>CM062207.1:5035000-10612500 GCA_031216445.1 Lateolabrax maculatus
ATGCTCATACAGTTTGTGCACAGCTGCTTTAGCTCTTTTCAACAGTCTTTAAGAGTAACTTGAACCCTGAACGTTCACAGGCGTTGGAGACCACAGCGGCCACAACCACACAAGAAATGACTTCTACCGGTTTCACATATCTCAGGTGTGTGTGAATGTGTGTGTTATCCCTCCATTTGAAAGTAGACAGAAGATCCAAACAGATAACATGAATAGAATTCTTAAAAAAGTACAGAACAAGTTGAAGTTTTTTTGACCTTTTTTCCTTTCATTTTGATCTGGCATGTGCAGAAGTGCATGGTTTTCAAATGAGTCACTGAGCACTATTTTGTGGTCTGGAAATTTCCGGAAAATTTGTTGTGCATCGCATGACCTTCAGTCTTTCAAACTGTGCTTCAGTCCTCATCAGAGAAGGAGTTGCTGTTGGTGTGCAACTCATGATGAGGCAGATCTTCAGATCTTTGGGTATGAATTAGACTTTTGTTGTAAGGTCTGTGACCCTGAGGCAAGGATGAAGTCCCCTTATTAACACAAATGCACAAGCATAAACACACATGCGTGCACACAGACACATAAACACACTGCCCTTTAGAAAGTATCCGACACTTTTGACTTTGATTTTATAGCAGCTATATTTTATTTTAAATATGATATTGCCTCAGTTCAAAAGATGCAGATGAACTTGATATGACAGGAGAGATGGAGCTGGTGAGATTAACACCAGCTCCATCACATTAGTGGTGGAAGGTACGGTTGACTAATTCGAATTGTTTCATTTAGTTCAGTTAAAAGATTAGTTGTCACTGACTCTGCAGTTAGGCAATGATATGCAGTTGTTCAAACAACTGTCTAAATTTCCTCCACCTGTGAGCAGCTAAATGAAATGGAGTCTTTTCACCGGCTGGTTTTACTCAAACAATAGGCATGTTGTTGTTTTTGTATGCAAATAAGCACACAACCATTTGCATTGGAGCAACAGAAAAAATTTGCTCTTTGGACAATGACACAGATGCACAAGCATCCACACTTGCCCTAGTATAAAATCATAACTGGATACAAATCATTTTTGTCTTCCTTTATGGCTTTAATGTAAAAATAATTGAATTGAATATATATATTTTTCACCTGAGAGTGTGCCAACATTTGGCGTAAACAAAACCGAACACATCAGTACTCACCGAAAGGAAAATGAAATGATAACAACCTGCTTTTCTAACTGTTGCTTCACATGTCAGATATTCAAATAGCTCTCAGTGGGTGATGTATGAGTCAGTTGATGATCTTTGGTTGCCTGGGAGGCCATATGTTGATTAGCATGCTGGGATTTATGGAAATGCTCTCAACATTACAGACATGCAGTGCACCAACTTTGTTTTTGTCACGGAGAATAATGTAGGAACACAGTTAGTGTCTATGTAATTTCTCTGCCTCTAAAATCGTTCTGTTACATTGTCTTAAAATAATGAAATTCAACCAGTATAAGCAAATATATCACTGCTAACATCAATACATTTGCTCAGGCTTGCTTTGGTAACAAAAAGCTTTCACGTGGAGTTTGAACTATAGAAAAAATGAAGTGGAAAACGGCCACAGCAGTGAAGAAAACACTGCCACAGGATGGAGCAGTGATCCATTACGGTTCTTTAAGAATTTCACGACGTGCTCATTTGTGTACCGTCTTTAACCCTTACAGTAAACTCTTGTTCAAAACCGCAGATTTCTTTTTCACATCCAAGTGGAGATCCCAAAGTTTCCAAATATACCAAATACATCAGGCCTTTTTGTGGCCCGTTTTGAAAGATTTGAATCATGGGTGGGAACCAGTGAGTCCTGATATAACTCACAGACAGGTCAGCAAAGAAGTACTGAGAGATGGAATAAAGCATTGATGGTTTTGGTCTTATCATGGAATTTGTTGACAATAATAAAAAATAAAATGTGTTGTGGGGGAATCACTGAATTCAATTTATTATCGAATTATAGGACAGAAGAAAGATGAAAAAACTTACAGTAGAGATCTGCAGAATTCAACAACTCATGTGCATATGGCTCATGTAGATTTAATCTGAATGTTTGATAAAGGGTTACTAAAATAAATTTAATTTCATGTAATATCCCAAACATGTACCATGGACTAGTTGCATGTATTGCTGTGTTGGATGTGGTTCTTGCACATAAATTGTACAAAGAGCATGTGTGTATTCGTTCGTGAGTGTGTTTGTATCCTGGGGATGTGGAAGTGGCCGTCCCAACTGACAAACAGGATCCATGTTGAATACAAAGCCAAGCTCTCTCTCTCTCTCTCTCTCTCTCTCTCTCTCTCTCTGTCTCTCTGTCTGTCTCTCTCACACACACACACACACACACACACACACACACAAACACACATACCTGTAAATCTGAGTTTGGATTCAACCACATTTTAATATAAAACTACATGTACTGTATATGTGTGTGAATCTGTGTGTGTGTGTGTGGGTGTGTATGTGTGTGTGTGTGTGTGTGTGTGTGTGTTTTCCCCAGAGGAGGCTAAAATAGGGAAGTTCTTGTTTCCCATCACAAGACCGGCTCGCTTGTTGAAGGGGAGAAGAAAGACCCACAGAAAGGAAGTTCTAACAAAACAACTGTGAGGATCCAGCTGGATGGGAAGGAAGGAGGGAGGGAAGGACGGAAGAGAGAGAGAGAGAGAGATAAAAAGAAGAGACAAAGACAAAGGGATGGAGACGGAGAAAAACTGGAAGGATGGATGAACAACAGAAAGAAGATCAGCAGATAGAGAGGGACTGTTGTGTCACTGTGTGTGAATGTGCTTATTGAAAGGGATGAGTCAGTGGAAAGAGAAACAATGAAAATGCAGAGTCACTGCACCCCTTTCATTCAGATCTCTCACTCTGCTGCTCTTACTTTCTCTACCTGTTTTTTTTCTGTCTTTTCATTTGGTTAAAGGCTTCATTCACATTTCAGCTGAATGTTTTTTTAATTTGGATTTCTATCGTCACATTAGGACTGTGGTTTATTTCTGCTCCGGCTTTGGTGGATGCGCCAAACAAAGAATTAACCTTGAAGTATATAACTAATATTTGTCCTGTATTAAGTGTCTAAATCGTAACATGTCTGTGTCATCACTCTGAACTCGTACGTTATTCATTTGCGACAGTCTTGATGACGTCGGGGCTGCACCATTCAGGTCTCTGGGGTCATGTCCATGTTTGGGGGGATTTTGGCTTTTTAGCAAACTGTCACCACGTGTCACTTTCTACTTTGGTCAAAATCAGTTGTTGAAATCGTCTGCAAAGATAACGCTCAAAAATGACATGATGATTTTTTTTTCAAGTTTAGACCTCAGCTCCAGTACGTCAAATCACATGCTCTACATTGCCTTATATAACCATGTATTTTTTGGAAAGTAAATGGTCATAGATTACATATTTTGTCAATAAGAGAAAAATAAACACTCCACCGACCAACACACACATTTCTTTGCTTCTATGCATGACTTTTTTTCAACATTTTCATGAAAAATATAACTTTTTCTAACTTTGTTCTTATCCACAGATGCCAAACTCTATGTAGATGATCTCTATCTTTATTATGTATTTCTAAAATCCCGATAGCTCTGATGCAACCATTGACATACATTCATGCATTGACAATTAAATCAGACATGAGCCGCAGAGTGAACAAATGTCATGTCACATGTAGGCAGTGTTCCCCTTTAAAAAACGTACAACAGTGATAAAAAAGTGGTGTGTCGGGTTAAAATGTGCAACACCATCAGTTTGCCCCTCTTTTTGTCACACAGTATAGAGCTTCATCTCAGCTCTCAGTCTGCGTGTCGTCTTCCAGCGGGTGTCTTTTGTCATTTATCATTCTGCCATCTCACCTGCCTGCAGTCATCACTCACTGCCCATCTGTGCTTTTTCTTAAAACCTCCCTTATGGACATTTTTCACTTTTTACACACTCAAACTTGGAAGGTGCTCACTCGGGCTTTCATCGAATCTTTCGTTCGGCATCTTTCCCGTTCTCATCCCTGCCCTCTCGTTCACTTCCCCCCTCTCCACAACGACACTGACTCTGCAGCAGAAATTAAAGGCCGAGCTCTAATCACCTACAGCACTAAGTGCAGGCCAGCAGCACAGGGCATCGGACCCCATTATGAACACAGAGACAGTCAGCTCAGGGCGGTAATGACATACCGCGCAAAGCAGACCGCTGATAGCTCAGAGACAACCCTGCCCTCCCTTGTTAAACCATGACACCGTTTAATGCTTTCTGTTGTGCTTGCTTGTGTGATTAAATATTTAAACCAAAAGCACTACTATTACGACTATGAACAATATAAAAAATAATAGTCATTATTATGCCCTTTTAAATTGCTGCAATTAATGTTCACATTTATAGTACCAGACAACTTGTTGCTTTGAGCTCAGGGATTTACACGGAAATGGAGTGGTGCCTCTCAATTAAAGGATCATTTGTGTTTAATGCAACCGGGTTCATTTTGTTGTTTTTTTCATAGTTTTTAGCCATTAATCATGTCAGTTATCATGACGTTATACCCACCAAGTATACTGGGCAAGTATAGGCAAGTACCACTTATTTTTCTCTGGTAACACCAGCATGTTGGATAATTTTCCTGATTAACTTTCTGATTAAATCTGATAAGATGAGTGAATTTTCAGATAAAAATAAGTCAAGATCTAAATCTCCTCGGGGTGACTTGAGTCATCCAGAGCTCTGTTGCCCTCTCCTGAAATACTCCAGCCTCGTCTAAATGTGTCAGACGGTCGTGACGCCTCCGTGTGATTTGTTAATTGAATCCCAGTGACGTCGTCTGGTGCCGTGATGAGTAATGACTGAACAAACCAAAAAAGGATTTTTATTTTTGTACCATGTCATAAAAGGGACTCATCACACATGACATTACGTGACACTTTTTCGTTCTGGGGCTTCTCTTTCATTGTCACAAGGCCAATCGCCGTCCAGTCATCTCCAGCTGAAAGGTAAACTCCTGGCATCTTTATCCATCTTCTGTCTTTGTGTTCTTTTCTTTGTGAATTGCACCTAGATGTTATGTCCAATACGTCATAAAGAGCCAAATAATCTACAAAGGAAAAACTGATTCAGTCAAAGAGAAAGACAATAGAAGTCAGATTTGATGAATTCCCTCGCTGTGCAGACTTTTTTTCTCCCCGAGTCATTGTCGTTTTTATGATTTGTGCCTTTGCTTCCACCATTTCCCTGCTGTCAGACACAGCTGCATTAAGCCAGGTCTGGGTGACACAGCCATAC
The DNA here is from genome assembly GCA_031216445.1 of Lateolabrax maculatus. NCBI lineage: Eukaryota > Metazoa > Chordata > Actinopteri > Acropomatiformes > Lateolabracidae > Lateolabrax > Lateolabrax maculatus. Next base: position 5,040,295 of record CM062207.1, read on the forward strand.
AAGGATAACTGTTATCCATTACCAGCAGTTTCTTAATTATGCCATCCCCACAAGGCCTGTTAGCCAGGGCACAATTACAATTTGCAATTACGGCCTAAAAGGGTTGTCACATTAGGTGTTGCTCCGAAACCTGCAGTAGTATTGATTACAGCTCATTAATCACAACACAAAATGGCTGCTGCATTTTGTAGCTGTGAGTGGGAAAAGGGGTGAAATGTCGCAGTTGGAAAAATGATTGTTCTTAATAAGAGGTAGAGCTTGAAAGAAGTGGATGTCTTTTTCAACATGGCTGTTTCAGTGGGGTTGGCTCGGCAGGCTGTGTGTGGTACAAAGGGATTTACTGAGGGAAAAGAGTCTCAATGTTAATCTGAGAGATAATGAGAAAGATTATTGCGAAACTGGAACACTAAGCAAGTTTGGATTTCGCTAGAGGGCCAACAACCACAAAATGAGCCTGGCAAACTGCGTGAAATTAAAGAATCTTGCAAAAACAAGTTGCACATGTACACACAGTCAAATTCAAAGTACATGGGATTTTTAAAAACATGTCCAATCTCAAACATGTCCATATACTGATACCTGATCTGGGTCTGAGGATGGTGAAGCCCAAACACAAAAGAAGAAAGAGGCACTTAAATGCACGAAAACACACGAAACAAGACTGTGCTCCTAAGAAGAATGACAACTGTAGGTTGGTTCCCCCAACCAACAAAGTACTTACATTAATTCAAACTATATGTTTCCCTTAACCTAACCAAGTTGTTTTTGTGCCTTAACCTTATCCAACCTTGACCATAGCATTGTCACGTCATAAAACTGATTTATTTCTCAACAGTGATTTGCAACATGTTAGATTTAGAGGACTTGTTGCACCAAACACTTTTCGAATAGCAGTAACTCTGTCGTCACAGATATCTAGCGTGGTGCTATTCCTCGAGCTGGAACTCATCCCAGCATGCAATTGGTAGATTGTGGGACAACATCTTTGGCAGGTCACTAGTTTGTGTGTTTATTTGGACCATCTTAGAAGATGCAAGTTGGTGGGTGTCGCTTCAGGTACCAATTAAGGGTTTACAGTGTACTACATCTGATAGTACAACTCATGCACCAGAGAGGATGTTGATATTGGACGATTCTGCAAATCCTGCATTATGTTAAATGACAGTTGAAAGTGTTTTTTTTTCCTCCTCAGATTAAATGACCATCTGCTTCAGTCTCTTGATTGTAGGCATCCTGATTGTAAATAGGTTAAACCCCTTGAATTTGCCTCAAACATTTGCAATTTCCCTCACTGTGCCCACTTCACAGATTCACGCAGCTCACACGAACACATGCACACAACACGCACACTTACTACAGCGCGTAGCCCCATCCTACACACGGCAACTGTTCGGTCTGAAGCTTGATCAGTCAGTCTGTCAGATTTTCAGTTTCTAAGCAACATCTCATCCTCCAGTCATCAGCCAACTGTCAAAGAGTCTCTTTATATTGACATTTCTTGACAGAGACCAAATGGTCTCACAGTACTGGCATGGACGCTAGAGTCAGAAATCAACTTCTGCTCCAGACACACATGCTCACAAATGTTTATAAAATGAGCAGTAAAAGCCCCAAAGTGCTCCTGATTAGGTGTCCGCTTCCTTTGCATTTCACTATGGTCACATTTTCTTCCCTGACTTGCCAAATATTCATGGTGGATGCAAATGCCGTCCCCTGTGGGCTAACGTGGGTGATGTGTGACTGGGGGATTCTCTCCAGTGCATTCTGGGCGAGAAATATAAAGTGTGCAGCCTGAAGCAGTTGGAAATGTTGGCAGCACACAGCCAGCAGTACACCACGCTAAAGTCACTGCGTCAACAAAAAAATACAAGGAAAAACATGAGGCTTCGTAGCCCCATAACTCAGCAATGATGTCAGTTTCTTTCCATTTTATTCCATTATTAGTATATATATATATATTTCACATAAAGAAATAAAACATACCAGGCCTTCCTTTAAAAGTTAAAGAAAATTAAATTAAATAAAAAAGTGAATGAATAATAAATTATTCACAAATGACACTTTATCTCCTCCTATTGCATTATATTCCGCATTGTAGCTGCAGCATCTACAATCAATATTGTGACTTTTTAAGCTGATAATCTAACTGATTCATATTGACATATCCCATTTTAAGTTGATATGGTGAACTTGTTAACAAACATTTGCAAATTTACACATTTAGAATTTACGGGTGTGGAGTCATGTTTCATGTCCAGTGAGTCAACGTTCACTCTCCTTTAACTCTGTTTTTTTTGGTCTCCACCAACTCCAGAGGAAACTACGTGGCTCTTGCTCAATGCTTCACTGTTTGAGCAGGTAGTCGGCAACTGTGTCTGTCTGCTGTTTGTTGCTGAGCAGGAAGTGTGCGGTGGGTTTTTAGAGCTTTGTTGCCTAAAACAGCTGCCTGCTGAGGTCGAAAACAACGCCATGAGAGCAGCGAGAGTGAACCAGTTAAACTGCATGTCAGACAGCTAAACAATGAGCTGAAATTCGCTATAAAGCTACAAAGATTTATTATAGCAACTTTAATCTTTTGAATATATCTATATATATATAATACAGTGTCAGCTACTTCTGTTATTTAACTGCGCAGAAGGAAATTCAAGCATAAAGAGAAGTAGCCTATTGAATCTTGTATAAAGTCAAACTGCGCTGCCCTTTTATTCACAGCTGAGTGCCGTCCTCGAAGACAGGTGTCTTCAGTCTGACAGCCACTCAAAGTATCTCACCTTAAAGACTGGGACTTCTCAACTGTAAAAAGTGCACACGCTCTTTCCCCATTCTTCTGGAAATGTCAAGGCCTTTACTGCTAATAATATGCAATTGCACGCCGAAGAATCTCTGCGTATACATTCGTCCTTGCTGCTCTGTGTGCATGCGTGTGCCTTTGTGTGAGGGAGTACACACTCTTTTCTGCCCCCTCTGGTTGCTTGGACACCAGTACTGAGAGGCCGGCCTGTGTTTCACACTGAGTGCCACTTTACCAAGAGACCGTATTCTGTGCTCCTGAATGTTTCTGTTGTGCATCCATATGTTTTTTGAACTTTATTTTGTACAGTCTGCACATGTGTCTTGTTCTCTGCTTTTCCTAAACTTCTGGGCCTGTTTGTGCATGTGTCAGAGCAGGAGTGGGTGTTGGTTGTTGTGTGTGGAGACGCTTAGCAACATTTTACGCCAGCATACGGACCGTGGGAGTGGGACAGAGAGGGACAGGCACCAGGGCCAGACCGGTCCTGGTGGGAGGTGGTAATGTGTGTGTGTGGGGGGGTGACTTGGGTCTGATTTGGCAGATTACTCAGACTTGATAAACTATTAGTCAAACAATGCTTTTATTAACCATGTTAAGTTTCAGATCTGGTCAGCTGCAGTATGTTGGTGTGATTCAGAGGAGAGAAAAAAAGCATGACTGCAACAGGTTGATGCCATATGTGTACACCTACTGCTATGCTCTGATTGTCTGCAGGATACTTGTGTCAGCACGGATATACCAAGCAGCAACCGCCATGTCTGAATGTTAAAGCCAATGCAGAAGTACCTGCAAAATATTCAAAAATAATAGCTGCACCATACCATCCCGAATTTGTAGCTTTGAACAATGTTTTTGCTGCAAAGAAAGAGTTTGTAGGGACTCACTCAGCGGGGGTCAAGACGTTAAAGTGAGAGTTAATTTGCGATTTTGACACTCTCCATTCTCTCACAATGAGAGGTTGATCAGGTTGTACATGTCCTGTTTGAAGATGCTTATGAAGTAAATAATGTATTTGCATTCAATGTATAATTTCACTCTGTTCCCCATCAACAGGAAAGTGAGCTGATGCAACAAGTGCAACACTAGATGTTTGTTTTTCCATGTAAACCGACACACCGGCAGTGTCTTGAAGTGTATCATTGCAGGTTGACCTGCAGTGTTGACCCGTGTCAACCCTCCAAAAAAGGCAGGTATTTGGTCCCCGGGTTGGCATAGCCGAACCTTCACTACTGTACTTTTGTTCATATGATGCATTCGGCCTCTAAAATAAAATAAGAAATGTAATTATAACTTTTGGAAATGTATACAATCAGTTCCCAAATGAAGCTTTGGTGAAAGTTCAGTGAGGAAGATCTTTTCTCTCACATTCTCCTTTTACTTCTTTGCAGGGGAACTTTTTCCACTGAAATCTTCCCTATCACATCTGCTCCCCGACGCTGTCAAGAGCCTGCATTTAGCCAGTGATATCAGGAAGATTCAAGTGAGAGTTTCCATCATCCATCAACTGCTGGCTTCACACCACCACCAACACAAGCGTCTAAACTCCCGTTTTACTTTCTCCTCATAGTTTGTAAGTCTATCAGATGCACATCTAGCTGTGGTGCTTCTGCTTGTCTGCTTCACTTTCACTTCAGTATTAATTTTGTTTCGTCGTCGCTTCTTGAAGCATCAATGAGACGCCCACCAAGTGATTTTTTGCTCCCAGTTTCCCATCAAATATTATGTGTCACAACTTAACACTGTTTTACTCATTTTACACTCTGTTTTTGAACATTTTTGTTGTATTTTGTTTTTGTGTCTCAGATGTATGTGAGCTCATTTTACTATTCTGGTAAGTCTTAGAGCTTGGCTCCATTATACACATTAATTAGTGCCTAGTTATTAGTCACACAGGCACATTTTCCTGTATTTGATCTTCATTTTGTACTGTCTTCCCTCTTCTTTTCATGACTTTCCCTCTCTTCTCGATTCCTCGGCCTCTCACCTAATTTTTTTCTTTTCCCATTACACCTTGCGCCCCCTTCCCCCCGACTTTTTCTCTCTGCGATAGAGCCTTTAGATCTCATTAGCGCCCCAGCTCAGACGTGTCACATTCTCACCCTCTACCAATGGCGGAGGAGGTGACGTACAACATGGAGGTCTTTCATCGCCCTGCGGAGAAGCGCTGCAGGTTGCCAGGCTCCAACCAGAACCAGTTCAATCATTACTGTAAAGGGACTAAGCAATAAAGATTGTGATATCATAATGAACCTCATAACTGATGAATACAAGTCTTTAAAACATTTTTTCTAAAGACTAGTCTGAAGTAGTAGTAAACACTAGCCTGTACCCTTATATTGTCCATTTTCTGATAAATAAATTAACATTTTTCAAATTTCAAGAAATTCTTTGCAAAACCAGTCAACCTTGCAGTCGCCGTAGCAACAGCACACACACACACACACACGCACACACAGTTTAATGACTTGGCACAAACTGTGCAGATGCTTGTTATTATTACTCATGTTGCTTGAGTCGATTAGAAAAGAGGGTGAAGGAGGGATGAGGGGGAGGGAGATGGGCTTAATAACAAGGAGGTTTATTAGTGCAACTGCCAGAGGAGGGTGCTGTTTACCTCAGAGGTGCAACAGTTAGGGGGTCACTCGGGCACACACATACATCTACACACACACACGGATATACATACTGCCTCTACAGAGGGTATTTAAATGAAGGAGGCAGTATCAGCTGTTGCTATGGGTCACACAACTGTTATATTTAAGGGGAAATGTCAGCTCTCTTTTAAACCTTATTCTCCACGATGATCGATGTTAGAAGATGAATACAGGGAAGGGATGTGTGTAGTCTGTGTCACATCTCTTCCACTCTCTGTCAGCATGAACTCTGATGAGTCTTTGGAAAAATGTCAAATCCTGCTGCTGTCTGCCATCACTGCCGCAGCCACTCCTGCCAGCGACTTCTCAAAATATTTGATGCGGAGTTGATAAGTGTAACCCAAAGCCTTTCAGTCAGCTTGTCACCAGACAATCATGCACTTTCTGACAGCTGAAAAGGTTGAAGAAATTAGTCCTTCGAGGCATTCAGACATGCAGCATTAATGAAACAAGCATCCAGTATAATGTAAGATCCCTGTCTACATCATACTGAACTACAATACAGTATTTTGGTGCATTTGTTTTTATTAGATTTTCCCTTGATTAGCATTAATGTTGGTAAAATCACCAACACACTGTCTCACAATGACATGTAAACTCTATATTCTGTATCAGCTTGTTCTAGCTTTTTATCCAGGCTATAATGATGTTTAGGCAAGTTTATTTATACTTTATAGCACTTTTTTAACAGCAAGGCAATAAAAGGCATTAAGACAAATTATTAAAAAAAAAAAACAAAAAGACACATTTATGGCATTTTATAAAGAGTAAAAAAATTGAAGATAAAAAAATCTACATGTCATAACAGTTAACATTTCAGTTTATGATTGATCATCATTGTAAGTATAAAAAATACAGCTGAGATGAAATACAAATGGAAATTACATTTTATACACATTTCCTCATGATTCAGTCAGACATATTTGGTATCTTTGAAAACTTTGAGATATTTACGACTTTCGAGTTTAAAATAACATATCAGTGGGTGTGAAATTGTTTTGGCTGCACAGCTTGGGTTTGTGGTATCTGACCCACAGATGTGTCACCAGGGTGTATTTTTTTAATGGTGGAAATGAAAATTATATTAAACTGGAGATGTTCAACTTAAAAAAACAAATACAACATGAGCATAAAGTAAACATGTTCATTAAAAAAATCATTATTTCAAAGACTGAGTAGTACTTTGGATCTGGACCAGCTTTGTCAAGTCTGGGCTTTAAGACTATATATATATAATGACAGAACAGATTGGTTGTGGAGCAAAATAAACTATTGTTGCATCATGAAAACTGTATGGTATTTTTTGGTTTTGATTCGGATTAGGTGCTAAAAGTCATGCCATCTCTGCTGCACAGATTTTGTCCTCCATCGTTATGGAAGTGCAATACTAAATTGCTGCAGTGCCCCTTTAATGTGATTAAATAGGACCGTTATTTTATAGAACTACTGCAACCAAACTATGACACTACAGTAGCTTTAAACCAACTAAAATAGTTAAAAAATATCAACACATCTAAGAAAAGAATGACTTTATTCAATCAGTGCTCAATTCATCAACTTCTCATTGTGAAACTCAGAATTTTACAAACCAAACACAACTGGACAATATATTTCTATATCTGAAAGCTCACACTCATGACCCTCCATCTGTGTAGTAGAGACCCTCAACCAGTGCCCGAGCCCCCCAACACCCTCACTGGCATCTAAATATGCACACACACTGTCTGACCCACCATGCTGTCAGGGGGAGAAGGCTGATCATATTACACAGTGTTATTAATAGCCACCCTCTCCATTTTCTCATTGTAAACTAATAGCTGACATGATCCCAAACTGTCTGCGAGTCCCTCTGCTTGCATCTCTCTTTCCCTCGCGTTTCATGTCTCCATCTCTTTTCTCCACTCCAAAATATATTTAAACTAATAGCAGTTAATTGGAGTACAGCTGCCCTATGGTAATGTTATCATTTTGACACCAGAGGAAGACTGATATTTCCTGTATTTTGACTACAGTTTATCCACAGTAAACATTCTTTCAAACCCTGAATCTGAATCTGTACTTCTGTCAAGTCACAACATTTTCAAATATTTCTGTCTGATTGAGACACAGAGTACAGCGGCTTTTGTTTATTTACAAAGAACTCCACTGAGCACCTCTAACCTTCAAGCTTATTTTATCGTTAAGGAAGCTTTGTTTACACCTACTGGTACAGCAAAATGTTATTTCTAAGTGCAATGGTAGTGTATATAAAAAAATCAAATCACATTCACTCAAAAACCCAATATAATACTCCATAATGTGACTGTTAACCACCATATTTATGGTTCCAGACCATGGTAAAACTGACCAACCATATCATTAGATAAATAGTTGATTAAACTCTAACTTTGCATAAATTACTATTATTGCATGGAAAATCAGCTAGACACACATCATGCTTGGATTTGCTGCATGATTCTGTATCTTCATTTCTCTCGCCCACTGAGCACATCTACCCTCTGACCCTCTGCGTGGACACCATCGTGTCCACAGCGCTGTCCCGCAGAGGCCTTATTTTTAGCGAGAGTCCGACTCCTCTGCAAAACTTAATATGGGAATGGCATCTTGGAGCTCTTCTTTCCTCAAGCTCTCATCGTACATCCATCCTTCAGTCCTCCAAGACACTGAGCTGGAATCTGTCGCTCTCCACGCACCCAACACAACCGCTGTCCCTTTTCATAGCCACTGCTTCAAACAGGTGGCCGTATGACCTAAGCAAGGCCCCGCCCATGTTAACACCCATTTGCTGTTTTTCTGACCACTGCTCGGGAGTCCCCACCCCCCTGCAACCCTCTCACTGTCCGCCCTGCTTTTTTGGCAGCCCCCCTGGCTTGTTCACAGCGGGATCAGTGTCTCGCCTACTCACATACGGTTTTGCGTCCGCAAAAAGGGCCCCTCCCCCTTTCTTCGGCCGGTGGCGTCAACCAAACCACGTGTATCGCTTTTTTAAAGGGGGGGTTGTCACAGTGAGACCTGCTCTTCTCTAGCCGGTGGGGAAAGGAAGCAGACTTTGTTCCTAACTCTCCCTGCTTGACACCAACTTGCGTTAGGGACAACGTTAAGGGTCTCAAGTGTATTTTTTCCCCTTTCTACCCCACGCCAACAGTTAAGGCTCTGAGAAGAGGCGTTCTTGCGACCGCCAGGTGACGATAGCCATGAAGTGGGGCTGGGTGTTTTTGGGGGTCTTCCTATCTTTGGGGACCCTGTCCTGGGGGGAGAAGGGCTTGGAGATCCCCGAGTACGATGGCAAAGACCGCGTTCATGACCTCACCAGCAAGAACTACAAGTCCGTCATGAAGAAGTACGACGTGATGGTGCTCTACTACCACAAAAATGTGGATGGGAACCGCAGTGCCATGAAGCAGTTTCAGATAGAAGAGCTGGCTTTGGAGGTGGGTCTCTGCCAAAGCATGACAGTGGATGGATCTGTGGCCCATGTGGGGGAAGGGTCACGTTGGGAAGAGGGGAAGGAAGGTAAGGGTTTCACATGGAGAATTTGGCTCCAGTCGGGGATTCCTGGACGCAGTCATGGCTTTTGCACTTAGGCTTTCGGATAAGTGGGTTTGAAGCTGTTGACGGGTGAGGAGGAAGGCAAACAGAGCAGGTGGAAATTATGGATGTGGTTGAGTTGAGGGATTCATGGACCTCCTCCTAAGTATGAGTGGATGGATGCTGACCTGAAGGAGGCAGCTTGGAGAATGTGGGAACAGGAGAAACAGGATGTAGGGAAGAACTGATAGGGAACTATACGCCAGGAAGTATATGTCAAGATTACTGGATAGGACAAAAACCCCAAGTCAAACCAAGCATTACTTAAGTATATATTTTTCTAGTTGAAGTTGAACCAGGCACTTACTCTTAAATTGCTCCAGTGGTGCTGCTAATGAGTTGACAGTAGAAAACGAGTGTGCATGTTCTGGAAACTCTTACTGGATAAATAAATCTAAAGGACTCTTTACCAGCCAGCCCACTGTCGATGCACCTGGGCCCCACTGTCAGCCAGTGTATTCACAACTGCAATCCCCTGCCTGTCAGAGCAGCAGTGTCTTCTTACAGCGACACAGTGTACCTTACACTAGCCTCCATAAGTCACCTCTGTAAATAGCCCAGGACAGCCCTGCATGCTTAGCAAGAGGCTAAAAGCCCTCCTGGGATGGGTTTGAGAGTTTAGGGCCATATCTCACCTCAGCTACAGCTCCCACTGCTCTGTCAGCTCTCTCAGGCAACACATACTGTTCTGTTTTGTATCGCTGCACACCCCTCTGGGTGCAGGCTGAAGTCCTAAACCATCATTTACACACCCAAGTCATTGGATCTGATCAATTTCCTCTCAGTGCTGCCAAGTTGTGCTTCTTGGCTTGAGAAAGAGATGCTTACTGGAGCAGGTCCCCGCTGGACTGTTACTCTGTTACTGACTTCCTGCCAGTTGCGACCATTCAGCCAATCGGGAAAAAGCACAAGAGGTGCTCAGAGGGTATTCTTAAAATAGCTGGTCATTACCACCTATGAATCAGGAAGTATGAATTATTAAAGTGCAGAGCTCATGGAATCAAATCAAATCTGCCTTTGTTTAAAGCTTGGACCATACATGTATGATGGGATGTGTCATTCATGTATGCATCTACTTTGAGACACCATGCTTTGCTTGTTTTTCATGAAAACATTATGTCAGAGGGTTTATTACATTTATTGGGTTGCATCTTGATTTGAGCAAAAATCAATGCTTGTTTTCAGTCTGTGTGACCATACCTATTATAACTCTTCTAGCTCTTATAAAATGAAGATATTCTGTAGCTGTTTCGTTGGGTTTTCGCTTACGCTGTCGGGCACACAAGAAAGTAAATGGTCTGTCTTCATTTTTCAAACCGCAGCTTCCTCTTTGATACCGAGCGTATGAATAGCAACAGAATAAATTAAATTTAGCAAATTAGTCTAGAGCATAATCCTGTAGGTGCTGCCATAAGCAGATCATCATTCGTCAGCCTGACTGTAAGTATTATATGGGATAGTTTTCACAGGAACATCACATGTTTTTATATCCTTAAAATATAAAACCGACCATACCAGATTTAGGAGTACACTTCCATTTTGGGCCACACACAGAATAAATGTACACATGATGCTTTTAAAGTATCTAATGGCAGGTTGTTGCTATCAAATGAAACCCTTGTAACTGTGATGAAGATTTTTTGCTCCATTATGGGTGAACAAATCTGTTGGGTTTTTTTTGTTTCTGAGAACTTTTTAGAGATTTGATGAAAACAGGAAAAATGTTACGTTGTGCCGGCGTCGTGTGATTTCTGGTAGTGTCTTCACTGTGCTTCATGTGGTTGATGCAAGGCTCGCACAACACGCTTGTGTTGACGCGTAACCTGTCGATCGTGAAAGCCAACTTGTTTACGTTAAAAGCGACAGTTCAGAAAGAGTGATGAGAAGGCTAAAATGCAGACACGACAGAAATCCACCGGGGTAGCGACACTGCGACACACGTCACTGACAATCTCAGCATTTTCCGCTCAAAAAGGTTGTGTGATGGAAAGAGTCCCCCTGTCACTCCTAAAATATGCCCAACATTTCACCTTTGACCCCAGCTGGAGTTGTCTTAGTCTGTGAAAAATAATCCAGTGTATCCTCACTGACGTCACCGCTATGGCAAATTCAACTTTTGACTCCTGTATAGCGACCAGGTATTGTGAATACGTAACAGATTTTAATATTACATTGAAATTGTGTGGTATATTTGAACCATGGTTGTACATCAAACGTGCATTTGCTAAATGAGTTGTGGGGTGAATGATAACACTGCTTTGCATGCAGGCCATAATTCTGAAAGTTTATATGTTTTGTATTTGTATGGGAATGTGTGGCTTGGAAGCAGAGCTTCTCTGGAAGAACAAGTAATCCAATTTCAGTCAGACACACTTATGTCAAGGAACTGACCATGTATAGCAGATTTATAGCAATCGGTTAATAGAAGCTATGACTTAATGAGAGAAAAAGGCAACTAAATAATACTTAATGGAGGTTGTTGCGATTATTCTTTTCTTGTATTTACAACTTAACCATACTAGGTCTGCAACAATTTATCCATCTAGGTATTGATTAATCTGTTTGGTTTATTGAGGAATGCCCCTCACACTATCCTCAAAATCATGCATCTTGATTTGTCCAACCAACAGTCCAAAAGATATTTAATTTACTATAAGATAAGAGAGAAAAGCAGCAGATTCTCCCAATCAAGAAGCTGGAATCATCAAATTTTGGGCATTTTGCTTGAAAATGACTCAAATGATTAGTTGATTGTCAAAATATTTGCTTTTGTAGGTTGGTGCAGTAAGCCAGTATGTGTGTTTGAACTTGAAAAATTACGCATAAGGATATGAAGTAACATTTGTTGGTTTGGAGGTGAAGTGATGGTGTCGTGGAGGTTTTCACGTTTGGCTTAACAACAGGGTTTCACCTAGCTGTCACTGTGCCATATGTGTCTAACATTCAATCTGTGCAAAGTGACAACAGCTATCTGCTAAATGAACTGGAAGCAAATTCAGGCGGCGTGAGGTAGATTAAGCCCCCCTCACCTGCAGCACTTTAGCCAAAAATATCTCTCAATATTATGACCAAATATTACAAAGCAGAAGTCATCCAAAGATATGATTAAAGACTAACAGACAGGGTGCAAAATCAGCAACCATACGCCAAAGGCTGTGACTAACAAATGAGGGCTACATGTTGCATTTGTTAAACACATTACACTTATTACATTTAAAATATGAAAAATGTAGGTCCCCATCTAATTTCGAGAATGCTGGTACTGATTATCCTCTTTCTGGCTCGTCTGCTGTCCGTATATTCGTTCTCTCACTCTCTTTCTCTGCTTGAACTCTGACCTTTGGCATACTGCATACTGTAACTGCCCATACTCATCAATCACTGCACTCCACGCGGCTCAGATTGCAGTGAACATACCTCTCCCCTCTATGCACACACACATTGTTGCTATGGCACCCATGTACCATTTAGATAGCCCGCAGGGACGAGAAGTACAATTCATACAAAATAGTATTGGGTTTTAACCTTATTTACGTGCATTCTTCAGGAAAAATGCACATTTATTAATGTTCTCAGGACATAAATGTGCCAAATTGGTCGCTTTCAAATGCAGTCTCCTGAAGAGTTGATTATATCGTTCAAGAAAGGAAAGGGCAGAGAACAACGTAAAAGCACATGGGCTACAGCAAGATACAACTCAAGAAAATATATAGCACCACATAACTGTTCACTAATGACGTAACATGGGGAAAGCATAATCATCCCATACTGTAATTGTCAAGTTTACTTCTCACATGCTTTAAATGGAAAAACCCATTTACCAACACTGCAGGGTTTCATCTTTATGTTACTGCCATCAGAGAACTTAGACTGCTTTGGTAGCTGGGAGATTTTTTTCTTTATGTTATGGCAGCTGTGAATGTTAGAGAACAACAGGGTTGAAAACCGAAAATATGGAATTTAATATTGTTAGTGGCCCACAACTTCCAGACTAAAATATTTCAAAATTTTATCCAGACATTCATGGTCCCCAGAGGATGACGATCATAATTAGTCAAATAGTTTTGGATTATGACCAAACTAATGACATTCCCATCAGCCTCAGCAGGACTTTAAAATCATCACCATGTCACCATTGTGATTTTGAGCTGAAGTTTTCATTCAGCTCAAAGCACTGCTGTACCTTTCTACAGCCCCATAAAGCCACCAGTGTGTCGTATCGAAATGCGTCTCAAATTCGGAATTTTATAGCAAATAGTCACAGCAGTATGAAACAAAATATTCTATGATTTCATTTTTTATATTTAGCAGACACTTACAGAACAGTACAGTGACTGGAACAGTAAAATAAGCCTTAATTCATTGATCATTGTATTGCTACAAGACACCCCAAGGTACAGAGAGACACAGTTAGAGTTACAGGGCCCTGAAAGTATTCCTCCAACAGAAGAGCTAAATGAAAAGCCTTTGTTTCCCCCGAGTTGCACACAATCATGTTAATAACTGAGAAAGGTGACGTAGGTGCACACAGGGCGAGCCAACACGCAGTCTCATCATGTACAGGGGATCTTCACGGCATGAATGAGGCTTCTGCTTTGTCTTTTCTAATCTCCTTCCATCTACTGACAGAGCTGAGAAAAGGTCAGACTGTCGCTGTGGAAACCGTCATCCCAAACTGACTGTTGGAGCCCTCCTTCTTTCACCGGCACAATAAATTTCAAGCTTACATTTTTAATGGTAGTGGAAGAGAGAAATGTAGTGCGGCTAATATTGTATGTCCTATTTTAGGGAGCCATAGCCCGCTGAATCACCTCAATTTCTCAGTGCTATGGCAACTGTTTAATGTTTCCCTGCATAAATGAAACCAAAACCTTGAACTTTAATTTAATTACATATAAAGTCCAGCCATCACAACACATATAAATGAATGCTAAGATTTTATATATATATTTATATATATACATATAAATACAGATAAATAAATTAAAAAAGGCGTACAGCTTATAGTGAAAGTTATAGTTAAAATACCTCTGGATTTATAAAATAATAATCATGGACAATTGCTTCTGAAGTTACTAATAATTTTAAGTGTTTGCTGTATTGTAAACTACATGTTCAGTGCTAGTACAGAAAGCCTGACAGCCATAGCACCTATAACTAAGGGGATTTAATGGTCAAATGGTTTCCACGAGTTGCTGCTGCTACTGCGAGAATGAACTAACAGAGAATGAACTAAGCCAGCTCTGCAGTTCTCAGTGGACACAAAGTGTAATTCCTCTAAATCAGGGTCAGTATTACCTCATACAGCGCGGCCGTCCCGTGCAACGACCTGTGACCCTGACAGGCAGCCAGATAACTATTATTGACTCTGATTTTAAGCGTCAGACATTGACACCCCACATCCAGAATGCATAAGTAGGATCGGGTCTCATTACCACACGTTATCTTGGACGAGGCTGGGCCAACAGGCCGAGTCCCCACGGCCCCTTTACCTCATGAACTCCAGATTAGGTACCTTATCTCCAAGCCACTTTGTTTTCCATTTGGAAATACTTTGAGTCTGTCCAGTATCGTAAAGAGCTCCCCTTACTCCTCAACTGTGTACTTCCAAAGACCAGCTTCACTTTTCCCCGTTCAAGTAGCACAGGTGTCAATACCTAACGTTTCTGTCCATTAAGTGACGCTGCTGTCAAGTTGTGTGAGAGCAACATCACGTCTCGATAGATCTCCTCTTACCTTTCTTGCACTACATTTAGACCCCTCAATTAACAGTGTGAAAGAGGCACCAAATTAAGAACTAATTTGTCAGATGTGATGTCATTAAATGTGACAGATATGTTTAGATAAAATGTCCTTGGTGTTATTCTTTGACGACATCTCATCAGCGTTGACGGTTGGGGATGTTTGTTTGTCGGCCAGGCTGACTTTTTTCCAGCTCGTCCAGTTTGTTCCATGTCAAAACACACCTGTTGTTTGAAGGGGATTAATAATAGAAGCTTTTGCCTATTGATTTCTAGGGTCTCAGCTGTTGTTGAAACTATATATCTTGCTGCTGCATGATACACTGTCATAATATGGATCATCTAAGAAATGTTAAATGCTATATTCGATAGTGCTTAACTATCCCAAATGTTTTTTATTTCTTCCTTTCAAAATAGAAATATATACATCTTATTAATCACAGGCATGACTGTGCATCTGAGTGGTAAGTAATGTATATGAGGATATACAGTAGAATATGATACTTAGATATTGTATTTTCTGTCTATTCAGGAGAGGTGTTTTGTACAGTGAATGTGATAAACTGCAGTTCTCAAGTTGATTTATTGTGCCAAAACTATACCAGGCATGGAATCAACCCTTTCTAAGGTACACAAATTAAGATATTTTTTATGATTATGTAAAATTCATTTCAGAGTACAATCAGCAAGTCCTTCTCTGCAGATGAATAGTGTTGTGAATTTTTACCAGCAGCCTCTACAGGGTACATTTGCACGTCTGCAATCTCATTTGGTAAAAGCATTTAATGGCTTTGTCATCGCTAGCGCTCCATCGAGCAGCTGTTGACTGCACAAGGCCTGGATCTGAAGTGTGGCTCATATTAACTAACTCCCAAATGAAATTCTGCTCTTCAGTATGTACATGATTCTATAGTGT
Source organism: Lateolabrax maculatus (assembly GCA_031216445.1). Lineage (NCBI taxonomy): Eukaryota > Metazoa > Chordata > Actinopteri > Acropomatiformes > Lateolabracidae > Lateolabrax > Lateolabrax maculatus. The sequence continues at coordinate 5,055,985 of CM062207.1, forward strand.
CCACAGAGAGTGAAAGACATTTGAAATCCTATAAAATTTGGTAAAAAGCAGAGTTTAGACAGCGCGGTCAACATACTGGGTGCAGTTCACTGATGTCATGTGGCAGGATTCCTGGGAATGGAAGTTTAAACTGTTGCCTACTGCTGCCAAAATGTCACTCCAGAAAATTAATATAAGCCACAAATGGATAGTGAGTCAAAAAAATAAAAAATAAAAAACAGGGAAATGGGGCCATTGCAGAGGGAGATACAGCAATATATAGCCTATATATAGTATATAGAGTATAGCCTACAAAATACAATATAAATAGAATAAATTAGTTACATTGAAGAAAAGGGCGAGAAAAATGAAAGCTCCCTCCACAGCCGAAGATAGCATTTAACAACTGCTTTCACATGCTTAGGGGTTCTCCTCATGCCAAGAAAACCAAACCATAAAATCTGTATGGCTAAATATGACTCGAAATAGCTGGGATATTTTTTATAATTTGTGTGAATTACCCGTTAAGTCATGTTATTTTGGCACTGGACCACTAACCCCAGCAAGTTTACCAAATTAAAAGACAGAATACGTTGTTTTGGAACAACACAGTAGCATTTCCTGATCTGATGCCCCATGTCGGCACGACAACATCATTTGTCTTTGCCTTCCAATACTTGTCTCTGCTTCCCGCCTGCTCTGTTATCTGTATCAGGGAATGTCTTCATATCACTTATTCATGGGAGGAAAATGTCAAGGAAATGCAGGGGATCAAGGTGCAACATGAAACATTTAAATGTGACTTTTGTGACGTTGAAACCCTGACTTACATCTTCAGTCCACAAAGTGATGGACCTGAATAGAGATAGCACTGAAAGTACCGTGCATAAGTGCTTTACACCACCGTGTAAGTGAACATACTATATACTATATCTGCTTCTTGGCACTTTATTACCTCATGCACCTCATGTTATTTATAGTAATGTACAGTAGTCATTCAATATTCTTCCTTTTTCCTGCAAAGATAACCTCTAACTGTACATTGGTGCAGATGTGATGTTTATAGTGTTCTCTCTTTATTGTCTAATAAAAGGTGTAAACAGAGGTATTAAAATATATTTAAGAGGTTTAAAAAGAGTTTAGTTAGAGCCATGTTGTGGCTCTGTGAGGCTGTACTTGTGTATGTGGAAGGTATGTACCACATTTTTTGTCACTCCACCAGGTTCATATATATTCAGTCAAAACCAAAAATCTCAACCTCATGGTGTCACTAGAGAAAAGATCTGGGGAACTTTTTTGATTAGTTCATACAGTATCTCACTGATATTCAAATCCCTCTGTGAGCTCATCAAATCCAAATAACTTCAGTAAAATAACACATCTGCTTGTCTTTTGAACAGTTATTTGCATTCAACACCTGCATGTCTTTGTGTAACTCACAAAAACAAGCTGGACAAATGCAGGAGAGACTCTGACTTTGTTAGCTGGAATTGTTATGTGACATGTTTGTAATATGGCTTATTGCTGTCAAAGTGAGTCATTCACAGATGGTCCCAGACACTTGTTGTGGTGAATCAGCTTGCGGGCCCGTGAGATTTCTAAAAGCTTCCCATGCATTTCATCACATCTCCCATGAAACCATGTTGTGGTATGAAAAAGTGAAAAAAGTAAACTCTAGGTTAAAAGAAACAGAGGAAAAGATTTATTTTAGATTTATTGTATAGTCTCTAAAAACAGTCGTTCAAAAACGCATCTTATTTCTGTGCAAAATCCTGGTTCGCCTCCTTCCAAACAGTGCCGTTACACTAGCTGGTGGCAAGTCAGAGAGTGTGCTTTAAACACTGTTGTATCTGAATCTTTCATGACCACCTCGGCGCAGTGTTATGTAACAGCCTGGTGTAGAACGTCCCGATGTGTTACAGCAGCCATTACTAATTCACTGTCTGGCTGGGGGGAAAAGCTGGCTCAACTTCTAATTTTGCACAGATCCCAGGACACTTGCTCAAACGGGAAGATGGGAAATCTTGCCGCTTCGAAAACCTTTTAATGTTCCTTCATTTTAAAGGTTCAGCAATTTTCTGGGGTAGCAGAGCAGATGTTGGAGAGAATTTGAAAAAGATGATGACAGAGTGTGATTTTGCTGCCTTTTCTGTTTGGCGTATTATTTCCATTAGTTTGGGTATGGGCCAATAGTAATAGTGTTTTTGCATGTTGTATCCCATTTACTACAAATAACACATACTTTTACTGTTACACTGTTACATATTCCAAAGCATAGGGTTTTGACTTCTTAAATGCTTTTCCCACAGTACAGCCCTTGTTTTCTACTATTATGATTCCAGTGTGAAAATTGCAAGATTATATTTTGTCTGCTTGTATTTTTTGCTGAATGTGCTCTTAATGTTTAAATAAAGCTGTACTTAGCGTGCATTGCCATGCAACAATATATTTTACAGCCAAACAAAAGACACATTTTCATTAGATACTATATAGCAAATAGGTTTCAAGTCTCTGAAAGATTAAAGATTACAGTGCTGGGAGGATAGATAAATAAATAAAGATCAGGCTTAGGTCAAATAGTGCATTTTGAGTATATGGCTTACATATACAGGAAGGAGCCAAATTCTACCAGACCTGCAGGTATTGTTGCACACTGAAACATAATTTCGTGGCATGAATATTGAAGCCATAAGGTGGTTCCACATAACTCAGTCTGTATTAAATGAACAGGAATCACCTCATGTCTCTCTTGAAATACAAAGGCATATGTTAAGGCTTTTACTTTTTAGTAAACATTTAGCCTAAAAGAGCAGTACTGTATGTTTTTGGAATTTCTTTGATTCACAGGAACTCTTTCGAGCTGTGTTTGCTCTTCCTAACACAGATCAGCCTATGGTTCAAATCTGACTTAAATCAGGTTTTTACAATAATAACACTAATGAGTGTAGAAATCTTTTGCTGATAATGAATAGAAATAAGCAGGTATAGAAATTATAGAGAGGCTGAATGGGAGCTGGTTTGGTAGCTGTTATGCATGCATGGCTGAATGGCATGCAAATTATTGTGATTACAGTCCTGCTCTATCATTTGTTTCTTTGTTTGAGAGGTTTTTCACATGAAATGTCACATGAAATGTCTTGGAAAGCCGGTTGATTTCGTGTGGCACTGTCCCTAATATCTGTGCAGTAGAAAGAGCCAATTTTATGTGAGGAGAGTGGAAATGTCTTCAAATAATTCCATGTGGCAGATCATGAGCTAAAGGGTGACTTCTGATGTCCAGCAATCTTGGCTTCTGGTGAAGGAATCATTGATCCAACCCAATCAAACACCAACAAATACAATACTGGCACCTTGTGGTACAGACCAATGCAGAGCAAAACCTTGGAGCATTAGATGTAAACACTATATCATGGGAAATGGAAGCTGTAGCTGAGTTTTTGGAACATAATGAGGATACAAATGGACGGACGGGAGGTGGATTATATTGCAGGAGGGATTCAAAAGTTTATGTGAAATTTTGTTGCCTTGAAAATGGGTCACTGATGGAATCCTTTGTGACTTTTTTTCCCTTGTTGCATGGAGAATTTGTAACTTTTTATACTTGGGCAGGTGGAATTTGAAACTGAGCATTGTGGCTTCTTCTTGATCTACTGTGGTTTAAATTGTAATAATTTACTAATTTGTACATTGCTTTGGACTAAAGCATCTGCCAAATGAATAAATGTAAAGGTAAAGTACATTTATAGGGTTTGATACTCTAAAGTAGGTTTTCAGTGGAGTGTTGCTTTAACTGATGCAGCAAAGAGAGAACAAATCAGAGACAGGAAAGGTTACAAGGGTCATTCCCATAAACAATGTGAACATTTTTTGAGAAACTTGTCTATTCCGTAGCAATAACACCTGCCACGCAAGTCCAGTAGAACCAAAGCAATGAAAATATACGACAACCCGCATTGAACAGTGTAGAGTAAGCATGTGGGCGTCTTCATTACAAGAAATGTGACACTTCTACTGCACTGCGAACCCGCCACCCTGTCCTAGCTCATCATTTGGTGCCACAGCCAGCAGCAGAGACCCAGAGCACGTTTTTGACAACTCACCATGGCACTCTGCCCTCATCTTGTGTCACCTGACGAGCTGACACTGACTGGGCATTGGGAGACGGAGCCAAGCGATTACACCCCTGGCCTCTCACTTGGCTCCGTGCACACAGACTTCTGGATGGGTCGGGTTATAGCAAGGAAACAGATGAGGAAGCTTGAAGGGGGGTCCGGAGACTAAGTCGGGGCAAAACATCCAAATGGACACAGAGGGTGGGAAAGAAAGGAGGTGATCGTGAGAAATAGAGAAAAAACACCAGAAAGCGAGAAATGAGGGATGCCAGCTGTAAAGTGAAAACTTGTGTGTCAAGTGTCTTCTTCCATTCACCAGCCCCGCCTGCCTTCCCTCCTCCCCTCTCCACACCCATTTCTATATGTAACAGATCTCAGCTTTCTTTTCTGCGCCTCAACAAGCTTTCTTGCACACCCTTATATAGCTGTGGGACTCCCTGCTTCGCTTTCCACCCCACTGCAAGCACCCACGACTTCACCTCTCTTATAAATACCCCAGTGTTGCAAATATGGCCATGCCCTGTGGTGACGGGGAGGGAAATATAGGATGAGCTTTGGGTAATAGTTTTGGACAAACAAGTTCTAATGCTTGAAAATTTAAATCTGGCAAGTCAATTTTAGTATAGTATTGTTGCTGTTGTCTGGCAGATCTCTAGTTGAAACATTGCTGACATGTTCCACAAGTTCTGCAGTTGTACAGAGGGTTTATTATGTTTTTGTAAAAAAAAAAAAATGCAAAACTACATTCTGATTTAGTTATCCCCAATTCAATGCAGCACACCATGCAGGTACTTAAAAAAATTAAGAAACACCTAATTATTCAATCACTGGTGCACGCTACACTCAAAATTATACAATAATTGTTTAATTTGTTGTGTTAAGCCCTATTCACACTCAGCATTTCCTCAGGACCTTGTGTGATATAGGAATTGATATCTGATACTGTGTACAGCGACAACAAAGTATGTCTAACTCAAATCTACTGACCCAATCCCATCTGTGGATATGATGGAAATGAAACATAAAATATACAATATCCCCAAGATGTTTGTATTATCTTTGTTTGGAAAAAGAAAAGAAGAGCAAAAGGATGGGAATACAACGAAAAAAAAGGAGGATACTTTGTGGTGGAAGTTACTAGATCACATTATTAAATAAAGGTGCAAGATTAAGTAAACCAGCTGCATTTAATAACAAATAACACAAGGTCCTCAGGTAATGATAGTCCGGTAAAACAAGTTCCCCTATTTAGCATTTATAAGCAGAATATAAACATTTAATAAATGGATAATAACCCATTATAATGTGAGCAGATATACATGTTTATTAATGTATTGTCAACAACTATAACTCCTCCTGTGGGCACCCAAAAGTGGAGGTTGGTGTATAAACAGATAGTGAATGACGATATAGTAAAGTGTAATAACATAGAACATGTCGTCATTGGAGAAGTTATAATTGATGACAAATACTGTACATTAACACTTAAAAATATCCTTTTAGCTATGTATAACAACATTATATTGTGTTAGAAACCATTTATTACATGTATTCATACTGCTTATAAATGTTAAATAAGGGGACTTAAAGTTAAGTGTTACTGGTAGTCTTGTGTGAATGGGGGCTTCGATCACCCAAGTACAATCTCAGTGTTTAAGTTTGGACTCATTCTTTCTCCTGTGAAGGCCACTCCGATTTGTTGTAAACCTGGAGGCTGTGACTATTGTGCTTTGCCCTAAAGCGTTACCTCTTCTTGCAGTTGATCACAAGTCAAGCAGCAATTATCTTTCAGGTATGTTAAGGTCTGCCTTTTGTGTCTGTAAAGCTGGGCTGCGAAACACAGAGTCTTCTGCTGCTGCAGTATCTGCTGATTGTTCTCTTCCACTCCTTGACTGCGGTTTCGTTTAAAACAGATGCGATTACATGAAGCAACAACCAGACATCACAGACCAAATGGAGACGGAACTGCTTTGTGCCAGTTTGAGTCTATATTGTGAATGTGCCATGGCGTGCCATAGAGGCACAACAGAAGGGGACAGTTGTTTAAAAAATGCTCCCATCTAATTTATTAATCAAACTTTAACATGTCCATCCATCCATCGTTCCACCCATTCATCCATGCATCCATTAATGATAGTAAAGGGTCACTTCACCCAAATCAAAAAAAACTCATAGTGTCAAACGTACTAGTGATGTCTTACATTGCAGGTTCTTTTGGTTTTATGTGCCGATATATTCATCTCTAAAATTTCTTCCATCCCCCCAGTCCAAATGAAGTGAATCATATTTAATTTATGTTGCTCAAAGCTTTGAAAAATTACACTTGAGAAACTCAAAACAACCATTTTACTTGGAACAACTTCATATGGGAGAAATAGTCCCAATGAAAACGGTTGACAGTGAGCTCTGTGGAATAATTTTGAAGGTTAAAGCAACACAAATGAAATTCCATTCAACTCCACTGTATTTTGGTGGGATAAAGGTAAGAGAAACCATAGAGGTATAGTTCGACATTTTGGGAAAGTACACTTATTCAATATCTTGCAATGAGTAAGAAGAGAAGATTGATATTTCCCACAATACTGAACCATTCCTTTAAAACTTCTGCAGATGAAATTGAAACTTTCTGCATGGATAGACAGAACTAGGTGTGAGATTATATGTTATTCTTTCGGATTTGGGCAAATTTACCCTTTAAAGTAATATAAGCCTTAGCCTCAATGAGAAAATGTTTCCCATTACATCACCAGTTACATGGTGATTATCTCGGTTTAGTGTTTCAAGGTAAATAGGCCAATGTTCCTAACCAGATTAGAGAGAAATTTGGCCGTGAGTCCAATCATGAGCTCATGTGTCTGGAGACCAAAAGAATGGATGGCATTAAAGAGTGCATGTGAAGAGCAACATAGCACATACTATACAGTTCTATACATACTGTACAAGCTATTCATGCTGGTGCTTTGGGGCATTTGGACGCTTATGAATGTAATCCATCTCGCAATAATGCTTGGCAAGACGCTAAATAACGCTTTTGACTTACTTCATACAAAGTGTAGCCTCAAATTTACAGGGGCCGGTCATCCATAGCACAGAAAATTGAAAACGGTCGGTGTATTTGTATGCAACAGTGAGAAGTACAATTTATGAATGTGTGTCAAGTGAAAGAGAGATGAGAACACCAATGTATGCTTAAGTCTGTGTATTTACGGTGTAAATATGTCTGCGCATGTACTATGCTTTTCTTTCGCAAAAGTGTGAGCTCCTCTCCGTTCCACCACACCTGTTGCAGCGTCTCTTCCCCTTGACATAGTTGGCTCAAGTTCTGCCCCTCTTGTTCTTCTGGAAACCCTGCTGTCCGTGCTCCTCTCACGCCGGCTATGGGGGGCTGTCAATTGTTGGCTTCAGTTTCACTCAGATTTAGAAAGTGCAAGGCAGCAATCCAAAGCTTTCGCTTTTAAGGCTTTGAAATTAATATGAAATGCCAAGGGGTTACTCGTGTATATGAAATTGAAAGTATGTTTTTTTTCTTCTGAGATTAGGACATGTCTATCATGGACAGATCAGTTAGAGATAGAAACGGCACTCATGATACTAACTGCAACTTTCTCTTTATCTCCCCCACCTCTCTGCCTGTGTCTCTCTGCCCAGCTTGCAGCCCAAGTTCTGGACGATCTTGACGATGAGGAAATTGGATTCGGCCTGGTGGATGAAAAGAAGGACTCAGCTGTTGCCAGGAAGCTGGGTAAGCTTGCCTGTCACTGACTGAGAACTTGCTGGTGAACCCATAGCTCAGTTGTCAATGATACCAGCAGGAAAAAAAACTTTTTCCCCCACTTTTCTCATGGCCTCTCCTGGTGTTTTCACTGAATGTGACTGATTACACATCTCAAAATTCTGCAGATTTCACAAGTGTCTCCAATCGTTGCATCAATCACCATGGAGAACAGAATTTATTTTTTTTTCTTTGGGACTGACAGCCCTTTTGTGTTTGGCAACGGATGATTGATTGATCAGCTTTGTATTTCATTTAGCAATTTAAACAGCAAAGAAAAACAGGACTTTAATCTGCTACACCTGTCCAGTATCACCTAATAGTCACTAATGAACAAATGAATATGTAATTGACCAAAAAAAAGATGGATGGACAAAAAATGTAATAAGTATAAAATATGTTACTTATTAAATGTCAAATTTGGAATTTCGTTGTAAATATGGGATTCAAACAGTTGTAAGGTATAAGGTTGATGCCTGAAGCCTAGTACAGTACAGACAATATATGAAACAATCCTGCCCTCAAGTGTTGACCAAAGATGTCACAGCTTCTTTGTAACAACAGGTGCCACGGCTGTAAACTGAGTACGTGCTGAAAAACCCAAACTAATGAGTTTAAGACAGAAGAAAGTGAAAACAAAACTGGGGGTGTGGACATCCCAAAACACGTCAGTACTTATTGTGTGTAAAAAAAAATCAGGTATAAAAATGTGTTGCAGCTCTGACAAATGTAGTTATATAGCTATAGTCACAGAAAGATCTGTGATAAATCTGTCCTAATCTGTTAAATATATACTTGTATTGCAAAATGCTAAATTTGGCAAGGAAAATAAGGCTTAAAAGTTCTACTTACACTTTATTATCAAGCTATCTCTGTGGTCTGTTTATGGAGTTTGATCAGACCTTTAGCATATTTTACACACTTATACACTATTTTATTAACTATGGCTGTGTTATATAACAAAGTCACACAAAACTCTATATAGTAACTAACAGTGGTGGACTGTTAGTATTTTTACTCAAGTACTTAAGTTGAGGGTACTTTACTTGAGTATTTCAATTTCCTTTTTATTTGACAGCTTTACTTACATCCTTCGCGTCCAATGAACTTGAACTTAAAAATATACTGGAAACTTTTCTATCACTGCCAATAAGTCACGCATAACAATAACTTGTGGGATCAACGTTTTTCTGAAAAAAGTATTTTTTAATCTTACAAGGACTGGATGAGGTGGAGAGCATCTACATCTTTGCCGACAATGAGATCATTGAGTACGACGGAGAGCTGGCCGCCGACACCCTGGTTGAGTTCCTCTACGACGTAAGTGATTTATGGTCAATGACGAGGCATGCTGCCAAGTTCTGTGGTTAAATTCAGACTACGGTTTGGTCATATTTATAGATACATTGAGCACACTTGTATCACTTCAATGGAAGCGTTGTTTTAATTTAAGCAGACTGCAGTTCAGTGCACCGCCTTATTCTGCTTGAAGATATTGACCTGGAATTATTGGGAGTGATTGACTGACTGAATAAATATTCATCACGTATTTGCCTCCCGTCTCTCGTCAGGTGATGGAAGACCCTGTGGAGATCATTGACAACGACCGTGAGCTGAAGGGCTTCCACAACATGGACGAGGTCATCAAGCTGGTTGGCTATTTCAAGAGCGAGAGATCTCCTCGTAGGTTAAAGATTATGATTGCAAGAATGAACAGATCATATGCAATCACTATTTAAATCAACTTTTTACGCATCGAAACTGCTGTTATGATATATGTTTTTCTTTTATTTTCTCCATCCAGACTACATTGAATATGATGATGCTGCTGAGGAGTTCCACCCCTTTGTGAAATTCTTTGCAACATTTGACTCCAAGGTTTAAATTGTTTGAGTATTTGTGTGGATTTATTTTCGAATGGATACATAAAAATGTGAATTTATCGTTTTTGAGTTCATTAGAAAAGCTGAATATCAGAGGAGACAATGTAATGTTATGGGCTTGTAAAAATATAGACAATTTGAAATGTTAAGATTATATTAGCGAGCTTGGGTCGGCAAACAAGCAAAGTGAATATATATTTTGCAGCATGAATATTTCTTTTGAACATTTATTTTTGAATTTTCTTTTAACTTTGTATCTCCTGCATGGTTCACAACATTATTTCAGATTGCCAAGAAGCTGAAACTGAAGATGAATGAAGTTGATTTCTATGAGCCGTTCATGGAGGAACCCGACACCATTCCAGGAAAGCCCTACATTGAGTCTGAACTTGTTGAATACATTGAACAGCACGACAGGTGAGTACTAAAATAACATTAATAACACCCATAGTGACTTTAAAGTAATTCTAATCACATAATTTACATAATTTTAGGCTGATAATCTAACTGGATCGTAACCATAGAGTTGAGATTTCGGGAAAGGTCAAATGAATTGTTTTGGAAGACATTGATAAGTGACATCTAATCATAAAGTAAAACTACTGGACAATCAAAACAGCACCAAAACAATTTTTGAATGTCTCTTTATGTTTCAGGCCCACTCTGAGGAAGCTTGAGCCTCACAGCATGTATGAGATCTGGGTAAGCAATTTTAAATTTCTCTGTAACTGAAAAAAAGGCATCTGTCAAACAATGTTTTTTGTTGTTTCTCCAATAAAACTTAATATGTTGTGTCAGTCAATCCACAAAGGAAATGTCTTGTCCCTTCTTTTAGGAGGATGACATCGACGGAGAGCACATTGTTGCCTTTGCTGAGGAAGATGACCCAGGTAAATTTCAACATTAGTGCCTCTTTATTTATTTACAATTACAGCATTGATATTATCCACATACTGATTAGATCAGTTGGACGATCAAATATGGAGCCAGTACTTCAGGGTACCTGGCACACCCCCGTACCTGACCTCTGAACTTTTCTTTAGACGGTTTTGAATTCCTGGAAATCCTGAAGGAGGTGGCACGCGAGAACACTGACAACCCCAACCTCAGCATCATCTGGATCGACCCTGACAATTTCCCTCTGGTATGAAAACCTCACTCTTAAACTGTACATCAGCTAGTGGGGGCATATAATGTATATTACTGCAAAAAAACATCCCAAATAAGGGCAAACAAAGCAGGTAAGGGGCAGGCAGGCAGAACCCGGAACAGGCTGCGGTCAGGAATTGGCAGGCGGACGCAGGAATGAAGGCTGGAACGCTGTAATACTGGGTTGTACATTAGATGATCTGGAAAATGATCTGGGGAAAGAGGGCTCGTATATTTGGGTATGAAAGGGGAACAGGTGTGCTGGTGAGTTAGAGGATTCTGGGAATGAAGGGAACACACTGAGGGCCACAACAGGGCAGGTGGGGAAGGAATAGCAGGTATCTGAAATGACAAGAAATGTGTGAAAATGACTCAACAGAGGATATATATCAGGATATATAAGCCTAACCATGTCCTCACCTTTGTCTGTATCTCACTTCCAGCTGGTGCCATACTGGGAGAAGACCTTCCATATTGACCTCTCTTCTCCCCAGATTGGTGTGGTTGATGTTGAGGACGTAAGCAAAAATCTTAAACGAGAAGTTTGTTTCCAGTTGTTTGAAGTGTTGCTCAATACAGAAGAAAAAAAGCTATTGATTGAAAATGATTTAGTTGTTTTTTTACTGTAGTTAGTGTTAAACGTGTCTTCATGAGAACAAGAGGCCAAATCTATCAAAGTTCACTAATTCAAGTTCTCTTGAATCAAGTGGCATGATCCTGATATTAATTCATCATTTCGCAAAGTAAAGCAAACCACTTAAGCTACCTAACTTACAAAAACAAAAAAAAAAACCTGTTGGATTCGATCAAAATTTAATGAAAATCAAAATTGCAGTGTCATCACTCAAAACTTAATGTGTACTCTCTTGACTGTAAGAAAACAGTCATTATTTAACTCATTGTTTGACTGCCTATTTGAGATGTCCCAAACTGAGCAAGGGAAACCATTTAGTTCTTTAGTAAATATTTGTGTGCTTATCCCTGGCAGGCCGACAGCGTGTGGATGGAAATGGACGACGACGATGACATGCCCACAGCTGACGAGCTCGAGCAGTGGATTGAGGACGTTCTGTCCGGGAAGATCGACCCAGATGATGATGATGAGGAGGAGGATGACGACGACGACGACGATGATGACGAAGACGACGACGATGAAGACGACGACGACGACGATGATGATGATGACGATGATGAAGACGATGATGAGGATGACGACGACGACGACGACGACGATGATGACGACGACGACGACGACGATGACGATGAATAAATGTTTACTACCATCTTTCACTTCACTATGATTTAGCCAGTAATGGCAAAACCCAAAAGTAGCACCAGTTTTTTTCTAACATTTTGCTGCAAACACACGTTGTGACCCCATGGGAAACTTTCACTGTCAGTCAGGGAAGGAGGTTTTTCAAAGAAGCAGAGGATTTGTATCCCTGTCGATGAACAGGGTTGCAGTTTAAAATGTTGCGTTATATGGCCTCTGTTACTGAATTACAATATACTAATCTCTTACCCCTGAGGTCCACAGTGAATGTGAGCAAAGAGGCTAACAGAGATGAACTTCCCTGACATTTTCTGCCTAATGTCACAGACCAGGGTTCACCCGTCTCTCATTTTCTCCAAGTTACTGTAATACTGTTTCAATGACATGTTTTCTACTTGATGAAGAGAAGAAACAAACACTTTCTTGTACTATTTTTAAAGCGAATAAACCTAAAATCACTGGACAGTCTTAAGATTATTACAATCTTGGAAAGCTATTAAGGTACTGGATGATAAAAAAATACAAAATAATTTGTTTCTGCTCTCATAATAAAAAATGAAAGACAAAAATATTTTGAAACCAATGCTGTTTGTTGTTGTCATTGCTTTAGTATATGAAATAGACTACTATATGTCTGTGTGTGTGTGTGTGTGTGTGTGTGTGTGTGCAGTGTACTGTAGAGTGATTTCCTGGTGGTGTGCAGGCAATGAAGAAGGGTGTTTTTTTTAAAAAAACCTTTATTTAAATACTCCTAAATTGAAATATATGAATACTTAACAATGCCATAATACTTATAACTTGACTTGCAAGTATGACGGGGTCCAAGCACCCCAATGCAATATGTCTACTCACTAACCACTACTGATAACGCAGTGTTCCTGCAGCCTCAGCAAGTGTATGTGCACTGCAAATACACATTTCAGGAAATAAATGTAGTTTTCTACTATATATCAACAGGAAGAAATTATCTTGGTATTTAAAATGCCAGTACTATTATAAAAGTAGTCCTGAGTAGACCAAAACGGTGTGTTTTGAGTACAGATGGTTATAGGTCTGATAACAAATTGATCGTGAAGTCATTGATATATAAATATATTACAGAATCATAAAATATCGTACAATAAATTATACTTGAAGATGTATTTTATTTAATTCAGAGAACAAAAGTGATTTTTAGTGCAGAAGCAGAGAAGAGGAGCAACTGGACATTTCAGCACAGATACAACTTTCATCTACAAAACTGCCCAGTGAAGCATATTCAATATATGAAAGAAGTAACCTTATTTGTTTCGTAATGTAAGTAGCAAGTAACTTTATTTCTTGGTCAGTTTGTTCCACACTCTGCCCTGCAAAGTTACTGTAAGATCAGTGAAAAGTTGAGAAATATTTCTGTTTACATTTCCCTACGATATCAAAGGTTCACTGATTGCCACAAAATGTAGTTTTTAATATTTTCTCATTGCATAACAAGCCTGGTTGTTAAAAATTAACAGGCCATCTTTAAACAACAACAAAGCCAGGGGGAACAGAGTTTAGAGTCACTGAGTGACGTTGAACTTGGAAGATGAATTTTGCCATTTTATTCTTTGTGTCGCTGTTCTGCGGCCTGGTTTTAGCTCACGATGATGGTAATACTCCGGAAACAGAAAAAAAAACTGTGAAACACAGTCATGTTTTCCTGACATGTGTGATTTACAAAAAGAGATTGGTGCCATGAGAGAAAAGGAGTTATGGAAACCAAGATGAAAGACAGTGAAGCGAAGGTTGTTGTGATGACCCATGACCACCGCACATCACATGACACGGCTGATAACGGCGGCAATGCAATGTTCCTGCAGCTGCAGCAAGGGGATCAGGTGTGTGTGCGTTTGGAAACCAATACATATGTTTGGGGAAATTATTAAGTTACCACCTTCAGTGCATTTCTGGTCAGTCGAGGTTGAGACTGAGTGCATGAACATATGACTCATTTTGATTCATTACCATTGTAATTTTAAATTACTTTAAACTGATTTAAAATGTTGTAAGTTGTAACTGTCTTACTTTCATTTAAGCTGTTTATAAGTAATAAGATCAAAATTGACAACACCTCAGCTTTGAGCCTAATTTCTTTGTTTTCTTCTCTAAGTAAAAACTATAAACCTTTCTTTGGTCCATTCATACACATACCAAACTCAGTTTTCAAGTTCAAATAAAGAAAAGAAAATGTAACACCAATTACTTAAAGTTGTTCATTTTTTCTTGAATTACATTTTTTACACAATTACGCCAATCACACATCAAGGATTTTCATACAACCCTCAACACATATTATTATCATTTCATTCCTTAAAAAACATACAGAATATTACATAACTAGAATACATTTATTTGGAAATTCAAACCTTAAGATAATCTACCTGGTTTGAAAAGCTGATTTCCAAAAGGACATGTTTCCACTTTCACTGGTACTTTCTAGGACCCCGTTTTAAAACTTAATTTACAGTATACTGTATTATCATGCTGGATGAGCGCACCTATCAGCCCGTCTCTCTACGATAACAACCGGCTCCTTGTGATGAGCAATGATTGCGTTTTTTTATCGTCTGACGGGGCTGATAACGCAGTGATCCTGCAGCCTCAGCAAGGGGACAAAGTGTATGTGTACTATGTGTACTGCAAATACACATTTGGGAAAATTAATAAAGTTTTTACAATTTAGATTTGGTAGTGATTTTCACAGCTGTTTACTTTATAATTTGTACACATTCAAGTTGATTTGCTATAATACCCCCTGAAACACATGAATCTTCACAAAAGTTACTGAAAGATCAGTTGAGAAATATTTCTGTTTACATTTCTCTAGGATATCAAAGGTTAACTGATTGCCAGTAAATGTAGTTATTTCCTCATGTAGTCTGAAACGGTCAACAGATAATTCGCAACAAGGTAATAATGCCAATTTTCAAATGGGATGTTAACAATTAACAGGTCATCTTTTAACAACATAAAAGCAGCCGGAGGGATCACAGTTTAGGTGACTGAGTGACACTGAATCAACTTGGATCATGAATTTTACCATTTTACTGTTTGTGTCGCTGTTCTGTGACCTGATTACGGCACAGGAAGGTGTTGATGCTCCTGAAGCAGAAAAAACTGTGGAAACACAGTCATGCTTTCCTGACATGTGTAATTTACTAAAAGAGTTTGGTGCCATGACTGAGAAAGTGAGAGTTATGGAAACAAAGCTGAAGGAGAGTGAAAACCAGATTCTTGAATTGAAAAACAAAGGTAAAGTAAAACTTTTGCATAGTGTGATGGAATAAACAAAATGGAATAGTGACAAAATAATTTGATTACAATGTTTTGCTTTATATAGAAAGACCCAAGGTGATATTCAGTGTAGCAACAGGTGGGAATGGAGCCATTGGACCTTTCAACACAGACACAACTGTCATCTACAGAACAGTTAAAACAAACATCGGCAATGCCTACAGTGAATCCACTGGTAAGTACAGCAGTACTGACATTTTCTATATATTTCTACATCCCTTTATGTACAAATAAATAAGTAAAAGGTTATGCTGTGATGCAGATAAAAAAAATTTGATAGGTTAAAAACACAGAGGAGTTTCAAACATTTAGTGAGGTTCATCTTCAATAACTTTTCAGCAGTTTTCACCAGATGTGTTTTGCAGTGCAGGATAAAGCTTCACGGATATTACTGATGTTTTATCTCATGATCTGACACAATACAGGGAACTTATTAACTTAAGTTAGGGACCGTCACAAAAGTGCATGCAAAATGACCAACAAAGCCTTTCAAATTTATGTCAAAAGTTTTCTTTTTTCTTTTATCAGTGAAAAATTATAGTGTAAAATATAAAGGATCTATTAAGAATAATTGATACTATGACCAGTATTTAAAGTTTTTGGGAATATGTGATATGTGATGTGATTTATTATAAAAAAAAAAAAAAGACAGGAAATAAGGAGGGAGATAAAACATAGTTTACGGATAAAAGTTATTAACTTGGCCGCACAAGATAAAAAATATCACCTTAAGGGACTTCAGGGGCTTCATACGTCTGAGAACCAGGGTCTTTTTCTGGAAAAGTCACTCTGCAGGCATATGGTAATTCTGGCACCAATTATGGAATTTATGGCAATTATGGAAAAATGCTAGAAATGTAAATGAACAATTTTAATTAAACACAACCAGTACGTGCATTTTAAATGGCAAATTAAAGTTTTGATTACAGCAGGAATGTCAGTAAATCAGTGACCCATAAATCAACTAATTACAGATATGTGTCACTTGTAATGTTATTCGTGACGTGTTGTGTTGATGCTATGATAGGAAGAGGTCCAGAAAGCTGATGATGAAGTATGACTTTGTTGCTACAGTACGACGCAATAAAGGGACTTTTCAAGTTCAAAGATCCAAGGACTTCCACAAAGCTGTGTCAGTTGTTGAAATAAATCTTGTTTCCGCAGGTATCTTCGCTGCACCTGTTACAGGCATGTACTACTTCACCTTCTTTTATCATGCTGGAGGAGCACACCCAGTGAGTCTAGCCCTCATCAAGAACAACCAGATCGTTGTGACGGCCTATGACCACCAGACGGCGAATGACGGGGCCGATAATGGAGGCAACGCAGTGTTCGTGCAGCTGCAGCAAGGGGACCAGGTGTATGTGCGCTTGGGTGCAACTACAACTATTTGGGGTAACAATGACATTACCACCTTCAGCGGTTTTCTGGTCAGTCAAGGTTGACAAACAGTGAAAAAGGACATGATTCATTTGTCATTTCAATAAAAAAAAAAAGTATAGTAAAATTTGGCTGTGTACAAGTTGAATGTATGTTTATTTAGGTCTGTTGCAGACTTTTTATGGTTCTTATATGAGTCTGGAAAGTTAGATTGGTAATAATAATAACACCTCATCTGTGAGCTTAGTTTATCTAGTTTTTCTCCTTAAAAACAATGAGTGTTCATCCTCTGACTTTTTTTTTTTTGTGTTTTTTCTATTAAAAGTGAGAATGCAAAAGTGGTGTATCTGTTATGTGCTTTGCTATCTTTTCATTAAACAAATTAAATCTCTTGATCCATTTGTTTGCATCATTTACATCATACAGAATTCCAAAACTCGATAGCTGGTTGGAGTGATGATATTTTTTTTGATTTTAGATTGTATGCACGGCCAAGCAATCATTAATAAGTGAAAGTGAGAATTGTATCAATCTAAATTAATTGTAAATTTGTCTTTCCACCCATGTTTCCGACCTCTACATGCCTGATTGCCAACAGACCTCAAAGGACACACAAAGGTCACATTTTGTGTCTCTTGAGGCAACTTGTGGGGCAGAAAACAGCACCCTCTGCTGTGCCAAGCCAGTGCAGTGAAGCAGTGCAGGAGATCTCCGTTCTCTCCTTGTAGGCGAGGCCAGTTTATTTGTATTGCACAAGACTTTTCTTAGACAAAGGCAATTCAAAGTGCTTTACATAATGCATTAAAACTTTATTTTAAAAAAATGATCGTTTATAATAATATAATAGCCACGTGTCAAACTGGAGGTTGAAAATTAACAGATCATCATAAAACAACATAAAAGCTGCCAAAGGGAGCACATCAGTCATTCAGGTCGCATTTGAATATTTCATACACAGACTTTGCCTACTGCAAATGAATTGTGGCTTAGCCTCATGTAACTTAAAATATGGGGGGATTAATCAAATATTTAAGGTTGAATTTGCCAATTTATTACATTTACATGGTGCCTCTACCTTATGTCTTGCTTTAGTCTTTTATTGGGAAGTGCTTCTGATCTAGAAAGGTGCTTTCTAAAAAAAACTTTTAATTTACTTATTTTATGTTACTTATTTTATGTTTAATGTTGTCGCTCACTAAATGATCTTCATGTACGAGTGTAAATCAGAGGCTGTGAAGAGACTATACTTGTGTCTAGCTCAAAGTACATTAATGTGATAATAAAAATAAATATCTTTTGTGTTAGTTTAACTGTTAATTGTCAGTTGCTTACAGTAACTGTAAAAGTTATTCTTAATTGTTGAGTTACTGCCAAAACTAATGCTTCTCTTAGTTTTGGCAGTAACTAAACAGCTTCGGGTGCATTACCACCACTATCGGGAATGATTTGCATGTAACCCGGGAAAAGTGTAAACAAATCAGCCGGGAGGAAGGTGAGGTGATTTGCAAGTGGAGGAAACTTTCTGAGAGCAACTGGTGGACATATAACATGGAAAAAAACAAGGAAATGCAAGGCCGAGGGGAAGAGAGAGCTTCTGAACTGAAGGGGGGGGGGGGGGGGGGGGGAACAGAGTAGGTGTCATTGTTGCTTTCAGTTACATCAACAAATACTATTTTAAATACGTTTCATCCTCTTATTTTTTACAAAAACCATGAAGAGAACTATATAGAAAATATTCCCAAACTGCCAGTTCAGTTCATGTATTCTCACTTTATTCGATAAAACATATTGTAATACCAGTGAATTGGCATATTTAGAATGACTCGTACCCACAGTGCTGACTAATTTAACACAGAAACCCCATGATAAACATGCCAGAGACAAATGGTTGAACAAACAAAAACACTGAGATAGACAATTATCTGTTAAACTGAGTTAAAAAGTAAGGCGTGGAAAGATTTTTTTACAAACCAAAACCATCAAGTAAATAATCAGCAAATTAATCTATAATTAAAATAGTCATTAGTTGCAGTCCTTTATACACCTCAACCAACTACAACAGTAAAATCCTGCTTTTACATTACCAATGAGTAATAATAATCTAATGACATAATATGCAACAGTCACAGGGGACTTTTTTTCTGCATTTGCGTACTCAGTATGATAAAAATATCTTAAAATAAAATTATATAAAATATATAAAAATATAAGACTGTCTGATTTTGGACAGGAAAACAATCTACAAACAGATCAGATGATTAGGCCAGAAAACCCAATTTAAACTATTTGGTGGTGTCATGAAACATCATGCCACAGTAAAATGTTACTGTACACCAAAACCTCTACATTTCAAATCCAGCGGTGCATCATGACTTTCAGTGCACCAGTAACACGTGCACTCTCATATGACTACTACTGCTTTTTCACAGCAGAGATAATCAGAGGCGCCAAATTTTTCCCATTTTGTTGAAGATGCGGACTGAAATATGGGCGAATCTCATCACCGAATGAACACTCAGTAAACGAGTAGATGTGAGACCGAGCCGTCACATCGTAGAAGGACACGAGACCTTCCTCGTGGTCCACGAACACTCCCACCTTCTGAGGTTTCACTGTCAGGGAGAGGCTGACGGGTGGAGTTGTCAGGGCTGCGTACTTTTTATCTTCATAATGCACAGTGACCCAGTAGCCGTTATCTGGGGTCAGCGAGAGATTCCCCTTGCGGTTTGCATTGCGTCTTGCTACACCCAGATCCCATCCGGTCTTGTTGCTGACCTCCACCTCCCAGTATGACTTCCCAGAGGTCAACATGTTGAGCCCCAGGATGCTGCCAAACATGTCAAAACTCTCTGGAGCATCAGGAACTTTCGGGTTCTTTCCTCCATCGCTCACTTTCTTCCCATCGGGAGAAAGAACAAGGCATTGGTGGGCAGTGGTTGGGTCCAGCTTTACATCCACTGCAGTTGAGTAGAATACACAATAACACAACAGTGTTCAAAGGTTCATGAGCTTTTACAAGAATACCTTAGATTTGGCTTCCTTTGGGATGCTTTTACACTCGAGCATCTACACAATTTACTCTGATATTTAGCATCAAAATGTAGAACAAAAAACATTTTAAATAGTCAAATTATTTAAAGTTTTGAGTCACACACCTGCAAATGTGGGAATCCTCTTGAGTTCTGTGGAAAGAGAAATTATATTAAAACAAGTGACCGTGAATTAAATACAGACCTTGATTAAATGAAATAGAAACATTGATAAACTTAAGGAGTACTCACCGACAGAAGAGAGTTTTTCCACTTTCTGGTGAATTTGTTCCATCATGTTTGCAGTTTTAGTTCTTAGTGAACCGAAGGAGAATGAAGTGTCAACAGTCAAGTTTTTCCAATTGCAAGATACATCCAGGCCTTTTATAGGAAAATCCTGTGTGTGTGGAGAAATATCCCATTGTCAGTATAAAATCATTTTAATGACTCCAAAATACATATATTTAGCTTCCCCTAGATCTGGAAATTGTCTGATATGCAGCAGAGTAGAAGCATAATTGTTCAAATGTTAAAAAGACCAAAAGTTTGGATGTGGAAATCCCGGGGCTCACCTCCAAGACTGGGATTTTATCCAAATCATCAATGGTCTTTTTCAGTTTGTCAATTTCCTTTTGCAGTTTCTCGACCAGATCTTGCTCTTCCCTCTTTACTCTGTGTCTCCTAAAAATAACATACAGTACATTAGACCGTTAGTTTTGATTTAAAAAAAAAACGCATACAGTACATTGTGAGCACTGATAACCCCTAACTCTGGTGTTGTTAATGTCATATTTATGTTTTATAACCCGAGCCACACATGACCGACCTCTCCTCCAGAGGTTGAAGGGCTTTCTGCCGAGCGTCCTCCACAACTCTCGACACCTCCACAAACACATTGTTGATCTCCAGCCATTCAGAATCCAAGCTGCTCTGAAAGAACAATGGACAGCGAGGATGTTAAAGAAATATTAATCAAAATCAAAAAGTAATAAAATGTGCTGCAGCTTACCTTGCAGGCTTTTACAGATGATCTGACTTCAGCCATCTTTTGTTCTCTCTTCTGAATTCTCTGCTGTAAATCAGCCCTTATCCTGTCTTGCCTTGCCTTGAATAAAGAGAAAAAGTACTTATATTAGTATGTACACATTGTAGTGACCCCTTGCATGCACACACACAAGTACCATGATAGCATTGCTGAATGTAAAGTGGAAAGATAAAGTTTGAATCTACTGAACACTAAAAAGCTTAATCAGAGGGTGAGATTACAAAGTATAAAACAACAAATAAATATATGCCAAATAAATAAATAAATACGTATAAAATTT
Source organism: Lateolabrax maculatus (assembly GCA_031216445.1). Taxonomy (NCBI): domain Eukaryota; kingdom Metazoa; phylum Chordata; class Actinopteri; order Acropomatiformes; family Lateolabracidae; genus Lateolabrax; species Lateolabrax maculatus. The sequence continues at coordinate 5,077,199 of CM062207.1, forward strand.
CATTAGTTCATAAACCAAAATGTTAGACAAATTAAAATGTTGACCTGATGATGGCGCTACATGAAAAGCTGGGATACAACATCAGGCAACTGTGAATGTGGGTACAAAGTTTTGTGGTCATCCCTCGAGGAGATGCTGAAACATTTCACTGGATAAGTGGATAACATATAAAACTTTTCTAAAAAGTCAGAGGATCACCAAAGTGTGTAGGATTCATCCTCTGGGGACCTGAAATGTCTGTTCACATCCAATAGTTGAGATATTTCAATCTGGACTAAAGTGCTGGACTGACTGACCGACCAACAGACGTTGCATCCATGGAGCCACAGTTTTGGCTAAAAAGAATAAATTGTATTATTATAAGTTTACCTTTACTAGTTTCTGAGCCTCCTTCTCTTTTTCCCTCTCTTTCTCCCTCTCTTTCTCCATCTCCTTCTCCCTCTCCTTCTCCTTCGCCCTCTCTTTCTCCTTTGACCGGACGGCTGTTTCCTGAGCTGTGGCTGTTGGAAGCTCCCAGGCCTGTTGTTCCACCTAAAGGATGAAAGCACTCAAGCTGGATCAAATGCTTATATATTGATGGACCTAATTTATGCACACAAGGAACTGGATTTTTCTCTCCAGCAGGACGTTTAAACCCGTCGAGAATCTGCTCTACCTCCTGTGCATCAGTGGAAAAGTCGAGCGCTCGGCGGGCTTTGTCCAAGGTGGTGGCGGTTTGATGAGAGCGCTGTGGAGTTTCAAACACTGCAGAGAAACAAGATGGCCACTGTCAAACAAACAAAGCTTCTTTGAATCGTTCTTCTACGTTATATTCCTGTTCTGTTCCTGTTATGATTTCATTGCAGTTATGGAGCATACATGACTTGTTTGTCTCCTTCGCTTTGACGTCTGCGGCTGCCGGATTGGCTTGGCTGCTGAAGGCCCGTGACACCGCCATCGTGTAAGGCTGTCAGAGAACAGTGGAAGTCAAGATTTTACGGGTTTTACTCAACACAGCTCCCGCTCACTCATTTTTAAAGTTATATACCCAAACGTATCCTATAACGTTGATATTATCCATGAATCAGTTTTGTATAACGGACAACAACATGTTAGATGAAACAACATTCTCTATTTAGTCCTGAAGTGGTTATCTAAGAAAAGTGATGCTTGTGACAAGAAGCAACAAGGACACAAAAATGAAAGGCAAACATTTAAATTTTTAACAGCCGAGTGAATCTGGGTGAAGTGATTTAAACAAGTCAGAAGTCTCTTGTACCTGTGCACCACTGTCAAAGTCCAGCACTCCATAAGTTTTGTTTGAGTTTGTGGCGGTTTGCAGTGAGGACTGTTGGTTTTCCATAACTGTAGGGAGAGAGGATGAGTCACAGTTGAACACAGCGGTGTGGTTTTTCGAAGTGTTATTTCCTCTTATGAATGAACTACAATTACAATGCGTACGTGATCTTATCATCGCCATTACTGCGGCTTCTGTGGCTGCAGGAAACATTTGGGTGGTGACGTTTGGAGACACGGGCACATTCTGTCAGAGAAGGGTGGAGGATAAGATTTAAAGGGGTTTCACCTGACACCACAGTGTGTATCTTATATCTTCAATAATCCTGTAACTTTAATATCCATGAGAATTTGGAGAAGTTCTGTCCTGAACTGACTATTTTTAAGTCCCTGACATGTGTAGACCATTTAACTTCTTATTCTCGCTTGAATATACCTCCTTCTTGACTGGAGTGCTGTTAACGTGTCCGCTGTCTTCCCATTGATTTCCCCACATGTACTGTTCTCCGTCTGGGATCCTCATTTCCGCCGGAGGGCATCCCGTCTTCACCGGTTGGATTCTCAGACCCAGGGAAGTGTCTGAAGTGTCTGTTTAAGACATTAGTGGAGAATCAATTTACACACTGCTATATATCTCTTTTATAAAAAAAGAAGTTTTCTTTTGAATGAAATTAAGATAATTTTCTCTTTTTGTTCAAGTAAATGCTGTACCACAATGTCACATTCAGTAGTTTGGGAAGTTCAATGGCGTTGAGGCTGATATGGGGCTTAAAATAATGACTAAATTTCTTAAATGCACCTCATCCTGTCTGTACCACAAATAATGTCATTGCAGAGCACCAGAAAATGTATTTTAATGAGGCTTTCCCCCCCCCCTCTTTTACTGTTACTGTTAGTCAGCTTATTTTTCCACACATTTGCTCATTTGCAGCAGGCGAATTAGAGGCACCAGTAATAAATATACTACGTGACTAAGGACCACGGGGGAACACAAAGAAGAATGAGTTGTGTACCACTCACCAGGCTTGAACGAAGTAGTGAAGATATTCCTCAAAGGCTCCTCTGCTCTGAATGGAGGTGCCACGTAGGTCAGTTTAGGAAGGTAGCTGCCCAATCTGTATTGTTCACTCTCAGGGATCCTCATCCCCTTCTCTGTGCATCCCATCTTGCCCTGGTGAACTCTCAGGCCGTGGTAGGTCGTCGTTTTGGACCAGCCGCAGCAGCTGCAAACCTGGAGGTTCATGTCTGATGTGTTTCTGATCTGTAGAAGTCAAATGAACATCTTTATCCATCGCTGATGGGACTTTTGTCCTGATTTCTTCTGTGATATAACAGGTTTACCTGTTTTTATTTTGCTTGTGACAACAATTGCTTCTCAATATGTTCAGGATTAAGGAACAGCATCTTACCAAACCTGGAAAACAATTGTGACACGAGGCCAAACTATTTCTTTGCCCTTTTCATGGGAGACATTATCTTACTTTCATACAGGTGATTATTATTTGATGACTGACTGTGCTGTCTGTGTAGCACTGAGATTAGACAGTGATCAATCGCCCCCTAGTGGTGCAGACTATATTGTACAGTATGGACTACTTCCTTCTGCAAATTACACACAGCCAAACACAACCTGAACCTAAAAACAGGGACTGAAAGAAGGTGACAGTGTGGATAACCTCAAGTAAAACGTTGACAGAGGTATTAATGAAATGGGACTGAATCAACTTCAGATAGTAGCAGTAGTTTTTGTGAAGTTCTGTCATATAATATAATATGGAAATAATACACAACAATAATAATAATACATTTCTCTATGTAATATATTTCCTCTATGATAAGTCTTTAAGAAATACTACTATGCTTGTTAGATAAGTTTTCCCAAAGTTTGGCAACGGATAACATGGCTTTAACCCAACCAATAAACATTACTTACTGTCATCAGACTAAGCAGACTTTGGACAAGAATAAGTTAATATTAACTCAAATACACAGCAGAACAGGGTCTAAAGATACACTTATTAGAGGTAACTCCTCTACTCTGACAGCAGGTTACCAGCCTTATCGAGGTGCTGTGTATTTTGAACACACCCGGAAAGCTGCGGCTTACCAAAGATTCTGCACTGGTACGACGCCTGTTTTCTCACCCCCTCTTACTGCCAGGCAGTATCCTGTACTGTGTTTGCAATGTGACCATAATGTTGTGCAACCTGGGTTGCAGCAGGCTACAGGACATGGGTCGCCCTGCTGAAATACTGTTTTTTTTTTTTTGTTTGTTTGTTTTTTGTTTTTATTGCAAAACAATAAAATAAACTTCTAAAAACATTTAAACATCTAAATCATTTCCTTCAAATGCATACATGGTTTTTAATATTATTTCCTTCTTCAGTTGATTTCTTGCCAAGCAGCAACATAAGTCACTGAACTGTTATCCTGTGTCACCGTTTTTAGTAGTTTCTGTGTAGTTATTCTTGCAGACTCTGCAAAGAGCTGTAGAGTAAAAAAAGTAACGTCGGATCTCCAGCTGCTTACCTTGCGCCCTGTCGCCTCGACGCTCCTCTGTGTGATCTGCTTTCCATTTCCTGTCTCTCCTTCTGTCTGCTCATCCGCAACTATTTCACTTTCGTTTCGGCCAAAACAGTCCTGACACTTTCCTCTAATTGGCCTACGCGCGTAACTTGCAATTCCTACTGAAAAGTTCTGCAGAGAAACATGCTGAGTTTCCATTTCACTGAAATAAAAACAACAACAACGTGTACTAAAAAAAAAAAAGGGAGGCCATAAAGCTGATACCAGAACAGTATTACAGCCTCCCTGCTGGTTGTATGCAGGGTGTCAAATACAAGACAAGCTTTAAAAAGCGCAGGATCTCCGTTGTGTATATCTGAAGACATTTAAACGTGTTTATTGTTCATGAGCAACTTTACAATAAATGAGTGTAACAGAGGGACAAGTTTAAACTCCACCAAGAAAACCAGGAGAAGGTGGGACAGAGGGGTCACTATGAGATATATGCACAGAAGGAGAGGGAACATTTAGTGTATAGAGCAAGAGGAACACTTGCTTTTTTTTTTCTCTCTCTCAAAAGTTACACACATTTTAAAGATATGTTGTTTCTAATAAAGAAACATATTGCTGATTATGCAGAAAACTTGTATTTGTACAAAAAGAGGATCTTTTTTATCAGCTATGTAGAAAAAATACAGATCATTTGACCTGAACAAAAGCAACCTTTTACAAATCATCAACCATTAAAGCAAAAACTACAATAAATTCAGTTTACCCATCATGAAGGACACTATTCACTTGCATTGTGGGAAATGTAGGATGCAGCACCAGGGGCTTAGAGACACAACACCTGGTAACCATAAAACACAAACACTCACAATGAAAAAAGTAAATACAAGTAATAATAACACTATAGTACAGTATTTACTGGTGATTCACTGGTGAGATAATCAGAGCGTGTTCATCATCTCCTTCACGCTGCAGACTGAAATAGGGGTAGATTTCTCCAGTGAACGAACACTCAGTAAACGAGTAGATGTCTGACTGAGCTTCCACATCGTAGAAGTACACACAACCTTCCTCGTAATCCACAAACACTCCCACTTTTTGTGGTCTGTCTTTGAGGGAAAGGTGAACTGGTGAATCTGAAAGAGCTGTGTACTCTCTGTTTTCATAGGTTATAGTAAACCAGTAACCGCTCTCCCGGCTCAGCCGGAGTTTCGCCCTGCGGTTTGCATCACCTCTCGCTACGCCCAGCTCCCATCCGGTGCTGTTGCTGACAACAACCTCCCAGTATGACCTCCCGGAGGTCAACCCGTTGAGCCCCAGGACGCTGCCAAACCTCCCCGGAGCTTCCTGGTTCGCTCCTCCGTTGCTCACTTTCTTCCCATCGGCGGAAACAAGGCATCGGTGCGCGGTGGTGGGATCCAGCTTTACATCCACTGGAGTTAAGATGAAACAACAATACAACACTTGCATGACTGTGCTAATGTCAGAAGATATGAGTCCCATCTGCTACACTTGCCTTTGTTAATACTTCACAGCCTTTCATTTTGTCCACATTCTGTTAAACATAATTTATAATGGATTAAAAGTACCTGTTCTCCTATATTTACACACAGTACCACAAACCAAACTAAAAATCAAACTGAGTAAATTATTACAATAGATAGATATAAATATAACACTAGCTATGTGCTAAGAACAGTAACTGAAGTCTCCAGCAGTTGAAGAATACCTTTTCCTGTTTTGATCATTTATTTTTATTTTTTTTACAATTTTAAATACGCACCTGCAAACTTGGAAATCCATTTCAGCTCTGTGGGGAGAAATACATTATTTTGTTAAAGTAATGCAGGAAATGACAAGGATTAAATAAAATACAAATCTTGATAAATTTAAGGAGTACTCACCAAGAGAACAGAGTTTTTTCAGTGTCTGGAGAATTTGTTCCACTATGGTCGATGTTGTTGTTCTCAGAGTACCGGTGGAAAATGGAAGGTCAAAGGACTTGTGCTTAACATCCTCTACAGCTCTCACCATCTCTGAGAACACACTGTTCACCTCCAGCCACTCATCGTCCAAGCTGCCCTGAAAAGGGTGACGGACGGTGCTTTGGTGTAGGTATCAAATCAGAGTGAAATACAAAACTAAAAACTGCTGCAGCTTACCTTACAGGCTTTTACAGATGATCTGCCCTTTTGTTTTTTCTCACCTGAATTTTGTCAGCTGTGATTCTGTCTTGTCTTACCTTGAACAATTTTACACAAAAAGGCTTTTAAGTAAGTACGCGCATACAATCCCATGCATCTACTGTACACATACAAGTAGAATGGCGGCGCTGACACTCACAAAACCAAATATGACGTAGGAGAAAACTTAATTCTTTAATAATCATACTGGAAAATTAGCTATCGTAATTATATATGCAGATTTTAGAATCAGGTTAATGACAGGTAGACAGTGCCATGTGACACCTGAAGCAAATGAGCATAGAAAAGAAACACTAACTCCAGCACTGATCCTCTGACTGATACCAGTGGGAGGACTATGTCTCCTTTATAGTTTTTGTCAGGAAACTATCTATTTAATTCTCATACTTTAAGCTAAATGATTCTTCTGCACCTCGGTAGGATAATTAAAAAAAAAAAGATATTTCCAACCAACATTTCCGTCCCTAGAGCGCTATCAAGGCACTGCTGCTGTACCTGTGTTAGGTTTGGATCCTTTTTGTCTTTTTCCGTCGGTTGGACTGCTGCGGAAAGCTTCTGGGCTATAAGCTTCGTCTGAAAGACAATAAGTCAAGTATTCAAACATATTAATGAGTATATCCTAGTAAACCACCTCTAGTAACACACATGCAACCAACTAACAACAACACACCAGCTAGATTCGAAAATACAACTTGTAATTGACCATTAGTGGTGAAATACATGATTCATATTAAATTGAGTCCCAAACCAATAATGGTCTATATGCTTAATTTTGCTTTAATTATGTTTTTTACGTACTGGTACCTTAGTCACATGAAAGTCACAAAAGTTATACTGTATAGATTTACAGAGTCTACTACCTGTGGTCGGACTGCTGTTCCCTGGGTTGTAGTAGCTGAAAACATCTGGACCAGTTTGTTCACCTGAAACATGTAAAACACTCAGTGCAAGTCGGACACAGATAAGTAATGAAATCATAGAAACCTTTGCTAATTGCTCTGATAAGTGCAATAATGATTACATGAAAACAAAGTCTGCCCCTAACCCGCGGAAGGGCTGAAACAGAAGAAAGAATAAACATAATGTGGGAAGTTGATAACTGAGTCATTTCCCTTCACTACTCTCTCTTGCCTTGCCTTGAAGGAAAGCACACACACACGTACAGTACATCTGCACTCACCAAGATATGAGGAACGTCTTGTCAATGAACGGATGTGTCTCTCACAGCTAGGTCTAAAAATGCTTATTCACAGTTTTTAATATGCTCTATGTCCTTTATGCTATATTTGGGGTTTAAGCCTATATACTGTAGAGCTGTTAACAATCACAGAAAGCCCTACTTAAACGTAACATGGTGTATTAAGCAGTAAATGGTTTAATCATTAATGTTTGATTCTTCTCCTTAGGCTGGAGTACTGCTGCCAGAGGTGGAGCTGTTGGACATTTCCTGTTAGATCTAACTTCTCAACAACAAATAGGTGTGTCACAAGAGGCTATATGTTTAGAAAAGGACTGCACTGGTTTAAATTCATAGAGAGAATTCCAACAAATCTGCTTTACCTGCACACTGGTGCAGAAATCTTGAGGCTGGCAACTTGCTTCTAAGTCTCTGGGTGTTTGGAAAGACTGTGGAGTTGCAAAAGCTGTAGAGAAAGGAGACTATCAGTCTCAGCCATAGCTGCTTTATGCTCTATTCAGTCATCAAAATCTTGTTTTGACTGAATTATAATCCTATACATACATGATTTGGGCTCCTTCTTGATTTTGGCTGTTGTTGCGGAGATGATGTTTAGGGATGGCTTGTAATTTAATGAGATTTTCATTCAGGTTAAAGATTAATTGTTTCATTTTTGTCATTTGGAGGATAAAGAATAAGGATAAAAGAAAGTACAAAATACCAAAAAATAATAATGTTTGACCCTTCCGGTCTTTCTCTCTAAGTTGGACTACTGTTACCTTGGGTGGAATAGTTGGACGCTCCCTGAACGATCTATTCGCCTGAAAGATACAACATAATAAATCCCATTCACATTGTACTTTTTTTTAACACACTCCTGAAAAACTAAAGTAATTTATATCACCATCTGGAACATAGAAAACAAAGCTGGAAAGAAGCAAAGTAAATATAAGAATAATTCATAGCTTTACCTGCACACCAGTGGAGAATTCCTGCGGCTGATGGCCTGACTTTAAGTTTCTGGATGTTTGGGAAGACCGCTGTGGAATTGCTAAAGCTGTAATGAAAGGAGATGATCAGTCTCAGCCATAGATTCTTTATGTTTTAGACTGATTTCCAAAATATTGTCATGAATGAACTGTAATTCTGCTTCTGTGCATACGTGATTTAGGCTCTTCCTTGATTGTGGCTGCTGTTGCTGCAGAGTCAGTACGGCCTGTCATCTCTCTACGGTCTGCAATCTAATAAAGAAAAATAGTGCCTTAAAACAATAAAAAATAAATAAATATAAAACATTTGGTCTAAAACAAACAGTTAAGTACCAGTGTTTGATCCTTCCTGTTGAAAAGTAAGTTGATAATACTTATATCATGGTCACAGTAATGTTCATTGTAACTGCAGAATGAAAAGATTTAACAATGAATGAGTTATAGACAAAGGGATTAGCTGAACAAACCTTATCTGAGGAATTATCCAAGACCAACATCTCTAGATCCACACCACATCATGATTAAAAAATGTTTCTTTTCTAACTGATCTTTGACCGATTGCTCTAAATATCCCTCTATTTGCTAGAACTTATACCTTCTTCTTGACAGCCATTCCCGTAGCTGGCTGATGTTTCCTTTGATCCACTGCTTCCCACAGATTCTTCCACGTGTGCTGCTCTCTCTTTGGGACAGTCTTTCCCTTCGGCGTGCATCCCATAATGCCCTGGTGAGTTCTCAGACCGTGGAAAGTCGTCACTTTGGACCAGCCACAGCGACAAACCCGGAGGCTCATGTCTGGACAGTGGTCTGTTGTCTCTGTTTGAGACACAGTTGAAGAGGTGATTTTGATCATATCCATTTTTCAAAGATTTTAAACAATTTTAGGTGAACATAAAATAAGATAATAATAAACACAGTTTAGAGAGGCCTGTTGTCGTTTGTGGCAACATGTAATTAGGAACCTTTGTGCAAAACCTACTAGTCTTGATAGCGTTGCAGACATCCAGCTTGGGGCCCTTTAGATTATTTGTAAATCCGACATTTCCCCACAAGTGCTGTTCACTCTCTTCAACCCTCAAACCCTTCGGCGTGCATCCCATAATGCCCTGGTGAGTTCTCAGACCGTGGAAAGTCGTCACTTTGGACCAGCCACAGTGACAAACCCGGAGGCTCATGTCTGGATAGTGGTCTGTTGTCTCTGTTTGAGACACAGTTGAAGAGGTGATTTTGATCATATCCATTTTTCAAAGATTTTAAACCATTTTAGGTGAAAATAAAATAAGATAATAATAAACACAGTTTAGAGAGGCCTGTTGTCGTTTGTGGCAACATGTAATTAGGAACCTTTGTGCAAAACCTACTAGTCTTGATAGCGTTGCAGACATCCAGCTTGGGGCCCTTTAGATTATTTGTAAATCCGACATTTCCCCACAAGTGCTGTTCACTCTCTTCAACCCTCAAACCCTTCGGCGTGCATCCCATAATGCCCTGGTGAGTTCTCAGACCGTGGAAAGTCGTCACTTTGGACCAGCCACAGTGACAAACCCGGAGGCTCATGTCTGGATAGTGGTCTGTTGTCTCTGTTTGAGACACAGTTGAAGAGGTGATTTTGATCATATCCATTTTTCAAAGATTTTAAACCATTTTAGGTGAAAATAAAATAAGATAATAATAAACACAGTTTAGAGAGGCCTGTTGTCGTTTGTGGCAACATGTAATTAGGAACCTTTGTGCAAAACCTACTAGTTTTGATAGTGTTGCAGACATCCAGCTTGGGGCCCTTTAGATTATTTGTAAATCCGACATTTCCCCACAAGTGCTGTTCACTCTCTTCAACCCTCAAACCCTTCGGCGTGCATCCCATAATGCCCTGGTGAGTTCTCAGGCCATGGTAAGTCGTCACTTTGGACCAGCCACAGTGACAAACCTGGAGGCTCATGTCTGTTGTTTGTCTGCATAAAACATATTACAGCACATGTCACTGTTGATCAGTGGTGGAAGAAGTATTCATATCCTTTACTTAAGTAAAAGCAGCACTTCCACACTGCAATACACAGTACAAGTAAAACTCCCACATTCAAAACAAAGTATCAAAGTAAAAGTACTCTTTGCGCAGTAAAATGCTCCCTGTCAGGGGTCTACTATTACATATGATGATTTTGCATTGACGTTATTGCTGCATTAATGTGTATGATGCATTTAAGGTTGTGCTAATTTGAAGTAGTTTAATCTACAGCAATGCATAATGGTCTATAAGATCATCACATGTTTGTGGCGCCACTGTCCTATGAGAACCATGTAGCTCTAAAACGTCAACTATTCATGAACTAAGAAACAGTTTATTTAGCTTATAAATCAGGATAACTTAATTTAAGGATCTGGATCTTCCGTCGCTGACAGCAAGATCATAATAAGAAACCCCAGCAAGACAGGAAACTGGACTTTTGATGACAGTAAGTTGAATATGTTTGAGTTTTGGACTGTTATTCAGACTAAACAAGCATAAAGTATTGTTTCTATTTCCGGACACTCATAGAGGCGTGTGGACGAAGAAAATAACCACCGTAAGAATGCTTTTTCCATTACTTTGAACCATGGCATCAAACTTCACAGAACACAGATATGCTTTTAAACAGTTTAAAAAATTTATAAATTTATAATTTCCCTTTTCAAGCACATTAAAAAGACCAAGATGTGAGACATTGTATTCATGTGTTGCCTACCTTGCGGTCTTTTTCTGTGTTTCTGTGTGTGTTTTTTTGCCTCCCCGACTCTAAAAGTATTTCCTCTCTGCCACTGTGATGTTTGGTAAGGTCATTTTTCCTTTCAGTTTCGTTTCTGAAAAAATAAGGCACCAAATGCACTTTTTTTACTCACTTCAGCCCAGGCGTGACTCACCCACATTGTTGTGTTAACACAAGTCTGTTCAAATGGTGGACTAAAGAAGTCACAGAAAGAAACTTGACTTAACTTTAAAAAAGTTTATTTAGATTAAACAATTTTTGTTACAGCACACTTTGGAAAAAATCTTACTATTGTATGTAGACACACGTTACAGTTCAGTTTACAGTTTACAGTAAAATAAGTTGATTTTCCCTCATCATCTTCATAACCAGCAACCAAGAGAAGGTGTAAAATGAACTAACATGCCTGAAGTCCACATATAGGTTAGTTCTACACCTTGTGCACCCTTTACCCATCATTGTTTGTGATTAAGTCTAATAATGTTTGTATTCATCAAGTTCTAAAAGGGTCCATTTGCTCATGAATTACAATACAACAAGGATAAACCCATGAATGCATTTAACTTCTGGTGGGGCCATGGTGATTATGCACTCGGAGGTGTCCCCATAAAGCAAATAACAGACACTACAAGCTACTCAGAATACACAGCTTAAAGATGCCCTGTGGAGTTTCCTTGTAAACATTGTGTTAAATGCATTTTCTTTGCTGGTGCATTGCTGCTGTTTCTTGACACGTTACTTCCACCTTTGCATCAGTGGAATAGTGTGAAGCCATAGGCAGCAGTGTGTATCCCCCCACCAAAGTGCTCATAAAAAAATGTATCCATAGTGCTACTAGCAGTCAAAAGCTACCCAGCGTACCTTATAAAAAAATATTATAGTGAATTATTTCACCGCAAATATACAGTATACAGTTAATAGTAGCGCCCCCATTACATGTGCAGTAGCATTGTTACTTGTTTTCAAATATCAGGAGACTTGTTGCGTACTCATCATTTATCTTTTGTAGACTTTTTCAATTCATCTGACTAATTCTACTACTACAAATATTCTACAGCTTTGCTATTGTTTATTTATTTCAAATCCACCAAGCCTCAAAGTGCAGGAGATGTGATACCCTCTCCGAGCAAAACTGGGACACAAACTCACACATTCTTCGTGGCATCCATGTCCTCCTCACAACCTTTCAGAGCAGAAATAATCAAAGGATGACTGTTTTTCTCATCTTGTTGTACATGTGGACTGAAATATGGGAAGATCTTGCCATTGAACGAACAGTCGGTAAACGAGTAGATGTGAGACCGAGCCGTCACATCGTAGAAGGACACGAGACCTTCCTCGTAGTCCACGAACACTCCCACCTTCTCAGGTTTCTCTTTCATGAAAAGACGAAGTGGCGGCGCCGTCAGGGCTGCGTACTTTTCTTCTTCATAATGCACGGTAACCCAGTAGCCGTTGTCTGGGCTCAGCGAGAGTTTTCCCTTGCGGTTTGCGTCGCCTCTTGCCACGCCCAGGTCCCACCCCGTCTTGTTGCTGACCTCCACCTCCCAGTACGACTTCCCAGAGGTCAACGTGTTGAGCCCCAGGACGCTGCCAAACATGTCAAACCTCTCCGGAGCATCATCTACTTCCTTGTCCTCTCCTCCGTCTTTCACTTCCTTCCCATCATCAGAAAGAACAAGGCGCTGGTGCGCGGTGGTTGGATCCAGCTTTACATCAACTGTTAAGTAAATGTGGAAATTAATTTTGAGATCTGGATGAAAAAAGTCTGTATTGTGAAAGATATTGTCGGGAAGAAACAGATTATATCACGCACCTTTAAACTTTGGAACTCTCTTAAGTTCTGTAATGGGAAGAAATTGTTTTAGATCAATGAAGTCAATATTTTAGTCTTTAAAATTGACCACAGTAATTTCCGTCTTACCAATGGAGGTCAGCTTTTCCAGTTCCTGTTGAATTTTTTCCAACATGGTTGTTGTGGTTTTTGTTATTGTGCCAAAAGACAGTGATGTGTCAAGCTCCACCTCGGTCCAGTCTTTGATGTTGTCCAGGTCTTGAAGAGACGGGTAACTCTGGAACAGGGAAACAGAGGAAGAAAGAGGAGATGAACCAACAGGAAGGCAAACTGACTGCAGAAAAGATCTAATCATACAACTGATTTAGAGGTAATTGCATCAAAATCAAAACAGGCACTTTAAAGTAGCTGGACTGTTGTGCAGCTCCTCAAAAGAAACACGTTCTCTTCATCAGCTTAACATATATCAGCTGAAAATTGGTCCATTCCTGAAATGTTTGAGGTCTCCACTCACCTGCAGGAAAAGGACGTGATCCTCCAGCACAGATATTTCATCCAGCTCAGAGATGTTCTTCTCAAGCATGTCGATCTCTGCTTCCAACTCCTTTGTGAGGTCTGTTGCATCTTTCTCCAACACCTTCCTTCTGTCCTTTAGTGGCTGGAGGGCTCTCGCCTGGGCTCCCTCCACAATGACAATCAGAGCTGAGAACACGGCCTCGATATCCCACCACTCATTGTCTAACTGGTCCTGAAAATAGGAGAAAGGCAAGCATTGTCCACTTGAAATTTGACTTTTTTTTCTCATATGAATTGCATTTTGCATTTGCCTCAGGTTTCTACCTACAAAACTGCACTTTTTTCAACTGAACAACACTAGTCACAATTTGACTAAATCTGGAGAGTAGTTCTGGGACAGGTTTAGTGTTGAGCTAGACCAATTGGCTTGATGGGATCGCTGTAACTGAGTGTCAGCATTTCCATTGCTGCTACACCACTATTTTATTACCAATTGGCCCATTAAAGCGCATTATCATTTATTACATTTAACTACCACACTGTTTGGAAACCTGCTCTGTCAGTTTTGACTTTGACGGATTGGTTAGATTGTTTTTTCAATCCAGGTCTATCCAGGCTCAGACATTGTTTGTCTCGCTTGCAGTTTACCTTGCAGCTCTTTAGAGCTGTATTAATCTCCTCAACCCGTGTTTTTCTCTTCGTAACTTTCTGTTGCAACTCTGCCTTGGTGTTTTCAAGCTTAGCCTGCAGTAAAAAAAAGAGCAAGTCAATATCCCAACATTTTTCTTTTCATGCTGTGATCAAATATGATGTAAATCAAACATTTCTGTAACTCTCTTAGGTTTGTAACTCTATCAATTTAACAACGATAAGGCCTTCTGTGTGTTAATTCACCATTTTCTTGTTCCATTCGTCTTCAGTAGAAACAACCTCCTCCTGACCTTCTTCCATACAACGTACGCATATGCATTTCTCCTTCTTCCTGCTGTACAGCTCCAAGGGGCGTCCATGCTGCAGACAGGCCCTCTCATCCAAGTCCTCCACAGGTTCCACCAGCTTGTGGCCCTTCAGCCTTTCAGTTGAACAGTGATACTCCAGGTGGGTCGAACAATATGAGGCAAGACACACAAGGCAAGACTTCTTGGCCTTTAGCTTTTGCTCTGTGCAAATGTCACAGGCCACTTCGCCGGGCGCCCCGGTATACTTATGTACATTATTATTGTTGTTCTCCAGGTTTTTTTGCATCTGTTCGACAATGTTTCTCAGGACGATGTTCACATCTGGGATTCTGCTCTGAGGCTGCTTGCACAGGGGGCACATGTCACTGTGATCGTTGTTGCAGCACAGACATTTCTTACAAAAGGAGTGGCCACAAGCTGTAGTGACAGGATCCACATATAGTTCTAAGCAGATGGAGCATGTGAGATGCTTCTCCTGTGAGGAGGTCTCGCTGGGTGATGCTTGAGCGGAGGCCATATCTGCTTAAAGAGAGCACCATGAGGTTACCAAGGTTGGAGCAGGAAAACTCTTGAATCGTGAATTGAATTGAGGAAGGTTGTGGTTATTGCTTAACTTTTAAGAGGAAGGATGTTATTTCTTCTTTAAAAAGTGCTCGCTTTAAATCATCAGTTATTAACTGAGTAAATTATTTATGTTTAACATATAGCATATTTGTGCTTTATCTATTCTATAAGTACTTATTTGGAAAAGTCAGCAAGCTGACAATTAAATTAAACAAATTCAACACAAGCTATAACTCTAATGGGCAATATGTACACTGATTACTTATGCTGTGCAATGTTTTATGCAATGTTTGTTTTAGACTTGTTTTCTAGTATTGTTTTCTGTATTCTGCCGACCTAAAAAGAAAATGAAATATTATAGTTGTTGAGGTCTGAAAAGATTGTCATTTAATTCCCGTAATTCATTGATTTCATCACCAGTTACCTTGTCCACCCAGGTTGTGTTCTACCAGGGAGAAAAACAATATACAGTTCCTCAAACAGCCACTATGTCTCTCAAGTTTAAAATATAGAAACAAAGACTAGAGAATTAATATAAACACCCCTGCGTCCATGTGCAGTTCAACACCTGATGCACCTTCAGGAGTCTATTACCTTTCTCTACTAGGAAAAAAGGCTAGGAAGACACACCTGTGATAAAAATTATAGATTAAATTATCTCTCATTACTTATTTAGGTTTTTAGCCTACTGGACAGATTTCAAAAATCAAGATGACAAAGTATATTTCTGTCTGCACCAAAAGGAAACACCAGTGTTGTAGCTCTATGGTATTACCAGTGATGTTGGGTGTGCATATGTTTGTGTGTGTGTGTGTGGGTGTGTGTGTGTGTGTGTGTGTGTGTGTGTGTTAAATGCCAATGGCAGAAAATTACGAAAACATCAAGACTTACAGAACAAACACTTTCCCAAACCACTAGTGGGGTTAAAAACCCTGTCTAAACATGATCAAATAATGCTTATATGTGGCGTATAATATTACCTTTCAGCTATCGAGATGTTCTTATCTCAGGGGCTTCTGTCTCTTTCCCTCTCTACTACCACAGTGTGTGTGTGTCCTTCCTTTGCGGCTTCCTCACTATGTTAAGTTTCATTTCTGTTCAAAAGCTCTGGCAGTCACTTCCTTTTTTGAAAGAGGCATGTCAACATGCAAATGTGTAACCAATCATCTGTTTGTCTGTTGCAGGGTGTGTTGCATGTTGAGCAAGTTCACACAGATTAAATATTGGGCTTGCTGAGACACTTATGTTTACTTTTTTGCCCGGTGTTAATGTTTGACTGGTAGACTGAAATTGATTACTGTAAGTTACAAGATACAAGGTTAATTTATTGTCATTCTACATCACAGGGTTGCAAGTTGTAAACCCATTTGCTACTTAAGAAAATTAAAAAAAATGTATGGTGGAGTGTGCAGGATGAATGAAGGAGTCCTATAGCCTGAGGAGAGAAGCTGCTCTGTTGTCTGAAATGGATACATCTTGGGTTTAGTCTTTTAATTTTCACTTATGCTCGATAGATGGGTACCAATGTTGTACTGGGCAGTTTTAATCACCTGCTGCAGAGCCCTTCTGTTCTGGGCTGTGCACATCCCAAGCCAATTTGTGATGTTTCCAGTCAGGATCTTTTTCTATTTCTAATCTGTCAAAGTTGACAAGAACCTGGCATGTGAACTTTCTTAAAGTTTCCTTAAGAACTATAGCTGTTTATGAGGATTCTTAACCATTGCTTTCAATCAGTAATTGAGGCAAAAGTAGGCTATTTTCACTCAAAAATACACTTTATTGTTTTGCATGAGTACAGTGTTTGAGGTTTGACATTTTATTCATTCATACAAAAAAAGGAAAAAGAAAACAAAAAACATAAACATTTAAACAAAATAAATTAAAAGAAATATTACATCATCCATCCAGGCATAAATTACATTCATATAAGATATTATCAGATATTATCTATGCGCATACCCTGGATCAGGGTGAGTTTTTTACACTTACTGGAATTATTGTAGTTCTTGAGGTTTATTGTGTCTTTAAATCTGTAGAAATCATCATTAATAATTTATTTGCACATTATAATTGTTTTGAATTAAACAAACTGCTAAATAGTTCCAGTTCAACAGGGAAAAAAATTCAAATTAATCCATCAAAGCCAGAGTTTGACATTTTTGGAAATACACTCATTCACTTTCTGTTGGAGAGTTGTATGAAAAGATCAATACAACCATCATATCTGTTAATATAAAGCTAGGCAGCCATCAATAAACAAACAAAATATGACATGTTAATTATTGTGCTTTATGCAATTAGTTAGATTTTGTCATGGTTTCCAGTCTTTATGCTAAACTAAGAAACAAAAAGGCTGCTGGCTGTAGTTTTATATTTAACAGGAGGAGGTATCGATCCACAAGAAAGTGAATAACCGTATTTCCCAAAACTATTTTTTTTAAGCAAACACGCTGTACAGCTAGGCCTGTTGCTGTGGATTATTTACCCAATTTAGAAAAATAAATAAAAAATCCTTGTACGAGTCCTCTTGAAGATTAGTCGTCAACATGTTCGTCCAATCATTATAAAAAAGCTGTGTGTAGAAATCTCTGTAGAAACAAGAGAGACTGCATAAAAGGACCAGTGGTTGTGTAGTGTTTAATGGCAGAAATATTGCTTATTCAAGGGAAAATAAGCATTTACATTGAATGATTAGGGATCTGTTGACTTTCAACTATGACGCAGACCTGTAGGAAGTGGAGGCTGTCTTCAGTCTGTAAAAGCTGCTCCAGCTCGGTGTTTCTCCTCTGCAGCTCAGAGATTTCTTCTTCCACTCGTCTGATCAGCTCTTTATTTTGTGCCCATGCCTCTTTTGGATTGTCCCCACTGAGGTCTACAGAGTGCTTGATCTTTTCAATTGTATTCAGTCTTTCTTGAAGGGCTTGCTGAAGTTTCATCCTTCTCTTTTTTAGTTTAACCTGTGGGAAAAAAAACATTACAGCGTCAGTGTGTGCTATGGCAAGTGACAAGCTACATATACAGTGTATTTTATGAAGAAAGAAAGCAATGCTCAATGTCATTGTTGCATTGTTCTCTCTTCTCTGTTAAACCCTGACCACACCCCCATCACTGATGTCGACTTGGTCTTATATTCCTTTGACGGCGGATGCAAAACAGACCTGCTTTGCATCACTGAGATTTTAAGATGTTTCTCTCAGAGTAATTTGCTGTGTATTTTCTCTTCAAAGACGTTAGGTTTGTTTTGTAATCGGGATGACTGTCAAAGTATTTGTGGTATTTTACAATATATATAAATATATTATGAAATGAGAGCAAGTTTGAAATAATTATGTGATGCCAGTGGTTTTTGCTATTGTTTCTCACAATAAGTAACAGATGTTCTCTACATGTTGTAGCTTATTGTCATATGATCTTTATACCTCTCTCTACACATTCTTTTCTTTTCTCTCTCACTTTGCTCAAGTGGTCAAACACAATATGCCATCGCGAGAAAGCACAGAAAACATCAGCTTAGGTTTCAGGTTTTGGACCACCTTCATAAACATGAAACCACAAACACATTTGCAAGCAGATTTCACGAAAGTTTTGTAGATGCTTCGAGTTCTGTGTTGGTATAATCTGTTTGCTGAACACTGGAGTGAATTAAAGTGAGATAATGTCAATTTTGCTGAACAGCAGCAACTGCAGAGTCAGTTATGGGATAATGCTAAACTACTGTTTAGAATCAAAACGGTATTTCAGCCATCAGTAGCTACTGGTCATACCAGACCATGAAAAGTTGTAGCAGAAAAACTCCAGTAGTTGAAGGTATTAAATTGAGATACAGTGTGTTTATTTCTTGGAAGTTAAACTTTTCATTTGTGAGAGGAACATTGTGTTATTTCTTGATAGTTTTACAAAAAAAAAAAAAAAAAACTGAACTCTAATATTTACTTTTATTACTTTACCCTATGTTTTGTTGCTTCCTTGTTGATGGAAATGATGTGATGGCCCCTGTGCTCTGTCTTGGCACACATGGCACAAAGGCACGTTTGATCACTCCTGCAGAACCTGTTTAACTGCTTTCCATGCAGTCTACACACGGAGTCCTCCAGGTTCTTCACCACACTGATCAGAAGATGGCGCCCAAGATCTTCATCCTGGTAGTGTGGCTCCAGATGAGCGGCACAGTATGAGGCCAGGCACTCCAGGCAGGATTTAACTGCTCTGTGCTTCGCTGGGCAGAAATCACAGGGAACCTCTCCAGCTTTTAAAGGCACAGTTGCTTCCTCGGTCGGGGCACTCCCATGTAGTGTTGGGTCTGTTTTGAGATGTGGCCTGGTGGGGAAAAAAGCCTTGCAGAGGGGGCACTGACAGTCCCCATGGATCCTCCAGTATTCGCCTATACAGCCCAGGCAGAAGCAGTGTCCGCAGGGGAGGGAAGCAGGGCGGGTGAACTCATCCAGACAGATGCAGCACTTAGGAGGCTCGGACATTAGGTCAAAACTTAATGTCTGTGCACATACACGCAACTTGTGGTCTGATTTGGCGTGGTATCAGCATGCACGGAAGATGGTGTACTCCATTGATTGTTGATTTCAGCGTATCTGTGCAGAAAACAAAGGCATGTATTAGCACACATATGAGGTTGGGACTGGTAGAGTCATGGCCAGTGGGAAACCAGACTTGACCAGAATTTTCAATTCATTTGAATGTATTGTTTGTTTCTTTACGTTTTTGTTACTTTATGCCTTAACTGCTTACGCTTTCAAACACCAAGGGAAGTGGGTTCAGGATGATGACTGTAAATAGTTAAACAGTAACTCATATCTACATTTACGAGTGTTTTGATTACAGGTTCTCACAGCAGCAACATGCATCAACATAACTAGAACACCAGCCCCTCTAACTCAGCTTACAGTTGCTGCTTTACTTACTTAATACCGAAGACATCACATTGCATGTTGTGTGTAAGCATCTCTCGTGTCAGGTCAATAAATATATTAATTAAAGACAAAATATGAATGTGACATACACTGGCAAGTAAGTAAGGGATCACTCACAAGCTGCTTCTTAAAAAATAGTTCACAAAACAGACTAATCACCCTCCTATTAATAGAACAGTAGCTAATAATGTGATGCAGAGACAAATAAAGGATAATGTATATGTGAAAAAATCACATATACAAAGCAATTCAAATCAACTCAGCAGTCACTGGGGCATTCACACCTAGAACGGTATGTGGCAATGAATGAGCTTCTTAAAGGGTATAATTACGAGCAATGGTATCTGATTCTTGGCCAATCAAGCCACTGACTGAGTCAGCTGAGCAGTGTCACTCGTGCTGGATGTACATGACGCCATATTTGGTCAGCAGTCAAGAGAGGTTTGACGACTTATAGTCTTAACAGATACATGTGTCATATACAGTTGATAGAGTTCATTATCTTGCTTTACTGATCAAGATTAGTTTTGAAATCTTGGGGAAGAGTCAGTCTCCCATACAAAGACACTGGTCAACCAGACAATAGAGCCTGTCATTGAAGGCTTCTGCCTGGAGGCCTAGAGCAGAAAGAAAGTCTGCAAGGCTGTGATCAAAGACCTGAGGAAAAAAAAGGCGCCTGCTGGAGTCTGTAATGTCATTACAGGATCCAATTGAAGACGCACACTTCGTCCAGTCTTTGCGAGCCCACATGCAAGACATATCTGCTCGACTTGTGGAGAAAGACGCCTCCATGTCGTGGCTTTCACTGCAAGTTTACTCGCAGCCTTCTTTTCAATTGCACTCATCCCATAAAGCAGCACACCAGCAGCTGCAGGTGGAGGAGGTTTACAGCATTGCAGCAGGGTCCGCTGTCAAAGGTCAGTGTCACTGTTTACCCCAATTACTCTTCTTAAATTACAGGTATATGGCAGACAGTGTAGATTAGCTGAACTTGACACACACACACACAGACACACTTTAACAAAACTCCTTCAACAAGCCAAAACATAGTTACATGTGAAATGAATAGCCTTCCAGCTCTGAGTATTAATCATAGACTGGCATGCATTCAGAAGTGTGGTGAAGACTACGTCAGAGCCATGTGGTTATTTCATAATACTGAACATCCCCGGCCAATCCAAATATTCTCTGTGATTCTGATAAATATTATTTCCAGATGTCCGAGGCTCAGAAGTCCATAAGTATTCACAGTAAATAATATATTTCTGGTTGTGGATTTATGTTTTGACATGTCAGTCTAAATATCCTGAGTGACTGAAAGTGAAACTGACCCACTCAGCTCAGATGAAAGAATTTTATAAAGTCGTAGTTTAATGACCAGCACACAGCTTATCACTTCCATCTGACAAAAACTACTGCAATAATCAAAACTTTACTAATAAATACAGGAATATTAAAAATGAAAATATAAAACTCACAAACCTTTCTTGTGCAACTCCCGGCTTGTATTTCCTGAGGCTGTGTGAATGGTGCTCAGATTGTGTTGTCTCTCACTCTTGTCGATTGATTCCTCTCTTGTATAGGTATAGCGTACAGTAGACACACCTATCACTGCTGGGAAAGAGGGCGGCCCTGTTGGACTCTGTCATTTCCTAGATTCTCATAAACTGATTTACATCTGATAAAGCAGGTGGTGAGGTTTCCTCATAACAGTTCAGCTGCAGCTCCTGAAAAGGGCAACAAAACCACTAAATATGTTTATTTTAGTACAGTAATAATACAAACACACGTGTTAATACCTTATTTCACCTTTATTCCAAGTAAGACAGTCAATATGTTCATAGAATGACAATAAAATGAAAGAATAAAAAAAACGGTCATATCATGCCAGCATTGGGATATAATTTATAATGTACTCCAGCTGATTAAACCTTCACCTAATAAATAGTCATTTGCATTATTTTAAGGACAGTGTAAGCTGTGCAGATGCAAATTATTGATGTGAATTGACCGTTTGCTAAACCCCTCCTCTGAACAGCGATTATCCAAGTAACCCTAACTAAGCACGACAGGTCTGTCCTGTGGGTTTCCACATGTTAAAGTGGTGTGAATGAGGAAGTAATAAGACACTCAACATTTAAAGAGTTTGGAGGGTGGTGTCCTTTCTTTTTTGAATATTTCCAAAACTAAAAACTCAAGAGAAGTTGTAAGGAATTGATTACACAGTGTTTTTTTGATCCCTTTGCTGTGCAAGAATGAAATGGTGTAGCAACAGTAACTTATGGGGGCTGGGCGGGGCGAACGATTAGTTATTGATTTTTAAGTAGGTAATTTCAGAATATGTTGACAACATCAGATCTCAGCCTTGATTAAAACATTGATGTTCTTTCAAATTACTCGACCATGCATATTTTAAAATATGTTTTGAAGGGTTATCTTAGAAGACTTTATTGGAGTTGTGAGTTTTGACAACAAATTTATACTGTTCAGTTATTTTTTAGGTTGTTGGAGGAGGCGAATGAATGAAAGGGGAGGCGCTTCATCTTCCATAGACGTAATGACCAAAGGCTTTGATTTCTTGGCCCAGCTGTACAGATAGAAGTATGGGAACAGTTTCTCTTTGAAAGACTCTCCTGTGAAAGAGTAAATGTGCAACTTCCTATTCACGTCATAGAATGAGACTCTGCCTTCCATATAGTCCACATACACTCCTACATTTGTTGGCCTGGGACACAGATAAAGGACCGTGTCGTTTGTACAATGAACTTTATAATCAGAACCCCTCTTTCCTATGGCGAAGAAGCCATTTTCTCTTTTCAGAGTGACCCTTCCTGTTTTGGTTACTGTTTCCTTGGCAACACCGACATCCCAGTCGGTTCTCAGGCCCACTTGGACTTCCCAGTAGTGGCGCCCAGAGGCGAAGCCCTTCATCCCTAAGATCATGGGACAGTCGAACCTCTCGAAGTCATCAGACGATGAGGGGCTTGCAGTTTTGAAGTACTTCAAACGTTTCCCAAATTCAGACACCACAAGGCCGCAACCAGCAGTGGCTGGGTCAAAGGTGACTGGCTCTGAGAAAATTAAGTTTAGTTAAAGCTCTCATCTTCAGTCATAATAAGTAAGTTTAATAAGCAAGAAAAGTAATTTAAATGTATTAATGATCTCACCTTTATATTGTCTCATCCTGGTCAGTTCTGTTAGAATTGATAACACAACACAGTTATGGGAAACTCATAAAATAGAGACACCTTCACTGATGATGCAAATGCAGCAGATATTTACCCGTGTCTGTCAGCGTTTTCAGTTCTGCTTGAAAAGTGTGTACAAGATGAGACATGGCTCTCCTCATTGTCTGCATGCACAGGTCCGAGTAAACCCTGATGTTAGACCAGTTCTTGGTGCTTGAAATGCTGCTCAGGGCCTGCAAAGTCTGAAATGATTCACAAACACATGATGGTGAGTGGCACAGGGCTATATTTAATCTTTTTTTAAAGCCAACCATCTGCACACAGACATTTTCACATAGTCATGTGGCTTGACACACGGACTCCTTAAATAATTGGACATTTTGGAAAATAAGCTTACTCGCTTAGAGTCTAGAGTTAAGTCATGGCGCCTGGCCAAGAAATAGTCTTGCACATAGCCAATGTGTTCTTACACTTCAGTTTCTGTATGGGTTAAACCATCAAGATATAACGTGCTAGCTTTAAAGATGCTGGTAGGCTGATTTTGTTACCATATGACAGAGCCAGGCTGGCTGCTCACCCTTGTTTCCTAACCAGCTACTCGCGGTAGCTTCGTATTTATTTACTTGTATCTCTCTTCCTTGCAACTCATCTTAAATTGAGTGAACTTGGAAGCGAGAAAAAGGAAAGGAGGGAAACAAGGGAACAAATAATGTCAGTGTTGACTGACCTGCAGGAGGTGAAGGTGGTCGTCACTCTGTGAAAGCTCCTCCAGCTCAGAGTGCTTCCTCTGCAGTTGGATGATTTCCTCCTGCAGCTCTTTAATGATCGCCTCGTCTTTGTCTTGTGATTTTCTGAGCTTCTCCTCTATGTTCAGTTTTAGTTTAGTTTGTGTCTCTTGTACATGAATCATCAGAGTATTGAAGAGGTTATCACTGTCTTCAATCTCTTTATTGGCTTTTTCCTAATTAAAAAATAAAATCATGTCATTAGCACAGATTTATATTGAAGTGGAAATGTTTCCCCAGTACTCACTCTGCTCATTTCAGAAGAGTCTGTGAATTCCTTTATCTTTTCCATTCTGTCCTCAATCATCATTTTGATCTGTCCTTTCTTGGACTCAATATTTTCCTAAAATGTAGAATTTAAAAATAAAAAAAAAGAGATTGAGCCAGTCAAACCTTCTTTAAAGGTTCAGTTCACTCTCTGAGGCATTTAACAAAATAAACGTTCTTACTTTCTGTTGAAGCCCTTCTTCTTCAACAGACACCGTCTCGTGGTCTTTATGGTCTGTCTCACTGCACAGCAGACAGATGCACACCTGTTCATCCCTGCAGAAAAGCTCCAGGATCCTCTCGTGCTTCTCACACATCCTCTCCTCCAGGTTCTTCACCGGGTCAATCAGCTTGTGTCTCATCAGGGAGGGAACTCTTTGGTGAGGCTCCAGGTGGGCTTCACAGTACGACGTCAGACACACTATGCAGGACATGAAGGCCTCGAACTTCACGTCAGTGCACACATCGCACGTCACCTTCCACGGTGACTCAGCGATTTCACGCGCCTCGACTTTCCTCCTCTTTATTTGGACCGAAATCTCCTCGATGACCACGTTTGTGGAGATCTCAGGCCTCACGTAGAATCTTTTATTACACATGGGGCAGTGGCATAAATCACTTTTGTCCCAGTGCTCGCTGAGGCAGCTCTTGCAGAAGTTGTGACCACAAGGTGTGGTGACCGGGTCGCTGAAGACATTCAGACAGATCGAACATTGGAAATGATCCTCAGGCAAGGAAGCAAGGACACTGAATGATGACATTATGGTATCTCTGTGGAAGAAAAGAAAATGTGATTTGTATATATATATATAACATATACAGAATACAAACACAAAAACTAGGAAAAAACAACCAAAAAGTTAGATAAGTCTAGAATCAAGTCTATTTTTAGGCTGTTTACAATGTGAATCCTGACCCGCCCGGTGAGTCACATTCACGTGAATCAGCTTGCACATTTTAGTTCTGCATAACTCACTTACAGTTCTATATTTTATAAGCAAAAACAACAGAAAATCTTCAAAAATTGTTGAAAGAATGACTCACCTGACTATCTGTAGTTCTTCTGTAAATTTCAGAGGCCTGAGAGAGGTAAACTATCCCTTACATGCGAGGCCATACACAGCAATTATGGCTCGACAAACAATTCAGTGCTCAGCATCTCGAGTCAGGCCCTGGGAAGCTGAGGCAGCTCCAGTTACTTTAGGGGGTGTGGTGAAGTGACGTCATTTTTATGAAATGAAACTTAAAGTATTTCCACAAAGTCCATGAATCCAGAAAGAGGGACATTTGGCAATATATCGAGAGAACATTTATTGTTGTGAATCAACACACTTCTCTGCAGCATACGACCTTTGCAGCATCAATCACGCTTAATTAAAAATCAACATGCAATCATGAAATCAGAGATCCCAAAACAAGGTGCTGGTTTTGTTGCTTTGGGACAGAGCCAGACTGGCTGTTTCCCCTTGTTTCCAGTCTAAATGCTAAGCTATATATATCAACCATACAGAAAGAACAGTGGAATCAACCTTCCTATCTGACCCTGTGCAAGAAAGTAAAAGAGCATATTTCCCAAACTGTCAAACTATCCCTTTAAGGCTTTGTGGAACTTCCATGATACATGTAGTAAATATGCATAGAACATACAATACAGGATTGCATCAAAACAGGTATGGCTACAACAGAATACAACCAGTTTTCACTTTCATGAGGGCTTTTCAGTGTTGTTTTCACTCTCAAACTTGTCATTAGCTTTGCTTGATCAGGCTTTTCTCATTCACT
Source organism: Lateolabrax maculatus (assembly GCA_031216445.1). NCBI lineage: Eukaryota > Metazoa > Chordata > Actinopteri > Acropomatiformes > Lateolabracidae > Lateolabrax > Lateolabrax maculatus. Next base: position 5,102,883 of record CM062207.1, read on the forward strand.
GGACAAATCACAATGGTATCAGAGGCTTTGTCGCAGCAGTACAGGTAGAAAAAGGGCAAGATCTTCCCTGTGAACGTATCTTTGAATGTGTAAATATGGGTCCGAGCCCTCACATCATAAAAGGACACTTGCCCCTCCTCGTAGTCCACATACACACCCACTCGCTTGGGCTTGGGGTGGAGGGAGAGCAGGATCGGCGGGGATGTTGACACCCGGTACCCCTGGCCTTTCTTCATGGCCAGGGCCCAGTAGCCCTGGGTGGTGCTTACAGCGATCCGGCCCTTCCTGTTGACAGAAGACCGGGCCACGCCCATGTACCAGTCGTCCTTGTCCCCCACCTGGACCTCCCAGTAATGTCTCCCCGAGGTGAAGCCCTCGCGGCCCAGGACGATGACCACCGTGTCGAAGCGGTCGGGGTTGTCTGGGAGGTCCTGCCACGCACCCAGGTGTCTCACCTGATGTCTGTCCTGAGAAAGCTGCAACCACGGGTTGGCTGAGTCAGGGTCCAGAGTGACGTCCACTGTAAAAAAGACGAGACATATGGAAGGATTTATTTTGTTGGAGACTTCTGAGATGATGAAAAGATCAAACCAAATGCAAAAAAAAAAGAAAAAATAAGTTTACCTGCGTATTTCAGAATCTTTTTGATCTCTGTAAAAAACAAAAGACAAAATTCTCTTAAGACAATGTGTCAGCTTACTGTGGAGGTGCTCTCAATTTTAAATCAAAAGGAACACGCACATATAAAGGATGTATTTTGAATGTTAAAGGAAACCCTACCACTTTCAACCAGCTTGCCGATCATTTCATTTAACATTGCCTCCAGCTCGGACACGGATCTCCTGATCATGCCGATGCAGGTGTCAGTGGGAACGCTGATCTCAGACCAGTCTTTGACGGACGGAGGAGTGCTCAGGGCTGGGAAGTTCTACAGAGAGACAGAGAACAAGAAATGAATCAGAAAACAAGGTAGTTAACACAATGGCATATCCACAATTTGAATTACTTATTATAAGGTCATTTCCAAAGTGAATTTAAATTATGTGCATTTAGATTGCGTTACACTTCAGAGCAGGAAGAGGGCACTGTTGTTACAGCACAAGTAATAAAAGCAGATGGTGGGAGAAAAGCCAATGCAATAGTTCATTTTACCATGATTATACCCTTTAGTAAGACAGTGGAGAAAAAAAACAACATAAAATAGTTACTCTCCTCTTTGCAGTGAAAAGTGAGAGGGTGTATGAAAAATGTTACCCCTAGCCATGAAATAGAGATGCCAAAAATCTCAATCATGGATGCATTAAAATTTGAAATCAAGATCTACACCTTAAAAACCATTTAAAGCACAGTTAAGTAAAAGTAAAAGCTTTTTAAGGTAAAAGTTCAAATAGCAAAGCTGTATTAAATTTTAAAGTGATCCTCAACTTCTCTCACCTTTAAGAAGTGAATGTGGTCGCTCCGAGCCACGTTTTCCAAGTCTGTGTTCCGGCTCTTCAGCTCAGCGATTTCCTGCTCCAGCTCAGCGATGAAGCCCTCGGCCCACCTCTCCGTCTGCCTCTGCTTCTCCTCTATGGACAAAACCAGCTCGGCCTGAGACCTCTGGATGGAGCGCACCAGCTCCGAGAAGACCTGCATGCTTTCCTCCATCTCTCTCTGAGCACTGGCCTGGAAATTCAGACAAAATACGCAAATCTTTATTGGATAATAATCCTCGTGTAAATGCATTTGCTGATGGAGCAGCTGGACTCACCTTGTTTAGTTCCACAGACTGTTTGATCTCCTCCACCTTATTCACTCTGTCCTGGATCATCTGCTGGACGTCTATTTCCGTCTTCTTCAGCTGCGCCTGAGCAACATGATTTCACACAAACAAGGCTGATGACAGGCACCTCTATCTTTACTTTTTACAGTTGCAGTTTTCCTGTGGCATTGCCCATGTAGCTTGCATAAATAATATTGCTTTCTAATTGCTAAAACATGCCGCGTGAAGCTGTTGAACCAAAGGTTTACGGAGTGCAATTTAAAGATTTAATCATGTTAAGACAGCAGATTAGTGCAACAACAATGATGACACCATTATTGCATTAAGGTCCCCAATCTAACATGTCCCGGCCTGTCCACTGAACACCATTAGTTGAGAGACCCAACTAATATCAAGCCTGTAACTCTCTATCTAAGACAGCTAACAGGCTGACCCCCACATGTCAAAGTAACAGAGCGTTACTGGGATTAGTAATGCAACTGCTGAATTTCAAACTGTGATCATTACTAAAATAAATGATCACGTTGCTGCTCAACACTGAAGATAACAATACATAATCTCCTCTCTCACTACTTCCGTTCTTAACTGGTTAGTTCAAATCTCACCAGGAAATCTGTGTCAGTAAACAGGTAATAGCACAGTCTTCAAATTGAACTCCCCTTTTATGACTGTATGTTATTTTATGACAGGATGTACAGAATCTGTTGTTGTAATGTGGGTCCAAAATGTGTTTTTTTGTTTTTGTTTTATCCTTTTATGTAAGCTTCAAAACCTGTGTTTATTACCTTATGTGACTTTGAGTGTCTCATCGGTTACTGTAAGAGACTGTGAGGAAGCTGAAATCTCTGTATGCATGTGAAAGGCAAATTTCACTATTCAAACACTGGCACTAAATTGAGGTTTCGACCCCAAAAGCTGCTCTACGTACTGTGAGACAGATGTTTGTCTGACTTCTGTTCTTCGATTTGGATAACAACAAATCCGTCTCACCTTTTTCTCTGTCCATTCTCGCTCCACGGGGACGGTGTAGTGCGCCCTGTGGTCCGTCTCGGTGCAGAGCACGCACACACAGGTCTGGTCCTTCTTGCAGAACAGCTCCAGGAGTCTTTCGTGCTTCGGACACATCCTGTCCTCCATGTTGGCGACCGGCTCAATCAGCTTGTGCTTGGTGAACCTGGCGGAATGAGATCTCAGGTGCTCCTCGCAGTAGGAGGTCAGACACACGAGGCAGGATTTGACCGCTTTTGGCCTGCCTTCCCCCAGGCAAACATCGCAGAGGACCTCCTCCCAGGAAGGAGATGGCAGTAAAGAGGAGGGAGAAGCAGGGATTTGAGGTGAGGGTGGGGGTGATGTTTGGGGCAGCGGAGCCGGCGGCGGCGGCCCCTGAGCTATGACTTGGGGTGACGGAGGAGGAGAGGTCTTGGGTGCCGGCACAGGGGGGATCAGCGGCGGTAACTCCTCTTGTGGTGGCTTTTTCTCCCCTTGTTTCTCTTTCTTTCTCCTCTCCTCCTCATGCCTCTGCTTCAGCTCCTCCAGAAGCTGCTGCTTCTGATCTTTCTCCAAAAGCCGCTCCTCATCCTCCCTTTTCCTTCTCTCCATTGTCGGCTTCTCTTCTTTACTGTCTTCCTCCTCCTCGCTCCCCTTCCCTTCCACACTCCTGACCCTGAGCTCCTTGAACTGCTCCGCAATCTCCCTCAGGACAGTGTTGATGCTAATATCAGGCCTTTTGTAGAAAGACTTCTTACACATAGGGCACTGGTACAAAGGGCTGGTTTTCCAGTATCCCAGAATGCAGCTCTGGCAGAAGTTGTGTCCGCAGGGGATGGACACTGGGTTGGTGAAGACGTCGAGACAGATGGAGCAGTGCACCTGCTCTTCAGAAAGGTTCCCAGTGGAGGCCATTCCTGCACGGCGGAGAGGCAGGGTCATTTTCAGCGCAAGCAACCAGGCTCTGAACGGGGCATCAAACCTGCTGTGATATCGAGGTCGCTAGGGTTAGATGGCGTGACTTCATTTTCATGCAAACCCACTAAGCAAAGCATGACCGGACTCATTTATCATCAAGCCAAAGATCTGAAAATATAGGTCTGGTCAATTCAAGGTTTTATAGCATAATATCCAGTCAAACCTTTTCTCTCTCTCTTTTTTTTTTTGTTTTTGGTAATAAATGAGCCCATGTGAGTCTTGGTGGAGTGTTGTCAGACTTTGTGTTTATTTTTGTTTCTTTTATTCTTTTTTTAGGTTTTGTTAAACCTGACCGATACCAGATTTTTGAGGCCGATCGATATCGATGATTGAGAGTTTTAGATAAATCTGATACCAATGTATCAACTGATATTCAATTTTAATATAAGGATAAGAATCCTTTAAATGTATACCAAGGTATATACTTGGGGGAAACTTTCTTGCCAGTGCTTTCTAGTGGACAAACTATGTAATGGCCATACAAAAGTTACCTCAAACGTATTTTTGGCATTTACTGCAAATTTATCAGCCGAAATGTACGCCACTACCAATATATTTGTGATAAAGTATGATCCACTGATAATATCGGCTACTACAAATGGTTTTGTGTTGTTGCAGGTTGAATTTTGAACTTCAAGCTAAATATATCGTGCTTGTTTAAGTAGCATCTATACTGGCAACAGGTCTGTGAAGCTGTAAGTAAGTGAGTTTTAATTTTAACACAAGCAGCTCTCTGCTTGAGGCCTGGGTATTCGTACTAGACCAGATTAACATCTTTCCAAAAATACTGGTCCTGCCAGTGACCTTGCAGTGGTTCTTTGGTCTAAACAATAATTTGGGGGTTTTTTTGACTGGGAAATACCTCACGCCTCAAAAAATACAAACTTGTGGTCACAGGTCACAGCTCATAAGCAGCCAAACAGCAATAACAAAAAAAAAACTACTAAATACAAACAACACTCCCCTAAGAGATCTAGTGGTGCACAGAGAAGCAGATGTAACAGTACAGAAATGAAAACGCAGGAGAGGACGAGGACTGACAGAAAAGGCAGAGATATGAGGACACTCACCAGAGAGCAGCTGCCTGAAAGCTCTGCTGTACACTGACACATGAGACAGGCTTTAACCACTGCCACCTCTAACACACACACACCTCAGACCCAAAATATACCCCCCTCCCTCTCCTTTTACCCCAGATACAAATTTATACCCCCTGGCTATGGCCCTCAGAGCTCCAGGAGGACTGGCTGTCAGCTTGGGGAGGGGGACAACAAAACAAAAACGCTGCAGTGCAGCGACCCTGCAACGCTACAGGAAATTCTACTTTGGTTAAGCTCACTACGTTTGGTTTTGTTAAACTGTGATTTGTGTCATTTGAAATGTAAATTTAGAACATTATGAGCTTCACTTATTTGGTATCGCAGGGCTACTTTAATTGTTACTTTGGTTACTTTACTGGTTCATCACGTTCACATTATATTTAGTCATTGTTAATAAAAATGTTGATTAGTGCAGCTTTAAGGAAGACAAACATATCCCCTTCTGTCCAGGAGCTGTACTCTTTGGATAGCAACAACCTGAAAGACAAATCCCTCCCTCACTAGTTGAAGAAAAAAAAAAAAGTCTGTATTTTTTGTAACTGGTCATCTTTAATGAAAGTTCAGTAAGAAAGTACAAAAGCAAAGATGTATATATAAATATAGAATGATCCACATTACGTTTACAGCATTTATTTCAAAAAACGCCCATTGCAAACAATGTTATACTCCTACGTTATATGTACAAAAATCTCTCATTTGGTCCCTCAGGCAGGACTAACCTCTACGCAGTAAATTTACATCTATTTAACATCATTGCTTTAATCTGTAAAGTCTCCAAAGCCTTTTATTGTAATTACAGTTCAACAAAGACTTGCACAGTAAGGAAAGTGCCAGAAGTACAGCATTACTCAAACTCAAGTCTCTCTTTAACACATCCAACTGCACCAGAATGGCAAAAAGTAAGAACCACGGGTCAAATTTAGTCTTTGGAATAATTCTATCTTGTCCTCCACATGTTTTACACCAGAATATCTTTTTATTTTATATACAATTTGAGATAAGAGTATACAGTATGATAGGTATGAATAGATATATAGTCAGTCAATGAAGTACCATTCAAACACACACTGATGACACAATGCTTGCGTTCATTTTATTGCTTTGTGGGTCAGAGGCCTTCATATGATATGTATGGAACCTGATTTTACCTGAGCAAATGCAATAACATGATGAAGACGTGTTGTAGGTGATAGTTTTGACATGTAAAATAAAAGTTGAACCTATGCTGAGTCTCAGGCGTGTTTAACGGGGGTTATAATGAGAGGAGAAGCGTTCTTCCCCTCCTGGATGAGGCAGGGGCTGAAGATTGGGTACAGACTCTCATTAAAGGTATCGATGAAGCTGTAGATGTGCAGACGGGCCTTCACGTCATAGAAAGAGATCTGGCCTCCTTCATAATCCAGGAAGATTCCCAGTTTACTGGGTTGGCACGGCAGCAGCAGAGGCAGGCGGGACGAGGCCAAAGCCTTCACCTCCCCGTTCTTCAGCCACAGGCACCAGTATCCCCCCTCAGGACTCAGCTTGATCTCACCCTTGCGGCGGGCTGAGGCGCGGGCCACGCCGACCGTCCAGGCCGTCTTGCGCGCCATGTCCACCTCCCAGTAGTGGCGCCCAGAGCCGAGACCCTCCCGGCCCAGGACGAAGAGGGCTGGGCTGAAGCGTTTCGGACCCTCAGAGTGGGAGGCCTTCCGCTCCTCGTATCTCACCTGGCGACCGTCGTCGGACACCACCAGGTTCTTCTGGGCCGTGGCGGGGTCCAGAATCACCTCACCTGGACAGGACAAGGCAGAGCACAATAAGAGGCTGGGAGAAGAGTTCTATTATATAACTATCACGACATTTCTAAACTGTCACAATAATGGATTTTCTATGCCTGAACAGTGCTTGATGCAAAAATATCCTGAAGCTTCACCCTTTAATTTTAATTTCAGCACTATTTATCTGATAAGTTGAACACAAACTAATGCTGTCCAGAGTGTGTCACTAAATTTCACCCAAAACAAAGTTGCAGAGGTGGATGAGGTACATTGATCCTTTATTTAGGCAAAAGGAACAATACCAAAATAAAAAAAAATACAAGTAAATGTCCAGCACTTCTTGAGTTAAAGTGCAGAAATATTATCAGTAAAATTTACCTAAAGTATCAAAAGTAAAAGTACTATTAATGGATGGTCCATTTCAGAGTGTAAAGTTAAGTACAAGTACCTAAAAAGTGTACACACATAGTTTGTGTGTGTTGTCTGTTAAACTGTTTTGCTAGACTGAGATGTGGAGTTGTTTTTAGGATTATTCCTTATCTTTTCTTCTTGGCTCAGAGGCTGCACACAAGGAAATATGTATGATTGTGTAACCTTATCTTATGCTCATCTGTTGGCGTTATCATTTATCTTTAAGAGGAATTTGCATATCATGTCTAACATCACAGTTGGTACATCTACACACTTTGGTCCTCACTTCCCTAGTTCCTGGTTTCTGTCACCTGCTGCCTTTGTGTGTTTTCCCACCTCTGTTATTGTCTTCACCTGCTCCTTGTCACCCTCACCTGTCTCCACTCACCACATATACAGGTCAACTTCTTTTGTTCCTTGTCTGATCATTGTTGCTGTCTTGTGTTTCCCTGGTTGTTTGCCTTGAACTGAACCTGTCTGTATTCCTGAACCTGTCTGTAAGTTTTATCTTATTAAAATCACTGAAGACCATCCAGGTGCCTCTACTGTCTGCATTCGGGTCTTTTCCCTTTGCTGCCCTCACGATGCACGTCCTTCGACCGAGCTCGCTGTGAAGAAGTGGCGCTATCTTGTGGACAATTTGGAGAACTTAACATCATATTAAGCTTAGGTTGCACTGCCAAAGATTGCCAACAACTCCTGCTCTCTTCTAAAATCCCTCATAAGAAGACTCATGCCTCCCTGCCCCAAAACAAAGTATTAAGTCGAAGCTACTGATGACCAAGCAGACAATTTAGACAAGTCTTACTCACTTGAATAGTTCTGTAGCTTCCGGAGCTCTGAGAGAGAAAGAGAGCAAAACATGGACAGGAGGAGGAAAGAGAGGAAGAGTCAGCAAGTCATTCAGCTGAAGAGTCAAAGTCAAAGCAGATGGCACGTGTGGGTGGTGAACATGTAAATCTGAACCAGAGCTGCAAATGCTCAAGACATGTGCTGCTGTCAGTCAGCTCTCCGCTGCCGAGTCTCCGCTGATTCCAAGTGGATGAACTGTGGCATCAACACCGTCTCCATCTGTCCGACCATCTTGTATGTGTTAACGTGTGAGTGTGGTGGGGAGTGGAGGTTGGTTGGTGCAATGATGAGTCACTTTTCTATTTCAAAGTGCTCGTACAGTGACCTACATATCCCCGATTGGGATTTTACGCAGGAAGTGCGGCTGGTATTAGACGAGGAAGGATGAATTTTACTGCAACTTCGCATAAACAATCTACCCAGGCACCCAGCGCAGTTTGCTGGGTGTGATTGATTTTCAATTGATAGGAACACCAAAATAACCAAAAGTTGTTGAAATATAGTCCTGCTTTTCACTTTATTATTTTACTTTATTTTGAAAGCATACAGTACACACCAGCTCATCTCATTTCCAAATAATTAATTAAAAAAGTTCTGTTTATCATATTTTCTGAGTCATATCAGTGTTAGTATAACAAATGTACTGTGTGACTTTGTTACACAGGGATGGACAAAATAACAGGAACTCTTAACAATGCAATCCAGTACAATGTTATTTTGTCCAGCCCTGTGTATCAGTCATACACATTTTGACACAGTACGTAATGTCCTGATTCCCTTGTAGCATAGTATGTGTAGTATATGTCAAAATTCAGTGTATCTTTTACAAATCAGTGTTTTATCATAACAGGGTGGGAAATGAATTCGTCCAGCTGCCCTCACCTTTCCCGTACAGCCTTTTGAGCTCCTCCTGGAACTTGTCGATGAGGCTGCTGACGGAGGAGCGGATGGTTCCCAGGTAGAGGTCAGTGTTGATGCTGACCGTCGACCAATCAGCGGGCTCGGGCGGGGGCGGCAGCGTCGCCAGGTTCTGCAGGAGATGGAGGAGCAAGGTTACTGTATGCAAGGCAGGGTGAAACTACAATGTAATGAAGCCTCAGGGGGAAATAACGTGTTTGCGGTGAAAAGAACACGTTAAATATGACAAGTGCGGGCAAAACCTGCTGATTTAAACAGCTTATCGGGTAAAAAATCTTGACGTGTGCAGATTTATCCCTTTAAATCTAAGTCTAGGAATGCAGACCAACACAGAGCACTCCACACAACACTTAAAAATACAGATACAGAAGAGTGAATGTTTTCGTCGATATACTCTCATGTTTGGGAATGTGTGGCTATATGCCTTTGCTTCCCCTCATTCTTCCTGGAAATATTCTAAACCAGGAACTTCAAAGACGTCTTTCATGAGAGGAAAATCAACATTTTATCTACATAAACAGTCCAGGATGAATGCACAAGGGGGAACTTCCATAACAGCTGGCTCTGTTCATAGAGGCTTTTGATGTTGTGTCACAAATCTCCTAGCAACTACAGCTGGTGCATCCATGGAGGTCTCTGGATAATTGGCTGTGTGGATATTATTTGGATAGATGATACAAAAAGAGAGGGATTTTAAAAAAATACATATGGTCAAAGCCTGGTCTGTAACATTATTAACAACAGTAGATATCTTTATATTTCTCACACTGCTATGTCTTAAGGCCATAGCCTTTTAACTAATTAGCTCCCTTGCTGTGTCCTAAATGCATATTAAGTGTGTTTTGTGTATGTAGGCTCCACACTGGAAAAATTACTAATGAAGTAGTACTTAAAATGCCAGCATGAATTTTTTAAATTATAGTTGGAGTGTGATTTGGAAACTGATCATCAATATGAAAGATTTGGAATGGAAGAGAAATGGAAGAACTGCACCAAAAGCTGGAGAAAAGTGGGAAGCTGTGCTGCACATGTGTCTCTGGTAACAGCTGGCAAACAACAAAATGTATATTTGAAATGCTGTTCTTTCATCACAGCTGAATGTACCATCTGAAAAATTGAAACACAACTTTAGTTTTCTCAAGAGCTGGACCTCCAGCATGGCTGCCACAAGGTGTGTCACGGTGTCATGGCGCTTGCACTACCTGCAGGAAGACCACCTTGTCCCGGGTCTGTGCGCAGGCTTCCAGCTCGTTGCTCCTCCTCCTCAGTTGGCTGAGCTCGTTCTCCAGACCCCGGGCCAGTTCCTGAGCGTGGCGCTCAGCCTCCCGCTGCCTTGTGGCGATCACCTCCACCAGCTCCGCCTGGCTCTGCTCCACCAGCCGCTGCAGCTCGGCGTACACCTGCCAGCTCTCCTCCAGCTCCTTCTGAGAGCTGGCCTGCAAAGGAAGGGACAACACGAGTTTGAAAAATGGGGCCATTTACCAGACAGAGACAGTATAATGAAAGATTATATTAGTTGCATTGTGGGAAATGTAGGATGGAGTGTTTTTTGGAGGCTTCGATATACTGTAGACTAAAAGTCAAGATATTTTGACCTCTACTGCTTTGATTTTTACCTTTTTTTTATTTTTATCTATGAATCCACCAACGTTATGTAGGCGTTATAATAAATTGCCATAGTAAACTTTAAATCAAGACTACGTTATGGAGGTCCTGGCACCTATACTTCTAGACTTTTAAAACCGTTTAGAGGAAAATTAGCTTTATCTTTTTTTTAATCAAATCGCTTGGTTTGCACTCTACACTTTACCTGGATGAACTAACTGCTAATGTTATTTCATCCTGTCCTAATGTCTCTATTTCTTGGTTCCCTTTATCTAAGCTGATGAGACTTTTGCCACTGCCACTTTTATGAAATTAAATTTGGAGCCATTCATTCATAGGCACTTTGCTGCAACCGCTCTGTTATTGCTATTCTCCTGTTTAGTTAAATTTAATTTTCATTTAAATATATATATAGATTTTTACCCTGTTTAAATCCTATTTTATATCACCTCATGTTTCTTCTTATCTTGTCTTAATGGATTTTTATGTCTGATGTATAAATCACTGGTTGTTGCTGAGGGTGTGATAGTAATGAACCTTCTTTTTCTTGCCTTAAAGGGTCTGCTGTACACATTGTTCCCATATCTGTGTCTCTCACTCTCTTTCTCTCTCTCAACAAGTGACTGACAGGCCTAAAATAAAACAATTAGAAACCAACAAAATAACCCGTGAAATGCTGCAGTTGCAGTATTTCAGTACATCACAGCTCCTTTTTATCCATTGTTTCCTCAGGCTCCCAAAGTGTCTGTCTGCCGCTTGTATAACTGGAATAACAGGTCGTGTCTTCCCCCAGTCGGGCGCAAAAAACTACCAAGCTGATCTCAAATGTGTCAATATTACTCTGTAATCTCTCTCTTTTTTAAATTCTCCAACAAATAAGCCAAATCATACCGTAAGTGTGTAAAGAAATCAGAACTGCTCTTAAAACCCATCTTTTTAAACTTGCTTACTCACTTTAACTACATCAAAAGCATTATATCATTTTATCTTATTACCAGCTATACTCTGTTGTTTGAATGTATTTATGTCTTACTATTGTTAAGTTTTTTATTTATTCATAAAGTATGAATTCAGTTTATTTTGCTCAGACTGTAAGCGAAACACATATCTTTCACTGCCTTTCCAAAATTCAAAAGTATGTCACGCGTCGTTGCATTTATCTGTGAGTCTATCAGTAGCATCAGTTGAGCCCACACACAGCAACATGAACATGTGCAGTCCTGTGTTTACAGTACACACACACGCACACACACAAAGACATCCTGATATTCAACCCTCTGGTAACTGAATCCTCACTGTATTTGTAAAAGTAAATGAAAATGTCTTCAAGCAGGAAACCATGAGCATCACTGAACCTGGGACATTTTGCAGACTATAAATACCTTAATTACATTACTTATCGGATTGTTACGGAAACCCATTCAAAACCTTGATAACATTATGATCATTTCACAACTACAGTTACAATTGAATGTACATGGACAAAAGTGGGTAAGCCTTCTTGTTTCCATTTCTTATCCTCGAGATACGTTTGGCTGTAATAGAGCTGTATGTAAAAACAGGGTGTGGGGAAACTAAAGGTAAATGTTTTCCACTGGTCGCACCGGTTGGACGGCCTCAGGCACGTATCTGAGTCCGTATACGCGAGAGAAAAAACAAACAGCATTAGCAGGCCGCCCTCTCTACTAACAACAGAGAGCGAGAAGTATAAGAAAGATGTAGGTGACGTCCTGACCGAATGTGTTGCAGATTTTCTAGCAAAGGTAAATCTGCAGTATGGGAGATAACCTAAGTGTCTGTAAGTGAAATGTAATTATCAAAGTGCCCCTGAGCAACAAACTGCTCACGTTTTTGATGTTTGCCTGCATCAGAGAGCTGCTTGAGGCATGAGGAGAGCTACATTAGACTGGGCAAATATTTAACATGCAGTACAACAGTCTGCCTGAACAACACAGACTTTAAAACATTCAAAATCCATGTTTAAAATCTGTTCATGGTTACATGGTTATTTTAAGCAAAGTAGTGATTCACTCTAACTAGGAACATAGATAATAGAATTTTAATATTGGTCAGTCAGTGTCGTCCACTCCTGATAACATGCAGTTTTTTAATTATAAATGTGAAGTATAATTGACCAATGTGACACTAATTGGTGATATGAAGCCAACCTAAAATGCTTCTAATATAATTCAATTTGATGTTAGTTTAAGCTTTTATTTTTGAAACGTTAATTCCATTCCCGTCATTGTATATGCATATATGTATGAGGCTTTTAATTTGCTTAATTTACACATTAAATACATAAAATTTTTAAGATAAATTTGTTTGTTATTTGAAATTAAGTTCCTTGTGTTTCCTATGTTCAAGTTTTATACTTGTGAATTAATGTCATGATTAATTGATCATAAATCTCATGAACATGAGCTGAAAATTTACACCAAAACTTTCAAACATGCAGTTTTTTGTCACCTATGTTGCCTGCCCTCTAATAACACATAATAACTCACAGGCAAGATCTTGGGTCCTGACTCGTCTTCTACAAGCCTTCAGCCGACTCACCTTGATGACCTTGATGGATTGTTTGATCTCCTCCAGTTTCTTGGCCCTCTCCTTGATCAACTGTTTCAGCTCCGACCTCTTCTTACCCAGATTACTCTGTAAGGAGAAAATCAGGATTGTGGCTTACTGAAATCGATATTGAAACAGCTTTATACCATGAAAATCGCATGAAGGTCCTTGCAGCTGTCAGCGAGACCTTCATCTGGTGATTTTAAAGCAAGATATAGAATCAAAACCTTTTTTTTTTTAAGAGCTCACCATCTTCTTCTTCCACTCGTGGTCAGTGGAGACAATGTCGTGGGACTTGTGCGTGGCCTCGGCGCAGGCCGTGCAGATACAGGAGTGGTCTGTGCGGCAGTAGACCTCCAGAAGACGTTCGTGCTTCTTGCAGATCTTCTCCTCCAGGTGGAAAGTGGGTTCGATCAGACGATGAGACATCAAAGACTTCGCCTGGGAATTAGTGGAGGGAGGAAGAGAGCCGTGAATTTGAATGTGCAGATGTAGGAATAACAAAGTCAGGACTGTGGTTTGGATCCCAAGACTAATTTACCCCGCTGTCTGAAAAAGACTCTAAACATAAATGTCAGAGAAAGCAGAACACTGCTGAAACAAGCCTGCATGTTCAGCATATCTTTCACAGAAAGATAAAATGGAGAAAAGCATATGAGTCAGAGATGATGATAGTGATTTAAAGAGTGTTGAGTAAGCAGGATTCCTGACATGAACGTAAAAATATATTTTATTATTTAAAAGTCTAGTTCAAGATTCCACAAAGCTAAATAATACCAAAATATACAATGTGCTAAATTAGAGGGAAACATACAAATTATGCAAGATATCTAAATTGTTACATGTATTGTAATTGTGCACTCTTAAAAATGCATCTTTGATTTGAATGTTTCAAATATATCAATATATAGTATATGAAAAAAAAAAAAAAAAAAAAATATATATATATATATATATATATATATATATATATATATATATATATATATATATATATATATATACACACCGTGTGTTTCAAATAGTGTGGAAAAAGTGTGTTATATATAAAATAATAACATAAAGGAGCAAAGAGAGACATTGGAGAGGGGATATAAAACACATTTATTGCCTTGAAAGAGGAACAAAGCTCACCTTTTTATGGTGCCTGAGGTGAGCCTCACAGAATGACCCAGGACAATTCACACAAGACTTCAGCGCCTTTAACTTCCTTCCAATGCAGGCATCGCAGGGAACCTCCCCAGACCGGGCAAACTCCCCGGTGTCTGGCCCCGGAGAGCCCCCCTGGCCCGTATCTGAGCTCAGATTCAGCGTGGATCCCCGTGAGGAAGCTCCCACAGGCCCTTCAGCTCCTCCGGCCTCCATCAGCCCCTGGAACTGGGTGGAGATTTCAGCCAGGACCCTGTTGACGCTCATCTCTGGCCTTTTGCGGAAACTCTTTTTGCACATGGGGCAGAGGAACTTCTTGCTATGGTTCCAGTAGCCCTGCAGGCAGGCCTTGCAGAAACTGTGGCCGCAGGGTGTGGAGATGGGCTCCACGAACACCTCCAGACAGATGGAGCAGCTGAACTGCTCCTCAGAGAGGAGCCGGCCCCCCGGAGAGCTCAAGCCTGGAAGAAAGACCAAGGAAATGGCAGCGATAGAGAGACGTGATACAGATTAGACGAACTAGTCAGCTAAATTTCCAGATCTACTACTACTACTACTCCATATCTACAATAAAGACGGCTGGATTTGTTTGGCCTCTGATCGTCTCACCACCCATCCGAAGGGGTCGTTCACGCCTTTATGTCATGTATGAGTTGCTAAAATCACATGAATTGGAGTGTGAATTGCTGTGAAACTGCATGAGAAGGACAGCATTAGCAGGTTTAGAAAAACATGGTTTAATATCTGACTGAAAATGACTTGTTAGAGTGAAAGTGGTTTTCTGTATGAGCAATCTGACAGTAAGTCGGGCTGTATGCACTGATGTTAGATGGAAACCTTTTGAGGCGAACTGAGGGAAATGGGCTGAAGATTATGGTGTTTGCGTTACCCAGAGCCTGACTACAGGGTCAAAGGTCAGTGTGCGCACAGCTATAATCTGGTTCCTTTGGCACTTGAATTATGTCATAAAGAGTCACAGAGGAGGAGAGAAAAATCTGTGTAATGAGGTTGTTTTGTATCCTGACCTGAAAATCTTCAAAATCTTGCAATTTAATGCATTCAAGGACTTAGTGAAGACAGCAAAGAGATGGTGACCACAATTTGTAATCTTAAACTACTTGGAGAGTTGATAAGTAAGCGTGAACAGACGGAAACATCACAAAAAACGCAGAGAGGGGTGGAAATCTACAAGATAAAAAAAAAAAAATTCATAAAAGTGATCTGATATTCGGTACCAGAGAACACAAAACCCTTTCACACAAGCAGGAAGTGTTTTTAAGAGCGTCACTCTGTCCGGTGGTGGATGAGAAACTATCTGAGGAATGCAGAAACTCAGGACCTTCTACCTTACAACACCTGCTTCAGGTTTAAAAGAAAACAAAACTCAGACTGGAAATTTATACTGTTCCAGTCACCACAAACAACCAATTTTCAGAATCAGTATTACAGAACAGATTTTTTTTTTACTTTTTGCGATATAGAGCTCACAGTAATGTAAGTTTTTCGGGTTTTTTCCTATAATGTAACAGCCACTGAGAACAGAATTAGACAGGATTTAAACATATCAGCCAGTGTGGCATTATTTCAGGACATTTGTCAGCTAAACACAAGCCGTTAAATAAAATAAAAATAAAGACAGGAGAGAAATTAAAACATGTAACTCCAAGTAGAACTTACTCTGCATGTTTCCTCTGACGTGGAGCAGTGCCGTCCTTCACTTCACGTACTGTGCTATAAACCACACACAGTCAGGTGCTACACTCTTCCTGAAACTTGCAGTGGCCCTCCCACTCTCAGTGTGACACACCCAGACTTCCACACATGCCCTCCTGTTGTTATCACTTCACTCTATGACCCTACGCTGTGTAGTTATGCAAAATCCTAAACCAAATGACGTGGTGTGTTGAAGAAGCAAACAATAAATGCTACAAAGAAACATACATACATAGAAAACACCTACCAGATACAATTTATGTGAGATTAATCGTTTTTTGTTTCAGTGGCTTTAAAAAAAAACGACTTATTTTGTCTTTGGTATAGCCTCAACCTGCCTCATCTGTAACTTTCTGCCTTTTAATGACATCCTGGAATATTAACTTGTATTGTTCTGAACTGTGCAGAATACTAATAGTGCTATACTGTATAGAAATATGAATTATATACAGTAAATGCCCTACTTTAAACCTCATTTTAGCTGGAAATATGTGACCAACACATATTAGTGGCCAAAATCAATTTTATGGAAATAACAAAAACAACCATCGGCCTAGAAATACAACAAACACCCCCATCCTCTGGGGAACACAGAATAAAACCCTCCATCCATGTGACCTACCGTCCACAAGCTGTTCTCCAGAGAGGGAATGATCTAGATGGGATGTGAGAATTAAATATGCTAATATCATTCTTATAATGATATGTATTGGTCCAAGAGAAAATGACTGACTGCATTTTAAGTTGAATTTGAATAAAAATGACATCAAATCCAATTTTAAAAACATGATGATGACAAACAAATTTCTGCACTTCCCAGAACTCTGTAGGGGATGATAAGCCATAATTAGCAATGTGATAAATGATGCTTTTGATGTGATCAATGATAAATGGCGGAGTAGATAAATGAATAAAAATGGCTCCATTCATCATATCACCTGTAGTGTTCACATCATCCTTAGTGACAACATAGTTCATCTCTTTTTAATGTGCGTTTTCATCAACCTCCCACCAATCAGACTGCCAGTGACACAGAGTCAGAAATATTGAGCAACCAATATTTAACATTTAATGTTTAACATCCAACAGTTGTCAGTGTTGGTATCTTAGTATGCCAATATATAATAGACACATTTAGCCAGAAGACAGTAACCAAGAGGTTAGTTAGTACATTTAATATTTAATTTAAATCATCAAAATGTGAGTTATAAATTGAGCTGGAAGTGTCAGTAAAGAAAGAAAGAAATTAATGTCAGTTCAAGTGTAAACTGAAAGAAGATGTCTGGTGAAGTGTTGGCTCAAGTGTAGGCGGTGAAAGCAGCTGAAGTAAATTCAGGAAGTTTGAAGAACAGAAGAAGTTTTCCTTTGTTTTGACCTGAGACCTGAAAGGGTTTGAAGTGTCAGTTGAGGTGTAAGCACTGAAAGGAGCTGTGGTGGGACCTTAAACGTAATCACTGAAAGCAGTGGAACTGTCATTTTAGAAGAGCAAGATGGGTGCGGTATAACATATTGAAGTGCGAGTAATAAAAGAGCGAAAGTACTCCTTCACCCAAAGTTTAGAAGCTGTCATGGTACGATGGTGCGACCATGACTGAGACCATTTGAAGCCTAACCTTAAGCCACTGGCATAATTAGGTGTCCATATGATCACATTTACAACAATCAGTATGTTCTTTGACAAAAATAAGATTTAAATCTTAATTTCAAAGTTTTCTACCATGTGTTACTGCAAGGAACCAGGGGCAGTGGCAGGGGGCGCTCGAGCTTCCCACGAAAAGACCCGATTTCCCCCTAAGCACCCCCTGAAAATGTCATCTTTTTAAAAAAAGAAATTGAATATTTTTTTAATCAAACATTTACATTAAAGCAACCCCAACAAAAATAATTCATATTAAATTATAAGTAATTAAAAATAAGTAAATGCAAGCTAAATCAAGAGTTACACTAAATGGACTGCATTAAAATGATTATAAAATTTATATAAAATCTTTATTTGTATTCCCCTTTAAATGTTCTTTTATATAAGTTCAATGCAGACAGAAGTGTTAAATGTTTTAGAAGCTGCAGTCCTGTATTTCCACCACTAGTGAGCAGCATTGGCCTGACGCTGAGGGAACACCATCTTCTGCCAAAAGACACTTTACATTCATGTTGCATTTATACCCTTTACTGTAGCTGATGCTGTCGTCCATGGCAACGTATGAGCACAACAATAGAGCAGGCTGAAATTCTTATTATTCACACGACAAAACACAAAACCAGAAGTCATCAATGTTTGGGTGAAAGCTGCTGCTTCTGTAGAACAAATGCTGCCAGATACGTTACAGTGAGAGAACATGGTTGATTGTTCGATGCAGTTAATGTAATTCTAAAGAATGTTCTTCTGTTTATGGTCCACAACTTTGAATATTGACCCTCAAATCCACCACCCAGCGATCTCTCAAAAAAGATTGATTTCTTTGCACTGCAGCATATTGACAGCGCTGTAGTCAATGAGACATTGAAGAGGGGGGTTCTGTTCTAAAAATGACCACATGTCCAGGTCTCTAAGATGATATTGATCCTTCTCACTTCCTGCAAATGTCACTACATCTCAAGTTACCTGTTGCATATTATTGATTATCGTATATGTCTTCATTTTCCGCCTGCCACAGTTGAACATGTATAATGGAAAGCAGGATTTCTCTTCACTTAAAGTTGGTTTTAGTATATTTAAAAACTTCCCACAAGAGACTTGTTTTCATTATTGCTGTTAAGCTTTTATAGGTGTTTGAACTGCAATAACTGTCATTTCTAAACAGTAAAAACAGACACCTGCACAGCTGCAACCGTAGCCTTGCATTAGCCTGTAATTATTGCTGTGTGTGTGTGTGAGTGTGTGTGTGTGTGTGTGTGTGTGCAGGTGCATGTGTGTGCACGCATGCATCTGTGCGTGCGTGCTATAATAGCCCTACAGCGAACCCACTGCAGAGATTGTGTCGCATGATGTTATGGAGCTTTTTTTTTTTTTTCTTGGAGTGGGGGATTCTGCTTTCTCTCCCTGTCGCAGTGTCAGTCAAGGTAAATGTATTCCTCCTTCCCCCCCCCCCCCCCCCCCTTTTCCTCCCCCCCTTTCTCTTCCTCTCTTTTTCTGTCCACTGGCAGCTTTGTATCCATCCATCTTTTTCATCTTTTTCGCACATCTGCCTGTCCTTTCTGTTTTACTCCCCCTTTGTTCTTTCTAACTCTGTTTTATTTTCCATAACCCAATCCAAAGGTTCTCTTTCAGGTTTATAAATAGAAGCTATACCCTTCCCCTGTGTTGTCTCTCTCTCTCTCTCTCTCTCTCTCTCCTGTTCTCCCCATTGCTTCCTGTTTTTTCTCTCCTTCCCTGCAACCCGAGTCTCTGCTGGAAGCTACACTGCGCTGTGTTTTTCCTGTCTTGAAACCCCCCCCCCCCCCTTTCTTTTCTACAAACCCCTCACTCTAAAATCCCTCACCTCCATCTCTCGCTTTCATGTTATAATTTGAGGAACTCTAAAAAGAACCCTGCATGCAAATAAACACAGGTCTTTCTCAAGAAAATGCAGCTCTAGGTTACCGACTCGCTTTTCTCCCTTCTGCATCTTCCTCTTCCCCTCTGAAACACACAAGAAAACCCAGTAAGTTGGCTCTCCGTATAGTTTTCTCACATCTCAGCATGTTGCTTCCTCTGAGCTCTTCCCCCACTCCAGCTCACCTCCTCTGTGTCATCTTCCGCCTTCCTCCTGATGCTCTCTGGTTTCTCAGAGAGGGTATCAGTGCTTTCACCTCCTTCAGGGGGATACGGTAGCGCTGATAGTCAATGCGGATGGTGTCACACTCTCTATGTTACTGATAACCTCGCTGTGCCCCGGCAACCGGAGGATAAAACCCAGAGTTGAAATGACGCCTCCTGGATCTGATCATGTGGCATTTCTCAATGGGGTAATCGTGTTGCATTAGCACTTCTAATAACACTGAGACCATATATTAACCCCAGCTAGGATATTCTGTTTGGACTTTTTGAGGAAAGTGAGATCAGATAGCGGACTGAGTGTCTTGCTCAACGGCACTAAAGCAGAGCAGGTGCACAGGCCTGCAATTTTGAGAGTGTTTCTGAACACTTACTGTAACTAACCCGCTGCTCAGACCGAATGATTGATTGTTCCAAAGGAATCTAAGTGGCACAGCCGATTTGTTAATCAGTTACATAACATGGAAATTGCATTAGCACCAATACCACTAACAACTGATCCACCTACAAAGTGCTTCATTAGTTCATGCCGAATGAAAATTAGCATGCTTATTATTTTATTCATTCACGCTGAGTCCGGAGTCTATCATGACATGAATGACTACATGAATTCAGTTCAGTTAGAACCTGATTATACGTGTGTACCAAAGTTGCACTGTTTTAGCTTCTTCACTGGCTGAAAAACTTTTAAACCCCCCCCAAAACTGATGTTGTTCAATGTATGCAACGTTTTATGTGAAATGAGTTAAGAGTCCAAAGGAGTTAGGGCTGCACTGGAGAAGATATGAACTGCCAGCTAGCCTGGCTCTGTTCAAAAGTCACGAAATAACTCAGCGTAAAAACCACAACATGTCGCTTTTAGGCTTCGGTTTTTGTTCAGATTAAACAAACAAGATTTAACCTGTTATTAGTGAGCTTTAGAGGTAGACATATTTCGTTACCTTTGGATAGAATCCAAAGTCTTGTTTTGCAAAGTATCAATTCATTTATTTTTAATTATGTATCAAAAGAATTAAATTCTAGATATTCGTGTATGATGTTGACCCATGAAGACGCAGCTTAAAGGTCTGAGAAGAGAGATGATGTCTGGAAGATTCGGGGAGTCTGAGCGGAGCAATGAAAACATTTAAATCATCTGAAAGACTTGATGTTGGTGTGAGACATCACTTTGATGTATTGCACACAGTAGGCTTGATACTGGTCAAAAACAGTTCACACTGTTATGAAGTCACAATCAATGTTGGCCACTTTTGCCAAGTCAGAACGTAGCCACAACTCCTGCCTGTGTGTGTGGACGGGTATTACTAATGTTGCGGGGACGTAAATCTGTTTACACAGTCACATTGTGAGGACTCGTCTTACCTTAAATCATACAATGTTAGGGTCAAGACTTGGTTTAAGAATTAGGTTAAGGTTAGGGGTAAGGGTTAGGTTTAGGCAAGAAGTGGTTATGGTTAGGGTAAGTCTCCAGGGAATGAATGTAAGTCAATGTGATGTCCCCAAAAGTGATGAAATGTGTATGTGTGTGTGTGTGTGTGTGTGTGTGTGTGCGCGTGCTGTCCCTGGACGGGGGAAGTGAATCTCCGTGTCTTCCAGTGAATCCTTTCACTGTAATATCTGTATCACACCCGTATCAGGTAAAACCTTTACATGCATCACATGGCTTTTGTTGCCCTGATGACTCATGTGTGTTTTTTAAATGCAATTGAGACATGACAGCTTGTGCATTCGGGCCAATGGAGGATTTACTTTAAACCATATTCTGCTTAAACAGCTTACACAGCCAAGCACAGTGCTTCAGTTCACCGCAGCATTATCTCCTCTCCCTTCAGATGTGATCTGATCTTATTTGATTCCGTCTGATCTGATCTTCTCTCTCCTCATCTTGTGCAATTTGAAATATTCTGCGCATATGTCTCAATAAAGACACTGAGGACAAAAAGCATCCAGCATGTCCTATCATCATGTGATCGTATGAGACATTTTGAGGCTAAAAATCACGTGGTTCAATAACCATGTGAAAACCCATCCTTAAAATTACGGTCTCCAAAAATAGCTCTGCTGAAAACAATGATTCTTTTTAGCTGCAGGATCGTCTTTTGTCTAAGACGAGATCAAAGAGCGATTCAGGCTGCAGGCAGCCAAAAGCGGAGGGATCTGGAGTCCTACTGGAAAAACTGTTTTCTTTTCATTATTCCTTATCTGAGCAACATATCCAAAAATAAAGACCAGCTTAAAGAAAGCATTCATGAGGTTTCTTTATTTATTTAAGAATATTTATTCAGTGTGTAAAATTATCTTTTTAGCTCCATGAACAAAGCAAGACGACCTCTGACCTCCTACAGTTTGTCTTCACATGACACATACTGTATGTGTTGACCAAAAATTCTTCAGGGCAACATGTACTACTCTTTAATATTTTCTCTGGACGCTCTTCGTCACCTTCAGCCTTTTGACGTTGGTGATCAAGCAAGCTGGGATGAGTTTCGCTTTACACTCAATCAAATTGCCCTGAAATGTGAATTCAAAACCACCGCAGGCCACGCATACTCTGCTTTGAGATCGTCATTAACCTCAGCTTCCGGGAAACTTTATTGATCTTTTATTGGAAAATTGACAAAAAAGGGAAATTGATCTTCAAGAAGGAAAAATGATCTTCAAGAAGGAAAAATGATCTTCAAATGGAAAATATGATTCTCATGCGAGGGGAAATTGCTGTAAAGAATCAATGAGACAGACACCATCACAGTATAGAGGGTAAATCCAACATGAAGATGAAGAATACAAACTCTCCCATCAAACAAAGCTTTGAAAAATATGGCGTAGATAAAAAAAGATACTGTACATGAGAGCAAAAACATATAGAAACTCTTATTTTCTAAAGTCGGGAGATAAAGACAGTGGGAAATGAATGGCTTCATTGCACAATGCATTTTTTTCCCTGCCCTTTACTTTGTGGGTGCACACTCTTACTGCACTGCTATTTTCTGTCCAATGTTTTCAGACAGCTTTAATGTCCAACACAAATTTCCTGATCTTTCAGGCTTGAATCTTGAATTATCAGACAAGTCAAAGAACAAGAAAAAAAGGCGGAATTCCTCTTAGTCTGAAGTCTGGTATTTAAATGTACTGAAGCTGTTTTCTTTTCATCTACATCCAGAACCTTGTTGCCAAAAAACTGCTGGATGAGTTGTCGGTTCCTGAGTCAGACAGAATAAAATCATAATGATGAAGATGATGTTTATTCTTGACCTTGATGCAATATATATACGATATATAAACATGCAGAATTGAATTATCATTAGGAAAGGCAATTTAATGCAAAGTTCAAGTGCATTCCAGATGTTACTGTGATAAAGTGCTATAAATTACTTCTCTGGTGTACCCATTTCCCTCCTTGTCTACTTCTATTCAATAACTGATATCCTCCATTTCCCATAATCCCTTTGGCAATCACCACACAGAAGGTCTGAGGCTCTCTCTTGCATAAATCCCTTTAATGGTAAATTCAACTGTATGGTGGAGAGCATTTCGAGTTCTGCTATTGAGTTCTTAACTCAAGCTGGTTGAGCCGTTTTTAGCACTCGAATGAAGTATGTTAGGCCCCCATAAAATACCCAGGGTGCACTGCGGATTTCAAAACCAGCTCTTTTGAGGTGGGCTTACTTCCAGGATGTTAAATGCAGAAGAAACGCTCTTGGATGTAGCCTGTTTTATTGTGGATTTTTCATAGAAAATTATGGTTTTTTTTGATTGAGTTTATTATCAGGAGACTCACTGAGCAGAATGATGTACCTGCTTAGACAAAATTAGAAAAAAATACCAAATACCAACTGTTTGTTTGTTTGTTCTGTTTGCCAACACAAAATACTGTATTTCTGATAATACTGATTATGTCAGTATGATGTTCTGGACTTTTGTTGTGTTTTTCAATGAAAACACAGTCACACTGCAGTGATGAAATTCCAGGTTGTTACATCTAATACTGGTAATAATTATAAAACAAAACCAAATTTAAGCACAATAACACTTGTGAACATTGAAGTGTACATGAAATACTCACTGCCGTTTGTAGAAAACCACGAGAGGATCCATCATCAGAAAAAAATGGTTGTTCTATTGCAGCAATGTTTATTCAATGCACCGGCTTTAATCTACACAAATCTATTTCTGGATGGGACCATTGAAGAATGCAAGACCTTTCTGGCCCCTGTGGTATGACACGTCCAGACGCATTCATGTGTGTCAAGGGGATATGCAAAGACAAAGCAAGCGTCCTATTTCCCCTGTATATAATCGAGTGCTCCAAATTCCTAAATTCCAGCGCTGTAATGAAGAAGCCATGTTCTGTGGCGTCATCCAGGATACTGTTCGAACTGGAACAGCACCCAGAGGGAACTAGATTGAAACCAGCTCCTGCGGGGGCCCTCATAGCAATACTAGTGTCCCCTGGAGGGTTCAGGTCAGAAAGATAATTCTCCAAGCAACTGAAATTGCTCTGGGAGCTCTACATTCAGAATAATTTAACATGTGTAACACATATGGAACATATTATATGTATAATATTACATTTATATTATTAAAATATAAAAATGTATGTTGCATTGGACAGAAAAATTAAGAGGTCTTCATTACCACTGTCAGCGTTTTTGATGTTTAATGCAAGTAATTGACAAAAGCAAAGTGTATAGAGTTCAAAGCAATATGCAGCAAATTTTATTTAGTGCAGAAAACACAGTACAGGGAGTGTTCTTGTGCATTCTCACCTAAACCACCATTTCTGAAAGTCCAACAACACGTCATAGATTGAAATGTCAAAATACACAAAGGGATTTATAGCCTAAAACATACAAATATGGATTTCACATGCCTTCACACCAGGAACACAACAAAACAAGTCGGAAGAGTTCACAACAACGTAGGTATCCACATAAATTATAGAAACATAATTTAATAAACCAGCAATAAATAAAGCATCAATCATCATGATAGAAGAAGTGATGAGGCATTAAGAAGATTGGTGGGTTGTGGGATGAGGCCCTGTAGAGCTTCCTGATTGGCAGATGCCTCCCTGAAAGGACAGTGGTCACTGATTGGCCACGCTGTGAAGGGTAAGCTCGCACCTTAACGCCACACTGTGAACGTACACTCATCTCAAACACAAACTAAAATCCTACTTAACATGCTCTCTTTTGGTAGCATGGTCATTACAGCGGGATGCACTGGATTTCTTCTTCTTCTAGGCTGCCTGACTGTTGCTTTACGGCACTACAGACGACGTAACAGAAGGGATGTACAAGAAAGGATTATCTAAATATACATGTTTTGTTCTCTAAAGTATGGCTTTGATGTCATTTCTAGGCTGTAAAGCTGCGCCCAAATATCCACTGTTGGCATACCGCACCAATTACTTTTCACTATCAAGTACATTATATTCTTGTCAAGCATAATAAGAATCGGATGTAGATAAACATATACAAGCAGAGGAGAATATTAAGTTAGCAAGCATGGATTTGGGGAGACACTGTACAGACACTGAAGTGTATAAATGGTATGTACAAAAACCCTGGCCGCTGTTTGCCAAGCTCTTGTCTGCCGTGACGTCAAGAGGTTTTTAAGGAGGATGTGGGGACTTCACTTAAGCCATCTTGGACAAACTATATGCGGCTTTGCTCCATTCATGATCACAGCAGTGAGACAAGCTTTTTATTCCACCCATCCTTTCCACTCATTCACAGCGACCATGCTGTGCTCGCCGAACCCCTCATTTGGTTTGCCTTCGGGGGAAAGTGAAATGAGGTCAGGCTAACAAAGCAAAGCGAAAAAAAACAGCACTGACAAAGAAAGAAAGAAAGAAAGACAGAAAGAAAGAAAGATCAGTGTCCTTATACGCTATAATGTGGTGCAGTATATTACCAGGGGGCGCTAAATGTCTAAAATTAGTTAAAACTCTGGATCAGATAATAGAAAACAATTAAATTAGGATGTGATATGATGCCTTGACAAATCTAACCTGAAATATCTTGCACATCTCGAACAACATGCTGGAGTAGCAGCATCTGTCATGTGATAATCACTGTAGCTGTGTTAACAAAGTGCATCCACACAAATGGCTTTAATCAGTTAATTAGCTGTTTAAGAGAAGCAAGGGGTAGGTTATTGGACTGGTAAAGGTACAGCACTGGCTGTTGTGATATTGCAAAGAAAGAAGTGATATCCCTGCTTGATAGTAGTAAAAAGTCATACATGGAAGAAACTGTATTTTAGATTTGACTACATGCAATCTCGTGACTACGATGGCTACGATTATCAACTTTCCATATTATGCTGAGTTTGTATCAAACTCCTTTCTCCCCTTTAACACCGCCCCCCGGAGGTGGACGAAAGTGACATTTAGAGCCGAGGCATTCAGCTTACACTTAACTAGGAGAACAATCTCGTTCGATGCCACGAGGAACACGGCTGCAGAGGGTGACTCCTGTTGAGGATCAAACCTGTGACCTTTCAGCCGCCGGTCACCTTGATCCAACCGCCTGAATGATCTCACAGTCTCAAATCCACGGGGCTTATCACAAGTCACGTTTTCACATTGAAATGACCAGCGTGGCGTTACTTTCTTGAGTTGTGTCGGTTGCCAAGCAACGCTGGGCTTCTTTAGATTCTGACAGGTAGCTATTTACAGCCTCCAGACAGACACTCTGTTTTCAATTACATGGATCTGGCTCCTGAACAGGTCCTGCAGTGACGATTCAAAATCTTTTTATATGCTGTACGTGTACGATCAAATCTGTTGTTATCGTTAAATGTGCAGTTAATGCTTTTTCAAAAACACAGTTCACAGTTTCAAGTCATAGTATTACAGCTTGCCTGGCTCTTAATTTGATCCCCTCGTCCACTGCTTTGTACAATCATTACAATAATGCAAATATGGAACGTTTTTTTCAGGGAGAAATGATATTTTATCCAAATTTGACATTCAAGCACTGTTTACTGTAAGTGTACACAGTGAGTGATGTTGAACAGCTGGATATGAAAGGGGGCAGGTTCAGGTACATAAAGGAGGTTGAATCTCAGTGGTGTCCAGTAAGCTTATCTGAGCTGTTTTCTAACTTGTTAATCCTATCAATTCGAGCACAACTGCATCTACACTCCATAGGCCCACGTAGATTTAACATTTTTAAAGAATTATGCACAAGCTTTTATTAGAGGTGTCTGTTCAAAATGCCTGCCAAGTCAAATCCACCCAAATCCCTATTACTAAGTGTACGTCAGGTAATTATTTGAAAACCATGTCAAATCCAGTTAGGGGGAGAAAAGGGGGGGTTTGATATCAAACTCAGGTGATGTCATCAACAAATCTCCTCTACACTGTGAGGAGGAAACAGTCGGACTAGGACAGAGAAGAGCGAGCGGGCGGCGATGGCGGCTGGCTTGTGCTGGTTGCGCTTTTTTGCAACCGCTTCCTGTCCTCGAAATAGAAAAGAGGTTACATTCCAATAATAATTCTAGTAATTAGTGAGATTATTATTAAAGCGATGGAGAGTAAGTCTGGCTTTTTAGAAGCAGTTCAGTGAGCTACATACATCGAGGGGGGAGAGGGGGAGGGGGCATGGATGAAGCAGGAGTGTGTGTGTGTGTTTGTGTGTGTGTGTGTGTTTTCCCTAAATGTGTATATTGTAGGGATCAATCGTTTGTAACGTGTGCTTCATATTTTAACTTTTTTGTTAATTTCCTTTCTGTCATTCAGTGTCTTTCTTTCCGTCTCCGACCAACAGCTGCAGCGTCTCTCTTTCTTTCTGTCTGTCTCATCTAAAGGTGACAGGGCTCAGGTTCACGGCTGGCATCTGCTCCGAATCATTATCAAGTGTTTATTTAAGGATGCGGAGGTTTGGGTTACCTAGTGGGGCACTCAGCAACCCAACACCAAGCATGGTCGAGCGCTCTCAGCCACCGTGTAAATGTTGTAAATGTGACTGAAGGCCGAGAAGCAATACGATGCCAGTTGTGTATAGCGAACGTCATTCTGTATCAGCGGCTTCAGGCCTGGTCTGCTGGAGTTCAAAACTATTCTTGGTTGTGTATAGATAGTAAAAAGGTGCGGAGGTCATAAGTTGTGGCATGATAACAACGCACGCTGTATTCCGTTTCTATTTTGGCTTCGCATTTGTGTGTTAAGAACCTCTTCTCATGCAGAATTCTTTTCTTTTTGTTAACCGTTTACGCTATCCTACATAAAATAGTTTAACAGAAACATCTTTACTCAAGGTCACCTTACAACTTTTCCCGGAGCTTTCAAGGGATTTAACTGGCACAGGGAAGAATCAATTTACAACCATGATGTGTGAACAAAAACATTATCTAACGTGGCCAGACTTCTCCTCCTGTGCCAAGCCCCTGCTGTTGTCGGTGTAATCAAATCACAACAAACAATGAGAATTATTTATCGTTACTTGTCCGTGGGCTATCAGTGACAGAGAGCGCCACCGAACCTCTGCAGATCGAATAACACATACTTCATTAAAACCACTTGAATGGCTGCTTTCAGACGAGCAGGTATGACTGTTTGAATGAATTTTCCACCAGCTCGTCCAGCGCTCATTGATATTAAACAGCATCAGGTATCACCGAGGGGCCGTTAAAAGATGCAGACGCTGTGGACACATAAACACTTGATGATCGCTAACGCGTCAATCATTGGCCGTAATGTGTTAGAGAGGTGATAACGACTCGTGCGAGCGTGCGGCGTGCCTACTTTCCATCACATATTGATCTTGCCTGCAGCCAATTGCCTCTGACTGCGCTAGCAGCCAGTTTCCATGACCACCACCTCCGTCACCTGTGAGATCAGACTGGCAGAGGCGATCCAATATCTGGCCTACACGGGAGGCGATACAGAGGTGATTTTACACCTGAGACAGTTACTCGGTGTTATTTTCATCCTTGCAGAGAGACGCTGAGTGAGAGAAAGCTTGTGATGGTGAAGGAGGCGGAAAGAGAAGAGCCTGGAAACTAGAGAGTGTGCTTCTCTTCTATTTGTGCGTTCCCGTTTCATCGACGTTGAAGGACGTGTGCTTGTTCTGTCAGTCAGCAGAGAGAAGTGTTTTGAAGCACAACTTCTGCCTGCTCGTGTGCTGGGCTTGTGTTGCATCTGCAGGGCTAGGGAGGACACGGGGGTTGGGGTTGCATGTTCGGGAGCGTCGAGGGACACCGGGGTGATATTTAGGGACAAAGGTTAATTTGGTGACGGGAGGTTACAGTATTTCGTCATGCTAGATTATAAATTCCAAATCTCCACCTTTTTTCACATCTTTTCCCTCTTCCTCGCCCCTTCCAACTTCCTCATCCTTGATGTCAGTCTGTCTCTCATGCAAAAAGGCGTTTCATGACACTTTGCATAATGTGACAATAAATCCTGAACAATTAGCTCCGTCACCCCCCCAAACCACTCATCTCAATCATTTACTGTATTTCTGTACATCTGCGGAAAGTTTTTTTTTTTTTTTTTTTTTTTACATTTTTCTTTTTTCATTTGTACTCATTTCAATTTCTTCACTCTACTTCTTTTTCTTCTGGAAACGTCTGAACTGGTTCTGGATGGCGAGCGCTGCCTTCTCCGTCTCCGGCGCCTCCAGGTCGATGTCGACCTCCTCCTCCTGTTCCTGAGGCTTCGCCGCCGATGCCTTCTCTGGAGGGGCGGAGGGGCAAAGGGTGGAGGTTAATACACAGCAGATTGGGCAGGAAGTGACAGTGAGCCGATCAATTTGTCAATTTGAGTTTATTAGCAGTGTTTCAATTAAGTTTCTTCTTGACTAAACTTAGAAAGAAATAACGCTCCCGTTATTGTACAAGGACTAGTTTCAGCAATTTGGAGCCGCCCAAGTCTTTCCAAAACATCCCATCTCCAATTTGAGAAGGAAAAATTATTACAAAGACAAAGAAAATACAGGTGATAAAAGCTACAGACTATAAATGCATCTAACTGACAGTGACAAGTCAGTGTTTGCTTTAAAAACCACACTGCACGTCGGTCTAGTCTACAGTGACTCCTGCAAAGAGTCGTGTGGATGAACAAACAGCACATCCTGTAGATGAGTGCAGTCATGCAGAAGCATCTATTAAAATCTTGTTTTTATTAGAGACAAAGGAACATTTGTGGTTATTCTGAAACCAAAGATGTCACTATGCATTTTCAGTTATGAGGTACAGCTCATTCGCCTTAAAAAGGCCACACAAAATGTTCAGTCAACTAAAAATGTCTGACCCTTAAGACGCACTTGTCAACTAACAGACCGAGAGTCAGCAGTTCTCATGTTCTGAGTGCCGCAAGACCAACATGTCTCCTAAGAGGTAAAATGCTTGAGACTGACGGCATGATAGAGAATCATTTTTAGGGTTGACTTCATTCATCATTTGCAGGTAATGGTATCTTCCTGTACACAGAGCAATAAAAAATAATAAAAAATGTGTATAGAAAAGACAAATTACTTGGACCAATCAATAAAATAAGACATCACTTAAAATAACAGTTCTTGAGATCCTTTAGCCAGCTGTACCGCTATGTGTCTGATAGGCAGGAGTATGAATCAGAGCACCAGCCTTGTGGTATCCACTGAACATCTCTACTATACATTCTCTTCATACTTATCTATGTATATTAGCTGCAAGGCACTGAAGCCATTACAGCATGTGAACCTTGCCTTAGGGTTAAAACGGAAAAGCTTAACGCACAATTAATGTTAAGCACATTAAAACCGAGAAAGGACAGGTGGCGGGAAAAAAAGAAGGTAGAGATGAGAAGAACGAGGACAAAGAAACATTTGATGTAGTCTCAGAAAGCTTTGAGACCCAAAAGGAAAGTTTTCGCCTTTTGATGTTGGAAAATAAATACTAAAAAAGTAAAGAGATGTGCTGGGAGGGAAATAAAAACTGTGTATTCACATGTCAAGCAACCTCACCCCACTGGCTGATCCAGGCCGGTGGTGCATTGATAGATGGTAAATTCTGCAGTGCTGAAATTGGTTATTGATGAGCAACGTTGCACAAAAGTTAAGCTGCGGCCAACTTTTCCTGGCTGACACACTGGTGATTCCTGCCAAAGCACTGCCTTGTATTGGTTGCTTAGCTCATGGAAAATCAGAGGTCTGACCTCTGTAAAACAGAATGTCAAGTTTCTTGTGTTGTGGAAGCTCAAAGAGGGAGAGCAGGACAAAAAGAAGGAAAAAAGGTCGCGGAAGGGAGACAGCTGCACACATGCCTTTCAGACACTTGGCAAAGATTTACAGACGTTTCTGATTCCCCGGACAAGTTTGTATCTCCAGAGTGACTGGCGACAAATGTCTACAGCCCTGACTAATGTAATGTCCTAACCATTAAAAGCAAGAGTTAACGCCCTTTACGTTTCCTTCTTCCATGACATAATAAGTGATTCTAAAGCCAGTTATTTAAGAAACTACTTGGGGCTTTGCTAAAAACCTTTTTTTGCCTATGCCAACGACTCAACTGCAGGCGTAATGTGAGTTTGAAAGAAGAAACTAGTGCAAATAAGCCTGAAGACTCTCAGAACCTCTTCCTCAGAGGAAAGTCGAGGAAAGTCACTCTAAAACATCGCTCGGCTCTTAAAAGAGTAGTATATGCAAATGAGCAATGTTTAACTTTCCTCCATGTTGCCTGCACCCAGGAGCTCTCTGCTCATTTTCCAGCAAAAAGTCAGCCAGAAGATGCTGTTGTTCAAACTACAGATCGTACTTCTGCATTTTTTATGTTTTGTATATTCATTCTGTACGTATATAGAGCTGATAAAAGGCCCGCCCGATGACGCATAACAACTTTTGCTGGCAAATGAGCAGAAAACTCTGGGTGCAGGCAAAGTTTAACATTATACATTTGCATATACTACCCTTATACAAATTAGTAATGAATGAAACTGTGAAAGGGTTGTCTTAAAAGTTGCAAAGATGGCTACAGTGACACTGGTCACATTGTTTGCCAATTTTTGCAGCGCTTTTCCTGAAGAAAGAAAAGTATCAAATGACCCACCAAAGCATGTTGGGCATCATTATAGAGAAGGTAAAGTAAAAATTCAGACATACCTTTGTTGTCAGCTGCAGTCGTCTGGCTGCTGTTAGCAGAGTTAGTGGATGCCAGCTGTAAAGAAGAACGAAGAACACTTTGAGAAACTTGTACTGTAACTGTATTGTCACATTACTGTATGGACTTTTGTTTCTACACCTGAGACGAATTATTGAGAAGTTACTGAAACTGACACTTCAGAAGTAAATGGCGTTTGTTTATTGTACGCACACATAAACACGCATGTACATAAACACACACACATACATAAAACATGTTGTGTAATACAACATATGCACAATCATTCAACTTCCTGCCAAATTAAAGTTTGTTCAGTCATAATTGAATGGGCCAAGTGGCATGATTTTATTAATAAATGTTGCAGCTCCCACACATACTGTGGATAAATCTGTACTCAATTCTGTTACAGTGTTCAGCCAAACATTACAGCCTGATAGTGTTGTGTTTCTCTCAGAAACACTTCCTGGCAGACTGGATGAGAAGAAGAAGACTGTATGGTGTCTTCTTGGAACGCTTGTGAGGGATTCAAAATGACACATTCCCGGCTCAATGAGTATGAGCGTAAGCCAGGTTCTCCAACATCTTGTCGTATGCCAGATTTGCCACGAGTTTGCCGTCAGACAGGAAAAACAGAAAAAGACAGGGGCAAACTATGACTAACATCTCTGCCATCTCCAGACTAATTTCCAGACTAATTTCCATGATCTGTATTTCTTTCTGTTTTTCTGTCCCACTAAAATCCAATTTGTTTTTAAGCCATCCGTCTCACTTCCTCTTCTGGATCTCTCTGTTTGTCACTCGCTTAGCTGGTTATCCCTCAATTTAGGTAAAGTCTTTTCTTGGCTCTCATTGTTTCACCAATTTCTTCCATTTTTGCTCTCTTACCACTGTTCACATTTATAACTACAACAGTATGAGAGTTATCTGTTATTGTCTCCCAGAATATGTCACTTCTAAGCACATTTGTGAAAAGTCTGTGGGCATTCTGACTTTACCGAGCCTCTTAAAGCTGCACTTATATTTTTATGTTAACAATACAAAGAAATTACTATATGTAATGTGAAAGCTGTCGCTCATAGTGACAAATTCAAATGAATGCTAATGTTGCTCTGTGTCTGCTGGATGTGTCAATAGGCAACTGCCGTGTACGTTTGACGAAGTGATAAAATGTTCTCAACTTTCCATTGTCGACTCACTATAGGCGTTCGCTGTGTTGTTGTTCTGCATGTTTTTCTTGGGTCATGAGGTGCAATAAGAATGACTTCCTGTTACTAATAGATTTGTTTTTGGAGCAGAAGATGTCGAAC
This sequence comes from Lateolabrax maculatus, assembly GCA_031216445.1. NCBI lineage: Eukaryota > Metazoa > Chordata > Actinopteri > Acropomatiformes > Lateolabracidae > Lateolabrax > Lateolabrax maculatus. Next base: position 5,135,834 of record CM062207.1, read on the forward strand.
ACTTCTAACAACTTCTTCTACACCCATCTCGTTTCCCTTGTTAAAAATGTTATTAAAAATAACTCCATTAGCTGTCATACTTCTAACAGCTTCTCTTCCTGGGCTCCCTCTTACTTCTCTTTCATTTTTTTTTACTTTCTCCTTCGGCCCTTCAAGCTTTACTTGCCTTTTTGCCACAGCACTATTAGTGTTACTCTTGCGAACATGTGAGTCAGTGATACAGGAGAAAGAGTGGAAAAAAAAAACTGACAAAGAGGGACATGGACGGGGGGGGAGAGAGAGATTTAGACAGATTCTGCGATTATGCAATATCGTGTCAGATGGAGAGAAAAAAAGGAGTGAAGTCTGCGCATGTGTGTTTGCATGCGTATTCGTGTGTGTGTGAGTTTAAGTGTGTGTACGTGCCATCCATCCCTGCTTAACTCTGTCCTTATTGCACTTTATGATCCATGTAGCAAATGGCCCATGCATAACACAATCTCCAACAGAGCGTGATGGGTTGTAGAGGAGAGGCCTGTCACTCCAGCCCTGCCAATAACTCAGCAAGAGTCTATATGTGTGTGTGTGTGTGTGTGTGTATGTCTATAGGCATGCATGAGTGCATGTGTGTGCTGATGTGTTGATTTGTGTGGGAGTATTTTCTGCGCTCATGCAGCCTGTGAGCATGATGTGTGTCCACACGTGCAAAAAAAAAAAAAGCCCTTTGGGTCAACAGCCAATCAGGGGCCCACGTTCAAAGCCAGACAGGGAAGAAAACTAATGTTCAGTGACTGCGAGTGTATACAGTATGTGTCTGGTAGGAGAACGAGAGAGACTCGGGGTGAGAGGCGTAGAGAGACAGAGTAAGGCAAAGGAGGGCGAGAGGAAGAGCTGGGAGAGAAGAAATTCAAATGACAGGCAAGTAGGAAGAGGTAGAGATTACAGAACAAGAAAGAAAGCGCATACATGGAGAGAAAACGCATACATGGAAAGAGTGAATGTGTCTGGGCAACTAATCGTTTTCATATCAAAACCGAAATTTCAAAGAGTGTCATTTTTAAGTCGTGAGAGTTTTAAATGTAAAGTGTCTCAACAAGCTGTAGGAGGCGAAAGTTTATAATAAGCTATAATAAAACAGAACCAACTGCTGTGAAAAAGGCCTAAATGTCCCAGGACAGTAGTATGAAAGTGAGTAAGCATGTACAACACAAGCAGCTAAATGGAATTCAGCCATTAATAATTTCATTAATTATACATATATATGCCATGACCTCAACAACCTGAATAATTTTATCAGATTCTATTTGTGTAGAACAAGATACATTTGTGATTATGCTCAGACACACGTATTGTGTTTAAAATGAGTCCAAGTCCAGGCCTGAAATGTATACATGCTACTCGCTGAGCCTGCGATTTAAATCGCAGTTGCAAAACTGGCCAGAAGGACTGCAATTCAATTTGAGTTATTCAGCCCTATTTGAGGGAGATCAAGAAAAAAAAAAGTTCTCACTGCACCACTGCAGTCATGCAGAACCATCAAGGCAACAAACAAGGAAATAAGCAGCAATGGTGCAACAGCAAGAGAGCCAGTGAACAAGGTGATAAAACACAAAAGGGGAACTGGTGAGACACGGCGAGCCAGAAAGAGAGAAAGACTGCAGAGATATGAGTGAGTGTGTCTGCGGCAAGAGGGTGAAACACTGCAGAGAGAAAGAGGGAGGCTGTATGTTCAGCATTAGCACACATCACACAGTGAGAAGTGCAGAAGCTTTCAGTGAAGGAGGCATTAAAACGGGCTTTTACTCAGAAAGGATCCTCTCTCAACCGTGTGTCTGATAAGCTGAGAGAGGGAGAATTTGGCCTTGACAAACACGAGGATGAAAACCCAAAATCAGAGGTGGAGGAGAAAACGCAGAGGAAGTAGGAAAAAGGCAAACACAAACACATGGGTGACAAATTGACAAATCTGGATAAATGAGCGGAGAAACATGACAAATGCAGATGCTCCCTGAACAGTTTGAGTATTTTTTATTAAATTAAAGTGACTGAGCCAGTTATTTTGTCTAGTTTTTGGCAGCAGATGTCAACACTGCCAAAGAAGCGAACCTGGAAAAGAAATTCACATTTTTAAAACCTGATTATGTGGCTCAGAATTAAAGCTTGACATAATTCACCTATCAGGGCTGTCGGAATATATTTTTTCCACTTATTCCCTCCTTCAGTGTTTTGATTTTAATGTGTGTGAGGAGCTTTACTTTCATTCAAAACACTGGATACATCTGTATGTGTGCAATGTGCGACACCATTACATGTTAATGACTGAATAAAGGGGTAAGCAGGCATCTAGTTGCAGTGAGAAGGGGTTGGATGGCGGATGAGTGAAAGACACTGAGAAGACCCGGAAGCGCCAGAATGAGACATTTTAGAAACACTTAAACCGAGAAAGTGAGAGAGGAACAGCGAGCATTGGTTGCTTTAAATACCTTCAGTTGTCTAACTGTTTTATTGTGTTCACTTTTTATGCTTTTTATCCCTACTTGCTCCAAATACAATTTGCTCTTTTGGGACACAAAATATCTGAACTGAACTGTGTGTTTGAGTTGAGGACATAAAGCGCACTCGTGGCCCTTTAAACATTTAAAAAATGTGACCTTTAGTTGTAGCAGCCACTACGTCACCGAGGTCCAACACCACCTGATTCTGCACATAAAGTCTGTAATTACCATTTTGGAGTCTATTAATTGTGGAGGAACTGAAATATGGAAAACTTGGCCTGAATAACCCCATGGTTGATTAATTATTCAGATTCGGTTTACCCCTGATCTCAAAATGACATTGTCCTCCGCTCCTACAGCATCTCTGCTTCCGTTATCGTCTCCCTCACAGCCGTCCCCTCTGCCCTCACCCTCCTTCACGTCCTCCCCCCGTTAGTGTTCAGTTCAGAGGGCAGTCAGCGCACTTCCCTTTTAAAACACATACAAAACCTCCGTGGGTTCAAAGAGTGCGGCACGTGACTGCGGGGGGAGGGTCGTCGGCCTGTGTCTCGGACCTGCTGGGAAATTCTTCGTGAAAATCGCGTGTAAGAACCACTCTCCCCCCGTCCCACCACCATTAGTTATGGAGGGCACTTAACCCCCTTTTGCCTCAGCGAAGCTGCAGTGTGATCGACGGGAGATTAATGTTGCCGCGTGGAGCAGCTTCCTGTAAGAAAGTAACTCTGCTAATGTGATGTGATGTGGAATTCAGCACTTCTAGAAGTTAAACTTAAGCTTTCTGAATTGGCTGAAAGGATGTAAAAAATCGACCTCCGACCCTGAAATCATCATATAATAATCCTCATATCATCTGTCCAGCCTTTTGTCCCATCCTTTCTTCTCCTTCTCTTGTCCTTTCCACTTCCTTGCTCTTAATCACAAATGACTAGCTAGCTTTAACCCCCCCTTGAGATATGTCCTTATCACCCCCCCCTTCCCTCCACCCTCTGCTTTTAGTCAGGGATTTCCCTCTTTTACATGTAGTAGTTAGCGCTGTGATTCATGAGCAGCGAGCCTCGGAGAAAAGCTGAGAGAAAGAGAGGCAGGGAGGAGAGGGAGGGAGGGAGGGAGGGTAAGGACGGGAGACAGAGACAGATTGCAGCATTTAACAGCATGCCCTGGGGAGCCGCTGAAGGTGATAGAGAGAGAGAGAAAGACACATATGGAGGAAGAGGGAGGCAAGACAGAGAGAAAGAGACATGCATTGTAGCAAGAGGGTGATAAAAAAAAATCAGCTCGCAGACTGGCTCAGTGAGAAAGATTGGAACATACACGGCCTATTCAGAAAAGACTCGGCTGGCATAAATGGAGTCCAGATGGGCGCACACGCGCACATGCTCGTACTGTACACACATATACAGAAGCAAGAAACACAAGGCTCCCCCCCCGCCCCCCCCACCGCCACCACCACTCCTGACTCTCTCCTCCTCTCACACAATGCGATGCACTTCATTTACAACGAGGTTTTCCTCAGGGGTATACACCTCTCCGAGCTGTTTTCCTCACACTTCTGTCACGTTTCTTTATCCGTTCCTATAGCTGGCCCTTTTCCACCCCCACCCCCCGCCGATCTCAAAGCCAAGTCTTCATGGAATAAACGTAATAAATATTACATTAGTTATATAATGTCCTAGAGAGTTGCCTGCAATTGTCAGAGATGATTAAAATCAAAACCCGGCCCACTGTATCCGTCTGTACCCAAACTTATTCACGGAGGAGTTGTTTTGTTTTAGGGGGGATTTGGGGTCGTCATTTGGGGGCTTTTGTTCATCTGCTTAAGGGATGCAAGTAACAATTATTTTAATCATTCATAAGTTTGTTGGTTATTTTTCAAAATAACTGATTAATTGTTAAAAAATTGAAATGTCAGAAAATAGTTTTAGTTTCAATTTTCCAGAGCCCAAGTTCACATATTCAAACAGCGTGATTTGGCCGACGAACAATCCAAAACCCAAAGATATTTATGATGTTTATTATCCTAGAAGACTTAAAACAAGCGGCAAGCAAATATTCACAATTGAGAAGCTGGAACCAGATCATTTTTAGACATTTTGCTTAAAAATTGACAATTGATTATCATGTCATTCAAAAAGTAAGAACCTCTCCCAAACAAATAACTAACCCTGTGTTTAGTGCTTCAAGACAAGAGTATTTTTTATTACACTTCTTTAAGCGCTTTAAATGAACAATTTACAGTTTTGCAGTGCTAATATTTATTTTTTCATCCTAAAAATATCGTTCTTTCAAAATGTGTCTTTTGTCACAACTTCGACTTTCAGATAACAGACTTGTCGTAACATTTACTGTCCCACTTCAGTTGCCGAGGTTTGCATTTGGAACTAGATGTGACCAAATTAGGGAGTAACATACAAAGCCGAGGTCACAGATACTAACTAGTTTCCACTTAACAGTGCGATGGGTCCAAATGCTGAACGCTTCACCAGACATGGCTGAAATCGCGATTTATTGATTGTCAACGCTATGTGGGGAAAATGTCTCGTATCAACGTTCATTGTCAACAGAAATGACACGCGTCAGTCAGTCACGCACTACTTAAGTCGACAATATGCAAAATCAGCTGCCATTTCATAATCGTTCCTATTTTCTTAAACAAAAACTGAGGAGAAATCCAATTTCACTTAGACTTTAAGTCTATTCAAGCCAGCCAGTCTATTAAGTGGTCCAATATTGCTTCAGTCAATCATTATTACGTTTTTAATTGCTAAGACGAACGCCTCCATGATGAACATAAGATAGACTCTTATGCAACATCAACGGGACAATAAAGAGATTATGAGATAGTTTAGTCCCATGCATGAGAAAACAATATTTCTCTCTCTACATAATGATAAAATTAAAACGTTGTCTTGGGAAACTAGCCTAAAAGATTAATGAGTACCGCAAAAGTGCTAACTAGCCCAGGGTGGGATGCAATAATTACGTGTCAAAATAAGGTTGTTTTTTGTGCCAAGAAAAAGGGGAGGAAGGCTTTAGCTGGGGATTTCTTTCTCTACAACTATCCATCTCTTGCATCCCTGCCTTTTTTTTCTCCCTCTTCCCTTACATAACTGACGCTACTCGAGGGGGCAGTTTTTATCCACCTTATAGTTTCCACGAGTGCTTACATTTTTAGCCTGGGCGGACTCATGCTCTTCTCTCTTTTCATCTCCTCTCCTGTCCTCTCCTGCACTCTACCCTTCAATTTTACACCCACCCGGTTGTTGTTTCCATCTCATCTACGCTGTACCCCCCCCTCGCTGTCCTCCTCCTCCTCTTCCTCTCCATCCCTCCTCTGAGGACACTCATCTTACGGCCTGTGTTCGGCCGGCCAGCCAGATGTGCGTCGGTGCTGAGAGTGTGCTACTGTGCGAGCTGAACATCTGCTCACAGCTGCTCTTAGAGTACATTAAGTGGACCAAGCTGTTAAGCTCTCTGGATGCTCCATGCAGCCAGGAGTTCTGTTCATTCAGACTGCTGCTTTTCGAGTTTAATTACAGATTCTAATGGACTCTGATTGGCTGTAGGTTGTAATGAACTTAAGGCTCTAATGTAATTAGAGTTAGAGCTGGACTTTGAGCTGTTAAGATCCAGTCTGACAAACAACATCACTATAATGGACACAAAGTCCACCGGATAATGTTATTATCAGGGATGTAATGTATTTTTAAAAAATTGCTTTTGGCTCTAAAGATAAACAACCTCCAGCTTAAGAGCTTAACCTGTGTGGAGCAATGCTGTAGGTCCACTTGCATATGTAAAATCGGTCTCTGGTCAACGTTATGGCAGGCAACAACAACTTACAGTAACGGTAAGATTTAATTTAATCCTCAAACAATGCAACAAAAAAAAAAAGAAAAAGAGGAAAGCCTTAGTTGTGGTGCGTTTCCTTTGACTTTGCGAACACTTTAATTTTTATAGCCCATTCCTCCATCTGTTAAATTCTGCAGCTCAGCTCCCCTCAGCCTCTATTCTCAAGCCATAACAACCTCTTCATGCTGAAACACGCTGTACCTGCCCACTAAAAATAGCACCATGCCAGTTAATGGCTTTATATAAGTCAGTGGGTGTGGGTCTGTGCGGTGAGAGAGCGATTCACAAATGATTCCTGGGGGTAGATGGGGATAATAGATGGTGAGCAAGAGGACTTCATATAGAATATGTAATATGAAAGAACACAGAGAGAGCGCATCAGAATCTTTAGAGCCTACAGTATGTATTTTGAGCAAATCTTACAACATTGTTTTTATTATTGTTAGTGCAAGCTTTTGTTTTTATCGGATGCTGCTAACTGCAGCTAAAAACAAAAAGTTATTAGAATTCATCCTGAGGGGAACTTGACTGTCTCTCAAAATTTCACAACAATTCATCCACTATGGGACACGATAAATTTCACTTAAAACCATAAATGTCAACCTTAAGGAAAAGTCACCAAACTTGTTCGGATGAATCCTCTGGGGAACATGAATATCTGTACAAATAAATTGATGCCAATCCATCTTGTGGATGTTGAAGCATTCACTGCATAAGTGAAAGCTTTGACTTGCTGGTGGTGCTACATGGAAATTCAGAGGATCACCAAAGTCACAAGGATTCATCATCTGGGGACCGTGAATGTTTGTGCAAAATGTCATAGGTATCCACTTACTAATTAAGTAGCCGTGCACTGACCGAAATGCTAGTGTGGCTCAAAAGGTCAAATGTTTGCTGGTTCCAGCTTCTCAAATGTCAGGATGTGCTGCTTTTCTCTGTTAACCGTGATTGTAATTAAATCTTTTGGTGTTTGGACTGTTTGGTGAGACAGAACAGGCAATTTGAAGACGTCTCCTTTCACTATCAGTATTTTCTGACATTCTGGAGACAAAACAATTAATCAATTAAACCAAAGAAAAAATCTAGAGATCGCAGCCCTCGTTGAGACTGATTATTATGATTAATGTAATGAATGATCATTATACGTAAGAACCTAGTTTACAGAGAATGGATTCATGTTTCTACTTTCATTTTAAAAGACACTGAACATCCATGTGCTTGTTCAGAGGAGTATGTGCTGCTGGTAAGAAGGGAACATTCAGTGGTGGCTTTGACATCTTCAAAGTAATTTGCAATTGATATTCAAAGCACGCATCCCCGTCATCAAACATTCACTTATTCACATTTCAGCGTTTGATATCGGATAAACACTCACAGCTTCACCCCTTTGGGAAATGGAAGCAGGTGATTGGGTAGCAGGCCAGAGGAGGGGACAAGATTAGTGATGGTGGGATAAAAAAACGGCGCAGGCTAAAAAGCAGGGGCAACAACCCAGGGACTGGCAGCACGTATTTAGGTTCCCTTTAATAGAAAAACACCTCTTTTTCCTGGTCCCCTTTCTCCACTTGTGCTTGTCTCTGCTCAACTCTCAACGGTGTCTTCTTTGAAAACACACATACAGTACATTTCTTAAGCCATACACACACAGGGCTTAGTGCTGCACTTGCTGTCAGAGGCGGGAAGGAAAAAGAGGCAGAAAGCCTCTAAAAGCTCAGCAGAAATGTATTTATAGACAGAAAATAAAAGGATTATACCTCCATGAAGGAGTAGGGGAAAGCCAGTGATTTCCAGACATGCCAGATGCCGTACAATCTCGGTTGGGAGGAAGGCGGGGGGGGGAAGCAAGAGGCAGAGAGGGGGAGGAAGAGGACGAGGAGGGAGAAAGTGGAAGGGAGGAGAAGGGACTGACAGATGGACAGAGACAAACTGACAAAGAGAAACAAGGACTGGCGCTTGAGATTGGCCTCCGAGCCACATCAGACCCTGGTAATTATCCCCTGCCAGCTTGCAAGGAATAGGGTTGCTTTTTGTGAGGGGGTAAGCCTGCTAAGTGATAATTACCAGCATAATGAGAAAGCTACCTCTCTCTTACTCTGCATGTGTGCGCACTGCTGCACCAGAAGGCGCTTTTGGGTTGCCGGCCTTATTTGTTAAAAGTATTAAAAATGACTCCGACTTCTTATTTTTCTTCCTAATGCCGTCCTGCTTTTTGAGAGCGAGCAGGGATAAAAAGAAAATCCACCAAACAGCTGTCAAAAGTGGAACCACTGCCAAACATGAATTACATAACGACCCCGAACGCATTTCATTCCCCGCGTACTCCATTCATATACCTACAAATTAAAAGTGTCGACCCCCACCCCCTCCCCCTTCACAGTTTCCTCCCCCTTCTTTTTTTGACTTCTTCTATACGCCTCACGCTGTGCAGATGTTAGCTCCCGGATGTGCGCATGCAAGTGTTAACACCCTGCCGAGTCCTCTCTCTCGCTGTTGCTAAGGAGAACACAGTCAAGCCTTTAGAGGGAAGAAGAAGAAGAAGAAGAAGAAAAAAAAAAAAAGCAAAGAGAGGGAGAGAGAGAGGGGGGGGAGATGAATAGAAGCTCGTGAAAAGAAAGAGGAGGAAATGAGGCAGTGGGTGACAAGATTTCAGCTGAGGGAGACAGTCTGTCAAAGCAGTGGGAAGGTGCGGTGCGATAGCTCATCGCCATGACTTCAATGAGACTGCACGCAGCTCGCAGATAGGCTGGATTCACTGTAGAGTTGTGACACACACCCTCACCTTCTTCCGCAAATTAAAAAAAAGAGGAAGTGCATATCAAGATAATCCACTGTGGGATGTTCTTGTAGTAATACTTAAACTATTAAATGTTATTATTGATTGTTAAACACTTAATCTTGACAAATTATCGTGTATGAGTTAATGTGCCTTAGTCACGTCCTGTTTGCTCTCTGCATGGACCCAGAGTGATCATTTGGGAGTCTATAAGTACTTATGTGTCTGTGCATTTGCACGTGCACATGTGCAAATGTGCTTGTATGTATTTGTATGATCCGGTGTCAGAGGAAGTAGGTTTTAAAATTGAAATAAAAAACCAGAAATGTTTTTTACACTCTACTTAGTGCCTAATCCATTGGGATTGTGGCATGGCTGCAGTCTAATGCACGAGGTGACGGTTTCAACTTGTATCCGTCCAAATGTGGTGTGCGTTGGAAGTAGGATGGCACGGACGGCCGCCAGAGATTACAAGCTGGGGAGAAGGACCACTATGTGCTCTGCAGGTCTCTGCTGATGTACAGTAAAGCGCTGCATTCAGATGGCATGAAAAATTTAACAGGTAAGGCCGAGCATGGATGTGTCGAGAAGGACGGTGTGGACCTGCTTCTTCTTGCTTTAGAAATGGCAGTTTTTACTTGCAGGGAACAGAAAATGTATGAGAGACGTTAATAAATATACAGACATAAAACTTGATGTTTTCAGCCACCTCGAGAGTCCATTAACCCATCAATTGTTTGGTCTTTAAAATCTCTGAAAATAGTGAAAGGTGCCTGTCACAGCGTCCTTAAGTCCAAGCTTATGTCTTCAAATAGCTTGTTTCTTCCGATAGACAGCCCAGAAACACTAATTCCCAATTTGTATCAGATACTTCCATCAGTAAATGACTGTGCAGGCAAACTGAAGGCAGTAAGTGGCACGGCTCTCAGCTTCAGCTCAGGCCTGTGTCCTTTTTCAGAGCGCACGCTTCCAAAACGCGGGGATTTTCTAGTCATCAGTGAACAGCAAAAGTGACCAGCAGATGTTCTGTGTATCATTCTGTGTTTACATTTTCGATCTCCCATGTGCTGCGGCAGTGGCCTCATCTGCCACGTATCACAAGACACTGACACTTCCCATCTGCCCTGGGCTGAGATCCCACGGTCCCATCGGAGCAATGCTCTACTTCTGTGACAGAGAAGTGAAAATAATCACTCCATCGGGACCTCCATGACGTTATTTTTATCGACGTGGAATTGATCGATTGAGAGGCCGTCGCTGCTCTTCATGACACACTATACTGTATGAGTTAGTAGGTTGCATAACACAGCTTTATTTTTATCTGCCTGGTAATCATTTCCATTCCACAGCCAATGTAAAGAAACACCACAGTGCTGACACCTTATATACATGAATATCGCAGATTTTACACAAGTTGTTACTAAGAAGTCTAAGGAATGGTGAATAGTAATACATTCTTCCTTTCCTTTTTCATTGTAGGGCTGCATCCGGGTCAACTCGCAGGTTAAACCTTAAGGAGTGTAAGTCCATCCCAGAAGTAATAAATCACTGAGAGCTACAGCAGACAACTGAACTGCATGGCGCCTGCAAGCCAGACTCGAGCCGTTTTTTTTTAACACATTTTCACTTTGACGCTTGCAACGTTCTCTCGAAAGGACCATTATCGGGGGATGTTAGTAGCTCTGTAAAAAAGTAAAGACTAAAAAGGACAGATTTCTTTTCTGCAGCCACACATCGGCACTATCAACGGTCAGTCAGGTGTCCGTAAATACGGCTGCTTCAGTCATACATGACCACACTCCCCCAGTCTTCCCCCATTAGTGCTGACGCCTGCAGCATCATGCCCCATATCCATCATTAAAAAAGCTACTTTATTATGCAAGGACAAAAATGATGCATAGGCAGCCAGTTTAGGGAGGATCCATGCAGTGGCTCTGCAGGAAATAAAGTACTTTATATACACTGCATGGTGAATGTTAAGTAAGCTTTCTTTATACCCTCTGCAGGGGTAAAAGGGCTCTTATCTCTGAAATGATAGAATTCCCCATTCATACCCACAAACCTTTAAGCATCCAAACATGTACTGCACACTGGTTCATCTTTTATCCCTCCTGCAAGAGGAGTCATCGTTCCTCTATGTTTCATACCGAGTTTTAATTTAATAAATTCAACAGCAAAAAAAAAAAAAATTGTGACCGCTCTGGAAAACCCCACAAGGCCCCCCGGAGGTCCCCGGACCCTACTTTGGGGAAACCCTCGTGCTCCACCAGATGTTCACAGTGCCCAGTGGCGGTGTGAGCTGGTGCCTCTCGTTGCAGTGCTTCTGTCAGACTTGGGACCAAAGCCAAGCCAGAGTCGAGGGGCGCTGCGCTAAAACATTTTGTTCTGATTCTTAACCGCACCTTGGATGCGGGTTTTTTTTTTTTTGGGGGGGGGGGGGTGACGGCGTGGAGCTATCTCGCCGCGCACCCACTAGGACGAGGAGATAGATTAAAAAAATAAATAAATTTTAAAAAAAAACTGGGCTCAACTGCATGCCGCCGTTAATCCCGCACCGGTGCCTGATGTTGACACGGGGTTTAACGTGATGGAGAGAAAAACCGCCCGGAGGAAGACTGCAGCAAAAAAATATATATATATAATAAAACAAAACTCAAAGAAGTGCACTTGTCGCCTGCGCCAGTTGCACAAAAACTGACAATAGTATGCCTTTAACGCACGCGCGCACTCACCTCGCTCATCTTGGAAACGCGCGCGGGCTGCTGGTGGAGGTGGGGGGGGTGGGGGGGGCAGCTCTGCAGCAGGACTGGACTTCGGGTCTCGTCTCTCCGGGTCTTGGAGCCCCTCTTCAGCGCCGAAGCCGAGCCGTGTGCTGAGGGTGCTGCGGGACCGGCTGCGGGGTGTGCGTGCGCGTGTGTGCGTGAGTGTGTGTGTGAGTGTGTGTGTGTGTGTGTGGAGTGGGGGGGTGATGAGGCGGTCCTGTTGCCTGAGCCGAGACCGAGAGAGGAGCGGCGGGCTGACGGTGGAGGGATGCTCGGCTCTCCTCCGGCAGAGATGATGGAAGGAAGCTTCAGCGCCTGTAACGGTGCGGTTTATGGGCAACAGGATCTCCCTCTCCCTCTCTCTCTCCCTCTCTCTCTCTCCCTCTCCCCCTCTCTCTCCCTCTCTCTCTCTCTCTGTCTCGCCCACTCAGTCTCAACCAGTCACCAGGGAGCAGACTATTGGCCTAGTAAAGGGATGTAGGCTAATAGGTTCATAATAAGAAGGGTCACCCTGGAGCATTTAACTGCCGCCTCTCGCAGAGTACTGTTAATTGACGTTTCACAGGCTATTTATCTATTTATTTATTTCCTCTGCTAATATCCTGAGAGGACCTGCTGTGGATGTATTTAGTCCACGAGCTTAAAAAAAAAAAAAAAAAAAGAGAGAGAGACGAGTGTCACAGATTAAAATGTGTGGAGGTTTTTTTTTTTTTTTTTTTAATTTATTTTTGCTTTTTGTTTTTGCAGCTTTTTTTTCTAAATCTCCTGCAGCAGAGCCGGTGTGTTTAGTCGTTGGTGTGGAGTGATTTCATTTTCCACGTCTCAGTTTTTGTGAAGCCAGCGGAACTAAGGGTGCGGCTTCCTTTCACGAGTTTCAAAATAAATCCCGTTTCTTGAACCACAAAAGCACAAATTACGAATATTTTGCAGATGAAGATGGTATTGGATGGTTCGCTACTAAAAATGTTGTTTTCTCTGTTTGCGGTGTTAAGTGCATATTTATAGATCTAGTATTTTTTTTATTTCAAAAGCCATAGTGTACTCAATTTTATTTTGAAATACAAAATAACTTGTTTGGTGCAAGTATTCTGCAGACTTCACTCAGTTTGCATTTCTTTTGGTGGGCAGCACAAAAAACAGTCTTAACTTACACAATTAATAGTGCTGTTGTTTAATTAATGTAATTATATCGTATTAGTGTCACTTCTAGTTATAATCCAGAGTAGGAGTTGGTTATTTCAGCCCTGTCTCATGTGTCTCCACTGGAGGGCGCCGTTACTTCATCAGATAGTGAATTCCCAAACTGCTCCTGGTTGGGGATCTCATGGCTGCCTAAACTCTCTCCAGGTACAGATCTTTAGGAAATAATTAATTAGTTGATGCCTGAAGACACTCGCAAAACTGCAGTGGTCTTAACACGCCGGTTGCAGTTAGGAATAATAGCTGAAAGACCCAACAGGGCTCCAGCGGGTCAGGAGGCCCGTCAGAAATGGCAACATCATATCTAAATCTTTTATGTCCAGCCAGCTGCACTCAGTTTTTTTCCATTATGAATGAATACTACCTTTTGCCACTGGCCAGCTGGATGTACCAAAGATGTGTCACATGTTTCCAGAGAGAGCACTCTCCCCCAAACTGTCTCCTACTGTTGAACACTGGCTGACATTGCTTCTTTTGAGGGGCCACAATAGGGCCAAAAAGGTTGGGAACCACTGCTGTAGAACACTAATAACATGGTAATTAATACGCTGACTATTATGTGTACTGTCTGTGGGCCTTCTCCTCTGCTCTGTCCTCGTTAAGTAATTCTAAAATTAAGTTATTCGCCATTTCTAACACCTTTGGTTGGGGAGGGTTTAACCTAAAATGTCTTTACTTCCTGCGATTCTACTCAAAGCCACAAGGGGGCTCCCTTTTCCAAGAGTTGTAGTTGGTTTTGCTCTGAGAAACAAGCACTGCAGCCTGAAGCAGCTTGATTCAGATTGTGGATCTCACTGAGGCATCCTTAACTTCTCGACATAAACAAATATTTCGACTCGATGGCTGTCAGACGTCTGGGGGGTTTATGTGAGCATGTGGTAAGGGTAGTTAAAACCTTGGAGAGAAGAGGAAAATGATGTAGAAAAACATGAAAAAGAGAGACTGGGTTATTTTCTTTATGTTTATTTATTTCTAATGCGCTTTATTTTTTTATTCTTTTATCTGTCCACAAAGTCATATTAGTCACTACTATGTTAGATCAGTTTTCCCTCACTGCAATGGCAGTAAACTACACAAGAGCCCAAACCCAGCATGGCCCCCTCAGCTCGCAAAGATTTGTCATTTCATAATAAACAACACCTTCAAAACGATCATACTTATAAATACTGAGTATGTAGGATCATCCCATATGATAGACACTAAATTATAGTGCCAACCTTTTGGTGAAATGATCTGATTCACAATCAGGAGATAATAAGGTGCAATTTTCACATACGTTTGAAAAATCACAAGGTAGCCACATTGTATTCAGTTGAAAACATGTGCAAATGTAAAAGGATAGTCTGTTTTTCTAGAGCATTTTGCCATTTTTCCAACTTAACTCTGAGTCAGACGAACTCAAGGATGCTTTGTTATGTCTTTAAGTGAGATTAGCAAAGAAAAAGTAAAGTAAAGGTGTATTTCACCACTTATCAGCTGCTTCTATGATCCCATAGATATACATGAGCTAAAATGGGGTTACACATACTTTCAGACTGCTTACAGACACAAAAAAAGGCACCCATTTGGTTTATCTAACTCTTAGTAAGTAGGCAAAATAGTAAAGTTTCTAAACTATACCTTCAAAAGGGTAACAATATTGGCTCAACTGCTGCTTTAGTGTTTCACGATTGTTTTTCTGTGCAAGAAATTTGGGAATGGACTTTGAGTCAAAGGCTGCCTTTTTCCATTCAAATCTCCAGAGAAAAGCGCTCCTTAGACAAAGGGTTCATTTTGAAAATCTGTCATCACCGAGGAAATTTCTGTCATCAGACATCTAGATTGATTGGCAGGCTGTTTTATTCCCATCTGCCTGTGGGAGGAGTAGAAGGGACCATCACTCAGGTTTGTGCTCTCTTTAAAAAACACAACATCTCTAGTGCTATCTGTACAACATTCAACAACACATTTCTCTTGTTTTGTTTTTTTTTGTTTTTTTTTAACCATAATGCCAAACAATAATAATTATCATTATAAGAAGAGCATTTTTCCATCTCAACGGCATTGAACAAACACCACACAAACGGAAATAAAAATCTAATAAAGGCCTCAATACCAGATAGTACACGTCACCTTCAAGTGGTGCTAGAGATAGACAGTTTACGGACGAGAGAGGGGCATGGAGGAAGAGCAAGCATGAGACGGAGAAAGGGAGGGAGGAGGGGTTAAATATGAGAAAAGAGAGAGGAATTATAGAGGTGAATTATTTCGTTTTCTCAAGTTGATACATGCTTTAGTGTCATCTCAGACATGTTTTGGCACCTTATGAGATTAAATATAATAGTCATTAGACTTAGACTTGGGCTTTGGTTTACCAAGGGTTAGTATTAAGACCAAAAGTAGGCTCACCCTACATCTATAATGATTTTTACTTGTCTAAAGGTTAGGTAGTCCATTCTTTCAAGAGTCTAGCCATACTAGATTGTAATAAGGCCTAGCGACCTTGTTTAAGGCCGAACGGGCCTGAAGAGAGGGAGAGCAATCCGGGATGAAAACAGCTTCCCCCAGGAGAGAGGGGTCAGGAGGTAAAGACACGAGAAAAAGATTAGGAAAATGGGCTGAGGTGATGAAGGAGAAGAGGAAGAGAAAGGTGGGAAGTGGAAGGACATAGACAGAGAGGAGGAAAGAGTGTGTGTAGATATAGGCTAAGTGCTTTTGGTGAGTTTTACAAAATACACCAGGAAGTGCTTGAAACAGAAGGCACGATGGCATTGACAGTAGTTGTTAAGGAGACACCACTAAGGGACTTTCACTACATAACTCATAAGGTGCTCTAAAAAAAGAACTTAAACACATTAATGCACATTAAGGTGTGGTTGCAATCATAGAATATCCCATCAAAAAGGAGTCCAAGTAGATAAATAGTGGTTGTTAACCAGCGTAAGGGGATGTTACTGTCTCACATTCATTTTTATCCCTAAGTATACCTTCAAAACGCAAGAATTCATGATACGAGATTGATGATGTTTATACAAAAGTGATGTACTTTGAATTTGAACTTTCTTTAACAACCAGTTCAATGGTTGGATATTTAATACACTGATCAACTGATTGACTGATTCCACTAATCGATGGGGTAAATCTATTGAAACCACAGCTTTACACGTTTAAAACGACAACAGAAAGTGACAACTCCCATTGAAAAACGTTTGGTCTATCGATAAAGTCAAAATAAAGACAACTACTTTGGGAACTCAAACCTTGCACAGTGCTCTGTATAGACATTCCAACTAGTCTTAGCTCACAAACATTATAATCAATATTACCTATATTGATAACCTTTTTCTGTAAGCATCTTGAAATGAAAATAAACAAAAGTCTGCTTTTTTTTTTCTTGTCTTTACAAAAGCTACACATATTCTACTGGGATGTCTATGCATTTGTTAGTGTTTTAATAATTACTCCTACCATTGTCTTTTCTTTTCTTATAAAAAAGAAGAAGAGAGGGAATCTACTCATCTAAAAGACACCATACCCCAAGAGTACAGTTTGTTTCTCAGATTTAGTCCTGTTTGGCAGGGATACTGCTTTCTTTTACGTTCTCTACCTTGTATCTTCTCTCCTATGGAGAAAAAAATGAAATTGTTCCTTTTTTGACACAGTTGCTAAGTCTCTTAAAGAAGGTGTGTCAGTTGATTGTGTTCGGGGGCTCGAGCGACGTCCCTACAGCCCGCTCTGTGTTTTATCCTTTTCCTCGCCTCTACGTTGCCTCTGCAACGCATCCCGCATTGGGCACCACTGTAAACACTGAATTTTGAACTGTGACCCCTTTTTCATCGCTCAGCCTTTTGACCTTTGACCATCACATTATACATTATTTATATCGACTGCTTTTTTTGTTTTCTTTTCAAGCTGAGCCACAAACAGCTGTCGTCTGCGTCAAGGACATCGCGCTACGATGTAGCATTTCTTTTACAACTTAACTATTCACAACACCCTAGAACCACTTTTAACAAATATACTGTACTTAAATTGTTTTAAACTGTATATTTAGATAAAATGAATGACCTATCAGAGCCTCGATGCAAAGAAATACCAGAGACTCTCTCGACAACATACATGAACAGGCACTAACTTAAAAAGAAAAACAAAATTTACAAACTTATCTTTCTGTTTTTCTTTAGGACAATTGTCTAGAAACACTTTTCAGACAAACAAGGCAGTGATATATAGTTGAGGGAAAGCACGCGGCCTACAATGGTTACCTCATGCCTTAAATTAATACCAAATAGCTTAGCTGAGATTCATAGCTTGAAACTTTTCTAGACTAAACTTTACTCCGTATCTGTGAGGGTTGAGGAGGAAATTGAAGTTTCAAACTGTTCAGTGGTCAGTCAGGAGAGCATCTCTTCACAGCTGGCTTCAACTTGGTCAGTATAGTAGTCTGGGATATACAGTCCATTATTAGTGTGGAATAAATGCATGTGGAATGATGCAGGATCAGCCCTGGACCTTGTACATGTTTCTTTCATTTATCAAATAGGAGGTCATCTTAGAAATCATCCATCTTGGAATGAAGCTTGAAAAAAAAAAAGAAAAGACAGAAAATAGAAAAAGTGGCCAACAAAATCCTGAAAAGATGCATCTGTGCTCTTTTGAACAGAAGGTTTTGTCGAGGACCACACTGTCAGAACTGAAGTAGACAAATAATGTCGGAGGGAACATAACAGCAGTGATTTTTTTCTCTGTCCTTTTCAAAACCTCAGGAGTCAAGCATCCTCTGTCCAGAAATGAAAGTAAGAAGGGGCAAATATTATTTTGACCTTAAACCCCTTTTCTCTCTGTAAAGATACCTGCCCCTTCTTCAATCCTGTGTCGAATGTAGTTGAAAACATCAAACCCAACTCTCCAGTTTAAACGGTACCATCCAAAATCATTTTAATCTGTTAAGACTCTTTCCTCCTCTCCCACCATGTAGTTGGAGCTCAGGGCTGGTGAAAGAGCGAGGGACATCCTCAGATCCTGGTCCTGTGAATCCTCCAGACTGCTGTTCTCTAAATTCTCTTCCAATTCCTCCTCTTGTTCTTCCTCATCCCCCTCCATCGTTCCCTGGAGTGTCAGGCCGTCTCTGACATTCTTGGATACTGAGGCCACGTTAGAGTCTGGGTGGTCAAGGATGTCATCCAGATGTTCAGCTGTATCCTCAGAGAGCCCGTTCAGCGTCTTGGCCTGAGTTGAGGACCATTCCCCCAGGGGTGCCTGGGACTCGCTCACGTGCCTCCATATTGTCAGAGAGTCGAGGTCAGAGTGATCCGTCCGGGCCTTGGTGACCTTTGGGGCTCCGTCATCATCCAAGGTAGTCGGAGGGCCTCTTTTGCGCCTGGACTTACTGGTGTGGTTGACCTGGAGATGCATGGCCATCAGCTCTGCTGAGGACGTGCGGAAAGGACAGAACAAACACTGGCTCAGTTTGATCCCTGTTGAACTATCCCCTCCGCCATCCCCACCACCGACACCTCCTCCTTCCCCTACGCTCATGCCCCCATCCTCCTCCATCCCTCCAAGGCCAGGTGAGGGGCGACGGGACAGATCCAGGGGTTCAAACCCACCTTCTTGAGTTGAAGGCGCAGGCCCTTCCTTGTCACTAGACGGCTGAACCATTCGGCTGGTAGTAAGGGGCTTACGACGGGACACTTTGGGGGCCTTTGGTGGGGGAGACTCCCTGATCCAGCCACCCTCCATTCCACCTTGGTAAAGGGCTCCCATCACCCCAGACAGATACCTGTACTGGGTCTCCAAGTCGACATCCCTCAGCGCCGCCAAGGCCTTCCGATGCTCCCGCTGGTCTGGGAGCCCCAGAAGCCAGGACTGCTGGCTGGGCCGAGAGGTGGACGTGTCGGTTGGGCCTCGGTTGACCGGGCAGTGGTTGACCTGGGATCGGCGCTGCTTGGCCAGCCCAGAAGTTCCAGAGGTCAGACTGTTGATAGTGGAGGTGAGACCAGTGGAGGAGGAATTGGAAGAGGCTGCCAGGGCGTTACGTTGCTCCCTGTGGTGCCGCTGGAGGTGGTACTTCAACGAGCCCGACTGGGTACCCGCATAGTCACAGTGGGGACATTTGTAGGGTCTTTCACCTAGAGAAAATAAGATTAACTAAATAAGATGGGGGGAATGGTATTGGAGTTTTATGTAGCACCTAACACTGCAAAAAAAAAAAACCTAGGTGAAGCTTAAAGAGACCACTGATAGTGAGATGAATAGAAGACAATGGCTGGCTGGTAAGTCATTAAAATACATTGAAAAATCTGAAACACTACAGCATTTATAAAACAATCGTTAGCAGTAACATGCAAAATAAGTGGTATGGTCCTTTAAACATTGGTGAGTGGGAGATGCAGTTACACATGTTAAAGGGAGATGGCAGTATTCCATCACTGATTAAAATTACACTGCTGGGAAAGATTAAGAGGAGGACGGCATCATGCTGGAGCCATATCACCAGCAGGAAATGTATCACATATGAGAAGCGTAAATTATCTTATTCACAAGAACAAAAAAACTGAACACAGGGAGAATACAGCTCAATTGATGAATACAGATGTACATGCAAAAATATGATCAGTTCTGTTGCTGAAGCAAAAAATAATAATGGGATAAAAGTCTCGAGGGGCAATAATCTCAAGAGGACAGTATTATCAAGAGAGTATTATTATAATTTGATGCCTTCACTTAAATTACTGACCATGTGGTAATCACTTGATGGCACAGAGAAGCAATAGTGCATGAGAAAAAAGAACTGTACGCTATCATGAATAATATAGCTGTGATGTGATAGGTCCTGTCAGCCGCAGATGAGTATTCGTAATGGCAATACTAAATAGATTTCATTGAATGCATTTTGGGCACTGTCTCGCTGGAAAGACTTGGATGTGCTCCAGTTACCAGTTGCTGGAGATTGGTGGCATCTCAAAAATGGAAGCGGGGTCTTAATTGTGATCAAATACATCAAGCGGAGGCAAATAATAAGAAATGGTAATGACTCATGCTGAAAAAGTCTTATGAATATGGATCATATGGAGTGTGAGTGAGTGCTGTGAGAGTTCCCAATTTTCATTATAGCCCTACCCACTTGTCACCAGAAATTCAGGGTGTTTTTTTTAATTTTTTTTCATTTCTGCTTTGTTTTCTAAAGTCTTGGAAAAGCCTGTTGGAGTCTGCTGGAAAGTGTCTGTTTTAGTGCCCTCAGTCTCTGCTCTACAGTCAGAATAATTTACAAATTACTTGAGGTAAATTTAAGGAGAACAATTACAGATTGGCTTCAAAGACAAGGTCAGAGAATGTGAATCTCAGAAAGATTAACAGCAAAAAATGTTAGTATGGAGAAATCTGTGAGCGTATACTTCATGTTGTGATGTTTATATAAGAATCATTATACTCGATCTAAAAAAGCTATGCCAATCCATTTAAACTGAAATGTAACCTTTCTTAGGGATGAGGTTACAGGCTAGTGAGAGATGTGAGCTTTTTGCTGAGATTTTACCTATTTTAATCCCTGGAGTGGCTTGATTTTTCCTCAAAAACTACTGTTAATATACCCTCAAGCAAGGCACTTAACCAGGAGTTGCTCCAGTGGAGCTGCTCAGTTGCCTGCAGTGGAGGGCTATGATTAGCGCTGGCCAGCTCTCTGGGGTGAATGTGTAAAAAACGAAAAAAGGTAGAGCTGCTAAAGCGAGGATGCTCAATGAAACCTTTCCAGGGATTTATAAAGGTTAAAAAAGTAAATGTGGTTTGTTAAACTCACAGCAGTTCTCACCTGTGTGAACTCTCAGGTGTACTTTGAGATGGTGTGAAGAGCGGAAGGCTTTACCACAGTAGGGGCAGTCTTTTATCCCTCTACCACGCACTCGCTCCCTGGTGGGAACTGAAGGTATGGAGGAGACTGCTGTCAAGCCATTTTCTCCTGCAAGTGGAGAAAAGGGTGGAAAAAATGTAAAGATAACGGCTGGTGTGAAGGGCCCCGCTAGAGTTTCGATTTGCAACAGAAAAGCAGAATGAAAATAATATACTCTTGTGATAATAACGCCATTATATGTGAGCAAACAAACACAACCCAAAAGACAAAATAGAAAAAAGCAAATGTTATTGTACCTTTGAAGCTTGAGATGACAGAGTGAAACCCCGTAGCTGCTCCTGCTTGTTGTGATCCACCACTGTGCAGTTTTGATTCCTGTCTCACTTCTCCTGTTTGTTGGGATCCACCACTGTGTAGCTGAGATTCCTGTCTCACTTCACCGCTGCCTCCTCTTCCCAGCCCCGCTCCTCTGCGACTACCACTCCCCTCCTCTTCGCCGCCGCCTCCTTTCTGGGGCCTCTGAGTGTGAACGCGAGCATGAACCACCACCTGCTGCAGGCTACGGAATAGCTTTCCGCAGTCTGGGCATTCCCATGGCCCTCCCGCTCCTCCAGACTCTTCTCTTGGATCCAGGCCTCCAAGGTAGGCTCTGACTTGGTCGGCCTCCGTGATCACAGAGCTCCGACCTTGGCCTCGCTGGCCTTGCTGCTGGCCTCGCTGGTGGGGCCTCTGCTGCTGCTGCTGCTGTTGCTGCTGCTGCTGCTGCTGCTGCTGCTGCTGCTGAGCTACCGCCAGGCTGCGAGCCACCAGCTGCCACCAAGTTGCCTGGTCCCCTCCTTCTGAAACCGATGCTGTAGTTTCACCTGTGCCCCCTCCTCTAGTTGCTCCCCCTCCTCCTGAGCCGCCGATGCCGCCACCACCACCGTTTCCCATCTCTGCCACTTGAGCCACTGCTTGAAGTCTCTCCATGCAGCTGGCCCCACTGCCATCACTGGGCAACCCCAGGTAGCCCAGTATGGCTGACTTGCTCGAGCCCATCCCCATCCTGCCTCCAGTTTCCCTCTCTGACCTCCCTTGTCCACCTCTGCCACCTCCTCGCTGGGCCAGAAGGAGGCTTGAGTAGAGGGCATTGAGAGACTGATTACTAGCAGAGCCTTTGGCCTGTTGCTCAGCACCTCCTGGTCCCCCGAGGGCTCCCAGCCCGGCCTTCAGCCCAAGCTTGTTGAGATGTACTTTCATGTGGTTTTTGAGGAACCAAGGTTCCTTGAAGCCACGGCCGCATACCTGGCACTTATGGTCCAAGGAGTCCTTGTGCTTTCGCATGTGTCCCTTCAGGAACCAAGACTGGGTAAACCGCTGTCCGCAAGTATCACAGCGAAATGCTGGCAGTGAGGGGGACGCAGCCGCTGTAGTGGCTGATGTCACCTGTGGGGTACTTGGGGCTGGGGCTGGGGTATGGGTCGGGGTGGGCACAGGAGTGTCAGGGGTTGCAATGACTGACCTGGAATTGAAGGCTGGTGGCAGAGCAGGTACCTCAGGGGAAGGGTGGCACTCCTGCAAGTGAGATGCCAGGCTCTCTTCTTGGCTGGCAGAGAAAGGACAAAGAGTGCATTTGTACGGATTGTGGAGAATGCGGACATGGCGCGCCAACTCCGAAGCCGTGCGGAATTTTCCTTTGCAGGCATGGCAGCGAAACGTAGGCGCAATGGGAGTAGATGCGCCCTCGACAATGGAAGAAGAATAGGGAGAGGTCACAGAAACAGGGTCCTCTGTAAGTGGAGGGGTCAACGGTGTGCTGTCATCCAGTAAAAAGTTTGGGTTCTGGTCTGTCTGTAGGCCGTCATCTAGACCTTTGACCTCACCATCAACATCCTCTTCTTCTGTGAGATGCTGGATGAGAGTCCCTGGCAGTAAACGCTGGTTTGGGTGACTTCTGTGATTCTGGATTAAGTCTTTGTGGTTCTGTTGGATTTTGAGGTGCTGCTTTAGGGGCGCTGAGGGGAGTCCAGTCCGGTAAAGGGCTGATGCTCGGCGGTCTCGGTCCAGACTGTGCGCTCGGGCATGAAGAGACAAAATGCTTTGGAATCGGAATCTCTTCCCGCATACGTGACATGGAAACCTGAGCGCCGGCCCCGACGAGGCCCCTCCGACTCCAGGTATCGCCCTGGTAACGGTATCCTTCTGGAACAGCTGGAGGTCCAGCTCGTCGTTGCAGTTTCCGCTCTGGCCAGATGAGAGGGCCAGCTCCAGGGCTCCAAACCCAAGGACTGGCGCCGATGGCGTGGCCGGTGGAGAGGAGTCCAAGCAAGGGCTGCATCCAGCTTCTTGTCCCCCTCCTCCTGGGAACAGAGCCACCGCCGGGATTGGGGACGGAGGAACTCCATCTAGCCCTTCCTCGTCCTCTTCCTCATCAACATCGTGGTGATTGTTGTTATTGTCCTCGTGGAGGGGGAAGGGAGAGAGGGGGAAATAAGGCGTGGTGTCCAGGCTCTGAGGGGAAGGTTCGGGGCTGTGAATGGGTAGGACAACAGGGCTGTCAGGTAGAGAGAGCAGGGTGTGAGGAGAGGAGGCCTGGGGGCTGTGGTCCAGAGATGGCAGTGTTGGGGGAGACTGGGGCTGCTCACAAGAAAGAGACAACACACACTCCGGCGGAGAATCCATCCTCTATCAGCACAAAACAGAGAGAAGGAGAGAGACAGATAGTGACTGGGACTGATGACTTAAGAGGAGTTACAACTTTAAAAACCCAGAGGAAAGGTCAAATTTGCATGTTTTGCATAATCATCTTCAACTGTAACATGACCTTGACCTCACCTGTGAAATAGCTATAAAAAAAATAGCCATAATTAAATGGTATTAGTTAGTAACAGGCTCATGTGTGAATGCATTTGTATATGTGTGAGTGTGTATGAGAACAATAGAAAATTACCAGCAGTGTGTGTGATGTTATGCCATTCTTTAGTGTCTCGGCTGATGGTGGACACACTTCTGGGGCGGCCTCCTCCTTTTATTTTCTGGGGACAAAAACAAACAAAAAAAAACCTGACATGACTACATGATGACAAACTTCACTTAAGTAAGAGTTATTTGCAATCAAAAATCTAACAATTATTGCACTTGAAATTAAGTTGTTGCCAGTAAAAAAAAACAAAAACTAATTTTAGCACATCATTGAAGCTATTGTCTAAATAAAGACTTTAGGTAAATTAGAAATATCAGTGTCAATGTAGGCGTTACTGCTTTTGAAATATTGAGCGACGAACTAAAGTTAGCAGATTTTTTTGTCAAACGTGATAAAAAACATTTTGCACTGAGACTCTTTGAATGTATTCCATCATAAATGCTAATAGCAGAGATTCAAATGCATACTCATTACAGCAGTGTTAAGTACAAAGCAAATCTTTATTTGATCTTCATTTACTCCTCAGTCTGTGTAGGTGTACATATGTGCTCGAACGTGTAACAGGTGTGCACCTGTTCTGCCTACTGCATGTGTTCACAATGCACTCCAGCATACTGTTAGCACATATGGGATGATTAGTCGGAGTGTGAATGTGCATTGACGTGTATCTGTATCTGTGTGTGTGTGTGTGTGTGTGTGTGAGTGTGTGTTAAAGAGTTAAGGGCACCACCACAGGACACAGACTGTCCCAAACAGGATGGGCGCGCGATGTTTTGACTTCCCCACACACCCTTCCTGTACACTCATACAGTAGCAGCATTTTGCTTAAATTGGGACTGTATACACATGTGCGCACGCCCACACACACTCACGTACAGTATGCATGCACTTATGCACAGCAATATTTGTTAAATCTAAAGCCTGGGTGTGGTGGCTTTGACCCATACACTGCTTAGTCATGCTTACTTGTTTAAATAATGTACAAATGTAAGCTTATTCTGCTGTTGTGTCAACTGCACTGCAACCGTCACCCCAGATAACAGAGTCAGCTAAAATGTAAAGTGTGATATACAGCATATTGGACACACAAGCATTTTGGCAAGACCACTCACACACACCCGAATTCTGTATTTTGAGTGCACAGCAGTTTGCATGAGTTAGACTGGATTTATGCACATCGGCTGTTTTTTGTCCATCATTTGGTGGAGTTGGGAAGCAGCGGAGGCGCCCACAACAAAACAAAAGGTCATCAATCATTGTGGCAAAACAATGGAACATCTGTGCTCGCAGGTGTGTCGCCCATATTTGTGTACATGCGGCGATACGGTCACATATGTGTTTATATGATCTGCTGGATTTGTGTATGTGTGTGTGTGTGTGTGTGTGTGTCACTGAGGCTGGATGACAAAGAGATTCTCATGTAGCCAGTTGACATTTTAGCTCAGCTATGACTCACAGGGATATCACACCATATCAATCACATAAACACACAGACTAACACACAACCACAGACACACACACTCACACAGAGTCCTTTTCTTAATCCACCATTATTGTTCTTTCTCTCCCTGTCTTCCTTTCCCTTCTGTCTTTCTTTCTTTCCCTGATTCATACTCCTCCCATCCCCCTCTCATTCTCTCGCTCCCTCCCTCCGTCTATTATTCACTAATTTTCTTTCATTCTCTCCCTCTCTCTCTCTCTCTTTCTCTCCTGCAGTGTTGCCAGTTGGCAGAGTGCCAGGGAATGCTGATATCAGCTGGTAGATTGGGCCCTGCCAACATGGCGAAGAGCAAAAATGAGAAAGGAGGCAGACAGAAAGAAAGAAAGAGAGAGACGGAGAGAAACATACAGTGCAGTTACAAACTGGGCAGCATTAAAAAAAAGAAAAAAAAAACATTGTCAGAAGCCATGTGAATGAAAATGATTTAATGTGATTGCCAGCATGGTGTTGAGGGGAAAAGGGGGAAGAAAAATAGGGTAAAGAGGCAGACATGCTGGAACAGAGAAAAGGAGGAAAATCAGAGCGGTGGAGTGGCAGGCTGGGGCATAACATGAAGAGAGAACAACAGATTCAGAAATCATTTGAAAAGTCAACACAGACATATACATCCAGACAGACACAGAGAGAGACAGAAAGGGAAAAGACAGAGAAAAGGAGACTGGCTATCTAAATGTATCTGCAGCAGTGTTAAGTCTGGTGGCATTATCATATGAATATCACCATCACAATGCATTGTTCTACCGTGACGGTGGCTGTCGCCAACCACCGGCCCTGTCATGCCAATAAAGACAATTTGGATAGATGGAGAGAAGGAGATAAGGTGCAGAAAAGGATGCAGGGAAGGGGGTTGGGGCGACTGAGGGACAGAAATCAGATTGGAATTAGGTGGAGCAGAAGCACATAAAACCCAGGTGCAAATGAACCAAGAAAAGCAGCGGAGAACCGACCACCTAAACCACCCCCGGACACGGTCCTAGACACATTTGTCCGCGTTATCAGCGAATGCAATTTATTCCCAATCGGCAAATTTAAGCACTTTTGTATGCAATTGCACTCCAAAATAGCACAGAGACGAATAGTGCAGGTACTCAACAAGGTGTTAGCTGTCACTTTTAAAGGATGTGACTACTTTGCGAAGAAGTGATGCGTGCGGCAGTTTTGCAAGGGAAGGAGAAATCTGATTTTAAAAGTACATCATGGAAATGCATTTTTAATGTCAGGTGCAAATGTGATCCACCTAAATCATACAGTCAGTTGTGACGCGGGATGGAGAAAAATGTCCCCTGCTCTTTCCGTGTTTTTCTTTCCTGCTTTTTCCCTGACTCTGAAATTTGCAGTGTACGTGCAACGGCGTAACAACATTGCAATTCACACAGTAATGACAGCTTAAAAGCATATTGTTGTTGTGTTAAGCATTGCCATGATGTTGTCATTACAGTAATTGCAGTGTTACTTTGTGGGCACTGAGATAACTGATGTGAGGTACTGAATTACCTTCACTGGAAATTAGTTTTTATGACAGAGGTCAATATGCCAACTTTCTTTTTTGAGCCAAAAAAAAAAAAAAGAAAAGAAAAAAGGAATCGACATCATTTAGAAACTGATAACTACTTCTGCACTTGTGCCACAAGGTGTGTGTAGGGATGGGGGGGTTGCTGAGTCATACATCATATCCGTGATAAATAGTTACCGAGGGAGTTGGAGCACAATATGTTCAGACAAGTTTATTTTGGGGGGGTTTGATGTCATTGTGTAAATATCCAGTGGTACAGTTTTATTGTGAAGGCAGTTAGTGCAGGTTTGTACACGCCAGCACACTACACACCACTTAGTGTTTTTACAGTGTCTGTGTGGGCAGGAAGTACTATATCTACTCAGCTTTACATTAATGCCATGAGTGTAAATGTATGTTATATGCTATAAATAACAGGGTTTGTGTGTTGTGTCCTGTTGTGCAAGAGGTTTTTGGCTTGCTAGATTTCATAGCCAAGAAATACTTACTTGCAACTTGTGATTTGGCCTTCGTAGATAGTTTCATTTGAATAGCCTTTTATAGTTTAAGGAGGCCTGCAGTATTTTGGACAGAGACAACCCCCATGCCAGGGGTTCCCAAGGGTAGGCAACAACCACCTTTGATTTTGTCATTTTCGTATGTGAGTCTTTGTTGCACATGTCCTCCTCCATGTACCTAAAAAAAGGCACCTCCAAGGTCTCAGGCCTGAGCTTTGGGGCATAAAGAAAAATGTATATCGTGTCTGTGCGTCTTTGTGTTTGTGCTTCAGTCAATCCTTACAAGCACATCTTTCTTCCGGCTGTATTACTTGAACTCTCATGTGATGAAATGTGTGCGAAGCGAGGTGTCCTCTGGGGATAAGTGAGTGTATGAGAGACTGACCGCAAAAAATACGTATGAAAGAGAGGATGAGCGATTGGGGAGGGGAAGAGGGGAGTCCGCTCTCTGTGTGGTACAGTATAATTTGGCCCTGTGGTTTTTATCGCATGGTCACGTGGCGAACTTCCCCACAGACGGTATTCATTTCCTTTACTTCACCTTTCCCTGAACCCCCCACTTCACTCCCTGCTTCGCTCCAACTTTGTCTGGCTCGCGCTCTCCCCTCCCCTCATCTTCAGCTCCAGCAGTGATAAGTCTCCCACTGTGCCTCCACCACTAACTGTAAAGATGTGACTGGTGGATTCCTTACACGGAAAATGCAAACTTTTGTGTCTCACTTTGGTCTGAGAATGTAAGTGAAATTGTTATCAAAGGGCTCAGTTCTGCCTCAATAACCAAACTAAAGGCACTCATGGTGCTGTTGGGAAAAAGCGTCCATCATAGGGCAATAGACTGACATGCGGCTGATCCTTCTGATACATATTTTGTGAGCCAGCTGAAGAACAAGTTGTGTGAAAATGATACATTCAGCCTTAGACTCTGAGTCTGTCCTGAGCTCTTTCATATTTAACTCGATCTAGGGAGGCCAGCAGCAACATTTATGGAAAAGGTGAAAGAAAACCTTTTTATCTGCCATCTTCGTTTGCTCTACCTCTGTACGTTTAACGCTATCCTATTGCTTTTTTTTCCCATTTCTTCCTGACTAACCTTACCACTTAATTTCTTCTCCTCTACCTCCCCCCACCCCCACTCTCCATCTCCTCTCAAGCTTTCGCTTCTGCTCTTTCTGAATGAATTCCTCCTCCAGCAGAGAACACGAGCCGGCACTTCCCCACAGTTGCGGAGCGGCGAACTGGCAGCGACGCGGTGGTGCCAGATCTGAGCGAGTGAAAATCTGAACGTTGGAAACATCACAGCATCTCGGCAGAGAACCGAGGCTCTCGCTCCAAGTCATACAGGCCGCGCTGTGTCTAAACCGATGAGCGGCTGCGCTGACTGACTTGTCTGATTCAGGATTACAAGCCTTAAAAGAAAAAGAATTGGTTTGGAGCTTGCAAATGTCATAAGCGAATCACTGGATGTGTTCTTCCTAAAAGACTTATCTGTGCACACTGAAGATCACCTGCAGTGGTACAGAGAAAAGAAGCAAAGGAAGTGGCAATCATGCACCCCTCAGGTGAAACAAACGCCTACACAATGTTGTTATTTTCAAATCAAAAATCTAAATGTGTACGGAAAACTGTCAGTCACATCAGGAACAATCTGATCCAAATTGGATCCCAAATTTTCGAACCCTTTTGCCGGTAATAACCCGCCCCCCCCACCCCCCCTTCCTCTGAAGAGTCCTTGGGCAAGACGCCGACTACCCACAAGCCCCAGGGATGCTGACCCTACACTGTGACCTCCTTGTGGAATATGTGTATCACATACATCAGACATGTGAGCACCTATAAAAAAAATAGAAACTGTTAACAGAGGTTGATTCTTCTTCTATTCACCCTGGGGAAATTTGCAGAACATGTGTTCTCTTTCTTAGTAACACCTTGCCTAATGCACTCTCAATTACACTTACATACATATACATATATATATATATATATATATATATATATATATATAGTGTCAGTACCTCAATCAACACCTCTTGGTGTAATTCAGGGTGATGCACCTTGCACAAGGGCACCTTGACAATATGTAAATGAGGTTGGAAAGTAACTTTGTTGTCTGTGTCAGGGGATTTGAGCCTAAAGGTGAGGGTATAATCAGAAAGAACTTTATGACATCTGACAATGCTGGGAGACTAAAGTGTAGCTGTTCCGAACAGTGGGGGGAGAAGCCTGCCGCCACAGAGAGGGCCGTGGCCCAGTAAGTGTTTCGATATGGGGATGACAGCGCACACTTTCGGACGCACTTTCCTAGAGGGCATTCTTAGTGTTGTAACACACGGAAAATGCCAAAAAATAATTGTATAAAGAATGAAAAAAAGAGCTTGAGAGAAGTTTAAATCTGCCTTACTTTCTCACCGCCGCAGATTTGGCTTATGACTGCGTGAAGTGGGGCCTGCTTGTTGGATTGTCAATTTCGGTAAATTACAAAAATTGGACGCGGCCCTCCTCCTCCTAATTCTGACAAAGGAAAGGTGTGGGGGGAGGGGGGGCTGTTCAACCATCCAACAAGCACTTTTGCTGGAGGATACTGACGCCTCAATACCTTCGGCCTCTATAACTAACCTTTGGGCTTCCTCTGCTCGCCACCTCCTGATGATCGGACCCACGCGGCTCTATCTTTTGCTTGACCTGCTCCTTTAAATCACAGCGGGCCCCTTCTGCTGGTGCTGTGACCTGCTTAGCTCGCTTTGCCGCCGAAATTCTGATTGTGATTTGAGTCGGGGTTGGGGTGGGGGTGGGGAGTGGGGGGGGCGCGGAAGAAGTGAACCCTCTACCTGTCCACCTCCGTCGTGCGAGTAAGGTTCGAAACTGGCCCGCAAACTCAATACAAGTGGCACAAGTGGCGTACTATTTAAGTAAGACCCTAATGCTCTAAATACACGCTAATCCCGAGCAGCCAGCAGAACTCTCAACAGTCTCAAAATGTCACAATGCAGTAGATTCTCCCTAACTGAGGGCAAGCAGGTGCCTCTCCCGCAGCGCACTAATGACCCAATTATATCAATCAGAAGCCTTGATTGGTGCTGCACTCCTCTCCCTTTTACTCTCTCTCCCTCTGTCTCTCCATCTCTTTCTCCCATCACATACAATCTCTCCCCCAAGAGCCACCTGGATGGGGTGCATGTGCCCCCTCTAGTACTGTACAGTATGTACAAAGATGGGGAGGAGGGCGGCGTGGATGGCGGCGGAGGAGGTGGAGGATACTACTTGAGCACAACAAGCAGACAGAGGTCTGAATGGAGCAAAGCCATTAGACCCTTTTTAACATAGGGCCAGTGTTTCGTATTCATTCGAACAGTAGGCTCACAGTATGAAATGAAATCATCATCTTGTATCAAAAAGTAGACAACCTGTAGGGGCGGAGGGGGGTAGTTTTTTCGACAGAGAGGTGCTGCTTTTCATGTTCAGTTTTTAGTATTATGTGGAGATGCTGGTCCTCTGTTAACATCAGTTATTACCAAAAAAAAAAAAAAAGAAAAAGTCACTCTGGTGGGCAAAACAATCTAAAGAGAAACACTGGTTTAAACAAGAATGGTTAGAGTTTTTAGAATTTACTCCTTATTTCTTTCATACACCAGATCTGCTTTCAACTCATAGGGATTTTGGTAATATAATATCTAGTTATGGCTCATTTGATTTATAGAATATGTGTAAAAAATCATTAAGAAATGCCCAAATAAAAGTAAGCTGAGTTTAAGGATCCTCCACAACATCCCTGTTTATAGGACAAGCCGGCAATGTCAACCTACTTCCACTATGCACACGCTCTCCAAAGTGTCACATTTAGGGTGGATTCAGAAATAGGGCATTTCAGGATCCCTAAACATCTTCCATTGGATATAGAAAAGGCGACAGGAGTTTCTTTGGTCAACCCAGATGACACGTCTGCGCCTTATCTCATGAGGAATTTCCTCCTCGCCCCTGTGATGTGCGTCAATAACGTGCAACCATTTTCAGTCGCTCTTTTCCCCTCTTCTCTCTCGCGGCCATCTCAATTAGAGGCACATTAATGAAATAAATAACCATCAACAAACAATGCACTAATAAACACCCCCACGAAACGAGATTAACCCTGCCCGCAGATGGTGTCCGCGCACAATCCCGCGTCCAAAAAATGCGATTAAAGATCATAAACAGTGGGACGTAGTTTTTTTTTTTTTTTTTTTTTTTTTTTTTTGGGAAGTCGGGGGTGGCGTGTGTGTGTCATGTCAGCCTATCTATCGCTCTCTCCCCTGCTCCATTTTGTTCTTAAATTTTCTATACAAAAGATTAAGGGAGGGGAAAAGACGAGCGAGCGAGCGAGCAGGGAGAGGACGGGAGGAGGAGGAGGAAAAAAAAAAAAAAAAAGTGCCATCATGGATTTCATCTTGAATCCTCTTGCCAATCTCCCAAATCCGACATCAGTCCCCCCCAAAAAAGCGACATCGTGTCCCGAAAACGCACATTTTTTTTTGAAACCGCGGATGAAAAACCGGTAACTTCTCCTCGCAGAAGACGATTTGGCAACACGCGTTTTGCAAACACACACACACACACACGGCCACGGCGTTGCATGCCACACTTGCTATGCTACTTTCTGAGCTTGGAGACACCGGAGGTGATGTTAGGACAACCGACCGGGCCGTAGTAAACACTGTAGTAAAAGGTGGGCAAAGTATAAGGTTGATAAAAGAGCACGGTAACCGGCCGTGGGTGCGTTTTTGCGCACATCCCGGATGAAAGTGGCGGCGCTTATCTCGGGGAGAAAAACAATGCACTACACAATGCCTAATGTGTGCCCAACAAAAGAATTAGTCGAGCTAATCGCATCTACCCACAAATTGTGCTTTTGCAAATCAACTTGATGACACGCAAAAAAATCCACTTTTACGCCTGGACAATATGTCTGCGGCTTATCGAAATCCTCCGTTACGCACCGAGAACTTGTGCCTCTTCTTTTTTTTTGTGGTGGTGGTGGTAGCTACTTTTTTGGGCAAATGTGTGTTTTTCAGAGAGGTTAAAACGGGATAAAGGAGAGAGAGAGGGGGGGAGGAGGAGGAGGAGGTGGAGGGGGGGGGGGGACATAACGCTGCCTAATTTCAAAACTGGCTTCCTCGCGTGGGTAGAAATAAGTGCTGGCGATCCGAACTTGGTTTAAAGTTACGCGGATTAAAGAAAAATACACCTTCAGCCACTCCGAGTGACTTTTCGTGCACTTGCAGCCGTTTCAAAGTGGCGTTTCATTTCGAGTGGGCTCCGCCGAATCGACTTATTGGAAATGTTACGCCGAGTGTTTTTTTTTCTGAATTGTGTGTGAAAACAGTGCTCCGTTTCTCCGTTTGCCTTTCTTTCTTTCTTTTTTTTTTTTTTTTTTTTTTTTTTTGTCATGTCACGGGCTCTCGGAGGCTACATCCATGTCGGCCACGCGCGCACACACAACACCGGCGTACATACATGACACACACGTAAAGTAGTCCGGAGCGCGCGGTTACATGCATACATGCGGACATGCAGACACACACGGGCTACATGCTTCACGCCGATCACTGGCGCACACACACACACACACGCTACACATCTAAACTGCAAATAAAAAAAAAAAAAATAAAAAAAAAGCGAGAGTGGAAATAAAACACAACAACTATATTGGCCATTATCCCGTGTGTTGCTCGTGGTGGGAAAAAAAAAAGAGAGAAAAGAGGAGAAAAAAAAAGGGCAACAACAGTCGCAATAAATACAACAATTTTGGAAATGTTTCATCACCGGTGTTTCACGCCGCCATGCACAAAAGTGTACATGTAAACAGAGTGGTGGATTAAAATCTAACTAGATAAATGAAGATATAGGATATATGTTGAAAGTAAAGACTCAGTGTACTTACGGGAGAGGCGGCGAGGAGATTAATGACACGACACGTCATGATTACGTTTCACTTGAATTAAATACATTACGAGTTGGGAAAAAAATGGAAATCAGGGTTGTATACAAGCATACGCCGTTTCCCCCTCCCTCCTCCCTCCGTTTGGTCACCCTCTTCTCTCCCTCTCTCTCTCTCTCTCTCACTCTCTCCTCCTCCTTGTCCTCCTCCATCTCCCTTTCTTTTCCTTCTCCCTTTCTCTCCTTTCTTCTTGCATTTTTTCCCATTTATTGTACAGGAGCGGGTGAATAGGGAGAAGCAGAGGAGAAGTGGGAGGGAGAGTGATGTAGGTTGGAAATGTTAATTATAATCTCAGCACGGGCACCATTTTACAACGCTGTCATCTCTTCACATTTGTATCCTAAATATGGCATCTGGGGTGGCGGGTAGCTGACAGTTTGGAGAGACATTTTTATTTATTTATTTTTGGGAGGGGGGGGGGGATGAAGGAGAAGAAGAAGAAGAAGAAGAAGAAGAAGAGGGGGAGAAAAAAAAAAAGTTTCACACCGATTGAAGTGTGTTAAAAGTGATGACAGGGACAAGAGGCAGCCTAAATGTTGTGGTGAGCAGCCCCGGAAGCACATGGCCACTTCCAGGATGGGAAGATTCAAAGTGCACATATTTGGATGTGGGGTTCCCAACATAAGGTCTGGGGACCACCAGGAGTCCCTCACAAGGTTTCCAGGGGGTCAAAATTGGACTTGAAACCATAGAGGCCAGGAGAGTATTTATAGCAAATTGTAAGCAGTAAAGCATCAAATTATAAGATTACTCAATGTATATAATGTCTGCTCATACAGTGCAGTGTTTCACATTGTTCTGATTGTATAATACACGCTTTCGTACATGGCTGGGCCCACTTTTTTTCAGTTGACAATGGTTTCGCTGTAGCAGGTGCACCGCCCCTCCAAACCACGGACCCGCACCAACAACATTTGCATAAAAGATCCCCTGCGTCATCCTATTTGTCCTTTTATCAATGGGTCGTGGTTTCACGCATCCACCCTGTGCTAAACGTTTCTAAAAAGCTACAAAGCTATATTTAACGATTTTCGGCCGGTTGAAGGCAGAAGAACCCCTTGATAAATTATCACCGTGAAAAGTTGCAATGGCAAATGTGTTAGATAACATTTGGCTATAAACAAATCCAGCAGACATGCAGCGACATCACCATCCTCTTACAGTGACGTGTCTGGCCACCTGATGAATTTAACTCCAATATTAATTTTCCTTTTCAGTAAATTTTCCTTAAAAATCCCGTCCAGACATGTTTTAAGACATGTAAGCACTCTGCTTTAAATAACAATTAGTGTCTGAAATGGGTTGAAACAAATTACATGTACTCCTTCTCCCACACTGAAAGAAATCCTGAATCTATGAATATGCAAAAGTTTAACTTCTGGACATAAGATGTCTCCTACTTCACTGTAAAGTCCGTTTTCAGTGTATCTGCACTGGAAGTTTCCGCACTTGTGGAAGTTGCATGCTGGACCACAGTTGGCCTCCAGACTAGTTGCAACCCGTCGTCATACCAAAACGACAGACTGTCTGCTTCCAATCACTCCCAAAACGACATATATGACCATAAATTACCGTTGGAGACAGGCGCACCGGACCTTCGTCATTGTGGTAACAACAATAAAAGGTTGGTTAGGTTAAGGCACCAAAACGACTTATTTAAGTTACGTTATGTACGTGATGTAAGTTGAGTAAGTCAACATTGACGGGACACGTGTTTGACCTTTCCATCGACCACGACCTGCTCCCTACACGGACTTTGTCGCTGTCCTAATAATTAATGTGAATATGCGTCATAATAATCTACTTGTTGGTGTTTTAACCCCCTTCAACAATCGACCATTGTTGTCGTTGGACGGGCTGCTCGTTGTGATGTCCCAAAATCCTGCTCGTATGTTGATTTAAGATGAGCACAGTGAAACATTTCCCCCGTCAGCAGACAAATGTGAAAACTTCAAGTGTCAAACATCCAAGTGAAGAAACAATAAGCAAAACTTATGATAACAATAGTTTTGAATGGAGGCGGTTTTAAAACCAAAACCATGAGCTGAAAGTGTAAATGAACTGCAGAGTTGGGTGATAATTCTCTGTGGGTGAGTGACCTCTATCACATCAGTTCTAGTCCTTGGATTCAATGTTATTATAAAACATACTGATTAATGCAGCTTTAAACTTTATTTAAAGGTGCAGTCTGCAACTGGTGTTCAGCACCTTTCCTCAACAGTCACCTTGAGGAAAAAGTTCTTGGTTACCTGGTTACTTTACACCAATGAGAATGTGTGTCTTATCCACTAACTTTATGTCAGATTCAACTATAATCTTAACTTGCATTGGAAGTTGCATCCTGTTATTGTTGCTCTTATTTCAACAAGTTTGCTCTTGATCCAACTATGCTTTCATTAGACCTTCGCTATCGGCTTTAGCCGCTCCATCTACATCAACATTTTAAAGTCTCGAGTGCTGAATTCAACTCAGACTTTTTTTTTTTCCTCCGACTTATTCCATTTTCCGTCTAAGTGGCTTGCGTGAGCGTGCGTACTGTACTGTACAAGGGCAAACGACAACAACAAAAAGCAGAGAGTCAAATCTACAGTACGTGGGCCAGGATGCACGTAGAGTGGTGAAGCCCACGCGCCTCTTCCACCACCTCTCAGCCTTTATCAAAGAGAGTTACAGAGTGAGATACAGCACATACTGAACAACCAGAAACGCCAGCGGAATAGTAATGATTGCTGAAATGTTCACCTTTACATTCTGTTTACTTCATTCTCTCACTTTTAAACGCTTTGATTTGATTCTTTTCGATAATGGGGCTTCAGTCTAAACAGTATTTACATGTGACCTGCTCCTTTGTGTATACGCTTGTTTCCCAACGTATATGGACGGAAAAAAATCGCTTAATTGTAAGTCTGAATGTTCTCCCAGCTCAAGGCCTTGGTTTTAACATTTAAATGTGATGTGTGCTCAAACGCTGTGTGAAGGTAAATGTTGGCTGGGAAATTCAAATGTCTTTGCTGACGCAGAACATATCTTCTGGATCAGCCATTGTAAGCCCGCTATTGTGTGTCTGAGAGTGACTGACTAAGTCTGTGGCATATGTGCAGTGCAGGCTTGTCTCAGTGTGTGTACATAGTAAATCAATGTGTGTGTGTGTGTGCGTGTGTGTGTGTGCGTGTGTGAGCACATTTTGCATGTCAGCAGCATACATATGTGTATACAAGTGCATATATGTATGCATTCTCTGTCTGCTGATGTACCCCGTGTGTGTCGGCCTTGTGTGCGCGTCCCCCCCCCCCTCGCACTCTGTTTGTGTTTGTGTGTATGCTCACGGTACATATGTGTACGTGTTTGCGGCTGCCACAATGGCATCATCACCCGCCCCTGACGCTTTGATTGTTTTCTCCGCCGCAGCAGAAATGCACCAATTAATATTCAGAGAGTGAGTGAGACAGACACACGCACGCACGCACACACACACACACACACACAAACACAAAAAAAACAAAAAAAAAAACAGCCGTGAGGGAGGGAGACGGGGAGGGAGGTGTGATGGAGAGAGGAGTGAGGGGGGCAGAAGAGATGGCACAGAGAGAGGGAAAGAATTGGGGAGATGAAATGAAAGATGAGGGAAGTGTGTGAGAGAGAGAGGGGGAGAGAGAAAGAGGGGGAGAGATGGAGTGAGATAAGGGGAGCGGGTGGAGGGGAGAGGGGCGTAGATGGAGGGGATGAAATCTGATAGGTGTTTGAGTAAAACAAGAGAAGGAGAGAAAGAAAAGAGTGACGGATGAGGCTGAGGTGGGCTGAGGAGGAGGAGAGGATCAATATGTACATATTCAGTGAGATATGGTGGGAAATCAATTGAGAGGAGGGGAGGAGGAATTGATTCGGGGGGAGGAGGGGGAGGTGGAGGTGGGGGGTCGCAGGGAGGGAAGGAGGGAGGAAGGAGACGACGGAGGAGGAGGAGGAGTGCAGAGGTGGAGTGATATGTGGCTACGGCTGCTGTCCTTTTTGTCGCAGTGTCAGGGTATTGATACTGTAATACACTCCCACCCCCCCCACCCCCCCCACCCCGGCACCCCCCACCCCAACACAGACACACCATCACCCCCCCATCACAATGCTGCCGTGACAACGGCTGTCGCGGCGACGCCTACTGGCACAATGCAGCCACAATACAGAGGGCACTGAAGCATCACACACACACACACACACACACACACACTCAGAGAGAGACGGAGAGAGCAGAGCAGGCCAGAGAGAAAGAGAGAGAGAAAAGAAAGGGGAGGAGGAATATAAGGAGGGAGAGGTGGAGATTAAGAGGGAGGGAGGAAGATGGATGGATAGAAAAAGGAGAGAAAGAAAGTGATGGAGATGGTGATGGAGATGGAGAGGAAAGAGGGAGGGGAAGGGTAGGGGACGTGGATTGATGGAGAGACAGGAGCGAGTGAGTGAAGGAAGGAAGGAATAAAGGAGGGAGGGAGGTGGAGGAGAGAGATATGGTGGGATAATATTACATGTGTAAAATGCCGGAGGGTGTGTGCCCATAGAAACATGTTTAATGGCTTTTATGATTGCAGGAAAGGTTGTGTGAGGTGTGTGTGTGTGAGTGTGTGTGTGTGTGTGTTTGTAGTTTTGAGTTGTATGCACCACATGTGTGCAAACAACAGGGTGTTTACGGTGTAATGTGGATCCATGTTGGATACGTATATATTTATACATGCCTGTGTCTAGACATTGTGTATGAATATGTATGGATGTGCAAGCATGCACGTACAGAGTTTATCCCATTATTCTGTTGGAATCTTAGTTATTTTCGCGAATATTATTATATTTATAGCGCATCGTTGCAATCCTGTGAAAACCGCGTATCTCTTTCTGCTTTTCCAATGGGTTTTTAAATGGTTTGCTTAACTTAACAAAAAAAAAAAAAAAACCCTTCTGTGTATCTGAAAGAATTTGGAGATACACAGTTTTCTTCTTTTTATATTTGTTATAATGGTGTTTTATCAATTAACATCACATCTGCTTGGTTAATCCTTGATCGCCCTCTTTCTATTTTATTAGACTGTAAGTCTGTTTTTCTTTGTGTTCTTCTGTTGGAAAACATAAAACAAATAAAGTGAAAAACTATTGATGAATACTGTGACAACAAAAGCCACACAAACCGTGCTGTAAACCTGAAACCAGTGTTCATGGGTTTGTGTAAGAAGGTCATTTTCGGTGGCAGATTGTTCCTCACTGGTGTCAAAGTTGGATCCAAAGCTGAAGATAAATAAAATAAAATAAATAGAAAACACACACTGCCTGCTCTGACCTCCCTTTGCCAAAATGTCTGCGCCGGCATATTACTGTATCTCCCCCCAACATGCACTCTCATTTACAAAAGAAACGCTTGGCTGGCTGCCTATAAGTCAGTTTATCCGCGTGAGATGACCAACGTCCCTCTTTTTCTTTCTCTTTTTTTTCTCTCCTCTCACTATCTCATACAGTGTGTGTGTGTGTGTGTGTGTGTATGATCTATAGTTCCCTGCCTCCCTCCCTCCCTCCCTCCCTCCCTCACCCCCTCCCCTCCTCCCTCCCTCACCCTAACCCTTCTTAATATGATGTAAAAAGCTAATCGCATGCAAATGTCTGTTGTCCCGGTAACCGGGCCTGAAAAATCCCTTTGATGTTTCCCCCGACTCATTCTCTTCACGTTCTCTTTGTTCGCCACAGTCTCGCTGCTTTGTCAACATCCCCCCTTTTACCCCGCTCGCTCTCTCTCCTTCATCCATCCTGCAGCTCTCTCGGCCCTCTCTTAGTTCTCTCCATTAGAAGAAAAAAAAAAAAAAAAAAAAAGTTCTAACTCTACTTTGTGTCTCCCTCTTTCTATAAGCCCCCCTCGCTATTCTTCCTCTCTTTTTTTCCCCCTGCCTCCTCTCCCCCTCGTGCTCCTGCTCTCCCCTTGACTGTGCCTCTCTGTCTGTCTGCCCCTTCGCCCTCGCTCATTTCCCATCATTCCCACCTACTGTCTCCTGTCCTTCTCCTCTGTCGCTCCCCTTTCTCTCTCCCTCAGTTCTGCCCCTTCCTGTAACCCCCCCCCCCCCCCCCCCCCCCTCTTTGCCCACCCTTTATCTCTCATTCCTCTCTCCATGTCCCTCACATGCACAGATGGACACACACACTCGTGCTCTCAAACTGCCCTCCCTCCTTTGGAGAATTTGATCCCTGGAACTATTTGATATGGCACTGCACTGTAGTTATCTAATCATTCGGCTTTTTGTGAGGCCTGGTGGAGGCAGCAGCACAGCTGGCTTTCAGAGGAGAGACCCCACTCATTACAGCAAGTTTGAGGTGATGAGGTTGCGGGCCTCATTTTGAGGTTAGACCTGCTACAAGGTTCAAGCACAACCTCTTACCCCCCCCCCCCCCCCCACCCACGCCCCTCTCTTAAAGCCCCTCTGAGAGGTTTGGAACTTGCATCCAGTTTTAATTCAACACAGAAAAGTAAAAAAAACAGTCAATTATCAAGTAAGCATAACATGCATTTCCAACATTCCACATTCCTTTCAAAAATGTAAACATCAGGCGGAGGGTTTCATGGCAAAAGAGTAAGAGAAAAGTTTCTAAACACTAATACTGCCTTGCCTTGACATACAAATGTGAGGAATTCTGCATATGACAATCTATACTGCAGTAAGAATGAACGATAGTGTTCATTACATTGCTTCCAATATAACGCAATGTACCAAACAGCTAAAGGCCATGAAGTGTACGAGGCTTCTCCAAGCCAACAAATTACATATTGATTGAGAAACGGCTCAATAGCCATTTGCAATTTTTGAATCTGAATGCAGATATGAGACGTGCTAAATCTCCTAACAGCCAACAAACTGCTGCTGCTGTCTGCAGACACACGGGCTTAACCTCCCACTGCTGCTGCCTTTCGCTACCTGATGGTTTCAAATTGTACCTTAAGCATGGTATTGTGTTCGATACGCATGCGATCCAGTCAAACCGACTTGCATGCTGGCTGTCATAAAACATGAACTACATCATCATATGAAATATTGAAACAGAAGTGGCAAGTTCTATGTTTTATGTTTGTGCGTCATCTTGTGCGTATTCAGCACTGATGTCATTTCCTCATGGACTTTTTAGCTCTGAAAGGTTGAATGAAACTCAGCAGTGTAACATGCATTTCTATTAATGAATCCACATGTGAAAATGGCAGAGTAGTGCAGAATAAGCTGCTGTTCTGCAAGGGAAGTGGGCTTGTTCCTTTTTTATTGCTGAGAGTTAGATGAAAAGACTGATACCACTGTCATGTCTTAGCTTAGCTTAGCATAAAGACAGGGGTAGTCCAGCTATGTCTCCAAGACGACACCCGTTGCTTTGTGGACGGCCGTTTTGAAGCCATGGTGGCTTTTGGGAACCAGAAGTGACTTTATTTGGATGGGTGCCACTGCATCTATCCTGATTGGCGGTCACCGTGGTAGTGACTTGTCAATCACAAGGTAGCCCCGCCCTAAATCATAAGTTGCTTTATCGTCTGTTTTTGTCTAAATGTGGCCGTAATTTACAAAATGAACATCCTGCTGTGCTGAAGAAGAGTTGAAACTAGCGATTGAGACCATAAACTTATTAAAATAATGTTTACTGAGGTAATAAATCAGGTGAGAAGTCGGGTCACTTTCTCATTGACTTGTATACAATCACTTATTTTTGCAGCCAGTGGAGTCGCCCCCTGCTGGCTGTTAGAGAGAATGCAGGTTTAAGGCACTTCTGCATTGGCTTCACTTTTCGAGATTGCCGCTTGGTCTGGGAGGAAAAAAAATCTGCCTACCAGCACCTCTTGAGCTCATTAAATAACACGTTATATCTCATTTGTTTAAAACATGAAACAAAAGTGCAAAAGTGTTAACAGGGGGCACATAACTGGACTTTTTCTGACAACCTCATATTGAGGACAGGACCCTTGTAAGTTACTGTGCCCAGACAAGAAATAGCCTGGCACATAACCCCCCCCATTAAATCACAATTTGTAATTTCGATTCTTTGGTTTTTATACAGATTAAACGATGTGTTAATTAGTGGGCTTCAGAGATGCTGGTTGGTGGTTTTTGTCACCTTTGGACAGGGCCTGGAAAGCTGTTTACTCGTTTCCAATCTTGAAAAATTAAGATTTATCAATCCTCTGACATGAACCATCCCAAACATTTTAGGTAATGGGCGCTGAAGATATCACAAAAAGTTCTTCAAACTCTGATCCTGAAACTCAAAACTCACAAACAGAAGCTGAAAAAAAAACTAAAAACATTTTGAGGCATTTTAGGAAACCATCTTCCTGAGCAACAACCTAGAAGTCAGATTTGACTAAATTACCTCTTTCAGAATAATCAGGTGAAGTTCATGTCTTTTGGCCGCGAGCACAAAACCAGTTAAACCAGAATATAACACATAGAACAGATCCACCTTTCTCCATTTTATGGAGAAAGGATTCCATTCATGAAAGCTAAGGCCAAATCTGACAACAATACCTCTTTGTACACAAATCAACATTGCACAGACACCCATCTTATACCTTTGGCATATATAATACGGCATCTTATATTAAAAGGTAAAGTATTAAATTCATTATCAGTACACTGGAGAACATTTTTAAGGCACCAAGAAGCTCATGTTGCTGACATAAGTTATACTTTAAAGAAGACTAAATACCATTTTGCCCTTAAATCCTTGCCACTGTTAATACGTCATTAGCTTAAACAAACTCAGTAACAGGATGTGTAGCAGTCGGGTATAATACTGTAATATGTTCCTGTTAATCATCAAGGCAATGCTTACTGTATGTGTCCAGATGTAACCTTGCCCTGACGTTAATTTAGCCACTGTACCAGGCTCTAAAATGGCCTCAGTGAGTGAGTGTGAGTATGTGACTGTGAATAGTGCTCCACTGTCTTATAACAATAAGAGTGACTGCATGTGTTGAGGGAAACTGTGTGTCTGTGTGTGTGTGTGTGTGTGTTTGTGTGTGCGTGCATGCTCACACCACCCCTGCCTAATTTACATAGATGCAATCACACCTAGCCTATGCCATGCATTTTTTCACAGGCAGGAGAAAGCCTACAGTACTCCATTCAGCGTTATGAAAATGACAAAGTACATAATACATTCTAAATCTGCAATCCTACGGTGGATTTACGCCCTGTATATCACTTCCTGTTTATTATCAGATGCTGAGCATGTGATGCGTACAGTCAGCCAGCCAGCCAGTCAGTGGTTCAGACCAAGTGGTTTGGCCTAGTGGGGAGCCGCGGGGCAGACAATGGCCGCACTGTGTGGCTGAAGTGCCTTTGGTGTCAATGACTCTGCCAGCAACTAAGACTGGCAGATCCAAAATGGCGGAGCGCAGAGAGCCCTGCTGGTGCTTGTCATGGTTTAAACAGGGCACTTTTGATCCTTTTTGGAGGCAGCTTTTCTTCGGGGTTCATATCATAGCTGGGAGGTTTATAACCGGGGGGAGAGCAGCGCAGGGCTGCTCCAGCTAATCTGCTGGCATTTTATTTGTTTTAAGGAGGTGAGGGGGGCATGGGGGAAAAGGGAAGGAGAGCGAGCATGTGTGAAAAGTTCAAATAGAGTCTGAGGGTCTCTCTTTTGTCCTTTTGCTCCTCGAAGTCCAGTTTGGCTTTCCCAGAAGTGGAATAGAGATGTTTGAAGCTTCAAAAAGTCCAGGATCCAGTTTCTGATTGTAAGAAGTGGAGGGGAAGGAGAGACAAAAAATAAATTAAATTTGACATTTTCATTTTTAAAATGTGTTATTTTTTTTGCATGAATATTACTTCAGGATACCTTCGGGATTCTTTTCAGTGGGAAAAGAGGAAAGAATAAGTAAAAGGTGTAAAACCAGAAAGTGAGCGATGCGTTGGCATGAGCGGCAGATGCAAAGAGAGCAACAGCAGAGAGAAAGAACCAGGAAAGAAACATGTAGGTAATAAACACAGTAACCTACTCTTATTGAGATGACAGTTACACAGCTGTAGAGGGAGACTGACTCTGAGGAGAAAAAAAAAACAAAAAACAGAAACAGTCACATTTTTTTTATCCTGCGCTTTAATGTGCATGCGTGCCAAAGCGTGCGCGTACGCGAGCACAGGCGGCAATCCTCCCTCTGTTGTTGAATATGTGCATATCGCTGTCTGTGTGTTTGCCCTATCTGTTTGGGCTGCGTGTGTCCGTCTGTCTGTCAATCTGTTCCCAGCGCAGTCTGTTTGCCAATCTGTCATACTCTGTTTGCTAGATAAGGAGATTGAGAGAATGTGTATGTGTGTGTGTGTGTGTGTGTGTGTGTGTGTGTGTGTGTTTGTTTATGTGTGTGTTCAGAGAAAATTCATTTAAACTCGATGGCAGGCAGGTATTGCTGTTTCCCTACAGCTAAAAAGCATACTCACTGCCTTAACTCTGCTTACATATAGAAATGCTTTTTCTGTTTGGAGGATCTCAAACATAGGTTAAATACAAATTGCTGCAATTCCAGAGCAGCTGAGGAACATTTAAGATTAGCTTCGGCGTCTTAACCCCCTAACCCACCTTGATAAGTGTTTCTAAAACACTACATTTCAAACACTTTTTCTCACACTCAATAAAAAATTTAAAAAAACCCACACAGAAGCACACAGATTCAAAACGGCATAGAAAACAGACAAGCATTATGCATAAAACTGAAGCATGACACAGGATAAAATAGCTTATTTTCATAGTGGTCCTGGCCTGTCCTTCATCATGACAACAACACAGGCTGCTCTGGCCCTGCCACATCACTGACTGGAACTTAAAGCCGAGTAAATTTGAAAGTGAAAGTTATTTTTTGTGCCCATGTTAGTAACCACATTAACTACACTGGTTGGGAAGCCAGCTACACACAGCTGTGTTTAAACATCAATAACCGCTACAAAAAGAAACAGCAGCATCCACCTGTAGGCTCTGAGTCTACGTTCCACTACAAGGGAAGTTCGCATCATTAGTTTGGTGTTTGGGGAGCGAAAAAATCAGAGCCTTGATGCCAAATGTGAACGCTGTACATATTCTACATTCACATAATTATCCATTCTATGTGAGTTGGCTGGCTGGACTGATACTAGTGACAACCAGTGCATGGTTTGAAAGAATGCTGTACTCATTAGCAGTCTGAAGGCTCGTCTTTGACCATGTTCAGCATTGCAAACTCCACCCTGATACTTCCTGGGCCATCGGAAAGTCCTATCAGGGACGTTTTGGGAAAAACAGGTAAAGTTTCCACAAAAGATTCCAGGAAAACCTTCTGCGATTGGAAAAGAGCCTGTGGTTCCAGT
The DNA here is from genome assembly GCA_031216445.1 of Lateolabrax maculatus. NCBI lineage: Eukaryota > Metazoa > Chordata > Actinopteri > Acropomatiformes > Lateolabracidae > Lateolabrax > Lateolabrax maculatus. The sequence continues at coordinate 5,180,428 of CM062207.1, forward strand.
GGGAAAGATTAAAAACCCATAAACTTCTCTTGTCACTTCACATTCCTCACATTTCAAATCTATATTTAAACATGGTGTAAACAAGTGTTGAGTAATCTCTGCAAATAAAAATGTTTCATCCACTTTGGAATCACTTGATTGTGTGTTATGTGGGTACGCTGTGGCCCCACCTGTGAGTAACTCGTCGACCCGGAGCTCCTCCTGGGGTCCCTCCCAGACGCCGGGGATCCCCCCTCCTTCTGACTGCCAACAGAGGAGGAGTCTGAGCAGCTACTGTGGACTGGGAGAGAGAGAGAGACAGGGAGAGTGTGTGAGAGAGCGAGGTTATAGGTTAACAGACAGGTTTACCCAGGCTGTGGTCAATTCAGCAGGTGTTAGGCACTATTAAAATATGTATTTGTTCGCTTTTGCTACAGGTTGTGGCGCAAAACGTTCAAATAATGATACAATCATGCATTCAGGCATGATTTGCATGCATGAATTGTTTGCCATTTACATTAGCATTGTGTGTATGCACTCTTATGTAAAATCATTGTATCATAATGTTTTCTTGAAATAAGAGATGGGGAGACACTGGGTACGGGAGGCACAAAGAAAAAGGAGTCAGAGAGAGATGGCATTTTTCTCATCCTTTTCAATGAATTTCCAAATTCCAACACTGTGCTCTGTCCCGGAGGACAATTCATGCATTGAAATCCTGAGCTGCTGCACTCAATGAGACACCTGGTGAGCAGTATGTGCATTACACCGCGCTGTGAATGGGAAATCGCTTTGGCTCCGGGACTGCAGTGGCCTTTGAAACTGGATGGCGGGTCTACAATCTGAAGAATTCTATTTCAGATTGTGTGTTTTTATTTAAAAATATTTAACCCTGTGGACGGACTTCGTTTCTTAAAGGGAAACTCCATCCTCAGGTGTTGTAATACGATTACATAGCACCAATTTGTTATGTGTGTTCTAGGAAGTATTTTGTGACAAAATCATACTGTAGTAAGAGCAAGATAATTATCTTTCTTTCAGTCTCTTTCTCATTTTTAGGCTATTTTTCCATAAATTTTCTTTGAATTGGCAGATTTCTCTTAATTCATACCATTGTCTGAACACTGTAGGCTACAGATATTTACACTGATGTTTTAGATTGCAAATCGACTTGAAATTGCAATTTAAAATAATATAAATATTTGACCAGTTTTGCACAGGAATGGGGACGGGCAATATGGTCAAAATCTTTATGACATTATTATTAAAGTAGCACTATATTTATGAACTATGGATTAGATGTCTGTGTGTAAAGTGAGAGGAGTCACGAACCGATAGAGGATTATCAGCCAACGTCGCAGTGCCCCTCAGCTCAGAGTTTTAGCATCTTTCAGCTCATTGTTTCGGTTTTATGGCTTTCAACTTTACTGTTCAGTCTCACTGATCTCACAAGCACCATTTTTAGTCACAGCAGACGGCTATTTTCAGAGAAAATGTATGCTATCTGAACACCAAACAGCAGACAGACAAAGTGAGCATCCACCTAGAGAACAAAGTGGAACATTTAGCAGCTAAATATCCATTTTTTAAAATAAAAACCAGAATAGAGCTAAAAGGAAAGTGAATATTGGACTTACAGTCAACAGGTGGACACAAACACGACTTCAAATGAAGAAAAAATACAACAAATGCAAGTTTAAGCTGCAAATGTCTTTAAATATTACACCACTATGGATGTTTCCTTTCAAATTCGTCATTCATGGATATAGTATAGGATGACAAAGTCACGGTTTAAGGGAGACACAGGACTGACAGTTGTGATGGGATTTGATCATAGCAGAAATAAAATGTGTTTCCTTAGTCGAGCTTTTTGACTGCGCTGCATATGCTCTGCAGGCATGTCACTGCCTCACAGACAAATATCAAAAAATCATAGAGTAGCCCAGGGGCGCAAGAAGAAAGAAACATGTACCACGTTATTACCTTGTCACATGGGGAGATACACCCAGGACCCGTTTTGTTTCCTGTCTGTAATCTGAGGACCAAATCACTTTCAGCTCGGAGAGCAAATTTGAACAACCCAGTAATCCAATCTGGTCACATAAAACCGGCTGACTTCCTGAAGCCACAGTTGTAAGTGAAAAGCAGTCTAGACTTTCTGTATTTGTAAGGTGGGAAGAGGAACTGCAGGGTTTCAGTTCAAAACTCTACACCAAACTCGGATTAAATGTTCGGATATTATTTTTACTGGTCTACCAGTAGATATCAGTTCAGTTTTAGATCAAAGGGCGCAAAGGTCCCATTAAAAAAACTGTTTCTAGTACCTACAGCATCCAGAACATACTGTCGCAGTGTTACAGACATACTCCCTTTTGATCCTACCTCTGTCATTAAGACTGTAGATGGAGTCCAGCTCTGAGCCTGGAGTTCCTGTCGCGTCCAGCAGCAGCTTACTGGAAATTCCCATGCAGAGCGATTCCTTCAGACACAACTCTGGGAGAGGAGAAGTCATAAAAAGCAATACAGTGTTACACAGAAACCACATAATGTACACAACTGCTTTTGCAAGATGTTCTTTTATAAAGCACATTGCAGAGTGAATATTCTTTTCGTTTTTTAAGAGAATAAGAAAATATTGTTTGTTTATTGTTTGGGTTCACGGGAACACTGCTGTTTGAACACCAAGTAACAGTGCATAAAATGTATCAGTCCCTTTTTCTATGTCAGCCGCAGTGCATCTTATCCAGCGTGATACTGTAATCCGAACCAACTATAGGAAGCGATCCTAAAGCTGCAAGGTTTTATGGATACAAGTAGGTGGATATGACATGTGATAGCTCGCAGTTCCTTGTGCTTTGAGAGCATAAACAAATGAACAACAATCAAACAGCAGACTGAACTGATGCTGATATTGTTTATGTGTTCTATATTCATAGGAAAGGCAATAACCATCCCAGATAAAGTTACACAGAGAGGAATCAGACCTGTCTTTAACCTTGCCTGAGGACAAACGAATTGTGAGTCCGTGTGACTTTTGTCCAGTCCCTAGTTTTTCCTTTCATATAAATATTAAAACACTGAAAGCTTCCACAACTAAACCACAGACTAAAATAACCTCCTTCAGAATGATTTGAGGCCATGATTTTAAATGTAGATTCAGGATAAAAAGTGGCCCTTTATCTGGCCACTTGTTTGGGGTGTTTTCCTGCTTCACAGCCAGTGTATGCTATTGTATCCGGGAAAATGTTAAAAGATATTGCAAGGTCATTTTTTATTACATTTGCTGCAATTGATTTGACAAGCGACTTGAAAGAGAACTCCACTGATTTAGGATTGCACTCCTATAACGTTATCGCACTCACGATGGACAGTTTAAAAAAAAAAAGAAGATAAAAATCGATGCAGCACAACCAGAGATATCGTCTTTTTTTATTCCACGCACTCTTCTCCCTTGTCAAAACCTTGCGCCTACATTACCCACGATGCAATGTGACGTGCCGACAGTTCGATCGTACATTCAGGTGTGTTATGCTAAATGCAGTGAATGTAGCCTCGGGCAGAGAGGAGTCGCTTGCGGCGGTTTATCAGACTTCGAGCAGCTTCCTTTGGAGCCACTTTGGAGCTTTTTACAGATTATTTCACATATGCAGCACTACTTACCAAAATTGAGTTAATTGGTGCATTTCCCTTTATTATCTGAAGGGAGGGGTTTCTAAAAGAATCATACGGGAGCCTTTAGTCGAGGCCCTGGGGTCAAAGGTCAGACTTTACCTGTGTTGTTGATGGCGTGTGTCCACAGCAGATGGGCGATGTCATGAGTCCACGCCACCCTGCCTTCTCTGTCCTTCGCTTGCAGCGTGATGCAGTCTCTGGTCCGAGGAGCCTGCCGCACCCAGACCTCAAACTTCAACCCCTCCTCACCCACGCTCTGAGTCAGGCCCATCTCACCCGTCTGCAGGGAGAAGAGGAGAGGCATGTAAAGTCAAGAAGACTGAGGAAAAACTAAGTGAAAAAAGGACAAAAACTGTTTTCAAGCACTGAAAAAATCGGACAGAAAAAGTCTAATTTAATGTAAAACAAATACATTTTCAATTTAATCACAAAAAGTGTATTTTCCTAAAAACTCTTCAAACACAAAGCGTTTGGGAGAGAGAGATAATGAAATTTGAAGGAAAAGATTATGTGAGTGTGAAATAGAGACATTGTGTGTGTGTGTGTGTGGGTGTGTGTGTGTTGTGTGTGAGTGTGGGTGTGAGTGTGTGTGTGTTGTGTGCGAGTGTGTGCGAGGGCTCCCTACCTTGATACTGTGTTTGTAGCTGTAGGCGACGCGTCCCGGGCCGGGGCTCTTCTGTTTGGTGAAGATGACGACGTGCTGGTAGAGGAAAACGTTCCTCACGCCCGCCCGCTTCCTCCGAGCCCCCCCGCACACCGTCAGCTCGCCCTGCCGCACCAGCTCGCCGCGCTCCGCCACGGGGATCTGAAATCACACATCACACACACACACACACGCGCGTTAGGATTCACTTATCTCTGCCTGAGGCGCGGGCTCAAGGCCTTTATCTGCAAAAGATAGCATCTTAATTTCTATCTTAAGAGGCCATTTAGCCTTGAATTGAGTTTTAAATCATGTTTTCTTTGCCAGTAGGTTAAAATATTTCACTTGTGTCCAATCCAGTTTCATTTAATTGTCCTGAAATAAGTAACAAAATATTGAAAAAAGGCAGATTACTATACTACATTCGTAAAACAAATGGCTTTGGAAAAAACTGACATAATCTCAGACTCTTTGGAACATTTTAAAGGGCCAGTTGGTACAAACTTTTGCAGCTCTTTAACACAAAATGATGTGTTAAATCTAAAAGTCTTCATGAGGGTATAGACACCTTTATTCCCTGACAGAAGCTCATTTTGGGCTTTAAACACTCAGTTTTGCAGCAACATCTCAACCCCTCCCTCTTTCACCTACTCAACTGTTCAATTTGGAGTTATAAGACATTTCAGCTACAAAGACTGACAGGCCTTCTTCACAAGGCAAGAAAGGAAAAGACACAGCAGTATTATTATTATTACAGGGCCTTGCATGGTGACGTAATGAATTCCCTCTTCACAACGATGTTTTCTTTCTGTTGGCTCTTTGCTCTGATTGGCCAGCTGACTCATTTCTTTTGTGAAAATGTGACTTTATTGTTCACGTCAGTTACAGGGTTAAAAGACTTTGTGATGTGGCGACTCCCACCAGGGGCAGACAGAGGTTGATAAAAGTCAGATCTTATGTAAGGTTCCTTACAGACTACGAGACGCGCAAAGACAAAAAAACAGCAGAACAGAGCGACACGAACGATACATCAGCCTAACATTTTCTCTGCCCGAAAAGATTAAAAGGACAGATCATTTACCATCAACTGGGCACACAGAACTTTTTATTTTTAAACCTCTAGAGGTGTGTGGGTCATGAAATAAGTGATGCTTCACACACATCATGAACACCCACATCCCTCCACACACACACACACACACACACACACACACACACACACACAACTGTGCTTACGGCCTTTTTACTTGGAGAGCTTTTGCAGCGCAATTTGAAGTAGTTCAATGTGAGTGTTTGTGCTGCCGTAATCTCTCCCCTCGCTTGAAAGGGGGAGGAGAGGATTGTTGTGTGTGTGTGTGTGTGTGTGTGGGAGTCAAACATTTGTCACGACTAGCTCTGTGTCAAAGAAACACAATATAAGGCAAGTGGATGTGGCGTTTTCTGACTTTCTACAGGTTAAATTCATGACAACTGAAAGAGTGTTGTCCCAGGGGCCTGCCAGAGAAAACAACGTATTTTCTCTAAATTTGCTTCCTTTTATTTGCTACTTTCCTCTATTTGTGTCCTGAGCAAGATTAAGGACTATTTCATTGTTTTAAAGTCAGATTTTTTAATTGAAAAAAAAAAAAGATTTACACCCCTAATATTTTCACCTGGATTTTACATCCACCCACTCAAAAGTTGTTGTGTTTCTTAATGCAAGAAGAAATTGTAGTTCACAGTATACTTGGTCTCATTGTGATGAGCTCATAATATCTTCCAGTAGTAGATAACATTTGAGAAAATGCAAATGAGCTTTTGGTTATGCACTTGGAACCCAAAGGATTCCTTTGAAGTACATTTTAAACATTGTTGTCTTAAAGAGCATCGGTACTTTGTTAAATTAAAAAAGAAAATAATAATAAATTCCTTTTTTCGAAAAAACAAAACACTGTAAATAATGAGCCCTGGATGAAATGTACCAAAGTGATAAAACAATTCCATCTCTCCCAGCTGCCTGACCTCCTCAGGATGAGTTAGTTTCTTTCCCTCTAAGAAAGGAAAGTGGGACTTGATTCACAGTTGCAGAGTCATAAACTGGGACAGGCGTTCTCACCGGACATCCGACGATGAGGTCACTGGCCCTGAGGTCCTCGCCGTGCCGCTGGGCGTGTCTCAGGATGGAGAGGGCGGAGTCGGAGGCAGGGTTTATCCCTCCCAGCTCCCCCAGGGCCTCGCAGTACTGCTCCAGTCTCTGAGTGGGGGCCTGAAGACAGTGAGGGAAGGACAGGGGGGAGAGGGGGGAGGCCGGGGGGAGTTTGGACTGTGGGATGAGGGAGACGAGAGGGGAGTCACAGGAAAAGAAAATGTTGGACCGGGTTGTCTCTGTTCAGCTTTTTCATTTAAAAAACAGATATATTGCACATATTTTTCATTATTATTCAGTATTTTTATATTCTGTATTCTAAATATTTCTATTCCTTTGTAATACATATATTGCATTACATATATTTTATATTTATGTTATGTTTCTTGACTTTTGCACAACTCGTCACACTAAACAGTGTGTTCAGCATGTTGTAGTGTTATTATACAGCACAGTCCAACCTAAAAAGTAATGTACAATATATATTCATTAACCAAAATGTATTTACCATAATGCAGACAGAAAAAAGGTGAGAGGAAGTAGAATTGTAAATGAGTATATCGCGTCAATACACAACGTGTTTTGGACAAATGTCGGTTTTCATTTTTGAATAATTTCCCATGTAAATGAAGAAAATGAATGTTAAAGAATGTTTTCTCATGTGAACACACTAATTATAATGTGTAATGGCAAGTGAAAATGAATGAAAAAACTAATTTAGTTTTGTTTTAGCCCCCCCTTTTTTAACTTGGTGAACAAACGCCGTTACAACAACTGCTTTAACTGAAGAATAAGTATTTTGTGAAGATTTACAATAACTAAATGTTAAACGCATGTCGTACAACCATTCGTTGAGGATTATTACATGATGTTTAGGTTGGATTTGATGATGAGAATCAGTGAACATCTATGTTTACATGTTTATTTAATCTCCTTTTTGGTGAAGAGCTCTTTTGATCTGCTACAATTACTGTACCACTTGAGACATGTTTAATCAGGGTAATTATTGTTGTGGTCATTATATCTTATAAGCCAAGCCTGATTTTACAGTCTCTATTGGTAAATATACTACAAACATAATGACATTTGCAATCTCTTTCTTTCTTTGTGAAATCACATTCTCCGTCTGGGTTTCCTCTGCTCAAAGTGGCCACATGTGCTGTTCCTGCCTTCACCGTCAAAACAATCATCACCGCCATCCCCGAAATGATCGCCATCATCATTGGGCCTGAACACCGGTTTCACGTCCATCACCATCACGATAACCATAAAACCCTCCTGCAGCCATAACCCACAATGTGCTCAAGCTGTTTTAAAGCTGCTGCAGGATGTGACGTGAGCTCACATCGCCTCCTGGTGGTGGTTTCTTAGAAATGTCCCTTTATGAAACACTTCACAACTTGAATGTAGCCTCAGAGATCTTAAGCGCTGTGATCTCTCCTTGTAAAGTCTTCTTAGTAATCTCACGATGCTGTCGATGTATTAGTTTTAGTTAATTGTAGCTTGCAAGCTCAAGTTACTTTCTCTATAATCCGTCTTTAATTGGCTTTTCTAGTGTACATTAAACATGTAATTAGCTTTACTGTATACAGCTCATTTTTAATTGCAGCCACTGTTGAATAAAACTACTTTAATTGGTTTGTGCTTGTGATGTGCTCCAGAATTACTCATAATGATGTTTTCACATTGTGATTTAACAGATTTTCTCAAAAGAAAATAACCAAATAAAAATTCAATGACCCTGACACCCTTCTTTATGTGTATAGATTCAGGAATGTGTGAACATCAGTGAGAAAACATGGCGCTTTTCTTCAACTGAAAAGTATGTTTTCTGAAATGAGTTGACATTACAAAAAACTGGTTAAACTCCTCAGATTGAAACACTTATACTGAAATCTCTGTTGGCAAAACAAGTTGGTGTTTCAGAGATTTGAGGATTTAATTAGAAAGCAGCAACATGATGAATCTTACCTTAAAGAAGTCGGCAGCTTGTGTGACAAGTGGAGAGTCCAGTTCTGGTTTAGCCCTGATGTAGTGGGAATACTGCAGAAACTGCTCCCGCTGTTTGTGAGAAAAGAAACATAAATGAGAGAACGTAGGGGAAGTTGATGTTTTGAAATACGTTCTACATTTTTATTGACTTTAATCTGATCAAACATCTGAAACAATGGGGCATTTAAAGCAAATTATAACTACTACTGAATAAAGTTTAATTAACTATCTGAGCTTTTATTTGGATAAATTCTGGTACACAATCTGTATATAAAAATGACTGATACTACCTACCACCACAAAAGTGATTCCTGTACAAAATCATCTGATGCGTAAAACTCAAAAGTAAATGAAAAATGAAATCACTCATTACTCACAACAATTAGATTGCTACATCAAAAATGTCTTCAACAAAATACAATGAGGTCCTTAAATTTCACAGGGGGATTTCCAGTCTTTGAAAGGAAAAATAAAACATTTTAACAATGTGGGTGCTATTTCTGATCTTCCTTTCTAAAAAGCAGAAGTTAAGGAGACTCTGCAGTGCACAGTTGTGTGCATGCATAATTGGTGTACATCAGTGGTGTCCAATCTGGGGATCAGGACCATCCAAGCTACCTAAGGATAAAACTGAGGGACCATATGATTCCTAATGGTAAAGGGAATAAGAAAAAGCAATTTTTTTACACAAAATTTAATTCATTTTTTCAGACTTTACTTTATTCTTTCCTTTATTTCTTATCAAATACTGAGTTTTACATCTGCAGGCCTCTAAAAATAGAAAACCAAACTTTGGTGGAGGGGGGAGCCTGTTATCACAGGCTGGGGACTCTTGGTTTAAACTGTTTAGTGATGATCTGTGGTCCCAGTAGCCAAAGATGATGGCTAAAACAACATAAGCAAGGCCCAGATTGTTAAAACCATGTATTTTTCCTTCGCTTGCTCGACATTCCTGGACTTACGTATTTGCTGAAGCAGTCCTGTTGCAACAAGCTCTGCACAAGAGCGCCCTCCATGGCGGGGAGCAGGTTCTGCGAGTGAAAGGTGCTGAGGCTCGCCCAGTTGGGGAAGAGGGTGTCTGCCTTCCCCCTGATGGCGGACGGGGTGTCTGAGAGCTCCAGTAAAGGGAGGTATGTCTCTTCTACCCCCTTCAGGACAGCCACATACTGCCTCTCTGAACTCAGCATCCTACACCAGAGCAGGTACAGCTTACTGCAGGACGGACGGATGGATGGATGGACGGACGGATAGGGGGAGAAACAAGGAGATGAAAGGGAGAGCAAGAAAATACATGAGCACATTTGCAAACAAACGTGGGAGAAATAGGAGAAGTGGGAGGAAAGAGGAAGTTGGAGTGAAGATAGCAGTGAGCAGTGGACAGAGATCAAACAGTTAGTAATGATAAAATTATCTGAGATTGCATGCTGACTGATAAAATCTTTCTGAAACAAACTTCAGTTGTACTTCAATTTTTTCCCAGGAGGATGAAACACTTGACCCTTTCATCTCAGCCTGGCCTGCTCTTAATGTAATTTATAATGTTGGTCTCGTTTTGGAGCCCTCAGCCAACTCACATCCTTCTCCGGCTTGTTTTCTCACGCAGAAAAATGCACACAAGAAGGAGGAATTATATAGAAATCAAATGCAAGAAGCAAAATTGTCACAAACACACCTCTGTGCAGTTGAGCCGGCCCTATCCGTCCCCGTCTCCCTCTCAGTCCTCCCCAGCAGCACGTGTTGCCGTGGCGACCCTGTGTGGTCCACCACCTCCTTGCTGCTGACCTCCACCCCTCGAATTAACACCCCGCCGCCTCCTCCTCCGCCCCACCCAGGGACGGCTGCAGCCATACTAGTGGTAATAACCGGGTCGGCTAACGTCCGTCTCCCAAGCCAGGACATCGGGGAGTTACGGCTCGCCCCGCCCACCGGGGACTCGGGTTTGGGGGTGGCCGTGCCTCGGCGGGGGGCCAGGAGAGCCTGGAGGTCAAAGCTTGGGTGGCGCTTCCTGGGGGGCTTAGGCGGGAGCGGGGCGTCTGTGGGCTGTAAGATGAGGGACATGGTTATAAACACGACAGTAGAAATATACAGATTCAGATGTTGAACCTTCATTAATTGATTTTTATTTTTGGAAACTGGGGGGCAACAGAGTTCAATTATCGCTCTCCTTTTAGCTCTGTTTTGGTCTCCACCAACTCCTGAGGGAAATATATCTGGCTCTTTAGTAGCTGGCTAAAAGCTTAATCGCAAACTTTATCTGTTGTAAATTATATGGTAATGCATGTATGATGTGGCTGCATGCAAATGGTTAATCAAAGTCTGTGACGTCGACCCACAAGAGAGGATTTTGTTGTTCTTCCTGTGAAAAGACAAGTTGACCTGTGTGCCAATGTCTAAAAAAAGATTTTCCACTGACAAAAAAAATAAAAAATGTCAGCAAACATGTCGGTTTCAGGCCAGTCAAATTAAAAACACTCAATAACAACATGAAATGCTGTCGAATGGCGGCTACAGTCAAAAAACATGTTACATGGATTTTTCATTTTGCTGAGGGGCATATTTTCTAGTTCATGAAAGAAAATGAAAACAACTGCAGAACTGAATAGAAAAGAATAGTAGTGTTGTAGTAGTAATAGTGTGGCAAATAATAATAGTTTCCATACAAAACGAAACACAAACTCACACTCTTCTTTGCAGGATTCAGAAGGTTCTGCAGGAACTTCCCTCCTCCAGCTCCGCCTGCCCCTCCTCCGCTTCCTCCCCCTGCTCCCTCTTTCTTATTCCCTTTCTCCTCTCCTATCTTCAGTGTGGAGCAGGTCTGCGGTCTGAACAGCGATGCCAGGGATCCCCAGGACTGCAGCCCCCCCTCGCCTCCTCCAGCTCCCAGTCCCCAGTCGCCCTCTCCCTCGGGACCCATCAGGTCCCACAGGCTGCTGGCAGAAGGCGTCTTTGGCTTTCCCTGGCCCTGATTCTGGCCCCTGTCGGACTGGAGGAACCGGGGTTTGACCTGCGCCACGGTCCGCTGGTAGCGATCTACCGTCTGGGTCCAGAGGTCCAGGAGCGCCCCGCCTCCCAGCTCTATGGCTAAGGAACGAGCATCCTGGAAACGCGACGGGGGGATCGGAGGGAGGGAGGCGAGAGGACAGGTGGAAGAAGAGGAAGAAGGGGAGGAGGAGGTGGAGAAGACTGCATCGCACCACTGGGTGGCCTGCACAGGGGACGGGAAGGAAAAGATGACTGTTGTTTTCCCCTAGGAAGACTTGAGATCATTAATGTGTGATCAAGGCTGCGTGTGTGCATAACAGATGGCTTCCTGTGCTGTGTTACCTCGGTCAGCGTGGACAGCAGCCTCTGTGTGTTATCCAGGGTGGTCCAGCAGTCGGACAGACAGTGGGACATGTCTCTCAGCTTCTCCCGGACCGGAGGAAGTCGGATTTGGACGTCGCTCAGGCCTGCCCAGTCTAGCTCGCACCAGCCCTCCAAATCACTGAGCACCGACAGAGTCTCACTATGCAGCTCCTAAAGGATTCAAGAAGATCCACTGTGAAGCCTTGGCCCGGAAAAGACTTGAAGTGTTTACTGCAGAGGCTTGACAAGATACACTTGGGAAATTGTGAATGGAATAATGGTAACTGCCTCTGCTGGGAATAAACTTCCACTTCAAAACTTCGTCTACAATAGCCTGTATCCACAAGAATGAGACAAAAAATACCACTGAACATCCAAGTGATCTCAAAACACATCTGTTTGCATTTAAATGTTTTAGTTATTGACTCATCAATTCTTTCAGTAAGTAATTCAGAGTAACATGTGTAGCTTAGGGGGTCTTGCAGGGCTAATAGGATTCATAATCTTCGAGTTAGGATGACAGCCATATTGTGTTAGTGGAGGACGCCTCCATATAGAGAGCCGAAGTGAAACCAAAACTTCTGGGTTCTGTTCCAGGAGGGAGAAAACCGCATTCGAAATCACATAGACATCTGCAAAAATGCAAACTGCTACAAATCTACCCCTAACATAACCTCAATCTGTGGTTAGCAGAAAAAAATATGTAATATTGTTGTTTCTTTAATATTTATTTAACAAACACCAAGCCCCAAGACCTTTGTTAGTTTAACATCTCTAGCATAACAGAATTTGACCACTTGAGCTGCTGCGGCCGACAATAGCAAGACAGACCTCGTCAATGTGCTTTAGACAGATTACAGTTAAAAAGTTGAAAAGACAACATCAGAAGAGAGAACTTGTGCATGTGTAGGAGTTTTATGTGATTGTCTTATCTTCAAAAAGGATTTAATTAAAAGAAAAATGAGACAATCCTTGTGAAAATTGGTGCAGTCTATGTGTCCACATGTCAGTCTTGATACTACCACCGAATGGCGCCAAAGTAAGAAACTTTAAATCCTACACATAGTGACTTTAATTTTCAGAATCACGCTGTTTTAGTTTTAATACTGTACCAAAAAATGAGGAGTAACAAGCATGGAAAACTCACATTGGCTGTCTCTCTGAATGTCTTGAATTTCTGCTGTTTTAGCGAGAGCCTGCTGAGGGACAGAGGAGGGTCCTTGTAGTTTTCCAGCTGCGACTGGACTTGCTCAATCTCCTTATCACACTGGCAAAATGGGACAGATAGGGAGAGAGGGGTGAGAAGAGGACACAAGAGTTTTACTGTACATGGGGCACACAGAGAGAGAGATGAGGAAAGTGAAACCCCGCGGAGGAGTGGAAAATTTTACATGAGGTGGAAAGAAGCCGGGGTGAGGGAGAAGATGGTCATGGAGCAAGACAAACGAGTAGAGTAAGAAGAAGCATATTTCAGAGAAAACACATGACAACCACTAAATAACAGCAGATCAGGGAGTTTCTATCTAATCCCTGCTCAGATTTTAAAAGGGGGGTGACAATGACAGCCAATAGATGAACATTACTAAGAGTGTCTCTGGCTTTTATTATACTTAAGGTGAGAAACTGGGCACCCCCACACCTTTTCCAGTTTGTCCACCAGCCCCGCCAGTCGTCCCAGAGCTTCCAGGTCTCGACCTCTTTGGTTGGACACTCGGACGAGCCGATGGAGCGCGTCGTCCACGCTGTCATAGAGGTTAGAGGTCGCAGCGAGAGCAGCCCTGGTGGGACGTAAGTCAAAAATCACCAGGCAATCACTCATGAACAGGAGCGAGAATTTATTTGTTTTTATCGAATTTAATTAAATTCAAATTTTAATGACAGTGAGAAGTTGTCATAGACATAATCACACATTTAAACTGGTAGAAATGATGTAATTATGAAAAGCAAAAAGTCAATTTCTGGTGTCATTCTTGTTAAGACTGAGCAAAAAACTCATTACTGGATAAGAAGAACAGCTACAGCTACAACAGTCTTCAAGCTGTAGTCTGGCACAAACACACAAGCTGCATTGCTCTGTCCTCCATTTGATGTTAAGTTCACATTCCTTTTCCCCTTCAGCTGGTTTTCATTTTTTGGCTGAAAACAAACAACTTTTTTTTTACGATGAGGAGTATTTGTAACCTATAATTCATCTTGACAAAAAAAAAACAAAAAAAATGCCTCAATGAAACACAAGAACTGGGAGGGCAAAGGACAAGCTGATCCTTTTTCTGCCCATTGGGACTAAGCTGCTCGTGTAAAGTGGTTTCTGCATGTCTGATTATTTGCCCAGTTAGAACTCCTGCGTTTGTCGTGACGTCTTTATATTTAAAATAGCCTTACTTCGGCAGGCCTGTGTCTAATGTTTACTCCAGAAGCATGCAGTCAAATAAGCATCATAACAAGAAGAAACCTATTTTCATCCAAATATATATGCATATGCACATGTTGCTACTGTAAATAATGAGAGTAGACTTCTAAATCGGTCTTTTAATTTAATGAAATTAGTCTTCTTTTCATACTATTGATCAATTCCTTGTTTGGAGATACATTCACTGTCTGTGGTAATGTTCAGTGTCATGCTACATGCAGGGTTTCACAGTGACCAAACTTCTGTATGAAGATAATAATTATGTGTTATGTTTGGTCCCATTTGTGGATTTGAGTAAGATGTGGGCTCTGTATCAAAAGTAAGAAAGGAAACAAAAATAGAATATGTCAATAAAAAGGAACTCTAAAGCACCAGAATTCCAGTTCAGTATAATAATTATTCTTCTGGTACCTGCAGTCTGGTGACTTCTGTGCCAGTCCAGTTGCGCTATTGGTCAATCCAGCGAGCCAGGCCCCGCCCCTTTGCTGTAGTTCAGTTAATCGTTGGTCGGCGAGGACGCTCGCCATGAGCTGCCTGTGTTTGTCGATGCTCAGAGGAACAGCCTGAAGAATAACAATGTGCTCATTAATGTTTCTGAGGACTTTTTTGGGGGGGAAACCTATGACATCGATCACCAAAGCATGTCATACTACACTTCCGTACCTTGATGTTGTCCGGCATTGGCTCGGCGTCCATAGACTGCAGTGCTTCTCCTAGGAGTGAGAGGGCGCTCTCACAGCGCTCTGTCAGACTCTCCAGGCTCTGAAAGGGGGAAAAAAAAGAGGTGGAATCAGGGATTTTGAGATTAGCATTTTACTTATTCCATCAAATTAACTGAAAACACAAACAGTAAATAAATCGCAAACAAGTTAGTGTATGAAAATGCTTTGAATTCCTTCTTTGTTAGCAGTTTTTTCAAAGTCCATGAGAGAGTTTAGAAGAAAGTACAGAGGACAGAAAAAGGTTTTCAACTGTTTAGATAAAGCAACATAAACTGTCTGGGAAAAAAAGCCATTAAGAGTACTTAAGATTCTTCTTAGACCTTCTTTCCTTGATTTATCCTCCAAACTCAGCTCATCATGAATCTTTGAAATCATCGACCACCACTGCGTAACCGCTCTTTCCAGCCAACATCCCCTTATCTTTCCTTCCTCCCCTCCAAACTTTACTTTCTCCCACTCTACTCCCCTCACTTTGCTTGGTTATATTTTAAACTGGAAGTACACAAGAGGAAAACTCACTATTTACCTACAAGGAATGAGCTACCCGTCAGGCTGCAAAGTAGAACAACTATGGAGTATGTATAAATTGAGGGGAATTCTCACTAGTCTGAAGACCAGCCAGTCTGAGTGACAGTGGGTGAAGTCTCCGTCCATGTCTTCGGGCAGCTGTTGCTTGTCTACATATTGCTGAAGGACCGCTGTTCCTCGCACCGTGTGGATCTGAACAGAACAGCAAAGGATAAGAAAGGTTTAAAAAATAATGACATTTCAAAATTAAATTTCAAAATTAGGTAAAAAACACAAGATGTGAGGAGATCATGCTGTAGCCTTGAGCATAGAAACTATTATCTAAGTGCCTAAGTGTGAGCAAATATCTGTATTATATTTTGCAGTCATGTCTACAGATTTCTTAAAAAGAAACAGCTGATTAAGCAAAAACACGTTCTCCTATTACACTTGCATCACCTCCATTTGTTAATTTATCTGCAGTAAAAAAAACAATTACTACCACACAATAAAATGGGCCAAGGAATGTGCGTTGCAGCTCCAACAGCTGTTTTTTTCCAACAGTGTTAACATCTATTGGGCGGGATTTCCCTTTAACATGCAATGGTCTAACACTGCCAGGTTGAAATACAAACCCCATGGCAAGAGCAACGTTCTCTCATGCATGTGTGAAAGAGAGATCTCTGCTGATCAATGCAAAGCAATGAGTCGAATTACCGGTAAAATCAGTTATTTGCATACTCTGGATGTGCCAAATGTATGGAAATAAGGTTCATTTTGATTCAACCACAATGTGAATGTGTGCTCCAGCTACAGGAAAAGCATCTGACATTTATCAGATTTCAGCAGGGAACTGAATCAAAGCATGGTTTATGACATTTTGCATTTCATATTTATCCCTGTTGTTATGATCCTGGACAATGGAGGTTTAGGAACTTTGAATTCGGTAATGTTTCCCACACACTTTATCACTGCGGTTATGGCATGTTTTTATACGCTCCATGTGGGTGTTCTACCTGCATTTTAACATTTAGACTTGCAAATAAAATAAACTGAAACTAACCGAAGTAGAAGGAAATGAACAACGCTACGCTGTGTGTGTGTGTGTGTGTGTGTGTTGGATCATAAACTGTACACATGTGATTCGTTTGAGCTCACCTCTGCTCCCTCCAGAGTATGTGAAGGAGACTCCTGCTGCTCTTCCACCAAAACCAGAACCGACCCAAGACCGCCAGGAACCAACACCTGGGACGCACAAGAAAAACACACGCGGAAACACATGCGCTTGAGCTATTTCATCACATCTGGAGGCAAATTAGAGCACACAAGCAAACATTTAGCACATTTGACTAAACTACTTTTTCTCTCTCTCTCTCTCTCTCACCTGGAACAGTTTAAGTGCAGAGAGGTAGAGGGTGGAGGCTGGAGAGCGCCTGCTGTCCATTAACAACGTGAGACCTTTTTCCTTGGCTGCAGGCCTGATGAAGATGGAGAGGGGTGAATGTCGGGTTAACATAGGGGCAGTACTTGGAAAAGAAGAGCTTTATTCTAAAATGAAACACCTGCAATTTAAAAAATAAAGATGAATGACGCCTACTTTAAAGCATTTATAGCAATTTAAAGTTACAGTTAGGTTGTCAACTATATTTTACCAAAATTAAAGTTCATTGCATTTCTTCTCAAATCTGTAAAGGAACTTTTGTTCAGACTTGCTGTGAGCAACAGGCATGAGTGGTGGTTGTGTCAGGTAAGCTGGCAAGCCCAAAGACGTTTGCTAAACCTTCTGCTGTATTTGGCAAAGTCAGCAAAAAGCAAGTCAAGTCAAATATAATTATGAAGCACTTTCAGCTGAACAGGTTTCCAAATGAGTGGTGAAACAAAAAAAAATGATGCCAAATATAGCCACAAATATAAGGCCCAAATATAAAAATTGGAGAAAAAGCTAATCAAAGATTTAAAGATCTATAAGTACAGCTGCCGGTTTAAAGGCTTAATTCCCTGGTGAAATCTAGAAACTTATTGCAAAGGGATGTCTAAAAACAAACTATTGGAACCACCGAAATGTATTACTGGATTCTTTTTCTGATTGCAGGAGGAAGAAAGCCGCCTCACCGAGTGATTCTGTGGTAGCAGGCCAGGACCCGGGCCATCTCCTCCTCACAGAAACTCTCCTCTGATGCATCTGTGTCTGTGACAACCAGAGCGCGTCCCAACCTGTCCACTGTACCTGTGGTCGTAAGCATCAAGCAAGCATTGAGAGGGAAGGCCAAGCTTCATTGTATTGATTTGTTTTATTACATGTATATATTGTAAGCTCATTCACTTTTATTTTGGATAGTCATGTTCAAAGATTTGGAAATACAGTTCCCATAATGCTTTCGGGGATGCAAGCAGGGAGTAAAATGTTGCCATAAAGTTAGTGAGTTTGCTGTGAGCTACACCTTGAGTTCTGTTTTTTAGTGTATATTTGCCTACAGTTACACCACGAAAAACTCAAATTAGCTATTAGCAGTTCCTGTTTGCAGTTCCCGTTTGCACGGTAACCTTGGATACTGGATTACTTTTAATACCGAAGAAACCTTTTTCCAAAAGTGGTGATTATGAGGCAAGAAGTTATGAGGCTCGTCTTTTGAAGTGGATTTATGGGCGTTTATCCGCGGGCATCACAGGTATTGATAGAGTATAAATCACACTGAATCTAGCCCAACAAACAACAACAAAGTCACACATCTACAAAACTGCAAAGGCTGTCCAAGTAGAAATATTTTGACTGCTGACAAAAATATAGTAGGCCTGAAAGAAACCTGCCTGTCAACTTCAGCTTCCCTGACTGGAGAAGCTCTGTGTCCAGTTCCCTCAGCAGGGGAGGCTCTTTAGATGCAACGCCGTTTAGTTGGTCAGGACACGTCTCTCCTGCCTCTTCATTAGAGTGGTTAAATAAGGATGTGCCTGATTGGCCGTTGCAGACAGGCAACGATTCGGCTTCTGTCTCTGTTGAGAGATACAAAAGTTATAGGAAAATATTCTGTGGGGTATTGTGAGACTTTTGGGACCAGGATGTTCATGCATTAACATTCAGCTGACTTCAGACCTGTACTGCTGCTGCTTTTCCTTGTGTCCTCTGCTCCCTCATTAGTTGAGGGTGGCACCCCATCAGGTTCGTCTGCCTTTTCTCTTTGCTCTGATTGATTCTCCTCAGTGATTGGCAGCTTTGTCAAAGCAGCGCAGGGGGTGGGACTTGGCTGAGCGGCTTTACACTGAGGTTTTGATCCCTTCTGGTGTGCACGACCACCAGACCTAGCCCTCCCTTTGGCCCCCTTTCCCTTCCTTTTCCTCCTAAAGACAAAGCACAGGAAGGTACTAATGAGGTACAACAGACAGTTAATAATTTGTATCACTTTAGAGATTACGTTATTTGGATAATAACATCCTATAGAATGGGTTAAGAAGGTGTCACTGTTGGTTTCAGTTCTATATTATATGTGTGTAAGTTCAGACAACCTGTATCCTGTGTGCAGAGTTTGCACTTAAGTGTTACAGATCTGTACTTTCATATGGAAGTGTGAAAATGAAAACAAATAAGAAGAAGGAGTGCGGTGTCCCATAAGAAATCAATCTGTACCTCGGCGCTCTGAATCCGGCAGTTTTAACTTCCTTTCCTCTGGGACACACTCTGTCCTCCGTCTTTCCTTCATCCCTTTCTTCTGTCACCTTTGGGTTGGACAAACTCTTCATTTTAGATCCACTGGTGATACTCTCTCCACTTTCTAAAACTACAGTGAATGGTCCCCTCGGTGCGTCTGATGTTGGGGTGGTGGCATCACTGTCTCCGCTAAGTGGTTTGTCTGTGTCCTCGAACACAGAGTCTGAATGAGATCCGTGGTCTGAGTGGCCCTCTATAACATGCCCGACTTTGTGGTTTGTCATGTCAGGGATTTGATTCGTGACCAAACTCTCTGAGTCTTTACCTCTGCGGTCGTCTCTGCACGGCTGCGTGAGGCTGTTGCTATCTCTCTCCTTGCCTACGCCAGGCCTCCTCTCTTTGGACAAGCCGTCAAAAAAAAGCCGGTGGCCTTCCAGGCCCTCAGAGTCCCTGCTTGTTTTATCTCCTTCATCAGAGTCGTGGACAGAAGAGGAGTAAGACCGCCTCCCTCTGCCAGGTTCAGTGGCTCCTGGTGGAGGCCGAGGTGGTAAAACGTCACCTTTTGGGGTAACCGTGTCTCTTTTGGCACCAAAAACAGCTCGAAAGCTTCCTGACCCTTCCAGCCTCCCATATCCCCAAGCTTTCCCCTTCCGGAGTTTGATGGCTTTACCTCTCCTGCACAGAGGCAAAGTCTTGGTCTTGCAAATTCCGTGCATCTCGAGGTACCTCTGCCTTGTATCAACCCCTCCATCGGGACCCACTCTGGGCTCCAATAGCTCCACATAGTCCCCGTCCAGCTGAGGGTGCCTCGCTGTCCGCCCGAGCCCATCTTCGCTGCGCCTTCGCCGGGGAAGTGCGTCCAAGCCGTCTGGCGGTAAACCATCGTCTTCCTCCTCATCCCAGGACCAGGAGTCCAGTTCTCCGGAGGATGATCCACCCCAGCCCCCGAGGCTGCTGCCCCCCTCACTGGGCAGGCGGTTGGATATGGAGCCCTCCTGGTTGGACATCAGGCCCAGCTCCTCTGAGGGATCGTGGATGAATTTGGGGTAGACCACCTCCTTCCACGGAAGTCGAACCACACCATCACATGTACTGACCAGGCAGGTGTCAAGTCCTCCTCCAACTGTGCAAAGAAACAAGAGGGCTGAGGTTATGTCAAGTTCACATGTTTATTGAGGGTATACATGAGGCAAAGTGTTATTTCCAAAAAAAGAAGACACCAACATAAGCTAAACAAATGGACAAAACTTTTGCTGTCTTTCTTTAACTCTGTTGTTAGGTTCTTCTCAACACCCACCACCTGCTGACACCCATATATCTCCCCCTTCTCTTGTTGCCCTTCCACATGCCATCCTTTGGTCATAAACTTGCTTCAGCCGCACATCTGTTTTCCTTCCCCTGTTGTCCCTGTAGTCTTCTTCACAGTCATTACATACTGGCAAAGCTACAAAGTTTCCTGACTCTTAACCTGAAATATCGAATAATGGTAAGTATTTATGATCAGAAATTGATAAAAAATAATGGTTTTATCCTGGTAGCTTAGCTTATATTCACAACACAAGCTTTTTCATGTTTAAAATAGCAACATTTCAAAGGAGGTATGGGGCATCCTTTCCCTACCTTCTCTCTTGTGGCCCCGTTCTTTGTTGATGCTGTGCAGCCACTCAGTGGTGAACACAAGGGGGTGCTGTGACTCGGGTACCAAGATTTCCTGAACGGTACGACCCCCAGGGGCCAGGCACTTCAGGGCCAGCCGGGGGCAGCGCGTGGAGAAGGGCACCACTTGCAGATAGAAGTCATTACTGCGTAGGAGCCTCCAGTCCAGGGTGGAGAGCTGTACGACCACTTTCTCGCCTAGACAGAGAGGCCAGCCGGAGTGAAGGAACAAGCAGCCCAGGTACTGAGACTGCGATGACAAGCAGAAGCAGAAAGGGAGAGGCAGAGTTGAATGTGGCAATAAAAAAAAATGAAACCTTCATATGCATGAAATTAAATCTTGTGTGCCAAGTCTTTTCTCTGTACCTCTCTAGGTTCTGTGGAAATCTCAGTCCCCTCTTGCCAAAAACCTATCCTATTTAATACTCACGCACAATCTTGCACCCCCATTCACAAACCACAGCCCGCATGAGCGAATTGGAGCCTGCCCGCATGGTTGTGTTTGGCTTGGTTATTCATTGAGTTGCATTTCTAGAACTGATACCACACCAGTCAACAGTATTCACTGGCTCGAGCGGCCAAAAGCCCGTGCCACATAAAAAAGTCCGACATGTGACTCACACAATGTTTTCTAAAGTGAAAAAAACGCTTAGTTGGCATGACACAGTGAGAAGACTCTGGATAGCTGCAGAGAGCGGGGTGAGTCAGACGGACACATGCAGATGACCAACTCTTCACAACAGCATGCCACTGTTAAAACAGTCCACCGTTTCATGGGCGGAAAACACGTACAAGAAAGACTCTGAAAGACTGAGAAATCAATCTAAATCAAGCACACTAAACAACATGGGCCTAAATATAGAAAATCCAGCCACAAAGCTTTTACTCAAGAATTCTGTGGACTTAGGTGAAGGAGTGAAGGCCACTACTGTGTGCACTATCAATTAACTGATCTGCTTGGAAAAATCACCTCCTTCCAAATGCTGTTCCCACTTTAATCAATCCTCTGTCAAATCTTTATCCCCTCTCTCGCAGCCTGAGATATATACAACTCACCCAGAACCTCTCTCTGCTGTTCCCAGTCACGTCTAATCGACTGACACGGGGCTGCTCCCTCCCCCCTCCGTGCCCTCCAGACTCACGAGACGTGATCAAATTATATTCCTTACTAAACCTCCCCTCCATTTTTTTTCTTTTCTACCTCTCTGTTCCTCATTCAGTTTCATCCCTTTAAGCCTCTCTGCTGTAGCAAAGTTTCGGGCAAGCAAAAGTCTGATATCTGTCAGGGTGGATATTAGCATTGAAAGCATGTGTGACTTTTCCTGTCTTAGAAAGTTTGTCTGTTTTGAGTCAGTCCACATTCTGTAACTCTCTGTGTCCTCTGGCCCTCCTCACTCCTCCTACTTCTCCTTCAATGTAACCCAGTGTTTGCTCCCTCTTCCGCACCTACCAATTTCTCATAAATTCCTCAATCAGTCCACTATAGTCTGCAACCTCCAACATCTTCTCTTTTTGCGGACACGCGCGCACGCGTGCATGCAGGCATGGTGAATGAAAGCCATGTTCATTCTCTCCTGTGACTCCCACCGCTCCTCTGTTACTCACTCTCTCTTTCTCTCACAGCAGTAACACACTCACATATGGAAGAAATTATTGTCATGACTCACAGTCTAACTCCCGTCCCAGGCAGCTCCACTAAGCGACAATGAAAACATAGTTTGCTCACAATGCCAGTGCGTGTGTGTGTGTGTACGTCTGGGGGAAACTGTAAAGGGGAAATATGAGACAGTTCTTAGCCTCCCAGCTTGTGCTAAACAGTGTGTGTTGTTTATCTTTGTGTGTATGTGTGTGTGTGTGTGTGTGTGTGTGTGTGTGTGTGTGTGTGTGTTGGAAAGGAAAAGAAAAGGAATGCTGTTCAGTATAAACCTCAGAGCTTTGAGTTAAGTACATGTTGCATCTCATTTGTTTGTCCTGTTTTGTGTGTGTGAGGCAGAAAGTGCAAGACAGTGATGTTAGGGCACAGAGTGGAAGTTGCATGTTTATTATGTATCCTGTATCATACCCTTTCCATGCATCTGCTTTGTGTATGTGGGAGACTGAAAATTACAACCAGAACTCTTTTATTTATCCTCGAGTTCACTGTATTTCATTTATCTCTGTCGATTCAGTGGAGCTTCCAAAGAAGGAAACCACCTCTTTTGTCTGCGGGTCACTGCGGCTGGTATATCTCAAATTTCACCAGCCACTTTCACTAATTTTACCAGCCATCTAGAGTTTTAGAGCAGACTCGACCGTCCACAGTGTAGTTAGTAACTGGTATAGGGTCACACATGTATCAAATTAGAAATGCCATGAACCTTTCTTTGCACTGGTGACACTCCATATCATCACGTCCTGTGATAGTAAACTGAAGACTTGACACAGAAATAAAGAGTTGAGATTGACATGGACTGCAGTGAGTCTTAACTTACTTGAGATTTGACTGCCTAAAGACGTAGCATGACTCGACAGTTGCGAGCAAACCATTCAAGTCAAGTTTTTACCTGCTAAAGTCACAATAATGATTACAATAATAATGCTTGTTTTAAGCATTTGACTTGACTTGGCTTGTGCTTAAGGAGAATTAAACACAAGTGAAGACCTATGAACTCACTCAGACTTGGCCCTTAGTATTTGAGGCTTGACTGCCTCAATGGACTTGAGGCTAGACTTGAAACTTGCATTAACAATATTTGAGACTCGATATGAACTTCCCCCAAATGACTTAAAAACAAGTCAAGCCTTAGGAAGACTTCTTCACAAGTTAAGACTTGACTTAAGACTTGTTTTGACTGACTTGAGACTTAAAAGACCCTTAAAGACAAGTCAAGCACTGAAGATTTGTGACCTGACTCAGATTTGAACTTTAGCTCAAAACTTGAGTGGAAACTATCATTGCTGAGACCTGAAACTTGACTTGGACTTGTCTCAATTGAACTATTCAACTGAAAGACTTAACAAGTGAAACCTTATGAAGACTGGTTTGTTCTTTATTACCTGATAATTGACTTGGATGTGTCTCAATTGACTTGAGACTTGCTTTATCGAGACTTGAGATTTGATATGCACTTCCCTAAAAGACCTTAAACACGTAAAGTCTGGCTTAATCATTTCCTTTTACAGTCTTGGTTTGACATGACTTCAGACTTGACTTGGACTAGTTGCCGCAATGACTTAAAAAGAGCTCTGCCAATACAGACACACAATGACCGGACGAAAATGTTCATCGAGGGAATCGAAACAGCTGACAGATTTCTTACGCTATACTTTTTTGCATTTGACAGCTGATTCTGCTTCTGATTATACAGCTATGTGTGTGTTCTCATCCACTGTGTTTGCAATTTTGAACTCACGCAGGCATGCTGCTGGAGTTTGTGCAGGAGGTGTTTGGCAGGAACGAAGTAGTCCAGGAGGTAGCGAAGACTGTCGTGTTGATAGGTCGACTCCAGGACTGAAAAGACCTGGACAAATATGCAAAAAGGGGCAGACACACTTAATGTTAATGTGGTTGTGTACAGTGCTTAGGTGATTAAATGCACAAAACAAAACGCCAAAGAATCTTTCATCTTCAGAATATCAGCTTCTCATGATGTAAGAGCAGCCTTTGTTTCAGCTAGACCTCTATGCATTTCTGAGTGTATCCAATGGATTTCGAAAGGGTTTCATTTGCTCAAGAGTGGAAGAATTTCCTCAACCCAGACAGCATGTAATCAGAAAATAAAACAAGGCTGCTTCATTTTACCCATATCATTTTACCAAGCAGCTTTTTCCATAGCAACAAAGGAATTTGATTGGAAGCTACATGACAACTTGGAACAAGCGAATTACCAAATTCCCATAAACGTTAACAGAGAGTGACCCAAAAGAAAGACACTCAAAGGCCCCTTAGTCCACTGGCTTTTCGGGAAACAAACCTAAAAACACTATAAACAAATGTGACTTTGGCACTCTGTAATGCTAAGTTGGATATATTACAGCCTATAAACTGTTCCCACAATGTAAGATATTGAACAGTTTTGCCCATCTGACTTTTTCTTATTATTTAAAAGCAGAAGCAGTGTGCAGTTTTCAAGTCAAGCCCCTGGTTGGAGGAAGAGAGTTTGGCTATAATTGACCAGCTGGCTGGATTATGTTTGTGTTGGCTTCTGGCAGCAGTTTATATCTGGGGAAAGCCACGTTATCTGCACACAGCATCGCCTTCCCCACATACTCCAACATTGCCTTATCATTTAATTGAATCTGCATTATTTATATCCCCCTGTTTATTGCTGTAAAGATGTGGACTGGTATAAAGGTGTGTGTGTGCACGCTTGTGTGATCTACCTGGGAGAGGAGGGGTGGTGCCGTGCTCTCAAAAGGAGGATAAAGCGATGAGAGCGCCCCCTGCACACAATCCTCCATTGCCTCGGATCCCTGAGAGAGACAAAGATGGCAAGAAAGGGTTAATCCTTAACCGGACGCTGAATCAACTCGAATGTCTGTGTTTGTGTTTAACAGTCGGGTTGTCTCGCTCTTTGCTGACACACACACACACAGCCAAATATACACACATATTCTGCTTTGAACTTCCTGTTGTAAGGTCTGGGGAGTGTCGAGCACTTCCTCCAGGGTCCAGTAAATGTAACAACCCCCCAAACAAAAGAGGATATAACCACTGCAACATGTTAACCCCCTAACACACACACATACACACACCATACATGCATGCATGCATGCACATTTGCATGCACATTCACACACACACCCACACACACACAGACACACACACATCATAACGCTGGGCCGGCCTGTGAGGTGGAGGGTGACCGAGCAGTGCACGCAACACATACAGTGTTTATTTTTCTACATGGACAGTTGGCATGGCAACCTGCAACTTTTTTCTCTCTCTTTCCCAACTTCTCGCTTTCTCTCTTTCCCTCCCTTCACATTTCCTCTGAAAACCTCCCATCTGCTTCTCTCCCTCTTTTCCTCAGTTTCATCCCCCTCCCTGCTCTTTTTTTTTCATCTCATCTTTTTTTTTTTTTTTTTATTTTTTTACCCAACTTTCTTTGTTTCACCTCCATCCGACTCCCTGGATGTCATCTGACAACAATTACGCCGGGATTCTCTTCAACAGACGGCATATTGTGCTGAATAACTACAGCGACCGAGGGGATGGATAGGAAGCCGTGGGAGAAATCCCAGAATGGGAGAACAGAGTGTACGGAAAAAGAAAAGAGCGGCTAGCGAGAGAGGGGCCAGGAGGGAATGAGCTGGTGGTGGTGCAGGGTTCATGGAGGAAGACCTCGGTTCAACAGAGTTTGAAAATTATTTTTTGGGTTTGTTTTTGTGTGCAGAGGGGGTTTGTGGTTAGCCACAGAGGAGGATACAATGAGTATAACATAACAAGAAAGTATGTTTGTCGAACTGTAGTTTTTCTATGAATAACAACTTACGCAACTTATGCCCTGATAAAATAAATTAAACCAATGAGGCATTCAAACCAAGGTCGAAACAAATGTCAAGACTTATATGGAATAGTTTTTTGACTCACGTCTTGAGAAGAAAAATGGAAATTTAGGAACAGAAAAGCACAAACTGCTGTAGGGTGAAACAGAAAAAAAAAGGCACTGGTCACTGGGGGACTGAAAACTAAAGAGGAGAAAGTCTGAGACGTGTTAACAAAGCAGATCCCAGCTCTGGTTGGAGACCTGCTCTGCTGGGTTTGATGAGGGTCACTCACAGGAGATGTTAGGTTCTGTTTCCTATCCATTCTCTTGGCTGCAAAGCAAATTTTTCAAGTGTGACTTCAGCTGTTATGGCACCAACAGCACAGTGGCACCGCTGGGCTCAAATTCACACAGCTTTATTTTTCCATAGTAACACAGAACTTTGGATGCGAGCTATACAGCGACTTGGAAAAAAAACAAAATGACAAAACTCACATAAATGTTGCTGAACACGGCTCGGTTTCCCAGAAGCAGAGCAGCTCTAAGGTTATGTTGGCCTATTAGTAAACTAAACCACAAAATCACCTAGAGGGTTTTTTTTTTTTTTTTTGGAAACCACACATAAAATATTCTTCTTAAAAGAACATAGGGGTAAGAGTCCAAATCATTCTTATTTATCTCTTAAGTGAGTTGGGCATTGTCATTTGGCATGTTCGGCAAGTAATTAATCTTTTAAGAGTCATAACGTTGAAACAACGCAGAAACTACATTCACTACATTGAAAGATCTGCTCTTACTGTGAGAAACAAAGCAAGAATTTTAAGACCGACACTAGATTAAATGACTGTCTATGATAGGAATTTGTATTATTTAGGGCGCATGTTTCGACTGATGCTGAATGAAGTACACACTCGATAATCTCTAACTGCTATAACAGGAATACAAGTTTGTGTGAATACGTATACATCACATATACAAGAGGAGCTGTCTCAGAGTGTGGACCATGGTAAATAACAGACCGTCAGAGAGCACGCTGTAATAGGTGTAGTGGTTGTAAAAGAGCCTTCTGGCTCACTGACAGAACATATTGAGTCTAGTAAAAGCACAGCAGGGGGGTTTAAGGGATTGCAATGCAAGCCAGCAGGAACTTCCTCCAGACTAAAGCCCTTTTAAAGCATCCCACAAGACTTGAGTTAACTCAAGACAACACTAAATTAAAGCAGAAACTGAAACATGAGAGTGGACAGCCTCTGATGCCTTCATAATGTCTGTTTTCAAAGACACAGCTCTGAGTGTATCATCAGACTGACTGTAACTACCGATGTAAGTGTGTGAAAAGCTTCTGTTATTCCACCTCCGTCTCACAGACCCAAGTTGAATGGGAACAACTCTGCAATTGGAGCCCAACTGGCTCAATAGAGCCCCTCAGGATCAAATACATGGCTTGTGCCAGAAAGCCCAACTCAATGTACCACTCATAGAGCTTCATTAATTAGGTGTTGGTACAAATAGGCCACTCAGGTTCGGAGAGCTGTCCTAAAATCATGTCTATACTTCTTAACATCACATTATATATTGACATTTTTGCTCATATTGAGACTGGCAAATCTTGCTAAACTCCATGTAACTGTTATTCAGTGACAAGGTAGCTGGCCTGCAACAATATTTGGCTTGGATGTGTGATGCACAATTGTATGCCACCAGCACCTCTTTCCTCCATTTTTTTCCCTCAGCGTTGACTCTGTGTTTGCACGCCTGTGCACACAACTTTCTACAGGATACACGGCTGCCCAAATCCAAAGAATGGAATTTCAGTCTGGAAGCGCAATCACTCAAATACAGTAGGAATGATGTCTAATAGAGGGAGGAAAAGAGTGAGGCTGCTTTTCCACCAAACTACAAAATCCTTGTAAAAATGTGAATATTTTTATTTTCCAATAAAACAAGGGAAATGTTTCAGCAACGCAGCTGTGCCACGTGTTTTGTCTAGGTAAAGGGTCAAGTTGACTCATGTACACTTCACTCCTTTCTAACTTATAGCTCACAGTACCTGTGCATCTAATGCACTTAGTCACTCTTTGTTTCGACCACAGACCCATTCGTGCACGTGAAACAAAGCAGCCTTGATGAAATTTGTAAATTAGATTTCCTTTCAGACTCCGAGACAGAAGGAGACTCTCGTGTCAAACCTGGGGCCTCATCCATAAGGCACAATAGGTGTAATTCAGTTACTCTTCAATCAGATACTTTTTGTCACTTTGGACAAATCTGCACGAATGTAGAAGAATGTAACCCAAATGAATCTGGAGTAGACGCTTTGTTTTTATATGCAGCAAATTTTCCAGCAAAAGGACAATCTCCAATGTCCTCTGGAGAACTAGCTGTACGCACGTTATCACCGCATAAAACCAAACTAGAAAGATGATGAAGAACAGATCCGAGTTAGGAGCCTGACGAGAAACACGACATGTTCATTTAAGGAATGCTAAGAATAGCTTTCACTAGAGAAGTGCGTGAGAATTCTGATTTGTTAAACAAGTTGTGGACTTGTTCTTAAGTGGTACCTTATTCAAACTAGTGCATGTCTTTCAAAACACACGTCAATATTTTGGGAGAAAACATACAGAAGTGACAGTACTTTTAAGAGTCAAATTGTGGTTTTTAACCAAACAAAATGCATTGCTCTATGCAAAGTATTTTGCATCTGAACCTACATGCAAAGTCAAGTGTAACATTGCTCAGTTTTTATATAAAACATTCTATGATTTTATCAAATAGATAGTCCATGATGCATCTTTAAATATTTACACTGGAATAGCTAGAAATGTATTGTCACAAAGCTGAAAACAAGACTGGAGATACATGGTTTTCACAGGAGTTTGGCAGTATGATATTTATGCAAATGCCAAACTTAGGGAAGTTTTCACATCACAGTTCAATACTAAGGTTGCATAGTTACAACTGAGCTATCTCCATGACAACTGAATAAACTTCATCCACTGTGGAAGACAGTGACATGCAGTTAAAACCTCTGGAAAAAGATAGTAAGTGGACCTAGTGGAGTTAAGCTTTTTTTTTTTTTTTTTTTACAAAATTTTACCACTGAACTCAAGCCACTCTATGAAAAAAGGGTTGTTTCTTGTTGTTTTTGCCCCATAATTGACAGATCACTTATCAGTCCTGCCTCCAAAACTGGAAAATGTGCGTGTGTGTGTTCATACGGCACGAAGGCTGTCAGTGAGGACAATCAGTAGTGTGCATGAGTGTGCATCCTCCTGTTTGTGTCAAATATGGACACTCAGTACAGAATCAGGGTATGTCATTCTTGCGTCAGACTTCCTGTCTTTCTCCCTCGTACGCAGACTGAAAAGGAAGAGGGCAGCGGTGGTTTAACAAACAGATGCTTGGCACAGAGGCAACAACAGGCACAGAAAGATAGATGTCAAGTAAAAGAAGATAGAGAAAGTGGGGATAGAATTGAGAGGACGAAGATAACGCAATAAAGTGGGAACTCAAGTGGTTTTGGAATAAATACAGTACTCGAACTGTCCTTCATACCAGTTCAGCTCACTGAAGTGTGAATTGAGAAACAGATTGAAAAAGAGACAGAGTGACAGAGACACACTGAGAGAACCAGACAGCCCTAGAGAGGGCCGCGCGTTCAGACAGAAAAAGGGAAAAAGAAAAGAAAGAGGAGGAGGCTGACCGGTGGGAGAGATCGATGGGAAACAAGAGCAGCAGCAACCATGATAGAAACCAGATGTAGACCCCTACAGTACAAGAAGGACAGAGAAACAGAGGAAGAAAGATGGAGCAGAAAGGAACTCGGAGAAGGTGGGGGTGATAGAAGATGACATGATGGGGGAAAAAAAAGGAAGAAAAGGAAGAGGGGAGGTGAAGAGAGGAGACAGGAAAAATAAAGAGGCAGACAGACAAAGGGAAAGGAGGATGAAGGGGAAGAAAGAGGAGAGGCCTGAGACTGATTTCCTCTCCTAAATCTTCCTGTATAATCTAACCTGACCTACAGTAGGTCAAACAGCTTGCCGGGACTTTTTTACGGATGGTTTTAGACTACGTAAGTGTTACAGTCTGTCGCTGAATAGAGTAAAGGCCAGTTTCACAGTAGATATAGTGTGCCAGGTAGTGAATAAATGTGACAATTGAGCATGGCATTTTGTCCCATTTACTAGTTTTTTTTTGGTCGCAGGTGGGTTTATCGGACTGCTTTCACTGAATAAGACCCTCCTGCCTTGGCTGAAAAAGAAGCTGATGAGAGCTGTAAGACTAAACCAAAACAAAAGGTTGTGGGCCTCAAAACCAAAACAAGGAGCTGAAAGATGCTAAAATGCTCCATAGAGCTGAGGGGAACAACAGATTCTCTGTGGGTTTCTCACTACGAGAGACACCTGTCACATTAAACACTGTCGTCTGATCCATTGCTAATATGAAAATATTGATTACAGCAGCTTTAACTCACGATTTCATGATTTCCATATCATGTTTTTAGCTGTATTCTGGATTATAGGGCAAAGTAGGGTGAAGACCACTGCTTGCATGCCCAAAAAAAGATGCCAATGAAACGGCCTTAAGCAGCTAATCGTTGCGTTGAAAAGTCACCATCCTTAGTCGGCGCGCGTTGTATACGTCAGAGAGTCTTGACAATCACAGGAAACAGTTAAAGAACGATTCCTGCGATTGACCAACATAGCTGGATTGTTCTCGTGCCGTTATCTCCACCCGCCTGGTACACCGAGCGGGTTTAAACAAACACAGAGAATACAACTTTCCCTGGCCTGACTCGAGGACTGGAACATCCCATTAGTGTTTCAAAATCAGAGCTCATCAGACAGAGGGAGTGGAAATACCCTCTGCTAAATATTCTTCGCAAAGGAGCTCTGATGTGTGTGTCACTGTACTGTGTGACTCTGTGTGCATAACTGCTTGCTGATGCATTTTAACACCTACGTGCATGTGATAGTGCCCATGTTTGTCCCCGAGCGAGTATGTATGCACGCTTTCATTCCATTCGCATGTTGTTTGGAGGGTTGTTTGTGCGCATAGACAGCCCTCCTCAAGTGTTGAACCCACTCCATTGAGTTAAGTTAGATTTCTATACACTTGTGACTTTGCTGTGACCATATTAGTTCTGGTGTGTACCTGTGCCTGTATCTGTGACTGTTGTTTTCCACCCTAAACTTTCCCAACTGGTTATTGAGGAAGCTGAAACTGTACTGCACATGTTCTTCCTTCCCCCAAGTCCATGCCATCCCTTGTTCCCCCTCTGTCTCTTTTTTTCCCTTTCTTTTTCTCTCTCTCCCCTTTTCTCCCAGGTCCAATGTGGAAAATGCGGCATCACCGAAACCACTGTTGCCGCCGTCCAAGTCTCCTAAAATAAAAAAAGTAACCCTACCCTCGTCTTTTATTCCGCTCTTTCCCACTCCAGCTCTCCCTTTCTCTCCCCTGCTGCCAAACTGCTCCACCCTGCCCAACACACAGAAGTGTGGATATGATCTAAATCTTTCTTTGTCCATTTCTTTTTTCCTTAATTTAATTTATCTTCTCATGTGTATACATGTGTCTGCCTGACTCATCTCTCTGCCTCTCAGCCTCCGTATGTCACTGATCAGACCATGAGTGGGTGGGGATGGTAAACAAAATCCCCAGAGATGCAACAGAGAGCTCCTTTGGCCGTTGTGATTCCCTCGGCAAGTCAACCACAAAGATCACCAGCGTCACACAACTTAAATCATGTCATGATCGTTTGCTCCCACCGGGATCTGACAACTAAACTGAGAGTTATAACTGCTGACTAGACTTCTTCCCAAATCAAATGCATGCCTTTATGAGAAGTGAATGATTAAAGGAGCAGTTTTGAGTTTTGGAAACACATGTGGAAGTCTGGGTGTTTGTAAAATGTCAAAGTCTCTGTATCAAGTACATGCAAATCTTAAATATATACTTTAAGGCAAATGTAAGGCAGAAAACAACTTAAAATGTCATGTTTGCCTCTGGTCAAAGACAGAAAAATGATATCAGCCTTTCATGGGAGTTAAAAATGGAAATAGAGTTGAGGACACAAGCACATTGACTCCCTGAATAATGTTCTGTGATACATGATACTGAGCAGTGAATGTCTCTTCCTTATTAGAACAGTTAGATTATTTGTAGCATTTTCCTGACAAACTTGAGTCCTCCATAACTTAAAAAAAAAGGGGGGGTGGGGGCTTACCATGACTTCAGTCGGGAATTCCTACATAGTCCTCAGCTCCTTTCCTGCATTTGCTTCCTCTCTGCATTCTCCGCAAGAACTTTCTCCTCTCAGTTGTAATCAAGCAGCCTCTGTTGCCCTCTTCATGAGATTTCTTTTTTTTTTCCGCCTTCAGATCTTCCTTTTCTGTAGGACTCCAGCCCTCCTCTCCTCTCTTCCTCCCTCACTCTGCGCTGTTATTTCCCAGCCTGGGAATGTCCAGGCTGCGTTTCTTTTCTCCCTCCCCTCTCCGTCTGCCCGGCGGTCCCACGCACTCCCTCCCTCCCTCTCCTCCCTCTCCTCCCTCTCACCTAACAAGAGCACTACAGTCCCTCTCTGCACTCAAACTTTCCATCCCACCCCCCACCCCACCCCCCTTAACCTCCAGAGTAACTTAAATGAATAGACAATGAAAAGCCGTTACCCCACCCAGGCGCAATTGCGTAAAAACCTCAGATCTTTTTTATTGTGCGTCTATTTATTTTGCACGGTCTTTATTCTCAGTGGGAGATCATCAAGTGTGTTTGTAAGTTGGCTTGATGTGTTGGGGCAAATGATTGAAAATACTGACATGATGACTGCTAAAATGGGTCTGTTTCTGCACGTGCATATGGGCTCCAAAGTGTCTCATGATGGAAGAGGCCAGCTTGCATTCACAAATTGTTTCTTTAGTAGCAGAAGGGATCCGCCAAAACACTGAATTTGCCACGTTTGCCTCTCATATGATACCAGAGAAGGGTTAAAGGGCAACTCCAGCTATATAGTATTGTGCTTCCGCAACATTGGGAGACATGCAAGAGACACATTTTAAAAAGAATATTCAAAATTGATGCTGCTGAGGTCGAGATCGCCTGACTTTCAGTCCCTAGTATGGCTTACCCTCAAAAAAATGCAGGCTCCTACGTTTCCCATAATGCAACTCAATACCATCTTAGACTTCCTCGTTAGACTTCCCCCTGATGAAGTCTGCAGGGGTTATTTTCTGCTCCCACAGAGTCACATGTGAAATGAAACCTCTGTTTTCACTTGTTAAGTAGCACTCCCCGTGACAAATAAACTGAACGTCATGGGCGACATCACCGCAGTGCATCTTTACAGGTTTTTGCTAAAAATATCATACATTAAAGGGTCCGACCCCTCAGATTCAGTGTTTGATCTCATGTGAGTCCTTCAGTAACAAATCCTTACCAAGCCAATGTAACCGCTCACTTGCTCTCGATCCAGGCAGGAGGGAAAATGTTCCATAAGGTCACCAACCCTGCATAATAGCTGTAATTTTACTTATAAAGGATTTAACTTACTTCAGGTAAAACTTAACATAATGAGGATCAAATTTGCTTTACACTGTTACTTGTGTAAGCCATGTGTTAATGTCATCCAGTAGACCTGCAGTGGAGAAATGTTTACATCATGGTGATGGATTGTTCCTACTCTATAAACAGAAAGTCACACTTTAGGCTTAAGTTGCCATTACTTTCCTTTTCTTATGTCTTTTATAGCTTTATAGCCCCATAACGGTGCCACACTGGTTGCCATACCACTGCTAAATTTAACCTGTCTCGTTTGTGTTCAGACCACTATGAGATGAAGGAGTGGAGTCAGTTTTGAACATTCACTACAATAGTTCAACAGCTCCTCCCTGTGTTCATTGTGTGATATTGCAATAATGGAAAAGTGGAGGAGGAAAAGGAGCTTGCTGCAAACAGAGGTGATCTTCTATTGGTAGACCTCTTCATTAAATTATTAGTTCATTTAGTAAATTATGTGAAATGAATAAATAAATATCACTTCATTCGATGGAGGCAAACACTTACCTCTTGCTTGAATCTCTTGTGTACAATCTATTGTTTTTAAGATGTTAAAGTCCAACATTTCTGACTTTTTTGACGTTTATCTTGCACACTTGTTAATGCCCTTGTGATTACACTAATTTTTAATGCTCCCTCTGTGTAATTGTGCCTTTCAGATTGTTCTGGTGTTTCACTGTGAGGGTTAAACCATACGCTGGAAAGAGGGCGTCCTAGCAGGTAGATCATACTCTTCCTGAGGTTTTTTTTTTTTTAATGTATTCTATTTTCTGTTCGATTGATCAAAATCAGACTCACACTGCCTACAAAGAGACTACTTGCATATTTTATCATATTATGACGCACTGGCACAATATGGAAATTGGTTAGTTCTCTCCTACCTCAAGGTCAGTCAGACAATTACAGAATAAACATGCAGCAGTATCACATTTTCTGTTGTTTTAATGCAAACTTTTAATGTAGTGAAAATTTCTATTAATGGTTTAGTTCTACATTTCACATCTCCAAGGTCTTTCACACACTACAAATCAAGCTGAAGTGATATAATAATTAAAATTCAGCAAAGGAACTTAACAGCTACATGTACTGTACATTTTACTGAGGGATAAAACATATCATACATAAAACATATAGAGGGATATATTATGCAGGAACTCAGTGCATCCAAAATACAGTTTGAGAGTATTGTAAACAGAAACCACACACCTGAAATGCTAAAACAATTTAAGATAAAGGAGAAGATCTTATCTGAGATCAGATAATCTTACAATCTTGGTCTCAGATAACATGATAACAGTTACATGATGGTGCCATTCAAACACTAGTAGATATCTTACAAGGAGAACAGGAAATTGCTATTTCTAACTTCAAATATTCCAATGTTAATAACCCTTACTAAGGACTTGTGTCTTCGTTGGTGCTGTAGAAATACATTCTTTGTGCTCCGTCCACAGCCTCTAAGGGACAGACAGAGCTGGTGAAGGTATTGTGGTGATGTGCGAGCACACATGCAGGATGTGAGGTGTAACCCTTACCTGATAGGCAGATGAAGTTGAGGAGCTTCTCGCAAGGCTGGTCTTCCCACAGGAAGAGCCCTCCTCTGGCCATGGCTCCACAGGGGTTGGAGTAATGGCGAGGGGCAGAATCTTGTGGCCATTTGGTGAATGTCATGGCATCGCCAGACATCCAGAACCACGTGTCCTGCATTATGTATCTGCCAAATAGATTTATTAACAGATTTACACTTTAACCACATGTTGCTGTTCATGTACTGTACAGTGGTTTCTGGTTGCACTTTGTAATCACCCCCTAGCAACAGGTATCAGGTTCTGAAGCAGAAATATTTGAACATTTTGAAACATCTGAAACATTTTGAAAGGTGTTTGAGTTTCACATGAGCCCGGTAGAGATAAATCTAGCCTTATCTTTATGATGTTATGTAGGGCTACAACAACACAACTATTTCATTTTATATGATTAAGCATTTAGTCTATGCAATGTTTAAAACATTTAAAAAACTTTGACAGCTTCAAATGCTTTGTTTTGTCCAAACGACAAAAAATTTAAAATTATTTAAACACAGAAAAGCAGCAAATCCTCACACTTGAAAGATGAAACCAGCATCTGTTTGGCATTTTCATTCAGTCGACTGAACAACTGAAACTATTTATTATAAAAATGATTGCAGAGTCATTTTGTGAACATGAACAAAACAATTGACTACTTGTTTCAGCTGTAGTGTTAAAGTAGGTGTTACCGAAGCATCCATGCATGTCTCTCTCGGAAAGGAAACCATGCAAATCAGTTTACTTTAAGAAAATAAATTTGCAAAATTCAAATCCTTACTTGGACTGTATGGAAAGAGAACAGGGTAGGGCATTTGACCACTCAGTCTATCACACATTTGTCACATCTTTTAACCATGAAAAAATACCAGAGACTCAGGCATTTTCCATTCTCAGCTTTTGCCAGTCTATATGTTGGAGTTGCCCTTCCATGTTTAATAATTATTTCAATGCCTAAGGACCTTTAAGCAACAAAAACTTGGGGCTTTTTTGTTCCAGATTCAACCTATTGCTGATGTTATGCAAATTCTGAGCTTTAAAACTATATATTATGTTATCAGAGGCCATCATCTAAATAAAAAACCACGCCAGCTAATTTATATTATGTGGTGTTGAGTTGTGCTTAAGAAAGACACATACAGCTGCCCTGAATCAGAGCATCAACTAAATCTCCAAAATGTCAGTGTGTCAGTGTCGTGTACCTGCGTAATCCCAGCCAGACATGTTCTGTGAGGGGAAAAGCACTGAGGCTCAGCAGCTGCTCCACCTTGCTCTGCTCTTCCTGGCTGAGAAGGCTAAGCAGGTCCCAGTGGTGGCGTCTGCAGTAGAACAGAGCGTCGGACCAGCAAAGCCTCTTTCCCACCAGAGTCACATTCCTGCCACTCAGCGGCATGCTCACAGTGGGAGGAGGAGGAGTAGGAAAAGTGAGAACTTCTGGCTCTGCAGACAAAGAATGCTGTCAGGTTTCTGTTGGTCTAATTAATGTATGATCTTTTTTTTTTTTAAAAAAAAACCGGCTTGTCTTGAAACTTAAGTTGCAAGGAAGTTTTGGTTCCAAAATAAAAAGTGAACAGTGAAGGCGAGACAGTCAGCACCTGGATTGTAGCCAAAGAATCGCTGGGGTCAATCCACACCTTATAAAGCTATTTTATTATCATTTTGTCTGATGTAATAACTTTAAGTAAAAGAAAAAAAAAGTAAAAGCAATAGTAATAATGTTATTTGTTGCTCACCAGCTGAGTCTGACTTTAGAAGTTGTAGCAACAACAATAACGTATGCATATACAACAGTTACTCTAGCTTCAGGCCAACAATATAAGTAGTAGAGCCACCTCAGACATAATACAGTATTTGATAGTAAGTAAGTAAGTTCACTGTTTTGGTTGATTTCCATCTACTGGACATAAAAGTCAAGGACCATACCTGCCAGAGAAGCATACACCTCTACTTCACACATTGCCAAAACATTAAGTCCTGGATTGATCATACTGACGTAGCGACCTTCCATGTCTTTACAATAGAAGGTGTATGTTGATGTACCCTGTACCGATAAGATAATACCACATCTGATGGAGAGAGAGAAACATAATTTAGAAATGTGTCAGTTTAATTTAACAGATAAGAATATTCTCTAATTTTAATAACCAGTGGTGCTATTTTAACTTTACTAATCCCTGTACGAACATGTGTTTTCTCTAAAATGTGAATGGCGGTGCATTATTGTGTTATGTGAAGAAAGACATATTGTATAATTATTTACTGACAATTATTCCAGTTGTACTGGTATTAAGCCTCACCTTTGGTTTCCGTTGCCATTGTCCGATAGTGAGTTCCCAATCAGAATCTGTGCCCCTATAAGCCTTTCAGAACAACAGTCTGCTCTGTTGGTGATGGTGACAGCAGTGACCTTGTGCACAGCTAACAAGTCTACTCTCCACCAGGGAGAGTTCTCTGATGTGGTATGGGAACAGCATTCACTTCCAAAGTGTGTATTTCTACACCCATCGACTGCACGAGAAGCCGGAGTATAAGTCGAAGACTGTGCTGTTTCTCTGTTTAAGGCAACGTTTGGTAGAGATTCCACTAAAGAAAAGCAAACAGGAATGAATCAATATGAGACTGTTGTGTTTTAATGAATCAAAGCCAGTCAGTTGCAGTTGTACCTGCTGGGGTACCATACACCTCCACTTCGCACAGGGTGAGAGTCTTCCTCTCTCCAGGGATAATCACATTTACAAAGCGACCCGCCATCATGCCTCCATCACAGTGGTATGTGTAGGTTTTACCCGCTCCGATGTGGGAGATGGAGGCACACCTGACAGTGGAGGGAGTTGGGGGAATAGTTATCTAGTAGAAGTCATGGCAATCCATGAACAGTTGTGGAGGCATTTCACCCTGAATAGAAACCTCATGGTAGCAGAGGAACCCTGAATGTCTTGTCTGTACAAACATGGTAATCCATCCAACAATGACCAAGCCTAGGCCAAAGTGCTGGATCAAATTACTGACAATGCCATTCCTAAGTGCTGCAGGTGTGGCTAAAACGTATCACTAGAATACAGCATTCAACAGAGTACTCCCACTGTAGCATTTTCTCTGGCAGCAGTTCACAATCTAATAGGCTGGCTGATGTCCTGTATAAAAGGGCAGATTTTTTTCCTGCAACTTATACGTGTGATGGAAGTTATTTGCTGTACAAAGGATGAGTTGCATTGTGAAAACACTATAATATTACTATTCTAATAATTGTAAAATCTAATTTACATTCAATGCCGCATCTTCGGAATTCATGTCAGTACCTGGGGTTGTTGTTTCCGTTGTTCTCCAGTGAGTTCCCAATTCGGATCTCAGCTCCATCCAGTCGCTCAGCACAGCAGTCTCCTCTATTGGTGACTTTGATGGCTGCGACCATATATTGTTGCTGCAGGTCCACCCTCCACCAGGGGTTGGTCTCGTCCTCGGCGGTGTGGCTACAGAACCCACGGCTGTAGAATGAGTTTCGTCTCCCATCGATGGCTTTGGAGGCAGCAGCGAAGGAGAGCGTTGATATCTGGGTGGCATCTCCTTTCAGTGCCACATTGGCCAAAGGATATACTTGAAACAAAAACGGACAGATGGTTAGATTTGTAATTTCTAGTGGTTGATCTGCCATGTCATCATTACAAGGATGTATCAATTTCATGAAAATTACACATTGTTGCTGTATTGAAGATACTGAGTGGTTATTTTTCAGAAAAACAATTTAACTCAAGTCAGCGTTGCCAAAACGAGAGAGAAATCCACAATAATTCAGAAGACTTGGAGCTGGACAGGTAGCCCCCGTTCACAGAGGAACATTGATTTGCCGAAGAGTCCTCAAACTACTAGACTTATCGACATCACATGACATGTATCATTACCATGCTGTGCAGCGTACACCTCAACTTCGCAGAGACTTAGAATTTTCCTGCTTCCTGAGAGACGCACAGTGACGTAGCGCCCCTCTATAGCATTACACGAAAAGTACATTGTGCGTCCGCTTGGGATGTGAGAGACGACTGCACACCTGTGTGTGAGAAAGGGAGTGGAGAAGAGAAGAGAACTTGTGGTTTTTCATAGATCACAATGGGAGATGTATTATACAGGTCTGTGTCAAGCAGGTTCACCTGATGCTTTTCTTGTCATTGATCTCTTCTGAGTGTCCAATCCATATTTCTGCACCATCCGTTCTGTTGTCATGTTCAATTCTGTTGGTTATCATTACAGCCGTAATTGTGTACACATTCAGCAGGTCTACCCTCCACCAGGGATTGGACTGCATGTTGGTGAGGGTACAGGATCCAGTGTCAAATATTGTTTCTCTGTTCCCATCAACTCCCCCTGAAGCATCAGACAACCACCCAATTCCGGTGGACTGGACAGCGTTTTTTTTCAGTGCCACATTTTGGAGAAGGTAACCTTGTTTGCAATTAAATTAAATTATCATTAGACAAGAAAACACCAGAATATATTGAGGGAAAAAACAGTCTACCTTCCAGGGCTCCAGATGTCAGAATGATGGAAATACCTGTTAAGTAATTAGACAACATACTTAGAGATTTTTAAAAGTGCTTGATTTTCTCTGTCATAAAATGACATAGACAATAATGATACGCACATTTACATTCACAGTATATGTTAGTTATATCTTGAACTAATCAGTTTCAACAGAAACAGTGAAATGAAAGAAGAGGGAACAGCATCCTCATCAACATGAATGCTGACATGCCAGTGAAATAAATGTCAACAATACTGATCAAATAAGATGTAAGCAAATTATAACAAAAAGAAACATGACACCAGGAATGAGTTGTGTCTAAAAACAACCTGTTTGCTCTCAAAGCTTCTCTTATTAGACCTGTGAATATCGGATGTATTTTTCCCTGTATAAGCAAAAAAAAAACATACAAAAAAAACAGTCACATCAGTATTGAAAATTATTTATATAAAGTATTTAGATTACATTTAATTTAAAAAGATTTAAAAAAAAAAAAAGAAAAGAAAAGAAAGTATATAGTTTATGACGCTGTGACTTACCATTGAGGATCCAAATGTACTGACTCCAATTCATGGCTCTGGAGGCAAACCCAGAGTCAAGATTATAACAATCTTAATAAAAACAGAATTAATTGATAGACACCAATTAGTCGGTGGAC
The DNA here is from genome assembly GCA_031216445.1 of Lateolabrax maculatus. Classification (NCBI taxonomy): domain Eukaryota; kingdom Metazoa; phylum Chordata; class Actinopteri; order Acropomatiformes; family Lateolabracidae; genus Lateolabrax; species Lateolabrax maculatus. Next base: position 5,220,883 of record CM062207.1, read on the forward strand.
CTACTACTGTCTTTGCAGTTTTCCTCTGAGCGTAACTAATCACATACTGTAATGGATACTTTGGTCTGATACATGAGAACATGCAAATTTGCAGTCAGCAATGTTTGCATGAAGGACAACACACCCAGATTGACATCTGCTTATTGCAAACAACTTGTGACTACTTAAACTAAACATGATCCGATCATGTTAAGGTGCCATAAAGATATGCCTTGTAATGATTCTAAGAGGCACTGGTTGAAAAATCTGCCTTTGCAAAAGGCAGATTTTGCGGGAAAGTATTTATTAGGTTACTCATCAAGAAAGCAAATCCACTTTGTTTGTTCTCACAAGGTTAGTGATGCATTTGATGACGTTAAGAAATGCAGAACTAGTATGAGTGAAGGGTTTTTTATGTGTACCTTCATAAACCCCCCAAAAAGCCAGTCCACCATAGTATCTCAGAAAAAAACCTCACTTTTTCCTCTAGTAGAACTGCTGTACAGAACAAAGACGCCACAATATACATTTTTCTACGTTGCATGTGTGTGAAGAAAATGTGTAACTCGTTTCATAAGACATTTTATAAAATATGACCTATATCATATGTGAAAACATAAAGTTAATAGAAAAAGAATTGGCATAAGGATGAACTTGGACACTTTGGGCAAGATGACACGTCACTTCCGCCCACCATCTTTGTTTGGTTTGAAATTTTGGTGAAAGGTGAAAAAACGTCTGCGTTGCGCTGCACACAGAAAATGTTGTCCTTCAGCTGGAGAGCCACTGAAGCATCGCGAAAATATCTCAACAGCGGTAAGTGTTGTCAGATGACCCGTTTGGTTTGTATTAATCAGCTGCATCACTTCTGAAAAAGGTGAAAAAAACCCAAATTTGGGCTACTGTTAAACTAACGTCGCTTACCGTATGTAACAGCTGCTATCTACTAGTCCGGTTTTACCTTTTTCCACCTGCAAGTTACCAAAACTGTGCTTACTTAGTTTAGTTAATTTACCTGTCAGCTCCCTGGGTAACTGAGTTGACTAAAGAAAGCTTAACTAGGCTGGTTATGCTCCCGTTAGATAGGCCAGCTTTCCAACTAAAATAACAATGTACACACTGGTGGATAATTTAATATTTTTTATTATGGAGGTCGTATTTTTTCTTCAGGCTATAATACTCACACATAAAGAATAGTTTTTTTTCTGTAGAATGACCAATAAATTAACTTTTTACCTTGTATTTGTATGCAATGGGCACTGAATTTCTTTTACTACTTTTAAATTAGCTATTTTTTACTACTACTACTACTATTACCTGCAATGTATCTCCCCGCATTAGTTAAATCTGCTTTTTCTGCAATGTACTTTTATTATACTGATGTCTTACAGTACAACAAGGGAAAATGTGGCATTTTGATCCAAAATTAGTGTAACATTACATTTAAAAAGCAGCTCAACCATTGCTGGAGTCTGGTAATGGGATTTGTAATCACACAAATAGGCCTAATTTTTATGGAAACATGTTGAGATTTTTGAACATAACCAAAATCTTTAAGCACCATCTGTCAACGACATCTGGCAATTTATTAATGCCACTAAAATAATCAGTTTGCGGAAAATATTTATTTTAAAACTATGTAATAAAAACTCATCTGTTACAGAATACAATGTGCAAAATTAGTTTCACCAATATTTGGTATCATATATATTAAGCACTGTTTATGTGCAACTGCTCATATGCATGTCCACATGCACATACACATACGCACACATGAAAATATCAGCCAATGAAGGCTTCATTGTAAAAACACTGTGTACATTCACACCTAACATGATAGTATTAACATAATGCAAAAACACACACCTGCCATTTGCTGGTACAGACAGAAGAGACAGAAGATGAGAAAAATGTGTTAGTAAACAAAAGAAAATCATGTTTAACAAAAAGTTCTTAATTAGTTCCTTAGCTTTTTGATAAGAAGTTTTCATATTTATGACTGTAGAAATTTACCAACAGATATTTTTCTGGGATCACAGTTTGAAAACGTGATGGCTCCAGGGAAATCCCATAGAGTTATTAAGTCATTAAGGCTTTTACCTGACAGTAGTGATGTGAGCTTAAAAGGTAACCAGACTCTAAGCCCCAAATTTGTATAAAGCATGACACCTGCTTGTGAAAGCCAGGTACTGGTTCAGTTAGTTTGGATTTGATGTTTGGTCACTCTCACTGGTTCTAATTGTAATAGTGCTTTTCATTTGGATCTTATTCTAGACATTCAAAGATTGATTTACACCCGGGGCAGATTGTACTGCAATTAAGTAACTTGTAGGACAAAAATCCAGCAGTCCCATGGTTACAAAACTCTTAAAGGGTATTTCACTTGTTTGTTTCAGAGCCAATAACAGATGTGAAAGCAGTCTGCAGAAGGCTGTAGAGGAGTGACCATCCTCCACCACTCCTACTTTCACCTCTGGTGAGTTGATACAAAATTAAACGTTCAGTACTCTTGGATGCACTGTGTATAGTAAACCTCCTGTGAGATGTTTGAAAGTTTATAATCAGTAGCACATGTATATGGATAAAGAAGTTCTGGTTTTCTTGTCTTGACTCATGGGGGCATCAGGTTCCTCATAGCATGGTCATACCCAGCACACCCACAGTTATCAGCAGAGCTACAGGGGAAGAACAGAACATTTTCTATTAGGCATTGTACAAACAAATGCAATTCCCTGGCATTTTTTGGACAAGTCTGCTCTCTCAAGGAAAACAACTCTATCTCTTATGCTTACCTTGCATCAGTGATTGCTGGAGTGTAATGGCGTGGCTAGTGGTCTGGGAAGGGGCAGTGGTTTGGGGAACCTGATTGGTGATGGTGGTGTTGGGATCTGCCAGGTTTACAACTGGGCTTTGCAGTATGGTTCGGGGGGCCCCCAGAGAATTAGTAGCTGAGAGAGCAAGCAAAAGACAAAAAGATTTCTCATGTTATTAGCAACATGAAAATAATGATATGTTATCTGTCTTAGTTTATTGTTGAAAGTGCATCTGGTGCATGGTGTGTGAATGTGTATCTGTAACATGTTCGCTTACTGCTGTTGAAAGGTCCAGTGGAGATTGCAACTGCTAAATTTTCCGCCCTAGTAACCGGGTTTGGTACGGTGGCAGCAAATGTACACTGGATGTTCCTTCCATTGATACGGCCCTTCACAGAGTTCACGTTCAGCTAGAGAGCAAAGACAGTTAAACAGGAGATGATTAGTTTTTCATTTTCTATTAATATAACCAATATTTATATATCATGCAGATGGCGATGATTTCAATGTTTGAAGTTCAATTTCATTCATTTTTAGTTTTTGTGAAAAATCCAACAAAAGAATAAAAAGCATGCCCAACTGCAGGGAAAGTCAGCTCCAACAGACTAATAAATATCTTCACCCAGCTTGACCCCCACCACTAGTCTGACGCAAGTAAAACTGACCTCTTGAACAGTCAGCTGGCCATTGTTGAGGACAGTGGAAAAGAATTTAACAGCCCCATTGTTGTTTGCACAGACGTAGGTTGGGTCGTCTCCTCCCTGTGAGAAACGGTAAATGAAACCTGTTTACACAAATTACTTAAAACAAACTGCATGATTTGCTCTGGGCTGGACTGTATTATACTTTTAATCTGTGAGTGAGTGACAGAACTTGACATACCAGTTCACTATCCCTTGACAGGGAGGCAGCGATGTAGCCGTCTGAGTCGCCTGAGAGCGCAAACTCAAAGTTGCGACCGCTCTGTTGCTTGGCAGCAAGAAAGAAACATGATCCTGATGAGGGGTTGCACGAAGACGGCTGGGCTGCACAGAGCTGTTGGCTACCACATCCTTGGTTAGAAACAGGTACCTGAAGGGAGACAAGAAATAAACATTTAAGTGGATGGGAAATATGCACTCTGATGAAGTTCAACACCATCAATAAAAGCGACTTTACTTGACCCTCTCGTTTTTTTTTTTTTGTGTGTGTGTCTTTTGGCATCACTTACTGTAAGAGTTTCCACTGTATTGTTAGGCGTCAGTGGGGGAGCGGCTGTCGCCGCTGGTGCCGCTGTTGTTGCTGTGTTTCCCGCTGCTGGTGCCACTGTTGTTGCTGTGTTTCCCGCTGCTGGTGCCGCTGTTGTTGCGGTGTTTCCCGCTGCTGGTGCCGCTGTTGTTGCGGTGTTTCCCGCTGCTGGTGCCGCTGTTGTTGCGGTGTTTCCCGCTGCTGGTGCCGCTGTTGTTGCTGTGTTTCCCGCTGCTGGTGCCGCTGTTGTTGCTGTGTTTCCCGCTGCTGGTGCCGCTGTTGTTGCTGTGTTTCCCGCTGCTGGTGCCGCTGTTGTTGCGGTGTTTCCCGCTGCTGGTGCCGCTGTTGTTGCTGTGTTTCCCGCTGCTGGTGCCGCTGTTGTTGCTGTGTTTCCCGCTGCTGGTGCCGCTGTTGTTGCGGTGTTTCCCGCTGCTGGTGCCGCTGTTGTTGCGGTGTTTCCCGCTGCTGGTGCCGCTGTTGTTGCGGTGTTTCCCGCTGCTGGTGCCGCTGTTGTTGCGGTGTTTCCCGCTGCTGGTGCCGCTGTTGTTGCGGTGTTTCCCGCTGCTGGTGCCGCTGTTGTTGCGGTGTTTCCCGCTGCTGGTGCCGCTGTTGTTGCGGTGTTTCCCGCTGCTGGTGCCGCTGTTGTTGCGGTGTTTCCCGCTGCTGGTGCCGCTGTTGTTTCGGTGTTTCCCGCTGCTGGTGCCACTGTTGTTGCGGTGTTTCCCGCTGCTGGTGCCGCTGTTGTTGCGGTGTTTCCCGCTGCTGGTGCCGCTGTTGTTTCGGTGTTTCCCGCTGCTGGTGCCACTGTTGTTGCGGTGTTTCCCGCTGCTGGTGCCACTGTTGTTGCGGTGTTTCCCGCTGCTGGTGCCACTGTTGTTCCTGTTGCTGGTTCCATTGTTGTTCCTGTTGCTGATGTCGTGTTTGTTATCCAGGACAGCGTCACAAAAAGGAGAACGATGACAAGTCGGTTGTCCATACCTAGAGTAGGTAGGGTAAGATTATTCAGTTAAAAAATATATTAGGGCACTTAATCTACAGTTAGTTTTGGGGTAACATCTGGTGAGCTCAGTTAAAATATTAAAAGGCAAAATATTTGACTAAACATAATAATGATTATCACCCATATCAACCATATAGCCTAAGTGATAGTTTATCACAGCCTTGCATTCGTGAAGATTTTTACAAGCATCCAGTGGTACGGCTCTCTTTGGGGGTTATTGAGGAGAGTATACAGTAGATGTTATTTTTAATGATAGCTCCTTTTAATTAAATTGGCTTTGAGGTGTAAAATACTGCCGTTTGCTTTGTTTTTCAATCTAAATCTAAAGATACATTTTTAGAAACTGATCTAACAACACTACACAGCTGAGCTCTACAATAACATGAAGTATGTTTAAGTGTTAATGCCATCAAACTTTCAAAAAACATAAACCGATATAAATGTAATTAAGAAACCAAAACTTAATTTTATAAAATTATGAACCATTAATGTGTCATTACAATTAAGATGTACTGTAATAAAAATGTTAATGAATATGTTAACCAAGAATTTAACAATATTAAACATGAATGCATTCCCATTAATAAAGGAAAACAGTTGTCTGTAATTTAGCTTACTGTGTTTTTTTAATGCTGCTAACTGAAAACATATTAAATTATGATTTAAAATATACATAGAAAATTATATTTATTATAATATAATTACTTAATATTACTAAATTGCTAATAATTATTGATTACTCATAATATTCCCAATTATTATAATTAATTGCTCTTCATAAATCAAATAAATGAAAAAGTCATTAGCTGAAGCATACTTTAAAGATGCATATTATTGTCTTGCATATACATTGTTTTAGCCTACCTGTAGATTTTCTTGTATTCAGTTCCGATGGGTTAAATTGGGTTAAAGAGCAAAATATGCGCAGTTCCTTGAGTTGAGAAATCTTGTGTAGTCTTATTCTCCGGTGTGGCTTACAGGTGGACTGCTGTCACCTCTGATGCTCTTGTCAGGATCTCAGGTAAAGATGTGACACCTGTTTGCTCTGTGTCACTATTTAAACCAAGGGGTTGGGTAGAGTCAAGGTATCAGAGCCAGAAAAAAAAAAACTCTGACATTATGGATGACGTCTAGAAGGCGGGGTGGGGAATTGTGGGGAATTGGTTTAAGGGTTTGTGTGATGGAAACCACGCACAAATTGTTCCATGTCACTGCACATTTAACCCTTATTGTCTGAGTTTTAAAAGTGAGTACTTCCTTGAGGGCTCACAAAGCTTGTGAGTTACCTGATTTAACATGACAAAGATAAGGAAACACACTACCTTTACTGTTAGCCTACACTGTCTTCCTGGTTGATTCTTATGTGACATAACAGCAACATAGTAGTATTATGTGAAACAATGTCTTATGTATAAGGACTTATTTAAAAATATATAAATTTAAAAATACGATACTTATGGGTTTTAAGCTTTAAATATACTTAACGTATCTTCAAAAATTTTAATGGACGGATAGGTATGATAGGTATCCTCTTTTGTAGGCCAATTCTACAACCACTTGGTATTGTTCCTCACATTGTAAAAGAAAGCCAACTTTTTTGGAGATTTGACTGCAAAACAACTGTATTTGTGCCGGCGACTCGCCATTTACATCCCTTTAATGAGCTCCCCACACAAATCTCCACCACTGCAAATGTCTAAAAAATGTCTTTTTGTTGAAAGAGGCAACAACACATAAAACACATACAACATTGTCATGTGCGAGTGAGAACGAGGGTTGGTATATGAAACCAGTCACGAGACTGGTGAAACAATGCTAAGAACTGGTTTGTCAGTGGCAGTGCAAGCTCTTAAGTTTGCTTCAATAACCACCATTGTGTTCTGTGGTTTGTTGAACATTTGCCCTCCTAAATTATGTGGCAGGCAAGTCCAGGCAACTCTGAAATGTCAATCTATAATTATAGACAGTGGTAATTACTTGATTTAGTCTGCACATTGTTGGTGAACACGGGAGAGGACCTTTGAAATGCCATATTTTATCAAATAACTATGGAAGAAATATATTTGCCAAACACACTTTATTACTTACTTTAGATCCGTTAGCATTTCTCCTTGCAAACGGATGTGATAAGAATGATTACTGTAAATGTCCTAAAGTGTTATGTTTTATTAGATGATCGGCTCTGCGCATAGTTTAATCTTTATTAGCTCAAGTAACTGCTGGGTATGTATTGTAATGATAGACAAAGAACTGGAGTATGTTCAGGTGTAAGGCCTAATACAATCCAGGAATAAAAGAGCTTCTACTATCATCAACTAATCACTTGAAACTACTGATTATGTGAAGAATTACTTTTCTCAGTGTCTCAGGAAATTGTCCAACCTCTTGCACATGAACATTGCAATATAAGCGCAAAATAAGTTAACATAAACAGATACTATTGTCAAATGACATGGCTTAATAAATGTGTAGTGAATATCACTAATAAGCAATAAACAATGGCACGGACTGTGAATCATCTTGTGAAATGAAAGTCTTAGTCATGGTCTCGCTGCGTTAAACCTGTTTGGTTGGCATGGTAGAGTAGGATTTCAGTTCAGGTCTTGTGATCTCGGTGCATATTCATGTTGGGAATGCACTCAAAGCAGCTTTAACTAACAAAAGAATGATTGAGCAGTACGTTACAACACTACAAAACACTACAACCATGTCGTGTGCAGTGTGTCATAAAAGTGTTTAACAGGAAATGTTGCGTTCCTGGGCTTGGTTCGCATGGTATAAGTAACATTGTTAACACTGTGCTACCGTACACTGTAAAACCGTAAAAAGGAGCCTTTTTAAAATCTAAATTTTACAAGCACATTGAACAAGCAAGCAGCATGTTAACGACACCGGCAAAAGCTATAATGATTCTAAATGTGTCGGAACAACCAGCAAGGAAACATTTTGTTGATTTATTTAAAAGCATCACAAAACTTAAAGGGATAGGTTTTATGAGGTACTTATCCATAGTCAGTGTATTATCTACTGTGATAAAGAACTTGTTGACATTTCTTGACACTCATATATGCCGGCCGACAGGTTTCGTAGTAGTTTGTGGTAAAAGTAGAAAATTGTTGTAGGTACACTGACTATAAACAAGTACTTCACACAACCCCACTTTAAAAATCCGAATTATCCCTTTTAAGAACTCGTAACACCAACACAATAAGTTATATTTAAGATACAATTTACAAGTGCACACACAAAGCGATCCACAGCGACACCAGCAAAAGCGGTTACGATTCTGATGTGTTTCTTTTCCCCTGCGACCCACCGACCAAACTTGGTCAACTAAGAGTCTTCTGCGTCAACTAAGAGTGACTAACGTTTGGTTGACAATTAGGCGGCAGCACTAGCTTATTGTTTTGATTGTGCCAGTTTTCAACACACAATTTTTATCAAGAGCAGATCTGTTTAAAGTGATTTTATGTCCTAACACACCCACAGTTTGTTTCTTGGATTCTCCTGCTTCTGCTCCGTTATTTTATCAGCAATAAAAATAATGATAATACTAGCTGTAAAAGCGTAGAGGAACTTAATCAAAAAGCCATTGTCCACATTTTTGCATTTAAAGTGCAACTTCTGTTCGTTTCCCTCTAAAACCTCCTTAGGTTTCTTTTTCCTGAGTTGAGAAACAGGAATAAGTATTGCTGTATGTGTACACTGGGCTTACTTACATCCACAGGCCTATATACGACTAGACCTCTGGGCAAATGTCATATACCAAATATTTACCTACTCTTTTTTACATTGTGTCCTGCTACAGTGTGTGATGGATAGTCATGAGTATTGACATTGATGTAGTTTACGCTGAAGAGAGGGAAAGTGTGGCTGCCAGAAGTAGTTATGAGTAAAGTTATGTATGAGGTAACTCCCTACTGCAGCTGTTTTTTCATGAATTAAATACTTTGTAATTTTAACTTGTATTCTCCACCATAGCATTAAATGGCTACAAAACCAGCCAGCTGCCTTACGCTGGAATAATTCTCCTGCAGAAGATACACGGAAACATGTCTGCAAACACAGTGAACGGTTTTATGGTAGGCTTAGGTCAGCGTAGTGTGGACCTGTGCATCATCAAGCTGATTGGTTCATCCAACACCCTGACAGGAAGTTTTCTCTATTTTCTTTTTCTTTTCGAGTTAGGGAACACATAGTATTACATACTACATACTACATATTACACATATTCATCAAAGTACTGCTCTAGCAGAGCATATGAAACTAAATGCTCACTATTATTGTCCATCATGTAATTTCTTCCATGTTTTCTTTACATTGCGGTTTGCTAAATGTGACACTATTCCATAAAGGTGCTTCGATCACTGGAAGCATTGTTGGTCGATACGATCACTGATCATGGGGTCTGTTTGAAGGCTTCTATTTATCATGTAGCATTATCTATTTATTTAAATAACTTTAACACAGTCTCCATTATAAACTATGCAAAACAAGTTTGCATAGGGCTCCCCAAAAGCTAGTATTGGCCCTGCCAGCTGGTGTCTCTAAAGTTGGAGGAGCTGTTGGACAAGATATACCTGTCATGGGGAGTGGCAGCATGTTGCAGAGGGCAAAATGAGATAGAGAGATCATTCCCACCTTATGTCCTAGAGCAGTGGTGGCCAAACTTTTTCTGTTGGAGGGCCAAAACTAAAACTTAGCAAACAGCTATTCTATTGTTAAGATGCAAAATGGCACTAGGACCCCAAATTCCCTTAATTGACTGACTTCCGGCACAAAGTGTAAGTCTGCCCGCTGTGCTCAAATTATGAAAGTAATTGATAATTAGGGATCCTACATATTTAAAAAGCATATTTACCTCCCAAAAAATAAATCGGCAAGGGATTTATATTATTATAATACTTTAGTAAGTGATTAACATTAGTAACATGATTTGAGCTGTTTTTGAATTTTGACTCCTGATACATAACGTAACGCTGTCGTTAGCTCACTCCCTTTAAAATGCAAACGTCGGCTGCTGACTCGTTAGTTTGCGTTAAACGTGAGGTCAGACGCTGTCGTTTCAGGGCTTGGCTCAGCTGTGTGTTAAAAAATCGCAGCATCCCACCATGGGATGCCATTTTTCATCACTGACAGTCAATACTGGCAGATTGACAGGCAGATTACACGGGTCTGTGGGTGTGTGTGGGTGTGTGTGTGTGCGTGTTTGTATGTGTGTTTATTAAGGAGTGTGTGTGCTACACAGAACGAGCCGTCATTTTAATTTTAATTGCCATTCATTGTAAAGTTAACAGGGTTTCGTTCTTTCAATTCTCGTCCAAAATTCGTCCCAAAATGATCCTATATTTTTCTGCCCCGGGACGTCCTTAAGCTCGAACCCAGAAAACCTGCTCCGTATGTAGCCAGATATGAAGGGCTCTTTCTATTTCAACGACAACACGATTCTGGTTTCTGACTCAGGGGATTATGAACTAATGAAAACATAGAAATTGACTGATTGGCTCTTCTGTTCCGGCCTTTACAAAGTCAACAGATCATGGTATTTCTTGCGAATATCGGCCGAGAACGATCAATCCAGATCAATCGTAGTACCCTTACTATTCCACTATTACTCAACCCTTACAAGTAAAGAAAAACACACACAGACGTTCGCTTACGTGGAGAAGCATTACAGCTTTACCTGTATACATATGAAGCCTATTAAGTTATTTTGTCACCTCAGCAACACAGAATGAATTAATAATGTGTCACTGTAAAAAAAAAACTTCAGGTTGAGGATCAGGTGTTGAAGCTTGCACATTTTTTGTCACCTGATGGTAAGCTGTAGTATCAACTCTCATGACTCTTTTGACATTCACATCATGGCCATCCAAGGGTTGGGCATTAAGTGAACATATATTCAAACAGGTTTAACTGACATGAGTGTGCTGCCAAACTTTCAGTTTTGGGTTGACTGATCCTTTTTAATTGATCTCTTGCTTAATGTCAAAAAGGGTAAAACGGGGTGTGACATTTTGAGATAATGTTCTTAAACTTGTACTTTAATTTAAGCTGTCTAAAAAAAAAAAAAAGAGGCAAAATAAAAACACTGTAATGCAACAAGAACCTGCTACTAAATTTGTGGACGTCAGGTCTGTGGTGCTGTGCTACACCAGCCGCCGTGTGAAGGTAGGTTTATACTCAGCCGAGGATTTGTGATCTGCAACAGAACGCCTTTCAGCATAATGCTTTCTGACTCTGTAATGTGAGATCTGAGGCCCTTGCATTTTGTTTGCTCAAGGATGGTTTCAAATAAAGTGAAGCCAAGAAAATCCAGCTCTGCTTGTTTATCTGCATCTACCACATTGTGTTGAGTTTCAGCATAAGAATTACAGTAAATGACGGAAAGCAGACGTCTGGCATCTAATGTCTGTCTTCTCATGTCTTACTCCGCGTCTCTGTCTCCCTCCCATTTTTGATAAAGCACCTGTCTTGGCCACAACATCTATCAATCTTAACAGGTTAATCTAATGCATTCACAAAACCCGGCTGACAAGTTGCAATGGAACTGACGCAAACAACGAAACCACAAAGAAAAAAACTCTTTCTGTTGCAGGTATAGTTAGACATGACTTCATCTAAAACTAAAAAAGCACACACCCATAAATCTGCATATGCGCACACACATTGTAGACAGATAATGCATAGAGAAAACAAATAAACACATTGTAGACAGATAATACATACAGAAAAATATTAATACACATATTGTAGACAGATGATACATACAGAAAAACATATTTATAAAAAGCCCAACTCACAACTGGAGTGTTGACTTGCGCACAGGGAGGCTCAAGACAGGTTTTGGAGCCATCAAACCAAGCTCCATCTGTATGTCAGTCGTTTTAGTTCACATAATTAACCAAATGATGTGATAACTGAGCCTTTGTCTATATTTAATGTTTTCTAAAAAGAAGATTTATGATTTTATAAATATTATGTTATTATTATAATTCGGTTTATAAGACCTTGACCCCGACGAGAAGTCAGAATATGAGTGAGCTTAATGACCTTTTCTTCTGAATGGCAAGTTGCTTTACTCTTGCCGGTCACACTTACTGTTTATGACTTCAAACAATTTTCTGTACAAAGTACACAACTTATTTACTAAGAGTTACATTTAGTAAGGGTTTTAATTGATTTTACCAATTAAGATAAAGTTTTTTTCTTTACATGTAGGCAAGGTTTAGTAAGGCATACAGTTCTCTCAATGTTGTATGAAATTGGTTAATTAGATTGTAGACTGATCTTCTAATTTCTTTGTTTTTTCTTCCATCCACTTTTCACAAAGTAATAAAATTCACACATAAAACAACAGATTGTAAACTACAAAACAAATGGGATAAATTAGGTAGAAAGTAATTTAAATAAACAAAGTAAAATGAAAAGAATTATATCCATTGAAATTAATGGCGGATCAAGATATGTTTTCTTAAATTGTCTTTTTAAGAACAAACTTTTTTTTAATTTACTTAATGAACAAAAACTTATTAAATTTTGGCAGCGCCATAAACAAGCTGGAGCAGATTCTTTCTGTGCTAACACAAGAAAAAACCCAGGGAAACCTTTTATGATTTCCAATTACATTTTAATTTAGTACCAATTCTGCTTTAAGCTGTTTTCAAGGAGATTAAATAAAATGAGCTTCCGTATTTCTATTGCTTTCATTGTAAACGCACAATGCATTTTTTTCCTTCCTGCGGTTTGGTTGCAAACGTCACATGTGCATACAACTTGAGGGAACTTCTAGAAATACTGGTGGTGCAGGTGTTGAACTCAAGGAAGCACAATCAACTTAAACATCTTAGACATCTGGGAGGGGTATTTTTGCTTTTACACCTGTAAGAGATCAGGCTGATTATGTAGGTATGGGATGCAGGGTTCAACGTAACTTTGTTTTCCCGTAAGATTCTTTCTCAGACACTTACTGGTTCCTCCTTTCCCATGTGTATTTCAGCGAATCATGTTCCATTTCATCAGTCACGTATTTTGAAAGCGATCACATCTTCTAAAACTCGCTCATGTTGCAGACTCCGGACCAGTGACGGCCAATCAACTTGCCCCGCATAAACTTTTAGGCCATGGGTTATGTCAGACGTTACACGGTGGCCTATACACCGATTACATATCAATTACATTACTTGCCCACCGCAGCCACGTTTCTTTTTCTTTTTTTTGTAGAATTAAAACACAATTAGTTCATTTTTGCTGATAGGGCCCAAGTTCATCAAATATAAAAACTCTTATCAGTAAAATATTAAGTGTGTTATCAATACTTACTTAAGTGTGCTGCAGCAGTTGGGGGACATTAAATATTACATTAATTATCAAAGTAAGCTCTCTACAGATAAACACACATTTCCCACCATGCTCAGGAAACCATGTTGCATTGAGTACCTAGTTTGTTAAGTTTGCTGTTTATGTTCCAAAATGCAAATGTAACTTTTTTTATTATTATTTGTAATGTGTCTGCTAAGTTTGGGCGGTATGGTAAAACTTTCCAACCAGCCACTGTCAGCCCAACAGTTGTGTGTGTGTTTGCGTGTGCGTGCGTTCTCTTTACACATCCATACATTGATATCGAACAATACTGAGCGCCATCGACGAATGTCAGTCCTTGTAGACTGTCCCGTGTTATCACAAGTTTATTAACCGGTGAGAAAATTTCCTCACCATGGCATCCCTACTTTCATCTAATTTTTCCATTATTCTTGATAAGTGCAGAGATACAACCCCAGTGGGAGCTGATGTGCGTGCGTTCCTGCTGGATCAGGATGTGTACGCAATATGGAAACTGTCTACCTTCTTCCAGCTATTGAAGGTAACACCTTATTTATGGCATACTCATTAAAATAAATGATATATTCCTGTACTTGATTTTCAGAAACAATATATTTACTCTTACTTCCTACATGTACATAAGACTGTGTACACACATCATGGTAATGATATTCTTACTGTGGAGCACCTGGAATGTAACCATGTAAACTCTACCTTTTGACTGATCGGATCCTCGTAGCACTCAGCACATATTACACAGCCGTTTACACAAGGTCAATACTTGACAAGCCATACTGGTCTATTTGCTGAACAAAATTCTTTCCTCATAGTGTGTTTTATGAGCCAAAGTCCGATGTGGTTCAAGAAGCGTGAAAGACATAAACTCACATTACTCTATGCACCTTATGATGTTGCAACAGCTTCACACATTTCTTGATGTAAAATTATTGTCCACAGCTTGAATCTGATCTTTGAAAGTCATGATAATCTTGCTGACAGGGACAAGTGAATCAAACTCGCCTCAAGCACGACATCCGAAATATGATTTTATAAAAGCTAGAAAAGGACTAAGAAGAGAGCAGAAATAGGCTGTCACACTGCACTGGCCCAGTGGAGCGGGAGGTTTAGAGGTTAGAGTAAAGACGTCATTCTCCCTGAGGGGGAAATTGTGTTGTAGCAAGTAGCCATTCAAATATAATCATCAATCCAATAATTAGTGATGCATAAGAGTTCTTTTGAATCTCTTATCCCATGGCTTTGATCATCCTTGTGCCTAACAACTCTTGTTATAAAGGTTGAATTGCTGTGATTACTAAAATACAGCAAATTCAAGATTTGCACTGGCACAGTTTTATTTACTATAGGCCAGTATCAGAAAGTGTTTTAAGGGATCTTTAACAGCAGCACGGGTTCCCGACCCGGGTCTAAAAGGATGAGGAACTACTCCTCAAAAAATAAAATGAAAAAGAACTTGGCCCGTACAGGGTAGGAGAAGAATGACAACATTCTTAGTCTGTTTTTGTTTGTTTTTACTTCTGTTAAACAATAGGTTTACATTTTTTTTGTATTCTTATCTTAATACAATATATACAGACCCATGTGTACATTAATGGGTTATTGGTCGCAAAGATCCCTTCTTGAAGCAATTTCAATGTAGATTTGCTTTGTACATAAATTCATTCTAAAGCTAAAATGAAGCTTCAGAAAACTGAGTTCAAGCATGTGGATTTTGTTCCCCATCAATGACATTGAAATTACTTAAGTAAGGCATTTCTTTGCGGCCAGTACGGACCAAAAATAGTTTCAGTGTACATATGGGCGTGTGAGATTATAAGAGAGATAATTATTTTAAGATAAACTTGAAGTAAACCTTCCACACATTTAATGACTTAATTTGTTCCATTGAGCTGCGCATTCCTGTAAGGTAACTTAAGGTCAGAAACTGTCCCGCACTTGCTAAAGCAACCAAGAGGAGTTGCAGTGGAATTGTTATGGAGTTATTATTACATACTTCCTCATTCGTAACAAGCAGATAAACATTTAGCTCAAGGTGTTCTGGTTAATTTTGCAATACCTTCTCATAAAAAGCACATGATGTCTTTTTGGCAACATGCGACTAACACAGGTAAATCATGAAAAGGGTCTTTAAAAACCAGACGGACAGGATTGTCAACATTATTCTGTGCAGGCACGCATCAGTGTATCACTCTCTGAGCACACGGTGATCACGCCTCATCCACCCCTTAATCCCCTGCTTTGGAAAAAAAAAAAAGTGTGATACAAAGGAAAAAAGGACCGACAAATAAGCAGGAATCAACTTTTATTAAAGAAACTTTCATTAATTAAAGAAATTACAGTAAGTCTTGTTTAGTACATATAATTAAAATGACTTATTGCTACTTTAAATAATTAAAATGACTTATTACTACTTTAAATATAAATATATAATATTACTACGTAACAGCTTTTTTTCCTTCTTGTTTTTGTGGTTTTAGGATTAAGGCTTTGATTCGAATTCCTAACCACGGTCCTTCATTCTTCAAGCTCGAGAAGTTTCTTCAGATCAGACTTCAACAGCTCTTCATCTACTTCCTCCTCCTCTACCTCCACCTCTATCCCATCCATGGTTTTCTGCAGCTGTTCCTTGATGCGGTTCAGCTCCAGCAGTCCATCCTGCAGGTCCTTACAAACATCTCGGATCTTACTAGCAAACTCCGTCTTTGCGCCCTTTTTGAGCTCCATGGAATCCTTCGCCAGGAAAAAGACATCGAGGGCCAGGAAGAGACCAGACATGACTCCTGTGGTGACGCTCATCACCTGGGCGGCTTTAGCAGCACCCCCTGCAACACTGAGGACTTGAACGGTGCTAATCAGGCTTTCTGTGTTGATCACCAAAGCCTTGCCGGCCCGGCCGCCTTCCTTCATCACATGTTTGACGTTCTGGTTGAGGTGCTTCTTTGAGATGCTCTCAGCGTACTTCTCAAAGTTCCACTCTTCAAGTGTCTCCATTCCTTCCTGTCAGGTACATAAGGGAGATTTTACATTAGAATTAAACCCCATAGGTTACCAACCAAAACTGAAGAAGTAAACATTTAGTTCTGTGGTTGTCAATTCTTTAGCATCGACACCGTAGTATTTGCAGATTATTTCAAATTTCTATTTTAACTGGCATGAAAACCTGCGTATTAACCATTGTCACAGGACTGGAAAACATGATTTATGAAAATTTGTTTACAGTTTGGATGGAAATTTCAAAATAAAACGGTTATATTTGTGACTCCTAGAACATTTAGTCAAATTTTTCATAGACAAGTTAGACATTTGTTTTGATGTTAGTTGAAGAATATTGCAACTTTCCACTGTTTAAGGAAAGGGGTGGTTATTATCTATGCACACATTTCTAAACCTAACAGTTATCGCAAATATAATTTCTGGTACTCAAAGCTAGAAGAACATATATAAAATGATAATGAGGTTATGTTTGAACTGTGTTGTCAAGCTTTGCATGTAAGCGACAGAAACTGGCTGAGAACTCATCCTCTATCTTCTCACCTGCAAAAACTCCAGGCACTCCTTGATGTCCCGGATCTCATCCTGGTAGTCTTGGATCATCTGCTCCACCTTCTTGCGGTCCGTCTTTGAATGGACTGTGTCTGTGATGTTGGCTGAAGCGGATGCCACCCCACCTGCTGTAGCTATGCCAATGCCAACAGCTGTGACGATGAGCGACGTCCCCGCCGTGAAGGGCGCCAGAATGAGGCCGGTGATGGTAGTGATGGACCCTGCAACACTGGCCACCCCACCACCCACACTGGCCGTGACGGTTTTCTTATGGAAAATGTCAGCTGCATCAGCCAGAGCGAGCAGCTCCAGGATACGCTGCTGGAGTGAGGCGCCGCGCTGGTTGAAAAAGCGAACAAAAAGGCGAGCCGCCATGAACACACGATCAGCTGCTTGTTCCACCACTCTGTGACAAGGAAAACAATTGTTACAGGAGAAATACTGGATTATAATGCAACTGTCAGTTGGCATCGCCAGACTAATTAAATAATGAAATGTGTTTCAGTCATAAATATTAGTAAAATTTTTATTATCGGACACAGACCAAAATGCAATTGGATGGACCTACAACCAATCAGAGCAACGTACTGCAAACACATCTTTCTTATAAACAAAGTGCAGTAGTTTGTTGATCTTTTTACAAATAATATACCGTCCAGTTCAATTAATATCGATGTGATAGTGAATTCAACAGAGCGCTGTACATCAGCGGGAGCCATCTTGGTTGTCCTGTCAGTATCAAACCCGCCACATATTAAATAAACGGCTGTGATCGGCCCGACCCATTCCAGGATGGGTGGAAATCTGTCTGAATGGGAGGGGGGCCAGTTGATATGCCAGAGCAAATAAAATACAAGCTTGCAGATTCATCTGGTTCACAGGCTGTTTTCTGTTAAAATTGGCCAGTGCTACTACTTTAAAGCCTTAAAAGAAATTAATTCAACAAGCAAATGTATAACTTAAGTGAATGAGTCACTTACTCTTCAGGTTCATCATCCTGGTTTGCCTCATTCCACTCATTCCATCCTAATACACAGAAAAGAAACAATTACAAGTTTCTACAAGTCCTGTAAGGTGTGATTTTTATTTATTTTTTTTATCTTGTGCGCACAATAACTTGTATCAGTGACCTGTTTCATCGCTCTGCTTATTTCTTATCTTCTCTTTGGATAATAAAAGCATCAAATATCTAAAAAAATCATATAATGTAAAGTCACACTGTTTTATTACTACAATCATCCCATAATCATTATTTATCTGTCTACATCATAAATGCATCTATTATGGGATGATTGTAGTAACAGTATAACAATAAGGTGATTTTACAGTCTATAGTTGTATAATAGTAATATTACAGGTGTTAATGAAAAATCATAGTTTAAAAAGGATCTACTAAAAATAATTATACTGTGACCAGAATTTAAAAGTATTATTAGATAATTTACACTTTTATTATATAAAAAGAAGACAAGAAAAAAAGAGATAAAACAAAGGCCAATGATACAAGCACAAGATAATAATTTGGGCACACACACAAAAAAAAGAAAGAACATTACGGGGCACGGTGAGTTTCAACTGCAATAAATAGGATCAAAACATACCCTCTACTGTTCTCCACCACGCTAAAAGGCCTTCCTCATCCTGGAAGTGAACAAATTTAAGCTCATTGGAATAATTCTTTGTAGAGTGAAATTACAGTACGCATAAAAAAAATAAAATAAAATAATCATGTGAGGTAATATTAAACATAATAAAAAAAAGACACTTACGTCCAGAGGGTCCAGGACTGTTCCTTCACTGGGCACTGGTATTTCAGCCATCTGTAGTGTCTGAACTTCCACTGCTTCCTATGAAAGAAAAACACAATCTTAAAATCCTGTTTTGCTGCCATACAATGGCTGTAATGTTTTTACCTTGAAGCATCCTTTGGTCCCCTTCAGGAATGCTAATAAACCCACTGACGTTTAATGCAACAGTGCTATTCTGCTGTTAAACATTACTGTACAACTACAGCCAATTGGCTACGATTAGGCATGAGCCAGTATAAACTGTTCACTGTTTTAATGACTTCCTACAAAACAAAAAAGTGCATTTCCAAGGATGCCATGTCTTCAGTCCCAAGAGGTTGCTGATTGTCTTTTTCTCACTATATTTGTAATAATGTTGGTGGTATTAACTAAAAATTGTCATATTAAAAGACAAAAAAAATAGTTCCTGTAAATGAGGCGTCACTCCACATTGGAGGTTACTGGCAGAGCAGCCACAGGTGTTTACATGAAGTAAAATGCCTGAAGCAACGAGAAGCTTACTGGAACTCAACCAACAAGCTATTCAAGCATAAATGAGGTCCCGTTTTCAAAGTAAAACATGCTTTATTCATACGTGTGATTACTGTTACATGGACCATATTGTGAGACGTTTGACCCCATCCATTTAACCAGAAATGTACAGGAGCCACTGGTATTGTGGCACAGTGTACCTATTGCCTAAACATCAACTACATTTAAGGTGAATGTAGGCTACAAACAGAGAGCAGTAAGTCTGCAGGAAGCCAACAGTACAGACTGACCGATGTTTTATAATGGAGTCTTTCCTGTTCTTTCTTAAAATGAATTATGGCAAGTAAATATGTTGGCCTGTCACTCCAGTTTCATGTTAAAGGGATGTGCTTAACAACAGGAAACGTTTGAGACATGAGACACATGGGAAAATATGTATAGAATCCATCTGAGAAATCACAGGCTGCCATGTTATGGTGTTAAGACAGGACAAAATATATTTCAACATAGGTACTGAATAAATTACAATTACAAAAATCCTCTAACCACACACCCTTTCTATAAATATTAGCCTGCCTGGTTCATTGAAGCAGGATTATTTAGCTCTGTATGGTTTTATTTGCAGTTTGATAATGCGACTGCAAACTGATAATCATGCTGTGCGAGTGCTTGAAACACAGCAACTATAATTAGAACCGTGGGAAAGACAGCTACACTGCCTCCAGAATTATTGGCACCCTTAAGTAAAACATTTCTTAAAAAAGGTTTCTCCTAATGACCTTTAATTCAAAATATTGTCATGCTGAAAGGTCCAACCACGTCCCAATTTAAACTTCCAGTCTTTTTCCAGTTGAACAATCCTTCTTGTGGTGCATGGGGTCAATGTACACACTCTTCCAGGCTGATTATTAACGTCTTATGTCGCCTTAAACGTCCTTATTATTGGTATTTTAGTTTGGAAATGTTCTTATAACCATTTCCTGGTTTGTGCAGCTCAAAAAAAGTTTGTCGCACATCGTCACTGTGTTCTTTGGACTTTCCTACAGTGATGAATGACAAAGGGAATTTGACCTTACACCTTTATACCCAAGTGAAAACGCAAAGTCATGGTTGAGCACTTAAGAGTTCCCAGTCAAACAGTTTAACTTAAAAATTTAAATATGACTGATTAGATTTTAATTAATAATATTTTCTAGGGGTGCCAACAATTGTGGCACACATGTTTTGGTGAGAAAATATTTATTTAATGTCAAACAAATGCATTTCTTTCAATAATTGTATTTTGAGTTAAAGACCAAGAACATAAATAGCAAAGACATTTTTTCCACAGCCTCTTAAGTAAGGGTGCCAATAATTTTGGAGGGCAGTGTATAATGTAGATCAGCTGATATACAATAAACTGTATACTGTGTTTCCTATTCTATTGTTGGTTTTATTTCATTTAATTCTATTTAAATTGTTCCTATTTTTAAAAAAATGTAATTGTATAGCTTATGTCAAGCACTGAAATGCGGGTTTTAAAGCTGCCTTGGCTACTCACCTGGGGCAGTGCTTGAGTGTCAGATGATGCAGTTGCAGAATCCTGTGGAGCAAAAATAAGGGGAAAAAACAGCACTATTACACTATGATGGAGAAAACATTCCCATTTTAAAATATGTAACCGTTGAAACAAAGCAAATTGCACTGTGGAATGTTGTAGTAGTTTTGCAGAAAATGCAATATCACAAGGTAATGGAAAGAAAATATTGCATTTTGGACTGGACCCCTTCGTTTAGCAGTAGAAGGACGTGTGTTGGTACCTTTGCTCCGGACCCAAACAATGCACTGGGCATTATCCTCTTTATTCTGAAAGTCTAGAGAATGAATGAAGAACACTAATATTATTCTGACATCTTTACAACTCCACAGGCACAGTCACAAGTACTATCAAGAGTTAGTAAGACTACTGTACATACAGCTTTTAGTAGCAGATTTACGCTACATGTTCAATTGATATAATTCAAATGCAACCTGAGCGAAACACTGGTCTTTAAATACCATAGTTCTTTTCTTTGGTGCCTCCATTGGCTGGCTTTTCACCTCGTAGCTGGGGTCAGCATCTGTATACCAAATAGACTGTGGAAGGATTAAGAGATTAGTTCTCTTGATACAGTTTGATTCACTGTTGTGACGTTTTCTTATTGACTCAAAAGATCACCACCATGAGTATTTTATTATAATCAAACACCTTCAAATCCAAGAAGGATGAGGTTAGATATTTTTCCCTGAACTGTTTGGCCATCTGGCTCATGTCGGCGACTGATTAACAATCTTCATGAAAAATAAACAATCATTGTTTTCTGCAAGTTTGCGTGTCATGATCTCCTTGATAGATTGCTTGACATTGTTGTGGTTAGACAGCATGTTTTTATGGTTCCTTCCAAGTATGATCAGCCTTCTTATACAGACGTAAAATCAGGTACCAGCTAGAGATCATGTCTGAAGAGGAATGCATATGTAGAGATGATGTACTTGATGTCTTACATGTCTCTCTATGGTGCTGTCGTCAAGGCTTTCAGAGCTGGTGGAGTTCTCTCTAAGAATAGTTTTGTTTTCCTGATGAGTGGGAGAAAAAGAAAAGTTAAGAGCAGTTGGGTCTTATGAACTAGATGAGGAGTTAAGCAAAACAGACCAAAACATCTCCATTCCTTCCAAAAGTTCCAGTAAAGCTTAACCTGTACCTGGGTCTGGAATGAGGAACCTGTATGTGGCACTGCAGCGTCTGTCTCACATTCTTCATCTGGCATCTGTTGCACAACAAAACAGTGGGTAAAACAATCGTCCGGCTGGGGTTCGTCTTCAGAAAATAATAACTAATTAAGTCCAGCATAAAGTTTAGAAGTTTATTGTACAGTACCTGTGTGTAAGACTTGAACGGGTTTACTTTCTGCATCATCCCTTTGAACATCCCAGGGTTCTAAAATAAATACACAAACACAGAAAAAAGGCAATGAAGTAAATACATGTAATCATCACATTCAGTTATCTATGATACAACAAAAGGAAACTCACTATATCCACGTAGGTATTCAGGAGGGGGACATAAAAACAGTAAATAAAATAGACTGAAAGAAAATGTTAGGATCACTCTGATGATGCAAATACACGGCGCCATCTGGTGGTAGTAGCAAGAATAACACTGGCAGACAGCAATGCACACCACTACTTTCTACATTTAGGAGGATTACTGAGGAAACAACCATTTTATCAGAGTCATTTTGGCTTCATAAATATCATCATTATCATGCAGATCCCTCAACGCAGGCTGATGATGCACAGTAACGAATCAGGACTGGTTAATTTAGTACATTTGGGAGTATTTACTAAATTCAGATGATCACGACATGACTGCGTGCACCTAACGTAAAGGCTAAGGGTTGCCCCACTACATTAGGCAGTTTACATGTATAAAATGTTTTATTTTGCTCTACACTAACATTATCGGTTAACAGAAAAGGGGGTCTGCTTTTTGACAAAGCGCTTCATTGCACAGATCTACCTGCTTCTCCGGTAAGTTGTTGTTGTCGGCTAAGCTCCCCCTGCTGGAGGAGAGGTCACTGTGTAGAGGCCGGGCATCCTGGGAAGATCAGATGAAAGGGCAGAGACAAACAAACCAAAAATGTGAACAAGGCAGCCACCTTGGCATGTTAATTAATTCCAGAAAAGTAAAATGTTGTATTATCATCATCAGTATTCCAACTGGTACCTTTGGCTGTGAGGCTTTGAATGGGTTAACTTTCTGCATCATTCCTGCAATCATCCCGGGGTTCTAAATAATACATGTAACAATGAAGTATAAGGATAACAAAGTGAACTAATCCCAGTACCATACCAACAAGCTGCACATTTGCATGACTTGTAGAGCCGTTGGCTGTGTGCAGGAGAGCAGACCATGTTTACCTGTTTGCCTTGAAGTTCTTTTCCTGTCTCTGGTGGATCTGCCGAATCATCTGCAGGGTCGCTCTTTGGCACCTGCAGCAGAGCGACAATACTCAGGAGGCAAAAAAAATACAAACAAAAAAACAAAACACAAGATGCTACACAATCTTTATTTTTATTTTTTTGGCACTACTGTGTGAACTTCCTTAACCTCAAGTTACCTCTGGTGTTAAACCGGTTTTTAAAGAGGAAATTCATCCAAAGGAAACAACCTCACGCACCAGTCTTACAATTGTTTTGATTCTTTTGAGATTAAAATCATCTTAAATCAAAGCATAAAGATTTACTACAACACTACCATAAAGTGTGTGAATTAGAGTCAATTAGTCCCAATCAAAAGGTCAGTTGCATCTTTAATGCTGTTTTTCCTGATACTTTGCGGGTCACTGGTTTTCATGTAAAATGTACAGAGCAGATACCTCTGTGGAAGGCTTGAACGGGTTGACTTTGTGCATCACCCCTTTTAACATACCAGGGTTCTGAAACACAACCGCACATGGTCATCCAGTGCTCCACCAGGTTAAATACATTTACAGTATGTAAATCACTGCTGTGGTGTTTTTGAATTATCTCCAATTGTTCCCTTTTTCAGAAATGTCCCACCTGATTGGAGTCTGAAACCCTTCCCTGTTCCAGTGACTCTGACGATGGAGCTTTGGAGACCTGCGAGAGAAAACTGGCTGAGTGGACGTCTTTTTGTGGGACACAGATCTTCCAGTACCATTGTAACTTGCAGACATTGCTGTGGTTACCTGGGAGGTAGACTTGAATGGGTTGACCTTCTGCATGACCCCTCTCAGCCCACCAGGGTTCTGAAATACAAGTTTTCAAATAATTAATAAACTTGATGCACTCGACTTATGATTCTCAGTCCGTGTTCTCTAGTCCTGTTCATTTATCTGTAACATTCATACTTGAGCTTAGTTGCTACGACACTTGTCATTTCAAGTGTCTCGTATTTGGACAAAATCCAGATGAGATTTAAGACACTTTCATTTACCACATCTGTTGGCCGGATCACAATTCCCATTGTCAGTCTTTTGGTTCCCAGGCAACAAGCAAATCAGGGTCAGCCCTCCAGTATCTAATATCTTTCATGAAACTTTAGCTGTTATCTGGTTAGAAAGCGTCTCAAATCTCTGGAGGTGGTTCGAGCGATCCAATTTCAGTCCGTCCTAAATGCTTCTTGGATACCTTTACACTTTGTCACTTCATGCGTACTGTAAATGCATCCAAGAAGCATTCAAAGACGGACTGATACCCGATTGTTCAAACCACTTCTAGAAGTATCTGGTTGTATCTGGCCAGATGTTGAAGTAGTAGTTCACCACCTCGTCGTCGACCGAGCAGATTTTGATTTACTTGTAGACGCCAATCAGATTTGTGATCTGGCCACAGGAGACGCGTTTACTGTATGTGGCAAAGTGTAAATAAACGTAAATGTCATATGGAAATAATTTTTGAATAAAGAAAATCATTTAAGACAACGACAAAATGTACTTGATGTGTTACATGTCTCTCTGCGGTGCTGTCGTCCAGGCTTTCAGAACTGTTGGAGTTCTCCCTGAGAACAGTTTTGTTTTCCTGATAAATGGGTGAGAAACAAAAGTTAAGAGCAGTTTGATCTTACAATGTAAAGAAAGAGAAAGCGAGTAAAGTATCGACATCCAAACATCAAATGACACTGAAAACATCTCTTCAAATTCTGCTGGAATCTAATAGCTATGATAAACTGGGCATTTAAGTTATGATCAAAATATGAGGAGTTAAGCAAGTGACAATAAAAAGCGAGACATCAACAAACAACAACAAACATCTCCATTCCTTCCAAAAGTTACAGTAAAGCTTAACCCGTACCTGGGTCTGGAATGAGGAACCTGTATGTGGCACTGCAGCGTCTGTCTCACATTCTTCATCTGGCATCTGTTGCACAACAAAACAGTGGGTAAAACAATCGTCCGGCTGGGGTTCGTCTTCAGAAAATAATAACTAATTAAGTCCAGCATAAAGTTTAGAAGTTGATTGTACAGTACCTGTGTGTAAGACTTGAACGGGTTTACTTTCTGCATCATCCCTTTGAACATCCCAGGGTTCTAAAATAAATACACAAACACAGAAAAAAGGCAATGAAGTAAATACATGTAATCATCACATTCAGTTATCTATGATACAACAAAAGGAAACTCACTATATCCACGTAGGTATTCAGGAGGGGGACATAAAAACAGTAAATAAAATAGACTGAAAGAAAACGTTAGGACACACGGCGCCATCTGGTGGTAGTAGCAAGAATAACACTGGCAGACAGCAACGCACACCACTACTTTCTACATTTAGGAGGATTACTGAGGTTTCATGGAGATCTTCATAGCCATGAAGGACATACACATCATGGTATTCTACTTGGTACCGCTTTTCTTGCAGAGACGACTGGCTTGCATGCGTTAGTTTTGCAATTTATCGGTCAAGTGCAACATTTTAAATCAAAATGCTGCTACATCTCCTCTTGTCACAATAAATGAGGAGAAATGAAAATCCTGTTTAGGGTCTCTTTCAGACAATAAGTGGCCAAATGACAAAAACAACTAAAAACACAATCCTGACACACACATGTTTAACACAAATTAGTCAGACTTACTCCTTAAAACCAGAGTTTCGCTGTGTTGGGCACCACAAATGTTGCCTACAGAGCTGCTTTTAATTAAAAAAAATTTAAAAAAAGGAAACCACTGATACAAATAAGGCAAAAAAAAACACTTTTACTGCAAGTTATATTTGAGTTCTTCTCACCTGTGTGGAGTCTGTTCTCGGTTCTAGTGATTCTGAGGAAGGAGCTTTGCTGACTGTGGAGGGGGCCTGAATAAAGAAATAAAGTTTAATCATATGACTTTAAATCAAAATTATAACAATTCTTTTTTGGAAATGGTCGTAACGTTTTACCTGCGTGGACTTGAATGGGTTGACCTTCTGCACAACTCCCATCACCCCAGTCCTCTGCTGTAAACACAAACACAGATTCATTATGAGGAAAAACATCAGCCACTGTGGGAAAAAAATGCACCTGACACGAGTTTGGACACTCACCTGCGAGGCTGCGGTCATTCCTGCATCCTGTTTGTTCAGGCTGTACGTGGTGGGGTTTTCTAGATCCTGGTGATGAAAGAAGCCCACAATTAATGAAACACACACACACATAAACAAACAAACATGTCCCACTGACCTCCACCACTCTCCCCTCACCTCCTTCCCCGGTCTGGGTGGGACGGCTGGAGTTGGGGCTGCCGAGCCTTTCTCTCTTCTGAACATGTTCATGCTGAAACACATGGTGTGTTAAATATTAGGACGTGATGATGGCAAGAACAGCCACATGACCCATGAGGTTTTTTCTTTTTTTTTTTTAAAGACAATCAGTTCTTTAAAGCCAAGGTCGTTGCTGTAGACCCACACACCAAATTCCATTCAAATATTTGACAATTTAAGGTACCAGGCTTGGAAAAGTCGTTAAATAGGCCTATGAGTGGAGTGCTTTTGCGAAAACTGAAACTAGGAAACCATCGGTTGTTATTTCCCCTTTTGTTTCGGTCACATCACCTGCAAGGGCACACCCACCTGCTGAAACAGCCCCATTAGAAAAGTTACAATGCATTCGTACAAGTAATGCTTTGCTACAGAGGATTGCGCCGAATTGAAAAACGCATCCACCTGAGTCGATTCAAAGTCTGAAAGTCACTTTTTTACAGCGGGTAAGTTATCAAAAAAAGGCAACAAACTTTAAATTGGCAGAATTTTGAACGGAGTTCGGCGTGTGCCGTCCCGAGCAGCCTGCGGAGGAATGTTTGCCACCACACAACAACCACAGATCAAACACAAGGAAACACAACTTTACCTCAGCGCTGCCACGGAAAAACACAAAATGACACCAACAACACACTCACAAAAAAAAAAAAAAAAAAAAAGAGGCTGGGAGTGAGAGGAGTAAACGAGCTTTAGAAGTTATTCACCGCGGTCCTCTTCACTTCCCCCTTCAGACACGTCAAACTTGTTGGGCAGAAACCGAGGCGGGCCTCTGCAGGGTTGTGTTACCGGCGGCCCGCTCGCTCATGCCGGCTCCCACTTTTGCAGGAAACTTTTTTTTGGGCGAAACAATGGACGAGGTGCAGGGTTTCAATGTGCCGGTGCGCCACAAAAACCAGGGTCCCGTGACCCGGCCCGGGATCACCTGGGCCGGGGCGTGGCGGCGCGCCTGCCCGCTGAAGTCGGGCTCAGGTTGGATGCTGGACGAGCTCCGGACCCGGCGGCGGCCGCTCGCTCGGCTTCCCCCCGGGTTTTGGCAGCAGGAGGACGGTCATCTCCTCCCAGGACCTCCCGCTGAACCGCCGGAGGCCGATTTAGGGACCATCAATAAGTTAGTGTTTACTGTTAATTATATATTCATGCTGACAATATTAGTAAAGGTGATGATAATTTATTTTTATAAAATTAATTTCGTGTTGCACACTTGTAATGTATTTATTTTAAATAAATAGGCTATTTTGGTAAAAGTCAAAATTTTCATAAAAAAAATATTTTTATTCAGTCGCTTCTGTGAATCCACATCAATACCAATATGTACCACTAAACAGGACAAAAAGGACACAGCTCTTTATATTGGATGTAATGCTTCATGTGTTTTATGTTCATATTTTTATTGATTAGTTAATATTAAATAAGTTCATGTAATGTGATACAGTGGCTCCAAATCAATATCAGACATTATTACTTACACTGGACAAATGGGACACACCTTCTTATATTGGATCTTCTTCTATTTTTTAATAAATATCTTATTTTATCTTACTTACTAATTTCTGGAGTTAATTTGGAGTCACCGCCTCAGATGACATGGAAGCTATTGAAAAAAAATCATGAATTTTCCATAAACATATTCATAAAAAGAGGAAAAAAAATCACTAAAATCAAATATGAAGAGGTGTGTCCTATTTATCCAGCGATCATTTTTGAAAACATGAAAGCACTTCAAAATAAGTGTGCTACATGAAATAAATTTATTGTATTTTTTTTTTTTTTTTTATCATAATTTTGACTAATATTTTCAAGTCATCATGAAGAAAACATGTCAATTAAACAGTAATTTATTGATGGTCCCTAAATCAGCCTCCAGCAGTTGAGCGGGAGGTTCTGGGAGGTGATGACCGTCCTCCTGCTGCCAAAACCGGGGACCTGAAGAACAAGACCCCGCTGGACTACATCCAGCACCCAACACAAAACTAACTTCTCTGCTGACTGTTTTCTTTTTTTATTTCTGTCTTATATTTGTTTTCCTTTTATTTTTTCATTTAAACTTTTCACATAATTTATTCCTTTCAGAACTGTGGTTTGATAAACTTTGATATTATGTTAAATAAATGGTTCAAAAGTCAAAAGATAATCAAAAAGCTGTAATAATTTGAGTTTTAGAAGCAACCAAATACTTTGTGAAATTACTACAAACCCTAAAATTCAAAAGTGAAGTTTGAAGAAAACTTGAAAGATTTTCAAAGTAAAATAATATGCTAAAAATTCAGTGGGATTTAAATGTCCATATTACACGTTCGATACTAATTAAATATTTAGTAGTTTATAAGATTCTCATTATTACAGCTTGTATTTCCTCCTCAGGTCTGAAGGCTGGGAGCACCACCTAAGGCCAAAGATTTACTACAAGGAAACATTGGCACAGTCTTTATTCACAGATTCAGTATGACATTAAAATATCTTAATATACTAAAATAGAATATTTTAAAGACCTTTGCAGGTACATTCTGTTCAAGTTAAAATAATGCAGGAAGATGCACTGACAAAATGATAGAAACCTTTCTGTATTCACAACATATTAAACATGAATACTCAGCTTTAAGTTTCAAAGTTAAATATAACATATTATAACAGGCACGAGTTAAAATCATTCAGGAAGGCATAACAGTATCTACACACATGCAAAAACACATTTACATGGACACCACATAGTAAGACCAAAAGTGTATTTTTGAAAAGAAAATATGTGGGGAACAATAGAGTGGATTCTTCATAAAGCTTAAATGCAATACATGTGCATGTTTCCATAAGCCATTCAGGCGAGTGGCCGTATATTTTTTGTGCAATAATTTCACATGGTGACACGTGGCTTTAAATGCAGAAATACTTTAGCAATAGACCTGCGATACAAATTGTTGTAGCTTTTATAACTTTTGTACCAGCAAACATTGAACAACATTTTTTATTACTCAGGTGTGCAGTGAATTGGCTTTTTGAGGCAATGCCATACAGTGATATATTAAAAATATTAGAGGCGTTTCTCCTACACCTTATATTTAAACCTTTTACCCACAGAACAAAACATACTGTACAGTGAACAAAGAAGGGTGTCCATGTTCCTGTTATTCTGACGAGTCCCTGTGTGTTCAGTAAACACGTTACACTAAAATACAAATACAACAAGACTCTACAGCTTAAAAAGTTACCACAGTAACATTAACACCCTATATCACCAAAATCACAACAAAATAATAATCATAATTAGCTTCACAGTGGTTGCAGTTTTTTGCAGGACTATTGCAATTTATTGGTATGTACTGTCTTCCTTATAACATCCGGAGTCTGCAGCCTTACACACCCTTTGAATGAGGCGGCTTTACTGACCCACTGGCTCCCATGAGCTCCTTCAAAACCAACAGTTCCCTGGTTTAGCCAGGAGAGGGGGCTGGTGATCTTTGAGACGCAGCTGCGGTCAGAGTGGCATCACGCGGGACGTCGCTCACATGCTTCCAGTAGCGTCCTGCAGCTCCTCTCGGATGGCATTGAGCTTCACTATCCCATCGTTGAGCACATTTGCCACCTGCTTTATGTGCTCCACCACCTCTTTCTTGCAGCCTTTCTTCAGCTCTCGGGAGTCCTTCATGAAGTACTTGTCCCTGCCTTTGAAGAGTCCTTGGACCGCGGCGATGGCTGCGTCCGTTACCTCTGCCGCTTGCATCACGGGCGAGTCGACTAGGCTGGTCATCTGGACGGCGCTGCGGATCTCCCAGTCCTGCGAGTAGTGCTGGGTGCCAGACCTGAGGAAAGGATGGCCGCGGAGTTTGTATAAGCCCTGATCGACAAAGTGGAGGATCTTCCCCATGTGCACCAGGTGAGCCTCACACTCCTCCAGCACTGTCTCCACCTGGGGAAGGAGAGGGGAATGACCACAGGCTTCGGTTAAACATTGAAAAAGTCAACGTTAAGTAATGTACAATCGCATCAGGAGACACTGCATGCATTGTAAAATTGCAGCTGACCTTCTTCCGGTCATGCATGTTGTTGACGTTGTCCGAGATGGCCGCGGAGGCGGAAGCAATTCCGCCGGCCGTCGCCACCCCCACGCCAACAGCGGTAACTATGAGAGAGGCGCCGAAGGTAAAGGG
Organism: Lateolabrax maculatus; assembly: GCA_031216445.1. NCBI lineage: Eukaryota > Metazoa > Chordata > Actinopteri > Acropomatiformes > Lateolabracidae > Lateolabrax > Lateolabrax maculatus. The sequence goes on from CM062207.1 coordinate 5,251,481, forward strand.
TGCCAAAACCAAACCGGTGATGGCGGCCACGCCGCCCACAGCTGTGGTGGTGCCACCAGTGATGCCGGCGATGTTGGCCTTCTGGTGGAAATTGCTGATGTCGTCGGCGATGGCGTGCAGCAAGATGACGGACTGCCAGAGGACCTCGGCTCGCTCTGTGAAGACCTTGTTGAAGAGACGCAGGCCGCGGTGAACCTTGTCCGCCAAGATGGTGAATGACCTGGGATTTATTGGGGGGAAAAAAAGCAATTATGTTTGGTAAGCACAGCGTGGAGTACTGGTAAACTACTTATGCAGTTTACCAGTACATAAGTGCTGTATTGTCACTGTGTTGGCACAGAGTACGCAGATACACAGTCTGTCACTCATTTAACTACGACTGCATCGATTATTCTGCCCATTATTTTCTTGATTAATTGTTTTGTCTATAAAATCAGTCAGAATATAATGAGAAATACCAATTTCTTTTATCAGACCAATGGTCCAAAACCAAAAGATTCTGTTTGGTATCATATATGACAAAGACGACTACCTGTTTCAGCTCTACATTTAGCACAAATCTTGCCCACTACAACTACTGGTACAGCGACAGCAGAAACAATCCCCCCAGCATACTTTGAAAGTATCAGATTGAGCAAATCAGGACACTTTTACTACCGCCAAATTCATACAAACAGACGTACTTGGAATTATCCTCTTGTAGGACTTTGTTCTCATCATCTGATGGCACCTCATCCCATTCTGAAATACAAACATCAGGTGTTATTGGAAAAATAAAAAATGCATTACTCCGTTTTAGTTGTCTGAATCTGTTAATTCCAATACGTCTTATTGTGACTCACTTTCCACAGTGTACCACCACTCCATCAAACTGTCAGTGTCCTGTGACAAAACAAAGCACGATGGTTCACACCTGAGCGCCACAAGGTGAACGTGCGTACGCAGGAAATGCATGGTGGTGAAGTGGAATATTTATGTTTAGTTAGTTTTAAGAGAAACTGACCCCTTCATCGCCGTCATCCTCCAGACTTCCCACAGTGCGACCATCCATCTGGGCAGCCAGCCACTCGGCCTAAAAGAGGGATGAGGGAGGGCGTGGACGGGACGAAAACGACATACTTTACCACATTCGCACAGATTAGTCATCTAAACCTGGCTTTACTTAACCAAGCCCTTTGTATATATATTAAGACTTTTGTATGCTCTAGTTGGTGTGTAGGCTCGTGTGTATGCTATGTTGCTGAACCGGCCCTGTCACATGTTGAAGGGACGTGTCCTATCAGCAACAGAGATAAACAAGCCTACAGCGGAAAAAAACAACATTTCATAATAGCTGCTCACTGTAAGCTGAGGTCAACAAACTGCACCTTGTATGAATAATGCCAGACGGCCTTTCATGTGCAAGAATTGTTCAGAGCAGTTTTTACTATTTAAAACATCTGACTCTCAGCTTAAACAGCAAGGCTTTGTGACAATACACATTAACAGAAAACCAATACAGAACAGTATTATGCTGTAAATCTGATCCAAGAAGTGATTTTCCATGAAGCTTGCCAGGTTGGACGCAGTAGGAAATCCGAGACCAAATCAAAATGTGTTATCAAAGTCAACCGAATCAGGTTGATCAGCTTAAAACACGTGTTGATAAGTTTATCCAAGGAGTAACAGACATACCATGTTGTTAACTAATCACTGTCAAACGAATCCAAGATGGATGCAAATCATTTAAATATCTTGCAGTATTTTCCACTCTGAAAGGTGCGAGCTTACCTTGGCAGCCTCTGACAGGAAGTCACTAGACGTAGCTCCTGGTGGATCTTCACACTCTTGCATGGCTTTGCTCTGACATGAAATTGAGAAGTGAGGATGTCAATTTTTTTTTTTTTTTTTTAAAGATCTGACAGCAATTAGAGTAAAACCCTTGTTTTCCTCATGTGACAGGAAATAAGTTAGATTCACCTTAGCTTTGTGCTTTTTGAAGCCTCTAATTTTCTGTGACTTCTTCTGTTGAAAATAAAAGAAAATATGTTTGAGAATTATATATTAAATAACCTGGTAAAAACAGTAAAAGTGAACATGAGAGTTAAAAATACCGGTTTGCAGGACTTCACGTCATCTTCTTCGAGGTCGTAAATGTCTCCGGGACTCTTGAAATCTTTTCCTGTGTGACTGAAGTCATCCTGCAACAAAATGTCAGGAATAAATTCAGTACCACAAAAAACACTTTATTAGAATGTAATAATTCAGTTAATGTCCCATGCAGATGTTGTGCATTTCATCAACATACATTGGATGCTTGCTGAGGTGTGTGGTAGCTGAATCCGTTGGCTGACATCGGTTTGCGTGGGACGGGAACAGGGGCTTTATATTTGTAATTTTTCTGACAGAAGAAACCAAAAAATATTGCATGTGTTAAGTGAAGCTTACGCTGTCAGATGAAATAAAAATAAAATAATCCTCTTCTCTCCTGCATGAAATCTAGTAAGGAACTACAATCAAATCACTCTGATGCAGTGTCTTCCATTGTCACGCTCTTCATCAGTTTCCAGTGAACGCTTTACAATTCACAGAGCGTTTCGAGGGATCATCTGCTGTGAAATTAGACATTTAGCACAATGATGCATTTGACAGCACAAGCGCTTGGGATCATTTTCTCTATTGTTGCTAATCTATTCTGTCAAAATGATCGGTGCCCTGATTGCTCTTTTCGTTTCGCATGGTGCGTCTACAAAACACCTACACTGTGCTTCCACTATCGCTGCTGCGGTAAGCTTGTTACTGGTACAGCTCTTATAAAAATACTGGTTTCAGATATAAAAATACCGGTTTCCAGTCCTCCATCACGTTTACGTCTTCATAGTCTAACTCTTCTGCTGAGAAGCTACTCTTTTTTTTCTGAAGACTGATGTCATCCAGCATGTCCTCCTGATAAAAAAAAAGACATTTATGAAGAACCCAAATGAAATAGAATAACTTCTTTCATCTGCAACCAAACATTTCGAAGAAACATATTTACCTTAGAGCTTCGACGACCCTTGTGCAGCAGTTTCATCTGTGTTGGTTTCTTCTATTGATGAAGGAAAAAAGCCCATTTAGTGAAAACTGATAAAAAAAAAAAAATGTTCAATGAAAAACTGAATATTAAAAGAAAAGAAAGTTACCGGTTTGCAGTCTCCCACTTCATATGGATCATCATCTCCTTTCAATCCGGCAGACGCATGGAGTGCTTTCTGTAAGTGCTCATCATCCATGAAAGCGGCCTAAGTAACACAAATTCAGAACAACCGTCATTCTTGGGAGGTAAGTCGATAACCAAAATCATACACAGTGAAATCATGCTGCGAAGAGGAATATTGGTTCTTTTTTTTCCACTCAAGCATGAATCAAGTCAGCAGATAAGTACATATAATAATGTAAATGTTTGCAACGTCAAGCAACACATTATATAACGGTAACAATAAGAAAAAGTGTACCTTGCTCGTTGACTGAAGACTGTTGTGACCTTTTATCTCCTCTACATCCTCATAATAATCATCCTAAAAGTGAAATAATTATTATAATAATTTACATGTAGAAAACCAAGTTGTTTCAGAATGAAACAAGTAAGTGATGGATTTTTCTATAAAATGAAAAACAAAAGTAATAAATACTTAATAAATAAACCATGCCATCCCCAAAAATGATTGACAGGAAACAAATCAGACTATTCACCAGATATCATTTGTTGTTGTCTAAATGTTGATTTAACTGAACTGAAGGCGACTGTTACCTGGGACTTCTTACGAGCTGTGTAGCCATGTGCACCGAAACCTTCATCTTGTGATTTGTCCTGAAAGAAAAAAAAAATACCAAACATGTTACACGGCCTCGACTTTCTCATACCACAAACACAATGGACAAGCATCGCTCACACATACTGAACCCACTACATTCAAATGTCAAAAGTATATAATCATACCTTTGAGCCTTTGCGAGGTGTGTATCCGTGTGCTCCCTTCGGTTCATCATCAGTCTGGAGAGAGAAAAGTTTGAATATGACGGATCCATTAAGGTGTGAACAAATATGCTGCGGAATAGTGAAATATGAACTACAGCAGAGATGTGATACCTTTCCTATGCTGATGGTAAATCCTCTCTGGGGCACAAACTTGATTTTCATCTTCTTTTTTCTCTTCTGGAGAGAGATACAATATATAATATTATTATTCCAAATTAGCATCTACATACTAAAACGTCTTGGCTGAATGTCACGCGTTTTGCCATGCTTCCCACCATGATGACATATTTATCAGCATGAATGTGCATATTGCTATGCATCATTAAGTATAACAAAAGCATTAAAATATCCATGGCTGTCAACCTCTTTGTGCTGGGCTCCCCCTCCCTCATCGTCCTCACCAGTGCTGTCATCCAAAACTGCCCCCTGTTGACAACGACACACTGCATCAAAAGCTGTATCATGTCAAACACCAGAGTTTGTCTTTAATGAAGTAGAGCACATACACAATTTCTTCCAAAGACTGAAATATTGAGATAAAGAAACATTGGGATATGAATTAATGTGCCATGGGCTCTCTTTCCAGTACTTTGAATATAACAAAGCATTTGTGGAGAATTTGAGTGGCGAATGCTCAAGATAATCTTTGGAAGTGAAAGTGAACTTGAAGATTCAAGCCCTGTGAAACCTTTTTCTCCCCCTCTTGCACCTTGTCTGCAGCAGACGATTCAGGATCCAACTAGTTTGATAAACAGGTACTTTACCTCTGACCATCGGCGTATAGAGTTTTTCTTGCCGGCGCTTGTCTTATTCATGTAATCATCCTGTTGTGGAATTACACAGAAAAAAGTCATCAGAGCTGCGGTAATGACGTAAGAAGTCCTGTGTATGTATGCTTTTCAGACTAACTACAAAAAACTAAAATCAACGTCCTTCAGCAAACACACTCGTACGTCAGATAACTTACCTTTGATCCTTGAGCTAAATGTCCGTTCATGTGTGTTCCCTCTCGCACAGAGGAAGTAGCGGATGCTCCTCTAGGCAGCTGATCGACTTTGGTCTTCAGAGATTTCTTCTGTTGACAAAAGAAGAGATTATTATACCACCACTTATTCATAAATACTGTTTATAAATACAATAAAAAAAATGCATACTTTGTAGTCCAACCCATTCTGCTCCCAATCTTCAGTCTCTCCCACCGACGGGTGCATATCTGAATAAAACTCCTGAAAAACAGAAGCACTCACTTTTAAACTGAGCAAATGTCATTTTAAACACGCTGGTGTGTTCAGATATAATGTAACAATCATTTTTGTCTTGATTTATTTGAGCAGATTTTATTCCTGGATCAAGTGTTTAATTGGCTTTACATTAGAGCAAGCAGTGGGTGATTTGTTTTTAAATGTTTAAAGAACTTATTGTCGGTCCAGTTTTTTGACTGGACCTGATTGTTACCTTTGATGATTTACGTGAGTTGGGTAGTGTCCTGCTCTTCCCCTCCTTTGTGTCATCAGCAAACTTATCCTACAAAGTCAAAAAATCATTACCGTCACAAAGACGAACATGCAAACACAATCGAAGCGGTGAAACTCTGATTTTGCAACTCTTCATTTACCTTTGACCCTCTTCTGGAAAGTAGGGACAATCTGAATTTTCTGTCCTTTTTCTGTTAAAATAAAAAGGGGAAAAAAAGGAAGGACATTAAACCATATACTGGAAAATATATTGATAACAACCACAGAATGTCTAACTGATGACTGATGGGAGAGAGAGAGACTGTCACATAGTACCTTGCTGTGACTCCCTGTGCCGTCCTGATCCTCGCCACTTCCTCCATCAGAGTCCCCCTTAATCTAACAGAAAGGTTATCTTTTTTTTAGCTGCTTCTTTCTACTTACAAACAAAAAATGCCAACTAGAGAAATAACTTGTCTCTTACTCTCAGTGACTCTCTCCGCAGTCTCAATGTCCCGGACTTGAATAAAAAAATTATAAAGAAAACACAATTCATGAGATTTCGAGGTAGTATGCCAACATATTCAGAGAGAATGTGATGAAAGAATTGCTGTTAAATATTAAAAAATGTATTCTTACAGGTTTGAAGTCAGGGTTAAGCTCCGGGCTGTCTTCAGGCCAGTCTTCAACACACCTTTCCTGTTTTGGGATTTTAGTGAAGCAAACATTTATATACACAGTTCTACTTCCCCGTTAAATGTTTTCATTTCTTTGAAAACACACCTGTCCAATAAGCAGGATGTCCTCAAAGACAGCAAAGTTCTCTGGGTCCGTTGGTTGACTTTCCTGTAAAAACATAAATACTTGAAGCAGAAAGATGACGTTCTGTCCTCAAACTACCTATGCATTGTTTCATTGTTAGTCATTTGATATTTGGAGCAATAACCTAAAATATAATTAGTAATTCGCTGATGAGTTCAAACTTCAACATCATGCATACCAGAGTTTTTGGTTTGTGGGGAATAACTGGTTTCGGGAGCGGTCTGAAGGCTGGTTTAGGGGAGGTTTTTGGCGCTGTTGGCTCAGGTTCAATCTAAACACAGTCGAAAAGAGACAAAGAAGCTAAGCTTACAGCACAGCAGTTTCAGTATCAGTGAAATTATTGAGTTAAACAAGCAGAGAAATAATAACACGTGTTAAACTGTGTTCTGCGCATACAAGGTTTGCTGGTGTGGGCGGCTTTTCTGGTATTGGTGGCTTTTCTTTCCTCGGCGGTCTGGTTCGTGGAAGCGGCTTTGGCGGACGTTTGAAGGTTGACACCTGCAAGATTGATTATAAAAGAAGGAACAGAAGACATGTCATCGACGACATGCCGTAAAGTGGGACCCATGACAAAGCACAATTTAAAGTACAATGTATTAGCACTAAATATTGATTTTTGTGGTTGTCCAAATATCAAATGGCACTTACGTGAGTCATTTCGGCTGGAGACTGGCTTGGGGACATGGACATATTCCTGGCCCGACTGAAGGGAGTTGGCTGAAAGATTTCATGTTTACTTCCCTGAGGAGTCGTCAAGAGAAAATCGTGTGGCCGGTCGAGGGTTTTCGGCTGGACGGCTGGATGAGATTCTGATGGCGTTGTCTCGAAGAGATCTGGTGATAATAGCGTGTCCAACTTAACTTCCGATGGACTGTTGCGTGAAGGTGCAGAGTATGTGGCCTTCGAGGCAGTATTGCTGGGGGTTATCTGAAATATATCCTCGCCGTTAGTCTTTGCGGGAAGTGTTTGGAAGATGTCTGGAGTCCCATTTGAAACATTGTGGAAAGGGTTGTATTGTTTTGAGGCACCAAACGGTTCATCCAGACTGGAAACGTCTTGGAATAAATCCCTCGCAATTGGGCTCGGGAATGGGTCGACTGTATTTGCGGATGAAGGTGAAAAGATATCCAGATTTTCCTTAGAGGACATGCCAAAAAGGTCCCCTTTCGTAGCGGGATCTTTATTTTCCCAGACGTGGAAGAGGTCCCCACTTTTATCTGGAACTGCTTGAAACAAATCTGCTTCATTGGCTGTGGCAGTATAAAATGGGTTCGCCACCGCAGGTTGTGGAGACGCGAACGGATCATTCTCCTTGTTTTCGGGAGATTTGAATGCGTCTTCAAAAATACTGGGAGATTTATCAAAGAGGTTCACTTCCCTAGTGCGTTCGGCATGGAGCAAATCCTCTCCTTTCGCAGCTTGGGAAAGATCGATCCCTTCATCTTTAAACCGGTCAGAGCTTTTTAACTGAAAGCTTTTGGAGAGGCTCCGTCTTTGAGCTGGAATTGGCTTAAATAGGTCTGATGAGTTCAGGGTTATGTCAGAAAAATCGCCATTGGCAGATGCGTTTTGAGCCAATGTGGATGTCTGGAAGAGACCTTGCATACGGTCGTGGGTAAGGGCTGGAAACAGGTCCTTTTGACTTTCTGAAAATTGGGCTCCGTTGTTCACAGTCTTAATCTCAGGTTCAAGATCCAGAGGCGAACTCTGAAATGCAGGTGGAGTCACAAAGATGGTATCCAGGTTTACTTCTGAGGTTTTCCTCCCTACGTCCTCCATTACATGACCTTTGCTGCCCGGTTCCTGATAACAAAACACAAGGTCATTAGGGACGTGTTCAATAAAAATGACTGTTGTGATGAAAAGTTGTGTTGTGATTTGATTTTTTTGTACCAAATAATTTGTATAAAAAGGGTTAGTTCTGGTCAATCCCGCATTGGCTCCGTTCTGATAAATAAAGAAAGGGGAATGAGACAAAGAGTTGTTAGATTTCCTTTGGACTCAAATGGAGCGGTTCCTGCGCTCCATTAAAAAGGATTAGACAGTGACAGCAGAAATGTTGCATGTTGAGTGATTGTTAGGAGGAGGCAGCGGATAGGTTAAAAACCACATGAGAAAAATATGAAATGGACTCTTTAGTGCCCCGTTTTCAGATTCCACTCATGACAACTTACTGACTTATTAATAGAAAAAGTCAAGTCAGACTGCTTGTACACAAACACGCCCACACATTGCGAAGATCTCACGATAACAGTTTGTCACATTGTACTTCAAAGAACAAAACAAGATAAATGGTGTGGATTTAACTTGTGCCAAAGCAAGGAGAAAATTATCATCCTGCATCTTCAAACTGGAATACATAAGCTGAACTAAGACGCTAGAATCTTGGGTGTAATTTCTCCACACGTTGAATCTCACCTGTCCCAAGTGCAGCTGGTGGTTGTCTGTCACACCTGTAGCAGCAGCAGCTGAGAGATCACTGAGGAGCTCAGCATCCTGGGGACCGGACAAAAGTTAACGCACATCAAAAAAAAAAACATTTATGGGGGGGGGGGGGGGGAGGGTGGGAAGTCACGCCTCATTCCTTCCACGCATTCTGCATCGTTGCGATATGAAAGTCACTTGACAGAAATGCAAACAAACATTTACCAACACTTCTGGTGATTGACATGATACTGCCGACATTTTTACACACAGAGTTTGTGTTTCTGCTGTCACCTCTGTTTTAACAAAGACAATATAACTGGGAGTTCCTTAAAAATACACATATATATATATACACACAATATATTGTACTGCGAGTGTGTGTGAGTGTGTAGCCGCTCACCTTGTACTGATTGTGGAAAGGGCTTTGGGAAACTTTCTTAAGCATATTTTGTAGCGTCACAATACTCTGAAGAAAAGAAGAAAATACAAAATCATCAACAATTCAGTCACTCACTAAACATATGTCAACAACAAACCCAACTGCAGGTTTTGGTGGGAAAAGTAGGTACAAAATTGAGGCAGCTTTTATTTCTGATGACACATGACAACTCCACAAAACCTTATTGGGACAGGTGCTGGGAACCAAACATAGAGCTCGTATACCAGTGTGCATCCACCCTTCTTTTGTATCATATTATATATTAAATTAGACATAGATTAAGTTTAAATAGCTACTATATTTATTGTCTAATGCTGAAGTAAATCACCATTGAACAATGAAAAGCACAGTTCTTCAGTTCTTTTTATGCTTTTCTATTGAATAAAATGTTCAATTATTGAATTCTGTTTCTAACAGAGTTTACATTTGGCATTTTCTGTTCTGTAGTGTAGCCAGAAATCACAGAGAGGCCAAACTGCAGTGTGACTGGATTCTTTCTGTTCTGTACTACACAATCAGAACAGCTGACATCATTGTACTCTGGGTTCGGCTATTGTTTGCCTTGACAAACCACAAAGATGCCAACAGTGTGCCAGCAGCACACTGCCCCACAGGTCCTGATCTGATCAGGCTGTTTTACCTGTTTAAGGGCAAAAATGTTGAATATGAAACACATGGAAGAAGGGGGTGGAATCGAGGCCCTGATTGCATTGTTTCCTGGCATATTTGAGAGACAAACGCTCCAAACACAATTTAAAAGCGCTCACAGGTCGCCTGTCCCCAGATCCAGCCTCTGCTGCTGCTGCACCATCTCCACGGTCCGCCTCCAACTCAGCCTCCTAATAAACATTCATATTAGAAATAACCTCACATGCATGTTTCAAACACGTTCACGTACAATTTTAAATCCTTCTGCTCCCAAAACACTAAATTGAAGTTGCATAATTGGAGATTGAGCAGCTCAGGACTCACCCTCATGGTCAGTGAAGTTGGGTGAACATTTGATCATGAGGTAAAACCAGATTCTTGTTCCCACGCGTGAGGCTCGCAGATGATAAGGTTTCTTTTGAATGAAAGCTTGTCAGTGTGTGCTCGGGTCTGACAGGGACTCATGTTGTGAACAGTCTCCCAGGTAGACTCACCTGCGTCCAATCAGCAGCGAGGAACACCTGCACAGCAGAAAAGTTCAACTTTCAAAATAAAAGTCTTTACTTGCGCATGCTCAGTCTCGCTCTGGCCATTTTTTTTTTCTGGGTTGCTGTGATTAAAATGTGTGTATTTAGAGTCATCCAGTGACGTTTTCACTTACTTTACATATTTAAGTAATTTTCTTAACCAGAACATTTGTATTTTTTTTATTTTATTTGATTGATGCCAAAGTGATCTACAGAGAGCAGTTAACAAAATAACTTTAGAATTAACAATATTACCAAAACCAGGAGGTATAAAGGTCACTTGGTGACCAACCAAAGAAGCAGGACATAGTTTTCCACTTACTTTTTTCACAAATTTACATTTTGCATTATTATTTTGAAGGCAAATTCACACTACGTCCTGACTTCCTGACTCCCCTTGCCTGAAACTAGTTTTTACCTTTTCACAGACTCTCTCCATCTCAATGTAGACCGACCGGTTGTCCTCGCCCAGCTCAGCCAGTGTTTTCATTATCGACCGACACCCACTTCAGACACACAACAGCTTCTTAAAGTGTAACAAATAACACAGACAGGATGATTAGATTCACATTTTATTTCTTAATCAATTCCAGCAATACAGTCTTAAAACCTAAAACATTTCTAATCTAAATAAACTCAAAGTGATATATTATCAGCCTGCAGGTCAGCAGCATCTCATCTGAATCTGTTGAGCCTAGTTTTTATAGGTTTTCTTATAACATTGAATTGCATCTTAAATTTCAGTTGAAACAAAAAGATGATTGTTCAAGACATTATAACCAGGCGATGCAAACAAAACTTAAGTAAGTACATATTGCTGGAACAACAGAGTAGCACAGTTTTGATAGATAGATAATAATAATAGATTAAGTTTATCCTGGCTACACATATGCGGCATTAGGGCGGATTAAGAGCATCTGATGTGGAGCATTTCCTGAATAAATAATCATATTGTCAGTATACAATATAGTTTTATGTCAGCTGTAGATGGAAAACAGTTGAGAGAAACTGTGATGAGTCCTTGAACTCATGACAGCAGAGAGACCTGCGTATATAGTTAGTACCAACCCTAACTACATATTAAGTTCTTATGCATCATATAAAAATACATGCAGACTGTCTTTAAATGTGTTTCACAACTGTTCACTTTACTATATACACAGTGTTGTGACATAATTTGTCCAGCAGATGGCAGAAGCTCCATGTAGACTACATTTTGACTCTATGAGAATCATCTCCTGGTAGTTACTGTTACAATGTATTCACATTACCTCATCAAAACTGTTATCGACAATGTATTTCAACGCTCAAACTCAGTAATATAGTTTGAAGTTTTTGCTTTGCCATGTGTGAAGTATAATGATACCGTAAGACTTTCAAAAACACCAGGGACATTGAACATTTAAGAGCAATTTTACCTAAGATAGAGACTGTATAATATTTTATCAATTGTAATACTAAAGGAATAAAGGAAACATCTTAAATTAAAGTATAAAGTGGGATGTTGGCATGATTTTCGTCATATACTATGCTATAGCCTGTGTAAAATAAAGCTTGACCAAAATTAATTTAAAATGATTTACATGTGAATATCAACTGTATGATGATCTCTCACTATCACTTCAGCCTGCCTTGATACGCTACCAAGAAGTCACGTGACTGTCAAGAAAATGAAAGAAAAACCATATTGGAACTACAGGTGAATGTTGGGGAATTCAGTTGGCAGACAACAAAGAAGTTAATCAAACCATGACGTGACTTTGATTCTACACCTTTTTAGGCTGATTATTTCACCCACAAAACATATAAGCATATAGATATATATATACAATCGTATGTGTGTGTGCATGGCATATGATTCCCAGAAATAAACTTTTTTTGTTGCAGCTGTGTAAAGTGGTTTAACTTGAGGAGGGAAACTGAAAGAGAAATGTTGTCTATTTGGGGAAACAATTGCTGTGGCGCTGAGGAGTCCAACTCATAAACCAAAAGGCTAAAAGGAAATCCCCTTAGGGCGGCGTCTGGCAAGATTGGCAAAAAAGAAACCAAAACAAAAGAATTAAAAAGAAAGACAAACAGACTCGGGCTGCAGATCATCACAGGTGTCCTGAAGACACACATCGCTTCATATCTTTTTCACCTTGTTAACAGGTGAGTATCAGACTACTACCACAATACATTACATGCATTTATAACAAACACAGTTAAACTACATAATACAATGAATAGTAATGTATGTGTTTTGATACATATTTGTGGATATTTGATTGTATACTGTATATAGTTATCTCTATTATTGATTAAAGACCAAAATAAACTTCCATTAAAAAAAAGCATCTATTGTCAGAGTAATAACTCTATGCAGTGTAAAGAATGAAGACTGCAGACAATATTTGAATAACACATTCATACACTGGTATTTAATTTTAATGCCTTAGCAAATAAACACAGTTACCACAATATTACTGAATTGAAGCTATTAAATAATGTGTAGAAAGTGTGTACTGTTTTAAAGAAAGAAGTTAGGGTTAAGAATAATAATTCAATTTTTTCATTTCTGTTTTGACTAGATAAAAGAGTTTTTCCACAAAATGGATGAATCTGACACAGATCCCAGAGGCGAAGAATTGGTTAACAGATTCAGAACTTTACTCATTGCTCGCCGTTTGTTGACTCCCAACAATAATGAAAAGCTTCTTCTCAACAAGCTGCAGGGACTGGTTTTAAATATCAGATGGAGCCCAACGGAAGCCGCTGACTTGTTCGATGCTCTTCTGAAACGATTTGAGTCGACAACATCTGACAGATCACATCTCCTGTCATGGATGTTGAAAATGTTGCACTGTATAGAGATTAATTACATTACTCCCAGTTGGAAATGTCAAACAGGAAAGACACTTCTCGAGCTGGTCCGAGACAAGACTGTGACAGACGAAGGGCTCGAGAGATGTTTAGCCGATGACACCGAAAAGAAACTGGATGAAATTATTGAGGAAATCCGCCAAGAAAAGTTAAACCAAATTGATGAAAAGCTTTTAGATGACGTGAGAGACATTGTGTCATCAGTTGATAAAGATCTTACCTCACACAATGATGGATCACAGCGGAGTGGCTTGAAAAAAGACTTGCTGAGGCTCTGTCAGGCAGCAGAAAAAACTCACTTCAGACCACGGCTGACACAGATGGTGAGCTGGTGTATTATGGCTCTTTCTAAAACAGGGCGGCTGATTCAGGTTGGCACTGGAGAGGGGAAGTCGTGTATCGTGGCAATGTTTGCAGCTTTTCGTGCTGTGAGAGGAGAAAAGGTAGACATCATGTCCAGCTCATCAGTTCTTGCAGAAAGAGATTTGGATGAATGGAAACCATTTTACAAGGCTTTGAAAATCAGTGTAGACTGCAACACTAACAAACAACGCAAGGACTTAAAAGAGTGCTATAAGAGTCAGGTTGTTTATGGTACTGTGGAACAGTTTGCTGGACACTGGCTAGGCCAGCACTTCGAAAGGATGGACATCTTCGGGCAAAGAAAATTTCAGTGTGCAATTGTGGATGAAGTGGATTCATTGATGCTAGATAAGGGTCTTCATGTGGTCTATTTAAGTAGTGATATGCCTGCTTTGCAACATCTTAATCCACTCTTGGCATTCATATGGGACACTGTCAATAAATACAGATCGATTGGTATAGATGAAAAGAGTAAGCTGACAGCTGTGGAAGACAAAATAAAACATTCCTTGCATTTTACACCCTGTGAACTGAGCCAAGATAAATGTAGCTGCTACGTCCCGGGCTTCCTCTCAAATCTGGTCAACTCTAAACTCAAAGTTTGGATTGAAAATGCATTCTACGCACAAACCATGACAATGGATCATGAATATATCATTGAGAGGCATGGGATAGTGCCTGTCGATTACAGCTGCACAGGTGTTGTTGAAAACTCCATGAAATGGACGGATGGGCTACAGCAGTTTCTTGAAATGAAACATGAGTCCAAACTGAGTGACATGACAGCGATCACAAACTACATGTCCAACGTAGGTTTGTTTCTAAAGTATGGAGATCAGATCTTTGGAATCTCTGGGACTCTTGGCCAACAAGCAGAGACTGAAACCTTGCAGAAAATCTATGAAGGTATCAAGACCTGTCAGATACCTTCATTCAAACGCAGAAAGCTGTTTGAGGTTGAAGGAGTGATTGTGGATGATGAACAAGAATGGATTGAGAAAGTCTGTGATGTTGTTTCTGCACAAACCAACCATACTGCATATAGGGCTCAAAGAGCTGTGTTGGTCATCTGTGAGACCATCAATCGAGCAAAGATTCTCCACCGTGCTCTAGGAGATAAAGTCCAGAACAAAAAGCTTTACATAAGCAACAACATGGACAATTCTGCAATCTTTGCCAAGAAGCTTGAAGCAGGAGAAGTCATTATAGCAACAAACCTTGCAGGTCGTGGGACCGACCTTAAAATTTCCGACCCAGTAAAAACCGCTGGAGGTTTGTTCGTTGTGCAGACGTTCCTGCCAAAGAATGCTCGTGTGGAGGCGCAGGCATTCGGCCGCACTGCTAGACAAGGATCTCCAGGTTCTGCTCAGCTCGTTGTCTGCTCCAGACATCTGTCAGAACCACTCAAACTGCTGGCTTTGACAAAGAAACTCATCTCGTTACTGGAGCATATAACAGATGTCGTGCCACTTTATCAAGATCGTTTTGTGATGCAGTTGAGGTTGTATCAAAAAAGCCAGGATGAACAATCTAAAGATATGTCTTCGACGCTGTCACATATTTTAACTGAAAACTCAGATTCAGGAATAAAGATAGTTAAAAAGATCAGAGATGACTCAGTAGCTAAAGGACTAAATAGCTACTTGGAGTGTGACATCACAACGATAAAGAAGAAGGAAGAGCTCTTCAGTCATTATCTGGACATACTAGATGAAGTGTACAAATGCAGTAACAACAAGGCAGCAGATTCAGAGTTGTCTGCACTGAATGAATTCTGGGGTATGTGGCTTCTCACAGACTTCAATGAGAAGGAGTCTATCGTGAACTTAAAAGACAAACTAACTGCAGACCTGAAAACAGCCAGGCAAAAACTCGGAAAGAGGGAATCACCCTCATCAAACCTCCACTACTACACTGCATTTGGCAATGAGATGCGCATAAAAGGACATCTTGCAGAGAGTATCAAGATGTACACTAAAGCCATACAGGAGGACCACTGTTGGGCAGCAATCGCATATTACAACCGTGCTTGTACATCTTTAACCCAGCAAGACAATCAGGATCCAAACTGCATCGATCAAGCTCTGCAAGATTTGCAAAATGCACTCAAGTCTGTTGAGCTCTACTGTGAACAAATTAAGGTTACTCAGAGGTACTCCAAACTACAAATCAGCGATTCAACCACCAGATTTGACATTCACATGAACACCAGATACAAAGTGTTGTTGTTTTTCAAGGCTAACATTAATGAGGCCATAAAGAAGGTAGCCAGTGCCAGAGACTTAGGTGGGAATGTAAAAGTGCAAGAGAGGCTAGTCTTCTTCCTGGTACCACTGGTGCATTTTCTGCCCTTGGCAGTTCTTTCGACAGGATCACTGACTGTAATCCGCTCCAGAGACCCTCTGAGGATCCACCAGCTCATCAGTGATCCCTCCTTTGACATTGTCAATGAACTTAGATGTCTTGAATCTCTGGGCCTGAGTCACGTCTATACCTTCGACACACTGTTCTCTCTGGGTGGCTTTTTCTCAAAGATACACAGGAACATCCGTCGAGCTTTTGATTAGACGGCAGGTATTCAACACTTGGGCAAAATAAATAAGCAAGCAATAGGCTACAGCAATTTATGTTGTTGTCAGCCACAAACTTTCAGAAACTAAAAAAGTCACAGCCCAGTTCCAGCTTGAGGTTTTTAAGTTCATCTTTTTTTCTTTTTTTTTTTTAAAAGTTCTTTCACTTTGCAAGTTTTGAGGAAATTCCTCAGCCTTTAGAAAACCATGTGATACTAACTGAACCAAAAACCAAGTCAGTTGTTGTTAATCAGTGCAGGTTTTCTGTCCATTCTTACAATACCTATAATATGGTATATTTTAATTAATTGTTGTCAATTCCTATAAACAATTGTTAGTAATTTTTTTATTGTACATTTAACATTTTAGCAACATACAGTATATATATTGTGCAATTTTAAGTGTTTTTTTGCTCCACTTTAATTTTTAATTTTCTTAAATTTTTGGTTTATTTTGATTTTGGTCTTTACAAGATCCATTTACTTGATCCTTTATTTATATTCGTTCAAATGGCAATGGCTTTATTATAATAAAGTTTTAATTCACTGAAGGTTTATATTTTAGAGAGCAATCTTTAAGGCATTTTTATTCTGTATAATAAAAATCAAGCTGTCATCACTGCACAGAAAACTGATGGTTATTGACTATTTATTTGAAATACATGTTACATATGGAGTAATAATAATAATCAAACATTACTGACACTATGTGGTATAATGTGGTACTGAAGTTTTGCCTGCATTGGAGGCTGGAGTCATGTTACAGCCATTTATTTAGTATCAGAACATTTTGTAAGATATCATAAATATTAGAATACAGTATTTGTCATGATGTTCATTTTAATTAAGTAGCTGGTTATAGTTGAGGTGTTTGGTGTTGGTAAATATAAGCCTGGTTGAGAGTTAGGGGATTTAGTCAAGGTTAACAAGGTAGTTCATGTTAGTTCAACACAGGTGGAATTTAAAGGTAAAAATATCATTCTTCTCATCCAAAAGGAAAAAACTAATCAATAAATTGATGAATTTACAAGGGAAGTTGTGGGCCAAAATGTGGATTAAACAGCAGCATTTATCTTTCTTTTTGGAATTGTAATTGTTGGTATTATAACTGTTGCAGTAGTGAAAAAGAAACGTATTAGCAGCCACTTTATACAATACAAGCGAGCTATATCAAGCCCTTATTGTGCTTACCAAGTGAACCCACCTGTTTCAAAACTTATATCCTCACAGTTTGCACTAAAGGCATAATGCTGAAAAAACACAGATGCTGTCCATTTCCTAGTTTAATACCTGTCTGCCTAAAATCTAAGTTGGCACATAGTTTCTTTCTCGCTCTTCGACTGCACTGCTGCCACCAAGGGCCGGAAGCTTTACTGCAACTGTGTGTGATCAGTGTAAACGGGGCTTATTGTGTGGGAACGTGGATGTATTTATTAGCAACAAAGTGAGCAAATCAACATAAATACTGCAAAGGCAAAATGTATACAACACACGCAGTTTTATTCACATCGACCCCGCTTGAAAATGCAACACAAGAGACAGATTATTTCTCTTAAGCTTTTATTACTATTTAAGTTTGCTTTTTTTTTTAGGTTGTCCATTGTTTTACACAGAGAAATTAGCCACACAAGTAAATTTGATTGTATTCTCTTTACCTTTAATCTTTTTTTTTTTTTTTATTGTTAATTATATTATTCTCCCTTATCAGTGCTAATGCTAAAAAAGTTACACAAGAACTATCACACGGTTAACTAACTTGTGAGCACATCGGGACGGTAAACTAACACTTCACAGAGATAAAAAAAAAATTAAAATAAAAAATGCAAAAACATTAAGGGGAAAGAAAAATATGATTGAAGTAAAAATCAAACCAAACCGGAGACAAACCAAAGACAAAATGGACAAGCATTTACAATCACACAGCCCTGCTCAGCTCCCCACAAATTAGTACCACTCCTTTTCCTTATTTGGCAACTTTATTATCCCTTATTTGGTAGACGTTCCCATTCCCGATTGTTCGAGTTTAAATTTCAGTCAGGGAGGAACCAAACATTTACATTCTACACTTCAGCCCTCTGGACAGCGACCCAGGTGCCTGAAACATGGCGGCATCTGGGTTTTTTACATCACATTTTGCATTTACACCCTATAGCACAAATCATGTAAACATCCAGATTTGCTTTTGCCTTATCAAATGCAACAGTTGTTGGCGGTTCAAAGGCTGGCTGTGAATTGCACGATGTGATGGGCCAGAGGGGAAGTGACTTAAGTACTGTCATCGTCCTTAATATCTCCCGAGTACCAGTCTATTCACAGCTCAGATCCGAGGCCCTCCACTGACTTTCCCGTCGCTGTCGTCAAAATCACCGCTCCCTCTCTACTTCATCGAACAGGCTTGGGAAAGGAGCACTAGACAGCGTGTGAAAGAAACAGGCGACCTCCAACTGCCTCGTGAAAAAGAAATGATACTGCTCATTAAAAGAAAAAAAGATGCGACGCGGCATCAGAACACGAACGCGCTCACACGGCTGGCACGCTTACGGCACATGCACAAGAAAGACGGGTCCTTCAAAGGTCAGTCCAATGGCTACACGTCACAGGGCAGTGGCAAGCTTTGTGTTGATCAGCTATTGACTTTTTTTTTATCATTTAGAAGGAATTTAAATTCAGTGAGACACGATAAATGATGCCCAAAGGCGCCAATTTAGCTCACAACATGGCTGATTGCAGAACTCGGTCAGAAAATACCCCGTATTTCGGGCCTCTTTGTTTTGGCAGTAGGAACGCTTATTGGCTGCAATTCCAGAGTGGTTGTTTCAAGGTGCAGTTATCGGCTGATCATTTTTCACTCTCGGTGGCAACATTTGCGTACCTTTTTTTTTGTTTGTTTGTTTTTCTGAGTGCGTTGGCAGTGATGGGGCTGGTACATTGTCATCGATAAGTCACAGGGGGGGGTTTCGTTGGCCTCAAAAAAAAAACTGATAACTAACCTTTCCCGCAGGACCCTGGCCCTCCTTGCTGCATTAGTTGTGCTTACAGGACACAAGCGCCGTACCTCACGTTTACTTCCTCGGACACACACGTCGCGACAATCACATGCAAACGCGATTCTCTTCACCCTGTTGCTCGAATAAAGCCGCTCGTTGCTAGAGGGGAGCGTGCGCTCATTTGACCTCACATCGCACAGAAACTCAAGTATGCTGGCTGGGTTTAATAGGAGGTATCCATGCACGGGCAAGGCTAAGAGCTTTACAACCCAGATGATAAACACAGTGATCCCTTCTGGCCAAGCCTAACACTGAAATGCAATATCCATCCGAGCATGCCACTGAGTGATGTGATGCTCCCTGTTGAGTAGCATGCAAGCGTGGATATTAGGACACGCAGTGCGAGACTGCCAGCGATGTTGGAAGCACTATTTAGTGTGCGACTAGTGTTAACGACAGGGCGACACCCTCGGTCTCACCTACGCTTCCCTTCAGGCCGCCGCGTTCTCTTAAAAAACGAGCGAACAAATCGGCACAGACACACGCGCACGCAAACCCAAATCCACGCGATTCGTAAGCAGAATATAAAAGAAAAATATTGTCCAGTCAATATTCACATGGGCTGATGCCAGGCATGCAACTTCCAAACAGTCCAGAAGAAGAAAACAAAGCGGAAAACCTCCCTGGCCGGCTCCTCAAATCCAACGGGGAAACAAAACAGCCGCTTATGGACGGGGCAAATGGAAGACATAGACAGCCTGGCAACACGGAGCAAGAAGTAATCACTATAATGGCTCTCATTGGCTGTTACCACATGACAGGTCAACCAATCAGTAGCTTCAGCCCCACTGCTGAGGCAGGTTACAAGTAAGAAAATAAAATCAGATTAAAATAAAAATAACACAATAAAAACTAGCTTTAAAAAGTAGTAGACACACATTGTTATAAGTATCTCTGCTATAGTATGTTTTTTTTTTAATCTATGTCATTTTAAACTCATTGCGTAGTAAAGAGAAAAAGTGTTACTGCTTTTTTCTATTACATTTTCGTCATCATTAGCTTCAATATCATCATCAACAACATAATCATCAGCATCAACAACAATACCGTTTTCAGAATTATTACTATTGGTTAACGCAAGGCGTGTGGCCTCTATAGGCCTCCTTATCTAAATGAAAGGGCTCTATTGGCTGACAGAGGCTCCAATAGAGGGAGGGAGAGAGGACTGGTTGCCATTCTTTCCCCACCTCCCCCCTGTTTTTATTAATCTCTTCTAGCCTATCCTTCTCATATTCATTGCAGAACAGCCCAATCCACTTGGTTTTCAGCTGGAAAGTGGATGTGATGAGAAAGACTAGACTTGCAAAATTTGGAGGATAAGTTTCTTTCTCCCTCCCTCTCCCTGTCTCTATTCCTATTCTGCTCTTGTGGGGAATGATGGGAGTTGTTTAGTGACAAATAAGTAACCCATTCGTCTTGTTCCTGCATTATTGTCATGCTTCATCTTTCCCTTCCTTTCGCCCTTCGCCCTCTTCTCTTTCCCAATCTCTCGCTCTCTCTCTCTTATCATTTTTTTTCCCTCTTCAGCAAGACACCTCCATCGTTTGGGAGGGGCTGGGCGGCATCTGGCCCCCCTGCGAGCCCTGGGACAGGGTGCGGGAGCGAGAGCGGGACCCATCCATGGAGTAGGAGGAGGAGAGGGAGGTGGTGCGGGAGCGGGACAGGCGGGTCATGCAAGATGAAGCCACTGTGGAGAGACGGATCGAAAGAAATAGACCGAAAAAATTAGATTCACAAATTAGAAATCAATGGTAACACCATGCAACATCCAAGGGACAAGGCTGGTGTCATTCTATATGTTCCTTATTGTTGTCGTCTTTTTATGGGATTCGTTGACATTAAGAGAATTATAGAATAGAATATCGCCAACCTCAACTGGTTGGTGGCACAAAAGGCATGTGTTAAGCAAGACTGCACACAACCGGCAAGAATACATAGTTAACAAGAAATTACAATTTACTGCAATCAAATCTTAAAAAGAAGCACCGTGGCAATTATTACCTTACGTATTACTGTATATGAAATCTGAATAAGAAAATCTTTTTATTGGGTGAAGCTGACTTACTGTAGCCCATTCCCTGGATGAAATACTTGAAAGCCTCGGTCAGTTTAGCAGGCTGCAAACACAAAGAAAAGATCAGTACAATCAGTAATTAGTCCCTCAATTAGGTAATTGTGCAATTTGGCGACTCCATGTGGCAACCAAATGTAACAGTTTTAATTTAACTTCAACAGCCAGAATTTCTACTAAATCTGTAAAATGTGAAATGTTTTCTTGGTGGATTTTGGAGAAAGGGCACTGAAACTTTCTCGAATTTCTTGGTGTTTCAATACATAGATTCAGTGCACGAGGAAGAATTAATGCATTCATTCGGGCAATACGTCTCAGCAAGTGTTCTCTCTCGAAAGTTCACCTTGTGATGGCTGATTTAACAGGTACGTTTTAACACGACAATCCTGCTTTGTTGCAGCCTTAACATCCATTGTTTGAGGCCTCAGAAAGAGGCTGTTCATTTGTTGTTACCTGGGTCAGCTGAGGGAGACCACCTGCGTCAGCCATCTGCGGAGGAGGAGGGAGGGAGGAAGTGCGTGAGAGTGAATAAAGTGTAACTAAGAACAGAGGCAGATTCAAAACAGACTCGGGCAGACTCAAAAACGGAAGACGTGGGGGTTAGTTACCTTTAGGAATGAGGTTGTTGTTGGGTCCATTTTGCTGTTGCACTCCACCTAGTGGTCACAGGAGGAAACACGGTAAGCCTCTGCCATCACAACAAGACACTGAGACTCTTACTGTGCTGCTATGAATCAGAGAATATAAGAGCAACTTGGAACATGCCAAGTCATCGATCTAAGAGACGTTTTAGACGTTTAGAGCAGCTGAAACTTACGGCGGCGTCCTCATATGGAGCCTGATCACCCACCACCAACATTACTGGACACCTGAGGGTGACAGAAGGTGGCATTTAGAGGTTTTAGAGGTTTATGTTTAAATAAAAAAAAAAAAAAAAAAAAAGTCTAGAGGGTATTTACTTGAAGGTGCTGTTGCGGTCAATGTTCAAGTCTCTGCGACTGGAGGGAAATGAGAAGAGAAGATCATGTTGGCCGTGGTTTGATGTGGAGTACATTTGCGTCAATGCAATGACGTCTGTGGGTGCGTTTACCTGTTGTAAGTCTTCCAGAAGAGCTCTATGTTGACCAGATTAGACGCTTTGGAGATGCGCTCTCTGTGAGACTGCACTAGATCTGTGTTTGATGACAGCTCCTCCTACAAGAAAGTCTTATTTTAGACTTATTATTATTATTTTAACCCAAAACGCCGAGCAACCAGGTAGGAATTTGTTACGACTGAAAATGACGTTGTGTTTTCATACCTGACTGAAAAGGTGGGACAGGATCTGGTCCGTGAGGGAAGATGTCACAGAGATGAGCTAGGGAGGGAGAAGAGGGAGAAATCAATAGGACTGTTCATCATTTAGCACGCTTAATATGATAAACAATGACATAATCAATATTACTCAGAAACACAGACCATGCGTACAGTCATAATTTCATGTCCACAGCTAAACTTAAATTGATGGAGAACTCGCATTAGGACCAACTTGATTAAAATACCACATGTTTCTGAGTATAAGACAATGCATTCCTGTCTCGGAAGGAAGAAAGGAATGAAGAAAAAAAAAAAAAACGTACTTTCTGAGCAGCCCAGTCTATCCATCCTCGAGCGTTAGTGTCAATGTTGACCAGAACCAGACCTTCCACTGAATCTGGGTTTGCAAGCTGAAGAGAGAAAGTTGAAACATATGGTGACACAAAAAAACACCACCAGACTGAATGTTTTCAGATTCCGGTTATTTACGTAGTCAAAGTCATGGACAGAAATGAACATGAGTACCACTGTGGAGAAAGTTTCAAAGAGCTTCAACAGAAGACGGCACTCACTGAGAACTTGGAGAGGATGTACGCTCCCGCTCCCACACCCACTCCGATTACAGTACGGAAGCTGGCAGAAGGACAGAATAAGTTAATAACACGCACAGAGTATACTCAAAACAGGAATCCCTCCTGTAATTTAAGGTGGTTTTACTTATACAGGCTGCAGAAATGATCTCAGAGTTTAACCTAAGTGTATGGAGCTGCATGGAGAAACTTTTCTACAGTAAAGACGGTCCCGTTCATTTTCCCCAGACAGGACTGTAGCTGTTACTGGTTGAATCAGCCCAAACAGTTAGGAACTGTGCTGTTATTCTGGTTCAATGACAAAAAAAAGCCAAAAGAAGGAATCTTGTACTTTACATTAACTCAGTCAACTTTAGTTGAGTCCCGAGGAACCATAAAGCCTTGAATTGGGGATCAATGTTGGAACTATATTCATGTTTCTGCAACAACAACACACGTTGAACAGGCTGGAAACAGGTGTTATAACCACGGCAGATGCTGCTCATGGGAAATGTAGGATTCAACGCTAGTGGAGGTACCAAACTCTTGGCTTAGATGTGATTAGTCAGAAATTGAAAGTGAAATATTTATAAAGACCGAATTGCATCGTTAAATAATTCAGGAGTCTCCATGATTCTGAATTGAGTGAAATTTAAGATAAGATATTTGTGCTCTCCACTCAACATACTAAAATCATTTTGAATCTTATAAAGGTTGCACACAACTGATAAAGTTTTCTTGCATCAGCAGTACGACAAGAACAAAAAAAGGCGGGACGTTAAGAAGTACATCTGTACATAATTGGACTGATATAATATCTGTGTGCGTGTGCTAAATTAAATTCAAAATAAATACTGTTAACTCACTTGAAAAACTGCAGGACGGCAGGAATCATCTCTGCTACAGTCTCCATGGAGGGATACTGGTAACTACAACAGGAAGCACAAATGTTCGACGTTTAATGAACCACCACTATTGGAAATCACAATACACGAGGACGAGAGATGATTTTCATGTTTTACTTTATCTCAAGGACATACAGTGGCTGACACTTTTATCCACGGGGATTTAATACGAAAATAAGCTTCAATTTCTAGAATCACCATCAGGAGTTAAGGGTCACAGTCGAGATGCCGTGACAATACATGCAGCAAAATCCTCCAGAGCCCCTAAAATAATCACGCAAGGAAGAGAGCTGATAGAGAAGTGCAGGGGGAAGAAATAAGAAGTGCGTAAAGAGAGGGGATAGGACGGATTTTCTTTAAACCTCTGACAAGAGCGTATTAGAGCCCTGAGAGGAGGGAGATGTGAGAGATGGGAATGTTAAGTATTTTTAGAAGAGATTAGGTTTAAGCCTACCACAGAGGATTGTTTCCATTTCTGAGAAGTTTACTTTTCTTAAAAAAAAAGCTAGGTTACTGCAGGACGATGGGGGGAAAACCAGCATGTAATGTCCTACCCTGTGGGGTAGGCAGCAGCCCCCTCCTCCTGCCCCGGAGCGTCGACATGAATCAGGGTGAAATTCTTGACAATCTCCTGCATCTCCTCGAACTTGAACAGAGGGGAGAAGCAGCTCTTACCTGCCGGAGAGACAGAGAGGAATCATGAGCAAGTGACTCAGGATTGAGGAACAAAAAAAAAAAAAAGAAAAAGAAGGGGCCAAAAAACAGAGCTACTCACTGTCCAGACCCACATCGTGGAAGGTGAGGATGGCGGGCCTGCGGGTGGTCCGTGTGCCGTGGAGGGTCACGTGCAGAACACCATGCGGGGTCTCAATACTGTGCTCCTGTGGAGGGCAAGCGGTGCGATATTGACATTTCGGGACTGAGGTTGCAGATACTGTATTTGATGTCTTTATCAAATTTTCAATTTTCCAAAACAGCACGTAGACTCCTTCAATCGTGGTCAAAGCTTTTTTTTGCATTTGAGTTTTGTTTCCTACACGCACAAACGTTAAAGTGATGCTTCACCCAAAATCCACGTCTTTGAAGGCACTTCAAAGGTGGCTCTAAAAGGTTTGCATATTACATTGATATCAAGTTTAACATGTACCATCCATAGTGTGTATACAATAGATTTAGACACTTGAAGATATAAAGGTTTGGATAGGACTCAGAGGTTCTGCAGTCTTTGGAATGAAAACCATCCCGTCCCACTGTTCTGTCGGGATTGTTTTTGTTTTGTTTGTACTCCATACACAGAAACGCTGGACCTCAGTCAATTAATCTGAAATCTAAAGGAAATAGTCTTACCTGTCCTTGGTCCAGGAGTATCCTGGCAGCCAGTTCAGCATCCTGTGAGAAATGAAGGGATGAAGTCTTATCAGAACAAGATTTGCATGTGATTAATGTGAGCGGAGATGCCACTTTCTGTTCGTCTTCTCGCTCTTTTTATTTGTGTATAAATAAAAACAAAAAGCATATATGAGAGAAAATCCTCATGTTTTGGTTCTTTATAGTCCTTTTATGTCAAGTGAGGCCTTGCTTTGTAATTAACACCCGCACAGGCAAGACGGGAGGCATTACACTCCCGATAAAGCAGCAGAGAACCAGTTCGGAGGAGCAGGTGTTATGGTTGCTGACGAGTATGTGGAGGAAGTCTGTCAGCGGGAGGTTTTAAATGGGATGTTCATTTGCAACCTCGGATCCATTTGTCCCGCTAATGAATTACTAGCATCACAAGCTGTTAGGAAATGAGACGTCTGGGAAGTTGAAGTGGAGTCGGGCGTGTGCAGGCGGGCTTCCTCAGTGAGGAGGAAATGGAGCGTCCGGGAGGTTTTTGATTATGGAGAGGAGGCTGGATAGTAAAAAGGTCACTTGTTCAGTCAATAGAAATCATATGAAAACTGGATCACAGTGTTCAGGATGGATCTAGTGTGTGCATCCAAAGCCTGACACATCTCATTCCTCTGTACCTCCACTGTTGCCCATCAAAAACACATCAGTTTTTTTTATGTGGCTGCACCAGGTGACATGTTTCTCCACTACACTGCAGTTTATTTTGAGTTGATCCCGCACACACCTGACCATCCTAAATACTCCCTAAAAAGCCAAATGTGAATTAATCCGCTGCTTAAAAAATAATCCTCAACAGTGATGAGCGATGTTTGCTTAGAACTACTGTGCCCAGCTGTTCAAGAAAATTACCCTTTTTTTTTTAATTACACTTTATATAAAGTAGTAGGCTTGAGGCTGAATGCCACAGTAGGCGAAGGGAAGTCGGAAATTATTGAGAGATTATTGGTCTTTTCAGGGGATTTATTTAATAAGAAATATATAGAATAACATCAGCCTCATCCTTTAAGTAATATTAACTTAAACGTTTTCTTAATTCAAATGTGTTGTAGAGTTTTCTGGGCTTATTTGAGTGTTTTTAGCTCAGTAAAATCAAGAGTAAGTAAATCATTCTACTTGTTCTTTGTGATGTAATAGACCACAGTAATTCCCCATTCTGATATTAGTTCTGTAAAATCACCTTTACCCGGGTAGACTTTTTAGGCATTTTCCCCTTTGATTGATAGTATTGATACACAGGAAATACGGGAATAAAGAGCAAGGGCAGATGACATGCACCAAAGGCAGACGGCTGGAATCTAACTGGAGATGTTGCGATTATGTGGTATGTGTTACAGATCACTGTGTCATGGGGACACCCATGATATAAGGCTTTATCCACATCCCCTACCACCACTCTGTGTGATGACAAAGCAGTTCAATCACTGGACTTTTGTGAATCTTTGAGAAAAACCTTCAAAAACCCCTGGATACAGTTAAAAATCTGCCTTTGAGTTGCTTTGATTCCTGTGCCTGGGTCCCTTTGTAATTGAGCAGCTGTGTTGTTTTTGTTTCCCTGTTGTGCTTCCCTGTTTGCCCACCAGGTGTCAGCAGTGAGGGACAGGCCGCCCCGCTCTGCGGCGCTGCATCTGCGCGGCAGCATCAGCGCAGCAGAGCAGAGGAGCTGCTCTCGATCCCTCTGGGCTTTGACGTCAACCCGCCAGATCCCAGCCAGCGCTGCAGCTGTGCACGCTCGCGCTCACACTCACACACACACACACACACACACACACACACACACACACACAGGGTCATGCACACATGTGCTTGAGACACATTTTGTCACATGTAAGCTTTGCTCAGACTCAAAACATACTCGCACACTCGCATTCATGCGCACACGCACAGCAAGGACACACATGCTCGGACACAAACCAACCCTTGTTATTCTGTCTCCTGGGACACACACACACACACGGACACACACATGGACACACATTTATCTGTGGTTTCAGATTATGTACATTACACACTGACTATCATGCAACTGATGTACTTATGTGTGATCCTGTCAGCCTATACTGTATGTGTGTATTTGCATGCAACCTGCATGAAAAGTAGTGTGTGTACAGCATGTATGTGTGTACATACAGTATTTTTCTATGTGTGTGTGTGTGTGTGTGTGTGGCATCATCTCTGACCTTGGTTTCAGCCTGACCCGTGAGTAAAGGCTTCTCCTCTGTGATGGCGATCTCCTGCATTTCTGTTGTCATGGTGTCACCTCCTGTACAGGTAAAAAGAGACGAAAATCTTTTATACCGAATACATCTTATTTTTACTGTCATCCTTACACACACACACACACACACACACACACAGGCCAACACACGTGGCTGTATGCACATACACACCAAGTGATTAAGTACTATATGTAGCTGTTTTCCTCTGGGACTTGTTTGGGCTGTGGGACCTTATGAAAGTTAATTAGTAATTAGTGCCAGCAGAGATGAGCAGAAAGGGATTGTGGGACAGAAAAAAAAGACAAATATTTGTAAAAACACATGTCAGACGTATGAAACACACAAGATGGTTATAGAATATGTTCCAGATAATTGGTGAAATATTACACTAAACAGTGAGAGAAGAAAAAGAAAGCTCAGGAGGGTTGGTGAAGACAGGTGGGAGGACAAAACTATGAAGAAAGAGGAAGAAAAGCAGAAAGGTGATGAAGGCGGGTGAAGCAGGAAAGAGGTGAAAAATGACAACCGCCTGAGGGGAGGACAGACTGCGATAAATAAGTGGCTGATAAGGATGAAGTGAAGGGGAAAAGAAAGACTTTGTATTACGCTGCTTTTATCTGAGAAAAGTTGGTGAAGCGTGCCGCCCTGCGAGTCCTCGGGAGCCGCTGGGAATTAAATGCTGCACCCAAGGGCCTCGCAAAGGTGGTGGCTCAGAGGGGTAGAGGTGAGTTACTTTCACCGACATTGCCCCGTCGAACTCCCCCCGCAGGCCTGAGAGTTCAAACTGAAGCCTTGACAGTTACGACTGCGGACACGCCAGTCTTTTCATGTTAACGGGCTGCTCCAGCTGCAGAGGTCTGGTAAACTCGCTTCCTTTTTACCGCCCCACCCCCAGATTTTTTTCATTTTCAAACTTGTAAAACAGGTTCAGATTTTGCTCCCTCTGGAGCCGCAAAAGGCTTCACACAACTATTTTCACATATGCAGTAGTACTCCCCAAGACTTGTAAACAGACTTTGCAGTATAAAATCTGTGAAGCTCCCCTTTAAAGTACCCATACATTTAAAGTTACATGAAAAAACAGTCATTCGAAATGAATAAAAAAAGAAATACACTGAGCCAGACACCATAGCTTTGAGAAGTTCTGCTTGCAGGACACATTTAACAACGACCTACTTTATTTCTTCATTGCACTGTGGTAATGTAACTTTCTAATCACAGCCCAACCCAAATTAAAACAGCAAACCAACGGACATGTCCTTGGAAACCAAGCTTAAACTGTTTGCTGTAACTGTAAATGCTGTATCATGTGAAGCAACTAGATGACTTAGGCAGCCATTTTGGAATTTTTATTCTACTGCTGCATTGACATGTGGGCTGCAAATGCCTGACCATATGCACAACAAGAGAAAATAACAATACATAAAAAATAAATACCCCGCTGCTACTTCATATTGTCATTGCACCCTACTTTTTAAATTTTGCATTCGTCTTTTACAGTGCTATTTTATTTGTATTTGCCTGTGCATGTAGGCTTGGCACAAAAAGGAAATTGTCATACAACAAAAACATTTTTGTTCCGTTATTTTCTATATATTCCTTTTCCTGAAGCTAAAACGGAATATTAACAGTAAGTGAACAAGCACAGGTTGTTACTGTGTCCATCTGACTGCATTATGAGCGATCTGACATTTAAAGCTGAAATATGGGACCTTCGGACGTCACTTGTTGTGTGTGTGAGCTCGCGCACAATTCACGCTCTCGTAAACCGATGACTGTATTGTATCCACAAATCTGGCGTGTGTGTGTGTGTGTGTGTGTGTGTGTGTGTGTGTGCACCCATCAGAAAATGAACTGCTGCCCCAGGGGGCCTCTGTCTCTCTGGGTCTGAAACGGAAATGATTAGTCACCAAAGCAACCCCCATCCCTGCCAACACACACACACACACACACACACACACACACACACACACACACACAGCTTCCATTGTTTGCCATCTATCTCTTGTTGCCTCTACATTGTATTTTTCAGTTGCTCTCTCTGTCATTTGTCTCCATCATCTTATCTTTTTTTTTTTTTTTCATCACTGCTAGTGTCTCACTGTCTTTATGTGTCTTTCACTCAGTGACAAAATTAAACAGCACGTGCACGCCATGTTGTTGGGCCTGGATGATGGACTTTTCCACCAGCACACAACAGAGAAATAGTTTGGGCTTAAAACAACAATAAACACAAAAATAATCGTCTAACGGCGGAAATCATGCAGCCAGATTACACCCAAAATTGAATCAACTGATCTTTGGTGCAATTAGATATCTCCCCAAATCCATTTTATTGCTGCAACTAACCATTATTTTCATTATCAATTAATCCACTGAATGGATCCGGGCTGTAGTTCAGGCAGGCATAGAAGTCCTTTCTTGGTCAACTATTCCCTCCAACTTGCTATGTGACACTAGGGGATCCATATCAACACTGAGAGCCTTCAGTAACTGAACCCTTCAGAGCATTCAGTTGTATGTGATTGGTTCTTTAAATATCACTTGTTCGTGTTTATCAAACATTGGGAATCTCAGAGAAAGTTTGTGTCAAGCTTGCTGAGATTTGAGACTGAATTATTCTTCAGACTTGATTGTTTTGTCTATAAAATATCATAAAGACAGACCATCAACATAGCCTAATACCAGTGAAGGTGATGTCTTCAGATCACTTGTTTTGTCTGAACAACAGTCCCAAAATCAAAGATATTCAGTTAACAATCATATAAAACAAAGAAAAACAGCAAATCATCATATTTAAGGATGTGGAACCTGAAAATGTTTGGCCTTTTTGTCAAAAGATATTCTATTAACAAAATAATCATCAGATTAATCTATTATGAAAATAGCAGTCCTAGTAATTCAATAAACCGCTGAAATACTGACAAAGCTGATACTGAAAATCCCAAACCACAAACAGCAACAAAAATGAGAAAACACAATCTTTTGATTGTTGTCAGCTACTACAAGGACTTTGATGGCTGCAGTTTATATGCTTTCAGCACATTCACCAACACAAATGCATACGAACGACAAACGACTGTGTATCAACATGCATTTTCACTTCACGAGGCATTATTAAAACATAAACTCATAGCTGTAAAACTGACCACTCTGGTTGACTGTCAGCCTCTCTCTGATGGTTTGCACTGGATGAAAAGAACCCCCCCCCCCCTACACTATTTTTAGTTTTATAGTCCTGGCGTGTCCTGACAGGACTGCAGAGTAAATATGTTTATATGCTCCTCTCTGTATATTAATAGGTCTCTGCTGTTGCTCCATGTGGATGTTTGGAGGTGAAAGTTCTACTGCAACAGGATCTCTGTAGCGTTTCTTTATACAACACATGATCCACCAGGAATCTACACAACATTCACATCAGGGACCATCACCTTTAATAAGAAAATACACAAAGGGAGATAAAAAGGTTGATAAAAACACACTGTATTTATATGCAAAGTACAAAAAAACACAGAGCATATAGTATAGAATGGGGCTGTAACAAATTCATTGTTTAAGATACAATAAGATAAACCTTTATTGGTCTCCAACGGGGAAATTCTGTTGTTGCAGCAGCGCAAGAACAGAATAGAAAGTACAGATAAGTAGAAAGTAAAAGAATAAATGATAAGATATATATACAGAACTAAAATACGAAAATAATTAAATTGGTTTGTCCAACCAGCTGTCCAAAACACACAGATATTCAATTTATTTTAATGAAATTTGAGTAGCTGCAATCAGTGAATATTCAGCATTTTGCTTCCGGCATCTGCTCTCTAATCACTCTTTTTCCTTTGTTTGTATAAAAATATTAAATCAGAGCAGCTTTAAATAATGAATTGCTTCAAACTAATTATCTGTTCACAAACTAATCAATCAACTGACTGATTGGTTCTGCACTTGTATAGACGATGGACATGTGACCGAAATTCCCTACTTGGGTCTTGTGATGACAACTGAGCAAACTGCACCCACAGATGAAGATGGTTTAAAGTGGAAACAGCTAGAAAGTGGACCTTGAGTTAAGTATTGAGAACATTTTGAAAACATTTCACACGGTTAAAAAAGGAGAGCTTTAATTATTACAAATATGCAAAATTACATTATTTACTAGTGCTCCCAGTAGTTAAATCAACTCTGTACACTAACAAAACGCTTTGGGAGCGCTTTATGATCATTTATTTAGTACTGTTGACATAAACACCACTTACACTTAGAGTGGCTGTGGATATGAGCAGCTAAATTATCTGCTGCCAAAGCCTGCAGACATGCAAAGTGGTTGAAAAAGGGAGTCAGATGACCAAGATCTGCATTAAGCAGCATTGATACGGTCACACGTAATTCCCCCAGTATTAATCCGCTCTCTCTCCTTTACATACATATACAGTTTCCTGATGCTGTAACATTTTAATCAGCCTAACTCCCTCCATCATCTATCTTTCTTTATCTCTGCCTCCTTATGAGTCAGTGTGTTTTAGAGCGTGTAAGAACTGTTAAACTGCACAGGAGGCAGCGTCTGTCACCATTGGAAAGAGAAAACAGAGATGGAGAGAAAAAGACAGATTTGCATGAAGAGCAAGAAGGGAGGGAGACTGAAAACCAGGGACATGTTGCTAGTTGAGAAAAGTGAGGGGGGGGGGTGGATGAAAAGCACGCTTTTCTTCTCATTTGCCTTCCGCATTTCAGCTGTCAGACAGCAGTTGTTCACTTCATCTGTTGCAGCGAACAGGTTCCCCGTCTCAGATATCAGGCTGCGTCGGATAATGGCTCCAGCTGAATTAAGCCCGAGTTTGTTTTATGCACATTCATAATGACGCAGAGCAACGGCATTTCAGTCGTCCACGGTGAGCCGGCCGTCTCATTCCAACATGTCACGGCCTCTTTTCGTCAATCCTTTCTGTCATTCCCCATCCCCCCCTTTTTTTTTCTCCTTATCCTCCTCCTCTCCTCTCCATCTCTTCATCCTTTGTTGCATCGCAATGTCACCACACAGTAACTCTGCCAACAGCCACTCTCGACTCTCCAGAAGCTGATTTGAGCTGCAGGTCCGGTGATGTTTCACTGAAAAGCCAGAGCTGCTGCTGCTGCTGGATGATGATGCTTAAACCCTCCACCAGCAGAATCATTAAGATAAACTTGATCATTTAAGAAATAGGCACTTCTTTCTAATAGGTCGTACTTAATTTGGGGTTAATAAACTGTAACTAATGTCTTTTTGATCATCAATCATCAATCATAAACAGACATCTAATGAGGAAAACATTAAGTAAAACGTATAAATATCTTATAATTTATGTTTTGTTGCAAGATTTGAAAAAAGGGATTCTCCAGGACAAGACTTTTTCTAGGTTGGTATGTAGTGGGTCTGCACCTACAGCTTCCAGGAAATAGCCACAGCCTCCCTCTCTTGAGTGTAACACTGACTAAAGCTCCTGCCGCCTCCCCCCAAACCAAACTAACTGCCAGTGATCAAAATGGAAGCATTACAACCTTAAAACAGCCTTACAAACTCTTTAAGCTTGCTTCAGACAGTTCAGGTGGTGACGTGTTTTTCTTCCCAAAGCTTACAGCTGCTGCTGAGATCACTCGGTACTGCAAACTCCCTGCGACACTCCCTGTGCATGCCACACGTATGCCAAGAATACCAAAGATACCGCTTGGAGCACACAGCTTAGGCTATCTTACCAGAGGACATCCTATCAGAAGGGAAAGTCTGTGAGGAATCGAGGCCGAGATCTTTACGGACAATGTGAATGAAAGTGGAGACCCAATAACTGAAGCTGTTTGTTTGTTACAAATAGTCAAATCAAGTCTTTATCACCTACTTTTCTGTTTTTTTACTTTTCTGACCCCCTTGCACAAAGAGATGAGGAAACAAAAATAGGTGCTTAGTGTGCTGCAGGGTCAGACTGCTCAGAGCTGAAGAGGCTGTTGTCGGGGATGAATCAGTCAACAGCAAAGCATGAGACATATACATGAGACGGCCAAGCACTGCAACATAACTTGCACCAGCACACTCTTCAAAGTTGTATTCCTGCCATCAGAAAGAGCCATTTGTTGCAATGTTTTCTTGTACAGTAAGAAAAATAACTCTCAGACTGGAAAATTGCAATAAAACGTCAACATAGACAGAAATAAAAGGGCTTCAACTTCAAACTGAACCTGAATTTGTCTTCAATCAACCAATAAATTGTTGTTCAGCTGACATAACAAGCTGCTGTCAAACGGGAAAATGTTCTCCCTCTCCGTCTCCATCTGCCCTCTTCCTCTTTATTTTAATCTCTTTCTCACAGCTCCACACTCCTCCCCGTCTCTCTCCATCCATCTTTTGTCACGCTGCTGACTTTTCAGTCGCGTCTCCCTCCTTTTCTGCCAGTCATCGCTCCTCATTCTCTGTCTCACTGCAGGTCTTTGTCTCATTTCTACCATCCTCTTTCTGTCTCTCCCTCTTTCTGTTCCTCCACCCAGCAGCAAGTGAAAAGGAGAAATGGACAAACAGCTCTGCTGGCAGACTCCTTTCTTTCATTTTCAGTATTTGCAGCTCTGAACAAAGAGGCGCTCCCAGACACTCGGATACACACACCCAGACACGTAAACAGTGCGCTAAAGTAGGGCACTGAGCATTGAGGTCACCTATATCAGTGTAGGCTGAAGGCTGAAACGCTGAAAGAAACCTGTGGCATTCGGGGGACAATGACCGGCTGCTTCAGTACGTGAAGGCGTTGATGTCACGTCATGTCATCATTTCAAAGAGACAGTCGTTCAGTCTGCAGCAGTGTGTGTCATGCAGATGTCATGTCCTGGGTTACAATGCAGTCACACCTAGTATGTATTTTAGTAAAAAAAAAAAAAAAATTAATTGATCCATATCAAGATTATTCTTTATGTTATATATTTATGTAAAAAAAAAAACTATAGTTCTGGCTATATTAATATTAATATGACAAATGTGCTATCATGCAGAGCCACGTGATGAAGAGAAGTCCAACATCCACTCTCCTTTTAGCTCTGTTTTTGGTCTCCACCAACTCCTGAGGAAAAACAGGTGGTTCTTAAGCTGCTAAACGCTCCAGTATGTCGTTCACCAGCTCGTCGCTAACTCTGTCTGTCTGCTGTTTGTTTGGTGCCGGTGTTAATGTTGGAGCTGTAGTGTTCAACTGGTTTATCACAGCGTTTAAGCTTCAAACAGCTGCCTGCTGTAGTCGGAAACAAGGTTGATGAAAGCAGCGAGACTGGACCGAAAACAGTTAAGTTGTGAATACGTTTACCAAGAATGTGAATGGCAATATTTGAAAGTTTTTGATACTTGATGCAATGGACACATTTTGGTCAAAAAGAAATAAGATGTCTAATAAAGTAGAAGAAAGTAACATATTTCCAGACTAAAGTCACTGAGGATTTATGGTTTTCACTTGACAATGTTGAAATGTGCAAGCATGCAATCAACTTCGTCACACAAAAAGATCACCTAACTGCCACACACACACACACACACATGCATACACACAGTGGAGAGACCCAGGTGTTGAGGACATAAACACTCTCGGGACTGAATCTGTTCTCCGTCGTGAACCAAATCACGTTAGTCTGCAGTACTTCACCGCTGTCACACCTGGGTACCACCATGTCACTTTTATATTCACAGCACCGTGATGTGCTGCTCAGCCCGAGGTCCGCATTCAGACTGTCTGCTGGGGCTGAATTTTCTTTTTACAATTCAGCACTGTGATATATGGATGGCAAACACATGAAAATAAACAGATGTAACAGAAAATCCAGCTTTTTCTGATGAAGCACTACTGCCCCTGTGCTCAGTCACAAATGGAGATTTAGAGAGTCTCTCTTAAGTCACTAAAAGTTTGTCCTGAACAATTTAGATTTATATGATCCAAATCAATGTTTTCAACGTTTGCTTTTGAAGGGTTCCTGGGGCTCTATTTTTATTTTATAAGAAATGACCCACACCCAAAAAAGCACCTGACACCAGCTTCCTAGTAAGTTTAGATGTTTTAGTCCAAGACTTCCTGAACAGTTTGATGCTGTAGTCAAACATTTATATGGTTAAAGGCTTAATTTCTGGAAATATGCGTAGTAAAGTTGTAGTTTTATGGGGGACTATTTCTTGGAGTCTTTTCATCACAGTGACATTTTGAATTGAAATGTCTTTGTACAGCCCCTCTGCAAAGTTCTGCAGGGCCTCACCAAATGGCCCTTCAAAAAGCTCATTAATCAGATATGTTATCCAGGACAGCCAGGCAGGGAGCGAGCAAACAAAGATTAATCACTGATAAAACATGTTTTCCAAAAGCTAATTAAAGCAGCATAAACAATACACACAGTAGAAAGCTATGATGCTGTTCTGTCTGTCCAACTTCGGTTAACGCTTCCAGTTTGCAGCCTCTGGATTTCAACACTTGTACTTTTTTATCTAAAGTAAGCAACTGTAATGTCTGCAGTTAACTGTAACTAACTACACGCACAACACTTTTTGTCCACTTTGCTGTATATTATTGCTCTTTTTTTATTTCATGCTTCAATTTTTATTTAAATGTACTGCCCCTCTTAACCTACTTTCCACATGGAGATCAATAAGGATTCATCTCATCCTATAAGATGTAGTAGAACTGATCAACACGTGTTTCAGGGTGATGCTGCATGTGACTGCAGGAGGCGGTACAAGGTTTTATGAGTATTAACATGCTTAAGTGTTTCGAGGCCGAGTCCGTTTGTGGTTTGATATTTCGACAAGAAACAAGCCTGACTTTATCTCTCCACTGACCTGCAGTCAGCTTGAGCGTCGGGGGTTTATTTGGCCCGGCTGTTGCTAGGTCTGCTGGACAAAACACAGTCCGAGAGCAGAAAAAGAGAGAGAAAAATTAGTGACAAATGTCTGGAGAGAAAGCAGGCGCAGCAGCAGCCACCATGGAGACCCAGAGAGGAGCCAAAGCTCCCCTCGCCTCCTCTCTGAGCCAAGCCTTTGCTCAACCCCCCCCGCCCCAAATCCTCTGTGCCGCTTCCCACGGCGTTGGACAGGCATACGTGGCTCACCTTGGCTCGAGCACACACGCACACACACACACACAAATGAAAGAGCAGCTTAGAAAGGCCTGTTTTCTCTCTCTGTCTCTCAGCAGATCACTTTGGCCTCTTGTCTCCTCAAATCCTCTGTCGCCCATCACTCAGCGGCTCAGCTCGGTTCTCTTTTTTCATTTTCAGACCGCCTATTATTCCCTCCGTCATGAGATCACCTCCACTCAAACGTCCAGTCTCTCTGTCTGTCTTGAAAGGTGAGAGTAGTCTTTGGCAAAGGCTATTCTCAAAGAGAGCGGATGATCCAACGCGTCCCTCTGAGTTCAGGTATATTGCTGGTTCCCATTTTACACAGTGATATAAACTTAACTGTACAATGGCTGTACAGTTTAAAACAGTTAAAAAGTTATACAATAATCAAAATTATAATAATATTCAATAATGGCATTCATTTTTTTACATAATTTGATAGCGACCATGTGCAGTATGAACTTCCAAGACGTCTAATGCACAGGACAGAAAAACAAATGGTGTGGACGATGATGAACAAACATGTTCTCTGTTTATCTATGAAATTCCAATCCTCTCTCCTTCAGAGAGCAAGGAAAAGGAGCGATATAAGCTTTTTGTTTGTTCGCTCAGTAGCAGTGAGGATGCATGAGAGCGAAGCATGAAGCGAAACCAGTAATTGCCTTGACAAATTATGTAAATGCGCGAAAGGACCGCGGCTCACCGTGTTCACGTCGGACCACGTAGATAAAAAAAAAAGGAAAAAACAAAAGACCTGAAAGACACTCAGACGGTTGAATCGATTGTTTCGATTCAGGACAGAGACCCACAGACGAGCACATGATCACAGACGCAGGGATCCATGCCATCGCACACACACACACACACTGATCGACCTTCAAGCTAGGGTGAATGTATATGTTGAGGCCCCCGGCTGAGAGCTGATAGAGATAAACAACTCGCTGATGGTGGGCTGATTGCTGCTGCGGCCAAACATAAAGCAGCCTTCCCAGAGTCAGAAACTCCCAAAACACTCAGCTTTAATAATACAGCAGTACCTGCACGGCTTAGGGTGCCATTCCCAGTGGTTTCTTATACGCAAACATTATCTGCAGTCTCTTAGCCGTATTTACCCAAGAAAGGTTTCTGTGACACGTATACTCTTATCAGCGGCTTAGTCCTTTAATCTTGTACTTTTGGCCACTGAGCAGGTCTGCAGTAGCAGCTGCAGGTATAGTGACTCATCCAGGGGTGTTCTATGGATAAATGTGTCATTTAGTCATTTCGTGTACTTGTTTAGTCAAATAAAATGTCTTTTTTTTTTTTTTGTTGGCTTGTTTTGTACCACCGATCGTCCAAAACCCAATTTGTAATACATTTGCAATATGCTACACGGCCAAAATTATGTGGACAATCATGCACCCATATGTGACCGCTGACTGCACAACCATGTGCATTAATATGTTGCTGCAGCCGCCTCCACTCTTCTTGGGAAGGCTTGGCATGAGATTTTGGCTGCAGGGATTTGCTCCAGTTCAGCCACGAGAGCGTCAGTGAGGCCGGCCACTGATGCTGGGCGATGGGGCCTGACTCACAGCTGGTGTTCCAGTTCAATCCAAAGGTGTTGGCTGGGGGTTGAGGTCAGGGCACTCTGCAGGCTAGGCAAGTTCTAGGAAAATAATTTCTTTATGGACCTTGGTTGGTGCACGGGGGGGCCTGTTATCACGTTATCTTGTTGAAACAGGAAAAGGTCTTCCTCGAACTGCTGCTGCAAACACTATTGTCTAAAATTTTCCTCAATCCAAATTAGGAAAAACATCCTCAGAACAAAAGTACAAAGACTGCGGTGTCCACATACCTTGTGGACCATATAGTGAATAAAACGGAGACAAAGCGGCTCCGAGCACATGTACATTATCTACGACCTATGAGTCACCCTGATCGCCTGGATTGTGTGTTAAATGAACCGCATGAAGATGGCCGCCTGCTGCTGTGGCTTTCGGTATCACTGGTCGACCCTAAACATGTACAGTGACACGCAACCTTTATTTACACTCTCTCTGTCTCTATAATCACACTGATAAGAGCAGCTGGTTATGAGAGGAAAACGGCATCCTGCTTCATAAAAACATTATTAGAACAGTTCCTCCGAAGCTGCTGCTGAAACATGACTAAATAATGTAAATAAAAGTGAAATAACAGTTGCCTTTGTGGGCTCAAATATGAACAGCTAATGAGGGGATTACAGTGTCGGTGGCTGATTATGCAGATAAATGAAATATGCATAAATGAATAATGGATTAGATGGCTAGACTCAAAGGCTAAATGGACACATATGGTCACATTGATGCCAGCGTCATGTTGGTTTGGAGTACAACCTGCAACAGGAAATATCATTAATCTACTTAAAGTCGTGTCAATAATATCCTGAGCCGCACTCATCCTGAACAGGACTAAAATGTTCCGTTTTAAGATCAATCATTGATCTAGTTTTAGACCAGTCTGTGTCTCTTCCCATTCTAACACAGTCGGACAAAGAGTTTACCAGAGAGTTTTTCCAGATTTCTTCTTCATAATCAGGTCCAGTCTTTTATTAACACATAAGCATTTCCACTTGCTTGTATTGTTGTTGGTTTTTAATTTATTCTCTTCTGTGGAGCAATTTGTAACTTGATTTTTGAAAAGTGCTTGAAAAATAAATTTTATAACTATTACCGACAGACAGTATAATAATAATAATTATAATAAGACGTACTTTAATACACGAGTACTTGACAGTTCATTTCCTGTGCTTTTTATGTCTGTCAGAATTCATTACAGTATTAGGTCTGCAACTAACTTGATAAAGTGGTTTATTTTCTCAGTTAACGGATTCTGTCTGTAAAATGTCCGAACGTAATGTAAAACGTCCATCAAACTGCTTGTTTTTGTCAGACCAACAGTTCAAAACCCAAACATGTTCAATTAACAATAGTATAAAACACAGAAAAGCAGCACATCATCACGCTTTAGAAGCTGGAACAAGGAAATGTTTGCTTAAAAAATGATTAAAATGATAAATTGCTCATCGAGACAGTTGAAGATTTATTTTTTAGTTTCAGCAAGTCCTCCAAATTAAACAAATAAAATATGTAATCGGTAACTGCCCTTTAATTGTGCTGCTTTACTGCTTTTACTTCAATTACACTGAAGCATTTTTCAGATCATTATCCACACCACTTGTCTGTTACAAATCACTGAGGGAAAGTAATCTGTTTTATGATGTGACAACACTATGGTTATGGTTGGGTTCATAGTTTGGGTTAAAATAAGAATTTAAGATTGGAGAAACATGGTGGTTTGCTTAAAATTACTACTTTTTTAATGTTAAGGGACCCTCGTCTTATGGTCATGGCAGACTTTGTCTCCTTAAAATAAGGTCCCAGTACTTCAGTACTACATCATAATTCTTCCCACATGAGCGTAAACACGTTGTTTCGGGGGCATCGGCTGCAACTGAAGCTCTAGTTTGTCTCGGGAGGGCTTTTTTCTAGGTTTTCAGGAAGCTGTTGTCCTATTGTTACATATTTATCCACGGCTAGCCTGCAGCCATGTTTTTCAGTGGACCTTCATCCCGGCAGCAGCCCGTGTTGCTAAGAGATTTGTGACACAGCCGCACACTATCTGCTCCGTGTAAATACACTTCACATGGATACACTGTGCGTACCAGCAGGGGACGAGCGTTACCCCTGCGAACATGTTTGTGCTGTTTATTTTCTGCCCCGCTCAGCTCTTCCTCTGCCTGTGGATCTATTGACAAACACTCCTGATTATGTAACTGCGCGCTGTGGAATGCTCCCTCGGTGAACCGCACACACTCAAACACACACACACACACACACATCGCGAACCCGCCGCCTCTGACAGCACCAGACCGGGCGCACATTTGGACGCATTTCGGTCGCTTTCGGTTCAGGATCACACTGACAGAGGGTGTAATTTGCAGCACCCATTTCCGTTTTTTGGTGAAGAAAAGATACATGTGCACTCTGTACGCCACACATCCAACCTGAGAAATATGAATGGAGTTTGGGCAGAGCGTTTGTCTATAAATAGGGTGTTGTGAAGGGCTGTTTGGACTTGTGGGAACAGACAGGGCATTGTGCTGCTTGGCCTATCTGTATCTGGCCTCTAGCCATTAGGCAAAGGACTGAGCAGTCACAAACACACACACACACACACACACACACACTGGCCTAGATGCTGGCATATGAAGACTGCTGTAATCTCATACACCTACACGGTTTAAAATCCATACGCACCGAGCCAGATGCTGAGGCTCTTGTGCTCTAGTACACCTACACAGAATATAAAAAAAAAAACTGAAAATCCACATTTGTACACACACCCAGACTAATATGCACTACACACTGGCCATGAGTCTGATGATAACAGTTTGTGTAAAAACCACAAAAACGTTACTCACATGGTCAGAATTTATTCAGACTAGTCTGATCTCAAACACCTACGCAGTGAGCAACGTTGTTCCACGCTGTCTCAGTCATCAGCTGATGTGCTCTTCTTCACTGTACAGACAGTGAAAATACATCTGAGCTCATGTTACAAAAGCCCGTACTAGTGCACACTGCTGCCAAAGAAATAACAGGAGTCATATCAAAATAACTGACCTATCTTCAGTTACGGAGGCAATGTTTAAACGCAAATGCCTTCATATCGCCATGTGTTTTTAACCTTAAAACTAGACAGGGAATTTCTCAATTTCTAGGAATCTATTTACATTTCTGGACAGTAAAAAAACAGATCTATGATCAATTAATGGCAAAATTACTGTTCACTAGTAACTCCTAACAAAAATGAGTAAAATCCTCTTAACAGAAGCCAAAATGCAGGTCTGAGTGGGAAAAAAACATTTCAGCTGTGTTCGCTTTGCTTTGGTTTCCATCCAAACAATTCATTTTTAGTAGCCCGTGAGCACAAATTTCAGTGTTTGTTTTGCATTTTCAATGGTCTCTCGTGTCGTGTTGGCCAGGTTTTAACACACTGAGCTGAATCTACTGTCAACAGACAAGAATCAATGTTTCTGTTGGTGCCCAAAGAGAAATGCAACATTACACAATGTTAGTTACAGTTGCTGCACTCAGATGGGCCATACAGGATACAGCTGGAGCATTTAAATAAAGGACAGGAGGGATTTTTCTTCATACATACACCTCAATGCATTTAAATACATCTAGATTAGGCTACATTACAATTTATATTACATTTTAAATAAAATGTCAAAAAAAAAAAAACAGTTTTCCTAGGTCCAAGGTGATGTCTTCAAATGTGTTTTGTCTGACAAACAGTCTGAAACTAAAAGACGTCCAGTTTACTATCATATATGACAAAGAGATGCAGCAAATATAATATATAATATATAATAACATTAACATTATAAAGTCCTATTGGAGGACACATGTAGAAGAGCTGATTATCATGATTTCTGTTGGGACAGATGGTACGCAGACACAGCGATATGTTTATGTAACTATGGGGTTATAACTGACTGAATAAAATAATAAAAAAAGGCGCTGCTGCAGTAACATTTAAAGCTGCATTCATAGAGCTTTTTGGCCACTTTTTGGGGCATCGAAACAAGCTGAAAACACGACAATGTCAAAGGCGAATATGTTGGCTCACAGTTGACTATTTACACATCCAGCAAACACGTAGCAACATTTATTTGGAGTTGTGTTTTTGGTCCAATATTCACTCTGCTTTTAGCTCGGTTTTGGTCCCCACCAACTCCTGGCTCCGCTGCCAAATGCCCCACACTGTTTTCACAGGCTGGTTGCTTACTTTGTGTGTCTGCCGTCTGATGCTGGACGGGGAATGTGCAGCGGGTTAATCAAAGTAACGAAACAACAAGTTAAAAAGACGTTTAAGCGCT
This sequence comes from Lateolabrax maculatus, assembly GCA_031216445.1. Lineage (NCBI taxonomy): Eukaryota > Metazoa > Chordata > Actinopteri > Acropomatiformes > Lateolabracidae > Lateolabrax > Lateolabrax maculatus. Next base: position 5,294,095 of record CM062207.1, read on the forward strand.
GAGGGGAACTGCACGTTACACATGGTGATCTATCTATTTCTTCATATAAAAATATTGATAAGCGCCGCTTTGAGAATTTACTCTATCCTCTCATTTGTTTCAAAATCATCAACGTTGATGTTCCAGCGGCAAACTAATTAAACCGGCCATTAGCCCTCCAACACTCTTGAGCCCCTCCGCTATGAAACTGAGCAGTAAACAAAACTCCAACTCTTAAGAGGCAATTACACCCACAGACGTGAGCGTCGGCTCCCTAACACCACCTGCACTGAAACACCATTAAACACCATAACACAGTCCACTTAGTACAACAATACTTCACATTTAATCAGGGGTTTGGCGTCGCAGCTACACGGGGAAGCAGCGCTCGTGTCACAACACTGACAGGTCTGAATAAAGCCCAACAGCTGGCGTGCACTTAGAGAGGAGCTCATTTCAGCGTCATCAACAGCTCAACATGAGGCAATACTTGGAGTCCAATTATAGTTGTTTGCTGGCCTAGTTTGCTGCATATCCATATATTCATCTACCCTTCAACAGTGTTATCAGTGTCTTCAATTTCATAGCCGCTATTACACTTTAGTGCCGCGCAGTCTAAGTTGATACACCATAAGGAATATTTAGTCAATTTATCTTTGAAGCTCATTTAAAACTCAGGAAATTAACTCCATCGTTCATTGTTTTTACATAATAAACCAGAGTGTTCTCACTGACTCATAACTTGAACAATAAACAATCAAAGGCTTTTGTTTTACATCCATAATCATCAGTTAAGAGGTGACAATTTTATGAACAAAATCTCCAGATGTGAAAAAACAATGATCTGAATTTGAATGCCTTGCCACTGCACGACTGTGACCACTCTAGCAGGTCGAGCATATCGTCTCTCCCTGAAGTCAACACTGATGGATTAGCAAACACTGCGGGAGTAAATGTTAATATTGGTAGAGTCAACAGGCAAGGTGACAGTCTGAAATGCGCTTGAGTAAGTCCCCCCCCCCGCCCCCCGCCACACCAATAGCCGAGGAAGTGCATTTGTGCTTGGGCAAATGGAGCAAATATGCTGTTGCAATGTTTAATGTTCAGTGTTGCAGCACTTCTGGTATAAGTTCACCTATTTTTAATGACATACTTTTGTATTTTCTCCACGTTTTACTTTTGTTTCCCCCTCACACTTTGTACATTTTGGAAATGATTGGCCTGCTGAGGTACACTGTGTCTGCTTCCCGTTTTACTCCTGTGATAAAACTCAAAACTTGTGATGATTAGAATAATAAACTTTGTTAATTTAGAACCGTTTAGCAACACAAAGTGCTTTACAAAACAAAAAAGAGAAAAAAAAAGCAGGTTGTACGAGTAACACTACCTCCATTACTAAAGATTGCAAACATTAACTCACCTCACCCTTTAATGGTCATACCAGACCAGGTCAGGCTGTAGCAGCAACGTCTCTAAGTCTGGTGAATTGAGCAAAGGTGTGTTTTAAGGCCCATGAAATCAACTTTTTATTTGTAAGAGGAGCATTGTGTCATTTGTTCTTTCAAACGTTACATAGTCAAGCTTCAATATCTTCTTTTTAGTTTATAGTTTCAGCATAAACCCCAGGCAATGTTTGAAACTGTGCCTCGTGTGAGAGGAATCACAGAAAGGCCGTCAATACATGTGCTGGGACCTTTGAGCTGTGTCTGCCCGGAGTGCAAAAAGTCAAACTGTCACTGACAATCCGAATGAACACAAGCGATGTCCAATGACGGTACAACTAGTCTATAAGCAGGTCAGATCGGTCAATAGCCACCACAGGAACAAGGTCAGTGGTGCAGAGACTATGAAACATGGCCGCCTGGGTTAACAAACACCATCTATAGTTTTGACTTCCAGCTTCCCTTTGACAGAAAAAGTTAAATGCAGATTACAAATACAGAACTTTGGACGTTAAGTCGTCATTTACAGATGTTTTTGTTTTGTCAATGGGCAAAGAAATGTCTGCAAGCTCCTTCAGAGGATGCAAACTGCTCCCGACCGCCAGAGTTTAATGATGTCGACAAGTGGATCTGCTTGGATTTATTAGTCTGGCCAGAACACGAACACTCAGGGATGGAGCATCAGCCTAAAGGGCAACCGTTCCAGCTGAAGAGTTTATTTTTGGCCCCGACAGATGCCTATGACACGACTACAGGAAAACTCCACAAATCACCGCTGTGACACCTCGACACATTCGAAGGAAAGGCTTCCTCACTACTGTACACAACCTGGGTCTGCTGGATGATAAACACAATCAACATCACACGGTTGGCGTAGACGTAATCCATCAGTCCAAACATTAACACTAGCAACTGTTTGGATCTTGTGCCGAGCCTTAACATTAAATGTTCTTCAGTTGATGGAGATAAACGGCGATAAAGTGAAGTAATTTTGCTATTCCAGTGCAATTTCACACAGTGAAACGATAATGTGAGGCAGCATAATAACGTCCAACTGCCTCACCCTAATGGCATTTTACTGTATTTAAAATCATTTAGTTTTGGGCTCCACGTCCTTGCAACAGTACAAAACCTCAAAGGAAAAAGACATAATTTACTTTTTTCGTTCCCCTTTCAGAACAGTGGATATTTTTTACTGATTGAGTCATTCGTTCAGATATTTCTGTATGCTGAGAACGTCACTAAGTCCATACGAAGAATAGGCTTTACTGGTGAGTCAGTGTTACACGAGATCGGTCCTGCAGCTCCACATCCGTGGAACCTAATCAAATTAAAGTGAAAAAAAAAAAAAGAAATGCACAGCAGAACAATTTGTTCTTGTGACATGTATAAATACCCCATCGTTTGTCATTTCTGACGCTGGAACCGGTTGGAGGGAAAGCCTTCAAAGTCTACAAACATGTCCTTGTACCAACGTGATCAGCGAAGATAACAGAGATGCTGTGAAGATCTACAGGTTTAGTCAGTTTCAGAGATGTCGCTGAGTGTTAAGCAGTGGGAGGTGGGAATTCAAATAATCTTAATTAAGTAAAAGGAGCACTACAATCATGTCAAAATATCTATGTAACGTAATTAAGTCCTGCAATCAGAGTTGTACTTGAATGTACCCCCTAATTGAGAAGTCAAACAAGTGTTCATTTGAGTGTCAGCAGGGTTTTAATGCTAATAAAGACATATTTTCTAACTCATGCAAAGTGGTATAGCTGTGTGGATAGTTGTGGCTTCAGCTGCTGAGGTTTTGAGATATCTGCCTCTGAGATTTCTGCCTCCATCCCTGATGCAACAGAGGTGAATGGAACTGTGTGAAACTGGCACGCCTAATTAAAGTTTACAGATTGGGGACTACTTTTCTCCAAAGAAATCAAAGAACGCCGCGCGCCGTGAGCAAACCGACAGTTCCTGAACAGAGACGCTGCTTATGAGAGTCTCGAATACCATTTCTCTCGACGCTTCGAGCTACACAAAAGAAATTCTATTGCATCGGAGTGAGTGGGGGGGGGGGGTGCTGACACCTGGGTGAACTGAGCCTTTAGGATCCTGCAGGAGAACCAGGTCCGGCTCAGTGTCTCAGTGCAGTCTGTCATCCGTGGCACAGCTCGTGAGGAGCCTGTGCGCGTCCTCGTGCGCCCATCCTTGGCACATCTCAACGCACGGTCCTGCAACAGCGTCCTCGTGGCTGTGTGCGCGTGCGCGCTATCAAAGGGGAGGGGGGGGGGGGGGGCTTCACTTCCCTCACAGAGCTGCGGGGCCGCGAGCCTCCCAAGCGCGGTATGACTCACGCACCCCGCGCGCGAGCCTGCTCGAGTGCGTGCGTGCGCGCGTGCGGCTTGCAGCATAGTGAGGACCTGTCTGCAGAGTGTGTAGACGGAGGAGAGGTGTGCGTGTGTGTGCGTGTGCGTGCGTGTGTGTCCTTGGTCTGGCACGACACACTGAAGCAAAATACCCCCCCACCCCAACCTCCCTTGCGCGCGCGCCAGGCTTTAAGATACTCCATCAGGGGGACTCTGGTGGAAACGCATCTTTTCAGGGTTTTTCTGCAAGATTTCTGTTTTTTTTTTTCTCTCTCTCTGGTTTTTCCTCCGGGAAAAACCAGGACACACACACACACACACACACCTCCGTTTGACATTGACACACACTGTATCCCCTCGGCCTGCGCGCCAAGAGCCACAACAACCCCCCCCCCCCCCCCCCCCCCCTTCCCCTGAGCAGCCCCGGACTAACTAACCACCCCCCAAAAAAAGAGACAAAAGCAACCTTTCTATTACGAAAAAAAAAAAAAAAAGAAAGTATTTAACCATGAATCTGCCGCTTTAAAAACCACAAAGGAACAGCAGTGATGCGCCTATTGGCTCAGAGACTAGACGGTGATGGAGGGGGGGGGGGGGTCAGGTTCAAATGCGATTCAAGTTCACGCGACACGAGATATATATATATATATATAAATATATAAATACACACATCTATCTATCACTTGGCCTGTATTCAGTCTGCAGGAGGTCTGCCGAGCTGTCACGCCTGGGTCGGTTGTTGTAGGGGGGAGGGTGGTGGGTGTGTGTGTGTGTGTGTGTGTGTGGAGGAACAAAGACCCGCTGGCTGTGCCCCACGTGCGCGTCAACAACACGCACATGCATGTCCGTCGGGAGCTCAGTCTCGTTCCACTCACACACACATTTAAATGTCCGCGTCCTGCAGACTTGGACGCTCTCTTGTCACCGTGGTTGTTGTTGATGAGCAGCAGCGCGCTCCAGGATTCAACCAGGGAGGAAAACACTGGGGGGGCACTGATTACTTTGACATCCGTTTGCAATATTAAACAGGAGGGTCCAGCTTGCACCATTGCACGTTTCTAACACAGAACCCCCCCCCCCGAGAGAAAAAAAAAAAAGCACATTTATTTTTCTCTCGCTCTTCTATCCTCGTTGCACGGCTGCTGAACGAACAATGACAAAAATCCCAGGCTGCTCCCCGACTTTCTCCAGGAGCGAAAACACTTTGTTTTCACAGTGTAAATAAATCCCAGCCTCGGAATAAAAACAGGACGCACTCACCTTTCAGTCAGCAGAAACAAAACAAAACCTTCACACAGACGCGGGGACTTGTGCAGGATGTGCGGCAGCTTCTTCTCTCTCCAACCTGTTCCTCCGATCTTCCCGCTAGTCTCCTGTTATTTCACTTTCTTTTTTTTTTTTCTCTTCCTCCACCTCCTTTATTTTCCGCTGTGCCTCCTTCCTCTCACTTTCCCCCAGTGTTGGTTTTTTTTTTTTTTCTCTCTCTCTCTCTCCTTTCTCCAGCAGGAGGAAAATTCAACACCGAGAGAGAGAGAGAGAGAGAGAGAGGGAGAGAGAGAGGGAGACAGAGAGAGAGGGAGAGGGAGAGAGAGAGAGAGAGAGAGAGAGGGAGGGAGGAAAAAATGCAGCGGTCAATCAAAAGGCAAATGGAGCGCCGGAGTTTTTTTCTGGGGGTGCTGCGAAGTTATCTGCAACAACAAACACTGGTGCACTGGTTGATTTTGCCCCACACGAGCGAGCGGTTATATTCAAGACGTCCTGCGGCTGCACCGGGTCGGACCGGGCTCAAACGCTGACATGCATGTTTTTATCTCTCTGGATTCCCCCCCCTCCTCCTCCTCCCCCCCCCCCCCCCCCACCACCACCACCACCCTCCTCCACTCCAGGATTCACATTGGTACAGTCCAACCTTGTTGAGCTGGTGAAACCGAGCCGGGAGCGCGTGTGTGTGTGTGTGTGTGTGCCCGCCCGGGGCCCGAGCCAGCGTGGACACACCTGCAGCCCCGGCGAGGAGCCCGGACCTGCATCCGGTGCTGCAAACCCGGGGCCCCGGGGCCCCTGCAGGGGGCCTCCCGGGGGGGACGGGAGCTTCACTTCACCATCAGTCGCCAACTTTTTGGAAACGTGCTTATGAAACGCTGCTGGACGCCTATTGATCCCCCCCCCACCACCACCAACTACCCCGTGTGTGCATAAATAAATGCACCCAGAGAAACCAAAAACTGAACCAGTGGCTTTAGTCTGTTTTGGCTGATTTGGCTGAACGCAACTTTATTTAGGAATGTGCATGTGAGCAAAACTGAAATAATATTAGATCTTGAGTCAGGGCCTCTCTATGAGACACAGCCCTGTAGTGTTAACGTTATATAAAGGCCATTTAATACATTTAACACATAAATAACAATTAGATAAATCGTATTTGAGTTGTGGATATGAGTTTGAAGACTCCCACTTGGCAAAAGTTGAAAGAAATTAATTCAGCCTGGATACTTTCTCAGTCCTACTGCTTATTTAAACGTGGATTAACAGATATGATAAAAGGTTTATGTGATGTACTGTTTATATGCAGGGAGTTTAGCCTATAATGTATAATGGGGCATATGTTGCAAATGAGAATTGAGGTATGTGACACTTTCTATAGACGTTTCTCTTCTCCTTCTCTTCTCCAGTCCCGTCAGGCTTTGATGAGCTTCCACTACACAATGAGCTCTTTAATACACGCGAGCAGTGGGGGAAAATAAATGTGACACATGTAATCCCGGCTGAAACTGTTGTGTGCTGTACTCCGAACCCAGAGCAAGGCTGCAGAGAACCAGGACATCTCTCATGTCGGGTCACAGTTTCCCCAAGTGACACACAAAGACTCTCATCTGTATTACCATCGCATGACCACATCATTTCCTGTGTGTGCTTCCCAGCTGCTTTCAGAATGGAAAAATGCAACAATGTGACTTTATAATGAATGTTTGGTTCTCAGCAGTGATTAGTGGCATTTCTAACACTATAATAAAACCATTACTGTTTTGGAAATATCGGGACTTTGCAGGAAAGATGTCTAAATGCTTTTTGCAATGGTTGGATTTGGAATAAAACTCACTTAATATGTTATCTGCATCATAGTTAGCAGTTTAAAATCCCTCCTCGTCCCTAAATGAACCACCTTACATAATGATCTTCGAACCCGTGCCTCCGTCGCACTGTTGTGACCATGTATTTGTTCCCTGAGTTCACTGACGCACATTTGAAGAAGTTGCTGTGTCACTGGGAATTCAGTTGAAATCAACACATACAGTACGAATGTCCTCACTCCAACACGTGCACAAACTTTTTGCATTCATCTCAGAAGAAAGAATTTGATCATTTAACCGTTATAAAACTCTGTAACAACTCTTTTCGCTCAGCTGCCGCCAGTTAAAGTGATTTGTTCCAAAATTTGCTCCATTAAAAGCAGGGACGGTACGTGCAGAGAGAACTGCAGACATGCACCGCAGCAGCGGCTTCAACCGTTACAGTTAGAAATCGGTGGTCGTTGCTTATCTTGGCCCACCAGCTGTGCGGCCTGGCTGGATTAAAGGGCTTTCAGGTGACGTAACATGTCCTCTGGCGGCCATGCTGGAAGTCCAACATAAGCTGTGGACGTCTGATTGCTGTTGCAGACAAGACATGACACATCAATATCAATATATATTCATACTTCATTTAGTTGACAATATTGACATGAAACCAAATAAATAAAAAATAGCTAGCTCTTCACATAATCACAGCAACAATCGCTGTTTTGATTTTGTTACAAATTATTTACACAATTTTATGTATAGGAATCTCCTACATACTTATATTGACGTTAATGTTTTTCTTTATAAAAAAAAACACCCTTATATAGTTAGTTATCAATATACTGCAGGTTTAGCCAATGTCCAACGATTGAGCAAAGATTCAAACTATTTCTTTAAATAATATACTTTTATGGAATACAAGAAAGTATAGTATTTTGAATATGTTTTTATTGTGATTTTCATACAGACTCCTGGGAGGAGAAATAATCAAATTCAGAAAATGTGTTTCAAGTTTCTCTCAGCTCAGTAAATCCAAGTTGTGGTCAGACTGTAACAAAATCCGAAGCGATGTGACTTTTTTCTCTCCTGCTTAGCTCAGAAGCCTCCTAACGTGTATCTGCAGCTCCGGCAACAGTCAGTTGCAGCCCTATTTCTCAAACCACAAAGGGGCCGTGCTATCATCGCCGGACAGCTGAGATTCATTTGACAAGATCTGTGAGCGTCGACCTCTGCGTGGCCCGACACAACCCCAACCTTTAAATCAGTCCTTGGCCAAGGCTACCGTGTAAGCAATCACTCGGATTGAGCGGCTGGCAGTGATAGAGCACCGGTACTCTATCACACAATAGGTCCGCTGGTGAGGTCATGGCAGGTTGAATGGCTGATGGTTTTTTTCCCTTCTCTATTATATCTACCAGTCCTGAAAATATAACGTGCGTGTGGTCTGTGGGGACTTTTGGCACGCCTCGAGTCAGTCAGCACTGGAACAAACAGACAAATACCTTCAAGTGTAAACGACTTTGTTTTGTGTTGCTGCCAATGAAAAGGTTAGCAGGAGAATTATGGTCACGTACTGTAATACCAAACAAAATGCTGGACACACAGTAAATCACATGACACACACAGAACAATCAGCCTGGAAATGCTTCTGTTTGTTTTCTGATAAAACACTGGCTGCTGAGCTACAAAGACAAGCCAGCAGCTACATGTCGGGTAGGATGTGACATTACGCAGCATTGCATGCAATATTATTCTCAAACAAAACTCAACATTTACAATTACAGACGATCCAGTTGAGTCACGTAACTTTGCAATTTTGTATTCTGAGCAGGTTTTGCTGCAATTTATATCTCATTCCGACTTTTGATTGTGCAGGATGCTGCTACCGCCCACCCTTCCATTATAATCAAGTTCACCCACTGTGCCTGGGTGGTGTAATTCACTATAGTGCTATTAAAATGATGACATTCAAGCTTAATCATAATTGAACCTCGGGGACAGAGCCATGGGAGGTTCAGGTGACCGGTCACGTAATCAACCACAGGGCAGGGAAAAGTATCCGTCACTTGTTTGATTTCAGCACAAATCCAGCAGTGGGTGTGTTGAATGAATTCCAAGTTTGAACACTTTCATCACCTCATTTAATGCTCAGTCACTCTCATGAGGTCCTCTTCGCTCCCAGCCCAGGATTTTAGAAATACTTGGGTCCAGAGCAATCCACCAACTGAGGTTTTTCAGTTTTTCACGTTTTAACAATTTAAAGCTGCGATTATCATTCATTTGGAGTTGTGTTTCTGGCCATCGGATGAATGTGAGGGAGATCTGAGTTGCTAGTGTTAGAGTTTCCATCCAAAAATGGCTATGTTCGAAAACAGCGCTGATGAGAGTGGTGAGGATGAAGTTGGAGGCCAGAAAACCAAAACAATAACCTGAAAGATTCGCCCATAGAGCCAAAAAGGAACTGCAGAGTCGGCTGATAATTCTCTGTAGGATAAATGCTGTGAGTGACACCTTTCATTGGGTAATTTCATCCATTTTTAATATAAAAATATTGATTATAGCAGGAATGGCGGACCCTGCCACTAACAATGAAAACTGCCATTTGAGAGGTAATTTTTGAATGTAAATACACTGAATAGCTGTTGCAAATGAGACCATTTTTTAAATAGTATCAAAAATAGGATCTGAACATCTTACTATAACTTCTTGTATTTTATCTCCCTATATGATGACCTAAATGCAGTTTCAAAGCTTGCACCTAAATCAGCCTGAAAATTTTAATTTGTGTGGTATGGAGAATATCTGCCTCAGGTTGTTAAAACCCACACATTCTCCGAGACATTCCTGATCACATGACCTCCAAGTCTGTGATAGTGTACACAGCCACGGGTTTACAATTTGTCTCTTTCAGGATGCAGCTGTTGCAAATATGTTTCTTTGCAACAGCTGCATCCTGCATGTGTCTCCAGCATTCATCTAAGGATTTATCCAAAGATCTGAAGCAGATATTTCATCCTGAAGTTCAGTATTTGAAAAAAAAATCCACTTTGTTAAAGTGGATTTTTTTATTTATTATCTAGTATTATCTAGTTTAAACTTTCCACCATAATCACGCCAAGCTATGTAATAATAACTCTTCTTCACACAATCACTGCTAGTTCAAAATCAGTGAACTCTGTGTTCCTGCTCCACACCACAATCACCAGCACCCTCGGCCTGAGGGTGATGATCACCTTCATCATCATTAGCTCCTCCGCATCCTCTTGTCCGGCGACGCAGAGCCCCGGGTTTACAATTACAGACTCAAAGATGAAAGACTTCAGACTGGTTCCATTACCTTCAAATCTTTCATATTCCTTTTAGAGCTACAGGAAGAACAAAAAAAAAAATAAAATAATCAGCTGGGTTTGTCTCCTCCATGCTGGTTGTTGTGGGGATGCTGAACCAGATCTACGAGGCCTGGAGTTTTACACTTTCATCTCCTCCACCTTCATCTCCTCATGTCAGCTCTTCTGTAGTGTTTTTTTGTCATTATTGTCCTCCTCCCGCCCTTGTTTTGCAAAAAGTTCTTTGTGAATAAAGATGCTTTGATCTGCCTGCCGGCTCCCCGTCTCTTCCTCTTCTCTCCAGTCTTTAAGTCGGACTGGATAACGTGCTTCAGCTCCAGTCAGTCACTGGTGGCCTTGATCGGCCGAAACCAGGCTCCTTTTAATCACTGCAGTTGACCTGGTGACCCCATCTCCCCTCTGCACACACACACACACATCTATTACCTCCCTCCTCCGCCGACCTCCTGCTGGCTGCGGTCCTCCAGGGTTAATGCTGATTGAAGGAGAAGAAAATAAGAGTGGAGAAATACCTAATGATCCAAAGCCAGCCTGGCTTTCTCTCTGTTTTCCGAAATATGAGTTAAGTCCCCACTGAATGCATATAACAGCTTACACATGACCAGGCCATCCAATGTGTTCCACAGAGAGGACAGAAATAGATTTGAGGAGAAGTTTTCTCTTAATCTGTGCACACAATTTGTTTTACATTTTTAAATGCTTTGAGGAAATAGAAATACCTTGAACTTGGCCAAAAGACTCCTTATTAAAATGTTTTAAAGCAGCCTAATACTAATATAGCCTAGTACATTCAGAATGAGTTACAACAGATGCATGTTTTGTATGTTTTTATTCGTCTGTAGTACGTTATGTGCACCGGATTCTGTTTATGAAGTTTAATGCTTTTTATCGTCTCACATCCACCAGCATCCTTGCGCTGCACATCGCCATCACTCCCTGATCCTTTAACACAGACACATTACAACACAACATTCCCTTTCCAGGCGCTGAGTTGACACAGTTATCCAGAGTGATTAACAGCGTCCACATTTACAGACCCACATTTAGCTGACGACACACTCGTACTCACACCATACTCTGATTATGTTGGTGAGATTATGCTCTTAGCCAGAGTGAGCGTAATTGCAGTCACATATTGTTGCAGTCGGGCGAAAATCTCGTAACTCTGATTTTGGTGATTTGCACGCTTTAGCGTAAACAGAGGGATTCCATGCTTATCTGTAGAAAAAGAATAAACAAAAACCTGCTGGTGCATGAAAGCTGTTCATAACTCAATAGAAAAGCAAATGCATAAAAAAAGGAAAACCAATCAGTCCATGCTAAGTGTCACTTTGCAGACTTTGCATGTACTCACCTTATAACTGAACTGGAAATAGACACAGGCAATGAGAAGCAAGATAATCAGTTGCTCAAGGACACTTTGACTTAGCACATACTCCTCTGATGGACACCTTGTTCTCTTCTCTGATTGATCTTGTGACCTGATAGTAATAAGATGGGGACACTGTGTTCAGCACCAACACTGGCAGAGGCTACAGACTTCTCTCACTGTCTTATTACCATAAAATGTTAAACACACCATCTGGTATCCAAGTATTTCCCCCTAAACTTTAACTAAAGCAAAATAAATAAAATAGTGCAACAGAAAGATGCATTAGTTGTGCATCCTAAAGCACAAGTTTCATGAATGCAAATGGGAACACATAGTACGAAATGCCTCAAATGCTTTAACTGCATCCTTATGTAACAGGGTGAATTGGCAGGGCATTACTCATGTGACCTTAGTATTACGAGTTTTTCTGTGTGTGTTTTTCTGTGTGATCTGCACACATACAGTCCACACATTTTATACAGTTTCAGTTCACATCCTTGTACACGTTTGATCTTGCAGAGTAAAAGATGCCTTGCAAGTGCCTCATTTAATTTGAATCATGAGTTCAAAATATAAATAAGTGACTTGAACCGGTCGCGACCATTTGTCTGCTCATTGGGATCCAACTGAAGAACTTAAGGCAACGATTCCCCCTTTCTCTCTCCCCTCACAAATGTGAGTCACATATGTGACCTTAGAACTTGCTGTAAAAACTACATGTTGATTTATGTTTATTTCACTACGTGTAAAGGCCTGTATCTGTGATTATACGGTATGCCGACAACATTTCATCATCCATGTCTGGTCTTAACTTACTGTGCTTCAACTTTCTGGACTAGTGGAAACTAACACAAGCACCTCTCTGCTCTCTTCAGTCTGGGCCATGTGTTAGATATTATGTCTTTTGACCCAGTTCTAGACATGGCCGAGTACAGTTGGTACTGGATGTGTTCTTTGAGGGAACAACAGGATTTGTAGGAAATGTGGGTTTAATCTTGAGAAACACGTTGGCGACCAATCCACCCAACCATCATCTCGTGTATTTACGGTACGTACTCCAAAGCGGTGCAATTAATTTGACAGTAACACTGTGATAATTGCACCCTCACAGATCACACGATTGTTCATTATTCTGATTAATTTGCATTGGAGGTGTAAGTGTGAACATACTAAGATCTCTGAATTCCAAAAACAGATCAGCTGTGCTTGAGAGTGATAATTAAGTTCACAGTTGATGTCACTCTCATTATTTCCTCTTTCATCTGAGAATACTGACAATACATATGATGGAACTAAGCACATCATTTCTGCGGCAACATGAGGCTATTTTACAAAGACAAGCTTTCTCATCTTCCACATTATTCTCATATTACTACCCCCCTCGCCTCAGGGTCTGTATAAATCTGCCTTCCACTGCTGAGACTCACACGCACAATCACACACACACACACACTCGTACTCAAACTCAGACTTGGGTGCATTGCTATCAAGACTTGATGAGGCACAAGTGGATTTGTTTGATGCTCAAAATCAAAAGAGCGTCAGAAATAGCTCCACTGTAGTGAGCGGCACAGACGTCCTCTATAGCACCGTCTGAGGGAGTAAAGAGGCTTTGGTGAGGCTTGACGCCTGTGAGAGGAAGCAGCGGGTGCGGGGGAGGGGGGGGGGGGGGGGGGGGAAGAGGAGAGAGAGAGAAGGGGAAAAAGAGGAAAAGTTACTGCATCCCCTCAGGGATTATAGTAGTGTACTGTTACTGTCAATGTCAGCCTTTATAACAGCAGGAATGTATGCATGTGTGACTGGGTTTGTGCAAGAGTGTCTGTGATTTGAGACAGCTGCAGAAAAAGAAATGGAGGGGGGGCGTGGGGGGGGGTGCAGTTTGTTTTCCTGTGGCATTGGGAAAAGGGGGCGTGTCCCTGCATGCGATTGGCTCAATGGCCGATTCCATTGTAAGTGACATCACAACTTTGTACCTGACCTACTTAACGAGGCTGTGACGTCACTGCTGTCTCTCTTCCTCCGTCCCCTTCCTCCCTCTCGTTATACAACTCCTTTCTCTCTGTCTCTTTTTTTTTTAGTTCCTTCTCTCCCCCTCTTTCCAATCCTTAATTTTTTTTCCTCCCTTTTTTTTTTTTTTTGCATTTATCTTCTCCTTTTTCCCATTTTACAGAGGCAGACACACAGGAATAGAGGCAAATAGGAGAGAGAGAGACAGAGTGAGAGAGGGAAGAGAGCAAAGAGGCAGATTCATCTACCGTTGCCAATAACCCAATTTCTACAGATTAAAGCTATATCGATGAATATTAATGGGTTGGAAAGCAGCACTGGCCCCGACGACATGACAAAACAGGAAGGCAAGCTTCCACCATATGGACAGAAAAGCTGCGTGGGACCAAAAGACGAGAGATTTAATGCTGATCTTGGTTGGTTTTTTTGAACAGTGGTGATTTCACACAAGTAAGCAAAAAATACCAAACACACTGCTGGTGCAAACTATATGTAAACACAATCCTGGGATGTAGGATTACTCAAAATTTCAGTAAAATGACTCATATGGTCCGGTGCATTGACTATCAGTCTATGATGTATAGTTACAGTAATGCTGGTATGCAAAACTCATACACTGATTATATAAAACAAACAGTACTTGAGGCCATGAAAATATGGAGGGGGTGGCCCCACTAAGCACTGATTTGGTGATTTGCAGTTCAAAAGTCGAGGACAAACCTGGACTAAATGTGGTTGCAATTTTTTTTAGACATGTTTTAGATGACTAAATTTGCAATTTCCTTTCACCTTAATTGAGACAAACAAACAAATACCATACATGCGTCATGTGTACGTGCATACAAGAGCTCTGTAGCACTCACAAATGTATCTGCAATTTGTGATGGATACTCATTTATGAAATGTGCTCCGGGTCTTTTAAATGCTGTTGAAATAATGGCTCTATTTAGTAACTTAATCTAATCAGGTAATCAAGATCCTAGGAACTAAAAACAATCATGGACAGACAACGACGCAACCAGCATACAGACAACAAAAAAATAAAGAAAATAAAACTAATTAAAACAATTACATTAAGTCATAAAAGACATCAGAAAATGAAGCGTTAACGTCTGTATGGGGGAATGAACGCTATTTGCAGTTTCTTCCATTTCAAATGTGCCTAGTATTTGAATCCAGTCCTTTAAAACTTACACCAATGTCAGTCAAAGGTGAATAGTAACCAAGTATATTTACTTCATAATTTTCTACTTCAACTTTCTAAATTTCAGATACAATATTTACATTTTTTTTACAAAATGTATTTGACAGCTATAGTTGCTAGTTTTAGATTTTACATGCAAAACGTGATCAGTTTATAAAGTGTGATGCATTGTTAGAGGTTAAAGTATGAAAATGTACATAAAGTAGTAAATATTATCTATCTTGACCACACTGACATTCAAAGCCTGCTGACATGTTAAAGCATCGATAATACTAATACTATGACATAACAGATACAATACTATAATGGTCTGAAGGGGTCCATTACATAATGAGTAATACTTCAGTACATTTTGCTTTCCCTTAAAGGAATAGTCCGTAAATAAATATGAAGGTTAGCTTAGCTTAGCATAAAGACTTGAAATGGGGGGGGACAGCTAGCGTGGCTCTGTCCAAATGCTTTGTGTAATTTGTAGAAAACAAACGTGTAAAAACAGAAAATTGCCAAATTATGGGGTGTTATGTGTCAGACTTTTTCTTGTTGCCAGGCAACCACCGCAGACTCCAGAAAATGACTGGCCCCGGCCAAGAAAAAGTCCAAGTGTAGCTTCATATATATTTATATATGTCCCAAAATGTTAAACTATTCCTTCAAGTGACATTTCCACTTCTCATCCAGTATTTTTATGACACTGTGACTTTTAGTTGAGTACTGTTAAAGCACTGATGCATCTGATCGGCACAGTGCTCTCAGCCCCCAGCAGCAGCATCAGTGTGGTGTAAATCTATAAATGTATTACGGTGGAAAACAGATGTAGCGGCAGATATTTGTGTCCCTGAACGTAGGCAGATTATCTGTGAGGAGCAGGGACGCCGAGGGCCGATTACTCCAGCGGGGTCGGATCTAATCTGAGGCTATAGTCAGATCAGACAACAATCGCTCCGGAGCGAGAGGGACGGATGAAGGGAAGAGAGGGTGATAGTGTTTAATAGTTTAAGAAATAGTTGAGGGAAGGATGTAGGCAGAGGGAAAGAGATGGAAAAAGAGATATGGAAAAAGCAATGACGTGTGGTGAAAATGTAAGGATGGAGGGACACGGAGGAACAGCGGGAATGATGGAGGGATGCAGGGCGACAGCATAACAGAGACACAGAGGGAGAATAGTAAAAAAGAGAAGAGATATGTAAAGGTTGCACTGATTAAAAGAAGATAAAGGAAAAAGCAGAGGGGGACATGAAGAGAAGGGGGGATGGCGAGGAGTAATCAAACTTTTCCTCCCTTTGGTGAACATGACCAAAGGGAGAAAAAGAGGCAGGAGGCAAAACAGCCGACAGCAACAATTCCTCCTCTCCTCCTCCTCCTCTTCTTCTTCTTCTTCTTCTTCTTTCCCCTTTGTGTTCAGTGGAAACCCTCTTTCTCTCTCATTTATATTCACACCAGCTATGGGGCTAGTCACAGGGCAACCACTGCACAATACTATTCAAAACACACACACACACACACACACACACTGTTACAGTCGGGCTCTTCTTTGTGAGACTAAATTAAGTGCAACCAAGTGCAGCCACAACAGGCTGAACCAAAGAAGAGGAACTTTCATTTCATCACAAACATGCTGGTGTTCAGTGGTTGGACAGGAGGTCATCTTGTTTTTCCCTCATACAATACGCACTGCAAAACAAAAACAAAACAAAAAAGGGAAATAAGTTATTTTAATAGGGTAAATAATGAATACTTTAATTGAAATAAATACTCAGCGATTAATCATTAATAAAAAATAACAACTATGCTGTAGTTGCAGCCCAGTCTGGCCCACCTGGATGCCGAACTAGGAATGCCAGATTAGATCGATAGATGGAACAAAAACTGCTGGATTTAGCTCACTGGATACTTAGCTGTGAGTTAGTAGTCTGCATATTTTGTTGCCAAATAAAAGCCATTAGAGAGAAAAACAGCCTCTGTGAAGTCGGGCTTTAAATACAGATGGTCAGTGATTACAGCGACTTTTTAATTTGAAATTTAGCAAAACTGTCAAACTAAAAGTTCTGCGGCAATGTGCCTGACAGAAAAGGATCACTATTTGCTTATAGATGCAAAAATATAGATACCTTTCTCGACTTCAAAGACGGGGATGTAGTGTTTTAGCAAATCTCTGACGGGCTGGAGTGGTGGCTGAAGCTGCGCGATCGTGACCAAAAGTAAAGCCAGTCAATAATCAACATTCAGTGTCAACTTGAGAGAGAGACAAAGAGACACAGAGAAACAGGTCACTATGTGGGTGTGTTTCTCTTTGTTCGAAATACCACAAATACAAGCACCTCCAAACCAAAAAACAAAGTTATTATCAGGACTGATAGATTTACAGGGCCCCTCCATCTGTGTCAGCAGGCAGTGCATCAGTAATTACTGGAGTTAATGGACGGGGAATTAGGTGTAAATTGACATTAAAACAAGTTTAAATGTCCTTCCTGCTATTGTTGCTTCTTTAACACACACACACACACACACACACACACACACTCTCTCACACACTTGTACAGTTGGCTGGTTTGCTTGAAACCAAACTGAAACACACCCGCAGGCAGCCAAGTTTTTCTCTTCCTCCTGTTTAACTCGTGTTTCACTCTGTGTTTTCCTGACTCTCTCTCTCTCTCTCTCTCTCTCTCTCATGCACACACTCGTAGGTTCTTCTGACACTCTCACGTAAGCTCGGTTACTTTTATGTGTCTCTTTCATCGTGTTTTTGTTTCACGCTCCCTCTCCCTCCATTGTCTCTCTCTCTCTCCTCTCTCTCTCACACACACACACATTTACACAAAGAGCTCCCAGTGACTGTGATAAATGGCCCCGGAGGCTTACGGCTCCATCCCTCTATCTCTCCTCATCACCTTCCCCTCCCCTGCCTCACGACCTCTCGGTAACGCTCTTCCCTTTCATCCTCCCTCCTCCTCTCCTCTTTCACACCCCTCTCATCTCTCGCTTCCCTCTTCCCCTCTCCCCGTCTCAGGCCGTGACCTCTTTTATCTTCCCTCCCTCCTTCCCCTCAGTCTTCACCCACCTGCGAGGCTGCACCGCCCAGTTAGTACATCATTCACTTTCTGTTCATTTTTATTTTTACATGTTGTTTGAATAATACGGTTCTGTTCTTCAGATTTGAAGTTAAAAAACATCATCGTTACCCTATAAGGCTTCAACACAGAGAACAAACTGTGTTGCTGATTATGTTAGGCGGAGAAGAATGTTGTCCACCACAAAAGGATTATGAGGCAAGTATTTCTAGATGTCCCTTTACCTGCAAATCACAAATCAATACTTGGTTAAGGTACAAGCTTGTACAAGCTGCAAAAGTGATGAAAAGTTTTAAATCATTAACTCTATAAGTGATTATTTTCTATATGTTAACACAAAACCGCTCACACGTTTAGACTCGCCACAGTAGGAAAAAACCTTAATGAGGTAACTGTGTTCGTCACACAGGTGTAACTGACAACATTATTATTGGCTTGGCTACATTTAGTTGAGCCAGCTGAGCCTGCATACACACAGAGGGCTCAGCTGGCAAACCTAAATGAAATGCAGCTAATATAAATGTCATTAAAGCGTTTCCTGTTATGACGTGAGAAAATGACCACCATGAGAAAGGTCTACTTCAACTGGCACCTGCTGATTTTGTTATTGACCTTTACCTGTACACGGTTTTGCTCAAACAATTCCGTATAGAAACATGGAAAAATCTATCTGATAGTTTAAAACACTATGCAAATTTTGGTGGTGCCACGCAACCGCATAATGTTTTCTGATGATCTACCGGGGACACATTTACCTTTTGGCTTTATCTAGCGGACTGACAAAGAATGTATCTCGCTCTGTAGGACAGTTAACTGCACAGGCAGCTGTCACTGAATACATATTTACTGGAATCAAACCTGTGACCTGTCACCTTGCTGCACACCCTCCCTGACAACGAGGCTGCCCGCAGGCTGAAAATTTCCATTGCTTCAATGAAAGGATCTCTGTCGTGTGAACCGCGTGTCTCCAAAGGTCAGCTTTTCATGAGCAGAGGAAAACAGGACTGTTTTCAGCTTTGTGACATTACATTTTTCTGTTAGTTAAATGGGGTTTTCTATTGTTTATTTAGCTTAAGAACAAGATCTCATTTATGTGTGGAAAATGTCCACAACTTTCTACCACGTGTGTTTAGATATTTATACAATTTAAAAGCTAGATAGTGAATGTTTTGCTCTCAGAAAGGGTTCCAAAAACACGGTAGGGGATATATATATATATGTATTAAATATGTGACAATGCCAGAAAGTGAGAAAAAATGTGTGTATGTGAGCTACCGAGCCATTAATTCTGCCAGACTGGGCAATGTTCCCCACGTAACAGCGATCACACCACGCTTGCACGTTAACCTCCCACTGCACTGTACTCATTTAGCCACAGTCATGCATGCCTTTCCATAGTTCGGTCTTAGCCTATATGATCAAACATGAAAAAGTGACTAATTGTCTGGGCTGCTGCAGAGAGTTTTAATGGCATTCATTGAAAAGAATTAAACAGCGGCAGTGTTTCAGGGTTGTGAGTCAATGATAGGCCGACTCAAAACCCACTAAAATCCATTAAAACCTCAAATGTGATGTTCACAGAGCCCTAAGACGCCCGAAAAGCCCACATATTTCGAGTGTTATGTCAGAAGACAAGCCATAAACCATGTTCTATCCAGGAACAACCACCAGTGCTTGTTTAACTAAGAGGTGCTGCTCTGCAATCACTCACTTTAACTGTTACACACCATTTCCACATCCTGCTACCCCCCCCCCCCCCCCCCCCCAGCGCAGGCCACAAAATCTTTTTCCGCTCGTCCTGTCATCTCTCCATCTGTCCGCTACTCTTCTCCATCTGTCTCCAGTCTTCTGCGGCTTGTTCATCCATCCATCCATCCGCCCCTCCATCATCCATACTCTCATTATCCACCCCCCCCCCCCGTCTGTCTGGCGTCCCCTCTTTAATCACAGTTCACCCTGAAGACTGCTGCTTATTGATTAGTTGTCCATCTTTCCTGTTTGAATTCCTCTTCATTCCTGTTCCTGCCTTCATTACCGACCTCCAAGGACAGGCTCCCAGCAGGATAATGTATATTAATGAGGAAGCTGTGTATTGATGCGGTCTGGTCATTGTTAATTTAGTTGTGGACAAACAAGCTTGATACGCTTCACGTATGTTTATTTGAATGCTTCCTTTCTGTGTCTAAGCTACAGTGAATGGAAATGTTCACTCTTCCAAAGTTTACAGGTAAGAAAAGTGTATTTGATTAGGTTTAAGTTACTTAAAGGGTCAGATCACCCAAAATGAAAAGATAATTCTTACACGCACGCGATTGTCACAATCAAATCTGAACACACAGAAATTAATGAAAAATCTGCTGGCAACAGAGAGTATCTTTGCATATATTTTAGAAGCAAACATGTCAAAACCTGGGCAAATGTAAGCAATACTACGTGCATGGCTGGATATAGAACGGTACATGAGAAAATACCGGCCCAGCAAGAGTTTTTGACATAATAAAAACACTTTAAGCTGATTCCAGTCTCGACCTGTGTGCTCTGCATATATTTTAATCACACTCTCATGCTATTGCAAAACCCATAATTTATCTGCGTCTATCCACCATTTAGACTGTACAGCTCCACTTTAATGGCACACATACGACGCCACAGCCTCACACCGCACCTGAATGCGTCCACGTGGATTGTACCAAAAGCTCGTACAGGTTCCAACTTGGAAAACATGTTTATTCACTTTCACCAGTGCAGTCGAATGACAAACAGAGCATCAACAGAAACAGACAAACATGGAGTAGCACTGCATTACACAAGTCAAGGTCAGTTAAGGTCGCAACACTTCTGCAATAAACAAAACTATTTTCAGGGCAATGAGGGTTTTGTCTCAGCATTTGCGCAGTCCGACATTACGTTTTGTACATGCTCATTTTGTTATCTGACAAGCGGAAGGTGAAGATTTTCTGAGATCAACAGAAATAAGTCTTTGTTGTCTTTTGTGAAGCCAGTTCTTATGATACACTGCCACCTGCTGGTTAGGAGGCAGCTGTACAGCAGCTGGATCAGGAGTATATTTTAAATGTTATACATTTTCAAGCCTGGGTTGTGGTACCATGTCTGGTATTTTGTCTCAAGACTGACTGTTGCACCTGAGCATATTTTAATTCCGGTTTTGTTTCAATGTCAGCCACTGCCAGGTGGTCATTTGTAAAAACTTTTGGCATCAGGTCAACACGGACATCTGAAAAACACAAGCTGTTTTTCTGTCTGTTTTTTTTTTTTTTACACTGTAATGGCTCAAAGCCCTGAGTTCAAAACAACAATGTTAAACAATTTTACATTTATCCTCAACTGAACTTTCATTTTGTCTACATGTAACACATCAGAGTTTGCATTTATCCAATGGCAGAAAATGTCCTTAAAAAAGTCAAACAATAATAAAAACAAAAAGTCAGAAAAAAGTAGAGGGACATCAAATTACCAACTTAATTGGGAAATCCAGAAACAAGTACTTGACATATTTATGAGTGTGTGTGTGAGAGAGCAATATCTACAATACACTGTATATAAATGTCCAGTCAGTTCAGCAGATATGAGCACAGGACCACCTGGCGTGGAGATACAATCATACACAGCTGGCTTTGTGTACGTGTATGTGTGTGTCTGTCTGCCTCTGGGTGTTTAGGAGTCGTCTCCGTTGACGCTATCACCGTCGTCCTCTCCTTCCTCCTGCTCGCCTTCCTCCTCCTCCTCATCGTCATCCTCCTCTCTCCCTCTGCTTTTAATCTGCACCGGTGGAAACGACAACAGTGGAAACGAATAACAAATAAAACAAATAACCTCAACTTGGAACATATACAGCATACGCCACAAAGTAATCATATTTAAAAAAATAAATATCTTTGGGTTTTGGATGATTGGTCAAACAAAAAAAAAATGCATTTTTAAGAAATCCTCTTAGACTCTGGGAAATTCAAATTTTCAATGAATAATCTGCAAAGTAAACAACAGACTGCCCCGCTCCTCACCTCGTCTTCGTCGTCCAGCAGATCTCCCTCCTCCTCGGAGTCGTTCAGCTCCTGGCTCTCTCTGTCCCGTTTCAGGCTGTCGTCTTTCTTGCTGGAGCTGGAGGAGTTGAGGGAGGACAGCTCACCTGGTTCTGGCTTGGAGCTCTTCGTGTCTGAGCAAGTGGAGGGAGACGGTGGGAAACGAATGTGATAGAAAGAGAGAGAGAGAGGTGGATGAGCTAAAAAATGTACAAGGGAGGGTTTGTTTGATCGACCCCATAGACAACACATTACAAAACACCACCCTGACTGCGACCAGTGCTAGTTAGTTTGATAGACCTGGAGATGGGAGGGGTTGAATCACCCTAAAATGAAAGATTACAGTACATTTTATTGGATGAAGTTTATAAATCTGAAATTTGCATATGCCACTTCATGACTCATCCTGGTGCAGTATGAGTCACAGGGAATATCTTGTGACTTTTGAAAAAGGTGAGAAAATAACCCACAAAAATGAAACTCCTGTTATACATTTGGCATTTGTCGTGATGGATTTTGCTTCCTTTGGTATTTAGCAATAACAGATTTGCAAGTAGGTAAACATAAATGTGCTTTGCTGATGCCACGTTAGAGGTTTTGGGCTGCTGGAGTTGTTCTGTTAATGCCTGAATTTAACTAACCTCTGCACTAGACTGAACATTTTAATTTGGTATGAGCATTGCGTTACTTTCATCTCATTCCCACCTGACTTCTTGCTGTGGTCCTTTTCCATGCGCTCTAGGCTCTCCAGCAGGTAGTCCACCTTGTGTTTGATCTGTGTGAGCTCTCTCTTGATGGTCTGCAGATCGTCTACCTTCACTGTGGGAAGAGAAGCAGCAGAGGAGTCATTACGACGTTGATGCGGGTTCGATGGAGCAGCGCGGGACGGCGGGGATCATGGCCCAAAGCGAGGCACCTACTCGTGCGGGACGTCCTCTGGCTGCTCTTGGAGGAGGAGAAGCTGGTTTTGGTTCGTCGGCTCCCTCCTCCGCTCAGACTGACCCTCGGGCGCTTCGAGGGTATGACGGCACGGGACAGTGGAGGAGGGGGAGGAGGCACCCGGGACTGGTAAGAGTACACCCTGAGATACAGAAATGCAAAAATATAAAAAGGGGCCATGATGACAAGCGTGAGTGGTACACTTCCTCATCTAATCTCCCCTTTTCAAGAATATTTAGTTGCATAAAACTTTTCTTCTGTTCGTTTTGTATTTTTTACAATATTATCAAACATGCTGATCTAGTTACACATACACATACATACAGAGAAAAACAATAATTTTGCACTATTTGCACATTCAATGGGGCATTGGCTTTCTGACATCAGTTTTACTATACAAAAAGAAATCATGCCATATAAATGTGTCATTTCCATGAAAACAGCTTTTTACAGTTGCCTTTAACTGCAAAAAAAAGAAGTAAAAATGCAGTTTCTGTACTTTAGTTGTGTAGTTATTGCACTCGTCTTTGTATTGCTGCCAAGGCTGCAGTTACTGCATTCTCTCTAGAAAAATGGCCAACTAAAGCTAAAGTAAAGTTAGTTTGTGAGATAGCCTTGGCCGGCCTCAACTGACATTTTGGATATTTAGTTATTCCACATAATTAAATATGCAGCAGCTAAATATATGAATGATGGAGAAGAGAACAACAGCCAAACTCCTGCTAAATGGAGCTAGTTTAATTGTTTCACAGTGTGCTGTCCAGCCTTAACTGTTTCTGTAGTTACTGCTTTCGTAGGATTAAAAAAAAAAAAAAAAACACATTATTATAAAGAATAAACTGCTTACCTATCATAGTAATCTCTTTGAAAGTCATAGTCCAAATCAACAGAAGAACTGTGGAGAGAGCGGAGACGGGTAGAAAGATTAACTACAGGAAAAAAGCACTTATCTTTGACATGAAGTACTGCTTCCTGACTCCGCTTGTTGAAGCCTGTCTCAACGTGGAATTTCTGCAAATTTGTTGTTTGCGAGGATGATCAGCGCGCACCCACCTGTACATGTCTCCCGCAGAACGCTTCACCGTCTTCGATCTGTGAGGTTTCGGCTCACCTGCCAGGTTGATGTCTGGGGGAGGAGAAGCACAGAGTCGAGGAGGGGCGGACGGGTGCGTGGAAACAAGAGTTGGTAGGAGTGGGAGAAACGGTCGTGGACGGAAAGTGTGAAATTTCTAATTATTACTCCACCCCCTCCCACCTGAGGGTATTTTATTTTGGAAGACTAACGCTGGTTTTACCCCACCCAGGTTGCATTTGCAAGTAATTACTCACACTGATTTTAACCTGAGTTGAGCACCAGAATTGTCAGGAAAGTTAAATCAAAAACAGCCATTTCTCTGCCCTCACTTTATTAACAGATGTCGATGTGTTTAAGCATCTTTTGTACGAAATAATCCTTTTATAATCCTTCCTGACTTTAAGCACTAGAGGGCAGCGCGGCGGCTCAGCTGTTGGTGTTGTGAAGCCGAAAAAAGGGTCGAAGGTGAGCTGAAACTGTGACAGATGTGACTGTGAGAGTGAATACATGTGTATCTGTTTATATTTCTGCGACAGATTCATGGCCGTGATTCAAGGTTCGTGGCGTTTACTTGTCCTTTGCCCAATGCATGCTGGGATGGGCTCCAGCACTGCTGTGACCTTGAATTGAAACTAGCAGGTATAGAAAAATAGAGGGAAAGTTCAAGCAGCATGTGCTTTTTAATCGTTTAAATGTTTTACTACTGTGTAAATAAGAGTTTGAAAGGTGAGGAAATAAGAGCCACCTCACCTAGCACCTGTCCCACGATCATGCGGCCGTCCTCGCCGGCCACGGCTGCCCGGGCGTTCCTCTCATTGGAGAACTGGACAAAGGCGTAGCCCTTGTGGACGGAGCAGCCGACGACCTTGCCGTACTTGGAGAAGATGGCCTCCACGTCGGCCTTGGTGACCAGCAGGGTGTTGAGGTTGCCGATGAAGACGCGGGAGTTGAGGGAGCGAGGGTCGGTCTTGTTGGTCACGTTGCTGCTGGCCATCAGGCTGGAGGTGGAGGACGAGGACCAACTAGACGGGACGGAGAGGAGGCGGGTGGGGAGAGGTGGACACGGAAGATGGGTGAAGAAAGGGAGAAGAAGAAGGGGAGAAAAGGGAGTCTTTGGTTTGGAACGAAAATCTGTAGAATATCTTTGCACCAAGGTCAACGTGAGCTTTCACCTTGCGAGTGTTCAATAGAGGGGCTTTAAAAACACTCTCTAGGCTCTGAGCATGTGGGTGAAAGTCTGCTGAGGGATGCAACAGTTCATTATTTTTCTATTCGTTAGGCTATGAAATGTCAGAAAATTCCCACAATTTTGTAGAGCCAAAGTTCAAATTGCTCGTTTTGTGCGACCAACAGTCTTAAAAATATTACATTTATAGTCATGTAAAATAAAGAAAAGCTATAGAATCTTTCACTATTTTTTGCTTGTGAAAAACTCAAACTCATTATCAAAATTGTTGTTGACTTTCTGCCGATCAATTAATTAACCAATCATTTCAGCGCTAATGACAATATGCTCATATGCTCGTTAACTAACACTGACACAGCAACCACATATGTACCCATCCCTATATTTACAAAATGAGACTGTAATCGATATACGAGTGAAAACTCAAGATGCGACTCCTACTTTCTACCTCCTACAGTATCCTACAGGTGGACTTTGTTTATTTTACACACACATACACACACACACAGACATTAAATGTGTCTTTGCCCTTTCAAAAGGGAGACAGCAGCCTCTAAAACAGACAGCAGAATAGACAGTGTGATCGGGTCACGAAGCAGCCAGCACTCACTCCATTGTGTCTGTACTCGGCTCGGTGGAGGTCTGCCTGCCTGTCTGAGTCTGTTGGAGAGAAGAGGGTCGTCGAGGAGCTATGAGAGATGGAGTCAGTGACTGTGGGGAGACATCTACTACACCTCCAAAAAGGTTGCTTTTTCTTTTGTGGGGGGGGTTTCTTGGATTTTTGGCAAACCCAAGAAGTGCTTAAAAAAGGAATAGGGGCTGGTCAAGAGGTGGATGGTAAAAAGCTTTTAAAAAATGGAGGCGGACAAAAAAAAAAAAACCTGTGGGATAAATGGTTGTTTGTTATGACACAACATGATATTGCATTAAAGTGAGAAAGCTGCTTTTAACGGACTTCTTTACTTCCTTAATTTGTATTTGTAACACGGTGAACTTCCATGTTGTAGGTCTCTACGGAGGGTGAGAAATAAGAAACACTTTGAGTGTCCCTGCAGTAAACACCACCACACTGAAGCACATAATCCTAAGTGTTTACGTTCAACGAGGTTATCATCTTTTGCAGAAGTAGAAGTGTTAAGTCTTTCAAAAGAAGGAAGGATGTCCTTGTGGCTTAGTGGTTAAGCCTTAGATGCATGTCATGCCCCTCTTTATGTTGATTATTAAGAGTTTTAAGAGATTTTAATCAAGGCAAATTTTGCTCTGGGTCTTGTTCCGTTTGTAGTAGCAGTTTTGTGTTGGTCCGATGTGATTTTTGAGACTTCTCTCTGCCGCAGCAGCCTCTCAGGCTCCCTCCGTGTCTTGTAAACCACAATTACAAGGCGGCAAGTCACATTAGCGCGTTGCACAATTAACAGCGTTAAGCATGCCAGCTTTAATATGAGCACAGAGAGGCCGCCATTCCTTCCGAACGCTGCACAGTTATGTAACATTGCGCCATGATCGTATGTGCCAAACACATGGAAGCTGTTAGACCCGCACCAGCACCGACCGCAAGACACTTTTATTTGATGTTTGTTTAATAAAACTGACCATGACATGGAAAATGACTCAGAAATAAAATACTGGCTGCAGGGTCTTATTGTAAGGTGTTTCTGTTATTCCGTCCACCGTATGTAGATGAATACATTCCTCACTTTTCTTTATTTTGCAGAACTTTGTGGGATTTTCCTTCAGCATCAGGTAAACCACCAAGTAGAACACCGGCTTTACGTATTGGACTCTTGTGCATATTTTTTTTTGCTAATTCCCTCTCAATGCTGCAAGCCGTTCATCTAATTATCAACCACTTCAGCCATTGCAGAGCCATATCTCAACTGCCAAAACACGACACCGCTGCCAGCCGGGCTAAACTGTGACCCAGCGGCTGCCTCTCCGTCTCTGCCCAGCAGCCACCAGCAGGGGATTACATGGTTTGCAGCACGCTGTCTGGCCAAAGCTTAATGCTCTCCTCTACATGATTTGGCCGGGATGCTTCTATCGCTTGGCAGGCTGACAGGGTTTTCTGCAACACCGGGTGTGTTCAGGAGAGGGGCTGGGGGGCTGGGGGGGGGATGCGGACTGTCACGGGCAGCTTGGCGAATGTTTCTAATTCTTTGTGGCATGTTGGGGGTTCAAGTGGGAATATCCGGGGTTTATGTACAAGCGCTCCGTGTGACTTTCAGGACAGCTGGACACGACCAATCAGGCGACGCTGGTGGCCACTAAGAGAATAACGTTTATTGGGAGAATTTGGCATTCGCTAATATTTACACACTGGGTGGACAAAATAACAGGAACGTCACGTAATTGCCCTGTGGATAAATAATGGCAAAGCCCATAATGTTTGTTTTTTCGTTTGGACAGTTAGAGGTGTTGATTCCACATGATAGTTTTCTTCAGTCATTGGTCAGTAAATATCCTCTTATGTGTTGTTGTGCCGGTGCTGATGATTTACTCGTAAACGTTTGGGACTTAGTATGATTTGCCAGTAGCTGTATCGGCTCCCTGTAAATCCCAAATAGTAACACAACTAAGTTACGGTACCACTCATCAGTATTCATCGGCTTTAACAAGATTTGACATTCACCGTATTTATTATTGAGTTTTTTTTTTTTTTGGCAACGTCCTGGAATTGAAACAAAGCCAGATAATATATCCGTACATCTTTATCCCAATAAACAAAACAAGATAAGCGTCACAGAGGTAGAGTTTAATGCAGGGATATTATATTGATTTGCATTATATTGAAAGGTCCCCCATGTTCCATATTCAACATTTTGGCACTTATTAATGCCTCAATCAGGGGCTAACTGCTTACTGTGGCCCCTCATATTTAAAGTCCATTGGCAGTGTGAAATTGAAGATGACATTTACAGTTTTTAACAGCAGTAACATTTCCTATCCTGTGCCTCATCTGGGCTTTATTGTATGACAGCCTGTAGCTGAGCGTTAGAATGCCGTAAACTGGAAATATAATATCTTTAATTTCGACTGGCCAGTGGGTTCATTACAACAGATCAGTAATGTGAGTGTTGGTTTAATGTTTATGCTTCGACTGTGAAAGACACTGCAACTGCAGCTGTCAGGACTCATGCTTGAAGACAGACGAGACACAATGACGGACAGCAGCTTTGCGGTTTGTACAGATGTGCATGGAGCTGGATGTACTCGATGGATTAAGGGAGCACAAATTAAGAAGGAATGGGTAAATTAGAATAGGATCTTAGCATTTGAGTTTAATGAGGGTTTAAAAGCTCAGTGTGACTGAAAATGGATGTGAGAAATGCAACCTCAAAACTGCCTCATGACGGTGGGTTGTTCCTAATAAAATTATTTGACAAAAGAGTACAAAAAAAGATCACAACTTTTAATCAAATACTCAATATTAGTGATTACTGAATAAGTTAGTAATTCATGGTATTCAGTGGGCATGCTTTTTTTAATACGTACAAACTTACTATTGGGGGTGATAATGGTGACATCACTGTTGTTATAGAGTGCAGGTATCTTTGTGTTTGAGGGGGTAATGGACCAGAATTGACGCCATCAAATGACATGCACACTCAGAAGGAAAAATAAAATCACATTACAAATCAAAGGCAGCAAAACTCAGGACTTATTTTTGCCTTTGTCAGTTCCAGTCCTTAGTCCAAGGACTGGATACGGGAGGGAGTGAATAACTGAGTGTTATTTGGCAATAAACTACAAGCCGGGCCTCTCGTAATCAACACTGAATATTATGCGTTTGATTATTATAAACTGGGGACATGTGGGAAGATCATGTAAGAGGCCGATAGAGTCAAACAGTCTGAAAATTAAGCGGTTGATTTTCTACTTTCACAGCACAAAAAAAAAAAAAAAAAAAAAAGAAACACTACATGCTACTTGCTCTAGGAAATCCAAAAGGGGGAGAAACGGACTGGATCAACAAAGGGGTGAAAACAAAAGTGGAATATAAAAAAAAAAAAAAAAATGATGCAAAAGTTGAGGTGAAAAATAAACAAAAAAAAAAAAAAAAAAGGTTGAGACCAACTTACGATTTGCTGCTGTTCAAAAAAGTGGCTTCAAAAACTAAACAGGGGGAAACAAAAACGTAATATTAGAAAGGAGGACCTTGAGAAATGAACTAGAACTATTAATATTACCACAAGCAGGGAGGGCAAAGTATGGAAAAATGATAATGCCCTTAATGCCACTAACACATTTTCATCATGAATTTGTATAAAATCTAAGAAATCCCTGCTGAAGCTAAAATAAAATACATTAACTCAGATCACATTCAGTTTGGCTCTACTCTCTCATCTCAAATGTTCACACATTTTAAAACTACAATCCACACAGTTAAAACTTTCATCCTCAGCTATGTGAACATTTATCATTAAAGATATATGTCAAAATGTACTTAATGAACAGAACAGGCCCAATTCATTCAATCTTGAAAGGCCTTAGGGCTTTTTGAAGGACGGAAAATAAGAATATTTTCAGCACTGTGTTATAAGTGCCTCTTCGGATGTGTGACTTTTATTTTAGGTGGAACTTTCACTTTCAATTATTTAAAAAAAACAAAACAATAAACTGCATGTGTACATAAACAGTGTTGTTGACAAAGCTATCGGCCAGAGACTTTGCAGGAAGGCACATCAGAGCATCGCCAGTCTTGAGGAATAAGTGGCCCCCCACTCTTTCCTCCTGCCTGCCCTCCTTGTAGGGGCCACAGCAAAGGGTCAGCTGCAGCACAGCGCCCCTGTAGCCTGGAGGGACTCCCTGCTCAAGGACACTTCCAGAGGACACACTTGGGGCCGGGGGGTAGCCTAAACAGAGATCTTGCAGTTTTGGGGGGCCCACTGTCAACTGCAAGTCTACCCGGCCTTCCCACTGTAAACCTTTGTTGCAAAGTAGATTAGAAGTTTTCACAGAAATGCATAGGCTACAGCTGATCAGTCCTAAAGCTATAAGATGATAAATTCAAGAAAGGAACAGCATTTTAGTGGCGTAGGCCTGACTACACTCATTGCAGGCCGCTCTGCAGGCCTCCCTCCTGGGTCTAAGCAGCTCCACAGCTCAGAATAAACTGCTAAACTACTGAATTAATGGGTTTCTCAACCTGCAAATGGCTTAAATGAGTATATCGGAAGGACCAAAGGCACAAATTATGTCACACCGGTGCTACATAAATCCCAGATCCATGACAGCACAATGCATCAAAACACTGTTGTGTTAATGTTCCTTAAAAAAAAAACGCACCCACTTGTCACGGAGGAGGGAAAAAAAAAACAAAAAAAAAAAAGACATCTTGCCTGAAAAATTACATCATTCCTGAGAGATCTGCTGCAGAAAATATACTGTCTCAGCACTGCCAAAATCACAAAGAAAACAGGAAAATCACGTCTTATGAGTCATGTCAACGACTGCAAATCAAGTTACAGGCGGGGGCAAAACACAGGACGAGAATAAAAAACCTCTTAAAAACATATTTCCAGAAAAAGGGGCGACCCGTTTTGACCACTGTCCAGAAAAGACTGGAACAATCTTCCACATTTCTTTCCTCGGAAACACGACCACTATCAGATAAACAATAAGGCAACACAGCAGCCCTGAAAAATGCAGGTTTTCAAATGTCTTATTCGAAAAATAAAAGCAAAAATCTTGTCGTGGAAGCTACTTAAAACTAGTTTCTGCGCAGCTCACACTGCCATCACAAAATGTACGCCACTAACGCCAACACAGTCTCGGGAACACCAGTCAGGAAAAATGCATTTTAAAAATAAAAACCAAAAAAAAAAGTCCAGAAGACGGTTCAAAGTCAGGAAAAAAAATGAAAAAAAATAGAGAAAAATCTCTCGGTTAAAAATACTCACCAGGAGCTTAATACTAAAAATGAGTAAAATTCAGCGCTGTTTTTACTTGAGTGGGTAAAGATCCGCTCACGGCTCTGCAGGCTGATTGTATCACCTTGAAACCAGTGGACACAAAATGGCGTCGACTCATACACGCACGCACGTCAGAAGGGTCCCGCCCACTGCGGCGTCCCCGGTCCCTGATTGGATATTAGAACCCCGCCCCCGTGTGGAAATGCTCGCCGGGGATTGGCACGCTGCGTTTGTCAGTCCGGCTCACGGATGACGACATCCGTGTACTGTACTACTGTAACAATGAGGTAAACTTAAAGTCTGCCACCACTGTTATTTCTCCTCTTTGCAAAGTTCATATCAAAACGTTATTGTTTTGTAGACATTAACAGCTGCATTTGAGAATACAGTGTAACATATAAAAGAATGTACTGTACCAATGAAGAATTCTGACTTTTTTTTTAATCATATTTTGAGGCTTTATTATGGCAGAATTCTTAAGCAAATTGCCTGTTAACGTTTTTATTTATTCGTTTTGTGGTATGTTGATACTGTCATTTAGATTTTACACATTTTGTCGTTCATTTTGTTGTTTTATTGTTCACTGCGTTGTGTTTCAGTAGAGCACACACACATACATGTTTGATAGCTTTGAATCAAAACAGATTTTAATGCATCTTTTCTTTAAAAATCAAACGTGATAAAAAAAAAAAAAATTGAATGGCATGTGAAATCTCATGCACCTGTCCATACTGATAAACAACATTGTGCAGCAAAAATGTGACGTTCAACAATGTGATGTTCAACAACAACATCATAAATAGCACTCACAAACAATTCTGTTCTAATACACCAGTGACTGAGTGGCTGGATCAGCAGGGTCACCACTTCATTTTCCGTGGGAATGGACCTGAGAAGTAAACAAATATGGGTTCAGTACGACACATTTCATCGATAAAGAGAGACAGAAAAAGAGGTCAAGAGAAGTTTTTGTTCAAGCGCGTGTAAGCACCTTGGACGTCGACCATCCTCCTGCGGTTTCGAGGCAGAGTGACGTCCAGTCTTGAGGTGGACTCAGGTGTCTTCAGCACCTCCTCCAGCCGACATTGCTCCTCATTTTCCTGCTGGATCAAAAGCGCGCGTGTAAACAAAGCCAGTCGATCATGTTGTCCAGAATGGTACTTCACTTTAAAAGCATCTGAAATACAAAAACCTGTGTTGGAGTTTGTTGACGTTTCCTTCTGGCTGCGGGAGTGTTGGGGCCTGGGCTTTCTGCCCCACTTTTCTGTCGTTCCCGCTCTCTCTGCAGGAGGATGGCCTGCCGTGTGGTCCTGTACTCCAGAGAAAAGTTACTGATGGTTTTACAGAAGTCCTCCGCCGTGGTGTCTCTCACCATGGCCCGGGAGTAGCCTAGGAATAACAGGAAAGAGTGGAACCTGGAGAGACAAAATGAAGAGGAAAACAGCAAGTTTTACTCCATAACGAAAACGTGTGAGACATCAAGGAGCACTTGGCACCAAAAATTTCAACAAAATGACAGAAACCACGTCCTCGCAGCACACCTGTTGATAACCCGGCGATGGACGGCTCTCAGCACCTTCAGCCTTTCCTCGCACTCTTTCAAAATCTTCGGCAACCTGTGACGGAGCGAGCCCTCCGGGGCCAGGGCCTCATCTTCTCGTCCTCCTCCTTTCCTCTTCTCCCCT
Organism: Lateolabrax maculatus; assembly: GCA_031216445.1. Classification (NCBI taxonomy): domain Eukaryota; kingdom Metazoa; phylum Chordata; class Actinopteri; order Acropomatiformes; family Lateolabracidae; genus Lateolabrax; species Lateolabrax maculatus. The sequence goes on from CM062207.1 coordinate 5,326,755, forward strand.
TTCCCTCCTTTCCTCTTGTCCTCTGCCTTGTCCAAAGTCTTCAGCTGCTCCCATGATGCTTTGCACAGGCCCTCCAGCTGGGTAAGGCCGGACTGGACTAAGGAGAAGTCGCACTGTGAAGATGAAAAAGAGAAGGGAAGTTGGTGCACTTTGAAGTGGATTCACTGTGGATTGTTACTTAGACTAATTTTGAATTAATTAAAACAGTTTACTGTCTATTTGAAATAGGATTACATTTGTTTTAGTCCCACTTTTGACTTGGTTTGGACTCCCTTTACACCTGATCTTGAAAATAAGACGGACTCAATCGTGGTCAGCCTTTTAATCCCCCCTCAGACGCAACAACGCACCTTGCCAGCTTTAGTAACAGCAGTGATGTCAGAGAAGAGGTCGGACGATTGCGGGTAGAGCTGCATCAGGAGCACACAGACGTGGTGCAGCAGTGGCTGGCGAGTGTGTGTATCCCTCACCTGGGACAGCTTCCCCAGGTAACTCAGCTCGAAACCGCGGGCCTGGGCATGTTAAAATGTATTGTGAGGCTCACTAACACTCAAAAGGGCATTAAAGACGGATAAAGGACTGCGATCACAACGCACTCACCTTACATCCATTGAGAAAGTTGCCAATCGCTAACACTGTTGCTAGAATACATCTGAAGGTCTGGCTGGCTGAGAGCTGTTCCATGGCCAACTTCAGGTGGAAGAGAGGCTCAGCAATTTCCTATTAAGAGGAGGGATACATTCAGATGACAGTGTAATGATGCATACAGACTAGGTGAGCCATAAAATCCATGTTTTATTTTTAGTCTGATGACATCTTTGGTGATAGGAAGTCATCACGGGGGTGTACTGCATTCCTATGGGGATTTCTTGTCAATAAAACTACAGTGACGGTGGAATTTGTGATGATGTAGCTCGTGTAGGTGGCAGCACGGTGGTCAAATGCTGTTGATTAATACATTATTAGTGCCAAAACCACTCTCCATCTCATTCCATCGCATGTTCGTCCCACTCTCACTTACCCTTTCTAAGGAGTCGTAGTCCAGAGCGAAGGCCCACAGCTGAAGCCTGGAGTTCAGATGCGAGATTTCCCCCAACGTGAGCAGGCAGAGCTCGGCCGGGGCCAGAGGGGAGTGGGGGTTCTGGGCCTTGGCCTCCTTGATCAGACAAAGTTCCTCTTCTGTTGGGATTAGTGCTTGGAGCCGCTGTTTTAGAAGGGAATGCAAAAAGAGATAAACTCACACTGCAGTACAATTTAGGACTCCTAATGGGACTTTCCGCTGTGTCTGTCCTTATCTGCATTACACTAAGGTTTCATTTTGCCATAATAAAGGTATGGTAAGGGCAACAAATTGCCTATCCAACAAAAGCAAACTTTAGAGGTTTAGCAAATGCTGATGCTCAAATTCTGGAGGACATGACCTCTCCTGTACCTGGACGTCCTCTCTGTCCAGCACACTGCCGTCCATGCTGTAGATAGCAGGGGGGAGGAGGCGTGGAGGGGGCAGGCTGCTCAGGGCAATGGTTATGATGTTACTCCGCTTCATCCCCAACACTGAGACTGCTGGCTGCTTCTGTGTTGGGATATAGAGGATATGAGACAGTTTAATCCAGATAGAAGTATTTTTGTAATTTTGGGTTGCTTTTAACCTACTGAGGAAGCATTTGTATTTGATTTGGTTGCACACAGTCACTTCATTAATCTGTATTTTCCATAAGAGCAAAACAGATGCAGAAGACACATGTGTTAGCACAATCTCCCTATATTCCTGAGACATCATCCTGTCTCATTGGTCTTACCTGCCTCCCAGAAAGCGCATTAAAACTGGTGCTACTGCCCTTCGATTCAAACAGGTACACCAGTCGGTTTGTGTCCAGATGGACTGGCTCAAGTCCGGCCCAAATAGTCTGAGCCCCAAAGCGGGTCATCCTGGGAAGGGGAGCTAAGCTCTGCAGTTCCCTCCAGTGGAGCTTCAAGGTGCGACATTTGATGCTTGCACCTTTATGGGAGGCCGAGGGCAAAGGTGGGGCAAGCGGAGGAGGGGGAGGAAGAGGAGGGGGTGCTGGCGGGGCTCGGAGACACGCTGGCGGTTCATTGGTTGAGTTGGTTCCCTCGTCCTCGGTGCTGTCTTCCTCGTCCCAGAGGTCGGAGAAATCCAAGGTGTTGAGGCAAAGACGTGCAGCTGGTTTCAGGAATGAACCCCACGATTGGTCAAAATCCCAGGTCAGGGGGTTATCCTTGGTTTGGTCCGACTCCTTCATTGCTATTTCAGAGACGTCCGTGTCTCCAAAAGAAGTTCTGTTGATATTCAAAAGCGCTGCCTTGTCAAACCAGGTTACAATTTCTGTTTTGTGCTTGAGAAAAAGTGACTCCAAAAAGCACGCTCCCTCCTCATGTTAGATAAAACCAAGGCCTTTTCCGGATCAGATCAGATTAAGTGAATATTTGCTTTCGTCCTTACATTCCACGCAGCAGCTAAACCCGATCCCTTCCTTGCCTCTTCTTCTCACTGTGCAGTCAGCTCAACCCTCAGACACTGTGTATATGCATCTGAATGTCTGTGGATGCTCAGCCTCACTTGTCGACCACAGAGGCACATAACTCACACAACCAAATCACAATCTTCGAACCACCTCCGGGTGTTCTCACAGCACCGTAACCTGCAATTGCCTTGGGTGCAGTGTTTGTCCCTCAAATCTAAAGTGACGAGCCGAGTCTGATGCTTTGATCCAAAAAGTCCACTGTTTTCCTGCGTGTGCGCCAGCAACCTGCGACCTCAGTCAAAGAGAAAGAATTCATATGAGTTTTGACGGGTTGTGTTCAGTCCAGTGCATCCAATTCTGATGAGAAAATCCAAGGAATGCCTTTCCGCAGCGCTTCCAGAATATCCAAATGACGTGCTTCTGCAGCTCTGCCTTGACTTTCATCTCTCTCTCTCTCTGCTTCTCTTTCTGTAAGTGACAACAAGTGAGAGAGGGAGAGGTGCATTGGTCCGTTGGTGCATTAGTCTTGGTTTATTTGAGTTGCACCCTTTCCCTTAATTTCCTTATCGAGCCTGCATCTCCTGTTTGTATTGCTACTTGTGCATACACAAACCTCTCTATCTGCCACTGAAGATCTGTTACTTTCCTCCTCTTCTGCCTCCCCTTCTCCCCCGCGAGTGCATTAAAAGAGACCAAAAGTTTGACCTGCGTTCCTTTTTTTATTACATGCAACTTTTGGAAAGCATACATCAACTGCAATCTTGAAAGTTTTAGTGTATACGCTGTCACATGTAGAAGTGTAAATCTTTGTTCAGCATTGTTTTCTTTGTAATTTTTTTATGAAGAAACAATGTAAGGAAGTTCAGCAATTGCAAAAACATCACATCTTAACTGTGAGAAAGTGTCTGCTGAATCACTCCAAACATTCAGTATACAGTTATGTTCACAGGGGTCATTTGCATGGTCGACATGCAGCCATAATGAGGATCCCATTAGGTCTCCCCCTAATTACACTTTATCTCATTCAGTGGCCCTGCTGTCTAGGGGGGGGGGCAGTGGGGCTCATGGGACATTTAAGCCCAAATGAGCTCTATTTGAAAAGCTCAAGCTCATGCATTTATCAACAGGGCTTTCAAGCCTTCATGCTGCAAAAGAGGATTTAGAAAGTAAATCTTGCTTTTTCAGCATCTCAGTTCTTGATAGGCACACCTGGGAGTGGTCATGCAACCACAGACTTCTAATTATTTGACCAAATTCATACAACTGTGTTATTTGGAGTTTTAAACAAATCTTCTGACTAATGATAATCAATGCGTTCAAAGACATGGAACTTAAGACTGAACTGGATTTGACCAACATCCATTTACTAGACACACTCGGTCTCAGCTGTACAGAATTTTAATGATGATGTGGCGCAGTTACTGAAACAGGCAGATTCCCCATGGGAACCGACATTTCCGGGTTATTTCCTTTGATGATCCTTCTGTGTGTCTGTGTGGCAGTGGTGGTGTATGTGTGCGTCTCGTTTCATCTATTTCTCTGTCAGTCCCACCATAACCACTGAATGTAGTTTAGCTCTCGCTGAGCCTTTAAAGTGCAAGATAAAGATCAGGGCAAAAATGATCACTCCCAGTTTGCTTTGAGAATATTAACTGTTTTCAAGTTGTGATTGTCAGGAGCCACAATTTTGTCAAATAAAGGTAATTTTGAACTGGGACACAAATCCTATTAAATAAAAACGATTTCACACTGGCCACAGGCAGTTTTGTGAGACTGAGATGATAAGGGCATAACATTTGTGATGACTTTTTTTGTACATTAAATTATGCTAATACAAAGGATGACTTGATTTCATTATGATGCGATAGTTCTTCAATTTATTGCAAAAGATAAGCTGAGTTGCGCTTCGAGCAAGATCTTGAATTCAGCTTAAACCACTCAATCCACACCTTTGACTGTGCACTATTTTTCTCTAAGAGACTAAACGTCTCATTTTACTGAAAGGCAATTACACACCGGTGTACCGCACTGCTGTGTACCACGCAGTCACTGCAACAATGCAGTGGCGGTTACCCATGTAGGCTCCCTCCTTTGGATACCTGATGATTGGTGGCTTCGCAAAAACCACTTTCAGATAATGATCCAGGGGCGAGAACCCAGCCAGAGGAAGACCAAAAACAAGCTGAGCTCCTCTGAAAGTAGGTATTGCAAGGCTGGGTTGCCAGCTGTAATTGAAATTGGGTGATTATGCACCTCTAAAGCCCAGTACCAACTAACATAATGCAGTCCTAAAGGTCTGGATACTGAGGCCCTGTCCTGAAGCGGTCGGCGTCCATCATCATAATTTAGTTGAACTCCACACTGATTTTGCTGTTTTTCGGGTTTGTCCTGACACCAAACAACACAACGTGCCTGGATATAAACCAAGCCCCTGCACCTCCGAGCAGCTCCTGACCTCTTCTTTCCCCAACACATGACTTTTATTCTGAAGGCTCCCCCGGTAGCGGAAGTCCCGCCCTCCGCGCTCCCGCTCTTATTTTGGGAACGCTCGGTTTTTTCCCGGGGAGCGCGCGCACCGCCCCGCACCGCACCGCCCCGCACCCCCCCGCCCCGGCCCCGCCGCCGCTCGCGCCGGCGTCACGCGCAGGGGCTCCTGCCACAATGTCAAACGGCGGAGAGGCAGCGCGAGCTCACGGCTTCCCCGCGCGACGATGAGACGCCCCGCCGCGTGCTCCCGCTCGCCCTGTCCACGCGTCGACGGTCGCCTCGCACGTTCCCGCACAGGATGCGTTTCAGGTAAAACTGGGTCACTCTCTTCTGTTTGATATATATTTATATATATATGATATATTATATATATATTCCTTTTCACGCGTCTGGGTGAAATTAATTGCGTGCGTTTGGGTTATCGTTCGTTAAAAAAAAAAACAAACAAACAAACAAACAAACAAAAAAAAAAACGTGACCATCTGTCTCGTCTTTTTTGTTTTTTTTTTTTGGTGGGAAGTTGTGCGGCTCTAACGCCCGGCCGTCCGAGGTCGTTGCGTAACGGGAGCCCGCCGGGCAGATGTTGCGGCGCGGCGACACATCTGTGAAGGCACGGCGTCCTCCGCAGCCCGCACCGAGTTTAAAACAGCAGCACTTTCTCCACTGTCTCCTACAAAAGAAAAGAGAGTTAAATTCAGTCACATGGGAATTGTATGAATAAGCCTATGTGTAGGCTTTAGGATTGAGCTTATATTACTAATGAAAAAAGTTTAATGCGACTTTAATTATTGAGTATCACAGGAACAAGACTATTGCAGTCAGTTTTATTCATGTTTATATGAATTCAAACAATATTCTGATACTTTCTATGTTTTTTTAATTATTCCACAACATAACGTTTTTTTTTTTTTGTTAGATGTTTCTGTATTTTTTTATTTCTTTTTTTTAATCAATGAAGATAGGGACGTAGTAGTATGAGCTGGACAGGGCTTGGCGGTATAATATAGTAAAAGTCTCAGGAATTGACATGATTAGTGCAAACATCTGTTCAAAGTGTCATTCTGCAGGAGGATAAACACCAGTTTAAGGGATTTTTCACAACCTGGTGGCCCAAAAGTTGTTCTTATTAACAGTTTGTAATTGAATTATTTATCAACCAATTATAAAGCTGTGATTTAGAACTTGTAAAGGGGGGCATCAGTAGAAAGTGGTACCAATTAGAATCATTAGAATTGAGTATAGCCTGGCCATAACACAGTTTTAAAAAAAAGCTTCCCGAACCTCAAATCTTCAACGTCTAGGAGGAAAAAAAACCTCCACAAAAACCTGAGTTAATGTCACTGAGCTACTCCCCCTGCTGTCTCTGTGCCCCGGCAGGTCTACGTGAGTGCGTGAGCCAGGTCAGAGGTCATGCTGCGGAGGGAATCTGACTCCCACGGCCTCTTTTCCTCTGGAGAGACGTCTGAGAATGACTGCGAGGTGAGGTCATCTATTTATACCTGTTACCTGCACACTCTGGGGATCTGTGTACCATAGAAAAAGTAGACTCAGAATGACATCTTGTGGCCTGTAAGTGACACAAAGTTACGTTTGAGATGAGATTTATAATGATGTTTTTTTTGACTGATTCACGTGGATTTCTCAGCCCTCATAGCTCAAATGTCTGGCAGTGCCAGTTAACCATCCTCCACTTTTGAGCAGTTTAAAATACGAGTAGGTGGAAAAGGTTAAAAGCCAGGAATCTCACCACGGAGCCGCTGACGGGGATGCAGGAAACGAGAACTTTTACTCGTGACATGGGACAGATGAACATCTCCCCGCTCGCTCCACATGACGCCGTTGTTTGTGTCCATCGAGGCTTCTCTCCGTTCCCTGAGCTCGCTCTGTCGGTGTGCGGCTGGCTGAAGATGAAAGGGACGCGAAGCTTCGCATAAGTCAACAGATCACAGTTGTTTATCCTCTCTGTCTTTGTCTCGCTGTCTCAGATGGGGGCGAGTTGTGGAGAGGTGGATGTAGTGTGTCTGTGCGAGGCCGGTCCCTGTACACTGTATTCAGAAGCACACACGCCTACGCCGGTGAGTGCTCAGGCTTCCCACTTAAGTGTCTGTGGCCGTCGCTCAGAGTGTTTTTTCATCTGTAATTGTGCTCCAAACGCATGCCTTTAACTTCCCGCCGACCTCTCTATATCTCCGCTGCTGTCTGCGTGCTTTTTGCTGCATGTTTTAAAGGAACTGTCCATGGTGCTGTCAGTTTCTTCAAATCAATATATTTGTTAATAACATAATTAAGTCAGCGCCTTACCCGTCTTCTTCTCCTCTCTACTCTCTGTTCTCAGGACACACTGCTGTGTGAACACTGTGGAAAAAACAGAGTAATGGTAACCAGGTACTCCGAGGGATATGGCACAGAGGTAATGTGTGACATATGTGTGTGTTTCTTGTAGATACACTCGCAGAGTTTCACCTGCAGGTGTCTGAACATTTTATATTTGTGTTGCCTTTTTTTTTTTGGCAGGCAGCGGTGGTTTTGTAAGCCTGTTTCTATGTACCAGCATGTGAGGCGTACATGACTAATACCAGGGTTCATCACATGTAGGCCTAAACCGATTGTTTTGACACATTTTAGTGTTCATAGTCTATACATATATAGAGTTTTATTCATATATATATACCAAAGTAACCACTACTAACATTATACTTTTTTTCGTCAGCTTTTTTTGAGGAATATAAACATGTTAACATTTCAAATACTTACTGTAATCGACACACAAGCAGTCATTGAACTTTGCTAAAATACAATAAGCAAAGTAGAGATGATTTAAATCAATAATATGATTAAAGAACAAGGCTACAAATCTGACCAGACAATCGATGTCAGCTTTTGATTCCAGACAATTGGATATTCAGATCTACAAACACATTTTGGTTTGTACCCCAACAGTATTTAGGTTTTGATGTCCAGCCCTATGATAATTCATACTGTAAGTGTCCAGAACATCAACTGAGAGTGAATGAGTGACGAGTAACTCATTAGTCATGTCTAGAGAGGTGTTGGCTGATTCATGCATAATGACAATGGTGAAAATAAAAAGTGACGCATGAGAACACTCACTCAGACAAATGCCATCATCCAGTGCCGCTGTTTTTGGTTTACAGATAGTGGCAGTCGGTGATGATTCACTCGCTGGTGTTTCATCCGACAACTACAAAATAAAAGCCCCCATACAGTAAATGTGGAGGTTGTCCTAACAGCAAATATTTTACATACTTTTTTAAGGCTTTCAGTATATTACGCGTATGTTATACTGTTGTTTTTTTTCTTACTGTCTTTATGCATACACATTTTTGTAATTGATTGTATATTGTATTGCAGGAGGAGTGTGTATTGTCCGACCCTCAGGGGGAGAGTGACGCAGACGCTGATATAGAGGATACAGATTGCAGGTTCGATGTGGACAAACGCTCGCATCCACGTGCATATTCACACGCAGTATCTCTTTGCACGTAGCTCTTCCCTTGTAGTTCTCTGACCTTGTGCCCTTGACCCGATCGGTTCAGACTCCAGGAGCCAGGTTCTCTCCAGCGAATCAGCTCGCGGAGACGCAAGCGTCCGCGGGTGGCGCGGCAAGACACCACCGAGAGTGAGGACGACGGTGGGCGCAGCCACAGATCACATCGCTGGAACCTCAGGCTCAGTCCTGACAGAGCACACAGCAGGACCATACTGGAGGTAGAAAAAAAAACAGCCTAAGTAGTCTAACTAGTCGAGGTGTTTTAACTAGCTGGTTTAAGCAGGGCTGCAACAGAGTCCTCCTCTTGTTAACTGTGATCCCATACATTTTCCCTGTTTGGTTCAAATAAACTTCACTTAGGCATGAAATAGAAAACTAGTCTTAACACTAATTAGGAAGTGCTACAGTGTGTTAAGAGAGATTCAGCCATAGTAGATAGTTTCCCTCTTGTTCCTTTAGGAACCTTTTGAATAAAGTAGGTATGGTTGATTATTTTGTCAAATACCGTTCATTTGGTATTCACAAACACAAAAAAGTATATTTTATATTTTGTTCATTTACATATCTCCATTGCACCTTCATCTTTGTGACTATATTTTAAGTGTGCAGTCGTTTTGGAAAGTTTAATTTTTAAGTTTAAAGTTTAAGGACTCAAGTTTTTCTAATTTTGAACAAAACTAAAAGTTCCGTCAATGAATAATTTTGTGTTTTGATAATTTTCTGCTTTTGTTAAGTCAAGTTCTGCTGAGTAATTTAGTTCACTGAACCAAACTGCTGTCAGAACAAACTGTTACTAAACCAGATGAACTAAGAAATACCCTTATTTGTTCTGACACAGGTGACACAGGTGTTTCAGAGAAACAGTAAATTAATGATAAAAATTATCAGAATATTATCATTATCTGCTAAGGAAAGCAAAAAGTACTGGAGCACTATAATGTTTGTGTTTTAGCATTTCACTTAGTGGCTCTTTGATTATCAAAAAAAAAAACATTTTATCACACTTACACTTTAAAATGTGTAAATGTACATTAAATCCCAGAACATTTTGTCCTCACAATAAGAACTCAGTCGTCTCATCTCTGTTTTCTTTATCTTCCAGGAGAGCATATCACAGGTCAGGCCCCTGGTCATCTGCCGGCCAAACATCGAGAGGCAGAAGAGTCCAGTCGAAGTGCCCCGAGGCTCCGGACGTCTGATGTCTCTGTGGCCGTCTACCCTCTCTCTCCCTCTCATCCTCCTCCTCTCGCTGCCTCTCTCCCTCTCCCTCGTCATCGTTATTGTGTCTTTCTTTCTACCGTGGGCCAGCGCTTGACCCAACTTTTCTGTTTCAAGAGAATAGTTTCATTCCCAAACAATTCCACCAACTCCTACAATGTAGTGGACCGCACAAAATGGAAACAAAAATATGGTGCTTTAGACAGGATAGTCGACTAACTTAAAAGTGTTTGAATAGATGTGACCATCCATATTTTAGAGTTTTTTTCTTCCAGAGTATACTGAGACACATTTTGGAAGGAACATCTTGACTTTTGGGGACAGTGGGCCTTTTGGCTTCCTTAAAACCAGAAAGGCCCAGGTTCATTCTGCCCCTGTTAAAACCACCAATCTCTGTACATTTAAATCCAGAATCTGTTCAAAACAACACAAACTCAGTGCTTGCTTTTGCCTCATAAAATCTCACCTTCCATCTCACATTCTCACCCCCTCATTGGTAAAAATAGACCTCTCGTCTGGCTCCTTATTCTAAGGAGCCACAGGAGTGATACGTGGGGGAAAGGTTTCCGGGCTGCGCCGCTACACTGAAAAAGGAAAATAACAGGCTCCATAGGAAAATGCGAAAAAAGACGTCGCTGCCGAACTATGCAATTCTTCTGTTCCTACTGCGGCATCTTATCTGCTGTCAAAGACTTCTCCCATTTCATTGGCACTGTCGTCACCTTCTTGACCCTTTCCCTTTTCTCTCTGAGGAATACACTTTATGAATGCAGGGACTTCTAAAATAGAGCATGACCCAATTTAGAAAGCAATAGCAGGAGAGATCTGATAGCTCCCCCTCGGGTATGATCTATAGTACATCTGTTGGTTTAATGAATGGATTACATGTATTATTTTACTTGTTGCAGCCTTATTTAAAAACTGGTGGATCCCCCTTTTTCTTCTTCTCCTTCTTCTTCTCCTCCTTCTTTTTCTTCTTCTCCTTCTTTTTCTTCTTCTTCTTCTTGTCCTTCTTTTTCTTCTTCTTGTTCTTCTTCCTGGCTGCACTTCCGGGCTGTATGTTTTTAGTGAAATACACTGACCTCAAAATAAAATGAGCTTTAGTGGGAACTTAATTATGTTAAAGCAATCTTAACACTTAAAACGCAGTCTTACAGTTGAGTGATTACTATCATGTTTAATAATATTTATGCTATGTTTATATTTATGAATTATTGTTTAACAAGAAAAGTGAGCTTGACAATCAGTCATGCTTCTTATTCCAAGTGGAAAGAATTGGAAAAAGCCATTTTGCTGTGGCTATCCTGTACTGTATGTTTGATGTTATGTTGTTTTTGTATGTCTTTAAAGTTATGATATTTTGTTCACACTCCACATTTGTGTTGCTTGCGTCCTTGTAGAGAAATGTTCATTTTGAATTAAGATCAGGTTGTTCTGTATGAGCTAATTTGATTCATGTTTAATAACTTTTTCTCTTCCAGCCTGTTGTATTGCCTGTCTTAAATCTTAAATTTTATTTCCATGTGTATGTTCACCTCTGTGTTTCATGGGGCCATAGAAGTTCAATAAAACTAGATTGTATTTTGACAAAAAAGAAAGAAAAAAAAAGCTTCTTTATTGTCCATAACAGAAGTGCTGGTTTCCAGCAACCTCAAGGTGCTTGTTTTTACACTTCAGTTTTTGTATGAATTAATAGAGAAATATGTAAATTGTTAATTTGTGAGAAAAAAATAGGAGTGAAGGCTTTGACAAATGTTTCCTCTAAGAAGAAGATGAAGAAAAAGAGCAGTGCAGCGAGGCCTCACGTCCCAGCAGTGTTCGCTGCTCTTGAGGAAAGGGCCTGAGGGGGAGGGTCCCATAACGAGGTTAGCGCTCTTCACTCCTCCTCTCACTGCGTGCGTCGTCATGGTAACAATCAGGACTGCAGAGGAAACAGACTTTTCATAAGTAGATTTCGAGCTGCTGCCCAGAGCGAAACACTCACTGTGGGTGATAATGTGAATACGGCAACATCTGCACATCTGTGCTGCAAGCTCAGGATGTGAACATGGCGGTAAACAAACACGTTTACCTTGTTAATGAAAATATGCTCTCCTGCAGATCGCTTTATGTTTTGCTATGAGGCACAAAAGTTGTTTTAAATATAGTATAATTTACTTTAATTTTAAAATATCCGTTGGAGCTGGGTGGTGGCTGTATAAGTTAATGATTGTATGGGGCTTTTGGTACAGAGCATAGTGCTCCAAGAGAGCCTTCTTTGGGTAAATGTTTGGATTGGAAGCAGTTTGCAGACATTTGAATACTGACAAACACACACATGCAGTCTGGAGGAACATGCTTTGCTTCAGAATGTTTCAAAATGTAAAATATTTAGCTCAAGTTTTCAATTTATTTAAATGCATTCAACTTCTCTTTTTGCGTAGGGTTGAATAATAACCTGACTCACTCGTCTGCTTGTTTAAACCTTCCTGTGTGTACGCACAGTAGGTGTGTGTGTGTGTGTGTGTGTGTGTGTGTGTGTGTGTGTGATGCCTCACATGTGAATGGCTGTGAAAAGAGCAGAGTCATTGTGTCCTCAGGTAGGAGTGTGTTTTAAAGCGTGGCGTTGCCCACCAGTTTCATTTCCAACTCACCCACTCACAGTGCTTCAACTTCAGAGCTTTTCAATAGAAACTCACCCTGTGTTGATAAAATTAAAGGGCTGATATTTGAGAGCCCTTAGGAGGCAATATTGCCTTGAGGTTAAAACAAACAACATCTTCAACCAGGGATCTTGGGTTTGTGTGCCCCTCGTCTCTACTGTAGTGATTTCCCAGGTCAATATTTAACTGCTCAAGACCATGGGAATAACTTTTCAATTTAAATTTATGTTTGGACTTTCCCTAAAAATGTTAATGCTCCTCAGTTTTCCTCTGTATACTTTCTGACAAGAAACTGTAATGACTCTTCTGTCATTATCAGAGCTATTCACAGCCAGTTGCACCTGCTTTTTGCAAGTTCAAACTTTCCTTTGTTATAATGTGGCTAAATGAGGTATCAAAGGTGTTTATTAATGTTTATTAATATGAACAAATGTTTTCCAGCTACCAATTTACACATGTTATTATTACATGACTTGTTACTAAGACTTTTGACTTTATAGGTGCAATCCAATTTAGTACAATACCAGTTTGAAACTAGGCCATAGTTACAAGGAACTTTATAGATAGCTGATGCAACCCAGTTGCCATTTAAACAATGTGGTAATGCAAGGAGAGAGCATACCTGTGAGGTTCCATTGTCAGTCACCTGTGAAACTATTTTTCAAGTCAAGGTTACAGTGTGACCAAGTGGTTTGCTTTTTCTGTCAGCACAAAAGGTGACAGGTGTAAACGCTGTTGTTTTGTTGCCCCCTCTGCCTCCATCTTCCCCTCATGCCTTTCAATCCTTGACCCAAATTCCACTGTATTTGGACGTGGAGGAGCAATGTGATCCCACTGATGACCCTCGAGGCATTTAATACTGATCCCAGAGTCATATGGTCCAAAATATAAACTTCCGCCAAGACCCCTCAAGATGTCTTGGTTCACAGTCGGATGGGCGTGAATCCAGCTGCCTCCAGGTCTAGATCATTCCCTTGTTTAGCTTGTGTGACATCCCTACAGTTTAAATTCAATAACTATAAAACTGAAAAACTGAAAATCTGAACAGAAGACATTTGGATAAATTGCATGGCCTGTACACAGTATATACTGTGTATGATAACTGATAATAAGGAAACTCAAAATAAGGTATCAAAGGAAGAGCAACAATAACACAACAAAGGAAACAATTTAACAATGCAGTACAGTTAAAAATATGATTGTAAATTTAGCTCATCAACCCCTCACAAATCCCTCTTTCAGGTCTCAGACTGACACCCCAAACAGTCTAGAATTTCAATTACCTCGTGATAGTTCACTGTAAATAGCAACTATCATGCCACCCTCAAACATACACATACAGGAGGAGAGAGGGGCAGAACAGGAGCAGACTGAAAACACAGCTGGTGTCTGCAGACAGGAAGAGAAGTAAAGCTGCATGCAACAATAACAGCAACATCCAAACAGTGGATTACTACTGCATGTACATGATTTTCTCTGTGCTCTTCCTCATAAACCCAAAAAGTAAGTGATCTGCTATCTTTTGGCCTATAGAGGTGTAAATGTTTTGAGGGATTAAAGGGATTAGTACAAATTAGAGTGACAATGGACAGTATGGCCAGTATGGCTGTATCTTATCCATGCATCCAAAGAGAGTGGGATGACACGAATAAGAAAAGAGAGATGGAGGAGAAGAGGAGGAGGAGATTGAGGGAGAGGCTGAGTAGGTTTAAAGTGAAGGTTAGTGATGAGGAGGAAGAAGAAGAGGATGATGAGGAGGAAGTTGAGGCAGAAGACATGGACACTGAGGAAGAGGAAGTGAGCGAAGACGACAGAGAGGGTGAAAATGAAGCAGGTGAGGAAGAGGGGGAAGAAGAGATGAAGATGAGGGAAGCAGAGGAGACAGAGGAAGAAGGAGAAAATGGAGATGAGAAGGAAGATGGGGAGGCGGTTGAAGCCGCTGAAAAGGTAGATGTGGAGGTAGAAGAGAAAGAGGAAGAAAATGAGGTAGAGATGGAGGTTCAGGAGAGTGAAGAAGGGAACGAAGATGAAGAGAAAGAGGTGAAGGAAGCACAGGATATGGAGGTGGAGCAGGAAGGAGAAAATGAGGTAGAAAGGGAGGTTAAGGAGAAAGAGGAGGTGGATGCAGAAGAGGAGAAGGTAGCAGAAGACGTGGAGGAAGGGGAAGAAGAGGGAGAAAATGAGTTTGAGAGAGAAGTGAGGGAAGCAGAGGAACTTGGGGAGGGAAGGGAGGAAGGAGAAAATGAGGTTGAGACCGATATTGAAGTGAATGAGGAGGTGGATGAGGACGACGACAGGCAGGTGAGGGAAGAGGAAGAGGTCAAGGAGGAAGATGATGGGGAAGAGGAGGATCAGGAACAAGAGCAAAAGTGCCAATCTCAAATGGCAGAACAATTCAAAGAACAGATGAGAATAACTGAGGATGAGAACATTCAGCAAAACAAAGAAAGTACAAGGCGAGAAGACAAAGAAGACAAAGAAGAAAACTTGTCAGATTCAGTGGAATCGGAAAATGAGGATTCTGACTCGGAATCTGAAGATGGATGTTACAACTTTGAAAGATTAAAGGATGAAAAGAGAGCTGTTGAGGAACAATATGAGGATCCCGAGAAACTGGAAGCGGGGACTTCTAAGGAAAGAATAGAAGAGCAAGGTGAAGGTGAGAAGTTGGCAGATGAGGAAGAAATAGCCACAGAATCTTGGACAACTCAAGAAGAGTTTCAAGATGATCACGAGGATGAGTCTACGGATGACGAGGAAGCAGAATGTTTAACTGATGAAGACGCAGATGGCGATGATGAAGATGTGGTAAAGATTTACTGCAAAGATGATTATCCCACAGACACATTCGGCACTTTGACAGAGTTCAGGGACTCCTCCCTTCTTGTTGACCTTACCTTGAGCACTGATGGTGAGAATAGTTTCCACGTACACTCCCCTGTCCTGGCTGCTGTCAGTTCCCTTATCCGGGAACGTTTGAGAAGACGCAATGTTGAAAACAATACAACTGATGAGAGAAAAGACGATGATACAAGTGTTGGAATCCACAGGTGGTCAGTGTCTCTGGGTCCCGAGGTGGATCATGTTGGATTAGAGGCAGTTGTGGAGTTTGCCTACACTGGACTCATATCATGTTTGAACAAGGACACTGTGCACCAGATAAAGGCTGCAGCTCAAACACTGGGCGCCACCAGGGTGCTGGATCTCTGCACAGAGGAAGAGGAAAAGTCGGGGGGACAGACGAAAAAGGAACGGATCTCAGCAGCAGAACAAATGATGATCAGTCTTCAGTCCATCAAACAGCTGTGGATGGACAGAGTGGGCTGTGATGTAATTCTGGAAGCCTGCGGAGGATCGCTTCATGGTGAGTAGGCCACCAATGACTTTATGCACAAGTATAATAGCAGCCACTTATAATGGAGTCAACGGTCATTTGATTACTGGTTGCCCAACTAAATTTGCCTTGTAAGGTGTGATCCATTTCTTTGCCCGCAGAAGGGTTTCTATATAAAAACTGAGCCACAAACCGTCTCCTCAATCGCAGTAAGTGAGATCTCTGTCTAGAGAAAGAGAACTTACTTAATTTGGAGCAACATCCATGCATACTTTAGTATCTAAAGACGCATGACAGGATTTCTGCCAAGGTTATGTATTTAGTCCCATTCATCTGCTCTGTTTGACTGTTTATTAGCAAGAAATAAACTACTACTTTTGGTGGAACATTAAGCCATAGTTCTTGGCCTTTGGTTTTGATTTGAATAACAATGAATTTATACTGTACTTATTTCTATCCTCCCCTCAGTCCACAGAGTCATCCTGGCTGTGTGGTGTGACTACTTCCGCGGCATGTTCACCTTGGGGATGAAGGAGTCCCATCTGCCCTTGGTGAGCCTTCCCTTCCTTCTGGCTTCAGAGCTGGAGGCTCTGATTAACTGCTCCTACAGCGGGGCTCTGCCCCTCAGCTGGAAATGTGTGTTCGAGATCACCAGCACCGCTCTCCAGCTCCAGTACCAACCTGCCCTCTCCTTGTGCCTTGAATTCTTGCAACAAGAAATAAATCCTCACTCCTGCCTGGATGTGGCATCTTTTGCTGAGGCCTACGAGATGGTGCAGCTGCTTGAGGTCGCAGAAGATTATGTCTTGCGGCAATTCCAAAAGGTGGCTTGCACCTCAAAATTCAAGGACCTGCCAGCCAAACAGCTCCTAAAGTACCTTAACAGTCACTCACTCTGTGTTCCATCTGAGCTTGTTGTATTCAAAGCAGTGGTGGCATGGATCCAAGCAAAGCCTAAGATAAGGCAGAAACTTGCTAAAGAACTAATGAAAACCATCCGCTTTCCCCTTATGACATTCAAGGAATTCAAAGAGGTCCAATCTCTGAACATGTGGTCGGATCACAGACTGGCAACGCTTTATGATGCAGTTTTTGAGGATTTCTGCTCGAATGAGACTGCACCGCAGAGTCAGTGCCGCATCTATCTGCCGAAAGAGAGTCTGGTCTTGATTGGAGGTGACCAGACATCTGAAGAACTAGGTACCCGCAGCATCAGCAGAGAACTCTGGTTTGGGAATTCCCTAAGGAACCATACGGGGATAGTAAAGGCCATGGAGTGGAGAAAGTTGGGAGAGATGCCAGGGCCAGGGAGGTTCCTACATGAGGTTACTGTGCTGAAAGGACAACTATACGTGTTTGGAGGCAAGGAGTATTATGGCATCAGCGACACCCTGAAATCTGTTTACAGGTGAGAGAAGGTCATCTTGGATCCCATTTAAAAACCACCATTTACAGTTTTAAAGACATGTATAAATGCCTCCAACTTATTCCAAATTAATTTTACATTGTAGGTATGACCCTGTTCAAAACAGCTGGGAGAGCCTGGCTGATATGCAGGAAAGGAGATCCTCCTTCTCTGTGGTTGTGCTAGATGGAAAGATATATGCCATCGGCGGACATTGTGAGCTGGACTATATAGAGAGTGTGGAACGATACTGTCCCGCTGAAAACTCTTGGAGGTAAAAACAAAGAGTGCTATGTGCATTAAGGGTATAGTCTTGCTAAAATCTCCCTAACAACCATCTACTAACTTGGGAGCTAGCATCATATTGAGAAGATGTGGCCAGCTGTATGTTTCGTGGGGGACGGTAAATAACTTACTTATCCTTCCCAAATTGTCCATTTTACCCATCTCTGAGCTTATTGTTTTCACACTATTTGTTTGCAAAAATGGCACAACATGTTGTTAGTTTTTTTCAAATTTTATTTCTTTAAAAAAATATTTTCTGGGGGTTCCCCAGGAAACCAGAGACCCTAACTAGTGCTTATATTGCTCAATGGGTAGGCCAATATATGTATGTAATGGTAAGCCAATACAGTGAATTGTTCAGGAATGGTCATATGACGCAAAGACTCCAGCCATGACAAAAACACCTCAGTTGACCAAACAATATTTTTAAAAAAAAATGCATGTGAACCATTTGGAAATCTTTCAAACAGTTATCAGGTTTACAGCACGGCCATTCTAACCTCATTTGCTATAAATAGTCAATTAGGTGATGCACTGTGTCTCAAACTAATCAAAGTCTAGATTTTCAGATATTAGAATAAAATGTCCTCTCTTTCAGCTTCACCTGGCCCCTGGATCTGCCTCTGAGAGCCCATGTAGCAAAGGTTTTACAAGGACAGATCTTTGTCTCAGGAGGGCAGAGCAGCGAGTACCAATGTCTTACATCCATGTTTCTATACCACCCAGACAAAGGAAGCACTTATTTGGCAAACATGGCCAAGCCTCGCGCTCATCACTGCATGGAGACCCTGGGTGAATGTCTTTATGTAGCAGGTGGATTCACCATAGATGGTGACATGTCTGTTTTTGACCAGCTAGTCTGTGAGGTGTACAATCCAGCAGCAAACTCCTGGACTGCCTTCACATCTCTGCCAGTGCCACATGTAGGAGCAGGAAGTGCTGTTTTGGAGGGAAAGTTGTATGTGCTTGGTGGATACAGCCAGGATGACTACAGCAACAAGAAGATGGTCCATCGTTATGATCCCACCACACAGAGATGGGAGAACATGGGCAAGATGCCTGGGCCGAACAATGACATACGAGCATCTGTGCTGTGTTTGCCGTCACATTTCCGATTGTAAGACATAGTACCACTTGTCATTGGTGTGAACACATGTTCGTCTACAAAAAAAATCTTTATTATTATTATTCCGCCGCGTTTTTTTGCACCTAACTAGTTCCACATACTTCAATGTAGAAACGTGATTCAAACATCAAAACGTTCAGCTCAATTTGGACATTCCTGCTTCTTTTCAAAATTTTCAGAACTTACAGACTTTCCAAAATATTGAAAGTTTTTTCCGGGAGATTTTCCCCATTCAAATTAATGGAATTTTTTTCCAAAATTGACAATTCTTCACGCTTTTTCATCTTTCATCTTTGTTTGAAAATGAATTATAATGAAAGTCAATGAGAAAAACATTCAAAACCACTTAACTTCAACCTCTTCCAAATCTTTCATACATTCACTTAGAAACTCCATTAAAACGTTTAAACGTCCACAACACTTGGGACTTTATCAGATTAAATCAACTTTTTCATATCATTCACTCAACCTCCAGCTGCTTCTTCATAAAGTTTTAATTTTTATCTTCTAGTCCATACTTCATTGAAACTTCTCAGTGTTCCATATCTTTCGTATTTCTTGACTTTTATTCAACTTTTAAATCGCGTTCATACTTCTTGACAATATTCAACACAGCCAACTGAGATATCCTAATTAGACCCTTTTCTACTTCTCCAATACATTCATGCTGCTTTTGCAGTTTCTTTATACAAATTCAAGCCAGCTATGCAGATTGGCTTCGAGCTTACACAATATTTTGCATCCTTCATCCCTTTCCCACTCAACCCTTCCTACTACTTTCTACTTTTTTTCAAGCATTTTTAACTCTTAACTAGTCATTCATATGTTCTAACTTTGACATGTTCCCCCTTTTTATATTATCTGGACATTTCAGTTTTTCAACCCCATTCATAGTAATTAGACTCACCAATTTCCTATTTCCAACTTTTACAATTTATCCATACTACTTAAGCTGCTTCTTCAAGAAAATTCATGCCAGCAATCCAGTTTAGCGTCAGCCTTTCAACAAACCTTAAACTATTCCACATATTTCATACCTTATTGATATTATTCCACATTTTTGCTAAATTTCAGCAATCCAGTTTAGCGTCAGCCTTTCAGCAGCCCGCATTCACACCACAATTTCTTCAGAATCTGCCCTTTTCTAGTCATTATTGTTGTTTAATGATGCTGAATGTTTGGTTAATTATTGCATGTTAATAACAGTGGTATTTTTGTAATTTAGCAAACATTCTTCCATTGCAGATAATGTAAGGATGTTAACAATATTATGTTTCACAAAAACTTAATACCTTGATCAAGGTAAATGTATCGTACACAATATGTAAACTTTAAGCATGCCAAATGCAGGATATCTATGTAGTGTGTTTCATTTTTGATGCCATATATTCAATTCAATTTACTGTAGGTATTCAAACTGCGCTATAATAAAACTTTTCATGTTTAAGTTAGGTGTGGGATGGTAATTATTTCTATAACAAAACAAAGAATTAACATATTTTTTACTATGCAAATGCGTATTAGTCTGGAACCTCTCAGTTCATTTCTGTTTTCCAAAGGGTGTTATCAACGGGCGGAGACAACCAATCAAAGCAATGAAGCGCCGTCCTGTCAGACAGTGCGTCCTGTCAGAACTACTGCAAATACATATTTCTTATCAACATAAAGTGCAGTTGTTTGTTCTTCTTTTAGAGAAAATGTACCCTCCAACCAGTTTAATACTGCCGCTGTAGCCAGCCAGGGAACACGGCAGCCATCTTGGTGATTTACAAAGATATCTTAACGGCACTCCTTTATGTCAGTCATCATATTAAACCCGCCTCATACTAGATAAACAGTTTTGATTGGTTGCCTGACACAACGGTACTGCCAGCACCAAGGAAGTCAGTCTGAATGGGAGAGAGGCCAGACATATCTGCCAGAGCAAATAAAACATGAGCTTGCAGATAAACCTGGTTCCCAGGCTACTTTTTTACACTCGTTACCAGAAATAACCAAGTATGAGCACCAGAGGGAGCTGCTCCTTTTGGTGCTCATAGTTGCCCTACCTTTAGTGCATATTTGCCATTGCAGAAAATGCAGAAACTTGTGTTAAGTCACCAAAAACAGGAAAAGAGACAATGCAAGAATTTTATTGCTTTGCATTTATTGTTTAGAAGAAGGTTCACACATTTATATTTCCATTCAAATTTACTTGAAAATGAAAAACATGCATTGGGTTTTAGAGATTTTGCAAAGGTTTATTAGCCCGGATAATTATACTGTATAGTTTTCATATCAGCACATGATTTTGGACAGTGCCACAATGTAAACAAATCGATCTCACACATTGATTACTATCACTAGATCACTATTGTTGCATACGAATCTTTCCTTAATGTAAAAGCACGATGCAGTGCATCATGATTGCATCATTTACACAGGGAAGACAAGAAAACCACTGAAGGTCGTGTGTCCATTCAGGTTGTCAAACACTCTGCCGTTATCCCACAGTTCCATGTACACCTGATCACCAGCAGCCAGTTGCAGAACAACAGCGTTACTGCTACTGTCTGAGCCGTCAACTGAAGGGTTATCATAGGTTGAAATTTGATGGACACCGTTTTTCCTCAAAATGGCCCCCATTACGTGAGTGTTGTAGCCATAGGTACTGAAGCTGAAGTAGTAGACACCTTCCACTGGTGCTGTGAAGATTCCTGCGACAGAGCAAACACATGCAGATGCAAGATGAGCCGCTCGAATTACAAGAAGATTTGCGTTCTTTGGAGGTAAACCTTAGTAGGTTAGGCCAATGAGTTATGGCCTTTCAGAACTTTGGTTAGCCAACATGAAACTCAAAATATTACTAATTCATTCATGATCTAAAAAGAACAGAATTTAGGCTATATGCTACAGACTACAATGAGTGGGATGTATGCTATGATGTTCTTTTATTGCTTATAAATCCAAGGTCAAAATTATGATTAATTGACCCCAATCAGTGACGGATACTCAACCAATAAAACTATGCCAGTCACTAAGAGTGAACTGTTTCACATTACACTAAGTCAGTTGATCCATTGTTAAAATACATTTTTTGATTAGTGCAGTTGTAATCACCACATCAACCAGCACTAGAAAAACACTAGAGGCTTGAGTCAAACATTATCAGTAAATTCTTCTATGTTGTTTGAACTTGTTTGAAATACTAGAAGCAGATGTGTGAGTTTTACAGCCGTAGGACATTAAGTGCCTATAAGTAGGCTTTCAACCATAGGAAAACAGCAATGTTATCTTGAAAATCTGCTTCAAAATAACTCTGTGACATGGACTTTGTAGTTTTCTGTGACAAAACCTAAATAATATGTTTAAAATAAATGTTAACTATCTACAAGCACACACACACACATGCACAGTGTAAAAGTGCATGTGGTACCTGTATTTAGGTCATAACCGCTGCCAGTGTTTGAGAAGACCCTCTTGAAAACCAGGGTCTTGTCCGTGCAGGGTCCTCTGTAAATCTCCCCGGAGCTGGCCAGAGAGGCGGAGAACGCGATCTGAGGAGCACCTGTGGACAATGAGTTACATGGAGACACTGTAAATGTTAATATAAAAGATGTGGCATCAATAAAGGACACTGAATCATTGATCAGTTAAAAAAAAAAAGTTAAATTTAGAAATGAACACGCACAGACAGTGGATTTTCCTCACAGTTGTATCATAATAAATAATTCAATAATGCATCTCTTCTGCTCCCATATTCAGAGTATTTTGTCATGTAATTTTTTAAAAATTCATCATGTTGTTTTTTGGTGTAAAAATATTTAACATTGCTAACACAGCAACTTAAATACCATAAGTTTGATCATCTTACCTTTAGCACTGCTCTGTTTCAGCTTATCAATCTCTTCCTCTGTGGCATTCAGTCTCGTTTGCATTCCTGTACCAGTTTAAAAAAATAATTAATGACAAAGAACAAATTTAACTCGAAAATGTTGAGTGGGAATATATGTTGTATTAATTCATCATCATGAACCTTGTACCTTCATTCTTTTTGTTCAGTCTTTCCACTTCAGCTTTCTGTCCCGTCAGCTCGTCTACAGTCGCATTGAGCCTGGCCTCCAGAGCTTCAACATCCTTCTGCCATCTTTCTGCATTTTTCAGTTTGTCCTCCAAGTTCTTTATTAATTCCACCTTATCTCTGAGCCACTCACTAATATCGATGTCACCTCTCTCTCCAAACCCTGGCGCCACAAACAAGAGTCCCAGAAGGGTCAGCAGGAGCAAAGCCCTGAACTCCATTTCCTCAATCTTCTTGGATATTTCCCTCGCAGTTTGTGGAAGGTGTTTTATTTCCTCGGTGGCTTATATACCTGCTCTCTTGACTGAGAAGGGTCTCCGGGTGTCAGTGAGTGAGGAGCGTTGAGGCCCTTAGGCACCCCAGCTCTAGTCATGTCCCAGCGTGCCTACCTCAAGGCTTTTGTGAGAGTGTTTGCCTGTAAAATATCAATCGGGAATGTGACATACAAAGAAATGCTATTTCTACACATTTTGTACAGTGTAAACACGAGCATTTTCTACCTAGCTGGCCCAGGATGCTATGCCAGTGTGCAGGGTAACGTTTCCGACTCTGTCCTGCTCTAAACTTAACCCTAAAGTTACACATTAGTCCTCATCCTAAAGGCCTTACATAATGACACATAACAATTATAAAGCATAACCTCTGCATCGGGCTATGTTCAAATTAAATCCTAAATTTGTTTTACTTATGCGTATAGAACTACAGCTAAGTGGATAATTATTTTTTTTACAGTGGGACTGTTTGTTAATAGCCTGTGTCTAAATATAACCCAGATAAACTCTTAAGTTGTGAGTGTTTTTTATCTTGTTCTCTTCTAGTTTTGTCTTGGGCTCTGCAATTTGGATATAATACAGGTGCAACAGGCATAGGTGCAGCATGTATACACATATACATTTGTCTCTATCAATGATCAAAGATGAAAACAATACATTGTCTCATGTCCACAGGGATGCAAAATGATAAACAAAGAGCCAACAGACTGTGGCTATTTCCCTGGCAGTGTGATTCAGACAAAAGAAAGAGATAGGAGAGATATTTTCAGGTGTGCTGCAAACCATACCATGCACTAATTTGACTTGTGTAATATGTTCATCACAAGTCAAGTAAAGGCCTTTGTTCTTGTTGTGCTCTTTCATGATGTTCATGTAAATCTGATGGTTTTTCCAGGAGCCTCCCTGTGCCACACAGCGACTGCCCCAGTGCTCTGTACATGGCCTGACTGGATATTCTGACTCATGGCCTCCACTGCCCCGCGGTGCTGATACTGTTAAAGGAAAACCATGCCTCGGGAACAAAAGGGAAAAAGCCACATACATCTAATAAGTAAAAAAAAAAAAAAAAAACATTGTGCAAGGTGTGCAAGTGGTGCTATGGGTGGGTTAACAAACATTAGACATAAAGAAAATATGTGACAGATTAAGAGCTCTTACATGCAGTGATGGAAGAGTTACTTGCACCACAGCGAGACACAATATGAGGTGTGTTAGTATAAGGTGTTGAGCCACCATGAGCCTCCAGAGCAGAACTTAAATTCTACACGTTTCTGGAAAACTACTTAAGGAATGAACACCATTCTGCTTAAGATATTCCCTCATTTCAAGTTTTGATGACGAGGGTGGAGAGCGCTGTCTAATGCCGCTCCAAAACATGTTGCAAATTGAGAGCCAGTGACTGTGAAGGGTTTTAGCATATGAGCCATCGCTTAATTGTGTCATGGACGTTTTTGCATTTCTTATGCTTCACTGCCTCTCAAAACCTGCTTGTTTTTGCGAGATTGGTGCTATTTACTAAGCTTGGGTTTAACAGTAATTTTTTGACAAATAAATGGACTTTTACTTGACTTAATGCTTTACTTTTGCCAGTACATTGTTTTATATTTGCATGATTATTTCACTGTAAAATGTTGTGATTGTTCACATAGCCCATGAGTTAGTTTTTATTTATGTGTCTGAGCTTTGAATCCTCACAAAATGAGAAAATCAAATTGGACCAAATCATTGCTAGGCGTGACAGTAATCCTAACACAAGGGGTAAGATTATCTTTGAATTATGAATTGAGTTTATTTAGGATCCCCGAATCTTTATCTTCAGAGCTCAAATATTGAGTTATTTCAGAGAAGAGGCAATGACCCATGAGCAAATTCAATATTTTCCTTTTAAGCGGTTAGACGCTTTCAAACTTCATGAGTCTGCACTATTTGTACAGGCTGTATTTTTGTGTAATGTACATTGTATCTGCTTAATATTGTGATATGTTTGTTTAAAATTAAATTGTAACCATGCTAAACAATGGTGATGATAAAGATCTACAACCTCGAAATTTCAATATTCAAATGCTGACGTCACTGTGGCTACCAGAGCGTATGAACAGGATTAATATACCGTTATGAGCATTCTTCATCGAGACATCAGAGCAGACTGAAGCTGAGGAGAGCAAGAAGTAGAAGACGTAAGTGAAGACTCTGCTGTATTATTTGAGATTTAATGTTTGTGAATTGCAGTAGAGGGCAGTTTATTTATTTTCTGTTCTTCTATTCACCCATGTGCATGTAAAATCTAATTCATAATATGAAATTTGTGTTTTAAGGTAACAGCATGTTTGCGTTTTAATCATTTTTTTTTTTTTTTGGACACAATAACAAAAACAACTGGCAATATATATCAATCAAGTACAATTCCTTTTCAGTAAATACTACCTGTAGAGAGGCTTTTGTTGTGTCAGAGGGATGTTTTAAATTCTAACTATAAATAATTGCTGAACAATTTTTCATTACCCAAGAAATACTTTGGATTGGCATAAACTGGGCTAATTGCTTCTGAAAAGACATATTGACAATAGATTTTTCAGAATATTAACTTAACATTTCTTGCCAGGCTTTTTTAAAAAATCCAATTCCTGAAGTTTTTGTTTCAAAATGTCTTAACCAAAGTATATTTATTTGATTATTTATTTCACACATCATTTTCCCCAATGACTGCTTTATTTCATGCCACTTTAAAAAATAAATAAAAATGTGTCAGTCAAGACAAAAATGAAAGAGCAGTTAGGTAATTGGTTGTAAACTCATTTAGCGCAAAGCACTTTAAAGAATAACTGGATTATTTTATAATTTCATGGTTGTTAATTCAATATTTTCATAATGTTTTATTGACCGTATATATTATACATTTTTGAAGACGTCACTTAAAATAGTACAGTTTGAGGTACCCAAATCAATTGGGAAAGTTACTGACATTTTAGTGCGAAATATGTATGTATATATATATATATATCTTTAATCTGACATACTTGCATAATTCCCACTAATTTATTTCCTCTTTCTTACTAGACTTCTGCCTAAGTCCTGAGGGGTGGGACAGTGTTCTGCTAATGGACATACACAAGTTTCAGTGTATTTCCTGAAACTTAAAGACAAGCTGTTAAAATCAGTGTTTGGTTCACCGCACACTAAAATATCAGTTTCATCGAACAGAGCAAAGATGCAGTGGAGTCTGTTTCTGCTCATTCTGATGGGTGAGTGGATCAGTGCACCAGCTCTACAACTACTGCTGCCTTTATTTTGTTTGCTAAAATCACTAGAACTAAATCTGGATTCATAAAACAATTGGACAATTTACAGTCTCACACGACTTATTAAGTAACTGCACTCAGTAAGTATGTAGAGATAGTAAGATGTAAGTATTACTCTAGGTGTGACCTGGGTACTCTTCATATTGATTTAATAATGAGATTGTTCAATGCTATCAGCACCAATACTGAACAATATATATATATATTTTGTTTTTAGGTCAGTGTTCCTTCTTCACATGTCAGCTCTATGAGTACCACTTTATTAAGGACAAAATGACTTGGGATAAGGCTCAGGAGTACTGTAGAAAGAAGTACACTGACCTGGCCACAGTGTCTAACATGGCAGACATGGAGAGACTCTGTGACTGTGCAGAGAATCAAACAGAAGCCTGGATTGGGCTGTCAAACCAAAGAAGTACCAACAGGATGTGGCACTGGTCTCTGCCGGGGGTGGAGTTCAATGAAAATAAGACAAAGTGGAGGGAGACTGAACCAAATGATTGTGGAGGTCCTGAGAACTGTGTGATGACACATAATAACGCCTGGTTAGACATCAGTTGTACTAAGGAGCAAGAATTCATCTGCTACGATGGTGAGAATATGTATCTAATAATCCAACTTCTAACTTAATCACACAATACTATTGATACTATTGAGCGATCCACCATACTCTGCCAATACCTGAACTGTGCTGGAATCCAGAGAAATTCTTCAATGTTTCACCTGTAATTAGTAATAATCATATTAATAACAGTATTTTATGAGACTAAAGGACTTCATAAGATGTGTATTTCTTCAAGACATATATGGTGATGTGACTTTTTCTGTTTACTCCACAGAAACAAATCAAGCCGATCAAAAATACCATTTCATTAACGATGCGATGACCTGGCCAAAGGCTCAGCACTACTGCAGAGAAAACCACACTGACCTGGTCAGTGGACCCAGGCAGTTAGACGAGCTCAAAGACAAGACTGAAATGAAGTCTGACAAGAACTATTGGATCGGCCTATTCAGAGACAGTTGGAGGTGGTCAGATGGGAGCAATTTCTCTTTCAGAAACTGGGAGTTATTTAGAGATGAAAATGGGAACAACAAATGTGCCATGACTGTGTTAAATAAACCTGGAAAATGGGGCTCTGATGAATGTAAGAACCAAAAACCCTTCTTCTGCTATGACGGTGAGTTTTGCAAAGGTCTGTCTCAACTGTTTTCTCCCATAGGAGCAGCACTGGAGTCAGTCGGAAGATCCAGATGAATTCACAGTATTTATAATTTCATAAATAAGTATATTTTACTTATTTTAATAAGTATAAGTATATTTTTTATATTTTACTTATAATAAGTATATTTTACTTATTTATTCATATATGTATTTCAGTGGTGAATATAGTTATTATTATAATTATATAAAATTCTCATCTCAGTTTCGTGTGTATGCTTACTTCAAGGAAAATTATAAAATCCATATTTGGAGCCCAGTGTTCTCAACAATCAACTGAACAAAGCTGCTGTTATGATCCTGTGTTTGTCTCAATGTCTTCCATGACAGATAAAGTGATCCTGATCAAAAAAAGCAAGACCTGGACAGAGGCCTTAGATTACTGCAGAGAGAACCACAATGACCTGGTCTCCATCACTAACCTTGACCAGCAGAGATGGGTCCAACAGAGAGCCAAGAACGCCTCAACTCCTTTTGTCTGGCTGGGACTGCGCTACACCTGCACTCTGGATTTCTGGTTCTGGGTCAGTGACGAGGCAGTCAGCTATGAGAACTGGGCCTCAGGTGTAAAGACGGATGACTGCGACCTGTCTGGAGCCATGGACACAGAAGGACAACATCAGTGGGTCAAACATCCTGATAATGAGAAGTTTAATTTCATCTGTTCTAAGTGTTAAAACCCACTCACTGGTGACACTTTTCATTAATTCACTCACATTGTTTTTGGTGGTTTCTTTTTTTTTATTAACTTTACACTATATACAATATGTTTTCTGGGTTTATTTAATGGCAGTCTGGAAAATGTAGGAATCACAATCTGAGGAGGAGAGAAGCAGGATTACTGTCAGATGTAGTAACTACAGATTCCATATATACTGTATGTCTTTCTGTCTCCTTTTCACATCTGATCGTTTCTTCACTATCACTACAGTGATTGTTTTTATATTTTACATATATTTTAAGTGTGGATTTTTCTTTAGGTTGTATTTTGTATCCTATGTAATTCAAAACATGTTGTTTGCTAACACCAGAAAACAGGAATAGATACACCAATCTTTACTAGTTTGGTTTTGTCAACATTTTATACTCACTGTGGAAAATGTTTGATGTTGTGGCTAAAATCCGGTGAATGTTATATTATGTAAAATCGTATTTATGTGATGATTACATATTTGGAGTTTTGTTGTTGAATAAATTGTTAAACCACGTGGTTCTTTCTTTTTTCACAGGCTTAACTGACATTTTTCATACTCATTATTTACTTCAGTTGCACCTTATTTGAGACTGAAAACAGACAGCACAGTTTTGAAAATTCAAAGCAACAAATTAAAAACAAATTAAACCAATAAATTAATAGAAATGCAATACACATTGTTAGATGTATTTCCTTTTTATACATACATTTACTGTTACAATGAAAACTTTTTTTTAAAGGACTATTTATGTTTATAAAGGATTTTTGTCTTTAATAACTGAATGAATTGTGACATAAATTATAACAAAATAATATCATTAAATTCAAATCATGACACACACTCAAACAGTTAAAATATTTTCTAATCAGCAGAGGGCAGCATAGACCTGCCTATATTTTGACTGATGTGGATGGTACTTTTATTTCAAAACTTCTTGATATTGCTATATTATTTTAATTAATATTTTGTGGAGAAAGTAGAAAAACTTAGAGACAGAATGACAGAAACTTTAAATAAAATGACTGTGCAGTTAATTAAACTTTGTTTTATGAAAGATAACAACTGCAAATTTGACTTTCTGCCATATAATGCAGAATTTGGTATATTCTTTTACCCAAAAGGACACATTTACAGGCGCCTCTATAGAGCATGTCAGACAGGGTCACGCTTGATGAGCAACTATACTGGAGAAGAAAATACCTGCAAAAATGGGAAGATGGTTATCTGTTATTGGATCCCAATAAATTATAAACTGCATACAAGGCACTGGCTTTAGTTTTCGTGAGGAGGTGCAAGAGAGTTGAATCTTTTTCAGAACAGTGTCGTATTCGCCCGTGCACAAAAAAGAAAAAAAGACAGAAAGATAAAAATCAGTCCAATCACAGCTTGAGGGTGGATCCACAAGTGGAGTTTATCTGTGCTGCCATGAGCTGACTGCAGCCATGACAGACAGCCTCACACATTAAAACAGTTTCCTATGGGACACTGTGACTGCAAGACTAAGTATGTTTACCCAAATAACTCTGCAGGACTCCAGATTAATAAATTGAGAACTAATCCTCTATACTATGAAGCCAAGAGTGTGTCATTATTGAAACTGTTTGGCTGTTTGGGGCAAATAAACACAAACGGTTCAGCAATCAAATTTGTGGTATTCTCTTTTGGCTCGTCGTGCTGAATGCCCATGTCTACTACAGAACACATCTTGTAATTTCATGATAGTTAAAATGCTGTGCGGAACAATGTGTTAAATTACAAATGAGCACTCGGTGAATATTTTATTCCCCACCTTCCTCTGTAAAGTTGATCCCGTCTGAATGGGGCTTCAGTTCAAGCTAGACCTCCAGTTAAATTAAATTATTGAGTGAGGTCATGGTGTAAACAAATGAGTTCTTTGGATTAAGCCTGTTCAAAGATACTGTGATACTGTGCACCCAGAACCCATGACCCTTCATATTTGCATGAATATTTCCCTGTCAAACCTTGTGATGTTTACCATTGCCTGTTAGTACACATGCTCTATGTGATATATCAGCTGGGTTTGATATTTGAATCCAAATCCAATCAAACCAAATATAAAGTCAGCAATAAAACTGGACTAAATCATTGCTCACGACTTGACAGAGTTTTCAAATATGATGGTCGTAAATTAAAACTATGTCAGCTTTATCTGGGATTTGAATTAATTAAATAAATAATTAACTATAGAAATTGGACAAAATAATTGCTGCAAAGTAATCCTAACTCAGGGGCTAAAGGTGATCTTATATCCAATAAGATAACAAGATTTTACTCTGCGGTATTGTTTATCACTTACACTAAGATTAGCAGTTTTGCAGCCACACATTCACCATGCACACACAAAAAGTATATCTTTTAATTTCCTCTGTTGTTATTTTCCAGTAACTTAGCCCTTGCACACTGCAGCACAGAATCCAACATTTTGCACATAAGTGACTCATTTTTGTCAAACTAAATTAACAATGAAACAACAATAAAAACATTTATGAGAACTCTCATCACAGTGTTTTCTAAAACAAATTTAAAAGACTAAATTACTAACTTATCAGTTTACTTCAACATCAAAGTAAAACAAATATGCCACCAGAATAGAGGGGTACGAGAAGATGGCGGATGCATGGCCCACTGCATGAATTCAAATCTTGCCTTAAAGAATACAGTAGTGAGTGTTTTAAATCTGTATAAAAACACGAGGCTCCTTGGTGAGTGTGCCCCCTGATAAAACCTGTTATAGGTTATAATCATGAATTCAATGTATTTTCCCCATAAGCAACGATGGGATTTTGGAACAACATTTTCTGTGTTTGCATGTTTGACAGTCAACAATCTAGCACTTTCTATTTCTGTATGTTTTCCATCACCTCTTTCATAACCGCTGGACTTCCTAGTGTCATCAGTGGATCCTTTTGGCAGTGACGTAGACCTGAAACTTTTACATTTTACTATTCAAATGCTGACATGTAAGTTGGTACAAGAGATCACTGTTTGAAGATTGTGTCATATTTTACTGAGAGCAGTCTGCCTCAGCACATCAAGGAGAGACATCAGAGTGAAGAGAAGAGAGAAGGAACCACCAGATGTAAGTTTAAACTCTGTTGTGTCACTTGAGATTTCATGTTGTGTGTAAAGGTGGACAGCACAGAATATCCTTTATAAAAATACATCAAAATGTTCTGAGAGCTATTTGTCCTTTAGTACTTATATTTAATATTTTGTATATACAATCAAAGTAATATGAATTTTGCTTTTTCACCTATCAGACTTGATTTTACAATTTAGAATTACAACTACAAATGCAGCTTTGCATTTTATTATTTCATCCTTTCATTTCTAGCTTTCACAAATGGTGGACACTGACAGAAACACAATATAATGTAATCAATTAAAATACACCTGCAATAAATACAACCTCTGTTAAGCTCACGGTACAATGCTTAGTTTTTGATAACATTGTGTTAGAGGTGTTTTTAATTGACTGGTAAATGTTCACGACAGCTTTCATCTTGTAAGGTGTTCCTCTTAAGTTCTGTATCACCTGCAAGGGCGGATATTTCATTTCACTGTTGGGGGGGACAATAAACATAAAAATCTCTGAAGAGCAGTTCCTGTAGGTGACACCAAAGATGTCGCTGAAAGTATTGAGATAAACTCATCGGTCAAGACTGAAGCACAGGGGAGATCGCACTTCTTTAGTTGTTGCCCCGTAAAGCTGGAACGAGTTGCCTCTGCATGTTAGGCTGGCTCCTACACTGCCTGTTTATTAAATCTTGTCTTAAAACACATCTTTATTTTTTTTGGCTTTTAACTCAGTATGAGAGTTGTATTTCCTTTATCATGGTCCAGTTGATTTTATTATTTTATCATCCCCTTTGTCTTTTAAACTGTGCTTTATTGTGCTGTTTTATGATTGTTTTTTTTGTTTTTTTACAGCACTTTGGTCAACTGTTGTACAATCAAATTAATATGAATTTCACTTTTTCATTTACCAGAATTAATTTTAAATTTACAATTACAAATATAATTGCAGCTTTGCATTTTATTATGTTATCATTTAATTTCTAGCTTTTACTAATGGTAGGAACAAAAACACAATATAATGCAATTAATCAAAATACACCTGCAATAAATTCAACCTTTGTTAAGTTCACAGTACAATGCTTAGTTTTTAATGACATTGTGTTAGAGGTGTTTTTAATTGACTGGTAAATGTTCATGACAGCTTTCATCTTGTCAAGTCAAGTCAATTTTATCTGTATAGCGCCAAATCAAAACAAAAGTTATCTCAAGACACTTTTCACATAGAGTAGGTCCAGACCATACTCTTTACCTGCAGAAAGCGAGAAGGCAAGAAAGCACAAAACTATGGGGAAGAGGTGCAGTTAGTAACATGCATTAATGGGACAACAATGTGTACGGACAGAGAGGGAGAGGAGGAGAGAGAAGCTCTCGGCAGTCTAAGCCTATAGCAGCATAACTAAGGGATGGTTCAGGGCTCACCCGAGCCAGCCCTAACTATACGGTTTATCAAAGAGGAACATTTTAAGCATACTCTTAAACGAGGAGAGGGTGTCTGCCTCCCGAACCCAAACTGGCAGCTGATTCCACAGGAGAGGAGCTTGATAACTAAAAGCTGTTGCTCCCGTTCTACTTTTAGAGACTTTAGGTACCATAAGTAACCCTGCGTTCTGTGAGCGCAGTGCTCCTGTGGGGTAATACGGTACTATCAGCTCTTTAAGATATGATGGTGCCTGACCATTAAGAGCTTTGTAGGTGAGGAAGAGGATTTTAAATCCTATTCTGGATTTTACAGGGAGCCAGTGCAGAGAAGCTAATATTGGAGAAATACGTTCTCTTTTGCCGCTTCCTGTCAGTACACGTGCAGCCGCTTTCTGGATCAGCTGGAGAGTCTTTAGAGACTTATTGGTGCAGCCCAATAATAAGGAATTACACTAATCCTCTTATTTTGTGTATCATGTCAGGTCAAGTCAAATTTGATGTATATAGCCCAAAATCACAAATCACAATTTGCCTCAGGGGGGCTTTACAATCTGTACAGTGCACACCCTCTGTCCTTAGACCCTTGATTCAGATAAGGAACCCCCCCCCCCCCCCCCCAAAAAAAAAAGAAAGAAAAAAACCTTTTAACAGGAAAAAGTGGAAGAAAGCTCAAGAAGAGAAACAGAGGAGGGATCACTCTCCCAGGATGGACAGACATGCAATAGATGTCACGTGTACAGAAGACATCAATAAAATCACAGTATACACAAATTACAGGGACAAAATTTCTGATACATAGATGTATGACCTGTACACAGAAATATTTATTAACAGTTATATTGCACTATATTTATTTTATTTAACCCATATTTTATTTACTAAAAAAAGCTTTTATGAGTGTTTACTGTTCTGGTTTGACTGTGGGTTGCATATTTTTTTTAATCATCCTGTATTCATCTTCCTTATTAGTCTTAGACTCTTTACACTGGAGGGAGTGGTGCAGGACAAACCAGAGACAAGCTGTTAGAATCGTCGTGTTTGGTTCACCGCACACTAAAATATCAGTTTCATCGAACAGAGCAAAGATGCAGTGGAGTCTGTTTCTGCTCATTCTGATGGGTGAGTGGATCAGTGCACCAGCTCTACAACTACTGCTGCCTTTTCTTTGTTTGCTAAAATCACTAGAACTTAATCTGGATTCATAAAACAATTGGACAATTTACAGTCTCACACGACTTATTAAGTAACTGCACTCAGTAAGTATGTAGAGATAGTAAGATGTAAGTATTACTCTAGGTGTGACCTGGGTACTCTTGATATTGATTTTATAATGAGATTGTTCAATGCTATCAGCACCAATACTGAACAATATATATTTTTGTTTTTAGGTCAGTGTTCCTTCTTCACATGTCAGCTCTATGAGTACCACTTTATTGAGGACAATAAGACTTGGGATAAGGCTCAGGAGTACTGTAGAAAGAATTACACTGACCTGGCCACAGTGTCTAACATGACAGACATGAAGAGACTCTGTGACTGTAGAAAGAATCAAAAGGAAGCCTGGATTGGGCTGTCAAACCAAACAAGTACCAACAGGACGTGGTACTGGTCTCTGCCGGGGGTGGAGTTCAATGAAAATAAGACAAAGTGGATGAAGGATGAACCAAATGATTGGGGAGGTCCTGAGAACTGTGTGGGGACACGTAATAACACCTGGTTGGACTTCAGTTGTACTACGAAGCATGCATTCATCTGCTACAATGGTGAGAATATGTATCTAATAATCCAACTTCTAACTTAATCACACAATACTATTGATACTATTGAGCGATCCACCATACTCTGCCAATACCTGAACTGTGCTGGAATCCAGAGAAATTCTTCAATGTTTCACCTGTAATTAGTAATAATCATATTAATAACAGTATTTTATGAGACTAAAGGACTTCATAAGATGTGTATTTCTTCAAGACATATATGGTGATGTGACTTTTTCTGTTTACTCCACAGAAACAAATCAAGCCGATCAAAAATACCATTTCATTAACGATGCGATGACCTGGCCAGAGGCTCAGCACTACTGCAGAGAAAACCACACTGACCTGGTCAGTGGACCCGATCAGTTAGACGAGCTCAAAAACAAGACTGAAATGAAGCCTGAGGAGAAGTATTGGATCGGCCTATTCAGAGACAGGTGGAGGTGGTCAGATGGGAGCAATTTCTCTTTCAGAAACTGGGAGTTATTTAGAGATGAAAATGGGAACAACACATGTGCCATGACTGTGTTAAATAAATCTGGAAAATGGGGCTCTGATGAATGTAATAACCAAAAACCCTTCTTCTGCTATGACGGTGAGTTTTGCAAAGGTCTGTCTCAACTGTTTTCTCCCATAGGAGCAGCACTGGAGTCAGTCGGAAGATCCAGATGAATTCACAGTATTTATAATTTCACAAATAAGTATATTTTACTTATTTTAATAAGTATAAGTATATTTTTTATATTTTACTTATAATAAGTATATTTTACTTATTTATTCATGTTGTATTTCAGTGGTGAATATAATTATTATTATAATTATATAAAATTCTCATCTCAGTTTCGTGTGTATGCTTACTTCAAGGAAAATTATAAAATCCATATTTGGAGCCCAGTGTTCTCAACAATCAACTGAACAAAGCTGCTGTTATGATCCTGTGTTTGTCTCAATGTCTTCCATGACAGATAAAGTGATCCTGATCAAAGAAAACAAGACCTGGACAGAGGCCTTAGATTACTGCAGAGAGAACCACAATGACCTGGTCTCCATCACTAACCCTCACCAGCAGAGATGGGTCCAACAGAGAGCCAAGAAGGCCTCAACTCCTTTTGTCTGGCTGGGACTGCGCTACACCTGCACTCTGGATTTCTGGTTCTGGGTCAGTGACGAGGCAGTCAGCTATGAGAACTGGGCCTCAGGTGGAAAGACGGATGACTGCGACCTGTCTGGAGCCATGGACAGAGAAGGACAACATCAGTGGGTCAAACATCCTGATAATGAGAAGTTTAATTTCATCTGTTCTAAGTGTTAAGACCCACTCATTCTTTTTATTCATTTACTCACTTTGTTTTTGGTGGTGTATTGCTTCTGAAGAAGTTTACTCTATATATATTTTCTCTGGCTGTATTGAACTTTTTTACAGTAAATGTTAGGAATCTCAACCTGAATATGCAGAAACATATAACATTTCTGCTGAATGACAGATAGCTATGATCATTTTATGTTTTTGTAGTTGATTTTCTTTTTTCTTTGGGTCTTTTTTATCCTATTGTAAGTTTTTGAGTTTATAATAATAAGAAAGTCTATAATATTTTAATTCTTACACTCACAAAACATTCAACTTTTTAGTTAAGATCTGGTGATGGTATGTAATATGTAAAAAAATATGTAATAAAGTGATTTTAAGTGATTTCTCCATGGGTGTCAATGAGGTTGAACAGATTTAAATTTCAGTGTCTGTTTGGGTGTTTTTTACTGACAATGACATTTCACAGTTGGAAAATAAACTTCCTCTAGTGGAAAAAATGATGTACTTATCACCTGAATACAATCTTCAATAAGCTAATGTCTGCCAACATATCTGCCTCACTGATTTATCAGTCTGGCTTTAATATTTGCATATTCAGCTGACCTGCTGAAATTCTCTACAAAACCTATATTGTTATTAATCTGATGTCAAGTCAATTTGAGAACTGCTTTTTTTCTCATCCAGCCCAAGTGTGACGTGGAGAAAGCTGTTAGCTGTGGCAAAGTCTGACAAACTCAGGTGTGACATGTAGTTTGTCTGTATTTGTTATTTTGCCTGTGTGTGAACAGGTGAAGGTAAGTAAGTAGACAGAGGTAGGAGTAGAAAAGGGTATCATCATCATTTTGAAATAATTTGTATCTGTTTAGATTGCTCAGTGTCCACAGTGCAAGTCCAAGAGAGCCAATATTAAATAAAAGAGGGAATATAATCCAATAGAGGTAAAAGAAACAATGGCGTACTTTGTCAGCTTTCAAACACATCAGGGATGTAATGCTCTAGCCTCTCGAACATGTTGGGATGGACCTGCTGGGCAAACTCACTTCAACAAAACTGGTGGCTGATCGCCCCAAAAGTTGGGCCAATTTTCTTTGGTCCGCTGTGTTTGGTCTCTGCACAAAGAGTTTCCAGCTGAAATCAGATTGTGACTTCTTCACACACATTTTTAAAAAAGCCTGGCAACAAGTAATGTGAGTTTTTTATTCATTTATTGTCTACAAATGTTTACTTTTCGTAAAGCTTGGATGGGCTTCGAGTTAGATGCCTCGATTTTTTACAGACGTCAATTAATAAACACCAAAAGTAATGCTTTGAGCTGACTGTGACTTACAGAAAGATGAGAAATGTGAGTGATTAGGCAGGTTTGATGATCATACAGTGCATCACTTGATTAACAATGGTCTGTCTCGACAGACCAAATACTCATCAGTATGATGAGTACTTTTCTCATTTCTCTCCATCCTCATTCCAACGTAAAATGTTCCTCATTCCTTACACTACAGTGTTCACGGTTTTCCTTGTACCTAAAAAAAAACCTCAGTGATAACTGTTACCTAACCCTATTACTGGCAGGTAGGGTATTTTTGGCGCAAATAGTGCATTTGTATTGTGTCATTTCGGATTTACAATAAACAACAGATTGTGTGCTCTGTTAATTTCTGTCAAAGGGAAGAACATTTAATTGTAATTTATTAATTAATTATGTAACTGTTTTAGAGCACTTTATGACATAACATGACATATGAACATGCTTTGAGATTTCTCAGTTCTTTAGTTTCCTGGTTTAGAGAGATCTCCCTGTGATAATCATTTCAAGAAATCTTAGTTCCACTGAAGTCTGTCCATTTGTTGCACAGGAACCCTACTTTACCTTTACCCTTGCTTTCCTTTTCACATTGTGTGGGGTTGCATTTCCCACACTGAGGTAAACAGGGATAAGTTACATTGGATCTACAGTGTACAGTGAACACCTTGAAAAAACCTTGAAAAAATCAAAAACAGAGATTTCCTGTCAGTTATTTCCTGGTTGTTTGTTTTTACTAGCAAGGGACATTCCCTAAATCATAGACCAGCTCGGTCACAAATTGTCCTGCCAAAGATAAAAGAAGCTACTTCAAGAGACTCACTGCCTTATAGCCAGCTCTTTCACAGGAACCCTAATTTTGCAGACGGCTGTCAACTTCTTCTTTGTCTCTAAAAAATGGCGACCAAGGTGGTTTTCCTTCTTGCTTTACTTGGAGTTGCATCTTCCACACTCCCACACAAACGGCATTGTGACCCGGTGCGAAATGACCGGATACCAACTACCTGCTCAAATTACGAAAACATTTTATACCTTGATAATGTCAAGACAGAAATTGAAAAAAAACAACTGGAGCTACAAAAAAGGCTTGATTCTCTGGAAGGTAAGACCTCACTTCAAATAGAGTCTGCAAACAGCACAATCAGTGCGCTCGAAAGCTTAGTCACTAACCTTTCAAGTGCACTTAAGGACCTTGAAACAGCAAAGTTACAAACTGAGATGGAATTCAAAGATACAAAGGCTGAACTGGAGCAACACAAAGCGGACATTGCCAGCCTGAAGAAAGAAGTTCGAGACCTGGTCAAACACAAGGAAAGAACAGGGCAAAACATCAGTGAGATTGAAAAGAAACTCGAGTCAACTGAGAGGCAGTTGAGCGAAAAAAAAGCCAAGCTTGAAAATCTTGAGACGGAAACTGAGGCTGCGTTCAATTACACACAGAGACTCCTGAATGTGTATAAGAATGAACTTTCCCACCTTAACACGACGGCGCAGGAGCTTGAAGACAAAGTTGAAGCCCAACTGGATGCCTCAAATACAGAACTTGAAGCCAAACTGATGAAAATACAAAACGACAGTGAAGGTAATTTTAACATCAGTATTGTTTAAATATTTAATATTCACGATAACTTTGACCAACTGATTTGTGCGGTAGTAACGTACGTTACCTTTTGAACTGGATGTGATAATATTCCTTTGATAATTCTATGACTTTATTTTTGTTTCAAGCTTTCAGCGCAAAACTGAACGAACAAAAAGCTGAAGTTGATCAATTTAAGGGAGAAACTGAACACAAATTCAGCAAGG
The DNA here is from genome assembly GCA_031216445.1 of Lateolabrax maculatus. Taxonomy (NCBI): domain Eukaryota; kingdom Metazoa; phylum Chordata; class Actinopteri; order Acropomatiformes; family Lateolabracidae; genus Lateolabrax; species Lateolabrax maculatus. The sequence continues at coordinate 5,365,484 of CM062207.1, forward strand.
TGGATGGACATCTGAAAAAACAAAAAAACACAGTGGACATGCAGAAGGCTGAAATTGACACTCTCAAGAACGACACTGCAGGTACTAGTTATTATTTATCCCCTTAAACCCTAATTTTAAATGAAAATGTTCCTGATGGAATCCAATCCCACAGTAAATGCTTGATCAGTTTAGCAAATATTAGGCTGTTAAAGCTACTGTTTTTCTGCTTTTTTTTTTTATATAACTGTGGAATGATTTGGAAAAATAAAATTACCTTTTTAAAATGATGACCTGTCTCTGTTGATAGAAATAAAAAACCTTGTGTTGGCCACCGAGGAAAATGTTGCTGAACAAAATAAACTCAAACTCGAGGTGAACCGGATTAAAGACCAAGGTAAGGGCAGAGAAAGACTCTACATGAGATATGTCATATGCTCTAAACTGAACGTAACAAGGGTTGCTTTTCTTTCTTTAGTCAACTCTAAGGTGGCATTTTCTGCGACTATAATCGAATCTAACGGTGTGTTCACTGGACCTGCCAGCAACAGCAATCTTCTGATCTTCGACCGAGTCTTCACAAACATTGGCAACGCGTACAACAGTGAAACAGGTGTGTTCTACATACTTAAGTTTCAGAGAGATGAGCGGTGACACACAGATATGAACATATGTGTCTTTAAAGACTATAAAATATGGGATATCATAACACATGGAGTACCACATTGCAACACACAAAACATAGTTGTAGGAAAGTGGTCATAGTAATGCATGACAACAATACATGCTGTGTACATATGTTAAGTTGACGAATTGTGCTTTACAGACTACATGCTTGCTACAGATTTTTAAAAATGGAACAATAAATGGTTCTCGTCTTACATTGGTAGTTCACTTAATATCTTCAAAGGAGTAGGGACACTTTGGGAAATACACTTTGCTTTCTTTCCGAAATTAGATGAGAAGATTGATAACACATAACTTTACAGTCACTATGACGCAAATACCAGCAGCTGGTCAGCTTAGCTCGGACAAACGGGGAAAACACCCAGCCTGACATATTTTTAAGACATCCTCTAACTCTCAGCAGGGAAGCAAATTTCTCAAAATGTCAAACTATTACTTTAAATGGTTTGTTGTTTTTCACTGAGAATATAATGGTTATTTGTGTTTTAGTTGAGTAAAAAAAAAAAAATCCTCTCAAGCAAGGACGGAAAAAAGCATTTTCCTCTTTTTCAGGCATCTTCACTGCTCCACTGAAAGGGGTATACCACTTTTCATTCATGACCTTTGGCTATAGCAGCCACAGTTCAGGAGCCATCCTGGTGAAGAACAGGTATTACCAAGTGAGCACCTGGGAATTCACAGGATCGGATGTCAGCGACACCACCAGCAATACAGTCATTCTTGAACTGAATGTCGGAGAGACCGTCAACATCATCCTGTGGCAAGGTGGAAAAATACATACAAGTGTCTTCACTGGGTTCCTCATCTTCCAGATACCGTAGATTTTTGGGTGTGTGAACGAAGTTTATCTTTAGGGACAATTGATTTTTGTCTCATTTTCTCCTTTTTCCTTTTAGCAATTTCTCACGTGAAGTGTAATTATCCTGAGAATGAATTCACTTAATAAGATACCTTGTTGAAATCCAAAATTAAGAATGCATTGCTATATATGAATCTGAATCATCCACTTAAAAGTAACACAGAATCAATTTAAGGCTCATATATCCTGAGAGAGAGAACAGTACTTTGTATTCGCTTCCTGGACCAAAATGACGAGGGGTACAGGACCGTAAAATGTAAACATTATTGACACTGACGTTCATTATGATGTTTCATTGCTGATTATATGATGATTTTAGGGCTATACTTTATTTCTTCAAAAAGTATCAAACAAAAAAAAATAAAAAAAATTCTGTAATGTGTCAAGTAGTATATTTTTTTAAATGCTGCTAATACAGTCATTTTAAAATCTGATTCCTAGAATTTTAAATTAATTTGATTGTTAATATATAGTAACTACTATGATTGTATGTTTGATCCTAATCTTTAGTATACTTTAGTATTTTTCATGAAGAAGTAAGACAAAAAAATAATAACTGGCATTCAATTTCCATAATTTATACCACATTTCTGACAATAAAACTGACTTTCAACTGAACCACATTTGCTAATAATACATTACATTTTTGGAATATAGCACACTGAAAATGTTTCTAAAAATGATCATCTTGACCAGCCAGTTACTAAAGTCTAAAGTGTTGGGGCAGTCGGAGCAGACAGGCTTGTATGTCAGTAACGGCCCCAGGCAGTTTGCCCATGTTTTCCCATCGCTGTGTGCTGGGGTTGAACCGATGGACCAGTCCAGACTCACTGTAATCGTCCTGGCAGTATCCCCCCAGTACATAGATCTTCCCCTCCAGGACGGCTGAGGCTGCACCCACATGGGGCACAGGCAGTGATGCAAAAGCAGTCCAGGAATTGGCCACAGGATCATACACCTCACAGGCTTGTTGGTCGGTGTAAAACTTCCTCAGGTTACACACACCACCAGCGACGTAAAGATGGCCCCGCAGGGGCTCCATGCAATGCTGGGCCCGGTCATGGCTCATGTCTGCCAGGTGGGTGGCTCCTCTCTCTGGGTGGTACAGGAACAAGGACACCAGACACACATACTTGCAGTTGAAACCTCCAGAGATGAAGATTCCTCCATCTGTGACGGAGACAGCGTGGCCACTCAGGGCCTGGTCCAGGGGCTGCACAAAGCTGGGGAAAATAAAACAAGAGCCACCAGACAGGAATAATCAGTAGTGGAGGGGTAGTATATTCATCTATATCCCTGAGTATTCAGTCCAAACTAGACAAGATGGGAAATTTGTCATTCTACTGTATAATTAACCATTAAACCCTGTGACTAAAATGTACAAGTAAAATGGAAATGCTGTCTTATTCAAGAATACAAGGTTCATTTATTGTGAGGTTACGACACAGGGTTGTAGAAGGAGATGCAGATGCATATGTTGAACAACATCGTGGGTTGACCACACTTTATAGTGACAACTTCACATCTGGGTGAGGAGCAGAAACCAACTGTAACAGAACATAAAATTCACTAGATGTCAGTGTAGTCTGGTTTTTTCAAGAGAAATCTGGAGGAAACATCTTTAAAAAACCTTTTAAAGACAGTAGTGATTCTATTTAGATTTTTTCCTTTTAAAAATCTTGCTGTCTCTATCAGCAGAAACTGTAATTAAACATCAGCTGATATCTTGTGACGGAGCTTGCAGTAGCCAAAGAGCATTTAACACTTTTAATAATCATAATTATGATTATAATTGAAGTAATTACCTCACTATACGTTATAACTTAGAAAAGTGATGCATGTTCCTAAGGTAAGACAGGCAATTCTCACCCCCTGTGAATGTAGTAATTTGCAAAGTTTATGGAGAAGATTCATATATAACAGCAAGACTGTGCAAACCAACAGCAGTCCGTAGTAAATGGATGGAGTAAAGTTTTGTTCTTTGGATGACAAATACTAACATGAATCAGATTGTTGTTTGGCATTCCATCCAAACACACCCACAGCTGCAACAAGGTGTATTACATTACATAATAGAGAAAGCCAACACCATAACTATGTAATTGCCTCCTACTGGCCTGGAATGCAAATGATCAAAAAAAAAAGAAAAAAGAATACTAGTTTCACATTTCAAGTTCTTACAGTTCTCATTATTAAGTCAGACATTAGATATTTCTGGTATGGCCATGTAATATAAATATTCAGCATTTTTGGGAATATTCTCTTTATGTTAGTGATGGAGGAAACACAGGTTGTGTTAGATATAGTGACATCAGCTGGCCAACCTGTGGTATTACATTTGTATGAAAGGAAAGAGGGTAAAAATGTGAGTGAACTTGCAGCTTTCATCCTTGATATTTTGTTCAGTATTATTATAAACATTGGCCACTTTTAAATAACCCATGGCTCTGCTTTGAAATGTTGGAACTGATTGAAAAGCATGTTTACGATTCAAAACCAGCATGACACATCCCTGATATGTGTGGGCATGCTAGAGCGAGGCATCGATACATCTTGCCCTGATACTTACAGTATGCTATGAAGGCTTGATACTGTGTTGATGAGTCTGCTTCAAGTGCAACATATTTTACCTCCAGGAGTCAGTGTCGGGGCTGTACATCTCGACGCTGTCTACATTGGTGTTGATCTCCTTGTCTCCACCGATGGCATAAAGACGCTGCTCATGCACCACCACTGAGAAGTTACTTCTAAACTCCTGCATGTCAGCCAGCCTCTTCCAGCTGTCCCGCACAGGATCATAACTAGCACGTGTGCAGTGAAGGTAAAAGTAAAGATGGAAAAGGTGAGACCACATCTGTGCACCTGTGTGACTATCTGGGTTGTTGAAAGCGAGAAGAAGACATTCAAGCGCTGACTGTCTCTTTTTACCTGTAGGCTGATTTCATCATGTCATCCTTGCTGTAGAAGTAACATCCTCCGACCACGTACAACCTTCCCACCATTGCTGCTACTCCATGCCTGAACTTTGGCTTGTCTGGCATCTCACCCAGCCTTCTCCACTCCATCTGCTTCACCAAACCTGTACCACTGTGTAGGGAGTTCGCAAAACACAGCTCCCTGCTCGGTATGCGCAGACCCACATCTGGGTTCAGCTGGTCCCCCCCAACCACAACCAGAGCGTCTTTGGGACGACGGACCCGGCCCTGGTCCTGGGTTTTTGGAGGGCTGAAAGCAAATTCCTTGAGTGCTGAACGATAGAGTTCCACGTCCTTGGTTCCGTAGCACTCCATGCGCAAGTTGATGGCCCTGACCTCCCTGAACTCTCGAAAGGTCATGAGGGGGAAGCGGACTCCGGTCATCAGTACGCCAGCCTGGCCCAGTCTCTCCTCAGGATCAGCCTCAACCCAGGAGATTACAGCTCGAAATACAGCTAACTCTGAGGGCACACACAGACCATCACTGCGGATGATGTCTAGAAGCTTCTCCGCTGACAGGTCCTGAAACTTTGCCGTGGCTGACACCTCCCAGAAGTTCCTCAGTACAAAGTCATTGGCTTCCTCAAGGAGCTCTGACATCCCATAGGCTTCGGCAAAAGACGCCACATCCAGGCAGGAGCTTGCATCCATTTCCTTTGTCATGAAGTCGAGGCAAAGCGAGAGGGCGGGCTGGAACTGAAGCTGCAGGGCTGTGCAGGTGATCTCAAACACAGAGTCCCAGCTAATTGGCAGGGTGCCACTGTACGAGCAGCTAATCAGAGGCTCTAACTCAGAAGCCAACAGGAAGGGAAGGGCAACACAGGTCTGATGGGATTCCCGCATCCCACAGGTGAACATGCCACGGAAGTAGTCACTGCTTGCCGCCAGGATAACTCTATGGACTAGAGAGAGACAAAAGAAGAGTTCAAACTTTCTGCACTATAAAATAATCATCAAGATACCCAAAGATTATGCAAAAATGACATAATGTGTACTAACCATGTAATAAAGCTCCATCCACATCCAAAATCGCATCACACCCCACTCCCTCTGCCCACAACTCTTTAATGGACTGAAGAGTAATCTTCATCTCCTCTAGAGCTGGGATTTTTCGCTCTTCCTTCTTAGGACTTTCCTTCATCCTCTCCGCTCTGTTGCAGAGATCCAGTACTCTAGGGACCCCCAGTGCGTGAGCTGCAGCTTTAATCGGGGCCACGCTTTCTTTGTTCAAAGACAATATGGCTCCAGTGTAGGCAAACTCCATAACTGCCTGTAGCCCAACATGATCAACCTCAGGACCCAGAGACACTGACCTCCTTTGGACTTCTACATCCATATCACCGTCTGATCGTTCTCCACTTTCATCCCTCAGTCTCTCTTGGACGAAGGAGCTGACAGCAGCAAGGACAGGGGAGTGTACGTGAAAGCTGTTCTCATTATCAGTGGTCAGAGTCAGGTCTGTGAGAAGAGACGAATCCCAGAATTCCTTCAGGGCCATGAATACCTCTTTGGGATGGGTTTCACTGCGGTATGTGTGGACATTACCGCCAAGTCCTTCATCTCCAAACGCCTCCTTGCTCATATGCTCCCCAATTCCCTCCTGACTAGTGCCACTCATCCTGGCCTCTGACCCCTCTTTCTTACCCCTCCCACTCGCCAGCCCCATCCTGGAGTCATTGTAAGCCACGATCCTCCTCAGCTCTTGGTTGTCCCGTTCTATCCCTTCTCCACCCTCTTCAATCACTCTTTTACGCCTGTCCTTCTCTTTCCTCCATCGCTCTTCCCATTCCAATGGCAGGTAATGCCTGGTAAACTCCATGTCAGTGGCCTTCTCTTTGAACTACTATCTACAGTGGTGTTTCTACCTTAACAAATCTCTCTGTCCTCCTCAGATCCCCCTCTCTCTCAGACTCAACTATCCTCACTGCATAAACAAGCAGCTATTCATAGATACTGGGTCAGAGCGATTATGTTTCAACTGAATCTTGGCAGCACTTCATGAAGGAAGGAAAACAAAATGAACTTAAATGTTTGAGATAGACTTTATTGGACGGTAAATGAGGGTCAGTTAAAATATTGCCCCTTTATGGACCTAGTTTAATACGGACCTGTGTCAGAGTAGTGGTGAAATAACAAGTCCTGAACAAACAACTGTCAAGGAGCCATAAGGAAATAAAGTTCATTAGATAACCTGATGTTTTTGCAGTCCCTTTGATTTGCTTCCCACATCCTTGAAACACAAACAATTATTAACCTGGATTTTCTTATAAATACATATCTTCTCACTGTCAGTCAACAGTCATTTCAGTAGATTACACGAATCGAAGAGATTCCTTCCAAGCGGAAAAATGGCGAGATTCTCAGTGATAATGGTTGTGTGTTTGCTTGTTCATCTATTTGAATGCCAGGCTGGAGGTGAGGACAATCAGACCCGGATCACCGAGCTTACACATGAAGACCAGGCAGACACCTTGGTAGAGAAGGATGCCATCCAGAATTTAAACCAAGGGCCGGAGACACCAGCCACTTTGACAACAAACTCAAAAGCAACCCACCCAAGCTGTGAACCACCCGTCTACACAGTTCTGAAGGAGCTGGGGGCTCTGGAAGAAAGGCTTGCGGCTGCTGTGAGAGCCCTGGAGGAAACAAACAAAAAGCTGGAGGCCAGTGAGAAGAAGCTGTCTGCACTTGACAGCACAGTGACTGAACTAAGTACAGCGGATCAAGGTAATAAAATATACCACGGTAAACAATGGTTACATAGAGATAGTTTGATATGCAAACCAGCAGTTGTGAGTTGAATTATTCTGCTCTCAAATAAAAGCTCTAGCTCTTCAAAGTATGCATCATAAGTAGGATTTTCTTTTTAGAGGAACACTAACGAGAAATTATTATTTTTTGATCACATTGATTTTTATTGCCATATTATATTAATATGTAAATAATTCCTCCAGCAAACCACATACAGTACTGTTTGAAAAAACAAAACAAATTTCCTGGTCTACCAGTAGTTTTCTTACCCTGAGTTTATTCTTCAGATCAACTCTGGTTTAAAGAAGATTGGACATTCAATATAACGATATATTCACATTTATATCTTCCAGGACAGCCTCAGGTTGCATTTTCTGCTGCATTACCAATAGATGGCACCATTGGCCCTGCAAATGTTCTTTACCCTCTGGTGTACAGACATGTTCTGTCCAACATTGGAGGACATTACAGCCGAGACACAGGTCAGTTTTTAGTGTTCCTCCACTGCTCCATGTAACCTTAAAATGTTTCTTCATCTGTTGCAGTATATTCTTTAACATTTTTAAATTTGTTTGCTCTGTCAAGTACTGCATGGTAACAGATATATTGTTGTTGCTTGATGCAGGTTATTTTACAGCACCAGTGCAAGGAGTCTATTATTTCACTTTCACTTCTTTCTGCTGGGAAAATGGTGAAGGCTGTGGTGGCAGTTTGTACCAAAATGCAAACAGAATACTGTCATGGTATGGTCACAGTCCACGTCACCCCACCACTGGATCTAACAGCGCTATCTTGCAGCTACAAGTTGGAGACAATGTCAGTGTTCGTCTTTGGAGTAATCGGGTAATCAGTGATAATGTAAATAAGTACTCCTCATTCAGTGGATTTTTGCTTTTTCCTGTGTGAAGTGTATGGAAATATTGTGATTTCAAACAGATCAAACTTTACATAACTGATTTACTTTGGAGCACATTGGAATTAATAATAAGACTTGTATATTTGTATAATTCAATTGGTTTAATGGTTATATTTTCTGTTAAAATTAAATGTTTGTTTTTTAACAAATGTTGAAATATTCTGTCCTTTTCTTAATGATCATTCATTAGTAATGATTCCCAGCATTTTTTACCTAGATATCATAATGTACCACAGAAATCATAACCTCATTTACAAATAATCATTTTATTTAATTTTTTTAATGTAATTTTATTATAGCTCTTTCATTTACAGTGTTAAGGCATGTGTACTCACTATAAAATTGCCAGTAAAAGTGTTATCAATTGTAATGTGACATTGACTCTTGTGTAATCTTTTAATCAGTTACAAAAACACAGACAGTCCACCTTCTGCTCCAAGAAAATTCCTCTCTACTTTAACAATGTCCGAAATATCTTCACTTTGGATTCTTCTGTTACAAAATCTTCATTGTACAGTCAAAGACATTCTTTATTTTTCAATTAAAACTTACTTAAAACAAGTTTTATTAGCAATATATTCACCTAGGGAAGGATTGCATCACAATAGTACTTCCCCAATAAAGTGTGACCACTTTTAATAAATCAATTAGCATGGCCAGATTATTTCACCACTGGTTGTTTAATGTTGAGATTAAGAGAATTGTGGCTCATTATACTTTTGCATGCATTGTTAAAATTTGAATTTGTCAGCCATATATCTGTAACCATTTCAAACTAAGATAGCTGGATGAATAATAAAAAATAAAAAAATTAGAGACATATAGGCCTATTGTATACTGAAATCACTGCTAAATATATAAACTTCTACCTGGACTTAAACATATCTTGACATCAAACATCAAAATGATCTTTAAACAAAGAAATTGCATGAAAGAGTATTAATCAGTAAGGTCAAATACAATAACCCTTTAAGAACAGTATTTTTCAAATGAAAGTTATGGCACACCGCTTAAAAGGAGTTACATTAAGCTACCGTAACATTTCACTGTATTGCACCTGCATTTGGTTGTTTTTGATGTACAATAAAGTACTTCTACATTGCTGAGGAAGGAACACTGAAAATAGACATTTAAGGCACATTCTAATATACCACTGTACAGTATTGAACCATGACCTTTCTCAGATTTACCTAGTTGAAGGTGATGAGGTATTCTGGGTAGGCTTGGTCATCGTGGAAGATCACGAACATGGAGGGCTTCTGCTGGTTGTCCACCACACTGTCATAGCGGTCGGTGGGGTCTGAGCCTCGAGGAGGGGCGGCTTTCAGCGAAGGCGAACCGACTTCGTAACGGCCGGTCAGGACACGAGCAACATACAGCCGCCTCAGGCCTGCTGCGTCTGCTGGGGAATATCCACGGGCTGAATAATCTGCGTTGACGGCGAAGTAAACTCCCTTTCCATACAAAGCAGCTGTGACAGAATTACATAAGAAAACATGCATCAACTTTAAAGGAATAGTTCAACATTTTGGGACACTCGCTTTATCCCTTTCTTACCAAGACGATAAGATCGACACCACTCTCGTGAACCTACATATACTGTTTTTAATCAGCTGTCATGTACGCTACTGTGAGGCAAAGGGTATACTCTACTCTACTTTGAAGAAAAAAGGATCACTGCACATGTATTTGGGGTCAGTAAAGAAAACAATAAAAAAATGTAATGCCTGGCTAACATATTTAATTCTGTTTGCAGTATTTTAGAGCAATTTTAAAGGTCCTGGAATCTCAATCAATGATGTGGTCCTACATGAACACACAATGTTCTGCCAACTGTTTGTTTGTCATCAGATTTGTGTATTTGTGTTTGTGTCTGTGTTTTCCTCACCAGTTTGAAGTGGGTGGTGCACAGTTTAAAAAATGAAAAACTTTTCCATTTGAATCAAAGTGCGATGACAGTTCTCAGGCCACTGGTCAGATTAGAGCCAACCACACCCACACAGGGCTGATAAAGCTGATTTGCGGGGTTTTTAACTGATAAAATGTTTAATAAATAATACCTACTGATGTTTAGTTCCCAACTTTTTATTCAGATTTTTGATTTTTTAATCATCATTTACCATTTTTCAAAAAAATACTCTGGATTTTTTAGGGGATTAAATAGAAAAACATGTGACAACATTCTTACCATGTTGTCCTGCAAAGCCCCTGTCAAACTTGTCCTTTTCAATGCAGTCGCATGACTCTGCTGATGTGCCATGGTAGAGAGACTTCTCCCCCAGCTCTGCTGAACCATTCTTGGCAAGTATACGCTGCTTACACACAGCATAGGCGTGCCACAGGTACAAGTTCTGCACACGCTCAATCTGAGATCAGAAAACAAGCAAGTTACTTACTTTACATTACTTATTCTGTACTGCAGGTCTTTAATGCTCGAGATTATGAGAAACATGTGTTCTTTTTGTTACCATACTCACTTTGCAAATGTTGTATTTGGTTGTTTTGTGGAAACCCTGGGCTACGACCTGATACTCTGGTGAGTTAGGTTGCAGCTCCACCTTTTTAAAGACTTCTTCGTGCATGGGTTCCCACTGTGTTGGCAACTCTAAGGCTAAAGCAGAAATCACACAAATGCATATTATTATTATAGATTAGAATAAGTAAATCATTTTAAGCATGAAATAAGGAGCTAGGCATTTTTAACAAACTCAAAAAAAGAGGATGGTTTCAAAACAAAGTGCTAAATCTAAAGTAGAAAGAGGAAAATACAAAATGTGACATACTTGTTTCGGACTCGGTCCTTTTCACTTTGTACGTGATGCCTGTTAGCCAATTTGTGGCTTCTCCTGCCTTCAGGTTTACCTTCACCGCCATGCCGCCGAGTGCCGTCATTTCTACAGACACTTGATTCTTCATGTGAGCCTCCTCCATCAGGTAGTTGTCATGTAAGCTCAGCTCGTGCCAGGCTCCATTTACATCCTGAATTGACCACTGGACATTAAGAGCCATCATTGCTTCTTCTTTGTCTTGGAGGTCTTGGCAAAGTGCTTCTTGGATTGCTCCGTTTACAAGCTCAATGACGCTCAAAACGTCTTCTTTTAGGCCTTTCAGCACATACACCTCTCCTGCTGGCCCTGACTGACCTCTAGCTTTGTTTCCTGCTCTGCTGTCATTCACACCCTCAGAACTTTGACGTCTCCTATGCTCCAGGCTTATTCCTAAGACTTTGACTTTTGCCTTCACTGCCTCCAGCTCCATGGTATCAAGCCTGGAAAAACTATGCACATCGACTTCTCTTTCTACCAACTGCTTCTCCAGGATCATCTCCAAATCTCTCTTGATGGTCCTGACGGTGTCTCGACCACAACTAATCACATGTATCACAGCTGGCGGTGGCTTTATGGAGATGAGGGCTTTGCCTTGAGGTGCTGAAGTTGTAGAGGTTGTTGAATGCTTGTCTTGCCACTTCCTGAGCTTTTGTTTAGCTTTTTCTACAAAAAATAAATAAATAAATAGGGCAAAAAAAGATGTGGATGTGAAATCTCAATACATCGGTGATTTGTGCTCAGATATCCAAGTGTCCTCATGTGTGTCCACAATATCCCCTCAAACAATATTCTCAGTTATCTGATTAATCAAATGACCATCCTTCATGTGTCAATCAAAAAGTTTCAAAAATTATAAGTGAAAACAAACCTCTCAGGTTGAGATGACGAGCGGCTGTTTGTCCAAGGCGGTTCAACAGCTCCGATCTGCAAAAACATGACACAGGACAGGAAGTTTAAAACAAGTTATCATGACTGGTCAAACAAGGCAAACCGTGCTAAACCGATAACTTTCCCCACTATTGTTTGTGGCTACATGAGTAAGATTCATTTCTGACCTGAAAGCCTGGAAGATCGATGGTTGCAGGATGACAATGCGGATGAGTGACAGGGAATTTGGTTTCAAGTCCGTGATAGCTGAGGTCATGCCATCCAGCATGGCTTTACAAGCTTTGACAGAGTCCATGCCCGCCATACCTGATGGGATATAAAGACAATGGTTGTGAATCCATCTGGAGATGCCACCAACTATACCATTTACATCACTGTGTTGCCCTCAAGTGCCATTATTTGTGTCAGATTTTTAGCAATGTATTTTCTGATTTATCATTTTACAATCCTATACAATAATAAAAAAAACAAATATCGGCCTTGCATTAAAGACTAAACAGAAATCCATCTATAGATTTATGCATCTATTACTTATTTCTACCTGAACAAGTTGTTTTACTTTTACTTATCATTAGGTTTTTATTAAACTTAACTAGATGTAAACCTGAAATTCTTACATTTGGTGTCGACCATATAGCACAAGTACACACAAACACTCACACACATCCATATGCACACAGTACAAACCTGTATTGATAGCTGGGAAGGCCACTGAGCTGTAGCCTTTGCTCTCACACTGCTTCAGTATCTTTTTGCAAATCTTCCGAATTATCTGAGGGTCGGCCTTAAAATTAGCATGAATGATTTCCCTACAGCCAAGCAGTCCGGGTCCTGTGGTGCACATGTAGTCGGCTGGAATGCCCACTGACAAAAAGACACAAAAGGAAAATATTACAGTGAAAAAACATCATGTTGGTTCTCTGTATAAGATATTAGGTGGTGAAAATGTGTAAGCTGGAGAAGAAAAGTTAAGTTTTCACTTAAATGTAGCACAAATTTTAACAATCTTTGTATTTATTAAATATTAGGAGTTGGGCATAAAAACAGGTGGATGGAAACGCTCTTTGAGAGAGTTTAAGTTTACCTGCTGTGGTACTTTTGCTGTTTGTATTCATACAGCAAAGATAGTAATGTGCACATCCCCAAAACATCTTCAAAGTATTTTTACTGTATTTTTCAGTCCACTCTTAAGACTTACCTTGTGCTAACTGTGCTTGGACAGTGGGCCCCGCTGCTGTCACAATGGCTTTGGACACACCTGTGGAGTTTTTGAACACAGTTACTGAAAAAGATCCAGCAATGGTTTTAAAACTCTCACAAAAAAATTGTGATCCTGTACTTGCATATTTAAAGTCAATCAAAACATTTAAGAAAAATCCATCAATCGTACCCGATTGGTTGTTGGAGAAGTTGGTTGAGTTGATAATGACATCAGTGCTCTCATGGATGATGTCACCACAGACCATCTGAAGCCTGACTCCACCCAGCAAGGCAGTGACCTCATCATGAGTTATGGAGACATGGCGGTAAAAGGAAGCTAAAGTCATGCCAATAAAAAATAAAGTATAATTTTGTTTTAATATTTTCGATTAAATCTGCATTCATATTTCTATCTACATGGACTCAAGTTGATTTTTGTAAAGGTTTCTAATTGTGAAATCTAACAAAAAATTTGTTAAAGTAGACAATTAGAAATTAGCAAATAGCTGAGGTACACAGTTGAACATGGTGGTGGTTGTGTTTGGGTGCCTCTTTGATGTTTTTCTGCGACCTTAAAATAATTATTGCAGCCTTGAAGTTTGAGGAAACAAGTCATTTATCAAAGTCTTGCTCAACCTGAAATTGGAAAGAAATTCTTCATTCACCTTGGTCTGGGTCAGCATCGTTTGTGAATCCTCTGAGATGCAAAGTTTCCTGGGAAGACTGGAAAGCCTGTAGGGACAAAGTGAAAGGTTTCAGTCCAGTTCCCCGAGCAAAATACAAAACACTGCGATCTGGTTATTTCCAACTGTTTTTCTGTTTTTTCAAAATACTGGTAAACTCATTGTGGGGATGCATTCTTCAAATTTGCGTTTATATTAAAATTTGAATAAATTACAATAGTTCTTGTTATAATAATTAATATTATCATTTATGTAATACAGTAAATTACAAACAATGAACTTGGACACACTCTTGGATGCGGTCAATTTTATTGCACTACTTCTTTTTCTTTACCTTGCTAGATTCTTTGTCATTGGGGTGGATGACAATGCGGACAAGGAAAGGTGTTCTGCGGACTCGTTTATGTTCAAATACACGGACCTCCTCCAGTACAACCCTGGACACCACGCTGTGAGGGAAACGGAGGACAGCACCAGTCCCAAGCACAGGGAGAGCAAGTGAACTAAAGCCTCGGGACTCAGAGGAAGCCAGAATTGTTCTGATGCCATTTCTCAGAACCTGGAAGATTCAAGGATTATCAAGGTTACTACACCCCTTAATTCTTAAGGGAGTAGAAAGATCTAAACATAGACACAGTAAAGACGAATCTGGTTGCACAAAAACCTACAAAGACATTTTCACTGAACACATGATTTCACCTGGACTGCATTTCCATTTTGGTTATTGTCCCAGGGAATGAGGTTGAGGAAGAACACTCCTTTAGACTGAAGTGCAGGCAGGCCCTCCACCAGGACGGGGTCACCAGGCAGTGTTACTCCTCCTGCTTCCTTATGAAACTTTGCGGTCAGCTGAGCTCCAGCCACGTTGTACAAAGCGTTTCCAACACGTGTAGAGAGAGGATCATGGCCAGCCATAGGAGATACCAGGGCATCCACCTAGAGAATACAACGATCTAATTTAATCCGAGTTGACACTTAAATTATCCTCTGTATGCAAACATACGCTGGCACCCAGCGACTGTGGCGGATTATCTTCTGAACCACCCTGAATCAGGTAGCAAAGCTTACATTCTTGCAGCTTCAGCAGCTCAGTTAAGCTTCTCACCTGCTGGGTCTCGACGGTTCCCTGAATGATCTCCACACAGACACCATCTCCAGGAGCTCCAGCAGTGGCTCCTCTCGCTGTGTCTGGAGCAGCTGCGCCCATCGGGAACCCCAAATCACTTGGAGCACTGCTTCCGGTGCTTATCCCTTGGAGAATCCTGTCACATGCTTCGCGCATGGCCCTCACCACGTCTTCCCTGTTATCAATCAGGATGACTCTGCCCAGACTTCGCCCTCCCCGACTGCCAAACTCTTTAACAGCAGTTACAATAGCCTCGGAGCACACAGTGACAGGAACACCAAACACACCTGAGCTAATACAAGGAATGGCTATAGAATTGAATTCCATAATTTCTGCTAAATTCAGAGCAGACTTGATAGTTTTTTCCAGTAACGCCCTTTCTTTGCCACCTGATTTTTTACCCACAGGCCCAACAGCATGCAGCAGTTTCTTGCACTTTAAGTTCCCTCCTGTGGTCACTACCACGTCACCTGTAGCAATTTTCCCAGTCTGCTTTACTATAGTGCTGCTCTCCTTCTGCACCTGAGGGCCGCCTGCTTTACTCAGAGCAGCAGCAACACCTCCACAGTGGTCCAGATCTTCATTGGCAGCGTTCACCAGGGCATCTGCATGCTGTTTGGTGATGTCACCAAGACATACCTCGACCTGGAGCCCGTCACCAAGACTGTAGCTGGCAACTGTTGTGCCTTCGTTACTCAATCTTTCACCAGATGCCAAATTCTGTCTAAAAGTGTGAGGCTGTTCTTGGAGCTGTATGAGGCACTTCTGAGAAAGAGAAACACTTAAAATGTTCTCTCTTCCAGAAGGACTTTGGAGATACCTTACTGCCCCTGGCAGGTCAATGGTGACTTTGTCCTGAACGAGGGAGTCCAGAAGTGGACCCAGCCTGTTCCTGACCTCAGTCACTTTGATGGATGGACCTTTCAGCACAACAATGGGCCCAGCGGAAGATGTTGAAGGATGAAAGGTAACCCCTGAATAGTCAAATTTATGCAGCTGCAGCAATTCTGGTAAGAGTTGTACTAACTCTGGGAAACGGAGAATGACTTTCCCTTCTATGCCTGACTGGTCCAAAATAAACTGCGTGACAGCTTCACTCAGTTCTTCAACCTCTTCGGTGTGGCCCAGTAAGCACACCGTGCTGTCTGAGCCAAACACGACCTGCGCCCTATATTGCCTTTGGTTCATGTAATTTGTCTTGGCCTTAAGCTTTTCCCGAAGGTCAGACGGCACAGCAGAGCAGTTAGGAACGTCAATCTTGACTTCCTTGAATGCTTCTTGCAGTTTTTTTTCAGTGTCATCCAGTTTGTCAGCAGAGAGGGTGAAGAAACGAAGCCCTGTGTCTTTTAACTCTACTTCCACCTTGTCACCAACCCCTAACAAGTCACCTATCAGCCCTGGTCCTCCGTAAGCCTTCATCAGGAAGGCAAAAAAATGTGGGCTCTTGTCAGAAACCGTCCTTTCGAACACCAAATTCACCTTATCAGAGATCCAATCTCCAGCCTTAACAATCTCCTCCACAGAACCTTCCAAAACTAACTGACCTTCACCTCCCTGCGTGACCTTTACTCCGGGAAAATCTTGTGGCAAACTGCACTCAATGTCTTCCCAGAGGAGACGGAGCTTGGCCTCGCCTAGTCGACGAATGCTGGTTTGCGTCTCACTTAAACGCAAAGCTCGTTCCACGTGCGACATCTCTAAATCCCTCAACGTCGCTTCCACCTGAGAGCGTTCCCCAACCACAACAGCCATGCCAGCCTCGCTGTACACCTTCACGTCATGCGTGGTCTGACGAGAGCTGCGGGACTGAAGCAAAGCTTTAACTTTGCGAGGGTCCACCTCATAGTGGTACACGTAGCCATCAAAAATCTTGTCTACCTCAGCTTTCCAATTTCTAACTGCATCTACAGCAGCAGGTTGAGTTAAACTCCTGACTAAGACCTTCCCCTCCTCTGGGTGAAGCTGGGCAGAGCAGGCCACGGAGCCGAGTTCTTTCTCTAGCTCTTTGCCAGCCTTGGGACATTCCTTCAGGTAATGAAGGAGGTAAGTATCAAATTGTAATTCATATTCTTCGCCACTTGGTAGCAGGTTTGAAGTAAGATCGGACTGCTGTCTCTGCTGTTGGAGAGATATATACATATTATATCAATTTTGATATTTAACAACAGTTTTGAGGAGTTGCTGATATTCAATCCCAACCATTGTTTAAGACACACAGAATATGAAGAAAATGATCGTGAAATCCACATTTTATTCTACTGTAAGGTCAGTGTTGCTTTTTACAACCAATAACATTCATTCATTTAAGTTATTTTTAGGTTTTTAACCTTACTTTCTAATGCTTAACTATCAACAGTGAATTTGACTTTTTATTTTTCCTGTGTAGTGTGCAACATTTTCTGAGAGATAAAACACTATTTTAGAAGCCTTTCCATACTGACCTGTGGTGAAGTTAAGTCCAGCCCTGTGCTAACTGACTGGCTTGCAGGTCCCGGGCTGTCTCGCACAGTCAGCACCAGAGGACCACCTGCAAACTCCAACACATGTTTTGACCTCTGCAGGACTCTTTGCTGGGCTGAGACAGAAAAGGAGACATTGCTTATTAGGGCGTTTGTCTCTCAGGACTAGTTTTCAGTTTTGTTGCCCCTCCGTCCTCCACCTTCTCCCCCTTCCTCTGCGCTTATTTAAATGAAATAAAGCGTGTAAAATGTTGAATTCTGAATTCTTCCCTGACTGAGTGCACGAAAAACACGTGCAACTGTGTTTTGAGCCAAAAAACGGAGCCGCCAGTAACCTCACTGTAGTTGTACTTTATTATTTAAAGGATGGAAGGAATGGGTACTTTCTGGTCCTATCGGGCACGGGCCAAGGGACAAAGGGGGTCAGGGGGGCCACACTCTGTATAGACTGCTGTAATATTTCTTTCTTTGTTGAGGAGTGTTCATGTTGATCTGCGGCAAAAAGAAAATTTGGAATGGAGTCAGACAGTGTCAACTAAACACAGAAGTTGTTGAACCTGATGTAACACCGGGGAATGAAACGTCAATAAAGGATACGCCTTCTACATGTCTGTCTGTTGTCCCATAATCCACCCAGGCTTTCACAACAAACACATTACAACATGACATCTTTTTTTTTTTTTGGTTTTGTTGCATTTTGTTTAAATTAAATTTCTCACAACTCCAGAAATGACAGAGTTGACATGACACAATAAAAATACTGTATCAATATGGAGAATATATATATTTATTATTATTATTATTATTATTATTATTATTATTATTATTTTATATATATATATATATATTTTTTTTTAGAGAACTTAGTCTTAACTCAATGTGTAAGTGAAAAACGTATCGCTTTCATGAAAACCTTATATATAAATACTGGAATGAGATCAGCTTTTTTTAATTTATTTATTTATTTTTTTATTTTTTCCGGTGCAGACACACTTTCACTTTCACCAGCGCCTGGCATTGCGCAGCATCAAAACCGAAACCAACCACGAAGCACCCAATTCAGCAGACAAACATTCAAAAATCAAGATCAAATCAAATCAACCACCGGTCCTACCATCTCGCTCCCTGAAAGCCACGCTGTAAACCTCATCGTTTATCCTCGTTACCGAGCCGCAGTCTCCTCCTGCGGATTTGCGGTATATTTGGAAGTAGTTCTCTATCCTCCTCCGTCGCTCCGCGTCCAGACTGGGACACTCGAAGAAAACGGGATACGGGTAAGACGCGTCCATGGTGAAAAAACACTGATATGCTCGATCATTAAACGTACGGATCCCGCACTGCGACCCGCTCCGGAGCCGGGTCCTGTGTCAGGTGCCGGCTGCGGGCTCAGCAGCGCCCTCCAGCGGCTGCTGCTGGAGGAGACACCCGGGACCTTAAACACAACACCTCCCACAGACCCTGTGTCACAGCATCTGCAAGGCTTTCTCATGCAACACATCAAATACTCCCAGGAAAAAGTAAAAAAAAAAAAAAACTTAAACCGTACTTAAGTAAAAGTATTTGTATTATCTGCAAAATGTACTTAAAGGTATCAAAAGTTAAAGTAGGCTGCTCATTGTGCAGTGAAATGGTGCCTGAACAGGAAGTGGTCATATGAATGTAGTTAAAGTAAAAAAGAACAATGTCTACCAATGAGATGTAGTGGAGTAGAAGTATGAAGTTTCAAAAATGGAAATGCTCAAGTAAACTTACTACAGTACTTGAGTAAATGTAGTAACATAACAGACCATTGATGGTACCTGGCAGTGGCCTCATACAGAGCCATATACTGTTCTTAAGCACAATTTTAAGGTTGAAGATATAGTTCTTGTGCACTGAGGTTAGTAGTTTTCTTTAAATTATGGTTTTACAGAAGAAGAAGAAAAAAAAAAACAGCAACACTGTAAAACACAATACAGATTAAATCAGTGGATTACAACCTTCTTGGTGTGTGACCTTTCGTGTCATGATCGGTTCCTTTTTTTTGTCTGTCACTGTTTTCCATGTCTCCACCTCTGCTCCCCTGACCTGCCATCCCCTCACCTTCCACCAGATGTCCTCTGACTTTCCATCTTTTTCCCCATCACCTGACTGCCCCACCCATCTACACACCTGCCTCCGCTCCTCTCTCTGCCTGTCAGCCGCTACTTCCCCATCAGTAATCAGTTCATTCCTAATCAGTCACTTATATATAACGGTCCACTTTCTTTGTTGGGTCGTGGGCCCATGTGCCTTGTCCCTGGATTACCTGTTTGCCTCACCACCCAGTAAGTTTTTGTTTCGCCATTTGGAATAAACTCTCCACACCATACCTGCCGGTCTCCTCTCCTCTCTGCGATTGGGTCCCACCCCTGCCAACCCGCCACTCCCCGTGAGATTTCGGGTGTTTATCAGCCTTTAATTAATTGTTTGAGGCCAAAACAGGTATAATTGTCCATTGTCTCATCAAACAGCAAACATTTGAGTAGAAAAGGTAAAAAAGAAACAAGACAAACTTGTAAAGCAGAACATTTTTCTTCTTTAATACCCCAGTTGTTCATCCAACCCTCAAAATGTATGTTTTGACCATTTGGAAGGGAGCTGGCGGACTCTTATGTTGGGAGCCACTGGACTAAAATATACATACTTTAGTTATACAATTAAAGAGAGCTCCACCTCAACTGCTGTTGCTACAATAGTAATATGATGCTTATTCATTGCTGCATCAGTATTAACAAAAACAAATCATACATAAGCTGCCTTTATACCCCCCACAGGGGCCAATGTTCAGAGTGAGAAAACTTTTAGTACATTTTGCAGATAATATTTTTGTACTTACTTGAATTAAAAGAAAAAAGACTCGTAATGGAGTATTTATAGTGTGTGTGTATATAGTACAATTTTTGTACTAGTACTTTCACAGAAGCAAAGGATCTGAGTACTTTCACCACTTTACTGTTTATGTTTACTCACTTTTTATGAAGTTGATTTTAAGAATGACAACGATGGAGAATTTGCTGAATATCACAGCACCATTTTCATTTAAATCCATTTCAGAACATATTCAGACATGTTTTTTAAATACCTTTGACTGTAAAATATTGCTCTTTGTGAAGTTTGATGGTAATGGTTTTCTGTGACAAGTCCTTTCATACACAATGGTAGTCAATGGCGTTTTCTCTCTAAAAGTAGGCATCACTTGTGTAAATGTTGGACACAAAAAAATGTCAGAGAACCAGTTCAGTGTTTAACGGTTTATTCAGCATTGGAGCAATCAATTAACTGTTTACATACACCTCCAAAATAATCACAAAAACATGATTTTACATATCTTATATTGCAAAGTGAGTACATGTTTACTATAGCAAACCAGTATAGGCTGGTGTTTATAACAACTACAACATAAAATGATCATTTATCTGTCATCTAGAAATAATAGTCATTCAAATGTGAGACAGAAAAACATGTTTACTTTACTGTAGCTACTTTCTTTTAATGTCTGTTAGTAATTTGTTTCTCCCATATTCAGGTTGTGATTTCTACAGTATATTTGCCATGTTGAGTGTAATATAAGTTTGTTGCAATCAAGGAAAACGCACCATAAATGTAAGGTGGTTAGGGTTAACTTACTACAAAGCGCAAATGAAATTGAACAGTTCCGTATCAGACTTTTTGATCCACTTATATCCTTCTCTGTCCATGGCTCCGCCAAAGTCACACCTATCATCAGTCACTTTGTCTGACTTTGCCCAGTTTTCATAGCAGACCAGCTCGTCATTGACCCAAAACCACAAATCCAGAGTGCAGGTGTAGCGCAGTCCCAGCCAGACAGAATCAGTTGAGGCGTTTTTGGCTCTCTGTTGGACCCATCTCTGCTGGTCAAGGTTAGTGATGGAGACCAGGTCATTGTAGTTCTCTCTGCAGTAATCTAAGGCCTCTGTCCAGTTCTTGCGTTCTTTGATCAGGATCACTTTATCTGTCATGGAAGACATTGAGACAAACACAGGATCATGACAGCAGCTTTGGTACAGGTGGGTTCCCAATGTCGAAGCCCAGTTTGATTTAGTTATTTTAGAGCTAGCAGTGTCATAAGACACAGTCTCTGATGGCAACAGGGCAAAATAGAAGCTGTACAATTTAAGAAACCAGTTGTTGTAAAAATGGATATATCAGATGTAGCTTTTGTACATGTTTCTGCGAGGTAAGAATACAGAAAGAATCTAGATGAAAAATTCTGTATTTTTTTGAATAAATATACCCACCACTGAAAGAAATGTAACATACATACATGCCTAAATAGATAAATTCATGAAGAAATCAGTTGATTCAACCAGATTTTTAGACTGTTTCCATTGCTATTCCTATGTGGCGAACTGCAAGCAAACTCACCGTCGTAGCAGAAAAAGGATTTTTTATGATCACATTTGTCAGTCTTCCATCTGCCTTTTTTGTCCAACATGGCACATTTCTTTCCTGTCTGTTTGTTAAAGCAGTGGTCCCAGTGCCTGAAAGAGGAATTACTCCCATCTGACCACCTCCCGGTGTCTCTGAACAGGCCGAATATCCAAGGCTCTTTCTCAGACTGACTTATCGTCATGGTTAGTTCTTTGTCTTTTAACTGGTCTAGTCCACTGACCAGGTCTGTGTGATGCTCTCTGCAGTAGCTCTGAGCTTCTGGCCAGCACTTCTCTTCTTCAATCAAATGAAACTTGTTGGATGAGTTAGCTTCTGTGGGGTAAACATATAAACACATCTTTACAAGTAACATTTCCCTTTTTTAAAAACTAGTTAGGCTATAGAATGGATTACATTTGTTTGATTCCAGTGCAGTTCAGAGATTTTCTTGAAGCATATGAAAGTGTCTTAGAGTAAGATATATAATGGTGGATCACTTAAAGGAATGGTTACACATTTTGGAAAACACACTTCTGTACTTCCTTTCCATGAGTTAGATGAGAAGGTTCATACCACTCTTATCTTTATGTAAAGTAAATATTGGAAATGATTTTTGACCCTTAAAAGCCCAGTTAATTTTACATAATTTTCATCCTAAAAGATACATCCACATACAGTGCAATTGCTAAACAGGATGACGACAAAATTAACAAAATAGGGTACATATTCTCACCATTGTAGCAGATAAAATTGTGTTTCGAAACACAAGTGATAGCACGCCATTTGTCATCTTCCATCATCACACAGTGCTTAGCACTAGAACTATTTGGTTCTCCACTATGCCATTTATCCGGATCTTCCTTGTACTCCAGACCTGGCAGAGACCACTGCCACTTAAAGTCTTCTTTGTCTGGCTTGTACAGCCCAATCCAGGCGTCGTCTTTGTCATACCCGGAACACTGACGGAGTCTGTCCATGTCTGTCATGTCCCACACTGTGGCCAGGTCTGTGTGGTTGTCTCTACAGTATTTCTGGGCTTCAGCCCACGTCTTTTTCTCTTTAACAAAGTGATACTCATAGAAGTGACATGGGAAGAAGGAACACTGACCTAAAACCAGAGAAAATACTGCAGTGATGGAGCAGAAAAGTAGCAAGTTTTTCAATATACAATAATATAAAGAAAGAGAGTGAGAGCGAGAGGTTACATAAAGGGTTGAAGAGCCTGAAGTAGCACTTGTTAAAAATAAATAAACACAAACTGCAATTACAGCTCCTTTGTGTTGTGCAGTAATACTGCTGGTGCACTGATCCACTTACCCATCAGAATGAGCAGAAACAGACTCCACTGCATATTTGCAAGGTTCGTGCCTCAGTCTAATAAGGAAGAAGAAGACATGGGAAAATATGCAAATCGTAATCCATAAACCAGACACAACAGTGGTTCACAGTCAGAAATTCCATTTTATCCCAGTAAAGTGTATGATTTAAGTAAAATACACAATGCACTGCCTGGACAAAATAACAGAAACGCCTGTATAGTATAGTATAGTATAGTATAGTATAGTATAGTATAGTATAGTGTAACACAATGCCTAAACCCTGCAATAAATACTTAATTTGGAAGCTTATTACATTTTGTGCCCTGTTTCCCAAAGACGACTGATCACGGAGGTTAAGAGAGTTTTCTAAGAGCATATCAGATGCTCTTAAATGTTTGCACGCATCTCACAAAACAGCACTTAATGAAATATGTGTCAGCAGTGCGCCACCGTCTAATTTCATGAAATTTGACTCACGGAGCAGTAGTAGAAGCTCTTTTTGGCCACACTTCTGCAAACACATAGCAGCTGGCCAATCGAGCTCCAGCTGTAGCTCTGTAGGCTGGACTAAAGTTAATTCTTAGGTGGAAAATTACTTACGTATCTTTAAATTGAAGCCACTATGAACTGGAAACTGTAAATGTTAAAGCAGGAGACAAATAACTTGAACTGTAGACACTGTAAATGTTTAAAAAATATTCAACTTGCACATTTCAGGCTCCATATTTCTCAGGTAGAATAATAATTCCAATGAAGTTCAAAAAAAGGTATATTTGATACAGTTTATTCAAAACACTACTTAATATTACAAACTAAGCTTCATAGTATTTACCCAACTAGTATTGTACTGTATTGGCATGTGTTCATCAACATCACATAATTAAAACATAATGAAAACAAATAATAAAAAACATTCTTCCAAATCACCTGAGAACGCCAAATTCAGAATATATCTTTTGTGATATTACATGTACAGTTTACACACAGTATTAACTTACATCTTCTGCTTCTTGCTCTGCACAGCTTCCCTCTGCTCTGATGTCTCTCCCTTCTGCGCTGATGAACACTGCTCATAGTGCATATTAATCCGGTTCTGTACATACAGACACACTTTGTTTCCATCAGCAAAGCCAGAATTTGAATATTAAAATAGGGGACAACAATAGCGCTTTTTCCTTTAGGAGAGATGTATGTTAATAGGATAGAAAACAAAGATGTCACAGTATTAAGCAGATACAATACACACTACACAAGGTGGAGCTTGTATAAATAGTGAAGATTAATCAGTTTTGAAAAGAGAAATCACCCCTTACTCTCTATTAGCTTTGTTGCTCTTATACTCTTCCATAAAAAGTTTCAATTAATCCAGTTTCAGCCAACCCAGTTTGGCAGGATATTTCTAATTTCCCAGAAAGAGAGAAAGACATATATGATTTAATGCTAAATAAAGTTAAACTAGAGACTGTGTTCAGCTGATAAACATCCACTAAATTAATTCTAATTAACTGCTAAATTTACTTAAAGAGTCTTTAAGTTGGTGCACAGCAGCTCAGCTGAACATGCAAATATTAAAGCTAGATAGATTAATCATCAGGGCTGATTTATTGGCCGATATTATCTTATTGCAGATATACTTGTAATGGTGTTGGCTGATAAGTACATAGTTTATCCACGAGGGAAAAAAAGTTATTTTCAACTGTAAAATGTATACAAGCATACAATTCAACCAATATGAACATTAAAGGTTCCAATATTTTTGCTTGGGTTTAATCAGAGCTTTTTTCCCCCTACAGTTATTACCAAGTTACTAGTTCTCTCCAGGAAACTTCCAAGACAGTTATGAGGAAGTTGTTTGAAAAAATAAAAACCCATTCAATAACATCATATAGGCAAATCAACCATGTTTACAGTGGCAGCAGGCAGCCATTTCACCAACAATAACATTCACATCAACTTGTACAACTACTTTATAACACAGGTTTTGACCATTTTGACGAGCTGACTATTGACTCTTTAAAAAAGCCAGTTTGAGTTTGTGACCTCAAACAGAGGTCACTAAGAGAAATCACTTTAAATCACTCCATAGTTAAGATTTTAGGGTACATAATGATTTTTTATATATATACTTCTCTTGAATTCTATTGTGACATTTTGCTTTGATGGTTCCACCAGATCTTACCCAAAAAGTAAAATATTTTGTAATTAAGTGTAAGAAGCAAAACATTATAGATTTTCTATATTATTATTCTCTTAGAAACATGCAATAGGATTAATAAAATATACACTTTAGGAAAAAGATAAGAACTACAACAACATAAAATGATCATTGTTATCTGTCATTCAGCGATAATGACGAAAGTCATTCAGATGTTCACAATGACTCTGTTATCTAGATGCATTTAAGAAAAACCCAAACCCAAGGAGAAATCACTTAAAATCTTGTGATTAGTTATGAACTCAAAGATTTTAGGGTACTTCTCTTGAATGTTCTTTGATGGTTCCTTTCACACTTTATAAAGTTAGTCTATGTTTAACTCTTAAATGAGGCAATACCCATAAATGTTACATTTCAATTATGCCAGTGAAAGAGAGGTCAGCATTATGGTTTAACAGTTTATTCAGCATCAGAGAAATCAATTATCCATTTACATAATCTCATTTTTTTTTATCTTGACAAAAATCTAGTTTAACATATTGACAGATCTTAACTTAAAGGTAAATTATTATTTTGTGAGTATAAGAAGCAAAACGTTATTGATTTTCTTATTCTTATGCTATCAAAAACATGCAATAGGATACAAAACCCCAAAGGTTAATAAAAGATCCACTTTAATAGAAAAAAATAACAACTACAACAACATAAAATGATGATTGTTATCTGTCATTCAGCAGAAATGAAGAAAGTCATTCAGATGTGTCTCAGTCAGGACAAGGAGACAGAAAAACATGTTTACTTTACTGTAGCTACTTTCTCTTAATGTCTGTTAGTAATTTTGTTTCTGCCATATTCAGGTTGAGATTCCTAACATTTACTATAAAGCCATTCAATACAGCCAGAGAAGATATATAGAGCAAACTTCTTCAAAAGTAATATACCACTAAAAACTAAGTGAGTGAATGAATGAAAAGTGGCACCAGTGAGTAGGTTTTAACACTTAGAACAGATGAAATTAAACGTCATATTATCAGGATGTTTGACCCACTGATGTTGTCCTTCTGTGTCCATGGCTCCAGACAGGTCGCAGTCATCCGTCTTTCCACCTGAGGCCCAGTTCTCATAGCTGACTGCCTCGTCACTGACCCAGAACCAGAAATCCAGAGTGCAGGTGTAGCGCAGTCCCAGCCAGACAAAAGGAGTTGAGGCGTTCTTGGCTCTCTGTTGGACCCATCTCTGCTGGTCAAGGTTAGTGATGGAGACCAGGTCATTGTGGTTCTCTCTGCAGTAATCTAAGGCCTCTGTCCAGGTCTTGCTTTGATTGATCAGGATCACTTTATCTGTCATGGAAGAAATTGAGACAAACACAGGAACCAAATATGGATTTTCAGTACTGGTATAAAGAATTCTAGGTAGGTAACATCAGCTGGCCATTAAAGCACTTCTTGTAAAGAGCAAACAAACAGATGTAGATTATGTACATGCAGCTCCCACATTCAAACTATCATAATATTTTGGTCGAACACAGCTTTTTTTCTGGCTTTATAATCGTCCTTGAAGTAAAAATACAGACAGAACCCAGATAAAAGCCACTGTAAGAAATACATACATGCATAAATTAGTAAAATATACTTATTTATAAAATCATAAATACTGTGAATTCATCTGGATCTTCCGACTGACTCCAGCGCTGCTCCTATGGGAGAAAACAGTTGAGACAGACCTTTGCAAAACTCACCGTCATAGCAGAAGAAGGGTTTTTGCTTATTACATTCATCAGAGTCCCATTTTCCAGATTTATTTAACACAGTCATGGCACATGTGTTGTTCCCATTTTCATTTTCAGTTTTCAACTCCCAGTTTCTGAAAGAGAAATTGCTCCCATCTGACCACCTCCAACTGTCTCTGAATAGGCCGATCCAATAGTTCTTGTCAGACTTCATTTCAGTCTTGTCTTTGAGCTCGTCTAACTGATCGGGACCACTGACCAGGTCAGTGTGGTTTTCTCTGCAGTAGTGCTGAGCCTTTGGCCAGGTCATCGCATCGTTAATGAAATGGTATTTTTGATCGGCTTGATTTGTTTCTGTGGAGTAAACAGAAAAAGTCACATCACTATATATGCCTTGAAGAAAAACACATCTTATGAAGTCCTTTAGTCTCATAAAATACTGTTATTAATATGATTATTACTAATTACAGGTGAAACATTGAAGAATTTCTCTGGATTTCAGCACAGTTCAGGTATTGGCAGAGTATGGTGGATCGCTCAATAGTATCAATAGTATTGTGTGATTAAGTTAGAAGTTGGATTATTAGATACATATTCTCACCATCGTAGCAGATGAATTCATGCTCCGTAGTACAACTGAAGTCCAACCAGGTGTTATTACGTGTCGTCACACAGTTCTCACCAGGTGGTTTATTATTTGGTTCATCCTTCATCCACTTTGTCTTATTTTCATTGAACTCCACCCCCGGCAGAGACCAGTACCACGTCCTGTTGGTACTTGTTTGGTTTGACAGCCCAATCCAGGCTTCCTTTTGATTCTCTGCACAGTCACAGAGTCTGTCCATGTCTGCCATGTTAGACACTGTGGCCAGGTCAGTGTACTTCTCTCTACAGTACTTCTGAGCCTCATCCCATTTCTTATTGTCCTCAATAAAGTGGTACTCATAGAGCTGACATGTGAATAAGGAACACTGACCTAAAAACAAAAAAAATATATTGTTCAGTATTGGTGCTGAAAGCATTGAACAATCTCATTATTAAATCAATATCAAGAGTACCCAGGTCACACCTAGAGTAATACTTACATCTTACTATCTCTACATACTTACTGAGTGCAGTTACTTAATAAGTAGTGTGAGACTGTAAATTGTCCAATTATTTTATGAATCCAGATTAAGTTCTAGTGATTTTAGCAAACAAAGAAAAGGCAGCAGTAGTTGTAGAGCTGGTGCACTGATCCACTCACCCATCAGAATGAGCAGAAACAGACTCCACTGCATCTTTGCTCTGTTCGATGAAACTGATATTTTAGTGTGCGGTGAACCAAACACGACAATTCTCACAGCTTGTCTCTGGTTTGTCCTGCACCACTCCCTCCAGTGTACAGAGTCTAAGTCTAATAAGGAAGATGAATACAGGATGATTAAAAAAAATATGCAAACCACAGTCAAACCAGAACAGTAAACACTCATAAAAGCTTTTTTAGCCCATGAAAGTTACTTACTTGAGTAACATTCAGATAAAAAAAAAGAATAAAAATGTGCAATTCAACAACCTTTAATAAATGTTTCTGTGTACAGTTGATACACAAAATAAGAAGAACACTTTACAAGATGCAATCTGTCATGAACGTTTACCAGTCAAACACCTCTGACACAATGTCATCAAAAACCAAACATTGTACAGAGCTTAACGAAGGTTGTAATTATTGCAGGTGTATTTTAATTGATTTCATTTTATTATGTTTCTGTTATTCTGTCCACCATTTGTAAAATACACAAATGACATAACATTATAAAATGCAAAGTTACACTCATGAATTATTGAATAGAGTCTGGTAAATGAAAAAGCTAAATCCACAATATTATTTTGATTCTAGGCTATATGCAAAATGTTACATGCATGTACTGAAGAAAAAATAGCTCTGAGAACATATTTTATATATATATTATATATGATTAGATATATGTGATATACTGTGCTATTCACTTTTACACACATAACTCAAGTTAGTTTAAACTTACGTCTGGTGAACTCTTCTCCTCACTCTGATGTCTCTCCTCGATGTGCTGATGCAGACTGCTCTCACTGAAAACATGACACGATCTTCTAACACAGTGATCTCCTGCAGCCTCCTCAGTGTCAACATCTGAATAGTAAAATGCAAAACGTTCAGGTCTTTATTACCGCCATGATCCATTGATGACAAGAAGAAGTTATAAAACAGAGGTCATTTGCACAATGCGATGGAAAACAGACAGAAAAATGCAGGACTGTTGACTGTCCAAAGAGCATCGTTTCATAACCTTCACCTCCTGAGTTATGAACATCGGACAAAGCCGACGTAGTTTTCTTTAACGTTGACCATAATAAATGAAAACTATGTGTCAAGTCATCGTCAATGTGAGCAATGATTCTGTGCAGTTTTATTGCTGATTATTTTATTTTATTTAGATTCAAATATGATGCTCAAACAGGGATGAAGGTTAAAGCATTAGTGTTGCCACTGTAATCAAGTTAGGCTTTATTTTACAGCACTTTAATTTCAGAATAATTTCCAAATAATTTCCTTGGAAGGGTTCAAGAAATAAATATGAAATTTGGTATTGATTAAAAGGTAAACAGAGATCCTGTTCAACTGGTAAACTTCCACTTAATTAATTATAATTAATTGCTGGATTAAGTCAGAAATTATTGAAATTGATGCACCCCAGGTAAATTGATCATGCACATTTATGAAAGGCAGACTGATAAATTAACAAGGTCCATTTATTGCAGACATAATTTTATTGGTGTCTTACAAAAGTAAATTGTTTTTCCTTGTCCTAAACCCGCATTTTATGTTTGTTTATGCTATGTGTTTGTGTAAAAAAATAAATAAAAATGTGGCACCTATAGCAATTATCAAGTTACTGCTTGTAGTTCTGTCCAGGAAACTTCTTAGAAAAATCATCAGGGAATTGTCTGGAATATAAACACATTCATTACCACCATGGCTTCATCCACCCTGTTTCCAGTGGCAACAGACATGCTGGTTCAAGTGCGCCCTCTAGTGTTGATAGGCATCAATTAACCAACACACACACACACACACACATTCCCGGCAACTTCTATCACTATTTCCTACTTTAGTTTTTGACCATTTTGACGAACTACCTTGAAAAAAATAAAATGTAAACACAGTCCTCGCTAGTTGCATTTAAGAGTAACACCCAAAGAGAAATCACTTAAAACCTCATTATAGTTATTAACTCATAAACTCGTAAATATTAAATTACAAATCAAGCTAGTGAAAGAGAGGCCAACAATATGGTTTAACAGTTTATTCAGCATCAGAGAAATCAATAACTACTTACATAAAACTCAAAAAATGTAATCACAACGAAATCTGCTTTAACATATAGATGTCAACAGATCTTAACTAAAAAGTAGAATATTTTGTGAGTGTAAGAAGCAAAATATTTTAGATTTTCTTATCCTTATTCTCTCATAAAATTACCATAGGATACAAAAGACCCAAAAGATAAATAAAAGATCCAATTTAAGAGAAAAAAATAACAAAATACCTTAATCACAGAAACACGATTTTACATATCTTATGTTGCAAAGTGAATACATGAAATGTTTACTATAGTAAACCAGTATAGGCTGGTGCTTATCTATATAACAACAACAACATAAAATGATGATTGTTATCTGTCATTCAGCAGAAATGAAGAAAGTCATTCAGATGTGTCTCAGTCAGGACAAGGAGACAGAAAAACATGTTTACTTTACTGTAGCTACTTTCTCTTAATGTCTGTTAGTAATTTTGTTTCTGCCATATTCAGGTTGAGATTCCTAACATTTACTATAAAGCCATTCAATACAGCCAGAGAAGATATATAGAGCAAACTTCTTCAAAAGTAATATACCACTAAAAACTAAGTGAGTGAATGAATGAAAAGTGTCACCAGTGAGTAGGTTTTAACACTTAGAACAGATGAAATTAAACTTCTCATTATCAGGATGTTTGACCCACTGATGTTGTCCTTCTGTGTCCATGGCTCCAGACAGGTCGCAGTCATCCGTCTTTACACCTGAGGCCCAGTTCTCATAGCTGACTGCCTCGTCACTGACCCAGAACCAGAAATCCAGAGTGCAGGTGTAGCGCAGTCCCAGCCAGACAAAACGAGTTGAGGCCTTCTTGGCTTTCTGTTGGACCCATCTCTGCTGGTGAGGGTTAGTGATGGAGACCAGGTCATTGTGGTTCTCTCTGCAGTAATCTAAGGCCTCTGTCCAGGTCTTGCTTTCTTTGATCAGGATCACTTTATCTGTCATGGAAGACATTGAGACACACACAGGAACCAAATATGGATTTTCAGTACTGGTATAAAGAATTCTAGGTAGGTAACATCAGCTGGCCATTAAAGCACTTCTTGTAAAGAGCAAACAAACAGATGTAGATTATGTACATGCAGCTCTGACATTCAAACTATCATAATATTTTGGTCGAACACAGCTTTTTTTCTGGGTTTATAATAGTCCTTGAAGTAAAAATACAGACAGAACCCAGATGAAACACTGTAAGAAATACATACATGCATAAATTAGTAAAATATACTTATTTGTGAAATTATAAATACTGTGAATTCATCTGGATCTTCAGACTGACTCCAGTGCTGCTCCTATGGGAGAAAACAGTTGAGACAGACCTTTGCAAAACTCACCGTCATAGCAGAAGAAGGGTTTTTGGTTCTTACATTCATCAGAGTCCCATTTTCCAGATTTATTTAACACAGTCATGGCACATGTGTTGTTCCCCTTTTCATCTCTAAATAACTCCCAGTTTCTGAAAGAGAAATTGCTCCCATCTGACCACCTCCACCTGTCTCTGAATAGGCCGATCCAATACTTCTCCTCAGGCTTCATTTCAGTCTTGTCTTTGAGCTCGTCTAACTGCCTGGGTCCACTGACCAGGTCAGTGTGGTTTTCTCTGCAGTAGTCCTGAGCCTTTGGCCAGGTCATCGTAATGTTAATGAAATGGTATTTTTGATCGGCTTGATTTGTTTCTGTGGAGTAAACAGAAAAAGTCACATCACCATATATGTCTTGAAGAAATACACATCTTATGAAGTCCTTTATTCCCATAAAATACTGTTATTAATATTAATATTACTAATTACAGGTGAAACATTGAAGAATTTCTCTGGATTCCAGCACAGTTCAGGTATTGGCAGAGTATGGTGGATCGCTCAATAGTATCAATAGTATTGTGTGATTAAGTTAGAAGTTGGATTATTAGATACATATTCTCACCATTGTAGCAGATGAATGCATGCTCCGTAGTACAACTGATGTCTAACCAGGTGTTATTACGTGTCCCCACACAGTTCTCAGGACCTCCATTATCATCTGGTTCATTCTGATTCCACTTTGCCATATTTTCATCGTACTCCACCCCCGGCAGAGACCAGTACCACGTCCTGTTGGTACTTGTTTGGTTTGACAGCCCAATCCAGGCTTCCTTTTGATTCTTTCTACAGTCACAGAGTCTCTTCATGTCTGCCATGTTAGACACTGTGGCCAGGTCAGTGTACTTCTTTCTACAGTACTCCTGAGCCTCATACCAAGTCTTCTTGTCCTCAATAAAGTGGTACTCATAGAGCTGACATGTGAAGAAGGAACACTGACCTAAAAACAAAAAAATATATTGTTCAGTATTGGTGCTGAAAGCATTGAACAATCTCATTATTAAACCAATATCAAGAGTACCCAGGTCACACCTAGAGTAATACTTACATCTTACTATCTCTACATACTTACTGAGTGCAGTTACTTAATAAGTCGTGTGAGACTGTAAATTGTCCAATTGTTTTATGAATCCAGATTAAGTTCTAGTGATTTTAGTAAACAAAGAAAAGGCAGCAGTAGTTGTAGAGCTGGTGCACTGATCCACTCACCCATCAGAATGAGCAGAAACAGACTCCACTGCATCTTTGCTCTGTTAGATGAAAGGGATATTTCAGTGAGCGGACAACAGCTTGTCCTTAGGTTCAGGGGAAGTACAGTGAAACACTAATGTGCAGTTAAAAACACCTGCAGAACTCAAAGCTTAAGCAGAAGTCTTACAACTCAGTAGTGCCCCTTTAGCCCATGAAAAGTAAACAAATAGTAAAAGACAGATTATAAAATGCACTGGGCCTGGACACAATAACAGAAACACACGTGAAGTATAGTGCAATACGATCTACAACAGCCCTGCAATTAATTATTTTGCTCTGAAGCTTATAATGTTCTGGGCCCTAATACTCACACTCACTACACTTATATTTTTCAGTGTGTAGGAGAAAGTGCCGACTGTAATAAAAAATGTTTGATCATGGACATTTACGGTCTAAGTGTGCTTAACACAATCTTTATTTCTTGGGTGATAAAAAACTGTTCAGCAGTTAAGTTAGAATTTAAAACATCCCCCTGACACAATAAAAAAAAAGCCTATCTAAAGGTAGTATTTACTGAAAGGTTTAAAAATGCAAACATTCTTTTGTAAAACTTTCAGAATTACCTTAAAACACAAATTTCATATTATAAATTAAATTTTACCTGCACATGGATGAATAGAAAAACTGAATATACTGGATAAACTGTCCTCTGCGAATATACACAAGCATTAAATCTCAAATAATACAGCAGAGTCTTCACTTACGTCTTCTACTTCTTGCTCTCCTCAGCTTCAGTCTGCTCTGATGTCTCGATGAAGAATGCTCATAACGGTATATTAATCCTGTTCATACGCTCTGGTTGCCACAGTGACGTCAGCATTTGAATATTGAAATTTCGAGGTTGTAGATCTTTATCATCACCGGGAAACTGTCCATTGTTTAGCATGGTTGCAATTTAATCTTAAACAAACATATCACAATATTAAGCAGATACAATGTACATTACACAAAAATACAGCCTGTACAAATAGTGCAGACTCTTGAAGTTTGAAAGAGTCTAACCACCTAAAGGGAAAATATTGAATTTGCTCTCGACTAAGAGCTCAATTGAGCTCTGCAGATACAGGTTTTGGGATCCTAAATAAACTCATTCATAATTAAAAGATAATCTTACCCACTGTGTTAGGATTACTGTCATACCAGCAATGATTTTGTCCCATTTGACTGTTTTTTTTATTTCATTTTATTAGGAGTCAAATTTCAGACACAGCTGACACATCTTATGGCCAACATAACTCACAGGTTATGCGAACAATCACATCATTTTACAGTATACTAATAAATAATCATACGGTTAAAATATAAAACAATGTACTGCAAGGGAGGGTGGTTTTAAGTCAAAAAATTAAGATAGTTTTTTAAAGTAATGAATAAGTTATTGGCTAGAACAAAGTTAACACTTTCCCTCAGTAACATCCTAAGTTGAAATCCTTATATGCACAAATAACATTCTCCAAGGCTCAGACATGCATACCTTATACCTTAGGCTCTGCTCCCAGCAGGAACAATTATCAAGCGTAATGTCACATGTAAAAATGGCTCAGGAACTACATTGCTAAAGTTATGTACATAATCTCTTTTTAATGTTCACACATAGTTTGCTGTTTTTTAATACAAACTTCCAAATACGCAATAAAAGTCCTGCTAAAATTCGCTATTAACCTCATCTCAGACTGTGATTCAATGTTCTCAGATGTTCAATTCATATGCACCAGTTTCATTAAATGTATAATATAAAAAATCTATATAATGATATAGTAATTATAGTAAGCATCTCAAGTGTAGTAGATAGCACTAATATTGTATACCAACCTTAAGAGCACTTGATTTGGAACCATTGGAAACTACTGCCTACCAGAGAGACTGTTCATCACCTAATCTACAAAGAATAGTTTTTCTGTTATATTATATATTTCATATATACACTATATAGTAAATAGATAGTGATTCTGGACACAGCCTATGTGTTCCATATTCTGAATTTTCTTTCAGTCATTTCTGAAATATCCTGAATATCGATATATATACAGTATATACATGGACAGGTGACTAATTAAAGGAAAAACCTGAATAAAATAGTAGAGAAGCATAACAAATGCAGATGTTTCCATAAGGGGGGACTAAATAATACAACGGTATATGGTACAATGGTATAACCCCTCGGCACTTCAGACTACCTAACTCCCTGGATGAAAGTCATTCTCTTTGGGTCTTGGTGCATCTTGTATCACTTTTTGTTCCAAGTTGTGGCTCCTGCAGAGTAGCATCGGGGTGGGGGGTGGGGTCCTAGACTCTTCCTCTCTCTTTGCTTTCAAGTTTGTTGGGATCCACACCGTCCTGAAGAGGATCTTGATGACTGTGATGAAAGTAACTTCATTGGTGTTATCTTCCATCTTTTTTTTTAATTTTACTTATTCTTTCACCTATTAGGTTTATGTGGCTTTTCCCCTTTGTTCCCAGGGCATCGTTTAAATTTACTGTATCAAAATGTCTGTCCCAGTAAGACAGGATTCACTGGCAGTAGAAAGTGAGGACGTTCTGCTGGTTTCCTCGTATCAGCACCGCGGGGCAGTGGAGGCCACAGGTCAGAGTATCCAGCCAGGCCATGTACAGAGCACTGGGGCAGTCGCTGTGTGGCACAGGGAGGCTCCTGGAAAAAAAAAAGTCAGATTTACATGAACATAACGAAACAGCACAACAAGAACAAAGGCTGCCCTTACTTGACTTGTGATGGACATTTTACACAAGTCAAATGAATTCTCGCTATGGTTTGCAGTGAACCAGAATAGGCCTAGTCTCTTTTGCATCCCAGTGGACATCAGACAATGTATTGTTTTCAACTCTGAATACTGATAGACAGGCCTGTTGTACCTATACTATATCTATATTGCTGGGTTATATTTAGAAACTCTTTTTAAAAACTTGATATCCACACTTACATGTCAGAAATTAATTATTTGGCCAATTAGTTCCAGTCAAGAGAAGTATTAATGCTTCAGCATACAATTACATTTTATACAATAGTGGGCTTTCAGCTATGTGGCAGCAGGGCCGTTTCCTGTTTCAACTTGACAATAACCCTTTGCATAAAGCGAGGTCCATAAAAAAATGGTTGTCATAGTTTGGTGTGAAAGAACTTGACAGGCCTGCAGAGACTTGAATTCAATCCCATCCAACACCTTTGGGATCAGCTGGAACTCTAACTGTGAGTCAGGCCTCAGCGCCCAACATCAGTGTTGGACCTTACTGATGCTTTTTTGTGTAGACATGCTTGTTATATCCTGTGCTGAACTGATAATGTAAAACGTGTACTCACACAAGCACGAGAGCAGCGTGTTGTGAATTCCTCCGGATGATTTCATTCAGCCTCACTTTTCTCTCCGACTGTGAAGGGAGGAGATAAAAGTGTGTAAACTTACAAATGGTGGACACAGAGACGTTTGAGTTCATCCACAGTGGAGCACATCAGAAAGGACAGCATGTTGTTGCACATGCACGATGTGTACACACACACACACACACACACACACACCTTAAGTTTGAAGGCCTCGAACTCTTTGTCTGATATCTTCCACGGGGCGCTTTGTCTCAGCTCCTGAACTGAGACGCCTTCCTCCTGTTCATCATATAGCCTGAAGGGGGCGACACTTTCCACGAACCTACTCAGGCTGAGAAGCAGCCAGAAAGAAAGGACAGAAGCCAGCATGTAGTAAAGGACTGAGATACAATCTACTGAACTTATTTTAAAAAACATGTTTTGTTGTCTTTAAAGGTTAACAGTTGTAAAACAATATCTTACTTTTAAATATTTAAAAAATGAAGCAATTTCACTAAGTATGTAATTTCCAATTTCCAGGGCTGTTCTTTTTAATACCCGTCTACCATCAGTGCATCAAAAGCCCATTATGGTTGATTTGTCTTGTTTCAAAACAACATTTTTATGTGATTATATCATGTGTTTGTGTGTGGAAAACGCCATGCGTGAGTCATCTTGGAAAGTAGCATAGATTCTGAAAGTTTTAAATTCGACACATGGTGGCTTTAAGGTTTTGTAATTTATTTGTTCAAAATAAAGCTACACCCAAAACTTGGGTTTGTGCAAGGTGGTGAAAACGACATTATAGGCTGATCCCTTCCTGTATCAGTAGGACTGATCAGTTTTCAGTGTATGTTGTGACTTGTGACAGCAATGCTTTTTCAGACATACTTCTTGGAATGTGGACGCCTCTCGCTGTCCGTCATGACTGTAACATCGTTAAAATCCAAACGAAACCTCTTCAGCAGCGCGATCATCCTGAAAGAAACAACAATCAAAGTTTAAGTGCATCAGTCTCCACAGACCATCATGCACCTTGTTATATTCTGCAACAGAAAAGTGTTTCATAATCTGGAGGAGGGAACCTGACATTTTTATGTATTGCACAAAATACACCAGAATACATTTACAAGCTTACAATCCAATCAACCTGCATCAATAAATGCATGAGATTTAATATAAAACTACCTAGATACACTTCTATAAATGCAGACCATTACAAATCCAAATTAAATTGTTTATTGGAGATTTTAAAGGCTATACACACAAAACATGGAGTTTTATATTTTTGAATGGGGAAAACAGAATAATTTCTTTGTTACTTGTCACTTTGCTTTCTTACTTGTTTCCCCATAATAGTTTTCCAACAATACTTGACTGTATATGCTGTCTTGATGTTTAATTCCAAATAGCTGCATTGTTAATTAATTTAGTAAAAAGAAAAATAAGTATAGGGGCATGACCAAGACATTTTTCATTTGCTGTTCTTGGTGTGCACATGGGAAACTATTTTGTGCTAGAAAATCGTAGGAAAAGTTTACTTTTTATTACTGTTATTCATTATTATCGTATTATCCCAGAAGGCAAAACAGAGGAAACCTACTCGTTGCGACCTTCCTCCATGTTTTGTTCATCTCCTACGATGAAGACCCTGACCTTGCTGCGGTGCCAGCGTTTCCTCCTGGTGAGCAGGTAAGGCACCAGCAGAGTCAGACCTGAAACGAGAAGAGAAATACTATGAAAAACGTGTATTTTTCAGTGTTCACAGTCCACAGTGTAAGACATAGAGGGGGCTCCCCCTTGTGTCCAATGATTTTTAATGTAATAAATGATGGTATAAAGTTTTATTGACAATCGTCCCATCCACGTTCTCTTATAGGTATTGTGCTTGTTTTGACAGATCCAACCTCCCTTTGGGCTCACCTCCATCATCAGCTATCCAGTAGACATCGATGGTCTTCTTCCCCTGGTCATTCTGAAACACTGTCCTGATCTGATCGCTGTCGCCTTTATCAGAGAGGTCGTCAGCTGTAACAGCAACAGGAGGAGGAGTGAGGTGCGGGGGCGAAGATTATATTTACTGAGTGATATACCCAAGCAATAACGCACGCTGAGATGTAATATAATATAATACAAACATATAAACAATATAATGCAATACTGTAATGGAACAGGTGGTTGCATAGAGCGCCATGAAGCAACATAGGGTGTAGACCATTATGGCAAACTCGCTCACCTGATTCCCTCTCGGGAGACTGCTGGTCGTCAGTTTCAACAGATTCATCAGGCTCAAAGCCCTGGTTCACTGGAGGAAAGACATTGCATCCTTCACCATTGTTCTTTTTTTTTTTTTTAATTTTATACAAATATGTCATGTTGAGGGAAAGCACACAGAAAAAAAGTCTAGATTTCTAACCTTCAAAATCAAACTGGTCAGAGATATCCAGCCCGTCCATCATCCTCAAGATACACA
Source organism: Lateolabrax maculatus (assembly GCA_031216445.1). Classification (NCBI taxonomy): domain Eukaryota; kingdom Metazoa; phylum Chordata; class Actinopteri; order Acropomatiformes; family Lateolabracidae; genus Lateolabrax; species Lateolabrax maculatus. The sequence goes on from CM062207.1 coordinate 5,404,224, forward strand.
AACAGTAGTTGGAGTCAAAGGTATCACTAGAGAAAAGAAAAACAAGAGAAGAAGAGTAAGTTAAGATGGGAGTTTTAAAGTGGAAATAGTGATAGAAACAGTTATTCTTATTGCACCTGTAACTAGACGGACTGGATTGCATTTTACTGTTTTTTCTTTTCTTTTTTTTTGCCACATTCACACCTTCACTACGGCAGCATTATACACTCAGATGCCAGTTTATTAATTACACTCAGCTTTAACTAAAGCAGTCTAACAGTCAATCAACACCTCTCTTAAACAGCTTCAACAAAAACTGAACCTTAACCTTAATGAAGGTAGACATTACTGCAGAACTGTCGTATTAGACTGCATTAGTTATTGGTGTACATTATGAACTGACTGACTGTATGTCTATGGCAGCACTTACATGTTTATCACTAGTGTTTGGACTTAAAAATATGTATAATATATTAATAGTTCACAGCTACACTTACTATATGGTGTTGGTATAATCTTCAATGCTTTCAGGGAAACTTTCCCTCCAGTTTGCCTTGAATCCCAGGACCAGAGTGTTGGGCTTCAGTTTGCCAAGACCAGAAGCCTTGAAAACAAGATCAAAACATTATACTTAAAGTTTTAGGTTCATAAAATACAAATAAAAACACACCATAAGTAGAAATACTATAGTATTCCCAGGATGATCAAATGTTGTATTGAAAGTAATGTGTAGCCCCCAATAGAAGAGTAAACAGATACAGAAAGGAAAAAAATAATAATTAATTTCAATAGTGTAGAGCCATTTGTGGCCACTGAGGGAAACTATTTGCTACAATCCAAAATTGCGAGGATGAGATAGTATAATTTGTGTTCGACAGGTTGTCATCAGAATCTGAAGCCAGATAAATTCCCAGTAAACGTGCTTTTTAAAACTGGAGCTGTAGTTATTTCCCACGGATGAACACAAGCAGCTTTTCTCGATCAAGAGATGTTTTACCTGTAGCAGGTGTCGCGCTCCAACTCTGAGGCTGTCAGCAGTGAAAGGAGTGTAAAACGAGCGCACCTTCCTCTTGTTCATCCACTTCACCAACAAATCTGTGGCATCTTGTGGCCGGGTCTGCCTGTCCTGCTCCTGATTTCATGAAAGACATCAATCCAAGACATTCAACATGACCAGTAAAACATGATGAAAAGCCACTTGGATATAAATCCTCTCTCTTGTTTTCCTTTCAGAAACAAAATTGATTGTTGGGACTGAATGACTGACCATGAGTATGTCCCCACAGATCATGAGGCTTATATGTTTGGTGAAGGAGCCAACAAAGTCCACCAGGGCCGGTCGCTGGTTTGGTGGCCCAGTCAGGACGAGACATTGCGGTCTGAAAGAATACATCAGAGATCACAGTCACTCTATAAATCACTACTATCACCACTGATAATTACTTCTAAAAGATAAAATGTAAATACAGTTCTATTGTACTTAATGAGAAGTATGAGATCAAATTCAAGTTACAAAATAGTTTAGACACATTGATAATCCTATCAAACATGTAATAGGAGGATTATTGATGCATAAATCAGCTTCAGCTCACCTGAAATTCTTGACATGATCCTCGACACCAGACAGAGAGACGGAGTATGACAAAGCCATGTTGTATGTACCTGCCTGGACTGACGAACCCCAGTTTACCTCTGTGGACATGAAAACACATGTGAGGTGAACAGAGAGAACGAAAATCATACATCTGATTTATTCCAGTCCAGGCCACGTTAGTCTCACTGGAGACTAATTGCATTTCAAGACGTACAATTTGTTTTTGACTTACTTGGCTTGTTGTAGTTGACGTATCCAAACAGGAAGAAGATGATACAAAAGGTGATGAGAGCAGCCCACCAGGTAAACAGGAACATCAGCACCACGGAGATCACTGCTCCAAACAAAGCCGTCCATTTACTGTAGTAGTGAAATGACGGCCTCCAACCTATAGGGGGTGACAATGAGAAATAGAGGATTTTCAGGTGGCGTAAAGTGTAACTTCTAATCTCACATAGCTGCACTTCTGTCCAATATGGCAGCCAGAGGGCAAAGGGCCGCCTCATTTCATGATGATTATAAAATGTCACCCAAAACACTTCAACACTTAAACTAAAAAAATAACATTTTAGAAAGGGGGACATATTCTGAGTAAGAAATACTTAATTCAGAGTTATTTGGACACTATTAACACTTGCGTTTTTGTGTTTTGTTACATAAGAATATATATTTATTAAGTCTTTTTAAGGGATAATGTTTTTGTGGTTTACCATCCTATAAGGGCCACACTGAGCAAAGCATATTAGGATTGTAATACATGTACAACAGCTCCCTTACTTAGGAGGTTACTGCGGGATAACTCATAGTTGCTGGCCTAGTAGTTGTAGAATTTGGTCATGCACAATAAGCAATTAGTAAGTGCTTTATAATGACTAATAAAGAGTCAATATGCTACTAATATGCATGATAATAAGCAACTAGTCAATGGTGAATATGTGAACCTTAATATAAAGTGTTACCAAAGAAAATATACAGATGTGCACCAGTTATTATCACTTATTAGCCTATATTCTAGTGAAAAACTGTTCCTAACTTGGTATTTGTATGACTGGCGGGTATTTCTGTGTATATTGTCTGTTTTATTTAGAGTGCTATGGACCTTTTTTATGGCCTTAATAAAGTCATTATTATTAGTAGTATTTTTATTAAGCCATTAATGACGGTGTGCTGGTACATTTGTGACACAAGCACAAATGAAACCTCTGTATTTACAGGACAGGCAGCAATAATGAAAGGAAGAACTTTCTCATTGAATGGGGATGTACTGTCAGATTTTTGTTTCTCATAAGCAAAGGTGTGATAATATTCTGGCTCCGCAAAACATCATGTGTGGGTCAGCAAAGTGTTTGACTGTGACGCAGGAGACTGCTGTTTGTTTCCTGTTTACTACCAATAGTCACGGTCGGTTTCTTTTGGCAATAGCTGCGGCTGGACAGAAAAGCTCATATGGGTTGTTTTGGAAGGTGTGTAGTGTAGTGTGCGAGCAGGTAACTCACCAGGGGAGTTGGTGATTGAAGCGTGAAAGCAGCTGAAGTTGATGAGGCTGTAGGAACACAGGAAGAAGTTGGAGATCAGGAGCGCAATGGTGTCCAGCTTAGCTGTAAAGATACAGGAGAGACAAATCAAAAGCACGTTACAAATCTAGAGCCAAGACAAATATATATAGCCTATCAATAATTTCAATAATAAAACAGTGACAGTATGAGATCGCACCCACCAATGAGAATGAAGCCCAACGCAATGAGGTAACAGAGTAGATAGGCCCGGAGTGGCTCATCATTTTTCCCATATCCCTTTGCAAAGAATCCAATGTACGGGTATATGTTGTCTCTGCACAGACACTGGCAGATAAGGCAGAAAATATAAACTTATATAGATCATGTTAGACTTTACATTCCTTAAATGCTCCATGATAATACATGTATCAGTAGATTTGACTCTTGTCTTTTCTGTCATTGTGGTCATTTTCAAAAAGAATACTCTGTTATTTAAGTTATCCACGTACATCTGAAACGTTTACCGCAGTCTGACTGTTCAACAATGTAATAAATCCGTGAAAACTTTATGTACATTCAACACAAGGGTCTGATGCTAAAAAAAATATTAATTTGGCCACAAGTGCATAATAGTCAATGTGTAATTTTTTTTTTTATGCATCAAAATACAAACATGGAGTGATGTGTGAAGATGTGTGAAACATGTCCGACTATACAGAAAATAAGTATTTTTCAATAGCTGAGAATGGACAGCATCTTTATACACAGAAAATGTGCCAGAGTAGAAGAAACATTAAATGCATTAACCATGTTTAAAAATACAGTGCTCGTATACCAGCTTTCAACAGAGGAAAAGCGCAACACTCCCACTTATCAAAGCTAATTGTTAATTAATGTTTGTTCTATTGTTTTTTTTTTAATATAGAGTTGTATATTATTGTTGAGTTTAGATAAATGTAACAGGAAGCTTAAGATCAGGGTGTGGCTGTGGCTTCTCACCTGAAAGACTTTAGGGGCGGAAACGAGGAAGCCGAGGGCAGACGACAAGCTGGCTGCAAAGACACCAGCAGTGATGAGGTGGTAGAAACCAGAAATTTGGCCGAGTACCTGGTTGGAATAATCATCATTAAGAATGAGAAATGATGAATGACACTTACATTATCATATATCATATGACAGATATGAGCACAGGTTTATGAACACAGATTATAATATTTTACAGCCTCATTTTACCAACCCAGTATAAGAGTTTTGAATTTAAAAAAGATGTGATATTTTTATTCCATGATAACAACAAAAAATCTCTTTGGAGTGAATGGTACCCTTTTACTGTTGGCCAGACCATATTCACAAGACTGTGACTCGATGCAGTCTGTAAAGTTCCAGCCGTATGTACATCCCAGACCCACACAGTTGTCAGTGATGTTTCCAGTCATGAAGTCACTTATATTACCAGAAGCGTCACGCACCACACACGACCCTGGAGAAAAATGAAGATGTTAATATAATGGTCATGTTGTAATGGGATACTTCAGACTGCAGGTAGGGGTATCATCCGAGATGAGTTGGCTGCCAAACCGGGAATTACTTTTTTTATTGGGTTTGATTTTCTGGTAGCATAGCTTGTGAATTCACTGCTTTTCTGCAGTTGGCTCTCATATCGTGGATGATGCAGTGTGTGTAACAGGTTTCTGCCACTATATCTAAAGAAAATCAGAATCAGAAAAAAGGTATTGTCCTGTACAAGGTACAAGTATAAACTAGAAATCTTCACAGGTCCTTTGGTTCCTAGGAACCGAGACCAAACTTGGGACCCGAGTTGGGTTGAGAAGACTCACTATGAGCTCTGATCATGGGGTGTGTCATATTGCAATTATCATCATCAGGAGAAAAATGTTGTTTTTTTGATGCAAGAAGGAGAATGTAAACTGTGAAGTGCAGGAAAAAGTTAAATGTATTGCTGCTCTTTTAAGCTCATTAAATTAGTGGTGCATCCTTTCCTATTTGTGTTTATCCAAGCTGACATCATTTTGGGTCTACTTTGATTGGGTCTCTATTTTTTTGAAAATGAATTAAATCATAAAGAGTTTGGGTACAGTTTCCACTGTGACGTTTTAGATCAGGTTAAAAGTGTTGGACTCACAAAGACCTCTATTAAAACACACATTACACAAATATTACAAAAATATGTTGAATAAATCAAAAATGGTTACTGTGGCTGTACAATAAGTAGATAGATAGATCGTACAGAGATGTTATATCAGTCCCTGATGTGATGATATCATAAAGTCCGTCACATCTCTCCTTTTTCTACCATTTTGAGCCCATCAACCCTCTCTCACTTGTGCAGTACACTGACGACACTGCCCTTAATATGAGGGATAAAACCTCAGGCCCCACGCTGTCCTCTGTCCTCCAAAACTACCTAACACCACAAATAATCCCAGCAATACTCAATAAAAGCAAAACAATACAGAATACAAGCATATTAAATGAATAGCTTACCAACAGTTACAGATATAACTAGATAGCTGACTGTAGTCCAGAAAATGGCCATGAGAGTGCCTTTGGGGATAGCAGTAGCAGGGTCCTGCAAAAGGAAATAATACACAAGTCAACATTCATGTAGTCCTTGTTGGTGGTTGTGATGTGAGTAGTATCGTCCTGCTTTTCTTTCTCGTCATACTTTGAGGTCTCCAGAGATGTTGGCTCCAGACAGGATGCCAATGGCGGAGGGGAAGAAAATGGCAAATACACTGAAAAAATTTTCATCCTTTGATCTCCAGTTTGGTTTCAGGTTCGATATGAAGATCTCACCTGGTGACAGGCAAAAAAAAAACAAAAAAAACACTGTATTGTCCTGTTATAAGCTTAAAGTATATCTTTTATATATTTTTAAAGGGTTTAAATGATTTTCTGGTGGCAAAGATGAAAAAATTTGAAGTGGCTATACTTTTCTTTGCTAATGAGATTGCATTAAGAAAACAGATTTGTTGTGGACACTGAATCATTCGGCCTAGTTAACAAGTAAGAACATTTTTACATTCCAACAAGTCCTCCTAAAATAAATGACGAAATACGAAAATATATTTATGGTGTGACAACCACGTGGTTAAGATTATGGTCTGATTGTGGTCATGCATGCTGATAGTCCAATGTTTTGTTGATTCATCCATTCACCTCAACGTCCTCCTCCTTTGTTGCTTTATAATATTGTCATCTTACATTCTCTTTTACTCCTGTCATAATTACTACAGCTACTATAGGGCTTCACCAGAACATTAATATATGTTGTTTGTTTTCAGGGCACTTGCTAAAACAACCCATTTTGACCTGCAAATTATATTCTTTTAAGTAATCAAGTTTAGCTATGATTTTTGCATTTCTCAGCAGATTTTCATGTTTTTAATGTTCAAAATAAATAATAACAATACAAATTATTATTATTAAGAAAACAATAATAAATCAATATAATGATCCCTACATCAAGTAAACTATTCACACAGTTGCTGTAATAAAAGCCTGAACTCACTGCGGTATCCAAAGATGCCCTGTGCCTGTTTATCTGGACTGGGAGGGATGAGCGTGCCCACAAAATAGTTAGAAAATGAGACCAGGAGAACTATAAAGAACAGAATCTGGGTCTGAGAGACAGAGACAAAGACAGAGAGGAGAAAAAAAGGAAAAAATATAAGAGAGTAAAAGTTAGTAAGAGATAAGGAGATGCCAAATCCAGCAAATAAAGTGAAATGTGTCAGGGTGGTCTCACCTTGGACTCCCACTCCATTCCAGCCAATGAAATGAGCAGAAGAATAGTCACCGTGATCACGCCCACAATACGAACATCATTGATTTCATCAACCATGAGGACACCATAATCCTACGTACAACCAAATTATTGACACATTCATAAGAAACCACACATAATAAATATGTATAGAGTAAGTTTTGGGTAAACATTAAAAAGTCATTGTTTGATCTTTGCTTAACAATTCAAATGTTTTTGAGTTGACAGATATATTGATAAATGCCTTTAAAATACTGATTTAATCATTTCAGGTTGTCAAATTCTTCTTACGTTACGTTAAAGGTAAAACTAAATTTCATGATCTGAAATGAAAAACCTTTGCAAAATAAAAGCTCAATAGAGACCTGAAATAGTTAACTTAAAACATAACGCACATGTGCTATCAGGTTATTCTTGCCTTCTCAGGTATCTATATTATCAAGGGGTTATGTAAAACAAACTATTTTTACAGCATTGAAGCATAATAAGTACCCGCATCATGTCAACGACCACCTCGGCAAAGCCAGCGGTGTTGAGGGCACAGGCCAGAGCGTTGGCGAAGGAAAAGACCATCCCAATTGGTCCACCAATTTCAGGACCCAGAGAGCGGGAGATCATGAAATACGCCCCACCTGAAAATTATGTTCAACCACAAGAGTTTGATACAGAGACAAGACTGTTATCATAGAATACTGTAGATGCTAAAGAAAAGAAACCATTGAGGTACAGTAAAAAGTTATTTTGTGGTATGCTTTGTTGATTTGTACAGCTAAAAGAAAAAGTCATCCTCTGAGAAATAACTGAAGATATATTATATTATAAACCTACATATGTGTTTCATCTGTCTTCGTTCTGTTTGAGTCTTGAGTTCAATACAGGTTTCCATTCTTAAAGACCCAATTGGTTATTTTTAACAGTAAACATAAAGTGTATCACATATCTAACACGTGAAATAGATGAAATCAGTGCATTACTGTAGCCATCCTTGTGTATAATGTTTTAAAAACCTTGACTGACCTGAGATCACCCTCCCGTTGGTGGCGATGGCAGAGATGGAGAGGGCAGTTACTGAGGTCACCGTCACAGACATCAGGATAATAACCCAGGTCAACACTGAGAGGAGATAAATGAAGGTATTCACCATTACTGCGGTACTATATCAATATTGTTGGGTGTTTATTCTGCAAAAGAGTACATGATCACTCTTCTAGAAATAGATTTTTTTTTTTTTTAATCTAAAGGTCCTAGGTTGACTTTAAGGTGTGGCTTTGGATGCAATCTTCTTTTGGGTTTTTCATACATTTCTTATCAAAACATCAAGCTTTGATAGGCTTTTATTGTACTATTTGTTGGTTGTAGCCTGTTGTAAGAAAAAAAAACCCAAGTTCAGAGGATACTGTACATGCAAGACTTTGTGAATCACTCATAGTCATCACTGAATGCAGGGAAAATAAGGGTAATGGGAAATGAATATGTAAAGGTAAATCAATTAAAGTCATAGATAAGTCACAAAACAGAGGAATGAAGAGACTAATGAATGACGGGATGAATGAAGCGATTACTCACAAATGCCTGCTTGAGAGGTGATCAACGATAGGCGGAGAAACAGGATGACTCCCCAAATATTCAGCATGCAACGAACCTGTGACAAAAGTTAATAAAAACAGCTCAGTAAAAGATTGTCAGTGTCATGTTTATGATATTGTTTCATATATCAAGTGTTAAAACAATTGGATTAAGCAGTGTATAATGCTTTTATCTATATTTTGTAGTCTGTACTGTACATCAATTCAAATACAAGCCAGCCCCACTCACCATGACTCCAGTCACCCAGCCAAATCTAACAGGAGCTTTCTCCTCTGGACCTTGTGACTCTTCATTTCCGCTGTCTGTCACTGGCAGACTGCCAACTGAGTCTACGGTGGTGTTTGACCCCTCCACCTCCTGAGAAAAATACATTTTATACAAAGAGATAATCAAACTGCATACTGTATATATGAATCATACATTTAAACCTGAGACAAATTAAAATAGCCTAATGATAATAATGGTGAACACAATTTAACTCCTAAATCAAATATTCAAAAACCTGTGGAATTGAAAAATAATTTGTGAAAATAACACGGGTATATAATCAACTAATTGTGACCACAGATATACTGAATAACCACCCTGGGAGCTTTTTATGCAACAACTAGTGACCTTTGACCCTATATATTATGTGCTATTATGTGCTACCATTTTAAAGCAGTAAGGATTTAATGTTTACCTTTTATATTGATCTACATTTTATATTAACCATATAATAATGTTGGCCGTATTTATTCACCGTTCAATAGGCAAGGGTGAGCTGAGTTTGATGATACAAGCTGCTGTGAGACGTGGTTTCAAGAAGAACAAAAACTCACATCAAATGCCCTGCGGAGAGTCTCAAGAGATGGTCGGCTCCTCGCCTGCTGGCGCGGCAGCGTGCTGGCATAATGCTCCAGCTGTGGCACCAGGTCTAACGTGCTGTAGAAGGAAGATCTCCGCAGCTCCATCCTCGAGCCCCGGCGCTCTGATGTGCTGTTGGATAGGAGGTCCGAGCCAAAGTGTTATTTCACAAATAAACAGAAAAGAATAACAGCAAATATTGCAGTTAAGGAGGAAGCTAGTTTGTAACTGTCATGAGCTGCAGTTCCTTTAATGGCCACTAGATGCTGCTACGTGCATAAATCTACCATTGTGATAAATTCGGTGTTGATGTTTTTTTCGTAGTGCGAGGTTTGATCACTGCACCGTGTTTCGAATTCAGTCCAGACCTTTATCGCACGTTCATTTATTACTTTGATTGATTTCATTTTGTTGAAATTGACACTAGAAGTTAACACTAACCTTGAACTCTCCACATCCGAGACAACGATGGTCGGGGGAATTTGGAGGCCACCATCGTTTTGCTGTCTGCTGGCGTCAAAATGGTGTGAGGAGTACCTGGGAGGTCCCTCCTCATTGGTTGAGAAGCGGACACGAGGGAGAACGCCCGAGATCCCCTCACGTTTGGATGTCAACTGCCCCATCGGCACGTCTTACTGACTCCTGTGTATGTAGCATGGGTGGGTGAAAGAGCTGATTGTTGGCATCTTTTCTCTGGAAAAATCTTGTTCTTCTTTAAATAATTTGGGAGAAAGCTTGCTGATACTTTCCAGAGGTCAATGAAAAGTACTGGTCAGACAGCTTAGATGCACTGTGAACATACTCCACTATAAGCTCGGCTCCATTATAGCTGGTAAATGTTTCATTCCACTGATACTGATTCATAGTGTTGAATAGAAACCCTTGTTTGACTAATTACTGAGGCAGACTGGATACTGATTCAGCGGAAGTCTTGAATGCAGTTGACGGGCAGTGTGTGGGAGTCTTCTTTTCTACAAGATACTGAGCTCGTATATGATGCACTGGTAGAAGCGATAGTGACGGTGCTTGTCTTTTTTTTCTAACCTGCTGACAGCCTTCAGTATAACAAAATGTTAAATTGTTATGTGTTACATTTCCTCTAAACATATTGTTTCTTTCTAGTGAGACCAAAATACATTAATGTCATAATTTTTTTAAATGTATACTAATAAATGTAATCTAATATATCTAATATATTGGTCATAAAACCATAATAACTTCCTACAAACTAATTATATAAGTCAGCATTTGTTTTTTATAAGCCTACATTTCTATACATGGTTTGATTACTAGTTCCATTGATGAGTGAAATGTCAACTAGTAAAAGGAAAGTGATAAACACTTTAACTGTTGTTAGTATCAACATTGATAAACACTATTAAAACTCACAGCAATAACCTAAATGTATCCAATCATAATACAAATATTAAATGTCATTGAACCTTCAATGATTCTGAAATATGAAAACATTATTACACATTAATATTTAGCAGAATTTTTTAAAAGGAAAAACAATTTTTAAGTACTCACACAGGTTCTTCTATTCCAGATGAATAAGATGCTGTCAACAGATGAAATACGTTCAATCTTTCCTTTCACGCTGCAACTCTTTATATTTATACCTTCAATGAGGTAGGGGACATCCCCTCCCATCTTCCTCAGCTTCCTCCCTCCCCCTCACAGACACACACACACACACACACACACACACACACACACACACCTTATCATTGTGTACACTGAAAAAGATATTTCATAAAAGAACAGTTTGATCAAAATAATAAAACAATAAAATCAGTCCTTTAGCATGGAAACAAATGAGTGATAATGTCTAACATTTTGACACATCTAAAGTTTCTGTTGACTTTTTTTTTTCCAACTTGTAGCCAGGTGACCTCTTATGTTTTCTGTTTTCACTATCTTTTTCTGGGAGTTGTTCTCTGAGGAGACAAATCTTTGCCACACAACACAGGAAGTGTTGTGTTTTGTGTTTCAGGCAGCAGCAACGGCAAAGTGTGTAGTAAACAGAAGAATAAGCGGGTGGTGAACATAAACTGTATGGTGGTGAGTGATAGCCACCATAGCTGAACAGATTTAAAAAAGTAAAAGTTATGTACTGTGTATTGTAAACTGAAAGTACAACACACAGTTTTTGATTTTTCTTTGATTTTCTATTGAAACACACAGCAAAAAAGTCACAGTAAGGCTTGTTGAGCACTGAAATGTTGACAATAAAAACAGTAAGATGTCACAGTTACACCAAAATAATTCCCTATTTATCTCTTCAACACTTGAAGTTGAAGATGAACATTTTTCTAATGTTTTGGGGCTTTATTGATCATTTATCATTTAATATAGTTATTTTCACTTATTCTGACACTACTCGTAAAATTTGTATTATTCCTTTTTTTAATCTATTTTTTGATTTTAAAAGAAAATTGTAATTCCTCTTATTTTCAATACAATTATTATAAATTCATATATATGATATAATATTTATATGATATTTCCACATGTTTGGGGATAAGGCAACAGCTGAGCTGAGTTTTTGTTGGCTGACTCAACAAATGTTTTTTTTTTTCAGAACAGTTGACTGTACATGACTTAGTAATGTTTACTACGTCAATAATGGACAGGAAGAAACTCCAAGTCCTCCTCTTCTCCCACAAGATACACACTAAAAATAGTATGAGGTCCTCCTCTATTCGTTTCCGTTCTATTTCCTACCTTTGCCAAATCTGCAGCACGGACTTTTAAATTCAAAAAAGTAATTCTAAAAGACCCTTTCATGAGTCAAATGTCGATCAATATCTATTCAAAAACTAGCTAATAATTGTTGCTTAAACATATTGTGTAAACAACATGTAGTGAAGTACAATAAGAATCTGGCTCCTAACATCCACACACATGTGGAAACCCACACACAGACACACACAGACAGTTGCTTTATCCTACGTGACAGAGAATATTTTATTTTATGACATTTAGCCAAGTAGAATAGTGTACTATTTAGAGACATCAGTAGTAGGAGAAAGGTGAATACAAAGGCCTGTGTTGTTTTTGTTGCTTCTACACTGGAAAAGAAAAGAAAAGAAAAGGGGTTAGTTCAATTGTATGCCTTACATTTTGAAAAATAAATGTCCACAAACAAAGAAAGTATCAGTAGGTTGGGTAGGTGAAATTATCTGTAATATACTTAAACTTGATGAGGTAGATTTTTTAACAATACAATATCTTGAAATCATGCTGATTACTCTTTTAATGGCATGTAGTCTCTTTAATTCTATATTTGCACTGAAAAAAGACAAAGTCTTTATGTCAACCCATTGTCCCTTTGGTTAAAGAAAAGGCTTTTTTTGACTCAATACCGAGTGACTTCTTTAAGGTGGAAACTTCTTGCAGTGTATTATTCATAGTGCCCGTACCCAGCTATTATTAAACCTGCTCTATTGCCTCCTGCGCCATACATGCTCACAATTCCATTGTGCCCTGGTCAAAGTCACTTGTTACACCCACACTGTTAGAGGAATCACTAAGGTAGGTGTCTACGCAGAGGCTTGTTCCAAAATGAGATATTAACCTTAACCATTTGTAAAAAGTGAAGACTCCACTTATAATAGTTAAATAGACTGTGTGGTGCTGGCGTATCTCATGTCTCCATGCTGGCAAATTCTAGAGATACAAAGTGCTTTTCAAATTTTTTTACTTTCAAAATTAGATGTAAATCTACATATATTGACCTCTGTGGAGTATGAGACCGTGCTTATAATCAGGTGGTGCAACAGAGCGACGTTTTGTGACTCTTGCAGCATTGCTAAAGAGAGTGACTGACATGCTCGTAACCTCCTGTGAACTTGGGAGCGTCCGTCATAATGACATTGTTTACAGTTCATTCTGTAGGGGAGGTTATGTTCAGAGAGCATAAAAGACACCGCAGGGGTCACAAGGGCGAACAATGCGTGTCTGATGTCAAAGTAAATAAGTGCAATGACAAATGAAGAATGTGATATTTCCAGGAATGCGGCGCTCACACCGTTCCTCCCTGCTGTCCCTGTTCTTTCCTCATCTCGCCTCTCCCCTTCTTTCCTGCCCAGGAAATGTCTGGTCGTCTGCATCGTGACAAGCAGGCGAGCGCAGCAACCAATAATGGAGGGAAACAGAAAGGAGGAGGAATAAGGAGAGGTGGAAGTGAAGTGGGAGAGGGAAGGGGAAAAGAGAGAGAGAGCAAAACAAATACGGTTCATGCCGAGCGAAAAAGTACGTCAGGAACTCCCCTTCAAAGCCAAGATACAGAATTAAAGCACATGCCAGACTCTAAAGCCTGTCACCCTCTTCACCATCCCCCTTCAGCTCTACTCAAGACCCCAGATCTCTTCTCTTGCATCCTTCCCTCACACTCAGACACCCTGTTCACTTGCCTACATGGCCTCCAGGAGGAAGAACTACTCCTGGACTGCTTTTTTCCCCTACAAAGCAACTCCTTCCAAGCTCACAGACTTGTGGTGGCAGCTGCCAGTCAAACCCCTGATGCATTTTTTGGCTCAAAACTAAAATGTGGGCTTGGAGTGGAGGAAATAGCCCATCGTTTGACGCCAGTTGGGTTAAGGGCTGTCCTGGACTTTGCGTACCGTGGAGATGTAGCCGTGGACTTGAGTAAAGAGGGGGTAATGAAGGAGGTGCTGAATGCTTGCACGTGTCTAGAGATGGAGAGGCTGAGGCAAAGGTGCACGTCCACGATCGCGACCTCTGCAGCCACAGAGAGAGAGGAGAGCTTGGCGATCATCAAGGATATGTGGGAGAGAGGCGTTGGCTGTGACATCACAATACGAGCAGAGAGTGGGGAGAGATACCCAGGTAAGAGGCCTTCATCATTGTTTCCCTAAACCACGGCTATGACCTTTGCCTGACCTTAATAAAAATCTTTTTCAAATGCTCTTACATGTGCATGCTCACATATCACCGAGCTCTATGTTGAGTTATACTGGTGGAGGAAGTATGCAGTTATACTGTTAAATAAAAATACTCTCACAAGTTAAAGTAGTGCATCTTACTTCAGTAAACGCACAAAGGTTTTAACGGCAAAATGTACTTAAAGTATCAAATGTAAAAGTGCACATGCAGCAGAATGGACCCTGTTAGAGTTATATTGTTATAATATTATAATATTATTTTAATATTACAATATTATAACCAAGGTATGCGTCGATTTTACACATCAAAGTCTGTTTACACGTCTTAGGGAGTACCACTGCACATGTGAAAAGAAGTTGTGTAAAGAATTTTTTGGCTCCAGACGGAGTCTGAAAAACTACACATTTGAAAATGGAAAAAATCATTGGATGTGGAGTCAGTAGTAGTAGTCGTAGTAGTAGTCTGCCCCTCATCTCTGCTTGAGGCTAGTGGTTTGAGGCCATTTCTGCTGCTACTAACCAAATCTCCAAACGAACTGTCGATGGTCAAGTTGCATTGTGGGTAATCTAAGCCTTAGGTTGACAAGGAAGAAGAACATTTGGAGTAAAAAAGACAATATCTCGATTTTGATCTTTTTTTTTTCAAAGTGTGTATTGTGAGTCTGACAATGTGCAATGCTAAAGTACAATATATCCCTCTGAATTGTAGATTGAGTAGAAGTATAAAGTAGAATAAAATATAAATACTCAAGTAAAGAGGGACTCAAAATTGCGCGTAAGTACAGTACTTAACATCCCACCACTGCAAGTTAGTGTCCTATTTTATTCTTGGTGCACCAACAGTTGCTCAAAAATCTCATGTGCTTCCATTTCATGTAAGATTTCCTACGTTTCCCAATAACCCCTTCCAAGAATAGTTTATAAACATGTTTGTATTTATTTTGGTTATGCAGGTAGGAGGAGAAAGTAGTCAGTGCTGGCAACAAGAGAGTGAGAGTCATTAATAGTGAGTCCCTCCTGTCCTCAGTTTACTCAGGAAAAAGCCTGTTTACTATTATTTCTCCATGACATACGCTGACCAAACATGTGCTGTTGTAACTGCACAAAACCTCCGATTATTTATCAGCACGTCATAAACAGAAGAAACGCAAGAGTCTGTACATCTGCACCGCTGCAGAATGAGATAAGCCGGTGATTAAGTTGTGACCGCATTTTTCAGAAGGCTGTCATAGGGTGGCGAAACAAGCTTGTGGTTTGGTCCACCCCTGCAGGAAGTCACACGTCTACATTTTCAGACAGTCATCCACTCTTCTTTATCTCTTTTTTGTCTGACTCTGTCTTTACCCTCCCTTTACCTCTCAGCACACCGTGTGGTGTTAGCAGCAGGTGGGGACTATTTCCGGGCACTGCTTTGCGGAGGGTTACGGGAGTCCAGTGAGGACGTTGTGTGCCTGCGAGGCGTGGCTTCCTGGGTCATTGAATCCATACTCGGCTTCATCTACACAGGTCAGCTGGCACTGGGCTGGGGCCACATTTGGGAGCTCACAGATGCACTGTTTCAGTTCCAGCTGCAGGGGGCGCTCTCTTTGTGCCTTGACTTCCTGCGGGGCAGAATGGATGAAAGCACCTGCCTGGACGTGCTGATCCTGGCCGAGACCTATGGGCTGGTCCAGCTGGGCCAGGCTGCGGAGGAGTACATCCTAGCCCACTTTGAGTGCATCTCTGCTGGGGACAAGTTCAAGGATGTCCCCTGTTACCTTCTGGACAAGTTTCTTGACAAGGACTCAATATGTGTAGAGAGTGAGGTAATATTTTTATTTCTGTTGGTTGATTCATTTGTCAGTCAGTTGCTGTTTCAAATGCAGAAGTGGCTTTATGACCTTAGAGTTTTCACTGTAAAACACAAGAAAAAAACACACACACAACTACATCTTCAAGCCACTGGTATGAATAAGAATGTGCTCTTATACAACTTTCATAATGGGGTTTTTAACTTTACCATAACTTTAATACCTGTAGTTTGGCAGATTGATCTAAGAAAATTTAGAACTTAGAAATTTAGGAAAATAAAAGAAACACACAATTTTGTTTTTATTTTTGTTTTTTAAAAATAGTTAAATATTGTGCGTGTGAATGTTTTTTTTATTTAAGTTTTAAATAGCAGATTTCTACAGTACTGTGAACAGTTTGTGCAACTTTGTGTTGTTGGCCATAGTACAACATTCCTGACAGCCACTGAATAGGATTTGAAATTTTCTTTTCACTTTAGCGCCATCTAGTGGTATAAAAAAGAATGACCCTGTGGCACACAACAATTGCTGGTTCCAGCATCTGAAATTAGAGGATTTGTCCTTGTCCTTTCACTTCATAACATTTTTAATGGTATACTTTTGGGATTTTTAACTGTTTTGAGACAAAATAAGTAATTAAAAAAGAACACTTTGGACTCACAAGTTAATCAGTTTATTAAAAAAAATCTACACATCATTAAAACAACAGTTTGTGAATTATGGAGCCAGTAATTTGGTATGTACTCAATAAGGATAAGCAATTTTTAAACCTTGAATTTCAACTGAGCAGACATTCTGATAAATGAGGAGAACCTGTGAACTTACAAGAATGTCCCTTCTTCATACATAGATAGTGGTGTTCAGGGCGGTAGTGAGCTGGGTGGAGGACAACCCTAAAGAGAGACTTCCAGTGTTGCCAGGCCTGCTCCACCGTGTTCGTCTCCCCCTCCTCAGCTACTCTGAGCTCCAGGAGGCCCTGAGCTGCAGCCTCCTCTGGAGGAGCCCCGGGGCCAGAGCATCGGTGGCGGTCCTCCGAAGCCTCATGAAGGGGGATTACAGAGGGCCCGAATGCCGACCTCGCACCCAAAATCAGGTTTTCACAACCATTACCACAACCACTGCTTCATGTTATCGTATTTTTCTAGATGTGGAGTTTTGTGAAACTTGGTAACTGTTGATAACTGGAAAAGGAAAGCCTTAGAAATACCTCATCCCCTGCTTTAGGTCCTGGTTCTGGTCGGCGGGGACACTGTCGATGAGTTCACGAAGAGGGTTCCCAACCAGACCTTGTGGTTCGCTCAGCAGTTCCACCGTGGATCTGGTCTAATCAGAAGCATAGAGTGGAGGCCATTCGCCAAGCTTCCTGGTCCGGCCCTGTTCAGACACTGCGTCTGTCTCCTCAACAACAAACTGTATGTCCTGGGAGGACGCAAGTTCTACGGAGCGCTGGATATCCTCAAGTCTGCATGGAGGTAGGGTGTGTGTGGGTTACGATTAGGATTCACAAAGGCCAGGAATAAAGCTCCTGGTAGTTTATATTTTGTGCCCATTTTCAATTTTGATCCAAAGAAGTAAATTATTCCTCACTAGGGCTAGGGCTGCAACTAATACTATCTTGATTATAATTTATTAGTCTTCTTTTATTTTTTGATAAATCAATAAAAAAAAACAGCAAATGATTATCAAGATTGTTGCCAATTAGTTTTCTGTGGATCACCTTCTTCTTTAACTTTTTTGTGGAGCAAGTGGAGCACCCCCTGCTGGCCATTAGGAAGAATGCAGATTTAAGGCACTTCCACATTGGCTTCACGTTTCAGACCCGGAGGTCGCCCCTTGGATGCAACATCCTCCTGCAAAGCGGTTTGTGATTGTTGCTCTAGCAGTAAGGCCTGCTTTTCTTTTGATATGGGCATTTTTTTTTATGGGCAATTTACCAAACATTAACTTATTTTTTGTTTTAAAGATCTGATTTCTGGTTTTGTTAAAGTTCCTTGCGTGGCCAACACTTGACCTCAAGATTATGCAACATCCAGTTTGATGTTGTGAAAGAACAGTTCATCACAGTTTCAAAACCTGATATTCAGGGGAGCTGTTGAGTAAACTGTCAGTTTAATGAATACTGCTCAGTATCCACAGTTGCAATGACAGTGAAACTGTTCAAACAATGAAAAATATATATTTCCTTATATAAATTCATAGACATAAGTATCATGTATCCGTTTAGTCCTTGCATTGTGGTGTTTGAATGTTACAATAAAGTTTTATTTTCTATTTATAGTCCTGCAGTGTGCTGTCAGTCAGTCCGTGTCCCTCTCTGTAGGTTTGACCTGTCTCAGTGCAAATGGGAACAACTGCCTGACATGCTGTGTCAGAGGGACTACTTTTCTGCCGTGTGTCTGGACGGTAAGGTCTTTGCTCTGGGTGGTAACCGTGACGACAGCCAAAACCTGGATGCGGTGGAGTACTACACGCCTGAGGACAACACCTGGAGGTACAGTATAACACTGGTTACATATACATTATTTTGCCTCTTTTAAGTTTTTGTTGGTATAAAATCTACTGAAAGTTTCCTTGTAGGAGAACAGTTACAAATACTGTGTATATGTACTGTACTGTATGCACTAACTAATGTTTACCATGATAATGGAAAAACAAATGTTTTCTTTTATTTAGACTTTCTTTCAGGTCCAAAGTTTCTATTAAAAATTTCTCAACATAGTTCATCCTAAATTACAGGAAAGTTTGTACACATGTTAAACTATGTGTAAAAATTTTCCATTGACAGACAAGTAATAAAATAAATAACACCTTGTGTTCACAGAAGTAGAAGACTGTATGTTTATGTTTAAAGCTGCTTAATGAGAACTCTGGGGGAAAGAGGTTAATACAAGTAAACTGCATATGTCATTTATCACTTTCCTCTAATACGGTAGATACCCTCGATCTGCTGGTAACCTTTGGTCTTCTCCCCCGGCAGGCAGGGTCACCCTCTGGACACAGCCCTCCACAGCCACGCTGCAGCTGTACTGGACGGGCAGATCTACATATCTGGAGGCTGTGACTCCCATCAGCGCTGCCTTCCCTCCATGTGGCACTACCACCCCTCCCGGGGCTGTTCCACCAGAGCGCCCATGACTGCGGGAGCGGGACGTGCAGGCCACATCATGTTGGCCTTGGGGAGGGGGTTGGTGGTAGCTGGAGGACTGCACCCGCTCTGGACGGGCTTTGGAGATCAACTCCTCTGTGAGCTGTATGACCCCACGCATGACTCCTGGTCCTCCATCCCCGCTTTGCCTCGACCTCATCTGTCGCCGGGGGCAACCGTGCTTGACGGTCGGTTATATGTGGTGGGAGGGTCTTCAGCGGACACGGCAAGGGACACCGAGTGGGTGCATCGCTATGAGCCCATGGAGAGGTGCTGGGAAAACCTGGGGGCTATGCCACATCCATACGCAGATCTGGCAGCTTGTTCCTTGCCGATTCCTGACCAAGTTTATGAGCATTAAAGAAAATCATTTAAGGAAGCTACTGTAGCCGAATGTGGTGAATGTAACTCTGCTGAAGGAACTCATAACTAGATGTAGGTCAAGACAAAGCTCAAATAGAGACCAAAGCTGCAAAACAGTGTTGATTCAGAATTGTATTGTATCAGCAGTCCTTTGGATTTAGAAATGTGACAGGAAACAGGAAACAACTAGTTGTGTAGCCTAATGTGTGCTGAGCAGATTTCAACAGATTTAAACCTGCAATAACAGATTTTTTTGGTCAACTGGAAGCAGTGGAAACAAGTTGTGAACACACGTTACAGAGCACCATTATTATTCATTTGGAGTCGTGTTTCTGTCCACCTGACATATATAGGCTGGCGTCCTCGGGGTTAGTGCACATGAACCGCAACACCCCCAGTTCAGATGAGTCCATGAACAACAGTTATTAACTCCACTCTCCGTCAGACCGACCTTAAAGGGGAAGTCCTCTGACTTTGCACATCAAAGTCAGCTCGCACGTCATAAGGAGCACCCATCAGCCTGTGGAAACAGTTTTTGCGGGTCTGAAGGACCTTCTTACGTCTGAGAAAATAACCCTTGGTGGTTCTCTTCATGGTGTCACAAGGGTTATATCCATTATGGCTTAAAACTTAAAATTTATGACAGATCGCCTGCGATACAATCTGGGAGCTTGGGGTTTTACAGATGTGGGCAGGAAGGCTGGTAGGGTCAGGTGCAATTGGTTTGCATTGTGGAAAATGTAGGATCTAGAGGTTTTTTTGAATTTGACAAATAGTAGGTAAGCTACTAAAGGTCAGGATATTTCAGCCTTTTCTGCTTTAATTTTGAGCATGATTTTTCAAATATGTTTCTTCTGTGTCTCCCCACTTTATGAAAGTGCAAAACTACATCCATTTAAAAAGAAGGGGATGGATAGGGTAATTTTGTGTGTGTGGGTTTGTACACTTTTCATTGTGTTTACTATGTGTTTATACTTGTTGTACTGGTTGATTAAATTACGTCAAAGCTATCGAAATGTGAACACCTGCAGTGTCCCAATAAAATGGAAAGAGGAAATAAAGTGACAACAGACAACTTTTCAACAGAAATATGGTTAGCCGTTAACAGCCTGCAGTCTGGCTACTGTCTAAAGCAAGAAACAACTGTAACAATCCCAGTTTGAGTACAGGGAATGCCCTAATTGTGCCGTAAATCGAGTCTTAACTGTTTTCCCGGGAAGATTTGTGCCTGGTAGCAGACAGAATTGCATTGAAAGCGAGGATAAAAGGGAGCACGGATAGTGTCATTATTCTATAGACATTGAAGTATAAAATGTATCAAGTTCATGTGCATTTATTAATCAAAGAATGACCATCATATGTAATCAGTTATTATTGTGTGATAGCTTGTAATTATCAGAAGGGGCAGAAAAGTGGTTTGATTTAACTCATTCAATGTATGATGAAAAATTCAAAGTCAGAATACCAAGAAAGCGAAATCATTTTTATAAACTGACTTTCCAACATTTCAATCAGCCACTTCAATCCAAAGTGATGCTAAATGAGGTCACACAAACCACAGCAATGAGTCTTTTGCTTTGCACAACAGTTTTGTCCTATTTATTGTTTAATGCACAACCCAAACTGCTTCCTGTCATCTGTGATAGAAGTCGTCCTGCGTGTGTGTGTGTTGCAAAAGCAAAAATAATAAAAGTCTTTTCTAATCTTGAATCTTGATTATTTTTCTTTCTACTCATTAAAGATTTTCCATTCCTATTTCCTTTTCTGTTAAAACTAATGTCTTCAAAAGGAATTAATTCAGCAATGAGAGAAAGAGGAAGACTAGAAAAGAAATTGCAAACTGTGACATCTGTTTCCTCTTTTTGCCTAACCATTGCTGTAATATTAGATAAAACAAAAGAAGTGATTCATCTATATCGTCAGTACAAAATTTGACATTTCACTTGGCCTTCATCAACCAGGATTAATTCCCTTTTAGAAAAAAAAAGGAAGCCTTTCGTGCTGTTTCCAGAGTCAAAAATGAACCTTCAAGCTTGAGATTTATCATGGTCTTCGAAGGTTGAGGATAGTGTGTGTTGACCCCTTTAGATGAAGGTTTTTAACATTCTTACTGAACATCTGTAGCTCTCAGCACTAGGTCTCTTCATTGCTATGAGCAGGGAGTTTATGCTGTTATTTAAACACCATTCAACAAAGACTTGATTAATGGGGAGATCTCAACTCTGAGAGGCATTTTGTCATCATCCTGTATTAAAGTTGTGTCCCCAGGATGTGTTCTTACTCTAAGACCTCTTGATGTCAATGTATTGCAACACTTTCAATATTACTCATGTTTCCTGTAATTTTTTTTATGTTTTGTCTTTTTTTCAGTGAGTCTAGGAAAGGAAAATTTTAAGTAAGCTCTGAACCTTAAAGGAGATTGTTGTAACTCAGGCATTTCAGTCAGGTGTTATGAAATAGTTTAAAGAGATGTGCAAAAGGAGGGAAAGAAAGGATGCTTTGGTGAAATGTTTCTTTTGCAATGTTCTGTTCATGCTGCTGAACATTGCATAAGTAGAAACAGCATAAGTTCATGATGTACTTGTTTGGACTTCTTATGACAAATACACAGCAGCAGAAATTCAATTTTAAAAAAAGCTTTATTAAACTAATTAACACATTTTGCCTTTTGTTTATAACTACAAATTACCATAACCAATACTAATAACGGAAATAAGACATTGCCATTCCCACACATATAAAATATGTGTGATAGTTATCATAGATAGATAGAATATGTATATAAATAATTATTATGTATATAAAGTCACTGCCATAGAAAGTCAAACATAATTTTGTAGGCTTATAATAGAAAAGGCCATGACTAGAAATCATATAAATATACAAACAAATGATAAGGATTTTGTACATTTCTGGACCAACAATGCTTTGATGAGAAAAACAAGTAAGAACATTTTTTTGGGTGATGTTTTAACCTGTTCTCCTTTCTTTTCTGAGCAAGACAGCCAGGGTAGTCGCTCTGTGAGGCTGTACTTAGGCACAGTAACTAGTACCTTAACACAAAGTACAGCTGAGTCTGATGCGAATGTCATTAGTTTTACATGTATTTGGTCATAAACCAAACTGCTGGACAAATAAAACATTTGACCTGATGATGGTGCTAGGAGAAAACCAGGGTGAGTTATTACAGTTCACCCTGAGGGGAACATGGATGTCTGCACCAAATTTCATGGCAATCAATCCAATAGTTGTCGAGGCATGTTCATTCAAAACCACATGCCAATCTCACGGTGGTGCTAGGGGGCAGAGGATCATCAAAGTCATTAGGATTCATCATCTGGGGACTATGAATGTCTGTACAAGAGTTTGTGCCAGTCCATCAAACAGATGTTGAGATTTCTAAGTGAGAACTTATCATGAGCATGAGTTTCCAGATTTCAGTCTGGACTAAAGCGGTGGACCGACCCACCGATCAACAGACCAATATTGCCATCTTCAGAGCCATGCCGCTTGCATGGCTAAAAACTGCAGTCACACGCACACTTAAATAGATACATACAACAAGTAAATATATGCCCAAGAGCTTTGGCAAACAAACTTTGGTTTGGAGCATAGCTAAAGTTCTACTCTAACTACTCAACAGTGGCCAGAGTCTTGAGTTCAGGCTCGTCGGACTCTTTGCCCGCCACACTGCTGTTCTTATCCTTGTTCTTGCCTTTGAAAGGCCTCCCCAGTTTGATCGACAGTGTGTTCAGGACAGAGCTCTCATCCGGCGAAGAGCTGCTGCGGCCGCTACGGGTGAAGGAGGTGCTCCTGCTCTCCGAGTTGGTGGCCTCGAAGAGCCTGCCCATGAAGCTGAAGCCGGCCTGGCGGATGTGGGAGCTGCCGGCGAAGACGTAGAGGATGGGGTTGACGGCGCTGCTGAAGTAAGCAAAGGCTGTGACGTTTGGACGGGCTGTTTTGGCAGCCTTGATCACTGTATCATTGTCTTGCAACAGACCGACCACCTGGAGGAGGGAGAGGGGGAGGGAGGTAAGAGGAATACTGTAAATTCTCAAGTAAATACTGCGGGCATGGCCAGCCTGAACCAATAATGGGCTCCCAAAAGAAAGACCATCAGTACAACAGCAGAGCCACGTCATACACGCCACTTGGCAGCTCTGAGCTTTTTTTAATGTCCTGTTATGGGAGAATTTTACCCCCAAGAATCTAACTGCATACAGTTCTGGCATCTAATGGAATCGGTAGCCATTTCTAGCCCATTTAGGTCACGCTCTGATCCTGTCAAGAAAAAGCTTAACAAAATCACCTCTATGATATTGACGATGTGATAGGGCAGCCAGAATATCACAAAGGCACTGATGATCAGCAGGATGAGGCGGCTGCCTTGTGCTTTGCGCTGGAACTTGGCACTTTGCAGGCGGCAGATGACGTAGGAGTAACAGGTGTTGATGAGGGAGAAAGGCACCAGGCAGCCCATGATGGTCTCAAACAGGTACTGGAAGACCCGGTGACCCACGCTTTCCCAGTGGTACGGTATACAAAGGCTCAAAGTGACATTGTTTTTTAGTGGTATCTTCAGATTACTGTCAGAGAAGAAGAAGGAAAAAACACACAAATACAAAGTGAATGTGACACTGGATACACTGGCCATTCACCAACCAAACTGTGGCCTTGACTCTGTGTTGAGTCAAGTCTGTGGAATTTAAGTTTTAATTAATTTATTCGCCCCAATTTATAGCAGCTATATCAGCATTTCTTCTGAGCATATACTACAATGTGTGAAAATTTAGAGACAGAGCTGAGAGCCAAACAATTCCAAATTAGCTTTACCATTATTTCAGCCATGTATATAGACGTTTATTAGTGACAAAAACTATTTAGCAACTAATCGATATTTCAAAGCGCACAGGAACAGAGGAAAAGAGATCTGAGCACACAAGAGGAACTGAGTCTCTAGATTTGAGAGATGGGCAGTTTGCATTCTTCTCATGTAAGCGCCACCAGAGAGCAGAGCAACCATGATTAGATATGACATGGAAGTGAGTCAGTATTACACAGTTTGCACAATCGACTTTGTTATTGGTGTAGTAGTAACATCAAAAAAGTAAGACCACAACAGCCAAATATGGGCAAGTTCTGCTGCAGTCTGTTATCTTAAATTGTTGGTGACTTTTCCCATTTTCAAGTGCTCAGCCTTGGGAAACTTTGAAAATGATTATGGTTTATTGATTTATTTTCTTGCTCACCTGCAGCAGTGCTACCTCCTAAAAGCCATATATCTTTAATGTATTGTACAGTTCTAAATTGTCACTACATTTTTCAAAAGGACATCTATGTTAACACTGAAAAGGACACCTTAATGAGAATCAACAATTTTGCAGGTTTTGTTTGAGAAAGGGTTTGCAGAAAGCCTATGTATTTACTTCCACAGTGACAGACACACAGATATATCTTCACTTCAGTTCCCTTCATGGGAAACACACCATGCAGCAGCCATTAAAAACACAACAGGTTCAAAATTAAAATTTTGTCTCACCTGCGGTAGAAAGGCATCGGCAGTGCCAGAATGAAGGCTAGCACCCAGACCCCCAGCAGGAGAACCAGCAAGGAGCGCTTGGTTCTCATTCTCTGGGACAGAAACGGCCTCGTTACAGCCAGCCAGCGGTCCATGCTCATCAGGCAGATGAGGTAAATAGACACGTACATGTTCACACATGACAGGTAATGCACCAGCTTGCATGCCGCCGAGCCAAACTCCCAGCCCCGGCCTCCAGCCAGGAAGCGCAGGAAAAGAGGGGCGCTGAGCAGCACGAAAGCATCAGCCAGCGCCAGATTCAGCACCAACACACAGGTCACTGAGCGCTTCTTCACACGGCAGAGAACCGACCAAACCACAAACAGGTTCCCGGGGAAGCCCAGCAACAACGCCAGGGTCAGGATGGCGATGCCGACCTGGGCTGAGACGCTGATGGGCGTTGAGGAGGCAGAAGAGGCTTCCTGGGAAGTGGTGGTGGTGATATTGGACGCCATCAGGACAGATTCTCAAGAATCGACTGTGAAGATGATAAGACCTTTCAAGGGAGAAGCAGGCAGGAAACAGGATATGTTGTGTTACGGTGTGTGAGATGTGAATGTGTGTCAATGCTGCGAAATGTTGCGCAATATATATCTTGTTCTCATCTGTGTCACTGTGTATTTACGCAACGGATTTTGGAACAGCTGCATTGTCATCAAACATCAGTCAACTAACAAAGTCACCTAACAAGCGTAAGAGAAGTCATGAACCTACTCTGTGGTATAGATAGTAGGGACTGACATGGTATCACTTTCAACTTCCTTACCATGTGATAACCATGTGTAGTATTTATTGCATAAGATTTGTGTCTTGCTAACAAAAGGAAAATTACAATAAGTAGACGAGAACTGCATAGTCAAACGAAGCACCACGCACTGAAAAATGGAAACATGTGGTTAGACTGAGAATATTTTTAAGGACTGATTGTTTTGTGTACAGTTGCGTATTTGTTCTTTTTTGTTTTCTGCAATTTTTTTGGCCAAATAAGTCCAAGAAGGAGGGGAAAGCTCTAAATTCTGATGCATTATTTTATTTTAAGTTCTAAAAATCAGAGTTTCGGGACACCAAAATGTTGAAATTACCTCCTTTCACTTTTTCTCTACATTGTTAATACAGATACATTTTCCTTCAGTTGTCCAATCAAATCTGAGAATGTAAAGGTCTTATGAAGGAACACCACATGTGGAAATAATCTGGCCAGCAATTATAACTAATGTAACAGTTCTATTTAATACCACATAATGAAGAAGCAGAAAAGATCACTGTAAACGTATAAAACTTTTAATCTTCTCACCTCTAAACATGCATGTTCCACAAAGAGCTGCAGTCTTTCTCACAAAACAAAATATAATTCACAAATAGTCACAAAATACTTTTCATTTTGCCTCCTTTATTTTATAAATTTATCTAAAACACAAATACTGACCTTCAAGCTTGTTGCTGTCTTTTTTAAAGCCACAACGGTAAATCCACTCCAAAAGTTTACCACTTTCCACCTATTCTACACCTTCCCTGATCTACTGCTAGCTCCTGGCCCTCTTTGCTTTGAAGGCTGCGTGAGGAGAGACAAATCAAAAAATGCAGATATTGAGTAAGAGGGGGTCATGTGAGGGGAAACCCAGTGACCACAGGAAGCCATCTTGAGCTCACTGGGTTGCCATGTAGCCATTGTTCCTCCTATAAATCTTATTGTACTGATGTCCTGGTGCATTAAATACCACATGATACCGGTATGCATGACAAGTGACTGGATGAAATGTTGACATGGCATGTGCTGCCTTTTGTGGAGCAGTGTTTGCTTTTCAGTCATCCTGAAACAGACGTTACAATTGTGAAAATTAAGCAAGGGCAGCTTCAAAATGAGAAATATTTTGACAAATTAAATATCACAGACATACAGCAACAGTGCAGCTTATTGACTCAGAAATGTACAACCTCGTTATGAAAGAGAAATGAGATGAAATCTTGGAGTCATAAAATGTTGTGAAACTGATGGCATCATTTCCAAGGAGGAGCATTAATGAACAGCACAGAAGACTGTCTTGAGGGTGTACAAGTGAGGGGGTGAATAATCCAGTAAACTGTCAGGATCTTGTTGATACATGAGCATTACACCTCTATCATTTTTTGCTGATTTACAACATATTCCTCTTACCACATCGCCCGTCTCTCTCAAGTTGTTGACTGTATGGGCGACAGGATGTAATTGCATAACAACTTTTTGATGTGTCATATTTTCAGGAAAAGATGCTTTGCATAATTTTGTATTTTTCTGTATTTCATTTTTTTTTACTGAGCATTAGTTAAACACTAAAACATTACAGTTTAGGGTTTTCTCTTCAAAGCTGCACTTATCAATATTTTACAGCCCTCAACTTTACTGTTTTGATTTATACACAATAAACCCCATGTATGTTACCTGCCCAGCACCAAATGGCAGACAGACAAAGGTCACAAAAATCAATTAATGCAACTTTAAAGACAGCTAAACATACCAAAAAATGTAAGAGAGCAAACACATCAGTGTGAATATTGTAAAAACAAAGTCAAGTGCCTCCGTCAAACCTGAGCTCTCAATGTGTGCCCGTCACTGAGGTATAACAATATTCACTGTTTCAGTTCATTCTGACATTTCGGTCGGCGCTTCCATCAGGCATTTTGACAAATAAAAAGTTGCATAAACAAAATGGAAATCTAGCAAAAAAAAGTTACGGTGGCATTACAGTAAACATGTACAGTACGCACAAGGCACCACCTCTCCTAGAGGGATGGATGTTGAATTAAACAGGGTTGTTGTGGTCCTGCATGAAATAGTTCAGAGCAGAGGAAGGTGCACATCTCATCAAATACACAGTTCTAATGTGTTGTGTGGTTTATGCACCATCTCAACCACAACGTCATTTAAGGATGCATCAGGTGGCAAGCTCTTCCAGGATCAGTACGCCGAGTTACATCCCTTTCAAAGTTTGGAACAC
This sequence comes from Lateolabrax maculatus, assembly GCA_031216445.1. Taxonomy (NCBI): domain Eukaryota; kingdom Metazoa; phylum Chordata; class Actinopteri; order Acropomatiformes; family Lateolabracidae; genus Lateolabrax; species Lateolabrax maculatus. The sequence goes on from CM062207.1 coordinate 5,432,274, forward strand.
TCTCTTCTGGCAGCAAGATACACGTCATGCAGCAGCAAAATCTGAATTGCTGTGAATCTTTTCCTGATTGGCAGAAACCAGCTGTGCATGATGAATTTTTGTTCTAAAAGTTTTTGTGACTGGACGGACGGATTTAAAGGCCTGAGAAGTTTCATTTTGCCATGGGGATCTAGGATCAACACCAGCTTCAAGCCTGCTGACCCTTGTGTCCTCTAATTACCATTCTTCACTGGTTTGACATTAGAACTCGAGTTGGTATCAAACTCTGGATCTTTCTCCTTTAGCATGACGGCATCCGCGTCTTTGTCGCGGCTGTTCTGGCTGTTCTGTCGACTCTTCCTGGAGGACGAGTCGAGCCCCGTGCCCTCAAACAGGCGGGCCATAAATGCACAGCCTTCTCGCCTGATGTAGGACTTTCCTGCGAAGACGTAGAGCACTGGGTTGGCACAGCTGCTGATGAAGGCTATGGCAGAGGTGACAGCACGGCTCCTGCGCCATATTTTATTCAACCTGGTGGGTGGAGAGGTGAGCAGAGCATTTATTATTTTATTAGACACAAATGACAGAATGTACATAAAAGGGTCACAGACTATGCAAAATATATGACTAGCTTCCAAGGGCGGAGCCAGACGTTGTAAACGCCCAAACCTAAGGGGGTCCGGGGGCACGTAGCTGACTACAATGATTGTCTATAGAATTAAAAAACCCAACACGAACTCCAGCGTGTACTGGATTTTTTTTTTTTTGATTTACAGCAGCTATATGCGCTATTTGTCAAGCCATTTGAGACGACAAAATGTTTATAAATCTCTACATCATTTCGGAAAAACATGATAGTTGCCCAGGAAAAAAAAATATCCTGTAGATCCTACATCCTATTTTGGAACTGTTCTTCAACTGTTTTCATCATTCTGAATTACGCAACAAATGTTGAGGATGACTTAATTAACTGATGATAATATTGAAAAGAATTTGGTGTAAACAGCATTGCTAATCTTGAAACCTATTTTTGTTGTACTATGCTGGAATAGAGCTCACAGGATGGATGTTCAGCTGCCAAATCTGATACATTTGAATTCATGCCATAATAATCTGGGCTGCTCTAATTGCACGTGAAGGATCCCCAACAGGTCCAAGTAAATAATGGTCTTCAATACTTGAATATTAGGCCAACAGATGAAAATTATATTAGATTTATTAGGGAAATAGCATAGTAGGATTAGCAACATGGACATTAGAGATTTGTAGAGATTTGTATTTGTATTTGATGAGGCAGCAAAATAATTTGTATTCAAATCGAAGTGGAAATAAGCGTAACAATCCTGTTTTTGTTTTTTATTACACTTCTACTTTTAGGATATTAAAGTGTTGATAAGAGTGGTATTCAATAAACTAATATAATACTTATGAATATTTGGTTTATGGTTTTTCAGAAACACAGCAATAAACATGTATAACCATAAACAACATTGAAAACATCACTTTTCATTTTCATTTTAAAACATTCAGTTCGTAATCCACACTCAAACCACTAAACTAAACTCTAAACTGACAAATGCCTGTTCAATGCGGCATTCGGGAGGGTTCAGCAGTTATTCTGGTTAGTCCAGAAGGCACGAGCACGTCGTGGTTTCCAACAATAACACAGCTGCTGTTGGGGAAACCATGGCAACTTCTGTGGCGCAGAGACGTGCTTGCCTAGCCCGGCCCTATATGTCTATGTGCCCCGGCCCACTTTAACCCCTGGTTTTGCCCACATCTTAATCAGGCTGTGCTGCTCTTGTTTTAGTCTGTGCTCTCTCTCCCCTCCACTCTACTGTTTCCGTCCTGTTACGTCAGCACAAGTAGGCAAAGCACAAGCCCGCCGCGCTCACAGTGCGGAGGAACACCAGCTATTTGAAATTATTATTATTCTTTTGTGTTCTTGTTTTGTTTTTACCTAAATGATTTGGTAAAAAAACATTCAATGATAGAGCCCCAGAAGTAATAAGATGCACACATATTGTTGTCATTACTTACATTCCTTTTACTTGACCCTCTGGACACAAAGCCCATGTAACCTGAGAACAGTGAAATACATAAAAATCAGCATCTCGTTACACTTTTAGAAATTATATTAAACCTGGGTGCATGGATAACAAAGACTCTATATACTCTATGTGTGACATACCTGCACCATGTTGATGATGTGGTAGGGCAACCAAAAGAGGCAGAAGGTCAACACGATTGCCAGGATGAGCTTTTCACTACGTATGCGACGGCCAAACTTGGTATTTCGGATCCGTCGTAAGATGCGGATGTAGCTGACTACAATGATCGTGTATGGAACTAAAAACCCCAACACGAGCTCCAGCGTGTACTGGAGGACCACCTGTGCAGGGGAGATACATGAGAAGAGATGAGACGAGAATAGAGGGAGAATATTATTTAATATTCTAACATTCTGCATTACCTGAAATCAAATGCTGGTTGCCCCCAAAAAGCCAGCGAGAGGTAAATGTTTCAACACCCAGAGATGCCAATGGGATGGACTTCTTTTAATGTTGCAGTGTGGGTAACCTGCTAGTTAGTTTGACGTTTTGTCCGACCATGTCGGAAATCGAGTGTTTATAGTTGTTCCAAACAGCTACACTTATAGGGGTAGTAAAAAGCCAGCTGTCATAGAGAGATGGAGATGGGAACAAAAAAATCAGCATCTTTAAAGCTCACTGAATAAGACGTTGTATCTTGTTTGTTTGATTCATGCTTAGGCTGGAGGTGTTACCCTGCTTCCAGTCTCTGCTAAACTAGGCAAGTCATCTCCTGGATCTAGTTTCATAGATCCTGAGACCATCCTTTGCCTCTAGATGCGGTGGGACGACACTTGTTCTTGTTCACTCCAAGTATACTGAACCCTTCAGTCAAAACTGAAGAGGTTTTTCAGATGGAAGGCCAAGCAGAAGAATCCATTTGCCTTTGACTAACTATTTAACTCCTAGTGAGACAGAGGACAAGCTGACCTGATGTCAAAGTAACACAGCATTATTGAGAGTAGTAACTGCAATGTAATTACTGAATTTCAAATTGTAATCCCTCAATGCGTAATGCATTACTGCCAAACGTTGGACGTGGATGATTTAGAATCTTTAATGGTTTCTAAATTCTTAGAGGCAAGTCTTGAACACACTCACCATAGGTGGCGGCACAACGACATGGCAAAGCTATATCGGCGGTAAAGTGGTAATGAGTGTGAATCAGTTGAAATTTTGCGAAACCTTTTTTTCCCCAGAGGTACAGCCTTCTCCAAAAATCAATATGATTGTGTATCACCATGCCTGTTTTGCAAAGCACCAAGCACTCTTGGTGGAGAGTGCCTAATTTTCATTGATATTATAAGGTTAAAATATTCACTCACTTGGCTGTTTTGATCATGGTAGGAATCGCACACCGAGACATTCCCCTTCATCTCCACTTTCCTGAAGACGATTGCAGGAAGAGAGGCGACCATCACCATCACCCACACCACCGCCAGCACCCGCAATACAGTCCTCCGGCCGGTGATAACGCTGACACGCTGCGGCCACAGCACTGCCACCAGCCTGTACAGGCTCATGAGCATGATGAGCTGGATGGAGGCGTACATGTTGACCAGACACAGGTAGAAGAGGACCTTGCACATCACATTCCCAAACACCCACTTCTTCATAACCAGGTAGACGATGAAGAACGGGGTGAGAGCCATCAGCGAGCCGTCGGCGATGGCCAGGTTGAGGATGAGGAGGGTGGTGACGGACTGCTTTCGGGCACGTGCCAGGATGCTCCAGATGATGAAGAGATTTCCAGGGAAGCCCAAGAGAAAGACGAGGCTCAGGATGAAGGCGCCGATGGAGGTGCCAGTCGAGTTACCCACAATGGTCTCATTTCCTGCACTGGAGGACGTGGGGATGCTCAGGGAGGGAGAGCTGTTACTCTGGGCCATTTTTTGTTACCTGCCAAAGAGAGCATATTGGTGAATGATTTTCATCAAAAGATTTGACACAGTGCATTCACATTGCTTTCTTTTAAGGGACATAAAACATACTAGAGAACACATTAATACTATAATTTCTATGACAAATGATACAAATGCTAAGAAACCTCAAAGGTGTGTTTGTTAAGTTTAATAATCAATATCTGACAGTCTTTTGTGGGGCAGTTTCCCGAAGAATTAACTATAATATGGAATTATATAAGCATTTCTCACCCACACGAACATACTATATTACAAAGTGACTTTAAAAATGAACTTTTAGATGACTAATAGTTTCACCTCTGAATCGTACTCAGTGTTTTATCTGGCACAGGTATCAGTTTGACAAGACAAGAACGTATTTCTGCAGGAAAGTGTGGGAGTGCGGGGGAAGTGTAACAGGTTTTAACGGAGACTCTTAATTCCTGAACAACGAGACCAGACACGAGTGAAAAGCAACAGTCAGATTTATATTCTCTGTCTTTCTCCTGATGATCCAAATGTGTCTGTAGTAACATGCAAACACAAAAGCAATTTAAAGTGCTTTATTTAAGCTTAAAATTGAAATTTCTATAATGTAGAAATGTTTGACTCAGAGGGAAATATTGTACGTTTCACTGCACTGCATTTATCTGACAGGTTTAAGTTATTGCTTACTTTGCAGGTTGTGATTTTACATACAAAACATGAACACTTTATAAAATGTGACGTTTTGGTACAGATTACAAAGTCAGCTCTTGTATGTATCATACAGGCCCCTGCAAGGCAACATATGTACTGCAGCTATTTCATGTTACTGGAACTATGTTTTAAAAAGTGACATGTCATCACTTTGAACATATCTTGACTATTAGTTTCAGAGCACGCCCTTTAGACTGCTGACACTAAAACTATGCAATGTCAGTACTCTTATATAATCAAATAAAATCACACCCACATCTGCCAACCAAACTGGTTTGATATTTCTTAGAAACTTGTGCAGTAATTATGGATTATCACAGTATAAATCAGTGTGTAATTGGCTGTAGTGGTAAGCGAGTACACACCAGGTGATATTACAGGTAAAAACACAGCATTTGTTGGGTTTTGAAGACAATTACTCTTAGTACTGCTCCTGTAGCATACTTGCTGTATAATACATGCTGTCACACATTAAAGAGGAACCTGTAATTGGTATCACATTTAAGGAGGTGGGACCTGAGAAACTGTCTGTTCATGCTTTAGAATTATGTTTTTTTATTTTTTTTTTTTGGAGACAAGAAAGGTAATTTAATTATTAATTCATAGGTATTTCGCAAAAATGTGTTTTTGAGTTGTTTTTTGTTAGTTTGGGGGGCATTTTGTTTAATTGTACACTGAATAACAGAAAACAACACAATGATATATGATATAAAATCAAATGCTATTAGATACTGAAAACAAATAAACAGGGAAATAAGTAGGCCTAAATAAATATAGTGCAATACAAGAATAGAAAAGTAGTGCTTTCTCAATATTTTTTTAATAAACAATTAAAATATATATATATGTCAGCAAAACATAAGTAAAGAGTTCTATTTTTCTTGAAAAATTTTCAGCTGATGTAATCTGTATTTTTTTATTCTACTGCAGATGTACTTGCAACCGTTTTTAAATCAAATATTGTTGGATAAAAGCATTTTCTTCAGGTTTCAGAAGAAGAGAGAGACAAGGAAATGTGACCACATGGCCAGTGTTTACTGAAAGCCGGTCAAACCACATTGACAGTGGCATCAAAGCAGCAGCCAGTGAAACTGTCAGAATGTGTCACAATGAGACACTATACCAACTATAACCAGGTACTTGGTGTTGTTGTCACGTTGAGTCTTTTCTGTTTCCGTTCCTCTTGTGGGAGACAGCGTTTTTTTTCTTTAACCCTTTTGTTTACTTGCAATTAACAAAATTATCCCTGTTGTTTGACTTCTACTGTGATTTGTAAAGAGCTCCCTGTAAAAAAAAGTGACCACAATAAAACCTGACTGACTCAAAAGGTGTGTTTGTGTGTGTTGTGTGACTCACACACATACCTACAAAAACAAACCTGTTCCGCCTACAAGGAAAAAACATACGTACAGAAATTAAGACATAGAATAACAGCATAACTCCACAGATTTATTTGCACAACTTGACACATTGTTCACATTTGAACAAATCACAGCTGTCAAATAAACCTGATAATGTCACAAGACTGCATGAGAACGCTTCGTATATTCTCAAAAATATACAGCAACGTATTGCAGAAAAATAACTCCTGTAAATCCTGAAGAAAGAAAACAAAAGTACCTAGTTTCTCCTCCAACAGTAGCAGTCACTATGGGTGACTGCAGTGATTTGTCAGTAATTGTAAAGGCAGTGTTGTTACTGACAGAAACCAACACAGACTCATGAATGAGAGACAGGAAAATGAGACAGACTCACCAAGTCATCCACCGTGAACCCCAGCAGGAGAAAGAAGACACCAAGAGCTCGAAAAGAAGTCAGAATTTGTTGTAAATGTTACCTTTCGTCTCTGCGCGTTTTTCCTCCCACCCACTCTCTCTCTCTCTCGCTCTCTCTGTCACTCTCTGTGATTGATTTGTCGTGCCTGCTGTAACATGTAGTGTTTTGAAAGGGAAAGGTGTGTCACAATAACCTGGTCTGCCTCTGCCCTGGCAGTCTGTCAAGATCCTCACACACCATGCCAGGAAAGGAAGCGTTAATGCGCCCAAAGTGAAAAAAAAAAAGATTTCTCCCTGATGGTATCGAGCTATGCAAATCTCTGCTTGGGGCATTACATGGCCAAAAGTATATGGATACCCAAATAATACACCCATATGTGATTGCTGAGCAAGTCATTCGGAAATCTGGCTGCAGGGATTTGCTCCCATTCAGCCACAAGAGCATTAGTGAGGCCGGGTATTGATGTTGGGCAATAAAGCCTGGCTCTCAGTTGGCATTCAAGTTCACCCCAAAGATGATGACTGGGGTTGAAGTCAGGGCTCAGCTCTTTACACCAAACCAGGAAAACCAATTCTTTATGGACCTTGCTTTGTGCATGGGGGCGTTGTCATGTCAAAATTTCCCTAAACTGTTGGAAGCGCACTATTGTATAAAATATCATTGTATGCTGTGGTCTTAACATTTCCCTTTGTGGAAACAAAGGGGCCTAGCCCAAACCACAGAAAACTACTCCAGACTGTAAGTACACAGGTGTATGCAGGTGCGTCCACATACTTTTGGTCATATAGTGAATATTGTCTTGTCTATTTTTGATGTATTTTATTTAATTTCATTCTAATTTAACATATTTTTATTTTCATCTCATTTCATTTTTTTATATATCATTTAAGCACTTAAGTGCTATAATAATAAACCTCAGAGCAGAACTAAGGTGACTAGTTAAAAAATCTGAAAGCAGCCTCAGTCCTGTAGTGAATCTTTATGGCTGTACTGTACACCATGAGGTAAGTGAGAAATTTAGAAAATACTTCTTGTGATTTGGGGGAACTAACCCTTTAAATATTTACATTGATACACAAATCGATGTTTTTACAAGCTGGTGAAGGTCAATATTCTTCCTGACAGATCATCAAATTTTAGATTCTCTGTTTTGTGTCATTATTGCTTTGTTGCCCTATTTTGATGTCATCTTTCAGCAACTGTGTATGAAAATCCATCCATCAATACTGGGCGAGAGGCAGGGTACCACAGTGAATCACAGGGCTAACACATACTCATGCAGTAAGAGGACAGTGGAAATAAACCAGATAAAATCTTCAATATCAACAATTAAATTAAATTTATTTTTTAAAAGGCACAATCAATATTCAAGGTATCACAGTGCATTTTACAATTATCAAGACATTCTACAGTGTAAACATTGGGCCATCCCAGGTTGGCAGTTAATAGTGTTGGGACTGAAACTGACCATATCTACTAATTTGTGCTGAATTTGCACTTGCAATAACTTCCTTTTTCTTGCCAGGGATGACAGCCGTCTGGAGAAGCTTTCTGATTATGAAATAGCTCAACCACATACGTTTGCCTCAAGAAAACAGACACACAGTATGGAATCACGTGGAAGTGATCACCCGTTATACGCTCTGTTAGATCAGTTTATAACAAAGCCCTGCAGCGGGCACGAAGGACGTTATTATAGACGAGAAATGAAGAACATAAATGTGTTTTGTGCAAACTCAAACGTTTTACAGATTACTTTGCGCTCTACACACCAATGGAGCACTTAACTGAGGAAGCTGAATATTTCATGCTACAATGCAAAAGTTTGTGTGCAAAACACTGAATGCTGAAGTAGATATTTTCTTTTAACCACCCATCTTCAACATATTTTTCTCTCTCTCCCCTTTGGAGCCATGTACTAAATACTTTCAATAATTTTTCTGTAATATTTCGGAATTGTTGTTACAGAAAAAAAAAAAAAAAAAAAAAAAAACTTTATCAAGTTTAAGTTTAGAAGTTTAAAAACTGCTATTACAAACTCATACACTTTTACTACCATAACTTGACAAGCTGTGCAAACACTCCAGCATCGTACCATTCATAGTTCAGCCCAAGCCCAGGATAAAGAGGCTGGGTGAACGCGGTCTGGACTTTGTGGAGCAGAACCATCGGGTCAGAGACCTGATAAAAACACAGAGTTCCCGCTTTATAATCCAGATACACTCCAATCTTGTAGGAGCAAGGGCCTGCCACCTTTGTCTCTACGTTATTGTGACGGAAGGTGTAACCGTTGGCTGTGCACTCTAAGCTCCAGGACTTGTCATTGTGTCCAAACTGTGACTCCGCTGTCGTGCGCTTGATGTCTTTGTATGCAACTGCTGCTGACAGAGTGCGAGCATACCACTCCACCTCCCAGTAACATCGCTCTGACAAACCTTCTCTGCACAGCACTTGTGGAAACTTAGTAAACCTGCCTGGCGCAGCAGAATACAGGTTCGGTGAAGGCCTCATCCGGAGGTTGTCTATCAGGTAGAGATACCGGTAGTTTGAGGTTACATCCAGTGTGAGGGGACAGCAATCTGCCAGGAAAACAAAGTGAGCATTAACAAAAAATCCACTGCCAAATAGTGACGATTATTGCATTTGAGCAAAGGTGTGAATTTCTTACAGCCTAAAAACTCTTGTCTGGTTTTTGGTGCTGACGGTAGTGAGAAGTCAATATAAGAGACTGTAAAAAAGAAACAGAACAGTCATTTTAAAAACACCACTGAACATGAATATAGCCATTGTATGAGTCAGAATTTTTATATTTCCATAGGTTACCTGTGGCAGAAATCCTGGGCCACGTGTCACTTACGACAGCCTCCAATTTATCTCTGAGCTCAGACACACAGTCCGCCACGTCTGTGAAGGACCGCTGAGGACCAGCACTGGGTGAAAAGTCTGGAGAGTCACAGGAAGTGGAGAGAGACTGGAAAGTCTGAGGAGAACGAAGACAGAGGGTGAAGCCAAAGACAACACAATAAAAAATATTGGCAAGATATAGGCAAATAGATTTTATAGGCAGATAGTTTGGGTCACAAAAGTCAGTGATTTATTTTTTTTTATTCAGAATACCTATTCACAAAAATAATATTGTTCATGGGATATAGTTTTAGCAATTCTTGTACAAAGAGTGCCTTCCTTTAATGCCCCGGCTTTGATTTAAGTTCAATTTTAGTGTCTTGTCTGCATTTGTTATGGTTACACATGGTCACTCATAAATGAAAATATTGATATTTAATATTTATCTCTTTATTCACCATTTTACTTGCACATGAAAATCTAACTGTGATCCTACAGGTTCAGTACATGTGCTGCAGTGTCCCTTTTGGCCAATAGATGGAAACTATTTATTTAATCGTGCACAAATGTCAAAAAAAAATCTTGAAGAGAACAACTTTAAAAAGTCAAAAACAACACTAAAATGTGCCCGGTACCTGAATCAAATGGATGTGATCGTCAGCATGTAACAGCTGTTCCAGGTCAGTGTTTCTCCTCCTCAGCTTCGTGATCTCGTCCTGCAGCTGCAGCTGAAGCTCCTCAGCCTGAGCGACGGCGGTTTTCTCCTAGGTCTTCGATCAGCTGCTTCACCTCTCCACGTCTCCTCTGCATGGAGGAGATGAGCTCGGCGAAGATCTTGTCACAGTGTTTCAGCGCAGTCTGGGCGCAACTCTGTTGGCACACATCAGGTTTTCCATTAACTGAACAACATAATAAAATCTCACAAGCTGGCCCTGACCTTTGACCGCCAAAAGGGCCAAGATAACAATCTGAACTTTTCCATTTTTCAACAAAACGGCTCTAAAAACCCACTGTACACTAACAACTCAGCAAACAGCAGACAGACAGTTAACAACTGGCTGGTGAACATGAGCACATTTAGCAGCTAAAAGAGACAGATATTGCCCTCAGGAGTTGTTAGAGACCAAAATCAGAGCTTAAAGAGAGGGAATATTGGACTTAAATTTGTCAGATGGACACAAACACGACTCCAAATTAACGATAATGTTGCTCCATAGCTGCTGGATGTATACATAAGCCACTGTTTGCCAACAACTTTGGCATATCAACTTAAAAGGTGGTCATATGTCAGTATTATGTTCGCAGCTTCTTTCCACTGCCCCAGAGTGGCAAAAAAATATATACACACACACATTTTACAGATTTAAGTTAGGAACCATTAATCAGTGTGGAACATTGGGAGTATGTCTATGCCAGTTGCCAAGGTTCAGAATTTACTCCAGGTTAAAAAGGAAGCTATAAAGACAGGAATAACGTGTTTATGTTATTTTTATTTATGTATTTATGCCAATTGGCTTATGATACTGACTGTATTAATGAGTTTAAAAAACATGCCCAGGGCAAACAGGTTATTTATGTGCAGATTATCCTAAGTGGTATTTTGCAATAAGTCAAGATCTATTAATGATTCCGACTCTTTTAACGACACATCCCATTTAACTGTGAGCCCCAGAAGGCAGCCATACAACCTCATACATCACTAAATATCTTTTTCACACCTTGAGGTTGTCCTCAGCTTGGCTCAGCTGCTTCAGCTCGTTCTTTCTCTGCCGGACTCTCGCCCGGACCTCCTTATTACTCGAAACCAGATGTTTCTGGAAGGAAGAAACAATGATTATTTTTCCTGCGAGACTGGAGGAGATCATTGTAAATTAAAACAACATTAAAATAATAGTTTGATTTTCCCATTTGACATGTCAGGATGAGCTCAACAGGAGCACAAACATGAAAGTACTTGTTAGTCATTAACAAGTATGTCATATGGCTATATGTCCTTTGGAAGTACTGGACTTTGAATGAAAGGGGACAATTTGGACAAAGGAGTAAAACCTTAAGTAGATTTTCATCAACTAAACAGGCTTCAGTCTAATAGATTTGGTTTCTACCTCAATTTCAGCCTTCTGCACTGAGACAGAATTCGTTGTGTGGCCCTTGTGTTCATCTTCAGTGCACTGAGAGCAAATAAGCTGCTTGTCCGTCTGACAGTAGACCTCCATCAGCTTGTTGTGCCTCGTACACATCTTTTCCTGCAGTGGGATTGTAGCTGAGACCAGCCGGTGCTTCTTCAACACCGGAACACTGTGGTGAGGCTCCAGGTGAGCTGGACAGTACGACGCCAAACACGTCAGGCAAGACATGGTGGCTTTGTTCTGTCGGGTCTCACAGCAGAAATCACAGGCGACATCCGCCGGGCCGGCACGGGCCACGGCAGCCGGGGAGGAAGCATGCTGGGTCTTCTTCATCTTCTCCACAACCTAGGGAATGACAGTTTGGACAGAAATTAGGTCTCCGTTGTAGAGTTGATAAGCTCTATTCAGGGAGCAAATAACATAGCCTGACCACACTGGACTATTGGATTATTTAATTAAATAAACAATATACTAGTTTTAAAAAAAAAGTAAATTGTGTCCATGATATGTACTGAGGGGGACTTTTACAATTGAAAAATAAACTTTTCAGCGCTGGCTGTTGGACAAGCTATATAATGGCGACAGTTTCTAAATGACTTCACAAATATTTAGCATTTCTGTACTGACATTTTTAGGTTATTTGGTCGAAAACTTCTATTACCACCACTAGTGCCACTAGTGTTTTGACTAACACTACTCCTTTTCTTTTTAATTTTTTTTTTTTTATCTTAACACAAACAAGAAATCCACATTAGGATTCAATGTGTGGAGACACATGGCAACACAAAAAAGAATTTTCATTTTCCTGTAAACATATTGTGTTTACAGGAAACAATAAGGAATAGAGTTTATCAAACAATCTAGTACAGGTGAGAGGTGTTTGTACCTGCTCTTACCTCAGCCAGCATGTGGTTCCTCCTCAGCTCGGGCCTGGGACTGAAGGCCTCCCTGCACTGAGGGCAGCTGAACCTTCCCTTCCCCTCGTCCTGGTCCCAGCAGCTCTCAATACATTTTTTGCAGTAATTATGTCCACAGTGAATGGTGACGGGCACTTTTAGCAGGTCCAGACAGACTGAACAGCAGAACTGGTCCTGGTCCAGCTCAGCTCCACCTGGCTCCCCCAGCTGATGTTGCTTGCCAGCCATTCTACTGTCAGTGTCTGTCAGCGCTGCTGAGTTTCATTTAGTCTGTAGGTATCAACTCCCCTGCTCCATGGGTGGGGCTCATGGACAGTGTGTGTGATTCAGTCTCAACTCAACCCTCTTTGATTGACATCACCTGTGTGCTCAGAGAAATTGTTAAAGGGGACAGACACCAATTGTACACAACAAGAACAGTTCACTAGTCATGGTTAGTGCTAATCAGCCGGTGTATACAGTTTTATAATGTCCTCTGAAGGGACCTTTCAAAGTCTGACAAAATCATTTCTGATCATAGGATGTCATTACTGATATTGAGTTAGTCCTGGGACTACAATCATTGTCAGTGTCAGACCTATTTTAACATTTCCACATTTTTGAAAATCCCCAAAAATACGATTCATTTTGGCAGGGAGTAATAATTCCTTGCATTACAACTGGCCCTTTGCACCACTCTGCTCACAGGCCCTAATAACTATGAACTAATGATTAACGAATTGTGGAAAATTCCCTCAAGCAAAGTATGCAACACTGTGAACTTACAAAAGCATGCATAAAAAGCTTAAAAAGTCCTGCATACTTTTAAGAAAACCATGTTAATATCTTTCAAGTCTGTGAGGTTTAGACACTTACTGAGGCTTTACAGTTCTTACATCTAGGAAACTATAAAAACTAGTAACAAATGGGTTAGGCTAAAATTTCTGATTCAGGTGCATACCCTTTATCCCAAGTTGAATTTCCTGTGTCACAAAATACCCAACAAACATCCAAGTTTTCGGATGCAGCTTTAATAGAGACACCCAATCTACTTGACCTCTGACCTCGCCGTGGAATCAGAAAAGGTTTTATATAATAAAACCACCAATAACTGTATGAAAAATCACAATATAAAGTTTCATAAATGCTGCACTTGATGCACCTCCACTTTACAGGATGTCACAGAAAAGGTTCCAGTGGCATCTCATTAAACAAAGTGTTTAGGGGGCCCCCTGTTGATCACAGCTTGCCAGTGAAATCTCTGAGCGAAGAAGTAAACTAGTCAGACAGGCCCCATAATAAAACAAAATTGACAAATGAGAAAAAATTGTCAGCATGCAATGCTTTTATTGTTGGAAAATAGATTTATAACAATTTCTCAATATAGTCTAGACAAAGTGCTCAGTGGAAAAAAAAAGTTCAGCATCATCCAACACCTTGAATTTAAGGAGAGTCTACATCACACAACCCCTGTCAGATAGTTAAACATTGTTTGCTTTAATCAGTTATGTATACATGTATTTAATAAAATAGCAATATATAAAGATGGCAGGAGCCCACTGTACTTAGATTAGAACGTTATTACATAGTTTACAAAGGAGTATTGGTTTTTCAGAAAGAACATTTCCCTCCACCCTTTTCAGCATCACTGCTTATCTAGTTTTGATTCTGTTGTGTTTTTCAGCCCCAAACATTCGTACCTTTAGTTAAACCCACACAAATCTTCTAATTTTTTTTTAAATAGACAATGGATCTATCAGGTTAGCAGCTACAAAGAGGATATTTCCCTCTAGAGTTGGTGGAGCCAAAAGGAGAGTGACTGTGGGATAAACAATCGCCAGGCAGCCAGGAACATGACTCCAGAGGCACGCTGATGTTGCTCCGTGTCTACAAGATGGATAAACACTGTTTTTTCGTGTTTTCTAACTGCTCCAAATTAATATTCACTTTGTCACAGACAGCATTTAGTGCCCTCTCTGCTGCCTCCCGCGGGGTTTTTGCTCCCTCAGCTGCATCGTGTCCAATAATCCCACCTACTACTCCTCCTGCTGCCATCATGCCGACTCCAGCAGCACCAAGCACTCCCACAGCTGCCACTCCTGCCACTTCTCCTCCTGCTGCTGCTGCTGGAAAGCTTCTCACAACTTTAATTAATCCTGCAGAATTTTTGAAGGCTGTAATAACTAATCCAACCATCGCTGCCACACCAAAAAAAGCTCCTAACAATGCTCCTGTTGCAGTACCTGCCAGTTGGATCAGATACCTATCAGACACTGTGGCTTTAGCCTGTTTTCTTATCACTTCCAGTGGCATGTTTCCTGATGACTGTTTTATGTGCTCTTCCTCTTTCTGTATTTCTTTCTCCACTGCTTGTATCATGGCATTGATGTAGTAGCCTCCATTGTTTTCCATCACCATCTTGTCTACTGTGTTGAGCAGCTCCTCCACCTGGAGCTGGTTGCTCCTGTAGTTGTTCTGCACTTTGTTCTTCCAGTATTTATTATCAATGACGTGGCACCGGCCGCCGCACTTCTTCACCAGATCACTCAGATTCTTATTCTGACTGACAAACTCCTCAATCTTCATCCCTTTAGGGAGCTGGTCACCATGAGTGAAGACAATTACAGCGTGTTTTAGAGCCTCTTCGGAGAAACACTGGCATATTTTAGTGACGACAGCCTGCTCCTGAGCGGTGAATTTCTCCACTTTAAGCACAATGAGGAAAGCGTGAGGCCCAGGAGCGCACTCTGTGATACACCTCAGTATCTCAGGCTTCATCTCCTCCTCAGATCCATCTGTGTCGAAGAAACCAGGAGTGTCGATCAAGGTGATGCTTCTTCCGTTGACAGATTTGGTTTCTGATTGACATTTTCTCGTTCCAGAGTTGGGAGAATGATTTGTGGTGAACAATTTCTCTCCAAATATGGTGTTGGCCAGATTGCTTTTCCCAGCTCCAGTTTTCCCCAGCAGGATGATCCTCTTTGTAGTTGATACTAGAAGAGAATAATGATGCTATTAAGTACATTTGTCTCTTGCTTTTTTGCTTCCTTTAGCTGTAATACAGTAGTTTTTCATGTGTTTGGGGGAACAGTAACCAGTACATGGTGTAAGGTTGGGCTCAGATGAAGAAGCACTCATGTGGCTAATTTGGTTGAAAATAAAAGAAACAATAAAATAAAATAAAAAAAATAAACATCACATACATTTTATAACAATGACAGAATAAATCACCTGAATTGTTCAAGTAAAGAAAGCTTCTGTTTTTCACCCAAGCAACAAATACAAATTTTTTTTTATCCTGGGTGACGTTATTATAGCCAAATCAAATACATCTGTATTGTAAATAAGTAACAAATGCACTTCAAAACATGAAAAATGGGTGCCACACGATTTAATTCAAATTGTTTGCTGTCTAATAAATAATAAATAAATACCCACCTTGGTCTTTTTGGAGAACATTGTCAGTGAATTCTTTGAGTTGGAAATCTTTCTGGACCGACTGGAACTCCTGCAGAGACAAGGAAGTATAGGGTTTAATACCAATTCCAGTATTTATTCATCTGATGCAGAAAAAATGTTAGCTGATGTTTATTGCTTTATTGCTTGTTTAAATTTCTTTATACATTTGATTCTACTGGTTAATTTCTTCAACAACTGTGTTACAACAATTAACAGTGAGATATGTATTTAAGCCAGTAATAATTTTCTGCAAAGATAGTTGGACCGCTACACATGGTCTGGCCCTGTCCCTGAGTTCTACCGGGTGGTCAGGTCACTGAAACCTGCACTGCTGTTTGTACTAAAAAAAATCCAAATCAATTTGGAGAGTTTCATTTTGAATAGTGAGTGTTAATGGGACAATGCATTTACATTACCTCAGTAACCTCTCTCTCATTGGGGTGGATGACGATGCGGACCAGGAACGGTGTTCTGCTGGCTCGGTTCTGTTCAAACGCATGAACTTCCTCCAGTAGAACCCTGGCCACCACGCTGTCAGGAAAACGCAAGACAATCCCAGCCCCGAGTACAGGGAGAGCAACCGATGCAAACCCACGGCTCTCACATGAGGTCAGGATTTCATTGATGCCACTTCTAAGAACCTGGAAAAGGTCAAAATTCAATTATTATCATAATATGTAAGGCTAGACATAGGATAGACTGTATTATGGTGTAGAAAACTGGAAAAGTGCTTCTGAGAAAGTGTTCTCACACACAGACACAAAGAGTTAAGACAAATAAAAACACTCATCCACTATTTCACCTGGAGTGCAGTTCCATCTTGGTCATTATCCCAGGGAGCAAGGTTGAGGAAGAGCACTGCATTAGCTGGAAGTCCAGAGAAGCCCTCCACCAGGACTAAGTCACCAGGCAGCGTTTCTTCTCTTGCTTCCTTTCGAAAGCATGCAGTCAGCTGGGGTCCAACTATTTTGAACAAAGTGTTTCCAACACGGGTAGAGAGAGGATCATGGCCAACCATGGGCGATACCAGGGCATCCACCTAGGGGAAGTTGTGGAGGTTGAACATTTAACTCTTCTTTTCCCAGCCTCCAATTTAATTGTCTAGGATACTAATTCCCTCACACTGTTCCTCATAGTGTTTGCTTGGTAAAAATCATCTGACATCTACCGGAAGAAATAAAAGTTTCCCCCTTAAAAAACACATCCTAATTGTCACATCCACATTTCCCTAAATTGGGTGCCCTTGTTGACAGGAACATCAGGTAAATGTAATATAGATTTTAGAAATAAGTAGCCCCAAGTACCAGACATAAATAGTTATAAAGACAAGGTTTAGACGATGACAGATTATCAAATTGATATGGTGGATTTGTTGAAGATTATTTCCACATCCAGCCGGCATGGAGCAACATTCATAGGGAGTCAGGTTTTTGGCCACTTGGTGAATGTAAATCCAACATTCGTGCTCCCTTTAGCTCAGTTTTGCTTTCAAAACAACTCCTGACGGAAATATCTGTCTCTTGAGCTGTTAAATGCCCCCACTGTGTTCACAAGCTAGTCGTTAACTTTGTCTGCCTGCTGTTTGGTGCTGGCCAAACCGGTAACTTTACCATTGTATTATGCTGCATGTCCATTGTTTCCAAGGATTTTCCATTTCAGTGATTCTTTTCAGTAGTTTTGTGTAATGTTGGAGCTTGTGATGAACGTCAAACTGTTTGCACATCACCAAGGTAAGCAAAGCCATTTATAATGCCATGCCTGTCTTATAGAAAAGCACTCATGCAGGTATTCCAAACATTAGCCGTTCTGCAGAGAGTTGTTCTTATCCTAAAATATAATCACTGAGACAATCTGAAAATCTCTAATCTGAACAGGCTTGATACATTTTCTTAAAATGTCTCACCTGCTGGGTCTCGATGGTTCCCTGAATGATCTCCACACAGACACCACCTCCAGGAGCTCCAGCAGTGGCTCCTCTCGCTGTGTCTGGAGCAGCTGCGCCCATCGGGAACCCCAAATCACTTGGAGCACTGTTTCCGGTGCTTATCCCTTGGAGAATCCTGTCACATGCTTCGCGCATGGCCCTCACCACCTCTTCCCTGTTATCAATCAGGATGACTCTGCCCAGACTTCGCCCTCCCCGACTGCCAAACTCTTTAACAGCAGTTACAATAGCCTCGGAGCACACAGTGACAGGAACACCGAAATTCCCTGAACTGATACAAGGAATGGCTATGGACTGGAACTTCATGATTTCTGATAAATTCAGAGCAGCACTGACAACTTTTTCAAGTAACGCCCTTTCTTTGCCACCTGCTTTTCCACCCACAGGCCCAACAGCATGCAGCAGCTTCTTGCAGTTTAAGTTCCCTCCTGTGGTCACTACCACGTCACCTGTAGCAATTTTCCCGTTACATTTTACTACGGTATTGCTCTCACTCTGTACTTCAGGGCCGCCTGCTTTACTCAGAGCAGCAGCAACACCTCCACCGTGGTCCAGATCTTCATTGGCAGCGTTCACCAGGGCATCTGCATGCTGTTTGGTGATGTCACCAAGACATACCTCGACCTGGAGCCCGTCACCAAGACTGTAGCTGGCCACAACTGTGTTTACTTCACTCAAACTCTTCTCATCTTCATTCCCAGAAGGAATTTGGAAATTTCTCACTGCCCCAAACGAGTCAATGGTGACTCTGTCCTGAACGAGGGAGTCCAGAAGTGGACCCAGCCTGTTCCTGACCTCAGTCACTTTGCTGGATGGACCTTCCAGCACAACAATGGGCCCAGCGGAAGATGTTGAAGGATGAAAGGTAACCCCTGAATAGTCAAAACCATGCAGCTGCAGCAATTCTGGTAACTCTTGTGCTAACTCTGGGAAAGGCACATGGACTGTGCTTTGCACACTAGACTGGTCCAAAATAAACTGCGTGACAGCTTCACTCAGTTCTTCAACCTCTTCGGTGTGGCCCAGTAAGCACACCGTGCTGTCTGAGCCAAACACGACCTGCGCCCTATATTGCCTTTGGTTCATGTAATTTGTCTTGGCCTTAAGCTTTTCCCGAAGGTCAGACGGCACAGCAGAGCAGTTAGGAACGTCAATCTTGACTTCCTTGAATGCTTCTTGCAGTTTTTTTTCAGTGTCATCCAGTTTGTCAGCAGAGAGGGTGAAGAAACGAAGCCCTGTGTCTCTTAACTCTACTTCCACCTTGTCACCAACCCCTAACAAGTCACCTAGCAGCCCTGGTCCTCCGTAAGCCTTCATCAGGAAGGCAAAAAAATGTGGGCTCTTGTCGGAAACCGTCCTTTCAAACACCAAATTCTCCTTATCAGAGATCCAATCTCCAGCCTTAACAATCTCCTCCACAGAACCTTCCAAAACTAACTGACCTTCACCTCCCTGCGTGACCTTTACTCCTGGAAAATCTTGTGGCAAACTGCGCTCAATGTCTTCCCAGAGGAGACGGAGCTTGGCCTCGCCTAGTCGAAAAATGCTGGTTTGCGTCTCACTTAAACGCAAAGCTCGTTCCACGTGCGACATCTCTAAATCCCTCAACGTCGCTTCCACCTGAGAGCGTTCCCCAACCACAACAGCCACGCCAGCCTCGCTGTACACCTTCACGTCATGCGTGGTCTGACGAGAGCTGCGGGACTGAAGCAAAGCTTTAACTTTGCGAGGGTCCACCTCATAGTGGCACACGTAGCCATCAAAAATCTTGTCTACCTCAGCCTTCCAATTTCTAACTGCATCTACAACAGCATGTTGAGTTAAACTCCTGACTAAGACCTTCCCCTCCTCTGGGTGAAGCTGGGCAGAGCAGGCCACGGAGGCGAGTTCTTTCTCTAGCTCTTTCCCAGCCTTGGGACATTCCTTCAGGTAACGAAGGAGGTAAGTATCAAGCTGTAATTCATATTCTTCGCCACTTGGTAGAGGGGTTGAGCCAGGAATGGACTGCAGGCTCTGTGTTGAAAAAAGATATCCAAAAAAATTACAACAGTAGTTTACTGGTCTTAGTTTTTTCCCAAAACGCATACTATCATATAATGATCATTAATGTACAGTGTTGATGATGCAGTATATAGCCTTGTTGGTGTTATAATTAAATTAAAATGAGAAACTATAAGTGGTTTTTATTTAAATATATAAACCTGAAATGACAGAAAGTTTGTGCTAACCTGTGCTGGAGCTGTAAAATCCTGGCTTGCAGTGGAGGGGGTGATGGGGGAGGAGGCGAGAGGCTCCAGGCTTTCTCGGACAGTGAACACCAGACGACCATCTGCAAGCTCCACAACATGCTCAGATCTCTGCAGGACGGCCTGCTGAGCTAAGACCGTAGAAGAGACTTTATTTATTGTGAGTTTTAAATAAGGGAATAACCCACAGGCTTTTTATTAGATGAGACTCTCTCTTTCCCTTTTTTGTCACTTGTTGTTAGAAAATAAGGAACTGCAGAGGATAAAACCTAATGCAGTTTAAGTTTGTTTTATCCACTGTCTTTTATAATTTTCTTTCTCATCTCTTCATTCTCCTCCCTCCGTTTATACCAGTGGACTAAAGTGAACTATATTGTTATTTGTGCCCAGAGTTTCCACTCCCCCCCCCCCCCCCCCTCCTCACAGTGAGCACCATAATACATTACTTCAACATTAGTCATGGTGTCATGTTTTACGGACTCAACAGCCAGTGGTGGAAAGTAACTCAGTACATTTGCTCAAGTACTGTACTTAAGTAAATTGTTGAGCATTTCAATTTAATGCTACTTTATACCTCCACTCCACTCCATTTCAGAGGGAAATATAACTAAATGTTAAAATAAGCAACATTTATCTGACAGCTGGAGTTACTAGTTACTTTACAGTTTAAAATTTTACAAACACAACATATGATCAATTTATAAAATACGTTACTGTGCTATAGATAATCAATAATATTCCAGCAATATGATATATAATAATTTAAGTCTCTAGAAGGGACCATTCTGCCAAACAAGTAGTACCTTCACTATAATACTCGAAGTACATTTTGTTGTTAATACTTTTGCACTTTAACTTGAGTGAAATCTTGAATATAACAGAATTTTTACAGAAAAAGATGAGAGCAAACCAACTTCTTCCACCACTGACACACAACAGCTGATTTCACCTCCTGCAGCTCGGTCTGCTGGTGCAGTGAATGACAGCTACAGATTTTGATTTTATTACTGATACATTCATTTGCTACGCGTAGGCCTGCACATTTCTTTATTCAAGGGGAAAAAAAAGTCTCATCTGGACGCAGAGGTTTAAGTTTCACTTTCCCAGGAAACAGAAAGTCGCTCTTTGGGGTCCAGCGTCTCAGGCTTGCTGCTGAGTCCCCGGGGGTCTCGGGCGGGTCGGTAATGCACGGTGTCTTTGGGGCCTACCTTTCTGGTATTTGAAGGCGACGCTGTAGACCCGATCGGCCGCGCGCCTCAGCCGCCCGCAGTCCCCGCCGCCGGATCTGCGGCGGACGCGGAAATAATTCTCCACCCTCCTGATCTGCGTCTCCAGCAGGCTGTGGCTGTCGAAGTACACGGGGTATCGGTAGATGTCGTCCATGGCTGAGCTCTGGCGGCCGGGCGGGCGCACGCAGGTCGTCGACTGCCGTCCGTCCGTCTCTCCGCCCGTCCGGCGCTGAGACGCGGTCCCCGCCCCCGCCGCTCAGCAGGGAGGAACCGTGCGCGTTTTGATCTCCCCTGAGACAGACGAGGGAGCTGCAGGGTTGTGTACGGGTTGTCTTAGGGCCTTGCAGCAAACGTGAGAACAGCTGACAGCACGACTGCTGCGTGTGCATTTGCAAAAAATGAACCAAATTTTTTCCCTTTAAATGTGTGTTTTTGTTTTATTTTGGCCTTGTTAAAACACAATGATGAGCGTTGAATGTTGAAGTGGGAACCCTTCCCCTTTTGCCACAAACTGGACATACAAATCTGATGAAACTGCACAAATCACCATTAGGTGTTGGTATTACACCAAGTAAGGGAATATTTATGTTTTCTATGTTATATGTTGAAGTCATTCAGACATAGAAATGAAGCCCACAGTATGTTATTCTACAGAGTGGCATCACTTATGTTAGGTGTGACACTTCTGGCAAACAAAAACTGGACAACAATCACAGATAAAGATCATATGAAAATCCATTGTATTTAACCATGTTTTATAGCCGGGGTCTCTGAGAACCCAAAGTGAAGTAATGCTTCATTTTCTGCAGTGGATTTCTGAAAAAATCTAATCAAATTAGATAAAGTTAGGAAGTATCAAGGTGATTAAACAATGTGAAGCATGTTCTATGCTGTATTAAAGAGGGCCCAGGGACCTAAACAGAACATGAGGTAACACAGACGCAAAGTTTAGTATTTAAGAATATTCAGACTGTACGTACTTATCTCGTTGTTTATGACGGGCTGAGTGGCAAAGTCCTGTTATAAAGCAGCTAATCAGTTCTTTTATTTTAATAGAGTTCAACTTCCGTGCACTCAATGGAGAACATCACACGGTTCAGGGGGGCATGCCACCTCTGCATTTTTGTCTAAACCATAGTTTTTTTTTATCATGTATGACATATTCATTAGTATACACAGTAAGTCAGATGGGAAAAAAAACACCCATGTATGTAGACGTTCTGCGGTGTGTTGGAGAATAAATCTCTTATCATAACAAAACCAGAGTCTCAGCAACTAAAAGATAAAAGCAAGTCTACACATGGCGTGCTGTAGGTGCTCTTTATTACCATCACGCAAGGTAAAGGCCCCATCCTGTGTGCTTCTATGGCCTTTATAAACTCACTGTGAGGTGGATTGATTTCAGTGGAAATACTAAGACTTTCTCTATTACAGACACAACATGTAAGAACTACAGGTCTAAAATTATTATGCAAAGTAGCTCCTGTTCTTTGTGGAAACTGAAACTAGAGTTAAAAAACTGAAACTAAAACTTTAAACCGGTCGGCACACTCTTTTAACATCGTTTAATTGACAAAGAATGGGTTATTCATAGCATGATGTGCTTTTCTCTTACCCTCTCTACTCATCATGGTATTAGGAATTATATTGCCAGTATAACATTTCTCCTTTATCTTATTTTTATGCTCCAGTTTGCCTTTCCTTTTCTCATTAATTATATAAATAGCAGCTTTCAAACTCTTAAGTGACAGTATGTGCACAGCAGTGCCTTCAACAAAAACATTCCTGCTGTAAAAGAATCTGGTGAGGTTCCTTTTGCACTGAGGCAAATTTGATATTAAAAAAATGTCCTTGTGCGTCAATACAAATCTTTACAGAACCACGCCTGGCTATCTGAGCTGTGACTAGTCCTATAGGTGTGTTCTTGCACCTGGGCAGTGACACATTTCTGAGTTGTTTTTCCAAACAGCAGGACAAAGTGGCCTACGTATCGGGATCCAGGCGCCCTCTATCGTCCGTGCTACAGTGGACATTTCAAATCTGATATCTGAAACATTTTGTAATATTTAGTTCAACCCATTTTGGCGGGTTGAGTAAATAACTAAATAACCAAACTGATCAAACAGTTGAATCAACCCCTCTCTGAAACGTCCACATTATTCCCTTCATGAAGGTAGCATTTATTGCCGGACTGTTGTGTTTTACCGCATTTGTTTAGTGTACCGGGCAAACCGAGTGCGTCTCAGCACAGAGAGGGGGAGTAACCGGAGAAAGGAAGGGCAGGGTTCACACTTTTGTGCTGATGTTTGAGACGCTGTTCTTCGACATGAAGCATCGGAAAGACAGAGTATACCTCTGTTACCCGCAGGAGAGGGCAAAGACACCTGCTGTCCCTAACCATTCTCTATCTACGTGTAAAGTCCACTATATAGAGTTGTCTGAATGTCTAGCAAGAATCATTGCACCCTATTTAATGGACTCAAATCATATCACAATAAAGAATAGTAACAGTAATAGGAAGGACTGACCGCAGAAATGTCAGAAAATATTATCTTTTTTGCCATCTGAGACACTAAATAGTTCCCTACATAGAACACTGTCAATTACTTAATGATTTCAGACACAGCATTTAATAAACAAAAAATACACTTCAGACCGTTTAGACTCCTCTGCCTTTAAATATTCTGACAGGAGACAAATGAAAATCATAAACAGGCTGTGAGTATGCATTTATTTTTTTAATATCTTTCTTCTGAAATAATTCAAATGATCAAAAACTCTTCTGCATAGTCTGAAAAAAGCAACACAGTGGACTCCAAATACACTTAAACAAACACAACTGTGGCAAGGCTAATGTGGTTTGAAG
This sequence comes from Lateolabrax maculatus, assembly GCA_031216445.1. Classification (NCBI taxonomy): domain Eukaryota; kingdom Metazoa; phylum Chordata; class Actinopteri; order Acropomatiformes; family Lateolabracidae; genus Lateolabrax; species Lateolabrax maculatus. Next base: position 5,456,333 of record CM062207.1, read on the forward strand.
TAAGTGACAACAAACTGTTTCCTGACAGTAAATGTCGCCATTTCCAAGCAGCCATTTTATGGAAAAAAGTGTTCCAAAAAGTTGGCAATCTGAAATTGCAGAAATGCAATATTTTGAAGTTATATATATATATATATAAATAATATTAAGGTTTTACAAATTCTCATCAAAATAGAAGCCAGTATTTCTTTTTTTTGCAGCATTTCTTGTTAGCGCTGAAACACTGAAAATGTTTTAAGTGACTCACCAAGACCTTTAAAGTTGCGTGAAGTTAACGTTTGTTTTACAATTCTTCCCTCTCATCTATCATATGATATCCAGTTATACTGGAGGGCCAATTACAGCCTGATCAACAGCGGCACACGTTAACCGCCCCAATATACATGTTATCACCACAACTTGATCAGTTCTGCATACTGTCCATTGCTTGACTGAGATCCATCATCCTTCAGCCCAAGGCCAGGATAGAGAGGCTCAGTGAACGTGGTGCATACTTTGTGGAGCAGAGTCATGGTGTCAGAGATGCTGTAAAAGGACAGACAACCTGCCTTATAATCCAGGAACACTCCGATCCTGTTGTTTTGAGGGCCTGACACCGTCATGCTTTCTTTGTCATGTCTGAAACAGTAACCATACTGAGAGCACGCTAAGCTCCACGACTTGTCGTCCGTTCCGAACTCTGAGTTCTTTGTTCCACTGATGTCTTTGTACGACACGGCCACAGACCAAGTACGATAACTCAAACTGACCTCCCAGTAACATCGCTCTGACAAACCCTCTCTGCACAACACCTGCCTGACATTCTGGACTGAGGGTTTCTCATAATAATAAGAATGACGACTGCTCTGGACTTTACTCGTCACCCGTAGGTATTCTTGGGAAATGGACAATTCAGCGGAGACTGAATTCTCATCCAGTGTTAGAGGACAGCAATCTGACAGAAGAGCAAACCAGGAAATAAAATATTAACATCAACCATTTGAGATTATTAATACACTGGTATAGAGTGGAACTGCATAGAATTAAATGTTTTACTCACAGCGTAAAAACTCTTCTCTGGTTTTTGGCACAGGTGGCAGCACAACATTTATAGCAGACACTAACAAAATAAAATAAAATAAAATAAAATAAAATAAATAAATAAATACCACTGGACTGGAATAAAACCACTATATAACTTTTTTATATTTCTATCAGGTACCTGTGACAGAGATCCGGGGCCATGTGTCCTTCAGGAGGTTCTCCATGTCATCCCTCAGCTTCGACACGCAGTCTGTCACAGTCTCGAACCAAAGCTCAGGACGAACAACACAACCAAGTGGCAAGTCTGGAGATTCACAGAAGGCAGAGAGGGAACCGAAAGTCTGGAAGGAATTCAATGAGTCAGAGACCAGAAGAGAAACAAAATCAAAAGCGTTTTTTTTTTTTTTTACCGTCGCTAACATAATTTTGTCTAATCTCTAGTAACATTATCATTACCATTAACACAATTCATGTAGTTTTCACACAATATGCAGTCAATTAACACGTTTCTAAAATGCTTACATTTTATTTACATACAAGCATACCCAATACCAAAATTCTTGTTCTATTTACAAATATTTGCACACAGTATGACAGAAAGGAAAACCTGATGTTCAAAACCTTAAATATAGTATAAAGCCTTTACTTATTCAACAAAGGCAGCTCCAAAGGGATATTGAAACAGCTGATAAGCATTTTTGAATCAACAGATCACTGAAAAATTGAGAAATAACTGATTTACCCGTAATAAGATTTTGCTGCAGCAATTCTGTCATTTGCTATTTTTTTCTACTGTACATTCTATAAAGTAAAGAATGTACAGGTAGAATGTGCAGGTAGAAATGTAACACGAAAGGTAATGCAGTTTTTTGAATTGCTAGATAGAAAAACATGTAACAGTTCTTTGAAAGAACGATTTGATTTTGAGACGGGTTTGCCGTGTTTTGATAAAGTTAGTGTATATAGAGAATGTGTTGAATGGTCAAAATGGCGTTTGAGCCGAACTATTTTTCTAATTGTATGATGTAGGTGTGCTACAGAGTTTAGAAAATGTATATTAAGTATAGGTAAACGCTTGTTAAACACTATAAAAAACTGTAAACTGACATGGAAACGCTGTATTGAGGCGATCTATTGTAGTGCACGGCATGCATCACCCGAAGTCGGTTTCTACTACTACTAATACTGCCTACTGAATGAAATAGAATACTTACACTTCTTATTATCCTGTTGAAATTCATATACATTCTTTTAAGTGGTTGAAGATCCAATTATCACTACAGCGGATGTCATGCAACAGAGCCAATTAAAACGAATGATTCCCGGTAGCCTGTCTTTGTTTGGAACAGCTAAAAAGGTAAAAGGTTGCGACACAGTGAAAAGCGTCTGGCACCTGGATGAAATGGATGTGGTCGTCCATATGAGCAAGCTGTTCCAGTTCGGTGTCTCTCCTCCTCAGCTCGGTGATCTCCTCCTCCAGCTGCAGCTGCAGCTTCTCAGCCTGAGCGACTGCAGTCTTCTTCCGATCTGTGATCAGCTGCTTCACCAAAGTGCGTTTTCTCTTTATGGAGGAGTTCAGCATATCAAAGATCTTATCACAGGTCTTCACTGCAGGCAGGTGAGAACTCTATTCATACAAAGACAAACATCAAGATTAACACTCTCCGTGGCACAGTGGGATTTGTGTCAAAAAAAAGACTTCTATATCTATTTATAATGGTTGATACAGACACAGGATGCTGTGTTTCACACCTTGAAATCCTTGAGAAGTTTGACCAGCTCATTCAGCTCCTTTTCTCTCTCCTGGAATCTGTCCTGGATTTTCTTCTGACTCTCAATCAGCTGTTTCTGAAAGAATTATGAAGTTTTCTATTATTTCAATTACATCAAGTACTACCAGTAATAAAGATTTGACTAAAATTACTTTAAAAAAATACTTAAAAAAAAAAAAAAAAAACAGTTTCATGTCGACTTTGTTCTGCTGTGTTTTTGTTTTACCTGTTCCTCATCCCTCTCCGCTGCAGCTGACACTGTACGGTGGTTCTTATGCTCATCTATAATGCACAGATAGCAGATGCACTTCCTGTCCGTCTGACAGTAGACCTCCATCAGCTTGTTGTGCCTCGTACACATCTTTTCCTGCAGTGGGATTGTAGCTGAGACCAGCCGGTGCTTCTTCAACACCGGAACACTGTGGTGAGGCTCCAGGTGAGCTGGACAGTACGACGCCAAACACGTCAGGCAAGACATGGTGGCTTTGTTCTGTTGGGTCTCACAGCAGAAATCACAGGGGACATCCGCCGGGCCGGCACGGGCCACGGCAGCCGGGGGAGAGGCCTGCTGGGGGCTTGACTTCTTCAGCTTCTCCACAACCTAAAAGATGATAAAAAAAAGGGCAGGTGGTGAGAAATACTGTAGATTACATGACACACAGGACAAGAGTTTACTTCCACCAAGGCTTCAAAATCCAAAAATAAGTTGTTTACGCCAATTATAGAAAATGTTAAGATTTTTAATTTTTTTAAATCCTTTTTTTTTGAAAGTCTGCAGCTGGACCTGTTACATCATCACACTGCGCATATTTATAGACAATCATTGTGATTGGCTGATGGTGGCCATGATCTTTGATATATGAGGGCTTTGCACAAGTACATTTGTGCAAATCTTAAGTGAGTCAGACTCGTGACCACTCACAACCATTTAATTGTACCTTGTTGCAGTACTGGGACCTACAGATATTCACATATTTGGCTGTAGTTGCAAAAGCAATTTAAGGGAAGAATCCGGCCGTCAATAAGGTAACAAAACATTATGGGATGTCAAAAACAAACACAAACTTACATTATTAGATAGAGATTCAACACATTTTGTAGGTAGGGTGGTTTGAAAAATGTTTGCAAGTCACTTAAAATAGCTGTTACCAGCCAAGATGCAAAGCGCACATATGGCCACATGGTGGCCTATTGAGTTTCAATATTGCCCCTCCAAACATATTGCAACATGCTGTAATTTAACAGTCTGTATATAAAGTGACACCACGGTGTTAAATATGGTGCAGTATTTTGATAGATAACAACACGATGTTGAATAAGGTGTCATAGTTCAAGTGAAAAGTGTCTCCCCCCCCCCCCCTCCATCACCTCAGCCAGCATGTGGTTCCTCCTCAGCTCGGGCCTGGGACTGAAGGCCTCCCTGCACTGAGGGCAGCTGAACCTTCCCTTCCCCTCGTCCTGGTCCCAGCAGCCCTCGATGCAGCTCTTGCAGTAGTTATGCCCACAGGGAAGGGCGACGGGCTCTCTCAGCAGCTCCAGGCACACTGAGCAGCAGAAGTGATGGTGGTCCAGCTCCACGCCGCGATCCTGCTGCTGCTGCTCAGCCATTTTGGTGAGTTTCACGCCTGCTGAGAGCCGTGGTGAGTTTCGTTTTCTCTTATTAGGAGACACGGGGTGGGGGGTGGGGCAGCACAAAAAGGTAAACAGACTGAAATCGTGAATTAACCTTCATGATCGTTCGTGCTTGTTGGCACAAAAAAGAAAACAGACTGACAATCAGCAGCTGTTCACCTGTTCAGTCCCTTGAAAGTAAATGCAAAAAAAAAAAAAGAAGAAACTAGAACATAATTCAGCATCTCAAAGTTCTATGTAAAATCAGTAGTCCTAGGTAATGATTTCAAATTATTAATCATTCTTCATTAAAAAAAAAAGCATCTCAAGGCAGTCTAATGGGTCATAGTTCAACCTCGATCCAGCCCATGTGCTTTGTTGGTTCTGTGGAATTAAAGAATAAAAACATCTTTTATAACTTCTTCAGCTTCTCCACAACCTGAGGGTGATAAAACAGGGCAGACAGCCAGATCCTGCACACAGTCAATCAATTGTTTTTAGAAAGCCTGCAACTGGATCTGTGAAATCATCAGAAAGTTTACTGTGTTTTTCTCAGAATATTGAATAATAGTTTGCAACCTTTGGGAAATTGTGATTGAAACTCAAACATAAATTTTTATTTTGAATTTATTGTAGCACAACCAAACAGAGACGGGAAAACACTCAGAAGCAGACAGGTGTTTAATTGTTATATAACTTATAACACAAGCAATAACAAAAATAAACACATAAATGGAAGAAAAAGTCAAAAGCATTTTTCAGCCACTCAAAGTCATGTAAAGTGTAAAATGAAGAGTCAAATCTTTCAGAAACCCTGAAGTATCACAATATCATAATAAACGTCCTTCATCTTTCCCAGACAGAATTGATTTTGATTAACCTAAGGACCTGTTAAAAAGTTTAAGTACATCATCATTTGTACAACAAAAAAGACACACACACAACTGTTTACCTGTTGAATCACATAAAGCTAAATGCAAAAACTCTTTAATAAAGAGGAAACTAATGGAAAAAAACGTCAACCATCATTCAGTATCTCAAAGTCATGGAAAGTGTAAATAGTTACGTATATTTTCAGATTAGAAATCACTGTCTGTTTTTAAAATAACCACATGACTAATGACATCCTATTTCATAATGAATATCTTTTAAACTCTCTCTGATTTACGCCAACCTCCTCTTCCCTTTTTATTGTCAAAGCTCTATTCGTGGTTTTGACCTGCTCCAAACCCGGACTGACTCCAGACATCCTTGGCCGCCTTCTGCATGGCTTCCACTGGACTTTCTGCTCCCTCAGCTGCGTTATATCCTATCACACCACCCTTTACTGCCCTACTTGTTGTCGCTGAAAAAGGTGAGAGGTTCGGAACATTCCCGACAGTTATTGGAGATGTAACCATCTCCGCCACACCAAGCAAAGCTCCTAACAATGCACCTGTTGCTGTACCTGCTAAGCTGATCAATAAACTGTCAAAAACGCTCATTTTAGCCTTGTTTCTAATCTCTTCCTGTGACATGTTTCCTGACGACTGACTAATCTCTCTCTGAATTTCTGTTTCCACTGCTTGTAGCATGTCATTGGTGTAGCAGCTTCCTTGGTTTGCCTCGGTCATCCTGTCCAGGGTGTTGAGCAGCTCTGCCACCTGGACCTGGTTACACCTGTAGCCGTCCCCTTCGTTGTTCTTCCAGTATTTATTATCAACGACGTGGCACCGGCCGCCGCACTTCTCCACCAGATCACTCAGAAGTTGATTCTGTCCGACAAACTCTTCAATTTTCATTTCTTCTAGGAGCTGGTCCCCATGAGTGAAGACGACGGCAGCGTATTTTAGAGCATCTTCAGAGAAATGCTGGCATATTTCTTTGACGACAGCCTGCTCCTGCACCGTGAACTTCTCCACTTTGAGCACAATGAGAAAAGCATGAGGCCCAGGAGCGCACTCTGTGATGCACCTCACTATCTCAGCCCTGATCATCGCCTCAGACGATGTGTCAAAAAAACTGCGAGTGTCGATCAAAGTGATGCTTTTTCCGCTGACAGATTTGGTTTCTGCGCGAAAAAAACTTGTTTCAGAGATGGGAGAATGGTTTATTTTGAACATGTCCTCTCCCAGTATGGTGTTAGCCAGGCTGCTTTTCCCAGCTCCAGTTTTTCCCAGTAGGACGATCCTCCTCGAAGTCAGCACTAGAACAGAACAATGACTCTGTATAAGTAAAGTACGTTTAACTTTTACTTGTTGCAGCAGACGCTTGTTTTTTACACAGATTAATCTGCCGATTATTATCTCATTTAAGTGGTTATTAATTTGTAAACTCAGAGAATAATGAAGTGCCGAGCGGTGCTTTGAACCAAAAGCTTCCGTCAGCATGCTTACTTGTTCACAGTAACAAAACTAAGATGCTGATGTTTAGCAGGTGTAATGTTTATTTACCGCCTTAACTGCTTTAACATGATAACATTTGCTAATTGGCACTAAACACAAAGTACAGTATGGAAGATTTAAAATGCTTAAATTAAAACAAAGAGACAGAGAAAGAAAGTCAAATGCAATTATTATTTGCCATTATTATTTAATGGACAATAATTTAGCTTTATGTCTTTATGTATACAACAATGTGTACAAATTTTTTTTGTATGATTGTTTTTTTATTTAGGCATTTTAAATCTTTCACGGTACAGCTATTTGTTCACAAACCAAATTATACAAATATACAAATACACAAATAATATTTTTGGCCTGATGATGGCGCCAGAGGAAATGCTTAGGGATCATCAAAGTGATTACAAGTCCTCCTGAGTAGATAGATAAAGTTTTGTGTGTGCCGCTCAGTGTCTACACTGATACAACTGTGAAATATAACAAAGTCCGTTTACTCAAGTACTGTACTTGAGGTGCTTGAACTTCACTTGAGTATTTCCATTTCATTCTACTTTATACTGTAGTACATTTCAAAGGAAATGTTACTCAACTACATCCACCTGACAGATATAGTTATTAGTTACTTTACCTAGTTTATTCATTAAAAACATAGGATGAAAATATTTTCTTGTTAATACTTTAACTTCAATAACTTTTTCAATGCAAGACTTATTTGTAATTAAGTATTTTTACAGTGTTATTCACTACATAAAGAGTCTGAATACGTCCTCCCCCGCTGATATGAATCAAATTTAACTCACTGTCCATGTTGTCAAAAAAGAAAAATCTGTAGGCGCTCCGACTGAAAGATGTTCCCGCTCGATGTTTTTTCCTTCAGTTCTCTTGCTGGTGCTTTGAGTGTACTTTGATTTTCGACTGGTTTAACTTGTTGATTGGCTGTACCTGAACAATGGAATCAGTATCACCTGAGTTCCTGGTGCAGGCGTTGATTATACAAAACATGTCAGCGTACATCACAATTCATGTTCCATGCAATGCAATCGTTTTTTTTTTACACATTATATCAGACCCATGTAAAAACAAAAATATATTTAGTTTTTAAATTACTATTTGCACTTTTTGACTCAGAGGAAAATGAACCCACTCTAGATTTGATGGACAAAATAATGTAGTATATAGTTTCTTTATAGAGATTAATAGAAAGGAAAGCTGTTCTACTTTTATTCATGCATTTAATCACTTGAATCAAAGAGGAAAAAAAGTCTTCTAACATTTTACAACAACTTATTTAAAATGTGCAGAACAGGGAAATTGCAGATACACTTCTGCACGTACAAAGCAACTAAGGATTTACTGTATTATAAGAAGTAAATTAATCATGATGAAAAAAAAAAAATCTATGAGATGAAAAAAAGGTGTTTTACAATTTCTTCCAGAACCGAAGCAGTTTTTTCAATTTTCAATTTTTCAATTACAGAAATTGTTCAGGTACACATAGAAGTTTTCCACATCAGTTGAAAAAAGGCTGAAATTGGACATATTGTTTGCTGTGACTGGTAGCTGGGAAGGTACAGGTTGAAAAGAAAACAACATTTTTATTTAGTTTATAAATGGAAACAGTTGTATTCAGGTGGAGAGTATTAACAAGATGTAACCTGATGAACGAGACATGTGGCTGATGTGTACTCCACCCATCCTGTCAGATTTTGACTGGGATGTAATCACGCATATTGTTCCTAGGGTACAGACACTATTGGCAACAAGTAAATGCAGCTACAATAAAAATGATACTGCACCTGTTCATACATTTTTGGGTGGATTGTTTTGTCTGTGGGTGAGACAGAACAATTAAAAGGATTTTTACATTTGTTTTATTGGCAGCATCCATACCCAACTGCTGGGAATCAACTGCACAAGCAAACACACAGAGAACAATAAGGCCTTACTGCTTGAAGTGAGGCCTGTAGCCAGATACGTCTTTCTTGTAAATGACCAAAGGGCTCTTTCTGTTTATTCTGGTCTTTAAGAACATCATAAAATAAAAATTACAGTTGCTCACTACTTTTGCGAACCTCAGAAATTGTACATTAATATTGCAATATTGACTATTTGGCACAACAATTTTCCTTCTGTGATTTTGTAGAAGAGCAGCTTCAAAGGTTAAAGTTGGCATGTTGTCAACAAAACGAATAAAAAGACCCAAACCAACAATGTTTTTGTCCATTTCCCTAACTTCTGTACCCCATTTGTGGCACTTAAACACAGACCCAGGCACATGTTCCCACTGAAGATGTAGATCAAGTTAAAGAAAGTTAATTTAAGAAAAGGCTTAGTAATTTCAAGCTCATAATTTCCAGCGGGGCACTAAGTTTCTATCAAACGTTACTCAAACAGGAGTTCATTGGTTGGGGACTAGTGGGACTCTGAGGCACAGAGGAATAACCTATATCAGACTTTGGCTACACAGATAATACTTGTTAGTCAATGAATTGTTGGTTTTGGTCTTTAAATGGAATTTATTGACAATAAGACCATAGGAGTATCGTCAACCTTATCCTTTAACAGCATCTATGAATGGTCCTAAGAACAAAGAAGAAACTGACAAGACATGTGACCAATCAGCTGTTTTATTGTTACATAATACATGTACTGCAAAGTGACCCATATTAACAAAACATATGTATAGAAAATAGAAAATCATCACATTTTAAAACACCACAAAGTCCAAGATCCAACAACCACTTCTAGATTTAAGGTCATTAATGAAACTGAGTCTGTCAGAAACACATATGTATTTCCATTTTTGATGGATTTTCTAAATATTGTTTGGTACTCAATTACCTTTTATATTTACTCAGTTTTTTAAGAAAAGTAACCACAGTAGTTAGCTTTGAGTTGACAGGTGCCAGCAGCACAGACATAAGGACTTCCAGAAAGTCAGCAGCCTAAACCGACACGTTAATTAAACCTTAAACTATTCAGTTTTATAGTTTACCCTCTTATCAAAATGATTACAATAATTTTACATGAGCTGTTGGATTGCTACAATTTATATGCCAGTGTCAGCCTCTCTTAAGACTTATGCTGTTTTTTTTTATTTGATTATACATCAGTGTTCATTCAAATGGATTCCAAACATGATATGCTGTTTCACACATAGCATCGAATTTGTTCACGAAAACTTCAAGTACTTCCTCAACTACAGATACAACTGCACTGGTTGGCTCAGCTATTGGTTGTTCTACCACTTGTGCTATTATTTCATTGCCAAGTGGTGCTTCCTTTAATACCTTCACACATTTTGACTTCATCACCACAACAGTTGCAAATAATCCAGCTATGACTGCCAAACAAACTAGACCTTTAATCAATGTTTTAGGTGCATTGTTCACCTGCTTCTTAAAGACGTTGCTTTTAGCCCGTTTTCTGATCTCTTCCTGTGACATGTTTCTTGATGACTTTCTAATGCGCTGTTCCTCTTGCTGTATTTCTCTCTCCACTGCTTGTAGCATCTCATTGGTGTAGCAGCCTCCTTTGTTTGCCTCAATCATCTTATCCACTGTCTGAAGTAGCTCCTCCACCTGGAACTGGTTGCTCCTGTATTCATCCTGCTGGTTGTTCTTCCAGTATTTATTATCAACGATGTGGCACCGGCCGCCACACTTCTCCAGCAGATCCTTTAGACCCTCACTTTGATCGACAAACTCTTTAATTTTGATTCCTTCAGGGAGCTGGTCACCATGTGTGAAAACCACAGCAGCGTATTTGAGAGCATCTTCAGAGAAATACTCGCACATTTGTGCGATGACAGCCTGCTCCTGCTCAGTGAATTTCTCCACTTTAAGCACAATGAGAAAAGCATGAGGCCCAGGAGCGCACTCTGTGATACACCTCAGTATCTCACGCTTCATCTCCTCCTCAGACCTGCCAAAGAAACCAGGAGTGTCTATCAAAGTGATGCTCCTTCCGTTGACTGATTTGTTTTCAGCTTGAGAACAATGGTTTTTCAAGTCATTGGAACGGTTTATTTGGAATCTGGCCTCTCCAAATATGGTGTTAGCCAGGCTGCTTATTCCAACCCCAGTTTTTCCCAGTAGGACAATTCTCCTTTCGTTTGGAACTAAAAGAGAACAATAACATCCGTATGAGACAGTACAGTAGTAAGTCAGTATATTTGTCTTCTAGTCAACCTGCACCTCGGTTCTGGTCCTCATTAATTTATTGTGCTACGAGAATGATTCCACAGGTCCTAACAAGGCTGAAAAACAGTAGTTGACAGGAGAGACGGTGCTTTGCTCCGCTTTGCATCTCGTAGGGTTTTACATGGGGGAAAGAAAAGGCGACATCTAACATGCCAAATGATGGCATTATGATAAACATCAGCCAACTCAAACATAGATAGTAAAGCTAATGTGAGATTGTTGAGTAGTCGTTTTTTATATGTGTGCTGTCACAGTTTACTATTTTGGATTTGTTTGAGAATAAATATTTAGGGACCGAAGAGACTAGAGCTACCTGACAGGTGCACATAGGAACCTCTTAACTCTCTTAACTAATCATTCTGAAGATTACATAATGGAACAGAGAAGTGAAAATGCAAACATCAAGTTAGAAATGTTTAAAAGAAAAATGAAATTACTACACTGCAAAGGAGAATGTGAAACATGATAATCCACAAATCCTGTTTGGATAAATCTTGATTAATAAGATTTTAGTGACATCTGTCAGAGCTTCTTGTATCATCATGAAATAATGTTGAACTAAACTCAACACAAACCTTTCCAACTAAAGTATAAAATAACTGCAGCTTTAATATGTTTTAATATAGTTGGGATCTTGAGTTTTGAGAATCCCACAAAATAATACAGAATTTTCCAAAAAAAAAAAATTTGAATAAAAGTATTTGCCACAACAGCCGATTAAAAGTAAGGTTAACTTACCATCCATGCTGCCAAAAGTAGAAATCTGTGGAAAAAATGACTCGGATCCACGAGACGTCTGTACTGTGAGTCTTTTCTCTTGCTCTGACTCGCCTATGGCTTTGTTTTTTCTACCTGTCTGACTTGTTTCCTGACTGCCGGTTGATGGAATGATCAACACACACTGCACTTGTTTTCATCAGAGTACCTTATACAGGCATCAATGTACTGGAACATAAGAACCAATAATAACAAAGCTCCTCCACCTATGGCTACATAACACAAAATATGTGACGACATAGGATAAAAAATGTTAAGCAGTCGCTGAAGTTTCTTTGTGACACACAGAAATAATTTCACCCTGAAAAAAATGCATGTAGTTCAAAAATCTTGTTGTTTATTCAAAAATCTCATCCATATAAATTCATAAATTCAAATATGCATGATGAAGTTGGGGTATTCCGGCCTTCATTGTCTTTATCATTAATTTTGTCTTACTCTTTGATCCATTTTCAAGATATGAAACACTGTATCATACTCGTTTGGCAGCGTAGACAAGGCTGACAAGGTGAAGCAGGAAGTTGAGCATGGCACTGCCTCTGCAACTTAGCAGGTACAAAGACAAACAACAACATATTAACGTGTATTGCATGGTCAGATCAGACTTTGAATCTTGGACAGCTTCAGGAGAGGAGAGAGAGAGATTTTATTAAGCTATAGCAGCCACTAGTACCAGATATTAAGTAAAAAATAGAAAACTCACTCCTAAGTAAGAAATTTAGGCCTGTTTCTCGTTTCATAACTAATTTGTTTTATAACTAATTTGTCATTGTGTGGCTGTCTGTCAGGAGGTGCACTCCAGTAGTCGGTCGTTGAAAAGTAAATTAATCATGATAAGAAAATTATGAGATGGAAAAAAAGACAATTTCTTCCAGAAGAGAAGCAGTTTTTGTGCTTTTCGATTACAGAAATTGTTCAGGGACACATAGAAGTTTTCCACATCAGTTGAAAAAAGGCTGAAATTGGACATATTGTTTGCTGTGACTGGTAGCTGGGAAGGTACAGGTTGAAAAGAAAACAACATTTTTATTTAGTTTATAAATTGAAACAGTTGTATTCAGGTGGAGAGTATTAACAAGATGTAAACTGATGAACAAGACATGTGGCTGATGTGTGCTCCACCCATCCTGTCAGATTTTGACTGGGATGTAATCACACATATTGTTCCTAGTGTACAGACGCTATTGGCAACAAGTAAATGCAGCTACAATAGAAATTATACTGCACCCATCCATACCTTTTAGGGTGGAGTGTTTTGTTTGTGGGTGAGACAGAACAATTAAAAGGATTTTTACATTTGTTTTATTGGCAGCATCCATACCCAACTGCTGGGAATCAACTGTACAAGCAAACACACAGAGAACAATAAGGCCTTACTGCTTGAAGTGAGGCCTGTAGCCAGATACGTCTTTCTTGTAAATGACCAAAGGGCTCTTTCTGTTTATTCTGGTCTTTAAGAACATCATAAAATAGAAATTACAGTTGCTCACTACTTTTAGGAACCTCAGAAATTGTACATTAATATTGGAACTCTTTAAATGGAACTTATTGACAATAAGACCATAGGAGTATCGTCATAATAATGACTTTTAATAACTAATTTGTTTTATAACTAATTTGTCATTGTGTGGCTGTCTGTCAGGAGGTGCGCTCCAGTAGTCGGCCATTCAGAAATAAATTAATCATGATAAGAAAATTATAAGATGGTAAAAAAGATTTCTTCCAGAAGAGAAGCAGTTTTTTCTGCTTTTCAATTACAGAAATTGTTCAGGGACACATAGAAGTTTTCCACATCAGTTGAAAAAAGGCTGAAATTGGGCACATTGTTTGCTGTGACTGGTAGCTTGGAAGGTACAGAACAATAGACAGAACAATTAAAAGGATTTTTACATTTGTTTTTATTGGCAACATCCATACCCAACTGCTGGGAATCAACTGTACAAACTGGCTGACAGAGCTAAAATACAGCATTTAAGTTAACGTGTATTGCATGGTCAGATCAGACTTCAAATCTTGGACAGCTTCAGGAGAAGAGAGAGAGAAATTTTACTTAACTATAGCAGCCACTAGTACCAGATATTAAGTAAAACAATAAAAAAATAATCACCCTTAAGTGAGAAATTTAGGGCTTTTAATTACTTGTTTTGTTTTATAACTAATTTGTCATTGTGTGGCTGTCTGTCAGGAGGAGCGCTCCAGCAGTCGGCCGTTGAGAGTTGCTGATCTGACACCAAATCGTTACGCAACAATTCCGTATATATGCATACAAAACAACACACAAAAGCAGCCCATGAGCCGTGATACACAAAAAACACCTGCACAATTCAAACGCTGGCAATAACAGAATATAGCATAGTAATGATTTTATCGTGTTGCAGTCAGACTTGTCTGCGGCCTCTCCTGTGTGTCAGCTGCATCACTCCCATTCGCCCTCTTATTATTCCCGATGTTCCTCAGCTGTAGATGGTGTTGGTGCCTCTGCTTTTGCTCCCTTCCCCGCTGTTCCATCTATTCCTGCTGCTATTCCTGCTGCTGTGCCTAATGCTACTGCTAGTACCATGGATCCTTTGTTCGTGAATTTCATTGCCCCACCAAGAAATGCACCCAACAGTGCTCCTGTTGTAACACCAGCAGCTTTTAACAACTGCTTTCCGACACTGGCTTTAGCCTTATGCAGGATTTCCTCTGGTGATATGTTTGCAGATGATTGTTTAATGTGCACTTCCTCTTGCTGTATTTTGCTTTCCACTGCTTGTAGCATCTCATTGGTGTAGCAGCCTCCTTTGTTTTCAACCACCATCTTGTCTAATGTCTTCAGTAGCTCCTCCACCTGGAATTGGTTGCTCCTGTATTCATGCTGCTGGTTGCTCTGCCAGTATCTATTATCAATGACGTGGCACCGGCCTCCACACTTCTTCACCAGATCACTCAGATCTTCACTTTCGCAGACAAAATTCTCGATCGTTGTCCCCTCAGGGAGCTGGTCACCATGAGTAAAGAGAAGTATTGCATATTTTGAAGCTTCTTCAGAGAAATATTGGTCCATTTTTTGGATGACCTCTTTCTCATGCTTGGTGTATTTCTCCACTTTAAGCACAATGAGAAAAACATGAGGCCCAGGAGCGCACTCTGTGATACAGCTCACTATCTCACGCTTCATCTCCTCCTCAGCTCTATCTGTGTCAAAAAGCCCAGGAGTGTCGATCAAAGTGATGCTTCTTCCATTGATGGATTTGGTTTCTGCTTTACATTCTTTTGTTCCGGATTTGGCTGTATAGTCTATCTTGAACATTTTCTCTTCAAACATGGTGTTGGCAAGGCTGCTCTTCCCAGCTCCAGTTTTTCCCAACACCACAATCCTTATTGTTGATTCTAGGAGACAATGATAACTCTGTGTCAGTGATATGTATTATTCGAAATTGTCTGTGGAGTTGCAGGAAATATACTGCGTAAAAAGAAGCTCAAAAGTGATCTTTACAGTGATTCATTTTAATGTAGTGCAGTGGATAATATGGACCATTAGCTTTCACTTATAGGCAACAATATGAGAAGATTCCTAAACTCTTATTTAAAAGAATATTAATGATTGAAATCCTATAAAACACACACCACTTGTAATAAATGCGACAACACTCAGTCCTAATGTCATTTAAGTATCATGAGAATAAAAAAAGTAGACAAATCTCCTATGAATTTGGATTTTGCTGAAAATATTGAAATTTCTGTGCATGTAGAATAACTGAAAATAAGTAACCATAACTTACCGCTCATGCTTTCAAATATAGAAATCAAAATTACTCGGAACGATGTTGTCGCTGCGTGTCTCTTCTTTTATCTTGCACCGGTTTGCCTCTCACTTTGTTTTTACACCTGCCCGACTTGTTTTTGGTGGCAGGCTAATGGAATGAAGACATCACACAGTGCACTTCCATGTTCAAAGAGTGTACGCATTAATAATAAGCACCAACTCTGTTGCATGTCAGAAAGCTCCAGAACTAAAGATGTTACAAGAAAAACGTAATTGTTGTCTGCCATTCTTTCTTTCATTTATTTTTCTAATGTGTAATGTTTTCTCTGGGGGTGAGACAGAGGTGGACAGGGGTGTTATTTTATAATTATATATATATATTATATAATATATAAACAGTTCACGTGAACATCACCATGAATGAAGGCCTCAGCTGAAGTAAATGTGGCCAGTGGGTCAGTACACAATGAAACCTCAGCTATATGATGTTACTGTTGGGAACCTCAGGGATTTACTGTGAATACATGTCTGCACTGTGGTTATCAAATAATACAATTTAGGGCGCAATTAAGATAAAATACAGTATATTTAAAAAAGAGTTGAAGAAATAATTTTTCTTCATCAGATAAAGTGAAAGCTAACATTTCAATGATATACCCAAGGGTCATATGAAATCTTATGATATTGTGTCATTTGCTTCCTGACTTCATGTTTAATTCCATAACTTTTCATTTATTTTTCATTGACATATCCACCAAATGTCATTATTCCAAATCATGACATTAAACTGCTCTCTAGTGGGCTGGTGATGCAATTGCAGTATTTGTAGTATTCAGGAAGTTTGTTTTTTGTTGTTTGTTTTGTTCATGCCTGATGTCTTTATAGACAGTGATGAGTGATGCATCCAATTTACATGATAAAGTAACTAAAGTCATTATCCTGGATGAGACTGTTAAGACTCAAAGAGTTTATTTGGTTAGATCTATGACTTAACTATAGTTGACAAACAAGAGTATCATTCTTACAGCGACGGTCAAATGATAAGGTTGGAAAGAACTACCAGAAAGGGTTTTGAGTCTGATCCATTGTTTTATTCTTTTGTTTTGTTTTTACATTTGATATACAAATCTTCAGAATACAAAGGATTAAGAAAATAAAATGGAAAATCTTCCTCTGACATGTCACAAAGCCTTCATCCACCAATTTCAGATTAACTTTTCATCAAACAATCTCAATAAACCTTTGTTGTACAGAACTATTACTCTCTCCCATTCATTAATCCTACTTTTTTCAGTCATCTACTTCAGTCAAAATTCCACAATTAAGTAATAATTAGATATACTGTAAAAAGTATGTAAAACAGCAAAAACACAGTACACTTGTTTTTGTGTATGCATGAATGATAAGCACAAGCTCTGTTGCATTTCAAAAAGCAACACAACTAAAATCATGTTATAGAAGAAAAAGTCATTGTTATCTTTCATTTTTAAATGCTTGAATACAACAATACAATGCAACATATCCAGATATAATATGTCAAGCAATAAACAAACTTTCTCCATCTCACCTTTCTATCATATAAGAGAGGAATATACACGATTACTTAATGAATGTATAAAGTGGTGTCGTGCTGCTACCACAAAGAATTGGTTAAATCTTACGCTGAACTGAAAAGTTGCACAAAAAAGGGTAAAGATTGATGTTAGATGTTACAGCACCACTATCAAGCCAACTGATTGTTTTTTTGGTTTCCTAGCAAAGTTATTGCTCATACTTTACTTTTGACACAAGCTGGGTTGTTGTAAATTTTACTAGTTACATACTTTTATAGTAGCAATAATAACAACACGAACAACAAAAGCAATATTAATACGATGAGGTTCCCAAACATGGGTACTCTGATACAAAATGATAGCAGTAGCATTGAGTAGAAGACAACCACCAGCAGTATCATTACAATATGTCGTGGCAGGGACTTTAAAAAATTTATTAATTTATGAATATTTTGTTTTAGCCATACCAGTGCTCCTACTGCTCCTAACAGGAACAAAGCTGCTTTAAGTATGCCACGTGCTGCATTTGCTGCATTTGCTTCTTCTTCTGCATCTGGATCGTTGCTGCTCGGATCGTCAGGGGGTCCCGAGTCGCTGGGGACGCAGTCGTCATCACAAAACACTCCTTGCCACACAACAAGGGCTACAATGAAGATGATGGCCATCAGGAGAACGAGGTTAACCTCCAGAGTGAGAGAAAGAATGTCTTTGAGCTTTTCTAATGCGTGATCCACCGCTGCTGGTACTTGCAAATCTGCGACAGCTGGACTGGCCCCGGTGTCTCCTTGTGGCATGTTTCCCACTGCTCTGATTTCTGACACGAGAAGAGAGTATGATATAAAATTAATATTGTGCATTTGTGTTCGGCTGGTTGTCTTACCTTGCCAAAATATACATATAGAAATATGTCTAGTATTTGTAGTATGTAAACATTAATCGATAATTACAGGGATAAAGGACTGCTGATAACATGAACCTGTTAATATTAAGTGGAGAATGCTTTGCTCTTCTTTTAGATTTGTGTGAGTGTAGACCTAAGGCAAAGGTGGCTATTGTTCACAATAATGACCCTGTTAGTGGCACTAGGAGTAATAAATGTTAAGAGTAACTAACACTGACTAGTTTGTTTACTGTCTTTTTATGTTGTCACTGTAAATGCCTGCATAATGCGAGCTCAGTTACACTGGTACTTGGTCACAGAAGAAGGCCCGTTCAAGCAATGCTTCTCATAAACATCACTTAACCACTGTGAAAATGGAGGCCAGTCTTCACTGACAACATTGGATTGCAAGCTGGCAAATTAACAAATGCACAATACTTTGCACTGAAAATTAACTCTGAACTGTGACTATGGCTGCGATATTGTACATTTGATATTGTGCATTTGGTTGTTTCCTGTTGCAGTCTTTTCCTAATTTTAATAGCTTACAGGAAATAAACATGTCCACAAACCGGTGCCAAGCAACACCTCACCTGTCTACAACAATGACCACTTTTTACCTGACTCTCTTGCTGTTGTTCTTCCTCTTAGGATTACTTCCAAATCTTGCATAAATGTTGGTGGTATTTGCATCATTGCATCTTCTTCCTCATCTGTTTCGTCTCTCATCTCATTGGTGTTGTAGCATCTTTTGTTTTTCCTCACCATCTTGTCTATTGTGCTGAGTAGCTGCTGCACCTGGAACTGGTTGGTTCTATATTCATACCTTTGGCTATACTCCCAGTATATTGAATCAACGACATGGCACCGGCCGCCGCATTTCCTCACCAGATTCCTCAGGTGTTTATTCTGACTGACAAACTCCTCAATCGTCATTCCTCTAGGGAGCTGTTCACCATGAGTGAAGACAACTGCAGCATATTTGAAAGCGTCTCCGGGGAAATGTTGAAACATTTCCTCGATGAGATCCTTCTCTTGCTTTGTGAAGTTCTCCACTTTAAGCACAATGAGAATAGCATCAGACCCATAAGCGCAATACTGGATACACAACACTATACCAGGCTGCAGCTTCTCCTCGGGCCTTCTTGGGTCAAAGAAACCAGGAGTGTCGGTCACAGTGATTCTTTTTCCATTGGCAAACCTTGTTTCTGGTTCACATTCATATGGTGAGGATTCAGAAGAATGGTTTATCTCGAACACAGGCTCTCCCAATATGATGTTTGCAAGGCTACTTTTCCCGACTCTTTGTTTTCCCAACAGGATGATCTTCCTTGTTTTCAGCACTAGAAGAGAAAAATGGCAATGTTCGATCAACACTGTACATTTGCGTCTGGGTCTGATTGTCATTTTTATATTCATTTATGGTGTTGCCAGAAATGCTGCGCAAGTATATTCATTCTCTTGAGAGCAACTACACTCTTGATATAGTGATTGTGTGCAGACTTACAGTATACAGATTGAGTGTGTTTGTCTTTACTACTGTTTGTGATGTTTACTTGAGAAAGCATTACCAAAAGCTCCAAGAAAGAAGAACCTTCAAGAAAGTGCTTTATTAAATTTATTGGGATTTATTATTATTATGTTATTTCCTGGTGTAACGTATTTCACAGTTACACTAACACTTTTGAAAAATCTCTTAAAATGTATAAATAAACTTATATGTTCCCAAAATGAGCACCAATGCAGGGATACAGAAATGTAGGTTTGGAGTAAGAAGCTCAAATCCTGGAATAATGAGGGAGTTGTCAGTCATTTATGGTTTTTGGATTACAGTACAATAAAACAAATGCTCTTGCCCTTTGATCATGGCAGTTAATTATTAATATATATATATCTATATTAAGAAATGTGTCTGATTATCAGTGTTGATAACACTGTTACTGTATTAACAAAAATAATGTATTTCTCATTTTCTCTAGAACCTATTCCCTTGTTCCCCAAAGTTTTATATCTTCAACAATAGCCTACCTAGATGTAAGTACCAGAAGGAATTGGAAGATATCTTAATAGTACCTGAGGCATACAACACAATTACACTGTAAATCACGGCTGTATTATAAAGTGCTCCCAAATATCTATGGCAGCTCTAAGTCTAGCACCTGCGCACTGTAAAAAATGACTTAAAACAAACCAGCTATTTTTTACATTTCTGCATATTGCAGTGTTCAGTCCTGATAAATAACTAAAAGTAATTAACTCACCGTCCATTTTGTCAAAAGTGAAGTTACTGTAGAGCAATTAGACAGAATGACAAGACTGCCAGTGTGTAAGTGAATGTGTTTCCTGTCTCTTCTCTGACTTTGGGCAGCAGGTTTACTTTACGACCTGTTGCACAATGGACAAAGTGCAAATAAAAAGCATACCGTATGTGTTTTCACGCACCCCCTAATCTGGGCAGGGTATCATCGGATAAGGTCATGTTATATACTACTGCACAAATCAGAATTTAGCTATATTTATAATATTCAAATTCTGGTCACAGTTGTGGGGATGTTTGCTCATGTTGCTGCTGACAATCAAATCTGATCAGACCACGCAGCAATGGCCACAGCACACGTGTCTAACTGTTCTTAATGCTAACCAGCTGCTGCTGCAATTGCAGGGACTTCTCTTATCTTCAGAAAGTTAGTATAAACCCACCTCTCTTTGTCAAACCAAGCAGAGCTCCCACTTAATAACATTTTCCTGATAACTTTCCCATGTTAAAAATAACATGTTGTTTAATCTGTCTCGAGCACTTGCTGTTCGACATGTAATATGTTGTTTTATCTGTCTGGAGAAAGAAAAAACAGGATTTTAAAAGGGTTTATTTGAGCTGATACCGACCCAGTCATGATCTGTTCCTTCTTGTATTTTGTCATGGTTCTGGCCCCAGCAATCTCCGAGGACATCTGGTGGAAGGTCAGGGGAACAGAGGAAGAGACCACGGCCCCTTTCTCTGTTCCCCTGACCTGCCATCCCCTTACCTTCCACCAGATGCCCTCCGGCCTCTACTAACCTGCTACCCCCTGTGACAGAAGGATCTGACCAAGAATGGACCCAGCAGGGAATTATTCATTCAGAGAGGATCTGCATGAATTGTCGTACACACTGATTTGTGTACGTGCCCCCGAAAGAGTATGCAGAGGCACGCTGGGAAGTGTTGGAGAAGCCATGGCTAAGGAGTTCCATGCCTGGCTGGATTAAAGACTCCCTGGAAACCCCCGGATTACATGGATACTTTAGCCAAAGTATGAGTTTATATAGTGAATAAATAGTGAGCCTTAACTTACGGTCCATGGTGTGAAGTCAGTGAAGGGTAAAAGGGTAACCAGTGATCTACCAGACGACCGTCCTGTGTGTCTGTTCTCCTCTGCTCGGACTCAGCTGGGTTTGTGATTCACTTCCTGTTTGATATGTGGGGGGGGGGGTTTGGAGAATTCTTCCACAAAGAAGAGGTCTCACTCTGCTGCAGTTTTTGGAACTACAGACACAATCAGCCCACTCGTGGTTGTGCAGTGTTGTTACAGAGTGATGCTTCTCTAACCCAATAGACAGGTTTATGAGCTGTAGAGTCCGGCCTTCATTAAACAGAGCGAGGTTTCAGCACTAGCAGGCTGAGGTGGACAAAACACACCTGGAGATCAGCAAAGAAAACACAGGATTTTGATTGGGTTTATTTAAGCTGATACCGACCCATTAAAAAATGCCCGAATAATGGAGTCAATACATAAAAAGAGGCCCTCAAGCATATTAATGATCAATAGCTTCTATGGCAGCCATCTAAGTGTAAGACTGGTGCACTGTAAAAAATGATTTAAAACCAAACAGCTATTATTTAAATTTCTTAATGTGCAGTGTTCAGTCTGACAGAAATAACTTAAAGAAATGAACTCACCGTCCATGTTGTCAAAAGTAACTGTGGAGCAACAAGTAGTGAGAGTGACTGCCCGAGTGTTGACGAATATGTTTCCTGTTTATGTCTCTGAGTTTGGGCGGTGCCCGCACTTCCTGTCTGCACGATGCTCAACGTGCACATTAAGCATACTGTACGTGTTTTCACACACGTCCATTTTGCATGTCTCACTACATGGTTCAACCACGACTGAACAGAATTATTCTATCATGTTTTTGGTTTAATGTTAATCTGCTTGTGAAAACCCAGAAAAACATGCTGGACTTGTTTTCATCAAGTGCATTTTCAGGCCTTGATGTTCACCTTAATATCCATCATGGAAATAATAAGCATGTACCACTGTCAGCCAAAACTTTATTCAGTCTAATAACATTATTTCCAAATGTATCACCACTGCAGAAAATGTTGATTTATATCATATTTACCAAAAACAAAAATACTTATAAAATAGCGGCATTATCATAATAAGGGAATGAGAAGTGGTCTCAACACATACAAAGAGGCTCACAAGCATATAATGAAGGACATCATATGTATCTAATCTCTTTTAACAGTATTAATCACTCTTCAACATTATATATTCTCTTCAGCAAGGAGAATATATAGCTATTATTTTAATTTCTGCATCTTGCACCTTAATGTGCAGAGTTCTGACAGAAATGACTGAAAGAAAGTTACTTACCGTCCATGTTGTCAAAAGTTAAGTAACTTTGAAGCGACAATTAGTCAGAGTGACAAGACTGCCAGAGTGCAGGCGAATACCTTTATCTTCTTTGGATGCCAGTTTCACTTCCTGACTTGTTTCACAGTAGAGCAGAAAAAAAAAAAACAATAGCAACCCCACCCTAGGTTTCTTAAAAAAAATCCCCAACTGTTCGTTCACTACTTGATTTTTTTTCTACCTTGACAAACAGACAAAAACACTTTGTTCTCTTTGAAAAATGTGAGATAAGTGACATCCAGTGTTCTTGGTTGTCTCAATTCTTTGCTCAACTAAACACACGCTCAAGAACTGTCTCCTACAGAATACTACATGAAATAGTTCAGATGTCAGTCTAGAAGAACTCAATCCAACTTGTCCACCTACTCTGACCTGGGGAGTACATTAGTGACTTTGGGGCAATAATAAAGTGTCCCATCAGGGCACAGGTCTGGTGATTTGGTGAAATATACATGAACTTTACAGTAAAGGGTATTTTAAGGTCATGAAAACTTTAACTAATTTGGTCCTGCATTAACACAAATGTGGCAGTGACTATAATTTCAGAAAGTCAGGATAAATCCACCTTTCTTTGCCGAAACCTTAATAACATTTTCCTGATAATATCCCCATGTTACCCATAATATGTTGTTGTATCTGTACAGGAATGTTCTTTGGATAATTTAGATATGAGTTTTGAATTAGAAAAAATATCACTTTTCATTAAACATTCTTTGCCATCCATGTTAAGTACAGCAGTTGTATAAAGGGTCAAAACTTTAGAATATCTTCTCTCTAATCTGCATGTGTGGTGCTCCTTTCAAAGGATAAGAGGTAACCAGTTACCAGAAAATAAGTATAGAGTAGGATAATGTGCATGTAGTTGTTGGGGAGCTACTGTATGTGTGAAGCTGTCTGGCTGGGTCACTGTGGGTGAGACCTAATGCAAGATAATACTAAGATAGAAGCACCAGCCAGGACTTCTTGTAAGTTCATGCACAAATACTACACATGATCTGCAACCCATCCAGTCAATAAAACTAATACAGGAAAGGCAATAAACTGGAACTTGAAATTCTGTAAATATAACAGCAGCTGCATGCATGTAGTATTCAGTGATGGGTGATGTTGATGGTCAGTCACCACAACAAGCCTTGTGTCAAACATTGTTTTATTTTTTTAACACCATGAAAAGGAAAGCAGTAAAGTAGACACTTGTATTATGCATGTAATTTTGCTTGATATAACATATCGTAAAATCAGTAACATGTGAATCAAAACACATGTTTACATTAATTGACACCAAATGACACACATAATTAAAAGGAACGGCACGCTGACAAATATTATATAATTACAATTTTGTGTATGTACGTGTTAGAGAGAAGGAGGAGGAGGAGGAGTAATATATTATATAATTACAATTTTAGTGAGTTCACAGTAGAAGAAACATAGCTTTTTCTTCACATGCTGACCATGTTAGAGAGAAGTGGGAGGAGTGGTGATAAAAATGGATTGAGAACACAGCCACTGTATAAGCAGAAGTGAATGAAGGTTTAACTCTTTTTGGTTTTTTTAATACTGTTTCTCATAGGTTTCAATGTGAAATGCAATGCAATCTTAAATGAAAAAATAAAACTAAAACTCAAAAATTTAAGAAAACAGCTAGATGGAAATCTCATCTCATAAACAAGAACAAAGACAAAAAGTAAACTTACTTTACACATGTTTGTGGTATTTAAATTTGCATTTCTCAATATTTTTATTTTAAAAGTGGATCAAATGAGTACGTCTATGAGGGAGGCAGTCGTTTCTAGCAGGCAGCTGTTTTCAGCAAAAATCTCATATAAACCCACTGTACACTACCCGTCCAGCACCAAACAGTAGACAGACAAAGTAATGGCAATACTTTTTGCAGTTTACGTGCTATTGGGTGGCGTTCAGGTTTATCAGAGCTCTTGTTCTTGTTGGAAATGGAGTCAATGAGACCTGCGCTGCCTGAACCACGCAGAATTTGCTCGAAAATCCAAACTTCGATCTTAAAGTGTCTGGAAACTCTGTAAAGCTGCAGAGCTGATGGTGATTAGTCTCTGAGATCTCAGTACTACAAGTGTCCCCATTTAAAATTTACGTTTGAGTAATTTGATTGTATTGTAAATTTCAAATATTGATTAGATGTCAAGGAAAAATTAGCCTGACAGCTTGAACCAAGTGTGTACTAACCCTCCAAAACAATTCGGGTCACTCCAAGGTCACACACAGGGAATATTGTCCGGCATTTGGTTTCTGTATGGCTCAAAATGGACAGGGAGGCAGCGGTTGTTAACCTTGTTACAGGCTACAATCACTTTTCTTTTGCTAGATCTTACCTTTTCAACCACACAATTACCATCGACGTTACTGGATACAACATCATATATATCCATGGTCGAGGTGCTGATGCACAAGTTACCTTTGCGTCCAATAGCACCTTGCACACGCCGGCCGGCTCCACTGCAGATCTGAGCGACTTGTCCTTCATCAGCCTCTATGAAGGACTGCACTGGAGTTCTGCCACAGAGTTTGGAGTCCACTAGGTATCTGTGTAATGAGATCACTGCATATTATTAACAGAGTTTAAGTTGCATCCAAAGTTAAATATAGCACTGACATACTTTAGGATCAGGAATAATCATTAAATTAAAATGCAGTGAAGCAACAATTACTAGTTCTTTCAGAAGGAAATTATTGATTTGAACTTTTAATCACCTTTTCCATTCCTTTAGATCATTTCCGTTAAAGCTTCCTTTAAGGATGTGTCTGCGAACAAATATGTTGTATGCATTGTTGCCGCTCGTCTCCAGACAGGGCTCTGACTTTGTGTCAAAGCTCTCTTTTAGGATGTGTTTGTCGGCCAATATGTCGTACACATTGTTGCTGCCCATCTGCTCACCGGGCTCTAACTTTTTGTTGGAGCTCTGTTTAGGAGCGTGTTTGCTGCTCTGCTGCTCGTCAGGGGCTGCCAAGTTGCTGGTCTTTTGGTTGCCATTAGAAAACATTACTTGCCCTACGACAAGGGCCAGTGCGAGGACGATGGCAGACAGGAGAATGGCTTTACATTTGTTTGTGTTGTTTGCAGCCCTGTTTGCCTTACTGCTGGTTCCTTCCTTTCCCGCTGACTGTCTATTGCGCTCATTCTGCACTTGATTTGTAACAGCTCTTGGCATCTCACTGGTGGGGTAGCCTTTGTTTTTCATCACCATCTTGTCTATTGTGCTGAGTAGCTGCTGCACCTGGAACTGGTTATACTTCCAGTATCTTGCATCAACGACATGGCACCGGCCGCCGCATTTCCTCACCAGATCGCTCAGGTGTTCATTCTGACTGACAAACTTATCAATCGTCATTCCTCTAGGGAGCTGTTCACCATGAGTGAAGACAACTGCAGCATATTTGAAAGCGTCTCTGGACAAATGTTGAAACATTTCCTCTATGACATCCTTCTCTTGCTTTGTGAAGTTCTCCACTTTAAGCACAATGAGAATAGCATCAGACCCATAAGCGCACACTTTGATACACAACACTATACCAGGCTGCAGCTTCTCCTCAGGCCTTCTTGGGTCAAAGAAACCAGGAGTGTCGATCACAGTGATTCTTCTTCCATTGACAAACCTTGTTGCTCGTTCACATTCATCTGGTGTGGATTCAGAAGAATGGTTTACCTCGAACACAGACTCTCCCAATAGGAGGTTTGCAAGGCTACTTTTCCCTGCTCTCTCTTTTCCCAACAGGATGATCTTCCTTGTTTCCAGCGCTAGAAGAGAAAAATGGCAATGTACAATCAACACTGGCTTTGGTAGAGAATAAGCATCAATAATCATTAAAACTTTCTAACCACAATTGCTACATAACACAAGCGCTTTCATGGTATATATAAATTAAGATTTGCTCTAATAATCTTTATAGGGTTTTTGCACACTTTTCTGTCAGTCAGTCCACCACTTTGATGATGATGATTCTGATGTTAGTGAGTGTAACCCGGAGATAAAATATAAAAATCCTTTCTTCCATGAGGTGAGTATGGTGAAAATAAAACATTGATATTCTTGGATGGAGTTCACCTGAAACTCATAGATTTTTCTGTGATATCTACATCCCTGCAGCGACATTTCCTTCTCTCTACTCTCATCAGCTGTTAAAGGAGAACAAATATTGGATTTAAACCTCTCAGGTGGCCAACATTTCGACGTAAACTAATGCTGCCCTTCACTTCCATCTAGAGGATGGTGAAATACAGTGCAGTGCTACCTCACAGCTTGTTGTTTGGTGGTTAACAGTAAGTTTCAGTTTCTGTTTGGTCGCTCGCTCCCCCTCTCTTTCTTTCAGTATGCTTTATTGGCATCAATGTCAGGTGAACAATATTGCCAAAGTGTAAAAGATGATAACAAAACAATACAAATGGTGCGTGTGTGTTGATCGTTCATTCTTTTCTCTCTCTCTCTCTCTTCCTTCTTTCCTTCCTCTCTCTTTCCTGACAGCAAGGTTGTACAGTAACCAAAGGTGCGGCAGAAATCCTGCACTTTGGGTCAATGTTCAATGTAGAGGGGGGACAGATAGGCAGAGAGGTCATGCCTGAACAAAATGATATTTTATTTATTATTCAGGTGCAGTGCGCATTAATTAACATTGATCTGAATTTTGCCTGAATGTTTCAGACATAGCCCAGATTTTAACACATTTTATCTGGCATAAAAACTTAAAAAGTACATTTTACATTATCCAGTACTGATTTGATTTCAGTAGGTAGGCTACAGCATGCTTCATATGTGATCATTCTCTGGATACTTTAGCCAAAGTATGAGTTTATATAGTGAATATATAGTGAGTCTTAACTTACAGTCCATGGTGTGAAGTCAGTGAAGGGTAAAAGGGTAACCAGTGATCTACCAGGCGACCGTCCTGTGTGTCTGTTCTCCTCTCTGCTCTGACTCAGCTGGGTTTGTGTTTCACTTGCTGTTTGACAGGTGTTTGGGGGGGGGGGGGCTGGGGTTGGAAAATTCACCCACACAGAAGACGTCTCTCTCTGCTGCAGTCGTTAGATTAGATTAGATTAGATTCAACTTTATTATCATTACACATGTTGATTGATTGATTGAGGTAATATGTACATGTTATACAGGTTGATTTGTGCATTTAATGTAGGTAGACTATAAGAAGGAACTATAAACATAATTTACAAAAGGCAAATGGGCATATGATAAGTTAGGTAATACAGATTGAGTGAACGTTAAATAGTGGATAATAATAAACAGTAGCTGCCTAACGTTACTAGACTAGTGCAGTGTTCAGTACATAGTTTTTGGTGCAAACAGATTCCAAAGTGTTTGAGTGCAGGAAGGTCCAGTAGTGCAGTGGTGATGATGTACAGTCTTTGGTCAGTGGGGGGAGATGACGAGTAGAGGGGTTACAGACTACAGTCACAATCAGTCCACTCGTGGTTGTGCAGTGTTGTTACAGAGTGATGCTTCTCTAACCCAATAGACAGGTTTATGAGCTGTAGAGTCCGGCCTTCATTAAACAGAGCGAGGTTTCAGCACTAGCAGGCTGAGGTGGACAAAACACACCTGGAGATCAGCAAAGAAAACACAGGATTTTGATTGGGTTTATTTAAGCTGATACCGACCCATTAAAAAATGCCCGAATAATGGAGTCAATACATAAAAAGAGACCCTCAAGCATATTAATGATCAATAGCTTCTATGGCAGCCATCTAAGTGTAAGACTGGTGCACTGTAAAAAATGATTTAAAACCAAACAGCTATTATTTAAATTTCATTATGTGCAGTGTTCAGTCTGACAGAAATAACTTAAAGAAATGAACTCACCGTCCATGTTGTCAAAAGTAACTGTGGAGCAACAAGTAGTGAGAGTGACTGCCCGAGTGTTGACGAATATGTTTCCTGTTTACGTCTCTGAGTTTAGGCGGTGCCTGCACTTCCTGTCTGCACGATGCTCAACGTGCACATTAAGCATACTGTACGTGTTTTCACGCACGTCCATTTTGCATGTCTCACTACATGGTTCAACCACGACTGAACAGAAGTATTCTATCATGTTTTAAGGAATCATGGAAATAATAAGCACGTACCACACAAAGTATCACTGTCAGCTAAAACTTTATTCGGTCTAATAGCATTATTTCCAAATGTATCACCACTCACAATATCACATTTTCCCAAAAAAACATTAAATCATTTTTGCATGAACATCATCAGTAATGTTGCAACTGACAGACCATGAATAAGCTATGGATACTGACTCAGTGCTGAAGGCAAAACGAGGAACAGAGGATGGTGAATCTTGTTTCCAGGGGACACTAAAAACTGATGAACATGGACACACTTGTTGTTGCCATGGTTTGTAACTCATGAAGTTATTGAAGCCGGCGATCCTCAGTGGTGTTGTTTATTTGGTGGCACAACAAGCCTGATCCAGCCATGTTCATCACTTTTTAGAGTCATTTTTCATATTTTCCATGGTGATTGATTGTAATCTACAAAACATTAAAAATAAATTTAGGAGCATCAAAAGGCCTGTCTAACAAAATGATGTTGTACATACATTGAGTGATATGTTCTGGTTAGCTTTTGCAACAGGAGACAGTGACCAATATGTTAAGAGCAGACAGAAACACAGCCAGCAGTGTACACTAGTTTGATTAAAACATTTTTTTAAGCTCAGACAAGAAGCACAACCTATTACATGTCGTGAAAACTGCAATCTCAGTTCTTGTCTAGTGCAGATGAGAGTTGGTTATTGAATACCAAATTACACAATATTCAATCCTCAGTAGATCTTTATGGCTCGCAAGCGAAAGCAATCATCAGTTGCACAGATATGACTGAAGAGAGGCAGTCTGACATCAGTTCTTATACTTTGAAATAATACTCACACACAATATTAACTGTAACAATTATCAGGATTCACATGATCTCTCTCAATGATCTGCCTTATCATGCCTTACTTTATCTCCAAACATTCACTACCTGCACATCCTCATCAACTCATCCACACATCCCTTTGTCAGACAATTATATTCTTAGTTTATAAAACTATGTGGAAATACATCATTATCACAAGAATTTCCCTCACACATATTACATAGACACATGATCAATGGTTAAAGATTGTTTAGAATGATATTTTTATTTAATCTATAGCGAGATGTGACTTTTTTAATGAAACAATTTCTCCTCCTTCTTCAAGAGTCACAGCTCATTTTAGGTTTTTAATTCCATTTAAACTTTGGCTGTGATACTCTGTCTGATAGAGATTGGGCTCCATCCATGACAGCTGCTGCTGGCCTCTTTGCATCTTCCCTTAATGAATCTGCTTCCTCATCTGCTTGATTGCCTGTAAAACCTCGTATTAATGCTCTGAGAAATGTCCCTATAAATTCACCTACAACTGCTCCTGTTGCTCCTAATCCTATGACAACTGCTCCTGTTGCACCAAGTAAAACTCCTAACCCTGCAACTGTTGCAGTACCTGCCAGTCTGATCAAAACCTTCTTAGCTACCCTTCTCTTAGCCTGCTTTCTGATCTTTTCCTCTGGCATTTTTTTTAATAACTTTCTAATGTTCTCCTCCTCTCGCTGCATTTGTTCCTCCACTGCTTGTACCATCTCATTGGTGTAGCAGCTTCCTTTATTTTCTTCCACCATCTTGTCTATTGTCTTCAGTAGCTGCTCCACCTGGAACTGGTTGCTCCTGTATTCATCCTCTGGGTTTTTGACCCAGTATTTATTATCGATGACGTGGCAGCGGCCTCCACACTTCTTCACCAGGTCACTCACAAGCTTATTCTTGTGGAAGAAATCTTGAATTGTCATTCCTTCAGGGAGCTGGTCACCATGAGTAAAGACAACTGTTGCATATTTGAAGACTTCTTCAGAAAAGTATTTCTGTATTTTGTGGATGACAGCCTGCTCCTGCTCAGTGAATCTGTCCACTTTCAGCACAATGAGGAAAGCATGAGGCCCAGGAGCGCACTCTGTGATACACCTCAGTATCTCAGGCTTCATCTCCTCCTCAGATCCATCTGTGTCTAAGAAACCAGGAGTGTCGATCAAAGTGAAGTTTCTTCCTTTGACAGATTTGGTTTCTGCTTGACATTTTCTTGTTTGAGAGCTGAAAGTATGGCTGACTGTGAACAGATTCTCTCCAAATATGGTGTTAGCCAGGCTTTTTTTCCCAGTTCCAGTTTTTCCCAAAATGACAATTCTTCTGTCTGACCCTGAAAGAGAATAATGTCCGGTTTTATATAGAAGAAGATACACATGAAGTCAATTACAAGAAAAATCCTCATTGGTCAAAAATCACAGTGAAAAGGGAAAGCAGTTATAAAATAGCTGCTTTATCATAATAAGGGAATGAAGAATTGTGTAAATACAAGAGGCCCACGAGCACGATAAAGAACACCTCATGTTCAACAATATAAGTCAATTTATTGTGGTAAAAAAACACTGAGGATAATTTTGTAAACCGCTTTTAAAAGGGATGATCAGGTTTTTTGGTCCCTGATCCTGATCTGGGTCCTTTAATATTGAGTATCTAATACCGAGTTTCACTGGAAGAATGTGACGAAGAAGACGTCTCACTCTGTTGTAATTGTTGGAACTACAGAAACACTCGCGGTTGCACAGTGTTGTTACAGAGTGATGCTTTGTTCACTTCATAAACAATCTTTGGCAGAGTAGGCCTCCAGGTACAGACCATAGACTGTATAAAAGAAGATACAGACACCGGCTTGCAGAAATCAAACAGCCGAGCAATGGTTGTCAATTTAACGAGTGAAAGTGACGATCGGACTAAAAACTATCGGACTAAAAATGCAAAGTTGTCACCTGAATGTTTAGTACATTGATCTTTGTTCATAGAGGAACAATAACACATTTGTTTCCATCAGAGGACCTGTCGCCAACCTGGGTGTCAGAACAGAGTCAATCACCTGTGCAATCAAATCATTTTTCACATTGACACACACTGATTTCCACTCTCATATGGAGCGAAATGTTCGCAGTGTAGAGCCCGGCTGTCATTAAAGAGAGCGGCACTTCAACACCAGCAGGTAAAACAGTCGAGTTCAGTAAAGAAAGTGGAGGGTTTTGATCGGCTTTATCTTAGCCAATACCAACAGGCTTTTAAGTATGAGAGCATCACAAAAAAAAGAGAAGAGGACCTAATCCAGCCATCTTATCGCAGCACCTGCACATTTTAAAAAGTGATTTAAACTAAAAAGCTAATATTTAAATGTTTGCATATTGCACCTTAATGTGCAGTGTTCAGTCCTGGCAGAAAAAAAAACTGAAGACAATTAACTTACCGTCCATGTTGTCAACAGTGAAGTAACTGTGGCGAGAAATGTGGTCAAAGTGAAATGACTGCCAGAGTGTATGTGAATATATTCACTGTATCTTCTCAGCACCACTCCCTGACTTGTTGGACAAAAGTGAAAGTCAAAGTGAAGCCCCCATCTACGGTGTTGTGACACATTGTGTGACATGTGACACTATTTTTGGCTTGTAATTAAAACTGTCCTGGGTAAATAGTAAACTATCTTGACATTGAAAATGTTTTAGAAAAATATATTTTAAAATTGTTTTTTTTTTTTGGTTTAGTGATAAACATGAATCTGTTGGACTTCTTTTCATTAAATGCATTTGAATCATGAAAATAATGACATTGTACTGAACAAAGTACCACTGTCAGCTAAAACTTGATTTGGTCAATAGCATTATTTCCAAATGTATCACTACTGCAGAACATGTTCATTTGTATCACATTTTCAAAAAAAAAAAAACATTAAATGATTTTTGCATGAATATGATCACAGTGGTGTCTGCAGACTCTCTAAGGAGCAGGTGTGAACATGTAAAAAGTGAAGCCTTTTCTGTACACATTAACAGAGCAACCCCCACACTAAGTTTGCTTAAAATATCCCCAACTTTATTTTAACTACTTTTTAAACTAACAGACAAGAGTAGCCTACTCGAGTGTAGACGATTATGTGTCCTGTTAACGTCTCTGAGTTTGGGCAGCACCGGCACTTCCTGTCTGCACGATGCTCAACGTGCACATTAAGCATACTGTACGTGTTTTCACGCACGTCCATTTTGCATGTCTGACCACATGGTACAACCACGACTGAACAGAAGTATTCCATCATGTTTTTGGTTTAATGTTAATCTGATTGTCAAAACCCAGAAAAACATGCTGGACTTGTTTTCATCAAGTGCATTTTCAGGCCTTGATGTTCACCTTAATATCCATCATGGAAATAATAAGCACGTACCACACAAAGTATCACTGTCAGCCAAAACTTTATTCAGTCAAATAGCATTATTTCCAAATGTATCACCACTCCCAATATCACATTTCCCCAAAAAAGCATTAAATCATTTCTGCATTAATATCATCAGTAATGTTACAACTGACAGACCATGAATAAGCTATGGATACTGACTCAGTGCTGAAGGCAAAACGAGGAACAAAAATAAATTTAGGAGCATCAAAAGGCCTGTCTAACAAAATGATGTTGTACATACATTGAGTGATATGTTCTGGTTAGCTTTTGCAACAGGAGACAGTGACCAATATGTTAAGAGCAGACAGAAACACAGCCAGCAGTGTACACTAGTTTGATTAAAACATTTTTTTAAGCTCAGACAAGAAGCACAACCTATTACATGTCGTGAAAACTGCAATCTCAGTTCTTGTCTAGTGCAGATGAGAGTTGGTTATTGAATACCAAATTACACAATACTCAATCCTCAGTAGATCTTTATGGCTCGCAAGCGAAAGCAATCATCAGTTGCACAGATATGACTGAAGAGAGGCAGTCTGACATCAGTTCTTATACTTTGAAATAACACTCACACACAATATTAACTGTAACAATTAACAGGATTCACATGATCTCTCTCAATGATCTGCCTTATCATGCCTTACTTTATCTCCAAACATTCACTACCCACACCTCCTCATCAACTCATCCACACATCCCTTTGTCAGACAATTATATTCTTAGTTTATAAAACTATGTGGAAATACATCATTATCACAAGAATTTCCCTCACACATATTACATAGACACATGATCAATGGTTAAAGATTGTTTAGAATGATATTTTTATTTAATCTATAGCGAGATTTGACTTTTTTAATGAAACAATTTCTCCTCCTTCTTCAAGAGTCAAAGTTCATTTTAGGTTTTTAAGTCCATTTAAACTTTGGCTGTCATACTCTGTCTGATGGAGATTGGGCTCCATCCTTGAAAGCTGCTGCTGGCCTCTTTGCATCTTCCCTTAATGAATCTGCTTCCTCATCTGCTTGATAGCCTGTAAAACCTCCTATCACTGCTCTGAGAAATGTCCCTATAACTCCACCTACAACTGCTCCTGTTGCTCCTAATCCTATGACAACCGCCCCTGTTGCACCAATGAAAGCTCCTAACCCTGCAACTGTTGCAGTACCTGCTAGGCTGATCAAAAACTTCTTAGCTACCCTTCTCTTAGCCTGCTCTCTGATCTCTTCCTCTGACATGTCTCCTGGTAACAGTGTAATGTTCTCCTCCTCTCGCTGCATTTGTTCCTCCACTGCTTGTAGCATCTCATTGGTGTAGCAGCTTCCTTTATTTTCTTCCACCATCTTGTCTATTGTCTTCAGTAGCTGCTCCACCTGGAACTGGTTGCTCCTGTATTCATCCTCTGGGTTTCTGTTCCAGTATTTATTATCGATGACGTGGCAGCGGCCTCCACACTTCTTCACCAGGTCACTCACAAGCTTATTCGTGTGGAAGAAATCTTGAATTGTCGTTCCTTCAGGGAGCTGGTCACCATGAGTAAAGACAACTGTTGCATATTTGAAGATTTCTTCAGAAAAGTATTTCTGTATTTTGTGGATGACAGCCTGCTCCTGCTCAGTGAATCTCTCCACTTTAAGCACAATGAGGAAAGCATGAGGCCCAGGAGCGCACTCGGTGATACACCTCAGTATCTCAGGCTTCATCTCCTCCTCAGATCCATCTGTGTCTAAGAAACCAGGAGTGTCGATCAAAGTGATGCTTCTTCCTTTGACAGATCTGGTTTCTGCTTGACATTTTCTTGTTTGAGAGTTGAAATTGTCGCCGACTGTGAACAGATTCTCTCCAGATATGGTGTTAGCCAGGCTTTTTTTCCCAGTTCCAGTTTTTCCCAAAATGACAATTCTTCTGTTTGACTCTGAAAGAGAATAATGTCCGGTTTTATATAGAAGAAGACATGAAGTCAATTACAAGAAAAATCCTCATTGGTCAAAAATCACAATGAAAAGGGAAAGCAGTTATAAAATAGCTGCTTTATCATAATAAGGGAATGAAGAATTGTGTAAATACAAGAGGCCCACGAGCACGATGAAGAACACCTCATGTTCAACAATATAAGTCAATCTATTGTGGTAAAAAAAACCCTGAGAATGATTTTGTAAACCGCTTTTAAAAGGGATGATCAGGTTTTTTGGTCCCTGATCCTGATCTGGGTCTTTAATATTGAGTATCTAATACCGAGTTTAACTGGAAGAATGTGACAAAGAAGACGTCTCACTCTGTTGTAATTGTTGGAACTACAGAAACACTCGCGGTTGCACAGTGTTGTTACAGAGTGATGCTTTGTTCACTTCATAAACAATCTTTGGCAGAGTAGGCCTCCAGGTACAGACCATAGACTGTATAAAAGAAGATACAGACACCGGCTTGCAGTAATCAAACAGCCGAGCAATGATTGTCAATTTAACGAGTGAAAGTGACGATCGGACTAAAAACTATCGGACTAAAAATGCAAAGTTGTCACCTGAATGTTTAGTACATTGATCTTTGTTCATAGAGGAACAATAACACATTTGTTTCCATCAGAGGACCTGTCGCCAACCTGGGTGTCAGAACAGAGTCAATCACCTGTGCAATCAAATCATTTTTCACATTGACACACACTGATTTCCACTCTCATATGGAGCAAAATGTTCGCAGTGTAGAGCCCGGCTGTCATTAAAGAGAGCAGCACTTCAACACCAGCAGGCAAAACACAGTCGAGTTCAGTAAAGTGAAGGGATTTGATCGGCTTTATCTTAGCTAATACCAACAGGCTTTTAAGTATGAGAGCATCACAAAAAAAAAGAGAAGAGGACCTAATCCAGCCATCTTATCGCAGCACCTGCACACTTTAAAAAGTGTTTTAAAACTAATAAAGCTAGTATTTAAATGTTTGCATATTGCACCTTAATGTGCAGTGTTCAGTCCTGGAAGAAAAAAAACTGAAAACAATTAACTTACCGTCCATGTTGTCAACAGTGAAGTGACTGTGGAGAGACAGTTGGTCAAAGTGAAATGACTGCCAGAGTATATGTGAATATATTCACTGTATCTTCTCAGCACCACTCCCTGACTTGTTGGACAAAAGTGAAAGTCAAAATGAAGCCCCCATCTACAGTGTTGTGTACACATTGTGTGACATGTGACACTTTGTTTGGCTTGTAATTAAAACTGTCCTGGGTAAATAATAAACTATCTTGACATTGAAAATGTTTCTAGAAAAAACGATTTTAAAAGTGTCACAATCAACCAGACACACTTCCTCAGCATAATTTCTGTTTTAGCAAGACAGTCAAAGGAAGACAAACAGTATTAACTTCTGTAAGGCCCAGCCACAATTACTTTGGCCAATCCAAAATTGAAATCCTGATGCCGTGTCTGTGCACTGTAAAAAATGACTTAAAACAAAACAGCTGTTATTTAAATGTCTGCATATTGTACCTTAATGTGCAGTGTTCATCCTGACAGTGAAGCAACAGAGACAAGACCAACAGTGTATGTGAATATGTTTCCAGTATCTTCTGAGTTTGAGTGCCAGTTGTTGTGTTTTTAGCGTCACAACCCTGTTTAACCTTGACACCTTCAGCAGTGGCTCTAGCACATTTCTCAGAAACATAAAAACAGGTCCTGTCTCCTCCGAGTCCATGATGTGGGTCCTTTCTTGGAATGATATAAGAAGACTTGTCTACAGCAGAAACTCAATTTTAACAATAAATATAAACAAATATTCCACTCTGTCAAACATGAAATAGTTCAGCTGCCAGTCTAGATGAATTTATTCCAACTAGTCCACCTACTCTGACCTGGGGAGTACATTAGTGACTTTGAGGCAGAAATAATTTGTGCTATCACAGGTCTGGTGATTTGGTGAAATATACATGAACTTTACAGTAAAGGGTACTTTAAGTTCATGAAAACATATTCTCTCAAGCAGCTTGTTACTGTTACTAATGTGGTCCTGCATGAACACAAATCTGAGCAGGGCTTCATTAGAAAAGGAAGATGTCATGCATTACTGATGAAACTTGTGGGAGTGTTTGCTCATGTTGCTGCTGACAATCACATGTGATCAAACAATACAGCAGTGGCTGCAGTAGACATGTTAACAAGCTGCTGCTGCTGCTGCTATTGCAGTGACTATAATTTCAGAAAGTCAGGATAAATTCACCTTTCTTTGCCAAACCAAGCAGATCTCCCACTTAATAACATTTCCCTGATAACATTCCCATGTTACCCATAATATGTTGTCCATCACATGCTTTAAAAAATATATTAATTGGTAAAACTAAATATAAAACCAAATTCTCCTTTTAAAACCTCCTTTTGGGTTGTGAACATTTGATCACAACCAATCATTTTAGCCCGTTGAGATTAGTAGTCAAATACAATACTGCAAACGTACCTCTCACTATATATGTCTGTGATCATTACCATAAAATAAGTATAGAGTAGGATAATGTGCATGTAGTTGTTGGGGAGCTACTGTATGTGTGAAGCTGTCTGGCTGGGTCACTGTGGGTGAGACCTAATGCAAGATAATACTAAGATAGAAGCACCAGCCAGATCCCAACCCATCCAGTCAATAAAACTAATACAGGAAAGACAATAAACTGGAACTTTAAATTCTGTAAATATAACAGCAGCTGCATGCATGTGGTATTCAGTGATGGGTGATGTTGATGGTCAGTCACCACAACAAGCCTTGTGTCAAACATTGTTTTATTTTTTTAACACCATGAAAAGGAAAGCAGTAAAATAGACACTTGTACTATACATGTAATCTTGCTTGATATAACATATTGTAAAATCAGTAACATGTGAATCAAAACACATGTTTACATTAATTGACACCCAATGGAAACATTTTCTCATCACACATAATAAAAAGGAACGGCACGCAGCCAAATATTATATAATTACAATTTTGTGTATGTACGTGTCAGAAAGGAGGAGGAGGAGGAGTTGTTATAAAAATGAACAACCTACCACTGTCAGCTAAAACTTTATTTGGTCTAATAGCATTATTTCCAAATTATATCACCACTCCCAATTATCACATTTTCCAAATGTTTCCAAAAAGTATTAAATGATTTTTGCATGAATATCATCAGTAATGTTGCAACTGACAGACCATGAATAAGCTATGGATACTGACTCAGTGCTGAAGGCAAAACGAGGAACAGAGGATGGTGAATCTTGTTTCCAGGGGACACTAAAAACTGATGAACATGGACACACTTGTTGTTGCCATGGTTTGTAACTCATGAAGTTATTGAAGCCGGCGATCCTTCAGTGGTGTTGGAAAAGGAGCTAAAATGTAAGTTTATCTGGTGGGACAACAAGCCTGACCCAGCCGTGTTCATCACTTTTTAGAGTCATTCTTCATATTTTCCATGGTGATTGATTGTAATCTACAAAACATTAAAAATAAATTTAGGAGCATCAAAAGGCCTGTCTAACAAAATGATGTTGTACATACATTGAGTGATATGTTCTGGTTAGCTTTTGCAACAGGAGACAGTGACCAATATGTTAAGAACAGACAGAAACACAGCCAGCAGTGTACACTAGTTTGATTAAAACATTTTTTTAAGCTCAGACAAGAAGCACAACCTATTACATGTCGTGAAAACTGCAATCTCAGTTCTTGTCTAGTGCAGATGAGAGTTGGTTATTAAATACTAAATTACACAATATTCAATCCTCAGTAGATCTTTATGGCTCGCAAGCGAAAGCAATCATCAGTTGCACAGATATGACTGAAGAGAGGCAGTCTGACATCAGTTCTTATACTTTGAAATAACACTCACACACAATATTAACTGTAACAATTATCAGGATTCACATGATCTCTCTCAATGATCTGCCTTATCATGCCTTACTTTATCTCCAAACATTCACTACCTGCACCTCCTCATCAACTCATCCACACATCCCTTTGTCAGACAATTATATTCTTAGTTTATAAAACTATGTGGAAATACATCATTATCACAAGAATTTCCCTCACACATATTACATAGACACATGATCAATGGTTAAAGATTGTTTAGAATGATATTTTTATTTAATCTACAGCGAGATGTAATTTTTTTAATGAAACAATTTCTCCCCCTTCAAGAGTCACAGCTCATTTTAGGTTTTTAATTCCGTTTAAACTTTGGCTGTGATACTCTGTCTGATGGAGATTGGGCTCCATCCATGACAGCTGCTGCTGGCCTCTTTGCATCTTCCCTTGATGAATCTGCTTCCTCATCTGCTTGATTGCCTGTAAAACCTCCTATCACTGCTCTGAGAAATGTCCCTATAACTCCACCTACAACTGCTCCTGCTGCTCCTAATCCTATCACACCCATCCCTGCTGCACCAAGTAAAGCTCCTAACCCTGCAACTGTTGCAGTACCTGCCAGTCTGATCAAAAACTTCTTAGCTACACTTCTCTTAGCCTGCTCTCTGATCTTTTCCTTTGACATTTTTCCTGATGACTTTCTAATGTTCTCCTCCTCTCGTTGTATTTCTTCCTCCACTGCTTGTAGCATCTCATTGGTGTAGCAGCTTCCTTTGTTTTCTTCCACCATCTTGTCTATTGTGTTCAGTAGCTGCTCCACCTGGAACTGGTTGCTCCTGTATTCATCCTCTGGGTTTCTGTTCCAGTATTTATTATCGATGACGTGGCAGCGGCCTCCACACTTCTTCACCAGGTCACTCACGAGCTTAATCTCGCTGAAATTGTCCTGAATTATCGTTCCTTCAGGGAGCTGGTCACCATGAGTAAAGAGAACTGTTGCATATTTGAAGACTTCTTCAGAAAAGTATTTCTGTATTTTGTGGATGACAGCCTCCTCCTGCTCAGTGAATCTGTCCACTTTAAGCACAATGAGGAAAGCATGAGGCCCAGGAGCGCACTCTGTGATACACCTCACTATCTGAGGCTTCATCTCCTCCTTAGATCTATCTGTGTCAAAGAAACCAGGAGTGTCGATCAAAGTGAAGCTTCGTCCTTTGACAGATTTGGTTTCTGCTTGACATTTTCTTGTTTGAGAGTTGGAAGTATGGCTGGCTGTGAACAGATTCTCTCCAAATATGGTGTTAGCCAGGCTGCTTTTCCCAGTTCCAGTTTTTCCCAAAATGACAATTCTTCTGTTTGACTCTGAAAGAGAATAATGTCCGATTTTATATAGAAGAAGATACACATGAAGTCAATTACAATAAAAATCCTCATTGGTCAAAAATCACAATGAAAAGGGAAAGCAGTTATAAAATAGCTGCTTTATCATAATAAGGGAATGAAGAATTTTGTAAATACAAGAGGCCCGCTAGCACGATGAAGAACACCTCATGTTCAACAATATAAGTCAATCTATTGTGGTAAAAAAAAAAAACACTGAGAAGAATGAAGATACAAACACTGGCTTGCAGAAATCGAACAGCCGAGCAATGGTTGTGAATTTAACAAGTGAAAGTGACGATCAGACCAAAAACTATCGGACTAAAAATGCAAATTTAATTTTTCACATTGACACACACTGATTTCCACTCTCATATGGAGCAAAATGTTCGCAGTGTAGAGCCCGGCTGTCATTAAAGAGAGCAGCACTTCAACACCAGCAGGTAAAACACAGTCGAGTTCAGTAAAGAAAGTGGAGGGTTTTGATCGGCTTTATCTTAGCCGGATGTATGGCAGCCATCTTATCGCAGCACCTGCACACTTTAAAAAGTGATTTACAACCAAAAAGCTAGTATTTAAATGTTTGCATATTGCACCTTAATGTGCAGTGTTCAGTCCTGGAAGAAAAAAAACTGAAAACAATTAACTTACCGTCCATGTTGTCAACAGTGAAGTGACTGTGGAGAGACAGTTGGTCAAAGTGAAATGACTGCCAGAGTATATGTGAATATATTTCCTGTATCTTCTCAGCACCACTCCCTGACTTGTTGGACAAAAGTGAAAGTCAAAATGAAGCCCCCATCTACAGTGTTGTGTACACATTGTGTGACATGTGACACTTTTTTTGGCTTGTAATTAAAACTGTCCTGGGTAAATAATAAACTATCTTGACATTGAAAATGTTTTAGAAAAAACGATTTTAAAAGTGTCACAATCAACCAGACACACTTCCTCAGCATAATTTCTGTTTTAGCAAGACAGTCAAAGGAAGACAAACAGTATTAACTTCTGTAAGGCCCAGCCACAATTACTTTGGCCAATCCAAAATTGAAATCCTGATGCCGTGTCTGTGCACTGTAAAAAATGACTTAAAACAAATAGCTATTATTTAAATTTCGGCATATTGTACCTTAATGTGCAGTGTTCATCCTGACAGTGAAGCAACAGAGACAAGACCAACAGTGTATGTGAATATGTTTCCAGTATCTTCTGAGTTTGAGTGCCAGTTGTTGTGTTTTTAGCGTCACAACCCTGTTTAACCTTGACACCTTCAGCAGTGGCTCTAGCACATTTCTCAGAAACATAAAAACAGGTCCTGTCTCCTCCAAGTCCATGATGTGGGTCCTTTCTTGGAATGATATAAGAAGACTTGTCTACAGCAGAAACTCAATTTTAACAATAAATATAAACAAATATTCCACTCTGTCAAACATGAAATAGTTCAGCTGTCAGTCTAGATGAATTTATTCCAACTAGTCCACCTACTCTGACCTGGGGAGTACATTAGTGACTTTGAGGCAGAAATAATTTGTGCTATCACAGGTCTGGTGATTTGGTGAAATATACATGAACTTTACAGTAAAGGGTACTTTAAGTTCATGAAAACATATTCTCTCAAGCAGCTTGTTACTGTTACTAATGTGGTCCTGCATGAACACAAATCTGAGCAGGGCTTCATTAGAAAAGGAAGATGTCATGCATTACTGATGAAACTTGCGGGAGTGTTTGCTCATGTTGCTGCTGACAATCACATGTGATCAAACAATACAGCAGTGGCTGCAGTAGACATGTTAACAAGCTGCTGCTGCTGCTGCTATTGCAGTGACTATAATTTCAGAAAGTCAGGATAAATCCACCTTTTTTTGCCAAACCAAGCAGATCTCCCACTTAATAACATTTCCCTGATAACATTCCTACGTTACCCATAATATGTTGTCCATCACACGCTTTAAAAAATATATTAATTGGTAAAACTAAATATAAAACCAAATTCTCCTTTTAAAACCTCCTTTTGGGTTGTGAACATTTGATCACAACCAATCATTTTAGCCTGTTGAGATTAGTAGTCAAATACAATACTGCAAACGTACCTCTCACTATATATGTCTGTGATCATTACCATAAAATAAGTATAGAGTAGGATAATGTGCATGTAGTTGTTGGGGAGCTACTGTATGTGTGAAGCTGTCTGGCTGGGTCACTGTGGGTGAGACCTAATGCAAGATAATACTAAGATAGAAGCACCAGCCAGATCCCAACCCATCCAGTCAATAAAACTAATACAGGAAAGACAATAAACTGGAACTTTAAATTCTGTAAATATAACAGCAGCTGCATGCATGTAGTATTCAGTGATGGGTGATGTTGATGGTCAGTTACCACAACAAGCCTTGTGTCAAACATTGTTTTATTTTTTTAACACCATGAAAAGGAAAGCAGTAAAGTAGACACTTGTACTATACATGTAATCTTGCTTGATATAACATATTGTAAAATCAGTAACATGTGAATCAAAACACATGTTTACATTAATTGACACCCAATGGAAACATTTTCTCATCACACATAATAAAAAGGAACGGCACGCTGCCAAATATTATATAATTACAATTTTGTGTATGTACATGTCAGAGCGAAGGAGGAGGAGGAGGAGGAGTGGTTATAAAAATGAACAACCTACCACTGTCAGCTAAAACTTTATTTGGTCTAATAGCATTATTTCCAAATTATATCACCACTCCCAATTATCACATTTTCCAAATGTTTCCAAAAAGTATTAAATCATTTTTGCATGAATATCATCAGTAATGTTGCAACTGACAGACCATGAATAAGCTATGGATACTGACTCAGTGCTGAAGGCAAAACGAGGAACAGAGGATGGTGAATCTTGTTTCCAGGGGACACGAAAAACTGATGAACATGGACACACTTGTTGTTGCCATGGTTTGTAACTCATGAAGTTATTGAAGCCGGCGATCTGTCAGTGGGGTTGGAAAAGGAGCTAAAATGTAAGTTTATCTGGTGGGACAACAAGCCGGACCCAGCCGTGT
This sequence comes from Lateolabrax maculatus, assembly GCA_031216445.1. Classification (NCBI taxonomy): domain Eukaryota; kingdom Metazoa; phylum Chordata; class Actinopteri; order Acropomatiformes; family Lateolabracidae; genus Lateolabrax; species Lateolabrax maculatus. The sequence continues at coordinate 5,499,539 of CM062207.1, forward strand.
TCATCACTTTTTAGAGTCATTCTTCATATTTTCCATGGTGATTGATTGTAATCTACGAAACATTAAAAATAAATTTAGGAGCATCAAAAGGCCTGTCTAACAAAATGATGTTGTACATACATTGAGTGATATGTTCTGGTTAGCTTTTGCAACAGGAGACAGTGACCAATATGTTAAGAGCAGACAGACACACAGCCAGCAGTGTACACTAGTTTGATTAAAACATTTTTTTAAGCTCAGACAAGAAGCACAACCTATTACATGTCGTGAAAACTGCAATCTCAGTTCTTGTCTAGTGCAGATGAGAGTTGGTTATTGAATACCAAATTACACAATATTCAATCCTCAGTAGATCTTTATGGCTCGCAAGCGAAAGCAATCATCAGTTGCACAGATATGACTGAAGAGAGGCAGTCTGACATCAGTTCTTATACTTTGAAATAACACTCACACACAATATTAACTGTAACAATTATCAGGATTCACATGATCTCTCTCAATGATCTGCCTTATCATGCCTTACTTTATCTCCAAACATTCACTACCTGCACCTCCTCATCAACTCATCCACACATCCCTTTGTCAGACAATTATATTCTTAGTTTATAAAACTATGTGGAAATACATCATTATCACAAGAATTTCCTTCACACATATTACATAGACACATGATCAATGGTTAAAGATTGTTTAGAATGATATTTTTATTTAATCTACAGCGAGATGTGAATTTTTAATGAAACAATTTCTCCTCCTTCTTCAAAAGGCACAACTCATTATAGGTTTTTAACTCTGTTTAAACTTTGGCTGTCATACTCTGTCTGATAGAGATTGGGCTCCATCCATGACAGCTGCTGCTGCCCTCTTTGCTGCTTCCCATGGTGTTTCTGCTTCCTCAGCTGCTTGATAGCCTGTAGCACCTCCTTTCACTGCTTCCTTAATGGTCCCTTTAACTACACCAGCAACTGCTCCTGCTGTTCGGAATCCATCTAGAACCGCCCCTGCTGCACCAAGTAAAGCTCCTAACACTACACCTGTTGCAGTACCTGCCAGTCTGATCAAAAGCTTCTCGTATACCCTGCTCTTAGCCTGCTCTCTGATCTCTTCCTCTGACATGTCTCCTGGTAACAGTCTAATGTTCTCCTCCTCTCGTTGTATTTCTTCCTCCACTGCTTGTAGCATCTCATTGGTGTAGCAGCTTCCTCTGTTTTCAACCACCATCTTGTCTATTGTCTTCAGTAGCTGCTCCACCTGGAACTGGTTGCTCCTGTATTCATCCTCTGGGTTTTTGTTCCAGTATTTATTATCGATGACGTGGCAGCGGCCTCCACACTTCTTCACCAGGTCACTCACAAGCTGATTCTTGTGGAAGAAATCTTGAATTATCGTTCCTTCAGGGAGCTGGTCACCATGAGTAAAGAGAACTGTTGCATATTTGAAGACTTCTTCAGAAAAGTATTGCTGTATTTTGTGGATGACAGCCTGCTCCTGCTCAGTGAATTTCTCCACTTTAAGCACAATGAGGAAAGCATGAGGCCCAGGAGCGCACTCTGTGATACACCTCAGTATCTCAGGCTTCATCTCCTCCTCAGATCCATCTGTGTCGAAGAAACCAGGAGTGTCAATCAAAGTGATGCTTCTTCCTTTGACAGATTTGGTTTTTACTTGACATTTTCTTGTTCGAGAGTTGAAAGTATGGCCGACTGTGAACAGATTCTCTCCAAATATGGTGTTAGCCAGGCTGCTTTGCCCAGCTCCAGTTTTTCCCAAAATGACAATTCTTGTGTTTGACTCTGAAAGAGAATAATGTCCGGTTTTATATAGAAGAAGATACACATGAAGTCAATTACAGTAAAAGTCCTCATTGGTCAAAAATCACAATGAAAAGGGACAGCAATCATAAAATAGCTGCTTTATCATAATAAGGGAATGAAGAATTGTGTAAATACAAGAGGCCCACGAGCTTGATCAAAAACACCTCATGTTCAACAATATAAGTCAATCTATTGTGGTAAAAAACACTGAGGATGATTTTGTAAACCCCTTTTAAAAGGGATGATCAGGTTTTTTTGTCCCTGATCCTGATCTGGGTCTTTAATATTGAGTATCTAATACCGAGTTTAACTGGAAGAATGTGACGAAGAAGACGTCTCACTCTGTTGTAATTATTGGAACTACAGAAACACTCGCGGTTGCACAGTGTTGTTACAGAGTGATGCTTTGTTCACTTCATAAACAATCTTTGGCAGAGTAGGCCTCCAGGTACAGACCATAGACTGTATAAAAGAAGATACAGACACCGGCTTGCAGTAATCAAACAGCCGAGCAATGATTGTCAATTTAACGAGTGAAAGTGACGATCAGACTAAAAACTATCGGACTAAAAATGTAAAGTTGTCACCTGAATGTTTAGTACATTGATCTTTGTTCATAGAGGAAAAATAACACATTTGTTCCCATCAGAGGACCTGTCGCCAACCTGGGTGTCAGAACAGAGTCAATCACCTGTGCAATCAAATCATTTTTCACATTGACACACACTGATTTCCACTCTCATATGGAGCAAAATGTTCGCAGTGTAGAGCCCGGCTGTCATTAAAGAGAGCAGCACTTCAGCACCAGCAGGTAAAACACAGTCGAGTTCAGTAAAGAAAGTGGAGGGATTTGATCGGCTTTATCTTAGCCGGATCTATGGCAGCCATCTTATCGCAGCACCTGCACACTTTAGAAAGGGACTTTAAACTAAAAAGTTAGCATTTAAATGTTTGCATATTGCACCTTAATGTGCAGTGTTCAGTCCTGGCAGAAAAAAAAACTGAAAACAATTAACTTACCGCCCATGTTGTCAACAGTGAAGTAACTGTGGAGAGACAGTTGGTCAAAGTGAAATGACTGCCAGAGTATATGTGAATATATTCCCTGTATCTTCTCAGCACCACTCCCTGACTTGTTGGACAAAAGTGAAAGTCAAAATGAAGCCCCCATCTACAGTGTTGTGTACACATTGTGTGACATGTGACACTTTTTTTGGCTTGTAATTAAAACTGTCCTGGGTAAATAATAAACTATCTTGACATTGAAAATGTTTCTAGAAAAAAAGATTTTAAAAGTGTCACAATCAACCAGACACACTTCCTCAGCATAATTTCTGTTTTAGCAAGAAAGTCAAAGGAAGACAAACAGATTTAACTTCTGTAAGGCCCAGCCACAATTACTTTGGCCAATCTGAATTTGAAATCCTGATGCCGTGTCTATGCACTGTAAATTTCTGCATATTGCAGATAATTGCCTCTGTCGCTTCACTGTCGACTGCAGTGTTCAGTCGACAGTGAAGCAACAGAGACAAGACCAACAGTGTATGTGAATATGTTTCCAGTATCTTCTGAGTTTGAGTGCCAGTTGTTGTGTTTTTAGCGTCACAACCCTGTTTAACCTTGACAGCTTCAGCAGTGGCTCTACCACATTTCTCGGAAACATAACAAACAGGTCCTGTCTCCTCCAAGTCCATGATGTGAGTCCTTTCTTCAAATGATATGAGAAGACTCGTCTACAGCAGGAACTTAATTCTAACAATAAATATAAACAAATATTCCACTCTGTCAAACATGAAATAGTTCAGCTGCCAGTCTAGATGAATTTATTCCAACTAGTCCACCTACTCTGACCTGGGGAGTACATTAGTGACTTTGAGGCAGAAATAAGGTGTCCCATCAGGGCACAGGTCTGGTGATTTGGTGAAATATACATGAACTTTACAGTAAAGGGTACTTCAAGGTCATGAAAACATATTCTCTCAAGCAGCTTGTTACTGTTACTAATGTGGTCCTGCATGAACACAAATGTGGGCAGGGCTTCATTGGAAAAGGAAGATGTCATGCATTACTGATGAAACTGGTGGGAGTGTTTGCTCATGTTGCTGCTGACAATCACATGTGATCAAACAATACAGCAGTGGCTGCAGTAGACATGTTAACAAGCTGCTGCTGCTGCTGCTATTGGAGTGACTATAATTTCAGAAAGTCAGGATAAATCCACCTTTCTTTGCCAAACCAAGCAGATCTCCCACTTAATAACATTTCCCTGATAACATTCCTACGTTACCCATAATATGTTGTCCATCACACGCTTTAAAAAATATTTTAATTGGTAAAACTAAATATAAAACGAAATTCTCCCCTTTTAAACCTCCTTTTGGGTTGTGAACATTTGATCACAACCAATCATTTTAGCCCATTGAGATTAGTAGTCAAATACAATACTGGAAACGTACCTCTCACTATACACATCTGTGATAATTACCAGAAAATAAGTATAGAGTAGGATAATGTGCATGTAGTTGTTGGGGAGCTACTGTATGTGTGAAGCTGTCAGGCTGGGTCACTGTGGGTGAGACCTAATGCAAGATAATACTAAGATAGAAGCACCAGCCAGGACTTCTTGTAAGTTCATGCACAAATACTACACATGATCTGCAACCCATCCAGTCAATAAAACTAATACAGGAAAGACAATAAACTGGAACTTGAAATTCTGTAAATATAACAGCAGCTACATGCATGTAGTATTCAGTGATGGGTGATGTTGATGGTCAGTCACCACAACAAGCCTTGTGTCAAACATTGTTTTATTTTTTTAACACCATGAAAAGGAAAGCAGTAAAATAGACACTTGTATTATGCATGTAATCTTGCTTGATATAACATATTGTTAAATCAGTAACATGTGAATCAAAACACATGTTTACATTAATTGACACCCAATGGAAACATTTTCTCATCACACATAATAAAAAGGAACGGCACGCTGCCAAATATTATATAATTACAATTTTGTGTATGTACGTGTCAGAAAGGAGGAGGAGGAGGAGTTGTTGTAAAAATGAACAACCTACCACTGTCAGCTAAAACTTTATTCGGTCTAATAGCATTATTTCCAAATGATATCACCACTCCCAATTATCACATTTTCCAAAAAAGCATTAAATCATTTCTGCATGAACATCATCAGTAATGTTGCAACTGACAGACCATGAATAAGCTATGGATACTGACTCAGTGCTGAAGGCAAAACGAGGAACAGAGGATGGTGAATCTTGTTTCCAGGGGACACTAAAAACTGATGAACATGGACACACTTGTTGTTGCCATGGTTTGTAACTCATGAAGTTATTGAAGCCGGCGATCTGTCAGTGGGGTTGGAAAAGGAGCTAAAATGTAAGTTTATCTGGTGGGACAACAAGCCGGACCCAGCCGTGTTCATCACTTTTTAGAGTCATTCTTCATATTTTCCATGGTGATTGATTGTAATCTACAAAACATTAAAAATAAATTTAGGAGCATGAAAAGGCCTGTCTAACAAAATGATGTTGTACATACATTGAGTGATATGTTCTGGTTAGCTTTTGCAACAGGAGACAGTGACCAATATGTTAAGAGCAGACAGAAACACAGCCAGCAGTGTACACTAGTTTGATTAAAACATTTTTTTAAGCTCAGACAAGAAGCACAACCTATTACATGTCGTGAAAACTGCAATCTCAGTTCTTGTCTAGTGCAGATGAGAGTTGGTTATTGAATACCAAATTACACAATATTCAATCCTCAGTAGATCTTTATGGCTCGCAAGCGAAAGCAATCATCAGTTGCACAGATATGACTGAAGAGAGGCAGTCTGACATCAGTTCTTATACTTTGAAATAACACTCACACACAATATTAACTGTAACAATTAACAGGATTCACATGATCTCTCTCAATGATCTGCCTTATCATGCCTTACTTTATCTCAAAACATTCCCTTTGTCAGACAATTATATTCTTAGTTTATAAAACTATGTGGAAATACATCATTATCACAAGAATTTCCCTCACACATATTACATAGACACATGATCAATGGTTAAAGATTGTTTAGAATGATATTTTTATTTAATCTACAGCGAGATGTGACTTTTTTAATGAAACAATTTCTCCTCCTTCTTCAAAAGGCACAACTCATTATGGGTTTTTAACTCTGTTTAAACTTTGGCTGTGATACTCTAAAACAGATTGGGCTTTATCCATGACAGCTGCTGCTGCCTTCTGTGCTCCTTCCCATGGTGTTTCTGCTCTCTCAGCTGCTTGATAGCCTGTAGCACCTCCTTTCACTGCTTCCTTAATGGTCCCTTTAACTACACCAGCAACTCCTCCTGCTGTTCGTAATCCATCTAGAACCGCCCCTGCTGCACCAAGTAAAGCTCCTAACACTACACCTGTTGCAGTACCTGCCAGTCTGATCAAAAGCTTCTCATATACCCTGTTCTTAGCCTGCTCTCTGATCTCTTCCTGTGACATGTCTCCTGGTAACAGTGTAATGTTGTCCTCCTCTTGTTGTATTTCTTCCTCCACTGCTTGTAGCATCTCATTGGTGTAGCAGCTTCCTCTGTTTTCTTCCACCATCTTGTCTATTGTCTTCAGTAGCTGCTCCACCTGGAACTGGTTGCTCCTGTATTCATCCTCTGAGTTTCTGTTCCAGTATTTATTATCGATGACGTGGCAGCGGCCTCCACACTTCTTCACCAGGTCACTCACAAGCTGATTCTTGTGGAAGAAATCTTGACTTGTCGTTCCTTTAGGGAGCTGGTCACCATGAGTAAAGACAACTGTTGCATATTTGAAGACTTCTTCAGAAAAGTATTGCTGTATTTTGTGGATGACAGCCTCCTCTTGCTCAGTGAATCTGTCCACTTTAAGCACAATGAGGAAAACATGAGGCCCAGGAGCGCACTCTGTGATACACCTCACTATCTCAGGCTTCATCTCCTCCTCAGATCCATCTGTGTCTAAGAAACCAGGAGTGTCCATCAAAGTGATGCTTCTTCCTTTGACAGATCTGGTTTTTACTTGACATTCTCTTGTTTGAGAGTTGGAAGTATGGCCGACTGTGAACAGATTCTCTCCAGATATGGTGTTAGCCAGGCTTTTTTTCCCAGTTCCAGTTTTTCCCAAAATGACAATTCTTCTGTTTGACTCTGAAAGAGAATAATGTCCGGTTTTGGTCAAACAGCACAATGAAAAGGGAAAGCAGTTATAAAATAGCTGCTTTTTCATAATAAGGGAATGAAGAATTTTGTAAATACAAGAGGCCCACGAGCTTGATGAAGAACACCTCATGTTCAACAATATAAGTAAATCTATTGTGGTAAAAAAAAACACTGAGGATAATTTTGTAAACCACTTTTAAAAGGGATGATCAGGTTTTTTTGTCCCTGATCCTGATCTGGGTCCTTTAATATTGAGTATCTAAAACCAAGCTTAACTGGAAGAATGTGACAAAGAAGACGTCTAACTCTGTTGTAATTGTTGGAACTACAGAAACACTTGCGGTTGCACAGTGTTGTTCCAGAGTGATGCTTTGTTCACTTCATAAACAATCTTTGGCAGAGTAGGCCTCCAGGTACAGACCATAGACTGTATAAAAGAAGATACAGACACCGGCTTGCAGAAATCAAACAGCCGAGCAATGATTGTCAATTTCACAAGTGAAAGTGACGATCGGACTAAAAACTATCGGACTAAAAATGCAAAGTTGTCACCTGAATGTTTAATACATTGATCTTTGTTCATAGAGGAAAAATAACACATTTGTTTCCATCAGAGGACCTGTCGCCAACCTGGGTGTCAGAACAGAGTCAATCACCTGTGCAATCAAATCATTTTTCACATTGACACACACTGATTTCCACTCTCATATGGAGCAAAATGTTTGCAGTGTAGAGCCCGGCTGTCATTAAAGAGAGCAGCACTTCAACACCAGCAGGCAAAACACAGTCGAGTTCAGTAAAGAAAGTGGAGGGATTTGATCGGCTTTATCTTAGCCGGATCTATGGCAGCCATCTTATCGCAGCACCTGCACACTTTAGAAAGGGACTTTAAACTGAAAAGTTAGCATTTAAATGTTTGCATATTGCACCTTAATGTGCAGTGTTCAGTCCTGGCAGAAAAAAACTGAAAACAATTAACTTACCGCCCATGTTGTCAACAGTGAAGTAACTGTGGAGAGACAGTTGGTCAAAGTGAAATGACTGCCAGAGTATATGTGAATATATTCACTGTATCTTCTCAGCACCACTCCCTGACTTGTTGGACAAAAGTGAAAGTCAAAATGAAGCCCCCATCTACAGTGTTGTGTACACATTGTGTGACATGTGACACTTTTTTTGGCTTGTAATTAAAACTGTCCTGGGTAAATAATAAACTATCTTGACATTGAAAATGTTTCTAGAAAAAAAGATTTTAAAAGTGTCACAATCAACCAGACACACTTCCTCAGCATAATTTCTGTTTTAGCAAGAAAGTCAAAGGAAGACAAACAGATTTAACTTCTGTAAGGCCCAGCCACAATTACTTTGGCCAATCTGAATTTGAAATCCTGATGCTGTGTCTATGCACTGTAAATTTCTGCATATTGCAGATAATTGCCTCTGTCGCTTCACTGTCGACTGCAGTGTTCAGTCGACAGTGAAGCAACAGAGACAAGACCAACAGTGTATGTGAATATGTTTCCAGTATCTTCTGAGTTTGAGTGCCAGTTGTTGTGTTTTTAGCGTCACAACCCTGTTTAACCTTGACAGCTTCAGCAGTGGCTCTACCACATTTCTCGGAAACATAACAAACAGGTCCTGTCTCCTCCAAGTCCATGATGTGAGTCCTTTCTTCAAATGATATGAGAAGACTCGTCTACAGCAGGAACTTAATTCTAACAATAAATATAAACAAATATTCCACTCTGTCAAACATGAAATAGTTCAGCTGCCAGTCTAGATGAATTTATTCCAACTAGTCCACCTACTCTGACCTGGGGAGTACATTAGTGACTTTGAGGCAGAAATAAGGTGTGCTATTGTGGTATAATTTTTCATTAAAACATGTGATGTGCTGAAGAAGATAAAATGCAAATGCAAAGTGATGATTACATATGTTATGTTGTTTGTTAGTTTAGAAGTACAATAATGAGAAGTAGATGTTAAAAATAATAATCCATAGAGACATATGTAATGTGAATGTTCGCTGTCATTATGAGAACAGCACTTCAGCACCAGCAGGCAAAACACATCCGCTTTAATATTAGCCAATACCAATAGTCTTTAAGTATGAGAGCATCACAAAAGAAAAAGGAGAAGAGGACCTACAGCAGCCATCTTATTGCAGCACCTGCACACTTTAAAAAGTGATTTAAAACTAAAAAGCTATTTAAATGTTTGCATATTGCACTTTAATGTGCAGTGTTCAGTCCTGGCAGAAAAAAAACAATTAACTTAACAATTCTACTTGTTTTAGGGTTGGAAGTATGGTCGATCATGAACAGTTCCTCTCCAGACATGGTGTTAACCGGGCTGCTTTTCCCAGCTCCAGTTTTAAGACAATTCTCATTGTGTTTGACACTGAAAAAGAATAATGTCCATCAATAATAATAAAAACACATTTGTCTTCTGGCTGTTTTCATATATACATACACATTAATCAAATACAAGTAAAATCTTCACTGGTCAAATATCACAATGAAAAGGCAATATTTTATAAATATTCATAAAATAGCTGCATTATCATAATAAGAGTGTCATTACATAAAAAAAAGCTCATGAGCATATTAATGAAGAACATCTTATTTGTCTAATCTGTTCTAACAGTACCAATCACTGTAATATGAAATAAAGGAGAAATAAAAGATCTATAGCAGCCATCTAAGTGTAGCACATGTGCATTGCAAAAAATAATTTTGAAACAGTTGTTGTTATTTTTTTTGGGTAATTTCTTTTGTTATTGCTTGTTTTTCCTCTTAAGTTTAGGGGAGGTCTGTTGTCTAAGCCTGTGGCTTCTTGACCTCTTCTGACACATCTGTTATTTTTTCATTATCTGGACTTTACACATGTCTTATGTGTGTGCAAATAAAAAAGTTTAAATAAATTTAAAAAATGAACTTATCATCCATGTTGTCAAAAGCTGTGGAGCGACAATTAGCCAGAGTGACAAGACTGCCTCAGTGTATGTGGATAGCCGCATCTTCTTTGAATGCCAGTTTCACTTCCTGACTTGTGTCGCAATAGATAACGTGCCAAGAAAGCATACTGTCCATCACATGTTTTTGGTTTGATGAGAATCTGACTGTGAAACAGAAAAACACGTTTGACTTCTTTACATCAAATGCATTTACAGGCCTTGTATACAGCTTAATATCGAAACAATTCTGTCTCTCTATCGATCTGTGTTTCAGATCTGAGTGACATTACCATAGCGAGCCCCACCCAAGGTTTCTTAAAAAAATCCCAACTGTTTGTCAACTACTTTTTAACTTGATTTTTTTTAACCTCGACAAACATGATTAATCTTGATGGCTTCAGCAGTAGCTCTACCATATCCCTTAAAAACTTCCCTCTCCTTGAATAATGTGAGATAATGTCTTGTACTGAGAGTACGAGGTGACAGCACATGTGGTTGGCGGTTCGATTCCAGCTTGTGACCTTTGTTGTATGTCATACCTCCCTCCAGGTGTACAAAGGGCCAAAACTCGTGATTCAGAATGTCTCCTCTCTTATCTGCATGCATGGTGCTCCTCTTAAAGGATACGAGGTAACCTTATCTCACAGTCCATAATGTCAGAGTACAAAAAGTGCAACAACAGCCTGTTGCAATTGTCTTCATCACTTCATTCTTCAACGATTCGAAGCCACAGCACGTGCAAGTGAAATCACAATCACAGCACAAACCACATTCAATCACATGCTTTAAAATAAAATATTTATTGGTTTAATTAAAAACTTTTATTTGTTCAAATGACATTCTTCCATACTGATACTTAGTTATCAAGACAGAAGGACAGCTGAAGTATTTTTCTCCAAACCCTTATTAACAACAGACAATACGAAGGATATTGAACAAAACGTTGTCAGGTTGTGTTGAGAGTGCCCATGTATTACACAAGAGGCTCCTCCATCAGTGCCTGTGTGTCTCAGGTACAGTAAATACATTTCTTCCCAAATAAAAAACGTCTCTTCTGCTGTTCCAGTGTGTTGACTTCATTGGATTTTGACAGCATTACAAGCTGACTTTGTTTTTTATCACACCATCGTTTAAATTCCCAATTTTTGATCATTCACGTTATATTTGCGTTGCACATTTAGCACAGGTCAATTCACATTAGAGGTTAAATACTGTCATTGTAGATATCTCGACATATATAAACATGTACATACATACATACATACTGTAAATTGAGTTTTTTTATTTTTTGGCTTTCCTTGTATCAACAGGATATCTCATTACAGCATTTTACAATTAGACACCAAAAGAGAAGAGTTGTGTATTTTTTTGTCAGAGATTCAACATCAGCTACACTTTTCTGCAAAGCTCTTAGGCCCTTTATTCCTGTTCTTCATCACTCAGTGTGTCTCCCTCCTTTGTCCTTTTTCTTCTCAGGCACTGACAAACACTAGTCTGGCCGTATAGGCCAGGTCAGCGAGGTAAAGCAGGAGGTTGAGGGCAGTGAGCACCGCCACAGTGATCAGTTTTGACGAATCGAGGCCTCTGTTCTTGTACTGTTGGTCAAACTGGAACACGGGCCAGATGATGGTAGCGGTCAAGTACATGATAACCGCCAGGAGCCCGTAAGCTGACAGGAACTTGGAGAAGGGGATGGGCAGACAGCCGGTGCACTCGCCCACGCACAGCACCACCACGGCCATGGAGAGGATGAAGCAGATGCAGTACACGGCCATGCACCACTTGAGCGCTGCATGGTGCTCATACGACACAGGTTCGCTGACCTGGATGAAGATAATACAGGCCACAAAGGTCTGGCACACCTTCAGCAGGCCTGGAGCCGTAGCCATGTAACCCGCCACCTCTCCTGGCCTCGCTTTAGACAGGCTCACCTCCCCCATGTAGGCCACCACTGCCAGGCAGGAGAAGACGGTGGAGGCGATGCGATAGCCGCGAGCATCGCCGTAGGCCCGCTGGTCCTTAAGGAAATAAACTGGGAAGATGATAGAGGCAGAGAGGCAGAGGAGGGCGGCGTAGCAGGCGATGGTGATGGGGAAATTGGACCAGGACACTGGGGCTCGGGCCTGGAGGCCGAACTGCTCCACCAGCAGGACCAGCAGGGTGCAGGCGAAGCTGAACGCCCAGCAGAAGATGCACCAGTCGTAAGCAGTGCCTCCGTGGGGGAGTGAGGCGCCGTGCGCCGCCACGCTGAACGCCACGCAGGTGAACAGCAGGGCGGCTACGCGCACCCACAGCAGCTGGGAGGTGGGAAACACGATCAGTGGCATGATGGGATGTCACAATCTGTCGGGAGTTGAAAGTGGGTTCTGTGGTCCAGCGCGGGTTGAGATGAGCCTCTAATACCGAACGTGGGATCTTGTGTTGGCTGCTTGTCACTCACTCCGCCGATGTTTGTCACACATTCTACAGAGAGACAATAAGAGAAGAGAATCATGAAGCAAAGTTTGGTGAGAAGTTGGTGGGATTTTGAAATGTGTAGACGCAAAACGCAAGCAAGGTAGTACTGTACAGTATATCAGTGCTCTATGCTGTAGCCCTAACTTAATGAAGCATCCTTTAAGTTTGAACAGCCCATAATGAATAAATGCAAAGGGTGAGAAACTGCAACATCAAAGCTGCATGTATAATTATTAAGAAGTTGTTCATGACTGACCGACATGACTGGGCTCAGAATAAAGTTGTGTAAAGACTGTGTGAGGAACCTTGGTTGGGTGTACAAGCTGAGATCTGTACACGGTGGGTATGAGGAAGTGCAAGTGTACCTGCTTAAACTTGAGGTGGAAAGTCCCTCAGTCTAAAACGGAAGCACATTTAGAACCCCAGGGTGTAAACAGTTTGATATTGGTGCCCTCTAGTGACCAAACTCTGACAGTTTTTAGTTCAAATCACACATTTGCCTCAGAGTGCTTTACAAGATATGACACCCTCCAGACCAGTAAAACAGATTTGTATAGGTTCAAAGTTCAGTACTTACTCGAGGGGAAACTAGAGTCAAACAGGCCTGAGATCTTTGGTGATCAGTGGTCTTAAATTATAGAAGTGAAACACTGAGGCCGCTTTTGCAGGAACCCTTTATAAGTAAAATTTAAAGAATGTAGTTCCCTTATTGTTGTTAGTGAGAACCAGCCTGCTCTTCCATACTGTACACAGTGATGAGTACGATATGGATCTCCTGTGATAAAATGCAAAGCACAATGATAAACTGCATGAGGTTGTTTAAAGGTAGAGCGAGCAGCATGAGAATGAGGGATATCTCCATAGCCAAGCACATGACGGGTGACTTGTACGATCATTTTCCAGTCGTCAAGACTTTTTTCCCCATATAAGAAACCCACATGTATCTTTAGTTTCTGTTCCAGTTGTTCCATGTGCTGTTTAAAAGTGAGACTGCTTGTCTAGCAGTGAGATAAGGGAAAAATCCACACAAGAAAAATGAAGTGGGGGGGGGGGGGGGGGGGGGGAGAGACACACACTCTCCCAAAGAGCAACAGGGGGAGGGATAATGTACTTTGGGAGGAGGAGGTGGCTTTTTTCTCACACATATGTCTGTTTTCACAGACCACAGTAAAGTGAGGCAATGTGCCTTTTGCCACAGGGACTGCGGCCCCCGGCCAAATCCTGTCAAAACATGCCGAACTCATGAATTTGAAGCTGCATTTGTGGTGTTTAACCATGACTACCTCATCCATTCTGCCAGTGCAAGCCCCTTGGAAGCTGCTAACTTCATTAGTCTTTCAGCCATTAACTCTGACGCAAAGCACATCCTGTTGGGTGTGATGAGACTCATACACAGGAAGCAGCTCTGAAGAGCTAATGGCACGTCCGCAGGAACCGAGCACTAAAGCAACACAAACCAAAAACGAGCACTTGATCACTCTGAGAATCAATCCTGGAGTTGGAGCTAGAGGAGGATCTCTTTTCAGCCCAGAGCTCAGTTGAGAATACAAAAAAAAAAAAAAACCTCTTGTTCAACACGATCTTTACATTTCTGGTGAAATCTGTGGGTTTAAACATACTAATGCCGGGCTTCCTTTCTGAGAGAGGTGCAGTTTATGTCTGAGCAATATGAGTGAACCAAACCTACTGTTGAATATTGAGAAAGCTGTGGTTGTGTGGTGTGTGGTGTGTGTGTGGTGTGTGTGTGTGTGTGTGTGTGTGTGTGGCCTTTTACCCCTGCTGCTGGCAGGAAACCAGAGTTTGGTTGGCTTTTTTTTTTTTTTTTTGGGGGGGTTTTGTGTGCATACCATGCATGCCCAAGAGCTGATCCTTCATCTAAAACAAGGCCGGCTGCCTCTGTCCACTTTACATAGCTCACACGTTGCAGCTGATCATTCGGGCTGGGACAGGGGGAAAGCTCCTGAAAACTTCACAGCGCGCCTGAAATCTCTGAATCTCTCCGCCACGTCCTCTTTGAGGCAAATCCACAGCAGTGGAGTGAGGCGCCCAGGGGAGATACATTTAGGTTTCAATGTATATTCTGTAGCTCGGACCCATCATAACGGGGCACGTTGTGTCAGAGCAGCGGACCCGCCCTGCGGCCGCCTCTCTGCCACTGCTCCCAAACAAAACAGACCCCGACAAACGCCAGCCGCTTGCTTTCCACATACACGGCGACGAAACGTGCAAGAATGGAGACCGATCTTACCGTTTTCCGTGCTCGGTGGGGGTCGCCTCTCGTGTTTTCCTTCAAAGCTTTAAAAAGAAGAAAGTTCCTGGCGCATCTCCTTCCCTCATCCGCCAGTGCCTCGCAGCCGCCCCACGCCCCGCACCGGCCATATTTGGTAAAGTATTGAAAGCCTCTCCCAGCCTCGGTAAGGTCATCGCAGTTCCTCTTCTCGACTGCTTCACGTTACGTCAGTCTGTGTCCTATTGAATGAATGAAAATGAACTGCAAATAGGAACTACCTCTGTGGTCAAGATGCGTGATTCAGCTTTTTTTTTTTTTTTTTTGCATTTTTAAAGCAGTTCCAAATGAAGTGGGACAGTAGAAGTGTTCTTAGTTGTAGCTGCGAATGAATTGCGGTACAAATCAAATCTTTGCTTAAAGCATGCAAGGAGTTTGCAGCAAACAACACTTTGTGTAAAACTTACATTAAACGCCTACATTACAAGTAATGCTCTGTTGCAAGAAGGATTATGTAGTAAGTAGATGGTATCTGATGGGAACTCATTGTTGCATCTCTTATGAAATTCTGTAAATGTGTGTGGTTCAAAGTGTAGCACTTTTTCAGTCAGATTTAATCAGATTTAATAGCTCAGGTCAATAACAAACTCAAAACTCTTTAACAGGGTTTACTGGGGTCAAGTCTTTATAGTCTGAATAATATCACACATTTAAAAACAAAGACTGAAAGGAAGGTTGAACGTTTTGCCTTTCTTCTTAATACAATTTGCCGTCTTTCTCTTTTAGAAATCTGAATCAGAATTAAAATTATTGCCAAGTAGGTTTTCACAAACTAGGAATTTGACTTTGAATATTGGTGCAACAATGGACATAAAAATATAGAAATATATATAAATAGAATCATAAGAAAGACAAACAAGTACTGCACGTCAAGAAGGTAGTGTAAAATATAAAAAATGACAATAAAATATGAACAAATATTAAAAGAAAACTATGTAAAATATGAAATGAAACAGCTGGACAGATTCATGCACGGATAAGCACAGTATTGACCAGTTAGGTGTAGGAATATTACAATGTGCAAGACAGTAATCAAAAGGTGCATTCATTAGCTTTTACTCTTGCTGTTTACATTTTGCAAAGCGTATGTAGTTTTAGGATAAACAAAAATAAAAACAAAAATAACCTTCCCATGGCAGTGTACTGTAGCGTCAACCCGCCTGCAGTACCGCGGTCCGGCCGGAGGGGGGCGCTGCCGCGCTGCGCCTGACCTTTGAGAACATGGTGGTGGATCAGCAGCCAGTCAGAGACAGCAGGATAACAACACAGCGGAGATCACTACTTCAAGAAGTGGGATTAAACAGGGCAGCACGTACATGCAACGACTGCGAGTAGCTTCTGGGTCTTCTGGCGGACCCCGGGAGAGAGACAGAGGGAGGAGAAAACCCGGATTTTTACCCCGGTGACTTGTTTTTTTGGGGGAAGAAAAAAAAAAAAAAAGACCCGAGGTGGAGCTTCACTGGAGTCGTATTGCCTCCCAGCTAGCCGGGTAACACGCAGCTTTAGTGTTTCAATTTGCACGAAAACGGGATTTTTAATCAAGCTCAAATTTGCGCACACTGCCCACATCCACCCCGCATGAGAGCGAAGCCATGCCGGCCCCCTTGAGGCTGCAGACGTAGCCGGTTGGCATACCACCAAAAAAAAAAAGGACCGAGTCGCTGGCGCAGTCGAAGGCCGAACCCGCGGCGCCCTCGCTCGGCCCGAGCGCCTACGCAATGACGCGGATCGACGTGGGCCCTGCCGTGGAGCTCCCCTCGGCCGGCTAACGCCAGCTGGATACAACAGGCCGCTTCCGATGGTCGTCACCGTCCCCCCCCGGTCAGCTCGGTACACAAGACACAACCCCGGAGTCGAGAACCACCTTTCGCTTTGATTCCCCGCTGTGTTTTTTATTTTTATTCCATTTTTATTTGCCCAACGGCAGAACTCGCACGGCTATAACGCCGGGTAATCTGCTAATGAGCTAAGTGGCTAGTTCGTTAGCAGCGGTGGCGTCCGGCTCGGCGGTTGTTTACATTTCTGCCTGTTGGCTTTTCTCCCTCTTCATAGAAACCGAGGTACGTTGTTTTTTTGTGTGTGGAGTAGTGAGGGCGACATCGCTGTTAAAATAAAGCCACCGCTCGCGTTAACTGCTGGGTGTTTGTGGTTATTTATGCCGGCGTAGCGCTGTGATCGGAGCCACACATGTAAACAAGTGGGACTGCGTTGGGAGGTTTTTTGGTGGCTTATTATTATTATTATTATTATTTTCACTGCAGGGAGCCGCCGAGTATCATTCAGCACGATGAGCTGCTGCTCTCTGGGTGTCTTAGGTGGTGACTTTGGATTTATCGTCCAGGATTTAGCCTCGCACAGACACTAAAAGGCATGTTGACCTCCTGGAGCACAGCGAGACATATCAGCCATTCATTCATGATTGATGACCTTTGAGGAAGCAGACTGTCCTTTATCCGTTTTTCCACTAACAGGCTTTGTTTTAGTATTTATTTTTTTTAACCACTAATGTAGCCTACTAAAGGGGGATACTGAGGAGATTTGATTGTTGTTTTTTTTTAGCAGCACTTTTCTTTTTAAAGTCCTTCTGTCACCCAACTGGAGCCTCTGGGGTGGACGGCAACATGAGGAGCGCCCTGTCTGATCTGAACCAGCTTCCAGGCAGCTCGAAGATCTGATCAAAAAGCACAAAACAGAGAGCCCCATTGTGTGGACGGAAGACCGAAGAGGAAAGAGATGATAATGGGGATGATGATAACAGAGGCTCAGTGACAGCGTTGATCCCGCACCAGGAAGCAAGAGGAGTGTCTCAGGGCCGCAGACATGAGTCTCCGCCAGCCCACCTCCACACTGGACAGGTAGGAGCCTCGCATCCACTGCACCCAGACCGCGTGTGTTTCCGTGGTTAAGGATACGTCTCAGCGCCTTGCTCAAATATGTAGTACTCCCAGATCAGCCCATCCACATGTCTTTATCTGGCTGAGGTCCAGTCTGGCCACTAGAAATACTAGTCAGGCAGGCTGTTTACTAGGAGGTGAAAAAACTGCCCAAAGATTTAGCAATAAAGATTTAGCAATAAAGTTTGTTCAGTAAATTATACTTTCATATCATTTCAGAACAGACATGTAACATGCTTCCAAATTAATGTAAACTTTTTTTTAATCAAAGCTGCATTCTGTTATGTTTCGTTTTGCATTTCAGTTTAGTAAGAGCATGAAAGAAGCGCCCCCCTTATATTTATTTAAATCCAGAATCTGGTTTTGAATCAAAAATCGTTTGTGAATCGAATTGTAGGAATCCCAAAGATTCCCACCTCTTTTATTTATAGTGAGTTTTGGTGTCTCTCTATTGCTTGAATGTTGTGTTGTGACTCTTCACCTGCTGTGTCTAGCTTTGCTGCTGCTAAAACTTGATGTACTATAGTTCACCCTGTATTGTAACTGTCAGCCATCACCACATTTGTCATGTATCCCCTCACTGTGTTTTTGTGATCGTCTGTTAGATGCATCATTGTCTTGATCATGTGTCTTTCCTGTTTCTCCTGCTGTCAACTTTTTTCCTGTGCGTGTGTGTTCTTGTGCTCGTGCCTACTACTGTGTCTGTGCGTGTCATGTGACAGCAGGGCAGCCAATAAGAAAAACACTCACCTGTTCAGGTAGGACAGCTCTCCAGCGAGAGCTTACGTCAGAGTTTGGGGTATATGACACCTACAGATTGTACAGCCGTGGCAGCATATTTCAGGGGCACTCGGGCTTGACATAGCAGTATAAGTGGAGCAACAGCCCAACACTTGCACAAGAACATTACATTTTGTTTTCACACATATAAAAGGCATTTCAAATTCTCAAAATGTATTGTAGCTCATTGGGATGCAGTGATTCATATCCATCTGTTTAAGTCATATCAGAAAACTCATGAAGAACTAAATCCATCTGTCAATATTGGCGATGATACCGATTTTGGTGGATTGGATTGATTCATTCCCAGTAACTCGTTCATTTTTAGAGGAATCTTCCCAGAATCTAAGGTGTCTTCATATTGTTTGTTTTGTCTGACCAATAAATCCAAAACCCCAAAAGTATTGAATATGAGGCACAAATCCCCACATTCAATAAGCTACAAAGTTTGGTGTTTTTCCTTGACAATTGACATAAAAGATTACTCAAGTATCTGATTTGTTGATGATTAGTTTTCTTACAATATACCATTAATTGACTGATTGCTTCAGCCCTAATTGGTTCTACAGGTACAGTATCTCAATATCTCCAGATGTTAGTAAATCACTACAAATCTATCTGGATGAATTAATAATTTTCGCTTTGTTTAGGGGTTAAATGTCCCTTTAAGCCAACCAGTCATTGCACATCTGGAATAATACCAAATCACTTCATTGTTTACACTGTGTCTAACTGCGTCATACACCCTTAAATAAATATCTTCTTGGAAGTCACGGCTGCTCTCATTGTTTACAATCTGTAAGAGTATAAAGGGTAGGGGATGATTTGAACTCTTGGTCAGTTTCTCTGTGCCCTTTTTATCTTGAGATTGGCCATTCTGAATGTTCTTCTCTCTCTGTCCCTTTTCCTCTTTATCTGCTTCTTGCTTCTTTTCCGTCATGCTTCGCTTTCAGCCCTTTTGCTGCTTGGTGAGTTTTCCCCTTCGACTGCTTTCTTGTTGCCTCTAATGCATTTTTCTCATATTCTCTCTCATACTCTCTTCACCCCACATATCTGACCATGCGCCTCCCTTGAAATCTTCTGCCCCTGACCTCCGTCTCTCCTACTCATGTTGCTCTGTGTCTATTTGTCAGCTTTCCCTTTGCTCGTTTGGCCTGTTCCATCACGTTTTATTCATCTCGCCTTCAAAGCTTTCTCCCTCTCTTTCTCTTTCATTTATTCCCTTCATATCCCGCCTTTCCCAGTCGGACCAGCCTTTTCTAGTACACCTCGTTGTAGTATTGCTTCATGTTAAGCCTCTCTTTCTCATCTGTCAAACCCAGGCTCAGCAGTCTGACAATCGGGGACTCGGAGCGCAAATCCTCTGCCACTCAGCAGAGGGAGCCAACGGCCGACGTCCTTACGGAGAGTACGGGTAATTGCGACTTTCCGCGCTGGTTTATGTTTTTGTTTCAGGATCGATTTAGAATTTCTCTATATTTAATATCCCTTAATATCCTGCAAACGCTCTTACCATCCCTGTGTCCTCCTCTCACAGGTCCTGGTCTTGTCCAAAGATGTGTGGTCGTGCAGAAGGACCACCTCGGGTTCGGCTTCACAGTGTGTGGAGAGAGAGTCAAGCTAGTGCAGAATGTCCGACTAGGTGAGACACACGGGCACTGTTGACGTGTTGACGTTATAGTAATGGTTATTCTGTTATTTTACACACAGATGCTCCAACAAACTGCCAAGAAAAGTTGTTTTTCTTCCTTTTGTGATTTAAATTGACTTTAACTTGTGACCCAGATTCATATATAGTCTAGAAAATGAAAGTCAGTTCCCAGGCATTGGAAAAACAATCTAACGTGTAAGCAAAACAGTTGAAAAACAATTTTTTTTTGTCTTACACAACTACACATGTTATGGATTTGAATGTCCTAAAACTATGATAGCAGTGTTTTTTGGGGAAAATCACTTATCAATTTTAATATGAACCTAGATGAAACGCATGGTGATAAATGCATGAGCTTCACCGTGTGCCTCTACTCATCTTCACAGGTGGTGCTGCAGTCAAGGCAGGGGTCCAAGAGGGGGATCGAATCATAAAGGTTTTTACTACTTTCCATCACAGACGCTGAATCTGAGAGTTATTGGTTTCTTCCTGTTTTAAGTGTTGATGATTTTCCTTCTGTCTTCCTTCCTCAGGTGAACGGCTCGCTGGTGTCCTCCATGTCCCATCAGGAGGTCGTAAAGCTCATCAAATGTGAGTTTGAATTAAGTTTGATACTTGTTTGTATTTGCTGTAAAAATGCCTGTTTTTGTGTTATGTTTTTGTTTGTTTCTGCTCTTTTGTCTGTGTTTATCTGATTCCATTACTTTTTATTTTTATTTTTATCGTCCCATAGCTGGAACATACGTAGCCCTGACTCTACAAGGACCGCCACCTTCAGCCAGCCCCTTGCCCTTAGAGCCCCTCTCCACGGACCTCACACCCAATCAAAGAACATCTCTGGGTGGGGAGGCTCCACCACCCCCTCCTCCACCTTTGCCCTCTGGACTGAGCAGCACCCCTTCCCAAAGAATCACTGGACCCAAACCACTACAGGTGAATTACATTATGTTAAGGATCGATATTACCTAGTGGACACTCATTTTATAGCCAATATCATCTTGCATCAGTGCTGAGTTAAACAGCTTTAAAACTGACTGTATGTACCTACTTGTTTTAAACAAATAACATTGTCAAAATGATATACAATTTCTGTTGTAAATGTGTTTTTTTTTTTTTTTAGGACCCAGAAGTACAAAAACATGCCACTCAGATACTCAGGAAAATGCTGGAGCAGGAAGAGGCTGAACTACAGGTACACACACCCACACACAAACAAATAAGCTGTCCCAGTATTTTGATAAGTGCTTGAAAGTGAAAGCTTACACGTGTCAGGGTGCAGTTATGATCCCTTACTGCATCTCCCTGTTGATGCAAAAAAAAATAGAGAATGTCTATGTAAGGAAGCATAATGTCTTATATTGTTATGGACTGTAGTGTTCTACATAACCCTCTTGTGGCATCATGTTATCTGTATAATTGGTCACTATGAAGTTTTGCAGCTAAAATCTGCTGTTGATAACCAGACCTGACCCATTTACAGGAGTTGATGGAGGAGCAGTTGAGGAACCCTTCGTCATCACTGGAGGAGCGGATTGAAAGTGCCAAGAGGAGAGCTAAACAAGTCAGGGTCAAGATTCAGCAAGATCTGGTGAGGAGACGCTCTGTTTTTTTTGTTTTTCTTTTTTTAACAGGCTGTTAAAAAAAAAACAGTTTCCTGCCATCATGCTGCTTACTGTGTCAGATTTAATTTAGTGTGTTTTAAATTCAAATCCACATCCCAGTGTTGTTTTGATGCCCGTGTTCTGCGGCCCCCGATGGGCCCAAACTTTGAATTAGTCCAACTTTAATGATGACATGCACCTTTTCATTCGGTGCTGAAACTTAACTGATGCTTTGTTCTCTCCAGGAGGGAACACGATCAGAATCTGCCACAAGCTACGTCATAATAGGAGAAGGTTTGTATTTCTTTGTTTTTTGTACTATTTAATTCAGTCTCTTAGTAGCTCTTAGACTCCTTGAGGGTAATGATTAAACAACAAAGCACTTTATCAAAGTTCAGAGGTTACGTACCCCACGTACATTAAAAATGTAGCCATCTGTCATTGTATCAGTGCTATAAAACTGCTCTGTGCTTTGGCAGGTCGACTATCAATGGACTCAAGCGAAGGAGACGTGGAGGTAGGCTGCACAGTCTTGTCTCTTCATAAACTGGTGAGATTGTATGTGTGCGTTTGTGTATGATATGGTCCCACTCATCCCGTCCCCCTCGTCCCCCCTTCCTCCTCCTCCTGCTCCTCCTCCTCCTCCTCCCCAGGCCTTTGAGAGTCCCCACTCCTCCCCCTCATCCTCCTTCAGGACCCCCCAACACCGACGGCAGAACTCCGACACACACACCCTGTCTGATTCGGTGAGATGGACACACGCACTTGCACTCACAAGATAGTCGTCCCTGGCGATAAGACGGGGAAGATAATTGATCACCACGACCCTCAATTCATATTTCACGTCATCCAAGTGTTTTGCTCTGAGCACCGCATGTACTCTATATGAATGAAAACAGCAGATATGCTTGAACCCGCTCTCAGTCTCCTCGAGTGTGTGACCAAGTGCATTTCATTTATTGAAATCTCTGTGTGTGTGTGTGTGTGTGTGTGTGTGTGTGTGTGTGTGTGTGTGCGTGTGTGTGCGTCTGTGTTCAAAGGGCGGAAAGGCCCAGATCATCGGCCCTGAGGAAGAGGATGAAGAAGATGACGGCTATGCATTTAATGAGGTGAGAAGGGTGTTTGGTGTGACTCTAATCAGTCTGCATTGATGTGATTTTCAGTGGTCTTTCCTCGTTCGCCTCTATGTTTTCCTCCACTGCATTTTGCTGTTCCGTCCATCTATACAGTTATTCATATTTCTCTGTCTGTCTCTCAGATGGACGGCCCCTTCCAGGACATCGAGCTGTTGAAGTCACGACCGGCACACATGGCTGTGTTCATGAGATATGTCTTCACCCAACTTCTGGACCCCAACCCTCTGGTCAGTCTCTGTTACATTTTATGTTAGATTTGAAGAATTGTAATCAAAGTGTTGGGTGTTGGCTCCCCACATTTTTTTCCCTTTCTGTCTCTTAGTCTTTTGTTCCCCTTATGTGCTCTTTGGGATTGATGACTTGTGATTTTGGAATGTAAATGTATTCTGTAATTTTTGGATGACGATTTCACGTGTATATCTGGGTTTGCTTACATTCATGTTTATGCGTCTCTACATTAGCTGTTTTACCTGTCGGTGGAGGCCTACCTGGGTTCCAGTCCTAAAGATGCCCGCGCACTTGCACCTCAGATCTGCTCCCATTTCCTGGACCCAGATGCTGTATGTACCAACATGTCTTACTGATTTTATACTCATATCTTCCAGTATTCTGTGTGCAATGTTTGGATGCTCTTTTTTCAAAATAGTCAAAAAAAAAACTGTTGCATTTGGCATAACAGAACTTAAATGATAAACTTTCTTCTAATCCTCTGTTCCAGTTTTTTTTTTTATGAGCCCTGCATCTGCTCTTATTACCGTAATGTTACAGTATCAGTGTCTTTTTTTTTTTTTTTTTTCCCTTTATAGCCCCTGAAAATCAAAGTACGAGAGGAGTATCTCACAGATATAGGTAAGACAACTAAAAGCTAGTTGAGTTGTGGGCTTATTCAATTTGTTTTGTATTCATATATTTATATTTAAATGAAACTGTAACAATCAACTGGAAATTTGTGACTGATTAATTCAAAGGTTGAGCCACATGGCTGTAATGATTAGCTTGTGAGGAAGTGTTCCCGCTGACATACCTGTCCATCGTCCCTTCAGAAAGTCGACTTCATGCTCAGGAGGACATCAGAGGACCTCTGTCTGAGCTGCAGCAACAAGTGCTGCCGGACATCCAGGACCAGATACAGGACTACAGGTACATTACTTTAGATTTGATTTGTTTGTAATTATGATAAACATTAACACTAGGAGTTCGTCAGTCAAAGTTAGGGCTTGTGTCCCATCAAGGTTTTCTGCTTAGGTGGAATAATGACCATAAAGATCAGTTTTGACAGAATTACAGTTATCAAGAGTTCATATTAACCTGTTAACCCCGTGTCTCTGTGTTTCATAGGAACAAGCAGATGATGGGTCTCGGCTCTCTGTTTGGAGAAGGAGACCTGTTGCAGCTGGATGGGGACCCGGTGAAAGAGAGACAGGTGGTGGACAGACAGGTCACCGCCCTCTGGGAAATACTGTGAGTCTGTGACTTCCTCAAATACTGCTGTTGCATGTATTTCCTGTCACCAAAAACTAGTAAACCAAAAGTAAAATTGCAACATCTTTAGGCTCATAGGTTAATTTCCTGAACATGCTGACTCACCTATATGTAAATGATGTCAAACCAGAGAAGATCAGGATGTTTTCCTTTGAAATGTATTGACATATTTTTACACTTATGTCAAAAGATACACCAAAACTATCAGTTTAAACTAAAATCAGTTTCAAGATTTTTACTTGAAACTGATGTTCTGGGTCTTTATCTACCTGTTAACTAATTATAAGTTGGTTTATTTCAACATGTGGCCCTAATCTTGAACTGAATATTAAAACACACACACACACACACACACACACACACACACACACACACACAGACTGTTGAACCAGGTTTGCCTAGCAACAGGGTCAGATGTTTGGGGCCCAATAAAACCGTTATTACAAAGCCACAGTAAGAGCTCACCCAAGCTATCATAACAAAGGTCATTACCACAGCCGCAAAACCTGGAAACCACATGACATTTACTTCTTTGACTTTATACACACACACACCGGATGATTCCTGTCACATGACTGCAGCACTACAGTCGGTTTCTTACATCGCTGTTTGCATCTGAATTAAGTGGATTTAACTTTGAGGAATTAAACTGGATATCTCTTTGAAGGCCTGTTATTTGCTGTGGAGGGAGTTAACAGCCTTTTTATGTCTCTCTTTCTGTTTCTGCTCCAGATCAAAGCATGAAGAGGACAGAAGGTAAAATAAGCATTTTGTCTGTTGGAGTGAAATGTACTTTAACAGCAACACCTGATTTGCTTTCTTTCTAAACACCTTATCTTTGTTTGTTTCCCCCTGCGGTCTCACATTTCCCCTCCACCACATGATTGTCCTGTCTTTTTCTCTCTCTCTCTCTCTCCGCCCCCTCGCTCCTCTCCCTCAGTTCTCCTCTGGCGTCGGCCGTGCTCCTATACCTGCGTCATTCGGGTATCAAGCTAAGAGACTCCAAGGTCTTCCCTGGTCTGAGCACAGAGAAGGAGAAGTGGCTGGCTTTCTTAAAGACGAAGAAGGTAAGCATGGCAACTGCCCTCCAAAAAAATAAAAAAGCAGGGGTGGAAGGGAAGGGAAAGATGTTGCAGTAATTTTGTCTACTGTTATGTCTAAACTACAAATGAAGTTGAAGTAAATGTACAAGGCAGGTTGTAAATGTACTTGCAAATGTAAACATGGGCATCTCTATTCTTTTTTAAAATATGCAACAACAGAACACATTCTGCAGAATGATTTGAGTTGCAAATCATATTGAAATTACAGTGTATTTATTGTATATTATATAAGTAAGTATTAACTCATCTGTGCGGTCTGGTCCTCTCCTGTTTTACCCCGTCTCCTTCTGGGTTTTCAGAGGAGTGCGCTTTGAGTTGCCACTTTGTACATCACTGTGGTACTGAGGCATTATTTACACACCTATAGCCCACTGGTAGAAGTTTTGACACCTTGTCTGACCTGTCAAGGTGTTTCTCACAGGAGTTTGGCGTTTCTGAAATACTGAAACTGCATTTCTACCCTTCGCAGATGCTTAAATCTAAATATGTGTTTCTACATTAAAATGGAAACCAAAACTCTAAAACATTTTGTTTATGCCATTTAAACATACATTTTGAGCAGCACGTTTGGGTAAACAAAATGTACTGGTATAGCTAATAAAAGATAAAAAGAATAGAAGTCAATAAGTAGGAATAAAGTATATACATTAATTATATGACTTTATGGTTCCTCCCTCCACAGCTGAGTGGCACCAAGAAAGAGAAAGATGGAGAGGATAAAAAGAGGAATCCCATCCTGAAGTACATTGGCAAACCCAGGACCACATCCCAGTCCAGTAAATACAACACGCCACACACACATTTGTGCATAAAACTTGAAAAGTGAAGAAATTAACAGCAAGTGATGACTCGTGCCAGTGGCTTCATTAAGGGATATTTGTAACGTTCTGTAAATCATTATTATAACCTGACCTCTGTGTACATTGTCAGTATTTAAAATGCAATTATGAGTCTGTCATTACCAGCTGACAGTATTGGTGCATTGGCACACAACATTAGAGGCACGCTAACACCAACATGTGATGTTCTCACTCATTGTATTTGTCAGACAATATTGATTTCTTTATGTCCTCTGTTTCCCCTTTTATTATTTTTTGCAGATTTATTGAATTTTCATTGTCTTGTTATTCTGATTTCATTGTTTCTTTTTGGTTCATTTTGGTTTTGTAGCATTCCATATCCCGTTGTCACCCACCGAAGGTATTTATTTTTTGGCATTGCACTTTTGTTTTTACTTTAAGTTACATGTTGCTTTTCACCAAACATACCCGACTTAGTTATTCTTCACTATGTAGTTTGAAGACTGCCTGTGTTCCACCTCATTTGATACACGTCAACTCTCTCTGCCGATTTTATCCTGCCATCTATTTTATCATACTGTACATTTATCTGTGTGCGCAGTCCGTCCTGGCAGCGTGAGGAACATCATTCAGCAGTTTGAGAATCACACAGACACGACAGAGGAGGAGGGAGGCGACGCTGCCGACCCCCAGAGGCTCTCCTCCAGCAGCCTGGGAGAAGACAGCATGGACAGGTAGCTCTGAAGTGCCACGTCTTAAGCTACATCATCACCTGTAGTATATATCCAGCTTATAGCACCTGGGCGGTACAGCCCCTCATTGAACGTGTCTGATGCCGATTTAGTGAAATGCTGTGTGTTTTCTTTACGCTCTCTCTTGCAGCCCTACGGTCTCAGTGCGTCTGGCACGTAGCGAGTCGTTGAAGGCTCAGGGAGAAGGGCGGCGGCGGGGCGTTGTCTCAGGAACAGAGTCCGTCCCTCGCTCTCGTAGCGATGTGGACATGGAGGACTGCGGGGAGGAGAGGGAGGGGCCGGGCCTCAGGCCGCTGCAGCACAGCGCCTCGTCATCTGCATCCAGCAGCTCTGCACGGTAAAGATTCACTAAGCCAGAGTCCTTGGGGCATTTTTTTTTATCGACTTTTGGAATCATCTCAAATTTCAGACATGTTTTTTTCATCCTTCAGGCAGGCATAAATTAAAATAATTAAATAAGCTTTAAGGAATTAAAACTCTCCCCTCCAATGAAAGCTTTACATCCCAAACACCCACCAGGACATTACCCCTGAACGTGAAGGTTTTCACCTCATGCCATCTCTCTCTCCACTCTCTCTCTCAAACTCAGGTCTCTAGAGAACCCTACACCCCCATACACTCCTCGGTCTAGACGCAGGTGAGTTTCCATGTCCTCCCCATAGAAGATTGATGATAGATGATCAGTGATTAACTAATTGTCTGGCAGAGAATATAAACAAAGATTGCTGGCCTCTTTCCCACATGCAAAACTCTTGATTTGGTTTCATCTTTCTGTATCTTTCCATTTCGAAGTCTCCCGATAATTAGTTTGGTGAACACAAAAGACACTGTTTTGTAATAGCTATGTTAGTATAAAATGTTTGTTTTTCCTGTTTGTCTGATGTGTTTTTCTGCCACGGTCTTCCCATCCCTCCATCTGTCCATGTAGAAGTGTAGACTCACCGCTGGCCCTGCTGCCGGACGCTGCGGCGCTGGAGGAGGAGGTGTATGACGGTCAGAACTGGCAGGACACAGTTCCTCCTCAGCTCCTCGCCACGCTCAGTCCGAGGGAGGTGGACAGGCAGGCTGTCATATATGGTATGAGTCAAGAACTACTGCTTGATACACCACTATCATGATGAAAGTATTCTATTTTATAATGTGTAATAGATCACGGGTACCCAATATGTTAAGCAGTAAGATGCACTGATGTTGATTATCCTCTCTGTTTGTCCCTCTCCTCTCACCATCAGAGCTGTTCACCACCGAGGTGTCCCACCTGCGGACCTTGAAGGTCCTGGACCAGGTCTTTTTCCAGAAGATGAGGTCTGTGCTGAACTCTGATGAGCTGGCCTGCATCTTCCCTAACCTGCCCCAGGTCTATGAACTCCACGGTCAGTCTGTGTTTCTGTGTGTGTCAGGGTTTTTATGTCTTAATTTGTCAGTTACAAAAAATCTGCATGAAAAATGCTTGATTGTATATACAGTGGACGTAGTTTCTCTAATTACAGGTATTTCCGCATATTTTCTCATGTGAAGAATACATGTTTGGCATTTGTTTACAGTCATATAGTCATCACCATTTTAGGATATTTTAAAATTAATAAATGAAACTTTAAGAATATGGAAACTTTCCTGTGTCCTCCTGTAAGAGTTTCACAGCTTTTTTTTTTTTGCATATTCTGTTTGCTCAATAAAGTGAGTTGTACTTAGTCAACATGCATTCAGGGCTGTATGTTTCTAGGTAAATAATAATAAGTGAAGCAAATACTAAGCGAAGGTCGTAACTTTTAAGTGTAATCTCAGTCTGCAGCTTTGCTGAGTCAATATGTATTCTGGGCTTTAATTTAGAGCCAACATGGAAGTATATGGTATGATATAATTGCCTTACTAGACTAGCAACTAGTGTTTTGTACCATAATTAAGTTTTTATGTATCTTAGGTACATTTATGGATTATTTTATTGGTATTATTTGAAATAATTTAACTGACGATGATTATTTTCATCACAGTCATTTGAGTAAAACTTTTGGAATGCAGATTAAACATTCAGTGACCACAGTGAGGACATTTTTAATGTTACTCCAAATGATATTTCTGAATCGTTTTCTTTGCAGCAAGTCTGTGCGAGGCGATGAAGAAGAGAAGAGAAACTCCCATCGTTCAGGACATTGGGGACGTTATGCTGGCCAGTGTGAGTGAAACAACCATCGCTCCCATCCGCCGCCATTTTATCTCCATTTTTATCGCTTCATTTCTGTTGTAATGTGAAAGGTGTTCATGTGCATACACACAGTATATTCTGTATGTTAACGCGGCTTGGCGTGCGTTTGTAGTTTGAAGGTGCAGCCGGAGACGAGTTTCAGGAACAAGTGTCCCAGCTGTGCAGCCAGCAATCTCTGGAGCTTATCAAGAACAAACAACGTAAAGACCCTCGCTTCGCTCACATCATCCAGGTACACACACACACACACACACAAACATACATGCTCCTCTGAACACATCACTCAGCAAGTAGTATTTTATTCTATATTTTTAATTTCTAGTTGCTATTGGTATGTATGTCTATTTAGAAATCTTATGATTTGCCATATAAATTGAAGGACACAACAGAGAGCCCATGTGTCTTGTGTTTCCGTAGATCTTCGTCTGTCAAACGTCTTTCCTAACCTCGTGCTGTATGTGCTTATGTGTTTGACATTTGTTCAGGAGTGTGAAGCGAGTCCTCACTGTCGGAGGCTGCAGCTCAAAGACCTGCTGGTGTCGGAGATGCAGAGACTCACCAAATACCCCCTGCTGCTGGACAACATCATTAAACACACAGAGGGTGAGGAATCAAGAGATGCATTGTGAGATAATCATTAACACAGGAAAACTGGCCCAAAAAAAGGATGATTTTTAAGACGTATATTCGTGTTTTCTCGTTTAGCCGGTTCGTCAGACCTCCCCTCACTTCAGCGCGCCCAGGCTTGTTGCCGAGGGATACTGCAGGCTGTTAACGAGGTTGTCAGGGAAACAGAACACCGACAACGCCTCAGCCAATACCAACGCAGGCTGGACGCTGCACCTCAATTCAAGGTAGCCAAATAGTTCAAGATGGTTAAGCTGTTTTAGTTTTTTTGTTTCCTTCCTTTTTCTCATTGTTCATATTGTAATAAAGGCTACCAACCATGTCCTATAGAAACTTTACCTCCATTTTTACCTAAATGTGTTTTGTTTTACTCTACTTTCTCACAGAGTCTGGACCTCACCACTAAGAGAATGATTCATGAAGGTCCTCTTACGTGGAAAGTCAGCAAAGATAAGCAGATAGGTCAGTACCTCTGGTTGAATACATTCTGTATTGATACATACAGTCTCATCGGTTTGGTTTCATACCCTTTAATCACACGTCTCTGTGTCCCTTCATCAGAGATTCAAGCGCTGCTGCTGTCAGACTGCCTGGTCCTTCTACAGAGGGGCCCAGACGACCGGCTGCAGCTGAGATATCCATCCCGCTGGCTGGGTGGAGGCGGAGGAGGCAGCGGAGACAGCAAGACTTCCTTCAGCCCTCTGGTGAAGCTGGACTCGCTGCTTGTCCGCTCCGTAGCTACAGGTAAGACGGTGGTCACACCTAAAGAAAGCTGATTTTCTCCTCCGTGTTTTGTGGTCCCGTTCAAATGTGTAAATGTTGCCATTTCTCTGCAGACAATAAAGCCCTCTACGTCATCAGCACCACAGAGAGGCAGATCTACGAGCTGGTGGCCGGGACATCGTCAGAGAAAAACACGTAAGTTCTTTTCTATAACTGGTCTTTGCCTCAGGAAGGCTTACCAAGCGTCCGTGTTCTTTTTTTACAGCCTCCAGAAACGCATGACTTTTGATTTTTGTTTTGCAGCTGGAAAGATTTACTTGAAAAGACCATCTCATCGTCGGGCGGTTCATCACCCCTGATCAATCACGGATCCATGCGTATATCGTGAGTAAATCTTGTGTCTATGAATAATAAATAAAGGAATGTGTTAGGTTACCTGAATTACTTTTAAGGACATGGTGTGTTATTCTATTAAATGTGTTTTTATTTGCTTCTCTTGTTCTTATATACATTTATTTTCATCGCCTTGCACCTGCTTAGTGTATGTTGTGTTTGTATTTTCTTTAGTACCCCCAGTCTCCGCAGTGCATCCCCAGTCTCAACTGGCAGTAATGTCTATGCAGGTAACAACCACATTACAATCATCTGCCTCCAATATGTAAAATGTCTGAGTTTGGTCTTTCTGGCTTAGTCACATAACAAAGGATTTGATTATTTTTTATTATTATTTTTTTTTTAAATAAACCTTCCAGACAACTCGATGACGGAGCAGTCAAATTCCATGGAGACTCATTCCTCCAACGACGACATTGTGCTCTCAGCCAACACACCATCGGACCAATCAGAAAGAGAAGCAGTTGGTGTGGCAGAGGCCGCTTTACAAGACGGTGAGAAGGAATCAAAAACAACTGTATCACTTCTACAAACTGTTGGATGTTGGGTTTATTTTGTCTTTGAATTTGATATTCAGCATGGAATCATCTTATTCATTTTAAATAGTTTATAATAATTAAATCCAGGTACAAGTATAGAAATTGCTTTTTAGTAATCAGCCAATAATCAACCTTGAGGAATTCATTTGAAAATCACTAAATTTCTGTTTTTCTTTCATTCTTAATCACTATTTTTGTTGTTTTTATGCCTCTGCAGTTGAAACACTAAGGCAGCTCATATTACAAGATTTGGAAGAGGACGGTTGGAGCCACGATTCAGATGACACGCCCACCAACGAGATGGCCAACGAAAGGAGCTCGTTCACCGATAGACAGCGGCCAGAGTCTCTGGAGACTGTCCTCAACTTCTGCACCGACGAATGGGAGGCCGAGCCCGAAGAGGTTCCGCCCCCAGACCCTGAGCAACCCAGCGTTCAGGTCATAAGGAAAGGTAACGGATCAGATTGAGAAAAGCTTTTACATAATCATCTTTAATTCTCCAACAGGGCAACTGATCAGTTCTTTCAATTCTCAGATACAAATTTGAAACCTTTATTTCTCGTTAATTACAATTATTAAACATAAACTCACCATTGTTTCCCTTGAGATGAATATTTGGTTTTGATCAAACTGAAAGTGAATTCAGCTGACTTTGCTTTCTGTCTATTTTTGACAAAAAATCTGGGTCTTTGATCGCTGCTTTCCTCTGCATGTTATCTCTGCACTCTGATGATTCATAATTGTTTCTTACGCACGTTATCTCCTCTTTTTCTTGTGTCTGCTTGCTCTTCACAACCCAACATCACACTGATCCTACACTTGCTCCTATATCCACCCCTTCCCTCACTCCCTTCCACTCTTCTTTCATTCACATACAAACACTTCCATGCACACACTTTCCTTGGTCACACGACTATCCTCTGTGCATAGCTGTGGTTGCGGGTCCTTCTTCTTCTTCTTCTGTCCCTGACGACATCACTGACGATGTCACCCTCTCCTCCGACCAATCATCCAAGCCGAGAGGCGAGGCCACTACGCAGGGTAATGATAACTAAATTGGTCAAGTGCTGTAGGTTTTATCAGATAAGTACATGTGTAATTTTACATGTGTGATATTAATCAAGACAATATATATAGAATATAATCTATAATAGTTTAAATTTGACCCCTGAAATTACTCACCGGCACACTTTGTGTTTGTTATCACATTTCTGTGCTCTAGGGAACACTTTCTACTTGGTAATGCCTACAGAGCAGGGAGAGAGCATCACTGATGACCCCAACGACCCTCCTACGCCCACCGCCAGCCACTTCCCTCAGGCTCTGGAGGAACTGATGTTGCCGCAGACGCTGCTGGAGGAGGAAACATTCACCCGCGGACCGAAGTCCGACCAATCAGAGGCTATGCAACTGGAACAGGAAGAAGAAACGGGCCAATCGCAGGCGGGGCACCAGAGCCACGTGATCAAAAATGTGGATGAGATTTTCCACACGATTGAGGGGTTGATGAGCAAGTTGCGCCAGTTGAAGGTGAGTTTTTTGTTAAGGTGGCAACAAGCTGGCTGATGATCCGTCTGCGCCCGTCGACTCTCCACCTATTTCAACACACAAGGATCAAACTACTTTGAACTTTTTCTGAACAGTGATTACAAAGTGTCTCCTTTAATTAGAATTTAGAACAATTTGTTTCTGGTTAATGGACACAGAGAGAGAGAGAGAGAGAGAGAGAGAGAGAGAGAGAGAGAGAGATGACGCATTCATAGTTTCAGGAAAGAGAAGTTAACACTGCAACCTTGGAGAGGATTGAATGCAGCATACATCATCTGGTTAAAAAAAATGAGTGTGTATGTCCTGCACTTCGTCTGCCGTGCACTACGGATTCCCTAATGTAATCCGTGAATCTTCCATCAGAAGTTTTTTGCACCTATTGGAAGGGGCAATGAGCCCACCCACCCCCAACAACAAGGACCAAAGAGCTCCACTGGCCCAAACTTTTCTAAGTAGCAGGTTTTTCTTGGGATTCAACTCACAATGTTTGAATTAGTGTGTGCGCTTGTGAAGACATACTTCTCACCTCTCACCAGCTAACATAGTTATGTTAATCTCATATAATTTTGGCTTTTCTGCATCTTCACCCCTTTACAGGAAATAGAGAAGGCCCATCACACGCTTTTGAAAACCCTCACAGAGCCCCCTCTCAATCAGGAGTCAGAGGACCAACAGTGTCACTCGGCAACCGTCTCCAGAACACCATCTCTGGATCGCGGCTCAGGAGACGGTGAGGGGGCACTGAATTTGCATCTTAAACCTCAATAAAACAATGCCTGACGATGCAGTTTCAATTGTTTTGTATACTAAATATCTTCTTTTTTTTTTTTTTTTTCTTGAACCAAACCAGGCAAAGAGGGCAGTCCAGCAGAGCCAAAGATTCAGTCGACTGGATTCTGACGCCGCTGCGGAGTGGACTTATTTGCAGTCACTCAATCTTGATTGTTGGCATACGGACGCACCCATATGTACCCGCTGTCAGACTCGGGCGCCTCAGCCCTGCCTCCCCTCGCCCCTCGTCCCTGCATGCACTGGTCAGTGGAACAGATCCCAGGAAGGACCGTGGCTGTTGTTTTTGTTTTCTGCTGCGCTTGGGACACCAGGAAGCTGGCCGGACTCACCGGGATTTCTGACATCGGCACAACCTCTGACTTCTTCCAGAGCACGAGGGAGTCCAGGACGGAGTGAGGAAACAGTAT
This sequence comes from Lateolabrax maculatus, assembly GCA_031216445.1. Classification (NCBI taxonomy): domain Eukaryota; kingdom Metazoa; phylum Chordata; class Actinopteri; order Acropomatiformes; family Lateolabracidae; genus Lateolabrax; species Lateolabrax maculatus. The sequence continues at coordinate 5,533,691 of CM062207.1, forward strand.
GAAGGAACAAAAAGGCAGAAGACAAGTTGACTGGTGAAGAGAAAGGAAAAGTTGGAATAATTGAAAGTGGAAAAATGACCAAGTTGGATTTTTGTGAAGGAAAATTAATTGTATGTCTTGCTTTAAAAAGCTGGTTGAAGGAACGGAGCAGAAAAGTGTTGAAATGTTAATTTAAGGAAAAATCCGAGGGACCCATCACCCCTGCACTTTACCCACAATGCATCCCTCTGTCATGTACGTCCTCTACAGTGGACGGATCAGGGACTGGAAATGCCACTGGCTTTATTTAGGGGCTGACGTTTGAGCCAAGATGGCCTCCGGGGGTCCCCTCCCCCTCTCCACTGGTTGCTTTACACTGAGTTCACCTGCCACCACGGCCGAAGGACTGTGTCTATATAATTCAGGTTATTTGCACTGGGTAAGGAAACCAATATCACACACACACACCATTTAACCGTTTCATTCATCTCAGACCTTCGTGTCCCCACACTGTGGGAGAAACACTAAAGTCACTGTCATTGGGAACAGTTACAGCCACACTGACGTGTTCTGAAGCCTTCTTTTAAGCTACATATCGCTGTTTGGAAGCATCAGTGCAACATATTGATCAATACATGGTTCATATAGATTGTTTGTTTGTTTTTAAGTTCTGGAAACCCGCTGTTTACTACTGAAATGCTGGCAGGTTTTATTTTCAGCGCTGCTTCAGAGGTGTACAGGGATCTCAGCGATTCAAATAACAAGCTCAGTGGATTCGCACAGCTGTTCTGATCATGTGAAGTTGTTTAGGTTGACGTCTGGGAGATTTAGGATGTTTCGGGGCAAGGTTCAAGACGGGCAATGTTGACGACGAGTGTGAGGAAACAGAACAAATGCAGATTCAAACTTGGAAACTTGAATTTTCACTGAAAGCCTGTTTGTCACTCAATCAAACTGCTGCCAAATATCACCGCTGACATTGCCTGTCCGCACTTTAAGATTCGACTGTGCATCCTTTAGCCCTCTCTCCAGTGTATTGTGTGTGTAAATACCACGGTAAATACTGTGAACCAGCAACTTACCCCTTCTCCCATCCAGTGGTCGTACCATAGATAGTGTTTATATCCCTCTCGCTCTCTTCCAAAGCCATGAATGGACTGCGCTCTTTACCAAGTAGCTTTCCCGAGCGGGACCCCCTCCCCTGCACAGAACAACTTATATTTACTGGGAAAAATGAAAAGCTTTGTAAAATTGAATTTTACAAACTCAATTAGACGCACATGGTCCAAGTAAAACGACAACTGCTATATGCAACTGTTGTTAGATGAAGCTAAAATTTATTCAAAGGAAAAATTTGACATTTCGGAAAATACACGTATTTGCAAAGATCGATACCACTTTCTTGTCCGTGCAGTAAATATGAAGCGACCGCCAGCAGCTGGTTGGCTTAGCTTAGCATAAAGACTGGAAACAAGGGGGGATCAGACAGCCCGGCCCTGTCTAAAGGTAACAAATCTGCCCACCAGCACCTCTAAAGCTCATTAATTACCACGTCCTGAAGTCTCCGCAGGTCGCCTGTGCAACGTCGCTGTGACGACAAGACTCCAGGAAGTAAAACCACAATGTTTTTACCGTTTTTCTGTGCACAGATTAAACAGATAAGATGTAACGTGTTAATTAATGAGCTTTAGGTGCTGGTAGGTGGGTATTGTTATCTTCAGACTACACCCTGGCCAGCTGTTTCCAGTCTTTATCCTAAGCTCAGCTAAGACAACCGGCTGCTGGCTCCAGCTCCGTACTTCCTCCATACACTACGCGTGGAGTGTTATCGACCTCATCTAACACTGAAGAAAAGGCAATGAGTGTATTTCCCCAGATGTTGAACTATTCCTTTAAGTTCTTTTGGATCATATGTAGGAGTAATTTAATGTCCTTGACGTTCAGAGAAGTTTTTGTACACCTCCGTTGAGGCACGTGTAACCAGCAAAGACTGACACTAAAGCCAAGTGCTTTTCTCTTTTCTTTTTTTCCCCTGACACTCAACCATCTGGAACTAATTCTAATACACTAGACAGAAAATATGTATTTAAACTGTAAGGAAAGATCTTCTCTGAGGGAAGTTCTTTGGTGTACCAGTTTAAATGTTTTTTCTCTTTCTTTCTCTTATCAAGCTGGGCGGAATCACACCGGACTGAATTTTTATTTGAGCTGGTTTCAAATACTAACCGAGTAGCGCTTTAGTGAGTTACCCAGCCTCTTTAGCAGCTCTAAAACTGACATCACACTACAAAACCAAGAGCCAAGTATATTTACACACTACCAGCCACTGATTCTACTATTAAAACGGTATTTCACTGCCTGGTGGAAGGTTTTCACTCTTTAGCCAACGCACACTGAAGGAGTCGAGAAAGAAAGTGTTACCTGGCTGTCGCATGTGAACCAAAAACCTGATTTTAGCGGCTGGAGGAATTTGTGCTAAAATGTAAAAATGTTCTACCAAAGTGAAATATCTCTTCAGAGGTGTTGAAGGGAACAGGTTTTTTTTTTTCCTTTTTTGTTTCCTGACATTTTGGCTGCTGATTTTCAGGCATCTCAGACCAGGAGACACAGGTTTTGTCCAAGATTCCTTAGTTTGAACACTATAGACACACAGGTATCGAACGTGTATTCGACACAAAAAAAAAAAAAAAAGCCTGCTGGTCTGAGCTGGTTGAATCCGAATCAGGATCTCTTCTCCTCCTCCTCCCACAAATCTCTTTCCACGCATCTCCTCGTCTTTCCTCCCACCTCTAACTCCAGCGTTTTTCATCTCCAATTTCTACCTCTACACTTCAGTTTCTTTGCCTCTTCAACGATTTCTTTTTTTCATGGATTGATCTTGTACATTGACATCAGCGTTGTGGCCCTAATCGGCTGTAAAGAAAAAAAGGAAAAAAAAAACTATAACTGATTCCTTTAAAAAAAAAAAAAAAAGAAAGTTGCACAGACAAACTTCCCTGCACGGTGCAAACTACTGTATGCATACACACGTCTTTAACTATCATCTCATTGTCTTTTTATTTTGTGTCTTTTAAATAAAAAAAAATGAAAAAAATCTTGTTCACTCATGTAATATAGAGAGATCAGACCCACTTGTTTTATATATGTTAATTTTTTCTGTAAAGCCTTAGTCCTCGTATTTGATTTTATTTTTGTAGATATGATTTTTTTAAAAAAAGGATGTATAAATTATTTTCTTCTCCCTTGTTTTTAAAATTGGTGAGATTGTTTAGCTGCACAGAAGGACAAAAGAGCTCATGTCTCAGATTCTTGTGTTTTGTGAGATTAAAAAGAAACTGGATAAAGAAAACGACTAATGTGGTTCTTGAGTCTTTGATCTTTGAATTTAACGTCACCATTTAATGTCTTATTTTAAGTGAGTTTTAGAATCAAACATTTGGTCATATTGCCTAAATTTCATTGTTTGCTTGTTTGTTTGTTTTTTTTTTTCAACTTTGACCACATTTCTAAATGACCAGTTTGTGACCAAATACTTTTACATGTTTGGATAGTGAGAGCAGATGAGGAGGAGGAGGAGGATCCGTGATGAAGAAGAGCTATTTGTGGTTAAAAGTGGAAAAAGCCAATAAGATAACATCCTCTGTTTGCAATTACTAACACTGGGAGCTGGTAATCTGTAATAGTGAAAGGAAATGGAAAATTAGGGTTTAATTTAGTTTCATGCTCTGTGAAGCTGAAGTGTGGTCAAGCGAACTCGTTACAGCAAGAATGTGACCGGAAGTGGAGCATCCTTGGCTTCAAAACAAAAGCTACCGGCTCATATATAGATTTACATACCAATCATGTACTGAAATACTAAATATTTGGAGAACATATATAAGATTTTAAATACATGAGCAGATACATCACACACATTTGTCTGAGCCTAGATGGAAGCAACAGAAGTGTTTCGGTTTATTAAGTAGTTTAATTGAACATTTAGTGAAAGAATTCATCTTTTATTACATACAGTAAACCGAATTTTTACAAGGTTGTATCTAATATAATATTTACAGACCCACCTTCATCTGGTAATCAAATGATCATGTGACTCTCTTCGTTTACTTCCACCTATTTTGTACATCGGATAATCATAATGAAGCATTTATACATTATCATTGCCACTGATTAAATGAAACCACCTTATTCAACACCAAATCGTTCAGGTGCTTTCATATGAACTTTTTTAAACTGATTTTACTTTCATTGTTTTTGTTTTTCAAGAGGTATAATGTGAATATAATACAACAGCACAGCACTAAGGAGCAGAACCCCTTTTATGTCAAACCTTAAAATCCCATTTCCAGACTGAGAGAAGGAGGGAATGTTGCAAACGTTTTCTTTTAAACAACTCAACTGAATCGGTTGTTGACAAAAAAGGAACAATCAGTCTCCTGTTACATTAATTATTAATAGGTTTCACCACCTCATTTAATATTTAAGAGCAGATCTTTAGCTGATAAGAGCCTGCAATACAAATGTGAGGCAATACATTTACCATTAATATATAATGATTGTGGTTGAGAGCAGATGAAGGTAACTTTAAAGTCTTTGATTCATGTTTTTTTCAAAAATTTTTTTTTCTCATTGTCACATTTGTGTTTTAGTTTGAAAGGCCCCACCGGAAGCCGCGGCCGTCCCCTCCGCCTCTCCGCCGCGCCGCTCTCCGCCGGCGCCGCCCGGGACCCGTCGGGCCGCGCAGCTCAGCGGGGCTCCGCCACTCAGCGAGACGCGGGGCCGGGATGAGCTGCGTGTCGCTGCGCTTTGTGCGGCTCCGGTGCTTCGAGCTGAGACGCGGAAAAACCACGCAAACCACGCAAAACACACGAGGCGAAAGTGCGTACACGGAGCGGGGGTCGAGGCGCGCGGCGGCGGCGGCGGCGGCGGAGCAGCAGTGAGCGCGGAAACTGCGGGAGAGAGCGGGTCCGGGGGGAAAGTGAAGCTCGGTGCGGGAGCTCGCTGCCGCCGGGCGGCTCTTTGTGCTGCGGGTTTCCCTCTCCGGGTGGAACAAGGTAAGAGGACGCCGCTGCGGGAGGAGACGCCGCCGGGCGGTGCGCCGCCTGTGCGGTACCGCCGGCGGCTCGTGGGTTTTCAGTGCAAACGTTACAAAAAATAACATTGTTACCACTTTTTTTTTTTTTTTTTTTTTTCTTTTTCCTTCCTCTTCTCGCACATCTGTGTTCGTGTTCGTGTCCGCGGACACTCTCAGGCTGGTGAGTTGGCAGATAACAGCGTCGACCACAGATTTGTTGAACGTCTCGTTCGTGTTTTTTGGGGGTTTTTTAATTTATTTTTTGAATTTTTTTTTTTTTTCTTAATCCGTGCACTTTATCCATTTTGCGCCCTAACTTCGCCGTGGGCCCCGGGGGCCTCCGGGCATCGCCTCATCCCGGGTGCGCTGTGCTTTGTGTCGGCTGCCTGTTTAACGCTTTGCACGCTGGTTATCGTCAGCTTTAACCCAGGCAGAGAGAGAGAGTGTGTGTGTGTGTGTGTGTGTGTGGTGGAAAGGCCTCAGAGCCTGGGCTCGGGTTTGCTCGCAGGAGTCTAGCACTGAGGCTGCAGCCACGCCTCGCTGGCCCACTGCCACCCTGAGGCCTGGAGGCCCCCGGGAGCCACAAGCCCACCCCCCCCCCAAACACACACACACACACACACACACACACACACACACACCCCCAACCCCCTCCACCAGCCACCTGAGGCTGCAGGGCGAGACGCAGCCGTTTAAAAAGGAGATGTTTCATCCAAAACTGAGAGGTAAACAGAGACATTTGGCTTTTACTCCGTTTTCTTGAAATGTAAACTGAGAGCGGGGCGATCGGGCTGGTTTTAAACGTGATACGTCTCCTTAAAAAAAACAAACAAGTGCAACTGCAGCTGGATCATCTCACAGCATCAGCAGAGACTCGCACAACTTAGGATTTGGAGTCTCTCCTCTTGCAGCCGAGTCGTTCCTAAGAACCGGACACTTTTTTTTTTTACTGTTTAACCTGTTTACCACACTGCACGTGGACCTTCTCACATCACCAGATGATGCTGGACGTGGACTCCAGTGCGGATCAATCGGGGGTGGATTGATTGACGGTGGGGGAGGCTCGTCCGTGAGGTCGATGGGATTGACCGTCTCGCTTTCGTTTGTGTTTATGTCAAAGTAACATGGTTTTAAGTCTGAGGGGAAACCGTGCATTCTGACACGCATTTTTACAAGCGCCCCGCAGCTGCACCGGCTCCTATAAATCACTGTTTGCCTGTTGCACGGGTCACCGCGCTCGCCGACTGAGTGTGCATGTGTTCCAGCAAGACGACGAGATGTTTCTCTCTGCTTCTGCAAGTGAGCGTGAGTCAGTACGTGAGGATTTCCTCCCGCTGAGCAGCGGATCTTTATTCTGAGGCTCAGTGTTGTGTCTGGCCAGTCAGTCAGCCAGCTCCTGCTTTGGAACGGCTTGTTACGTCTGCAGCAAAAACAAAAAGATAAAATTTCACGTCACTAGAGAATCTGGGCTCTCGGGTCGCCCAGTTTATTCTCCTCTTTTTGTTTTTATGTGGAGAGTTTTTCTTCTTCTCTACATCATCTGGAAAACGTTTTTTTTTTTTTACATGTTTTATTGTCTCTTCGGGCCACTCGGGGACATGAACATCGCTGGTAAGCCATTTCTGTGTAGCTTTGGCTTCATGCTTGGGCTCATTTTCTGGCTGGAAAACAAATCTTCTCCCAGGTGGCAGGTTTCTATCAGACAGCAGCAGGCTTTTTTCTCCGCGATTTCTCTGTATTTAGCTGCATTCATTTCTCCTCTACCCTCACAAGCCGTCCAGGGCAAGTGGTACGTTCGGGATGTTGTGCAGTGTTTGGCCAGAAAGCTCAGTTTTGGTTTCATCAGACCACAGATTCTTGTTCCAGCTGACTTCAGAGTCTCTTACGTGCTTTCTGGCAAACTGCAGTGAGATCTCGACCCCTAGGATCAAAAGAAACTGAAGTATTGTAGATCCCTGGAATTGAAATGTGTTTTGGGTTCCTTTTTTATGAGTACGGCCTTGTTCGCCTAATAACGCGGATGGCACGGCTGAGAAGTCCATGTGTGAATCACATGAAAGCCGTTACTGAAAACTGTGGCGTCTAATGTGGACGATGGACACTGGAGGTCATGCCACAAATTGAGGGCGCGAGGAGATTTGTTATTGGATTAAGAGTCTGTTTGTTCTACGTCCATTTCAGAAAGTACCTACTTGAGAGGAAAGGGAAAAAAAAAAGCAACTGTGCTGCTGAAAACTTAAAATGGAGGACAGACAATAAGCTTGAAGACAAATGGAAAAAATATCATTAAAAGTCACAGCCGCCGCCTGTGAGTTATTAGTGTCTGTTTCTGTCTCCTGAGGTGTGTATTTGAGGGGGGGGAGGAGGGGGTGTGGAGTTGATGATCCGGTTACCGTGGCAACTACCCCCCTCTTGTCTTTTCTCACCCCCAGCCCTCCCATTCATGCCCATTGTAGTAGTTAAGCTCCGTTGCCCTCGGAGACCGCAGGGGACAGTTGGGGAATGTGTCGTCTGGGCGAGTACGTATCACACACACACACACACGGACCCCCCAAAACAAAACAAAACACTTCAAAAAATAGGAGATAAACCACAAAAAGTAGCATAAACAAAACAAATATACGTCCTCGTGTCGTGTTTGTGTAAATGAGACGGCGTGCGCGGGTCTCCGTGGTCACACGGACTTGCTTGAATCGTTCACGTGTGAAACTGGAGCATTTTCCGAGTCTGCTCTGACGCCGTGCGCACCGGAGACTTGTGGCCCAGAATAGAAGGTGGCGTAATTGCCCTTTATTGGCTGAGAACACACTCAGGGCCAAATCACTCGAGTTTGCTCATAAAAACTCCCTCAAAGCGGAAGAATGGGCCCGGCCGTGTCCTGCGCGTCTGAAAGCGCGCGCACTCGGGCGCTCTCACACACCGCAGAGTGCCAACATTTAACAATGCCGTCTCTCTTCTTGTTGCTGTTCCTCGGTCTGTTTCCCTCTGAGACGCTTTTTCTTCCTGTCTGATATGACAAATGATCTTCCCTCTTTCCCTCTCTGTCTCCTCATTTCTCTCTCTGCCTCCCTCTTGTTCACTCTCCACTTTCTCTCTCTCTTTCACACTGTCTCTGCCTCTTCCAAACTCACCATTTCTATCACCCCCCCCCCCCCCACCCTCTTTGCCCAGGCCTCCAAGATAGATTCCCTCAGGAGTAAAGTGGACTTGCTGCGCCTCCCTCTGGCCCTCTCCTCCAAGTCCATCAGCGATCGCAAGAGCCAGCTGGGCGTGGTCTGGGAGAAAGGCGGCGGCTCGGGGGCAGGAGGGGCCAGGAAACCCCGCCCACCGCCGGCCTCCGACATGGACAACGAGTCCACGTACTCGGGCTACTCCTACAAGTCGTCCCACTCGCGCAGCTCCCGCAAACACAGGTAGAGGACTACAGGTCGTCCTGTAAGCAGCGCCGCAACTATATTGCAGCATTACTGGTTGATCTGCTGATTATTTTGTACATTTTTCAGTCTATTAAATTTCAGAAAACGGTAAAAAAAAAAAAAAAAAACATTATAATTTCCCAGAGCCCAAGTTGACATCTTCAAATTGCCTATATTGTCTGATCATCAGTCGAAAAGTCAAAAGTTACTGTATATAGTGTGTATATATATGCTTTGCAAAAGAAATAATCTTAAAATAGTTGCTGCTTAATTTTCTGTATATTAAGTGCATACTGTAGGTATATTTCCAGTTACTTCACTTTTTAGGTATTTTTGTGATAATTTTTTATTTTTTATATATATCCATCCATTCTGCCCGGACAGGAAGTTTGAAATAATTGTCTATCGATGGATAATAAACCACACCTGACTTTTAAGCCTTTTCTTTTTCTCCAGGGAGAGGAGGGACAGGCACCGCTCGAAGAGCCGCGACATCAGCATTCGTGGAGATAAATCGGTGACCATCCAGGCTCCTGCGGAGCCGCTGCTGGACGCAGAGTCCACCAGGGGAGACGACAGGGTCAGACTTCAGTCATTTTGAACCATTCCTCTTAAGCTGTCCTCTGCCATGTATCACCAACACTCCTCTCTCTGCTGCTCTCTCTCTTCAGGATGACAACTGGGGCGAGACCACCACGGTGGTCACTGGCACCTCCGTGGACAGCATCTCCAACGAGGACCTGACACGGATCTCTAAGGACCTTGAGGATTCCTCGCCGCTGGAGTGCCGCCGTTACCTCAGCCCAGCGTTGGGCGCCGTCCTGGGGCTCTTTGCTCTGGTCACTCCTCTGGCCTTCCTGGCCCTCCCACAGCTCCTTTGGCGGGATACTCTGGAGCCGTGCGGCACACCGTGTGAGGGCCTTTACATTTCTCTGGCCTTCAAGCTCCTGATCCTCCTCATCTCCACCTGGGCGCTGTTTCTCCGCCCACCCAGAGCCACTCTGCCTCGCTTCTTCATCTTCCGCTGTCTGCTCCTGGCATTGGTCTTCCTCTTTGTGGCGTCTTATTGGCTCTTCTACGGGGTGCGGGTGCTGGAGCCCAGGGAGACGGACTACAGGGGGATTGTGGGATATGCAGCATCTCTGGTGGACGCGCTGCTCTTCATTCAGTACCTGGCCCTGGTGCTGCTGGAGGTCAGACATCTGCAGCCTGCTTTCTGTCTGAAGGTCGTGAGGACGACAGATGGAGCGAGTCGCTTCTACAACGTGGGTTATTTCAGGTTAGTGCATAACCCAGGAATATTTGTCTGTTTTGTTTTTGTCTGTTTACTATAAATTGTACTTTACTTTTTACTTTTTTAAATTTGTTGGATTTTTTTAAATGTAACAACTTGTCTTGTTTCTCCTAAATGAGAGATCCACCTTTGCCATTATCAAGGAGGTTATCTTTGCAGTCCTGTTTGTTCCTCTGTTTATCAGCAGGATATCTCAAACAGATTTTAGAAAAACGTGGTGGGATTTTCTGTTCCGTCTTCTCTCTTCTCTCCACTGATATGTATTTTTACACTTCAAGTTTATTTCCTTCTGTTTTACACACGTAACTACAGTGAGTGTGTGTTGGGCACTGCCAAATCGCGGGTGACCTACACTCAATACTGTGCCTGAACTCATATTCTGTAAACACAGAAGGAGGACGGCTCAAGCTGCCTCCTGTAAACAGTAGTCCGACATAGCAGCCGCAACTCTTGACTGCACTGTGCAACCATATTTAGGTCAGGGCACGATAAGATATACTCTTCCTGCTCTACCCATCGCACAAATTGTTCTTGTTCACATTCTTATTCCCATGCAGGATTGCAACATTTTCAAACATTAAAAGAGCCAATACAGACAATTGTGTGTTAGGGTTAGTCTGAGAGCTATGAAGCCGTCATCAATACAAAACGAGCACAGGTTGCCTGGAAAAAAATAAGTGTTAAGACTGCAATTGTCAATTAAAACACTGTTTTTTGTGTTATTTGCTCCATGGTGGGCTTTGTATTGCCTCAGTACAGCAGGCTTTTCTTCTCATGCGTGCAGCCCAGGAGTGTCTGTTTTATGCCTCAAGTGGTTCACCACTTCCTTCATCTGCATATTGAGAAAGGCCGCGAAGCTGTCAGGCTGTCATGGGTGATACCCACTGATAGCACTTCTTGGTTTTGAAATATGGCAGTTTAGCTTATCTTTTCCTTTGTCTGTGTCATGTCTGTAACACAGTATTCAGCGGGCGGCAGCGTGGGTTCTAGACCAGTACTACAGCGACTTCCCGGTCTATAACCCCGCCCTGCTCAACCTGCCCAAGTCTATCCTCTCCAAGAAGATGTCTGCCTTCAAGGTCTACAACCTGGGAGAAGGTAAAATGATAAGATGATCTTGTGTGCAGTATTTATTTCATCTTTAACCTTTTTCTATTCAGCCCACTTTGCATCAGAGCAATTCCTATTGTGTGTATTTAAAATGAGCTAAACAGGGGCGAGAGGCAAACGTTAAGCACAAACACAGCACGTTGCCTGCGGTAATAGTGATATGATAATATAGGTGAGTCTGCAATATGTAATATATTGCAAGACCGTCGCCTACAGTACATCACTGTGATGCCGATGTGACTGACTAATACTATATATTCACATACAATACACAATTCAGATGTATAAAAATAAATATGGCTATACTTGGCAGACAATTTCAGTGTTTCTGTCCACAGAGAACAGCACCAATAACTCTACGGGTCAGTCCAGAACCATGATCGCAGCGGCTGCTCGGAGAAGGGACAACTCCCACAACGAGTACTACTACGAGGAGGCCGAGGTGGAGCGGAGGGTCCGCAAACGCAAGGCCAGGTGAGGACATAACCACACAAATACATGCACATTTAAGGATGCAGACCAAGATTTGAACTATCCCTATGAGTCAGTTGAGTAAAGGGTAGATCTGTGGTTTATCAGAGCTTTTGACCCTGATGAGAGCTGTGAGAGTGAACCAAAACAGTAATGTTCAGATGGTAAAAACACAATGAGCTGAAAGAAGCAGTTAAGCTCTGTAGAGGTAAGGGGATAACTCTCTGCGAGCAGATTTAGATCTAAATTGGTGTCTCACTCTGTTTCCTGTCTCTCCTCCCAGACTGGTGGTGGCAGTAGAAGAAGCCTTCACCCACATCAAGCGTCACCAGGACGACGAGGCGACTGCTTCCTCCCCGAAACACCCGCGGGAGGTGATGGACCCCAGGGAGGCGGCCCAGGCCATCTTTGCCCCGTTGGCGCGGGCCATGCAGAAGTACCTCCGCGCCACCAGGCAGCAGTCCTACCATAGCATGGAGAGCATCATCAACCACCTGCAGTTCTGCATCACACACAACATGACCCCCAAGGTAAAGAGGGTGGTTTCAAATTATTTTTATTTCCATTTTACATATGTATTATGTTTTTCATCATTTTACAGTAATTTTAATTCTGCACTGTTTTTATTTTAGCTACTTCCACAAAAACTGGTTCATCTTCAGCATATTATGAAACATTTTTTTTTTTTGCATTTACCCCCATTTTTTCCTTAACTTTCAATCATCTGAAGTATATTTTAAGCTGTCATCTCACCTGAGTTGACCCTGTTTACTGTAAACAGTGATCTTTTAGAGCAGTAAACATACATTTTTAGACTGTGGAAATATACAATTCTGGTGAATGTGTTTTATCTGCAGCTGTAAAAGTTGCGCCATATTCTCTCTTAAAAATGTCTGTTTACTGAGTATTTGTAAAAATGAGATGATCAGTTTAATCATTGCAGCTCCTGTTACACCAGGCACCGTACACACTAAATTTTTACATTTTATACCCCTCTGTGTCTGTAATTTATATAGTGATTACATAATGCAGAAACCTTTTGAACGATTTAAATTAGAGCCACATTTTATCTTATTATTATGTCTCTTAACCACATTTAACTTTTACTGAAAGTGTATTAGTGCAACTCCTTATAAACTGATTTCCACATATTTTTCCTTTCTCAGGCTTTCCTTGAGCGTTACCTCAGCCCTGGTCCCACCCTCCAGTACCTGGACACCAGCAGGGGGCGCCAGTGGACACTAGTGAGCGAGGAGCCGGTGACTGCTGCTCTGCGTCAAGGCCAGGTCTTCTCCCTGAGACGCCTCGACTTCTCTCTGGTCGTCACAGTCACGCCCCTCCCCTTCCTGCGCCTGGGCGAGGAATTCATCGACCCCAAAAGTCACAAGTTTGTCATGAAGCTCCAGTCAGAGACGTCTGTGTAGAAAGGGGGAGATTAACAATCGACGGAGGAAAGGAGGACGGTGAATCAAAGATACTAATTTTAGTGCTATTGGGGTATATTTGTATACCTTTTCATATTACATAGTTAATTTTCATTATTTTTTTTGTTGTTGATAAGCGTGACTACCAAATATGCAAAGTGGACATGGCTATAATATCATGAATCATAAGAGAAGAGAAGGCATGGCAACAGGAATACCCCGTGACTTTGTTCCTCTTTTGAGTTCTAGTGTACAAAAAAATAAGTGCTGACTGTTAACTTCTGATAACACACCACAGACTGCTTCCAACCGCCACGGTACTAAAGAAGTAGGGCTGTTTCTTAGTAGTAGTTCATTACAAACTTAAGGAAATGCGTTCTTTTGATAAAAATTTGGTCCTGTGGTTAAAAAAAATAAATAAGACAACTTGAGTCCACAGATTGTATTTCAGCAACATTAATATTCAAGTCTTCTGAATGTGCTGGACCACTGTACAGCTGACCTTTTTTTTTTTATGCGTCACACCTGAGAGGCTTTGTTCTAGCTCACTCTTTGTCAGAGCTTATCTTACTTCTCTTTTTTTACTTTTGACTTGAACTTCTTGTTTGCTGTTGTTGCCTTTACAAGCTATGAACAGGCGGAATCAGGCAATCGAAAAAATATCCCCTGGCCTTTTCTTACCTTTTGGACATTGGCTGGATTCACTCACTGAATGAGAGGGACATTTGAACTGCTTCCTCTATTTTTATTTCCACTGAAAAGTTAACTGAAAAGTGGTCATGCATACTTTCCACTGTATGACCTAAGAAACACTGGATGGACTTGATGCACTGAGCATTTCATAAACATATTTTTTGTATTCTTTCCTGCTCAGGTTTTCATGAATCATTCCTCATTTCTGGAGTTCCACCTACAGAAACGTGTTTTTTTTATTTTTTTATATGGCTTACGCTCCTGCACTAAGAACATACATAATTCATATTAATAATATGTCTAAGCACAATGTAGGCACATTATAGGACCAGTTCACGTCCAGTAACACTTGTAGCGGATGTTTTCACGTCTACATATGAGGTTTGAGTTGGACGTGATGAGCTCCAGCCCAACACAGCCAAGAACCGCCAATGTGCTTCTTTTTGGCAGCTTGATGTTGATTACTGTCTTGGACATTTTGCAAAGTGAGTGTTTTAATTTGTGTGTGTGTGTGTGTGTGTGTGTGTGTGTGTGTGTTTGTGTGTGTGGTTGAGCTGGATCGCCAACCGGACAAAGTGGGCAACTGTCCAGGGGAGCCAAAAAGCTCCATGTGCGTAATTTGATGAATTGAATTTTTTTTTAAATTTTTTTTTAAGGAATTTTCACTTCTAAAGCACAGTATAAATTCAGTAAGCCTTATCGCTCTTTCTTGGGCAGGCGCCCTGTGTCAAAACGACATTTTAAGACCACACCCTCAGATTATTTTTATTTTCAAATCTTCAGCCCCCGCCAACGCTGACTCCGTTGACATCACGAGGCAATTTATCAGACTCCCTCTGGAGCCTCAGAAGGCCTTTTTACAGTACAAAACTGGTTTCACACATGCTAGACCTGAAATTCCCCAAGACCTGTAAACAGTCTTGGATGTCTAAAGTCAGGGCACTTGCCCCTAATTAGTTAAGTTTGTATTGTGCTCATATGTATTCCTAAATAAAGTTGTTTTATCAAATTGCTTCAATGTAATTGACATACAGAAACAGTCCAAAACCCATAGATATCCAGTTTTTTATCCAGCATAGAAAACCAATTTCTTTTGGTGTTTTTGCTTTAAAAAATTACTAAACAATCAATCAGTTATTAAAATAGTTGCTGTTTGATTACCTATCTGATTAATAGACTAATTGTTCCACTTCTAGACTACTAGGAGTGCTTGTGTCTGAATAAATAATGAAGCTGTTGTGTATAGTGGGAGTCAACAGGGTTACTCTGGCCATGGGTTGATTCGTGTGCACATTTGTGTGTTTTGTCACTCAAAGATGTCCTTTTTACACTACAGATAGAGATTGTCGAGCCACTCACAAGCAGTTTACATGTACATTTTGATGCAGTTTTGTAATGTTGTATTTTTCCTGTTTTTGGGTCACTTTGTTGTACTGAAACCTAAGCTCCTAACACTCGTCTCTGAAGAACATTGCCTTTAAAATTAAGATTGTTATTTACTGTTACACTGTTTTTTAGGACTGAGTTGATGTAAAGGATTTTTAATAAAGACATCATCTGACGTAATTTGTCCCATGTGAGTCACAAGTTGTTTCGAGTTCATTTTCTGTTTTTGGAGTGAAGACAGGAAGTGGCACTTTCTGTGTGGGAGTATGTGAGGCTGGCGCAAAGTGTAGAAATTTCCAGTGTTTATGAATATGTATTATACAACTTCTTGTACCCATGGGAGTTGGAATCCACCAAACTAAAGAGATAAAAGTGGACACTACATAATAGCAAAGAAACTATTCCGTCTTTTCAGCCATTCTTGAAAACATTTACATTGATTTATTAGGAAATTACCATTGGGAATATTTCTTAGATTCCATTAAATGTGATAACCAATTTCATTTAAAATAAATGAGAAAAAAATAAAGAGCAGAAAAAAACATGTTAAAAAGTGATTGTAGATTTGATCAAACAAATACAAAAAAGTAATTTCTGGAAGACAATGCATCTTAAAATAACTGATCATTGTATTTCTAGCCCACATTTATGTTTGTTATAAGTTAATTCAGGGTTTTTTTACTAAACACGTGGTCTACATAAGAAGGAAAAAAAATAAGGGGAAGTCTCCGGAGCCTATGCGTTGAGCTCTGTGTGTTGTAAGTCAATAATGATGAGCCTTCATATCATCCTCATTCCACTCATCCAAGGTAGGTCCGGTCTTCATTTGATTAAATTATCATTGAGCAGAAGCTGATGTGCCAAACTTTCACACTTTAAAACATTTAAAATGACAATTCAGAACAGAATAAGTAACTTACTGAGTTCCTGTGGCAGAAATACTAAGTGAGGAACGGGTAGTTTAAAAAAAGCTAGATAGATTCACAATAATGCTCACAAAATTTTTATGACTCATCTGTTAAAATGTGTTTCTTTTCTAAATGCCAAAAGGAAGAGAAGTATAGAATATTGGTTACTTTGGACATTCATACACCGACGAAACAAAAGCAGGAAGTATAAGTGTTTTTAAAAACGTGATTAACATCACGTCTACATCCCCCGAGGCATGTCACGTATATTATATATATATATATATATATATATATATACGTGTGACATGCCTTATATATCCGAGAAGTTTTGAGTGTTAACATACACATTCTTCTCTATTCACATGTGTTAATACAATATATATAGATATATGTATGGTACAGTCATGCAGTCTGCAGTCTGGCTTTACGCATTGACACTGTTGGTCTGTCAGTTGATCCACCATTTTGCGTCGACTGAAATATCTAATAAATAACTACTGCATTGATTGCCATGTCATTCTGTCACGGATGGTCTCAACATCTCCTTGATGGATTGGCAGCAGAGTTTGTGTCATAGTTCCCAGATGATTGATTCTAGTGACTCCTTTCCTTCTGAGCAGTTGCAAACATGTAAAGATATCCACCAAATCGAGCCAAAACCCGGGTCAATGCTCCATTATCTTTGCTGTCTTTCTTTAAAATGTCACTAAGCTGTTTTTAGGGAAGTGCTGCTTTTCGTCTTTTAACTGTTGTATAAAACCTGACAGGCTGTGTGATTTTGACAGTGGCTCTAGCTGAATCTCCCAGAGAAGTCTCTGGGTACCTTGGGGATACCGTTACCTTGCCCTCAGGAGCCGACCCTTCATGGAAGCTGTCCACAATCGAGTGGTCAATATTCTCAAATGACACTTGGATTGCCACGTATCGCAATGGGAAGAGCAACACTGACCGTGTCTCTCGGTATAAAGGGAGACTCGATCTCAACACCTCATCAGGTAAGAGACAAATGTATCACCCGTCAGCGTGAAGGAATCGTCGTTTTAAATCTCTCTTCACGGTGTCTATTCATTTGTTTTTTTAGGTGACTTGATGATCCGTAACTTGAGCACAAAGGATGACATGGAATACACCGTGGACCTCCAACCTAAAAAAAACACCTACATAAACAAGATTAAGCTCACAGTGAAACGTAAGTGTCACAAAGCTTAAACACTGACACAAATAGATTTAGAAATACATATATATTGTCACACATTGTATTTTCAGTTAGTAAGCTTGACTTAGTCCTTATTTCTGAGTTATCTGTTAAAACGCTCAAAAGAGAAGAACCGCCCTCAATAAAATGGGACGGACTTTTTTTCCCCCCTTATCTTTAATGCTTTTCTTACACATGAGTTCAGCATGTTGCTACCAAATGTTTTGCTACAGAATGGTCAGTGTCTCAAGTCAGCTTGAGCGGTCAGCCTTTGACCTTTTGTTCGAGAACCTATCGTCAGGTCCAACCAACAATTCCAATTTCAACCCCTGCAGGACGCCTCCAACAACCGACCGTACAGACCGTCGCCTGTTACTCTGTAAAAGGAGGCTTCTGGGTTGGGCTGTCCTGTTCTTCAAAGGATGCAGGCGTTCACCTCTCCTGGCACGTTACTTCCCCTGTGACTATCATGAGTGATCGCAGCTCCCCGGTGCTTTTAGCGTTTCTCAACACCACACAGAACCACGTCAAATTCACCTGCATCTCCAGCATGAAAATGGAAAACGCCACACGTGTTATCACTCCAAAGTGTGATGGTAGGTTCACAATGGACTTCAATGAGAAAACATAATACCTTGACACTTGATGCAATATGACGGACTTTTATACCAGTGTGGTTCTGAGAGACTGATTTAGATGTTTACTCTTAATTATGTTGTTTCAGATGACAAGCCTCAGCCAGATCTGCCCACGCCAACTTCTCCGTCCAAACCACTTTCGCCCAGGAGTAGATATGCTATAGTTTTTTTCACGGGAGTTTTCGTCGGAGGTTCACTGATCGCAATTGTAATATCCTGTTTTGGAGGTGAGAGGAAAACATCATGTTGTAGGAAAATTCTCCTTTGTCCTCCTCCCAAAGTGAAGTGAGAATCTCAGCTGATTTTTTATTAGATTATTGCATCTGGCAAAAAATCTGCATCAAACCCTGTTTAACTTAACATTTAATTACTTCAAATTGTGTTGACATCAAGCAACAACAGCATTAAAACAACTGCAATACAAACACGAATATTATATATAATCTCGCTTTCCTTACAACACTTTCTTCTGTCAGCCATGTTTGCTTTCATAACCCCCCCCCCCTTGTTCACATGTTATTTTAAATTACAGAACAAATCAAAGATGCATGGGGGTTACTCAGAGGTATGCCATTCATAAAGCCATGTTCGGATTGAAATGGTCACTGTTAAAAATTAACTTGTATTCTTAGATTTTGTATTCTTTGTATTTTCCAGGAAATCTTTTTCCGTCCAAAAATTAATCAGAATCTAAAGGTAAGCGTCTGTTTCAAGGTTTGCAACAGTGAATTTGGTAACACGATGCCACGCTTTTGAGAAATGACCAACTTTCCGTCTCCTTCTTGCAATTAGATTTACAACTACAAAAGATCAAGAAGACAGAATGACTACACCACAGAAACATCAACAGTGAAGATGCCTACAGCATTTTTGTAGTGTTAGGACTGCAGTGTGTAGTAAAGCTAAAACATCTGTATTTGTAAAATAACATGCCGTATATTAATTTATAACGTGAAAGCAGGAAAACACAAATTAAATAAATGACTGTATATTGACTGCAGAGGTTGGACGATACGGATTACATTTTATTGTACAGGTGTTGATGATATTGTGAGTGTGCCCTGAAGGTCTGAGAACTTTGTTTCAGCTTAAATCTTGATTTGTTTTTACAGCATTATTGATGTATCAATGTTTGTTGTAACTATTGTCAAGATTTATTATGTGCATTGATTGAAATGTAAATGTAGTTAAAGACCATATGAATGTTATTAAATACTTTTTTTTTTTCACCAAAATAGCGCTGTTACAGTGGATTTGATAGTTATATATGACAGTTAATGTTTAACCTTTCGCCTGTGACAAAACACCATGCACTAAATAATCACTACAATTTTGGTACAAGCCTACTATATTCATGTGTAGCACAGTTTGGAAGAACTGTCAGAGAGCCCTTAGACGGCGTTATATAAATTAAAGGGGAGATTTGTAAATGAAAGTGGGTGCACCAGGTCCGAGGGACGTCATTTAAACTTCTCATTTTTGCGACGGTGAGGAAGTCTGGGTGTTATAAAAAAAAAAAAAAAGAAGCCATCCGTTCCTTTATTAATAGCAGTGTCTTTGTGGCAGATCACAGCTGAGTTCGGACTTTATTAGGTGCTATGAACACTCTGTCTGCTTAACAAGGAGCTTTGTCTTCTGCCGGTAAAACTAAGCCTAACCCCTTATTTATTAGCTGTCCACCTAAATAATGTAAAATGTAAGCTGAGCCAATAATCATGTCAACATGTGGTATGCCCTTTAATGCTGCATTTCATCATTTCATTTACATACAGTACTTGAGCTAGTCTGATGCATTTAAGTAAATAATCAGTTCTACAGGTTCCAATATTAAAGCTGCAGAAAAATATTTTGCAGCTTAATTATTGGTGCTTAAAGTATTTTTACATAAAGTTGAAATGTAGAAGAACATATGGTTACTACTTAAATAAAACAACATGCTTGCAAAATTGACGGGAACTAAAGCCATGACAGTAAAAAGGGATTAAATTAGATTTTAATATCACCACCTTTGCAGGATGAAACATCATCCAATCTGGACATCTGGAATACAGTATGTGCATTACAAAACACACAAAACACTTATAAAATCTCTGTATTTACAGAATTTACAATACTATTAATAAAATTGGAGCATATAGATGGGCCCCCACAATATAATGATAGTTTTTGTTTTTTAATATGAAAAAGGGAAGGTACGACAGTCTCTCATGGCCAAAATTAGAAAATGTACAAAAGCATGACGTTGTAGACTTATACTCTGTGTGTTGCACCTTTCCTTTTATCATATTACCTGGACGTTTTGGGCTGCGCCTTTTCCAAATGTGGCTCCGAGCAATCTTGGTTTATTTCGTTTTTTTAAGGAAATTCAAGTTACACATCCAGCTGTGACCCTCTAGGAAATGTCTTGGTAGGGCGACACCGTGTCCTTCCTCACGCGACTAAACTGGATCTTGTCATACACAGTCTGAGGCTAGAAGAGTGACAAAAAGAGGTAAAGGTCATCATGATAAGAATTCATTTCTAAAACGCTTTGTGCAATGTGTGGAAGAAATATCACAGGCATAATTTCATCATTCAGGACCTCTCAGTGTCAGTTTATCTACCAAATCTTCAAGTTACCCGCAGAGCAAAATGTATGTTGAACGGAGGCTATGTAACTTTTGAAAGACGAACTAACACAGTATTTATCTTACAAATAAGAAGTTGAAGCCATAAGCTATAAAACACATGTATATAAGGAAGAAAATGTACGTTGTAGCCACGTTTTAGCTGCTTCATCGAATTTTGGGACTTTTTCAGTCTCACCTGCAAGAATCTGAAAGACTTATTCATAGAAATGTTGCTCTTACCCCAGGTGTGAATGGGGTCCCTTTGTTATCAATGGTTTCGTACACTGAGCACGGCATCGTGGAAGATGAATTCCCCTGGAAGTTTAAATGTGCACACATCACAGAGAGAGGAAATGAGAAACCTTGAAATACATGCATAAAACATGGGTATTTCATCCTCGAAAACAAGCATCAAATTCCTATTATAAACTGATGCAGACGGAAGCTCTGTGTGCGCAGTAAATATATGAGCACACTTACATCTTCAGTTGCAATGTCAGTGATATCAGCGTACACGGTGAGTTCATTTGAGTCACTGCCTGGTGGAGGATTTCAATGAAAGAAACAAAAGAAAAAGAAAAACTCTGATACATCAATCATCCTTTTTTTTTTTTTTTTACTTACGAGACCATGAAAAACTATTAACATTATGAAGTTAAAAAAGGACACACTGCTATTTAATCTAACATTTCTTACCTCCTTTATTTTGTTTGCAGTGATAAACAACCACAGCTACTCCAACTACAATGACAATCAGCAAGCAACCTCCTCCTGCCGCACTCAGCAGAACGACGAAGTTCACTTGGTCTGCAAATGATGGTATTATCACAGTTATTATTATGACCGAGTAACAGTAACAGTGATCACATTTGTGCAAGGTCAAATAAAAGGAATGAATAAAGCAGAATAAATAAAGCAGGAATACTAGTGCAAAAACAAATCATTGGTAAAATACAGAAGATTTCCTGTTTCACTTGTAGCATGTGTGAGAACAGCCACTTATCTCAAGTCAAACTGAAATGGGAGCAACAACCCAAAGGCAAGAAATCGCTTATTCAGTGTCAAATAAAAAGAAGCAAACTGGTTCATTCTCAAAATTTTCTAATTCTCATTTGTTATTTTCAATGCATAATCCAAATACAGCGTTTTAAGTAATGCCTGTGTAGGCTCTAGTAGTTACTTGTCATAACTCTACAATTGCATTTTACTTTTATATATTATCTTAGTTTTAGAAACCCAAACACAACATTTTATACATATATAATACAACATAAATATTACAATTATACAGAATAATACTAAAAGTAAAGGCATCTTCTTTAAAAATGATGAATAGTCAGAACTGCATTGGAGATATATTCAATTTGAGTTTCATTTTGCATGTTTGCATTTTGATTATACCTATCTTAATATTTTAACCATCGTCTTTCTCACTGTTTAGATAGTAATTGCAGAAATCATCACTATGACAGGTCACATTGAAATATGACTCATCCAAATACATGTGTGGATATCTTTAAGATAATTATAAATAGTTTAGTAAAACCACTTATTAAGTCAAATTGGCTTGACATACCTCCTGTGCCTCTTTTTCTTCTGCATCATCACAGTTAGTGATTCATGCGAACAACTTTAAAACACTCCAAAAAACTCAACAGTAATAAACTATCATCACTTCTCTGCACATACCATCTGTATTGTTGCTGCACTTCATTGTTTTAGATGCTGTCTTCTCACTGATAAAATTTTGAATGGTGCAGGTGAATTGGGTGTCTCCGTCCTGTTCCCCGATGACGTATTGCAGCCTGGAGCCACTCCTGGTTTGGTTCCTCACAGTCCATTTGTAGGTGACACTGCTGTTAGAGGTCGAACTGCACTCCAGAAAAACTGTACAGGAGTTGTTCAAGGTGCTCCAGGTGGAGTTGCCAGTTAAGACAGGCGGTTCGGTTATGGGCTCTAATGAGGCAGTGGACAGAGAGAGAGTGAAGACAGTAAGTAAATCACTGAAATACCATTAATGCTATTAGATAAGCAAATATGACTTTACAACATTTACTTGACAACATTTACCAAAAAAGTTTGACAAAACAAAGGAATCTTACCATGAACCTGCAGAGTGATGGTGACTGTGTCCCTTTGTATGTCATTCACCGCTGAGATAAAACTGAAATCACCAGAATCTTGGAGAGTCAGTTTTCTCACTGTTAAACTGAAGTCTGTGGGGTTTAGGTCTAATCTCCCCGTGAACTGATGTTTTTCAGAAACCTCAATATCTTTCTCTGCAATTATTAACCCTCTATATCTCCATCTTGCCAAGGAGACCCATTCAGTTGGTAAGCATGATGAAAACTCCACAGTGTCTCCAACTTTTTTATGGACTTCACGTTGACAACTGGACGCCTCCACATCTGAAACACATAACGAACAACAGAGTGAGTATAATCTTTTTAGAAAGGTCACTGTCCAATTTGTTTCCTAACATTAGGGGAGACTGCCTCCAGTGTTCATAGAGCGGGAGCACAAAAATGACCTGTACCCGTCTAGGCCTCTAGGCCTAGTACGCAAAGTGTAATAGTTAACATAAAGTACCATAGAAAAGCAGAGCAGAATGACATTAAAAATAACACGTTCAATACCAACATACGTACATGATAAAGACATGAAATGGCATGAACTAATCACATAGCATGACAACATTACATGAATGGCATGGCATGGTTTAATATAAGAAGACATAACATGACGTGACATGCCATCAGTAAACACAACGTTTTCCTTCAGCATTATTTTGCGTCCTGTTTCCTATGAACAGTCGCCACAGGTTAACTTTAAACATGATACTGATGTTTCCACAACCGTAGTGAAATTTTTTAGTTACCTGATTCAAACATGTATTAGGTAGGAGGATCAGAAAACGCTTCTATGAGTCATGTTCTGAATTGTCATATCAGTTGTTGGGACTGTACTGACAAACAACCTATAATTAAGAAAATTAAATGTGAAGATAGTAAGTGTAGTTATGGAGTATCAGGTAGGCCAGTTGAACCTGCAGAATCAGAAAAAACAACAACTTTACAGCCGTTGTGGTGGCTGTGAAGAGCAATTGTTCATTAGCAGCTGACACTATTTGCACCAATACTCTTTAAAGCTGGCGTGGTTACCTCTGCTCTTATTTCCAACCACTGACCTCAGTGACACTAAAATTGGCTTTATTCTGAAGTGTTGCATCCTTTATGGTCAGTGCTGCTGCCACTGGTGGAGGCTACTATGGGAAAAGGTACAGACACCCCCGCTTCTGCTGTCATGTTGTGTGTGAATCTGATCTTCAGATGAACGGTTGTTGGTAGGCCGCGCGAGCTTTCCCAGTGCAGCAATAGTCAATTACTATGCAGCTGCTGGTAACTTGATGGCTTGTATCGGTGATCTGTAGTTGAAGCAGGTTTTTTTTTTTTTTTCAAGTCTTACATGCACTCCTCTACTTCTCCAAATATTCTGAAAAGTACCACCCTTGTTCCTGTCTGAGCAATTACTGTATATACTGTATGACCAACTATGATTTATCGGAACATACTATATAGGTATATGAGCAATACAACCAATCCTCTTTTAAAAAGCAAAAAACAAAGAGTAAGGAACAGAAACAGAAGGGATGACACGTCCCTGAGTTTTAAAGGTTGTTGCCACCCAGAAGCAGTAGGAAATTTGCTGACACAGTGGACCAAAAAATGCAAAGCTTATCTGCAAATATAAACCGCAAGATAAAATATTTTCATGAAATTATAAACACTCAAAGAAGTCGGGACTATAGCCATCTTCCAAGGAATACACGTCATTTCCCGAAATGACACGTCCAGTACATTTTGCAATCTTAACCAAGATACTCTACTGTGAGCCTATGGCAGAGTGCATCAGGCAAAAAAGCAGTGCAGTAAAACAGTAAAAAAAAAATCAACAAACTTATGAGCAGATGTGTACATACCGTGGAGGCAGACCCCGAGGAGCAGCACAGCACTGCACGTAAAGAAGCAGCTCAGGCAACAAAGGCGACCACCAGCCATCTCTGCGGGGAGAGGAACGAAGTCTGTTTCCTCTTCTGGTCTATCAAACTCTGCCGTGACAAGTTTGCACTGAGAAAGAAATGGGTTGGAGGCTGGTGAGCGGGGGAGGGTTCCTGTCAATGAAAAAAAGCAATAGAAGTAGGCCTGCGCTGATCTGATAAACTGCAAGATAGAAAACGTATAGGCATCACAAAAAGAGCATCACTGGAAAATGTTAAAAACGAAAGTTTAACAGAAGATAGTTAGTCAGATCTTTTGCTAAATCACAGCCGGCTGATTGTACTATATTATCATCACACTATTTTTCAAATGGGTAACAGAACTATTAGGTGACAAAAAGTCACTTCACTTGACTGTTTGCTATAAACCCTGGTATTCGTGGCCCAAGCAACCTTATCTGAGCTTGATATGTGAAGATTTGAGGGTTAGGTCCACGTCTTAAAAACCTGTAGGCAGGAAGAACTTAGCCACATCCTGTCATCAGATATTCCTACATGAAGAGATGCTAAAGTTGTTATTGTTTCACACTGGCCAAGAGTCAGCGTTGTCAAAAGTTAATCGCACAACTCCAAGCAAACAACTTAGAGCACGCTTGGTGCAACAGCAGAAGTGCTGAGAGGATTGTTGTGGTATATTCTAAAAAGGTGGGGGGGGGGGGGGTTGAGCCTGCACAGGAAGATGGGCAGTGGCTCCGCTGTCCTGACTTCAGTGGAGAGTTTGTTCACCGACGCTGGGGCCAGAACAGAGAAGAATCTTGACTTTAATGAGGAACCACAGGGTCCACCGAAACAACGGGCAGAGGCAGAAGAGTACAGTGGTCCCATTGGAGCGTAGGGTTGCCCTGTAGGCCGGCACCAGAGTCTTGGGCTGAACTCAAGCTGCAACAGGGAGGGCTGGTGGAGGGGCCAGAGAAGCAGAGTAGCGAGGAAAAACTCGGTCAGGCTGAGCACCAGGTGGGCACGATGCTTCTGGACCAGCTACAGAAGCTTCCGTGAGGAGGGAGTTGCAGTGGTCCAGGGGCGAGGTGACAAGCGGCAGGGTGATCACCGGTCTTAGTGCAGGCCCTGCACTATTTTGGTCCTTCCTGCTTTATGTTCAGTGTCATTTCCCTTCATTAGTACTGTGCTGACTCTATGGCGTGTCTGTCGGTGCTCGCATGATGAGGTCTATAACTAATTAAGCAGAACTTAGGTTTGTGTGCAGCCTCGAGCTCTTGTGAACATATACGGAAGTGAACTACCCAGCATTAAAATTACAGCCATCTCTGTGGCTCATTACCGATAAATACGCCTATGAAAGAGGATGTATGCCCATGCTGACCACCTGATCACCATATGACTCAGTAAATGTGTGTAGTGAGAGTGTAGAGCTGCTAAAATAGATATTATACACATGAAAAATAGTTTTGATAGCCTGTGGGGATAGCTCTATCTATAAAAGTATAAATAAGTATAATTAAGATGGTTATACATAGTTTATAAAAGACTTCAAGTCAAAATTAGATTTCAGACTAACTTGTGAGTTCCAAAACACAACATCAGATTTACTTTAAAATGTTGCTTAAAACTGATAAGTAAGACGGCACGGTGCATGGAAGAGATTTTGCTTTGCACACTACTAAAAGCTGCATAGTCTTATCATTAAGGAGGAGCAGATAGATTGTTTTATGCGTACAAAGGCTCAAATCCAATGAGTTTATCTCAAAGATGATGTGAGAAAATGATATAAGGGACTCAGTAGTGTAGCTACACAGCCACCAGCAGTGGCAGGTTGTGGTCTCAAAAAAAAAAAAAACACTAGAAAGGGAGAGAGCTTACCGGTAGCCATGGTCTAAATAATGTCTACGCCTTTCTGCAGAGGTGGTCTGTGCACTGCCTGCAACCTAACTTGACTTCCTTTGAACTTTAAGGTGAATGCATGTTCACATTTGAACCTTTATGAGAAACCCGGGCTGGTAAACACAGACAGTATTGACACTGGCCACCAAAAGAGCAGCCAACCACAGTGTGTCTGAGGTCTCACACAATGCTACAGTCCCACGCTTGTGTTCCTTCTTCATAAATTCACACCTTGTGTCTGTTGACATTCTTTTGACTGGTTTTAAATAATTTCAGCCAAACTTTTACCCTGTAAGTTAAGTGTTTGGAATCTCCCAACCAGCAGTTCTAGAGCAGAGATACAAAACGTGGTGTAATCCAAATTCTGTGGGTTTTATTTAAGGCCTGTGGACTATAAACGACATACAGGGGTGTCTATGTTTGCTGGTCGGAGATATTACGCAATTTCCGTTTTGGTCACACATCGAGTGGATGAAATGTGTGAACTTCTTAGGAACTTTTCACACAGCGGAAACTCCTTTTCACGATATTTTAAATTTCATACATCCTTTTCAGATTTAGATGACATTCAGTTCCAAGTCGTCCCTTTGGGCATTCAGAAGGATTAAGCGACCAGCCACTTGGTGAAACCCTGAAGTGCAACCCTAACATGTTTGCTGACATTTATTTTTAAGGAGAAGTGATACAATGACAATAAAATGGCACTGGTCAGTGAATCATTAAAGAAAGAGAACCAAGATAGAACAAGCGACACACCCTGACCCTCCACATCCTTTACAAAAACTCTGAAACACAAGCCAGATAAGTTCAAAAGTGTATATTTATTTATTTCACAATAATATTTCTACCAAGTTAGGTACCAAGTTATTTCTGCTTTGACATAAAACTATTTTATTGACATAAAAATTAATCTCAATGTAATTGCACTAGCCACCAGTATTGATCATTCAATAAAAGATAACATATGTACAATTACATACATGATACATACATACATACATACATACATAGTATTTAATTAAGTTAAATTGTTAAAAAATAATTTACAAAACTCTCTTCTGATCATATTGCATAGTTAAACGTATTAAATATGCTCTTGCACTAAGTCATGCATCATGCATGCACTCAGTAATGCACCTTCAATGACATTTGACCACAAGAACCGCTAAGCAGCCAGTAGCTGAAAAGAAAACCACATGGCACCACCAAGTGGCTAAAAATGTAAACCTCCAACGACAAAAACAATAAAAATACTGACAGCATTTTTTGAAAAGGTACTTCTTGCTGCTTATAATACTGTAGAAGATCATGCTTTAAAATATTTTAAAAACTCCAGAAGCTGACATTTAGCTTGTTTGTCCCCTTGGCACATAGCTTCAAAAATCATAAAGCAATCACCTGGGTTCTTATATAAACTCTGCCTGAACACGACTGTTGATTTTCATTTTGTCATCTGTGCTTGTTGATGATGCACTTCTGGACCTGGAAAAAAAAAAAAATTAAAGGAAACAACTGGAAAAATATGAATGAGAGACATAGAAAGATAGTTGTAGTCTAAAGGGATGATAAGAGATTGAACTACACAGTTCCCCTTTCAGAGATGTGCTGCTGTGATGGACACATTTAGACACCACACATATACAGAATGTTAAAAAAGGCTGTGCACTGCAAAAATGTGTTCTCTCAATACCCCCTGTTTTCAAGAGGTTGTATATAAACGTATACCACATCCTGGATCATGGTGTTACTTGTATGTATATCTTGCATTCATTTTAAGTCTCATATTTTGTGTACGTGCGCCGACTGCCACTGAACGTTTTTTAATTACTTGAATTTTAACCTCCGAATTATCAAAAAGCAAGTTAATCAAAGTTTATACTGTACCTGTTCCAACATCTGCAGAGCCTCTCATTGTTTCATAGACACAATCATCACCTACAGGTCAGAGATAATACAATTCACTATTCCCTGTCTTCTTTTTGGGATTTGTTTTTTCAAAAACTGACTACAAAAGAGTGTTAAAGGGCTAAAAATAGTTGTGAAAGCAAACAGGATTGGATGGAAGACTGACCATGGAGAAGAGAGGAGTACACATGCTGTTGAGTTTCATCGTGGTTGACCGTTTCAGACTGGGTGAGCCTGAAACAATTGGTTAAAATGTATATTAAGCAGTAATTTGTATTAACTACTAAAGGTAAGAAAGGAATAAAGAATCTGTAGAATATTGCTGCTGTTAAGTTGTAGATGAGAGAAGTGCGTCCCAACCTGTTGCCACATTGATCTGCAAAAAAAAATTGAAATGTTACTTGTTTTTTTTTTTGTTGAATAATCAAAGTGTTACCCATCTAATATCAGGAAGAAAAGGTCTCACCCTTTGTCTTTGTGTAGAAAAACGCCAGTAGAATAATCAGTAAAATACCAATAACTGGCCCAATAATCAACAATACAATAGATGAGGTGGACACTGAAATAATAAATAATGACTTTCATGATTATCAAAATGCATTAATGATATGTAAAAATAAACAACTCTGTGATAGACAGACACCCTCAGAGAATTTGACTCTACACAAATGACACTAATGAACTACATTCAGCTTACGCACTGTACCAAAAGATACACATAAAAGTAAAGCAATTCATATTTTCTTTCTTCTCTGCACATACCTGCACCATCTGTATTGTTGCTGCACTTCATTGTTTTAGATGCTGTCTTCTCACTGATAACATTTTGAATGGTGCAGGTGAATTGGGTGTCTCCGTCCTGTTCCCCGATGACGTATTGCAGCGTGGAGCCACTGCTGGTTTGGTTCCTCACAGTCCATTTGTAGGTGACACTGCTGTCAGAGGTCGAACTGCACTCCAGAAAAACTGTACAGGAGTTGGTCAAGGTGCTCCAGGTGGAGTTGCCAGTTAAGACAGGCGGTTCGGTTATGGGCTCTAATGAGGCAGTGGACAGAGAGAGAGTGAAGACAGTAAGTAAATCACTGAAATACCATTAATGCTATTAGATAAGCAAATATGACTTTACAACATTTACATCACAACATTTACCAAAAAAGTTTGACAAAACAAAGGAATCTTACCATGAACCTGCAGAGTGATGATGACTCTTTCCCTTTGTGTGTCATTCACCTCTGAGATAAAACTGAAATCACCAGAATCTTGGAGAGTCAGTTTTCTCACTGTTAAACTGAAGTCTGTGGGGTTTAGGTCTAATCTCCCCGTGAACTGATGTTTTTCAGAAACCTCCTTATCTTTCTCTGCAATTTTTAACCCTCCATATCTCCATCTTGCCAAGGAGACCCATTCAGTTGGTAAGCATGATGAAAACTCCACAGTGTCTCCAACTTTTTTATGGACTTCACGTTGACAACTGGACGCCTCCACATCTGAAACACATAACGAACAACAGAGTGAGTATAATCTTTTTGTCAAATTATTCTTGATATTATGGCTGACGGCCACCCCTGTTCACAGAGGCCGAGAAAAAAAAAAGGAATAAAGAAAAAAGTGCTTCAGAATAATGTATTGACTTGTTGGTGTGGGTGACAGGAAGTGCTGAGGAAATCTTGTGCACATAAAATCCTTTAAAATTATAAAAATGTTATTCTTTTTTTTTTTTTTTTTTTGGCTAAATCAAATTTGCTTCCTTTTGGCCTGGTAGCAAACATTCCCTCAGCAGCCCAGTGGTTCAAACCACTGTTGGATGTAGTCACAGGTGAAAGAGGATTGAAATCTTTAACCACGATAGTGAAACGATGCTTTTCAGTCACTCTTCAATCGTTTCTTAACCACAGGGTGACTGATCAGAAAATGCTCCTATGAATCATTTTGCCACCTTGAAATAGTTGGCTGGGAATTTACTGACAACCTGTTTTGTCATTTAAAAATAAAGATTTGTTGGGAAAAAGCTGCATTTTTCAGCAGTGCTATTCCCAAAAACTGCTATTAAGCAAGGCAAGGCAAATTAAACACTGAGGCAATGCTTTAGGACACAGAAATGCAGCAGAACATTTGAAAATACAAATTGATTAAATAAGCTTGTATGTGATTTTGAACCCATCAGATCAAGATGATATGCAAACATCAAAGTAATACTCTAAGCTTGACCTGCATACTTCCGCTGTGCAATTCTAAGCTCATGCAAGTGCATCAGCCAAACAAATACCTCACAACAGTAGAACTGCAGCACCTTACTGACCAGACGTGTACATACCATGGAGGGAGACCCCAAGCAGCAGCAGAGCACTGCATGTAAAGGAGCAGATCGAGTATCGGAGGCGACTGGCAACCATCTCTGAGAGACAACGTCTGTTTCCTCTTCTGGTCTATCAAACTCTGCTGTGACGAATTAGAGAGAGAAAAAAAAAAGGAAGGGGCGGGAAGTCAGACAGCAAGCACAACATGCAGTCTGTCCGGGCCTGGTAAAAAAAAGTTGACCAAAGTAGAGTTGAGCTCAACGTCTTTTGCAAAGTTTTAAAAATATTGTACATTTTTATTATATTGTACCATTTTGCCATCACACCATTTGATGTTGGCAGGTGACCAAAAGTAAGTGTTCAAGATTTGCTGCATCACTATAAACCCTGGTATTTGTAACCTTGACTGCATTATTAATTACAAACTGAATCATACAATGGAAAAACTGTATCGACAGATTACTGCAAAGAAACATGTTTCATGCAGAAGTGTCAAGGTTAGGGTTCGCACTTGCTGAACTTTCAACAAGAGGGACTTTCTGTCGTCAGATATTCCTACATTCCTGCAAGTCAATTACTTACAAGTTGCTATACTGGTGTGTCTTTTAGCACAGACCCCTGCAGACCCCTGTGCTCTGTCTTCATTATTTTCTATTTTAAACATTTTTTGATTGGTTCATGTTGACTTTAACACATGGTCAAATCATAGAGCAGACATGTTAAATCACCCGATCCTTCATTTTCTTCATAAAAACTCTGAAACACAAACCGGACAAATTCTAAAGTGTGTATTTTTATTTGACAATAATATTTATACAAGGTGAGAGCTATAATTTCTATTTAAAGGATTTGTTAGCATACAAATTAACTCAATGTAATTATTATACTCAAGGCTATTTACTTAGACCATTGAATAGCATGAAACATACACCATTTCCTAATTTTAACAAAGAGAACATCAGGTAATATTATTTGCACAAATCAATCAAAAATAAAATTTTGCTTTTAACCTTACTATTAAATAATCTACTCTAATAGTACACAGTTGAACAAATTAAACATCATGTATTAAAATATGCATCATTCATCCACTCACTAATGCATCTGCAAAGATATTTGAACAAAGTAAGTGAAAGCAAAACTGCAGGGCACCACCAAGCATGCATGCGCTTTATAGAGCTCAGAAGGGGCTTGAGCACCTAGAGAGAAAGTGCCCTTTTTCTAGGGTGTTTTTTAAAAATTAAATAAGAAATTCCTGTTTGCGCACAGCCCACCATGTCAAACAGATTGATTGAATCAAAATCAGGTTGGGAGATTGTTGCTCCCGGTTGATGTCCTCTACCCTCCCTCCCGACTGGTTTCCTGCTGCCGTGGCGAGCACCGTGTGGGCACCGAGCCTTTCTATGGTGAAAGAACGCACACATGCAAAATTGCAGGCATAAACAAGCATAGGCGCTTTCCCTCCATGTTTAAGTATAGTTAAATTATAAAATGAATAATTACATGAAATGAATTTACATGTAAGTATTGTAATATATTCTGTTTGACAATAGTTCATTGTATATGAAAAGAAATGTTGTTGTTGTCCATCCCTGACTTTGACTAGTAAAGCTGCACTAGAGACGATTGAATACACAGTCCAGTCTACAGACTGTGAATTTTACAACTTTGATTTTCAGATATGATCACTTCAACCACAGCAAATGACAAAATAAACCTCACAACAGCAGGGAGTGGATCACATTAAGTCTTTTATCTCACTCTCACTCTGTCCTTTTTACATGAAGCATCACAAATCATAAAGCAATCACTTTGGGATTGTTACTGTTACATCTTGAACCAACAAAGTTGCAAACAATGAAGCTTTACTTTGTAACAAAATGAAGAGGAAAATAAATCAATGAATTCAAAAGCAAGACACCTCAAGATGTCATTTTTTCATATAATCTCCTATTGAACTCCACAAAGAATTGAAGAGTGGTTGTTATACTGCAGAAACTGCCCTCCATGAATGTAGTTTTTCATGTTGTCATCTGGGCTTCATTTGCTTTGGTGATGATACAATTCTCTTTATGGACCTGGAACAAAAAAATAACAAAACAAAAGCTGAAAAACAGAGCTAAAATGGTATTGAGCATGTCATGGCACCATCTGACATTTTCATTTCATTACCATCACTTCAAAAACATTTACTTGATAAAGCAACATCACACTTACACTGCCGGTAAGCACGACAGGACAAAACTCAACTTTACAGTTCCTCTTACTGAGATGCATTGCTGCGGCAGTCTAATTCAGATAGTTGTGCTGAAATCACAGCTAGTATGTTTACACGCTTCAGATCGGACAAATTTATGTGCACCAGTTGTCCTGGAGGTGGCACAAATAACAAGTGAATTGTACTGCATGCTGACTTACAGTTAGCTGTAATGCAATTACCAACGATGGCTTGATAGATCTGAAGTAAAAATGTAATTGTTGACCCAGCAGAAGAAAAGCTTGTGTTCATGTTTGTACCTGTGGTTGGATTCCAATTATTGTAGCAGTCCTCTGGATCATCACGCTCACTCCCCTTGTCAAGCCTTTTGAGCTGAATCGAATGAAATGTGCCATCACTGTCCGTGCCACAGACTGATTCGTAGATACAAACATCACCTACAAGTCGGTGAAAATCAAGACAAAATCAAATTAGTCACTTCATCTCCGCGCTCTCATATCAGATGACTTTGGGGAACATTTTAACCGCTGGTTTAGTTAACTTCAACAGAGTTAAACCTTTGTGAAACAGTTGTGAAAGCATTCCAGGAAGGCTGACCTTCAAGAAGAGAGGAGTACACTTGCTCCTGAGTTTCATCCTGGTTGACCTGTTCGTCTTGATTGGTGCTCTGAGACTGGGCGGCTCTAACACATGTAGAACTTATGATAAAATAAAATTTGCAAACATTAAAAATATTGCTGTTATTTTTTAAAGTGAGAGAGGAGAGTGCTGTACAAACCTTTCACGGCATGGTTCTGTAAAGAAAGACATTTATTGTAATTATGCTTTGATTATTGCAAAATGCTCATCCTTTCTTCAGTGTCATGACATAGGAACTCTTCAGTAATTCGACATTTGCATATTCTCACCCTTAGACTTTAAGCGATGCAGCAAGAGCAAGAGAAGAATCAATAAAATTCCAAGAAGGACCCCAGTGAACAGCGGCACAACAAATGATTGGCTTCCGGGCCTGGACGCTGCAGAAAGAAACTGTATTATTTAAGTAGTATTTGACTGAAGGACATTAATAACTAATTTTCCAATTCAAAATAATGAATATCACTGAACGCAGCAGCTTGTCACTACTATGAATATGTATGTCTGTAGCACATTATGGGCTTTGCAATGAAATGCCAAAAATATGTAGAATTAAACGTACAGTGTATAGTGAGTTTGACGGCGTTGCTAAACTCTCCTGATCCAGACTCACACCAGTACACTGCATCACTGTACTGTAAACTGTGGATTTTGCATGTGGATCCAGTCATTGTCCCCAAGTCGTAACATTCTGTCACAAGGCCTCTTTTTGTAAACCTCTTCACTGTCCACTCTGTGGAGTTTCCCTCACAGTTCAGTGTGACAGGCTCAGAGAAGAAGTGCTGCACTCTGTTAGGACGGACCGTGAGAGACGCTGCTGAGTTCAAATCTGAAAAATAAATTAATATTGAGACAAAACTAGCAAAATAATATTTTACACCACATTCCACATTCTGAATATGTTTGGTGAAAGAAACAAAGCAAGAAACAAACAAACTGACCCTCAGACCAGACAAAGTTAGCACTATACGAAGTGTAATACTACTAAACTGACTGAGTGGGCCGTCTCCTTTCTGAACTGACTCTGGTTTTGTACACCTACCTCGCCTCTAACCAAGTGTCTTTTAACTATACATGTGCCACCTGTTGTGTAAGTGAAAATAGTAAGTATAAGCAGTAAGATGAGCTTAAGTATCCAAAGTAAAAGTACATATTGCAAAGAAGAGCAAAGTTTCAGTGAAAATCTCTTTTTGGTGTTTTTCTGCTATCAGATTAATTGAAAAAGGAAGAAGGGTAAACACAGAAAGATACAAGGACATTCTGCCCAGTCCAGTGTGTAAAATCACCCAGTAAGGTGGAAAGCTGAAAATTTGGCTTGAAGCTAATGACAGAGGAAAAATCATAAGATCACCACAATCAAATCGTTTCTTCCATTTGGGGATCATGAATGTACACAGCCAATTATTTGTTAACATTAGTTTTAAAGAGACTGAATGTTGGTCACAGACAGGAAATGGATGAACTGAGGTGATGACATAACATCTGCTGCTTGAGAGGACAGACGGAAACAAACTGACCTCCAGACCAGACAAACTTGGGTTCACTGTATTGAGTGTAATACACTGGATCTCCTCTTCCAGCTCTGCACACATATCCTGCTGTGTGTGTCTGTCCATGGACGATGTAGGAATCCTGTTCAGTCCCATTACTGCTGCTGCCAGGTAGCAGCTCATATCTGTAGGAGTTGTCTGGTAGTTTGGGAACAGCCTTATACCAGTAGAACCTCCATCCTGCAGACGGGTGTTGAACCTCACAGCTCAGAGTTACTGAGGCTCCAGGACTCAGCCATGATGGAGACACAGTGAGGACAGGCTGGGGTTGTTCTGTTGGGATGGTGTTCAGAAGGAAAACATGTTAGAATGTCTTGTAATTAATCATTCACAGTGTAAATTAAATGTGATGTGACTTACTGTCTGATATTGCCAATTTGAAGTAATCACTCCACTTTGTTGAAGACATTTGTTTGGATTTGTTTCTGCCCATACATCTGTAGTATCCACTGTGGATTGCATGAGCAATAATCCTGAATTTATTTTCATTTGGACGTTTTATTGAGCTGGTTGTGTCCCATTCATACTCCCACTCAGTGTCTCCTCCGTCCTGGATCTCACATCTTAGAGTCATCGTCTCTGCCTCGTATATCTTTGGCCAGTTGGGTTGCAGAGTCACAACAGCCTTGTTTGTCACTGTTCACGTTAAAGAAGAACCAATAAAGATAAATGAATTACAAAAAGGTTTAATCAGCATAATACCTTTGACAATGTTGTTTGCAATGTTGTTCAGGCAAGTGTTCACCAAGTAAATAAACAGTAAAGAAAGGAAATTGGGCAATCACCTTCGTCGTGTCCATAGAGGCGTGTATTCAGCACTAAAATAAAGATTAATACTTCATTCGACATTATCAAGCTGACCAAATTATTAAACAGATAAACAGGCATTTGCAACTATAGTTGGATAGTGTAGAGGTATTAGTGTTGTTTATCTCACTACAAACATTTTCCTTAATCTGAGAGACTCCAACACAGAAAGTCACTGATGTACTCACAGAATAACCCCAGCGCACAGAGCAAAGTGTTCCCCATCCTCACCTCCAGCACGGAAACACGGAAACTGCATCAAATAAAGAGAAATTGATCTTTTTACCTTAGCATAAGCAAAAAGAAATAACTGTCTGAAGGGTTTTATGATTAAAGGCAACAACTAAAAAATGAATGTGTTTTAGCTGGTTTGAATTTTTCCAGGTAAAACCTCTAACCTGTGGGTCCGCGGTTCTGAATTCCACCTGCAGGTACTGAGCAGATGTGGTGCATAAGTAATGCTGAAAAAAGATGAGCAGTCTGGGGGAGGTCACATGAAAATTTTCAGGGTGTAGACACATTGCCAGTTTCCTTCCTGGTGTAGATATGATCATCCTGTCGGCTACAGCTGAAACGCTGACCAGTCCTGGATGCTGCAATGTTGTGTTGTTACAGTGGCCCTGAGAGCTCAATGCACTGCAATTTAAGAAAACACGTGCAAATACACAAAACGCAGGTCAATCCCCTGGCATTCTAGCTGATAATTTGTTTTCCAAGTTCGGTATGGAAGAACTTGACCAGCCTGCACTGAGCCCTGGCCTCAATCCCATCGAACACCTTTGGGATTGTTTAATGAGTCAACTCTTGTGGCTGAATGGGAGCTAATCCCCCAAAATATAGTGGAAGAGTGCAGGCTATTAAAGCAGCAGATTAATGCCCGCGGTTTTGATGTTAAACAATCACATGCATGTATGGGTGTGGTATTCGGCTGACCACATACTCGGGGATTGCTGGTTGAATTAATTCAACTCATTCTTTTTTGATGTTTCATATTTTGTTTTCATATTCATCCGCCCGTTCACCTGAAATTAGAAAGTTTTTACTGGCTTCTGTTGTGCTCCTTTCAGGGTATAGTAAACTTCTTAATCATATTGCTCATGTTGCACAAATATAGGATAGCTTGAAAGAATCAGATCCTGTGACAACTCAAGTACGCTACTCTCACGTGACACACTCCTCTCACTGCAACACACACTGTATCCAGTGCACCCTCTGTTACTTGGCTGTGCTGCCTTTTGCTGCCACACCGCTCAACTAAAAGCTATAATGTAACTGATGCAGTCACCTGCTGCCACCGCTGCTGCAGTTTCGTGTAGTATTTCATACACCCCACCTCCAGTTCAGCATACACATGTAGGCCCTGAGTCTGTGTTTCCTTACAGGGGAAGTTATGATTAGTATCACTCCCTGCTGTGAGGAGCTTGATGCGTCATTGTGGTAAGTGAGGAGGCCAGACACCAAATATAAACTCTGTACATATTTTGCATTCATATAATGATAATCCATTCCACCTGAATTGGCCAGCTGAACTTCTACAGTGGCCTGTTTTGTATTAAGTGCTGGGACATATATAGAATGAATTAAATTTTTTGTTTCTGTGAAATGTCTATTGTGACAATCGAGTTATTACACCATGCACAAATAAGTGACTTTTAGTCAGAATGTAATGTGGATGATAGCTCATGGCAACATCGCAACATGGCTGTGCAACAGGTGATGGTAAACTTGGTGGTCATGATAAGACATTTGATATCTTACCAGATACAGATAGAGTGACATTATTACTCAATTCGTCGTTAGTTTGAGTGAGTACGAGTTGTTTTCAATGAAGGAGACCATTCCTGGTGTCATTTCCTTCTGTGTATTTTAAAAACTAAAACTAAACTAAACTTCACTTCCTTTTCACACCTACCAAATGTGTTGCTATATAGACGTTTTGACGGTGTCATCATCATCACATTGGCACCAGATCTTACTTTTCTAAACACAACAACACATTAGCCTTCTTAAAAAATATTGTATACAAGATAGCAGTGCAATCAAAATGTGTAGTTGTACTGCAAGTTACATTGCATATCAATAGATAACATAGCAATACAAACAGCTGTCATCATTTTGAATGCAGCAATCTCTCTGGTGTCTGGTTAAGAAAAATGAGCAAAAGGATGACTAAAATTAATTCCACAGTCTCAAACATTGTGAAAAAACTGTTTTTATTTCTTGTCTGCAAGATGGTACAGCAACATATCGTTTGAATGGGTTTGACACTGAAAGTCTATGACTTAACATATACACTGAGACAGCTGTAAAAAAAACTTCAACCGTTTTCCAACTATATTCAATTTAGTTCAGGGAGAACAAAATGAACAAAATTGTCACATTTCATTGTCAAAACTACTTTTCGTGCCAAATGTTGATTGATTTGTAATAGCTGAATACACAGAGGTTGGATACATAAAGAGCACAACACAAGGTACAATAGATACTGCAGATCTTAGCTATAACATGTACAAAGTTACAGAATTCAGCTTTAATCCATTTATTGTCTCTATGAGAAAACCCACTGAGTCACAGCTAGTACTCAGAGGCTTGCTGGGGGAGGCAGGACTTTGGCTCTTCATGCTCACTTCTGTTAATGAGACTGTTTCTGTTTTACTGGAGTGCAGTCACTTCCTCTGGATGAAGTCACAATGACACTTGAAACCAGACTTTCATCATAAGGTGAGAACGTTTAACGATTATGATATTTTTCTCTACAGTCCTGCAGTTTAACTTTGTGATACAAATGCATTATATTCTATTGTAAAATGATTGATATACTTATTTACCATGTCAGATATACATACTGTATCACTGGACAATCAACAGTAACATGGACACAGAGTCCATAGAGAGGACTCTTCTAAACCATCCAGTGTTTTTCTACCGTGAGATTTTTACTCTGTTTCTTTGATTTGTATTTGCTGGTTCTTGGAATGTGTGTTTTGATGTTGGAGGCCTCTCTTGGCGATGGACGTCTTCTTGATGGGTGTATGTCTCATGGATTATTGTATTATCATGTATTATTCATGGGTGACTGCCAGCTTGAATTGTTTTTTAAATTAAGTTAATTCATAGAATTTTAAACAAAAAGACTGCATTAGAGTTGTGTTTGCAGCCTCCTCCACCTTTCTTTGATATCTCCTTGTGAGCCAGCACCTTACTAGAGGAACTGTGTGTTGCAAGAGCAGAGGACGTATAAAGTATAACATGCACAATTAAATAAAACATGAAGTGTTACATTTATGACATGATGTCATTCAGTACAATGGACTTATGTTTTATATATGTGCCAACATTGCTGTGCTCAAACCCAGTGTAGTTTTGTGTAAACGGAAAGGGAGCACAGACAGGCTAAACTTAGAAGAGGAAGTCTGAAAACTTCCGATCCAGTATTCGTATAAAATACAATCTTTTGTTGCCCAACAGCTCTGGTTTCTCTTCATATGCTGCAGTTTTAACCTTTCTCTTTACACAAAGTGGAAGGATCCCTCAGGCGCAGAGTGAAATTTAAGCCTTTAATCATAAAACCCTTCAGACAGGTGTTTCTTTAAGACCTGTTTGACTCTGTAAAAGGGAAGTAAGCTAAGATTAAAAAGATCAATTTCTCTATATTTGATGCAGTTTTAGTGTTTCCGTGCTGGATGTGACGATGGGACACACTTTGCTCTGTGTGCTGAGGTTTTTCTGTGAGTACATCAGTGACTTTCTCTGTTTATCTATACAACTCGTAGTTTTTAGATGCCTGAGCTTATTATATATGTGATCGTTTCTGTCAGTTTGATGTGTCTGATGAAGTTTCAAACTTTATTGTAGCGCTGAATATACTCCTCTACTGTGCACATGCTCAAGGTAATTATACAAGTTTCTTTGATTTCATTTATTCACTCAAGTTGAATCTCCACCTACTGTATCACTCTTCATCACTTCCTCTTTCTGTTTTCTTTTTCTCAATGTATTTATCATTTATCACACTTTATACATCTTGTGTTGGTTTCTAGATTCTGTGCTGACCATTGAACCAAACTGGTCCACTTTATTCACTGGAGAGTCTGTGACTTTCATATGTGACATGAATGAAGAAGAAGACACTGACTGGTATTACACAGTCTGGAAGGATGGCCGTGTATTTATCCCCTACAACACAAATAAGAGCCGTACAGTACGACTTCTAGCTACAGGCCACAGTGGTGAATACCAGTGCTTTGGTCTTCTCAGGGACTCAACATATTTAACAGAAAGTAATAAAGTCTCTCTAACTGTATCAGGTAAGTTTTACCACCATGACCAAGTTCACTAAACACATTTATTTATGAGTCATGTTGATATGATCACCCTGTTTGGCAAAGTACTAATATGATGTACAAATGCAGTTGGATTTTAATCAAGTGTAAAAACTAGTTTGAGATTCAGAAACCTTAAAGTTTGAGCAGCTCCACTAATGCTGTAGAGGCAGCTGTAGACCTGTTTAATCCTGAGCTTTTTGTGTAAATGATCCGTTATCACATAATCATAAGAACTAAAATAAGAACGAAAAAGATGGGCAGGGTTCAGCAGGTCACATCAGAGGATTTACATGATGAAAATAAGACTTTACCAAAAAAAAAACATCTAATATTTTATTCATTTTTAAAAGTGAAAGCAGGACAAGACATTATAGAAATTAACCCATCTGACTGTTTACAGCATAAGCAAAATTCCCCTTATAAGTGATAACAGAAAAGAATCAAACACAACTTAATGTTAATGTTAAATTATAATTAAGTTAAAAACATCACTGATACTGTATGTTGTAACGTGTTTATATTAATGATATGTTCATTTAATTGAGCTGACTTAGTAAAACATGAATGACCTGTGTTACACAGACAGTGATGTGATCCTGGAAAGTCCTGCATCCACTTTGTATGAAGGAGAATCAGTGACTCTGCGCTGTAGGCATCGCACTCAGAGAAAGGAGAACGCTGCCTTCTACAAAGACAGATCACTTATTGAAATGGACACAAACCATCAATCACCGATAATATCAAATAACACAGTTGAAACGACCATTTCTCCAGTGTCAGATGGGAGCTCTTATAAGTGCAAATTTGGTGAGGAAGAAGAATCCAAACCAATAAAACTGAAAGTGGAACGTAAGTAGTTTTCATACTGAATTCTCAAAATTCAAGGACATTTAGCCACAAGGAGACGAAGGACATGTAGCAATAGAGTGACACACTTTAATGCACGGTTAGTTTTATTTAATCAATAACTTGATGGTTTCGTGGTTATTATGTGCAAGACATAAGCATATTTGCTTTTGATTTCCATCAGTTTACTATACCCTAATAATATACACAGTGATTAAATATTTTCTGTATTCTTTTCAAAAATTAGTTGCAGCACCGGCAAGAATACTGGATGAGATTATATTACTCATTTCATTATTTTTCAGAATGGACTTTAACTAGGACGATAATAACAATTTGTATGTCTTTGTTCTAAATTAAACAGCCAACAGACCAAAGGCCCGACTGAGCGCTGACAACAGAGATATTCCTGTAGGGGGCAGTGTGACCCTGACCTGCTCTGTGAGCCCATCATCATCTGGTTGGAAATACTTCTGGTACAGAGGAGAGAAAACCTCTGAACCCCTGACCACAGAAGAGTTTGTCTTCCTCTCTCATGACAAAATCAGTGTCTCAAAGGGAGGACTCTACTGCTGCAGAGGAGGAAGAGGAAACCCAGTTTACTACACAGAGTACAGTGATGCAATCGGTACTGGCAACACTGGCAATTTAGAATTATAGTTTAAAATACACAAAAAATGTATTTTAAATACATGATTGCAAATTAAGATTAATCGTAAAAAACACTGATTGTATAACCTCTTGTTATTTTAATGTTTGGCTTCCTGAGCAGTAACAAACAGGGCTGTTGTGACCCTGCAACACAACTGGCCTGAGAGATACAGAGGAGAGACGATCACTCTTACATGTGAAACTGAGGATGGAGGAGACACTGAGTGGGAGTATGAATGGACGACACCCGGCTCATACCCACACAATCAAAGTGAATACATTATTAAATTTGCTTCATCATCACACAGTGGAGACTACATGTGTTTGGGCAGAATGAAAAGTGCACAACAGGTTTCAACAGGGTGGAGTGATGCGTTCACATTGACAGTGTCTGACAGTAAGTCATAAGTCATCCGTGTAAATGTTATTTTGTTTACTTTATTTTAAGAAATTATTATGTATTTGGAAATGGATGGAGAAAATATGAAGGATAAAAGCAGTTCATGTAATCCATCAATGATACATGTTTTTATTGTCATAATCTTTCAACAGAACCCCAGCCTGTCCTCACTGTGTC
Organism: Lateolabrax maculatus; assembly: GCA_031216445.1. Taxonomy (NCBI): domain Eukaryota; kingdom Metazoa; phylum Chordata; class Actinopteri; order Acropomatiformes; family Lateolabracidae; genus Lateolabrax; species Lateolabrax maculatus. The sequence continues at coordinate 5,575,596 of CM062207.1, forward strand.
TCCATCATGGCTGAGTCCTGGAGCCTCAGTAACTCTGAGCTGTGAGGTTCAACACCCGTCTGCAGGATGGAGGTTCTACTGGTATAAGGCTGTTCCCAAACTATCAGACAACTCCTACAGATATGAGCTGCTACCTGGCAGCAGCAGTAATGGGACTGAACAGGATTCCTACATCGTCCATGGACAGACACACACAGCAGGATATATGTGCACAGCTGGAAGAGGAGATCCAGTGTATTACACTTATTACAGTGACCCCAAGTTTGTCTGGTCTGGAGGTAGGTCAGTTTGACTTCAACTTGCACGATGGAGGAAATGTACTTCTTGTGGTGACCCTTTGACCTTTTCCTTCACACCAGCATCAGGTCAAATGAACGAACCCCCTGACCCCCTTTTCCTCCTGACACATAATTTATTGCGCTTATTTGTTCAAATATTTTGACGTGAGAAATCCATAACCTCATCTATTAATGCTACTACGTTAATAAAAAACTATTGGATACCGTAAATGTTATTTTTAAAAGGTTTTTTTAAAAAAAGTTTAATTCCACTTGTATTTCATCTCATGATTAACTTTCCTCGTTTCAATCAGTCAATATTTTTATTGAAAGACTTGTGTGTATGTACTCATGTAATTTAAAAACATGCCAGCAATGCCCAGGTCTGAAAAATAAACAAATACATTTACTTAAATATGTACCTCAGTATGAGGTTGAGGTATGGGTACTTTTTTTTGTTTGGCTTCTTACCTTCCATCCCTTCCCTCTGTCCCTCCTTCCTGATTTATTTTCATGGGTTTCTTACTTCCTCAAAAATGAACATGATTAAACCTATAATAAACCTAAAGGTTCATTTCCATTGTAACCTTTGAATTGTATCGTATACTTCTATTGGTGTGAGCCTTTGTTTTTAATCACCAACAATTAAAAAGATTAAAACACAATTTGAAACACAGCATTGTTTGCATTCTGTGTTGTTTTTCAGATTCAGCAGCGTCTCTCACAGTGAATCCTGACAGAGTGCAACACTTCAGGAAAGAGTCTGTGTCAGTGAGCTGTGAGGGAAACTCTACTGAGTGGAGAGTGAGCAGGATTACTAAATCTGGTTACCTGTCACGCTGTTCTTCCTGGGGGACAATGACTGGATCCACATGCAACATGGACAGTTATAGTGATGCAGTGTACTGGTGTGAGTCTGAAACAGGAGAGTTCAGCAATGCAGTCAACATCACTGGAAAAAGTGAGTTTTAATTCATTTTTTGTATTTGAATTATTTCAATACTCCATTATACAGTTTTTGAATTTGTAGGTGACTAACATTAACCATACTAATCTATTTTATGACCTGCAGATTCAGCCTTAGTAGGTCAAGTCTATTTTTTGAAAATTGAACGCCAGTCTAATAGTATTAGTGGCTTCACTCACTGACTTTGTAAACTGAGCAAGTCACCATTAAACCTCTGCCTGTTATGCTTACAGGCACAGAACAGGCAAGAACCCACAAGCAATCAGGTTTATTCTGGTACACAGTCAAGGGTCAAAACCAACAGATCAATCAGAGAAAGGAAAACTTAACCAGCAGGGATCAGGCAGATCAGGAATCAGGTAGAGAATGCTGGAAAGCTTAGTGTGATGCAAGAGACAATGACATGAGCGTTAGTAAACAGGAAAAGTAATGAGTAGACTGAATGAATGTAAGAATTCTAGGAGAACAGGGAGGATTCACGACATTGCAATAAATCTTCTTTTCAAAATGAGTTAAACTTGATGTCTCTTTTAACAAACCACTAAACAAGCTCAGCCGCTTTAGTTTATTGTCAGAGCTGTAATTTTAACCGTCACCAAAGAGACACCTTTTCCATCATTCAGTTTGCAGTGAGAACATATTAACATATAATTTCACACGTGATAGAAGGTTACATTTACAGTAAGACACGTTTAAGTTTTACATACATAAGTCAAATGTCAGCTACTGTATGCATCTGTAAATAAATGAAAAAACTTTTGAATTTATTCTCATCATTGTATGTCAACTTGTTCAACCTGCAGCAGCAAACCTTCATATTCTTGATGTTTTTACAGACGATCATATGATCCTGGTGAGCCCCGTCCATCCTGTGGCTGAGGGAGATTCTGTTACTCTTGGCTGCATGTTAAGCAAAGAAAATGTTCTTTCTACTGTGGATTTCTATAAAAATGGCAAACTCATCCAAAACGATATCAGAAGGGAGCTGACTATCTCTGCAGTGTCAAAGTCAGACGAAGGCTTCTACAAATGTAATGCAACAGATTCAAAAGGTCGGCTGAGATGGACGTCACCGGAGAGTTGGATGTCAGTAAAATGTGAGTATGATCAAATCAGTTTCTTCAGCATTTTTTTATGAGCTGTGTTACAGTCTGAGATGGAAAATGAATCACTTAATTAGACGTTGTCTCAGTTTTAGGTGATTTAACCTATTGTTTTCTAGATAACGGTATGTAATAATGAAAATTAAAAAAACAAATGTAAATACATGACACATACAGCAGTGAAAGGTATATTACTTTATATTACAAAGGAATATAACTCAAGTTTAGAGTCATAACATGTTGTGACACTGCATGTGTTTATGTGAAAATCTAAAATGCATTTAAACATACTTTAGAAAATGTATTTTAAAAAAGTACCATATAAATAAAAATTTATATGGATTATTTATTATAGCAGCGTCCGGCCCTGAAAGCCGTCCATTTCCTGTGCTGGTGATTGTTGGGCTGGTTTGTGGAGTTGTACTGATTATTCTCCTACTGCTGTTTGTGTATCGCTACAGGAAGACAAGAGGTGAGATCTTTTCCTTCTGATATTAGATTGATCACATTCTGATTAGCCAAAATCCCTGATGTATTCTGATGTAATTACATGTATTATAGTGACAGTAAAACAATTTGCAAAAAAAAAACATGTAACAACAAATGTCTTTTTCACAGATTCATGCTTCATCAGGTTGGTTCAACACTATTCTCTCATTTTCAACATAACAGCAGTACAGTACATGTTGCTTTTTAAATGTATTGTATTTACTACATGTTGTAGGTCAATTCAGTCTGAGAGCACCAATCAGGGCTCCTCTACAAGTCATGTGGTCAACGAGAATGAGGCTCAACGTGATGTATACTCCACTCTTCTCCATGGTGAGCATTTAGACTAATCTAGATCATTTATATACACTGTATATGCAAACATATATATCCTGTGTTTGTTAGTTTTTACACCATTTTTAAAAATCAGAGGATGTTTAATTAGTATCATGCAATTAAAAAGATTAATTTAACCTTGGCTTGATTCACTGTCTGTAGGTGATGTTTGTCTTTATGAAACAATCAAAGGCTCTGCAGACACTGAACATGGTACAGTATATACCTTGTTATTAACATGCATTGCAAAGATGCCCTCTCAATCTTAAATGAAAACATTTTAGATATAATAACAGACGTGCATGTTCCCAGATGTTGTCTCTGAATGACTTTGATGTTCCCCTGGCTTTTCCTCAAGTGCCACCATGAGGTTGACATTTTTGGTTTTGAGTGAAATGTTCTTGGATTGCATCCAATAATTGCAATTTGGTACAGATATTCATGGTCCCCAGAGGATGATCTCAGCAACTTTAGTGACCCTCTGACTTTTCCTCTAGCACCACCAGCAGGTCAAGTTTCCAGTTATGTAGTGAAATATCTTAACATAACTAAATGGATTGGGACTAAATATGGTACAGACATCCATGATCCCCAGAGGATGAATCTTTTAATTTTGATCTAGTGCCACCATCAGGTCAACATTTCAATCTGTCCAATACTTTGGTTTATTACCAAATACCTGCAAAAATATATATAAAATAGCAAATGTTAGCATGTTAAGCATCCCATGTCTGGGATGGATTGTGAGTTATTGATATAAAATCCTGAAACTAAAAAACATGTATATTTCAGATGCAGATGATTACAAGAATGTCACAAAATCTTTGACTGAACGTAAAAACATTGGAAAGAAGGGTGAGTACTCCAAATATATAGAATAAATAGAAAATAGTTTAGAGATGTTTTGGCGTGAAATGCAAAAAAAATAAATAAATAAATAAAATAGTTATTGATTTTCTTAATTTACTGATTCATCTGATTATCTTAACAGGGAGGCCACATAAACCAGAGGAGAGCTCTGTTCACTCTGATGTGAAGACAGGAACTGCAGGTACAGTCAGTTACAACAGTCGTGCTCCGAGTTTGTATTGAAATGTGTCATATCATTACACTGGAGGTGGATTATGGGTCAGCCTGCAGTTCTATTCATCTCAATAATCTTGGGTATATACTACATACTACCACTAGGGGTCACCAGAGTTGTAAATTGTCAAATCTGCCACAGTAAGGTATTTCTAAGCCTGTCTGTTTCATGTACAGTTTGATTCTTATTGTCTGTTTTTACATCTCACAGACGGGACATTAAACTGATTGTTTTTGTGTCATTTTTTTACTCTGTAGTTATGCTGTTACAGATTAAGAAATAGGTTGTACATAGAAATTCCCCCTCCACCTTCCACTTTGTCTTAAAGAAATGAGGTCACTGACTTGGTTATTTTGTCTTTTATATGTGTTGTCTTTGCTGCCAATTTGTCCATCCTCTAAAATGATGGTTGCACATTAAATCATGTTTATTCTGCATTGCACAATACAACAAACAATGTCGCATTTGGCTTTACTGAATCACAGCAGCCACAGATTCTGACCCAGACCAAACTAAAGAAGACCAAACAAAAAAACAACAAAAGACACGTTAGCTGTGGTGTCAGTGTGGTGACGACTACTAATTTGTGTGTATTTTGATTTAATTCCTGTATTTGACACTACTGTACAGTCCTGCAAACACACAGGGGCATCACCATTTGTTTTGTGTGTTTTTCTTCCAGGTCTGTAAAGAGAGCTGAAGCGACTGTGTTCACCTCTGCTATCCAAATATCAGACATGCTCAGTGTTCTGTACAGTTTATTTGTTAGCAGATTATATGAAAGAACAACATCATATGGATTTAATTACACTTCATAAGAGGCAACAGGTAACAGTTTGATACAGTCTGTTTGAGCTTTAGTACCCAGGTTATGGAGCAGCTTTATAGTCAGCTTCTTTTTCAGTGTATGTATATATGTAATGATCTGCTTTCAAACAAAATACCCTATTACATGACAATGTTTTCCTCTATCTTTTTAAAAGCTAATTGATTGGCACTGCACAGTTTGTATTTTATTTTTTACATGAACAGATTTGATATTTTTTGTATTTTTAAAATCTGTTTGATCATTTTATGCATAAATAAATGTTTTGTTATTCCAGCAGTAAGATGTCAGTTGTGTTTTTAATTGCTTTTATTTACTGGATGGCCAAACATGATAAACACATCCCACAGTAGCCTTCTTCTGACACTATCAAGCTTGGAAAAAGCCATGAAGTGGACTTGCTGTGGATTTTTAGGGACTATTTCTTGGGTAAAAATTAGTTCCAAATTAGTTTTCATTTTGCTGTTGCAAATTCAGTTCACCTATACTGTATCGGGGTGAAGGCAGAAATCTCAGTGACAGACAGGTAAAACACTGAACAAATACAAACAGACAGTGATTGCATTGTGGCTCATGTTGCTGTAGAGCAGTCCTACCCCATTTAAATTAAATCAATTGTATTTCTCATAGAGGGTTTCTTTAAGCAGTGTGTCTTAAAACTGGACAGAACAATTCATCATTACGAAGGTAAATCAAAACCTAATTTTTTTAGCTTTCAACAACATACAACATGAGTCTCAGCCACTGGCACGCTGTGTAGTTTTTGAATGCTACAAACATTTATATTCTCTATATGAGAAAACCCATTGAATCACAGCTAGTATTAATGGAGCAGAGGCTTGCTGGGGGAGGCAGGACTTTGGCTCTTCATGCTCACTTCTGTTAATGAGACTATTTCTGTTTTGCTGGAGTGCAGTCACTTCCTCTGGATGAAGTCACAGTGACATTTAAAACCAGACATTAATCATAAGGTGAGGACGTTTAACGATTATGATACTTTTCTCTACAGTCCTGCAGTTTAACTCTGTGTTTAAAGATGAAGAGTGAACATATTTTCAGATAAAACTTTTAACAGTTGGTTGAGAAAGCCATGCTGAATTGATGAGTAGAATACCCGTGGTTCCATCTGTCCTTTTAAAACTGTGTGCTGTAGACAGGTGGGCACTTTATTCATTCTAAAAGGAATTTGTGTTTTTTACATATTTTAAACACCATTTTATGCAGCAGTCCATATAATAGCATCAGGAATTACTGACCCTTTGCGTTGCAGCAGCAGCCTACAGGATGATCATATCTATGTCAGGAAGGACATTGAAATGTCTATCTCTATGCAGCCTCACAAATCATGACCTGATCATGACCTCCCCAACACTATTCATCAGTTTACTTAAGCAATGCATTATATTAAATTCTTATATTATTTATATACTCATTTACCATGTCAAATATACATACTGTATCATAGGACAGGTGTCTCAAATCACTGAGGTAACAGGGCAATCCACAATAACCTGTGACCTCATTTTATTTCACACTCACTGTGGAGCGTGTTAGAGACACATACAGGATGTTCTGTTCATGCAGACGAAGATACTTACACATGACGCACATCACAATACAGATGTTATGTTTGCAAGAGCAGAGGGAATATATGCACAAACATATGACACATTAAGTGTTACATGTAAGTATGTTCATGAGATGATGTGATTCAATACAGTAGTCTTATGTTTTATATATGTGCCAATATGTTGTGGTCAAACCCAGTGTAGTTGTGTGACCTTTGTGTAAAAGGGAAGGGAGCACAGACAGGTTAAACTCAGGAGAGGAAGTCTGAGAAAACTTCTGATCCAGTATTTGTATAAAATGTATGTGTCTCCCCAGTTCCTGGTTTCTGTTCATATGCTGCAGTTTCAATCTTTCTCTCTACACAAAGTGGAAGGATCCCTCAGGTGCAGAGTGACCGAGTGTCCGTGCTGGATGTGACGATGGGACACACTTTGCTCTGTGTGCTGAGGTTTTTCTGTGAGTACATCAGTGACTTTCTCTGTTTATCTATACAACTCGTAGTTTTTAGATGCCTGAGCTTATTATATATGTGATCGTTTCTGTCAGTTTGATGTGTCTGACGAAGTTTCAAACTTTATTGTAGCGCTGAATATACTCCTCTACTGTGCACATGCTCAAGGTAATTATACAAGTTTCTTTGATTTCATTTATTCACTCAAGTTGAATCTCCACCTACTGTATCACTCTTCATCACTTCCTCTTTCTGTTTTCTTTTTCTCAATGTATTTATCATTTATCACACTTTATACATCTTGTGTTGGTTTCTAGATTCTGTGCTGACCATTGAACCAAACTGGTCCACTTTATTCACTGGAGAGTCTGTGACTTTCATATGTGACTTGAATGAAGGAGAAGACACTGACTGGTATTACACAATCTGGAAGGATGGCCGTGTATTTATCCCCTACTACACAAATACACAAAAAGTGTAAAAAGTAGTTTGAGATTCAGAAACCTTAAAGTTTGAGCAGCTCCACTAATGCTGTAGAGGCAGCTGTAGACCTGTTTAATCCTGAGCTTTTTGTGTAAATGATCCGTTATCACATAATCATAAGAACTAAAATAAGAACGAGAAAGATGGGCAGGGCTCAGCAGGTCACATCAGAGGATTTACATGATGAAAATAAGACTTTACCAAAAAAAAAAACATCTAATATTTTATTCATTTTTAAAAGTAAAAGCAGGACAAGACATTATAGAAATTAACCCATCTGACCGTCTCCAACATAAGCAAAATTCCCCTTATAAGTGATAACAGAAAAGAATCAAACACAACTTAATGTTAATGTTAAATTCTAATTAAGTTAAAAACATACATCACTGATACTGTATGTTGTAACGTGTTTATATTAATGATATGTTCATTTAATTGAGCTGACTTAGTAAAACATGAATGACCTGTGTTACACAGACAGTGATGTGATCCTGGAAAGTCCTGCATCCACTTTGTATGAAGGAGAATCAGTGACTCTGCGCTGTAGGCATCGCACTCAGAGAAAGGAGAACGCTACCTTCTACAAAGACAGATCACTTATTGAAATGGACACAAACCATCAATCACCGATAATATCAAATAACACAGTTGAAACGACCATTTCTCCAGTGTCAGATGGGAGCTCTTATAAGTGCAAATTTGGTGAGGAAGAAGAATCCAAACCAATAAAACTGAAAGTGGAACGTAAATAGTTTTCATACTGAATTCTCAAAATTCAACGACATTTAGCCACAAGGAGACAAAGGACATGTAGCAATAGAGTGACACACTTTAATGCACGGTTAGTTTTATTTAATCAATAACTTGATGGTTTCGTGGTTATTATGTGCAAGACATAAGCATATTTGCGTTTGATTTCCATCAGTTTACTATACTCTAATAATATACACAGTGATTAAATATTTTCTGTATTCTTTTCAAAAATTAGTTGCAGCACCGGCAAGAATACTGGATGAGATTATATTACTCATTTCATTATTTTTCAGAATGGACTTTAACTAGGACGATAATAACAATTTGTATGTCTTTGTTCTAAATTAAACAGCCAACAGACCAAAGGCCCAACTGAGCGCTGACAACAGAGATATTCCTGTAGGGGGCAGTGTGACCCTGACCTGCTCTGTGAGCCCATCATCATCTGCTTGGAAATACTTCTGGTACAGAGGAGAGAAAACCTCTGAACCCCTGACCACAGAAGAGGTTGTCTTCCTCTCTCATGACAAAATCAGTGTCTCAAAGGGAGGACTCTACTGGTGCAGAGGAGGAAGAGGAGACCCAGTTTACTACACAGAGTACAGTGATGCAATCGGTACTGGCAACATTGGCAATTTAGAATTATAGTTTAAAATACACAAAAAATGTATTTTAAATACATGATTACAAATTAAGATTAATCGTAAAAAACACTGATTGTATAACCTCTTGTTATTTTAATGTGTGGCTTCCTGAGCAGTAACAAACAGGGCTGTTGTGACCCTGCAACACAACTGGCCTGAGAGATACAGAGGAGAGACGATCACTCTTACATGTGAAACTGAGGATGGAGGAGACACTGAGTGGGAGTATGAATGGACGACACCCGGCTCATACCCACACAATCAAAGTGAATACATTATTAAATTTGCTTCATCATCACACAGTGGAGACTACATGTGTTTGGGCAGAATGAAAAGTGCACAACAGGTTTCAACAGGGTGGAGTGATGCGTTCACATTGACAGTGTCTGACAGTAAGTCATAAGTCATCCGTGTAAATGTTATTTTGTTTACTTTATTTTAAGAAATTATTATGTATTTGGAAATGGATGGAGAAAATATGAAGGATAAAAGCAGTTCATGTAATCCATCAATGATACATGTTTTTATTGTCATAATCTTTCAACAGACCAACCCCAGCCTGTCCTCACTGTGTCTCCATCATGGCTGAGTCCTGGAGCCTCAGTAACTCTGAGCTGTGAGGTTCAACACCCGTCTGCAGGATGGAGGTTCTACTGGTATAAGGCTGTTCCCAAACTATCAGACAACTCCTACAGATATGAGCTGCTACCTGGCAGCAGCAGTAATGGGACTGAACAGGATTCCTACATCGTCCATGGACAGACACACACAGCAGGATATATGTGCACAGCTGGAAGAGGAGATCCAGTGTATTACACTTATTACAGTGACCCCAAGTTTGTCTGGTCTGGAGGTAGGTCTGTTTGACTTCAACTTGCATGATGGAGGAAATGTACTTCTTGTGGTGACCCTTTGACCTTTTCCTTCACACCAGCATCAGGTCAAATGAACGAACCCCCTGACCCCCTTTTCCTCCTGACACATAATTTATTGCGCTTATTTGTTCAAATATTTTGACGTGAGAAATCCATAACCTCATCTATTAATGCTACTACGTTAATAAAAAACTATTGGATACCGTAAATGTTATTTTTAAAAGGTTTTTTAAAAAAAAGTTTAATTCCACTTGTATTTCATCTCATGATTAACTTTCCTCTTTTCAATCAGTCAATATTTTTATTGAAAGACTTGTGTGTATGTACTCATGTAATTTAAAAACATGCCAGCAATGCCCAGATCTGAAAAATAAACAAATACATTTACTTAAATATGTACCTCAGTATGAGGTTGAGGTATGGGTACTTTTTTTTGTTTGGCTTCTTACCTTCCATCCCTTCCCTCTGTCCCTCCTTCCTGATTTATTTTCATGGGTTTCTTACTTCCTCAAAAATGAACACGATTAAACCTATAATAAACCTAAAGGTTCATTTCCATTGTAACCTTTGAATTGTATCGTATACTTCTATTGGTGTGAGCCTTTGTTTTTAATCACCAACAATTAAAAAGATTAAAACACAATTTGAAACACAGCATTGTTTGCATTCTGTGTTGTTTTTCAGATTCAGCAGCGTCTCTCACAGTGAATCCTGACCGAGTGCAACACTTCACGGAAGAGTCTGTGTCAGTGAGCTGTGAGGGAAACTCTACTGAGTGGAGAGTGAGCAGGATTACTAAATCTGGTTACCTGTCACGCTGTTCTTCCTGGGGGACAATGACTGGATCCACATGCAACATGGACAGTTATAGTGATGCAGTGTACTGGTGTGAGTCTGAAACAGGACAGTTCAGCAATGCAGTCAACATCACTGGAAAAAGTGAGTTTTAATTCATTTTTTGTATTTGAATTATTTCAATACTCCATTATACAGTTTTTGAATTTGTAGGTGACTAACATTAACCAAACTAATCTATTTTATGACCTGCAGATTCAGCCTTAGTAGGTCAAGTCTATTTTTTGAAAATTGAATGCCAGTCTAATAGTATTAGTGGCTTCACTCACTGACTTTGTAAACTGAGCAAGTCGCCATTAAACCTCTGCCTGTTATGCTTACAGGCACAGAACAGGCAAGAACCCACAAGCAATCAGGTTTATTCTGGTACACAGTCAAGGGTCAAAACCAACAGATCAATCAGAGAAAGGAAAACTTAACCAACAGGGATCAGGCAGATCAGGAATCAGGTAGAGAATGCTGGAAAGCTTAGTGTGATGCAAGAGACAATGACATGAGCGTTAGTAAACAGGAACAGTAATGAGTAGACTGAATGAATGTAAGAATTCTAGGAGAACAGGGAGGATTCACGACATTGCAATAAATCTTCTTTTCAAAATGAGTTAAACTTGATGTCTCTTTTAACAAACCATTAAACAAGCTCAGCCGCTTTAGTTTATTATCAGAGCTGTAATTTTAACCGTCACCAAAGAGACACCTTTTCCATCATTCAGTTTGCAGTGAGAACATATTAACATATAATTTCACACGTGATAGAAGGTTACATTTACAGTAAGACACGTTTAAGTTTTACATACATAAGTCAAATGTCAGCTACTGTATGCATCTGTAAATAAATGTAAAAAACTTTTGAATTTATTCTCATCATTGTATGTCAGCTTGTTCAACCTGCAGCAGCAAACCTTCATATTCTTGATGTTTTTACAGACGATGATATGATCCTGGTGAGCCCCGTCCATCCTGTGGCTGAGGGAGATTCTGTTACTCTTGGCTGCATGTTAAGCAAAGAAAATGTTCTTTCTACTGTGGATTTCTATAAAAATGGCAAACTCATCCAAAACGATATCAGAAGGGAGCTGACTATCTCTGCAGTGTCAAAGTCAGACGAAGGCTTCTACAAATGTAATGCAACAGATTCAAAAGGTCGGCTGAGATGGACGTCACCGGAGAGTTGGATGTCAGTAAAATGTGAGTATGATCAAATCAGTTTCTTCAGCATTTTTTTATGAGCTGTGTTACAGTCTGAGATGGAAAATGAATCACTTAATTAGACGTTGTCTCATCGCAACATGGCTGTGCAACAGGTGATGGTAAACTTGGTGGTCATGATAAGACATTTGATATCTTACCAGATACAGATAGAGTGACATTATTACTCAATTCGTCGTTAGTTTGAGTGAGTACGAGTTGTTTTCAATGAAGGAGACCATTCCTGGTGTCATTTCCTTCTGTGTATTTTAAAAACTAAAACTAAACTAAACTTCACTTCCTTTTCACACCTACCAAATGTGTTGCTATATAGACGTTTTGACGGTGTCATCATCATCACATTGGCACCAGATCTTACTTTTCTAAACACAACAACACATTAGCCTTCTTAAAAAATATTGTATACAAGATAGCAGTGCAATCAAAATGTGTAGTTGTACTGCAAGTTACATTGCATATCAATAGATAACATAGCAATACAAACAGCTGTCATCATTTTGAATGCAGCAATCTCTCTGGTGTCTGGTTAAGTCAAAAATTAGTTGCAGCACCGGCAAGAATACTGGATGAGATTATATTACTCATTTCATTATTTTTCAGAATGGACTTTAACTAGGACGATAATAACAATTTTTATGTCTTTGTTCTAAATTAAACAGCCAACAGACCAAAGGCCCGACTGAGCGCTGACAACAGAGATATTCCTGTAGGGGGCATTGTGACCCTGACCTGCTCTGTGAGCCCATCATCATCTGGTTGGAAATACTTCTGGTACAGAGGAGAGAAAACCTCTGAACCCCTGACCACAGAAGAGTTTGTCTTCCTCTCTCATGACAAAATCAGTGTCTCAAAGGGAGGACTCTACTGCTGCAGAGGAGGAAGAGGAAACCCAGTTTACTACACAGAGTACAGTGATGCAATCGGTACTGGCAACATTGGCAATTTAGAATTATAGTTTAAAATACACAAAAAATGTATTTTAAATACATGATTGCAAATTAAGATTAATCGTAAAAAACACTGATTGTATAACCTCTTGTTATTTTAATGTTTGGCTTCCTGAGCAGTAACAAACAGGGCTGTTGTGACCCTGCAACACAACTGGCCTGAGAGATACAGAGGAGAGACGATCACTCTTACATGTGAAATTGAGGATGGAGGAGACACTGAGTGGGAGTATGAATGGACGACACCCGGCTCATACCCACACAAACAAAATGAATACATTATTAAATTTGCTTCATCATCACACAGTGGAGACTACAGGTGTTTGGGCAGAATGAAAAGTGCACAACAGTTTTCAACAGAGTGGAGTGATGTGTTCACACTGACAGTGTCTGACAGTAAGTCATAAGTCATCCATGTAAATGTTATTTTGGTTACTATGTTTTAAGACACTATTATGTATTTGGAAATGGATGGAGAAAATATGAAGGATAACAGCAGTTCATGTAATCCATCAATGATACATGTTTTTATGGTCATAACTTTTCTACAGATGTACCCCATCCTGTCCTCACTGTGTCTCCATCATGGCTGAGTCCTGGAGCCTCAGTAACTCTGAGCTGTGAGGTTCAACACCCGTCTGCAGGATGGAGGTTCTACTGGTATAAGGCTGTTCCCAAACTATCAGACAACTCCTACAGATATGAGCTGCTACCTGGCAGCAGCAGTGGGACTGAACAGGATTCCTACATCGTCCATGGACAGACACACACAGCAGGATATGTGTGCACAGCTGGAAGAGGAAATCCAGTGTATTACACTCATTACAGTGACACTAAGTTTGTCTGGTCTGGAGGTAGGTCTGTTTGACTTCAACTTGCACGATGGAGGAAATGTACTTCTTGTGGTGACCCTTTGACCTTTATCTTCACACCAGCATCAGGTCAAATGAGTGAACCCCCTGACCCCCTTTTCCTCCTGACACATAATTTATTGCGCTTATTTGTTCAAACATTTTGACGTGAGAAATCCATAACCTCATCTATTAATGCTACTACATTAATAAAAAATTATTGGATACTGTTAATGTTATTTTTAAAAGGTTTTTTAAAAAAATCTTTAATTCCACTTGTATTTCATCTCATGATTAACTTTCCTCTTTTCAATCAGTCAATATTTTTATTGAAAGACTTGTGTGTATGTACTCATGTAATTTAAAAACATGCCAGCAATGCCCAGATCTGAAAAATAAACAAATACATTTACTTAAATATGTACCTCAGTATGAGGTTGAGGCACCAGTCCTTTTTTTTTGTTTGGCTTCTTACCTTCCATCCCTTCCCTCTGTCCCTCCTTCCTGATTTATTTTCATGGGTTTCTTACTTCCTCAAAAATGAACATGATTAAACCTATAATAAACCTAAAGGTTCGTTTCCATTGTAACCTTTGAATTGTATCGTATACTTCTATTGGTGTGAGCCTTTGTTTTTAATCACCAACAATTAAAAAGATTAAAAACACAATTTGAAACACAGCATTGTTTGCATTCTGTGTTGTTTTTCAGATTCAGCAGCGTCTCTCACAGTGAATCCTGACCGAGTGCAACACTTCATGAAAGAGTCTGTGTCAGTGAGCTGTGAGGGAAACTCTACTGAGTGGAGAGTGAGCAGGATTACTAAATCTGGTTACCTGTCACGCTGTTCTTCCTGGGGGACAATGACTGGATCCACATGCAACACGAACAGATATAGTGATGCAGTGTACTGGTGTGAGTCTGAAACAGGACAGTTCAGCAATGCAGTCAACATCACTGGAGCGTGTGAGTTTTAATTCTTTTTTTGTATTTGAATTATTTCAATACTCCATTATACAGTTTTTAAATTTGTAGGTGACTAACATTAACCATACTAATCTATTTTATGACCTGCAGATTCAGCCTTAGTAGGTCAAGTCTATTTTTTGAAAATTGAACGCCAGTCTAATAGTATTAGTGGCTTCACTCACTGACTTTGTAAACTGAGCAAGTCACCATTAAACCTCTGCCTGTTATGCTTACAGGCACAGAACAGGCAAGAACCCACAAGCAATCAGGTTTATTCTGGTACACAGTCAAGGGTCAAAACCAACAGATCAATCAGAGAAAGGAAAACTTAACCAACAGGGATCAGGCAGATCAGGAATCAGGTAGAGAATGCTGGAAAGCTTAGAGTGATGCAAGAGACAATGACATGAGCGTTAGTAAACAGGAAAAGTAATGAGTAGACTGAATGAATGTAAGAATTCTAGGAGATCAGGGAGGATTCACGACATTGCAATAAATCTTCTTTTCAAAATGAGTTAAACTTGATGTCTCTTTTAACAAACCACTAAACAAGCTCAGCGGCTTTAATTTATTGTCAGAGCTGTAATTTTAACCGTCACCAAAGAGACACCTTTTCCATCATTCAGTTTGCAGTGAGAACATATTAACATATAATTTCACACGTGATAGAAGGTTACATTTACAGTAAGACACGTTTAAGTTTTACATACATAAGTCAAATGTCAGCTACTGTATGCATCTGTAAATAAATGAAAAAACTTTTGAATTTATTCTCATCATTGTATGTCAACTTGTTCAACCTGCAGCAGCAAACCTTCATATTCTTGATGTTTTTACAGACGATGATATGATCCTGGTGAGCCCCGTCCATCCTGTGGCTGAGGGAGATTCTGTTACTCTTGGCTGCATGTTAAGCAAAGAAAATGTTCTTTCTACTGTGGATTTCTATAAAAATGGCAAACTCATCCAAAACGATATCAGAAGGGAGCTGACTATCTCTGCAGTGTCAAAGTCAGACGAAGGCTTCTACAAATGTAATGCAACAGATTCAAAAGGTCGGCTGAGATGGACGTCACCGGAGAGTTGGATGTCAGTAAAATGTGAGTATGATCAAATCAGTTTCTTCAGCATTTTTTTATGAGCTGTGTTACAGTCTGAGATGGAAAATGAATCACTTAATTAGACGTTGTCTCAGTTTTAGGGGATTTAACCTATTGTTTTCTAGATAACGGTATGTAATAATGAAAATTAAAAAAACAAATGTAAATACATGACACATACAGCAGTGAAAGGTATATTACTTTATATTACAAAGGAATATAACTCAAGTTTAGAGTCATAACATGTTGTGACACTGCATGTGTTTATGTGAAAATCTAAAATGCATTTAAACATACTTTAGAAAATGTATTTTAAAAAAGTGCCATATAAATAAAAATTTATATGGATTATTTATTATAGCAGCGTCCGGCCCTGAAAGCTCTCCATTTCCTGTGCTGGTGATTGTTGGGCTGGTTTGTGGAGTTGTACTGATTATTCTCCTACTGCTGTTTGTGTATTGCTACAGGAAAACAAGAGGTGAGATCTTTTCTTCTGATATTAGATTGATCACATTCTGATTAGCCAAAATCCCTGATGTATTCTGATGTAATTACATGTATTATAGTGACAGTAAAACAATTTGCAAAAAAAAAACATGTAACAACAAATGTCTTTTTCACAGATTCATGCTTCATCAGGTTGGTTCAACACTATTCTCTCATTTTCAACATAACAGCAGTACAGTACATGTTGCTTTTTAAATGTATTGTATTTACTACATGTTGTAGGCCAATTCAGTCTGAGAGCACCAATCAGGGCTCCTCTACAAGTCATGTGGTCAACGAGAATGAGGCTCAACGTGATGTATACTCCACTCTTCTCCATGGTGAGCATTTAGACTAATCTAGATCATTTATATACACTGTATATGCAAACATATATATCCTGTGTTTGTTAGTTTTTACACCATTTTTAAAAATCAGAGGATGTTTAATTAGTATCATGCAATTAAAAAGATTAATTTAACCTTGGCTTGATTCACTGTCTGTAGGTGATGTTTGTCTTTATGAAACAATCAAAGGCTCTGCAGACACTGAACATGGTACAGTATATACCTTGTTATTAACATGCATTGCAAAGATGCCCTCTCAATCTTAAATGAAAACATTTTAGATATAATAACAGACGTGCATGTTCCCAGATGTTGTCTCTGAATGACTTTGATGTTCCCCTGGCTTTTCCTCAAGTGCCACCATGAGGTTGACATTTTTGGTTTTGAGTGAAATGTTCTTGGATTGCATCCAATAATTGCAATTTCGTACAGATATTCATGGTCCCCAGAGGATGATCTCAGCAACTTTAGTGACCCTCTGACTTTTCCTCTAGCACCACCAGCAGGTCAAGTTTACAGTTATGTAGTGAAATATCTCAACATAACTAAATGGACTGGGACTAAATATGGTACAGACATCCATGATCCCCAGAGGATGAATCTTTGAATTTTCATCTAGTGCCACCATCAGGTCAACATTTCAATCTGTCCAATACTTTGGTTTATTACCAAATACCTGCAAAAATCTGATATTCCCATCAGTACCAAATAGCAAATGTTAGCATGTTAAGCATCCCATGTCTGGGATGGATTGTGAGTTATTGATATAAAATCCTGAAACTAAAAAACATGTATATTTCAGATGCAGATGATTACCAGAATGTCCCAAAATCTTTGACTGAACGTAAAAACATTGGAAAGAAGGGTGAGTACTCCAAATATATAGAATAAACAGAAAATAGTTTAGAGATGTTTTGGCGTGAAATGCAAAGAAAAAAAATAGTTATTGATTTTCTTAATTTACTGATTCATCTGATTATCTTAACAGGGAGGCCACATAAACCAGAGTAGAGCTCTGTTCACTCTGATGTGAAGACAGGAACTGCAGTCAGTTACAACAGTCGTGCTCCGAGTTTGTATTGAAATGTGTCATATCATTACACTGGAGGTGGATTATGGGTCAGCCTGCAGTTCTATTCATCTCAATAATCTTGGGTATATACTACATACTACCACTAGGGGTCACCAGAGTTGTAAATTGTCAAATCTGCCACAGTAAGGTATTTCTAAGCCTGTCTGTTTCATGTACAGTTTGATTCTTATTGTCTGTTTTTACATCTCACAGACGGGACATTAAACTGATTGTTTTTGTGTCATTTTTTTACTCTGTAGTTATGCTGTTACAGATTAAGAAATAGGTTGTACATAGAAATTCCCCCTCCACCTTCCACATTATGTCTTAAAGAAATGAGGTCACTGACTTGGTTATTTTGTCTTTTATATGTGTTGTAAAATCTTTGCTGCCAATTTGTCCATCCTCTAAAATGATGGTTGCACATTAAATCATGTTTATTTTGCATTGCACAATACAACAAACAATGTCACATTTGGCTTTACTGAATCACAGCAGCCACAGATTCTGACCCAGACCAAACTAAAGAAGACCAAACAAAAAAACAACAAAAGACACATTAGCTGTGGTGTCAGTGTGGTGACGACAACTAATTTGTGTGTATTTTGATTTAATTCCTGTATTTGACACTACTGTACAGTCCTGCAAACACACAGGGCATCACCATTTGTTTTGTGTTTTTTTCTTCCAGGTCTGTAAAGAGAGCTGAAGCGACTGTGTTCACCTCTGCTATCCAAATATCAGACATGTTCAGTGTTCTGCACAGTTTATTTGTTAGCAGATTATATGAAAGAACAACATCATATGAATTTAGTCTATTTGAGTTTTAGTACCCAGGTTATGGAGCAGCTTTATAGTCAGCATCTTTTTCAGTGTATAGATATATATGTAATGATAATTAGGCACTGTACAGTATGTGTTTTATTTTCATCTGAACAGATTTGATATTTTTTGTTATTTGAAAATCTGTTTGAATATTTTATGCATCAATAAATGCTTTTTTTCCAGCAGTAAGATGTCAGTTGTGTTTTTAATTGCTTTTATTTACTGGATGGCCAAACATGATAAACACATCCCACAGTAGCCTTCTTCTGACACTATCAAGCTTGGCAAAAGCCATGAAGTGGACTTGCTGTGGATTTTTAGAGACTATTTCTTGGGTATTTCAAAGACACGTTGCTGATGCATTACATTCATTCAAATCCAATTAACGTCTATTGTATCGGTGTGAAGGCAGAAATTGCAGGTAAAAAACTGAACAAATAGAAACAGACCTGTTGGTATCTCAGCATGGACATACTTGGACAACAGAGATGCAGCAGGAGATTCCAGGCACAGAGAGTAAGTTAATTTTTTTTTATGAGTTAACCATGTTTTTTGAAAATCTATGCAATAATAGATATGGGATTTGTAAAAAGTCTTTGGCAATTAGACTCCATTGTGATGTAATCATATTTAAAGTGGGTAGAGAAACGAGGAGTAGTATATGATGGAGTCGAGACGCTGGTGGTGGTGATAGGATGACGGATGCTGAGGATCTGGATGGATGAGGAGAGGAGCAGCTCTGATGGCTCAACCTGGGCGCAGAAAGTGACGCAGCTGGAGGTGAACGGGCTGGAGCAGGGTTGCAGCGGTTTTGTTTTCAAATGACAGCTGACAGCAGCAGAGAAGGAGAAAAGATTCGAAGTCGGACAGCAGCGACGTGATTTGGTCACCGATGAATGAGGGAGAATTTAGCTGAGTTTAGCTGAAGAGTAAAAGCCCACAGATCAGCTGATGAGAAGGCAAATACTAGACCAGGAGTAAAAACTGAGGATAATCACAGTGTTGCATCTTTAATCCAAACAGACATTTATGATTGTAAAGTTATTCAGATAATAAAAATTAGTTACATATTACATTAAAGATCAATGAAATGATATTTATATTTCATTATATTCTGGTACAGCATTATATATCTGCTCTGGTTCTCAATATGAGAAAACCCCATTGAGTCACAGCTAGTATTAATGGAGCAGAGGCTTGCTGGGGGAGGCAGGACTTTGGCTCTTCATGTTCACTTCTGTTAATAAGACTATTTCTGTTTTGCTGGAGTGCAGTCACTTCCTCTGGATGAAGCCACAATGACACATGAAAGCAGAATTTCACCATAAGGTGAGGACCTGTAACGATTATGATACTTTTCTCTACAGTCCTGCAGTTTAACTCTGTGATTAAAGATGAAGAGTGAACATATTTTCAGATAAAACATCCACAGTTGGGTGAGGCTGTGGTTTCATCTGTCCCTTTAAAACTGTGTGCTGTAGACAGGAGGGCACCTTGTTCATTCTAGAAGAAAATATATTTATTTAATACATTTTCAACCTATAAACCATTAATCAAAATGCTGCAGATATTCATATTGTAGTGTATGTATATGCTGTGTAGGTCTAGTATACGACCCGTCTTCTTTTCTGCTTATAAACGCACACCTCTGTTGTGAACATGCTGATGACACTGTCTAATTTGTGCTATTGCAGCAACACATCTTTATGTATATATATACACACTACACTACACAGAACAAAACACATGTAACGGTTTATTTCAGTTTTTTCGTCACACCTGCAGCCAGACAGCTGATTTAAATATCTGTAACATTCCTGCACTCACACACAAATGTCAGTTTTATTTATACTTTACACTTAATAGTTGATTTTCTCCTCATAGTTTGTTGACCTATCTGACCTTTTGCACTTTAGTTTCTATTTGTGGTGCACACATTCAGTTAACTTGTGTACAGTCGCTCTGTAGTTGTCTTTAGTTCAGTTTGCCTTTGGTGCTGCAGCTGAGCAAAGGATGCATCCCTGAAGCAGAGGTGTTAAATACAGGAAGTGGCTTATCAGACTGTACCAAGTGCCCACCACATCATGGGGGGATTGGAGTCTTTAGATGAGAGATTTTGTTTGTGTCTTTAGTTTATTTTTTATTTATTATTTGATGTTTTGGTAATTTTGTTTTTTGTTTGTATCTTTGCTAAGATATGAAAACTGAGTGACTCATTTTAATAATACACAGATTATGTCCAGCAGTGCTGCACTGGCTCCTATAACCATCCCACCACAACAATGGTTATTGATCTTTGTGATAAGAAGACAACTCAATTGTAAATTCAGGGTCCAGATAGACTTTACAATTCTACCACCAAATAATAAAAGTTCTGACCACATTTTAGATAACATTCAGTATAACAGTATAAACCTACACAGTCTAATAATACATACGCTCATACACACACACAACACACCTCATCACAATACAGGCGCTGTGGATGCAAGAACAGTGGGCATATACTACCTAACACAATAAAATGTTAGGCGTGTATATGATGTGATATGATTAAATTAAATGGTTTCATGTTTCACGGATGTGAAATACTTATTGTTTATGCCTTTTTTATTTAACATTTATTATATAGCAGGCACAAACTTTTGCACAAGAGACGAGCTGATATGTCTTTGCAGTGGGCAGGAAGTGTAAACATGACAGAGTGTGGTCAACGCCACTGGTTTGAGCTTTGTGTAAAAAGGAAGGAAGAACAGACCGGCTAAACTCAAAAAGAGAAGTTAGAGGATGATTCTGCTCTCATATTTACCTGAAATGTCTTTCTGTTCTTTCTTTCTGCTGCTGCATTATTGATGTGAAGTGGAAACATTTGTCAGGAGCAGAGCAGCAGAGCGACAGTGTGAGTGCTGGAGGTGAAGATGGGGAACACTTTGCTCTGTGTGCTGGGGTTATTCTGTGAGTACATCAGTGACCTTCCAGTTTTGTGACTTTCAGATGCAGTTTTGTAGTTATGATCTCTGTGGCTGGAGTGGAGGACTGTGTGGTACTGTGGTTATTTTGCACACATATTTGCATAATGCATGTTGAGTATATAGTTTAAGGTTTTATGTATGTAGCTTTTTAATTTAATTTGATGTTTATTGTATTAAATACATTTCAGTTGAAAGAGTTTACAACCTTTTTATCAATTTACAGTATATAATCACAGAAATGTTTGTTACTGTTGGTTGATAAGCGTTGCCAGCTGGATATTAAATGTTTTTGTTTACTGTCTGATGAAGTTTTAATCTTTATTTTAGTGCTGAATACACTCCTCTACGGACACGCTGAAGGTGATCAATTTTACTTTTTTCTGACGTTTTCTTCTAAATATTCCCATTTTTTTACCTGTATCACTCTTAATCACTTTCTCTTTTTATATTCATGTATGTATCATTTTAGTACATGTATCAGTACAAATTATGAAATGACAAGATTAGTGAGAAGAGCACTGAGGACTCTGGTGTGGGTAAAGAACTGACAGGAGGTGAAGTCAGTTACAGTCTCACACTCCCTCACTCATTTTGGGTAGTGACATGATGTGCTGGTTACCACAGTGAGGTTTTTACCTCCAGGAGCTGCCAAAGTCAGAAAGTTTCAAATGCTTCACACACAGATGCAGATATGATCTCATATGATTCTGAACTCGGCAAGTCTGTAAAGTTATTTTCACTATTTATTTATGAGTCATGTTGTCATTATTGTCCTGTTTGGCACTGTGCTTATATGATATATGATTGTAAATATTAACTCACTCTAATTTTTAGATTCTGAAATGATAAATCTTTTGAATGACACGTCAAACTTAATTTAGAGACAAAAATAAGAAAAAGAGGAAAATAAGGGCAGAGTTTAGCTGTTCACATCAAGAGATTCATATCAATTATTGGTGGGCTTCTACACGGACCCTCTGGTGTTTGTTGTGAAAGCAATATTTCTTCTAAATCCAACTTAAAGTTGAATGATCATGACATATTTTGAAAACATAATATTAACTAGTGTCAATATTGCTGCTAAATGACTCAGTCATGTTTATGATATTTTTCTCAGATGAAATCAGTATAACATTATATTATAGAGACTGTCAGCCTGTGCATCCTGTCCAATATCGGGGTAGAGGTTTGTCTGCCAGTCACAGGTGCTGCTGCACAAATACATATGTACAGAAACATGGAAACAAATTGGTTCATTTAAAGAATAAGTTATACAATATGTAATGCAACACATCATGTGACCATTCAGGAAACTGGTGAGTTCAGTAATTTCCTCTGGAAGGAAAATAACCAACATTCTTTATGTTCTTAAACAGTATCTAAGTCTTAGTCAGAAGAAAAACAAGAACCATAATATATAAGTTCTTAGCCCAGTACCTCTCACTTCTCTGAAAGTGTTTGATAAATTTATTATATACTTTGTTATGGAAAATATGGGCTGTTTGTTTGAATTCATGAATTCACATAATTACTATACAGATTATAGTGTGAAACGATGACATTTTATCTGTTTTAATCCTGTTTGTGACTCCATCAAAAAAACATTTTTCTGATGGAAATTTTATTGAAGATATTAACTTGTTTTGTTTTGTTTTGTTTTTTCTCCAAACTGAACAGAGAATAAACCTACAGCCACACTGACAGCACACACAACCATCATACCACTGGGGGGCGCTGTGACACTGACCTGCTCTGTGGAGGGCTCTGCTGACTGGAGATACTACTGGTTCACACGTACATCACAGTCTTCTGCAGCTCAGACCATAAATGATGCTGCACCAGACAAAGTTATCAGTGTCTCACAAGGAGGTCTCTACTCCTGCAGAGGAGGAAGAGGAAATCCGTTGTTCTTCACAGAGATCAGCAGGGAAGTCACCATTCAGAAAACTGGTGAGTTAAGTCATTTGATCTGGAATAATTAAAATGCATTATTTAAATCTGGTGTCAGTTTTATCTATAAACAAGATTTAAGTCTGTTAAAAAATACTGTCATCTACATCATGAATAAAATCTGCAGTTTATCGTCGTCTTATCTTTAAACTAAGATTTGTAAAACAGTTTTCAGCCACAAATCCACCACAGTAAACTAGTTTCTCTGTTACGTCACTCTTGTAAATACAGAGAAATGAAATAAAATTGTATATAAACAAAAATGTATATTTACTTATCTCTGTGTGTTTCTGAATGACGCCTGGTTCAACTCCAACATAATAAATTATCCAGTTAACTCACAACAAACTAGATGTCCATCCTTCTCTGTTTCATACTGGCAAACCTGCCAACGACTTTAGACAGAAGAACAGACGACAAGATTCACAGAAATATCTTCTCTGCCTTTCTGTCTGTCTGTGCACCAGATTACTTTTTCATTTTGCAGTAGTTGAACCCTTGTAGACTGAAGCACAATATCCCTAAAACATCTGTCTCTCATTCAAAACAAGACCCTGATCTATATTTTGCTGTATTCTGCAAATTATGACTAATTTGTGTCAAACTGAATTATTATAAAACTACATATTTCTGAAAAATATTTTCTGCCCTCCAGAATACAGTGGAGGGTGTTTTATTTATATCATTAAAAGGAGTAAAATTAAGTTAAAGATAAAAAAGAAATTAGGATGTGATCTTGGCTGCCCCCATAAAACCCACTATAGTCTGTAGCTCTTCCTCTGATGATGATGGTGAAAAGGAAACATGTGTTCAACCCTCTTTAGGTTGTGCACAGATGCCAGACGAGAGCAGAAGAAGCTTCTTGCTGCTCAGTTTTACTTCTAATACTTACAATTGATTAAAGCTCTTGTCTGCCTTTTGCAATATCTGTTGACTTGGTGTTGGTTAGTTCTTAGATATCATTCAGCCCCATGTTTGAACCAAGATGCTGCTGAAAGGGTCTTCACGAGTACAGAAAGATGAACGTGTGTGTGTGTGTGTGTGTGTGTGTGCACTCCTCTTTTATGAAACTTTAGATTAATCCATTTTCAAAAAGCATGTAACCACAAAGGTTTCTTTATGTCTCAGGAAATTGCTGCTACCAGTGTTTAGCACTTCCTTTTTTATTTCTCCTTTTAAACACATTGCTTGTTTTTAACTTTTTTTGTGGTCACAGCTGTTGAGTCGTGTTTAAACCTTTCTAAAAATGTCAAATTGTTGCAAGATGAAAATAATGATGATTACCATTAAAATTGGTCCTGAAAACAAGTTTAATAGGTTTATTTTATTTTATTTTATTAGTATCCTTACCATTTTAATAATTTTAATTTTGCTTATAATTGTTGAGTTGTATTTGTATGTTTGTTTTTTATTTTATTTTTGCTACAGAATAAAACAACATGTATTCACATAATTATCAAAGGGATTATAGTGGAAACGATTACATTTTATTTGTTTTAATCCTGTTTGTATCCTAACTGGGTATTCTTGATGTGAACAGTTTCCAGGCCCACTGTGACCCTTCAGCCCAACTGGCCTCAGATATTCAGTGGTGAGACGATCACTCTCAGATGTGAGATCCAGGGAGGAGGAAACACTGGGTGGACGTATGAATGGACACCAGCTAAATTAAACACACCTCCAACATCTGGTGAATACACGATTAGCAGAGCTACTGTGTCCCACAGTGGAGAATACAGATGTCAGGGTAGAAAGGACTATTCCTTCACAGAGTGGAGTGACTCCATCAAACTAACAGTATCACGTAAGTTGGACCATCAGTCATCCATACTGAAAATGATTTTAATGTTTTCATTTATCTAAATAAAACAACAGGAAACATTTCTCCCTCCAACAATAATGACGTCTCTTACACATTGTGTTTGTTTTTTATTGTGAGAACAGAATAACTTTAGAGGAGCCACCATACATTGTACTGTTGAATTATAATGATTCACAGGGAAGAACAGAGAACTATGTAGTTATCGTCCAAATTAATAATAAATCACATTATCAAGTAAAACATTTTTCTAAAGCGAAATTCTATTGAAGACATTTACTTGTTTTGTTTTGTTTTGTTTGTTCTCCAAACTGAACAGAGAATAAACCTACAGCCACACTGACAGCAGACACAACCATCATACCACTGGGGGGCGCTGTGACACTGACCTGCTCTGTGGAGGGCTCTGCTGACTGGAGATACTACTGGTTCACACGTACATCACAGTCTTCTGCAGCTCAGCCCATAAAGGATGCTGCACCAGCCAATGTTATCAGTGTCTCACAAGGAGGTCTCTACTCCTGCAGAGGAGGAAGAGGAAATCCATCGTTCTCCACAAAGAACAGCAGGGAAGTCACCATTCAGAAAACTGGTGAGTGAAGTCATTTGATCTGGAATAATATAATATGCATTATTTAAATCTGTTGTCAGTTTTATCTATAAACAAGATTTAAGTCTGTTAAAAAAATATCATCCTCTACATCATGAATAAAATCTGCAGTTTATCGTCATCTTATCTTTAAACTAAGATTAGTAAAACAGTTTTCAGCCACAAATCCACCACAGTAAACTAGTTTCTCTGTTACGTCACTCTTGTAAATACAGAGAAATTAAATGAAATTGTATATAAACAAAAATTTACTTATCTCTGTGTGTTTCTGAATGACGCCTGGTTCAACTCCAACATAATAAATTATCCAGTTAACTCACAACAAACTAGATGTCCATCCTTCTCTGTTTCATACTGGCAAACCTGCCAACGACTTTAGACAGAAGAACAGACGACAAGATTCACAGAAATATCTTCTCTGCCTTTCTGTCTGTCTGTGCACCAGATTACTTTTTCATTTTGCAGTAGTTTAACCCTTGTAGACTGAAGCACAATATCCCTAAAACATCTGTCTCTCATTCAAAACGAGACCCAGATCTACATCTTGCAGTATTCTGCAACTTATGACTAATTTGTGTTAAACTGAATCATTGTTAAACATTTCATACATTTTTGAAAAGTTATTTCACTCAGTGTTAAAAGTTAATTTAAGGATTCAGGATTAAATTTATTTTAATATATTTTCTGACTTGCAGAATACAGTGGAGGGTGTTTTATTTATATCATTAAAAGGAGTAAAATTAAGTTAAATATAAAAAAGAAATTAGGATGTGATCTTGGCTGCCCCCATAAAACCCACTATAGTCTGTAGCTCTTCCTCTGATGATGATGGTGAAAAGGAAACATGTGTTCAACCCTCTTTAGGTTGTGCACAGATGCCAGACGAGAGCAGAAGAAGCTTCTTGCTGCTCAGTTTTACTTCTAATACTTACAATTGATTAAAGCTCTTGTCTGCCTTTTGCAATATCTGTTGACTTGGTGTTAGTTAGTTCTTAGATATCATTCAGCCCCATGTTTGAACCAAGATGCTGCTGAAAGGGTCTTCACGAGTACAGAAAGATGAACGTGTGTGTGTGTGTGTGCTCTCCTCTTTTATGAATCTTTAGATTAATCCATTTTCAAAAAGCATGTAACCACAAAGGTTTCTTTATGTCTTAGGAAATTGCTGCTCCCAGTGTTTAGCACTTCCTTTCTAATTTCTCCTTTTAAACACATTGCCTGTTTTTAACTGTTTTTGTGGTCACAGCTGTTGAGACGTGTTTAAACCTTTCTACAAAAGTCAAATTGTTGCAAGATGAAAATAATGATGATTACCATTAAAATTGGGGCTGAAAACAAGTTTTTTGTATTGATTTTATTTTGTTTATTAGTATCTGAACTGAGTATTTTTTATGTTAACAGTTTCCAACAGGGTTGTTGTGACTCTGCAACCCAACTGGCCTCAGATATTCAGTGGTGAGACGATCACTGTCAGATGTGAGATCCAAGGAGGAGGAAACACTAAATGGACGTATGAATGGAGGACAGCCAAATTAAACACACCTCCATCATCTAGTGGATTCAGGATTAACAGAACTACTGAGTCCCACAGTGGAGAATACAGCTGTAAGGGTAGAAGGGACTCATACTCCTCAACAGAGTGGAGTAAGATCATCACATTGACAGTATCACGTAAGTTTGACCATCTTTCTTCCATAATGAAAATCTAAATAAGGAAACAGAAAACACTTCTGTCTTCAACGATTATGTATCTGTCTTCAGGTCATGAAGTAACAAATTCTGTTAGCGAGGGAACAAAATACCTGAAAAGGAGCCAGTAAGAGTGCTGCATCTTTTGAAATATAATCATTTACAGTAATGAACAAAGAACGATGGTCCAGTTTAACACTGTTCCACACAGCAAGAAGCTTCTGGTTACAAACTTAAACTCTGGGCAACTGGTTGAGTTAACTCGCAGGTTTTATTAAATTGTGGCAGCGTCACATTTCACAAAGGATTGTTGCTTGCTGATAAATTTGCAAAGTTCCTATAAGGCTCTCCCAGGTATGATGTTTGTGTTTTGATTGCTTTGCATTTTGCAAATCTGGTGAATTGTGCTCCTGGATAGTTACAGTAGAGATACAGACAAGAAACACAGGAAAAGAGAGCAGTGTGACATGCAACAGAGGTCCTTTGTCAGAATTAAACTATTATGTAACCAGTATGTATAAATTTAAAAATATTTTTTACCTGTGAGGACTAAATCACAGTGACAGTAATTTTGTGTTTACATACTTTGTTCTAAATTAAACAGCCAACAGACCAAAGGCCCAACTGAGCGCTGACAACAGAGATATTCCTGTAGGGGGCAGTGTGACCCTGACCTGCTCTGTGAGCCCATCATCATCTGGTTGGAAATACTTCTGGTACAGAGGAGAGAAAACCTCTGAACCCCTGACCACAGAAGAGTTTGTCTTCCTCTCAAATGGAAAAATCCGTGTCTCAGAGGGAGGACTCTACTGGTGCAGAGGAGGAAGAGGAAACCGAGTTTACTACACAGAGTACAGTGATTCACTCAGTATCAACAAAATAAGTGAGTTTGGCATTTGTTTTTGAAACAGAATTTAAAAACTATTTTGTATTCATAATTATTGATTTGATAAACACATTATGGTATGATGTAGATTTAACATTTTGTCATGTTTGTATCCTTACTGGGAATTATTGGACATGAACAGTGACAAACAAGGCTGTTGTGACTCTGCAACCCAACTGGCCTCAGATATACTACGGAGAGACGATGACTCTAAGATGTGAGATAACGGGAGGAGACACTGAGTGGGAGTACGAATGGGACACAACCAGGTCATATAAACTTCCAAAGCAACATGAATACAGTATTAGATCTGCTGCATCCCACAGTGGAAGCTACAGGTGTTTGGGCAGAATGAAAAGTGCACAGCAGTCTTTGACAGATTGGAGTGATCCCATCAAATTGACAGTATCAGACAGTAAGTCACATCACAGTTCTTTCAAAGTCAAGATTATACAATTTATTAACAACATTGTTTTGGTTCATGTGTATTTTAAAAGTAAATCTTCAAGTTTGTTTGCAGTGATTATGAAGGATGTGTTTGATCCACTGTCACTGCATGTTTATCCTGAAAAATCACTTTTCAACAGAACCCCAGCCTGTCCTCACTGTGTCTCCATCATGGCTGAGTCCTGGAGCCTCAGTAACTCTGAGCTGTGAGGTTCAACACCCGTCTGCAGGATGGAGGTTCTACTGGTATAAGGCTGTTCCCAAACTATCAGACAACTCCTACAGATATGAGCTGCTACCTGGCAGCAGCAGCAGTGGGACTGAACAGGATTCCTACATCGTCCATGGACAGACACACACAGCAGGATATGTGTGCACAGCTGGAAGAGGAGATCCAGTGTATTACACTCATTACAGTGACACCAAGTTTGTCTGGTCTGGAGGTCAGTTTGTTTCCGTCTGTCCTCTCAAGCAGCAGATGTTATGTCATCACCTCAGTTCATCCATTTCCTGTCTGTGACCAACATTCAGTTTTTTTAAAACTAATGTTAACAAATAATTGGCTGTGTACATTCATGATCCCAAATGGAAGAAACGATTTGATTGTGGTGATCTTATGATTTTTCCTCTGTCGTTAGCTTCAAGCCGAATTTTCAGCTTTCCACCTTACTGGGTGATTTTACACACTGGACTGGTCAGAATGTTCTTGTATCTTTCTGTGTTTACCCTTCTTCCTTTTTCAATTAATCTGATAGCAGAAAAACACCAAAAAGAGATTTTCACTGAAACTTTGCTCTTCTTTGCAATATGTACTTTTACTTTGGATACTTAAGCTCATCTTACTGCTTATACTTACTATTTTCACTTACACAACAGGTGGCACATGTATAGTTAAAAGACACTTGGTTAGAGGCGAGGTAGGTGTACAAAACCAGAGTCAGTTCAGAAAGGAGACGGCCCACTCAGTCAGTTTCCTGTTTCTGTGCCACGTGTGTTTCGTCAAAGGTCTGAGTCCATTCATTCCAATAGGAGAAGTCAACAAGAACACAGATTGTGAACGATTCATTCGTCCTGTAGTCACCGCAGTAAATATTGAACCCATATTCACAAGTCACTTATCTTCCGAACTTTCTGACACTAAAACTGTAATTTTCAGACACATAAATCAGCAGAAAATGAACTTTGTTCGAGGCCTGCCGCTGGCAACATCTTGCTGTTGGTCAGTCTGGTTTCACTGCAGTGCTGCCCACGTCACTTTCCAAACAGAAATTTAAAAAGGACTTACACATGAAACCTTTAGCTGTAGAGTATCTTTGACAAAACTCAAGACAAATTCATGAAAAACTAAAGAAGTCAACAGGCAAAATGGAGGTAAACAAAGAACTAGAGAGCTGAAACAACTCTGACAAACAAGAAGAAAACACTGACTACGTATAAAGAACCCATGCAGCACAATTTAGTTTGAAATACTGACCCCCTGTATCTCTGAAAGATGGCAGGTAAAAGTTGATAGTTTCCCACTGCAGACAGCAGCTGTAGTCACTTGGTTGTCTCATATGTAATGTACTCAAATGGTAGCAAGTTCACAAGTCAGAAATTATAGTTTCACCAAAACACTGCAGCTTGTTGCACTGTTTGTACTAATAAAAAAATGTACCAGAGGAATATTTGCACTATGGCATTTTTAATATCACTGTATTATATGTATTATGTATCACAATATTATAAGATCACTGTTCTTGGTTTGAACTCTTATCACATGTTGTTTTTCAGATTTTCGGTCATCAGCGTCTCTCACAGTGAGTCCTGATAGAGTGCAACACTTCACCTCTGACTCTGTCTCACTGAGCTGTGAGGGAAACTCTGCTGAGTGGAGAGTGATGAGGTCTCCTGAGGACCGCTACTCGTCCTGCAGCTCCTCCTGGGGGACAATGACTGGATCCACATGTTACATAAACAGTTACTGGCAGAGCAATGCAGTGTACTGGTGTGAGTCTGAAACAGGAGAGTTCAGCAACGCAGTCAACATCACTAAACACAGTATGCTTTCATTACATTTTCTTTTTCTTTTCTAAATCATTTTAAACATCCTGTTATGTGTTTCAACATATTTTAGAACTATGTTGTGTATCTCTACACTGAGGAACACAGTTCACTGACATGTAAAGAGTTTGGACCTTTACTCTGCTACATGGTATCTTAAGTAATTGTAGGTGACAAAAATGAAGCCACACAATTGTTTTTATTTTCTGTAGATTTACTTAAGTAGGTTCAGCCTATTTCATGATAATTCCAAGAAATACCAAGTTCCACCAAAACATTTGCCAGATAAAAGTCACCTGTCTCTCAAATACATTTTAAGACTTTGTTTTCTTTAACATTAACTCAAAGTGCTACAGAGAAAACACAATATGTGTGATCTGTTCTCATCATTCTGAAGTTCTGCAGCAGCTGATCTCTGACTGAAACCTCATATTCTCTGACTGTTTTACAGATGAAGATGTTATTCTGCAGAGCCCTGTCTGTCCTGTGACTGAGGGAGATTCTGTTAGTCTGACCTGCAAACTGAAGACCGGAGGATTCGATTCCAAAGTGTTTTTCTATCGAAATGACAAACTCATTCAAAATGATACCAGAAAGGAGCTAAATATCTCTGCAGTGTCAAAGTCAGATGAAGGCTTCTACAAGTGTGAAATCTCACAAAAAGAGTCAGCAGAGAGTTGGATGTCAGTTAAAGGTGAGTAGGATTAAAACAACTGCTGCATCTTCTTTTATGTTTCTGCGTTCATGGTCAAATACTGTGAAGTGGATTTGAAGGAGCATTAGTTTCAGCCTAATTCACCTGTTGGATTCAGTAAAGAATGTTTCCTTTTGAGCTGAAGAAAGTCCATCAGTGGTTGTGATAGTCAGGATTTATTGTGAATGGCTAATTTCTCACTGTATTCTGACATGTTGGTGTATATATTGTACGTATATAATGTACGTGCATGTGTTTATGTTTAGTCTTTACTATGGTTCATGTGACATCTTTGTAAATTGGGTTTAAGAAAAGTTCTGTACAAGTTTATTAACTGTTATTATTTATTATTTATCAGTGTCCAGGCCTGAAAGCTCTTCATCTCCTGTACCGTTGATTGTTGGGCTGGTTTGTGGACTCGTATTTATTCTCCTTCTGCTCCTTTTGTATCGCTACAGACCGTCCAAGGGTGAGACGTTCTTCTATCATTAGATGTTTTATGCTTTAATTATTTAAATACACACGTATTCTGGTCTCATGACATATAATATCAATATAAGAAATTACAATACAAAACCATGTAACAACAAATGTCTTTTTCACAGATTCATGCTTCATCAGGTTGGTTCAACACTCTTCTCTCATTTTCAACCTAACAGCAGTACAGTACATGTTGCTTTTTAAATGTATTGTATTTACTACATGTTGTAGGCCAATTCAGTCTGAGAGCACCAATCAGGGCTCCTCTACAAGTCATGTGGTCAACGAGAATGAGGCTCAACGTGATGAATACTCCACTTTTCCCCATGGTGAGCATCTAAACTAATCTTGATTATAGTATATATAAATATATATATTTATATATATATATATATATATATATATATATATATATATATATATATATATATATACACACAGATATCAATGTATATATATTTCTGTATACATTAGTTTGTTTGCTTTTTTGCTTGATTTTTTCAATCAGTGAATCTTTAATTAGTATCATGCAGTTAAAAAGATGAATCTTATTTTCCCTGCTCTGTATGTGACGTTTGTCTCTATGAAACAATCGAAGGCTCTGCAGACACTGAAAAAGGTACAGTATATACCTTGTTATAAACAAGCACTGCGAAAATACCTTATCAATCTTTAATTAAAACATTTTACATATGAGCTTTCTTTTGCTTGAAGTAAGAAAATTTGGCTGCCACTGCACTTGATAATATTTCTTCAACTTAATCAGGATGTCCAGCTACCAGAAGTCTTCTATTATTCGATGTTTTATGCTTTAATTATTTAAATAAACAGATGTATTCTGGTCTCATGAAATGGAATAGCAATATAACAACTTACAATACAAAATCATTTAACAACATATGTCTTTTTCACAGATTCATGCTTCATCAGGTTGGTTCAACACTCTTCTCTCATTTTCAACCTAACAGCAGTACAGTACATGTTGCTTTTTAAATGTATTGTATTTACTACATGTTGTAGGTCAATTCAGTCTGAGAGCACCAATCAGGGCTCCTCTACAAGTCATGTGGTCAACGAGAATGAGGCTCAACGTGATGTATACTCCACTCTTCTCCATGGTGAGTGTTTAGACTAATTTAGATTATAGTATATATATATATATATATATATATACACATTTCTGTATATCTGGGTTTGTTTGCTTTTTCTTTGTTTGTTTTTGCAAGTTAAAAATATTCATCTAACCTTGGCCTTATTTTCACTGATCTGTAGGTGATATTTGTGTCTATGAAACAATCAAAGGCTCTGCGGACTCTGAAAATGGTACAGTATATACCTTGTTATGAACATGCACTGCAAAAAAGTCCTATCAATCATAAACTTCCTTTGCTTAAGATTTATTAAAGTTAACTAAAAACATGTATATTTCAGATGCAGGTGAATACCAGAATGTCACATATTGTATGACTGAACATTGGAAAGGAGGGTGAGTACTCTAAATATATAGAATAAACACTGTTATAGTATAATATTAACCAAAGTGCTTATTTATTTTTTCCTTTATGGATTAATGTGATTATCTTAACAGGGAGGCCACATAAACCAGAGGAGAGCTCTGTTCACTCTGATGTGAAGACAGGAACTGCAGGTACAGTCAGTTACAACAGTCGCGCTCCGAGTTTGTATTGAAATGTGTCACATAATTACACTGGGGGAAATTATAAAACAAACCAAATCAAATTCACAGCATGAACTCTCAGGTACAAAGCTTGGAGTGAGTGATTTTACTGTTTTTTAAAACTTTTTTGTATGTTGCACTTGCATGACTGATCTGAGATTTGAGCATGTTTGTCTGCAGGTAGTTGTATTCAAAAGTAGTCTATCACTGATGTGACTATTTTGTCTTTTTATATGTGTTTTATATCTTTGCTGCCAATTTGTCCGTTCTCTAAAATGATGGTTGCAGATTAAATCATGTTTATTTTGCATTGCACAATACAACAAACAATGTCGCATTTGGCTTTACTGAATCACAGCAGCCACAGATTCTGACCCAGACCAAACTAAAGAAGACCAAACAAAAAAACAACAAAAGACACATTAGCTGTGGTGTCAGTGTGGTGACGACAACTAGTTTGCGTGTATTTTGATTTTATTTCCATATTTGACACTACTGTACAGTCCTGCAAACACACAGGGGCATCACCATTTGTTTTGTGTGTTTTTCTTCCAGGTCTGTAAAGAGAGCTGAAGCGACTGTGTTCACCTCTGCTATCCAAATATCAGACATGCTCAGTGTTCTGTACAGTTTAATTGTTAGCAGATTATATGAAAGAACAACATCATATGGATTTAATTACACTTCATAAGAGGCAACAGGTAACAGTTTGATACAGTCTGTTTGAGCTTTAGTACCCAGGTTATGGAGCAGCTTTATAGTCAGCTTCTTTTTCAGTGTATGTATATATGTAATGATCTGCTTTCAAACAAAATACCCTATTACATGACAATGTTTTCCTCTATCTTTTTAAAAGCTAATTGATTGGCACTGCACAGTTTGTATTTTATTTTTTACATGAACAGATTTGATATTTTTTGTATTTTTAAAATCTGTTTGATCATTTTATGCATAAATAAATGCTTTGTTATTCCAGCAGTAAGATGTCAGTTGTGTTTTTAATTGCTTTTATTTACTGGATGGCCAAACATGATAAACACATCCCACAGTAGCCTTCTTCTGACACTATCAAGCTTGGAAAAAGCCATGAAGTGGACTTGCTGTGGATTTTTAGGGACTATTTCTTGGGTAAAAATTAGTTCCAAATTAGTTTTCACTTTGCTGTTGCAAATTCAGTTCACCTATACTGTATCGGGGTGAAGGCAGAAGTCTCAGAGACAGACAGGTAAAACACTGAACAAATACAAACAGACAGTGATTGCATTGTGGCTCATGTTGCTGTAGAGCAGTCCTACCCCATTTAAATTAAATCAATTGTATTTCTCATAGAGGGTTTCTTTAAGCAGTGTGTCTTAAAACTGGACAGTACAATTCTAACAATTCATCATTACGAAGGTAAATCAAAACCTAATTTTTTTAGCTTTCAACAACATACAACATGAGTCTCAGCCACTGGCACGCTGTGTAGTTTTTGAATGCTACAAACATTTATATTTTCTATATGAGAAAACCCATTGAATCACAGCTCGTATTAATGGAGCAGAGGCTTGCTGGGGGAGGCAGGACTTTGGCTCTTCATGCTCACTTCTGTTAATGAGACTATTTCTGTTTTACTGGAGTGCAGTCACTTCCTCTGGATGAAGTCACAGTGACATTTAAAACCAGACATTAATCATAAGGTGAGGACGTTTAACGATTATGATACTTTTCTCTACAGTCCTGCAGTTTAACTCTGTGTTTAAAGATGAAGAGTGAACATATTTTCAGATAAAACTTTTAACAGTTGGTTGAGAAAGCCATGCTGAATTGATGAGTAGAATACCCGTGGTTCCATCTGTCCTTTTAAAACTGTGTGCTGTAGATAGGTGGGCACTTTATTCATTCTAAAAGGAATTTGTGTTTTTTACATATTTTAAACACCATTTTATGCAGCAGTCCATATAATAGCATCAGGAATTACTGACCCTTTGCGTTGCAGCAGCAGCCTACAGGATGATCATA
Organism: Lateolabrax maculatus; assembly: GCA_031216445.1. Lineage (NCBI taxonomy): Eukaryota > Metazoa > Chordata > Actinopteri > Acropomatiformes > Lateolabracidae > Lateolabrax > Lateolabrax maculatus. The sequence continues at coordinate 5,611,384 of CM062207.1, forward strand.
TCTATGTCAGGAAGGACATTGAAATGTCTATCTCTATGCAGCCTCACAAATCATGACCTGATCATGACCTCCCCAACACTATTCATCAGTTTACTTAAGCAATGCATTATATTAAATTCTTATATTATTTATATACTCATTTACCATGTCAAATATACATACTGTATCATAGGACAGGTGTCTCAAATCACTGAGGTAACAGGGCAATCTACAATAACCTGTGACCTCATTTTATTTCACACTCACTGTGGAGCGTGTTAGAGACACATACAGGATGTTCTGTTCATGCAGACGAAGATACTTACACATGACGCACATCACAATACAGATGTTATGTTTGCAAGAGCAGAGGGAATATATGCACAAACATATGACACATTAAGTGTTACATGTAAGTATGTTCATGAGATGATGTAATTCAATACAGTAGTCTTATGTTTTATATATGTGCCAATATGTTGTGGTCAAACCCAGTGTAGTTGTGTGACCTTTGTGTAAAAGGGAAGGGAGCACAGACAGGTTAAACTCAGGAGAGGAAGTCTGAGAAAACTTCTGATCCAGTATTTGTATAAAATGTATGTTTCTCCCCAGTTCCTGGTTTCTCTTCATATGCTGCAGTTTCAATCTTTCTCTCTACGCAAAGTAGAAGTTCTTAGATGCAGAGTGACCGAGTGTCCGTGCTGGATGTGACGATGGGACACACTTTGCTCTGTGTGCTGAGGTTTTTCTGTGAGTACATCAGTGACTTTCTCTGTTTATCTATACAACTCGTAGTTTTTAGATGCCTGAGCTTATTATATATGTGATCGTTTCTGTCAGTTTGATGTGTCTGATGAAGTTTCAAACTTTATTGTAGCGCTGAATATACTCCTCTACTGTGCACATGCTCAAGGTAATTATACAATTGGTTTCTTTGATTTCATTTATTCACTCAAGTTGAATCTCCACCTACTGTATCACTCTTCATCACTTCCTCTTTCTGTTTTCTTTTTCTCAATGTATTTATCATTTATCACACTTTATACATCTTGTGTTGGTTTCTAGATTCTGTGCTGACCATTGAACCAAACTGGTCCACTTTATTTACTGGAGAGTCTGTGACTTTCATATGTGACATGAAGGAAAGAGAAGACACTGACTGGTTTTACACAATCTGGAAGGATGGCCGTGAATTTATCCCCTACTACACAAATACACAAAAAGTGTAAAAAGTAGTTTGAGATTCAGAAACCTTAAAGTTTGATCAGCTCCACTAATGCTGTAGAGGCAGCTGTAGACCTGTTTAATCCTGAGCTTTTTGTGTAAATGATCCGTTATCACATAATCATAAGAACTAAAATAAGAACGAGAAAGATGGGCAGGGCTCAGCAGGTCACATCAGAGGATTTACATGATGAAAATAAGACTTTACCAAAAAAAAAAACATCTAATATTTTATTCATTTTTAAAAGTAAAAGCAGGACAAGACATTATAGAAATTAACCCATCTGACTGTTTACAGCATAAGCAAAATTCCCCTTATAAGTGATAACAGTAAAGAATCAAACACAACTTAATGTTAATGTTAAATTCTAATTAAGTTAAAAACATACATCACTGATACTGTATGTTGTAACATGTTTATATTAATGATATGTTCATTTAATTGAGCTGACTTAGTAAAACATGAATGACCTGTGTTACACAGACAGTGATGTGATCCTGGAAAGTCCTGCATCCACTTTGTATGAAGGAGAATCAGTGACTCTGCGCTGTAGGCATCGCACTCAGAGAAAGGAGAACGCTGCCTTCTACAAAGACGGATCACTTATTGAAATGGACACAAACCATCAATCACCGATAATATCAAACAACACAGTTGAAACGACCATTTCTCCAGTGTCAGACGGGAGCTCTTATAAGTGCAAATTTGGTGAGGAAGAAGAATCCAAACCAATAAAACTGAAAGTGGAACGTAAATAGTTTTCATACTGAATTCTCAAAATTCAACGACATTTGGCCACAAGGAGACAAAGGACATGTAGCAATTTTACATTCCCTGAGTTTCTGTTTATCATCTTAGAGGCTCTGGACACTTAACAATGGCACCACCAAGGGGTGGCCAGGCAAGGGATAGTGTTTGTACCAACAACTTCAGTGTTTAATAAGAGTAAGATACACAGATTTAAACCACTGAATAGATAATAATAGATTATCTTACTAATTTCAATTATTTTTCAGAATGGACTTTAACTAGGACGATAATAACAATTTTTATGTCTTTGTTCTAAATTAAACAGCCAACAGACCAAAGGCCCAAATGAGGAAAGACAACAGAGACACTCCAGCAGGGGGCAGTGTGACCCTGACCTGCTCTGTGAGCCCATCATCATCTGGTTGGAAATACTTCTGGTACAGAGGAGAGAAAACCTCTGAACCCCTGACCACAGAAGAGGTTGTCTTCCTCTCTCATGACAAAATCCGTGTCTCAGAGGGAGGACTCTACTGGTGCAGAGGAGGAAGAGGAGACCCAGTTTACTACACAGAGTACAGTGATGCAATCGGTACTGGCAACATTGGTATTTGGAATTACACAGTGCAGAAAAATAAAAAACTTTTATATAGCCCTACTTGATAAATTATTACACTTTTTAAAATTATTATTTAACCTTTTGTTATTTTAATGTGTGGCTTCCTGAGCAGTAACAAACAGGGCTGTTGTGACCCTGCAACACAACTGGCCTGAGAGATACAGAGGAGAGACGATCACTCTTACATGTGAAATTGAGGATGGAGGAGACACTGAGTGGGTGTATGAATGGACGACACCCGGCTCATACCCACACAAACAAAATGAATACATTATTAAAGTTGTTTCATCATCACACAGTGGAGACTACAGGTGTTTGGGCAGAATGAAAAGTGCACAACAGTTTTCAACAGGGTGGAGTAATGTGTTCATATTGACAGTGTCTGACAGTAAGTCATAAGTCATCAGTCATCATTTTCTATTTATATAGAAAAGCAATATTTTGAATGTTAATTTGGTTACTTTATTCAAAGAGAGTTCACCTTTACATTAGTATTATATATTTAGAGATAATTGGAGAAAATATGTAGGATACAATCAGTGCATACAATCCACCAACGATACATCATAACATGTTTTCACTGTCGTAACTTTCCAACAGAACCCCAGCCTGTCCTCACTGTGTCTCCATCATGGCTGAGTCCTGGAGCCTCAGTATCTCTGAGCTGTGAGGTTCAACACCCGTCTGCAGGATGGAGGTTCTACTGGTATAAGGCTGTTCCCAAACTATCAGACAACTCCTACAGATATGAGCTGCTACCTGGCAGCAGCAGTAATGGGACTGAACAGGATTCCTACATCGTCCATGGACAGACACACACAGCAGGATATGTGTGCACAGCTGGAAGAGGAGATCCAGTGTATTACACTCATAAAAGTCAACTTAAGTTTGTCTGGTCTGGAGGTCAGTTTGTTTTGACTTTCTCTCACACAATGTAAGACATTTTCTTATTGTGGTGACCCTTTGACCTTTTACTTCACACCAGCATCAGGTCAAGTATTCAGTTTTCCAAACTGTATATTCTTACGAATTTTAACAGCTGTGAATCTCCTGACTACCTAAAGATAAACTGTACGTGGTAAATTAAAGACATTCCACCAATGTCCAGGTCTGGAAAATAAACAAATACACTGACATAAATATGTACTTTAGTATGAGGGTTAGGGAGTCTTTATTCTTCCCTTCCATTCATTCTTTCTTTGGTTTTCCCCTTCCCCCGTCCTTCATGGTAATTTCAATATTAATTTTCTTATGCTCTGTTTTTTCCCTCATTCTGTGTTGTTTTTCAGATTCAGCAGCGTCTCTCACAGTGAATCCTGATCGAGTGCAACACTTCATGAAAGACTCACTGTCACTGAGCTGTGAGGGAAACTCTACTGAGTGGAGAGTGAGCAGGTTTTCTAAAGCCGGCTACCTGACATACTGTTTTTCCTTTGGGACAATAACTGGATCCACATGCAACATAGACCATTTCTGGCAAACTGCTGCAGTGTACTGGTGTGAGTCTGAAACAGGAGAGTTCAGCAATGCAGTCAACATCACTGGGCAGTGTGAGTTTTAAAAATTTTAGATTTTCTATCTGAATTATTTCAATACTCCATTTGATTTTGACTAGCTTTAGTAGGTGACTAACATTAACCAAACTAATCTATTCTATTCAATGCAGGTTCAGCCTAAATCGGTCAAATCTACCTTTTGAAAATTAAATGCCAGTCTTTTTACATATATATACACAAATAGTATTAGTGGCTTCACATAGTTCCTTTTTAAACAAAACAAGTGGGCCTAAAACTTTGCCAGAAAAGAAACCTTCCTTTCAAAATGACTTGAACTTAATGTCAATTTTAACAAACAAACCATAACAACCAACAGCTTTAGTTCATTCAAGTGTGATTTCTCAATATTATCCCCGCAAATATCACATGGATGTTATTGCTCACTGACATCTTCATGACAATAGCCAGTTTGTTGTGTTTTAGATACCTGCTTTACACATGATAGAAATATAGACACGTTTAAGTTTTACATACACAGGCCAAATGTCAGGTATTTCCTCAGCTACTGTGTGCATCTGTAAATAAATTTAAACTTTTGAATTTATTCTCATCATTGTATGTCAGCTTGTTCAACCTGCTGCAGCAAACCTTCATATTCTTGATGTTTTTACAGACAATGATATGATCCTGGTGAGTCCCGTCCATCCTGTGGCTGAGGGAGATTCTGTTACTCTTGGCTGCATGTTGAGGGCAGAAAATGTTCTTTCTACTGTGGATTTCTATAAAAATGGCAAACTCATCCAAAACGATACCAGAAGGGAGCTGACTATCTCTGCAGTGTCAAAGTCAGACGAAGGCTTTTACAGATGTAAAGGAAAAGATTCACAACAAGGTTGGCTGAGATGGACGTCACCGGAGAGTTGGATGTCAGTAAAATGTGAGTATGATCAAAACAGTTTCTTCAGCATTTTTTTGTGTTATACATGCAAGTGTATTTGTATTTGTGTGTATGTGCTGTAGATGTGTGTGTATGTGAGTGTATATGTGGGTTATTATATATTTTTCCATTTATCTTTTCTGCCCTGGATGAGAGTCATCGTTTCCTACTCTTGGAGTTTTTTTTACTGATCCCTGATGTGACCTTGACTCTCTGTATTTGTAAAGCACTTTTGGAAAATCTGTTTTAAATAAGTGCCAAATACATATTAATATAGATTATTTATTATAGCAGCGTCGAGGCCTGAAAGCTCTCCATTTCCTGTGCTGGTGATTGTTGGGCTGGTTTGTGGAGTTGTACTGATTATTCTCCTACTGCTGTTTGTGTATCGCTACAGGAAGACAAGAGGTGAGATCTTTTCCTTCTGATATTAGATTGATCACATTCTGATTAGCCAAAATCACTGATGTATTCTGATGTATTTTGCGATTATGTATTGATGTAATAACAATATAACAATTTGCAATACAAAACCATGTAACAGCAGATGTCTTTTTTACAGTTTCATCCTTCATCAGGTTGGTACAACTACCTCTTCTCCCATTCTGAACATAACAGCAGTACATTAAATGTCCCTTATTAAATCTACAGTATTTACTACATGTTTTGGGCTCACCAGGTCTCAGAGCACCAATCAGGGCTCTGCTACAGACCACATGATCAACCAGGATGAAACTCAACACAAAGAATACGCTTCTCTTCTCCATGGTCAGCTTTAATCTTGATTAATTTTATGATTTATTGTTAACTCTAAGCCTAACATTTACATTTCTGTCTGTTTTAGAATATTATGGAATTAATTTGATGGGATTAAAATGATTTATTTGACTTTGGCTTGATTTTTACAACTCTATAGGTGATGTTTGTCTCTATCAATCAATCAAAGACCCAGAAGAACCTGAAAATGGTACAGTAAATACTTTTTGTTTAACATGGAGCAGTTAGAAACACTAGAATAAGATGATTTAAAGTAACTAAATGATTTATTGACATCATTGTCTCTTAAGTACAAAAAACATCCATATTTCAGATGAATCCAGTGATGTGACATATTCTTCGATTGGTCTTAAAATCATAGTGAAGGAGGGTGAGTACTGTATTTTATGTTGTAAGAATTACTGCTTTTGTAGGCCAGCAGTGCCTAAATTAAGTACAGACAATTGTCTCTTCATGCATTCATCTGATCCTTCTAACAGGGACAGATAATGAATCTGAGGAGAGCACTGTTTACTCAGATGTGGTGATACAATCAGCTGCAGGTACAGTCAATTACATCAAACCTGTCTAAAGTTTTTATTCCTTCCTGCCAAAGTGTCATTTTCTAATACTACCACAAGGAGTCAGCAATGGTCAAATCCTACACATACAGTATATAAAAGGTTTAAGACTTTTTAGGGTTTGTCTGTTTTATGTACAATATGTTGCTTTTCAGGTATGATTTAATAAACGTGACATTAAATTACTCATGCTGTTGCTGATTATTAATGGATACACAAGTTAGTCGACACCATCACAGTTAACATAAAAAATGTCACTGACTCTCGGGTTATGAAATAACAAGTAATGAGTAAAATGTCATAAAGCACCATTAATCCTGAAATAACCTAACCTAAATCTTTTTCCATGTGGTTTTCTTCCAGATTAATAAAGAGATCTGTATGGACAAAACCAATGGAATGGGTGATAATATGAAAAACTACGTACTTGTTTAAACTATATTCGCAGCTTTTACATTATCGTTGTGTGCACCTGTGCTATCCAAATATCAGACAGTATTCTGTACAGTTAATCTGCAGATCAGTTAAAAGGAATACATTATGTGGTTTTAACCTTCTGTTGTACTTTGCAAAACTACAGATTATCATGTAACATAATTTAAATGGTCCCATTGAGTGTTTAAGTCTTGACTCAGTTTTTTATGAAAACGCTTTACACATAAAATGTAATTTATTAGCCTATATAATCTGTTATCAAACAGCATATCCTGTTACACATACAAGTTTTCCTCTGTCTGTTTAAAAATGTTTCATAGGTACTAGTATGTATTTTATTTTCACCTGGATGGATTTAGTATGTTTTGTTCTTTTAAACATTTGTTTATAAGTTACATATTGTTACATATTTGTTATGTCACCACTTGCATAATGTGTTTTGGTGTCAAATCCATTCAAAACATATTTCCATACCATTTTGCATATGTTGTATGTCAGTGTCTTATCATGATGCGTCAGATTGAGAAACAGATGCATGTGACTATTTCCTAATATTTTATAAAGCTGATGTCACAGCTAGTTATGTAGAAAACCACAGTCAATCCTTAATAATTTCATGGTTATGTTATCTAATGGTATGTTTTGCAAACTTGTGTCTGCCAGTGTAATGTCACAGATATCCTGACAGCTTGGTGTGTAAAACACATTGGCAGCTCTGGTATCAGTGTGATGTCGACACTGTCTAAATTCACACAGCAACGGATCTTTAAGAGGGACTGTGACATTGAGCTATATTTACTCATGCCGACAAGCTGTAGGAAGAACACACAGATGGTTTCTTTAAGATTTGATTTGCCATTATTGGATTTCACAAGTTTGAAAAACTTTTTCTCCATCTAACATAGGAGTTAAAACAAACTTCATATAAAGTCCTGAAAATGACAAAGTGTTTAATGATAGAAAACATTAATAGCTGCTATTATAATCTAATCTCAGAGGTTTACAACGTGGCTGTTTTACAAATGAATCTTGACATTCTTCTTCTGTTGTTTCAGTGCTACATTTTGCTGTTGGAGTTAAACTTACATGCATGTCCAACACAAATATGATGCTGCCATACATAAAATGTAGCTGTGCCATTCTTTCATTGTTGTCATTTTGATATGACATGATAAGATGTGTGCAAATATACAATTTATTCACTATTTTAAGCAAGGAGCATGTACAAAGTTAAATTGTATCTGCGTTGTCTGAGCAGCAATTGCAGTTGTGTGAGCCTTGTGAAGAAAGGAAGGAAGGAAGGAGAGATGAGCTATTTTTAAAAAAAGGTATATAGTAAACCTATGAGCTCATATTGGTATGAGATGGTATGAGATTATTTTATCCCTCTGTTTCCTTTTGTCTTGCTCATATGCTTTTTTACTCCTGAAAGTGACAGATTGTCGATGATGGATGTGAAGATGGGACACACTGTGCTTTGTGTGCTGAGGGTGTTGTGTGAGTACATCAGAAACTTTATGTGTTTGTTCTTTCTGTAGTATTCAGAGTATCAGAGGTTTGTCCAGTTTCTCTTAGACTTGTGGTTTTTATCAACATTATTTAGAGCTGAAGACTGTGTTAAGTTGAAAGAAAGTAATATATTACCTGTATTTATGTACTATCTTACTGTACTATCTTTATGTATTTCATATATATGTGTATTTTTTCAAGGTCTTGGCTTGTACTGTAAGTTACTTGGAGGACTGTGTTGTGATAATGTTGATTGATGATTTGATATTTTGACATTATCCGAACACAGTTGCCATTCATGCCTTTGTTTATTCTTATTTTGACAGTTTCTGTCAGTTTGATAGAGTCTGATGACGTATCGATCTTTATTTTAGTGCTGAATACACTCCTCCACTGGGGACATGCTGAAGGTGATTGCACAATCTTCCTTGCTTTCCGTCGTATTATTTATTCACTCCAGATAAATCTATGCTCACCGCATCACTCTTAATCATCTCAATGGTAACATAGATTAACATAGAGTATATACACTCTATGTATGCATGTGCTTCTCTATATACACTTGCACGTTTATGTGTGCATGTTTGTATTTATATGTGATGTATGCTGTAAATGTATGTATACCATACCATGTATACTCACCAGATCCGGGATTACACATCCAGCGAGTGTGTACTATTTTACATGGTTTACATTTGTGAAAGCATTCTATAAACTCTGTGTAGGAAAGGTGCCATAAAAATAACATTTATTAATACTTTTACTATAGCAGTGTCCAGGCCTGAAATCTCTTCGTTTCTTCTGTCATTGTTCATTGGGCTGGTTTGTGGAATTTTACCGATTATTCTGCTGCTGCTGCTTTGTTGCTACAAAGGGTCAAAGGGTGAGACCTTTTCTTGATATTTAATGGATTATAATCTGATTATTCAAAATCGTCTATGAATTCAGGTGTCATGACAAGAAATAGCAGTGCATTAGTTTCCAATACAAAGTAATTTAAGAACAAATGTCTTCTTTACAGATCCATACATTGGCAGGTTGGTACAACTCTGTCTTCTGTCTTGAACTTAAAAGCAGTAGAGTACATCTTCCCTATTACATTTACTGTATTGACAATATTTTTACAGTATTTTTAACCATTTCTTTCTATAATTGTAGGACCACAGAGTCTCACAGAACCGATCAGGGCTCTGCTCTCGATCAAATGGTTACCCAGCATGAAACTCAAGTGCACTCTCCTCATCTCCATGGTCAGTCGGAAGATTCATTTCATGAATTAACATTTCACATTTATGATCTAATCATTTCAAACAATTTTTTTCTGGTTTTCTTCCAGGTCTATGAAGAGAAGTGAATGACGTTGTTATATGTAATGAACTTTCCTTTCTCTTGTAAACATGGATTGATACTGCATGTACTTTGTTTTTACTTGGAAGTTATTTTGTATTTTTACAAGCTTGGTCTTTCATCATTTTATGTAGCAGTACATGTTTTTTTCAGCAGCAAGCCATTAGTCATGTTTTTAATCGCTTTTATGTCATTTGTATGTCACTTTCTCCACACAGTTACCAAAAAGCAGCAGAGCTGGTAAAAACAAACAAATAAACAAATGGACAGTTTAGACATGTCCAAAGATTAGGTATTAAATCTTTGGAAGAATTGTAGCTTTCTTTTTGTGATGTTTCCAAATATAACATTGGCGGTACTTTTGCAAAGTTGAATATCTGTTCCACTTTTATTATGCATGCATAAGGGTATACAGTATGTACTATGAGCTAATCTTTAGAGTATATGTTTTTTGTAGTTAGTATAGAAGAAATCAACCCACTCCACTGTTTTAAACAAACTGCAAATTATGCAATATGTATGCCATCAGCTGTTAATCAAACTGCAACTTTTAAAGGACAATGCCAATTAAACTTAATGAAGAGACAGCAAAGTGTTGAATAGTTATTTTTATTTTTTTAATCTTTAATCTTTTTGTCTGTTCTTGTGCAGAGGTTTCACGTTCAGGCGAAGATCTCTCATAAGCAGAGGGAAGTTGTAGTTGTTACAGTGCAACATTTTGCTGTTGGAGTTAAACTTGTGCATGTGCATGTCCAACACAAATATGATGCTGCATTACATAAAATACAGCTGTGCCATTCCTGCATTGTTTTCATTTTGGTACTGATATGATGTGTGGAAATATACTATTTTTTTCACTATTTTAAGCAAGGATCATGTACAAAGTTAAATAGTTTCTGAATTGCCTGAGCAGCAGTTGCAATTGTGTAAGCCTTGTGAAAAAAGGAAGGAAGGGAGGAGCGATGAGCTGTTCTTTAAAAAGACTTTCTAAAAAACCCATTAGTTCATATTGGTCTAAGATGTAATGTTTTTTTCTGTAAGGAAAATGTTGTAGTGAGGTCAAACCAAATTCAAATGATAAATTGCTATACCGTCTCTCAGACAATAAATAAAACTGTTTTCTAACAATGTTTGATACTGTGAAATACATTTTAACCATCCTCTTCCTCATTTTTTTAAACAGACACCATAAGAGATAGTTGCTTTCAAAACCACACTAATGACAGCTGTTTTTCTTCCTGTGTGCTATTGCATTATGAAGACATCATTTTTATTTTCACTACTATCTTGTACACAGTATTTCTAAAGTAATTTGTTGTGTGGAAACATAAGATCTGGTGTCAGTGTGATGATGATGACATTGTTTAAAAAATATCCAGCAACATATTTTGTAGATGTGAAAAGGAAGTGAAGCTGAGTGTAATTATCTCTACAGATCAGCAGGGCCTTGGCGTGTTTTTTTCTCAGGCTCTAATTGCAGCAAGACATGGCATTTTGATGATTGCTGTATGTGTTATGATGTTTATGGAAAAGTAAAGTAACAAAAGACAAAAAAGATGTAATGTTGTCTGGACAGAGCGGTCGCTCACTTCACTTCCGCAATAGATTTAGCCTAAAATTAATTTTGTCACTTCCTGTGTGCGTAATTGTGAACAGAGCAGCAGCTAAAATTACACCTTAACACAGAAACGTCTATAGACGATACATCACGTACACCACCAATGTTGTGAACTATCATTCCTACACTGTTTTACACATTTAGTTTTTTTCTATTTCGATAAAATACATCTTTAAAATTACAGCTTCCATGTAGTCCTTCTTTTATTAGCTTTTAAGCAGGAAGTGTACATGTCAAAATATGCCAGAACCAGTTAAGTGGTGTGAGGACGAAACTGAGAAAAAAGAAGTTGTGGAAAAAACCTCTAGACTTATTATTAAATGAAACTTTGCTTCTTCACAGTTCTCTTTTTCTAATTTTGAGAAAAGCTTCTCATTGTAATGACTCACAGGATCATTTTTTTTTCATCGCATTGGTGGAAATGGGCTTCCATATTCTGTTTCTCAGAAGCAGAGTGGCCGAGTGTCAGTGCTGGATGTGAGGATGGGACACACTTTGCTCTTTGTGCTGTCAATCATCTGTGAGTCATCAGTAGATTTCTTTGTTTGGGCGGTACAGATAAAGGAAAATGTAGTGATAAGCAGATGAGTAACAGATGTTATACCATAGCTGACATTGGTAAAACTTTATTTAAACTGTTTTTAAATGCCTATATTTATAGTTCAGCCAACTTGATAATGTCTGATGAGTTATCAATCTTTATTATAGTGCTGAATACGCTCCTCTACTGTGGACACACTCAAGGTGATTGAACAATTTTCTTTCTTTTCTGTTTTGTGTTCATTCAGTCAGGATGAATCTCTTTTTTTTGCGTTCATGTTTTATCATTTTAATACATTATATAATTTCATGAAGCAACATAAATTATGATATGACTAAAATAGTGCTTAAGAGTTTGCATATTCTTCGAACAAGTTTTTGTACGTTTTATTCTAACTGTGCACTGTTGGATGTTTGTTTGTGTTGGGTTCTAGATGCTGAGCTGACCTTTGAACCCAACTCGTCCTCTTTATTTACTGGAGAGTTTGTTACCTTCATATGTGACATGGGAGAAGGAAACGACACTGACTGGCGTTACAAATTCAACAGGAATGGTCGACAAATCGTCTCCTTCATTGCAAACAACTCGTACTCACTCAAACTAACGACCGACTTGAGTAGTGATTATCAGTGTGTCGGTCGTCACAAGGCCTCAACAAATTTTACAAAAGAGAGTAATAATGTCACTCTATCTGTATCAGGTAAGATAGCAAATCTATTATCACTGCCATCACCTGTAGCACAGCCATGGTGTGTAACTATTTACATCACAGTTTATGTCGTGACTCAAGGCTGCTAATGTAGCCAGCTATCATCCACATTACATTCTGACTAAAAGTCACTTATTTGTGCATGGTGTAATAACTCGACATGTACAACTCGATTGTACATGTGTATGCTGAACTGGAGGTGGGGTGTATGAAATACTACACGAAACTGCAGCAGCGGTGGCAGCAGGTGACTGCATCAGTTACATTATAGCTTTTAGTTGAGCGGTGTGGCAGCAAAAGGCAGCACAGCCAAGTAACAAAGGGTGCACTGGATACAGTGTGTGTCAGGTGAGAGTAGCGTACTTGAGTTGTCACAGGCTTCAGTTTCTTTGAAGCTATCCTACATGTCCTAAATGAGCATTATTCTAAATCATGACAGTAATGTAGCCAGCAAATAAGTACTTTCAGGAAATGTACTTATCGATGATGATGGAAATAATGAATATGAATAAGAATATAATAAAATGAATATGAACTTAATATATTAGCCTACATTGAATGCCAAATGTACGTGGTGGCACAAATTATTAAGATTTTGTCACAAACAGTGTTTCACAAAGTTAAATAAAGTGTCCCCTAACTGAACAACTCACAGAACTGTGCGATTTCTTTAAGGGAGTCTGGAGATTTCACTGGATGACAGGAGGATATTATGGTTACTACTCCCTGTATTTCTAAAGTTTGACATGTCAATAAAATGTTGTCTTCTTTCATTAATTTTGTGTAAATGATGAAATCAGTTAAAATAGACGCAAACATCTGTTGCTTGTATCGGCAGGTAAGACACACTTAAGACTGTGCCCCTGCTTCCCAAACACATCATCATTAAAGTTCACCTTTTTGGTCGCACTTAATGGGCCACCGGTGGGTCATCCTAACAGATCCTTCAGCCCCCCACAACCCAGATCGACCCACAGTCCTTCCGCCGGTTTCAAGACATAAATATTTCCATTTAATGGAATGGTGTAGCCATAAAAAGATTTTATTTGGTTTGAATAGTTCACTTGGTGTTGACATCATCTAACCACTTCAATGAAGGTGGAAGAACATAAAATATATGAGATACTGTCAGACGGAGTGTTTTTTTTTTTTTTCTTGAACTTCAAATTAATTAAGGTGAAATGTGAGCCTAGAATCAGAGTTTATGCTATTAAAAATATGTGAATAAAGTCTGGGAAACATACTGTACAAACCATGGCAGTCCTCAAAAACAAGGGTCATAAGAAACACTCAAGTTTATTGATGCATATAATGGTCAACCAAATGTTAAATAATACAAAATATACTACATTCATCCAGGTGAAACTAATATAAAATACATATCAAACCACTTTTAAAAAGAAATGGGCTATCTTATACGTGTAACACATAATGTTTAAAACAGATTATAACATGTTATGAATTAAGTGTTGTCAATGTGCAAAGCGATTTCATCAAAAACTGAAAAATATGCTGACTTTAAAGCAGCCCCTGAGCACTGACACTCAGATATTTCAAACTGTTACTTTTTGCTGCTCTTAGGAACAGCCTGCATGCAAAGTTGTCTACAGTAGCTTTGAAAAATAAAGTAAAATTAAATAAAGTGACGGTATATTGTACCAAAGAAGAAATACAGGACATCAACACTCAATGGGAACATTTAAATTATTATGTGTGATAATCTTTGGCCTTTTTTAAAAGATGAAAACCACATAATGCATTTATTTTAAATGATCTGCTTTTAAATTAACTGTACAGAATATTGTCTGATATTTGGATATTAGAGGTGGACTCAATGATTACATAAAAGCTGCGAATACAAGGATGTAGTTTTCATGTTGTCATCCATTCCATTGGTTGTGTCGATACAGATCTCTTTATTGAACTGGAAGAAAACCAAAGGAAAGGGAGATTTAGGGTTTTTTAAGAATTAAGGGTGCTTTATGACAGTTTACTCCCATTTACAACCCATTTAACTATTTGTAAAAAAAATCAATGTGCACATTATGTTAGGCTTCATTATTACCGAGAGTTGTTTCTGGTTTGACTTCAGAATAAACATTTTCTTCCACAGCTGCAGGACTTGATTTACCTATGAATGGAGAGATTTATTAATTTTTTTTACGTGGTAGTAGTTCCCCAGTTTACAATAATAATGCACGTGCATAGCGTTTTCTTCACCAATGCACATACACATGTTAGAGGTTCAAATATCCACCAGAATATATACTTTATATATATAGTATATTGATTGTAGATACGATTCAGAATATGTAAAAAAAATAAATAAATACGAATAGAAATAGAAAAAAAAATCTAAATTATAGGAAATTACAAAAAGCTCCCATGTTACAAACATTGAAACATATTTATCTTGGATAAACACAGAACTCACGGCCGTTAATCACACATCATATTGCTCTCTAAAACAGAAGCCAGATTTTAGGTTTTATTTGTTACAGTTACATAAGGATGGATGGAGGTAAATTAAATGTGGCATGCCCCTGTGTTTATTTCATGACTGCACAGTGGCATCAAAATCGGAGGGTCTGTCACTGACATTGAAAGCTCATTAGGAAGGAATCTCTTAATGGCCAGTGTGAGCAGGAGGATGATTACAGAGAGCAAAACCTGTTTCAGTGTTCATACTATTGTTGCCACACTGACTATTGTTTTAGGACAGGCTTGAAAAATCGTAAGCCTATTCTTTAATAGCTGTTCTTGACTGTACCTGCAGCTGTTTCTATCTTCACGTCTGAGTAAACAGTGCTCTCTTCTGGTTCATTATTCGTCCCTGTTAGAAGGAGCAGATGAATGCATGAAGAGACAAATTTTCTTGAAATTTACTTAGGCACTGCTGGCCTACAAAAGCAGCTCAACTATTGAATGTTATTCTCACTGATTGCAATAAACTACTCACCCCTCTTAACAATGTTTTTAAGCTCAATCAAAGAATATGTCGCATCACTGGATTCATCTGAAATAGAGATTTTTTTTATACTTAAGAGGCTGTCAATAAATCATTTAGTTACCTTAAATCATCTTATTCTAGTGTACTGTACCATTTTTATGTTCTTCAGTGTCTTTGATTGATTCATAGAGACAAACATCACCTACAGAGTGAAAAAATCAAGCCACGGTCAAATTAATACTTCTAATTATATGAATTCCATAATCTTCTAAAGCAGACAGAAATGTAAATGTTAGGCTTAGAGTTAATGATAAATCATAATTGAGCAGGATTAAGGCCAACCATTGTCAGAAGAAGCGTATTCTTTGTGTTGAGTTTCATCCTGGTTGATCATGTGGTCTGTAGCAGAGCCCTGATTGGTGCTCTGAGACCTGGTGAGCCCAAAACATGTAGTAAATACTGTAGATTTAATAAGGGACATTTAATGTACTGCTGTTATGTTCAGAATGGGAGAAGAGGTAGTTGTACCAACCTGATGAAGGATGAAACTGTAAAAAAGACATCTGCTGTTACATGGTTTTGTATTGCAAATTGTTATATTGTTATTACATCAATACATAATCGCAAAATACATCAGAATACATCAGGGATTTTGGCTAATCAGAATGTGATCAATCTAATATCAGAAGGAAAAGATCTCACCTCTTGTCTTCCTGTAGCGATACACAAACAGCAGTAGGAGAATAATCAGTACAACTCCACAAACCAGCCCAACAATCACCAGCACAGGAAATGGAGAGCTTTCAGGCCTCGACGCTGCTATAATAAATAATCTATATTAATATGTATTTGGCACTTATTTAAAACAGATTTTCTAAAGTGCTTTACAAATACAGAGAGTCAAGGTCACATCAGGGATCAGTAAAAAAAACTCCAAGAGTAAGAAACGATGACTCTCATCCAGGGCAGAAAAGATAAATGGAAAAATATATAATAACCCACATATACACTCACATACACACACATCTACAGCACATACAAACAAATACAAATACACTTACACATAAACCAATGCACATGTATTAGAACACATACACTCAAACAGTTACATAAACCCCTGAACACATTACATGCAAACTTTGATTTACACATAATCACATGCGGTATCACAATATATTATGACTCTAAACAAGGTTATATTCCTTTGTAATATAAAGTAATATGTATCATGTATTTACTTTTGTATTTTTATGTTATTATTAATATAGAAAAACAATTTCTCCTTCACAAACTAATAGGTTAAATCCCCTGAAACTTAGTCAACGTCTAATTAAGTGATTCATTTTCCATCTCAGACTGTAACACAGCTCATAAAATAATGCTGAAGAAACTCTTTTTGATCATACTCACATTTTACTGACATCCAACTCTCCGGTGACGTCCATCTCAGCCGACCTTTTGAATCTGTTGCATTACATTTGTAAAAGCCTTCGTCTGACTTTGACACTGCAGAGATAGTCAGCTCCCTTCTGGTATCGTTTTGGATGAGTTTGCCATTTTTATAGAAATCCACAGTAGAAAGAACATTTTCTGTCCTCAACATGCAGCCAAGAGTAACAGAATCTCCCTCAGCCACAGGATGGACGGGGCTCACCAGGATCATATGATCGTCTGTAAAAACATCAAGAATATGAAGGTTTGCTGCTGCAGGTTGAACAAGCTGACATACAATGATGAGAATAAATTCAAAAGTTTTTTCATTTATTTACAGATGCATACAGTAACTGACATTTGACTTATGTATGTAAAACTTAAACATGTCTCACTGTAAATGTAACCTTCTATCACGTGTGAAATTATATGTTAATATGTTCTCACTGCAAACTGAATGATGGAAAAGGTGTCTCTTTGGTGACGGTTAAAATTACAGCTCTGACAATAAACTAAAGCGGCTGAGCTTGTTCAATGGTTTGTTAAAAGAGACATCAAGTTTAACTCATTTTGAAAAGAAGATTTATTGCAATGTCGTGAATCCTCCCTGTTCTCCTAGAATTCTTACATTCATTCAGTCTACTCATTACTTTTCCTGTTTACTAACGCTCATGTCATTGTCTCTTTCATCACACTAAGCTTTCCAGCATTCTCTACCTGATTCCTGATCTGCCTGATCCCTGTTGGTTGTTTTCCTTTCTCTGATTGATCTGTTGGTTTTGACCCTTGACTGTGTACCAGAATAAACCTGATTGCTTGTGGGTTCTTGCCTGTTCTGTGCCTGTAAGCATAACAGGCAGAGGTTTAATGGCGACTTGCTCAGTTTACAAAGTCAGTGAGTGAAGCCACTAATACTATTAGACTGGCGTTCAATTTTCAAAAAATAGACTTGACCTACTAAGGCTGAATCTGCAGGTCATAAAATAGATTAGTTTGGTTAATGTTAGTCACCTACAAATTTAAAAACTGTATAATGGAGTATTGAAATAATTCAAATACAAAAAATGAATTAAAACTCACACGCTCCAGTGATGTTGACTGCATTGCTGAACTGTCCTGTTTCAGACTCACACCAGTACACTGCATCAGTATATCTGTTCGTGTTGCATGTGGATCCAGTCATTGTCCCCCAGGAAGAACAGTCTGACAGGTAACCGGATTTAGAAAACCTGCTCACTCTCCACTCAGTAGAGTTTCCCTCACAGCTCAGTGACACAGACTCTTTCGTGAAGTGTTGCACTCGGTCAGGATTCACTGTGAGAGACGCTGCTGAATCTGAAAAACAACACAGAATGCAAACAATGCTGTGATTCAAATTATGTTTTAATCTTTTTAATTGTTGGTGATTAAAAACAAAGGCTCACACCAATAGAAGTATACGATACAATTCAAAGGTTACAATGGAAATAAACCTTTAGGTTTATTAAAGGTTTAGTCGTGTTCATTTTTGAGGAAGTAAGAAACCCATGAAAATAAATCAGGAAGGAGGGACAGAGGGAAGGGATGGAAGGTAAGAAGCCAAACAAAAAAAAGTACCCATACCTCAACCTCATACTGAGGTACATATTTAAGTAAATGTATTTGTTTATTTTTCAGATCTGGGCATTGCTGGCATGTTTTTAAATTACATGAGCACATACACACAAGTCTTTCAATAAAAATATTGACTGATTGAAAAGTTAATCATGAGATGAAATACAAGTGGAATTAAAAAAAAAAAACATTTATGGTATCCAATAATTTTTTATTAATGTAGTAGCATTAATAGATGAGGTTATGGATTTCTCACGTCAAAATATTTGAACAAATAAGCGCAATAAATTATGTGTCAGGAGGAAAAGGGGGTCAGGGGGTTCGCTCATTTGACCTGATGCTGGTGTGAAGATAAAGGTCAAAGGGTCACCACAAGAAGTACATTTCCTCCATCGTGCAAGTTGAAGTCAAACAGACCTACCTCCAGACCAGACAAACTTAGTGTCACTGTAATAGGTGTAATACACTGGATCTCCTCTTCCAGCTGTGCACACATATCCTGCTGTGTGTGTCTGTCCATGGACGATGTAGGAATCCTGTTCAGTCCCATTACTGCTGCTGCCAGGTAGCAGCTCATATCTGTAGGAGTTGTCTGATAGTTTGGGAACAGCCTTATACCAGTAGAACCTCCATCCTGCAGACGGGTGTTGAACCTCACAGCTCAGAGTTACTGAGGCTCCAGGACTCAGCCATGATGGAGACACAGTGAGGACAGGATGGGGTACATCTGTAGAAAAGTTATGACAATAAAAACATGTATCATTGATGGATTACATGAACTGCTTTTATCCTTCATATTTTCTCCATCCATTTCCAAATACATAATAGTGTCTTAAATATAGTAACCAAAATAACATTTACACGGATGACTTATGACTTACTGTCAGACACTGTCAATGTGAACGCATCACTCCACCCTGTAAAAAACTGTTGTGCACTTTTCATTCTGCCAAAACACCTGTAGTCTCCACTGTTTGATGATGAAGCAAATTTAATAATGTATTCATTTTGTTTGTGTGGGTATGAGCCGGGTGTCGTCCATTCATACACCCACTCAGTGTCTCCTCCATCCTCAATTTCACATGTAAGAGTGATCGTCTCTCCTCTGTATCTCTCAGGCCAGTTGTGTTGCAGGGTCACAACAGCCCTGTTTGTTACTGCTCAGGAAGCCACACATTAAAATAACAAGAGGTTATACAATCAATGTTTTTTACGATTAATCTTAATTTGCAATCATGTATTTAAAATACATTTTTTGTGTATTTTAAACTATAATTCTAAATTGCCAATGTTGCCAGTACCGATTGCATCACTGTACTCTGTGTAGTAAACTGGGTTTCCTCTTCCTCCTCTGCACCAGTAGAGTCCTCCCTTTGAGACACTGATGTTTCCATCTGAGAGGAAGACAACCTCTTCTGTGGTCAGGGGTTCAGAGGTTTTCTCTCCTCTGTACCAGAAGTATTTCCAAGCAGATGATGATGGGCTCACAGAGCAGGTCAGGGTCACACTGCCCCCTGCTGGAGTGTCTGCGTTGTCTTTCCTCATTTGGGCCTTTGGTCTGTTGGCTGTTTAATTTAGAACAAACACATAAAAATTGTTGTTATTATCGTCCTAGTTAAAGTCCATTCTGAAAAATAATGAAATGAGTAATATAATCTCATCCAGTATTCTTGTCGGTGCTGCAACTCATTTTTGAAAATAATACAGAAAATATTTAATCACTGTGTATATTATTAGAGTATAGTGAACTGATGGAAATCAAAAGCAAATATGCTTATGTTTGCACATAATAACCACAAAACCATCAAGTCATTGATTAAATAAAACTAACCGTGGATTAAAGTGTGTCACTCTATTGCTACATGTCCTTTGTCTCCTTGTGGCCAAATGTCCTTGAATTTTGAGAATTCAGTATGAAAACTACTTACGTTCCACTTTCAGTTTTATTGGTTTGGATTCTTCTTCCTCACCAAATTTGCACTTATAAGAGCTCCCATCTGACACTGGAGAAATGGTCATTTCAACTGTGTTATTTGATATTATCGGTGATTGATGGTTTGTGTCCATTTCAATAAGTGATCTGTCTTTGTAGAAGGTAGCGTTCTCCTTTCTCTGAGTGCGATGCCTACAGCGCAGAGTCACTGATTCTCCTTCATACAAAGTGGATGCAGGACTTTCCAGGATCACATCACTGTCTGTGTAACACAGGTCATTCATGTTTTACTAAGTCAGCTCAATTAAATGAACATATCATTAATATAAACACGTTACAACATACAGTATCAGTGATGTATGTTTTTAACTTAATTATAATTTAACATTAACATTAAGTTGTGTTTGATTCTTTACTGTTATCACTTATAAGGGGAATTTTGCTTATGCTGTAAACAGTCAGATGGGTTAATTTCTATAATGTCTTGTCCTGCTTTTACTTTTAAAAATGAATAAAATACTGTTATTAGTCTTATTTTCATCATGTAAATCCTCTGATGTGACCTGCTGAGCCCTGCCCATCTTTTTCGTTCTTATTTTAGTTCTTATGATTATGTGATAACGGATCATTTACACAAAAAGCACAGGATTAAACAGGTCTACAGCTGCCTCTACAGCATTAGTGGAGCTGCTCAAACTTTAAGGTTTCTGAATCTCAAACTAGTTTTTACACTTGATTAAAATCCAAATACATTTGTTCATCATATTAGTACCTTGCCAAACAGGGTGATCATATCAACATGACTCATAAATAAATGTGTTTAGTGAACTTGGTCATGGTGGTAAAACTTACCTGATACAGTTAGAGAGACTTTATTACTTTCTGTAAAATATGATGAGTCCCTGAGAATACCAATGCACTGGTATTCACCACTGTCCCCTGTAGCTAGAAGTTGTATTGTATGGCTCTTATTTGTGTTGTGGGGGATAAATTCACGGCCATCCTTCCAGGTTGTGTAATACCAGTCAGTGTCTTCTTCTTCATTCAAGTCACATATGAGAGTCACAGACTCTCCAGTGAATAAAGTGGACCAGTTTGGTTCAATGGTCAGCACAGAATCTAGAAACCAACACAAAATGTATAAAGTGTGATAAATCAAGATGATAAATACACTGAGAAAAAGAAAACAGAAAGAGGAAGTGATGAAGAGTGATACAGTAGGTGGAGATTCAACTTGAGTGAATAAATGAAATCAAAGAAACTTGTATAATTACCTTGAGCATGTGCACAGTAGAGGAGTATATTCAGCGCTACAATAAAGTTTGAAACTTCATCAGACCCATCAAACTGACAGAAACGATCACATATATAATAAGCTCAGGCATCTAAAAACTACGAGTTGTATAGATAAACAGAGAAAGTCACTGATGTACTCACAGAAAAACCTCAGCACACAGAGCAAAGTGTGTCCCATCGTCACATCCAGCACGGACACTCGGTCACTCTGCATCTAAGAACTTCTACTTTGCGTAGAGAGAAAGATTGAAACTGCAGCATATGAAGAGAAACCAGGAACTGTGGGGCAGCAAAAGATCCTATTTCATACGAATACTGTATCGGAAGTTTACTCCAACTTCTTCCTCTTTTGAGTTTAACTGAGTCTGAGTCGGTGCCTCCTCCTCTTTTACACAAAGCTCACATAACTGGGTTGACATATAACCATTAAATTGACTCACATCATCTCATACACATATGCACATGTAAAACGTTCCCTCTGCTCTTGCAACCACAGTGTCCGTTTTGTGATAGATGTGCGTCATGTGTAAGTATCTTTGTACGCATGAACAGAACATCCTGTTTGTGTCTCTAACACGCTCCACAGTGATTGTGAAATGAAATGTAGTCAAAATGTCCACATTTTATTTAGTGGTAGAATCTTATTGTCTGAAGGGAAACACACAAAGTAGAAAGTAGAAAAAACTGGATGTCCACATTGCTGGTCCTCTCTATGGTCTATGTTACTATGTATGGCCCCTTTGACTTGGTGATTTGAGACACCTGTCTCCAATATTACAAAATTTGCCCTCAAGGGGCTTTAAACGCTGTACAGCATATGAAATCCTCTATCCTTAGGCTCTCGATTTGGATAAGGATTATTAGGAAAATGCCTTTAAACCAGAAGCAGGGAGTGCATTTCCAATCTGTTTACTGTGTACTACTAACACAAATTCAGAAATCCCAAATATAAACTAACTGCAATCACCAGCTAAGGCTCTTGAGGTGCATTTCATATGCAAGAATAACTGTCTTAAGGACTTAGTGGTTAAAAACGCCAATTATGCTGTTCACTATGAATGTGTTTGAGCTCGTTTGAAGCGATGAACAAACAAGGACTGACATTTCCTGTTGACTTTGCTTGCATTAGCAACTACGTTCTGAAGACAGTAAGTTAACTGGTTTAAATTCTGGTCAGATGCAGTATGTATATTTGATATGATAAATAAGTATATACATTTTAGAATAGAATTTAATGCACTGCTCATGAAAACTGATGAGGTCCCATCATTTGTGAGGCTGCATAGAGATAGCTATCTCAATGTCCTTCCTGACATAGATATGATCATCCTGTAGGCTGCTGCTGCTACGCAATGGGTCAGTAATTCCTGATGCTATTATACAGGCAGCTGCATAAAATGGTAAAGGGTTTAAAACATATAAATACATTTCTTTCCAGCATTAATAAAGGGCCCACTTGTCTACAGAGATGAAACCGCAGGTGTCGTACTCCATCAGCAGTAGTTCAGCATTGTGTTAGTAACCCAACCCATCACCCAACTGTGAAAGTTTTATCTGAAACGATGCTCATTCTTCAGCTTAAGTTTACAAAGTCAGTTTGAACCGCAGGGCTGTAGAGAAAAGTACCCCATCGCCCTGGCATGTCCTCACCTTATGATGAAATTCTGGTTGCAAGTTCAAGTTGGACTTCATCCAGAGGAAGTGACTGCGCTCCAGCAAAACAGAAATAGTCTCATTAACAGAAGTGTGTCAAGAGCCGAAGTCCTGCCTCCTCCCCCAGCTAGCCTGTTATTAGTACAAGCTGCGACTCAATAGGTTTACTTGGTTACGTTGATGAATTGTTAGAATTGTACCCTCCAGTACAGCAGCAGATTCACATTTACTTAAAAATATATACAGAAACCCACATGAACATGTTGTAGCTTTTCAGAAACCCTCTATGAGAAATACAATTAATCTGGTGAAATTTAAAGGAGACTGCTTTATTGCGTCATTATCCACAATGCAATCACCTACATAAATGCTGCAAATGCAAATTGTAACAAAACAAAAACACTTGAATAGTCTTGCTGTTATTTATTGAGAAAAAATTGGATTAAATCCAGATTATGTTATTATTTCAGACAGTCACATACAAAACACGGTGCAGCTCTGATATTTGAATAGCAGAGACAGTAGTTGTTTGGATACTGCACTGAAAATTCATGAATGTAGTTATAAATGTTGTCATTCATGCTTCTCGTTTGGTGGCTTGATGCCTCTCTGATCTGAAACAATATCACATTTAACAACTCAGCCACTACAATAGAACACTGATGTTACTTAAAATACATACAGTTAAATAAAATACATACAGTAGATATCAATACATGTTTAAAAAGACAGGAAACATGTACAAGTAATAGGATATGTTGTTTGATAACTGAT
This sequence comes from Lateolabrax maculatus, assembly GCA_031216445.1. NCBI lineage: Eukaryota > Metazoa > Chordata > Actinopteri > Acropomatiformes > Lateolabracidae > Lateolabrax > Lateolabrax maculatus. The sequence goes on from CM062207.1 coordinate 5,635,513, forward strand.
CATTGTATATATATATATATTAAACTTGATGTTGATGTCCAACCTGGATCTTTGTCATCCAGCACTGAAAAAGATGTTGACTTTAAAGCTGCACTTCCCCACCTGGTTACTAAAACTCAAATATACTGAATCAAACTGTTACTGCTGCTGCTTTTTGGAACAGCTTACATTCAAGGTTTCTTATAAAAACTTAAAAATAAATGACAGAATAACTGTATTTAATAACTAACTGTAAAATAATAATAATGCAGTGCATAAATACTAAATGAGAATAATATAATCTGCTAAATACTAAGCATGTCTGATATTTGGATAGCAGAGGTGCCCAAAATCATTTTATAAAATCCTGTTGAGCATTTTTCTTTGTCGATACAGCTCTCTTTACAGGCCTGGAAGAAAAACAAGATATATGGTTGTTCAAGATGCAAGGATGCTTTCTGATAAGTTATTCTGACTTATACTTATTTAATTATCTGTAGAATAAGTCATTATATTATGCACATCATATGGCAGCATTATTACCTTGAGCTGTTCCTTGTTTAACTTCAGAATAAACAGTTTCCTCAGTTGCTGCAGGAGTTGATTTTCCTATGGAGAGATGTTTAGTTTGAAACAATTGCCAGTAATGTCATAATTAATGATGAAAATGTACTAAACTGACAGGTGCATTGTCAGGGTTAACGTCTCCACTAATAGTATTACAGCTTTTACAGGTTTGACTGTATGTCAACAGTTCTTAGGCAATGCATACATACAAAATACAAAATAAACATACATGACTTATGATGCTTAATAAGAAATATAAATATAGAACACATTACATACTGTAAATAGCACTGTGTCTAACACCAACATCTGGGACAAAAGAACTGCAGGTGAATGCAGACTTCACTTACCTTTGTTTTTCTTGGCTTTACCTTTACTGTGGCTGCTGACTTGGGCATAAGTCAGATTGTCGTCTAAAACAGAAGCCAAATTTCAGAATTTGTTTGCTCAGAACAGATATATTACACTGTACAGCTTGATGGATGGATGGATAAAATGTGTTTTTTCACAACTGTACAATAGCGTCAGATATTGAAATAAAAATCATAATACACACAAATTAGTTTTTGTCACCACACAGACACCTCAGCTACAGTGTATTTGGTTTGTTTTTGGTTTGTTTGTTTTCAAAAACAATTCAGTTTTATGCTGTGAGATTTAATTATCTGTAGAATAAGTTATTATATTATGCACATCATATGGCAGCATTATTACCTCGAGCTGTTCCTGATTGAACTTCAGAATAAACAGTTTCTTCAGTTGCTGCAGGAGTTGATTTACCTATGAATGGAGAGATGTTTTGTTTGATACAGTTGCCAGGAATGTCATGATAAATCATGACAATGTAGTAAACTGACAGGTCCATTGTCAGGGTTAACGTAATACATGAATGACAGTATTGTAATGTCCACAGCGCTCAAACCGGCCAAATAGCAGAGTATTATAGCTTTTACAGTATTTACTGATGTATGTAAACTGTCCTTAAGCAATGCATACATACAAAATACAAAATAAACATACATGACTTAAAAGATGTTTAATAAGTAATATAAAGAAAAGAGTTTCAGGACTATTGAACACATTACATACTGTAAACAGCATTATGTCCAACACCAACATGTGGGACAAAAGAACTGCAGGTGAATGCAGACTTCACTTACCTTTGTTTTTCTTGGCTTTACCTTTACTGTGGCTGCTGACTTGGGCATAAATCAGATTGTCGTCTAAAACAGAAGCTCAAATCTCAAAATTTGTTTGCTCAGCAGAGATATATAAAACTGTAAAAAAATGTGACTGTCAAAATACACCTAAATTAAATTTCGTCACCACACAGAAATCTCAGCTAATGTGTCTTTGGCTTCAGTTTTATGCCATATCTTGGAGATGGAAATATATTGGAAACAAATGACACAACATACATTAACAATCACATTAATACAATTACAAACTGTATATAAAAACAGCCAAATACCCAAGAGTCTCAAAGGCCTGATATGTGTAAGATTTGAGACTATCCAACTCTGGTGACCCCAAGTGGTAATATGTAGTTGCTATCCAAGGTGACTGAGATTAATAGAAGCACACGCTGACCCATAATTACCTCCAGTGTAATTATATGACACATTTCAATATAAACTTTGAGCATGACTGTTGTAACTGACTGTACCTGCAGTTCCTGTCTTCACATCAGAGTATATAGCGCTCTCCTCTGGTTTATGTGGCCTCCCTGTTAAGATAATCAGATGAATCAATAAAGGAAATAATTAAATCGATACTTTTTTGGGGGGCCAAAACATCTCTAAATTATGTTCTATTCATGTATGTATGTATTCGGAGTACTCACCCTTCTTTCCAGTGTTTTTGAGTTCAATCACAGAATATGTAACATCGTGGGATTCATCTGCATCTGAAATATACATGTAACATGACATTTGATGATTTGTTTTTAAAAATCTTATCAACTGGCAGCCAAATTTGCTTACTGCAAGCAAGCTCATGTCTAAAAATGTATGTTTAAAAATCAACATTAGTTTATATGCTTACCATGAAGAGCAGAGGACAAGTCATTACACTGAGCCTCATGATTTGTGTCAGAACCCCGATAAGTGCTCTCAGACTGAATTGGCCTACAACATGTAGTAAATACAATACATTTAAAAAGCAACATGTACTGTATTGCTGTTATGTTGAAAATGAGAGAAGAGTGTTGAACCAACCTGATGAAGCATGAATCTGTGAAAAAGACATTTGTTGTTACATGGTTTTGTATTGTAATTTCTTATATTGATTTTATATGTCATGAGACCAGAATACATGTGTGTATTTAAATAATTAAAGCATAAAAGATCTAATAATAGAAGAAGGTCTCACTCTTGGACGGTCTGTAGCGATACAAAAGGAGCAGAAGGAGAATAAATACGATTCCACAAACCAGCCCAACAATCAACGGTACAGGAGATGAAGAGCTTTCAGGCCTGGACACTGATAAATAATAAATAATAACAGTTAATAAACTTGTACAGAACTTTTCTTAAACCCAATTTACAAAGATGTCACATGTCACATGAACCATAGTAAAGACTAAACATAAAAATATGCACATGAACCATCCCTTAGTTATGCTGCTATAGGCTTAGACTGCCGGGGGACTTCCTATGACGCAGTGAGCTTCTCTCTCCTCCTCTCCCTCTCTATCTGTATGCATTCCTATCCCACTAATACAGATTACCAACTCCACTTCTTCCTAGTAGTTCTGGTACTTTCTGCGTTTTTTTGCCCTCTCACTTTCTGCAGGTATTTCCTCCTCTGGAGCTGTAGATTCTGGATCTGTGATTGCCGGCCGTCTACTGCCCCCACGTTCCTGCTCCACACTCACTGCTGCAGTTGTTATTATTGTTAGTCTGATTTGTTGTCTCTCCTCCTGCTCTGTCTCCCCTCTCCCCCTCTCTCCTCCCCTTTCAACCCAATCGGTCGATGCAGATGGCCGCCCACCCAGAGCCCGGTTCTGCTCGAGGTTTCTACCTGTTAAAAGGGAGTTTTTCCTCGCCACTGTCGCCAAGTGCAGCTCATGGTGGGAACTGTTGGGTCTCTGTAAACAATATTTTAAAGAGTATGGTCTAGACCTACTCTATGTGAAAGCGTCTTGAGATAACTTTTGTTATGATTTGGCGCTATACAAATAAAATTGACTTGACTTGACGTGAAGTACATGATATACGTACAATATATACACCAACATGTCAGAATACAGTGAGAAATTAGCCATTCACAATAAATCCTGACTATCACAACCACTGATGGACTTTCTTCAGCTCAAAAGGAAACATTCTTTACTGAATCCAACAGGTGAATTAGGCTGAAACTAATGCTCCTTCAAATCCACTTCACAGTATTTGACCATGAACGCAGAAACATAAAAGAAGATGCAGCAGTTGTTTTAATCCTACTCACCTTTAACTGACATCCAACTCTCTGCTGACTCTTTTTGTGAGTTTTCACACTTGTAGAAGCCTTCATCTGACTTTGACACTGCAGAGATATTTAGCTCCTTTCTGGTATCATTTTGAATGAGTTTGTCATTTCGATAGAAAAACACTTTGGAATCGAATCCTCCGGTCTTCAGTTTGCAGGTCAGACTAACAGAATCTCCCTCAGTCACAGGACAGAGAGGGCTCTGCAGAATAATATCTTCATCTGTAAAACAGTCAGAGAATATAAGGTTTCAGTCAGAGATCAGCTGCTGCAGAACTTCACAATGATGAGAACAGATCACACATATTGTGTTTTCTCTGTAGCACTTTGAGTTAATGTTAAAGAAAACAAAGTCTTAAAATGTATTTGAGAGACAGGTGACTTTTATCTGGCAAATGTTTTGGTGTAACTTGTTCTGTGTACAAAGGTGCTGCTAAATATTGATTGTATTTACTAATGATAATGACTAACACTGAATTATCATAAAATAGGCTGAACCTACTTAAGTAAATCTACAGAAAATAAAAACAATTGTGTGGCTTCATTTTTGTCACCTACAATTACTTAAGATACCATGTAGCAGAGTAAAGGTCCAAACTCTTTACATGTCAGTGAACTGTGTTCCTCAGTGTAGAGATACACAACATAGTTCTAAAATATGTTGAAACACATAACAGGATGTTTAAAATGATTTAGAAAAGAAAAAGAAAATGTAATGAAAGCATACTGTGTATAGTGATGTTGACTGCGTTGCTGAACTCTCCTGTTTCAGACTCACACCAGTACACTGCATTGCTCTGCCAGTAACTGTTTATGTTACATGTGGATCCAGTCATTGTCCCCCAGGAGGAGCTGCAGGACGAGTAGCGGTCCTCAGGAGACCTCATCACTCTCCACTCAGTAGAGTTTCCCTCACAGCTCAGTGAGACAGAGTCAGAGGTGAAGTGTTGCACTCTGTCAGGACTCACTGTGAGAGACGCTGATGACTGAAAATCTGAAAAACAACATGTGATAAGAGTTCAAACCAAAAACAGTGATCTTAAGATTAAAAATGCCACAGTGCAAATATTCCTCTGCTTTGTTTTTTATTACTGCAAACAGTGCATCAAGGTGCAGTGTTTTTAACCAGCCTATACATGTCCTGCTTGTTGTGAAAATAAAAATAGAAAGTATAAGCAATAAGATGAACTTAAGTATCCAAAGTAAAAGTACTCAGTGCAAAGAAGAGCAAAGTTTCAGAAGTGAAAATCTCTTTTTGGTGTTTTCAGATTAATTGAAAAAGGAAGAAGGGTAAACACAGAAGGACACAAGGACATTCTGCCCAGTCCAGTGTTTAAAATTATAATCAATCAAAGATCATAAGATCACCACAATCAAATCGTTTCTTCCATTTGGGGATCATGAATGTACACAGCCAATTATTTGTTAACATTAGTTTTAAAGAGACTGAATGTTGGTCACAGACAGGAAATGGATGAACTGAGGTGTTGACATAACATCTGCTGCTTGAGAGGACAGACGGAAACAAACTGACCTCCAGACCAGACAAACTTGGGATTACTGTAATGAGTGTAATACACTGGATCTCCTCTTCCAGCTCTGCACACATATCCTGCTGTGTGTGTCTGTCCATGGACGATGTAGGAATCCTGTTCAGTCCCATTACTGCTGCTGCCAGGTAGCAGCTCATATCTGTAGGAGTTGTCTGATAGTTTGGGAACAGCCTTATACCAGTAGAACCTCCATCCTGCAGACGGGTGTTGAACCTCACAGCTCAGAGTTACTGAGGCTCCAGGACTCAGCCATGATGGAGACACAGTGAGGACAGGCTGGGGTTCTGTTGAAAAGTCATTTTTCAGGACAAACATGCAGTGATAGTGGATCAAACACATCCTTCATAATCACTGCAAACAAACTTGAAGATTTACTTATAAAATACACACAAACTAAAACAACTTTGTGTTGAATTGTATAACATTGACTTTGAAAGAATTGTGATGTGACTTACTGTCTGATACTGTCAATTTGATGGGATCACTCCAATCTGTCAAAGACTGCTGTGCACTTTTCATTCTGCCCAAACACCTGTAGCTTCCACTCTGGGATGACCAAGCGGATCTAATACTGTATTCATGTTGCTTTGAAGGTTTGTCTGAGCTGGTTGTGTCCCATTCATACTCCCACTCAGTGTCTCCTCCCGTTATCTCACATCTTAGAGTCATCGTCTCTCCGTAGTATATCTGAGGCCAGTTGGGTTGCAGAGTCACAACAGCCTTGTTTGTCACTGTTCATGTCCAATAATTCCCAGTAAGGATACAAACATGACAAAACATTAAATCTACATCATACCATAATGTTTTTAGCCTTTTTATCAAATCAATAATTATGAATACAAAATAGTTTTTAAATTCTGTCTCAAAAACAAATGCCAAACTCACTTATTTTGTTGATACTGAGTGAATCACTGTACTCTGTGTAGTAAACTGGGTTTCCTCTTCCTCCTCTGCACCAGTAGAGTCCTCCCTCTGAGACACGGATATTTCCATCTGAGAGGAAGACAACCTCTTCTGTGGTCAGGGGTTCAGAGGTTTTCTCTCCTCTGTACCAGAAGTATTTCCAACCAGATGATGATGGGCTCACAGAGCAGGTCAGGGTCACACTGCCCCCTACAGGAATATCTCTGTTGTCAGCACTCAGTTGGGCCTTTGGTCTGTTGGCTGTTTAATTTAGAACAAAGATGTAAACACAAAATTACTGTCACTGTAATTTAGTCCTCACAGGTAAAAAATATTTTTTTAATTTATACATACTGGATACATAATAGTTTAATTCTGACAAAGGACCTCTGTTGCATGTCACACTGCTCTCTTTTGCTGTGTTTCTTGTCTGTATCTCTACTGTAACTATCCAGGAGCACAATTTACCAGATTTACAAAATGCAAAGCAATCAAAACACAAACATAATACCTGGGAGAGCCTTATAGGAACCTTGCAAATTTATCAGCAAGCAACAATCCTTTGTGAAATGTGACGCTGCCACAATTTGTGACCTGCGTCAAAAATCTCTGTTGCCTGATAATTTGCTGCTGCAGTACTCAATGATACATTTGTGCAGGCCCTTTGGCAACAAGGTGTGTTTAACTGTTGAACATGTTGGGTGAGAGCAAGAGACCCTGGACAGGTTGTCAGTGTTTCACAGGGTTAACACATAACACAGACAACTATTAACACTAACACCAACAGGCAACGTAGACTAACCAACTAGGAAATTAATCTAAACTAACCTAACCTCAGATTAATAAAACCTGCGAGTTAACTCAACCAGTTGCCCAGAGTTTAAGTTTGTAACCAGAAGCTTCTTGCTGTGTGGAACAGTGTTAAACTGGACCATCGTTCTTTGTTCATTACTGTAAATGATTATATTTCAAAGGATGCAGCACTCTTACTGGCTCCTTTTCAGGTATTTTGTTCCCTCGCTAACAGAATTTGTTACTTCATGACCTGAAGACAGATACATAATTGTTGAAGAAAGAATTGTTTTCTGTTTCCTTATTTAGATTTTCATTATGGAAGAAAGATGGTCAAACTTACGTGATACTGTCAATGTGATGATCTTACTCCACTCTGTTGAGGAGTATGAGTCCCTTCTACCCTTACAGCTGTATTCTCCACTGTGGGACTCAGTAGCTCTGTTAATCCTGTATTCACTAGATGATGGAGGTGTGTTTAATTTGGCTGTCCTCCATTCATACGTCCATTTAGTGTTTCCTCCTCCTTGGATCTCACATCTGACAGTGATCGTCTCACCACTGAATATCTGAGGCCAGTTGGGTTGCAGAGTGACAACAACCCTGTTGGAAACTGTTAAGATAAAAAATACTCAGTTCAGATACTAATAAACAAAATAAAATCAACAAAAATAAATCATTTTCAGCACCAATTTTAATGGTAATCATCATTATTTTCATCTTGCAACAATTTGACTTTTGTAGAAAGGTTTAAAATCAATACAAACACGACTCAACAGCTGTGACAACAAAAACAATTAAAAAACAGGCAATGTGTTTAAAAGGAGAAATTAGAAAGGAAGTGCTAAACATTGGTAGTGTGATATATTGATTTTATAAAGAAGCTGATTATTGATATAAGGTCAATAGCAAATTAAAAACAGCCTTTTTGAAAGATGACTTGTGATTGATTAGTCATGCCTGCAGAGACCGACAGGGGGCGCTCTCGGCCACGCTGCATTATTCTCAATGAAGCTGCCAGAGAGAAAGCATCTGTCTGAGAATCCTTAGTGACATCTCCCCTTGTCAGGTACCAGATGAGTTTTTATGCTCTTAAACTTTGGAATATGTTTGTTAAGACTGTGAGTTTTGTTAACATGCTGACTGAATGTTGAGTGTGTTGGAAGCATTATTTCCAGTTCTAGGTTGCTAATTGATACACTGTTAATTAATCACCAATGCATTTGTGTGTTCATTCCTAAAGTAACTGTTTATGAGAAGGAACAATGAATATAACAAGTAGAAGAGAAAATGCTAACTAATGTTTTATACAATTTTTTTGTTTATTTTCAATATATTTAAGTTTGATCATTGAAGTTTAAGTTTATTAATTAATAAACCATTTTCATAAATACTTTAAACCTGTTACATCTGATTTACATGTTTAAGAATAAGTGAGAAATGACGATATACTTCCTTGTTTACTTGTCTGTAAAAGAAAAGTGAAAGAAAACAAGAAAGCTAGGTTGGAAAGTTGAACTTGAAATGGAAAGAAAATGTACATCATTGTTGAGATACTTATGTTAAACAAACTTTTGTACTTATGTAAATATTGCTGAAAATAATTTTATTCTCAATGAAGCTGCCAGAGAGAAAGCATCTGTCTGAGAATCCTTAGTGACATCTCCCCTTTTCAGGGCGTAACAGTAGCAGCAATTTCCTGAGACATAAAGAAACCTTTGTGGTTACATGCTTTTTGAAAATGGATTAATCTAAAGATTCATAAAAGAGGAGAGCACACACACACACACACACGTTCATCTTTCTGTACTCGTGAAGACCCTTTCAGCAGCATCTTGGTTCAAACATGGGGCTGAATGATATCTAAGAACTAACTAACACCAAGTCAACAGATATTGCAAAAGGCAGACAAGAGCTTTAATCAATTGTAAGTATTAGAAGTAAAACTGAGCAGCAAGAAGCTTCTTCTGCTCTCGTCTGGCATCTGTGCACAACCTAAAGAGGGTTTAACACATGTTTCCTTTTCACCATCATCATCAGAGGAAGAGCTACAGACTATAGTGGGTTTTATGGGGGCAGCCAAGATCACATCCTAATTTCTTTTTTATCTTTAACTTAATTTTACTCAGTTTTACTGATATAAATAAAACACCCTCCACTGTATTCTGGAGAGCAGAAAATATTTTTTCAGAAATTTGTAGTTTTATAATAATTCAGTTTGACACAAATTAGTCATAAGTTGCAGAATACTGCAAGATGTAGATCTGGGTCTCGTTTTGAATGAGAGACAGATGTTTTAGGGATATTGTGCTTCAGTCTACAAGGGTTAAACTACTGCAAAATGAAAAAGTAATCTGGTGCACAGACAGACAGAAAGGCAGAGAAGATATTTCTGTGAATCTTGTCGTCTGTTCTTCTGTCTAAAGTCGTTGGCAGGTTTGCCAGTATGAAACAGAGAAGGATGGACATCTAGTTTGTTGTGAGTTAACTGGATAATTTATTATGTTGGAGTTGAACCAGGCGTCATTCAGAAACACACAGAGATAAGTAAATATACATTTTTGTTTATATACAATTTCATTTAATTTCTCTGTATTTACAAGAGTGACGTAACAGAGAAACTAGTTTACTGTGGTGGATTTGTGGCTGAAAACTGTTTTACTAATCTTAGTTTAAAGATATGACGACGATAAACTGCAGATTTTATTCATGATGTAGATGACAGTATTTTTTAAAAGGCTTAAATGTTGTTTATAGATAAAACTGACAACAGATTTAAATAATGCATTTTAATTATTCCAGATCAAATTACTTAACTCACCAGTTTTCTGAATGGTGACTTCCCTGCTGAACTCTGTGAAGAACGATGGATTTCCTCTTCCTCCGATGCAGGAGTAGAGACCTCCTTGTGAGACACTGATAACTTTGTCTGGTGCAGCATCATTTATGGTCTGAGCTGCAGAAGACTGTGATGTACGTCTGAACCAGTAGTATCTCCAGTCAGCAGAGCCCTCCACAGAGCAGGTCAGTGTCACAGCGCCCCCCAGTGGTATGATGGTTGTGTCTGCTGTCAGTGTGGCTGTAGGTTTATTCTCTGTTCAGTTTGGAGAAAAAAGAAAACAAAACAAAACAACAGAATTTCCCTTTAGAAAAATGTTTTACATAGTAATTTGATTTATTCTTTATTTGAACGACAACTACATAGTTCTCTGTTCTTCCCTGTGAATCATTATAATTCAACAGTACAATGTATGGTGGCTCCTCTAAAGTTATTCTGTTCACACAATAAAAAACAAACACAATGTGTTAGAGACGTCATTATTGTTGGAGGGAGAAATGTTTCCTGTTGTTTTATTTAGATAAATGAAAACATTAAAATCATTTTCAGTATGGATGACTGATGGTCCAACTTACGTGATACTGTCAGTTTGATGGAGTCACTCCACTCTGTGAAGGAATAGTCCTTTCTACCCTGACAGCTGTATTCTCCACTGTGGGACACAGTAGCTCTGCTAATAACACATTTATTGTCTGTTAGACGTGTGTTTGAGCTGGCTGTCCTCCATTCATACGTCCACCCAGTGTTTCCTCCTCCCTGGATCTCACATCTGACAGTGATCATCTCACCACTGAATATCTGAGGCCAGTTGGGCTGAAGGGTCACAGTGGGCCTGGAAACTGTTCACATCAAGAATACCCAGTTAGGATACAAACAGGATTAAAACAAATAAAATGTAATCGTTTCCACTATAATCCCTTTGGTAATTATGTGAATACATGTTGTTCTGTTATGCATCAAAATTGAAAAAACAAACATACAAATACAACTCAACAGTTATAATACAACAATTATAATGTTGACAGTTGTTTAAAAGAAACTACTCAGAGGTCAGTAAAGTGCCAAGCAGTGTTAATACTGGCAGCTGCTCAGGAGATAAAAGAGCTTACAGAGGCCACAACAGTCTCCCAAAACACTGAAGAACTAGAAGCCTTCTACAGGATGCATTTAGAGTGAGACCAGACTGTTTGACCCCAGAAATATGGAGGAACATTTAGATAATCCCCTGTAGTAAGTCTTGTGTTTAATGTCTAGTTTACCATGAAGGTGGATTCTGAATATTTAAGTGTTTCAATAAAAGTCAGCAACTTTTTGTTTAACATTAGGATTTCTAGTTAATTCAAATTAAAATCTTGATAGAATAAAAATGTGTTGGCATTCAAGCACAATTTGGCATCAAAAACATTGTAAATCTACAGACATTTCCACAATTTTTCCTCTGATTGTGTTAATGTTCACAACTTTATCTTTTTCCTCATGAACTCTCACCTCCAAAAAAATGATTTGTAGCAGATACAAAAATCACAACATACATCATTAACTCTCCAAAATGTTAAATATATTTAACAAAACAAGATAAGAGCCATCCCACCATTTTATTATATTATTACAAATCAAATGACTTCACTCACCAGTTTCCTGAATGGTGACTCCCCTGCTGTTCTCTGTGAAGAACGATGGATTTCCTCTTCCTCCTCTGCAGGAGTAGAGACCTCCTTGTGAGACACTGATAACTTTGCCTGGTGCAGCATCATTTATGGTCTGAGCTGCAGAAGACTGTGATGTACGTGTGAACCAGTAGTATCTCCAGTCAGCAGAGCCCTCCACAGAGCAGGTCAGTGTCACAGCGCCCCCCAGTGGTATGATGGTTGTGTGTGCTGTCAGTGTGACTGTAGGTTTATTCTCTGTTCAGTTTGGAGAGAAACAAAACAAAACAAAACAAGTAAATGTCTTCAATAGAATTTCCATCAGAAAAATATTTTTACTTCATAACAGACTTAAAAACATTGATCATAACAGACTTCTAAATACTTACAATCACACACTTTAAACAATAACTAAGTCATTATAAATCAGAGCATCATTAGTCAATAATACAGTTGTTACCACATAACTAACTAGGAACTGTTAATGTCTTAGTGCAATTTTATGGTGGACACAGAATAGTTATGGTGATTATGTGTTGGCATGGTTCCTAACAAATAGGTGCCCTGTTGGTGAGTTCAGCAGATTCATTGTGATTTATTATTAATTTGGACGACAACTACATAGTTCTCTGTTCTTCCCTGTGAATCATTATAATTCAACAGTACAATGTATGGTGGCTCCTCTAAAGTTATTCTGTTCTCACAATAAAAAAAAACTTACGTGATACTGTCAGTTTGATGGAGTCACTCCACTCTGTTAAGGAATAGTCCTTTCTACCCTTACAGCTGTATTCTCCACTGTGGGACACAGTAGCTCTGCTAATTGTGTATTCACTAGATGATGGAGGTGTGTTTGAGCTGGTTGTCCTCCATTCATACGTCCACTCAGTGTTTCCTCCTCCCTGGATCTCACATCTGAGAGTGATCGTCTCACCACTGAATATCTGAGGCCAGTTGGGCTGAAGGGTCACAGTGGGCCTGGAAACTGTTCACATCAAGAATACCCAGTTAGGATACAAGCAGGATTAAAACAAATAAAATGTAATCGTTTCCACTATAATCCCTTTGGTAATTATGTGAATGTATGTTTTTCTATTCTGCTGCAAAATTGAAAAAGCAAACATAAAAATACAACTCAACAGTTATAATACAACAATTATAATGTTGACAGTTGTTTAAAAGAAACTACTCAGAGGCCAGTAAAGTGCCAAGCAGTGTTAATACTGGCAGCTGCTCAGGAGATAAAAGAGCTTACAGAGGCCACAACAGTCTCCCAAAACACTGAAGAACTAGAAGCCTTCTACAGGATGCATTTAGAGTGAGACCAGACTGTTTGACCCCAGAAATATGGAGGAACATTTAGATAATAATTTAGATAATTAGATAATGTTTCAATAAAAGTCAGCAACCTTTTGTTTAACATTAGGATTTAAAGTTAGTTCAACTTAAAATCTTGATAGAATAAAAATGTGTTGGCATTAATAACATTCATGTTTGCCTTCAAGCACAATTTGGCATCAAAAACCCTGTAAATCTACAGACATTTCCACAATTTTCCCACTGATTATGTTAATGTTCACAACTTTATCTTTTTCCTCATGATCTCTCGCCTCCAAAAAGATGATTTGTAGCAGATACAAAAATCACAACATACATCATTAACTCTCCAAAATGTTAAATATATTTAACAAAACAAGATAAGAGCCATCCCACCATTTTATTATATTATTACAAATCAAATGACTTAACTCACCAGTTTCCTGAATGGTGACTTCCCTGCTGTTCTCTGTGAAGAACGATGGATTTCCTCTTCCTCCTCTGCAGTAGTAGAGACCTCCTTGTGAGACACTGATAACTTTGCCTGGTGCAGCATCATTTATGGTCTGAGCTGCAGAAGACTGTGATGTACGTGTGAACCAGTAGTATCTCCAGTCAGCAGAGCCCTCCACAGAGCAGGTCAGTGTCACAGCGCCCCCCAGTGGTATGATGGTTGTGTTTGCTGTCAGTGTGACCTCACGTCTCTGTGCTGTATAGTTTAGAAAAACAATCAAACAAGGAAATTACTGAAATGAACTTACCATCAAGATTTCAAGGCATTTCTACATAACGAGGTGGAAACCCTTTTTTTTCACATTATGTATAACTTTGCACATGTTCATGTACAAACGAGGGAATTCTACATGAGTGGAGGCAGAGAGAGCTCAACACACTGCAGCTGCAGAAAACACATGCAAAGACACAGAACCCAGTCAAGTTAAGAAACAGTTTGACAACACAAACACGGCTGCAAATACAGAATTTGTAGGGGACACGTGGTTGATGCTAGGTGTACCTGATATCTGCAATAATGAAATCATGTAACCAGAATGTCAAATCTAAAATTTGTTTGTTTTCGAGGATCTTTGAAGAGTGGTCTTAAGATTCCCCTGGAAACTTCCACTGTGTTATCGCAGCATTTCTCTGTCTGCTTGTATTTTCTGTATTTGCAGAGTCAAACTGGTGAATGTTTCTTAATTTTCTTGAGTTTCATTTCTCTGCAGCATTTTCTTCAGTTGCATTGAGCTCTCTGTCTCCTGTACCTCTGTGACCAAATCTGCTGTAAATTGAAGACTTCAGTCTGTTTAGTGACTGATCAGGTGAAGGTAGAGAAAAGATTCACTTGTTGTTCAGCACATGATTAGTAGTTTAGAGAAGCATGAATACTTTAAGTAGCATTTACTGTAAGACACAAACATCTTTGCTGAATGAAGACTGAAATGCAGTTGAAAGCTCAGGAAAGGCAGCAAGTGGATATTTTTTGGGGGATTCTTTAAATAAATAATAATATTTTTCATCATCACAGTGTGACAGGTACTTACCTTCCACTTTCAGTTCTCTTTCTTCGGATTCTCCCCCATCATCAAATTTACACTTGTAAGTGCCCCCATCTGACACTGACACTGGACTAATGATCACTCTGGTCTTTTCTATAATGAGTGACTGATGGTTTGGGTCCAATTGTGACCCGTTTTTGAAAAAGGTGGCTTTCATGTCATTTCTTGGAGTGCGATAATTACAGCTCAGACTCACTGAGTCTCCTTCAAACAAAGTGAATGAAGGAATTTCGAGGATTGCATCACCATCTATGTAACAGAGGTAAAGCATTGTTTTATTAATAAGCTCAATCAAATGAACATACTTCATCTGACAACATAGGATTCATTTAGCAGCAATATGATATCACCAGTTAATATTATATTTTGTCATTAACATTCAGCATTAAGTTGGATTGAGAAGAAGCTGTAGAAATCACACTTAACAATTAATATGATTAATAAATAAGAACATTTACTACTTTCTTAAAAACAGCTCCTCCTCTGCCCTGTTTGCTGCATTACTGTAACAGTTTCTGAAAGCCCATCAGTAATTGATATGAATCTCTTGATGTGAACAGCTAAACTCTGCCCTTATCTTCTTGTTTTTCTTATTTTCCTTCACTGATTGTGTTCGAGGTAGTCGGTCATTTAAATCGCTCCAGATAATAATATGCACTCAGCTTCATACCACATGCTTTCAAACTGTCAAACTTCAAAATACAGTTTAACCAAATCAAGGTTTAAGGTTAAGAAGCAAAAAACAGGGTGAGTTAATATTTACAATCATATATCATATAAGCACAGTGCCAGACAGGACAATAATGTCAATATGGTTCATGAATAAATAGTGACAATAACTTTACAGACTTGCTGGGTTCAGAATCATATGAGATCATATCTGCATCTGTGTGTGAAGCATTTGAAACTTTCTGACTTTGGCAGCTCCTGGAGGTAAAAACCTCACTGTGGTAACCAGCACATCATGTCACTACCCAAAATGAGTGAGGGAGTGTGAGACTGTAACTGACTTCACCTCCTGTCGGTCCTTTAACCAAACCAGAGTCCTCAGTGCTCTCGTCCTGCTCCTCATTCTGCCCTGTAAGTTGATCAGATGAATGTGTTTAAAGAAAATTCATCTGTATGAAGGTAACAGACTTTTCTGTAAATATACAGGTTGACATCAGGGTCAGCACAGCATCGGGTTTCCCTACAAATATGCACATGAAACTGAAAAATTACACCAAAAGGTGAATACTGGAACAAAATGTTTTGAGGAATGCAGGTTCATACTCGTGGGCACTAATTTAGTCATTTCTTAATTTGTATTGATACATGGACTAAAATGATACGTACATGGATTAAATACAAAAAGAGGGAGTGATTAAGAGTGATACAGTAGGTGATAAATGGGAATATTTAAAAAACCATCAGAAAAAGTAAAATAGATCACCTTCAGCGTGTCCGTAGAGGAGTGTATTCAGCACTAAAACAAAGATTAAAACTTCATCAGACAGTAAACACAAACATTTAATATCCAGCTGGCAACGCTTATCAATCAAATTGGTAAAGAGGTAGGAAACAAATTTAAAAACAAATCTCTTTCAAATAAAATATATAAAATACAATAAGCTACATTTTTTATTCAAAAGCTAAATACATAAAACCTTAAACTATATACTCAACACGCATTTTGCAAATATGTGTGCTAAAAGTAGATCAATAATAACTGGTTCATCAGTGTATTTAACACAGTCCTCCACTCCAGCCACCGAGATCATAACTACAAAACTACCATGTTGATAAAAAACATGAGTCTGCATCTGAAAGTCACAAAACTGGAAGGTCACTGATGTACTCACAGAATAACCCCAGCACACAGAGCAAAGTGTTCCCCATCTTCACCTCCAGCACTCACACTGTCGCTCTGCTGCTCTGCTCCTGACAAATGTTTCCACTTCACATCAATAATAATGCAGCAGAAAGAAAGAACAGAAAGACATCTCTCTAACTTCTCTTTTTGAGTTTAGCCGGTCTGTTCTTCCTTCCTTGTAACACAAAGCTCAAACCAGTGGCGTTGACCACACTCTGTCATGTTTACACTTCCTGCCCACTGCAAAGACATATCAGCTCGTCTCGTGTGCAAAGGTTTGTGCCTGCTATATAATAAATGTTAAATAAAAAAAGGCATAAACAATAAGTATTTCACATCCGTGAAACATGAAACCATTTAATTTAATCATATCACATCATATACACGCCTAACATTTTATTGTGTTAGGTAGTATATGCCCACTGTTCTTGCATCCACAGCGCCTGTATTGTGATGAGGTGTGTTGTGTGTGTGTATGAACGTATGTATTATTAGACTGTGTAGGTTTATACTGTTATACTGAATGTTATCTAAAATGTGGTCAGAACTTTTTGTATGAATTTACAAATGAGTTGTCTTCTTATCACTCCAGATCCACCTGATCTGAACAGCTGAACATGAAATAAAAGGAAAACTATCATCACAGCAGCCGTGTCGTGCTTCAAAAGCCTCCAAACAGATAAACTCACGCCGCCCCTCATTAAGCCCCTAGGCTACAGCATGTAGCTGCACGTTAATCTGTGCTTAGGTCTGTATGATTGTTATGACTAGTTACCGGCCTAGTAAATGTAGAATATGGTCATGCACAATAAGGCATTAATAAGTGTTTTATAATTACTTACAAAGAGCCAATATGCCACTAATACGCAGCAGATAGTTAATGGTGAACATGTGTACCTTAATGCAAAGTGTTACCAAGGCATCATGTGACCTTAAGTGGCAGAAATAAAATTTAACACATTTAAAAATGTTTTAAGGAAGCTAGAAAAGAGGGGCAGGACATCAGATCTTTATCATGAATGATAAAGCAGTCATCAGTATCAGGGTAGAAGGCGGTAGGCAGTTGGTAGTAGGCTACTGCAGCAAAATGAGGTGACTACTGTTGAGGAAAAATCCAAGTCCAGGTTAGAGGTTTGCTGTGGTGGTGTGAGTTTATTCAAGCATGCCAGCACACTGGTGCACTGACAGACACAGAGCGGATCTGAGTCGGTGAATGGACCAAGAGTCAAGACAGAGATACAGTTTTATACAGTAAGAACAAAGCAGTGACGTAAGAACAACAGGAGACAAAAGGTAGGACGGGGACATTTGCTATCAGACTTGCAGGGGACGCCAAGTTGGCAAGATCAAAGGGTCAAGAGTGGCAGAGGGGAAGTGGCTCCTGGTCTGAGGGGGGGGAGCCCCACTGTGTATCGTTGATCAGTCTGAAGGGGGATCAAGGGGGGCTCCAAAGATAGTCAATTAACAAGTCTGGAGAGGGCCCCAATGTGTATTGAAGGGCCCCAATGTGTATTCTTCTTCAATCCACACTTTTTTTTTTTTTTTTTTTTTTAAACATAACACAGGAGCAATTCCACTCTGGAACTTGAAAACTTGAAAACTTGAAAACTTAATTGAAAACAAAAAATGCTGAAACCAAGTGAAAAATACAAAACGACTCTGCTTAGTCATAATCAACTTCAATTTCAAACAAAAATCAGGATTGCAAATACATCTGAGACAGGTGACTAGGCATAATCATTAATAGAATCAGATGATGAATGTTGTCTTCGTTCTTCTGATGGAGTGTATGTAGAGTCACAGTTGAATATTCCTAAGTGAATGCTTCCTTTACCTTCAACACACCATTCAAATGCCTTTGGAACCATTGTGAGAGTGAGAGGGTTAGGAGTGTTGCAGGAATAACAGTTGGTATAACGTTGATTGCAGTATAATTGTCGTGTTTGTGATGGATTTGGACAGGCACACTGTTCATAGGTGGAATTAAAGTGTAACACGTGGCAGGTGTCACAGGAGGTTATAGGCACGGCCTTCAGTGGGAGTCCTTCTCTTGTACTGTGTGGGATAAACCCAGAAATATAACAGTTCTTAGGATTTGGGCTGTTATCGGCTACCATTTTTTTTTTTTTGGAGGTATGTGTTTGTTGAAAGCAGAGGTTCATGTGCAAGTGTCTTTCTCTGTTGGTATTGTGGAATGTCCCGTTTGTGGTACTTGCAGATGTTTCTCTTTGTCATGCATAACTCATTTAGGCTTACTGTTGGTCCTTTTCTCTGTCTGGTGTTGTTTCTTAATGCTATAATCAGTGTCTGGTGTGCAGTGGCTTTGCTTGAGACTCTGGTGTCAATGTTGTTTCTCTGTTCCCTCGACGGCTGTGGTTGTCCTGCAGCTTCTTCTGGGACTCCGGTGCCTGCGTTGTCCTTCAGGGGAGTCGATCCTTCCCAGGGATGTGGCCATCCTTCTATGGCTCCGCAGTTGGTAAGGAAGAGGACCCACAGGATGAAGAAGGATTCTGCTGGGTTCCGGTGCATGGTGGAGGCGGTGTCTTCTTACAGTGGGATGCGTGAATCCAAGTGGGACGACCCTCACACTTGACTGCTGTGTTGGTGGTGAGCAGGACGTGTTGTGGTTTGGACCAGCGGGGTTTCAGGGGGTTTTTCCGCCGGAACTCTCTGATGCAAACCCAATGTCCTGGTTGGATGTTGTGGCAGGGTTTGTCACTAGGAAAAGACTGGACAGCTTTCACTTGTCTGTGGATTGACTGAACAGCAGAGGTTAGAGCAGAACAAAATGATCTGATGGACTCATCCATAGCATGGAGATCCATCTTTTTCATGCATAATACCGAATAACTTGGTATAGTCATTGGTCTACCAGTGATAATTTCGTGAGGAGTGAGTTTGTGTTTCCTGATGGGTGTGGACCTCATTGACATTAGGGCTAGAGGCAGCAGCATTGTCCATCTCAGGCCTGTTTCAGCACACAGTTTGGCTAGGTTGTTTTTCAAGACCCCATTTTGTCTTTCAACTAGCCCTGAAGACTGTGGATGGTATGGACAATGTAGCTTTTGTTTAATCCCTAGTGATTTACAGAGTTCCGTCATTATTTGTCCAGTGAAATGGGTACCTCTGTCTGAATTGATGGTCTGAGGAATACCAAATCTTGGCACAATGTCTTTTAACAGGCATTTGGAACGGACGTGGAGTCCGCCTTCTTACATGGCCATGCTTCAGGCCAGTTTGAGAACATGTCTTATGAATAAAATCAATTTCAAAAGCTTCAAAAAAATACCCGAGGGGAAGGATGTGTCGACATTATTGTCTGTACTGTTTTTCATTTTGTGCATAGGATGTAAATCCTGGAGCAAACCAGTCTTCCAACACTATCTGACACATCCCCCCTTTGCTCACATGTGACAAGTCATGTGACTTGCGTGTTAGCCACGGGTACAGAGACACGGGAGCCCACAACGCGGCCGTCATTGTGGACCCACAAATTGTTTACATATTTACATCCATGGGAAAGCCACAAACTATGCTCTCTCACATCAGTGGTCTCCTGTAAGAGACCCACATCATTAGGAGAAGCAAGGTTATTAGCAGGTATGGCAAGACAGAGCTTTATATGAACAGGAATACCAATTTTGGCAGCTGCTTTGGCAGCATGGTCGGCCAAAGCATTGCTTCGTAAAACTGGATCTTTAGATTTGGTGTGGGCTTCACATTAAAACGGCAATAGATGAAGGTAGTTAACATGCATCTAGCGGTTTTCCAATCAGTTTCCCTTGTTTAACAGATGTCCCTGAGGATGTAATGAATCCTCAGTTTGCCCACTGTATACTAAAGGCATACAAACATCCAAAAGTGTATCTGGAGTCTGTGATAATGGTAAGTTTTACCTTTCACTTGGTGACAGGTTCTCATCAGGGCATACAACTCAGCTACTTGGGCGGAGCTTGAGGGTGGCAGGGCGGCACTTTCAATAATAGAAAAGTTTTCACAAATTGCATACCCTGCGTACGGCACACCATTTTCTCTATAAGCAGAGCCATCAGTGCAGAAAAGAAGTTCAGAGTTAGAGAAATTAATTTCTAAAATATCTGGACTAAGTTTAGATGAACATGAAACAACATCCACAGTTATGGGGGATCACCATCATCTTCTGTAGGTGATATAGTAGCAGGATTAGGATTGGAACATCTGTAATGTGTGGAGCAGTGAGTGTCAGTACTCTTGATAAAGAGGATACTGTGAAATCCTTGGCAGGGAGGTGTTATGTTTTAGTAATATCTGTACTGGCTTAACAGTTCTGATCAAACAAACATCATTAGAGGAGGAGGCCCATACTGACAAGGTCACACTGGACACAATTCTATCATATAATTTCACTTTTCCTTCACTCATAGTTTTGATTTTGGTCTATCAGAGCTGTTAGTACAGCTGTTGTGTTATCTTTTATTCTGTAAAAAGATGCCATCTGGTGTGGAATAGATGGTGCAGTTTAGTTAACCTAACAAATCTCGCCTTAATAGCTTCATGGGTGTGGTGTCTGAAAGAAGAAAGGAGTGTGAAGTTGTAAAACATGACATGCTCTCAGTAAAAGTACCTATGGATACTACAATAGGCTCAGATACAGGTAGACTCATAGGAATGCCTCCAACCCCCACAGCCCTTGCTGTTTCTTTGGCTGTTTTGAAATGTATGGTTTTTGTTGCTTTAATAGTTGAAAGAGAACCAGAAATGATGTTGATTTTCCATTAACATCTACGATTAAATAAGGTTCTTAATTTAAAATTTAAAAAAACAAAGCTTGGGTCACATTTCCTTCTGTTTCAATTTGGTACAGCTCTATTAGTAGGGCTTTGGGGTTTGTTGGTCTTCCATTTGTCTACTCACTGGAGGTGCCGTAGGCAGGGTAGATTGGGATGCTTCCATATGGTCAGTTTCTTACCCAATGATTTGGCTCACCACAATAGAAGCAGTTCCCTTGGTCATTGTTTGAGAAAAGGTGACATATTTCTCACGTCCTTGTCCTTAGTTCTCACTTTTCAAGGTTCCTCTGCCACTGCGATCTCCTCTGGGTGCTCCGCCTGTATAGTGAGACACTTGAACAAGAATTAACATTCATGCATTTTGTATTCCCTTTGTTCTGTGTTACCCCAATTGTGCTGAGTTATCTTTACCAGTTCAGTTATTGGTTTTCCTGTCCATCCAAATGTCGATTGCTCTTTTCCTGAAATTCCTTTTTGAGAGGAGTTGAGTTATTCTGTTATAATAACTCCTGTTAAATTGATAAAGCTATGACACTGTAAAATGTCTGTGCTTTATCTGGTGTGATTTTGGAGTATGTGGGATTGTAGGCAATTTCACAGACATCAGTAACTTTGTCTTTCGAATCGGATGGCAAAGTTAGTTTTTAAAAAAATTGCATTATGTCAGGCATTTGGGATGGGATTTGGTATATTTCCTGATATACTTGGGAAAATCTCCCACTATTGCCTTTAGCTCTCTGTGACTCCAAGGTTTGGAGTCCACCCTTCCCCATCTTCATGAATTTCGAACTTCACTTTAAACTATATTCTTTTATCTCTTTCCCAGGATAAAAGTTCTGGATGTGATCGTTTTCATTTGTTTTAGTGGTTCTGTAGGCCAACTGGTTACTCAAATTATTTTCGTCTGCGTTGTGTTTTTGTTTTTTTTTGTTTTCGAATTTCAGTTGGTCTACTAACTTTTTTATTTTGATCTGTAAGCAAAATTATTTAAGATTCTGCATTACGGCGACTACTTTCATCCTTCCACTGTCTTAAGGAAGTAGAAGTGTTGGTTTATATCTATGTGCGAGCTCGATTTATCATTAAGATTTTCTAATCTGGTCCGGTCAAAAGTCCCATTCTGGGGAAATTTGAGAAGACCATCATCTGCAGTTATTCTAATCAATGTTGCAACAAATTTAACACTATTGGTACCATAACTATCGTACATGTACTTTTGCAGGACCGGTGAACTCTTTCTCTGACCTTCTACTAAAATAACTTCCCATTTTCTTTCTTATAAAATCCCTTCTAAAACTTTCATTTACTCTTACTTTTGCCAACAAATCACATTCATTATAATACTACTTAGAAGGTACAATCCATTCCTTAATGTACGGAGAAAAAATCAGATCCCTACAGAATGAATTAAACCCAAAAGCAAATTATTCCCTTCATCATAATACTACTCAGAAGATACAATCCATTCCTTTAAGTGTAGGGAGAAAAAATCAGATCCCTACAGAATGAATTAATCCCAAGAGCAAATTACCCCAAACTACCGATCCTGCGTAGGCCTCCCTTCTTACAAGTCTCTCTGGACTATTACCTCAGTGTTCCCAACACTGGCAGTGTTCCAAACACTGTGACCTTCTTCTATCTCTCAGTAGATAGCCGTGTTTCCCCGAAACACTCGGTCCGATCCAATGATCTATTCCAATTGGCCATTTCCATAAATTTCCTTTCTCTGTAATCTGAAATGTTTAACCTTAAGAAGAGTAAGTCAAATTCTAAGGCTAGGAAGAGGCATGCAAATTTACTCTGTAATCCGAAATGTTTGGACCTTAAGAAGAGCAAGTCAGATTCTTAGGTTAGGAAGAGGCAAGCAACTCTATAACCGAGTCAAATTTCCAAGGTTTAAACAGCACAAGCATTCCTACCATCTCTACAGTGTAAACTCCTTAATACAAGCATTCCTACCATCTCTACAGAGAAAACCAAATTAACAACTTTTCACAACCACACAGCAAACTTACGTAAAAATGCGGATGGCGTCAACTTCTTTGGGACTCCAGCTTCACAGACCTCCAACACACACAGCAACAAAAATTGGGTTTTCAAAAGGACCCTTTACCTCTGTAATTTGGATCTGAAGTCACTGGTGTGTCCTTGGTCTGGAAAAGGAGTCTCCGTGGAAGTATGTTGCCATCCGGGTCACGGCACCAAATTGTTGAGGAAAAATCCAAGTCCAGGTTAGAGGTTTGCTGTGGTGGTGTGAGTTTATTCAAGCATGCCAGCACACTGGTGCACTGACAGACACAGAGCGGATCTGAGTCGGTGAATGGACCAAGAGTCAAGACAGAGATACAGTTTTATACAGTAAGAACAAAGCAGTGACGTAAGAACAACAGGAGACAAAAGGTAGGACGGGGACATTTGCTATCAGACTTGCAGGGGACGCCAAGTTGGCAAGATCAAAGGGTCAAGAGTGGCAGAGGGGAAGTGGCTCCTGGTCTGAGGGGGGGGAGCCCCACTGTGTATCGTTGATCAGTCTGAAGGGGGATCAAGGGGGGCTCCAAAGATAGTCAATTAACAAGTCTGGAGAGGGCCCCAATGTGTATTGAAGGGCCCCAATGTGTATTCTTCTTCACTACATGTAATAAAAATAGAGTTAGATCATAATAGCAATAATTAATCCTTTCCATCTTTTAATTTTACATTCTCAGGACTTTATTTGGCCGGTAGACTGCAACTAGCTTTAAGATTACTTGGCAACTAGAGGCCAAGGCAGAAACAAACCAAGCCAATTCTCATCAGTGTGAGAGAAAAATAAACTACTTTTTCAGTTCCTCTTTACACATAAAGATGTGTTGCTGTGATAACAGGAATTAGACAGTGTCATCACCACATTCACATCAGAGCTTTAGGACGTGCAATAAGATTAAAAGAAAAATTCTAAGCGCTAGACATTAAGTCAATTGGAATGCATAAATAATAATAGTTAACATTGATGGTGACATGAGTTAGTGGGTGGTCAATATTTCTCAATTCGAAACATCATAGGAAGACAACAGGCAAAGCCAGAAGGTTGACTTTGTGAAAATGTGACATAAAAACTTCCATGTCCTCAATTTTAGTTCTGCAGGTCCAAGTAAAAATGATGACAGACATGTTGCAGCAAGGCCTGTAGCTCAACATGGAGAGCTGCAGCATTTTGATTAATGCCATCACCCCACAGTGCAGGTGTGAAGACCACCCAGTTTCACCCACTACTGCAGAGTGTGAAGCCTACACAGCCAGTTGAACTGAGCAAAACAGGATAACATTGTTAAAGTCAAAGAATATGAAGAGAGGATGTGGCTTTTTCAGGGGAGGGGTTTTGCAGCCACCTTTCGAGTTCACAGGGTGTGAACATAATGATACTCAGAAGATAGATCTCTGGGTGAATAACACTGGTTTTTAAAAATAACAAAATGCCCATTACCATATTGCCCATGTCAGCAGCCGACTCTGAGCCGTGTGCTCTTTATCGGTTATTTAAAAGATAAAACGTACTGTAAAAGCCCTTAAAAAAGCACAGGAAACTGAAAGAGTTACAGGAATAAGGATGTACAATGGCACATGCCATCAATGTAAAATACAGAGTATTATACTTAGATCTTTATTTGTAAACTAGACTGTAAACCGTGTTTGAATTCACAGTGACAAAAATGTACATGGATTGCATTGTGATGGATGAGGTTAATTACATATCATATCATGTTTATGTCATGAAAGGTTTGAGAAAACCTTAAAGCTGCTTTTAATAATACAGCAAAATAAAGACACCTTTTATGTATTGTTAGGACTCCCGTGGTGTATTATTAAAATCAATCATTAATCAGTTTTCATATCTTAGCAAATACCTAAAAACAAAACTACCAAAACACTAAATAATAAATAAAAAAATAAACTAAAGACACAAACAAAATCTCTCATCTAAAGACTCCATTCCCCCCATGATGTGGTGGGCACTTGGTACAGTCTGATAAGCCACTTCCTGTATTTAACACCTCTGCTTCAGGGATGCATCCTTTGCTCAGGCCTGACAAGATGTCCATCCAGCAGCTGCAACCAGCTGCAGCACCAAAGGCAAACTGAACTAAAGACAACTACAGAGCGACTGTCCACAAGTTAACTGAATGTGTGCACCACAAATAGGAACTAACGTGCAAAAGGTCAGAAAGGTCAACAAACTATGAGGAGAAAATCAACCTTTAAGTGTAAAGTATAAATAAAACTGACATTTGTGTGTGAGTGCAGGAATGTTACAGACATTTAAATCAGCTGTCTGGCTGCAGGTGTGACAAAAACACTGAAATAAACCGTTACATGTGTTTTGTTCTATTGTGCTATAAAGATTACTTGGCAACTAGAGCCCAAGAAGAAACAAACCAAGCCAATGCTCATCAGCATGAGAGAAAAATAAACAACTTCCAGTTCCCCTTCACATATAAAGATGTGTTGCTGCGATAGCACGAATTAGACAGTGTCATCAGCATGTTCACAACAGAGGTGTGTGTTTATAAGTAGAAAAGAAGACGGGTCGTATACTAGGCCTACACAGCATATACATACACTACAATATGGAAATCTGCAGCATTTTGATTAATGGTTTAAAGGTTGAAAATGTATTAAATAAACATATTTTCTTCTAGAATGAACAAGGTGCCCTCCTGTCTACAGCACACAGTTTTAAAGGGACAGATGAAACCACAGCCTCACCCAACTGTGGATGTTTTATGTGAAAATATGTTCACTCCTCAACTTTAATCACAGAGTTAAACTGCAGGACTGTAGAGAAAAGTATCATAATCGTTACAGGTCCTCACCTCATGATGAAAGTCTGGTTTCAAGTGTCATTGTGACTTCATCCAGAGGAAGTGACTGCACTCCAGTAAAACAGAAATAGTCTCATTAACAGAAGTGAGCATGAAGAGCCAAAGTCCTGCCTCCCCCAGCAAGCCTCTGCTCCATTAATACTAGCCGTGATTCAATGGGTTTTCTCATATAGAGAATATAAATGTTTGTAGCATTCAAAAACTACACAGCGTGCCAGTGGCTGAGACTCATGTTGTATGTTGTTGAAAGCTAAAAAAATTAAAAGTTTTGTTTTATCTTGGTTATGATGATGAATTGTTAGAATTGTACTGTCCAGTTTTAAGACACACTGCTTAAAGAAACCCTCTATGAGAAATACAGTTGATTTAATTTAAATGGGGTAGGACTGCTCTACAGCAACATGAGCCACAATGCAATCACTGTCTGTTTGTATTTGTTCAGTGTTTTACCTGTCTGTCTCTGAGACTTCTGCCTTCACCCCGATACAGTACAGGTGAACTGAATTTGCAACAGCAAAGTGACTTTGATTGGAACTAATTTTTACCCAAGAAATAGTCCCTAAAAATCCACAGCAAGTCCACTTCCTGGCTTTTGCCAAGCTTGATAGTGTCAGAAGAAGGCTACTGTGGGATGTGTTTATCATGTTTGGCCATCCAGTAAATAAAAGCAATTAAAAACACAAATGACATCTTACTGCTGGAATAACAAAACATTTATTTATGCATAAAATGATCAAACAGATTCAAAGAATACAAAAAATGTCAAATCTGTTCAGGTAAAAAATGAAATACATACTGTGCAGTGCCTAGTTAATTCTTTAAAAGATAGAGGAAAACATCTACATGTAATAGGATATTTAGTTTGAAAGCAGATCATTACATATATACATACACTGAAAAAGAAGCTGACTATAAAGCTGCTCCATAACCTGGGTACTAAAGCTCAAACAGACTGTATCAAACTGTTACCTGTTGCTCTTATGAAGTGTAATTAAATCCATATGATGTTGTTCTTTCATATAATCTGCTAACAAATAAACTGTACAGAACACTGAGCATGTCTGATATTTGGATAGCAGAGGTGAACACAGTCGCTTCAGCTCTCTTTACAGACCTGGAAGAAAAACACACAAAACAAATGGTGATGCCCCTGTCTGTTTGCAGGACTGTACAGTAGTGTCAAATACAGGAATTAAATCAAAATACACACAAATGAGTGTTCGTCACAACACTGACACCTCAGCGAATGTGTCATTTTTTGTTGACATAATTACTGATCACTTTGAATCTTATTTCAGAAATCTGTTGTGAAACATTGAGGGGCTGCAGGAGGTGGAAACAGACAATAAGTGAAAAACAACACATCACTCAAACTTTACACAACATTCAGTGGTAAGTTGTACAACATTATTAATAATTAGATATTTCTATTCAATGCTTTACTCATGTGCCACAATAATATAATGTCTTTGAGCTAAATTATCTTCATTTGGGGGCTTTTCCAGGCAAATATTGATATAAGTGATTGTTTGCGATTGAATCAGCGTATATACAGTATATTTATGCCACCCAGGTCTCCATGCCACCCTGTTGCCCCCCCATAAACATTTCTCTATATCTGCCCCTGTTACAGCTGATGATGATGCCATCTCATTTTTATAAGACAGAATGGAGAAGGTGAGAACAGCTTGACTAGAGAGTAAAAGAATAAAACAAAAACAATTCAGTTGTACGTCCTATCAGCGAGATGGAAATAAACTGGAATCAAATGACGTACAACATACTATAACAATCACAAACTGTATATGAAAGAGACAAACTTGGAAATTCCCAAACCTCTGAAAGCCCTGATAGTGTCAGATTTGACAATTTACATCTCTGGTGACCTCTAGTGGTAATATGTAGTAGCTACCCAAGGTGACTGAGATGAAACTGCACACTGACCCATAATCCACCTCCAGTGTAATGATATGACACATTTCAATACAAACTCGCAGCACGACTGTTGTAACTGACTGTACCTGCAGTTCCTGTCTTCACATCAGAGTGAACAGAGCTCTCCTCTGGTTTATGTGGCCTCCCTGTTAAGATAATCAGATTAATCCGTAAGGGAAAAAATAAATAAGCACTTTGGTTAATATTATACTATAACACTGTTTATTATATATATTTGGAGTACTCACCCTCTTTTACAATGTTTTTAAGTTCAGTCAAAGAATATGTGACATTCTGGTATTCATCTGAAATATACATGATTTAGTTAACTTTAAGAAAATATATCAAGTGCACTGGCAGCCAAATAAGGTTTCTTTAAGCAAAGGAAGTTCATATCTAAACTGTTTTCATTTCAGATTGATAGAGCATTTTTGCAGTGCATGTTCATAACAAGGTATATACTGTACCATTTTCAGAGTCTGCAGAGTCTTTGATTGTTTCATAAAGACAATCATCACTTGTAGAGGAGCCCTGATTGGTGCTCTCAGACTGAATTGGCCTACAACATGTAGTAAATACAATACATTTAAAAAGCAACATGTACTGTACTGCTGTTATTTTGAAAATGAGAGAATAGTGTTGAACCAACCTGATGAAGCATGAATCTGTGAAAAAAGCATTTGTTGTTAAATGGTTTTATATTGTAAGTTCATATACTGCTATTCAAATTCATGAGACCAGAATACATCTGTTTATTTAAATAATTAAAGCATAAAACATCTAATAATAGAAGACTTCTGGTAGCTGGACATCCTGATTAAGTTGAAGAAAACTTATCAAGTGCAGTGGCAGCCAAATTCGCTTACTTCAAGCAAAAGAAAGCTCATATGTAAAATGTTTTAATTTAAGATTGATAAGGTATTTTTGCAGTGCATGTTTATAACAAGGTATATACTGTACCATTTTCAGTGTCTGCAGAGCCTTCGATTGTTTCATAGAGACAAACGTCACCTACAGAGCAGTGAAAATAAGATTCATCTTTTTAACTGCATGATACTAATTAAACATTCACTGATTGAAAAAATCAAACAAAAAAGGCAAACAAACATATATATATATGTAAAAATAAGTTTAGATGCTCACCATGGAGAAGAGTGGAGTATTCATCACGTTGAGCCTCATTCTCGTTGACCACATGACTTGTAGAGGAGCCCTGATTGGTGCTCTCAGACTGAATTGGCCTACAACATGTAGTAAATACAATACATTTAAAAAGCAACATGTACTGTACTGCTGTTATGTTGAAAATGAGAGAAGAGTGTTGAACCAACCTGATGAAGCATGAATCTGTGAAAAAGACATTTGTTGTTACTTGGTTTTGTATTGTAATTTCTTATATTGATATTATATGTCATAAGACCAGAATACTTAAAAATTAAAGCATAAAACATCTAATAATAGAAGAAGGTCTCACCCTTGGACGGTCTGTAGCGATACAAAAGGAGCAGAAGGAGAATAAATACGTTTCCACAAACCAGCCCAACAATCAACGGTACAGGAGATGAAGAGCTTTCAGGCCTGGACACTGATAAATAATAAATAATAACAGTTAATAAACTTGTACAGAACTTTTCTTAAACCCAATTTACAACGATGTCTCATGAACCATAGTAAAGACTAAACATAAACACATGCACGTACATTATATACGTACAATATATACACCAACATGTCAGAATACAGTGAGAAATTAATAATAAATCCTGACTACTACAACCACTGATTGACTTTCTTCAGCTCAAAAGGAAACATTCTTTACTGAATCCAATTAGGTTATACACACACACACACACACACACCCACACACACACACACACACACACACACACACACAAACACACCTATTATTACATGGTTAAATAACAGTTTCATTAAATACTTAACTGTGTTTACTAATTAAAAAACAATGATATTTGGTGATGGCCAGTATAATGTGAGGGAGCTGTTTACAGTCTACCTCAGGGAAACACTTGAGGTTTGATTGCAGTCATAGATGAGCAGCCAGTTTATAGCGTTGTTAATGGGTACATATGGAGCAAATATGGCTCCTGGCTGGCTACTGCCTCAAAAATACAAGTGAGAAAATCTAAACAGGACTTTTTTTTCTCATCAGAAATGAACAAAGGGCTTACTGCACACCAAAAACCTCAAATGTGGACCAACTTCAAACATCTTAGATCTATATAAGATTGCAATTGTGAACAAATATTAATTTTCTTATTATTTTATTTTCTTCCAGCAGATGTTTTGGTGTAACTTGTTCTGTGTACAAAGGTGCTGCTAAATATTGATTGTATTTACTAATGATAACGACTAACACTGAATTATCATAAAATAGGCTGAACCTACTTAAGTTAATCTACAGAAAATAAAAACATTTGTTTGGTTTAATTTTTGTCACCTACAATTACCATAATGAGCCAAACTATTTACATGTCAGTTCACTGTGTTCCTCAGTGCACAACATAGTTCTAAAATATGTTGAAACACATAACAGGATGTTTAAAATGATTTAGAAAAGAAAAAGAAAATGTAATGAAAGCATACATCGTATAGTGATGTTGACTGCGTTGCTGAACTCTCCTGTTTCAGACTCACACCAGTACACTGCATTGCTCTGCCAGTAACTGTTTATGTTACATGTGGATCCAGTCATTGTCCCCCAGGAGGAGCTGCAGGACGAGTAGCGGTCCTCAGGAGACCTCATCACTCTCCACTCAGTAGAGTTTCCCTCACAGCTCAGTGAGACAGAGTCAGAAGTTGCACTCTGTCAGGACACTTTTTGTTTAACATTTGGATGTAAAGTTAATGGAACTTAAATTATTGAAAGAATAAAAATGTATTTGCATTAATAAAGTTCGTGCTTGCCTTCCAGCACAATTTGGCATCAAAAACCCTATAAAGACATTTCCGCAATTTTTCCTCTGATTGTGTTAATGTTCACAACTTTATCTATTTCCTCATGAACTCTCGCCTCCAAAAAGATGATTTGTAGCAGATACAAAAATCACAACATACATCATTAACTCTCCAAAATGTTAAATATATTTAACAAAACAAGATAGGAGCCATCCCACCTTTTAAAATCTAGAATAAAACAAGACAAAATCATTTCAGCTACTGAAACATTCAGCAGAATGGTGTATAATGTCAGGGGGAAAAGTCCACAGATACTGCATTCAGCAGTCATGTGTTTTACCTGATTCCAGATAATTACAAATAAAACTGAACAGCATCAAGGAAACATTCTCAACTTTTTCAGAGAAGTAAGAGGTACTGAGCTACCATCATGTTATTTTTTATTCTAACTAAAAGTGGCTTTCCTCCACATGTTAGACACTGTTTAAGAACATAAAGAATGTAGGTTGTTTCTTGTTCCAGAGCAAATTACTAAACTCACCAGTCTTCTGAATGGTGACGGCATTACTTTCAGGTGTGAGGACAACTGGTTCCCTCCTGTATCCTCTGCAGGTATAACTGCCTCCATCTCTGATATCTAGGAATGATTCATGAACATTTTCAATCCAATGTTTTCCTTCTTCAGAGCTACTTCTGAACCATTCATAACCCCAGTCAGCAGAGCCCTCCACAGAGCAGGTCAGTGTCACAGCGCCCCCCAGTGGTATGATGGTTGTGTCTGCTGTCAGTGTGACCTCACGTCTCTGTGCTGTTTAGTTTAGAAAAACAAGGAAATTATTGAAATGAACTTGCCATCAAAGATGTATTTACATTTCTACATAACACAGTGGAAACCCTTTTTTCACATTATGTATAACTTTGCACATGTTCATGTACATAATCAAACTCCAGACACGAGGGAATTCTACATGAGTGGAGGCAGAGAGAGCTCAACACACTGCAGCTGCAGAAAACACATGCAAAGACACAGAACCCAGTCAAGTTGTGATGGTCAGGCAGAGGAAGACTCAATTGCAGAATCACACCGACACAGAATTGAAGTCCAGAAATAAAAGTTTACTGGGAGCCCCAAGGCACGAAACACACAGTCCAAAGAGGTTCAAGAGGTTCAAGAGGAGAAAACAAACAGGCTTGACTAAGGACAAGGAATGGCTGGAGAGCTAGTCTGCCAAGAGAACTAAGACAATCTGACAAATTGAGTGGAACAGCAAGGGGTATAAATGTTGAGAGAACTAATGAGATAACAGAACACAGGTGTGGAATCAAAACTGGCGGGAATCGCAACAGTGGCAGGAAGTACAACAAACTGGAAAGCAAGAGGGCAGGTAATTACAAAATAAAACAGGAAGTGGAATCAGGAGTCAATACAGGTCTTCACTCAAGTTAAGAAGCATATTCAACAGTTTGACAACACAAACACGGCTGCAAATACAGAATTTGTAGTCAACACTAGATGTACCCAATATCTACAATAATGAACTCATGTAATCAATGTCAAATCTAAAATGAGTTTGTTTGTCAAGATCTTTGATAAGTGGTGAAGGTGTTCATCAGTCTTCATCTTGCAGCATTTCTCTGTCTGCTTGTGTTTTCTGTATTTGCAGAGTCAAACTGGTGAATGTTTCTTAATTTTCTTGAGTTTCTTTTCTCTGCAGCATTTTCTTCAGTTGCATTGAGCTCTCTGTCTCCTGTACCTCTGTGACCAAATCTGCTGTAAATTGAAGACTTCAGTCTGTTTAGTGACTGATCAGGTGAAGGTAGAGAAAAGATTCACTTGTTGTTCAGCACATGATTAGTAGTTTAGAGAAGTATGAATACTTTAAGTAGCATTTACTGTAAGACACAAACATCTTTGCTGAATGAAGACTGAAATGCAGTTGAAAGCTCAGGAAAGGCAGCAAGTGGATATTTTTTGGGAATCTTTAAATAAATAATAATATTTTTCATCATCACAGTGTGACAGGTACTTACCTTCCACTTTCAGTTCTCTTTCTTCGGATTCTCCCCCATCATCAAATTTACACTTGTAAGTGCCCCCATCTGACACTGACACTGGACTAATGATCACTCTGGTCTTTTCTATAATGAGTGACTGATGGTTTGGGTCCAATTGTGACCCGTTTTTGAAAAAGGTGGCTTTCATGTCATTTCTTGGAGTGCGATGATTACAGCTCAGACTCACTGAGTCTCCTTCAAACAAAGTGAATGAAGGAATTTCGAGGATTGCATCACCATCTATGTAACAGAGGTAAAGCGTTGTTTTATTAATAAGCTTAAACAAATGAACATACTTCATCTGACAACATAGGATTCATTTAGCAGCAATATGATATCACCAGTTAATATTATATTTTGTCATTAACATTCAGCATTAAGTTGGATTGAGAAGAAGCTGTAGAAATCACACTTAATAATTAATATGTTTAATAAATAAGAACATTTACTGCTTTCTTAAAAACAGCTCCTCCTCTGCCCTGTTTGCTGCATTACTGTAACAGTTTCTGAGCCCATCAGTAATTGATATGAATCTCTTGATGTGAACAGCTAAACTCTGCCCTTATTTTCTTCTTTTTCTTATTTTCCTTCTCTGATTGTGTTCGAGGTAGTCGGTCATTTAAATCGCTCCAGATAATAATATGCACTCAGCTTCATACCACATGCTTTCAAACTGTCAAACTTCAAAATACAGTTTAACCAAATCAAGGTTTAAGGTTAAGAAGCTAAAAATCAGGGTGAGTTAATATTTACAATCATATATCATACAAGCACAGTGCCAGACAGGACAATAATGTCAATATGGTTCATGAATAAATAGTGACAATAACTTTTACAGACTTGCCGAGTTTAGTATCATATGAGATCATATCTGCATCTGTGTGTGAAGCATTTGAAACTTTCTGACTTTGGCAGCTCCTGGAGGTAAAAACCTCACTGTGGTAAACACCACATCATGTCACTACCCAAAATGAGTGAGGGAGTGTGAGACTGTAACTGACTTCACCTCCTGTCGGTCCTTTACCCACACCAGAGTCCTCAGCGCTCTCGTCCTGCTCCTCATTCTGCCCTGTAAGTTGATCAGATGAATGTGTTTAAAGAAAATTCATCTGTATGAAGGTAACACACTTTTCTGTAAATATACAGGTTGACATCAGGGTCAGCACAGCATCGGGTTTCCCTACAAATATGCACACGAAACTGAAAAATTACACCAAAAGGTGAATACTGGAACAAAATGTTTTGAGGAATGCAGGTTCATACTCGTGGGCACTAATTTATTCATTTCATAATTTGTATTGATTCATTGACTAAAATGATACGTACATGGATTAAATACAAAAAGAGGGAGTGATTAAGAGTGATACAGTAGGTGATAAATGGGAATATTTAAAGAAACATCAGAAAAAGTAAACTAGATCACCTTCAGCGTGTCCGTAGAGGAGTGTATTCAGTACTAAAACAAAGATTAAAACTTCATCAGACAGTAAACAAAAACATTTAATATCCAGCTGGCAACGCTTATCAATCAAATTGGTAAAGAGGTAGGAAACAAATTTAAAAGCAAATCTCTTTCAAATAAAATATATAAAATACAATAAGCTACATTTCTATTCAAAAGCTAAATACATAAAACCTTAAACTATGTACTCAACACGCATTTTGCAAATATGTGTGCTAAAAGTAGATCAATAATAACTGGTTCATCAGTGTATTTAACACAGTCCTCCACTCCAGCCACCGAGATCATAACTACAAAACTACCATGTTGATAAAAAACATGAGTCTGCATCTGAAAGTCACAAAACTGGAAGGTCACTGATGTACTCACAGAATAACCCCAGCACACAGAGCAAAGTGTTCCCCATCTTCACCTCCAGCACTCACACTGTCGCTCTGCTGCTCTGCTCCTGACAAATGTTTCCACTTCACATCAATAATAATGCAGCAGAAAGAAAGAACAGAAAGACATTTCAGGTAAATATGAGAGCAGAATCTTTCTCTAACTCCTCATTCTGAGTTTAGCCGGTCTGTTCTTCCTTCCTTGTAACACAAAGATTAAACCAGTGGCGTTGACCACACTCTGTCATGTTTACACTTCCTGCCCACTGCAAAGACATATTAGCTCGTCTCTTGTGCAAAGGTTTGTGCCTGCTATATGATAAATGTTAAATAAAAAAGGCATAAACAATAAGTATTTCACATCCGTGAAACATGAAACCATTTAATTTAATCATATCACATCATATACACGCCTAACATTTTATTGTGTTAGGTAGTATATGCCCACTGTTCTTGCATCCACAGCGCCTGTATTGTGATGAGGTGTGTTGTGTGTGTGTATGAACGTATGTATTATTAGACTGTGTAGGTTTATACTGTTATACTGAATGTTATCTAAAATGTGGTCAGAACTTTTTGTATTAGGTGGTAGAATTGTAAAGTCTATCTGGACCCTGAATTTACAAATGAGTTGTCTTCTTATCACTCCAGATCCACCTGATCTGAACAGCTGAACATGAAATAATACAGTCATCAGTATCAGGGTAGAAGGCGGTAGGCAGTTGGTAGTAGGCTACTGCAGCAAAATGAGGTGACTACATGTAATAAAAATAGAGTTAGATCATAATAGCAATAATTAATCCTTTCCATCTTTTAATTTTACATTCTCAGGACTTTATTTGGCCCGTGGACTGCAACTAGCTTTAAGATTACTTGGCAACTACAGGCCAAGAAGAAACAAACCAAGCCAATTCTCATCAGTGTGAGAGAAAAATAAACTACTTTTTCAGTTCCTGTTGCTGTGATAGCAGGAATTAGACAGTGTCATCACCACATTCATATCAGAGCTATGGGATGTTAAATTCTAAGCGCTAGACATTAAGTCAATTGCAATGCATAAATAATAATAGTTAATATAACAATTTAAGCACATTTTTTGTAACAGAATGTTTTGATTACATTGATGGTGACATGAGTTAGTGGGTGGTCAATATTTCTCAATTCGAAACATCATAGGAAGACAACAGGCAACGCCAGAAGGTTGACTTTGTGAAAATGTGACATAAAAACTTCCATGTCCTCAATTTTCGTTCTGCAGGTCCAAGTAAAAATGATGACAGACATGTTGCAGCAAGGCCTGTAGCTCAACATGGAGAGCTGCAGCATTTTGATTAATGCCATCACCCCACAGTGCAGGTGTGAAGACCACCCAGTTTCACCCACTACTGCAGTGGTAAGGGTGTGAAGCCTACACAGCCAGTTGAACTGAGAAAAACAGGATAACACTGTTAGTGGTTAAAAGTCAAAGAATCTGAAGAGAGGATGTGGCTTTTTCAGGGGAGGGGTTTTGCAGCCACCTTTCAAGTTCACAGGGTGTGAACATAATGATACTCAGAAGATAGATCTCTGGGTGAATAACACTGCTTTTTAAAAAGAACACAATGTAATTCAAACATACTTTGTACAGGGATTTTAAGTCACACCAGTTCACTGCATTACCATCGTGTAAGCTGTGGATGCTACATGTAGATGCAGTTATTGATCCCCAGTCAGGGCAGCCTAACAGGGAATCATCTTCTTCAGTAAACCACCGGACTCTCCACTTAGTAGAGTCACAGACAGACTCAAATCGCTACACTCTGTCAGGACTCACTGTTACAGACGATGTACAGTGGTCAGAAATACAACATATATTCGGCAGTTAAGCAAGAAGTTCATTTGGTTATTCCTGTAATCCTTTTGTATTGAACACAGCACATACATGCTTTTAGAAAGTGAAGAACACATTGTATTACTGAAGAATCTGATAATACACAATTTTCAATTTCTTGTTCTTCTCCTTGACTTATGAAAATCTTTGACTTATTGTCATGATGATAATATCCCCAGCAACTGAATATTAAAATGATGAGCTTGTAGCTTGGAAATGACTTCATCCAGAGGAAGTGACTGCACTCCAGCAAAACAGAAATAGTCTCATTAACAGAAGTGAGCATGAAGAGCCAAAGTCCTGCCTCCCCCAGCAAGCCTCTGCTCTATTAATACTAGCTGTGATTCAATGGGTTTTCTCATATAGAGAATATAAATGTTTGTAGCATTCAAAAACTACACAGCGTGCCAGTGGCTGAGACTGCCATCCAGTAACTAAAAGCAATTAAAAACACAACTGACATCTTACTGCTGGAATAACAAAACATTTATTTATGCATAAAATGATCAAACAGATTTTAAGAATACAAAAAATGTCAAATCTGTTCAGCTAAAAAATGAAATACATACTGTGCAGTGCCTAGTTAATTCTTTAAAAGATAGAGGAAAACATCTACATGTAATAAGATATTTAGTTTGAAAGCAGATCATTACATATATACATACACTGAAAAAGAAGCTGACTATAAAGCTGCTCCATAACCTGGGTACTAAAGCTCAAATAGACTCTATCAAACTGTTACCTGTTGCCTCTTATGAAGTGTAATTAAATCCATATGATGTTGTTCTTTCATATAATCTGCTAACAAATAAACTGTACAGAACACTGAGCATGTCTGATATTTGGATAGCAGAGGTGAACACAGTCGCTTCAGCTCTCTTTACAGACCTGGAAGAAAAACACACAAAACAAATGGTGATGCCCCTGTGTGTTTGCAGGACTGTACAGTAGTGTCAAATACAGGAATTAAATCAAAATACACACAAATGAGTGTTGGTCACAACACTGACACCTCAGCGAATGTGTCATTTTTTGTTGACATAATTACTGATCACTTTGAATCTTATTTCAGAAATCTGTTGTGAAACATTGAGGGGCTGCAGGAGGTGGAAACAGACAATAATTGAAAAACAACACATCACTCAAACTTTACACAACATTCAGTGGTAAGTTGTACAACATTATTAATATTTAGATATTTCTATTCAATGCTTTACTCACGTGCCACAATAATATAATGTCTTTGAGCTAAATTATCTTCATTTGGGGGCTTTTCCAGGCAAATATTGATATAAGTGATTGTTTGCGATTGAATCAGCGTATATACAGTATATTTATGCCACCCAGGTCTCCATGTCACTCTGTTGCCCCCCCATAAACATTTCTCTATATCTGCCCCTGTTACAGCTGTATAATGATGCCATCTCAATTTATAAGACAGAATGAAGAAGGTGAGAACAGCTTGACTAGAGAGTAAAAGAATAAAACAAAAACAATTCAGTTGTACGTCCTATCAGCGAGATGGAAATAAACTGGAATCAAATGACGTACAACATACTATAACAATCACAAACTGTATATGAAAGAGACAAACTTGGAAATTCCCAAACCTCTGAAAGCCCTGATAGTGTCAGATTTGACAATTTACAACTCTGGTGACCTCTAGTGGTAATATGTAGTAGCTACCCAAGGTGACTGAGATGAAACTGCACACTGACCCATAATCCACCTCCAGTGTAATGATATGACACATTTCAATACAAACTCGGAGCACGACTGTTGTAACTGACTGTACCTGCAGTTCCTGTCTTCACATCAGAGTATATAGCGCTCTCCTCTGGTTTATATGGCCTCCCTGTTAAGATAATCAGACGAATCAATAAAGGAAAAAAGTGAATCGATACTTTTTTGGGGGGCCAAAACATCTCTAAATTATGTTCTATTTATGTATGTATGTATTCGGAGTACTCACCCTTCTTTCCAATGTGTTTGAGTTCAATCACAGAATACGTAACATCGTGGGATTCATCTGCATCTGAAATATACATGTAACATGACATTTGATGATTTGTTTTTAAAAATCTTATCAACTGGCAGCCAAATTTGCTTACTGCAAACAAGCTCATGTCTAAAAGTTGTATATTTAAAAATCAACATTAGTTTATATGCTTACCATGAAGAGCAGAGGACAAGTCATTACACTGAGCCTCATGATTTGTGTCAGAACCCCGATAAGTGCTCTCAGACTGAATTGGCCTACAACATGTAGTAAATACAATACATTTAAAAAGCAACATGTACTGTACTGCTGTTAGGTTGAAAATGAGAGAAGAGTGTTGAACCAACCTGATGAAGCATGAATCTGTGAAAAAGACATTTGTTGTTACATGGTTTTGTATTGTAATTTCTAATATTGATATTAAATGACATGAGACCAGAATACATGTGTGTATTTAAATAATTAAAGCATAAAACATCTAATAATAGAAGAAGGTCTCACTCTTGGACGGTCTGTAGCGATACAAAAGGAGCAGAAGGAGAATAAATACGATTCCACAAACCAGCACAACAATCAACGGTAGAGGAGATGAAGAGCTTTCAGGCCTGGACACTGATAAATAATAAATAATAACAGTTAATAAACTTGTACAGAACTTTTCTTAAACCCAATTTACAAAGATGTCACATGAACCATAGGAAAGACTAAACATAAACACATGCACGTACATTATATACGTACAATATATACACCAACATGTCAGAATACAGGGAGAAATTAGCCATTCACAATAAATCCTGACTATCACAACCACTGATGGACTTTCTTCAGCTCAAAAGGAAACATTCTTTACTGAATCCAACAGGTGAATTAGGCTGAAACTAATGCTCCTTCAAATCCACTTCACAGTATTTGACCATGAACGCAGAAACATAAAAGAAGATGCAGCAGTTGTTTTAATCCTACTCACCTTTAACTGACATCCAACTCTCTGCTGACATGTTTCCTGAGTTTTCACACTTGTAGAAGCCTTCATCTGACTTTGACACTGCAGAGATATTTAGCTCCTTTCTGGTATCATTTTGAATGAGTTTGTCATTTCGATAGAAAAACACTTTGGAATCGAATCCTCCGGTCTTCAGTTTGCAGGTCAGACTAACAGAATCTCCCTCAGTCACAGGACGGACAGGGCTCTGCAGAATAATATCTTCATCTGTAAAACAGTCAGAGAATATGAGGTTTCAGTCAGAGATCAGCTGCTGCAGAACTTCACAATGATGAGAACAGATCACACATATTGTGTTTTCTCTGTAGCACTTTGAGTTAATGTTAAAGAAAGCAAAGTCTTAAAATGTATTTGAGAGACAGGTGACTTTTATCTGGCAAATGTTTTGGTGGAACTTGTTCTGTGTACAATGGTGCTGCTAAATATTGATTGTATTTACTAATGATAACGACTAACACTGAATTATCATGAAATAGGCTGAACCTACTTAAGTAAATCTACAGAAAATAAAAACAATTGTGTGGCTTCATTTTTGTCACCTACAATTACTTAAGATACCATGTAGCAGAGTAAAGGTCCAAACTCTTTACATGTCAGTGAACTGTGTTCCTCAGTGTAGAGATACACAACATAGTTCTAAAATATGTTGAAACACATAACAGGATGTTTAAAATGATTTAGAAAAGAAAAAGAAAATATAATGAAAGCATACTGTGTTTAGTGATGTTGACTGCGTTGCTGAACTCTCCTGTTTCAGACTCACACCAGTACACTGCATTGCTCTGCCAGTAACTGTTTATGTAACATGTGGATCCAGTCATTGTCCCCCAGGAGGAGCTGCAGGACGAGTAGCGGTCCTCAGTAAACCTCATCACTCTCCACTCAGTAGAGTTTCCCTCACAGCTCAGTGAGACAGAGTCAGAGGTGAAGTGTTGCACTCTGTCAGGACTCACTGTGAGAGACGCTGATGACTGAAAATCTGAAAAACAACATGTGATAAGAGTTCAAACCAAGAACAGTGATCTTAAGATTAAAAATGCCACAGTGCAAATATTCCTCTGCTTTGTGTTGTTTTTTTCTGTGTATTAATGCAAACAGTGCAATAAGGTACAGTGTTTTGGTGAAACTATGTGGGATCTATCTACTTTTACCTGCCATCTTTCAGATATACAGGGGGTCAGTATTTCAAACTAAATTGTGCTGCATGGGTTCTTTATACGTAGTCAGTGTTTTCTTCTTGTTTGTCAGAGTTGTTTCAGCTCTCTAGTTCTTTGTTTACCTCCATTTTGCCTGTTGACTTCTTTAGTTTTTCATGAATTTGTCTTGAGTTTTGTCAAAGATACTTTACAGCTAAAGGTTTCATGTGTAAGTCCTTTTTAAATTTCTGTTTGGAAAGTGACGTGGGCAGCACTGCAGTGAAACCAGACTGACCAACAGCAAGATGTTGCCAGCGGCAGGACTCGAACAAAGTTCATTTTCTCCTGATTTATGTGTCTGAAAATTATAGTTTTAGTGTCAGAAAGTTTGGAAGATAAGTGACTCGTGAATATGGGTTCAATATTTACTGCAGTGAGTACAGGACGAATGAATCGGTCATATATCGGTCACATATTGCAAAGAAGAGCAAAGTTTCAGTGAAAATCTCTTTTTGGTGTTTTTCTGCTATCAGATTAATTGAAAAAGGAAGAATGGTAAACACAGAAAGATACAAGGACATTCTGCCCAGTTCAGTGTATAAAATCATAATCAATCAAAGATCATAAGATCACCAAAATCAAATAATTTCTTCTATTAGGGATCATGAATGTACACAGCCAATTATTTGTTAACATTAGTTTTAAAGAGACTGAATGTTGGTCACAGACAGAAAATGGATGAACTGAGGTGATGACATAACATCTGCTGCTTGAGAGGACAGACGGAAACAAACTGACCTCCAGACCAGACAAACTTAAGTTGACTTTTATGAGTGTAATACACTGGATCTCCTCTTCCAGCTCTGCACACATATCCTGCTATGTGTGTCTGTCCATGGACGATGTAGGAATCCTGTTCAGTCCCATTACTGCTGCTGCCAGGTAGCAGCTCATATCTGTAGGAGTTGTCTGATAGTTTGGGAACAGCCTTATACCAGTAGAACCTCCATCCTGCAGACGGGTGTTGAACCTCACAGCTCAGAGTTACTGAGGCTCCAGGACTCAGCCATGATGGAGACACAGTGAGGACAGGCTGGGGTTGGTCTGTTGAAAGATTATGACAATAAAAACATGTATCATTGATGGATTACATGAACTGCTTTTATCCTTCATATTTTCTCTATCTACCTCAAAATACATAATAATGTCTTAAAATATAATAAGCAAATTTAATAATGTATTCATTTTGTTTGTGTGGGTATGAGCCGGGTGTTGCCCATTCATACACCCACTCAGTGTCTCCTCCGTCCTCAGTTTCACATGTAAGAGTGATCGTCTCTCCTCTGTATCTCTCAGGCCACTTGTGTTGCAGGGTCACAACAGCCCTGTTTGTTACTGCTCAGGAAGCCACACATTAAAATAACAAAAGGTTATACAATCAATGTTTTTTACGATTAATCTTAATTTGTAATCATGTATTTAAAATACATTTTTTTGTGTATTTTAAACTATAATTCTAAATTGCCAGTGTTGCCAGTACCGATTGCATCACTGTACTCTGAGTAGTAAACTGGGTTTCCTCTTCCTCCTCTGCACCAGTAGAGTCCTCCCTCTGAGACACTGATTTTTCCATTTGAGAGGAAAGTGGTCAGGGGTTCAGAGGTTTTCTCTCCTCTGTACCAGAAGTATTTCCAACCAGATGATGATGGGCTCACAGAGCAGGTCAGGGTCACACTGCCCCCTACAGGAATATCTCTGTTGTCAGCGCTCAGTTGGGCCTTTGGTCTGTTGGCTGTTTAATTTAGAACAAACATGTAAACACAAAATTAAAGTCACTTTGATTTAGTCCTCACAGGTAAAAAATGTTTTTAAATTTATACATACTGGTTACATAATAGTTGATTCCTGACAAAGGACATCTGTTGCATGTCACACTGCTCTCTTTTGCTGTGTTTCTTGTCTGTATCTCTACTGTAACTATCCAGGAGCACAATTCACCAGATTTGCAAAATGCAAAGCAATCAAAACACAAACCTCATACCTGGGAGAGCCTTATAGGAACCTTGCAAATTTATCAGCAAGCAACAATCCTTTGTGAAATGTGATGCTGCCACAATTTGTGACCTCTCTGAAATCTCTGTTGCCTGATAATTTGCTGCTGCAGTACTCAATGATACATTTGTGCAGGCCCTTTGGCAACAAGGTGTGTTTAACTGTTGAACATGTTGGGCGAGAGCAAGAGACCCTGGACAGGTTGTCAGTGTTTCACAGGGTTAACGCATAACACAGACAACTATTAACACTAACACCAACAGGCAACATAGACTAACCAACAAGGAAATTAATAAACTAACCTAACCTCAGATTAATAAAACCTGCGAGTAAACTCAACCAGTTGCCCAGAGTTTAAGTTTGTAACCAGAAGCTTCTTGCTGTGTGGAACAGTGTTAAACTGGACCATCGTTCTTTGTTCATTACTGTAAATGATTATATTTCAAAAGATGCAGCACTCTTACTGGCTCCTTTTCAGGTATTTTGTTCCCTCGCTAACAGAATTTGTTACTTCATGACCTGAAGACAGATACATAATTGTTGAAGAAAAAAGTGTTTTCTGTTTCCTTATTTAGATTTTCATTATGGAAGAAAGATGGTCAAACTTACGTGATACTGTCAATGTGATGATCTTACTCCACTCTGTTGAGGAGTATGAGTCCCTTCTACCCTTACAGCTGTATTCTCCACTGTGGGACTCAGTAGCTCTGTTAATCCTGTATTCACTAGATGATGGAGGTGTGTTGAATTTGGTTTTCCTCCATTCATACGTCCATTTAATGTTTCCTCCTCTTTGGATATCACATCTGACAGTGATCGTCTCACCACTGAATATCTGAGGCCAGTTGGGTTGCAGAGTCATAACAACCCTGTTGGAAACTGTTAACATAAAAAATACTCAGTTCAGATACTAATAAACAAAATAAAATCAACAAAAATAAATTATTTTCAGCACCAGTTTTAATGGTAATCATCATTATTTTCATCTGGTAACAATTTGACTTTTGTAGAAAGGTTTAAAATCAATACAAACACGACTCAACAGCTGTG
Source organism: Lateolabrax maculatus (assembly GCA_031216445.1). NCBI lineage: Eukaryota > Metazoa > Chordata > Actinopteri > Acropomatiformes > Lateolabracidae > Lateolabrax > Lateolabrax maculatus. The sequence continues at coordinate 5,679,480 of CM062207.1, forward strand.
ACAACAAAAACAATTAAAAAACAGGCAATGTGTTTAAAAGGAGAAATTAGAAAGGAAGTGCTAAACATTGGTAGTGTGATAGATTGATTTTATAATGAAGCTGATTATTGATATAAGGTCAATAGCAAATTAAAAACAGTCACAGGGACATAAAGAAAAGGGAAATTCATGTATAAATAGATCACAACTACAAGTATAAAAAGTCCCATAAAATGTCAAAGCCCTGTGAAGGAGGTTAAAATGTTAAATTCCTGTGTAAGAAGTTAAAACATGTTAAAAAGGGTAACAAGGTTAAAAACTTTTAGAAAGTATAAAGAAACCTTCCTGCCAGAGGAGTTAATCTACAATCTACTTGTTGAGTCTTTTTGAAAGATGACTTGTGATTGATTAGTCATGCCTGCAGAGACCGACAGGGGGCGCTCTCGGCCACGCTGCATTATTCTCAATGAAGCTGCCAGAGAGAAAGCATCTGTCTGAGAATCCTTATTGACATCTCCCCTTTTCAGGGCGTAACAGTAGCAGCAATTTCCTGAGACATAAAGAAACCTTTGTGGTTACATGCTTTTTGAAAATGGATTAATCTAAAGATTCATAAAAGAAGAGTGCACACACACACACACACACACACACACACACGTTCATCTTTCTGTACTCGTGAAGACCCTTTCAGCAGCATCTTGGTTCAAACATGGGGCTGAATGATATCTAAGAACTAACTAACACCAAGTCAACAGATATTGTAAAAGGCAGACAAGAGCTTTAATCAATTGTAAGTATTAGAAGTAAAACTGAGCAGCAAGAAGCTTCTTCTGCTCTCGTCTGGCATCTGTGCACAACCTAAAGAGGGTTGAACACATGTTTCCTTTTCACCATCATCATCAGAGGAAGAGCTACAGACTATAGTGGGTTTTATGGGGGCAGCCAAGATCACATCATAATTTCTTTTTGATCTTTAACTTAATTTTACTCCTTTTTACTGATATAAATAAAACACCCTCCACTGTATTCTGGAGGGCAGAAAATATTTTTTCAGAAATTTGTAATTTTATAATAATTCAGTTTGACACAAATTAGTCATAAATTGCAGAATACTGCAAGATGTAGATCTGGGTCTTGTTTTGAATGAGAGACAGATGTTTTAGGGATATTGTGCTTCAGTCTACAAGGGTTAAACTACTGCAAAATGAAAAAGTAATCTGGTGCACAGACAGACAGAAAGGCAGAGAAGATATTTCTGTGAATCTTGTCGTCTGTTCTTCTGTCTAAAGTCGTTGGCAGGTTTGCCAGTATGAAACAGAGAAGGATGGACATCTAGTTTGTTGTGAGTTAACTGGATAATTTATTATGTTGGAGTTGAACCAGGCGTCATTCAGAAACACACAGAGATAAGTAAATATACATTTTTGTTTATTTACAATTTCATTTAAATTCTCTGTATTTACAAGAGTGACGTAACAGAGAAACTAGTTTACTGTGGTCGATTTGTGGCTGAAAACTGTTTTACTAATCTTAGTTTAAAGATATGACGACGATAAACTGCAGATTTTATTCATGATGTAGATGACAGTATTTTTTAAAAGACTTAAATCTTGTTTATAGATAAAACTGACAACAGATTTAAATAATGCATATTATATTATTCCAGTTCAAATGACTTAACTCACCAGTTTCCTGAATGGTGACTTCCCTGCTGATCTCTGTGAAGAACGATGGATTTCCTCTTCCTCCTCTGCAGGAGTAGAGACCTCCTTGTGAGACACTGATAACTTTGTCTGGTGCAGCATCATTTATGGTCTGAGCTGCAGAAGACTGTGATGTACGTCTGAACCAGTAGTATCTCCAGTCAGCAGAGCCCTCCACAGAGCAGGTCAGTCTCACAGCGCCCCCCAGTGGTATGATGGTTGTGTGTGCTGTCAGTGTGGCTGTAGGTTTATTCTCTGTTCAGTTTGGAGAAAAAAGAAAAACAAAACAAAACAAGTAAATGTCTTCAATAGAATTTCCCTTTAGAAAAATGTTTTACTTGATAATGTGATCTATTATTAACTTGGACAACAACTACATAGTTCTCTGTTCTTTCTTGTGAATCATTATAATTCAACAGTTCAATGTATGGTGGCTCCTCTAAAGTTATTCTGTTCTCACAATAAAAAACAAACACAATGTGTTAGAGACGTCATTATTGTTGGAGGGAGAAATGTTTCCTGTTGTTTTATTTAGATAAATGAAAACATTAAAATCATTTTCAGTATGGATGACTGATGATCCAACTTACGTGATACTGTCAGTTTGATGGAGTCACTCCACTCTGTCAAGGAATAGTCCTTTCTACCCTTACAGCTGTATTCTCCACTGTGGGACACAGTAGCTCTACTAATCGTGTATTCACTAGATGATGGAGGTGTGTTTAATTTGGCTGTCCTCCATTCATACGTCCACTCAGTGTTTCCTCCTCCCTGGATCTCACATCTGAGAGTGATCGTCTCACCACTGAATATCTGAGGCCAGTTGAGTTGCAGAGTGACAACAACCCTGTTGGAAACTGTTAACATAAAAAATGCTCAGTTCAGATACTAATAAACTAAATAAAATCAACAAAAATAAATTATTTTCAGCACCAATTTTAATGGTAATCATCATTATTTTCATCTGGTAACAATTTGACTTTTGTAGAAAGGTTTAAAATCAATACAAACACGACTCAACAGCTGTGACAACAAAAACAATTAAAAAACAGGCAATGTGTTTAAAAGGACAAATTAGAAAGGAAGTGCTAAACATTGGTAGTGTGATAGATTGATTTTATAAAGAAGCTGATTATTGATATAAGGTAAATAGCAAATTAAAAACAGTCACAGGGACATAAAGAAAAGGGAAATTCATGTATAAGTAGGTCACAACTACTAAGTCCCATAAAATGTCAAAGCCCTGTGAAGGAGGTTAAAATGTTAAATTCCTGTGTAAGAGGTTAAAACGTGTTAAAAATGGTAACAAGGTTAAAAACTTTTAGAAAGTATAAAGAAACCTTCCTGCCAGAGGAGTTAATCTACAATCTACTTGTTGAGTCTTTTTGAAAGATGACTTGTGATTGATTAGTCGTGCCTGCAGAGACCGACAGGGGGCGCTCTCGGCCACGCTGCATTATTCTCAATGAAGCTGCCAGAGAGAAAGCATCTGTCTGAGAATCCTTAGTGACATCTCCCCTTGTCAGGTACCAGATGAGTTTTGATGCTCTTAAACTTTGGAATATGTTTGTTAAGACTGTGAGTTTTGTTAACATGCTGACTGAATGTTGAGTGTGTTGGAAGCATTATTTCCAGTTCTAGGTTGCTAATTGATACACTGTTAATTAATCACCAATACATTTGTGTGTTAATTCCTAAAGTAAGTGTTTATGAGAAGGAACAATGAATATAACAAGTAGAAGAGAAAATGCTAACTAATGTTTTATACAATATTTTTGTTTATTTTCAATATATTTAAGTTTGATCATTGAAGTTTAAGTTTATTAATTAATAGACCATTTTCATAAGTACTTTATACCTGTTACAGCTGATTTACATGTTTAAGAATAAGTGAGAAATGACAATATACTTCCTTGTTTACTTGTCTGTAAAAGAAAAGTGAAAGAAAACAAGAAAGCTAGGTTGGAAAGTTGAACTTGTTGAGATACTTATGTTAAACAAACTTTTGTTCTTAATAATAATTTTATTCTCAATGAAGCTGCCAGAGAGAAAGCATCTGTCTGAGAATCCTTATTGACATCTCCCCTTGTCAGGGCGTAACAGTAGCAGCAATTTCCTGAGACATAAAGAAACCTTTGTGGTTACATGCTTTTTGAAAATGGATTAATTTAAAGATTCATAAAAGAGGAGTGCACACACACACACACACACGTTCATCTTTCTGTACTCGTGAAGACCCTTTCAGCAGCATCTTGGTTCAAACATGGGGCTGAATGATATCTAAGAACTAACTAACACCAAGTCAACAGATATTGCAAAAGGCAGACAAGAGCTTTAATCAATTGTAAGTATTAGAAGTAAAACTGAGCAGCAAGAAGCTTCTTCTGCTCTCGTCTGGCATCTGTGCACAACCTAAAGAGGGTTTAACACATGTTTCCTTTTCACCATCATCATCAGAGGAAGAGCTACAGACTATAGTGGGTTTTATGGGGGCAGCCAAGATCACATCCTAATTTCTTTTTTATATTTAACTTAATGATATAAATAAAACACCCTCCACTGTATTCTGGAGGGCAGAAAATATTTTTTTCCAAAATATGTAATTTTATCATAATTCAGTTTGACACAAATTAGTCATAATTTGCAGAATACAGCAAGATGTAGATCTGGGTCTCGTTTTGAATGAGAGACAGATGTTTTAGGGATATTGTGCTTCAGTCTACAAGGGTTAAACTACTGCAAAATGAAAAAGTAATCTGGTGCACAGACAGACAGAAAGGCAGAGAAGATATTTCTGTGAATCTTGTCGTCTGTTCTTCTGTCTAAAGTCGTTGGCAGGTTTGCCAGTATGAAACAGAGAAGGATGGACATCTAGTTTGTTGTGAGTTAACTGGATAATTTATTATGTTGGAGTTGAACCAGGCGTCATTCAGAAACACACAGAGATAAGTAAATTTTTGTTTATATACAATTTCATTTAATTTCTCTGTATTTACAAGAGTGACGTAACAGAGAAACTAGTTTACTGTGGTGGATTTGTGGCTGAAAACTGTTTTACTAATCTTAGTTTAAAAATATGACGACGATAAACTGCAGATTCAATTCATGATGTAGATGACAGTATTTTTTAACAGACTTAAATCTTGTTTATAGATAAAACTGACAACAGATTTAAATAATGCATTTTAATTATTCCAGATCAAATGACTTAACTCACCAGTTTCCTGAATGGTGACTTCCCTGCTGTTCTCTGTGAAGAACGATGGATTTCCTCTTCCTCCTCTGCAGGAGTAGAGACCTCCTTGTGAGACACTGATAACTTTGTCTGCTGCAGCATCATTTATGGGCTGAGCTGCAGAAGACTGTGATGTACGTCTGAACCAGTAGTATCTCCAGTCAGCAGAGCCCTCCACAGAGCAGGTCAGTGTCACAGCGCCCCCCAGTGGTATGATGGTTGTGTGTGCTGTCAGTGTGGCTGTAGGTTTATTCTCTGTTCAGTTTGGAGAAAAAAACAAAAAAAAAAAAAAATAAGTGTCTTCAATAGAAATTCCCTCAGAATTTTTAAATTTATTTTATAATGTGATTTGTTATTATTTTGTCTCTGTTCTGTTTAGTTTAGAAAAACAAGGAAATTACTGAAACGAACTTGTCATCAAAGATGTATTTATATTTCTACATAACACAGTGGAAACCCTTTTTTCACATTATGTATAACTTTGCACATGTTCATGTACATAATCAAACTCCAGACACGAGGGAATTCTACATGAGTGGAGGCAGAGAGAGCTCAACACACTGCAGCTGCAGAAAACACATGCAAAGACACAGAACCCAGTCAAGTTAAGAAACATATTCAACAGTTTGACAACACAAACACGGCTGCAAATACAGAATTTGCAGTCTGTAGTCAATAAAAGGTTGATGCTAGGTGTACCCAATATCTGCAATAATGAAATCATGTAATCAGAATGTCAAATCTAAAATTAGATGTTTTCCAAAATCTTTGAACAGTGGTCTTAAGTTTCCCCTGAAAACTTCCACTGTGTTATCGCAGCATTTTTCTGTCTGTAGTGTCAAGCTGGTGAATGTTTCCTAATTTTCTTGAGTTTCATTTCTCTGCAGCATTTTCTTCAGTTGCATTGAGCTCTCTGTCTCCTGTACCTCTGTGACCAAATCTGCTGTAAATTGAAGACTTCAGTCTGTTTAGTGACTGATCAGGTGAAGGTAGAGAAAAAGATTCACTTGTTGTTCAGCACATGATTAGTAGTTTAGAGAAGCATGAATACTTTAAGTAGCATTTACTGTAAGACACAAACATCTTTGCTGAATGAAGACAGTGAAATGCAGTTGAAAGCTCAGGAAAACCTTAGATTTAGCTTTTGAGACCTATTTTTTTTTGGAAGAAGCTGTAGAAACCACACTTCATAATTTATATGTTTAGTAAATAAGTACATTTAGTAATTTCTTAAAAACAGCTCCATACTCACCTGCCCTGTTTGTTACATTACTGTAACAGTTATAATAATATTGCTTATACAGGATACATAGAAGATGGGTTATATTTTACAGTCAAGTCCTGTATTTGGCTCACAAACAAACATCAGATGTTTTGTCTGAAAACCTGTCAAGAATTCATATGAATCTCTTGATGTGAACAGCTAAACTCCCTTATTTTCTTCTTTTTCTTCTTTTTCTTTTCTGATTGTGTTCAAATCGCTCCAGATTATAATTTGCACTGAGCTTCATGCCACATGCTTTCAAACTGTAAAATAAAATACAGCTTGAGCGCATCAAGGTTTAACATTAAGAACCTAAAAATCAGATTGAGTTAATATTTGTTAGTTAGCATCAGTTATATGTTATATATCATATAAGCAGAGTGCCAAACAGGACGATCGTATCAACATGACTCATAAATAAATAGTGACAATAACCTTTACAGACTTGCTGGGTTCAGAATCATATGAGATCATATCTGCATCTGTGTGTGAAGCATTTGAAACTTTCTGACTTTGGCAGCTCCTGGAGGTAAAAACCTCACTGTGGTAACCAGCACATCATGTCACTACCCAAAATGAGTGAGGGAGTGTGAGACTGTAACTGACTTCACCTCCTGTCAGTTCTTTACCCACACCAGAGTCCTCAGTGCTCTTCTCACGAATCTTGTCATTTCATAATTTGTATTGATACATGGACTAAAATGATACGTACATGGATTAAGTACAAAAAATAGGGAGTGATTAAGAGTGATACAGTAAGTGATAAATGGGAATATTTGGGAATATGGGAATATTAATATTTAAAAATGATCACCTTCAGCGTGTCCGTAGAGGAGTGTATTCAGCACTAAAACAAAGATTAAAACTTCATCAGACAGTAAACAAAAACATTTAATATCCAGCTGGCAACGCTTATCAATCAAATTGGTAAAGAGGTAGGAAACAAATTTAAAAACAAATCTCTTTAAAATAAAATATATAAAATACAATAAGCAAAATTTTTATTCACAAGCTAAATACATAAAACCTTAAACTATGTACTCAACACGCATTTTGCAAATATGTGTGCTAAAAGTAGATCAATAATAACTGGTTCATCAGTGTATTTAACACAGTCCTCCACTCCAGCCACCGAGATCATAACTACAAAACTACCATGTTGATAAAAAACATGAGTCTGCATCTGAAAGTCACAAAGCTGGAAGGTCACTGATGTACTCACAGAATAACCCCAGCACACAGAGCAAAGTGTTCCCCATCTTCACCTCCAGCACTCACACTGTCGCTCTGCTGCTCTGCTCCTGACAAATGTTTCCACTTCACATCAATAATAATGCAGCAGAAAGAAAGAACAGAAAGACATTTCAGGTAAATATGAGAGCAGAATCTTTCTCTAACTCCTCATTCTGAGTTTAGCCGGTCTGTTCTTCCTTCCTTTTTACACAAAGCTCAAACCAGTGGCGTTGACCACACCCTGTCATGTTTACACTTCCTGCCCACTGCAAAGACATATCAGCTCGTCTCTTGTGCAAAGGTTTGTGCCTGCTATATAATAAATGTTAAATAAAAAAAGGCATAATCAATAAGTATTTCACATCCGTGAAACATGAAACCATTTAATTTAATCATATCACATCTTATACACGCCTAACATTTTATTGTGTTAGGTAGTATATGCCCACTGTTCTTGTATCCACAGCGCCTGTATTGTGATGAGGTGTGTTGTGTGTGTATGAACGTATGTATTATTAGACTGTGTAGGTTTATACTGTTACACTGAATGTTATCTAAAATGTGGTCAGAACTTTTTGTATTTGGTGGTAGAATTGTAAAGTCTATCTGGACCCTGAATTTACAACTGAGTTGTCTTCTTATCACTCCAGATCCACCTGATCTGAACAGCTGAACATGAAATAAAAGGAAAACTATCATCACAGCAGCCGTGTCGTGCTTCAAAAGCCTCCAAACAGATAAACTCACGCCGCCCCTCATTAAGCCCCTAGGCTACAGCATGTAGCTGCACGTTAATCTGTGCTTAGGTCTGTATGATTCTCAGGGTCGAGGCATCCTCTCAAAACTGATCACATTTTAAAAATAAGACATCGGTAACACTTTAAACATATTAAGATTGTCATTCATGTACAACAATTTCCTTACTTACTATAAGTAAGCAGTAATTATGAGGTAATTGAGGGAAAACTCTTAGTTACCGGCTTAGTAAGTGTAGAATATGGTCATGCACAATAAGGCATTAATAAGTGTTTTATAATTACTTATAAAGAGCCAATATGCTAATAATACGCAGCAGATAGTTAATGGTGAACATGTGTACCTTAATTCAAAGTGTTACCAAGACATCATGTGACCTTAAATGTCGGAAATAAAATTTAACACATTTAAAAATGTTTTAAGGAAGCTAGAAAAGAGGGGCAGGACATCAGATCTTTATCATGAATGATAAAGCAGTCATCAGTATCAGGGTAGAAGGCGGTAGGCAGTTGGTAGTAGGCTACTGCAGCAAAATGAGGTGACTACATGTAATAAAAATAGAGTTAGATCATAATAGCAATAATTAATCCTTTCCATCTTTTAATTTTACATTCTCAGGACTTTATTTGGCCCGTGGACTGCAACTAGCTTTAAGATTACTTGGCAACTAGAGGCCAAGAAGAAACAAACCAAGCCAATTCTCATCAGTGTCAGAGAAAAATAAACTACTTTTTCAGTTCCTCTTTACACACAAAGATGTGATGCTGTCATAGCAGGAATTAAACAGTGTCATCACCACGTTCACATCAGAGCGATAGGATGTTAAATTCTAAGTCCTAGACATTGAGTCAATTGCAATGCATAAATAATAATAGTTAATATAACAATTTAAGCACAATTTTTGTAACAGAATGTTTTGATTACATTGATGGTGACATGAGTTAGTGGGTGGTCAATATTTCTCAGTTCGAAACATCATAGGAAGACAACAGGCAAAGCCAGAAGGTTGACTTTGTGAAAATGTGACATAAAAACTTCCATGTCCTCAATTTTAGTTCTGCAGGTCCAAGTAAAAATGATGACAGACATGTTGCAGCAAGGCCTGTAGCTCAACATGGAGAGCTGCGGCATTTTGATTAATGCCATCACCCCACAGTGCAGGTGTGAAGACCATCCAGTTTCACCCACTACTGCAGAGTGTGAAGCCTACACAGCCAGTTGAACTGAGCAAAACAGGATAACATTGTTAGTGGTTAAAAGTCAAAGAATCTGAAGAGAGGATGTGGCTTTTTCAAGGGAGGGGTTTTACAGCCATCTTTCAAGTTCACAGGGTGTGAACATAATGATACTCAGAAGATAGATCTCTGGGTGAATAACACTGCTTTTTAAAAAGAACACAATGTAATTCAAACATACTTTGTACAGGGATTTTAAGTCACACCAGTTCACTGCATTACCATCGTGTAAGCTGTGGATACTACATGTAGATGCAGTTATTGATCCCCAGTCAGGGCAGCCTAACAGGGAATCATCTTCTTCAGTAAACCACCGGACTCTCCACTTAGTAGAGTCACAGACAGACTCAAATCGCTACACTCTGTCAGGACTCACTGTTACAGACGATGTACAGTGGTCTGAAATACAACATATATTCGGCGGTTAAGCAAGAAGTTCATTTGGTTATTCCTGTAATCCTTTTGTATTGAACACAGCACATACATGCTTTTAGAAAGTGAAGAACACATTGTATTACTGAAGAATCTGATAATACACAATTTTCAATTTCTTGTTCTTCTCCTTGACTTATGAAAATCTTTGACTTATTGTCATGATGATAATATCCCCAGCAACTGAATATTAAAATGATGAGCTTGTAGCTTGGAAATGACTTCATCCAGAGGAAGTGACTGCACTCCAGCAAAACAGAAATAGTCTCATTAACAGAAGTGAGCATGAAGTGCCAAAGTCCTGCCTCCCCCAGCAAGCCTCTGCTCTATTAATACTAGCTGTGATTCAATGGGTTTTCTCATATAGAGAATATAAATGTTTGTAGCATTCAAAAACTACACAGCGTGCCAGTGGCTGAGACTCATGTTGCCATCCAGTAACTAAAAGCAATTAAAAACACAACTGACATCTTACTGCTGGAATAACAAAACATTTATTTATGCATAAAATGATCAAACAGATTTTAAGAATACAAAAAATGTCAAATCTGTTCAGCTAAAAAATGAAATACATACTGTGCAGTGCCTAGTTAATTCTTTAAAAGATAGAGGAAAACATCTACATGTAATAGGATATTTAGTTTGAAAGCAGATCATTACATATATACATACACTGAAAAAGAAGCTGACTATAAAGCTGCTCCATAACCTGGGTACTAAAACTCAAACAGACTGTATCAAACTGTTACCTGTTGCCTCTTATGAAGTGTAATTAAATCCATATGATGTTGTTCTTTCATATAATCTGCTAACAAATAAACTGTACAGAACACTGAGCATGTCTGATATTTGGATAGCAGAGGTGAACACAGTCGCTTCAGCTCTCTTTACAGACCTGGAAGAAAAACACACAAAACAAATGGTGATGCCCCTGTGTGTTTGCAGGACTGTACAGTAGTGTCAGATACAGGAATTAAATCAAAATACACACAAATGAGTGTTGGTCACAACACTGACAGCTCAGCGAATGTGTCATTTTTTGTTGACATAATTACTGATCACTTTAAATCTTATTTCAGAAATCTGTTGTGAAACATTGAGGGGCTGCAGGAGGTGGAAACAGACAATAAGTGAAAAACAACACATCACTCAAACTTTACACAACATTCAGTGCTAAGTTGTACAACATTATTAATATTTCGATATTTCTATTCAATGCTTTACTCATGTGCCACAATAATATAATGTCTTTGAGCTAAATTATCTTCATTTGGGGGCTTTTCCAGGCAAATATTGATATAAGTGATTGTTTGCGATTGAATCAGCGTATATACAGTATATTTATGCCACCCAGGTCTCCATGCCACCCTGTTGCCCCCCCATAAACATTTCTCTATATCTGCCCCTGTTACAGCTGATGATGATGCTGTCTCAATTTGATGATGATGATGCCATCTCAATTTATAAGACAGAATGGAGAAGGTGAGAACAGCTTGACTAGAGAGTAAAAGAATAAAACAAAAACAATTCAGTTGTACGTCCTATCAGCGAGATGGAAATAAACTGGAATCAAATGACGTACAACTTACTATAACAATCACAGACTGTATATGAAAGAGACAAACTTGGAAATTCCCAAACCTCTGAAAGCCCTGATAGTGTCAGATTTGACAATTTACAACTCTGGTGACCTCTAGTGGTAATATGTAGTAGCTACCCAAGGTGACTGAGATGAAACTGCACACTGACCCATAATCCACCTCCAGTGTAATGATATGACACATTTCAATACAAACTCGGAGCACGACTGTTGTAACTGACTGTACCTGCAGTTCCTGTCTTCACATCAGAGTGAACAGAGCTCTACTCTGGTTTATGTGGCCTCCCTGTTAAGATAATCAGATTAGTCAATAAAGGAAAAAAGGAAATCAATTCTTTTTGGGGGGGCTAAAAAATCTCTAAATTATGTTCTATTTATGTATGTATGTATTCGGAGTACTCACCCTTCTTTCCAATGTTGTTAAGTTCAGTCAAAGAATATGTGACATTCTGGTAATCATCTGCATCTGAAATATACATGTTCACAATCATATCAAGTGATCTGGCAGACACTTTAAGCAAAGGAAGTTCATGTCTAAACTGTTTTCATTTCAGATTGATAGGGCATTTTTGCAGTGCATCTTAATTCAAAGGTATATACTGTACCATTTTCAGTGTCTGGAGAGCCTTTGATTGTTTCATAGAGACAAACGTCACCTACAGAGCAGTGAAAATAAGATTCATCTTTTTAACTGCATGATACCAATTAAACATTCTCTGATTGAGTAAACTAAACTAAAAAAGCAAACAAACTAATATATACAGACATATATATATATATATATATATATGTATATATATACTATAATCAAGAGTTTAAATGCTCACCATGGAGAAGAGTGGAGTATTCATCACGTTGAGCCTCATTCTCGTTGACCACATGACTTGTAGAGGAGCCCTGATTGGTGCTCTCAGACTGAATTGGCCTACAACATGTAGTAAATACAATACATTTAAAAAGCAACATGTACTGTACTGCTGTTATGTTGAAAATGAGAGAAGAGTGTTGAACCGACCTGATGAAGCATGAATCTGTGAAAAAGACATTTGTTGTTACATGGTTTTGTATTGTAATCTTTATATTGATATTATATGTCATGAGACCAGAATACATGTGTGTATTTAAATAATTAAAGCATAAAACATCTAATAATAGAAGAAGGTCTCACTCTTGGACGGTCTGTAGCAATACAAAAGGAGCAGAAGGAGAATAAATACGATTCCACAAACCAGCCCAACAATCAACGGTACAGGAGATGAAGAGCTTTCAGGCCTGGACACTGATAAATAATAAATAATAACAGTTAATAAACTTGTACAGAACTTTTCTTTAAACCCAATATACAAAGTGTTGTAATAAAGATGTCACATGTCACATGAACCATAGGAAAGACTAAACATAAACACATGCACGTACATTATATACGTACAATATATACACCAACATGTCAGAATACAGTGAGAAATTAGCCATTCACAATAAATCCTGACTATCACAACCACTGATGGACTTTCTTCAGCTCAAAAGGAAACATTCTTTACTGAATCCAACAGGTGAATTAGGCTGAAACTAATGCTCCTTCAAATCCACTTCACAGTATTTGACCATGAACGCAGAAACATAAAAGAAGATGCAGCAGTTGTTTTAATCCTACTCACCTTTAACTGACATCCAACTCTCTGCTGACTTTTTTCCTGAGTGTTCACACTAGTAGAAGCCTTCATCTGACTTTGACACTGCAGAGATATTTAGCTCCTTTCTGGTATCATTTTGTATGAGTTTGTCATTTCGATAGAAAAACACTTTGGAATCGAATCTTCTGATCTTCAATTTGCAGGTCAGACTAACAGAATCTCCCTCAGTCACAGGACGGACAGGGCTCTGCAGAATAATATCTTCATCTGTAAAACAGTCAGAGAATATGAGGTTTCAGTCAGAGATCAGCTGCTGCAGAACTTCACAATGAGAAAAGGTCTGACCAACAACACAGTACTTTAACATTAATCACTGACATAAAAACTTAAGTACAAATCAACCATAAACTCACACAGATCTGCTGTATACAATCCTCATTATAAAGTAATGGAAAGGTTTTCAGCCTAGACAGAGGAGATATGTGAACGTGTCTTCTTTGGAAACAGAATGAGTTATAAGCTGGGACTGTGATGATCTACCTTCAAATAAAAACCATCTCCAGAATTAAACCAATTCTCTCACACTCTGACCTGGAAAAAGGTCTTTCATGCACTCATTTTCTCTAGACTTGACTACTGTAACTTCTTCCTTTCTAGCATAAACCAAAAGTCACTCTCTCGCCTCCAACTAGTTCAGATTGCAGCAGCTCAGCTTCTCACTGGTTTTAACCGACGACATCACGTCACCCCAATCCTGGCTCCTCTCCACTGGATCCCTGTTCGATTTAGAATTGATTTTAAGATTTTACTGATCTCTTTTAATGCATTCTGTTGTTATATTGCCTTCTGAGTATCCTGATTTTGTTTTGTCTGTAAAAGCACTTTGTAAACTCTGTTTTTCAAGGTGCTATATATATAAAATTATTATTATTACATGGTTAAATAACAGTTTAATTAAATACTTAACTGTGTTTATTAATTAAAAAACATTGATATTTGGTGATGGCCAGTATAATGTGAGGGAGCTGTTTACAGTCTACCTCAGGGAAACACTTGAGGTTTGATTGCAGTCATAGATGAGCAGCCAGTTTATAGCGTTGTTAATGGGTACGTATGGAGCAAATATGGCTCCTGGCTGGCTACTGCCTCAAAAATACAAGTGAGAAAATCTAAACGGGAGTTTTTTGTCTTATCAGAAATGAACAAAGGGTTGACTGCACACCAAAAACCTCAAATGTGGACCAACTTCAAACGTCTTAGATCTATAAAAGATTACAATTGTCAACAAATATTATTTTCCAGTTGTTTAAATAAATACTAAGAAGTTTTAAGTTGATGCAGTGACAAGATTTCAGGTGTGCAAGCGAGGCCTGTGGAGTGGATGTTTAAAGAAAAAAACTGGTGATATTCTGGCAAATGTTTTGGTGGAACTTGTTCTGTGTACAAAGGTGCTGCTAAATATTGATTGTATTTACTAATGATAACAACTACCACTGAATTATCATAAAATAGGCTGAACCTACTTAAGTAAATCTACAGAAAATAAAAACAATTGTGTGGCTTCATTTTTGTCACCTACAATTACTTAAGATACCATGTAGCAGAGTAAAGGTCCAAACTCTTTACATGTCAGTGAACTGTGTTCCTCAGTGTAGAGATACACAACATAGTTCTAAAATATGTTGAAACACATAACAGGATGTTTAAAATAATTTAGAAAAGAAAAGGAAAATGTAATGAAAGCATACTGTGTTTAGTGATGTTGACTGCATTGCTGAACTCTCCTGTTTCAGACTCACACCAGTACACTGCATTGCCCTGCCAGTAACTGTTTATGTTACATGTGGATCCAGTCATTGTCCCCCAGGAGGAGCTGCAGGACGAGTAGCGGTCCTCAGGAGACCTCATCACTCTCCACTCAGCAGAGTTTCCCTCACAGCTCAGTGAGACAGAGTCAGAGGTGAAGTGTTGCACTCTGTCAGGACTCACTGTGAGAGACGCTGATGACTGAAAATCTGAAAAACAACATGTGTTATGAGGTCAAACCAAAAACAGTGATCTTAAGATTAAAAATGCCACAGTGCAAATATTCCTCTGCTTTACTTTTTTTTATTAGTGCAAACAATGCAACAACATACAGTGTTTTGGTAAAATATGATTATAATAAAAATATTATTATGATATAAGTATTTCAAACTAAATTGTGCTGCATGGGTTCTTTATACGTAGTCAGTGTTTTCTTCTTGTTTGTCAGAGTTGTTTCAGCTCTCTAGTTCTTTGTTTACCTCCATTTTGCCTGTTGACTTCTTTAGTTTTTCATGCATTTGTCTTGAGTTTTGTCAAAGATACTCTACAGCTAAAGGTTTCATGTGTCAGTCATTTTTAAATTTGAGTGTGTTGCTGAGCCAGCGGCAGGCCTCGAACAAAGTTCATTTTCTCCTGATTTGTGTGTCTGAAAAATACAGTTTTAGTGCCAGAAAGTTTGGAAGATAAGTGACTCATGAATATGGGTTCAAAATTTACTGCGGTGACTACGAGATGAAAGAATCGGTCATTTGTCGGTTACATATTGCAAAGAAGAGCAAAGTTACAGTGAAAATCTCTTTTTGGTGTTTTTCTGCTATCAGATTAATTGAAAAAGGAAGAAGGGTAAACACAGAAAGATACAAGGACATTCTGCCCAGTCCAGTGTGTAAAATCACCCAGTAAGGTGGAAAGCTGAAAGTTTGGCTTGAAGCTAATGACAGAGGAAAGATCATAAGATCACCACAATCAAATCATTTCTTCTATTAGGGATCATGAATGTACACAGCCAATTATTTGTTAACATTAGTTTTAAAGAGACTGAATGTTGGTCACAGACAGGAAATGGATGAACTGAGGTGATGACATAACATCTGCTGCTTGAGAGGACAGACGGAAACAAACTGACCTCCAGACCAGACAAACTTGGTGTCACTGTAATGAGTGTAATACACTGGATCTCCTCTTCCAGCTGTGCACACATATCCTGCTGTGTGTGTCTGTCCATGGACGATGTAGGAATCCTGTTCAGTCCCATTACTGCTGCTGCCAGGTAGCAGCTCATATCTGTAGGAGTTGTCCGATAGTTTGGGAACAGCCTTATACCAGTAGAACCTCCATCCTGCAGACGGGTGTTGAACCTCACAGCTCAGAGTTACTGAGGCTCCAGGACTCAGCCATGATGGAGACACAGTGAGGACAGGCTGGGGTTCTGTTGAAAAGTCATTTTTCAGGACAAACATGCAGTGATAGTGGATCAAACACATCCTTCATAATCACTGCAAACAAACTTGAAGATTTACTTATAAAATACACACAAACTAAAACAACTTTTTGATGAATTGTATAACATTGACTTTGAAAGAATTGTGATGTGACTTACTGTCTGATACTGTCAATTTGATGGGATCACTCCAATCTGTCAAAGACTGCTGTGCACTTTTCATTCTGCCCTTACACCTGTAGCTTCCACTGTGGGATGCAGCAAATCTAATACTGTGTTCATGTTGCTTTGGAAGTTTATATGACCTGGTTGTGTCCCATTCGTACTCCCACTCAGTGTCTCCTCCCGTTATCTCACATCTTAGAGTCATCATCTCTCCATTGTATATCTGAGGCCAGTTGGGTTGCAGAGTCACAACAGCCTTGTTTGTCACTGTTCATGTCCAATAATTCCCAGTAAGTATACAAACATGACAAAATGTTAAATCTACATCATACCATAATGTTTTTAGCTATTTTATCAAATCAATAATTATGAATACAAAATGGTTTTTAAATGTTGTTTCAAAAACAAATGCCAAACTCACTAATTTTGTTGATACTGAGTGAATCACTGTACTCTGTGTAGTAAACTGGGTTTCCTCTTTCTCCTCTGCACCAGTAGAGTCCTCCCTCTGAGACACTGATTTTTCCATCTGAGAGGAAGACAACCTCTTCTGTGGTCAGGGGTTCAGAGGTTTTCTCTCCTCTGTACCAGAAGTATTTCCAACCAGATGATGATGGGCTCACAGAGCAGGTCAGGGTCACACTGCCCCCTACAGGAATATCTCTGTTGTCTTTCCTCAGTTGGGCCTTTGGTCTGTTGGCTGTTTAATTTAGAACAAACATGTAAACACAAAATTACTGCCACTGTGATTTAGTCCTCACAGGTAAAAAAATACTTTTTAATTTATACATACTGGATAAATACTGGATACATAAAAATTAAATTCTGACAAAGGACCTCTGTTGCATGTCACACTGCTCTCTTTTGCTGTGTTTCTTGTCTGTGTCTCTACTGTAACTATCCAGGAGCACAATTCACCAGATTTGAAAAATGCAAAGCAATTAAAACACAAACATCATACCTGGGAGAGCCTTATAGGAACCTTGCAAATTCATCAGCAAGCAACAATCCTTTGTGAAATGTGATGCTGCCACAATTTGTGACCTGCGTCAAAAATCTCTGTTGCCTGATAATTTGCTGCTGCAGTACTCAATGATACATTTGTGCAGGCCCTTTGGCAACAAGGTGTGTTTAACTGTTGAACATGTTGGGTGAGAGCAAGAGACCCTGGACAGGTTGTCAGTGTTTCACAGGGTTAACACATAACACAGACAACTATTAACACTAACACCAACAGGCAACGTAGACTAACCAACAAGGAAATTAATCTAAACTAACCTAACTTCAGATTAATAAAACCTGCGAGTTAACTCAACCAGTTGCCCAGAGTTTAAGTTTGTAACCAGAAGCTTCTTGCTGTGTGGAACAGTGTTAAACTGGACCATCGTTCTTCGTTCATTACTGTAAATGATTATATTTCAAAAGATGCAGCACTCTTACTGGCTCCTTTTCAGGTATTTTGTTCCCTCGCTAACAGAATTTGTTACTTCATGACCTGAAGACAGATACATAATTGTTGAAGAAAGAAGTGTTTTCTGTTTCCTTATTTAGATTTTCATTATGGAAGAAAGATGGTCAAACTTACGTGATACTGTCAATGTGATGATCTTACTCCACTCTGTTGAGGAGTATGAGTCCCTTCTACCCTTACAGCTGTATTCTCCACTGTGGGACTCAGTAGCTCTGTTAATCCTGTATTCACTAGATGATGGAGGTGTGTTTAATTTGGCTGTCCTCCATTCATACGTCCATTTAGTGTTTCCTCCTCCTTGGATCTCACATCTGACAGTGATCGTCTCACCACTGAATATCTGAAGCCAGTTGGGTTGCAGAGTCACAACAGCCTTGTTTGCAACTGTTCATGTCCAATAATTCCCAGTAAGGATAAAAACATGACAAAACGTTAAATCTACATCATACCATAATTTGTTTATCAAATCAATAATTATGAATACAAAATAGTTTTTAAATTTTGTTTCAAAAACAAATGCCAAACTCACTTATTTTGTTGATACTGAGTGAATCACTGTACTCTGTGTAGTAAACTCGGTTTCCTCTTCCTCCTCTGCACCAGTAGAGTCCTCCCTCTGAGACACTGATTTTTCCATTTGAGAGGAAGACAACCTCTTCTGTGGTCAGGGGTTCAGAGGTTTTCTCTCCTCTGTACCAGAAGTATTTCCAACCAGATGATGATGGGCTCACAGAGCAGGTCAGGGTCACACTGCCCCCTACAGGAATATCTCTGTCGTCAGCGCTCAGTTGGGCCTTTGGTCTGTTGGCTGTTTAATTTAGAACAAACATGTAAACACAAAATTACTGTCACTGTGATTTAGTCCTCACAGGTAAAAAATATTTTTAAATTTATACATACTGGTTACATAATAGTTTAAAGCAAAGCAATCAAAACACAAACTTTATACCTGGGAGAGCCTTATAGGAACCTTGCAAATTTATCAGCAAGCAACAATCCTTTGTGAAATGTGACGCTGCCACAATTTGTGACCTGCATCAATAACATAATGAAGCATTGTGTTGTGTTTGATTGATTAAAGATGCAGCATGTGTTGCTCATGTTTTCAGGCGTTCTCAGGTTCTGTTTGCACAAACCTAGAAACTATGAATTCATAAAGTAAAATAAATATATAAAATCTCTGTCTGATAATTTAATGCTGCAGTACTCAATGCTACATTGTGCATTGTAGCAAAAATGTGTGTTTAACTGGTGAAAAACTGTTGAACACGTTTTTTTTTTTGTTTGTTTTTTTTTTCAACCGAATAAAACAATATCTATTTATTCATTATCTCTACTCATTTATCATTTGCTGGAGCCTATCTCAGCTCACGTTGGGTGAGAGCAAGATTTCAAAAGATGCAGCACTCTTACTGGCTCCTTTTCAGGTATTTTGTTCCCTCGCTAACAGAATTTGTTACTTCATGACCTGAAGACAGATACATAATTGTGGAAGAAAGAAGTGTTTTCTGTTCCCTTATTTAGATTTTCATTAAGGAAGAAAGATGGTCAAACTTACGTGATACTGTCAATGTGATGATCTTACTCCACTCTGTTGAGAAGTATGAGTCCCTTCTACCCTGACAGCTGTATTCTCCACTGTGGGACTCAGTAGCTCTGTTAATCCTGTATTCACTAGATGATGGAGGTGTGTTTAATTTGGCTGTCTTCCATTCATACGTCCATTTAGTGTTTCCTCCTCCTTGGATCTCACATCTGACAGTGATCGTCTCACCACTGAATATCTGAGGCCGGTTGGGTTGCACAGTCACAACAACCCTGTTGGAAACTGTTAACATAAAAAATACTCAGTTCAGATACTAATAAACAAAATAAAATCAACAAAAATAAATAATTTTCAGCACCAGTTTTAATGGTAATCATCATTATTTTCATCATGCAACAATTTGATTTTTGTAAAAAGGTTTAAAATCAATACAAACACGACTCAACAGCTGTGACAACAAAAACAATTAAAAAACAGGCAATGTGTTTAAAAGGAGAAATTAAAAAGGAAGTGCTAAACATTGGTAGTGTGATAGATTGATTTTATAAAGAAGCTGATTATTGATATAAGGTCAATAGCAAATTAAAAACAGTCACAGGGACATAAAGAAAAGGGAAATTCATGTATCAATAGGTCATAACTACAAGTATAAAAAGTCCCATAAAATGTCAAAGCCCTGTGAAGGAGGTTAAAATGTTAAATTCCTGTGTAAGAGGTTAAAACGTGTTAAAAATGGTAACAAGGTTAAAAACTTTTAGAAAGTATAAAGAAACCTTCCTGCCAGAGGAGTTAATCTACAATCTACTTGTTGAGTCTTTTTGAAAGATGACTTGTGATTGATTAGTCATGCCTGCAGAGACCGACAGGGGGCGCTCTCGGCCACGCTGCATTATTCTCAATGAAGCTGCCAGAGAGAAAGCATCTGTCTGAGAATCCTTAGTGACATCTCCCCTTTTCAGGTTGAACAGTAGCAGCAATTTCCTGAGACATAAAGAAACCTTTGTGCTTACATGCTTTTTGAAAATGGATTAATCTAAAGATTCATAAAAGAAGAGTGCATACACACACACACACACACACGTTCATCTTTCTGTACTCGTGAAGACCCTTTCAGCAGCATCTTGGTTCAAACATGGGGCTGAATGATATCTAAGAACTAACTAACACCAAGTCAACAGATATTGCAAAAGGCAGACAAGAGCTTTAATCAATTGTAAGTATTAGAAGTAAAACTGAGCAGCAAGAAGCTTCTTCTGCTCTCGTCTGGCATCTGTGCACAACCTAAAGAGGGTTTAACACATGTTTCCTTTTCACCATCATCATCAGAGGAAGAGCTACAGACTATAGTCAGTTTTTTCAGTTTGACACAAAATAGTCATAAATTGCAGAATACTGCAAGATGTAGATCTGGGTCTTGTTTTGAATGAGAGACAGATGTTTTAGGGAAATTGTGCTTCAGTCTACAAGGGTTAAACTACTGCAAAATGAAAAAGTAATCTGGTGCACAGACAGACAGAAAATATGTGAATGTATGTTGTTCTGTTATGCAGCAAAATTGAAAAAAACAAACATACAAATACAACTCAACAGTTATAATACAACAATTATAATGTTGACAGTTGTTTAAAAGAAACTACTCAGAGGCCAGTAAAGTGCCAAGCAGTGTTAATACTGGCAGCTGCTCAGGAGATAAAAGAGCTTACAGAGGCCACAACAGTCTCCCAAAACACTGAAGAACTAGAAGCCTTCTACAGGATGCATTTAGAGTGAGACCAGACTGTTTGACCCCAGAAATATGGAGGAACATTTAGATAATCCCCTGTAGTAAGTCTTGTGTTTAATGTCTAGTTTACCATGAAGGTGGTTTCTGAAAATTAAAAAAAAATATTTCAATAAAAGTCAGCAAAGTCAGCATCTTTTTGTTTAACATTAGGATTTCAAGTTAATTCAACTTAAAATCTTGATAGAATAAAATGTGTTGGCATTAATAACATTCATGTTTGCCTTCAAGCAAAATCTGACATCAAAAACCCTGTAAATCTTCTTATCTTTTTCCTCATGAACTCTCGCCTCCAAAAAGATGATTTGTAGCAGATACAAAAATCACAACATACATCATTAACTCTCCAAAATGTTAAATATATTTAACAAAACAAGATAGGAGCCATCCCACCTTTTAAAATCTAGAATAAAACAAGACAAAATCATTTCAGCTACTGAAACATTCAGCAGAATGTTGTATAATGTCAGGGGAAAAGTCCACAGATACTGCATTCAGCAGTCATGTGTTTTACCTGATTCCAGATAATTATAAATAAACTGAACAGCATCAAGGAAACATTCTCAATTTGTTCAGGGAAGTAATAGGTACTGGGCTAACATAATTTATTGATTGGTGTTTGTTTTTCTTCTAACTAAAAGTGGCTTTCCTCCACATGTTAGACACTGTTTAAGAACATAAAGAATGTAGGTTGTTTTTTGTTCCAGAGCAAATTACTAAACTCACCAGTCTTCTGAATGGTGACGGCATTACTTTCAGGTGTGAGGACAACTGGTTCCCCCCTGTATCCTCTGCAGGTATAACTGCCTCCATCTCTGATAACTGTGTGTGATTCATGAACATTTTTAATCCAATGTTTTCCTTCTTCAGAGCTACTTCTGAACCATTCATAACTCCAGTCAGCAGAGCCCTCCACAGAGCAGTTCAGTCTCACAGCGCCCCCCAGTGGTATGATGGTTGTGTGTGCTGTCAGTGTGGCTGTAGGTTTATTCTCTGTTCAGTTTGGAGAAAAACAAAACAAAACAAATAAGTGTCTTCAATAGAAATTCCCTCAGAATTTTTCATCTTATTTTATAATGTGATTTGTTATTATTTTGTCTCTGTGCTGTTTAGTTTAGAAAAACAAGGAAATTACTGAAATGAACTTGCCATCAAAGATGTATTTACACTTCTACATAACACAGTGGAAACCCTTCTTTCACATTTTGTATAACTTTGCACATGTTCATGTACATAATCAAACTCCAGACACGAGGGAATTCTACATGAGTGGAGGCAGAGAGAGCTCAACACACTGCAGCTGCAGAAAACACATGCAAAGACACAGAACCCAGTCAAGTTAAGAAACATATTCAACAGTTTGACAACACAAACACGGCTGCAAATACAGAATTTGCAGTCAACGCCAGTAGTCAATAAAAGGTTGATGCTAGGTGTACCCAATATCTGCAATAATGAAATCATGTAATCAGAATGTCAAATCTAAAATTAGATGTTTTCCAAGATCTCTGAAGAGTGGTCTTAAGTTTCCCCTGAAAACTTCCACTGTGTTATCGCAGCATTTTTCTGTCTGTAGTGTCAAGCTGGTGAATGTTTCTTAATTTTCTTGAGTTTCATTTCTCTGCAGCATTGTCTTCAGTTGCATTGAGCTCTCTGTCTCCTGTACCTCTGTGACCAAATCTGCTGTAAATTGAAGACTTCAGTCTGTTTAGTGACTGATCAGGTGAAGGTAGAGAAAAGATTCACTTGTTGTTCAGCACATGATTAGTAGTTTAGAGAAGCATGAATACTTTAAGTAGCATTTACTGTAAGACACAAACATCTTTGCTGAATGAAGACAGTGAAATGCAGTTGAAAGCTCAGGAAAACCTTAGATTTTTTTGAGACCTATTTTTTTTTTTTTTTTGGAAGAAGCTGTAGAAACCACACTTAATTTATATGTTTAGTAAATAAGTACATTTAGTAATTTCTTAAAAACAGCTCCGTACTCACCTGCCCTGTTTGCTACATTACTGTAACAGTTATAATAATATTGCTTATACAGGATACATAGAAGATGGGTTATATTTTACAGTCAAGTCCTGTATTTGGCTCACAAACAAACGTCAGATGTTTTGTCTGAAAACCTGTCAAGAATTTATATGAATCTCTTGATGTGAACAGCTAAACTCTCTTATTTTCTTCTTTTTCTTCTTTTTCTTTTCTGATTGTGTTCAAATCGCTCCAGATTATAATTTGCACTGAGCTTCATGCCACATGCTTTCAAACTGTAAAATAAAATACAGCTTGAGCGCATCAAGGTTTAACATTAAGAACCTAAAAATCAGATTGAGTTAATATTTGTTAGTTAGCATCAGTTCTATATTATATATCATATAAGCAGAGTGCCAAACAGGACGATCGTATCAACATGGCTCATAAATAAATAGTGACAATAACTTTTACAGACTTGCTGGGTTCAGAATCATATGAGATCATATCTGCATCTGTGTGTGAAACATTTGAAACTTTCTGACTTTGGCAGCTCCTAGAGGTAAAAACCTCACTGTGGTAACCAGCACATCATGTCACTACCCAAAATGAGTGAGGGAGTGTGAGACTGTAACTGATTTCACCTCCTGTCGGTTCTTTACCCACACCAGAGTCCTCAGCGCTCTTCTCACTAATCTTGTCATTTCATAATTTGTATTGATACATGGACTAAAATGATACGAACATGGATACAAAAAGAAGAAGTGATTGAGAGTGATACAGTAGGTGATAAATGGGAATATTTAAAAAACCATCAGAAAAAGTAAAATAGATCACCTTCAGCGTGTCCGTAGAGGAGTGTATTCAGCACTAAAACAAAGATTAAAACTTCATCAGACAGTAAACAAAAACATTTAATATCCAGCTGGCAACGCTTATCAATCAAATTGGTAAAGAGGTAGGAAACAAATTTAAAAGCAAATCTCTTTCAAATAAAATATATAAAATACAATAAGCAATTTTTTTATTCAAAAGCTAAATACATAAAACCTTAAACTATATACTCAACACGCATTTTGCAAATATGTGTGTTAAAAGTAGATCAATAATAACTGGTTCATCTGTGTATTTAACACAGTCCTCCACTCCAGCCACCGAGATCATAACTACAAAACTACCATGTTGATAAAAAACATGAGTCTGCATCTGAAAGTCACAAAACTGGAAGGTCACTGATGTACTCACAGAATAACCCCAGCACACAGAGCAAAGTGTTCCCCATCTTCACCTCCAGCACTCACACTGTCGCTCTGCTGCTCTGCTCCTGACAAATGTTTCCACTTCACATCAATAATAATGCAGCAGAAAGAAAGAACAGAAAGACATTTCAGGTAAATATGAGAGCAGAATCTTTCTCTAACTCCTCATTCTGAGTTTAGCCGGTCTGTTCTTCCTTCCTTGTAACACAAAGCTCAAACCAGTGGCGTTGACCACACTCTGTCATGTTTACACTTCCTGCCCACTGCAAAGACATATCAGCTCGTCTCTTGTGCAAAGGTTTGTGCCTGCTATATAATAAATGTTAAATAAAAAAAGGCATAAACAATAAGTATTTCACATCCGTGAAACATGAAACCATTTAATTTAATCATATCACATCATATACACGCCTAACATTTTATTGTGTTAGGTAGTATATGCCCACTGTTCTTGCATCCACAGCGCCTGTATTGTGATGAGGTGTGTTGTGTGTGTGTATGAACGTATGTATTATTAGACTGTGTAGGTTTATACTGTTATACTGAATGTTATCTAAAATGTGGTCAGAACATTTTGTATTAGGTGGTAGAATTGTAAAGTCTATCTGGACCCTGAATTTACAAATGAGTTGTCTTCTTATCACTCCAGATCCACCTGATCTGAAGAGCTGAACATGAAATAAAAGGAAAACTATCATCACAGCAGCCGTGTCGTGCTTCAAAAGCCTCCAAACAGATAAACTCACGCCGCCCCTCATTAAGCCCCTAGGCTACAGCATGTAGCTGCACGTTAATCTGTGCTTAGGTCTGTTTGATTGTTATGACTAGTTACAGGCCTAGTAAATGTAGAATATGGTCATGCACAATAAGGCATTAATAAGTGTTTTATAATTACTTATAAAGAGCCAATATGCTACTAATATGCAGCAGATAGTTAATGGTGAACATGTGTACCTTAATGCAAAGTGTTACCAAGGCATCATGTGACATTAAATGGCAGAAATAAAATTTAACACATTTAAAAATGTTTTAAGGAAGCTAGAAAAGAGGGGCAGGACATCAGATCTTTATCATGAATGATAAAGCAGTCATCAGTATCAGGTTAGAAGGCGGTAGGCAGTTGGTAGTAGGCTACTGCAGCAAAATGAGGTGACTACATGTAATAAAAATAGAGTTAGATCATAATAGCAATAATTAATCCTTTCCATCTTTTAATTTTACATTCTCAGGACTTTATTTGGCCGGTAGACTGCAACTAGCTTTAAGATTACTTGGCAACTAGAGGCCAAGGCAGAAACAAACCAAGCCAATTCTCATCAGTGTGAGAGAAAAATAAACTACTTTTTCAGTTCCTCTTTACACATTAAAATGTGTTGCTGTGATAACAGGAATTAAACAGTGTCATCACCACATTCACATCAGAGCTATAGGACGTGCAATAAGATTAAAAGAAAAATTCTAAGCGCTAGACATTAAGTCAATTGGAATGCATAAATAATAATAGTTAATATAACAATTAAAGCACAATTTTTTTGTAACAGAATGTTTTGATTACATTGATGGTGACATGAGTTAGTGGGTGGTCAATATTTCTCAATTTGAAACATCATAGGAAGACAACAGGCAAAGCCAGAAGATTGACTTTGTGAAAATGTGACATAAAAACTTCCATGTCCTCAATTTTAGTTCTGCAGGTCCAAGTAAAAATGATGACAGACATGTTGCAGCAAGGCCTGTAGCTCAACATGGAGAGCTGCGGCATTTTGATTAATGCCATCACCCCACAGTGCAGGTGTGAAGACCACCCAGTTTCACCCACTACTGCAGAGTGTGAAGCCTACACAGCCAGTTGAACTGAGCAAAACAGGATAACATTGTTAGTGGTTAAAAGTCAAAGAATATGAAGAGAGGATGTGGCTTTTTCAGGGGAGGGGTTTTACAGCCACCTTTCAAGTTCACAGGGTGTGAACATAATGATACTCAGAAGATAGATCTCTGGGTGAATAACACTGCTTTTTAAAAAGAACACAATGTAATTCAAACATACTTTGTACAGGGATTTTAAGTCACACCAGTTCACTGCATTACCATCGTGTAAGCTGTGGATGCTACATGTAGATGCAGTTATTGATCTCCAGTCAGGGCAGCCTAACAGGGAATCATCTTCTTCAGTAAACCACCGGACTCTCCACTTAGTAGAGTCACAGACAGACTCAAATCGCTACACTCTGTCAGGACTCACTGTTACAGACGATGTACAGTGGTCTGAAATACAACATATATTCGGTGGTTAAGCAAGAAGTTAATTTGGTTATTCCTGTAATCCTTTTGTATTGAACACAGCACATACATGCTTTTAGAAAGTGAAGAACACATTGTATTACTGTAGAATCTGATAATACACAATTTTCAATTTCTTTAAAAACAATTATTATTTTTATAATTATTATTATAGTGAATTCGAGGCCGCTCGTATCTTCTCGTCCATTTTCGCAGCTTTACTGCCGTCACTCTTGCCAAGCGAGGAAGTTTCATTTGGTGCCTCTAAAAGGCAGTAGATAGTATCTACTTTCTGACTTTGCTTTGACCCTGGCTCCTCTCTGGGGCTGATGTTTGGGCTGCTGGTCTGGCTTGGCTGCTTGGCATCCACGTTTTCATAAGCTGCCTCAGCCTGACTGGAAGAAGAGGTAGAGTCGCTACGCACAGGTTGTACCTGTGCCTCCCCTGGCTGGCTTTGAATCAACTGTGCAGGAGATGTGTGTGCCTGGAAATAATGTAAAAGTAAAAAAAAATCAGTCTTTTAAACCAAAGGTCACATACTACGATGAGACACCTTTAAAAAGGTTAAAGTAAAACTCAGTTTGCCATCTTGAAGAATTGTTGTTTCATTCAAAAAGGAGTACACCACCCTGTCATCAAATTCTTCAAATGTTATATCCTGAAAGTTATATCACAAAGATTAACTGAAATATATTAGATAAACTGAGATATATTAGTAAATCTGGCTTACCTGATGATTATGTTCTTGTGAACACAGCCCATTAGCCACATGGACAATAAATGTACACAATGCAATAACTATCGTGGTTACTATTATTATCACGGTTAAAAGGGATGGTTCTGATGTCTCTTCATCTTCAGGATTAAAATAAATAAAGCCTGGAAAGACATGAAAACACATTTTAGCAGATAATATCTCCAGCAACTGAATAATAAAATTATGAGCTTGTGGCTTGGAAATGACTAAATAACAAAGAACTGAATATTTTCTGCGCTTAAACATCATTGAGTGAGTGATAAATCAACAAACACAACTAATTAAAAACATCACATTACACGTTGCCTCTGTGCTTTCAGAAACATTGCTTGTGCTGACGTGGTTGCTGCCACTGCAGACGACAGATCCGTTGGCAGTGGAGATGGTGATGTTGACCTTCCCGATTGATCTCTGAGGTGTTGTGCAGCCGTCTCCATCACAGACTGACCACACCCAGTCATCCTGGATGGAGCAGTTGACTGTGATGTTGCAGAATCCAGCAGATAGATTAGAGTGGAGTACTGACATCCTGATGACAGGTCTGGGGACCGCTTCTGAAACACCCACCCAAGCAGATAAATTAAAGGCATTTGATAGTTGTCTGGCCCCCTCTGGTGGCAGCTAAACATCCCTACACAAGCCTCAGTTAATAACAAATTTACATGAAGATTTGAGCCACGTGCTCTTTATCGCTTATTTAAGAGATAAGACATACTGTGAAAACCCTTAAAAAAGCACAGGAAACTGAAAGAGTTACAGGAATAAGGATGTACAATGGCACATGCCAACAATGTAAAATGTCTACAGAGTATTATACTTAGATCTTTATTTGTAAACTACATTGTAGACCGTGTTTGAAGTCACAGTGACAAAAATGTACATGGATTGAAAGGGGATGGATGAGGTTAATTACATATCATATCATGTTTATGTCATGAAAGGTTTGAGAAAACCTTAAATCTGCTTTTAATAATACTGCAAAATAAAGACACTATTTATGTATTGTTAGGACTCCCATGGTGTATTATTAAAATTAAAATCAGTTCTCATATCTTAGCAATTACCTAAAAACAAAATTACCAAAACACTAAATACTACATAAAGAAATAAAGACACGAACAAAATCTCTCATCTGAAGACTTCAATCCCCCCATGATTAGATTAGATTAGATTAGATTCAACTTTATTGTCATTACACATGCACAAGTACAGAGCAACGAAATGCAGTTCAGCATCTAACCAGAAGTGCAATAGCAGTAAGTACCAATATACAGATAATAAATAAGTATTTTACAGATAATAACTTAGCGTTCCAAGTGGAACTGTGATATGTAAGTACGGAATATACAGATTGATTGATTGAGGTAATATGTACATGTTATACAGGTTGATTTGTGCATTAAATGTAGGTAGAATATAAGAAGGAACTATAAACATAATTTACAAAAGGCAAATGGGCATATGACAAGTTAGGTAATACAGATTGAGTGAATGTTTTATCTTGGTAATGATGATGAATTGTTAGAACTGTACTCTCCAGTTTTAAGACACACTGCTTAAAGAAACCCTCTATGAGAAATACAGTTGATTTAATTTAAATGGGGTAGGACTGCTCTACAGCAACATGAGCCACAATGCAATCACTGTCTGTCTGTATTTGTTCAGTGTTTTACCTGTCTGTCTCTGAGATTTCTGCCTTCACCCCGATACAGTACAGGTGAACTGAATTTGCAACAGCAAAGTGACTTTGATTGGAACTAATTTTTACCCAAGAAATAGTCCCTAAAAATCCACAGCAAGTCCACTTCATGGCTTTTGCCAAGCTTGATAGTGTCAGAAGAAGGCTACTGTGGGATGTGTTTATCATGTTTGGCCATCCAGTAAATAAAAGCAATTAAAAACACAACTGACATCTTACTGCTGGAATAACAAAACATTTATTTATGCATAAAATGATCAAACAGATTCAAAGAATACAAAAAATGTCAAATCTGTTCAGGTAAAAAATGAAATACATACTGTGCAGTGCCTAGTTAATTCTTTAAAAGATAGAGGAAAACATCTACATGTAATAGGATATTTAGTTTGAAAGCAGATCATTACATATATACATACACTGAAAAAGAAGCTGACTATAAAGCTGCTCCATAACCTGGGTACTAAAGCTCAAACAGACTGTATCAAACTGTTACCTGTTGCCTCTTATGAAGTGTAATTAAATCCATATGATGTTGTTCTTTCATATAATCTGCTAACAAATAAACTGTACAGAACACTGAGCATGTCTGATATTTGGATAGCAGAGGTGAACACAGTCGCTTCAGCTCTCTTTACAGACCTGGAAGAAAAACACACAAAACAAATGGTGATGCCCCTGTGTGTTTGCAGGACTGTACAGTAGTGTCAAATACAGGAATTAAATCAAAATACAGACAAATGAGTGTTGGTCACAACACTGACACCTCAGCGAATGTGTCATTTTTTGTTGACATAATTACTGATCACTTTGAATCTTATTTCAGAAATCTGTTGTGAAACATTGAGGGGCTGCAGGAGGTGGAAACAGACAATAAGTGAAAAACAACACATCACTCAAACTTTACACAACATTCAGTGGTAAGTTGTACAACATTATTAATAATTAGATATTTCATTTCAAGGCTTTACTCATGTGCCACAATAATATAATGTCTTTGAGCTAAATTATCTTCAATTGGGGGCTTTTCCAGGCAAATACTGATATAAGTGATTGTTTGCGATTGAATCAACGTATATACAGTATATTTATGCCACCCAGGTCTCATTTTTATGAGACAGAATGAAGAAGGTGAGAACAGCTTGACTAGAGAGTAAAAGAATAAAACAAAAACAATTCAGTTGTATGTCCTATCAACGAGATGGAAATAAACTGGAATCAAATGACGTACAACTTACTATAACAATCACAAACTGTATATGAAACAGACGAACTTGGAAATTCCCAAACCTCTGAAAGCCCTGATAGTGTCAGATTTGACAATTTACAACTCTGGTGACCTCTAGTGGTAATATGTAGTAGCTACCCAAGGTGACTGAGATGAAACTGCACACTGACCCATAATCCACCTCCAGTGTAATGATATGACACATTTCAATACAAACTTTGAGCATGACTGTTGTAACTGACTGTACCTGCAGTTCCTGTCTTCACATCAGAGTATATAGCGCTCTCCTCTGGTTTATGTGGCCTCCCTGTTAAGATAATCAGACGAATCAATAAAGGAAAAAAGTGAATCGATACTTTTTTGGGGGGCCAAAACATCTCTAAATTATGTTCTATTTATGTAGGTATGTATTCGGAGAACTCACCCTTCTTTCCAATGTGTTTGAGTTCAATCACAGAATACGTAACATCGTGGGATTCATCTGCATCTGAAATATACATGTAACATGACATTTGATGATTTGTTTAAAAAAATCTTATCAACTGGCAGCCAAATTTGCTTACTGCAAGCAAGCTCATGTCTAAAAGTTGTATATTTAAAAATCAACATTAGTTTATATGCTTACCATGAAGAGCAGAGGACAAGTCATTACACTGAGCCTCATGATTTGTGTCAGAACCCCGATAAGTGCTCTCAGACTGAATTGACCTACAACATGTAGTAAATACAATACATTTAAAAAGCAACATGTACTGTACTGCTGTTATGTTGAAAATGAGAGAAGAGTGTTGAACCAACCTGATGAAGCATGAATCTGTGAAAAAGACATTTGTTGTTACATGATTTTGTATTGTAATTTCTTATATTGATATTATATGTCATGAGACCAGAATACATGTGTTTATTTAAATAATTAAAGTATAAAACATTGAATAATAGAAGACTTCTGGTAGCTGGACATCCTGATTAAGTTGAAAAAAAATTATCAAGTGCAGTGGCAGCCAAATTTTCTTACTTCAAGCAAAAGAAAGCTCATATGTAAAATGTTTTAATTTAAGATTGATAAGGTATTTTTGCAGTGCATGTTCATAACAAGGTATATACTGTACCATTTTCAGTGTCTGCAGAGCCTTCGATTGTTTCATAGAGACAAACGTCACCTACAGAGCAGTGAAAATAAGATTCATCTTTTTAACTGCATGATACTAATTAAACATTCTCTGATTGAGTAAACTAAACTAAAAAAGCAAACAAACTAATATATATATATATATATATATATATATATATATATATATATATATATATATATATATATATATATATACTATAATCTAGATTAGTTTAAACACTCACCTTGGAGAAGAGTGGAGTATTCATCACGTTGAACCTCATTCTCGTTGACCACATGACTTGTAGAGGAGCCCTGATTGGTGCTCTCAGACTGAATTGGCCTACAACATGTAGTAAATACAATACATTTAAAAAGCAACATGTACTGTACTGCTGTTATGTTGAAAATGAGAGAAGAGTGTTGAACCAACCTGATGAAGCATGAATCTGTGAAAAAGACATTTGTTGTTACATGGTTTTGTATTGTAATTTCTTATATTGATATTATATGTCATGAGACCAGAATACATGTGTGTATTTAAATAATTAAAGCATAAAACATCTAATAATAGAAGAAGGTCTCACTCTTGGACGGTCTGTAGCGATACAAAAGGAGCAGAAGGAGAATAAATACGATTCCACAAACCAGCCCAACAATCAACGGTACAGGAGATGAAGAGCTTTCAGGCCTGGACACTGATAAAAAATAAATAATAACAGTTAATAAACTTATACAACACTTTTTTTTTAAACCCAATATACAAAGTGTTGTAATAAAGATGTCACATGTCACATGAACCATAGGAAAGACTAAACATAAACACATGCACGTACATTATATACGTACAATATATACACCAACATGTCAGAATACAGTGAGAAATTAGCCATTCACAATAAATCCTGACTATCACAACCACTGATGGACTTTCTTCAGCTCAGAAGGAAACATTCTTTACTGAATCCAACAGGTGAATTAGGCTGAAACTAATGCTCCTTCAAATCCACTTCACAGTATTTGACCATGAACGCAGAAACATAAAAGAAGATGCAGCAGTTGTTTTAATCCTACTCACCTTTAACTGACATCCAACTCTCTGCTGACTTTTTTTGTGAGTTTTCACACTTGTAGAAGCCTTCATCTGACTTTGACACTGCAGAGATATTTAGCTCCTTTCTGGTATCATTTTGAATAAGTTTGTCATTTCGATAGAAAAACACTTTGGAATCGAATCTTCTGATCTTCAGTTTGCAGGTAAGACTAACAGAATCTCCCTCAGTCACAGGACGGACAGGGCTCTGCAGAATAATATCTTCATCTGTAAAACAGTCAGAGAATATGAGGTTTCAGTCAGAGATCAGCTGCTGCAGAACTTCACAATGATGAGAACAGATCACACATATTGTGTTTTCTCTGTAGCACTTTGAGTTAATGTTAAAGAAAACAAAGTCTTAAAATGTATTTGAGAGACAGGTGACTTTTTTCTGGCAAATGTTTTGGTGGAACTTGTTCTGTGTACAAAGGTGCTGCTAAATATTGATTGTATTTACTAATGATAACGACTAACACTGAATTATCATGAAATAGGCTGAACTTACTTAAGTAAATCTACAGAAAATAAAAACAATTGTGTGGCTTCATTTTTGTCACCTACAATTACTTAAGATACCATGTAGCAGAGTAAAGGTCCAAACTCTTTACATGTCAGTGAACTGTGTTCCTCAGTGTAGAGATACACAACATAGTTCTAAAATATGTTGAAACACATAACAGGATGTTTAAAATATTTTAGAAAAGAAAAAGAAAATGTAATGAAAGCATACTGTGTTTAGTGATGTTGACTGCGTTGCTGAACTCTCCTGTTTCAGACTCACACCAGTACACTGCATTGCTCTGCCAGTAACTGTTTATGTAACATGTGGATCCAGTCATTGTCCCCCAGGAGGAGCTGCAGGACGAGTAGCTGTCCTCAGGAGACCTCATCACTCTCCACTCAGTAGAGTTTCCCTCACAGCTCAGTGAGACAGAGTCAGAGGTGAAGTGTTGCACTCTGTCAGGACTCACTGTGAGAGACGCTGATGACTGAAAATCTGAAAAACAACATGTGATAAGAGGTCAAAAAAGGACAGTGATCTTAAGATTAAAAATGCCACAGTGCAAATATTCCTCTGCTTTGTTTTGTTTTTTTTTCTGAGTAATAATGCAAACAGTGCAATAAGGTACAGTGTTTTGGTAAAATATGATTATAATAAAAATATTATTATGATATAAGTATTTCAAACTAAATTGTGCTGCATGGGTTCTTTATACGTAGTCAGTGTTTTCTTCTTGTTTGTCAGAGTTGTTTCAGCTCTCTAGTTCTTTGTTTACCTCCATTTATGACTTCTTTAGTTTTTCATGAATTTGTCTTGATTTTGTCAAAGATACTCTACAGCTAAAGGTTTCATGTGTAAGTCCTTTTTAAATTTCTCTTTGGAAAGTGACGTGGGCAGCACTGCAGTGAAACCAGACTGACCAACAGCAAGATGTTGCCAGCGGCAGGCCTCGATCAAAGTTCATTTTCTCCTGATTTATGTGTCTGAAAATTGTAGTTTTAGTGTCAGAAAGTTTGGAAGATAAGTGACTCGTGAATATGGGTTCAATATTTACTGCGGTGACTACAGGACGAATGAATCGGTCATATATCGTTCACATATTGCAAAGAAGAGCAAAGTTACAGTGAAAATCTCTTTTTGGTGTTTTTCTGCTATCAGATTAATTGAAAAAGGAAGAAGGGTAAACACAGAAAGATACAAGGACATTCTGCTCAGTTCAGTGTATAAAATCATAATCAATCAAAGATCATAAGATCACCAAAATCAAATAATTTCTTCTATTAGGGATCATGAATGTACACAGCCAATTATTTGTTAACATTAGTTTTAAAGAGACTGAATGTTGGTCACAGACAGAAAATGGATGAACTGAGATGATGACATAACATCTGCTGCTTGAGAGGACAGACGGAAACAAACTGACCTCCAGACCAGACAAACTTGGGATTACTGTAATGAGTGTAATACACTGGATCTCCTCTTCCAGCTGTGCACACATATCCTGCTGTGTGTGTCTGTCCATGGACGATGTAGGAATCCTGTTCAGTCCCATTACTGCTGCTGCCAGGTAGCAGCTCATATCTGTAGGAGTTGTCTGATAGTTTGGGAACAGCCTTATACCAGTAGAACCTCCATCCTGCAGACGGGTGTTGAACCTCACAGCTCAGAGTTACTGAGGCTCCAGGACTCAGCCATGATGGAGACACAGTGAGGACAGGCTGGGGTTCTGTTGGAAAGTGATTTTTCAGGACAAACATGCAGTGATAGTGGATCAAACACATCCTTCATAATCACTGCAAACAAACTTGAAGATTTATTTTTAAAATGCACATTAACCAAAACAACTTTTTGATGAATTGTATAATCTTGACTTTGAAAGAATTGTGATGTGACTTACTGTCTGATACTGTCAATTTGATGGGATCACTCCAATCTGTCAAAGACTTTTCATTCTGCCCAAAACACCTGTAGCTTCCACTGTGGGATGACCAAGCAGATCTAATACTGTATTCATGTTGCTTTGGAAGTTTATATGACCTGGTTGTGTCCCATTCGTACTCCCACTCAGTGTCTCCTCCCGTTATCTCACATCTTAGAGTCATCGTCTCTCCGTAGTATATCTGAGGCCAGTTGGGTTGCAGAGTCACAACAGCCTTGTTTGCAACTGTTCATGTCCAATAATTCCCAGTAAGTATACAAACATGACAAAACGTTAAATCTACATCATACAATAATGTTTTTAGCCTTTTTATCAAATCAATAATTATGAATACAAAATAGTTTTCAAATTCTGTTTCAAAAACAAATGCCAAACTCACTAATTTTGTTGATACTGAGTGAATCACTGTACTCTGTGTAGTAAACTCGGTCTCCTCTTCCTCCTCTGCACCAGTAGAGTCCTCTCTCTGAGACACTGATTTTTCCATTTGAGAGGAAGACAACCTCTTCTGTGGTCAGGGGTTCAGAGGTTTTCTCTCCTCTGTACCAGAAGTATTTCCAACCAGATGATGATGGGCTCACAGAGCAGGTCAGGGTCACACTGCCCCCTACAGGAATACCTCTGTTGTCAGCGCTCAGTTGGGCCTTTGGTCTGTTGGCTGTTTAATTTAGAACAAAGATGTAAACACAAAATTACTGTCACTGTGATTTAGTCCCCACAGGTAAAAAATATTTTTAAATTTATACATACTGGTTACATAATAGTTTAATTCTGACAAAGGACCTCTGTTGCATGTCACACTGCTCTCTTTTCCTGTGTTTCTTGTCTGTATCTCTACTGTAACTATCCAGGAGCACAATTCACCAGATTTGCAAAATGCAAAGCAATCAAAACACAAACATAATACCTGGGAGAGCCTTATAGGAACCTTGCAAATTCATCAGCAAGCAACAATCCTTTGTGAAATGTGACGCTGCCACAATTTGTGACCTGCATCAATAAAATAATGAAGCATTGTGTTGTGTTTGATTGATTAAAGATGCAGCATGTGTTGCTCATGTTTTCAGGCGTTCTCAGGTTCTGTTTGCACAAACCTAGAAACTATGAATTCATAAAATAAAATAAATATATAAAATCTCTGTCTGATAATTTAATGCTGCAGTACTCAATGCTACATTGTGCATTGTAGCAAAAATGTGTGTTTAACTGGTGAAGAACTGTTGAACACTTGTTTGT
This sequence comes from Lateolabrax maculatus, assembly GCA_031216445.1. Lineage (NCBI taxonomy): Eukaryota > Metazoa > Chordata > Actinopteri > Acropomatiformes > Lateolabracidae > Lateolabrax > Lateolabrax maculatus. Next base: position 5,715,835 of record CM062207.1, read on the forward strand.
TTTTTTTTTGTTTGTTTTTTTTCAACCGAATAAAACAACATCTATTTATTCATTATCTCTACTCATTTATCATTTGCTGGAGCCTATCTCAGCTCGCGTTGGGTGAGAGCAAGATTTCAAAGGATGCAGCACTCTTACTGGCTCCTTTTCAGGTATTTTGTTCCCTCGCTAACAGAATTTGTTACTTCATGACCTGAAGACAGATACATAATTGTGGAAGAAAGAAGTGTTTTCTGTTCCCTTATTTAGATTTTCATTATGGAAGAAAGATGGTCAAACTTACGTGATACTGTCAATGTGATGATCTTACTCCACTCTGTTGAGAAGTATGAGTCCCTTCTACCCTTACAGCTGTAATCTCCACTGTGGGACTCAGTAGCTCTGTTAATGCTGTATTCACTAGATGATGGAGGTGTGTTTAATTTGGCTGTCCTCCATTCATACGTCCATTTAGTGTTTCCTCCTCCTTGGATCTCACATCTGACAGTGATCGTCTCACCACTGAATATCTGAGGCCAGTTGGGTTGCAGAGTCACAACAACCCTGTTGGAAACTGTTAAGATAAAAAATACTCAGTTCAGATTCTAATAAACAAAATAGAATCAACAAAAATAAATAATTTTCAGCACCAGTTTTAATGGTAATCATCATTATTTTCATCTTGCAACAATTTGATTTTTGTAAAAAGGTTTTAAATCAATACAAACACGACTCAACAGCTGTGACAACAAAAACTATTAAAAAACAGGCAATGTGTTTAAAAGGAGAAATTAAAAAGGAAGTGCTAAACATTGGTAGTGTGATAAATTGATTTTATAAAGAAGCTGATTATTGATATAAGGTCAATAGCAAATTAAAAACAGTCACAGGGACATTAAGAAAAGGGAAATTCATGTATAAATAGGTCATAACCACAAGTATAAAAAGTCCCATAAAATGTCAAAGCCCTGTGAAGGAGGTTAAAATGTTAAATTCCTGAATGATATCTAAGAACTAACTAACACCAAGTCAACAGATATTGCAAAAGGCAGACAAGAGCTTTAATCAATTGTAAGTATTAGAAGTAAAACTGAGCAGCAAGAAGCTTCTTCTGCTCTCGTCTGGCATCTGTGCACAACCTAAAGAGGGTTTAACACATGTTTCCTTTTCACCATCATCATCAGAGGAAGAGCTACAGACTATAGTGGGTTTTATGGGGGCAGCCAATATCACATCCTAATTTCTTTTTTATCTTTAACTTAATTTTACTCAGTTTTACTGATATAAATAAAACACCCTCCACTGTATTCTGGAGGGCAGAAAATATTTTTCAGAAATATGTAGTTTTATAATAATTCAGTTTGACACAAATTAGTCATAATTTGCAGAATACTGCAAGATGTAGATCTGGGTCTTGTTTTGAATGAGAGACAGATGTTTTAGGGATATTGTGCTTCAGTCTACAAGGGTTAAACTACTGCAAAATGAAAAAGTAATCTGGTGCACAGACAGACAGAAAGGCAGAGAAGATATTTCTGTGAATCTTGTCGTCTGTTCTTCTGTCTAAAGTCGTTGGCAGGTTTGCCAGTATGAAACAGAGAAGGATGGACATCTAGTTTGTTGTGAGTTAACTGGATAATTTATTATGTTGGAGTTGAACCAGGCGTCATTCAGAAACACACAGAGATAAGTAAATATGCATTTTTGTTTATATACAATTTTATTTCATTTCTCTGTATTTACAAGAGTGACGTAACAGAGAAACTAGTTTACTGTGGTGGATTTGTGGCTGAAAACTGTTTTACTAATCTTAGTTTAAAGATAAAATGACGATAAACTGCAGATTTTATTCATGATGTAGATGACAGTATTTTTTAACAGACCTAAATCTTGTTTATAGATAAAACTGACAACAGATTTAAATAATGCATATTATATTATTCCAGATCAAATGACTTCACTCACCAGTTTTCTGAATGGTGACTCCCCTGCTGATCTCTGTGAAGAACGATGGATTTCCTCTTCCTCCTCTGCAGGAGTAGAGACCTCCTTGTGAGACACTGATAACTTTGCCTGGTGCAGCATCCTTTATGGTCTGAGCTGCAGAAGACTGTGATGTACGTGTGAACCAGTAGTATCTCCAGTCAGCAGAGCCCTCCACAGAGCAGGTCAGTGTCACAGCGCCCCCCAGTGGTATGATGGTTGTGTGTGCTGTCAGTGTGGCTGTAGGTTTATTCTCTGTTCAGTTTGGAGAAAAAACAAAACAAAACAAAACAAGTAAATGTCTTCAATAGAATTTCCATCAGAATTTTTTTTTTTACTTTATAGTTTGAACAGTACAATGTATGGTGGCTCCTCTAAAGTTATTCTGTTCTCACAATAAAAAACAAACACAATGTGTAAGAGATGTCATTATTGTTGGAGGGAGAAATGTTTCCTGTTGTTTTATTTAGATAAATGAAAACATTAAAATCATTTTCAGTATGGATGACTGATGGTCCAACTTACGTGATACTGTCAGTTTGATGGAGTCACTCCACTCTGTTAAGGAATAGTCCTTTCTACCCTTACAGCTGTATTCTTCACTGTGGGACACAGTAGCTCTACTAATCGTGTATTCACTAGATGATGGAGGTGTGTTTAATTTGGCTGGTGTCCATTCATACGTCCACTCAGTGTTTCCTCCTCCCTGGATCTCACATCTGAGAGTGATCGTCTCACCACTGAATATCTGAGGCCAGTTGGGCTGAAGGGTCACAGTGGGCCTGTTGGAAACTGTTCACATCAAGAATACCCAGTTAGGATACAAACAGGATTAAAACAAATAAAATGTAATCGTTTCCACTATAATCCCTTTGGTAATTATGTGAATGTATGTTGTTCTATTATGCAGCAAAATTGAAAAAACAAACATACAAATACAACTCAACAGTTATAACACAACAATTATAATGTTAACAGTTATTTAAAAGAAACTACTCAGAGGCCAGTAAAGTGTCAAGCAGTGTTAATACTGGCAGCTGCTCAGGAGATAAAAGAGCTTACAGAGGCCACAACAGTCTCCCAAAACACTGAAGAACTAGAAGCCTTCTACAGGATGCATTTAGAGTGAGACCAGACTGTTTGACCCCAGAAATATGGAGGAACAGTTAGATAATCCCCTGTAGTAAGTCTTGTGTTTAATGTCTAGTTTACCATGAAGGTGGTTTCTGAAAATTAAAAAAAAATCTTTCAATAAAAGTCAGCAAAGTCAGCAACTTTTTGTTTAACATTAGGATTTAAAGTAAATTCAACTTAAAATCTTGATAGAATAAAATGTGTTGGCATTAATAACATTTATGTTTGTCTTCAAGCAAAATCTGACATCAAAAACCCTGTAAATCTTTATCTTTTTCCTCATGATCTCTCGCCTCCAAAAAGATGATTTGTAGCAGATACAAAAATCACAACATACATCATTAACTCTCCAAAATGTTAAATATATTTAACAAAACAAGATAGGAGCCATCCCACCTTTTAAAATCTAGAATAAAACAAGACAAAATAATTTCAGCTACTGAAACATTCAGCAGAATGGTGTATAATGTCAGGGGGAAAAGTCCACAGATACTGCATTCAGCAGTCATGTGTTTTACCTGATTCCAGATAATTATAAATAAAACTGAACAGCTTCAAGGAAACATTCTCAATTTGTTCAGGGAAGTAATAGGTACTGGGCTAACATAATGTATTGATTAGTGTTTGTTTTTCTTCTAACTAAAAGTGGCTTTCCTCCACATGTTAGACACTGTTTAAGAACATAAAGAATGTAGGTTGTTTTTTGTTCCAGAGCAAATTACTAAACTCACCAGTCTTCTGAATGGTGACGGCATCACTTTCAGATGTGAAGACAACTGGTTCCCCCCTGTATCCTCTGCAGGTATAACTGCCTCCATCTCTGATAACTGTGTGTGATTCATGAGTACTTTCAATCCAATGTTTTCCTTCTTCAGAGCTACTTCTGAACCATTCATATCTCCAGTCAGCAGAGCCCTCCACAGAGCAGGTCAGTGTCACAGCGCCCCCCAGTGGTATGATGGTTGTGTGTGCTGTCAGTGTGGCTGTAGGTTTATTCTCTGTTCAGTTTGGAGAAAAACAAAACAAAACAAATAAGTGTCTTCAATAGAAATTCCCTCAGAATTTTTCATCTTATTTTATAATGTGATTTGTTATTATTTTGTCTCTGTGCTGTTTAGTTTAGAAAAACAAGGAAATTACTGAAATGAACTTGCCATCAAAGATGTATTTACACTTCTACATAACACAGTGGAAACCCTTCTTTCACATTTTGTATAACTTTGCACATGTTCATGTACATAATCAAACTCCAGACACGAGGGAATTCTACATGAGTGGAGGCAGAGAGAGCTCAACACACTGCAGCTGCAGAAAACACATGCAAAGACACAGAACCCAGTCAAGTTAAGAAACATATTCAACAGTTTGACAACACAAACACGGCTGCAAATACAGAATTTGCAGTCAACGCCAGTAGTCAATAAAAGGTTGATGCTAGGTGTACCCAATATCTGCAATAATGAAATCATGTAATCAGAATGTCAAATCTAAAATTAGATGTTTTCCAAGATCTCTGAAGAGTGGTCTTAAGTTTCCCCTGAAAACTTCCACTGTGTTATCGCAGCATTTTTCTGTCTGTAGTGTCAAGCTGGTGAATGTTTCTTAATTTTCTTGAGTTTCATTTCTCTGCAGCATTGTCTTCAGTTGCATTGAGCTCTCTGTCTCCTGTACCTCTGTGACCAAATCTGCTGTAAATTGAAGACTTCAGTCTGTTTAGTGACTGATCAGGTGAAGGTAGAGAAAAGATTCACTTGTTGTTCAGCACATGATTAGTAGTTTAGAGAAGCATGAATACTTTAAGTAGCATTTACTGTAAGACACAAACATCTTTGCTGAATGAAGACAGTGAAATGCAGTTGAAAGCTCAGGAAAACCTTAGATTTTTTTGAGACCTATTTTTTTTTTTTTTTGGAAGAAGCTGTAGAAACCACACTTAATTTATATGTTTAGTAAATAAGTACATTTAGTAATTTCTTAAAAACAGCTCCGTACTCACCTGCCCTGTTTGCTACATTACTGTAACAGTTATAATAATATTGCTTATACAGGATACATAGAAGATGGGTTATATTTTACAGTCAAGTCCTGTATTTGGCTCACAAACAAACGTCAGATGTTTTGTCTGAAAACCTGTCAAGAATTTATATGAATCTCTTGATGTGAACAGCTAAACTCTCTTATTTTCTTCTTTTTCTTCTTTTTCTTTTCTGATTGTGTTCAAATCGCTCCAGATTATAATTTGCACTGAGCTTCATGCCACATGCTTTCAAACTGTAAAATAAAATACAGCTTGAGCGCATCAAGGTTTAACGTTGGGAACCTAAAAATCAGATTGAGTTAATATTTGTTAGTTAGCATCAGTTATATATTATATATCATATAAGCAGAGTGCCAAACAGGACGATCGTATCAACATGGCTCATAAATAAATAGTGGCAATAACTTTTACAGACTTGCTGGGTTCAGAATCATATGAGATCATATCTGCATCTGTGTGTGAAGCATTTGAAATTTTCTGACTTTGGCAGCTCCTGGAGGTAAAAACCTCACTGTGGTAACCAGCACATCATGTCACTACCCAAAATGAGTGAGGGAGTGTGAGACTGTAACTGACTTCACCTCCTGTCGGTTCTTTACCCACACCAGAGTCCTCAGTGCTCTTCTCACTAATCTTGTCATTTCATAATTTGTATTGATACATGGACTAAAATGATACGAACATGGATATAAAAAGAGGGAGTGATTAAGAGTGATACAGTAGGTGATAAATGGGAATATTTAAAAAACCATCAGAAAAAGTAAAATAGATCACCTTCAGCGTGTCCGTAGAGGAGTGTATTCAGCACTAAAACAAAGATTAAAACTTCATCAGACAGTAAACAAAAACATTTAATATCCAGCTGGCAACGCTTATCAATCAAATTGGTAAAGAGGTAGGAAACAAATTTAAAAGCAAATCTCTTTCAAATAAAATATATAAAATACAATAAGCAAATTTTTTATTCAAAAGCTAAATACATAAAACCTTAAACTATATACTCAACACGCATTTTGCAAATATGTGTGCTAAAAGTAGATCAATAATAACTGGTTCATCAGTGTATTTAACACAGTCCTCCACTCCAGCCACCGAGATCATAACTACAAAACTACCATGTTGATAAAAAACATGAGTCTGCATCTGAAAGTCACAAAACTGGAAGGTCACTGATGTACTCACAGAATAACCCCAGCACACAGAGCAAAGTGTTCCCCATCTTCACCTCCAGCACTCACACTGTCGCTCTGCTGCTCTGCTCCTGACAAATGTTTCCACTTCACATCAATAATAATGCAGAAGAAAGAAAGAACAGAAAGACATTTCAGGTAAATATGAGAGCAGAATCTTTCTCTAACTCCTCATTCTGAGTTTAGCCGGTCTGTTCTTCCTTCCTTTTTACACAAAGCTCAAACCAGTGGCGTTGACCACACTCTGTCATGTTTACACTTCCTGCCCACTGCAAAGACATATCAGCTCGTCTCGTGTGCAAAGGTTTGTGCCTGCTATATAATAAATGTTAAATAAAAAAGGCATAATCAATGAGTATTTCACATCCGTGAAACATGAAACCATTTAATTTAATCATATCACATCATATACACACCTAACATTTTATTGTGTTAGGTAGTATATGCCCACTGTTCTTGCATCCACAGCGCCTGTATTGTGATGAGGTGTGTTGTGTGTGTGTATGAACTTACAATCTAGACCCTGAATTTACAAATGAGTTGTCTTCTTATCACTCCAGATCCACCTGATCTGAACAGCTGAACATGAAATAAAAGGAAAACTATCATCACAGCAGCCGTGTCGTGCTTCAAAAGCCTCCAAACAGATAAACTCACGCCGCCCCTCATTAAGCCCCTAGGCTACAGCATGTAGCTGCACGTTAATCTGTGCTTAGGTCTGTTTGATTCTCAGGGTCGAGGCATCCTCTCAAAACTGATCACATTTTAAAAATAAGACATCTGTAACACTTTAAACATATTAAGATTGTCATTCATGTACAGCAATTTTTACTTACTATAAGTAAGCAGTAATTATGAGGTTATTGAGGGAAAACTTTTAGTTACTGGCCTAGTAAATGTAGAATATGGTCATGCACAATAAGGCATTAATAAGTGCTTTATAATTACTTATAAAGTGCCAATATGCTACTAATATGCAGCAGATAGTTAATGGTGAACATGTGTACCTTAATGCAAAGTGTTACCAAGACATCATGTGACCTTAAATGGCAGAAATAAAATTTAACACATTTAAAAATGTTTTAAGGAAGCTAGAAAAGAGGGGCAGGACATCAGATCTTTATCATGAATGATAAAGCAGTCATCAGTATCAGGGTAGAAGGCGGTAGGCAGTTGGTAGTAGGCTACTGCAGCAAAATGAGGTGACTACATGTAATAAATAGAGTTAGATCATAATAGCAATAATTAATCCTTTCCATCTTTTAATTTTACATTCTCAGAACTTTATTTGGCCCGTGGACTGCAACCCTGTAAGATAAAGATATCTTTAAAGAGATAGCTTTAAGATTACTTGGCAACTAGAGGCCAAGAAGAAACAAACCAAGCGAATACTCATCATCGTGAGAGTAAAATAAACTTCTTTTTCAGTTCCTCTTTACACATAAAGATGTGTTGCTGTGATACCAGGAATTAAACAGTGTCACATCAGAGCTATAGGATGTGCAATAAGATTAAAAAAAATTCTAAGTGCTAGACATTGAGTCAATAAGAATGCATAAATAATAATAGTTAATATAACAATTAAAGCACAATTTTTTTGTAACAGAATGTTTTGATTACATTGATGGTGACATGAGTTAGTGGGTGGTCAATATTTCTCAATCTGAAACATCATAGGAAGACAACAGGCAAAGCCAGAAGGTTGACTTTGTGAAAATGTGACATAAAAACTTCCCTGTCCTCAATTTTAGTTCTGCAGGTCCAAGTAAAAATGATGACAGACATGTTGCAGCAAGGCCTGTAGCTCAACATGGAGAGCTGCAGCATTTTGATTAATGCCATCACCCCACAGTGCAGGTGTGAAGACCACCCAGTTTCACCCACTACTGCAGAGTGTGAAGCCTACACAGCCAGTTGAACTGAGCAAAACAGGATAACATTGTTAGTGGTTAAAAGTCAAAGAATATGAAGAGAGGATGTGGCTTTTTCAGGGGAGGGGTTTTACAGCCACCTTTCAAGTTCACAGGGTGTGAACATAATGATACTCAGAAGATAGATCTCTGGGTAAATAACACTGCTTTTTAAAAAGAACACAATGTAATTCAAACATACTTTGTACAGGGATTTAAAGTCACACCAGTTCACTGCATTACCATCGTGTAAGCTGTGGATGCTACATGTAGATGCAGTTATTGATCCCCAGTCAGGGCAGCCTAACAGGGAATCATCTTCTTCAGTAAACCACCGGACTCTCCACTTAGTAGAGTCACAGACAGACTCAAATCGCTACACTCTGTCAGGACTCACTGTTACAGACGATGTACAGTGGTCAGAAATACAACATATATTCGGCGGTTAAGCAAGAAGTTCATTTGGTTATTCCTGTAATCCTTTTGTATTGAACACAGCACATACATGCTTTTAGAAATTGAAGAACACATTGTATTACTGAAGAAACTGATAATACACAATTTTCAATTTCTTTAAAAACAATTATATATATAAATGAGCCCCACTATATGACAAATACAACAATACCAAAACACTGTATACAGTAATGGCATAACCATAAAGATGTGTCCTCAGGTTTAAAGTCAATATGGCATGAATGTCAGTATCATTCTGGCTTTCACAGACTGCTCTCCCCCAGGCCTCTTTCACTTGTCATGTTCATCTCCTTGACTTATGAAACTCTTTGACCTATTGGTGGTGCTGTGACTGCAGATTTTTCGGCTTTTGCAACACACTGTACACCGTGTCAATTTGCGTGTGCTGCTCTGCCTCATCCAGGGTGACAGACCGTGAATTCGAGGCCGCTCGTATCTTCTCGTCCCTTTTCGCAGCTTTACTGCCGTCACTCTTGCCAAGCGAGGAAGTTTCATTTGGTGCCTCTAAAAGGCAGTAGATAGTATCTACTTTCTGACTTTGCTTTGACCCTGGCTCCTCTCTGGGGCTGATGTTTGGGCTGCTGGTCTGGCTTGGCTGCATGGCATCCACGTTTTCATAAGCGGCCTCAGCCTGACTGGAAGAAGAGGTAGAGTCGCTACGCACAGGTTGTACCTGTGCCTCCCCTGGCTGGCTTTGAATCAACTGTGCAGGAGATGTGTGTGCCTGGAAATAATGTAAAAGTAAAAAAAAAAATCAGTGTTTTAAACAAAAGATCACATACTATGATGAGACACCTTTAAAAAGGTTAAAGTAAAATTCAGTTTGCCATCTTGAAGAATTGTTGTTTCATTCAAAAAGGAGTACACCACCCTGTCATCAAATTCTTCAAATGTTATATCCTGAAAGTTATATCACAAAGATTAACTGAAATATATTAGATAAACTGAGATATATTAGTAAATCTGGCTTACCTGATGATTATGTTCTTGTGAACGCAGCCCATTAGCCACATGGACAATAAATGTACACAATGCAATAACTATTGTGGTTACTATTATTATCACGGTTAAAACGGATGGTTCTGATGTCTCTTCATCTTCAGGATTAAAATGAATAAAGCCTGGAAAGACATGAAAAACACATTTTAGCAGATAATATCCCCAGCAACTGAATATTAAAATGATGAGCTTGTGGCTTGGAAATGACTAAATAACAAAGAACTGAATATTTTCTGGGCTTAAACCTCATTGAGTGAGTGATAAATCAACAAACACAACTAATTAAAAACATCACATTACACGTTGCCTCTGTGCTTTCAGAAACATTGCTTGTGCTGACGTGGTTGCTGCCTCTGCAGACGACAGATCCGTTGGCAGTGGAGATGGTGATGTTGACCTTCCCGATTGATCTCTGAGGTGTTGTGCAGCCGTCTCCATCACAGACTGACCACACCCAGTCATCCTGGATGGAGCAGTTGACTGTGATGTTGCAGAATCCAGCAGATAGATTAGAGTGGAGTACTGACATCCTGATGACAGGTCTGGGGACCGCTTCTGAAACACCCACCCAAGCAGATAAATTAAAGGCATTTGATAGTTGTCTGGCCCCCTCTGGTGGCAGCTAAACATCCCTACACAACCCTCAGAAAAAGCCTCCCGCCCTATATATACCATAATTTATTCCTTTATTTATTTCCCTGGACATTGTGTGCCCCTCTAGTAACCCAGCATCAGCCTATACTGCCCATGTCAGCAGCCGACTCTGTTAATAACAAATTTACATGAAGATTTGAGCCACGTGCTCTTTATCGGTTATTTAAAAGATAAAACCTATTGTAATCTCCCTTAAAAAATCACAGGAAACTGAAAGAGTTACAGGAATAAGGATGTACAATGGCACATGCCAACAATGTAAAATGTCTACAGAGTATTATACTTAGATCTTTATTTGCAAACTACACTGTAAACCATGTTTGAAGTCACAGTGACAAAAATGTACATGGATTGAAAAGGGATGGATGAGGTTAATTACGTATCATATAATGTTTATGTCATGAAAGGTTTGAGAAAACCTTAAAGCTGCTTTTAATAATACTGCAAAATAAAGACACTATTTATGTATTGTTAGGACTCCCATAGTAATCTTAAATAATAACATCTACAGACCAAGATGACCCATACACTTTAAAACTTACCTTGAACAATTAGTTCGTGGCTCTCAGTAATTCTTTTTGAATGAGAATCAAAGAATGAAACTTTATAGATGCCTCTGTCGGTCTCATTGAGTTTGTTGATACACAAGGTGTGGTCCTTTGGATTATAATCCACTTTGTCTCTGTAGTTTTGTGTGATGTTTTGATTTAAAACGATAGCATTATCATGAAAAAGCCACGACAAAACTTGATATGGTGGTGGTTGTCCAACTCGTAGACATAGTGAGCTGTTTTTCACCCGGTAGTGCCTCGTTGCTGGGTCCTCTGCTGTAATCCCTGAGGAAACATCCCAAAATATAATTAGAAGAAAATAATCTTGAAATACATACATATTATCACATTGATGTGATTACATGTCACAATACATGTCACAAGCATGGATGTACAATGTTTTGCCCTCTTCCAACTAATGGAAAAGGCTAACTGCATCTGTTACAAAGCTTTAGGGAAGATGCTGTCGTTGTTATTCAACTTTACCTTCAAGTTCCGAAACCATTAACATGTCGCCGCTTGAGTGGTAGCCTGTTATATATTCATCCATCTAACATTATAAGCAAACAATTGTATGTCATGCGGTCAAGGTTGTGTTGTAGGGCATACTGTAAGGCACTTGCAGTATTCTGGTGACCATTTCTAGCAGTAAAATGTCAGTAAAATAATTTAAATGAGCTTAGAAAACACATACAAAATGCTTTGGTAATGCTGCATGAGAACCAGGAGCACGGAGGTCGAGTTAATAGATGTAATCCCCAATGAGCAACTTTATAACTTTGTCAAAACTCCAAAATGTATACATTTCACACTTTCAAACTCAAGATAAACCTACTGCATATGGAATATAAGACTTTAGTGCATTAAACATGATTCTTTATGAACCCTCATAAATACATACAAAAACTGATGAACTCGTTATGACATTCAAGCAAATGACAATACATTTTTTATTCATCTTACCTGCAATAATCCAACAACTCAGAAGAAGCAGCATTTTCAATCGCCTCAAAACTCTTTGGGTGTAGCGTCAAGGAGTCTGAAACTGTTTGACAGGAAAACAAAGTTTACAAGGGTTTCTTGGGTGCAGCAACCATGAATGTAGCAGAGCAATGATAGCAGGTGTGATATCTTTCAAAGGGCAGGAAGCCAACACTTTTTCCAACGAATGAGAACGAACGCATCATTTGTTTAAATTCATTTGAGTGCAACCCACAGGGCCTCAACCTAAACTACATTGTAAAATGAGTATTGCTCTGTTTATTCACAGCCCCTTATTTGCCTCATTTGAGAGACAAGATAACAGGTAAACCAGATTGTATTGTTGCCTTTATCCACTATTATTGTATATATTATATCATATATATATAATGTTGAAACTAAAATGCTTTCATGCATTACTTCCTGTTTGGTGTCATGGTTAAATGGTCAGCACAGCTGAATTTGGAGAGGACTTTAAAGGCCGAAGATTTCACTGCAGTCTTTCTCCTGCTATTTAACCACCCCTCTTTTATACCGTGATTAAAGAAGCTGAGATTTTGCCTATTTGTCTTAACCATTTATGTATTTCTCTCTCCCTATGTGTGTGTGTGTGGTGTGTGTGTGTGTGCGCGTGCGTGCCTGCGTGTGTGGGTAGGTTCAGTTTTTGTTGTGCAGACACTGCGATGTTTTTTTCCTGTGGTTTGTACAGGAAATAGAGCAGGTTTTTCACAGTAACTCAATCTAATTGTCAATTGTCATTCACACAAAGAGATGGCAGTGATGTACAGACGTCTTGATTGTACCTTTATCTATGTTTTTACCTTTATCTGTACATCAATACATACTTAAAAGCACTACAGGCAATTTCTAACTATTAGCTATGTGCCGTGTTTATGGGTCAAAAAATAACCTGTTGAAAATGTCAGCTGTGGGGATTTCCAACTCAGAGCACAGAATAAAAGCACCATGGTAATACTATTGAATGGGGCACAGTTATTTGATTATTACTAAAATGGTACTATGTACTATGGTGCTGGCCTGCTGTATGGTGTAGATGTTGCAGGTGCCAGGCATGCAACCATGCAAACTGTTATTCTGATGAAAAGGTTAAATGAGCAGACAGGAAATTGTTAGGTTGTTACTGCACTGACTCCTTGTAGCAGAAATGTTATTTGTATTTTCATACTTGAAACAGCCAAATAATTACCCTTTTGTTTCAACAGTAACGCTATGAAAATACATTAACTTCCTCATGTTACTGTATGCAATTTCAGATTTTAACAGGTATTAACATGTGTAAAACGACCATACACGTTTAGGTGAATTCAGTATATAAATTATTAACCTCCTGTGCAATGCACTTCTGGTTACTAGAGCTCTTAAGTTATCAGTACAAATAGTAAGGAGTGGGTATACACAAAGTACAAACTGTTAATCTGCCATGATAGCTGGACCAGAGGCACAAATGGATAAAACACAACTCTGAACTTACTTACAGGCCCTCTGAAATGCATTCAAACATTCTCATATACAATGTTACGTATGGCAAAGTAATGTGGCTGGTATTGAATGTGGTGGTGCTGAATATAATCGCTAGTGGATGTTCTACCCTATAGGCCATGCAATGATAAACGGTGCCTCTCTGCTGGTGTAATGGAAATTCATTGATCACGTCACAACCAGGTCACGTTGTGACAACCTGCAAATTCTTGTTCCTTTATATTCTCGTCTCACTTCCGTATAAAGGTAGTTGATTCGCGTTAGGAGGAGGCGGGAGAGAGACGAGGAGAGAAGGAGAGAACGAAGAGAGCGAGAGCAGAGAAGGGAAGAAGGAAAGAAGGAGATAGGAGTAGGAGAACCGACCAATTCACCCGGATTATCTGCCACTGACAGCACCCGCTGAGCACTTCATCCTTCATCCAACACCTCTTCATCACTTCCGCCTCACCTCTGAACCGTTTGTCATTTTCCTGTCGGCTGGACTGGGGAGTAAACGCCTTTATTTTTCTTTAAGTGGGGTTTTTGAATTATATGTAGTTTGTTTGGGTTATTTTGTGTGCAACCACTAATAATACATGTATGGTGATTTAAGACTTTGTGTTGGTGTGGTTTTTTGAAAAGGGTCACTCAGTGTGTTGGGGGCACATTTCGGGTATGTGCATCCTAGTGTGACGGGTGTTGTCATAGTTAAAGACTGCAAACAAATCTTCAATGCCAGGAGAGAAACCTGGCTGGCACCCCTAATAATCGAGAACCGTCACAACGTGGTTACAAAAGATGGCCTACTTTATTGTCACTTGTTCACCCTTGTTAGCTTTTTTCTCTGCCTGGATAAAGTTTTTTTACTGCCTCTGCTTTCTCAGTTTCAAGTTGCATGGCCGCCTTAAGGATGTTGCATGTGGTAGCTTTTTTCCAATTACTTGTCCAAATCTCTCAGATGTGGGTTTGTCATTGGCTGGTGATACGAGCACATCTGTCATGACCACATGTTTTGTGTGCATCACATAGACCTGCGTTGCCTGGCAACAGTCCAGTCCCAGTCCAGTTGCAGAACTATTTGTGTTACAATACTAAATAAATGATTGAATAAACAAACCAATCCTAATCTGTTGTCACTTACAAGCGCCACTTATTAGTGTTAACTAATAAGTGGCGCTTGTAGAGCTGGTGTATAAAAGAACCTTGAATCCAAGTCATGTCAACATGTCCAAGCTCACAATCGACTCATGTACGTTTTGCACTGATTGGTCAGACGACAGAGCTACAGGTTTGTCCGTTTATCAGGTTCCTTTGAGGGCGGGACGAGCAGTGAAATAAATGCAATTAAAAGCTTCATAAAAATTCTCCATAATTCATTAGTCACCGCCAACATGTAAAATGGGATGCTGATGAAAAAACATGCCCGTGCTGTTTTGTACCTTTCATAATGTCTATTCACCTGTGGAGGCAATTCAAACAGGATTCAGCCTGTTTCATGCACACATGTATAGACATGTTGTAAATAATACATTTATTAAAAGAGCCACTTTTATTAAAAAGTGCTTACTTAAAAAATTAGACCAATGAGCTTCCAGTACTTCCAGTATTATAAGTGATCCATATACAGTATACAGTAGGCTTTACAGTATAAACAAGCACAACTTCTCATCAAACATTGATACTGAAATATTTTCAGTTATTTAGATTTTTTTTCATTGGGCTTGTCTGGCCCTTAATCTCACAGAAGGCTATTATCAAGAGCACAAATTTTAAACAGATCATCAGGTATATAATATATTACCGATTTTTTATAGCATGCTTTGTTGGCCATTAGAACAAAAACACTTTTAAATATAAAAAAAAGCTCCCAACAATCTATCTCTACTTAAAAAAACTCTGATGTTCCTTATTCCTTTGCCTAATTTATTACCTTTACCTGAGCAAGTACCATAATCTGATTTAATTCTGATGCGTCTGTTGCCATTTCCATGTATAGCGAAAAGAGAAAAATGTAATTCTTATCTAAACATATGTACTTATCTCATAGAAAAAGCTGAACAGACACGCATTGGCAGAATCCAGAGACACTTTCATTTCCACTGTATGAAAAAAATAACAGCAGGCAAAAGATGGGTGCAATGTACTTTACAGAAATAACATTACGCATTGACAACAGCTAATATGATATATTGAAAATGTAGAGTTGTGTATCAAATATCAGGACATAAAGAAATGAGAAATGTAGGAAAAAATATTTTTATACACTGTACAGAGGTACATTAATACACACACATACTGTACATGAATTTTAAGGCAGTTGACAAAAACGTTCATACAAACAGTATTATCACAATCGCAACAAAATTCCCCATTTTCAAGCATAAAAACTCCCACTCACAAACCCCAAACATAACAAGATTTAATCATTTATTACAGTGCATTAAGTATCAAAGTTAGTTCAGTTATTCCCCTTACGTAAAATGCCACTTTTCTTTCAAGTTAAAGTGCTTTTAGTAATATTACTAAATATATTTACCTCAGTAAACAAGAACAGACATTCATATCAAAGAGTACAATATTTTCAGGTGCAACAAGCAACGATATTGTTAGAAACTATTGGGTACATAAAATATGATACAATCTTTTAAAATCCTTCGTTAAAAAAATAATATGGTTCCAGTATTTTCGCCACCTGTTGCAGGTATTTTGTTAATTAAAAAAAGAAAGAAAAAAAAAAGTATTAACAGTACTGTGATTCAGTGATTCACATCCATATCAGACGTTCAACTACACTGCAAAAATTATCTTCTCAAGTCAATTTGTCTGTAATTGAGAAAAATCGGCAAGTGTGGTGAGAATATTTTAACCTGTTTTTTCTTTTTCCTGAAATCAAGTTCACTTCTCTTATTCCTTCATGGTTCAAGGAAGAGACACTCATTTCTAGAAAATTCTTGAAACAAGTTGATTTCTATTGGGTTATTTGAGTTATTCCTGCTACCCTAGGGCTCAATTATAGACAGAAATCACCTGGTAAGATGAGGATTTTTGCAGTGTTTGAGTATCCTCCAGTTACAGTAAATCAAGTCCTTTCCAAAAAAGAAAAATAAACATGAGTTTAGAAAATGCCTCTATGGATGACTTGATGTTGTGCTGCCTATTTGTACACGCTGGGTTTGCAACTCGCTCTCATTGAAGTTGGTTGCAGATATCTTCAGTATATCGTCAACAGACTTGTGGTTTCAGTAGCATATTGGCAGCGTGTCTGTATGTGGTTGGTGGGCGCCCAGGTGTTTATTTTCCACAAGTCAAATATGCGTAGGCAGAGTATGTGACTTCTTCTGTTGAGCAGCTTGTTTCTTTACTTCCTCTACCTTATCTCAGTTTCACATCAACTTTCTGCCTCTCTCTTCCCTCACACATTACTAATACGTACACTCAGTGGGCTGCTATCTCTGATGCGTCCTCTTTCTCGCCCCCTCTCTTCCCCCCTGTAGGTCTCCTCCAGTCGCATCTTCTCTGGGTCCGACCCAGCCTCCTTGCCGCCGTGGTGACGGGACGCCTGTGACGGCGGGCTCGCTGGCAGGGCCTGCTTGAAGAGGGGTGGGTTTTTGGTTTTGGCCACCTTGTCGAAGAAGGCAAAATCGGCCACGTATTTTCCTGAGGGCGACAGGGAGACGACGGGGGGAAACTCGTAGCCCCAGAGGATCTCGTCCGGAAGGTAGGACGTTCGAACCTGGCAGGTAGCGGACGTCGGCTCAACCGTGGCGCTCATGATCACCAGCAGCTCAAAGTCAGCCACGTCCGGGTCCGCCCAGCCACCACCTGGAGGACAAAGGAGACCTGAGGTTAAACAACAAACTGAAAGAAAAAAAAACACTGCTTTCTAGGCATCGGTCTCAATTCATCCCATTCCACTTTTAATACAGTAAAGTACCAAAAACAAATTGCAGAAAAAGAAAAACTTGCTTTTTATCACAGCAGACAAAAAAGTAAGGAATCACTTCATAAGAGAGGAATTCAAAGCATTGTCACTTGAGGAATGAATACCAAGCTGAAAACAAACCATGGCATACTGAATTTTCAATTGGTAATTATGGCTAACATGTTAGTGAACAGCTGTTCATATACAAATTAATTTTAAGTCATGTGTCTGGCCATATGACAACTGTAAGTCCAATATTCACTAGTTAATTTTGGTCTCCTCCTGCTCCTGAAATAAATATCTGGCTCTTTAGCTGCTTAATTCTCCACTATGTTCAGCAGCTAGTCGCTGTCTTTGTCTGTCTTCCGTTTGGTCCAGGACAGATAGAGTGCAGTGGGTTTTTTAGAGTTTTTCTGTCGAAAACAGCCGTCTGGCGCAGCCGGAAACAGGTTTCGTGAGAACACAGTTGTCTGGCAGAAAACCACAACAACGAGCTAAAATAAGCTGAGACGCTCCATAGAGCTGAGGGGAACTGTAAGGTCAGGTGATAACTCTCTGTGGGGTTGTCCTACAAGTGACCTTTTCACATTACACATTACAGTTATGTGATCCATTGTCAATATACGTAAAGCAGAAACAGAAGTAGCAGCATTTCGGTACAGATGATTTGCCTCAATGGAGCTCTGTTACTCTTATGTTATAGTCCACGAGGTGTTTGAGGTAACATTTCAACCTGCATTGTACTTTAGAGCTGATTTATAAAAATAAAGAAAGCAAGCCTATAGGTGAAAGACTGATTCATTCGGTAAAAGACAGTCATCAATGTGGGTAAGGAAAGACACCCACAACCACGCAGACACATCCTGAAATTTCCAAAACATAAAAACCCCCCACTTCCAGACTTACTCCAAAAAACACCGAATCTCACGCACAAAACACTTACAGAACTCATCGCTGACATTTGAAGACACACACAAAGTAAAGGCTGCCACATGTTGGAAACACAAATAAATGTTCCATATATTTTACAAACACATGCAGAATATACTTGTCATCCATCAGCACACAACCCCACGTAACACGAAGGACACACTAGAGGACATATGCACTCAAACAAGCACACACCTGCATCAACAGGCCTCACTCAGAATGCAGACTCTGTCATCTGTCTAAACAGCCCTTACCCTAACCCAGACCCAGTACCGTCCCACCAGGATTAAAAACACCGGGTTTCGCAACCGCTTGTACACACTGTGACACACTTGAGTTGAGGGATTCTCTATATTGGCCTGATGTGGGCGGTGCACGAATGCAGAGGGGCCAATCTGCATTTATGTGGCGATCCTCTAGCAGCATGGCTCTAGTGAGGTACTGTCCATCCGTCAGTGGGTCAGTCTGTCCACTGAAACACCTGACTTTCCCTCCAGCAACATGAGGTTCACGTTTGTGTTTTTGAGGGAAATATCTCGGCAGCTATTGGATGGACTGCCATTTAATTTTGTACAGATATTATTGTCCCCTTCAGGACGAATAGTAAAAACTTTGGGGATCCTCTTCATTTTCATGTAGCGTTCAAAACAATTAAATATCTAAAATACCTTTAAAAAACCTGATGACCCCATCAGCCTCAGCTGTACTTTGCGTTCCGTGCTCTTTAGCAAATGTCAGCAAGCTGTAATAAGACGGTGAAACATGGAAACAATTATACCTGCTTACCATCAGCATGTAAGCATGTCGATGTTAGAACCATAGTGCCTACAGTAAGTACAGCCTCACAGAGCAGATAGCATGACATTTATGACATTAGTATTAGTTATTAGTATGACCTAAATAGCTACTTAGTGTTAATTATGTGCATGAGTCAATGTTGTACCTGCTTGTCTTTTTGGACTTAATTCCTGCTACCCTGTGCCATATTCTCCGCCTATGCACCTTTCATAACCGACAAGCCTTTTTTTTTCCACTAGCCACAGCAGTTTTGTTATCCCTCACTTCTGTAGGAAAGTCTGTAAATAAGTCATCAGTAGTGTTTCCCACAGTCTGCACAAACTTTCATTTTCACAACCAGTCTTGTGCGGTAAGTCAAGTCCATTCTATTTATATAGTGCCAAATCATCACAAAAGTTATCTCAAGACAATTTGCACATGGAGCGGGTCTAAACCGTACTCTTTCAAGTATTTTTTACAGAGGCCCAACAATTCCCAGCCTGAGAATGCACTTGGCGACAGTGGCGAAGAAAAACTTCCAGCAGAACCAGGCTCTGGGTGGTCGGCCATCTGCCTCGACCGAACAGGTAATAGTGGTTACAGTACGATGGTACGGTGAATAGGGGTTACTACATGATTAAGAGGAATGTAGTAATATTCGAGCTCAGTGGTTTGGACAGCCATGACGCCTCTCCTGTAGACCGTCTCCACAGCGTTTTGTCTTCCTGATGCAGTGACTCATAGTCACATAGCGCCAACAAGATTCACACATGGTTGCACTGAAAGCCAGAATTTAATGCTCTTAACCGAGGAGTTCCCTGCTGAAGGTCCCTTAAATTTAGTACATGTTGAGAACATAAAGCAAGCTTTGCAGGGAGCTCTAAAGCTCTGTTCAAAGAACCAGTAAGCACAGAAGCGTGTTCAGTCATGAGGATTAACATGAATGTATGCCCAAAAACTGCAGACTTTTTAAATGTCCATTAGGGACACCCATCCAACCATCCATCCATCCATCCATCCATCCATTTCTATACATAACTACACTGTGCAATCTATCACAGGATTAACACATAAAAACAGACACAATCATCACATTCACCTATGAAGAAAATGACCAACACCAAAAAACGTTATGTTTTTGCCTATTTTTTTGATTGTTAGTCTGCCAATGGAATATGTTATTTTAACATTACCGAGTACAAATACATTGTATATATATATATATATATATATATATATATATATATATATATATATATATATATATATATTAGATTTGTACATAGTAGTTAAATGTTAATGCTTACCTTTGTTCTGCTTTGTTTTTTTGTGTATATCTGTGTATGTACGTTGAGAGTCAAATTCCTTGTATATGCAAGCATACATGGCCAATAAAGCTTATTAAAAAGATAGGTCTCACTATCTACTCATCAAATTGAAGTTACAGTAACATTTGTTGCCATCACTAAGAAATAAATAAGATAAATATATACTGAAGCCTCAGCATACAGTGTTTTGGTAAGATAAAAGGTGTTTTCATTTCATTCATTCATTCATTCATTCATGTTATTGTATTTAAAACCTCGGAAAACACAGTTGAGGGAGAACCCCTTATCATTACTAGTGCCGAAGTACATACAATAAATGCAGACACACCAAATCAAATGACAACAAAAGAAAAATACATGGTTTTATCAAAAAAAAACGAATTATATCAACACAATTAACAAAGCTTTAAAAGCAAAAGTCTTTTAGGAACTGACAACGAGACAAAACAAATAAATAAAACAAGTGGTTTCACTACTCGTCCCAGAGGCTTTATTAGATTTAGGTGAATTGTGTTCTGGGGGGTAAATGCTAACTGGAGATTTGCTCACTTGCTCACACACTGACAGAGATCTGCAGTCTTTAAGACACGCTTGTACCTGAGATTAAAGTGGCACAAGGATTAAGTGTGTGTCTGTGTGATCTGTAAATATATTGCTTTTAGGGGCTTTTAAGGCATCACTTCCTGAATTTATGAAACAACCCAGATGAAGCAACGCTGGGGAACTGGCAACAAAAACTGGCTACTGTAACAGTTGACCCGAGAACAGGGATTACTGTAGTACAGTGGGCGGTATTATGTGTGCTGTAATATAAACCCTTAAGTAAGGGCAGAGCACAAATGTACCGTAATAGAACGACATACGGAAAGGAAAGGAAAGGAAAGGAACTAATAATAACGAATCAGAAAATGTGTCAAGTGAGGCCAAGGGGAAAAAAAGGAAAGAAGCCGTCTCCTTAAATGAGTGTGAGTGTAAATACCGCTGCAATCATAGTCCGTCTGTGCTGATGCCTTTGAGGCTTCCTTTGCTGAGAGGTCTGTGCTGCTGTAAGTGGATCTGCGCAGGCTTCGTGTCAGCACCCCGGACTGTGCAGCATTGTGCTCTAATGAGGGGTGTCTCTGGCGATCTCTCTCACACACATTCCAGCCGGAGAAACCCTCTCCTCCAGTGCCAAACCGGGCCAAGTCTGGACAGTCAGAGGCAGCCAGGCACGCAGCACATGACCGTAAATACCAATACACCTACATACACATGCATACCGAATGTACATAAAGCTTTTCTCAAAAATAAACTATGAGTTCCATGTTCCAGTCAAACCAACAATTATAATAAGCCAACTGTTTATTAACAGAACCTTATTGTTCTGATGGTGAGTTATCTCTGGGATTGGATTCATGGTTTGCCTCCTGAAGTTAAAGTTTAAAAAGGTTTCTCTTCAGCTCATCCTCTTTACAGAACAGGACAGAGTACCGCTTATTATGGTGTTTTTGGCCCAAATTGGCCTGGTCTGTTTTTTTTTTTTTTTTAACTGTTCATGAAGCAAACATGAATTATCACCAGGTGGTGTGTGACATCGATTGACCGACTTAATTCCTTCTCATAATTACAAGCTCCACACTCGTTTTTTGAACTTATTGCACGTAGAGCTCGGTTATCTGAAATGATACGGGGTTCAGTGAGCGTCCTCGCCCCTCCAAAAATTTTAAATGTGAAATTTTCTAGTTACCTTTTGCTGCCCAGGCCCTGAGGGGGCTGTTGTCATCAATGGTGTGGTAGAAAGTCAGGGGGATGATGAGGAAGGGGCTGTCGCTGGACGTGTCCACCTGGAAAGGCACGTTGCGCTGGTCCAGCCTCACCGTCTCGCCCTCCTTTGTCAGGGACGTCTGAAGCAGCTTCCCCGTCACCTGGGAGCCAAGATGGAGTCAGTAAATGTAGCCAAGAGGTTGCAGAAGGCATCCTGTAACCAAAAGGCCCCAGGTTTAATACCTTCAATGGCCAATATCTTCATCAGAGGCGATGTTTCCATGAGCGTGGCATTGACTGACAATGCTCGGTCACTGAATGTGTCTTTCACTACATTTCATACCAGTCAGATTGTTACTGATTCAACGGACGTGAATGGATTTTACTGACAGGATGTGATTCATAACACACACACATTTTCCAGCATACACAGTACAGTTACTGTTAAACACTGTAGTCTAGATTTAAAACTTGGGTTATATACTTGACATGACAGCAGCACTTTTAAAGATCTCATGGTTCTCATAAAATCTTTTCTGTTGTTTTTCTTCAATGCATGCTCTTCCGGGTAAGACTGTACGTCAGTGTCAGTAGATTCATATCCAAAGCTCTTCAAAAGCATACACAGAGATACAAGACAGCTGGACAGGACAGTGACCTACATACCTGGCATCCTAACAGCAAGCTTTTACGCATGTTGGCCACTCGTATCATGAGGCAGGGCCGACCCTCATGATTTGACACAACCGCATGTTGACTAAACTTCACGGTCTCGCCTCTTTTCTTGGGACGAGCAACCTAAAAGAGGAAGGAAAACGTGTCAAAAATGTGTACATAATGATTCTCGTTACTACATACAGTAAACACCTCGCATAACCTTCAGTAATCATCTACAGGGCTCCTGGTTTCCTCTTTCTCTGTTCAAGATAACCTGATCTACAAGATAGGTGTTCAGAATAGAAGAGAAATTACAGAGGCATGCAGATAAAACAAAAGCTGTCAGACTACATGTGAGGAGGAAACTGTTGAGATAACCCTGACAGATAAGAGTGGTAATTATCAACATGGAGCCAATCTGTCAGCATAACTGATAACCTGGAAGTTGAAGGCTAAAAATACTGATAAAGAAGAACATGAGGGGTGAGGGGGGTTGAGGCACCAGCGAGGCACCAGCGATGACTTGCAACGTCCCCAGTCAACTATCTGATAAAAGCACACAATACCCAAAGATACTTTAAAGGAAGAACATATAAATATGTGAAAAAAAGTGTTCACTGCATTTCCAGGCCACAGCATGTAGAATTTGAAAATGTCTATGTTTCAATGTAGCGCCCCCAAGTGGTAGAATAAAGTTCCACTTTTTCATCACCTCTTTAACAATCAAATTTTGCAGTTTCTGTTTTACAAACTAAAAACGTCATCTGACTACCTTTGCAAGGAAGGTGCCGGTGATGAAGATCTCCATCACCATAGTGATGACCAGCTGAAAGATAAGCAGGATAATGGCGGCAGGACACTCCTCTGTGATGCATCGGAAACCGTAGCCAATTGTGGTCTGAGACTCCAGAGAAAAGAGGAAAGCTCCGGTCAGGGTCTTCACCTCCATTACACATGGGGTATGGTTGGAGGGGGGATCAAACTCTGGAGGAAGGGAGGAAGAACACAAGATCTTGGGTTTTGGGGTGTAAACAAATTATCAAGGAACACTTTGTTCCCTCTCTCAATGTTCTGCCAGGTCTTTCTCATGCTCTTTCTGCAATGCAAAACTGTATTCCTCTGTGTCTTTCTTCATTGTGTACTTCTACTGTACTCGATCCTTTTTTACAGAAAGCCAGAGGACATTTTCTTTGCTTTGTTTCCTTGTCATTGCATGATTTCAAAACATCTGGCATATTAAAAAATTATGTACTGATCAAAGAAAAGAAAACATGAGAAATGATTACGTGCAACATCTGACTTAATATTGTTATATGGCTACAGTGTATCTGTGGGTTGGGCTGATAGAGTTTATGATCAGCACCAGAGGCTCATATCTTTCTTTCAGTACTAACTTTCCTCTGTTTTGTCAACCCTCCTAATTTCCTCACACCATCTTATTGCACTTGATGTCTCAGGTACTACTGAGGGTAACAATAATAATAATAAAAATGGTAAATCCATACAAGACTAAGAGTTTACAGCCATGTTAACAGCGGGTGCTTTTGGCTGGACATCAGCATTATAGGCCACTTTGGTGGACCATGTGTCTGCCTGGAGATGGAAATTTACAGTTCTTCACAATTGTTTACACACTAAAATTATTACTTGAAATACTTGAAATCACTGAAGCCTGAAATGCACCGAATCTCTCAACCAAGTCTGCAAAATTACAAGCACAATTTCTGCTTTAAACCAAGTTTTTAATTCTAAATCACACTTTGCAAAACACAGTTAGTCAGTGATTGTTGGCCAAGGTTACAGTAATGTCATTTCATATTGAAAAAAAGTGTATATATTTTAGCACACTTTTTATATTTTTATTGATGAGGCTGGCTTTATGCAAGAGTAAAGCAGGGGACGGGGACGGGACATTATTGGCCACTGTGCCATTGTAAATGTCCCTGGAGAGCGTTGAGGAAACATCACCATGTTTCGCAGCCATTACCCACAAGGCATCCTCCATCACCATGCCAACCTTGGTCCCTACAACACCGCCCCTCTCATCACACCCTACATGGCATCATCATTCCAGCAGGGGATGCCGAGCCGAGGGCTGCAACTAGTTCATCGGCCACCCACAATTTATTGTTCTGTACCTCCCAACTTATTCCCCATTTCTAAACCCAAAAAGAGTTTTGTTTTTTTTTGGCAAGGCGATGGAAGGTGTATGACCACCATCTCCTTGCATGCAAGCCTATTCTCCAGGCAATGGATGCTGCATGTGGTGAAGCTGATGTGGGGGCTTTCAGATCAGTCACTCCAGAAGATTCTTTTCTCCATGTTTAGCCAGCGAGAACATCGCTTTTGATGTAGATGAGATGTGGCCTGACCAAAATAGGAAGCAGGATGCAGCCTTGTTTCTTTTTTACTCTTTTTTTCTTTAACATAGCATTGTTTTAAATGCAGAGTTTCATTTTGCAGGAGATTTGTGAAGAGAATATGAGGTCTGCTTTCAGAAATTGTGTGGAAACAGTTGAGGGAAACTGTGATATAGCTGTCAGACATTTCACTAAAACACAAAAATGTAAACCTGTTGCTGGTGCTACAGCAGAGGTCAGGGGCTTCATCCTCTGGGGGCCATGAATGACTGTACGAAATTTCATGGCAATCCTTCCTCCTTACCCAGTAGATCTCCGTGCACCATTGCCACCAGGTACCAAAGCACTCCAAACACGAACCAGGTCCCGGCAAAGGTGGCGGAGAAGAGGAAGAACTTGTAGCGCCACTGCATGTCCAGGAAAGTCGTCCAGAGGTCGCGGAGGTACAGCGCCCCTCGCCCGCTTACGTGCTCGATGCGTACATTGCTTCGCCCGTCTTTGGAGAGGACACGGCGCCTCCTTCGTAGGGCGTTGGGCCCCGCAGCTCCCGTTCCACCTCCAACCGCACCAGCACCTCCGTTCCCACCCGTGGAGCCCAGCAGGGGCTTGGTGATGTCGGTTTGCGTCTGGGAGTGGCATACTTTCTGAGGAGAGGAGCCTTCGGAGGACGGTGGAGTGGCTGAGGTCATGGCTGGTGCTACAGGGGGTAGGAGAAGAAGAAGTAAAGGGTAAAGGGGGCATTCATGAAAAGACAAAGAGAGGTAAGATGGCGAGACAAAAGGGCATACTGTAGATTGTATGGGCAGCAACATGAAGTGAACAGCAGGTGAGTCCAAATGAAAAGGTGCAGGATGTGTGAAAAAAGATAAAAGAGAGAACATTTGATAACCACATGAGTGAGAGAAATCATAGAGTGGAACATTTCGGGAGAGAAGAAGGGGATTAGGAGTACATTTTTTAGCTGGACAGTGTTGTGGCTGTCCACGGTGGTCCGTTGCAGCCCCTTTCTCCTTTCACTGGAGGCAGCTGGCCTTGTCAAAATAAAAGCCTCCTTTCAGCATGAAGGCACAGCTGCTCTTTCACATTAAAAGCGTGATAGCGCTCATTCACATGTCAGTTGCATAAGACAGCTACTGAATTGAGATGAAGAGACACTAGTGACTGTTATAGAAAGATTAGGAAAAAAAGTTTTTAAATTTGAATTAAGGACCCTGAGATCTTCTACTGGTCCATTTGACTGAAAGCTGTTTTCATACTCTACCGTTCACTTCTTGGCCTGTTATCACTTATAGAGACCTCAATTATGCAGCATTTGCAGCAGATGTTACATGCAGATGTGCATTATCTGAGAGTCAGATCTCGGTTCTCCACCTCTGTCCACTGACTTTTATGTACTTTTGGTATGGG
This sequence comes from Lateolabrax maculatus, assembly GCA_031216445.1. Taxonomy (NCBI): domain Eukaryota; kingdom Metazoa; phylum Chordata; class Actinopteri; order Acropomatiformes; family Lateolabracidae; genus Lateolabrax; species Lateolabrax maculatus. Next base: position 5,742,334 of record CM062207.1, read on the forward strand.
GCTGTTTTTCATGATCTGGGCAAGGCCTGGCTGAAATTAAGGGAAATCTCAATGCTACCCCATACAATGACGTGCACAAAGCAAGGTTTATAAAGGAATGGTTTTCCCAATTAAGTGTGGAAAAACTTGATTGGCCGGCACAGAGCTCTGACCCCAACCCCATCCCACACCTCTGGGATGAACTTGAATGCCAACTGCTTGCCAGGCCTTGTTACCCAACATCAGTGGCAGATCACTGATTTTCTTGTGGCTGAATGGGAGAAAATCCCTTTTGCCGGGTTCCAAAATCTTGTAGAAAGCCTTCCTTGAAGAGCTGAGGCTATCATGGCAGCATACTAATGCCTATGGTTTTGGAATTGGATCAATCACATATGCATGTCGCGTTTAGGTGTCCAAATACATTTGGCCATATGTGTATTTTGGATATGGTTGACTTGTCCTTCAACAAGTGTCAAGTAAATGCCTGTGTCAGGGTAGGGTGGTGTAATGTGATGGGATGGATCATATAAGTGTCTGTGGGTTTCAAAGTGCAGTATATTGACATAATGAGAAGTCCCCCACCCCACCCCTGGGTGCCATGGACACTTATTGTCATTGTATGGGTCGTCCCTTGTACACTGTTAATAGTTTTACCCTCATCTGGGCTGCAGTTTCTCTTTCTCCACATCCTTCTTTTTCTTTCCCTCGCTCTCACTCACTGTTTACTAAATGGCCCTTTTGTTTCAAACCGCCTCTGCTTTTCCGGAGCAAATATAACAAAACCAAAAAACAAACCAGCACAAACAAAAGCCTAAGAACCAAGACGATCTGATACGCTCTGTCCTTTCCTGTCCTTTCTGACCCTTCTCTCTCCTCTCTCCATGCTGGAGCTCACACTGAGTGAATGAATAGAGATCTGTGTTGATGTCTGTGCTCTGAATACTAAGATGTGGAGGGGGAGAGGCGGGAGGGAGGCGGGGTCAAGAGGAGGCTCATGTGATTGGCCGTGTCCATCTCCAGCTGAACTCTGAACCCTGCGGCGCTCCTGCCTACACATACAGTAAACACACACTCGTGAGTTGGACATATAGACCTTTTGAACAGTTAGAACACAATACAATACCATTTATTGTCGAGAGGAATGTTTGGTTGGCAAGGCAAGGGCCTTACAAACAACATGCAGCAGCATGTATATTCATTTAGTCATTCACTATTTAAAGGTTAAAGCTGGTGTTATTCTACATTTTCTGATTGTCAACAAATCCCATGAAAGGACCAAAGCAATACATTAGTCCATCTCTCAATACTTTCCAACTTTCCTACCCTGTCTGTGGCGCATAGCCCATTAGTTAGTTGGTCGTTAACTTTGTGTTTCCGCAGTTTGGTGATGGGCAGGAAGTGCACAGTGGGTTTATCAAAGTTTTTCTCCGAGTTTGATGAGTATGGTGAGAGTAAACCAAAACAGTCAATTTGCAGGCCGTAAAACCAGAACAACAAGTTGAAGAACACTGAAATGCTTGTTCGAGCTAAGGTAAACTGCAGAGTCTAACTATAAGTTTTTGTGGGTACATTGCGACCCATCTCACATGACACATGGTTCATCGTAATGAAGGAACAAGTCTGCCAGAGCGATGCCGTGGTTCATTTATGTGTTTTTAAGAGTCTCTGGACAACAGAGAGGCTGACAGGATTTGTTAGAAAGTTCAATTCACTGTTGGTTTTGGTAATTTGTTGATAAGAAAAAATACATGAATATTAGTCTTATCCTTTTACAGTATGTCACTATCTTGTAAAATGTATTAAGCAAGTTGTATCAATATTAGTAGAGTGAAAACAATATTTGGGAAGTGTATCAGTGATTCTGATGGATTCCCTCTCTTGTAAAATGACTTTTTCCACCACACTCAAGGTTAGGATCTCTTCCTCTCTGTCCGGCTCTCCATCCCTCTCCTTCCCTCTGTCCTGTGCGCACAAGAATCCTTTGTTTTCAAGGAGATGAAAGGGACAAAAGCCACCATTGAAAAATACGACTGGGTGAGCGAGTGAGTGAAAGAGGGAGCAAGTTAGACGGGGAGAGGAGAGCGGTACGGAGCGTCAAAGTGTGCGAGTGTGTGTGTGGTGTGTGTTTCTAACAGCGTTTGATCGTGCGTGAGTATGCAGTGCTTGACATTGTGAGGGGGCAGAGATGGGGGGGGGGACGAAGGGAGAGAATAATTGGTTTCGGGTGACAAAAGGAGTGAAAGAGGAAGAGAAATGGATGGCGAAGGAGAAAGAGGAAGGGGTATGTGGAGTGAAGGTGGAGGAAACAGATCTGTGACAAAAGACGATCATTAGTATTCCAGAGGAGGGAGTAATCCCTTCCACTCAGTGCCCCTGTCCAGTGTCCAGCCATAAAGAACCCCCAGCAGCCAGTACACTGCGCTGAAAAGACTCAATGCAACACAACCTGAATGGCTGGGACCACTGTCCACACCACAGCAGCCTCAGCTCTGGACTGAAAGGACTGTCTAAACATCAACACAAGCCATGCCAAGAAGGCGTCTGCTCAGCCACCACAAGACGTTAAAACCACAAACTTACTGCAGCCAAACTGAGCGCCGCACATTACCATACAAATGAGCTGCTGTGTCAATGTGTCTTTATATGCACAGTGAATGATTTCAGAGTGTGATTAAGAGAGAGCCTCTTCTTGTATTTGTTGCATTTCCTTTTCTTCTTCTTTTTTTTTTTTTTTGTCTCCCAACTTCCGGTCACCACATCCACCAACCAGCTTACAACTAGTTTATAACCATCTTACTGTGTTTTGCAGCAGTACAGTACTTTGATGTTTCTATGACAAACAATTGCATATCTACTAACAAATTATATACGTTATTAACATTATTTACAGTTGCCACAAACAATCACTAAACCAGTGGATATTCCCTTTTTTGGCTTGGAAGTATAATATATAATATACTTATAATATACTTTTCATGAATTAACTTAAGAAGAAAGATGAGAAAGTTCACGGTTTTGAACGACGCCCACGTGTTGACAGCTCAAGCATGTTTTACATCACCTCTCACTTTGATTCTGAATAATCAATTTGTTACGCAATAATAAGCACATGTCATGTTGTCATGTCATGTTACACACTACTAATATCCCTCCTCACTGTAAACACAATATAAGTACTCATGGGAATATTTCAGGGATTTTTAGTGGGGTACATTGATGACATTGAAATTGGCGGGAAATGACCATAAGATAATTGCATAGTAAGTAAGTGGGTAAGTAAATAAACACCACAGTAATTACATCAACACTTGACCTGCACATAAATCATGTGGTGTATTGATAAGAAAAAGAAATATACTTTAAAATGTTCATGAGTCTCTTACCTTTCTGCTGACTTGTTGCTGAAGTTCACTGTGACCACAGCTTGAAAACTTGGTAGATTTAATTAATTTCACTGTCGAGCAGACACGTGAAAAAGACGGACAGCATACAATTGTTAATCTGTCTTGGAAAAAAGATTGAAGAAAGATGAGAAAGTTAACGGTGTTGAACGACGCCTACTTGTTGACAGCTCAAGCGTGTTTCACATCACCTCTCATTTTGATTCTGAATAATCAACTTGTTACACAATAATAAGCACATGTCATGGAAAACTGGACTGCGGTTAAATGTGAAACTAACTAAAAGAGTTTCCACTGTTTACGCAGGGATTTAAATACAAAAAATACTAAATACTAACCAAACCAACTACCAACATACATAGAGTATGATCTTTATTAAATTCCTGTCCTGAGCACAGTAACTATCCTCCCATAGATATCAGCGCTTTAGCAGTTATTCTTTTACGCTTCATAATTGTGGCTACTTCTGGGAAACTCATGTGTATACTGTACTTTTGATTTGACTCAGGACTTTTACAAGAGGACCCTGTGGAAGCCCCTTGATGGCCCAAAAACACACTTTCTGCTGCCTAAAAACTACAGTGTCTTCCTGGAAAAAATACATGACAACAGCTCATGCGGCAAACCTTTAATAAGTCTTATTAAAGCAGTTTATTAAATCGTTAAAGCTTTAATGAACTGGGTACACATTAGGCTGTATCACTAAATCATCTAGTTACTAAATCCCCACAATGGTATTCCAACTTCTTTGAAACCCAGCACTCAAATCTTGCAATACATATTATAAGCAACTTTTTTAATGGTCTAGCATCTTAATGCAGGAATTGGGAACAATCATAAGAATCCCTGTCTAAGTAGGCGCACTTCATAAAGGTTTATAAGTTGTAACTAATTGCTTTCTTTTATGTTTAATCAATGGTTTAACCACACTTCACAGATTAGTGAATAACTATTAATACGAGTACTACTTTGACACATAAAGGTGTCAGTATGCTTGAAAAGAACTGATTTGTATGATGTGTCATCCGACCACATCTGAAGCCAGAAACGATATCAGATTCTACAAGCGTGCAACACATTTGAAGGCAGTGTGAAAAGCCTGTCGTCATAGACAGGGGGTGAGATGTTGTTTGACCAGCCAATGAACACTTTGGTTGAAGAATACTGACCTTTACTTCCTCCTATTTTCCATCTGATATTTTGAGAAATCAATTAATTAATTTCCCCCTAACGATAATTGCTCATGTAAAGTACAGTAGATGTACAAATCCCAAACATAATTATCTGCCACTGCAACTTTAAGTTACGTCTCCATTCATGGATTTGTGTTGTGGCCACTACATTGTCTGTACCCCGTGTTAAAATAATGTACCTGCATGTGAAATTTAACAACAGGAAGCAAATGTGACCAGTAGCCATGGTGACCTGACATTTGTCTCAGTGTGTCTGTGTCCAGCCGTCTGTCCAAACCTCCATCTAAATCTAACACTTCCCTAAACCAACCGGCTCCACTTCCTTGGCCCAGAATTATTAGCTGGAGAGTTACGACATTGACCTAAATTAAACAACGGAGAGCAGCTGGTGGCCACTAGGCTTTTGTTTAGGACTCACTTTTATCATCTTCTCCCGAGTTAGTAGTAGCCAATGGACCGTCTCTCTGCTGTAAATCTGGCTGGTCTACTACTGTTGCGGTGCATCTCTTCAATGAGAAGTTGTGATTTGTTTTGACTGGCCAAGAATTTCTGTGAATTTGGAGTCGAAACACCATCACACCTGTTCTTTCCACTGTCCACAAGTCCTCCAATATTTGCTGCTACTGTGAGTACTCTACTACAACTTCTATTGTTCGGCTACTTCTCCCGTAGCTGCAGCAAAAGCTCAAATGTTTTTTTCCTCTGCATCTAAATATTTACCACGCTGCTATTAGAAACTGTTGGTAAAACCATATTTATTAATCGTGGGTATCCATGCAGGACAGGTGCCGAATGTGGAGACTTAAGTTCACTAAACTTTTCATTGAATGTTGAATTATCTTTGGCTGCAAAACCATGTTACATCATGTACATTATAAAATTTTGTAGGATTTTATGGATTTTTTTGCTACTAGAACAAATGTTACTGTTGTAATGTAATGATATAACCCTGAGATAAGTCTGTGTAGCAGTCAGACATAGTGATACAGAACCTTCTCTATTGTTACACACTGCTAATATCCCTCCTCACTGTAAACACAACACATGCAGCAAGACTGAGCACCTGTTTGAAGGTTAATCTCAAGCCTTGCATCAAACACTTCAGAGATATACAGTGTGTTCCCTCTGATTATTTACATAAAGTAATTGCATAGTAAGTAAGTGGGTAAGTAAATAAACACCACAGTAATTACATCAACACTTGGCCTGCACATAAATCATGGGGTGTATTGATAAGAAAAAAAAAATATACTTTAAAATGTTCATGTGTCTCTTACCTTTCTGCTGACTTGTTGCCGAGGTTCACTGTGACCACAGCTGGAAAACTTGGTAGATTTAATTAATTGTTAATCTGTCTTGGAAGAAAGACTGACGAAAGATGAGAAAGTTCACGGTGTTGAACGACGCGCACTTGTTGACAGCCCAAGCGTGTTTCACATCACCTCTCACTTTGAGATCACATTGTTTGCATATTTTTCCTCTGGAATCCCTCTACATCGTTGTCATCCTGTATTTTAGAAAAAGTAAAAAACTCTCCGAGAAAAACCATGAAACCCGTCGGAAGAGAGGCCCCGGATGAGGATTAACCAGCGGCCAGTCAGTCAGTGTCTCCCAGCACGCTGGTACTGGCAGTACCGGTTCTGGCTCACTGTTACTGGGTCATTATGTAACCAGATGAGCACAGCTTGCACTTCTCCTTGCATGTGAAGCCGAGAGGGAGCCCTCTGTGTCCGGACAGAGAGAAGTTAAAGAAGCCTGTGTCCACTCCTCCAGGACCCCCCGGCACGCCTCTCTATATAAACCCAAAAGTATTCAGACAGCCGCTGTTTCACGACATTTTTAATTCATTAATTCAACTCTCCTCCCAGCTTCTCCTCCTACCCTCCCTCTCCCTGTCTCTCCCTGACTGTACGCTATAAATGGGCCTCTTTGTTGCAAGCCTCCTCCGCTGTTTCAGCCTTTGTCAACTTTCTCATGTAAATGTTTGATGGTTATAAGATACAAGCCTGGAAGTTGTCGCACTGCAACAGAGGTATTTACAAATCAAAGACTGAGAAAAAAACAAAAACAAAACAAAACAAAAAAAAAAACAGGGCTCTTTTCTTGTGCGCTTGGCTCCTCGCAGTTTTGCGTTGGCCAGCGTGCAGTGAATGGATCATGTCGGTGCATCTCTGTGAGGCTGTGCCATGTCCGCCTGCTAGGAGGGGGACCCGGCGGTGTATAGGCGAGTACACATGGTCCTGCTGTGAACGGGAAGCACGGGATGACCAGGATGAATTAATTCACCAGAGGAACAACGGTTATACTGCAACACTGACCCTGTGGTGAAATGTAACTAAGGACATTTACAGATTAAAATTGCGTGAGCAAAACATGTCATTGCTAAACATACACATATACTAATATACTCTGGTGGACATATGATTTAGTTTTAATGTTTATAACTGAGCTCAGTTTTCTCAAAAATAGGATATACATATATATATATATATATATATATATATATATATATATATGCATATACATGTTAAAGTCTAACCCGCACTAGAGTTAGTCTATGTCTCTATAGGAGCAGCCTAATACAGGTTTTTTTATTCCAGAGAAAGTGAAAAGGGCAACTTGTCAGCCCACCATTCAAAGCTTGCCTCTTAACCTTGCTTTGACTGGAGTTCAATTTACCGTGGGTTCAGATGAGAGTCCACAGGCGGGGCGCAGACACATGAATCTGCTGCTGGAACTCACCGCACAATACACCCGGCACTGCGCAATATTTGGCCCGGCTGATTTCACACGCACATCAATCTGCGGGGGCCCCCCCAACCTGCCAGCGGGTGTTGTTCCTCCTCAACACCCTCTCCTGCCCTGCAGAGTTTGGGGCTCCCCTTATCCGGAGCAATGGGGCCCTGCATCCACGGGGGTCCAGATTATATGAGTGTGTTTATCTTCTGGGGGATGATTTCATGAGGCGCTGGCTCCTTTTAGGTCGGGGTCATCCTTGGCTTCCTGGCTGGAGCTTCACCTGAAGCCATAAAGCAGCTGATGAATAGGGTCATCAGAGAAAACAAATACATCAAGATTATTGGGATTGTTACAGAGAGAGATGCTGAAGAACTTCTCACATATAACCTTTGCAGCTAATAGTATTTATTTATTTTGCTGCAATCTGTCTTAACAAACAAATGTTACAAGAACTGAACTGAACTGTATCTATCTATCAGAAGTTGCGTTTCTTTGTTTTGTCTGTTGTCCTCCTCATTCTCCTCTCTTTATTTATGTGATCAGAGCTCATGTTTTTTTTTTCCATCAACACAAACTGATTCTTGTGTCAGAGCTGCTCTGGAGTCAGAAATAATCTCATCGGGTGATTGAAAACTCAGCAGCAAAGAAAGAGTCAGTAAGAGGCTGTACTTTTACATTCTTCGGAGTGAGCTTGAGATCTTCTTCTTCAAGCACATGCAACCTCCAAAATGTACTTCTCTTAATGTTCGTCCTAATACTGCCTCATGTACTTCTGGTACGCTGGTTAATGAGATAGATCCGTAACTCAAGAGTGAAGCGTCACTGTGGATGCCCTTTCACTCCTTTGGGGTTATGTTTGGGCAGAAATGCAGCGACCTATCAGATCCAGGATGTAAGATATACTGTGGTCATGAGTCCTGCATGTGGAGAAGTGTTTTCGTCTGGTTTGGTTATAATATTGACTAACCCATAGGCTTACAGTTTTACTATTTGATCATTACCTGACACATTTTCACAATAATGTATTATTTTTATGTTTCAATGTCAAGACTAAAATATCTCAACAACTGTAAGATGGATTGCCTTGAAATCTTGTACAGATATTCGTGGTTCCCAGATGATGAATCCTAATGACATCGGTGATCCCCTGACTTTTGTTCTAGCACCATCATGAGGTTGACATTTGTTATTTTGAGTGAAATCCCTCGACAACTAATGGATGGATTGTCATGAAGTTTGGTACAGACATATATGGCATCTATTTTCATTTAACTACAACAAAGAAAAGGGTTCTGTTCTTTTTTCCACATATGTCCACCAGAAGATCTGACATACTGGAGCCGAGGCCTAAATTTCAAAATGTGGGTTGGTGTAGTCACTGATCATTACATGTTGCTAAAATCATTAATACAAGGTACATGCCCTCTGTGTATTTAATGGTAGGTATGACCCTCACAAACCACTTAAACTCCACTGATTTAAATGTAACCCAATCAGCCACATCATTGGTTGGGTAACAACAAAAGCATATTTTGTATTTTGTCTTCCAAAGAAGCTCCGAATATATCAGATTAAATAGGCCTCATGTATTATGGCTGGATTCAATAATCCACTTCATGTATGTATGAAAGAATGTGAACTCGCTAAGCCAACAGAAACCAAGACATTAGTTCTCTGTTTTCAGTCCGGCGAGAGTTTTAGGAAAACTATGTCAGGGAGGTCAGCGGTCACTAAGAGGGAGTCAAGAGAGGAGGGAGAAGAAGAAAAGAGAGAAAGAGGGGGAAGCGAGAGAGAAAGTGGGCAGGAGATATACTTCAAGATGACACAAAGAAAAAGAGGAAGGAAGAGAGGAAGCACACAAAAACCGGAGACGTTAAAGACTAAGATGGAGGAGAGAGGAGTTCGTGGAGAGACAATGAAAGAGGAGGAATGAAGGAAGGAGAGAAAGTAGCACATGATGGCGTAATGTGGACCGATCGGAAGGCTCCCTCCTTTTTTTTTTCCTCCTTCCACCCTTCTCTTTGTTGATCTGTCTCTTTGGCCGAGGATAAGGTTTGTGTTTCCATCACATGTTGCACAAGTTGCCCTCCCCCTTTGTTTCTTCTTTTATTAAGTCACTTTCACTACCCTCAGAAACCCCTCCACACACACATCAGTTGCAGATCTCTATTTGCATTACTTCTCTAAATGGTTTCCGTTTTTGGTTTTCATTCTGAGTGTAAGAAAACCTCTTTGTGTAGATACTAGGAAAAGGTGTGATGTGCATATAAATGCATGAAAACCAATAACCCAAAACCCAATAACCACATATTAAACACAGAAAAACGGGAAAACAAGCGACGAAAAAAAAAGAGGGATAAACATTTAGCATTTCATACACACACATTTATACACAGACGTGCAGGTGTTTGTGCACAAATCTCAGGTTTTTGGGACTTTGGCCACCATGGAAGAAGAGTTTACATAGCCCTCTTACATCAATAACAACAACCTGTTGCTTCAAAAGGAGAAGCTTCTTCGGGACAAAATCTCATAAAATAGCCAGGAGACAATGAAAATGAGTGGAGAATACATATTCCATGCATGGCTGTTAATGCTTTGCATTAATCAGACACACTGCATCCGATACACTTTGTTTTTATGTTGTTGGATTTTTCATTGAAAACGGAAACAAAATAGTTAGGTCAGGTTGACAGAGGCATGGTAGATGTGTTAAACCCTAATCTCTCACTCCATCTGGTGGTTAGATGTGGTTATTATGTCACACACACTCATTCATCAGAGGTAGGTTAAGCAAAATAAGGGACAGAATATAATACACAATATATCTAGTGTCTTTTTAAGCATTACATAAATCTATGGGGAACTCATTACACTGTGTGAATATCTACACATTTCTACATTTACTTTATTCATACTTATCGAACCCATTTCAATGTGAAATGAGAATAAGTTCGTCCTTTGAAATTCTATTTTTCTCCTTATTATATAACATGAAAAGAAAATCTTGTCTGAATCAACTTTAACTATCATAATTTTTTGCCTTAAGATGAAGCACAGTAAACGGATTAAGATAAAGCTTTTTCATGAGTCAAATTTAAAATATTTAGGGACTAAACACTGACAATGTTAGACCCATGACAGGCAAACAATTTATGAGGTTTTAAAGACTTTTCAGCCTCTTGTTGTTCGATTGATGTTTTGACTCAAGGATAGACCTTGTGCAAAATTGTAGATTTTTATTTAGCAATAACAAAAACCTTAAGTCTTTTAGGAGAATATCTTCTATCAATTCCACAAAAAATAAAGTGTGTGCTCGACGTGGATGTAGCTGTGATCAACAATAGCAGCCTCAAGAGGTCATCGCTGCCCTGCAACAGAGCCGCAGTAGTCCTGGTCAGTTACACTCATGATGTGAAAACAGTCGGCAAGTGCTAAAACTGATTATTTTGGTTTCACAGATGAAGCTGAGATGTAGGAAAAATGTGTAATTCATAAACCTGGATTGCACACTCCTGCCTCTGAGGTTCATGTGGTTTTGTTGGCATTTTAAAAACTGGGCCTTGATTTCTTTCTGCCTTTGGATTGAAACTGGGAGACCTCTGCACAACATGACACTACTCACAAGCTTTTCAGCAGAGCGTGCAAACTGATGATGCAGGAAGTCGGTAAAAGAAAACATTTGAATGTGGCGACTCAACTTAAGATCCAAGACATCCTGAAAAATGACTGCTATCAACTATTCCAAAATCAAACTATGCAACTTTGATCATGGGAAGGTGGTATATCTTCAGACTGGGTCATGTGTTTTTATTGTTATTGAATTATAAGCATTTTTAACAACTTGCTGTATGAAGAAAAGAAAGAACCTGTAGCCCTCATCTTATGACTACAAACCTAATTTCCACTCATGTGACATGCAGACGGGTTACAAATTAAAGGAAAACCCTGAATATACAGTATAAGTCAAGAAACATAATGAATGCAGATCCATACATATACAGTTTATACTCTGCAAGGGCTCCCTGAATGGTGTGTTTATTAGTAAATAAAATTATTCGTAGTAGTTTAGGGCTCAGCAAAACACTCTCTCCTCAACATGACAGGACACAACCAAAAAGTGGAGGAAAAAAAGATTTATAGATGGCAAACTAAGGCCTTTAAAGTTTTCTAGAAGGACACGCTTGCCTGTGATAAAATAGAAATTAGATTTTTTTATGATGAAAGGAGGAATATTAAGCTATTACATTAAGAAAGTCTCAATATTTTCTGATGAATGTTGTCTCAAGAATTTCCTCACATCAGATAACATTATCATGAAATGAGTCACATTCCGGATAATGACATTAGACTTGAGGAAGAAGTTCAAAATATGATTTGCTGATCATGCAGAGAAACAGCTTTTATTCTCCCTAAAAACAGATCCTTACTTGGACATTTTCTGCACTGTAGACTCCCCATTGTCCTCCCCAAGGAAACACTTTAGTTGAAATCCCCCTATTAAGCATTTTTAAGCATATACAAGCATTTAATAAATGGATTATAACACACTATAAAATAGTTGTATGCAGATATAACTTAATTTTAAGTGCATATTAATGTACAGTATTTGTACGTTGCAGTGAAAACAAGATGTAGAATTTGGCTGTTGAAATATCAAATAATGATTTAGGTTGCACTTTTTAGCAGATTCCAGCCTTTAAAGTGACTATTTGTTTCTTTTCAACAGAGAACAAACATAGAGCAATATTTTATAAACCAGTCGGACTGAAGAACCTGCAGGAGGAGACAGTTATCTCAACCTAAAAGGAACGCACATACACATACATACAAATGTACACGCAATTTCTCCTTCTCCATTCGTTTTATCTAATGCGCTGCAGCATGGCGGTCTGCAAATAGCTCATCTAATTTCTGCCTTCACGAGGTCGAGTCAAGTTTTCACAATGATGACAACCTGATCTGATCTTTCCGTGTCAGCACATGATCTCTGAATGCTTAAAGGCCTTCACAAAGTACTTTTATTTAAATTTGTATCATTTCTATTCTTGAACCTGTATTTTATATTTTATTTCTCTGATTTTTTTCGCCATCACCATTTGGCTCGCTTCCTATCAGTTGTGTAACTGTGAGAAAATGTGTCTTCACTGCTGCGCAGACCTGATGTGGCAAGTTGCCACATTAACCTCAAACCAGCTGTTATTCCTGTGAGACTGCTTGTTAAAGATAAACCAGGTTAAAAAGGTCAGAGTTTTGAAACCTGTGGCAGATAATCCAAAACAGATTGTGCCACGTTAAGCAAATAATTTGGACCTTTTAGGACCTTCTCTTGGAGTCTATTAGATTTCCGTAGGATTCAGTAGTGGTCCATGCAATCATGTTAATTTGTTTGCGTTTTCACTGGTTATTCCAAATGAAATGCAGGCAGTCGAAAATCTTGAGAAATAGTTAAGGACGTTCCTGGTGAACGACCGTAGTCTTAATCTTATAGTCCCATGAGGTTTTTGTCCATGAAGTCACTAGCACTAATTCACCCTCAAGTTTTTGCTTTTAATACATTTACCTTTTTAGATGTTTTAAATACATTGGCTCACATTGACTCTAGTAAATCAACCGGAGAAGATTGTTTGAACCTGCTCATTCTTTTATCCCAATTTTGGTTTATTGCAGGCCATAGTACCATCTCTGCTGCTTCTGTAGTAATCAATGAAATTGTAACAGCCCTTATCCAAAGCATTCAATCATGCTATTGATTTAAAAGAAGACTTGAAAACATTTTTCTTTTTGACACTATAGCTTGCAGGTTGTTTCATAATTTCTTTTCCAATAGATCTCACTGTGCAGTGCAGGCCAACTAAATAACTGACCCAGGGATTTTACCTGTTACTGTGAAGTATATTTATATGATCCCGACAAAGTGGATATCTTGCTGACCAGGTCACACTTTCTGGGTCTCCATTATGTTGCTTGCCAGCTCTGGCGTCCTCTCTCACCTACATTGCTTCATCTGATCATTGCTGGAAGCAACACAGCTGATACAGAGCCTTGGCACACAGACCTGACAAGACAAACAGGTCACATGGGTCATCTGTTACATAACTCTGACCGCACAAATGACCATATGTGTCCCTACATGCCCACATCATCAGTGTGTCATCAGTCATTTGACGTGCTGTGGTTTATCTATTTGCATTTTCTAGATATGACCATAATTCCTTTCGAACAAACCTATATATATGATAATCTGCAAATGTTTGTGGACCTTCTCCACATTTGGGCCCCTTGAATCTTCATCATCTTTCAGCCCACTGTTGACTCTTGTTTATCTTGTTCATATACTTTGACCTCATGGGAATCCGGAAACATTTCAAATAGATTCTCTGCTGAATTTCAAGCTGCACATTTAAATTTAATGGAATTACATTGGTATTGACCAGTCTAAGCTGGGTAGGAATAGTATAACTACAATAAGTAACTTAATTTCCCGGCTAAATTCAATCAGTTGTAGTTGTTCTAAAACCCGGTTTGGCTAAATAACATTCCAGGGAATAATTTTCCAGGTTATAGTTCCCCACCTTAACCTCCACTGTGTGAATATGGTCAGGGCGCAGAGTTCGACTAAACCTTGAAATTAGATTGCATGTTTCTGTTTTCACATGTAGCCACAATGTTCCACGGATGCAAACCTTTACAGCTGCATATATCCGTGTGGAATGTGTCTCTGGTACACCCTAAACTCTTTCACAGGTGGTGACGGTGCAAATGAATGTGAAATATCCATGCATGCATCTGTGGATTTACGGTACTCATGACTAGCCTGAAGTTTAAGCACACTGGATTTTTCCGAGCATCGCCTCGCCCTCCATGCCAGTGTCACTGCCAATGTAAAAGCCCAGCCTTTGACTTTTATCCAGCTGTTGGTTACATGTTTTTTTCCCAGTGTTATCTTTATTGAGCCATCTGCAGGTTATGTAAAAACACATTTCCTTCCCTGGCTGATAGAGATATCCATGATAAAGGGCATCTAACAACACACAAGATATGAACAATGAAACGGCACTCTTTTTTGCAGTGTTTGCAGCAGACAGATTTTCCTAAGTCATATAATCCTAGACGGAAGTTATAAATCCGTCTGAAGGGTCAGTTATTTGCACCTTTTGTATATTGCTGTTCATGTAACAGTAAGAGGAATGTGTTCTCGTAACAAGGACTGTCACACACTAACAGTATTTGGCACTCGCCATAAATGCACAAGTACTTGTCATGACCTAATGCCGATTCACAGTCAGTGCCTCAGTTTTATGTAACATATGTTTATTGCAGGACTGACACCAGGGGATACAAAACATTTGCTGCGTTTCCAACTAATTATAGTTTTATCTAAAGTCACATTTTTATTGCTAAGGGAAACAGTGTCAAGGCTGCAAAGCAAAGTCTGACATTCATGTCTTTGAGTCATTCATGTATATAGGAACTGTACATGTCAGCCATGCATAGACACGTAGTATATTTACATGTATCTCAATCAACCTTATTTCTAAATTTTCCACTGTTAAAACAGCTAATACAAGACAGAAATTGCACAAAAAAACTTTTAATTTGCTCTAAAAAAAACACAGTAAACTTTTCTATTATTGTTTTTGAATTATAATCTTTAACATTTATGAATCTTTGTAGGAAATATGAAATGTCTTGTTTGGTTGTTCTGAAAACAAGTTAGTCTACTGCTGTCTATTACTGTAAAGTATTTACTAACCAAAAAATTGTTCTGACAGATATTAGCAACACAATTATACATATATAGCTATATAGCTATGTAGAATTATCCTTAAGATTCATATGTGTGTGTATATATATATATATATATATATTCATTCATGTGAAGTCATGTTTTGGGCCAATGCAACTTTTGGTCTTCACCAATTCCTGAGGGAAATATCTGGCCTTTTAGCTGCTCAATGCTCCACTGTACTGTCTGGTGTGGTGCAAAAGCCTTTTAAAAGTTTCTCTGTACACACTTGAATGTCTGTCTGGACCGCCCTCAAGTGACACCCCAAATCAATAAAGGGAAATGAACTTACGTGTGATCACATCAGGACTGTGTACTGCTGAGATAAAAACATTCCAATTGTCAGTTGAGTCTTTTGAGGTTTAGCTTCTCTAATTAGGCCTACAAATCAATCCTTTTCCAGCTACTTTACTTAACATCATGTGCAACTCCACAACTTTTTGAAAAATGTAAACTATCAAGCTATTTCACAAACATTTCACGGCAAGATGCAAAACATGTGCTCCCCATTTTCCCTTCCTGTTACAATTGTTCATGACCTCACGGATCAGATCATGAAAAAAACTCATGAGCGTCTTCAATCGCTCATATGACTGCTGACAACTTGTCGCACCATAAATCAACGTCAGAGTCAGATGAGGGCAAACAGCTCTCTACGGTCTTTTCAGTCAAACTCACTGAGTGGTGATTCTTTGTTAGTCCAATCAACAATCATTGGAGCATCAGGCAGACTGGGTCAACCTGTTATGCACCATTTGTCCCATAAGATCAATATTTAGTGTGAGTTAGATAGGTCTGTTATTGGGACTGGGCCTGTTTGCTTGTACAGTAGGTCTGAGAGCAGAACAAACAATTCTGTATAGTTCTAGAAAATAGTCAAGGCCAGGGAAAAGGCTTATTGTGGTATTTTTCTATGGCATTAAAAAATACAAAATGTTTGAAAACATCAGATGTTCACCACACTTTATGTGGGTTTTATCATCAGCACTTCAAAACCAAGCATGAAGAATACTATGGTGAGCAAAGTAGAAGATAAGATAACCTGTAAAAGAGTGAAAGAAAAGAGCATGGAGCATTTTTTTTTTGGTCTGTGTTTGCATGTTTAAACTACATGTCACCATGCACCCATAAGATCAAGCTGCTCTACTAAGGGTCAGTCATTACAACAGAGGTTATCTTTTTATTGTTCACACGACATTTCCATCAACAGGTCAGAGCAAGCATGTAAAATACAACTAGTGCAACAGCATATAAGGAAAAATAAGCAATATTAACTGCAAACACACTACCAATAAGAAATCTGCATCATTTTAAATGGGATATTGAACAGCCAAAAGACCAAACCTGGCCAAACTTGGCAACCTCTGAGAAGAACAGGGAATTTCTGAGCATGGAGCCACACTGTCGACGATTTACTTGTTGAAACAGACGCAAAAGTAGCAGAAACTACAACAGAAACAGAAACATTCTGTTGTTGTTTCTGTTTTCTATAAACAGCAAAAAACGACAAAAAAAACAACAAAAACGACAACAAAACGACACTATAAACAACAAAAACAACAACAAAAACGACACTAAAAACAACAAAAACGACAACAAAAACGACAAAAAACAACAAAAACGAACAAAAAAAAACGACACAATAAACGACAAAAAACGACACTATAAACAACAAAAACGACTCTAAAAACAACAAAAACAACACTAAAAACAAAAAAACAACAAAAACGACAACAAAAACGACCAAAAAACAACAAAAACAACACTATAAACAACAAAAATAACAACACAACGACATATTGGGGGTGCCGTTGCTCAGTGGTAGAGCGAGGTCGTCCAATAACCTAAGGTTGGAGGTTCGATCCCCGCTCTCCCTCCCAAAGATTGGTGGACTGACAGCTGGTGGGGTGGCAACCCACAAAAAAAAAACAAATACAACACTATAAACAACAAAAAACATCAAAAACAACAATTTAAAACAAGAAAAATGACAAAAACAACAACAAAAACGACACTAAAAAGGACAAAAACAACAAAAAAACAACAAAAACGACACTATAATGACAAAAAACGACACTATAAACAACAAAAAACAGCAAAAATGAAACTATAAAGAACAAAAACGACAAAAAACAACAAAAATGACAAAAAAAACTAAAACGACACAATAAACGAGAAAAAACGACACTATAAACAACAAAAAACAACAAAGACGACACTTTAAAACAACAAAAACGACACTTTAAAACAACAAAAACGACACTATAAACAACAAAAACGACACTATAAACGAAAAAAAACAACAAAAACGACACTAAAAACAACAAAAACGACAACAAAAACGACAAAACAACGACAAAAACAACACTATAAACAACAAAAACGACACTTTAAAACAACAAAGACGACAAAAAAACAACAAAAACGACACTATAACCAACAAAAATTACAAAATAATGACAAAAACAACAACAAAAACGACACTAAAAATGACAAAAACAACAAAAAACAACAAAAACGACACTACAAACAACAAAAACGAAAAAAACAACAAAAACGACACTATAAACGACAAAAAACGACACTATAAACAATAAAAACGACCAAAAAACAACAAAAACGACACTATAAACGACAAAAAACGACACTATAAACAACAAAAAACAACAAAAACGACACTATAAAGAACAAAAACGACACTATAACCAACAAAAACGACAAAAAAACAACAAAAACGACACTATAAACAACAAAAAACAACAAAAACAACAACGAAAACGACACTTTAAAACAACAAAAACGACAAAAAAACAACAAAAACGACACTATAAACAACAAAAACGACACTATAAATGAAAAAAAACAACAAAAACGACACTAAAAACAACAAAAACGACACTATAAACGAAAAAAAACAACAAAAACGACACTAAAAACAACAAAAACGACAACAAAAACGACAAAACAACGACAAAAAAACAACAAAAACAACACTATAAACAACAAAAACGACACTTTAAAACAACAAAGACGACAAAAAACAACAAAAATGACACTATAACCAACAAAAATGACAAAATAATGACAAAAACAACAACAAAAACGACACTAAAAATGACAAAAACAACAAAAAACTACAAAAACGACACTACAAACAACAAAAACGAAAAAAAACAACAAAAACGACACTATAAACGACAAAAAACGACACTATAAACAATAAAAAACAACAAAAACGACACTACAAATGACAGAAACGACAAAAACGAAAACAAAAACGACACAATAAACGAGAAAAAACAACAAAAACAACACTATAAACAACAAAAACGACACTAAAACAACAAAGACGACAAAAAACAACAAAAACGACACTATAAAGAACAAAAACGACAAAAAAACAAAAACGACACTATAAACGACAAAAAAACGACACTATAAACAACAAAAAACAACAAAAACGATACTTTAAAACAACAAAAACGACACTATAAACGACAAAAAACGACACTATAAACAACAAAAAACAACAAAAACGACACTATAAAGAACAAAAACGACAAAAACGACACTATAACCAACAAAAACGACCAAAAAACAACAAAAACGACACTATAAACGACAAAAAACGACACTATAAACAACAAAAAACAACAAAAACGACACTATAAAGAACAAAAACGACACTATAACCAACAAAAACGACAAAAAAACAACAAAAACGACACTATAAACAACAAAAAACAACAAAAACAACAACGAAAACGACACTAAAAACAACATAAACGACAAAAAACAACAAAAACGACACTATAAACAACAAAAACGACACTATAAACAACAAAAACGACACTATAAAACACAAAAAGGACATTAAAAACAACAAAAACGACACTATAAACGACAAAAATGACAAAAACAACAACAAAAACGACAAAAACAACAACAAAAACGACACTAAATACAACAAAAATGACAAAAAACGACAAAAAAACGACAAAAACAACAACAAAAACGACACTAAAAACAACAAAAACAACAAAAAACAACAAAAACGACACTATAAACAATAAAAAACGACACTATAAACAACAAAAACGACAAAAAACGACAAAAAACGACACTATAAACAACAAAAACGACAATAAAACAACAAAAACGACACTAAAAACAACAAAAACGACACTATAAAACACAAAAATGACAAAAAACGACAAAAAAACGACAAAAACAACAACAAAAACGACACTAAAAACAACAAAAACAACAAAAAACAACAAAAACGACACTATAAACGATAAAAAACGACACTATAAACAACAAAAACGACAAAAAACGACAAAAAATGACACTATAAACAACAAAAACGACAATAAAACAACAAAAACGACAAAAAACAACAAAAACGACACTATAAACGACAAAAAAACGACACTATATACAACAAAAAACAACAAAAACGACACTTTAAAACAACAAAAACAACAACAAAAACGACACTTAAAATGACAAAAACGACAAAAAAACAACAACGACACTATAAACAACAAAAAACGACAAAAACAACAGCAAAAACAACACTAAAAACGGCAAAAATGACAAAAACGACAAAAAAACAACAAAAACGACACTATAAACAAAAAATGACAAAAACAACAACAAAAACGACACTATAAACAACAAAAAACAACACTATAAACAACAAAAACGACAAAAAAACAACAAAAACGACACTATAAACAACAAAAAACAACAAAAACGTCACTATAAACAACAAAAACAACAAAAAACAACAAAACCGACACTATAAACGACAAAAAACGACACTATAAACAACAAAAATGACAAAAACAACAAAAACACCACTATCAACAACAAAAACGACACTATAAACAACAAAAAACGACACTATAAACAACAAAAAACGACACTATAAACAACAAAAATGACAAAAACAACAAAAACACCACTATCAACAACAAAAACGACACTATAAACAACAAAAACCAACAAAAACGACACTTTATAACAACAAAAACGACAAAAACAACAACAAAAACGACACTAAAAACAACAAAAACGACAAAAACGACAACAAAAATGACAACAAAACAACAATAACGACACTATAAACGACAAAAAAACGACAGTATAAACAACAAAAAACAACAAAAACGACACTTTAAAACAACAAAAACAACTAAAAACAACAAAAAACAACAAAAACGACACTATATACAACAAAAATAACAAAAACGACTACAACAACAACAAAAACATCAAAGAAGCGTCGAAAAAAGAAAAATAAATGTCAAAAAAGAACAAAAAAGGTCAAAAAAATGACAAAAACAATAACAAAAGTGGCACTATAAAAAATAAAGACACTATATACAACAAAAACAACATTATAAACAACAAAAACGACACTATAAACAACAAAAACAACAAAAACTTCAAAAAGGACAAAAATGGTAAAAAAAGGACAAAAACATCAAAAAACGACAAAAACACGACAAAAAACGACACTATAAACAACAAAAACAACACTATAAACAACAAAAACAAAAAACGACACTATAAATAATAAAAACGACAAAAAAGGAGATAAAACAACACTATAAACAACAAAAAATTTAAAAAAGTCAAAAAAAAGGACAAAAAAATAGGACATTGTCATTGTTTCTGTTGTTGTTTTTTCCAACAGCGACAACAAAAACACAAACAACAACACAAACAACAACAACAAAGGAAACAACAACGACAACAGAAACAATTTTTTACAGTCTGTACACACCCACGCAGTCCTAGGAGAACATATATTCAGCCAAAATCTTTTAAATTATGTGTAAAGTGGAACTCAAAGTCTCAAAGTCAGGTGTTTTTAAATACTACTGCATATGTGAAAAAAGTTGTACATAAAGCCTTTTATGGCTACTGAGGAAGCTCCGCAAGATCTGATAAATTGCCTCAAGTGATATCAGCGTCAGTTGGATCTGGAAACTACGGAAAATTAGAGTTAGAAAGAAGTGAACTCAACCTGTAGCCCACTCCTCAGCTGTGCCTGATTCTGAACATAACGCACCCAAATCTATGACCAAACTGTCGGCAGTTGAGTTGAATTTGTTGGCAATGTACACGCCAGGTTTTGACAACAAAGAAGAATGCAGTAAAAAAGATGATATCTCTGGGTCTGCAGTTTAATGTTATATCAGTAAAGAACTCTTGATATCCTGGCTGCAGAAAGGAAAGGATAATAGCGTTAAACCTTGTGGTGTTCAAAATGTGACTTCTGCAGCTGACAAGAGAAAATAATCAAAGAAAACAATTTCTATTTAACAGCATAAAGGGAATAATTTAAAGAATCTGTTTCAGTCTACCAATTGAGATTGACATGATCAGTGGTGTCACAGGCTGCATTAAAGTCTTAAAGTCTGCAGTTTCAGCCTAGTTTCGAAAGTTATGCCAAAGGGAAACTGCACAAGTTGCTTCGGAACAACTATCCCCAGAATTTGAGAAATGCAAAGGAATTTCAGGATTGATCTAAAAGACAGCAGGGTAAAGGGCAGGACCTTTCAGCAGACATGTGACGCAATGGCATGTCCGTCTTAAAAGCTGTCTTGTGAAGTTACAGTAGCTTCCAGAGGAGTAAAATAGCTTGTTTCATCTCCGAAGCCCAGGGTGTCAGGGTCAGGACTTCACCGTGCGAGATATCTCAGCTTGCATTAGCTCCGGCAGCTTTGCAAATGATGCAATGACGATTGGTGTGGAATGCACATCAAGATGCGTGACATTAGAAATCGGTCCGTCTTTTCTGCAGGATCTGCTGACATTGTGTCATGCATGACCAATATCTGCTGACAGTATCTGAGATGATAGATTTCTGTAGGACTTTATCTGTGTTTATTTTGAACTGACCTCGCTTTAAACTTGTATCCATGTTATCAGGCTCCTTCCTGCTTCTGTACAAGATATTTGAGGACATGACTTGTGAGTTACAACGTGGCTGTTTATCAGACATCTAATCAAACCAAGCCCAAATGCACCATTTACAAAATGAGACTGAGTAAACTGATGTCTTCACAGTGGTTTGTTAACCATAAAACTACGAGCAGGGCAACACTCCAATTATATTGTTTATTTACGTGCGGACGCCCCTCCTCATCGGACGAACTGGCAACAGTGTTACAAGATAATGAGAAATATTCATTCATGCAAAATAATGAATCCAAAAACTCTCTCTCTGTCCTAACTTTTTCTCTCCAATGCCTCCCCAGTGGGTAACTTCAGTGCCTGTAAAACAAAGGTCATTATTATTATGATTATAATCACTGATATGTCTGGCTACTGAAGTTTCTCATCGTGATTACAATGGAATATTTACAATCACATATTCTCATTTTCACGTACATGAAATGAATTAGAGGGACATTAAAGTAAATGAACAATAAAACTGGTATTGCATGTGATTCTACCTGTAACATAAATTACTACCATTGAATAAAAAGTTACACTTTACACAATAATGACTACAAAGTTGTTTTAATTTTTACTTTTGAGGATTCAGCACTCTTTGAAATGAACAGTTTCAGAAATAAGATAAACTTGCTAGTCATGCTGTAGTGGAGCTTCAAAACCTTCTGTGCCTTCTATGGCAGAGGTTGCAGCGGGTGTTTGTGTGCAAGACAGACACTAACCGGCTGTAAAAACAGAGGACCGCAGGTAAACAGGTTACTGTGGGCCGGCGTGCTGCAGTCAGATGGCCCCCACTCATTGGCTGATCCAAAGGCGTGTTAGCTATAACCGGGGGCAGGGACGTAGAGGTCAACAGGTCGACAACTCCCACCACGGTATCAGACAAAGTTAACCACTGTCCTTAAAAAGAACAAGAGATATGAAGAAAGCCAGAACCTAAACAGAGAGGCGGTTGACTCCGGAGAAAATCATAATAAACACCGAGGCTGGCGACTGTACTCTCATGTGTCAATGCCAAAAAACAACTCAAGGTCCAATGACGTCAGGCCTCATGGTGGGGTGTAGGATCTTCGTGTTTTGGCTGGTGTAGAACGTTGACAAGCCTTGCATCTGTATTTACCTGCGTAACTCTACATAAGTAAACCACGGCAAAGGTCGATCATTGGCTTGCACTATCTTACGTAAGGATTACCAGCTGACTTTCACCAGATGTGTTTAACTGTTCATTTGGGTATATACCATTTTACAAAAATATAAATTATATCATTCTTGTACTCAATTAACCCAAAGGGGGAGGGGTGTTATGTAACTTTTGTCAGTGACCAGGTGATTTTCAGCAACATTAACACGAGTTTTCTTCTTGCGCAAGGCACTAAAACGACCAAATCAGATTTCCCCAGAAAGTACCAGGTTGGCCCTGCTATCAATGTAAACCTTTGTTGTAGATTACACTGGTGAAATATAAGTAAGTAGGTCTTCATTTACTCAACTACTGTTCTCCACTTCATTTCGGAGATTAATATCGTACTTTTTACTCCACTACGTCAATCTGATTGCTAAATGTTGCAGATTAACATTTTGCATAGAGCAAACACTGCAGAAATCTGCATTTTACCAAGTTATTCGTTCCTATTATTAAGTCCTAAAAGTCTTAATTTCTTGAAACAAGTGACAAAATCTGCCATTGCGGTGAGATCATTTCATCCTACTCAACTAGTTTTATTTAAAAAATGATAATAAAGTGATATTTTTCAAATATATTAAGAAAAAAACACAATATGATCATCATATAAAATTATGTTAAAATTACACTTTTACTGAAGTAAAACCTTAAATGTAGGACTTTTATTTGTAATGGAGTATGTTTACACTGTGGTATTGATACTGAAGTAAACGCTCTGAATACTTCTTCCACCACTGGTAGATCATCGATTACAGTAACTGGATCTCAGAGCACTTTGACTTCTCTGTTGCTGAAATGTGTAAAAAAATTTACTAATGTGTTTTTTCTGCTGATTCACACTTGGCTCGCTTCCTTGAATGTGTGTCCATCGCTGCTCAACATACCGTTGCACTTCATATTTATTATGGTATGGCACATCGATTACAGGACATTCAGTCCAGGTGACAGTCCTCGTGATTGTGTGTGTTTGTGTACGAGTGCAACATATCCCATGAGTACAATGGGGAGCCATAAATGAGCCAATCAAAAGAATGCTGTGTGTATTTACGACTTACCCAGCTGTAATCTGCCTCATTTACAACACACACACTCCAAACAGGCTGGCATTTACTAGCCTGGTTAAGCAATTGCTTATAAGTACATACAAAGTGTAAATAAACCTCACACTTCCTGCCAACTTTATACAGTTTTTTGTGTTCTTTCTGTTTTCAAAACATGACAGCGGCAGTTGAATGAATATTCAAAATAAGAAATCTACATGAGTGTGTAGTGTATTTGTAATGTTTCTCAAGAAATAGACATAGTAACATAACCACTATAGGGTCTCAGGACTTTAGTACAGTAAATGTTTTCTATGAAATATCTATGAATAGTAACTTTAACTGTGAAAAAAAGTGCAATATTTCCAGGTGAAATGTAAAGGAGCAGAGGTATAAAGTTGCATTAAAAGGAAATTTACCAGTACCTCAAAATTGTACTCAAGTACAGTACTTGTGTACTTAGTTCCTGGCATTAAGATATATTTGTTTAAAAGTCAGCATCTGTTGAAATGTGTGGTGACGTATTAGAATCAATACATGAAAACACTAACTGATGGGAACAGCAGCAACAATCACATAAACTGATTAGACACATGATGTTCAGAACAAAACATTTCCCCGACCTGAGTCATGCTGAAAATGCACTTCATATCTTGGTCTGCATCTCGGAGAGTAACAATAATGTTGATCAATAAGAAGCTGATTGATCATTGTTAAATGGATGTTGCAAAAGCTGTCTTTCCCTGTTGACTGATGTAGATAGCAGGATTTAAAGTGGCTGATCTGACCACATTTGCTGCTGCTGGGAATGGGGGGGGGGGGGGGTTGCATTCTGTTTTGAAGGTGTGTCCTCCCAGCCAATGACGCTGCAGCAGCCACAAGCGTCATCTCGAGCAGAGGAGGAGTGGAGGGGTGGGGTTGGGTGCTCTGGGCTCTATAATAAAGCCGGCGACTGCGCCTTTTCTCCAGACACAAGTGAGAGCATCTGAAGACTTTAACAGGACTCCAAACCAGAAGAAAAATACTTCTTAAAACCTTTTTCACCCCTGCTCATCTGTAATATTTTACATTTTCAACAGCTGGGCTCTGATTCAACATCTTGCGTCTTTGGAACTTGTTTTTTTTTTGCACCAGAAAGTGTGAAGTGTCACTAATTTTTCTTACCTCAGCAGACACTTGTTTCATCTTCCACAATGTTTCCAGAGGCAAACAACGGGTGAGTACACTTTTGTACAGACTGTACTTTCAGATTTCCTCTTCCCATGCTGCTGAACACATGGCTGCTTCATGGTCAGTATATATCAGGAATGTTTGGCGGGGGGCCAAAAAAAAAAAAGACATGCGCACATCCGCTGTGGGAGTTTGAATGAGAAACCATACATTTATTCCTGAGGGAGTCCTACAGGGAATCAAACTGTATTTTTGACAGTTCATGTGACTTTATAGAACATGTTTTGCTGATTAAACTATTCGTAAATCAATATTCTTTATTGAGACTGTTTTTAAGGTGTTAATAAAGCACCACAGGACTTGCTTTGCAGCTTCACTATATTTATAGCACAGTCATTAAGTACTGAACACTTGTATATCCACTGATCCATGCTTCTTATGGGGGTGAAACTAGCAGTTTGTCAAATGAAGGGAGGGGAGGAGTGAGTGTAATATTTCAACTCAGCAGACCAAAAAAAAAAAAAAAAAAAAAAAGTCACCATTGAAGTGCATGAGAGGCGTGATACTGCCGTGACTCTGCAGGAATGTGTGTGTCTGTCTCCTTAAAAGTCATATCCTTATTAGTAGCAGCTCTCAGATTCGGCCTGCTGACCAGAAGAAACCTCTTATCCTGTAATCTGATAATAATGAGTGTTACTCAGCTCAACTCAACTCAACTTTATTTATATAGCACCTTTCATACGAGAAAAGCTATTCAATGAATCAGGACTCTGGAAAAAGCTGACATTATTGCAGTTTGATAGCAAGAGAAGACACATCTTCTTACAAGTGCAAAAACATACAAAAAATGTGAAAGTCCCAATTAGATATATTGTGATGTTTCCATATCCTCTTGTTCACAAGGCTTGATAAAAGGCTCTTTCACATCATGTAAAGATCAGACTAAAAGTGGTCACCCTAACCTCCATCCCTCTTATCGCGTCATGCAGCTACGGCTACGAGGACTGTAAGGCCACTTCTGATTGGCTGCTGGCCCAGACAGACGTCCGACCCACAGTGGGCATCGTGTGCGGCTCGGGGCTCGGAGGGCTGGCTGACATGTTAAAAGACCAGGTGGCCTTCAACTACAAGGACATCCCCAACTTTCCACAGAGCACTGGTGAGTTTAACTACCACAAACCTCCCCGGTTGCTGACCGGTTTCCATTCACTGTTGATATTTACTGACTGTTTTTTTTTTCCCCGCAGTGCACGGACATGCGGGTCGGCTGGTGTTTGGCACTTTGAAGGGGAGGCCATGTGTTTGCATGCAGGGGCGCTTCCACTTGTATGAGGGCTACCCGATCCAGAAGGTGTGTGTGCTGCTCCAGAGTGCATTTAAACACTTGAACTGACTGGGTTTGATGTCATTTAAGTAGCAATTTGCCATGAAATCGGTGGCTTTTAAAAAAGCTCCACATGCAGTCACGCTGCAGAAAGGTCCTCTCTGAATGGTTACACAATGTTTGTATTTATGTACTGTATGTGTGTGTGTTTCCAGATCACACTGCCCATACGCATCTTCAAGCTGCTCGGTGTGGAGACGGTGATCCTGACCAACGCAGCCGGAGGCCTCAATCAGGACTTTAAAGTGGGAGACATCATGATCCTCAAAGACCACCTCAACATGCCGGGCTTCGCTGGCAACAATCCGCTGTCTGGACCCAACGATGAGAGGTAGGAGTGTGTGTGTGGACCTATGTTTAAAAGTGTGTGTGTTGTACCTGGTTTTAAATAACCAGTAACAAAGCAATTTTGTGGGACTGCAATAAGCAACATAAGCCTCAGGTCTCCTCTGGCCTTTGCCCCCACTAAACCTTCCTCCTGTCCCTCTACTTCTTCCTCTCGCAGGTTCGGTGTGCGCTTCCCCTGCATGTCCGACGCCTACGACAGAGAGCTGCAGCAGCTGGCCATGGACGTGGGACAGGAGCTCGGCTATGGAGACTTCCTGAAGGAGGGTGTCTACTGCGTGCTGGGCGGACCCTCGTTCGAGACCATTGCTGAGTCCCGTATGCTGCA
This sequence comes from Lateolabrax maculatus, assembly GCA_031216445.1. Lineage (NCBI taxonomy): Eukaryota > Metazoa > Chordata > Actinopteri > Acropomatiformes > Lateolabracidae > Lateolabrax > Lateolabrax maculatus. The sequence goes on from CM062207.1 coordinate 5,769,857, forward strand.
CAAACTGGGCGCTGATGCTGTTGGTGAGTAGTTTTTATGGACTTAATGGTGATTATCAGCCACTAATACTGAATATTTTATAGTTAGAGTACATGAACACACACATATTTCATTCTTTTGTCAGATATAGAGACTTCTTCACCCACAGAAAGAGAAAAATCACAACTATAAAGCTTAATACAAACTTATAAAGTGGCGCTAGAAAACCTGGACACTGCAGGAGCTCTGCATTTCTCCTTCTGTTGATATGAATATCAAAGCCCAGCCAGCGTGACATCCCATTTCGTAGTTTCTAAGTAGTGAAAATAAACATCTAATCGATATTTTGAATGCCCTCTTTCCCCCCGCTAGGCATGAGCACAGTCCACGAGGTGATCATCGCGCGTCACTGCGGCATGCGCGTCTTCGCCCTCTCATTGATCACCAACCAGGCGGTGATGGACTACGACAGCGAAGAGAAGGCCAACCACGAGGAGGTCCTTCAGACGGGCAAGCAGCGAGCGGAGCAGCTGGAGCGGCTGGTTTCCACCATGGTGACCAGGATCGAGCACAACAACAACTACGCCTAAGAGACGCCGTGCTCCGTCAGGGGCACTCGTGCCAGTCAGAAGCTATAGTTTAGCCTTGCAGTATGGCTGAAGGAGACTTTGAGTTGTTACGCATCACATGTAATGCTATTGTGCCGAAGAAAATCACACTTAGTATAGTATTTATGTGAGAAGTTGGGCTGTTTTTAGTCTTAGGCCAAAAATTGATAGAATTGTAGTCCTCTGAAGAATCTAACTTAGAAATGCCAACAGCACACAACCTTTGTTTTCACGTCGGTGTGCCTTATCTGCCTTTTACATTCCTCTACCGAGCGGCTCCGGATGGAGAAGTCGCTTCCCAGTTATTTTTTGTATCATTTCAAACGAGGCGTATTTGGTCTAACTTAAAATATATGATCAGCTTGTATAAATGTCTGCAATTTAACTTAACAACGAGCAAAAATCTGCTGTAAAGATCTTAATATTATGATGTTGTTGAAATGTGTACATTAAGGTATTGTACTGTGGTTGTTTTTTTAATATGAATGTTGTTACTAAAGGTACTATTTATTACGATATTCAATTTGTTTGTGTCGTTATTTGGAGTGTGGAGGGGGAGCAGTTTTTTACTCCTTTTAATTGATCACAACCATAAAAAATAACCACTTATCGTAGACTTCATTTATAGATTCAATGCAGTATAAATTAATAACTAATTCAGAGACTCATGAAAATCTCCCCATGTTTATTGTCAAAGTGTGGATAGAAGTTTTACAGAGACGCTACGCAGTAAACCAATGTATTGCATGATGAATGGGTCCAAAGGGGCCCAGAATGTCACTACTGTAAACATCAGGTAATGTTATATAAGCATTACGCTGCAAAAAACTGACAAAACTGACAAAAAAAAGACAAGAATGCTGGCATTGTCGGAGTATCATATAAAGTGGCAAGGCCTTGCAGTCACTTTTTGATCAAATGTTTAAAATTCAACTCCTCCATTTACAAAAAGACAAAAACTGAAAGCAAATATTGGCAAAACAAACAATTTTGGTATTTGAAACACTTGCAGGTCAACTCTTGATAAGAAAATGATGACACTTGACACATGTAGATACTCCATACTAAAGGCTTTGAAGTTTTTTTTCCCCCCAAAAGTGACATGTTATTTTGAAATACTCTTTGAATAAAACACTTCCTCCCCTGGTTGAACAGAAATTAGGCAGGCAGACAATATATCACATGCATACAACATGTCCATCCATCTTGCATAATTTTTTACCTTCACCTACAGTATTGACATGTTCTTGTTCCCTTTGAAAGGCAAGATTAAACAAGGCTGACACTGCCCTTTTTAAATCACTAGGACACCCCGTTCCAACCATGATACAAAAGTTCATACTTTGCAGTAAAAAGTGACATGCATAATGATAAACAGGTATGTCTTGAAGCATAACAGGATTCGTTTTGAAGAAATATAAGTGAACACATTCTCTATGACACAGCACACCACCATTGTCTCTGCACTGCGTGGCCCAGTAAAGCTTCATGAGTGGACCCTTAATGCTGAAGTGAAAGCAAAGTTTGGCACAAGATGTAAACAGAAAAGTGCCAGGCCGGCAATGCCGCTACGAAGGCTGAGTAGAGGTTCATATCATGCAAATTCAATGTGGGGCGTTAAAGAGCAAGCTGAAGAAGCTGGCACACTCAACAGCTCTCCACATCGACCGCGTCTGGCACTGGACAGTGGACTTCAAACATTTTTTTACAAAAAAATAAGCTCTTGGAGGAGCGTTCTGCAGATTGTCATGTTGTCCTCAAGTACATTAACTCTTGGTGGACTAGCCACAGGATTGTTTTCACTTAATCAAGAAACTGTTTAAAAGTATTTTTCCCTCTGAAGATGAACGAAAACATGCAGAAGTGTCCCTTACACTCTAGTGCTTATTATGTATACATTTTCCGATAGTGAGTAATCATTGATAGCCAATTCCCGATTAAAAACACCATTAAAATTAAACTAATTGACTTAAAATTTCCCAGCTGACCACCTGAAAGGGAGAAAAACTCTGAAAAGCTGAAGTTTTGGTTCTACATAGATTTGATTGAGCAAATATAATCATATTGGTTTTTAGTGACAGTGCAATGTGGACAGCAAAAACACATTTCTGCTGTTGGCAACTTGAGTTTAGCAAACCTGGAACTCATTTACAGTCTTTTAGCATCAGAGGGCCTCAGCAGCGAGATGCACGGAGGAGAGGAAGCACCGGAGCTAAGAAAAGGCACTTCTGAAACAACACACACTGGGCCTGGAGCTGCAGCAGGAAGCAGTGCAACAGTGGCAGGCGATCATCTCTAGGCAAACATGGTCAGGGTAATCCACTGCAGAACACAGAGAGCATGTGAATTAGGAAATGCTCATTAGGAATGAATCACGGGTTTTTTTATGCACAGAAACTGTAGGACAATGTCCAACACAGTGTGACAAAACACCAGGGGTTTCAGTACAAAAACAGATTCAATGTGTATGAAAAGCAAAGACATTGTTTGGGTATATGGTAGCACCCGTGTGGCCGTACCTGACAGAAGTTGAGGGATATGATTTTGTCGTTATCTGTGTCCATGGTCTTAAAGGTTTCTGCAGAGACAGAACAAGAGAATCACTTATTTTACAAGCGTAACCCAAGTATTTTAACTTTTATTCTGGTTTAATAAGCTGTGTTTTGTCATGCCTGAATCCCAACACATGGCAGCAACCCTCTACTATATGTTATTTATTTTCAACTGTCACGTTGGCCTTTTTGTCTTTTTTAATAAAACTCTCTGTACCAAAGCCTGTCGGTGATGTTGCGACTGAAAAAAACGGGATGGCAAGCGGGTGAACTGGTCCTTTAAAGACACTGACGGTATGCAGAAATGCGACTCACTGTACATGGTCTCCAGTCTGACCAGACAGGTGACGAAGTTGTCAAAGTCGACAGTCATGTCGGCCTCCGTGTAGCGCAGGATGATCAGCTGGAACAGTGTGTTGGTCAGCTTGAAACCTGAAGGAGAGGAGACAAACAGGAGGATCAGACCCAGGGAGGAACAAAAGGTTTTACGAAACAGCAGTCAAATGTGTCAGAAAGACGTTTAACCCACAATCCAGCAGGGAACACTCTGTAAATGTGCCTCTGACTCGTGTGTCTTTCTTTCCTTTGTCCTCGTATTGAAATGAAAGGGAACAGTACCTGCAGAGTCAAGAGCCATCCTCATCTCGTAGGAGCTCATGGTGCCCGATTTGTCCAGGTCGAACTCCCTGAATATAGTCTGGCACGGTGGCACAAACAGATTGAGAGATAACAGAAACAAAAAAGAGAAACAGAAAATGAAGAATGGAAAGAAACCAACAAGCATTTGGACAGCAAACAAGAAAATGAAAAAAAAAAAAACGGTCCACCGGCCAGACGTCAGAATAAACAACACGCTGACGCAAGTACTCTGAAGCAGAGTCAATACTGTTTCACCTGATTTTCACCGTTTGACCCATAGGCTGAGTGTTTAATCTCACCAGGTATCGTTTAATCTTTTCCCAGAGTACATGGAACTCTGTGAGGCCCAGCTTTCCACTGCCGTCCGTCTGAGCCGAGAGGTTAAAGAACAACAGGGACTACAACAACAGAATACACCTATTTTTTTTTTTTTTAACAAACAGCCAACTTTAAAAAGGAAACACCACTGATTTTATACATCAAAGTCTATTTACAGGTCTTAACTTATATACATACACATACATACAACATATGTTAAAAAGGTCTGAGTCTGATAAATCACCTGAAGTGATGTCACTTGATTTCAATTCAGGCTGAATTGAGATTTTATTGCATTACAAGGATACGTCCATGAGGTTTATCATACTGCGACAAGCTTCTTTTGTGAAGCCATCCGTCTTCAGGTCTTTATCTGTGAGCATGAGAAAGTCAGAGAAAAAGAGAGCAGAATAAAAGATTATACACTCTATGTTGAAAAGATGGTGGATACACTTTAACTAATCCCATATTATATTATAATTAAGAGCACGCTTGTACGTCCACTGCTGTGCAGTGATTAGAGCTGTTACTAACGTTTGCTGATGATCCTGTTCAATATGGTTTGCAGCTCAGTGATACTGATCTCCATGTCCTGTAGGCACAAACAGAAACGGTCAAATAACTGAAGTATGACTGTGCCGTTTCTCCAAGCAGCTGCTCCACTTCCTGCCAAGCGTGCTCACCGGCCCTGCCAGCTGTCTGAAGAGGCTCTTGAAGCCTGCGTCGATCTGGCTCTCATTTAGCTCAGTCTGAAACACAAACAGTTACGCTCTCAGTGCACATCTGGTTTCACGAGTGGTCAGCTGTTGTAGGTAAGTTGGCGTGTTTCGTCCTCTCACCTCTTTTGGAAGTTCCGCTATAACGTCGTCATCAAGCTCCCTGACATGGACGGAAGAAAGACTTCAAGTTACTTAGTTGCTTATAGAATAAATATTTTTTAAAAAAAAGAGTTGCAAGCATGAATTAATTCACTTAAGTCACTTCCTCCCCCAGACAACACATAATGCCCAAAACTTCTCTTCTACCTCCTCCCTGATCCCTCACACTCTGTTCTGTTGCCACTCACTCAGAGTCTGCGGGCTTCTCCGAGAAAACCCGGAGGACAAAGTCGGCCTCTTTGTGCGGCTCGAAGGTGGAGGGGACAATGATGTATTCTCCGGCCGGCAGCCGCAACCGCGAGCTGACCTCCCTCAGGTTGATGAAGAGCTCTGAGCGAGCGCTGGAGGCGTGGGTGAGGAAAAACTCTCGCTTCAGGTGGACCCCCGACTTGCCCGCAAACTGAGAGGGGAGACAGTTCTTATCTTTTCAAAGTTAAATGTTTCAATCAGGTTACACCCCATTACGTTTGCATTTCACAACGTGTGGCATTCGACAACTATTAGAGAGATCACTAGAGAAAGTGAAAAGTAAAACGCGTACCTCATCTGGAACCTGTGGGGACACAGAGAGAGAAAGCGAGAGATGAGATTATTTAGAATCACATAACAAAGCCTAGGTTACAGGATGTTATGTTCCTGCAGTGGAAAGGGCTACAACTTCACTTTTAACAGTTAAGTCTTACAAGGAGCGCTTGTTGGACCGTAGCTCACCTCATAGAGGGCGAACCCGATGGTCTCCATGTCTTTGCCCTCCTTCCTTTTCTTCCTGCGGTCCTTCTGCATGAGACCAACCAGGAAGCTGCAGTCTGGTTTGCCGGGAGTGTCCGGGTGCTGCAGCACGAGCTTGAACTGAGGGTTCAGCCAAAAGGTTGCTGGGCAAAAGAGTGGAAAAGGTCAGATTGTTCCACCTTTTTTTTAGCTTTAATTTGGTACTCAGTAATCAGGCTCAAAAATACTCTATATATGGATAGCAGTATGTTATAATAAATACTAAAAAGACACTTCTGTGAAAGATGAACGCCAATAAAAGTCTCATCGCAACTGGAGAGATAATAATGTCAATAATGTCTCAGTAGTTCCACAAATCCACTGTTCAAATTTAGTTTTTACCAGTAGTATAGAAAATAAAAACACAATTTGTCTCGGTCGGCACTGATTGAGAAAAACATATTCCAATTCCATACGTGTGTTCAATCATGATGGGACATTTCCAAAATGAATTTTAAAACTTGCCATTGCTTTCTTACTTATTGTTTAAATGGAAGTCACTGGTTCACATTCTTTTAGTAAATTCTTCCAAATCCTCCCTTCCCCCTTCTACACCTCCTTGTCTGTTTGACATTTTTTAAAACCAAAAAAAAATCCCAGAGTAAAAGGGTCTTATTCAGTGTCTCTGGAACAGAAGTCAACATCATATGATCCTAAAGCTGGTTCAGTCAGAGGTGGGAGAAACTCTGGAAATAATCCTTCCTGTTTCCTCCACCCATTCGTCTGCTGCCTTACGGTTTTCCACTCATTCCTCTCTTTCATCACGCCATACCTGGGAAGTTCCTGCAGCCTCCAGCAGTGCTGCCCCTCCTCCACTCTCCCTGATAGAGCGAGGAGCTCCATTTCTTCAGCTGGCTGTTCTGTAGTGCGTCAGCCGTCAGGTTGCAGAGCTCCAGGCGGGAGAACTCGCGCAGGAAGTCACTGAACGACATCCTGAGAGACGGAAATAGATACAAAGATACACTGTTAGGACAACGTGCCGACGCGCTGGTTCTCAGTTATTTTTCCATAACAAAGTCTAAGAGTTGAACCTTGCTTCAGCACAGATGAAAAATGATGCTGACATTTCAAAACTATAAATAAAATATACTGTTTGTTGCTGAGAACATCAGTATATCAAACAGACGTTTTTTCACAAAAATAAAAAAGCACAGACTAAGTCTAATACATTCTAGTGTTAGTAGTGTGTTGTCTTTGAGGTATCCAGTCATATTTACAGCTGTGTGGGCTCAGAATTAAAGTTACAATTTAGTTTGATCATGACATCTGAAATAAAAAGAAGACATTTAACATACAGATGTATTCCTATAATTTAAAAGTTGATTTAAAGCACTAGTGCAGGAAAGTATTTGGGGATTGAGTTGCATTTTGGGCCATGCCGCCCCAATCAGTGATGAGGTGATCATGTGATTTTATGTCAGCTGCCAAAAGGCAAAAATAGCTGCTTTCACACACGTAATGATGAGAGTCCACATGCAAAGGAAGACTCACCAGAATTCGCCGTCCTCGCTGCGGTTCTGTAGCCGGCTTCTGGCAGAGGGATCCACACCGTCCCACTCTCTGGAGCTGAGGATTTCACAAAGCAGAGAGATGGTTGCATGAAAATAAACAGGACACAACAAGAAAAAACTATCCAAAACCCTGCAAAATGTCTTTAATGTGAGACTTTACTGGATAAGTGACTTCTTATTTTAAGGTGAAAAACAAAACCCAAAAACTTTTTTTTCAGTTGAATGTCTCTTGAAAACTTGGAGACCTTTTCTAGACATTAAAACCACATAATGGAGACATGAGCAGGGAAGGGAACTTCTTTTCATTTGTACTGTAAGTTCACATATGACGGTTTTCTTTTAGCAAAAAACCTCACTGCTACTTAACATAGATTTCCATAAATTTTAAGAATAAAAGTCATGTACATGGTTTTGTATCTTCCCTGATATTCAACAGGGAAAGTTTCAGTCCCATCTGAATGTGTGAAGTGTTGAAAATGCTCAGTTGGACTGTGACATAATCTTGGCAGTGGGAAGAAAGGCGGGTGTCTTTGCTTACATAACTTTGGTGATATATAACGAAAAAGAAAGCTGAGCAGCCCAGCTAACCCCTTCCCCCACTGTTTTTTCTCTCTCTTTTCATTCTGGGACTCTTTGTGAACAGAGTGGGTGGATGGTAATGTCTTTGGGAACTAATTTCATGGGCTATAAATCCACGTAAAAACTGATTCAGAATGAAGATATGAGGTAAAGGTCTTTTTTCCCCGTCATGAGTCGCCATTTACCGCCACAATCGTACTGTAGGAAGTGTAAAGTGACATCTTACTTGTCGCTCCAGGCTCCGGTCCACTCCACTTCCCCCCACGGGTTCCTGATGCGGACCAGCTTGGTCAGATTTCCTCTGTACTTCACCTAAGGGTGAAGAAACACCACCTGACGCTTTATCACTGTTTAACTGGTCTCGTCGTGTGGTGTCAGTGGGTTTCACAAACGCCCTTTACACAATCACGTGTATCTACCATAAGTTAGAGTGAAATTTACTGTCACAGTAAAAACACACTATAATAAATGGAGAAATCCGCCCCACCATTTGAATCAAATGACCATTTGTTATAAAAACGTGAAAATACAGATTACACAGATGTTCTGTCGTCAGCAGGTCTTTGTTAATCATGTGACAATGAAATAAGGGATGCACAACTGCTACTAAAACTTAACTAAACTGATAAAAGCCTTTTGGGAACTGCGCCACTGAAGCTGGTCATTATTTTTGCTCAGCATCAGCAGCTTGTGAAATTTCACTGTGTTGTGCTATAGTCCTGATTACGGCTACATCCAAGTTACTGAAATACAACTTAATTGTTGTCATGGGACTATACTGCAGTCTAAACATTAGAAGAGGAACGTCTGTAACTGCATTATCTGTTTTTGAGTCCAGGCATATAAAACTGAGCTACAGTACTTTCCTGTACCTAAATAAATTACAAACAGCTGTAACATGTGACACAAGTCAAATCAAAGTCATGGACATTTTAAGGACCAAACTGGGCAGATTGGATAGTTTTTATAAATGGCTTTAGTTTTTGCAGATTTCACAGCTCTCTTGGCCCATATTTCCCAAAAAGGAAATTTAAAGTTTCCTTTCAGTATGTTAGTTTGTGTTTAAAGGGGGAAAGATAAGGTTCAGGAATATTTAAATTTTATTTAATAGCCATGAAAAGGCCTGACTTGAGAATCCAGCAGTGATTTCATGTTTCCTTCCTTTTCTTACGCTTGATATTTCTGAAATTGTTGGATCTGTTTTGGCCATTTCAAGACATTTGCTTCATCTCCGCTCACCTCGTCCACACCGGTCACCGAGTAGGCGTGTCCCTTCACCAGCTTCTTGAACGTGACGGCCTCCATGTCTCGTGTGCTGGTGATCTGAGGATGACAGAATGGAGAGCACAGAGTAAAACAGAGGTCACTGACGTATCCGCGTACCGTCGCTCCACGCGTGACAGGGTTAGTGACATCAACAGGCGGCGGTCACAGTCGCAGCCATAACACGGCTCATGAAATCCATCAGCGAGATGACTGTCACTGGTTGTTTTAACTAATTCAGACAGAGAGTGAGTGTATGACCCGAGCTGCTGGCATAATGACATTCAAGGACTGCTGAGACATTCTACGAAATGCTCTAAATCACTGTCGTCCAACTGGATTTATTACATTAGGATATCAAATGGGAAACATGGCATATCTGCGTACCATAATTTTACCACAGTGAACTGTAAACTGCAAACCGTAAATGCAATTTAATTCATTTGAACCTTGTCACTTTGTGTGTTGCTGTAAATGGCAGTAATTTGGATGGCATTTGTGAGCTACATTGGCAGTTATTCCTACCCAGCCTGAGCGGCACCGGGAGACATGCTGACTGCAGAAAATGTCCCTCCACCAGACGGACAGAGTTCAGTCCCCTCTGTCGGCAAACATCCAGTTCACTGAAGCGTCCTTGAGAATCACACTGAACTCATCTCCGACCCTTTCCCTACCACAAGTTTCCCAATCCTCACTGCCCTCTCCTGGTGTCCTCCCAGATCAAATTTCCCACATTTTTCTACCATCACAGCACATTTTCACTCAAACTGCCCTATTTACAGACTCCCACCACTCCACCCCCGTGTGAAAATCCTCCCCAACTTTTGGACTTCCAGGGTCGGCATGAATGGCTCTGGGGCTGCTGATCCACAGCTCACCCTGACCTTTGACCTTCCCTTAGAGGAGTCAAGCAAAACTATGTGTCAAGCAGTAAGCCATAGTCATACATTATAAACTTTGCAATGACCTGTTTGATTTGTAAGAAGAGTTTAAGCACTACAACTCGTTATTTTCAGTATTAAATCATTGGATAATGCATTTCTCGAGTTTAGTTTATAAAACACAAACTGACGTGTCCATTACAAGTTTACATAAACCACAGATATGTCTTAAACTTTAACTGAAACTAAAGACAATTAACAACAAAGTAAGGCAGAGAAAGACCGCAAATCTTCACTGAGAGTCTTCACTGGAAGACTATATTTTGAGTAGTTTTGCTACTTCAAAATTCTCATCATTCTGAAATGCTTATTTGCTTTCTTGCCCAGAGTAAGATGAGAAGATGGAGATGGAACAATCTGTGATAAATCTGTGTTGATTTCCCATTTTGCTCGGGTCAAAAGATGCATGAATGTCACAATACTGACGTCTATGGAGCAGCCCAGCAGTGATCCCCTTTCAATGGCCCTGCTGATGATGCTGTAGAGGTCGGAGGGGGCTTTGTTCAGCTCGTACATCTCCGTCACGCCGCCTGTAAAGTCCTCAAAGCCCTCTGACGTGCTGCCGCCTGACAGAGCCTCATAACAACCGTTCAACCTGGGACACAACAAGAGATAAATGAGGATTTAAAACTATTTAAATAGTACATGGAGAATTATCAGGTATATTAGCAGGCTTTAACTGGAGCCCCTCACACACAATTAATGAGAAAAATACTGCAGAGGTTGATATTAATGTCAGTGTTGATATATAAACTATGCAGTCAAAAGACTTGACTGTTGTTAGAGGGAAAAGTTCAGAGTAAGGGTGCGGATGGAATCCGACTGCTCTACCCTACCATGTATGAACATGTACCTACAGACCAACAGAGCAAGTCAAACAATGCATAAACCTGACTTTTACATCAAGCTCTCTGCTGTCCAACCGGGCGGCCCACTTAACTTGTCCACAAACAGCGCTGTGCTTCACTTTTACAGCTAACCAAATTTACAGCTCTGTGAGGGCTTCAAGTGTGCACCAATTTTGTTCCTAACACAGATTCTCTACATCCAGAAACTCTCTGGTGACAGGCGTCTTTGTACGAAATCCTGCCCCCACCTACGGTCTTCAATGAGCCTTAACTTGTGATCATATGACTGAGAGTTGAGACTGGGACTGGAACTTGAGCGGAACTATTTTTATCTCATGTTTATATCATGGTGGATGAATATGAGCTGCTCACTGGAGTAAACTAGAAAGAACACTCACTTTAGCCTCATAGTGGTGGTTAAAAATAGGACATTTGTAGGCTCTAATACCTCCCACTTTGTTACTTTAAGGCCCTGTCTGTCTGTCAGTCAGTCTTACTTAGCGTAGGCCTTTTCCAGCAGTGCGCTCCAGAACTCAGTTCCCTCTGCTGAGTGGACAAACAGCAGCTTCCCATCCTTCACTGGCAGCCGATCATCGATCACCACCTCCACCCACTCGCCAAACTGCCAGAACTGCATGACGGACAGAAGAAAAACACCAATATTACAACTCCCCTCACACACTATTAAAACACACAAACTATACATAAGAAATACAGCATGTGAAGAAAGTTAAAGCCCACAAGATATTATCAGCAGGAAGGAATTCATCAAACTTAAATTACAAGAGATAAACTATATTTACTTTTACAAAAGTTCCATTTAGATTTACGGTGCAGAAAAATCCAAATGAAAGATCCTGCATTTAAAGCTACTTAAGTAAAAGTACAAAGTATTTATGTAACAAAAGCAAAAGTACTGGTTCTACAGAAAAGTGACCTAAAAAAAAATAGAAAGCTAAATCGGCAACATTAAACTTTCCAGCACCCTCAACTATGATTTAAATATCTCCAAACCGGCTGGTTTCAAGCAAATCATTGGTTTACAAGCCAAAATAGCTGGGATTTTCCCTGCCCTCTTTTATCTGCTATTGGTGGAGGTAATGAATAGTCAATCACAGAGAACTAATGATAGGGTGGGCAAGAGGTTGGGCCGACCCTATATCTACTATATCCAGTCATGTTGCATAAATAACAAATAACCTGAGACAAGTTATCTAAGAGTTAAATGTCAGCAGGTGAACTGAGGTAAATTAGGGCAGGGTGAATTTCTCTGAAATGTTTTGAGTTTTATGTTCTCTGAACACCTTAGGGCTTCTCACATGTGGCTGTGTGCCTGTCGGCCAGCAGGGAGCAGGAGAGACCAACACGACATATGAAAAGATGCCAGAGCCCATTTACAGGCAGAACTGGTTCAAAAAGGGTCAAAACGGGCTGAAGTCAAAGACTTTCTGTTGTCGACTCCTGCTGTTTCCAAAAACATGCTTGACATTTCGATAAAAAATAAATACTTGCCATTTTTTAAAACTGAAGTTTGAATACTTTTTTTTGCCATTTGACCATAGTTGACAGGAATTTGCTCAAATTTGGCTCACTTCAGTTTCAACGAGGTAACAATGTGGCTAAAGCTTGTTTGTCAGCTGGAAAAAAACACAGCCGAACCAAAGCATTTGATGCTTTTTGAATGTATACCTGCATCAGACTAATCTTCCAGTGTGCCTGATGTTCTCACACCAAGGTTTAAATTACATTCTGGAAATGTTACGTGGCTTCAAATAGAGATCCACCAGACTCGACTACATCTACACTAGGGCCTGCGTCTTTTTCTTTTCCCTTTTGGCCCCCTGTTGTTCTTGAGGACTAAGTCTTGTCTTTTAGCTTTTCATGTAGCATGTTGAGAGAGCAGAAAACCTAAACAGCAAACTGGGAAACTGGTCGTTCTTCAACCCTGCGGAAAACCCCGAGGCAGTCACACAATAAACCTCACACAAAAGATCTCACAGTGCAGTAATACAGTCTGGTGAGAGAAATATGTCAAGTAATTCGATTCGTAGAACAGAGACAGAAGGGGAGGGGAATTGCAGGAGTGTCATTTGGCAAATAAAAGGCCACAGCTGGAGTGTGTGTGCATGTATGTGTGAATTCACAGTCTGCACTTCATGTCAGCATGTGTGTACAGCAGGGAAACAGTCGGATGGATGGATGAATTCTGCATGCCCTGCAGAGCTGAATCTAACTCTGAGAGGAGCTGTGTCACAAAACGGCTGACCGAAGACAACACTGAGCGCACACACACACAAAAACACACACACACAAACAGACGCACACACGCCTTCATTTTACTCTTTCACACTGACCCTGCTGAGTGTTTATCTCAGCACAAGGTGGGAGCTACACCCAGCCTCACTGAGGGAACGAACTCTTACCACATCTGTGTCATGACTTGCAGTTGCCCAGCCTTTAAGCTTGAGAAATCCTCAATACAATTCAACAAACTGTTCAGACTTTCTGTGTAAAATGTGTGGTAGAATAAGAATATAACAAAAGATTCTGCCCCAGTTAACAGTTTCCGACTGAGATGGCTGAGATTGCCTAGTGTATAATTTATTCTTCTTCCTTTTGTTCGCCTGCCTCGCTTGTTTGCACAGACTCCCTCCCTTTTCTTTCCTACTTGAATTAAGATTCCCACAGCCAGCACTCATAATTACATTTTGGGATGACTCATCAAGGTCTGGGTAATTTATCCAGAGGCTTAAAGGATCCAAACTGATACAAAAGGGGATCCCTGGAAGACTCAACGGCACACAAAAGCAGAACAGAGAGTGGAAACATGCTCAGGCAGAAAAGAAAAATGAGAAACTGCAAGTAATGGAAACACGCAAGCAAGCATGAAAACATTTATTGGCTGCGTTACAAACACCATGGAGAGAGGCTAAAACAAAAACCCATACAGCCACAACAGAAAAAGAGGATGATAAAACTAGGGCAACCCTTTAGCTGAGCTTATCTTATCTTTCATGCACATACATTAAACACATGCATGTATTACTTCCACTCATTCTAGCAGAGCAAGTGTGTGTGTGTGTATATATACTGTATGTCTATAGAACAACTTTATTCGACAATGTAAAAATGAACACAGTATCTCTGGAAATAATCAGTGAAAGGCGGACCACATATCCTGCTTTCCCTTGGCTGACTTCTCTGTAATTGAGTCAGCAGCCCCAGCAGACATGCGCAAATGAGAGCTATGTGTGTGTGTGTGTGTGTGTGTGTGTGTGTGTGTTTCATGGTATTTATTGATCCTTCGATATCAGATGAGTCAGAGCGGCAGTCCCGGAGGAAAGGACTTTAGTGTCTTTCTCAAGGACGCTTCAGAATTACCGACACAGATGCATGAATCTTTGTCCTCTGGGTTGATGGATTTCCCTGCAATGCTATAACCTGCGTCTGTGTGTGTGTGTGTGTGTGTGTGTGTGTGTGTGTGTGTGTGTGTGTGTGTGTGTGTGTGTGTGTATGTGTGTACTATAAGTGTGTACCGTATGTGCAGCAGCCAGTTCGATTTGTCAATCCGCCTGCTTCTGGTGCAACATCGTCCATGACTGAGCAGTCGGGCCAGCGTGAGTGGTTCAGGGTTTTCAGCCTGTGTGTGTGTACTGTATGTGCATGCGTGTGTTCTACACTGTCGCTCGGTGCCTGTGCACGTAATATGTGCCTTTGATGTGTGAGAGCTTTCCCTCTGCTCCCTGTTTCGCTTCCTTGTTCTCGGTCTCTTCTCCCTTTTCATGTCTGTCTCTCTCTCCCTCCTCAACACTTGGCGGGCTGACAGTCTGATTGGCACAGGGCTCACTGCATCAAAGAGGGCAACCAACTCAAAAGCTCAAAGCTCAAAATGCTCCGTGGCAAAGCAGGGCGAGATGTCGGAGAATTGTTTACGACTAGACCCTTTCCTGTGTTTGTTTTCTTACTTTTAAAGGTCATTCAAAAGAATAAAATATCAACCTACAGCTGACACTTCTAAAAATTCATTACTTTTAGAAGTATAATTTAGCATTCAAACACATTAAGAATCTGTTGGAATACATGGCAAGTATAGTGTAGTCCACAAAACCTCAGTGGGATAGATGCTGGATCCCAAAAAAATACCTGCACATTGCAGTCAGAGCTTCCTTAAGCTGTTGTCAGCCGGCATTTCAACCTAATACAGGTCTAGATTTTGCCTGAGCTAAAGAATTTCCACATGCAGATAGAACATGAAAATACATTCAAATTGAATTATAAACCACTGCTGCAAAGATTTCCCTATCTCATACCGGACTGATGTTGTTCACCTGCTCACTGACTGCAGCATGAGAGGGTTTATGCTCAGGCCAACACTCGTGTCATTGTTCTTTGTGTGTGTGTGTGTGTGTGTGTGTGTGTGTGTGTGTGTGTGTGTGTGTGTGTGTGTGTTCATGTGTGCGTCTGGAGTATTTGGTTTGTGTACAAAGCAAAGTTCAGCGGATGAGGCCCGGCTGAGGCTCGTCTCGCAGCGGTCAAATAAATAGAACACGTATTTATTTCACAAAGAGGCAGAACGGGTCCTTCAGCCATGAGAGGTGATACTGAGCTACAGCTGGAAACATCAGATGGGGACGTTTTATAGTGAAGAGTAGTTTTTTTTTGATGGAAGTGAGATCGTGTCTTCTCCAGGCTTAAATGTTCTGATAAAGAAATGGGCGTTGGTGACTTAGGAGAGTGTGCTTAAATCAGTTTGACGGTGACTCAAAACTTTTCCAGGTAAAGTTTATTGACAGACTGACTGGGCGTGGATCTGAGAGGTCAGTTATCTTGCATGACTCAGCGGGGGCTGACAAGTGAAAAGAGCAGGTTATGTCAGTAAATCCTCATTCTGTCTGGGAATTTCTGGGGGAGGAAGAAAAAGTGAAACTATTCACTGACTCAGTGGTTCAACTTATTAAGTATAGTTGAGCTAGAAACTTCACATTAGGACAACAACTACTGATCATTTTTTGCTCAATCGGTTCCTTCCTCCATATAGTCTTGGTGTCCTCCTGCAAACGCTTATTTTGTCAAAGAACGTTTTGAATTGCTGAAAGCATTTTTGATCTTCCTGCGGTTTCATACCAGAAATGACAACGTGCATCTAACCACAGTGAGAGATCAACAAAGTCTTTCCCAGCAGCCCCACCTCTGCTGAACAGAAACCTTTCCTGGTAGCTGAACTTGACATCAGTTTGCCTGTAATGGATGTGTGAAGTTAAACAAAACTGCAAACAAAAATGCAAGACTATTCTTGATTTCACTCAAGCAGCTTGCACAACCGGTGGCGCTCCAAGCAGGAAATAACACAACAGGAAGAGTGGGGGCACCGAATGAAGTGAGCTGGCACAATTACAGCCAGACGTGTCAACTGTGTTTGCTGTGTTTCTGTTTCCTAGACGTGTAAAAACAGGACGTGAAGCTGTTGTCACCTGGAAGTGAAAGATGCCGGCATATCCCTGCTGAAAGCTCTGTCCATGAGGAACCACCCTGTGGAGGAGGTTGTCGTTTAAGGTCAGCGAGGCGATGGCTGCCAGCAGCCAGCAGTCCCCTGTGGACACACACACAAACACACACACACACACACAGTTTTATTACCATGGATTAGCCCTGAATGCCAAAAATGTGACTATCATGATACATTTAAATCGTATGCTCACAAGAATGACAACAGGTTGCTTATGTAAAACAGGAGTTGGACACTTATTTCAGATCCACATCACTCTACATCCGTTCCCATATTAGCAGAGAGATAAAACAAAAACAAACAAAAAAAAAAACTGGAATCCACCCGTTAACAGCACAGTAAAGGGGAAGAGTCAGGAAATTGGTTTGAACAAGATTTGCCATCTGGGAAATGGGAGAGGCACTTGTTTCGCTGAACTTAATACACGGGCTCAAACTACCACAGCTGCACAATAAGTCACTGATATTATTAGGATATACACTGTGGGTTTGAGCCACAATAGCTGTTTCTGTTATGATATTTTGAATTGCAAAAGTTCCTCGGTAGAAAGACAGAAACACCATGGCCGACATGACTACACATGCAGGCTGTAGTGCAGATACTGGAGATAATCTCGTCACAAACCAAAACAGTGGTCTCTGATGTGTTATCTGACCTGCTCAGGGTTGGATCCAAAAGTGTAGCAATGTTTGCTCGACTATGGGAGTAGTTTAGGTATCTTATCTTATCTGTATATCGGTACTATTTGAACATTAATGCCAAAGCCTGTGACTCTTGTTTCATTTTAGCTTGTGTTGCTGGTTAATGATAGACAGTGCCATTGTGATTCTATACCAAAAGTACACATTTATGTTTATATTTATATATATTGTATGATATGATAAAGACTACTCAGTCATGGTGCCTTTTGGCTGTGCAAGAAGGTGAAGCATTATGTTTTCTGGCTTTTTTGGGGTTATTGTTTGGCAATTCAGATGCTCAAGTGTTGGTGGAGGTCGCGTCCTGCACTGCCACAGCTACTCAAACAGAGGGACGGCGGCCTTGTTCACACAAACAAAGCATGAATTATAAATGCTGCTCTGTGTCGAGCCGGAAACATCTCAGTACAAACAATAATAAACTGCTAGTGGTACTGCTGAACTGACTGTTAACTCTCCTCTGTTCTTCACTCCTTCAGGCTGTTTATCTCCGTCTGTCACTCGTATCCTGATTCAGTTTGCCTCGCTGACTCGGAGCGCTCACTGTTTAATCCTGTTGACAACTACGGCCTCTGTTTAAGTCTGTCTCCCCACACTTTATGGTGTACTATACAATACTAAACGGCTGGAGCGCGGCTTTTGCTTTGCCCAAAAAGATCACTTCATGTTTCCTCTCCTAACCCCAACCTAACCTGTCATAATAAATAGTAGCCACAGTTGTTATAGTTTTGTTTTTGTACGGATGAGGCAAATGAGATATAGCGTGTAAATTAAAGGCGCTGGTGGATTGTGTTACTTTTGGTCACAGCCAGGCCAGCTGCCTCCCCTTCCAGTCCGTATGATGAATATATCAGTGTTATAGGCCGTTTCTCACGGCAAACATTCTGACTTATTATAGCAGGAAAAGCACAGGTGTTACTAAAAGGCTACCTGCTTAAAACTGACAGCTGCTAAATGGAATTCAGCCATCATTAATGTCATTATTTACACCAGAGCCTTTTCTACACTGACGTATAGAAATCCAAGCCTCAGTAAAAGGTTTAGTATCTCTCTCAAGGATAGTTCTCTGGGGCTCTTAAGGGAGAGGAAAGCTTTACTCAATGATGTCCTACATCTTCCAGTTAGACTTGGGATTGCAACCTGGCAAGCCTCCAGTCAATCACCTAATTCTTTTGGCTTCTGCAGGCATTTCTCACTTTGACTTTCCACCAGATTAAATCTAAGCTATTTCTCTCCCCTCCTCTCCTCTAGTAGCTGAATCATGCGGCAGTAACTGCTGGACTTACCCAGAGCACCCTGACAGATGTCTGTGCGAGTAGCTCCGTCCACGATGAACTCAGGGCGCTTGCAGAACTCCTGTTGAGTGCAAACACACAAGCAAAACAGACACATTAGTGCAATGCTTTCTTCTAGATACACCTTTTACAAACGTGTTATATTTGTGGTCTTTCTCTCGCCGAGTTGAGTAGTGCAAAGGGCCAGTGACACAATACATATTTTATACAGTTTATACAGGTTTCAACAAGTCAGAATGCTTTTGGAGAAACCTCCACATTGCCAGTGAGAAACAAAAATAAATTAAAACTGTAAGAATGAGTCTCAAATAAATGTCTATGAGATGCAGTTGGTCACTCACTGGTGTGTTTTCATGTGACTTTAAACAGGGTCCAGGATTTGAAAAAAATCTACATCAGTATGATGGTGTTTCGTACGAAGACTTGAAGCACAGTGAAGCAGTTAGACAAGCACATCTGAAAGCCTTCTCGTTTAGGTTTTATTTAAAATGTGTTGTTAAAAACGTGAAAACAAGACATTTTGGTTCTAGAAGCAGTGGCCACCGTTGTCCCTACAGTATTTCTAGTCACGTAAGCATGCTATTCATATCCCCAAAAGTTAGTCACTTTGGTTTTGCTTCTGGTAAATCAACATCAAACTTCTTAAGTTGTTGGTCAAGAACAAGCCTGAAACCACAATGTTTCATTTTCCTTTAGTAATACCCAAGATACAACACGTACAGTACTGTATATAAGACTATATAAGTTTTGAAGATGTTCAAAAGCTTCTTGCACTTGTTTCTAGTGTCTGTTATAAGATAATATCCCAAAGCTTATCTTAATCGCAGCAAACAAGTATAAAGCTGAATCTATTTCTAGATCATTAAATCACCTGACCATCGTGACCGTTTTTTACAACTAAATTGCCAAATATTTACTGGTTTCCATCATGTGAACATTTGCTGGTTTTCTTTTCTACTGTAATAGTGAATTCAATATCAAGTATATTTCGCCAAATGTGAGGCTGCTCCTTTAAAAATGCACAGCTAAAATTAACTATTTGAAGAGTATTTGAGGACCCACAGAGATCACGTAATAAACATTTCAGGAAAACAATGTTGTATTCTAGTGTTTCTTGTTCACGTCTCGTTCCCCAGTATGCCCTGCATCATAAACCATCTCCAGCTCAGCATGTTGAGCGTGAGAAACGCCACATGAAGCTATAAAAAGACGTATTCCATTTATGCTCGTGCCCCACAAACACACACAGCTGCACACAAACCATCAGGCACATGGTTGAATTCACAGAAACACTTAAATTCTTTACAGGCTCACACAGAGCCCAGATTTTGGGGCAAAAGTGAACACCATGAGCCCTCTTATGCCACGTAAATATTACAGATCCTGTGGTGCAGGGAAGGCGCACGCAAGAGGTAAGAGGCTGCAGTCACGCTGATGATCGCGACCCCAGGAGCTTTTAAGATCACGACTCGTCTCGCTGCTCTTACAGGACTGACAACAGCGACCTGTCACGGTATGTGCAGAGCGAACAGTAATGAGAGCGTGCTGTCTCCGGGGCTGCCATGATGACACCTAATGAAGACAGTCCCACTTCGCTCTCTGGTGTCATACTCGGCTTCAGAGAGAGTATTTATAATGTAGCGAGCAGTGGTGAGAGACTGGGAGAGGAAGAAACACAGAGAAAAGGCAAGCAGGAAAGGATTGGATGTTAGGGGGAGATACATGTCCGGATAAAAAGCAGGAAGAAGAGATAGATGTTATACACTCTATATGTTTCTGGGACACTGGCAAACTCCTGATGGGTGTTATTGGAGCATTAAAATATATACAAGTTGTTATAGGTTTATAGGTTATGCTCACTCCTGGAGTCTCAGTCAATGTCTGATTGATTTAATAGGATCATCAAACACATAAAAAGTTAGTGTCCTGTGCAGCTTTACCCCAAACTTTTTAAGTTAAAGGGATATTATGGATTGTTTTTAGGTGTTCCAGGTGCTGGGTTCAAGCGCTGCTTGGATGCTGACACACACACTACAGACCAAGAAGTAAAGCAAAAAGAAAGCAAAGACATTGTGAAATAAATCATATACATTGCATAGCTTGCTGCAATATAAAGGTTGCACGATGGTCAGATATTTAAGCTTTCCAACAGCACTTGAACACACCAACTGGCTTCAAAATGAACTCTAAAAAGATTTCGTGGACTGAAAAACAGTCCGCTCAATCATGCTTTGACAGAGGAATCTACTACCTACTGTAGTGTTTATTCAGCATGCTTTTCTTAAGGTTTAAAAGCACAGCCTTGTTAAGTTGATGTCCATAGTTTAGGAGAAGGCTGAGATGAAACCACAGAGCATTACTCACTGCATGTCTAATGGGGCTACAATTAATCTTCAATGAAGATTTTATTAACAGAAGGGTGAACAGTTAATCATTTTAAAATGATCTGCTCAATAAACAAACCAAATTGCTCTGTTGCTCCATTAGTGTAATTCTCAAAAGTCAAAATTCATAATAATATCCCAGCTGAGACACATCTTCCGCAAAATTACTCAGACCTATCAGAGTTAACCCCCCTCCCTTTCTCACCGTGGGCCTCATCCAGCGGACTCCTTGGGTCTTGGAGGACCTCGGGCCGAGCTCGTTGAATCCCAGAGACGATGACGCACAAGGGAACAAACTATCCTCAAAGAGCCTCCCGCTCTGGCACAACTGGGCTCTCAGGCTCTCGTAGTCCTGACCCAGAAACTTCACCGCCTTGTGGTTCTGCCCCAGACCTTCATCGCGATCCCACTGGCTCCTCAGCTTGGCGGCCATGCCCGTAGCGTAAATGGGCTCCTCCATCCTGAGCTTGTGGAGTTAAGAGTCAGCTGTCACTCTCTGCTGGAGGTTTGTATGTGCGGGACTTCAGCAAGATGTAAAGATGTGTCAATAATTGATGAGGCAACTGTGATCTATTGTAGCTACCGTTTTGATGTAATCACAGGACACTGATGTAAATCAGATATAAGGTGGTAATGGCTTCAAGGCTCAATCATAAATCAGAATGAAACATCAGTAGCCATTAAGGAGCTATTAAATATTGATAAGAACAGGCTGCTGCTTGGTTGCGGTGCTTGTGGTTCCGCTGTAGCCGGATACTTCGAATGCAATAACAATCACAAGTGGAGGGGCTCAAAATGCAGACGCTTTACAGGCTCTGGAGAGAGATGTCCTCCTCGCCGCGAAAGCAGATCTCGTCCCGGTGAGCACCAGTCTGTTTTTCTGTCCAGATGCCTGATGCCAACAGGAGTGCAGGGTTTCAGTCCTTCCGTGTCCCACCAGCAGCTGAACCCTAAAAGAAAGACGTTAAAAATGAGTTACTGAACAGAGGAAGTATGCAGAGGTGCAAGTACATAGTTCTATGCCTGTGAATGCAACACAGACAAAAGCTGCAGCTGTATACTCCCTCAATACATGCATTCAGGGTTTAAAAGGTAAACGAGTCCTCCCTATTTTCTTTCAGTCAACCATACACACACATGCTCGCTATGCATAGCAAAGGGATTAGTCACAATGGGCATATCGGTGCTACTTTTACTGTGTGGTGCTGAATGTGGACATAGTGTCAGTTGGAAACACATTAAAGTCAATGTTTAATCAGACGGGTACATTCACAAAGCAGTGGATGGTAGGTCTGTGTGTGTGTGTGTGTGTGTGTGTGTGTGTGTGTGTGTGTGTGTGTGTTTGTAGTGTGGTGTATTTATTGTGCACAGGGCTGGCAGAGAGTGGGGGTTTTGTGTGAGTCCCGATGCACAATGAAGGCAGCGCGAGGCCCACAACAAGCAAAAGCTCTCTCCGACTCTTTAATTAAGCAGAGCCAGGGAGGAGGAAGTGTAAACTGTCATTAGAGCCACCGGAGGTCCTGACAGAACTGGAGCTCCGTGAACAGCTCATCTCAGTCCGTCTGTCTCTGTAGTCCTTGCTTTGCCTTTGCATCGAAAAACACAGAGAAACAGATACACACAAAAGGCAGGTTTATTTTTAACATCTCTTCTTTTTTTTCTTTTTCTTTTTTTCACCAGCTCAACTCTCCGCTCTCCAAACTGAACACTCTTCCTGTTTCAAGAGTCGGATGTCAGTCACGACGGCAGCTGAGAAAGTGTGCCCCTCATTGACTCGGAGAAGGCAGTAGAGCCTCGCTGCAGTTTTCCACCGCTCGCTGTGAACCACACCCATTAAAAAAACGGCCCAGTTCGCTCACTGAAAAATGTTCCTGCAAACAGAGCCAGAGAACAGAACATGTGGCCGCAACAACAGGTTTCCAGGTCCGCTGCAGAATTTCACTGCCTTTGCATAAGACTCAATGTTTTTAATATGATTTCCACTACTACTGCTGCTAGTAAGGGTAGTACTACAACTACTACCTCCACTAGTAAGAGTACCGCAATCATTATTACTGTAACTACCACTACGATATCATACTACTTCATGAAACTCATTCATTTTTCGTTACAAACCGAAATGCGCCCATAGCATCAAGTTACTAGGCACAGATTTGTACTAATGTTTGATCACACAGTTTCTGGTTGAAATCGTAATTTGCCCAAGTTATGACTTAGATAAAGTTCTTGTACAGCTGCTTGTGTTTGTATTCCTCAAAATAAGGGATCCAAAAAAGTATTGCTTTGGTATTGATACCAAAACTAAGGTGAGCTGAGAAAATATACAGAAAAGACCACAACTTTTTAAAACAAACAACACTGCAAACAACTGAACAAATACATTTTGCCACAAAAACTTTGACATTTTAGTAAAATGTTTAATCTACCTGAACATAAGGGCGTACATAGACATCTTTGACTTTTGGTTAATTTTGTGCCAAACACCAGCAGAGCATTTTGTAAAACATGTCATGAATATTACACTGTAACATGTTTTAAAAGATAAAAATTAAATGAATCCTGCGAAATGAAGATGTCACCTCACTAGTCCAAGGATACAAAAAGGACTAGTACTAAAAAGTACTGTATGACTATACTGAAATGCTGCCATCCCAGCAGACTGCAAACAATTACTGTAAGTGGCATATTTTTCATTTACATTTTTTTTAAACTACTTTAATAACAGATATAAGAAGAATAAATAGAATTCAGAAGTTAAACTATAACATGTTCCACCAACATCCCAACCATTTGGTGGTTTTTATCTCTGCTGCATGTTATCGGGGAGCACTCTTCCCCCACATGAGTTCAATCTGGCTATAATGAATATTTAATTTCCCCTCACACGTGAAATACACTTACAAACCCTCCCTTACACAAACACACACACACACACACACACACACACACACAGATATCCTCCACCTCAGTGCAGGTAGTGACATCTATGAGACATGACAAGCAGTAGACTGCATGTCCGGAAACACACAAGGAAAAGCCTCCAGGCTTTTTTCACCAGCAGCTACAGTCTAACAACATGGAGCCGTATTACAATATAGAATCCAAATAGATGAATGAAACGACTCTATGGAAACACAAGCTTGCACCCAAACCATAACATAGTGTGTTTATGTGTAATGTCACAGGCCTGTATTAACATAACTGAAAAGATATGATATTTCCTCCATAACAGACGATGGTAATGAACTGCAGCCATATGCAACCAACACTGTCATCTGGTGCCGTTAATAAAGGGGAAACGATATGGGTCATGCTGCTATAAAAAGAAGACCACACAGTGTATAAAGACAGACCTAAAGGGTCACATAAGTTTCACAGCAGTCTCACAAAGATTTCGAAATTAATACGGACGCCACTACAATATGCGTCACTGCTGCTTTTCTGTGTGTCTAATGGGCCACTGGTTTCCTCCTCGCAACACACAGAGGGACTTCAGACTGCTTTAATACTTGCTGATTATGACTAAGTAATGCCTGTGGGAGGGTGAGGTCCAGTGTTTGTGCTGTGAGAAAGCGTTCGGACCGCCTGTGGTGTATTTCTGCACGCAGGGTTCATATTCCAAACACTGTGAAGGGAAACATCCAAAGTGTTTTCTTTAAAGCCATGGGGGAAAAAAAAAATAGACCTGCAGATTTGCATCAAAGTAGGATGTAGAAGTAGGCTTAAACACAGGCTGGTGACACCAGTTCTACGTTGAATGGTTTACTTATAGAGAATATCAGGTCACTTGAGGATATTTTCAAGCATAACCTCGATCACGGCCAGAGTGTAGATGGACATATGGCTCACACAGATAAGCATGTAGTCCTGTAGTCCTGGTCCGTGGGTGCGGTCCCCGAGAGGAGATACAACGTCCAGCTGTCA
This sequence comes from Lateolabrax maculatus, assembly GCA_031216445.1. Taxonomy (NCBI): domain Eukaryota; kingdom Metazoa; phylum Chordata; class Actinopteri; order Acropomatiformes; family Lateolabracidae; genus Lateolabrax; species Lateolabrax maculatus. Next base: position 5,794,548 of record CM062207.1, read on the forward strand.
AACTGCAACTTTCTCAAGTTGACCCACGGGAACAGCTGGGCGACCCACTGGGTCTCACCTCACACCCGCCAAGGCGTCGAGCGGGCAGAGATGCAAGCGACAAGTAGAGATTTTCACGGAAATAACCGCACAACACTGGCAGATTTTCATGGTTTGAAATCTGGCGTCCTGCAAGTTGCGAGAGGCTGGGTGTGCTCGAGGAGTTTGGTTTTAAATGGTTGGTTGCAGTTTTTCGCAATGCACACACAAACTCATGTATATAAAAAGACAAATGTAAAAAGAAAAAAAAGTTCAGGCGAGGATGTCGAAAGCGTTTTAAAAGAATCTCCCTGCAGCGCGACACGAACTGTAAAGAGAAACCAGCGTTGATGAAGGAATTTTATATTTACCTTGTCGGGGGGGGGGAGGTTTCCTTTAAATGTCAGATATTTGGACATTCAGTGTGCAACTTGGCTTTGTCGTTTCCCTTCCATGTTTAGTGTAGGTTCGTCCCCTCCCCTGCGCTCTTATTATTTAGAAACGCCCTGCTCTGATCCATTGGAACTAATGTGCCACCTCCACAGTGCGCCTGCGCAGTGCCCGCCGGTCATGAAGCCCCACACACCTCCTCACACACGTACCCTGCGTTGTTGTGTCAGATTTAGATACATTATAACGACTTATTTTGGCGTTAGATACAGTTTTAGCAATTATAATTAAGCATTATTATAGAAGTTGTTGTAGTCAGTGCCAACTGTATTGTAACTGTAACTGTAAGTGGGCCTAGTGTGAAAGTATCATTTTGAACTTTACTTACATTTTAAAGTATTTTAAACTGAAGGAGGAAGTTAAATGTTGTCCTTATTGCTCCGACATTTATTTAGACAACATTTATCTGACTGCTGAAGTTTACAAATTAATATTTTACACGCAAACACTATGTTCGCAGCATCAGTATCATCACCTAATGAAAAATTAGATTACATTCTTGAACTACCCAACAGTATGTAGAATAGTAAGCTCCATCTCGACCAGATGCAACACTAAAAGGCTGCATGCACATAAATGCATCACTAACAATAATCCAATAATATAATACGTATGTATAGTAATAAATGTGCCATTCTGCTGCATAATGAGTATTTACTTTGGAAACTTAAGTATATTTTGCAGATAATACTTCATGAAACGTGAATGCAGGACTTTTACTTTCATTGGAGTAAATTTTAAATTGTTGTATTGGTACTTTTTACTTCTTCCAACACTATTTTTTATTTTATTTCTACTACTTATATATCATGATTTCAATCAAAGGTTTAATTAATGTATAAAATATAATGTTTTATTTTACTAAGTATTATTATAGGGACTTCAAGGCAACACTGAAGGGCTTAACACTGACATCTACAGGCTACAATTAGTAAATGCGACGTTCATGACTTCATTTCCCGAAAGGTAGTGCGGCAGGGGACTTCCCGTCATGCTTTGCGCCGGCCCCGGTCTACGTCTCATCCTCTTCCGCTGCCGCCGTTTGTTCCACTGAGAGAACGGCAACATGGCATCCGACGGACCACCGGGCACCGAGTCCCTCCCGTCCGACTTGGGGAGCGCCATCGCGGCTCTGAACACCTGGAACCACCCGGAGCTTCAGGCCAAGCTGGCGGAGCTGGGAGCGCCCACGATGGGTAAGAAAAAGCCCGGGAAAAGCCGTCGGGCGCCCCGGGGGAGAAGGAACTCCTGCCGAGGCCACAGCGGCGCTGCTAAGGCTGGATAGCCTCTGAGCTAAAGCCAGGCCTGCGCAGTGTTTACACTCTGAAATACAGACCCCGTGTCTAAACGTGCAGGAAAATTACTTTTATAGTGTGTGGAAAGTAGCGGTGAGACGGTGAATGTGAGCCCGCGGGTGAGCACCGTGTTGGTTTAGTCCTAACTTCGGTCAGGGGTCACTTGTCAGAGTTAAACTGTCTTCTGTGGGAGTTCAGTGTCGCTGCAGCAAACACAGCTTACACTCACAGAGGTGTCGGTGCATTGTTGTATCCTGGCTTTTGTTAACAGTAGAGTGCACATTTATAACTTTTTTTTTTTAATTGTGTTTTTCTCCCTTCTCCAGGTCCCAGAGAGGAGCTGATTGACAGACTGAAGGGCTACATGATTCAGGTAAATGCAACTGCAAAATCACTCCCTTTTTTTGTTTTAACCAAGTTACAGCAATGTTACCGTTGACCGTCGTGCAGCGACACATGACTACATGAGGGTGAAGTAGTGCCTTGCTCGTGCACGCTTCGATCTTAGTTGTGGAGCAAGTGTTGACTCCGCTGACCTCTGCCTCCCTAATGCAATTAGCGAAACAATGCACAATCAACGTCTCACGTAGTGTTGATCATAAAGTGTTTAACACAAAAGCATTTCCCTCGTTTGTGTGTGTGTGTGTGTGTGTGTTTCCCTCTGCAGACCGGGATCCTCCTCAGCAAACCTAATGATGACAAACCAATGGGCTCCCAGGTAAATGTCACAAAATATCAGAATGAAAACGAAGCTGTAAATGTGTGAAACTTTTTATATGTATATTGCAGTTTATTACGTACTGTTTTTTCTCACGGTGCTCTTTTATTATTTGTCGTTTATGTCGAAATAGCGTTTAAGTGTGGTTACACATACCACGCTGTTTGAGCTCCCTAGATTGCTTGGATATATTATCAATTAATGTTGTATTTTTATAATATTTGCATCCAACATCCTATTTTGAAAGTGTAATGGCGGCGCTACAGAGTACGATGGTTTAGCACCAATGTTTCATCTTAAAGGAAAACCCTTCTGTTAGTTTGTTCATTTCTGGCTAATACAATTACAATTTGCGTTATTGTCTTAGATGTTGTTACTGTGAGTGTCAGTCTTGATTATTGAAGACAGAAGTGCTGTATTTTCTGCATTTTGTGTCAAAGTCCTTGGCTAAATGTAATTATATGTAATTATAATTATATATCTACAAAATAGAAAATCTAGAGTGGTGGTATCTGGTTATATACATATAACTATCTGTTGAAGAAAATTATATTCACTAACATAGAGGAGCAGCTTAATTTCTATCATGCTACATGATGAAACTGTTACTTTACTACACAACTTTACAGTAAATATTAGTGTCATAAAATTCATGTTTTATACGATGATTGAATAACAAGAATGAAGTTCACTTCACACCCTCATACCTCAGATGCTCCTCACAGTCTCTTGTGTTTCCTCCTCTCTAGATGCCAGGTATGCCTCCCATGCCCCCGATGCCCATGCCACCCATGCCTCCTGGTATAGGCATGCTCCAGGCTATGAGCATGATGCCCGGAGGACCCCCTCCTCCACCCGGCATCCACATTGGAATGGAGCCCCCCGGTCTGCCCCCTCCCGGCCTGTCGCAGGACGACCAGCTGAAGATGGTTCAGCAGAGAGCAGCCATGGTGTTGCAGCAGGAGGAGAGAGCCAAGCAGCAGGTGAGGGAGACTGGGCCTCAGATTTTTTAACTATGTAATCCACCTGCTGCATTTAGCTTTGCCTTTACAACACAAACATAACCAGGGCTCTACAGTGCGAGTATTTCAATCGCATTTGCCCCTAAAAATAGATGTGTGTGTGTGTGTGTGTGTGTGTGTGTGAGAACCAGAAAAATTATTTTGAACGCAGTGTGCAAGTAAAGATTGCAAGTGCCATCTCTGAGGCGGCATGTGTTCATGTTCCTGGACTCGCCTACACAAACACTGGAGGTGTCTTTTCGCAGTAAAGCACGGTGATGGCTCTTATATCGTGTATGTGAAAGACGGGGTAAAGGCTGCACACTTACTCCATGCCACAGAAGTTTATTGAAGACTTCTTACTTTGATCTTCATCAGGTCAGAAAATCCTTCTGACGTTTGCTGAAAGCCTTGCATCTGTGTGATGTGCGTATAACTACTCTCCTTCACATCTTACATGGTGTATGCCAGCTCAGGACAGTTTAGACAATGTTTAGAGTGTGGAGACGTGGGACACAACCGCTATACATGTCCGCACAAACAGCCTGCTGTGGCGCCGTCGGGCCCCTGGCCGGGAGTGTGGCGGCGGGCGTGACTCTGACTCAGAGTCATACAAAATGTCTTAGGGTCATCAACTTCCATATTCGTACGCAGGTCTTCACACGCCAGGGACGGACTGTGCACACGCTGTATAAATATTTATGTAATAAATTGTTGGGTAATAAAATGTGTTCATATTTTCACTGTGCTCCTAAAGTTCTTTGCGTGCTCCTACTTTTTTTTCATTTAGGAGCACATCTTCTCCGTGGTAAGAAAGTTGTTAGCGTAGAGCCCTGATAACACAGGATGCAAAACATCCTTCCACAAAGCAAAGGAACACAAGTTGTAGGAAACAACCCAAAATATCTGCTTTGGATAGTAGAATCTAAATGACAAAAATGACACTTACAGGTGACAGCTGCCAGATAAAAGCTTCAGTCACTAGAGCAACGCAAGGACTTTCTGCTTTTTGTAAAAAAAATGCAGGGCTAAACATTAGTAACTATAAGTTACTTTTTGACTGTTGCTCAGTCATTAATAGTTTCTGTGTATCACAGGGTGATCCCAGTGTCATGGATGAACAAGATCTTCTGGAGCAGCAGAAAAGGGTGAGACAATATAGGTAGTCCACCTGTTAGTCAATTATATATATATCTATAGTGAAGTTATAATGGACCATCAGATAGAGCTTTACGTCAAATTTGAAAAAACAAACACATTTTTAGGAAATCTTCCTATTGTGTGTATAATTCACTTTTGTGTCACTAAAGTCATTAAAAGATTTTTGTACACAAATTATTCAGTTTACAAATAATCCCCTCATAGTTAGGGCATTCTTTTTTTACCCACCTTCTTTCTGTCTTTCTCTCTCTCTCTCTGTTCTTACACACAAAGTTCTCCTCCTCGCTCTTTCTTTAACCAAATATTTAATTCCCACCATCGTGTATATCAGGCTGCAGTGCTGCTGGAACAGGAGCGGCAGCAGGAGATGGCTAAGATGCAGCAGGGTCCGGGGTCCAGAGCCATGCCCCCTGTCAGCACAATGAGAGGTATGTTGATGATGTAGTTTCTTACCCATAATCAGCCCTTTTTTACATTCTGCCTCAGCCACAGAGTAAAAAGAGAATTATATTTTATTTATATCAGTGTGAAAATGACAGTGGTTTCGTCTGTATTCTAAGGGAGGGCTTGAGGTCTCAGTGCAGTTTTAGGGCTGACTTTTTATACCACAAATAACTAAACCTTTCGCTAACAAACCTTTATCACCTGCAAACTGTCTTTTTGCAGGCATGGATCCTCGTGGGCCGCTGCCTCCTGGTGTCAGTATGATGCCGACCCAGAAACAGAGAGTGCCACCTCCTCCAGGAGAAGATAACAGAGAGGTATTGTCTCCCATTTGTATTGTTTATATTTAAAACGTTTTGCTGCAGCCCCGTTCACATGCATGATTTTTTTTTTTCTTGTGATTGCTGGGCTACACATGTACATACATTATTCACCCAGTTTAACATGAGAGATGGACTGGACATTAGCTTTAAATTCATAGATTAATTCATACACGTTTATTTGCTTCTTTTCCAGATGTGGCAGAGCGAGGAGGTAAGCATCAGTGGGCCCAAGATCCCTCAAGCTCTGGAGAAGATCCTCCAACTGAAGGAGATCAGACAAGAGCAGCTCACCAACCCCACAGGTCAGTACAGCTGCATCTTTTCTGGTGGTCAAAGGAAAAAGAACGATTTAACTTTGACAGTTATCAAGAAGATAAATAATACTTACTCAGTGTTTGACTGGCATATTTGTCCGTTGGAAGGCTAGACACTGGGATGCGTTTGGGATGTTCTAGTATTCGGGCTTATAATCTGATTTGTCTGTTTCCATTTACCTTCTCTTCCTTTGAACAGAGGAGGAAGATGATGAGGGAGCAGAGATGGACAACTCCTCTGCACCAGTCATGTCTGAGACAGAAGACGACGACAGCCAGATATCTAAGAAAGATGTAAGAGTTTTCTCACACCATCTTTCTATTAATACTAGGCAGCTGGAAAGCACAGTAGCACAGTTCTCTAAATTCACTGATTCAGCACCTGAGAAGAATCTTGTGTCGTATGTAATTCATAAATAAGGGCATATGTAATGTTATTAAAAAAAAAAAAAAAAAAAAAACAGAACCTAAGCTGAATCATTCTTCTCTTTGTGTTCATATTTGCATGTCATTGCCCAAAGTAAGCCTTGATTGTACTGCCTGTGTTGTTATCCCAAGATAAACAAGTGCATGACATGAAGTTATGCATAGGGGGACACTTTTTCACACAAAGTGATTTGAACTCTAATCTTTAAACCTTCCCTTCAGAAAAACCGCAGGCGCAGAAACCGCAAGAAGAAGAGCAAGCAGAAGCGAGCCCAGGAGAAGAAGGAGCAGGCAGAGCAGCAGCAGAAGAAGGATGAGGGCAGCGACAAAGAGAAAGAGAAGGACAAAGACAAAGACAAAGAGAAAGAGAAGGAGTCAGAAGTGGAGATCGAGTACATCACAGAGGAGCCGGAGATCTACGACCCCAACTACATCTTCTTCAAGAGGATCTTTGAGGCATTCAAGGTGACTACAGGGCACTATTGACTTACAGTAATGCGTCTATATTCTTTTTCACAGAAGGCTTTAATGACAGGTGAATATTCATTTTGTTGTGTATTATGGCTTTTGTTTTGCTATAATGCAGCCTTTTACTTCTCTCTCCTAGCTGACCGATGACGTGAAGAAAGAGAAGGAGAAGGAGCCTGAGAAGGCAGAGAAGCAGGAAACAGCCGTGCTGCGGAAAAAGGGCTTTGAGGATGAGAAGAAAGACAGCGACGACAGCGATGAGGTTTGAATCCTTCCATCTGTTAGAAATACGTGACAGAGGGGAACTAAATCCTGATGGTTTACGTGTAAAACATTTAAAATATTTTGTCATGTACAGGAACTCAGACCAGATGTACCTAAACTCTCAAAGAAGAAGCTGAGGAGGATGAACAGGCTGACGGTGGCTGAACTCAAACAGGTAAAGTTAACACTAATAGTCATCATTACTTTTTACGATAACAGAATTTCTTTTTTTCAGCCTGATGTTGCAGTCTAAAATGAGCTTCAGTACTATCAATAACCTTTCATCCCATTTCTGCTCCTGCCTGTAGCTGGTGGCTCGTCCAGATGTGGTGGAGATGCATGATGTGACGGCCCAGGAGCCCAAGCTGCTGGTCCACCTAAAGGCCACCAGGAACACGGTGCCGGTGCCCCGCCACTGGTGCTTCAAAAGAAAGTATCTGCAGGGAAAGAGAGGTATAGAGAAGCCTCCGTTTGAGCTGCCGGAGTTCATCAAGAAAACTGGTATCCAGGAGATGAGGGAGGCCCTGCAGGAGAAGGTGGGCTACCAGTGACATATCTTCATTTTCCAGCCGCTCCTTTCAACCTTTCTATTTTCAAGGAGAATGATCAGTGAAATTCAGCCATAGCGTCTTCATTTTTTTTCATTTTCTATTTACAGGAGGACGCCAAAACCATGAAAACCAAAATGAGGGAGAAGGTTCGTCCCAAGATGGGAAAGATCGACATCGACTACCAGAAGCTCCACGACGCCTTCTTCAAATGGCAGATCAAACCCAAACTCACTATCCACGGAGACCTTTACTACGAGGTACTACATCCTTGAGAATTCAAACAATTGTTCACATTTCTTTTACCTTTTAGTAAAATCTTCTTCATATTATGTGGGGTTAAAAAAAAAAACATTATTTGTTATTGCTCCCTGGCGGCCGTTGCTGCACGCTGCTTTAAAAGGCCGACCAAGTGACCTTCTCTGTGTGCGCTTTTTGTGCAGGGAAAAGAGTTTGAAACTCGTTTGAAAGAGAAGAAGCCCGGTGATCTGTCTGATGAGCTGCGTATCGCTCTGGGCATGCCAGTTGGACCGGTAAGATCCACTAACATTATAATTCCTTGTGAATTTACAGAGCAATAAACAAATTGTTGAGTTAGCAAAGCATTTTCTCTCGAAAAAAATACACAAATATGGCCATATACAGTATATCTAGAGTCGTATGAGGTTCCAGTTGTGCTAAAAATGTTAATTTCTCATTATATTTCAACATTATGTCTTTACATGTGTGCTGCAGTTGCCTTTCTGATTGTGTTGTTATCCTTGCTGTTATGTCACTTTCCCTCTTATCCTGTTGCTTCACTCTGTGTTACTGCTGTTAAATTTAAGAGTTTACAGGCTGTGAAAATGAATCTTGTCCTGTAAGACAAGACAAGACTTGTTTACACACTAACACACTAACAAGGAGAAGAAAACAACAGCTGAGAATATTAAAATATTGGGCAGCTTGTCCTGTCTTGAAACTTCAGTTACAGGCAGCAACAGTTGACATGAATAAATTAATGTTGATATGTTTGTAGCTCATATAAACCCTCAGAGAATTAACACAATGCATCAAAATGGAATAGTTCTGGCTTTGCCACAGTTTCAAGCAGCACTCTACTGCTACTAAACCATGAAGCGAGCAAACAATGCGGGTCAGTGAGCTTACATTGTCTCTCTTCTCCCCAGAACGCCCACAAGGTGCCTCCTCCCTGGCTGATTGCCATGCAGAGGTACGGCCCCCCTCCCTCCTATCCCAACCTCAAGATCCCCGGACTCAACTCCCCCATCCCAGATGTAAGACAAATATTCCTACTTTTACACATACAATAATAATCCAATGTATATATTATTGTAAAACGTTTTTCTGTTGGCGTCACTGTGCAAACTAACTTATTCAACACAGCAAAGGTGTTACATTATTGTGTCAGTATGTTTAATTTTTTCTTGTTCATTGCTCTTGTGTTTGTCTTCATCCTCTTGTTCCTCTGCCTGTTAGAACTGTACGTTTGGTTACCACGCCGGAGGCTGGGGGAAGCCGCCAGTAGATGAAATGGGCAAACCTCTTTACGGTGACGTGTTTGGGACCAATGCTGCAGACTTCCAGGTCAGGACTACACCTCCTCTTACACACACACACACACACACACACACAGCAATTATAAATCTCATGTAATATAAAGATGTGCTCCCTCTTCTGTAAAAGTTTGGATATTTATGATCGCCACCGTTCTTTTTCTTCTTTATTTAAACATCTTGAACAGAAAAGATTTTAAGCTTTAAATATTAAAAGTGTAAATAACGAGTTACACAGAATTTATTTATTAATTAATGAGGTTTGTATACACACAGATTGTTTAATTGCCAGATTTATGGAACAATATGTCTTTGTTTATGATCAGGCCAAAGCGGAGGAGGAGGAGGTGGATCACGCACCGTGGGGAGAACTTGAACCTTCAGACGAGGAGTCATCGGAGGAAGAGGAGGAGGAGGAGAGCGACGAGGAGAAACCGGACGAAACTGGATTCTTCACACCAGCAGACAGGTGCTTGACATGCAAATTGTGGCCGACGCTTTAATCAAGAAGTCACGAAATACGAATACATGAATGTTGAAGAGAAGGTGGTGTTATTGTGCCAATAACCTCACATTCTTGAAATGAGCTGCAAGGTTAAATGCCAGTTTTTCATTACATTATCAATGCAGAGACTTAAAGACTAATGACATTACCATAATTTATCTTGTTATTATAAAATTAACTTTCCTGTGAAAGTTTTTCTATATGCATAGACAAGTGAGGTCATTTCTGCCTAATATGTAGGCTGTGAAAATGCATTCATGGAGATGGTCACGCATGGACAAACTCATCATGTACTGTATCTCATTTTGTGTGTTTCAGTGGGCTGATCACCCCTGGAGGCTTCTCATCAGTACCCGCCGGCATGGAGACCCCAGAGCTAATTGAGCTGAGGAAGAAGAAAATCGAGGAGGCCATGGATGGGTGAGTACCACTCTGTACTGCCGCAGCAATGCTGCTGTTTTAATGTCCCATTTACTCCCAACAGCAGGGCTCCTGCTCTTTTGGTGCACCACCCACTAGAAACATTTAAAGCATTTTCAGGCAATGGGTTTATTTTAAGGGCTTGGAATCTAGGTTTTTTTACCAGGAAAGTCTGTCCGATATATTTAAATCTCTCTGGTCATAATGTTCGCTAAAAATAATGAACATTTGAGGACCATTCTCGCTGCGGCTGCTGTGTTCTGTTATCAATTGCCAATAAACACAGATATTTGACCGGAATCTTTCCTGTTATTCCAGGACATTGAAATCTTCCAGGAAACGTGGACCAATTAATAACTAATCTAAACCCTGCTTAGAATATGAATAATAAAAACATGTATGTGAAAATGAATAATAGGCTAAAACATGACCATGCTGTTTTGCTCATAGAAATGAGACGCCACAGCTGTTCACGGTGCTCCCAGAGAGACGAACTGGCCCCGTAGGAGCAGCCATGATGGCCTCAACACACATCTACGACGTGTCAGGGGTAAGACGACTCTATTTGAGCTTGAGATGAGATATGTTTGTGTGTAGGCGTGAACCGGTATGTGTCCAAATGAAATAACAATACTGTAGCCATGCTTTAATTCTTTCTTCCTCTCTGCTGTTTTCAGGCCATGGCAGGTCGTAAGGCGGGCGGAGGGCAGGAGTCGCAGGGCGTAGAGGTGGCCCTGGCTCCAGAGGAGCTGGAGCTGGACCCCATGGCCATGACGCAGAAGTACGAGGAGCACGTCAGAGAGCAGCAGGCCCAGGTGGAGAAAGAAGACTTCAGCGACATGGTGGCTGAGCACGCTGCCAAACAGAAGGTACAGAGACACCGAATCAATGTCATTATTAAAGTTATAGTCCTCCTTCATATAAATAAATGTCCTTTTTTCCCTCTGTTCTTGATTTATGATCGATAAAACAATCTAGTAATTCAATATGTACCCAGTTCTTGAAAGCTTTTACATTTGCTGTTCGCAAGTAGGATTGGCATTTCTCTGGCGAACAGTAATATTGTCTCCAGGCAGCTGCAGCAGAAATTTGAAGAGCTACATACGTAGTTTCTACAGAAGTTACAATACATTCAATAGAAATCCAATGGTAAAGGATTCTAAAGTTGGGGTCACATTGTCAGAACTCAATCAAAGTGCTTAAGTCACAGCAAGTGTGATTGTTCTACATAATAGTTTCAACTTAGTTATGTTGAAAGGCTATTAAATCTTTTATGGAGTATGTGCTTTATGTTTCTATTATGCTTTTTTCCTTAATTTCGACGTTAACTGTGTGAAGTTACACTGCAATGCTCAATAACAGATGACCAACTGCATCATTAAACATTGGGCAGCTGGTCACATTTAAGCCCCACATGATAAACTGATCACGGCTTATGCACCAAAACAGGGCTCTGCAGGTGTTTTTATCTATAAACTAAAGGAAAGTGAGACGCTGTCAATGCAGCCTGGTTTACCATAATTCCAGTGTTCCCTTTCTGGTGACATTTGAATATTAATAACCCTCTTTTCTCCCCCCCATTCTGCTTGTTTGTCATCGTACAGCAAAAAAAGAGGAAGGCCCAGCCGCAGGACACAAGAGGCGGCGCCAAGAAGTACAAAGAGTTCAAGTTCTAGAGCAAAAACACCAACACGAGGCGCTGCAAGAGAACGAGCCACAACAGGAAATGAAAGAGGAAGAGCCATACTCAGATTTCAACTTCAGAAGATGTAGACTGCATCAGCAATCATCTGTTAGACCAGTGACAGCAAACACATGTTTTTGTTCCTTTTTTTAAACCTATAAATAGACGATGCTTTTGTGACGCATCTCATTTAATCGGTGAGAATGGTGACGTGTATTTCCTCTGTTTGACATTTTATGTCTTGGTTGTGTTTTTCACTGTAACCATGTTTTTGTTTTTTCTGTTTTTTGTAAATAAATGAAATGATGACGGAAGATCACAACTGTACTGCCCCAGGTTTCCATTTCATTTAATTCCCTTGCATCACTTTGTGGGGAGTTTCTGTAAGTGTTCACTGACAGATAATCTGAGTCACTGTATGTCGTCACCAGCTGGACTCTAAGACAAAAGCTTGTTCAGCCTAAAACACATTTTTTAGGTTAAATATCTTTAAATTGTACATTGTACAGGCTTATTTGTTTTCTTACTAAATGTTTAAGGTTTATATCACTCATGTCTGTATAATATGTGAAGCTACAGCAGCCATCCACTGTTTTACAGGAGGTCGTGTGGCAGACTATTTCTTGGCTGGGATCAGTAACTTCCTGGAGACTGGAGACTCCTCTGGTTGCCTGGTAACTGCTCAGAGCCAAGAAATCCTCCAACACCCCCCCCCCCCCCCCCCCCCCCCCCCCCCCACTAATCAAGGTAAATTGTGAAGATGTGGCGTATTATTGGAAATTTGCTTCATTTAAAACCTCTACAGTTTAATTGGAGAATTGTTATAACAAGTTATTTTCATAAAGAGACCCCAAAAGCTATCTCTCTGCCAGCTCGGTTGCTACGGTAACACGGATGTCATTATCACTCAGACCAAGAAATCAGGGGGAGCACCAGATGCATGAGGGACTTGAGGGGTTGGTTTATAATGCCTGAGACTTTTAAGGTATGACTCATTAATTCTCACAGACATGCAGACTCCCTGCTGTTGCCTTGTGCTACGACAGGCCCACGTTTCTGCAGCTAGAGGGCAGGAGTGGCTCCGAACGTGTCCCCCGTCTGGGAGGCACAGTGACCCAGATAGCTGCGGCAGCCCAGTGTTGTCTCAGCCACTAGTACACATGCTCACACACACAGGGAGCAACAGTCTGTTTAATTTTTAAAGGCTTTTATTGTCTTAGAAATACAATAGTACGTGTACTGCCAATAATATAGAGCTTAAGCTGGTTGGATGACTAATGATGGTTGTAGCAGGTATTATTAATATTATTGATGAGGATGAGTCAAGTTTCACAGTGACACCTTTGTGAGTGGGACATGTGCCCATTCAGGAATAAATGACATCATCATGTCTTTATCTCTGCTTGCCAGCGCTCGTTGGTTCAGTATGAGCGGCCGACTGTGAGGATACCGCCCACAGAGCCATCCATCCATCCAGGGTATTGCTATTGATTTTTTTCTGAAATCAACATTCAAACACCCGTTGTCTTTTACGCCTAAATTACTTTAAATTTAAATTACATTGATGAAATCGTCTTCAACAAAAGAAGAAAAGAAATACCTAGTGAAAAGCACGATGTGAAGGTGATTTATACTGTATTAGAGATGAAATGATTGGTTGTTCAATCGATTAGTCGATGGACGGAAAAAAATGAATAAATAGTTAATTGATTCATCATTTCCACCATTTTTCAAGCAAGAATGTCCACAATCCAATTAAATGTGAGGATTTGATGCTTTTCTTTGTTTGATGACAGTAAACTGAATGTCTTTGGGTTTTGGACCGCTGGTCCGGGAAATTAAACTGGGCATTTGTCACAATTATCTGACATTTTAGTGTAAGATAATCAAGAAATGAATAAATAATGAGAATAATCATCAGTAGCAGCCCTAATAAACTGTATATGAATTGGTATATTTTGCCAGATATTGCAAATACAGAGAGAAGTATTTGCACATCAGTATAATTCACTTTTCTATTACAAATACTGTATACACTGCACAACACTTAATGTTAATGTATGAAAATAGTTATAGTAGATCTCCATATAATTGTGTTGCATAAGAGACGGTATAAACTTAATTGATTCTGACATTGGCTTTGGGGCCTGTCCAGTGTCACTGACATGGCAGATTTAGGGCGCTGTTTAAAAAGTAACCCAGGATAATCCAATGACCCTGTTTTAATCTGCTTGATTCTAATCTCTTTATCAATGGCAGGAGAGAAGCATGTTAAAAAGAGCAGGGGGTTTGCACTGCGTTAAAGTCATCCGGCTGATTATCCAGAGCGAGGAACGGGGATAGGCAGCCAAGCGGAGAGTCTGCATTGTTTTAAGCTGAATTCCCAGATTCCCAGACACCTTCGATCTAGGAGGAAGCGCTGGCTATCCAGTCACGTGAGTTTATGTTTTGCTTGGTTGGAAGGAAAACCAAACTCTTCCTTCTGCCCTACTTCGTTGTCCTCCACTAGAATCTGAATAAATGAGCAGGAAGAAGTTTGAACCTACAATCAACAGGGCATGAAACAGTCTCACTACCTCTAATACACTGGCTGCACACCATTAGAAACACAGAACTGCTGGCGAATGCAAATAGGGAGCCCGACTGTGATTAAATAGGCCCAACACCTCCACACCTACACTGATTTATTAAAAGGGTAAGTAACTATTAAAGTAATGCTGCCCTTAAAAGAGTACTCGAGCGATTTATGAGATGATGAGAAGCGGGCTACAGGAGTTGGATAAACCCACTTCTTCCTAACTCCACACCTCCAGATTTTTTTTTTTTTTTTTTATCAGACGTTGCAGATCTTCTTCTGGAGCCCCAAAAAGCTTTATACAACTTTAACATTTGCAGCAGTTCTCCCCAAGCGCTGTAAACAGACTTTGATGTGTAAAATCGGTGGAATTCCCCTCTGAGAAAAAAGATCTATTGGTTGCACATTGACCCAGTAGTAAAGTGGAAGTAGTACCAGAGACAGTACTTATCAATTCATCAGCAGACTATAAGGAAATGACAATGTAACGCTTCTTTTTAACCATTTATTATATATCGATGTGGCTTCGCTGCTGTCAAACTCATGAATGTACCATTCTGCCCTCCTAAAATCTCCAAGATTTAAAGCCTTAAATGCAACCTAGACAACCTTTATTATTTCAGTTTGATATTGTGCTTATATCCCGCCTTTATCATATTACCACACAGCAAACATGTGTCCATTCCAGATACCATTCCATATAATACAGTAAGTCACACAAAGAGATGGGTGAATGGGGGGTTACAGGGTCCATCAGCTCAATTTTGCCCCTAAACGGCTATGATAGATAGATGTTAAAGAGGAGCAAACAAACATAAAACACTGTTAGCTGTTTGTTTTGTGTTACATCATTGCTACCAGTGGTTACTGCAGCATCGCACATGTCTGGAAACCATCCATGAACATTTTAAGCACATAATGTTGTTGTAAACCCCGATGACAACGGTGATAATCTGCCCACAAAAACGTCAATCTGAGGGCAGCCAGCCGTGCCGTGACGTTGGTGGAGTGATTAGGTCACCTTCTGATCCACATGCAGATTTAGAGATTGCAATCATAGCCCTGCCTTTGTCACTTGAGGGTGCAAACACTGCACCTGTTTCATGCTGCACTGACAGGCAGCCAAACACAGGCAGAGCTGCAGCATGGTGTTAGTTTCACAGGGTGAAGTGTTGCTTCCAGTTGGTGATTACAAGGTAAACAGAAGTGGAAAAATACACGGCAGACAAGCATTTGGTATGTTTTCTCAGAAATTACGCCTTGAAACCGCATGCATACTACATTTTTACCTGATAATCAGCCTGTAGGAAGTAAGCAAAGACTTATCTGAACATTTAAAAAGATGGGTTTTCCCACCTCAAGCTGAATTCAAAGACTGTAACCGGTTTTGCACCTTTGTCTATTTGCGTGCTCACAATGGCTAAAAGAAGGTGTGTGAGTGTGTGTGTGAGAGCTTGCATGTGTGGTTGACTAATGGGAATCGTTTCAGTAACATCTGAGACTCCCGTCAGTGCACCATATGGGCCGTACCCATCCGAACACATATTGTTTTCTTGTATGAGAGAGTTTGCTCTAATATTGTGAGTTTTTATTTTCACTGTGGGAATCAACCGGCTAATTAATTGGGTCAAAGTTCACGAGGCAGCTCAAGGCAAACTAACTAATAGGCAAATTTACTTTATTTGCATGAACAGTTACATTGGTAAAGAGGATATATTGTACTATGCATATACTGTAAACAAGATTTGCATGGTAAGTATAATAATCCAGAATGTAATAAAAAACGACAAACAATAAATTATTTGCATATCACTACACTATATACTGCACTGTACACCATACGCAATATAATACATTTTTAAATGATTACGAAAAAATAATACAATACAAAATGTATAAATATAAAAAAAAATAATATAATACAAAATATTATTATAATACAAAATATTTTTATACTATGTTTATTTGTACTGATGATGATAATAATACAATAAAAATAAAATAATAAACACACAAGACAAGTTATAAAAGTAACCAAAAATACAAACAATAATGAAAAATCAAAAGTGAACATATTATTTAAAAAAAATACACAAACAAATACATTCAAATGAAATAATTAAAGTAATTTAAAACAAAATATCCTCTCTCAATTCAATTCTATGTTATATAATAAGAGGTGCAACTGAATAATCTCCAAAGGTTTGAAGGTAAACCATTTCCAGCCTAACTTACATTTAATATCAGTGGGCTACAACTTCTATAAATAAAGATAGAGTTTGGATAATAGAATAACATGCAAAGAAAACAAAACGTATACCAATAAAGTGTACAGTTGTAGTAGTACACACACACACACACATATATATATATATATATATATATATAGTGTGGTACATGTAAGAACAGCTGACACAGTGCGCAGCCCTCTGTCGGCCTGCCCCTCTCCTGCTGTGCGTCCTCCCGCTGAGGAGGCGTAGCTCGTCGCTCTCTCTCTGCTCATTGTGCGACTCCGGCGAGAGAAATTTCCGCTTCCTGCAACCGATAAACACGAGAGAGAGAGAGAGGGAGAGAGAGAGAGAGAGAGAGAGACGGACGCGGGGGATTTCGCTGCCTGCCTTCGGGTCCAAACCCGCCCGGACCGCCGCGATGTTTCCACCGTCAGCCGGCGAGTAGCACGCAACCGGGGCGACTTTTTGCGCACCGTGCGCGGGAGCGTTTTTACGCATTCGCGCCGCCAGGAGACTGACAAAATAAAGCCGAGGAAGGAGGAGGAGCACCATATAACAAAACACAAAAAAAAAGGAAAAGGAACACACACACACACACACACACACACGCGCGGAGGAGCCAGGCTACTACGGGTGTTCCTCCCCTGCAGCCCCGTGTGAGAGCCCGTCTTCAGCCTCCGGGATGTCGGAGCGCGGAGGGCTCCCGCGGACCGGGGGCGTCCCTTCGCCGCACATGCAGCCCTCCAAGCCGGTCACCATCACCTCCAACCGGCCGGTGCACATGAACCTGTACGCCACCTGGGAGGTGGACCGCTCCTCGCCCAGCTGCGTGCCGAGGTATGTGGGGGGGGGGGAGCGTGACTTATCGTTTTTTTGTTGTTGTGTGTGTGTGTGTGTGTGTGTGTGTGTGTGGTTGTGTGGTTGTGAATGGGAAATGACCCAGTCTGTGTGTTCACACTGTTTGAAAAAGATTATCGCCTCATGTGATGGGATTGTTGTATTAACAGGCTAGAAGGTCACATTAAGAGCAATAAATACCCCCTTTGATTGGGTTATTTGCCTCTTTTTTTTTTACCTCCTCCAGGACCCTTGAAAGGTCCTCAGACCGCAGTTTGACTACCACCACTTCACAAATAATCATTACCCGGGAGCTTTTACAACCCCAATGTAGCGCAC
This sequence comes from Lateolabrax maculatus, assembly GCA_031216445.1. Classification (NCBI taxonomy): domain Eukaryota; kingdom Metazoa; phylum Chordata; class Actinopteri; order Acropomatiformes; family Lateolabracidae; genus Lateolabrax; species Lateolabrax maculatus. Next base: position 5,812,125 of record CM062207.1, read on the forward strand.
ACAGAACAGGCATGTCCCCTGGTTATTCTTTTATACTAATAAGGACTTGCGTTTGTTGGGGCAGCTGCAGCCTTTTCCCCAGCAGGCAGCCTTGGTTGTTGCCCACCTGATCAATGCAGACACGGGGACTGATGAAGCGTTTGGGTTGCAGACTGTCACCGCCACTGTAGAAGGGCATTTTGTTTCCATATGTGATGCCGCTGCAACATCAGGCGCCGTTGATATGTTGGTTTGTAGAAGCAGAGGAATGCGGGGAGAGAGGTTTTAGGTGACTCCACAGGCAGAAATGAATCCCTTTTTCCCCTGACACGTTGGTCATTGCAGGCTCTGATGCAGTGGAAGTTGTTGTGTGTGTGTGTGTGTGTTCATGTGGACAATGCAGCAAGGTCACAGCAGGCGAGACACCTTATCCACCTCAGCTGAGTCCCAAACAAAGACATTCAAGTAGGCGTCTTTGTGTGACTGTGCAGGGATTCGGGCAGGCTGGCGTGTACCGAATGTCACGCTGCCGACAGGAGCAGACGCACTTGCTCGTGTGACCTGCGTTACTCTCGTCGGCGTGAAAATGCACGAACTGGATGTGATGTCCATGTATGCGCTCCGGCCCAAAGTCTGTCTCCTTGTATTTACGATGGCGTGGTAATAACCGTGGTCGTGAGTTAGATTCAAGGTCAAAGGTTAACCGCTGTGACTGAAGTGCCGCTCCTGTGATTCACAGCCCCGGCTAAGCATACGGTGTGAGAGCTGATGATGAATCTTACAGCAAATCCAACGGAAAGGAAGACGTAGAAGAAGGAAAATCAAGATCTTTTGTTTGCAGAATTGATTTGTTTTCATCTTCTTTGACGCTAACAGACACGTTTACACGTTAAATTGCAGGTAAACCTATCTTGTGATCCAAGAACCAATACAATAACATGAAATGGACAGTTTGCCCTTAAATTGTGTTGTTTTTCTAGTCAGAAGACTGAATTGCAGCCTTTTCAGATGAGCTCAGATGTTTAGGTTACTGAAAGCAATTAGTGGGGAACAAAGCATGCTGGTAAAAGCATCATGCAACGCTCACATGCTGACATCTTAATGCTGCCTTCTAAAATGCTTTGGGGCTTTACTGGGTTTAGAAGCAAAACCTCAAGAGTATGTTTTGCTTCTTAACATTTTGGCAATGTGTGTAAGCGAGCGTGTGTGTGTGTGCGCACCATGCGCTTGTGAATAAATGATACAGTCCTGGATCTTTATTTTGGAACAGCTCGCATGAATAAAACATCCATTGTTAGCCTACATTTTAAATATATTTCCTCCTGACCTTTCCTTTTGAGATATGGATTATCACCTTTGTGTTTGCACACTAGTATCCACAGCTGATTTAGAATATTCTGGCGTCGTGCTTCGAAATGTGATTTTTGGATGATGTTTTTTTGGGGGGGGGCCTTTTATATTTTTTTTCAGCAGCCTTCACGGTCTGTCAAATATCTTCGATTTCACTGCAGTTGCAGCAACAGAGAGAGAATCACAGAGGCAGAAAAATGGGGTTGAGACTGGGAGATGGGAGAAGAAGCAGTGGCTCTGTCATCTACATTTAAATAGGATTTCTTACAGACACAGGCAGTAGGAAAGTCTTCAGAAACGGTGCTGACAACTAATCTTCCAGAGCTGGAGGAGCCTTCATCCACTATAGACTGACATTCAGTCCTGTTGATGTTTTGCAGTCAGCTGAATGTACCCTATTTGCTTCGTGTTGCTTAATCTTTGCCGCTGCAAGTAGGACTCTGAACTTCCCTCCTCTAGCGGAGGTGTTGTTGCTCTAACCTCTTCCTGTCTACCCAAAATGCCACTTGGTATGCTGTTTATGCAGCGCTGTGGATTGAATTTGCCCTGGCAGGCACAAACATGCACTCAGCTGCCTGCTCCAAATCCCTATCTGTGGCGAAACATGGAAAAATGCTTAACATATCAGCCAAGGACAGTTTGTTTTGTGGCATTTTTGGTCATATCAAGTGGGTAGTAACAGGAAATATGAGTGAGGGAGGATATCAGTCGCTTGAGCAGGCATGAGTCAAATTCTGCGAACTCACTGTATCCGTCTTCAAGTTTGAACAACCAGGACAGCATGAATATTTGTTTTGAAGGGGGCACAGAAGCACAGTCGTCTGAAATCGGCTCCACCCTTCCTCATATCCATCAACGCGAGTGCCTCTGAGGTCATTTCTGTGTTCAGCCCTCCTCACCTTCTATTCTGCTCTTTACTAGAGACCAATAAACCATTTCACTGGCTCCAAACCTGCTCTGTCAGTGTGGTGTAGTGGGTGATTCCTCCCTCCGCTGTCGCCTCGGGCTTCTGCAGTGTCATCAGCGCAAACACACACACACACACACACACACACACACACATATATATGTATAGTATATACCGGTGCTTTCCACTATCCCCTATGCTTGGTTCATTGGTTCCTCTCCCTCACCTCGGGGGGGTGAAACCTTCATTTATCTGCCGCCAGATAATCCCACTGATGAGTACAGTAGCTGCTCTACCAGGCTCGAAGCCTCACCTCACTCATATGGAGGCTGTAGTGAATAAAGATTAGCAGTTCTCAGGTGTGTTTTTGCGTTGGTGTCAGGTGGAATGTCAATGGTGGCTGCCAGTGTTCGCACCACAAATGGTTTGGATTCCAGCATCCAGCAGAGTTTAGTTAAGGCCCCCCTTGTGCAGCCACTCTGCGTCAGGTATTCCAGGAATGGGGCCTGTCGCAGAGTTCATCGCCTTGCATTATTTAAGGTCTCCTTAAAGAGCTAAGTGGAAAGTCTCATGACTCAGGTCCATAGATGGCTCAAAGTGGCTTCCAAGCCTGGAGTGAGTGGGGAGTCTTTTTTTTTTTCCCCGAGCAACCACAGATCTATAAGAAGGGAGTCTGGAAACTGGGTACAGTCTGGACCATAGAGAAGAGGAAATGTATGTTTAATGCAAACACAAACAGAATTGTAAAAAACAACTATCTGTTTTAGAAGCAGTTACTTGCTGGTCTTTTGAACGTTTGGAGAGAGTCATTGGCCAGGCTAGCTGTTTCCCCCTGCTTCCAGTCTTTGTGCTAAGCTACGCTAATCGCCTCCTGAATCTAGCTGTGGTTTCCAACTTTGGGAAGGGGTCACAAGATAATCAACAGGACTGGAAGAGCTTGGCCGAGTAGCAAAAGTAAAGTAACGAGCAATGTGACACATTACTTTTGCTGCTGAGTAATTAGTAAAAAAATTAGTAGTAGGCAGATTTTTAAACGTTGACACAGCCACGCTGAATGTTTCCCCCTGCTTTCCAGTCTTTATGTTAAGATAAGATAATCGCCTGCTGCCTCTGGCTTCATATTTAGCATACAGACATGAGCGGGGTAATGATATTCTCATCTAACTCTCTCCCAGTTGTCAAACTGTTTCTTTAAAAATATATATTTTGTAAACTTTTACCCAGAGCGGCTCACGGAGACTTCAACATTTAAATATGTTTAATCTCCTTAATCGGTGAGGACAGGAGGATTATGAGATTTTTTTTGGGGCCACACTACATGATTAGAAGAACATGTATGTCTAATTGCAGCACTTTTGAAATACTGGTTTCAAAAGTGCTATGGGATTTCCTCTTGTATTAAAAGAAACAACCCCTGAAAAAGGAACTTTCCTTTCAATTTTTGGTTGAATGGTTCCACTTAATCTCTGGGGAAATCACAAGTTCTGGTTGCTTGGTTTTAAACAATCATGAGCCGAAAGATTGTGAACCATGATCCAAGATATCAAAGATTTTGAGCAGCCAAGATGAGCACATACATAATAAACACATCTAAACATCAGTCATGCCTCTTTCTATCCAGGAAACTAAAACATATATTGTCAGGAACCTTCAAAATGTTCCATGTTTAAACCAGTTCTACTTGAGCTTTTTTGGTCCTCAAAAGAGCATCAGCTAAAAGCCTAAAAAAATTAGAGCTAGAATAAACATATATACAATAAGTGAAAACAGCAAGGTCATTGCATTAAAAATGAATGTTTATCTACTGTCCTGGTAATCAATACTTTTGGCATGAGAATGTGCGGTGCAGAAATGCAGGATGTTCTGAATTATACATCCTGCATTTGTTAGACTCGTTTGCTGTAATTACCCTGCAACACAATAGGGACGACACTCGTTCCTCGAGTGTCAGCGTTACACTATCCCCCCGGTCCCCTAAACCCCCGGCTGCTGAACACAGGCAAATGGAAAGTAATGGAGAGAGTGCCAATGGGCTATCTATCGCACACGTGCGCACATGCGCAGACGGGGTGGTAGTGTTCATTAAGAAGCCTTGGCTTCGCCACTTGCCCTGGCGCTGCTCGTTCTTCCGCACAGCTGAGTGGCAAAGAGGTCTGAAATTTCCTCTGCGGCTCAGCTCGCCAGTTGGAGATGAAGGGAGATAGAGTGTAAAGTACAAACCACCTCCTCCTCCTCCTCCTCCTCACCCTGACTTTCCATGATTATTTACTATTTCTGATAATGGACGTCCAACCTCAAGCCTCAGTGAGAGATGGGAGATGATGACGTGGCCATTATAGACTTCAATGGTCTGTTTATCCAATGGCCTTGGAAAGATAAAGGAGTGTAATTTATTAGTGTTATTCATAGGAATTATATCGTATTTCAGTTGAAATGGCAAACCAGTAAATTCATTGCAGTGAAGGGAGTATTGTCATGTTTTTCTCAGCAGCTTGCAGGCTGGCAGGCTGTAAAAACCTGCAGTGAAACCTCTCACCTGGCTTTAAAGAGCTTCTAACCCACTCAAAAGAATTTCACTGGTATTCCTTTCAGTGCTGTAATGCCCAGTAGTGGAATAAATGCTCTTTTATAGACCTTTTATGAGAATAGAATTCGCAGGGTAACAGGGTCAGTTTGGAGGCTTGAGAATTAGGCAAAAGAAAAATATCAGTATTAGACTTATTGGTTGAGTGCTGATTAAAATATACCCAGTCTGGTTGCTTTGGTTGTTGCTTTAACAAATGGAAATTTGGCCCAAATATAAGACATCCACTCGATTCCCATGAGTTGTTTGTGGAAAATATACTTTTTGACTTTTGTCCGCAAGATACTGTTTGTCCACGGAAAAGATAATCCTCATCGTAGTACTTCCGCTAATGTCATTCCCAATCTGAATGATTTTCTTTGGCTGTTTCAGATTTTTCAGAATATTTTTTCTTGTCTTTTTCAGCTCCTCACCATGACAATTTTTTGGTGCTTGACAGATGATTTTCTCTCCGTTCAATTTCTTTTATAAAAATATTGGTAGACGCTTTCGACTTGTCTTCACTCGTCAGGAGTTTATTTCCTCTGTGGCAGAAAAATACTTGACGTGAGTTGACAGAAACTCACTGCGACTAACTAAACACTTTGGGGGCTGAATAACTCCAACAGACGGACTATAAACGGACCTGAAGAAACTTGCTACCCTGGCAGCATTAAGGCAAAAAACAACCTATAGTGCAACAACTCTGAATATCTGATGTTGTTATTACACAGTTCTCTAGTCTTTGGCGAAATTATACGAACTCTACGTTTTCAAACATAATTTTCAGTAAAAGAAATCTCATCTCATATTCAGGCCAATATTGTAAATTAGACAGCCAATGTCTGTTTTTTTTAAAAGAAAGGAGCCTCCCAGAGGTGAGTGGCTATGTGACAAAAATAAATAATTTGGCTGGTGGCTGGTTTTCAGTTTGCTCTCACTGTGTATAAGAGAGAAAGAGGAGAGGAGCATATAGATAGTGAAGCTGAGTTGTCCTGCTGCTGCTGCTGCTGCTGCTGCAGCAGTGTAGATGTGGTTGATTTGGGGTATAGCACTGCTGTGGTCTGAAGAGGCCTCTGTTGCGGTTTTTGTAAGGTTAGTGTATGTGTGTGTTTTTGAGAGCCACACTGCTTATGTCTCATTGCAGTGATCCCCCTGCTGGGGCATCATAGACTCCCATCTGGCTAGGGCACACACACACACACACACACACACACACACACACACACACACACACACACACTTACACATATTTCCATTTCTAAGGTGTAGTGACACCTATTCACGGACAATGTCACCGACATATGCTTGGCTTCCATCTAGTGTGTTATAAACAAGGACACTGTGGCATCCAGTTACATAAAAGGACATGCTGTGAGGGAAAGACAAATCATGCTGACAACAGGTACATAATCACACACACACACTCACACTGGATCATGTTATTACAAAGCGTTTTCTACATAATCTCATTTTCAGCCTGTTGAAACATGAGCTGGATGCTTAGATTGAAATACGAGATGGAAAATTAAAGTTAGTCATTCAATTTCTCATTCAGTGCATAGTTTGTTTATGTGTTGCTGTCTGGAACAGAACAATCACATACTATTAAGTATGATAAATTGCAGTAGTTAGTACAAAAAAGACACACACACACACACAAGTGGACTCGCTATAATTTCATAAAGTGCACTCGGACATAAACATGTGCTGCTACTGTATATCTGAATGTCCATGCAAATAATGTGTGCACACGTTCGTAATCCTCCAGCTCAGGTTACACACTGTTTCCCCTGTGTGATAACACAAGCTTGTAATGCACTTAACACAGATTGACCTTGACACGGTGCCTGTGTTTAAGGATTACTGGCAATAATTTATTGACATTTCTTCATTTCTGCAGCTGTTTGAAAACAACTCATTTAGTTGACTATTATTATTATTATTCTTTTCTAATTGTTTAAATATTGTTTGGAGAGTTTAGTGTTGTTACCTGGATGTTGTTGTAGTGCTAGTGTAGTGACGATATAGTACGATTCTGATTTATGATGACTGTTGGCACTTTTGCATTGTGTGTTTTTTCTCAAGGTGTTTCACTCACCAATTTTCCCTTTTCGTGGTCCTCTGATTGGATAATTTACCCAGAATGCACAGTGCAGTAAATATGAAGCTACATCCAGGGGACGGTAAGCTTAGCATAGAGACTGGAAGCAGGGGGAAAAGAGTCTTGCTCTCTCCAAAGGTAACATGTTATGTCTTGTTTGTGTTATCTATACAGAAGTGTGAAAATGACAATACGGTCCTGGTAGGTGGATTTTTGTGCCTTTGGGCAGAGCCAGGCCAGTTGTTTCCCCATTTCCAGTCTTTATACCAGGCTATGCTTACTGTCTCATTGCTTCTGCTTTATATTCAGTGTACAGACTCTTGGCAACAAAGCAAATAAGTTTCCCAAAATCTCCGACTGTCCTCTTAAGAAGTAGAATCCCAGTTTTTTTTTTTTTTTTTAGAAACTAAAGCTAATGGTTGAGTTCAGGTAATGGACGTTAACTAGTACAGAAACAAAATTACTTCTATATAAAGAGACACATTTGCAATCTTCTTTCTGCCTCAGCAGTTGCTCCTCGACTCGAACTGTCACTCTGATGCTCTCAGCCCGTGGTGATGGCTGGATCACAACGGGCATCCATAGCAGGGGTTCTGATTGGTCGATAACCAGGAAGTTAATACCATTGCCCATTCAGATAGAGGTTTCCTGTTCCGCGGCTCTGCAGGGCGGCGGGCAGCGAGCTCCGATGGCATTGTTTCCCCACCTCCAGCTAAACTGGATTAGGCGGGTGCTCTGCTCATTAATCTGTAATCGCTTTAACGAAGGGTCAATTATATTGTGTGTGTGTGTGTGTGTGTGTGTGTGTGTGTGTGCGTGCACTTGTATTGTGTGTGTGACAACGAAAAGAGGATTCCTGCTGTATGCTCCTGTAGCGAGATGTGATCGGGGGAGCCTTTGTTTTCAATGCAAATTCACACCGATTTAATGAAACGCCGGCTCATGCACTCAGAACAGGCCTGTAAGCCAGCATTTTCCACTCTCTCTCACACAAGCACTATCTTATCTCTTCTCTCACACACACTCACACAGGCTGCAGGTCACATGCAACAGCCCTGTGCTCTGGATAACAAAGTGCAAACCAGCAAAAACATGATTAGCAAACTTGCCACCAATGATAACTTGTGCTCAGGTTTTTTTTTTTTCTTTGACGCAACATGTGCTAACCTCAATTTGTCACCCACATGCTTTTTGTTGTTGTTGTTGTTGTTGTAAACATGAATGATAGACTTTGACAGAGGTGTGTTTGCTTTATGTGTGTGTTTGAGTGTAAATATGTGTGTAGAGGTTGATTCTGCCCTCCTTAGGAAGTAACAGGCTTCAGTGTGTCCTTGCCTGTGGCTGTGGGAAGTAGAGCAAGACGGGACGAGATGGAGAGAGCGAGAGGGAGGGAGGGAGGGAGGGAGAGAGAGGTTGGAACAGAATGAAAAAGAGGGAGAGAGCGAGAAAAACGATGGAAAGCAAGCAGAAAAAAGTGAGCAAAAGAACAAGAGGTCACTTTTTTAGTTTTTTTTAGCACACACAAGACACCTCTATTCCTCTCTGTGTGTGTGTGAATTTGTATTACCTGCATTGTGGGGACTAAAACGTGTTGACACTGTCACATTATGGGGACTCATTTGCCATTTAGGGACAAAAAGCTGGTCCGCACTAGTTCAAAAAAAAAAAAGAAGTGGTGCAGCCTGGGGGAGCATGTTCCAGCCTTTAGGCATGTAGTGGTTATGGTTTAGGTCTGGATAAGTCCGTATTTAGAGCATTTATCTATTACTCAAAATGGCTTTCCTGAATAGCATTTCATCATCTCAAGGTACCTGACCACACCATCGCAGGCCCTTGCCTGGTAAGGGTTGGGGTTAGGAAATGTATGGAAGTCAATTCAAAGTCTTCCTAAGTGAGAAAAACAAGTGTGTGGGTGTGTTTGCAAAAGCATATAAAACTTCTCCTTTTTATGCAGAGGCAGGGCTAAGTGAAAACTATCTAACTAACTAACACATCAGAGTCTGCCTATTGACGGCTTCCATTAATTTCTATTCATAGTGTCCTATAATGTATATTCAGGCAGCCAGACACCTCTCAAAGCAAAGAATTGTGTGCGCAGCTCATACAGCAAGAAGGCGGTGGAAGTCGTTTTCATCACCTTTCACAGCTCTTGAATCCGCCTCTCGTCTCGCCTTGAACCTTTCATCAAATGGAGATGGCGTGTTACTGTGTGCCCACACCCTTGTCACATTGGGTGCCTTTTCTCACACTGTTGCATTGAATTCACAACAAGCACGTAAACCTGCATCTGGCCCTCTATTTAGATCTTCCGTCACATGCTTGTGTTTACGTGTTATTGTGTGCTCATGCGCTCATTGTCATGTTTTGCAGCACATTGGAGCAACATCTCTGTCCCCTTGCATGGGATTAACAGGGTGATTGTGTTTATGTGTGTATTTTTGTATGTTCACTCTGCATGCTGTCTCTCATGGTGTGATTTTCATTGCAGCTGCTTCTTGCCTCACCTTGGTTCTGCAGTATATGGTGTGTGTGTGTGTGTGTGTGTGTGTGTGTGTGTGTTTGTTCACTCTATTCACAGTGATCGCTTCTTTTAAGTATCATCTTCACTGCATTCTTTGCGGCACTTGAATCTGGCCCGTCTTACCTACACATTATATCAAATAGTGGTTGAGGATGTGTGTTGAATTGTGTGCACGTTGTTGTTTGTTCATGCTGTGTTTTCACATTGAATGCCGCCTTTGGCAGTGTCATTTTCATTACAGGTCTGGCAGCACTCAAATCAGTGTCCTGGCTGACCTTGCACTTAAATGGTGCCTGCGTGTGTGTGTGTGTGTTTAACTGCGTTCTCCTTGTATTTGTGCCTTGCAGTATCACCGTATGCTTCACAGAGTGCAAATCATCTTGCCTCACCTAGCGACTTACATCAAATAACGCTTTGCTGTGTGTCTGTGTGTGTTTGTGTGTTTGTGTGTGTGTGTGTGTGTGTGTGTGTCCTGGCAGGGTGCTGTTGCTTCAGGATAAGTGTCAGCTCATGACGGCTGGGTGACTGTTGCTCTCTACAGAGGCACAGCGAAAAAAGACTAGAGGAGGAAAGACATGGGAAAAGAGGAGAGAGGGATCAGGCGTCTTCTGGGCACCATAGCGGAGAAATTGAAGGGTGACGTTAGCCTGGTTCCAGACCTCTAAACCTAAAACTGTCGCCCACATCTCAGATTTTGTCATCTGTTTGCCAGGACTTTGCAGGACTAATCTGTCTGAGACAGATCATGACATTGTAAACATATGATCAACAGTTTAATCCAGGGCTGCAGCTAATAACTATTTTCATTGTCAATTAATCTGCAGATAATTTTAAATTGATTATGATAATTGGGAAATTGTGAGCAGCCAATCTTCACATTTAGAGCTGCAGATTAATTTTCCGTGGATCAGCTAATCAATTAATAAACACATTTTCAGCTCTAAATTTTACTCATATGTTAAACTTCATATATTTATACAATAAATACAAAGTAAAAAATGCTAGTGATCTTTAATATTATGGAGTTTATCATGCAGTAAGTATCTATTTCTCCTCTTGTTCTTACAAAAATCTTTAGTTAGATGCCTGTTCCTTGATTGAGTTAATTGAACACCACCTTCTTTTTGTTGATTTAGTCTTTTTAGCCTCATATAACATCTGTGAGGTGTCCTGTTAACAATATAAACCAATACTGTAACTATTATTTTGCATTGTGGACATCTTGACTCTGCTTTATCTGTTTTTCTGTACCAGGACGCTTAGTCGCACATTATTGATTATTTGTCCAGCAAAATATTGTTGAATAAACAACATTGACTGCCATTGCCAATAAACTTGCTCAGAGAGGCTAAGTGTGCACTGGCCAACGTAGCTGAAAATCCCATGAAAATCCGTCAGCAGTGATCTGTTAGGACAGAATCAAAGGCGATGTCACACTGAATAATGGAGCGATGACAAAATGGCCATTCAGTCAGAGTGTCAAGCTTAGGTAAAGCAGAGAAAAACCGTGCATACCATGGGCGACGAATCATGAAACAAGACAGACTGAGGGTGACGAGAAGAGGTCGATGAGAACGAGGAGAGGTGGGCACCATTGTGAGAAGTCAAGGGGGGGAGCGCGAAGCCGAGGGTGAGATGAGAGCAGGGAAGAAAAGGATTAGGCTGCGAGGGAGAGGAAAAATGGGCTCGAGTGGATGAAGGTGTGAAGGGGGGAGGATGAGAGGCTGATGAGAGGAAGAAAGAGGGAGGCTTTACCAGAAAAAAGGACGCCGACCATCAAAGCCAAAGGTGATTTGGTGAACGGGAAGCAGCTGGGGCACGAGGAGGAGATATGGCAGGGAGGTGTGGGCTGATGGAGGAATTAGACTCTGCCACATGCTTCCTCCTTCCTCCTCACCCTCACTTTGTTTTTCTCTCTTCTCCCTACATTTTCCTTGTTTTACCTTTCCATCTGTCTCGTCTTTATCCCCCTCTCCCCACAGAGTCATACCTCACTGTTAAGGCCAGCATGCAGCTAAATCTAATCTCTTTTGTCCTTGGTACTGCCATAGTCTTGTCTGTGTCTCAGCCTTTTCCTCCGCTGTCCCTCGCTGGCCCTTCTTCCTCCCAGTGCCACCATTACAGCTCACATCCTCCCCTCACGAACAGCTGTGATGGATCTGCCACCAAGTGCAGTAACTGGAAAGTAACTGGAGCCTGTTACTTCACCTCTGCGCCATCGATTCTGGAGCAGTCAACACGCAAGGTGCCATTACGGCTCCCTCGGTGGTGCAGATTCAGCCACTGTCAACGATTTGGTATCAACATGATTGTCATGGGTTCTATTTTGGTCCTGCCATGTCATATTGAAACTGCTTCACGGTTTAGTGAAATGCATAATGTAAATGCAAATGCCTTGCGTCTTTACTAAGTAGCGTTTTGGCTCGAATTCTCTGCAATTTAATCTGTGTCCTTTACCGTGCCAAGGCATGAATAGGCATGTGATGAAAGAGCTAAGCAGACGGAAAACAAGCAGAGCACCCACTAGTCCTGGTGCGATATGAATAAAAAGCTTATATTGGCCCTATATCAAATTTAGCAGCCATATGAAGACTGCCGTGGGTGTCAAATCTGTTAGATTTTACTTCAGTTTTGAGGTATGATGATGGTGCCGAAAATAAACTCCAGAAAACCTTGAATTGTACGATGTGTACTATTTCTGCTTTCATGAGGGACAATATGACTAGTTGATATGCTGTATGTAGGAGTCGTTGAATGTTAGTGACACAGAGAAAATAATTTAAGGTGCGCTCGTTCTGGAAAATATTGTGATCAAAACCAAGACTAGCTCGCCAAGGCTGTCTTTTTTACTTGGTTTTTATTGTGGTGCCCTCCCACGCCTGTACAGCAACAGTGGCTACTCTAAAGACTCGCACTCGCAGTCATCCAAAAACTGTGCAAGCGTACATAGTCTGAGCTGTTCATGCGAAAAATATCATTGTTGTGATTGTCATTGTCTCTTAAATATGTAATTAAAAGGGTATAAGCTAACTTACGTCCTTCAAAACATTTTCAGCTTGTTTTTTTATTAATTATTTTGTTGTTGTGTTGAACAGTCCCTTTTCATAATTTCAATTTCATTGCACTTTGGAAAAAGTACAAGGGCTTCTCTGTTGCGAGTCCTTGAGGGGCAGGAATCCCGTTTGTTTTTTCACCACCCGAAACTATGATGTGTTTTGCACACTTATTGTGCTTTTTTTTTTTTTTTTTACACTCAACGCACCTATGGTCAGATATGAGTCATCAGATCAAGGTCTATTTAACACTCATGATTTTCTACCTCGCGCATCCGCACAAAACATTGGAATGTATAGCTTTGAGATTTTACCAACCTTTAGTATGGCCAGCAGTCTCTGGGAACAATAAAACAATGCCTAAAATTGATCCCAGATAACTTACTAGTAGCTAGATGTAGTGACCAAATATATTTTTCTTTAAATCAGTGAACTTAAAACTGTAAACACTGGACTGCTTATATGTATGATGAGGCGGGTAGTTTCCACCCCAGGAGCCCTGAAAGTCCCTAAAAGTCCAAAATGGAACATATCTGGCGATTATTGTTGCCTTTAAGTTGTCTGATTGCTCTCTTTGTGGTGTTTTGAAGTGGAAAGCATTGTGTATTGTGCATTCGGGTACTTTTGGCTGTAAATACAACATCAATTGTTGCTGTTTGGAAGTTCCTGCTTTTGTTAGATTTGATCTTTCGCTTCAGAGGTGTGAGTTTTGTTTCCAGTTTTGTGTCAGTTGTCACACTGATCTGCATCCTTCATGCACTCTGCTGTTCATTGCTTTTCTCGTGAGCACAAAAAGTATACTGAAAGCACCATAAGATCTGTGTCTTCCTGGTTTATAATGCTCTCTCTGTTTCACAGAATGAATTCGGGCCATAGGCTGCTATTTGTCACCACTTCTGAGAAAAACACTTTCCACTTATGTATTTCTGAAAGCCATTTGTTCAAAGGGTTACATAACAGACTGATAAGTGTATTACTCTGCGTTTGCTGTTGTCTGTGTGTGTGTTTGTAGCGGAGATTGGATGCGATCAGCCTTGCTTTTTAATTTTTAATTTTACTTTTTTTTTTTCAGTCCAGATGTAGAGCAGGGCTACATGTTACTGTGCAGATGGCAACACTAGCCCTCTGGGAGACACACACACATTAATATATTTATTCAGCTCCTTGAGTGACTTGCCTTTTTTCCGTACCTCCGCGCCAACACACTTCTGTTATGTTCAACGTGTTCATCTTCACTTTCCCTCACTTGTTTGCCCCGTGTTGCTTTTTTTATCCCTCCATCTTCCTTTTTTTCATTTCATTGCCTCCGATGAACGTGGTTTGGGATTTCGCTTCATTTCCAGCACTCTGTCTCTGTCATCTCGCGTTAGACACAGAAAAGCTGAACTGGTGAACTGTCCAAAGCTGTTTTGGTCGATGTTGTTTACTTCCCTCCTTCTCTCCTCTACAATCCCCCATCTTTCTCAATTTTGAGTTTCTCTTTTGATTGATATCTAACATCTCACACACACACACACGCACGCTCACCCTGCACAGTTAACTCTCATGCCTTCTAAAACGAGGCAGCTGCCACCCACGTACCAATAAGCATTCTAGATAGCTTAGTATAACAACATCAAAAAATTAAGTGCCCACCCACCTACATGCAGTCACACACTCAAATAGCTCCCCTGTTGTGGGCAAAAGCACACAGCAAAGAGCCATGCCAGGATTTGGTCTTGATGAGCACCGTGGTGAGCAAGAGGTCTGCACACACACACACACATATATATATTTGCTGTTATGGAGGAATCACTTCTGCTCTGCCTTCAGATTAAATATGAGTCACAGCGCAGGAAAACGCACACTGATAGACACATACACTAACTGCCTCATTGCTGTATGGGGAAGCCACATACTGCACGCTCAGTGATGCATATAGTACATATTGTTCACACACACACACACACACCACGACCATGTTACTCACCCACTCTGTTTCTCCCACACATACATTTACACACACACATACACACACACACACACCCACACCCACACTTCTGCCTTCCGGCTCTCTACCCTGCCTTTACCATGTCTACTTATGATGCAATGCTTTCCCACACATGCATGTGGCATATCAGTCTGCCAGCGTGTGTGTGTGTGTGTGTGTGTGTGTGTGTGTGTGTGTGTGTTTGCAGGTGGGTGTGGCCGTGTGTGTATTTGCCAGCTAAAAGCATGCTTAGTCGCACGAGGCCAGAAGCCTTGGTGATTTTGTAATCTGATTGTGCTCATATTTGGCAGCCTCGGGCATCTTCACACCAACTGATGTTAGAGGCTTACAAAAAGGTCACAGAACTTTTACGTTTTTTTTTTTTTTGTATCTTTAAATACAATAAATCTTGTTTAAATTATTTGCTTGTAGATCTTGATGTGGTGCTTTTTTTTTTTTTTTTATTTTTATTTTTTTACTGCACCAGAGGTTACTGGCAGGGTATCACCCAGGAAATCAGTTTGTGGAAGTGGTAAGGTCTCGTTCAGTCATTGTCGTCTCCTGAGCTGAATCAGACAGATCCTGACGCATAGTTTTCTAGTGTTAAAATTTACTTACTAGATGATAGTCGAAAGTGTTGCCTCACCCATTTTGACTTTTTTTTGAGGCCGATACAGATATGGATATTTGAAAGTTTAAAAAGTCTGATAATATTTTCCCTTTTTTTTTTGTTGCCAAGATACATTTCAGAGTGTAAAAATAAACTTAGCCTGGTTGATTTATCAGTCTTTTTCGAATAAAAATGTAATAATATCTTCTAGCGTTTGGGCAGGGAAGCGGCCCACCGCTGATATGACATGCTGTGGGAAATCCTGACTTGTCAATTAGACAGTGTGGACAAGAGTGTATTCTGTTGATCCATGGTAATGGATGAAGGATCCTATTTTTAAGATTCATGTTTTGGACTTTTGTCTTTATTCAGTAATTGACAGTAGAGACAGACAGGAAACATGATAGAGAACAAGAGGATAATGATATGCAACAAAAGTCCTAAGCCGGAACCGAAACAGGGGATGTACTCATACATGGTATGTCCGTTAGCCCACTAGGCCATGGGGACGAACCAGTTACTCTTTTAAACTCCTCTGTTGCTGCTGCTGTCAACAAAAAAAAACATTGCCTTTTCTGTGCTTAGGAGGACTTTTTTTCCAGGAAAGGCCAGTAAAACCAAACGTTTTTCTTTTTCTTGGCTTCAGGTGAAACCATTGCTATATTAGTGATAAAGCGTTGTAAAAAGGACATTTATATCATATTAATGGTGCTATTTCTTATCTTAATCTGCCATGGACTGAATGTGTCTTTATGGCTCATAGTTAAAAAGGTATTAAAAGACAGACAGCGACCGAAAGTCTGTTAGCGGAGGGACCAGGCAAGTGTCATAAAGTGGAGATAGATGTCAAGGAGAGAGACAGAAGGGCAAACTGGACTGGAATAACACAAAATCAATCCAAACCCTATGCTGGAGAAAGATCGAGGTAAGCAGAGATGGAGATCGAACTGGGAAAAAAAAAACGAAGGACCAGCATACCAATTACACAAATTCTGCCGAGCGGGGTGGGTTGGAGGAGAACAAGAGCGGAAGGAGGAGCAGGGTGATGGGATGGAGGGAAACAGAGGCGTTATCAGATGAGACAGATGCAGAGGATGGAGAATTGTGGATTGCCAGAGGAGAAATGGAAAAAGCCTTGAATGGAGAGAAGGGAGTGGGCAGGAGATCAGAGGAAGGAGGAGAGATAGTCCTGCTTTTTTTTTTTGTTGGGAGGACAGTAGTGGACAGCTCGTGTTTTACTGGGAGAGATAAGAAATCGGGGAAACTGAAGAGTGAGGAGACAATGAGCCCTGCAGCGCACACCAAAAAAACATATTTACAAGAGGTCTTAATGTATTGTGTCAGTGTGACCGTGACCCTGTTGTACGAGCCTGCCATCCTCTGATGCGGGTGACACACCTTCAAAATCGATATTAGATCTATTTAGACATTTAGCAAATCACACTTGTGCACAATGTCAGGCTCAGGCCGGCAACATTATTAATAGATTCAGTTTGCAAATGCTGGCCCACTCTCTCTCACACACAGACACACACACACGCACACACCATACCATGGAAAAGGGAAATGGGAAATGGCACAGAGGAGGAACAGAGACTGGCAGGATTCATTTCACGTCTAATCTTCCTGAACAAAATATTCTGGTTAAAAAAACAAACATCTCTTTTATCATCCAGCGTAGCTTCAGCAGCTGCAGTACGCTCGCGTCTCATCGCTCATTTAATTATAGCCCCTAACTTATAAAGCACTTCTCCTTGATTGCCATAAAAGCTCCCGTTCACCGAAAACCAAAACAACAAAAGCAGACGTGCACGGAGAGATCAGGAAGACAGGAGGGCAACGTCTCCTAAAGCCATTAGCTGATGAAAGACAGTTTAATGTTACGTTCTTTGCTGTTATTATTTATTTAAGCTCACCTTGTATGTCAAGGTGCGTTTTGGATCTATTATTGTCATTGCTTTTTGTAGCTCATTCTGCAGATCTGAAAAGAAGAAGCGTCAGGAAGCCAAGAGCGCATTTTTAGAAAGACAAATCACATTTATTTTTAAGCAGAACATAATTACTTTTCTGACTTTGGCTGCTCACATCCCTCCGACAGCCTCTAAAAGACAACAAAACAGATACACTGAGCTTTTGTACATGTTCACATGGGAGTGAATAAGCTACAGACTGAATGCGTCTGCAAGGCACATGAATTCAAGATATTTCTATATTTAAGCTGCTAAAAATAATTTTTCCCTTCCGCTTTAAGTTTGCAGTTTATTTAAAAGACTGGGACATATTTTACATCATATGAGCAAAGAATTATAAATTTAAACAACTCAAGAAATGAGGTAGGTCGTTGCACTGGTGGACCCATTTAGAAGTAAGGGGAAGTCGGGACATATGAATGCCTGTAAATTACACTTAACCCCAATTAATACCAGTTAACCCCATTTAACTCCTAAAAAGCTGGGATATGAATATATGAACACCCGAACACTGTGTTCCCTACGGTCTATTAATTTAGCTGTTCCTTGCTGGATGGTGTAAGTGTGATTGCAATACGAAGATGGATGGACAACTTGAGGATGCATGAAGTAACAGAGTGAATACGCCGTTTGTAATAAAGGATTTCTTAAATTGAGCTTTTATATGGTTCACATACTGCATACTTACACATGTTCGATATTCTGCATCTGTAATATCAACATGACCCAACTAGCAGACAGACGTTTGGCTCCCTAAACAGTCTGGAGGGATGCAGCATCGATCAATACACACTATATTAAAAGCTACTGGATTAGTGTCCTGTTGCTCTGCTCTCCTGCTGCTCTTCCTCCCTTTTTTCTTATTATCTCCCTCTGTTTCTCTACCTTCCTTTTCTCTCTCTCTCTCTCTGTGTGTAGGGGCTAATAGTAAAGCATTCATGCATATTGATCAGCCGAACCACAATTGGCTTCCTCTGCGTACATGTTTGTTTGCTTCCCTCCCTGTATTCAATCCCGAGCAGACGGCGCTGTCAGGCTTGTAATGTGGATGGATGGATGCACCGTTTGGACAAACACTGATAAGATTTGAATCGGGACAAGTCTGTACCGACGATAACCGACGGGGGAGAGCTTATATGCCGGTTGGCTGTTGCTGCTGCTGTGCGTGTGTGTGTGTGTGTGTGTGCGTGTGTGTGTGTGTGTGTGTGTGTGTGTGTGTGTGTGTGTGTGTTGACTCAAAGCTCACAGCACATCATCCAGAGGTTTACCCCCATGGCTCTGATTAGACACTGTTGCTACTGAGCGGGGGCTGTATCAGAATACTAATATCACCGCAGTGGGGTCTCAGTATTTTCTGAAGCTGCATTTCTGTAAGTTTATAACTTTGCTGAGCTTGATGTGTTGGTGTCATCAAAGCACCACCAAATGTTGGTGTTTCTGACTTCTTAATGGCTTTCCTTAGGTTAGGTTATGTTAGTGCTGAGAGACTGGCTTTACACACAAATTGTAATATTTTAGAAACAAACAAACATTTCACGCATAGACAAATAAACAAATAAAGAAAGCTTAACACAAGGTCAAGCTTTTCCTGGAGCTCACTCTTCATCTGCTGATGAAGACCATGAGATATGGTTGAAAGCTCTGGAAATGCTGGTGAAACATTTTACTACTGTTTCCAATGTCAAGAATTGAGTAAAAACATAGCCAGCCACACTTAATATCTTATGAAATGTATTAAAGAATTATGTGGTGCTAAATCTCTGTATCTCTGACCTAGACTCTGTAAGTCTAGTAGAAATAAAATACAGACCTCACAACATTTAAAATTTCCGTATAAACACTTTGCCTATTCAGCATAGTCACTTTTAAAGCTGTAGAATATGGGGGTTAAGGTTAAAATCCAACTGTGCTGTGGTTTAATTTAGGAGCTTTGGTTTACTGTTAAGACTAGATTTGGTTTAGAGTGTTTGTCTCTTTAATGACTCAGTAAAAATAAGCTGTGGCGCTCTCGGGAACCAAATTGTTCATCAAATGAAACCCCAGCATCTCCTGCTCCATGAGTCAGACAATATTCCTCCCACTTGCAGCTGATATTTGCTTTTGTGGATGTAACTTTTTTATTTTTAGTCATAAGTCATTTTAAAAGACCTGCCGGCCAAAAACCTGTTTGAGAGGCAACCACTCAACCTCTGGCGTGAAAGATGGCTGACGAGCATCATCCTGAGCCTAACATAACTCTTCTCATCTCGAAATGTGTCCCCCGGATCAACCAGATTGCAATCCTAAACTGTTAAATGCTCATAATGAGTCAGATGATGAGAAATCTATCATGTAACATTTAGAGTGCGAGGATGTCTGAACCATTGATCATTGGGTTGGATGATGATGATGGCCGATGGCAGGTTTTATGTCGTGCTGTCACTTGATGTATTATATTCTAAGTGAGTTTGCGTGGTGAGTTTAAGTACGTGTTTTTATATGTTTTATAATGTTTTATGTACTTTATGTTCAGGTTTGAGGAAATGTAAGCCTTCTACGTGCATATAAAACACAAAAAAAGCATTTGAACTCATGCATTCTCTCACATACACACATATAATCCTTCATGCGTAAACACAACCACAGTGTGTCTTGCGTTTTTTCCTCACTAATAGTGTTTGACAGACTCTTCTGCGATATTGCCTATTCATTCTCATGCTACTGGAGCATTAGTCTGCTGCACCACTGTGGCTGAGGAAGGAGGAAGCCTCAGCCTCACTGGAGTCTGGCTGCTGATGTGACCAGCGTGCTAATCATGTATAAGACAAGGCGGGGGTGGGGGGGGGTATAGCCTATATACACACATACACCTACAGTACACATACACACTGTTCTAGCTCTTAATTTTGCTCCAACCCCATCTCCAGACTTCACACAATTTCTTTCCTCAATGATTTATGCCTTGGCCATCCAACGCCTCGCCTCATCGCTCGCCTCTCCACTTTTTTTAAGGCCCGCCCTGTTCAGCAGCTCATTGGATCACAGAGGGTCATGGATGAGAAGCAGAGCCCGACTGCGGAGCTTTATGACTCATTCTGCTCTGCAGGCAAGTTGTGCTCCTATAGAGGGGGTTTCAGTTCAAATAAAGGCACCCTCAGGTCTTCAGCTCTTTGGGGGTCTCACGTAGATCTCATCAAGCTCTGGAAAGTCTTCGACGACTGAAGACTTTAATGACTAAAAAAGTAAAATCATTTAAAAAATTTTAGACTGAAGGAAACCTGTTCTTCCTTTATGACACAGAATGGGCTCATATTTCTGTGTTGCCTGGCAGAAATACTTAAAACAAAAAGAGGCTTACCTTGCGTCCCTGTTTTCCACAGGCACACAGTCATTTTTCTGCACGGTCAACAAATTGCAAATATAAATATATATCAACCGCCTATTGTTTGGTTTCTCCAACCAAGTCCCATCGTTTGCGTTGCACATCACCAATTCTGTGCTCGCGCTGCGCTGTCACTCATCCTCTCTTGTAATAATGCACATTGAGTTCTGTTTTCAGATGAATTCTTCTGTTTGCATCTTAATATAAAAGCAAGAGGAAGAAATAAAAAAGATTCAGCGCTCTGCCAAACTGTTGACATCTTTACAGGCTGTCTCCACTCAGCCAAGAGCTATTTTAAGACTGTTGTTAGTGAGGAACCAAATGCTTGTTATTTTTGCTGCCTACTACTACATGTTGTTGACTCCCTCTCCCTTTCTTCCATTCTTTCTATATCTTGTTCTGTCTTTACACAGCGTTTGCCGGTGCCTGCTGATGTGTGCTCTGGATTTCATGCCCAAGTTAATTCGAATGAGCGTATTTGTGTTTTGTGCCTTTGTGTGTGTACGTTAGAGTGTTAGGGGTTCACGTGTGGAGACTGCTGATAAGCTTATTGAGGACCTCGGGATCAAAAAACAAAACAAAAACCCCATGTGAGGTTTTAAGCCACATCAGCTCCTACCTCGCCATTTGAAAATCCAAAAACACACACACACAAACACACACACACAGACACACACTCACACTCATGCACAAACACCCGAAGATCAAAGTCTAAAGTTTGTGGGTCATCAGTATTGGTTTTTGGGCTTTGAACACAGTGAAAATGTTCTCCTTTATGTCTGTGGATCATTTCTTTCCTTTTGTAATCGTGTGTGTGTGTGTGTGTGTGTGTGTGTGTGTGTGTGCGAAGGCCATTTTGGCGGTGTTTGGCTGCCTTTTACTCCAAGTGCTTACACTTGGAGTAAACTTGGAGGTTTCTGTTTGTGTGCATTTGCCTTTAATGTTTACAACTTGCTGTATTCAACTTACTATAACTAATAACTATCTGTCCTTTAACTACTATAACTTACAAATACTTACTGCCAGAGCTTCCTGGTAGCCTAATGGTTAAGACACATGCCATGTAAGTGCAGTGTCACCATTTTGATTCTGACCAGCGCCCCTGTGTTGCATTTCCTCCCTCTTTCTCACTTCTTACATTTCCTGTTTTTGCTGTGTTCTGTCAGTAAAAGCTCAAATGTAATGCTTTCAAATCATCCGTCAGAGAGCCCCTCAGTCACACGTCGGCCCCTCAGTTTAACTGTCACATAAGATTTTTGTTCCCTCTGTGTCATTGTCCTCAGAACAACACATGATGAAGGTTTCGACTGACAACACAGTATGAGTGATAGCTCCGCTGTGCGCAGACGTTGGTTGTTGTAGCTTGAGTCTATAAAGTTTGTTATGTCAGGTCTTGCCTTGAAACTTGGCTTAATATACTACAGGTATTCCATCATACATCAAACAGCATATTCTCTTTTGTGAGGTATTAATTAAGTATCATTGCACCATGTTTCACTGTGATGTTCGAGACTTTCCAACATCATCAATGACATATTTGTTTTTGCCTCTCAGGGCAAGTGGAATCTTACATTATTATATGAGCACATTGTGTTTTACAAAATTAATTTGTCCAAATTACTTAATTCACAAGCTAATTGTAATTAAGAATCAATAATTAAAAGATAATTATTGTTTTACATGTTGGAAGAGTTTTGTCTGTGTTGTGTTATTTTGAGCATCACTGTGATGATTTTACATGTACATTATACAAGATGTATGCAATTTTTCATACGTTATGTATACATTTTGTAATGGAAAGTATTTCTTTATTGCTATCATGCATATTGATTTCAGCCATATCAGCACGTTTCATCACCTCCTACAAAAGTTGTACCTTCTTGATTTGTTGGTACATTATAATACTAACAGGTGAATCCCTTAGCTTCTATCTTAAGTTTTGATTTCAGTACTTAAAAGATTCATCTGACGTTTGTGTTTTCATTGATGTGGCTTTACTCACTTTAACTTGATAGTCTTGATTTCCATTTTATTTAGAGGGACATTCCATATTCACTGGCCTGCAGTTTACCTGACACTGTGCTGAATTTAGTATCGATACAGAATATTGTTTCAATCATCTATAAGATATTGGATCTCCTGTGTAAGTGTGTGTGTTGGTCTGTGTCCAAAATGAGGAGTGTTTGGCTCGACTGTGTGTCAGCGACAGACTGATCCATGTTATGGAATGATAATGAGTTTGGAGGAGAGGAGCAGGCAAAGTTAATAAAGGAGGAGGCCATGAATCTTACTCTTCCTGTCAGCGACAGCACCGGCACTGCCATTGATCACAATTACCGGCGGGAGGAGGGGACGCCACGTTGTTTAAGAGAGGAGATGGGGCGGAGCGGGCGCTACGGGGAAGGAGAGGAGTTGAGTTACTGTTACGTAAGGGAGGGAGGACAGCGGGAGTCGTCCCTAAATTAGGGAGGAGACGAAGCACTGATGACAAGAGGAGAAGGGGAAAAAGACAGGAGCAGAGTAGCGGGAAGGAGGAGGGGAAGACAGGTGATGTGGGACAAGAGGAAGGATAAAGGCCATGACAAAAGGAAAAACAAGTGGAGGGCGTCAGATGAGAGGGAGGGGTTGATAACAAGAGGAAAATTGGGATTGAGGAAGGTGAAAAACTGAGGGAAGAAAATAAGTAAGAGGACATGGGGTGAAGGTTGGTGGAAGGAGGTTTTCCCTCTGTACTGTGTACTTAGCATGTTGTTTTTTTCGCTTGTATGACACAGCAAGGTCACACCTCCCATGATGGACTGTTGTCAGGGGAACCATAGGCACCTTCCTCTTAAAGCCACAGGCATTCGCACGCTCCCACATTTAGACGCACACTCACAGCCTCACACACCGATGCTTCTGAAATACCCTTTAGGTTTTTATGCTTGAATTTCTCATCCATATTGAGTGCCGTCACGGGGAAATCATGGCTCCGCTTTAGACTCCTGCTGTAGTTTAAACTAATCCGGTGCTGAAAAATCATGAGTGTCATGACAATCCATCCAAGAGTTGTTAAGATGTTTCAGTCTAGATCAAAATGGTCGACAAATGGTCAATTTTATGGCTTAATTTGTGTGTTTGTGTGTGTGTGTGTGTGTGTGTTTGTGTTTGTCATCTTTGACAGACGCGCTGTCTTTGTTTCTTCAGAGACTGGCCTTTACAGAATGTCAGAGGTCAGTCTTCCCACAGACATTATTGAGCCGTTCTCTGCCTCCGTCAGCTCCCTCCCTTTCATCCACCCATGCCTTCATTCCCTCAACAAATAAACACACAAATAGCAGAGACTGAGGTGTTATCAGCCAGAGGGGCATTAAACATTTATTTAGTGGTGGTGAGTCACACAGGAAGGTCTTCTCCAGTTTGTCCTATAGAACGATGAAGACTTTCTATGACAAATTGACGCACTGAAAAAAAAACGACTCAGGAGACACACAAACACACTCCTCCTTCTCCTACTCACCAACACACATCCTGCACACAGACGTCTTTCTCAATACGTGCTCTTGTCCATTCCTGTCTTTTATTTCGTAACATCCAACGATCGCAGCCCAGTTTCACAACACAGGACGAGGGCATAAATAAAAATCCTGCATGTGAACATGACAACCCAGAATCAGATTGCTTAATCATTTAATAAAAACAAATGTGATTTGTGTGTGTGAATGCTTTTAAATGCTGTCAGAGCTCTAGATGACTTCTCCGAATTGCTTTTTTTTGTCTGACCCATATGTCAAAAACCCCAAAATAATCAATTTTAAATGATATAAAACAGAAAACTGAACATTGCGTAATTCATTTTGTGTGACTTAAATGATCAATTAATTCAAAATATACAAAACAATCTCCACTCAGGGTCCACCTGTGTCATGAAACTGTAGATGGTCAAAATTTACATTAACAGTTGAAAGCTTCAGAACAAGTGAATAAATAGAACTTAAATTCAACTTATTGATTATATTAGGTGGTGAAAAGATGTCAAGCTGAAATAAAACGCTCAAGATTTATTGTAAGAATAATGCATCGCACCCTCATCATGTATTTGAAAAACATAGAGAATTCACTCGTATGTTTTTGAAGGGACTTTTGAAGCCTTGTTTGCTCATTGGTGTCTCCTTCCCACCTATTCAAAAATAAAAAATAAAAATACAAATTTAGCCAAGGGGTTGGGTTGAGTCACCTGTCAATCAGGCAAACACACCCAACCAAGTACTGCACACTCTTAAATCTCCTCTTCGTTGGAACGAGAGTTTGAAAAAATGAAAACCAGAGTGTTTTGACACAAAAGGTGTCGACACAAGAGAAGTTGTGTGTTTTCCTAGTAGGAGTGTTTTTTTTTTCTATATATGTTGAAGCCAGCAGCCATTAAGGGAACTGCAACTTGAAGCACTTCCACATCGGCTTTAACGTTTCACTTGTGGTGGCTGTGGCTTGGTCCAGACGTGGTCGATAGTACAGTTAAAACAGCGGGGAAAATCTGTGTGCGTCTCTGTGTTGTATTGATCATGTGATGTCAAGCGCACTGTGACTGGAAAAGCTGCTCCTCTGATCTCACATTCCCGAGACGATGAGTTGCTGCACAGAAAAGGAGCAGACCTCGCTCAAACAGCCTCTGCCCATGCTTTTCACCGTTTGTGTAATCCTCAGTGGGTGTCAGAAGGGTGGGGCGGGCTGCTTCAGACGAATGACTGTCAGGAAGTTTAGACAACCGCAGAAAAGCTTTTCAAAGTCAGTTTTTAGAGTAATTACTACTCTACACCTTAACTGAAATGTGCCGCTGAAGTAAACGTCCCACCCAACACGAGCTCCCTGCTTGGTGAAGCAAAGTATGACCTTACTTACAGCTGCTTTTAAGTTTATAGTCCCGATCTTAAAGGCTCGTATGTGTTTTGATCCGCCACCGATAATAGTCCCTAACAAGTGCATTATTTTCTCCCATTCGTATAACATTTGCTGAAATCAACAGCTAGTTTAGGGATTTAGGTCAGATTTTAAAGATTTATGCTTTCAATATGAAAGAGAGCTACAGAGACAGTGGGAAAATCAGGAAGTATTGAGAGATGGACTCATGCACTGCTGATTTTGGTCTTTTCCAGCGACTTCTTAACCACATGAAAAATAAAAAATAACACCAGCCTCATCCTTTAATGATGCCTAGTTCAGAATTTTTGCTTATAACAAAAGGTGAAACAATTAGTCGATTAGTTGATTCTCTGGTTCCAGCTTCTCAATTGTGAGGATTTGCTGCTTTTCTTTATTTTATGTGAAAGTGGACCGGATATCTTGGTGTTTGGAGGTGCTGGTCAGACAAAACAATCCAGAGGCTTCGCAGTGACTAGAGAAGGAAAGTTGAGAAAGGTGAAAACAGAAACATGAGACCGGTGAAGTCAGCACAGCATCATTTTGTGAAGTCAGACCCCAAGTATCAGTATAAAAACAGATTTGGGTCCAGGAGATTTAGATCCTATTGGGAATTAATCAAAATCTTGGCTTAGCTCGACTCCCTAAAAGACAAATTGGTTTGCTGTTTTTTCCATTATGCATCGCAGCCTATAATTATAACCCAGCTGTTGCGGTGTAGAAGCAGGTTTGTAATTATTTGAGCAAGCAAGACGATGCTGTGCTCCCATTCTTCCATTCTTTACCGCGCAATCACATGCATTGTTTCCTAGTCGCTGTGCTGCTCCTTGCCGTCATACACTGGTGTATTTCTCCATGAGTCCCCCTTTGCTCTTGTCTGTCCTTTAGCTCAGATTGATAATAATGTGTAGTGACTGTCGAGGTGTAGTGACAGGCTGTCGAGGAGACGGGGCAGAAAAGTGAGAACTGGACTGGAGAGGAAGCGTGTGCGGCAGGCTGGACTGTTACGACCTTTACCATGTGATCCTCCCAGTCAGCTACGGTGACAAGTAATGTAACTGTGTGGCAGTCGAGGCTCAAGCTTTTTAAGCATTTGGCTGATTTTCTCATCTAGAGGGATTTATCGTGGTTAAGTAAAGAGTGCAGGGGTCACAGCTGAGGTGCCATGGCAATTTTCCTGTGAGAGAAGTGTCAGAAAATGAATAAAAACAGCAGTTAAGGACCGTGTTTGACTATCATTTCCATTCCTCTTTTCATTTTCCTCCATATTACTCATGAAAGCTTTTTGGTTGTGTGTGTAGCTAATAGGGCTTCTGTTGTCAGCTGTTAACCTGATGGAGAAGAATACAACTAAAATTCAGCTTTAATGGAAGGCTTGTGTTTCAGCCGAGTACAGAAGTAGTAATGCAGAAACCCCTCTGGTACTTGCATCCATTTAGAGAGCAAAAATGAAGTGGACCTTGGCTATTGACTCAATGTTTATCTCAAGGGAAATTTTTTAATTTGTCCAGCCGTTATATCATCATGCAAGTAATGATCCACTGAGCAGTTGAATAAGAAACTAGTGTTGTACTGCAGCACACTTCATTACTGCAGCAAATCTGTTTCTTTTTCTCCAGTTCTGATTCTTTGTAGATTTGAGGCACTGAACAGCGAACATCATGAGTATAACGTCTTGTTTTAGTTTTGATTCACCGTTCTTTAGTGTCCAGGGGCTTTAGGACCCTCCAAAAGCTATAAACTACTGCTATGATGGTCCAATGATGGTGTCCCAGTGGTGCCTTAAACGTTTACTATCCTGTCAGCTCTGTGATTGATCCAACTCTGGGAGGAGCCCTTAAAGTCCCGAAAGATTATATTTTATATGTGTGTGTGTGTGTGTTTGTGTTTGTGTGTGCGTTCGTGTGTGTGTGTGTGTGTGTGTTGGATCCATCATGTTGTGTGCACAAGATATGAACTTGCAGGAACAAGGTATGGATTTTGACTAAACTAGAAACTTGTGGACAAATGATTAAATGAGGACTTTTGGGGCTCTGTAGGTTTTGTTGTGACGCTTTCAAAGTTTTCAAAGCAAAGCATCCAAAAAAGTCACAATTTTGGAACCAAAACTAAGGTATTGTATCTGCATTCATATTGAATTAAAAATGTCAAACGATACCAAGCCCTTTATGTGCCTTTGTGCAATTTAGAGCTGAATCGATCGAGACAATGAATCAGAAACCTTTTTAGGTAATTTTTCAAGCAACAATGCCAAACATTCTTTTGTTTCAGCCTCCCAATTGTGAGGATTTGCTGCTTTTCTTTATCTCATGTGAAGTTGGCGTTTAAAACGGTCTCTTCAATTCTTTTCTCGCTACACCGCATTCTTCTCTCTGTCTGCCTATCTGTCTTCCAGTCTGACTGTCCCTTCCTCTCTCACCCCATCTCCCCCATCCATTGTCTCCCCTTGCCTCCCCGATGGCTTACCTCAGATGCTTCAGTCCCGTCCCAAATCGACCCCTGGCACCCGGCCTCTTCTGCCTCCTCTCCACCTTGATTCCCTCCACTTAGATCCAGCAGGTGTAAGCAGAAGCTGCACTTAGCTGCCCTTTCTATCAGAGGAAAAAATTGATTGGTTTTTATTCATAGGTTTAGCCTCTCCTGACCACTTTGATCTTGTGCAGAAAGCCTTGGGAGTGAAGAGAAGGGCTCTCTTGTTTGTCGCTGATATTTTCCATATACAGTAGTTGCATCAGCAGTCGGTCCTCTTGTCCATATCGGTGTTGGGATGTGAGCACTGACAGAAAGATGAAAGACAGTAAGTGGAGTGGATTTGGAGGAAGTCGAGGTGAGATGAGAGGGAGTTGAGGGTTGGAGAGTTGTGTTTAGATCAGGGATGCAATTTTTCTGTCCATTCTTTCTGCCTTTTAATCTTTATAGTTGTCATTAAAGGTGCTATTAGAAGTTTGAATGTGTATGTTTGTGTATCAGCACTTCTCTCCTGTTCATCACCTCCTGTTCTGCCTGGACTATTGATCTGAGTAGGGCTTTGGCGATTGTTTTCATTATTGATTGTGTTGATTGCTTTTTTCTATTCTTTTTTTCGCATTAAGGCTCTGACCTCCACACGCTTCGATTCTTAGCCGTACTGGTGGAGGCGAGGCTTTTCAGATGCTATATAACAGTTTTAAGATGCAGCAACAGTCACAGTAGAGCACCGACGGCTCACAGCAAAGGCTGCATTGGATGCACTGTATGTTGCAATGAGTGTGTCATGTGCAAGCAACAGCAGACTTGCGTGGTTCATCTGAAGCAGCTCATAGCCTTTGCTTTGTTAATTAGTGATTTTAAGTCTATAATTTGCCTGATCCCACAGTGGCGCCTTCGTATTGCTTGTTTTATTCACCAAAAACCCCAAAATGTACTCAAGTTAATATATAAAACATAAAAATGCAGCAAAAAACAGTTCATTGGTTATCATTATTTTTGATGACATATCCTATGAATCCCTTAATTTCTTTCTCACTTATTTTCTTTTCTTTTATTCTATCATGTGGACTGAAGAAATAGCGCTGTCTAGACTTGTGATCTCTGGTGGTGTGGTAATATGCTGATCGATATTCCATTTTTTTTATCCTATTTTTTCCTGCAAATTATAAGGAATGTACTTATTTCTCGGCATGTACTGCTGATTTGTTGTGCTGTTTTTGTAAACTGCTTACATGGGCCTCTGCAGGGAAATGTCATACTGTATGTTATCACACATTTTAATAAACATAATTACAAAATGTCAAATAAGTATTGCATTTTTCTCTCCTCTCCTGGAAAAAGGCCACTTTTTTCTTTTTTATGTTTGCGATGTCAGACAGTTAATCTCCTTCTCAACACATTGTGTCAGCCTCTGTCAACCCCAGATCTCTATTCTCTCTGTTGATGTGTCCCTCAATTTCCATGTCTCCTGCTCCCTTCTTCTCTTCTGTCTTCTTTGTCTGATTGCTTCCTTCTTTCCTCCTCTTTGTATTCATCGCTGTCTCTACATCTCCATTTTTTGTTTGTCATTTCCCTTTATCTTCCTCCCTTGTCTTTTTCTTGCCTTTTCATTTCTCTCGTCTTTTGTCAGTCTGTCTGTCTTTGCCTTTTTCCTTCATTGACATAATATTCTATCTCTATCTCTGTATTTTCCCTTTGTTTCTCACTATCTCCCTGATTCCCTCCAGGCAGACCCCAGGTCTATTTTAGTGGTGTACCTTCCGTCTCTAAAGCCCTGAAGATGAATTATTGAACAGACTGACCCCTGGCTGCACAGCTGCTGTTTGGGTGTGATGTGTCTTTTTTTCTGATTCCATTTCAGTTCTTTAAGTGCTTCTGGTTTTGTATGTCTGTCTGTCTTTTTGAACAATTTAGGGGTTCCGGCTGTGGTTGTACCTTGTGTTTGTGCGCATTTTTGTGCTGTTTTTGTATGTTAAGCGGTAGAAAACTGGCTGAGGTGCAAGTTGTTGTACTTACTCTCATTTTTTTCCAGTTTTTATCAAATGGAAGACAGACATCCAGTATAATTTTGTATGTGTGTTTGTGTGGGCTGACGTAAATGTTGGCTTCAGTTGAAAAAAGGACATTTTTACAAAAATAGCAAACCATTTTCAAAACCATCGTGGGCCAAATGGAATGTCTTTTTTAATAGCTTGTCGTCAGAAAAATCACAAAGCTGCACTTTTCAAGGCCTCTTCAAGTGTCACTTTTCCTTCTTCTTTCTGCTTCAAGTGATGGTCCGCTGAAGAGTCAGAAAGTGAAGATGAAGCCGAAACAGGATGACTCATTACATTTCTTTACTGAAGGACGGTGCTATAGCACCAATCACCATTCTTGGAGACAAATCCATGATCTTTAATTTACAGGATATGATATGTAGCAAAAGACGTAGAGAAAGTTTTGATATTGCTGCAGCTTTAGTTTTGCCTTTCATACGTTTTATATTGTTTGCAGTTGCAATAATATGCCGTAACTACCCAGCAAAGCTCTGGTTCCGCATCATCAATCAAAGATTAAGACAAGAAATTAAACAAAAAATGTTTTCAGAGCGATCATCAATCCAAGAATCGTTTAAGAGATGTTTGTTTCTGTTGTCTTAGATTTAAAAGTTGTAGATATTTCACTGAGAAGCTTTCATTACCTTTTGACAGGTTCTCATCCGTTTTGCACTCTCCGAGCGGTACTAATGTTCGTCATCGGGCCAACAGTCTCCTAATCCAAGTCTCCTTGTGTTTGTCTGCAGGCTCTTCAACCTGACTCTGAAGAAGCTGATCATGCTGAAGGAGCTGGATAAAGACCTCACCTCTGTGGTCATCGCCGTCAAACTACAGGTACGAGATACCTCCACAGTCAGACAATGAAACGGACAAATTTAACTAACAGCAGCAGCAGTGGGGGGGGGGGGGTCAAAGCTGAACGCAGTTTCAACGCCTGACTACAGGAAAGAGGTTTTTTCCTGTTTACTGAATTAATGTTAATGTCAAGTGGTAAATGTTAAGCTCAGCTTTAAATCGGCAATTGTTTCTTTAGCTTTAGTCAGCAAAATTGTATTTTCGAACTTAAAGACTCGAGATGTTGAAATGCTGCTGAATAAATTTTTTTTTTTCTGTAGAATTGCTTTGTCGAGTCAGGTTATTGGATCTGGAAACACTTCCTCCTCTTTGTTTACAGCCAAAACACTTTCTGCAACTCCTCCACAGTGTTAATGTGTGTTAATGTTTCCTGGTATTAAAAGTCCAGTATTCAACCTCTCACCATTTTACACCTTTCCGACAGCAGAGGCAACCAAGTTACTAAATATGGAAAGTATAATGTGTATTGTCAGATTTGGTCTGCTGTCATTCCACAAAATACAGTTAGGATGGGAATTTATCATTTTTTCTGTGTTTTCTACATCCAAATGTAGCATATTCCTTTATTTCTTCACCTCGCCTGCTCTGCTGTCTCATTCTTTCCGTGTGCTCTGTGTCATCCCCATCTTGTCCATAATTGAAGAACACCAGCAAATTCTTTGTTGACACATAATACAATTTAAGATGTTTAAATCCCCCTTTAATGCTGTGGCTCTGCTCCCAGTTTCCGCTGTTTGGCCTGTTCTCACTCCTCACCATCTCCATCTTGTTTTCTATCTAAGTAAACCAATAGATTCTCTGCTGTTTCTGGCACATAATACACTTTAAGCTGTTTTAATTCTTCTCCCATGCTGCTGCTGCCCCCTTTGCTCAATCTTTTCTCTCTGCTCCTTCCTATCTGTCAGTTTCCTCCTCTTCACCTCCCTCTTTCCCCGACCTCCTTTGCTCCCTCGCTTCACTGTTCATTGTTTTGACTCTGCTGGAGTTAGTCAGGCCACGCTAACCGTAATCTTTCCATCTTTCCCAGCTTTCCTTCCCTGCCCTCATGACGTTCTCTCTTTTGTATTTTCTCTCCGTCTCTCCTCCGTCTGTCGCCTACTCAGGGCTCCAAGCGGATCCTGCGCTCCAATGAGATCCTGCTGTCCTCAGCAGGGCTGACAGAGACCGACCTGCAGCTCACCTTCTCCCTGCAGGTAAAGACAAAGGTTCACTGAGGTCAGGTGCTTGTCAGTCGAAAAGCAAACAACAACATTGCTCTTGTCCTTTTTAATCCAACAGAAATTGTGAATAGCTGTACCCACATAAACAAAAGACGCAACTCTAAAAGTGGAAGATTTACAACAGATACATGATGCATAGTTAACAATTCTGTTTGCCTAGGAACAGACCATACAGCCATGCTGCCACACTATGTTGGATGAAATACAGCCAGGGAGTTCCTTAAACAGTCCTTAAACTTTTTACAGTTGACTTGATATTTATCGCAAAAGAACAAAAAAAATGTAATAGTCACAAGCCACTACAAATTGATCTTGGGCCATAATAATCAAAAAAAGAAACCATTAGAACCCTGGAGGGACTATTTTCCAATTAGGTAAAAGGAAAGCACATGAGTTTTTCAAAAATTTGTTCCTCATGCAATTCTTGGCTCGACCCTCCAGTGGTATATTTATTTCTTTGTGTAAAGATCGCGATTGTGATAAACATTGTTGATCCATATCAGAATCTATTAATTAGCAGAGATGCTTCATGTAACAAACATCAGACCCCTGCATGCATCAACACTCATACAGCGTTTTACATTGACCACCTCTGTGCATTCAGACAGAGCATGGTTAATGTAATTCCCTGCAGGGTTTCTTCTGCTCTAAATTATCCTTTCCAATTTTCATGTTTCTAAATGCTGCTAAAAGGTCAGGGAGTTTCTCTCTCTGGATCTCACCGAGTGCAGTGAGCCAGGCATTATACATTATACATTCAACTTTCTACAGCAGCAGCACTGCGGAGAGGAAGCCTATTAAAACCGAGCCGCAGAATGATTTCATGGCTTTGAACATTGTTACAGGAGTCGGTTTTGTTCCATTTATAGTGCAGCCGGTGAGATCCTTAATGATGGGTTATATCATAGTTGGGATGTGACTAAGTGGTTCGACACTTCAGGACACCGGAGACAGGTCAGCGGGTGTGAACGCCTTATGCAACGAGGCAGCCATGTCGGCCTAATTATCATGACCTGGGAAACAAATGTCATCGCTTTGTTGGGCTGCATCTGAACCCGTCTAGCAAGTCAATCACCCCTCTGTCAGCTGTTTTTGTGTATGTGTTGCTTACGTGTATATGTATGTGTACTTGCGCCTGCAGTACCCACACTTCCTAAAGAGGGACGCCAACAAGCTTCAGATCATGCTGCAGCGACGGAAGCGATACAAGAACCGGACCATCCTGGGCTACAAGACCCTGGCCCTGGGACTCATCAATATGGCCGAGGTATCACAACCTGCTTCCACTCAATGTAACATTTAATTGCCACACCGAAGTTTAAAGAAGTTGATTGAAACTCTCTGAAAGTCTGTGATTTTGTCACATGTACTTCTCCTTTAGATATTTTTCTTTTCTTTTTTTCTCGATTAATGGTTTAGTCTATTAAATGTCAGAAAACAGTGAAAATTACCCATCACAATTCAGTTTATTATCACATAAACTAAAGAAAAGCACCAAATACTCACAATTGAGAAGCTGAGACTAGGAAACGTTTGGCATTATACATTTCCGCAGGAATAAATTTAATTTGGTTAATTTGCACACAATATACATACACAGTAATAAGTAGAGCAATTAAACTTTAATGTATTTTTGATTTGATATTTAGATTTGTGGTTGCAGCATAAGTGGAGGAAAGGCTACATACATGCACACAAATGTATATTTTCAGCACAGAGCACCTCCAACAGCAGCAGATGGAGGTTGAGCTGCATGTTTGAGGGCACATCAGCTGTGACTTGTTGAGTCAGCGGAGTCTCGCCCTCTTCAGCCAGACAAATGTCCCCAGCTGAACTGAGCTGTTGACCCAACAAACCACCGGTCACAGGCTCATTTCCCCAAACATGCAGCCTCGGCCTTCTGCTTCAGCCCCATCTCAGTCTAACTTCATTTCACTAAGTGTCGTCGTAAAATGATATCTAACTTAATATCACCCAGAATAAAGGGGATGGATGCAGATCTAGTCCTCCATATTCCTCCTTTATCATTCGGAAACTTTTATTCAAAACTTATTTAGCACTAACCTTCATTTAACCTTCATCTAAACTCAATTCAAGCAAGTGCACTTTAAAATCAAACTCAGATTTTGATCTTTGCCCTAGCGTTCTCTTCTCAGCCGCTATAAATGTCGCCGTAAATCAAACTTCCAATGAAATTGTACCGTCTTCTGCCAAAAGCAACTCGCATTCTCTGCCTCTCACAATATCAAGCCTCTATAAAAGGGTCATGATTTA
This sequence comes from Lateolabrax maculatus, assembly GCA_031216445.1. Taxonomy (NCBI): domain Eukaryota; kingdom Metazoa; phylum Chordata; class Actinopteri; order Acropomatiformes; family Lateolabracidae; genus Lateolabrax; species Lateolabrax maculatus. Next base: position 5,846,262 of record CM062207.1, read on the forward strand.
CAGTGTGCCCTATGTACTCATTTGCACGTGTGGATGTCCCTTATACTTTACAAACACCTGGTGGCTTTTATGGGCTTTGTCTGTAAGTAAAGTCAGAATTATTTACAGTGTAAAACACCTTGAACAAACTGGCTAACCACTAAACACTTCATGGAGATAAAAAACATGAATACAGACTGAATCAAGAAGTAGGTTTGGTCTCCAGGATGTTTACACTCTGGATAGTTAAAGGTTTTTATCTGGAGCTAATTAAACAAAATACAACAGTAGAATAAGCTGATATGTGAGTATGTGAATAAAGAAGTTACTCTTGTGAACTCTAAGCCAAACTTAGACTTAGTGGCAAACTGCCACTCCTGATAAAAAGGCTCTTTTATCTAAAATGGTGTGTTGCTCCAGTCTTCTGTGATGCTTGGTGGCTGTCTAAGGCTGCCCCTGCATGTAAAATGAAGTCAAATTTTGTTCATTAAGCTCTTTCAGCAGACAGGTTGGCAGCAAAGTACTTTACAGAGGCAAAGGACACAGACCCAGATTACATATTCATTGAGTTCAAACTCACTTTCTTCACAGTACAAATTTCTGCACAATGAACTGTGCTGGTGTATTCAGGCCAGAGCTCTGTGTGTGTGTGTGCGTGTGTAAGTGTGTGTGCGTGTGTGTGTGTGCGTGTGTGTGTGTGTGTGTGTCTGAAAAATAATATGCTATAGGGGACACACTCAGGTTTTCAGTTCATACATTCATATCCGAAATGTCATTTTGATGCCATTGTGCTTCTTTAATATGACAGGTACTTTCCACTGACCCAGCAGGTATTTTGAGGATGAACTGTTGAACCTGTTTGAAAATTCAAAAAAACTTTCCCTACTATATATATATATATATATATATATATATAATATTATAGCATTACATTTAAGTGAGATTAGATAAAAGTGACAGGGTCTAAAATGTTTTTTTCATTTATCGTGCATGTGCTTTTATGATGCTGAGAAATGGCCGACAAGATCAAAAAATCATCTTCAATTAACAGAAGACGGAAACTTTTCCTGCCTGTTTGCCTCCATTTCCTCAAAAGTACATTAAAACAACTAACAGAGTCATTATCTTTAACACTTTTATTGCTTCTTCCCTAACATGACTTAATTATGCAACATCAAGTTAAATGAGTTTTTCCATTTAACTTGCATTTGCACGACTTCAACTTACTCCGCCTCAAATTTCCTTTTGCCTCCTCACTGTCATCCGGAGCACATAATGCTGCGCAGTAATGGAAAGTGAAAATAGTCACTTAAAGGCCGTAATTATCTGCGTGATAAAAGTTTGTTTTAGAAAGAATGCACTGCATGTTGTTCAACATAATGCATTGCATTCGTCAATAGGCAGTAGTTTAACTCTGAGATTGTTTTAATGGATTTTAAAAAGCAGTGGCAGAGTTTAAGGAGACAAACCTGCAGTGAATCCATCAGTAGATTTAGACTCTTCATGGGGAGAATTGGTGATGGAAAAAAAAGAGTCAAATTACACCAGTGTGTCTCATTAAATATGTATATTGCGTCTACCCGATGTTTGCCTTGTCAGATTTGCATAATTGTCTTTCTGACTGGAAAATGGTTAAAATTAGCTGCTGCAGGAAGGTTCAGGAAGGTTTCATGATGAGAGAAAAGAGGAACGCGCACCAGCACCGAAGAGGGTGCTGACAACGGTGAAAGAAAGCAAGTCGCACACTCGTAGCCCCGACACAAACACTCGGTTTAGAAAAGCTACCAACAGCATTTGAAGCCTCTGAAGCAGGTCAGCTGAACCTCAGCCAGGCGAATGGTTGTATAGCAGTAATGTGTCTCTTTAATGTGTGGCTAAGGCTGTCTCCATGATAAGCTGCTCAGACTTCATTAACTCTCTGAGTGTGACCGCACTGCTGAGAGAGGCTGGATGTCACTCAGTTGGAAAACACAAACACACACACACACACACACACACACACACACACACACACACACACACACACACACACACACAGGAGACGTACCGCTGCTGTTTGCAGCAGAGAGAACTGATTTCTGCTGCCCACATGCTCCTCGTTTCTCTGTCGTCGTCGGTGACAGTGTCTGGTTTTGTTAATCCCTGAATGCTATTCTTGTATATCTTCTTCAGCCTCCTTTTTTTCCCTCCTGGTTCCATTATCACGCTCTTCTCAACATCTGCTTCACGTCATTTCTTCTCCCACTGCTGTCTAACCTGTCTCTCTGTATTTCCCTCTGTCTACAAAGCCTTTATTTCACGCTCTCTCGTCTGTCTCTCTTCCTCTTTCTCCTCTTCTTCCAATGCCACAGTCGAAATAAGTCTATTTTCCTACTTATTTTAGTTTGACGTTTATGGATCTGAATTTCTGTCCTTCAGTAATTGTCTTGCTTCCATTTGCTTGCTACTATTTGAGCATTCAAATGCATCTCATCAAAGAGGGGCACTTTCAGAGAGAGAGAGAGAGAGAGAGAGAGGGAGGAAAAAATTAAGAAAATTGTGTATATATATATATATATATATATATAGTATCTTTCTTATTTAGAAAATCGGAGATCCATAAATGACACAAAATGCCTCTTTGTATTGTACTCAATAAATATTATTATATCCTCAAGTAGAGGTTGGTGACAAAATAATATTCTATTGTGATATGAGACTAATTACCATCTAGGATTTTTCTTGCTGTCATGATATACCTTAAATATAGTTATTGCCTGGTTTTAAAGGCTGTATTGCATATGCTATGATATATTTTCCCTTATTTGACTCCTGAAAGCACCATTTGGACAAAAACATTATAATATTTGACTTTCTGCTGCCTCCAATTGACATGTTGAATAGCATCATCATGGGAAGATTCTGAAAGTCATCTGGTCTGCTTTTTGCAAAATCTGTAGGCTGTCTGGATAAAACCAGAGATTTAATGCAACTCACTCACGCCATCTAAACCTCGTCTTTTTTTTCCCACGTGCAGGTGATGCAGCACCCCAGTGAGGGGGCCCAGGTCCTGGGGCTCCACAGCCAGCTGAAGGACGCGTCGGTGCCCGTCGCTGAGGTGCGAGTCTACTCCCTGTCCAGCCAGCCCATCGACCACGAGGGACCCAAAGCAAAGATGTCAGGTAAGGACGCATCAGTTCACCGCATCTGTCTCTCCGTCTGTGTTTGTCCCCCCCCCCTTCTTTCAATATGTACTCTACATCTGTCTCTCCAGATCGCTCCCCAGACATCGACAACTACTCTGAGGAGGAGGAAGAGAGCTACTCGTCAGAACAGGAAGGCAGCGACGACCCCGTCCATGGACAGGTGTGTTTGGATAAGAGCTACAACTGTTACCTCAGAATATCTACATATGGAGCGGGTCGTCTTCCGCGGAGTCCGTCGCTTTTCTACAGTAGCCGAAAACTGACAAACAAAACACTGGCTCTAGATATGGCCTTTCACATTGGTTCTCCTACAGGCTAGGTTGGGAGGGGTGAGGAGAGGGGTTTACAGTTAGTCTGCAACCTCACCGCTTAATGCCATTAACTCCTTCACACCGGACCTTTAAGCTTAATGAAGTATGAAAATGTAAAACATCTAGTTATTTTTTAGTTTTTAATAGCCACAATTTCCATTAATTTCCATATTTATTAACATCGTAATACTCCAGCATGTAAGACACCCTGCTAGTTTTTTTTGTTTCGCAATGTATGTCCACTTTTACATGCTGTTGGTCTGGCCAAATATTTTCACCATATTATGTAAAATAAGTTGTTAATATACAAAAAAATCATCTGTAGAAAATGTATTTTTCTCAGTCAAGTTGAATAGGGTCTGTCGGTATTCGTTCCTGTTACAGAAGTTAAATGAAAAGGGGACAAGTTGTCAAACTGGTGTGAGAGCTTGTGTTTTATTTTGTTATTGAGTCACCTTCTCTCTCGGCTTACGAGAGAGAGCGTGACGGTGCTCAGGGGATGTGAGGGGAATCTGCACCCATCGGTGCGAGAGATTGGAGGAGAGAGTGAAAGGAGCAAACAGACAGCGGCGAGAGATAAGAGGGCAGCGACAAGGCTTTGGAGGCAGGAGTGAAAAGACTGAAAGGAGGGATGGAGGGAAGCTGAGCGGCGAGAGACGACGGAGGAGGGAGTGTGGGGCGACTGCACAGGGGTGAGGGAAGCTACTGCAGGACTGGAGCAGTGACACGAGACGGAGTAAAGGGGAAATGTGCAAATTGGTCACAGATGGCGTTCAGTTTCAACTTAAATGAAAATTCCAGTTGATAATTAGGATCTTTTTTTCGTAGTTCTGGCCGTAATTTCTCTCTGTAATAATAACGTCGTATTCACCGAGTTAAATGCTGAAATCTGCGGCCACGGCAACATCACTAAAAAGAAGTAAGACTGGTGAAGAAGCATCAGAGGTCAGGTGATCATACAGGTTTTAAACACACACACTGGCCAGAAACTGTCTGCAGCAGCACTATGATGAGTTATCATAACTGATTAAACGACAAGGCTGGCATTACTCTATATTTTTTATATTGTCGACAAATCTCGTGAAAAGATAAAAACTAATAATACTTCAGCCTTTATCTCTTTAACCTGTCCGTGGCGCCTGCTGTCTACTAAAGATGTAAATCTAAAAAAAAAAAGGCTCTGTTTTTTAAAGGCTCAGTAATTTCTCATAACAGCTGGTCGTTTTTTATCAAACATTGCTCAAACAAGAGTAAAAAGTGAATTTGTTTGGGACTATTTTAAGCTGTGGATTAATACCCATTTGCTTGGACTAGTGCTTATCTACAGCACGGACAGTCCTCTGTATGTTGAATGGATTTTAAAAAGAAAAACTCAGTGCCCTTGTCATCAAGTGCAACAGTGTGACAGTGGAAGCTCAGAAACTGTATTTGTAGGATCAATTTTGGTATTTTAATGGGATTTGTTGACAATAAGAAAAAGATAGAATATCGCCATGTTTATCCGTTGTTATAACCCAGAATTAACGATGATAACACTCGTTGAAATGCGTCTCTCTCTTGCTTTCCTCCTTCCCCGGTCTGCCTCTGTTTCTCTCCCTACTTTTCCCTCTTTTCCTTCTATCTCAGTATCTATATGACGAAGAAGATGAGGTGAGGAAGAAGAAGCCGAGGCGTAAGCTCCCCTCCAATGCCGCCATCACCAGAGTAAGAAAGTCACCTCTCTCTCACCTCATCCATCCATCCTCGCCCCCTCCCTCTCTCCATCTCTATGGTTTTCTATCTGTACCTGTTTGTTTTTGTCTGCAAAGCAATTTGTGGCAAAACCTGCCTCGTGAAAAAGCCCTTTCAAATAAATTTGATTCGACTGGACTCCCCCTCATCTGCCTCTTGCCTCACCTCATTCAACCTCTCCTCCTTCTCTGCTCGTCTGTCTCCCTCCCTCCCTCCCTCCCTCCCCTGTTGTTGGTTTTTCTATAAATCCATTTTCCCCCTCTCATTGTCGATACATGTAATTCAGGCCAATTTGCCGGGAGGAAAACAAGTCACTGCAAGTTACTGCAATAACAATAACCACTTCCTGGGATGCATGGACACACACACACACACACACACACACACACACACACACACACACACACACAGTGTCTATATATATATATATATATATACACACAGTAACACTCAGCAGGAACACAGATTAATACACAAAATCGCCAGCAACCCTGAAAATCACAATGAACCTGCAATTTCACTGAAGGAAAGCCGTGTATTTGTATTGCAAGTGTGTGTGTGTGTGTGTGTGTGTGTGTGTGTGTGTGTGTGTGTGTCTGTGTGTGTGTGTGTGTTTGTAGCAGCAGGAGTTTGTCTCAGCAGGTTATTAATGGAGCGCTCATGTGGAGGTCTCCGTGAGACTGTCACTGCTGCTCCCCAACACCACCGCCTGTGGACAACACACACACACACACACACACACACACACACACACACACACACACACACACACACACACACACACACACACACACACACACACAAAATAACCATAATTTCTGCACTGCTGCAGTTGAAGCACACACATGTTGAACATAAACACACACTCAAAAGCCATTACAACAGACCCTCTGCCCTTTACTACAGTTGGCAACCACACACACACACACACACACACACACACACACACACACACACACACACACACACACACACACACACACACAGAACCATTTACAATCCCAGGGTCCAGCATGAAGGAGACCCTTTCCACTTTCTAGTAGCAAATTAGGACACAACCTCCAAAACACCAAAGCTCTCTGCAGCCACTCAGACATCCACTCATGTTGCTGATGAAAGCTTTGCTCAAAGCTGATTTCCAGAGAATTATTGTTTAAACATTTGTACCCAAACTTAGTTGTTGGGTTTTCTCCTATAAGAAGATGCTGTTCATCCAATTTTATAGTAAAATGTTTCAAGTAATAAAAAGTTCAGACAAAAACTGGAGCTGCTTATTATACACCAACATCTCTTTGAACAAGTAAAAAAAAAAAGAAAAGAGCCTTATGAAAGCTCTACCTGTCTACTTTCTATAATTCATCTGCCCACGTACCTCTGAGCCTTTTCCTGCACTGACACCAAAAATGGTGATGTCCAATTATAAAATATCAAGTAATTCATGTTTCATTCTGTCCCCAACAATCAGGATCACCACAAACTTTGTCTCTGGCAGATAAATTAGTAAAGGTCACTTTCACTGGCTACATGTGCAGGCATGCCAGTCATCTAATCATAATGCTGGGATGGCAGTAATGAGAACAGAGGTGAAGCCCATGTAAAGTCGTCAAAAAATCCTTTATTGCAGGTTTAAAGAAAGATATTTTCCAGTCTTTTTCAAAAGTCCTGAATTTTGTTCCGAAAAGGTTTAGAGAAAAGGCACATTTGAAGAAAACCCTGAGCTGCTGAGTCACTTTTAATACATTTTACATGCACTATACTTTCATTTTTAAATAACCCAGCTTGTAAAATAAATAAACAAACAATTGTACTTATTCAGGAAAACATCTGCGATGTTAGGCGTCAATTTGATAACCTCAATAAAATTCACACCTCACATATTACAGTTTAATAACACAAGATGCAGTCACACCCCAGCCTGTGGAGAAATATCTGCATAGATAACACTTTCGCTTTATGAGACAGGCAGAAATATGTCCTGGTGCTGTATCCATTAACTGCTGTTGTTTTGAGTCACCAAGCGTGAAAGGGAGCTCGGAAATTACCGTTACATCCTGCTCCTGTCATCCTATCCTGCGCCAGGCTCCTCCTCCCCCAACATCCATCTTCTGAGCGTCTCATGTTGTTTTCCATTTTCTCTCTCCGCAGCAACCAAACATCAAGCAGAAGTTTGTCGCCTTGCTGAAAAGGTTTAAAGTCACTGATGAGGTAGGCTCTGTTTTCTCACTTTACACCCCCCGCGCCCCCCCTCGATCGTGACTTTGGCCCTCCTGATATCACTTGTATCACACATCCACGCTTCCACTTCATGTGCGAGGTTCAGAGTGTGTATTTGCTTCAGAGGCATTTGCTGAAATCGACATGTATTTCAGTTTTGGCTTTGAAGACACAGAGCGGTGTGTGGGAGAGATGTGGCAACAACAACTGAGATTCAGCTGGCAGCTCATATAAAAAAAGAAACACTAAACATTGTCGATTAAAATAGAAAAGAAACGTGTTTAATGTGTTTATGTGCTTCTGGAGCGATTCCACCAAAATGTGTGTTTGATGTCACAGAGCTCACACTTCTTAAGCTGAGTCTGTTTGTGTGTATATGTATGTGTGTGTTTCTCTAGTCTGAACATGGTGGTGTTTGTGTGGTTGCTTTTCTTAATTTCTTTTCGTACTTAACCTACATTTTTGCTGATAAATATGTGTTTTTTGTGTTTGTAAATCATTTATTAGTTATTAATTAGTATCTGTATTATTTCTATTGCTTGATTTCATGCTGTTGTATATGTGTGCAAATAAAAGTAAAATCATTACCCCATCTGATTTACCGGATCAGTTTTGGTGCTCAGCCAAATGTAACCGATCCACATTAAATATTGTTTTAGAGTCACGATCAATATAAAGTTTTACTGGGCAACCTTATAAACCCTGTAGAACAATATAATTCAAGTTGACAAAATAATCTTAATCTCTTGAAAAAGATAGTAAATGGAAGTTGAGTCAGGATTCTTTTGTCAAACTACTTTTCCCAAGGTCAAATTTAATTCAGATTTGCACAAGCCTAAAATTATTGTTGGTGTATGAAGGTCAAGTGTTAGTTTACATGCAGAATCCCCGGGGTAAACTGAGTTTAGGCGCCAGTATCATTATTACTATGTGTATCCGTCTGTGTTTACACGCATGAAAGAGTCTGTTATAAACCCAGTTTTAGGTCAGTGTATATTTGTGCCAGTACTGGGGTACAGTATCCTGGGTAAACGTGTACTCTGATTATAAGAATCCTGGCTGAGCTGATGTTAAACATGTCCCTGTGACACATAAACATCTCTCTTCTTTCACTTTTACTTTTCCCCGTCTGTGAAATCTCAGACTTGCAGAGCCCCTTTGTGTACATTTTGATGTCAACAGGCAAAAGCTTGCAAGTTATTACTGCTCAGATAAAGCTGGGGGAGCAGGTTGTTGACACTTCTTAAAGCCGAAATGATCAAAGCTGCATGACCGCTATCTGTCTTCATCCGTGCACGTGTCTGATGGTCACGTGTCTCCTCTGTGTCTGGTGCAGGTCGGTTTTGGCCTGGAGCATGTGTCGAGGGAGCAGATCCAGGAGGTGGAGGAGGACCTCGACGAGCTCTACGACAGTCTGGAGATGTACAACCCCAGCGACAGCGGGCCGGAGATGGAGGAGACCGACAGCATCCTCAGCACACCCAAACCTAAGCTCAGGTGACTGCACAGACTTAATATCACTAATCACACACCTACAATACACAGTCACCTACTTAGACATATCCATCTGAGCACTTGGGTACTGCATGCTTGACAATATCACATGCAGTACTGCAAACACTGACAGGACTCACTGTCCTCCATTTACAATGCAGAGCCCCCTCTGTTGGTGGAAAGTGCTCATTGCAGTCATATATTGGAAGTTTATTTGAGGTTTACATGAACCAGAATTGGGTCAGTTAACTTTGATTTATTTTAGAAAAGAAAAAAAGAAAGATTCTCAATATTTTTTTCAAAGCTAAAGTTGAAGAAAGAAAGAGACAGTTTCCGAAAGGGAAATTATAATCAGTCAGCCTCAGACTCACAGCTGGGTTCTTTTTTTTTAAGTCTGAAAGCTTCAGATTAACTGAGTGAGTCAAAAACGTAGAAACTTTCCAGTTTGTACAATGTACATGAATGTCTTAGAATCCACTAATAAAAGATAATGGGCTTTTTGATATGTCACAGTATGAAAAGCACAGGTGTAACTAATAAAATGAATGATGGCTGAATTCCATCTAGCTGCACAATTAATATGACGTTTTCTAATGTTTGTGTCTCTGTGTGTTCAGGCCGTTCTTTGAGGGAATGTCCCAGTCCAGCTCCCAGACGGAGATCGGCAGCCTGAACAGCAAAGGCAGTTTGGGCCGAGACACTTTCAGCCCGGTGAGTAACTCAAAATCCACCAGTGAGCAGCAGTTGCGGCATCGGCAGGAATTTCACTTATGTGAGCTGTGGGGCGTTCATGTGGCGCTCCAGAAAACCTGAACCGCTTCTACCTCAGTCTCACCGGGAGCTGAGTGCCGTAAATATTCATTGTCCCCAAAGGGCGTCTGACTTTACAACAAGACCTCATTTAAAGTGTGTACACAAGACACGGGTTACAGGTGCAGTACTCCTATGCCATACCCATGACTGCACAGAACTATGCAGCTGCTGTGCCGTAATAGAGTAAAGCTGTTAAACCTGAAAGAGTTTCTGTTAATAAATTATCGTTAAATTGATACCCCTGTGAGCTGCGTTTGTCATTTCCTTGTGACACCCCAAGGGGTCACAACATGTGGCAAGATAATAAAAAAATAAAACTGTACAAAAACAGTGGCACTAAATGGCATACACTAACATAGAATAGCAACTCAAGCTTTGAAAACAACATGCAGCTCTGCATTGATGTGGTAAATATCCAGAAACTGAAGCCCACGAAAATCGCTCAGCAGGGAAGCAGTGCGTAAATATAAAATTTCAGAAATGTTTCCTTAATGGAGCAGAAAGCCAATAGAGCTTTGACAGTCGCCATCTGCTCAATAAAAAGTGTGTTTAATCTCGCCGAGCTGAATGGATTTCACTGGATGTCTCTGCTGCATTCAGATAGCTGTCAGGCCTTTCATAGTAATACTGAAGTAAGTGTTAGTGTTGTGACAACTGTCTGCACACTTCCTAAAAAGATGTTTTTTAGTGTCTGCTTTCATTTCTGCAAATAGTTTTAATCCAATTTATTGGTGTGATGTAAAATAGCATAGAAATCAAATATGTCGACAATATGACTGCCGCTTTTTTAGATTGGTTAGGATCCGCGTTCTTGGTTAGGATGTTTTTCGTTTTTTTTTTTGTCCTATTGCCGCATAATGTCCTTTTTTATTGACTGAATCTCAAATCTCATTAAGCCTGTAGACTGACTGCCGCCCCCTCGTCTTCCCAACAGGGGGAGCAGCCTTATCTAGAGAAGATGAAACCCTCCCGCAGCCGCAACCTGGACGAGGCCCTGTCTGAGACCGACACGCTGGTACGACTCTCATAATGTGTGTGTGCGTGAAGGAGCGAGAATTAATGTTGTGTCGGTATCTTTGTTAAAATCACTCTGTGGGGGGATTCGCTGCCATCCGTGCTGTAAGTGAGACGGATTGAGAGAGAGAGAGACAATGGCTTTAGGATTGCCACTGTCTCCTTTCTCTGGCGCTGACGGTCTGTCTTTGTGTGTGTGTGTGTGTGTGTGTGTGTGTGTGTGTGTGTGTGTGTGTGTGTGTGTGTGTGTGTGTGTGTGTGTGTAGGAGTTAACAGATCAAGAGATGTTTGCTGAGGTGGGCCCCTGCATCATGGTGTCAGTGGCAGAGAAACCCCGTACACCCCTCAAGAGCAGCAAAAGTGAAACCCAGGCCATGCCATCACCAAGGTAACCAATCACCCAGTGAAAGTGAAATGCATCACTTCCTAAATGATAGGTGTACGCAGATCCAAGCCTTTTTTCTTTTAAAAAGCAAGACTCTACATTTTTTGTAAGAAGACCTCACATAATAAAACAGGCCCTTATTAATTCCACATTGAGCTGTTTTTCTGCTACAACCTTTTGTTGGTCTGCAGCCACATGGTGGTATCTGCACACTGTACACTTATACACTGTATCTATCTCGAGTTAGATATTGCTGTGTGACCAACATTACCGACTTTCTGACTGCGTTCCCCCGCTCTCAGTCACCCAGCGATGACGTCTTCAAGGCTGCTGGATCAAAATAATCTTTGGGAATGAAGGGAAAGTTAAGCAAACGTTACAAGGTCTCATTTTATGCTGAGTACAGACATCGGCCCCGCTGAATATCTGAACAGAAATGACCGTCGGGGACGACAATTGCTTGTTTTATTTTGTGAATCGTGTCATGCTGAAAGACAACAGACGCATCATCTGGGAAGCCTCAAGACATGGTAAATGGACTGCATTTATATAGCGCTTTTCTAGTCTACCGAGTCTACACAATTTCTTCTCCTTCCCTCGCACAGTTTGACAACTTCTGTGGAGTGTTTCAAGACGTCGGCCCATTTAAACATCTCGCAAAGCAGAAGAGGAGTCGTGTTGTTTCATATAGTGTCTGTGAACATGAAACAACCCAAGTGTCAGAAGCACTATACCGAAAGAATCACACTTGCGGGTGCGATGTGGTGGCCTGCATGTATATGTATCACGCCCACACACTCACTCTATTTCTACTGACTGGAAAGGTTAAACACAATGACCACCTTCACCACAGGGTGACGATAAATAGTGAGGGGTTCGCTTTCATTCGTGAAACCGTGACGTTTTGCCATCGGTGCTGTCAGTTGGAACGGTGAAATTGTTCCCTGCGTTTAAAACTGAATATGTTGGAGATACCTGACATCATCTGGGCCTGTTTTTCCCCAGGTTGGACGGAGGCCACACGCCCAGACAGAAGCGCATCAGCACCCCCATGAAGGAGAGACAGCTGTCCAAACCTCTGAGTGAACGGACCAACAGCTCAGACTCGGAGAGATCCCCTGAGCTGGGACACAGCACGCCGGTAAATTCGCATTTTAATGAAGAGACTTTCATTCTTTCCAGGATCTTATCAAGACCTACAGCATCATTTTAACATAGTGTACGGAAATAAATCATCATGTTGCAGTATTGCCGCGGAGGGATTTACACTGAAAAAGAGCCGCCTTTGTTCTGTGCCCTCCTCTACCCACACTCCTTTTCCCAAAGTAAAGGACACACATGCATCCTGATAATCTATGAGTCGCCCGGAGCTCAGAAATGAATTATGTATGTGCTGATGAGTCATCTGAAGAGTAAATGTGTCGCTGTGGGGCGATTTATGTACTCAGCATGTGTGTGTGTGGTTGCCTGTGTGTGCGTAGCTCCTGAGGAAGGTGGTGTACGACCAGCTGAACCAGATTTTGTTGTCGGACTCTGCGCTCCCAGAGAGCCTGATCTTGGTCAACTGCACTGACTGGCAAGGGCAGGTAAGGCTGCGTGTGGAGAGCCTCTCCCAACAACATCTGATAGGCCTTTTTCATCCCTCATCTAACTCTTTGTGTGTTCGCATGCTGCAGTATGTCGCGGAGCAGCTCCAGGTACAGAGGCACCCGGTGGTTTGCACGTGTTCGTCGGCTGAAATCCAGGCGGTGCTGTCTGCTGTGCTCACTCGCATCCAGAAATTGTGAGTTTCTTTGTGAAATTTGCACACACGCATGCACAGAAAGACACTTATTCTGAGTTACAGCATCACTTGAATTGCAGGATGACTCACCTCCTTGTCTTTTTCCTGCTCTAAGCCTTATTTTTCAGTTTGCTGTCCTCCGTTTGACCCTTTGTTTCTTCTTCCCCTCCATCCTCCACATCTTTCCGTCCTCCAAGTCTTTGCCCTTGTGACCCTTATCTATAACTTTACATCTCTTTATGCCAAAACAATACTTTATGTATCTCCCTTATCTCTCCCCTTTTTCTCCTCCTTACTCTGTTTTGTCTCTCTCCATCTCTTTACCGTCTCACAGTTTTCAGTTTACTTTATTGAACTGATATTTGCCAAAGCATATAAAGGATAATAGGGGATAAAGAAAAAAGGTGGTTGAGATACAAACTGGTTATATACTGTGAGAAACAGAATCCTCAACAGTGAACATCATTATATATCCAATCTGATTGTACAAATACATTAATGTCCATGTGTTTTGGTTTTGTACAGAAAAGTAATAATTTTTAAAGTAAATCATTTTTGTTCATATATATTATATCTCTAATTAAGCTTAACACTCAAACTTAAATAGATGAATCAACTGACGGAAAATTATTGGCAAAAACGTTGGCAATTTGTTCATTTAATTTGTCGAAATGATAAACACACAATTTCCAGCTTCTCAGATGTAAGGATTTGCTCATTTTCACTGTTTCATGTGACTGTAAATTGAATATCTTTGGGTTGTGAACAGTTGGTTAGACAAAATTCATGTGAAGACGTCACATTGGGCTCTGGGAGATATTTGATAGACATTTTCCACCGTTTTCTCACATTTTTCTTTGACTGAACTACTAAGGAAATGTGTATGGATGTCTAGGTGTCAGTGGTTAGGGATGGTTTGTCTCCACCGTTTACTGTAATCTTCTCAAACTCGTTTTCTCAAAGACTTTGATGGATGAGACGGTGTGATGAAGTTCCAGTGGATCCACCTCCACACTGCACTGACAACCCCACTCTCTCTCTCCCCCCTTGTTCCTGCAGCTGTAACGTTAACTCGTCAATGCCCAGAGCGGTCAAAGTGGTGGCGGTGGGCAGCCAGAGTTACCTGGGAGCCATCCTGCAGTTCTTTGTCACTCAGCTCGCCAACAAGACGTCCGACTGGCTCAACCACATGCGCTTCCTGGTTGTGCCGCTGGGTAAGAGAGTCTCATTTTTCTGGACTTACACCCCGTCACTTTTTTCTTTATGTTTTTTTGTTGTTTTTCACTTTTACTCCATCTCCTTCACCAGGCTCCCACCCGGTTGCCAAGCACATTGGCGCCCTTGACAATCGCTACAGCTCGTCCTTCCTGGACGGGGCTTGGAGAGACGTGTTCAGCCGCTCGGAGCCGCCGCAGACAGGTACCACCCGTCATGCGGACGAACACGCGCAGCCTCTGCTGGTGATGATCGCTCAACACAAACACACACATTTGTCCCTGTCCGTGTGTGAATTGTGTCTTCTTTTTTTTTTCCGTGCCACCTCCAGATCAGGTGGACGTAGCGGGAAGAATCGCCCAGTACATAAGCGGAGCCACAGTCACACACCAGCTGCCCATCGCTGAGGCCATGCTCACCTGCAAACACAGGACGTGAGTACGGACGCCACGCAAACACAAGCCGGACCGCCTCGCAAACTGGATTCACTCTCCTCTTATATTCTCTGTTCTTTCTCTCCCTTTCCAGGCGGGATGAAGACTCCTATCAGAAGTTTATTCCTTTTATAGGGGTAAGATTTTACTCAGGGAGAAATCTACTTTAGCGTGACATTGCAGTAAGTTGCCAAAGGAAATCTGAATTGATCGATCATTTAGATTTTATTTCACCTCTTGTTTTCCAGGTAGTGAAGGTTGGTCTTATCGAGTCCGGTCCTTCTCCAACAGGTGAGGGTTCGGAAATAGTTTTAACACATAAAGATTCATTTTGTTCGATTTAGCTGTTGATAATGTGATAATTTCGTTTTGTGGTCGTCAAGGAGATACAGAAGAGGGCGTGGCGGTGAGCTTGGCTGTCCCCTCCACGTCTCCCCCCTCCCACGGCTCACCCACAGGGATGATTAAAGAGGCAGCCACGCCCCCCTCCTCCCCCTCCATGGGCAGTGTCCTGGCAGTACAAGGGTAATACTGACCTGCCTTAATATTCTTCCTCCCTTCTTTCTCTTCTTCAGCTTTTTGTTCCATCTGCTTTTTCTCTCTGACCCCTTCGGTGCTCAACCCTTAATTTTGCATCAGACTCCTTTATTTCTCGCTGTCATTTCTTTCGTTGTTTGCCCTTTCCCCTTCATCCATCCTCACCCTCTTTATCAGTGGAGGAAAAATAACTCTAATCATGTATCCTGAAATTCTAAAAGCATGCACACCACCACAATGTAAAATATTCCATTTACCTACAAAATGTGAGGCGCTATAAGTTTAAACAGTATGACTGATCGTTTATTTCACTGGTGTTCTTTCAGTGGTATGTGCAGCTGTGTCCGATCTAATCTTTCTATTTCACCCTCTGCAGAATACATCTGTTGGAAGTTTTGAACATAATGTACAAAATTCAATAGTGAAGGGCATCCTTTGAACTAGTTTAAATGAATTGTGGCACATCAGGTGCTGCAGTGGCTGACCGAAAGGTTGCCTGTTCAGCAGAAACTCTCCCGATGTTGTATTTCCTCCACATTTGTTCTGTTGAAACCTAGCTGTGCTTTCAGTGCTGTTTTAGTTGTTTAAATACATGTTCATGAACACTTTCTGGCCCCAGGAGTCCCAGTATGTCTCACGGCGTGGACGCCATCGGCCTGCAGGTGGATTACTGGCTGGCCTCTCTGGCTGAGAAGCGGCGTGAAGGCGAGCGACGCGACACGGGATGCAAGAACACGCTGAAGAGCGCCTTCCGCTCTCTGCAGGTCAGCAGGCTGCCAGGCGGGGGCAGCAACGATCCACAGGCCCAGATCAGCACCATGGCCATGACCGTGGTCACCAAGGAGAAGAACAAGAAAGGTGAGATGAGGATCAAAAGAGTGAATATTATCAGAGAGAAGATGTTAGAGGAATTATTCGTTTCATGTTCTAGGTCCAAGCACATAATGACAGTATTAAGAGATGTTATCTAAGAATACTATTAATGTCTTTTAATCTATGCGTAGAAATGAGAGTGTGGCTGAGGGCTTCCCCTTTATACTTTATAAGTATAAGTAAAGACATTTTTAGTCTTCCCATGTGTCATTTCCCACAAAACAAAAATGGTTTGGCTAATAGTAAGTGGTATTTTTAACGTGCAGCAGCTGAGGCTGATTTCCATTTTGTATTTCTCTCTCTGCATCTCCTCAGTTCCCACCATCTTCCTGGGAAAGAAGCCAAAGGAGAAGGATGTAGACTCAAAGAGCCAGGTCATTGAAGGCATCAGCCGACTCATCTGCTCCGCCAAGCAGCAACAGACCATCCTGAAAGGTAACCTGAAGGATCGGGATGGTTCTGTAACCCCGTTTTCTTTATGTGTGGCGATTTTCCTTTCCCTCGTTTTTAGTTTTATTTCCCAATCATTCTGTCATTCAGCTGAGTTTTTATGTCTCGTCTCTGTGTCCCTCCAGTGTCCATAGATGGCGTTGAGTGGAACGATGTTAAGTTCTTCCAGCTGGCCGCGCAGTGGCCCACTCACGTCAAGTACCTGCCTGTAGGACTTTTCGGCTACAGCAAGCCCCCGTCCTAGGGGTGAGAAGACGCCGACTCCTCTGACCCTGACTTGACCTTCGACTTCCCCTCGATCCCGTCACACCTGCGCGCACAGACCCCGCCTATCAGCACCTGCAGAGCTGAGAGAAGACGTCGAGCGGCTGGACTATTTTCTTTCTTTAGTTTAATTTCGGCTACAGTCGTCTTGTTTCTCTCTTGGGAGGGAGAGGAGGAGGAGTTGGAGGGAGGTGTTAGGGTGCAGCGCTGTTACTAGTCACTTTAATGCCCCTTTTGGTGTGTGTTTGTGTGTGTGGCGAGTGTGCATGCACACGTGAATGTACAGTATGTGTGTGTGTGTGTGTGTGTGTGTTTACAAGGGGCTTACAGCACAAGTTTATTAGCTAACTGCCATTTACATTTCCGTTCTATGGAATGCAATAGCATGCAACAACTCACCGATTTCAAACTCTTAAAGTCCAACCCTCAACTTTTGACCCCTTCAAGGTCCTGCTCACTCTAAGACCTTATCCACACGTGCATGCTCCGAACTAACAGATACACCACAAATGTGCCGGGAACAGTAACTCAATATAAAACGTAATGCAACAGGGCTTCAGTGTTTGCATGAGCCAGTGAAAACACAAAGAAAAGTCTCCTCTGCTCACAAAATGCAGTCAAAGAAAAGGCTTGCATGTGATGAATTTCTCCTCCACATTTTCTCAGATACATCAACAGTACAGATGCTCTTCAAAACAGGCCCTTTCATTTATTAATCTTTTATTTCAAGGGCTTCCATAGAATTTAAAATATTTGTTCAGTACCAAAATCAGTCATTTGGATGTCTAATGCCAACGTTTCCTTTCAAAAATAGAAAAGAAGAATATCTATAAAGGGGAAGTGTCTTTTTTTTAAATTGTGCTCTAGATAGAAAAACCTTCCCTTTAAAGCTGTTTTGTGATGCGTAGTGTACGTTTTTGTGACAAGTTCCAAAATTTTCCAGACAGGGGCTACTGTAATGTGCAGGTTTCTTTATCTACTTATTTGCTATGCACTTATGAATACACGTCTGGGTGTTTGCAGAGTACAGCTGGTAAAAAATAGATCAACAGCAGAGCCAACAGAAAACTGAAACAACAAAATGCATATTTAAACAGTCCACAACTCAGCAGGTTTGATGGGAAAAGTGTGGTTTGTTTTTCTGCATAAATCCTGCTTTTCCATTAGTATCCATGCAGCAAAAATGGGAGTTAAACATCTTCAATAAAGCACAATGTTGTTTGCCAGTTGTCCCCCAAATATCACTTCTTTATTGGCAACAGACTGGCAGCTTCTTCTTCAACGAAAACAAAAATCAGATTTTCTAAGCATTTACATTTATCTTCAGACTCCTTAATAACCTTCATTTTATCAGGAAAAAATACGTATTTGGGTTGATTTCAGACATTTTGGCAGGGGTCTGCCACGTGCTTTCTCTAGGATGTCGTGAGGTGATTAGTGAGTGTACAGTAACTGGTAACACGTGTGTGTATGTGGTGGTATAAATGTAATGTGGTCAGAAACCTTAAAAAAAAAAACGATTAAATAAGAGGAATACTTTTTCTACCATGTGACAGAGGGCATGCAATTGGTGTGTGTGTGTGTGCGCGCGTGTGTTGGCACTGTGTGTTGATGATGTGGTCATTATCAATAACAGTGATTCTCACATTAGGGCTGCAAAAGCTGCAGTAGTCGTCTTGTTTACTTTGTAGCCTGGCACAAGGCGAATGCAGATTTTTCCACCACTATACACTTAAAAACAAACAAAATCTTACATTTAATTCAGGTTTATTGAAATAATTTGATTGGAATTCAACTTCGGCGAAAGCTCAACAGGCCCGTGTAGCTCTGCCTTGTGTCACCTACATCGTAACACTCTCGATCTCCAGTGAAGTATTAGCAAACTAGTTTTTTTTAAATAGTGTTAATGCCAACGTCTTGATTTAAATGCTGTTTGTTCGAAAATAGATTAGAGAGCTTTTCCCGTGTCGATATTACAGTGTTGATGTCAGCAGCACGTCTCAAACTCGGCTCATTTTTCTGTTGGACAGCACCTGTTTCACGAGGTTTCCCACTGAAGGGCTTTCAGAGCCTGCTTGTTTGTTCGCTCTCTGGTTAACAGCTCGCCTGTCACCACTGAACAAACACTCAGATTGGCGTTTGGCTTAATTCTAAGTACTTCCAAATATTTGAATGTATTGAATTTAGTTTACACGTGCTGTCTTTCCTCTTTGTGAACGACTGAGTTTTAGGTAGAATTATGTGTCGATATAATACAATAATTTGTTGTTATTTGGCCTAAAACGGATAGATGTTCTGCAGTTGACAGACAGCGAGTTTGGATACTTTTCTCCCAACTTTTTTTGTGTAATCAACAAAAAAACAGACAGTGGGCCTCTTGAAAGCACCCCTCTTGAAACTAGTTTTTCTTCACTTGTGTTGCTGACAACCAGTTAAGGGCTTGACAGACAGACTGACTGACTGATGGGTTACATTATTCCTGAATATCAGTGAGCGTTGATGTACTGTAGTTTGATGTTGAGGTTGCTTAATCATTTCATTCCAAAATAAATTACATTTTAAAACACTGATAGTTGCTCTTAAAAAGTATCTTTTAACATAAAAGTAAACAGAATTTTCTCAGAAAAAAGTACAATCATCTTGTTACCACTTTAAATAACCCATACTTATAATTTGCCACTGATTGCTTCATGAAGGTTAATAAATCATTTAAAAAGTTACCTGCCCTGCAGGAAGTGCAGCTGCTAGAGAGCCAGATATTTCACTCAAGAGTTGAGCTAAAACGAGAGTAAATATTGGTCTTTAATTTGTCAGATGGCCAGAAACACGACTCCATATGAACGATGATGTTGCTCTGTAACTGCTGGATGCATTAATAGCCAACCGTTTGCTGAATTGTTCACCAGTACTAACTTTCTAAAATGATAATGTGTCAATGTTGTGCTCACCACTTGTTTCTGTTGCCCCCAAGTGGCCAAACAAATTAAAATAATACTACTTTGCGTTGAAATGTTAGGTCATCATAAAGAGGTATGTGGCAACCCAAAACATAAGATAATTTATGCATTCTTCGTAACAGCTTCTTGCTGATTTGTTTAGTATGTTAATATAATTTACCTTTTAATAAAGTCATTAGTGACAACTTTTTAAATCATGTTTTAAGTATGGCTTATTATAAAAGGGTATCATATTTTTGGATTTGAAACATTTATTTCAAAAAGAAAAGGTTTTGGAATGAAATGCTTGATTATTATTAGTTTTTTTTTTAACTTAAACTGTAACCACAGAGGGTCAATGATCTTGTGTCTGCTGTTAGGGACAAACTCTACTAACTCAAAATGCTCTTTGCCTTGTAGTGTTGTTAGCTTAATTATTGTAATTATGTGAATCGAAACCTTTCCTAAATTGTATGAATTCATAGTTTATTGATGCCTCTTTTGCTTGCAGCCTCCACAGGGAGGTTAAAGGTCAGCTGACTCTCCGGCTCCCTGATCACTGATTGAACTGAACTTGGAAATATTCTACTGAAAGAGTGTCATTCAAAACAAAATCACTGCCAAAACTAAAATGTGAAGAAATTGGGATTATATTAAGATGGATTTGTGGTTTTTTTTCGATTGCTGATAACTGAAAACACATTAACAACAAAGTGATCCTTGTTCTAAAGTTGTCATTTCAATGTTTGGAGGAACTGAATGCTTTTTTTAATCACTTTTCTTGTCTTTGTCACCTCTAGACCATCTTTCCCCTCATTCTTACCGTTTACATGTTTTTCTAAAGTCTCTTTAAAAACGCTGGTTGTTCTGTATGTAAGTCTTGAACTTGTTCCTGTGTGTTTTTACCTGTACCTCTGTACCTGTGTCGACCCGTGTTTGTGACGGTGTAACGATGGTTCCTCTGTCCTTGACTAGTCGTGGTTCGAGATTAGGAGCTGTTTGGTCCATCAATAATCTCTGTCAGTGATCAGCAGTGTCTTTTCTCTCCACCGTCCTCAGATAAATGTCCCTCTGACGATGAGAGAGTCTTCTTCACGAGGCTTCCACAAGCTTAGCTTTCGGAGATCATCTTAAATGATACTGTCCCCATTCCCTTACAGCTTGTAAATTTGCCGTCTGTCCTCCTGGGAATGGGATTTGCCTACGAAAGCAGTAGATTTCTGCCGGACGAGGTTCTGCTCAGAGCAGAGCGTCCTAAGCTTGTGGACTTGTGGAGAGTATTTTGCACATGCCATTGTTTCTTCAGCAGCAGTCTTCAGCTTTTTTGCCTTTTGCCTATAACAATAATTATAATAAACTATAAGGCTTGTACATATCAGATAGTACTTGTTATATTGTATTCTAGTTCTGTTTTTTTGTTTTTCTTAATTTGACATGTTTTGTAGTACTGCTTTTTCATGATTACGTTTGTCAATCAAACAGTGTGGGATGAAAAGTGGAAGTGTTTATTGTTTCATTTGTTTTTTTAAATAAAAATATTCCTGATTTGTAGCTCAGTCTCTTGTTTTTGAAATACATAGCCTATATTGTGTGTGTGTGTGTCTGTGTTTGTGGCTTATATAGCTGCCTTATACTTACTAAAAATTGGTGGTGAGTTGCAATATATATCACTTAGGGTTAGCGTTTTCCAAAGAAAGATGAACAAATTAATCTCAGTCATGAAACAAATAGGTTTCAAGAACGAATGAAAATTTAAATATAAGCTGCAATAAAACTTCCTACAGAGCTTTGACTTATTATACAGCACAACAAATACATTCATTTAACCAATGCAATTACACCATATAGGGAGATATTTTCACATTTTTTCTGTATTTCAGAAGGTGATATAAAGAGTGACAGTGTAAATAAATAGTGAACATGATGCTTGTGAAGCAGGTCAGTGGTGCACAACACAAAGAGCATGCGCAAAGCGAGTGGCTGAACTTCCGCGTACATCCTGTTACGTAAAAAATAAAAGAAACCTGTTTATTTATTTATTTATTGGACTAGGAGTCAATTAGCACGCCGTCAAAGCCTCAGGGAGAATTTAGTTGTTGATGATGATGGACAAATAATCGTTTTATTTCTGTTAAACTGACAAAATACTCACGGTAAGAGTCACAGAAGATGCTACTTTGGCGGACGCTACACGCATGCGCAAGATAATTTCCCGCCCCGCTTTGGAAAATGGCGGACGTGAATCATCTTGGTGTTTTACGTCGTCTTTGGTGGTGGGGTCTGGGAGAACAGCCATTTTTCGTCTCCCAGCTGTCACATTAGACACACATCTCCGATAACATCACTTTTTTTTTTTTTACTGAAGTCTTTTTTTTTTGACGAGTCAGTAACGGCCGACGCTGTGGACACTTTAAAGAGCTTTCTCGCCGTCCTCCATTGTGAAGCGACGGTCTGGGTGAGTTAAGATGAGCAGCGAAGCTCGCCGAGGCGGCTGTTAGCTAACGTCGGCTAACTTACAGACTTGAGCTGTGACTGTAATCGTATTAAACTAAAGTGAGCGGTGTGTGTGAGAGCTATTTCTGTGTGCCTTGTGCCGGCCAAATAACGTGAGAAGCCTGAAATGACCAGGACGGGTAAGTAACGGTAGTTCACAGCACCGAGGACCCTTCAAAGTAGAGCTAACGGTAACTTAACGGTCAGCGCTAATTACTAACTAACAGCAGCCATTACTTTTCTAAATGGAAATAAAACCTCGTTTTTTTTTTTATTTAATAATGTAATTTCGTCTTCTATGATGAATATAACTATTTCTACTCATTAGTTTATATTTTTGGCAGCCAATATCGAACTACTTTGCGTCGCTCCGAACGAAAACGACGTTTTATTTTGAAAGATCCCCCCGGAAGCGGCGTGTTGTATATCAGCGGTGTTGGCTCGGGTCCGTCCGGAGCATCACAACATTGTCCTGCTGCTTTGTTCGTGTGGGGACAGAAAGCATCGCACCTGTCTTCGATGAAGGTAATAATGCGGATGATTAACATTTAAATGGGCACGAGGTCGCAGTTATAGAGCGAGAGAACAGATTAGATTTTAGCAAGCTGGCAAATTAAACGTTAAGCTGCGTCCATCGGGGAAGTCCGTGAATGTGTCATCTGCAGTCTCGCCAGTGTTTTTTACTTTTTTTTTTTTAATTTTGCACTTTTTAAATGTTCCTTATTATATTCCTGTCTTGTGCATTTGGTAAACAGTGTGCAGTCGCCTAAATTGAATGTGCACCAGTGTGTGTTGTGTAACATCTCGGTGCTCGGGCCTGCACTGTTTACAAACAGCTTACATGTCGGAACCGGGCATTTGAACGCATTTGCAGTGACTGGCAATTATTTAATGGATCCTCTGTTATAGCTTCGTCCTTTTTGAACAGTGCTCTCCATTGTCGGTCACCTTGATTGATCTGCTGCCAAGCCAAACGCCGCCGCCCCTCACGGCCACAGGCCTCGACCATCCACCGGGCCCGTTTATTTATCTGTGTCTTTTTAAAATCGCCAGATTAAACCTGCAGGATTAAGTGGCGACATTAAATGCGGAGTGCCGCTTTTTAGCGTTTCACGTTTCTGCGTTTGCAAACGGTGGACTTGAAGGGAAGTGTGAATATTGGTGCATTGCAGTCAGTGTATGAGGCGGATGGGAGGGGGGAGAGGAGGATGGGTGAGGGAGAGAGTTAGACAACCACATAGAGAGAGAGAGAGAGGGAGGGAGGGAGGGAGAACAGGTGCACCTCCACTGTCAAAGCAGGAAGAGAGAGAAAGTCACGATGTAGCACAATTGGCTCCTCTGTCCCTCTGCTGCTGCAACGGTTTTAATTTACAGCTGGTCAATATTAGACCAGCAGGCCGCATGCTCAGGATAAAAAAAAAGTGACTATTTACTGGGCCAGAACCCTCTGCCTGGATCTGTCTACCACTGGAAGACGTATGTTGATAAAATGATGTGGAACTTTTCAAGATATTGTTTTGTTTACAGCTTGAACGTTGTCTTTAGGAATATTTTTGCGTGTGTGTTTTTTCCGTGGGCTCTAGCTGAAGAAATGAACAGTGAAGGCTGTCATTACTCATGATGACCAATGACATGACTAATGACTTCTATTTAGAGACCATATCACCCACTGCATAGAAGAAAGTGTGTGTATATATAGTCCAAACCGCAGTATTGCTTAAACAAATTGTGGATGTGTTGAAAAGATAGCAGAAATGAATCAACCACAATTCTGAATTTGAATTTTCACTTTGGACTCTGCAACATTTTATAGACTAAATTATTAATTTAGAATAAAGAATGTAATCGTTAATTACATTTGTGTACATTCACTGTTTAGCACAACATGAAACAAACATATTTGATTACAATCCTTTAGACTTAGTTATTAATATATTTTCGACCAATATATGTACTGAGTAGGATATTTAACAGTTAAACTATGGACAAACTGTGGACAAACTATGTAATGGTGTGAATCAGTTTTAACATCTCTTAAGCATTTCTGCACTGTAATCAGATGCCATTTTAACCGATACTGAGTGACAGCGTCTCATTTTAATTGGCTTTACTGGTCACTGGCAGCTGCTGCGTCAGTTTCAAGCTCGGAAGAATCCTCTTGTAGTAATCTGAATGGGTTTTAACTATACTTATACTACACACACACACACACACACAGACACACACACCTTATCACTTTCCATCTAGTCTAACTACCCAAGGGGTGTGTTATGTAATAATGAAATGGGAAACTATTGTTTAGCTGTTGACCTCCTTTTGAAATTGTTAAGAAGCTGAGAAAGGGGAAATCTGAGGGAAAGTAATTTGCAGCAGAAACTTACTTTCTGTTTAGAACTAAAAAACAACTGCATTATATTTAATATATCACATCATCTATCCTTCTTTTTAAACTTTGTATTCATAGTTAGTGAATGTAAATGTGACTCAGGAACGTTAATTTCATCCTGTTACCAGTGTTTCCAATTTTGTGCTCCTCATTAATGTTATTTTTACTGCAATATTCCAGCGTTCATGGTACATCCTTTACAAAGTGTCCTTAGAAAGGCATTTCTCATGTGTGCACAGGTGGATAATGAAAGTGTCTCTTTGAAACACTCTCAGCAGGGACTTATTGTATATGAATTCTTCCCTGGAGGGTTTTTATTTTAAAACAAATAGATTTTAACTCCTTGGCTTTGACATTGACATTTGACATTTTTACCATCATACATTAATGTAACCTGTGAGAATAGATTTGTGTCGTATTTATTTTGTTCTCTTCTACCTTTTTTCTTCAGTTCGTTCTTTTTGACCTTCTCATCGAGTGTCTCTTTATTTCCCCCTTCTCATCTTTAGTGTATCCTATTTCCATTCTCTTTTTTTTTCTGTCCTCCTCCACCTTTCTTTCTTCTTTCCTTCATTTCTTATCTCATCTTTCTCTCTTTTTGTTTCATCCACCTCCACTTGACCTCAGTAAATTGGGAGAATGTCAAGCCGGACAGGACAGAAAAAAGACAATGCACACTCAGCAAAAACACCTCCCATGCCACTGATAAAGGAGTAAAATGTCATCCTTGTTTTTCTATTTATTTTCCTATCCACGCAGTGTGTATGAAACCACGCAATGTCCACCATGGTGTATCCACGTGAAGAAGCCCTGGAGCGACTGAGCCAGGATGAGATTGTCCTCAACACTAAGACTGTCATGCAGGGCCTGGAGACGCTGCGTGGCGAACACGCCCAGCTCCTCAACTCTCTGCTGGACTGCACTCAGCCACCCGCCGCCCAGGAGAAATCTGGGCTGCTCCGCAAGAGTCTGGAGGCCATTGAGCTGGGCCTAGGAGAGGCACAGGTGAGAGCCAAAATAATGTTGTAGTAACAAACAAGCCATCAAAAACTTTGTTAAAAGAAATTGCCACATCTTTGAAATTTCAGCTAGTAAAAGTTTTTTATTTTCCCTTTTGCCCAGGTGATCATCGCCCTGTCGAGCCACCTGAGCGCCGTGGAGTCAGAGAAGCAGAAGCTGCGCGCTCAGGTGCGCCGGCTCTGCCAGGAGAACCAGTGGCTGCGCGATGAGCTGGCGGGAACACAGCACAAGCTGCAGCGCAGCGAGCAGAGCGTCGCCCAGCTGGAGGAGGAGAAGAAGCACCTGGAGTTCATGAACCAGATCAAAAAGTTTGACGATGACGTCTCGCCCTCGGAGGAGAAGAGCCAGAGCGCTGGTGGTGGTGGCGGCGGGGGAAGTGGTGGAGACACTTCAAAGGACAGTCTGGATGACTTGTTCCCCAACGATGATGACCAGGGACCAGGTATGACATCAGCAGCAGTTATTAGACCTCAGACAGGCCTCGGCTGTGCTTTGGAAGATGATAACAAGACACACCGGTCTGTGTAAACCAGTCTGAGCCTTAACTAGGACTGCAGAGTAAAAAAAAAAAAAATTGCTATGACCGATTATTCTACAAACTATTTAGTCTGAAAATGCCCAAACTGAGGACTAAAGCTACTCAACAGAGCCAGAAATGACTTTACAGGAATCTATACAAAGGATAGACGTCCCAGTATAGAGGTCCAGGTCGCTGATACTGGAGGAGAGTAAGCTGTAGTGGTAGACCACAGGAAGAAAAGATCATTGGTTGTGCTTTGTCTAAGAAGTCAGTCATTTCGCACAGTTCTTTTTCTCTAATAATAATGACCAACCTCTGTCAGATGTGTTGCAGCACACAGTGGTTTGTAGAAGTAGAAGAAACACATTTAGTATTGAAACTTTACCTGGAATTTGATTTTCCTAAATAATTCATAGTTTTATTTAGGTTAAAGTTTTTAAATCCTACTGTACTGCATTTTACAGAAGGGCAATAATATGGGCAGTAATATTTAGCGACGCCCAAACTGAATCATTCCTGCTTCCACACAGTTATCTGCAGAGGCCTAAATGCACAGCAAAAGAATCACTGCTGTTTTTATTTAATGTATGGAGTTTCAAAATAGAATCACTCAGAGCTCAATACAGCCTGCCTTTCAGTAACAGAAATGTTCAGGCCTCAACGGCCCTGAAGCCTGAACTTCAAGAGTAATTTAAACACTGAGGCACGAGTTGTTCTCAAGTGTTCACACAAGCAACTCCTTGTAGTGGCGAACCTACAGTCTGTAGTCTTAGATATGATTCTAAACGTATTTGAAGCAGGAGCTGTGGTTTGGTTAATGCTAAATTCCGTGTCTAAACAGAAGCTCAGGCTTTAAATGGATTTGCGGATCTGTGTCAACAAAGTGAAATCAAATTCCAGATAGAAAATGTCACTTTTGCAGAGTGTTACAGTGTATAGCTTGTTCAGCCCCCCCCCCCCAAATTAGCCAAACAGTAAGTGCTCTAGTACTTGCGTCTTGGTCTCTTTAATTATTATAACTGAATACTCGTAAAGGATTCTCTGAAGTTAATGTTTAAGTAGTGGCAGAAGGAAAAAAATGCAGAATAGTCCTTTTTAAACCTTGAGATTTCTGGATATCAACACTCTAAAATTGAAATAGAAATGTACAGAAGAAGAGTGGCAGTTGTTACAAGAACCAGCTGGATTTCCCTGGGCAACCATGTGATCCCTGGAGCGGGTTTGACTGGGTTTATTTTAATCCCAGACCAATTGAAAGACATTCCTCCCCTCTGTCCCACAGCCCAGCCCAGCGGAGAGGTCGCAGCCCAGCAGGGAGGCTACGAGATCCCGGCCCGCCTCAGGACGCTCCACAACCTGGTGATCCAGTACGCCTCGCAGGGGAGGTACGAGGTGGCCGTGCCACTGTGCAAACAAGCCCTGGAGGACCTGGAGAAGACGTCCGGACACGACCACCCTGACGTAGCCACCATGCTCAACATCCTGGCCTTGGTGTACAGGTGGGGGAACGGAGAGGAGGATGTTTGATAAACCTAACCTAAATTTGGTATCAAATAAAAACTGTTGAGATTTTTATTGTTCTGTTTTGACCTCCAGGGATCAGAACAAGTACAAAGAAGCAGCTCACCTCCTGAATGACGCCCTGGCCATCAGAGAGAAGACACTGGGGAAGGATCATCCAGCTGTGGCCGCAACCCTCAACAACCTGGCTGTTCTGTACGGCAAGAGGGGCAAGTACAAGGAGGCTGAACCTCTCTGCAAGAGAGCGCTGGAGATCAGAGAGAAGGTAAAAACCCACACCACTGACTCTAAACTTAGAAGATTTGGTGGTTACAAACAAACTAAACTGTTCACATCCATATAATAAGAATTTTTTTTCTAAGTAAGTCTCCCTGCTGTCTCCAGGTGTTGGGGAAGTACCACCCAGATGTGGCCAAGCAGCTGAACAACTTGGCCCTGCTGTGCCAGAACCAGGGCAAGTACGACGAAGTGGAATACTACTACAGACGAGCCCTGGAGATCTATGAGTCCAAACTGGGAGCTGATGACCCCAACGTGGCCAAGACCAAAAATAACCTGGTGGGGACATTGTTAAGATTAAAATAAAATATAATATATAATAAAATGTTAGTGTTTTTGTTTGCTATGTAATGTGTTTCCTGGTCTTCTGTATTCTAAAACCTGTGACAACATGTTTATTTGTTTACAAGTTCTGCCAGTTTAGACAAATTAATAAAAGGTCGCTTATGTTGCTTCTCCTCAGGCTACATGCTACCTGAAGCAGGGCAAGTTCAAAGATGCTGAGGCTCTGTACAAAGAGATCCTGACCAGGGCACACGAGAAGGAGTTTGGATCTGTCAATAGTGAGTAGAGCCAACATTCAAACTGCTGAGCCATAATCATTTAAAGTGCAGATCGTGGCAGTACTGGTTGATTTGGACCGGACCTTAGATGAGCCAAAACGCAGTTTAATGTTAGAATTATATAACACAGTGTCGGCCAGGAAGTGAAAATTTGGCATGAAGAATTTTTTATTTTTTTTCACAATGGAAAATGTCCAGGAGTTGGCCCATTTTTCATTCCTCTGGCAGTTGCTGTGTTTTGGGATTCAGGTTTGGAATTGGCCCCAGTCTACTCCCTGCGGTCGCCCTCGGTACTCTCAGCAGGTCACAGGTTTATATTGTGCTATCGAAGCGTGCATAGCGGCTTAATGTTGACGTTTCCCTCCCGCCCCAGCTAAGCCTATCAAACCCTTATGTGCTCACATGCCCAGCACGAGAGAGGGCCTTGGCTGGAATTTGGAATTTCATAAGTTTGATGAACGGCAGCCATGTGTTTTTATAAAATCGCATTTGTTTACATGGATAGAGAGACTTCACTTTGATATTTAGGTCAGTCCAGAGCAATACATTCATTTATTATTTCCTCATTTGTTTGGTTTCTGCTGCAACTTATTTTCAGTGTTGTCATATGATTTTTTTTTTTTTTTGTCCTACTTTTTCAGATGACAACAAGCCAATCTGGATGCACGCAGAGGAGAGAGAGGAGAGCAAGGTCAGTAATTTAGTTTGACCTTTTCCATTGATGCCATTGGCTGGCAGGCAGCTTATTATGGAAATGGACTGGACAAGAAAAAGAGAATGATGGAGAACAGCAGACTATACGAATGACAATGGGGACATTTTTTAATGGGCTGCTTAATAGGATAATGTTTCATACTTGGATCCGCCTGCTCTCTGCCGCTTTGCATTTTAATTTCCCTCTCTTCCTGTCTCTGTGTCTCTCTCCACCGCCAACTCTCTTAGGGTAAGCGCAAGGACTCCGGCCCATATGTAGAGTATGGAAGCTGGTATAAGGCCTGCAAGGTGGACAGGTGAGTCAGACATTTAAATTCACTGGAAACATATAGGAAACAGGAAGAAGAAAGATTTTTTTAATAAAACTGCTAATTGGCAAGCAACACATTAAATACAACTGTAGCCTTGAAATGTAGAAATGTAAAAATCATCAGTGCCTTAATATTGCAGTGTAACCTAGAAGAATATTAGAAAATATATAAATCAGTATCAATTTAAGGATTCTCACCATAGGACAAATCTACCATTTTCTCCCTGTTTGTCTTGGGAAACTGATTGGGTCATACTGATAAAACAGATTTCAGTGGGCTATCAGGTCGTTAAAGCAACATGAGAGAGTTGTTCTCACCTCCATTTGGCTTTGAAAAATGCACACTGGCCAATATCCATTTCTAATAAAATGAACCGGCTCTGCCAACTGATGCATAAGTTTAACCTTGGCTACAGCTTGGCTAAACTATGTATTACAGTACTACTGTTTTACTGCTGCAATCCCCCCGAACCATCTTATGGTTCAGTTGATCTCTGTTTCATTGAAGGTGAATGGAACAAAGATTAACTTAATTGAGAAATACCTCTTTTCTTCTTTTTTTATAACAGCTGGTTACACACATTTAAAAAGCTATAAAAAGAAACATTGTGTCTTGTTTTTTTGCAGTCCCACAGTGAACACCACCCTCAAAAGCTTGGGAGCTTTGTACCGTCGCCAGGGCAAACTGGAGGCAGCGGAAACACTGGAGGAGTGCGCCAGCAAGTCACGTAAACAGGTACTGCATAAACACACAGACTGCTGCAGGACTGGTTGAATTACTGCTGGTAGATTAGTTGTCTGGGCTTTTTTCAACAGCGTTGTCAGTTAAAAAGGCCTGATTAGTTCAACAGGCATTCCAGCTGTGATTTATTAGCCCATAAACTATGCCATGTACATTGTGGTAAAGAAAACTTTAAGATCATAGACATGCTGTGCGAGCTATTGTATAAAAAGCTGTAGTTTTCTTTTCAATCCCTTTTAATCACTCTTCTCCAATCTTTGTTTTTCTTTGTCTCTTTGTGTTTGTGTCCCCCCTCCTCTCTCTCTCTCTCTCTCTCTCTCTCTCTCTCTCTCTCTCTCGCTCTCTCTCTCTCTCTCTCTCTCTCTCTCTCTCTCTCTCTCTCTCTCTCTCTCTCTCTCTCTCTCAGGGTATTGATGCCATTAACCAGAGTAAAGTGGTGGAGCTGCTGAAGGACGGGGGAGCTGGAGGGGGAGACAGACGACACAGCAGGGAAGGAATCAACGGGGCGGGGGGACAGCGGGGGGAGAGCGAGGGCGACGACTCCGCTGAGTGGAACGGGGTCAGTTTATGGACACCAATTCATTTCACTAAAACTTAAACACTCAAAGAAGTATTAATACAGTAAGTTCATCGTGTAAACGTCGACACAACCCTGCACACAAGGCGGTTAAAGTCATATTAACTTAATTATTTGACATCAAGAATGATTTCAAAAGTAAATGTAGAATTGCCCTTCAGTAGGGCAGCTTAGCCCATAACTGTGATTAAACCAAGAACATGTGATGGGAGCCCAGTCTTTGTAGTCTGACGAGCCTTAACGGGAAATCTCCTTAATATTTAATGTCTCCAGTAAATGCTGACTTTATGTTTCATCTTTCGTCAGGATGGTAACGGGTCTCTGCGTCGCAGCGGCTCCTTCGGGAAGATTCGAGACGCCCTGAGGAGGAGCAGTGAGAGGCTGGTGAAGAAGCTGCAGGGGAGCGGACCGCAAGAACCCCGCAACCCAGGGTAAGATGAGAGGGAGGGAGAGAGAGATTTAAGCTTTCATGTAGTTAGTCAGGAGAATAATGGCGTGGTATAATTATCAAAGTGATTTCAGGAAAGATGGCAAGATTTTTTTTTTTTTTTAACAATACTGGAAATATTCTGTTTCTGATAGAATATAACAATGCTGTTTTTAATGGTTTAGGCTCATTGTGTGAATGTATTGTTTTTCTCAGAATGAAGAGGGCGAGTTCCCTCAACTTCCTCAACAAGAGCACTGAGGAGACCACACAGGTACGACTGTTTTATTCATGTATTCCTCATACCTGCCACAGCGCAATATTTCTCCCAGTATATGTTGTCCAACAGTAGTTTTAACTTTAACTCGTCTGTTTTTAGGACGCTAACTCCGGATTCTCGGACTGCAGGGGACTGAGCGCCAGCAATGTGGACCTATCCAGACGCAGCTCCCTGATTGGCTAGACCGAGACAGGAAGTGGGACTCGCAAGACACAGAGCGGCCCGGCGAGGAGAGGCTGTTTGCAGCTTGGTTTGATCAAACAAACACACCTAAAGCTCCAAGCGAGATCAAACACTTGCACCTGCAGCATATTTTTTAAAGAACACTGAAAAAAGCATTACCACACTACGCGTCATCCTGTAAGACACGGTCGCTGCTGCTGCTTCGCTGTACAAACCGCTGCCCTCGTTTAGAAAAGAGAATATTTAGGTACACATTAATCAGCATGCTGCTTACTAGAAAGTGGAATGTCTGCACTTGAACGCCTCGTGATTTTGACTCATAGCACCGTAGCAAAGCATCACATCCACATCGTGGTGAGTCCGTTTCTTCGATCTTCACTCTCACGTGCAGACACTCAACCTTAGGTAGGCTATATGTACTCCGGTTTCTGTTCAGAGAGAAGCATTGCACTCTGTATATTTCACCAGTCGCATGAAGTATTTGTTGATGCTAACCACACATCGAATGCATATCACCAACAGTAAAAATAGTACGATCGGCTTAGATTTTGTCAGAGAAAGCAGAGGTATAAACATAGATTACAAGCAATCTCTTTTGGGATTTTCAAACATTAGCACTAACCATTTAAACCTCACTTTTTGCCTTCTTGTTTTTTATGTATATAAGTTTTAAATTATTGGATATTTCATTCTTTGTATATAGTGCACATTGATTATTTTTTTTTGTCTTCTTTTTGTTTACACTTTATTGGGTTGAAGAGGGTCTCAGTTGGAGAAAATACTTCTTAATCTGAAGGGGGAAGACTGGAAAAGAAAGAGGGAGTGAAAGAAGGAAGGGCACTTCGTTCAATGTGTCAATGACAAGGTGGAAAATCATGATAAATTTAGTACCTCAATCACTGAAATCTGCTGTTATAATGCACTTTGATCGTGACAGTACTGTATATGATAGTTTTCACTGCGTCCTCTACTTGTCAGGCTTATTGCAAAAAAAAAAATACAAATAAATAAATTCAAAGGAACTCTTGGTGCCACAACAGTCTTGTGAGAAACGGAAATCAAAAAGGGCCAAAAGGTTCATTTGAAAGTAAATTCACAAATAAACATCAATCATTTCTCTTAGTCCCTCCTAAGTACTATCTGCTATATGTGGTACAACAGGATGTTTAAATTAAACACTATATTCATTACTTTCAGGTACCTTTTCCTCACTTCTGCCACGAAAAAACTTCCTGGCTTTAACCAAACAGCCACAAGTCTGAATGACATTGAAGGAAAATGCTGTGAAAGATATTTAAATATGATTTGTTTACAATCATTCTACCGGGATATTCAAGGCATCATCAACCCTTATTTAAAAATATGGGTAACTACCTTAATTATTCATTAAAACTGATGCAGTGCATCAGCTACTATATGTTTACTTTCATTAACGGGATTCTTCTTGTAAGTTTGTTTTGTTTTTCCCTCATTTGCTGAATATGTTTAATTTTTGTATAAAACAATCCTCAGTGTATGTTTTTTTTAATGCTGACCTGGATGGACCTGGATTTTTGTCGTAATCAAACACTCGCAGACAGATGACCATCCGTCCTCAGTGAATTTAGTTGTGTTGATGTGTTTTCTTGTTTTGGCTCTGAGCTTTTATGTTGAAGGGTACTGAAAACTGCTTATTTGAATGTTAAATTTCATGTCGATTGTGGGGTCTGGTGGAATTTTTACGCTGGAATTTGGTGGTGGGCTGTTCGCAAGCCAGGAGCTACCAAAATAACACCAATACCAAGAGAACTGTCCACAGAATGTACACGTTTTATCATGTGAAGACGAAATCAGGCTCGGCAAGCTGTGGCATCACTTCCTCAACTGTGGTCAGATTGTCAAGGAATTGCTTTTTTTGCTTTTCCTCCACCTTGCTCTTAAATTCTCTACACAAAAAACAGTTAATTCCTGACAACCTGAGTTTGATTTCAAAAATGCGACGAGGCAGGTTTGTCGTGAAGGTATTTTGTCAACGACGGTGCATGCACACCATCGCCATATGCCTAAATAACCTGCTGTCACCCTTCTTGAAATCACCTTTGATGAAGTCACATTGCTGAGTCTAAAAAGTGCTCATTATTCTATCAGCTTCTGAATGTGCTGAATGTGCGAGGTGGCGCAGGTTTTGGATCGTAATGAAGAAATACACAAAGGAGTGAAGTTAAGTGTGTTAAAGCAGGGAAGAGTCGCTGTTTAAAAAAAGAAATAATGAAAAGATGTTAGAGGAAAAGTGCTTTAAGTGTTGTTTCGCAGCAAATAATGTATAGAATAATCCGTATACCACCTTTTTATATGTATGTTTACATATGTTTAATCTCACACACACAATTTCAACAGCATTTAGTTGTGTACAGAAGTTAGTGTAACACTAATTTGTAGTTGAAGGTCTCCAAAATAAGTTCTAGAAACTCCTTTTTCCTGACTGTTGGTTCCTCTACACACGGTACTGTAATACCAATACTAATCAATCCTTTACTGTATTAATCAGCCACTTATTCACCACTGGGTTGGTTCAGTGTTGGTGCTCTTGGGGAAATTTCTGGAATTTCTCAAGCATCTTTGACTATGAATTTCAAACTCCATAAATATATGAACATTAACACACTTTGTGGCTCAATTAAACAGCTGAGAGAATAATAAAATGTTTATCCTGAATCTGAAAGATTTTGATCCAAAGCGTCAAAGTTAAATCAGATCTTTGTTTATCTGATGTCCAAATATTTATGGAGATCAGTGGATTTACCCAGAGCCGTGGATGGTAAATGTTGTGGTTATGAGGGTCTTGTATATGTGTAGTTTCAGCTCCCATATCGCTGATGATTTGATGGATCTTATTGTGAAGGGGCCAACCTAATGTGTATTTTATCAAAGGTTCAATAAATACAAACTCCACTTTTCAAACTGATTCTGTGTCTCGTACATTTTCATCCACACCCCTGCTGTTGTTGTTACGGTCAATTTCACCGGCGTTTATTTGAAATGGTTTCAGGTCAATGGGTGTGTTTGTGTAAGTTTTCACAACTAGGGCTGGAGGTGTTAACCATACACTGCACTGTCAGAGAGGATGTGAGTCTGTTTCTGCGACTTCCTGTCTCATCAGCAGCCGAGCCCCACAAAAGGGTAAGCAGAGCCACCAGAGTTCACGTTGAGAATCGGCAACACCGTCATAGACTGATCAGTGATCACATCGTTGAGGGACGATCCGCCGATTGAGGTGAAACCTCGGAGTTTGAATGAATCGGGATTAGAGAAGTAAGGTTACTTGCACTGAGTATCTTGAGATGTTATGTCAGTGTTTCTATTTTGGTAATAGGAAACTCAAAAAAGCCTTTTTCAGATGTGATTCTGTGTAGCTTAATAATATCCTGATCACGTGTACTATAATGTTTTTAGTGTTTAACAGCAGTTAATGAAAAGGTTTCACTCCCACAAGTTATCAAAGAGGTACTCGCCACTTAAAATATGTCACTTGCTATCTCATACTAGTGATTTCATATTTAAAAAAATGTTGAAACAAGTTATGACAAGCTTTTTTTTTTTATCTAATAAAATATTCAATATTTTGTGCTTTGTTTTTTAGACAACAGGAATAGTTTTGACAAAGAATATCAGCTTCTTCAAGCAGCTTATTGTCTCTTTATCAAAAAAATTCTTAAATCTGTATGTCACAATCCTTCATATTCCTTTGTTCCTTTAACAAACCACTAACTAATCCCATTTTGGCACAGGATCTTCCCCGATGTCCGCAGCGACTCCCTCCAGTCCCACCGGTCTGAAGGCGCCGGCTCTGGTCCAGTTCCAGCTGGGCCTGTTCAGGGAGGTGGTCCGGGTCCCTGCTGGCAACCTGAGCTATCGCCATGCCAAGAGGCTGGCTGCGGAGATCATAGAGCGCAAGGTAATCAAAGCCTCACACTGGTGGCCTCATTTCACACGGCTGTCCTGAAGCACACTGTAAATCAGGAAGGCTCAGCAGAGGAGTCCTAAAGGGGCATTTCACCAGATTTCGTGTCAGTGTGTTTTAATCTGCTTGTAGCACCAGATGGGTAACTTTTTCTCTATATTGCACACCCCTTCATACCCCTTCTATCTGGCAGGTGGATAGGTTCAAACAGCTTACACACAGTTTAAAAGTAACATTCAGCACTGCTTCAAACACGGTTTTGCATGTAACCAGAATGTGGCTGATTCGAATCCCACACCTGCAGGTAAAACCTAGCTCTGAAAAAAACGTAATGACGGTGAATTTACAGCAGCTCCAAAGAGCCAAAG
Source organism: Lateolabrax maculatus (assembly GCA_031216445.1). Classification (NCBI taxonomy): domain Eukaryota; kingdom Metazoa; phylum Chordata; class Actinopteri; order Acropomatiformes; family Lateolabracidae; genus Lateolabrax; species Lateolabrax maculatus. Next base: position 5,882,203 of record CM062207.1, read on the forward strand.
TGAGCAATAGGGTGCTAAAAAGCATTATTGGTCATTCAAAAAAAAAACAGAGTGCTTAAATTGCACATCTGCGAATGAGACGCTGCTGTAACCCTCAACACAGTCCCACTTGGAAAGTATTCAGTTGACCTTTCGAGCCTCTGTCAGGAAGGGGACTTTGAAAGGTCACCTTATGCATGAAGGAGAATTGTGTAGGTTACTATAAAAAGTGGGGCTTTTGAGAAACCAACAAAGGTTTGTGCATGATGGTGCAAAGTTTGAAGGATGTTGTAGTGGTTTTGGCTGCACTGCATCCCGTTCACTAATGCGTGTGATTAACCAGCGTTTTATATTGTCTAACCACGTCAGATGTGAGCTTTTAAACCAGATCTGGAACAGGTGTTTTGTTTTTTTTTGTTTTGTTTTTTTTGGTCAATTAGGACTAACATCTGTCTAAAACGTTCCATTGACCCATTAAAACGTATTAAAACCCTCCATTTTACAACCTCCTATCACTTAACTTTGTGGTTTATTTCTAAGAACTTTGGAAAAATAATTATTTAATAACATTATGAGCTGAATCTTCTATAAGGGTAAAATTTAAATGAAAGTCAGTCGGTCAATAGTTAAATGAAGGTGTGTTGCTCTCTGTTTTAGTGTCAGCTGGTCGGGTCTTCATACTGCCTCAGTTAGAGAGACTGTGTGGTCGACAAGAGCAGCAAACTTTCCAACCACAGGCTCCCCCCCCCCCCCATATCTCACTCTCACACACATACACACACACACACAGTCACGGAGTCGCTCACAACGGCACTCCTTCCAACTTTGATCTTTTTCTCGAGTTTCCAGGCAGCAGGTCAGCGGGCTCTGAAGAGTGTGTTTGTGTGTGTGTGTGTGTGTGTGTGCGCGTTTCCTTCGTGCATTCTGGTGCATTCACTGTACACAAATCTGATAGCGTGAGCATGCCGCTGCAAATATATCACAAACTATATATATGAGTCACTGCAGGGAGAAAACCTGTATCTCTAAATATTCCAAGTAACTTTGTAAAGATCTCAGAAAAACATCAAACTATTGCATTTTAAATATGACCAAATCCAAATATCCACACTGTATAATTTTATTTTATCAAGGGTCAGAATCCTCGTTGTCCATGTTAAAACCTAAAAATCACCAGAATTGGAGTTGCCAGAGATTAATGTAACTTTTTGGTAAAATTTGAGCTAGTTTGAGTAGTTTGCTTTGTATTATATTTCTCTTGTTTGTCCACCGCTTTATGATAACCAGGTAGTCCATTGTAATGCTCTTTATTTAGACATTATAAAACCCCTGATTCAGATTCCATTCAGAAAATCCCAGACCCAGTGCTGATTATTTTTCTCTATTCCTCAGCCATGATGCATATTGCAGTTTTGTATTTCATTACCTTGCGCATGAGAATAAAGGGCGAATAAAGGCTGACAACGTTTTCTTCACCGTATTCAGTATTTCTGATTGTATCATCTTTGGTCTTTTATCTACTGAGTGCATAAGACTGATTTATGTTTTTACTGCGCAACTAGGCCATGGTTTGAGATGGTAAAAAGACTGTTTACAGAATTCTTTGACTTTTATAAAAGTCTCTTTCTGTCTTTCTAGGTGTTGAACTTTTCTCCAGGTCGTGGTGATTCCATTTCTTTCTTTCTGGAAACACTAACTGAGCATTTAAACTCTCCACACTCAGCAGTTACACATATCTAAAACATACAAAAATGTGCGGAGCATTGTGTAGGTTTTTCATTTACTTTCCCTGCACCGGGTTTCACAAACGTTTATAGTCAGCATTCAAACCGACAACTCCATAGTTTTTGTTTGGATCCTTAAGACTTGTTGGCTTAATTTTACAGGTTCTTTGTCTGCAGACTTGAGATATGAGTTGGTGGATTTGCAAAAAAAGACGTATGAAATTAATAAAGCCTGCATGGAAATATTAACTTCATAAAAAAGTTACTCAGTATTAAATTAGTTTTTATGTTGTTTGTTTTTTTTTTTGTTTTTTTAAAAATTGTGGGAAAAGTGATGAAAGAACTGAATAAGTAATGAAGTACTGTGTAGCTATTTTCTATATTCACATATAGAGATGTGCGTGTCAGCGGCTCCCCGGCTGGTGGATCAAACAGCACTTCAAAAAGCTTTTAAATTTATCTTGCCTCTTGAAGACTCACCCTGTGGTTGTCTGTGTGTTCAGGCTCCAGACTGCAGCGTGGTGGGCGCCGGGGAGAAGATTCTGCTGTTCAGACATCAGCCCGCCTCGGAGATGCTGCTGCGGCGCCTGACGGACCACGACGAGCTGCAGGACGGAGACCTCATAGAGGTCATCATCGCAGGTCAGAGGTCAACAGCTTAGAGCAGAGGGGAAAAATCCGTCCCATAAATCTTTTTTTCCTCTTAAACACAAATGGATTTCAAGATATTTGTGCCGGATTGTCAAGGCAAAGAAGAGGATCCAGTCAGTGGTGTAACCGGACTGTACGCCGTCTCTTTATTTTAATCTGACACAGAATCAGCGTCGGTGACAGAGATGAGGATCCGGCCACACTCCCTGGTGGTCCAGTCGTACCGGACTCCCACTTTCTGCCACCACTGTGGAGAAATGCTGTGGGGCCTCGTTCGACAGGGACTGAAATGTGACGGTAAAGCCGCTCGCTCACCTCATCATATACCTCAGTGGTGTCATTACGCAGCATATGGCTTCATGCACTGATATCTGAGGGGTGTTAAACGTGTTCACAGTGTGAGAAAATGTTGTGAAAAAAAAATATTTGTTGTTTTATCTAATGTAAAATCTGCAGTATTCTGGCTGTGCAGCCATTGACAAAACACAATCCTAATTCACATTAGTGATGCACTCTAAAAGCTTTACATTTAAAGCTTTGAAATGATTTTATAACTAAAACTCCAGTTTGTGTCTTCTCCTCCACCTCTCCCTCTCTTCAGGTTGTGGATTAGACTTCCACAAACGTTGTGCTTTCCAGTTGCCCGACGACTGCAGCCGAGCACGGCGTCAGGTTAGCACCAGCCTCTCCCTGTTTCCTCCCCGACGGCCCCGTACACACTCCCTGTCCAATCAGGCCGGAGGCAGTCTGGAAGAGGTAAGGAAGTGATAGTATTGTGAAAGGGGCTTCTTTATGCATTGAGTCACTGAAACCTGTTTTTTAGGGGTTTACCGGCCTTAAAAGGAACCGCGTATCACATATTTACACGTAAAGGGAAACTCTGATGTAATGTACGATGATCTAAACCACTCACAACTCTCACCATCCGTCCTTCACCAGATCAGCATGTCCAAGCCCTCATCCAGGCCTCCGTCCTGGGCAGAGCCTCCGGTCTGGCTGGGAATCGGGTACAGTGACAGGAGCCGGGCTCAGGTCCCTCACACCTTCCACATCCACAGCTACACCAAACCCACCGTCTGCCAGTACTGCCACCGGTTGCTCAAAGGGCTCTTCAGACAGGGGCTGCAGTGCTCAGGTGAGAGGGCCGGAGGTTCAAAAACGACAAGTTGGGCTTTTTTACGGGGCTGTTGTGTACCAGAATGACAGCAAATAACCCGGAAACAACCCAGAAAGAAGTGGTTTCCTGGAGAATAATATTATTCATTATATTCATTATTCAATATGTTTAAATATTTTACATGACTACAAAACATTTATTCTTTAAATAGATGAAGGTGAAGAATATCTGAATAACATTCATTTGACACCTGACACCTGACATAAACTCAGCTAACCATTCATAAATGTTTGTTGCACCTGTTCATACAGGTTAGTGTGTCACTTTCAATGAATTTCAACGAATTATCAGGAAATCGTTCACCAGGGCTGTAAAAAGTACCCAGAAATGATACTTAAGTTAAAGCAGTGGTTCTCTTTTTTTTTTTTTTTTTTTAAATGTTATTCAAATATTCCTCATCTTCATCTATTTAAAGAATAAATGTTTTGTAGACATGTAATATATTAAAATATTCAGATGCTCTGTTCCAGCAGCACCTTGACTTTGATGAACCATTTGTGGATTAAAGGATCAGATTATAATTGTGATAATTTACACTTGTTTCGTAAGCAGGAAGCTTGTGTATCCAGATTGGATTGAATCTTTTCCAACTCTCCTAAATGTCTGGGTGTGTGTCAGAGAAAAATCTGAATTTTAATTGAGAAAAACTAAACTTTAAATCACATGTAAAAGTCATTATCATCATTTTTTCAGACTGCAGGTTTAACTGCCACCGGCGCTGTGAGCTGCTGGTCCCCAGAGACTGTCCAGGAGAGAAGAGAGGCATCAACGGGGAAGGTGAGCAGCAGTCCCTGGAGGTCTGGTTTCCAATTTTGTGTAACTCTGTTGGATCATGGCTCTTTGAAAGGCCCCCCGCTCTGATGTTCCCGTAACCCTGCCATGAGTCAAAGCTGATTCACCCTCCGTCTCAAGAGTATCTGATAGATTCAGGACGCATTTTAGATTCCCGGAAACATCACATTTGTCCAAGTAGTGAGGGTGATTCAGGAAAGTGTGATCAACGCCTGATTAGATTGAAAGTAACTTTACCAGATAACGTATTGTTTTGCAGAAATGTGATTTAACATAGGTCCTATATTACCAGATCAAAGCACCTCTGCGCCTAAGTACAGCCTCACAGAGACTGACCGTAAACGTTACGGGTACATCTTTTTGCTGAAATGATTAGTTGATAAATTGATCAAGGAAAAAATGCAAAAAAAAATTCTCGTTCCAACTTCTCCTATGTGAATATTTGCTGCTTTTCTCTGTTTTAGATCATTACAAAGTAAACAAATCGAGCAATTTAAAGACATCACTTTGGCATTTTCCCCCAGCTTTTGCCTTTTACAGACAAACTTGTATGTGTAGATAATCATTAGGTGCAGCCCTCATATTGTTTGCATATTATGTCACTTTCCCAGAATCCATAGCGGTGGGCCACAGCTGCCCACCAGACCCAGAGGACAACGAGTCAGAGCTCAGCATTATGACAACACTAGACACCTCTGACGATGACATGTCCACGGACGGAGACTCGATGACAGACACCACGGAGGTCGAGCCGCCGCGAGAGACGATGAGGTCAGTGGATTGTTCATTTATTCTGATGATGTCACAAGTTAGCCGATGTCAGGTGCCACACACACACACACACACACACACACACACACACACACACACACACACACACACACACACTAAAATACACATCTTGGTTGTAGTCAGAGCTTTGGGCCGTTACTGCCACCTAGAGGCATTCAGAAGACACTTTCACAGGCCACAAATAATTCAGCCTGTTTCTCTTCTTTTTTTCATGTCTTGTTGTCCTCCGTCAGTCCGTGTTTCAGCAGCAACATCCCTCTGATGAGGCTCGTCCAGACGGTGCATCACACTAAGAGGAGAGCCGGTGGAGTCCTGAGAGAGGGATGGCTGCTGCACCACACCAACACTGACACACTGGTGAGACACACACACACACACACACACACACACACAGATTCAAATTCTGGCTAAAAGCAGCTCAACTCTGCACTCCCTTTGCACAGTCCATATTTATGCTCCATGTAATCATCCTTTTCTTAACTTTGTGTGCCATCTGTGGCACGTGCAAAGTAAAATACATGTTTTTTCATATATGTGTGATGTTAAGAAAACATTGTTCAACTGCTGATGTCTGTTTAATTTTATTGTTGCTTTTTTGAACAGACGTCTCACAACATTTGTAGCTTTCTAAGCCTTGATTAGTCTTTGCAGGTTAGGATGTGCATTTACTTTTTTTCTATTTTACTCACACATCTCACACACACACACTGCCATTTGTTTTCCCAGAGGAAACGTCATTACTGGATCCTGGACTGGAAGACCATCACTCTGTACCAGAACGAGAGCAGCACCAAGTACTACAAGGTAGAATTCATGTGTAGTGAACCGGTGTACTGTTGTGAGGATGTATTTAGTAAGATTGACCTGTAATCACTCCAGAGGCTCATCAGATGGTCGCTATACCTTTTTTCTTTATAAACTGATGCTTCCTTCACCGTCAATATCAGCTGATTGCAATTTCATATTAGTCCAAACAGGCGAGTCGTGTCATACATGTCTCTTTTATGGTATATTTTTAAAACAAATGTAAACAAATTTAATATCAAACTTTATGACATAAGACAAGTAATTAACAAACCAGGGGTGAACATAAAAAGACAGAAGACACTAAAAATGACAGAACAATGTTGAAAATAAACCCAAACTGTCTCTAACACCTCCCCTGTCCTGCAGGAGATCACTCTGTCTGAGGTGCTGCAGGTCCGAGGCCCCGCCCAGCTCTGCGTGCCCTCGTTGCCGGGCAACAGGGCCCACTCCTTCGAGGTGGTGACGGCCTCGCTGGTGTACTGCGTGGTGGCCGGAGAGAACGGGCCGGCCTGGGAGAGCGCCGTCCGCCAGGCTCTGATGCCGGTGCAGAGCAGCGGAGGACGCGGCGAGAAGAAGCCGGGTGAGCCGAAAAACAACCCGTCTGCATGTTCATGTTCTTAGATATTATGAGAAAATGCTTTTCAGAGCTTAATGAGCTGCTTTCCTATTAATAACTCATTACACTAAACTTAATGTGGGCGGTGGAACATGAACCCAAACTAATCCTAATTAATTTTTAATTGTGTAAGAAGTGAAAAATATCGTATTCAGGGTTATACAACAAAAATGCTTATTCATATATTTTTAAATCAGGCGAAAAACCTCCAAACAAGAATGAAAGAGAATATTTTTTAACATTTTAGACCCTTTTAGACAAAAAGTGTTTATTAAACGAGGATCTCTCCTGTTCTGTTACAGATGAAGACCTGCGCAGAGACAGCATGGTAAGGACCGGCTCCACACTGCTGGATTTATAATGAGCCTCACCATCCTCATCATCGCCTCAGTGTGTTGTACTCTATTCATGTGTGTTTCAGAGCATCAGCTCGGTGTATCAGATCTTCACAGACGAGGTGCTGGGCTCAGGACAGTTCGGAGTGGTGTACAAAGGTGAGATGATTGTGACCATGATTGTTTCCCTGATGTACTAATAATTTCCTAACACTTACTAAAAGGTTTCATTTTGTACTCATTAAGGGGAAAACTGAGAAAAGGTTTCATTATTTAAGTTATTTTTGTTAGTTGTGTTTAGCAGTTGTTGATTTTTAGAAGAATGTCCCTGAATTGTTTATTTATCATCAAAATCTTATTTGCTTTCCTGTAGACAAATCTGATGTTCCTCTGACCCTAATTGGAAGTGTGCTGCTAACAGAAAACTCCCTGTAATTTAGTGCTAATAACAGGATTCTTCTTTAGGAAACTTTCCAGGAAATTAATATGAAATCACAGATCTGTAAAATGTCTGCAGCCTGAAGATTGTTTTTAGTATTTTATTTAAGTGGACTAGACCCGCCTAAAAGAAATGTTTAGTTCAGTGACTCCTAGTTAAATGAAGTTATATAAGAGGCTTGTTTCTCGTTCTTCAGGTACTGAAAGGAAGTCAGGCCGACCAGTCGCCATCAAAGTCATCGACAAGACGCGTTTCCCCACCAAACAAGAGAGACAGCTGAGGAACGAAGTGGCCATCTTGCAGGTACTGATACATCTTTTAGCTCTGTAGTCACTGTAAGATTATTTTCTGTAGCTAAACGTGTGTGTGTGTGTGTGTGTGTGTGTGTGTGTGTGTGTGTGTGTGTGTGTGTGTGTGTGTGTGTGTGTGTGTACCAGAGTCTGTCCCACCTCGGCGTGGTCCTGTTGGAGAGGATGTTCGAGACGGCGGAGCACGTCTTTGTCGTCATGGAGAAGCTCCACGGAGACATGCTGGAGATGATTCTGTCCAGTGAGAAAAGCCGGCTCCCTGAACGCATCACCCGCTTCCTGGTCACGCAGGTAAGATTATTTTCCCATCATTAAATACTTTTTAATTTATGTTATTCTTTAGATAAGTGTTGTCCAACCCAGGGGCCAGGACCCGACAAGGGGACAAAAGATTAATCTGAGGGGTCAATGTGAACACTACTGTAAAGCTGTAATCACTTGATAGTTTTGACCAGTAACAGTTGATTTGTAGCCAGATTTTCTCCACGCTTGTCCCAGTTTAAACCCATTTTTATGTTTTTATAGATTATATCCAGAATCTGAATTAGTCCAGCCTCTTTAGGCCGTCCCAGCATCCATGAAGAGTGAAATGTTTTTGCATCACTTCCTACATAAATAACTCTTAAACATATTGTGCTGCGACTTATCGTTTTTTTTTTTTTCCCCTGTGTGTGTTGCAGATTCTTGAGGCTCTGCGGTATCTGCACTTCAAACACATCGCTCACTGCGACCTGAAACCTGAGAACGTACTGCTGGCCTCTGCGGACCCTTTCCCTCAGGTGGGATCTTGTGACTGTCTTACACTTTGTGTTTCAGGACAAGTTGTCACCAAACGCGCATTAAATCCGCTCCGTGTCGCAGGTCAAGCTGTGCGACTTCGGCTTCGCCCGCATCATCGGCGAGAAGTCCTTCCGTCGCTCGGTCGTGGGCACGCCGGCCTACCTGGCGCCCGAGGTGATCAGCAGCAGCGGCTACAACCGCTCTCTGGACATGTGGTCGGTGGGCGTCATCATGTACGTCAGCCTGAGCGGCACGTTCCCCTTCAACGAGGACGAGGACATCAGACAGCAGATCACCAACGCTGCCTTCATGTACCCACGACAACCCTGGGCCTCCATCTCGCTGGAGGGTGAGGACGGATTCTGTTTTGTCTTGAAAACTTTTCCTGTTGGTGCACTTTAGGACACTGATTTATTCTGGTCTATACATATAAATATACTCAAGACCCTCCATAATTTCTTTCTTTACTAAAGGAAACACCGGAGAGCAGCAGTACCGTTTATCTTTTTTTAACCCCTGAACATCCACTTTTCTTTAATCTTTAAAAAGGTAAAGAAAATCCTCTAATGTAAATGCAGCCCTCAGTTCTGTGGCTCTGAACAGTGTTACTCAGCTGGGGTTTGTTTCCCAGACTTCTCCTGTTGGCCACTGGGTGACTCCATTGCACCGCTTTTAACTACACTGAGTAAATCCTCTCTGTCTGTTTTCCCCTCCAGCTGTGAGTCTCATCAATAACCTGCTGCAGGTGTCGGTCAAACGGAGGTTCAGCGTGGGCAAAGCACTGGGACACCCCTGGCTGCAGGTCAGAGACTTCACACCAAGCTGATTACATTGGAAACTAATAGAAAGATCCGTGTTCAGTATCTTCACACACACGTAAATATGATTTAAAGGTTTCTCCTCTTCCTCCCGCAGGACTTCCAGCTGTGGTGTGACCTCAGGGAGTTCGAGCAAAGGATGGGCCGCAGGTACCTGACACACCGAGGGGACGAGGAGCGCTGGATACGCCACGCCCAGGAGAGAGGCCTGAACTTCCCATCCCACCTCTGCTGGGACCCTGACCAGGACGGTGACATGTGACCTCGGCACGGTGATTACATTTACGGACAGATGTCTGTACAGCTCGGATGAAACCAAAAACATGAGACGTCCTGAATTTGTCGATCAGCAGTGAACCAAATATGGTTGTCTTTGAATTTGTATGTTAACCCATGTGTGCTATTATACATGGTTAATACACGCGTCTAAGATGTTAGAATTGCGTTATAGGAAGAAAAACTGAAAGAATCAGCAGCGAACACAAGTCGCCTACAGCACAATTATTCCTACTTGTATACTAGAGAATAAAAATTGCAGGTCAATTTTTGTTGAATACAACGGTAATAAAAAACACAAACTGCTGTTTAGTAATATAATTTTCCTTTTTTATTCCAAGTTGTGGTTTTTAAAATTTAACTGAGTGAAAATGAGTTTTTGTGGCATCAGTGATGATGATGATGGAGGATGAGGGGAGGAGGAGAATGGAGCACAGATGACATTAAAACATCATCATCACGCACAGGGAGGAGTCGACTCGCACTGATCATCATGGCCGACCTGTCAATGGGACCAAAACCCTATCTGCTCGCTCAGTGACATAGGCCCGCTATGGTCCCACGGACAGCATCCATTCTTCTTATTTTGTCCACAACTTTCCTGGTGCCCCGTTGTCTCTCACTGCTCGACACCTCTCTCCTGCGCGACAACCTTCGTACGTTTATACGTGACGTTACATTTTAGGAGAGAGGTGTGTGTGGGATCGTTCTCTCTGTCCCGCAACAGTTTGTCTTTCTGTCTTCGTTCTTAAGTCCAGCCATGGCCCCCCCTCTTGTTGTTTACATTTACCCACAGTGCTTTGCTTTGAGTTGCTCTCTCTGCCTGCCGTCTTCACCTTAATATTCAGTGCTGCGAAGCTTTGGTGCGCCCATTCGCCCTCCAATTGTTCCTGAGCTTAAAGCTTTAAGATCTCCAGGTTAAATGTTATCTTTGCTCACCCGCAGGTTTCACAGTGAGATTTTCAGCATTAGACTGGCTTTGTAACGTCGTAGCACCTGACTTGCTTGCTCCTCTGCTGACTGAAATGTTAACAGGCTCCTACTGATACCGTTTGGTTTGTGTTTTTGTATGATTAAGGAAGAGTCCGAGACTCACAAAGACAGCGTTTCTAAACTTCCACATAGCATGCATCTGCACAAATACACAACCAACCAAGCCAACTGACCAACCAGCTTTTTATCACGTTTTCTTCTTTAATTACCCTTCTACAAAAAAAAAAACGTCATCTGAGAGAGAGGGGGGGAGAGCAGGAGGCTTTGCTCAAAATATATTTTGTTTTCTAACTGACTCCCTCCCTCATTACCTCCTTCTGTTTAACGTCTCCTATAGGCAGGTATGTTATATGTATGCTGCTTACATAAGTTCAGTGCAATACCCGGCACACTCCTGGTTTTTAAAGGCACTCTAACAGAAATGAGGGACAAGCTGGCCGGTCCAAACATAGCTTCATACATATCTGACATACATACAACATAGCTTGAGCAAAGTCTTCTACTCTCACCCTCTCTGGGCAGTGTTTCTGGGTATGAAGGGAGGGATGGGAGGAGAGGGGGAGAAGGGGAAGAAGGTTAAGATTTGAAAGAGGAAAAAAAATGATAAGAACAAAACTAGAGGACAGTGGAAGGGGTTTAAAATCGCTCTCTCCACATAGGAGAAATAATGGGAGCTGGGAAGAAGGGAAAGGAGGAGGAGGTGGTGAAGAGAAGCGGCTGCGTTTATAAGTCGCTCTCTCCGTAGAGGGCGCTGGAGAAGGAGATGTAGTCCAGGGCGCCGGTGGGGCCGTCGGTTCCGATGTACCTGGTCATGCGGCTGATGCAGTACTCGGCCTGCTCAGGTGGCAGCTCCCTGCGCAGCTCATCCACTGTGATGTAATTCTGGAGGAGAGACGGGGGGGGAGGCAGGAGGGAAGATCAGTACTGTCCCACAGCACAAAGACCGCCGACTAAACCAATACAGACCTACATACTTGAAATTTTAACTGCTAACGGTTTCATTCTCAAGCCAAAACAGCAACGGAGAAAGCAGCATTATTATTCTTCTAGATTTAGAGAGAAACTTGGCTTTCATATTTGTAGTTTTGGCCATTGGTAATAATGTCTAGTTAACTGCTGAGATCTGTGAACTGTCACTGTGTGTCTCAGTGGTAAATGTTGTTTGGTCTGATGGAGAGGTAAAGTGGAGTTTTTTTTGCTGTATTCGACTGCTCACCTTGTCTGAAGCCAGAATCTTGAAGGAGGCCATGACCTGTTCTGCGGTGTCGGTCTCAGCGGTCTCGCGGGTCATGAAGTCGATGAAGGCCTGGAAGGTCACCACGCCCGTGTTGTTGGGGTCCACCAAGGTCATGATGCGAGCAAACTCCACCTCACCCTGTCGGAGAGAAGGGAAGTTGTTTTTATATATTATTTTAAATTAACGTTGGTGAATTGAGGTAAAGCATGTTACACTAACCAGATCGTAACCCATGGAGATGAGGCAGGCACGGAAGTCGTCTGGGTCCATCATGCCGTTTCTCTTCTGCAAAGGAAAAACACAAATCGTGTTTTAATTATTAGAACAAATAGTTCAGGTATAAAATGACAAAATCCCTTGTGATGCTGCTAGAATCATAGTTATAAAACCCACGTTAAGTTTTTCCTGGTGCTACAAAATGAGAATTTAGGACTAAAAAGAAATGCAGATCTGTCAGGTTGATTTTGATGTTTAAATGATAAAAATATGAGTTCTCTCCTGTAGTTTTTCTTCTGTATGCTTATCTTTTAAGATATTATTTAAATCCTCTACATTTACAAATTACTAAATAAACCTGATTAACATCAAGGTCCAGGCTAGTTAGAATTTCCTGTTTTTAAAGTTCAGTGAACGCCTCACCCTGTCGAAGTGGTTGAAGGAGGCCCTGAACTCGTTGAGCTGTTCCTGGCTGATGCCCTTGGCGTCGCGGGTCAGGATCTGGTTCTCCACCTCGTTGATGGTTCTGGCGATGGTGGTGAGCAGCTGCTCCCATCCCACACGCACGTGCTGCAGTGGTGGTGGAGAAAGATACACTTTAAGCAAAGAAACGAGAGGCGGGGGGCGGAGAGGTCGGCCTGTCGTCGTGGCTGCGGCGAAGCCCACTGTACCTCCATGGTGTAGTTGGTGTGCTTGTTGTCGAAGATGAGGGACTCCTGGCTGAGCTGGTGGTCTCCCTCCAGCTTGTCGATGTTGGATTTGTAGTTGATGATGTTCTGCTCGTACTGCTTCAGGCTGTTCATCTGTTCCTCCAGAGAGCCGGCGATGTCCACGGACACGTGGCCGATCTCCTGCAGGTGTGCAGAGGAGGGACACAGGGAGGGGAACCAGACAGTTTTAAAGACCAGAGATTCTTTGTTTTTATTTGCTCTTGTGTTATAGGTGTATGTGTATATAGATATTAGATTTATACAGATTTTGGATGAGCAGGAGCTAAAAGTAAATCATGATATCTAAAACTAAATTCTGACAATTACAAATTCAAAAAAGGAGCTTATCTTTACATAATCCCAAACCTGATTATATACTATTATACTCTGTTGCTTTATCTCTTATTTTCTTTTTCCATGGTCAGCATTATTTCACCACAAGGATCAATAGTGACATCATTGCTTTATAAAATGTCTCCAATGCCTTTATGCTCCAATGTCCCAAAAAAAGATATTTTAATTCTTTATTTTATTTTGGTGATTCTTTCATATCAAATCTGACACAAGTTACACAAGTTAAACTGCAGTTTCTTGTTGACCTCTGCCGGTCTGACACTTTACCTCCATCTTGGTTTGAATCCAGGGTCCGATGATGTTGGCCTGGGCAGCAAACTGGCGTCTCAGTCTCTCGTTGGCCTGCTGTCTGGCCACCTCCTCCTGGAGCATTTGGTCTCTGAGGGGAACAAGGTGCTTCACCTGCAGGTGGATACACAAAATACAGTGAAGAGGGCTGAGACATTTGACTTTTTCAGTGGCAATATATTTAGATAGAAATGAGCTCAAAAACATGTAACCACTGTGAGACCGAGGAACCAAAAGAGGAGTTGTTATATTGCATTTTGCTCAACAACGTTCTGCTTGCTGTTGTATTAACCACAATTTACACTTGATGGATATCTGACTATCAGACGTTTTTTTCTTTCAGTGAATTTAGTTGACTGACATTAAAGCCATATTTAATTTAGTGATGTTTGCGAGTTACATATAGTTGTCCCAGTTCAGCTTGTTTAGTTATTTCATGATTGTGCTGAAAAAATAGATTTGTTTCTGTGGTAGAGTGCAGTCGCAGTGTGACACACGTCTGACCGACAGATTGTGTTCTGTGGTTATTTTGATTTGCCCTGAGAACTTGCAGCCAGCAGTATTCAGTGTCGCTCTAACCTACATGTACTGTACTATTTCTGACCTGTCGCTATGTATGTACTGTACTTATTATTAGCCGGATGACCAAATGCAGCGCACAGAGTGAGCGTCAGGTCGACATTTCCTGTTTACACAAGGGCAACTTGCACAAACCAGAAATAAAAGCTGATTCAGGAGGTCAATCCTGCTTAGTTTTGGATAAATTATCTATAATAATGGTAAATCTGTTATTTCCAATGCCCCAATACTATGAGTCCCACATGGTTTGATCCGACTCACAGTGTCCCACTTAGTGCTGATGTCCTGGGGGGAGAGGTTGGTGTAAGGATTGATTCCAGACAGCTTGATGCCGTAGGTCTGGGCGATCTTCAGGATCTCGTTGTGGATTCCCATGGTGGCCATGCGCTCCTTGTCGGCCTCGGGCAGAGTGGCCTTGAACTGGTCGTGAGCGGTGATCAGACTCTGAAGCAGAATGGAGGAGATTAAGGAACAGTTGAACGTAGAAGGTGCAGGGTTTGACACTGAGTTTGTACCTAAATAATGAAAGTTTAAATCAATGTTACACTTTACTGATTTTAACGTGGAGGCCAGGGAACCAGTGTTTCCCATTTTACAGGATTTATTTTGGGTGGCCCAAAACTCACCCAATAGATTCTTTTGTGTGTTTTGTACTATTTCTTCCTTTTGATTGGACAGAAAAGTCTGCCAAAACAGTGCATTCATGTGCAGCTGATTGACTTTCACAGTCAGACATTAACTCATGAATGCAATCTCTCAAATGTCATCCGCCAGAGTTTCCCATCTCTGTCCCACTGGGGGTCTGTTACAGCAAATAACACAAAGTATCTGCCTGAGGAAAATACTCCATAAAATCCCCTGTTTTGTGGCGTGTGATGTCTGTACCCAGTCATTTATTTATATTTTCTGGAGTATAACTTAATGTCCTGTAGGGCAAAAGTCAGCCATCGGACACCTGAAATGATTACAAATAAAAGACAAACACATACATGTACTGAAATTACACTAAAAATATATAGTGGCTGTGTCTTCATGCATGCACGACGCTGGTTATACCTGGATCTCCTCAATGCTGTGGACAATGAACATGTCCTGCAGGTCCTCCATGGCTCCGTCCATCCAGTTGTTGAAGGGCGCCGCCCTCTTGGCAAACTCCAGGTACAGCTGGTCAATAGTCTCCCACAGCTTCTCCACACGCTGCAGACACAGAGAGTTAAGACTCAGCACTGGTTTGTTACGAAAATTAGAGAAGATGAAACGGTTACTTATCTTCTATTTACTCTGTCACCTGATTTTATTTCAAAATGGGATTCTGTTATGTGTTCAGGGCGTACCTCCAGTGAGTCCCTCCTCTTCTGGGTGAGGGTGCCCAGGTTGTCCCACTGGTCACAGATGCCCTGGCAGCGGCTGTTGACTGTGGCAGCATCGTGGTAATCCAGCTCACTGGAGGAGACAACGCAGCAACATTAATCATCAGTCAATCAAAAAGTACAGGTCACGTTTACTTTCAAAACTTTAACTTGCTGTGAGATTACTTTTAAATATCGAAGTGAAAATGTGAACCTTTAGGAAATTTACTGCTGGTTTATTAACAAAACACCTTCTATGAAGATATAAAAATCTGTATAACAATTGCCACCTTTTAAAAGTCCCTCAGACAAGATTTTCTTCTTTCACATTTTCCCCAAATATCTGAAATCTACATTAGAATATTTAATGCAATTACACGCACTGTTTTTACTCTTTTCTGCATTTGAGGGCTCATCTGAGAACATTTTGCTTTTCAGAATATAATATCTGCTTTTTAAGTGATAAATTATGGGTGGCACACATACATATTCAGCATTATGGTGCTGAACAGCTCATATTATACTGTATATAGCATCAAAGAGATCATCTTAAAACTATCTGTGGAAAAAAGCACCGAGATGTGGTGAGGAATAAGGAAATAGTGAGATCAGAGGTTTCTGCTCTTTCATGAACCATCCTTTCATCTTTTCATTCCTCTCATTAATATGCTTTCCACTCATCTGTTGCATCTTTGGTTCTTCATTGTATTCACATCCTCGTCTGCTCTCAACATATCTCTCCTGTCACGACCATTAGGAGTTTTAGACACTTCAGTCGCTCACTGTCTCCTCTCCCGTCCCTTCTACTGTTTCCAAATGAGCCCTCCTGCCCTCAATAATACAGCATCTACGCTCTTATTCCTCATTCCCTCCCATCTCCACTTCTACTTTCCTAGCACGTTTTAAATTATCAGTTCCCAGCCTCCCTCTGTCCGTCCCGGCTTCTTACTTCAGCTCCTGGGCGATAGCAGCGATCTGCTCCACTCTGTCCTGGTGAGCGGCAAGGTCGCTCTCGAACGCCTCGTGCTTCCTCATTAGGGCTCTGATCTCCATCAGAGAGGCTGACTCGTAGTCCTTCTGGGACAGCAGGTCCTCCTTACCTGCAGCACAGATGTTTGATCTGCGGTTGAAACATTTCACTACCTGATCGTCACAGACTACAAGTTTAAATGTAAATACTCCAACCTCTGACCTTTTGTGCTTGTGGAGCCATGCAGGCAGTGCCTACATGTACCAGGATGCACTGCACGCGAGCGTCTGACGCCCGGTGCATTTCTTTGGCTGTATAAACTTTTGAAATTAAAATGTTGACCTATTCATAGACTGTTATTTTCCATAAGGGAGAAGGATTAGATGTAATTTTAAGAATTTTAAGATTCTGTTTTTCCCTCCAAAAAGGAAATCATTAACTTTAATCTCTTCTTAACTCTCTGAAGGTCACAATGTGCAAACACAAAATGTCACGCAATGACTTTTGTTCGCACTTCTCTCCAATCCCTCTGCCTTGTGTGGTTTTAAACTCAGACTCCGCACAGAATGATCCTGGTGTCCTGGAAAATATGTTTATCACATCTTTCTGTCGTCCCTACCTCCAGTCCAGGCCTCATGCATAGCACACTTCTGCTTGAACTTCTCAGCCAGGTGATCAAGTCTCTCCAGGCGGCGGATCTCGGTCAGCAGCCACTCCTCGTAGCCCTTCTCCACCTGCTCCAGTCCCTTCCAGGCATTGGCAATATCCTGGAGGAGAGAGAGGTTTTATCGTTGCTGTATGCTGAACACAAGAGTTTTTTCCCGTTTTGACACTTGTTTCAGGGAATTGAGTGTTCAGAACATGAATAATGAAATGTGTGCCTTGAGAACATTTTAAGATCCATGCACATTTCTGAAAAGGTGGAGATGAGTTTTCCATTATTAGTAAATGAAGTGCAGCTTTGTGCTTTAGCTGACTGAATGTCTGCAACATGTTCTGTGCTCTTTTCCTTTCTTTTTGATACCTGCATCAGCTGCTTGTGCATTTTTTCCCCATCCTTTAAACCCTTTTTCATTCTAACTTGCTGTTGTTCAGTGAGGACTTGTATCTGCAGTTAGGGGAACGGTCTTATTTTTGTTGGATCACAAAGCAGGGGGTTTTGAAAGGATTTTGCCAGCTTTAGGGGATGGAAAACAAGATAGGACGAAGTAATCCTTCAACTGATGTCAAAGCCTGAAAATCTACAATGACGCTGTACAGCAACAATAATATACTAGGCTAAAAATCCGTCGTGCTCACCGACACCATCTTGCCCTCGGAGGGCATGAAGGCGGGCCTGTTGCTGAGCCTCAGCTTGGTCTGCAGGGTGTTGAAGTTGATCTCCAGCTGGCATTTTTCCTGCACGCGGGGAGGCTTGTGGATGCGGCGGTAGTCACGGAAATCCTCCAGCTTCTGCTGCATGGCACGCATGGTCTGCTCTGCCGTGCGGTTCTCCAGCCAGGGGATGGTGCGGCGAATCCACTCCAGCAGCTACAGAAGGAAGGGAAATGTGAAGAATTACTTTATTCTGTATTATTTATGATACGTTTTGTACCCTGTATATAGATTGTATTTCTTACACGCTACTGTCCAATAACTATCACTTTGTCTTCAATCATCAATCAATCAGTAGCTGCCACACTGCCTTGAATTGCCTTGTTGTTGAAAGGTGTTTACATATAATCTGTCTTTTTATGCAGTATTATATATTTGCAGTATTCGTCTATAATGTCATCACTTCTGTAGATTGTAAATGTATATTGTTCCCACTATTCTTTTACAGTTTCTATAACACTTTGGTCTTTCACTTATACTATTGATTTGCCTGCAGTGATTTCAGAGCAGTGATTTGTAAAGTCAGTAGGAGGATCAGAAAGTTAAGAGAAAAGTTTAAACTGATGCAACAATAAAGTGTTGTTGCGGAGGAGGATGTGCAGGACAGACTGAGTGTGGGAGTATTTGATTGCAGCGGTTTCTCACCTCGCTGGCCAGCTTCTCATACTCCTCCATCAGTTTCTCATTCTCCTGGTTGACGGCCAGCACCTTGCAGATACGGTTGGCAGCCGTCTCAGCCTGGGGGAGAGAGAGCGTAACACTTCATATTCATTTACAAGGAATCGCAGCTCACATTTATTCATTAGGATTGCTGTTATATATCATGTTGATGGTGTTTTATGCATCATATGCTCTAAATCAATTAAAAAAGGACATAAACTGTCATACATAAAGCAACTAGGTCCAGAGAGCCTTTCAAAATATTATATATTAAATATATCAGTACAACATGAAAATGAAATATGATCTGACCTGCTCAGCGCCAGCGAAGGCGTGGTAGAAGCAGGACACGTAGGTCATGATGGCCTTCTCATCAGGTTTGGGTGTGTTCACAATATCTGAGGGAGGAGAAAATTACCAGAGATAATATTAAAATATTTTAAACTTGCTTTTGAAAAGCCATCCCTAGAGAGGAAAAAGCAGATATAAAAAAGGTAAAATTGTCATTATACCGGTTGTGTCATTTATTGTGTCTTCTTAATACTTTGTAAAGCAGCTTTGTTAGGTTCATACAAAAATAAAATTATTTATAATAGCCATCGATACTTTTTTTTTCAATTTAAATGCGATGTTACTCATTTAAGAATAAAATGACACAAAATGAATGCTAGCATAAAGTAAAGAACATAATTTACTTTTGTATTAATGAATAATTTTAGCCACTCTGCCTACAAATAAACATATGTATGAGTTCAGAAACATAAGTAGTTCAATAGATGCTTTTAAAGCAATTTAAAATGCATCCATTTGCTAATGCAAAAGGTTGAATTACAAGTAAGGAGGACTTCTCGTCCTTGTGCCATCTGCCATCGTGTACTGTACTTTGCAGCAGTGGAACTTTTCAGTGTGTGTCAGCAGTAACACAAGTTCCTGCAGAGGTTTGTCGTTCTCACTGTTGTTTCAGGATTTTGTTTCACAGCCTCACCTTCAGCGTCAAGCATCTTGGGGATGTCCAGGAACTTCTCAGCCACCTCAAAGGCAGTGTTCAGGTTACCAATAGGGTCATCCTACAGGGAGACAATTACTGTAAGACACGCCCTGGGTTCATCTTGAAACACACATTTACTTTTTGATACCAGGTAGACAACAATCATAAACAGTCAGTATCATGATCCAGGCTGAGAGGAAGCAAACAGAAAAGGGATTCATACACTGTTTTAAATAAGTTGTATAAAGCCACATTGGCTTTGGTAAAAACAACAAGTGTGTGGATCTCATTTTTGTTTCCTTCCTCTAATGTTTTTGATCGAGCTCCTGTCCAAAAACATTTTTTGACAGATGATGTTTACGCTTTCCTCTTTACTATTTAATCACTGTGAAGGAAACATTAAAATACTTTTCTTCTATTTTTGTCTGGTATATTAATCATAAGTAGAGCAAATATGAGCCTACTTACCTGTACAAAACATTATATATTGCAACACTGTTTGTACAGGGTTATCACATAATAGACTGCATATCCTGCGTACACACATTTATTATATTTTCACATAATGTCACTTGAAATGCTGAAATAAAAAGATAACAGATCTATGAACAGATTCAAGGAGACTGTGATGCTGAGTATCAATCCTCATAGCAAAGAAGACAAATCAGAACAGCAAGGAAGGGAAAAAAAGGAAGGAAGGACACCTTTCTCAGTTTGGAGTAATCAATGAGGTCAGGTCTGTGTCTGTGGATGAGGGCGCACAGAGCCAGGCCGTCCTTCCAACTGAGCCACGAGAAGAGGAGGAGGAAAACGAGGGGAGAGACCACAGGAATGAAAAGTGTGAAAAATACCAAAGAGGAAGGTGGGAAGATTCATGAGGGAAAGGAGGATGAAGAGGGAAAAAGAGGGAAAGAAAAAAGCAAAAAGGTATCGTAACAAAACAGGACGAGGAAAGGTGTTACATGGGAACACAAAGACACCAACAGATTTGGAAAGGAGAGGAAAAAAACAAGGTAAAACATGAAAATTTAAGAAAAAACAAAAAGATGGTTGCAGCTCCTTGTTGATGCCACAGTTCGGCGTTGTAGACCCACCTGATGTGGAAGTTCTGCACGTTGACGTTCCTGTAGGGGGCAGTCTTCCTCTGGCACCACAGCAGCAGACCCTCCTTAGCAGAGGTCTCTGGAAAAAGTAAGGGAGGGCGAGATGGTGAGCAATGTAGCACGCAAGAAAGAAAAGGCATTTTTATTAAAGCATTGAAATTATTTTTTCTTAGCAGAAAAATGGCCATGAAAAAGACTATGAGAAGGAGAAGCAGGAAGAAAGGATGATGGATAGAAGAGACTGAATGGTGAGAAGTGGATGAATCATATAAAGAGATGCTAAATGATTAGGATCAATATCTGGTATGAAAATATTTGTGTCTGTTCACGGGAGACAAACTTTCCTTTTAAAGTCAAGCTAGTGCAGAAAAATTTAAAGATATAATCTCCTGCACTAGTGGAGAGTAGAGGCGTTATGGGAGGTTAGAAGGACGTTGATGGCAAAGGAAGTCAAGCTTTATGACAGCAGAAGATATTGAAGAGCAGGAGAGTTAAAGAGGATGACTTGAAGGTGAGGGTCAGACGTGCGAAGAGGGACAAGGTGAAAAAGAGTCTTTATGAGCAAGAATTTATTGTGAGTTTACGTGCCTGACAACATGAAGGTTGAATAAAATGATGTGAGGTGCAGATAAAGTTCAGGGAAATTTGTTAGATGGGCTGAATCATATGTGATGATTTACTGCACACAAGTATGCAACAAATCACACAGCGCAGTAAATACACATCAGTAAACTTGCTGACCTGAGACTCACATGTGACTGTTGACTGATGTGTGAAACTCTTCTTGTAAATAAGCAAAGTGTGTATAATTTGAATGCTTTTTCTGTGCGCAGAGTATTCTGTCATGACAGTAGAAGTATTCAGGGAGAGTTTATGAGTGAAAGACTGATTTTATTCCACTTTATTAGTGTGTGAGATTGTGATTGACACAACAAAGACCGATTTGAAACTGGGTCTGTATGTTGTGCTCATATGACAAACACGGTGATTAGAGTCAGAATCAGAGCTCTCCTTGTCATTTGGACTTTCGAAATCCATCTACCAGCAAGTCTAAGCTCACTATTTAACACGTTATATCTTGTTTATTTAAGTCGTTCAAAAAACCGAAGTGTACAAACGACAAGTTGCCGTTATTCCTTTAACCATCAAACACCTTCAAGACAAAATCATGTTACTTTAGCACCACAAACCTTCCACAGAGATGTCCTGGATGGCAAAGCGCAAGATGATGGTCCAGATCATACCGAGGGTCATCTTCACGTTACCGTCAACAATTTCTGTAAACACACACACACACACACATATAAAACATGTGGCAACAGCCAACATATAAAAGACTAAAAGCAGGCTTCTCAGTCATGACTCACTACAAGGTTAAGAGTTCTGTCTGCTATTGAAACGAGTTTAATTGTGCGCCTTTTGAAGCTTCTGCCGTTGAGACAAATTGAATTTCACACAGCCTGAAGGCTCTAAAGGAATCTTGACTGCAATTAGAGTGAGGAAAATTGAAGTCAAACAAAAATTCACTAACTGCTTTTGAAGTGCTGTGATGTGAATATTGCACGAGCAAACGTCTCAGCGTGTTCTCATGAACTCTCAGTCTGAACATCTTTCTTAACCCTGCTGAGCATTTAGTGAGTTTAACCTCGGAATCAAGCAGTTTGATAGTGCTGAGCATACAACATAATATCATTATTCCTGTTATTATTATTGTTGTTGTTTTTCCCTGTAGCGGTTTTATCTCTTCAGTTCTCACGCAACAGTCTCTCTCTTAAATTCTATAATAAAAGGTTTTAAATGATAAGAATAAACAACATAATGGCAAAAAAGGTGCTTTTATAGACTTATTTAGCATAGCTTGACATATAGGGTCACTTTGAGTAAATTAAAATATTGCATAATAAATTAAAAACACTTAATTCCACATGTTTGTTCCCAGTTGGGTTATCAGTAGTTTACTTTCCTGTCTCTGCCAACTCATCTGAATTCTCCTGACACTGAACTTCACCGGCCATCTGGTGCTCGAAAATAGGTCCAAAAAAATGCAAATTCTATGCGACCTTGGTATATTAATTAAGAGAGACGAAAATAGGTAGCAGAGGGAGGAAAACAATAGAGGGGGAGTTGTTAGTCAAAGCAGGACTCTCACCCTCAGCACCAATAGACACCAGTTTGACCCCCTTGCTGCAGATGAAGTCCAGGGCTTTGTTCACGTTGGCGATCTTGTGGAAACGCATTTTGCCTTTGTCGGGTTTGGGCAGCCTCTCGCCTGAAAGACAAGAAAAGCGTTTACTAGAGTGGAAATGATTATTCAATTAGTCGATCGGCAGAAAACTACTTTGCTGACTGTAACTATTAATTATTTAAGTTAATGGTCGAGCAAAAATGTCAAACATTCTCTGAATCCAACTCATTAAATGTCACACAAAACAATGCACATTTTCTACAATGTTCTGACACTTTATAGACCAAACAACTAATAATCGTTAGGAAATAATCTACAGATTAATAGATAATGAAAATAATCATTAGTTAAAGACCTAATAACTACATTTTCATCACGGTTTGTCCTTCAGTACTTCTATAGTATATTGTTTTACCTCAGGCTCCCAGAAAAACTGCTTTTCATAAAACAACCTGGACAACATTTATGATATTTGGCTAACAGTCCTATGGGGGATTTAATATTCAGTTTGTGTAGTTAGTTTTACTGTATTTTTACCTTTCAATAACTGGATTAAAGTTAAAAAGGTGTTACCCTGTCCTTGTACCTTGAGAAGAATAAGGGTTAAAATGGTGAAGGATAAAAGATGGCTGTGATGAATGAGTAAAACAATGAAAAGAGACACAGGTACAAAAAAAAAACAAAAAAAAAAAAACAGACAATTTCAACTTATGAAAATGTCTCTTTGCTACAGTACAAAGAAAATGACAATCAGAAGCAACAGTGATAAAATCTGACTTTTTCCAACGTTGAAGAGTTTCCAACCAGCATCATGTCATGGATGAATACAGTATACCATCCACAATGAACCAGCAAGTAAACAAAAGAGTGAGATTCACCTGATATGACCTCCAGCAGCAGCATGAGTTTGAGGCCATTTCTGAAATCCTCTTCAATGTTCTCAATCTGTGTCCCGGCCTTCCTCAAGTGGGAGTTACACCAAGCTGTGAAGGTCTGAGGGACAGAGAAGACCGAGAGTGTGTTACCGTCACCTACAGTATGTGACTGTGTGACAAATACATTCACAGAGACTGAGAGGCAAGCGCCGTAACTTTACCTGCTGCAACAAACACACACTAACACACAGCTTGATGTATCCCTTCTGAGAGCTGGGTCAACACTGCTTAGCAACACCTGAACAGTCCACTTCGATTTGTGACCTTGTTATCGTCGCGGCTGCTGGCGGTGAGAGCGCACAGACACACTGAGACGTTTATGTCAGTTTGACGGCCACTGTTGACTCAGCAGTCCTGGACGAGCTGAAAGTGACTTCTGGTTTCTATTATTTAGTTGTTGTTTTTTTTTTGGTATTCACTTGATAACAATAAAGTAAAACTTTATTAAAGAAATTATCACATAAGAATACTATGATATAAATAAATGAATAAAGAAAAAAACAAGGCAAAAACAAAGTCTATTAAAAAATGCAGATTAACAGAGTAGTCGATTAATTGTTTAAGCAATTTATCAAGCAAAATGACCAATAGTTTTTATATCTATCTTTTTGGTTTGTCCGAAAGCATAATGCCTTGCTGGGATTCATTAAACCTGTGCATCATGCATTCTTTCCAAACTATTTTTTAATTATTTATTTCTATTGCCATAGTTATTACCTGTTTGACAGACAAACACCAGGTTTGGTGCTGTGTGTTTACTCTGTGCCGCACTGCACCATCACAGCGTGATCAACCTATTAGTGTTACAACTCTAAGCCAGGAAGTTACCCGCCATAAAGTCCTATATTTGGTCCTAATTCTGTTTTGTGATGAGCATTTTTGAATCAGGCAGGTGCTGCGTCTTTTAAAAGTCAGCTCTCTCATTTAGAAACCAAACTGTTCATGAGGTGACGCCACTGTGCGTAATGGGCACAGTGTAGACAGTGATGCAAATGGCTCTCAGCCACTGAGTGCTTGCTTTTTGGTCTGTCTGGAAAATTGCCTAATGGTTGTGCACGTTGGGGACAATTCAGTTGGTTCCATCAGGCCATTCAATCAATCGCTGAATGGTATTTTGAGAGGCTTTCATGGTGTCTCGCTTCAAATGTGACTATGGGATGTGTGTGTGTTCAAAATCAAGAGCATGAGTGTGTGTTAGGGCTGCTACTGTGGAGCCAGAGTTTTGCCAGGGTTCGGAGGATGTGTGGGTGTAGAAGCAGAATAAGTACATGAGCTGAATAACTAACTACAGATGATAGTGTGGGCGGAGTGAGGAGAGGGAGAGATGTATAAATTAGCAATGAAACAGGGTTTGTGCTGAGAGCACGCATTTTCCATTTCAGCAGAGCACATTAAACAATCTAGAAATCAAAATGTATATGTCCTTGTACAGTACGTGGGTGTTTGTTTATATTATGTGCGCTCATTCACGTCCATCGCCTGCGCTCGAGCGTGACTGTAGATCTACATGGGTGGACAGAGAAGCAAAGTACCAGAGACAGACAGACAAGAGATGGTGACAGGGAGAGAGGCAAGGGAAAGAAACTGTTTTTGACAGAGAGGGAAGAGAGAAACCACACTGGTGACAGAGTGAGAGAAGAGAGACGGAAAGTGTAGGGACAAACTACACATTTTTACACGCACTCTAGAGCTGAAACGATTATTTGACTAGTTGATCGACAGAAACATACAAACATTAACTTGTTACAGTTTCTCAATTCTGCTGACGTTCTGCTTTTCTTTGTCTTATCTGATAATAAACAAAATTTATTTTGGTTTTGAACAAAAACAAGTGTGATGGTAATTTTTCACTACTTTGACATGTTATAGACCGACAAATGATTAACAAATTTCAAATGTTTGCACCTTAAAATCTAGTTTAGAAAAATCAAAAAAGCAGCAAAGAAATGCTGTGATGTACCTAGACTTACAGGTGCTCTTTTCATTATGTAAACTTCACTCGCCCTCTTTGGTGGAGCACAATAGGTCAAATTTTCAGGTTCTTTGGTAAATTGCTTGCTCCATTTTATTACTCTTCTTCTACTCCACTACATTATAGAGGGAAATATTATACTTTTTTATTCCGCTACATTTATTTGACACCTGTAGTTACTTTGCAGAGTGATGTTTTTTAATATATAGACATAAATATTATTATTATTATACAAAAAGAAGGCTCACCATCTTTGGCCTGTGACCGTACCCCGCATGTGCGCCAGTAAAAATATATTTTCCTCGGTCCGCATAGGCTACGTTATGTGTTCAAATGTAGCCAAAGCTGAAGGAAATTCTTCGTGTTTTCGTGTCGCCAACGAACCTATAGGCTAGCATAATATTTATTTATTTTTAAAACAGCGCACAAAGCATTTTAAATTGTTTTTAAGCTCAATAGAAAACAGATAATATTGACCAGATTTTCTCCCATTTGTCCGGGACATTGAAATCGTCCAG
The DNA here is from genome assembly GCA_031216445.1 of Lateolabrax maculatus. Classification (NCBI taxonomy): domain Eukaryota; kingdom Metazoa; phylum Chordata; class Actinopteri; order Acropomatiformes; family Lateolabracidae; genus Lateolabrax; species Lateolabrax maculatus. The sequence goes on from CM062207.1 coordinate 5,908,128, forward strand.
GACACTTGGACTGGCACTAATTATCCTGCTTATTATAGATCAGACTACCTAAATATATATAAACTAGTAACAACTAGCTCCACTTTGACCCGCCACAATATTAAAATGATTCTTACACATTAATACAACAAAAATACCTAAGAATCCAATTATATATAAAATGAAACTTTTAATGCTTTAGTACATTTAAGAACACTTGTGAATGCAGGGCCGTTACTTGTTATTAGTATTTTTATATTCTAGTGTTGTACTTTTACTTTAGTAGGATCATGAATACTGGCTGTGGCTAATGGAAACATGCTGACTTGCACTTTCTTTTGCAGACTTCGCACAACATTTGGACAGAAAAATACACTGTCCCACCGGTGAAACATTATTCGATTCAAACTGAATATCGACATTTAAAAAAGGCCAAAGAAAGACGCTTGTAGAAAGAGAAAGAGAGAGGCAGCGAAGTGGAGAAGTGAGAAGAGTGACAGGAATGCCCAGGCCCTGGTGTAATTTGAGGTAAGGGTCTGGAGAGGAAAAGAGGCCGCCTGTCCAACCAGCCGGGGTCCCAGCAGGTGCTTGTCTCCTTTGCCATGCATGACCAAATTTAGACAGGCTCCTAATCCAGCACACAGAGGCCACCAGGCCAAGCCAGAGAGGAGATGGGAAGGTGTGTGAAGGAGGAAGGAGGCGGCAGAGAGCCGAAGGAGCGGGGAGGAGGGGGTGGGTGGGGGCTAAATTGGGTAGAAGAGGAGGAGGAAAGACTGAAAAGTGGAGGGAGGGTAGCGGAGGGCAAGAAAGAGGCGGTGGCTGCGGCGGCGGAGGCTAAATCGGGTTGCTATGGGACACCACCGGACAGCTGAGAAGGCAGGATTCCTGAGGTGAACTGTAAGAGTCCAAGACGGAGGGAGAGAAGAGGATAAGAAAAAAAAAGGAGGGGGGGGGAGGGAGGAATGGATTGAAGAAAATGACGATATAAAATAATAACCCGAGAAAGTGTGGGTAAGATGAGAGGGGTGAGCCTCGCCAACATCAAAAGGAGAGCTGTTAGAAGCTAAACTGACGGTAATTGAAATCAAGGATTCACTTAACCTACTGTAATAAAGCTGGAGATACAACATAATCCAGAATTCATTCAATTCTAAATGCTTAACAGAGCACCGCAGGATACAAAAACAATTATCTGCCACACCTATGATAGTGAAGCTATTATATATATATTCCTCTGCATGTAATGCTCTATTATCTCATCCCTTGGGTTTGTTTTAATGCCTGTGGTTGTCTACAGAGTCCACTGGCATGAAGTCACCCTCCATCCTGGCATCACCCACCCCCCCCACCCCGTCTGTCCACACCTGTCGGTCTGGCCTGGCTCAGCCGGGGCCTTTTTACAGGTCCTTCTTGTAAAATGAGGTCACAGTGGCCCAGCTGAATGCCTGTCATAACTACACCTCCCCAAGGGGAATCAGGGCTGCTGACCCTCAATACAGCTGACACGCACATACACACATGTTCCTGCACACACACACACACACACACACACACACACACACACACACACACACACAGAGCTCTTAATAATGTCAGCTAGCTCGGCTGTCGATCACAGAGCTGATGCAACCGCAGCGCTGCCTGGAGTTACCACTGCTGGCCTCAGAGGGGAAGTCATGTCCAAGGATCATTTTCTGAACAGACCTGCTCAATATCTGCACTTCATATTTTATCTCAGCAAAGCCCTGATACAGTTTGAGTGGAAACTAATATCAGTAAAAAGGTGGAAGATAGGAGTATCAAGCATCAAGGAGTTTTTCCAAAGGGCAAATGTTGCCTTGAGTTATGATTTTAAGGGACTTTCAGCCCTTTTACTATTACAAAGAATATACATGGAAGATCCAGATGTGGCCACTGTGGTCTTTAACATGTCTGCAGCTATAAGCTTTATCTTATGTTGTCGTCTTACATAACATGATGAAACATTTTGTTCTGCAAGAAATATGATAGTTAAAGGAGATGAATGTCTTAAAATTGTTTAGTAAGTAATGATGGCAAAACAAAAGAGGACTGACTGGGAAACTTTGATGGAGAAAATAGCATAAAATAAGTAGTAAAGAGTGTTTTAATTTACAAATCTTGATGAAATTATTGATTGGCAAATGATTATTAATGAATTGCCCTGAAAATTTAACTTTTTACTCTATTCATTTACAGTTGTTGTTGTTGACTGATGCCTTTTTTCTTCTAATTTGATTAAGTGAGACAAATTCCACTAACTAAAACAAAAAAGTTGTTTCTACAGAATCAGGATTTTGTACATTCACAGCAATAAAATAAATAGAGCAACTACAATCCCAATCAGACATTTTTTTTAAAAGTAAAAAAAAAGTCTGATTTGTAATCAATTCTCTTTATGAAGTCAAGACTTCACTGTTCCTTGGTCGGATGGCTGCTGTCTCACCTCAGATTATATTGTGTGTGACAACTCTCACCACAGTGTGTAGACACAAAATGGCTTCCTGCGGTTGACCTGTGGTGCCAGTCCAACACACACACACACACACACACACACCCCCCACACACACCTCAGCTGTGGCTGACCTGATTATTAGCCCAGAGTGGGTGTTACTCCTGCTATGTCAAGGTTCCCTTTACACTTACAGAGCTCAGTTTCTCCGTCTCTGACCATCCTTTGACACAGAAATAAAACATTAGACTTTACACTTCTGCTAATGAGATGGATAATTACTGTACATGAACCTGCAGGACGGTCTTAATTTACACCCAGCCTCTCGCTGGTGTCCAGTCTTTTGACATAGAGTGCGCTGATTTAATTACAGAAGTCTTCAGTAGCTGATTTCCCTAATTAGCACCTTCAATCAGGGATGGACGATCTAATTAGGGAAATATGCTGGTGTAGTGTTTGTCTGGAATGAAAACTTGCATACCGATCTGGCTAACAGGGCACACTGCCCGCACTCATACATCTACAATTCCCCATTATCTCTGTATAGCTTTATGCGAATTGTGTTTCAAGATTTGATGCATTTTTTTTATCTGTTGTCACAAGGCCACTGTAGAGGACTGCAGTGTACTGTTCTGAGTGAAAATGTGAGGTTTATTATGCAGAAAACAATATGCAGAGCTTTTAAAAATGGTCAATTCTAAAGCACTTGGGGCACAAATTAAGTTTAAAAAATCTATAGTCATTGGTTTTACTGTATGAAGCCTATATCATCCGAGTTAAGTATCTTTCAGGATCATCTTGTGTGCCCATGATGGAGTAAGACAGGACACTTTTATTGCAGCTTTGTATATTAAGCCCATAACCTCATTCTTTCAAGTCCAGTTAGTTTAGATAACAGTCGTGATGTAGTACTTATGATGCACAAAAAGGTATTCTATTTCATTCTCCTCTACTCATTCTTCTGTTTTTGTTTTGTACCTTTTGTATTTGAGCCCATAAACTCATTCTTTTAAGCCTATTTAGACAATCTAAATACATGTCATGTTAATATTGATAACAAGTAACAAAAATGTATATCTATGTGCATGCCTTCATTGTTAGAAAGTGCTTAAGAACGAATAATATATTAACAAAAATGCTAATGCAATTTTTAGAGCTGAAACTGCAGAAAATCTGTTAAAAAAATCAACTGTTTGGTTTGTAATGTGTCATAATAAAGAGTACTGAATATGTAAAAGTTTAAGTTATCATAAAGCCATTTACATATTTATTATGTGTGCTTTATATTCATATAACACAGGTATTTATGTCTTACTGCAGATGTAAAAATAGTCTGCCCTGCGAGGTTGACTCCATTCACACCTGTCCACTACAGCTACCTCTGTCACACACCTGTTCAGAAGTCACGTCCTGTACTCTCACTCACACACATTCACACAAACAAATCCCAGCCCACTCACATGCACTCAGTGTACACAATAATAGCAGCACATAAAAACACTGTGCCCTTTTGTTTATAAAGGTCACTATGTTTGTGATGCACGAGGACACCAGCAATTTAGCTTGGAGCACGTAAGATCACAAACATATACACGCAGAAAAATGTTTTCGAAAAAGGTAAATCTATAAATTGTAATAATGATAATGAGAAACAAAGCTGTATAATATTAATAACCAATCACTAATTCATGACATTTCACAAATGTGAAGCCAGGATCTGAAAAAAAAATACTGCAGTGAGACTAAATAATGGATCTGAAACTATAAACCTACTTTCAACACATACACTATATACACAAATCTCCCAAACCTAAATAATCTACGTTACAGCTTTAAGCCAAAACCTGAAGCCACGTTGTAATTATAGCTCCATGATTTTGGACCAACACCACTTCAGTCCACCTGTCTGACAGTAATAAGTGTGTGCACAGAGAAGGAAATGTGCACCCTTCCCCCACAGTGAAAGAAACTGCAGCTCCCATTGTCAACAAACTGCAGGTCAGTAGTTATTAAAAACACAAGACACATGACACAGAGGGCTCTAGCTTCCCTGTACTGTCATGCCTACTCATATCAGTTATTGTATTTCTAAGCAATAAGAAACTAATTTTATTCCAGAATGAGATATCCAAATCTTAAATGAAAGTATTTGAAGTTTACATGACTCTCTTTTACGGTAAATAAAGTAAACTCAAGACCGTCCTCTACAAACAGTGGAATACAAACTTTAACTATGTTTTTTCCTTTTCAAAATTCATATATAATGCTGCAAATTATCTCATTCTTTTAGTCGTTTACATTGTTGGCTGACACACAACTTCCCATTATTATTGGCCACGCCGAAAGACTAAACGGAACAAAGCTAACAGTGTAAGAAATGTAACAGGCTGTGTTCATCTGTCAGCAGATAACGGGGGAGGAAAAGAGCATAATTTTCTCATCTGTCAGGGCTGATGGAGTGAAACCAATTTACTGCTGAGCTCTAAGCTTGAACTGCGCTCCTCACATCAGTAAAATCTCAAACATACAAAAAAAAAGAAAAGAAAATCGATCCATCTGAGGCATTCACAAAAAAAAAGGGTTGTCAACAGTATTCAAACATAGATGCCAAGAACTTCTCTTTTTAGATAAAGAAAGCACACGTCAACAACTGCTGACATGACATTTTTCTAGATTTGCACACATCAAAAAGTCTGTGTGGAAAACCAACACTGTGACAGCACTTAGGCCTCAAGACCATAACACTTCTGACAGATTTCGAACAGTCACTGTAAAGTAAAGCCATGTCAGCTCTGAGTGGACAAACAACACTCACAGCAAGTGTCAATAGAAAGTTTGCTTGCTTGCTTGCTTGCTTGCTTATTTATTTATTTATTTATTTATTTATTTATTTATTTATTTATTTATGCTCATTACCTAAACTGGTAATTTTTCTATGCACCTCAAGAGGTGATATATATGATGAACACAAAACACAATCAAGAGTTATAACACATTAAAAACAAAAACAAACTTTGTATAGGTACATTTAATCTTTTGGTACCTTTGTCGATACAATGCCTGAATTTTGATACTGATACAATATGAAAAACGTTCTCATATGTTCACTAAAGACACTGAAATAGTCTTAAATTGGCCTGTTTTTTGAAGCATCTGATCAAAAAATGAGTAAACAAGATTACTAGACCAAACATTCGATGCCAGCTTTCAGTACTTGACAGTTTTTGATCCTCGGTGCTACAGACACACTTCAGTCAGCACCAAAAAAGCTCTGAGGTTTGATACCCTACAGACAACAGAACAGCTAGTTTTCTGTGGCAGAACAAGCTGTGACACGGTAACAGCATCATCTGTATCATTCACATATCATATCACACTTGTTTCTCTAACTGACTTCATGCCTGACATCATTTTCTTGCGTTAGGAGTTACAACACGCAACAGGTGTAGCCGACATTTAGGAGCCCCACCCCCCACCCTCGCTCTCCCACAACACCTCCTCTTCTTCCCCTCGTGGGCTTTAAATACCCCCCCCCGAACTTCTAATCCCCCCCATAATGTCTAAACAACTATTACGCATTCGGCAAAGAACTGCTGTGAGTAATTTCCCACCAACTTCCTGTTATACTCCAGAAATAGATTTGGTGACGTCACATCTGTTGCTGCAGATCATTTTATTACTAATCATCACTTTCAAATGGAACGCTAGACTAAAATCTGTGGGAAACATTATCTTACATAAAGATTTTTTACAGAAGTACTCTGTGGTTTTTCTATATAAAGTTATAAATAGGGTTGGGTACCGGTCGCATTGGAACAGATACCAGCAGTACCTTTGTTCTGTACTTTATACTCATACTTTATACTAAGGTTTCAGACACACAAAAAGTCTCACATACTGTTTTACTGTACTAAATTGTTGTAAAGAGTGTTGACTAACCCTAGTAAAAACACTAAGTTAACATCAACCACGACAGTGAAATGAACCCAGTTATACTCTTGCTTTGCCTACTCTCTCAACCGGATGCACCCTCAGGTACCAAAATTTGACACAGGTAGATTTAAGGTTAATCGGTACTCATTATTACCGACGAGCCCAATTTGGTCTGTACCCTTAAAAAGTAGTCATCTTTTGTTACCCAGCCCAACTATGAGTCAACCAAAGTGGTTTCCAAACCACTCTTGGGTGAGATGATTTCCTGTTGATTATGATTATCTGTTCTAGACAAAATTCTATTGTTTTTTTTCTTCTGACATTAATCGTTTTTGTTCTACTGAAAATAATGGATATTTTACCTCCATGTGCCCCTAAAAATAAATGCAAATAAACAATTTAAGAAGGGAAAATCAGGTTTTGGTTTGAGTACTTGCAATTTAGATATACAGAAGTTGACTGTAGAGAGGTTAAGAGTAGACATTGCTTTGCTTTAAAAGGGTCAAAAGATAAACCTTTTAGACCTCTAAATGTGATTCACGCATGTGTCTGTAAACAGAGAAAACAACTGTCAACTTTACTCTAAAAAGAAGATTATCATCATGATTTGCTGAAATTATTCTTTAAAACTGCTGTACTGAAAAAGAGCCACTTCGCTATTAACAGGAGGGACCACTTAAGCCTAATGAAAAGCGTAGCATATTGTAAAACTCAGCCGACGGAGCCACAAAGATGTTTATATTTGCGTAAACTGGAAACCAAGCAAAGTGAGAATAACAAAGAGGAAATCACTTCTTCTTAATGAATGTTATCACCAGTGAGGTTAATGTTTTTTCAATTCGGATAATATAGAAGTGAATGCACGAGAACAGCAGTTTCAAGTTACATTTTCAGCAGGTTGAACTGTAAGTGAATCAGTCCCCAACATCAATTTATCAGCCTCTCTTTCCACTTCTTCTCTATTAGGGATTAACAGGCTATTATCCCAGAGACCCTGCTGACAACTGGACCACTGCTGGCCTCCAATGCAAGGCCCGAGTCCAAACCCATGGATTTATGTCTCTGTTTAGAGGATAAAAGGCCTAGGACACCTCTTCTTGTCAAAGTGTGTGTGTGTGTGTGTGTGTGTGTGTGTGTGTGTGTGTGTGTGTGTGTGCGCGCGCGCGCATCATGCCTGTGCCAGATGCCAGTGAGATATACTGTGGGCACGAGGGATTTTAGCTGGTGAGAGAACAGGTGGAGCAGGTGATGAAAGACAACACTCCTCCACCCACAAACACAGTGAGAACAATGATAATGTTTTAAAGATTTAAGAATGAGCTCTGTACAACAGAGTGATAGGCTCCTTTCTGAAGTTTATATCCACAATGCCATGCTGTGTTTACACATCAGACATCGCTTTGCTGAAACATCACCTGCAGCATTTTAATGTGAACAGCTCTATGAAGACATCTGATTTTGATTCACAGCACACACGCAAGCAGAGCACAGGATACACAAACACACAGAGTGTCACTGTGCTCGGAGAAATAAGGCTATGACAAAAACAAAACGACTTGTGCCACACGGAAACACTGGTACTGTGGCCTGCCAATCATGCACCACATCATCCTCAACCCGGGTACTCCATTTATTTTCTGTCCGCGCCTCAACAACACAAGGGAAACGGACGGCTAACCTGGTTCAGTCAATCACTTGTTCTGACACGACCATCTGTCTGCGTCGTCATATTAATTGCTTGTGCTCAGTGCAGGGAAACATTGTGTACTGCTCGGCTCCATTATGCCGCCTTACATTGTGTTCCTCTGCCACACGGTCCCAGGCTGCTGTGCTGCCACAATGACGATGCCTGCCAGAAATCAGAGCCAAAAACTTAACAATGAGCTCTCCTACCTGCAGGTGTTCACTTTTCAGAAGCACCAGAAATGCTGACAGGAATCGAGAGGTGTAGGAACACGACAGCACATGAACAGGAAGGACAGGGCACTGAAGGTTTTGGCAATTATTTTGAGAAAACAACTGCACATTTTTTGGTGTCACAAAGCTGCTTTTTGTTTCCTTTATTTTGAGTAATTTTAGTTCACAGAGGATGTTGTGGAGCCTAATTTGGGGGGCGGATGATTTTAAATTGTCTGTTGATGGATTAGATAGATTGCAGTTTCACATGATGGGAGGGATAATTCTATCTAGTTCAGTTTTGCAGGTATTAAGTATAACAAAGATACTGAATAAATTGAAATTTTGACCTGATGAAGTCAGAGATTACCAAAGTTATAACAATTCATCCTGAGGTGGGCGAGACTCTTCTTACATGGCAATCTATCCAATAGTTGCTAATATATTTCAGTCCAGACGAAAAAGTGGTGGACAGACATTGCGATCCCTAGAGCCAAGCTGCTACCTTTAGTAAAAATATGTCGTCTTCATGAAAGAAAATGTATATGACATGGAATACTAGACAAGGTTTTTGCCGCAGTGTCTTTAAATTGTCAGTGAGTTTCTGCTTGCACTGCACAAAAACAAAACAAAAAAAAGAAATCACACACAGCATCCTTATTGTTCACTGTTCACTGTAATACCATCACACTCGTTCTTGTTACACAAGTCGACAGATGCACTGACTGACGGCGTGATCGATGGTGGAGAATAAAAGGTGAGCGTACAGGTTCATGGTTGGCGGCAGCAACATGCAGAGTCTTTTGTCGTTTAATGAGCTCTGGACTGCGGAGACTGACATGAGGGACATAAATTGGTGTAAGTGGTTGTGGAGGATTTATGACAGTGCTGCCGGCCTAAGAAGAAGGACAAGTTGGGGGTAGGAGGTGGAGGAGGAGAAGGAAGAGGGGGGTGGGGGGTTGTGTCTAATTTCAGAAGGCAAGTTCTTTCTCTGAAATAAGAGGCAAAACTGTCCAGGCAGATTTAGAGTCAGCTAATTCCATCTTAACAAGAACCTTGACCATAAGGGCCTGTGTGTGACACTGATGTAAGGCAGTCTATAGTAACATGCCACCCTGCTACACTTCCCAGCATTCATTTAGCCAAAAGAGCAAATCACTGTCGACCTTGTGATTCCACTTCTGCCTCCACTGGAGAACCACAAAAAAGGTTATTTACTGCTTTAGTCAGATGATCTTACAACTCTGACTTCATTTTGTTATTTGTACGTTGTGAAACTGAATTGAGTCCGGATTGACCACATGAGACGGCTGCTGTGTCATTCAGGAAGTCCTTGTTCAGCGTCCACAGAGAGCTGGTAGCACAGAGCTGGTAACACCTAAAACATGTCTGAGGCAACAGCTAATAAACATCTTTCACTCTGGACGAAGCAGCTCAGAATATAACAATGGCTTCTGTCATTCATTGACTGCACAAAATCCAAAGAGGACAGTGGTATTTTTAAATGCATCTATTCATTGTGATGTAAAATGGGGTAAAAAGGTTAAAGTCAAAGATTATGGCATTCTGGTAACTGGCAGAATACTTTGCGACAGCAGGTTTTTAAGCCATTATAAAAGTACATAATGATATCTTCATGACCTCAGTCCTATTATAAGAGACCCATCATCTCAGCAGACTTCCAACTGACGACTGTAACTTCTGCTACCACCTACCTATAAATACCCGATGCTTGCAGCCAGCATTCAGCCCTAACGTTATGAGCTTGGCTGATTTGTTCAAAACGGCAGATTCAGTGTGGCTCATTACAACAGGAAACAGAACGCTCGACACAAATGCAGCATTTCAGTCCGACACCATTAGGCCCTGAGGTGACGTTTTGTAGGTGTTCGGTCGTGTATCCACTGTGTGTCATTTGTTACTGAGGTCACGGAGTTGGCAGCTTGTGGCTTTCTGCTTTTTCATAAACACAAGCCTCTACTTTCAACACTGAGCCTGAAGAATAACTTAAACTGGGATGGTTGCATATTCATTTGTTTCAACAACACAGATTGCTTTTTATAGTTTTAGTTCAGTTTAGTTTAGTTTGTCTGTAATGTAACTGTAATGCAAGTAACACCGCTGTCAACAACGCAATTTTCTCAAACTAATCCAACCTTTTATTCTATTTACAGACGCACAGGGCTGCTCTTATCAGATCAACATGGCTGCTCTTACAGCTCATCAATCATTATTCTACTTTCGCCCGGTGGATTCTGACACTGCGGCTGTATCGTGTGTCTGCTTTCCCCATTACAACACTCTGCAAGAACTTTTCTGTCCAATCCTCATAAGAACTCACCCACTCAGAAACACACTTACATCCTAATAAAATAGTGTATGAAGAATGTGTCACACATATTCGCGCACGCACTCCTTAGCCCTTCCTACGGCCTCCCAGGGATCCTGCGCCTGCACTAAAGCAGTTTATAGAAGCCTCCCTACATGGACACAGCTTCTGGAATAGCAACTGCTATTTGATCTGACTGCAAGCTTTCTCACCTCTCCACTTACGTTTAACCCTCGTACACCTTCTCTCTACATGTAGCGCACAACACAGATGCACTGCTATTATTTTGACACAATTCACCTGGAATAAACTTTAAAAGTTTGGCAAAGTTTGAGGTTTTGTTTGTTGTGATTCATAAAAATAATATTTTAACTAGTCGTAATTCAATAATTTCTCAAAGATGTAGTGCAGGGCGAATTGCACATATTCTTATGAGGCCTGGAAGTAGTGTTTTCCCCCATTTTCTTCTCACTTTTTCTTCAGACATCTGTACAAAGAGACACCATAACTACTTTGTAACAATTTGCGTCTTTCCAGTCCAGTCCTCCCTCTAAGCCTGACTTTTGTTTTAGTTTGTTTGCTTGTTTACAAACGTTAAACATATTAAATATTGAAATCAGAAAATCATTTCTTGCTTGGTGGTGTCATTTGCTCATGTGCTCCACTAGTCTGGTGAAAATATGCTGAGGAGGTCCACAGATCAGCTCAAAGTGTAACTGTTCCTGCCCTGGGATCACATGACCCTGACAGAGTGAATCATGGGAGGGAATCTAAGATGCCCCCCTCTCCAATTTGCGTCTTTGGATTAGGTACTGTAGCCCAGGAGGAGGGCACTAATAAGTGGAGTAGGTCTAATGCAGTGAATTACAAATTGGTTCTGCAATTTCTTCACTAATGGTGCAAATTAAGACAATCAAGAGATGTGCTCTCATCCTTTCCTTTCTTTCATCAAATATAATTTCATCCTCTGAAAAGAAGAGACCTGAGACCTGGATGAATACAACCCATCTCAGATAAGAGAAAAACGTACATGCTAGATTATTATGCAACAGCGTGTCCCCACTGTGAAACGAAAACATTCATCTTGACTGTTAGTGTGATTTCAGTATTTTCAGTTTAACCAATACTAATAGAAATACAGATAAGATTATTGGGCCTCCAGGCATAAAATGTCTCACACTCGGAAGGATTTAAGATCTCTTGTTTGGACAATTTTTCCTAATAAAGACATTTACAACAAAAAAAAAAATTCTCTACAGGCTACATTAACATATAGCCTTCAATGCAAATCACTGCCCACACATTTCCTGTAAAGAGCCAGTGTTTAAGTATTGTCTCACAAAACATCAGGTAGTAGGTGAGCTCAATGACCCTGTCTGGCTGATGCACTACTGACAGATTTGTTAAAGTGCAAAATGAGATTAGACAAGAATAGATTTGATTACGCAGCACCCAAAGATCTCTCCTCACCCACACAGAGGGACATTACATTAGGTTGAGTGGATAAATATCACATTACTGAAAAAAAACTTTATAACACTGATGATTACCAGTCTTTTGGACACTTCATTCATGTTACACTCTGTGGAATAGAACAGAAAAAACTGTTGGAAATATTAAAGATTTACTGCAAATCTAATTTACAGTGAAAAGAAGAACAGAGAAATAACCAAAGCTTTTTGAGAGGATGTGATCAGGCCGCAGGAGGATTACTGTTAATCCTGGGAATTAATAATCATAATTAGGCCTTGTGCAAAAATGACCACTTAATCTGCCCTAAGACTGATGCATTAGTCACATTTGTTGGCGTGATTATTTAATTAACAAGATACTCAGAGATGAGACTTAGTGATAATTCCATATTTTATCACAGCATTTGATTGTATAATGAAAAAAATTCTCATCTCAACATTTTAATTGATGGGATGAAGTTGAGTTTTACCTTTTACCATGTGGTTTTGACTCACATCGACAGTGTCACATATAATGTTGTAATAATAATCACAATATTAATTTGAACAACATCCCACCCTCCTCATAAACCAACAATGTATAACTATGGGGAGAAACACCGGTCGACTATTTTTAAACTTCTTTAGACAAATGCCAATTTAACCATGAGAGAAGGCCTTATTTCTTCTGTGTGTATGTATATACTAAGTATTCACCATGTGGATAATAGGTCTGCTGAGCCAATAAGGCTGTTGATAACCTCATGTAATAGGTATTTATAGGTTATTGCTAACATAAGCTTCGTTAGGCCGCCAGTCCTTCACTTAGTCAGTTAGCAGCTGAACTCTTAAACTATGTGAAACAGAAGATGACTTTAGTCTCTGTGGTGAACTTTTTTTGGGTGTATTGACATTCCCCATTTACTTTTAATATTTCAATACATTATACAAACAAAGAATAGCCAAGCTACAACATATGGACGCAAGTATCGACAGTACTGTGTACATAACATACTGTAGTACTCCTTTTTCTAGTTAATAGTCATGTGTTGAGCATTACAGATGGTGCAGTCCTCCGCAGTGAGAGTTAATCTTTAAACAGCTATTGATCCCCCTTACAAAGATCACTACTTCTACACGATGTGCTCGAGTAACACAGCTCCAAGTTGTCAGCAAAGCATCTGGGTGAGGAAGACATCAATAAGCTTCTGAGAGTTCATGAAACATCTACTTCGGTCCCAAACTGGCCTGTTCGCCTCATCTCCTGAACCAGCCTGACAACCCAGCCCTTCCTGTTTCTTGAAGTTGCTTTGAGGAAAGAATATCGCCAAGACAAGATGCAGCCAAATCTCATTAGTCTGTCCTTTTGAAACTTTATTCCATCTGACATGCAATATCTAACACCCTTTTTTCCAGCTGCTATCAAATAAAATTTCTGGTCCAAACCGAGCCATGAATCATTTAGCGAGCTGATTCATGATAAATATAAACCAATGTCAAGATGTACAATTCACACACACACACACACACACACACACACACACACACACACACACTATTTCTAATGTCCAGTATCAGATTCGGCATCACTGTGTGTTGACAAACACTTTACTACTGCATCAAGTGGTGAGCCACTTTTTCCACTGAAATTTCAAGGACAGAAGAGAGAGCAGCTGGTGCGCGGATTTCCTTTCATATTCATCACATTGCAAAATGATGCACTGGCTATATTTATGGGCTGATATCAGCTCCTTAAGCTGGATTTTACATGCCGAGGAGAGCAATGGAGTACGATGACCTACTCTCCTGGGAGGCTGAGGGGTGAAGAAAGAGAGGGGCTTGCTTGGCTGGCCGAGGTTTTTCACAGCCTATTATATCATCTTACATTCAAAAGATTGACAGGTGCATGAGACCAAAAAAAAAAAAAAAAAAAAGAAAGAGCAAATCTTCTAATAGACAAAAGACAGAAAAACAAGGCAAAATGTGCCACTGAGAAAGAAAGAAAAAAGGTGCAAAGGGATATTTCAAGAATGGTGGCAAGAGGAAGTGTTTGACCCGACTGGAGAAAGACAGAAAGAAAGCAAAGGATCAAGGCAGGGAGGGAGGGAAGTCGGAGCCGAGCAAGTTGGGAGGTATTTTTAGGAAGATGTTTATTTGTAGGTCTGTGAAACCAACCCGGGGTATATATCTACCAGCCTTGCCATCTCTCTCTCTCTCTCTGTTACCATCTGTTGAGGTCTCTCAGCCTGTCACAGTGCTCTGGCTCTATAGGTGGGGAACATTTTGCACTGACAGAACAATTTTGCAGATTCACTGCACAGTACCATGTGAACATGCCTGTTAGAAATGCTGCTGTTGTGCTGCTCTATGCTGTAATTCACCACAATGGTGCAGATTAGGAGCCCAAAAAAAAGAATACAAAAAAGAAAAAAATAATATAAATTGGTATAGGTGCATTAATATGCCAGAATACTTTTGAACAGATATCAACTTTAATTAAAATATCAGTCTCATTATTTTTACTGCTGATATTTGACCAATTGAGAGATAACAAGCCAAGATTAACAGCCAAACAGCTTATTTGTTGTTTCTTTACTTGCTGTACAAAACACACGTTGGTGTCCCCATGTTGAACCCAACATTAAAAAAGAGAAAATGGCAAGAGATATAACAAACGGTTACACTGTTCTCAGGAGAAAGAGATGAAAAGGTGTGAATAGTATTTTGGTTGGCTTTTCTCAAGTTTGTGCCTCTCGTGTCGGCCGATAATTGATTTTGCATTTGAGACATTTCCTCTGATGTATAAGACTTGTATTTTAAAGTCATTTTGACAACAGCTGTTCTGAAGACAAGAAACAAACATTACACTATAACGATTTTTAACCTGTCTACCGAGTTGTGGCTCACGTTCAACCGACAAAAAGGTGGCAACAGGAAGTGACTGAGATTGTTTCTACAGGTAGATTAATCAATATAAATCTGAATTTGTAATGGTTAAATTGTTTGAAATGTTAAAACGTTGATATTTTTAAATGCACAACATGAGTTGCCATCTGTGTTTGGTCAAAGTCGCAGCAACTTGGACTTAACTAACACTGTTTTTTTGTTCTAGAAGAACCTTAAAAAGCCAATGAAATGTCTGTGATACCCAGAAAAAAAGTTATAACTTAATGTTTCTTCCAAACCATGAGACACTTTCTACCTGACAGCTATTTTCAGCCTGGGCTCCATGGTTTCCGCCACTTGAGCTCACCTCTTTGAAAATGGCGATCCAACATGGCGGCCGTGGCGTGGCAACCGGCAGAGTTTCACGGTGAAACTAACCCCACCGGAAAAAAAAAAAAAACCTTCCCACTTTCTTTCTGCTGAACATTCAGACTAACGATTAAATAAACCGCGTTGACCTTTTTGCGGGTCCCGGTGTGCGGTGCAGGTGACGTCAGTTACCTCATTAAACGCACCTGTCGAGCTCGTCCTGCGCGCGGATAGGCCAGCTGGTCGCCTAGGCAACGGGATATCTCAGTACGACAATATTAGGTTAAAAAAAATTTAATTTATACGAAATGTTTTTACAAACTATTTATCAGTAACGTCATACCGTAATAGGATATTTCTATAATTTATTTTATTTTTATTTATTTTTTTCTATAATTTTTTTTTAATATTTATTTATATATTTATATTATTTGTATATATCTACATATGCCGGCCAAAAATAGCTTGTAAACTGATTTAAATTAATATGACTGCAGGTAAGTTTCTGTCCCTTCACTCACTCTGTATTCAGTGTGTTTTAAGCTTGCCACGGGTTGGCTTAGTGTTGTTGAACCCTGATAATAAGCTGTGATTCAAATGTAGGCGAAAGACTGGGGAGGGCGGTATTATATTTAGACGGTCTTCGCAAGGCAATCGGGGGGTAACTGAAAGACAACACTGAGAAAGTTCCACGGCCTAAAATATCTGCCCACCCAGCTTCCAGCAGGACTGAAGTGCCAGGTGCGGGGACAGCCAAGGCGCAGATGCCCCGTTTCGTGTTGGGCTGTTTTAAACTTCACACAATTAAGGGGACGAGGCCAGTGAGTCCGAAAGCATGCAATCTGTCGTGTTAAAATGCGTTAAAAAGCCGCTCGCTGATGGTGCGAGGGCGTGGGTCAATCTGTGCGTAATTACGCACGGCGGCACAAGCGCAGTAACCCACGGCTCCAAGCCTCCGGATCCAAACCTACCTTCCTCTGCTGCTTCTCCCAGGCAGGGTCCAGCAGCAGGTCCCTGTCCCAGTCGTCCTCCTGGGGCATGTACGTTTCTTCATGTTGGATCGTGTAGGAGTTGCTGTATGTAACTTGGGTTTCGACAGCTGTCATCGTGCCGCCTCTGTCAGGACCTCACGTCCCCCTCAGCTTATGAGAAAAAAAAGTAATCAGCAACAGAAACGACGACGGCGCCGTGAAGGGCAAAGAACCTCCTTGAGACGAGGGGGGTCTCGCTTTTCGGGTGGAGAGACTGTTGGGGGCTGCAAAGACCAGACTCCACTGGTGCGAGGTGCCTGTGCGGAGGTGGTGCTCCCACTACCAGAAGACCCTGCTGGCTCGGTGCTCCTTTCCTGGTCAAAAGTGGCACACGTGACCGCACCCCAATAAGTATGGGAACCGACAGCTTGGGTGTCAGGTTCTGACCCCTAAAAAGGTGTAATGGGCGGGGTGGTCTCCCGCAGGCAGGGTTCACGGGCCTGTGAGTGGTGTGGACGCATGTCAATTACGCCCACCCCCCCCGGCACCAGAGGGGTTTTTATGGCCTGTGCAATGCACCTGTTGCTGTTAGTGACTCTCAGTGGCAAACCCAAGGCCTCTGTAGACTCAGTCCACCTCTCCCAGAAAACAGGATCAAAGAGCTGAATCTCAAATTCAAAAAAATAAATAAGAAAAGAACATATCTAAAAAGCAGTCTTTTAGGACTTTTTTGAGATGTCCTCTATCTAAATACAGCCCTCTAACACTCCAGGCAGTGCAGCCCTGGGCCTGTTTGAGTACTGCAAAGACTGACGGCAACTCAAACCGTCTGATTGCACACTGCTGAAAACCAGGCTGCAGTTAAATGCATAGTTTATTCAAGGTATCAAACACTCCATCAAATTCATGGCATTCTGTCATTCTCTGGATTAGAATAAAGGAGATTCAGGCACTTTTATGAGAAAAAAAAATGAATTTATTCATGATTTGCATGCAGACTGAAAAATGCCTCTGAACGTTTTAAGAAATACAGATTTAAAGGCATATATTTGCATACACAATCTTACAATATAATTCATGTTTATATCAGGATTTGTCATTCACAGTAAACATGTTGATGCAAAGTTTTCATCTAACATTTATCAACTAACCCCCCCCCCCATCCCATTCCACTTTGTGCTGGAACAAATTTCCTTGAAATGAGCAGATTCAGATTGCTATCCTCTTGAGGTGACACATTATTGTCACCCTTGATGTGTCTTTGGAAACGAGAATGATTCGTATTTTAATTAATCAGGCATTTCAATGTAACTACACTCGGCTTGGTCCATTAACCTACTTGAAGAAGCTTAGCTACTGTGTGACTATTTGTGGTTACCATTAGGTACATTACTGTGCTACCACTGAGCTGAGGGAACTGGATGGGTTGATCACTGTAAACATAATTTTGAGTTTTGATAATAACATGGACCACGGGGGAAACAAAAAAAAAAGACACATTTGGCCTCTGGCGGCTATTGAACATACACGGACAGGGAATCGACAAAATAACATGAACACCTCACAGTGTAATGCATGTCAATACACCACCACCACACCCTAGTGGTGTAAACCAGGTAAACATATTGATCTTCTTAATAAATACAGGGATATTGTATTGAACGGCACTGAATTCTGCAGGTGTTCATGTTGTATCCATCCCCTGTAGATGAGGTAATGGCTGAGGTATGACTCAACTGCTTGATCTGAAAGAAGGATGAGGAGCAGTGGAGTCTGATATATTGAATTCACGTCTGTGCTAGAAGAGCTATAAAATTCATAGTTGCTGAATCTCAACTTGCAAACTCAAAAGGCAATACGGTCTATGGGTTGTGCCCAAATCAAACTGGAGTGTGTTCCAGATGCACACACTTGCACATATCAGCTTATACCTGCCGCAGGAGAACAGATGTAACCTGTGGGATCCCATCAAAACAACACAATACAGATATGTGTGCATAAAGAGCATCTGGATTTTAGTTCTTCAGCTGTCCAAACCACAGAAGGCAGGGGGAGAGTGGGTGAGGAAGTGGAAGTAGGGAGGAGGCTGCAGCGAGCTTTGGCTGTCAGTACAGTGCGACTGTGAATTCAGAGCAGGGGGGTTTAGAGATGCGTGGCTGCATTCACCAAAGCACGGGAAGCCCAGACTCGCAAGCACCTGAAGAAGCCTTTAGTGAGGAGCTGGGAGAGTGGGGAGGATGGGTGGCTGGAGGAAAAGAAATCAGAGCACCACGCGCCCTGATCATGGAGGCCGGGGGAAAGGGAGTCAGCACTTGATCTACTCATTAAAAAGCTGCATTGTTTTCAGGGTATTTCTAATAAAATTTGTTTTAAAGTAGATGACACCTCAGAGATCCAAAAACTGCATTATCAGGATACACCACGGACAAAAAGTCCAGTGTAAACAGGGCCCTTTTTAGAATAAGCTTCCAGCCAGTACATGTATTGTGGCAATCAATAATAGGGTCCTCCAAGATCAGGGAGGTGAGGTTAGGGAGCAGCTTTGGACTTTCCACTACCAACTCACCTTAAAATCAACTCATCTATTCATCCCTCTCCTTCTTCTTCCCTTCCCTTTGTTTGGCACACAGACAGAAGGCAACGCCCTCTCTGTCTTGACTCCATCTCGCAGCTGTCAGAGCAAATGCCAGACAACTCATGTGACCAACTGATAGCCTGTGCATGTGGGATTGTGTGTGAGGGTTAACGCTCTCTATCTCAGCACATGGACAATCTTAACGGGTAAGAACACACACAAGTCACTCGGAGCACATATCCGGCCAGTCCAGCTGATCCCAGTACTAGAGAAATAGAGCTGCCGTACCAGAAAAGTCCTATAGGAACCCTGAGATTGAGGAGAATCTACAGGTCAGACTGGCCTCATACCTAGGCCTATCTTATAGGATGTTTCTGATTGGCACACAGGCTGTGAGGGACGCCCAAAGGTAAGAAAATTGTTTGAGGTTCCATAGTTTGAGGTTGATTTATAGCTTAAGATGTAAATGGAGCTAAGTTCTTTTGGCAAACAGAAGTTAGAATCCCTTCCACAGCCATGTGGAGCAAACCCAGCATTCAACAGTTTTAGCAAAGCGACTTGTCCAACATCGAAGTCTCTGTGTGTCATGTTACTGAGTCCGGCGGCAGGCCACCACACATACACTGTCCATTGGCACGCCCAGGCCTCTACGGTAACAAAGGAGGGTGGGGAGGTTGGGTCAGGTGGGTGGTTCTGGGAAGTTGAGTCCGAGCAAAGAGCCACGAACCCAGATCCAAGGTGGCGACGGCGGTGGCGGCGGAAAAAGCGCTGTATGTGTGTGAACGGCGGAGAGGAGAGGCGCATAGGGACAGTAGGGTGGGGATTGAGGAAGAGGAGGGAAGAGGGGAGAAGTGGAGGGGGTGGAGGGGAGGGAGGGGGGGGTGAGGGGGGTGAGGGCGGCGAATACGGCGGTGGAGAGGGGTTGACTAGCGGGCAGGGGAGGGGGAAGGGTGTCCGCATGTGCCAAGCCTCACCAAATCAATGAAACACCACCCAAAAGGTTCAGACATCCATGCTCTCTTTCTGTTTCTCTCACATACACACACTCTCATTCACACACACACACACACACACACACACACACACACACACACTCTCATTCATTCATTCATTCATTCTCACACACACACACACACACTTTTATTCACTACAGACACCAGCGGGACAGAGAGGGCACAGTCAGTCGCCTTGTATTCTGATGCTGAGACAGGACTCAGTCTTGTGGAAGGGGTCCTAGCCCCACACCACCCCACCCGCCACCCCCACCGATGGCACTGCCACTGCAGCAGAGGAGGAGTTACGGAGTGGGGAGAGGGGGAGGTGGTGATGGCGGAGGAGAGGAGGGGGGGGAGGAGTGTTTGGTCAAGGCACAGTCAAAGGAGGGGGCGGCAGGTGGGGAGAAGGGAGGTCAGTGCTTTTGTTTTTTTTTTTGTTTTTTTTTGTTTCGTTTTTCATTTACCTTGGTGGTGAAGAGAGAGAGAACAAGTTCCCACTGCGGTGGCGTCGCACTAAAAGTCCTCCCCATGGCTCACACCGCCACGCTCACGCACGGCTGCACGCTGGCCGTTCCAGGTGGCACGGTGACCTAATTCAGTTGAGA
The DNA here is from genome assembly GCA_031216445.1 of Lateolabrax maculatus. NCBI lineage: Eukaryota > Metazoa > Chordata > Actinopteri > Acropomatiformes > Lateolabracidae > Lateolabrax > Lateolabrax maculatus. The sequence continues at coordinate 5,928,587 of CM062207.1, forward strand.
TAGTTAGTTCAGAGCTGGACTGTCGTGGGGCTTTTTTTTTTTTTTTTTTTTGCGGCAGAGTTACAGGTTATCACACATGCAGGTCTGAGAGTAGAGTGGACACAGAGACACACGGAGGGGGAGAATTTGGTGCAGCAGGGAGAGACCAGACCAGACCAGACCAGACGCACACCCATCAACCCCAGGAACAGGACTGCTCCACAGATCAAAATGCACCCAGGCCATTCTATCTGTGTGCCTCTCCCCAGCTCTCAACATGATTTCACAGTGTCTATAATGTCCTTTTCTGCATGAAAAATAATTTTTTTTTAAAAAAAAAAAGGGACCATACCAAGCCTTTCTGGCCAGAATTAAATACGGACGTGTATTTGGTCATCATATAAATTTTGGTTTGTACCAAGTTTGAGAGGCTGGGGAGAGAAAGGAGCACCAACCCACACTTACCCTGACCAAAGAGAGCAAAGCTGGGCCAGCATCTACACCTGTCTCCCCCTGGGTCCCCAGTCAAATGGGTCTGGTGGTCATTTTACACAAGAGAAACAGATAGTGGAGAAGAACATAAACAAGAAGGGGAACTGTCCAAACCCTTTGCTTTCTTTTACCACAGTAGTCAGCCAAACATTCTTTATTATAATAATGATTATAGTATACATATTCTCAATAAAAAGCATGCCTTTTTTTTTTTTGACTTTTGTTTTGTCTTTTCCTAAAAAAAGGCAAAATTAAAATACTTCTCTAAAAAATACGGTCTCAAACATGGCAAACAAGACATTTCGCAAACCACATAATTCTACAAAGGATGCAACTGGTATGTGTTTGTATATACAACACAGAAAGATTACACTGTGAGATGCAAAAGTCACTTAACCACTAAAAACCACACGGGGAGAGGGGAGGAGGGAAACAGCGAGGCAGTAAGGTGATTTCAGAGGGTATGTCTGTGTGTGTGCATCAGACCACTGTCAAATAGTAGTTGCAAAAAACTCTAAGTGATTGTTATAAGTGATTGTAGAACCAAATGGGTGGAATTTGCCACTCAGGACTCTGCACTTGCAAGTCAAGCTTTTGTTATCCTGATGTAGAAAACCCCACTCACCAGATCCAAGAACCAGATTAAAACAGACACTAAAATATTTTTGCAATTACAATCTAAAACAGGTCTGGTATTTGGAGAAAACAGGATAGTGGGGCAACTGGAAGACACTGTCCCATCTCTCACTTCATTGGTGCTATCACTGTGGTTCCTGCTTAAAACCAGCGGCTAATTATGAACCTGTGAGGCTCAGTTTGTGGCTTTTTAAAAACCCTAGGATCTGAAACACATCTTGCACAGGAGTGCAAGTCCACGAGAAAGCTTCACTGCTTGTAGCCTTCTGGATACGAAGCTTCGTAAGACTCCTGTTACCCCCCTTGAAATGATTAAAAAAGCACTTAAAAAATGGGAGATCCCTCCACTTAATGCACTTCACTCAAAGCATATAGGCACATAATTGAGCTTGTCACATGTCATGATTCCTAACAGGATGCAGTGTAAAGATCCTTTGTAAACAGCTCATTCAGTAGTCACACGTGGGTTTTGTTCCATTTTTACAATTCATAACACCCCAGGTTGACTTGTATTACATGAAAACTACACTAAAACAAACAAAACACAAATATTTCTTTTCTTTTTTTTTTTTTTTTTTAAAGGCCTCTGAACATGTAGGAGGACTTAACACAGAATATGTACAAAAGTCATTGTCACCGAAGTCCGGCTCCTCACTTCCCTAAACTGCTGACCCTACACCTTTACGAGGAGCAGGAAATAAACTGCTGACTGGCTGAAAAGTGTGGCGTACAATAGAATAGAATAGAACAGACTACACTGAAATTTACTGACAGAGGTAGGCAGCTGTAGTTAGAAAGAGAAAGGAGAGGTGAAGCAGTGTCTTCCAGTGTTGTATTAGAGTACAGGTGGGGAAAAGGGGTCAAGGAGAGATCCAAACATACAATACAGTACGTATTATGTGTGCTTAATGGTTCTTTTTTTTTTTTCTCTGCAAGGCGCAGTCTTAGCTGCTGCGTTTGTGCGCTGCAAGGTCAGGAGCCTGCACATATCGCTCTCTTGCACTCGTTCACACACACACATTACATCCACATCACATTCAATTCAAACACTCCCCCCCCAGAAAAACACATCAACCTTGGCTCTGTTGGACACAATGCAATGCAGCCAGTACACAATGTGTGTTTATCCGTCTTCCCATCTGATTACATTACAAATTTAAACTCTTTAACATAAGGCAAAAAAGGTTTCAAATTAGCTGCCCTAACTGATCATCTAGGCCTAAGGAGGATGGCGGAAAGGTTCAAAAACCAATGTCTTTTATCGTAGATTTGGCCTTAGAAAATCATAACTGGGTTGCAGAAATAAAGGCATGTGAAACGACTGTCTGGAATCAGTCTAATACTGGCACAAGTGTGAGACTGGCACAATAAAAAAGTAAAACTGAGAAGCAGAAAGAATGCCCATACAACAGATGAGAGCCTCCCTTTCACGGCTACACTGTGTGTATGCAAACAGGACCAAGGTTAGCTGATCAAGTCCCTCGTAAAGCAGGTTAATAAACCAAGGAGCCCCCCCCCCCCCCCCCCCCACTTTCAAACCCCACCACACACATTTAGAGGCCCCAGACACACACTCACACACACACATACATACAGCTGCTGTAAGGTGGTCAAGTTTGGGGTGCAAGAGGAGATGGGGGGGTGGGGTTCAGGGCAAAGAGGGAGGGGTGGGGGCAGAGAGTTGTGTGCGACTATCGGAAGGGGGGCTCAGGCGTGTGAAGGGAGAGTTCGGGGCGGCGGAGGATGGCCTCCTTGCGCGTGGGCGGCGGCAACGGCGGCTCATACACCCTGGGCGCAGCCATGGCGGCTGCCATTGCCGCAGCGGTGGGGACCACTGGCCTGAGGGCGTCCAGCGTGGTGACTTGCTGGGCGGACATCGTGGGTACAGCAGGGACCGCTGACACTCCTGGCATGCCAGGGATGGCGGTCATTGTGCTCGGCGGTGGGTAGGCGTACTGGAACTGGGGGTACTGCTGCAGCTGCTGGTAGTACTCCGCGTAGTACCTAAGACAAGGGAGGAAGGGGAATACAGAGGGATGCGTTAAGGTAGGGAGAGGAGGGTTTAGGTAGGAAGAGGGACCGCAAAGGCCATTATCATAGCACTTGGGGACAGTGGGAATTACAAGAGAGTGATAAAGTGAAAAGGAAGCATGGAAAATGCAAAAAAAGCATTAGTCAGCCATGAGAAATGTGCCAACAAGATTGTAAGAGCGTGACTAAACACAAGCAAATATCGGACGGCTTGATATAAACAGTTGAATAGTAGTAGAGAAACTGAAACTCAACTCTCTCCGGGAATGTTTCAGTGCTGCATAGCTGATGGTAAAGGGAATCAAAGATCATGTCCTACCTGGCCATGGGGTCCTCCGCAGCCTCAGCTGCCTCTTCTGCTGCTCGGCCAGCCGGCGTGGGGAGCAGGGGTCGGCGCGGCTTGGCTCTCTGGTACATGAACGGCTTCATCACCGGGTCTGGTAGCAGAGGTATCGACCTCCGCAAGGGACTACGGTCCCTCTCACCAGACTTTGCCGCAGCCACTGCTGCTGCAGCGGCAGCCACTGACTGCTGCTCGGCCACAACCTGCTGGCCCTGGGCAAAGTAATGTGCCTGCCTGGCTGCCTCAAAGATGGCTGTAGGGTCGGCTCCTCCCATGGCGCTTATATGGGCGTAGGCTGGTGTGGCGGCACCATAAATCGCTGGCGATACCGTGTAGGCAGGGTTAACAGTCGCGGCTGTTGGCATTTCTAATCCGTGAGCAGCAGTCAGGTAGACAGGGGAGTTCGCCATAGTTTGGGCGTAAACGGGAGTGGAGTAGGCAGCGGCGGCGGCAGCCGCAGCAGCAGCCGCTGGAGATGCGGCCATCTGGCCGTAGATGTTGGGGGTCATCGAGCTGTACATTTGGGTGGCGCTTGATGCAAGAGCTGCCTGATTGGCCACCGTTCCATAAAGCTGACTGGCAACATTGGCACCGTACACCTGGCTAGCGAGGGCACCATAAACAGCTGGATTCACTGGGTTTCCGTCAGTGCGTGTGCCCGTGGTGATCCCTGTGAGAGCCGCGTATGTGGGATCAAAGGTGGAGGTGTTGTAGACGGAATTGTGCACGCTTTGCTGGACCTGCAGCGGCAGGCCAGCAGCCGCAGCAGCGGCGGCGGCCAGGACCGCTGCCTGACTCTGGTACTGCTCCAGAGAGGGCTTCCCCACAGGGCACTCTCCAGCGTAGTGGCCCTGCTTTCCACAGTTAACGCAGGGGATTTTTCCTGTAGGCGCCTGCTTGCTGGGCTGGACCTTGGACAGCTCTACGGACAGGGGGCGGCCCTTAAATGAGGTGCCATGTAGGGCCTCGATGGCCTGGAGCGCATCTTCCTTGTTTTCCATGTGGACAAAGGCATAGCCTGCGGAAGAGGAATGCCTGGCTGTCATTGAGCGCAGGGACAACAGTTAGGATCACAGTGGCATTGCCACAGGCACTTACTTATTACTTCTATGAAAGAGTATAATTTGCAGTCAAAAGAAAACCACCTTGTCCATCTTTGAAACAAGGATGTGGGAGTTTATCTTGTTTTGCACACAGAACTTTGCACTGGTGTATCATAACACATCACACGGTCAGACAATCTCTTACCTGCACTACGGCATGACTTCACTCATACACTAGTTCCACAATTTTACAAACATCATAACTTGTGCGGGATGTGACTGGGAACATCTTAAACCAAATGTTACTAGGGTCTTCGCTCACCTTTGACTTTGTCACACTCGAGAACTTTTCCAAAGGTCTGGAACAGCTGCTGCAGATCTTCAGTGGTGCACATCCCACTCAGATTACCCACAAACACCTTGGTGGAGTGCAGCGGCCTCCCCCTCGACTCCTCCACCACCAGGTTCCGCCCGCGAAACTCCCGTCCGTTGAGCTCCCGGATGGCGCGCTCGGCGGCACCCTCACCCTGCAGGTGGACGAAGGCAAACTGTCGCAATACGCTGCAGCTGACCACCTGGCCGTAGGGTTCGAAGATGGCGGACAGCTCCTCCTGGGTGGTGTCCAACGCCAGGTTGCCCACGAAGAGCTTCACTGTGTGGCTCTTGTCCATGGCGCTGCAGAGAAACAGAGGAGTGGAGCTCTTGACTGTGGTTGGAGATAAGCGAGGGGGGGGGATTAACTACACAGCACAACTATCAGCTGCCACAGATATAACAACTACTGAGGGAGCACAAAGCCACACCTTTGGCTCTAAAGGAGAAGGAAGTGCTGGAGGGCAATTGTCTGTATACAGAGTTGCACCACAGTACACAGGGACATAGCTGATCCAGCTATTTAGTTTCTTTTTCGGGGCTTAAAAGTGTCCGTGAGGGAGGGGGTGCTGCCGCTTTTGGATTAAGTTCAAGATTTTCAAGACTTGCTCCATTTCTCCGACACGTAACGTCTGTTTATTATCCAGAGATGAGGCAAACTAAAAGACTGAACATCCAGAGATTAAGCACAAAAACAACATCCTTTAAAAAAAAGCTTTCACTCAAATGTAAAAAAAAAAAAAAGCAGCATTATGATTCGGAGGAAACTGTTACACGTGAACTGTTGATAAAGAACCCGAGTGCAAGATTAACATTCAAATATTACAAATTAGAAACCACACAGACTCCACATTTGCCTGCGAGCTGGCCACTGAGGTCAGATGAACACAGATTAGGTCAAACCGAGCGGCGAACACGTTTATGTTCGTCTAACATGGAGCAAAGGGCAGTTTGAAGATCTTTTACGGGATCTCATTAAAGATCTGACTCACACTTGGGAGAAGGCATAAAGCTTTGAGTCACACTCACAGGAGACCGCCAGGGAAAAGGAGCATTTTTTTACACCAATAACCCTAAAAAGGCAGAGCGCTGCGCTTCGATTCACAGGATAAGCAGAACTTCCAGACGTGTGTGATACACAACGGCCCCTTTGTGTTGAATAACCTGCAAACCTACGGGTCAAACTGAAGAGCAGGTTGGCCAACACCTTTCCTCCTCTGGAACAACCTTTACAGCTGGCTGTAAATCAAAGGGCAAAGTGGAACAGGACACCAGGAGGAGGACATTTCTATTTTTCGGTTCAGGCTCCAGTCAGCTGCTGCTGCTGACTTCAACTACACCAACATGTACCAGTGCTGCACAAAGAAAACACACCAAAAGAGATGCAAGCGACCAGTGATCACACGCTGCACACAGGCTGGATTAAGTGCACCCCTGTTAGATATGGCTGCTGCATTAACACTGGGTTCACTTGAGCCATAATTACCAATGGGTGGGGGGGGTGGGGCGGTTTTCTGATGACGCAGCGCTGAGTCAACACATTTTCACAGCTCGGGTGATTTTTAAAAAAAGAGACACAAAAAAATGCATAAAAAAAACACACAAAGTTAAAAGTTGGCCGGACGGCTTTAACGCGTAGCCCGCAGGTAGAAACGTGCGTGTCGATGCGGGCTGCTGCTGCTGCTCCGAGGCGACGCAAGACCCGCAGCCGAGAGGAAAGAACAGAAACAACAAAAAAAAAAACAACAAGGCGTGCGGGACAAAAATCATACAAATAAACAAACCCCCGGTTCCTCTGTGATCGCCGAGCAGCAAGACACACGCACGTACCGCCGCAACACAGCAGCCGGAGATCGATACTATGTAGCAGACGCGTGTCCGGCGGCGCAGGGACGGACGCGGTGTAACACCGCGCGGTCCCACGGCCTCCGCTCGCTCACAAAACACACCCGCGGAAAACCACTCGACGGATCGGGGTCAGTCGGCTCCCGTGCGGATACAGACGCGAATATTACAGCGGAGAGAAGAAGGGAGGGGGGGGGGGGGAAGGAAAAAAGGGCGATTAAATAAAAAAAAAAAAAGGATCTACCATCTTACCTAGACGGTGCTGTGTTTCAAAATGGTAGCGCCTGCTTCCGTTTGCATGTCGGGCATACTGCTGGAGAGGCTGCAGAGGGGGGGGGGGGGGGGGTGAGGGGCTGGGGCTGCTGCTGCTGCTGCTGCACCCCGAGGATGCTGAATCCTCACAAAACATGCCCCCCAATGAAATGACTCAACACACACACACACACACGTGAAAGCCAGTGTAAACCCCGCTTGATTTATTAAAGCAAGGAAAAGAATGAGGAGCTGCAGTCAGAAGACACACGGTTCTGCAACAATAATAAAAGAGGGGGGGGGGAAGCATGTGAGAGTTTTCAATTAAAAGAGCTCATTATGTGCTGTGGACAGGTTTGCTTCGCCACAGAGGGCAGAGAAACCTTTTCCACGGTGCCAGCTTCTCAAATGTGAGGATTTGCTGCTTTCCACTGGTTTATGTCACTGTACATTAGATATATCTTTTGGTCGGACAAAGAGATCCCAGAAATAAGGACATTTTTGCTATTTTCTGACATTTGATGCGCTAAATTATTAATAAAAAAAGAGTCCACACGTCAGTTGATAACACTAACAATCATTAATTGCAATCATTTACATTCAAGTTTTGTTCAGGCACAAGTGGGAAAAGGACACCGACTGAACATTTGGGGGAAAATTCAATATGCTTATTCGAGCATCACCAGGACAAGACAGATGCTCAATTTGGAAAAATCAATGCAAAACTTGGTACACACACTCATATGGCCAATGCGGCGCACACAGTGTCCCTCTATTGATGTCTTTATATCAAGAGGACACACACATGCCTTAACAGAAATCAACAAGTGACAACAGGTAGAAGTTTTGCGCGTTACTGTATTACACTTCAAATCATCACGAACAATTTCTGACAAGAGAAGACAACAGAGGATCTGAAGCAGGTTTGACAGTTTTTGTCATTTTCCTGCACCGCATGGCTCTAAAGTGGCCTGCGGCAATGGCGAAGGGAGCTGTGCACGCAGACTCCACGCTGAAAGTGCAGCTGAGCACACAATCCTTCAAGACACCCGCCCCTCTCAAACTTTTACCGCCTCTTAACCTTTCACACCGGATGGAATTTGACTCTGTCGAATCTCTCTTCAGAAAGTCACTCACACCACCTTATGGATTTAAAATGAAAATACTAATGCACCGAGTTAACCCAGTGGTTCACAAACTTTTTTTTTGTCGAGTACCCGTGCATTGTGCTCTTTAAATAGAGGGGAATTTTTCAGCATAAGACGTTGTGCCGGATCCATGGCTGCACACGTTTAGCTATCTATCTATTTGGACTTTTCTGTTGCCTTTTAAACTAGTTTTTACACATTTGTATCCTGTGCAGTTGGCCTGTTTTCAGCTGGGAGGCCACTAGTCTTTGTGACAGTAAAAACACTAAAGTTCAGCATCACACCCTTCTGTAATCCTAATCGTTTGTTGCTTTTCCTCCTACACTGGACTGCAGAAGTACCCCTGGTTGAGAATCACTGAGTCAGCAGATGTGATGAGAGAAGCGGGATGATAGCACTGTAATGTTTTATTTATTTTTTTTAACTACTACTGTTTTTTTGGAGGGTTGCATAAATTATCTTAGACACTTTAATAGCAAACTGAAGCGCATTTATCCCAGACAGTACACGGCCAAATCTTACCGAGCACATCGATTTAGACAGTGATGAGACAGCTGTGTCAGAGGCGACTGGTTAGACAAACATAGAACGGTATTAACGGACATCTAGCTAATCAGAGGTGTCTCTTACAAAGTCCCGGGCTGTTTTAATCTGCTTTAGTGCTTTTACAATCCTCAGGGGACACAAACTGCAACTGCATTAGCATTTGATTTTATCACACATAAAGATTTTAAGAAAATAAGGCAATTTTTCTTTGGTCCCCTGTCCAGCCGTCAGAAAACGTATTTCTCAGAGCTGCGTCTTCCTCCGACCCTCCGTCGACAAGTGTCCTCTGCATTTCCCTTCAAGGTGCTTTCTGTTCAAACCGCCCAACACAGCTTGCGGGTATGGTTTGGCGTTTGCGTACGAGGTTCAGAGGTTTGCTGCTGGTGTCTCTGTGTTGGCCTTGCGTCGACCTTTACCGGCTATCGGCCTGTCTCTCTCCTCCCACAGCGTGACCCCGTCACAGGCGCAAATCTGTTTGGGGTTTTGGAAGAGACCTGCTGATCGGGCGATGATCCCACAGGCCAGCCTGTAGAGAAGAGAGTGCAACGATGAAGAAAATCAGCTTCAAACGACCAGAGCTCCTATAATAATTATTATAATTATAATAAGCCTCAACCTTGGAGCTCTTAGTATGATAAAACAATCCCAACTCAAGGTTTGATTGTATTGTCCAATTTTCATGATAGCTTTTAGTCATGCACATCTATTTCAATAATTTACTCGGTAATGGGAACTGATGCATTACTGACACAGAATAAGGGTGCGCATGTGTTCGAAATCAATACCACGTTAGTTTCATACAGATTTTAAAATACATTTGAATTTCAAATACAGCAGATTTTAAAGACAGATTTATTACAATAGGGCTAACAATGTTCAGTGCACATACTGCATCTAAAAAGGAACATTTTAAAAGTCCTGTTTGACTCACCTTTCCCCGGAGTTTCCGGTCTGTTTGGAGAGAGGGTGATGGCCCTGACCCAGGTCGTCCTCCCCTGCATCCACTACCAGCGATCGGCCGATCACGTCCCATACCTGCAGCGCGGGCACCAAGGTATGAATGGATAGGACATAAAAAAGTTGTTGTTTTGGAAATTAGATGTGGATATACGACACATTTGCTTCCTAAAACTCAATATACTGCAGTTACCTTTAGCTGACTGTCCTCTAGTCTAAATGAGGCTCTGCCATCTGGTCCAGCAACAATATTTCCCAGATCACCTACATGCTGTACAACAAAACTGCATGTGAGAATTATTACACACAACAACATGACACACAGTGAATAAATAACACTTTGAATGGAAATAAATACACAAATAGTATAGAGTGTGAAAGCCAGGAAACCATGCTTCAGACTTAGATCTTTCACACACTTTATTGAAAATTTAGCACTTGGAGCAGAACTGCTCAAACTGGCTCCTGTGGGACAGATTTGGCTGATCACCTCTTACACTTGGCTTGTGTTGAAGTTTTATTATATCTCAGGAGTGATTTTGTCAGAATTTATGATAAGAAGATCCATTATTTACTTTATGTCTTGCTCCTTGATCCTCTTACATCTAAATGTTCTGGCAGGTAGTCTCCAAAAAAATTATATTTTAGATTTTTATAGCTGTAAGGAATGATGTACCCTCTCAGAGTCCCCTGGGCCGCCGTGTTGTCTTCCAAAGGGGTTATAGTGCTCGCCGCAACTGTAAAAAAAGAAGGAATTTAATATAAGGTGAAAAAGTTTTTAAGTTTAACTGTGGGTGCTGTTGATGTCCACTGCTGATGGAGTTACAAAATGTTATTTTGTGATTTTATTTACGGCAAGGTTCTGTGACTGACAGCTTTAACTGGTGAAATCTTTAACTTTGTGTGCTTTTTTTTAACAAGTTTGTTCATATGATTACATTTGGTTCTTATGATTAATCCTTCTAATTTTTTTAGCTCCTATTTTCTAATTATTATTTAATGACGCACATTAAATGCTCCGTCTCCATCTTGATAAATGGTTGCTGGACTGTGAAAACACCAGGAACAATGATGGAAATGAGTCCAGGACGTCGACTATTTCTTATACATATTAGAACGCTGCCAACGACTCAAACCAAAACAAAAACATCTGCTTCACTGAAAAGAAAGTCAAATGCACAAACCCGTGTACATAAAAATGTATGCAGAGAAGTCAACTATGACTCCCAAGAGGCATACTAAAGTATAGTCATATACAGTAGAAAGCATTAACAAGGCGAGGACACTGTAAGCTCTAACTGTATGATACAGGGGTCCAACCTGAGGCAGTCCAGCGTGAGGTCCCCCAGGGTGTGGACATGGAGGCCGTGGGGTCCAGGCTCCAGCCCATCAATGGTCCCATCAATCAAGCAACGCTCTTCAGACAGCTGCAGGAAACGCACCACCCCCTGGATCTGTCCCGCACCGGCCAGCATGGCCACTGCTGACCCCAGGTCTGTCATAGAAATACAGAGTTATATTGCGCAGGAGCAAATCAACCATCCTGGAAGCTTGAGGCACTTTTTGGTCGGTTTTGGTTCGACTCGCAGCCTTACTCCTGTCCCGTGGCGGCTCACCTTGCTCTGATCCTCCGATGCCTTTCAGCACGGCCCTGCGTCCAGTCCTCTCGATCAGAGCCTGCACCTCCGCACTGGTCAGAGCAGATTCCACCAACACCTCCTCCTTACCGACGTCGATACGGACAGACTTCACTCCTGCAAACACATGGACAGCAAGGAAAATTATCATCTGACTGACACAAAGACTTACACACATGCAGCCAGGGAGACGGAAACTCATACAGTGATGCAGACATCTTGATAAATCGATTTATTTAATTTAAGTCCCTCATCAGGTTTAAATTAATGGTCCAAGCCAAGTTACTTGTTGCTACATACAGTTTAGTTGTAATGAAATGTGCTACATAAATAAACTTGCCTTGCTTTAACATCTTTACTTAAGTATAAGTACTAATACACTGTGAGAATCAACTACAAGTAAAAGTATGTAAGTATTATCAGCAAAATGTACTAACAGTACTCATTCTGTACAACAATGTCTGTTATGTTTTGTGCTTATTTGAATTACTTTATTTACTGTTTGGTAGTTGAATCTACAGCAATGCATCGTGGTCTACAAGATCATCATATGTTTGTAGCATCACTGTCCTGTGAGAGCAGCATATCTCTAAAAAAAGTCAACTTTTCATGAGAAAAACCATCTGTTTCCTGCTGTGTGACGATGCATTTTCCAGCTAATCCGAGTGGGTTTTAAATAGTTTATTTCATTTAACAAGTAGAACCATTTTCTCAACACTTAACCCTCCAGTTTATCAGAAACATTCAGATTCAAAAAAATCGCCAAATTTGGAGATACGTGGTTTTCACGTGGTCAAATGCAGTGGAGGACCTGAACCGTGTACTTGATCACAGTTTTTGAGTAAAAGTAGCAGCAACAAGCGAGAGACAGATAAGAGCTGGGGGCCAGTTTCTGCTGTGTCATGGTCTGAGCAGCAGCAGCCAGGTACAGGTGACAAACCTGCAGCAGCTGCCCTGCAGGGGGGGGGTGCTGCAGGGCTGCAGGGGGGTGTAAACCATGGATGTACACATGCACTGGTGCACCTTTAACGTGCGTCCTCACCTGGCTCCCCCTCCAGAGCGGCTCTGACTTTATCCGCGCAGCTCCCGCACGTCATCTGCACCGCAAACTCCAGCTGCGGGAACACAACAAACACGCGTGAAGCACCTGGAGACGCTGGCAGGTGTCGGACATTGCGCACGTAAACTGTAAACCGTTATGTAACCGCGCAGTGACACTTAATGTCTGATCAGGCCGCGAAACAGCAGCTGCAGAAGGCTTTTTTTTCTTTTTTTCCTGTTTTGATTATATTATCTCGGGTAAAATGAGGTAAGCACGCAAAGCACGAGGAGGATCCCGGTCAAACCTTGGTTGGCCTCTCCGACTCCATGCTGCGGCCCCGCGGAGCCGCCTGGGCGATGGTGAAAGCTGAGTGAAACAGGCAACTTCCCACTTCTCTAGAGACGGAAACGAACCAGCCGCCCCCGCCCACGGGCGCCGCCATGTTGGTGACGTCAGAGGGACGCGTCCGCACGCTGCCGCCGCCACGTGCAGAGTTCCCGCCACTGCAATTTATTACATTTTGTCTCCTGGAGAAAAATAAAACCTGTCTGGTGTTTTATTAACATCGACTCATGCAGCAGAATGACTGCCTGTTAGTTTTATAATATTATATGTTAATTGTTGCATTTTAATGTTGTCGTTTGTCAAGGTGGATCTGTAACAATGCATCACATTTTATAAAGGTCATGGAAATTTCAATTTGCAAAGTAACTGGTAAATATAATGTGATTAATACATTTATTGGAGTAAAAAGTACATTATTGTGCAAAATTGTTGCATAAATTTGTTGCCCCTCCAGGGAAAACTAAACATCTGCAAAATGTCTGTTATGTACAAAAACTAAGACGACGACCTTGTTTAAAATTTGGTGATGATTTTTAAATAATCTAATTGCTTTGAAAAGACTTAATGAAAATAAACCTGAGGAGCATGTTACACTTCAGCTTAAAAACTTACTAAACTTGAAGACAGATGATAGACAGAAAATGTGTTTGACGCTTTGTTTTAAAACAATAGATATGGCAGTAGCAGTTATGTTTATTGTGCTGTATTATGATCGAGTAAATCTTATATGTTATTTTATATTATATATATTGTGATATAAGTCAAAAAATTAATTTGAGTAACTGTTAATAGTTAAAATAATCCGAAAGGAATGTATTTTGTGGCCAATTCAGGAACTGAAATACCTAAAAAATCAAGGTACTTCATGATCTTACTGCAAATGGTCAAAATCCTGTAAAATACTAATATGGTGATGAGACAAGTGCATACCAGAGACACACTGCAGGTGCAAGAAGAAACAGTGCTGAAATAGCATGTGATGGTTTTTCTTATCAGGGTCAGTACACAGAAGATTGCAGCAAAAGGTTGAGACACCATGAAGGTTGTAACAATGATTGCTTCTTGCCATATGTGGACGACTTTAAATTCAATTTCATAATGTATATAGATTATTGTCACAAAGTCAAGCTGCAGATTAAAGCTCTGTGTTCAGTCTGGGAGAGACTACCACTAAGCTGATGACTGCTTCTCAGGTTTGTAGAGGCTCAGAGGTGACCCGTGTGTGTGTGTGTGTGTGTGAGTGCGTGTGTGTGTGTGTGTGAGTGTGTGTGCGTGTGTGTGTGTGTGTGTGTGTGTGTGTGTTCCCTATCCCTACCATACCTCTTGGCATCTTTTCTGATCGAGCCACAGGAGATTGTGGGCGACTGTGATGCGGCGTAAAAATCTAGGTCGCAGAGTCTAAAATAAAAGCTTCTAGATCAAACCTCCTCCAACTAAATTTGGGATGATAACGATGGAGAGTGACACATATTCGCCACGGTGCGCGTGTGCGCTCGTCTACAGTGTGTGTTGATCCCGAAACACGGCCGCCATTATGTCAAAACAACACCAAGAGGCCGGTGTTTTACACAGAAGAAAGCCGAGCGGAGGCTCAGTCAGAACACAGCTCCTTCTGTATCTGGTGGCTCATTGGCTTTGACCTTTGACCCCGTGCTTAGTAATATGACCACAAGCTGTAAGAGAGCTGAGCCAGTGTGCAGCAGGCTCAAAACACATAAGCACTGCTTTTTGTGTGAGTCTCTTTTTTAATCACACACATCGCCCACACAGTAGCGGTTAATTTATTCAGTACATGGGAAACTGTCCAAAACCTTTGCCCTTATGTTGATCCTCAGCACTGAGCTCGCCGTTCAAAGGAGTGGAGGGAGAGCTGCGGTGACACCTGAGCCCAAGGGAGGGGGATTTCATTAATACACACACACACACACACACACACATATATACATACAGAAACACACAAAAGAGAGACCACAGAGCTGGAAAGCAGAGTGAAACCGAATCACTACATGAACACTGTCCAGATTCAGAGAGATGAAGAAAGGAGGGGAAAAGGAGGGATGGAGGGAGAAAATGGGAAAGAGGAAGAAGAAAATGAGAAAAGACAGCTAAAAGAAAGAAGTTGACAAAGAGCGGTGTGTGTGCGTGTTTGGAGGGCAGTGTACGGCAGCGCTGACAGGAAGTGTTGACAGGCCTGTGTGGAACAGTAGAGGTTTTATCTGTACTAAATGAGGCACTATTCCCGCCTTCCTCCCCGCCTTTAGCACTGACCTGGAGTCTGTTATATTTTCTCATTAAAAACTTCAAGAGGGGGAAGCTGCTCTCGTTTCAGTGACCAACGCAAGCCGGCGAAGCCAACAATGCTTTATTTTTAGAGAGGGGAATAAAGCTTCTAAACCAATGACTTCCGAATGAAAACAGGAAAGCAAAACACAACCACAGGAAGATAAAGTTGAGTAAATCCTCCTGAGAAAGGCAGCGTTTTCTGTTAGATGCTTTAAGACAATGTTAATGTCGGAGGACTTCTTAGTCATTCAATATTCAGGCAGCTACACGACAATAACATACAAACCACGAGCGCTGGAACAGCTACTAAGTCGACCTTGTGGCGTCTTTTTTTGTCCAAGGTCATGAATGAACTTTGACCCTCAGCTTTTAGGCCAACACAGACGAGAGGTCTTTAAATTGTTCAGAAAAATTTAAATGTGAACATATAAAATTCTCTCTGCTTAAGGGAAGAACGTCACCAAATGGATTCTTTCTTGTTTAAACTCTTTACATCCACATTTTTGATCTTAACACACACTTACGTAGGCTATTTAACACATTAACGGACAAGTTCACTATTTTCAAGTCCGTATGAAAACAGTACTCAGGTGCCCATATGAACATTTAAACATAATTTGCTCGCTGTAATCATTCCTCCTGCTAATACTGGCCATTGAAAAATCCCTTGGTTCTCCTTACCCACCCTGAAAAAGGTTTTTGTTTCTGTCTTCTTTGGTCTGTATTGCTGACTGATTAGCTTGAACTTGTGAATCAATCATCTGGCTGTAATAGTTTTGTTGTTATAAATCTTCCATATTAAAACAACAACAGAAAAGTTTTTGATATGTGTTTCTTTTTGAAGTATATCCAAAAAAGTCAAGGTGGTATATAGGCCTAAAATAAAATGAAATTTAACAAATGTTCCTTTGCTGGAATAGACTTCAGAGAGGGCCATGAAATTCAGTGATATAAACGGTAACTGATATTCAGCGTGCCTCACAACTCCACAAGTGCAGTCCCCAAAGAGAATCAAACCATTGACCCTGTCGGTGCTTTAGTGGAGACACCGTCCACAACCTCATGACGCTGAATTATTCAGCTCCCGAGAGGAGGAGTGGTGGGGCCTGTTAGCGGTGCGAGGGACCCCGCAGAGGTCAGAGTAATGTCACAGCCCAGCCAGAGTGCTCTCCATGTCTGCTGATTGCACCCTGACAGCTCGAATGGGAGATGAAGCCAAGCGTGTCCGGGGGACGGCGTCTGGCGGCGGAGCCCCCCGCCTCTGCAGCCGCACAGAGAGCAGGGGCCATGTTTGTAAAAGTGCACGGTCTGTGACTTTGTCCTGGTTTCACTTCTTTTCAATCTTTAGGGAAGAAAAATACAAAATACTGAAGACAGGGTTGTAACATTCATACATTAGAAAATGATGGAGATTTGCTTTGGCTTTTCTTATATTGTGGAGAAATTGAACAAGGTATTTTATCAGTCCCGGAGCACAAGCTTTTAAATCAAAATCCAGAGTATAGGTTATGATCAGGCTCTGAGTGAGAGGAACATTATCATAAAATACTTTTAAAAATGAGGAAACCTCTCTTGCAAATAGCTCATATAAGTAAATACTGTTCAGGATAAAAGAAATGACTGAAAATAACTATAGCAAATACAGTTTTTCCTGTTTCTAGTGAGTGTACAGTCACTTATACACTTTCCCTCATATGTTGTTTCCCTGATTCCTGTGTGGATAAAGTCAATAAAAACAGTTACAGAGAAGGGGTGTGGCGCTTAACATATTATAATGTTTAAAATCAATACTGGTCTTCAGGAGCAGAGAGGGGCTTATTAAGAGCTGTCTTTAAAACGGGATTGCTTTTGAGATAAATACATATCTAGTAAAGTCATTTTCATGTGACAAAAAAAGATTACTTGCACTGTACAGGAAACAAATTACATCAATACTTCATACACACACTGACATATCTCATTCCTTATTCTTTGCTTTTAGACGGTAATGACAGAAACATCTGTCCCTGCATTTTCCAATTAAATCAATCACAGGAGAGAAAACAAAAGAGAGCGTCCAATCAATCAGAAAAAAGTCCCTTGAAAAATATTGTCCATTCAGCACAGTGGTGTCCTGCATTACTGCTGACCCGCAAACAGGCTGAAAACTATTAATTATAATGCTCGCGGGGTGTTTAACAAGCTATGGACAAACTCTACAGCTCATCACACGGAGGATCAATAGGAAGAAGAGACAGCATTGCCTAATCAAAGTGTACAGTTCCCCCCTGGAATAATGATCCATATGGAGGAGGCAATATGCTGCAGTGTGGCTACCAAACACAATACCTCATTTAATCATTATACCCCAGAGTCCAGATCATTACTCAAACAATCTGCCTGTCATGATCCAGCGAGCATCCTCAGCCCCGCTGGAAAAACATCTAGCAATTACGGAGAGATGCGATACAAATGCAACATCAAAAAGTAGTGCGATTTAATAGGAGGTAAAAGCCAGAAAGCACATTAAGGTCACCAGCTATAAATTGTCTTTTAAGTAGGCTGCCAGTGACTCATTATTAGTCTCTACTGGAACTGTGTAAGAAAATTAGAATAATAAAAAAAAAAAATGAAGTAAAGTCTTTTAAAACTTGCTATAGAGTCGCGGTAACTCACTGTGACTCACTTTAGGAATAATATGCAGAACTGTAGCACATAAAAGTTGTGAAAGGAAACTACCATATTGAGTATAGTCAATTTAAATGTAGATGAGTTACAGAATAGTGTAGGAGAAATAAAATACAAAGGATTTCGCTGGGTTGCTGTATAAACAGACCCCAATTTCATGAAACGGGGTGTGAGCATCAAAAATTGAACTAGTGCCTGACATAAATGGCACTGAAACAGGCCTTTTGAGAGTATTTTTTGCTTTTTATTAAATACTGTGCAGTGTACAACTGACTGGAAATGAGGGGAAAGAGACAGCGGTTGATATGCAACAAAGACCCTCAGCCGAGCTTCGATCGGGGAAGTTGCGATAGTGTCTTAAACCCCTAAACAACCAGGATACCCCTGCAAGACACCATTAAAGGGGCACTCTGGGAAAATTAGTACTGCATTTGCATAAAGTGAGGACTCACAAGAAACATATTTAAATATAAATATATAATATCAAAACTTTGAAAACTCAGCTGAAGAGGAGAAGTCCTCGACCTTTTGTCCTTAATATCTGTCAAGCGCCAAAAAACACTGGATCCTACATTTCCCATAATGCAACTAAAAGCATTTTTGCTCCATCAACTCAACGTTTTTAATGCAGGTTTTCTCTTACAAATCTCAATCCTAATCCAAAGCCGTTTATTACATATGAACTCGAGTTGCTTTTTCATACTTGTAGCACACATGAGGAGATGACGCGTTCTCACCTTCTGGGAATATCCGCTGGGTTTAGTCGAGGGGTGCAGGAGGCAGGACGTGACACAATAAGGTGCCGTGGTTGTAATTCAGTGTTTTTAAGATTTTCCCCAGAAATAAAACAAATTTCTCTCCTATTAGTGATAGCTTCACAGTTAAGTCCACTTCAGCTGATTCGGACAGTTGCGTTCAGACATACATCTCGTCCGGACGATGTCAGGCTCATGTCAGGGTATCAGTGCATGTGTCAAAATGACCCTGATGGCGTCATCAGGGGTTATTTTATGAGCCTTTAAAAAGCTCCTCCAGGACAGAAGACAATATTCAACTGTTTTTAAGAGACACATCTGGCCGAACGTGTTTTGTTTACATCAAAGTGACAGAGCCCTCTAGTGGCCGCAGGAGTTGTGACTCTTTTTCTCAGTCGGGAACAAACACGTTAGTTGGTTGACATTGTTAAATGTCAACGTGTTGACATGTAAGTTTTAATAAGAGTCCAAGAGGGACGAGGTCAGAGTGGTCGGACGAGTCAACAATATCAGACCACTGTTCGTTTCCAAACGACAATCAACGTTGGATTCCCTTTAAACACGACTGCGGTCGTTCCCTAACGCTGAGAACACACAAATATACTGTATGAGCCACAAACCCAAACCCAAAACTGTCATCCAGTTAGGAGGACTTGTTGGTTTTCACAGGTTGACCAATGATAAGTAAACTTCCCCGTCTTTGAACTCACTTTTAGAAGAGAACAATACAGAAACACTTGGTGCAGCAGCGAGCTCGAGCACCGGGGGGGAACATGTAGGTAGATGCTCGCATCCAAATCAGCATCCTCATTAATACCAATAACACTCTCTGTTAGGTAGAGGGTGAGAATAATGCATGAGGGGTGGGGGGTCCCCACTGTTTTTGCCAAAGGCCCACTAATCACTATATGCGCCCCTGTCTGCTGCGCATTTACATTTTCCATTTGCATATCAGCCAGCTATCGAGTTCAAATTCAAATTAAAATGAACTTTGACGCTTTCATAGTTTTCACAGCGGCCAGTTAATAATAGAGGACACGTGACGGGGGAATATCACGGGAGATCACCTGGATCACATTTCACGGCCTCAGCTGGGAGACTGTCCGTGGGGGGGGGGGGGGGCGTCCATGCGCGTCGACGTGCGTGTGCGTGCGTGCGTGCGTCGACCACCAGCCCGGCGGCACGCATCCCCCCCCCCCCCCCCCCCCCCCCCCCCGCATCACAGGGACAAACGCGCGCGCAGAGAGAGAGAGAGAGAGAGAGAGGGAGGGGGGGGGGGGGGGGGGGGGGGGGTGGGGAGAGAGGGAGAGAAGCAGGCTTCCGTTTTGTGGCACGCGGAGTCGCGAGGAGCCTCTGATGAGAGAGACAGGCAGCAGATCACCGGCCGCGACACCTGAGCGAGCCCCGCACCGCCCCGCGCCGCACCGCACCGCACCGACGCCAGACCGATGAAGGAGAGGAGCCGGCTGTAGGCGAGGAGGAGGAGGAGGAGGTGGAGGAGGAGGAGGAGGATCGGAGGCTTTCCTCTCCTAAACAAGGAGGAAAAAGATAAGAGAGGGAGAAGAAGAAGAAGAAGAGGAGGAGGAGGTGGAGGAGAGGAAAAAGCCGGCGGCAGGCAGCAGTCCAGCCGGCTGCCCGGGACACGGAGCCCATCCAGGGGAGGAGGAGGAGGAGGAGGAGGAGGAGGGGGGGAGAGAAAATCAGCGCCCCGGCCGTCACATCACATCACAGCCCCGAGATGACAAAGGTGGGTGACGGTGTGTTCCCGTTGTGTTATATCAGCATCCCTGTCCTCCATGTCGCCGCTAATCCCCACAGCGCAGCGGCGCAGGGGACGGGTCTGGTCCGGTGCGGTGGGAAGAAGTAACCGGGTTTTTCGGTACAAGGGATGGGGGGGGGGGGGGGGGGGGGGTGCATTTGGAGGCGTTTATGTTCGCTTCTGTTGAGCCGGCGCTCGGTTTTACCCCCCCTCTCTCTCTCCCTCTCTCTCCCTCCCTCCCGCGCTCCGCGGCGGGGACGATTACGCACCGACAGCCGCGCCGTTTTAATAAAAGCGGATTTGTGTGTGAATGGATGACAGGGGAAAAAAAAAAAATAAAAATGTTAAAAAAAAATTAAAAAACGCGTCCGCAGCCGACGTGTGTGTGTGTGTGTGTGTGTGTGTGCCATTTGGAGACGCGCGGCGGAGCGATGTCACTCAGCCCGACCCCCCGAAATTTAATCTGATCTGGCCCACATCTGACGCCGTGAGACCTCTGGAGGGGATTTTTGTTGTTGTTTATGTCCTGCAAAAAGCGTCGTGTGTGTGTGTGTGTGTGTGTGTGTTGAGGGAAGGGGGGGGGGGATGTTTACCGTGGTCGTCTCCTTGAGCGCCTGAGGCTTGCGGGGATGATTGATTTCGCCTGTTCAGTCAGATTATGAGTGCGTTGAACACCTATGCCGGTAAATTAATCAAACTGCAAAGATTAACCGAGCCAGATTATCGACCCCAGCCCTTTCCGTGCACCCGGTGGAGGGGGGGCAACAATTAATGACAAACTATTTATATCTGGAGGTCTAGTGATTGCACTGTGGAGTTGCATGCATGCGTGTTCAATATGTTCCATAACGCAGACTTGGTGCCCCTCCATTAGTTGATTGGTTTTGGTGCAAGTTGGCTGAAGTTTGTTTTCCATCTGCCCCGCACGCTGTTACGCCACCAGTTCAATAGTCCATCGATATGCCACCCAGGTTCGTATTTGCAGCAGAGAAGTGGCCGATGATGAAGAGCTGCAAAACCAGTAGGGACAGAAAACAGGCAGGATGGTCTGACAGGGGAGAAGACATATTAGTACATACATAGAAATATTAAGTCAATGACTTTGACAACTGGCAGGCAACTATCAAGTCAAGTCAGTTTTATTTGTACAGCACAAATGCCATTCTTTATTCAGGATATCTTTACACACTGAGAAACTCCCTCAAAAAATCTTAAAGGGGGGAAAAACGAAAGAAAAACCCAGGAGGAGCAACAACGCAAAATGTGTGATAACTTGAGTCGTTTATCAAACAAAAAACACAAAACAGTTGCTGGTTCCAGCTTCTAAAATGTCAGAATTTGCTTTTCTCTGTTTCACGTTTTCGACCGTTGGTCTCCTACATCTTCTACCGTGAAGGGCCCCGGCAAACTGTGATGGCACGCTTCACAACTGAGCAAATAATCCGGATGCACACGCACCCGTCCATTAATTCTTAATGTTTTTCTCGTCCCTCCATATATCTGTCCATTCCTGCTCCTGTCCTGTCTATCAGTGTGTCCGTCCGTCTCCTGTCTTTGTGTCGGTCGCTCGCCTCCTCTGTGTTTTCAGGAAGTAGGTTAGGAGAAGGGAGAGGAGGTGACTTAATAAACCCTTTTTTTGCGGCAGGTCGTTTACAAGCACAGACCTGAAAAGGTTCCTTTTTCCCCCCCTGGCATGTCCACAAGAAAGGCACAAGACCGAGTGATGAATGTGTGCTCTGTTTGGAGAATAGCAATGCAGGGAATAACAATGGAGGCGAGGGGAGAGAGGAGGGTAGAACAGTGACACACACACACACACTTGTAAACAGAGGCTCAGACACACACACACACACACACACGTACATAAAGCTTCTTGAAAAAAAGTCAATATGATAAAGCGTGTTGTTCCGACTAAGATTCACTGCATCGTTGCATTAAACCTCATCCAAGAGTCTTTTGAGACTGAGGGCGCCCTTTAAAGGCCGGCGCTCTGGGAAAGGAGTTTATTTATACAATATTAGACTATGATATACAGCTCTGTGGCCGCTTGCTGTACAGTGTCCCTGCAGATGGTAGTTTCCAGACCCCGAGCCAAAAAGGCCGCACTGTTTACTGCTTCCCCGGAAGGAAAAGGACCCAGAAATGTTGGTATGTAACACAAATCCCTCCATTTGTCTAAGTTACTGTCAGGCTTTTTGCAGATGTTGTTCCTCACATTTGAGAATCTGAAAGTTTTTGCCATAATGATTTCAATGTTTAATGGATTATCACAATTATTCCCAATTAAATTTATGTTAGTGATCTAATCTAGTTATCAAATAATTTCAGCTCTTTTTAAGACTCACTTTTGTGATTGGCTTTGGTCATTGATTTTTACATTTTACAGGATAAAGTCAATAATAAAAAGTCGTAGTTGTATATGTACATACACATTTTTCACTGCTCATGTCGACTGTATTGTTTGAACTGCCAGGATGATTTTCCCCAATACAGACGGAATCAGAGTCCATTAATTCACCCTGATCCGTTATTTAACCTTTATTTAACCCGCAAAGCCAGCTATGATGAAATTCTTACTTGCGATGACGAGAGATGACAAGAGGCAGGCGCTTGTGGTTCAGGTTCAAGTTCAGATTTGATGTTTGTGACTGAGGCAGCCGGGATCAGCAGGTCTTCTTGACGTGTGTTAGTGGAGGTCGTGACTGGTGTTTAAGATGGTCCGTGAGTGATTAGAGCACTTGTGATTAAAAATTTACATGTGGGCATCTCAGCTCACCACAGAGAACTGAAGGGACGTGTGTGTGTGTGTGTGTGTGTGCATTTATTCTGCAACGTGTGGATGTGAGCCCAACCGAGATTAATGCTCCATGTTAACAAACCTCTTGGTTTGACCCTGGCTAGCCTGCAAACACACACACACACACACACACACACACACACACCATCCACTCGATCCGCTCTTGGGTTAATGCTGCCCATGAGTGGCCCTCCTTGCAGAAGCATATAAGCACACACACAAACAAACATTGAACACCGGCCAACTTTCAGCCACTTTGATGCATTAGTGCGAAGGTGCTTTTTTGTCTCATTGTGGCTTGGGACCAAATTGATTTTGATGTGCAGGCGTGCTTGTGTATGCACTCACAAAAAAGCTACTTTATTTCAGATTAGAGGTGAGATTAAAGGGTATACATATATAGAGGGAGTGTGTGAAATTGAAAATGACCTCTCATCCCTTTTTAGTCGCTTATAATTAAGTCAAAATGATCCCCAGAGAGCCCATCAACCCCGAGCTGAAAACAAGACATCTGTACATCAGCAAGACTTGTTCGAAAAATGTTAAAGAGGAGGCAAATGATGAAAAATGTTTTCAAATGATGAAAAATGTATTCTGACAGGCTCTTTATCCCTTGTCAGAAATTTAAAAAGGCTTTTATTGTGGTTGCGTGTTAGCCATGGATCTGACTGTGGCCACCAGTGCCAGACGAAGACAGATGGACGAGGGTTTTGTCAGGGTCTGGGCCCGACTCCAGGGAGCTGCCCTTGGTACGAACGTTTTCATCTACTTGTAGATGTCCGACAGACAGATTCCAGCAGACCCTGGATTAAAATGGTCTGGGCAGGAAGATTATGGGAGCAAAGTCCTCTATCTGGATGGACATGCTGTTCCCCATGACACGAAATGCATTATTTATTATTAATGCTGACATCACACTAACTGGCATCTCAGTTTGGTTGTTGTTGTTGTGGTCGGACAAACTTCTCTGTGGTAGAGACAAACTAGTCAGACAAAATGCTTTGAGCAACTTTAATGAAAGTGAAGCAGGGACATGATTTTTTTTTTCACAGAAAAGAGTTGACGTTCTGTAAGAATTTTGGTTTCAACCAAAAAATACTACCCCAACAACCTCCAGTAATAAGGTAGAGCAGTCTGTATGTAGCCTGAGAGGCAAGACCCAGGGCCCAAAAAGTATGAAAAGCATTTGCTGCTGCTTGTTAAGATTATGGTTTTGAGTGCATGGTAGTAACTGAAGACGACTCAGATGAGTGTATCAACATTTTTATCAACTCATATCTTCACTCAGGGGGATTATGGCCATTTAGAGAAAAGCACAGGATGTTTACATGGAAAAAACAAAAACAATAACTGAGGTTCAATTTTCATTCCTGACTTTGGAAACAGCAGCTGAGAAAACAATCTCACGACAAGGTCCATTAAGTAGCCGTTCTGGAGCTTTCAAACACACCACATGATCTTCATAAACATATCAACATGGACGTAAAGTCGTCAAAGTGCTGGGAAAAAAACAAAAAATGTAACATTTAGAATGCCACATCAACTACGCAAACTACATCTTTGAGGACGATTATGTGATATGATTGAAAAAGCTACTAAGTGGATCTTGTAGTGAGATTGTGTTAGTGTTTTACATAACTGTTCCTATAATCAGATTATTCCTTTAAATGGGATTAGAGCAAATTATTGGCATGCGCACTTAAACTTTCCCCTTTGTCATGTTTACTGTTTTAAAATTGGTTCCTAATCTGTCCCAGTTTGGAGTAAACTGAAGCCTGAGGTGAAATAAGGGCAGCTACAGTTGGCATGTTGGCGTATCCTGATGTCGATCACAGTTCTGATCCAAAAGCTGGGCGTTGTATTTACGTCCAGGCGCTGCCCTCTTAATGGTGCTGTTCCCATGAACCCTGAGGAAACTCAAACCTCTCAGAGGAGAGAGAGACAAGGTTTATACCGCAAAGACAGCCACATCAAACAAAGCACAAGCGTCCAGGAGAACAAGTGAGACTGGCCAGTAAGGACACACTGTGTTGGCTATCAACTCCAGGGTCTGTAACAACGAGCCATATGATACGTTATCTATCGAATCTGTCGCACAAAATAATCCAGAAACCAGATACTCCAAACTGAATATCACTTTTCAGCGCCTGGTTCTGGGTTCAACACCACTGTTTTTTAAAAAGAAGTACATTATGATAAGGAACTTTTTTTACTGTTGTCTGGTTTTAATAGTGTATTTGTCTTTGCCTCCTCTAAATAAAGTTTGTAAACTGGACAAAGACCTCTGCTGAAAGTCTTCGAACTGGGCTTCCTTTTCATTACAATGCATCATATTTCTTTATTGAATAACCTACAAGGTGAAAGCTGAAACACTTGGACATGGATTAATACAGGACACCTTCAAGGGCTGGACAGTGCTGACAAATGCAATGCTATTTTTTGTTGAACATTGTAATCTTTAGATGGATTTGCCATAAATACACACATTTCTATTTTTACTCTTTCTAGGATTTCAGAAAAAACATTCTTTTGGGGGTTAAGTCAATGCTAATATTTAGGATTAGTTTGTACAATGAAAGGATTTGACCTCAAATCCTTTTGTGTTGTTTATTTTACCTAAAGACAAGATTTTTATGTGCAGCCTGAATACAGCAGAAATGCTTATTTTAAGATACCTGGATCGTTTGTTTTCAAGGACTATAACTATGATTAAGGGCACCATAAAACATTATTATTGACTCCTGTTTTTAAATTAGATTTTTGTTCTGTTTCCTTTTGGTTCATTTTCTATTGTTTCCTCAGTTTGCCCCACACCCTTTTCATCTTGAAGCAATATGGTTGGTCTAATAAACAGGATGGATTTAATGAGAGTGTGGAGCTGCCTAGCCTGGCGAGTAAAAGCCTCTGTTATGGACTAAAGGTGCTTCCTCCAGAGTCGTACAAACCCTGCCAGTGTTATTTAGAGTAGGACTTTAAACCCGTAGCGACAGGCAGGTATTTTTTGAACCTTCAGAGTGTGTGTGTGTGTGTTTGTTTGTGTGTGTTCCTGTGGTAAACTTAGCTGCATGCATGTGTGAAAGTGTCCGATTGTGAGTTTATGAGGTTTGCTTGCTATTAATTCACACCGATGTCTTTTTGTATGTATGTGTGTGTGTGTGTGTGTGTGTGTGTGTGTCTGTGTTGGCTGGAGGCGAGGTGCAGAGAGCGCCCCTTCCCTGGGGTTTGTAGTCTGGCCCCTTAATTAATCCGTTTCCTGGCTGGAGGGTCTCTGTTATCAGGCCATTACAGAGAGCCTGGCTGCGTCCTAACAGCAGAACGCAGGTACACACACAGAAACAAGCGCACTCATTTATACAAATATTCTTGTGAGGACGCTCACTTATACCGATGCATTCCCTAGCCATAAACCTGTCTTTAAGAAAATAATTGCAGTTTCACACAACTTGTTTTTGTAGTTTTGGCATCGATTATGATAACTTTGTACTCACCCATTTAATATTTAAGATCTGGGAACATGGACAAGAAGTCAAACTGGGAAATAAACACCAACAGTCAATTATCAAACAGGTTCAAACACACCTTCAAGTTATCAAAACTTATATTTAAGAGAATACAAATGTGGAATGTAAAATTATTACCCAAACGATCTGTTGTAAACATCCATCACTATTTACAGGCAGTACCTGCTGTACTTACCGTAGTTGTACTTGAAGGCGCTTGCTTTTGAGTTACCTCCTAATAGCGTGTTTACATCTGGTAACCCTTTGTCTTATTTGTAACCTGGTTGATTATCTCATGTTTTTTGTATCTTCAGACTTTATTGTAGTGATGTAGCTGTGTGCATAAATCTCATCAATTACTATGGTGTGTTGAATTTATTATAATAAAAGATAGAAATGATGGCCAAAACCACGAAAATATAACCTCAGTTACTTTAGGGGACGTAGTTTTTTCCTAGTTCTGTCTTTAAAGGTCACAAAGATAGAAGAGCAAGGGTATAGACACACAGAAACACACACACACACACATACACAGGAATAAAGGTAAGCATGGCACAGACACAGTAAATACAGGTGTGCAAGCAGTCAGATATACACATTGGCATACCTACACACTGACTGTGCACACAAACGCACAAATACACATGAGACACTCATACGTGGACGCACACCCACACACACAAATGAACACATAAAAGCCTGTCCCAATATACTCATATCCACACACACACACACACACACACACACACACACACACACACACACACATAAACTCATCTTTAACTTTTCCTGTAGCACACATCACTATCAGCTCGGCCGGCGGACTGCAAAGGAGTCTGGGTGTTTGGTTGAGATGCTCGAGCAGCGTGTGAAATCTGATTACAGTCTTACACAGCTTCCCTCGGCGGCGGGAGGGCGATCGCTGCTAACCGCCGCCTCACTTGTCCAGACTGGCTGCACTTACTTTCTTCATTTTCCCCTCTGTGGGTCTCTCTGTCTGCATCACTACTCTGTATAATGGTGCTACGAGCTGGCCCAGTGGTTAGATAGAGTCTCCTGTAGCTGAAAGGTCCCATGTTTGATCCCTGATCCTTTAAAGTGAAGGGGACTATCTGTTCATTGATGTCTAACGGAGAGAAATCTATCGCATAAGAGGGCAAACAGTAGCCTCAAAAGACAAGGATGAAATGCAGCCATAAGACATGTTGTGTTTTGAGTGACATTAATACATTCCTTACACTTATGTTTTTAATTTTTCATGTACGGATGTCACTCTTCTTACAGCCACACAAACATCACTTTAGCATGTGAAGAAATCCAAACTTAAGTTACGGTTGAAGGGTCAATTATAATTGAAGGAGAGGATGACAGGAAAGCAAAACATTGAAATATTTGCCAATATTTCTTTTCCTGGCTCATGGTCTGAGCAACATAGCCTTATTAGGACGTTGTTGAGTTACCACAAAACATTAGGCGGCAAGCAAATTACTTCACCTCAGATGTAGAACACATTTTACGATGGAAACAAATGGATAGACAGGACGTCACCGGTCACAGCAGCTGGCTTCTTTACTGTCAAACATTTTAGAGAAAGTAAACCATGTGGACTGCTGTGTCATGATGTGGGAGTTTTGTCCTTTCATCCTTCTCTGTCTGGTGTTGCCGCAACTTGCCTCTATGGCTTTGATGACCTTCTGTCCACATATTTTCTCTCGGTTCAACACATTTTCTGTTTGCCTCTCATCTGTGTGATCATCTGCCGTCCGAATATCTGATTTCCCGCCTGCTTTGTTCCCTCCATCACTGACTGTGCCTTATTTCCATTCTTCAGTGATGCTGTGGTACTTTAAAGTATACACTCCCGCATAATCTATAACTGTAAATATAAGCAAAGACAGTTCTCTTTTCATTGCAGTTTTATATATTATTTGTATGGTCTCATTTACCTCAATGCATGTAGAGACATTTTAAGGATTCACAAATAAAATGTGAGCCATTCAGCTCCCCCCCCCCCCCACCTTCCCGCTCCTTGACTCATTTTATATCTTGCCTCCCCCTTTTTTCCCCTTCTCACTCCACTCTCGCCTCTTTTTTCGCTCTACACCAAAGTTTGGCCACGGGCTGCGTGCCATCTGCTTTTGACATTTTTAGACTGAAGAGAACTTGTGAGAACAGCGTGTTTATTGTTCCATTGTGGTTAATTATTCAGACCCCGGCTCTCGTCGTTCGTAGCGGTCGGCTGCCTGGAGGCATCGCCCGACACAAAGCGGGACCGACACGCTGTGAAGAATCCGGTATTTGGGATCCGTCGTTCCGATTCTGTTCTGCTCCGGTCCGGAAGTGGCAGTATGACACCAGAACGGGACGCTCCTATTGTCAGTCCAGCAGTTATCCTTTAACCTCTGTGCCCGAGCTGAGCCTCGAAGCCACTACAGCCACATGGGTGTGAGAGACAGGTTCACAACAAGCCATCTTGAGACTCTTCACCTGTGGCTGACCTGCAAAACTAAAAAAATTCAGTCTTGCTCAAATTGCCTTAAAATCTCTTATTCCTTTTTAAATTTCTTTTCTTTGTATCTGATAAATATTCACCTCCAGTGCTGAGTAAAACACCTCTATTTCCCAGATCTAATCAAAACTGGACATCCTCTCTGCCTATTCCTCTCACTCAACCTATCCTAGAACACCGACCACCATATTATGGCTTATTTGCTTTTTAATTTCCCAATTATCACTGCAGACGCAGCCAGAATCAACTGGGAACCTCTCTTCTATTAACATGATAAACGGGGTGATTCGCCTGCTTCATAATCAACACACTAGACACCCAATTAAGCCCATTTGACCCAATCATAATTGGCTATAAATGAGAACGGAACCTTCTCAAGTGCTAATTGCTTGCAGGGATTTCCACTATCAGAGTGATGTTGTATTGATCCAGTATTTATTGATCTTACTTATTTCTGCTTGCGGCTCATTAGCTTATGTTGTGTTTGTAAATGCGGTAATGTGGGCGTAAAGCCGGCAAGGGTTAGGGTTCAGCGTCAGGGGCAATGGCATCTGTTTCCAAGATCCGATCTATTGAATGTTGTTTCCTTGCAATTGCCCAATCACTTTTGGTTTCTGCTGCAGGTTTATTGGTTTAATTCACCTTATGGCTGCTCTTGTGAGCTTGTAATTATTGAGAACCTTCTACAGTAGACCTTATCAAGCCTTAACACACCTTAAGGGTTACTGGTTTAAACCCCTGAGGTGGGTGGGAGAGTCTGGGCAGATTGAATATCCTAACTGTATGAATCTGATCATTTAAAATAAGCATGCATGTGCAGTTGTAAATGTATCTATTGTCTTATCCTTCACTGTTTGTATGAAGCACCCACTGTAATGAGATCCAGGGGCGTATTAGTGAGCACTAACTACCAAGGGCCCCAACATGGGGAGGACCTTCAAAAAGCCTGGGATTTAAAAAAATCTGATGCTGAGGACTTCATAAATCGAGCTCGTTTGTCATGCTGATGAAGTGGGGCCTTCTCTTTTATCTTTAGCGAGAAAGGTGAAACAATCATTTAAAACAAAACAGAAAAACAGTAAAACCAGGCGATCAAAAAGAGAAAAAGAAAAGACAATCCAGAAAGAAAATCTGAGGGAAAGCAGCTGTTGACAAAATTCTTCCAAAAGAAAGGTGAGAGGACTCAGCTTGGTAGCAATGATTTAATGTAGCCAGGGGCGAAACAGGCCTAAGATGGATGGCAATTTGGTTTTGGCCTCTCTTCCACAGTCACTGAATAATATGCACAGTAATATTGTTCAAAAACACTGCATAGAAAATGCCAAAAGTATGCCTACTGAATCATACAAATATTGGAACAATAGTTATTTTTGCAAGACAAAAGACAGAACATAAAGAGGACAAAACGAGAAAAACAAAACAGTGAATGCAGGACAATTAACAAAAGCTTTGTCAGAGAGTATGTGTTGATTTGATGTTTGTGTATGCATGTGGAAGAAGTCTTTGAGGGGGTGGAGAACTAAGGGAAAGCATGGAGGGGAAAGAAAATGTAACATTATTAATGCTGACACTTCTTTTGGTACAACCAATAATGCTACTTTTACTATTAACACTACCGCTCATCATAATAATAATAATAGTAATTATAATAATAATAAAGTCAGTAAGAGTGGTGCCGCCGCCACTGGCACTGAAGCAGGACCCGGGCACATTCGGGAGCTCCAGAATGGGTTAACGGGGCCAGGTTCGCTGTGTCGACAGTATTGTTATTCCTGTTTTGGAGCCACACATCCACAATACTAAACTATATCTCTGTTATCGTCACTCAAACACAAACATCATTGTCCCTGTTACACGGTTGGCACCAACTCAAAACGGGCCACAGATCCACATTGAATATATTCTGGAACTTATATAACTCACTGACTCATTTATGTCAAACAAGTTAATTATAAAATAAAGCATTTTCGAAAAATCTTTTCACTCAGTGTTTCAAAAATAAATGTAACAGACTAAATTATCAAGTCTACCCTTCAGGGGGTACCAGACGGACAACAGCACAATGCCACTAGAATAAAGGGGTACAGGACGTTTTAGAAAAAAATGTTTTACATGCATTACAGTAAATTCATATGTATGGTTTGAAAAAAAAAGTAGAAAGAAAGTGGGATGTGATTTTATGGGCTCCTTAACCGGGCTCCTTGGTGAGTGTGGACCCTGGGTGACCTTGTATTTGTGATGACCCGGATGGACTCCTGATTAATTTCCTGTTTTATTTTATAATTTCCTGTACTCTTGCTTCCCAATGTGCTTTACTTCCGGCCATTGTTTAGTTTCCCGACAGTTTTATTCCTCACCTGTGTTCTATTATCCCTATAGTTAACTTAGTACTTAAACTCCTAGCTGTCCCGCTCCAATTTGCCAGATTGTCTTAGTTCTCTCGTCAAACTAGCTCTCCAGCCATTTCCTGTC
Source organism: Lateolabrax maculatus (assembly GCA_031216445.1). Lineage (NCBI taxonomy): Eukaryota > Metazoa > Chordata > Actinopteri > Acropomatiformes > Lateolabracidae > Lateolabrax > Lateolabrax maculatus. The sequence continues at coordinate 5,959,997 of CM062207.1, forward strand.
CAGCCTGTTTGGAGTTGCCGATTTATTTTTGTCATTTTTGTACCTCTTTGGAGTCGCCTTTTGTTTTGTTAGTCGAGCCTCTTTGGAGTGCCTTTTTGTTTGTCAGTTTTTTTCCTAACCTGATTATTAAACTTTTATTTTTGGTATACACAGACATACATATAATGTCTATATATATCAAAATACTTTTTCGTCTGGAAAACATCCTAACACTTCATTACTAATTACCCCAGAACCACAGATTCATGTGTTTACTTGTTGGTGCTGTTATTCCTACAGGCGTGATGATGGATGTACTTAAAGGGGAAGGGGCCCCACTGAGGCTGTGAGTAGAAATTCTGTGCAAAATGCATTTTGATGACATTGATAGAATGATTAGACCATCCTTAATTACTCTATGTCACTGATAGAGCACTTGCCTCATGCACAGCTTTACATGCCCCTGAATCCATTGTGTAGGTCTTACCCTTTTTATTCCAATCACCACAGACCACCCTGTCTGTCTGTCCGCCTCAGTAGCATTTGCAACTCGCTGATGAAAGCCGACAAGCTTTTTATACAAGCTTGTACATATTCCGCTGTGGCGCTGAGGAGCCTTTAATGTTCCTTCTGTCTCCAATAGTGACAGCGTCTCTCCTTAATTGCGGCGTGCAGGCAGCTCTTTTGGTTTTCTGCTCCGGTGCTGGCAGAATCAAAGCTCTCCAGGTTAAGACACTACCGGAGGGGGGTGGGGGGGTGGGGGGGTGTTGGTAAGGGGTTATTGCTGAAAATACAGTAACTCTGAGAGAAGCTGGCGTGTTTAGATTCATAAATCGAGCTCGTTTGTCATGCTGATGAAGTGGGGCCTTCTCTTTTATCTTTAGCGAGAAAGGGAGGAAAAAAAAAAAACCTAAGCGGCACACTGCAGCAGAATGAACTGTCATCCAATAAAAGCAGGAACACAAAATAGGCTGTGGTCCAAACGAACCTGCTGGATGGCTCAGCTCCCTCCGCTCTGCGCTAGTAATTGGCGCCGAGCTTAAGTACAGAGCAGCGGCACAGGGGGCTTTGTGGAAAAACTTACAATTGAAGTTCTGTTAAGGGAGCAACAAAAGCAAGAGTGCGCGACACCCTGCTTAGCTCAGGTGGTGTGAACTCGGCAGGTCCGGCCAGTCAGACCGACAGGAAGCTGGGATTCTGTCTGGTGGAGGTGCTGTAGGGCTTCGCCTCAAAACATCAAATTAATTTGGCAAGGAGGAAGCCTGCGTCTTATGTAAATGAACAGCTGAGTTGCAGAAGCACATTGAGCTCCATGAGCAGAATATGAATGCAGATAAGTAAAGAGGAGGGAGAGAGATTTTGAAACAGTGCTTCCCCCTTCGACGTACGGACACACATTACCGCTCCGCTGGATTGAACTGTACACATAAACACACACTCGCCGTTCGCCCAAATTAAAGTAGCGGAACAACAACCATTTGAGTGTTGTGTCGTGCTTGCGATCCAAATTGTTTTTTTAGTTTTTTTAGTGGCGATCGAGGCGTCCTGTTGTAGCTCGCATGAGTGACAAAGTGTAGAGGCCTGCTGGAATAATTAGAAACCTCTTGATTGTTCATTTCTAGCCGAGGCCTGGAGAAAATTGGAGTGGTCGCCTCTGTTGTTTGAACATTACGTGCCTGCATTTCAAAAGGTACTTCTGTGTGGAATGGATTTTCTCTTGCGGAAAATGAAGCCTTCATCGTTTCCACAACAGAACATTGAGTTCAGATAATTTAACAGTTCTGCAAAGGTTAGTGCCGTTTTTAGCCAAGTTAGCTGCGTCCTTGAGGGATTTGCCATGAATTTTGCTACAGATATTCAATTCCTCCCGAGAATAAATCCTATTGACTTTCTTAAACCCCTGACTTTTCCTTCTGCACCACCATGAGGTTGCTATTTCTGTTTTTATTGAAATATCTCAACAACCATCTGACAAGCACTTCTGGTGAAGCATGCTGGCAGTTTAAGTCCTGTTAAAAAACATACTCTGCTGCAGTCATCCTTTTAGGGCATTGGATGGCTTCCCTGGAACCTTACCCACTGTTAATATTCAGACATTGTCATGAAAATGTTGTTGAGGCAAAGCACAACACATCCCAGTGTGGGTATTAAGCCGTAGACGATGTGGAAGGGTGTTTGTATGCAAAGAGGGAGAACAGAAGATGTGCTTGTCATTTGACTTCGCCAAAGGGAACATTGTCTCGCTGATGTTTTCTGTCTCTCCCGCTTGTTCTCTCCCTGGATTTGGCTTAAGGCGCTTGCTGGTAAGAAATGATCTAAAAGGCTTTCATCAATAAGTACACAAGTACAAGGCCTGATGCTGATTCTGCCCGCTCGATCAGCCTCAGACCTCTTTCATTTTCTCCCTCCATGTTCTTTTGTTTGTCTTTCGCCTTTCCCCCTCTTCCACTCTCCTGCCTTTCCTCCCTGCTCCCCCCAGCCCCATCCTCCTCTCACCCTGTCCTTCACTCACCCCATTTTCCCCCTCTGTTCTCTCCCTCGCCGCTGCTCTCTCATCGCTCTCTCTGGGGGGTCATTTGGGGCGAGGTAAAGCCTGTATCTCAGCGTCCGCAGGGAGTCTACCCTGCAGACAAGTAATGATCCAGACTCACTCTCCGGCGCACTAATGCACAAACACACACACACACAGACATGTGGGCGAACACAGCTGCGCACACACACATTAACATACATGTTGGAGCACAGACCTGCACTCGATTTGAGGCTCTCTTTCTCTATGTCTCTAACAGGTCCAGGAACAGGGTGGGGCAGATGCTTAAAAAGCACCGTAGGGACACTGGTCAGAGAGCCCTGGCTGCCTTTACTGTTAAGATAAAGGGATGGAGGATGGAGTGATGGAGAGAGGAAAAGCCCCAGTGGAGAGGAGGAGGAGGAAGAGGGGGGAGTCAGTGAGGTGCAGTTTAGATTAAAGTAATGAGGATTGGAGGAAGACTGTGGGAGAGAGCGATAAGAGAGGGAGTCTTTGCACGGGTGCGTACAGAAGCTGTGATGTTCTTCGTCTCAAGGCTCCTACAAAATAAGAAGCGTTTGATTCACACTGATGCAGCACCGTGTTCATCGGCCGCTCGTATTGAGCTCCAACCTCAAAGTCGCGCACTCTGTTTATCTGTTTACCCCCCAACTGCTTTTGGTCTTAAATAACAACAAATTGGATCTTGTAACAAAATTCCTATTGTGGTTTAAAGTGACGCAGCTACTTTGTTCTGCAGAGACAGAAAAAGCATCTTACGAAGCACTGAAGCACATTGAACTCTAATGAAATTATTATTTGGTCCACTGATCAAAAAGGCGTTAAAACGTCATTAAAACAATTAAGTGATTTCACCAAACCATATCTGCTTTTGTAAATAAATTACAGAAGTACAGATTACTGCAGAGAAAATGAAGGGTCCAGGAAGTCCAGTATGAGTACATTTAAAAAGTTTGAAGGCTTATCAGACACTAAAACTTTCACAGTGGTATTTAATACTATGAAAGGATTCTGTAAAGTTATCAGAGCCTTTTCTGTCCGGACCCCTGCTGTGCTAATGCAGTGTCTCGTTGAAACGAATGAGGCGGCTGCTTTCTGGTGCAGTTGTAAACAGTTCTGAACACGGCTTTAGTTATTTTACTGCCAAGGCCTCAGTATTCTTCAAAGTGTTTGATGAATTGTCTAACAGTGTCTGAAAGCGCCTTTCCGGCGGAACTGGGTTTGAGCTTGTGTCTCATTTTACTACTTTTTGCTCATTTCCAAAACTGAGAATGGCAATCACACTCCCTTCACACAGCAAATGGCCGGATGTGTGGAGGTGAGAAAGTATGCAGGGTTTGATCTTCTTGCTCTCATGTGTACGGCTTCAACAGTGCGACAGCATGAATGCCTTCGGGGAGATCATCATAGAGTGTGCTGTGTGTGTGTGTTATCTGCATTCGCACAAATCACCGCATCTCAGCCCTCAGTGGTCTACCAGTGTGGCTATTTGGATTTTTGAGATTGAATAACATGTCATAGGACCTCGTTCGTTTGAAGCATACTGAGACTGCTCTTTGTAGGACTTCAAGTCATAAGTATTCTATAAGCATCTCTTCCCTCATGCAACAGTAGAAGTTAAACATGCAGATTTGACTGACATAAGAAAAGAACCCGACAAATGTCCGTCTCTGTCCAGCAATTCAAATACGTCTGGTGTTCTGCTCATTGATGGCTGTTTCCCCGGTTAGAGGAACAGTTGGCCGATCAGAGCTTTGTGGGCGGTATTAAGGATGAGGATTTCATCCTCTTGTACCAGGCCGGATACAAAAGCTACACCCATGAAAAGTAGTTGCAGAAAAACTACAGTAAAAATGGCGCAAAGGAGATGTACCCAGATGTACAAGTTGTTGAATAACTCTTAAATCGACAATCTATCCAGCAACCCCTATTATCCGTGTTGGCTGAAAGTGATGTTGCAGAACGGATACGTCACCTGCTACTGATTGGTAAGAAAAAAGGGTTAATTCAGACTCTTAGACAGACAAACCTAAATTCTGATCGTTTGAGTGATATCATCATTTTCCATCAAAGCCTCACCCACTAGGGCTTTTAACTCTGCGTTACACCCATCACTGCAGGCTATACACTGCAGAACCTCTATCTTATTGGCTGTGGATGACATGACTTCCCGATATTGCTTTGATGCACCCATCTAACCCTGTGTTGAAATACGTTTAGAAATATCTCGGCTTTTGGGAATCTCTGGGTTCACCAAATGGCATAGAGGGGAAGCTGGAGCAGCAGAAGGGTGGGCGAGGAGGCACAACTGTGGAAAATAATTTCAAGCCTCATATCTCAGATTGATTTTGAGGATTTCAGAGATAAAGCCTGACGTAAGCAAACAGCCCTCCTGGAAAATGAATGTAATTCTTATTTTGCCCAAAACAGCCTTTTGATGATTTCTTGGAACTCAGCCAGACTTCTTATTCACCCTCCCCCCAACACACCACGCATGATTTATACTGTAGCTCTCCACAGTGTCTTTCATATAAGGTCTGAGCGTTTCACTGTCCCGCTCTTGAGTAAATCCTCAAATCATTAAGAAAATAAAGTCCTTGTCCTTGAGCTGTAACTCATTGGCAGCTGCAGATGTTAATGGCAAGACACATTTCTGCACTGGGCTTCAGCTGTTACCAGCGGCGCCTCAACTCGACCGCCTGTCCAGTTGTTGTTTTCATTTACTTCTCCGACAAGGTCACCTCGTGAAATGCTACGCATTTAAAACAAAGTCAAGCCCGAGTCACTGCACCTTGTACACAGCAATAATCAGACGTGATACCTATTGATCCTTGCAGGGCGGAAAATTGCTGGGCTGCAGCGGGAGGTCAGACCTCAGGTTCAGCAGCCCTTCAGCTGGGAGGGATCCAGTGTCTTGCTCAAGGACTTTTCAGCAGGAATAGGTGCTCGATCACTGCCACAGAGGATTTCAAACTTACGTTCAGTTTTACTGTATTCTCCAAGTTGATATATCCGACTCTGGATTTTCATTTATGGTGCTTTAAAGATAGAGCATTAAAGAAATTCAACACCAATGTGTCCTTTCAGCATCAGTGTCTCCACTACTTATAATTTTACTATAATCTTGGGGCGATTTTGTATATAATAGCACAGCCATGTTCAACAGGTGGAGGTTTATCAGAGTTTGAAGGGTTGGCAGAGACAGTTCAGTACCTTTTCATTTGGATTCACCTACTACTATGTGAACGTAGGTGTAGTAGTAGTAGTAGTGGAGATTTGTTGCAGCTGAAGTTTTTAAAGGGGCACTCCACCAATTTTATATGTCAAAGTCAATTTACAAAGAGTACCTACTCAGCCTGTGAAAACAGTTGTATAAGGTTTTCTGAGGCTCTGGAGTAGCCGTGTAAAGTTTGAGAAATACTAGTACTCCCGTGATATCGCAGCCTATGTCACAAACCAGTAACATGGAGTTTAAAAGACATGGGCTGCTTTTTGCAGACAGGAATGGGTTAATGCTGTATTCATGTCACGTGGAATGGATGGTAGAGATGGAAAAATGTTGATGTTTATGACTTGCAAGCATTCATGCATCAGATAACTCAAGGCAGTTGAGTGACTGCAGAGTTGGTCGTGTGAGGATTAAAACTACTGTGCATTGACAATACAGCACCATAACCATTCAGTTCGGGTGTAATTACCTTTAATGACGGGTTTGGTATTCAGGAACTCCCGTATTATGAAGTCAGACAAGTCAGAGCTTTCGGAAATATACTCAGTATATATACCACCAGAGGTAGTAGTAGTTTGTGTGAACTGACCCTTTAAATTGACGTCGGAACAAGTTTTTGCGTTATCGCAACATAAACTAGCCTTTTCCACGCTGCTGTTGAAGGGCAGCGCTAATGCTAATGCCCCCCCTCGGGGTCTGAGAGCTGACTGTGTGTGTTCGTGTGTGTGTGTGTTAGTGTGTGTGTTAGTGTGTGTGTCTATTCGCAGTGTTAGATGGTACATCGGGCTTTGCCCTTGGTCTCCCGCAGCAACAGTCATCCTGTTACTGATGGCCGGACTATGGGTCATCTCCCTGGTGGCTGGGCCCTGAACAGCTGTGTGTGTGTGTGTGTGTGTGTGTGTGTGTGTGTGTGTGTGTGTGTGTGTGTGTTTGGGGGGGGGCAATCTGACATATGTGCATAAGCTATCATAGCTTGGTATCTTGGCTGGTTTGGAAGTAGGAATCATAGATCACTAATCTCACTTTTTTTTTATAAAACGTGGGGGACTCGAAGCATAATATTTGTTGGTTGTTTTTCCGAAACCTCACAGATCATTTGAGGTACAAAAGTCCCTTGGGAGAGGTCAAAGGTCCTCATATGAGATCAGTACAGATGACAAGATCATGGAGCGAAGCAGCTGCTGTTGCCCCGGAGGACAGAGCATGAAGCTACCTTCATTCGCTTGTTAGGTTTTAGTCAGCTGTGTGTGTGTGTGTGTGTGTGTGGGTGTGTGTGTGTGTGTGTGTGTGTGTGTGTGGTGAACATCTGCGTGTATGCTGGGAAACTATAGTTGTTATTTGTGTTCCTGTATCGTGTAGCGCAGTGTTGGTTTGTGTCCATTGCTTGTCAGTGTGTTATTTTCCGTCTGTCAGTGTGTATTTGTGTTACGTGTCTCTGAATTGTAATTCTCTATTTGTTTGTCTTGCTGCTGTATTTCTGCAGAGCCGGGGACTTTGGTAGTCACCCTGGGTTCAAACTTAGCAGGAGATATAACTCTTTCAAAACTTCTTCCATTCTTTTTCATTGATTCATAACAACTGACATTTTGGAGAGACCACATTTTCACACGGCAGAAGGCAGCAAAGTAAAAAAAAAAAGACCTCTGGGAGAGATGGAGGCAAACTGACAGAAAGATAGAAGAGACAGAAGGAAAATAAGTGCAAAGAAAAGAGAAGAAATAAAGTCTGAAGCACCTGCGGGGCGAATTTAAGGGAGATGTGAGAATAATTCCTTCACACGTCTCCTTCTGAAGGCACATTGTGTTTGTAAGCTGGTGCAGCCACACACACAGGCTGATTCAGGGCTCACAAACAAGCTCACATGTCCAATATTCACTGATCCATATATCGGAATGCACATTTGAATTGATTGCCACTTATTGGCAAAGTTAATGTGATGTTATCAACAGGCTATTCATAAATATTATGTTTGCTATACCGTGGTGAAATTTGGTTTCTAATGAGCTCCTAGTGTCTTAAATAAGGCATGAGTGATGTATTGATTGGCCAGTATTATCAGCTTGTATTGGCTTATCACAGATACGGACAGAATCAGCAGTTTTTTAAAAATAAATTGCAGCACATAAATATTTCATAAGCTGCCGTTTCATTTCCAGGTGGAATTACCTAACTTGTAGTATGTAACTGTAATTTAAAGGGTTAACCTTTATTTTACTTATTACAGTGAGTGATTATTTGAAATGATTACAGTATCATGAATATTTATTTATAGTAACATATATACGTACATATATATAGTATACATATAGTAACATCTTTGGTTTTGCCAAATATCCTGCCTCAGTATATCTTTATCACAGCTCTGCAGGTTGAGTGGTCCTTGACATAATCATTGTTTGTCAAACTACCAATTTTCGGGTCAGTAATGATCTTCAAAGCTTATATTCACTAAAATCACATGATCCATCAATATTAAATTATGTCACGTTTTATATGTAAAATATATTTAGCATTTCAAATAGCGATATCAGTATGAGCCTCAAAATCCAGTATTAGTCGGGCCGTAGTCTTAAAACACTTAAATGCACATGTGCTCTGGCTCAGCTTTAATAATCATCAGACACTATGTTGTTAATCATGTGGGAGCGACTGACTTTTGCCTCCTAACCTTTTACTTCTGAGTCCAGAGCATTCACAAATAAACCAGTGAATGCTCTTATTTAAAATCTTTGGCGAGTGACCACGATGTAAAAGGGATAATCCACTCTGAGGTCTGCATTAAAGGATTAGTTAAAATCCTCCACTGAGGACACCCCACATCAGGTGGCTCTTTACCTTCATGTCATGTGTTGAAATCCTTAAAAACACACACCTCCGCGTGGATTATCCCTCATTTAATCATTAAATCAATACACAAATGAGATAGGTATCCTCTCTCCTGTCTGCCTCCTTTCTCTAAATCGTTGTCCACTAACAGGGGGATCGGGTGTCCTCTTACTGTGCTTTCATATCTGCAGCGATCGTAAGGGAAACCTAATCAGACCATTATAATTAAAAAGGCCAGAGTGTTGGTGCACAAGGAGGAGGGAGGAGGAGGTGAAGGGAGGAGAAGATGGCATCAGATGAGGGTTGATGAAGGGGAGAGGTCGAGTCTGCCTGCTGAAAGCCACTTAAATCCCTTTCTTATTAACTCTCTGCGACACATGATCTACCCCCATCCCCTCGCACGCACAGACTGGGGGCTACGAACCAGCTCCTCTTACCCCCTGCATCTCTGCTGCACGGCTCCATTGTGCCAACGACGTCGTAGCATCAGCTGCAGCGCTGCATTGCATCGCATTACTCCCTGAATCCGGGCGGATCAGTCTGTGCTTCGTTTCATTAATGCCTCATCCGGAACAGGTTTTACGGTGACATTTTCCTATGCAAATGGGACCTAACCTTGAGCTGAAGAGGTCAGTGTAACTAGATGTAATTGACCAACCTGGAAAAGGTGACATTTCCTAGGATAGTAATGAAAAGTTCATCTTGTTCATGCAAGGAATATAAGAATATTAGGGTTAGACATGTAGTTGTGGTAGTTAAAGAAAGATTTTGTTTTATTACAGTTTGAGTCTTAGTTGTGGTCATCACACCTGAATCATTATTCTTTCAAGAATAACCACAGCTTCAGTTGTTTCAGTAAAACGCCCGGTCCAGTACTTTGCTCCAGACTAAAATATCTCCACAACTACCGGATGGATTGCCACAAAATACGATACAGATTTTCATGGTTCGTAGATGATGAATCCTCCTAACTTTAATGGTTGACTGACTTTTCCTCTAGCAACCACACAGGTCAAAATGTCAGTTTATCCAGTATTTTTGGTTTATAACTAAATGCTTGCAAAACTAAAGACATTCCCATCAGCCTCAACTTTATTTTGTGTTTTGTTAGTATGCTACATTCTTAAATTAGATGCCTACAGTTTCTGTGGAAGGGGCCATTTTCACACAAATTTAGGCCGCCTAGAGGGAATTTCCCTTTTCTTTGTATACAGTTATGCCACCTCTAATATTCACTTCAGCCTGAACACACCTTTAGGGGTTTCTTTGCTGTTTACAAAATCCAAACTTGTGCCCCATCCCTTTCAAAATACAAAGGGATCTGACAATAAGAAGCGTATGTCCTGGCAGAGACTTCAATCTTCTCCTATCTGTGTGAGATGATTAACAGTGAGGAGAGGATGATGTGACAAGGGCACAGATATGAAAACACTTGACTGAGGCACGGCGATAAAGAAATAAAACAGAAACTGTCAGTGAACAACATTAAGGTTTCAGGTTTGATGCGGGGGATTATCGAGCTCAGGCAATTTTCAAGTCACTAGAGGTTGTTTTTCATGCTTCATACAAAACACAACGGCAGCAAACGGCTTCTTCTGAAGGGAGAGAAAACATGAACACGAATACCTCCGACTACTCGGTGTTCAGACAGAACAGAAACAATGTAAAGGAGAGAGGAAACACGTTTTAAAAAAGAACATTTTATTTATTAAAGAGTACGAAGGAACCTTTTCCCAGCCTTAAAAGTGCTGCGAGTTGCTTCTGAATCTTGCCTGAACCTTCTCTAAAAGCCGATGTCTACTTGTAATAGAAAAAGATTTTGGTATACTATATATAAAGTGGAAGAACTAAGTCTTGCACTTAGAGCCAGCAAGTCTATTTTTCAAGGGCTTGCTGGATGAGCTATTTCACACACTATACAAGTTTGAAATATGATGGACAATTGGTTGTATTGGCTTCAGGAGCAGTCTGACTTTCCTGTTTTCTGTGCTGATTTCATGTCACTGGTCTCTCACTGTAAATTAAATATCTTTGGGTTTGGACTGTTGGTCGGGCATTTTGGATATAACGAAAATAACTGGGGTACTGTTGTGAGTCTTTGCATCCCCTCAGTCTGTCATCGATGTGGAAAATATCAAGATAAACACAAAACCGACTTTCCTTGAAAATAATTCATGAAAAAATAAAAACATATAGGATGCAGTTGTGGTGAGATTATTGGGCCTTCAGTAGAACATGCTGCATCGACAAAAGATTAACTAGCCAAAAACAAACTGAGTCGACTACAATCTGTGCATCAATTAGTGTGAGAGCATTAGCACGTTTCTCTCTTAATCTTCTACAATGAGGTCAGCTGTCAACTCTTCACTGAATGCTTAATTACTATTTGGGAAACATGTCTTGATTTTATTTTGAACCTGGGGCTCACTTTCCTCCACCACAGTTGTTCAGTTTGCACATTGAATGTTGTTGTATCTCATGCTTATTTTTTGGACTTTTTGACTATTTAGATAACTGATTAATTCTGCAGTTTAAGTCGTTATTAAGCACAAAACAAAAAGCCAAACGTTTGCTGGTTCCAGCTTTTCAAACGTGAGGATTTGCCATTTTTCCCTCTTTGATATCATGTGAATCGAATATTCTGACATCCTAGGCTCTGGAAAACTCTGACAGGCAGTTTCCCTTATTTTTTAACTATTTTTTCAGACTAAACTTTCAATCACATAACAGATTAATAGATAATGCAAATAATAGTTGCGGCTCTAAAAAACAGATTACACGAATCTATATCAAAATACCAGTATGTTTCTCCAGATTAAACGCTTATTTTACATCCATTCCAAAATCCCTTTCTGTGCAGCAAACCCGTAATGAATCCGTTTATCTGAGTGGGTGGCAGTAACACTGCTATGGTCAGTGGTTTCCCGCTGGGGCCATCCATGCTCAAAATTGATGCACTCATGCTCCTCCACCAAATGGTGTGTGCAGCGTACTGTAAGATACTGCTGCTTTCAGTAACGGGAGCTGGCTTTCATGATTGTTGGCAGGTGTGTGGACGGCAACAGGAAGGTGTAATCAAGGAGAGGGACGTCGGCCTTTGTTATGCAAGTGAGATGCCGTCGAGAGAGTCTTGGACCCCTTCCCGGGTTCCATTGCTGTCGTAGCGTTTTGCCGGCGCGGGTCAAGTGACTCGGCCAGTTCCCGCCACAGAGCACTCTCGCTGTGACGTGCTGTTGGTTTTTCACATATGCGTGTCCCTCATTACTGACGGGAGCTAACGTGCGGGGCCATCTGTCCGGGGTTCGAGCCAAGACAATATAAAAGGGTGTAACAGTGAATGTGACTATTGCAGCTGTGGAAGGTAATGAAGGTATCAGTCACTGTATTATTACAGAGTGACAAAAGCCAAGCCTCACTACCCTCTCCTGCTAATGGATCCCCGCCATTATTTGCTGAATAAATCCTCCTCACCGTGTCTGTGTCTGTCTCTTCCTCTTCGTCACTCTGTCTCCTCCCTTTTCTTCCCGTCCTTCCAATTCTTATTTTCTGCTTCCTTTCATCTTTTCTCCCTCTGAACCTCCCTCTTGTTTCCCCCCCTCGTGCCTAATTCCCCGTCACCCGTTTTCACTGTCGTTCCCCTTCCACCTAATCCTCATTTTCGCTTTCTCATTACACCTCCACCTGCCCTCGTTCTCGCGCTCCCCGACTCTACCTTTACTTATGTTCTCTATTCACCTCACTCTCGCTCTTCTTCTCTACCTCCCACAGTCCCAGTGAAGCAGAGAGAGAGAGAGAGAGAGAGAGAGATGTCGCAGAAGAAGATATTCCTGGTCTTCGTTGCCATCAGTACTGTCAGTCTTCTGCTGCACCATGGGGGCCACTTGAGCTGGTGAGTGATTGAAACACGCCCACACATACGCAAACACACACTTACTCCCTTTAGAGACCCTCTATCTCTCTGTAAGTCCATATGGTGCTAATTACTATGAAAAATGTGACAATGGCAGCTCCTGTCTTTTTCTTTTAAAGTCAAATTAATAGAGGGACTGGCTTATTATAATACTCCGATATGGAGACTTTGAGTGCTGATGCTCTGCCAAGTTGGTCGTGAGACCAATTATAAAAGTAGAGGGAATCGTAGATCTTTTGACAGCCCTGTATTCGGTTCTCGTACCCTTTTCAACTTAACGCTTTGCTCATAAAACCTTTTCCCCATTCCTGTCGTTACTGTCTGCACTCGCTGAGCGTTATTGCTCTGCCCCTCGTCTCTACTTTCCACACATTGTTTCCACACCTTTTCAATATCTGACCCTAGTTTCAGCCTGCTGTGAGTACTACATGCTGAAATACTGCAGAGTATTCACTATGTTTGCACCCATTAACACGCATGATTTGAACTTCTCTGTGATTTTACATTTAGGTCTTTTGCTATGGTAAAATTGTATTATGAATATTCCTCTTCATTAGAATTCATTACACTGATACTACTGATGCATCCGTTTCATTATTTATCATCTTTTTTGGAAACAAGAAGATGCAAGGAATTCAATTTTATGTTAGGTCCTATTGTGACTGTCATTATCATACTTAATATTTATTGTTTATGTTGTATGCATAATTGAAACACTCCACTTTTTCACATTGCAGATGTAAAAATGTGTCTTGTATTAGTATGTAGTAGGGCTAGAGTCATGATTACGATAATACGAATATATTTCCAATAACAATACATATCACGGTACATAAAGGAATTTAAAACAAAGAAATCATAAAAGAAGATTAAACAATCAAATGGATGTAGTGTGTCAGAAACATGACACAAAACTGATTTTAGTTAGTTTACAGTTTAATTTGCAGTCAGCTGGGAATTATTATTTAAATAATTTCCATCACACTGTGATTCCATTGAAAGTCAATAAATGATAATATTGATCTTTACTTTACTGTTGTACCAACTCTGTCCAGTCCCATACTTCAGTATCTTCCATTATCTGTCCAATGTCTGTGCAATTGCGTCTCTAATGTCATCATTTTATTTGGAGTTGATGTTCCTTTTTCTGGAGCTAATGGAGCTTCAAATACAGTCTTACACTTTCTTTTTCTTTCTCCAGGACCATGGAGGCCTTCCACCTCGGTTGTCCTGCCCTCCGTTCCCACCCTGCCCCGGGCCTGAAACCTAAGCACACTAATGTGGTCTTCCTCAAGACCCACAAAACGGCCAGCACCACCATGCAGAACCTGCTTTTCCGCTTCGCGGAGCGCAACAACCTGACAGTGGCGTTGCCCGTGCAGGCCTGCAGCCACCAGTTCTGCTACCCACGCTCCTTCACCACTCACTTTGTCCACCCGCACACGCTACCGCCGAACATCATCACCAGCCACATGCGCTTCAACAAGGCGGAGCTGCACCGCCTGATGCCCAATGACACAATATATTTCACGATCCTGAGAGAGCCCGGCTCCATGTTTGAATCCTTGTTCAGTTACTACAACCAGTACTGTCAGAGCTTCAAGAGGGTCCCCAATGGCTCCCTGGAGGCTTTCTTAGAGGAGCCCTGGCGCTACTACCGACCTGATGAGAAGGACTCCATGTATGCACGCAACACCTTGACCTTCGACTTGGGCGGAGACAAGGATCGCCCGGCAACAGATGTGGCTTATGCGCGGGCCTTTCTGGCAGAGGTGGAGAGAGTTTTCTCCCTGGTGATGATTGCTGAGTACTTTGACGAGTCGCTGGTTCTCCTTCGCCATCTCCTCTCCTGGGATCTGGATGACATCCTGTACGTTAAGCTCAACATGCGGACGCCAAGCTCAAAGCGGAGCCTGACACCGGGCCTTCCTGCAAAGATCCGAGCCTGGAATTCCTTGGATGCACGTCTCTATGACCACTTCAACGCCTCGTTGTGGCGCCAGCTGTCAGCTCTGGGTCCAGCCTGTGTGGCAAGGGAGGTGCGACTCCTTCGGCGAGCCCAGGAGAGGCTGATGAGAAGCTGCTTTGGCGGGCGGATGCCACTTCTCCGCTCGGCCGCGCAGATCAAAAACAAGGATCTCCGTCCCTGGCAGCCTAGTGGAAAAGTCGACATCGTGGGCTACGATCTCCCGGTAAATCTCAGCCATGGGTTCTCGAGCCAGGCCCAGGAGCTCTGCCTCAAGCTCATCATGCCAGAAGTCCAGTACACGCGGGTGCTCCTACGTTCCCAGTCACTGCGCTACCGTCGAGGCTACCAGCTGCGGCCTCCACAGCAGTCGCATCCCGTCCAGCCGCCCATTCGCACAGTCCTGCCTCGGCATCCTCAAGTGCAACGCAGCCAACCGCCCCCTGCAGCCCCAGCACCTGCATCAGGAACAGGGTCCACCTCCACCTCTAAGCCTGCTACAGGAACTCAAGGTCGGACCACAAAGTTAGGGCCTAAATCCTCACAAGCCCAGGCCTCATAGACTGAAAAATAGATTTGAATATAATCTGAGTGCCCAAAAGACTGCATTGTCCTACCCACCCTGACCCTCGAGACAATGGTGCGTGGTTGGTGCGGCGTGCTGCGAAAAACGTCTGGGTTGTTCTTGAACCAATGTCTCTCCTGTACCTTCCAGAAATTAGAAAATATCTGGACTTGAACTTGGATCTCTCTCCTCTCTGGTCTGTGAAACAGAATAAGAGTTGGCAGACACAAGGGTGAGAGAAATCCACACTAGGACTCGGCTCAATTGCACACCTCTGTACCCCCAACCACAGCGGATGGGAGAGGGTTTTAGGTGAAAGTGGCTCTTTGAAGCAAATCTGTTATGTGCAACCGGGACTCAATAGGGAAGTGGCGATATCGGGCCTATTGTGAGGCACAGAGTGGGCTTTGTGTGTATCACACTGGTATAGTATCATGTTACTTGCTTTCATTCTCTGTTTTTCAAGCTCTTTTTCGCTCTCTCTTCCTAACATATGCCATTTAAAGTCCTTCAGAGAGACATAATGACATAAAGGGATCAGCTATCAGGCTTCCAAAGAGCCTCCTAAGAGGCCAGACAGACATTGAGATCACCTCCAACCAGTAATACAACAGCAC
Organism: Lateolabrax maculatus; assembly: GCA_031216445.1. NCBI lineage: Eukaryota > Metazoa > Chordata > Actinopteri > Acropomatiformes > Lateolabracidae > Lateolabrax > Lateolabrax maculatus. The sequence goes on from CM062207.1 coordinate 5,975,619, forward strand.
AATCAACAACTCTTCTTCTTTGTCTTCTTCTTCTCTTACAAACTCTAGATCCTAAAGCAATGGGAAGAGGTGGGGTTAAAAAGCCAGATAGACAGATAAAAGCGAGAGAGAGAGTGCACCTAAAGACTGCTGGATACTCAATTTGGCCTCCCATTATCGCCATGAGTCACACAGAGACTGAACACACACATAAAGCCTGTGTCCCTTCAGCTTTCAATCTCTCTGGCTCCCTCCCCGCATCTTTCTCTCCATCCTCCATCCTCTCATCCCTGCTGCTACCCTCTGGTCGCGCTCTCAGTCCAGAGAGCAGCACTGACATCTTGCTTTCTTCAACCCAGTTCACCCCTGATTGCGGTCTCCCTCGGACCACCAGCTGAGATCACATCTTGCATCGCAGAGACTTTCCATTGAAGGCAAGGTTTCTGGATGTGGGGTTTTATTTTAATGTTGGGCGTTATTGCAATAAGATCTCCAGGCCTACGTTCTATATGAAAGGCATGGATTTAATAACCTACCAGCAACACTATACCGCGCACATAGGCACAAACAAAAACGTAAAGCAACGTGACAGGACAAAGTCCTGAAGCCTGTGGGTCGTGGTGTTTGAATATTTAATCGTCTCCTCTCATGGCCTTCCTATGGCCCATGTTCTTGGGTTACACAGCAGAACATTTCCATTAAAATTACAAGGACCAGAAAGCTTCTCACTCTGGACCCGGAAGCGCAGGAGGACAAAGCGAGAGGTCGACGTGGGATGCTCAAAGCCTCACAGGGCTGGTGGGCCGGCTGGGTTGGCTGGGACCTTAAAATGTCATCACTTATCTCAGCTGTGATCCATTTTTAATGCATTCTGCTCATATTTAATGTGTCATTTATGTTCTTTTATTCCTCCAGTGATCAGCAGGCTACTGTTAAGTAACTGAGGGGTGGAGGAAGGATGCCTGTGTGTGTGTGTTTGTGTGAGAGTGTGTATGTGTGAGCCAGGAAGTTGAGGCTCTCTCTGCTTCATGGTGTATTTTCTTTCCCCGGCCATCCAAGTTGGCATGGCAACAAAAGGAAGTAACGTGTGTGAGATTTATTAAAACTATGTATTATTTATTATCGGGACATGAAGAGTCCCATTAATGTATTTTTAACTGTTATTTTACATGAATCACTGGATAAAAATGGTTCTTTGCCATAGAGGTAGTGGTCCTTTATAGGTTCAGCATACTACTTGAGGCAACAGTGGTGGAACAAGGCATGTGGCAATGACATAAAAAATTCATTCTATACATGTTTTACATAATTAAAAACTACAAAGACCACTTTTGAAAACCGCACATTGAAACAAGTGTAGTCGCTTTCAAATTAATCTTTCATTGAGCAGTGCTTAAGTGCTCAACCACACAATGCTTTTGTGGTTGGAGTCTGTCGTACTGTAGGTTACAATAATGAAAAACACACAAACCGCCGCTGCTCTAACGGGTTTAAAAAGTGGAGGGGGTGTAAAGCAGATCGAGGAGGAGGGGATACACAGTTTTATGAAGTGGCTGTGAATATTTGAATTCAAAGTGTGCTTATGTGAACTTACCGGGGAACCTCAGCTTTGAAAGTATGAGATGCCTAGCTGTTTTTATTTACTTACACGTACTTTATGTGTTCAGATATGTGTTTATAATATTTCTTGAAGGTTCATACACTGTAAAAACTGTCTAGCTCAACTCACCTTAAAGGATAAGGCTGCTGTTTTCTATATTTTCCTTACTGTCAACAAATCCCACGATAAGACCAAAACCAACAATGTGTAATTCAGTCTGCTTCTATTTGAATAAAATAAACTACAGTGACTACACAGCCAATACTTGTTGGTCGGATCAATTCATTGTCGGGTTGGGTCTTTCCATGAGATTTATTAGGAGAAATATAGAATATCACCACCCTTATCCTTCATATTAGTTTGTGAAGATGCTGATCCTCAACTAAATTTTTATTAGTTAGAAATCAGATGTATCAAATGTAGAAGAAAGCATTTTGGCTTTTAATGAAACTCCTGAATTGCTTCAACCTGCTGTAAAATAACAAGAAACACTGAAATTTATGTGTTTGTCTGTCACCCTGAAGTATAAGTATTAAATACATAAATTAACACAATGAACTATACAATCATGTGAGTAAATACAGTCTAAATATTGACTCACAAAGTTGTGAAATAATCAAATAAACTTTTCAAACTCAGCGGTACACCTTTTCCATTCCGAATATTTTTATGTCAAAATGTCCTTCATGTCTTTTCCTAATTGTCTCTTTTTGTCAATCAATAAAAACAGGGCAAAGGCAGCTATGTAACTGTTTGGGTCTGAATGATTAGACGGACACACTTTGGACATTTTGTAATAAAAACTGTTGGAATGAAGAAAGAAACTCTGTTAATGTGAGAAGAAGCAGGATGAAATAACATTTTATAATAAAGAGCTGAGTTTTAACATTTTGTTGGATTATTTCAAAATTTCTTGGCTATATTATAGATTTCGTCTGTATTTTTTCAATATCAATTTAATTTCGAACACTTTGGCTCCATAAACATCGGCACAAAACTTCATTTTTAACCTTTAACCTAAGGGTGGTGTTCAGGTACTGTCAGTACTTGCATAAAGGATATAATAAACTGATGCTCAAATGCTCAAAGGTAAATAAACTAAAATACGTGAAAAGACTTTTCCTCCCATGTTTGTGTCTGACTGGGAGCCGGCTGAATAATATGCTTTTATTTCCCCTCAACTGTTCATTTATGATCCCTTTCTCTGTGGCTGTGAGTTTCTCTAAGTGCTCTTTTGATGGTATGAGTCGTTCACCCGGCTGTTCTGCTTCTTGTGAGAGAGTTTTGATAATGGTCATGCTGTCATGTCTTAAGTGTCGGCTGTTCTTCTTTGAAAATGTCAGAGGGGCTGTAAAAACAGTACGCTAAAATCTCATCATCTTCACATTAGCTGCCCCCCCTTCTTATTTTTTAGAGTGACATCGCAAAAGGTGTTGTTTTTTATTTTAGTTTTACTACAAAATGAAACTGCTTCTTTCTTGTGGTGTCAGAGCAATTTTTTGTGTCTGTGCTGAGCTTTTATGTAGCAGGGAAGTAAAAAAGAAGCAGTTCGTTGATATCGGGTGAAAGTGTCATGCTTGATAAGTCTCTGACTGTATTTTCCTCCGTTGCCTGTTTGATCTGCTCATCATTTATTTCCATCCTCTGTTTATGGACTTATCTGTGAACTGAAAAGAGTCTTTTTCTTTCATTTTGGTGATTGAGTGGAAGAGTTTGGGTGGGTGACGGGGCTCTGAACAAATGGCTAACGACAATCAGAGCTAGGGGCCCCAAAGCTTTGTAGTGATGGAGGGTGAACGTGACGAATAAAGTTTGAATGATTTCAATTCATCTGCGAGCCAACTCGTTTTTGTCTCTGCCATCTCTCTTTGCAATGCAGATTTATTCCGATTTGCGCTGACTTGAATTATTCTGAGTATTAGAGCAACGCACACACACACACACACACACAGTCTTCATCAGCAGCGATACATAACACACAGCGACAGTTGCTCAATTAAGATTCTGACTCTAAATGGTTTTCTATTTCCCTGAAGACCCAAACCAGACATTTCAGCCTGCAATCAGTCGTTGGAAATTACCTCCATCCAGCACGCCTGCCTAAATGAATGAACAAATTGCTTCTCACAGGGACAAAAACAAAATGCAAAGTGGTGTGTTTGATATGACTGTGATTGAAGCAATCGTGATGCTGTGTCCCCCTCTGCCTGTCTATCATTATGGCCTGCTGTTGCCATGGCGGTGCCTGCTGTGAGGTGGCCCTCCGGACCGGCTGTCTTGGCACCGCTCTTGTTTCCCCTCTCACGTCTTTGCCGCCTTTCTTTGCTTCGTTGCTCTTGTCTTTCGTATAATCATAGTTCTAAGCATAAGCATGATTGTAATAATTACGGTATCTAATAATAACACAGTGACAACAGAATAAAAGGGCAAAAAGAGAAAGAAAAGATACCAGGTCGAAACAAGCACCTGAAGTTCAGATGATTTACTTTCTTTCCTTTTTTCTGCACTTTCTCCTTAAAACAGACTTACTGCGAGTCAGATGAGGTGAAGGTGCAGAGACACTCTTAACAGCATGGAAATGACAAATACGAAACAACAATGTAGAGAAAATTAAATATAAAATAAACCATCAGTGAGATTCAATGGTACAGTTAATGTCCACTCTGATATCTTTATGTGCCTCCTCTATTCTGCAGTGAGTGATTATTCACTTAGGAATGTATATAAATGACTGCACTTAATGAGAATTTACATTAATTTAATATTTAACGAATCGTTTCATTAGTTATTTACTTTTTATCCATGCTAGTGCCGTGGCTGGTCCGTCCGTCCACCACTTTGGTCCAGACGGAAATCTCTCAACAAATATTGGATGGATTGCCATGAGATTTTGTGCAGACAACATGGCCCCCCCCCTAGGATGAAGTCTCCTGACTTCTGTAATTCCCTGAACTGTTATCTAGCGCCAACAGCCTGCCGGTTGCCATTTGGGCTTTTATCTCAACAACTTTTGGATGGATTGACATGAAACTTGGTACACATATTCATCCCCCCTCAGTTGAATTACGTCGGTGATGCCCTGACGTTTCATCCAGCGCCATCATTTGGTCAAAATATGTGTCCAACGCTTTGGTTTAAGAAAAAAAATAATGAAATTCACATCAGTCTCAGCTGGTGATCATGGTAAACATTACACCTGCTAAACATCAGCATGTTAAAAATTGTCATTTTGAGCATGTTAGTATGCTGAACATCATCTCTAATACATATGGAAATTGCGTTCCTGACTTGAAAATACATTTTTCTGTCAACATTGCAGAAGTAATAAAATAATACAACAAAACAAATACAATCTTGTATTTGTTGTTAAATCTGACATGGCACTACAGCCCCTTATTCAAGATAACAGAACCAACATTATTTATTCCTCTCGTCGTTATTAGTCACACTGGTAATTACTATCCTGAGTCGTTCTGTGGCGTGGACACGTGCAAGTTTCTGTCCATCCTCCATTACATGAATGCATTAAAGCGAAAGTAAAAACTGTCTACACTGAAAACAGCAAAAAAGAATATGAGAGAGAATGAAAGGGTGGGTTACAAAATGGCCACTCATTCGGGATATCAGGCTACATGCACTCACAAGATCACATTTAACTCCCTAATAACACACAAACACACGGCTGCGTACTCCGCATCATGCACTCAAATGCATTAAATCTCTTATTAATGTATAAACAGGCTTTTACACATGCACACAAGGGCCTCTCTGACACAAACAAACAAATTCCCTTGCGGCACAAAACCAAAGCGAGACCTCAGACACAAACAATGAAACAAACACACAGGAACCGAGGGATAATCAAGCCCAAACACTCCACTACAGTGGATTTCATTAATTCCATAACCACGTATTTATATGTTGTGCACATGCTGTTCTGTGTAGCAATTTATAAGATTATTCATTGGAAAGTGCACAAGTGGAACTGTAGATAAATTGAAGGTGTTGTATTGTTATCTAACCTCAAATGCCTTGCCTTGATTGCAGTATGATTGGGCCTAAAATGTCAGGCCCCGATTTATCATCGAGGAAAAGGTGTATTTCCAGCCTTTATGTATTCCAGCTCTGTGTCTCTCGTTGTATAATCATAAAAAGAAATCATGGCACTCCGGTTAAATATGTTTACACTTGAACATCAATTCTAATAATAGCCACAGAGTGAATTTGGACAGTGTATGGAAATGTTAAATCCTCTCTTTTGAGTCTGTAGACAGAGTTTAAACAGAATCTTTCACAAAGAAATGGCTTTTTAATGTTGTGCATCTGGACATCACACATTACATGACCATATTTCTATCTTGAGTGACAAATGTGCTTGTTCAACTGCTCTCTGGTGAAGATTATATCAAACCAAATCATTATATACCATCTAAATCTAAAAAATAAGATTTTCCTCTCATTCAGAGACCTGACAGACTTGCATCTTGACTTTGCTTATGAGGAATAGTGACTTGGACCTGCCCCCAGTGACCTGAGACTTGCTGTGATAGATTTGAGTTATGAGATGGACTTCTCGGGTCTGATTAAAATCACAGAAATGAGGACCTGAGACTTGACTTGGACTTGCCTGCTCTGATACTTGATTTAGTGACCCCCTAAAGACTCATTGATTATTGACATTCATTTTTGGTTCGTCTGGAGGAAGACTTTCCTGTTTAAAAACAAGGTGTAGAAGCTCCAGTTGTTCCAGTTCAGGTGCAGATCTCCTGGAAGTCTGGGGGCCCCAGCCTAACTTTTCTTTGTTGACTGATGCAGTTCTTTTGTTCTTTTGAAGAGTTGTTTTGTTATCTCTGCTTATGAAGACTATTGTTTAATGACTGGCATTTAATCTCGTATTACTTAGGATTTATATTAATGCAGAGCTGTATACCTGAGACTTGGGCTTGAGTCTGTCATAAAAATATGGACTTGAAGACCTGACGAGACTTGATTTGACTCTAGAGGAAATGAAGACTTGACTTAATGACTTGCTCAGATAAACTTGAGATGGACTTCTCAAGAAGAACTTTTGAGACTTTTTTTGAGAATTTTTTTGAGACTTGAGGGGAAGAATATTTACTTATTATATAAAATATTTTACCAAGTGACAACTACAAGCTGATATCCTTGTGTATAAATACAGTCCATTTACCATTTGCAGACGGGACTTGGATCTGACCTTCATGACTGGAGACTTGAGATAGGAAACGTCAAACAAGCAGAGCCGTAGACTTCAGACTTGGACTTGAGTCTGATTAAATTACAAAAATGAGGACTAAAATTATTTAACTGGACAGCAAAAACATTCAAGACTTGACTTAGACTTGCAACAAACATCTGGAAAGTTACATAGATCACACAATGACACCTGCATGAGCTCGATTCACTGACGACCACTCTTTCAAGTACCATGTCAGATGGTTTGCAGAAATGATTTGAAAAAACAGAGAGAATAATTTAAAGAAATCGTTTCCAAATATTGACTCTCAAAAATACAGAGGATCAATCTCATAAATTGTAAGCAAACCGAACTTGCCACTGATCCTTTTCTAAGTGTCAAATATGTACGATGTCTCTTCAGTATGTCATGTGTCTTTCCATATTCTAACATTTTACCTCAGTTACCAATCCCTCCTTGTATTCACTGCTTTAACATGTCCGCTTTTAACAGCAGCAGGAAGAATCATGCAGCTCTCCAGCTCTTCTGTCAGGCTGTGTTGGCGACGGTTGTTGCAGGCTAAATGTAGTCCAACTTTGTGAGTCACAGAGAGCAAGGAGGCACCGTGGCACCGAGGTTTCAATGTATTTTTGCCTTTTGTGAGTCAGAGCGTGTTGGAACAATGCGGAGCGCAGGAGGCTGGCTGGGTGGGCTGCTGGAGCAGCTTATCCCTGATAATGTGCGCTCATCCCCTCTCTGAATAACCGCTCGGCTGGGTTCAGAGGTGCCACTGACATCGAATCTACCTTTTGTTCTTGCCTTCACTCTCTCCTCTACAGAGAAGGAATTTATAGTTTTACATGTGTTTCTCTGAGGCAAACATTATATAATTGAGTGAGTTAAAGCTCGACTTGTGAAAACCAAAGAATCAAAGTTTTTCCAGGCTGAATTCAACGCACGGAAGTTCAGCAAAAAAGGCAAGAGGAGGAAGCTGAACTTTTTGTCAGCTAATCAATTGTCCAAGTTCAGCCTTTGCCATTCAGGTGCCAGTTAACTGAAACTTGAACATTTTCTCCATAGGTTAGATTATTGCACCTGTTCCCCTGAAATTTTAAAAAGGGCACAATGTCCTTTGGGGTGAATGAGTCTGTAAACATTTTCTACCCTGAGTAAGAATTTATTATTTATTTTTAGTTTTTCTCAATAAAACATAGTTAGCAGAATATGCAAGCAGGCAAAATAATGAGAAAAAAAGGCTAAAACTATACAGCGTAGACGGCAAACAAACAATCTGAAAAGGAACAAACCCTGAGGGACTTGTATTTATGTACTGGGGAACTGATGAGGGAATCGTGAGCAGGTGTGTAGGTGGGTGTGAAGCTCAGGTGTGTAGAAAGGCAGGTTTTATTATTCTAACCCCAACCACACCTTAACCATAGTTTATTTGCCATGACCACGCTTTCCACGCAGGCCTGTATCACTGTAGCGAGATTGATAACAGAGCTAGATAGTAGAGCAACAGAAACGTACCTCTCTGCACTGTGTTAATAGGCTATAACGACACGGCCAATTGACACAGACTGTGGCTGTGATTATGACTATAGCCATGGGATGATGCAGCTTTGGGCACTGCTGTGGATGTGATTGTGGCTGAGCTTTGGCTGTTGCTGACACATTAATGAGTGTAACACTGACTACATTCAGCGGTTGTGTGTGTGCACGGTGAGTTGACGGGGTTGTGTTGGCTGAGCGTTGTGATGTAAGCACCGCGGGTCTTAACAATCTTAACAACGCTTTCTCGGCCAATGTTGACAGTAAAGAGGGGTCACAGTACAGCTCCCGTAGCCATATCCATAGCATCACATCGATTCAACCACAAAGGCAGCCGTAGTCCGAGCAATAACCACATCCAGGCAGTAGAGCACGTTTTAAAATTTATTTTATATTTATTTCCAATATTCATCAAATGATAAAGAATTAAAAAGAACGTTTATTATTTTATCATTACCAAATTGTGCCTTGTAATGTACTTTTTGTGGAAAAGATTGACCAGATTTATGTTATAAACCAATACATAAATAACATTTTTGAGATAAAAAATGATTTGTGATATGTTACACCCCGATTACTTAAATTATGTTTTAAAAAATCAAAATATAAAAATATTTATTTCTGGGTCTCGAGTAGTTTTTTTCTTGTCAAAACAATAATTTCATCCATCACGCCCTCATTTTCCTGCCTTTCTCTGGACGTGATGCAGCCTTTCACACAGACAGATGTTTGGAGAGGGGGGTGGACAGATGAAGGAATGACGTGAGGGAGTGATGAGAGGATCTGGGATGAAAGGAAAGCCTGACTCTGCGTGTTGAGAGGACTTCTGTCAGCTCTGATCACCCACAGCAGACGGCCGGGGCTGCGAACGAGTTTTTGCCGGAGGGACAGACGGATGGACAGCCATCAGCCATTTTTGTTGTTGTTTTCTTTTCACATGAGCCAGTGAAGGGATGGAGGTTAGGTCTCATTTCTGTGACCAAAGTCCCCATCCCTCCCTTTCTAGTGTGTGTGTGTGTGTTTGTGTGTGTGTTTGGGATTTGAAGGCAAGCCTGAGGGGAAAAAGAGAGGAGCTAAATCGGCTCTGCATAAACATGAAATGAACAGATACTTCAGCACAAGCACACGCGCGCAAAGCCGTCTCTGGAAAACACAGCTTCTCGCACATACGCGTGCTTTGACTCTCAAAGTGACACGCAGAGACATGCAGATTCACAAGCACCTTAATTAAACAACATCACAGGGGGGTCTATGGGGGATTTCTACCTTCAAAGCTGTCTGTGTATGCAAATGAAAAGGCCAGAAGTGAAGAGAGGCTGGAAACGAGAGCCTGGAAGGAGGCAGCGGGAGGACAGGCTGAGGGTAGAGTGAGGAGGAGGGAGTGGGCTCAGCACAACGTAACGTGTAGCTGGTGTCAGGGTTTTGGCTTTTTATTTCAACTGTTCTCCGCGGGCTTTGGGCAGAAGTCGCTGGAACTAAATTTTGCACCTGCAATAACCATCCATCCACACATGCTGCCACTTGCGATGCAGGCTCCGCAAAGTAGCCCAGACACCGTCGTCCCCGGCTCTCTCTGGTCCGTCTCAAGGTGTTCCCAGGTCTCCTGTCAGAGTCGCTGTCCAGTTGGAGGTGTAATGGTGTAATATCCCAACATGGAGGCAACCGGGAGGCATGAACCACCTCAACTGGCTGCTTTCAGGGGGGAAGGAGAAAGTGAAAGTGCTTCAGAAATCTGGGGAAACATCAATGTCCGTATCACCAGTAATAATGTCCATATTGGACAATCCCAAATCTCTTAATCTACATCCACTGTCAACATATAGTGCCAATGCAGGAACTAGTGCGCCCTTAATGCAGAGAGGCAAGATCAATACACTCTCATGTATTAGCTTAGCATAAAGACTTGAAGCAGGGGGAAACAGTTCGCCTGACTCACTCCAGGGCTCTCAAAATATGACTTCCTGTAAATTCTGTTTCCGACTTGTTTTTGCTGCCCCCAAATGGCCAAAAAAGGTTTTGGAGGTTTAACGTAAACTGAAATGTAAAAAGTTTTAAAGGTGTTACATGCCAGACCCATTTGTCTGTGGGCGCAGTGACGTCCTGGAGTCTACTCTGGTGACTTCAGGAAGCCGCTGGTAAATTGGTCCAACTATATTCTGTGATTCCCAAAATGTCAAAATATTCCTCTAAAAAGGTCAAGACCCACAACACAAGCAGCAAAGAAAACAACAAAACAGATTGGAGGGCTCTTTGGGACACAGACCATCTTTTATTTCCGATGTGCTCAAGTTTGTCAAATATGACGGAAATGCGGAAAACCAACTTTGTACCAAAGCTTCAAAAGTTAAAAAATTAAGGAGACTGATGATTACGGATGATGAGTTGCAGGGAAAATATCAGAAATGCGAGGAAACACATTTAAAAAATCATGTGCTATCAAGTCAGTTGATAGATGTGTGCCGGATGCCTGTGCTGATTGCTGATAACACACCCTACTGTGAACGCGCATTCAATCATACAACAGCACAGACATCTTCTCCAACCCTACAAACACTTTTAACCAAATCAGATTTTTTAAACATTATATACGGACGTATGCACACACCTTGATGCAGCCATGCCAGAAATCACATAGCTTGATGGGCACTCACATGCGCAAATGGACATTAAAAAATCACACAGCCCTCGTCTTTATCAGCCTGCTGTGGCTCTAGCCGATGAATCAACTGCAGACCTAAAGCCTCCACCTACGGCCCCACTGTTTGCTAAGACTCCCATGGCCGCAGCTCAAAGCACGCCTCGTACTTCCCTCTGCAGTGCACCACTCTCTGACCCCATGCCCACACAGGAACTGTGATCTAAAATAAAACAAACAAACACTTTGTTCTCTGCAGGGTGAAGCCCGCTCGATATTCGAAAGGAGTGGAAACCTCCCAGGGAAATGTGTGTTTCTTTTCAACTAGAGACGAGTTGGACGGGTGTGTGCATTTGAGTGTGTGTCAGAGACTTGAAGCCGTGCAGCATGCAAAGGGAATATGTGTTTGCATGCTGATGAGCTACTGTATATAGTGTGTCCATTTCTGTTTACGTGTCCATACTATGCATTCCTCTATATGTTTCAATGCAATGCATGCAGTTTACATTGTTCTGCATGTGACCTTTGTGTCTTCGTGGCTGCATGCATGTGCGTCTGAATTCGTCTAGCGGGCTGTCAGGTTTGCGCCGTTATTGTTGGCTGGTTCTGGAAACTCCTTAAACATTCATCAGCGCCAAACATCAAGCGAGGAAGCAAGACCACGGCTGTGAACTGTGTGTGTAGGTGCGCCGCGCTACAAAGAGCATAAGAAATGCCGCAGACCGAAGTCAGGAACAGAACTTTTCTTTTCTTTCCAATCACCTAAAGCACGAGCAGGGAGATGCCATAATTCAGTAGTGTTAGCGGCGTGTAATTTACAATATTGTTGATAAACCACGTTAGATAGAATTTAATGTAGAATTGAACAGATTTCATTAAGGAGCTGCTGGCTCCTCTGTCGACTGAAAAATTCACACTGATTTCAGAGATACTGAAAATGTTTCTGTTTGATGTTTTTCACCTGACAAAATTGGGCTTAGATCTCACAAATAAACGTAGATGTCTTGGTTTGTCTGTTGCACAAAGCTAACTTGTTTTCCTTTTAAATTGGACCCATTTTCTATGTTGTCTTGGTTAATTAAGGGTCTTTTTTAAACCAACGCATGGCTGAATGAGCCACGGATTCAAGATGCTCAGCTTTTTACTTTTTCGCAGCGGATTTCAGTAATGAGTCGAGCAACATCAGCAAAAATAAATAAATACTTCTTTCCAAGGGATTCCTGCTGTGTCTAAAACCTTTTCCCATATCAGCAACTTACTTGCTGATAGTGTTTTCCTCATTATTTCAGTAATCAGCGGGTGACGTTGATGTTAAACGTTTTAGTTTTTGAAGTGCCTGCGATCCCTTTGGCCACCCACACTGGTGTTTTTTCACTTATCTTGCCTGGTTAGACATCCTCTGTGAGCGTGAACAGACTGAGGCCGATGGCTCCTTTACTCTCATGTGAGCTGCGTCACCTAGTAGGTGTGAGACAAACGATACCTGCGTCTTCCTTCATTAGAAAGCGGTCAAAGTTTTCAATAATCCAGTTAAATAAGTCAACAACTACTACCAGGACTGGCAGAAAATTCATGATTTTCACACAGTGTATCCTGATGACTTTCCATTAGGTTTGTCCAATACTTTGATTTATGACTAAATACCTTTAAAACTAATGACAAAACTAATGTGTTGTGCTAATTAGTTAATGTTACCCTGTGCAGGTATGTAGGGTCTTTAAAATGAGTAGGCCTGTATTTTGATGCAACTGTCATAGAATCAGATAAAGTCAACATTACCTTCCTTTACCACAAATTGGATTAATTACAGTCTCACGCTTTCATGTTTTGTCGTCGCTAACCATAAATAAGATTGTCTTTGGGCAAAAGAAAAAATAAATAACTAATATGAACTCCCTTTTACTTTCCGTACTTGCTTTATTTCAAAGCCTGACTGTCTTCTCTCCGTCTGCCTTCATATAATTAACTCCAACCAAATGTGCATGATGACTAAATCCGTCATATTTACATGTTTCTATGGATATTATACTTGTGTATATTATACTTTGATAGATTCCGCGCACTACGCCTACGGCCTCACAGCCATTTGTTTCTGCTATAATAGCGTGATGAGAGGGAGACAGCGGGCTGTGTCAGAGAGATGACAGAGCCTGTCTCACTTTCATGAAACCTCACACAGACCTGCCTTCACCCGCAGATAAAAGAGCCGAAGAGGAAGACAGGAGGATAATTGGTACAGCAGCATATGCAAATATTTAGCCATTTAGAGGGTTCAGGGATTTCTGTGTGAGTGTGTGTGGGAGTGGTGGGGAGGCTTGTGCGTGTTCGTGTGTCTTGTCCATAGTGTGTTTTAATGCGCGTGAAAGTTTTTTTTTTTTGTCTGTGTGTGTGTGTGTGTGTGTGTGTCTTCTCCCCAAGCGGTTGATGTCACTCAGTAGCCGAGCGGAGGAGCATCTCGGGTTCCCTCGGCTCACAAAGAAAATAACGGCCGCTCTGTTGCAGCGCTCCATTCTTCCAGCAGCCTGCAGAGACCTGGTGGGCCTTACAGGGGATCTCTCGACCCCGCTCATTGTCAGCCCCTCTCTTTCTCTCTCTCTCTCTCAATCCCCTCAAACACACACACCACTTCATGTTCTCGTTCCTCTTCGCCATCCCTCTTGTCTCCTCTCACCCGCACCTCCCGCATTCCCAGTTTCTCTTGAATCCTCTGGCCTTCACTGGCAGGATTTCACCTCTTCTTCAAAGAGGCTTAAAAACTGTTCAGAAAAACATAACGCTGGCAAAAGAAAACCATCAAAGGACGACCCCAGTCAAGATCAAAGTGCAAATACATCACCTTTTCCCTCACACCATCTCTCCATCTTCTTCCTGGGATTTCTCTGACACCTCCGTCTTTCACAAAACACAGGTAAATTATGCACTTCTCCTCTGTGTTTCAGTATGTTCTTTTGAAATTACAATTCAAGTTGTGTTTCAAAACAAGACGTGTTGCTGACTGAATGTGAGACGGGCTGCATCTTCCAGCGGCATGTTTTTCTGTTGCCTTGTTTCAATAATGTAACAGTCTAAAGCATCCATCCATACATCATTCAGAGGATCCAACCCCACTTCCCTCTCGCCTGCAGTACTTCCTGAAACAAACAAACAAACTCTGTAAACAAAGATCAAGTTTTTGGTTTTTTATTGATTTCCACTGAAAAATACACTGTTCTTTTTAACAGGAGCAGATCGTTTAAACCGATTTTCACTTCACAAGCCTCTAAAAGTTGGTTTATTTTCTTGTTGTGAGGAGATGCGCACCGCTGTGGTTTACAATGAGCAAAGCATGTGCTGCAAAATGGGCCCACTGGGCAGCGACGCAGGCCCAAAGGCATCAGGAAGCCCCACAGAAAGACTCTCAAAGGGAATACAAATGAGCTGCTGATTTATTAATGGTTAATAAATCATTTTCTGATGTTTTATGGATCAGGTATGGGCTGGTATTGAGTTGGGTCAGCAGGTGGACTGACTTCTGACTTTCTAGAAAAGAGCTGCCAGGAATCAAGACAACAATGTTTTTATAGTTATCATTTATAGACTTGATGGTTTATTGTGTCAACCCTTTGTCAATGATTATTAACATGTATAATAGCATGCAGATGACTAACTCACTTTTGCTGATGGCTTATTAGAAAGTAAGAAACCCTTTATTAACATGTGCAACTGCAAATTCAATCATTTATCAGCCTTCATCAATTACTTCTTAACATTTATATCTGCAGATTTGATGGTTTGGTAGAAACTGAGACACTCGGGATCATTTATAAATTACTTGACTGTTAATGACTCCCCAGCAAGAGGTTTGTCACAACCCGGCAACTGAGAAGTCGTTCTAATTAAGGTTAGAGCTTATAACAGATGATTTATTAACCATTAATACGGTCATAATGACAGTATTCCTGTTATAGTAATTTTTTAGACAAATTCGCTGTTTTTTTAAATAAACACTGATTGAAGAAGAATCTCCCTGACTGAAAGCAAATAGGGTACACACATCCAAACAACTTGTACAGGCGCTGAATCAATAAGCAACTGAAGGCAAAAGTCGGACTAAAGATCTGCACACTGTACTTATAGATCCCAGCAAATTGAATTTAACAGAGCAACGTTATAATTTGAACAGAGGTCTTCGTCAGGCATTGTCAACTGTAAGCATCTCAATAAATAGCCACAAACACACTCATCACTCAAGTGGCTGTGATCTGCGTGACTGAGACTCAGATCGGACTAATCAGAGCAGAGCTGGATAACGCCGTCTGATACTCCCGTACAGGGGACAAACATGCCTCTGTGGAAAGGGCAACAATAGAAAACAGAAGGACAAGAAAGTTTTTCTCAATAAATAAATTAATACTGATAGAAAAAAACTTCCTATAAAGTATAATGACAAACCATGAGATTATGGTTGTTTGAAAAGTGTAGGTAAAGTATTTTGAGTAATGTCCCTTGAACTCTCCAGCTGAAGATGCACAGTGTTTCTTCTCCTTTTGTATTTTCTTTTTTAAGTCTTTTTCTCTTTAATGTTCAAGATCCCAAAGAGCAAAAGCATGAAACTTCAGCCTCGGATAAAAGCACTCGGTTATTGAGTTATTGAACCGAAGGACAGAGAGCTGGTGGAGGAGGAGGAGGTGTGTGTGTGTGTGTGTGTGTGTGTGTATGTGTGTGTGTTTGTGGGCAGGGAGGGGGGGGGTCGAGGCGGTGGTCTTAACTGTCCGTCGTGGCCCCCGAGAGCGGGAGTCATGGATTTAAAAAAACAGTTACAAGAGAAGAGAGAAGGGGAGTAATCTGACCCCTCCCCTGCTTTGCATTCACATTAAAGAAGTACTCTCGGCTACTTCTACCCCCCCCGACCCCACCCACCCAGGACTGGTCTGAACACACACACACACACTAACACACACACACACACACTAAAACACACACACACACGCACACACACTCACTCCTCCCCTGAAAGACAGCTTTCAGAATTGGATTACCAGCTCTGAATGGGGTCGGTTCCCCTCCGCTGGGTTTCGTCTCCATCCCCTGCCGGGACTAGTGGTCTACACACACACACACGCACACACACACACACACACAAACCCACCCACCCCCACACACACATACACACACACTCCAGTCCTCCTTAATTGGTGGGCTGTGCCCTCATTACATGTCCAAATATATGCATGTGCTGCTATTGTCTCCCCAAAGACTCTGCCTTTGAATGCGGATTGAAAGCGTGCGCCATGCTGTGTTTGTGTCACACACACAGGTGAGCTCGGTGGGAGCTCGGAGAAACAGATCTGGTGTCTTGTTATCTGCTGCATGCTGTTGCTCTCTCTGCTTCTCGCTAAATACCTCACAGTAATTACCATAAAATATTCAAGCAGAAGTGAGTAAAATGGGAGAGCCTCCTCAGCAAGAACCACAATTATCTCCCATCCAAAACACACGTTGCAGCAGGAAGGGAACCAGAACGCTGCCCGAGCTTATTCTGGGCCATCTAAAATCCAGACCTGCCGCTTGCTGCTGAAATTGTGTGGAAAAAATACACCTCTAGGCAGGAATCCATAGCTGTGTAAGCCAGCTTTTTATGCATTTGACTTTCTCTTGTATTGGCAGGCTTTCAGCGTGTAATGCTACCAGTTATAAAGTCAACAACCATTGTAAAATCAAATATAGTGCAGCTGCCAAAAGATGCCAAACTCCATTTTACATGTTTTAAATTATCGTACAGTATATGAAGACACCGTAAGTGAACTCCTTTTTCTTACCTGCTTTGTCTGCCTCGATGCATCTATCAAAATGTTGGTTTCATTCCCTCTGATTATCAGGGAGTGGAGGTGTTAAAACGGTATGAAGGGAAATAAAGTTCTGATTTGATCATGATTCATTCACGACCTCCAACTTGCGTATTTCTACTTGAATTATGGATGGAATTATTTCCTTGGTGATTTGTTGCAATCTATGATAAATTGAAGCGGCTCTAATCAATATTTTGATATAGACTATATGTCAAATGTCTACATGTAATGTAGATTACAGCCGGCAATGTTACTGTTTTGTGTTGCTCTCACCGCTTTTATCAGCTTAGTCTCAGGCAGGCAGCTGTTTCCAGTGAAAAAGCTCAGATAAACCCACTGTACCCGACCTGTCCAGACACAGTTAGTGACTAGGAGGTGGACATAGTGGAGCAACAAGCATTGTTGTGCTAAGTGGCCAAAAGTAAATGCATGTTTTAGATGGAAAGGGACACCGGCTTGTGTTTTCTCATGCAGCCCAGTCTCTTCTGAATCACAATTATAAACCCTTTCCAAAAACTGATTTTGAGCTTTTTCATGGGCTGTGGAGAAAGTCACCACTTATCCACTGTCTGCTGGTGCATGGCAACCAGGGCTGACAAATTATAGTGGAGAAAAAGTGTTGATTTGAGCTTAAAATGTCTTCCAGACTTCTTCAGTTTCATTTTTCTGTTTTGTCAGAAGTCGTTTTGAGTGCAGAAGCATGCTCCAGTATGAAGGATTTCAATATATATTTATTTATTTTCTTTTGCATATTTGCACTGTTTTTGTTATTTTTGCTCTTCCATTTCCTGCGTGCATCCAGCCGTCCGTCAATCATCCAGTCCTCTTATCGTTTAACAGATTAATTCGCCGACAGTGGAGGAGGGATTAATCAGCCAGAGGTGTGATCCTGTCATCCCTCACTTTACACATCCCTCGCTTCACCCCCCCCCCCCCACCCACTCAATAAATACTCAACCATATTCTCCCTCACATTCTCACCTCCTCACACACATCCCCATCACTCCCTCCGCACTTTCACACTCATTCCCTCCATCTATATGTGTCTCTGTCTGGAGGGTTTACTGTAAGACGACCCGATGGTCCTGGCAGAGGCATGCTTATGCAACACATGTAAGAGCCTCTGGTGACACACAGACAAAGCGGAGAGGGCTGGAGGTGGTGTGTTTATGTGCATGGGTGTACAGACGAAAGGGAGACACAGAGCCGGTCTTCACTGCGTGGGGTGTTGTGGCGTGTGAGAACAGCTGTGGATGATTTTCGTTTCGGTGCCTGTTTCTCCTGAGAATTGAAATGTGACCTACTCACAACAACTATACTGTTGGTTATACTTGAATTTTATAACCACAGGACACATTTCTTGCCTGGCAACCAGACAAATCTCGGGCTCACGTTTTGTTTGCTCAGGCACATACGTCTGGCCCCTCTCCCATTCAGACTGATTTCCTCAGAACTGGTATCAGGCCGAGCCAAACACAACCGTTAATCTATTATGAGGTGGGTTTGATACCATGACTGACAAAGAGGAGCGCCGCTGAAGCATCTTTGTAAATATCCAAGATGGCGCTGCCGATACGGAGCGTTCACAGCCAGCAACAGCGGCAGTGTTAAATGGACTGGATGGTAAATTTTCTCTAAAAGAAGAACAAACAACTGCACTTGAACTTTATGTTGATAAGAAATATGTGTATGCCGGACTTCAAACAGGACGTCATTTCATTGCTCTGACTGCTTGTCTCCGCCTGTTGATGATGCTTCTTGGAAATCGAAAATTAACCGAGAGGTTCCAGGCTATGAAATTTCTGACTTTGTAACTCGACGTTACCCTCCAACAAACTTCCATATCAAAACAGCACCATAGGTTGTCTGCCAGTGACCAATCTGACTGTTACAACACCTTCTAAAACTACTTAAAGCTGCACTAAAGAGTTATCACCCGACTCTGCAGTTCCCCTCAGCATTTCAGAGCAATTAAGCGTCTTGCAGCTCATTTTTTTTCGTTTTACGGTTCACAACTTCACTCTCACAGCTCTGATCAGCACTTTCCAGAATCAGCAGGCAGCTGTCTTAATAAAATGTTTGGATAACCCAGTGTATGTTACCTGCCCAGCACCAAGGCAGCCAGACAAGTTAGTGACTAGCTGGTGAACACAGTGGAGCATTTAGCAGCTAAAGAACCAGATATTTCCCTCGGGAGTTGAAAGAGACCAAAACAAAACCAAAAGGAGAATGAATACTGGACTTATATTCGTTAGGCGGCCAGAAACACGACTCTGATTAAATCCTTAATAGGAAACTGTTTGTTCACCACGACAACTTAACATAGAGACGATACGTGAATGTGTCTATAACTTACAGCAGACCACTTACAGTGGCCAAAAAATCCATTACAGCAGGTTTAAGGTTAAGTTCAGGTGAAAAGTCAGGGTTCTTCGACTTCTGCCTTTGTTGCTGAGAGGACCGCCATTATTTTTACCACAAGAGGGTTGTTTTATCTATTTGAATAAATGGTCTCCACTTATCAAATTAAAACTAACTCACAATTTCTAATGCTTCAAAATCAGAAGAGGGACCACTTTTTTGGAAAGTACACAAGGAAATTGTTGCCAGTGAGGTCCAAACTCAAGTCCCAGGTCAAAAAGGAGAAAAGTTAAGTATTGTTACAACAAAAACCTAAAAAGTATAGTCCAATCATCCATAAAATGATACGTTCTCAGTAAAAAAAAATGTTTGTCATAAACTGAAACCAACATAAGTTATGGTTAAATATACTTTTAATGTATTTTTGGATCATTTTTGCTTCCAAAATAGTACAGAAATCTATGGTATACTTTTTCTGTAACTTTGGTTCAAGTACTGTAATTTATTTTGAGATAGTTTGGGTGAGATAAGATGAGAGACACTTTTTGGTCCCCAGGGTAAAAATTACACATTACAGCAGGACACGATTCAGACCAGATAAAGATGCAAAAGAGATATAAACAGAGCAAAGAAAATTTGCCAAAATTAGTATGACTACACCATAAACAGAAATTAAATTAAAGCTACAGATACAAAGTATGAACAAATAAGAATGTGCTTTATGTGCATATGTGCATAAGAAAATCTAATATACAAAGGTGTGCCCATCTGTCCCAGTTCTCACTTCACCCAAACCCTTTCTTTCATACCACATCCAACACTTCCATTCAATAAACTAATTAATACATTTATAATCTGTGTAGTCTTTGTTAGTGCGACTGTGATGGGCTCCTTTCTGTGCAACTGTGTGACTTCACTATTTTGACATGTATTTCAGATTAAATTCAAATTGGAAAATTTCTCATTAACCCCGAAAAGAATGCATTTAATAATTGCATCTTTTCATACAAAGGGTCTTTAAAAGGGTCTTTTATGATTTATGAAGACGAGTAATTCTTTTTTTTCATTTTTGACAGTTTGCATTCAGTCCATGCACACACACACACACACACACACATACATGCTGCCAGACTCCGCAGGGTGAGAGACAACAGTTCTGACACCTGAACAGATTTTCAGGTACAGGGATTGTGTGATTTCACCTCAGTCTTCGACGACAGTGCAGCGAGCGGGACGACAGCTGCAGGAGATCAGGAGACGTCAGCTGACGTTCGGCGTCTCGAACAGATGTTGGTGTCAAAACATTTTTATGAAGTGTCTGTTCCAGTGGATGCGCTCTGATCTGGGAGTTCTCTCTGTCCCTTTCTACTCGTTCCCCTTCTGTCTTTTAACACACACATACATATACACACAACACAGAACAATTACTCCTGCTTAGTCAGGTTGGTCCCATCCTGCTGTACATTAAATTGGATCCATGTTGCCACCTATTGGCATTTAAATAAAACTAAACCCTTAATTATTGATATTAATGAAAAAGCCTCTGAAACAGCATTTAGACCATCTGGAGGCATCAAACTCTCCCCAACAGCATTAATTATTAACATTTCTTTTGGGTTTGTGGCTTTTTAATAAAAGTTGACTCAAGAACACACGTGGCACTCATTAAGACTTTAATTAAAGTATACTGTAACTGGCATTGGATTGCAGTAATGCACTAATTTATGTGCTTGTGGACAGACGAGGACCCTCAATCATATTAGAGTTGGATGACATAACTTGTCAACATCCTGCCTTTAACAAAAGTTGGCGACACTGGCCTGAAAGCAAGCAAATACATCTATTAACAATGGTTTCTTTTCTGCTCCCTTCAACAACAAGGGAATTCAAAGTGCTTTACATAAAACATGAAATGGCTTTAAGGTGAGATATAAAAAAAACATGAGGCCATAAGCAACATTCAAGCAAACTAATTTTCATGCTGTTCTTGAATGAAACAAATAGCAGCCTGGAAATAAGTGAAATCAACATAAAAACTAATTGTATGCTTTGACACAGTTTGCAGTGATGTTAAGTATGCAGCGTTTATAGTTAATGGACTTAATAGTGTGCAGCTCTCCAATTGTGGGTGCACTAATATCTAATCTGACATCATGGTTTGGTCATTTGAACTTCAGGCTTGATGTAAGCGTGTTAGAAAAGCTGAGTGACTAATATATAACTTATAAAGTGTATGATTTTATATGATTTACGGCGATAACTAAAGCTGTTATATCCTAATTAACAGTTTGCTTCCTTTATTCTCTCAGTTTGAGGCTTTGAACTCAGGGAGGTGCTGAAGGGTGAGTTTGACAGCAAGAACATTTTCCAAGTACAATGAGCATTTCAAACTTATTCCATTAGGTGCTGAAATGTCTGACTTCATAGCCTGTTCCTGCAAGAGGGTGAAAACGTTTTCGAGATGTCTTTTATTCCAATTCCAATCTCTATTTAAACTCTAAAAGCTGACTGGCAAAATCTTCTTTACAGTTTTTCATATTTTGTCTGTGTTTTACTGATGGTGCTTGTTCTTCTGTATATGATATGTTCCTGTGTCTTGCAGAGCTGATGATCATTCTATTTAGTGATTTTTCAACATATGTATAACTGTACATGTCCATGTGTTTACATAGTTATCGACCAATTTTTGCATTTTATTTTTTCCAGCTGTTGCAGAGAAAACACTTCTATTCACTTTCTTAGTATTATTCTGAAAGCCAGAAAATTACAAATACAGTTTTTCTTTGACATTCAGATGCACTGACGTCCAATTTCTAACTAATCGTAAACTAGGGAAGGACTGGACCAAAAACATATGAGCACGTCTTGCTGTGCTAAAGACAATTTTCTACCCTGATGGACCATGAATTCTCACAATTAACCAGGTCAAATTCCTTGTGTATCCTGTTCACTTGGCAAACACCCTCACCTCTCACTCTGCATGCTGCTTTTTGACTAGACTGAGGATTAACTGATTATAGTGTCGTCAGCCTCAGCCTGGTGTAACTCTTTCAGCCCATTCTAGTCCAGCACAAACTACTGTATTCCTGCGTCCGTTATTCGGCCTCTGCGGTTGCTATCCGGCCACAGAGTCCTGACTCCGTGACTCAGCTGTCAGTTTCTGAGTCCAGGAGATGCGAACGAGGTGTCAACCCGACTGCGTCACTGAGCCGTGCAGTGGAGGACTGATCTGCAATGAAGGGAGGCAGGCAGACAGGCAGGCAGACAGGCAGACAGGCAGAGGAATAACAGGGTGCAGAGGACGTGGGCGACCAAGTCAGCCCTTCTGCCTGTTGTCATATGCTGCTCGGCCCTCAGGCATTGTGGGAAATGTGCATGTGAGAGTCTTGTCAGATGGGTTTGGCACGTCTATGTGTGGACACCGTCTCATACTCTTGACTGTTTTTCATTGTTTGATGACTCGAAATGTTCAAAGACATGAAGGCTGTCGAAAGTGTCAAAAAGTGTCAAAGTTACGTTCTTTTTCTTCTGATTGTTTGTTTAACCCCTTAATATCTAGGTTTTCCCTTTAATTTTCCCCCAGGTTGCTTTAAGTTTGGGAGAATCATTTTATTCTACGCTGTCACAGTCATATATATATATATATATATATATATATATATATAGAGAGAGAGAGAGAGAGAGAGAGAGAGAGAGAGAGAGAGAGAGAGACTGAAGACTGAAGACTCTGACATATTTGGTGTCTTTGGAAAGGGTCTCTGCTAGAATTCAAAACAAAGTTCTGTGGGTCTGAACAATGTTTGGCTGAACAGCTTGAGCTTGTACTGACTGACTCATCAGTGGGTCTGCAGGGTTTAAGAGCTTAAAAGTGCAATCATGAAGCAAATTTACTGCAGCAGAATAACTTGTGATTATACATATTTGCATAGAAATGATTGCAAAACACATAATCGCACATTCTGGACAGTATGTCCCCTGTGAGTTAGCAACAAGCGTTTTTGTGTCTTGATCTTTTGTGTCTTGATCTTGGAAACATGTCACCACAATGTCCATTCAGTATCTGTTCTGGAGCTATAGATACAGTCTTCTTCAGCTGATGGAGCTTGCCCTGCTGTCTTTGAATTGTCTCTGTTCAAACACCCAGTATCCAAGGTCAAGACTGAACTTTCAGCCTCAGAAATTCTCATAAATTTGAATCAACACCTCTCTGAAACAGTTTGAACGAAAACTGAACATTATAGCCTTTATAAAATAAGGATTTATTGCAGGACTGTTGTATAAGACTGCATTAGTTTCAGATAGCTGTACCTGATTAACTGGCAACTGAGTGTAGTTGTGAAACGCTGCACAAATATCGTTCTGCACAGTGAAGCTAAAAGGCAGAATGAGTAGGATTTGTCAGTCGCGGTTTGTAAACACAACATTAAAAGTTGGCCCCTCTCGCCTGGCTCAACCTGACCGTTAGGGGTTAGGGTGCTCGCCAGCGGGTGAAAGCCAACCCCAGATCCAGTTTTGGAACTGGCTTTGTCGGCTTGGTGTTTCGCCTCGCTATGTTTTTGCGTTTTTTCCCTTTTTGCGTCTCATCTGGCCCCTGGTCGTTTCACGCTGTGATTGGCTGGGGGCTACACACCCACTGCTCCAACGGTTGATGCCCAGAAACGTCCCGAACACAGCAGAATAAGAAGATACAGCCAGAGGGCAGGGTCTCTACGGATATGGACACCGTCCACACCACACCTGTTTCTTTTAGGAAAATCCTATCTCCAGACTGATTGTCAAAATAGTTTTTTTGTCACTACTGAAAAACAGTTCAAAGTTAAATAGACACACACAGACTGTCACATGTTCAGTCGACATAGACAACGTGCAAGCGGCATAATTTTGGCACAAATGGAACCCCGTACATCACCGCCCCACAGCATATGATATAGGCCCACACACAGTGTATGACATGAGTGTAACATGATGACACCCTCCACACACACACTTGACAGTATCTTACATGAGCAGTGTCCGTGTCTCCGCTCATTTCTCTCTCTGTGAGTCAGAGATGCTTTTTCGCAC
Source organism: Lateolabrax maculatus (assembly GCA_031216445.1). Taxonomy (NCBI): domain Eukaryota; kingdom Metazoa; phylum Chordata; class Actinopteri; order Acropomatiformes; family Lateolabracidae; genus Lateolabrax; species Lateolabrax maculatus. The sequence goes on from CM062207.1 coordinate 5,999,834, forward strand.
AGCGCTGGGACCACAACACATCACTTCCATTCTGGTTCACACTCTGGAGGGCTGTGGGCGGCATGAGTGTGTGTGTGTGTGTGTGTGTGTGTGTGTGCGCCGAAAGGGAGAGCAAGAGGGCAAAAAGGAAAGAGGGATAATTTGTGCGCCTATGTCTGTGTGTTCCAATTAATTAACATTAGCTCGGCGCTGTTGCTCTCCGAGTGGCTGCAGATTGCCACACTCGTGGTTCTTTCCACTCGGTGGACAGGAGGAACTGGCCCACAGTGATCTGGCATGTGAAAGATGCTGGAGAGAGGGAGCTGTCCTAACATGGCAAACACCCAGCAATGAAACACAGAGAGCCACACAACATCTGAAGCAGAGTCCCCCCCCCCCCCGAAGGCGTTCAGCAAACACATCACACATCCTGACCTTGGATTGATACAGTTTCTTGTGCCAGCTTGTTCAGAAAGGAGTTATTCATATTAGAATAATAGTCACTATCTATCTATAAGAAAATAGTTTCTGTAAGTGCTCTATGGATAATGAAAAATGTTACAGTTTATTAGTTTTTCTATTTGAAGTACCTATCAACATTTCCCTCGTTGAAGACAGGGCTGTGCGCTGTAATTTTGAGACTACAATTTTGTAATTTAGCCCCAAAATACAGAGTCGATATTAGCAGGGCTGTGGCCACCACCAGGGACACTGAGGTCACGTCTGTGTTTTTAGGCGTATCGTTCAGCCTGGCTCTACGGCTGTCTGTCTGTCTGTCTACAGCCGTTCCACCACTTTGGTCCAGACAGAAATATCTCAACAACTATCAGATGGATTGGCATGAAATCTTGTACAGTTAATCATGGTCCCCAGAGGATGAATCCCAATAAGGCCGGTGATCCCCTGACTTTTCAGAAATGTTGGTGCTTTGATTTGTGACTAAACACTGGCAAAACAGCATTTACAAACTTCTTTTTGTGTGAGAAAATAACTTCAAAACAAGGTCCATTTAATAGCCCTTTTGGAGCTTTGAACTGCATCTCATGCTGTATTTTGCCTTTAATCAGCATTTCATGCTTCATTTTATGGTGCTGTAATTTCCTAGAAAGTTTCTGGAAAGAATTATGTAAAGTGGCCCTACTTACAGGGAAATCAGAGACAAAGCTCAGAGACAGTTATGTAAACAGTTGTTGACTGCCAGAGGAATTTCCCTGAAACAACTGCTCCATTTAAAAAAAAACTTATTTACAAAAATATAATGGAGCAGTTAAAAAATATAATGAGAAAAATCAAACTTTCTCTGTGGAGGCTCCGGGGATTTTGACTCATGACATCAGCATTTCTAAAATCCTGAATGATAGTAATTTATAAGATAATCTTTTTAAACATTATGATGCATTCAAAAAAACGTTAATTTTAGGGTTTGTGACCAAACTAAGAGACAGGAGAGCAAAGAGCAAAACCACCGCTGCTGAGATTATGGAGGAAAACATGAGAACTGTAAACTGGCTCAGTCACAGCCATCAGTCTGCAAGTGTCATTGTCATAATTTTCAAAATGGCAGGATTTCACAGTTACACTCATCATCTGCAGGGCTGAGTCCAGGGAGGCATGACAACGACAAGAAAACAAGTCTTACTGGGAACAAGAAAACAAACCTGATTGGATTAAAGAGGGTGCAGAGGAATGACTGTGGTCATGAGATGCATGGCAGAGGCCCAGAGAATAATGATCCACTGCCAGACATCAGCATCTGGAGCTGGCAGAGCACCAGCAAACACTGCAATTAGAAAAACTAATAATGAGAAATGTGCGTAAGCTGAGACATTATCCCCTTTCAAATTTAGTCTTATCAGAAATATGATAATGTGGCATGAGATTAGGATAAGAACAGTAAGGAAGAATGAAGTCTGACCTTGTGCTAAACCACAATTACTCTATGGCCTGAAGTATGTGTATGTGATTGTTGAACATTTCATTCCAAAACCATGGCCACTAAGCTGCTGCTAGAACAGTCTCCACTCTTCTGGGAAGGATTTCAAGATCAAGATCTCCTAACCTGGCTGCAGGACTTTGCTCTATTCAGCCACCAGAGTCAGCTGCGCAAGAACAAGAAACACATCGATGTAGAGCACACACACACGTTAGTGACACAGAAAGAGTTATTCAGGTCCAAATGCCAGAGAATAGAAAGGTCCTTTGGGGCAGGACTTAAAGGTTTCAGTAGTGGGGGCACTTCTAATGATAAGAGGGAGGCTGTTCCACAATCTGAGGGCCACAGCAGTGAAGGTACAATCCCCTCTTTCTCTCCAGTCTAGACTGAGGAACAGTAAGATTTAGATCAGTTCTATGCTGCACTGGAAGACAAGCAGGAAAGGTCGAGCAGAGGCATTTTAAACAAGCTTGCGTCCTTGGCAAAGAAGAAGACCAGGAATGGAATTGAAATCATGGGGCACCGGGAAAACCCGATTTTAAACTGCGTCATTGTTTAAAATCACGGATTGGTCCAACTCATACTGAAACTGAACTGCACCAGCTCCTGAACCTCCCCCTATTGTCCTTTATACTGATCCATAATCTTCCACTCAGTGATCATCATGGTGCTCTGGGCCCTGCAGGTGACGCCAGACGCGGCCTGTAGCGCCCTCCAGCGACCAGAAGCGGAACAGCACATCCTCACCTGTGAAAAGAAATAAAAAAATGATGGATGCAGCAGTCCAGAAATAGCTCACTTGCGCACACACACACACACACACCAAAAAAAAAAGGCGCACCGTGCGTCAAAGTCCAGTTCCGGTTATGTGACGCGTCTAACAGCTTTCCCATGGCCACAGTGTTGGAGGGTTGTGATATTTCTAATTAATGAGCCTCTCTGGAGAAATGCAAGATGATTTAATCATCACTTAAAGACCATCAGCTGTTTTTCTCCCACCCTAACACAGTGTTTTACATACAAGTGTTTTATGTAATGGAGAATATCTGGACAAAGGGGATGATGAGGTGGTTTTTAAATACTTTGTGGAGTTCTCATATGCATCTTTAAGATGTTTCTATGCAATCCTCTATGCTGTCAACCTGTTAATGTGGCTGTTTGTAAATATTGATTGTTTTTATACATGATATCACTATAATATTCCTTGTGGGACTTCTGCACTTCTAGCATTCTTTTAAATGGAACCACAGGATTATCTTTTATTATTTCTCTAATGGACAAAAGTGATCTTACTGACTAAATTATTGTGGCATAATGTGGTTTGGGTGTGTGAGAGTGTGTGTGTGTGTGTGTGTCAGAGTCAGGGAGGCGGTAGGGGAGTGGGGGGTGGGGGGGTGCACACACACACAGTGTCTCCGCTGTGACTGTGTATCACTTCAGACGCTCAGGCGGAATTAAAAAATGCGCTCCTCCGCCTTGTCGCCAGCGTTGCGCGCATTTTCTTGACACAGCCCGCGTTGCCACAGCATGGTGCTCGGACTCCGAGGCTCGGCACCGTCCTCCCCGCACCGCCGTCAAACTCTCCCGGACGCCTAATTAGACAGCAGACCCCACGCAGCGCCGCGCAGCACCTGTTCCCACCTTCAGAGGAGAAGGTAAGTTATCTTTGAAAGCGGGATTCGCGCAAAGGAAAGAAAAAGAAAAAGAAAAAAGAGACATGCATGAAGGGGAAAAACAGACTCCACGAAGTGAAGGTGCAGCTGGAGTTTTCCTGGAGAGTTGGCACACGCGGTGCTGGCTGCAGGATGCTGCATCTGTATTCAGATTTTTCTCTCCTCCCTTTGAAGGTGTCTTTCTGCTCTCAAGTTCAAAGCGCGTCGGCGTTTGTTGTTTAACGTAGTTTCCGGTCAGCAGGGGTGGGGGGGACGTCTTGGTAAACAATGCTGCTGCGGTGATTCATGCATAGGCGTTCAAGCTCTGCCAGTTCATCAATTAGTGACCAGGACAATGGTGCGTCTGGGCTGGGTGATGTCACTCCCTGTGCAGCCAGCCCAGAGCCAAAACACTGGCTTCCCTCCGGTTAGGAGGGAAGTTTTCAGTGCTCAGAAAAAGGAAATATTTGAGGTTTCGCTGATTGTTTCCTTCTGGCATTGGAGGCACAAAGTGTAGGTGTTGTAATGCCAGCCACAGGTTCCATGCTCAGGCTGTCAGAGGAGCACTGTGACAGGCTGACAGCTCGCTTTCTTTGAAGTTTTCAGTGATGGGTTGTGGGTGCTGTGCTGCAGGTTTCCTTTTGTCCAGAGTAAAAAAAACAACAAGCTCTGATTTGATGTCTCAACCCATGAGAAATATGTTAAGCAGCTAAAATCAGCCTCTCCTTTCCTTTCCTTTTCTTTTTCGCAGCTTTAGATGTGAACCAGTGGCATGCCTACCGGCCAGAACAATGTTCAATTAGCCACTCAGACTTCTATTCTCGAGTATCTTGATCTCTTGTCTCCCCTCTGAGGGCAAAGTGAATGTAATCTCACACCATTGGACTGTTACATAACTTTAAAACTGAAGTGCCATCCTGCCTGCGTAGGAGTACATGTGATGTTCCCACTTCCTTGCTGTTGTTTTGCTCGTTAATTCTGAGAGGCGCATTACTGTAAGTGGCGTTTTGTGACTTTACATGACTGCTGATTTGTTTTTTGTTTTTTTCTTTTTTAATGCAGATGAGGCCCTGAGCAGGACTGATTGCTTTAGAAGTCCTCACTGTGATTATGTAGCCTACCTACATGAAGTCTGTGCTTGTTGAGTGTGCAATGACATGTTAATTTTGAAGATGGCATGACCAAATGTGTGTATATTTTTATGTGTGTGTGTGTGTGTGTGTAGGGGGGCTGCATTCTGCCCTGTGTTGTGTAGGAGGAGTGTGATCGCAGTGTGCCCGAGCATGACGCTCAGAGCTGTTGGACAGAGTTCAGTCCTTTTGCTGAGCAGTCTGTCCTCTGTGCTGGAAGTGGTGTGCAGACAGACACGTTACAGTAACCTGACTCATGTATATGGCAGGCTTCCCCCATCGCCGCTCAGGAACTCTGTCATCATCATGCTGCACAACATCGGGACAAGGAATGAAAATGAGTTTTTCATCGTCCACCATTTTGGAAAAATCTGGCAGCTGCTCACACGAAATGATGGCTCGCATGCAAGAAAAAGGCATGACTGTGAAGAGTTTCACTTACTTTTCAGTTAAAGGACTTTGTAGATGATAACTGGACTTGTGTTTTGCTTACTGTTGGTTTAATGTCCTTTTTTTTTCACTCTTTCGCAGTTTAATCCTTATCCTTTATTTACAGTCTCGTATGTTTTATGTTTGTCTAACTGTTGCTTTTATTGTCCTGTGTGCACGGAGCGCCCATCCAAAAGAGACTGAACGACTCTCATTGGACCAGCCGGCATAAATAAAGGTTGAATGAAAAACATCCTAATAATTAAAAAGTTAGATACAAGATATTAGATACTCCCCTCATATTCCACACCATCCCTTACTGCGCACCTCCACCCCCTCAAACCATCCTACCACCACATAGAGAGTAGATATCGAAAATAAAAATATAAATATGTAAAATATCGACAACAAAACTTAAAGATAGATAAGACAAGATATCACCAATATAGATAAATAAATATCTTGTTGCCATTGTGTTTGAGCCCACCCACAGAGAGCCCCATTGTCAACGTGTGGATATATTCAATGCACCACATCACTCAAGTGTTTACTATCGGGCACCCATTACCATCCCCACATTTCCTTCCGTTGATGTTGATGTTTTGTATCTTAACAGAAGTTTCCATGGTACCAAATTTTGTTACTATGACTAAATCAGAAAGTGTGTCCTTATACAGGAAATTCACTTAAAACACTTCTGTTTTGTGGAGGTTTCTTAGACAACCAGAGCAGTATTTTTCCAAAGCTTATTTTCGTCGGCAAGTCTGGTGTATAAATGCTCCAATATACAGTAGACAAGCTGAGGTGTTTCAAGTTCAAGTACCATCAAACATAATTATTTGGTGCTATTTCTTTAGAATTAAAGAGTAAGGGCTCCCTCTTCGACAGGATAACTCTTTAAATGTGTCAGCTGAGTCAAAACGATTGGCCTAACCCAACACACCTGACTGTGTTTGGCGTGAGACACCCCTTTCTGAAAAGCTTTGAGAAAGGTTTAAGCATCCAAAAGAGATGATAATACAGCAGAACTTGAAAAGGAAGAGGTCTGAGATGACACCTTCCCTCCCTGGCCGCTTCAGAGCGTACAGTATTAATGCAGGCTTTTGTCCTCTTGTGGTCACTCTAACACAATCTGAAAATGGAGGATGGAAATGATCCTTCATTGTCATTGTCAAAACTACGCTCAGACGATTCATACAAGGGTGTATGTGTCCAAATGTTAGGCATTTAGAGAGATGCACAAAAAAAAAATCCTATAGACAAAATAAAAGTTTTTACATCCTAAAGGGCTAAATATTTTGTCGGTAACCCACTGTCCTGTCATATGTTATCCCATGTTTTTTGGGGGGGTTTCTTTGAAAAAATGTCTTTATTGTTTAAGTAATCTCATCTGATTTAGAGAAAATCAACCCCTTGACCCCAAAGATATTAAACTAAGTCTAGAAAGGCAGTTAAACTGCAAATTAACACAAAGTATTGGACGCCTGTGCTGCCCCTGATTTTGTTAAATATCTACTTGAAACATCCCAAACAAAACTTTAAAAAGCACTCCGTTTTTTAGAGGCATTATTCACACTCACTTATCGGAAACCTCTGACATTACCTAACAGCCCTTTGCAAAAAATAACGTTTTGTATGAAGTGCTCCTCATGCTGGTCCGTCATTAGTCACACTGTGAATCACACAGCCATCCGAGGGTCAAAGCAGATCAGAAAAGGCAGAATATGTGACGTTAAAAAGCCTTTTTAAGTGCACGAATCCTGTCATTCTCCCACAATTATTGGGATTTTTTTTTTTTTTTAACAAACCACCTCTTTCACTCAAGTCCTAAGAAATATTTACATTCTTCTGTCACTTATTTTGTTATTTTCTTAAAAATGGGAAGGTTTCCAAGCAATTGAAGCTGATATTCAGCATCCAATCTTGTTTTTATTAAACAAGTGTGCAATTAAGTGTGAAAACACTGACAGCATGGTGAGATTATTCCAGTTGTTTTGTGCTTCGAGAAGTGACAGTAACAAGTGGCAGCATCTTGGAAAAAAAAAAAAGTTGTTTTTTTTTTTTTTTACTTTTCACAGGAGACAAGTGGATAGATTGGAACTAGATTGTTATTCTGGCAAGTTTTCTCAGTTCAATACGAAAAAAAAAAAAAATTTGATTTCAAAACTCGATGTTAGATTGGATGACCTGTTCAGATGGATGAAGTTGGCATTGCAAGCCGAGTAGCCTTCACCAAAAAAGCTCCAAAACATGGTGAGAAAAACAAGACTCAGTGATGAATATGCATAAGTCATTGCTTAATTAAAATAATCAACAAACTTCAATGAAAACTTTATCCAGTCACCAATCTAGACCTGACCATTACACACCCATAGTCCACCCCCACCGGTGTTTCACATTAGACCTCTTCATAAGGCTGAGATTGACTGACAGCTTCCTCACTCTCAAGTCAGAAATTCTTTCATTCTACACACAGTTGCTTTACCATCTGGTCCAAATAGCTTAATTCACATGTCAAGTTAAAATAGAAAAAAAATGCACAAATAATAAAAGATCATTGAAAATGAACTGAGGCTGTTGCAATAGCAGTTACAATGTTCATGTATTAGACCCCTAGGCCACTATGACGCTCAATTTTCTACAAATTCCTGCAGTCAAAATAAGTTGGGATATTCAGTAAAGTTAGTTATTTAAATGTTTAATATAACACATAACAGTTTGATTATTGTGTACGTGATTTCACATATACTTGCCTTATTGTGGTACAGTATTTAACTGAGGGCCTCACACTTGTAATTTGCTTGTTTTCTGAGGGCCCCCGGCGGCCGTAGGACCCCCAGCGGCCCCTTATTCACTTCAGAGCGTCTCTGAATAAAACATTCTCCCTTCAAGATCGTGTTTTTTTACCCTGACAAAAGAGGAGTAAGGACACTGAAGACCGTTCATGCAGAAATATGAGACAGTTTAAAGATTTCATGACTTCTCTATCTTTTACACACACACAGACACACACACACACACACACACACACACACACACGCACACACCACTGGTCTGACAGAACTATTTGTGATAATGCCCCTTCTGAATCACCGCACCAGTTAACCGATATGCTTCTAAAATTATGAATATTCACAGTTATGCTCACAGTCGTTCTTGTCTCATACAGCCCCAGTGTTACTTCTGACTCATACTAATGTCTTTGTACAACTTCGTCACACACACACACACACACTCAGTAACACACAGCTCTCACTTCCTTGTCACTGGCCCTGAGTGCCATCGCTACGGCACTTTTGCAGCAGGCATCAAAATGGACACCTGTCATCAGTCAGCAGGCCCATGTGCCCACTGTTGCCCCCTGCGGATACTTATAGCCCACTGCAATTATGTTGTTCCATTAGTCATCCTACGCATGCAGTGATGGGCTGCTGGCTATACTTAGACAACGTCATGGTCACTCTTGTGCGAATGAGAGATTTTACAGACTGATGCCCGTGGTTGGCGTCAAACCCGATGAACAGAGATGTACAATGAAGCGCACAGTTGTGTTTGACTTGTGTTTTTGACAAAGTTTGCGGTTTGTTTTGTGAGGAAACAGCCACGGCTCATTAATATGTGGTCAACTGTTGGTGAAGGGCAGCCCTCTCTCTCACAGTTGCCAAGCAACCTCGTGGCAATAACAAAACCCCCAAAAGTCACTGCGCCCAGCTGTTGCTCGCCAGTTACAGCACGCCATTCATACATTTCTGATGCATTACATTACATTTCGCAGTGGATAGGCTTATTTTTTTTATTTTTGAGTAGGTGGAGTGAGCCAGGCGTCAGAGTGGTCTCAGTTTTCTCATGTAACGCTCAGAAAGAAAGAAAATGAGCGTATTTCCCAAAGATTCCCCTGAACTATCCCTTTAACCAAGATTAAACAATGTAGAATGTTTTCTTAGTGTTCAGCAACTCCATACCCAAACAGTCTTGCCTCTAGGTTCTCTGCCCAAAGCCCCGTTTGAGCTCGTTATTTAATGCAAATAAATGCTCTGCAAAATTTGACAGTGTTATTGGGATCCTGTCATGTTTGAATAGAGCCACTACGAACATTTACGTCACAGGGAACTGTGTTAAAATGCCAAAAGGCCACTACATTAACAGATTGCATGCATAAAAAGGGCTAAGGAGTCCCTCTTTGAGAAAACCCAGAGGCGGCAGGACTTAAAAAACACAAAAACTGGCCCAGCTACCGTAGTTGGAGACTCTCTATTCTCACTAATGAGAAATGTCAGTCAGCTTGTTGGGGTGCACCTGTCATGGTTGAAAATGCAGAAACATAAGCCCAAGTTTTTTAATTGCTAATATGAGACAACGCAAAGCTTCTACTGCACACTGACTCTACCATCCTGTTGCCTCTGCAGAGAGTGACAGTTCGCACAGAGTTACAGTCTCCAGCGTTGACAATGTGGCATTGACACTTTATTTTGTGACTGGACTGCAAAAGTTTTAGTAAAGTTTGGGGTTTACTTCCTGCTGTCGGTTCTTTCTGTCATAATAAGGGGTGAAATGTCTGTGTATGTGTTTTAGATTTCACATTTTTTTGACAGACAGTTTGAATATGAACTAAATATGAGGCATTTCATTCAGTGTGGTTTTATTAGTAGGTTACAACTAAGTTTGCAGATTTCTGATTTTAATGCACAAAAGCAAAATAAGGAAGGTACACACTGACAGTAAAGTAAAACATGTTGAAAATTAGGGATATTGTTGATTTGTCTGAGGTAAATAGTACTGTAAACATGTAGACATGACAATTTTGATACATCATGTTGGATGAAAAGTATGAGAAGGTGTGGAATACAGCATCCCGTGGGTGTGCAACAGCTGTGTGACTTCGTACGAAAAAAGACAAAAAGCATGTAAGAGTAACATAAAATGTATAGTAAATGAGATGATCAAAAAATACGCTTTGTTAACTGCCTGCTTATCAAAATCTCCAGATGGAAACACCGTATGTAGGATGTGACAGTGAGCAAAGTGCACAGCATCGCTGTCTGTTTTCAGTATCACTATCAATTCGTGTTTGTTGGCTGGAGGTTACATTCGTGGAGAAAAAAATCTTGTGAAGACTCTGTGTTGCACCTTGGATGATGAAGCAGAGGCTGGAGATGATCAGCTCGGTGTCGAGGGGGTGGGAGATGTTGTGGAGGATTCAGTTTCCTCCTCGTCCTCCCTCTGCTGCCGTCTCAGGAGTCTCTGTAACTGTCTCTGGACTTCTTTTGGGTTGTTTCTCTTTTTCCTGTGGATAACTGAAATGAAATCAACAGTACAGATAATTTATCACTAACCATTGCATTACTTAAAATTGACTTTATGAGAATACATCAACTGTAAACCTCAGCAGCACTTTTAGCCTCAATGTGTTGCACTTATAATCAGAAATAATCTTAGAAGAGGCATTCATTTCTCCTCTGGCTGCATCCTCAAGAGACCAGAATGCAATGCAGCTAAAGAATATGTTGCGTTAAGTGTAAAGGGCAGTTTTTTCTTCACTGGAATCCAGCTCTCTTTTGCTCCACGATTGCGATCTCTATCATTATAGCTATATCCACCTACACAAAATACTTAGCTGAATACAAGTTCATGTGCATGTGGAGGCTGCTGAAAGTAATTCTGGGAAATGTAGGAAATCACTAACTGGAGTAGAAGAAGAGCAGGCAGGTTGAGGCAAAGGGAAAATATTCGAAAAGCTAAATCACATCACCTAACTTAACAGATTGAGTGATTCAAGGGTGAATTTTTTTCTTTAAAGGACCATTTCCATATTTGCATATATTAATAATTTCCTGAATACTGCTCATCCTTTTCCCAAAAATTTCATGTTTAGTAAATTGATTTATTTTTTCTTTCAGACAGAAAATGATTAGTATCATATGGAAATCAATTTAAAAGACATTGAAGGATACATTAAGGTATAGTTATATATATTTATTTTTGTCAAAGTAATATTATACTTTAAGTACGTACAGTAAGTGAAAAAAGAAGCAGGTTAAATTACCTATGTCAGGCGTGTTTCACAAGCTGGTCTTTACCCTTTTGAAATGAATGGAAAAATGTCCTTTACCTATAGAATTAAAGACTTATGTTGTAATAATTCCAGCGTGTAGTATTAAGATTAACTTTATTGTGAGTCTGATGTGTTATGTGGTCTTTATGAGCATTTTACAAAGAGCATTTAAATAAGTTAAAATGAGTATGACAAAAAGTTAAAAACACAACCAATCACTTACATAACCTTTAAGACTCTTTAACACTGATTTTCCTTCTCTGTGCACTTTGCAAGTATGTGAAGTTGAAGGTGAAGCCCCCACTCCACTTCAATCATCACCTCACGTTGAGTGGCTCCAGTTCATTTTGTGCTCTGCAGGAAATCTGCTGAAAGCTTCTTTACCTTGCAGACATTGAGCAGTAGGTGGTTCTCCTGGCAAAACTCTTCACCACACTCATGTTCTCCTCTTCCTCTGCGTCACTGGTGCTTGGCATGACAGAGCTGTCATCGGAGAACAGCTGGAGGTGTCACAGGGTGTTGATATTGTTCAAATGAGCTCGAAACCATTCATCCCTCGGGGGTGCCACGGTGCTTCTCTGTGACCTGATGGGGCACTGGTCCGGAGGTGGAGAAATCTGGACACCATGATGTTGTCCATCTGCACCAGCCTGAGCTTCTCGCTGAGCGGCTGCTCACTGTCAGTGATCCCTCTCGTCCTACACTGTTCTCCTGAAAATTTTTAATTCTGTGTTTATATCATCCTCCTCTTCATTTAGGTCAATTTGACTCAAGGATCAAATCAATACTGGGTGTATTTTTGATTGACACAATCATGATATTGTGGTCTCATGAGTGACAGCTGGTGATGTTTTCTGCGTAAATCATACCTCTACCTATTCCTGCACAAAATTATTTTTTTGTACCAATACATTGGAAATGTATTATAACATCAGCAGCACCTGCCATGTTTTCTCAGATCTTCTAAAAAATCATCTTCTGTAAGTGCTTGAGTCACTCCATCAGTCCGTCATCACTCGCTCAGCCAACATGTCGGTCAGTCCTTCTGTCGCATCTCTCTTCAGTCCAAATTCCTCTTCCCTTCTGCAAAAAAGGTGTCAACTATTCAGGTTTTCTCTAGCAGTCAGGCAACATTTGCACAATAAAATCTGATGTTCGCTTTCCAAAATACCCATTAGCAGCCCGCTGATTTTTGGCTCTGTAAAAACTCACTCCAGTTTCGCCTGTACGAGCCCATTCCCCATCTAATGAGCCTGTCTCCCAGAAGAGGGAACGCAATTAAGGGTTTTCCCGAAACTCCACTTTCCTCTGCAACTCCCCACAGACTCCCACTCCTGGTCTCAGCACTCCTTTTCCTCCCCAAACTCCCTCCATCCCCCTTCAGACAAGTCTTGCCCTAACTGCCTCTTCATCTACTTGTTAAGTGCTCGGTGCATTCAGCAGCATCCGACTCTCTGGTCTATCCCGCTGAGTCCCTGGCTGCTACTGCCCTCAGGTGCAAAAACACCTTGTTAGATATACAGTGTATGTCTCCTTCTGCTTATTACATTTCCAGTCTGCCAGTTTGAACCGCAGCGCTGCGGGCCCCCTGAAGTTGTGATTTCCTTACCCAGCTTTAATTTTCAGTCCCGGCTTTTCTCTTCTCTTTTCATCATTTTATCTTTTATCTTTCTCTTCTGATTCTCCCTCTCTGTATGTCTATCTTTCTCTGAGGGAATTACATAAGTCTTTCTGTGTGTGTGTGTGTGTGTGTGTGTGTGTGTGTGTGTGTGTGTGTGTGTGTGTGTGTGTGTGTGTGTGTGTGGGCAGCGTTGCATTTTATGTAAGGCGGACCTGGAAATGGCTAGCGAAACACTAGGGTCTTGCTCTCTGTTTTTTCCCTCTCTCTCTCTCTCTACTTGTCTTAAAGCCTTGTGTGGTTCTGTGTGTGCGGTTGGGTCATCGGACTGCGGATCTGCGTGGTGGTTGGCTCCAGATATGGCATGGGGTGACTCTGCGGGCCCACTCGTGGTCATACGCGCAGCTTTTTTTTTTTAAAGCCCACCTTGATATAAAAAAAAAATGTGACTCCTAATTTAAAGATGATGATGCTTGTTGACTTGTACTGCTTATGTGAAGCGTGTCTGTTTTGAAGTGGAGGATGTCCGACGGGAATCTTTAAAAAGATAAAACAAACTCTGCTTAATGCCCTCTTACCTACTGTTTCTATGTCTGTTCTCCAGTTTCTGCCTCTCAATTCTTCAAATTCTTAAGAGTTTAAAGAGTTTGTTCTTCTACAGTCTTACAGCTGTCATAACAAACCTGTGATTATTATATAACACCGACCCCCTCTTTTGATTAATATCTGCGGTGCTTGATTCCTAACCCCACTACTGCAATTTACCATGAACTGTTAATGGTCCCACAGGGTGCAGATTGGCGCACAGATAACTGGTTTCCCCGAGAGGAGGGGACAGTTATGTAATAAGTGGCAGGAGGTGATGAAAAATGTGAAATATTCAAATGTGCTCCTGAATGAAAACAATATTCATGCTGCTTCCTCTAATACCAATGAAACAGGTTGCTCAGAAATGAACTTTGTTGTTATGATGTGAGGGAGGAAGAGACTGAAAAAATACTGATTATTAATGGCATCTCTTTTTTATTTTGTTATTTGTTATGTATTATTTTCTTTCGGAAAAAAATAAAAAAAAAACATCCTAGAAATAAAACACCTCTGCACCCCGGAAAACCTTTAAGACAGTGTGTGTGCGTGTGTGTGTGTGCGCGTGTTTCTGTTTGTGTGTCTAAGTGTGTGTAAGAGTGTGTGTTGGCGCGTTCGAGCGTGCACGCGCACCTCTAACTTGTCAGAGAAAGGGTGTTTCACTGAGTGGGAATGCCTGGTAGGATGTGTAGGCCCAGGTTGCTATGGCAACCATCTGCTGCTACGCTCACAAGCGTTCGCCAGCAGCCCACACAGTGTGACATCCAGCAGCAAGCCAATCTGAGAGAGAGAGAGAGAGAGAGAGAAAGTAAATCTGTGATTGAATGTTAACATTAAAGGGCCAGAAAATAAGGGAAACGCACACAGTTCAAACTGAATGATTGTTGTACATGTGAAGGTGCATTTTATTTTTTTCTAGTTCCTGCACTTTTTCTATATGTATGTTGAGTTTTCTGTCGTTATAGTGAAGACAGACGGAGGAGAGGTGTGCAGCATTCGGAGCAACACACTGAAGCACACGGCAACACTTATTTTAGATTATAGAGTGAACAGAAGGATGTAAAGCTGCTGTAAAGTGTTTAAAACTTTGAGCTGAAGCTTGGGGAAGAATAAGTTAGTTAACGACACTTTTTTAGACAGCAGGTAATCCATGAACCACAACACCCTTAGTTTGAATCCAGCCGTCCATCCAGTCTCTCTCTCCACTATAGCTATCAAAAAAATAATATATCAGCAATTGTCTGCAATATATAATAATAACAATAATGATATCTGCTTTTTTTAAACTGAAAATGTACATTAAATCTGACGTTTTTTACTTGTTATTTCTCACTTGGCAACCCAAATCCGACCCAAATCTAATTTTAATGGTAATGCAGTCACAGTCTGATTGGATTTTGTTGTCACTACATCATGATTTTCATTGTGTTATCATGCTGGTGGTTTAGTCTAAATGAGACTGGTGCTGCCAATAAGATGGAGGAAAGCCGAGATGAACTGTAGATATTCAATCGTGCCTTATTACAAGCAAATCAAAAATTTAATTAGCCTCCTCTTCTTTTGTTCAAGATTATTTTTGGGATTTTTGTCTTTATTTGACAGTCAGTGTGGCGAAAGAGAAAGGAAACATGCAACAGACATGCCAGTAATATTACATAACAAGTAGCATCCGTTTGACTTGTTTACCTCTCCAGACCGCCACATTAAAAAGGAACAAACTTGGATCTCAGCAATAAATCTGAATTGATCTCTACGTTAAATGCTTGCAGAGTGAACATGTGCATGTAGAAGCTGATGTTCACCTTTGCGGACACCATTTTTACTTTATAAGTACACTTGTGTAGTGCGTAGGTTTCACTTAAACTTTAGGGTGCACGTTCTGGTCACACCTCTTAAGGAAAAGCTGCCAAAAAACTAACATAAATATTTTACTAATTGAAACCTAAAGACTCATTGACAAAAAGATACAAGAAGAACTTCTTAATATTTAGTCAGTGTGAAATGCAGACATTGCAAAGCTTCTAAATGAGGTTAACAACAGTGAATAAAATGTGCATTTTTTTGTGGACATGTATCTTGTTCCCGAAGACAATCTCAACCGAGCTGATACAACCGACAGGAACACCTCACCTGATGGTTGTTGTGTAATAATCTTGTGCATGTGTTTCAGATGCAGGAGGTGGGCAGTACCCAGCGAGGCTCTCAGCGGGCCTTCAGCGTCCTGGATCGTCTGCTGCTCACTCATCCTGTGTGGCTGCAGCTGTCACTCAACCAAGACTCAGCCCTCTACATCCTGCTCAGAGAGCCTGTTGGGGTACGGACAAGTCGATTATTTCAATCACATGGCCTTATCAGTTAAAAGAATACAGGAATACACTGACGAACTTAGGATACACAGAGGAAACATCATGCATTTTTGTTGTTTTAATCTTCTTAATATCAGTTTTCCACATTAAACTGTCGGATGTAGCAGATTTATCATTGAATATTTAAGACGTTTAACTATATAAGCTTTAATTTAAGTGAAAGTAAACTTTTGTTGAATGAATATTCACTTAAAAACCCCTCAGTATCTTGTCATTTTAGCAAAGATAACAATTATTTTGTGGGATATAGTTGTTGAATGCTGATCACACTTTCATTGTTTTATCTCGATTAAAGAAATAGTTTAACATTTTGGAAAATCTGTTTAACTTTATAATTTAACTTTTCCCCTTCTTCCTGAGAGTGACGCGCACTAATACACCTCTAAACCTCGCTGATTATCATGTTGTTTCCCCAAAATGCCGAACTACCCATTTAAATCACAGTTCATCATCTATGTGTTATTATAATAACAGCTTCCACACACTTAAATACATAAGTGTTTTATTGAAAATCATGACAACATTATTTTGCACTTTACTTTGCTATTTGCACCATCTGTGCTTTCTCCTGAAGATATGTGAAGATATGTGAATAGAGAACATATTTTAAAAAGACAATAACATCCCTGTGCTTTACTCCTGTTTCTGTGCTGGTGGTTGTTGGTGCTTGCAGACCTTTTTGGTGCGTAAATGCAGCTCCAGCCAGAGGAAGGTGCTGTGTTTGAGGGTGACAGCGGACAAAAGTGCCTCCTCTGTTAAGGAGTGCTTCATCTGCGAGGAGGACTCCAGTGAGTATAAAACACATTATATTAACATGTGTTTCCCACCCGCCGGCTACAGCCGTGCACATTTCTCCGTGCAGTGCGGCTCACTTACACTTACTGGGTGAATGAGTGCGGGGCAGAGAGGATTTGGAGCTGCCGTATTTCCTGTTAAATTTGAACAAGTGTCCCACTGCCTCCACAGCTGTCAGTCAAACTCTGTCTGTTCTATAACCAGCTTTCGCCTTGGAGAGCTCAGCACTCAGCTTCCCTGATCTGTGTCGACTGGTGGCCTTCTACTGTATCAGCAGGTGATGTATTATTTTAACCGACACACAGTGTGGCCAAAGGTTTGTAGACATCCCTGTCCCTGACACTTTTTGGGTGGGGCTGTTTTTCATGGTTTGCCCCGTAGTTCCACCTTAGTCTGGGATCAAATCTCTTCAGCCAGGTTACAAAATAGAATAGCATAGTTACAAATTATGATTAATGCCCATGGTTTTGGAATGAGATGTGCAACAATCACACGTGGCTGTCCACATACTTTTGGCCATGCATTGTTCCTGATGTCATGCGGCCAGGACCCTCTCGTGGAAATCTCCTGGTCAACCTCACACTCGTTTAACTTCTTTTAGTGTTTGTTTTTGCCTGCAGGGATGTGTTGCCCTTCCCGCTGCAGCTCCCGGAGGTCATCGCTAAAGCCACAACACACAGGCAGCTGGAGGCCATCTCACACATGGGGCAAGGTACAGTGATTGAAGACCTATCCTTATCCTTTTCAAACTTTATTTGTCACTTTCCCTGAATAATAAAAGGTGATCCTTTTCGCCACACTAGCATCATGGCTCTAATTGCAAAGTTCATTGGTCAGTCCCAATTTAGGACAGACATTCGTATCCCTCCCAGAATTAATTGTAATAAGTCCAAATTTGCAAATGTGCAAATCACACACTTCACTGTAGCATGTGGACATGCGGACATGTTCCTCTGTAATAGCTTCTCTTCAGCAACGTATTGCAAATGTGATAAAAGCAAATTAATAACTACAGTAGTGACTGCCAGACTGCATCTATTTTGACATGGTGAAATGTACTGATGCAGCGCGGCACCAGAGAGCGAGGTGTGACTTCAAGATGGCTAAAAATGACACAAGTAAGACACAGTATGTGTCACTGACTGCAGCTCAAAGATAAAACACCATGGTTCTGCAAAATCAACCTGCTCTAGTCAGATTGGAGTAGATAAACTTACATTATACAGTACATATTTTATTTCTTGTTTGAGTTTTAATTGATTGCTGTGTTTTGTAATATTAGAAAATCCCATCTCCTCCAGCTCCAAACTAATTTGCACAGTTGCTACAAACAAACCAGATGCTACAAGTATCTGACTGTGTGGTTCCTATATCTGCAATTATTGAATGTGTATCCAAACTGTCTTCATCTTTCGGGATTTCCTACTAGACTTCTGGAGCGCTCCGAGTGCTTCAGAGATCCAAAACGGGCCGGTGGACCCGGTTGCGTCAACCAGCGGCAGCCAGGGTCGGCCGTCGGTGCCCCTGCTGCCCCGGGGGAGACAAGGCAAACTCTGCTTCATCAACCCACTCTTCCTACAGCTGGAGGTCAGCAAGGTTAGTAGCAAGGTTGTGTGGTTTTGTGAGTTTTCTCTGAGAACATTTAAGGACCACTTTTCGGGATTTTCTTGCATTTTGCCTTAATTTAAACTTTACTTTTCCTTCGAAGGATGTCTGATGATTATTGAGCAAGATCAATGAAAAGCAGTTGAAAACTTGTTCTAAAATGTGTTTGTGAGAAAGTTGCATGCATTACAAATGCTTTAAATCCACCCTTCTATATAGTCGCTAATATAGTAGGCCCTATGCACTTCATACTTCATAAGGTTAAAAAGCCGCTGGCTCTTGTTAGATGAAGGATTGAATCATCCCTCTCTTTTCCTACAGCAGCCACAACTCATAAACCACAGTGCCTCTAATAAACGGCACCGCTTCAAGCGCAGCATGCGGCTCCGGCTCTCTGAGTCCTCCATGAATCTATCCCTGGAGGGGGTCGGCTCCTACTCGCCTTCCTCATCAGGCGAGCAGCCCAACGGGTCAGAGAGGCTGCAGAAGGCCGGCACCAACCCACAGAGAAGAGTTCACCCCGGGGCCGGTGTCCTGAGGAGAACCCCGGCTGTATCACCTGGTTCTGCAGAGGAAGAGGACATGATGTCCGTCTATGTGCCACAGGTGATACATGTTCAAGCATGATCAAATACATGTGAGCCCTCTGTTTATGTCTGAGACTTTTTTGAATGTATCCACCTGGAGACGCATTTGAACCCATTTTCTGTCTGGTATTTATGTGTGATTCATTCACTAATATTGTTTGTGCCGTAAAATGATCAATCCTGTCCCGCTCAAGACATCTGCAAAGGTGGAGGAGCCTCCACAGCCCCAGCAGTCCGCCCGGGCTGAGGAGCCAGGCATCGAGGTGGCGGTCCTGGCCCTGGAGCGCCGCCCGGCCCCGTCCCTGGCCGAGCTCGACAGCAGCAGCTCCTTCAGCAGCATGGACGAGGACAACGACTCGGATTCAGATCCGGAAAGCATGGCCCAAGCCCAAACCCACTTCTACCAGCGCCCGCCGCTCATGCGCTCCCGAGGCCGCGGCGGGCTGCACCGCATGAGCGAGGCCTTTGTGTGCTTCTTTGCTCCAGACAAGCGGCTGACGCGGCTGGTGGAGGAGCTGTCCAGAGACAGGCGCTCCACCTTCGGGGGCATGGTTCAGGATTTCCTCCTGGCGCAGAGAGAGGTGCTCAAATCCCTGGCTTCATCCTCTTCAGCGACGTCCCCGTCCTCGTCGCGCGTGACCTCCGTGCAGCTCCTGCAGGGTCTGCGCCTGTTCCTGTCCCAGGCGAAGTGCTGCCTGCTGGACAGCGGAGAGCTGGAGCCTCCCATCGAAACCCTGGTGCCAGAGAACGAGAAAGGTAAACAAACGCAAGCCTGGTAAATGTGTCAACGCACAATACTGCTCACATCAGAGAAAAACACGTCACATTTTAACCATTACATGAGCCATGTCATTTAAATACTGACTGATGACTTTCAAATGGCTTTTGGACTCCCAGGAGAAGGAACAGGCGCATTGAATTTCCACTTTATGTTATGTTTGTGTATCCGTGTCTTTGCCTGATCCTTCCAGTCTTTCACTGTTGACCTGCCTTCAATGAAGCATAACATAAATCAAGTTTTTACTTTTTTCCTTTAGTAGCAAAATTCCTACATTTACCTGAGAACCTGAAGCTCCCTCTGAAGTTTAACCCAACCATTTGCAATCTCCTCCTGCATAACTTTTTATCTATCTTTTCAGTTAATTAGGAGGGGCAGTTTCAGTGGACACTTTTCTTTCTGTAGGACAGCTGCAGAGCATCTGGACCAGTGTAATGAACTGGTATTTAAGTTAGTTAGATAAAAAGCCAAAGAAAGTTATGGTTTAAGACAATATACACCAGCCAAAGATAATGCATTATGTATGATGTAGGCATTATACTTTTGTGAAACTTTCAATTAACATGGCAGGTTCAAAACAATACAGCAGAGCTAAACTGCACAGATTTACATTTTATGCAAAATCTGGATGAATATAACAGGAAACATCTCAGCATCTCAGCATTTTCACATATAGACGGAGATGCACTTTCCAACTTTTACCATTATTGCAGCAATTAGTTACAATGTATAAATCTCTTAAACGTGTGCCTTATTGTAAAGTGTTTCCAATTAAAGTAAAAAACATATCACATTTTGTGGAACTATACACATAAAACTCATTTTACACAGTTCAAATTGTTTTGATTTTTTCGGCAAAGTATATTTAATTGAATTTAGCTGACTGTGCTGGATTACATTTTGAGCTTCTCAACCTTGTGAATTTTCTCGCATGCGTGATTAGTTTATCACATCAAGACGAGGACACGGTGAGTGCAGCAGGGGACTGGAGGAGAGAGAGAAATGTGAATTTTTTTTTAAAAAAAACAGTACTATTAGAAAAACACTGATTCAATAGAGCACAGTGCCAGAGGACGCAGGTCTATGGAAACAGACAGCCTTTTCTGATAAGTGGTGGGCTGCCCAGGCTCCAGTGAAAGGCACTGTCAACACAAAGTAGTTTTGCGTGGGGGGGGTAGAGCCTCATTCACTAGAGCTCATATTGTCTCTGGTATTTAGAAAACAGCATTAGGAAAAGCCCTGCCCGACGCGCCTGCACTCACATCCATCGCATTCAAAGTGCGTTTCTTCTCATCATTGTAAAGACATCGCCGGGTGTTACTTTGGAAGGTTTTCGAGTTAGATCTTTTGACATGGTCCTGTGCGTAGGTTTTTCTTTTTTGAACTCCTTTGTGCGCGGCTGAGTGTGTGCTCGCAGGTGTGTTTGTGCGTAAGTGTGTGATGATAGATGGTTGCCTGGCAGTGCAGAGGCTTCAGGGGAGAGCGGTCGGCCGCTGCCTTCCTTCCTCCCGTCCTTCCTTCCTGCGCTCTGATTCTGATTTATCTCGCATTGCGTCGGTGGGAGGCATTTGCATTTTTTTTTTTTTCTCCCCCTCGTTTATCATAAAAAGATATCACAGTCCCACGCTCACTTGAAGAGCAGCACGATTCAGGGGAGGGTGGGAGGGAGGGATAGAAATAGGCAGGATACTTTGAAAATGTAATCAGTTACACATCTCTGAGCAATACCTAAAAAAAGTCAGGGTTTTTTTTTCCAGAACTAGACAGTAACTAACAAGGCTGTAATCACATTACATGTAATATTTTACTCTCCAGAGCTGGTAAAAGAGAGGGATGCTGACAGGGAGGTAGAGAAGCAGAGGATGGAGGGCGTGAATGATTAATCACAAGGGAGTTGATATAGTAAGGTATATAGGGGGAGATGTTGGGGGATTATACAGGGACGGCTACATGAAGGATGGAGAGGAGGATAATGATGATTAGTGGAAAACCGTGTGCACTGGAGAATTGTTACCCACTTAGTCAGGACTGCCCACTGACAGCAGGAGAATCACTGAGAGTGTGTGTTTCCACGTGTGAGAGCATGCATGCATGTATAACATGTCCACGAGATTGTGTATTACATATCACTGTTATCAGGCCCAAGAAATGATCTGTATCTCCATATTGTTAGCTTTTAAGGTGGAAAAGAAAAGTAGCCCTGTATGCAAAGAGGGTTAGTAGCAGTAAACATTTTGGGGAATTCGCTTACTTGAGATCGTGAGATGATCGATACCACTCTCGTATCTGTTTATTAAAGCTGGGGTAGGTAACTTTGGAGAAACCAGCAAGAGTAAGATAGATTTTGAGAGTATCCAACCAAAAGAAAAAACACCCCTCCCTTCAGGCCTCCCTTCTTTTTAAGTCAGAGCATTTGATTTATTGATTGCTGTCGGGGTGTAAAGAGCAAATAAAACAAGAAATGCTTCCGAGATAAATTGCCTACCCTAGCTTTAAATCTTCAGCAAGATCTAGGAAGCAGTTGGCCCAGCTTAGTATACAAAGACTGCAAACAAGGGGGGAGAGCTACCCTGACAAAGATAAAAAAAATATGCAATCTAAAAACAACAATCTGTGATTTTACCTGGCATTACATCCATACTACCTTCTTAGGAAACAAAGTACCAAGACCTATGTTAAGGTTAATCCGGCCATGCATGTAGGTAAATACGGGAACTTGTGGGCCTTTCTATGATGAAGAGTCAGTGTATGAAGGGTCCTGTTGGATTTTCATACTTTGGGATTCCCAGATTTAAAAGCACACTTTCTTGACTTTACACAAGGTGGACAAAAAACATGAACCCCTGTACAATCTGATAACCCAATACAGCAGCCTTGCAATAAATTCTGCGTTTTGGGAAAGTTAGAACGGTTACATTTGTCAAGGCTGCATCAGAAAGTGTTGATTCAAGGCCATAACTTGTGTTTTATTGCGCTGGTTGAGTTTTGTTGGTACTGTATATGTCTACAAGTCAGTTTTGACACTTGATTTACCCTAATAATATAATAATATAAGAAATTATTCCATTGCCATGAGCAGCATACCTTTCTGGGCTTTTTGCCAGTGCCTCCAGATATGTAGACACATTTCTCTACTCACAAATAATGAAAGAAACTAAACACACGAGCAATTCTATCTACAAAACAGCCTTCCAACCAATGAACCCCTTCCTCTGTCCTCAGACCTGGCGCTGGAGCGGGCCATGTTCTCCTGTGTGCTCAGGCCTCTGAGGTCCCACCTGGAAAAGGCTTTGGTGGAGTTGCACAACCAGGACGGCACCAGCCAGCATCTCACCCAAAACCTGCTCCGTCTGAGGGGGGACGCCGCCATGGAGCGGCTCGGCGTGCGGACGGGCGTCCCTGACAGCCGCGAGGTGGAGAGGGTGAAGCAGAAGCTGGTCCTGATGCAGAGGACGCACTCGCCCATCGACAAAGTGCTGCTGCTGCTGCAAGTGTGCAAGTGCGTCCACAAGGCCATGGGGTCCTTAAACGGTGAGGCCAAACACATTGTTATTGGATTGGCTTTTAAGGCTCTTCTGTAACTTTAAAAACATAAACAACTTTATTAAGAGAGGTCCTTATTTAAAAAAAAAAAAAACTACGCTGATTTTCAGTGCCTGCATTCACAGAGGGAGATGGTCGACTTAAAAGCAGAAAACTGTAAATCTTACATTTGCTGTAGCATTTTTAAATATACTGTATTTGCTGCTTGAAAGCTTCCCTGTAAAAAGATTGAAGGTCAACAATCTTTGCAGGCGAGTGTCTTGTCACTTTCGAAAGCTCTACACTTCAGACATACTGTATCTGTGTGAGCTGTAGCACGACCTGTCTGCTTTTTATCACGACCTGCTGCTGCTGCTGCTGCTGCTGCTGGTGGCAGGAAATGAATGCATCATCATGCCAGTACAGGTGAATATTGGGTATAATTTTGGAATAGTTGCCTAGTAACTAATTTCATATTTTTACTAAGCTTTACATTCACGCCGACTAACTGCACCAGGCTCAATTTAAGCTCCTGTGTGCATGGAAAACACAGTTGGTGGTGACTTTTCCCACAATTTGAACCCTGAGTGAAACATAGATTTGGTCTAAATTGGTCCAAAAAGAGAACTTTGCGACTTTAGACCAAATCTAAGATGAACTTGACCTTATACTGTCCTGTTATTTTCCTTCCAGGACAAGAAGTGAGCTGGGATGACTTCCTGCCGTCGTTGTCTTACGTGATTGTGGAGTGTAACAGGCCTCGCATCCTGATAGAGGTGGAGTACATGATGGAGCTGCTGGAGCCCTCCTGGCTCGGAGGAGAGGGTACGACCTAAACTCTAAAAGCTACCCGTCGCCCCAAACTGTCAGCTGGTTAGGAGCTGTGATGTGCTTTTACTTTGACAAAACATCCTAAAATGTCTTTTAATTTGTTAAACAGATAACAGATCATTCACATTTGAGAAGCCAACCAGTGAAGTTTTTAGCATTTTTTTTTAAGTTTTGTCCATCGGCTAGTCAATTAACTAATTATTGCATCTCCAGATGTTCATTACTTCTGATTTTGGTCATTACATCTTTTCCTATTGATGACTTAATCTGTATTTTTTTGGCCATCACTTTTGGGTTCTTCTTGGGGAGTATATTATACATTTGTTACTATTAGTGCTCATAGTACTAGCTGTAGTAGAAGTACTAGTGCCTGCTCGTTGATCACTAGTTACAGACTATTTGGTTGTTATTTATAGACACTAGCAGCTAAGTAGTATGTGATGCCAGGATTAGTGAGGTTTTTTATCTCTTTCTCATTCTGCAGCCTCTACTTTTTTTTTTTTTTTTTGGTTCTATCCAGGTGGGTACTACCTGACCAGTGTGTATGCGAGCCTGTGTCTGATCCAGAGCCTGGATAGGGAGCAGCCGGTCTCAGGCTGCCTGACGCCGGAGGCCCAGGAGGCGCTGAAGGAGTGGAGCTGCAGACGGAGCCGAGAGGCCCAGAGACAAAAGGAGAACCAGCAGAGCCAGGTAGGTTCCAGATGTTGTGATTGTAGTAGTACGCCACAGACACACTGGTGGTGTTACAGTATGTGTGGGTTTGCACAGTAATCTACTTTATAGCTGTCACACATAGCTGCCCTGTGTGAAGTGCTGATTGATGTGCAGATAACATGAACTCCTACTTGATATTCTCCACTGTACCATGAATGACATAATGGCACAAATAAAATGCTAGAATTGCTGTTATTTGTGTGAAAACATGAAATTTACTATTTTCTTTTCAGCAGTCTGAGTTCTTTGAGTAACTGTTGATGCCAATGAGAGCATTTGCAGAAGAGAAAAGGCGATACAGAGCGTCTTAAAATATAGTCTGGAACATAAAATGGGTCACAGGTGGCTGAATTTGGTTCAAACAACCAGTAATGTGATGTGATCGACAGCAGTTCATTACTCTCTTTATTGCAGATGTTGCACAGCTCACAAAACATCTCACACAGAACTGGGCTGAATATCCATCTTTCCATCCATCCGTCCGTCCTTGGATGGAACGACTGCTGGTGTCCTGGGGTTGTTGTATGTTGCTTTGGGTGGAGTTTGCCGGAGTGCAGTGGTGGAAGAAGTACTCCGATCTTTTATTTAAGTAAAAGTAGCAATAACACAGTGTAAAAAATACTCTAATACTATACTTAAAAATATTATACTTAAAAGTATAAAAGTATAAGCATCAAAATATACTTAAAGTACTGAAAGTCAAAGTACTCATTATACCGAAAGTCCCATTTTAGAACAAGGTATATAATGTTATTGGATTTTAATTATTAATGAATGAATGTGTAAACATCAACATTTAGTATTGCAGCTGGTAAAGGTGGAGCTAATTACTTTATATACTGCTAAGTAGCTTGTGAATTTGTGATCAATAAAGTATCATCTTCACCTATAATATTACATCAGAAGTTATTCCTCGATTATATTTTGTATTATTAATCTAAATCTGAAAAGTAACTAAAGCTGTCAAATAAATGTAGTGGAGTAAAAATATTTGGCTTGGAGGAGATGTAGTGGAGTGGAAGTATAAAGCATCAGAAAATGGAAAATACTCAAGTAAAGTACAAGTACCTCAAAATTGTACTTAAGTACAGTGCTTGAATAAACGCACTTATTATTATTATTTTCCACCAATGGCCGAGGGCAATATGCAAAGTGCCACAACATTCAGTCTATCACCTTTTTTTATATATATATCTGTGATTTGGCCATGACCTGACTGATTTTCAAGTTTGTGAGAAGTCCGTGTCAGATAAGAAAATTAAAGGTCAGGTCAACACTGGCTGGCACTTTATAAAATAACGTCCAGGATTCAAATCTCTCATCTTCTGATGGGTAAGTCAAGGTCACAATTGTAACAAATGTGATATTTGGAGCTGGAATGTGGACGTATCTAATCTGATCTTGTAGTTTTAGCTATTTAGCAACTAGTTAGAGCTGTAATCTGTGACATTTGGTCTATAAATGTGTGATGAGGTTTTATACAGCTTGGATTTTCAAATACTTCTTATGTGTTAAAATACTATACTATAATACAAATACTAATATCTGGGGCCTAAACTCTGGCTTATTCGGTGCTTAAAGAAGTTTTAAACAGACACTAAGAATCATTGAGAAATTGTGTTCCACATTACATTTTTTTATGTCTTTCAAATGGCACAAAAGACTCAAGCGGCAACAAAAACAAGGAGATAATCCACCCGAAAAGGTCAGACTTTACATTAATTACACTGATGGCGATGCACGCTGAGCAACATCAGATTATCCTACATCTGTGACAGTGGCAGGTAGGGAAGCGACCCATATTTGATCTCAGGAATTATTGCCGCTGCTGCTGCTTGGGGATTTTTCTAGAGGTCATGCAGTCGGTGAAGATTTTCACTGGAACAGCAGGTCACCCATCAGCACACCTGGATTCCCCACCTTTGCGTGCAAACATGTTTCAACTTCATTTGAGGGGATTAGTTTTTAGACATTTTTAGAGGTAATCCTCTGATCTGGGACCGCCGGCTTACGATGGGGCATGCACTAATGCATACACACACACACACACACACACACACACACTCACACACTAACGTTTACCTACACTCTCCTATTATCACTCTCCCCCGGCCCCAGATTGGTATAACGGTCCACCAGATGCCATGGAAAAAAGGCATTGTCATCCACAACGTTTCTGTCTCGTCACGTGGTGCCTCTCCTGGCTTCAAATAGCCGATCTAACTCACCCGGCAGCCAGATTTTCCACTGACACAGGCGGGGATCAGTGAGCCAAGTGCTATGAAGAAGTGGGCGGTCAGATAACATGAAATTTATTGAGCTGCATCTACCCATCGAAGCAGGCAAACACAATATGCACACGGACAGCGAGGAGCTCAGTGACTCTGTAAGTTTTGAGGATGGCAGACCTGTTGATTGTAATTGCTGGTGTGTGTGTTTTTTTCTTCTTTTAGGGCTTATTTGGCCACTTGTACATCTGCGTGTGTGTGTGTGTGTGTTTGTGTGTGTGTGTCTGTGTGTGTGTGTGTGCGTCGGGGGAGGTAGTTGTGTGTGCAGGTTGGATGTGGGGTACGTGTGTTTGTGTGTGGCAGAGAATTGGATTCTCACTGGTTTCTCAAGGTTGGATGTTTGGTAAAAGGATTATGTTCAGTATGTTTTCATTGTGTGTGTGTGTGTGTGTGTGTGTGTGTGTGTGTTTTAAAGAGAGTTGTGAGGGCGTCTGTAGGTGGAATCTGACATTATATAATGGCTTAGGTACAGCACAATTGCCGGTAAGTGTTTGAAGAGTGGCAATTGTTGAGACAGACTCGTTAGTTGTGTGTTTGATCGCTTTTTGTTCTTTTGAAATGTCAAAAAGTTTCTGTTTGGATTAAAGTGCAGAGGGAAAACTTCACCAGAACACCAAGCTAGAGCGAGATTAATGGATTATATTTGCTCAGTTTGGACGTGGACATTCTCTAGTGGATTAAAAACTGGGACTTTGTCAATGAAGCTGTTACATGCTACAGAGAAAAGAGCAATTTCACGATGAAGATTTTCATGATAAGCTCTGGGACTTAATGGCTGTTTGTGTGGGAAGTAGAAGCTTTGTTTTAGAGAGAATTTATTTCATGGACATCATTTTGGTTCATTTAGTGTAGTGGATTATAAGCCTGTGTGCTTGCACAGCTCTCACTCCTCCTCTGGCTCCTCTCTCTCTCCTCCCCCTCTTTTGCCCTCACTCCATAAGCCTCTTGACCTCTGTTTTGCATGAAAACAGTATATATTCACTCTTTTTTCTCTTTTTTTCTCCTCCCCTCCTCCCTCCCTCCAGAGGTGCGTTCGGATACTGTTCCAGGACGGTGAGCGGAGCGCCGTGCGGACGTTGCAGTGGAGAGCCGGGGAGACCAGCCAGGCCCTGGCGCAGCTGTGTGCCGACACCTTTGGAGTGTCCGACCCGCAACAATACACCCTGTACTGGCGCAGCGGCGGCGAGATGAGGGCCCTGCCGCCTCAGGCCCAGCCCCAGGACCTGGCCAGCCACAGCGAGGGAGGCCCCTCGCTCTCCTACCTGAGGACCGACCATGACTTCAGCAAGATGCGGCGGCTCACCAGAGGTGGCGCCGTGGACCTGAGCGAGTCGGTGTGTGAGGAGTGAGTGGGAGGAATGGAGGAAGGAGGGAGGAGGAGGAGGAGGAGGAGATGGATGGTTGCGCTCGGGTTCTCTCTCTTTCTCTCTCTTGTTCTGTCTCTTTCTCTCCGGCGGTGTGTTGTGTCTCGTCGTGGGTCAGGACTTGTTGTGAAAAACTACAGCCCTTCTCCAGACTAGGAGCAGACCTTAAACGGTAAACTCTTCCCTAAATGGACCAACATGCAGAGCAGAGCAGGACCAACATAGGGACTGTTGCCAAAAGTTGTACTATGTACCACTCAGTGTCGCTGCTGGTGTAAAGGAGTGTACTATTTGTGACATGGAAAATGTGTAATAAATGGATTTGGTTGTTATTTGAAACATGAACCCAGAGTTATACCATGAAGGGATTACATCATTTACACGTGAGGAGGCTCAAATCCAAAGACAAATTCTGTGAGACTACTGTTGCCTGGAAACAAAATCACTTCCTGTACGCACATGAAAAGGCAAATTGTCCACCGTGGTGATGTAACCCTTTCACGCTATAGTTCTGGGTAAAAATCTAAAAGACACTTGGATGTTTTTATTACTTCACTTTTATGTGTAAAAGTCTGCAGATCTTCGGATGGAACCGTGTTATTAAAGGGTTTGGGGATAAAACCTTTCTTTGCCCCCTGGAATACAGTTTGACAAAAAGCTGAGATGTGTTATAGCCAAGACCAAACCTCAATACCAAAGTGACAAAAAAAAAAACACATAAAGAGAGGCCATTTTGTGATACAACAGGTGTTTACTTTGAGAGAAATCAGGTTTACAAGCTCGAGGGAAGCTTTAAATCAGCTGTTTATTTTTAGAATCACCCACAGAGACAATTTTATTTTTGCTTTTTGAGAAAAAGCGCAGACTCTCCTCCTTGCTCGCGTATTCTATTAAGTGTTTTTGGCAGTTGGAGTAATGAGCGAGTAGGAGGGAAGTGATAGAAAAGCATCAGCTCTCTGTTTTTAAAACCATGTGAGAAAAAAGAGAAAACATCACATCGACACACCGAGACAACCTGCACCAGATTTACTGAATGACTTGCGAATGTATTAAAATCTTTTTTGCGTGTCGGACTTTAATCCTTTCACAACGGCATTAATCTCACGTTTCAATTCACCGCTTTTGAGTTCTACTGTTTCTCTTGGCCGTACTGTAAAATAACTCTGTGTTACAACCTGGACTGAGAGGACAGTCTGACCAATAAACCAGGACCTCGCGGTGGCTGGTCGAATGTAAATGTAAAAGTCACCAGCTTCTGGTGACTCCTGCTGCAAGTCATCACTATCAACTGACTGTTCAACTCAGTGTCATTAATGATTATCATATTGTGTATTTAAAACTAACTTTTAATTGTTCAATTTGTTGGGTAGATATCAAACCTAAGTATGGATTTTCAACATATCTGGAGTTTTTAATCAGGAGGTTCATTTTGAGAACGATGATGTGTTTTGAACATTATTGCATGCTTTTTCATCTAACGTGAAGGTTCCGCGAATGTGGTGTGTGCGTGCGTGAAGCATGTGTTCATTGTGAGAGCTCACTATTTCTTTTCAGTGTAAAAACACATTACTGTATTTTGTCAGGTAACTCAGTATCGCAATAAAAATTGCAATATCTGTTCACAATGTTGTTCCAACCAGTTTTGTATTGTAGTGGGGTTGTGAATGTTGTGATTTGACGTCTTAAACAAACTCAGCCACCAGAGGGCAGCAACGCCATTTTACTCCAACATTTAAACTATCCTCAAATGTGTCATTTATTCCAGGTTTGTGGTTTCTAATGAGATTTTTTTTGTTTTTGTCTCTATTTCAGCTATTAACACATCAAAGACAGCATTGCTGCCTTTTTACGCTAGGCTTAATTAGCATGTTTGATACAAAATGTAGATGTCGTGTTAAAAATACTCATACATTTGTCTCATAAAATATTAGGAATGATATTGCCCAAATGCAAAAAATAAAAATAAAGGTTTTGACAAAGAATTCTTTATCTTTTGAGAAATAACAATTAAATAGAAAACTACTATGTTTCTCTACTCTAGTTGGACAAGTTTATGATTATTTACCATATTAAACAATTTTTCCTATTTTCAACATTAGTCAGTGGTGTTTTCTAGTATATATTAATTTCCAGTAGCATTTTACAAAGTTCAATATGCGGTTAGATATGGGCTTGATATTCATGGACAGAAATTCATTCAAATGTTTTAAATTGTGCCATAACCCTGTGAGCCTTGCATGGGGTTGAATCGAGACCTAATTTAAACGTTAAACATCAGCCTGGAGTGTAACAAACAAACTTATGGATACCTGAGACTTCGACTGTGCTGTACATGTAGTAGTGAAAGGTTTTTCTGGGGGGACAGTCTTCACCTCAGCAGGATTGTGTCTGCAACTAACTTTGTCAAATATTTTTGCGATGAATCCAATAATTGTTTAGTCTATAAAATGTCATCAAATTGTGAAAACATTTTCAAATGGCTTGTTTTGTCCAGAACAGTCCCAAACCTAAATATGTAAATGTAGTAGTAAATTGACTACTAACTTTTTCACCCAGCATGTCAGGCTATAAGAGGTGAGAAGTTGGTATAAAAACTGAGATATCTGGGTGACGTAGTTTTCCTTTATACGTTTTATTGTTATCTGATTCCACCTCCTAGTTTTTGCAGCACTCCCAGGCCTTTTTCCTCGTACTCTGCCTTGCTCAGCCAGAAGGAGTCCTTGTCTTTCATGATGTTGGCCAGCACCGCGCCGCCCATGAACACCATGTGTTTGCGCCTGGGAGGGTCCTCGATGCGAATCTTAAACCTCTACACAGGCGACAGAAACAGAGACAACATTAGAACGCAGTGCTCTAAAT
Organism: Lateolabrax maculatus; assembly: GCA_031216445.1. Lineage (NCBI taxonomy): Eukaryota > Metazoa > Chordata > Actinopteri > Acropomatiformes > Lateolabracidae > Lateolabrax > Lateolabrax maculatus. The sequence continues at coordinate 6,030,921 of CM062207.1, forward strand.
ATTCCCATCACAATAATCCTATTAACATAAAATATTCTCATTACTGTAAAAAAAAATTACCCACAATTGTAGAATTTAATGACAAAATATAATAGATGATAGCCTTACTGATTCTCCAGTAAAGCATGAATATGTTTTTTAAGGTTCTTACTGATAGTTTCTCAGTGTCTCCATTCAGCACCCTCTCCAGGTAGAGCTGCTTGATCTCTCTTTCTAGTCTGGATGGGAGCCCGGGGTACATGGTGGTCCCTCCTGACAGAACAATGTGCTTATAGAAGTCTGCCCTGCACAGAAAAACAGATGGTAGATGGGAAGATGATGTGCTTTGTCTTCATCCCCTGTCGGCTGTATCTTTTATTTTTATGTTAATACAGTAGTTGTAGTGCATTCATGAGGAGACTCAGACCTGAGGTCAATGTCTGCTGCCTGGATGGTGTTAAACAGCATCTCAGCCACTCCTGCTCCCTCCACGTTGATGAGATGGGGCTGGAAGAGAGCTTCAGGGGCCCCAAACCTCTCTCCACCCACCTTCACCTGCCGGCCGTCAGGGAGCTGCACCAGAGAAGGGAACCAGTTAAAGAAAAAACATCTTTGATTTTGGGGCCGTATTTGGTGCTGAACAGTCACTGCTGTGATATTACATACGATACACTAATGACACGTGAGAAGACAGACACCACTCTCATCTGTGCTCTAACAAAATATTAAGATAGAGCCGGTTAGATTTATATTTACTGTACTGACAAGAGAGTGGTACCAATCTTTCCATCTAATTCTCAGCAAGAAAGCAAATAGGCATCTTTCCTTAATGTAGACTAAAACTAAAAACGGTAAAAACGTACCGTGAAGGATTCCACCAGGTATGTGGTCTCTGTGGCCAGGCGCTGCTCCTGCTCGATGTTGTATCCCACATAGCAGAGGTTCTCCTTCAACATACGCACGGTCTCAAAGTCGGCCGTGTGGTTGAAGGCATAGCCGCGGAGAAGCAGGAGCTGATGGCAGGAAGATAAAAGGTGAATTTATGAGTTTTCTGTCATTTTTCTTTTATGCATGTTTGCCAACAGATGCAGGTTTCTTTGTCAAATTTGACTCCGACCAGTTCTTCTTCTTCATGTGCAACATTCAGACCCTGCATCCCCAACACTGAACCGAGCGTCTCCCGACTCACCTTAATGAGGTAGCGTGTGATGTCACGCCCTGCAATGTCCAGCCTGCGTGTGAGGTGGGGTAAAGAAAAGCCCTCATACACCGGACAGATGTGGGTGACACCATCCCCCGAGTCGACGACCACGCCGGTCAGCAAACCTGTGGTCATGATCGATTCCCAAAAGAGTATTTTATGAAACATTTCCAGTAATGAGTGAATCCATCATGGAGACTGAACAGGATTTCTTGTGTTTTTAAGTACTGAAACTCAACTTTATTACAGTTTGCACTCAGTAACAACACCTCAAGATGAAAAAGTCAAAATGAACAGAGGATTTAATCCATTTATTATTAATAATTTACCAGAGTTTTGATGTCTTACCCTGAGCATACAGCGTGAGCACAGCCTGAATGGCCACATAAATGCCATGAAACTGGTACTTCTCAAACATGACCTCTGTGATCTTCTCCCGGTTCTTGGTGGGGTTCATGGGCGGTTCAGTCAGCAGGATCTTAAAGGAGTACAAAGTACATACAAACTGAGTGAAATCTTTAAAAGCTTGCTTTGCATAGGGTTTTAACAAGCCTGGTATGAAAAGTTTATATGTTTTCATTCTTGCAGGTTACAGCAAGAGAAGAATACAGAACATACAGATGTACAATTTATTACAATGATGTCCATTGGAGTATTTTAGAAGTGTTGTTTAGTTACTTCATGTGATGTTACAATAGTTATGTTACTGAGCTTTATTTTGAAAGGTTTGAAAGGCAATGTGGGCTTTTTGCAAACCTCCTCACACAAAATGTATCGGCACAAACATTTTGCTAAGAAACTCCAGTCTCTCCTTATGTGCACTTAACAAAATACAAATGGCATACAACATACGGTCAAATTTAAACATGCGCGCAGTACAACATCTACCAAGCTGTGTTTTACCTTGCACTGTGATGGGTCGATGTTCAGGCGGTCGGGACTGAAGGTGTGGTCCCACAGGTGGACCATGTCTTCCCAAGAGCGCACCCTGCCGTTCTCCATGGGGTACGACACCTCCAGCATGGAGCGACATTCGCTGGCCTCGTCCCCTACCATCAGGTCCTGGTGGGAGACAAACAGGAGGAGTGAAGAGCTGACCTTTCTGTAAGGTGTCAATTTATCTTTGTATAAATACAGGATTGAGTGTGTTTTTTCTTATGGAAAGGGGGAAGTTTAAAGCATACCCTTTCTCTCTTTTTTGTCTTTTTTTTCTATTTTCTTTGAAGTGACCTTTGCCCTCCTGCTCTACAAAATGTCTGTGTGCGGTCCAGTGAGGCTTACAAGGGTAAAGATGTGACTGATTAGGAAGGTAACAGATGTACAGTACTAAGACACTTTGAAATGTATGAGCTGAGAGGTAAGAAGACCTGGAAGAAAAGAGGTAGGTCAGGGGATTAATGAGCTTAAAGTGACAGTTTTATCCCTTTTTCATCCCTTTTATTATCCTCTCGTTGCTGTTGTCATTTATCTCAAGTCACAGTTACAGCCAGTTGGATAGAGAATATTCAAAGCAAGACATGAAAGATGAAAAGTTTATAGAATTTTCACATTTTATTTTGAAAATTGACTTCAGCTGCCAGGTTCAATGAGAGGCCTGTTGCCTTTTCATTTCTAAGTAACCTCACCTTTATCTCAATGTTGCCCACTTTGGTGTTTGATCGTATGATTGGTCGACCCACCATGGCAGGGAAGATGTGGTCGGGGAAGTTGGATCCAGCAAAGCCACACTTGACAAACTGTGGAGGGATGTGAGAATGAAACATTTGAAGAGATTTTTTTTTTCCCTGCATGGGAATAAAGTTCTTGTTTTCGTTTGTTGACTGAAACTGAAAGTTGGCTTGTGTAGCTGTGAATCGATGCGGCACAATATTTGTTATCCTGCACTGTGCCTTTTGTAAGGATTTCCATTCGTAAATCAGTTCAATTCAGTTTAATCTGACATTAATCTGTATCCAGGAAAATGTCCCAGAGCGTATTATGATGATGCATTTACCAGATTGTTTCTTATTTATCAGACAATGCATGTGGAATAATTCATAAGGCATGCACAAGGAAATAAATATGTTGTTACACTGTTTTTAAATGACCTGTAATTCGCTGCAGACTATCTGCTTCTCTGCCTGTCATGACTACACCTCATACTGTGGTGTCTCAACTTGTCTTTGTGGCCACAGACACATTCCTTAGCCTGAAGCGATGCAAGACATTCCAAGCAGAGGCAAAAATAGGATAACAGACAGTTTGTGGCTGCAGGTACGCTTCGTAGCTCATTTGTCTTAACCGCAATGCCTGGATATCAACAACTACATGCCACAATGAAGTACTGAGGTGCCCCTCCTGATTTTTTTGTACCTCAAATCTCTCTTCCTCCTTTTCATCCAATTGTTGCTCAGTTCAAAGCATCACAACCATTTATGGCTGTGTGTGCACATTAGAGGCAGAGTGACAAGTCCAGACAGATGTGGGATCAGGCTGCAGTATGTGCACGCCCTTCAGACTACACGATCCTGAAGCAAACTTTACCTTCAAATAACTTCTTTAAAATAAAAGATATGTAACACACCTGGTGTAGGTTTGCATCAAAAACTCAAACTCAAAATGACACTTAAAAGCTTGAATACAAGCTAATATCTACTGGAAAAAAAGAATGACAATAACCAGCACTGTTAATAGGCTATAGGACTAATTTATGGCACAATATAGACACTTTGGACTATTTGACTTACCCCTGTCCCATTGTCACAGACCACCACTTTTCTCCCCTCGCTGTCCATGCTTAAAGAGATGCTACGAACCGCTCAAGATACACCCTCCTGTCAGGGCAGGGCTCTGACTAACAAATAATCAATTCACATGAATGGAGCAGTGACTAAAAACCGACAGGTGAGCAGAAGTCCTCTTCGTACTCCCTCTAGCATGGGCGGGATTACTGAATGTGAGGACGCCCATTTCCTGGGGCCTGGGAGGAGGGAGACCTACACGACACCTTTCTTTTAGGCATTTGCGAACACATTTTAAAGTGGACATTTCCTCAGGCAACGCAGTTTGCAACAAAAAAACAAGAACAGTTGGTTCATTTATTGTTTGAATGTCCCTTATCTGTACACTTTTCTCTACTTATTCATTGCTTTCTCTAGGAGGATAAAACTTCAATCACGCCATGGTGATTTTGTTGTTTGCAATGTAATACTGGACATGATAATACTATACCATGAATGTTTTGTGCCTTTTTGGAAAGTTCCACATTTTATAAGTCAAGATTAATAAAGTCCTAGCCATACTGCAGATTGTTCTTGGTAGAAAAAAAAGAGATGATGGTCTTTTCTCATATATTGGGGGTCTTGTTTTGTTAAAAAGCCATAGAAAAGTATTACATATGTGACCTAAAGGTTTTTCTCGATTCCTTCATGTAGTAGAAAAGCACCAAAAACATTAAAGAAAAATAAAATGAGATGTAGGAGTTGATATTCATATTCTTATAAGCATAGGCAATGCAATACTTATACACAATGCAATAAACAAATAAAATATTTTATCTTGTTTGGTTTATTTACTTATTTCTATGTATAGCTTTTTTTTTAAGTATTATCATTTTCATCTGTCATTGTTATTTAAAACTGTTGAATTATCCATTCAGTTCTACATTTTTGTCATTTTATATTTTTATATGCTCCAATAACACAAAGTTATATTTCAGCTATTTTTAAGTGCAAGGTATTTACACAGTAGAAGTTGGTATCCTACATTTTTTGTATTACTTTATATCAATAAAAAGGTTTTAAAAAACGGTTTCTAAATCAATCTGAAATGTACCAACCTTGCAGCATTTCTGGTCCTTCACAACATATTTTTAAATCGCCTCCCAAAAAACAGAAACATCTTCTTTGGCCAAACAAATGTAAACTTTTATAGTTAGATTCACTTAGCATCTATATGATTTTATTAAATAAGTTTTGTCAGTAGTAAAAACCAAACAATAGCCCCGAAAAGACTCCGGGTGGCGTCGTTTCTGCCCCGCTTCGACCGTTAACTGCAAGAAGAAGCAAGACGACATGTCACTTCCGGCCGCCATCTTTGTTTGTTTTAGGAAACACTTGCAACTGATTAAAAGTTTTAACAGTTAAAAATCTTCTCCGTTGCGCGGCAGAAACAGTATTTTTCGGTCAAGCTGGGGAGAAAAATACTTTGGGGAAAGTCCTCAGAACATTGGTAAGTGTTGTCAAACAAAGTGTGTGGTTTTTTCAAAGTGTGGCTTGGATTTAATCTTAAGAAAATCAGTGCAAAAGTCGTACATGTTACAACTACGTTTACACAAGAAATAAACTAATGATAAAGTCTTAAAGCTTTGATAAAAAACACTGTACTCCACATGCTGACAGACAAAGTCAGCAGCTAAGGAGCTAGATATTTGTCTCAGGAGACTAAAATAGAGCTAAAAGGGAGAGTGAATATTGAACTTGCATCCATGAGTTGGGGTTTAATAGTTTCTCTATTTTAAGAAGTCAGAGAAGTTAAGAGATTAATGGTTTTCACTGGACAGGAAGGGTAATATAATCTGAAAAGTAACTAGTAACTAAAGCTGCCATTGTGTTTTCATAATGTTAAAAGTTACACCTGTGCTTCTCCTGCTTTGACGAAGTGTGGGGAAAGTTCATCAATCGGATTGATTTGGGAACAATAGTGAAATTCAAACGTCTGGAAACCGCTGACATGATACGTGACATATTCTGGTGTTGCGATCTAGAAAAAAACTAGAATACAGTTTGTGTGTGTCATTAGTCTCACAGCGGGGGGACGTTTCACCCTCTGTCATGTCAAACCGTAATTAACTGCCATATATTCATCTCTGTTTTCACCCGCAAAGTAAATAAACTCCTTCATCAGCCTTTCAGTGAGTGGAAACAGTGCCATCACTGTCTGTAATTAAAGTATACTGCAGTTGTATGCTGTGCTATGTCTCTGTTTGCGTTATATAATGTAAATGGAGCAATACATGGGTGCAGTCATAGCTTAGTACTTAATTTGCAGAGGCTACTATTACTAACTAACAAGATAATCAGATAAAATAGAGTTATATGAGACTAAGAATGATATGCAGCCTAGGTGAAAAAATATGGTTTTCTAGTTTTAACTTAGAGACAGGATTTTTATCTGATCTAACACAGATTATGTTCCCATGTTGTGTGCCTTACCTTCAATGGACTTGGTTACAATATTTACTTTAACTTTATACTGTATGTGAGATATAAGAATTAACACTTAATCTCAGAACTTATTTTCAAAAACACTTTTCCAGTGACAATATGAAGCAATTTCTGGATTTTTCCAACAATATGAGCTATAAAAATACATAATATGTTGGTGCAAACTAGCCTATATTGATATGAAACATTTCTGTTCAGTATTCAAGCCTAGAAAATTAGGTTGTTGGATAAATTCATGTTGCAAGTATGATTGTGTTTTTTACCCGATGTGGAAGGGGAAAAAAGGGAGGAATGAATCCTGCTTCTTCCAACACACTGAGTCAGTATAACTTTGGATAAAAATAGGTTCATTTATTTACATAAAACATTTACAAAATACATATTTTCATTGAAATGCAGTAATGTGTTATGAGAAATGATGGTTGTAAGAAAGACAGCAAACAGTAGGCCCTTGGGTTTGTCGTTCTGACGTGACACAGTCACGTCCGACTAGGTCTCACTGCTCTCAAATGTAATAGGCACATTGAGTTAAGACCGATTAGTGCTTTACATTCTCGCTGTTTCATCTTTTCTGTTTCAGCTCCTGCAGGATCACCAGAGCAGCTCAGGAGCAGTTACAAAAAGCCTGATATACTGTATTTCAAACAGTAACCAAAAGAGAAGTGAACAGGTAAAACACAATTGGTAACAAAATGCTTTGTATTTTAGCAGCACATGTGCATCATTAGTTACATAAAGTAAAGTTATGTTATTATATGTGTTGCATTGTAAAAGAATGATGCCCTTAGTTCCTTTTAAGGCAGTGAAATGTGTTTTAATTGGTCAGTCATTATGTTCACATGCACATTATAACATGATTACTCTGAATAACAAGATTAAGGGAATAATAATGGGCAAAGTGACACTGTTTAAACACAGATCATTCATTTGCATTGACATGATCAAATAAATTGAGTAATTGAGCAAAAATTTAGATTAGGTTTATCCTCATAATTAATTCAATGTATAGGCCTTATGTGTTTGAAATAAGACAGTTTGCATGACCCTTTCCACGGTTGGCATATTGTTGTAATCTGAAGATAATGAAGTTATCAATGTGCATGTAAATGTAGTTACATATATTAATAGCCTACTCAAGGCATCCTCACAATTTCCATACAAATGAATTATGCATCTTAGACTGCAACTATTAGAAAAGTATCTATCCAAACATATTCACTGAAACCAGTATCAAAACTTGAGATATTAATATTCACATTATCTAAAGACCATTGGCATAATTTCTATAAATATTGTCTGAGCGTTGAAAAACTCTGTTGTTCATGTAAGTACCCGGTCTATGTTTGTCTATCAACAGTTCTGAGTCATGGTCAGCAGTAAACTAATTCATATAACCGTCAAGGTCATGTGCCATGGTGCTTCTTTAAGTGCATGTTGTTTTTGCATATCGTTCCCTCACAATGTCCACTCACAGCCACATCAAGTGGCCTCATCCTCACCCTCCTCCCACTGAGAACACCTCCAGTGTGTCCACAGCCACAGACAGTTTGAGTGTCTTTAACATATGTCTGAGTCTAATGACAGAGGCCGCCTCTCGCCTCCGCAGGGGACAAGTTCACGAAAAGAGTCCCATCATCTCAGGACTCGAACTCGCTGTCGCTGCTGACGGAGATCTCAGGGGTGGAGGCTCCCGTTCCTCTGCGCTCGGTCTCTGTGCTACAGTCGCTGGCCTCCGGGCTGCCCAGGTGGCGAGGGGAGGGAGGCAACAAGTGGGGGTGATGGCGGCGCTCCTGGTGGGAGCCGTCAGGTGAGCTCTCTGAGGGCATGAGGGAAGGATCCTGCTGCAGTCTGAGTGAAGGGAGAAATGAGAGTAATGAGAGTGAGCTTCCACACCTAAGTCTTTTTTTAACAGTACTCAGGCTTTTTGGGCAGAAACATTTTTCCTCATTGCTTTGCTTCATACTATCAGTTGTTGGCCTTTTAACAGACCTGCTGAAGGCCAACTGACTTTCTGTAGAGACGTTCTGCACAACAAAATTTTTGCACAACACAAATTGAATCTATAACTTGCATAAACAGCTCATTTCAAGTCGCCATAAGTCTGATTTCCTTTCCTTTTTAATAGTATCAGTATAATAATGTGTCATTTTTGAGTTTTACCTGTTCTTTGCGGATGCAGCACGGTCTCTTTGGCGGCGGTTCTTGAACCAGTTGCCGACCTGTGTGGGTGTGAGTCCCGTGGCCTGGGCCAAGTGGCGTTTCCTGGACGGGTTGGGGTAGGGGTCCTGGAGGTACCACTCTCTCAACAAACTGCGAGTTCTTTCCTGGAGAACACATAGAAAAATATGAAATATTTAGACTGCTGTGCTTCATTCAACTAAATGCATATATTGTATTATCTCCTGTTAAGTAGACAATACCAAGTACCACTTACTAGCATGGAATTGCATGTTTTGAGCATTAAAACCATATTCTTTTTGAAAATTGAAGCATAGCACTTTGAAAAGACACCATATGGTGTTTTGATATCATCCTATTAGACCACAATAATCTTATCACTCTCATATGATGCTCAGTATAATCGTATTAGACTGGATTTATAAATAGATGATTACAATCTACATTAGGCGTATACATAACAATGTATATCCACCAAATGGGATCATGTTAAGGGGCTTAATAGGCTGTTGGAGAGACTATCCCTCCTGAGGTTTGGAATTAAAGATTAACTACACTTATGAACAATACTTCACCCTGCCACATGATGGAGGTCACACACATAAACTCACACACATAAACACAGTAAACAGAGGCAAAGTGCATGCTTCTGTGCCTTCTAACATACACTAATTTACTAACTTATTCTTTGAACGTTTGTAACTCATTCTTCTCTTGTGAAATGTAACAAATAAGTTGTGTTATCATAACTTGAAGTGAAACAATACAATATATTTGCTTTCAAAATAACCACAAATGCTTTCATGACACTGGTGCTCAAGATGCTCTGCACATCAGGGAGTTTAAGAACACTATTGGTGGTTTCTAACTGGAAATTTGCAGATATTAGTGTCTCTTTATGGGCTCCTGGATAGTATTTAGACTCCTGCAGGTCTGTGCTGATAACCAGTCCAAGTGCTGTTCATATTTGAAAGGAGTAAGCTGCTAATTAAAGATTAGATTAAACTTTAATGAATCCTGTGGGGAAATTGGGCTGCAGCTGAACACAGTGAATGTTACAGCCAAGATAATAGAATATGAAAAGTACATATTAGACATTCAAATAAAAAAAAAAGCACGACTATAGGCCTACTCATAAGTATAAACTATATATCATGTATGAGATAAACATGAGAATGACCAAAAAGTTCCACAAGAATCAGTGATAAAACTACTAGTTTTGGCATTGGAGCCATAATCAGTTGGTCTGTCCTTGTTTATGTCAAAGCATGAATAGTCAGGTCACAAAACTTGTATGAGATCCTGCAACAGGCCTCCATGCCAAAAGTATTTTAGTAAACTTCATGGCAGAAGGCAGAAGGATCATGACCATTATCATCTTAAGAGCTCAAAGACCAGGCTGCTGTCAGGTCAAAAAGCACCTTTACAAGAGGGCAACTGGAAGCCAATGTCAAGATACTATGTTATGTCATCTAAATGTTAAAATAGGATGCAGTGAAGGAGTTTTCTGAGGTCCAAATCAGCCTGCGATTAATTCAATTTTCGCCCAAACACGGGGAACACGTGGGTCCCACCACATCACCCTGTCCCCAGCAGCCATGTGAGTCAAATGATATAACTACAACATGGTTTCTACCTTAAAGCAGTGCGTCTTCTGCTCGCCGTCCCAGATGGTGCGGGGCAGGGGGAACTTCTTGCGGATCCGGTACTTCTCCACGGGGCCCAGCGGCCGCCCCCGGAGCCGCTCCGCCTCCCGGTAGTGCGCGTCCAGCCACAGGTCTTGAAGCTTGGCGTGCGACTCGCGCGTAAACCGGTGGCTCTGGAGGATCTGGTAAAGAGCCTCAAAGTTTCCGCCGTGGAAGGCGACCAGCGCTCTCGCTCGCATCACGGACTCGTGTCGGTTCAGCGCCTCGCCGGCGGATCCGGGGACGGCGGCGGGCAGGGACCAGAGGAACCTGCCGAGGCGCTCGATGTCCCCGGTCTCCTCCAAGTTCTCGCACACCCGAGCGACCTGGTCCGGTGTGAACATCGGCAACGGGAACATCTCGGCTCGTTGCTTCTCGGTGGCTCGCCGGAGAAGTCAGGAAATGTTCACAAAGCGCATGAAATGATGTATCCAACCGCGCGTAAAGCTCCGTGCGCTCGCTGCCCCCTTTTCTCTTTTCTTTTTTTTTTGAGACGATGGCAAGTTTGTTGCCACTTGCAGCATCTATCTGCTGATTGATCCCTTACACCACCGAGTCCTTCCTGGTATTTGGGGAAATGTCTCAGAGAAGCCAGGTGCGCAACGGCTGCGGCGGCTCCGGGTTTCCAGAGTCGAGCCGAATAAAGAAAAAGGACAGGGAGTCAAACTGTATTTATAGCTCGATACAATTAGCATCCCTGTAGTTGTTTTGAGAAGGATTATACGTCCCGGCCATTAGCCTCTTAGTGGGGGGTAGTGTGTACAGAGGTGACTGGCTGATCAGCTTGTTTGGCTTAGCCTGAGGATACACTGACTGCCAGGATGACTGCAGTGAGCAAACAAGCGAGGATAGGTTATTTAATAGGTCGGATCTGGTGGAGATGAGGAGGGGAGGAGATGTGGAGTGCGAGGATGCGCATAGAGAAAAAACAAAATGCTTGTTGAGGTCTTTTTTTGGGAAAACTTTAACCACAATAGGTAGTACTAAGTTACTCTGCCACACTGTTGGATGGCACACTTTAATGCCCATGGTCACAAAAATCGGTCTCACATGTGCCTTGACATTTGGCCGAGAGGACAGGTCGGGACATAAAGCTGGAGCGATCCCAGACCAGCTAATACCCATGTAATTAAAACAGACATGGTTGCACATAGGCTATCCTTAGCGACCTCTTGCCCTGCTGAGACATAACGATAAGGCCTCTAGACGTCGATGTATGACTCCAGGACAAGGAATTAATGATCTGCTGCTTGCTTCAATCCCTCTGCTCAGTCTTAGGGATCATTTTGTTATTAATCAGGTTAAGGATCCTGTAAGCATCTGTCAGCTATAATGCAAACATGTTACACTTCATTTGCACATCATAGCCTTGAGGAAAACTATTTATGTCACTTTTGCCACGCATCGGTGGACCAAAGACTGCATAAAGAATATTAAGTTATGTATATTAAATATACAATCTCACCTAAAGCCAACAATAACCGTCTCTGAATGCAGACATAGATTAATCCCTGGAGTGAATATGAGGCTTTGCATAAAGGTTGCAGTCAGGTGAAGGATCATCTGGTTTAAAATAAGGTGAAGGAGCATAAAATCCGTCTACAGATCTGTCTAGAGCACATATATGAGCCTGCTAGACAAAGGATATTTCGGATTTTATTGATAAATTGATTGATTGTTAAGAAATTAAGTTTCATAACAAGTTTGTGTCATCTTAATTAACATACTTTTTCAGTCATTAATATGTGTTAAAAGTTGAATTAATATATTGTAGATGCAAATGCTTATCTGCTAATGTACATATACAATTACAGACAATTCAGTTTAAATACATTTTCTTATTTTAAATATTTACTGATGCATGATACTGCATATCAAGTTTTTTTTTTTTTGAATGGATATATTGCATATTTGAAATATTTCAAATTGTTTTCATTATTTAAGCAATTTAAACATTTATTCACTTTTATAGAGCAATGTTTATCCCAACACTGTTTTACTTTTTTTTTCAACATTGTAATTCTGACTGAGGCTTCATCTGACAGCTTTTTGCCTAATTATTGATTATGACATTTTGTCAATGGCACAGTTTTAGAAAGGCCCTTTTAAAAGTTACAAATAAGAAAATAAGGATTCATATATTAGCTTGAAATCTGTATTTTTAGCCTCAGTTTTGCATAAACTTGTCAGGGATATGACCAATTTTTTTATCAAATGTTGTATGACTTTAAAAAATGATTATACTCATTGTTTAGTCTTTAATACATACACGTTTTTCCTGACAACCAGTAAAATCTACCACAAGTTACAACAATATAAAACAGAAACAACTGTCCAACCAGCAGCGCAAAACCAAAATAAATTTACAAAACTATCAGACAGAAAATCAGAAAAATCTCATGTTTAAACAGCTGAAATGAGCAAATATTTACTTGATAAATTACTTTACACAATTAATCAATAATCAGAATTGTAAATATTCTGCCACTCAACTAGTCAACTAATCTTTTCAGCAGCAGTCATGGAGGACGCTTTCCAAATCTGCTCCTGAGATGCTGTTCACTGGAGTTTAGGGTATAGAAAGCGTATAGAATTACTTTATAAGCAGTAGGCAATCATCTGATACGTGTTAGATCCTAAATCTAGATTAAAATACCAGGTGGGATTGGTGGGCTACTGGAAATGGGGGGTAGGTGTCATCGTATGTATGTGTGTGTGTGTGTGTGTGTGTGTGTGTCACACTCTTTGGCACAGAAGGGGAGAAATGAGCTCAGTGAAGATCATGCTCACAGCTAATCTAACCCTTCCAAGTTTCAGACACTTTGCGCCACTGACCACCACGCGCACACACACACACACACACACACACACACACACACACAAACACACACCTTCATTACAAGAAATCCCCCGGCCCAATCTGTTTAACACTTTGAGGGCAGACTGAACCAAAATCTGCTTAAGCGCTCCCAAGCCGTTAGAACAGGATGAATGATAAGATGGTGATGGGAAAAACAGATGATGTACATGTTTGTAGAAGGGTGGGGGTCGATGGGGTTAATTATGCCGTAAATCTTTATTTAATTATTTTTGATAATTTACCCCCTGCTTTGCAACAATCTCAAGAAGACTTTTATTTCGAAATTGATACCAAATTGGCGCACTACCATCAAATGACAAGGAAAATTACGAGAGCTTTCAAACTGAGATTTATTTAAATCTTAAATGAATGTTAAATAGCTGCTACAAAAGTTTTGGTCAGGTGTCATGGGTGCTTTAAGGTGATCAGGTGAGGAATTGTGCAGCAGCTAAGATAAGGTAGTACTTTATTTATCCTTAAGGGCAACTGTTGTGCAGCAGTTGCAGTAAAAAGTAGGAAAGACTGCAAATATAAATCAAATATTAGTGTGTAAAAGAGTATCAGTAAGGTGCGAAAACCAAATGTACACAATCCCAGAAATGTAACAGGTTAACAGTAAGTATTACAAATGTAAATATAAAATTAAATAAAAATATCTCTCGTAACGGGAAAAACCTTTTTAAAAACAACTTTATCTCTACATATGATAGTTCTTAGGTAAACACTCGAACTGGCCAGCAAAGACCAAATTGCTTGTAGATGTGACGTTTGAGTGTCTTTGTCTGTATCCTGATTCAGGTGGTGGATCATCCAAGGGACACGGCACACCAGATCTGAAGGCCCGGACTGAGCCGGCGCCTTTTCCCCAAATGGAGGAAACCAAAACTACTGATACATTCAGGTGCTCCTTGCCAAGGTAAAACAATCTACATGTTCACAAACAGGAAGTTGACCCCAAATGGTCGACTGAATCTGAATAACCATGGAAAACTTCCATGATGCCCAAGTTTACTGTACAATTTGTGATGTTTCACCTCAGTAGTTAATGGTAGATATCTATAGCTAGCTTTATTTATTCCCCTATAATGAAATTAATTTGTGTAGTTCATGTTTGCCATTGATTGAAGACAAAAAAACTTGGTAAATACGACTTTATGAGTTGACAAGAATCAATTGATGCGCACAATGATTACAAGACACCAAGGGCTGCTAAAGGTACAGTGACTGTAGGTGGAAGTTCTCAACTGGTTTTGTAGGAGCATTTATCATGGGACAAGCCTTGTCCACGCCCTGAATTGGGACACAGCTTATCAGTGTTAACCCTGTGATAGTCTGGCTACCTGTTTTGGGTGCACCCTGCCTCTTGCCAAATAAGTACTGGCATACGTTTTAGCCCTGTGTTACTCTGATCAGGATAAATTAGTGAAGGAAATGGCTGGATATGCTGTTCTGTGTCTCAAGTGGTGACATTTCTATAGTATCAAACATCCAGTTTCACTTTAATCTAATATTAACTATAAAGAACGGTGTCTGTATTATTTAACCTGTCAGAGAGACAGTTAGTCTTCAGTAGATATAAACCTGTATTTCCATGGATTATTTTTTTTATTTGGTCTCTGTATTCTGTTTTAATCCAAGAACACAGTGCTAGAGAACATGTTAAACTTATTAGCTACTACAAATTAATGCACACACACACACACACACACACAACACAACACTCTACTTCATTGGCTGGACCCATATATGGTGGAACCCCACTTGGCATAATTAATTAGTGGCTTAAACAGAAGCCTCCTTCTTAAAAAATGACCTGTTGATTTTGCCAACAGGCAAAGTGAGGGGGGCATGCATCTGTGTGTGTAGGTGTGTGTGTGTGTGGAATGGGGGGTATTACCATGCTGTATAAATCCACACCAAGCACAATTAACAAGCAATTGGGAGGAGAAGTAATTAGTATTATCTGCTTATCACCGTCAACCCCTATTCTAAGGAAAATGGGCTAAAAAACACACAATGACACACACACAAGCACACACACACACACACACACTAATTCCCCCCCAGGCAAATGTGTAGGAGCTAATTACAAGCTCATTTGCAACTCCATAGCAGTATCCTCTCAGACAGGTCTATCCCCCGTGTCCTCCCCTCCCCTCGTCCCCAACATACTGTGTGTTAGCTTTACCTCTCAACCCACGCCGGGGCCACTCACCAAACAAATGACAAAAAACGCTTCCCCATCCGTGGCTGTGGGGTGAGAGGAGGAGAGAGAGAGGTAGATCTCTTGATTCAATAGACACAGGTGATATAAAGTAAACGTGGACTGCATTTTCAGCAAACACTGATGGGGGATTTCATTAAAACTTTAAAACCAAAAAGAAGGTTTAAATTAGATCTCCAGCTGAATGGGATGGATATATTTGAATATGAAAAAAAATAAATAAAGAAAAGTTAATGAAATACACACATATCTAAAAAAGTGATGAAGAGGTCAAAGCTAGATATATTTACTGAATATACCTCTCTCCTCGCTCTGCCTAACAGTGCTTGAAGGATGTTTTCTGTGACCAGGTGAGAGTTATGTTAGATCCTCGTCAACAAATGTATTCAATTTCTATGTCATGCAAATCAGATGTAGACTGCTTGTACAAAAGCAAAGCTATATTTTAGTCATCGCTTGTTCTGACAAATTATATGATTGATCAAGGCAATACATTGTTTAAAAAGTCACTTGAAGTCCTTTGACCTGAAATGAGTCACGTCTGGTTTCTTAAAACTTCAGGATGTGTAAAAAAGATAAAAGACTTCTCTCAAGATTGCATTACCCTTTTTCATACGTCATCTAACCCTGAGAGCTTTTCATCCATTTCTTTAAAAAACAGATTAAAATAGATCAGGCGATAATGGCAAGTATATTCAAGAGATTAATTTTCTTCTTTAAAGCTTTCAAAAAGTATCAGGAACGCAGAATAAGATTCTTAAAAGTCACGGATCTCGTGGCATGTGACTTGATGCACTTCTCTTATTTATTGCTGTGTCACAGTGACATTATAGCATTTCCTGGGGAATTCACCTCTGCGTGAATTAATAAGTAAGTCACAGCAACAAGCTCTTTTACGCTTCAAGGTGTGGGTAGTGAAAAGCTGTTTGGAGATTATTTGTGTAATGTGACGTTCTTTCCAGGTATCTTTAACCGGTGGATTGTTTCCTCCAGTACAAGGAACCACCCCCAGACAGTATCATGTTCGCTGTTTGAGGGATCAGCTTACCACAAGCTCACGGTTAGCTGGCAAACTCTAAGCCTTTAAAAAATAGCCCGGCAAATCACCGCTCGCACTGGATTATTTGTGTTTTTTGTTTGCTGATTGTGGTCACAGAGCTTTGAATAGTGAGAGCTGACTGTCTGGCAGACACAGTAGGTGATGTAACAGGCTGAGTAAAAATGGGACCATTGGACTCCATGTTTAACCCCAAAATAGCGTTGAAACCCTCTGACTGTTGATAAGTTTGTTTGAAAGAATCAAATAATGGAAATATCGACATGTGGTGTCCCTGTCTTGTGAATTTTTAAAATAATTTGGCCCAAATTACTTTTTCATCTTTTTAAGCCGTGCTTTCTCTGTTTGTAAATGTAATGTGTTAATTATGGGTACATTATTAATTATTCTCAAAGCTTTGTTTATTGTTCTAATCTTTATTTTTATTCAGCTGACTTTTAACGTGAAAGAACACAGCCAGAACAGCGTGCACGTACAGCAGATACCTTTGATTCCAAACTATGTATGAGTTTGCAATCGTATTAAAAAAAAAAAGGCAGATAAATGTATGAGATGTATTTAAGAGTTGTATATGCAACTCTCTTTATTTGCAATTTCATGCAAGACCAATGTAGCACACAGCTGTGTTTTACTTGAATATTACCTAATATTTGTATCAAACCCTCTATCTTGCTTCCCCTTCCTCTGCTTCCCCATCATCATATATAACAGGTGTCACTGGAGTTGTTTAGGAATCCTGAAGGATTTAAGGTGGGACTTATTCTTACCTAATACTATAATGCTCATTAATTCCTGCTTTGGTGACTTACGTCCCCCTGATCCTCTCTGGTCGCCCGGCCCAGCCCGGCCCATCCTCGCCCTCTGTGCTGCTGACGCTGTCAGGGCCTGGACAGAAAGACCGCTCAGCTGTCAGGTGTGGAGAAGCATTGGATGGATAATTTGTCTTTTAGAGGGGAAATTGTAAGGGAAGGCGGGAACATGCTATTGTATGCCTGCATGGACGTACCACTGATATGGATAATGTTGTCATGGCGCAGAGTGGTGTGTCGAAGGGGTGTGTTTCCTTTCGAGTATCTAGTGTAACAACTGTTTGCAGGGTTTTGGGGCATAATGTGTCTAAAACTATAGTTTCCTTAGTTAGGGCGGGGCAAGAAATGATAATGTCCATTTATATTCATGAAGTCACTTGGAAACTGGAAATCATGGGTTCAAACATCATGACCACAAGCGTTTGTACTGGTTTTCCTGTTTTGTGGCTGAACCTGTACGCTGGTCTTTCCGCAAATTGAGTCAATATAGATTAAATTTGGGACATAACTTTTTATGTTTCTACAATTACAAAAAACAAATATGAGATGGACATCCTCAAAAAGCAAAAAAAATTGGGCATTCCTCAGTAGAAGGGGGGTCACGGTCATGTTTTAGTACAGATGGGAAACAAAAGATTAAATTAATTTGATTTGTTTAAAACAAATATGAACAGTGGTTCTTTTTCCGTGAGGAGTGATACATAACACTATGGTGGTCACTTTTTATGATTTTTTTCTAGAGGTTCATGTCTGAAAATATAGGGGGTGGAGCCCTTTGTTTATGGTGACATCTGTCAACATGCGTCACGCCTTGCATTATGGAACAATAGTGCCCATCAACAAACACACTTTAAAATCAAGTATCAGTATGCATACAGCCTTAACACACATACTCAAAACCTGCTTAGAATGAGTCTGTACAGAACTAGCAGGTCTAGGTCTAGTCTTAGTAGTCACTAATAGTTAAATTAGTCTGCTGGCTAGGTCACCTCATGCTGTTACTATTAATATTTAACTGTTATTCACTAATTCTCCCAGCTGGGCTGTGGCTCAGGAGGTAGAGCAGGTCGTCCACTAGTTGCATTGTTGGTGGTTCGATCCCCAGCTACCACCCCGCCACTGGGGGATTCACAAGCCAGTGCACTCGTAGTGCCGGTCCAAAGCCCGTAGAGGGTGGGGTGAGGAAGGGCATCCGGCATCAATCGAATATGCGGATTATAAAATAAATCCGATATCCACCATGGCCACCGCTAACGGGAAGCTGCCATAAGAAGATTCACTAACCGTGGTTCGTGAAAGAAAATTCACAAAAAAGTAGTGAAAACAAATACAGTCACCCTCACTACTAGCTTATATTGATTGATGTTGTGTGATCCTTTGATACACGGGCTGACAGCTCAACTAAAATTTAATCTGTCATATAAATCCCACTTAATCTCCTGTATCTCCCGTAAGTGCTTTATTAAATATATTAACTAGAATAAGTGGTCAACCAGTTTTGTTGGTATCAAAACAGTTTCTTCTTTAAAGAGTTAACTTTCGAAAGCCTTTTTAAACCGTTAAAGTATATTCAATTTGTTCTCTATCGCAGCAGTAACAAGGCACAATGATATCACTGAAATCCTTATATTAATCTTTGAGACATTGTTGGCATACAGTTAGTTTTTGTTGTGTAAACATTGGGGTGATTGTATCATAGCGTCCATCATCTGCTCCTAAATTACTGTAATAAATGAGCCTTGTATTAGTGCATCGATCGAAGCAGAATTAACTCACCGTGGCCTCAGCAGCCACTTTAAATGTGTGTGAGTGGTCGAGAGCACATGCTTTAGTGCTTCACTTTGTGTGTGAGTTTCCTGCAGCGCAGCATGACCCTTGTAAAGATTACTCACCTGCATGTGTATATTTTTGTCTGTATGTGTGTGTTTTTTCCCGCTGGGTTCATGTGACAGCAGGGGTGGGAGGCTAAGAGGCGTTAGCTTGGTGAGAAGGATTACCTTTATCTGTTAGGCCTCCTTTTCTTTCCCCCGGGCAGTGTCACGTCTCATTACTTCTGTCCTCCAGGCCGGATAGTCTGGCTTTAGCAGGATACCTTTAAAATGTGGGCAGCCCGGGCGTCCAAGAACAGCAGGTTTAGAGGCGGAGTGATATGCGTGCCCTTTGCTTTGAGAGGCTTTTTTTCAGTAAGCAGACAGGTAAACTTCTCCCAAAGCTGGCATTGATGGCAGTTAAGCCTTCACTTGTTTAAGTGAAACGGATGGTTGCAACTCAAAGAGAGACGTGCTCAGCGTGTGGTTTCAATCTGTTGTTGTGATTGTTTCATCGAGAAACACTGTGTCCATGTTCCCAGTTGACAGACTTGCGTGTAATTAACATGTAACATCACATGTAGTAAGACTTCAACCCAGACAGTTTCAGGAAAATGCCGTTCTCACACTTTATGTGATTTCATCTAAATGAAAAGAACAGAGAAAAACTATCTTTATCTTGCAACTTTTCTATTGCTGAAACAATTAACTGGTATGTTTTCTTGATGAATGACTTACATCATTGATTAATTTGTTGTCAAACATTGTTTCATTCTTCTCAAATATGACTATTTGCTGTTTATCTCTGTTTTATGTCATTATTGAGTGTAATATTGTAATCTGTTTGGGTTTTGGACGGTCTGTCAAGCAAAATAAGCAATTAGAGGACGTCACCTTGGAAACTAAGAAATTGTGACAGTGAGAATTTTTCACTATTTTCAGATATTCAAAAGAGTAAACAATTGATCAATTAATCAAAAAATAATCAAGACATTAACTGATCATGAAAATAATCATTAGTTACTCCAGACTTAAGTCAAGTAGTCTTTTTAACAAAATTCAACTTTTGTTTTAACCTGCATGGACGGACGTGCATTAGCTCATCAGGAAAGTTTAGGGAGTAGTGGTAAAATGTTGATTTTTAAATATGTATTAGTATCTAAACATTTTGACACTTATTAAAATGTCCTCTAAGCCCTTTCACATATATATTTTTTGCCGGGTGACAGACAATTGTTACAATCCTGCTGAATCTCATGTACACAAGTAAACACAAAAAAGAACCCAATTATGGGATTGTTCCGATATATTATGTTCTAAATCCCCTTTGAGACACTTCACTTAACACGTAATTTATTCAATAACTGTAAAGATCTCTTCAACCATTTCTCTAAAGCATTTGGGCTAATCACTTGTAAATCCTTCCAGTCAAGTAGCTCATTAGAAGAAATCACTGATGGTCAGCTGAGTGGCGTAAACATCTATAGTCCTTTTCCCTTCAAACTGCTGTTAAACATGCTACAGTGGACAAACAACCAATTCATTTGTACCCAAATTTCTTTTTGCAAATTCGTTTAATCACTATGGGTCATTGACTCACCCACTCACTGACCCAGAAGGGCCTGTATGCTTACGCCTGTATTTTGACCCCTTGCTCTCGTTGCCCTCACCCTTTCTTCCCCCCTCCTTTTGAGGAACCCCCCACCGCCTGCTCATCTCGCCCTCCAGCTGGTTCCTTCCACCGTCCAGAAGCCGCGGAGCTCTCCTGGCCTTAGCAAGGCGGCTAATCTAGATGGCGGGAGGCCTCCCTCCTGCCAGCGTACACAAGAGAGGGCAGCCCTAATTGCTTATGTCGTAAAGCTCTCTGACCCAGATAAGCCTCCACTCCCCAAAGCTGTCGATATAAACCCCACTTTACCTCACCAAACCTGCCTATCCTGATCCACACAAGGCACCCCCCTTCTAACATTTCTGCACCTTCTGCCACATTATTAACACCCAGGACAGGGGGAGAAGGGGAGAAAACACCATGGGTAGACGAAACATGATGTCTTTGTTGAGTAGTAATTTGCTTATTTAAGAAGTTTAATGTTGCAGGAAAACAACTACTTTGGTACTTTTAATTTATGTCTTTATTATTTTAGACAAGAAAAAGTCTTTATTTCGCTCGAAGGAGAAACTTTATCTCTAACCCTTTCTTAGACGTATTAATAATCTTCCTCAAAGAAAATGTAATATTGTTCAGGTTATAAGTCAGAGTAAGAGCACATCTTTGAAGAGGAAGGTGTGACAAATTGACCAGAAAGCAAAAGTGCCAGATATTTGAGGTGATGATGATTAGGTGTGCCCAATGAAAGCCAATGTAAAGCCAAAGCATGGGGTTGCGTGCTACTGGCTCATGCGTGTCTGGTTCGTTATTGAACCCGGTAATGCAGGCTTAGCCACGAAATGCCACAGTGCCTCGGACAAGTTGTCAAGTGCTGAATGTCACACGTGCTCTACTTTACTAACAGGTGGCAAAGCTCACCGGTCAACACTTACGCAAACAGATATTGAAACAGATATTTATGTTTTTAATTTTTCTTGGTTGGTTGGTTGCCATTACAGAAGTAATTCAGTCTATATCAAACTGGAGCCTTACGGAGAGCAGATCTTAATTACTAAATAGGAGCTTTTAATTGGTTGCTGGCCCGACACACACTGTAATGACCCATCACATGCTATTGGAGCAGGGATGCCTCTAAACTCCCATCCTAAACTGTTACACCACAGGTTAATGTCAAGTGTTACTCCTACTGATATCTTGTAGTTTTTCACTGTGAATGATTGAAATCTACAAATTCTTACATAACTTAAGACACAATTTAAGCTCAATTAGTGAAATCTGCTGTATTATGTTGGTTAGGAACACGTTTCTTAGACATTAAGCGTTGTTATTCTTGGCTTGTCCAGCCCTCAGCTTATTCACCTCCTATTTAAGTGATACTTCCAAAAACACTGTTGACATTACTTGTCATTACAAATCCCTCTGGTGAAGTTAATTGAATGGATTTGTGCATTTCCAAGTGCTCAAAGAGCTTTCAGTTGACTGAGGATGTTGTACAGTAGTTGTAACAACGGACTGTATCTTATATTATTACTTACGTATAAGTACAATTAGTGAGTTATGGGTCAAATAAAAGCCACCCAGTTGGTTTAATAGAAATTCCAACAATACAAATCAGGCATTATATTTTGTGAACACAAAAGAAAAAATAAATACAAAAAAGAAAAAAAATGTATTTTCAAGTAAGGAAAAGACACATGAGAAATAAAGCACCACACCACGTCATCACACAAGGTCATTTGTTGAAATGGATCTCACTCCAAAAATACCAATAAAAGTGATTTTTATAGTGGTTCTAAAACAAAAATGTTCCACACCAAACATAATTTTTCGCACCACACACAATTTCGTGCTACAGTTTTCCTGCTTGGGGTCATTAGAAAAAAATGGTTCAACCAATTCCAGTTAAAGGAAAACATTTTCACAATAAATATATCATAAACACAACTGATTTAAATCTCTCCAAAATCAACAATTACATAACACTTAAAACATATTTTGAGTATGCACACTTTGCAGTAAATATGCTGTTTATATGCTTTTTCACTAAACAGACATGAGAAGAGTGGTAGTCAAGGATTAATACTGTATGTACCAGTAGGTTACAGGATAACGTGTTGTAGATAATCTGAGATAAACATTTCCACAGCGATCCTTTTGACAACACGGGCTGCTTTTGTTCGTGGTTTACATTTTGATTGTGCAGTATATTTATCTCTCTCTCCACTGACCGTGCTACAGTTCTACCTGCAGCCCACTGGCCCCATCAAACACTCGACTTCATGAGGTCAGAAAACCACCAACTCTAGATAATCTCACAGTCTACCAACGCCACAGCTTCAGTGTTCAGTGATACAGTAGTTTTCCACAGTCTTGGCGAAATAATAGTGTCGAACCATAACAATAATGTTCTATATAAAGTTCCTGTAGTGCTTTGTTGTCCTCAGGACTTGTATGTAATCTCTTCAGACAGTTTGCGGCAAGAACAAGCACTCCCGGAGTACAGAAAACTTCTGAGATGTGCTGAGAGTTGTGGCGCAGCGTAAATTGACATCCCCCTGAGCACCGAACAACCCTGATGTTGTGTAATGTCTGTGTTCTGCTATGTTCTCACTTCAGGCTAAAATATACACAGCAACACTGCACTCTACACTCGAGTGCCTGTTGCCATCTGGTGGCTGGAGCACATCATTGATTGGCACAACATTTAAAAGGACTTGCCATTTTGTTTCACTTCATTATTGTTATTGAATAGTTGAAAGTATCTGACAAAAATGTCTGGAAGCAGGCTACACTTTTGTGGAGCCCCTGCCAGACTTTAAATGAGCAACTAAAATGGAATTGCATGTTTTTGTTTTCTGCCACAGTCTGCGTACAGCCAATCACATTTCATTTTAAACCGTATTTGCATAAAGCTGTAATGTCATGGTTCTTTCTTTGGGATAGAAGAACCTTTTTTCTACATTTTAATAATAATAATAATAATGAAACTACTAACTATAAATTCTACATTACTTTTGACTGCAAAGATGATGAAATGTGATTTCAGTTGGACTTTTGAGGAACAAGGCAATCGATGATCAGCTGTCATGAAATGTATAACCTTAAACTTCATGTTACATAGAGTGAACTTAGGACTCGGGTCTCTGAGTGAATGTATCATGTGACTCTGTCTTGCAGTCACATTTTTGGGTCTGTTCCTGTATCTGGAAAAGCTCAAAAATGTTTTTAAATAGAAAATGTAACTCGTTTGCTTTAACATTAATGTCCCTCAAATGCCGTCTAGATTTTAGATTTGCATTTGATTCAAAAAACATTAATCTCATGAGTCGTCAGCCAGTTTTCCAATCTTGAATGATCATTTCTTCTTCCCAGAAATCCCCGGAGTACATTTCCCTGCTGCTCATTTTCAGAGGGTCTTAAAATAAACCCACAAGTTGGATTAAACTCCTGCTGTGCCATCATCAAAAGAAATCAGAGACAAACTAGGATGTTTTGGACAGGGAGAGCCTGACAGGAAGCTACGTCTGGTTAATATAAGACAAATGTACATCCATCATTTCTGCAGAAGTCTGGTAGGACATCTAGTCCTCGTCTTGCTTCAGCATCGTCGGTTGGAGGATGGGTATTTGGTTTTCAAGCCCTCTTTGAAGCTGCGAAACAGAACCCTGTTGCGTTTGTTCTCCTCGTCCTTCCTGGCGTGGAACTCCCCCTGGATCTTGAATCCCCGGTGCACCACGAAGGCTGAACTCAGCACCGAGAACCTGTAGCCGGCCACGTGGAGCTCGCAGGCCTGGAGGGAGACGGAAAGACAGGATGAGAAGGCAGACATGGAAGTTGATTATCCTTTTAGTCCTTAGTACGGGTCAAACTCCAAAAGCACTGAATCTAACACATAATAATAATAACATAATGCAACTCAATAGTGTCTTTTATTAGAGCTTCACTGCTTGCTGAATGCCCGTTTCTTCCAAACTGCACACCCCCAATTTTATAGCACAAGTTTTCTGACAAAAAATGTGAAGTCTCAAGGCCAATATGAGATAACTGATGATATAATTAGTTATTGTCTCAGACTTCACAGAAGACCCGATACAACAGTTTGTCTCAAGTGTGACAGTTTATTATTTTTTAATAGTAGTAAACTGAATTTGGATTTTGGACTGTTGGTTGAAAAAAACAAGCAATTTAAATAAGTCAACTTAAGCTGGGGGAAATTATGATGGGTGCTTTTTAATATTTTCCTTTATGTGCCCGGTGCAGAGTTCTCCCCAGAATGACAATCTAATCAAATTTGCTTTACGAACAAGGCTGGTTAAATTCTATATTTTTCTTTTCGTTATTGTAAGAAAGTATTACAAGACTGACAAATTATTTGTTGGGTTTAGTCTTTTTTGATTTAATGACAGGAACAAAAACAGAGACCAACCCATTCCATCAAAGACACCGTTTGACCTCAACCTTCTTCCAAACTACTGTAATTACTTTACAGCTCCAAACGACACAAAATGTTTATTTGGTTCTTTTTTATTTTATGTTGTGCTGGAGCTCCGTGATTTATTGGTTCTGCATTTCATGTTTTGACTGACATTGGGGGAAGGAGAGACAATAAGAGAAAGTTTATTTTGGGGTAAAATATCATCAGTTGTTGTCTTATCTCTGCAAAATAAGGTAGATATGACCGAAAACTTTGCTTTTTCAATAAACTAAGTGCCTTCATTCCCCAATGCACTTGGCAACTAAGGATGCATGAGCCTATATTCACACTGGACAAAAACAATCTCAACTCACGGTCCACTTACTAGCTTTTACGAGAGCTTTCACCTAGATCTCTGGGTCTTCATCAGCTAATATGTGGACCAGGAGTTAGATTTGTTTTTATCAAACTGAAGTAAGCCTGTGAACTTTCACACATAAATGTTCAAGTTGTACAAACCTGGCTGATACGGTTGAAGCCATATTGCTTGAAGTTCTCATCATAGAGGGGCACAGTGTGGGGCCCGATGTAGAAAGGCTCCCAGGGGTCCGCCCAGGTGAGCGTGTAGGCAACCTCCATGGTGCCCGTCTCTCTAACGTGGCTGTTGACCCACTGCGAGTAGTTGGTGGGGGCTTGACAGCGAGGACACAGCTCTTCATAAAACGGCCGGACCTCACCCACCTGGTAGAGCTGAACCAACTCGGCCTTGGTGGCGGGCATCTTCCTGGCGTGGCGGATCTCAAAGGCTGGTAAGACGAACACCTCATCGCTCGCCGGCTCGCGCCTCATGATCAAGGCCAGGAACTGCTGGTGCAGGTCAGCGCTCGGCATCATGTCGATGTCGATGACCAGGACGTAGGAGGACTCGGTGCCACCTCGGGCGACGTTACGGAGAAGGTTGTTGGGGTAGGAGATGTTTCCACTGATGGCATAGTTCTGGTATTTGTCCCTGTGGGTCTCCAGTCTGGAGAACACGGAGGCGCAGTCCTCGAGCCCTGCAAAATGCTCACGGTCCTGCTCGGGGAAACTGGCCATCTCTCCTGAGAGGCAGACCAAGTGGAAGTCCACCAGGGCTTGAATCTGAGGGCAGAAGAAGCTGAGCGCATAGACCAGAGCTGTGGAAAACTTGACATCCTGCCCATGCGCGAATATGGCCACCGAGAGGGGGTTCCGCCACCTTTCCAGCAGAGACTCCAGGTGATGCAGGTTGTTGATGGTGGTGTGTGTGGCCAAAGCCAGGACACCAGAGCTGGGGTCGGATCCCGGTTTGTTGTTCGTGGTGAAGTCGCTCTTGATCAAGTTCTTGTACACCCGGTACTGACCGCTGTTGTCAAAGATCCCACCGGTGGACAGCGAGTACCTCAGACGCTCCTTCCGGGAGTTTTTCTCGGGGTGCCCATTTTTCTTGGTCCCGGAGCCCCCGAAGAGCTCAGAGTATCGGTACCGCTGCTGCTTACCGTGAAACTTGGACAGGAAGGACAGGTATATGAGCTGCAGGAGCGCCACTATCAGCAGAGCACTCAGCACCACTTTGAAGGCGGAACATTTCTTAGAGAGATGCATGCCAGAGAAACTGCAAAACCGGACAATTACTGTACACGAAGCAGGTCCAAACACCGGAGCAGACTGCTGCTGCTGCTGCTGCTGCTGCTCTCCGCGATGTGCTGGCTATTTCTGTCCCAGCGTCCCAGCTAACGTTACCGACATCGCCGTCTCACTGATGCGACGAAAACACGATCGCATATTTATTTATTTATTTACTCTTTAGTGGCAACGCTGCCCCAGATTCTCACACGGCTGTCGACAGCACGATTAAAACGACGGAGGTAATCCAGTTTCTGTGATCGCCATCAAAACAGCACACGGTTGTTACCATCCTGCTGCTGCGACGGCGGCGCATGTCGGTACGTAATAACCGTAATGCCCGGAGGAAAGGCGCCACCGAATGTGCTGCTGGGGAGCTGCTCACTGGTGATTACGGTCACGGGTCAGGATAAAGGGATATTTTCACTGCCTCGTCGGTTTGCAAGAGAGAAAAAAGTGTTTAAGGTCGTTTAGGCGATAAAGCACATGGGGGTTTCTATAAGAGGATACCTGCGGGTGGAGAGGAGTCCATAGGACGAGGTGGCCGAGTGGTTAAGGCGATGGACTGCTAATCCATTGTGCTCTGCACGCGTGGGTTCGAATCCCATCCTCGTCGATAATCACTTTTTCGCCCAAAGAATATTTCCCCATTTACTTATATATGTGGTTTAGTTAAAATATTCTGAATACTTGATTCATCTTATTCGCTAATTTTACTGGATAAATACCATATTCACAAGCAAGTGGACCATCAGACTCCTGTGTATATATATCGGAGATTATGGTGCACAGTACCAGTGTACAGTTTTCTATTCAACGTTGATATTTAACAATTTTAGACAAGCTGAGATAAATTAAAAGAGGGGCATCCCAAAAGTTGTCTAACCAGTTACATGTATTTTGTTTTCTTTCCTAGACACCAACAAAAAGGCAACATTGTCGCTGCCATCTTACAGCCGCACACCTGTAAGTGCCAAGTTTATTTACACCACATTCCCATCATAAGGAATAGATTTAAACAAAGGGTCTGTCAAGTTAAAACAGTTAGGTAATACCCTGAGTGGTAAAATGAGTGGTTAAGTTCCTTGCTCAAGTTATACTCACTGTACCTTGATTAATGAATGGGAGTTCTCACCTAAAATTTACAAAAATACATTAGGTTATTTTCATGCATTTCTTTCTTCAGTTTAAATGAAAAGATCCTCATGTTATCCAAAACACAGGATAAAATAGAGATTTAAAGAAAAATCTTCATTCCCCTTTCTTGACCACCAAGAAAACCATGAATGTGAATTATGCCTAATATATATATATATATATATATATATATATATAAGGTGAGGTTGTGTGTTGACAAAGCAAAGGCAATGGAAACCCCAGTTTGATTACACTGCATTATTTCCAATCCATTGTTTTTGCGATCTAAATATGAAATCTACAACACACATGCATTGAAATACTGCTTGAAAAGTTTTAACTTCCTGAAAAAGGTTACAGAGGTGATTTTAGATTGTAAACAGTGGATATGTTGTAAGGTCTTTGTGCCATATATTAACAATGATTTAAGACACCACACAAAAAACACAATTGTGACATTCTTTAATCATGACCATTAACAAAAACATTTTTGTCCTTACAACTACACAGTGTGGACAGCACACGTCAGGTCCTAGACGACATTTCCTCAATTTAGGCTTTTAACCAATTAATTTAACCAATCCAAGCTAAAGCATGTGCTACAGATCAGAAGGAATACGCCAGGTTGTGTTTTCAATGACAGGGCTTTATTATTAAGGGGTGGTCATAGCACTGACTCCTTGTCATTCACTGTTCATGTCATAGCATGAACACAAACCAGCAGCCGTTCTGTGAACCGTTTACGTGTGAACATAAATGTATATGTCGTGAATAAAATGTTTCACAGAGGGAGGGTTTAACAAAGCCGACAGATTCCTTTTGATCTATAGTGACGTGTTTACAGTATAATCTCTTTTTCATGCTCAATACATATGTTGTCAAAATGCCTCCCAGGACCTGTGCTGCCTGGCAAGGGTGGCTTTTTGCAAAGCTCGACCTACTTTAGGGCCCTATGAAATCAGCTTTTATTTCTCCTAATTTTTAAGTTGTTAGTCCAAAATCTTAAGTTTACAAAAAGCAAAAGCGTGGCCTAGTTTTATTTAAAAACCGTATCCACTAATATCACTTGTATGTTCTTTAAATTATTTTTCAACTTTGAAATCTCTACCATGGCAATCGTTTCTTACATGGGGGAAAAAAAATACTTGCTCGTGTAAATCAGAGTATGACTAAAACAAGTACTTGGATTTAGTGGTTTAATTTATGACACAGTATTCAAAAAAAGTCACTGAAAGGCAAATGTAAGACAAACACCCTCCTTTTTACACTCAGTGTTCACACTGAACATACATAAGCAGAGCACTATTTACTGTTTGAATTTGTGTTTGAGTACTTCAATACCAAGTGCATTGTTGTTTAGCAGAAATTTCAATCTCCAAAACCAAAGTTATTCTGTGAAAAGTCAAATTTTTGAACCTACATTTTGTGACTCCAACTATATTTTCAGCACTGCTGAAATCATAAGGCCCCACTGTCGCCCTCTATTATTACAAACTACGACACTAAAACGCCAGCTCCGCTTTTAGACGCGCCTCCTTCGCTGTCCCTGGAAGATGCCGCCGACTGGCCTTGTGAGTCTCCTTCACCCTCTCCCACCAACCGGATGTTGTAGCGTTCCCTGTACTCTGTGAGCTCGCGTCCTTTCGACTGCATCTGTGTGTTGATGGTTTCGATTATTTTGGAGATCTGTGGGGGAAAAAAAAAGCGATAAGTATTAGTGGATTACAGGAAAGCGTTTACTTACTTACTTACTTAACTTACTACTTGCATATTTATTTTAAATTGAAATATATAACAATACAGCACTTAATTTGTGTTCGTACTAATAGCCGCAGTTACCTTCACAATACAATTTTAACAATTAAAAACACCATGACACATGATGTGTTGTTCTGTTCCCAGGTTTGCTGATACATTTCACTACTGACATTTAAAGATAATGTACTAGCTCATTTGTTTTTCCTTTTCTCATCCATCACCTGTTCTTTGTTGCTTTCCAAGGCTGGTAGAACTTCTTTTACCGTCCGCTCCACCAACACTCCTCCTACTAGACGATAGCATTTCCTCGAAGGATCCACTTCCTTAAGGGTGTCAATTACTAAGCTAGATGAGAAAAAAAAACGTGATGTTAAAATGATGGAAATGACTCCAGCAAGATCCTAAAAGATTTTTTTTTTTACTCTGTAACTGAACAAGATATCAAAGCTAATGCAGATTTTTGTAAACAGCAGTATCAAATGTCAGGTGGGAACATCTGGTACCAACCTGTGCTCATTGATCTCCATCTCAAACTCCGCAGCTTTGGACGCCATACTGCGCTGTTCCTGACGCATCTTCTGAAATGTTGCCACCACCTGTCACACAAATACACGCCGTCAGCAACAATATGGACACAGACTTGTGCCACATATATTCATCAGTTTTTAATCAGCACATTACAGCAAAAATACTAAAAATTCATCAATTCCAGTCTTTAAAATGTTGGGATTTACTACTTTTTTCCACTTTGTCACTGTAAATGTAATAACTGACAAAACAAGATAACTGAAAATGTCGTTTTCCAGTATTTCTTTGACATTTTAGAGACTAAAGATAAATTGATTAATCATTAAAATAACCAGCAGACAAATTACACATTAAAATAATTGTCAATTGCAGTCCTACTTTCAGTATATTTTGCTGACAATAGCGCTGTACTTTTACAAAAGTAGCATTTTGAATGCAAAGTATAACACAGTGGTATTACTACATTTACTGAAAGGCTCTGAGTAACAGGGTCGGGTGGTCTGCAGTGATAAAAATAGCTGCTCCCACTGTCTTCAACTGGGCAGGACTGACTCACTAAGACACACCGCCCCGTTAGACGCGTGTGCGAATTTTAATGAACCTAAAACTGTTAGTCAGAAGCACAAACCAGGGACAAAATCTTTATAAAAGCTGATCATGTTGGTTTTGTGGTGAAAAAAAAAGCAGAACGATGGCCGGATGATGGCGAGGGGGATGCTAACGTTAGCCTCGGATAGCCGGGGACTCGGATGAGCGGCTCTAACTTCACGCGACACGACTGAGCAACAACGACGGTGAGCTCGGGGACTAAAGCAGCCCGAGGTGCAGGTGGAGGTGGAGGTGAAGGTACCTGCTCGGCCGACGGGCCGGACGGTTTTCCACCGGCGCTGTTGCTGGGTTTGCTAACCGTGCTGCTACTGTTGGCCGCCATCTTGGAAGGGTGTTTCTGAGAAGGACCCCAGGCAGGACGTGAGGGGCTGGCTCATGCGAGCGCCTGTGCGGAAATAAAGCCCAGTTTATTTTATATTGTAGATAGTATAAGAAAAAAAAAAAAAGGTCCTATTCTTATATTTAATTATCTAAATGTGTGAAGCCTTTCTCTACTGCTGGGCTGTTTCTAGATCCCCATACTGACAAAGCAAATGCCTGTGATTTTCACTTAGCTGGCTAATCCACAGTTGCATGCAAACAAAACAGAGTCTTCTCACCACTCTTTAATTTAAGGTCTCCTTAACAGATCAAAATGTTGAGTTTTTCCCAACAAAATCTCCAGATCAGTTGTTTAATTTTGCAAGAGGCTAGTGATTTTATCAGCAACTCGTGGTGTCCTGGCACCTAGAAAAATCCAGTGACCATATTTTCCAGTCTGAACAAGCAGCATAAAATGTCCTGGAATTGGTCTAGAAATAGTTTACTGAAAAACTTGCAAATTAACAGCCGCACATCATGTTTTGACCTGAAAAAAATCATCTCACTCAAGACTCTCCAGCAGGTGGAGGTGCTGTGCCCTAATGCTGGTTTCTATCCTCTGAGAAAGAGCAGAGAAGAAGAAAGGAGCTCGCAGGTCCTTCCTGCTGCACTGTGAACACACTGACCCAAACTTAATGTCCAATGTTGACGGTCAGGTGCATTTTGAGAACATCTTCAAAGCATTTGGCGTCTCTCCCAGCTTGGAGACAACGGATCAAGCTGCAAAAGAGGTGTGTTATATATTCTGACAATGGGAATTTCTTGTTTTGATATCTAACAGTTAGCCCTCTGACTAAGGTACTAGTTAGTATGAGAAAGACTACATTTGTATTGTGTTCTCTAAACGATTTTGGATGGTAAAGTTGATATCACTGAATATACATGAGTAAGATGGAAATCAGAGCATGAAAAAAGTGCATGGAGTTTTTATTTCAGCTTTTAAATTAATTTATTTAAATTTTCCCATTTCTTAGTTAGATCACGGTGGTTGCAAAGCTTTACAATATTATACCTTAAATACATAACAGAATAACTGGTGCAGTTAATGATCAACCAAGTGTGCTCTGGATTTACATAACAACCTCTTCTCCGTGCAGGATGTCAACTTCACCTCACCCAGTGGCCGCGGTGTGTCAGGTGACAGCCACCCCGGACAAAGTGGGCAACTTCTCTGCCTGTAAGCAGCTGGTGGAGGAAGCCAAGGAGCGAGGGGCCAGCATGGTGTTCCTGCCTGAGGGCTTCGACTACATCGGCTCCAGTCGAGAGGAGACGCTGTCACTGTCTGAAAGCCTGACAGGAGACACAATCTCGCAATACACTCAGCTGGCCAGGTAGACAAACAGTTCTGTTCCTAGGAAGCACTGACATAGGTCCAACTTCAGGCCTTGTTTTAGGTGTTTTACTCCTAAAAGAAAGAGATCTTGTGTGCTGTAGGAATTGGAGCTAATAACATAGTATACATATGTATTTAGCAGCCAAGCAAGATTGGTTGGGAAAATCCATCAGCAGGCAGCTACTTGTTAAATCCTGTTGCTATTGTCTTGTGTGACATGCAAGGAAAATGTGAATAATTAGTATTTTAACCTCTCATTCTTCCAGGAAGTTGCAAGTGTGGCTGTCTCTTGGAGGATTTCATGAACGAGGACATGACTGGGAGTCTGACAGACGAATCTACAACAGTCACATCATAATAAATGATAAAGGTACTGTCCACCGAACAATCTCTCATTGTCTCGCACACACAGAAACACACTCATAAAATAGATGCAAACTAATTCAAGGGCTAATTAAGACCCACAGCCCCGGTTTTTCCACTTAATGATTCTTTCTGGTACAAACAAATACTCACTCATGCATTGTTATTACACCCATAGGTGACATCATTTCAGTCTACAGGAAGTCTCATTTATTTGATGTGGAACTTCCAGAAAAAGGCGTTTCTCTTAAAGAAAGTGCTTTCACCATCCCTGGACCCTCCCTGGTGTCTCCGGTCCAAACTCCCATCGGCAAGGTGTCATTTTATGAGATATTAAACATCAACAAGTAGAGCTGTCAATGCACATGCATTTTTTTAATTAGGTGATTTATTTGAGAAACATACTGTCACAGAAAGCTAAATAATTTTTCAGCTCTTAAACCTTAATGCAGATTGCTAAATATCTCCAAAATAGGCCAGAAAACAGTTGAGGTATTCCCAGACAGTCCAAGTGTTTTTGGCAGGACCGTTCAACAGAAGACAAACTCATGTTTACATATACTGTATTTATTTTTCTGTCAGGTTTGAACTGTGTTTACTGCAAAGAAACACACGTTGTAAGTTTGGTCTGTAAGATACAGTAAGAGATTTTAATCTCTTGAGAAACAAATCATGGAATTTCATGGAGAAAATGTTCAGGCATGTTTTGGATCCACTTTCTCAAATGCAGTTACATTAAGATCTGTTTGTGCCCTGTGTCTTTTGTTTTGAGCATTTTTATGTTGTTGCCACAGGTTGGTTTGGGCATCTGCTATGACCTGAGATTCCCCGACTTATCGCTGGCTCTGCAAAGGCATGGCGCCGAGATTCTGACATACCCATCAGCCTTCACTGTAGCGACAGGAGCAGCTCACTGGGAGGTTGGATGAGTCAGGATATGACAACAGACTGTTTTATTTGATTGCCCAGGCTAGAACAAACACAAACATCACGTATTTATTCCCAGGTGTTACTCCGTGCACGGGCAATCGAGAGCCAGTGTTTTGTCCTGGCGGCGGCGCAGGTCGGCCGGCACCATGAGAAGCGCTCGTCGTACGGCCATGCTCTGGCGGTGGACCCCTGGGGTGAGGTGCTGGGCGACTGCGGAGGGGAAAAGCCGGGCATCGTGCTGGTGGAGATCGACCTGGAGAAAGTCAGCAGCACTAGGAGGAACATGCCGGTCCAGCAGCACCGCAGAGACACTGGTTTCTATCAGAGTCTGGAGAAGACATGACTACAAGAAAAGTGTTCAAACTCACTGAAAGGACAGTCTGAATACAGGCAGAAAACTAAACAGGATATTGTCTATCATTAATCTCTTACAGGAGACAAGCTAATAGGTAATGGATGCAGCAGGCTGCATCATGAGCGCTTCAAGTGATTTGATTAATGAGAGATCAAAAGAGAAATGATTTTCAGCTTGTTTAACCAGAAACAGCAGATTAGGACGGTGGAAACATTAGTTTACTGTGTGAGGAAAGAAGCATACATTCTCGTCAATTGAAGCTTTTGATGAATAGGTACCAGAGAAACGTGGAGTAATTGTCCTGCTCTTGATGAGATAAAAGTAAGCGGAAATCAGCCATCTTTGCTCTGTCAGCTTTTCTAGTTTCATTTTGGAGTCATCTTGTCATCACTACAGTAGATTATCTCATTTCCAGCTCTTTGTCTACTCCAGTAAATAAAATCACATTAGACCAAATGAGTCTGTGAACTTATGTTACTCATACTGGTCAATAGATGGCTGTTGGGTAGTGACAATACAAGAAACTGGAGGAAATGGCAAAAGCTTACAGTGGAATATTTGGTTATGTATTGATCTGTGGTACTGAATGGATATGGACAAATTAACATGAAATTTGATTAAATACTGTTGTGTTGAAAGATTATAAACCTAAACATCTGAAAAATATCCCCTTCACTTGGTTTTCTTGTCTGTCTTCTGTTTCCAATACAATACTATGAGCTCAGATAATGAATGAAACGGTGAATATGTCCACAAGTCATTTCTCAATATACATGTACACTAACATCACAAGTTTGGTTCCGAAGGCTTTACGATGGACGACATACAAACACCTTTTACCATGAATATAAATATGTTTCTATAACAGCCTCTACCATTCTGGTTTCAGGCTTTCCAAAAGGTTTCACATCGTTTGTGCTGCAGTATTAAGACCAAAATTACACAAAAATACGTGGACGTGTGTGTGTATACAAACCCTTGAATCAAAAGTCATGTTTAATATTCTTCATCTTATTTCCATTTATGCTCTCATATGTGGAGTTATAAAATCTGGATCATTTACTCAAGTACTTGTTTTTGTACACAAAACATATGGAGAGATTATAAAATATGATGTTTTGTTTTAAATTAAACTACCCAGCAGTTTATACTAGCACAGCTCAAACAATTAATCAATTAGTGGATTGACAGACAATTCATTGGAAAAATATTTTGATAATCATCAAGTCATTTTTCATGTCACATTTCATGGTTCAAGCTTCTCAAATTTGAAGGTTTCCTGCTTTTCCCTTTAATAATTTAAATAATTTAAATGTCTTTTTTTTATAATTTCCAATTTTGTACTATTGGTTGGACAAAACAAACAGTGTGAAAGTGTCACTCTGGGCTCTGGGTGATTGTGACGGCATTTCTCACTATTTTCAGACATTTTACAAACCAAAAAATCAATCGATTAAAGGGGGAAATAATCAGCAGATGAATTCATAATGTAAATAATCAGTTTTATACAAAATAATTAAAAAATATGAGCTCCACCTCAACTAACCACAACAGTAAAATCCTGCTTTTACATTAATGCACGAGTAATAATCTACTGATATAATATATAATGTATAACAGGGGACTTTTAATACTTGTAAGTACATTTTCCTTCTTATTCTCACATGCTGTTTCTTAAGTAAGTGGTATTAGTACTTTTACTGAAGCCAAGGATCTGAATACTTCGCTCAAGGTGCATTTTTTTTTTCCCGAGCTTTCGCCCGCAGCCCGCGGTCTTCCTCACCCAGTGACGTTTGGCCGCTCAGATGTTTGTCTCTGTCCCGCAGACTGAGGGCGGTGCTGCCGCCGCCGCCGCTGGGAAACAGGAAGTGAACGTCACTGACACAGGAATGGGACCGAAAACAGAAAACACCACCATGATGAGGAAAATGTCAAATCCGGTCGTGTAGGGAGAAAAAAAAAAAAAAAACCCTCGCCTCTCCTCGGGAAAAAAAAAGGATGAGTCGTTGCGTCCCGGCTGGAATCGAGACATCAGGAAGGTACGTGTCTGCGTCTCCTCTCCTCGGTGAATGTTGATGTGGATGTGTGTGTGTTTCACCACCCGAGGCCATCCCTCCATCCCTCCATCCCTGCATCCCTGCATCCCTCCATCCATCCCTCCATCCCTCCATCCCTGCATCCCTCCATCCTCTCGCTGGATGTTTCTGTGCGCTCACAGGTTGGTTTCCCGGCCGAGCAGGTGCTGGTTCGACTCGGCGGCTTGCGTGCATGTCTGGATTTATTCTCGGGCCCCTCGGAGGGGAGCTGCACGCCAGCAGCTCCCCTCCGAGGATGGGCACATCTCCCCCCCTTGTAATGCAGATGTAACGTTAGTGCATGCTCGGGCTGGCTGTGTCATGGTTGTTTTTTTACACCTTCATCTTTTCCCCCCTGCACAACCTGCAACTACATTTATACATTTACTGTCAAAGCAGCTGCAGGGTGTAAAAAGTTGGGCTTTATATTTACAGGGGTCTATTTCTAATAGGTTTTTCTTGTGTCATCATGTTGTAATTTACATTTGCTATAGAACTGAGAGGATCTGTCCATAAACAGAAAATTATTTAGCAACTAGTTTGAAAATTGTCATTTCTGAGGTAAAAATGCAAACAAATCACCTTCACAGCTTCTTAAAAGTGATAATTGCTGGTTTTCTTAGTTTCTTATGATAGAAAACATAATATCTTTAGGTTCTGGACCTTTTGTTGGATAAACTAAGCAATTTAAATATGTCAACTTGGGCTAATATAAATATATAAATTGTAATCCCCCCCCCCCCACTATTTTCGAACATTTTATAGACTAAATGATTAACCGGTTCATTGAGAAATTCTTAATTTATTTATACAAATATGTAGCGTGAACCACTGCCACATACCACAGCATTTATAGCCGAAGCTCATTTGAATTATTTGAATAATGAAAACAATTGTTTGTTGAAGCTCTAATATTTCTCTGTTACTGAAGTTTTGTTGTATTTATACAAACTTTAATACATGACTAAAATTGTATAAAATATTAAAGAGGATTCGTTACGTCTGAACTAAATACTTCTGGGAAAAACTGAAAAATTGAAAATAAAATCACGAAAGTCTCTGTGTCAGTGCGAGTAGTCGTGACCCTGATCGTGTCCACACTGATACTCATTGTCGACAAGATATGGCAATAACAGTAGTGTTAATGTTAATCATAAACCTCAAGTTCACTGTTCAGGTATTCAGTTGTATGTTTATGATTCACGACTAACCGGCCGCCCCCAGCGGGTTACAGACGGGTCAAACCAAAGGCAATGCAAAGGCTCCTTATTTGATTTGCTCTGGCTGTTGGTTTAATCAGCGCTCCTGATTGTGTTATGTCCGTCTGGGGTGTTTGGCTTCATTCTGTTAAGCGTGACTTGGTCTGTAAGATCACAAGACAGTTTTCTTGTTCATCTGGAAGTACAAGTTCAGATTTTACGGGCCAGCAAAGGCAACAAATGTTTTTTTTTTAATATTGCTAAATCACTGTCGTCAGCC
Organism: Lateolabrax maculatus; assembly: GCA_031216445.1. Classification (NCBI taxonomy): domain Eukaryota; kingdom Metazoa; phylum Chordata; class Actinopteri; order Acropomatiformes; family Lateolabracidae; genus Lateolabrax; species Lateolabrax maculatus. The sequence continues at coordinate 6,068,520 of CM062207.1, forward strand.
TGGACTTTAGGTCTCCAGAATGAGAGCCCTGTTTTAAAGCGAGGCTCGCTCTCGCTACATGATTTGTAGCACACATTTACAGCATATTCAGACACATTAATGATTTTTCACCTCAAAATTGATAATTTCTCTTGTTGGGTAGATTTTAATTAGACTTATTTTATTCTAGGATGAATCTACTGCTGTCTCCCAAGTAAAATAATATTCCCAGACTGGCGTAGGCTGGATGAAATTGATAGCAGACGAGGCCTCATTGATCGCACAAACACACTGAAGGATTTCTTGAATGGCTGCATTTCTTTTACCCGTGCTGCAGGCCAGAAAGGACATGTATTATTCATCTTCCAGCATTCATTTTGTATAAGAAAGAACTCCCTCTGTCTTCAGTCGTGTCTGTTGAGTTTTCTTTACAGCAGTCTCTCTCCCCTTGAGACAGCAGCGTATTATTGACTGATACTGTAATTTACATGATGTAGATTCCACGTCTCCATCCTCCTCAGACTCATGCAAACATATGATCTATATATGCAAATACCGATACATCTGTGATAAGCTGGTATGTAGTATGACTGATTGATTAAAGTAGAAGCAAACATTCGGTACAATTACTCGTTTTTTTTCAAGGCATGGTTAAAAGCATGTCATTTAACAAACTATTTATCTAATTGCCAAAATAAATGAGGATGCATTTTTCAATAAATAAATTAACTTAATCAACTAGTTAGTTCAACATTTGCTGATAATTTAATGTGTAGATTTACTTTCTTTCACATATTACAAGTATCGTTTTGTTTTTTGATTGTTAGTTGTAGACAAAACAAGTAATTTAAATAAGTCACTTTCGGCTCTGGTAATATGCGAAGGTGCAATTATTAAACATTTTTAAATTTAATTGTCTACATTATTTAATGAAAAGATAGTTAGATTAGGTGATAATCTATTTATTATTAGTTAAATCCACTGAAAGCTGTAAATATCTGACATTAACCGTGAAGAGTGAGTTATTTCTTTTATTCATGGTATTCGCATCTTTTCCTCCATCAACTATAAGTGTGTGTATTAATCTCTCAGAGTGACTTCGCTACACGTCAGTGTTAGTGATCCAGTCAGTGCTGTTGTCTTCTGACCGCCTCCGCGCTGCTGAAGCTGCTGTTCGCTGTGAGCAGTGAAAGCTCCCCGTTGTGTCAGAGCTGCTGTACAGTGGATGTTTTGCGACCAAGCGATCCATACATCGACCGCCGTCTCCTGAAGGACGCGTGTCAACCCATTGGCTCTGCCTGCGATGGAGGTGTGAGCCCGACGGTTAGAGGGAGGGCAGAAACGCTGAGTCACATCCCAGCAACAGTCGTCTGGGCAACACCTCCATGGTGACCAGCCGGAGGAAGATAAGGCCATACTTGTGTAACATCAGCAGAGTCTGCAACGTTTTGTTCCCTGGCTGTTACGCTGCTGCTATCGACCGTCTCACTCACTCACACACACACACACACACTCCTCTCCCTCCTTAGCTTATCCACGACCTCAAACGGCAAAATGAAATCTGACTCGTCGTGTAGTAGCTCCTCAATAATCAACACCCCCCAGTCTCCATGGCATAATTACTGTTTTGATTACTGTTGCAAAGAACGAGGAGAAACATGAGCGAGAAAGCTGCAGACTGTCATAATTATAGCTATCAAATGTCACCAGCAGAGAGAAATATGGGGAACGATGACACGTCTAATTAAAGCCGACCATCGTTAAGAGGCTCGGCACCACACTTCGTTAGATATCGGAGCAGTCTGTCTGCAAAGATAATTGCACACCTTTAACATGCATTTTATACTCTCTGATTTGTCCCGGTTAACCCTAACCCAAACCCTATGCTGTGCTAAAGTCTGTGTTGTTCTTCAAATCTCAGAACTGCCACAAAAACTTTGGTTTAAATCCAAACAAAATAGTCGAAGGAGGTAAAGAAAGTTTGGTGTGATTAAGCAGAATGGTTTGAGTTTCAGTCCGGTGCAAAGTTTTCTTGCTCAGGACCAAATCATGACCGTTCTGCAGTGCAATTAGAGGTCAAAGAGCATCAGCCGTATCACATGAGCTCACCCAGGAGATCCCCGCCTGGACATCCACTCTGAAAACAAGCTGAATTGAATTTCCTGGCCACACTGATTTGATTTAGCTCAAAGGGAAGAACTGAGCTGGTGAATCAGTGTGGTTATTGCCGTAGGGAAAGTTTCTTTTTCCTCTTTGCCTCGCGTTATAGAGTTTGTGCCAGAGAGGATTAGTAGTCTTCAGTGTCACTGTTGGCCTTTGCAGAAGGCTTTTGTTCATGTTAACTTGTGCTGTGATGTGGTATTACTATCATCACAAAGTGTCCGTAGTCATTTGTTAGAGGTGAGGGACTTTCACTGCAACGCCCCACATCTAAAGGGAAAGGGTCGGTGCATTCACAAACCATTTATATATGTAAAATAAATTAAATTAATTAAGGTTAACTTACTATATAAGTAGTACTTAAGGTAGAACATGTTTGTTTATTGTATGTGTTTATGTAAAGGAATACATTTGGGCTGACATATAGTTATTTCACTTTTAAGACTTTGAAATATTGTGAACGCTGTCAGAAAAAGTTTATTTAGACTTTATAAAATGAATAGTTTTTTGTTTGTATAATGGGGCTTTAACCTTGTGTGATGTAGTTTTATGTCTTTTGGTTGGTTGGCAGAAAACTGCTGCCGCCACAATGGATTCGCACCTAAAAAATTGAAAATGCTGGTACAGCCAACCATGCCACCACATCATATACTAAAGTCGTCTGGCGGTGCAACGTGGGGAGGTTAAAAAGGTAAAATTGTATGCGGATGTCCTCTGACATGCAGCGCTTTGATTCCCATGTTAAACCAAAGCAGTTTTCTACTCCTAACCAACTGCATAACAAAATGGAGGACAAACATCTTCCCAATTCGCTTCTGATATACCTTACGATAAGTCCAGGGACTTGAATAAGAAAAACATTGCGTGGAAACACTTCCCGCAGAAAATAAACTACTTTGTTGTGCACCGGGATGGAAAATGCAAACACATGCACGTGCACTTCTGGCCCTACGTCAAGCCGTGATGTTTTGCTTTTGAAAGGTGAAGGAATACCTGCTGGGACATCGCTGATTGGGGCGAGGCTGGATGTGCAACGTGTTCCACAGTTTCAGTTTAGGGGACAGAGTGCGGCAGCATTTTCCTGCCTGATTTACTCCTTAAAAGCAAACATTAAATAGAGAGCACATAGCAATTTTATCAGCTGGTGAGTCAAATCTTTGATCCTTTTAATGTATTTCAGCCCTCAAAACAAAGCTCACAAAACGTAGCTCAGTTTTTTAAAATGTACTAGACAATTTGTCGAGATGGAAATCCTAGAAAACTGATAATACATTTTACCTTTTCTTGCCTTAGCATTCTTTTAATGAACTCTGTATATGCTTGATAAAAAGGATTTTTCAGTTACAAAAGCACTATTCACATTTTTAGAGAAATCCACTTCCTAAATCAATCGAGCTGACTCCAACTTTTCTTTTTCTTACTTCCCTTTCTTTGAATGACCGTTTTTAAAGTCCACAGCACAGAGCACGAGAGAAGACTCAAGACAAAAAAAATCAAGATTAAATCGAATCCATTAAGGTAGATATGGAGGGAGCTTACAAATCTCTCAGGCCTGGAGCTTTATTGAGGAATATGGAGTCGCCTATCAGACCGTAAAGGATTAGTGAAGATCAGTCAGGCTACAGCCTCAGGGCACATTAAATGTCTGTCTTTCTCTTCGTGACTCATCATACCTCGAGGCCGATATTCCTATAAATATCTTCAGGTTATCTTTAATTTCCGGGAGTCATTGGACTGTCATTGTGCTCGGGGATCATTTTAGGTCTCGTCTGTCACCGCACGAGTCACATTTGTGGTTACAGATGCTGGTGTAGTTTCCAACTTTCCCACAGGGGGGCGAAGTTTGAGCAAAGGTGAGTTGACAAGAATATCAATATAAATCTACAAGGCCAGGTTGAATGCATTCTTCTTCTTCTTTTTCTTCTTCTTCTTCTTCCTCTTCTCTTTGCATCTCTGGTCAAGTGATCCAAATATTTGTTCTAAATCATTCCCCCTCATCGTCGGCATGGAGCAATGAGGGTAATGAATTTACTTTATCTCATTATCATCATCGTCATCATCATCATCAAACATCTTTCTCTCCATCTCAGGCCCCGTGACAGTCCACATTCATCTTAGACTCTAATGGATGTCCTGTTTGCCTCTTCTCTCATTCCCTCTTTGTTTTACTTTATCTTCCATCACCGTGCGGCCCAGCAGTCACAGTGTGTCTGTCTCTGTCCCTCTGATATGTGAAGGTTATCTGCACCATGACAATGTGAAGTTGATTCTCTTGCACATACTTATATTTGTGTCATTTCTAACCAGTTTTTTTTTTTGCCAAGAAATCTTGGATATTAAAGGAAATCTAGCTCGACTGAAATTAAGGACTTTTTAAAATAGATCTGTTAGAGTCTTGCAGAAATGTAAGCAAGTGATTCAAAACAATATTGAGTATAATATAGAGTATATTTTGATATCAATACTGTGTGTTTTCAAATAATTTACATAAAAATGAATGAATGAGAGGGATAGAAGAAAGGTTAAATTCTCTGTATATGTAGGAAAATACTTCTTTAAAACTTCTCACTTACTTACTCTTTTGGTTTCCCAGTGAACGCACCAGTTGCCTCATTCTCCAAATATAACTGGACAGAAATGTAATGGATGGACAAAATGACCACATGATGATCTTTCTGCTCAGGTGTTTGTCCTTTGTGCTGAACTGTAAGCTGCTCCGAGGAGAAGCTCTGGTAACAGGTCGCGTTTCTCGCTGTTCAAATGATAAAAGTCGATATTTGAATGTGAGTGTGTGACTATAATCTCTCCATGACCACCTCACTGTGTGTCCGTCTGTCTTTACCTGTGAGTCGGTCTGCACGTTAACACCCGTACACCTCTGTGTACCTGACAGACTCACTTCACCCTGCAGGCTCTCTAATGTAGCATCCTCACAACACGGTGTGTATAACTCCACCACCCCCCTCCTTCCCTCCCTCCCTCCTTATCATCCAGGGCACCGGCGCGTTGCTAAATGGAGTCGGAGCAGCTGTACCACAGAGGTTACTGCAGGAACAGCTACAACAGCATCGCCAGCGCCAGCAGCGACGAGGAGCTGCTGGATGGAGCCGGCGTCATCATGGACTTCCACACCACCGAGGACGACAACCTGCTGGATGGGGACGCTGCCTCCCCAGGTAGGGAGTACGGGATACCACCAAATGCCTCCCCCAGCTGTTTGATTGGTCCTTTTGAGCTTCCCCTCCGTGACCCAGGCCTGACGACCCCAGACCCCCACTCTCCAATCAGATAGGACCTTTCCTTGAATTCTCAGTGAGCTTCCCATCGCGTTGCGGCGTCCTCAAGTCCAAAAAAATCAAGTTTATCTCCCGGTTCACAGTTTGCCAGACAAAGCAGATGAGTTGCTGCTCTGGTTGTGATGTCCACACACATCAAGTGTGTGTCGCTGTCCCGTGACGCAGACGCTCTGCCTTCTGCCCCGTCCTCACCTCCATCCTCACCCATCAGCTGCTCCACACGCCGCCTTGTCACACCCTACAGACTCCTCCTGCCGTCATAATCCAGCTCCCTGAAGCAGCCTAACAAATGGTTATAAATCTAATTTTATTGATATTTAAATAGAAATATGTCAAATGGACGTGGCTCAGGTGACCCTTCGGTCACATGATAACAAGTTGAGGTGATAGCTAATAACAGTGTTTGAGTATGGAAGTATCTCTGATGAAGTAATCTCAACTCAAGATAACGTACGAGTCTTTTCAGACCTTTCAACCAAATCTTATTGTCTTCATCAGCAAATGGATCTGGTTCAGGGAATCAGTAACTAATGAGATTTATTCGTACAATCAAAATAAATAGCAACTTATTTCTAATGTATATACATTTTCATTGTTTTATTCAGTTATTTAGGAGTTATTTGCAATTTGAACTATTTAATAATGACTAATAAATTGTTTTATAACCATTTGTAAGGCTCTCTAAGGAATTAAGTTTGTTTTTCACCTACAGTCATTTATTTGGTTGTCTTGCCTGGTCATCTTACTTGTCTTGTCATAATTGTCCTTCTGTCCATAACTGTGACTGTTATTGTACCAGTATTTACTTTGCATGGTTTCATAATTTTGCCCGCTCCTGTATTATTTATGTATCTCCAGTTTCCTTTTTAACGTCCTTGCTTCCTGTTTCCTGCAGTTTGTTTTGTGGTATCACTACCACTTTTATATGTGCTTTGGCCTCGCTCGTTGTTCCTCCTCCGTCTTGTCTCCTGGCTTACGTGGATCGGTCTTTCCTGTCAGGTAGCAATGAAAGGATAGGTGGCCGTAATAATACAGACACGTGGCAGTTTTTCTTTTTTTCTGTATTCATAAATGCGTCATCGGCTGACTAAATATAGAAGAGCTTAGGTGGAGCGCGGTGTCCAAGTGAGACGCAGTGATTTTAACTTATTAAAAAAAACACAGTGACGTATTTATTATGCACTTTTTAACGAGTGTGTTGTAACATTGTGTTTCTGCTGAGTTAGATGATCACTTCCGATCATTACCTTATTCATAGTTGGACTGCCAGAAGTGAACTCTGCCATGCTTCTTCTTATCTGGCTGCCAAGCTACGTGATTATAGTCATACCTGTCATTCCAGTGCAGTCACCTAATTCTCATTCATTCAGAAGCTCGTGGCGCTCTGACTGGTATATCTGGTGTCTCATCAACATCCGATCTGCTGCATCCGGTTTGCTCCTTCTTGTCTGAGTAAATATGCTGATTCCTCACTTGTTTCCCCCTTTTTTCTTTAGTTCTGACTTGCAGCTGACACAACACCTCAGCGTGTGCGTCTTTCTGAGGAGTCGGCTGAGCTTTGTTCTCCATTTATGAACCCTCAGTTTTTTTAATGCTTCCAGGTTGGAAATGTGCTGGCTTGTCTTGGTGTGAAATCCGAGCACTGAACTTAGTAAACAAGGCAAAGTGTATTTATCCATGAGATAAAGACAGTTTAAACTCTGTTTAAGTTTGTTTGTTTGTTGAGCAGAGAAGTTATTTTTTCGTTTCATTTGAACTGGATCATTGGGATGAACTCCCTTTTTATTTGAGTTAGTTTAAAGTTTTTGGGTTGGAAACAGGGTTTAGAATAAAGATACACATTTGTTTGGAAGGTTGTGGTGAAAGTAAACTGGACTACTTGCATGCAGAGAACACAGACCTTTTCCCTGCAGCCCTCTGTATTAAGCATTTTGTGTTAGTACAGTCTAAAATGAGATTGTTTCTAAGGTTACAGTGCGCACTAATGGTCTAATGGAGAAATAGCTGCGATTCTTATAACATATTGAAGGGTGGTACCTGGTTTCTGTAGTACTTTTCCTTCTCTACAGTACTTCTGTTTTCACACTTCTAACCACAAATCATCTGAACATGCAAACATGCTTTTTGACCACCTTAAGCATGTATTTTCTGTAGGAATTTACTGTCTTGAAACTGGATTCACACCTCCTTTGTAGAAACACTACTTACAGCAACAGTGATATATTGAAACTTCACATAATATATTATAATGTAAGTCTAAATGAAAGTTTGCATCTGTAGATGTCTCAGAGTGAATTGCCTACTGACTTCAGTTGTATGATTTCTAAGTGTAGTAAAGCGTAGCAGAGATGAAACGACTCTGGAGTCTAGACTCTATTTATTATTGAAAAGGAGACCGTGGGTGACCAGGCCATTCAGCAGGACACACATAGATGACTCAACTGTATGGGCGACCACGTACAGTACAGCAGAAGTGGGATTGTATAGAAGGAGATCAAAGTCGAGCCGGCGAGGCTGTAATCTGAGGCCTGGAGGTAGTGCTGGAGCAAAAGCAATGTTGTTACCTAAAAAAAAAGAGATTTAACCTCGGTTTTGTCTGCTGTGCTTATGCTCAGTTGTTTTTTAGGATGAACACCAACGTTGATATTTCAACATGTTACCATTCTTGACAATTTTGACACAGAACTCTTAAGATTTGCTTCTTAATTTAAGAATTGTGACCAACATACATACTGAATGAGACATTTCACAGTGTAAAAATCATACCTCAGGTCATAGAGGTTGTGTTTATGTACTGTATGTGCTATTATGTCAGAGGGGATCTTACATTTCAGTGTCTCCAGTCTCTGCCTGGTGATTAGCCTCTTATTCTCTGACTCTGAAACTGGATCTCTGGGCCGTGAACTACAAAAGGTGAAAGCATACAGTAACCCTAACCTGCCACCACTTGCGCTGTCACTGCCGCTACAAATGGCGGGCGAGCTTCATTGAAATGTTGCAACACTGACAATGTTTTTTTCTATTGAAGGCTTTTGTATTAACCAGGTCATAACAAAGGCAAACAGTCCTTTAGAACTACTGTCTACAGTAATGTACTACTGTATATGCCGGGGCTCCACCTCGCGGTCCCGTCAGTCTTGATTTGCGTGTGACACCCAGACGTGCAGCCACATTCCCATGAACCAGTTTGGCGGCCGGCCGGTGTGAGCTACTGTTTCAGGAAATCTCTGGATGAAGGTTTTTCCTTGAAGTTGGTGTGCGGTCTCCTTCTGCCTCCCCGTGCTATTTTTACACAGTTGTGAGGGGTGGGTTCATAGGCAAGCTTGTAAAGCCCTCCTCTGGGCTATGTCTGCAGTGTGAGCGAGGGGCCGGCTCACTCTGTAGCCCTGTGGAGACTTTTGCTGAAACTGTTTGTTTGCTCAGCAGACGTAAAGAAGACAAATGGAGCAATGCTTTGACAAATTTGGGTTGAACTGAAAAGGATTTACTCTGTTTTTTCTTTTGACTCACTGAATTACGGAGCCTCGGGATTCTTCTGTTTAACTTCATGCTGTTGTTTCGCTGCTTTGACGTCCTAACCGGGACTTGTTGAGCAGGGAGCTGACAAACTATGGCTGACATCACCTGTGTCATTGCCTAGCAACAGGAGCCCTGCTGAAAGGTAAGGGGGCCATGGAGGTCTAAAGTATGCCAGACTGTTTTTATATTAAAGTGATAACAAAATTACAGCGTGTGAAATGTCAGGGCCCCATTGTTTAGGCCTGGGAACTTTAGCTGCATTGTTTCATGTAATAACACATGATTACACAATGTTTACCAAACACCTTCTGCTTTGAGATATAGTGACATTTTGATACCTTTTGGATTTTGTCCAGTAAATCCACTTCCCTTCTTCACATTAGAGCCAGTAAAGTCTGTCTTGCATTATGGCACAGATCCTATGAGACGTCCAGACGTCCTTCCTGCAGACTGAACACGAGAGAGGAAGACTGAGCAACTGCTGTTTTCAGCACTTTTTGCTTGTTTTCTGTTGCTGCAGTTTCTCTTGTTATCCCCCAACTGTGTTACATTTTCCTTTTGCATACTGAATCCAGGGCAGCACTTGCTGTGGAATTCATTTAAAAATAACCAAAATAACAAGGCAATTTGGCAAATAACTCTCATGGGCGTGTAGTTATTTCTTGGTTGTGCAGTCACAAAGCTTTCTTTCATTTCATCTATGAATAGTGATTTTGATTTTTGAATTAGCGAAATACTGCTGCTTCTCCTTTGGTTAGCGGTGTAGCCAGAGAGAAACCGATCTGACTTTTTCTCTCCCAGTACCTCAACTCAGAGTTTCTGCAGATGTCATTTATCAATCTGATACTAGCGCTCTCTTTTCCCCTATTTTAAAATCTGTATCCCTCACTGACTGGAGCTCATTGGGATCATTTGTATGTAAGGTAACATGAGGCCAGGGATCGCTGTGGCACTAAAAGACTTGATTATAACTAATAGCAAAGACACTTATGACATTGATGAAAATAATATTTAAAGTGGATTGGTCCCATTTGGCCGATACTCCATGCGCTTAACAAGGTAAATATGGGCCCCAGTTCCATCCAGTGGATTGGATCAGTCCATATCCACCCATCTATATTGATCTGCAGGACACGTTGATGAATCATTTACTCTATAAGATGTCAGATTACTGTGAAAAACGCGAGTCCCAAACCCAAACATATTCAGTTTACCGTCATATGAAGCAAAAAGAGCAGGACATGTTCACATTTTATGGGTTGGAGCCAGTGAAAGCTTTGCATTTTTGCTTGAAAAATGGCTGAAATTACTTTTTATTTTCAGTTCAATCAGTCAATCAATCGACCAACATCCACCTGTCCCCTTATTAAGCTCCTCCGCCTTTTATCTTGACTTTAACCCCCCCCCCCCTGCACTTGCTCAGAATGGGAGATTCCATTTCATCGGCCGCGCACCCCTGTGACCCGGCACCTTGGTCTCTCCCGTGCAGGCAGGGCTGATCTCCCCTAGCAACCGAGCAGGCGTGTGCGTGATGACGTCACCGGCTCCAACGGTCACCTGCTGCAGTACAGAGAGAGAGAGAGAGAGAGAGAGAGAGAGAGGGAGAGGGGGAGGAAGAAACGGGAGAGGGAGGGAGGACACACACTCACACACACACACACTCAACACACTCACGGCCCCGCTCGTCTTCCTCCGGTAAACATGGCAGCGTCCGACACACACGCAGCGAGCAGCGCGCAGTGAAGCCCGGCGCGGCCTAGCGTCGTCTCCGCTGTCAACATGGAGGAGGAGGACGCGGCGGCCGACCCCTATCTGCCCTACGACGGGGGAGGGGACACCATCCCCCTGCAGGAGATCCCTAAAAGAGGTACGCCACGTCCCCCCCCCCCCTCTTGTTTTCTCTTCCCTGTCCCCGGTTCCTTCCTTTTCCTCTCGCTGCCGTGATGCCAGAGGCCGCCCTCCTCTTCCTCCTCCTTCCTCCTCTTCCTCTCGTACAGTGAGTGCAGGCGTCCATATGGCAGGTTGCCGTCGGCGGGGCATGGACGTCGGGAGTGCTCCTGTGGATTTAGAGGGCTGCCATTGCTCTGCAAAGCTGCGTGCTCTGTGGAAAACAGCCAGCATACATTCACCATTCAACTCTCACCTCTGTGGATGATTAACCTGCAGGGTGTGTGTGTGTGTGTGTGTGTGTGTGTGTGTGCACGTCAGCTAGAGATAATAAGATAAAGAGAAGGGTTGGTTTGAGTGTGAAGGCTCGTGCTTGGGGCCTGTGTGCAGCAGCAGTGAGTAAAGGCAACATCATGGGCATCCATTTTAATTTCCCCACAGTGAGGCTTTGGCTGCTCGATGTGTGGATACTGTTGGTGGATCGAGGCAGTGTGTTGTTTGAGGCGTTTCATAGTGTTGCTGCAGTGTGAGGAGACACCTGTTGGCAAGATCCAGGACGTCACCTCAAGCTCACATCACACCACACGTAACACACGTAACATGCTCCTCGGGGTGAAGGCGTGCAGTCACGTTTGGCCAAATGATCAGTTATTTTTTCTTAAACTGCGTCCTTGTTTGTCTCTCTTGTTTGGAGATTTCCGCTCAGTTGCGTTTGCGTTCCTCCAGGCCTTGTTAGATTTTTACGGTGAGCGAGCAGAGACAAAAGGCCCCTAGTGAGTTTAGGACGGATCCGCCGCTGCCTGCATCCACTTTGTGCAAAGGGACGTCCCTACATTCACGCTTGTGTTTCCTCTCTCCTTGCACAGTTTCCCAGTTTTCAGTCCAGTTTGTGATCCTCTACTTTCTTTAATTCTTCGGTCTCTAGATGACCACATGTAACAGTACATCCATCTCAGTCTCTTCTGTTAGTGCTGACAGCTTCACCCATGTATCCTGCTTCTGTTTTCCAAGTCATGGTTACAGAAATTGTAATTCAGATAAGTTTGTTTGCCAATTTCCTGCTTTAATAACCTGTTAAACTAAATATACGGTGTAGTGTGTGTGTATTAAGACTTTTGCATAACAAGATATTGTAATATGGTCACCTTCAGGTTATTTACCTTTAAACACTGTGTCCTGGTCTCAACTACCCAAAACCAACACGTCATATGTAAACAACCAAGGGAAAGTTGTGTAAAAGGGGCATTTCAGTCCTCAAGCTTCGCAGACTTTGGTCCATTTGTCCATCAGCCTTTCCGTGCGACTCCGGGGACTCCACCAGTCTGGTCATCAGTCTGGCGTCGGTGAGCAACAGGAGGTTGTCAGGCCCAGTTTATGATGCGGATCACATGATGGCTGAGCAGACCAACCCGGTTGACCCAAGGTGTCCTAGCCAGCTGCCTCTAAACCTCTCTGATCTGATTTACTAACCGTTGCAGAGAAGGCCTAACACAGGGGGAATGTGGGGGTGGTCGTCAGACTGAAGTAAACCTCTGAACAAGCATTTAAGCTGATGGTCATTTCCCACCTCATTGATCATAATAACATTTGAAGGCCATGTCAAACGCTTCATTTAGGGAAGTGGTATCATTGACAGCCAGCAGCTGACGTGGCTTTTAGCCCTGATGCAGGCTGGACAGAATCGCCGCGTCACCGTACCAATGCACACGGGGGAAGAAGCTGAATTTATGTGCGTGTGTCTTTTGTCTGCATGCCTGCTGAACCGTTGAGGCGTGATGCTGGCGACGTGCTCGTATGCAATCCCCTTGGGTTTCTGTTTTACTGTGGCGTCACCCTCGCTTGGCTCCACGCTCCTGATTCGACTGATGGGTGCCAGTAGTGCAGCATCATCAGGAGGAGCCTGTCTGATTTATCTCCTCAGTCAAATCTGCTCTTGTGTTACTGGAAGTTGAAAATGTTCCTTTCTAATTAAGCCCCATCCAGTCTGTTCCTTCTTATAAACTGGAAATGTGGCCGTAGTTACTGCAGGGTAAAGCCGCAGTCTCATCTCATCCCACTGCTGGGGTGGGAACATTTTATTGCCTCCTCCATCTGCATTTAAGTGTTTCAGATGCAAATGTTTTGGAAAAATGAAATTATACATTTACCGTGACTCTGTTTGGAACATATGTTTTAACTATTTTTTAATTTCTGGGAACTGGCAGAAGTCGTTTACTTGAAATCTTTTGCACCATATTTTTGTGTGTGTGCGCTATTACTGTGTGCTTCTTAGTGAATATTCTGTTGGTTTTCGCGAATCATGTATCACCTACAATGGGCCACGAGGGGACAGTAATCCCACTGGTTGAGCTCAATGACATGGATATTTGTTTTTTTTTTTTTTTTTTTGTCTTCAATTAACGAGTCTGTCCTGAATTGTCTGTGTTTGTTTGTTTTTTTTTTACCCTGGTTTCAAAATGTACGGTTGTTGTTGTATTTTCTTCTGAGGCCACAGATCATTTGCAACAATTAGATATCAGGTTGAGATTTTCTCAAGTTAACTTCAATGTAGTTTAGCATTATAAACATTCTCAGTGGTCAGAAGTTTGGGTAGGCATTCTTCAATAAATGAATGAAATCTGTATTGCCCATTATGGAAAAAGTCACTGTTATGTCATAATCTTTTGTGCTTATTATACAGATGACTCAAAGGAAAGTTGATCACATAACCATGTGACAATATACTTTGAACAGTTAGTTAGAAAGTCAAACCACAGCTCATGGTTCTATTGTTCTTTCTTCTTGCCCTCAGGTGTCCAGTCAGAAAGGTCATATCTCAGTCCTTTACTAAAAAACAGATCAATATCAGACTGCTTTTGTTGAGTCAACAACTGAGTCATCCTCACTCTACCTCCCCTTCACACACACACACACACACACACACACACACACACACACACACACACACACACACAATCCCCGTCACTCTGAAAGCAAAATGGAGAATGATAGTATGAGTCTCCCTGTCAAGCCTGACACTCTTACTGCTGCTGACTCCACAGCTTCAGTAGTAGCAAACACACTCACTTCCCCCTTTCTCTTCATGCAGGACATGTATCAGCTGGTCAGATGAAAGCTGCACTTGGCCATTTTGTCCCTGCTGTCTTACAGAAATTCTCACCAAATGGTTTTTCGACTTATTTTCTCTTCTCCCACATCCCATTAAACATCAAAGGCAACGGTACGAGCTAATAAGCTGCACTCTCAAAGGCTCTGTCATGGCCCACATTTGTGATGTGGGAAGTTTTTTGGAAAGGTTTTATCTTGTGCTTATGTCTCAGTTATTGGGGATGAAAATGCTGCGCGTGTGCAAGAGCTTTATTCCAAACTGAGATGTATGTAATTTGATACAATCTGATTTCCACTGCTTATAATCTTTCTCACGTGTCGTGGGTTCATGTGCATGGTGCATTGAGCTGTATGTGCTCATTTATTGGGCCTATATGGTAATACCTTGGTACTGTTGTGGCAGTTGCATTGTAGTAATGCTTGGAAATGATGCAGATGTGTTGATGCCATTTTATGATCTTTTTTTATGGCCCTTTAAGGCCATCGAAGGATTTTTTTGATGAATATTGCACATCAAAGAGAGTTAAAGCTATGAATGAGGCTTTGTTTGATAGTCATGACCTGCTCCAGTTGTAGTTATGCTTAGGGCGATTAAAAATGTGGAGGGAAATGTGTATTGTGGACTGGAATGTGTGTGTTTGCAGTTCAAATGGCCACAATGTTTTCTGCCTCAGTAATTCCAGTCGAATGACACAGCACGGGTAGTACTCTTGCCCACATTTTTGCATTCACACCTTTATCTACAGCAGTGTGAGAGCAACAAAATGAAAACATGTTGAGGTACTTCTGTTTCATAATGTTTCATACAGATTGCACCAGTCTAAAGATGGCATGCAGGGTGGGAAATTAACATCGTACAGTGCAAGTGCCACTTTGGCAGGAAACCAGCTTTCATTCGGTGGCTATTTTTTAAAGTTTTTTATTCTGAAGTAAAATGTATCTGGTAAAATAACTGAACCAGCACTTGAAGTTTGGGATCTGTCAAACTGGGACTGGGACTTTCCACACTCAGTAACATCCTCTGCTGTCAAGTGTCTATCACAGGATGCTGGAAAGTCCATCAGCAACATGCCTGACTGAAAGAACGAATGAATGACTGAATAATCATGGCTGGGGAAATGGAGATGGGCCGTAACAAACTCACCGTATAATAACATCCGTGTGGCCTCAGTTCATGCTGCATGCATGCACGCACACAAGAAGTGTTATGAGTTTATCTTCCAGGTTGTTTTCAAATCAATGACTGAAGAAAATAATATTTTAGGGGGGAAAAACCTTGCATTGTGCTCCCATTTGTCTTTTAAGAATCTAAATTGCAGTTGTTTTAAGAGTAACTCAACACCATCCAAGTATAGTTTTTCAGTGTAACAGTATCTTTAAGCTTTTATGCTTTTAAAGACTGTGAAATACTATTTGCTGGCTCTTTATCACTGCGGTAATTAAGTTATCTCTTGATATATGTCGCATTTTTACTTCAGCCTCTGCCTTCTTATCTCTCGAAATGATAACCTGCTTGTGTATTTCCGTTTATTACAGAGTCTAAAGATGCTCTTGACTACCATTTCATGTAGACATACAATACCACAGTTTCTCTTAATTGAGCACTTTTAACCATATTTGTAAGACTTGATACTCAGTTTGTTCAGTGCTTGAGCTCTGTTCTGAGCTTCTGTTTTGTTTAATTCGGCAGGGTCAGATTTAGCCTTACTGTTAATGTTATCACACCCAGTAATTACACCCATTCTTCTTATTAATAAAATATTGCTGAATGTTCACAGACAGGAGAAACAAGTTGTACTTGAGATGTGTCACATAATTATAGTAACACTAATAGCTCATGTTTTTCTAAACAGCAGCTTTAACTGTTGCTCTGTGTCTCCCTTTGTCCTTACACACTGTACTGCCTTTGTGTTGCAGATGAAGAAGTCTTACATATTTGTGTTTGTTGTCACAAGTAGGAGGATTAGGCTCGGCTTTTGTGACGATTTCAAATGTCGGAGGACCGGTTGTCCCTAATCTATCAAACCTTTTGCCAGATGTGACAGTGCTTTTTAAGATAATAATAAATATCTCATCATGCATCCACCTCAGCCAAGAAAGCCAAATGGCAGCCATGCAAATCCTGTGATGTTTTCCAGATTAGAGGAAATACCCCTTCAGCTGCTTTTCCTCGCTCTGTTATAGTGTTTGCGTGTGCTGATGGGTGTCCACATGTTTTGCTGTCCCTTCTTATATTGAATCTGTTCATCCAGCCAGAACACATCAGACCTAACCAGCGACATTAAGTGCCTCATATCATTGTATAAGCAAAGTCACTGTATTAATCTATTTATAGTATCAGCACAATCTTCTAAATGAAAGTGGACAATGCTTGCTTTGTATTTTTTGTTGGTAAATCATTCATATACACTGTAACTAATCATAGTCATGTTGAAGTCATTACTGAACTGACTTTATAGTTATTGGACCTATAGGCAGTCGCATTGTGTTGCAGTCTGTAGGCCGATACAATCAGAACAGCGCTAATGAGACTGCCAGACATTCAAGTAGTTAAACTTGTAAAAAGATAAGGCCAACGAGGCATCTGTTAAAGGTTGTAAATATAAATAAAATGAATTTTACTCATTCTGGCTTGTACAGAAAGAGGCTTTAGTAGAAATTGGCCACAATGTAAAATATAAAAAACCATCTGCAGACACACACGCATCCACCTACACGTAGTGATCTGCATCTCAGACCAGCAGAAAAATCTGCGCAGAGGAAATGAACAAGAACTCCTCTGTCAAGGTGCTGTGTGAGTGTATAAAGGTGAATACAAGATTTCCTCCAGGTATTTCAGATAAATTTACTCATCCAACTGTTCCACTGGTGCAGGTAAACATCCAGGCCCTATTTGTTTTTGTTCCAGATGAGGTGATGGACTGCAGGCCATAAAGGGTTTTCTCGGTGTGGCTGTGTTTCCGATAGTGTCATTATATCTCAGTGGTGACTGTGTGTTTGGACCTGCAGTGATCCTGATGAGCCGGATAATTGAGGAGCTGTAGCTCTAATGTGCAGCAGACAGCACTGTGATGGATCTGTTTTGTTTTCAGGAGCATTTATAAGGATCAGATGTACGGCAGAGCAGCAAAATATTGCAACACAAGCTTTTCTTTTTAGTTTTAACATTGTAAAAATATTTGATGGTGCTTGTTTCTTACTGATCCATCCATGTTGCAGAGACGGACATGACATGCCAAACAGAGTTCAGATGGGTTTCTCTGGCAAAGTGGCTCTTAAGGGAAATTAAGTGTCAATAGTGCTGTAATGTGTGGAATTAAACTGTGAATTCTTACTCATTACTCTCAATTTCTGTCTTTCCTCTTCAGGGTCTAACTACGCCATGACTAACGGGGGCGGGGCACCCAGCAGCACCACCCACCTGTTGGACTTCCTAGAGGAGCCCATCCCTGGTGTGGGGACCTACGACGACTTCCACACCATCGACTGGGTCCGTGAGAAGTGCAAGGACCGCGAGAGGCACCGAAAGGTGAGGAGACTATGGCTGGCCAAAAATGCAACGTAAAGGTCTCCGTATGCTTCAAACGAGCTAGTTTGTACGAAGTGTCCTCCGACCACATCTAAAGGGAAGAGGGATGTTCCCTGTAACTTTCTGAAACTGACAATCTGACGTTCACACCCATTTCAGCTCTTTAGCACTCTCGGTTTTTATTCTTTATACATATACTTGTGGCAAATTTTTCATGTGTACAACACAGTGCAACACTATGAATGCCTTCCAAGAGAGACTCTCCATTATCGCAATATTTCAGTTTTCCCCTCTCTGTGACTGCTGGATTTTCAGTTCGTTTGGAACTATAGACACTTTGATTTCCATCCCAGTCAAACAAACTTTGAACAGACGACTTCTTTTGTAGTATAACTCCACCTTTTAGACAATCTAACAAGCACTTTGTTTGAAACACACTGAGGCCTTTAGCATTAAAACATGGACAGAATGTCAAAGGCTTTTTGCTTAGACTTTTGTTCGTAATTGTTTCTCAGCTGTCAGAAGTATCCTCGTAGCTCAGCGTATTTCTAGTTCATACAGCTTTAGCTGGTGTCAGCGAAAAATCCTCTGCTGCACAGAAAGTTATGTATTACACACTTCCTGTAGAGCAACAGTTTGTTTTGATCACACAACAGAAGAACGGAGTTGTTAGGATTAGCAGTTTTACGGAAAAAGACAATAGCGCAACCTACCAATAGAAACATAATAGAAATAGAAAACTTTATCAACGGAAAATCCAAGGAAAAAGAATTGAATATCAAAGCTATTGCCAAAAACATTTTTAACAAAAGTTTTCTCCCTCATAATTATGATTATTTTCTCAGAAATCTCATTGTACAAAACTCTC
Organism: Lateolabrax maculatus; assembly: GCA_031216445.1. Lineage (NCBI taxonomy): Eukaryota > Metazoa > Chordata > Actinopteri > Acropomatiformes > Lateolabracidae > Lateolabrax > Lateolabrax maculatus. Next base: position 6,086,866 of record CM062207.1, read on the forward strand.
TCTGAATGAACCTGCCTGAATGGACAAACAATACAATTCCTACTCCACGTCTCCCCGTCACTGATACAATCTCTCTTTTACCAAATATTGACACAACTTTACAGCCGCTCTCCACAAGTGAATGAAGTGCAGGACTCCAGGAAATGATAACTCTGAGAATTTTAATGTTTGAATACTTACAATACAAACATTGTTTTTATAACCTGGTCTTAACATAGTGAAATAAATGATTTTATTGAAGCAACAGCAGAAATCCTGCTAGTAGATTACTGAGTTACTCATCATCGGGGAGTAGTTCCTTCCACGTAGTAACATAATTGCCAGTAAAAGTAATTTAATACTTGTTCATGTAATGACATTTTTTATTTGGATTTCTGTTATTTATCTATTTAATTTTGCTTTCGTTCACCAATAGTTGTGTGTTTTTTCTCCTGTGTTTTTAGATTAACAGTAAGAAAAAGGAGTCAGCATGGGAGTTCACAAAGAGCCTGTACGATGCCTGGTCTGGGTGGCTGGTGGTGACGCTCACCGGCTTGGCCTCCGGTAACATGCATGCAGTACAAACACACACACACACACACTAACACACAGCCGTTATCTCTTCTGCTGGTGACTCTCACATGCTTGACCTCAGGCAGCTCACGCTCAGTCTTTCACTTGTTCTCTCTGTCTTTTCCTCTCATTTAACCACTGGCTCACAAACACAAACAGATGCATTTTCTTTCACCTGCAAGAGCCTCACTGGAGAGAGTTCAGTCCTCAAAGCAGCACAGTCTACACAAATGATTTACATTTCTATGACCCCCCAAAAGAGAGAAAACCAACAAGCCTTTGTACCACCTTGTGAGGACCAGCTAGTCAATGTTAAGTTGCTAGAAAATAGTTTTTTTTGTAGGAATGTCCAGGTTACATTGGGCAAAATACGCCAGGTTCAGGTTGCAGCCTGAACACAGCTTTATCAGGTTTTCATTTTGTATTTTCTATCAATAAAGTGTCTCAGATATCAAGATAACCAGCTCACTGGAAGCACAACTAGCAAGCTAACTGCCTCTGCCTGTTTTTTCTCTTTTCTACACTCTGACCTCACTGCCTTCACCTCGTCGGCCCTCTTTTCCTTCCTGGTTCATTCCTCCTTGCCAGGTGCTTTGGCTGGCCTGATTGACATTGCTGCTGATTGGTTGAACGACCTGAAGGAGGGCGTGTGTCTGAGCGCCATGTGGTTCAACCACGAGCAGTGCTGCTGGACGTCCAATGAGACCACCTTCGCTGAGCGGGACAAGTGTCCTCAGTGGAAGAGCTGGGCTGAGCTTATACTGGGGCAGGCAGAGGTAGACTAACACAGCCATGCCACATGCCAGGGACATCAGCCACTGCAACAGCATTTTTCCAACCAGGCCTTTATTTGAATCTTTTTATTTAAATGCTTTACATAGAGACAGCCATTTAATCTTAATTTCCCCTGTTTTATGAGTATAGTTTATTATATTTTCTGGTTTGCTCTGGTTTTAATATACTGTTTCCTGTAATGCAACCTCAAAACATCCCCCATGTTTACCTGTTGTCTTGGTAAATTCTGTACAATGTACATTTCCATTATTTACATCAGTATAACAACATGGTCATGTTGTCCTCACCGCTCTACTTTTATTCCGCTGTTTATTCACTGATTATTTCTGCCTTTCTGTTTTTTTTAATGGTTATAAACCCTGTTGTCAGTGAAAGTCAACACTTCCTGCACTGCTGTTTCACATTAAAAGCCCTCCAGCAGCACCAACGGCATAATCCCTCCCTTTCCTGGTAGACTTTTAATTTGAAGTACATGCAGGAAGTATTGACATTCAATGACAATAGCTTACCAGTAATAACGAAAAGGCAAAGGATGAGCAAAATAATTAGTGAAGAAAACTGTAACAAACAACAATTAAGTGGTAAAAATGAAATCACTCTGCTGTTGTAGTGATGTAATTAGTGCTGTGGAAATGTACATTATGGTGAATTTACCATGCGATCTACAGATAATACTACTCCCCATCAATGTTTTTTATGAGACTTTTATTAGTCTCTATTATTATCTGCCTTTATTTGTCGGTGTTGGCCATTATTTAAATACTTTTTTTTTGGGATTGAGATAATCATTCATAGAAATACAGTATAATGTGTCCAAATAAGATTTCTGTAGAAGTGACAGTGTTAAAGGGAGAATAATGACCAGACACTAGTGAAAGGGAAGGGTGTTTAAGGTTTAAATGAGTTATTGTCACTTTCCAGTTGTTTTTCTCTTCACCTGAACACAACAGAACCAGTGAGTTTAAAGGTGGTGACACTTTTACATCCTCATCTCTCTGCAGGGTCCCGGCTCATACATCATGAACTACTTCATGTACATCTACTGGGCTCTGTCCTTCGCCTTCCTGGCTGTCTGTCTGGTCAAGGTGTTTGCTCCCTACGCATGTGGCTCTGGGATCCCCGAGGTAAGGAAAACGTAGCTTTTTCAAGACCCTTTCAGATACACTTGGAACGCAGGGACGTTTGAAACCTCTCCTTGGTTGTGCATTGAAGTTCTTGTGTGGGAAACTCCAACATCAAAGAGTTGAGAGTTGGCCTTTATGCAGCAAATTTCAAATGGCTTCATTTTTTCTTTTAAAAGATTTTTGAAGGATATTCATTTAGTAAACGATCCCTGATGGACTTTTCTTTGTGTTTGCCAGAGAAGGCATCGCTTTTATCAAACAAATGAGGTTAGCAGGCCATCTCTTTTTGTGTCTCTCTGTTTCCGAGTGAGTGAAGGAGCCTGTGTAGGATTTCTGCAGGCTATTGATGTTCTGTTTTATCTCTCGGTTCTCTCATTTTCTCATGCCTGATCAATTTGCTCTGGGTGTCAGAAACTCGATGTAGCACATGAGATAGAAAGTCTATAAATCTCTACAGCTGCCTTTAACTCTCCATGAAAGTGGTCTAATTAGTTATGTGAACTCTCTGGAACTCACACAGTGTGCTTCAATGCTTATGGGTTTCCCTTTAATGTCTTGAAGTGGTTTAAAATGGTTAATTCAGTGGATAGAAGAGAGATGCGACAGTTTCACTGTGCTGTGAAAAAGCCATTTTGAGGTGAGCACTCAAAAAATTCCCTTTTTGTTGCCATGGGAACAGGAAAACTGGAACTGCATTGCCAAGTAAAGGGTGTGTGTGGTAGACGATGACGTTGGTAATAACATAATAGAGGAAAAGATCAGAGGTATAGATGCAGCTAAAGCAAAACCTGAGTGAATTTACTTAAACAGATTGAAAACAACTTGAAAATCTTTAATTAGAAGTGGGGGAGAGCGAGACATATGACATCATCTGTCGGCTGATTTTAATTAGTCAGAATTACATTTGTTGGTTCCAGCTTCTAAATAGTGAGGATGTGATGCGCATTTGACACAACATTTTGACATTTTATAGACTCTGTGGGAATCAAACGTACCCTTGTGGCTCGACTTCAATTTAATCTCCAATTTTCTCCTCCTCTCTACCCGCCCCTCTCTCCCCAGATTAAGACCATCCTGAGTGGGTTCATCATCCGGGGCTACCTGGGCAAGTGGACCCTGATGATCAAGACCATCACTCTGGTTCTGGCTGTGGCGTCCGGCCTCAGCCTGGGGAAGGAGGGCCCCTTGGTCCACGTGGCCTGCTGCTGTGGGAACATCTTCTCCTACCTCTTCCCCAAGTACAGCAAGAACGAGGCCAAGAAACGAGAGGTGAGAGAGAAGGAATATCTTTTATCCCCCCTGCTATCCTATTATTATGACATGTGACTGTGTTTTAGAGTCAGCGTGGTTGTTTGTGCCCCCATCACATCAGCTGAGGTGCGTTCGTATTGTTCTCTCAGGTTCTTTCCGCTGCGTCGGCGGCTGGAGTGTCTGTTGCTTTTGGGGCCCCGATTGGAGGAGTGCTCTTCAGCTTGGAGGAGGTACAGCGAAAAAAATCACAACGTAATGCTTAAAGGATTAAACGTTTCAACCACGGCTAACCTTGTCAACTCTCGTCCAGGTGAGCTACTACTTCCCTCTCAAGACGCTGTGGCGCTCCTTCTTCGCTGCCCTGGTGGCGGCCTTCGTCCTGCGCTCCATCAACCCGTTTGGTAACAGCCGTCTGGTGCTGTTCTACGTGGAGTACCACACGCCGTGGTACCTGTTTGAGCTCATACCTTTCATCCTTCTGGGAGTTTTCGGGGGCCTCTGGGGCGCCTTCTTCATCCGAGCCAACATCGCTTGGTGCCGGCGACGCAAGTCGACACGCTTCGGCAAGTACTTTGATTTGTGATTCGAAAATTGGGATATGTCAGCCCGGGTGTTTGAAGGTGAAGGTAGTTGTTGGAATTGATGGGGCTGTCGGGAAGATCACGGTCAGCTGTTTGTCAAGTCAAATGACAGCTTGATTTAGATGTGGAAATAAAAGGTTCAGGATGGCCGCTTGATTGTTTCAGTCATCTTTAATGTTCGGAGCATTATGGATGAAACAGAAGACGAATGACTAAAAAGGGTAAAGAGGGAATTTTGTACTAAAAAGATTGTAATATTCTTGATTTATCTAACTTAGTCTGCCAAAGCTTCATATTAGCATTTTTTTTATACCTTGTTGCATAGGATGAGCCGTTTTTGTTTACAGGGTAAATCGAGCTTCTACAAAGCAGTGAAGTAAACCTGCCCGGTCACTGTGCGTCTGTGTAGTAAAGTTAAGAGGACCACTGTTTGTCACTTCTAACGCTCTGTGTGATCTATTAAAAAACTGAGAGCAGCTCTGTTCTTGCATTGCCATGTTGTGTATACTTTTGTTTTATTGGTCTTGTTTTTTTCCCACCTAGATCAAAGATCATCTTAATGATTTGGGAGGAAAAGCATCTTCACTCAGAACAGACAGAAACAAAGCAAACAAAGTGTATTCAGAGTCAAACCACCGGCGCTACTCTGCTTCTAACGTTCTGAATATGCATCAGAATTTGACTCGTGATCCTGGTTAGAACCACAGCACGTTTAAGTCTCTGTCCCTCTCTTCAGGCAAGTACCCGGTGTTGGAGGTGATCTTGGTGGCGGCCATCACAGCTGTGGTTGCTTTCCCGAACCCGTACACACGTCAAAACACCAGTGAGCTGATAAAGGAGCTGTTCACCGACTGTGGCCCGCTGGAGTCCTCGCAGCTCTGCCAGTACCGCAGCCAGATGAACGGCAGTAGGGCCTTCAGCGACAACCCCAACCGGCCGGCGGGGCCCGGCGTCTACGCCGCCATGTGGCAGCTCTGCCTGGCGCTCATCTTTAAAATCATCATGACCATATTCACCTTTGGACTCAAGGTGATCCCTGGGTGTTTGTTCCTGAGAGGGCAGAGGTTTTACGATGCATGTCTTTATCAACGCTAAAACCAGTTTCTGTTTCTCATCCTTAGGTACCGTCGGGTTTGTTTATCCCCAGCATGGCCATCGGGGCGATCGCAGGGCGAATCGTTGGCATCGCCATGGAGCAGCTCGCCTCTTATCACCACGACTGGTTCCTGTTCAAAGAGTGGTGCGAGGTGGGAGCCGACTGCATAACTCCAGGACTCTACGCCATGGTGGGGGCCGCGGCATGTCTGGGTGAGTCACCACATAACAAAGTGACCAGTTTGTGTCTGTGCGTCATTACACAATGAAAATGTGTTAACCCTTGCATATTTGTGTATACTGTTTATACTGCTATTCCTTTAATATCTGGCAATTCTGCTCCTCCATGAGCAGGTCTGGATAAGATATAGACAGTTTGTCTGGTATTTAACTTTTGCCTCCTCTCTGTAGCTATTTAATGTCTTCATATTCATTCTGTGGAAATCTGAAAGTCAAATATCTGTCTCTCCTGTCTCTTCAGGTGGTGTGACCCGTATGACCGTCTCTCTGGTCGTCATCGTGTTCGAGCTGACAGGCGGGTTGGAGTACATCGTCCCCCTCATGGCTGCTGTCATGACCAGCAAATGGGTTGGTGACGCGTTTGGCCGTGAGGGAATCTACGAGGCGCACATCCGTCTGAATGGGTACCCTTTCCTGGACGCCAAGGAGGAATTCACGCACACCACGCTGGCTCGGGAGGTGATGAGGCCTCGACGAAGTGACCCGCCGTTGGCGGTGCTGACGCAGGACGACCTGACAGTGGAGGAGCTGCAGAGCACCATCAATGAAACCAGTTATAATGGTTTCCCTGTCATAGTGTCCAAGGAGTCCCAGAGGCTGGTGGGCTTCGCTCTGCGCAGGGACATCACCATCGCTATAGGTAACTTTACAGAGCAGGACACTTTCCACGAAACATATTCTTCCACATTTCAGTGCAAAATGTGAGAGCACAAGAATAGGACTTGGCCTGTCTGGGGGCTGGATTTATTCAAGGTTTGCACAAAGAAAATATTAAACTGGATCACCAAAATGACTAAATTTTTATGTAGGTTTTTACAAAAGCATCAGTCAAATGAATGTTGTCTTGTTCCTTTCTCAACAGAAAACGCTCGCCGCAAGCAGGAGGGCATCATGTTGAACTCCAGAGTGTACTTCACCCAGCACGCGCCCACCCTGCCGGCCGACAGCCCTCGGCCCCTCAAGCTGCGCTCCATCCTGGACATGAGCCCCTTCACCGTCACCGACCACACACCCATGGAGATCGTGGTGGACATCTTCAGAAAACTTGGGCTGCGCCAGTGCCTGGTCACTCACAACGGGTAAGTAGGAAAGGAAACTGTCTTAGTAGGAAGGATGTGCCGAAAGAACAGAAGGTGAATCCTTCTCACATCCTTTTTTATGGCGTTGTTCAGATTGGCTAACCCGTCTGAGGTCGACAAACATTGCACAAGCACATGTACACACTGTGTGGTGTTGCATGGGCTCTCAGATCCCTGGATTTTACCCTGTAATCTGCATGGCCTGGCCTAACCGCTGTGCTGCACTTCCTTTGCCGTCCTACTGAGCAATAACAGATGGTCTCCTCAGTCGAAGAGACTGAGCTGCTGAAACTAACTACAACTACATAACAGGTATCATGTTGGGAAATATAACCTGTCAATAAAATCAGTTGATGTGTGGTCTGAAACTGAGAAGTGAACAGAAGCTTATTGAGAAAGAAAATCTGATCTTTTGAGGTTTTCCTGCTTTGAGATAATTTAATTTAGAGCAATAATTCATTTTACAGTTCAAATAAAAGTCTCATGAGCTGTCAGACTCAAGAGGTCTGGTGCAGGTTTTACAGATTTTGGTTTTGCTGAGAGCCGCCTGCTGGTGTGATGTAGGAATTACAGGATTGTCCGTAATAGCAGATATTTACAGATCACTTCACTCAGTTTGCTGTGACAATCACTATAGAGCAGCTGTGCAGCAGTGTTTATTTTTATGTACATCTTTATTTTGAACTATTTTTATTTACATACACAACAGAAAATTCTATATTTTTCTTATTATCAACAAATCTCATAAAAAAAAGTTTGTCTCTCCGTACTTTCCAACTTCTTCTAAATCCTTAAAAAACATGTCGCAAATTTATTTCTCTTTTTTGGACATCAAAGGGCGTCTATGGCACAGTGGAGTAAGTATATCAGGCTTTGGATAGACAAACACAAATCATTCTAGGTTTATTTTTTTAATGCACTATATTGACATTAAGAAATTATATAGACTATCACCAGAGTACTTTTATAACATTTGGCAAGTTTCAGTCCCAATTTGACACAAATTTTTAACGAATTAGGAAATAGATAAATAAAATGCGAATGAATGAGCCTTTCCATCCACTACTGTTAAGTGAATATTAGAAGCTCGATGTATCAAGATAAACAGCTGGTGGTGCTGATTCAATAGTTAAGAGGCATTAAACCATTGCAGAAGTAATTAAAAGCGTGCCAGTCAATCCTCAAACTTTTAAACCTCATGATTAAAGACATAATAGTTTATTAGACGAGTTACATACTATCATCATAACATGTGAAATTAATTTATAACATTAAGTTTTGTTGTTTTGTGTTAATTGAGTTGTGTACTTTTGAGTTATAATTTATGTTAACGTTGAGTTATCTGTTTAATATTTTAAGTTACACCTGTTATGTATGTTTTGTGCTGCTGCTGTCTGTTCTCTCTCTGTCTCTCTTCTGTTTGTTGTTTTTGTTTATTATTTGTTGTTGTTGTTGTTGTTGTTTTTGGGCAGTTTACCGAGTAACGGGTGTGTGTTTCAGGATTGTGTTGGGCATCATCACAAAGAAGAATATATTAGAGCATCTGGAGGAGCTCAAGCAGCACACGGAGCCCCTGGTGACTAGCCCCGCCCCTTTACACATGTGACCCCTCCCACACTTTCGCACCTGTCTCGTAGGCTCCGCCTCTTAAGAGGGATGCATGAAACTTGGTGTGAAAAACTGTTGACAGTTCCCGGTTAAACATTAAGTCTCCCTTTTTTCTTCTTCTTTCACTCACTGTTGGCACTCTGTTGTTCGTGGGTTGGTTTGGTGTGGATTCACCTTTTTTGTAATGAAGTCGTTCATCTTAGAGAAACATCTGTCGATAGACCTTCTCTGACCTCATCTTCATCGCTAGTATCAGTTGCAGATTTGGAGTCATTGCATATTAAAAAAAAAAAAAAAAAGCTTTGTTGTGTTTTGTGGGTCCTGTAATGTTGGACCTCTATGGGAACTGTCACCCACATCAGTCCAGAGCCCCTTTCAGACATGCGCTTCATTACGTAAATGTGCTGGCAATGTAACATGTTCATGTTAAGCCCCTGACTTATTATCAGGACCTCCAAAACATTTCTGTACATTTTTAACCACAGCTCAGGTCTGAATTGAATGCCGTCAGCACAAAAAAAATTATCCTATAGAGATTTTAAACGAGCATCTTGTTTTGCACTTTAAGATAACTGTAATAAATGTGTAATTTAATTATCATCTCTTAAACAAAGTATCAAGGTCAACTCTTTTTTTTACCTAAAAGTGGTATTGATAAAATCATAAAAGCTTTTTCTTCACCTCGTGGTGAAAAAACAGTAAAAACACCTTTGGAAAATCATTAGTGTCAATATCCAGCAAAAAGGTTCACAGACGGCATGTGAGCGCATTAAATGAGTCATAATCTGACATTTTGTCATGGTTAACTATGCTCAAGCTCGGTCACCTTGTAGGCTATAAAATATGCTGCTGAATCATTTATTTTATCTGATAAACAATGACATTGATGATAAAATGTATTCGGAAACCTTTGACTAGTGAGAATGTGAGTGTCCCTCGTGTTAACGTTGGTCATGAATTAAACCTTCGGACATTAACATTATTTCAAAATCAGTTTTAAAAGCCGTCACTGATGTAGCCGACGAGAGAGCCGTCACATCATTATTGTCCAACTCGCTGCTGTTCTGTGTCGCTGCTCCCCCTCAAGAAATATTATGCATCTCAGCTCAACCCATCATGTTGGTGTTTGAAAAAAGCCATTGTGGAACATTTAAATAAGTTTTGAGGTTGTGAAATGATTTAAAAGTTTCACCACTGAACACAAGATATCTCTTCCTTCACTGTGAAGTCCTTTATCAGTGTATGATATCAGGCTTGTACTGGACCACGATTGGCTCCAAACTAGTGGTGACGTCACATATCCTGCTCGTTCTTTGACGCATTAAACTCGAGATGAGCACAGAGAAACTTTTTCCTCCTTCAGCAGTATCAATATGAAAACAGCTCTCGAGAGTCAAACTCTGCACATCTGAAGCTCAAACATCCTACTGAAGTAACAAGAAGCGAAACACATTTTGGGATGGAAGAGAACTTTGACTTGAGTTTTTCATGCAGAGATTTTTATTTACAGTGTCACAAACGGTGAAATACGACCACAGACTCTGAAAATGTTTCTGAACATCATTTCACAAACTCAAAATCCTTATTTGATCCCATAATTTATGTCAAAATCCATTAATTTCTGAGATAGACGAAGCCGGCAGCAGTGTGACCGTTTCCATGTCTGAAAAGGGCTCCGTAGATTCCCAGAGTGCAGCTTTGCAACTCATCCCCATTGAACTGCATTTACTGTAGCTCTGCTTAGTGTCATGTCGGCTGCATCATGCTTTCACCTTAATAAGATGTTCATCAAGTCACGTTTTCACTCATTTTTTTTGTTCTCTGATTTACAGTAGCTCCATAGCTTGGATGTGTTTTGGTCTAATTCTGATTATATGCTGTATAATCAATCAGAGACTGATTGATAGAGAGAGATAGATTTTCTCAGCATGTCTGCAGTCATGTAACCACGATGCTCGCTGCTCGCTGTTTCCCATCTTCCTCTCACAACAGTAGTCGGTCATTTCAGTTTGAGAATCCACCCACCCTCAATTTTCTACCTCCATTAACGACTTCTTTTTCCTCTTTTTTTTTTTTTTTTATGTTTTGTTTTTTAAACCCCCCCTTCTCGACCCCACCGTTTCGCCCTGGGGGTCCACAGATCGACGACATCTGACCAGTCGTCTAAAGAACCACTTGGCGAGTAGCTAGCCGCCTTGGGAAAGCGGACTACCGTTGTTTTTAATATTTTTAGAGGGTGGTGTTTGTTAGTAGAAGGGAGGGAGAAGATCTCTAGTGATTGCGATTCATTCCCATGTTCCCCTCATCCCGTAGCGGTAGTGAATGCTGTGGTGGAGTGACGTTGATTGGTGCTGGTAGAGACCCCGCTAGTCAGCGTGTGGTGACAAAATGACCCTGATGAAGTTATTACTAATCCCCCTGCTTCAACCTGCCAATGTTTCCTCTTAGCCAGCGGCGTCCCGTCCTCTTCACAACACATTTATGTTCCTTAAAAAAAAACACATAAGAATTAGATACAAAAACTCTGATGAACTGAAAAACAAGCAACAATCATTAACCCCTGATCTCAAACGTAACCAGCTTTCAACAGGAACTATTTTGCATCTTTATATTACATTTTTCACTCGGGTGTCACAGTCAAAAGATACAAACACTGTTGCTCTCTCAACACACACACACACACACACACACACACACACACACACACACACACACACACACACAGATACTCAGCCATTTATGTGGGAAATATTTAGCTGCAGTCGAAGTTGACTTCAGTGAAAACTAATCGATGCTGCACCTTGAACATTTGTTTTTTGAAAACATGTAACGGCACCGGACGCTGCTGGCTTACAGGGAACATTGCCACCCCTCACCCCCCCGACCCCTCATACACTCAGATCTGTACCTGGTGTCCCACGCCTCTACGACTGCCTTTGTTTATTTCACCGGTTTTTAAAATGAACAACACCAGTCGTAGATCTGAGCGGGCTGTTGGGGAAACCCGGGTCTGATCCGTGTGACGCCTCACCACTGTTTCATGCCTCCTGCTGCTCAGTAGCTGTAGCTCTAAACCCCCCCACCCCCACCCCCCCGCAGGTCATCTCAACTCCTCTCACTCAGACCTGGGTTCAAATGTGTGTTTGCACTTTATTTGCCGCTGCAGGGTTCAAATGAAGCTGAACGTCGTAACAACAGTACATCTGACAGTATTAAAACGAAGCGTTTCTGAGCTTTCTGGACCCAGCTCTGCTCTCCTGTAGCTCTGTGGCAGACAAACAGCTTCTTCTCACAGCTATTTTGGCTTCAGATGCTTCTCTTCACTTGACCTCAGACTACATTCACGGCTGAATTCAAGAGCACAACTATCAACGCTTTGTGGTTACTTCTAATGTTTCAACAGCTGGCAACTCAAAGCCTTTTTACGACTACCTCAGCCTGCGATGTGCTCTTGAATCAGCAGGAATAATCTTGACTAACTGAATATTTAGCCGCTTGTTACTAAGTCAGACCCGGTCTTGTTAGTTGGGTCGATCAGATAAATGTGCTTTATAATAGAGGGAGAAGAGGAGGAGGAGGCAGCTCTGTCGCGGGACTCAGAAGTGATTCACATCACTATGGATTGTCCCGTCACAGCAGGTGTTACTGGTCTTGCACTGGTTTGATGTTAATGTAAGCAGGTGAGACGCATCAATGAGTCACCTGAAAGTCCCAAGAAAACACACAAATAATCAAAGATGCACTATAAGACTTATTCCCACTGCAATTTTAATGTAAGCTCACATGTTTTACATGTTTAATAAAGGCAGAATGTCCCATGATAAGACGTAGATTTGTATTAAAAGTTGTCTGTAGGCTTCTTTCTGTGAGCTAAGCAAATCAGATGCTAAGTGACACAGCAGCAGCCCCTTTGTTCTGCTATCATTAAATACAATGAGACGTTTTTTATACAACTGAGTCAAAGAACTTTACATACATTTTAATAGAAAAGGAATTAAAAGAAAAGGAATTAATTGCAAATTTACATAACAAAGCTTGTTAAAGAAATTTGGAAATTATGTAAAAAGTGATAAACCTAAAAGTTCGATTCTTAGGATTAATTTAAAAAGAAGTTCCCATTAAATAGAACTCAGATTGGGACTAATTGAATGTTCTCTTACTCCTGTGATGAAGACGTCCCCTCCTCTTCTTCTCAGAGGTCCTAACTGTTCTCCACGTCCTGTTCACTACTTCCTGTCTCCTCGTAGGATCCAGTGTTTCCTTCTCACCAGCTTTTTGGATGATAACATAAAGCGGCTGAGGCAGCGTCTGAAGCGACACCCTGCTCCCTGGCAGCGGGGTGCTGCTTCAGACCTGCTTTCATCCCTTTTTTCCTCTGGTTGCTCACTCCTTCCTCTCCTCCTGCTGACTTTTACTTCCGCAGGAACTCGTGTTTTTGTTGGCTTTCCAATCTGTGTCCAGACTTTGATTTTTATTATTCATATCAAATTATCCCAAATTAAATCCAGCTTAAATCACGTGCTTGCCAACAAAAACATGATGGATGTTTTCTCTCCTTCACTCCAGCTGCAAACCACCAGCACCTCCTCACTTTTTCTAAACCTTCCCCCTTCCTCCTCTCCTTTGTCTCCCTCTGCAGGCGGCTTCTTGGTATTATCACAAAAAAAGATATCCTTCGTCACATGGCTCAAATGGCAAACCAAGATCCCGAGTCCATCATGTTCAACTGATCCGCTCCTTCCAGAGCAGCCGGGCGGGAGGGGGAGACGACAGCGAGGAGGAGGAGGTGCACCTCCTGGACGGCTCCAATCTCTGACATTCAGACCCTGTTTTGTCTTTTTAGTTTTCAGCTTTGTAGACCCTGAACCTCGACTGACTGTGGCCCCCAGAGACTTACCGGCCATGAGAGGGAAAAGACATGATAAAAGACTTTGTTATCATTCTGGCTGCTGAGGACACGAGGAGGTCACGGGCTGGAGGTCACACACGAGGAATGCACTTTTTACACAAACACACGCATACCAAGTCACCACAAAACACACACTTTTGCACTTGCAGACACATTAAACATGCATGCTCTCTCTCTTCACACACACACTCGACTCCCTCACCTGTAGAGAAACACCCATCTGCCTCGCCTTTGTCCCGCCTCCGCTGAGGTCGTGGTAGACGTCGCCTGGCGGGGGTCAAAGGTCAGAATGAACCGCCGATGAGGGACGCGATGAGGGACCTTGAAAACCTCCAGGCTTCTGTTAGAATAAACTCACTTTCCTCACCCCCCGCGGACACACACACACACACACACACACCAGACCTGTCCGTCCTCTAGAGAAATACATTGTTTACCTGTGAATGAAGTGTGTGTGTGTGTGTGTGTGTGTGTGTCCCTAGCGACACTACATTCCAGCCAGGTTACCATGGGAACTGAGAGGACCTGCTCCTCACCCCGAAAACATGGCAACATCTCATGATCGCATGGCACACGGCTGCTCCCCTGGGTGCACATTGGTCTACATGAGATGGCTACAAGGTGTGTGTGTGTGTGTGTGTGTGTGTGTGTGTGTGTGAGAGAGAGAGGGAGAGAGAGAGAGAGGGAGGTGGAGGGACACAGATGGGTACTGTATTCTGTATTTCAAGAACAAAAATGTTCCCTTTCAGATGGAAAAAAGTGAAGAATCAACTGTGTGAGTGTTTTTATTTCTGAGCCAGCTTGAGCTTTGTGTGTGTGTGTGTGTGTGTGTGTGTGTGTGTTTGTGCGCGTCACTCTCGTCGAGTGTGTACGTAAAGAAAAAAAGGAAGTCCAGGTTGAGTTGTTCTGTGTTACTATTACTCTCGCTACTACTTTTAGACTATTGATCTCGCTATAATCAATTAACTTTTTACGGCTTGAAGCAAAACAAAACTGGAACTCTGCGGTTTGAAGTGATCGGTTAAAGGCGGAGCAGGAGGGCGGTGACTTCTTGTTTTATTTTTCTTGGAAAGTAACGTCTCATATGTTTGTCTCAGAGGGAAGTCGGACCGGTCGTCTTCTCTTGAGACGCAGTTTAACACTTCATCCCTCAGCAACAACCTGATTTACACAACAAGAAACTGGGCAAAGACACTAAAAAACAAACCATTTAAAAATGGAAAGAGATATTTTATATATCCGGCACTTTGTCCACTTGTGTCTTTGATTAAATATTATTTCCCAACAGTTGATAGTGTTTGATTTAACCTACATTGTGTACCAGATGGGTGGAAGTTGAGGCATCAGACAGTTCAGATGAAAGATCATTAAACCTTCAAACAAGAGTTAAAAAGTTGTATAATTGTTTTTACATGAAAACAATTTTGCTTATTTTAAGCCCAATATTGGTAAAAAAGCCCAAGTTAACATCTAAAAATGAGTCCAGGAATAAATTCTCTCATTTCAAAAGTTGCAACCGGCAAATGTTTGTTTTTTTTTTCTTTGTTAATGACTGCGACAACATAAGATTTCAAAGGGAGAAAAAAATTATTTTACACAGAATGAACTAATTCAGTGCTTGAAGAGTAATTCGGAGAGTAATTGAAGAGTTAGTTAATTTTGTGTTAAACAAGTTTTTTTTCCCTTTTTTAATTCTTACATTATAACCTCAATCTGTCAATCATCTCACCACCTCTCACAGGGTAAAACGAACGGATCTGCAGTCTCGCTACATCTGCCAAGTGCCTGGTGAAGGTTTTTAGGCTTTTCACACCCGCATCTTATTCCAAAACCCCCGAAACAAGAAACACCTGCTGCTCCCACGAACCTTTTCCCTGTTTGTCCTCAGAACATGTGACGTGTTGTGAGAGCAAACGATGAAAAGTGAAGTGATGGAGAGATGTCGGGCGAACAGCAGCACCTTACCTGTCGATTGGTGGCTGTGTGTGTGTGTGTGTGTGTGTGTGTGTGTGTGTGAGGAAGGTCGGGTTCATCCTGTGTACTTGTTTCCGTTGCAGTGACTGCTCCTGCAGGGCGTCGTCTGTGTTAACCAGTGGTGTTGCCTAACATTGTATTTCATACTGATCTCGATGTTTTTTCCTTGTTTTTTTTTTTTTTTGTTTGTTTGTTTTCTTTTTTTTAATTTATGGTTAGTGTCGATAGAGTTGTGCATTATTATGAAGAATTTTATGTATGATTACATTGATTGTTTGATTGTACATTTAAAACAAAATATGTAAAGATTAAATTTGTTTTAAATTAAAAGGAAAAAAGATTGAAGTTGCACAAAGCAGCTTGTGGTGTTTCATTGGGGGATTCTTTACCTTTTACAAATTATAATTTGATATTATTAAACACACATTATTCTTCTTTTATGACTTACTTTAAGGAATATAAACTTACAACTTACAAAAATACAATTTTCATTGAAGGTCCACTTGTTTGCTCCTTCTGGAGCTTTTGACTATCATCCAGTCTTCATCAGTGGATAAAGTTCACTTAAAGTTTACTTCCTGCTGTTTCTAAGGTCAAATAAAGAAATGTCAAACTCAACATGGACGTGAAGTCTTCAAAGTGCAACGTTAACTGATGTGTGAAACGGTCAAAAGCTCCAGAACAAGTAACGAGTAAGTTGACCTTGAGTGAAGATTGTTTTGTCAATGTTTCCAACAACTGTCAAGCTCAAGTTACTTTATTTTCCAGCTGCACACAAACTTTGCTGAAAGAAGTTCAGTCAAAAATGAGCCAAATTTATAAAATAAACGTGATTAAGACACATTCTGGTTGTGACTTTAAACAACTTTGAGGTTTTCAAGAAGATTTCTAGTAAATTAAAGGATCAGTTCACCAATTTTACACATGAAGCTCAGTTTACCTGTCATGGTTAGTATTACCAGTCTGTCTCCTGAGACTCTGGGAGCTTTCTACAGTTTGAGAGGATCATTGTGATGAAACGATTCCTCCTTGTGTCGTACGTCGCCCCGACATCCCGTTCAAAAGCAAATTCTTCACATTAAGAAAGAGCAGTTTCCAGCCTCTGTACTCAGATATACTGTACACACTACGTGGTCTTGTTCTGCAAACAGTGGCTTTACTGTTGGCACCCAGGGGTGGGAGTGGGTTAGGAGAGGTGATGGGGCGGATTCTCTGCCTGCCACTTTCCAAACAGAGCAGCCTTTGTATAAAAGTCCCCTTGGTTTTAAGAGTTTGAAAGTAGCTCGGAGACGTGACCGAGTCGGACGGCTCCATGTCGTCTCCTCGAGTCCTGTTACAGAACATCTATCATTCATGGCTGTCAGACACCAACCTGACCTTCTGTTCTTTAATCCACCTGCTGGCTTCAGTGAGCCTCCACTGCTTCTCCCTTCAGGGGAAAACAATCAAGATTTCTACACCAGATTTCATGTAAAATACACTGATTTTGAAATCTTTTGCTTAGCGGAGTTAAAGAAAAGCTTTGGAAGGGAACAATGGTGTAAATTATGAGCGTACAGCCACAGCTGTTGTAGACACTTAATGAACAGTTATTCAAGTACTGTACACATTTGAGGTACTTGTACTTCTTTTGTGTTTTCATGCCACTTTCTTCTTCTACTCCACTACATCAGAGACATATTATACTTTTTACTTCTCTACATTTATCTGACGGCTTTAGTTTGTACTTCAGAAACAATTGTTCAATTAACAGAAAAGTAACTATTTTGATCGTGTAAGTTATTTTTCATGCAAAAAAAAGTACATTAAAAATAAACATTAGTTGCAGACAGATACAAAATAATTGAAAGTGAACTCCACCTTAACCAACTAAAACAGTAAAATCCTGCTTTTACATGGATGCATGAGTAATAAGTACTCTTACTTTTAATACTTGTAAGTACATTTTACCGACATGCTTTTACTTTTACAGTAACATTTCAATGAAGAACTTTTACTTGTAACAGTATTTTTAGTGTGGTATTCACCAAGTTTATGTTGCAGTTGTGATTTGGATCCAACATGAGTTTTAGCACTAGGACTTCTTATCCAAAGTAAAACTAAAACAATTTCAGGACATTTGTCAGAGATTTCCATCCACTTCACTCTTTCCTCTCTAAACCTCTTCGCTCCCAGAGGCGGACGGCTGACGGTTTCCAGCTCTGTCAGCAGATCCGTTTCCTCCGCCACCTTCGTCTCGCATCTGAGGAGACGAGCTTCTAACCACAACCACCACCACGACAAAAACAAGGTGCTTGACATTTAGTAAATTGACATCATTTAAAAATATGCCAGATTAACTATTCGCAGTTCCTGTTTGTATAGTGCTCATGTTTGTACGGCAGCTGTTCTGGTGTAATAAGGAGTGTGTTTTTCTAGATTTTTAAGCGGTGTTAGGACCATACATACATCAGGGATAATTTATTACTCAGAAAGAGTACTGACATATGACCAGTCAGAAAAGGATTTTAAAGTACGTTAACTGCCTGGAAAACCTGATTTAAACATTCTGTATCTACAGAAACTCCAACGCAACAATCAAGTCGAGTCAATCGAGCGTCATATCACATGGACTGTAGTTCAGTTTTTGGGGAACTTGACTATATTTCATTGATGCTAAAGAGACATTAACAGAAAAGACTGTAAGAAAAAGTAGTTAAATTCTCCCAAAATAAGCATGTAAAGGATGAGACAAAACACACAAACTGCGGAAACTAAGCTTTTTGTACACAGCACTTCCATTTTATTCCACTACAAAATAAAAAGAGGCATCTCAAGAGCACCAGTAAAAGCAGAACAGCATCCAGTTCATCTCTGCCACAGACTGGACCGTTAGCCAAGCAAAGGAAGAAACAAAGAGAGTCCGTTTAGTCCCACAGAAAGATGTCAGACATCTCCACTGTCCACTTTCACATGCAGCAGAAATGCAACTGTACTGTAGAGCCTCTGCAAAAGCAAGACGATGCTGAGATCAGGTCAGGGATTAAATAAAAAACCTAAAACAGCACATGGCGGAGGAAAAGAAGCTACTCTTCTCTACTGAGAAATGAGATAAAATACTTTTTTTTTTTTAAAACAGCTTCAACTAGCTGACAAACAAAATCACCAATCATCAATAATACTCTTAAAATTATTATAAAGAAAACAGACAAAAACTACCCAGAGGTGTGCGACTCAATCAGGAGATACACTGTACACACATTTATTTACCTGGCTTACTTACTTACTTTTTTGTAGAAATGCAGTAGGCCGTAACAATCGTGAAATGGTGACCAAACTCAAATGTTTTTTCAGTCCAGCATGCATCTCTAGGTGAGCAGAACGTTGTACAATAGGAGCGGATCGGCTGTAACAGTTTGCTGGATGTGAATTCTTGAGCGGATGAAGGAAGCTTAGCTTTCATGGTTTGGAAAAAAACGGCACGAAGACCAGCTTGAGGCAGATTTCAGGAGTTAAGTCATAAAAACTCTAGCACTGTAAGAAACTAAAAACGGAAAAAATCAATCTTCCCCTAATGCTTTAAATAACAGTGTGAGCTATGAAAATCTCTACACAGGAAATGTCCATTTACAATTCGCTGCTTATTACATTAATAATAATAATAATATTGATTACCCCTCCCGTGTACATTCAAGCATGAAAGTCCAGAGTGAATACGTGTTTAAAAACCTCATGATTTATTCTCAGTAGCAGACTACAAAGGCTTCAAGAGATTGTTCTGTTCAGAACAGATAAATAAAAATGTGATTGTTTCTTTCAAGAAATGTGAAATTAAAAACGTTTTGTTGACCTTTTTTTTGTCTTCAAGTGGAAATGCATAGCAGGAGAACTCGTTTCCTCCAGGTTGTTTCGTCACACATGGCTCTCATAAAACACCTGGCAGGGGGGGGGCTTATTTGCATCTGTCGGTTCGGGCCCCGCCGGCTCGGGCGCCGCCGGCTCGGTGTCCTGCTCTCCCTCCGCCTCTGGCTGCTCCTCGGGTTGGACTGGAGCGACCGGCGGGGGGGAGGAGGGGGGAGGCGAGGAGGGCGGGGCCTCCGGCTGAGGTGGCGCTTCGATGCTGCAGTAGCCGCCGATGGCGAGCTGCGGGTGGACCGACACCTGGATGGCGATGTGCTGCGGCTGCTCGTGGACTGAGGAGTTGTCGGAGTCGGCGGCGGGGGATTCGCTGCGCTCCCTCTCCCGCCCCCGCTCTCTCTCCCTCTCGTGCAGGATGCTGAAGACGTCTCTGGGCCCGATGGTGGCGACCCTGCCCGCTGACTCGCGGCACCCCTCGGGCGCCTGCCTGACGAAGGTGTGCCTCATCTCCTCCACCCCCACCACCTCCAGGATCTCCTCCATGAAGGTGCGGCAGTTCATGATGAGCGGCGGCAGCGGGATGCTGCGCGCCAGCTCCTCGATGTACCGCGCAAACTCCATGGTCTTGAACTGCGTCACCTTGGCCAGCTCCAGCGTCTTGGCCGAGGTGATGATGGGAATCCGCTTGGCGATCTCGAACGCCTTCTGCAGCTTCTCTGCGCCCTCGGTGCGGAAGAATTCGTTGATGGCTTTCTCCGTCTTCTTCAGGTGGCTGCTCATCATGCAGAGGCGTGTGATGTTCAGGGCCATGATGATGGTGAAGGTGACCAGACACACCACCATGTAGTACACGCCCATGTCGCCGTTGGTGAAGACCACACGCAGCGTCACTGTGCAGTTGGAGCTGCCGTGCACGTTGGACGCCATGCAGGTGTACTTCCCGCGGTCCGCAAACTCGATGCTGGTGATGTTGAGGACGCCGGTGTCCAGCAGCCACCACTTCCCACCTGCAGGAGGAGACGGAGGAAGGTCATCATAACTAAGCTATGCAACTGAAACCCAGGTTGTAACGAACCATCATTTTATTTAACTACACTATTTAACCAGGAACGGTTTGACAGGTAAACACAATCTGTGTAACCAAGCAGTAAAAATCTAACTTTGGTTCTGTACCTTGTGGTACATTACATTAAAAAAAAATTATGCTTTGATGACCTGCTTTTAAAAACGCGATTATTTTCTGACACAACATAACCCACTAAATATGCAGTTTGCCCACTAATTCACTCTGAGGTCAAAGTTTAAACCCTGAAATCCTCTTAACGCATCTGTTTCCCTGCCGTGAATCCACAGTAAACTCTCCTCTGCAGCGCTATTGCAGCTGATGTTTGCTGCTTTCTAAAAGGAACTTGCTTACTCAGATTTGCTTACGTTTACGTTGTACTTCTGTCTTTTTTTTTTTTTTTTTTTTTAATGGAGTTTGACAGCTCAAGAGAACCTGCGCACATATTTAGAAGTCAGTAAAAAAAAAACAAATGCCTTTAAGCCTGGTGGCAATTTGTTAATGCAAGTCCTTAAAGCTGCAGCGTACATCTGTTCTTATCTCAACCTTTGGCTGAGTTTGTACAACGTATATTTGATATCAGACAAATCAATGAGTGCTTTCTAAAGGGAACATGGTTTTTCTTCTGTGTTTTTGAGTTCAGACAGGACCTTCTTTTTCCTGCCGTGCCTTCAGTATTTACCCAGCTGGCGTGACTGCTCTGTGTGCTGATGTTTGAGTATTCAAAACAAGGACGATCTATTTGCATGTTGGAGTGGACAAGTTAAACAAGCATTTAAAGCATGATTTTGATTTTTAGTACTGGAGTCGAGTCTGGAAACACGTTCCTGAAGTTTAAGATGCTTAAAGGGCCGGTGCATCTTCTGTACAAAAAAGAAAATACTGCTATATCTCTCACTCAGTGGCAAATGAGACTCGCCATAAAGATAATTTTAGTGACAGGCACTGATTGCATGGGTGCTCAGGAGTTCTGGCACCCACAGGGAAATCATACGCAGAGGTGAGCATATTGAGAGCATGTTAATATTGTTCACAGAAGATAAATAGAGGAATGTACACAGCGTCAAAACTAATTATTTGGGATCACCTTGTGAACTGGGTGCATGACTTAATTGGATTAAACAAGCACACAAGAACTTTCAAAACCAAGGTTGTCGCAAAGTGAGTTAACCAGCAACACATCTGTCCATTAACAACCACAACTTACGTAAAACGTTTTTTACTAAAAATGTAAAATGGACACATGTAGAAGCGGGAATAACTTGCAGTGACTTCGCCAGCCACAGCTGTCAGTCGACCCCTGTGGCAGGTTAACCTATGATCGTCTCTGTATTAGTCGAATGCTTACGTTTATTGTTTAAATAGCTTCAAATGTACCAATCCGAATGTGTGTACGGTATAGACAGTACGCGTGTGTGTGCAGCCTGGCTGTAGTATGTCTGCCCTGATTATTTGCTTTGGTTATCAGTTCTTATCCAGGTGACAAGATAGTCGTTTTGACTGATAAAGTGATCGATCTATATGGTGGCGTGACAGCCTTCGTGCAGTTCACAGGAACAGTTCGACATTTTGTGTAATACGCTTCTTTGCTTTCTGGTGATGAGTTGGATAAGAAGATAATTTCCACTCTCGTGTCTGTTTGTTAAATATAAAGCTGAGGCCAGCAGCCGGTTAGCTCGGCTTAGCACAGAGACTGGAAACGGCTCACCTGGTTGGAATTTAATTTATTATGGTCAAAGGAATGAAAAACTACCTTTTAAAACCACAAATGCAATGTGTCTTTTTCATAAGTCCTTAATCGACATTCATCTCTTTCAACAGTTTGTATTTTCTACCTTTGGTTGAAAACAGCTCCTGATAAAAACTGTTGACACACTGTAACGTCTGTACTTTGTCCTAAACCAGCTGTTCAAGGACGATTCATCCAGGAGCAGCAACATTTTAATGAATTCAACTGCAACTCCTCCTCAACTACACGCTGGTTCTACTGTGTGGGAGCGAAGATGGACAGATATCACAGGGGCGCCTCTAAATCTGGAGTCTGAAGTCTGGAAGAGCTCGTCAAATCGTTTCTGCCGCCTTCTACAAGGCTAGCACAATCATTTTCACACACTGGTATCCTCTGGAGGAGATGAATGGACGGTCAGGAAATGTGGCCTGGCCGACAACGGCGTCCCGCCCATCCCCCTTTTCATGCCAGAGCAAGATTTCTAATTTTACCTCCACCACCAGATCATGTGATGTTGACTGATGTGCTGCCCGATACTACAGGCAAGTCTGAAGCAGCCAGAGTAATAGACAGACATCTGCAGAAGAAACCAGAGCGGGCAGGTTAGTAACACTGGAGCCACAGTTTATTACTGGGTGAACTACGTAATTATATTCCTGTGTGTAACCCAGGAGAGCTCTGTGATGGTTCAGACACTCTGATGGCAGGTTTCAACAGGTCGGCTCAGGAGAAACATCAAAACGACGACTCTTCCCTCTGCATTCCTTCCGTGTTGAGATGTAATAATCAAACGCTGACGCAGGAGGCTCGGCTTGAACGAAAATCATTTGTAAAAATTACTTTGTAAATGATTTCCGGAATCTAATTGGCAAACGCCTGCCATCACAGCAAGAAAATAACCACTGCTGCAAGACAAAATGTGCAATAATTGAGCCAAATGTCCCTCAGGAACTCAAGGCCGTCCAGTCCTCCTGCTCAGAGGTCAGGTTTCACTCTGATTAAAGATTCAAAGAGAAACGTCTGCGGCACGTCGGACTGGAACTGGGACTAAAATCAACACTATGCACAAGGTCTTCAGTTCCTGTCCCGTCTTTTCACTCTTCCCTTTTTTCTTGTTTAGAGTGTGGACTTCCATTATCATACAACATCCAAATGCCCTTGAATATACTCCGTTATAAGCTTGAGGGTCAGTTTCTTTGTGTTTACCAATAGTAGTCTTTATTTTCTAGTGACAATGCCAAACACTTAATGCCATCACACATCAAGCTTCCGAACTTTGTTTTAACATTTCTTCTTCTGTTCTATAATACACAGATAACACCTGCTGTGATCTGTGTTGCTACTCAGTGGCGTATGATGTGCCTTAAAACACCTGCGACTATTGTTTTCTAAGTAAGATCACACACTGGCCGTGTTTTTAGGTGCATCAAAGCATCAGGATACACCACTGTCCTATTTCCCAGAGTCCAAGCATGTCAACAGCCGAGACACGCAGCAATGTTTTTCCACATTTGCTGCTCGGATCAAAACATCCTGGAAACTGTCGACTGGATACTACTTCTGTCTTTGTGGCGTGTCCAGAGTGTGCTGCGGTGTTAGTTTCCTTTGTTTATTATCTCTATATTGTATACAGCAGGAATACCAATGACGTCAAAATGTAAATATGATATCTGTTGCTAGAGGTGGAGGATATGTAAAGTGATATATATACAGACCAGACAATATATAATTCTGTCAACAGTCAGACATTTGACCACACTGTTTATACTGTGGTAGCTATCTTTTTAATATTAATATTACTACGTGTATTTGGTCATTAGGAGCAGAGTTGCAAATAAATGACCTGGGCTGCTTTCTGGCAATTTTATTGTTTGATCATTTTGTCAGTTATTTAAGTCACTGGATTAGTTGAAAACAGACATTCCCGTCAGGTTATTTTGTCCATGAACAGTTCGCTCAGTTGAGAAATGTCTTCTATGCCTCTCTGAAAAGTGCTAACTATTAAAAGGAGTGTGCACACGGTTGCTGTTTCAGCAACACAAACTTCCACAAACTTCCATATATGAAACCTGGAAATGTCACTGAGCATGCCTTTAGGACCGGACAATATAGATGTGTGGCTATTTTAATATAGAGTGTGCACGTCTGAAAACTGCCTCCCAGCTAGTGTTTTGTTTTTGTTTTTTAAAGTTTTGACACTGAGCTGACTGAGGGGAGTTTCTGCACCTGCGGGTGATACTTGACACACCAAAATCAGGAAGTGTATCTTTAATCTTGGTTGTGCCGTTTCACACACCAACACGCCATATATTTAAGAAATGCCTAAATGTCTAATTGTTAAGTTTCAGAAGACTTATTCATAGGGTATAACAAATCTTACACCCTTCTGCATTTGCTGCTGATTAAATTATAATAGAGTGACGTGCAGTGCTTGTTGACAAAGAGAACAGGAAACCAGGTTTAAAGTAACGGTGCAATCTGTCTTACCATTCGTTTCCATGTCCAGGCGGTTTCCATGGGAGTTGAACCACTGCACACTGGGGAACGGGTCTCCGGTGACATTGCAATCAATCAGCGCGCAGCTCCCCTCCCGGGCAATTATCTGGCTCACTTTTGTGAACACAACTGGGACAAATCCGCCGTCTGCCACAGTGCCATTTTCTGTATGGTTTCCATTCGCGTCCAACGATAAGGCCCCTGTGGCGTGAGAGGCGATAACCAGGACCAGAAAAACATACCCTCCAGCCCGGTGCATTTTCTCAGACTGTCGGTGCGTCGCCCAAAGGGGAAGAGACTCTGTCATTCCTTCTGGGTATCCATCCAGCAGAATGGCTATCTCTTGATAGAAGAAGGCAATTTGGTATTCAGCTCTGTGGCATGTAACATCTCACTGGAAAACAAAAATGCGATTGGCATGTATTAATAGAGATAGCGCAGCACAAAACATCCTGTGCCTGTTCGGGACTTGATGCTCTGCAGCTGAACAAACTGATAAGGAGGCTGTTTTTATAACTACTCCCAAAAGCATAGAGGACTGTAATAATGATTGTTTTCATTATCATCTGATCATTTGGCATATAAAGCAATTCTAGCAATTTCCCAGAGCCTCTTTCCAATTTCAATGGTCGATGTTGATTCAGTTAAATATAAAAAAAAAAAATACTAACAAACTGTTACTTTTTTTTTTATGACCGCAATCGTTGATGCCCATTTCCTTAAAGTCTGAAAAACAGCTTTTATTGCACAAAAAAACAACCCAAATCTCACTCAGCCCCAGCAAAACTCGCCGGCACGTAGTCTGTACCTGTTATCGATCGCACTCGCGTTCATTCATAACGTCGCTTAACCAACATCACAAAACCTCGGTGTTTATTCAACGCTTTCGAGTTAAAATCTGATACGTGTCCACGGCGCAGAGCGGTTACATCACATCACGTTAAAATAATGGAAAATATCGTCACCTATAAACTTGCAGTACCGTCGAAAGAGGTGATTTAAAACGTCTCTTTTTAGACAAATATCTCCCTCCCGTGTGGTAGCAGAAGCCAGCGGGTCGATTATTATGAACACAAAGCAAAATAACGGAGCCCGGCGCGGGGCCCGTCTATTTCCTAGTTCGCTTCTTAGCCAAACGTATACCCCCCCCAACAGAGGGCATTGTTACCAACCTAAATGTGAGTTAATTAAATCCTCGTAGCGATGTTTGGATATTTAAAGTATATGTTACCTTTATCTACATCGTGCTGTAAAGATTTCGTCGTTAAACCGCCGTCTAGACGCTGGACGCCGCATAACAAGGGCGTGGGACCCGGCTACGTGCTGGACGGTGGTGGGTACATCACGGGACCCCTCCGGCATCGAGCCACCGCAAACTTGTTCGTTCGCGTCCGCACGAACAAACACGGCTCGACGCGGTGAAACGCACTTTATTCCGTGAATAAAACCGTAGGTGACGGTGCGGTTCATCGGCAGCGACGCGTTTTTTTTAACGGGAAACCGAGAAAACGCAGAGACGTTACCTTCCTCCTCGGCGCGAGCCCAACGGTCCGACCGACGGCCGGCGACGTCAGCGGACAAACGTCGACAAGAAACCGACAAAATGTCACATTTTCCCCCCGTTCATACTCACATCATGGCCCGCCGCCGTCGCTGTCTCTTTGTTTTTTACTGCTACTTGTCCTCCGGTGTCTCCATCATCATCATCCTCCTCCTCCTCCCGCTGTGTGACCGACCGGCAGCTGAGCCTCCGTCGCCGAGTTGCTCGAGTTGCTCGAGTCGCGTTGCCGGAGCAGGTGGGGCAATGGTGTGAATGCATGGTTACGGATACATGGATTTAAAATTATTCTGAAAATAGTTATAAATTCAGCAGTGTTCATGTCCCTCACTGTGTTTAATTTCTGAACAGGTGGTTATGTTAACATATAAGATTATTCCTATACGTGTTGTTTCCTTACACAGGATTAAAGGTGCATTCACTGACTTTTTTCTTTGACCTGTAAACACACACTGTCACCCTTTAAGTTGACATTGAAGCAAGCGGTTGCTTATTTACACATCCAGCAGATTTAGCAGCATTTAAAGTGATGTTTAAGGCCAGCTGACAACTCTCAACCCATTATTGACTTTCTTTCGGCTCTGTTTTGGTCTCTTTGGACTCCTGGGGTTAATATCTGACTCTTTACCCACCATAATGTGTTCACCAGCTTGTCACTAACTCTGTGCATCTGTCATTTGGCGCTGGACATTTGAAGTGCACTGGGTTAACCCGGAGCCTTTTTCTCCAAAAAACAGCCTGCTGCAACTGGAAGTGAGGTTGACGAGAGAAGAGATGTGAGCCAGAAAAAAATATATTGAGCTAAAAGATGCCAAAATGCTCCATAAAGCTGAGTTAGGTGACAACTTCCTGTTGATTTGTCCTTTAATTCGTCACCCATCTTTATTTCTGTTATATATTTGTGCAGCCTGACCTTGACGCCCCCACAAGGAGACAGCAGCGGGGTTTGGGCAGCTTCCCAGTTTGCCATCGACCACTGCAAAGAATGCCGTGCTTGAAAACCTCGCTCACATAAAGATTAAGTGGAAGTACGTTTAATTTTGTGGTGCAGTTAATACACCGTTCTGTGCACGTCTGCTTTAGGGATGGCTTACAGTGACAGGTAAATGGACTGCGGTGGAAACCCATGTCCTTCTGTGTTATTATCAATTAAAGCTAAAAGGTTTGACGATGAAAAGACACTTGAGGCCGACTGTAGTGTTGTGGATAGCGGAACAAAAACAATATGCCGGAGCATGAAAAGCATTTTCCATTGAAACGGAAACAATTCCTGGAAGAAATGAAGGCAGAACAAAAGCACCTCTAAATAAAGACCGGGTCAGGGTTATCCGGGCTGCACACGCTGTTTGTTTGTGTGTTTGAGTTGATATCGGACTGACCTTGAAGCAAAAGTTCATGTCTGAAGTCGACACTCTGTACCAAGGCCTCAAACAGTCAATAATACTCCATGTATGTATAGACACTGTGAATATGGGTTGTGTGTGGGAGACTTTCACATGCAAAAATACGACAGGAACATAAAATATGATGCACTGCTTTAGTTTTAACTGCCCAAATAGTTACTGCAGACTGCACACGTTTATGACTCCAAAATGTAACACTCTTTAACATGAGTGCAAATAGTATATTTTACTGCTAATATTTTACTTTTACTGAAGTTAAATCTCAAATGCAGGAGTCAGGACATTTAGTTTTATTGGAGAATTTTTACATGGAGATATTGCAGTCTTTATGGGAGTATTTTAATACCTTTGTTCACAGTTAATAAGTGTTACAAAAGGCTGATTTTTAAGCCGTCCCTTTGACCCCATTTTCCTTCACGGGTGAGTGTTTCAGTGCTTCGTATTAACAGAGCAGGGACAAGAAGTCTGTACAAAGGCAAAGAAAACAGTCTCCACCGACAGACGGACCCTGTAGTTGTCAGCAGGTACAGTTACATGATAACTAACCATTGCAGGTTTTAAAAATATATGAAGACATAACATTTTTTGGGGGGAAATCCCTGTTTTTCTTTCATCAGGAAACAAAGATAAGGAAACACCAGCCCCCTGTTGCATCAGCTGAACGTTCACATCAGTCATAAATCAGGCTGTAAAATTCAAATGAAGGTTTTAATTTGATGCCATTTTTAACTTGAACGCTGCAAAAAGATCTTCTGTTAACAATAATAACATCCAAAATCACTTTTTGTACAGTAACCTAAATTTTACACATAATCCTGCAGACAAAACAAGACTCCTGCACCAGCATAAAATGAAGATACCTATTCAAATGTATGACCCATTTCTACCCTCAAATGTATTGAGAAACCGACATGGTTTCTGAATGTTGGTGTTATTTGGTTTTTCAGTTTTCAGTGCGTAACATTTTCACCTACATCAAAAGTTGCACCGAGAAAAGGAAACAGCATTAAATCGCTTGAACTCCAGCAACACTCGTAGTTTAAAGATCAACTTAATTGTGATAATGAAAGTGTTGCAAGAGTTTTTGACCCTTTTAGAGGAAAAGAACATCCGAGCTGAAAGATCAATTTGTCCAGTCAAATGCAGGAAGAGTTTATGATGACAATTTAAAAATGTAGATCATCCATCACACTAACAGAAACAAACTGGAGCTATTTGATCCACCGTGTTTGAACTTTTGAGGTTTTAGTGGAGCAACAGTCACAAACATTAAGCAAAAATGACAAAATACAAAAAGATATAAAAGTTATTTACTTTATTGTACATGGAAGACATCTTCACTGGGTAGTGCAACGATGGAGGTTACAAGAGTATTTTTTTCTTACTAAAAACTCACTGATTGCTCCAAAAGGCTGTGATCAAAATAAACATTTGAAAAAATCATCGATACAGTCAGAGGTTACAAAGTTTTAAAATATATTTATTTTTGTACCTCATAATATATTTTAACATGACAGTCAATAAGTTACAAAAAAGAAAAAGAAATCTTTGATCACAAAGCTTCTTTGATGAGAGAAGAGAGTCTTCTGAAAGCCTGTAGAAAGATTCGTGAGAGATTAGTGTGTGTGTGTGTGTGTGTAAGAGCCACTTAACCAGTGGCAAAGGTTATGTTTCTGTTAACTATTATTCTGTTATAAACTGTTAGAATACAGATATATTGTGGTTGTTTTAAGGCAGTTTGAGTGCACACAGGTAAAGTGGTTTTGAAAATAAAGTCTGCGGAGGTTTGGATCGTTGTAAGTTGTCGAGCGTGACCGTGTGATGTAATGGTTTATAGCACCATAAAAGCGAGTAGAACATCAAGTCGGTAATGGACCGAGCCAAGATGTAAATTTGCATCACCTGCAGTTATGTTGTAATGGTTAAATACACCCTGTTCGAGTTGTTTCCGGCCTCCTTGTGAGCACATTAGTGTCGAAACTAAAATGCCTCGCAGACTAGGTGGTAGACAGGAGTGTGGTGAAAAGACCACTACAGAGTGTGTGTGTGTGTGTGTGTGTGGTTGTTTGTCTGCGTACCTCATCGATCTGCTCTGGTGTGGAGAGAGAAAAGGCCGCTCTGACGTAGGGACAGGGGTCACTACTGTTGATCATGAAGACGCCTCCGGGAACCAGCAGCACCTTTAGCACACACACACACACACACACAAACAAACACACACACATTGCCTTTTCTCTTTACAAAGGCTGTGTGTGTGTGTGGTGTGTGGTGTGTGTGGTGTGTGTGTGTGGTGTGTGTGTGCGCGTGTGTGTGTGGGAGGGAAAACACTCAGTCGCTGAACCCACTCACAGTGCACATAATAGCTGCTTTACATGCACCATCCTACACTCTATTCAGACACAAAACCTGCCTCGCCCCTGGTGCAAAACATCTGCTCACAAACAGAGACACAGAGCGTTATAAGCACCAAAATACATTCTGGGTACCTGCTGTTCGCACATCAGTGTACAATAGGTACGTGTTAACCTTCAGCGGGCGGAGTTAATTGGGTTTTGTTCCATAATAAATCACAAAAAGAGGGTTTGAACTGAGACACAGTAGGACTGTTGTGTGTTTGTGCGTGCTGACCTCTTTCTCCAAGGCTTTCTCCATGATGAGCTGTTGGGTATCGGCTATGCCCTTTAGTTTGATCCACAGGAACATGCCTGCCGATGGGGCGTGCCACTCTGCTACATCTACACACACACACACACACACACACACACACACACACATACACACACATTAGGAATAATGAAAATAAATGCCTGGGTGTGTGTGTTCTTTCTGACTCATAACTGCAGTCAAGATTTCCCTCCTGTGGTCTCTTTTGTCACTGCTTCTCTAAAACTTCTCAGCGATGTAACTAAATCTGGAGTACACGTAGTCTATTACAGTAGTTTAAAGCAGAAATAGTGGTTGTTGTTACGAGTGACATGAGTCAATATGTCTGAATGTGGAAATGTCTTCACATGTAGTTCCTTACATGGCCACTAGGCAGTAGCTTAGAGAAGACTTTCCTGATGTCACTCCAACAACTTTGACCATATCTGTAACTTTCTAAAACCGATAATCTGACAATAAGACCCTCTTCACACCATGATCGGCCAACTATGGCTTCCGTTGGCCCCCCAGTTTTTATCTGATTATAATGATAGTGTCAATGTAGAGTATTTTAAATTCAAAAGGCTACAAAATGACCTTTCAAAATGTCAAGGAAATGCTGTGTTTTTCTACTTTTCACGAACCTTTGAGCCACGTGTCTGCAGAGCCGATCATGGCATCCCGTTGTTTCCTGTAAAACTCAATCACTCTGTGAGATAAAAAAAAAAAAGAAAAGAGTGGCTGTCTTTTATAACTGGCACTGTAGGTGTCAACAATGGATCCCATTGTTTTCTGAACGAGTCAAACTGGACATGCAAAGAAGATGTGGCTGCACAGCTGCATTGTGGGAAGGGACGTACCCGTCTATGTGTTGGAGGAAACCCTCCTGGCCCCAGCTGTGCAACAACTGAGACACCATGAGCTGAAAGGAGGCAGGACACAGGTTATACAATGTAATGACTGGGACATATTCAAAAAAGGCCTGAGTGGAAGCAAATAATTTCACTGTAAAATGACTCTGCGGCAAATAATCTGTATCTATATTAGTACAGCAGTGTTGCTGGAGAATGACACACCTTTCTTTCACAACAGTTAAAGTGGTTGTTTTGGCCTGATCATGTTTCCGATTTGTCGTCACATGAATTAACATTGTACATTGTTTGTACATGCTTGCATGCATTTTTAAACCTTTGCCAACATTTTAGTCCAGATTAGGTTAAGAAGCAGAGTTGAGGATTTGAATCAGAGGAGGGTGACAGCTGATCTTCTGCAGATCCTAATTAATCTCCTTATTAAAACCTCCTCTGCAGCTGCTGCTGATTCAGACACACCACAACTTCTTATTTCGGCTGCAGCGTGCGTAACTGAAGCACCCAAATGTGCATAACTGCTGCATGGTGAAGTACTGTGACTGTTATTCAATGTTATATGTGTTTTTATGCACTAATTAGATGCCACGTTGATGGAGGCTGTCACACAGAAAGCATCAAGGTTTCTGAACATTCCTCGCAGCTGAAAGTGGGTTGGAGCGGACCCAGAAATGTTGATTGAGCAGGGTGTGGTGGTGTGGCATTCAGGTTTTACTCACCTGCGTGAAGGTACTAGTGTGCATTGTGGAGGCTTGGATGTGCAGCACCACCCTGTCTACCAGAGGTTTGGGTCCGGTCACAAAACCTATCCTCAGCCTGATATAAAAAGACACACAAAGACATGAACATGCTGGAAATATATAAATAAAACTTCTCCCACACAGAGACACGTGTAATATTTAATCTAAATTACTTAAATATTAATCCCTTAAAAAAAAATATCCTGGTACACATCAAAGTCCACTTTATTTCCGTCGGCAACGTGTGTTTGTGTCTCCCGGTCTTTCAAAGTAAAGTAAAAAGTAAAATTGTTAGAATGACTAACTGAGTAGAAGTTCAGTTTAAATTTATAAATGCAGATTCTAATTCTGATTTGGCTTTTCTGACTGACATGAAAAACATTTGTCAACCAAAAAATATGACACATCGTCCTGATCTGTGGGGGTTTAAATCTCTTGCCTTATGATTAAGCCTGGAATGAGTCAAAGATGTTATGATTATGTCAAATATCAGATTTTTATGACTTGAAGCTGGGAAAATTAGTGTGACCTTTTAGTTTAAGATGCGTATTATGTAAATATGAAAGGGTGGGTGTATAATAAATTAAAAATATGATGCCGAGTTTTTACAGTCTACAAGTCTGTCAAAATGTGCTCAATACAAGCAACAGGAAACCAGACTGACAACACCCTGTCCTTCGGCTCAGTGTCTTTGCTCTACAGGTGCTCACAGATAATATGATGACCTACTTAACAAAGCTTCTAGTCTCTCATCAATGCAACATTATTAATTTTCTACCATTTTATAGGCTGCTGACAGTGGAAATAAAACTGAGCAGGTAAGAGAAGAAATAACTATGATCATGACATGTTAGGGAAATTAATTAATAGATGGCTTAGGTGATGGTTAATGTAAATATACACTAATACACACAAAGTTTGAAGCACACTATTGTGTATTACACACTGTATGCTGCAGTATTTGATTTCCCTTGACTGGAACTAATGGCAAATACCATGAAAAACAGCCCCGGATCAAGAGTACACCAAAGTCAAAGTCATGAACACATGTGTGTCCACATACTTTGGCCATATAGTGCATCCTGCACACACAACCATCAGATGACCAGTGTGGAAATACATGAGCATATTAAAATGTACGATAGACTGAAGAAACAAACCCTTTTAACTATCAGGTAAATAAGTTAAGGGGAAAGCACCAACACTGTGCTGTAGTAGAGTAAATAAATCTTAAATGGCAACAGTACAGCTTCACACACACACACACACACACACACACACACACACCCTGAAGACAGGATCTTAGAGAAGGAGTCTGTCCTGATGATCCTCCCGTCAACATCCATGGAGAGAAACGTGGGAGCCCACGGCTGCAGCATAAACGAGACATAACATGAACCAGTTTGGACTGTAAACAGAGTTCATGGCTATAACTCAAAGTGCTGAGATCAGATCATAAAGTAACAACAAAGTAGACACATTAATTCACATCTTTTAAAATGACAGAAAGGACAGGGTGAGTGAACCCTTTTCGTACCTTGTCAAACTGCAGGAAGTAGTACGGGTCGTCCTCGATGATGAGCATGTCGTACTGCCTGGCCAGCTATTAAAAAGACATTAATAGAAAACGACAGAGTGACTCTGCAGGGAAATCAGCTTCATAAGAGGTCTAATTAGTGGAGTCAGCGCTTCACTGGATGCTTTACATAAATCAGGCTGAAAGAGGTTCAGAGTGATTCGTAAAACATGACGTCATCTGCAGTTTGTGCACGCAGTCAAATTTGAGTCTGAATGAGTGACTAACCTCATACACTTCCTCCTTCCTCTGAGCCGTCATGGAGGCACCGGTGGGGTTTCCTCCGTTAGGGATGGTGTAGAGGATCTTCGGAGCAGTGCTGTTGGGCTTGTGGACCTCTGACGGGTCCCACCGAGACAAAACGTCCTTTAGAGCTGCAGGTATCATGCCGTGCTGATCGCTGGGAACGTTGATTAAGTTACAACCGAGCGGCTGGAGCTATAGAGGAAAAAACGGTAACTTAAAGTTACATAAAGATTGAGTAAATATGTAAATGCATGTGTTGTTATAAATAAAGTGCTCTCACCGCCGCGAGGGTGCCTGAATACGTGGGTGCATCCAGCAGAACATTGTCTCCGGGGTTAACCAGCATCTCAAACACCTAAAACACCAAAAAACAGTAAACAAACAGAACTATTTGTTAGAAAAATTAAAGTGTTATTTTAAGAACTGTACAAAAAAGTAAAATGTCCAGGAGAAATTTAAAGGGGTTTCATTTAAACAAAAATGATCTGTCACCAATTTAGACAAATTGTGTGTGGAAATAAAAATACTGCATGATGTGATTTCACATTTTAAAAAAAATATATATTCTTAGTACTATGCATGAACTATATACACACACACACACATATATACATAACTTTTTTTTTACATTAACTTGACTAACTGAAGTACAGTATGTTGTCATGCATGTCCCTGTTACAGCTTTTATAAACAAACTGTTATAAACAGAAATCCAAATAGACGGAGACAGACTATAAACAGAAGTATGGTGGACGTCTGAAACATGGCATCAGTTCAAAATCAATTTTTCATAAAATCAGGAAAAGTAATGAAGTATTAAGCTGATAAAACATTGTTAAGTATGTTTTTTGAGCTGTGCAAGAGGACCTTAATGACACTAAAGTCTTTTTGTGATCCTTTGCGTTTACATCTGGCCCTCCTCTGAGAGCTTGCTACACAAACAGCATGAGAGGAGTGGTGGTGTCGGTACCTTACAGAGCCCCTCTTGGCTCCCCGTGGTCACACACATGTCCATCTGGCCGTTCTCGGCGGTGTAGCCGGCGGTCGGAGGGTTGTGGAGGTTCTTTTGCAGGTTCTTCATCCACGTCAGCAGCTCGGGTATTCTACGTAGGAACGGAAATTAGACTTTTTCAAGACATGCTACACATTTAGTTCCCACTGTGATAATCTGTGGTATTTTTACATAAACACAGTTCATTTCTGTTGTGCTACTTTCTATCAGTACTTAATTATCCAACCAAATACTCGATTTAGACGGAGGAAAGGCCTTCCCCTACTAAAACATATACTAGATTAACGTCAAACTCCAGAAACATTGCAGTTTCTCATTAAAGAGCATCAAACTCTTCTGACATGTAGGTGTAGAATACTCTGCATGGGTTTGAAGTCCATATTTGTCCTTTTGTATTAACTTTTTTATGCATTTATTTGTTAGCAGTGGAGACAGATGACAGGAAATGAGGGATTGGTAACAAATATCCTCAGCTAGATTCTAAATTGGAGACGCTGCAGTTCATGGTCTGTGTTCCCTAGTCACCCCATGCAAACTATAGATTATCAGTAATATCCCAACAAAAACCCACTGGAATCTGCAGGTGGAGCCACTTGAGGCTTTGAAGTTTACAGAGGTGGTAATAAAAAGATAACGTTCGCTGCAGAACGATATCCTCCACGCACTGCTGGCACACGTTTCTGATAAAAGTAGTTACAAAACCTCATCTACTTTATCTTGAATTCATCGGCACATTTTAAAGTCTCTGTTCACGTTCTAGTGATTCCTCTCTTGATCGCTCACCCATTAGAGGCAGAGTACTGCAGAGCCCTCTTCATCGCCGCCTCATCGAAGGTGACCGTCTGTCCGTTCTTCACCTCAATGGATGCTGACTGGAAGGGGAAGGTGTTGGGGTTGGGCGCTCCGCCAGCCAACGAGATCAGGGATGGGGGTGACCGCTGCTGCAGCTCGGCTTCAATGCAGGTGGAGACCAAAAAAAGAGAAGATGAGCACAAATGATAAGAGCTTAGTGCAGAGAAAATGCTCGCAAACATTGTGCCATAACCTGCAGGATAAGCTGCACCAGCAAAAAAGAGCTCAAGATGGAAAGTTGGGAAAGAAAAGCAGCTGAAGTGAGTTATTTATCATCTTAACATATTTGGAGAGTTTGCCGGTGAAACAGTCAACAATCCAAAACCCACAGATGTTCATTTTACTGTCACGTAAGACAAAGAAAAGCAGCAAATCCTCCCAATAGAGAGGCTGAAACTTGGGAATATTTGGTTTTTTTTTTTTTTTTTGCTTGAAAAATGACTTGACTGATTTGACTGATAATTTCAGCTCTAGTTGAATCTAATCCAGCACTTGAAGCCCAGCTGCAGGAACAGAGCCCAGATGATACATTAAGCCTGGTCCTGCTCAAAAATGCTCAAAAATGTTGTCCGTAAAACTGGATACCACAACTTTGTCACTTTTCTGTCCTGCAAAATCAACAACGTGACACCCAATAAAGACATTATATTATACAGCACATTCAGCTGAATTACTCACTCAGCATCCTGATGGGGGAGGGCTTTCTGGCTGCGCTCACAGCTGTCAGAAACCGAGCGTAATTCATGATTCCTGCAAAAAGATGAAATCAGAAATGTTCACAGACAGATGAACACACTGGATTTATTTATTTATTTATTTATTCAGCCTCCACCTGTTGCTGAAAGCCCTGAAAACAGCGAGCGAGGCATCTGTCTGTGTCTGTGACTCATATAAAACGCTGTGACCGCAGACTATAAAAGCAGGGCTGCAACTTATTAAATGAATCCTAACTCAACCACTTACTAAATGTTAAATTAATCAGACCGGCAGTCACGTTAGATTAATGTACATCAACACTCATCTGTGTGCGGGAGCAGAGGCGGGTCTTTGGGACACAATGATCAGGAGAACATCGATTATACCGAGTAGATTTACATAAATATGACTGAATAATTTCGCTGCTGACTCGACCACGTTCAGCTGTGTAACTGACCTTGCGTATCTCGGCTTTCTGCCCCGGTGGCTTCTGGTCAATGTAGGCCCTCATCCACCGAGATCCCACCGTGGAGCTCGCTGAGTGAACTACATTACCCAAGCTGTAGACAAAAAAACACGACTACAGCTCGCGGATTTCCTTTAACAACTGACTCACGGTACGTTTTTTTTTTTTTTTTGGTGTTTTTCTTGTTTAAGTCGGTGTCACACAACAAGTTAGATTTATTCACAATAAAGATATTAGCAGTAAATCGTTACCGGTGTGAAGTCGCCGGTTTTCTTCTGGTTTTCCGTCATTAGGGGGCGACCAACCGTAAACAACGGCTGAACACGACCGGAAATGACGAGATGGGTGAACTTCCGTGTTGTTAGCCTAGCTCCGTCGTGCTAACTACGAATGACAAACTCCGTTTAACTTTTCGCTTCATTTTGGGGGAAATTTCTACCTGTAGGCGTTGAACTCACGTTGGTAAATGTGAGTTACCTCCCGGCTAAATAAGGTACAGTTCGTTCAAAGGAACCTTATTTAATTTACCTAATAAATACTTACATGGCGTAGCTAACATAAGAAGAGGAGAAAAACTTAAAATTTCGCAGTCGCCTTCCTCATTAATTCTGCGTTGAATTCAGGTGTGAGGTGTGTTCCTTTCTCCTGCAGAGACTCATCCGTTTTCTAGAGACTTTCTGCGGCCATGTAGAGCTGCAGAGCGGCCGTCCTGTCCTCGGTGTGTACGTCCCTGTCGTCGGTTCAATGGGGAAAAGGAAAGACATGATTCACCCCAGGTTTCTCGGTGAGTATATAAGATTATTGGCATTTTAATTCATCGTTTTGATAGGAAAAGTTTCTTTGCTTTCTTTGTGCTGGATGATACACTCAGTGGCTGGTTTATTGGGTGCAGATTGCCTTAGTTTGAGCCAGATGTGCCTAATAAACTGGCCACTGAGTGCATGGTACAATCACTTCATAACACCATCATCTGATTCTGGTCCCAGTGTGAAGTGTTCACTGCAACATCATTATCTTTTAAGCTGCTTAAGAAAAACTAAATTCTTGTATGTTGTGGCAAAGTTTTTACATTTCTCATAAGCACAATACTTCTGGGAAATAACAAGAATAATCACAGAATATCAGCGGTAAATTTTTTATTAGAGCCATGTTGTTATTGCTTGATATAAATCTTATGGTTCGACTTAGGTGCATCTGTAGGAAATGGTCGTTTTGGTCTCAAGGCAACCATCATTTAATAGATCACACATGTTTATTATATTTGTTTGTGCAGGTGAAGGCGCCTCTAGCCTGCACAGCGTTCACAAGCGGAAACACAAAAAACACAAGAAGCACAAGAGGAAGCACCACAGCTTCGCCGAGGCCCCGGAGCCCGAGCCTGTCGTGGTCCCTCGGCCTCCCCCGCAGCTCCGACTCAAGATCAAACTGGGCGGACAGACGCTGGGGACCAAGAGGTGAGATGGGATGTGGTCTGTTTGATGGTGAACGATGCCACACGTCTGTGCTTAATTTCATCGAAACCAGATCACTCAGTGACTTTTTGTCTGTCTCAGTGTTCCCACCTTCACCGTGCATCCCGGTGTGGCTTGTCCTCCCTCTCCCTTGATGATTATTCATAATGATGGTGACGATGATGATGATGACGATGATGAAGATGATGATGACGACGACGATGAGCCCTCTGTGCCTCTGGAGCAGTATCGGGCCTGGCTGGGTAAGATACTGTACCCAATCTTTATGAAAAATCACATCCTGTTAGAGTAGATTCACATCTGAGTTTTAGGTTTCATAATATTGTGATAGAGCTTTAATGTTGCCTTTCTCGGGTCTTAATTTTCAGAACGTAGTCCGTTCAGACTGAATTTTGTTCACTGCACCAGGTTGAGTCACCTCGTTGATTCATTCATTTCATAGTGTACGGCTGTGAATCCCATCCTCGGGGTCTGGACAAACATCAGTCTAAGTGGTTACAAGATGGTTTAAAGGAATAAGAATCATTTGACATTGGAAAACATTTGTGGACATATCTCTAATTTTTGCTTTTTTCCTTGTGATGTGGTGAATGCAAATTAACTTTATATTAGTAGTTTTTCAGTTGTACCACAGACAAGAGGTTTCTGGCCTTGGTTGGACAATAAAGTCTTAATTTCTTGTTTGTTCTGTATCAGATGAAGACAGCAACCTGGCCGGGTCCCCCCTGCCAGACATGGACTCAGACTCCATGCCGTGCGGGCCTGTGGACGAAGAGGAGAGGTGGCTGGACGCTCTGGAGAAGGGAGAGCTCGACGACAACGGAGAGCTGAAGAAGGAGATTGACGAGTCGCTGCTCACAGCCAGACAGGTGAGGAAGAGAGACGAGAGCCAGAAACACATGTGCTTCAGTCCCCTACTGACCCAAAAATGCTTAACGTAGCTATAAACATATATCCCTAAGTGTTTTTTTGTTTTGTTTGTGTTCATGTTCAGAAAGCCCTGCTACACAAGCAGCAGAGCCAGCCTCTGCTGGAGCTCCCCATGGGTTACAAGGAGAAAGAGATGACGGCAGAGATGATGCAGAAGCGGGAGGAACGAGCCCGAAAGAGACGCCTGCAGGCCGCCAAGAAGGCGGAAGAGAACAAGAACCAGACGATAGAGAGACTGACAAAAACCAGCAAGGCCAAGATCAAAAGCATGAAAGAGAGGAAGTCTAGGCAGAATCAGTGTCCCATGGTCCGTTACAACGACTCCGTCCAGGGCGTGGTCATCTCCTTCCCCACAGGGGTCCTCGCTCCGGCCCCTGCACCTCCCTGTCCTCCACCAGGAGCCCCGGTGAACTGCGGGGTCAGCGGCTGCACCAACTTCAAGAGGTACTCCTGCTCAAAGACCGGGGTTCCTCTCTGCAGCCTCGAGTGTTACAAGAGGAACCTGCTGCTTGTTCAGAGCGCAGCTTGAACTTTAAAAGGGACGAATAAATTACAAATGGACGCAGACGTAGTATTACTACATTATACTACATCGGGACGTGATGGTGGTGCGTACAGTCCACAGGGTCACAACATTTAATAAAATGTACATTACATGGATGCTTGTGGCTACACCGATGTGGAATGTGTAATTCTGAACTTTAAACATAAATCTTTTCAGGACTCACAAGTACAACGTGGATCTACTTTTTCATTGGCTGTGTCAAATTAGTAATAATGGTTTTCTCTGCAGTGATGGTGGTTACACAATTCAATTATGTATATCTTAAAATGTTAAGATATGAAAATTTGTGTACAAGTTAATCAAACATACAATATTTATGATTTCCATTGGTTGAAGACTACATGAAATAATATTTTTGTATAGTTTGTACAGAAAGAGTAGCATTGTTTCCACTGGCTTGAACTAGTTTTCAATTTTGTTAATAATGTCAAAAATATGTTTAGAGACTGACAAAGACCGTTAATGACAAGCTAATTTGTTTTGAAAGAATAAAAGAGGAACTTTGTTGCTTCTTTAATCTCAGTTTTTTTGTAACAAATGACCCCATTCCATACAAAACTGTACATCTTAAATTAAGTAACAAATGAAATGCCTTTTTCAAAACCACATACAAACTGAAAATGTCAGTACAACCTTATTTGAACACAGAGATGTGTGCAGAAGCAGCATGATTTTTATTGGTCCAGCTCAGTAAACTGTCTGCTCTCATGAGAGGTTTACACCAAGGTGTCTGAGGTATTCACTGACTGGCTGGATTGTTATCTACACAAACACACACATCTCTGGTGAGCAATAAGGCACACAAATGACCTGGTTTGAACTCAAGCCTGCTATTTGCTTATCACTGCTTTAAGGCCTCAGTCACGCTCTGCTGTTATCTGCAGAAATCTTCGGTGAAATAGTGGAACTTTGTGAGATTCAGCCTCCCATACTCCCGTAACTGGGACAACTTGCATTAAATCCCCACATTTGCTCTCAGGTGCTTTCCACACGCACCACAGTTTGAACTGTTTTCCTGAGAATGCGACGGATTGCGTGTGCGGCCTTTGTGTCCATCAAGATGACGCATTACAAGGCCAGACCGAAGGAGAGCCTGAAGGCCATCTCCACAGGAACCTCGGCCACCGAGTCGTGGAAACACACGTAGAATTCCTGGGGGACGGGCTCGAGCAACATCCGCCTGAAAGACAAAGATAACATTGGAACGTGAGAAAAACGCTTGGATTGGCAGATAATGATGCTGTTATGTTCATCCTGAAAAATACTAGATAGTAAGTAGATTATCTCTACTTCAAAGTATTTTTCAATATCAAAATAGCAACTGTGCTCCCAGCAGGGGATCAATTTAAGACATTTTAATTCCACAGTTTAAATAAATTTAAGACCAATTACGTTTATTATTGGGGGAAAAAAAATGCCCTTAACGATATTAATCATTACAATTTTAAATAGGTAGTCAAACATTTTCTTTATGCTGAAAGTCATTTAGACCCGTGTTATTACTGTACACTCAGTTGATACACTGACTTTAAATAAACAGGTAAACGCCATCCTGTCTCATTCAGCCTTCAGACTAATGATTATCCGACTTTTAACAGTTTGTCTTTTGCCCAAATATTGGTGGAGTTTAACAATTTATTACGTTTCCTACACGTTATTTAGACAATATTGTTCCTCGTATTTATATCATAAATAGGGAACGATCGAGGGGCGCGAGATGCGAGTCG
Source organism: Lateolabrax maculatus (assembly GCA_031216445.1). Classification (NCBI taxonomy): domain Eukaryota; kingdom Metazoa; phylum Chordata; class Actinopteri; order Acropomatiformes; family Lateolabracidae; genus Lateolabrax; species Lateolabrax maculatus. The sequence goes on from CM062207.1 coordinate 6,127,954, forward strand.
CCAGTTCCGGTTGTCGGGTGCATCGACACGTGCTCGGACATGGAGGAAGGTGAAGGTAACCCTCGGACACTGCAGAAACCTAAAGACCGAGCAGGAAACTTGCGAGATCAAGATTAAATGTAAAAGCATTTTGCCGTACGTGACTGTAAGTTGAACATCTTTGGGCTTTGGTCGGACAAAACAAGACATTTGATTAGTGCGATGCAGTGAAAATCGCATCCCTAACTTTTGTCTTCTTTCTGGAGCACATAAACAAAAAATATATAAATATAAAGTGTAAAAATAGTATAAGCAAATAGACGTGAGAGTACCATGTATCGAGGCCCAGTTACATATAAAATCCCTGGTAACAGGTTTGAGTCTTGTCCCTTCCTCGTTAGTATAGTGGACAGTATCTCCGCCTGTCACGCGGAAGACCGGGGTTCGATTCCCCGACGGGGAGTTCATATTTTTGCCTTCTCCCAAATCAAGAAACAGTTAAATCATTAATATTGTTTATATTTTTAACACTGTGTTAAAAATATGTTAAACATTTGTTAATTGATATGCACGCTTGCCTACCTATATAAAAATAAATAAAGTCCTGTCTTATCTTTAAGGCTCTTGCTTTGATACGCAGCCCAACACAGTTTAGTCACGCTATTGCAATGTTGTGGTTTTGATTTCAACTACACGCAAAAGTCTTTGTTGCAACTTGAAATTGATAACATCTTGTCTTGGCACGATGTCATAGACATTCGGCTGTTTAGAAAGTTGATGATTTAATATTCAGATCAACTTAATCATATTCTTTTATTGAGCTGTTTATAATATTCTTGACTTCACTTACATCCTGTGTTTTGGCAAATCATCAGCTCCCTTACCAATCATTAGAAAAATGTAAGATTTGTGGATAAAAAATAAATAAAATACTCTCATCAAAGGGGAAGCTGACGTACCCTATAACCCAGTAAGTCATAGTGGGAGCAGGTTTCCTCTGGTCGGTCCAGTTCTCCGGTTTACACTGGAACAGAACTCCGTGTTCCTTCACCGGACCCAGACCCCAGCCACCGCCGTGAGGCCTGTCTGCTGCCCGACGACCCTGCAGATTGACAGAAAGTGAATAGTATTACTGATATTTTGTCAACATTAAGCATAATGCAGCTGTATTAGTATAGTGGACAGTATCTCCGGCGCTCACGTGGAAGACTTGGATTTCGATTCCCCACTGAGGAAAACATTTTCTTTTTCACCAAGAAACAACTCTACCATCAACCTTTAAACCTTTGTCATTGTGTATACTTAGGATATGTGTTTATAGATATTTTTATACTCTATACTATTGTATTTGCACTACTTTGTACTGCTGCACAACAAAAACAAAAGTTCAATACACTCAAAAACAGTCTCTGTCTTGACTTGAAACTGGTGAATCTTGTGGTGTTGTGACGTTAGATTGGCCTCCAACACCTCTTACTATCCCATGCTGTTTGCCGAGATTGGTTAGAACTGTGTAGTTAGGTGAGATATGGTCTGTACTCATTTATAGCTGCGTGACTCACCCTGGCTGGCAGGCTCTGCTGGAACGCGGCCCGTATGGAGAGGCAGCAGTGGTGGAAGTTGCGGATGAGCTGTGGGTGAATGGAGCCGCTGAGCTGAGTCACCTCTCTGTGGGTAGGAGCGATGAAGATCCCCTGAACTGTTTCCATCAGGACGTAGTGGAACAAGGTGTTCTCTGCACCTGAGGTTAGTCTGCCACAAACACGGGACAGGGAGATTAAATCAATACATTACGTATTCAACTGGAATGAAAGAAAGGGATTGTTTCTCATCACTCACTTCATGGTGTTATACATCTCCTCTGTCTCCCTTTCAGTCAGGGTCTTCTTCAGGGTGCCCAGGTAGAATGGGTTTGGGTGCTTCATCCTGGGAGTCTGATGTCAAAGCACATTACAATAATACACATTATAATACATATTATACATTACATTATAAGATTAAAACAAGATTGGTACAAAAGCCAATGAAATCAGATTTTTTAGAGATTAGGGTCCATGTTTTTTGAGTTAGAAAATTATATGTACAGTCACTTGTTTACACTATTATTTGATCTAGTGTTCATTGAGACAGGGGTCTTTTTCCAGATAACCTCAAGTAATTCTGCCCTGTAGACCAACAAATAAAATCTGTGAATAATCTATGACGTCGCCTTGTATTCCATGTCCCTGAAACTACAAGTCAGACAAGGACCAGACGATAGAGTCAGAGAAAAACCGGCAAGGCCAAGATCAAAAGCATGAAAGAGAGGAAACCTAAGCAGAGTCAGTGTCCCACAATGCACTACAGCGACTCCACCCATCTCCACCTAGGGGTCCCTGCTCCGGCCCCTGCACTCCCTGTCCCTTATCGTCTGTGACTATAAAATCCCTGGTAACAGATTTGAGTCTTGTCCCTTCCTCGTTAGTATAGTGGACAGTATCTCCGCCTGTCACGCGGAAGACCGGGGTTCGATTCCCCGACGGGGAGTTCATTTTTATTTTTATTTTTTTTTTGTCCCCCACCAGGAAGCAACTAAATCATTAATATTGTTCAGATTTTTTAACATTGTGTATATTTGGATATTTGTTTATTGATACTACACTCTTCCCTACTCTGTACTGCAACTGCCGCACATTCATTTCCCTCAGAATAAATAAACTCCTGTCTTATCTTTAACGCTCTTGTTATGGGCAGCACAGTTTAGTCACGCTATTGCAATGTTGTGGTTTTGATTTCAACTACACTCAAAAGTCTCTGTTGCAATTTCAAATTGATAACATCTTGTCTTGGCACGATGTCATACACATTCAGCTGTTGAGGAAGCTGATGAATTGATAAGTCTGGATGTTCATATGCTGTAACAACTAAAAGCAAACAAACTTATTTTATTATTTTATGACCATCTACACTACAACTGGGTGAAGCTGAGAGACTTCTTTGAAGAAAAAAATGAAGCTGAAAACATACAAACAAACAAAAATCTCAAAGAAATATTGGAAAATGTGCTTTTTCCAGCGGTTAGACTCATTTTTTATTCACAAACGAATCTTCCTCTGGGGACCAGCTACAAACACAGGTTGACCCTCGTTCTCTCGTGATCCTTTTTTTTCTTTCTTCAACAAGAGGCTTGTTTGTTAGCATGCAAGTCTAATCACTTGTTCCTTAGTCATGGTCTGTTTTTAGTTTTATAGATAACCTGCTAACTAACATAGAAACATCCAAACAGGAACAAACGTAACTTCTTTTGACTTCATAATAGACGACAACTGTACCTTGAAGAGGCCGCCGCTGCCCCCACTCCCATCAGACCCTCCAGACCCCAGCGAGTCCCGTCGCCCCCCCAGCTTCCTCGCTGAGTCTGGGGTGGAATGTGGACTGAGGCCTGGAGCCACCGATGAACCGGACCCCGACCCAGCATCCATCTGTCCTTCGCTCCCGCTGTCCGACAGACTCCTCTGGGGGCTGGACCTCCGGGCCTTCTCCCCAAACAGGCTGCGGCCTCTGGACCCTGTTGAAGAGCCTTTAACTGCCCCGGCTAGCCTGCTGAAGATGGGCGAGGAAGAGGCCAGGCTGTCCAGGCGGTCGCGGGCCGTGGCGGAGGGGAGGAACCAGTCAGCACAGGACAGGCAGGGAGCAGGTGGAGCATTGAGACGCTCCTCAATACCCGCCTCCAACACCTCCAGCTGCAGCAAGGTGGCCTTCACCTTCAGGTAAGAGTTTCAGTTTATATTGAAGCAATCAACAGATTTGGTTATTTTTGATTCCCTTGGTTGCAAATCAAACTACAAGACGAACAAAGTAGGAAGTAGCAGTTCACCTGATCTACGTAAACACAATCAGGTCCTGGAGAGTCCAAAGCTGGTGACGCACAGCCACCTGCCTCCAACAGCACACACTGCATGAAGTGCCTCTGAGGTGGAGACAAATGTGATTTAATGAAATTTTTTTTACTATAAATAGATATTGGACAGTGACATGCATGAGGACAAAGAGAAGGACAGTGTACAGATGTGGGGATGAGGTGAAGACAGAGTTCTGGAAGCTCATTTTTACACGATGATTCGGTGATTCGCCTCCTTACCAGCCCCACTATGAGGAGGAAGTGTCGTCCTTGAGGCTGGCTGTAGCCTGGCGCTGTGATGCTGCTGCTGCCGCCGTTAGCTCTCTGCTGGGGGAACACCTCCCTCCAGATGACCAGCTGACCCACCCGCTGCTCAGACGCCAGCGGCAGCAGGCAGTAGTGCTGGCAGTACAGGCTCACATCCAGCAGGTCCTCTTTAGGCAGATGGTTGGCGATCAGGTAGGACTGGAAGGTGAGTGTGTGGAAGATTCAGTGACATCTTTTAGTAAACAGGTGCTGATGGCTTGGAGCCACCATTTTGAGTGAAAATAAATTTTGCCGAGTAAATCTGAGACAGCTTGAAAATATCTAAATATCACATCCAATAAAAGGTGATATAGGATTTGGACCGACCCAGAAGACTCGCACACCTTCACTGCAACAAAAGATACAACACGGCCTACTGCTCACTGTCCTCCTTTGTTAATATTTAACAGAGTAATTAAATTGATGATTTGTCACTGAGCCATAGAACAGGCTCATCGTTTTATCTCCTGTGAAAGGCCATCTTCTGAATACGGCGACTGTTAGCTGGGTCTTCTATTGTTGCCATTTAAAGATAGCTGTCTAGACGGTGGGGTACCATCAGGGGAGGATATAAATACGATAAGGTCACTGGCACTGAAGCATGTGTATGTGTGTGTTTGTTTTGACCAGGACACCTACCTTGTAGAACAAACAGGAGCCAAGAATTACATACAGACGCCTCAGGCCAAAAAAGTCCTCAGACTGTTAAAAAAAATAAAGATAAAAATACAAGACAGTAAACAAAGACACAGATACTGGAGGAAGCTGAAAATGACACTGGTTAAAGTTTGACCGTCAATTTGTGAGTGAATGTAGAAATAAATTGTTAACTGAATTCCTTTTCTAAGAGCAGATGAGACATTATTCAAATGGTGGAAAAACTTGATATGCATGAAAATTTAAAAACATTAAAGTAATTTAGCTACTTCCTGCACCACTTCTTTGTCATTTCTGTCCTTGAGTGCAGCTTCATGTAACCAGTTAATGATGCACGTACAAAAGGACAAACCAGACCCCATTAGCTCCTAATTATAAATACACACAACGCACGCACACACACACACACACACAAAAGCACACGTGATCACGTCTCTAAAAATAGTCTAACCTTCTCCTCTCGCTGAGGCCAGAAGACAGATGGCATCTCAGTTAACGTGTATGTTCACCCAACAAATGAGCAGCGGGATAAGGGATCGTAACACGACATGAACCACTGATGTAACTCTTTATATTATTCAAACACCACTTATTTGTAATTGGCTGTTATTATTAAGACATTTCAGGGCTGTGATAAGACATTCTTTAGCACAGGAAAGATCTTCAAATGTCTGTCCCTAACAGGTGGCATACATTTAGAAGTACTCTATGCTGGTAAAACCCAGTATTTTTGGTTATTTGGTTTCTAAAAGTTTGTAACTGATTACATGTTTTAAATTCTCACCATTTCTCCAAAATCAGAAGACTCGAAATCAGAGAGAACAGTGTCCACCTCCATCTGTGGACAGAGAAAATCAAACATAAATGTCAGTGGTACATTGTGTGTCATTTTAAACAGTGGACACTAGAGGGCCCCATAGCTGCATTTATGACATTATCACATTCAACTTCAAATAGTTGAACAAACAGGAACACTCTGATATACAAATAGCAGTTGCTGTATTTACTACGGCTCCAAAGGGGTATACTACAAAGCAACGACATAGCCAGGCTTTCGTACATTAGCTGGTCCGACAAACCCTAAACCCAGAATCAGAGATAACTGGTATTCATGATGGTGGGTATCAACTCAATTTGTTAACCCAGGCTTTAATCTTCAGGCTCTGTGCACAATCACATAAAAGGGTAATTACACCTTAGTTTGGTGAAGTGAATCACCTACAGCAACAACTTTGCATATATATATAGATATAGATATAGATTCTCAGCTGAATACTAACGTAACTCAGACTAAATTAGATCTATAAATAATATTCTTGTCCCAGCTTCCTCACACACACACAGAAATGCACCTTGATTTCTGGAGGCAGCGTGAGCCATCGGACCGCCGGCAGTCCGTCGAGGAAAAGGGTCCCTGAGACGTCGGGGGTCGGGGCAGAGGAGCCGTCCCTCAAGCGAGACGGCTGGATGAGCTGCTGGAAGAACAGGCAGAAGAAATGGTCCAACCTGGGAGCATGGTCCGCCTTACAGAACGCTCTGCGGAGGACACAGTGAAGAAGACAAACTGTCATGATAACACACACAAATAATTCATGCAGTGTAATCTAAGTACAGAAGGAAATTACACTTCAAGAAGAAAAAAACTGAAGAAGGGAAAGAAATTTGAGAGCAAAGACAAGGAAGAGAGTGAGACAATGAAAACTTTGTGTAAAATCCAGCTGGTGCTTTGAAATGGTGAATCACACTATTTTTATTTCAGTGTATTTTGCATTAAGCATAAAAAATGAGCGAGGAAGTTTCAACCAGCTCTCTCAGCAGGACCACAGGAAAGCTAAGACCCACCCACCTGTCTAAGGAGCCGTACATCACTTTTAATGTCCGGACTACGTCTCCCACCACCGTCTGCAGATACAGCAGAGGAACCCTGGAAGGAAACCGAAAAAATGTTAAACGCAGACCCGGATAAACTTCAGCAGATCTACTGCTTATCAGATATTTGGAAAAACAGACTGTTTTGTTTGCACGTGGGTGTTCCTCGAGAAACGTTTGAGCATGAATGAGATTATTTCTCAATCGAGATGATGATTGATCGCGTTGACCTGGTTGCTGAAAGTGAAAAGGTGGCTATTATGACTCATCTCGTGAACCGTTTTACAACCACATGCTCCTGAAAGAGGTTTTCATCTTGCCAACAAAGGACAAAAAGAAGCACATGTGCATGTCGAAATTGAGGAAAATCAATTGCTTTCACAGATTGTGCTCTTAAATATGTTTCCTATTCTCCAGAAAGAGTTCAATTCGCAAGCACACATTGTGTGCAGAAAATGTATTACCACCCCAGTATCAGTACCCAGACTTTTTAAATTTATGTCCTGAAAATGTGCAGTCAGATCTTTTACACCTGTCATTTAGAATCGACTCTTGCCGTGTAACATCTATTGATTTCTCAGCTGGCAAAGGCTGCAGTTCAAATGAAATGTGGCAGAGTTTTTTCTCAGTGTAATAATCTGCGTCAGTGTGTTTGATGCTGCCTCCCTCTACCTCTCAGCAGGAAGACCGATGACCAGCAGGTTGTTGCTTTCCTTCCAGTAGCCCACATGTACCAGATGTGTCCCGAGCAGGAGGGAAGAACTAAGGGGGAGAAGATAATTAGTACTTTTTGCCTTTGCATCTTTTCCTTGTGGGGTTTGATTTGAAAGACAGTTTTTCACAGTTTTGTTTTCAATGGCAGGAGGAGGAAGAAGAGAAAAAAGGATGAACATTTTTTTTCTACTAGCAAAAGATGAAACTGCAATTAATATGCCCACATCCTCCTCGTGAAACAAGTAGCAAAGGGTTTAGAGAAAAAATATTTTTGTTTGATATTTAGAAAGAAGACAGTCGGATCTGATAAAGAGCCAGTTGGAAGCGAAGCATCTGGTTGGTTTAAAAACAAATATGGATTTCAATTTATTTTACAGTTACTGATTGATGATTAAAAACTCTACATGGAGCAGTTCCATGCTGCTTTTCCTACCTGATTATCTGCCCTCCTGTGACATTCTCCAGCATGTCACACAGTGTGAGGAAGATCCCCCTGACTCCTTTCAGCTGGCCCGACGCTTCAGACACCGGGTACTGGTACAAGATCTCCTCCTGCAGACACAAACACACACACACCCATGAAAATTATACATGCAGCGGAAAGAAAGTTCTCTGGTTAGCCTATCAACAGAAAAGTGTCACATAAAAATGTGAAATATCTGTTGTTGGATGCTACAGTCTCATCTGAATTATGGACAGCAAAGAAGAATGAATAGATGAACCACTGGTTGTTTATTCTGTCACCTCAACAATGTTAGTTTGGTTTCAGTTTTACTATCCAACCCACTCTCACTTTGGAACAAACAAAGAAATGTCACTTTAAAGATGAGTGTTACTGAAATATTTTACATGTTTGACTTTTTCGAGTAAAGAAAAGCAGATTCAGGAAATACAGGAATTCAAACTGAAGCTCAGGAAAGCTCAAATCTGTGCTTTGGGAAACTGCTGCACACACACTTTCACCACAGTATATTAGTACTTATCTCTGGATGAAATACAATACAAGCACTTATTTTAAAGGACAGAAAAAAACCTTCATACAGACTACAAAGCAGAGGCCAGAAAGTGCCCTAGGCACATTCAGTGTATTGTTTGTGATATTAGTATTCCTCCCAGCACACTGGCAACTTTGAAGGATGCAGGGCGGATAAGAGCCGAGCCGCTGAGAGGATCAGAGGGCAGAGTGGTGGGTGAGGGGATAAAAACCGTGAATGAACAGGCCCGTATACCCTTGGCAACCAGAACAAAGAAACAAGTAGAAGAACAACAACAACTAACACAGTACAACACGTCTTGTCTATACATACAGGCAACAAAATGCTCAGATCACAAAATCATCACACAGCTGAAACTCAAAAAATACCAGAGCCGAACCTCTCCAATTCCTGCTACCCCGCAATCAAAAGACTAAAAAATCAAAGTCAGAGTTTAGCGTGTGCTTGCACGGCACTGTCATTTAGAAAATCAACTGCTGGCTGATGTGGCTCCAGACAACCCGTACCCTCCATCTCCACTGCTGTTTAGGTCAAGACAAAGAAAATAAAAATCTGGCTTGCAGATACACAAAAAGGAACTGCAGAACCATGAAGTACAACCATAAAGAAAACATCAACCTGCCAATAGTGAGATTGGGGGAAAATGTGATTACAGTGTAGGAGATGACGGTCAGCAAATGAGTGGTTTGCTTCTCAGAGCAAGAAAACACACACTTTGGGATTAACACTTCACTACAAGCTGATTGTCTCCTACCTTATGGGATATAAAACATGGCAAACAAGCTGCGCATGGATCCAATTACAAAAGGAAATATGTTATTTTGATTATAGACAGCTACACTTCAGCCAAAAGGGCATGTGTGGATTCACCCTAGAGAGAGCGTAAAGTTCACAGCATAAAAATGACAGATCATTTATAGACAGGAGCTGTGCTCGTGGGCAGAGAGCCTCAACTTCTCCCGTTTCTCTCCCCTTTCTTTCTGTTTTCTATTAGTGGCACCCGCAGGCGTTGGAAACCGTCCAGAGCAGTAGTTTTCTGTAAGAGTCTGACTCACATCAGAGAGATTCGGAGAACGCTTTCCACCCCTGGACTTGGGGTTTCCTACACAACTCAGGTCATTCTTAACACTCAATTATCAGAATACACCTCAAGGTATTAAGCTTGTAGTGTTTAAAAGTCCTCGAGGGTTTGGGCAGGTGACGAAATTTACGTCATGCAGACCCAGAAGCCATGACGTGGCCTTTCGAATGTAGATGATTAAATACGTCTGTTCAGTTGAGGAAAATGTTTTAAATCCACTTTTATAGGGTTGCTCAGAGTCAGTGGGCCTTTGACCGCGAAATTATAATCAGGTTTTCCCAAGACCCATTTTCTTTCCAAAGAGAGAAAAAATATGAGGTTTGCATGTCAACAACAGCCTTTATGTTCTGGTTCAGTTTTATTAAAATTTTCGTTAAATCTATTGGCAACCTTGAGTTTGCCCACAGTGATCACCCACTGCACACCTGACTGTCACGGAAAGGGCTCGCTCTTTTCAATCCTCCCTCCATATTGCTCTTTATTAACAGCATGTTTCCACTGTAGAAACGGCAGGAAACTTTCTAGGAAGCTTCCCCTGATCATGGAAACTAGCTTATTAATTCACGTTAAGTTACCTGGTTAGTTAAGCAGAAAATGTCATCGTGGGTGGGCTTGAATCACCAACATTTGGGTTAATAATGGTGCCAATAATGTATACATTTCTCAATTTATTTTTTAAAGTGTCAGCTCTACTCAGACTTCTGCTCCTGGTTTCTCTGACCTTTACGCCTGATCATGGAAACAACGTTAATCATTTATAGGAAGTTCCCTAGTTGCTCAATCACAAAAACGAACGTCCCTGGGTGGGCTCGAACCACCAACCTTTCGGTTAACAGCCGAACGCGCTAACCGATTGCGCCACAGAGACGGCTCTGCCACAGTCTCATGGCCCAGAAACTATTGTGGGTAAACAAACACTGTGTTATGGTTTGCAGTTATTTGTTTTAAGTCCAAGATTAACAATAAAGGAGCCAAAGAGGAGATTTATGATCTTGGACTGACAATGAAGTTCAGGCTTGGTTAAGCATTTTTGTGGAGGAGGAGGTCCAGAAGGAGTTCAATGTTTATTGTATTGTTGTGGTGTTACAGAAAAAACATTCCTGGCCATCACTTTTAATGCTGCCATTGTTGTAGCTGTAGCTATTGTTGCACACAAGGGCCAACCTCCGGGGTGGAAAAGTGAAGGGAATGCAGAAGTGCTTTAAATCTGCATTTTTTCTAATGGCCAGCAGGGGGCAACGCCACTGGCTCCAACAAAAGAAGATGGGAACAGCCAAAGTGCCAAATTTGAGGCTTCAAAACGACAGTCCACTTATACAGTCAAAAATAGGTCCAAAGCAGCAGTCAGTGTTTGACAGGTTAACTGACTAATGGTCTTTGCTGGGCTTTAGACCCAATGGAAACACAGAAGCAATCTTATTTATCATTCTCCATTTTCTCTGTTAAAATCTGAACGCTGTAAAGACAATTTTTTACAAACTGACCTCCTCCTGCGGTGATGCCGAGTCCAGTTTCAGTGATAGGTACATGACAATATGTGGGATGTGTCCTATTGACATCTGAAGTTCGGCTGTGTCCTCGCCCCACAGGAGACGCACCAGCTGGCTGACCGGTGGGGAGGCCTTCGTCTTACGGGCCGATGAAGTGTCGCTAGCACTGCTGCCGTCCACCAGAGCCGCCGTCTCCAGGGTCAGCCTCACCTGGACGAGGTGGCAGGAGGAGAGAAGAAAAAGATGAGGATACAGGTGGAGAGAAACGAAGAAGAAAAGTTGTGGGAAGGAGAATAATTTATAAAAAGAAGACAGAAAATGGGGACAAAAAATAGAAGAGTTGTTAAAAAAAAAAAAAAAAAACAGCTATTCCATTATAATATCATTGCATCAGCCTGCCTTCCAGTCCCTCTCACAGTTTTCATTCATTTCTAAAAATAAGCCACTATGGCTCCACATAACTACACTTGGCAGGAAATTTTAACGGTGCTCATGTGTCTGTTTTAGGAAAATAGCAGTGTGCACGTGTGTGCCGAGCTTCCAAATGGGAGAAAAACTTAAATCATTACACATTCATTGAGGAAAAGGCTGAAAAGTGAATAGCAGGATGGTGACTGTCAGAGAGAAAGTGACACCGACGTTCAGACCCAACCGCAGCATAACAAATAGCAGGGATATGTGTGTGTTTTGTGTGTGCTTGTCTGAGTGTGTTTGACTAAATTAATACCAGACCTCTTTCACCCAAAGAAACAGTGGCAAGACAACAGACAGCCTATCTTCTGTCGTTCATGCATAATTTTTTTACTTTCCATACCCCAGTACTTTATTTTACACTGCCATTCATAGACTGTCACAGTGGAAACACAAGTAGATCCGCACGGAAATCCAACAGGCACGCACGTCGAAACACATGCAGTCAAGATGCACAGAGGGATAAGAAACAGCAACTCTGTGGTGTCTGTCAAACTTACATTTAGGTCTTGTACACTACGTCAGATTGTATCTAGTCGAGGCTGTGTGTAGGCCTTACAAGTTTAGATACTATACATCATAAATACCGCAAAATTCCATGGTGACATATATTGGTTTTCTGTGTACATATGCAGAAATACAAAATTCATCCCACACATTATATAGTTTAACTTTTCACATAATTGAAGAAAGACAATCCAATTAGCAAAATGATCTAACAATGAAAGACAGAAAGTACAGAGGGTGCATACCTGTTCACACATTGTGTTGACTCGGGACTGAAACCTGTCAGTGCTAGGGAGGCCATCTATGGAGCTAAACTGACGTTAATTTAAGAAAATCAGAACCAGAGTCCAGATGTGAGAAGGAGCAGCTGGAGGCTAAAGAATGTGATTAAGATAACTGGTTGAAATAACTGGTCGGGAAGAATTGATTAGGATCCCTGATTGAGTAAGGCTTCCCCTTCGTGAAAGGGAAAAACTATATAAAGACAAAACAGTACGTCTGAGGAGTTTTCCCTTACTGAGACATTTAGTGAAAATGCAGAAAGGCGGGAAAAACAGTGGAGGTTCTGCAGGGCTTTGACCTCAAACCACGAGGGTACTTGCAGATCCAGTTATAAGTTTAAACCACTACATCTTAACTGGACACACCCCAACTACATTTTGGTGTTTGACTGTGACACAGAATGTGAAATATGCCATTTATTGAACACTCGATGACCGCTTACATTGTTTTACACGCCCAGTTTTTGGAATAGATGACCCAAAGGGGAGCTGAGTTCCTAACGCAGGCATCGTTTGAGACTGGAACTAACCTAAGAAAGACATTTAGTATGCTCAAATAAGTAAATTAGGTATCGTGGTCATTACTTTCCAAAAAGGTGGGAATTCTTTATTTTTCTCAATTTTACACTAGACCATATGGTGCATACAAAATATGTTTAAGAAAAAAAAGATCATATTCTCTGGTCAGAAATGTTGAAACTGTATTTTTCTAATCCAACGATCACTCCCAGAACTCTCCACGGCCTGTCAGCACTAACCACAGGCCACCCGCCTCTCCAGCAGGCGCCTGCATCTGGGCTGCCAGCCATTTTAGCCAATTTTAGGGTTATTATTTAAGAAGAGCCGAGTAGTCGTTGAACACCACGTGATGTACCTTTCAATTGGTTCACTCAGTCCTGGAAGTGAGGGGTAAAAATTGTGAAATTGATTTATAGCTACAGTATCCTCAATTCTTTAGGATTCACGAAGGATGCAAGAAATAGCTTTATATATATATATTTTATTTAAGCAGGTAGAAGTCTCACTGAGATTAAAATATATTTTCTAAGAGTGAAATGGTTTGATTAGGTTGAGCTGAGGGCATCAAATCTAGACATGAAAAATGTCTTGTTTTTTTTAGGCACTATAGGCAAACCCTTATTTTGGGAAATCTCTGAGTTAAGAGGCTGAGTGGGCTTACTGCAGCACTTTCTCTCATCATAAATAATAAGGATGTGGTTAGACTGGAGTGTGCTCTCACTGGAATTCCAGTCTGTTGATGTCAGTCATTTAGCACAAGCTCATAGATGGACAAACAGACACACACACACACACACACACACACACACACACACACACACACGAAGGAGTAACTGAAGGGTTAGGAAAAGGCATGGTCGACTGACTTTAATACTAATATTTGTCCCTCCAAACATAATGAGTACTGTCTACGTTCCATCTGGGAGGGCTGGCACACAGAAAAACCATCCTCCAACACACACTCACTCACACAAAACAATCATTCTGTCAGCAATACAACTCTATTTCAATTTTTTTTTGAGAGTCATCGTGGTGCCTGAGGAACCTTGTATTTTTCCAAAAAATCTCCCTCGCTCTTTCCCTACAATGTAATTTAGTTTCCGACTACATCTTCTAATCAGCTGAGCGTTCAATCCCACAACAGCTTCCTGTGGCCCCGAAAAAAGAGTCACACCGCAGTCCCGTCTATCCGCCGTGTTCGCCATCAACCCGTACACACTCTATCATTTGCAAATTCCTACTTTTTGATGGTCTGCTTTTGGTGAAAATGCACGACTGAGGCACAGACGATGTCTTTTTTAGCTACCGATCAAAGGATCATTTCTCAGTAATTGAGGGTTTTCTAATGTTAAAACGCCGCTGACTTCTGCTTTCTATTCACATTTTAGCAGCTTAGAGGAACCAATGCATTTCAAAGTAATTTAATGTCTATATTTACTGTTCAAGTTTTCTGTTTGTGACAAGGTTTGAAGGCCTAAATGCTACCATACAGACTTGGAAGGCTATTCCAATATGGAAAAAGATACAAGGTGAGATATTGTACAACTTGTTTTAATGTATGGCAGCAGAGATCGTGACAACAAGTGGCTATTAAAATTGACTATAAAGAAGTTGTAACTGAGCATTTGTTTGGTTTTTAGTAGATGAACACACACTGACCTGTGTTGGTCCTGGGATGCAGGACAGAACCCTCTCGATGTTTTCCGAGGTCACGTCCACATCGTCCACTGCTACAAGCACATCACCTGAACATAGCACACAGAAAAGGAACATTTACAAAAAAGGTAATGCTAATAAATGATGCTATTAGTGTAAGTCTAAGTTTGACAGTCCCACATAAAAACGGGTTTGCCACAAGCTTTAGGACTAAAAAATGTATTCAATTTGAAAAACAGGGAGGAAGTGCTACCTGGATCTGACAGTAACGAAACACAAAGCAGATTCCCTTAATACACAGGTGAGCACGATGTTGTCCACAAGAAAGGGAATGAATTCCAACAAAAACAGGGTTGGTTTATCTAGTCAATAAAAACGCTACTTAGAATAATTTGATTGGTTGTATCCATTGGGAGTTGCTTCTGATCTATGCACTAGGCTGCATAGACCCAGTAAAGGGCCAGTAAAGAGCTTCACCTGCTTGTATGCAGGGAGGCTCACCACCATCTCAGTAACAGAGCTATTTCAGGTATTTAACCACTCTAATTGTTTAAGCATGTAGCTGCGCTGCATAAAAGCTTCTCTAAACAGTAACTTATGTGGGTAGTCATTTGTGGTGGAGCACAACTGGCGTTCCACTGTCTGCTAGTAAAAACTGTCCGATCATTAGCCCAGAGAGAAGTATATGACTTCAGAGAAGCCTAGCTTTCAAACAGACAGATTCCCATTTCTACAGGACCAGACCTGAATTTACAGTTTCATTCATTCTACCACACTGTGCTGAAACTTTCACTAAGACTGATTATAGCTGCCGCTCAGAGTTGGCCGTGAGAAGCAGCTATTAAAAGTCCTACACAGGTTTTAACAAGAACTTTGTGGTTTTACAACACAGAGCTGAACGATGAGAATGATTTGTATTACTTGTTACAATAGATTCAACTCACACAAAGAGCTTGGATATATCTAGACAACAAATAAAACAGCCTCACTCCCAAACCTAGGTTAGTTACTGCAGTATATTCCTCCAGAATAATCTAGTTATCTTCACAAATCCTACTTCATCTACTTTAGTTACATGGCTACCATTTGTTGACTTGATTAGGTGTTGTACGTTACGTTCATTTTTAGGCTTTGGATTCTTTCTCTGAATAAATGTGTGTGTGTGACTATGAATATGTTGTAATAATTGCGGCCCGTGCTTTGGCAGTGCATTTGTGCGGTGTGGAAATGAATGAGTCAGTGTTGGTTCATGACTCCACAGATGACTGTTATTGAAATCATAACTGCTGCATAGCTGCATTTTCCCTGTCATGGGGGCAATATGTTCTTTTTGAGGATGAAGAGAGGTCCTGCTGTAAAAGGTCAGTCAAAAAAAATACAATTTTCCTCTAAAGATTAAATTTCTCAGATACGTCCTGCCTCTACTGAGGTGTGTGTACATGTCATCGTCCAACTACAAACTTTTTAACAGGTAAGAATAGCTCTCGACCTCCTGAACACTACAGGAGACAGATCATACCTTGGCTGATAACATGCATTTGCTTCTATTTCTTAGTGAGGGCCCAAACTTGTGCAGTAACTTGTACATGGCCTTGTAACGAATAGCAATGTATTTTCAGCTAACTGTTAGAATTATGGTCTTACCAATTAAGATTTGGCCACATTTGATGGCCGGGCTGTTGGGTATTAATCCATGAACAGTCAGTCTTTCCTCCTGTCTGACCACTGCAGGGTCTCCTTGTCCTCTGCTCCAGGAGGGGCGATGCACCAACCCCAGCAGCGCCTCCAGCAGGCCTCCACTGTCCGAGAGAGGTGTTGATGAACCTACAAGACGTTTCGGGTTGAGGTAGACACACACTTCCTTCAGCTGCTGCTGCTGAACTGTCACACCCTGCCTTTGACCTGACTGGTTCTTCAGGATGGATGCTGGAGGTGATGATAAGGTCGAGCTGTCTTTACCCCCATCCTTCCCTCCTCCTCTGCGCTGAGATGGCCGGCGTTTTCTCCTCAGGATCCTGGCTAGCCTTTTAAGTGTGGGCTCGCCTTTTGTCCGTGAACTGCATCGCTGCTTCTTGTTTTGCTCCGTGATAATCTCTGCCTCCTTTTCGCTAAAGCGAACATGATTAGTGGAGACACCTTGATTAGCGGTGGCTTGGGCCAATGCAGCCTCCTCTTCGCCCTCACTCAGCTCCAGGTAGAAAAGCTCGCCATTCTTCTGAATGTCATCCAGCCATTCTGGCTCCAAATCACTGAGAGAAAACAAACAGAGCATCGAGAGATGGTGTGAAACTGGGAAGAGAGGGTACAGTAGCAGAGACGAGACATGCACTGGTATTAATTCATATGATGATACAGGACTAGATATTATTTGAGATTTAGGTCATCATGTCTCTTTCTGGTCAACAAAGCTGTGCTCAAATGTTTTACATTTATTAGTTGTTGTTTTTTTTTGAGTGAAATGTACAATAAACGCCTCTATTTGCTTGCCATCATATCCACATTACTAATTATTTCTGTCCTGAAAGGGATCAAAAATTATCCATGCATAGTTTCAACATTTAGGGAAGTGCTGGGTTTAATTTGTTTCCAGATTATTGACAAAAATCTTTTTTAAATTTACTTTTATCAGTTACTGCCCGTGTGTATTGTAATGAACAGACAAAAAAGGCTCAACTAAAACTACTATATGTACAAAGTGTAATCAGCTGCTTGACCAAAAGGGTGGGACTAAAAGCTATATATTTTGTCTTTTGGTTTTTCTCCTTTTAAACCCGCTTTGAAGAACTTGTGGTAGGCAGCTTTGACACGATATCCATAAATTTACTAAGGATGTCAAGAAGCATACAATTATTTATGAAGGTTTACCTCCCAAACTGAAAACACTCCCCAAAAACTATGAAAAGCACAAGGGAGGAGAGATGGAAACTGTGTGGATGGGAAGACACTCCCTCCTTGGCAAAACTGGTCACTGCCTGATATTTTAAGTACATATAGTCTCAAAGCAACTACTTATAGGGAAAATGTTCAATTTGCAGCCACACACCACAGCCTCTGCTTGATATCTACTGTGTAAACCATCAAAATGACTATTCAAGTGTCAAGTTACAGCATCTTCTCCTCACAAACGGTGCTAACTTTTTCTAGCTTCATCCACACTCATCCCGTTCAGTCTTAAGCAGCTTCGGGTGGTCTCATACTGTCACCTGCAAGTGCGAACGGTCTGTCTGTTTGTGTCTAGTCTCGGGGGTCAAGTTATCTTCTTACTCTGAGTAGTCGGAGCTGTTGAAACTCGATGCAGAGCCACGGTCACTATCGTTGTCGCGCTCGTCACCCTCCTCCTCCGTTTGACCGCGAGAAAGACTCCTCTCGGTACGCTGGCGGCCATTAGCGAATGCCATTTTCCCCAAGAGACGTTGTATATATTTCCCACTCGATCACGGAATAAAGCTGAACTTTTTTTTTTTTACCAAAACAAACGGAGATATTTTAACGCCATGTTGTGGGCGATGACGAGCGCTCCGGCGCTGTCACGTGACTCGAAGCCGCCCGCTGATTGGTCGACGGGGCAGTTGCCCCTGACGACGCAGAAGCTTTCGCTGCTCGCGCTGTGGCGCGGGCCAGGCGGCGCGAGGCTCTCATCCCATTAAATAATGCAGAAACCGCGAGGACAACACCACATACCTGCTCATATTATATTCACAGGGACATTAAACTACATCTAAACCTATATTTATATACATTTTATTAAAATACCACGCTGTAAAAAATATTACAAAACCATGGATACATCAAATTAAGATCGTTATCGTGCTGATGTCGCTTCTGACTGACAATAACTCCGCAAACACAATCAATTAACTGTGTCTAATGAACTTCTAAATTCACACATGCACATTTGCGCTTTAAATGTTGTTGCCCCCTTATTCTCCACCTCCCTGCACACATGCACGAGGTTTTTAAATCCCCTCCGGTATTTTCAGAAAACTTCTGGCCAAACAAAAGCACACAACTTCAGCTATGTAAAAAGTAGAAAAATGCATGGATAGTGTAAAGACTTTACTGACCTGTAAAGGAGAACACTGCGAATAGAGTCAAAGTCCTCCAAATTTTTAGAGAATGAACCTCCATCTATAGAAATGTTAAACATCATTTGTATGTCATGTTTTTTGCCGGGAGTGCGGCCAACAACGCTGCGTCAACTTAAACTGTCCAGTTTCTGAAGATGCAATTGAAAACCCTTTAAACTCCGACAGGTCCAAAGCAGACGTTTGAAAAACTGTTTTCCACCGACAAGATCCAAATAAATTCCTTCCCTCTGTCCCGCATGAAAACCACCGTGCAGGCTGAAACTGCGTCTCCGAGACCTGAACGAATCCGCCTCCAGTTTCTCACGTCAATCACGGACACGGAGAAGTGAGCGGTTCAACACCGACGCTATTCAAAGGGAGAAGAAACCCATTGGTGCTTTCTTTTTTTTTTATAAGGGTTTTGAGTGTTTCTCCAGGCCAGCAGAGCGGAATTTGTCTCAGCGGTCTTCTTGGCAGGTGGAGTAAAAAAAACCACACACCCGCCTACTCAGGCCTACCAACAAAAAGTTCCGCAGACAAGCCCACATTTGAACTTTCTTTTTTTTTTTTAAAGCGTAGTATTCAAGCCTGGCAAATAATGTTACTTCACCACGCGTATCCCTGGCAATAACCCCAACAACAAACTCACTCTGCCAAAAGATTCTTGATAATGGGGTGCCAGTGTACTTGACAGACAGCAGTGGAGGAAGTATTTAGATCGTTTACTTTAAATAAAAGTACCAATATCAGTCATGCATTCAAAAAGTTAAATTAATTAATTAAAATATAATAAGCTAATGCACTAAAAGCAGAGTACTATGTTCAGGGAGCTAAGTCATTACTATACAATTCTAAACTTGTTAACGTGTAAGAAACATTTTAATATATTAACTGATTGAAAGGTAGATTATTTTATAAGACAATGATGTGTTTTGCAGGTAAAATCATAATCTGTAAAGTAACTATATCGGATAAAATAATAATATATTAAAGTACACTATGTTCCCCTGAAATCAGTTGAGTAGTAAAGTATAAAGTGTAAAGCACCATTCATTTAAAAGACAAATATACAAGAACATCAAATATGCACATTAATTAAACAAATGTACTTGATTGCATTTGATGTAAGCATTGGAAACTTAATCCACCTTGTTAATTGGTATCATATATAATTTCCCATGTAACATAACTTAAGTAGAAACCACTTAACATGAACAAATCTCCCACTAAAAGACAGTCATGACGGTATTTATTCTTCACAGTATTGCACTACCACTCTGATCATACTCCTTCCCTCATCGTCCCCGAGGAGACAGTGAACGGTCATCAAAAGCAGAGAGCATATGAACTGAATCAAGTCTCTCTGCCCGCTTCGCGCTCAGGAAGGAGTATCACCGACTCTTCATCGTGGTTAGCGAGACCAACACTTTAGAAGCACATTTCTCAAGTTAGAAACTATAGAAATGATCCCTGAAAGTATAGTCTTGCCGGTTATCTGCTCCTGCCCAGCTACTAGTATGACGATCCCGGGCTTCACGGTCACGGTGCTCACACTGAACACTGTATACTACATGTTTGTATTGACAAAACGATCACAATTAACGTTTACACAGCGAACCAGTGGACTGCGCCGAATAAAAGCCACAAAATGTTCATATATCGTCATTTGTTGGCAAGATATAACAACATTTTAATCGCACATTACTTATAATATTTGCTTCCGGAAATACATTTTAACGCCGTTTTTCTGACATTATAAAACGCTGCTTATACATGACAGCTGTTCACACAATTAAATCTCCAATAACTGTTAATTAATCTATAAATTATCTGTATTTTAAACACCCACAATGCCGTCTGGTGGCGTATCCCTCCCCCGAGTCTCTCATTGGTTGCTGGGATGCTGCATGGCCGCGTGTTAGCTTCAAATGCTAACAACAACGGGACGATAATCATTGTTTTTGGAGGCAAAATCTTAAATAATCCCCAACACACGAACATTGGATTAACGCTGGAGTCACTCAGTGTAAAATAACTAAAGGTAGAAATAGTGTCACTTAGGAAAAGACGGGAACACGCCAATATATCGTTAAGATGTGCTAGATAGCAACAGGCCAAGTGTGCACCAACGTTTGTCTTCCGACTGCAAACGAGATTTCACCAAATATCGCGACAAGACAACCTGCGACACTTAAATATAAATATTCACAAGATATTAATGTTTCCGCTTGGTTCAGTCAAAGAAAACACACGAAACATGTTTTCCAACTTTACCTCACTTACAACAAAAATATATGAAGCGATGAAGATTATCTTTTGTAACATTTAAGTCAGCTATGTACGGTGTTTTGGTAATAACCTGTAATCACGTATTCTTCTACTCCAATGTCAAAAAACTGTTTTTATACAGCTGTTTCAGTAGAGAAACATAAGTTTGTATTAAAGGTAGTTTTTAGACTTTATTATGTTGTTGTTGATGTACTATAACACTATCATATAATTTTGAAATAGTAGTTAAAAAATGCTAATTTAGTTAATAACGGCAAAAAAGCACTAATAACCTTGATTACCTCCATTAAGACACATAGATAATTGAATTATTTAAGTGTTATATATTAATTGATTTTAGCAGCATTTACTATCATCGCCTTCAACGTTGACTTGTTTTTCTGTCTCGAGTTTAGAAATATAACAAGTTGTACAAAGTAACCTGTTGTTGGATGAAATTTACGCCATTAACGCAACATTAAATTAAATAGCATTTTCGACCGTGACACGTTTATTTACGGAGCCAGACTGAATATAAAAGTGAATCTTTGTATCATGCACATGTTTACAGCACCACACGTTTAGAAATTGTAAAAATAATTGTTTTAGGATAATGTTAATCTAGCCCGCTAATGCTATGCTAATTAGCGTTAAGTAGCCAACATTTATCAACCGTCCGAAACTTCAGTGTTTCGTTGTCTTAAATAACTAATTCAGCTTCATAGAAAAACCCCAAACGCTCCACAAGTTACCTGTCTTATTATCTAGATGTATACAATACATGTAAATCAATTATTTAATTGGTTAATGAAGGAATGATTAACTCACCACGGTGAAACGCCCTTTACATAATGGCGCCCCTTTGCGCATGCGTAATTAAAACAGGAAGAGAAAGGTTACAGCATTTAATTTAAGATTTAAATTGTAGTTTATTTTATTGTGTGCTATTCTTCATCTGAGTGGAATAAATTAGGCTTGGATAATGAGGATACTTACAAATGTATCTATTTAACATAATTCTGAAAATTCATAAAAGCCTTATTATTAATTTAATTACTCATGTATTAATTCTCAGAAATACATACATGGGCTACTTATAGTACTAAATGACATATACTACTGCTGTTACATGTTGAACAGATCAGTTGTAACTGATACATACATTTTGCTAGAGAGACCATAAGAAAGAAACACTGAGATTTACCTTTAAAAATTATGATCACTTATCACAAAGTTAAATAAGTGTCTGTTATTCAGTATTATTTTGTGTTTATATAGCCTTTTTTTGTCACAAAGGACATAGGCCTACATATAGCTGTGTTTGTGAACTGCGTCCTGAATTTGTATAATTCATTTTTGTCTTGTCCTCCACTCATAACGTTTGGCAAGATGTCTGTACATTTGCAACATGTTGACTTAAACTTGCTCTTTGTTATGCACATTTGTTTGGTTTCATTGGAAGCCAAAAGGACATATTAATAAATCGGAGTATTCCTAAAAGTACTTCACAGTCTTTTGGATATGAAAGAATCTTTGCACATAGCAGTGTATAGTGTATACAGTTTCATATAGCGTATGTTGGTGCCCAAGCAATTGCAAATTAAGTTTATGTGGAGTTATATCGGTATCAGACTGCCCTCTTCTGGCGTGTTAACGATCATGTAAATTATCACACTGTTGGTGACCCAAGCATGTTTTTTATAATCATTTAAAACATCACACAAACAACATCAAATATGCGGTTTATGTCTTGCTGAGTGGAACTATAATAAAGTCCCTTATTATTTATTTTCCTCCACGTTTATTCTCTTGACCCCGCCCCCCTCGTATTTGTTTACTATGACGTCATTCACATGCGCCGCTCACATGTCCACAACCTGGAAGCGACTCATTCTTCCCGTCAGTAATGTTTTCTCTCTTTCCTGCTTTTAAAACACCAAAGCACCAGAAAAAAGTCCGGACATTCACAGAAGAAAATAACGTCTTCGCGTTTTTTTAGGTGATGCATCTGAAGTCAGTGGATACAGAGGAGAGCAGCGGGCTGAAATGGCTCAAAGTCGCTCAGATGTGTGTGAAACGGAGCTGAATGGAGTTTCAGAGGTGATGGATCTGCTTCAGATAGAAGTGGAGACTGATGTGGCGGGAGACAGGCCAGGGAGAGAAGATGCAGCGTATTCAGTGAGTTTGTTTGCTTAAGTATATAGTTGCATTAAAAACCTGAATGAGTGTCTGAGATCATCTGATCTGGCACTCAAAGTATTCCTATCACCATTGTAAGATACAGAAAGCAGGTAAATCTTAGTAGTTCCTGTTTTTTTAACTCAGGGGTTTCATGTTTTTAGATTACTTTGGTTGATTAAATGCATGACTCTCCATGATTTTAGAAACTTTTGTGACCCACTGGGTTTATAAAATATTTTCAAAACCCATCAAACAAGATAAAAATAGACTCCAAGACTTCTTGAGTTATTCTAAACTGTTAATGGTGTTTTGTCTGTTTTATGAACAGAGGAACGTGTTGAGGAAGCAGCGAAACTGGGAGAGGCAGGTGGCGGCAAAGAAAAGCAAGAGGAAAGAAGAAAAGCAGAGGAAGAAGCTCAACCGCGAGCAGGAATCAGGTGAAGACCAAGTGACTCATTTGGTTTTAGCAGAGAGACTGAAGGTGAAAGTAATTTATATTTCAGTCTACAGCTTCTATAACCAGAACACCTGTCTTTACCGTGTTTTTGTCATGCAGGTGCAAGCGCAGATAATCCTCAGTTTACCAAACGGGTCCTGAAAGCGATCACCAAAGAGCGTTTAGCTGAGGCTCAGTCCACAGGGCTCAAACTCTGCGTTGACCTGAGTATGACAGACAGCATGTCTGACAAGGTCGGTGCCCGATGAGCCTTACAAGTAACTCCATCAACTCTTAAACTGAAACAAAACAACTGAAAAAGAGACATTTACTTGTCTGCATTAATGCACGTACCTTCAACTGTGTATGTCTTTCTGGTTCAGGAGATAAGTCGACTGGCAGGCCAGTTAAGGAGGCTGTACGGGTCAAACAAGAAGGCGAGTCGACCGTTTCACCTTTTCCTGACAGACCTGAGGGAGGACAGTCGTGTCTACAGAGAGTGCATTCGGATGAACGATGGCTTCCTCAACTACATGGTGATTATTGTTGTACACATCCTGAATTTCGCTGTTAAATACGTCTTAAAGGAAAGACGCGGCAGGACATCTCCAGTTAAAAGTTTTGGAGTAGTATTTAAAGTGTTATTTTATCCTAAAACTGAAAACATAAGATGCACATTTAAGCTGTAACCTCTAACTGAAAAAACTGAACCTGATAACAAAGCCTTGAAAATAAATATTAAACATTGACTTTACTCACTTCTCCGTAATCTTGACTGGGAATAGTTTTAATTTTTAGCAACAGATTCAGATTATTTTTACTTTTCATTCCCTTTGTCTGTTTATTTCAGATGGACATAACAGAAGAAAGCTGCCTGGATCTTTTTCCTCCAGAAACCGTCATCTACCTCACACCAGATGCTGAAGAAGGTTTGAATGATTTTCCTCAACGGCATTTATGAACAAAATATCATAGTGCAGAGGAGATTAACTTTTCAGAAAGGTTGAATTTAGTTGAAATGCATCTTTTTGGCCAGCAGAAGGCATATTCTGACCATCTATTCATACAGTAACTTAACTTCACACATTACAACTTTTACTACTGCTACTACTAATACTACTACTACTACTAGCACTTTACTAAATAATGTTTTCAAACTTACACATGGTAAAACACAAAGATAAAGTAAAGTTGATTAAAAAGGGTAAATAATACATATGAAATTATAATAAATGGTACAATGAGAAAAAAAGAGAATTCCAGAGCAAAGCTACAAAGTGCTATATTTATATTTATATATCCATATTTAGTGTATTTTCCTATTTGATTCTCTTTAATACTTAATTTTTTTATTATCTCCTTTTATTTCAGCTTTAGAAACAGTGGATGCTGACAAGGTGTACGTCCTCGGGGGCCTAGTGGATGAAAGCATCCAGAAGGTATTTTACATTAAGATGGATTATAACTGCACCACACAGACTTCCCATGGCAGCAACTCTATCAGCTAATTCAATCAATTAATAAAATCCAGTAGCTCATTGAAATTATATGAGTGCATGTGTAATTTACTGGATCTAGTGGAGCTTCTTGCCAATTCTCCCCTGCAGAAGTTGAGCTTCTCGAGGGCGAGAGAACTGAGCGTCCGCACGGCGAGGCTGCCAATCGACGAGTACATGGTGAAGAAAAACAATACCAAGAACTTCCACTCAAAGATCCTGGCTGTTAATCAAGGTGAGTAAGGCTTTTCATTTGCAAAAGACAACTAAAGCTTTTCTGTATTTGTCATTAACAAAGTATTTCTCTGTGCAACAGTGTTCGACATCTTGTTGACTTTCTGCAACACCGGCAGCTGGACAGCAGCCCTGCAGGCGTGGTTCCCCAGTGGGAAGGGATTTGTTGTTGCACCAGATGATTCCCAACCATTCCCCGTACCTCCAACACAGATTTAGCACATGGTTTCATTTCACGGTCCATTTTAATTCTTGCCTTCTACAGAACCCTTTTTGGGTCTTTACCGTCCATGTTAATTACCTGAGGGGAGTTGACCCAATGTGCCTGGTTTCAACACTGTTGTTTAATATTTGTCAGCATTTTTTACACTGAAACAAAAAAGCATCATATTTTTTATACTGCAGTTGTTTATTAGTTTTCATCTGACTTCAGGAATTTAATAAAAAAGGAACTTGTGGTATTTTAACTTTTTCATAGGACTCATTTATGTTGAATTCAGCAACTGTTTTTTAAAATTTTTTATTAAAGTAGACAAATCCCTGAGTTTTTGTAAATAAAATGACAGAGACATCTTTTCAATGGGAAATTACTTCTTTTGTTTTTCTATGTGCTTCCCTGGAGAGAATTTGTTCTGGAAACACTGTTAATCGAATCACTTTTTGTACATAAAATCTCAATACAAATGTATTTTATTTTTTGTGTTGAGACAACATGAGAGACAACAAACAAAGGTTGATTCCCACAGGAGATGTAGGCGTGAATCAGGCAGCAACGAGATTCATCATTCCTCTAACTTTAATTAAAAATAAACCAGTTGTGTCTGAGATATTAAGTTTAAATTATAAATGTTGACCTTTAAGCGGCTGATTATTTCCTAATTAAATACTGGATAAGAGACAGTGTGTATTAGTGGACAGCCTTTATTTGGGTAACTCCTTGAACTGTTTTATGTTTTTGGAAGACCATGGTGAGTCCTTGTCTTATCATCTTGCATGTTTTACTCATACTCTGTATAAAAGACAGTTTTACTGTAAAAGGTCTTACTGGCAGCAGCAATTATACTTTAAGAGATTTTTTGCCTGATATCTAATTACTTTTCAGGGGGGTTTTGTTTAACTTGACTGTTCTGGCCTAAAAAGGAAGGAAACAGGGCTGGAGAATGAATGATGTCATGCTGTCATGTTTTCCAAAGAGCACTGGCTTTATCTCAGGTCCTGACCCACATTTCTCTGGTTAATATTTACATTACTTGTTTGATAATGTTTAAGTCATAATTTCCAGTTAGTGAAAGAGGCATTTAAGCTGCTGTTTGCAGAGAAAATAAGTTTTTCTAATGTGATGTTTACTGTATTTTCTGATCTAACCAGCTTGATCTTGTCATTTTTATGCAATTTTGTCGAACATGTTTAGTCTCAAATAACAATCTGTTGTCCTTTCACTGTGCTTTAGTTGGCTTGAATGGAATTACTCTTGTTGGATCCTTAATACATTTGGAATATGTTTGGTTTGGCTGGCCAAGGTAAGGTTAGGTTAACAATTGCATGATTAAAATATTACTTGTTGCAGAAGTTTCCACGGGGAAAGTATCTCCCACTCATTAACATCAGACTTATCTTATGAGCGAGACAAACAGTACACCTGCTATACCATTTTGTGTAAAAATGTACGTATCCCTAAATGAAAATAGATATTTTCCAGTGAATGTTATTTAGTCATGTTTGGAGAGTTGGTTTATCGCTCACTTCAAAATGAAAATGGTTCTGTAGAAAGATAACTCTCATTGTCCCTCTGGCTCTTAAGCAGACGTCAGCGAGAGATTACATTAATATCTGGAAGAGAGCCTGCCTCCGTCCTCTTGGAAGGAATTCCAAAATTCAAAAGAATTGTTTCACAAGCCTCACTGCCGCAAATGCTTAAAAAGGTAGTGTGGAAGTATCTAAAAAATATATAAAAGTATATATAAGTATATAAAAGTTGACACCTTGATATCTTTTTCACTGTTAGAGCAACCACTTATCTTGCCCAGTTGTAAAGGGTATGCACAGATAAAATAAAAAAAAAACAGCATTTGGCTGCTATGAATGAAGAGAGCTACCAGAGTAAAAAGAAAATATGCTGGAAAACTCAATATGGTCTGTGGATGTTAAAACTTGTCCAAATATTGACATCAGGGGGCCTGAAGATTTCCACACCTGATCTTATAGAATTTGTCTGCCTGATTAAAACCAAAAGCACTTCAAAGCACACTATCAATGTGCACACTCACAGTCATGAGAAGATGTCAGATCATGCAACAAAAAAAAAAGGATGATTACTTACTTACTAATGCATTATAGTGCTCTGTTCTTTCAGCACTTCAAGTCATGTTTTTCCTAAACATTTATACATAAACTCAACAGTCTGTCATTTGCTGGTTCGATCCACAAACTGCTGGATGGATAAAATAAAGGTTTAAAAAAAAAAAGTGAGATTGGTTTTGACTACTGTGCTTGCAACCACGGCCCCATTAGACTTTTTGACATAGGAACACTCAAACCTCATTTGTAGGTGGTGAATGCTATAAAATGTGCTGTTCAAATGAGGTATTCAGGTTTTATAAACAAGCAATGTAGTAGTTAACTATTGAACTTAGAATATGAAGAGAAATAAAGCTGAAGAAGACCCGATGTTAGTCATATCATACAATATTTATTATGAAGTTTATTCTCCAGACATACCAAACTCCTGATTTCAGTGACCCCCATCACCTTTCACTGCCTTGTTTTCTCTGGGAACAACTTGGCCCAGGCGCTCTGTTGCTCTCAACTGATTCCTGGGAATTAAAATATGGTGGTCTATAAATCTCCCACCATACTAATAGTGTCACTTGATGTACATTATTTAAATGTGGAATGTATTTAGTCATAAAATTTAGTTCAGACATTCATGTTCCCCTCAGGATGAATTCAGTAACTTTGGTGGATGTTATTACCCAGCTACAGATCACATGTAAATGCCAGGTGTGCATGGGGCATTAGTGTATATCTTAAATGTTTTAAGTATGTTATCATGTCTTATGTTCAAGTCTGTGTGTCTTTTGTGTTTGGCAAATTTCCCCTTGGGGACAAAAAAGTTTATGCAAAACCAATGACTGTTCAACAGGACAAAAATATGGTACAACAGCATTCACATCCAGAGCAAACGCAGGTGTCAGACTGAGAGCATGAAACACATTTTACTTTTTAAACATATTTATTTTTCACATTAGATTTTTCAGTGTCATTAGGCATTTTACAAAGGAATCAGTCATTTCTTGCTATTGCTGGCGAAGCTTCACCAAAAGATGTATGACTTGGAAATGATATGTTACATATTAGAATATTACACATTTCATGCTACATACGGTACCTGCTTTCAAAACGTCATACAACCAAACTTTCTACACAGAGAAATGATTTACATTTTGAGTCACACTTGACTTTTTACAAGCACAAGTAAACACGTTTACATTACAGCTGATTTCTTACATTCCATTTACTTCCTAACACAACCACACACTTATCTGCTCTAGTGTGCTCTTCCTGACACTTCAACACCACAATATAGAATCTACATTATTAAGAACATTTGTATGAAATATTTGGTACAGAAGATGCAAAAAGTTATTTAAGTTACAGACACTGGGTTAAACACTGTGTTATTTGTTATTTATTAAAGTAAAACAGCATGGCTCATAGTTGCAGAAGGGAGTTACTTTCATCAGCTTCATCTTTTTAATTTGTATCATGATTATGACATAATTATGGCATCATTCATGACATGAATTATGCTTGATTCTTGGGAAGTGCTCCCTTCAGTTGTTTTTCAAGAACAAAGTGGATCAGTTTCTTCACCCAGGAGGATCGAGGGTTCAGGCAAACCTTCTCCCCGCTTGCCAGGCCAGCTCTGGTCAAAAAGATTTCTCACAGTTAGAGCCGTAGAAAAAGATCTCAAAGACACTGAGAACATGAGTCAAACACCACTCTATCCAAACTTCTGCTATCATTTGGTTCATAGTATCGCCTCACACAATGATCCAAGTCCTGTTTCAAAGGCAATACAAGGCAATTTCTTCTGCATAGCACCGTTCAAAAACAAGTGCTTTACATAAGACATAAGGGCATTAGGACATGATGTAAAAAAGTTAATATAAAAGGACACATATAGGATTTAAAATATAAAATACAATAAAAGATAGAAAAATAAGCTAAAATCAATAACCCCAGACATTGACTCTAAAATCATCACTTATAATGTAATCTCACCACGTGTCATTCATGTGAAATTGTAGAATGGAAACTAATCCTCAGTTAAACCCCAAATTCTTATTGTCTTCAGTGATATCTATGACCATAACCATAATAGTCTATTCAAGATTCTGTGATGTAAAATACTGTGCTGAGCTCTGATATTCCAAAGAACTTCAACAAAGGAGAGAGTTGGAAAAAAATAAATTAAACATTTGATTACATTGTAAATCCTACCAGATATTAAATTACATTCCTGAAATCTTCCATCTGATTAGCTTTTGTGACTGTGAAGGAAAACAAAAAGAGGAAAGACTCGAAAGGGCCTGACTGGACTAATAATGTGGAAAATGATGTATATGTGGCTGGAGTTCAGCTCCTTATATCTCTTATCTAAGCTGGGAGAGTGTGGGAGATCACACCCACCTACATTCCTATCAATTAAACTGTGTCTGTATTTGCAATCATTGTCATACAGCATACTAAAGTCCATTACTCATCCATGATAGAGGCATAAATAGTGACATTATAGTACAAACATACTTGTTTTGTACCATCAGACCAAACTAAAACAAGCATTTCTACTGAAAGGATTTACTGGCAAAGATTTATTTGACAGTTTACAGTGTAGAGATAGAAAGAAAAGGTGGGTGGAGAGGTGGGTGTGATATGCAACAAAGGTTCTCACTGTTAAACTGCTATAACATAAATAATGTTCCTCAGTTCACAGAGCTAAATGTAAAAAAGCCTCAGAACCGATGGAAGTAAATCCATGTGACATATAATTAGAGTG
Organism: Lateolabrax maculatus; assembly: GCA_031216445.1. Taxonomy (NCBI): domain Eukaryota; kingdom Metazoa; phylum Chordata; class Actinopteri; order Acropomatiformes; family Lateolabracidae; genus Lateolabrax; species Lateolabrax maculatus. Next base: position 6,158,100 of record CM062207.1, read on the forward strand.
GGTCAATTTATTTATTAGATGATTGGCCGGAAATTTTTATTAAATTAATAATCATTTTCAATCAAATGTGAGGATTGCTGCTTTTCTTAGTTTGCCTTTGTGTGACGACTTTGATTAAACTTACATGACTTCTGTTTCCGTGCAGTGGGGCCCTTCAGGGATGAGCTTGATGCTCCTCAGGTTGTCCGGAGGGATGATCCTCGACTCCACCTGCAGGCACCGACAGTGTGTGTTGTAGTCCCTGCTGATCGGCGGCATACCTGTCATCAACAGACACTCAGTATCAGTCGAAACAGATTTTTACCAGTTTACGCAGACAAACTTACCACTTCGACATCTCTTTTTTCTAAATCACTTTTGAAAAGAAGCTTGGACTCTAAAAGACATTGCTTTTGCTGCTGTTTTATTTGAAAGGTCCATTTGTTCTTGTGTGTTTTGATGCTTGTAACCTGTTATAATGCAAACACACACATCAGTAACATATCAAAGTAATGGCTGAGGCTCTAACTCTGCAAACATTTGTCAATATTCTTTTGAAATCATGAGTTCACCTTTCCACAGTAACTGAAATACCAATGCAACCTCCCCTTCCTTATTTTATTTTATTTGTAAACTGATGTGTTCCTGGGTAAATCCAAAAATCAAATGCTGACAAGACCATTTTCTAACTGCATGCATTCATCACAACCTCCAGCCTTGGTATTTCAACACTCTAACACTTTCTAACTTCCTCTTTTTCTCTTCCTGTCATCTTCCAGTTCACTACAACCTAAAAACTCATTGTGCAGTCATGGTCACTGTAAAGTTTGGGGAGTTACAGGACTGTGATTCTAACTTTAAGGAGTAAAGCAGTCAGTGAGCACGCCAAAATATGACTCAACTACACCACTTAAATACACAGATAGATGAAGTTAGACCTGATGTATGTATACATTTGTACACATTTCATCCTTGTGTATTTGTTGTACAATAACTTTTTTTCATACATACTGTATGTCTCCACATGAGCGTCAGTGGGTTCATCTTTTAATCATGTTGCCAGACGAACCAGATGAGGTTATTTCAACCTCTAGTCAAAATCCCAAAGTATTCCAATATGTTTGGCTGATGCACAAAGAAATCCTGCTCAAAATGCTGCACATCTTGATATTTTTTCAAAATTACCTGAATTCCCCCAAATTTCCACAGATAACAAATATATTCAGCTGAATTACAAGGAAATGTTTATAAAGTGGTGCAAATGTAGACTTTTTTCTTGCCAAGGATTACACCATCCCAGACTACACCTGTGTTTTTGGGTGCGTGATGTGATGTTTTCATGTGTTCCCACTTTCTAAACGCATCCCATTTATTTTACTACAGTGTCAAAATCAGTTTCTATACTTAAAAATTAAATTAAATTATTAAAAATTCATTCATTTATAGGTGATACATTAGTGAACATCATTGTTCATCATACAGTCTGCATTTTTTTTTGTCCAAGTTACCTTCAGTGGTTGAATGTAGCTACAGTAGGCACATTTATTGCAGTACTGTACTTTAGCACACTCTCAAAGTACTTTTACTTTACTTGAGTATTTCCATTTTATGGGACTTTATACTTCTACTCCACTGCATTTCAGGGAAAAATTTTACTTTTTACTTCGCTACATTTGTCCTACAGTTATACTTACTTGTTATTTCTGCAGATTCTACATAAATATTATGCATTTTTATAGAAAATTAATAGATAGTTGACATCAGTTCTATCTTCTTTATATATTAAGGCTTCAGTAACGATATTCAATATTATTGTATATAATAACAAAAGTCATTGTGCTAAATGAGTACTTTCACTTTTAATACTTTAAATACATTTGTTTGTTGATAATACTTTCATTTAAGTAAAAATTTGAATGCAGGGCTTTTACTTGTAGTGGAGTTTTACATGGTTTTGCTTATTTTCCTTAACCAAAGGATCTAAATACTTTTTTTTAACTCCCTTTTTCTGTCCCTTTCAAGGGGATGTTTGGGATAAAGGAAAGTTCAAGGAATTAATTTTTGCTTTAAAATATCCACATATTGCAGAGTTTCCTTTACTGTTGCAAAACACCAGTGGATCACCCTCTGGTCTACCAGGAAGAATTTCCTTGCTCTAGGTGTGTTTAAGTGACCTATTAAAGTACTAATGCTGTTTCTAGATGCATATCACTTCACAGTTAAACTAAACTTCCCAGAAATGATGAGTCACTAAAACTTGTGTACAGTGTAGTTGTGCTCTTACCATTAATGAGGACAAGCAGGGTCCCAAACATCAGCAGTATGCAGAGCTTCATCTTGTTTATGCAGCTTTTTGTTAAGTTCTTCTCAGACAGATGTCCTACAGCTGTTTTGACTGTTTATATACAATCTGCACTCCAGTATTTATACATATAGTGATCATGTGCTCATCATGAACTTAGCTGTAGGAGATGTGAGAAAAAAAACCCATACCGCGCGTGTGTGTGTGTGTCGCGGTTTCACTTTAATGCATTCACATGTGCAGCAGAAGGTGGTCATGGGACGGTAGGTTCAGGGACAGACCAGAGGCCCCGCTGAGGTTAAGAGACGACATGCTCGGGGCCTGCGGCCAGAGAAATGACTCATACAGACTGAGCGTGTCCTTCTGGGCAGTCAGCCAGCAGCTGCTTTTCTCTTCTGCTTGTCATAGCTCTGCAGAAGTATACAACTCTGTTTCCCCACTCTGATTCCGAAAGAGGATTATTATAAAATGATCATCAGATACAGTTCTGTAAACAAACACAGTTTCACCTGTGGCTACTGTGCATATGATACTGTAGTATAGTAATAGTGTTGTTGTTGTTTTTCTCCTGGGGGCTTGTTCTGACCCTTTATATACAGTACAGTCCAGTACAATACAGTTACTATGTGAAATTGTTTCTTCTTACAAAGTTTCCATTATTTTTTCTTATTTCCATTTGATGTTAGTTTGTGTTGTGGATGTATTTTAGTTTAGTTAGTCCGGGGGGGTATTAAAGCAGCATTAATCAATGTTTGTATATAAACAATGACTGAAAGGATAGTGATACTGGTGATGATACGGAAAATATAAAATAAAGAGCTATACACAACCCACATTTGTCAGAAGGATGAAATTATATAATTTAATTCCCCAGATCTACTTGTATCTGTTCACCAAGTGATATATAATATAATATAACAACTGAAATAATTATAATTTTTGACAAATGACAAAGCGCTTTCAGACTAGACTTGAGAAATATGACTCCCTTATGATTGAAGGCATGTGTCTTAATCAGACATTGGGGTTTTAAATGTGGGATAAAAGTGGGTCATCATGCAAAGCCTCAAGGCCACATGACTGTAAGGAATGAAATTATTATTACAGTATGACTTGGCAAAATTCTCTTATTTTGAAAAACAAACTTAAGGGGACTTTTAATGGGATTTTTACAACACAAAGCACAGAGAGGCCATTATATACTGTATTGGTTTAATAAGATAATTAATTACTAATGTAAATATCATAATATCTATGACAATGTGACTTTTCCTGTTTGTTCTGCCCTAACTGTTCAGTGATAGAGAACAATGCTTGAATCCTAAAAGGCAGTGGTGAGCCAAAAAAATAATAGAAAACATTATTATTAGTAATACTAATTAGTATTAGTAGTAGTATTTGCAATGTTTGTAGTAGTTCTCTTCTAATTTACCAGCTTTTTCTGTCTATTGATGAAATGCGACTTTGCTATTCATGTTGATTACGGGCCAAAGTGAAGCATGAGTGTTCCTGCTGGAGGAATTCAGGGGGCTGAATAGAAACCTGTTTAAGAGCAGATACGTTTTCTCAGTGTTGTAATAACTATTGCAACAGAGGGTCTCAGTTATAAAATATTTATTGCTTTACTTCTCCTTCTTCTTCTAGGAAAAAGGAAGATAAAAAAAGAGGAAAAGGAATTAAGAAAAAGGGATTGATTGAGGGCAGGTGTGTGTGGGTGTTGCTGTCACTCTGTGATCTTCCTGTCAGCCACGTGCAGCAAACATTTCCAGGTTTGTAGCATATTTTATATGAAAAAATAAATTTGATTTTAGACATTATTCTGTGATGTGGTCTGTCCGTTTATAATAAGAAGTACTACTGTGCCACGTTAGCAGTGTTGTTCTGTGGATGGAAATGTCGGTCTACCACTTTGGTCCAAACTGAAATGTCTCAACAACTATTGGATGGATTGGCATGACATTTGGCACAGACATTCATGGTTAACAATGCAACTATCTACAGTTGAAGTTCTTATAGAAAAAAAACTTGATTGGCTCCTTTTAACTAGAAACTTATTTATTTATAATAAAATGCCAACATCACATGGTAAGAGTCAGTGTTGTACATTATGATTTCAGCCTTTATAAAACAAACATTCCATACTGCACCATACAGTATGATATATATGCACACAAATACACATTTGTTTGTAATAAAACAACAGAAAAAAATCATCCTTCAAATTAAACAAATGATGACCTTGACCAGCTTGAATTACATCACAAACAATGCTTTTACAAAAAGCTTGTAAGATGACAGACTGTTAAAATGTTTAACTAGATGTAGTGAATAAGTGCACAGCAGTTTGGACAAACATACAATACAATCACAGTCATCAGTGTACATAAATATCCAACTGAGAGAGGAGCTTCTCATCTCACCAAAACTGACACCTCATAAAAGCACCCTGTTTACCCAGATGAATATTGTGGGTAAGTGCACTTAAAAATTTGCCAATGCTCAGTTATGGCTGCCTGAGCAATAAATATTTCACACTTTAACACCTTCCTATCAATTGATACCAATGTACCAAGCTCAAATCTGGTGAACTGAAACAATTTCCCATGTTTCAGTTTTGTACCACCTGATTTTTGTGTTGTAGAAACAAAAAGGAACTACAACAACACTGCCCTTACTTTGGGCGGTGTGCTGATCTTTCTGCTCACAAATTGCATTTTGCATTATGATGAAGATGATGTTGGCGCTGCTGTCGCTGATGTTGTGGCTGGTGCTGTGGCAGTTTTTGATCTGGTGGTGTTCATTTTAGCAGCACGGGCTGGCTTCTTGCTGTGAAGAAAACATATCATGGTCAACCTTTGAAAACAGTGGTTTCCAACCTGTCTGACTTGTGATCCCCTAAAATGAAGATATGTCTACTTGTGACCCCTCGTCACAGTTGGCAAATCTCACTGGATGGTGGCCAGTTCAACCAAAGTTTGTCTTACACTAGAGGAAAGTCAAACAAAATACACTATCTTATGACCCTGATTTATCTTGTGAGCCATTAAGGGTGTTCGGACCCCTAGGTTTGGAACACCTGCTCTAAAACAAACAGGATTTTTGTAACTCAAGTGCGAAATAGAAAAAGCATTAATGTTGGATTAATAAATGTGGTGTATATATATCTGCTTATTAGAAACCTATTTCCCTTTTGAATCACATGCCTCAAGTAGCTGTAGGACTACATAAAGTACATTTTAATTCCTCTTTCTTTCAAGCACACTGACAGTAAAGAAGACCTGATATGCAGAGCATCACACTTTGGAAACACAACATGACTGCAGACCTCCTCCGCTTGAAGAAAAAGTTTAAATTGCTCAATTTTAGCATGCACTTTATTTAGCAAGCTTTCCCTCATCTTTCCTAATTACATAAATATTGATTCATTCAGTGCTGACAATGGCGAATTAAAGCGCAAAAAGCTTTTCTTTGGACTTACGTTGACCTTGATAGTAGGACTGTTTTGGTGAAGATTTCGTTGGGGTCAAGACACTTTAAGCTTTTATCCTTCAACGTGACACTGTAAGAAAAGAGAAAGCTTTAATGTAAAACAACTCTTTAAACAACACTGACAAATGACTGTAATTGGAAAATTAATATTAATCAACACTGAAAAATAAAAAAAACCCTTCTATGTTGTCTATTTGTGTATCTATTTCTTTATGTTACAACAGGTACTTACATGATTTCTTGCTTGGGGCAGTATGGACGAGGCTCAATCACATTGACATTAGCAATGAGAGCGACCCTTATGGCCTTGTATTCTCTTCTACATCGGCAGGCTTTAATAGCTGGAAAAAATAAGAAACAGTGTAAATGGAATAGCACAGTACAGTCTAATCTTTCATGTTTCATGTTAGGCAAAGCAAAAGATTCAAAGAGGGAGATGTTTTTAGTCAAAGTTTGGTACATTTCAAGCCACATACTAAATGCCTAAATACAGCAAAAACTTACTTGCTGAAGTGCAAATGGCAATGCAGGCCAGGGTTATGATGCACTGGATTGTTTTCATCCTTGTCTTAAATGGTAGAAATTAGTGAGTGATCTTCAAAGAGGATCTGCTGAGTCCTATGAAGCCTTTTGTCTTGCAGTGATTTCCTCCCTCAGATTTGGAGAATGTGCTCCTGCGGTGTATATTCTTCTCTCCTTGGGCTGCCTGAGTGTGCAAGATAGTGAGCCCCATATTTTCTGCACCTCCTTTTTATATATTCACAGCTAGGGGGACATGGTTTCCTGAGAAGTGATTTAAAAAAAAGGAAAATTATGTGTCGCCACTCTTGTTCTCATTGTTTCGTAATCCATTTACTTTTCCTCAGAATCCACTGCAGCTGACACTGTTTAGTTCCTTTTAAAGACTTCCTGCGCGCTGAGGAAGGGGTCCTTGCTGGGACTTGCTTGCCTTCAGAGATGATATCTTCTTTATTTCTCACTCTTCACGCTGTAATGCAACACTTTTGCACATAAATCCTTGTTAATGCAGAGCTTACTGGTGGTCTAAAGTGTATGTGTGGACCATCTTTGTCAACTGAGCAAACTCCATCTGCTGAGGAAGACTGATCAAAAGCTCTTGGAAAACCAAGTTAATGGACCTTAGGTTAAGATACAAGATATGTTTTAGTCTAACTAATACAAACTCAACGAGCATTTTAGAAAGGAAAATTAATTTATTAACTTTTTCCAGTCTGTTTACTCCGGTCAACCAATCAAATTTCCACTCAAGTACCTAAAGTATCAATATTTCCAGTCCTATTTCTTGTTTACTAGTATCAATATTATTCATATCCATCCATTCTGGACACATTAACAGTCCTCTTAGTGCATGCTCTTTATGCTTCTCTGTTGCTGTTGCGATCACCTCATTTAGTTGAGAGAATTCATACAATAGATATGTGTAATGCAATTTTAATTAATGCAAATATTGTATATATTTTTATGTCTTAAGTGTGTAATGACACTCAGTGGTATTCAAAATGTATTCAGAAATAGGATATTAATGATGCATTCACTTCATAAGCCATCATACATGATTCTCTCCTACATTATAACACATTTGCCATCAGTATTGGTGAATCTGGCCATAATATGACTTGATTTTGTGGTATCACCCTCCCCTACTGTGCTACCCTCCTTCTTACCTCATATTAACGGTGAGTTTATTACATCAAACTTACACCCACTACATCCCTTTTATTTACAAGTTCTTACAGGCATGACTTCCAGCTAAATGGAGGGGGGGTAATCATGTTGCAATTCAGCACAGATGTCAGCCAAGAGACATTTTTTTTCCTGCAATCTTTCAGTCACAACAAGAACTCTTGTCCGTCTTCCAAACAAAGATATATGACAAAACATGATATTCTAGAAAATCTGAATATTGTGATCATGATTATGGGAAATGAGCAACATCCAGCTAGCCTGGGAACCAGACGAATCTGCGAGCTCATGCTTCATTTGCTCTGGCAGATACGTCTGGCCCCCTTCCCATTCAAACTGATTTCCTTGGTACTGGAAGCGCTGTTGTGTGGGGCGAACCAATCACAAGCGTTTATCTAGTATGAGCCGGGTTTAATATACGATAACTGACAGAGACGAGCGCCGTATCTTTGTAAATATCCAAGATGACTGCAGCGGCAGTATTAAACGGACTGGACAGTAAATCTTCTCTAAAAGAAGAACAAACAACTGCACTTAAACTTTATGTTGATAAGAATTATGTGTTTGCGGTTTAACACTGAGACAAGCGTTTGAAATGATTTACATATAAATCAAATGTAAAACTAAAGCTTATTTGGTCATTTTAGGGAGGCTGACACTGCCCCCGATATACTACGGAGTTGGCGAGCGCAAAGTTAGTGTGACCCATATTCATTAAGGCCACAATTAGACCCAGGCTGAAAGATACGGGTCTTTTCCTTTAAAGAAGGAGGAGAAATATGCTTATTTGCTTTCTTGTCAAGAGTTAGATGAGGTTGGATGAATAGCTGGTTATCTTAGCTTTGCATAAAGACGAGAAACAGGTGGAAACCACTAGCCTATTTACTGGAGTCTCTGCTGGTTGTCTTTCCATTAGTACCAGCCAAGTCTGGCACAATCTGCAAATTAAACAAATAAGGTGTAACATTTTCATTAGTGAACATCTGAAGAGTTGGTAGAAGCATTGTGCTACCTTTTGAAAGATTTGACAGAGCCAGTGTAGCGGTTTCCAGACAGTCTTCGACGTGACGATCGTGTGCTGCTTAGCCTGGTGTTAGGAGAGCACAGTGAGTCTGAGAAGTCACATCGAGCCTAAAGAAAATAACCCACAATGGAACAAATCATTTGAATAAAATGGAGGTAAATAACACCTGTCATTTACAGTAATCTGTTTCACAGAACCCTTCCATCAATTCATTTTAAGTACAATATAGCAACAGGTTTCAAAGGGTCTTTTTCCTTATTTATAGTCTTTTTTGGTGTCATGCCCTAAAACACATTTTCCAAAAAAGTTTTTGAGGGACTATATCCCTGTATAAACTTTTTCTTGTGTGTGTCTCGTCATTTACAGTTAACACACACACTGACATCAAAATGTTTAATTCCAGCAGAATAAAATTGATGCTGGTACTATCTGGGAATACTGATTAAAAATAAATACTTCCCATATGGAGGCGCCGCAGGAGCAGTGTGAAGAAACTAAGGCACTAAGGAAAACTAGCAAAACTGGCATATGTTCACACTGGCATTTTTGTTTAACACAGAAGAAGCTGCTGCTTCCTCACCAGAGAAATGGCCTAGGTGCTCATCGAGACACTTGTCATCTCCCACCTGGATCCTGAAACTCACTCCTCGCCGGAGCCCCTGCGCCTGCATCCAGTCCAGAATGAAGCTGCCCATCTGGTATTCAACCTCACCAACCTCACATCCAGGTCAATACTCTGGTACTAGCCTTCGGGGAACTGACAACAACTGCTTCTTCCCACCTCCAAGCAATGGACACACCCCACTCTGGAGTGTCCTTTTTCCGTCTCTGGACGATTGGAGGTCACATCACTCTGAGGACTTGTACATCCAGGTTCTCCTCTGTTCAAAAATACAACCTCCAAGCAGTTGTAGTCCGACATTGTCTTGGTTTTGAGCCAAATTAAATCATTGTTGACCCTGGGAACAGCATGTCGGACAAAATAGTCTCAATTTGAAGATCCACTTACCACTTTTTTACTACTACACAATGGACTCTGCAGGCAAGCTGCTAAAGGAAGAATAAAGCACATGACACATGAATTAAGCACATGAAGCAAGACTAACACAAAATTCCTGCAGGGTTTGAAAAACATCATTATCCTGAGATTGTAATTAGTGCAAACTGCATAGAATCTGTTTTTCATCTTTGTACAAATGTTACTCAGTATATGAGGTTGTAAAGGTTAATAGTATTGGCCGGCTGAAAGCTACTGGTTCACTGTTGTGCATCAGTAGAGTTTTTAGTTTTAGCAGGACATCTAGTGGTTTGGTGTTGTAATGCTACATGATGCCAGTTTCATATCAGACGTTTTTGTGTGGTGGTTTTTCTTTCTCTTTTGGTTTGATTTTATTTTCAGAATTTGGGGTAAAATGGATGAATATCAACACCCACTGTTCTTTGAAGCAAAATAGTTTACAGGCAGAGATAAAGAGAAGATCAGGAAACATTTTCAGAAGAAAAGAGATTCTGGGGGAGTTGATTGTGGAGTAATAAAAAGATTGTAGACAAAACCTATCAATTCTGCTTTAAGGTAAAATGAGGAAAGAAATCCAATTGGGTTTAATGAGTTTGGATAAGAATATATTTTACAGTTTTAATTGAAACATGTTGGCCTGTTACAGTTGTTTTTCTGACATGTTTTTAGTCCAGAAGAGGGTTTTGGGAAGAAAGGTACACACCACTCTCTTCTTTGTGGAGAGCTGATCTGACCGTGAGCCGAACCAATTCTCCTCATCCATCATCCATCCAGCAGTCACTCACAGGCGAGTTAACCTTTGTTTTTGATTCTACCAAATCAAAGCATCAATAAAAGTTGTTGAATCAATAATCATGCAGTTTTCAAATCCTTATTTGGTTTAAATTTGCATTCAATCTTGTAAAAAGAATAAATGGAAAAAAACAGATTTCACAAAAAAGTATGTAAGGAAGAGCAGTTTACACAATTAAAAACATTTAAACTTCAGTTAAATTAACTTTAAATAAAAATGTATTTAAAGCGGGCAGTTCCCTCTCTGATAAACCCACTGATGAATTTTTGTTTTCCATCATAACACTAGTGTGATATTGTTTTTTTTTTTTCCCCATTGTATTTATTTTTACTTTTATCATGTGAAACCAAAATGTGTGAAATTGTGTCATCATCATAAGAGCTAGAATGACTTGTTCAGATCCAGTAACTAACAGAATCCTCACACATGTAAAGCTGAGTTAAAAATAACATTATTTGGAGATAGCAAATCTTAGTAGGTTCGGGATGGGTTAAATACAGTGCTTCAGGACACCATTTTCAGAACTGGGTAGCAGCACACTGTGTTTCCCTTGTTGTTGTTTTCCCTATTCTCCTCGATAAAGCTTCAAGAAATATTTTTGCGTAAGACATCCAAGACTCTTGAACCTTCAATTTTGATTTGACCAGCTCTTTCATTTCCTTCATAGTTGTCATTACATTACATGACATGTGCAATAACAATAATCAAAGTGCCTGCACAACAGGACCAACCAGGGAAACGCCAATTGCTAAATGCTAAATATGCTGAACTACTTATGTAATTGGGTGTGGCCATTTGAAAATAAAACACACTTACGGTAAAATGAAAGTTGAATTTAACAAACTCACTTGAGAGCACACCACTTAAGAAGTACGGAGGCATACTGATGTCTGTTATACTGTGTTATACTTATTACGTTTTCCTGTGAGTTCAGAATTGCAGGTAAAATGGATAAATACCAACATGAGTTGTTCTTTGAAGCGAAAGATTTGACAGAGGGAGAGAAGGAGAAGATCAGGAGACACTTTCAGAAAAGAAGAGTTTCTGGGGGAGGTGATTGTGGGATGATTGAAAATGATCGAGGCAACACCTACAAAATCAGTTTCAAGGAAAAAGAAGGTAAGGAATCCTGTTGGGTTAAAGTTATGGGTAGAATATACTTTGCAGTTTTAGTTTAAATGTAGGATTTTATTAGGACCTTAGACTTTGTTCTTTTTTACAGACCAGGAAAGGGTTTTGCAGAAGAAGTTGCACACCATCTCACTTCCTTCTAGAGAACTAAGTTTGACCGTGAGACAAACTAATTCACCCCAGGACCCTGATCTGCCATCCAATAGAAAAACAAAGGTGAGAAATCATTGCTCTTTAGAAACCTTGGTTGACACGTTCATGACACAAACACAAACAGCAGAGCCAAATAAACTGGGCCGGCCAGTTCGGGGAGATTTCTGTGCAGAGTCAACATCTGATTATCAAAATGTTGTAGTGCTGGCTGTTTTAATTATCTTTTTATAATTTATCTATTATTAAATGTAGTGTTCTTATTAGACTTACATCACAATATATTTATTAATTTGTTTGATATTGCTTTACTTCTTTAGACATTCACAAAAGCCAGCACAAAAGGTCTTGAGAAGATTTTCCCCATGGACATTTTCCTCCTGTATTACTTGAGAGACAACCCTAAAGCATCCACAGTCTTACAGAAGCAACTCTCTGCTATCGGCTGCACGGTGGAGTTCAATATTGATGAAGAGGAGGCAGTGGTTAGGGGGGAAATTGAGAAGAAGGCTGGAGGAGCCTTTGGTGGTGCTGCAGAGGAATGGGAGATACAGGTGGATCGGGTCTTCGTCGGTCTTACTGAGAGCTACCTCTGCTATTATGTGGTTGAGCCAAAACGAGTCAAAATGCTACTACAGGACCTCTCCTTTGTGACTGATGAGATGAAAGTGTACAGAGAGAGCAGTTATGCTGTGGTTGTGGGAGAAGTTGAGGCTGTGAAGGAGAGGATTGAAATTCTGGAGAAGAGCCTGCCAACCCGGAAGGAATTACCAGTTTTGGAGAAACAGTTCAAAATGGTAGAAGAAGAGTTTAATCGAGAAATGAGTGCAAACTGGAGGGAGGTTAAAATCCACAGAGACAATGCCCTGATCGTCTTGGAGGGCCCTGACAAGGAGGTGCAGTCAGGAGCTGCAATACTTGAAGAACTGATCAAAAAGGTAAAGGAAAAGAGAATTAAGCTCCATACAGATTTAATGACCTTCATAACATCCAGCAGCATCATCTCCAAATACCAGACGCGCTTCCAGCAGAGCCTCAGAAATCCTGTTTCCTTAGAGGTGGGGGCAGACCTGGTTCTGTCCAGTTTGTCCTCTGATGCCCTGGATGAAGCTGAAGCAGCAGTGCTGAGGGACCTGAGTGTGGCCACTGTGCAGCTGCAGGGAGCTGCAGCTGTTCCTCCAGAACTAGACAGAGTGAAGGAAATCCTCATCAAAGCCAAAGACCAGGCAAACTGTCGAGAGCTCAAAGTGGACGTCAGCTTTGTCCAAGGACCCAGTGGATCCACAATCACCAAAGTACAACTGGTGGGCTACACTGAAAATGTGAACAAGCTCAAAGAGGTTGTGCATGACTACCAGATGAACCAAGTCGGTACACAAGAAGTGCTGAACCTACCGCATCCTGAGCTGGTTGACTGTTTTGATCAGATCTTACACCTGATTGGCATGAAGCAGACCAAGGTGACCTTAAAAACCTCACATTTCCCACATCCTTGTGTGCTTGTGTCTGGTCCCCGTTGTCTGGTCCAGGAGGCCCAGCAGGCGCTAATCTCAGCTCTAGCCAGTCTGACATCAGACACTTTGGTTCTAGATGGACCAGGAGCTCAGTGGTACTTCCAAGCAGAGGGTAAAATGAACAAGGAGCTGGTAGAGAGCTCCAGTCAGGTCCTTATCAGGGAAAAGCAAGGTGCGTGCTCCACAAATGTGAAAACTAAATCACAAAGCTCCAGCACCAGCAGCATCACACCCAGACCTTCCATCATCAGAAGCCGCAGCAATACTGTAGGGAGCATTTTGGTCAACAAGCCGAGCCTGGAGATCCGACTTGGAAGTTTGGTGGATGAGCAGGTTCGACAATTTCTGTTCTACTTTACACAAAGTAGTAGAGCAGCGAATAAAAACACTCTCAATGATTTTCTTTCATATTATTTCCACAGGTGAATGTGCTGGTGGTCCCTATGCTCAACAGGCAGCTAACTTCTACTAAAATTGGTAAATGTCTGTTGAATGAAGCAGGGAATGCAATCAAGTCAAATTTTGACTTGATGGCAGCGAATCGTACCCTCGCCCCTGGTGATGTTCTGCAGGTGGATGCGCCTCCATCTCTGGGCTGCTCCAAACTCTTCTTCATTGAGTGCTTGCCATGGGATGGAGTCAGAGGGCAGAGTGTCCAGGTAAGGAGAAAACACTATGGGTGAAGGCAAAGATGAATTAAAATTTAAGATCCACTTACAGAGACATACAGTGACATAAAATCATTGTAGTTGACTTCATGACAGAACAGTTAAAATATTGTTTTTGCATTTAAATGGCAGAAATGCAATGTGAGTGGAAAACACAATCACTAATGCACTATCCAGTGTAGATCTATGATAGCGTAATAGCTGTCATCTAGATAAATGTAGGGTATTCCTTACGTTTTATATCCATATATAGTATCAGTTCTTGGCAGCTCACTATATTCTTGGTTTTGTTTTTTCTTGACAGATCGAGCGCTTGCAGAATGTTAATCTGCGACGTGCCTATGAAGCTCAGAAGAAGCACATTTCTGATAAGAACAGACAGGAGGGTGGAGGCGAACAGCTTCTGTACCACGGGACGACTCAGGACAACTGTGACTCCATCATAAAGACTGGATTCAACAGGCGCTTTGCTGGGCAAAACGGTAAAAATCTTTTGGACCAATTCACAGTAACAAGTAGTCATTGCTTAAGCAGTGTAGGATCTGCCCTAAAGTAATGCAACAGTGACATCTGCATTTACATTCCCTCCACATCTTTCTATTTGTTCAAAACAAACCACTGTTGTTGCCTCTTTTACAGAAAGATTAAGCTCATTCATTTCTGTGAAAAACTTGTAGATTACTACTTTGAAAGGGCAAAATTGATGTTTCCTCATGCGCTGTTTTCTCTCTGCTGTACTTAGTCTTTCCTACTTTTCCTCCATCTTTTCCTTTCCCTTTAATTCACAATCTGCCCTTTAACTATTGAAGTGATTTTTGTAACAATCATATGGATCATTTCGAAAGTCATTAATTCCCTATTTTCTCTCATTCCAGCAACTTCCTTTGGTCATGGAACCTACTTTGCCGTAAACGCCAACTACTCAGCCCAACCCACCTACTCCAAGCCAGCTGCTGATGGTTCTCAGTTAATGTTTGTGGCCCGAGTCCTGACAGGCGACTACACTCTGGGCCAAAGCAACATGAATGTTCCTCCACCTCGCAATCTCCAGCAGCCCCATGACCGCTACGACAGTGTGGTGGATATAATAGACAACCCCACCATGTATGTTGTGTTCCATGACAGTCAAGCGTACCCAGACTACCTCATCACCTTCAAGTGACTGTGAGGGAATACTTATGTATCTCTATTTTTGAAAGTGCAATTTTAGTATAGAGGTATAGACAAATACAGAAAGAGTACTGGAATATTTTACTCAAGTAAAAATACCCTTACTTAAAAAAAATGTACTCAAGTGTACATCAAAATGTTCTTGGATGAAAGTAAAAAGTAGGTCTGTTAAAATGTGATACATTGCAATACAAAAGGGGAAAGGCTGGATGGAGGGACAGTTCAGAAAAAAATATGTATATGGTGATAAAGTTATGATAGACCTATTCAGTTAAAGAACACATTTAGGCTACAAAATAAACTGCATTAACATGTCAGTCTATACTCATCACACCACACAGAGCTGTACAAACATTAAAAAGGGGATTCACCGTGAGTAGATGAGTACATTTAGCAAGTTAGCCAGACCCAGCATGCCCCTGTTGGACCGGGTGGTGCAATAAACCAGTGATTAATTAAGGTAGAAACAACCTGTTTTACCAATGCCAAGGTGCAATAATGTTAAACTTAACCCATAATGACTTAAGCTGTATTATATTGCATTGTTGTACTGTTCACAAACTTCCAGCCACGGCCCTGGTGCGACTGCACCCCTCACTCCCCTGACACTCCGGCAGTGAGCGTTTACATTTAGATCATGTATCTTTTGCATTCTTTCTAATAACAACCAGGGGGCGACTCCACTGGCTCCAAAAAAAACAAGATGGCCATGGCCACAATGGGGTTTAAAACGGTAGTCCACAAACCAACGGGTGACGTCACAGTGACCGCGTCCACTCTTTTCATACAGTCGAGTTACAGATTTTACTTGAAATGTAGTAAATACTTGAGATAAAAACTATTTAAGTGCAGTATTTTTTAAAGAATTTTGAAGAATACTTGAAAAAAAAGATTTAATAACAGTAACAAAATTAAATGTAATTCTTACTTCCACCCCTGGTCTGAGGAAAGTAAATATAAGCTTTTGATTCTTAAACAGTTATATTTGGGGGTATATTTACTTAAAGTTATAGTTATACAGTATATAATAATATGTTTGATATTTAACAATGAAATTTGAGCATAAAAATGCATGTAAATCCTGTGTAATGCTTAAGTCAAAACTGGGCCCAGAACAGTTTTCTGCACAAATGTAACTTTAGCTGCCTGGCTGCCTGCAGGGTACAACCTCTAGAAATGAGGATGTTTTATTGTTGCACTTTTTTTAGTTTAAAAGATGGATGTACTGATTCTGGCTTTTGAGACCGTTAATGACTCATTTTCTTTAGTGATGAATTATGTCTGATTTTGAGTTTGTTTTAGAAATCATGGACTTATCGAGCATTAATAAAATCTGTCGAATGGTTTATGGTGTCGATGTGAATTGAGTTTTAGATTTTGCTGCTCATGAAGTAAAGATGGCAAGAAGACAACCAATTATCACCACTGACTCACACAAACGAACACTTACAGCAAATATATTGTCACAACATTATGCAGTTGCTAATCTTTGATTTGGTTGATTTTTCAATTTGTTCTTGTACAAAGAAAAAATGGGAAGGAACTGCTTTTATAGACTGATATAAAAAGGTAAATAGAGCTCTTTACAGTACTCAAGCAGAAACCTTGATACTTAAGTTTAATAGTTGTAGTCGCATAGTGAGAGTACATTTCAAAAGTTAAGTTAAAGCTCAATTAAACAATATTTTGTGAATTAAATGAAACATAGCATCAAATATGTGCTCATATCTCACATCCACCCAGCTCTGCAGTTCTACTGAGCTTTTTAGCCTCTTTTAGCTGATTGTTTTGGTTTTGTGGCACAATTACTGTTTAGTTCAGTGTCACTGCACTAACCCAGCTCTGATAAATCCAACCCGGCACCAAACGGCAGACAGACAAAGTCCTCAAAACATCAGTTAAATTAACTTTAAAGTAAATATGAATTAAGTATTTTCAGCAGCAGCATGACAGTTCAAACAACCTCTGATAAGCCCACTAATGTTGTTTTCCATTAATAACTCTAGTGTGATTTTGTCTATCTTTCCCCATTTGATTTATTTTTATTTTTATCATGTGAAACCAAATGTGTGAATTTATGTCATCAACATAACTGCTGGAATCACTATCCTTATGTCAACATAATATATAAAAACATCATCAATACATACAGTACAGTACAGTAACACTGGTTAGGGTACTGCAAAACAGGACCAGCTAGGGAAATGAACCACTTATAGATTAACATAAACTACCAATGGGAGCAGATGTGTCACTTTGCAAACAAAATACGCTTACAGTAAAGTGAAAGTGAAACATAGGACAAACAGTCCAGAGCACAACACTCGAGAGGCACGGAGGCATACAGAGAAGTCTTCCTGTGAGTTCAGAATTTGATTTATAATGGATGAATACCAACATGAGTTGTTCTTTGAAGCGAAAGATTTGACAGACAGAGAGAAGGAGAAGATCAGGAGACACTTTCAGAAAAGAAGAGATTCTGGGGGAGGTGATTGTGGGATGATTGAAAATGATCGAGGCAACACCTACAAAATCTGTTTCAAGGAAAAAGAAGGTAAGGAATCCTGTTGGGTTAAAGTTATAGGTAGAATATACTTTGCAGTTTTAGTTTAAATATAGGATTTTATTGGGATTTTAGGCTTTGTTCTTTTTTACAGACCAGGAAAGGGTTTTGCAGAGGAAGTTGCACACCATCTCACTTCCTTCTAGAGAACTAAGTTTGACCGTGAGACAAACTAATTCACCCCAGAACCCTGATCTGCCATCCAATAGAAAAACACAGGTGAGAAATCATTGCTCTTTAGAAACCTTGGTTGACACGTTTGTGAGTTTGGTAAACACAAACAGCAGAGCCAGATAAACTGGGCCGACCAGTTCGGGGAGATTTCTGTGCAGAGTCAACATCTGATTATCAAAATGTTGTGTATGTTGTAGTGCTGGCTGTTTTAATTATCTTTTTATAATTTATCTATTATTAAATGTAATGTTCTTATTAGACTTACATCACTATATATTTATTAATTTGTTTGATATTGCTTTACTTCTTTAGACATTCACAAAAGCCAGCACAAAAGGTCTTGAGAAGATTTTCCCCATGGACATTTTCCTCCTGTATTACTTGAGAGACAACCCTAAAGCATCCACAGTCTTACAGAAGCAACTCTCTGCTATCAGCTGCACGGTGGAGTTCAATATTGATAAAGAGGAGGCAGTGGTTAGGGGGGATATTGAGAAGAAGGCTGGAGGAGCCTTTGGTGGTGCTGCAGAGGAATGGGAGATACAGGTGGATCGGGTCTTCATCGGTCTTACTGAGAGTTACCTCTGCTATCATGCAATTGAGCCAAAACGAGTCAAAATGCTACTACAGGACCTCTCCTTTGTGACTGATGAGATCAAAGTGTACAGAGAGAGCGGTTATGCTGTGGTTGTGGGAGAAGTTGAGGCTGTGAAGGAGAGGATTGAAATTCTGGAGAAGAGCCTGCCAACCCGGAAGGAATTGCCAGTTGTGGAGAAACAGTTCAAAATGGTAGAAGAAGAGTTTAATCGAGAAATGAGTGCAAACTGGAGGGAGGTTAAAATCCACAGAGGCAATGCCCTGATCGTCTTGGAGGGCCCTGACAAGGAGGTGCAGTCAGGAGCTGCAATACTTGAAGAACTGATTAAAAAGGTAAAGGAAAAGAGAATTAAGCTCCATACAGATTTAATGACCTTCATAACATCCAGCAGCATCATCTTCAAATACCAGACGCGCTTCCAGCAGAGCCTCAGAAATCCTGTTTCCATAGAGGTGGGGGCAGACCTGGTTCTGTCCAGTTTGTCCTCTGATGCCCTGGATGAAGCTGAAGCAGCAGTGCTGAGGGACCTGAGTGTGGCCACTGTGCAGCTGCAGGGAGCTGCAGCTGTTCCTCCAGAACTAGACAGAGTGAAGGAAATCCTCATCAAAGCCAAAGACCAGGCAAACTGTCGAGAGCTCAAAGTGGACGTCAGCTTTGTCCAAGGACCCAGTGGATCCACAATCACCAAAGTACAACTGGTGGGCTACACTGAAAATGTGAACAAGCTCAAAGAGGTTGTGCATGACTACCAGATGAACCAAGTCGGTACACAAAAAGTGCTGAAACTACCGCATCCTGAACTGGTTGACTGTTTTGATAAAATCTTACACCTGATTGGCATGAAGCAGACCAAGGTGACCTTAAAAACCTCACATTTCCCATATCCTTGTGTGCTTGTGTCTGGTCCCCGTTGTCTGGTCCAGGAGGCCCAGCAGGCGCTAATCTCAGCTATGGCCACTTTGACATCAGACACTTTGGTTCTAGATGGACCAGGAGCTCAGCGGTACTTCCAAGCAGAGGGTAAAATGAACAAGGAGCTGGTAGAGAGCTCCAGTCAGGTCCTTATCAGGGAACAGCAGGGTGCATGCTCCACAAATGTGAAAACTAAATCACAAAGCTCCAGCACCAGCAGCATCACACCCAGACCTTCCATCATCAGAAGCCGCAGCAATACTGTAGGGAGCATTTTGGTCAACAAGCCGAGCCTGGAGATCCGACTTGGAAGTTTGGTGGATGAGCAGGTTCGACAATTTCTGTTCTGCTTTACACAAAGTAGTAGAGCAGCGAATAAAAACACTCTCAATGATATTGTTTCATATTATTTCCACAGGTGAATGTGCTGGTGGTCCCAATGCTCAACAGGCAGCTAACTTCTACTAAAATTGGTAAATGTCTATTGAATGAAGCAGGGAATGCAATCAAGTCAAATTTTAACTTTATGGCAGCGAATTGTACCCTCGCCCCTGGTGATGTTCTGCAGGTGGATGCGCCTCCATCTCTGGGCTGCTCCAAACTCTTCTTCATTGAGTGCTTGCCATGGGATGGAGTCAGACGGCAGAGTGTCCAGGTAAGGAGAAATACTTGCGTGTGTGCTTGAAACCAACTAGTTTATAGAAAGAGCCCGAACATGTATAAAGGCAAAAGTGGTCATAGCTTTTCCGTATGGCCACATTCATTGTTTTTTCTCAAAAGGTATTAATGGTACTGCACTCATTCTGATGCATAAAAAGTACCTGAAGTCGTTGGGCGAAGACTGAGCGAATAAACTTGAGAGAAAAGTTAAACTCCTGCCTACTTTCTTAGCTCCACACACTCTACAGCCAAACTCTACAGAAAGTGGGTGTGCATCATGGACTGTTGGATTCGGAGAGTTGCAAAAGGAGGGAGGGGTTTTCAGACACAGTTCAACGATCCAACAAGAAATCTTAAGCATAGTGAGGCCTTTAGACTAGCCTACTGAACATGTTACTGTATGGGCTATTGTGCCTTTTTCAGCAAGCTTTAGTCAAAATTTCCTTGATCAGAAAAACTGTTTCCTTTACTGTTTCATAAAGTTTAACTCTACAAATTCAAATCTGTTCTGTTAACTTACTTTGCACATGTTTGATTTTTGTTTTATAGGCACTTGGTAATGGGCTGAAGAGATGTTTGGACCTCTGTGTGCAGCAGCGCTTTTGCTCAGTGGCCTTTCCAGTTATCGGACCAGGAATCGTTTTTAATTACCCGCTAAGAGAAGCCGTTCGAGTGCTGACTGAGAGCATTAGCCAGTTAGGATTATCTTCATCCTCCGGGTCTCTAACCACCATCCACGTCGTCATTAAACCAAACTATCCTGACTCTGAGGAGGTGACTGTTAATATTTGGACTTGGTTGACTTGGTTCTAAGAAGCATGCATGCATGATTTATGGATGAAAAAGTGTTTAATGCTGCCATATTTATTTACAGTGCTACCATGATGTCCACAGGCACCTCAGCTCAATTATGAACCAGGGAGGCCAAGGTAAACTAGACTCAGGCTCAGACTACTTTGAATAACTGTTCATTACAAATACAGCAATGAATGTGCACCATTTAAAACATATTTATTCATTACCAACTTAATATTTCACCATTTTCATTCTCAATTATTGGATTAAATCAGATAAATATGATTTTCTTTCTCTTAGCAATCTTCAGGTCCCTCACCAGCGACCTTGATGACATCACAATGACAGTGCGAGGCGGGGTTAAACTACAGCTGGTGTTTGGTGACATCACTAACGAGACTACAGATGCTGTGGTGAACACGACCGACTTCACAAATTTTCAGAACGGTACATGAGAGCTGCTGGATGTCCTAGTGAACACGAAACCATGTTGGAACTGGGTAGTTATTATATAGCCATGTTAGTGGTGTGGCTAGAGTTCAGTACTAAAACTCTGTACTTAAGGGTACCAACCAAATTACGATTGTACCATTTAATATTAATGTTAATTAATTAATGTTAAGTCAATCGGTGCCAAATCTTGGTACCTGAGAGTGCATATGGGTGAGAATAGGTTAAGCTAGTGTATAACTGGGTATAACTTTAGTATATTAAAACAGCAAGTGAGACTTTTAAGTATGTCTAAAACTCCAGTATGAAAGTACCAAACTGGTATTTCCTGCCAGGAAAGCAGGGGTAGGACCCAAACCCCAAACTCAGACAGGAGAGGAGGCCCGCAGGTATGGTTCAGGCACTTTACTAAAAGAAAGGAAAAGGTACAAAAAAAACCTATGGGAGGGTGAAGGGAACTGAAAATCAGGACCCAGGAGCAAGAACAGGTCACGGGGAAAAACAAAAGCATGGCACAAGGTACAAAACACAATGAACTGACAACTGAACAAAGAAACTTGACCGTTAAATAAGTGGCAGATAGGACACAGGCTGCAGGTGAGCGGTGGGGGGAGCAGGCAGGTGATGGGGAAAGGAGGGAAAGTCCGAGGGCATCTGGTGGAAGGTAAGGGGATGTCAGGTCTGGAAAACAGGGAAAGAGTCCATGGCCTGAGAGCAGTGAGGAGACGTGCAGACAGAAGACCAATAACACAGAGTGCTGGGGGTTGGAGCATGGCCAAAAAAAAGACAAAAGACCAGATCGTTACAGGTATCGGTTCAAATGTGAGCGATACGTATATCTTTAATATCTTATCATCTACTTGGATTGGGATGACTTGACTTGGATGGATTATGTTTTTTTTTTAAATTTTATTATTATTATAGTAATTACCATGAAATTTGGTTTAACGTTAGCATTTATCACAAAGCCCTGCATGTGTCTACAGTAAGTGCAGCCTCACAGAGCCACTGACAAGACTGTAGACTCTTAAGTCTTGTTTTATAGTAAATATTTTTTTCAACCGACAGATGGTGTGTGCAAAGACATCTTAAACATAGCTGGACCAGAGGTGGAGGCTGAACTAAAAGCAGGTGAGAAAAAACAGGACCAGCTAGACAACACACACTGTTAAGCAACACACACTTAACAGCTTCTTACTCATGTTGTGTTTGTTGTGTGTAGCAAAAGTGAACCGAGGAGACGTTTTTGTATCCCAGTCTGGATCGTTCCCCTGTGAAGCCATTTTACATGTACATGGAGAAAGTGATGCCGGCGTCATTGAACAACTGGTGCGTCGCATCGTCGAATATTGTGAAACATTTGGATTCAAGTCAGTGGCCATTCCTGCCATCTGCGCTGGTAAGTAGTTTGTCAGACTTTTTAGTCGTTGAAAAAATACACAAACACCTAAATGTCAATGTGTAGTTACAGTCAGTGTTTGTTTTAATTCTGCCAGTAAAAATTCAAACCATTTGTGCAGGAGCTGGTGGGTTGGAGGCTGGTGTCATGGCAGCTGCCATCCTCCGAGGGGTCAAAGCTGCCACATCGTCCACTCCTCTTCACTCTCTCACCAACATCCGGCTCATCCTGATCAAGATCAATGTCTTCTTGGCGTTTAAAGAGGAAGCAATGCGAATGTTTCCCACTGCTGTAATCAACAGAGGTGAGGGGACTTTTCACAAACAGCATTCTGCTTTTGTGGATGTTTTGAAATCTTTCTCTTTTTATTGGGATTCTCTTATTTTATTCGACATTTTCACAGATCGTTATCCTTTGATCTACCTTGCAGTGTCAGTGCCTCAGATGCCTAATGTACAACAACAACAGCCTCCTTTGTCTGTGAGCGCAGACCTAAGCCTCCTCCGTATCAGCTTCACAAGTCAGCAGTCCGTCTTCCTGTTCTTTGGTCTTTCAAGGACGGACGTTGACGATGCCAAGGCAAAGCTGAAGAATCTGTATCAGGCTCAGTGCTCCACTCAAACCTTCACTAAGGAGGAGCTGGTATGCCTCACTCAGGACGACATGGATGATCTGAAGCAGTTGGCGGAGACCGAGGGTCTGTACATGCAGAAGAACCAGTCCGGCCAGGGCAGCTTAACAGTGAGTGGGTTGAAAGATGGGGTCAACCAGGTTATGCAGATGATTAATGCCGGTCTGCACGGCTCCCTCAGAAGAGAGGTGAGAGTCAGGGAGGAGGAGGATTTGTACACTCGTGTGGCTTGGTGCATCCTGGGACATAACGGCAACTGGGAGAGACTCCCCAAAACAGCCAATCACAACCTGGAAAATAATGATATAGCCGGAGGGATAGTGGACGCACAAGGCATCCAGTGGAGTGTGGATCTGCAGAGGATGGAGGCCACAATACAAGTAACTGGACTGATGGCAAAGCTGAAACGTCTTGTGAATCTTCTGGGTGAGAAAATGGTTCTAGATGAGAACTGATGTTACAAAAAGATCCAGACTGTTACAGGAGTTTGAGGCAATAGCAATATTGATACCTGAGAATAATACAAATCTATAGAACATAGATGTTGTCAAGTTATGATTTTGTATTAAATCATAACACAAACAACCAAATAAAATTCGACTTCTCTGCCTACAGCAAGGGAAAAATCAAAATGCATAACAGCATTTTGTAGTGTTCTTCATTTGGTATTGAAACCAAAACACATTTGTTCTGAATATCTGATATTTCTCTTTTCATGTTTTCAGACTTCACTCTCCCGCTGTACTGGGACAACATGGCTGCCAGTGAAGTTTTGAAGATGATTACACTGCAGTCTTCCTCTGCAGAGTACCGGACAGTGAAGAAGGCCTTCAGACGAACTGTAACCAAGACTGTAATGAAGGTGGGCAGCTTTCACCGGAAAAGACATTTCACTGTCTGTACATGGAGTACACAAATTAAGGATTAGATCAATGATAGCCTAATAGCTGACATCTAGATAAATGGAGGGTATCCCTTACATTTTATAGCCCTATATAGAATCATTTTGTTTTTTTTTCTTGACAGATCGAACGCTTGCAGAATGTTCATCTGCGACGTGCCTATGAAGCTCAGAAGAAGCAAATTTCTGATAAGAACAGACAGGAGGGTGGAGGTGAACAGCTTCTGTACCACGGGACGACCCAGGACAACTGTGACTCCATCATAAAGACTGGGTTCAACAGGAGTTTTGCTGGGCAAAATGGTAAAGAAGGACGTGTTTATTGAAGTTTAGAGGAGAAAATGTTTGCTAACCTTAAGAAGTATTGGATGAGAAAACACTCAAGAATAGTTTTTGTTGTTAATTCCTTATTTTCTCTCATTCTCAGCAACTTCCTATGGTCATGGAACCTACTTTGCCGTAAACGCCAACTACTCAGCCCACACCACCTACTCCAAGCCAGCTGCTGATGGTTCTCAGTTAATGTTTGTGGCCCGAGTCCTGACAGGCGACTACACTCTGGGCCAAAGCAACATGAAGGTTCCTCCACCTCGCAATCTCCAGCAGCCCCATGACCGTTACGACAGTGTGGTGGATAGAATAGACAACCCCACCATGTACATTGTGTTCCATGACAGTCAAGCGTACCCAGACTACCTCATCACCTTCAAGTGACTGTGAGGGAAAACTTGTGTATTTTCCTCTGTGCAAGTTTATAAGTATAGAAAAATACAGAAAGTCTTGAGCAGGGATGGAAAGAGCACTAGAAATTTTACTCAAGTAATAGTACTGTTAAAGAATTTTGAGTTGGGTGGTGCATTAAAACAGGGACTAATTAAGATAGATGCAACCTTTTTTACCTATGCCAAGGTACATTAATGTTAACTTTAACCCATAATGACGTAATTCTTTATTATATTACATTGTTGTACTGTTCTAACATTTCTTTATAGTGAACCACAGAATTTATGAAATTCTTTGTTAATTTATGCATTAAATCATCATGAGTGATGCATTAATTATATATTGGTTAAACATTTCTTTTGTACCCTTATTATAAAGTGTTACCCAAGAACTAGTGATGCACGGGTAAACCTGTGGGACCGTGTGCAAAAGTCTACCTTCCACTTTCTCTTCACCTTTGTCTCTATCCCTTAAACACACACACACACACACTTGCAAGCAGCATTAATATCACTGGAGTGTTGAGGCTTCACCTACATGTGTATCCAGTGGTATCCATAGTTTTTGTTTACAATGCCGTCAGAAAGAACTGAACCATACGGGTAGCTCGTAAGCTTATAGGTAACTTTAGCCTGCAGTTTGGGACAGTGGTTAGTTTTTTTGTTCTCCACTCAATCTTGGTGCAAATGGGAGTGCATGCCAAAGCGGCACTCTTGTTCACTTCACAACGCCGAACTGAGACTTATAATTTAAAATCTGAATGTCCGAAAAATCTTGTTAAAGTTTTGTGTTATTCTGGGTAGTTATTTTATTTTATGGCACTAGCTTGATGAGCAGAGACAGATAAATGTAGCAGTTTAAGTTTACTTAAAAAAGTATGTATTTTTTATTCATTCTGTTGTACATGTACATTTTATTTTCCACTTTTCTATTCAGTATAGCAATGGTGCTGCTGAAATAAAAGTCAGAAAGACAAACTGAGTTGATGATATACAGTCTCTAGAGGTTTATGATTCAACTTGTTCCCATTGTCTGGTGTTATTAAACTAAACAAAAATTGCAAGGGTCGTGAAAGAATCAAATTGAGAGAAAAGTGTATCATCCCAGCCCTACTATCGACCTGGTTTGCTGCTTCCCATTTGGTGCTGGAGAGGGTGCACCAATTGGTGGTTGACAATGTTCACGTCATTGAACTTCACTATTTGCATGAGCCAAGACTAAAAACCTCAAAGAATATTAAACATGTTTTATTTTATCGAAACGTCGAGACGAAAAAAAGACTGACTTAAGAAGTTTTATGACGGGAGCACGCCACAACTCTAGCGAAACTATCATGAGTTTACCCTGCGACAGTGCAATTGCTTGAAAGTCAGAGAACCAGAGTAAATTAAATAATGGGTGATGTTAAGGTCGCATGCAAAGTGAGGCAAAAAAGTAAGCTACAGTGTGGGAGATATGTGTAAAGTTGGTGGTGTGGTTAGATTGAGGAAAAAGTCATTTTTGAAAAAAAGAAAAGCTCATGCAAAATATTTCTGAGATTTCTGAAGTAGGTCAGGTCATAAACTCCAGGCTCAGCTTGAAGTTGTCGCCAACGCTCGGGTACCTAAAGGATTATCTCTCTTGAGGTTAGAGGCTGTTTATCATTACATTTTTTTTACATTACACAATCTCCAACTTGTAAATAAATGTTAAAATCAGATCACAGGTAATGACCGTATTGATTTTCTTTAATGATAAATTGCACCTGAATTTATTGGCATATCAGATCAAAGCAGTAATAAAAGTTGTTGAATTAGGGACGCTGTCACTATGCATTTGTATTCTTAGCTGTTTAGGTTTTAAAGGGAAGATGGTAACCAATTATCCCATAAGATTAACATACTATATTGTAGAATAATTATGCAGTTCTCAATTCCTCATTTGGTTTAAAGTTGCATTCAATCATATACAAAGAAAAAAATGTAAGAAACTGATTTCACAAAAATTAGGGAGGAGAGCATTTTACTTGAGTAGAAACAAGTTCAGTTAAATTAACTTTAAATTAAATTGTATTTTTGGCAGCAGCGGCAGTTCAAATGAAGCTCTGATTAACCCACTGCCAGATTATATTTTTCTATTATTAACTCCTGAGTGATATTGTTTTTCTTTTCCCATTTGATTTATTTTGTTTTTATCCTGTTATCCTGTAAACCAAAATGTGTTTAGGTTTTGCCGTAGCCCTGTTCCTTAATTTCACCTGCATCCAAGTATTTTATTTAATAAATAACTTTTGACTGCTGCTCCTGCCTGCCTCTGCACTTGGCTCCTTTCCCGGTGTCTTCACCAACCATGACAGTAACTCTGTTCAGGGAAATGCCCCATTGAAGGCGAAACATCAACTACGTATGTGATTGGGTATGTCCATTTGCCAATAAAAGTAATCATGAGGAAATGAAAAAAAACAAACAAAGCTTACGGTAAAGTGAAAGTTAAACATTCACTCAAAAGCACGGAGGCATACTGAGAAGTTCCATACTTTCCAACGTTTTCTTCTGAGTTCAGAAGAATGGATGAATACCAACATGAGTTGTTCTTTGAAGCGAAAGATTTGACAGACAGAGAGAAGGAGAAGATCAGGAGACACTTTCAGAAAAGAAGAGATTCTGGGGGAGGTGATTGTGGGATGATTGAAAAGGATCGAGGCAACACCTACAAAATCTGTTTCAAGGAAAAAGAAGGTAAGGAATCCTGTTGGGTTAAAGTTATAGGTAGAATATACTTTGCAGTTTTAGTTCAAATGTAGGATTTTGTTGGGACCTTAGACTTTATTGCTTTTTACAGACCAGGAAAGGGTTTTGCAGAGGAAATTTCACACCATCTCTCTTCCTTGTGGAGAACTACATCTAAATGTGAGACGAACTAATTCACCACAGAACCCTGATCAGGCGCCCAGAAGTCAAACACAGGTGAGAAAACACTGCCTTTTAGAAACCTTGGCTGACGCTTCCATGATTATGGTAAACACAAACGTCAGAGTCAAATTATCTGGACTAACTAGTTTTAGGGGATTTCAGAGCAGAGTCAACATCCACTAATCAAAGCTGTGTACACTGTAGTGCTGACTGTTGTGACAAGAAAACAGATGACAATTTTTATGATTATCAAATCATCTATCATCTTGAAGGGCCCACACAAGGAGGTGAAGTCAGAGGCTATAAAACTTGATGAATTGATCAAAAGGGCAAAGGAAAGGAGAGTTAAGTTCCCTACAGACTTAAATAACTTTATATCATCCAGTGGTGCCATCTCCAAGTACCAGACTATCTTCCAGCAGAGCCTCAGAAATCCTGTTTCCCTAGAGGTGGGGGCAGACCTGGTTCTGTCCAGTTTGTCCTCTGATGCCCTGGATGAAGCTCTGGCAGCAGTGTTGAGGGACCTGAGTGTGGCCACTGTGCAGGGAGCTGAAGTTTTACCTCCAGAACTAGACAGAGTGAAGGAAATCCTCATCAAAGCCAAAAACCAGGCAAACTGTCGAGAACTCAGAGTGGACGTCAGCTTTATCCCAGGACCCAGTGGATCGGCAAACACCAAAGTACGACTTGTGGGCTACAGTGAAAATGTGAACAAGCTCAAAGATGTTGTGCATGACTACCAGATGAACCAAGTCTGGACACAGGTAGTGCTGAACCTACCGCATCCTGAGCTGGTTGACTGTTTTGATAAGATCTTACACCTGATTAACATGAAGCAGACCAAGGTGACCTTAAAAACCTCACATTTCCCACATCCTTGTGTGCTTGTGTCTGGTCCCCGTTGTCTGGTCCAGGAGGCCCAGCAGGCGCTAATCTCAGCTATGGCCACTTTGACATCAGACACTTTGGTTCTAGATGGACCAGGGGCTCAGCAGTACTTCCAAGCAGAGGGTAAAGTGATCAAGGAGCTGGTAGAGAGCTCCAGTCAGGTCCTTATCAGGGAACAGCAGGGTGCATGCTCCACAAATGTGAAAAGCTCCATCTCGAACAGTGTCACATCCAGACCTTCCATCACTAGAAAACCCTGCACCACTCCTCAGAGCATTTTGGTCAACAAGCCGAGCCTGGAAATCCGACTTGGAAGTTTGGTGGATGAGCAGGTTTGACAATTTCTGTTCTACTTTACACAAATTAGTAGAGCAGCGAGTAAACACTCACATTGATACTATTTCATATTATTTCCACAGGTGAATGTGCTGGTGGTCCCTATGCTCAACAGGCAGCTAACTTCTACTAAAATTGGTAAATGTCTGTTGAATAAAGCAGGGAATGCAATCAAGTCAAAGTTTGACTTGATGGCAGCGAATCGTACCCTCGCCCCTGGTGATGTTCTGCAGGTGGATGCGCCTCCATCTCTGGGCTGCTCCAAACTCTTCTTCATTGAGTGCTTGCCATGGGATGGAGTCAGAGGGCAGAGTGTCCAGGTAAAGTGAAATACTTAGTGGATTCAAAAGTGTTGGAGAGAAAACCCAATGGGGTTTGTTCATAGCAGAACAATTAAAATATTTTTTTTGCATTCAAACACCGGGAATTAGCGCAACACAGTTGTGAACACAGAGAAAATTTAATAATAATGGCAAACAAAATCAGTAATGCACAAATGTTGACGATTGCAAGTGAGGATTTAAAAAATATTGTTCAGGTAGAATCTTAAGACAGAACAATTTATTGGTTGACTGAAACCTCAGTGGTTGGATCCAAACAGAATGACGATGACATTTGTGATCTTAAAATGGGGGTAGGATTGAAACAAATTTTTTTTTGTTTTATAGGCACTTGGTAATGGGCTGAAGAGATGTTTGGACTTCTGTGTGCAGCAGCACTTTTGCTCAGTGGCCTTTCCAGTTATCGGACCAGGAATCGTTTTAAATTACCCGCTGAGAGAAGCTATTCAAGTGCTGACTGAGAGCATTAGGTTGTTTGGATTGTCTGCATCCTCTGGGTCTCTAAACACCATCCACGTCGTCATTAAACCAAACTTTCCTGACTCTGTGGAGGTGATTGTTAACATTTGGACTTGGTTGTAACTGCATTGTAAGAATCATGCATGCATGATTTATTTTATATTTTATATAAAATGTTTTATTTACAGTGTTACCATGATGTCCACAGGCACCTCAGCTTAAATATGAACCAGGGAGGCCAAGGTAAACTAGACTCAGGCTCAGACTACTTTGAATAACTGTTCATTACAAATAGAGCGATGAATGTGCACCATTTAAAACATTTTTCAGGCTATATACAGTATATATAATGTTTATTAGCAATACAATATTTTACCATTTCCATTGGCATCCTCAGTCATCAGATTAAATCAGACAAATATGAAACAATTTGTGGTTTTCTTGCTCTTAGCGATCTTCAGGTCCCTCACCAGCGACCTTGATGACATCACAATGACAGTGCGAGGCGGGGTTAAACTACAGCTGGTGTTTGGTGACATCACTAACGAGACTACAGATGCTGTGGTGAACACGACCGACTTCAAAAATTTTCAGAAAAGTATGCAATAGCTGCTGGATGTCCTAGTGAACACAAGACCATGTTGGAACTGAAGTTATTGTTGTTATGTCAGTCAGTCTGGTTCACGACTTTGTTCCTGAAATATCTCAACAACTGTTGGATGGATTGCCATGGGATTAGATACAGATATCAATGGCGCCTGCCGATGAATCTAAATTACTTTGGTGGTCCCCTGATTTGTCCTCTAGCACCACCAGCAGGTCAAAGTTTTCACTTATGCAGTAAAATAACTCATCATCTAATTGTTGGATTGGCACTGAATTTAGTACAGACAATCATGGTCTCCACAGGATGAATTGTAATACATCGCTGTAATATAATCTTTACTCGACAGATGGTGTGTGCAAAGACATCTTAAACATAGCTGGACCAGAGGTGGAGGCTGAACTAAAAACAGGTGACAAAAAAAAAAGACCAGCTAGACATTTTCAAGCAACACACACTTAACAGCTTCTTACTCATGTTGTGTTTGTTGTGTGTAGCAAAAGTGAACCGAGGAGAGATTTTTAAATCCCAGTCTGGATCGTTCCCCTGTGAAGCCATTTTACATGTACGTGGAAAAAAGGATGCAGGCGTCATTGAACAACTGGTGCGTCGCATCGTCGAATATTGTGAAATATTTAGATTCAAGTCAGTGGCCATTCCTGCCATCTTTGCTGGTAAGTAGTTTGTCAGACTTTCTAGACGTTGAAAAAATACACAAACACCTAAATGTCAATGTGTAGTTCCAGTCAGTGTTTGCTTTAATTCTGCCAGTAAAAATTCAAACCATTTGTGCAGGAGCTGGTGGGTTGGAGGCTGGTGTCGTGGCAGCTGCCATCCTCCGAGGGGTCAAAGCTGCCACATCGTCCACTCCTCTTCACTCTCTCACCAACATCCGGCTCGTCCTGATCAAGATCAATGTCTTCTTGGCGTTTAAAGAAAAAGCAATGCGAATGTTTCCCACTGCTGTAATCAACAGAGGTGAGGGGACTTTTCACAAACAGCCTTCTCCCTTTGTGGTTGCTTTGAAATCTCTTTTTTACTAGAATTGTCTTATTTTATTGGAAACTTTTATTGATCGTTATCCTTTGATCTACCTTGCAGTGTCAGTGCCTCAGATGCCTTATGTACAACAACAACAGCCTCCTTTGTCTATGAGCGCAGACCTAAGCCTCCTCCGTATCAGCTCCACAAGTCAGCAGTCCGTCTTCCTGTTCTTTGGTCTTTCCAGAAAGGACGTTGAGGATGCAAAGACAAAGCTGAAGAATCTGTATCAGGCTCAGTGCTCCACTCAAACCTTCACTAAGGAGGAGCTGGCATGCCTCACTCAGGATGACATGGATAATCTGCAGCAGTTGGTGGAGACTGAGGGTCTGTACATGCAGAAGAACCAGTCCGGCCAGGGCAGCTTAACAGTGAGTGGGTTGAAAGATGGGGTCAACCAGGTTATGCAGATGATTAATGCCTGTCTGCACGGCTCCCTCAGAAGAGAGGTGAGAGTCAGGGAGGAGGAGGATTTGTACACTCGTGTGGCTTGGTGCATCCTGGGATATAACGGCAACTGGGAGAGACTCCCCAAAACAGCCAATCACAACCTGGAAAATAATGATATAGCTGGAGGGATAGTGGACGCACAAGACATCCAGTGGAGTGTGGATCTGCAGAGGATGGAGGCCACAATACGAGTCACTGGACGGACGGTGAAGCTGAAACGACTTGTGAATCTTCTGGGTGAGAAGATGGTTTTAGACGAGAACTGATGTTACAAAAAGATCCTGACTGTTACAGGAGTTTGAGGCAATAGCAATATTGATACCTGAGAATAATACAAATCTTTAGAACATAGATGTTGTCAAGTTATGATTTTGTATTAAATCATAACACAACCAACCAAATAAAATTATACTTCTCTGTCTACAGCAAGGGAAAAATCAAAAATGCATAACAGCATTTTATAGTGTTCTTCATTTGTTATTGAAACCAAAACACATTTGTTCTGAATATCTGATATTTCTCTATTCATGTTTTCAGACTTCACTCTCCCACTGTACTGGGACAACATGGCTGCCAGTGAAGTTTTGAAGAAGATTACACTGCAGTCTTCCTCTGCAGAGTACCGGACAGTGAAGGAGGCCTTCAGACGAACCGTAACCAAGACTGTAATGAAGGTGGGCAGCTTTCACTGGAAAAGACATTTCACTGTCTGTACATGGAGTACACAAATTAAGGATTAGATCAATGATGATTAGATAAATGGAGGGCATTCCTTACATTTTAAAGCCCTATATAGAATCATTTTGTTTTTATTTTCTTGACAGATCGAGCGCTTGCAGAATGTTCATCTGCGACGTGCCTATGAAGCTCAGAAGAAGCAAATTTCTGATAAGAACAGACAGGAGGGTGGAGGCGAACAGCTTCTGTACCACGGGACGACCCAGGACAACTGTGACTCCATCATAAAAACTGGGTTCAACAGGAGTTTTGCTGGGCAAAATGGTAAAGAATGTGAAAGCATGTGTTTACTGAAGTTTAGAGGAGAAAATGTTTGCTAACTTTAAGAAGTATTGGATGAGAAAACACTCAAGAATAGTTTTTGTTGTTAATTCCTTATTTTCTCTCATTCTCAGCAACTTCCTTTGGTCGTGGAACCTACTTTGCCGTAAGCGCCAACTACTCAGCCCACACCACCTACTCCAAGCCAGCTGCTGATGGTTCTCAGTTAATGTTTGTGGCCCGAGTCCTGACAGGCGTCTACACTCTAGGCCAAAGCAACATGAAGGTTCCTCCAGCTCGCAATCTCCAGCAGCCCCATGACCGCTACGACAGTGTGGTGGATATAATAGACAACCCCACCATGTATGTTGTGTTCCATGACAGTCAAGCGTACCCAGACTACCTCATCACCTTCAAGTGACTGTGAGGGAAAACTTGTTCTTTTTCCTCTGTGCAAGTTTATAAGAATAGAAAAATACAGAAAGTCTTGAGCAGGGATGGAAAGAGCACTTTTACTCAAGTAATAGTACTGTATTTTAAAGAATTCTGACTCGGGTGATGCATTAAAGCAGGGATTGATTACGGTAAATGCAAGCCTTTTTTTACCTCTGCCAAGGTACATTAAATTGAACCTTAACCCGTAATGAAGTAATTCTTTATTATATTGCATTGTTGTACTGTTCACAAACTTCCAGCCACGGCCCTGGCACGACTGCACCCCTCACTCCCATGACACTCCGGCAGTGAGCGTTTACATTTAGATCATGTATCTTTTCCAGCGTGTCAGGAACTCTGCTCTCCTGCAGCTGCAGACACACCAGCAGCTTCTTTTTTTGCTGCAGCTGCTAATTTATCAATTTTCTTTGGTTTCAATCTCACGCTGCACGACTTTTCACGTCACTTTTGCTTTTACACTGTGATGGATGTGACTTGAAATGTAGTGAAGTATAATACTTAAAAAGTAAGTACGAGTATAACTTATAGTTCTACAGTATGTAACAGTATGTAACAGTATGTCTGGAAGTAGAAAATGAAATTTGAAAATATATATGCATGTAAATCCAATTTAATGTTTAAGTGAAAGAGTAAAAATGTAGTTTCCTGCACAAATGTAACTTTAGCTGCCCGGCTGCCTGCAGGGTAGATCCTCTAGAAATGAGGATGTTTTAGTGTTGCACTTTTTTTAGTTCTCAAGATGGATGTACCGAATCTGGCCTTTGAGACCATTGATGACTGTTAATGAATTATGTTCGATTTTGAGTTTGTTTTAGAAATCATGGATTTATCGAGCATTAATAAAATCTGTCGAATCGTCCATGTGAATTAAGTTTTAGATTTTGTTACTCATGAAGTAAAGATGGCAAGAAGACAACCGATTATCACCACTGACTCACACAAACAAACAGTAAATATATTGTCACAAAATTATGCAGTTGCTAATCTTTTATTTGGTTGATTTTTCCATTTGTTCTTGTACAAAGAAAAAATGGGAAGAAACAGGTTTTATAGATCTGTAGATATAAAAAGGTGGATAAAGCTCTTTACAGTACTCAAGCAGAAACCTTGAAACTTAAGTTTAATAGTTGTAGTCGCATAGTGGGAGTACATTTAAAAAGTTAAGTCAAAGCTCAATTAATCAATATTTTGTATATTAAATGAAGCATAGCATCAGATGGTTCGCTCGTATCTCATATTCAGAGAGAATTGTCACCCAAGTCTGCGGTTCTACTGAGCTTTTTAGCCTCTTTTAGCACTCTGGCACAATTACTGTTCTGTCTCACTGCACTAACAAACCCTGTTTGAGCCATCATACCCAGCACCAAACACCAGACAGACAATTGAACATTTAGGTAATAATGACCCAGATATTTTTCTTAGGAGTTGGTGGTGACTTAAACTAAGTTAAAAGGTGATTGAATATTGGACTTTGATACATCTGATAACCAGAAAAACCACTCCGGTGGGTCGATAAAGTTGCTCTGGGTCTGCAGGACTGTTTGATAACATGTTATCCCTATTAACCTCATAAGAAGATAATTTGTCAGGACTGTGTGTGTCTACCAGCTTCTTTTTGGTGCAGTGCTTCCACCTAGTCGCCAAAAAAAGGATGAATGCAACTCTTAAATAAACATAAGCTGTTTCCAAAATCCCTCAGTATTTTGTGAATGTTTGAATGAGGCAAAGATGTCAGAGACAGCCATGCTCACTCTGCACTTATATTGTATTTTAGTTAAAATTAATAAACTTTTAATATATTGTAAGAGAAAATTAAGTACGTTCTTGCCTCCAAAAAACAAAAAGGAGAGATTTTCGGTTAAGACTAAAACTATCATCATTGTTATCATAAATGCTGAAGCTACACGGTTAAACTGCTACACTACAAAACTATCTTATAGGTCTACTGTATATGTGGGCTGAAGTGTAAGTGAGTTGAAAGATGGTGGTGCGTCAGCGACCGTACAGTGATCCTCAGGGCTCGACGGTGACAGACGCCTGGCCGTAGACCTGCCTGAGAGCGGGACAGTCCAGAGTAGCGATCACCCTGGTGCTGCCGGCCCTCTGCGGGGTGATAAACTCGGTCCAGACCAGCGAGGAGCCTCCTGTGATCATACTGAAACCAGCAGGGTAGGAGTTAGAGGGCTGATTTTCAGGTGTGATTTCAAAGATAGTCAAATACATCAGAAATACTGAATCAAGAAGCAGTGACACTTTATAATAAGGGTTCAAAACACAGGCTTAAATGTAACTGGAATTTGTTACATAGCAACATTTCTTGAATAGCAAACCACAGGAATTTGTGACACATCCTGTATTAATTGATGCAGTAAATCATCATGAGTCGTGTGTTACTTATGTAAGGTTGGTTAAGCATGTTTGTACCCTAATGAAGTTTAACTCAAGAACCTAATTTTTCTTCTTTGAGGTATTTGTCAGAAATCAAATGGTTGGCAATAAAAAATTACATTTTGTAAATCGTGTTCCATATCTTACAATAATGAAAAATACGGTTTCAGAGGTTTCATTTGTATATCAGAATAATAATTGCATGTCACACTATGGATTCAATAGAAAGATATCTGTAGCCATCATGAGAATTTTGTGTTGAACCACCTACACATAGATATGAACAGATTAATGAATGCTGTAACATAATGAGAACTTGTGCTTTTATATGAAAACGTGTTTTTCCCTTCAGCTGAAGGTTCGTGTGAAGACAAAGATTACACCACACACACACACAGACACCTAATTCTTCAGCGCTGAGCACACCTGTAATATTTGAACTTGGGCAGCATGATCCCGGGTCCTTCCATGCGAATGTAGACGCCGTCCAGGCTGAAGTTGAAGGGGTTCGTAAACTCCACAGTCGCCGTCATCTCTTCATTCACTTTGGCCCTATCGGACAACTGAAGGACACAAAGGACATCTTTAAAAAACTTGGAAAATCCACTTACAAAAAGTTATTTTCATAAATGAAACAGTGCTGTTAGTGCTTTAAAGGACTCAAAGTTAAGTTCTTAAATGTATTGGCTGCCTGAGTGTGATTAGAAGTGGAATAAACGTGCGCATCATTTCAGACCGTGATGGTGAGCTTGGGATTGTGCAGGGTGACGACTTTCATGGCGGTGACGATCTGGCCGGTCTGCTTGACCTTCCCAGTGACAATAAAGTGGAGGTTGGACTGTTCCACCAGATGCTTCATGTAGTTCTTTGACTCAATCATCACCAACTCCTTCACACCTGGAGAACACAAAAATACAACACTGCTCTCTCTGCATTGGCCTTTTTTTGATTTCTTCTTTCTTTTAGTTGTTTTTTTCTTTTAGATCCACAATATTTATAATCCAAAGCACATGCAAAATATTTCTGAGATTCTATGATTTCTAATGTAGAGGACTGAACTTTATTGAGTGCTTTCTTGTGTTAAATTATAGTAGTTACTGATGTCCAATGATTTCAAACAGTGCTTTAATATTTTAGATAACATAGTTGATATGTGGATGCTGAATAAATATTAAAAATAAATACTTATGAGTATAGTTTAATTTTGTTGGTCATTAGGGTTTTATGTGATTATGATAAAAAAATAATTACTCACTTTTGTTGGGGCCAAGTGTCACTGTGGGATCCCTGAACAGGAACTCGGAGCTGGTGACTCCGGTGTAATACACCACGCTCCCGCTGATGTAGGCGTCCACGACGCGGCGCTGGTCGCTGCGGTTTATGAACTCCAGGCTCAGCTCGAAGTCGTCGCCCACGCTGATCTCCAGGGTGGGCAGGACCAGGTCCACGTCAGCCGGAGGGGGGTTGGACTTCTCACGTTTACAGCCGTACTCTTCCGCTTTTTCCAGGACGGTCCGCTCCTCTGCACTGCCTAAATTCAGTGATTGAAATATGTTAGTGTAGTGTTTATACATTTTGTATAAGTTAAAGAACAATTTCAATATGCGAATAGCCAGGAAGGCAAAATCAGCCTATGTGGAGATGTACACTGTGATTCTGCCCATGTGTTTATGTTTTCATTCTGACTTTGTGTCCAGGATAAATGTAATCATGTTAGTGTGAAGTTACACTCAGACACAGTTTAGTTGTGAAGGCTGACCTTCAGGAAACTTGTATTGATCGGTGATGTCGAGGCGGGTCACGTCCCCTGGAGCTTTGGTCAAAACCATGCGGCCTACATGAGTCCGGTTCACTTTGACTGGCTCCATGGTCCCATCTTTACTCCGGGAATGAAACACCACATCGCTGTTGACCTGTAGGGAGAAAGAACATTGGCTAAAACACACTAAAAACACTGGCTTGCATCTGACCTGAGCTGAACTGAACTGGAGAGGAAAATTAAATACTGTGTGAATAACAGATTGTCCCGTTTGAGGAATGAGCAACAAGCAAGTGACTGACATGAGACTGTTAAATACAGTAAAAAACTTACTCTGAATGTTGTTTTAAGACTCACCTCAGCAAACACAAAGGAAGCATCAAATGGGTAGCATGTCTGCCCATGTTTGATGGCCTGGACTGATGCAGGACCACATCGGTACATGCCTTTATGGATAATGGAGGAACAGATTAGTACTGATGTGCCATCAATCCAGTGTATTTACTTTTATCCTGACTCAAAACACAGAAAACAGTGGTCCTAATCGATTCAACCAAATGAAAAAAAATTATTTTATTCACATTTGTTTCTTTTGCTTCTGGGCTTTTTATGTAAATAACTGGATTATCAATTAAAATAACTCTCAATAACGCATAACATGGTATCATAAAGCTAGAAGTCATCTCATTTTATTATCATTTACCATCACTGGTCTCCTGAGGTGTTGCATCCACAACCTGCCAGCCTCCAAAGCCAGTTGGGAGGTCTGGTCTGGACATGAAGCACTCATTCCAGCAGTGATAGTTCCTGAAAATGACAAACATTATTTTAAATATCAACAGAGAAATTAATGCAATTAAAGTCCTGTTCTGTTATAAATCTGAGGGGGTCACGAGATGATTAACGGGAGAATGAATGAATGAATGAATGAAAACCAGATTGAGTCTCTGGTGCGTCCGCGGTCGATCCTGCCGTTCTCATCCAGGATGATGTCGGTCTTCAGGTTTCCATCGTTGTCATGAGCAGAGTAGTAGTTTGTGACAACCCGTGATGGGATGCCGAGACAACGCAGGACTAGACGGACAAGCAGAGACAGAAATTGAGTTTGTGTGACAGTTAGTTTAGGTACTGTTGCATGATTACATTGCCTAGTGTAAGTTTAGTTAGAGCACCATGGTTGCCTTTTCTCATCTCCTTATGACTTCTCTTTTTCAAAATTTGGAAGGGGTCTGGAAAAGGAAAAATATATCTCTTTTTTTTTTTCTACTACTTGGATCCAGTCAAGATCTCACAGCTGTTAAAGACGGCGGCGTAGACCCAGCACTGAGCGTAGCAGACGGGCATCTTGCTTCTGGCGTAGCTGAGCAGGATGTCTGTGCTGCCGGTCCAGGAAGTGGGCGCCACTCCGTAGGTGTAGTCGCCGCTCCAGTTCCCCACCAGCACGCCATCATCATCACGAGAGTTCAGCTGAGTACAACAGAGAGCAGATTTTAGACATTTATAGCTCTGATGCAATATAATATCATGGGGTCCCCTTTTTTTCACTTTAAAAGGCCTAATTTTCCATTATTTAATAGGTACAATATATGAGTATGAGGAGATTTAAAGGTTATATTTTGATAACATAAAGCCATCCTAACTGGTACATGCTGTAGTAATATTGCTACTGTGCCATGTAGTTTAGCTGTTGTGTCTTTCTACAAATTATCACTTTTTAATGCCATCCCTGTCAGGACTGAGCTATGGTGAAAGCCTATATGCTGGGAAAATTAGACTTTATTTATTTGAGCGGAAACAGCCAATTTATGTCACAATTTAAGTGCAGTCTGATGGAAAGAAAACAGTGAGTCAGTAGCCTACAGTATTCACTGTATCAGCAACAGTGTATAATTTACTGTACAATAATGTTCTGTGTGTATTGATGCACCATTTAACTGCATATCTTATGTGTCTGTAAACCATTTCATGTGCTTTAGAGGATGTCCACAAATATTTTCTTACCATAGCAGAGGCCTTTCTGGTCACCTTGATGGGGTCTCCCCTGTTGGTGATGGGCATCTCACACTTGTCCATGATGTACAGGCAGGCATCCAGGACTCCATAGTTAAACTAGGACAAAAGAATATCCTTAAAGCAAAAAAGATAATCTGGAAAACCAGTCCAGAAGTCCTCGATCTCTCTTTGTACTACCTGTCCATAGTTCCAGTCTCTCTCAGCGATGTCGTCGTATGCACCGTGGTAGATGATGCCCATCTCCGTCATCACACACTCCTGCCTCTGTTTCTCGTCATCCAGATACACAGCATCAGCTGAGGAAAGGGAACGTGTCACGTGGATGTTTAGGGACGTGAAAGCGAAACAAAGGCCAAATCAGCATTTTCCAGCTCGTTGTGGCCAAGAACCCTAAACCGACCTGCCACCCAGGGATTGAAGAGGATGTAGAGGTCTCGGCTGTCGTCCCGTCTGGTCCTACGGATGCCGAAGGGCGTTGCCACGGCGATGCTCAGGTGGTACTTCCCCACAATTTGGTTCGCCATAGGAGTGATGCCCATGGTGACCACGTTGTCGGAGGTGTTTATGATGCGGCCTTCCCAGGAAGACTGCCGCTGCTTGGTGGGGAATACAGGGATATAGGTGCCCTTGCTGTAGTCAGGGCTGGAGCCTGGGTGAACACGGAGTATTGGCAGATTAATGCAACTGAGAACACTTGGCTTAGTCATGCCACAATCAGCGAAATAGCAAATAAGTTGTGAGACAAGAGGGAGCACTTAATTCTGTCAAAAAATACCGCACATTATAATCATTATATTGTAAGTATATAATAACAATTTATGTCAAGTGCAGGATGGAAAATATCAGTTTTAAGCCCATTTAGACGACAGTGTACTCAGCTCACCGATGACAAACTCCACAGCGAACTTGTCCTCAGCAGGTTTGTAGGGACGATTGAAGGTGATCTGGATCTGGAACTCTTGTCCTCGACGGACGATGAGAAAGTCGGAGTTGTACAGCGCGGTGTGGTGCTGCGTCTTGTTGATCTCATCTGGCCTCTTCATCATGTTCACGCCCCAGATGTCAAGATACTCTGAATGGACGGAGACAAAATGAAAGAGAGGGACGGAGACTCGAGCAGCATGAACAAAGACAATCTTTCTTTCTTATGAATGAGAAGCAGCTGATGTTATCTAGTATTACAAAACTTACAGCGCTCTTTAATACTTCTTAGCATCATAACTGTAACTGCAAATTGCAACTGTGGCCACAGCCGCCGCTTTTAAGCAAACGTTACTATGCTCAATCTAACATATATATCCAAAATACCACAACAGAGGGGCGTATAAGAGGCTGAAATACCCCTCTGGTTATCCCAGACGCTCATGAGTTCAGTTCATAGTGTCACTCTCGTTGGCCTGTTGAAGTTATGGCAAAAACAAACCCTGACCCTGTGCATGTTTGCCCCAGCTTTAACCAAACTCTGCCAGTTATTTGCAATGAAAAATCCAACAGGCTGAAACTTTAAGTGAAACTTATTTGGAGAATTGTTCAGTGGTGGAGACAAATACTCGCTGAATCTGTCAACAGTTGGAAACTTGCTATTAATCTTGATCTTCTACCACAACACTTCCAGTCACTGCATTCATAAACTCCCGTCACATGAAGATATCTGTCACTGTGCAGCTCTTTGACAATAATACAGGGTGGAGTGTAGCGACAAGCTGCAGGAAGCGAGCAGAATTTATCCTGTTCGGACGTCATTCATGTGTCAGCCATGTGCAGAAAAATTGTCACTGTCGGGAAAAAGACTCAATCATCTCAAACCAACACGTCTGTCTACTGTGACATCTGTCTTCTGCCCTTTAATTCTGTTTTTTTGAGGG
Organism: Lateolabrax maculatus; assembly: GCA_031216445.1. Classification (NCBI taxonomy): domain Eukaryota; kingdom Metazoa; phylum Chordata; class Actinopteri; order Acropomatiformes; family Lateolabracidae; genus Lateolabrax; species Lateolabrax maculatus. The sequence continues at coordinate 6,199,338 of CM062207.1, forward strand.
ACAAATAACTTTTTTCCCCACTCTGTATAAATAAGATCTTATTGTTAAGAGCAGATTTGACCAACTGTTTAGCTGCTTCTACATTAACCCTTGTAATTTAAGAATAACATCTGCACATGGAGACTTTCTCATACATACACATATGTGCATGTGTTTTTGATGAATTACAAATACAAACATACAGACAACACAATACACTGTAAAACATTTAAGCTGAATCAACAACTATTTAGTCAAACTGACAAATGTCACAGTGATTTTCTCCGTTTAAAAAGTAATTTCGTCTTTTGAAAACAGGTACAACTGCCCCTGTTGGAGCCACACTGTACCAGAGTTAGTTTAAAAAAAAAAAAAAAGTAAAGCTTGTTCAATAACTTTGATAATTTAGAAGTGTAAGGTGATAGGGACTGAATTAAATAACCTTCATCGTGGTCGTTTTCATTACTATGAGAAGAAATAACCATGACTTATCTTAACATTTATTAAAGACAAAGTCGGTTTGCATCAAATAGGTTTTCTTCAAACTTCAAATCAGAAGGGTCACAAGAGATTTAACTCTAAAACAACAGCAACAACAACAAGTTAATGACAAAAGATTAGTTGACTCCACTAAATTCCTTTATGTTTTACAGAGTACTCCCTCACCAGTCAGAGGTGGAAGTCCTCTCGGGCCCGGTACACCAAAGTACTCAAACTCAGGTATGTCGGTTGTGTCAGAGTTGGAGGTGTCGATGGGAACTGCGCTGCGGCCGCGGCTCGTCACCTTGGGGGGGGGTCCGGTGGGAGCAGGGGGGTCAGAAGAGGGAGTCGGGGTGGTGCCTTGATCAGACATGGTGGCGATGGTTCAGGGTGGATGATCCGTCACACAGCTGGAGGACAAAAGTGGATGGAAAAACACTTAATCTTTAAGTTTGTACTACATTATTCCCATGTTGGTTTAAATGTATTTCAAATAACTCAGATATTTTGTTTAGTAAACTCCAAAGTGAATTCAGTTGGTGCATTTTTAGTATTGTGGCAGCAACCTTTCCAAATCTGACTTCATGTTTAAAATACGCCCGTTCACTAGTTGGCGTCTACGTGGTTCATCTATGCAGTTTCTCAAGGCCGAATTGCTCCGTTCATGTTCTGTTCATTCTGGCATGATGGGTGAGCTGTTTTCAAACCCATCTGCTTTACAGCTGTGGAAAACCTGGAAACATGCCTGAGTGTGTGTGTGTGTGAATGTGTGTGTGTGTGTGTGTGTGTGTGTGTGTGTGTGAGAGAGAGAGACAAATAGAGAGAGTGAGAGGGTGTGTGTGTGTCCTTGTCCCTTTCATTCAAATGGGAAAGATGTTGAAATTGAAATAGTTACCAAAGAAAAGTACATGAAAATATAGAAGTTTGTGAATAATGAAACGTCCTACACGCCTCGATGGAGCGCACATCGATGTGGTTTCCATGTGTGTTTGTGGGTTGGATGAAGGGGAGTTTGCAGTCACTCCCCTTCCTGTAGAAGCCGCTAAAGAAAGACACTTTAAGTTTGGTGATTTATTTTCACTTCACAAATATTGGGAGTTTTTGCGGTCACACAGAGAAACATTCGTTTTATTGCGGAGCATTAATCATGTCTATTATAAGACAAATTTACTGCAGCAAAAACTGGCAGATAACTAAGTCATTCCTGGTTATGGAAGGAAACCACACTGAGTCTTACTGTGGTCTTCTTTTGTACGAAAGAATGTTAAATGTTATTATGAAGGTTACACATTAAATTTACTTAAGACGTTTTTAAATATCCACTCGGACTATTCATGTATTACCTAATATTGCATGCAGTCAAACTGAGACCAACCAATTAATAATAATACTTTTGAAATAAAATAATCGATATATAGGAGTACTGATGGTAGTACTAACAATAGAGAAAGTATTACCAGTGATAATAGAAGTATGAAAAGATATACATTACTTCTATTGGCACTTTTTTGCAGGTTATGGACAAAATTAATATTTTTGGAAATTGAAGAATTCACCTTGAACATTTTCATTGTTTTTGTAACATTTTATAGACTAAACAATTAATAATTTATTTGGGAAGAAAACAGATTCATGATTGATAATGAAAACAGTTGTTAGGTGAGAATACAATACTTCTTCTACAACACAAATAGTAGTAGTTGTACAAGTTGTAATAAGGGAAGTAGAAAAATAAGACTTTGTTAAAAAATACTCTTAAAGGTGAAAACAATAAACCAAAAACACAACACACACGGACCATAAGCAGGTTCAAACTTAGCTGTGGGTGTGAACCCATCAATTTCATGTAAACATAGACCCTCAGTGTACTCAGAGTGACTCATTAAATCCACCGAACATGAAACAGACCCTAAAATGACATCAACCCCTCAGCCCACATGGGGTCTACCTAAAACCTGCCTCCAACACACGAGCAGGCACCCGCCGCAGGTCAGACAGGCGTGAAGTTACTGCCACGATGGTTACGCAAGTATGTGGCAAAGCTGATTTAACCATTGAATACACAAAAGCTGTTTTCCCAAGGTGCTACCAGGGGGCACCGTACATAAACACCTGCCCGAGAATAAGGCTCCCTGTTGCATAATGTGGGCGTGTGCTGGTCGAGGAGGGAAGTTTGGGACGATGTTTGACTGCATGAGTCACCATTAAGCACAGTGAAAGTGCTGTTTTCACTGTGACCACCTGTGGCACCGATAGACCTTCTGCAGACTGGCAGCGGGACAAATGGGCAGACAGCGCAGTGGTGGGAAGTAACTATTACTCAAGTACTCTTAAGTACAGTTTTAAGGAACTTGTACTTAACGTGAGTACTTTTATTTTATTACACTATTTTATTAAACGGCACTACATTTATTTGATAGCAGGTTTACACCAAACATTTTAGATAAGCTTGTACTAAAATGTAATATAAATAACAGTTTAATGCCCAAAGAGATAAAACTCTTCTTTCGTACCCTCATTAATTATCTCACGTCACAGGGCAAATTTTATGCAGCATAAGTACTTTTACTGTTAATACTTTAAGCACATGTTGACGTTAATACTACTGCATGCAGTTGCATATCTGTGACCTTAAACATTTCCATCTCTGACAAGAGAAATCTCCTCACAGGTTTACCAGCAGAACTGAGCCTGTTTGTTATTGGGGAGGTTTTGTCTTCACCATAAAACTCTCTGCCAAGACCACATTTTTTGAGTTTTTTAACAAAAACTCAAGTTAAATGGACCAACTTTTGTATGTATAACACACTTTTTAAAGAGACAGAAAAAAAAAGCATTTAAAAAACTGAGGAAGAAGATTACAAGTTTTAACATTTACAAATGTAGAAACTTTTTGTTTTGGTTCTATTGTTAGCATTACTACTACAGTAACTATAATATTCAGGTAATAACATCTGGATTTTTAAGTCGATTTTTACTGTTACTATTGGGACTTATCCCAATCATCCATGGGTCACTACCTGAGTATTAGTAGCAACCATTCCAGCAATTGTTAGGTGAGAGAAAAGTGCAGTAATGATGTTAAATAGGTTAGTCTGAGTTATTCAGAGCTTGTTTGTTTCATCAAAAAAAGTTTAAAAAATTGCACAACGACTGCAGATTGTTCTAAATGACTCTCAGCTGTATCAGTAAATTAATTTGCATCTTCACATCTGGAAGGAAAAAGTTACCAAGCTGCTGAGGAATTTTTGTACAACCCTCGTATCTGTGAATTAAGTTTGGACGCACCTCAGGTGAAGTTGGAGAGAAATGCGGCTGTTGGTTGGAGTCGGTCTGCTGCTGCTGCTGCTGCTCCGTCTTGGGAGACTTCTGCTTCTGCTTATATACCCTACTGGGAAGAGGAAGCGCTATCCATGTGTGTGTGTGTTTGTGTGTTTTTGTGTGTGTGAGACATTTGCAGGGAAACAGTGTTGTGTAACTGCTCAGCCCAACTTAGGAGCAGGATGTGGAATCTACCATCTCTGTACCACCCACAGCTGGATGGAGCTCAGACAGATAAAGTTCTCACTCTTGATGTTTGAGCCCCAAAGCTGTCAGATGGGACACAGATATACAAGCATTGTACTACTGATGATAAAGAGGAGACACATCTTTGTTTTGTTTCACTTCAAGCGATCCACTGGACTTAAATATCTAATATCTAATATATACATAAATAAATATAAAACAGATACTGGATAGATTGCCATGAAATTTTGTATAGACATTCATGGTTCCCAGAGGATGAAATGCAACTTAGAGGATCCTCAGATTTTTAATCTAGCAGCATCATCAGATAACTGTTACAACATTCCCATCAGTTAAGATGGTTAACATCCTCTAAATGTTTAAATGGTTAATAGTTCCCTTTGTATTATTATGACAGAGGTGTATTAGTTAAGACTTAAAATTTCAGTTACATAATAAAACAATTTTAATCTTATTCAGGGTTTGGAAATGTTTCATAATAAATGCATCGTGACTTTCTGTGAGCTGTTGCCCCACCGCATGCAGCTGCTGTCCTGTTTATTCTTTTCGCCCCTTCCCCTCAGACAATCTGAGTCTGCGACTGTTAACACCGCTGTGCCTACTGTACAGCCATCGTTATTACTGTAAGTGGGTCTGCCGTGACTTCTATTGAAGGTTGAGAGGCTGAAGAAAGGTAATTGTCGTTCTGGTACAAAAGTACATAATGTATTAGTTTAGTGTTGCTAATAATCCATGTTTAACTTGCACCCAGTGTGTGGTTTGTTGATTTTAACATTGTTTATCCTGCTTATTTCGGGGTTGATTGGAATATGATTTTAATTCTGTCACTTTAGTTTCTGGGGGTGCAGGTCGTGGTCACCTCCAGTCACAGGTGTGGTTGGGTCCACTCACTTTTAGTGGTGGTATGGTTTGTGGTGGCATATTTATAAGTGTGATGCTTTCATTTGAGGTGTTTATTTGTGGTTTTGGTTTGTGTTATCTTAACACATTTGGGATCATCCCACTGCTCCACCAGTGGTTTGTCCTCTCCTCTTACTCTCTTTTTGGGAGAGCCAGTTATGGAAGTTAAGCCACACCGACTGTTGTGGCCTCTTCATTGCAGCCCCCGTGTCCAATTTCAGTTAGTAATTCCTGTTAAGCTATTTACAACTAGAGCTTCACCAACTAAGTGCCTGTTTACTGGATTCATGAATGACTGGAAATCACCAGAGAGCACTGGTCTGATTCAGGGTGTCGACACCGGCCTAAATCCGGCTTTTGTTTTTTTTTTAACAAACAAACTTGTTCTCATTTCTTGTCTCCCATTTCATCCAAATTTAGTGCAAATTTTAAACAAATAACCTCAACTCCCAAGTTGAGGGATGAATAAGTAATGTTTCATGTGCCTCGTGATTTATCCACCAAATTTGTTTCCATTGCACTTTATCGCATTTTGTTTTTACCGATTCACCAACTTTTTCACCTCAGCCAAGCGTTAAAATGATTTTGAGATGTTTATTTTTGAACTTCCACTAATTGAGGCTAAATAAACGCGTTGAATACATTTCCTCCGGAATATAACATTTGCAAAGCAAGTTTTTGGAACAATTTGAAACCGTCTTTTGTTTACATCCACGTTTCCTTTCCATTTCACAACATTACCTTACTTCATAGCACTAGTACAACATTTTACAGGGTACCTTTAACTATTCTATCAAAATGGCTGGACTCTTTGTTAATACTTTTATCATTTTTACTATTACTGCTGCTATCATTATTACATATATGGCTGTTGTTTTAGTTCAGTACAATATAATATTACCACCGTTTTCCCTCTCACTGTTTCTACTACTATTCCCGCCACTATTTCACTTTTGCCATCATTGATCTTACAGTATTTGCTCTGATACTACTATTTAACTACTTAGACTGCTTTCTGCATACACTTTAGTATGTAGTTTTATTTTCCACTTTGGCACGGATACTGTGCTGAAGGCCGTGCTTGTGCACAAGACGTTCTTTTCATTTATTTGTTTAATTATCTGCTACCATGAGAAACACTTTCCATCAGTACTACCCAAAAACATGAACATTAAATACAGTTTAGTTTCCATCTAAAGCAGAAGGATGTTTCGGACTTGATTGAAAAAACTTTATTGGATGCACAGCTTTAACTTTAAAATGGATTCCATGTCAACAACAGATGTGGAAGCAGAGCTAAAAATACCCATAATCTCCACTGCAGAATAAAATTACAGAGGAAACACTGTACTGTGTATGTTTCTGGGTTTCCCGTTTCCACCACTAGCACTTATCTTCTTGATTGACCAGTTAATTTCAGGGGCAAACTAATCAGCAAATGCCAATGCAAATTTATATGTTACATTAAAAAGAAGAACTGTGAGCTTCAGCGTTGATGGTTTGGACTGTTTTTTATTCATGATATGGAGTCTTTTAGATGCCAGGCTGCCTCATATTTAGAGGGAAGTGCTGCTGCTGCTGCAGGGAGTCCAATATAAAGTAATTCATTTGACATTTACAAAAAGCAGCACACATGTGAAAAGGCATCCATCATGGTAATATTCGCCGAACACTTAACAGACCTCAAAACAACTCTGCTCGGGTTAATGGTGCCAAATCAATATGGCTGATTCAGTCCTTTCCATAACCAGGGTTTGTTTTTATTAACCCTGACTGGTGCTGAAGGAAAGGGTGAATCATAAAGAGCATGATCTAATGTGTGTGTGTGTGTGGGTGTGTTTTCATGGGACTGACTGGACTGGACATGAGAACATGTTGTACCATGTATGCAGCCAGGGACGCCACAGAGCCAGGGTGCAGTGACAGCAGGCAGGCATGATGAAAGGATACTGGCTGTTCACACAATACAACGACTGTTAGGGAACAAATGCATCACTATTTTAGATTTCGATGAAACCCAGCCGAGAAATTCACCAACCGTTAGCTGTTATGTTATTATTTGCACTTGTGTTGATTTAGGTTTACACCCTTATACTTAGAGGGGATAAAAAAATACCTCATGTTTGCATAAAGACACAAACTCTGAGGGAGCTGCAGAAAAGAAAAACAAAAGGGATGGGTGGCACTTTAGTTTAACCTCCTTATTTAGCATTTTCAGGCGTTTCTAATGGCTTATAACAAACTACAATGTAGTTGTAAGCAGATATAAGGACATTTTAGTGCTTATTAATGTACATTAATGTGTAATGTATTTGTCAGCAAATACATATTTTATGTCATTACAACCGTTTTCTTAGGAGGAGCAAATACATTCTTATATCTGCTACTTTATAGTGTTATAAAGCGTTTATTTAAATGTTACATACTGCCTCAACCTCGCAAGAATAACTCCGTCTCTCTCGAGCACTTTCGAACTCTGTCTGTCTGTCTGTCTGTCTGTCTCTGTCTGTCTGTCTGTCTATCTGTCTGTCTGTCTGTCTGTCTGTCTGTCTGTCTCTGTGTGTGTGTGTGTGTGTCTCTCTCACACCTCAACAGTCCTTCAGCATCTCTCACATGCATTAGTTTCCTCTCGCTTGCCTTTAGTGTGGTTTGCCTCATATGACTGCTCTCTCTCTGCTACTAGTGGATGGAGAGGTGGAGGAGGAGGATTATTACAGGCTACTGGCTTTATTTTAAAATGAAGTGAACAAGTCTGAGGAACATATATTTTGATGCTCTGATAAACTGCAAACTGAAAGATGGTTTTCCTCATTCATGGCTGTTACTGTCAGTTTGTATACTATGTGAGATTTTGACCCCAAAATATACTCAAAGTTCAAACAATCAGATTACAGCTGTATTTTTATATATAATACAAGATAGCGTTTGTCTGCTGATGCTCACTGTCGTCAAGTTGTCCTTTAAAGTAACATAATTCAAAGCAGGAACTCATTACCACAAGGCCAAGTTATCTCTGTTTTGCTTGTGGCTAACGGAAACAGAAGTGCCACACATTTACCGCAGGTCAGGGTCTGACGGTAATCTGCAGCTCTCACCGTGAAGCCTGCATCTGTTTCTCAGAATGCACATACATGTTCTGTATGTATATGCATACATTAATTAATTGTTGCAACTGTGTGCAGCATGCATATATGCATTGGTGTGTGTTGGCATGTGCATGTTACTGTGTCACAAAAGCCCACCGTGCCATCTTTTGACTTCCTGTCGAGAGCGTGTTAGAAAACCACAAGTTGGTCACGTGACACGGCAAGTTTTCCGCTTTGTGTGCTCAGTTTGTGCAGCACACGGTCTTATTTTGGATCAATTACTTACCCGGGTTCTGTTCTCTTTCACAATGACTATGAAGAAATACTTCCTGTAATAGACACACAGGAACCAAAAAGAGGAACAGGAAGGACAAGAGGAAGAAAGTGGACAGAGAGCCGATGGACACGGCAGATGAGAACTGTAGTCAAGTCACCGTTGCGAATGCGGGTGAGTTTAATGTGGAGCTCTTACATTCTCTGTTTACTCAAGTTTTATAAATTTGAAATAAGCTTATACATAGGCAACTAAGTGTGAGGGTAAAGTATGTACTTTCTGACAGAAAATTGAGTTCAATGTTTAGATATTTTGTGATATTTAGATTAATTTACAAATAAACAATCCAATTACTGCTTTTGAGGTAAAACAACGAAAAAGAAGGTTTCAATTGCAGTTTTAAGTATAAAGATAACTGATTACTGTCACACTTCTTTGTTTTGTGTCATTCAGCTTATCCGGTACGGTGCACTGAGGAAGTACTTCTCCCTTTCTTCACAGATGAGAGTCTGCAGGTCGCCATGGACTCACAACATCCTCCTGCCTCCGACAGCGCCCCTCCTGCTCTCCCAGAACTGAGACTGGTCCTCCTGGGCAGGAAAGGAGCAGGGAAGAGCGCGGCAGGCAACACCATCCTGGGCGGAGTGGGAGGGTTCGAGAGCGGGAAGCCCACGGAGGAGTGTGTGAAAAGGCGAGCTGATGTGGATGGGAGAAAAGTCACGGTGGTGGACACTCCAGGGTGGGAGTGGTACTACCCCCTCAACAGCACACCCAACTGGGTGAGGAGAGAAACTTTACGGAGCGTGTCGCTTTGTCCTTCTGGACCCCACGCTGTGCTTCTGGTGGTGCGATCCTGCGCCTCAGTAACAGAGAACTACATCAGTGAGATAGAGGAGCACCTGGAGCTGCTGGGAAAAGACGTTTGGGAGCACACCATGCTGCTGTTCACCAGGGGAGACGAACTGGGCCTGGTGTCCATGGAGCAACGAATCTTGACGAGCCCAGCGCTCCAGAGACTGCTCCAGAAGTGCGGGAACAGATACCATGTCGTGGATAACCGGAGCAAAGGAGATGGGACGCAGGTTAAAGAGCTGATAAGGAAGCTGGAGGTGATGGTGGCGGGGAAGAAGGATGGAAGCAGCTATTTAGAGATGGATAATACAGTTCTGTTGGGTCTGGAAGCAGACGGGAAGAGGAGAGCGAGGGAGAGGAGGAAGAAGCAGAGGCAGATGGAGGAGCAGATGCAGAGAGGGACCATCAAAGCTGCTCTAATGAGTGAGTTCTTCAGATTGTTCAATATGTAAAACTTCTCAAGTCCTCTCAATTACATGTCCCATCACAATTGTGCATAGAAAACCTGTTGAATATGTTCTTATTAGAAAATATAAATGAATGCGTAGAGCTGCACCAATCAATATCTTTATATTAACAGTGGATCATATGACTAGGTGTATTGCGAAATGTCACGCACAGTGTCAGCCACAAAGAATTAACATCCGACGCGGCAGTTCCCCTCAGCGCTATGAAGCATTTTAGGGTCTTTAAGCTTTAGTGTTTTGGGTCACTCTCAGTGTTATGTCCTAAAGCTTAAAGCGACTGTTTTCAGCCACAAAACTTTACAGACAGGAATAGCTAGTGACTAGCTGGTGATCATAGTGGAGCATTTAGCAGCTAAAGAGCCAGATTCTCCCATCAGGGGTTGGTAGGGACCAAAACAGAGCTAAAAGGAGAGTGAATACTGGACTTAGGTTGGCCACAAACACAACTTCAAGTGAATGCTAAAGTTGCTCTGTGTCTGCTGCATCTGTAGGTCATGGTTTTTTATGTCAGCTTGTTTAAATTTTTTTTTTACTGTTTTTAATTACCTACCTACCCTACTACATGCCCAGTGCCAAACTTAAGACAAACCAAAGTGGATAAATGGGGCAGTAGTAAATGTTTAACATTTAGCAGCTAAAGACCCAGATCATTTTTTTCAAGCGTTGGCGGAGAGTGAATATTGGACATAAATTCATCAGGTGGTCCTGAATATGATGTAAAATGAATTTGTAGGTAACTTGTTTGCCAACAAATTAGCAATAACAACGTATTAAGCCAACAAACTAGTAGTGGCTGTTGTGTCTGATGGTTTGTTTTGATAATTTGGCCCATAAAACATGGATTAATGCAATTTTAACATCGACTTCCTTCATTTTATCAGAGCTGAACTTTTTATTAGCACACAGTGATTACAAAATACGTTCCAACATATCTCTGTACCTTTCTACCTTCCAGGCGATGGTCTTCAGGGTTCTGAGCTAGACGCCCACCAGTCGTTCTCCAAGGCTCCCCGACGTTTACCCGAAGTCAGACTGGTTCTCCTGGGCGAGCGTGAAACAGGAAAGAGTTCTGCCGGGAACACCATCCTGGGCAACATGGGCTTCTTCCAGCCCGGGTCCGTAACCGAGGAGTGCATCCGTCAGCAAGCAGAGGTGGCCATGCGTCTGGTGACGGTGGTGGACACTCCAGGCTGGGAAGTAGGCGTAGCGGGAGCCACGCCCGAGAGGGTGAAGAGGGAGATTGTCAGTAGCGTGGCCTTGTGTCCTCCAGGGCCCCATGCGCTCCTGCTGACTCTAAGGGTGGATACACTGGTGAGGGAAGGACATGTGAGGGAACATCTGGAGCTTCTGGGCGAGGGTGTATGGAGACACACGATACTTCTGTTCACCCATGGGGATCAGCTCCGAGCGGGGGTGGATATTGAACAGCACATCCAGAGTGGGGGCAGGGACCTCCAGTGGCTGCTGGAGAAGTGCAGGAGAAGGTACCATGTCATTAGCAGTGTAGATGGAGGAGGAAGAGGAAACGGAGGCTCCAGCAAGGTGACAGAGCTCCTGCAGAAGGTGGAAAAAATGGCCGCAATGAACAGGTGTGAGGCTTTCTCCGGCCTGGTTCAGGACGTCAGGGATCTGAGCCGGCAGAGGAACGAGAAGTTCAACCAGCGCCTGAAGGAGGTGGGAGACAAAATGCTCCGTCAGGAGGCAGAGTTGAAAAATATGAGAGAGAGGGAGATGAAAAGCATCAGGTGGTTTTTTGACAGGAAGAAAAAAGTGAAATCACCCGGAAAGGCCGACGTTCAAAGGGAAGAAGAGGAGGATGAGGACAGGAGGATCGGTGAAAGGAAGAATGATATAGGGGAGCTAGAGGAGAGGATGCGATGGCTGACAGAGGATAAAGAGAGAGAAATTCAGGATCTGAGCATAGAAAAAGAAAGACTCCGCATAGCACTACACCAGAGTAAAAGAGAAAATGACAAGGCAACGCTTAATGTGGAGCTAAAGGAAAGAGAGATTGAGGAGCTGAAAGAAAGAATTGACGAGCAGCAACTGAAGTTGCTCGACCTTGAACGTGCCTCTGTAGAAAATGAACATGAGAGAAAACAGAGAGAGGATACCATTAAAGGGATGAAACAAGAGTGGAGGAGTGAGGTGGGGAAATTGGAAGAAAAAATAGAGCTGCAAAAGAAAGAGAAAGCAGAGTGGATGGAAACAATTGATTCTTTAAAAACAGAAATGGATGAGACTAAAAGAAACTATGACAATATTCTCGAAAGAAAAGCTCAAGTAAAAAACAGGGAGATGGCAGAGCTGGGAGAAAAACTGAAAACAGAGATGGAAATAAAACTGCTTGAAAAAGAAAAGGAGCAGGAAGAACTGAGAAAGAAAGCATCAGAGGAAAAGCAGATAACTCTTGATAATGTGAAACAATATGAAAAAGATATTGAGAGGAAAGTTGAAGAAATTAAATCACAACATAAGAAAGAGACTGAAAGAATAATGCATGAGAAAGAGACAGAGATACAGGGCATAAAACTGCAGCATAAGGAAGAGATGGCCAGAAAAATCAGTGAAAAAGAAAAACTTATGGAGACAATGAAAGTTCAACACCAACAAGAAATGAATCAGAAGTTGAAAGACAATGCTGAAGATATAGAAAGGGTCAAACAACAGCATGAGAATGAAATAAGGGACATACAGCAAGAAAAACAAAGAGAGATTGCAAAGCTGAAAGAGCAGTTTGCAAAAGAAACAGAGGAACAAATGCAAGCAAAAAAGAGAGAGATAGCAGATTTAGAACAAAGGTATCTCATCCAAATAGAAGAAAACATGCTAGAAAATGAAAAAAAGAAAGACGTTATTAATCTAAAACACAAAAAAGACATGGCTCAAAAGATGCAAGAGAAAGAAAAAGAGGTAGAAGTGTTAAAACTGCAGCACCAGGAAGAAATGGCAAGAAAAATGAATGAAATGGAAAAAGTAATAGAGGCGACAAGAGCTGAACACCAGGAGGAAATAGATGGAAAAGTGAAAGAAAAGGAGGAAGATGTGGAAAGGGTCCAACAACAGTACATTGTGAAAATAAGGGACATAGAACAAGAAAGACAAAGAGATATTAAAGAGCTGAAACAACAGTTTGCAGAAGAAACTGAGAAACAATTGCAGGAAAGACAAAGGGAGATAAGGGAGTTGGAGCAAAAGTGCGCTGCCCAAATCGAAGAAAAGGTGTTAGAAAATGAAAAAGAGAAAGAATTGATGAATGAAAACCATGAAAAATACATTTTGCAAAAAACGCAAGAGACAGACAGACTAATAGAGGACTTAAAACACCAGCACATCAATGAAATTAAAGAAAAAATGCATGAAAGTGACAATGAAAAAGAAAGGCTTGTTATGAATCTCAAGAAAGAGATGGAGCAAAGACTGGAAGAAAAAGAAAAAGAGATAGAGGGGATCAAACTGAATGTCAAAGAAATGAACGGGAAGCTGCAACAAAAGGAAGGGAAAGAAATAGATCTTTTAAAAGACAAAAAAGAAATGGAGCAAAGACTAGAAGAAAAAGAAAGAGAGATAGAGGGGATCAAACTGAATGTCAAAGAAATGAACGGAAAGCTGCAACAAAAGGAAGGGAAAGAAATAGATCTTTTAAAAGACAAGAAAGAAATGGAGCAAAGACTGGAAGAAAAAGTAAAAGAAATTGAAGAGATGAAGTTAAATGTAAAAAACATGAAGGAAAAGCTGCAACAAAAAGAAGAGATGGAAACTAATAATTTAACTTATACGAAAGATTTGGAGCAAAGACTGAAGGACAGAATAACAGAAATTGAGGAGATGAAGTTAAATGCCAAAGAAACTAATGAAAAGCTGCAACAAAAGGAAGAGAAAGAAATTGATCATTTAAAGTACAAGAGAGACATGGAACAAAGACTGGAAGAAAGAGAGAGGGAAATAGAAGTGATAAAAGAACATTTAAAAGATCTTGAGCAGCAACTCCAGCAGGCAGGAGAGGAAAGAGAAAGAGATCATTCAAATCACAAGAAACAGATGGAGCAAAAACTAGAAGAAAAAGAAAGAATAATAGAAAAACTGAATCAGCATATAAAGGATATTGACGAAATCCTGCAAAGAAAAGACGAAGAGAGAGGAGAAATTATTCTGAATCAAAAGAGAGAGGCAGAGCAACGACTGCAAGACAGAGAACGAGAGATGGAGGAGATGAAACTCCAGCTTTTAAACGACATGGAGAGAAAACTAAAAGAAAAGGAAACCGAGATTGAAAGTTTTAAACAACTGGCTGACTCCAGGGAGACGCGATGGAGGGAAGAGCAGAGGAAGAAGGACGAGATAGGAGACAACGAGATGAACAAACTGAAAGAAGTCATTGACAAGAAAACAAAAGAAATAACACAAGCACAATGTCTTCTTGCAGAGAGAGACAGTGAGATTGATGAGGCAAAAAAGACAAGTGCAAACTACCTAAAAGAAATCGAAGAGCTGAAAGAAAGCATTAAAAGCCAAACCTCCAGTATCATCGAGATACAGCAGCGTCACACAGAGCAGGAAAGGCAAAAAGATGCTGAAATGATGGAAAAACTTCAGGAGAAAGAAGAAGAACTCGACCAACTGAGGCAGAGAGACAGAGAAAACGAGACAGAGACCACCCAACTGAGGCTGACCATCGAGCAAACAAAGTCCGAGCTGAAGGAGCTCAACAACAAGATGGAAAAGGAGATGACGAGCATGATTCGGGAATATGAAAAGCAGATTGCGAGAAGAGACGACAACATAGAATCCATCACAAAGGAGAAGGACTGCGCTGTAAGTCGTTTGGAGGAAGAAAGTCGGCAGAGCATTTCAGACGCCACAGAGAAATACGAAGAAAGTCAGAGGAGAGTTGAAGAGCTGCAGGAGCAGAACGAGAAGATAAGAAAAGAGATGGACAATCTCAAGATAAAGTGTGAGGAGCTGAAGAAGGAGAGTGAAGAAGAAATTAGAAAACATCTTAGGGGGTATGAACAGCAAGTAAAGAGCATAGAAGCAGAAATCCAAAGCATTCTTAAAGAGAGGGATGTAGAGGTCGGGGTGTTAAAGGAGGCAAATGACAAACTGCAAGGAGAGATAGAGAGGATGAAAACAAGAGAAGATGACGCAGAAAGGCAGATGATTGAAATGAGAGAGGATTTCCAGAAACAGCTGATGAAGAAACAAAGTGAGTTCAGAATGAAGGACGAGGAGATTGAGGAGGCATTCTTGAAAAGAGAAAAAGAGGTAGGGGAAAGGGAGCAGGTTCTGAGTAGAAACGAAGATGAGTTGAGCAAAAGAGGAAGTAAACTTAAAATAAAAGAGGAAGAGCTGGTTGAAAAAGAGGTCAAGTTGGAAAGTAAGGAAAAGAAACTTTGTGAGTGGGAAGCGGGACTAGAAAAAAAGAAAAGAGAGCAAAAAGATATCGAGAGAATGGAAAGGGAGTTAGAGAGCTTGCTTAAAGGTCTGGAAGGCAAACAGAAAGAGCTTAACTGTCACGGTCAAGATCTTCAGAAGAAGGTAAAAGGGCTGAAAGATCAAGGGAAAGAGCTGAAAGATAGGGAGTATTACTTAAAAAGTGAAGAGCAGGAGTTGCTCAACTGGAAGTCAGAGTTGCAGATGCGAAATGAGCACGTGAACTCTACAACGCAGCAGTTAGATGAGATGCGGAGAGACTTGGCTTTGCTGAAGGAAGAACTTCACAACAAGGAGAAAAATTTAAAGGTGTTTTTTATGAAATTAAACAAATGGGAACAGAATCTTAAAGAGCGGGAGGAAGGGTGGTGCAAAAGAGAGAAAAGAGATTTAGAGAATGGACAATATGAGGTTGATGACAATGTGAGAGTCGATGAGAGGGATTCTTTTGACCTGACGGCTGCAGTTGAGAGTTCAAAAGACGACCTGCATTTAATCTACCGAGAGGTCAGTGGGAGAAGGGAAAAAGGAAGGGGAAGCGAGCCAGATAGAGGCGAAAACGCAAAGAACGGGGAGGATCAGGGGACGAAAACAGCACGGTCAGCTGCAGAGAGCAGCAACTGTCACCTTGAAACACTAAAAGAGATAGAGATGGCCGAGGAAAAGGAAGGGATGAGAGGAAGAGGAGTAGAGACGAGAGAGAGAAAAGGCAGAGAGGACCTGGAAAGGGCAGAGGTCGTTAGAGAGTTTCAGTTCTTATCTGCACGTCAGGGTCACAGAAGCTCAAACAACAAAGAGCCTCCGGGGTCGGATCTGAGGGTGGTGGTGTTAGGGGAGTCCTGGTCGTCTCGCTCCCCAGGTGGACTCACCGTCCTGTGTGGAGAGGCGGCCAAGCCCGACGGGTCTCCCTTCGGGGCCTGGAGAGGAGAGATAGCTGGACGACGCCTCGCCATCGCAGAGCCGGTGGGTCTGAGGTGGCGAGACGGACCCGATCCAACTGACACGACGCACAGGAGAAGCATCCTTGACAGCATCTCCTGGTGTCACCCAGGACCTCACGCCGTCCTCCTGCTCATGCCGGCCTTCTTGACCTGCACACAGAAGTGCAGGAGAGCAGTAGAGGAGCACATGACTTTGCTCGGGGAAGGGATTTGGCAACGCACATTGGTGCTGTTCACATGGGGGGAAATGTTAGGGGAGGGCGCCGATCAACACATCCTGAGGAACGGGGAGCTGATGGAGCTCGTGGAGAGATGTGGGGGGAGGTATCATGTGCTGAACAGCAAGAAAAGCAACTCTATGATTGAGGGACTATTTGAAAAGATGGAGGATATGGTGGGTTTGACCAGCTGAGAGCAGTGTTTGGTGTAGAACTGTGATGAGACTATTAATTGATCATGTAAAAACAGTGTTTTTCATTTTGTTATGTGAATATTTTTGAATAAATTTAACAAGTGTTGGAAGTACTCGGATCCTTTATTTACGGCTTCCTTTATTTCACTGCAAAGTAAAATACTGAACTTTAGCACAGTGGTTCACAGGGTCAAGGATCACAAGATAAATCTGAGGGGTTGTGAGATGATAAATGGGGCAAGACAGAAGAAAATCATTTTTTAAAAACTTTTCTCTTATAATAGTTTTTTGGGTGAAATATTTTGTAACTCTTTGGGCCTCAACTCTATAAGGGAACCAATTTCACATGTAAGAAAAGCCAAAACCCAACTTGACACTGCTTTGTCACAAGCCAAAAAACATTGAGAACCACTGGATTCATCTAAAGCAGCGCATTGTATTCTATAAGGTTATCATGCCTTATCTTAATTTGAAAAGTAACCAGATACTACAACTGTCATATAAATGTAGAGTAGTTAAAAGTACAATAATTCCCCCTGAAACATCGAAGTATAAAGTAGCAGAAAATTGAAACAGAAAGTTGGAGTAAATTTAAATTGTACTAAAGTAAAGCATGGTACTTAAAAAAATGTTTTCTTTCTACCACTGAATTTAAAATCCTACTTACTGAATGATTTATATAATACTCATTACTTATTCATTGCTTTAAATATCATATACAATTCTGAATGAGCTGCAAATCCAGCATGATTTTTCGGACGAACCTCGGCTGACCTGCACACTTCCTCCACAAGATGGGGACCTTGTGTCAGTGTAGAGATTACTCTCTGAGCACCAAAGTAATCAGTGTTGAAAGACACTCATGACAAGGAGTTGATGGTGAAAGTATAGTGAAGCTAGTCAAATATTTTTTTTTTTCTTTTTTAACCGTGTTTTACAATTTTCTGTGTAAATGGCTACTTTTAAAAGGAAGAGTACACAAAGGCTGACTAGCAGGCCTGTGCTCCGTCTTGACTGGAGACATTTCAGGGGAACCAAACCGTCTCGCAATTATAACCCCAGGGAGCCTCCCGCACGCTGAGAGGACTCCTGCTTTGACAAGTAAATTATGACTCTTGATGAGAGGAGTACGGCTTTCTCAGAATGCAATTTTTGACAGCCAAGAAAATGCGGGTAGATACATACAACAACTGCCATCATCTGCAGAGCCAGATGCAACAGCCAAAAACACTTGTGTGCAATCATCAGGCTAAAAATTATGGAGTGTGAGTGCTGGTCTGTATCTAACATGGCAGCAATGTTTTTTAATCTGTCCATTCAATGTGGGCTGCCTTTAGAGGCGAGATGAGAGGGTGTTGTGTCAAGATGGATCCCTGCTTCTTTGATCATCTTAGCAGGGTGTGACTGTTTTCAAAGCGTCTGGGGAGAAATTAAGAGGAAAAAAGTTGTCAAATTGCAGTTGATGCAGACATAATTTTCGTACATTTTAGCATGTTTTAAAGATTTAAGGTATCCAACCCAAACTTAGCCATAATATGTCATAAGCAATGCCCATTTTCATTTTTTAAGATCCTTAGATTTATCATCACATATCTCATTTATGGTATCACGACACTTGATTTATTGATTATAAGCTTGGATTGATTACAGAGTGCATGATGTTTTTTTCTGCTAAATTCAAAGATGTGTTATTAGTGGTTTAGGCTGTTTGAAGTTTTAACCTCACCAACCCAGCAAGACAAAAACTTTTGAGTACATATATTAAAAATGCATGTTGCACAGATAGATAGATAGATATAGCCAGGGGCAGGTTAACATAACCCTCAGTAAAACCACAAATTGCTGTTTTTACACTTCAATTATTGTACGGTTAAACAACTACTACATAAATGTGTTAATAACTGAGATTTAGAGGTGGTGGTACACAGAATTATACCTTCAGACGGAGCCGTATCCCTCAGTCTTTGTGCTAAGCTATTTATCTAGCTAAGCACAGACGTGAGAGTGGGATCAATGTTTTCATCTAAATCTCGACAAGAGGAGTAAATAAGCGCGTTTATCAAAAATGATTGCTTTTAAATGATGCATTAGTCATTCAGAATACAGTATCTTTTCATTTGAATACACGGTGTCTTAAGCGTTGGAACAAAAAATGACCGTACGTGTGGATGTTTTTTTAAGGTTACAGAACCTTTTTTAAGTCACAGAATATTGCAATGGGTTGTTTGCCGTGTCTCTTTTATAAAAACACATTCCTGTACCTCTGCGAAATGACCTGATGGCCTAAAAGTTTATTAACACCAAGGTCAGAGAGGTTTAGGCATGAGGATTTAATAAGTACAAGTACGTAAATGTATTTTTTAAGTGAACTCTGAACCCAACAGCCATCGCGCTCTTTCTTCGTTCCATTCAAGGCCATTCGGGACACAAAAATCACCACTATATCCGTTAGTTCAAAGGTGAATCCTTGCTCCATATGAGCATTGTCACACTGAATGGTGCAAACAGGGAATGATGAAACCACTTTTGGGCACTCATTTCGGTTTTAGCTGGCATTAGTTAAGATTAAGGCAACATGGTAACCCTAATTTATCTTTATTTGTAGCCTTTTAAGGTCCTGAATGAGGCTTTTTGGGAAATATGGATGGGGCCAAATTTACATGCTCTACAATAGACAGGAACAGCGCAGTCAATCATGTCTACAAATGCTGGAAACGAAATTACTGGGCTGTGTTAAAACAGAAGTTAATGGTTGGGCTGATTTCTATTAAGGTCTGTGCACTCTCATTTGAATAATGGTCTTTCCAGCAATGTTTTTTCTTTTCAGTACTTGACCCAGGAGGGAAATAAATGTGATTCCGCTTTAACACCTCCATTAATATTCAAGTGGCTGTAATACTCCAGGTTTATTTCTGACTCACTAATTAGCATGGCAGTCTGGTGGTAGTTTTTAAATCATGTTCCGATTGTGTGCTTGGATGGTGGTGGAAAAAAACAGCAGGTTTCATTATACAAAATACATCGCTATTGTGAGGAAAGAATACCTAGTGGTCAGGATGTTTGAAAACGAAAATGATTTTGTCATCAAATACGTAATTATTTTGTTCACTGTGTTTAACGATGAATCATTGTAACACAAAATCTGATTTTCTTGCATGCGAGTTGTCATCTTGAGTACATTTCAATCAAAGCGTATCTCGCTTTGAATGGAACTGTTTTCTTTTTTCACTCACACTCCTTAAACGCCTTAAACTTTGTACACCCCTTTGTTCTTACCACTTTTAATACAGCACTATTTATAAGGCTTTGACCCATTTATACCTGTTTATAAGCTGTATAAGCCCCTTATAAAAGGTCAGGATGTACCTTCAAATTCGACAATTTAATGTTAATTTTGGTTTTTGGTTCAGATGTGGTCCAATAATCCATTTGAGGAGAATTCCTAATGAATTAAAGTGCAAGCTAAAAAGAAAGAACAAGTGTAATGCTTGAGGAGGATGACTGATCATAGGTATTAGTAAATGATCCATTAACCATTAATAAAGTTAGTAAATTAAATTAGTCACAGCTAATAAAGGGTGCCATATTAAAAAAGTGGAACCTCATTGTTTTCTTTGTGCATATCATTCAGACTTCCCAAAATATGTTGGGGCATTAACTTAATCAATTCCTGTTTCTGCAGACGTCACCGCTCAGGGAGTAGCGAGCAAAAGGCTGAAAGTGGCGCCCGGTGTGCTGGACAGGTAGGTATTTGCATGATCGTGGCTGTAAAGGTCAACGCTGGTCCCACGAGGGCGAAGATTTATATTGAACCTGATGGACCATGAGGAGTTCCAGATCCGTCCACCGCCCCCCACCTCCCATGGGGTACATTTAGATAACGTTAGCCTTTCAGAATTGAATAACCCGCTTCGACCAGTTACATAAACGACCCATGATTCCCCATTGGCCCTCTGAAGTCTGTACCCAAAATAGTTGTAGCACGAGGGAGGGCCACGAAAACACACAAAATGTTCCTGCTGGCGTACAGAGGTGGCCAGATGTCTGCGAGAAGAGGCGCTTTCAGCTGATCTTGTAATTGACTGTTGAGGTGTGAAATGAGGAAATCAAAGCAGAGTGTTGAAGATTTTCAACAAAAACAAGGGAAAAAATGTAGATTTGTTACCTGTTTCTGGCCGTTTTGTGCTTCTCTGTGTGTTTTTTGCTTTACTCCGCCAGGCCCTCTCCCTTCCTGAGGAGGGAGGGCAAAAAAGAGCAAGGAAGAGGAGACGATGCTGCAGATGATGAATCCCCCTCTGGACTGCATCCTTTCCGGATGAGTGCATCCTGTGGGCCAGAGCCAGGTCCTGGAATCTAGCTAATGAGACCCACCCCCCCGCGGGCCCTGTGTCGTCCTATTGGCGGAGAGGCTGGCGGCGGGCGAGACGATTGGCTGATCGAGTTGAGTGCACGTAGCTGTCAGAGCGTGTTGCAAATCAAACTCGCTGTATTCATATCCAGCGTGGCACACAGTAAAGAAGCTAAATGAGCAGAGTGAAATGTATACTCAAACTAACATTTGAACTTTAATCTTTTTAACAAATATTTGATGTGATGTAATGACGTGCCGAAGATGAAGGATGTTTAAACACATTTTCAGGTGATATATCTGAGGGAATTTGGCTTATTTCTCAAACATTTTTAAATCATTTCCAGTGGCAACATTTTTACTCATCCTGCATAAAGCACTTTCCTACACCACATTTAACTCTGTATCAATAGCAGGCTTACTGTATTTGATCTTTTATGTGTTTAGCTTTCCTCTTCTGGCTGAATGAGTTATGATGCCTCTACAGAGAAATCATTTTTCAGGGCTGTAATTCACTCTTTTTCAAGACATCCAGATATGACGGCTTACTTCCACTCGCTGTAAAAAATATATACATATAGATTTTATTTATTCAGTAAGATATCTGAAGAGGGACTTTGACAATGAAAGCGACATGCTGTGGATCTGGCAACATGAATAAAATACTGTATTTTTTACTACATGCAAAAGGCAGAATCTGTCTTGTCTTACAAATATTTTAAGTTGCACTTTGACCGGGATAGGCTGGCCTGAACACAATCTGGTGCAAAGAGGAACATCTTCATGAGCCTCGACGGATGTTGAAAATGTATACATGACATGGAAATTATATCTGAATTACTTACACAAATTTTTTGCCCGAAGGAGAAAAGGCCCAATGGGTGCAAGACGAGTTCAAGACACTAGAAAAAGTACTACAGTCCAGGGAGGAAATTGAACCAGCTGCTCTTTCACCCCATCTTTGACATTTTGCTTCTCTGCCTCAGTGGCCTCCTCCAAGCTGTGAAGCGAGTTCAGTTGAAGGTCAGGATGGGATGATGAACATTTCTGGTCATAAGTGAGCGTCCTCTGATCAGCTCATGGTGGCAGACGCCTGAAGGCTGAAGAACGGCAGGAAAAAAAGAGAGCAGCAGCAGGAGGCAGAGGGTATTGGCTACAAGCAAGAGGGAGACTGAGAGGACGAGGAAATCGAAGATGTGACTTTGACCCGGCAGGGTGGAATGTGAGGTGGAAAGCATGGATGGATTAGAAAATCTAGAGATTATAAAACCTGTTGCCCCTGTGTTTCTTTGTAGTCATCTCTTTGTGGTCAGTGTAAGTCTCTTATTTTGCTTCTCTTTGTGGTCATTTTGAATGTCTTTGTATTCTTTTTGTGGTCATCTGACTGACTTTCATTCACTTTGAACAGAGTCCCGGTTGGCCCATCAGTAATACATCCACGCTAGAAAGGGATAAAAGAGTAAAAGATTGATGCAGAAGAGGGATGGATGGATGAGAAATCTGCGGTCAGCTATGAGAAACTAAAAGCTGCAGTGTATTTTAATCCGCACAGTCGGAGCAACACACTCCCATCTACGACCACTCCTGTCAGCTCCTCTCTTCCTTCTCCTCCCACATTCCCATCTCTCTCTATTCTCTCTTACTCCTCTGTTTCATAGTTTGTCAATTTGCATCACTTTACGCTCTCTGTTTGTTTTGCTCCTTTAATCGTCCAGCGTGGGATTTGTCCTCATTGGGAGGTTCATAATCAGTGTGTACCCTCGTATCTGCCTAATTATTCAAAGCTAGATCACGTAATAACAGATGTGAAATTGTCTGAATGCCCAGCAGCAGGGGTCAAAAGTTCACAGACTATGAGCACTCTCTAGTGGTGAACACAGTGTCCCATCAGTACAGTATGTACTCTATGCTGTGTTTTGCTCATTATTTAATGCATGCGGATGTATAAACTATACGCATGCATGAATTCATGAATGTATACCCTTGGGCAATGCTTATTTTTGTGTATTTGCATCATACTGTGATGTTTTGTCCATGTATTCTCCTTATCTGCTCTTTCTGCTGTCTCCTCCTGTGTACTGACATACATATGGACACACACACACACACACACACACACACACACACACATACACACACACACACGGAGCCCAATCCAGCAGATCCTTGAATGACCCGTTCACTTTATCAGAGCTACATTATATAAGACTTAGGAAAAAGATTTGTATAACAGAGTTGCAGGGAATTACATGTATAAACTTATTACACACATGCAAACACACACACACACACACACACACACACACACACACTCACACTCACACACACTCTTCAGCTGCTGCAAAAGAACAAGTTTTTTTTTTTTTTTTTTACCTCGTGATGATTTTTTTATCTCATCTTAATCTCTTGATTCAAAGAACAAATTTCCACAATGTTTTAGTACAAAATGCCCGTGTCTATGCAGGATAGACTAGACCTCAAAAATCAGGAAACACACACTATCACCACAAACACACACACACACAGACACACACCACCTGCTCCCTCAGGCACCCGTAGAATATTCTATTGGAAAACACTCACACTCGATACCATTCAATGGCCGTCCAGGCTGCATGTGGAAAAGCTAATTCAGAGAGCCGTCTGGCACCTGTAACACCTTGAAAACGCTTTCTTTCACCTTTCCTCCGGGATTATATGGAAAAAGCAGTTATTCCATTTTGGGTTTATCTCAATTACCCTTATGAAAGTTTGATGGGCCGGCAGAGAGCGGGAGTCACAGCTCTGGATGGAGGTGAGGAGCAGATTAAAGATTAATTGTGTATGTATAATGAAGTCAATCTTGGCTGGACTATTTCCTCTGTGTGTGTATGTGCGTGTACATGTTTGAAAGGCAATGTTTGCAACCTAAACGCTGTCTGGAGAAATAAATGCATGCAAGGGTTAGCAAAAAAAAAAACACCATATGATAGAGGACTTTAGAACTGTATTGTAATCAGTTTTAGCTTTACAAGAGGCCTTTCATAGTGAGTTTTTCAAATAAAATGGAGCAACTAATAGAAGACAAAGGGGCCAAGATACTTGTTCCTAACCTGTAGAGGCATCAGTGAGAAAGAGGGAAGGGGAAAGAAATAGCCACTGCAAAAATCTCCATCTTACCAGTTGTTTTTTTTTGGTTTTTATTACTGAGTCCTCAAAGTCTTATTTTCTAAAAATCTGTGAAACGATCTGCCAGTGTGATATGATACTTTCAACCTGTTTGCAATAAAATTAAACAACACAAGATTTTCTGGTTGGACAGCAAAAGAAATAGGAATAAAATGTTTTTCCATGATCAGTGCAAAACTAACTGCATGGTCCAACAAGTTGACAGACAAAGATTCAGTCAATGGATTAACCACAGCGCCGCTCTACCATCTCTGTGTCTCAGTATCAAAGCGGTGCATTATGAGCTATGTGGAAACAACTTGAATCCAAGGCCAGAAGGATTCATAACCCGGACCACAATCTTCATTATAGCAATATAGCAGTCCAAGCAACAGAAAAAGGTGCCACTTTTCTTTATTCCTCAAATGACAGGAGGCTTTTCTTCTAGAAGAAAGGTCCAATGTCTAACTACACACAGTTCATGACTTGAATTAAAGCATTCCAAGAAGGATTGAAGCTGTTCTGTGAAAACAGTGACCTTAGTCCTTACATGAGGCTTATTATTAATTTACTGTTAGGTTGTTTCTATTACTCTTTTCATCTCCTCTTACAATGTATGCATTAAAAACATACTATGCATGACTCATTTTGTATTCTACAAATCACTGTAAAACCCTGACTTGACTTGACCTAAACACATAGTTGGGTTGAGGTGCTTTGGTTTTCTTTGATGGTTTTGTTTAGTGTTCAAATGAATTCATACTGTATACTGTATATTTCTTGCAGAGTTCTAAGCTCTTCTGCACTCTATAATGACCTTTTTACAAAAAGAACTTAACAAAAAACATACGCGCTTTAGTGCTTCAGTGTATATCTCAAAACTAGGGAATGTGTTTTGTTAGTATTTGTAAAATAGGAACTGAAGTTACCTTTTCAAGTGATACAATGTAGTTTAATTTGATGAGACCAACCACTTTTGAGTCAGTGTCACTTTTTTCAAATAAATACCATCTCATTTTGAATCACACTCTCTTTCCATTTGGTACCTGGAGCAAGGCAACTGTCATAAAGGCATGCAAGTCAGATTTAGCATGTCTAGTAAGGTGACCTCATGATTAAAGAAGCGATCCTGTAATGGTGATGTCACTGCTTCAATCTTTGCAACAGCCTAGTGTGTCTTTTACTATAACCTTGCTCAATATGTTGCTTAAAGCTCAAATAATTGAAAAACAAATCCCTGAACAGTTTAAATGGAAAGGTAAATTTTCTGTCCTATGTTTTCTGCTTCTCTCTGGGTGGGAGAAAATAATTGGCTCAGTGGTCAGGCACATGACAGAGATGATGGTTCACAGACGCACCCTACCTCCAGCCACATGAATGCAGCTTTTTAAACTAACATTTTGGCAAGTCACTTCAGCTCAGTTTAACTCTGGTCATTTGAATTTATACTGCCAATTAAATGCAGGGAAGCAAACTCATGAGGGATGAAAAAAGTGACAAATATGCGAACCACCTAGGCGGATCCAGGAAGAACAATTTTTTTCAAATATCAGCTTTAACATGTGGCTTTACAATCATTTTTAGCATGAGGATATACAGAGAAAAACTCACCCTAGAATTAATGTAACCTTACTGCTACAAAAGTGATGTAACTGGGGACATCAGTTCAGGACACTAAAAACAAAAAAGTGCAAAAAATGTATTAGGTACATTAAGTAAATAAACAATGCTACTCACACAATTTTGTCATTATGACATATAAAATATATAAATGATAAACAAAAAGGGGCCGTTGTGGAAGAGCACTCGTTCATGTACTGTATGTCTTTGTGTATGTACAGCTTAAAAGCCTGCAGCCTGCATGTTGTAGCTTGTGAAAAGCATGCAGAACTAGACCCTTGTGGTTACTTTAGCATTGTGGTGACTCACTTTGTGCCAAAAGCCATTAATGCATATATGCATCCCAGTCTGTCAAATTAGGTCTACAGTTGATTCAGCTCTGTCTATGAGTCACACATAGCAGGTTAGGCTATTTTACTTATATGTAAGCCTGGGCTGCAGTGGATTCTTTTGATATAAATGTCGTCTATCAATCCCTGTTTAGAGTGAGATTTGTCTTGGTTGCAGAACCTGTTGCTTACAAAAGATGCACATCTGCCTACATCATCACATTTATATACAGAAGTAGCAAAAAAAGCAGTTTATAGGTGTATAGTTTCGACATACAGTATGAGCGTGTTCTTCTGCAAAGCCCCAGAGCCCATGAGCGAAATAAATCGTTCATTCCTTGCAAGTAAGAAGACCCACATCATAAAAAATGCATACTGTGGCATATGGTGTGCCAAGCTGCGTTAGAGGCAATATTGCTACAGCCCATACACTCATAAATCCATATCCATTACTGCCATTTCTTTTTTTATAGGCAGAGGTCAATAGTTCGCATCTCATCACACAGGAGAAAGCCCTTCACATCTGCTTCTGTTGCCATGGCAACTGGCTGCTGTTGCCATACTTGCATGACAGATGATGAGAGAGAAGGAAAAAGAATGAGTGTACAGCCTTTTTTGTTGTTGCTGCAGGTGCATCTGAATGCATTTTGACACAAACTGGAGAGCAGTGACGCCTGCTTTTCAGGAGCACTGCAGGTCACAGTCCTCAATCCTCTCACACATCTGGACTATTACAAGTGTTTTTCCAACACATCGGAATAAATCTTATTCACCTGTTCCTGAGGGAAAGGGGTGACCTGGGGTGGCTTGTGTGACTGCTCAGCACTGTACATCAAAGAATCACAGCAATACAGACCAATACATTCAGAGCAGCTTTTAACCAAAGCTCAACTAATGAATTTAATGCATTTGCTATATTGTGTTCCATAATACTCAAGAACATAATTGAATATTCAAGATTTCCAGACAATTCTGTTCTTGAATACTCTGAAAATGGTACACCCTCTAGAATAGAGCATTTTCATTGTAGAATACTCTGTAGAATCCTCTAGAATCGAAACTTAATACCCTAGAATTTCGGACAAATCTATTTTAGATTACTCTAAACTGGAGATTGAACAAATCTATTCAAGAATACTCTCGAGAATCCTCTTGAATAGAATTGAATACTCCAGAATATATTCTAGAATTGAATACTCCAGAATACCTTCTAGAATAGCATTCTATTCTAAAATACTCTGAAGATAAACATTTATATCCTAGAAAATAAAAATATAGTGGGTGGCCTATAATACTCTAGAATATAATTGTCCAATAGATGAGTTCTGAGGTCCGTTTGACATCTACTAACTTGTATTTAGATGATGCTGCAACAGTACAGGACATTTATGTATTTATTGTAAAAGATATGAGGAAGCATTAATGAAAAATAAGAAACTCATAGCATAACCGTAACATATTAAGGAATTCATGTGGCCAGTGTGTAGCTTAACTGTGCATGCAGGAGGAAAAAGTAGTAAACCAGTGGGTCTTTAGCATGAAGTGTAGTTGTTGCATCAATTTTAAATGTAACTTCAGTGTGTTTTTTTGGTTTCTTTGCTTTCTAACCTTAACAACCTTGACCTCGATGACATCTGAGAAATCTAAAAGAAGGGGCAAAATACATTTAGGAAATATATTTATGCAGTTATGAACTTAATGTGACCCAATTATGTTTGTATTTTGCCTCAACACGTGTTAACCTCCGTTTAACCGCTTCACTGTAAGGCACACACTCACCTTCTGGCTGTTTTAAAGGGGCACACACACATAACACACACTAATGCAGCCATAAGGACTACTGTTGTGTGTGCACTACTGCCAATTAAAAAAACAAAATAAAAAATAAACAATGGACATTAAATGGAAAAAAGTACTGTAGAGGGGGTTGAATAACAACTCTGCTATGGGCCTGATGTGATGCTGTAGAAAATTAGTTATTTTCTTAAACAGAGCAGTTCACATAACGTCATGGTGTTCATCAGAATTTGTTTTCAATATTTTGTTTTATTAATGTTTTTATTTAACCTCTTTTAAATCTCTTCCCCTCTCGAATAGTTTGAAAAGAAATATTAGCATATCTCCACTGGCAAACAAATTGAGCTATTACACAAATTAATACTTAAATTAGCTGTTCAGAGTTTTTTTTTCTTCCCCTCACAAACTGTGTTCAAATTTAAAATTAATTTCCCTAAATCTGTTTTCAAATTAACAAGAGGGTTAATGCAATGCTATTAGAAAAATGTTTTTCTAACCATCACATTAATTTAATTTCATGTTTAATCATACGCACCGGAGATGGGAATAATAATAATAATGATGATAATAAAAAAGGCTCCAATTATCATTCGTGGTTCTGATTGTGTGATGAATTATTCATGAAATCAGAGTTAACAAGAAGGAGAATGACGGGATCAGCTTGCCCAATGAGGAGGGATTGGTATAAAGACAGGAGACACTGCTGGACACACTGTTTACTGCTGCTGGGTGGATACAACTGGACAAGTCAGGTACTTTATACTCTTATAAATATAGTAATTTATACTTATACTATTACAATTTTGTGTATTTGTATTTATTTATTTGAAAAGTTTTCACATACGATAATTTATAATGCTATTATTACATTGTCATGTATCTTTGATTTTAGAAAAATTTTAAAAATACCTTTTATTTACAAATACAACTTTTACCCATTTGCTTTGAAACAATAACTTGATTGTACTAAAACTAAAATTGTAGAAAATATCACATTTGTCAAATTCATATATTTCACTGCATGCTGAAGTTTGTTAATATTTTTATCAATTGCTAAAAAATGTAAACCTTTTTAGAAGCCAAATAGTCAAGTGGGATTTCAAAGATGTTTGTTTTAAATGTACCTTCATATGCACAAAAGAGAGAGTGACAACATTAAAGGATTTTTAAAATGACCTTTGTTATTTCTACTCTTCATTCAGCACCCTCATCACACAGCAAAACTTAAAATTATTAACAACTCCCCTCTGCATGGGGAGGTCTTCCCTGAAAACGACAGACTCCAGGACCCAGAAGCCTCAGCACTGCCAAGTCCCTGTGCGCGGTGCATTCACAGTTCACAGGCATCTCGACCTAAATGCGATGTGACGGGAGAACCTTTACTGAAACAAACGGGAATATAGTATCAGAGAAGGCTGACCGAGCTGTGAACTGGGGCCCTAACACGGAGCAAATTAACATCAGCAAAAATAGCTCTGTTTTCAGATCGCTTATGTGCCAGGCAGCAAATGCATCAAGCACTGTCAGGTCATTTTAGCCCGCAGATGTCTCACGAAACAGGCCGATGTGAGAGGGCTCCTTCGGCCGGCCATCGTCCTCGAACTCTGACCAGCTCCTGAGGTGCTGCTGTTTTGTGTCCTGCGGGCAAACATCACTGGGTCTGAGCTTTCAGTCCCACTATCATCCATCATGAGATCCCTTTCGTGATGTCTTCGGCTGAGCTGAGTAGTCTAATGATGCTATCTTTGTCACTCTGCCCAGCCAGCTGAAAAAAACAGTGTGGAGTGGCTACCTTCTCTAAATGCAGTTTGATTGTAAGACCACTAAAGGGCTTCTTCCTGCATCCCTGCTCTGCACCAGTTTATGGATTCTGGCTGTGCAAGGTCAACTCCTTAATCCCATGACAGTGATGTACAGCTGTCAGAGCAAAGCTTCTGTTTCTGTTGACAGACAGGCCACCATAAAGCACCAGACTGGACAGGTTTAAGTGAGATGCCAGCGGTGGATTATTATGAATCTATAGCATCTTCATGGCAGAGCTGTGTAAGACCACATTAACTTTGTTAAAATCACTTTAAAAGTCCAAATTGAGAGGATGTTTTAAGTTAAGACAAAGCTTGGCGAGAGTTAAGGCCAAGTAGAGACTAACACCAGTGGGCAAATCATCGCAATGAATTTGCCAAAAACCATCATGTTTCCACGCTTAAATGTCTGCATGTTGGGGCAGAAAATATACAAAAGCTACCCTTGTAACTTTTCTTTGCAGCATAGAGAAAAGTACCTCCGGCATCCAGTCTTGGCCACGACCAAGACTGATCAAAGTCAAAGTAAGCAAAGACAAGATTACAAGATGTAAAAAAAAAAGAAAAAGAAAAACAATACTGAAATTGAGGTCTCTGCCACACTCAGGTTATGGTTTTTACAGATTTTTCAGCCTGCACCATGTGTGCCTTTCCGTAGCCATTTTTATTTGTCAATCGTTAAATAATCTTGCCAAAGTTCAGTTCCAGCTAGTTTCAGTTTCAGACATGCAGTGGAATCATTCATTTTAGGATTTAAGGATAGTAGATAGTAGAGATAGTAAACAGAGATTTATATGGAGGGGAAACTGTTAAAACTGCAGTTGACTAAGCCAATATTACCAATAAGGAAGTATCGCTGAACACCTGACCCCCTTGTCTTTATTTATAGTGTTTCACTGTTTTCTCCCACTATCTTTCTCTCTCACTACTCTCCTCAGCTCTCTCTCCTTCACCCTCAGGCTGACTACAGTCTGATTTTGAGCACTTCAAGTGTGCAAACAGCTGGATATCGGATAACAAATTTTACCTTGGCAGTAACACAGAAATTAAATCTTGATATTTCGATACTCCTTTTGCCCTCTGCGTGTACTACCACAGATGATTTGGCCGCCAAAGCTCTAGAGCTCTGGAATAAACATCTATATGTAAAGGTTTTGTATTCAGACCAGCAAATTCAGTGACAAAAATCCTGCAGGGGTACAGATAAATCCCATGTGTAGCACTAAAAGAAATAAAATGTTTTTGTTTTTGTTTTCGGAGCACGAACTACAGAAATCAAACCAAAAATAGGGAATGACAGACATGCAGAGGGGGAAAAAGACAGACGGAGGTGAGAGATCTGCTGCTTCACAACCCATTAGGTCAGAGCAGAGCAGGGAGCGCGGCTCTTAGGCTGGCGGTGTAATATTGGCGAGGACACAGCTGAGGGAAGGACCGGGGAGGTTTTTAAAAGCCTGCGTTGTTGGCTGTGTGGGTGAGGTGAGATGTCATTTCGTCTCACTGCCTGAGAGCACCATTGCAGTGATATAAAAGCATGCAGTTTCTAAGCAGCTTGTGAGGGTGGAGGGACCTGGAGGGGAACAGGTAGACGCTGAGGAGGATGAGGAAGGTACTAACTTCTGTATGGACAAACAGATTATCCAAATGTGTGCAAATAGAGCTGTTATTGATAGAAACTCTGTTTATGGCAGCAACAGTATTTAAAATACCAGTAAAATACCTCTATAAATAATAATAATACTAATAAAGATGAGAGTTTCCCAACCTTTGACCCCTAAAACAAAACACTCATCACTGGCTGAATATGTCTATGTATTAGGACGATGTCGACCAATGAGTGACTTTTCTTCACCTTATTTTATCTGAATAACATTTAAAGGTCTGAACATGTAGTGAAAAGCAAAAATTAGAGGAACTTATTCAGAAATTAATATGATTTTGTGGAGAACGCTTTTTTTTTTTTAATCTTGCGACTCCTTTGAGGGGTCCTAAGCACTGCTTTATACAACTGTATTGCATTACAGAATGGGTATTTTTGTGGAAAATAGCTACATATACTTTATAGCAAATCTGACATTGTTTGTGCCTCAAAGAAAATGTCTGTATTTGACATTAAAAGTGAGGGTCAAATCCCAAATTAGGTTGAGTTAACACACCAGTTCACCCCTTTCACACACATCCAGAATGTGATTTGACAGTCTGAATAGGCTAGTTATGATTTAACTAGCTGAGGTCTAAGATATTAGCTCTATTTTCCATAATATATTCAGGCTTAATGGTGTGTAGTTTGTGGTGCTCAAAGCGTTAAAAAAAATAAAAAATTTGGAAACATTTTATTTTTATTTTGGAAATATTGGTAGTGAAATATTCAAATGTTTAGCTTTTTCAGCACCTACACCTAAATACAGTTGAGTAACTTCACATATTAATTAAATATGTGCATTGGAGAAGAAGAACAACAAACAGCCTTAAAACAACATAAGTCCATTGTCTTCACCTATTCCATCTGCATAATCCTCTGTGACTCACACTATGACTGTGTATTGTACATAGTGTTTGTGCGAGTTACAGTATATGTCTACTTCTGTCATGCAGTATGTCAAACTCAATGTTCATATTTGCATCTGTGGAGATGTTTCCTGCTGTCCAGTAACTCTGAATGTCTCCAGGGAAATTTTACATTGCTTTTAAAACTCTGAAAGTCTGGTGTTTGAGATGATAGGGGGAGCACAATGAAACCCTTTAACACCAACATCTTTGTCCTTTGCTTTTTACGAAAACCTCTCAGGGTCAAATCTGTTTCCTTCTCTGCACATTAGCATTATCTGAGGTGAGAGAACACCTGAGAACCAGAGGAGCCAGACTCTGGTCGGGGGTGTGATTTAACCCTTATTTCTCATGCCCAGACTTCTTTTCACACTTTGATCACAATTGCGAAGGCGACCCCGGGTCAAGCATCTGGAGATCACCCGTCGTGGAGAGGCAACACTGAGCATGCTCACGGCCTGGCTTTATGGGTCATATCTCTCTCCCTGAGGGTGTACGAACACATAATAAAACACATTAAGGCCTACACACTCGAACGTCAACACTTGATGAAGACAGACAGATGTGAACGCACCCACACGTTTTCAAATTAGATTAAATAAGGTCATATACGGGAGTGCATATAGTTTAATAAACACACACACACACACACACACAAACACATCCAATGATAAACAGTACATCTGACAGAGTATCTCAGACATATGGCCAGCAGCACATGTTGCAACTGAGGTCAATGTACATACAGTATGTGTGTGACAACAGGGAAGCACATGGAGCTGTGTGGATGTGTTAAAAAACACATCTGGCGTTGTCGCGGATACAATTCCTCGCACACACTGTACATGAGCTGTAAGAGCATAACGCAAACAGCACTGTGGGTGTCTGCATGCAGACTTGACTGAAAATGCAGAGAGAGCCCAAACATGCCAGACGGGATCAAACCCCGCTGCTCGGTACCCTGCCGAAATCGTGACCCCCGGTAAGAGGAGCTGGACAGCAACGGTGGCAGACCTTAGTGTCGGCCCTGTGGGGGATGCCAGGGGAGGTGAAGATCACACACACAAAGCCGACAGACACACAAACTTATAGACTTATAGTATGAACGCGAGTGGAAATAACTAAAGGAGACTGATTCGTCTTACTGCATCTGAAGCATGTTATCGCTCTTTTTCACAATTGAGTCCACTATTTTTACTTAAAGCTGCTCTAGTCAATATTTTTATCATAGCTATGAGTCAGACGACAATGTGTAAGGTGTTGCTCACACAGTGGTGACAACCCGCAGATAATAATCACCCAACTCAGCAGTTCCCTCTCTCACAGACCTCGCTTCCAGCGGTTTACAGCAAAAAGGCTCTAAAATCCCACTATACACTACTCTGCACATCATGAAATGGCAGACAGACACAGTTAAGGAATAGTTGGCAGACAAAATGGAGCATTCAGCAGCTATAAGGCCTGATATTTTCCTCAGGAGTTGGTGAAAAAACAGGACTTTAAATTGTAGAGTTACTCTGTGTCTGAAAGTTTTGGAAGACAAGTTTTCTTTTTAGGTGGATATTTGGCAAAACTGGGACAATGGGACATCACACAAACAGCTACAGGGGAGATTGATTGCAGGAATATTTTTAGTGCTCTATCAAACGTTTTTGGTGTTGCCTCCCAGGTAAGATTAGAGTATAAAGATTTGAATCCCCAGAAACGCAAGCAATCACAAACAAACCTTTCAACTACAGCAAGAGAATAGAGCTCTGACGGCCCTCCGTTTACACCGTTCAGAGGCACACTGGATTGATCATTTGAATCCTCATGCTTAACGTTCGTTCGGTACTTCATGTGACTTTTTAAAATGGGAGAACTTTGTTTGAACTTTGTGTCCTTGTTTTGCAGCCTGACACTTTAACAGCATTTTAACTCCAACACTGGGGACTTCTACATCTGCAGAGAGGGGAATTCTTCTCCAAACTGTTGAACTTATGAACCCTTTTCATAATCAGTCTTGTCAAGCTGAAAAACAAGGCTATATTCTTTCAACTTTATTCAACATTTTGATGATAGGAAGGACATCAATATTTAGAAGTTATTTTTAAAATACCCTGAACACAAATGTAATCATTTTCTTTTAGTTTTACACAAGGATATCTCATAGACAAATAACAAATTTACTTCAGTGAAGTGTTTTTTTTACTAATTTAACCCCCAACAACCATACACACACACACACACACACACACACACACACACACACACACACACACACACACACACACACCTACCTTACGGATTATTGATGACAGTTAGATGAGCTGATATTTTAAGTGAAGTATATACATGTTTTAAAAATAGCACTTTTCAGAGATCTGAAGTCCATTACATACAATGGATATCAATTAATCATCCCTTAAATTCAAATGATGTCTCAATAATGTCTCTGATTTACATGTGAATTATGAAAAGTAAAGTCTTCGGGGTTAAGTTTAGGTCTATTTCAGTTCCAGTTGAGCTTGATGAAACACTCAGCATCAATAAGGCAGCGATCAACATGTCATACACAGAGTATGAGGCTACATCCTTTTAGTCTTGTCGGTCCAAATGGATTTCAATGTTTCTGCATGTAGCTGCCATACTGCTGAATTATTTAAGGTGGTAATTAGGTGATTGTGGCTGCTGTACATCTCTTGAGAAGGAAGTAACTGTTGGTTTTTTTTAGGAGGAAGATCATCAGACTCGCCGACTATCCATCCATTTGATGAAAGACAAACTTCGCTCCACCATTCCCGCACTTATTGTGTTTATTTAGGCCTGATTCCAGCTCCCCGGCTCCATAAAATGAGCAAAATAAAAGC
This sequence comes from Lateolabrax maculatus, assembly GCA_031216445.1. Lineage (NCBI taxonomy): Eukaryota > Metazoa > Chordata > Actinopteri > Acropomatiformes > Lateolabracidae > Lateolabrax > Lateolabrax maculatus. Next base: position 6,234,129 of record CM062207.1, read on the forward strand.
ACTTTAATTGAATAGATGAAAAACCTCAGGCAAAAAATTCCATTTACACCGTATGCGGGCCTGTGTGTGTCTTTCACTTCCTGTCGTATCATGTTTGTCTAAGCAGAGTGTGTACACATTATAAAGAGGCTGACTGTCCCGAAGCTGTTGTGATATCGTTGTCCCAATGGCATTTGCATTTTTACGTCATGTTATTTCTACCAACACCACATTTTAGTATAATCAGGATGCGTGTCACGACAACAATGGGTTTTGTGGAGCGTTGCCCTGCTGATGAACCAGGATGAGCCAATGCTCTGTGACCTGGATAGAAGAGGAGAGACTGCTATGTTAGAAAGGGTCACGGTGTCAGTGGTAACACACATGCATGTAAAGGAAAGCAATCACACACACATGCAATGCATATATGGCATAAATGTGACTGCACGCACATGCAGCATAAGTACATACAGGACAAACTGGCTGTAGCGTGTGTCATGGTTGTTGCGTTTCAGTTTGTTTTATCAAAGCTTTATGTTCATGTGCAGGTTAATAGTGCAAAGCAGTCATCACTGCTGCTGTTAAAGTGCAACCTCCTGACAGAAAAGGAGTGGATACATGTAAATTTAACCTTGCTAATGGTGTTGCTGAGCGGTTGATCTTTGCAGCTTTACACACAACCAGAGTGTGAGTTCGCACAGCAGCTGAATCAGTAAACTCTGAGGTCACGGCAAAGTCCAGGAGGTTCATGTGAGAAAAGAAGGAACTATCCACTCAGAGATGTTTTCTAATGTCACTGAAGCTTTGTAGCTATTTTCAGCAAGAATTTTTAAAAAAGTTCTGATTCTGACATGGAAATGGGTTTATTGGTGAATGCTGCAGTTCGGAAGCTCACTATGGTCTCATTACTTATTACATGCTTAAATTGGCAATTGACTTTTTTCTTCATGATTTAGTAACACTGGAAGCTGGTGGGAGTCTCATCTCAAGTTCTCTGGTTTACAGATATGGAAGGTCATGCTAAAATTATGATTAATCCTTTAGATCTGGAGGTGGTAATATTGTATGTCAAGTTTCCCAGGATGATCATAGCTGCGAAGAATGTAATTAGCACTGAACCTGCTTTCACTTGTAATCAGAGTAACGCCACCACATTTTATCCAAAACATCTGTTTTGTTCCAACAACTGTTGAAGATTAGTGGACGAATTATAGTAGAGTGGAGTTTGATGTTATCAGGTGCACAGCCTATGGCAGGCCGACTTGGAAGATGTGACAAGCAACAGATGGATAGAATCCCCCTCAGGTTTGATGGAGGAGAGAAGTGCCGCCTTCTTGAGAGAAATCACGACCCACAAATAAATAAAATGGGACAGATCTGCCATGAGCTAGTTTGAGCTCTAACTCCTCTGTCCATGCATAGGCAAACGATATAGCCTACACACATAATTTCTCTTTTCCCGTCTCTCTTACTTTCCTTTCCATCCTTCTCTACCCTCTTAACATTGACCTTTAAGGCCTCCCTCTCTCCTTTTCTCACTATCTCAGTCCTTTTATCTGTCTCTCTCCTTCCCTCTGGTCGTTTCTGCAGAACTGTGAGGATTGAGAAGAATGTGTTCCAAGGGATGTGGGAAAAAAGCTTGGGATCATGGGAAGGTGTGATGGCAGGATGTCTGTCGGGACCTCGGGGGTGAAAGAGCATGGCAAGACATAGGAAAAGGAGAGTAGAGGCAAAAAAAAAAGGATATGAAACCGCAGGAGCAAGAGAAATAGTGAGGATAACCACTTTCCTTCCTCCTCTCTCACACTTTCAATAATTGTTGAGAGAATCTATATGTCCAGCGGCAACAGTGGCTCAGCTGTTGGGTCATCGACAGGTGCAAAAATATTTGCTTTCTGCCTTATGAGAAACTACATGATTTACAAAATAATCTGGCACATTCGTCATGTTGCGTGCTCATGGCACTACAACTGCACACATGAGCAAGTACCTCCTCTGGTTTGACACTTTGATAATTCACACATGGCACAAAAATGTCTCGGATGGGTGCTGCAGCCTTTCTCTACTCCTAATTCATTTATCTCACTGTCACTTGATCTGATCATACCTGTCAGTGGCAGAACCCTGCTTCTTCTTCTCCTCCTCCTCCTCTCCCCCCTTCATCCTCTACCTCCCCCACCCCCGTCCCCACCCATCGCCCCCATCCTCGCCCTAAACAGGCCCTGGTACAGCACAGCGCCTGTGTGCAGCGATACTGAGGGAGGTCGCCGTGCGGTCACTGCGCAAAGCCTGGTCGCATTGTGACTCGGAGCTGCAGAATGTGCCATGGTGCATTAGCGCGCTGCCGCCTGGCTGAGCATGAGGCACAGAGAGAGAGAGAGAAAGAGAGAGGGAGAGAGAGAGAGGAGGAAAAAGGGAAAAGGGATAGAAGGAGGAGCTAAGGGATGGAGTAAAAGGCAAAAAGATGGGGAAGCAAAAGAGAGAGGAGGACCAGAGGAAGAAGGAGGCGAAAAGAGGATAAGAGGAGAGAGGGAGGAGGGAGAAGGAGGAAAGTGAGGGCATCAGCGCACTTACACAAGCAGAGCTCAGAAGCCCCAGCGGCACAGGGTCCTTGTAAGGTGGCTCATCAAATATAAAGGCATCATCTTCTCCTCCTCTGTAGTCTCTCTCTCTCTTTTTTCCACCGTCTCACTTTATTCATTTTCAAAAACCTTTCCACTCTAATATTTTTTACAGAATAATTTGTTATACACAAGTTTTGTTTATAAAAAGGCAGCCGAAGTGTTAATTATTTTCAGGAAATATGACAAGGCAAATGATCTTGATTTTACAGTAAAGTCAACATATTTTGATAGCACTTCATCAGACCAAGGGTTCACAGCATTTTCTAAACACAACGAGCAGCAAAGAGTCCTTAAAGTGAAGCTAAATCCTGACAAAACTCAAACTGAGGGTGTTTTGGTAGCAAATGTCCCTGCAGTGTCCCTGGCCAACAACCTTTTTTCCATGCCCCTGACTTTTTCCCCCACGGTTCAAGTCTATCTGTACTATTTACTATTAATAAAGGGTAAAATGCCAAATGCCTGTTAGCCAACTGGTCAGGTGCCACAACCCAAGCAGAAATTTCTATTGCACCAACAATAAAATCTGATGGGATGTGATTGGATGATGTAATGGACCAATAGGAAAGCCCGCCGCTAGGCTACTAGGACATGATCTCATTTTCATCCTCGCCCTAAGCAGGTTTAGACAGCTCTGATCGGCCCGTTGCTAATCTGCTGTGCACCAACTGGATGTGCTGTAGCTAATGCATGCATGCACACTCGCTGCACGTACACACACACACACACACACACACACACACACACACACACACACACAAATTTCATTGTATTTTTTGTATGCAATGAGCCTTTCGGGGCAAGAGAGAGACATTTCGAAGGCAAGGCCAATGAATTTGTATAGCACCTTTCAAAAACAAGGCGATTCAAAGAGCATTACATAAGACTTACAGGCAGTAAGGAAAGATACAAAAGAAACACAAGGCAATATAAAAAGACACAAAAATAGGAATTTAAAAGGATTAAAACAAAGATTAAAATAAGATAAAATAGAATAAAAAGGATTAAATACTAGAATAAAGATTACAGCACTGATACAGTGCAGTGCAAGATAGGAATAAATAGTCCCAAATGTAACTTAATAAAATGTGAGGGGACACAGAAACATCTGATTTAAAAGAACTGAGAGTTGGAGTTAGAGTTGAATTTAGAGTCAAAATACTCCCATAAACAGTCGTTCTAATCTACATTTCTTGCAAATTGAACTACGGACGTCATATGACAGAAAGCTTTTAAGTAGCATACACTCTCATATAGACTGAATTTGACAGTACATGAACAATCAAACACATACACACTCAACTGTCAGAGGAAAGAGGTCATGTCGGGGGTTGTTGTCCAGGGACTTGTGCTGAAAGTCAAACACGAAAGAGCTCTACAAGGAAGGCGCCGTACAACCTCCATGACATGTGACCGAGGTCAAAAGAAGCCGCTGAGGCCGCAGCGGGCTGTGCTGTTTTCTTGATATTAACCCTTATGCACTCACATGCACACACAAACACTATGTATACATTCATGTGTAAATACGCACACACTCATGGTTCATATGCACTCACTCTTTCTGCGCACACATGTCGCCAAAAGCAGCTGCATGGCCATGTTGTGAAGGCTCTGGGGGGGGGTTGGCACTCGAAGCAGAAAGCCAAGGGTCCATGTCCCGTCCTTGACCCTCCGCTGGACTTTGACAGCTTTGAAAGATAGAGAATGACAGAGAATAAAGGGGCAAGTCACAAAGTAAAGAACTGAATGAAAATGTACAGCTGCAGAAAAGCTGCAAGATTGAGAATATCCACTACCCTTTTTCCAGAGCTTTTTCAAAGCTCCAGAAAAAAATAGCAAATGGTTGTTGAGTTTAAAGTGTTTGACAAACTAAAAATAATGAAAAAGATGCTCAGTAATTGTCAGAGTGACGATGATGAGAAGGGTGATTATGGTGGTTGTTGTTGTCATAACTGTAGACGTATATAAACAGTATATATGTGAGTCAATTTTATTTATTTATTTTATGCTTTTTCTTCATTAGGTATACTTAAGTTAATTTAAAAATAGGTAACGTAAGGTCATGTAATTTAATTTTGGGTTAAGTAAGTTTGATCCTGCATCAATTAAGGGAGTAAATGCTGTAATCCCATGCTAGACCCAAACTCTAGTAACTCTCCCATGACATCACATTGTTCCCAACAGTGCACGTGCCCGCACGCAGTTCAGTCAGGGGTCAAGTGGTCAATAGCAGTGATCGGAGAGGCCTGCTGCCCTGATGAGCCCATCGACCCCTCAGCCCCACAGAGACATGGAGAATATAACTGTTCCAATCTCATGCGTGGCGGCACGTCCGGGGTGCAGTGAAACAAACGGGCAGACTGAGGCCTCCACAGCATTGGCAGGATTGATCCGCTTTACTTGAGTGCGGGCTGTCAATCCTAATGCACTATCAATACAAGCACACCAAGCATGTATGAGGAGGGAGCTGTGGACTACATGGTTAGGGAGGAAGTATCCATTTCTGCCATGCCTGGAGCCTTTCATCTGCCTGTATCTGTCACAAGCTATTACACTGACTCAGGCTTAACATGTGTTATTGAATATGCTGTATAAAAGGACGTGGCTTTTATTTTCCGTTTTATTCAGGAGATGGAAGAACAGCTAGCAATTACATGCTGATGAAGGACAGGAAACATGTTAAGTGTGCTTGCTGAATAAAATATTCTTTTATCAGGTGGCTATCCCTGCAGCCTCTGAGCTTTTTCAAAGTCTGCATTTTCCATGATCATCCTACTGAAAAACAACTAAAGACACTTAAATATTTTTCAATCAATATTACCCCCAGATCAATAGTAATATTACTAACCGAGCTTACCTGAGTTGGTGGTGGATAGTTCCTTCACCTGCTGGTTTAGCGTCATTTTAAATAAACCAGCCGAAACCTCACTTGTTTCGAGCACTTCTTCCTCCTCAAACCGTGGTTTCTTTAAATATATCGCTATGAATCGTATATAATTAATTATATAACTTAGTACCCGCCAATTTTTTTTTATATTTCACCCGCAAAATGAAAATATTTCCAAATCTCGACTCCTCCAGAGACATTTGTTGTCAACAGCAAGCGCACAGTGCACACTAACTTTTCACGCGTAAGGGTCAAAGGTCAGCCCCGCCCACTCTGTTATTCCAGACTTTTGATTGGTCGAAACATTCTCGTGGTATTTCACAACAACTAATCATATTCGCAATAATAATAATAAAAAAATACATAGAACGCAAATATCCTATTTAAGGTAAAAAAAGAAGGAAGTTCGCTTCCTTTTAAAAACACCTAAAAACTTAAATTTCACATACTATTTCAGTTTTTAGCTACTTTTTTAAAAAGATAGAAAACAGAAAAATTACATTAAGTGGACACCGAATACACCAAGAAAATGAAGAATGACAAACTTCCCTATGTCAAATTTTCTTTCTCAGCTAATTAACTATTATTAGTCCGTTGTGAAATCAAAAAAAAAAAAAAACTTTTCATTTTCCGCTTATTTCCTGGTTACCACGGTGTCATGGCAACCATGGAACCTGTCAACATACCCGGAAAACGGAGACGTGGGAGATGTAAAAATAGGTAAATAACGTCAAGAGTATTTAAGTTTCTAGGTTATTTCTGTGCTGCTTTGAGCGCTTTAGTTTGTTATATGGGCCATTTTGAACATTACATGACTGTATTCACTCCCACAAAAGTTATTCCGTTGTGACTAACTTGGCTAAATAACTTTAATCTTTCATTAATTCCTATAATTCGTAATTTTAATAATTTGGGGCGAGTCAGCTTGAATCTCGCTTTGTATTAACAGCCTACCACGTACAACCACAGTTTCTACATGGCTTCCTTTAGCAGGAAACTTGCCCACAGAGCTTCCGCAGCCGGGCGCATTTTTCCAGCTGTTGCTGTTCGGAGCCAAGAGAGGCTGGACGTCAGCTGGACCAGACAGGTAAGCTCCTCAACAAGACAGTGTGGTGAGAGACATACACTACTGTATACTCCAACCATTCACTGAAGAACAAATACCACAAAAATATACACCCGTAAAGGTAAAAAAAAGTCAGTGAAACTTGAGTATAAAAGTCTCGATTTAATTATTGATGTGTTAAATCCTGTAGGCTTCAATGGGATTTTACTGTTGTGGGTGGGAAAGTAGAAAATTAAAAAATGCAATTAAATGAACATGGGTAATTCCTAATCTGTAATTACTGTAACTACTCCTTTCAAAGACCTTTTGATATTTCCCATAAAAAAGGATTAATTTAAAGCAACAACTTTCTCAAAATAGAAATAATCAAATAAATATTTAAATGTGTCAGTAAACCATGCCAGTGAGAATAACTGCACCTAAATCGTTAATGTTATTAGAAGTACTGTGCTTTTCCTGCTATCAGATGTCAAAATGCCTGCAGGTTAAAGGACACAAATAAGAGCTGATTCACAATAGAAAACAGTATTGACAGGACACTTTGTGCTTGTTTTTGTGTTTGGTCCTCCAGGGTCTGTCAGCGCTCCACGTGGCCTGCCTCTACGGCCGGCTGGCCACTGTTCAGCTCCTGGTGGAGTCCAGGCCGGAGTTGATCAACAGCAGCGATCAGCAGGGTCGCCGGCCTGTTCACATGGCCATGTCCTCCCAGAGCTCGCCCAACACCTCCTCGTGCCTCAGATACCTGCTGGAGCACGGGGCCGACATCAACGTGTAGGGGCCTTATTTTGTGAATAATAGCTTTATGCAGGTTTTATTTTCTCTTATGGGTTAGTTTATAAATTCTGTCAGCTGGATCCAGCAGCACTCAGCTGTTGCATGCTTATTCAAACTCTTATCACCCAATGAAAGTGTATTAGAAGAGAAGCTTAGAATAGAAAGTGTGCATACAGACTGCCGAGTGCAAAAGTAAAATTATGATTACAATAAGATTCTGGTGAAAGTTTATAGCTGCTGCTGCAAGAGATAATGATGGTAATGATGATGATGACAGTTATTTTAATAATTTTTACTGTTATTACCAGAACCACAGATTCAGGGACGACCCCGCTGCACCTGGCCGCCTCTGAAGGCCTCCTGGAGTGCACAGAGATCCTCGTGCAGGCCGGAGCAGATGTGTTGGCCCAGGACAGCATGGGACACACGCCTCTGGATTTGGCCCGCATCTGGTGCCGCAGGAAAGTAGCGAGGTAACAAGCTAAACCGGCAAATTACACCAAAATGAGTGTTCAGTTAGAAACGTACTGACTGTTTTACGGACGTCTTGTGTTTTTGTGTAGGTATCTGAAAAGCTTAATGTGGCAGAAAGAGAAGAATAAAGAAATGCAGGAGAGGAAGCAAGTTCAAGCTTTATACGGTGATCTTGTGGATATGGTCAAACTGAATGATCTCAATAAAAAGGTTAGTTTTTATGTTGTGGAAATCCATTCATCCTACATTCAGGGGTAACACATAATTGACCCCCAAACTGTGACAGAATCGGAGAAACATTCACATCTCAAAACACTGTTTTTTGTATTTTGTTAAAGAAGACAAACACATAACTGAATGAAATGTTACTTTGTCATTATAGCATTCTTGTCATGCTATAATGACATTTGCAGCAAATTTCACATATCAAAGACACTAATCACACTTTCTCTGTGACCATTTACAGACACTTATTGATGTGAAGATGGCGGAGTGGGCGAACAAGAAAGGCTTTCCTCTCCAAAAGGATTTCTCCCCTAGAGTTTTGGTGAGCCAGTACCACACCCAGTGTCTCTTATCAAATCACAGCCTTAATCGAAAACATGCCAAGCACCCATCGAAGCACCAGTCAGGAGGCCCCCAGGAGGACAGGAGCACCTCCACTAAGCAACCTCCACCCTCATCCTCCAGGCCCTGGACCATCTTCATGGGCCTCCAGCCAGAGAAACCCCCCGGAGAGCCGGACCTCCGGCAAATCGTCTCAGTGTGGAGGGAGAGCCGCAGCAGGCAGCCCCAGTACACCACCAAGTGGGACACTACGCCTCGCCCCGCCCCTGACCTGCCTCAGGATGTCCTTGAGAGGGTGCTGTTCCCCAGAGCTTTCCCCTCCAGGATTGCCTCCCCTCGGTACTTTGAGCCACAGAACATTGTGCAGGTCCAGCACCGAGGATACCCCCAGGGGCGGAGCACCTCCCCCTGGACAGAGGTGGCCATGCACCTGGCAGAGGTGCTGGAGCCTGGACACTACTGATCATCGCAGTCTGTAACCGAAGTGCTTCAACTAGACCCAGAAGTGCGTTTAGGAAATGTATTAAAACTCATTGGTTGGTGGAGGTGGAAAGAACATGAAGCCATTTTTAGACTAACATGTCTTTATAGTTTTTAATATTAAATGATGTGGAAGTTAACATTTTTGTAATTTGATTATATTTTAGGAAACATGTTTAGACATGTGGCAGTGTCCTCTGATTAAATCTCACATCAAGAGTATTAACAGGCATGAAAGCAGACTGTCCCTAACAAGATATCCTGCCACCCCACAACTTCAGCCCAATGTGACAAAATTAAAAATGCCACACACTCCAGATGCAGCGCCTCACAAAGTGGGGTGGACGGTGGGGTTAGTGAAAGGTGAAAAACCTCAGTGAACTGGGTCACCTGTCACAGATGTATCCCTGCACTTTCACAGATCCACCCCCCCAGGGAACTGACTCGAGATCCAGGTGAGGGGCTTGTCAACAGCATGTGTGTAACTGCGAGCTGTGGCCTGTCAACTAAAGGTGTGTGTGCGTGTGTGTGTGTGTGTGTGTGTGTGTGTGTGTGTGTGTGTGTGTGTGTGTGTGTGTGTGTGTCGTGGTTTTGTCTTTTTCCTTTACTTCATGAAGCACTTCACATCTCAGTGTGGGTCAAAGTGCACACTGGCCTCAACCTGGTGCACCCGCTGTGACCCAGCCACATGGGACTTGAATAACTTAATGCTATCCAGATAGACACACACACACACTCTCTCTCTCTCTCTCTCTCTCTCTGGAGTGGAGTTCAGGATGTGACAAATAAAATTTAACATTGAATGGGTGAATTAACCTGATTTGACATGAAGTGACGATGATCAGTACAGCTATTTTTGCCTTTATTACATTGAGCATCCACCTGTGAAAAGAACCATTTAATCTGAGGTATTTCAACAAAATCTCTTTTAATTTATTATACAGTGTTGTGCATACCAGCCTACAATGAATCGCACTCAGTAATTGGTAAAAAGAATTTCCGCCTTTTTTTTTTTTTATAGTACTTTAATCAAACTACTTCGAGCAGCTTTTGTCCCCGACACCCGACAAGAGTCACTGCACAGGTTCGATCTTCAGAAGTGTTTTCATGTGTCTTTCATGTCAGGTTAATTCAACGATCAACGTACAAAAATTGTTGTTATTACTGTGAATTTTTAAAAAGAGTCCAGAAAAGACAGGCAGGTTGCAGACCACAGCGCTGGTGAGTGTGGTTAGTGACTGTGTAGATAAGACAAGAAAACAGAACAAAAAAAAAAAGTGCATTGTTTTTGTGGCCACATGTAATTGATCCAGAGTGGGAGATATTATTTTAGCCCACTTTAAGGATGTTTTAATTATAACAGTATTAACCTCTTTTCTTGATGTGATGCAAAAGGGCAGAGTATTTATACCAGGTGTCTCCACAGATCAGGAGCTGAATCGTTGCCAGCTGCAGACTGCCCTTTCTCATTTAAAGTAATCTTAATAAGCGCTTCTGTGGCATTTTTCCTGCAGCTAATTTGCCACTTCAACACTTCTTTCTAGGATCACGTCACAACAAAATCCAAGCATCAGGATTCTTAGCCAGAAAGTACCTTTAAGGTGTCTCATTTATCTCCAACCCACCTTCTTCATCTGAGGAGACGTTACGTTTTTACTTGTTGTATTTCGTCTCCTAACCTATCTTCAGTGCTACTTTGTGAGTTGAATGAGATGCAGTGTGAGACCTACAAAACAAACGACAGCAGATGTCATCTAAAGAAGAAAATTGATAATGATTTATCTGCTAATGTCAAATTTACAGTTATTTTGTTATTGTTAATTTCAGACCCTTCACATACATATTTTAAGACCAAAGCCTAAATGGAGGGGTCCAACATGACAATAAGAAAGCACTGCGCTACGGACAAGATCCCCTCAGTGAGTCTCTAGTAGATGTTGGCAGTCAGTACAAACAGACAGAAAACTAAAAGAGATGAACATGGCCTGTGTAAACGCGTGGGCTCTTCCAGCAGGAAGCTCTGTCCTGTTCATTGGTCCTTCCTCTTCGTGTGCTCTTCTTCCGCTTTGGCCACTGCTTCGTTTTAGTCCCATCCAGAAACAAATTCCCATAGTCCTTCCAGCTTCCCCTTAATCTCCAACACACACACACCCCGACGCCCGAGGCTGCACCCCGAGTCGGAGCTCCTCAGTACATTTTCTGTCGGCTGGGCAGCACTGCCTCCTTGAGGAAAGAGAACACGAGGAGGATCCCGGACCTCTTCCCCCTCTTGCCCTTGGTGAAGTAATTAGACACCACATCATCTAAAAAAATAAAATAAAAGGGAAACTGTTAATAATACCATCCATTCCTATGTGCACGGCTACAGGAGGCTGAAGTCTTTGCTTGTCGATTTTTCTTCTTGTTCTAACACCTTGAAGGTGGGAAACTGAACCAAAAACTCATTATGTGCTTTGGAAAGTAGCTGGCAGTAATGTTAAAATATATGTAATTTGTTGTTATGTTGTTAAATTTAAACTATATTAATCACGCACAGCAACATAAAAAGGAATTCGCCCAACGTGGGGCTCGAACCCACGACCCTGAGATTAAGAGTCTCATGCTCTACCGACTGAGCTAGCCGGGCTGACGGCAGCACGCAGCCTGCAGACTATTCGTGTCAGCACGGCTAAACTTGGCACGGTTTTCATTTCATGACAGTATATTTTGAGCTCACCTCCTTGTTGCATGGTGGATGGAAGCACATTTTCTCCCGCTGACAGAGACACAAAGAAGGCGAAGGGGATCACCCACAGGCAGATGGTGAAGTAGGCCAGCACCTTGATACCAATGAGGAACAAATGAAAGATTATAACAAAAGTATAGTAGTAGTAATTGTAATGGGGGAAAATCTTTCCCCAATTCATAAAAAAAGCATTATATAAAAGACAGTACATGGTATCATAAAGCTGTGATTAAATTACCTCTGAGAATGGATAATACTCTTGTGCAAAGTACTGGAAGGCCATATAATGATTCACCACCACCAACACTGCAGAGTGAAGACAAAAGAAAAGAAACAATGTTGGAAACAGGTCAAACAGGAGAAGAAAAAAAGATATTCATGCACATGTCACTGACAGATAATCTGCATTGACTCTGATTGATTATTCTTTTGCTTACTGAATGAAAGGAAGCTTTCTTTTTACTTTCACATAAATACCAGAGAGCATCTTTTAAGTTTTTTAAACTATTTTAAGGGTTGCTGATAGCAGAAGAGAAGGAATCCAAATCCAGCGTAGGTCACACTTACCACAGGAGAGGATGAAGTTTGGGGAGCTCAACAGTATGTAGGGAAAGGTCTGCAGGAGGCCGAAGTACACCAGGTTGGTGAAGAGGCCGACTCCCACCATCAACACTGGGAAGCCTTCAAAAATATAAAGACCTGCCAGCACACCTGTTGAAAACTGGACGCATTCACACAAACAGTCAAACATCAGAGGTTTGTCAAAGGTGTTGTGAAGTACATATTTTACTACAGTATTTTCTTAAAAACAAGTGCATAAGGAAAATGACATCACTCTATATCCACCTACTCACCATTATCATGTACTTTATTATTCGACTGGTGGCTACTGTGTATTCTTCTATTAGTTCTGCCAAGTAGTACAGGCCAGCAGCTGGATGGAGACAAAGATAAGGTGATGAGCAACCAAACAGGACAAACAATAGAAAGGTGATTTGTTCATTTCGTTAGTATATATAGTTATATATTGTCATTACCAGGATAGTGTTATCTACACTGCAGTCAACAGTAGGCCTTGGTATTGTCTGAAACTTTTTTAAACTAGTTACGACACAAGTTTTGGTACCACTGCCAAAGTGATATTTGATGATCATTTTACTCTGAGGAATATTAACATGCTTTTCTTCAAATCTCTTTGTAGTTCTCAAAAGTTGAAGGTTGGGGATTTTTATTCAAACCTTGAATAAAAATCTTTAAATAATAACCAAATGATACATAAAGAAGAGTATGAATTTGAGCAAACATTCAAGGCCAATTTTCAGTGCCCGACAGTTTTCTATACTTGTTGCTAAAGACAAATTTCAATCAGTACCCAAAAGGTATTGAGATTGAATAGCTTGCCTTAGAAAACAGCCAAGGCAAAGAGAGAAATGCAGGCGAGATAATATCTGTTCAGCCTCTGGCAGCAAAGACATTACCCACAGATACTGAGCCCATGTGGAATGAAAACCAAACACAGCCGAAAAGAGGCGAGCAATTGGTCAAAGTAGTCAAAACATGTGTGCCGTGCTGTGAGAAGGTGACGGCTAACAGAGCCGAGGCTCATGGGAGAGAGTCTGAGAGCTTCATCACGCAAAGGCAATCTGCACTTTGCAAAAGACAGAGTCAAAAGAAAAGGAGAGAGAAGACTAGCGACAGCAAATTGCCCTGCTCTTTTAAACTCCATATTTGTCTGACACTCGCCCTAAACTTTGTTCCTCCTCTCAGCACTGGACAGCTCACCACAATAAATAAAATATGAACAAGAATTTGGCCATTTTTCTTTTAAATTATTGCTGCTTGCTGGATTTACCGAAGGAACCCACTGATAAGAACACTGCCTAAATGAAATGTGGTATGAAATAAAATTGATTAATTAGGAAATATTGAATCATAAAAAGGTAAACAAACTAAGAATCTGATGAAGGATGTGATCTTTAGTGTTTGACAGGTTTAGATATTCTGATACTCGAGACACAGTTTGGTGGACCTAAAGATTATGAGTTTCAATTCCTATCCTGCATCGTAAAGACAATACAGCATGTTGATATTGACTTAATAAAGTTGGGGTGAAGGCACTCACGGGTTACACGTGCTCTTTCACCTAGTTTTGATTACAGTGTCACACTGTTGCAATGTTTCAAAGCAGCTTATGAGAGGCAACAAACAGCAGGTAAGTAAGGCAGTCACTGGCAGAAACACTTTCTAATAACGCACCGATCACAAAGGGGTTGTTAATGTATCTAATGTCTTTATTAATGGTTAATAAATCATTTCTTAATGCTTTACAGATCTGATATAAGCTATTAATAAGAATTAACATTTTACTTATCAATGCATTATAACTGACCCCTACAGCATCAGTACATGTTTTATTAAACACGGATAAAACCACCAGTGACAACTTATCATCCTAAATAATAACAGAGGTCGCCTTATTAGAAAGTGGAGTCATCACTTCATCTACGGTAGTTTCTTCCTTTTCAGCCGGATTCAGGAAAACATGGAAATCTGAAATCCTTCATCCTTTACGGAGTCTCCCTCCTTGTCCCATGAGTCAACACCTGCACGAAGCACACCTGTGAGAGACCTCACCGGTGTGACTGACAGCAGCCACACCTGGCAGCTGCGGCAGGTGCTACGTGGCCAGGTGACCTACTGACGACGTGGGTTGCTTGTGCAGGATTTGGGGCAGACTGATCATCGGACGTCTGATGTAAACAAACCAGAACACCCAGACTAATGTTGATGAGATGTCTGAAGCATACTGGCCACTTCATTTCAGTCAGACACGATCAGCGCACTAAGGTTACCTGCTGAGGCATCGATTGATTGATTAGTTTGAATCGATAATCCACAGACAGAGAGAGAGAGAGAGAGAGGACGCTACATGCCACCTGACTATTGGCATTACGTCCAGCGGAAGTGTTTCCCACGTCCGAAGAAAAAACATTAAAACCAGGAGATTTAACAACAAGTCAGTATTGTACTAAAACATGAGACGTTTTCATATTTGGAAAAAAAAAAAGACAAACACAACAACATGTCGTCGCCGTCGCACATTAACTCCCTGTGCCGAGCAGGTAGCTGGCAGTCGGGACGTCGGTGAACTAACACAAGTAACTTATTTACTCTCCGGGAGTGATTTTCGTTTGTATTTGCGTTTTCTTATTAACACGTCAGTCGGTCCCAAACACGGTCTCCGCCTCGTGAAAACGGAGCCCCCGTTAACGTTGAACGGTGCGACTGCACTCACCTATTGCCAGAGTGACGAAGGATACCTGGATCACCAACGACAGCCAGCTGAGCAAATAAATAAACCACATCTCTCTGCATATGAGGCGACGCACAGAAATGTGGAAAATAACACGGGGAGAACAGGTAGCTGGCGGCTAACTGAGCGCTGGAGCACCGGCGGAAGTTCCCCCCTGTCTGAGCGCTCAGCGGCGGCCGAGGAGCGCGGAGAAGAGCGGCCGAGGCTCCGGGGAAGAGAGGCGGCGTTCAGGTCACAGCGCCGCCTGTGGCGTGGAGGAGAAGTGTGGCGCAGCTCCAGTGAGGTAACTCTAATCCGTCCAGGGAAAGTAATGTCGAATGGCTGCGTTTATATTGTATGGGAAGCCCGTGAGGAGAAAATACTCACAATGGGTCAAAACTGTGACAAAAGTTTTGCTTACTAAGTCAAAATTATGGCATATTAAGTCGATCATAAGTCATCATAATTGTGACTTGTAAAGCTGTTCATTTTGATTTAATATAGTGTTTTTATTTTTGTCATTCCTTAAAGGTCACCTATTTTTGTTTTCTTGCACAAATGGACATTTTACATAAATATTATTTGTTGCACTGATAGGCACATAACTGCTCCACAGTTTACCTATGTCGAAAGCAGTGGTCGAAAGTAACTAAGTACTTCTTGTATGTTAAAGGTAACTTAAGACAGTGCTTCACAGGTCAGGTCAACTGTCTGTCTCTGTTCGCTTGTTTCATTCTGTGTGCCAGACAAGGCCGAGTTGGCTCTGGCATCTGGTGGACCAAGGTCTGCTAGATATCTTCTGTTTTCAGTGTTAGACACAACAGGCTGCCGTCTGGTTGTTGACGCTGGATAAGAGAGACTGTAGAGAGGCTATGCTGTTGCTAGGACAGCAATGGTTGACATCTTTCCTTGTTTGGATCTGATATCCAATAGAGTGATCACACATGACAGACTGGGTTAGGAATAACCCTGTTTGGATATAGCAGAACTGATCAGTTCTGGGGAGGGTTAAAGACTGAGCTTCAGGACACCATCTTCAGATTTGGGTAGCAGTACGCTGTGATTCACACTTGGTGTTTCCCTTTTCTCCTCGATCGAGCTTCAATAAATATTCCTGTGTAAGACATCCAGGTCTCCTGAAACTTCTTGTTAGAGTGAACCAGCTCTAAGATTTTCATCACACTTTATACTTTTACTCCACTCCATTCCAGAGGCAAATAATGTACTTTTTACTCAACTACATTTATAAGAAACCTTTAGTTACTTTGCAGAGTCATACAATCAACAAATAAATCCTGACGTAGTGTCAAGTAGTTTAAAATGTCCCCACCTTTACTAGCTGCAACATTAATGTGAGGCTTACACATGACTGTATCAATAATTATTATCCAATAATTGATACTGTTTTATTATAAAATGGGTCGTTCTGCATAATGAGTACTTTTTGAGTATATTTTGATGCTTGTACTTCTGTACTTTTACTCAACTAAATGTTCTGAATAATTATCTTACCACTGGCTGTTTTGGCCACTTTAGGTCATTAAATGAAACATGTAAATATCGCAGTGGACTAAAGAAGGCGGCTCAAAGGAATAAAACTGCTTCCTGGAATCCTGAGTGAAAATAAAATGCACTTGCTGAAGTTGTCTCATGCCACTAGTTTATTGGCAAGGACCATCATTTTAGAAAAGAAAGGGAACACTGCCCTCCCAAAGTGACTTGCTTCAGCCATATTTTAAATGTAAATGTAATTTTACAGTGTCGTCTCTCGTTAACACATCCTTTCTGTTTGTATCCTTCGGTGTCAGTTTCAGAAACTCCTGTCTCTATTTCTTTCTCTCTCTCTCTCTCACACACACACAGACACACACACTGGCTTTCATGTGCATTGATTCAATAACATGGAGGGGCCAGAATACATTACTACATCCCAAAAGCTAACACCTTTGAGACTGAGGAGGAAAACAATAAAAAATGTATGCTGGAGAGTGAAAAGGCCTAGACCTTCTAGTAAAAAGAGCTAAATAAAGTAAATATATAATGTGAAACAGTGTGAAGACACTAAAATGGTGTCAGAGTCAAAGGTGAGAGTAATTTCATCCCATTTCAAATGCTTTTAACAAAGGCAGAAAGGCAGATAGATAGGTAGCGTGGTGTGAGGGTGGTGTGTGTGTTCATTCATGCATGCATGCGCACATATATACAGTATCTGGGTGGAGGTGAGAAAACAAAAGGCGACGTGCTGCATTTAAAGATACTTTCAGGAGGAAGCGCGTAGATCACCTGAGGCTCTTATCTCAACAACACCTCTGGGCTCCGGGTGTGAGGGCTTTAATGTGCCTAAATAAATGGCAGCCTCCATCTTTCTGCTGGATCGAGCTTTAAGAGGCAGACACCCCGGGAGAGAAGTGGGCAAGGATATTTATATAATATAAAGGGTTTTTTTTATGGCTCAGGCTATTTTTCATCCATATGCTGTAGCATAAAAAATACTGTCACTTGCACTTAGATCAGCTAAAATCCAGACACCAAAAAAGAATGGATGGGCATTAAACACGGCTGAATAAGTTTCATTTTCTTTGACACGCAGCAAGTACTGGCTATTTGAAGCAGACCTGGGTTAAATGGCTTTTGTAAAACTGCTTTTTTGTGTTTTTTCTTTAGCCCTGAATGTGGGTTTTAATGTGTGTTTGCAATGCACCCCTCCAGTCTGGTGCTCCCAGGACGATCCAGAGATGATAACAACTCAAGTGTTTTTTTCAACTTTTCAATAGAAACCAAGATCAACTGACATTTTATCATAAGTATAAGGATCATAAGCAATGCATTTTTGTGCTAATTCAATACATATGTAAAAATATAATTGGTTTCTTTGAGGCCAAAACAAAAGTGATATTCAGGAAATCACTGACCAAAAAAAGCAGGTGCAGTTTACTCAACAAACTCATCTTCAGTAAATCATCGTATAAAACAGCAATGACAATTAAACTGCAGTGGTGTTTGAAAACTGCATTTCTTCCTGCAACTGCTCTCAGTTTTCTTGGTTTATGATCAGTCCTGATGCTCTGATGCGAGAGTCTCTCTTCTCTCGGTTCTGTTTCAACCTCCGGAGCACAGGGGCGCCGCCGCTCTCGCCGGCCCAGGGAGTATCTCCTGCTGCTGGGGCACACTTTGGACCTGGCTGGGGGTCTGACCAAGAGATTACCACATCCTCAGGTTAGACACACATCCAAAGAATGAGAACTAAAGGATAACAGCTGACCACAGTAATATGATAAAGCACTTTGTACTCATTATAAATATTGCAGAGGCTTTGCGTGCAGATCAAAGACTGAGCCTGGAAGTGATCTGATGGCTACTTTTCACTGTTGTATCTTTCCCTCTTAATACATCAAAGTGTATTGCATAACTCTTTTTAAAAGCCAAATGTCACAGTGCATCAATAAAGGAAAATACTACATACAAAGAGCATTAGTAGATATTAATGCAAACAAATAGAAAAAAACATGAGGCCATTAAAAAAACACTATTAACCAATGAAAATGGGGATGATAGGTAGGTAGGACTGGTAGAACTTTCACATCAGTTTCTTTCCCTACTCCCCAATACATAAACAACAATAGCACCATTAACCAAAGCCCATTTAAGGAAAGACAAAGATAAAGGACAAAGAGACTCCACACACTGTAGCATCATTACGAACACAGAGGCAGGACAGCGTACCCTGTGGTTGAGTTGAGTCCCGGTTCTCTCCCATCGCTCTCCTCCTCCTCTGGAGCACCTGCAGGAGCTCATTTTCCCCAACAATTCGGCCGATTCCCCTTCTGGAAGGCACTCTGCGGTGGGGCTGACGTTTTATGTTGTCCTGGTGTGTACAATGGTTAAAGATGTTTCAAAATGCAGTGGCGTCAGTTGCCTTCACAACAGACAACAAAACAGAGTTTTAGTACATTACCAGCATTCCTTTCAGCTCCAGGATCGCTGATTTTCTGTTTTCACTCCTCTGGTCCTGTAAGAAGATTTGGGATTTGAAAATAGGAACTATTTTGGAACTGTGTCACAACTGTTTTATAAAAAAAAACAAAAAGGAACAAACATGTTTGGGGATAACTGACCTTCCATGAGCTGTCATCCTCCTGTGAGCAGAGAAATCAGATGTTAGTTATCATAGTTTGTCCTTGGGGGATATAAAACAAACAAACAAATGTAAAAAGTCTTTGTGAGTATAATTCGTCCACCTGTATTCTCTTCATGGGCCTCAGAACGATGCCTTTCTTTATTCTCTCCATCATTTCATCCACTGCTTTCGCCTTCATGTTCAACAACGGTGCTGATTCTTAAAGATTAGAAATGGATAAAATATGTCAAACTGTTTTAAGCCACTGGGGCTGCAAGCTTCTTTTTTGTGGTGTTTCTACTCTAAACTGTCTGAGTCTGATGAGTTTGCACTGCATCTGATTTAAATGTAAATTGTGTTTTGAGAAACCAGAAAAAAATGTCACAGAAAATGCAAAAATCTTTGGGATACATCTCTGCTTCAGGGTGAAAGTGTGTTTTCTATGAGATTGTTCCAGTTGAATGAAAGTGTGCAACTCACCATTTTGTCCAGCTTTAATGGCATTATCTTTTTTCCTTCTTCTCAGGGAGTCGAGGGGACTTGGCACAGAGAGAGAAAGAGGTCACAAGGGTCACATTGTCATACGTGGTGAAGAATCTTTTTGTTTTTTCTTTTTCTTTGTTGTCAGGGTGAAAAAAAGGTTCTGAAACAATATTTCAATACAACATGTGAAACTAAGACTGTCCACTGAAACTCTCCATTGGTAGAGGAAACTCTGGCTTTAATTAAACATACTTGGTGACAGTAGTGGGAGGTGGAGGAGGTGGAGGAGGCGGAGGAGGCGGTGGAGGTGGAGCAGGAGTGGATTTCTCCTCTGGTTTATCGTTTTTTTCCTGCCTGTCCAGTGTATCTTGTAACTGCTTCACTGCGAATGAAGATAGCAAAACACTGCCTTGATCATCGGTATAATAAACTAAGAGAGAATTTGCACATGGAAATACAAAATTATATTGATCCATATTAAATGTAAAAGTAAATTGTTGGATTCAGAGAGAAAGACACAGGCTTTGGATTGATGTTTTAGCCCTGAAACAACTGAGATTTTGCAGAAATTACAGTGACAGGAAGATGTTTCAAGATCATTACAAGATGAATTTGTACAATCAGCTAAGAAGCTCTCATTAAGCTTTAAAACCTTCTTAATTGAACAATATTTTATAAAATCAAATTAAAAGAAGTTATTAGCTACACATTAGCTACTGAAACTCTACATTGCTAGTTTAAGGGCCTTCTTGGTTTTTTGGAGCCAAGAAGCCAGTAGAGAAGCTTGCATCTTAAAGCACTTCAACATTCAGCTATTCCTTTTCTGCAGTTACCATTAAGTGTGTTTTTAGCAGGTACCTTCCTCCCGGAGCTGTGCGACAGTGCCGTTAGCCTCAGACAACTGAGTTTCTAAGGCCGTCCTCTCCTCCTCACTCTTCTCCAGCTGTTCTTTCAGGTTCTGCAGCTCGGAGAGGACTCTGCTCTCTTCCTCAGCGCTCTGACTCTGTTTAACCTGAACACGGGGATGAAAGAAACTGGGGACGTGATGTGGAAAGCCATTTTGCTCTCTTTTCATCACATCTACACATACCTGGTCCTGGTAATAGCGCTGTATATCACACAGGGCTGTGCTGATGTTGGATATTTGTTCCAGCGCCTGCTGCAGCTGCAGGCCCGTCTCTGTGTTCTGCATCAGCATCATGCTCTGTCTGCGGGCCGCTCTCTGCTGCACCATCATCTGACAATACAAACCAAATCTAGCTTCACCTTTTGACAACTGGAACACATCTTTATGGTTATCTGCTGCTACAAAAATGGGAAAGAAATACATTAATGACAATGAGCCACAATTAGAGGAAAATTAAAGTGAGAACTGAATGGCTGGTTATTCATTTTCTCCCCCTGGGAGGTTGTCACAATGCAGAGAAAATGTTGTCAAATCAGTGTTTGACTGAACAATGACTAGAAGCCTTGTTAGAATTACTCATCGGCTTCACTGAATAATAGTAACAAAGCAAACAGGATGATTTAGCTGTGAGACAAAGGATAATTTCCCCACATTATGATACGTGTCAAGCAATATCAAGCTCTGCCTTGATTCACTGGGAAAATGTGATTCTTTCTTCTACGGTGCAAGAAATAAATATACCAGCTGCACTTAATACAAACCTTTTGTTCTTTTGCATGAGTTTGTGTGATGTTTAATATTGTATATGCAGGATTAGATTATTAGATTATTAGATGTTAGATTATATTGAATCACTTTATTAATCCTCAAAGGGAAACTAATTTGGTCTCCAACGCACATCAAGTCACAACAGACGACATATGAGAGACAAACTGCCACAGCGCAACAATAAAAACACAAACTGCATTCACACTTGTACGCCACAACATCACTTCACAACTTGTATTCCAAGAGGACATTAATATAGCTCAGGAGCACGCCTAGCCACTAATTAAAAAACACAAGGTATTTTTTAATACAAAAGGTGATAAATAAAAGTCTGACCATGAAATGATCTGAATTTGTTTTTGTTTTTGTTTTTTTATTTTATTGCCAGAAACAGACACGCTTTGAATATATTGACACCCAGAAAAAATATCAGTCACCCTTAAAATGCATCATGTGTAATTTGTGTGTATTTGTAGTCATTAAAACCCCTTCATTGGCAGAAACAATACAAAGGACATGATCTCAGCGTATTCTGGTCATTTTGGTTTCATAAACTGTCTCTCTGACAGATTGTATGGGCACTTTATGAAAGCAGGTACGTGATCCGAGAACAGGAAGTGTGAGGTAAAAGTGGTTTTCATTTCTGCGTTTTTACTGTAAGGACGAACTGAAGCGGCAGGTTTGGTGAGCTCTGTATCAGCGCATGCAGCTCGGTGTTCCACGCTGCAAATTACACCGCTCTAATCTCTGGTCTCCCTTAAGCAGGGAGCAATTTTCACACAGCAATTAGCACAATTATTTCATACATACAAACACACCGACCCAACCGCACACAGCTACACAAAGAGACAAAGACACACACACAAAAAAAACCTCCAAATTGTTTCCTGTTTGAGGCCCTGCATCATTATACCACCATGCATCACAGAGAAGAGGTGTGAATGGTTGGTGTTTTCAAAACACATGAAAACAGACAAATAGTAGTGCATACAAGAGGCATTCAGCGCAGGGGGGTCTTTTACCATGAATTGAGAGTAAAGGGGCTGAATTGTGTGAACAGTTGGGGGTCCTTTTCACAGGTAAGGACCCCTGCGAGGCGGCCCATTGTGCGCCTGTCCGGTAAATGGAGGACACTGTGCACAAAGGCGACAATTGCTATATGCTCGGCAAAACATAAAGGTGTCAGGCAAAGACAGGTTGTGCTTAAAGACCACTATTCTCCTTCAGCAGCAGTGATGACCACTAATTATGGGGAAGGGAGGGGCTAAATGGGACGGGAAGGGAAAAGAGAGACGTTTTTTGAAAGAAAAGGCCTTCATTATAGGAGCAGCTGGGGCAGCGGAAACTCTGTGTGTGTGTGTGTGTGTGTGTGTGTGTGTGTGTGTGTGTTTGGGTATGTGGATTTTAAGTGAATTGGTGTTTTTCCCCCATGTGTACGAGTGTTTGTCTGCTTTTGTCTTGTGTGTGTGTGTGTGTGTGTGTGAACGCCTCGCCTCACACAGAGGGACCAGATTTGACCAAAGTGTCATCGGTGTGAAAACAGAGAATGGAGACCCCTTCTCCTGTCCCGCCACATCAGCTGCACTCTGACAGCGGAAGTGTGTGTGCGCCCCCCCACCCCCCCACCCCCCCACGTCCGAGTGTCCGTGTGTTCGTCGTAGCAGCCCGAAGGTCAGCCCCAACACTCCTGCCACCTTCCCGTGGCACGACCTGTCACCCTCAGTATCTATAGGTGTGAATTTATGACAAAATGTTTTGTGCTGTGCAGAGAACACACACACGTACACACACACACACACACATGCCACGCGCTCACACCTGGTGGGCGAAGACTTCAGCGTGCTGCCGGAGGCCCTGCTCCAGCTCCAGCTTCTGAGACATTTCTGTGAACTCGTCTGTGACAAGCTGGGAGACTGTGCACGTACTCACACACAAACAACACACACATACACACACAGGGAGAGAAAACACACACACACACAAAATTAAGTGGCATTAACGACGGCATTCAGGATGTTTTTGACTGAGAAACTAAAAAAAAAATGCACTGAAATTATTCATTGCTTAGTAAATGAGTCAAATATGAAGAAAATTAATCAGATTTGAAGATTGATTGATCATGTTGAGTCATTTATGAAGCAAAAATTCCATATATTCGCTGATTCATGTCTTTCAATTATAAATATTATGAGACAAAATGTGTTGTTTTTTTGTAATTTTGGTGAAATGACCCTTTACGAAATGGAAACAAGAAAATAGCTTGGGATCTTGTATAAGTAATTTTTTCCATTATTTTTTTTCCATTTTTCCAGATTAAATAGTTCATTGAATAATCTGAGGGGAAAATATTGACAGATTCATCAATAATGTAAATTAATTATTATTTAAATGTAATGTAGGACTCACCTCGTTTGATTTTAGTCATTGTCTTGCTCTGTTTGTTCATCTTCCTCAGTATGACCTCTTTCTCCTCGACCTCCAGAGCTAGCTGAGAGAAAAAGTCTGTGATAAGGACACACACACACACACACACACACACACACTCACACACACACTCACACACACACATACTGATGTACCTGCTCTCTGAGTTGGACCTGCTCTTTGGTCAGAGCCTCCACTTGTTGCTCCAGCTGCATCTTCTCAGCCAGCAAACCGTCCACTGACGCCTGCAGCTCTGACACACGCACACACACACACACACACACACACACACACACACAGCGAGAGAGAGAAGGAGGTTCATTATAGACTTTGACACCAAGTAATAACCCACTTCCCAAATCCAAGTCCAGTTTGACTGTGATAATGATCTTATTATGCACCTTATTATGGAAAAACACTTTTATTAAATCTCATTGATACTTTAAAGAATGGAGTAATAAATGATAATAATAATAAATAAATGTTACATACATTAATTAATTACAATTAACTGATTCATTGGCTGAACTGGAAATGTTAAATATATCATGATGATTATTTTGTGACATCAGTTACAACATTAGTGGTTTTAAAGGTTATTATTACTTCATATATTCTTTATTATACATACTCCTAATTGTTATTGGTAGTTTTTGGTGATTTATTTTCAGCTAAGTTAACCCGGCAGACAAAAAACTTCCAGTTATCCCAGTTAGACTTTTAATTTTAAATCATGAGCAGTTTTGTCGAACCTGTGATCTTGGCTTGATTCTCCAGCAGCACCGTCTCCTCGCTGCTGTCCTCACTGAGATAAGCCACGCCACAGTTACCCGTGGGGTCCGTCTCTGGGTCAAAGGTCGCAGCAGCCAAGTTTTCAGGCAGCTCGGGGATGAGCGGCATCAGCATCTGGCTCTTCCTCTTCAGGACTTTGTTCTCTTTGGTCACCTAGGCAACAGAGGAGAGGACGGTGAGTCTGGAGGTCGCTGTTTGTGTTATTTTAATCTCTTAGCATGAAAATGACGAACAAAGGTAAGGTGAGTTAAGAGTACATCACTGGATGTAGAGTACGTGAAGCCGCTTCTTACATCAGTCTCTTGACATGTCAGGAGAGGAGAGGAGAGGAAAGGAAAGGAAAGGACATAGGGAAGGAAATAACAGGAAAGGGCCTGGGAAAAAAGGAAAGCAAAAAAGAAAAGGTAAAGAAACAGAACAAAATAAGATAAGACAAAACAATATAGGTAGGGTAAAGAAAGGAAAATACATAGAAAAGGAAAGGAAAGGAAAGGGCATGGGAAAAGAAAGGAAATTAAACAAAAGGGAAAGGAAAGGAAGGGAAACAAAACAACATAGGATGCGAAATAACAGGAAATGGAATGGGAAAAGAAATGACAGGAAAGGACATAGGAAAGGAAAGAAAAGGAAAGGAATCGAGCAACTCTTCAGCGGTAAAAAGACTTACTTTGACAGCCAGCGCCTCAGCACTCTCCCTGCAGGAGCGTTCAATCTGGAACTGGAGCTCCAGAACATTTATCTCTTTCAAGAGCTGATTGGAGACTGGAAATGAAAAGAGGAGAGTTGTTCATCTCAACTCATAGAAATATAAAAGATGTAGGAGAGATTTTAATTAAATTGTATAGACTCAATCTGAAACCTAAACTCAGTTATTATTATTTTAAGCCCTTTCTGTGTGAAATGTGCATGTCTACATTTGTTTTATCCATCCCTCCCTCCTTATTTCTGTCCATGTACTGGGGACGTTATATTTCCTATAGATGTGCATTTGAGTGAGTGTCCATCTGCCCTTTAATGTATACTGGGATACTCTCTGCCCCCCTCATGGTCCTGATTGGGAACAAGCAGGAAAAGAAAAATGATAAACGATTCTCACCTTCCTCCAGTTCAGACAGCTTCTGATTGGCTTCATCCCGCTGAATTTCCAGGATCTCACTCTAACAACCAAAAGTCAACAAGCAAAACAGGAGAAAGAGATTCATCACATATATACAATGGATGTATTTGATTTTATTCACATTTTATTATATTATCAGATGCTTGAGGCCCAAAAACTGCATTTGTCCTTGTTAAAGTAATCAAGTTTGTGCACTTTTTTTTTTTTTTAATGTTTTCTTTCTTCTATTTTACTTTAATTTTTTCAACCAAAGCCTGTCCAACGTTTTTTTTTTACCATCACCTTGGAAAACTTGCGACAGTAAAAAGGTAACAGCAGCATCCATCTACTTGAGCAGGCTATTCAGTGTTTCCTTCCGTGTTGATTGTCTCTAATGCACTTTAGAAAGTGGCATTAATTAACCAGTAATTTACTGCCTGTCACTAACAGTGATACCTGAATGTCTCCCTCCTCGTCGGAAGATAAACCACTCTCTCCATCAGTCTCTGCTGGGAAAAGAAAATCATTTTATTGTCACACAACAGACAGATTGTCAAATGGGCCGTGGCAACAGAAAACTGAGAACCAGCTCATCTTGGAGGCGAGATAATCAAAAATCCTCACATCCTGTCAGCGAGACTGCAAGAGGAACTTGTCCAGGCCGTGTGCGGGAGGTTGGTGGGAGAAATACAGGAAGTGAAATCACAGACGTTTCACTTTCTGTGGCTTTCTGCTGCTGCTGCTTCACTTTGTCCAACAAACGTAGAGCTTTGAGTTCTTAAAGCAATTGTTGTTGACATTTTGGGGATTACGTCAATTCACTTTCTCGCTGAGAGTTAGTCCAGCACATAACCATACTATATATAAAACCACAATGTGTTGTTTTTACACTTCTGTTTTTTTTGTGGATTAAAAAAAAAAAAGAGATATAATGTGTTAATTAGGGAGCTTCAGAGCTGCTGGTTGGTGGATTTTGTTAACTTTGCACAGATCCAGGCTAGCTGGTTACCCCTGTTCCCAGTCTTTGTGGTTTAAATGTCACCAATCAAGAAGTGTGTTGAAATAACCAAATAAAGATGACTGAAACAACGTTCACCATTTAGAAAACTGTAAGAAAAACTACCTTAAAAGGTAGTTTTTCTTACACCACATCACCAACATTAAAGAAATATTGAGATTAAACAAATTTCTGAACTAAAACCCCTTGGTTATCGTACTACACAAGGCCACAATAAATAACATGACTTATTTCGATACTGAAAAATCTTATTGAAACTGCAAATGTCATAATGTGACTTAGATAAGTATGTCAGCACAAGTTCATATCCACATTCAAGTCTTACCTGCCGCTGCACTGTCCTCGCCTTGCATCCACATCCTGCCGTTTGCACAATTTTCAAGTTTTTATCTCCTGTACTGAGTTAAGTTGCACATTCCAGCACAAACCAAAAATCTGCCTTCTGTCTGGGCAGCAGTCGGCTTATTATGAAGGAAGCAAGTGGGAATTTATGTTTAAACCCTCCCCCACTTCCACGATTTCAAAAAGAGGAACTTTTTCTTTACACTGGCCGTCTTAATCATCACAGTCGAATGTGAAAGCTACGGCTTAATAAGAGAGGTTCTATGTATTTTTAATTACTAAAAAGAGTTAGATGAAGAGGTGTTTGAACTTTTACCCCCATTTCATGCACTGAAAAGAGGAAAATGTAGCCTCTATCCATGCATGCGGTCTCAAGGGGACGACACTGTCTCTCTACTGCAAGATCAATGTCACTCAAGCAGCTGGGGCAAAGGCAAAGCTGCTTTTATTCCTCTATTAGCATCTGTGCCCAGAGTTCATGACCTTTGAAACATCAGACCTGCCATGGGAACCAGATTCTGGGTGATAATTCAGGAGATGGTGAAAATGGGTGGCAGTGATGGTGTTGATGACACACATTCCTCCATTATAAATAATTAAAAAACGTATTTTATTTATTCACCTGCCTTCCAGGAGATGATTTCTAGGAGTACGCTGTATTTAACTCATAGTGGTTGATTTATCTGGCTTGGAGCTCCAGATGGAGAACAGTATCTTAAAGGAAAAGGCTTGTGTTATTCTATATTTTTCAAACTGTCAAAAAATCCCATGAGAAGACCTCTCTGTCTTTCAGGGCTTTCTGACTTATCTGTGGTACTCAGCCCCAAGCCCACTGGTTACTAGTTGGGGATGTAAATCTTTAAGAAAAATTAAAAAAAATGAAAAAGGGATCACAAATAAAATTTAATTTGTAAAAAAGGCTCAGTAATCTCCCAAAACAGCTGGGCAATGTAATCAAAAACATAACATAAGTCAAGCAGGAGAAAATTCTGCATTTGTTGGGGACTATTTTCAACTGTGGATTAATACACATTGGGCGCTCTAGTAAGTATTTACAGCCTGGAACTTTTAGTCCCAGGAACTACATCTCAAGGAACTAAAAGGTCCATCTCATGTATGCTTTTATCTGTAACTCCATGTTGATGTGTTGAAGCACAATGAACAAAAACCCAAGTGGTTTGCAGCTTTTTTTAAACATTGGCTGAAATAAAATGCTGCGAGTACTCGACCAATCAGAAATGTTCAGCGTTGCAAGCCCCACCCTCGAAGTGTCCCTACTTTGGAAAGCACTACCAGGGAGCCCCAGGGACTTATGGGTCCCCGTAACGTAATTCAGACCCCGGTCCCTGCAATGGAAGTTCCTGTAAAGGTTCCTATTCCCCGGGGAAAGTTCCTGGGGTGGAAACAGCTATTGACTCAAAATAAACAGGGTCCATCTTCATTGTAATGAAGCAACTTGTCACTCAGTGCAACAGGGTCAATTACATTGTGGTAGCAAATGTAATCAGTGACTGGATTATGTTCACAGACTTTTTTTTAATGATTGAATTAATGGGTGTCCAAAGACTCCCGTACTGTATGTGGTTAGGTTTAGGAAACAAAAGCACTTTATTTGAGGTTAGACAAATAGGAAACTGGTTTGGTTTTTGGAGGTCTATAACACAGATGAATACCTTTTATCAGGCTTTGTCTATACAGACTAATTATTATTAGGATAAATTCACTGTTTTTGGATTGGTCTTTTCATGGGATTTGTTGACAATAAAACAAATATAGAAATGACCAGAATTAAGCTTTAAATTGCCTTTAAATACTCTTAGTTTCTGTAAACTTTATGGTGTACGATGTCTTTACACGTGAAGTATAGAAAATAATCCAGAGTCCAAAGTGGAATAAAACAAATTTTAAAGGTAGCATATTAGGTATATTAGCTACAGTTATGTCCTATTAGAAAATATAGGACCAAAAGATAGGATGTGTTTATGGCTATAATGAACTGTTATTGCTATTAAAATGAATAAAAATGAGTCTAATAATGCTCCAAGGTTTTGGCCTCTGAAAAGTGGAAACTTCACACAGATTATGTCATTGTCCACAGACAAAAACGTCCACACGGTGCTTTAAGTTATTTGTATTAAAACGTATTCATTAAACATTCACATTTTGTGCTGAAACTTGCCGTTGTCTAATAGCAGCCTCGAATAGCTGCTTTTTACACTCAGCATAATAATGTTGTCCACAAGGGTTCTTTATTTCCAACACAAATATTTCTAATCATTCCTGGTGAAAATAGGCAATCTAAAAGAATCAAAAGAGCTCATTTTAAATCACCTTCAACATACACATGGATGTGCCTGTACAGCTGAGCGATAAAAGCTGTGATTCATGGCAGTGATGGCCTTCTGATTTAATGAGTCTTTTCTCTCTCAGTGTGTTGCTCTCTTTACAGGCACCACCTGAGCACCAAAACCTCCTCCAGCCCGTCACCCTGACCTTTACTAATGATTCTTCACCATGTTAATAAAGGTGAAATTGTCACTTAACATTAGCCGTTGTCTGGTGTTTTTTGCAGTGGGCGACATTGTCAGAAAATCCAGTCCTCATTAACACTGGGTCTTTAAATTCTGGTTAAATGGAGACTGGATCAGAAAGCCAGCAGGATTCATTTTTGAAACAACACAAAGACTAAACAAGACCGGCTTTGGGTTTAAGTGAGCCTTTGGCCTTTATGATTTTTTTTAATCCGTCTGGCTATTTTAAAACAAAATGTCATGTATGAATGTGAGGAAAAAAGGACATTCAAAAAAGTCCAGCACAGATGTAGACATGAAAACTTCAGATCCTATTGAGAAATGTAGTATTTTCTCTGTAAGGTACTGTGTATGTACACAGGCCTAAATGTGTTGGTCACATCCCCCAGTTAAAAACTATTGATAACACTTTATTTTAAACATTTATAAGCAATGTATAAACATTTAATAAATGGTTTATAACATGTTATAATGTAGTTCTAAGTAGATATAACTGTTTACAACCAGTGTTTACATCGATATTGAATGATAATACAGTTATATGACAGTTGTAATGATATAAAATAGGTCTTTATAGGAGAAGTTATTGTTAAATAGCCTACTTAGCAGCTGCATACAAGTACATTATATTGTATTTTAAACCATTTATTAAGTATTTTTTATAAATACATGTAATATATACAGTAGACTAAATATATACATAAATGTCTGCTTATAAATGCTAAATAGGGAACTTAAAGTAAAGTGTTACCAAGCTATTACTCGGCAGATATTCCAGTGTTTTTGCCTTCTCAGTGTGTTTAAATGTGCTCACTTTTAGGAATGAAATTAAGAATATGAAAACATTTTTTGGTGGTCAAGTTAAAAAAGAAATCTTATGAGGAAAGGGGGTGCGGGGGGTTTGGACTCTAGATCTCTGTATTTCTATAATCCTGGTTACGACGCTGTTATTAATGCTACTATTGTCATTATTTTAGGTTACACCTGTACTATACTATACTATACTTTGCCAACCGTAACTGCTGCACATGTTCAAATTGTAGCTATCTTATCTATATATTAATACATGCACATTAGTCTGCACTTTACTGCTTTTTGCATTTCTGGTTAGACGCCAAACTGCATTTCTACTCTGCGCAATGACAAAATTGAATCTAATCTAATAATCATACATGCTTTCAGCTGTGACAGCCTGCATGTGCTGCAGCATGTTAAAGGCTTGACTGAGCTTGAAAGATTTAAGCTGAAACCATTACGTTACAGTTATTGCTGGAGGCAATCAGGGGTCAAACGTGTTTCTTCAAAATAAAAGTCTCATCAAAACAGATAATACAAAATAAAGTAAAAAAAAAAAAAACACACTCTTAGCTGGACTTAAAAGCGGAAGTTGCCAGCAGGAAGCAGCTCAGTGTCAGTGCAGAACAACGTGTCAGCAGCGTCCCTCAGACCTGTTTATCATGAACTCACATGACAAACAAAAGGTTTGTCAGAAGTGGGATTCGAACCCACGCCTCCAGAGGAGACTGCGACCTGAACGCAGCGCCTTAGACCGCTCGGCCATCCTGACAGCGTGCCTCTAAATATTACGTATAAAAATTAAGATTTTACAGTATATTTGCGCTCTGGATCATTTTGAAGGACTGGGTTTTAGGGGGTTAAAGAGTTGTGGAGGTTTACATTTCACGATAATAAATGGACCTGAAAAAGAAAATTACTTTATGAAACACAGCTGAAGTCTAGAGAGGCAACAGCCACCTCACCACTGCTCACAGCTGTCAGCCAGCACAAAGATGACAATTACCAACATAAACCACCCAGTCTGAACAGACACATCATAAACTCTAACAAAATGTAACATCTGCACTTTAGAACATAAACAGAAAACTTAACAAACTAAATACACAGTTCAACACTTGGCATGATGGGAGATGGAGGCCGGCGCTACAGTATTATATGAAGGCTACATATAATAAACCTGCTCTCCTCTTAGGACATATTCATGTGTAGCTCTTTACACTGTTTATTAGTTATTTTTCCAACTTTCTGCTTGGGTTGCGCCCTCAGGATAACTTCAGACTCTATTTAGAAGCAACAGCCTACACTAATGTGTTTAGATCTGGTTTAAACATGACTGTTAATTTTGGGCACGTAGCCTGTTTAGTTTAACCGAATAAACACCTTTCAGCAACAAGGCAATTCAAAGTGCTTAACATGAGCCATAAAAAGGTATTCAGATCTATAAGAAACACAATATAATGAGACACATGAATTTAGGGAGAATAAAACAAATAGAATAAACAGATAAGGTCCACTGAGATTAAAAGGGAGGCATCGCCATGGTAACAGGCAGGAAAGCATGAAACAATAATTAAAATCTTAATTTTAATTGGTCTTTACAATCATTAAGAGTCAAGTATTTTCTTCATAGAGGCAGAGACCAGAACTCTGCTGCAGCTCTGGAGAGCCCTCAGCAAAAGCAAAGACCCTGCAGCGTCTTCCTTACATCCCGCCGCCATGATTGGCTGGGACGCCACACATGCCTTTCATCCTGAAAATCTCAATCCTGGCAACGCCTCCCTCATCACAGTTTGAAAACTGAGGCCTAATGAAGCTGAAATGTCCGGTTTGGGTTATGACACTGCAGCAGCATCTGGTCGTTCGGTGCTCGGAGCAGAATTGGACTGAGGTGACGGATCATTGGGGTTTTAACGCCACTGATCTGATGTGTTTTTGAGCACGTGACAAACACGGGCAGGTTGTGTTTTATCTGCGGGGTAAAATCTGCACCGTTTGTGTGTGAAATGAGCACAAAAAAAAAAAAAAAGCCTGAGTAAAAAAAAGAGAGATTATGACAGAAACACACACTCACCTGCTCTGGCCTACTCAGCACTAATGACTGTGTGATTGGATTATCCGGGCTTTTAGCAGCACCACAGCTGCAGCTGACCGAGAAGCTAACCTGCAAAGGTCAAGCTGGGGGTCAACAAGAGGTCAGCGGCGGCCCTGACCCCTGCACAAGACAAGGCGTTGGGCAGGACAGCAGGAGGGGCCGGGGATGGAGGGCAGGGAAAAGAGGAGGGTGTTTTTGAGCAGAGAGGATCCATGTTTCTGGGAATTCAGAGAGGAAGGATGGAGTGTGCTGGGAGGAGGGTGACGGGATGCGTTGTGACAGAAGAGCCTCGCAGACACTGCTGGCCTCCTGGTGACTCCACTGTAAGCTGGAAACACAAACAAACAGGGCCGCCGACGCCGCCGACGCCCGCCACCGCCGGCTCCATTCTCTTCTCCTCACTCACACTCTCCATCATAAAAGCCGAGTCGGAGCCATTTACATTTTGTCCAAACAAACACCAACACTTTTTTTTTTGTGTTTGCCTCCAAACAGAAGGATATCATTTCCCATGACCCCAAACTATCCTTTAACATCTGGTGGGAGCCAGTAGGGATTTTTATAAGCACTTAATGGGATATTTAATATGTGGGCCACGTTTTTTTTCCAATTTGATATTACATCACCAGGCAGTCACAGATTTTAAAGTGCAGTCATGTGACTGCATTTTATGATCCACTACTACGCTGATGTAGGAGACACATAAATACATGAGGCTGCAGGTGTAAATGAATGAGTCCGGCTGGATGAGGACAGCAGCCTGTGAGTGAATTCCCAGCGGGGGATTTGTCTCTGCATTAGTTTATGACCGAGTCTCTTAGAGTGAGTGAACTATATTCTTCTGTGATTAGATTCAACGCACATTACACACAGATTCACACGCAGATTCACTGAACTGAGGGGAAATATTCATAAGTGTGTATGTGGCCACTGTTCAGGTTTAAGGAGAAATTCTTAACTGAAGAACTCAAACTATTTAATAATTGTAATCATTTTAAAAGCTGAAGAGAGATAAAGCATGTGATCATGGGCAATCAGGGGGATTTCTTTAGGATTTTATGTAGTTTAATTGTACATTTATTCTAATTTGTGTCTGTTTGGGTCAAGTTTTGTTTGAATATAAATGTATTGCGCTTTAGTCTCCCGGGTATCAAACCTCTACACTCGTTGTCCCTTGTTTAGTTAGTCAAATAGTTTTTTAGGCATTTTCTGTAGAGCAAACAAGCTCTTGCACTTTCTGACCTACTGTAATAAATCAAGTATTTTGAATTTAATTAAGATTAATCATTTTTGATTAAATTCTATTCAGGTAAGGTTCCTGTATAGGTGATTTGTGTTAAAGCAGAAGTTTCTCTTATTTTCTTAAAAAGAAAAAATGGAGTTGTGGAAAAACATGTTTATACTCCTCAAATGAGGTATCGAAAGAAGTTTCTGTATTTTTACCAAACCGTGCATCACATGAACCCTGCTATTTCAAAATGTCATTGATACCCAATTGGATGGATGTACGGACATTAAACAGAAAATACAAATGAGAATAGTGTACAATTAAACTCAATAAAATCCTAAAGAGATCCAACTGATGTCCCCTATATGTCTGATCTCTGTAAACTCACCATGAACTTACTATTATAGTTTATATCTCTATTGTTGTCTCAGTAGGCTAAATAATATATGATATACCACTAATACTATACTAATAGTAAAATCATAATCCAAATCAGGTGTGTAGTTACTGTGAATTTACAAACAAACATATACATTTGAACCATAAAGCCAATGTCCACTCTCACAGGCTGAATGTGTAGCTGAGCTCGGGGTTCTTGCACCCTGAGCTCTGTAGGTGTCGCTCTAACTCTGTGATCGGCCACCTGTTGCTCTGCTACGTTTCTTCAACAGGTTCCTCCTTCTGCACTGAGCTCTAAATCTTCTAACTGCAGGGGAAGAAAAAAAAAGAAATCCTACCAAAAATGTAAAGATTCTTCTTAAGATAAAGTTTTTAAAAAAACTTATATAGTATAAAATAAAGTTTGTGAATGTCATAAATGCATGAGCTTGTGTCTTGTTTACTTGCTTATGGCAAAAGATAGAATCTGCACAGTGTTTCTTTGCTCCCACAATAATGTTTTATTTACAAATTATTATGGGCGCTAAGAACTAAATAGTGAATTCTTCATTTGCTCCTTGATTTTTCCTGTTTTGTCCAACGCCTGAAGGTTTTTTTTCTCTGCTCGTGCCAGACTAAACACCAAGTCTGGAAGAAAAAAACCACGTCAGCCACTGTGCGCTCAACAAAATACCAGACGTTGGCTTTTGGCCCGTCTCCTATAATGGCAGCTACATCACCGTCTCACAGTGATGATGTCAGTAGGGGAAGTCGTCAGCTGAACCCGGCACAAAGTGGCACAGACGGCCCGATCGCCGTCTCCGGGTCATGACAGGAGAGGAAGCAGGGTGTCTGGTCATGGTGGGCACACAGTGGCACTGTCTGCAGCTGAACACTGAACACACACACACACACACACACACACACACACACACAGATACACAGATACATGCATTCACACACACACACACACACACACACACACACACACACACACACAGTCAGCAGTCAGTCAGCAGCTGACAGACTGATACTGATAGAGGCATCTGTCTGTCTGGGTGGATGGAAATTATTTTCGAATGTGCTGAGCAGCATAAATTAGCATATTCTTTTGTTACAAAAAATAACTTTATTACCTCTCGCTCTTAAATCATAACTTGCTGTACGTTCAGTCACCTCATCTTGATTGCTGCTTATTTTCTCTTCAATAAACGTCCGAGCCAATTTGTTCTTATCAGTGTGGAACATCGTTTGACGTCAATCACCTGATTGCTCTAAACACACTCTTATTATTACTCATTTCTCCTGAATACTGGTTTAAAATGCAATCACATATTCTCATTTCTGTTTAAACGACAATCAACTCAAATTTATAACCTCGTATTTTTTTTTACTACAAATGAGCTACAAGATGCTTTAATCTTTATTATACTCACACACCGATATGCATAAACATGGCTCGCTTTTGGTTCAACCAGTAAGTAGATTATAAATACGCTTCTCTGTAAAAGACAATTCGCTGCAAACCCTCAAAGGCCAAAGGTCAAGACCAGACTGTCCACATTTGCACGTGCAAACTGGAATGAGAGCCTTTTGTATAGAAACAATTAAAACATAAAATGCTGCTTGTTTTAACAGATGAAGCCGGTCGCAGCTCTTTCTCACATTTATTTCTCTCTGTTCCGTTTTTCTCTCGTCTTTCAAGCTCTCTAAAACTCTCTTGTTCAGCTCAAACTGTGTTCTGGTCTCACAGCATCTCTTCTCACACTCTCAGTACCGTACGTACCAATTGTACAAGAAGTCTTCAGGTAAAAAATTGTCAATTAAAAGTTAAACTTCTGCATTGAAATTCATATTCAAGTTCAGGATTATCAATGGAATGTATTTCAAGTATCAAAATAAAAATAAAGTATTAAAAGTACAAGTATACATTTTGCAGAATAGCCTCTTTCAGGGTGTTGTATTATCCCAAAATTTTATATTATTGGGTTATTATTACTGATGCATTAACAGGTGAGCAGTATTTAATAGCTGTTCTACACATTATCGAGTGGTTTGATCTATATAATACATAGTTAAAGATTTAAATCTGCAAAGTGACAAATAACTAAAGAAGTCAAATAACTGAAAAAATAAAGAATAAAGAAACATAAAATAGAAATACTCAAGTTCCTTAAAACTGTATTTGAGTAAATGTAGATGTACAGTATTCTCCACCACAGATCCGTACTTATAACATCCTCCAAAACATCCACCAATTACACTCAATACATCCGACAAATGACACTAGGCCATGACCACACCCATTTCTCTATCTCTCCATCCCACCATCCGCCACTCCTCCCTCTTTGCTTACATTCCTACTCAAACGTCTCTCTAGACTGCTTGTATTTATCATTTCTTTTTTCTCACTTACGCATGCCTGACGCTCTCTCTTTCATCCTTACCTTGTATTTCCTGTTGCTCATCCTGTTTCTCTCCCTCCTTCTGCCCATTTTGGCCAATATTCCTTGGCTTCCTCGTCTTTCTTTTTTCCACTTTCTCACTTTTCTCTTCCTAAAATATTATTATATTTGCAGCTCGTTCTACCCCAAACTCCCTTTTTAAAACATTTTCCTCCCCAATATTTCCATCTTCCTTCTCCCTCCCACTCCAGACCCTCCTAACTCACACTTCTTCTTCTCCTCTTCCTCCACATTTCTCCTCCCACTCCCAAATCTTCCCATCCATCCATTTTTTTCCCCACCTCAGTCTGTATTCACTCTTCATCTTTTTTCCTGCCTCCCACTCTTTTCCTCCCCCTCCTCCTCCTCCTCCTCCTCCTCTGTGCAGCTGGTGGGGCCCTTCCATTAGTCCTGACATGCAGAGGCACTGATTCTGTAAAGGTCATGACCCCTCGCAGCGGGCTTCGCCAGGGCTTAGTCCTGCACACTCACACATCTGCGTGCCCTGGGATGCCCACTGCATGCATAACTCACCCTTTACACAACACACGCACACACACACACACACACACTGAGCTGCGCAGAAACACACTCATTGCTGCAGAGTATAGATACACATAGTGACACAAAAATACACAAGCACGCACGCTCAGATCCACACACACACAACTCTGGCCTGCTTTCATCATGCTGACAAGACTTAACCCCTCCCTCAATAGCACCAACTGACTGCACAGCTGCTGTGGTTGTAAGTGTGTGTATGTGTGTGTGTATGTGTGTGTGTGTGTGTGTGTGTGTGTGTGTGTGTGTGTGTGTGTGTGAGTGAGTCAGATGTGGAGTGGGAGAAATCCTGCTTAATTGGACTGCTGCAGGCTTGGGAAAGACCCACTGCCACTCTCTACTTCCCTCTCTCTCTTTTCTCACCCATCTGTGTCTCCTTTTTGTCAGTTTGTCGTCCACCTGTACTCACATTATCCTGTGTTTCCACGATCAACAGCAGTGGTTGTACAGTATACTGCAGAGCTGCGGGGAATGCAGGTGTGCTTTGGAAATCCACTTGAACGTAACAAAACAAAAAAGCTCAAAGGCAAATTGCTGATCATCATCCATCATTCAGAGCATCAGTAAACAGGCGTTTATATTTAGCCACACTCATCAGGTGTGCTGGGAGCTGTGTGTCCTTTCAGAAGCACAGACAATAATAAATTATGGCCTTCATATCAAATCATCTTTAGAAACTCAACAAGTACAAGAAACATTTTTCAGACAGCTGGGAGCAGCTGAAGACAACTGAAAGGGTGATGCCTTGAGAAAAAGTAATAATGCTGATAAAGTCGATCCTCCATGCTGTGACTTTCTACAGAATTTCAATACAATATTGAAACAATTTGCATTCAAATGTCTCTATCTTAATTTTTGCATAATGTAGAGTCTTTATAAAACCATATTTTGAATTATTCAAGGTTATTGAATGTAATGTTATAAACTTTTCAATTGAAAGAATTTGATAATGTCCCTAAATAATGTTTGCACAGCTTCAACTGGACATAAAATGCATAAACACTACATTAAAATAATATAAAAACAATAATATAAAACCAGAAAACATATTAGTGTACAGTGGGTCCTCTTTTGTCTTTTATAATGTAATTTATCATAATAAACTGTATTGGTTATTTTTTAAAGGAAAACATACCTGATTCTTTGTTAAGTCAGTGATCTAAATGTAAAAAGAAAATAATAATAATAACAATATATTGACCTGGCATACCCATTTCTAAATACATTTTTACTGCAATGTTACTTCTGGTGGATTTGTGACACAATTATTTCTATAACATTTAGTAAATGCATATTTATTCCTCAAAGTGCTTTAACAACAACTTTTATTTTATGGAGAATTTATAATTTTGTTTAAAGTTCCTTTTTCTTAATTTACCTTTTCAAGGTATTGTTTCATTAAGCTTTGTTCTTCATCCTGAAAAGACATACTGATATTCAATACCAAACCTGACCTGATGCTAAGACACCAACCCCACTAAATACACCTGTCGCCTTTTACAGTTTTGTATCACCTTTAACTCTTCAATTTTTACTGACACACTAATTTACTTGTAAATTGATCAGTATTGTAACATTTAAATAAAACGTGATTCAAAAACTTTAATATCTCCAACTTTGACTCGCTTTCAGCATGTACAGACAGTTCTTTAATTAGTTTTTAATTTATAATCAACCACAGCTATAATCTTAAAAGCTATTCCATATGAAGTCTTACAAAAGAGGGTCTCAGGGGGTCAAACATAAAACGTCAACCTCAACACATAAAGCTCCTGCTGTTTGTGAATGAAGCAGATTTCCACTCTGCAGACACATTTCCCCCCACAGTCTCGCCTCTTCCCGGCTCATAGTGTACGTCTTCAT
This sequence comes from Lateolabrax maculatus, assembly GCA_031216445.1. Lineage (NCBI taxonomy): Eukaryota > Metazoa > Chordata > Actinopteri > Acropomatiformes > Lateolabracidae > Lateolabrax > Lateolabrax maculatus. The sequence continues at coordinate 6,272,836 of CM062207.1, forward strand.
CTCATTTTACTACTGTTTCCATCCACTGAGCATCTCCCCTTCCTCGGCTTTCCTCTTTCATCTCAGTCATCCCTCCCCTCCTCGTTTCCTCCTCTCCCTCCTTCCCCTCCGTGACTCCCTCCTCTGTTCCCTCCTCCCGCCCTCAGCCCATCGCTTCTCACTGTAACTGGCAACTTTGCTTCTCTCCCCTTTTGTGGCGGTGACAAAGGGGGCCGGTGCCCTCTCGCAGGCTATGTTACAGGCTGTCACATGAGGCGGACACTCTGGGACGGCCCAGCGTTATCTGCTGTGACAACTCAGATTACTTCCACAGCCTCCCATCTGATCAGCACATCCAATTCAATTAGTGGCAATTAGTCCTGGTCCTCCCCACCTCTTCCTCTTCCTCCTCCTCCTCCCTCCGCCGCCACCTCCCTCTTCACCCGCCTGCTGTGTCTCTCCAAAAAAGCAAAGCGGCCGAGCTTTGAGCAACTCCCTCAACCTGGCAGGCCGGCTGGTGAACAACTTTGGAGCGACTTGTAGCTCTCCCCCCTCTTCATCCTCCATTTACCCTTTTACACACACACACACACACACACAATGACTCATTCACACATTCATACTCGTACTCACCGACAGAGCACTTATTCAAAGTGACACATCACATAGAAACCAAAGTTCTCTGCACATAAACTCCCACAGATCCAATTCATGAGCAACACAGAGGGATGTACATGAAAGGATTGTACAATCTGGACCTAAACAAGATTAAAGCAGCTATAATCTTTAGTCTTTTTATCAAATGATTACATGTAATGTAAAGGGTGCTGCTAGCAGTGACAAAAACACAGAATTATTACCTAACTTTGCAGTTCCTCTCAGCTCTTTTGAGCGTTTTAGCATCTTTCAGCTCATTGTTTTGGCAACTTTATTGTTTTGGATCGCTCTCACTGCTGTCATAGGATCATTTTCGGGCGCAGCAGGCAGCTATTTTTAGCAAGCAAGCTCTATAAAGCCAAAGATGATTCGAGGGCATTCAAAGTTACTCAAAAAAGAGTAAAGTCTGAAAAATACACGTAGATTTGTGTACCAGAAATACGTAGTTTTTCTGCGTTAACCTTTTATTAATCATCTCGTGACCCCCAGGTTGGGAACCACTGGTTTAGTTAAATTCACACAACAAAACAGAAAACACACTCAAACAACTAAAACACTTGAGAGAATGCGCCCGAAAATAGTCTGCACCGATGCCCTCTGGTTTGTGGGACCCCTTTGTGTGCCGTCCACCCCTTCTTCCCCCACACTCACCCCTTTCCTCACCCATCCTCACCCCCCCCCCTTACTGTGGGTCCTCGCACACCTGGCCTTCGCAAATGAGGGCCCTGGAAAACCAGCGAGCGGAGAGAAAAGCGGGATGCATGGTGGAACGAGGGTGAGGGAAGGGAGGGAGGAGGAGGGGGCGTTTGGTCGACGGGGTCTTTCAGCATTCCGATGGAGCAAAAAGTTAATGACGGCCCTATTGTGTTGTGAGAAAGCTGGCCGGAGGAGAAGTGTTACAGGGAATCACAGCCTGTGCCAGTGAGCAGTGACAAAAGGGGGCCGTCCATAAGCTGCATTGAGTTTTTACCATATTTATATCGCTTACATGGTCGCTTTATGTGGCGCTGAAAAAGTGCACTCATTCATCCTCGCTTCTGCTAACAATGCAAATTTGTTTGGAGCGGCAAATAATGAGAGGACTTTGTTTTCCTGAGACAAACACAACAAGACACGCCGAAAGGCCGGAACGAGTTCTTGGTGTTTTAGACCTCGACGAAAAAGAGAATGTTTTAATTTTTTTTTTATCATATCCAATCACTTTCTCACTCCTTAACTCCCTCTCCTGCCTCCCTCTTCATAAAAGCCACCCTAACACGCCCGCCTTCCCTGCAGGCCTTAATGCATGCTGACAGCTTCCCTCCGTAATTGGTGATCACACCCAGATGGATGGTTCCTTAATTTGCTGTTCCCAATAAAGCCAGGCAGCTCAAGGGAAAAGGGGCAGCAGGGGGAGTTGAGTTGTGGAGGTGGTGGTGGTGGTGGTGTTGGGGGGGGGATCCTTGATTTGTTGGTTATAGATACAAGAGCAGTAAACACCCTAGGCTGCGGGCCCGACAGTTTGACCAGGCTTTTGTTCACACATCCGTTGAAAAGCAGAAAGGGGGCCCCCTCCTCCGCCTGAGCCCCCACCTCCCCTTCCCTTCCTCTCTCCCGATAATCCCGACCTGAGCCCCTGCTCCGTCTCTCTCCCTCCAGCTCCCTCTGTTTTAGGTCCGGCCCGGAAACACGCTGCGTGGGTACTGAAGGATGTATGAGTGTGTGTGTGTGTGTGTGTAGGTGTGGGTGTGTGTGTGTGTGTGTGTGTGGGCGTCCCGGGTTTGAGCCGAGGGCAGGACGAGGAAATGATCTCTTGTGTGCATGTGTCTTTTCCCTTTTCATTGGCTAAACGGATTGCTGGAGTCCGAGTGAATGAAGTATGAATGGAGGCAAAGAACGAAGTGAAGTTCCCGAGGTTATAGGTTACGGTCCGGGTAGGAACCTCGGTTCATGTGTGGTCGTTTTGGCTCTATTAGGGAGGACACAAATAGGGTGACGGACTGGGTCGAGGTGGAGACCCCCTGTTACTAATGAGGGCAACCTGCAGTGACCCCTAGGGTGCAGAGGGTCAAGCTGAGCCTGATGGGATCAAGATTTAAAAATGACACGTACCATTTTAATATGCAACACCAGCTGCTCACAAAATGACAGTAAAACTCATTTTGTGTCATTCAAATTCAGAACTGATTAAAGATACAATTAATAAGATCCGAATGCAGCTTTAACCATATAATATTACGTTAAATTTAGATGCAAACACAGAACTTACACCATGAAATGCACCCATAATCGACAAAATTGCATAATATATGATTTTATCATCTTACATAATGGACCTTTAAAGACCATTTGTCTTTTGATCAACAAGTGTACTTTTATGTTGAAATAAAATCCTGCCTTTGGGTTCTTCTGCGTGAAATCAGGGACCCATCGTTTCAAAAATGAATGTTTGTAAAGTGCCAATATCCTGTGTGAGAACAGAAAGCTTGACAGACAGTAGAGAGTGCTGGGAGCTTATCGAATGGTAGTAACAGCTCCTACTAAATAGATCACACGTAACAGTGCAATGAAGGGAGCAGATGATATTCCTGATCATGAGGAAGAAAGACTATCACTCAAAATGCTTCAGAAATTACCCAAGGCACGATCAATATATGACTGAAGAGACAGTGAAGGGACACAAATGATATCAGAAATCTTTGTTCATATGCCTAAGTGCCCTTAAGCTTTCAATGAGATACTTAACACTCTAGTGCACAACAAGTGACTGACATTTAGACAAACAAGGACATACACATTAAGATTGTCCTATACAAGTACTGTCTTTGATCTCCTCTTTCTTTCTGACTAAATGCCGCATTTCTCCGTGACCACAAACTGCACTCTGCTCATCATCACCTCACCTGTTATATCCAAAAGCACTCTCATGTGTCGCTGAAATCTAAACATCATATTCCTCCTCAGTGTCCCTTGAATGTAATTAGCTAGTATCGGTTTGCCTTGAAGGCTTCGCTTGTCCAGTGAGTCTTGAAGTATGTGACGATGATAAAATATTAGAAGCTTTCTGTACAGAACCTTGCTGTCATTAGTCGAGGAAGCACTCTGCATTACGCCTGCTGGACGCAGAGTGAAGGAAGAAAGGGGAAGAAAGTGAAATGGTGGACTTAAAAGCAGAGTTTGTCAAGTTTGTCAAGGGAGTCCAAGGTTTCAAGACTGTTTGCAGTGGTTTATGGGTATAGATCATAACTTTAGAGGCCAGGTGCATTGTGCTGCGGGAGACAAATTAAGGTGCCATCTTGTGTCCTTGAGGTGTGATCACTTTCCGAAAATCCACTGACCTAATCAAGGAAGATAAGCGCAGGAATGGCTGCTCCACAAAAGCAGCTTTATACCCAAGGCCACATCTACCAAGTCAATCAGCAGCTTTGTCCGATGATTCGCAGCACAATGCAAAACAGCGCTGGAATGTTCTTGATGCACTTGCAGCTTGTTTCACATAATATCACAGCGGGGCTACCTGAATACAGGCTAAAAGGTCATAAATGCAGAAGAAATGGTAAAGATGTGATGCAAAAATGTGGCCTGCTCAGGCGTTTGGGTGCACAGACAAGCGAAAGAGAGAGGCGAAAGCGTCCTTGAATCATGCAACAACAGAAAAGTGTTAATTGAAGACTTTGGGTCTTGAAAAGGAGATTTAGGTAGCAGAGCCGTAGTCATGAGTGAAAAGAAGAGACTGTGGCCTCTCCCACTGTTACACCAGTGCTCAAATTCATTGTGCAGGAGGGCAAAATACAACATGTAATCTCAACTTTTAATGTCTTCAGCTGCGCTTCTTTGTATGCAGAGGCGAGATTCATTCAGCGCTGTGAAAGGTTGGGAAATTGGAAATGGCAACAGTGCAATGAGGTGTTGTCATGTGAGTGAGTCACAAAGCCACACAATACAACTATGATGGGTCATCTGTGTAATTATTTGGTTGAAATGCCTGTTGGTCCCCGTGTTCAACCTGTGTTAGGCCTTGATTCTAGTATTAGCAGATGGGACTGAAAACATGCTTTTGAAAGGATTTTTTCACCCTCTGAAAATGCAAGCTTGTTTTCTTTTGCACAACAGTGCATCAGCAAACCTTTAATAATCTGTACCATGAAAGCAGAATGTTTAAGACATAACGTTATATAATTGTGGTATAAAATAGTGGATTGATTTATTTTAAATCTTACATGAAAAACTGTTATTGATGAAGATTCTTAAATGTACTGTAACATCAATTTACTGTACATATTATAAACTATATGATATATACACATTTAAATATGTAATTATTAAATGTATTGTTATCAAAGTGAACATTTGAGAAAGCAACCTGGTTGGTCAATTCAATAGCTGTCCTAGAGCTTTTGATCATATCCCATGATCTTCATCGGCAGATGGAGTTTGCCCAGTGAGATTGTAAGTTTGTGGTGAGACTGTCTTGTCAGCTGCTGTTTCCAAGGTCAAGAACAAATTGCAAATATGTTAAATATGTTAAAAAAATACACGCAGCCAACTAATTAATACACAAACCAATCAAACATAAACACACTGAAACAAAAAGAATAGATGAGAAATATATATATATGTATGTAAGCAAACAAGTAAAAAATATATATACATTTGACTTCAGCAAATATAATTAAAGGCAGAGAAGCTTCTACAAATTTCTCTCCCTCTAAACACTCCATAAAGCAGCTCCACCTCTTTTCAAACTGTCAAGTGTTTAAATTTAAACATAAAGAGCACGGCAATGCAGTTTTCTTTCAAGACAAAGTTGTGTCTTTGGTTAACGTTTGGGAAATATCGCAGTTTTCATTCAATTATCTAGGCAACCAAGCAGATATTACATTTCAAGAGCGGGTATTATGGGGTAAACAGATGAAGTACACACTGAATATTATGTGACTTGCCAGATATGTGAATTTACAAAGTTTCCTCATTATGTTGATAAATAAAGCATGATCTTTTTTGAACAATACCAGAACGCTGAAACTTAGGCAGCTAAATGGGATTCAGCCATCATTCATTTTATTATTTACACCTACAGTGACAAGTCAAAATGTCTTCAATGAAAAACTCATAGACCTTTTAATATTGAACATGCGTAATATACTGTACATTTTTTATGCACACATTTCACTGCCTTTCTTGATAAGTTATGTCTTCTTCTTCCAAACTAACCAGGCCCTGTTTCATCTCATAAACTGCCTTTTCATCCTTTTAAACAATTCCTTTAACCTGGTTGTTTCCCTCTCTCTCTCTCTTTCTCTGGAGGATTTCCGGGGTCGGTTTGGTTCTCAGGAATGTAGCTGTGAATCTTTTTTCGGCGAGTTTAAGCCCGACTCTTGTGTGAATCGTGTCAAAACAAGCATACATCACTTAGTCCACGAGAGCTGAGAGAGGCAGGCGGGCTTGGGGCCTCCGCTGAGCTGTCCAGCCCTTAAGGTCACCTGGCAATTAACCTCTGACCGGGCAGCATGTCCCCGCCCTAATTTCTCAACGTGTCTTTCACTCTGTCATCTCGCACTTCCTCTACATTTCTCCGCCTATCCACTCCTTCTTTTGGACACTTTTTATACACTTCCATTTTCATGGTGCAGTGTTTTGGGCATAATTTAAAGACCATGTAAAACCGTTTCCTGCATTCTGGCTCAGTCAAATAGGGATAGTGAAGCTGACAGACGCTGTAAGACAAGAAATAAAGTGAACCTGTCTTTTTAACTCATATTTCTGTTTGTAATTTGCTTTCCAGAGACCTTTTCTTATTATCTTTATAGAAGAAATGAATAAAATCTAAACTGTAAAATTCATGCTCACAGATGTTGCTCAATAGCTGACAAACCTCCTAAATTAAAACCCAGCTACTAGTCCATTTTGCCCTTTCCATCGACTTGTTGCCTGATGCTTTCCTCCTTTAACCCTTCTCTTCGTCTGCTCAGTCAAACTAATCCAAACCCTCCCTCTCCTCTCCCCCCCGACTACACGACCCCTGACCCTACGCACCTCTTTGAATGTCACATGTCCGTGCAGGTGTGGAGGGGTCTCTGCCCCGGCCAACCCCCAATTAGTGACCCTAATTAGTGGAGGGGCCCCCCTGATGGGCCGCTGAGCTGCTTTATAGGAGGGGGGAGAAGGGAGGGATGGAGGAAGGAGGGCAGGAGAGGAAAGGTGGGGGCAGCAGGACAGTGATGCATTCCTAAAGGTCTGTGGACCCTCCAGAATCACACACAAACACATAAGGTGCACGTTAGAAGAAAAACAGAGCCAGCATAGAGCTGAGAGTCCACTTGTTGACGCACAACAAACAGCTTTTGAGTGCTGATGTGGAATTGATCCGGTGCTCACTTACACACAAAACCTTAAACATGAGACTAGTGGGAAGCATCATGTGCACATGACAGAAAACACCTCATGCATCCTGTTATTCACTTACTCCTTCAGTTTTTACATGTCTTTTGTGTTCATCGAGGGGTAAATAGGGTGTGTTTTTACTTGTGAGCCACATCAAGGACACATTTAATTGCCTTGTGATAAAATTCTAGCCTGGCGTCGCCCCTTGGAAATCAAAGATGAACTGAGAGGTTCCAGACTAATACGCATTTGTGAATTAGTCTGGAACCTCTCAGTTCATTTCTGATTTCCAAGGGCCGTTACTGACGGGCGGAGACAACCATTCAGAGCAACGAAATGCTGTTGGACGTTATGTCCTGTCAGAAGCACGGCAAACACATATTTCTTATCAACATAAAGTTTAAGTGCAGTTGTTTGTTCTTCTTTTAGAGAAAATTTACCGTCCAGTCCATTTAATACTGCTGCTGTAGCCGATCGCTAAGCTTTCTGTATCGGCAGCACCATCTTGGATATAAGATACCTGAACGGCGCTCCTCTCTGTCCGGCATCATACTAGATAAGCGCTTGTGATTGGTTAGCCCAATAAATTGGCAGAGAAATCAGTCTGAATGGGAGAGGGGCCAGACGTATCTGCCAGAGCAAATGCAACAAATGCATTGTTTAAGTCTGTTGTGGTTGCTGACAAATACATTAATAAACACTTATATCTGCTTACAACAAAATTAAAGTGTGTTATAAATGTTAATATACTGGTTATAAATGTTACAGAGGGGGACTTACAATAGAGTGTTTCCACTACACCTTGTTATAATTACATAACCTAAAAACATTTTAGAGAGATCAAAATCAAAATGTTTTTGATGACATATTGAACTCTAAGGCAGAAACATACATTTATCCAATCAAATGCGATTCTAACTTCTTTCTAACTTACCTCATCATTATATAAAACTGCCCTTGACTTGGAGTGATATCAGCCAAAAATCATAAAATGTTTTTTGCAGTTAATATCCCTTACATACAACAAACAACAAAATATAGGTTTGAACTGTACACTGGTAAGTTATAGTAACTTAGAGTTAGTGTACCGAATTGTGCTCAATTGCTTAGCACGATGCAGATGCAAATGTTTTGTTGCATGAACTGAATTTCTCCTGTGAAGAAGAGTACATTTTATTGGATTTTTAAAAATATTTACTCCTGGATGAATGACTATGGGAATAATGTATAACTGTTCTGCTAATTTGTAGCAGAGTAACTTCTGCAGAAACAATTATTTTACAGGTCTGTTTTTTTACTAAGAATTTCTTTTCAGGGAAAGAAATGTGTATTGTGATGGTAATTACAGGGAAAATAGAGACAAGGACATGGTAGTGTTAAGTTTACAGACAATTTTTAATTTCCAAAGGAATTTATTATTTATTATTAGTATTTTGTTTTGACAATGACTGCTGAGTATTTGCAGGAGCTACAGGATTTCTGTCCCTGCTCTGCTGCACACGCCGAGCTAAAGCACAATCTTAATTTTATGAGTAAATACGGAGAAATTACCAATTAAAACCACCAATAAAACCCAATTAGTCGAGTTCTGTTGCTCCTCACTGGAAGCTGTTTACCACCACAGTCTCTTCCTCTGCTGCAGGGCAGTTCCTCCTGTCCGCCGACTCCCTGCTCTCTTCCCCACCTCTAAAACAGGCCACCCATCTGGTCTTCTTTCTGCCGGCCCTCTCGCCTCTTCCTTGCTCAAATAAAGGTGCCAATCACTATAATTGGCACCCTGCAGGTCAATTGTCCCAGCTTGGAGAAGTGCCCCTAGCTGAAGTCTGGGTTAACAGGAGGGATACACTAGTGTGTTACCTTTACAGCTTAGTAAAACCTACCCATGACTCGTTCTTTCTTTGCAGATTATCCTGCATTTGAAATGTCATTGGTAGAGTTTTTGTAAGAAATCATCAAAATGTGATTTAGCTGACACATTTAAGATGTGAAGCAGTGAGCTGAACTGCTTTTTGTCTTTTAAGCAATGACTTAGTAGACGTCACACAGTCCAGGTGACCTTCATCTATAGAGGCCCAAAGTGTTCACTGTTTACTTACTTAATTAAACATCCCTACACCACAGTGTAGAAATACTCCGTTTCAAGTAAAAGTAGTGCTAACTGCTGCTGGGAAGCTTGTGAATTTCCCCCCAAGGGATGAATAAATCGTATCTTAACCTATAATAATAAATAATAACTTATTTATTGAAATTGACATTTATTAAATACTGTATCACTGATTTTAATATGCAGTCACTGGTAACTAAAAATACAATGTTTGCCTCTGAAAGTGTAGAAGTAGTAGACAATTGAAATGCTAAAGTACCTAGTAAAGTACAACTACCTAAAACTTAAATACAGTATTTGAGTAAATATTTCCACCACTGTTGAGGTAGTACTCTCCGATGGCCTGGGAGCGATTAGGGCCTCGTGACTGATACAACACTCTGGTTGTTGCTGGTATCTATATTACGACTAGAGGTTCCTCAGATGTGCTGGAAACAGTCAATCTAGTACTCCTAAGGAACTTTTAGTACCTGAATTTTTAATTTAGTTTAGACCCTGCTCTCATCACTTTATAGTGTAATTTTTCATTCTTATAAAATACCCCAAATTACAGATTTATTTGTTACACACAGGAAGCAGAATAGCCTGCGTCATTCCACATTTTGTGAAATATGTTCTCATATTTTCATCCAATTAATGTCCCAAGGGCACACCAATTCAGTCTTTGTATATCACCATGTAAACAAAAATAAAGTTAAAAGTGCAAAGTATTTAAAAGGCAATACCTCCACAAAAACACCTTAAAAGTTTAAATGTCCACTGCCTTGATGTTTTTGCCACACTGATGGGAAGGACAAAGATGTCAAGGTTTTTAATAAAGCTATGAGCAAGCAAGGGCAAGCCCGAAATCCTCAGTGTGAATAGAAATAGCTCAAACATGCAGATGTCAGTCATGTTTGTAGATTTGTTGATTGACTGATTATAAAGAAAAAGTCATATTTTCATTAAATAGTCTTCTAAAAGCAGTTTGGCTACTCAAATAGTTTTCTGATTCATATCACACTCATCTTTGTTCTGCTACAAATGTATAGCAAAAGGCGAAATACATTTATTTTCATCCTGATTAGGTTTAAAAGAAAAACTGTCCACACATCTCATTTGCATCTTGAAATTTTAGTTTTCGTGGCTTTGAGGCAGGTGAGAAAATGAAGAAAACAAAACACAAGAGGCAAATTACATAGACATATATTTATATGCATATGAATAAAAATACATATACATATTGTACAATATCTTGGCCGAGCGTGAAAACAGCTCTGTCAGCCCAGAAACAAAAGTAAGCCTCTTTAAATAAGTGCAAAATGTTAATGAGACAAAGAATTGTAAAGCATATATAAAGTCTTTTTTTCTGAATCTTCCTTCACGTTTTGTTTTTCCTGTTAAAATCACATGGAGCAGACATGGAGATAACTTGTGCAAAGACCCATTTATATATATTCATATATAAATTTATATATATGTACATAGAGTTTGTTCATCATAAGTAGTAGCTGGTGCCATTAGCTTGACATTAAGTAACTTTTACTGCTTAAAGAAAACAAGTTACGGCCTATGCAGGGCCTTGGCTGTGCATAAAGAAAAAGTAAACCAAGCAGTTCATTTTTAAAATAAAATTTTCCACACAATCTCAAAGGATTTTAACCATCAGAAAAATCATGATGCACTAACGAGAGCCATGAGGAGACCCCTAATCCTGATGGTGGTAACCTAAACAAGTGCAAGATGTCACAGATTGCACGCAACAAAAGCAACACTTCCAAACTGCCTGAAAAAGAAAGTAAAGAAAAACTGGAGAACCAAAAATGAAAACAAAAGGCTTTAACTGATGCAAGGCTTTACAAAGCTTCTTCTGCTGAAGAGAAGTGTCTTCTCACTTCTATGAGTTTCTCCCTGAAGCTGAATGGTACATCTAGAAGCTGCTCTCCGGTCGCCTCGTCATGACTGAGAGGACAATACAGTAACTGCAGATAAACAAATCAGTTTTTTAAATGTCTGATATTCCTGACAAATTAGATCAATTAATTGATTTTTTTCAGCAGTATTGAGAGCTCATTTATCCACCATCTTGTGCAGCTCTAAATGCTGCAACAAAAAATGTAAATGTTCCAGCTAAAAAAGAGGGACAGAGACTGCTCTGCTTACAACACAGCAGGAAACCAACTTAGTAACAAAGAAAAACATGCCTGTTGTGAAAAAAAAAAAAAGCGAGGGTTTGTGAAAAGGTACACCGGTCTTACACGACAAGCAAGCCTCCTGACCTCTCAGCTCCATCTCTCTGCTCAATATTTGATGCCACAGCGTGTGAATTATGGATGGTGCTTATAGAAAATAATATTCTGTTCAACAACAGCACAGGCGCACCGCTGCAAAGAGCCGTGAGTGGATAACAGGGGTTTTTGCAGCACTGCTGGGGTCTGAACACAACAACAACAAATCACCTGCTACCAGCCGGCACTACACGGGTGCAAAAAGGCCCAGTGAGCCGTCAGACGGGCTGTTTTCATAGGCTGAGGTCAGAACCTTTCCACGCACTCCACAAGGAATGTATCTACTGCTGGAAACATGCTCGGCTGTTTTAGACGTAGACCTGGCCTTTATGTTTTTAAATTGATGTCATGGGAGTGTTCATTTCTTTAATAGATGTCAAGTCACCTTCAGCGAGAGTGAGAGATGAGAAAATGTATTAAACCTCACAATGACAGGAAATCTAAAATGAATATATACAAGGGGGAATAAGAGGCGAAAATAAGAAGCAGCAAACGGAGGAGGGACAGAAGATATGAAAATGGGTGATAACTCATCTGACACGCACAAATTGAGGGCAAACTGTTGCAAATTGCAGGTTATCTTGTGAGTTTTGAGTTTCTTTGGACAACAAGGAAACCTGGACAAATGGCATCATATGGGAGGAGAAAGAAAATACTACAGCTGGTCCTTTTTCTTCCTGTCCTGCTTGAATTTATTATATGTTTTGTTCAATCCACAACCACAGAGAAATGTGTGTCTCAGAGTGGGCTATTTTCGGTTCAAATCAATCAATTAAAAATGTAGGCTAGCTGAAAGAAATAACTGAAGGGTTTTCTTCCTTTAATTGAAAAACTTGGTTTTTGATTCAAAAGCAAAAAAAGGGCGATACAGGAAGATGTGTAAAAACCTACAAACATAAAGTGCTTTCAATGAGGGGCAAGCAGAGGAAACCTTTTCGTTTAAGAGTGGTGCTGAGTTAAAGTCTAACAGGAGGACGAGTCAAAAGCCATCGTAAAACATCAAAAATGGGAAACATGGCGCAGACACAAGTGCCAATTCAAAAAATGAAAATGAAATCATTAAAAATGTTCATGTGATGCTGCAGCTTATTGCATCCTAAGCTTGCGCACACAGTAAAAGTTTCCTGTGTAAAAATTTGTCAAGTTTTCTTTAGATCATGCATATGACATGATGAAACAGTCCTTGTGATAGTTATCATGTTGCTGCAAACCATAAAAGGGCCAACTTGATAAAGAAGAAAAACAAAAATGTTGGGGTAAAACAGCAGCAAATTATAGTCGTGCTTCATTGTCACATTACATATTTGTCCCACCTATGGGCTGCAACTAAAGATTATTTTCATTTTTGATTCTTCTGCCAATTGTTTTCTTGATTATTGGTTTAAGTCTACGAAATGTTAAAAAATAATTTACAAAAGCAGTTAATTGTCATGTTTTAGAAGCTGGAACCAGAAAATGTTTGGTATTTTTGCTTGAAAAATGAAATGAAAAAAGCGTTCAACCAATTATCAAAATTGTTGCAGACTAACTCTCTAGTCAATTAATCAACTAATCGTTGTAGCTTTTGTCCCAGCTACACTGAGAAAAATCTCTGAATTGAGTGTTAAGTGACTCCTTGAAGAGCGCGACAACACCTTCATTCACTAATTTAGTTCTGTAAATAAAGAAATTGTCCAAAAACACGGGCGGGTGTTTAACTTGTGTTTCAAAACTCAAGACTGTATCAAAGGGAAACTGTGAAATCTGTGAAACAAAGACTGAAAAATGAATCTGAGTTCGAAGGTCGTTTCTCTGTTTGACTGTGACTTGCTTCGGTGGTTGGAGGACACAAGTGTGGCACCTCCAAAGCTTGATCCATAGATGCTTTGGCAGAGTTTAACCAGCTTTCTCACACAACTATTCTTCTGTCTTCTTGTGTTCTTTTATATTAAACTATCGGATCTAGATATGTGATTTTTTTCACCATTTGTCCAGATCCTACCACATATTATTCATACACAAATACAACGAAATAAGGAATTTACAAAACCTACAGCTGGACACCAAACAGACTGATATTAAAATGCTACGATTCTCCTTTTTTTTTTTTAGTGCTTCTTCCATATTGTGATAGCACATTAACTAAAATCAAACATGGCCACTTGTACGGGAATATGTACTGAAATGTGTACAAACTGCTCTCTTTGAAATACCACTCCTCTCATTCAGACACTGATTCAGTCTGAACTATCCATGTCAAGTATTTTTTTTTTTTCCTGAACAGTAAATGAAGGCCTGTATAGAGAGATAAATCACACACACAAACTCACTGGACAAAAAGTGAAGAGTCACTTAAAACCACTGCAAAGAGAGTGGTGATAAAAACATCTGTCTGTCAGGGTTCACACAACATACACGCACGGCATTTTTGCAAAAATTCACAAGTTTTTTTTTTTGTTTTTGTTTTTTTATGTGGGAGAGTTTCCATCACATCATGTCTTTTTCACCATTTTGTGTCAGCGTGCCCAACAGTGCTGTGGCACAAAATGGTGCCGCAAGGGAAAGCAACCTGGTCTCCTCCTTCTTCTCATTTCTTTATGGTCCGGGGTGCTTTCTTTCTCCTGTCTGCTGCCGCCTGAGTGTCAAACAGCCGGCAGAGTGAACGAGTGAGGAGAAAAGCTCTTACAAAGACAAGTCCCAGTCCCCTGGTTTCCTAAAAGAGGGACACATTCCTTTAAGAAACTGTCTTCTTCCCTCCCAGATCTGCCTCCTTCCTGTCCAGCCGCATGTACGGCTCAAAAGCTGAGGAACCGCAGCCGTAGGCGGACGTCAGTTCGTGATGAGCGCCCCCCAGCAGCGGCATGGAGAAGCAGAGGGAGTGCGGCGGTGGGACGCCCAGCCGCGGTGAGGGCGGGGTGCCGCCCAGCGAGGGCAGCGACAGCCCGAAAGTCCCTCCTGGTAGGGAGCTGGGAGGAGTGCTGCTGCTGATCCGCGGAGAGGTGGAGGAGCCTCCGCCTGGGCTGCTCAGCAGGGAGCCGTTTGCCGCATGTGGAGGCCCCAGGAGGGAGTTCGGTGGCGGGACGGGGCCCGACAGGAGGCGGCCCTGCTCCAGGAGGCGCAGGATGTTGCAGGTGGCCAGCGACTCGTTCGAGGAGGAGGAGCGTTTGTCTGAATCCTTGGTGGTGTCCTTCTTCTGTTTGGTCCGGCGGTTTTGGAACCACACCTTGACCTGCAGCAACACAACCAGGGATATAGATTCACGTTATCATTTTTTGTCCCAAACGCACACTTTGTCAGCAGCAGAATCAGTGAAATCAGAAAAGAAAGGGCTAGAAAACAGGACGAAATCCGTTTTATATGCTCTTTATTTCATAAAAACAACTAAATCCTTCTCATTTTATGCCAGTTTTGTAAATTTTTAGGTTATTTTATGTCAGTAATGTACCACAAATCTTCTTCTACTAAAAGTCTTTCATAACTCATGAGCAATCCACACTTCTTTTTTTTCTTCTTAACATTGTAACATGTGCAGATCACTGAGGTTTCAACATGCTGTAACACCAACTCATCCTGACACTCAACGTCCTCTTTACATGCCCAAAAGTTGAACACTTGTGTGACTGACTTATTTGTGACCTGTGTTTGATGCATATCTATGCTGTGGCATGATCTGTGCGCTTGCAGTTGCGAGCGGTGACAGCACGCAACACCTTAGCGGTAAGCCAGTCATACACGCATAAATCCGTGCAGAACAAGCGGAGATGCTGTAATCCCCTGGCACCAGCCATTGGATCAACGCTGTTGTTTTTCTCTGCACATTTGATCATGGTTGGTCCCATGCACTTTAACTCCTCTCACACTTCACGGCTCTAACAGGCTAGAAATGCACGTATGGGGTTGGGCAGTGATATCAGAGCTATAAAGCGTGAGAATAAGTGAGAATATTAGCTCAGTCACAATAGTCACACAATATATGTGCAAAAGTCCAAATATAGTGTTAGAAAATTGGGAACAGATTTGACAAAGGATGCAAATGTATTACAAATCAAGCCGTTTGCTCAGTTTGCTGGTTCTGGGGGAAAAAGTAAGTGGAAATGTTCATCACACGATCCATCACGCCACCCGCAGCAGGTTGAGAAAAAGCTCGCTGAACTCTGCCTGTCCTTGTCCGCCATGTTTAATTGATGGAGCGCAGCGTAGCTTTAATGTATAGCGTGTGGCAAAGTTGGGGCTGGGTGGGATGTTGGTTTGAGGGCACAGTGGGGTCACGGGAGATCGCTGCACGGAGAGCCACCGCTGAGAGGAATCACACACATGAAAAATGTATACGATCCTGACCGAGTTTCACTGCGCTCCGTGTTTCACTGCAGACTCACAGAGTCCCTCACACTGTGGCATGCAGGGTGGTGGATAGTACTTCAGTGCTTTTTAATTTAAATAACATATATTGGCACTGTGTTGTTTTGATACACAGTTCAAATTTGATGATAAAATTTTTAAAAAATGCAGCAAAATTACTCACAAAACATCATAAACAAGTTTGGGAATTCTTGAAGTTCTCAAAAGTTTGACCATATTTCATCATACAGATCAAAGTTATGAATATCTAAACCACTGAAGACATAGTTTGCAGAATGTTCACTCTTCAGTTATTCAGACTCTCGCCTCACGGATAATTTCGTAGATTGAGAGAAAACCAACTTGCCACCAGAAGTTGAATTGTGTACAGTACAGGTACTGAAGCTGAACTCCCCAACTGTTTTTTTTCTGTATTATTAAATCATTGTAAGATTTAGAAGGGAAGGTATGACAAGTTAGTCCATGTGATTAAAATGTTCATTTATTTACAATAGTGCTGAAACGAATAGAAAGTAATGGAAAAGTTTGAAGGACCAACTTTTCCTTCCTGTTAAAATTGTTCCAACCGAAAAGATCCGCACTATGTCAGTTTACCCAACACTACATTTAAAGTTATTTACACACACGACAGTCCCTTCACGACATTTCGTAGAAATCCAGTAATCTAATCCCTGATAAATAGGGATTTGCAGCACACGTTTTAAAAAGGAAACTCCTGTAACAGCAGAAATGCGTAAGCCTGTGAAGGATCTGTGGCTTAATTTAATAAAACGTTTTGTAACCATTTGTAGATTGCACAACAGCACACGTAAATGCACACACAAATAAATAAACAATGTATGAAGCCTCGATGAAGGTGCAATGCAAACACAGCGGGACTATGTGAGCACACACACACACACATTCACTTAGGTCACATGTGAACTGAACACGCGACAGTCACACACACACACACACACACACACACACACACTTGCAGTGAGCGACTGTCACATGACCCCTGTTCTGTCAGTGGACCTTTGGGTGTCGAGATCCCGGTCGCTGTGTTGGTGCAACACACCAGTCAGAAAAATGTTAAGGTTTCAGATTCACAGAAGGTAAAAGTTACAGTGACTTCATCAAACACAGTAAAACATTTTTTTTTTTTGTTTCATCTCAGCCTGCTCTTAAGTTATAGACAGGTACAACCAAATATTGGCTTCTAGGGAAAAGAACCCCTTCATGCAGGAGTCAGAGTGTTCAAATTTCACACAATTTCATATAATTCATGAAGAGTTACACTTTCTTTGGAGCTGGGAAAAAAGTAACGTGGGTGAAGGCTGCGATGACCATCTGTGTGTTTGATGGACTAAAGACTCACTGGGGACACTTCTCTGTGGGCATGTCAAGTTATAAATGTTCTCATTTTAACCAGTCCTGACAACATGCCAAGACCCAACCAGCCAATCACATCTAAAAGTCTGGAAAAGCCAATTACTGTGATATCAAACTCCCACTGAACTGGCTATTCTGATCTGACCAGCATCATTGAAGTGATGCATTTCTTACTTTTCTTTATTGACCGTTAAGATGTGTTTACTTCTCTGAAACCCTACTGCCAGATAAGACGGTGAACACTGAACCATTCTGTAATACATTCAATTACAACGTTTTCTCACTTCCACTGCCAAGGTCTTTAAAGCGGCTATACAAACAGGTGTGATGAAACTACAGAGTAATATCACCTGAATCAGCAGCTCATTTTGACTTTACAGAGCTTTATATCAAGGTTCGGCTCACTGTTTAGCTGTCCATCCCATAAATTTACTGCTTTGGTTCACTCTGGCTGCTTTTATAGTGTTGTTCTTGCTGTTCTCAGTGAAAAAGCTCTAAAAACCCACCGTACAATACCTGCTCTGCACCGAACAGCAGACAGACACAGTAAGCAACTACCTGGTGAGCAAAGTGCAAGTCAGTTTTCTCAAATACTTCCGCAAGGGCACTTATATGTTTCTGAAAGAACTTTTCCAAAGCTCCCCAGTGATTCTTCCTACTCTTCTAGTGTGAAGCGTGTTCACACAGCACCTGCGTGCAGCTGGCACCAGTTGGCGTTTATCTTTCTGGAACATCTGAGCCGAGATTGACAAGGAGCTCGCCCCGGTTAGGTGGCATGGGTTATGAGTCAAACGTCGCCGCCGATTGTGTGGAGGTAATAAATCCGGCCGGAGTTAACTACAGTATCACTGCACTGTGAAGGCAGGCTCAACAGGCAGCTAGGAAGTGAGATCATAGTTTCAGCTACTGACCACGACACAAATAATGGGATCGGAGAGGATCCCACAGCTCAGAGGGGAATACTGACGCCAGCAAGTCTTACTGTAAATACCCAAAAGAGGCACAGGCACGGATAGTAGAGATGGAGATAAGAGGGGAGATGGGGGGGAGGGGAGGGGTGGCAGGAGGGTGGGATGAGCAGAAGACTGCTTCTCCATCCTCTCAGTCTATATTTAGGTAGCGCACACACTGCCTCTCCAAGATCTCTTTTACTCATGCGCCACGGCCGGCCTAACACCCACATCCCATAAAAGGCTTTCACTACAGATGAAACTCCCAGCCAATCCCTCTCCTTTATCCCCATGTTGTGGGTGTGGCTCGGTCTTCTGTTCACATCGCAGTCCTCCTATCCAATGCTGGGAAAAACAGGGGGAGGAAAAAAAAAAAAAAAGCTTGCTGGTGTTTTACAGGGATTTTATTAGAGGGGGGAAATGATGAGGAGAGAAGAAAGCAAAGCTGCCTTTGGTACATCTACACTATTGGATGTAAATCCTTTTTAATGGGATCCAGGGTTCAGAGCTGGGGCAGAGATTACCGAGGGAGATCTAGATCTGGCGTGACCTGCGTTTGCCCCGGCCTCGCCCTCTGCACCCCGCCCTGCTGCACTGTGGCCTGCCGGGGCGAGGGCTGGGCGTGGGTCGAGGCCGGGTGAGGAGGTTAGGGCTGAGGTGAGGGTGGCAGATCCAAGAGGAGGTGAAATGAAATCAAATTCATATGTCAAACATCCATTAGATCATCCATTAGATCATTACAGTGGAAAACAGTGCTCCTTGAACAGTGATTGTCCTCTTTCTATAGACTTTTTGTTAAATGGCAATCAATCAAATCAACTATCAATCAAACATATGTAAACACCCAAACCAATAACGTGTTAGTCTGTCTCGTAATAGTTTTACATAAAGTGTTATATATGGCTTCAGTTTTTCAGTTTTAGTAAAACGTTACTCAAACAGGAGGAAATTGTGCATTTGTTGGGGACTATTTTCATCTGCAGATTAATACACATTTGGTGCTTTAGTGAGTCTTCGCAGCAGCAGGACTGTGTACGTGGGAGTCATTCAAAATAAACGTTTATTGTAATATATGTAATGTAAGGAACATGTTGCTCAGTGCAACAGTGTGACTCATTGATGTGTTTTTAATAGTTTTTGAACAACTGAGCTTGGCAGCAGAGGAATAATATATATCAGGCTTTGGCTACACAGACAATTCTTGGCTGGATCAATTTTGGTCTTTTTATGAGATTTTCGAACAATGAAAATAACAGAATATTGTTTATTTATAATTAATTTAGTATAATGATTTAGTAATTAAAGACAGCTGCTGTTTTGGTTCATTTATATGTTTAAATTGCATCTGAAAAGATGCAATAAGATTTAATAGCTTATGCATTGATAATTGAAAGTTTTTATGATCTGCAAAGCAGCAGGAGGGGTGGATGAAAACTTTTCTTTCGCTTTTCCTCTTTTTTCCACTTTCCCCCCTCATTTTTTCCACTGTTCCTTTTTTTTGTTACTTTGTAGTTTAAACATTTTTTTGTGAAATCCTAACGAAAAGTCGTTCACAAAAAAATTGTGTCAGCATAATATTAGGATTATAGATTGGGAAATATATGAGGGTAACACAAAAAGTGGTTCAAATTTGGGTATATTCATAAGAGGAGATCAGGAATTTAATGTAAATGTTGACTTTATTTTATGATTGTTTTTTATCTTGTTTCAATGCTCTCTCTGACTATTGACAGTAATTGTTTTATGTTATTGTATATTATTGTATTTTCTAAGCACTTTGTAACTGTGCTGCCTATGAAAACAACATTTACTTACTTAATTATTATCTCATTATTATAGGTAAGAGCAAAAAAGTGTGGATGAATTAATGCCTATTGTGGACAAAAACATAAATAACATATAAAACATTTAAAATATTTAACTAGTACCTCACTGTGTGATCGTAGGTAAGCATATAAAACACTGGTCACTGATTGTTTAAAAAGCATACTTGCACACCAACTATCAAAAAAAACTTTCATCTTTCTTTCATCTGATTGGTTTATATTTTGAAAGTCCCTCCCTGTAAAGCAAAGAGGATGAAGAGGACGAGAGGTGGGACGTCACTGGACGGAGGCCAGCGAGACACAAGGATGAAAGATAAAAATTAAAGAATGGGGGGAAAATGTACGCAGGGCGGGGTAAATTCAAGGTCAGGGAGAGATGATCAGGCCGGCATGCATGAATACACAGGCTAGTCGGGCAGAGGTCAGCCAATCAGAGGCCTGAGCTGCGAATCCAGACAGCTGCAAACAAAGCGGTTGGCAAACTGGGCTAGAGGTAGAAAGGTTAAGCCAGATCAAGACCCAGTGTACAGATCAACTGGGCATCCATATGCGTCCATACAATAAATCAGCTAAGCTCCTACATGCCACTGTGATATATATGCATAAATGGGTTTGCTATTCTGTATCTTTTGCTCTAAATTGTACATGTATCACTGCTTTTAATCACTCTACTTCTCGGCTTTATTGATGTAAGCTACAGCGATGGAAAGCACCTAAGTGATGCCGATAACGCATATATAAGTGAAATGCAGGATTGTGAAGGTAAAGTCTTTAAGAGGGACGCTTAGTGACTGTCTTTCACACTTTCCATGACCCCTCCAGCAGCTCGGTGCTCCCACTGTGACCCTGTTCAGACCCCCTGATCCCAGGCATGTGATGAGCCGCAGCACACAATGAAAACTCTTTTCCGTGGGGATTGTACCAGGCGGCCCAGCGGCCATTGAAATGTATGTAACACACCAGTGGATACTCAACTGTATGTAATGGACCAATGGCAACCAGTGTGTGACGGACCAGTGGTCGCCATTATTGAAGAAAGGAAAGAGTAACAAGGAAATGGGCTGAAACAGCGACTTATTCAACTGTGTGTGATGGATCAACACATCAGTCTAGTTATTATATTAATGCTACCACTACCAATTATTTACAATTAAAATGATTGCCTGTTGAATGAAAATTGGTTTCTTTAACTAAACTTATTCTCAGGTTTGTGGGGCCATTTAACAGACAAATGACTCAAGAAAAATAGAAAAAAAATAGTTTAAAATAAGCTACAAAGTTTAATTATTTATTATTATTATTCATTTATTTGAAACTAATTTTCATCTGCAACCCTTCAGCAAGTCAAAATTCAAATGAACATGACACGATAAACTAATCATCTTACATTTGTCTAACTTTCTTGAAAGTTTCAGCTGGTTAAAAAAAAATATTCAAGTGATTTAAGAAACTATTACAATAATTATGTAGGCGTGTAAAAGTACAAAACGGACATCAAGCTGTGTAAAAGTATTCGGCCAGACGCAAATGGACAACAACAAATGTTTATCTCAAGCTAATTTTGGCTTGATTATAATATTTCCAGGGTTATTTTACTAATGAGTGTTTTATTATGAAGGGAGGCACATTTATGGTCTGTGCCTCTAAACTTTGGAGTAGTTTACCTCTCCGTTAGATAATCCAATTCAGTTGACATAATTTAAAAAAAAATGTTGTTTATATACCCATGCTTTTTTTAACTGATGTTTGTGTTTTTTCAGGTTTTTTAATTCTATACCGTTGTTCCTGCTTTTGTTAGTATCGTGCCTTTCTGATCATTGGTACTTTTACTGTGAAGAATGTGGATGTTGTAATCAACATGTTACAGAGGAAACTTCAGTCTAACATAAATCTCCACTTACTCACTTATATCTGATGACTACACCAAACAAACCACATTACGTGAATAAAACAACTTTCATGGACGTTACGTTCTTTGTAGGAAAAAAACAGGGCTGATTTCGTGGCATAAATAACAATATTTAAACAGTAACATCGTACTCAAGAGTTGTATTGTCTTATAAAAAGGAAATCTACAGAGGTACGATCCCTCCTTCCAGAGACACTTCTCTCACTCGAAATTTGTTCTTAGCAAAGGGGCTGAAACATTTAGTCTTTTTTAAATCCATGCTGACATCATTACAGGTCACTGATACAACACTGCATCCCTCCTCCCTCTGATGTCAGTTTCATGTGAGATATGACAGCCTCTTTCCACAAACACATCCAGCTTTGATACGTGCAGCTCTTGCAGAAAACATCCAGACCTCCATCCTCCTCTTCTTCTTCTTCTTCTTTCTTGCTCACCTCCATCACCTAACCTTGCCCGAATAAACCCGATCTGGTCCTCCATCACTGCAGCACATGTCCAGCCAGGTTCAGCCAGGGGTTAACCCCGTCTTATAGAATCCCTGGTAGATATGGCTGCCTAATCCTCCTTAGCGCAAAAGCACTTGGGACTGTTATGAGGCCCACCTCTTTCTCTCTCCCATCGTCCCTCCCTCCTGTCCTCCATCCCTTCACCGCCCTCTCTCCCCACGCCCGGGTGAACCCCACCAGGTTTAGATAACAGCCTTTACCTCCTCCCTCCACATACTGTAATGCTGCACTCATTCGCCAAAGAAATCAGCAGGGGTTCAAATGTGGTCCATGACTTTTCTTGCATGTCCCCCCGCAGTCACTCGAATCACCTTTTTTTTTTTGTCTTTTAGAATCATATTTGATTTTGTTGTCACAGCTGGCAAAGGAAAGACAGAGAGGTCTTAAGACCGGGCACAATTCAGCGGTCTTATTTGGATTTTTTTGTAATGCATGACACTGTTTTATCCTTATACTTTATGTCTATACACATGAAATCTGTTTCATGTCTGTCCGCTCTGGAAGAGGGATCCATCCTCTGTTTCTGCCTTTTTTTCCCCTGTTAAAAAGCTTTTTCTGGGTGAAGGTTTGAAGGGACCGAGGGTCTAAGGATAGATGTGTCCTATTCTGCACAGATTGTAAAGCCTTTGAGAAAAATATTTAAGAGCTGCACTAGTATTTCACCTAAGTATTTCTGTTTCTTACCACATTGTACTCTGTACATTTCAGAGAAAAATATTTTAAGTTTAACTCCATTAAATTTATTTGACAGTTATTGTTACTATTCATATTAAGACGAGTTTATAAAACATGACGTAGTAGGTTAAACAAATCAAAAAAATTGTGAATTGTGAAAATTTGAAATCGAAAATGACACTGATGCACCGTAGGACTGCAGGTAAACGTCCTTTCAGGTTTTTGTGTGCAAGCAGCCAAATTACAAAAAATTACTGATTGTTCTGCTTCTTTTGTTCTGTAAAAAAAAAATCATAGGCCGCCCCAGAACTAGCAAAAAAAATCTAATTAAAGAAATATCTAGAATAAACACTAGAAAACACATAAAACAAATACTACCCAATAATATATAAAGTGTTTACCCACTGGAGTCCGTCTATTCATGAGTGAATACACTGAACGTGTTTTATTTACAGTCACATAACTTCATCATGTAGAGACAAGCTGAGAGAACCAGTTCAGAGTGTTGATGTAGGGATTTCACTCAGTATCTTATCAACTACTTTGCTGTCCTATAATAATATTTTGATTGATTATGAGTTAGGCTTTGTACATTTTTATAGGTGCAGGTGTCGTTTTCCATGTACTTTGGCTTCCTGGCAGCTTTATACTTCATTCAATGGACAAAATGAGAAGTCAGAATGTGGTAAAGACAGTTAAAAAGGTGATAAACAAGGACAAATACTAATGCATAAAAAGTCGGCCAATTTTTTCTCCTAAACACGTCAGCGTTTTGCAGCATATGCTGTTTTGTGTGGGGATTCGGCACTCCCTTTCCACTGGCAGGAGTCTATAAGCTCCCACGCAGGTAATCTGCCAGTTTAACTGCCTTACACATTTGCCTGGCGAATGACACAAAGTGGTGGCTCGGACAACGTTTTACATCGCTGGTCTGGAAACTTGGGGTCAGACTTGAGGCACTCAGAGTGTGTTTGTGTGTGTGTGTGTTTGTGTTCATGTGTGTGAAAACCTCTTGTGTCCAATTTAGCTGATTTTCCTGTTTACACATCAGTTGAAGGATTACATGGTCCTCCATATGTTTGGAAAATTACACCATCCTTGGCTTCACACACACACTTCACTCTGCCAGAAGCTGATGAAACAAGTCAATTCTATCTGAGAGAGTGATTAAGGACAAAGGCAAATACGACTTAATTGCTATTATGTTCTTCTGATTATCTAATCAACTGATTAGATAATCAGAGCCTCGCTGGTTTCCTCCTGACCATCAGCATTGCGGACGAAGCTCTCGCTTTAGGTCACCACGGAGTAAAGAGGAAAGAGCTTGTTTCTCTACAACACGAAGCCCAAACTTTTAAGTGAAAGCACAAAGCCAGCAACTGTCAGTCTGTCTGCGTCCTTTCCTATCTCTTTCTCTATTCTGAGTGTTTGGACAATCCCCGTACTGTGCGGCCGCCTCCCTGCTACATCTGCCCGGCTTTACGTCATGGCCGGGTTCTCTACGCTCCAGACAAGTGGCCAGACACCGTCTGTCTGGGCCGTCATGGAGAACAATACACACAACGAGGACATTCACTGTACGTAGACACATAAACACAACTTGTCATCTTGTCTCCTCTCGCCTCAGAGGCCTGCAGAGGGAAACATAGATAAATGTCCAAATCAGGATCCAATGCAGGGTCAGTTTAGCTGAAATCGCTTTTTCCTACAGTACTGATTTATTTTTTCATCTTTTAAGAGAAAAAACAATTATACTATCTTCGTATCATCATATAAATGCAGGCGCATCTTCTTAAGAGGAAATTTAACAGGTTTCATAAGAGGTCATACAAGGGTCACCTAGTTCTTATAGTACCTGTCCCTCTGGGTACTTTCAAGATACTCAAAGATGCTTTACACAACATATTAACAAAGATCTTAGACAACTAAAAACACACTGAAAGGTGTGAGCGGGACAAGGCCAGCTCCAGGGTTACTGATCGGTGACAAGCCCTGACCTCTGACCTCCCTGGGGTATAGAAAGCCACGAGGCAAGACAGATAAGATACAACAAGAAGCATCATTTAAAAGTTTTCTCAGCCATCACTAAACTGTGCTCGGGGCTGTTTGGTATCAAAGAATTGTCTGTCTCAGAGAAGAGACAGCAGGCAGAACATGAGAGGAAGTGTGACGCTGATCTCAGATGACTCGCACACCTGTCGGAGGTCAGTTGTTTCACATTGAGGCGGATGGTGGTCTTAAATCATATCAAGTACCTGAGTACACCAATTAAAAATGTGTTTTTGGCAGCTACATCAGTAAAGGCCCCTGCAACAACATTCATATAATGAATGACTTCATTATAAAATTGTCTCTGCTTGTTGGCAGAATTTGTCCCTGCTGGCCTCCGTACGCTCTCTTGTGAGCCAAAAAATAAATAAATCAAAGCAACATTACTAAACTTCAATGAGTGTTGATATATTCAAATAAAATGTATGTATCTCTATTCTAACAGCAATTTAATCTACTAGCTCTGAGTCAAAATGTTGCTTCCAGACACTGAAACTAACACATCACACAGAGTTTATGCCGAATGTTGTTCGATAACAGCGACACCTTTACAGTCTAATTGTGGCTTTCAGCTCAAGTTGAGCTGCTTAACTTTTCCTCAAATTCCTGAGAACTGATGTACAGCGACCTGAGAGCCGAGGACACAAAACAAAAAACGTCAAAACAGAGCGACGCAAAGTGTTTTCAGTGATAAAAGCAGAGCCTGCTCTGTGTTTTAAAGCCTTCCACAGGAGCCGAACACATGAAAGTGACTCCGAGTCAAAAACAGTAAAGCGCACACATACTGTACGTTCAAATACAAACATGCATAAATCTCTAACACAACAGGGTCTGGATGATAAAGTAGAGGTTATGCAACTAAAAGGTGGAAGTCAGTGAGAGCAATGACATTTTTAAACAACCACAGGACCTAACACGCTGCTCTGCATGATCCCAACCAGGGAAAAGCTACAGCTGGTAGTCATTCTAATTATTTATGCTTAATACATTTTAAAAATATTAAAGTTATTATCCACAATCTGCATTTTTTTGACACCTTTCAGACCAATTTAAAGTATTTGAATTTGAAGTATAATTTGGAGAAAATTGACGGTTTTTTCTTTTTTCTGCAGGTGGAACTACTCTGTATTTGCATTTGATAGAGCAACTCAGTGTCAGTGCGGTCCAAATTTAAATGCATTTTGAAATAATCAAAGTATTTTTCATAACAAATTGCCAGTTTGTGTGCTTAGAAATTACACCTGTTTTTAAACACTGACATTTTTATATCCTACATTTCTTTGCTTCCTGCAAAGTGGTGTACAGTTAATAGTTTGCTGCTAGAAGTCATACATCCATCCTTTTACGATTTTATAAATGGCAACAATTATGGTGTTTTCACTCCAGAAAATCCTGTTTCCTTCTCTAAAAACACAACACCTGTCCTGGCTGAATCTAATTACATTTGCGATTTTTTAAATATGTGACAGCTAGGCATTTGTGACATTTTAAAACACATTAGGACAGCACTTCCTAAGTCACATCCTGAGCAGACATCCACTTTAAAGCAGAAATACGTAAAATCAAAATCCACCTTCATTGTGCCCTCAGACAACTGAGACAAAAAAAAAAAAGGAACAAAATGCAAACATTTCCCCTCATCTGTGCATTGTTCAGCCAGCTTTACATTAAAGATTAAAACATGATTCCATCACTGAGCTTTCTCCCATTTGCTGCAGGATTAAACCAGTTTAACGCAGCCCAGGGACGATTAAATCCATAGCTTCTCCATGGAAGGGCTGCAAACAACAATGGACTGATACAATGGCAGCATATACGTCAGCTGCACTCAACTCAGGGGGGACTGTGGAAGAGCTTAAAGTGACCACACAGCATGGTGTCCTAAAAGCTCCTGAAGTCAAACAGCCAAACCAGCCGGAACAAGCAGGACACGTCAAAGAATGTGTAAAAAAAAAAAGTTTCTGTCTTTTTCATGTAGAAAAGGAAAAGCTTGCAGAAGGTTTTTCAACACAGTTTTAGTCAAAATGTGAAGAAAACAGGAGAAATTTCCTCCACAATGTTCATATAATAACTGAGATACACCTACAATGCCAAAACAGAAGTTTGAGATGAAAAAGTAGAGTATGTTCTGTTGTTAAAGCTTTCTCTCTGGTCATTTACAGTAAAAACATGAATTAGTCCTTGAAATGAATTAATATAAATCCTCCTCCTCCACATGCAGTAATCAGCACAACATACCTTCACAATAAGAGCTGAAGCATCAGTCAGAGTCCTCTAAAGTCTGTGATCCTCCATGAGCAAACTGATCATAAAAGTAACTGCAAAGAACCAGAGGTTTCATGTTGTGTGTGTGTGTGTGTGTGTGTGGTGTACACTAACACACACACACACACACACACACACACACACACACCACCCCCTCCTGCTGTGTTACCCTGTAGCGGGGAGCCACCTACCGGGATGAAGGGAGAGCTGGGGGCCGGTAACGGATTACTTATTACTCAGTAACGCGTTACAGCGGATGAAGGCGCACAGAGTTGATCGGTTTCACTGCTGCAGCAGCTGAGAGACCAAAAATAAGTCTCTCAGCACACGTTTTGGCTCAAAATATTGGAATGAGGTTGAATTATTATCCGCATGTTATTTGACGCCTTTCAGGCAGATTTTACTTGGATTTGAAGTTTAATTTGGAGAAAAATTGGTTGTATTTTTCTGCAGGTGGGACTACTTTGAAATATTCGCGTTGGATCGAGCAACTCGGTCTATGCGCGGTCCAAATGTGGGAATTTACAAGTTTTGGGGGATGAAACAGAAAAGTAAAGACATGCAGGCTGACGTATTTCAAAGAATTACTGATGTTATTAATGTTTCTGTTGGTTCAGAAACGAACAATAAACAGTAGACTGAGTTCTGCCTCGGATAAATATTGGCTCCATCCGGTTTAACACGCTTTTTATGTGCTTTTTTTTTTTGTTCTCTTAAATTAACTCTTATTTCTCGTCTTTATTGAACGCTGTGGGTCTTGCATTTAGTTTACCGACGAGCCTTTATCAAGAGAAAGGTTTTTAATATACTTCCAAACTCAAAAAAAATCACTCCGTTTGTTACTTTTTTTAAGACAAGCAAAACTGCCAGAATTACATTTGAAAGGCACAATTTAAAAATATATTTCAGGTTTTATGTTTAATCCAAGTTCTGTGAGTCTTGCCGAGATAGTTTGGAGACATCTAATAATCACATGATGATCTTATTTTCAGTCATTACTCCAGCTGTCTACATTCGTTTCTTTTAAACTTTTATAATGTTGTAATAGCAGATGAAAATCTTCATTTAGGTCTAGTACTTGTGCAACCGTGTGTGTGTGTGTGTGTGTGTGTGTGTGTGTGTGTGTGTGTGTGTGTGTCTGCTGCCTCATTGCGTGATCAGTTTGAATACCTGACCAAACTAATTGGAGTTACACCATGGGTCAACGACCAAATCCCCAAACATTGTTAAAAAACACTTAACAATCCAACCTCCCATATTACTGTAATTAGTATTTGTGTTTCATTCACAGATAAAGAGGCCTGTCACGTTTATGCAAGTTTATTTAAAAAGTGTGTAATAGTGATGTAACCATGTTCTGGTTGCAATAAACTTCTCGAAATGTTTCTTAAAACAACTTATTTGTGATTTTGATGGAAAACAAGTAAAATGACGTGACTTTGAACACAAATTTCTGCCGGAACATGAAAGACAAAGACTGAAGTTTTCTTTTCTTAATTTACTACAATATAAATGCGACAGGTCTGTTAGGTGCCAGTGAATGACAGACAAAACTGCTGATTTTATGTTTTTACAGAAATCAAAAGGTCATAATTTTCTCATGGTTGAAGTTCATATTTCGATTGCATTTTATGAATCTAATCGAAATCAAAGACAGAGGGATTTCTGCAAAAACTTGAAAGCTTTTGTGCTCGAAAAAAACCTCGACGAAAAAGCACGAAGCTTATTCCAAGTTAATCAGAGGGTAGAAAACGATAGATAGATAGATAGATAGATAGATAGATAGATAGATAGATAGATAGATAGATAGCATTTAGTTTGAAGCCCAGTCTCTCCTCTTAATACTTTCTAAACAAAGAAAAAGCCCATGCACCCTCTTTGCTGGTGGAGCTGCTTTTAAACCCAGCAGCCTTTAATTTGAACAAGAAAATCAAATTACTTCCTGGGAAACCTTTGAAAGCATTGAGAAGCGAACTAAAAACATCAACAAACACGGCAAGTCCCCTGAAAACCAGAAGCGAAAAAAAAAAAAAAAAAGCCCAAACAACTCGCTCAAATGGGACTTTAAACTTTAAGAGCTTCCATCTTCTTTTGTGCTTTTGCGTGATGAGCCTTGAATGGCGCATTTGCTTAAAAGTATGCAAAGGCCACGTAAAGAAAGGAGATAATAATAAGAAAGAAAACTCCACTAATGCCAACTAAAAGCCTTTCGATCACGCGTAAAAGCAGCTTCAATAGCACCCGACATTAAGACATTTCAGAGCAATGGGTTTAATATTTCACGCCATTACCGGGGAGACTTTTATTATTCACATTTTTGTTCTCGCTTGAAGGTCAGGCCGTTTTTCAGACGGTCTCAGTCCGCCAATCCTCTGCGGCCCTGCGTCTCCTCAGCAGCAGCAGCAGGAAGCTGGGGCCCTCCCATTAACACCCCTAGTGTCAGCACTAATGAGGGACACAGTGGCTGCTCTGTGTTCCCTAAAAACTGCACACACACACACACACACACACACGCACACACACACACACACACACACACACACACACGCACACAGACACACACACACACACACACACTCCACCTCTACAGTGTGTTTCAGTGCGGTTTTCTGTGGTTATATTAACTCTGGTGTACTCCACAACCCCCAGTGATGATGCGTAAAGTTCCTGCAACAAGTGTTTTTACACAAGTGATCCAAAGGCCTCGGAAACCTGCAGCCTCCTGGTGTTTTTTTTTTTTTTTTTTTGCACAAATTAAAATAAATTGGGTTCATTTAAAACATATCTCTACTTTAATGTCATGTTATTTTACTGCGTGGATTTGTTTTGGAGGTTTTTTTCGTCACCTGGGACAGTTTTGGAGACGTTTCTTTCCGTAAACAGCAGCCCAAAACGGTGTTGTCTAGAGACGTATTGACTTGTGTATTATCCAGGCCTACTTATGGGAACACGTGGCGAGGCAGCACGCACACAGACATATTTCGATCTGTATTTGAAGACTACGGCACCAACACTGAGTGTCAGCCGGTTTTCAGTCAAACATAAAAACACTGCACGAGTTCAGGGGTGCGTCCTTTACAGGCCCACCTTGGGCAAAATAAGACAAGACAAAATCACAATTAAATCCCCAAGATGCAAGCTTTTCGCAAGAATAATATGATACAAACCTGCAGTGTGTTGACTAGATCTAATTTCTTGTTAAGATCCTCTTTGGGGAAAACTGTGCGCTTTAATGGTTTGTGCGGAAATACTTACTAGAAATACTACTTTTGTGTTTTGCAGGTTAAAAAACGAATTAAAGGTTGACCTGAAACACTTAAAAATCCTGCTGTTCGGTGCGTTATTCCTGTTGCGAGTCTGTTCTTCCATAAATGAGAGAAAATTATATAGTTACAGTTATATATATATATATATATATATATATATATAGAGGCAACAGTGTGCTCTGTGAGTCGGTGACGCCCATAATAAACACAGAGGGGTTGGGCTCGTGGCGCTGCACGAGGATTTGAATGAAGCGCGCGGGGTCGAGTGCCACGAAATGTCTGCAGGGTTCAGAGGAGCCCGGGTGCACCGACGGGCCTGCAGCGTTAACGGATTCCCTCTCACCAACACCAGCACCAGCACCAACACCAGCACCAGCACCAACAGTTCTCCCTCTGCTGCCGCGCTGCGTGCAGAGGGCCGTTCATTTCTGTGTCTTGAATGTATGTACAACCGAGCGCACTGTAATGATGAGTAACGTTGAG
The DNA here is from genome assembly GCA_031216445.1 of Lateolabrax maculatus. Lineage (NCBI taxonomy): Eukaryota > Metazoa > Chordata > Actinopteri > Acropomatiformes > Lateolabracidae > Lateolabrax > Lateolabrax maculatus. The sequence continues at coordinate 6,303,850 of CM062207.1, forward strand.
GAGAGGAACCTTTACGCGGCGGAGGGAGCGCTTTTCTGACGCACACACGCAGATCCAACAGGATGAGGCTGGTGATAATGAATTTGGTTTCAGGCTGCGGGTGTCGGAGAGGCGTTGACTCGGCTTATTTAGAGGCTGTGGCGTTAAAATACATGCACTGGAACAGTTCTATTTTATTTATTTATTTTTCTGTAAAAAAGGGACCTTGTGTACAGTAAACGTACGGACTAATTCTGCAATAGTAAGGCTGTACCGTCGCCATAATAAGCCCGTAGGCTCGGTGCTCATGTAAGGCCTTGATCGGCGCCTGGTGCCTATTTACAGGTGACTTTAATTATTTTTTTTTTGTTTTTTTTTTGAATGAATGAATGAATCCGAATTAAAAACCGCGTCCCTGTCGTCGGAGCCCGGTTTGGCCCCGGATGTGGCCCTGTAAGAAGCTGAGCAAGGGTTTTTTTTTTTTTTAGGGGGAGGGGCAACTCTTCTACTCCTCCCCTCTGATTGGCCGAGGAGCCAATTAAAGCCCGCCCCCCACCCCGGAACACACCTGGGACCAAATTATTTCAAATATTAGACTAAATTAAAACAAAACAACCTAACCCTTTTAGCCAATAAATAATAAAGGTTACCAATAAGACAATTTATTAATAAAATAAACACCACAGGATCTGCCGTGGCTCGGCCGTTTTTTTTTGTTTTTTTTTGCAAAAATAATAATTCGTCGTTATTCCCTTTAGAGATAAACTCTTTACCTGCGTTTCGGAGAGATTGAGCTGCCTCGCGAGCTCGGTGCGCTCGCGGCCCACCACGTACTGGCACCGCTGGAACTCGAGCTCGAGCCGGTACAGCTGCTCGGCCGTGAAGGAGGTCCGGGTGCGCTTGGGCCGGTCCAGGTCCAGGCCCTTGGGCAGCACGATCTCCCGGATGGTGCCTTTAGCGTCTGCACGAAGGGAGGAAAAAAAAAAAACAGTGACAACAAAATACAAAAAAAAAAAACACACACACACATTATAGGCTGAAATCTAAATGATCTGTAGTTTTAGGTTTGGGGAAGAAAAAAAAAAAAAAACCCCGGATGAGCGCACCTTCCCCTTTAACAGGATGAATCTATACGCCTACATGGTGCCAAACATATGTAATATTCATGAGCAGAGCTATAGGATAATGGCTTCAGAGAGAGAGAGAGAAATGGTTGGTTGTGACATATGTGTTATTTTGAACACAGGGGAGTGTTAATAACACGGCCCAAGGAAAAAAAAAAAAGGCCCCGGTGTCATCCGCGTATGTGTGTGTATTCACAAAATAACAGCAGAATCAAAAAAAATCAGGACCAAGTACTTTTTTTTTTCCTGTGGTTGTGCTCATGATAATGGGACGTTGATACTCAGTAAATGTACGAGCTGAAAGGTTGAGGCTGCTCCACGTGACTGTGCACGTCCACGTCAGGGCTCACACACACGGAACAGTTTTTTGTGTTTTCATGAGCCGAAACTCAAGTTAAAAACCCCCCCTGACTCAAAGCCTCTGCAGCTGGAAGACTTTATCAGAAATAGAAGGTGATGGAAATATACATGCATGTTGAATTAAGTTCAGTTTTGCCTCAATTTTCTCTGCGAGTTAAAGGCCTCGCTGACTGAATGTATCTGTGCTGATGATAAAACTGGGCTGCAAAGTGTTTTCCAATGACAGAAAATGACAGAAAAAGATGGCACAGTTTTATTTCTCTGCTTTACATTTAATTCACATGAATGTAATTAGGCTGTGAGTCATTATCTATCCAAACCAACAACACCAACCAACATCAGTGTGTATCGGTTCTCAGACAAACTACCATTAAATAGGGATTTTTTTTTTTCTTTAGGCAAGTCTGACTTATTGGTGTTATTTTTATTTTATTTTATTTTTAGTTGAGTCGTTTGTTCCACCCTGTCGTAGCTCTATCTGCAGTTTTACTAATCAACAATTAGATCTTTACATGTGTTTAGATATTGTCTGCAAAATCAGAACTAGTTAAAATATAAGAACAACTTGAGAGTACAAAAACAACAAATATTAAAAGGGTACAGTGTAGTAAATTAAGATATTATAGAGATATCCTGGATGGGGAGGGTCAGTTAAACCCCGGCCTGGACCCAGAAGCCCTCAGGATATTCTCTGCACTGTTCCAAAAAAAAAAAAAAGTAAAAATAAAATAATTTAAAAATCACAATTCGTTACTTGAATTTTGCTATAATCGATACTTTTGAGGTTTTTAAAGACTGGTTTCCTTCCGTTAAATCCTTGTTTTGTACTGTAGCCGAGAATATTTGTTCGTATTTATCACATTCAATGGGAGCGCAGGCCAAACAAGACCCTCTCTTTGTCCGGGGTTTTGAAGTCATAAAATATGCAATCCAATAAAATATGAAGAGTTCTGAATTAAATATGAAACAAAACTGATTGAACCGGACCTCCATAGTGTTTCTATAGGAAGGCTGCCGGCTACAGCAACCAAAACACTGCAAATCAAAACTGAATTATTATTTTTTTTTTTTTTTAAGCTATGAAGGCAAATTAGACTTGCTGTAAAGGCACAGCCCCCCCTTGCATAAAAGCAATTTTAAAGCGTGGTATTAAATACAGCAGAACCAGCTCTTAAGAAGAACCAGTGCGTAAGAGGAAAGCTGTGGGCTGTTTCAGCCACAGCAGATTAATTCAAATAGTTAATGAAACGCAGTGAATTCATCAGTTATGTGCGCCCTGATCTGTATTAATCAGTTATTTCAATCACGGTGTCCCAAACAGTTATTGTTAAGTGTTTGGTTAGCCAGCAGATCTGATCTACGTAATTAAAAACACGCCTGAGAGGTCTCCATCTTTACGCACGCATAATGACTTTGCGTAATGAGTCGCCAGGCGGGTCGAGGTTCTGCACCGGAGATGCTGTGAACCCTCCTAATATTCAGCCGCACGGTGGCAAAACATTCACACGTTTTCAGGCCGGATCCAGAGCAAAACAACAGCTCAAACTGTGCTGGAAAAGTGCGGGCAGAGGAGGAGGAGGAGGAGGAGGAGGAGGAGAACCAGCGGCTGCGCGCAGACCCGCTGACCTCCCGGTGACCCCGGCCTCTCTGCAGAGAAAAATCCGAGCGTCCAGACTCAGCTTCAAAAAACAAATCCTGACACTGCAGGCGTCGTCCGCTCAGTGCGGGACTCCACAGCATCTCCACCAAGACCAAAACCTCCACCACCACCCCCCCCCACCCCACCCCACCCTGTCCTTCTGCGGGCCGCGTCCTCCTCTGATGGACACCATTAACCAGGGACACAAGGACGACTGTATGTTTAACTCTTGACTGATTATTAACACATTCCTGCCAGATCTCACATGAAAAACAGCTTCATGTGACCTGCATACAGACATTTAATAAACAGCTGATGACAGTAGCTTAATAATAATAATAAAAATAATAATAATAATATCTATAAGAAAAAAAAATACTATTTCAGACACTGGAGCTGATCGACGCTTTGAAGAAGCAGGTTGGTTTGGGTTTATTTATTTATTTTATCTGCATGCACGTCCACAATTTCTCCCTCTTTCCCCATTTATTCTCGTGTTTCTCGCGTCCCCTGCCTCGTCCACTGTCTATAATGAAGCCTACTATATTTACTGTCACCATTCTCCAGCTAAACCAGCTGCCTCTGTGTGGCACAGGACACCGCACCGACTAAACGTTCAATACAACCTCAAATCTGCTCCTGCATTCGCCTGTAACCGAGAACTGATAGGCCGACATATTGATTCTGTCCACAGCAAATAGTCACACAACACTGCGGGAAAAAAAATTAAAAATCTTGCAAGAAAATACCCAGTTGCAAATTTATTTTATTTTTTTCTTTAGGAGGTTCTGAGTGGAGGGGAGCCGTGCTACATGCTGCCCTGCTCTTCTTCATGCAGGAAACTTCACAGTGACTCACATTCAAAATATCCCCCCACATAATAATATATTTTAAATTCTGATTTAATTTATAAACAGTCTGTATGTTAACGTGCTGATATAATAATTGCAAATGTCCTGAATGCAAATAACCTCAAATAACCTACACGTCTAGACGGATATAAACTATAATATGTTTTTTTTATCATGTAATTGGAAGCTGGTGCACTTTAAGCTTCCCTGCAAGCACATAAAACACATTTACTGAATATTTAACATTAATTAAATACAAATATATGGGCTACTTAGACTTAAAATAGGCCTGTGACTCTAAAACCACCTATGATAATATAGAATTATTTTTAATTAAAAACAAATGGCAACAGATTTTTTTTTTTTTTGCTGATTTTATTTATTGACTGCAGTGATTTTATCTTACTTTTCTGGATTTTTTATTTATTTATTATTATTTAAAAAAAAGTGTCAGTATCATTCAGAGGCCTGCAGCAGGAAGGCGTGGACACTCAGTATAATATTTAATTAAACATTATTCTGCTGTTCGTTAACATAACGTTGGCACACAAAGGCAATCAGCGACTGACAAGTAACCTAACACACACACACACACACACACACACACACACACACACACACACAGTTTTATAGTGGTTGTTGATGGGGAACGTGATGGTTTTTTTCTATCAACTCCTTTGTTGATAAAAGCGACCCAACAGTCTCCAGAGGTGAATTTCACCTGATTACCCTGAAATGTTTTCCTTTGTTTTCTTCTCCTTCTCAGGTCTGGTTTGAAACCCTCAGACACAGATGTGTTAAAAAGAATTGTTCACTACATGTGCGAGAAAAACAGTGACCAATATTTCATAAAGTCACTGTTTTGACTATTTGTCATTTTTTTATATTTTCGAATGAACAGAGGAGTTCACACAGCTTGTGCCAAACTGTTATTTTCTGAGCATTTTAATTTTTAATTGGATTGTAAATTGTATTTTTAATATTTGCAGGCGTGGTCTGGTGTTACAATCATTTAGGTATCACGGAAGTGAAAGTGGCCTATTGTTGCCACAGAGGAGCTCCTCTGTGGGCCTGCCTGCACCACTTTGTTTGGAAATGAAAGTCCTGTCTTAGTTTTAGACACACTGTAAATAGTAATATCTGCCTTCTGTCAGCCCATGATATTTTATTGTAACATTTTGACTTTTTTTTTTAAATGGAGAAGCACCAAACAACTCCACACTCAGGTTCTTTTTTCTGTAGGATTGTGTCCCAAATTTAAGATATTTATATTTTCTTTAATTATTGCAATTGCTTTGACTGTCAGTACCGTACAGCATTTACTCATCGCTCTAATTCTGTAATTGGATGAAATAACAGTGAAGTAAAAATATCCCCAATTTCCTGGAAAATTCACTCAGGGACTCTGATCATTAGTTTTACGCACAGAATAAATCAAGAGTTTGTTTCGCTTTCGTCCGCTTACCTCTTACTAATATCCTCCGACAGTAGTCAGGGTCCACTCCCAAAAGTTTGTCGTGTCCGTCTTCGCTGGAGGACGTCGGGGTGGACGCTGATGTCCCCGGGGTGTCGGTGGAGCTCTGGACCGGGGACCGGCTCCCTATCTCGGCGCGGCACTTGGTCTCCATCCGGTCCGGACACAGCGGGTTGGGTCCACAGCGGTGGCTCCCATCGCCCATAGTCGTGGTCTGATCGAACATCTACAAGTAAGTTACACTCTCTAAGATTATCTCTCCCTCCTTCTGTCGCTGCTGCTGCTGCTGCTGCTCACCCTCGCCTTTCTACTTTCTTCTCCTCTTTGCAAGTGTTCTCCAGAGACGAGGAGAGCATGCCCTCTTCTCCCTCCCCAAAAAAAAGTAGATCCAGTTACAAAGGAACCATGCGGTCCTGCAACGGAACCGGGGTGCGCTTCAGGTGTCGCGGCATGACGCACGGCCCGGAGTCCAAAACCGAGGCAAGAGGGAGTCGGCTGGGTGGGGTGAGGGGGTTGTGGGGTTGGGTGGGGGGGGGGAAGAGAGAGATTTTTGGTCGGGATCCTGCTCTAACTATAGTAGCCAGGAGGTGCAGGAGAAATGCATGGTGCAGCCCGCAAGGGACGAGGGGGCAACCAGATCTGTGGAGGAGCGGGGAGGCGCCACAAAACACGAGCGCACACCGCTCACCCCGCGCGTGGAAATAAGAAAGTGAGAGGCGACGCGCACGCACGCACGCACACACACGCACACACACACACAAAACAAACCCCGCACGGCAGCGGTCACAGTTCACCGTGCACAAGCCAAGGAGGAAAGTTTTTTTTTTTCTCCCGGTGTGTCCAAAGCAGCAGCAGCAGCAGCCTGTTACTGCTTCAGCGCCGGTCACATCGGCTGCCTCTGCGGATCCTTCACTGAATGTTGTTGGTGCTGAGGTGGCAACATAAGGGAGGGAGAGGGTGGGGGTGAGGGGGGGGGTGTCGGTGGTCTTCTGCTTTAGGAGAGCCGCACAGGACAAGATGTCTGTGCCGAGACCCTGCAGGAAGGTGGGGGGGGGGACTGTCGTTGCAGTGGTCAGACGCAGCTCACAAATAAAGTCTGGAGCGCCCGTGTCAGAGTTTGGATGATTTGCTTCGCGGCCCGGAGCCTGGCGCCTGGAGCCGGGGGGGTGGGTTGGGGTGGAGGTTGGGGGGGGGGGGCGGCCGATGCACCGTGCCCGCACCGACAGAGGAGAGATGTCGGTGTGTGGGTGATATTTGCGGTGACACGGTACACTTTGCGGAGGGCAGGAACCCCGCGCGTCACTTCCTGTCCACGCAGGCTCGACGCCGATTGGTCCGCTGCCGGGGCACGTTTTCGACGAGAGGGACGAGCGCCGCTGCAGGACCGGGATCAGGCGCGCAGACATGAGACGATGGTTGTGTTTGCGCTGTTCCGCTCTGGAAACAGCCAAACGCAGCCCTGCCCGGGCTTCCCCACGGCACTGTCACACTCTGACTCGTGTGTGTGTTTGTGTGTGTGTTTTTTTTTTTCTTTTCTTTTGGGTCTGTTGTCTGCTCTGATCGAGAGAAAAACAGTGTGAGAGCAGAGGCGCACAGTAGTTTTCCCCCGAGAGGCAGAAGCACTTCTGAAGGTAAAACTTGAAACCGTTAAACCAATAAAATCACAATTTACTCGTTCATGGGCCTCAAAATTCCCAATATGAAAATAGGAATTGAATAAACATATATATAGCCTATGCTTTGTGTGTGTATAGGCCCTTATATCAAGGTATTGTCTTTTTTTTTTATTAAATATTTACTATATATTGACTGAATTATATCAGACTGACTGATATGATTCAGTCAATATATAATATATATATAAAAAAATGTTTAAGTTTACAGGCTACATCTGAGTATAATAATGAGGTTTCTATTTAATCAGAAATTCATTCTCATTCAAGTGTCATATTCAAGTGTTAAGGTATGTTTTTCTCAAATTTGTGATTTGGAGGCCATAAATAGACAATTTTACTTTTTTCACATGAAGTTTGGTGCGTTTCTCTGTCATAAAGAGCTATAAAACCTAAAATTCTGGGTTTGGATTTCTTTTTATGTCTCTAAATGCTGTTTTAGAAACCCATTCAATCCAAGAGAAACATTATGAATAAAACACAAAATAAATGGGTAGTTTTTCTTTGTGTCAAATTTGTCAGTTTTTGACACGAAGATGTTCAAATTCAAAGAAATGTAATACCAGCACAAAATACCACCTGTATAATAGTCCAAAAAAATAAGATTTTTACATAGAGAAAATGTACAACGCACTTTATAATGTTGTCCAACACAATAACATCACAAACTAAAGCCAGAAAAAGATCAAAGAGTTGAATCAACAGAAGTTATTACATTCAACAGGTGTTCCCGTTATTGTGTCCACCCCCTCTCCATGCACAATTTGCCTCCAGTCTTGTTTCATGAAATGTTGATGGCCCCCTGAACTCCTGCAGAGCCTCACTGGTAAATAAGCAGTTAACACATAATCTGCCAGGAGCACTACATGATAAAAGGAGCATAAAGTGAGGTTACTGTTTGTTTTCCATTGCAGATAAAGCATCTCATTGCCAGTCATTTACTGTATATATGCAGAGCCATCTTTGTCAAACACCATTTTCTTCCGCCAGCTTGATGTTGATGGTGCAGCCTGTAGTTTGTTGTGATTGTGAGATAATTTCAGTTGCAGGAATGACTGAAACACTGGGTGGAATTTCCTCTTTACAGGTGAAACATCTTTGAAAACACTGCAAGGTTTTTGAGCGGGATTATATAATTATAGTTTTGCCGTGTGTGTTTTTTCTTATTTTTCTTATCCGAGGCCGTAATTACTGCTCACAGCCATGGGTCGTTACTCCTTTCAGCTGGCCTAATCTCACAGAGGATGAATAGAAACTGTCAATCAGACGCTGCACTCAGCAGCGAGACAAGAGGGGACTGATTGCTGCTGCTGTGCTGCGACACACACACACACACACACACACACAAACACACACACACACATACACACACTTTTTCTTCCTCCTTCTCTCCAGTGTGTGTTTTTACCCTCTCTGCCTTTACTGATGCACAACTAAAACCCTCCCAAAAGCAGATTTTTACAGCCTTTAACTTTTCTGAAGACTGCTCATATTTTGATTCCAGTCTTTAGGCGTACTAGGAAACGTCTTTGTGTCATTCTGTCATTATAATATTTTAACAACTGGAGGAAAATATTTGGCTGCTGGATGTTTGCTGCACTGACTGACACCTCTTCTCATTTAGTGTTTCTTGGTAGCCGGATGCACAATGTAAATAACTCAAGACAGACAGACAGACAGATAGATAGATAGATAGATAGATAGATAGATAGATAGATAGATAGATATGCCACTTTATACTTCTACTCCACTACATACAGAAGGAAATATTGTACTTTTTACTTAAATATATCCATTAGTTCCTGCTATATTGGTTACTATAGTCTTTGTGGGGTCCATTATACAAATACATGGGACAAGATCCATATGTTAAAGAAAATAAAATAACATAAAGAATATAAAGTTAAAATAAAATAATGAATTGCAATCAGCTTGTAAGACTGAAGCTAGTACATGACCCAAAAAGCGATGGAAGTTATATTTACATTACACCATATTAACTGATTCACTGTATATTTAGCTTACATAAAAAAATAAGGCGCTGCCACAAATTAAACTACCCAACAGTTTATACACATAAGTAGTTAAAATTAGTCTAAAATGATGTTAATGCATCAATAAGCTTCTAGTACAACACTCTGAAAAAGGTAATTCTGCATAATTAGTACTTTTGATACCTTATTTTGCTGATAATACCTCTGTAGTTATACCTAAATAACATTTTATAAGCTGGACTTTTATTTAACATCATTGTATTACTACTTTTACCTAAATAAAGGAACTGACGGCTTCTTCCAGCACTCTATAAAAGTGCCATGACTCTCTTTGACCACATATGAGTAAACTTCAATTACATTTTATGTTGCACATTAATCACTTTTCATTAAATGCACATGTCACTTTTTTATTATTAATTCATCAGTAAGATAAATTAATAACCAGGCTTCCCTGCTTCTGAAAAGTTATGGCAGATGATACCCTGAGGACATGTTTACTATAGAAAAATTCCATTATTGTTATTACCACATGATGATCTGAATACACTTTCTGCATGAAAAACTAATGCAATCAGTGGGAAAACTGGGTCCTCCATGTGGTTTTTTTTTTTTCCTGATGATGATGAAATCTAAACTCATTCCTCCATACTTCAAGCCTCATTTTATCTGAGTCATATTTCTGCTATACTCTAAATCCCAATTAGATTTACATGAGCGCAGATAAAGGCGCACATCTCCGGGCACATGATGCCTACAGCCAGAGTAAAAAACCCAGATCTCCCCTCTGCCCACAGGTCAAAAGAGGGACAAAATGTTTGTTTGCACCACGCACCGACTGCCTCATCTGAGTCCCCCCCCCCACCCCCCACCCCACGGATTGCGGCCTCGTGGAGATGAATCTGATCAATCAGATCAATCAACAGAGATTACTGTAATCCCGGGGGTCAGAGGGAGGGCACCGGGCCACTCAGAGTTCACACACCCAACACAAGCTCCAGACAAATCTGTGCAGGAATGGCAAACATTTAGGCCGCATGAAACTGTGGTTTTATGTAGAGATTCAACAATTTTGTGTTAATTTAAGAAACAGATTATATAAACAACCTTTCTACTTTGCACTCAGTCATTTTAAAAAACTAGTGGAGTGCTGCTGCTGGCCAGATTTCTGTTTTCTAACCACAAATTCATGTAGCCTGTTTAGGATTTCCCAAGCCTTTACAGGAGGCAGATACATTGAAAATGCCTCCCAAAACTGTTTATAGTGTCCGTTTTTAATAGCGGAGCAGGTAATGTCACATACGCGCATTTGGGAGGATTTGCGCTTATTAAAACACGTAGTTGGAAATGCGTTTTATCCAGAATGAAAGCCCCGGAGCTGCTGCTGGGTCAACTGGACGCGGACACGCAAGGAGGGTTTTAGTTGGGATACTGGAGAGAAAAATGAGTCATGATGCAGGTGCGTTTATGGAGCTTTGTAGAAATAAAACCTCGCAAGGAGGAGGGAAGGACACGTACGCCGCAGTGTGATGGACACCAACCTTTACGCGCCACTTATTCGAGTTTATTATCAACATGCACAGACAGACTGGCCTCGTCTTTATGATGAAATCTCAGGGACCAAGTCAGAATTTGGCCTCTTTAAGTATAAATTAATAATATATAGATTTTAAGCCTTGGTGTTTGTTCCTCTCACGCTCAAAGGGTCATAAACTTTATTCAACTTATGTTTGCAGGCTGTTTCTCGCCATGTTGTCAAAGCAAGACAACTGACAGAATATTGCGCAATACAGGCGTAATTGATCCGGTATATAAAACAGATCACTCGAGACAAATAAGGAAACATATAAGAAAACTGCAGATCTGTACAATCTATCATTTCGTTCAAACAAATGGCTAAAAAATGCCTGAACTTCTACAGGACCATCGTGCAGAGCTGCACTTAATTCTGACGGAGTTAAGGCCTTTTTTAATTTATTTTAAAGAAATATATGAATTGTTAGTGGTAGAACATTAATGCTTATAGCGACTAAGTGTTACTAAAATTTGTTATTTAAGTGTACAGGCTACATCTGAGTATAATAAGGAGCCTTTATAGTAGTTAGGAGTTTGAATTTATATATATATATATATATATATATATATATATATATATATATATATATATATGGTCTGTCAGTGAACTCTGCCGAGAACCACGAGGTCAATAAAAAAAAAAAAAATGCGGATAAAATAAATTAGGCTACACATATAAAAAGTAATTCAATAAAATCTGTAGTTCGGGCATTTTAATGTAAATTTTACTTGTGTTAGTTTTCAGAGCATTTAAGGGACTAACTGTAGAATTTTTTCAGTTAAAATTGCAAAACAAAGTCTTAATATTTGTTCTTTCCTTTAACCACCTGCAGAGCTCAGAGTTCAACAATATTTAATTTTAATATTTCATTTAGACGCTCCCGCAGTAACAAGCTCATAGTTAATGCATGTTTACTTCACATGACTCTCTACACCACCACTGCTCCTATTAACAATAATTCAACTTATTCTGTAGCCTAATAAATAAAAGTTCTTCCGCATCACAATTTTAAATGTTTTTTTACAACTAAACTCATAGACTAAAATAAAATCAGACGCGCAGTAAATGAAAGAAATAAACTATAATAACAATTAAAACTAATTCTTCTTCTAGTTCCGCATCATTCCCAGACTCTTGTAATAAAGTTACCGGCGCACATCATCACCTCCGGTCAAAAGCTTATTTTCTCCTGACGTCTGTCATCATTTCTTGCTTCGTGCAGCAGCAGCAGCGGTGGAGCTGCTGTGTCCGAGTTGAACTCAGGACACAAACGGTCCCACCGGACAGCAGAGGGTCGCTCTGTTCTGCAGAGTTTCTACAAACTTTAGTTTTTGCTCCTGAGCGCGTCCAGACACGCGAAGGTTGTCCTGTTTGTGTCTTCCCAAACCGAATCCAAACATCCAATAATCATCTTTGAATGTCAAATGTTTATTGAACGCATTCAAAACGGGAAGAAGGGGTAAGTTTGCCAGCCAGTATTGCAGCATTTAGTGGTGTTTAATTTGCACTTTAAACAGAATTTAAGGTTAGTAATATAATAAAAGTTTTCCTTTATTTTTCTACTTTGTCAGTAATGTAAATAAAGTTTTAAGCTTTTTCTTCATCAGGATAAAAGGAAAACCTGCAGCACAGCACAAACTCACAAGGATACTGTTGTTATGCCTCCTAATGTCCCTTTATATTCATAATTATCTTTGTAATGTGGACTTAAAGACCTAAAAGTAAACTAAACTTCTTCATTAATATCCCCACACATAGAAGGTTACCCTGCTCTCTCTGGACAGCCAGTAGTGGAAACAGTCCTATTTAACTGTTACCTGCTTTTTAGTAGCATTTTAGAGGAAGTAAAAACATTAATGTAACTCTCTGGTCAAGTGAAATAGATTTAAAAGTTACTCTGAGTTTGAATTTGCACTTTATCAGTTTTTCTTGTGTTATGTATGGATCATGAAGCTCAAAGTTGCTCACCAAAATACTCCCTGATTTCACAGATTAGTTGGATGATGTTCTGTAATTATATCTGTCACATCAGACACCTTCCGAACTCTAATAAAATGCATTTTGTAACTGAAATTTCCTAAATTCTACATATATATAATCTTTCTTTAAGGCAATTGTTCACATCACATATTTCTACATTTTCAAACAGCCCATGTTATTCAGAAAAAGAAAAGGTGCAATACGTCCATATTTGAAGCTTATTAAAGACTTTGAGAGACATAAAACACATTTCTACGGACTTTAAAGGTTAATCAGTGAGTTTACTATGCAAATCAATCTCTAAAAGTATAAAGGACATTAGACAAATATAGAAATGAGAAGATAACATATACAAAAAAATAGATTTCAGTCTGATATTTGTGAACTAACAAAATAATTCTTTAATTGGAGTGATTTCAAATATCCAATAAATGACTTATTTGTACCTCAATCAGGTTCAGGGACTGAAACGCAGGTTCAGTAAAATGGCAACAAAAGAGTTGTAGAGACTACTTGTTGAATACTAAAACATGTTTATTCTGAATACTAAAACATGTTTATTCTCACACCTCTGGGGCTGATTTTGGTCTTTTGGGAAAGTTTACACAGCAGTTTGGTGCAATATAACATGCTTTCAATAACAGTTTTTGCTCTTTAAACTGAAGAGACTTTGTGCTTCTTGAGGTGAAACTACGCTGCACAAAGATCCACGTAGACCAGTTCATCTGGAAATAAACACAAATTCCAAGAAGACTTTCACATTTTCTAAAAATTCTATCTAAAATGTTGAAGGAAAATTGTTTTTCAATCTCCACTGGAATCACATGAAGAGATATTTTGTGTAACATCAGTGGAAAAAAACTCACTGTTGCAGCAGTGTAGACTGCCACCAAGTGTTCCTGCGATGAACTGACGGAAGCCGCAATAAGTAACAAAATCAAACATACACACATTTTTATTCATTTTTGACATTAAAAAATACAAATCACACGCACAAGGAGCAGATATCAACAAAAAAACTGCTACATTCTTACAACAGTAACCTATAGAGCACTTCAGTTTTACACTAAGAAGAAACAAACCAGACCTTGACCTATATTACACGCAAGCAAACACCAAATAAATCTATTTAATCTGAACTACACCGACAGCTTGTGGTCGACTACGTAGAGAAATTACACACAGAATCGTTTCCTTTAAGGCTGATATATTCGATCAGGTTTACAGAAACAAAAACAAACAAAAGATGTTGAGTCACAGAGAGGAAATATCATGATTTAGTAAAAAGATGGGTATGATAGGGAGAGGACAGTGCAGCCAGATCATGGCACTTGCTCTATAAACACAAATGTATATGAAGCAGAGCTGACAGCTGAGCACGTCTGTCAGATCCACCTGTTTGAGGCAAGCCGATGGAAGAAGTGGGATTTAACACTGGAAGGACAAGAAAACAGGCAGCCGTTGTACTGGGTTTTTATCTCTTGCTTGATCACGTACAGTCTTAATTCTCACGGCTGCTCCGAACTGCTCCATGTGTCCGTGTGTCGGTTCAGTATGTGACAGGAAGTACAGTAGATGGTGAAAGGACATCGGGCTCAAGTTAAATGAGAAATAGGACGGTACAATGAAAGGCACTTGTGTCGCATGTGTGTTTCTGAAGGCTTCACGAATTCAGACAAAAGAAACTAATTCTTCCCGAACTCTGCTGGACCGGCTGCAGGAGGCTTTCTTAAAAGGAAAAATCCACCCAAAACACTTTTTCATCATTAATTGTTATTTTCTTGATTAGTGGATCTAACCAACGTCAGACAAAAACTTTCCAGAGACCAAAGTGACGACTTCAAATGTATTTTTTTGTCGGAGCAACAGTCCAAAATCCAAAGATAAAACATTTCCAAAGATATAAATCAGAGAAATGCAGAATATCCTCACATTTGTAAAGCTGGAAGCAGAGAATATTTGTCATTTTGGCTCCAAAAATGCCTTAAAATGAATCATTATCAGAATAGATGCAGATAAATGATTTTGTTGATTGACTAATGAATTAATCGACTTATTGTTTCATCTCTAGTTAATACCTTTAAAAACAGCTATTGGCTATGCAGAGCACATTAAATTTGTGATTGCATCTTGTTTGGCTGTAAAATTTGCATATTCAGGGGAAAGTGATAAATTATAACATGTCAAAATATTTGCAGCTAACAAAGAAGTTTGATGGCATAAAAATCTAAAATAAATAAATAGCCACTGAATTGACACTAGATTTTGGTGTCAGTACCTCATAATAAAAGACAAAGCGCTTCTTTTTAGACACACTATTTTACGCAGATGTTTAATAATCACATAAATAGATCCATCACAGTGAAAAAGCTTACAATAGATTAATGCCATATAGCTGGAGTGTTTTGGGTGAATATTCTCTGTTTTTCATCAGAGGAAAGCCACTTTTTCCGTTATTGCTGCTGCAAATGCTTTCCTCACATACTCCTATTGAAATAAGTTCACATATGTTATTTGGGATTTCCCGGGAAATGCAGAAAAGAAGAAGTTAAGCAGGTTGAGAAGAATTAGGTACAATAGAAACGTCAATTACTGAACCTCACATATTTAAGATATAT
Organism: Lateolabrax maculatus; assembly: GCA_031216445.1. NCBI lineage: Eukaryota > Metazoa > Chordata > Actinopteri > Acropomatiformes > Lateolabracidae > Lateolabrax > Lateolabrax maculatus. Next base: position 6,319,118 of record CM062207.1, read on the forward strand.
AGTTGGATTTTTCCTTTAAATGGAGAAATGTGGCCACACTGCAGCAAGCCAACAAAAAAAAAGCCTTCAGATTGGAGGAGCATTACAAACAGCTGTCTGCAGTGCCCCCTTATGGTCAAATAGAGACACTACAGGACCAGCACTGCTAATCAGTTCACCACCCTTCCCTGAATTATGCAGATTTTTGCTTCTTTCTATGAGTCAATTTCAAGCTACTTAATTAATAAAAGAGCCCTTGTTTACTCCCTCACTTATACATCCACGTGGGATACAGTTTGTACAGTTTGCACGTCAGGAAAAGAGTGAACTGGAGCGCAAGAGGCGGTGAAAAGGATCTGAGGCTGCACGGACCCTGCAGGGCGCTGCTGCCCTCTGCAGGGTCCGCAGAGGAACCACAGGTCAACATCGGGACAGGGCTGCAGGAGTGGGCGACTGTCAGACGCTGTCGTTGTTGCGGAAGCCACAGCGGAGGAATGTTTTTGTATGTAAATGTTCTCAGGATGTAAAATATCCATTTCCTCTGGATACAAAACTGAACACTGAACCACACCGGCGCCTGAAATGCTGTAGGTTTTGTGGCACTAAATCATCTGTTATTTGGGGGAAAGGGCAGGTGCATGTTGTGTTTAATTTGGTAGGTGTGTGTTTGTGTATATGCATGTGTGTGTGTGTGTGTGTGTGTGTGTGTGTGTGTGTGTGTTTCAGGTGCAAGGTGAGCAGGAGCTTAAGCTTTAGTCAAACCCTTGCCAGTCGCTCTGTTCGGAGTCGTACTCCAGCTCCACCCCGATGCAGCGGACTCCCTCCAGCAGCATCGGTGTACCGTGGTGACGATCTGGATGAGAAGCACAAAGAAAAATAAATTCAACATCCCAAGATGTCTAATCCACGCAGGTGTGCACGCAGCGGTTCGACACCCCGCCATGCGGACCACAGCTCCCATCACAGGAAACCAGGACTGCAGGAGTTCAAACCACTCACGAACTGATCAGCCTCTTCAGATAATTAACATTTTAGGGTGACTCACTGGTGCAGACTCACTATTATGCTTACAGAGTGCATGAGATGCTTGTATAAATGCATTGGTGGTTCAGTGGTAGAATTCTCGCCTGCCACGCGGGAGGCCCGGGTTCGATTCCCGGCCAATGCAACACACTTTTCCTCCCGTCCATCGTGTTGCAGATTGAGGGGAATGACACACGTATTTTCAAAGTATGACTGAATCAATATATTGTTTTTTGCGATGAATTTGAATATGAATGCCTTTCACGACTTCCCAGAGCCCAGGGTGACATCTTCAAATTGCTTGTTATTTCTAACCAACAGTCCGCGACTAAATCAATTTACAACAATACAACATGGAAAAGCGGAAGATCCTCAAATTTGATAAGCAGGAACTCGCTAATATTTTCGCTTGATGAAAGAGTTTAATGATAAAGCAATTATCAAAATAGTAACTGCTTTACCGTTTCAGAACTAATGGTCACAATAAGACATTTACAGACTCTTATACAATGCATTTATAATTACTTAAATGTTTGCTTCAAACATGTATGTTTTAAGAAAGTGGTGTATTCAAACTGAATTGAACGCTCAGCCTATCAGCAGCACTACAGTGTTATAATTTACTCAGTTACTGATCTAAAAGCAGTAGTACAGCTAAGAGTAATAGCAGAGGCAGATGCGGAGCTTAATCCTTTGATCTGGTCGTCATCCAGGCCACAATTACACACATACATCTGGACAGATGTTCAGGCTTTGTGGGTAAAAATAAACCACCCACGCAACCACCATTCATCAAACACACATGTGCATGCAGACAAAAACACAAACACACACACACACACACTAGCTGTACTATATTTACACATGGAAAGACACATATGTCCCCTTTACCTAATTCTCCATCTGCTGACATAAATGCCAGCGTCTAATTCAGTCTTACTGACACCGATCTAAGTGCATTTAAAATGCAATTTACAACAGCAGAGACCAGAACAATAATGCGACCATGTAGGAGATCATCGTTTCTGCAATGTACCAGCCTTATGTGCCACAGGAAACAAAGACTTGGAAGTAAGTGTACCAAGGATTTGATATTCCCTCAGTGTACTGGAAAGATCCTCTGCACAGTATATGTTCTGGAGATTGAAAAATAAACTTTCATTTTGTGTTTTTTATTGTAAAGATGGATGTAAGCCACATGTAGCTTCCTATCTTTAAGGGCTGTTGGTGATTAAGTGCTGTTGAAGTGACTCTAACCCAGAGCACACAGTCGCCAGCAGGAGGCAGCAGAATACAAGTGAAAATAGTTCAACCTTCACTTTATCTCTCAATTCTCACTTTAACACTAAAACAGGAGAAGAACTTGCTGGTAAAATACAACAAAATCCAGGATGACATTAAAATGTGATCAATAATTTAAAAAACATTTTAAAAATATTATTAAGTAGTGTTGAATAAGATGCAAATGTTTTTCTAATGGGAAGGTCCATGATCAGTTCAGTGATTTACTCAAGTCAAGTTTCCATCCAAATGTAACGCACATTTTGACCAAATTTCCAGAAAATACGAATTAACACAAGTTTCCATCCACTACTGTGATGAGAATATGAGGAGTTGGCCGCACTGAGAAAAGCAGTTGTTGGTGCTAATTCTCCAGTCGGGAGCCATTAAACTCTTTCAAGAAGAGATCACGATAAGATGACGCAACTGAAAGGGAAAACATGATGGAAAATGTGGAATTTATGCTACATTTATATTTAAGTGAGGAGGGTTACAGTCACATGTTTCATGTACATCTGTTTCTATTTCTATCCCCACCTTCATCTTTTTTTTTTAATTTTAGGCGTTTCCACTCAGGATTCTTTGGAAACGCACTTTCAGTTCCCCAACTGTCAAAAAAAGATGACAAAAGGTCATCTATAGGCTACAGGGTGTCGCACCTTGCACTACTTGTCTTGTCTGTACTTGTCTGTAATTGTCTGTACTTGTTACGCACCAATACACCACAGCAAATTCCTCGTATGTGAAAACCTACTTGGCAATAAACCCAATTCTGATTCTGATTCTGAATGTAAACGGCATATACAGGCACAGAAACCGAAGATCATTATATTGTTAAAGCAACCTCACCCATGACTCTGGCGTGAACTTTGACTTTAACACAGACGTCCTCGTTGGTCTCGCTCAGCAGCAGCACCTCCTCACACAGAACTCCCTCCTGCTGGGCCATGTACTCGCACGTCACTTTCAGACCTCCTGGGAGACACAAAGAGAGAAAAATTACAAAGAAGAAGAGGGATTGGATTTCGTCTTTATTGCCCAGTTTTATAAAACACACACACTCTTTCTTTGTCTCTCTGCGTGAGGCGATGTTTTGAATATGGATCACATTGATACTAAACAGACAATCATGCGGCGAAGAAAAAATAAAAACATGATGGAAAAATACACGAACACAGCTGAAAGATGAGTAAACAGTCGCAGATATATTAAACCCATCTACCCTCAACTCCTACCACGTCAGACAGACCGCTGCAGACACAGACCACAGTGTTATATAGAGGGTGTGACAGTTAACTGAAAGTAAAGGTCAGTAACCTGCTTCGGTTACAGGCATGTTAGTGGGCACGTCGCCCAGAAACATTAGAGGATCACCGTGAGCCCAAATTAGAAGGTTTAGAGGTGAGTGAGACTCGCACACATTCAAGTTTGCTTATACACTGACAAAGTGCTTTTATTAGCCCGCGCAGGTGTCAGGTGTTTGGGGTTCACCACCTATGACGGCACGACAAAGTGACAGGAATTCAAGACAAACACAGGAAAGTGTTTGAAAGTTTTATGATTCCCCAGTGATGGACTGCCGAGCCAACACTGAGCTAACACTTTCTGAACTGTCCGTTGCTGTAATCCTCAGCCATCTGGTACACCACGCAGCCCGTAACAATGCTCCTGAGAATTACTTGCAAAGTATTTCACTGGAACAAAACCAGGCGCATACTAAACTTGTTTTTTATTTGGCTATTACTGTCTGAATGGATGTTGCATTGCATGTGGCTTAGGGAGATAACTTGTGATAAGGCACTATGCGACTGGTAAAAGCCTAATATTAACAAAACTAATTTAAAATGGATTTAAGTAATCAATGCCATTTAGCAGCTCAGTTTGTAGCTTGTAGGAATGAGGCAACATTCTCACAAGTTTAATGGCAAATTAGAACAGAGATCTGACAAAAGCTTCTACTGAAGAGGAAATAATAATACTGCTGTGGCATTTACGTGGGAGTGTGGGAGAGGTTAAAGGTCAGAAATTCTAAGCCCAATATCTAGCAGATGAGTAAAAATGTGTCTCCATTACATAGTTCATCCACCAGAGAGTGCCAAAAAGCTGATTTGTCAACTGCAAAAAGTCTAGTTCAGACATATCCCCCTCACTTTTATAGTTTCACTTTGATTACTCTGCTAAAATATCTCAGCACAGTGTCCTCTTTCAGTCCTCTTACATGGGACAAGCTTCTGAGCTTGATCAAAATGTTAAAATGCTTATCAGTCATTAGCGTGCACTCACAGCAATTAAGCTTTAGAGGAGTAGCGAGTTATTTGAGAACTCTTTGCCCTGGATTTCATCTCTCAGGCAACATCCATGATGCCATGTCCTCTTGGTGGAGGTTGTTTGGGCTGTCAGCTGCCTGAGAGGAGGATGGCAGAAACTACTCAGGCTGAAAAGAGATCACCCAAATCTGTCTTTAATTATAGATAGAACTGATCATTAATCGAAGGTAAAGCTGTAAAATAAACAAAAGTATAATAAAAACATTATTGCCTTCATGAGTAGTTTTATTTTTCTCAGCCACTACTGGTTAAACTGGGGCAGAGTAGCCACAATCAGACCAGCAAACTAGGCTCCCTGTCTGTCTATATCTGGTTGCTGTGCAACAAAGCTGCAATATACAGTTCACAACTCAGTGTTTATTTGGTTTTAATCGAATCCAAGGCATGAATGGTGTGAAGGCATTTTACTATATTAAAATCTTAATGGTAGCATTTCAGAGAATCTTGATAAATACTGTGATAATACTGTTAATGATACTGAAAGTGAAAATGTGATACCCCTGATCACAACCAAAATAAAAATTAAGCTCCAAGTCCAGAGTTTCGATATTGTGACACTTGTTACATCATTCCAACTGCCTCCGAATAAACTGATGTTGTTTTTAAATATATATTTAAGCTCATTAGTTGCAAAAGTAATAGGATCATAGGACACACAGATTGAGTAGCTGAGTGACAAATTTCCTCCCAAATTGATGGCCTACCTAGTAACAGTCCACGGCCCAGAGGTTGTGTTAGTGCTGATTATTTCTGTTTTGTTTTTCTCATTCTCTCATGGTCTTACCCTCTGGTGCCGGCATGATATTGGTGATCCGGAGGTGAGGGCTGGGTACTGGTGCTGGACACACATCCTTCCCCAGAGCTGGGACCTCGGGCAACGTGAACACTATTTCATACCGGTGCTGCGTCTTTAGGAAGCCAACCTACAGTGAGGGAGAGGGAGAGATATGAAGAGAGCTGAAAGGCAAAGAGTCAAGTGAAGAATTAACGACCGGGAGGAAAAACAATGGCTGTTTTTCTTTCTACAGCAAACTTTGGACTAATCCAACAGTAACATAGGGAGAGAGGGATTTATATGGAGGGGAACCGGCTTTGGCTTGGCCTCACATTGCATAGTGTAAGTCCATTACAGCTCAATAAATAAAGGATTATTTTTTATGAGTAACATGCATAAGTAATTCTCATAAGCACTACATTGTTGGAGTTTTCCTTGAGGGAGTCCTCTAATTGAAATCATTAGTTATTGCTCTGGCGATCTTAATCCCCCTCACCTCTGCCAAATTGGTAATTTTAGCCTGATGGGAAATAAAACTGAATCACCTTTACTCAGAAATCTCCCAATAATATTAATCCTGCGTGATCAGATTTGTCAGAAATTCCGCATCAGTTTGTAGGCTGTAGAAAAGACTATCCAAAAGCTCGACCACCCAAACATGGAGGGGTGGACCCCCAGAAGAAGAAGGACGCATAAAAATGACATGTTGAGTATCTCTGATCTTTGGCATACCCAGAGCTGGAGCTCCAACGATTAGTCAATCGACAGAAAATTAATCTGCAACTATTTTGATAATAAATTATTCGTTTAAGACATTTTTCAAGCATAAACTGCAAAATATTCTATGAGTTCTCCTTTTCTTTGTTTTATATACAAATTCACACTTTTTAATTCATATTACCCAATTGCAAAATTTAAAATGGAGACTATAAGACAGGCAAGTGAAAAAAAGAGGAACAGTGTGATGGAGAAAGGGAAGTGATATGGTGGTAGCAGCCTAATATTAAGCAAAGAGAAAAATTCATGAGGAAATCATCACATAGAGGAGCGAGGAAAGCCTCAGAGAGGAGACAGGTACAAAAAACAGACAGCGAGAGAGAGAAGCAGACCGCAGGGAAGTGCAGGCAAGGAGAGATAAGCCTAAAGCCCCTCCAGCAAATGGCAGCTTCAGCCCAGTACGACCCCTGGTTACAGCAACGGGCAGAGCAGAGGCTGCAAACAGCATGAAGTGAGAAGGGAGAGAGGGAACACTGGAGGAGCACTGCAGAGAAAAACAATAATCATTCTGTGAGCGTAGTCCCACGCATGTCCACGGACTGTGAAATGTCTCTGAAAAATGTATTTAGTTTGAATTTCATGCTGCAGATTTGGACGAAAAAGAGAGGTTGTGAAATGCTTCAACGATGGAGACCAAAAAGTGCTAACCAATATGAAATTCAGTTAGTTAGTAAGCAATTAAGTACTATGTGTAACAGTGGGAATGGACACACCCAAACACACAAAGGATTCAGCGTTCATCTAAAACAATGATGTAATTCTCTAGTCAACTTGAAGGGGAATACCACACAATTTATGAACTTGTATGTCCAGTTCAGCAAGACAGTTAAGTCTGTATTTATGAGCAAACGACTCTCTTTATTAACTACAAACCGGAGATCATTACATGTGAGGAAACAAAAGACAATCCTCCATGGACAGTGAATGAGGCATTGACTTAAGTGACTTATAAGATTTATTTGTGAGACATTTTAAATTCTGATTTACAGCTGTCAGCAATGCTAGAATGTAAAATTAATTTTGGGGCGACTCCATATGGAAAATCACTGTCAATTGCTGACATGCACCTTAAACAGATTATCTTATTGGAATTAAAGACATAATCAGGGTAAGCATAACTCAATAAACACCAGAGTTACTGAACAACTTTACTGTGGTGTGTAACCGTTTCAGTCTGCTTTCTGTCAGTGCTCTGATTATGTGCATGTGATTAAGTGCAATAAAATACATTTGGGGTAAATTTGAAATGACCTATGTTTCATCAAGTAACAGAACTTCTATTAAACTGTTGTCAATCTTGGAAACCAATCGGCTATCGTCTGATGGCGATTTAGCCTCTGGGGACAAGGGACAATATTTTTTGGCTTCCAGTGTAGCTAGCACATATCTGGAAAAAGGATATGCAGGTCAAAACTTCTCTCTACAGAAAAAAACTTTTAAACATAACCGGAAAGTTTAGAAAACACTGGCTTGGCTGTCCTGTGTCACACAAATAATTTGTATTAAAAAAAATGTGTGGCCTCTGCTTCAAGACTTCTACAGCTGATCTCTGTAGCACTGACAGCTGCTCATTTCCATTCCCTGCTTCCCCATCTTAATCAGAAACAAGAACATACGCACAGAAAAATGTGTTGTTTCTACGTGACCCCGCCTGCCATGTCAATATACAGAGTTTGTGAAATTCAAATGCCCTTCATCAAAACTGGTATTCATACAGCTGCTGTATGCATACCACTTCCATCCCACACACTCCCACCTCATCTTTGGTCTGTCTGCGAGGATCGCCAACCCAATCCCCCCCCCAGCCATTTCCATAGCAACACCATCCCCCTCAGCTCCACGATGAGCCGCCACGACGACGGGCTGATAGTATTCTGTGCCCACTCTCAAGTACGCTTAAACAGCGTTGAGAAACACACTCACACAAACGTGCTGCTCTGTAACTGTGAACAGCCAAGTTTGCAGTCCATCTTCACATGTGCACACAGCTTTTAAGCAAATTGATTTGGCTGTGAATTCGTTTCAAAGCTTGGAAAGGCTTAGTTACAGTGAGGGTGTACTGAACTTTCCTTTGAGAGTATAAGTGAGAAATAGGAGAAGAAAAAAGCTAACCTGAAAGCCCTCTGAGTATGTTTGGTGTCTATGAAAGCAGATATACCATTCAGGTTTAGTGCACCTGCATGGACCAGGGAAGGTCATATTTATTTTGTCATAAATCTACAAGAAATGTCATTGAATTCATCAATTGAAGCTAAAAAGCCTATTAACTGACAGTGAAAAGGAGAGAAAATTAGAACAAAGACAGCTGAAGTTATCATTGATATGAACAATTCCAGGCCATTCTCTATCTGCAGGCAAGCAATCTTTTCAAAAGCCATCATGAAAAATTAGCCACTTGAGATGCACTTGATTTTGTGTGCCAGCCTCTCGAACAGGAACAAATTTATGACTTGTTAGATAAATCATGTGGTCGGTTTTCTAGCTGTGTGCATGTCTTCACATAAGGGGCTATAATTCATCTGAAGACAACATTTGCTAATCTGTCCGGATGGGAATGTCATTAGTTTTGCAGGTATTTGGTCATAAAAGAAAGTACTGGACAAATTACAAATCACTAAAGTTATTAATATTCTCTTTGAGGGGGAAATGAATATCTGTACTAAATGCCATGGTAATCCATCCAATAGTTGCTGAGAAATTTCCCTCAAAACCACAAATTTCATCTTCGTGGTGGCGCTACAGGAAAAGTCAGGGAATCAACAAACTCATTGGGATTCATCTTCAACTGACCCTGTTAAGATATTTCAGTCTGGACCAAAGTGGTGAAATGACCAAGAGACCGACATTTCCTCCCACGGAGCCACTCCATCACAAATGTATAATCTCTTGGGGTCGGTGGGCCTGTGAAGGTCAAACATGTAAACTTCATATCCTGTGCTAAAATCCAGCCGAGGATCTTTGCTGCATGGTATCCACCATATTTCTCCCCATAATTTCACTGCTAATAATGGCTCAATGGTGAATGAATTAGTGTTGTTGTGAACAAGCACCAAAGAAAAGAGAGTCAGAACAGCTGAAACAAATTAATGGTCAGTGATTATCAAATTTAAAACACAGGATTACATTTTTCCACAGGCTCGTATTATTATAGTTTTTGAAGTTTTGGAGCCATTGGCACCTTCTGTCGCCGTTGTTCGACTCCTTAATTGAGCACCTCCAGGGTTTAAGAGTTGACAGCAGAGAACAGATGAGAAGTCTGATATCATTGTTCTGTGCCTTTATAGCCGACAGAGGAGATTACTGGTGATGAGAAAAGACTTTAATCTTCTCCTGGATGTTTCGCAGATAAAGCCCGTCAATGCTCCTAGAAACTGAGGGGAGTGTCCCACTAGATCAAAGAGTTACCTTCTAATATTATATCTACCACTTGAAAAACATGGCACCCAGGAAAGTCGAGCCCCTAATTATGACCAATTACAAGACTTTCCGAGCCAGTGGGCTATACAGATACAATTTGTGTGACGGTAGTGATGGATTTTCCAAAGGAAAACTGAACATATTTAATATCTGCTTCAAAAATGATTACGTTGATTTGTTTAGTGGTAATAAATCTGTTTACATCTTTGGTATTGTAGCTTGGTTTGACCTGGGCTTTTATATAGATTGAATGTCATTAGATTGATTAATCTGCACATGAAATTATAGGATATTGTGTCTGTGCAGTAGGAACTACAGTTTGTCAGGAAGTTTAATTGCAGGTTTTTATTGTGAATCTAATCCACAGAAATATTATTACCCTGACAGGACAATAAACTTGGACTTGGATTAAGTTATCTGCTGTACATGGTGTCCACGAAGCAGATGGGGACTGAATAATGTCTTCGGGCTGGGCAGAAAACTACTGCAGACCATTTTTGATCCAAGGCAGCATGTGATGATGCCAGATCATTATCCTGTAAAGAAGTGCCTCCAAACATTTCCAGTATTTCAGTGCAATTCCTTGAAACTAAATGGATTAATGCCAAATTATCATATGATGGCAACATTTGCTGCATTTATACAAGTACACTCACTTGGAGAAAGCAACCGGTTATAACGGTGGATCAACTATCTTATTCTTTGACTAATATCTCAGTAGTTTTATAATTTAAGATTCAAAATATGACCCTAATTTTAGTAACATCTTGATTTACACACACTTACGTGCAATTTATGTCTAGTTTTCAGCATTCACAGTTGCTTTTTAGACTAAACTGGTGGTGCACAATAAACTTAACCTCTCACTGTTAACATAATTCTTGGGTTGACAAATCCTATTTGCTGTGGGAACAAATCACACAACTGACGGGAAATAGAACAGGGTAGAAAATTAATTAGTCCTCCTTGCCCTTAGCATGTTACAGTGGAGCGACAGTAAGATGTGACTGTGCTCTGATTGAAGATAACACTGATGATAAGAGGGTGGAGCAAGGTTGTCTCTTTTGTGAAAATCAGAAACAGTCACAAGACCTGAATTTCAAACAGAACGTAAACCAACAGCAGAAACTGAATATCCGAGGGGTGAGTGAGTGTTTGGTAGAGATAAAAAACGTTTAAGGTGAAAGGCAAGAACAAAAGATAACACGGAGTCTAAATGTTCACAAACATTTAAAGCTGGAATTGAAAGGAAAATGAAACTACAAATTTAATCAAATCACATTTTGGGGAAATTTAAACAGATCTCACTCATCCACTGTAGCTATCAAGTGTCAGGCTATTGCAGGGTTGAACACACCTTAACCATGAAGTTGCCGTCATCCTCTGGAGTCACCATGACGACGGAGTCATGCAGCTTTTCGTCAAAGTGAACATGTGATGGGGCTCCGGCAGCGGGGGGTTCCTCTGAGAAGCGTACACCTCCTGCCTTCGCACAACCTGAGTGAGAGTGAAGAGCCGCTGAAGGTCGGACATGTAGACAAACACTCACACTGGATCCTTTTAACGGGTGAAAATACACTTAAACTGCAGCAGTTTACTCCTTTACATAGTGGAGTGTGCAGCAGAGCAGAAGAGAGAAGAGAGATCAAAAGGCAAAGAGAGAAAGCAAACATGAGACGATGAAACGGAACAGGGAGGATTTGCTGCGTTTCTTTGTTCCATATGAATTTCTACACGTTTTTGACGTTTTTGACAAACTAATTTGAAGACGTCACCTTGGGTCATTACCAATCAATTAACCAAGAAAATAATAAAGTAATTGTTAGTTGCAGCAATAAAAATCTGATTATATTTTTAAATAATACCAATATATTGCCTGTCCTACTTTAGCAGATTGGATACTAGAATCACAGGGGTGAGGGACCATTATAGAGTCTTATTTTTGTAATATTGGCTTTTTTTAAATACCTGCAATTGGCCAGTCATGTCTTCCCTGCTGATATCATGTTACATTTCTCTTGCTTTGCGACTGCTTGTAAAAATGTTTACAAATGTGCCTACTGGCACCAGATATTGGCAGCTCTAGTAGAGTTTGAACCCTAGAGATAAACAAAATAAAGATGGCCTTTTAAATCATTCATTTATTATGGTGATCTTAATCTACTGGCAAATACAATGCACCATCAAACTTCCCCTTTTCAATGAAATTACATTACAACAGTCCTCTATGGGATCTCAGTGTCAAAATAAAGAGGTATAAATTACATGGTATATATTATTTCCCTTTAGGTTTTCTCTCCTATGACACTGAGACACACTTATTGTTCTTCTGCCCAGGCATTTATTCCCAGTGTGAGAGAATGGAAACCTTTTTCCTTCAAATAAACCCCCTACTTCCAGAAAACAATAATTCTCTATGACAACAAACAATTTGTCTGAATTTCTGCTCCAAGGGCTTTGGGTGTGATTATAGAGCATCACTTTCCCAGAGCTCAAGGGGGAGTAAAACATGTACAGAGGTAAACAAGACATGGATAAACAGTACAAAGAATATGCTGTCCTACTCTGTATTCTGTAAATATTCTATTAATAGGAGGTTGTCCTTTAAGAGCCACTGGGACTCATCAATCACTTAAATTTAAATACCATTTCCCATAGAAACTCGTCGGAAAATGGCTGTTGCAGTGTGTGTGTTAGTGTGCAAATATGACTCTGAGATTACCATATTCAGCATAACCTTGTCTATTTCTCACACACAAACACAAACACTTCCTGTGCACCATGTTTCTCATTACCATTCTTCCAATTATTCTCGATTTATTCAAAAACTTCAAAGGTGCTTCAATCAGCAATATGAAGACCGTGCTTGAGCTCTGTTTAGTAGCCAAAATTACTGATTGCCAACTCTATCAAGTATTGTGTGACAATAAAGCTCAGACTTGTGTATCTAGCTCTGATTTTACTATTTAATCACCTTCTAAAAAAAAAAAAAAACCTATTTACTTAGCTCCTAAGGTCTTTTGGCGCTATTCCGGCTTCGGTGTATTAATATCCAGGCTCACAGGGTGTCACATTGAACACCGGAGGCTTTTTCACCACCACACTGAACAGGTATCTGGATTCAACATTATTAATTCAGTAAGCTAGACAGCTAGGCTTAAATAAACAGGCTACAAACAAGACTGGTCAGTCACCCTGCAGATGGAAGATTTTCATTTTTACATTTTCTCGTTTAATGAGAGTGAGGACTGGATTAATCATGGTTCATTAAGTTACTATGGGGTACACAAACTAGTTTAAGACTATTATTACATTTGTTAAATTTACAATGACTTTAATATAAATGTACACTGACATTGTGCCTATTGCTCCAAAAACTTTAAAGGTCTTGAAAACGTGAAAGGTTTTAAATTTTAATCAGGTTTTTCTTGCCAACCTGACAGCTGGGGAAATGTCATTCTTTTACAAGCCAACATTAGGTGAAACTGGTGCCATATGCATTAATTACTAAGCTAGTGGAGCCAAGCCTGGTATTAATATAACATTTATCCTGAAGATCAATAGTTACACAATTAATTTCTTACTTCAAAACAGCAGCACATGAAGCCACAATGCTGGAATAATCCTGCCTTACTCTTAGACTCTCAGATTAAGGAAATATGTGAAGGGATGCAAAACTGTTCATGTTATATTAAAGTTGATCATACCTTCATATTTGAAAGTTTCAAATGCCTTCTAGTTAATACTGAAGAGCCAATTCTACTTGCTCTAATGCATTTAATTGAATTCCTATGCCGACTTATATCCTTGCATTACAAGAAGCAAGGCCATTACTGTCCCACTTGGGCCCGGTTCCATTAAACTTTTATACAGACTCATATTAGAGATTAGAAATCCTTGCTTACAGCAATCTGGGTCACAATAATGAGTTCAGGAGTTACATAATGTTCCATATGTGCAGGATCACTGTGTTGACATGGAAAGTGGATATGAGGGGTGGGGTATGTTGTATTAAAATGTTGTTTAATATTTAAAGTTCTACATACAAATGAAGAACATCTTGCAATATTAACAATATCCCAGAGAAGATTTTCTGATCCAAGATATATGTAAACTAACCAAAAACAGACTTTATATACCTTATTCCTGTGTTCCTAGAGAGAGCATCTCCCGAGTCCGGGTAGGTTAATATCTGAAAATGAGTTTTCTTATCTGACTTTGTGCCGTCATGGAAATTCATCTATCAAAATAAAAAATGATTAATGGTCTTTTCTAAATCAAGATTTCCAATATTTTCAAATGTGATATCTACTTATAAAAGATAATGCTGATAAATAGAATACATCAAACCAATGTATTTGATGATAAAAAGTTAATATAAGTAGTGTTTGGGGTTTTAGTAACATTTAAGTATGCTGTCACATTGTATCACACATATATTTTAACGATTGGCGACAGTTTAAAGCCTGGTGTTTTCCACAAATGCATACGTGAGGGATGGAAACTTCAGCATCTGGGTGTAATGCAGTGGTAGTGTTGGCAGTAGTTTGTTTAATTTGAGATGCATTCAAATAGTTGCATTTTGTTAGTTTATAGTGTATTATGTTTTTAACAGCAAATAAACATACAAATTCAATAGTGGTGAAAGAATAAGTCGAAGAATAAGTTAATCAATCAGCTCATTGACAGAAAATGTATCACTGACATCTATTAATTTTATTAATTTGCTCATTCAAAGCAACATTTTCTAGTTTCAGCTTCTGTGAACTGAGAATTTACTGATTTTCTCAGATTTATATAATTGTTTAATGTATATTTGAGGATTATTTCCACTGCTGGTTGGATAAAACAAGCAATTTGAAGATGTCATCTCTGTCACACCTTCAGCCAGCTCTTAGTTACACATTCTCTAGTCTGCTCGGTTTTCCCTGCCACGTACTAACTCTCCTGTCATTTCAGGTCCAGCCACTCCCTCCTGCACTGCAGTAACCTCTTTCCTGCCTTTCCCCATCACCTGACCTTTCCCGCCCACCTGCTCACCTGCTCCCATTTTTCCTCATCAGCCCTGCTGTATATACTGTATACCGGCCCATTTCCACTCATTCTCTGCCAGATTGTCTTCTGTGCTTACGCCTTAGCTTTCCAGCCTTTTGTTCTGCCTGCCTGACCCTTGGATGCCTGCCTCTCTGCCTGACCCCTTTTTGGATAAGTTTGCCTGTTTTGATGTGCCAGCCTGGTCTTGCAAACGAGTAAACATTAACTTTTATCTAACCTGCTAGTCTTTGAGTCGTGCTTCTGGGTTCAAATCTGGTTATCTACTGAGCCTTTACAATCTCAGACTCTGGGTACCTGTTATCTGTATTTTCCACTATTTTCTGACATTTTATAGACTAAAGGATTACCTGACTCATCAAAGAAATAATCAAAAGATGTATGAATAATGAAAATGATTAAAAAAATGTAAAAATATTACATTGTTATGACATGGTATTTCTATCAGCTACAATTTTTAAGTTGTACAGTATGAAAAATCGTGCACGCTGGAAACTCTTTCCTACGCAGGTCTGGAAAGTACTGGTGTTATTTTCAGCACTCTGTTTCCCACACCACTTAGCTATTTCCTGAAAAGTCCAGTGAATCTCACAATGGACATGCTGCACCATTTATGATGAATGACACAGTGAAAATAAAAGCAGTAAACCACAAAAATAAATACTGTAGCAGCTTAAAGTGGAAAGGGATCAAATTTAAGAGCTTTTAACTCATTTATCATTGTTTTTAGGCCAGCTGTGAGACAGTGGATATACCAAAAATTAAACGTTTATCACCACAAAAATAAGAATATGCAAGGATGTTTTTTTCTACCTAGAGAAGAAAGATCAAGAGACCAAGACTTAAGCTGTGAGATCATCATCAAATCACATGATGGGACCTGCTATTTAAGGTTACTACTCCTGCTATAAGAGGCTTTTTGCATGAACCCTAGAAGTTCATACAATAAGGCTCCATGACTGCAATTACATTCATATACTAAGCTGAATAATGGTGGGCTTGGAGAGATTGGAAAGTATAAAGACAGGGGGTTTTCATTTGCAAGTCTAACTGAACTTTCTCTACAAAGTGGGAAATTATCCATTCAAGAAATATGACAAATATTAAGGCAACACCATCAGTGGCATGAATGTAAGATGTAAGAATTTACTGTGCTTCCTTAAAAAGGTGAAATGCCTCAGAAACTGAGAGATGGCAGTGATTATATTTAGAGAACAAGCTTTGCAATCTAGCGTACAGCAGAACCGCACGCAGTCATTGTGCAGACCCGCTGTGATGTTGGTGGGTGTAGCTGGTCTACTGACTTCTGCTAATTCTCTTATTCTAATACCTGAACACAACAAAGCTTATATCCATTCTCTGAAATGTATTTTAAAACAATATGTCTGTACTGAACTGTAATATTATTTTACTACAGATACATCACCTAATCTCATCCAACAAGTCATTTAAGTGCACAGTATTTAAACCATTGTGCAATGCGAGCACAGTGGTATAAATACTGTGACGGGTCTCATCTCCATTGCGATCAATCAGTTATTCATTTGTAGAGCAGGAAACAGGAAAAGCACATCTGTCACTGGCACGTTTTACTGCAATATTTTAACCTTTACTCTTTCAGCTCTGACTTTTGTCTTTTGACTTTATATGTGATGTATTTGCACGTATACAAACAGCATCACAGCAGTTGTAGAGCTATGGGCCAAACCTCTGTGTCAGGCTCATTATCACCATGCTGAGATCTCTGGCCTTTCCGATGAGTCGATAATCCCAGACAAAGCCAGAGTAGTGACACACACTCACACTTACCCTCTCAGTAATAGCAGACCCATAACCACACAGATGCATGTGCACACACATCTTAATATGCACGTGTGCATGCATGTGGACGCCCCACAGAACTGGCTTATTTCAGATTAATCTTTATCTACCTCTGTCCCTCCACTAATCTGTCTGTCAGTATATCTACTTCTGCTCTGTTGAATATTAGTGTCTGTTAGCCATTGTTCTTCTCTGAACTTTCTGAAGTGTCAGTACGCTCCAAATAAAAGCAAAATCTGCATTGTACAGGAAAAAACAGCAGGTTTAGTACCAAAAAGAAGCCCCATTTGGATTTTGATCAAGCATTTGGAGGCTGAACAGCTGAACTTGTTCACTCCTGCCTAATACAGTATCGCCTGCAATTGATCAGCTGTATCATGTGATTATTTTTTCCAAAAGGCATCCTGGCCAGCATGTTATCTACATTTCCTTCCTGTTTTTATAAACTTGTTATCTCTCCTCGCACTGTAAATCGAGAGCTTCTCCAGCTGGTGAAGACATTAATTAACAAACACACCTGGGACTCTAGCATTTGTAAAACACAAATCCAGTTATGTTTTAAGTACACTGCTTCCCAGCCTTACAGTTAGATTGGATAAATCCATCTATGTCTACCGTTATCCTTTTGCATCCTGGCCATTGCTTCTTCCGAGCCAAAAAAAACACCAATGTATGTATAGCAGAGTCGACTATATTAACAAACAAAAGAAGTAATCGCAAAGAAAGTAGAAGGAGAAAGTGTTGGTTTCATCTACTGTCTGCTGACAATCATAACAGTGTTTTACAAAATGCTCTGGTTTTCCTATTTCCACTCAAAGTAATGACCAGCTTGTCAACTCATCCATTTATGAGCTGGTTTCAAAACACTAAGAAAATGTTTGTCTTCACATTTTTCCACAGTTCAGACAAACGTTGAATGACAAACTGTTGTGGTTATTCAGAGATTCTTGCCTATTGTAAAAAGGGACACAAGACCAAAGACTACACAATAAAGCTTTAGAGCTCTTATTTATGCAATACTTTTATTCTCCCAAGGTGGCAACACATTCCTACCTCTCCACGTGAAAAAAGGCAACAAACACTCTTTCCTTGAGATTCTAGTCCACCAAAAACACATGAAAAATACATTTTGTAAAATGCCATCAACGGGAAGTCAATAGAAACGCTCCATTTGCAGCGTCTTTCATTCAGTGACCTTATCAAAGAGAACAAAGGCCTGCAGAATGGTCCTTGAAGACAACAAGTACCCACACTCAGCTGAGGACGAGATGAGGCATATTCATGGTGGTAAAAAAAACATAAGGAGTCATTTACAGTTCTCTACCAGGTCTTTTTTCTCTTTCAGTTTTTTTTTTATTGAGCCCTCCCTGCTTTTGAGGAAATAAATTTGCTTGCCTTCACAAAAATCAGCTGTAAAGCTGCTGACATTGACTCGCTATTATCAACACACCCTTTTCCCAAGAAACCCAACCAAAAGAACAAATCGATGAATTTTAAATTTAATTGATTAACCTTCCTGGAAAGCCCCCAGGATCTCTCACTGGTGAAAAGGTTCATTTGGGGTTCTCAGTCACAATAAACTACACTGAAGATCATGTCATTCTGTTTTTTTTTTCTTCACCGGGTTTTATTGCAACAACCAAGCCTCTCAAAGAAACTTAATGCAGGGGAAAGATTAACCCACAGCAGATTAAAGGACATAGCTTCAAACATTATGATCACTTTCTGGCTGAGTAAACAGGCTCATATGTAAAGGAAATCATCCATCCTGTGCACTACAATGTCGCTTTGCGCTACATGTCATTTCCTGTACTGTGTGCAACTGAAAACCCTATTTTTATTTTTGTAAATCATTGCTATCAAAATAAACTACAACTGTGGATTAAGTTACTCCTGAATATAGTGATTAACTTTAAAATTAAATGTCAAAGAGCAGAGATAGAATTATTATATTATTACTATTATAGAATTAAATGTTCTTGTGCTGTCTGACTCAAAGGAATATCTACAATTGATTTCAACAGTTTCCCAATTCTGTAGAAAATCACTACTCAGTACTACTGAAAGATTTAGGAGAATTACCTTTAAATAAAAAAGCTGTTGAACATCACAGTAATTACAATAGGTAATGAACACAATAATAGTAACTCACTCTTCTTAGCAGCAGCCATGTCACAGGAATCGGTCCAGTACAGACACACTTGGACTGACGCTGTCACAGCCTTGTCATCTCAACAGCCTGACCTCAGAACGACCCTGCAAAACAAGTTAGGATAGAGGGGACAATGAGAGATAAGCGTTTAGCGATACATAGAGAGTGGGAGAGAGGAAGACACAGAATGTAATAGACAATGATTAGATCAAGAGAAGAGCAGTGGAAGATAAGGAGGAGGCAAAGGTTGTAGATGAGAGAGAGAAGAAATGGGGAAATAATGTATCGCCACTGTAAGCTTCCCAGGGTGTTTTCCTTTTTAAATGCATGACCCCAGCCCAGGTTAGCCTGTGTTTCAGCTGACAGCACAGCTGTGCTGTAATAGTCCAGCCAGGAGTACCAGAGACTCCCGACAGAGACTTCATTTAAAGGAAAACAACAAAAACAGTCTAAGAGGATTAGCTAAGGACTGAAGCTGCTGTTTGAGGGCTGCGCACAGATGGAAAATCACATTTCTGGGTTTACTATAAATATGGAAATAAAGAAAATACACAGCATATTTGTACACAGTATAGTGCATAATAACAATGTAATGGCAGCACATAAGGGAAAGGGATAGTTGGCAGGTCCATTTAATCTACTGCCGGAATAATACTCAAGAGAGCAGCCATTACTGCCGTTATACAACAATAACCTACACGTGTTCAGTCTGATAAGTTTCTCCAAAGCTGTCACTTTACATAATATTAAAACAGGCGAAAACTTTAGATAAACAGAAATATTTATTATTATACACAACATAAATTACCACACAAGTTGGGGCAGCAACTTATGCTATTATTATTTCAAAAGCATGCCTACTGTTGCTTTGTGAAAACCAGCTTGAAGCAAAACTTTAACCAATCAGGCAGCATGGATAGCACTAACCACTAAACACCAACACACCAATCTAGGCATGCATGTTTGGAAGTGCCAAGTTTAAAAAACACTGCTAAACCAATCGTGTTTTTTGTGTTTTCATTTCTTCTAAGCATTTGTTTTGTTAGCACTACTAGAGAGATCAAAGGTTCACACACACACACACACACACACACACACACACACCACATCTTTCCACATCATGGTCAAGATTTATTGACTTTGTATTTCATCAGAGGACTTGAAGGAGTTTTCTCAACAAGCAAACATCTAGCGGCTACATTTTGGCACTTGCTGCTGCTTGGTGACTGTGAATATACAGCATCTGCACTGTGGTGACCTTTGAGCATTGTTTTCCATTCAGAACCAAAACAGACAGCAACGAGCTGCAAAGAGATTGAAGGTGCTTTCTCTCACCGTTGGTGCCAAACTAATGCCTGATCTCGGCACACATAGTTTGACATATGACACTCATATATGCAGCTGTGTTACATACATGTATTTCTGTGAAGGCTGGATAAAGGTAATCTTATTCCAATATGGACACATCAAAAATCAGATGCTGGTTTTCAAAAAACAGCCTTAGAAATGTTATTGTTCAACCAACTGTGCAAAGTCTGACCTTGTACTCAGGATTCTGTGATTCCTTTTAGTGTGTGGTATTTCCATTTAATTGTTCCTTTTACACATTTTTGTGCATTTCATTGCTGGAAACAAAGCAAGGATCAGCGCCAGAGTCTTTGCATTTCTTGCTGCAACACTGGAGGGAAGGGTATTACATCATTAACAGAAAACTTACAATGTCACATCCACTGAGAGTAGTTTGGAATCAGAGGATGATCTACTTTTGCGAAATATCAGTGCTGTTTTGGGCACCTAAATGGGTCACTATGATTAGAAAACCACTAATGAGATTCCAAATGTACATGCCTCCAGCTGTGAGAGCAGCGGGGTGACACATGAAGTATGTCTGACTGGATGGAAGCTTTGCAAAAACTTTGCAACCTTACAGGTGTTTGTTGTCTGATTGCTGACTAATGTCTGCAATACTTTAGTGAGTACAATGTTATTAAAATCCATCGTAATTATGTGCAAACCTACAAAAATATAACCCCAGTTGTATTAAACCAGAATTATCATTTAAATCTGTAATTTCCCCCAATGTCACCCCAAAAAAAAAAAAAGAATTTGGTGATTTGTCCATTTATCCTTTGAGTATTTGCTGTACATTCACATTGTGTTAACTGGTGCATTGTACAGACTGTTTACTTCTTAATTTACATGCATGACCACTTTATTCAAATCCTGAAGCCCAACCAAGCTTTGTTACTGACAGCTCTCCCCCACTCTCTGCCACAGTTGAACAATTTAAATTGCAGATGCCACAGAGAGCAGCAACAGGTACTCATCTCCTGCTAGGAATTTATGCTTGTTATTTTGCGAAAGTGATTGGATCTTCTCCATGTGAAACAGATTCACGCTGAGAGTGACAAGAAACATAACATTTACATTTTCTCACTTCACTGTTAACCCTTTACTTCTGTTCTGTATTGCATCAGTCAAGAAGCTGTGGGCTCCCTGTTACTAGAGTTTAAACAATTATGCAATTCATTGATTAGTGGATCAACAGAAAATTAATCTGCAACAATTTTATCAATTAATTCATGTTTTTTCCAGCCTATAAAAAATGAATATTTGCTTATTTTCTTCATCTTTTATGATAGTAAACTGAAAATCTTTGAGTTTATGCTGGTGGTTTGAATAGGTCAACTTGGGCTCTACAATGAAAATAACCATTAGTTGCACTACTATTACTATGTACATGACCTAATATATAAACTATATAATTAGTTTTGTGTCTGTTGCCAGTGTTTGACCCTGTTTGCACCTACTGCTTACATCTAGTAACCAGTGCAGTCTAAAACAACATCACATCAATAAATCCTAACTTTATGAAGGTTATACTATTCAGTTTTTGTTGAAACTGATTGAGAGAGGTGTTGATTCAAATGTATGCTCACTTGGAGGCTGTAGTTTGTGGTGCTGTTGAATTGTATCATGACATACTGAGAAGTGTTTGTAATATTTTGTCCTCTCCAGTTATATCAATAAGGGTGGACAGACTGAACTCGCTGTGTGAGTGTGCCATCACCATTATCAACAACACCAGTAGGAACATCAGTGGCATGTTATAATGCCTCTTCGTACTTATATCATCCATTTGCATCAATTGAAACTCTCCAAAAGGCATGTTTTTCGTTGTTGATTATGCATGTAGTAAAAAATAAAGTTGAAATGGGTTAAAAGTGACCTGTCAATCAAATAATCTGCACAAAGCAACACACTGTAACATAAAACGACTGTGACCAAGGTACAAATATACACTAAAAGTGACTTTGGTAACCTGAATAATGCCCAGCAGGGATAGCCACAGTGTTTTGACACACATATAAACGCACCACAGTAGTCACACACAGGTAACATGACTGAAATTGACATAATTAATCGGTGTCACATACACATAAACACAAATCTACACGTAACCTGCCGTCCAGACAGGCGTTAGTAATTTCCCCTAAAAAGTTGCCGCGTTAACACAAAGTGCTGTCCGTTCAGCTTACCTGACTTTGTTCCCGACAGGTGAAACTCCGTCACCGTGCAGGTAACCGTCGTCGTCTCTCCGTGGAAGTGTTTTGTTTTGGTAAAGGGAGTCCGGCTTGTGCCACCAGCAGCTCAAAACACAACCGGACGCCAGCGCCTCCACTCCCCTCTTCTCTCCGACACACTTTCTCCACCGGACGATTTCCGCATTTGATCACGTGGTTTGCTCGCGGCTCCTCGTGTGCTTGCTTTACATCGCGGCTGTTCGCATTTAAATATGATCATATAATCACCGGAGACACCTGAAGCCTTACTTCTCGGCTGTGTTTCGCCGAGAAGTGGCGATCAAAACCGGTTGTAATGCCGCAGTTGGCTTATACGTCCAGCTCCAGCCACCCGGGCTTTATTGTAGTGAAGCGGCGCCATCTAGTGGTGATGTGTGCGCACAACACCCTGTGCTTTTTCTGTAATACACTTACAAACCAACTTTTTGGCTAAATATATTTCATTTTATGTAACAAAAATATTAATTGCCCGACCCTTTAATCAGTTTCCAAGGGTTTCCATTGTGGTTGGGAACCTATGTTTTAATTTAAACCCTGCAGCTGAGTTTATGAGGCCAAACTTTCTCCAAACATACAGAACTTTGGCAGGCCATTCCCAACCATAAAACCAAAACTCAGCTATGTCTAACCTGTTTTTCTTAACTTTTGCTGTACAGCTATACAGTGAACCAATAGCTGAAAAAAAAAATAGCCAGGCTTAAACCCACATACTAGCAATCGTAGAGAAATAAAGCATTCACAGGGTCACTCTTGCGTAAGTGTGCCATGTGGCTTCTCAGGGAAAAGTCCAAAACAAAAACACAGCAGAATGCATGCTAACATTACACAAAAATAAATATCATTTTTGGGAAAATACGTTATTTCTGTAAAGTATTTTAACAAAAAATAGCCATGCAGAGCCTGATTTTCTGAGCATTTGCTGGATAGTTATAGAGAGAACACCACTCACACAAGATAACTTTTACTTTCTTCAAACATGCAGAACTTTGAGTTGTTAGGTTTTTCTTTTTGACTCTTTTCTTTCTTTCCCTTTTGTAATAAACTAGCCAATGGAGGAATGTAACTTAATACTCTATTTATATACAATTTAAAAGTATTCCCACTGTCTGATACTTTCTACCTCTACTACAATTCAGAGAGAGGTGTACTTTTTACTCCACTAGATTTATCATTAATCATTTGTCATTAACATGTTACAAACATAACACAAATTCAGTTTAAATGATAGGCTACTCAATATGATACTGTTAGAGAAAAAAATGCTCAACAACGTGTATAATGTTGATTTAACTCATTACTCACATATTTATAACGAAAAATAAAACTATTGCACTACAACAAGATACATACAAATGCAAAATAGACTTGGAGACTAGGAATAGGATAAAAAAAACATATTAAAATAGTAAAAATAGTAAAAATAATACTTATTAAATTCGGACATTTTGTTTTTTGCCCCCAAATCTCCGCCCCTTTTTCGAAGGTTCCCGGATGAAAAAAAAAAAAAAAACTTCGCCGTTAGTTCGAGTATCTTTAAAACAGTCGTGTGTCGCACTTTTATACCTTGGTTTAACTTTGTTAAAACGTCGTTTGGCTTCTACGCGAAGCTTAAAAGTACCGACCAGGTAAGTTTTCGCCTCGTCAAAGGCATTTTTCCAAGGTTTTATTTTATTTATTTGACGCGCAACCGGAGGCCGAGCAGCGAGCACCGACGCCCATCAAACCGGAGTTAGCTAGCGGCTCACAAGTCCGTCCTCACGGTAAGAATGTGATTAAAATCAAATTAAAAGGAGTTTAAAAAGTTAGGGATTGGTTAAGGTTAAACTGTTACTGCTAATAATACGTGTTTGTTTGGTAAAATGCTAATGTTAATGTAAGTGTAATTACTGCGTGACCCCTAGTTGTTGCACACAGCCATGTTGGATTAAAACATTAAGGGTAATTAAGGTTAGTATATGTAATAGCTCAGGTTTTAACCGTAGCTATTAAAGAGTTTGACCTTTTTTATGTTGTTCATTTATTTGGTTTGTGTGTTCTAAGTGCGCTGTGTAAGAACTGAAATATGGATGTGGTGTAGGTCAGTAGTTTAAACCAACGCAAGGTCACGTAACCACATGGCCGATGGCGCACATCATCCTGAGCTGTAGTTAAGGCCTGGTTGACCTTACTGGCTTTATTTTACCATAAAGAATTATAAAGTTTTACTTAAAGACAGTTTTTTTGACTTGGCAAAAAATATTTTCTTGGCTTTCTTTGATGTGGCACTTTGTTTAATGCTTGTTTAATACTCTGTTACCACTATTTGAATATTTATACATGGAAAAAAATATAGAAGTGCATCTCTAAAATTAAAAAATATCAATATTTTCACTTTACACTTGTAACTTAGTGCAACACACCCAATTCTTAAAATAAAGCCGTTGACTATGATAACCAAATAACCAAAATATATTATTTATGAAAAGTATCACAAAAAAAACAGTCATGACCTGAAATGCATGACCTGTTTTTCTAAACATTTGTTGTATAGTTATACAGGGAACACCACTCACACCAGATGGTTTGTACCTTAACTAAATTGTATTATGTATTGATCAAAACTCATACACCAAACATAATCTGTCTGTGAGATAAGAATAGGTTCGGAATGCCCAACTCACACTAGATGATTGCAACCCTGATTTTCTGCTCGCCGACAGTTTTCGGAGATCGCATGTAAAAGCCCCTTGCTGTGAGCCAAATCAGTGTTTGCTCGGCGCTCGATCAATACGTTTGAACCTTTCAGTGACGCAACCCGGAAGCTCACGGGTTGGCTGGAGGACAGCTTCTCTGCTGCAGCTCCGTGAACAGCATTATCATGCAATTGCTTGTACGAAGGGGGCACAATAATATAGTTTCTATCAGAATGTGTCGGCATATACAAACACACACTGGCTTTTCGGTATTTGTAACTGTGTCGTCTTGCTGAACCACAACACCAGCAGGCAGCCAATATGTCTTCTTCTAATGTGTGACCCCAGGTTGCTGGTCAGTCATGTAGTGTGGAAACACTAAATGACTTCAAGATTCCAGATTAAAAGGCAGACATTTGTGTGGTGTGACAGCAACTTAATGCAAAGGCTCTAATTTACCAACAGCTCCTCATGTATCAGGGACTGCCTATATTTAAACCCCGCCTCCAAACAGCAATCAGCAGCCCGGCTAGCTCAGTCGGTAGAGCATGAGACTCTTAATCTCAGGGTCGTGGGTTCGAGCCCCACGTTGGGCGCATTTCCTTTTCTCTGTTTTTATTTTTGGGGGGCGGGGGGTTGTCAGATTGTTTTAGCGTTTCATCGGGAAGTATCTATGCCCCCTGGCTGAGTTAGTAACAAAATGAATGTACGTGGACCCAAGACCACGCCTCGCATTGTCACTGATAGCTAGTTGTAGATTTACCCGCCCTTTTCACCTCCTCAATTGCCCTCAATTGTTTACCCAGTGACTCTTTTAGCTCTAGTTTGTCTTTTAGGTTTGGTGTTGAGGTTAAAAGAGAACAGTTGATGTCTCATTGTATTATTTGACCAGAAAAACGTCCCTGGGTGGGCTTGAACCACCAACCTTTCGGTTAACAGCCGAACGCGCTAACCGATTGCGCCACAGAGACCACGTGGAGGCCTTTTTCTCACATTACAAACTATGGTCATGTGGTCTTTGTGAAGTTCTTGCTTTAGAATCATCATGTTAAAATGGACATCTATTTTCCAACCTTCAAAAGCCAAATTATCTCATAGGGTAATATGTTATTAGTTGACATGCGATTTACTAAGGAATTTCTTGTGATTCATGCACATAGCTGAGTAGTAGCCAAAACATACTTGCACTCTTAACACCTTGCTAGGCTACTGACTAAATTGCCATGGCTTAGTGTTGGAGCGCATGCGTCAGCGTTGTGTTTCAGAAACTTGTAATCATTTTACCTTTTTATCCAGTTTTAAGAGTGGAGTCGCTGCTAGTGTAACCCGGCTTGTTTATAGCATTAGAGCTAGCTTGCTAACGGGGACTACAGATAACTTACCGGGCGTCAAGATGCTACCAATCGAAGCTTAATGTCCACAGCAGGTCCACTTGTTGGGCCCGTGTCACTAAGTTTCACTGTTTGATGTCCTTTATGCGGGTGACCTCTGCTAAAACCACATCAACACTGTGGGCTTCTGGCTGGGGCCATATATGTATAAGAATCGATTTTAAAATTATAAATGCTACTTTCCAGGTGTAAGCTACAGCCCGGCTAGCTCAGTCGGTAGAGCATGAGACTCTTAATCTCAGGGTCGTGGGTTCGAGCCCCACGTTGGGCGCACTCCTTTTTAACAGAGATGAGATTTTATTTTTTGGTAATTGTGAATTATTGAATTAGTAAATTACTATTATTATTTAAAAAAAAACTACACATTTTTTATAGTACTGGGTTTGTGGTCTGAATGGAAGTAAACTAAAGTAAAAAACAAAAAAAAAAAACAGAAGAAGAAATGCTTGTCCTTCAGATTGTGCCGGCTTGCAAGTGTAAGCAAGTGACAGTGCTCATCAGCAGGGACAGGATAACTAAATAAATTACATGAGTGGGGACAAAATATTCAATATATTTCACCAAACATGGCGCTTGAAGCCAAGCCCCAGAGATTAAGAGTCCATGCTCCGAGCTATCTGGACTGTGGACCACCCCTCCCCCCACAGCATGTTGTGTGCTTGCAACAAGCCTGCGAGTCACAAAGACACACACAGAAAAAATGTGAGCTATGGTGAAAGAGCAACCGGTCTCTGTGGCGCAATCGGTTAGCGCGTTCGGCTGTTAACCGAAAGGTTGGTGGTTCAAGCCCACCCAGGGACGACTGCATTTTCTTTCTGATGCACTGTAACACAGAAAATCCCAGTGCTAGACTATTACATATGTTTCGTGCTTTTTTTTGTCAACGAAACATGCTTTCATTTGACAGGAAATGAGACATGGATTTACTGAAAAGTAAAACAATGAGACTGAACTGTATTTGTGTTGTGAATGGATATTCAAATACTGTATTTTGAAATTGCTTTGTGGTTTTTCTTGAGAGACAAAAGTGGTGCCAACCAGCTTAGAGTTGGTAGTCCATGTTATTTAACAGGTTTAAATGAGAAAAGAAAAGATTGAAACCCACGGGAGTATACGTAGTTTCACTTGCTCTGCCCCTTCCCCTCTGTCAATAGCTGATTTAGCACTAGTTTGTCTTTTTTCTGGTTTTATGTTATATATAAATAAAAGCAGTCGTCCCTGGGTGGGCTTGAACCACCAACCTTTCGGTTAACAGCCGAACGCGCTAACCGATTGCGCCACAGAGACACGTGGACAGCTTCAGAGTAGGGTCAGCGCAATCACCATGAAAAATGTTGAGTGCTATGATGCCTCCCAGAAGTGTCTACGACAAACGGTTTGTGAGTTATCAACGGGGGTGTGGCTAATGTGTGGGGGCGGAGTTAACATCACCAATGAAAAAGGAATTCAATGCTGAGTGCTATGATGCCTCCCAAAATTGTCTACGTCAAACGGTCCGTGAGTTACCAACGGGGGCGTGGCTAAAGTGTTAACATCACCAATGAAAAAGGAACTCAAGGCTGAGTGCTATGATGCCTCCCAGAAGTGTCTACAACAAACAGTTTGTGAGTTATCAACTGGGGCGTGGCTAATGTGTGGGGGCGGGGTTAACATCACCAATGAAAAAGAAACTCAATGCTGAGTGCTATGATGCCTCCCAGAAGTGTCTACAACAAACGGTTCGTGAGTTATCAACTGGGGCGTGGTTAATGTCAACCAAATAGCCTGGGAACCAGACGAATCTCCGAGCTCATGTTTCATTTGCTCTGGCAGATACATCTGGTCCCCCTCCCATTCAAACTGATTTACCTGCCGTTTTATCGGGCTAACCAATCCCGGCCGCAGCAGTATTAAACAGATTTTGCAAGAGCATGACTCACTGATTGAGTTATCAATGGGGGCAAGTGTGGTCTAAGGGGGCTATCAGTTATGGTGATTCCAGCATACAAGCCCCTGCTGATCAGAGAAAAACCCTCAGTGAGGCAGGTGAGAGTGTGGTCAGAGGGGGGCTATGGAGGCACTACAGGACTGTTTTAAATGCACAGACTGGGAGATGTTCGAGTCAGCTGCCACTTTCAATGACAACATCAACATAAATGAATGCCATGTCTGTGTTAGCCTACATCAACAAATCCATCAGCATCGCAAAGAACATCGTTTTCACCGGTCCAACCAAAAAACCTGGATGACTTATGAAGCCTAGCCTCCAGGTCTGAGAACAGTGACTAGCCAAAGACTAGCAAAAAGTGCTCATAGTAGAAAAATCCAAGACTTTTTCCTTGATCCCTCTAACACCAAAGATATGTGGAAAGGCATAAGGGCTATCACAAACTACAAGATTGCCCCTTCAGTGTGTGAAGATGATGCAGACTTAACAATTAAAAAAAAACCTTTTTTGGGAGGTTTTAGACACTAAATGGTACTGCTGCAGAGAAATCTGTCCCCCACCAAAATTAAAGGGCACTCTGTCTAAACACAGCTGATGTGCGACGGTCACTGAGGAATATCAACACAAGGAATGCCCTGGGCCCATATAACATTCCAGGGTGGATACTCAGTGAATGTGCAGATGACCTAGTTTGGGCACCTTGCAGCTGCAGTGATTGTGGGGGCATGGCCTAGGTCTGCTAGCCCCACCCACCTGTATTTACTTGTAGACCTCCACCAACACTGCTGCTATCGCTGCTTCCTGAATGTTAACCCTCTGGGGTGTGAGCCCATTTTAGTCGTTTTTGAATGCTTTTGATTTTGGCTTTATATACCACAAAAATTTTTTTTGCCATACCCATGTTTGGTATCTTTTTTTCAGCACAACATCATCTATATGATCTGATAATTATTTTTTCACTTTGACATACTTTGTTAACACTTCCAGGGAGTGAGGTTCCTTTTTTGTCCACTTGGTGGCAGTGTAGGCAACTCCTGCGGCCTTGTGTGGCTTTCTGGCTGGCATCTGTTACCACAGCAATAGGAACAGGGATGTGGTCAGCACTCCTCCTGGTGGACACGCCCATCCCGTCCACCCCACAAAGCTGTGCTGTTTGGAAGTCCTTGTGGGACATGGGCCTCATGTTGTTTGAGGCGCTAATGTCACAATGGAGAAGGTAGGCATTGGTGGTGGCAATGTCCAGAAAGTGCAAAAAAATTGTGCGGTACCAGCACGCGGTTCTGCGGTGGTTCTTGGACATCCTTTCCTGTTCTCCCTGTACGTTCCACAGACTCCAAACTTCAAATCGGTTAAGTCACAGAACAACTGGGGGCTTGTGTAAAAATTGTCCATGTACACATGGTAGCCGGTGCCGAGGTATGATGGCTGGATCAGGTGCATCACGGCATCATATGAGAGCCCATGCACTGTGTGTGTGTGTGTGTGTTTTTTTCCAGTGTAAATGTTGAAATTGACTGTGTAGCCATTGCTTGAGTCAGCCAACACAAATAATTTGATCCCCCACCTGGTTGGTTTGTCTTTCATGAACTGGGTCATGCCAGTTTTTGCCTTGGTGGCCACCATTCTCTCATCCATAGCCAATTCTCTTCTTGGGTGATAATGTGTCTGGCAGGCACTGATGATGTCGTTAAAGAGGGGCTTGATTCTGAACAGCTTGTCATACCCGATGTTCCCTTCTTCTCATCATTATTCTCATCCACCTCTGGGTCACTGGGATGGATGTTCCAAAGCAGAGCCCTGAAACGGTCCCTCGCCACGGTCCCTCGTCACTGTAGCTGGAAACAGCACGGATGTAATGGTGTTCTGGTAGAGGGGCACTAGCCCAATGTCCATGCCTCTAGGAGGGGGGTCAACAATCCTTTTTTTTTAAATGTTCTCCAACCACTGCTCCTTGGGGACAGCCTTTTCAGAGGGGCAGTATACAACGCCCTTGTATTGGCTGTGTCCAGTCTCTGCTGTCCTGAACTGCCCGCATTTCTTGCACGTGTTATGTAGTACTTTGCGGGTCAGCTTTCGGCAGACTGGAGCCAGAGCAGGAGCAGAAGGGGCAGAGGAGAGGCCGAAATACATGGCCTGTGTAGCAGCGACCGGGACAGGCACCTGTGAGGTCACTGGTGCCAGCATCACCAGTTGAGGGCCTGAGGGTGGAGTACGGAAGAGCTGCCGCTGAGGACGCAGCCTCACAGCTGCTGGTGTCTCAACTGCAGGCGAGACCTTCCTCTTGACCTTTGCCTGACCCATGGTGCTGCCGGGCAGGTGGTACTGGTGAGCCAGGCCTGGCTAGGGTGGTGCAGATGGGGGGCGCACATTAGCAGGGGAGGAGCCGCCACAGACAGGCGGCTGGGCAAGTTGACCCCCTGCATCACCATAGCGTTCTCCTGCCTCTTCACCCTCTTTTTGTGCCACTGCACCAGGGTGGTGTGGCTCACATCCACCAGCTGCAGGGTAGTTTGCTGTATAACAGTCCCGTTGGCCAGAATGCGCTGCCTGATTTTCCTGTAGTCCTCCAGGATGGGATCCCATCTGGACACTGTGCCAGTCCCCCTCTTCTTGGGACTGCGGTGGATGTTACAGAGCCTGGCAAAGATGGTCTCAATCAGGCGGCAACAATCTGGCCACTGGGCAAGCGGGGCAGTGGTGGTGAGTGCGTGCCTCTTCACACTCTCCACTCCTGGAGTGAACTCCTGCCTCTTCTTAGGAGACTTGAACCTCCCGGTGTCCAGCCTGCTCTGGTGTCTGGCAGCAAACACAACTCTCTGCTTGTCATGGTCCAGCATGTTCTGCCACAAAGCAACAAAGCAATAATGCTGTTAACCTAAGCAAAGAGCAAACACAACAACACAACGAACACAACGAACCACCAACCTTTTATTCAACTTTTTATGTTGGAGAAAATTCTATATTTTCAATATATGGATACTGATGTGTTATTGTAGTATTTGACCCAAAAAACGTCCCTGGGTGGGCTTGAACCACCAACCTTTCGGTTAACAGCCGAACGCGCTAACCGATTGCGCCACAGAGACACCTTGCACCTGTGATTGAGGGGGCGTGGCCTAGGTCTTCTAGCCCCACCCACCTGTATTTACTCGTAGATCTCCACCAACACTGTTGCTATTACTGCTTCCTGAATGTTACCGGTCGTAAAAAATAAAAACATTTTGAAATGTGGAATTTAATTTGTGTGGATTTGTAGAAGCCCGATCTTGTGTTCAACAAAGTTTTGTATTCTCAATACAAGGATACTGATCTGTCATTGTATTAATTGACCAGAAAATCATCCCTGGGTGGGCTTGAACCTTCAACATTTTGTGTTAGTGATAACTCTGCATTTTCAATATATGGATACTGATGTGTCATTCTATAATTTGACCCGAAAAACGTCCCTGGGTGGGCTTGAACCACCAACCTTTCGGTTAACAGCCGAACGCGCTAACCGATTGCGCCACAGAGACACCTTCCACCTGTGATTGTGGGGGCGTGGCCTAGGTCTGCTAGCCCCACCCACCTGTGTTTACTTGTAAACCTCCACCAACACTGCTGCTATTACTGCTTCCTGAATGTTACGGGTCATAAAAAAAAAAACGTTTTGAAATGTGGAATTTGATTTGTGTAGATTTGTAGAATCCCCATTTTGTTATTATGAAAATCCCACATTTTCAATACATTGATACTGATGTGTCATTGTATTATTTGACCAGAAAAACGTCACAGAGACACCTTGCACCTGTGATTGAGGGGGCGTGGCCTAGGTCTGCTAGCCCCACCCACCTGTATTTACTTGTAGAGCTCCACCAAGACTGTTGCTATCGCTGCTTCCTGAATGTTACCGGTTGTAAAAAATAAAAACTCTTAGAAATGTGGAATTTGATTTGTGTAGATTTGTAGAAGCCCCATTTTGTTAACAGCCGAACGCGCTAACCGATTGCGCCACAGAGACACCTTCCACCTGTGATTGTGGGGGCGTGGCCTAGTTCTGCTAGCCACACCCACCTGTATTTACTTGTAGACCTCCACCAACACTGTTGCTATCGCTGCTTCCTGAATGTTACTGGTTGTAAAAAATAAAAACGTTTTGAAATGTGGAATTTGATTTGTGTAGATTTGTAGAAGCCCCATCTGGTGTTCAACAAAGTTTTGTATTCTCAATACAAGGATACTGATCTGTCATTGTATTAATTAGCCAGAAAATCATCCCTGGGTGGGCTTGAACCACCAACCTTTTGTTCAACTTTTTGTGTTGGAGAAAATTCTATATTTTCAATATATGGATACTGATGTGTCATTGTATTATTTGACCCGAAAAACGTCCCTGGGTGGGCTTGAACCACCAACCTTTCGGTTAACAGCCGAACGCGCTAACCAATTGCGCCACAGAGACACCTTGCACCTGTGATTGAGGGGGCGTGGCCTAGGTCTGCTAGCCCCACCCACCTGTATTTACTTGTAAACCTCCACCAACACTGCTGCTATTACTGCTTCCTGAATGTTATGGGTCATAAAAAATACAAACGTTTTGAAATGTGGAATTTGATTTGTGTAGATTTGTAGAATCCCCATTTTGTTATTATGAAAATCCCACATTTTCAATACATTGATACTGATGTGTCATTGTATTATTTGACCAGAAAAACGTCCCTGGGTGGGCTTGAACCACCAACCTTTCGGTTAACAGACACCGTCCACCTGTGATTGTGGGGGCGTGGCCTAGGTCTGCTAGCCCCACCCACCTGTATTTACTTGTAGACCTCCACCAACACTGTTGCTATCGCTGCTTCCTGAATGTTACCGGTTGTAAAAAATAAAAACGTTTTGAAATGTGGAATTTGATTTGTGTAGATTTGTAGAAGCCCCATCTGGTGTTCAACAAAGTTTTGTATTCTCAATACAAGGATACTGATCTGTCATTGTATTAATTAGCCAGAAAATCATCCCTGGGTGGGCTTGAACCACCAACCTTTTGTTCAACTTTTTGTTATTATGAAAATCCCACATTTTCAATACATTGATACTGATGTGTCATTGTATTATTTGACCAGAAAAACGTCCCTGGGTGGGCTTGAACCACCAACCTTTCGGTCAACAGCCGAACGCGCTAACCGATTGCGCCACAGAGACACCGTCCACCTGTGATTGTGGGGGCGTGGCCTAGGTCTGCTAGCCCTACCCACCTGTATTTACTTGTAGACCTCCACCAAGACTGTTGCTATCGCTGCTTCCTGAATGTTACCGGTTGTAAAAAATAAAAACTCTTAGAAATGTGGAATTTGATTTGTGTAGATTTGTAGAAGCCCCATTTTGTTAACAGCCGAACGCGCTAACCGATTGCGCCACAGAGACACCTTCCACCTGTGATTGTGGGGGCGTGGCCTAGTTCTGCTAGCCACACCCACCTGTATTTACTTGTAGACCTCCACCAACACTGTTGCTATCGCTGCTTCCTGAATGTTACTGGTTGTAAAAAATAAAAACGTTTTGAAATGTGGAATTTGATTTGTGTAGATTTGTAGAAGCCCCATCTGGTGTTCAACAAAGTTTTGTATTCTCAATACAAGGATACTGATCTGTCATTGTATTAATTAGCCAGAAAATCATCCCTGGGTGGGCTTGAACCACCAACCTTTTGTTCAACTTTTTGTGTTGGAGAAAATTCTATATTTTCAATATATGGATACTGATGTGTCATTGTATTATTTGACCCGAAAAACGTCCCTGGGTGGGCTTGAACCACCAACCTTTCGGTTAACAGCCGAACGCGCTAACCAATTGCGCCACAGAGACACCTTGCACCTGTGATTGAGGGGGCGTGGCCTAGGTCTGCTAGCCCCACCCACCTGTATTTACTTGTAAACCTCCACCAACACTGCTGCTATTACTGCTTCCTGAATGTTATGGGTCATAAAAAATACAAACGTTTTGAAATGTGGAATTTGATTTGTGTAGATTTGTAGAATCCCCATTTTGTTATTATGAAAATCCCACATTTTCAATACATTGATACTGATGTGTCATTGTATTATTTGACCAGAAAAACGTCCCTGGGTGGGCTTGAACCACCAACCTTTCGGTTAACAGCCGAACGCGCTAACCGATTGCGCCACAGAGACACCGTCCACCTGTGATTGTGGGGGCGTGGCCTAGGTCTGCTAGCCCCACCCACCTGTATTTACTTGTAGACCTCCACCAAGACTGTTGCTATCGCTGCTTCCTGAATGTTACCGGTTGTAAAAAATAAAAACGTTTTGAAATGTGGAATTTGATTTGTGTAGATTTGTAGAAGCCCCATTTTGTTAACAGCCGAACGCGCTAACCGATTGCGCCACAGAGACACCGTCCACCTGTGATTGTGGGGGCGTGGCCTAGGTCTGCTAGCCCCACCCACCTGTATTTACTTGTAGACCTCCACCAAGACTGTTGCTATCGCTGCTTCCTGAATGTTACCGGTTGTAAAAAATAAAAACGTTTTGAAATGTGGAATTTGATTTGTGTAGATTTGTAGAAGCCCCATTTTGTTAACAGCCGAACGCGCTAACCGATTGCGCCACAGAGACACCTTCCACCTGTGATTGTGGGGGCGTGGCCTAGTTCTGCTAGCCACACCCACCTGTATTTACTTGTAGACCTCCACCAACACTGTTGCTATCGCTGCTTCCTGAATGTTACTGGTTGTAAAAAATAAAAATGTTTTGAAATGTGGAATTTGATTTGTGTAGATTTGTAGAAGCCCCATCTGGTGTTCAACAAAGTTTTGTATTCTCAATACAAGGATACTGATCTGTCATTGTATTAATTAGCCAGAAAATCATCCCTGGGTGGGCTTGAACCACCAACCTTTTGTTCAACTTTTTGTGTTGGAGAAAATTCTATATTTTCAATATATGGATACTGATGTGTCATTGTATTATTTGACCCGAAAAACGTCCCTGGGTGGGCTTGAACCACCAACCTTTCGGTTAACAGCCGAACGCGCTAACCAATTGCGCCACAGAGACACCTTGCACCTGTGATTGAGGGGGCGTGGCCTAGGTCTGCTAGCCCCACCCACCTGTATTTACTTGTAAACCTCCACCAACACTGCTGCTATTACTGCTTCCTGAATGTTATGGGTCATAAAAAATACAAACGTTTTGAAATGTGGAATTTGATTTGTGTAGATTCGTAGAATCTCCATTTTGTTATTATGAAAATCCCACATTTTCAATACATTGATACTGATGTGTCATTGTATTATTTGACCCGAAAAACGTCCCTGGGTGGGCTTGAACCACCAACCTTTCGGTTAACAGCCGAACGCGCTAACCGATTGCGCCACAGAGACACCGTCCACCTGTGATTGTGGGGGCGTGGCCTAGGTCTGCTAGCCCCACCCACCTGTATTTACTTGTAGACCTCCACCAAGACTGTTGCTATCGCTGCTTCCTGAATGTTACCGGTTGTAAAAAATAAAAACGTTTTGAAATGTGGAATTTGATTTGTGTAGATTTGTAGAAGCCCCATTTTGTTAACAGCCGAACGCGCTAACCGATTGCGCCACAGAGACACCTTCCACCTTTGATTGTGGGGGCGTGGCCTAGTTCTGCTAGCCACACCCACCTGTATTTACTTGTAGACCTCCACCAACACTGTTGCTATCGCTGCTTCCTGAATGTTACTGGTTGTAAAAAATAAAAACGTTTTGAAATGTGGAATTTGATTTGTGTAGATTTGTAGAAGCCCCATCTGGTGTTCAACAAAGTTTTGTATTCTCAATACAAGGATACTGATCTGTCATTGTATTAATTAGCCAGAAAATCATCCCTGGGTGGGCTTGAACCACCAACCTTTTGTTCAATTTTTTGTGTTGGAGAAAATTCTATATTTTCAATATATGGATACTGATGTGTCATTGTATTATTTGACCCGAAAAACGTCCCTGGGTGGGCTTGAACCACCAACCTTTCGGTTAACAGCCGAACGCGCTAACCAATTGCGCCACAGAGACACCTTGCACCTGTGATTGAGGGGGCGTGGCCTAGGTCTGCTAGCCACACCCACCTGTATTTACTTGTAGACCTCCACCAAGACTGTTGCTATCGCTGCTTCCTGAATGTTACTGGTTGTAAAAAATAAAAACGTTTTGAAATGTGGAATTTGATTTGTGTAGATTTGTAGAAGCCCCATTTTGTTAACAGCCGAACGCGCTAACCGATTGCGCCACAGAGACACCTTCCACCTGTGATTGTGGGGGCGTGGCCTAGTTCTGCTAGCCACACCCACCTGTATTTACTTGTAGACCTCCACCAACACTGTTGCTATCGCTGCTTCCTGAATGTTACTGGTTGTAAAAAATAAAAACGTTTTGAAATGTGGAATTTGATTTGTGTAGATTTGTAGAAGCCCCATCTGGTGTTCAACAAAGTTTTGTATTCTCAATACAAGGATACTGATCTGTCATTGTATTAATTAGCCAGAAAATCATCCCTGGGTGGGCTTGAACCACCAACCTTTTGTTCAATTTTTTGTGTTGGAGAAAATTCTATATTTTCAATATATGGATACTGATGTGTCATTGTATTATTTGACCCGAAAAACGTCCCTGGGTGGGCTTGAATCACCAACCTTTCGGTTAACAGCCGAACGCGCTAACCAATTGCGCCACAGAGACACCTTGCACCTGTGATTGAGGGGGCGTGGCCTAGGTCTGCTAGCCCCACCCACCTGTATTTACTTGTAAACCTCCACCAACACTGCTGCTATTACTGCTTCCTGAATGTTATGGGTCATAAAAAATACAAACGTTTTGAAATGTGGAATTTGATTTGTGTAGATTCGTAGAATCTCCATTTTGTTATTATGAAAATCCCACATTTTCAATACATTGATACTGATGTGTCATTGTATTATTTGACCCGAAAAACGTCCCTGGGTGGGCTTGAACCACCAACCTTTCGGTTAACAGCCGAACGCGCTAACCGATTGCGCCACAGAGACACCGTCCACCTGTGATTGTGGGGGCGTGGCCTAGGTCTGCTAGCCCCACCCACCTGTATTTACTTGTAGACCTCCACCAAGACTGTTGCTATCGCTGCTTCCTGAATGTTACCGGTTGTAAAAAATAAAAACGTTTTGAAATGTGGAATTTGATTTGTGTAGATTTGTAGAAGCCCCATTTTGTTAACAGCCGAACGCGCTAACCGATTGCGCCACAGAGACACCTTCCACCTTTGATTGTGGGGGCGTGGCCTAGTTCTGCTAGCCACACCCACCTGTATTTACTTGTAGACCTCCACCAACACTGTTGCTATCGCTGCTTCCTGAATGTTACTGGTTGTAAAAAATAAAAACGTTTTGAAATGTGGAATTTGATTTGTGTAGATTTGTAGAAGCCCCATCTGGTGTTCAACAAAGTTTTGTATTCTCAATACAAGGATACTGATCTGTCATTGTATTAATTAGCCAGAAAATCATCCCTGGGTGGGCTTGAACCACCAACCTTTTGTTCAATTTTTTGTGTTGGAGAAAATTCTATATTTTCAATATATGGATACTGATGTGTCATTGTATTATTTGACCCGAAAAACGTCCCTGGGTGGGCTTGAACCACCAACCTTTCGGTTAACAGCCGAACGCGCTAACCAATTGCGCCACAGAGACACCTTGCACCTGTGATTGAGGGGGCGTGGCCTAGGTCTGCTAGCCACACCCACCTGTATTTACTTGTAGACCTCCACCAAGACTGTTGCTATCGCTGCTTCCTGAATGTTACTGGTTGTAAAAAATAAAAACGTTTTGAAATGTGGAATTTGATTTGTGTAGATTTGTAGAAGCCCCATTTTGTTAACAGCCGAACGCGCTAACCGATTGCGCCACAGAGACACCTTCCACCTGTGATTGTGGGGGCGTGGCCTAGTTCTGCTAGCCACACCCACCTGTATTTACTTGTAGACCTCCACCAACACTGTTGCTATCGCTGCTTCCTGAATGTTACTGGTTGTAAAAAATAAAAACGTTTTGAAATGTGGAATTTGATTTGTGTAGATTTGTAGAAGCCCCATCTGGTGTTCAACAAAGTTTTGTATTCTCAATACAAGGATACTGATCTGTCATTGTATTAATTAGCCAGAAAATCATCCCTGGGTGGGCTTGAACCACCAACCTTTTGTTCAATTTTTTGTGTTGGAGAAAATTCTATATTTTCAATATATGGATACTGATGTGTCATTGTATTATTTGACCCGAAAAACGTCCCTGGGTGGGCTTGAATCACCAACCTTTCGGTTAACAGCCGAACGCGCTAACCAATTGCGCCACAGAGACACCTTGCACCTGTGATTGAGGGGGCGTGGCCTAGGTCTGCTAGCCCCACCCACCTGTATTTACTTGTAGACCTCCACCAACACTGCTGCTATTACTGCTTCCTGAATGTTACGGGTCATAAAAAATACAAAAGTTTTGAAATGTGGAATTTGATTTGTGTAGATTTGTAGAATCCCCATTTTGTTATTATGAAAATCCCACATTTTCAATACATTGATACTGATGTGTCATTGTATTATTTGACCAGAAAAACGTCCCTGGGTGGGCTTGAACCACCAACCTTTCGGTTAACAGCCGAACGCGCTAACCGATTGCGCCACAGAGACACCTTGCACCTGTGATTGTGGGGGCGTGGCCTAGGTCTGCTAGCCCCACCCACCTGTATTTACTTGTAGACCTCCACCAAGACTGTTGCTATCGCTGCTTCCTGAATGTTACCGGTTGTAAAAAATAAAAATTCTTTGAAATGTGGAATTTGATTTGTGTAGATTTGTAGAAGCCCCATTTTGTGTTGATCAAAGTTTTGTAGTCTCAATACAAGGATACTGATGTGTCATTGTATTAATTGACCAGAAAATCATCCCTGGGTGGGCTTGAACCTTCAACATTTTGTGTTGGTGAAAACTCTGCATTTTCAATATATGGATACTGATGTGTCATTCTATAATTTGACCCGAAAAACGTCCCTGGGTGGGCTTGAACCACCAACCTTTCGGTTAACAGCCGAACGCGCTAACCGATTGCGCCACAGAGACACCTTGCACCTGTGATTGAGGGGGCGTGGCCTAGGTCTGCTAGCCCTACCCACCTGTATTTACTTGTAGACCTCCACCAACACTGTTGCTATCGCTGCTTCCTGAATGTTACCGGTCGTAAAAAATAAAAACGTTTTGAAACTGACCCAACTGAAAGAATCAATATCAGTTTAAGTGTCTTTACAGCCACCTGATTCCTTTGAGAAAAACAGTATTTTTACCTTGCAGAACACAGGAGTTGCTGGTCTGCTGCTGCCTCGTTACACGTTGTGACAGCATACTACAGATATTTGCTGATAGGAAAAGACTGATGCATTCTGTTCGCCGTAAAACTAAGGCCAGCGTGAAAGACCAGTGACAAAGATTTGTCTTCTTTGTGAAGCAGCTGGCTAGTAAGGAATAATTTGAAGACCCACATCCATGTTTCTGAGCCAAGGAAACATAGCTTAGTTTATGGATTATAAGGAGTTCTTTTAGAATTGAATGTTTCAATCAAGAAACTTTTGTTTTACTATTATGGCTCATTAAAAATAGTTTTGTCTGCTGCCAGAAACAATTAGGGGCCATTTTGTTATTGTTTTAGTTGTTAAACCTCCCACCACTTGGGGGAGTGGTACTGCTGTCAATTAGGCAGAGGTTAATATAATCAGGGGGGTTTACTGGACACAGGTGTTGCTGACTTGAGAAAAGCGAACAGTTTTTGACCATGTGGGAATGGATGTAAATGACTGTTACGATTTATATTGTTTATGTTTTAGGAAATAGACTTATTACAATAAAAGTGGATGTGCCCTGTTTGTTGTGGAAACCCTGCTGACTGTAAGTATTAAATTGTCTTTGTTGTGGAAACTAGACATCATTTTTGTACGCATCTAAACAAACCAAATAGAGAACATGGAGACCTTTTTTGATAGGCAATAGGGTCACTACATTGTGTTGAAGAGTTAGTCATATTCTGCATACTAGGACTTCGTGCTACTGTTTGTTCTGCCACTGCTGTGTTTCTCAATTTCACCCCTTATCATGGTAACTCTTACTCACTTAACGTAGATTTACTGTATTTGGGTGTATTTGGGTCTTTGGGTTGGCGTGAACCACCAATCAGTTATCAGCCGGATGCGCTAACTAATAGTGGACAAAAATAGTCGGGGGGAGGGGGAGTAAAAAACAGATGAAATCACAATTCTGGAGAAACCCTGTGGCACTTAGTTTTTATGTACCGTAGTATGTTTTTTGTGCATTTCATGAAGATGAAGACATGTACATAGAAACGCCAGTCCAGATCCAGACTCAAAATTGAGATTTTTTTTTTAATGTAGAATAAAAGCATTAAATTGCCTGAGTAAATTCAATCATCAGGGTGGTGATCTGAGGCTGTTTCAGGTTTTCATTTGCCATGGTTTGCATCTGGCTGTGTGTAATTTAAGTAAAAACTAAATAGAAAAATGAACATAAACTGAGACAGTATTGATATTAAAATTGTAATTTCATGTCTTTGCATGTGGAACAGGTGTTACAGAACAAATAATTCACAGAAGTCATCTGCGGACTGGGGCAGAGGAGAGGCTGAAATACAGGGCCTGTGGAGCAGTGACACCTGTAAGGTCTCTGGAGCCAGCATCCCCAGCTGAGGGCCTGAGGTTGGAGCCAGGAAGAGCTTCCATTTGGGACGTAGCCTTAAAGTCACTGGTATCACAACTGCTGGCAAGACTTTCCTTTTTACCTGTTCCCGACCCCCAGTGCTGCCTGACAGGTGTTACTGGTAAACCAGGCCCGGCTGGGGGGTGCAAACGGGGCGCACATTCGTCGGGGGGAGAGGGTCAGCTGCCACAGACAAGCGGCAAGTTCCACTCCTACATCACAATCATCGCAAGTCCCTGCCTCTTCACCCTCTTGCCTGGGAGGAGGACAGTGGTTCAGAAGAGGGACAAGGCCGGTAGGAGACAGTAGAAGCTCGGGTCATCAAGGAGACTTGACACAGTATCTTCCTCAAAGCCCTTGTCTTCATGTTCCTCGCCCTCCTCCATGTCTTCCAGCATGTCCTTGGTCTCCTCTGAGTTGGGGTTCACCTTCAGGGGCTTTCCAGTCTGACTCAGCAGGTAGTCAACACCAAGCAGCTCTCCTGTGAAAAAGGACAGACAGACCCACTGACACACACGTTATTGGTTGTATTCAAAGAATTCTATATGGGTACTGCTTAATTTTAATATCAGGCTTGTATCTGTATCATGGTATGACTGTATGGTTTGCTTTGGCAAAGGGAACGTACTATGTAGCCAGACATTAATTCGACATAACAGTGTGTTTAGCAGGTGGTCTGAAGGTTGGCACAAATGCCCGGCCAAACACCTTCAGGCTATTGGTGTTGATACCGTGTGCCACATCCCCGAGTAGGTAAGGAGAGATGTCAGCTTGCTGGTCACCGCCACAGTCCCCCGAACTGGTTCCACCTGTTCAGACCTTGGTACAACTGGAAATTCATTGCGTTTGCACTGGTTCCTGGGAAAACAACAAAATATTTATGGCAGTGTAAAAGTTTCTGCTATTCTTTTATTACAAAAAATGAGGGACACCAACCTGGAATAAACCTGTACAGGTGGCAGTGGAAAGACTCCAGGGATTTGAATCCTTTGGCACAGTGGTACCAGTACCCCCCCTCCCCTCGTAGGCGGTGCCTGTAGACCACGAGGTCTCTCCCATTTGGCCCACCAATTTCCTGTAGTAGCTGCTTGATGAGGTTGATGGTGGCCTCCATGCGGTCCTCCTGCAACAGTATTGGCTCAGTTCCTTCTTACTGATTCTCATGTTCACCAGGAGATCAGTAAGGGCTGGCACACCCTCCTGCTCTCTCTTTGCCTGCCGCAACAGAGTGAGGCCCCCTGCATCCCACTCAAAGATGCATGCAGACAGGTAGCCCATGAAGGCGGGGTAGAGGGGATGAGCGTTGGCGGTGCAGCCAACGGCCATCCTCCCTCATGAAATGCCAGATGTCTAGCCGTATGTGGAGGTCC
Source organism: Lateolabrax maculatus (assembly GCA_031216445.1). NCBI lineage: Eukaryota > Metazoa > Chordata > Actinopteri > Acropomatiformes > Lateolabracidae > Lateolabrax > Lateolabrax maculatus. Next base: position 6,361,418 of record CM062207.1, read on the forward strand.
GGCCACTCTGCAAACCTGGTCTGCAGCTTGCTCACCCCCTCAATGACACAGCAGCCACCGTCCACATATAGCAGCACTGGGGGTAGAAGAGCTTCCTGGCGATATCGCTCCATCACACCAGCCACTATTCAATCCTGTCCAGGCCCCGTCAGTAGTGTACTGATAGGTCAGGATCTGGCCGACCTCATTGCCAATGGAGGTCAGCCAGAGAGCTGTCCCCCTGCCGTGGCCAGCCAGCTTCTCTGTGATCTGGAATTTTACAACAGTGATGTAAATCAGATTATTGTTATCTTTTTGGTTTGAGTCCATCTTTAAGATTGAACCAAACGTGGAGATGATGCTGGCCTTAATGTGGTCGATGCGGGACAGAATGTCCCTGCCGTACACAGACAGCAGCCAGCAACTGGTCGAGATTTCAATGGGCTCAGTGGGCTCCTGGCAGACCACTGGGAAGAGGCTGGGCCGATCCACAAAGTCAGTACACTCCCCAAGATAGTGTGCCAACCGGGTCAGCCACTCCTCCCCATGATTCTCTTTGAGCTGCTTTACCAGACATGCTGGACTGTTGTCGAGAGTCTGGTTCCAAAGCAGCGGAATGACACTGATGTCACCAGCAACCTGAAATGCACATTGTATTTTATTTATTGGTTTATTTGAAACAGGGACAGTGTAAAATATATGTAAACTACTAGATATAGAACAGTGCACATAAGAATATAAAAGTAGTTTTGTTATATTACTCACTTGGATCAGCCGGAACATCTTCTGGTGCGGCAGGTCCAGCTGGTCACGTACAGTGTGACTTGTCGACAGATAGTTCAGGGACCACACAGTGTCTCTGTCACCATCAGGTAATACCTGTCTATCGCCAGGACCTTCTGAGCTCTCTTGTGGACACCATAGCCCGTCAGCTGCTTCCCACAAGTTGGGCAGGACACCCTCACCTTCCACAGGTGGTAGGGCATCCACACAATCAGCTGAAGAAGTGGGCAGGCGTCTGAATAAGCGATTGGGCGTCAGTTTTATTCACCACTGACAAACTCTGAGAGGGCCACAGTAAAGACTGCGGGACTGCAGCAGTTGCACCAGGGGCGAGAGACTGAGTGACAGGCTGCTGAAAAAACAGCATTATAACGTGATATAACGGCAATAGATTAACAGCATTGTAAGAGACATATGAGTACTTAATACCATTAGGTTCTATCTCTCTAGCAGACCTCCACCTACCTGCTCAACTGGTGAGAGATTAACCTCAAGTTGCTGTAAAGTGGTATCAGGTGCGGTTGTATTGGAGATGTTTTGTGACAAGTACATGAGCACAGTTTTGGTGCATTCCTACCTAGTGAGAACCCTCTTTTCTTCACACATTACACCATGTTATTTTCTGTGTGTTAATGTTGCTATAATTTACCATTGATTTTTGGTCAATTTTGATTCATGTTACTTACCATCCCAGGTTTGTTTGTCTCATCATTATGTTTCAGTTCTCATCAAAACAGATTAGTAGGTTAAAGCAAACACAATCATAAGGTAGTTTCACTTACCTTTTTATAATGTTGCAGGTTTGTAAATTGTTTAATTGTTTGTTCCCTTGTTTGGACCCACCATGCAGGACTACTGTTTGGAAGTGGCCCGCCCATAATTCCTGATTTTATGGTGTTGGTGATGTCATGGCTGACATCATTGGGCCAAACCAAGTTGAGGGGTTTCATTTTTTGTAGGAATGTTTCTTTTGTTTGTTTGATGCTTTATAAAATAATTTGTAGCATTGCAGATTATAGAGCCATTTAGCGATGTAAATGAGTCCTAGAATGTTGTGGGATTCCCTGGTATTAAGAGTAACCGGTAGGTAAACCTTTGTTTGATGATACTGACTGAAGCATTTAAGGTGTAAATTGAACCCCCTTTACAGGGAGTTGTATTTTTGGCCGTGCTGCCGTGCTTATGTGTTTTTCCTGAATTATTTTCCTTGAATTTTTTTGTTATTTGATATACTGAGTTACATGTGTAACTGAGAGCCCTGTAAATAAACATTCAACTCTGGGAAATCAAGATGTGTGCTGAGTCTGCCTACCTACCACCTTCCTTGACATTTTAGACTTTTCTAAACAGGCCATGGACCCTCCAAAGAGGGAGATCTGAACAAACACTGACACTGCAGCACATCAACGTAACTCTATGGTTATTGATAGTTTCATGTTGGTTGCCTGGTTACCACCCAGCTAACTAATATTACAGGTGTTATGTAGTAGCGTTATTGATTGAGAGCTATGCTGACTGAAGTTGCTGTATAAAGTAATGTGACACTCGACAATAAAATGATTTATTGATTTGTGATGGCTGGAAATATAACGTGTATGACTATTATAGAGGAACTTAAAAGCAATTAATGGTTTCTTACTTCGATAAGTTGTGTTGTCCGAAGGGACGTCAGTTCAATGTCATGCCGAGCGTCGAGATTGGAAAGAAGCGCCGTGATTGGCCATTGTGAGGGAATTTTCCTTCTTGTATGTTAAACTTCCCTCTTATAGGTTAAAGGTAACTTAAGACAGTGCTTCACAGGTCAGGTCAACTGCCTGTCTCTGTTCGCTTGTCTCACTCTGTGTGCCTGACAAGGCCTAATTGGCTGTAGCATCTGGTAGACCAAGGTCTGCTAGATATCTTTTGTTTTCAGGTTTAGACACAACAGGCTGCCGTCTGGTTGTTGACGCTGGATAAGAGATACTGTCGAGAGGCATTGATGTTGCTAGGACAGAAATGGTTGACGTCTTTCCTTGTTTGGATCTGAGATCCAATAGAGTGATCACACATGACGGACTGAGTTAGGAATAACCCTATTCTGATATAGCAGAACTTATCAGTTCTGGGGAGGGTTAAATACTTAGCTTCAGGACACCATCTTCAGATTTGGGTAGCAGTACGCTGTGTTTCACATGTGGTGTTTCCCTTTTCTCCTCGATCGAGCTTCAATAAATCTTCCTGTGTAAGACATCCAGGTCTCCTGAAACTTCTTGTTAGAGTGAACCAGCTCTAAGATTTCCATCACAGCCATCTCCAATTTCATCCTGGCGTGATTGGCCTAAATCCAATTTCACGTTGGACAGCAAGGCCTGTGATTGGATGATGAGATTGGACTTGACCCAAGATCCGCCCCTCCACGTTTTTTACAAAACAGTTAAGGATGTTGCTTTCTTGTATACTAACAGCAAAACAACACGAATATACTCCTTACAACATACAGTATTGTAACTAACAAGATCTTTCTTGGCTGTTAACCAAAAGGTTGGTGGTTCAAGCCCACCCAGGGACGTAGGGTTTGGTGCTTCAGTAACCGGGTAATATCATGTAGACACAAGATATCGCGTGCTAATTTTTAGGAAATATCTCTGTCAAGTTGGCAATGAGTCTCTCCACACAGAAATGTTTTCAGCAGTCTGAAAACAATATATTAGGACATTACTAGTGCCCATAAACACAAAAAGAGTATCAGAAATAGAATGTAGCTACATGCTGTATAAATCAATTCAAGGATACATATGGGTGACAAACTAAAGAACGAAGAAGCTAAACTAATTAACACCATTCTTGCATGACATTACCTCATTTTGATGATGCAGGTGGAGAATGTTAACATGTTGGTCCAAAATGTCACGTTGGTACTTGCCTAAGAAGGCTTTGGCACATAATTTTCATATTCAAACAATTCAGTAATTCCTTGTCCTCCCTCAGATTGTTAAAGTATTAATTAAATTTCACCTCATGCTGCTCATTATTTGTATTTCATAACTACTTAATGTTTTTTTTCATGGACATAACACAACAAACCTGCTGCTGTATCTTATTCAGTCATTTATTAAGCATGATTGTCATGAGTATTGGATTTTATAAAAACATAGTAAATGTTGCCACTACATTAATATACTGTAGATATAGGCCAACATGCAACAAGGCACCAAATGCTATTTAAAAAAAAAAAAGTTTTCGTTCTCATATTTAAATTCCAACACTACTCATCGCATATTACATCACTTAATACACCATTCACAGTTAAGTGAAGGAAAAAAAAATTTCAAACTGAGGGTCCATATTTCTGATCAATTAATCATTCAAATGTAGCTTGATTCACCCGTCTGATGTACTCAACTGTTAAAGACAATAATGACAACATGTGGCTGGTATAATAACACACAACAGTCCTCAAATAGTTAGCATATAAACTTGTTCCAAGTATGCAAACATTATTATTGACATGATTGTAACATGTAGTGCTTGCATGTTTGTGTACATGCTTGCAAATAGACAATATGTTGCTGAAACACAAGGTACATTTTTAATTAGCAATACACACTGGCTATGATTTTGACATTTCCTGGCTACCACTCTGCACTGCACGACTTAAAAGAAAAGAAAAAAAAAATCAGGGACCATTTGCAGTCTTTTGAAGAACGCCTCGCCTAACAGTATCATGATGTACAGTAGCTACTGACTTTGTCAAGCATTACCATCAAGTTTCAAACGACAAAACGTTTGAAGCAAAACAAACGGTAGAGAATTAAATTCAAGGTCTGTAACCGACCAAACGGAGCTCTGCAGGGTGGGAGTGCAGATGAGGGCGGTGGCTGCATGAGAGGTTGGAGGTCATGTTCTCATCACACCAGTCTGAAGGCTGGGGTCCTAGCTCAGATTTTCTCCCAGATCCTGTCCCTGCTCCCCGCCTGCGGCTCGTGTTTGAGCTGATGTGGTCTGATCCTTCGGTGAAGTGTTCAGGGCCAGCTGCATGGCCCAGACGCTCAGAGGCCTCATGTACGCTAGAGAGCGGTAGATGCCCTTCTCACAGTAGGCTTCAGGAGTCTGGAAGGCCATGCCCAGCCTCTCCCACACTGTCCGGTAGCAACCCTCCGCCGTGCGCATACCCTCCTCCCACATACCCTGACGAAAAAAAGGTGTCAGATTGTATTTCACTTTATGTTACACAGTCAACACAACCGGCCATACAAACAGTGTCCTTAAAAAAACATTGCTTGTGTAAACTTATCAACCATCTAAAGAAATAGTTCAACATTTTGGGAAAAATAGCATATTTGCTCTCTTGCCGAGAGTTACGTGAGAGGATCGATACCACTGTCATATCTGTCCATTTAATATGAAGCTCCAGGAAGTATTTCCCAAAATGCAAATCTATTCCTTTAAAAGATAGTTAATAGCACAAAATGTTAGATGAAACTATAACAAGACTCTTAACCATGGAAAAACTGCAACAAAACTAGTTGAGAATATAGGATGATCCACATGATCAATTACTTTAGTGAGTGTAGATACCAACATACACACACGCTTACCTCGTGGATCATAGTGGCTGCCAGTCCATACACCACTCCCGTCCAGACCTCATCTGACTGGACACTGGAGCGGTCCGGCACTCCTTCAGGACGCATGCCGTTAACGGCCCCCATCTGGCCTCCAGCGAAGCTCATTACATTCAAGTCAAAGACAGACTTTAGTGCGCTCTGGATTTTTTCTTTTGGAAATGCCTGGAGGGAGAGAGGAAGTGATGTTGAGACCACAGAGCTTTGACGTATCCTAATCTGAAAACATTTCTTTACTGATGTTTGTGTAATTTTCAGCTTGGTGTAGGGAAAGGAAGAGATGTTGGTGAAAACAATGTACTCTGGCAATTGGGCAAAACACTTAATCTGACTCTTGGCAGCATATAAAAAGCATGGAAAAAACAAATTAAACATTCACAGTGAATGTTCAAAAATGTCATAAAGATTCTCTTGGCAGTATTGACCAATATCAACACTCTGCTTGGCAGATGGGATGCTCGGTTTACGTCAATACAGCACTTCACATTAGAGCCAGACAGATATATTGGCCATTATTAGCTTATGGCAGACAAAGTATCAATGTATATGTCGGCCGATAAGTAGTTTTAATTAAATTTTATTAGTAATTGAGAGAAACTAGGTTTGAGGTCCTTTAGAAGCAGTGTCTCCATTACATAGTTTGTCCACCAGAGGGGACTGTGGATTTTTTTACACTGTAACGTGTCCCACTCAGTATGTTGATCACAATTACTTAAAAATTAAGTCCAAGAGATCTGTATAACGATTGTTTGTCATGGGTTTAGGTTTGAAATAAATTACTATATCATTATCAGATTTAATACTTAGAGGATTCCATGTCGTAACTTGCCTGGTGGTCTCCCTCTCCCAGCCCGGACGCTCTCAGGAACCAGTGTCCAGCACACTGGTCAGACATGACACTATTAGAAAGGTCTCTCCCACTGCTGTCATAGTTGTAGTACTTGCCTAAACATGAAAAGAAAAAATTCAAGTCTCTTATAACTTGGTTTTAACTGGAAGCAGTGGCTGCAATTTGACTTGTCCTGTTTCTCTCACTATTAATTTAGTTTTTCAAGAGATTTGATCAAAGCACATGATTTTTGTGTTTTTAAACCTGCACTAAATGCAACTGGGTGAACCCTTTCTATATACATATTGGGCGCAACAATTGGATGTTTGAACTCACCGTTCCACAGTAGTTTGTCAAAAGCATCGCTGCCCCTGTCCAAGATGTCTCTGTAGCGTTTATACATCTCCTCATTGTCCACCAGTTTGGCCATCTTACACATCACACACAGGGACGCCAACCACAGCCCACCACAGTACGCACTGCAAAATACACATAAACCAAATGACCCCAGAGGAAACAGGTTTACATACATGGCTTCTCTCACAGATGGAAATATAACTTGCATAAAAACCCAGTATGGCATCAGTATGGAGTGACACTGACATTTAAAAAAAATATATATATTTTTCCTCAACACTGAACTCATATTGAGCTGTAATAATGTATACACTCCAGCTGTTTTTATAGAAAGCCCAAACAGGGATTTCAGTGTGAGAACAAATTAAAATACAGTTTAACCAAAGCGAGTAGGTGGGTTTGGCTGCTACAGCCTCTGAACCCAAGCTGTGCTCTCAGGTCACATTTAGAGAAGTGCTGCAGCTATACATGACTCAGTTTTCCCTGCTTTTTGTCACGAGTCATGTTTTTTTCCTATTTCCTTCCCTCTCCTCTCATTCCGCTTGTAATCGCATTTAGACTTGAAGTTGTACACGCAATCATCATACAGTAGTTTCTTTCTTTGAGGAGTGCTCCGTTTATTAAAGGATTAGATTTTATTTAATTCAAACAGGTTATACTTTGGAAGATAAGTATTGAGTGCTTCAAGGTTCCTAATTTGCTGATTGAATTTGAATGTTAATGGTGCAAATAATGGCTGGGTAGTATCACTGAGCACTAATCTAAATTACTTAATAGCACTTAATTATTTTTATATCATATCACAACATCTGAAAAGACTGGGATATAAGACGACCTAAGGGGGAGAGTCCTGTGTACTGATATTAATAGAGATTCTTTCGCTCACAAAGAACTCACAAAATTTAGGTATCTCACCTTGGTCCAGTCACCGTCCAGCCGTCATAGGTCTGGTCAGCATATCCAGAGTTTTCTATCAGTCCATCGCCATCCAGGTCAAACTTTATCTCTGACTCCATCACCGCCTAGCAGACCAAACGGAATAAGACATCTGAGTGGATCATAATTCTGAGCAAGGGACAAATAAGCTCAGGTTTTATGTTTCTTCTACTGATGGCATACAAATATCTAAACAAGGAATAATTAAGAGATGACTTATGTTCCTCGTGTCTGAATTGATCCAACTCTCAATTGCAGTACAATCAGTCAGTCAGTTATACCTGGCAGACAGGCCACATGTCCCGCAGGTACTGACTGTCCTGGGTGAGATGAAAGTCCCTGTAGACCTGCAGGACAAACTTCAGGTTCAGGTCCTTCCAGTCTGCAGTGTCATGGATGAGGTAGGCATTCACCCTCTGCCACGGCTCATCATCTAGGGACAGAGTTCATCATGTTGTACTCAGAGACCGTTCAAAGTTACCGGTTTCAAGCAACTTTCAAGTCTCCGCAAGTTGATTTTAGTTAATGAGATTGTCCTTCTCCTACCTGGGTCTCCTATGTCGTGAGGCACCACATTCTTTGCCTTGACAGGAGAATACCGCCCACTCATCAGATGGAGCCTCTCTGTTGGGTCCTGCTGAACCACACTGCCAGCTGAGAAGAGATTCATTGCTGTAAAACCTGGCCCTGGTATTGCTCTTTATCAAACACACATGCTTAGATAATTGACGACAGCACTTCACTCACCAATGTCATATTGCACACTCAAGGCAAGTTTGGGCCACAGCATGATTAGTGCAAAGGAAGCGTAGAAGTGCACATCGTATGTGTTGTACATTCTGTACTCCTGACCTGGGAAACATCATAAAACACATACTTTGTTTTCTCTTTTGCCAACCCTGAATATTTCTCAAAGTTTAATATACATTTTGAATCAGTTGAGCACTGAAAATAAATGCAGGAGGGTCACATTATTTTCAATTCTGACCACATGGATGTGGTATAAAATTGAAAATACAGCATGCAACCATAACACTGAAATGTAAATTGATAATTTTGCCATTCATTATCGAATAATCTGCCAATTATTTGCCTATAAAATGTCAGAAAAACATTAAAGAACCAGGGAATTTTGCATGAAATGTTGTGAAATTATTTATCTATTATCAAAATTAACCACTCAATTGACTAATTGTTTCAGCTCTAAACGGTCTAGTCTTGCAGACTATAAACCTGTTCCCTTAGTGCTTACCTTCTAGGTAGGCAAAACGGCCGTACTCCTTCACGACAGCAGGCTGAGCTGGCAGCCCCCCGTCCTCGCTGCGCACGCCACCACTGACATCAGCGTCTTCCGGTAGGTCTGTCCACACCGTCCCTCCGTCCGCCACGAAGTACAACTCGTTGAACAGGGCCGACTTATACCAGGAAGGGAGAGAGCTGCAACGCACAAGTGAATGTACAAGCCAAGGGGACAGGATGAACAATCACTGCGTAAGCATTCATATATGGAAAACGGGATGTCTACATTATTGATTGGTAGGTATTGAGGTCGGAGTTGTGAACTACCTATCCTGCAGTATGGGTCTCTGCCACTCCTCAATGCTCTTCTCCCACTGTCTGTAGTGTGTTAGGGCGTAGTGACTGAGAGAGGGGGACGCATCCCCTTTGGTCCCAAAGTAATGAGTGTATCTCCTGGAAACAGATGATGGGAGCACAAGGACAGAAAACATTGTATTTGGATTCACTGGACATTTTCACTGGACATTTTAGGCTTTTAAAAATATATTTTAGTAAGTCTAACTTTTGTAGTGAATGACCTCATTATTTCACAGTGAAGTCAGAGGTGTACCAGTTTCAGTGTTTTCAGTGTCATTGAAAGTATTTGTAGTTTGGAAGTAATACAGTATATTGGTTTGGTCGTCACTGTCGGCACTTTTGCAAGCAGGGAGGCCTGTGTTGTGCTGTGGTCATTATATATAAATTATTCATGCTGTCATCACATTTCAGTGACACTGCCGTTCGGTTAAGAGTCACAAATGCAAATGTAATACAAAAACAGGGAGAAAGATGCCTCTCCGGTTCTTTAAACCAACATACTGTGTGTGCGTTTCCTTTTGTGTTCCCTGTACCTGGTGTGTTCCCTCTCCCTGGAGCCGAAGGTGATTTTGGGCATGTCCCAGGACAGGCTGAACTCCAGGCTGTTCTGGCTCTGAGCCGGCACTGAGCAGCCGACAGCCAAGGCTGCCGCCACCTTTTCTCCCTTAGGCGTCGGCGGGCTGGACCCTGCAGTAAGTGAGAGAGGGAGGGGAGGACACAGAGGGAGGTTGGCAGAGGTCATATATGGCATCTCCATCAAACTCACAGAATGACACTGTGCAAAAATAATGATAAATGGAGAAAATGCCACAAAGTACAGGTTGTTAAACATCTTACTTTTTACTTTAAAAGCATGTAGTGTTTACTGGTCTGCTCACAATGTTCAATGCTCCAGGGATTTTTACTATCGTGGGTGTTTTACTGAGCATCACTGTCTTTCATTGTGCTTCCTCTTTCCACTTCTTTTTATGTAACAACAATTTAAGACATCTGTTCCTTTATGTCTCCTGCCTCCACCGTCCCCTCACCGTTTTTAGGCACTGACCTGTAGGGGAGTCCAGTCGTCCGTCAGTGATGAGGTCACTCCAGAGGCCGCTGCAGGTTCCCTTTGGACTGAACGCTGTCTGGTGGCTGACTTCCCTGTCAGGCTGTTAAAATGTGCACACACACACACACACACACACACACACACACACACACACACACACACACACTCTTGGTAAATCGAAAACCTAATGCTCAGTAACACCACAGATTTCACAACATGCTGATTATTATAAATCTACTTCCAGATAACAGAGACTATTGTTACAAATCCTGTTTATTCCCTGGGAATTGCTTGTGCAGCGACCCACAACCTACTGCTTGAAGCAGCTAAAGTCACAAGCCTGCGAATCACACCTGTTCTCGGGCTGCGATGCACAGAGTGTAAGGGTTCACTGTAGTGCAGTGATGTAGCAAGACCCCAGACACCGCCTCCCCCTCCTTCTCCAGGTGGAATGGTTCATTCCAGTGTCCCCCGCTCTTGTCGTCCTTGTGTCCCGACCCGTTGACCATAGTAAACATGATGGAGACATCCAGAGCGTAGTCATTCTTGTTCTCTATGTCCCACACAAATACTGCCACTGGGAGACTAGAGTCCTGAGGGAAAGGAGATACATGGGGGAATAATAAGAATTTGGGGACCAAGCATGACGATGATGAGGATCAATGTTTTCACTGACTTTGCTTCAGTGATGTTGGATTGTTGATCATTGAATCAATCCATCGATCTGGGATCTCTTAGATTTTAATAGATTTATCACCAAGATACATACTAAGCAGGAAATTTCACTGCTGAAAAATCTACTTGTCAGCTCTCTGTCGACACATTGGCCGACATGAAATCAATCAATTTCCAAAAAACCTAAAGTTTTATTTTCCTAAAATCTACAAACTTGCTAGTTTGTTTCATAACTATATTGGACTGTATGAGGTCCAGGGCTGCCTCAGTTACCTGGTAGTCATGGGGGATAACTGGGGAGATCTGTCTGCAGGTTAAGGTGACATTCTGCCCGGGCAGGTGGTAGACGGTCCAGGCACGGGGGTACAAGGCGTGATAGAAGGCATACTCTCCACAATAGCCCCAGTTCCAGCCCTGTAATGTGGGAGGGCGCTCTACAGATAGCACCTGCTGGTAAACGGTTTGCCCCCCACGACGCAAACACACTGTGAACTAGGAAAAGGAAAAGAAGACAAAAGGACACGTGAACACAGTTTATCCTTTGTTTATGAGTAGGTTACATATGAGTCATTACCAGAGGTTTTATGTGATAAAGTGTGTAATTTACGCCTGTATTAGTATTGTTTGAAGTAACTGGAAATTGTTCTAGCATCAAACTCCAAAGTGGCAGCATTGGTAATATGTTAATGTGACATTTAGTTGCCTACATTTGGCCAGTTACTCAGGGGAATAGGATCCATTAATACAGAAAGGGTTTATTTTCTCTTCAGCATTTGGCTGGTACTTGATACTGTTTTCCTTCTGAAGGTTTTATGACACCTAAACCAGTAACATACCCATAAAAGTCTAGAGAAAGGTTATTGCTTATCAGGAATGTAAAACTGTGACTTTACAGGCAGGAGGAGTATTTGTTGGATTTTGTTTGCTGAGATTCAAATAAAGTCAGTGAGCCGTTGTACAGGACATAAGGGGCCCAAAATATATAAAGCCAGATAAATATCCTTTAACTAAGTCATTCTTTATGATGTAGTACGCTTTCACACGAGTCTCTGGCTATTTAAGATCATATGTACCTGGTTTGCTGTGACAGTTTTGTAGTGGTACATCCCAGGGTTAAGTTGCCATCTGCAGAACTCCCCCCTCCAACCTCTCGTGATGGTACCTCCTCCAATACCGCCGAGCGGAGCGCCTGCAAATCAGAGTCTGGTGTCAATTTGGAGAAATAGCGGGGGGGAAGCAGATTAATGGATAATCCAAAGCTATATGAGAGGAAATACAGGAAGTTCTATCTTAACTCAAACTAGGTCAAAGATTAGATAAAATTATTGATCAGAATCACACGGATAGTCCACAGATTCCACATAGTCCACATATTTATAGAGACTTTATTTAAATAATGCGTGCATGTTGGACCACTTGGATGGACCTGAACTCACCATATATTTGACGCAAGGGTTGGGCATTAAACATGTCAATGAATGGAGCTTTCTTTTCCACCTGGGTCTTCTTGTACCACCATTTTAGATACCTGGGTGAACACATATACAGCATACAGTACACAGATTACCATAGAATCATAAGTGGTAGGATGCAAATAAATGAAAATGGTTGGAAACAAGCGAGGAAATCAACAAATATTCAGACTGACAGTGAGTGAGTAAAAACACAGTTAAACATGTCATGTGAAGGCAGCATGTAACTACAGTCATGTGTTGAAAGTTGTGGATAGGGATGCTCTTAATTTTCAAATGAGTTTAAAATTAACCATCAAACGCAGATGTGTAATTAGTAAACATGCTTTTTCTTCTGGTTTGTTTCCAAGGCTTTAGCACTCTGAGCCCAAGCTGGAACCAACAGTGAAACACACACACGATTGTGCAACTGCATGAAGGAAGCACTTGTAAAATGAGGGCAATGAAGTCCAAGTGGTGGCTCCACTTTATCGGAGTGGTGTTAACAGTGTGAGTATGTGTGCATGAATGTGTGTCTAGGTGCTCGCTATCCCGTCAGGGTTGTACTGTGTAAAATATTAATTAGGCTATGTTACGCAAGGTTTCAAACAGCTCCTGGAGCCCCAGGTTGGAGGCTCAGAAGATCACAGTAAACGTAGGAGTCAGTAATCTGTTTATAGTCTGATCTCAGACATGGTAGATTTTCTGCTAACATGCAGAATTGTAGAAGTATAAAGTTGCTGTTGTGGGTTGAGGAGGTGTATTGAGATGCCATTAGTTCAGCACAGAACAGGTTGCAGTGCTAATAATGCACAGTCGTTACATTTCACCTGCATTATTTGAACTTTTGCAGCAAGCAAACAGGTTGGTTGACACCTCCAATGACTAAGCACTTACTTTGCAGGTGCTGCAGTTAGGTGCTCACCATTTGACAATGCTGAACAAGTGGGCTAAAAACATGTAGCTCAGGGAACAGAACAACGGGCATCTCTAGTATTAAAACCACCATCGATCATGTTTGGGTCCTCGTCGCTCTGTGGTCTAAGGCCGATTTAAACTTTCCAGGAACACCTCGACTAGAGTGCAAGCTTCAAAATAAATAAATCCCAAATGACAGCTTCAACAACCACTTCTTTGTAGATTGTATAGCAGGGTTTTCCCTAAGAAGGAAGAGAGAACCCTGCCATAGCAACCTAATATTAATGTAGGTCATCAGCTCTACAGTATCTACATTATCAACAGTCAAAAACAGTGGGGGACGAAGCTTTGAGCTCTTTCTCTGTGTGACCTTGTTTACACACAAGAATAATCAATAATCTTTCAGCCACAGAGGGCTTTCGGCTTGTTGTGAGGAAGATCCCGTGCGTCTGCAAAATTTTCTGTGCCCAACAATGCGGGGCCTGACTGTACTGCCAACAATAACTTCACAGGACAGCTCAGTCCAGAGAAAGAACAATGGTCCGCCGATAGAGCTCCACTCAGGAGGAGATGAATGGGCTTTAAAGCGTGTTATTTGAGGCCACGGCAGGTTATTGTCGGGATCTTGATGTCCTGCAGCTCAGCTGGAATGCAAACAATGGCGCTCGACCCGATCCGGCTCGGTTAATACAGGCCAAATAACCCGTTCATGCTCGAGCCGCCATCTTGTTCACCACCACGGTCGACCCATTATTAAAAGGTGCTTGTAGCGCAATGAAGGCAAAGAGTTGCACGTCCCACTAATTGATATACAATCACAAACACATTTACCATTCAGCAGATTTAGGTAGACGCATTGGTCCACTGATGAGGCAAACAAATCAACTGTTCCTTATAATGACAGAGGAGGTTGAAGACAAGGTTTCAGATCTGGGCTGCACTGTCATACCTGTGCCAGTTTAGTTTTTAAATATTTACTTTCCCCTCAAAGTTTAATTCTAAGATATGAACTTATTGTTCCACAGCCTTTCACTGATGGTAACAAAACATTTTTTTTTTTTGTATTATAGTAATCCAACATTGCTACATCTCTTACTGAAGAGCCGAGGGCATGGCTCTACCTGGATTAAATAATAACCCAGTTTCAAAACACTCTTTAACCAAGCCCCTCCTTCTGCAGGACGGCTATCATGTTAATCTGAGCAATAATTGACACATGTTGCCATGGAAATTAAGCAAACCGAGACACACATTGTATGAATAATGGGAGAGAGCCTCGCTGTTTGGATTTGACTGAGCTGAGGGTGCAGTCTGTTTGGTTTGCAGCAACATTGCAACAGAAGTGAAGCAAGTTTGTGGTTTAAACTGTTTTCTGGGAGCTTGTTGTATCTCAGCGGAGCACAATGTCACGCCTCGCTGCTGTTTGCCCACAGCTGAAAGGAATTTACATGTTGTCATATCATTGGGATTGGGGGTGAAAGTAGATAAAAGCTTGGGTTATTCAGTCAAATCATTTTTATTTTATTTTTTTTAATTATTTTTGTTGAAAAACAAGAACTACACAGGTCAACATACACCAGTCACCAAAGAGCAGGCCTGATGACGGACTGATGGACGATGACTGTCACACAGCCAAGGACTCCTCAGTCAAGCCACGCTCTGGACTGAACTGATAACTGAAAAAGAAAAAAGTGTTGCTGGCTGTGCGCCCGACAATCAACTAAAGCTGCAGAATGTATTACTTTGCATCTCAGATGTCAGCAGGGTTGTTGGATAAATAAACGCCGGATCAACAGATGTGGAGATCTGGGCTCTTTTAAAGCTCAACTCGCTGGCAACTTTACAAGCAGACATATCATGTTTGTGAGACCACCTCAACCTTCCTGCCTTTGTTCCTGAAGAGGTATTTGAAGTCATGGAAGAGTAAATAAACTGCACCTTGAACCTGAAGTTGACCTGGGACCAGAGCTCATATACCACTTTAAAGAAAGGTTCAGACCTATCTATCATCTGCACTTGAATAGACTGAACTAAAATGGCAGACCACACTGCAAAAGAACCTTTCAGCCCCCTTATCAGGTGTTTATGGTGCTCCTCCAATCTGTACACATGGACAGAAGCAAACAGACACAGCAACCTTATACGTTTAGCCATTTTGAGAAAAGCAGACAAAAGGTAATGAGCTGTGGTTATCTGTTTGCATTGTGCACAAACAAGTAATAAGTTTAATACCCTTTTAATGCTTCTTGCTGGGTGACTATATTGAATGCTGAATATATCTTTTAAACAGCCTTAATGTGGACAGTTGATTGTTTTCTATCATTGGAGTGCGTGGAAAATTCGACATGATAACTTGTGGGACCATTTCAAGGCAGGATTGCAATTCACGCTGGCTCTCCATTGTGGGTGGAGAAATATGACACTATAGGCTAATGCCTCACCAGGTGCTGCACCCTGGAAACGTTCCCATGGGTTGAACGGTATAGACTAAAAGTTGTCATGACACATGAGGATGTAAACTGAAAACATCCCGTGTCAATAGAGGAAAAAATCTCTCGGGTGCACAACATGTTAAAAAACATTACTGTTGTAAAATCACTTTACAACGTCGCTCCTCAATTTGCATCTTATCATAATGACTGGAAACCACTTGATATGTGAAATATGAAAAAAAATCTTGTTTTTTAATCTGCATTTTTAGTGTTTTGTACATTACGTGGAGGGCCAGAGAGTGAAGGTCTCACCTGATACCGAGTCCAATGTGGTCCAAGAGGTTGGACAGCGAGACATCTTTTGCTTGAAAGGGCTTCCTCCTCTCCTTGAACTCGTGTGCCAGACAGATACGCCAACCCTCCTTGGGTACCCCATACCCCATTTCCTTGGAGACATACCTACTCATGAGGTCCGCTGTGGATTTCTCACCCCACTCAGAAGTCATTTTAGCAGGATGCCCAGCAATAGGGAGCTTGAAGTAGAGAATGGGAGCCGGAAAACAGGGAGTTGTCACCACCTTTTGTACACAAGAGTCAGTTTATCGTGCCTTCACCATGGGGCGAAAACAGCCGGGCGGTAGCTACATGTGTCACAGAAAAGTTGAGTCGGGACAGTAAGCTGCAAAGAGTCATTCCTGTGAGGCAAACCGGTTTTTCAACTGTCTCTGAATGCCTACAGGACTGGGGCAGACTGGGAAATGTTTCGTATTTTAGGTAGGAGGTCCCAGTGCCATTATAATCTGATTAGTGTCCACAAGAGTATTCAGCCTCTCCAGCTCAATTTGTTTGTATCCTTGGGGACTATTTGCAGCAACGTGCTTCACCATCGCCCTCTGGATTCCTGTGTTAAGAGTCCTCTATGGAGGGAGGGATGGATGGATGACAATCAAAGATCAACAGGAAGTGTCGAGGATGCTGATCTCAGTCATTTAGCGGGGACACCTTCAATGAGATCAAACAGGATGAAAACGAAACGGTTAAAAGAGATGTGGTCACATTTACCTGGTGCAGCTGCATAGATAGAGGGCCGAAATCAAGCAACCGGCGGTTAGCTGCAAACTGATAACAATATATCATTAATCATGCAACGTTAACCAAGCCACCCGTTTGCTTTAAAGCCACGGACCAGTGCATACTAACTCGACATTGAACAGCGGGAGGGAAGAGATTAATATGTTTTAAATACCGGTGCGACGGCGTCATCCCTCCGCTGCATCAGCCCGACCTCTGACAGATCCCGGTAGCTTCTGCTAGCACGGCGCTCGATACGGCTATACGTTTACATTAGTGACAGAAGTTATTTTTTCCCTCAGGTTTGTATTTCAGGTAGCAATTTCCCTCAGGCTGCCACCGGTTGTCATCTCTATTTGCGAGTGTGGCGTATCCAAACCTCAAACCAGGCCACTCGTTCTGCTTTAAAGTGGAAATCAAAGAATTGCTGTCTGTTCTTGGAGGTTGGTGGTCAAAATCAGTAGATATCCTGGTGGTGAGCGGTGCCTGACAAACCGGACTGAGGGAACGAGATAGCACCTGTCAGCAAAGCCGCTCTTGACTATACCATCAGAGTAAAAAAGGGGGGGGGGGGGGGGGGATTACATTCATCCTTACGTATTAATTTTCCCTCCACTTGTCAGGCATCCATGAATTTTTGTTAACATACAGTAGATAAAAGTGTTATAAAACGAGAGTGTGTGGAATGTGGGGCGTTGATGCACAAAAGTAAATGTTATTTGCAAATATTGAGTTTACGCCTCCCTTCCAGTTACCATGGCAACAGCCACCTCTCGTTTACGGTGCCACGGGACGTTTTCTTCATGGCCGACCAAAAAACATCACTGAAATCATACATTGCCGTTTTAGTCTTTAAAAAAATGTTAAATCAAAGTTAAGATGCCACGAAAATGTTAAATAGAAGTTGCGCTTTGAGGAAATGTAGGTTTTATGATGTTTGTTTTTATTCTTTAGGAGTTTTGTTCTTCCTTTGGCTCGTTATTGGTCGACCAGCAGCGGATATAGCAGAGCGACGAAGCGGTATGTTGTTTACTGCAGCTGGAGTGCTAGCTAACTACATGAGATATGGTCAGTTCTTCTGGAAACACAGTCAGGTTCTTTATTGTTTTATTTGAGGAGTAAATGTAAGTCCTTCTTGGGTTCAGACAACGTAATTGTCTCGCTGCAGGATCGTCGGAGGCCAAGGTATGTGCCCAAATTGTCCTTAAAACAGCAGCCATTTGTCTGCAGGGTGACTACCGTGTGGCGGTGTGTTTACACAAAACTCTGCTGTGATCTGTCTGCGATAACCAACCAAAGTATTTCGGATCTTTAATTTGGTAACGTAGCGTTGTGGGTTTGTAACGTTACAGATGATCGAGGTGGTGGCCTCCATGGCCCGAGGCCCCGTGTTTCTCGCCGGGGAGCTCCTGGAGTGTCTCATCACATTCACCAACCCGATGTCCCACCTCTCCACCTCTGCCAGCAGGTAGGGTTGAACTCCCTTCACCTCTTCACCGATCACAGACCTGGACATGGTTTCTTCTGTTTCTGAACTCGTGTTGTACACACATTAAAACTCTTTGAAAGGAAAATTTGGAGGATATCTTGAGGAAGCCAAGCTTAGAAAGTGCATCAAAAATCAACAAAGATTACTACACAGAGCTATATATATTAGATATAATTTAGATAGAAGCCAAAGGACTGGTACTTTACTACTGGCAAATATTAATGCATTCCTGAAAAACAGCATTTATGTCTTTTTTACTGGGATCTTGGTATTGTTGAGGATTCACTTCATTGCCCCGAAAACAAAGTCTGGAGGAATCCATTATTTGGAAGCGTTTGGTTGTCTGTATTAATATGTTGAGTTGGCTTATTAAAGAAGGATATTTATGTTTTGCTCAGTTTTTTTTAAGTTAAATGTTTTCTTTTTGGTATGGTGGATCTGTTCATCCTTACTGTTACACAATCATCCTGGATGTTAACTAGTGTCTTGTCACCCCATATGGACTGGGACCATGTGACCCCGGACACTTAAATCAATCATTTAACCGAACACTCTGTAAATGCCTTTGTGTAACTCTTGTTCTCCAGTGAGATGCTGGCATGGGCCAGTGCCCAGATCCACTGCCAGTTTCATGCCAGTGAGAGCAGAGTGGCCCTGCCGGCCCAGGGCACCAAGCAGGACGTCCAGGCTGAGAGCGACACAGTGCTTATTCCAAGCAGAGGTTAGTAAGGGGAGGAAAGTCTGAGATAAGCAGAAATTACAATCACTATATGACATAAAAACATTGATAGAACCACATTTAAATAAAGACTTTAGGTAATAGGTTTTGCCACAAACTAAAATACAACTAGTCTTAAGACAAAGACGGTTCTGTATATTATTAGCTTTAATGCTTCATGTGTTATATGCTTCGAGTCACCTCAACATTCCTTCAATTCCTCTCTTCTACAGGAGAACGAGGGCAGTGTGTGCTGGACACACCACCGAAGATACTATTCTGTGATCTGCGCCTGGACCCCGGGGAGAGCAAAACCTGTACGTGTGTACATATGGGGAAAAAAGTTTAGATCCATATGAATTCACAACTTTAAAATAAGTTAAATCTACTTAAGTGTCATAAAACTGTGAAAAACTAATATTGCTTTTGAAAGAAGAAATGGTGACAACACATTTACATTATAGAGATTTTAAATGTTTCATATCTAGTATTGTCTTTCCAAATGGTTGTACAACATTTTAAATGATGTATTTGTTTCTTTGTGTGATTCAAGCGTACTCACTCTCCCTCAGATTCATACAGTGAGAATGTACCCATAGACGGTCCTCCTAGCTTCCGTGGTCAGGCGGTGAAGTACGTGTACAAACTGACCATCGGCTGCCAGAGAGTCAACTCTCCTATCAAACTACTTAGAGTTCCCTTCAGAGTGCTGGTTCTGCAAGGTGAGAAGAATTTAGACTACTTTTGATTTCAGTTGCTTGCATTTTGTACCACAGAGCTTCCAGTGTGAATGAGTTGTGTCACTTTGAATCCACAGGAGTGGTGAAATGTTTACTTCTGCTTCAACACCGTGTGTTCATGAATGTCGACCTTTTCCTTTCTAACCTGTAGGCATGCCAGAGCCTCCATTTCCCCAGGATGAGGAGGTTTCCCCTTCCAACCCGTTCCTGGAGGAAGAGGAGGCGAGCCGCAGGGATGCTCGGCCTTTGGAGAGAGCACTGGACATGCTGATGGTCACCACCTCAAGACGCTGCCCCCGTGAGTCTGATTCTCTGGCTCTTTGCTTTAGTTTAAAGCACAATGTTATCTTACTTTAGTTGTTTTAAAACCTAAATCCTTATGCTGATTTTGTCAGTTTCAGTTATTATTGTTATTTCATTGTCTTAATGTTAGTTGAGTATTTTCATATTATTATGTGAAATTGTAAACTCTCCTTCTGATACATCTGTCATCCACAGGAGGACATAAAGTTCACAGCAAGAAATAAAACTGTTCTGCCTCACTAGCTTAAGTGTTAGATCCGTGTCATTAGTTGGTGCGTCTTTGTTAACCAGCAGAGCAGAAAATTTCACGCTAGATTTGACATATCAAAAGAACATGTGCTAAAATGGATGACACATGTAAAACAAAAAGTAATTTCAGTGTGAAATGTAAACTAGACACAAACAGTACTGGTATTCTACTTTTATGAATTATATTTTCCACAGCTTCTTATTTGGATGTCCACATTTGACCCGTGTTCATTTTTTTTGTCCAGACATGTTTAATATCACCAACATGCGTGGGAAAGTGGCAAAGTTCTGCATCTTTAAGATTGTTTACAGACTCGGGGAGGACATCATCGGCACATTCAACTTCTCAGAGGGAGACATTCCCTGCTTGCAGGTCTGTTTCCTGCTCTTGTTGCACTCTCAGTTTTTGTTTATTAGTTTTTCCCCATTTAATCTTCTGTACCTGTGTATACGTTTGCCAGTATTCAGTGAGTCTCCAGAGTGAGGAGGAGATCCAGCAGCAGTACCAGCGGCGTCCCGGACAGGCTGTCGGTGTGACTGGACACGGACGACACATGGAGTCCTGCCTCCACACCGCCTCCAGCCACTTCTCTCTCCCCATCCCCCTCAACGTCACCCCGGGTTTCAGCACAGACATGGGTCAGTCGCCAGTAGGCTGAAACATGTCCATCTCTCTGGCAGATGTTTCAGACACCACATTTTAGATATTTTCTTCCCATGCTTCCAATTGTGATAATATTTACACGGTCTTCTAGCATTTAAGAATGACACGGATTGGTCTGATAGAGATGTTTTGGGGTTGTATACTTTTTTTGGTCAAACATAAAATTAGTGCAAACCTTTTGACATAGTGAAAATATTTTGGTTGTTAGGACTGTTATTAATGAATGTTTCATGATCCATCTTTGGACTTAATGTTAATTGAAATCATTATCACAACAAACGCATAATATTAGATTCAGTTTGATTTACACTTCCCGAGGACATCATTAACTCTAATGTCCATCGAAAATAAAGGTTTATAAATCTGCTTAGAGCAATGCTTCTTATTACTCCAGAACTTGCCTAAGAATCAACACATAAGTTTTCTTCAGTATCAAAGTAATACAGTGATAGTTGTCTGAACATTCATGGGTACATTGCAAACAGGAACTGCTAATGGCTAATTCTGCATACTTTTAGTTTATAATTTTTATTTACTTTTTTAGTGGGGTGGAGCACAGTGTCAGACTTTGAAAACCCCTGATTTTAGAACATTTCACATTAAAAATAAAATAAAATAAATTATTATTGAATATTTTATTTACAACATTTAATAGTTTATTTCGGCTCACGTTAGTGCCTTTTTAATAACTGTATGTGCCAGATGCTCACTTGAGTATCAGGCTTCCTTCTAACTCCACAACATGAGGGATCAGATGAAACTGTTTTATATCACATATCAACTTAACCAAAATTTGAACCCTGCTTGTACAGTGATCCTGAGGTGGCGCCTGCACTTTGAATTCGTCACCGCCCGGGATCCCATGGAACCACCCACAGTTCTGCAGAACCAATCAGAGGTTACAGTTTGGACCGGGGCGGAGCACGTCGACGTGGATACCTTCAGCTGGGATCTGCCGATCAAAGTCCTGCCCACCAACCCGGCCTTGGCGTCCTACATGTCCCACTTTACAGGGACCAACAGCATTAATATTTGACAGTTGTGTGTGTGAGATTGTGAACATTAAATAATCAGGAGTTAATATTGTGTTTCTGATGGGATCGATAGAGGTGTGTGTGTCTGTGTGTTTGAGACAGAGTTTTTTTCTTTCCTGATGAGAAATGTTTGCACAGAGGGCACATTTCTGGAACAAATGGGCATTTTTGTTGTTGTTTCCATTGTATATTCAGAGCCTGTGATGTATTCCATATGTAAAGTATGTTTTGCCTTTTTCATTATTTTTCATTGTTTAAGTGCATCTTTCCTTTTTTGGAGATCCACACACATTGACCTTATGGAATGCAACTATCTCTGTGGTTGCTGTGCATTTCTGTATTTATTTTATTTTGATTTGTTTATTCACTCTTACACTTCTTTCTCATTTTATGTAACAAACGTTTCTTACTCAAAATATTTTTACTGTATAACTGTTTTTCTTTCAGCTTGAGCAAAGGCTGTATTGAGATGTAAATATTACGAGAGAAAAATTAATTAAAATTGTGATTTAAATTTGATAGATGTGAGGCAGCCATTCATTACTTCACACAAATTCAACATAATTTCTCCTTGTAAACAAGATTTTTATTTGGAGGATAAATGAGTTACAGCAGAGAACAGGTCAAATTCAACAGGAATCGTTATATATTAATGTACGTATATATTTGCTTATATTTACAATAACTCATTATTGGATTAATTAAAGAAATGGCATTTGGCTTAGTATAAATGTCCCTAAAAATATTGAAGAAAGAAGTCTCTAAATGTCCATATGTGCAGGTTATTTAGCATTAAAATCTCCCCAAACAACTTATTACAACGTATTAAAATGAAGTTGTGCAGCTTCTGCTTCTTTCAGTATGTAGCTCATATCAACCATGAGCAGACAAACCACTCAATATTATAACTAATATCAAACATAAACTGAAAATGAAGTTTCATCTAAAGAAGACCGATGCTTAAATTTCCTAAATTTGTTAACATGGTACATCAAAAAATTCTCTGCTGGAAAATGCTGCAGTTTTGCTTAAATATATTTTCACAGACAAATTTCACTCACATTTCCTTCATTGATGATGCAATCCAAAAATTGGTGATGCTGTTAAAGTTTATATTAGTACAAGATGTGGATAAAAGTGGTTACTGATATTTAACTGTAGTGAGTATTGGTTTCACAGGCAAACATTGAACAGCTCATCGCTGGTCTGAGCAGTTTTCTACTCCATGAGCTGTTGCTGCAGCTCAAGCGATCCGTGGCTTGGGTCCTTGATGTTCTCACCTGGGGAGCAGGGCAGGCGGGGGTCGGCTGTCTGGACCAGGAACACTTTGCAAGTCACTGGCTCCACCCGCACCTCACACCACGCAGGGAAATCCACCGGCCGATGCACCCTGGACAGTTATCAAGGTAAAAGAGAAGACTCTATGGCTTTTTGGAGCTTTTCAAGCACTCTTATGTCTTCAAAAAAATACTTTTCCTTGCATTCTCCACTTTGTTCTTTGTCATGTGGACTGTAAATCCCACAAACAAAGTTTGATTCAGATTCTTGTGCTGGTTCAGCAGCGTCATACAGTAATGCACTTATAGGTTGCAGGATGTTGATCTCCCAAAACAGTATTGTACTTAAGTAGAGTTTTGATGTACCTTACTTCCATTTCATGTTACTTTATGCTTCTACTCTACTACATTTTAGAGAGAAACATCATATTTTTTACTCCATTACATTTATTTTTAACTTTAAGTTACTAGTTATAATATTAATAATATAATCAACCCATAATATATATTGTAAAATCTGACTATAAAATATGATATTATTGATAAAAGGTCCATTCTGCATCATAACTAATTTTACTTTTAATACTCAGGTACATTTTGAATTTTGAATGCAGGACTTGTAACAGAGTATTTTCTAAATTGTGGTATTGCCATTTTTACTTAAAGATCCTGAATGCACAAATTTTCCCATGAAGACACATCAAGTTAGATCCGTCATTATGAAGTAACGTTTGCTGCTTCGTGCAGTCTCTCTGGAGTCACAGTACAGTACAGTAACTGTGGGCATCTGGACACCAAACCACAGAGGTTGTTTGTGTACTCACGTCTCGCAGCAGCCGACGCCGACAGGGTGCAGACAGGTGCACTGCATACAAGCGTTGTCCATCCAGGTTTCACCCAGGGAGTAGTGTCTCCCCTCGAACGCACACAGTGCTGAAACAACACATGGCAGTGAAAAATTAACACAGAAATATGCATTCTTTTTTTTTTTTTAAAGAATGGAGATATACATTTTGTTTTTTTTACATCCAGGTAAGATTTTAGAGCGTGGGACCTCACCTCTGGAGTTGAAGTGGCACTCCATGGGTGCAGCCGACCCACCGCTGGTCCACAGAAGAAACCCTGCAGCTGCAAGCACCCAGTTAACCGTGGCGAGCTCCATCTTCATCTGGTCTGGTCAGCCTCTGGTTCCTCTTCTCCCTTTGCTCCCTTATTTATACATCCTGAGGCTTTACGACCACGGCGTGGAGGTGTGGTCAGCACCGTCATGTGGCCCACAGGCCTGGCTGAGGAAGGTGTAAGCGGTGCCATCCACTGGGGAATGAGGAGGTGGTGGTTTGTGTGGAGGGGGGTGAAGAGAAGGGAAATCTTGTATTTTGGCGTATCTTGTGTTTTGGCACTCTGGAGATCACCTCACTGCGCTTCAGCGGGCATGAACCTCTAAAGTGATAGAAACAATGACACATCTATGTGGTGACTAAGAGAGGGAAGGGTAGGAGAGAGGTGAGATGGAGGGCAGGGGGAGAGAGAGGTGACGTCCAAGGAGAGTAGGAGGAAGAGAGAGAGAGGGATGGGATGGAATTATCAAACATGATTCATCACCATTCAAACTCTCGTATGGTTTTGCCGGCCAGGACTTGATTTGACCAATGAACATGTAAAACACATGCCTGAAAATATTGATCTAGTGTGCCACTATAGTTACTAAGTCACTTGCACAGACAGGAGATAGATTAAAGGAAATGATTTAATAAAATGTCATATGCAGATGCTTCCATACAGGGAGTCACTGAATCGTTTGATGAGTATAAAAATGATATGTATCATCCTTTATTGTGTCGCCCATTAGTATATTCATACACAACAGGGGCCCGCTGTAACCTCTGACCCCGTCTACCTCGGCAGAATTACCTCATATTAATGATGTCACATCATAAACTCCAGTTTGTGACCTCATGTGTGTCCTGTCCAACCGTCCAACCCCAAAGGAATGATGAGCATGCAGAGAGTCAGGGAAGAAGAAACAAGACTTAAAGCTATTATGTGTTAAATTACATATTCTATATTCAATAGACATATACAACAGAGCTCAACTGATGTATCAGAGGGTCGATATCATTAGCCAGTATTGGCTTTTATGTAAGAGGATCAACATTTAAAAACATACAATATTGCAGTTAATGCGCTGTGAGTAATTTAGAAAAAGGGTAATTATTACACAGTTTGAATAGAAGTTGATCAGAAGATGTTGATTAAAAGTTAGTATATGGTGGTATCGATCTTCTCATCTAACTCTCTTCAAGGAAGTGAATAAGCTTATCTATAACTATTCCTTTAAGACTAAATTTGACCAATTTTTTTATCACAAGGTCCATTTACTTGTTGTTTTCTGGGGCTTTCAGCAAATTTCTCACATCATCATATTTATATTCATGATAAAGGCCTTGAAATATGGCCGAAAGCTCCAGAAAAACCAAGTAAGTGTACATTAAAAAATAAGGGTGCTTTCCAAGGTTAAGAATTAATCTCAACTTTAAAGAAAAAATCTATTTTTTAGCACTTTAATACCCTTTTGCAAGTATTTTGATCACAACTGTTTTATCACTAGAGATCATTACTAAAACTCTATGTGCTTGTGACATAATTTGGCTTATATACCATTGATTTCAGTAACCATTATCCATTGTGCTCTAGTTTACTGTTTATATTTCCGCGTAATCCTTTGTGTCTGATCTCACAAGTTCATCCAATTAAAAAAATAGCCAAAAAGTATAAAATGTGATCCGACCTGACTAACCGGGCCAACAAAACATTAGCTCATCTTCTCCCAGTTGTTTGGTATTTGCTGTCTGAGGTGCAAAAATCATAGGAAAAATCTTCTCAAGCCTCTCACAGGAGGCCCCGAGGCCTCATAACGTGATTTTACGTGCCATTCCTCTGGTACAGTAGTCTGAGAGTGTTGATAGGCCTCCCACATCAGTCAGGGGTGCTTCTTCATTCATATGACTCACAGTTGCCTCTCTCAAGCTGTGCTTTGTTTCTATGAGGACTTGTTGCAGTTCAAGTACTGTTGTCACTAATATGAGGAATATAAGGTAACAATAAATAATATTAAGCCCTGATAGCAGAGCTGGTCAGCATTTCAGAGGATGGAATATGTTTTAATGGCAGAGGTTCCTCCATAAGTTCAGCTGCTGACAATAAGTTCACACCCCAATTTGACAACCAGTTGTCGTCAGCGTCGATGAAAAGGGAGGGCCTCATGAAAACAAAAGATGAGGATTTTCCTGTCGTACGCCTGTTCCTCTTCACGGATATGCACTTCATTGGTGACAAGTGTGTTTTAATTTGGAAGAATGTTCTGTTTGAAAGTTCAAGGGGCTGTCATCATGTTTGGTATCTTTTTGTTATTCAACAAAAGGACTGCTTTATTGTAGTTTTATTTTGTTATGTAGTTTCCATAAAGACAAACTGTACTGTAAGAGGCTCGTAAACTCATGCTGTAAAAATGTCTTCTTTCATTACCTAAACTGTTGTGCATTAATTTACCCACACTGTCTTTCCTTTCATTTTAGTGGAGAAAATGGAATTGCACCTATGTGATTTGTTATTAGTTGCATTATTAATAGCCTTAATAAATAAGCAATGCAGAATATCCCAATTTGGACCTATAATATGTATTAAAAGTTCAGCTGCAATTAAATATGTTTTGCTTTACAAGCAACATTTGCAAAGGCCCTGGCAACAGCCCACAAAATCAATACATAAAGTCATAAATACAAATTTACTTTAAGTTTTTAACAAACTATTTAGTAATATAAACATATGCACAAAGGGAATATGAATACAGAAAAGTAAACGTGCTTATGAAATGTAGTAGAATGAACAACTTTATGAACAAGGAAAAATAAACAACAAAAGTTCATAATGGTGTATGCTGTTTTTGTTTATTGTGTCATGCACTGCTCATAATACAACAAATATATAGTTTCAGTGGGGAAAGAAAACCTTGTACAAAAGACCATAAATTACTACAAAAACTCCACATCATGAACAGAAACTCAAGGTCCACTTACTAGCTGTTTCCAAAGCTTTCAAAAGTATCTCATGGTCTTCACAAGCACATGGAGTTTGCTCAGTTGTCATGGAGATTAATCTGTTGCCATGCCAGCTCAGGAGCTGTTATGATTTAATCCATCGCAGTCTCATGGCAACAGGTAGGCCTACATCTCCATGACAACTCAGCAAACGCAATCTGCTGATGAAGACTGTGTGATACTGCTAAAATTCAAGCAAAAAAAACAGTACGTGGACCTTGATTTGGGGTTGTTTTGTCTCCTCTACCAATCTCTACAAATAGCACTTGTTACAGTTTTGGCGACAGAGAATTAAGATAATAAGAAAGAAATATAGATGCAGATCTTCGGAAAACATTTTAATGGCTTTATTCAATTAAAACTTGCTTACCACACAGAAAAGAAAAAAAAATACAATACATTATTTCCATATACAATAATATTTCTAATTGTCAAATAATGCTTTGTCAACATGACGCTCTCGGGTGTACTGTCCCTTTAAGAAGCGTGCCGCAAACCCCGCCTCTTTTCCACTTCCTGTTTGGACCCTTCAGACTCGACCAATCGACACACGACACATCGATCGGCCGCTCAGTAGAGTCAACCCTACCGCATCGACAGTCGATTACTTTCTCCTGGCAGTAGATTTCGGTTTGTGCTGTGTTGTTGTGCGGCTATCAAAAAACATCAAATCATGCCCGGTGGGACAGCCGTTAAAATAATGTCTTTACCGTGACCGCAGGCACTCAGAGTTACCTTTCTAAACGTGTTCACGGACTGATAACGTCGCTGTCCGTGTGAGCTGCGGTTTGAACGGGCTGCTGGGTGTTGTTGTGCCGAGCCGAGGCCTTGTCGCAAAACCAACCGCTCGCCAAGTCTCTCAAAACCGTCCGGGATTTCATGTTGAAGTCGTCAGGTTTCTGGTTAGAAATTAAGTGTTTTCCCGTCGGAAGATGGACACTGATAAATTCAACTATGTTTACAGCTGTGACTTGGACATCAACGTCCAACTTAAGATGTAAGTTTTGTACTTAAGGCGTCGCTTTTGGTCAAGCGGTGTGACTAATCTATCTTGTGACCTGACAGGATGCTGTGTGTGTGTGTGTGTGTGTGTGTCTCACTGACTTTCAGCTTTAAACTCTGTCACAACAGACTGTTTATCCGTCTCATTTCAATTTAATGTGTTAAAATTATCTTGGAGAGTCAGTCTGACCTCGTACTGAAACAGTTTGTCAGTTCATTAATTAGTCCTTGGACAGAACATCAATCGTAATTTATATTTTGATCATGGAGCTAAGATATAAGGATTTTTCCTGGGGCAAATTTGAGCTGACAAAAGTGTGATGAACATGTCTCTTTAGGCTCTTGGCATTTTATTAACAAATTGATTAATGGAGATAATAATCTACAAATTAATTGACATACCCCCTTGAAAGAAAAGTAACAAACTCTGCACATTTGTGAAGGTGTGTCCAAAAAAGTGTAGTTTTGTTTCATAACTTTTTATCAGAAATGTAACTCAACTAATAGGCCTTCTTCTCTACAAAGTTTCCCAAAATTTGTTAAAAAATAAATTCTTATATATTGCATTATATTGTTTGTTTTATGTTTATTGTGTTTATCGGTGAGACAATGTTCCTGCCCTGTTGGGACAATACAGTTACTAAACTGAATCCAATATTTGACTGAAGTAGAGTTTGTCTGTTGTTTGTAGGATATTTATTTACTTCGCCATGACTCACATTGACTTTATTAAGCAGCTGTAACTGTGTCCAGCCTCTCTCCAGTCTACCTTTTTAAAGATTTTGTTCACATCAAGAACCAAAGAAAAAGAACAAATAGATCAGAAGTTGTAGAAATATGGAAATATGTTTATATATGTTTTTATTTATTTGTTCTTATACTTCTGGTTTATGTGTTACGTGTTAGTAGGTGAAACACCGTTAAATAAAAAAACAAAAACTTGAATACAATAGTTTTGAAAATGAAATCGACTGTAAAAGTGAGGTCTAACAAAACAATAAAAAAAACACAAACCTCTCCAGGAAAAAGGTTTACAAATGTTAAATTATTTGTGAGAGAACAAGTTGGAGCACTCTTGATAACATCAGCAAACATACTTGTTTCTCGTTTCTTCCTCACCTCCCTGCCCCGTCTCTTCTCTCCTCTTCCAGAGGAAGTTTAGAAGGAAAGCGAGAGCAGAAGAGCTACAAATCTTTGCTCGAAGACCCGATGCTGCGGTTCTCTGGCCTCTACCAGGAGAACTGCTCAGACCTCTACGTCACCTGTCAGGTGTTTGCTGAGGGGAAACCTCTCGCCCTGCCCGTTCGCACCTCGTACAAAGCGTTCAGCACACGTTGGAAGTGAGTACCATGCTCCCTCTTTCTGTGGGTTTTTTCTCTCCTGACCTCCGCTATAAAAAAAATCTGTAAATCTGCAATTAGAATGCATTTTCTTTACATTTGCTTATTCATGTAACTTTTTTGTCAGTTCTATTTAGTAGCAGAAATGCAGTATGCAGGTGTCAAATGAAGCAGACAACCCCCCAGAATGACATAAAAATTGTCTGTCATGTTTATTAGAATATTTTCAACACCAAAAGTTAACCACCCTCTAAGTATGTCCTATATTTTTCCTTCTTCAGAGCTGAAAAGACACAAAACTCCCTCCACTAGTACCAAATCCTGTAGCTTCAAAAACGTTATGTATTACTCCTTCTTCTTACACTCTATCCTATACTGTCTTTGTGGTCTCTCCTGCTGTCCTGTGCAGCTGGAACGAGTGGCTGCGGCTGCCAGTCAAGTACCCAGATCTTCCCCAAAGTGCCCAGGTTGCTCTCACAGTGTGGGACATCTATGGGCCCGGCAAAATCGTCGCTGTTGGCGGAACCACAGTCACCCTGTTTGGCAAATATGGGTGAGTCTAACCTAGCACTATCACGTTTTTTGTTTTTTTTTACTAATAGAATAAAACAATATTAGAAAGTTCTGTGATTTACTACAACAACAAAAAACCCACAATTTTGAAACCACTTCTCCTGTCTCCTAGTATGTTCCGGCAAGGGATGCATGACCTGAAAGTTTGGCCGGGTGTGGAGGGGGATGGAGGGGAGCCCACCACCACACCAGGCCGCACCAGCAGCAGCCTGACAGAGGACCAGATGGGCAGACTGGCCAAGGTACAGTACTATATGTGTGCTGACAGGAGACCAGCGTTGAGGATTGGAGAGAGAGGGAATTGTATTGGTGTTGGATAGGAGAAGGACAGGGTAGGACTGAATGGATGGGGGACAGAGACAGGATGGAGGGTGAAAAAGACACATTGTGTGTGCGTTAGAATAAAAGAGATGTCTAAATCATCATCTGTTCCAGGGCCCTGACCTGGAGGTACTCAGTGATGTGAGTACAAG
Source organism: Lateolabrax maculatus (assembly GCA_031216445.1). NCBI lineage: Eukaryota > Metazoa > Chordata > Actinopteri > Acropomatiformes > Lateolabracidae > Lateolabrax > Lateolabrax maculatus. The sequence goes on from CM062207.1 coordinate 6,392,056, forward strand.
TAGAGGAGTTAGTGTTGGCAATGCAGAGTGTGTGTGTGTGTGTGTGTGTGTGTGTGTGTGTGTGTGTGAGGGTGTGTTTGTGTACTGTATGTGTGTGAAGAAGACCTTGGTCCAAACATATTTGTAAATAAATTCTTCTTTTCACTTGTAACAAGCACCACTTAAATGAGGATTACCACATTAGAACAATTCAGGCAGTGCCAGGGAAGTTCACATTAAATAAACTTGTAAAAGATACGTCCTTCATGTATTAAATCCCTGAACCCTTTGCATTGTTCTATGTGGGAAACTTGTATGTTGTACAAACTCACTCAATGCATTTCCAAATACATTTTGACCCAGGTTTTGGTGTGAACACTTGTCTGTCCAGGTGTACGGCTCTGCTCTTGAAAGCATCACATGCGTTGGTTTTAAATTTTTCTGCTGTTGCCGTATGCAAGTGTGTTTTGTGTGAGTGCGTGTGCATGTTTTTGTTGTTTATTTGGACCCAAGTGTTTCTCAACTTGTTGCAGCTTTTTGGAATATTTAGATGAGGGCGTCAGAGAGATACTTTCATTTAAACATCATCTGATTGGATTGGCTTGTTTTTTAATCATGTTATTCCTAAAACAGACTCACTGATACATAATTTTTTTAATCCTGAGTGCAGTTGATTTAATCACAGCTCAGGTTTTTTTTTCTAGGCTGCTACCAGTTTATTTATATTTTAAAGAGTGAGTACTAATTCTAACCAGCTGAGTTGTGGGCTTCCTGTTCATGGCCAAATGTGTGCTTACATTCCCGACACCCACACTGACTGAGGAGTGGATTGGCTGCTGGGTGTGTGACCGGAGATGCTGGATTGGCTGCTGGCACTGGATTTGTGCATGATTGGTCGAGCTGTTTGCACATTAGCCACCATGCTGTGACCAGTTCTGCTGCCACAGAACCTCAACCTCTGTATTTTTTTTAATTTTTTTTAAATATATTTCGGTAAACCTTTTTCTTTTTCTCGTTTCCCTACTCTCTTTCTTCCTCTATTCTCTCAGCTGACAAAGGCCCATCGGCAGGGCCACATGGTGAAGGTTGACTGGCTGGACCGTCTGACCTTCAGAGAGATTGAGATGATCAACGAGGTCAGTTGGTTTAGCTGGACTGTTTCAAAACAGCATTTTTTGTTCATGTAGTGGAAAAAGCAACTTTGTTCCAGACTGAAATATCTCAACAAATGTAAATGCATTCGCGTGAACTTTTGTACAGACAATCATTAACCTCAGAGGATGAAGCCTAGACTTTGGTGATCCCCTGACTTTTCCTTGATTGTTACCTTTTGAGTGCAATGTCTTGACCAACTGTTGAATGGATTGGCTTAAAATTTGGGACGGACATTCATGTTCCCTTCAGGATAAATCCCTATAACTTTGGTAAACCCCCAACTTTCCATGTTGCGCTACCAACAGGTCAAAATCTTAATCCAACAGCTGTTTTCAGTAGACAGACACAGTTAGCAACTAGCTGGTGGACATAGTGGCACATTAAGTAGATAAAGAGCCAGATATTACACCAAAAACAGAAGTAGGGTACTAGAGTGAATGTTGGACTTGGATTCATCAGATGGCCAGAAACACGATTCCAAATGAAGGATTAATGGATTACTTAACTTGTTTCGGCTGCTGCCAAGTGGCCAAAATAATTACTAATAATTATAACTGACTTTTACTAACTAATACTGTCTTTTGATGTCACATTAAAAGTTGTCTTCATGTATGTTTTTGCAGAGTGAGAAACGCAGCTCTAACTTCATGTACCTCATGGTGGAGTTTCCCCGTGTCAAAACAAATGACAAGGAATACAGCATCGTCTATTACGAAAAGGTATTTCCATATTTATAAGCACATAACTAGGTGCGTTTTAACAGGTAATATCCGTCAAGCAGTCAGTACTATAACAATGGAAATGGCGCCAGCTGATTAGTGTATTTCACTCTGTCCCCGTTCAGGATGGAGATGACGCATCACCCGTTCTTACCAGCTGTGACATCGTCAAAGTCCCTGACCCGCAGATGGGGATGGTGAGAGGACAAACACATAAACACACTGAATTTAATGTGTTTATTTGTACGTTTTTATCGTATTTTCTCTTTGCAGGAGAACCTGGTTGAGAGCAAGCATCACAAACTGGCTCGTAGCCTCCGCAGTGGACCCTCAGATCACGACCTGAAGCCCAACGCTGCCACACGTGACCAGCTTAATGTAAGTAACTAGCAGTTTAGTGTTTATTCTGGGTTCATATATATTCGAATTAAACAGTAAGGGAGTACGTTTATTTATATAACATCTTTCAAGTACAGATACTATTACAGACATTAAATACAAACTTAAGAGGACTAAATGGATATAAATAAAAATGACACAAGGTGGTAACAGATCCAAAGTTTAGGAGCCACAATCTAAAAAGCACAGTCTCCTTTAGTACTTAAGTCTGGAGCAAGGAACAACCAGCAGACCACAATCAGAGGACCTCAAAGACCTACTGGTGATGTAGAACTACAGTAGTTCTCTTATGTAGGCAGGTGCCAGTGACTCCATAAGGCTATAAAAAGTGATCACATCTCAGTAGGAGACCATATATTGCATTTATATTCAGTAATCAGTATCAATAAAACTGCAAAACTAATCTAAACATGATGCTGAGTGCCCCACTGCAGCAGCAGAACACGATTATGATAAAAACAGAAGTACCCAAATGTTGAGTAAATCTACTTCAGTGAAATAATTGAAAAATGATATTTAATGAAAGTGAAATCCTTGAAAAGCAACAAATAAGCACTCTAGCATAATCACTTATTATTTGGTTAAATTAACAGCTGTGGTATTACATTTGTGTGCTCATTGGGTTGTAACTCATCCCAGTACCAGACTGTTAACGGATTTAACTTACACAGATACACATAGTCAAGGGTCATTTACCCTTTTTCCATGCAAGTTGAAGTGCCTCGATAGCCTTTATTTTCAATAGATTGTCACACATGTTCAGTACGCCTTCATATTACAATGCCTACATATCACTCCTTTATTACATATCAGTTTGTCGCTGCCATCTTTTGAATTAAGTGTAATTCACTTTAACTGATTTGATCTGTGTGCGTCTGTATGCACCAACAGATCATCGTGAGCTACCCTCCGACCAAGCAGCTGAGCTCAGAAGAACAGGACCTGGTGTGGAAGTTCAGATACTACCTCACCACACAGGAGAAGGTGGGTGTGTTTGGTATATTCTGCTCCTCCATACCCAAGTTTATATCTCAATCCTCAAAGATTCAAACAGTGTATACTATCTTGCACATGTTCAATGCCTCCTCCTCCTCCTCCTCCTCCTCCTCCCGCTGCAGGCCCTGACAAAGTTCCTCAAGTGTGTGAACTGGGATCTGCCCCAGGAGGCCAAGCAGGCTCTGGAGCTGCTGGGGAAGTGGAGGCCGATGGATGTGGAGGACTCCCTGGAGCTGTTGTCCTCCCAGTTCACAAACCCCACGGTCAGACGCTACGCTGTGGCTCGCCTGCAGCAGGCAGATGATGAGGTAGGCGTCGGAGCAGTGTATGCTTGTGTGGGTGGATAAAACTTAGAAAATGTAATGAGTCTTCTAAGACAAAGCTTTATTCCAAAATTCATTATCCATCTTAAACTTTAATTTAACTCATTACACTTTGACATTAAAGATCCTTAAGATTTTAGAGTAATTTAATGATAAACCTGAGCTTTAAATCCAAAATATGAAATAAACAATTGTTGTACCATCAGAATAATTAATACCATCTCCTCTCTCCAGGACCTGCTGATGTATCTTCTCCAGCTGGTCCAGGCGCTGAAATATGAGAACTTCAGTGATATTCAGGGAGGCCTGGAGCCAGGCAGCAAGAGAGACAGCCAGGGACTTTCAGATGACTCCGCACTGGACAGGTCAGTACTTGGACGAGAAGTTATAACAGCTACTCCGGCTGTGGATCATAAATACGTCAACACTACTAGCAGCTTTGACAGAAGCAAAGCACATATGGAGGTTCTTTTGTGGTCAGTTGAGTTTTTCTTGTTTTGTTTTTTACTGCCTAGTTCTAAATTTATCTAAGATATTCTCACTGCTTGGGGAGTATTTGCTGCTTTGCAGAATTTGATTATTTTTCTTTCAGAAGCCATAATGAAATTTTCGGGTATTATGATTTTACTGGCGTAACTCTGTACAGCTCTGGCCAGAACCTCAGGCTGTCAGCTGGAGGCAGAGCGCTGACTAAACCTCACCGGTTAAAACAGTCTATACTGAACACACCATGTCATCAGTTTAAGTAAAAGTTCAGTTCAGTTTTTAATTGTCATGTTCTCTTACTGTTCCTTGTTCACTCTTTCTGTAGTTCCCAGATCCTGTCTGGAACATCTGGTCCTTCCACTGCCCCACAGAAAGGCAAGGAAGGAGCCGACAGCGAGAATCTAGAGGTGAGAAAGGTAACGTGACACTGAAAAGAAAACTAGAGGAGGAAAGAAATTGTCCCATTGGGGAATATGGTTGTGGACAAACACTAGTTGATAAAGCAACAGGGAGTCGGAAACACAGAATTGTGCCAGAAATTTCCGATATATTCCTATTCCACAAAAAACACAGGCTAAAAAGCAGGAAAAATCCCAATCTGTTTGATTCAGCCTGGCACTGACATGTCATTGTGTCTGTATCTTCTCTTAGCAAGACCTGTGCACATTTCTCATCTCCCGTGCCTGCAAGAACTCTACACTTGCCAACTATTTGTATTGGTAAGTGCAAAGCAGCTCAGTTATTATTATTGAAAATGTCTTTGTGTTTATACATCTGTCAGTAAAACTTATGTGTCTTCCTAAGGTATGTGATTGTGGAGTGTGAGGATCAGGACACCCAGCAGAGAGATCCCAAGACCCACGAGATGTACCTGAATGTCATGAGGAGGTTCAGTCAGGCTTTACTCAAGGTCAGCACTCGGAACAAAACATTGTACATTATATACATTTGGAAAAAGTTACAAATATTCATTGGTCAGTATTTCAATACCATAGATTATGTCATCTGGTATGTTGCCATAGTATCTGCACTCCTGCTCATCTTCATACCTCTAAATGGTTGAAGATGAGAAGTCTTTGTGTTAAACTAAACTAACCAACTGCTGACTCGTTGCAGTGGTATTGATCCTTTTATCTAACTCTCCACCAGAATGCTAATAATAATCCCAAAATGTCAAACTTTTACTTTTTTCACTCTGATTTATGTCTGCATTTCAGTAGCATTGTCTGTCAAGGTTCTGCAATAAACTGAAATATAGCATGTACAATATATATTTATTTGTCCCTTACTTTTTAATGCAACCACTTCCTCTTCCCTCCAGGGTGATAAGTGTGTGAGGGTTATGCGGTCGCTGTTGGCTGCCCAGCAGACGTTTGTTGACAGACTGGTGCAGCTGATGAAAGCTGTGCAGAGGGAGAGCGGAAATCGCAAGAAGAAGGTAACAACGGAAAACCTGCACCTGCTAAACCCATACAGTATTTTCTCTCTCTGGGTTTACTTGTTTAAATTATGCAGTATGCCTTTTGATATTTTACTGTGCAAATGTTTTTTTTTAAAACATGCATTCCCTGTGTGTCTGCAGACGGAGCGGCTGCAGGCTCTGCTGGCTGACAACGAGAAGGTGAATCTCTCTGAGATAGAGCCGATTCCTCTTCCTCTGGAGCCTCAGATCAGGATCAGAGGCATCGTCCCTGAGACAGCCACACTCTTCAAGGTACAGAAAAAAAAACTCATTCTTTATAAATCACTTTCTCATCTTCTCTGCAACTGAAGGTTCCTTAAATATATAGAGGCAAGCATGATATTTAAGGCACCGTTACACTGCTATGTATCTGTGTGACACATTGTTCATGAGTCTTTTCCCTCTGTGTGGGTCAGAGTGCTCTGATGCCAGCCAAGCTGATCTTCAAGGCTGAGGATGGAGCCATGTACCCAGTTATCTTCAAACATGGAGACGACCTGAGACAGGATCAGCTCATCCTTCAGATCATCTCGCTCATGGACAAAGTGAGAATACTCTTATGTTACTGGGGTTTATGGTTTGGTTTTAGTTTTATTTGATTACTCAATAGACATTGATCTCTTTGGGTTTTCGTTTCTACTATAAATATCTTTTCAGCTGACACAATGGTGAATTTCATGCAGCTACAGTACTGTGATCTTTGGATCCAACAAATGTTTCTCTTGCTTTATAATATTGAAGGTCCAACACATTATATCTTGATAATGAAACAGAAGTTAATGAAGTTAATTCAAACTTTTGTGTTTTGTTTTTGGGCGTATAGCTGTTGAGAAAAGAGAATTTGGACCTGAAGTTGACACCTTACAAAGTATTGGCCACCAGCACAAAGCACGGTAAGAAGTTGTGACCACTCATCACTGTTTGAAGAAAATAGGCTCCTATTAAAACTGTTTAAATACACTAATGCAGGTTTTATTTGCAAGTCCCATTGAATTAAAGAAACTCTGTGAAGGATATCTGACAAAAACAGCAGCAGCACATTTAGTCACTGAAAGAACAGTGGCAAAATATAACATTTAAGAAAATAAATGTTTAAAACTATGTCAAATGTTTTCCAGGTTTTATGCAGTTTGTTCAGTCTGTTCCCGTTGCTGAAGTCTTGGCTACTGAAGGCAACATCCAGGTGAGCAGAGAAACAATCAGGACGCTGCTTACATGTAGCTGACAAACAACCTAACCTGTCCTTTTAATCACACAATCCGTTTAAACAGAGCTTCTTCAGGAAGCATGCACCGAGTGAAAAAGGACCCTACGGCATCAGCTCAGAGGTGATGGACACCTACGTGAAGAGCTGCGGTGAGTCAGTTGCTTAATCTGTTAGTATGCTCTATTTACAGAACACAGCAGGTGATCTAATCAATGTTTTCTCTTTCACCGCGTCCTTCCAGCTGGTTACTGTGTCATCACATACATCCTCGGAGTAGGAGACAGACACTTGGACAATCTGCTACTGACAAAGACTGGTGAGGCAGACATGCTTGGTCAGATGCTGGTTAGTTAACATCCTAGTTTGTGTCAGTTTTAGAATATTCTCTCTTCTTCCAGGGAAGCTCTTCCACATCGACTTCGGCTACATCCTGGGTCGAGACCCCAAACCGCTGCCTCCGCCCATGAAGCTGAGCAAAGAGATGGTGGAGGGGATGGGAGGCATGCAGAGCGAGCAGTACCAGGAGTTCAGGAAGCAGTGCTACACCGCCTTCCTGCACCTCAGGAGGTAAGAGACCGGACACACGAATACACAAGCGGACAGAAATAAGACTTTAGTCTCAAACTGTGAGTGTGCATCTTAGATTTGGAACACTTTCTACCAGAAGAATGGCTTTAAGGGCCCATACTGGTAGTTTTCCATGATTTAACCCATTAGCTACAAATCTTGTATTTTACATTATCGCCTGCCATTTTTCAAAGCATTCAATTGATTTCTGACCTTTTTTGCTGCTACTGGTATCAAATTATGTCAAACTCGCAGCAAACATGTAACCAGCTTCAACTTCCGTTTGTTACATTATCAACACATGATAATGATAACCAAAGCATGAAATCAATCAAATCAAAATGGTCGAAAGTAACAGGAAGTGTAGTCAGTTTGTGTCTGTCTAAAACCATTAGCAGAAATCTCCAAATCAAGGCTTTTTTCAGAAGCATCAACTGATATTTTTTACTTAAAAAGATGAAACTAACTAACTAACTACCCTACCACACATAATAAACCATGGATAAAAAAATCCCCCTTTCCTACATTTCTTCAGATACTCCAACCTGATCCTGAATCTGTTCTCTCTCATGGTGGATGCCAATATTCCTGACATTGCCCTGGAGCCTGATAAGACCGTTAAGAAGGTACGTTTGTTGTTACTAGAAAGGAACAAATGCTTTTTTCAGTGGAGTTTAGATTTCACGCCAAATTAATGGGGCTTTAATTTATCAGGACACATTAGATGGAGCCAATAATTATACAGGCATATCATGAATAATGTTAAATTCTCTCTGTGTACCTCTGATTGCGTGCATGAGTGATATTTTTTTGCCTCCAGGTGCAGGACAAGTTCAGATTGGACCTGTCGGACGAGGAGGCGGTCCATTACATGCAGAGTCTGATTGATGAGAGTGTGGGCGCTCTGTTTGCTGCTGTGGTCGAGCAGATACACAAGTTTGCTCAGGTATGTGTACAAACACACAACATACTTAAAACAAGATGTTTTTGAAATTGGTCCAGGGAACCACAGCGTAAGGACCGTACTGGCTCTCATAATTAATTTAGCCCATTTCACATACATTAAGTCAGTAGGTTGGGACCTCCTAAGGCCTCTTTGTATTCTGTTAAATCCAACTAAACTTTCTCTCCTCAGTACTGGCGCAGATGAGCGGAGCTGAGACGAGGCTGAACTGGATCGAACTTGTGCGGCAGGAACACACGATCGTACAGCTCTGACCTGACCGAGGCCGTGTGTTTGTGTGTGAGGGATGAAAGAAAGAAACCCAATGACACTGTTAAAAAAGGCCAAGAATGCACTGCCAACCTTTACTGCAAGATGGCTAAACAAGGACACGGACGCCTTTGTTTGCTTATGTATATATAATGTATATTAATTATTAAATGAATGAATGAACCGTATGGCCAAATAAAAGACTGTTGATACAAGTGAACGTACCCGCCGACGGTTTTTTACTCAGGTGTATTTCTAAAGCAATGTGTATTTTTCTGCATTTTAGCCCAAAAAAGTGCTGCTATGCAGCGTTTTTATGGCGCGCAACATGTTTCTTAATTGAGCGTTGCAGACCATCTGTGCACGGTCATACCGTCAATGCTGGGGTTAGAAACAAGTCGAACCCCCAGAGGGTTGGTGAGTCACCGAGCGAGTGACTAAGCATTTCCTGCCACACACTGAAAGACAAGTCAGTTCATGTGATTTAAGCACAAGATATACATTTCTTAAAAAGGTTATTTTTACATTTTTATGTCAAGTGACTCTGGTGTGTTATATGCAGCCACCAATTAACATAAACCAAAAAAAGTATGTCTGTAATGCTTTTGCACTCAATAGAACAAAGACCACAACATGAAGAAACAACAGGAAAGTGACGCCTATGAATGTGGTTTCAAAATTAGGCACCTGCAGCGGACAACATATTTCTCTTAACATTGAGCCAGCTTTAATTGGTTTAACCTATTTTTCTGAGCCATGATTACAGTGACCAATGGGCATATGAATATTGTTGAAAGACAGACTTGAACAATGTGGATCTATCCTTTAAACCCTCAAAACGGCAAAGAAACATAAGAACCTGACTGCAGCAAAATACGTAAAAAGGTTCTGTGAACATTAGCTGTGATCCAGTTTTTTTTAAATAAAAAGCCAAACATTTCACTTCATTTAAACCGGTGTTTTTCTAATTTCATAACATGAGTTAATTAGAACAGTCCACATTTTTTATACACAGGAGACTGACACCAAAAATGAATGTGCACTTTTAATAACTTCAAATTATCAGTCACAAACTCAATAAGGAAAAAGACCAACTTGTCAAAAACACAATTTATTCATAAGCTGTGTTAGTCTTACTATATTTTTATTAAAAGTAGTCATATAATTCTGTAGTGAGCTAAAGAGTGTTTTGGTTTTCTACATTATTTGTTATCAACTTTAAAGTAAGTTGTCACACAAAGTGTTGACATAAACTTCCTCCTCTTTATCATTAATGTAAAAAAAAATATGAGACAAGAATCGAGCCTTACAAGGTCACCTCAGGAATCAGTGAGCTATAACACACTGCAAAATTAAATCCACATCAGTGGATATTTTCGGAAAAATGACTGCAAATTGCAGAAAATGAAATAAAAAAAAAAAGGTCAAACACGCACCACTTGAAGTGGATGCTGGAGGGAACAGCAGCTCGACTGTTGTGTAGTCAGGTGCTCATTCACACAAGCCAGCTTCTTGCTTCATGCATTAATCATCTCTCCACAATGAGCCTATTAATAAAAGCCATACCACTGGCTCGTGCGCGGAGCTTTGGATAACCCCCCAGGTCTCTGTGGACTCTGGAAAAGGTAGAAGGGGAAACAAACAATGCTGGACGGCCAAACCCCCAAGGCTCCGCCAATGTTGCGGAAAGAATGCACCACCAGCAAAACAGAAGGCAGAAAAGGCGAGATGTCAAGATGTTCGTTGTTTCCATGCAGGAGGCAGAATGAGGTGGCAGTCACGGGTAAGAGGCAGCGATGGGGCAACTGTGAGTCAGAAATATTTCAGAGCAACGAATGATAGAAACAACTACCCTCTGTTATCACTCTGGGAGGGGGGAAAAGCAGCATGAGGGAGCTGTTGGCTGCATGTGGGGGGTGAGACGTTTTCTTAGTTCTTGTTTATGAAGCTTATGGTTTGGACTGGCCTGCTGAGTGTCACTGGACCAGAGGGGGAAGAACCGCAACCAGATTTAGATTTTTTTTTTTTTTTACTGAATCAATGGTACATACACAGAAAAACAGCTCCTTTTGGAGCTGTCAGATAAACTATTTCTGCTTCATTGGTGATTCTCACTCACCAGTCAATTCCCTGACCCTCTTCATGCTGTACTCTGACTCATATCTGACAAGGAATGTGCTTATATGTTTAAAATTAGGAGCCACGTTTCTATCGCTTCATGACAGGCGCAAGTTTAACAGAATTACATGTTAGAGGTCATCTGGCAGCTTACAATAAGGAATTCAGTTTGGGATCGTGACCTTGGTCGCATCAATCATCTTTATTTATCTTCTTTATAATGGACCGCATTCAAGTCCGCATGACGTGGAAGTCAGAGGTCAAGTACAGAACAGCATCTTCAGAGCTGGAAGGGATCCATCGGCTCAAAGACGGAGACAGTTTGCGGTCACGAGGTTTGAACCTCACTTCCAACACCGAGGCCTACGGACCTTTAGGGGGTGATTATTTTAATTATCGATGAAGCTGCTGATTATTTCGCAAGTAATGTTGGGCCCACAGAATGACAGAAAAACAGTGGGAAATGCCTGCTACAGTTTCCCAAAGCCCATGTCTTCAAATTGCTTGTTAGATATTACATTTTCTACCAGATACAACGAAGAAAAGGAGCATATCCTCAAATCCTTAAGAAATGAAAAGCAAAGTAAGATTTCATCCAGACGTTTCAAGTGGACTTCAGACGGTCACACTTGCAGAGGTATAAGAGCACAGTGATGGTGGTGAGGCCCTAAAAAGGTTCCCGCCGACACCTACCGCAGCAGAGCAACACTCATGGTAAGATGTCTTTTAGTATCAGTCTCCATTTGTCCGACAGGAAGAGTGAGACGCAGGCGGGATGCTGATACCGGAGTCCAGGCCTCGCTCCAGCTCCTTCCCGCCGCTGTCACAGTACGCCGCACCCGAGCTGGCGTCATGATGGAGAGGATCGCCGGTGTTTCCCAGCGTTGAGGTCTGGTCCTGGCTGGGGAGACTAGACGAGGACTCGATGGAGATTTGGTCAGTGAATTCCACGTGGATTTCACAAAGGTCGACGGGGGCCGGGGAAAGGGGGACCAAAGAGACTGGATCGTCAACGGACGCCTTAATGGAAGAAATATGGGTTTCAGTTGTGTGTAAAAGGGGAAATAAACAGTGCAAAAACAAAAATAAATCATACCGGAGACTTGGGTTGATTCTCAGTGGTTGGTGAAGCTCGTCTTGGTCTTCGCAGACATACAGTGAGAAGTGGAACAAGGAGCAGAGAAGTCAGCGCGACTCCCAGACACAACACAGGCAGCGGCCCTGAGGAGAAAACACAAACACACAGGTTAAACCATCCCTGCTCAACAAAACTACAACCAACGCTGCATCATTTCACACCCAGAGTAAACAGGATGAGTCAACAGCGAGGCTGCAGAATGAGATCGGACGAGATTAGTTGGCCCTTTAGACTTTGTCGGGAGACGCGGATTAGGTTCTGTACTTTTTAAAGAGGTGAAGAAAAGGAGCAGATGCAAATTCCTGAAAGTTTCTTCAAATTACTTTATGTCAATGCTGTGGTGAGCACCCAAAGAATGATTTTCCCTTTGAAGATTATTTCATTTGAATTTTTAACCAAGAAACTAACCACAAAAAAGCAAATATCTAGAGCACACTTAGTCATTGTCTATGGGACTGTGTAAAGTCACCTGTAAATCATAACATTTGTTTTTATCACAACTCTTCCTCTCACCTGATTTGGAAACAGTCTCGACACACTGAGGGGCAGATTTCGGGGACGCAGCCATGGAGAAGGTCGGGAAGGAGAAGTTGGCCACAGCACAGTGGTTCTGACCCGGGGCCAAACCGGAGAACTCCACATAGGACACCACTTCCTGTGTCCAAACTGTTCGGCTCTGCAAGAACACAAAGGACTGGCCTTTTCAAAATAAAAGCGGTGATTCATAAGGTAGAAACAATTCACTGACGTTTAGGATGCCTTCACCATCTTATACAAAACCTCATCTTAATGAATGGTGGATTTTAAATGATAGCAGTGTTTGTGTGTTCGCAAATCACCTTCAGGATTTACTCAGATTTTAAAAATATTAATACAACCACAACAAAAACCAGACAAAAAAACATGTCAGACCTGGTATTCAGATGGATTGAGCTTGCTGTACACAGTCACTGTGGTCCAGGGGTCAATCAGCTCAGAGATGGGACAGCACCTCCCCGGAGAGCACCTCCTGTTGGCAGCGCAGGGGAACTGCACCTCCACCAACAGCTGGTCCTCTCTCACAGAGAGGGACACGGAGGGGGGGCTGAAGGCTGGAGTGGGCAGAGGAGAGAGGGGGGCTGTTCAATATCTTAAAGCTCTACGTTAATCACACGAGACATATTACACATTAAAGCAGGTTATTGCACATTTAGAAGTGTCAAACCCTGTGCAACAGAGAGCCAAGAGCCAGCAGGTCCCCCCCCGCTGACCCAAACCTGCAGGCTCTCTGCACTCTGTCACAGGTTCGTTTTACAGAAGCTGCAGACTGTCACTGACTGAAGTCACTGTAGTCGAACTTGCGCGGCTCGACCCACACGGTGGAGCTGGGGCTGAGGTGGACGCCCAGGCGAATCATGTTGTACAGCTCATAGTTTGAGAAGGCCTGAGAGACGTCACAGCTGTGGGACGAGACCCAGACACACCACGGCACGTCCTGCCAGGGGTCCCTGCAACAACACAGTGCACAGTCACAGTATAGGGAAGTATGTGCATGAGCAGATTGGTGTAGGAATTTTCTCTCTTCAAATCACAGGCTTTCACTGGCACATTTTATATGTTTCATCATTTAAAATAAGAAGTTCTTTTTTTATATGATTTTTGTCAGCCGATTGTTGCTGAATTCTTCTGTTCATTTTATGTGACTTTCAATGTATTTATATGAATTTTGTTAAATTGTATTTTATTTATAACTTACATTGATACATTTGTTAAGTGGCGGGAGGTACACTGTATATAGATATATATACGTTTTATGCTGTGTGCTATGTGCAAAACAATTCAAAACTGAAAAATATTTATCAAATTACTTTTTTCTTATGTAAATTTATTTAGACCAAGTGCTGATTAGAGTATTTACTCCTCTTATTTATTCACTCATATCCTGACCTGATGTCTGGTTTTATACCATTGTATGTGTATATGTGCAAATAATACATTTTACTATAATACAGATTTCTTTTATCCATAGTTTTCTTTGTGAATAAAACTGTAATGTGCAGTGCAACCATACAGATAACTGTCATTGAGCCCACACAGAGAAACTGAAGTACAAGAACAAATATTTAATGTAGATAAATAATTTTAAAAAAAAAAGTAGAATACTATATACATAAGCATCTACTATACATATAATGAAGTATAAAAACTAAAAAATGGTAAGAAATATACACACATTATATTGCACTTGTAGCAGCAAAAAACAACATGTGTGATGTTACAGGACTCAACAAGCAAACACAGGAGGACTTACCCCTGAGTCTTTGTCTGCACGGTGTAGGTGGTATTAGCACAGGCTTGGGGACAATCCCACCGCAGGAGGCAGCCTAAATCCAGTGATTCCACTGCAGTGGAGCAGACTAACCCAGTCGACCCTGACAAGTTCGCACGAAACACGTACACCAAAATAGTTCACTCACACAGACGCTCATTGACTAGTTAAGTCCAATAGTCACAACATTGTTAACCCTTGAAGGCAGAAAATGGCTTATGGAAACACAGGAAAAAGCTACAGAAAAGCCAAATACACTGTAACACTTTAACTGTGATATTTCACTTCAATACTCACCACTGATGAGCAGGGCGACCATGACACACAACCCCACCGGTGCTCTCCACCGACCTGTGGTTACACCTGGTGTCTCCATGGCGACTTGGTGACCTCTGGATCAAGTGAGCCGGACTGTGATGGTCTTAACTACAGCCTGTGCAGAACTGGAGGTGAATGACTCCCTTTAAAGCAAGATAAAATGCACCTGCAAAGACACTGAGGAGGAGACGGAAGGAGAGTGATAGGCTAGAGCCAGCAGGAGTGTGGAAGGGGTGGAGGGATAAGGACTTAATTGAAGGCCGGTTATTTTGTAAGAGAGAGGAAAGGCTGTAATCTACTTAGAGGACGATGAGAACTTTAAGAGACTGAGACAGTTGGAAAGAGACGATAAACTTGTTTGAGAATTAAAATAAGATAAAGTTGATGTTTTACTGCTCCTGTTTTTATTACTGGCCTTTTCTCTTTTGACTAGAAAATGTGAATCCTTGATTATATTATGAAGCACAGATGGGAAATGTGGAGGAATAAATACATTTTATTTAGAGCTCATCAACTTTAACCTTTACACCCAAACTACAGATTTGTCTGTCCTGTCAGTTGTTTTATTTTGTCTGTCTTGTTTTGTTGTCAGATTGGGATACGTGTATAAATAATGTTATGAGCTCATCTGTGGGGAAAACAAAACTCATATCAGCCAAATTGTGTAATTTTCCTGCTAAATGTCATGTAAAAAAGTAAATAGTGTCACTGTTGCATATGTTGATGATCTAAACGAAATGTCATGACAATCCATCCAAATAATTGTCAAGACATTTCACGCATAGCTGCCAATGTCAACCTCATGGTGGCGTTACCGAAGTCATCAGGTTACATTGTTGTGCAATGTGAAGATTTCAAGGGAATCCATCTAATAATTTAAACACAGATACATATCAGAAGATCATTCTATTGTTTTATTCAATCTTTAAATAATAAGAATCTGTACATCTCGTAAGCAGGTCTTTGACCATTCATTCCCAAAAAGTAATAATGACATCAATAGTTTCCTTATTAACAACAGTAATACAGTTGAAGTGCTTAACCAGGCCAATAGAGATCATACAGCAACAAAAGAACAGTGTACAGCGCACACACACACACTTCCTCTCAGTCACACACCTTCAGCCTCTCACACTGAATCCACCACACTCACATATGTCCGCACACACAGCCCAGCAGTGCACCATACACCTCTTGATAAATAAAGACATTAAAGCAAAACTGCCTGTTCATTCAGAAACAGCACCAAACATCAAAAATCATTGCAGCAGTTATAATACTAAGCTTAACATTCCTCATTTCAGCATCATCATCATCATCATCAATATCAGTCATAAGAATCTTTACATCTGCAGATATACAGGATTTAACCAGCTGGGCCCCAAACTGGAGCGTTTACATGCTGAACGCCGACCATCAGTCCGATCTACGCAGGTACAGCTGACATTTTAAGTTGTGTCGCCCTCAGCCCAGCAGAGGGCGACATACAACAAGTTGCCAGCAAACACAGCAGTTCCTTGTCCCTCAGCTTTCACGGAGAAAGTCGGTCTGGATTGTGTTTTAGTAACTGATCTGGACACTCAGAGCCTGCTCTGCACCAAAAAGTGTGTCTGAAAATTAGCAGGGTATTGCTAAGTTAAAATCTGTGCAAATTTCTAAGAAGACCCACTTAATTTCCAGGGAAGAGCTTTTGGTGCAGAGTTTCCACAAGTCTTTTCTGCGTGTATTTGGTGTTGAGAAGTAGGGGGTTTATGTTTGCGCTCCAGGTAAGGAGAGTCCCGGCTCCAGGCTGGCGGTGGTGGTTGTGGGGGTGGGAGAGGGCGGCAGGCCCTTGGGTCCTGGGCAGAGCAACCCATGTGAGGCCGCGTGGTCCCCATTCAAGTTCTTGTAGGGGTTTCTGCGCGGTGGAGCTCTGAGACACATGGAGGGGAAGCGGAGGCCAGCGAGGCAGCAGCCGGGACAGGAGATCACCTCCTCCTGGTCCAGGGAGTGTCCGCTGCCGGAGCCGAACGGGGACAAACCGGCGGGGTCGCCGGGAGGGGAGTGGTAGCCGTTGTTGTTGGTTGCGGAGGGGGCGGCGGAGCTCCATCCCAAGGGGCGACTCACGACCACGTTGTTGTTGTCCAACTGAGAGAGGGGAGGCAGGCACGGGGGCCCGTTGGAGATGGCCGACCCCCAGCCGTTCGAGAAGGGAGGGGTGGAGGGTTGGAGGGGAGTCGAGGAATGGGATGGAGGAGGGGAGAGTTTGGAGTAAGGAGATGAAGTGCTGTCTTGTGTGTCCGGGGAACTGGTGCAGTCCATGGGCTCTTCCTCTCCCACCTCCTCCTCCTCCTCCTCCTCCTCCTCTTGGTCCAGCAGGTCCAACGACAGGGGTTCAAGGGACAGAGGAAGACCTGAGTCACCCATCTGAAGACTCCCACTCCCCTCCCTGATCTCCTTGTCTTCTCCCAACAGTCGCTCTTCTTCACTCCCTCCGTTCGTTTCACCATTTACAGCTTCTATCTCGGACGGGGACTCCTCCTCTGTAAGGACAGTGCTCGGCGCTGATATGAGGTAAGGAGGAGGCGTACAGGGGAGCGAGTGGCAGCGCCTGTGCCTCCTGGGTTGGTCACCGCTGTTGGTCTCCGACTCAGAGGGGTCGTCGCAGTCTGGCGGAGGGGGCAGGGTGAAGGTGAGGGAGATGACCGACTTGCTGGGAGTGTCGAACAGCTTGATCTTGCCGCCCTTGAGGTCCTCCCTCCGAGAGAAGGGGTTGACCCGAGCGGGAGTTGCCGAGGTAACAGAGGGGGGCGTGTCTGGAGGGTGGAGCATGTCGGATTTGCTGCGGGAGAGGCGCGGATCCGACGGGAGGCAGAGGGATCGCCTTCGTAGAGGGCCAATGGCTGGACAAACAACTTTAGAGAAAGAGCGAACAGTGTGTTTAAAATAAATTTGCAGGAACAAACACGTTAACCATTTGGGGCCTACAGAGCGTTTGATGACTCACCTTTGACTGCTGGTTCGTCCTTCTGTTTCCTCTCAGCCTGTCTCCTCTCCAGCTCGACCACGATTTGGGAGAAGGATGGACGGAGCTTTGCATTCATCTGGCAGGAGGGAGAAACAGACAGGAAAAATTCAAGGGCATGACGGAAAGAGGAGACACTGCTTGAAAAAGACAACTGCAGTGCAAAATGAAGACTGATCTAATCAAATGAAATTAATGTCAAAACGTGGATGGATGCCCATCTCTGACTAGGAACCACTGACTGACTCTTACATTACAGCAGGCGATGGCCAGTTCCAGGAAGTCAGGAGGACAGTCTCCCACCATCTGCTGAAAGGCCTCCACATCCAAACCAAAGTCCTGCACAAAAAACACGAAGGAAATACTTATGAGGGAATACACTCATGTCTGTGTGCGCTTCTTTTTCTGGTTCAACTGAAACTGCTGTTCTTTGAAATGACCACAAGGAGGAGAAATTCTCTAAGGATAACTTCAAAGGGTTTCACTATTGCTGTCCTTAATCCATACTACATACTCATTTAATATTAAATCTTAATTAATTTAGTATGTAGGTAATATTAAACTGCAAATTTGCGGGAAAGAAAGCAAAGCGGGTTTTTGGGTTCATTTATTATTTTTTCTTTTTGTGAAGCTATTTTACCACCATCTGCAATTAGTGTTTTTAATTTTTTGCAGTTGTGAGCATCTCCCCTATTTTGTTTGTGCATTGCATTGCAAGACAACAGTGAACATCAACAGCATACACAAAAATAAAGCATTTTTTACTGTCCGTATTGACCAGAGAAGCAACAAATCTAAGTATATTGATAACAGTTTTAACACAGCAAAACCTGTTTAGAATATGTATGTAATGTGGAATTAGATGATGGTCAGCAGGAGATTCACACGACATTTACACTGTGTTTAATGTACAGATCATAAAAAAGGCACTATATGTATTCTGTCACATTTTGAGATGTTTAGCAGAAGCATTTTTGGGTCATGCAATCTTTCATCAGTTAAGAAAGTCAGCTTCCTGTTTTTTCCGAGATGACAATCAGCAGTAGGCTTCCAAAATGAGATAGCCACTATATTTTTTCACGAAAAAAAAAGTTGCACATATTAATGTTGACAGTCATGTGCTGAAAATGCTTTTGAAATGCTGAAAAACTGGTTTATGGTTTATTATATAAAAACAAAAAATCCACAAAGTTCGGGCTTATACAATAAGGGGCTCAATGATATGTGATGAGTATGTGATGAAAACGTTGTCATCGGTACCTCAGTGCGTGGCAGGATGTCAGGGTCGGCCTGTATCCTCGCAATTATCTCACAGAGGATGATCCCGTACGCAAACACATCCACCTGCAGAGAGAGGAAGACGAGTTGATCAAAGATTCACACGGAGAGACAAAGTAAAATTAAAAAGGAAGAGACAACTACCTTCAACAGTTTACATTTTACTTCTGTGGTTAAATGAAAGTTTCTAAACCCAGTCTCAGAATATAAGCAACTACATAAAATTATTGAACATTTTTAATAAAATGCTCTGAGAAAACAAATCAAAATTTGGAATTATTGTGCAATTTTTATGCTTACTAGTTAGCCAAGTTTGTCTAAAAAAAAATAACTTTGAAACGAAGCCAAAATGGGGTATTTAATTTCTCCAGTAGGTTACAACTGCATGCTTTGAGTATATGAAGTTTATGTATTTTATTGTAGACACGGTCTAAAAATCTGATTCTGTAAGTTAAATATTTTGACTCTGCATCATCCCTTAAAGAAATCCTAACAGGCAATCAGTATTTCCACTAATCTGTACAGAGAAATTTAAGTCAACCAGGCCGAGAAGTACATCTCTTACATAACTAATTTCCTGTTTGCGTTTGACATAATAACTGATTTATTAAATAGTTATAGCTCGTCTTCACTGCCTGGGTCTCGGTTTATTTGATTGGCTGTCATCACACCCACTGTGGACCTTGAACTCTTGCTACAATGTGCAGCTGAAGCGTAATGAGGAAAGCGATCTGTCAGTACCCGCTCATTATACAGCTCTCCTCTGAGCACCTCCGGGGCCATCCAGTAGGGGGAGCCGACGACAGCCAGAGGCTCCTGGTCCTCTTCCTCACTGCAGAGAGAGGGAAGAGGAAGGGATGGGCGAAGGGAAGAGAGGAGAAGGAAGGTTCATGTTAAACCAGCACTTATTCGAGGCCGTGGTGCAAGCAAAATCTCTCAAATCCATTTCACGACACCCACATTTAAAAAGGGATCTTGAGATATATTTAATGTTGTGGATATATATCTTTAAAATAAAAAAAATAATTTTTAAAAAAGCAAGTACATCAAATATGCAGAAATGCACGAGAAATTATGAAAACATTGCCATTATTTTCCATTCAAGCGATTTGTAAGAGACAATGACAAAAAAAAAAACAAATAAAAAAACAAGAACAGTCAGTCAAGCAAGCAGGCATCACGTTCCATTTCATTAATGCAGAACCCAAATCAAGAGGGTAAACGGGGTGAAACCTGGCTCTGTGCGAGAGTGAATGTGTGTTTGTGTACACTTCCTCTGTTTCTAAGAAGCCGCAGTGTTTTTCAGTTATGGAGATATCGTTGTGCAATTCTCGCTGAATAAAAAGGAAGGAACACAAAAATGTGCAAGGACCACGTGCTCTCTCTCACACACACACACACACACACACACACACACACACTTCCTCTCTGCGCTATTTCCATCTGCTACTGTGGGCTATGATACTGCAAAAAAAAAGAAAGAAAAAGAAATGAGGAGCCGAGACGGTCGTGGCTCCCAATGTAAACACCATTTGGAGAAGTGGACTGACATAAACGAGAAAACAGAGGGAGTCCAGAAGGAAAAACAGCTCAACAGAAAGCTCATAAATGCACATAAAGAGTTCAGCAACGACACCAGAGGAATGATTGGAGAGTAAAGGACAAGAGTGACTTGTTATAAGGAGGGGCAGCGGAGATCCAGTAAGGCAGTAGGAGCAGGAGGAGGAGGACTGGAATAGTTTGACCTTATTTGGACTGCTTTTCCTAAACCCCCTTCATCTCCTCTCCTTCCCGCCATCCATCCTTCCCTCCCCTCCTCCCTCCTTTCCTTCATGCCACAAGCACAGTGGTAGCACTCCAACACAAACACACATTCGAGAAGGGTTGTCAACATCGTCCATTCTCCGTAAGCGCGCCGCTACAGGATACAACGGTGTTTGACTAAAATATAAAAAGCAAACATGCCCCTTGAAACGCAATTCACCAGCTGCTATTGAAACAGATGCTGGAGCAAACAGAGGCTTCATGTTTGATAGCTGCAGGTATGTGAAAAATACACAATGACATATTCAGGAGGAATCTATGCATGTGTTAAATATCAACGTTAAAAAAAAAAAAGAAAAAAGAATGAGGTTAAAGATAAAAAATTGGCATAACAAAGTTTAGTAAAAATCACGAAAATCCCTTAAGTTACAAGCTTTCCCCTGTGGCAGCGACACACACACACACACACTTGTGTAAACACAAGAGGTGGTCGGGGACAAACACAGCCAGCGGAAGGAAACACACACACACACACACACACACACACACACACACACACACACACACAGGGCAGGCCAGGTTACAGTGGCAGCTGTCTCGTCTCAGTGCGTTTACTAAATGATTGCAGACAGAGCGAGGAGGGGAGGATGAGGAGCTAATGGGACGTAAATGTGCGTCTATACGTGTGGGAGCAGCAGCGTTTGACAATAAGGTCGGCCTCAACATCAAACTCCCAACAATCCAGTTGATGCTCTATGTTGTCGTCACTTCACTGCCTGACTGTTGATCCATTTATGGAGAAATAAATATTCATAAATTGTCTAATTTTAGTCATGGACTTATATGGACATTGAGGCATAAACTGTCAAGTTGTAACATGATGCAAGAGGGAAAAAAACAAGGTATGTTTACTGTAGTCATGTACATAATTACAGTTTGACCTACTAGTACTTAACTGGAATATTTCCATTTTAGAAGAATTAAAAAGGAACAGTTCTTGCAGAGCGATAGATAAGAGTGATACCAGTCATTTCTGCACATTAAAGTGACTATGAGAAATATTTTTTAGATAATGGATCACAGGTTACTAAGTGCATGAATGTTTTGGGACTTTGAACAGAGGCAGGCTATCGAACACCTTTAAAGTGCAATAATTAACCCATCTTATTTGTTTGATCTATACACAAAGAGGAATGACTTGATTGTGTCAATTGTAACACTTATAACACTATTATTCAAAATGAGTACAGTAACTTTTTATGCATTGTTATATTTTACAGCTAACACTTTTACTTGAGTAAAATGTCTTAATTCAGGACTTTTTCCTACTTCTTTGGGTATTTTCCCTATCGAGGTATTACTACTTTTACTTAACTAAAATCTGCCATTACAGGAGATATGATGTCACCGGAGAGCCAGCTGAAGAAAATAAAACTTGATGGCTGGTCATTTATAGTCGGCACAGACCAGCGGTGACTAAAATATGTCACATAAATGTCACTGCATATTTAAACACACAGCTGCAAACACAGTGAGACGGCAGCCACATGACGCGTGACCCATTATGGCCGCTCAGGAGTCCACCGCTGTCCGCCATCCCTCCCTCTTCCCCCTTGAAATGACACTCACAATGTTAATAAAAAGTTCCCCAAAGAGTGGTGGTGGTGGAGAGGGGGGGGTTAACCACAAGTTTCGGAGGGGAGGCAGCATGTGCCTACAGTTCATGCATACTTTGGAAAAAACCTGCAGTGTTTTGGTGTGAGTAACGGCTCTCTTTTGGTGTGTGATTGGGTCTCGTCGCAGTGTCTCCCAGAGAAAAAGAGAAGCTGTGGGTGACATTTGTGAACACTTTGCTCAGACAGATTATGGCATGAGCGATAAATGAGACAAAGCGAGAAGTGGAGGAATGTAATTTATTGAGCGTGACTTATCTAATCACAGAGTGTTGATAGAAGTTTTGATGAACGGACTGTTATGGACTGACCTGTAATCTGGGATTTTCTCCGCCAGGCCAAAGTCTCCCACCACGGCCGAGCACACGCAGCCCTCCCAGCGCACCAGGCAGTTCTGCACAGAGGGGTCAGAGGTCACGCACACATCAGTATTACTGCTGTTAAGTGAGTGTGTGTGTGAGCATTCTTTTCTATACGGCTGCATGTGGCCCTTTATTGTGCAGAGCTTTTCATTTTAAGGGTTTTTAGGTGACCATATAGAAGTCTTTAGCGCTGCAGCAACAGTAGCTGAGAACTACGGATGTTTCCAAACTTCCAATTTGGCCATATGGCCCGAAATGAATAGAAATAGTTGATTTATGTTAAGAGACTCCAGGTTCACCACATGGCAATTAGTTTGTAGTATCTGAATTAATTGCAAATTTGTATGCACCACTAAATCACAGTATAAACCTAAATGATAAGGGCCTTAAGGCGACACCTGCATTATTACCTCATCCTGACACCCCATCTTGTAGAGGAGCAACAGCTTAAAACTAGACCTTTACTTGGTGCATTTTACTAAATACAATTATGCCTAAGCAACAACAAACAAAGGACTCATTGTGTAGCGTTGGAGAAATTGGGCGTCATTAGGGTCCCATACTTCCTTTCAGCCCCGGGGTCCACATGTGTTATCTGGCCCTATATAACAGAATAAAAAAAAGCCAGAGAGCTTTATATTTTGTGGTTTGCACACTTTATCTCCATGTTTTAATTATTCTTAGCCCTGTAAAAAGGTTTTTTAAAAAGTGCAACAGTGTTTTCAGTGTGCCGTCTCCCCTCCTTTCTTTGACCTCTTTCTTTGAATCACCATTTTTTCAGCATGTCAACATTAGCATTAGATGCCTGCTGCCAAAGCCAACTGCGGGTTTAGGAAAATTTATCTGGAAACTGTTTTGGAATTTAGCTTGTTTCCCCGTTTCAGTAGCTGACGGTAAACTTAAATATTCATTTTTCATTCAAAACCTTACTGAATTGACCTACAGTGCATCCACGGTGGAACATTTCCCACAGATCCTTTTTGTTGATGTAGTTGCATTATCTGGGACGCACCTGCAAAGCCTCTAAATCTGCACCAGAGCTTTGTACTGTTTCCAAAATCTACATTAAAAGCAAAAGGTCAAACGTTTTATAGTTATAGGACTTTCATGTTTGAGTAACTAAATATCTGTGTGTGTTTACTTCTTCTTACTGTGCTTGTACTACACACGTATCGCTGCCTTAGGAGCAGAGTCCCTGTGGAAGATCAGTCTGTGCTGGTGCTCAGTGATGTGTATGTACTGTACATGGGCACTGACGCGCGTGTCGTCACCTTGGAGGTGAGGTCCCTGTGGAAGATGCCCTTGCTGTGCAGGTACTGCAGTCCCCGGGCGATGTCCAGGGCCAGGCTGAGTCGTACGCTCCACGACAGGTACACGTCGCTGCCCAACAGCTGCTCCAAGTTACCGCCGTTGATGTACTGGAGCATCGGGATAAACGGCAACAAAAAAAATGAGTTAATCACACACACAGTGTTGAAATTGCCTGGATGTTGATATGAAAGCTGCTTCTCTTATTGTTTTGGGAAATTGGGACCTAAATGTCTCACTGATGCTGTGCAGTAATACACTGTGCTGTTAGTCATTTTTCTTAGTCATTTTCAAAGATGCTGTTACATTATATTAAGAAACATTTAGTCTATTATCAGTATGACTGGGGTTGATATTTTTTCCTTCCTCTTTTTATTCTCCTTCCTGTCTTTTGCCAAAAATGCCAAATATTTGTTGGTTGCAGCTTCTAAAATATGAGGATTTACTGCTTTTCTCCGTTTTATATACACAGTTACTTAAATATCTCAGGATTTTTGGGTGCTGTTAGGACAAAAAAAAGCAACAAGTTGAAGATGTCCCTGAGTTATGGAATATTGTAATGACCATTTTAAAGGTTCTGATTTTCATGTGTGCCTTTTTGCTTTATTTTGGATAGTGACAGTTGAGATAAAACAGGAAACGTGTGTAAAGAGGTATGACATGAACTGGAGTCATTGTGGTTACATGATATACATCTTAACCACGACGTGACCAGAATTTCCCTTTTTCTGATATAACAAAAAATAAATTAATAAATCAAATAATTGCCATAAAAACAAGTAAATTCCTGGACCATAACTGATTTTACTGTCTTTAATCACCAATTAATTATTTCAAAAAACTGTCTGAAACCTGCTGACCTTTAAATCAATACAACATACAATAACAGGTCTCACAAATACTACCATTACAGACAACACAACACCAAATCCCCTCCAATCCCCTGTCCTTTTCACTGTTGAGCAGCTCAGTTACCATGGCAACGTCAGGTAAACCCACACACGTAAGAAACAGGTGAAATGTCATGAACTGCCTGACCTCAGTCTGTGTAACAGTCGTGGACGACTTCACTGTGTATTAGACAGGGTGAATTCATGTAGAGGGACGTGTTCGTATTTTAAGAACCAAGAGAGCTGCAGCTTTAATGATTGACGTCTTTATCGAAACAAAAAATTAACTCACATTTCAGAAGAAATAAGCATTAAAATGGGAATTTCAAAAATAGTAAAAAAAAAATAAATAATTTAATTAATAGGTTATCATTTATGTAGTTTAGTATAAAGTCGGCTGTTAAAATACCACTACACAATAAAGTGATTATGATTCTGAAAACCTGCCATTGCGCTTTTCTGCTCAGCAGGAGGTTAATGAGCGTCTTACCTCTGTGAGAGCATGGAGCTGCCCCTCATGGACACACACACCTATAAACCTGGAGGCAGAGCAGACAAACACTGAACTTTAACAACAGAAGGGGAACAATAGTTTCTGCACAGTCACACTTGGTATTTCATAACAAGTCAAGGCTCTTCACAAAACAGATCCAGTGCAGGAATAAAGTAATGAGGGTTTGTAATGTGAAGGCCAGTGTAAACCAGGCAGAAAAAGACAAAAATCACAGGGACAGCATGTCAAGAATAAAATGTTTCAGTTGCCTGAGTATGTTGGGGTGCGATAGTCGGTTCATGAGCTGGACCTCCCTGAGCATGTTGGCTCTGTTACTGGCCAGGATGTTCATCTTCAGAGCCATTATCTGGCCCGACACACGATGCTGCACCTGGACAACAAAAAAAACACACAAAATACATTTTTGATCCACTGAAATGATTTACAAAAACGGTTGATTCAACATTGTGTAGAAATCGGGAAAGCAAAAAGGAAATTATGCAATTTAGCAACAGGAAATATATTTTTTATATTTCTTAAAAAATTGGCCCAACAGACTCTCTGGAGCAATTCACACTTGTTCCACTTTTTAAAAGAAGCATGACAGTTGAGGGAAAGTATTATTTAAAACACTTCATAGTACACATAAAACAGATATGAACAGGCCTACAGTGTGGTATTTATGATAATAGTTTATTATAAATCCATAAATCACCATCAGTTAACACCTTCTGAAATAATAACATGAGACTACGACACCGTGCTGAGTGACATTAACACTCAGGTGGCTTTTGGAAACTGGCCATGAAACATTAGCAGGTCAGATGAGTTTCTTCATTTGTTTTGGCTGCTTCTCTGCCCCAACCTGCTGCTATGGCAATAGCTCCGTCTGGTATGGTAACCATGGTGACGAAACATGCTTCTCTCCCCCCCCCCCCAGGCTACATGTTAGTGCATATTTGCTTGGCAAGTAGTTCGACTTCCAGAGAAATGCTCACAAGCAGCAGACGAGCAATAAATACTGTGGCAGAGCAAAGAAGTCAGAGGTGTTTCTGAGTGTCTGTCTGTGTGTGTGTGTGTGTGTGTGTGTGTGTGTGTGCCTGTCTGAAGTGAGAAAGCTGAGCACTGGATGTGTAATTACCAGCGTTAGAGACTGTAAAAGTGAGTGAAGACAAAGAAAAAACAACAAGACCGTTGCTTTTTATTTTGCTTACATTTTTGTACACTACACATATATAATTATAAATGCTTTTCAGTTTCTCTTTTGTATTGGTGCATTTCTGTGATCTTACGTGTTTAAAAAGCCTGTAATTGTTTTCATAAATTACAGGTTTTATTGGAATTTATAACTTAAGACCTGACCATAATTTAAATTATAGGCCTGTTTCACCGCTGTGTTTGCAACAACTACTGGATTTAAACAAAACCTTTAACCATATCAAAAAACATCTTTAAAGTTTCATATGAAATACTTTTATGGTACTGTCCAAAATGTGTCCACAGCACTGAATATTGAACCAAGACTAAGAGTTTACAATTTGCAAATGATAACAGGAAGGATCTTCTTTTGGTTGCGGGGCCACACTTTCGTTTGCATTTAGGATCAGGAATCAGGCTTTTAATGCTTGACTGCAAACCAAATTTCCTTTGAGCTAATAATAAAGCTGAACTGGCATGGGAGGGTTTCAGGTTGTGTCTTCATCACTGACACGAGCGTGTAAAGAAACACCAGGCGAGCGAGGAGGGGAGCGTGTGAGTGGCCAAAGTCTGGAATCAGAAGTGTTGAGCCGAAGTCAGTGTGACACCGGCCTGGATCTGAGCTGGGCTCTGGATCAGAGTAGTGATGGAAAAACCACAAAGCCTATTAGAGACCAGACTAGAGTGCAGCGAGTAATGCAACACACACACACGACTAAGGCTAAGGCTGCCCTCTTCATCTTCACAGCCAGTCAATGAGAGTTGATCTCTGCCGCACTAAATCCTTTCTCCACAGAGCCACTTGAGGACTTCAGCTGGGGGCAAAGTGCTGCACACATGCATGGATGCACACATGTAAATCCCACATCAGTCTGTACAGTAGCTGCTTCCTATTGCAGAGAGGAAGTTGGAGCAGAAATTTAAAAACAGAGCAGGAGTGTGGAGGGAGTGCAGGACTAATATCTGCGTCTCTTTATGTATTTACAGCACTTAGAGGATGAGAGACTCATGGGGTCGGTAGATTAGGAGGCTTCTTTATACACAGCCTCCTCCTGCTTCCATTAGCGCAGATTTATCTGGCAAGCAGGACTGTGAGGCTCTGCATGGCTGTGGGTTTACATCACACATTTGCCTTCTCGCTTATTTGGAGAAACTCTTACGTGCTCGTCTGGCTCACACACACACACACACACACACACACACACACACACACAGGTTACAGTGAAAACGTGAGCCAACTGCTGATGCAGCAGTGGTTGGAACTGCAATGCTGTTTGACAACTGTTTTGTCCCGACAGTTTTTAGCCACCAAATAAACAACCTCTCACTCATCATCATTACAGACTGTCTGACTCAACACAGGGCAACATTTTCTCAGGTGTGTGTGTTATTTTTATTTTTTTTGCCTTCTGAGAAGCTTAAGCCTGCAAAGCCACCATGAGGTACACTATGTGTGGGTATTTTTGCCAAATGCTTTCTGCCAACCACTTTACTGGTCTTCTCCGCGGACTTGCCACTGGAATGCCGATGTCCACGCCTACATCAAGATTACCCCACGATATGGAGCAATTACACGCACACACACACCCACACATCCACGACAGACTTCTGCTCACATGCACGCGCCCAGACACTCCCTAAAGCTCTCCTTCAAACATACTCGGCCTTGTAAAGTGCTGCTGTCAGCAGAGGAAAGGTCGCAGGCATCTTTTGCTCTCGCTCTGTGCAGCCAACATGTGCAGCGATGTCTGTCATTAGCCGGCGGCCCGACGGGGCCGACTGATGCACAGCGAGACGGCAGGGAGGATGTGTCCAAGACTACAGATGGAGGATGCACACAAGGGCAAGAGACTTATTAGACCAAAAGATCTGTGATTTTAGGGGGAGTTAAGGCTTCTTAGACAGACATTATGAAGACAGTATTAGCAGAGAAATTGCAGGAAAATGGTGTTTCATTCTCACAAAGTCCAGACCAGTAATTTAAAGAATGAAACTGACGAAAATTTCGGTAATAACAGAAACAAACTGAATCTACGAGTTTGTGTTCAGGGCCAAAGAAGCTTTTGACTAGACACCATAACAAGACTGTAAAATTATCTTTTTCCACATTTTCCACAATAATCAAACTGCTAAAATATAGATTTTGGCATATTCTGGCATAAGTGCTGTTTCAAAGCATTTCCGATTGTGGAGAAATACCAAAACCTGCTATTTTTATGCATGTTTTTAGCCTAAAAACAGTCAAATTTAAGAATTTTGACTTAGAAAATCTTTACCAAGCTTTAAAAAACACTTAACATGTATAAATTGGAGAATATAAACTCCTCCTCAGGATGTTTAAAACACCCAAATTCCTTACAATATCGAGGACATGACCTTGCTGTCCTCAGTATCAGCCACAGGCCCGCGTTTGTTCCATGTATGTGATTATTTTTTGTGTCCACATGACCGAAGGTATGTGGACGAATACTTTTCGGGTGTCGGAAACGTTGTGGCAACTCTGACTGTAAGTGGAAAAAAAGATAAAAGTCAGTCTGCAGAACAAATCACATGTTGCTGTAGTGATTCAAAGGCTGAGTGTGACCACACACACACACACACACACACACACACACACACACACGACTTTGCCTCAGGACACTGGGACAACTTTCCTTCATGGATTTCATGGTGACTTCACATCTTCCTTCCAGCAGGGGCAAATGTTAGAATTTCACCAGCTGAACATATACCTTCATAACTGAGGGTTTTCACATAAGCAGTGGGGATTGTTTGTGGAAATATATACATGTCCTGTGGCTGTAAGACTCTGCATTGCAAAATGATAAGATCTAAATGTTTAGCTATTTTAAATGATAAAGTACCTTAAGGCCTTTCTGGTCTGCAGCCACACACAGACAGAATCTACCCTTAAAAATAAGATAAAAAATATCATCATCATCATCATCATCATCAAATGTGCAACTTCTGAAGCGTTTTTAAAAAACAGACTAAAGCTAAATTTGCCTTGAATCAGCATTTCAAGCCATCACTTCAAGACAAATACAGGAAAGCTTCAACAGATTTGACAAGCGAGCTTTGAGCTGAAGTGTGAAGGGACTGTGAGTGAGGTCCCTGAGGGGGTGAAGTCCACTCACTCTGTATGTGAAAATTAGCTTCTCCTACAAAACAAAACTCAAGGCTAAGCCGCCGCCTGAGGCCCCGCTCAGTTATAGCACGAAGAAGCAAAAAAAAATAAAAAATAAAAAAAACGAGAGCGTCAGAGTGAGAAATGCTCGTGTGCAGGCGACTGGAACGAGGCACCCAGCCAGGTCCATCAGTGAGCGAGCAGGGAGGTCCTCCACACCCCCTCCCCACCGTGTGCGGTCGAGGCGGGCTCAGAAACAAAACCTGATCCGGGCGGCGAACGGCCCAGGTAGCAGACAAGCTGACACACAACCACTCAATCTGCCTGCTGCACAACAGAAACAGTGCGCCGACCACGCCCCCTCCTCGTCCACACAGACGGGCCTAAACGTGAGGGGTCACTCGAGTTTATACCTGCACAAATACTTGTTTAGGAGTTTGAAATATGTGGCGTCAAGTGACGAGTTTGAATACCAGGCAGAGATGGTATAATGAGTGACCATCGAGTGGCATTATGGGAAATGTAGGATCTAGTGTTACTGGTGCTGGACTCTGGGGACTAAAACTCAGAAGATCTCGGCCTCTGCTGTTACAACTTTGACTACTTTTTTTTTGTGTTTCGAGATTCACATTTCACACATATGTAATTCCATTCACATCCACTGAATCAGAAAACTTAGGCAAAAGAAACACACTGTGTGGCACGACACAACTATAGATAAACACTTTTGTGATTTCAACCCTTCAAAAGCATAATGGGAGCAACCTGACAACAAAAACTGCTGCACCACAAGCATTTCCCCATTTCTGTGATGCTGAATACATGCAAACACTGAGCCATTTGTTTACCTTCTTGCAGGGGAGCGGCCTTCCTCGAGGTTTTACTAAAGACTATCAAACCGCCAACATTTGGACAAGAGGAAACACTCATTGTGCACTGAAGTAAACACACATATACGGTCTCTTGAGATAAAAAACACTGGTGACAATGATGGAAAAGCAGGGATCTGAAAACAGATAATTGCGCAACTCTTGTCCAACACTTCTCTATTTTAATCTCTTGAAATACTTTAAGCAATAAACACGGTGGTTCAAGTGAAGACAGGCATATCACATTCTCAGCGCTTTCATGTTTGTGCGGCTGTGCAGAACATAAACAAAGCAAAATACTTGTGCAATGAATGGCAGCGGAGCAGGCCTCGACTGGAGCGAGGGAGGAGAGGAATAATGAGGGAAAAGTGCTACACTAAGCCGCTGACGTTCAAGTCTGCACTGGCTCTCCCATACCAACACCGCCATCCAATAGCCAAACACCCACACACCCCCACAAAGAGCATCCTAATCCCGCACACAAACCGATCACAAGCACACACTTGACAGCCGATGATGGATCGTGGTTTGTGTGCATATGCAACTCCCAAGAATCTGGCTTTTTTCCCCCCTCCTTTGTTGTCATTTCATCTTCTTTCCTAAGAACTGATCACATCTCAACAGGTCCTGATGGGAGAGTCCCACAATCATTCATCTCATGTACAACTTCAAGAAGAGTCATGGCTGAAATTAACTTGAAGTGCCAAAAAAAAAAAAATAATTCTGTTTTCTTCAGAAAGATCATATGCGTGATGTTCAAATTGCTTTTTTGAGGAGGGAAAGGGGGAGGAGTGGCCTTGGGGTCGATACAGCTGGGTCAAATGGCTGAAAAATTAATATTATGATATCAATAAGCCATTTTTTATAGTATCCATACATAGGGTTTATGGCAGTAGGAGCTAAATTATTACATGATTAGTCAATTAGTCAATAAGTCTTAATACATTGAATATGTTCAGATCTTGGATTGCTGGTCATAAAGCAATTTGAAGAGGTAATGTACATTTTCACAATATTCTGGACAACTGTCTATATACCAGATGAAGTGATAATGAATAATTATCTGCAGCTCTAATGATACAATAAGGCAAAGTATGCAAAATTACATAATATAAAAATAATCAAATTTTGATGTTAAGTGAGTTTTATGTTGTGCATTAGAGACAAAACTCTTCATAAATGAAACTAAAACTTCAACACAACACAGACATACACACACACCCACACTGTACACACAAAAGCAGAGGCACCACAGCAGCGTTTGGCATTTCTTTCACATTACTGCTCTGACACATGCAGCTGCCACACACACACACACACACACACACACACACACACACACACACACACTCTATTTGTCCTTCGAGACTCCAGTCTGTTTTAAATCCCCTCTTTATCTAATTACTCTGCTTCAGCTTATTATCATCATATCTCATGTCTCATGTGTGAGCGTATAACAACTATTCACAACCGCACACACCCCCCCACCACTAGATGGTAATCGGGCTAATCACAGCTGGTATGAGAATTACCACGATGACTAGTTTTGTTATGGAGAAATACTGTATGTGACTCATGAAAATGTATTTGTTTGCAGTTTTACCTCCCACTTTTTCGCAAGAATTACCCAGACAAACATTTGTATCAGCCCTGAAATTATCAGGAATATGGAGCCACAAGACAATCAGACTTTCGCAAAAAAAGGTTTTCTAAAAGCACTAGAATCACTTTAAACCAGTCTGGGATGCCGTGGAAGCTTTTGACAACAGTGTCGTGAGATTTCCATGTCTCATGTAAATTACGGAGAAGGGCCAAATGAGAACCAAATATGATGAGAAACCTGTTCTGCGTTTCCTTTTTCTTAGACAGCAGGTGTAATCTGTATTAGCAAACATACCGATCTATTATCAGAACAGAAACAGCTGGAAAATGACGCAGTAACGCGGTCATCCAATTATAAAAATTGATCCATGTGTTTGTTTAAAAACCTTGCAGCCCTGAGAAACACACTGAATAAATAAGTAATTACTTCTTGTAGGTAACTGAGCCGTTGAGCGATGGCGCAATTTATTTATGATTGTGGGTTTTATTGTTTTTGAGCCTTCAGGTTTCAAAGTAGAGTCTGAAGCTGATGGGGGTGAAACAAAACCAGGAGTCTTGCACAAGACCAAGGCTGCACACACACAAAAAAGAAAAATACAAATATTTCCTTTGAAGAATATTAAAAAGGAAGATGAAAAACGGCACCTGAAGGATTTGTACTAACACGTGTGCACCCTTCCTTTCACCCTCTTTTTCTTCTCTAGCTCTTTTTTTTTTTCCCAGGTTGCACAATAACACACTGGAGAGGGTGAATGGCTGTCTGCCTGCCTGCCGCGAGCCTCCATTGATCTGAAACTGAGGACTGAAGCACAACCAAACACACACACACACACACACACGGCAGGAGGCCAGAGTCTTTGTAGCCAAGTGCAGGACATCCATTTCAAAGCCTGAATGTAAGTAAATGCACCATATACATTTTAGTGACTGCTAAATTTAATAAACAAAAAACACCCGAGAGAGGTTTTGCAGAACAGTTGGGCTTTTTTTCCCCCTCTGAGCTAAACCAGGATACAGGAACAATCGTTCAGTCAGCCATGTCAGCAAACTTTTAAAATGTGACCGATAGCCACAGTAACAATTTTGCATTTATATGGTGCTATCAAAAGGGCAAGCCGATCCAAACCTAAGTGCCAACTTGACAAGCCAGCAGTAAACACGGTGACATTTGCATGCTCATTGACCATTCAAAGGGCAGAGCTGAGGGAGTGGCTTCAGAGAACTGAGTGGCCTGGAAGAGCCTGAGAAAGAATGTCACCAAGAGTGAAGTCACAACACAAAAAGTCTTATCTAACTGGTTAATAGTTCAGGCACAATACATGACACACTTGAATAACAAAATAAATAAAATACAAAAAGGTTGATGCATGTTCTGACACAGCTATAGTAAAATTATGTGAGGTGAACTAATCACACTACCATTGTCAGTGTATAGCGTTCAGTGATTCCGCCCTGCAATACTGAAAAAACATAATTTGTGTGCATGCAAGTTCGCTGAGCGGACAGTTTATGGGTCATTGCAGCAGAAAGAGAGGCAGAGCTATAAAATCATCTCTTCTAAAGCATCGAACCAGGCAGTGAATCAAAAATACAGCCTGATATTTAACGTTGATTCATTATGTCCCAATGTTCATCCTGGAACCAGCTGCCTGCTTTGTATCCAACAACTCTACATATTGTTTGAGTCCCACTAAAAACAGGCTGGTTTATTTATGCTAAATGCTACTACATTGATTTATACTGACTGTCATGAAGCCCTAAAGAGCGCCAATGATTAATCTATTAGTTGCTTTTAACCATTTTCATGATCACTGGTTGTGTTTTTCTAAGCAAAACTCCAAAACATTTGCCATTTCCACCTTTTTAAATTTGAGGATTTGATCCTTTTCGTTGTCATACGATTGTAAAGTGAATATTTTTGGTTGTTGGACTGTTGGTTGGATGAAGACGGCACCTGAGAGATTATAACTCAAGTCCTCCTGTGGTACATCCTGCCAGAAGTACGGCAAACGCAACTTTTTAAAAATCAACAAAAGCTTTAAGGGCAGTCCTTTGTTCTTCTTTTAGGGAAAATATACTGTCCAGTTTGTTTAATACTGACGCTATAGCAGATACAACAAAACGTTCTACATCAGCAGCAGCCATCTTGGTTGTTTACGTAAAAGCCTCAGTGGCGCTTGTCTGTCAGTCATCGTACCAAACCCGCCCCATATTGGATAAACGGTTGTGATTGGTCCAACAAATTCCTGGACCGGTGGAAATCTGTCTGGGAGAGAGGCCAGGCATGTCAGCCAGAGCAAATAAAGCACGAGCTCGCAGATTCGTCTGGTTCCCAGGCTAAATCAACTGATTAAATCAATAATATTAAATCGTAGTAAGTCGCAGCCCTAAAGCCCTTTAATGTTCAAGATAAATCATGACAAGCTTTTTCATCCTTTTGACCAGCAAACGCATCACAAACCTAGAAATTAAATTAAATTTTCATGGCTCCTTTTTCCATCAAAAGAGAAGGCAATGCGGTTTATGCCCTGGCCGGCGGCTCTTTGTGTCGTGTTATCTCTCACACCATCACACTGGGCTGAAATGTGGCGACTCAGAGCCATCGTTAATGAGCCGATCCTCAGAATTAGTCTTTATGTAAGTGAACCGCAGCGTGACAAAAGGGGAGGAAGGTGGCTGGGTCTGACCTGAGATGGTGAGTATAGGGTTACCTACACGTGTGCCAGGTCCACCTGCCCTGACCGTATCCACTTACACACCAAAAACACACTGCGTCCCTCTTACACAACATGTGGGTCGCTGCAGACCCGTGTGGAGAGGAGAGGACCATTAGATGGGACAGCGAGGCAAACATTTCCACCAACTTTCCTCCTGCAATCATTTTCTTCTTTCCCTCTGGTTTAGGATGCTGCGGTTGCTATGGTTACCACTTTTTCCATCCCATGGCAAGCGATCAAGTTGAGCTAACAGGAAGTCAACAGCTCACGGTCGCTGCCGAAGAAGTTTGGTTCAGTTCACACTTTTTCTAAATCACCTTAAATAAAATCACTTAAAACTGTGGTTTTGTGTAACCATGGAGACCTGGAGGATGTGAGCAGTAAACCTGTCAACATGCTGACAAAGTGAGTCATAAATCATCATTGATCACCCTGATCTGACCACAAACACACACACTCTCTCACCTTGAACACCTCGGAGAAGAACCCCGCGCCGATCTTCTCGCAGCTGAAGTCGTCTAAGCGGGCCAGGCTGGACACGGCGCTGCGCAGGGCCCGGTAGGAGGACGGTCTGATCCGGTTGGTTCCGTGGACGCTGTGCATGGGCGGCTCTGCCTCTCCCTCCGGGTCCGACCTGACCCGCTCCGACTCCGTCTCCATCTCGGACGCTCCGGGGAGCAGGAGGAGGAGGAGGAGGAGGCCGTGGGACGTGTGCGTAGTTTAAAATCCAGCCCGACTTCTGTTTACATTTCCCATGTCCGCTACAAGGCCACGGCGGGGGGTGATCAACTCTCAGGGGGGGGTTGGGGGAGGACACCAAATGTCGCAGCTGCGGTCAGCGACCCGTTAGGCCCGATTCCTCTGGTCCAAAAAAATTCCTGCACAAGTCCGGAACCAGCTCGTGTCTAACAAACTACGCAGCCGCAGCGTTGCATCCTGCAGAGTCGGTGCGCAGTTTGGGTGAAGTCCCTCATGCCGTGCAGCAGAGGAGGCTGGAAAACTGGAAGTGCGCAGGCTGCTGCTGCTGCTGCTGTCTTGGCAGCGGCGTCCTCTCTCTCTCTCTCTTTTTCCTCTCTCTCTCTGTTTCCTCAACTCTGCTCCTCCTGCAGTGGAAAAGGCCGGGGCTCCCCTCCTGGCTCCACCAATTGAATCCCGGGCTTCCAGTGCGCACGGAGCTGCCTCGGTGACGCTGAAGAGTGAACAGAGGGGCGGAAACGAGCGGCGTTTAGTCACTGAATCATAAAAAGTGTGCGCCTTCCCGACGTGCCGCCGAAACTCCTGCTCACACCGGCTGAATCTGGCGACACACTGCAGGAGTCATTCATACCACAGGCAGATTATTATTACAGAGCACAAAAAAAAAAAAAAACTCTTGCACCGACGCCTCGGGGCACGATTCATCTTGATTTCACCTCTCAAATCGTTTCTTTTTTTATCTGCGTTGCCGTGAAGACAAACTGGATCAAATTGGTGCACATGATAAAACAATCATGGCATTAAGGAGGAAAACAAATCCGTCCGAGAGTTGGTCGTAAACGAGCCTCTTTGGCGGTGTTATCTGCTCTCCGGCGGTGACAGCCGTGCACGCACTTGCAGCAAGATAGCGCCTCTCATTGTTGTTGCACGCACTTTGCACGCACGGGCGCTCTTTCAAACTGATCCAATCACTCGGGCAAGTGTTCACGGACGCACCAATGCTCGCTCGGTCTCATTTGGCGGAGGGGGGGGGGGGGGGAGGTCCGGCGCGCAGCCTGCAGGGAGCCCGCCGGTGCTCTGCAGGCGGACCTCCCCACAGCCTGACTGCGGCTTCTAAATTATGGATGCCAAACTGAGCCGAGCCGAGTTTGGGAGCTCGGTCCGTCACGCACTCACGGTCTCCCCCCCCCCCTCCGGACGCAGAAACCCACACGCACATGCACACGCACGCACATTGCAGCCCGAGCGGCTCCGTGATTCAGGCTGGAAAAAAAATCCGCTGACGCACCGACGGCGTGCTCGCCTGCGGAGTGGGGTCCGACTCACCTGGCCTGCTGCGAAGACGCGACGTCCACACGCGCCGCCGGTGTCCCACAAGTCAGCCGCAGAGAGCGTCCGGTTACCGGGAGCTTTGTTTTTACTAATTAATCATCCCTGCCTCGAACGTGGCTTCCGTGGTTTCGTCTTACGTGCCCCGCCGCCGCCGCCGCCGCCTCCTGTGCGCCCGCCTCGCTGCGGGTTCGGTTGCACGAAGGAAGGGGAGCGGTGACTTTTGCTGCGCTTTATTGGAGGCGGTAAGGCGGGGCGGGTCCACACGTGATCACCGCAAAAAAAAACCTAAAAAAAAAAAAAAATGCACCTGTGGGGGCGCTTGAGCAGGTTGTCACCTGCAGGTTTCTGGTCGTGCCACGGCGTCCGGAGCCTGCCACTCAATCCACAGCGTGTATTTAAACGTACCTGTGCCACAGAAACTGAACGCCTCGGAGCCCTTAGGTAGCCTACTGTTATTACTGATTAGATCCTCTCCGGATTGCTTGATTGATTCACTGATTATTTTCAAATCTAGTCTGGGCTCAGCCTCAGTGATCAGTGATACAGTGCAAACAGAAGACCATACATGGCAACATAATATGCCTAAAGACCAATCAATACTCCAGTCCTCCTTGTAATTTAAACACACCTTTATTTAGGAAGGTGGACCATGTAAGCACAAGATGTAGATCATTAGTTCATGACACATATTATATTGTACTTTATTGGTGCACGTTCCCTATCAAATGTATAATTATTAAACTAACAGGACACACAGTGAACCAGGAGTTTTTGGGGCCAGTTTGCACATTTAGGGGGTCGAGATGCCCCAAGGGGTCAGAAAATAAATCTGAGGGGTCACATGATGATTAACATGATATCAATGAGGAAGAAAAACACTTATTTTATCTATAATTTTGTTGATTTGTTTCTGATTAGTCTCATGCTGGAGAGTTTGACCTCTTGAGGACTGTTGAGATGAAGCAATCGGAGCACAGACATGCAACCATGTGAAGGTTTTCATGCCAGAAAGTTGGGGAACCAGTGTACTACGTGATATCTTGCAAATAAATGTAGTCCATTTAGAAAAATTTATTTGAAGACTGAGACCAAAAACCACAATTAAAGGCCCTTAACTCCCCACATTACTGTTTATAAAGCTGCTGGATGGACACTCTCCAGTTGTAATACTGTAAATTAGCCTGATGGGAAACATTTAAGTAGTTATTAAAAAAGGGTGTAACAAATAAAGTCCAGTCGGGATGTGTGAAACTGAGCTGTGAAAAAGGATGAATTATTAAAAACGTACTTCAGCTTCTAATATATTTTATACCGACACTCTGAGCAGAGTAAAACTGAAGCTCTTTTAATGGCTTTAATATTATTTAAGTATTTATGTAGCTGCAGATCAAATAATATTTATCTATAGAGCACTTTTCAAACCTCAGGTTACAAAGTCCTTCACACAAGGAAGCAAATTAGAATAACATTATAATAATAATAATGACACTGACTTACGGACATGAATATTAATGCTCTTCACAGCTGGTTGTGAACTTTATGTGGGACACCCAAAGGTGCTGGATGCCAAAGAGCCATAAGAAAAGTGTGTCATACAGCGCGGAGGCATCTCACACCTCGCAGCCACATACTGACATACCGTTAACACATTCACTCGGAGGTGTGTGAGTCTCTCCGAGCAGCTCGGGGATGAGCTTCACGTCCTCCTATTTATCAATCAAGTTATTGGCTCTGTCCTAAAGCCAGAGGAAAAACACTAAAGTCACACCATTGTTGCTGATAATAATATGTACCTTTTATTATTTAGTGCTGCTGATCACTTATTCATCACACTGACTGTTATATTTGTTTTGGGTCGGGCTTCAGTGAGCATGTGGGTGGGGATTATGTGCAAGCATTCATGCGTGTGTGTGTGTGTGTGTGTGTGTGTGTGTGTGTGTGTGTGTGTGTGTGTGTGTGTGACAGGGGATTATGTTGACCCCCGCTGACCTTTCTAACTGGTCTCAGGGTCACTTTATCACCTAGCAGAGGTAATATATTCTCGAGCCTTGGGTCCTCTGATGACTCTGTGTTGTCTTTATAGACCGATCACTCAAATAACTCAACTATCTGTGTGAAGAGCAAACAGTGAGACAAACTAACCAAACTCTCCTAACTTCAAGGCAAACACTAAACAATGGCTATTACCTAATATAATGTGGGTATCTTAATTTGTCTTTTGTGTTTTACTTTTTTATTCATTGATATTTGCAAGAATGTAATAAAACCATGATATGATATGATTTTGGGCTGCGATGTCAATGAAACCTTATGATAATTGTCTCTTTTTATCCTCCATAGTGGCCCTATGGGGGGAAATGTCAGTCGGTCCACCACTGTGGTCCAGACTGAAATATCTCAACAACTGTGGGATTGATTAAGATATACTTTTGTACGGACATTCATGTTCTTCAGAGGATAATAATGATAATAATTATAATTGTATGTTCTTTTTTGCTGTTGTAATGTTGTTACTGAAAGAGAAATGGAAAAACAACATTGCCTTTACGTACCAATGTGGACTGCATTCAAACAATAATCTGCAATAAAAATCTTCTTAAAAAAGAGACAATATCTCTGGTTTTTCTGCATCGATGTTACTTTTTCTTTTACTGTCCATCTCGAGTCTGACAGTGTTATGGTAATGTGATGCTGAATCTGTAATGTCATCCTTAAATGTCACTGAATGCCTGTCTCTGTCTTGAGATATGGAAAGTGGACTGTTTAGATACCAGGGGACAATGATGACTGATACGGTGAATCATATGAATATATTAAAATGCTGTCAATAAATTGAACCAAATAAAAGCCCTCACAGAGGCCAATTCACACTATTGACAAACCCAAATCCATAAACGATTTCTAAAGTCCTGTATTCGTCTTCTATTAACAGAAGGGTTAACACAGTATTTTGATTATCTTAACTAAAAATCCTCTATCAATTATAATTCCTTTTTTTCCATTACACTAAGACTACATTCTGGCCTTAAAATCAATGTCCATCCTTCTTTTGGTCTCAGGAGGGACAAAAAAAAATGTATTTTAATGAGGCTGGCTCATGTGGCTCTCATTCAGATCCCCTGCTGAAAAGTTTTAACAACGCCCGGTAGGAAGGGAATCAATAGCACGCTGCTCCTGCTGCATCTAACACCTGAACACCCTTCACAAGACAGATCAATCACTACAGAGCACAATAAGACATGTAGGACTAAAACTCTGCAAGCTTTTAGTTACAGTGACTGAAAGACAAGTCTACACACTAAAGGATAAGCAAAAACAATCTGTGATATCCAAAACTGCGCTAAGCCTCATTAAAATTACTCCAGCTAAGAACATACGACTGCGTCTCACACCTGAGCCCCCGCTCCCCCCAAATCTGTACAGCGCTCTGGTCAGGGCCCCTGCTGTCAATACAATATACAATCTAAATAAAACATCAAAAAAAACAAGCCTCTCCTGCACCTGAAATTCCCATTTCCACCTATACATCCACGTCCGGGCCGTGCAAATCTATAACCTGCGCCTGCTGTGACTCCCATCTGACCATCTCAGCGGCGGGCCCTCGTTAAGACTCATCTGTGGGTGCTAACGATCACACTCTCCCCTGCCCGGCCTTACACGCAGCCAGGCGGGGGGCCAGGGGCCTCTATAATTGGTTTTTGGAGCACACCAGCTGTTTCATGTGCCCCCACACGCCTGTCCCCAAAGGAGGAGCAGAGGGGTGCCACCACCCCCACCTCTTCAACATCCCCCTCCTCCCATGATAGATGAAAGACTCCTGCCAAGTAGACAAATGGACAAGTGGAGGGGGAAGCCACATGTAACACGTGTATATATACATAATACATAACACAGTATGTGTTTTATTTTAGTACTTTAGGAAGAGACTAAGCTTTCTGATATGAAAACCGACATGTTTCCAAGAAGCAACAGCACATTTCTTAAAACATTTATATAAAAAACGTCACTTTCTTTGCACATTTTGTTTATTTGTTTGGTGTTGATTTTTGTTTATATTTCGTATTAATTTAAAGGCTGTTCTCAGCTACTCTCAAACTGTGGACCTTGCATTACTAAGCAGCTAAACAACCTTCAAAATAAACGTAATTAATCCTGATTTTAGAGGAAAATCCCCTGAAGTTTCACATGCTTTTTCCACCCTGGGTAAAACACTAAATACTTGGAACTCTAAGTAATGAAAATGATCACTTAGGCACACAAACAGCCACAAACAGCCACAAACAGACACACACAGTCAGCTTTTTAACCCCAAGGGACGGACATATCAGCCTACATTGGTCTCCAGAGCAGAGTTGAGGTGCTGGAAAGTGGATCAGAGTGAAGTGCTGCTCCGCCCAAAGGGAACAGTAAAGTAAATTACTGTCCACTCAGAGATGACTGGAACCAGACGGGTTTTTCGTCTGTTATCTCATTAGGAAAATGAAACTCCTTGATAATACTATATGTAATCCATTTGGTGGTTAGTGTTTCCAGGCAGAACTGAGCGTAACACAGACAAAATGTGTTATAAGGAGTTTTTTCTACAACGTGAGAGTCAAATATAATGAACTTTAGGTAGATGGCATGTTTGATAGATGATGTCTATCCTGTGAAAACAGAGGCAGAAAAGTAGATGGAAATCGATACAAAGGTGCCCAAAGCTGTCCCCATATCATTTTACCCTGAAGGCCAGCATTTATAAAGGCTTTCAGGTTCCCATTAAACATGACACATGTTAAAGACACCACGTAATCTCAAAATAATGGGCAGTTAACTGCTGTTACATTTACTTTATGCACTTTCCCAGACAGCAACTTCTCCTGCATTCACACAGGGATACAAACTTTGTGAAATGTGTGTTTTCCCTAGTTTTCCGTCTTGTCTCTACATGCCCAGTAGTTTCTGAGCCTCAGGTGTCACCTTACAGGTAAGGAATGATCTGTTTTTCCCCCACTTGGTTGTGACATGTTTGTGTTATGTTTTTTTAGACTGGGCATCCCCCTGGAGGAGTATTCATCTTTTAATTCTGTGACTGTCACTTCAGAAAATGCAGTTTATTTGCCTCTCAGCTACGTGCGAATGGGTTAACAGGTTGTGGGCCAACGGCTGCATGCAAAAGGTTGGAAAACATCCATTTCCTTCAGTTGACAGATTTTAAAGTAAACTCACCTTAAAGTAGAATTTCCTGCCTCTGAGCTTTATCGCTTAATCTCAAAACTGGCCCTGGAATGAGGTCCCTCCTGAAATAAGAGGATCAATAAATAGCTCAGCAGGGTGCGTGCTGCTACTCAGTGGATTTTATTGATTTTTCATTTATTTTATTCACACAGTCAAGCACTAAAATTACATTTTCAACTAATATTATAAAAGCACAAACCCACACTCATTAGTGAAATATTTAATGTAGATGTTTTTAAATGTAAATAAAAGCTACAGGAGATAGTATTTAACATATAAATCCCATCAAGCTGGCATTAAAATAAACCAGATTACATATCGATCATTTGACCTGACAAACACTCTTGCAGATGTTAGTTTTAACCTAAAAATATAGTATAGTATAAAGTATATAATATATATATATATATATATTGTCAATCAAGTTATTGGCTTTTATATATATATATAGTTTCAACCAGCAATTACACTGAAAAAAAATCCATGCAAGTTAATAAAGTTAATTTCAGATCTTATACTTAAGTCAAACAGGGAAAAATACAGAAGTCTTATCAGCAATTTGTACTTAAAGTATCAAAAGTAAAAGTATTTGTTATACAGCCCTGTGAGATTATAACATTCTTATTAATATATAGCATATATCAATACATATACAACAACAATATAACTTTTTTTTGTTACTGGCATGAGATGTAAAGTATTTATTATTAAAATGTAGCAGAGAAGAAGTCAGGAGTAACATGAAATGGAAGTGTTCAAGAAAAGTACCTCAGAAAGTAAAGAGCTTGAGTAAATGTACATTACATCAATGATTTTTAATCAGTCTGGTTCTTTATTGATTTGGCATTACAGGAAAAAGATAAATGAAGCGAAAGATACCAGTGAGATAAAAGACGATAACATGCAATTTGACTTACTCTGATAAGATGTTATCAAAGGATGCGTTCAATAAAATTTCCCACGCAATTTTAGTTTTTCAAACGGTTAATCAACATGATTCATTTGTGTGTCTGTGTGGAGCTAAAACCAAACATGTCTGCAGGGGGGATTACTGTGTTGGTGGTGCAGTGTAACACATATGGATTCTCCACTAACCCACTGACCTGCATTGCAGAGGCAGTTTTTTTTCTTTTCACTGTGCTCTGTGTGTTCAATTAAGAATCAAAGTCTTTAGCAATGCTGCACTCTAGTGTTCGCAGAAAGTTAGTTCCCCTCTACATAAAGGTGCATTTCATATCATATCACTGGATTATAATTACTGATGCATTAATGTGTAAACATCACTTTAATGTTGCAGCTGGTAATTATAATAATTTTAATTACTTAATATCCTGCTGGGCAGTGGTGGAAGAAGTACTCAGATCCTTTACTTAAGTAAAAGTAGAAATACTGTAGTCTAAAAACACTTCATTACTACAGCAGCAATAGTCCAGAGTTCAAAATGTTATTTAAGCAAAAAATAAATAAATAAATAAGGATCAAAAGTGAAAGTACTCATTATCCATAAAGTTATATTGTTGTGTTTTTATCAGTAATATATTAGTAGTATAGTACTGCATCATATCATGTTTTTTTATGTAAAAATTAAGTAGTAGCTGTAAGTGTCGAATAAATGTAGTGGAGTAAAAAAGTACAATATGTGCC
Organism: Lateolabrax maculatus; assembly: GCA_031216445.1. Lineage (NCBI taxonomy): Eukaryota > Metazoa > Chordata > Actinopteri > Acropomatiformes > Lateolabracidae > Lateolabrax > Lateolabrax maculatus. The sequence goes on from CM062207.1 coordinate 6,435,617, forward strand.
TCTGAAATGGAGTAGAAGTATAAAGTAGCATTGAATGGAAATACTCAAGTACAGTACAACCTCAAAATTGTACTTAAGTACATTACTTGAGCTAATGTCCGCCGCTGTATTCGTTAATGAACATGAGTATTATCTTATCATATAGGCTGTCATTATATGTATCTATAATGTCCAAGCTTTAGAGTGCCTATTTATTTAAGAGCTCAGTTCTGGCCTCTGTGAGGGCAAAAGTTAAACTGGTTTTAATCTCTAAACTTCCTATTCAAATAGCAGTTTAAAACGCACACTAGAGCCATTCATGCGGCCTCTTTATGTTCATTCCCAGGTTGAACTTTACCTTTGGTTCCTTGGCAGCTGATATAGGTCATAATCAAGTTAGCCAGAATAAATCCTATATGTTCCGGTTATAATTTTCAAAATAAAACTCGTAAAGTCCCTGTGCCTAATAGATAGTTATATATTTCATCATAAAGTCATTAATAGTAATGCATCAATACTTAAGCAGCATTTTACTATTACTATTTATATGATTTTATATGCTATTAGGTAGTTTCATCCAGTGGTTCCTTATCTAGGGGCCGAATTCTGCAACACAAACATGCATCAACTTTACTCAAATCTTTGCTTTTTTAGTGAAATATTTGAGAGTTTTACCTTTTTGAGCCTCGAACGGGAATTTAAATGAGTTGGGAACCTTTTATAATCTTATCTCGTGTTTTTTAATGTAAAATCTCAATTCTGCAACACAAACATGCATTAACTTTACTCAAATCTTTGCTTTTTTAGTGAAATATTTGAGAGTTTTACCTTTTTGAGCCTCGAACGGTGATTTAAATGAGTTGGGAACCTTTTATAATCTCATCTCATGTTTTTTAATGTAAAATCTTAATCTGAAAAACTTGTAAGTAAAGATGTTAAATACAATTTTTTATTTTTTTTTTACCTCTGAAATGCAGTGGAGTGTAACGTAATATACAAGGGAGAAAAAACAAGTACTTTACAGTTTCTGTTCCACACGTAGCCCAGTCAGTGATTTTATTTTGAAGGCAGACCCTCACGTTTCCGGTCGCAGCCCCCTCACCTCCCGCCGCTGCGAGCCGGTTTTCACTCCGCGGTGACGGCGACAGAATCGGCGGAACAACAGCCGAGCCAGCGCCGAGCCTCCGTCCTCCCTCCGCGGTGGAAACATGGCACTGAGCCGCCGGGAAAGGGCTCAGGTGTGGCTCTTCAGGGCGGTCACCGGGGTCTTGTTCGCGCTTTTCCGGCTCCTCTCCCCGCGGAGACCCGCCGTGTCCGGGAAGAAGCTGCCGGCCGTCAGCAGCCCGCTGCTGGTCGTTTCAGCGACGCAGCTCGCCAAGAAGATCCGGCGGAGAGAGGTGTGTACCCGGGCAGAGCAAGAGCCGGCCGCGGCGGGACGGGACGGGCTGCGGCGTCTCTAACGTCCGATAAACGCTCACTTATCACTGAGCTGCTTTAGGTTCGTGGTCGTTCAGAAAGACAAAAGTTACGCGAGCAGTTGGTGTTAACATCTGGCTGGTAGGGGAGAAGTGGCTGCACATCTGGCCCCCGGTTTAGTCTGCAAGCCTTTAAAATGAGACAGCAGCACCTGAAAAATATATATATAATATAATATAACCCAGGCATTAAAACTGGGACTTAAACTTTTTTTTTTTTAACTTTTTGAGGGACTTATCATGCGTGACAAGTTATGAAACTTTGCACATGCTTCAGAACTGGCGAAAATTTAGATATTTTAATGGTCTTGGACATGGGAGAAGAAAAATTGCTCCATAGCGCCCCCTACAGGGTCGCTAAAACTAAGCCCCTCACATTGGTTTGACCTACACGCATGAACTTTGGTAGGCACATGTAACATACCAAGACTCACAGAAAAGTCTCTTGGTGACATGACCTGAACGCAACAGGAAGTCGACCATTTTGAATTTAATGTCATAATTTTGTGTGTTTTCGGCTATTTGGAGGGGGGGGGGGGGTCATATTTTAACAAACTAGTCCTAGACAATGAATCAGAACAACTTCAAATTTGGTCTCTGTTTTTTCTTCACACCACTTTCTATCACATTTTACGATGACAGTTTTTTTAAAATTTAATATTTTTATATTCTTATTTTTTTTTCTTTTTTTTTTTTTTACGAAGACTTTTTCTTAAAACCCGCTGATTAACGCCCCTTGGAAATCAAAAATGAACTGAGAGGTTCATTATTAGACGATGCCAGGATAAGGAGATTATTAGTCCATGTCCTTTATAAACAAGCGAAATGTAAATATCAAGTTTTTTTCTATGATAGAAAACAATAAACAGAATGGTTAACAAGTTAATTGCGAAAACAATCAGCACAATAATCTGCTTTAAAAGATACATTTACAAAAAGTAATTTCTTTCTTCTCCCATTTCACATTTCACTTGGAGAAATACACCGTATGATACACTTTTTTAGTTTGACTCGTTTGTGTGTGTGAGATCAATCCAAACATGCACTTGATGTATATACAGTCTAAATGTCGTGTTTCTGCAGGTGTCAAGTGTGGAGGTGGTGCAGGCTTACATCGACAGGATCCAGGAAGTCAACCCTCTTCTGAACGCTGTTGTAAAAGACAGGCAAGAAAGAATCATTCCTCCTTATCTCGTACTTTTACTTGATTATATAAAGAGTAATAACTGTAATGGCAACTCACGAATTCTGCCATATTTACAGTTTCAACCATAATATATAATCTTAATTTCAAGCCTTTTTAATCGGGAATTAAACAGAATAGGTTCAAATAATTAACTCCTCTCTCTCCGCCCAGGTTTGATGCTGCCCTTCAGGAGGCGGCCCAGGTCGACAAGCTGATTGAGGAGGAGACGGGAGGGGAGGAGGTCCTGGAGGACCGACTGCCTTTACTGGGAGTCCCACTCTCTGTCAAAGAGTCCTACGCCCTCCAGGGTAACTTCTGAAAATATAATCTCCTGTCAGTCACTTGAAACCAGCCACTTTACCTTGATTACATACAAAGAAAAGACCAGTATATGAGTCAACATTTGATACTGGTATATATATCCACTCCCACCCTGTTACTGTTCAGTGGAGGAACTTTAACTTCCTTTTGAATACATCCTGTCGTGCACAAGATGACCTGATTGCTGATTTCATGCTGCAGCTGAGCGTTTGACACATTTCCGTCTCGCAGGCATGCCCCACACTACAGGTTTGATCTCCAGACGAAGAGTCGTGGCCACCGTCGACGCCCCACCGTTGACGCTGCTGAAGAGAGCGGGGGCCATCCCGCTGGGCGTCACCAACATCAGCGAGCTGTGTATGTGGTGCGAGTCCAACAACCACCTCTACGGCATCACCAACAACCCGTACGACCTGGAGAGGACGCCGGGAGGAAGCTCAGGTCAGCAGCTGTTCCTTTAACGTCTCTTTTAGGCAGAGAATCAAATGCTGCTGTTGAGCTTCAGAGTCAATAAGCCTTTATTCAGAGCAGCTTATTGTTGGAGTCTCTGTTTCCAGGAATAGCATTCTGGTTTTGCCCGATAATCATATTACAAAACACTGCAGACACACAGACAAAGAGGCTCTGGCTCTGGCTTCTTAAAGGGGAACTCCATGATTTTACACGTCACAATCAACTCTTCGGGAGTCAAGTCAATTTTATTTATATAGCCCAAAATCACAAATTGCCATAGGGGCCTTTATAATCTGTGCAGCCTATGACACCTTCTGTCCTTTGACCCTTGATTCGGATAAGGAAAGAATCCTTTTAACAGGGAAAAAATGGAAGAAACCTCAGGAAGAGCGACAGGGAGGGATCTTTCTCCAAGGCCCGACACGTGCAGTTGATACAGAACATGCAAACAAAATCACAGTATATACAAATTATGCTGAAATCTAACATGTAGATCGTAAAACAGATCTGAAGAATGTTGATCCAGGAGGACATTGAGCAACTTCAGGTGTCGCCAAATAGGACCTGAGCCACACGACCTCCACCGTGGAGACCTGGAAGGAGAACAGGACACTCAAAGAGCCAAAGAGAGAGAGAGAGAAAAGCTTGAGGGCTTGTGGGAACAGAGACAAAACAGAGGGTTAGTGAAATGCAGCGGGTATTAGAAAGTTTGCAGTTTATACTTGTCGGCAGGACAAACATGGACTATAAATTCTCGGGTTAAGAGATTCATTGAGACTGAGACCCACCAGAAGGATAATGGTAGCAAGTGCGAGGCCTGAACTAATCAAAGAAAGAGCACTAATTGAAAGGGGCTATTGATAGGGCTAAAAGATGAGTTTTAAGTTCGGATTTAGATCACAGCTAAAGTTAAAAGTACCTTGTGGAGTTTTTGAATACTATTATTAAACAAGACTTTGGATAAAGCAGATCTGCCGGATCCACCAACTTTTCCGTCCTCTCTCTCTGTTTATCTCCTCTATCCTCCGCCTGCCTCAGGTGGGGAGGGCAGTATACTCGGAGCAGCAGGCGCAGTCATCGGCGTGGGCTCGGACATCGGCGGCAGCATCCGTATGCCCTGTTTCTTCAACGGAATATTTGGCCATAAAACCACTCCCGGTAAGAGAAACTACATGTTGGATGCATGTTAATCCTATCCAGTGTTCTGTTGCAATATTCTTTGTACCAAACAATTAATCAAATGATAATAATGTTAATGTGTAAACTGTGTGACAATGTGAAAGGGGTTACCCATAGTGATGAAACTGAGCTATCACCTGAATCTGCAGCTGCCCTCAGCTTTATGTTAGTTTTATTGCGATTTGCCGCAATTTGCCCCCAAGGGGCCAAAAACATCAGTCATTGCAGGTTTAGAGAACACATTTATATACCAGACTTCACTGTAACTGTGCTGTGTTTCTGCAGGTGTCGTGTCCTGTGAGAACCAGTACCCTCCTATCTCTGGCAGATATGAGGAGTACGTCAGCTGTGGTCCGATGTGCCGCTACGCTGAGGACCTGCTGCCGATGCTCCAGCTCATGGCAGGACCCAACGCTCACATGTAAGAGCTCTGCTACTGTCCATTGCTTCAGGGAGGATATTTTGTTTGGGCCTTTGTTTTCCAGCCCCAGCTTATTTTATAAACATTCAAATACTTTTATAGCTGACACAGCACACACAGTAGGTTTCTACAAATAGATGAGCACAATCTCTGTACTTGTTCACATGTGGGGTCATTATGTCGCCAAACTTGAAAACGTCTCCTTTAAAAGTGTATGTTGTAATATTACAATTGCTTGTATAATCAACTTGTTGAGATGCAAATATAGCAAACATCAGGAGGCACACACACATCCATAAATTAACGGTCTTAACTGGACAAACTAAATTGCACGATGAATGTCACCTTTTCATGAGGAGCTGTGCATTTGTGAAATGTGATTATTAGCACAACAGGTGTTTTTCCCCTACTTGACTACCTGTACATGGTCTCGTACTTGCCCTTTAAGAATGAATGTTGTTTGCACGGTTTCTTACATGAGACCCAATGTTTCCATCACAACTGCTCTCCCTCAGGTAAACGTGAGGGTGTGACGGGAATAAGATGCAAGTGTGCCATTTAGAAATGTATACATTCTCTCAAACCTTTATCAAGTGAATGCAAAGAAGTTGAACCACAATCCAAAATGCCTTACAGGGCCAAGAGTCCTGGTCCGGTTTGAGCCAAGAAATGGAAGAATCACACTTAACACCCTGTGTTAGTTAATGGTGAATAGTTAAACAGTGTTTTTTGTCCACTAATGGTTGTCTAATCTGAGGGATTTGCTTACACATATGTACACAGGTTGTCCTTAAATACAAAGGTTGACTTAAAGAAGCTGCGGTTCTTCACCATCCCTCATGATGGTGGCAGTCCTATGACAAACCCTGTCAGCAAAGAGCTCATGGAGATTCAGAGGAAGGTGTGTTGAATCGGTCAAATAACAAAGTGAGTGCTGGAAAACCAGGCATATCAGGGAGGCTTTTAGAGTTAAAATCCTCCCGTCTGATGTTCTCCAGGTGGTGGAGCGTCTGGAGGCTGACCTCGGAGTGAAAGTCCAAGAAGTGCGTTTCCCTGAGCTCCGCTATAGCTTCGAGATCTGGGACAACTACATGGGTCTTCCTGACAAGGAGGGCAAGGTAGGTCCACCTGACAACCTGATCCAGAGCAGCGGATCAATTATTGGAGCAGACAAGTGGGTGTTTCATCAGATTTCCTTCTAGTAGAAGGAAGATAAACCGGAAGGACAGGAGGGAAACAGGCGTTGAGAGTGAAAGAAAGCAGGCTGAGTTTTAGTCACATCACCTGTTGTAGTCTGCTGCCCCCAAACGGTTCATTGATCCATTTAGCAGTGATGTTTCAACTATAGCGATGATACGAAATAGGTCGAGGAAATGAAATTACTCGTCTAATTTGTCACGATTTCTTGGTGTGATTGTGAATAAATGATCAGGTCTCTCTGAGGTCAAATTGGAAGTAATGTCATATCTCACTTCAAAAATGTTCCAATTAGCAGTTCCTGAAGATCCGCTTATGCACCTCCATAAAGATAATTCGCTCCATTAAACATACAAGTGCGTATAACCTGTGTGTTTCATGAATAATAAATCCCTTGTTTTAAATGAAAAGCTGGTGTTGAGATAACACACTCACAGTACAGTAAGAGCACCGACACAGCTAAGTGTTCCCAGTGTGATAATGAGACATGGCCGTGTCTGTAGTGTGGCCACTGAAGTATAATATACACACTCAGTGTACTTTATGTGACCTCAGAATGAAAGAATAACTGTTTAAAATGTTTCTTTTAGCCTCCTTTACAATTTGCTGAGCTGATGGGGGAGCCAGGGCGTCCCGTGTGGCCTCTGTGGGAGCTGCTCAAATGGATGGTGGGAAAATCCGAGCATACCATGGCTGCTATCGGTAAGAGGGGGAAAACATTGATTATTTATTTTAACTGGTATTAATCAATTAGGTTTTACTTTAACTAATTTTGACTGTTTAACTTTCTTTAATTGTCTGTTTTGGTGGGTGAATTAAAATGTTCATTGTTGCTAATAAAGCTGCAATACTGTGGAACACCAAAGTGTTTCAATATCAAATAAAATTGAAAAAAAGTGACATAAAGTAAAAAGTGACATGAACTAAAACAGAGAATTAATGCCATTACAAAATTCAAACAAAGGCATTTTGAAATGAAAAAAATCTAATGAAATCCTAATGAGTTTTAATAATTTCTTAAATTATTGTTTCATTTATATATTTTATATATTATGTATTCATTTAATTATCTAATATTTAATACTTATTTATTTTATACAACACTTTGGGGCTCCATACAATACTGTGCAGTATCACACACTACATAAAAAACTTTTTTAATTTTTCAGTTATGTCAAATAAAACAAAAACGAGCAGATAATCGTACTGGCCGTTACGAAGTCTTCAGCATGAAATCAAACACAACAAAATAGTCATACACAATATCAACTGCTCTCGTTACATATATATTGTGTAATTGTAGCTGAATAAATAATGAAAGGGGGGACAAGATGTATTAGCTCCTAAAGCCATCCTGTTTTATTCTGGTAGACGCCGTCTTAAAGCTGCAGCAGTACAAGTTTCCGTTAACTGAACAGTGTGTGTGTGTGTGTGACGTGTCCAGGTCTGGCACTGAAGACGACCCACATGTCCAAACCCTCGACCTTCATCATGCAGCAGAAGGAGAAGCTGCAGGACAAGTTGGACAAGCTGCTGGGGACTGATGGTGTTTTCCTTTACCCCTCGCATCCCAGAGTGGCTCCCAAACACCACCACCCGCTCTTCAGACCCTTCGACTTCGCCTACACAGGTCAGTCCTCCTCAAGTGTTAAGGCTCATCAAAGTCTTCTGCAACTTGATTCATTTGTAAGTCTTATTTTTTTTCCCGCATATGAAACCACTTTGTCTATTGTTCTCTACCTCCAGGTATAATCAACATCCTCGGGCTGCCGGTGACCCAGTGCCCTCTGGGTCTGGGCGAGGAAGGTCTGCCCCTGGGCGTGCAGGTCGCTGCTGGGAAGCTGCAGGACCGTCTGACCCTGGAGGTCGCTCTCTACCTGGAGAAGGCGTTTGGAGGCTGGAGGGACCCCGGAGCCAAGTAAAACTACACACTCGCAGCCATTACCAAATCCCCAGTCGGGAGCAGGCTGAAGATTGTGGTACACTATCTACCTTGCTGCTTGCCGTAGTACACAAAAAAAAACAAGAGGTACAATCAGATCGGTGAATGCTCAAGTGGAAGAGATTGATTTTTGGACTAATGAGGAATCAGTTGTTTTCAAGTCATGATTTTATCATTTGCCCTGTTCAGGGACTGTTAATTTTATGAGCACAAGCTTTAAAAGAATGTTGATTTTTATATTAGTAGAAATATCTATAACTGAGCATTCACATTATCACACAAAACACGGCTTTTGTGCTGTTCATAGCTTTTATAGAACTTGGACAATTAGTTCCTTGTTTTCAGTTACATGTGTATTACTAACAGTGGATATACTGTTGCTACTTTAACTATTTTACTGTCAAAAGGTCAGTACATGGCAGGTTCAAGGGTTTAAATGCCCTGCACACACCCACACATGTTCCTGTTGTTCTACCTAATTAAGACTTGCGCTCGTGTTCGCACTTGGTGGAGCCAAGCTGGGAGTTTGCTGATGTCCGATGCTACCTGACTCCGTACACATTAAAGAATCATGAAGGCGTAATTAGACCTGCATGAACAGGTGGGACTCAACTAGAGGGATGACAATGAAGTGTGGTCAAGACAAGCTCAGCCAGAATAACCAAACACCTGTGTGGATACTGTAAATGTTGAGGGGTTTTAACTGAGTGGTAATGCTAACGACATCAGAGTAATAAGTCAGTGTGGTTCAATAAAAATATTGTAACACACGGACAAAAATGTGCAAAACCTTTGTTGTGTGGTAATGTGAATGTCACATAAAGGCAGTTATTTGGTTGTGGTGCCTGTTTTATGCTGCTACTCATTTGTTTCAGTTAATTAAAAAAAAATAAAGGTGTGAATCTTTTCTCTCATTTCTAACTTCACTGCTTCTTATAACAAAACACAAAAAATATGAAGCTAGAGTTTAGCACAAAGACTGGAAACGGGGGGGAACAGCAAGCCTGGCTCTGTCCAAAGGTAACAAAACTCACCAGCACTTCTAACGCTCTCTAATAACACGTTATATCTCGTTGTTTAATCTGTACAGTCTATACTGAAGTGTAAATACTCGAGTTGTGGTTTTACTGGAGGTTATATGTGGGACTATTCCTTTAAACTCACCAGGGAAAGGCACGCAAAAAGTAAGAACAGGAAACTCCTGATTAAAAAAAAAAAAAGCTAAATGTGAGTAAGAAAGATGAGAAATGCCCCCCTGGAGTCTGTCGTCACTTTATTTTCTTCCCTTCTTTTAAAAAAGGATGAAAAATTATTAAACATCTACCAGAAGGCTCCAACAGAACTTGACAGCATTGAAAACTATTCACTGCTCGTTTTTTTGGTCACCTCTATGATGCCTGTCATTATTGTTCTTTTTTTTCTGTCACAAATCATGATTCTGTTCTGATTTCTGTCGAAGATAAGCTGTGAATGTGACATTCATACAGAAAAATACAGACAGCTCGTCTTTTCTTCTTTCTAGACACGTGCCATGCTTTGTACCTCGGAGTACAACTATTGAAAGGTGCCTGCCGTGTGACTAATTCCTCTGCTCAGACTTGTTTAACTCTCTCACCCCTCCTGACCACAGCATCATTCAGGAATTGGAGGTGACTTAAAAACAGAAACAATAAGAGGGTAAGGGAAACAACCAAACAAAAAGTACAGAAATATTCTTCAAAGAGTCCTGCATTTTGGCGGTACAGGAAAAGGGAGGACCTTTCTCTCCTTGACGGTCCATCATCCGCCAAGTGCTTGATTTGGCCCAAATGTGAATGCAAATACTTGTATGTGTAAACATGTTTTTTTTCTTGAATTGGATTAAGAAATTTTGGATGTGTGATTCTGGGGCGAGTGAAGCGCCTCAGGAGGTATTGGTGATGGGTTTGTATTTCTTGAGGCGGGTCCACTGTCCTGTGGAGTAGTTCATTTCGAAGACTGTGTCCACCAGCATGGTGGTGCTGCCGGTGCCGTCGGCTTTGGGCAGAACCTCCGTGTGTTCGCTCAGCTTGATCTGGATGATGTCCCCCTGCTCCGGGCACGGGTTCTCTGCAGGAGGAAGCAGAAGGATTATTACTGGCCTACCAGGGTTCTGTTTGTGCGGTGTGTGCGTGTTGAGGAATAATCAGGGACACTTGTAATTTATATGACTGTGTAGTATAATTATGTCACTGATTTTCATTTAAATTCAATGGATGAACTCCCAATAAATTACATTCAATGCGACCACTCAAGCAGACTGATTTGCAAACTTAGCACGAGTTTCCACCCGAGTGTTCACTTACTGCACATGCATCTTTTATCTTCACGAGGACAGTTTTACAACGGCAATATTTATTCTTTATTCTGGTGATGAAGAGGATTTGCTAATAAAACAACTGCATTTATCCTGATAGTAAGATTTTCCTGTACCTCTGGATCCAGCCATGAATCCCAGGATGAGGGCCTTCTCTGGTCTGGTGACCTTGTTGGCCGTCTTGAACATCTCCTGGGCAGCGTACATCTGGTCTCTCTGAGGAGCACAAACAGCGTGCGGCAGATAATTTAGCTGGCTGAGGAGCACGCTGAGAGAACTTAATCTTAATCTTAATCTCCATCGCCACCTTACCGTGAGTGACAGGTTCTTTTTGGGCTGGGGTTGTGGCGGCGTAGGGGTCGGGGTCGGGGTGGGGGTCTGGGGTGTGCTGGGAGGCTGGGTGGGCGTCTCCGGCTGGCTTGCGGTCGCAGCTGCTGGGGGTCCGTTGCTGGCGGGGGTGGAGACCGGCGTGCTGGGGGACGTGGGGGTGGCCGGATTCGCCGTGTTGCTCGCGTTGTACATGGGCGTCCTCTGTTTGTACTGGCCTGGTAAGGTGGCGGTGGCGCCGGCGCCCGCTGTTGCTGACTCCTCTGGTTGACGGGCCGACTGCAGCGTGTCCCGCCCCGAACCACCAGCATTCGCTTTAGGGGAGGTTGGTGAAGAAAACACATCGTGAGACTGACATGTCGGTCTGCTGACGCCCTGCAGGGACTACTTTCTTTGCCCCTGTGAACTAATAAGTGTATGAGAACGCTGTACTGAGCTCACCTGGCTGTGCCTCGGAGCTGGGAATGTAAGAGGAGGAGGGAACCATGCTGGGTGTGGCCGGTAGGTAGCTGGTTGACGGCAGGGGATTCTCGTTCAACGCCCCCAGTTTCTGAAAAACAAAACGAAAAGCTCTTTGTTATGATAGAGTCAGAGAAACACTGAGTAAGACAGAAAGATAAGCGAGCGGGTAAGCTGAGACCAAACATTTCAAGAACGACTGAGTGATGTAACCACGAGTACCTGTGCAGACACGAGGCCGGCAGCGTAGTCGGGTGTAGTGTTTTCCACGACTGCTGCTGCTGCTGCTTCTTCTTTGGCTGCTTTCTCTCCGGCCTCCGTTTCTACGGAAGAAAACATTAAGTGAGCATCAGTATAATCACACATTTTCTTGACTAATAAGTTCATGGTGTAGCTATGAAACTTGGACTGACGGAGGCCTGAAAATATAATTACCGAGAGTCTTTCGTCTCCTCTTCGCTTCTCTTCCAGCTCCGACCATATCCAGCTCTGAAATATCTAACAGCTGAGAATACACAAAGTATGTGAGCGTTGAATGTCAAAACACAACAGTGTTAGAAAATGGGGTAAGCGTGGTAAGTGTGTGGGAAATTACACACAAGAGACATGAAGCATACGATTTCTGGGTGACACGTTTCGGAAATCCGACATTACCTTGACCCCCCTCTCCTTACGCAGGGGCGTCCGTGCAGGGGCGATCGGTGTGCGGTTACTGGGAGGGCTGAACATACTGGGGGCAGTGGGGCTGCGGAACGGGGCCTTGGGAATCCCCTTGAGAGGAGCTGTGAAGTATCAGCAACAGTGACAGAAGTCAGAATCACATTTTTGACTGATTAAAAAAAATTATGACCTTGATTGCCAACTTGATAACACTTTGAAATAAATAAACAATCAACATATCAGCGCTGAACGAGCAGATGTGTGGGTGCATTTATTGGTCTTCAACTCACTAGTAGTGTCAATCTTTTTGACCAATCCTCTCCCTTTGGCGTGAAAAGGCACTCCAGCTGTCTTTTTCAGCTGTTGGGCTGTTTCTGTGGCTAGAATACAAAAACGAAAAGAATAAACAACAGCATTAAAAAACCGGACAATTGCTGTTTCTTAAATTTTAGCTTGGACTTTACGACCCAGATGGAAACCGAACCACCTCTTTGGGACAGTAAAACACATTTACAAAGAAAAACACATACTTCTTTTTAAACCAGTGTCTAACAAATGTAAATATACCAAAAGCAAGCCACAGAAAATAAAACAGCACCGATACTTCAAGATACTGGTGTAGAGAAAGGCAGTGTGTATTAGTTGAACTTACATTTCTGTAGCAGCTCTGCTCGGAGGGTTGCACTCTTGGGCTTTCTCTTCAGCTGGAAATGTTTGACGGGGGGTGTAAGGGGTCCCACCAGAGTGGTTAATGCACTCTTGTTTAGGTACTGGCACTCCAGAGGAAGCATGGCAGACGCCTCGCATTCGCCCACTGGGGACGGGGAGGAGGGGAAGAGATTAATCGGCAATTGACCGCAGGACAGATGCTTCTACATCTCTGTCTGTGGCTCCTTTGAGTCTACCACTCCACAACCTGACTTACTGATGTTCACTGTCGGGAAAATCCAAACTAGCTTCAGTTAAGAGTCCATCAGCCAATCAGCCGTTTCAAAAACATGTTGAGCAGCTGGTTGTCATGTGAGTGAATCCACTATGTGTGACACTGAAAAATCATCAAGAAGGCATGACCTCAATAACCTCCAGCACAGAGATATTAAGAATCCTGTGTGATTAACATGACATATTTATTTCAGATGTAAATCTTCTCTTTTGCCTCGGCTCGACTTCCTGTTCACTGTCAGTGTGCTAAGCATGTTTCATATAATTGTGTAATAACTAGAGATATTTATTAAGAAAGACATTCTCACACACACCAGCTAAACTAGGCCATATTTGTCGACACAACGAGCCACTTTGGTCGTTAACCAACCATTATTTAGAAGTGCTTTTACCAAAACAGTAACGTAAATACTACTGTGCATGTGCATTCATTACATGCAGTTAAAACCACTTTAGTACATGCCCACCTTACACAAAACCCCATGACTATATCTGTGAGTATAATAGTGAGTTGTTTCATAAAACTGCAGGGAACAAGCTGGTGGAAGTGAAAAAAGTTCTTATAGATACCAACTATAGGAATTCTGCTATAAAAAAAGAGTACCTTTCTCCCTGAGCTCTCCAAGGATATCCTGCACATTTGGATTCTGCTCCTCCAAGTCCAGATTGAGAGAGCCGGTCTCTGGGAAGGACTTCAGGATGTCTGCAACCATCAGCACCCAGGGCTCTGAATCCACCGTAGCCAGCTGGATGATCTCTGACAGGGCTTCCTTCATCTGGCAAGAGACGAAGGTGGCGTTAGTGAAACCACGTTAACGAACATAAGATGAACGCATTCAATGATCACGCTCACTGAATAAACGTATTACTGTTTAATAATACTGATTAACCTTTAATAATAATGAAAAATGGCCAGATGGTGTTTTTAATTTGCTTATTTATACACCAACAACTTTACTACTGTTGGCAAAATGAAACAAACTTGGGCTGACTTCGTACGGTAAATTAACTATGTACATTTACAAAAGTTCTGTACTACAATTCTGATTTACTCGAGTTGTATTTTCACTTTGTTTTATACTTTTTCCATTGTTATAGATTAAACCAACCAACAGTGTATAATAATAGCTGTGATAACTAATCAGTCAATCAGCAGAACAGAAATCAGCACCCATTCTGATAATCGAATTATCCTTTTTAAAGCAAAAAAAGCCATTTTACTGGTTGCAGCTTCTCAAATGTGAGGATTTGAAGCATGTCTGAGTCATGTATGATAATAAACTGAATATCTCTGGATTTTGGACTCTTAATAAGATAAAACAATACATCACTGTGGGCATAAGAAATCACAGCAGGTATACTACATTCATTTTCTGACATGTTATAGACATAACGATTAGTCGAGAAAATAATCTGCAGAATAATGGATAATGGAAATAATCATTAGTCGCAGCCCTGCTGCAGAAACAGTCAATCAGTCTCTCAAACAGGTTCTAGCTCAGGATTTGCTGCTTTCATTTGTCTTGCATGATGAAAGTTTGAATGGGTCCCACTGGCACCTTGGGCTCCCTCATACACACTTTGAACAGCTTAATCAAGAAGAAAAAAAAAACTAGTTGCAGCCCTAATATCATGCACTTGTATCTCAGTTAACAATGCAAAAGCATCTGACAGGAGCCAAGTGTTTCACTCCAACTCTCCCGACCTGCAACACCTCATCACTTCCTCCTCCACACACGTACAAGTGGACGAGCGGAGACTGACGACACCTCACGTCGGACGCGTCTGCAGAGGCGGCTCGGTGTTTGCTGATGACGGGCTCCTAGCGTTACCAGGCGGCCCGCAGGAGCGACATGCGGGACTCGGGACGCTGCAGCCCGGTACCGCCCTCCAGCCCACCGAGGGATCGCCCCCGCTGAGCCCATCCCACCGCGATGTCTGCAGCGGGGGGAACCGCCGGGGCGACAGTCGCTGCTGGGGGGTGGTGGCGGAGAAAAAAAAAAAAAAAAAAAAAAAAGCGCAATTGTGCGATAACGTCCGGTTGGTTCGTGTAGCTACTTAACGTTGGCGTGAGTTAGTGTAAATGTTGCGTGGGAAGCGAGGTTAAAAACATCCGATTGGTGTTTTTTTTTTCTTCTTCTTCGCGTTAGTTAACGACACTAACCGTCGCGGATGGATACAGATAGCGAGGCGACGATAACTAGATTTAATAACGCGGTTTAAACACTTTAAGGTGAATTTAAAACCCCCCCCGCAGGGACGGAAAGGTTTTTTTAATTTAAAGCCACCACCCGGAGTTTGTTCTCCTTTTTTTTTATTTCCTTTCTTTTTCTTTCCCTCTCCGTCCCGAGTTAACGGCGGGCTAACTAGCGCGCCGCAGCCTCACCTCGTCGACGGTCCGCCGGGGGAGATGCAGCATCCCGAGCAGCAGCTTCAGCTTCACCGGCGGCGACAGGCTGGAGAAGCACAGCCGTATGTTGTCGATCACCGACACGGTGAGCAGCGAGGCGATGCTCGGCGGCGTCCACAGCTCGTCCGTGGAGCCCAGTTTGTTGTGAAGCCACAGGCCGGTGTCGCTGTCCTTCATCGACGCCATCTTGGAAAAAGAAGTGTTTTGAGTTCGGGCATTTTAACGGGCTACCTAAGAAAACAGTCAGGACCCCGCCCACACCGGGGCGGGGGGGCATTTATCAACAGTGAACCAGGACGAGTACATGAGAGAAAAACAGGTGTATTTCACCTTTAACACCGTGACTGCACGTCTAGTTTGGTCCGTTTTGTTTGTCCACATGTTGTGTGTTTGTTAATAAAGTTTAAAAGGTAACTGTGTGTGGTTATTGCTCACAGACATGTGCATAGTATTTAAATTCTGCTCACTTCTTTTTAAATGAACTGATTAACTCACTATACACAATATGTAGTTCACATTTATTCTTTGCACTCTTTAGTGTAGTACCCACCAGACCACAACCCCTTTAATATAAGGCTCTGTTACCTGCATGGGGCCCCCAGAGGCCCCAGGTTCAATGTGTTGCAGTCATTTTTTGAATTGCCTACTTTGGGAATATGCAAAGTATCAACGGACGTGGCAATGTTGGGTTGTACTCTATAACCCTGTCTTAAAGAGGCGTTAAAAAAGAAGACGTGGCTGTATTTTTATTTTATTACAGTAGTTTCTTTAATGTCTCAAAACATTACTACAAAAATGTAATTACAGTTCATTAAATCTGCAGTTATGTACACTGTATATGCACAATATATTGTATTAAATATTAGGATAATCAAAAGAAATACTTAGATCTTTTACTCAAGTAAAAACACACAAACTCACTTTTACTTCAGTACAAATAGCAAAGTATTATCAGCAAAATGTATTTATATTTTCATAAGTATCTATTATATAGAAGAATGTTATATCTGTTTATCATATAAATTGGTGATTATTACTCATTTACTAGCATGTAAGCTGCATTTTAATGTGGTACTTTAATCTAAAACATGCATATTTTATATGATTCTATGTTTTGTATGTTAAATCTTAATCTGAAAAATTAACTAGTACACAAAGCTGTTAAATAATTATAGTTAGTAAAGTGCAATACTTCCCTCTGAGAGGTAGTGGAGCGGCAGGAAATGGAAATAATTGGAAACTATAGATGCAAAGCTGTAGGCCTATAGGCTCTACATCTATACAATCTATACATTTGTGGAGACCTTTATTTTGAATGTTGTCGCCGGAAGTGTTAAATCTGGTCCCCGCAGCAAATTATAGATGAGCCGCACGCATGCGCAGTCCCCACGTCCACATTAAACAATCCTCGGTGGGCATCTTGCGTTGATCCGGTGCTCTGCAAAACACCATCGACTGATTCACGGTACGTTAACACACAGTTCGTTAAATAAACTGTAATTCTTCTCCGTTGACTGTATTTTTTTAAGCACACACAGATATTTAACCGATGAAAACGGGGGTATTCTCTGAAACAAAGCCGATCACATTTGGTTGTTTCGTTACCTGGCGGCCGCGTTGGACCGCTGTGTTTCGTGCAAGACACACACCTGCAAATGTTGTTTCCAATCTCGAAGGTAAATTGATCACATCATCACAATGGCATCCGGTGGATATCTGCAGGCGGCGGTGCTCCTCCTGGCGGTGCAGCTCCTCTGTCTCGGCGCAGCTGATGCGGATCAGGAGGCTGGGACTGTCATCCCTGCAGAAAGTAGGTGGATTTAAACACGGGATTTGGATTTTTTTGCGGGGTTTTTTGATCGTTTGTGAGGTGGAGATCTGTCCGTCACTGTGATGTTTTCGTAGTGTGATGATGTCAGGTCCCCACAGAGGTTCCTGAGTGGGTCATCCTGATTGGTGTGTGCATCACTACACGAAAATGGGCCTGCACTGCTGATTTAAGATCAGTTTATTAAGTTCAAACAATGCAGGGGGTTTAAAGGCAAATACTAATGCTTTTGTTTTGCAGCCACCATTGGTGATCATTGGACATTTGAGCTCAGGGACTCTAGCCCTCTCCAGTTTTATTTACTATTGTCAAGAACATAAATAGCTCCTTAAAGCAAAACTATGTATTTTTTTAAAAGGATAAACAACTAAATCTTTTTCTTACAAATTAAAAGTTGAATAAAAAACCGCACCATACAATACACTTTGCTGCAATACAGCCCTACTTGGTCTGGTGTGATCACTAACTTATGAAATGAAGTCTGATTGTGAAAAAAAAAAAAAAATAATCCACACAAAATAGTTCAGGGGATATTTACATTCTACCAAGAAAACATCCAATTACTTTTTTTATTTCTGACTTCTTTCTTCTTATTGTCAGGTCGCCCATGTGTGGACTGTCACGCCTTCGAGTTTATGCAGAGGGCGCTGCAAGATCTAAAGAAGACCGCTTTCAACCTTGATGCCAGGGTAAGTGGAGTCCTAAAATCGTGTCATGTCCTTGTCAGCTTTTATAATGTGCTGTCATTGTTACATACTTTGTATTTAATGGGATCTTACGTGGTAGGATTTAGCATATGTTTCATTTATTTATATCATATGTTTTATGCATTTTATTATGTCTTGGCTGCAAGATAAATTAACTCTAGGAGACAGTAAATGTTTTATTCATTGGTTAGTTTACTCAACAGAGATCAGCGGGATAAGCAATGCAACTGAATTAATGTCTTTAGGGCGTCTAGCTGGAGCTAGTTTCCAAACATTAAAGTTGAGATGAGAAATGGATTTTTGTAATCTTTACATAAAAATAAAAAATAAGAAAAAAAAACCCTAAAAAAACAAAGCTTAAGAATGTCTTTCTGATTATCTTAAATTATATGTAATTAGTATATTATTGAACTTTATTTGATTCCTTTTGCATCTACTAAATAGCACTGGATGTGTTTCTGCATAAGTTGTCAACACAAATCATTAGTATTACTATACATTTATTGTACTGTACTTAAATATAAATAATAAAATAAAAAATGTATCTAGTGGCCAATGCCGATGATCTTTCTGTCCGCTATAAGCAACATTTCTGTTAAAGTGGTGAATTGTTGCATTAAGTTGATGAGTACAGCCAACTATAATCAAGTAATTGTGATTTTCTGTATTTATATACATTTATCTGATATAGCAAATAATTAATTATGGTTAAACTGGTCATCATGCATTCCCTTATAATGATAGTATACCAAAAAAAAGAAATTGCTTGATAAGAGACTTGATACCTTTTTTGATAAATATTGTTCGATAAAAATGTTTGATAAACCTTTGATGAACCTTTAAACTCAATAAATGTCTTGTCGGTTGCAGACGGAGACGCTGGTGCTGAGGGCCGAGAGGAGGGCCCTGTGTGACTGTATGCCCACCAGCTCACTGCGCTGAACCCCGCACGAGTTCACCTGAGGACGCTTCCACCCGTCGTCACACCCCGACACACTGAAAACAACCCTGCTCTAAAACCTCTACTCACGCACAGCGACCTTCATCTTAACTTATTTACACAACAGGCACTTTATTTTCTTTTTCTCTCATCTCACTGTTGAGTGACGCTTTGATTTGAAATCATGCATCATGAGGCATGTTGTTGTTTTGCCTTATTTGGGACGACTTTTATACCGCTGATGTTTTTACATTGTGAAACACATGTCTGTAAAATTACTTTGTTTCCATCGTCACAGGATTTGAGTTCTCATCCGTCTCCGCTGAAGCATAAAATATTTTTTGTACTTTTTAGTATTTGACTGTATAATGTAGATACAGTAGAATGCATCGGTAAATTTACTTGTCGAATGTGTTGTATGAGATTAATGTTTACGACGATTATACACATCGAACTGTAGCATCACGTGGAATTTATTTAACTGCTCAAACTATTTCGATAACCGTTTTAATTATTAGTTGATTGAATTTCCTTAACATTTCACTGATTTAAATGAACTGATTTGCAGCCTTGCGTCTTTTGCAAAAAAAAAGGTTGGGTAACTTATTAAAGAAAGTTATTTTTTCTTTGAAATAACAATGATTTGTTTTGTAAAGAAAAGTAAAGTTTTACCAAACAATATTTTCAGACTTTTTTTAGGCGGAAAAAGCGTACTTGTAGGTTTTGATTTAGCACAGCACTGTAGCATGAATTTACAGCACTTTTTGTTAACCTACTGTTAATATAGATTGTATGTATAGATTCTGTATATGTACACGGGTACATGTAATGTAGGTGTCTACGGACTTTGTATTCTGTCTGACAAAGGGGTATGCAAGAATAGTGATGATATAGAATCAAATTAATTGCAATATCAGCATGGGAAGGGAGAGGACAGCAGGGGACATAGAGATAGAAATAATAATTGTCTTATTGTTGCTTGTTCATGAACAGTGTACGTTGTTAACATTACGTCACAAGACGCCCCATTTATTGTCTAAATGTTGTACCTATCAATAAAAACAATGAATTATCTTTACTGCTTTTCTTATTTTATCTGGCTGGGACTTTT
Organism: Lateolabrax maculatus; assembly: GCA_031216445.1. NCBI lineage: Eukaryota > Metazoa > Chordata > Actinopteri > Acropomatiformes > Lateolabracidae > Lateolabrax > Lateolabrax maculatus. Next base: position 6,455,489 of record CM062207.1, read on the forward strand.
ATTACACATCAACAGTGTGATCTATAATACAGAAGCCTGGTGTGGGTTTGTGCTGGCATTAATATAAACACATGTTCATTCATTCATTAATTTATTTATTGTACTCTCTGCTATGTCTCGCAGCTCGGTTGTAGGTGTAGCATTGCGATGACTGTGTAACAAATGTGTAAAAAGTATTTCCACACATTTTCATTACAGATTCATCTATTTGCCTATTATTTTCTTACTTAATTACTTGATTCATCCATTCATTCTTTGTTTCATGTTGGTTTTGTGATTTTCAGTTTAATGTCACAGAAGACTAAGAGAACCAGCAAACATTCACATATGTGCAACAGTAACCAGTGAATATTTTGCATATTTGCTTTAAAAAAATAACTTAAACTATTAAGTGATTAGAAAAATAGTTTGATTGTTGATTGATTTTGATTGACTAACTGAATAATTGACTAACGGCCGCAGCTCTACTTCTTTCATTCACTGCTATGAATCTTATTTTCTCAATTGTGATCAATGTGCAACACTATTATTGTATATATATATGTGTTTGAGTTGTAGTTAAAGACTCAACATTTGTATGTTTCTCCACCAGTTTTTGTGCTGGAAGGATTCCTTGATTAGCAGAAAATGAATTGTCACCAATTAAACAATCAAAAAACGACAAATATTCTCTGGTTCAAACTTCTCAAATGTGAGGATTTGCTGCTTTAGTCTGTTTTGTATCCTTGTAAGAGGAAAATTTTTTAGTTTTGGACTGTTGGGATTGGCATTTTTCCCCTGTCTACTAAACGAATTTGACAGATGAATCGATAATGAAAATAACAAATAAATGAGTTGCAGCCATTGATGAAAACACCAAAACATAGATTTAGTTGTTGTCAAGCGTTAGCGCCGGTATTTAAAGATCTTGCAATCAAGTTGGGAGTGAAAGCAGGTTGTGTACTGAGTCTCGGTAGTAGTGCTCCTATAGTGTTGACATTTGTATCACAGATTATGCTTTTACGATTCACCTAACACTGAGCAACACCTTGAATCATAACCACACGTCCCTTCTGTGTTTCTAATGAGCCTCAACCCTGTCAGAGCAGTGTGTGTGTGTGTGTGTGTGTGTGTGTGTGTGTGTGTGTGGGAGGGGATGAGGTCAGCACACACCACTTTGTTTATTTACATCAGAGATTACAGCATGAATAAAAAGGAAACCTGCGATACCCTGATCCACCCCAGCAGGAGGAGCTCTAAGTAAAGGCAAGACGCCAGCTGTGTCGCAGTGATGCAGCACTCTCTCCGCTCTCTGCTTCCCCCATGGCTGTAAATGCAGATGAGGTGAAATACTGTAAATAGGGACAGAAAAAAAAGAGGAGGAAACTGAGGCGCCCACATTGGCCGCCGAAGCGCCTGCAGTGAGCTGGCAGGAATCACATCCCGGAGGCCCCACCATGTACTGCCAGCATTATTGAGGCAAATCCCCTTTTACTGCACCACAGCAACCTTTCTGCACAGCATCCTCCAGTTCTGTTGCTGAGGCGGCTTTAACCTAGCAGGCTTTTATTGGAAGGAGTGACTGAGAGGGTTGAGTGTGCCGGGACACCAAGTATACGCTGAATCACTCTGAGAAATCCTTGTTATCAAGCGGCCTCCACTTTCCTTCTCACTCCCTCTCCCACTCACTCGCTGGCTTGTTCTCTCTACAAAAGCCTTTCAACTTTTCTTTCATCTGCTCCAGGAAAAGCTGACTGAATCGTTCCAGCTGTTTGAAATTCTCCGGCGTAGGGAGGGGGGCAAGCAAGCTAAATCCTCTATATTCTCTTCCCCCTTTTATCCCCTCCGTCTTACTCGGACATTGATTTGACCTTGCCACGGAAGTTTCTCACCTCACCCAACCGTGGGACTTATTCAGCAGAGCAGCAGTCATTTTATCCATTGGTTTTAGCGAACTGTTTAGACTTCTCTGTCAACACCTTGACATTTCTCCGGATCCCATCTCGAGAGCAGATGGAGATGGAGACGGCTCTGTGATACCAAAATGTCATGCTAAGGGGGGCCTTGTGCTATTTCCACCTGCCGTCCTTCATGGGAAGTGGCCACTTGAAGGCTCAAGTGACATTCATATTCGCCTGCATTTTGTCTGATATCGAAGCATGTTGATTTTGCTGTGACCACAATCTGTGAATAAAATCCTGAGTTCTGGTAAATGTTCTCAGGCAAGATATTTAGATTTTGCTGCAAGTAGACTTTTGGAGCTGCTGATTCACTGACAATCTTTTGGAGAGATTTGTTATTAAAGAAAAAAAAATCCCCCCAATTTCATCGAACATGTAATGAACAACTGCTGGAGCCACTGAATGTGCTATTTCCTTAATTTAAGTAGGTATCACCTTTGGAGTGAATACTCAAACCCTTTCAGAAAATAATAGAAAGTACTAAACAATGCGAATCGTAGCAGAGATGAGTGTTAACATGGTGGTCCTCACAAAACAATCAGTGAGAAGCTGAAAACAAAAGCAAGCAGCTGGTGTGAAATTAAAACTGATCACCAGTGATCACCAGCTGGTAACGCCTCATCCTGATGAGGAACAACAGAAGGAACAACGACGGCAACAAAAACAAACCCTGCATGATTCAGAGTCACCACTGGATTTATGAGAAAATCAGCGTTAGAATCCAAGCAGCCTAAAAAGCACACTTCCATTACGTCAATTCATGCTATACATAATAAGTGACACAAGACCAGGATGATGAAGCTGGCACACACACACACACACACATATATATATATATAAAAAATAAAAAACTGAATGTGGGATGTTTCCACTGGTAAAATGTCAGCTGTTTGTTTGATCAACACAATGAGCGTAGGCTGTCTAGCAGTTGGATAATGTACGACTATTTACTTACTTAACCTATTGTCTCTGTTTAAGTTGTTTTTGTTGTGTTTAAATGATTTAGAACTTGTCAAAAATGTAAATTATAGTTTTAGAGTTTGAGGAACTTCTAAGTCAGTAGTCATGGTATATTTATTGACAAAGCCACTCTAGATATTCTGAATGATGTCTTGAAAGCTTCACATGGATGAGAGCAACGCGGACACATCTGAGTCACACTGAATATTCTGGTATTTGCCCTTTGCCTTTGTTTTGTGTGTCCAGATAATCTTGATGGTTTAGGAGCTGAATCTTATCATGCTTATGCTTATCATGCTCAGTGTCATTCAATAGCTTCAACTCCATGTGATATATATATATATATATGTATATATATATATATATATATATATACATATATATATATTTTAAAGGGAAGTAAAGTAGTGTAAACTTCTTTAAATGGTTATTCTGTGTATCGCAGCATCTTGACCCTGCAGCTCCACGCTGGTGCTCTGGTTAATGGGAGGCCACAGCAACAGCAGGAGGCTGCAGAATTTGCCAGTGTTAGCAGGGCACAATGAATAAGTGATATGCATGATTTGATGATGCATTACTTATACATACGTATATTATTGCTGGGCCACCATAAATTCCTTATTACATGACAATCTTGGAAACGGCTGACCAGTGCTACAAAAAAAATGTGACAGAGAGAGAGAGAGAGAGAGAGAGAGAGAGAGAGACTGGAAAGTGAATGAGGAAGAGTCATTTTGAAGAAGAAAAGTAAGAACAGAGCACCAACAGAGTGCATAGTAGTGCATACAGCTGCACTCCAGCTGGTTCCCAAGGCAAGTTGAATAGTTTTTTTTACTGTTTCACCTTCCACCATACCGTATGTTTATGAATCAATAACAACAAAAAATAACTGTAATATTTGTATCAAGTGACTTTATGTTATGTGTAGCATTTCACTATCAGGGTGAATCTATTTATCTATATCAAAGTAATTTTATTTATTAAAGCCCCTGAAGACTTCAAATTTAAAGTAAAAAATTGATGACTCAAAGATGATCAAAGATAAAGTTTGGGAAAAAAACATCCTCAGTTATTATTTATTATGAGTTTAAAACTCAGATCTTCAGCTAATCTGCTTCTGGCGTGGCCGAGCAATAAAAGCAAGAAAGCCCACAACTGTTGTCAGATTGTCGCCGGGAGGTTTTGGTAATGTATCCCGGAGGGTTTAATCAGTATGTTTGCTTACTGTGTGGCTCAGGATAAATTATTTTAATATTTCGAAAAAAGACTGAAGAAATGAAACAAGATATACTGAGTTAGGAATGTAAACATAGGTCTCTGAATAGCATCACTTAAAAAAGCCAGAATGTGCAGATTTAAGTAATAGGAACATTGTAATGTGACTGTCTTAATGGGAATGTAAAAACAGATCTGTATTAACAAATTCCCTAAATATAGAACTTTAATTTTACAAAAACACCTATTAGAACAACCTCTGGATTTATTTCATTGTTTTGGGAATCAAAATACAGCCAAGAGACAGAAAATACTACTAAAAAACAAGCACAAACGATGTTACTATTGATATTTTGAGACAAACATTTTATTTCATGTTATTAAAAACCTTTTACTTAATCCCACTGCTGTAAAACAATGCCTCAGTTGTTTTAATGCTGAAATGCTCTTTATTGTAATGTGGTGATCATGGTGATACCCATGGTGCTGAATCTCAGGTGTCAGTTGGAGAGCTGCAGAGGAAGAGCAGATACAGATACACATGAATATACAGACTATAAAAAATATAAGGGACAAAATTATGTTTTTTCTCTAAATGTGTGTGCAGACCCTGGAGCAAATAAAGTTAAGTTGAGTTATTTTCGTCACTCAGTGATCTATCTTGTTCTCTTGACATTAAATGTTATATTTGCACAATATTTGATAGAATATGTCACAAATGGCTCTGTGATGTACCATGATGTCCGGTGACACTAAATATGCCCGTCCACATAAAAATAAATATTAATTAAATAATTAAACAATCTTTAGAGAACAAGATGGTGTTCATCTACTATGGTGCAAAAAAATTACTTACAACTGAAGGGGTGTAATTAAACGCACATGGTGTATACGTGCAAGGCTATTTAAAAAGTAGCATCAATGAGAAAAGTAAAGCCTATATACTGACTCAAAGACGTAACTTTTATCACAGATAAATTATTTGAAAAGTATGAGAAGAAGTTATGTTGTTATTTGTAGTTACTTGTTACATACCTGCAGGATGTTGTGAAGGACTCGGGCCTTCTCAGCTTATTCAGGAAAAGTCACTCATTCATCATGTCAACGTCTGGGAACTTCAGCTCGGACTTCCACTTTTTGAAAGCCTCCAGCATGGTCTTCAGCTCCTCGGTCCCGGGGTTCCACTCTTTCAAAGCCTCAATCAGGGGCGTCAGGGGCTTCAGATCCTTCGTGTCTGGATTCCACTCTTCTAAAGCCTCAATCAGGGGCTTCAGGGGCTTCAGAACTTCTGTGTCGGTGTTCAACTCTTTTAAAGCATCAGTCAGGGGCTTCATACCGTCCACCTCGGGGTTCCACTCTTTGAAAGCCTCAATCAGGGCCTCCACATCCTCCACCTCGGGGTTCCACTCTTCGAAAACCTCAAACAGGGGCTTCAGGTCCTCAATCTTGGGGTTCCACTCTTCGAAAGCCTTAACCAGGGGCTTCATAGTATCCATCAAGGGGATCCACTCTTTTAAAACATCAATCTCAGGCTTCAGATCCTCAATCTTGGGCTGCCACTCTTGGGAAACCATGATCACGTGCTTCCAATCTTTGGACATCTCCATCTCAGGATTCCACTCTTCAAAAGCCTCCTCAGGATTCCACTCCCTGAAAGATACTAACCCGGCCTTCATATGTGTGATAGCCTCCACCAGGGGCTTCCAGTCACCCAAACCTATGGGAGTTGGAAAGACATGTAATTGCATCCATTAATAAAGGACAGGTACTCAAACAATTGGCCGTTTGGACAAAGAACTTGGCGAGTTTCATCATTTTAAATACAAATGGCTCGAGACATTGAAAACCTAACATGTACATACAGAGTTATGACATTGCATCAATACATGAGACACATTAGATTTCATCATAGTAGTTACCTTCCAATTCTGCATTATCGACCGGTACTGGTGATGCACTGACCGCACACACAAAAGCAAACACCAGCAGCGCAATTTGGATCGTCATTTTCTGAAAGAAATTATAAAATCTTACAAAGATACTATGAAATGGTGCGTAAGTATTTAGAAAGTGATTCTGTTCTGTCTTTGCAAAGAGTCATGTAAAGGTACCGTACTTACCCTCGTTTTGCAGTAGCTGTCAGGTACAAAAGAACACAACTCGAATCAGGAGTATTCTGACTTTCTGACTGATGCGTTTCAGATATATGTACTTTTTGAATATTTGTTCAGTGTTTGTAATGTGACTTCAGCACATAGCTCATCCAATGAAACATTTCCCCGCTTTGCTTGTCCGTGACAAACAATGCTCTGAGGCACATGATGTATGTTTACAGTGCAGAGACACACTGTGAAAGCAAGGATCAACTAAACGTTAGTATTTTATTTTACTTTTATTCACTAATGTCAAATACTGATCAGGTGTACAATATGTTTGGTAGTCCCTCAATAAAATAAAAATAAATGAAGATTTACTATCTTTTAGACATGCTACTGCTGTTGAACTACAGTATTTGGTACAATTACAACAACTACAAAAGTGTCCAGAGGCTAAAACTGTTAGAAACGTAAATATTTGTTTTCCAACGCTCACTTCCATGTGGCTGATTCTCTGAGGCCCGTTGGCCGATGAATTGAAGATGCTGGTTTCAAAAGATGACATGGAAGCCGCAGAGTGCTGATTTCAGACAGACAAAAGCAGGTTTTCATTTACAGCCGATGACGATTTTGACGGCTGAAATTACAACAATTTCTATATTTCATTTTAGATTTGATCAACTATGGCTAGCAAAGAAGTTAAATTAAAGTTAGTTGGTTGAAAACGCTCTCAAGCTGGCTCCTTACTCTTAAATATGAACTTTATGTCATGATAAAAAACTCAGATACAGAAACAGCCCTGTCCTTGTATTGCAGTGCAGAACTAGTTAGTCCTAATCCTGTATGTATGATAAGGAAAGTTAAAATGCAGCTGTTGTTTCACGCTCACAAAACCCTGTTTCAAACAGTATGTTTTCACTTTTAACGTTACAGGAGAAAAAAGGATGAAAACTTTCTGATGACATTGGTTGTTGTTCCTGGATGGTGAACTTTCCTCAAATCCAATAAAAAGCAACACAGAGCCGCTAACATTACCCTAAACTCTGAAATCATCAGGATCAACTGCTACAAATTGGGGAAATAATATAAAGTAGATGTAATTGTTTTTTTTTTTGTTTTCTTTTTTACCAGATATAGCTATAAGACATTTGTAGATTCCGGGGCACTACAACAAAATTAAAATATCTCAAAAATATAATATCCTATGTTTTGAATCTACTTTTTGTATTTATATGCACTTTTAATGATATGTATCATATGTATATTTTTACTGGGCCACCATACTCATTACATGACAATCTTGGAAACGGCTGACCAGTGCTGTAGAAAAATGCACTCAAAAGAGAGAGAGAGAGAGAGAGAGAAAGAGAGAGAAAGACTGGAAAGTGACTGAGGAAGAGTCATTTTGAAGAAGAAAAGTAAGCACAGAGCACCAGCAGGCTGCATAGTACAATACAGCTGCACTCCAGTTGGTTGCCAAGGCAAGTAGTTTTTTTTATCAGTTATCACTGTTTCACCTTCCACCATACAGTATGTTTATGAATCAATAACAACAAAAAATAACTGTAATATTTGTGACTTTATGTTATGTGTAGCATTTCACTATCAGGGTGAATCAATTTTCAAAGTAATTTTATTTATTAAAGCCCCCGAAGACTTTGAATTTAAAGTAAAAAATTGATGACTCAAAGATAATCAAAGATAAAGTTTGGGAAAAAGCATCCTCAATTATTATTTATTATGAGTTTAAAACTCAGATCCTCAGCTAATCTGCTTCTACAAGACTTCAGATTTGATTGACGGTGGCCGAGCAATAAAAGCAAGAAAGCCCACAACTGTTGTCAGATTCAAATGTTGCTGAATCGTAATTGGTGGAAATAAGATAAGAAAAATATTTTTACAGGGGAAAAACAGACAGAAGCAACCTGGAGCTCTGCATCATGAGCCATGGGTTGACATGTATTTTATACAACTTTGACTCGCCGGGAGGCTTCGGTAATATATCCCGGAGGGTTTACTCAGTATGTTTGCTCACTGTGTGGCTCAGGATAAATTATTTTAGTATTTCGGACAAAGACTGAAGAAATGACTCAAGATATACTGAGTTAGGAATGTAAACATAGGTCTCTGAATAGCATCACTTAAACTAGAAAATTTCACTTTGGAATTTTTGGAGTGGGCCGGCGGGGCGAGGACGCTCACTGAACCCGTATCATTTCAGATAACTGAGCTCTACGTGCAATAAGTTCCAAAAACGAGTGTGGAGCTTTTAATTATGAGAAGGAATTAAGTCGGTCAATCTATGTCACACACCACCTGGTGATAATTCATGTTGAAGTTTGCTTCATGAACAGTTAAAAAAAAAAAAAAGACCAGGCCAATTTGGGCCAAAAACACCATAATAAGAACATTAATGAACAAATATTCCCTGCAGAGGATCGAAACTTATAAAAAAATCAACAGATTTGTAGCCTATGTTGAAAAATGACCGCAACCTGGTCAGTCCCCCTTACTGAGTCTTCGGTGCTCCGCCCACCGGAAAACAGCGTCTGTGTCCAGCAGCGACAGCCAGGTAGGTACCACTGTTGATGATTATGTGATTGAAAAACCTGAACTCAGGTCTCTGTCGCTTTCCACGATGCACAGTGGGTCAGGATCTCTCTCGGGGCACGATCTCACGGCTTCCGTAAGATTATAATAAAGACGGCGATGTTTAGAAAACTCACAAATCTCAACGTTATGGTGTATATTTCCGGTTCCGGTTCATCTGTGGCAATGTAGAGTATCTACCGTGCAAAGCTCATGACTCTATTTTACTGTTTTGATATACTAAAAACAACTTAAAAGTGACGGGTGCTGTAGTGAGATATAGAACGGGCGCTCTGCGGCTCTGTGGCGTCTAGACGGTTAAATAACAGAACAGGCAAATTTCGGCCAAAAACACCATAATTAACAGTACAGATGACCGTATCTGTGTCCCCCTGCAGTGGTCTGGGCTCACCCCCCGTCCTCAGACCTTATGCCCACACACAGCTGTTCTGTAAAGAGAATGAGCTGAGGAGAAACCTTTGAAACTTTAACTTTCATGAATCCAATCCCAAAGATAACTTGACCATCAGAACAAATATGTTCTGCTGAAGTCAGATATGTAATGTCTATGTTTGTGGTGTTAAAACTGTGGACATGACAGGGAGGTAGAAATATAAGGAGAGAAAGAAAAGGCAGGGTGTTTCTGTTGTAAGATTACATGAAGGCCTATGGAGAGCTTGCTGGTGCTGCTGTCACTAAAAGCTTTTTTCTGATTAAAGTCTCAGTCCAATTGATTTAAAAACTACAACAATGTGAGCTAATTAGATTTCCTACTTTTTGATGGTGAAATTATGTCTGTAGTGTGGAAATTGTTGGAGTAAGAGACTTTTTAAGAGAATTTTTAAGAAGAACTTACTGCAGCTCTCCACTCTAGGTCATGTGACTCCACTCTAACTAAACACAATACACACCAATGGTAAAAATCTGGAAGAGTCTCAAAACACACATAAAACAAAAGCAGGGATAGTGTGAAAACCGTACTTCCTATCAATAAAGGGCGGAGTTTGGATAAAGTCCGACACCTGAGGAATCACTCAAATGTTGAATCATTCTTCTACAGCAAAGTATGGCGATATGGTGTTCACTCAAAGTGGAGTGAATTTGAGCCTTCTTCAAAAGCGGTCCTCTATTCATTCCAATGGACAGAAAATGCCCGTTCTATTGCGATTTACGTGAACACTGTTTGGCCGATTTCTTAAAAAAGTCATAGCCATTGATTCAAGATTGAGCCGCACATTTGATATATTTTTTGCGTATGTGCTTTCAAAACTGTGAGAGGAGAAGCGTGGTGAAATTTACTGGCGGAAGAAGAATAATTATGAGAAGAAGTATGAGGGATAACAATAGTGTGCCTCTGTGTTGTCACACAGCCAGCTCACTAATAAGTATGAGGGATAACAATAGTGTGCCTCTATGTTTTCACACAGCCGACCCACTATTAAGTATGGGGGATAACAATAGTGCGCCTATGTGTTGTCACACAGCCGGCTCACTAATAAGTATGAGGGATAACAATAGTGCACCTATGTGTTGTCACACAGCCGGCCCACTAATAATAATAATCATGAGTATGAGGGATAACAATAGTGCGCCTCTGTGTTGTCACACAGCCGGCCCACTAATCATAAGTATGGAGGATAACAATAGTGCGCCTCTGTGTTGTCACACAGCCGGCCCACTAATAAATATGAGGGATAACAATAGTGTGCCTCTGTGTTTACACACAGCTGGCCCACTAATCATAAGTATGGAGGATAACAATAGTGCGCCTCTGCGTTGTCACACAGCAGGCCCACTAATAATAAGGATAAGTATGAGGGATAACAATAGTGTGCCTCTGTGTTGTCACACAGCCGGCCCACTAAAAAGCCAGAATGTGCAGATTTAAGTAACAGGAACATAATAATGTGAACGTCTAAATGGGAACGTAAACACATTAAAACTGATTCTTTGTTAACAAATTCCCTAAATATAGAACTTTATCTTTACCAAACACCTTTTAGAACAACCTCTGGATTAATTTCATTGTTTTGGGAATCAAAATACAGCCAAGAGACAGAAAATACTACTAAAAAACAAGCACAAACGATGTTACTATTGATATTTTGAGACAAACATTTTATTTCATGTTATCAAAAACTTTTACTTAATCCCACTGCTGTAAAACAATGCCTCAGTTGTTTTAATGCTGAAATGCTCTTTATTGTAATGTGGTGATCATGGTGATACCCGTGGTGCTGAATCTCAGGTGTCAGTTGGAGAGCTGCAGAGGAAGAGCAGATATAGATACACATGAATATACAGACTATAAAAAATATAAGGGACAAAATTATGTTTTTTCTCTAAATGTGTGCGCAGACCCTGGAGCAAATAAAGTTAAGTTAACTTATTTTCGTCACTCAGTGATCTATCTTGTTCTCTTGACATTAAATGTTATATTTGCACAATATTTGATAGAATATGTCACAAATGGCTCTGTGATGTACCATGATGTCCGGTGACACTAAATATGCCCGTCCACATAAAAATAAATATTAATTAAATAACTAAACAATTAAACAATCTTAAGAGAACAAGATGGTGTTCATCTACTATGGTGCAAAAAAAATTACTTACAACTGAAGGGGTGTAATTAAACGCACGTGGTGTATACGTGCAAGGCTATTTAAAAAGTAGCATCAATGAGAAAAGTAAAGCCTATATACTGACTCAAAGACGTAACTTTTATCACAGATAAATTATTTGAAAAGTATGAGAAGAAGTTATGTTGTTATTTGTAGTTACTTGTTACATACCTGCAGGATGTTGTGAAGGACTCGGGCCTTCTCAGCTTATTCAGGAAAAGTCACTCATTCATCATGTCAACGTCTGGGAACTTCAGCTCGGACTTCCACTTTTTGAAAGCCTCCAGCATGGTCTTCAGCTCCTCGGTCCCAGGGTTCCACTCTTTCAAAGCCTCAATCAGGGGCGTCAGGGGCTTCAGATCCTTCGTGTCTGGATTCCACTCTTCTAAAGCCTCAATCAGGGGCTTCAGGGGCTTCAGAACTTCCGTGTCGGTGTTCAACTCTTTTAAAGCATCAGTCAGGGGCTTCATACCGTCCACCTCGGGGTTCCACTCTTTGAAAGCCTCAATCAGGGCCTCCACATCCTCCACCTCGGGGTTCCACTCTTTGAAAACCTCAAACAGGGGCTTCAGGTCCTCAATCTTGGGGTTCCACTCTTCGAAAGCCTTAACCAGGGGCTTCATAGTATCCATCAAGGGGATCCACTCTTTTAAAACATCAATCTCAGGCTTCAGATCCTCAATCTTGGGCTGCCACTCTTGGGAAACCATGATCACGTGCTTCCAATCTTTGGACATCTCCATCTCAGGATTCCACTCTTCAAAAGCCTCCTCAGGATTCCACTCCCTGAAAGATACTAACCCGGCCTTCATATGTGTGATAGCCTCCACCAGGGGCTTCCAGTCACCCAAACCTATGGGAGTTGGAAAGACATGTAATTGAATCCATTAATAAAGGACAGGTACTCAAACAATTGGCCGTTTGAACAAAGAACTTGGCGAGTTTCATCATTTTAAATACAAATGGCTCGAGACATTGAAAACCTAACATGTACATACAGAGTTATGACATTGCATCAATACATGAGACACATTAGATTTCATCATAGTAGTTACCTTCCAATTCTGCATTATCGACCGGTACTGGTGATGCACTGACCGCACACACAAAAGCAAACACCAGCAGCGCAATTTGGATCGTCATTTTCTGAAAGAAATTATAAAATCTTACAAAGATACTATGAAATGGTGCGTAAGTATTTAGAAAGTGATTCTGTTCTGTCTTTGCAAAGAGTCAAATAAAGGTACCGTACTTACCCTCGTTTTGCAGTAGCTGTCAGGTACAAAAGAACACAACTCGAATCAGGAGTATTCTGACTTTCTGACTGATGCGTTTCAGATATATGTACTTTTTGAATATTTGTTCAGTGTTTGTAATGTGACTTCAGCACATAACTCATCCAATGAAACATTTCCCCGTTTTGCTTGTCTGTGACAAACAATGCTCTGAGGCACATGATGTATGTTTACAGTGCAGAGACACACTGTGAAAGCAAGGATCAACTAAACGTTAGTATTTTATTTTACTTTTATTCACTAATGTCAAATACTGATCAGGTGTACAATATGTTTGGTAATCCCTCAATAAAATAAAAATAAATGAAGATTTACTATCTTTTAGACATGCTACTGCTGTTGAACTACAGTACTTGGTACAATTACAACAACCACAAAAGTGTCCAGAGGCTAAAACTGTTAGAAACTTAAATATTTGTTTTCCAATTCTCACTTCAATGTGGCTGATTCTCTAAGGCCCGTTGGCCGATGAATTGAAGATGCTGGTTTCAAAAGATGACATAGAAGCCGCAGAGTGCTGATTTCAGACAGACAAAAGCAGGTTTTCATTTACAGCCGATGACGATTTTGACGACTGAAATTACAACAATTTCTATATTTCATTTTAGATTTGATCAACTATGGCTAGCAAACAAGTTAAATTAAAGTTAGTTGGTTGAAAACGCTCTCAAGCTGGCTCCTTACTCTTAAATATGAACTTTATGTCATGATAAAAAACTCAGATACAGAAACAGCCCTGTCCTTGTATTGCAGTGCAGAACTAGTTAGTCCTAATCCTGTATGTATGATAAGGAAAGTTAAAATGCAGCTGTTGTTTCACGCTCACAAAACCCTGTTTCAAACAGTATGTTTTCACTTTTAACGTTACAGGAGAAAAAAGGATGAAAACTTTCTGATGACATTGGTTGTTGTTCCTGGATGGTGAACTTTCCTCAAATCCAATAAAAAGCAACACAGAGCCGCTAACATTACCCTAAACTCTGAAATCATCAGGATCAACTGCTACAAATTGGGGAAATAATATAAAGTAGATGTAATTGTTTTTTTTTTGTTTTCTTTTTTACCAGATATAGATATAAGACATTTGTAGATTCCGGGGCACTACAACAAAATTAAAATATCTCAAAAATATAATATCCTATGTTTTGAATCTACTTTTTGTATTTATATGCACTTTTAATGATATGTATCATATGTATATTTTTACTGGGCCACCATACTCATTACATGACAATCTTGGAAACGGCTGACCAGTGCTGTAGAAAAATGCACTCAAAAGAGAGAGAGAGAGAGAAAGAGAGAGAGAGACTGGAAAGTGACTGAGGAAGAGTCATTTTGAAGAAGAAAAGTAAGCACAGAGCACCAGCAGGCTGCATAGTACAATACAGCTGCACTCCAGTTGGTTGCCAAGGCAAGTAGTTTTTTTTATCAGTTATCACTGTTTCACCTTCCACCATACAGTATGTTTATGAATCAATAACAACAAAAAATAACTGTAATATTTGTGACTTTATGTTATGTGTAGCATTTCACTATCAGGGTGAATCTATTTTCAAAGTAATTTTATTTATTAAAGCCCCCGAAGACTTTGAATTTAAAGTAAAAAATTGATGACTCAAAGATAATCAAAGATAAAGTTTGGGAAAAAGCATCCTCAATTATTATTTATTATGAGTTTAAAACTCAGATCCTCAGCTTATCTGCTTCTACAAGACTTCAGATTTGATTGACGGTGGCCGAGCAATAAAAGCAAGAAAGCCCACAACTGTTGTCAGATTCAAATGTTGCTGAATCGTAATTGGTGGAAATAAGACGAGAAAAATATTTTTAAAGGGGAAAAACAGACAGAAGCAACCTGGAGCTCTGCATCATGAGCCATGGGTTGACATGTATTTTATACAACTTTGACTCGCCGGGAGGCTTCGGTAATATATCCCGGAGGGTTTACTCAGTATGTTTGCTCACTGTGTGGCTCAGGATAAATTATTTTAGTATTTCGGACAAAGACTGAAGAAATGACTCAAGATATACTGAGTTAGGAATGTAAACATAGGTCTCTGAATAGCATCACTTAAACTAGAAAATTTCACTTTGGAATTTTTGGAGTGGGCCGGCGGGGCGAGGACGCTCACTGAACCCGTATCATTTCAGATAACTGAGCTCTACGTGCAATAAGTTCCAAAAACGAGTGTGGAGCTTTTTATCATGAGAAGGAATTAAGTTGGTCAATCTATGTCACACACCACCTGGTGATAATTCATGTTGAAGTTTGCTTCATGAACAGTTAAAAAAAAAAAAGACCAGGCCAATTTGGGCCAAAAACACCATAATAAGCGGTACAGTGGCGGTAGCACTCATCCTTTAAAATATTCTTGAAGTGCAAAAACTACAAGTTCTACTGAAACCTTTGTTCCACTTCGAGTGGCATGAGGCTTCACTGTGGACTGATATGTAATAAATTCATATAGTGTTTCAGATGTAGGAGCTGTTGCTGTTTAAAAGTTCCTATCTATCATCTCTGTTGCTGCACCCCTTACACACGCTTACACATTAATGAACAAATATTCCCTGCAGAGGATCGAAACTTATAAAAAAATCAACAGATCTGTATCCTATGTTGAAAAATTAACGGAACCTGGTCAGTCCCCCTTACTGAGTCTTTGGTGCTCCGCCCTCCGGAAAACAGCGTCTGTGTCCGGCAGCGACAGCCAGGTAGGTACCGCTGTTGATGATTATGTGATTGAAAAACCTGAACTCAGGTCTCTGTCACTTTCCACGATGCACAGTGGGTCAGGATCTCTCTCAGAACACGATCTCACGGCTTCCATGAGATTAAAATAAAGACGGCGATGTTTAGAAAACTCACAAATTTCAACGTTATGGTGTATATTTCCGGTTCCGGTTCATCTGTGACAATGTAGAGTATCTACCGTGCAAAGCTCATGACTCTATTTTACTGTTTTGATATACTAAAAACAACTTAAAAGTGACGGGTGCTGTAGTGAGATATAGAACGGGCGCTCCGCGGCTCTGTGGCGTCTAGACGGTTAAATAACAGAACAGGCAAATTTCGGCCAAAAACACCATAATTAACAGTACAGATGACCGTATCTGTGTCCCCCTGCAGAGGTCTGGGCTCACCCCCCGTCCTCAGACCTTATGCCCACACACAGCTGTTCTGTAAAGAGGATGAGCTGAGGAGAAACTTTTGAAACTTTAACATTCATGAATCCAATCCCAAAGATAACTTGACCATCAGAACAAATATGTTCTGCTGAAGTCAGATATGTAATTTCTATGTTTGTGGTGTTAAAACTGTGGACATGACAGGGAGGTAGAAATATAAGGAGAGAAAGAAAAGGCAGGGTGTTTCTGTTGTAAGATTACATGAAGGCCTATGGAGAGCTTGCTGGTGCTGCTGTCACTAAAAGCTTTTTTCTGATTAAAGTCTCAGTCCAATTGATTTAAAAACTACAACAATGTGAGCTAATTAGATTTCCTACTTTTTGATGGTGAAATTATGTCTGTAGTGTGGAAATTGTTGGAGTAAGAGACTTTTTAAGAGAAGTTTTAAGAAGAGCTTACTGCAGCTCTCCACTCTGGGTCATGTGACTCCACTCTAACTAAACGCAATACACACCAATGGTAAAAATCTGGAAGAGTCTCAAAAGACACATAAAACAAAAGCAGGGATAGTGTGAAAACCGTACTTCCTATCAATAAAGGGCGGAGTTTGGATATAGTCCGACACCTGAGGAATCACTCAAATGTTGAATCATTCTTCTACAGCAAAGTATGGCGATATGGTGTTCACTCAAAGTGGAGTGAATTTGAGCCTTCTTCAAAAGCGGTCCTCTATTCATTCCAATGGACAGAAAATGCCCGTTCTATTGCAATTTACGTGAACACTGTTTGGCCGATTTCTTAAAAAAGTCATAGCCATTGATTCAAGATCGAGCTGCACATTTGATATATTTTTTGCGTATGTGCTTTCAAAACTGTGAGAGGAGAAGCACGGTGAAATTTACTGGCAGAAGAAGAATAATTATAAGAAGAAGTATGAGGGATAATAATAGTGTGCCTCTGTGTTATCAGACAGCCTTACCGCTAATAAATATGAGGGATAACAATAGTGTGCCTCTGTGTTTTCATACAACCGGCCCACTAATAATAATAATTATAAGTATGAGGGATAACAATAGTGTGCCTCTATGTTTTCACACAGCCCACCCACTAATAAGTATGAGGGATAACAATAGTGCGCCTATGTGTTGTCACACAGCCGACTCACTAATAAGTATGGGGGATAACAATAGTGCGCCTATGTGTTGTCACACAGCCGACTCACTAATAAGTATGAGGGATAACAATAGTGCGACTCTGTGTTGTCACACAGCTGGCCCACTAATAATAAGGATAAGTATGAGGGATAACAATAGTGTGTCTCTGTGTTGTCACACAGCCAGCCCACTAAAAAGCCAGAATGTGCAGATTTAAGTGATAGGAACATAATAATGTGAACGTCTTAATTGGAACCTAAACACATTAAAACTGATTCTTTGTTAACAAATTCCCTAAATATAGAACTTTAACTTTACCAGACACCTTTTAGAACAACCTCTGGATTAATTTCATTGTTTTGGGAATCAAAATACAGCCAAGAGACAGAAAATACTACTAAAAAACAAACACAAACGATGTTACTATTGATATTTTGAGACAAACATTTTATTTCATGTTATCAAAAGCTTTTACTTAATCCCACTGCTGTAAAACAATGCCTCAGTTGTTTTAATGCTGAAATGCTCTTTATTGTAATGTGGTGATCATGGTGATATCCGTGGTGCTGAATCTCAGGTGTCAGTTGGAGAGCTGCAGAGGAAGAGCAGATACAGATACACATGAATATACAGACTATAAAAAATATAAGGGACAAAATTATGTTTTTTCTCTAAATGTGTGCGCAGACCCTGGAGCAAATAAAGTTAACTTATTTTCGTCACTCAGTGATCTATCTTGTTCTCTTGACATTAAATGTTATATTTGCACAATATTTGATAGAATATGTCACAAATGGCTCTGTGATGTACCATGATGTCCGGTGACACTAAATATGCCCGTCCACATAAAAATAAATATTAATTAAATAACTAAACAATTAAACAATCTTAAGAGAACAAGATGGTGTTCATCTACTATGGTGCAAAAAAAATTACTTACAACTGAAGGGGTGTAATTAAACGCACGTGGTGTATACGTGCAAGGCTATTTAAAAAGTAGCATCAATGAGAAAAGTAAAGCCTATATACTGACTCAAAGACGTAACTTTTATCACAGATAAATTATTTGAAAAGTATGAGAAGAAGTTATGTTGTTATTTGTAGTTACTTGTTACATACCTGCAGGATGTTGTGAAGGACTCGGGCCTTCTCAGCTTATTCAGGAAAAGTCACTCATTCATCATGTCAACGTCTGGGAACTTCAGCTCGGACTTCCACTTTTTGAAAGCCTCCAGCATGGTCTTCAGCTCCTCGGTCCCGGGGTTCCACTCTTTCAAAGCCTCAATCAGGGGCGTCAGGGGCTTCAGATCCTTCGTGTCTGGATTCCACTCTTCTAAAGCCTCAATCAGGGGCTTCAGGGGCTTCAGAACTTCCGTGTCGGTGTTCAACTCTTTTAAAGCATCAGTCAGGGGCTTCATACCGTCCACCTCGGGGTTCCACTCTTTGAAAGCCCCAATCAGGGCCTCCACATCCTCCACCTCGGGGTTCCACTCTTTGAAAACCTCAAACAGGGGCTTCAGGTCCTCAATCTTGGGGTTCCACTCTTCGAAAGCCTTAACCAGGGGCTTCATAGTATCCATCAAGGGGATCCACTCTTTTAAAACATCAATCTCAGGCTTCAGATCCTCAATCTTGGGCTGCCACTCTTGGGAAACCATGATCACGTGCTTCCAATCTTTGGACATCTCCATCTCAGGATTCCACTCTTCAAAAGCCTCCTCAGGATTCCACTCCCTGAAAGATACTAACCCGGCCTTCATATGTGTGATAGCCTCCACCAGGGGCTTCCAGTCACCCAAACCTATGGGAGTTGGAAAGACATGTAATTGCATCCATTAATAAAGGACAGGTACTCAAACAATTGGCCGTTTGGACAAAGAACTTGGCGAGTTTCATCATTTTAAATACAAATGGCTCGAGACATTGAAAACCTAACATGTACATACAGAGTTATGACATTGCATCAATACATGAGACACATTAGATTTCATCATAGTAGTTACCTTCCAATTCTGCATTATCGACCGGTACTGGTGATGCACTGACCGCACACACAAAAGCAAACACCAGCAGCGCAATTTGGATCGTCATTTTCTGAAAGACATTATAAAATCTTACAAAGATACTATGAAATGGTGCGTAAGTATTTAGAAAGTGATTCTGTTCTGTCTTTGCAAAGAGTCAAGTAAAGGTACCTTACTTACCCTCGTTTTGCAGTAGCTGTCAGGTACAAAAGAACACAACTCGAATCAGGAGTATTCTGACTTTCTGACTGATGCGTTTCAGATATATGTACTTTTTGAATATTTGTTCAGTGTTTGTAATGTGACTTCAGCACATAGCTCATCCAATGAAACATTTCCCCGCTTTGCTTGTCCGTGACAAACAATGCTCTGAGGCACATGATGTATGTTTACAGTGCAGAGACACACTGTGAAAGCAAGGATCAACTAAACGTTAGTATTTTATTTTACTTTTATTCACTAATGTCAAATACTGATCAGGTGTACAATATGTTTGGTAGTCCCTCAATAAAATAAAAATAAATGAAGATTTACTATCTTTTAGACATGCTACTGCTGTTGAACTACAGTATTTGGTACAATTACAACAACTACAAAAGTGTCCAGAGGCTAAAACTGTTAGAAACGTAAATATTTGTTTTCCAATTCTCACTTCAATGTGGCTGATTCTCTGAGGCCCGTTGGCCGATGAATTGAAGATGCTGGTTTCAAAAGATGACATGGAAGCCGCAGAGTGCTGATTTCAGACAGACAAAAGCAGGTTTTCATTTACAGCCAATGACGATTTTGACGGCTGAAATTACAACAATTTCTATATTTCATTTTAGATTTGATCAACTATGGCTAGCAAAGAAGTTAAATTAAAGTTAGTTGGTTGAAAACGCTCTCAAGCTGGCTCCTTACTCTTAAATATGAACTTTATGTCATGATAAAAAACTCAGATACAGAAACAGCCCTGTCCTTGTATTGCAGTGCAGAACTAGTTAGTCCTAATCCTGTATGTATGATAAGGAAAGTTAAAATGCAGCTGTTGTTTCACGCTCACAAAACCCTGTTTCAAACAGTATGTTTTCACTTTTAACGTTACAGGAGAAAAAAGGATGAAAACTTTCTGATGACATTGGTTGTTGTTCCTGGATGGTGAACTTTCCTCAAATCCAATAAAAAGCAACACAGAGCCGCTAACATTACCCTAAACTCTGAAATCATCAGGATCAACTGCTACAAATTGGGGAAATAATATAAAGTAGATGTAATTGTTTTTTTTTTGTTTTCTTTTTTACCAGATATAGATATAAGACATTTGTAGATTCCGGGGCACTACAACAAAATTAAAATATCTCAAAAATATAATATCCTATGTTTTGAATCTACTTTTTGTATTTATATGCACTTTTAATGATATGTATCATATGTATATTTTTACTGGGCCACCATACTCATTACATGACAATCTTGGAAACGGCTGACCAGTGCTGTATAAAAATGCACTCAAAAGAGACAGAGACAGAGAGAGAGAGAGAGAGACTGGAAAGTGACTGAGGAAGAGTCATTTTGAAGAAGAAAAGTAAGCACAGAGCACCAGCAGGCTGCATAGTACAATACAGCTGCACTCCAGCTGGTTGCCAAGGCAAGTTGAGTAGTTTTTTTATCAGTTATCACTGTTTCACCTTCCACCATACAGTATGTTTATGAATCAATAACAACAAAAAATAACTGTAATATTTGTGACTTTATGTTATGTGTAGCATTTCACTATCAGGGTGAATCAATTTTCAAAGTAATTTTATTTATTAAAGCCCCCGAAGACTTTGAATTTAAAGTAAAAAATTGATGACTCAAAGATAATCAAAGATAAAGTTTGGGAAAAAAGCATCCTCAATTATTATTTATTATGAGTTTAAAACTCAGATCCTCAGCTAATCTGCTTCTACAAGACTTCAGATTTGATTGACGGTGGCCGAGCAATAAAAGCAAGAAAGCCCACAACTGTTGTCAGATTCAAATGTTGCTGAATCGTAATTGGTGGAAATAAGTTAAGAAAAATATTTTTAAAGGGGAAAAACAGACAGAAGCAACCTGGAGCTCTGCATCATGAGCCATGGGTTGACATGTAGTTTATACAACTTTGACTCGCCGGGAGGCTTCGGTAATATATCCCGGAGGGTTTACTCAGTATGTTTGCTCACTGTGTGGCTCAGGATAAATTATTTTAGTATTTCGGACAAAGACTGAAGAAATGACTCAAGATATACTGAGTTAGGAATGTAAACATAGGTCTCTGAATAGCATCACTTAAACTAGAAAATTTCACTTTGGAATTTTTGGAGTGGGCTGGCGGGGCGAGGACGCTCACTGAACCCGTATCATTTCAGATAACTGAGCTCTACGTGCAATAAGTTCCAAAAACGAGTGTGGAGCTTTTAATTATGAGAAGGAATTAAGTCGGTCAATCTATGTCACACACCACCTGGTGATAATTCATGTTGAAGTTTGCTTCATGAACAGTTAAAAAAAAAAAAAGACCAGGCCAATTTGGGCCAAAAACACCATAATAAGAACATTAATGAACAAATATTCCCTGCAGAGGATCGAAACTTATAAAAAAATCAACAGATTTGTAGCCTATGTTGAAAAATTAACGGAACCTGGTCAGTCCCCCTTACTGAGTCTTCGGTGCTCCGCCCTCCGGAAAAGAGCGTCTGTGTCCGGCAGCGACAGCCAGGTAGGTACCACTGTTGATGATTATGTGATTGAAAAACCTGAACTCAGGTCTCTGTCGCTTTCCACGATGCACAGTGGGTCAGGATCTCTCTCGGAGCACGATCTCACGGCTTCCGTAAGATTATAATAAAGACGGCGATGTTTAAAAAACTCACAAATCTCAACGTTATGGTGTATATTTCCGGTTCCGGTTCATCTGTGGCAATGTAGAGTATCTACCATGCAAAGCTCATGACTCTATTTTACTGTTTTGATATACTAAAAACAACTTAAAAGTGACGGGTGCTGTAGTGAGATATAGAACGGGCGCTCCGTGGCTCTGTGGCGTCTAGACGGTTAAATAACAGAACAGGCAAATTTCGGCCAAAAACACCATAATTAACAGTACAGATGACCGTATCTGTGTCCCCCTGCAGAGGTCTGGGTTCACCCCCCGTCCTCAGACCTTATGCCCACACACAGCTGTTCTGTAAAGAGAATGAGCTGAGGAGAAACCTTTGAAACTTTAACTTTCATGAATCCAATCCCAAAGATAACTTGACCATCAGAACAAATATGTTCTGCTGAAGTCAGATATGTAATGTCTATGTTTGTGGTGTTAAAACTGTGGACATGACAGGGAGGTAGAAATATAAGGAGAGAAAGAAAAGGCAGGGTGTTTCTGTTGTAAGATTACATGAAGGCCTATGGAGAGCTTGCTGGTGCTGCTGTCACTAAAAGCTTTTTTTCTGATTAAAGTCTCAGTCCAATTGATTTAAAAACTACAACAATGTGAGCTAATTAGATTTCCTACTTTTTGATGGTGAAATTATGTCTGTAGTGTGGAAATTGTTGGAGTAAGAGACTTTTTAAGAGAATTTTTAAGAAGAGCTTACTGCAGCTCTCCACTCTAGGTCATGTGACTCCACTCTAACTAAACACAATACACACCAATGGTAAAAATCTGGAAGAGTCTCAAAAGACACATAAAACAAAAGCAGGGATAGTGTGAAAACCGTACTTCCTATCAATAAAGGGCGGAGTTTGGATAAAGTCCGACACCTGAGGAATCACTCAAATGTTGAATCATTCTTCTACAGCAAAGTATGGCGATATGGTGTTCACTCAAAGTGGAGTGAATTTGAGCCTTCTTCAAAAGCGGTCCTCTATTCATTCCAATGGACAGAAAATGCCCGTTCTATTGCGATTTACGTGAACACTGTTTGGCCGATTTCTTAAAAAAGTCATAGCCATTGATTCAAGATTGAGCCGCACATTTGATATATTTTTTGCGTATGTGCTTTCAAAACTGTGAGAGGAGAAGCGTGGTGAAATTTACTGGCGGAAGAAGAATAATTGTGAGAAGAAGTATGGAGGATAACAATAGTGCGCCTCTGTGTTGTCACACAGCCAGCTCACTAATAAGTATGAGGGATAACAATAGTGTGCCTCTATGTTTTCACACAGCCGACCCACTAATAAATATGAGGGATAACAATAGTGTGCCTCTGTGTTTACACACAGCTGGCCCACTAATCATAAGTATGGAGGATAACAATAGTGCGCCTCTGCGTTGTGACACAGCAGGCCCACTAATAATAAGGATAAGTATGAGGGATAACAATAGTGTGCCTCTGTGTTGTCACACTGCCGGCCCACTAAAAAGCCAGAATGTGCAGATTTAAGTAACAGGAACATAATAATGTGAACGTCTAAATGGAAACGTAAACACATTAAAACTGATTCTTTGTTAACAAATTCCCTAAATATAGAACTTTATCTTTACCAAACACCTTTTAGAACAACCTCTGGATTAATTTCATTGTTTTGGGAATCAAAATACAGCCAAGAGACAGAAAATACTACTAAAAAACAAGCACAAACGATGTTACTATTGATATTTTGAGACAAACATTTTATTTCATGTTATCAAAAACTTTTACTTAATCCCACTGCTGTAAAACAATGCCTCAGTTGTTTTAATGCTGAAATGCTCTTTATTGTAATGTGGTGATCATGGTGATACCCGTGGTGCTGAATCTCAGGTGTCAATTGGAGAGCTGCAGAGGAAGAGCAGATATAGATACACATGAATATACAGACTATAAAAAATATAAGGGACAAAATTATGTTTTTTCTCTAAATGTGTGCGCAGACCCTGGAGCAAATAAAGTTAAGTTAACTTATTTTCGTCACTCAGTGATCTATCTTGTTCTCTTGACATTAAATGTTATATTTGCACAATATTTGATAGAATATGTCACAAATGGCTCTGTGATGTACCATGATGTCCGGTGACACTAAATATGCCCGTCCACATAAAAATAAATATTAATTAAATAACTAAACAATTAAACAATCTTAAGAGAACAAGATGGTGTTCATCTACTATGGTGCAAAAAAAATTACTTACAACTGAAGGGGTGTAATTAAACGCACGTGGTGTATACGTGCAAGGCTATTTAAAAAGTAGCATCAATGAGAAAAGTAAAGCCTATATACTGACTCAAAGACGTAACTTTTATCACAGATAAATTATTTGAAAAGTATGAGAAGAAGTTATGTTGTTATTTGTAGTTACTTGTTACATACCTGCAGGATGTTGTGAAGGACTCGGGCCTTCGCAGCTTATTCAGGAAAAGTCACTCATTCATCATGTCAACGTCTGGGAACTTCAGCTCGGACTTCCACTTTTTGAAAGCCTCCAGCATGGTCTTCAGCTCCTCGGTCCCGGGGTTCCACTCTTTCAAAGCCTCAATCAGGGGCGTCAGGGGCTTCAGATCCTTCGTGTCTGGATTCCACTCTTCTAAAGCCTCAATCAGGGGCTTCAGGGGCTTCAGAACTTCCGTGTCGGTGTTCAACTCTTTTAAAGCATCAGTCAGGGGCTTCATACCGTCCACCTCGGGGTTCCACTCTTTGAAAGCCTCAATCAGGGCCTCCACATCCTCCACCTCGGGGTTCCACTCTTCGAAAACCTCAAACAGGGGCTTCAGGTCCTCAATCTTGGGGTTCCACTCTTCGAAAGCCTTAACCAGGGGCTTCATAGTATCCATCAAGGGGATCCACTCTTTTAAAACATCAATCTCAGGCTTCAGATCCTCAATCTTGGGCTGCCACTCTTGGGAAACCATGATCACGTGCTTCCAATCTTTGGACATCTCCATCTCAGGATTCCACTCTTCAAAAGCCTCCTCAGGATTCCACTCCCTGAAAGATACTAACCCGGCCTTCATATGTGTGATAGCCTCCACCAGGGGCTTCCAGTCACCCAAACCTATGGGAGTTGGAAAGACATGTAATTGAATCCATTAATAAAGGACAGGTACTCAAACAATTGGCCGTTTGAACAAAGAACTTGGCGAGTTTCATCATTTTAAATACAAATGGCTCGAGACATTGAAAACCTAACATGTACATACAGAGTTATGACATTGCATCAATACATGAGACACATTAGATTTCATCATAGTAGTTACCTTCCAATTCTGCATTATCGACCGGTACTGGTGATGCACTGACCGCACACACAAAAGCAAACACCAGCAGCGCAATTTGGATCGTCATTTTCTGAAAGAAATTATAAAATCTTACAAAGATACTATGAAATGGTGCGTAAGTATTTAGAAAGTGATTCTGTTCTGTCTTTGCAAAGAGTCAAATAAAGGTACCGTACTTACCCTCGTTTTGCAGTAGCTGTCAGGTACAAAAGAACACAACTCGAATCAGGAGTATTCTGACTTTCTGACTGATGCGTTTCAGATATATGTACTTTTTGAATATTTGTTCAGTGTTTGTAATGTGACTTCAGCACAAAACTCATCCAATGAAACATTTCCCCGTTTTGCTTGTCTGTGACAAACAATGCTCTGAGGCACATGATGTATGTTTACAGTGCAGAGACACACTGTGAAAGCAAGGATCAACTAAACGTTAGTATTTTATTTTACTTTTATTCACTAATGTCAAATACTGATCAGGTGTACAATATGTTTGGTAGTCCCTCAATAAAATATAAATAAATGAAGATTTACTATCTTTTAGACATGCTACTGCTGTTGAACTACAGTATTTGGTACAATTACAACAACCACAAAAGTGTCCAGAGGCTAAAACTGTTAGAAACTTAAATATTTGTTTTCCAATTCTCACTTCAATGTGGCTGATTCTCTAAGGCCCGTTGGCCGATGAATTGAAGATGCTGGTTTCAAAAGATGACATAGAAGCCGCAGAGTGCTGATTTCAGACAGACAAAAGCAGGTTTTCATTTACAGCCGATGACGATTTTGACGACTGAAATTACAACAATTTCTATATTTCATTTTAGATTTGATCAACTATGGCTAGCAAACAAGTTAAATTAAAGTTAGTTGGTTGAAAACGCTCTCAAGCTGGCTCCTTACTCTTAAATATGAACTTTAAGTCATGATAAAAAACTCCTTGTATTGCAGTGCAGAACTAGTTAGTCCTAATCCTGTATGTATGATAACGAAAGTTAAAATCCAGCTGTTGTTTCACGCTTACAAAACCCTGTTTCAAATAGTATGTTTTCACTTTTAACGTTACAGGAGAAAAAAGGATGAGAACTTTCTGATGACATTGGTTGTTGTTCCTGGATGGTGAACTTTCCTCAAATCCAATAAAAAGCAACACAGAGCCGCTAACATTACCCTAAACTCTGAAAGCATCAGGATCAACTGCTACAAATTGGGGAAATAACATAAAGTAGATGTAATAGTTTTTTTTTTTTTTTTAACCAGATATAGATATAAGACATTTGTAGATTCCGGGGCACTACAACAAAATTAAAGTATTTCAAAGATGTAATATCCTATGTTTTGAATCTACTTATTGTATTTATATGCACTGCTAATGAAAATTACAGTGTACCAAACAGGGTTTTATTCAGCACACCAGAGAGATGCAGAGAGTTCCCACAACTGCTTTTATACAAATTAACAAACCATTGTGTTCTTTTTTGTTCAGGGCATGCCAGGAGTCAAAAATGTAGATGATATTTGTTTTAGGACAATATATCCAGTACCGGATGAGTCATGAGCTGATGTGTCACTCCAGCATGTACTATATAGGCTATAGGAAAATTACTAAATACTTTGATATTAAATGTAAAATAATTTGGGGATAATATCTCACTTCACAAGGTGTAAAAGGTGCAGAAATTTAATAAAAAACATATAATTGACACTTTTATATCCAAAACCCAGTCTTTCTCTGTTCTTGATTTTTTTTAAATTTTATTGCTGATTTACTTGTCAGTTCACCAATTTGTTTGATCGAATGTTCCATGTGAAACATGTAAAAAACAAGCTTTTCACCTTGCTTTCGGGTAAATTTGTTTTTCAACCGTCTGTTCCCTTTGGGCCCTAAGGATCAGAAAACAGACAAATACAGATAAATATTTATTCTCGAGTTCCTGCTGAGTTTTTATTGGAACTACAGTGTTAGTAATAGCATGTTTTGCAAGTCAGTCAACAATGGTCCAAGGCATAAGCGCTTCTGATTCTGACATCTGAGCTACACTTCAGCGTTCTCCTGGTGAATTACTCATATTTTAATTACTTTTATACATCTACCAAATTAAAAGTGATTCATAGCATCTTTAACAGAAATTTTTAGATGATTAAAGTACTATATGTTCCCAAATATCTTTATAGATGCTTGCATCTGTTGCTCCACATCATAATAATATAATATTAAAGGAAGTCTATGGTAGATTCTCTAATGGTGCCTATAGGATATATGGAGGGAAGCCCCCTTCCCACCCCTGTGGTGAAGAAACTTCACGCCATATTCATGAAACATCTTAAGGCCGACAGTTTTATTTTTATTTCATTTTCATCTTAAAAATATAAATTGCACATATTTATTAATATTGTTTCATATTCTGTATTGTAGTTTATATTTACTACTATTTAGTACTAGTACTTTAGTATTTTAATACTATTTTATATTTTATGCTTATGTTGACTTTTGCACTACTTGTCTGTACTTGCTACGCACCAATGCACCACAGCAAATTCCTTGTATGTGAAAACCTACATATGGCAATAAACCTGATTCTGATTCTGATCGATAATGACAAGGTCAAAGGGAGTTCTTCCCATTCCTTCCAGCTAGTCAGGGTTGCTCTTAGCTGCTTCATGAGTGGGTCTTAGGGGGACATTATTAGCCAGAAACTATAGCGCCTATTGGGTGAATAACTAGTGGTAAAATAAAACACTTCATGAATACGGCCGCAGATCAAACGCTTCATTTCTATGTCTCAGGAAACCACTTCAAATTCCAGTACGGCTTTGTGCCTCTGACCTGTGACCACAAGAGGGAGACAGGCCTCTAGTAGTAAGTCAGCACTCACTCACTCACTCAAACACACACGTTTGTACTTCTATACTTGTGAGAACATTTATTGACATAATGCATTCCCCAGCCCCTTACTCGAACCTTAACCTAAACTTACTTCTAACCTGAGCCTTAAAACCAAGTCTTAAACCTCACACAGACCTCTGAAGGTCTCTCTGAAAGTAAGAACGAGCAAAAATGTCCTCACTCCCATGGTCTAAAACTCAAATTGGTTCTCACAAAGATAGATGTACAAGTACACACACACACACACACACACAAAGTACTTCAAACTACACAACTATCAGTTGTAATAGATTAAACTACACAACAATATGAAAAGTAATTTAAATTAGCTCCATCTGGACCAGCAGCAACATTTAAATGCTGCTTACACATTAATGCATTAGTAGTAATACAATAAATCATCATGCACAAGTATTTTTACTTCTTTGATACTTTTCCGATACTTCTGTACTTTTTTAAAATTATACTTTTATTTACTTGTAATGGTGTTTTGATACTTTTCTTACAGAAAGGATCTGAGTACTGCTTCCACCAGTGTGTATGTAACTTAAAACTACAACACTATGGCAATGTAAGTGCAATCTATGGATGACAACTATAAGAAGAAGTGTACATTACAGCATTATAAGGGGTTTGCCCAATAACACCAGCATACTGATTAATACAAATCCTCCAAAAAATACATACGATGAAAACATTTTTAAACATATTATCTCATATCAAGATTCCATCGTTGATAGACTTTCTAATTTAAGATATATTTACTATTGTAATCTCAATATATCTTACCTTACAGACTGTATCTTTTGGTATTTGTGTAGAAATTGACAAATATTAGCAAGATGTTACTTGTATAATAACAATTTAAAATAAAATCTATCCAAAATCCTCATTAAAATTTAGAATTTATAATTAGTTTTATTGTCTACTATTTGAAAATGTGAATTTTAAAACAAGGATCTGCAGACACCCCAACAAAAAAACAACAGACGCTCGGTGCTGCAGTAAACCTAATTTAAAGTGATACATCTAAACATATTTGATTGCAGAATAGCTCTGCTTTAAGAAGTTATAGTCTGTGTATATATGTGTGTGTGTGTGTGTGTATGTGTGTGTGGAGAGGAGTATCAGTGTGAATATACTTTAGCTTTGGGAAAGATTTTGCCTCTTTTCAACTCCAGGAAGAACAAAATACTGGATCAGTTTTCCTCCGACAGCAAAACCTTTGAGGTCAGGTTAATGCGCACAAAACCACAGGAAGAGATGCAATACACTGCGAGAGACGTGCTGGGTGGGGGTGGGGATGCTCTGATAGGTAGGAGGAGGGGTCTTTTACATGTCTGTGCCCAGCTGCTCACTGTTTCATTATCTGTCCATGTATGCTTCTAATCAATAATCACAAAATCACCCGTGAAAATACCTCAGTGAAATCTGTGAGTAAAAAATCTAAAGCTTTTTCTTTTTTTTTTTAATGTCACTTTGAATTACCTTGTTGTTAAAAAGTGCTATACAAAAAAATGAAACTTGCCTTCCCTTTAATAGCTGCTGAAACTGTGAGAAAAACGAACCTGCTGTACTCTGCACACGGTGGGAAACACGCTGAAGCTTTAACCGTCTGAGGAGCCGGGTGCTGCCGGACTGCCTGGTCGCTGGAAAGGGTCAAGAGGTCAAAGTAGAAGCAGAGCAGGAGAGCCAGCATGACGTGACCTTTAGGGGGGGGGGGGGGTTTCCTCAGCTGCAGGGAAACACAAAGTGTCAAAGGTCACATTCAAGATTATTGGAACAATATGTGGGGCTGTGTGTGTTTCAACACGTCTGTTCATAACTGAGAAGAAACAACACACTCAGTGTTTGGAGGCACATCGCTCACTTCTGACGAAAACACATTCAGCCACTTCAGCCTTCACTGAGTCCTCCTCAGTCACATCATTTGACGAGCATCCACTGGCCGACTGAATTAAAGAGAAAGCAAACTTAACATATTCTCTTTAAGAATATATATATTTTAGAAGGTAAATGTGTTGACCACCGATAACATTTCTCATCTGTGCTTCACAGCATATTTCATTTATGTTCTCATAATCCAACATAAACACCAGCCTGATCCAAACTATGAAAGATTTAATATTCAATACTTTATTGACATTTCAACATAGTTGACAGGATTTTGCTTTGGTGAGCTCACACAAAGTAAAAACTAAAAAGACAAAAGCCTGGCATCACATAAAGTAAACCTCATCGGTGCATTAAACAAGTGACTGTCACCATCTTGGCCGACATGATGGAGTTCATGTCTCCACACGTTTTGGTGCCAGTTCTACACAAACACCCCCACCTGCTCCAAATGTGACAACTGATAATAGCTGCACACACAGTAGTAGTGCCTTCCAACTACTTTGGCCTCATCTGCAAACCCCTTGTGACCGATCTGTGGACATCCCCTCCGACTGTGATTTATTTTATAGATTTTTGTACAATCTAAATTTTCATTGAATTTGACTTTTTGAGTTTCTTAATCTTTGATGTGGAGACTGTGGGACAGAAGAATGTTTTGGTGCACAGCCTCGCAACTGCAGTGGCGAAACAAAGAGAATAAAAACATACTTCTGGTCTTTTTATTGTGTGTCATTGATTGCTTTTGACTGTCGTCATGGGTATAATTGCTTTCCATCTTCCGCTACTTCATCCATCATCGTTTGTGTGCGCTCATCTCATGGCTGCGACATTACCGACAGCACGCGAAGGCAACACCGCCAGGAGTCGAGCAAAAAGAAACACTGCGCATGCTCGCAGCATCTTCCACCCGGTCGACGTGGTGAGAAACGCTGCAGAGCAGGTGCTGATGCGTAGAAAACCATCTTTCTACCGCATTTTCTTTCTTTTTTTTTTTTTTTTGTAGAGCAAACGTCTGAGCTGAGGAGAGTGCGTGAGGACTTTTTTGACTCTGCAGGTTATCTGCCTGTCCTCCTCCTCCTCCTCCTCCTCTTCCTCCTCCTCCGGCGGCCCCATGGCGGGAGGTGGGGGAGGGGGCTACCTTAAGGGGGAGGGAGTGGGGGTGGATGCAGCCTTATCAATAGCAGGTTGCCTCTGATGATCCAGTTCAAACTAGTTCTGCTTTACATATGCGACTGTGGCTCCACAAAGAGCCGCAAGCTCACAGCCAACACACCAATTCATATGTTGTCCGGGCTTGAAAATATGAGTTTGAGAGTGGGAAGGGAAACTTTATTCCAAAATGTCCATTTAAGGATAATACCCTGTGCCAGTGATGCGCAATAGTGGTGCCGGGAGATTTTATACTAATATGGACCTGGACCCTATTGTCTTCCAGCTGTATCCAGCTGTAAAGCATCTTTATGTGTGTATTATCTTACATCACTGTTGTCATGAACCCTAAAGCTCATTTAATTCCCTAATCACTGTTGCAGAAGCTGTCAAAATAAAAGCAAACACAAAAAAATCATGGCAGCACTTTTGTTCATGAAGGCTTGACTCTGTATAATAACAGTCACGGTTAATTACAGGGAGTGTTGGGGGACAACAAAGGGGCCAGATCGAGCAGCATCATCATCATCATCATCACCATCATCATCATCGCCGCCGCCGCCGCCGCCGCCGCCTCAGTCGCGCGTAAAGCCGGTGCGAGTCGCCGGTGGACGGGCTAATGGGAGGTTTCGGATGCGCAGTAAGGCGAGATGCGATCTCCATGTTGAGGGCTGGCGTGTGACAGGAGCAGAGGGGGGAAGCCGCGGAGGAATCACTGCAGTGCAGCAGAGCTGTCAGTCAGCGGAGGAGGCTGCGCGCAGCCCAGACGTCAGGGCGGCTGGCGGGCTCGGTGCAAGGCGCTCTGGCGTCCTTTCAGCGCCGATTCACGTCGGGGCGTACATCTGTGTGTGAGATACCGGGACCCTCTGCACCCCCCCGTCGCTGTCGCAGAAGCCTGGGCATCTGCGCAACA
The DNA here is from genome assembly GCA_031216445.1 of Lateolabrax maculatus. Classification (NCBI taxonomy): domain Eukaryota; kingdom Metazoa; phylum Chordata; class Actinopteri; order Acropomatiformes; family Lateolabracidae; genus Lateolabrax; species Lateolabrax maculatus. The sequence continues at coordinate 6,487,557 of CM062207.1, forward strand.
ACCGGGATGCGCACCGGTGTAAATGTACGTTGGGAGCTCTGGGAGAGTCCAACATCTAACTATTCTCAATTAGAAACCTACGTTATAAATCACCATAAGCCCCCCCCTCCATTTATTATTTATAAACAGCGTGAGAGCGTTTTTTTTTTTCCTGAGCTGCAGTCGCCCTGTTGCTGGGATTTCCTCCTGTTTTTGACGCATCGCCCCCGCTTTACCTTGCGCCTTTGTGCCGCGTATCGCATCCTCTCTCGGCCGCGGCATCTCCTCCTCACTTGAGAGACATAATGAAGACAGACCTGCTCAGAAAAAAAAAAAAAACTACGCAATCCCCTCCACCCACCCGACACCCCCACCTCCTCAAAATACACACAGGCCTGATCGGATGCAGAGAGAGAGAGAGAGAGAGAGAGAGAGAGAGAGCCCGTGTCCGTCTCTCCCTCCGCCCTCGTCCATCCGCGTTTAACGGCGCACCGGTTCCACCAATCTGTGCAGCGGGAGGACCACCCCAACCCCTGAACCTGAATCTACCCGCCCTGCCCGTTTATAAATACTGCTTGAATCACGCCGGCAAGTCTTGGTCGTCAGAAACGCTCAGGGTTGCAGCAGAACACCCCCCTTTCGTCTTACCCCCCTTCATCGTTTCTCTGTTTTTTAAGGAAGAATCTCGCGCATCATCCATTTTCACTCTCATTCTTCCCCCCCTCCCCCCCTCTCCTTTTTCCGAGCTGCAGTTGTTTCTCCAGCGGCCAGTTGCATGCATTTTTCGTCTCCCAAAATGGTTTGCGAGACTAAAATTGTTGCGGACGAACACGATGCTATACCCGGGACCAAAAAAGAGTCGATGATGTGGAGCTCCCCTCCGTCCAGCGCGGCTCTGAGCCCCGCCGAGGCCAAGGATGTGAGGAGGGACGCGGTTTTCATCCGCGAGTTCGAGCGCGGGGATCAGGAGGAGGTGCGGCGCATCTTTTACGAGGGGATCATGGAGAGGATACCCAACACGGCGTTCAGGGGGCTCAGGCAGCAGCCCAAGACTCAGTTTTTATACGCTCTTCTGACAGGTAAGCACCCTCGTTGCCTTGCACCGCGCATCCCCACACCGGCTCATCCATCCGGCTTCAGACCCACTTTCCTAATGCGATGGAAAACTTTAACCCAATCCCTGACGTGAATCATGTATTTCCGAGCCCACGTCTCCGCTCTCTCTTTTTGATGTTTTCACCCTAATGTGATTTATTTGAGGAACTTCCCACACGATTCTAACGCGTCTCTGCACCGTCCACCCCCCCGTGGGCGACGTGCAGTTAAGTTGTGGGATCTGTTGCGGCGGCACACACACACACACACACACACACACACACACACACACCGGCCGGCGTGTTGCTCATCACGCAACAAAAGGCATGGCCGGGCGCATGGTGCACGTGTATAACCGGCGGGCCCGCCGGTGATGCGGCGACATGCCGGTGCCGTGAATGAATGAGTGAATGGATGGATGTGAGGATTGGCCCACGGGGTGCGCGCACGTATAGAGCACCCCCCCCACCCCCCACCGCCCCCCCCATCCCTCCGCCCCTGCACAGCAGCCAATGCGCCAGTTATGCACTGATCTCGTTTTGGCTTTTTTGTTGATGTTGCCGGCGCGGATTAAAGCTTCATGCGTCGTGACCGGTGCCGTTACGCACGGTAGAAGTCGAACGAGCCGTTACGTTTTGCAAAATAAATGCAGTTTTGGCGTTAAAAATAAATAAACACATTTTAAAAAAAGCTTACTGTGACAATTTGACGTTCATTAAACTCATGCAAGTCACAAAACATGACAGCCCTGCCTGTAAAATCCCCCCAAATTCTATTTCACTGCAGTCTGAGTGCGTGTGATGGGTGTAAAGCTGATGTTTGACACCACGCTGGGGTGCAGTGGAGTAAACCAACTACTAGTTTATTGCATGCCACGCAACAACATGCTATGCAGCATCCAGCCTGCTTGTTTGTGTTCCCCTGTGCGCCCCCCAGCGTCGCATCCGAATAATTACTCCAATATGGACTGAACTGGTTTGATGGATTCAATACTAACATGTCCTCTCTGCTGAAAACCTCAGAGTTTATACCCCTGCAGCTGTTCCAAGTGCCTTAAATGTTACTGCCTTGTGTGAAACTAATCCTAATCTTTTTTTTTTTTCAAAATGTTCATATTGTACCATTTTAACAGAAATTGATGCAACTGTGTCACGTATTGATGTTTACAAATGTCATATTGCCTGTGCTCTTTTTCTTCTGTGTCTGTGTGGGGCCAAATTCTGCCAAAATCAAACATGTGATTCTCTTTTCTGACAGGTTTCGTTTATTTTTCTTCCATTTCTCCATAGTAATGTGCTTTTTCGTGACCAAATCCGTCACGCTGACCTGCTGTGCACCCCTCATTCTCATGGGTGCGCGCTACTACTACAGCAGGAAAGTTATCCAGGGTTATCTGGACTGTGCTCTGCACACGGACATGGCTGACATAGAGGCTTATTACATGACACCCACAGGTAAGATGAGGGAAAAACGTCACTGTTCTCACTGTAGTGTGACTAATGAGATAAATAAACATTGTCTGGTTTGTCAGTTGTTAATGCTCCACCACCAGAGTTGATTTTAAAAAGGAAATAAGAAAGATAAGGCACAAAAACACTATTTATTCTTTAAAAAGTTAGGGCCTGTAACTTTGTTACGTCAGGACGGACCAGATGAAAAGCAGTGTGACGTACACATGCTTTAAACTGGCCGGGTCTACAGGGTCTTCATGCAATCCAGAGGCAACTCATCAAATATGCAGCTCGTCTCTCTGCTCCCCTTCTCCTCCCCCTCTTCTTTCCCACCCCTCCTCCCCGTCTCTCCCGCCACTCCTTCCCACACTCGCTTCCTCTCTGAGCTCCACTTGGTCCCGGGCAGGGAGGCGGGAGGGGGGTGTGGTGCATCACAGGGCTATTGATCGCACAGAGGAAACTGCTGATACACTTTCTGCAGTACACTCGGTGTCGCCAAGGCTCATTACCTCCACTAAAGCTTCTAATTAGACAAAATCAATCCACCTCTAGTGTCATCTCGAACTATTCATTCTCTTCAGGATTTGAGTTTCGGGTGTGAGCACACCATCATGCATTCCCCTGCCCTCTAACTTCTTGGACACATTTATCCCCTGTTAACCCAAACCACGTGGCCAATATAAAAAGCAGGTGTTAGTTAAGCCAGTCAATTGCCTCCTATTGTCTCTTTCTCTCTGACATTGTGCCCTCTGGCCTAGTAATCCAGTGCATACACAATTGCAATTTAGCATTCCCATTATTGCTGCAGGGCCGAGATGGTTTAGAGGGGGTCAGGCACCACTGCTCTTGGACAATGCTAATGATTATATCCATGCGAACAGAATGGGCCCAGGGGGGATGAACACCTGGGAACCAACATGCAGTCCTGATGGAGAGGCACCTCCCATGACTGTCATTTGTTGTGGAGTGTGTGTGTTAGTGTGTGTTGTTTGAAGCGTGTACAGTGTAGCATGGCACGTAGCACGTAGGAGTTTGTGATTGTGTACAGATTGTGCAGCAGAGAGCTTTTTGAACTTAAAGGCCCTAAAAACATATTTTCCCCATCATTATGCTTATTATATTTCTTATTATGAGCGATGGGGTCCGACACAAACACACAATTTGTTTTAAGCTTTTTGGTTATTTTGCACAAGCGATTTCTGTTTGTGCTTCTGTCTGAGCTCTTCTCACTGGATTAAAGTTGGCCAGGCTCAGTTGGAAAACGGTGATGTCACGTATTTGGCAACATTTCAATCAAAATATGACGAGAGTTGTCGGGTTGTTTGCTTATGTTAATGACTAAATTGATATAACTACACCTAATTTAGGGTTTTTGACTTAATACCCATTGTTTTCTTCCAAAACAATGTGTATGCAGTCATGAATATTTAATGTTACAGAGAAAAACCTATTTGAAACCAAGCTTTCAGGGCCTTTAAGTCTGTATTTCGTCAATGTCAGTAAGGGAGCCAAGGCGTCTCCACGTAGCTATTAGCTTTGCTCTTCAGCAGAGCGAGTGCGGAGATGTTTGTTGTTTTGACTGAATCTTCTAAACTGCACTGAAACAATGTACGCGAGATCCTGTTTGCTCATCTGTCAACATCTCAGAACACGGCGTTCACCACGAACACTGGGTAGGCGTACCGAAGGAACAAGTGAAACAAGTTGGAAACTGACTCGTTTCACTTGAAGCACGAAAAAAAGGGGGGCATATAAATTTGTGAGGCTTCATCTTTCGGAGCTTAAAACATAATTTTAATTCAGTATTTAATAACTGAGATGTCTTGGTAATGCGTATGATCCATCGGAAAACATCACAGAATAGAAATGTTGTATTGTTGCAACCCAGCAATTAATCAACTTAAAGGAGAAACGCTGCTTAAAATGCAGAAAGAGATCCAAAGACAGGGAGAGAAAGACGCTTTTTACATTTTTTGACAATTAAGCAAACCTATGAATTGAATAAACTCTAATAAGTGGACACTGACCACAGACTGCTTGGGTAATAGAGGAAAACTAACTGACTGACTGGAGCCACATGTCCCTGTACACTTGGAACGACTACACCAATCAATACTCTTATCTCCTCTGTGTGTGTTGTGATCACTCACTCTGCTGCCACTTAAGGCCAGCTGTCACCTCTTTCATTTGCCACATAATAAAGTGTGTGTGTGTGTGTGTGTGTGTGTGTGTGTGTCGGCAGGGAGGTTGTAAAGCAAATTGAAGGAACAATGCTTTGGGAGTATAAACGTCTATGTTGGCTGTACAAAAAAAGGGCAAAAGCTTGTTTCCTTAACAAAAACAGGCGCTGATGTGGCAAGAGTTTCATTCGCAAATTGATCCACTTGAAACTGAATGTGACCGAATGAAACCTGTAACCACTCAGTATTCTCAGTCCGGATTCAGATTTCAGAAGTCAGGTCGAGCTTGGAAAGGGTTACGGAAGGGCAACTCTTAATTTCTAAAAATCCATTATTCAAATTCAACCCCTCAATAGGAGTTTGACAATTAAAATACAGCATCTGCTGGCACAAATCTCTTTCTACACTCCCACTCCTCCTCTTTCTTTGTCCTTCATTGGAAATGATAAACCAATAGTGAGTCAATCTGGCAATCAATATGTCCACCAATGGTGTGTTAACAACTGCGGTGGATTTGCTGAAAGAAGACAAGACAAAAGACTCCAATCAATAAAAATATAACTAAAAATTCAGAGAAAACTATTGCAAATGTCATTGGACTTGTTTATCCGTGAGTCTTTATCTATGAGCAGCTGACCCTGATTCCTTTTATTACATTCATCTACTGTCTTTGTACTTTGTACTACTATGTGGACTTGGGCTACTACTAACACTCTTTTTTTTTTTTAGCCGCCCAGAGCCTTACAAGGCGTATAAAATATTTAAGTCTACCTCTGGTAACAACACTTACACAAAATTTCTCCAGCATTTCTCATTGTATCCCGGGTCTGGTTCATGTCAGCACCCATCGCATCAAATAGAGCACACGGTTATTCGCTGCTCTCATAGGAAATTAATGTCTGAGTTACCATTACTACGACTCTCCACCACTCAATCCCATAGGGCGAAAAAAAAAATGCAAAGGCCGCCAAAAGATGGGTACATCTTAAATAGTTTTTCTGAAAAGGGAAACCGACCGTAGATACAGAAAGAAGGAGGTTTCCTCATGTTCAAGCAGTAGGCGGACAACACACCCCCTTCTCTTGCACTCTTAACTTGCTCAATCACTATAGGTCACTGTGGAGCAGCTTAGTGGCTAAAAAGTGAATGTAATATAATGAGGGCGACATTAGACATTGAGCCAAATCCTCCCCAGCCTGAGGCGATAATACTGGCTGTTTAATGAGGCGTCATGACCACTGCAGGGTCTCATCAATGCAGGAGACATTGTAATACCTGCCGGGCAGTCTAATTGTAGCTCTGTGTGTGTGTGTGTGTGCGTTCGCTCCCTTCCAGGAGAGAGAGAAGCTTCCTCCACCGGTACCTGCTAGGCTTATTTTAGCTCTGAACGACAGAGAGAGTGAGACCGACAGAGTGAGAGTGAGAGAGATAGAGATAGAGATAGAGAGAGAGAAAGGGAAAATATGGGAAGGGAGGGAAGGAGGTGAGTGCTAGATAGAAAATGGGGGCATCTGGGGGATGGGTTTGCTCCTCAACTATAAGATAATTACATGTGTGAGCGAGAAAGAAAGAAATAAACAGTTTGCTGGTTGAACACAGACAGAGGGATCTCCTGGGTATATTTCTGACTCATCAGATGAGTGCCTCAGATTAATGAGGCATCTTTCTTTCTATCTTTTTCTCTCCTCTCTCTCCATCCTGTTGCAGTTTGAGCCACAGCATTTTTCTTTCTCTCTCCCACCTGTATCGCTCCTCCTCCTCCTCTTCCTCTTTATTTCTCATCTACGCTGAGGGTGCAGAGGAGGTGCCGCAGTGGCCAACTGGGTAATCCATCATCCGGGCACAGAGGAAGTGATGTTTCCTCCCAGCAGAGGAAACAGCCCTCAATCTCTTTCAAAAACGGAAAAAAAAAAAAAATACAGAAAAATTTAATTTACTATTCATTCGTTCATTAATCAGTGACAGTGAACAATTACATTAACTTCAACAGAATTATAAATGAGCTAATTTGTTTATGCTCTTGGTACAAAGGTTACATTAACACAGATATGGAGCAAAATAGCAACATTTAGGTTATTTTACACGTTCACAAACACTATAATTTACAGAATAAAGTGCTGAAACAATTAGTCAATTAGACTAGATTAATTGTTTAATTCACTTTTAAAGAAAAATGCCAATATTGGACAAAAAAAGCAAGTTGTAGACCTCACCCTTAGCCCTGAAAAGCTCCGATGTGCATATTCCACTATTTTCTGACGTTTTAGAGAATAAACAATTAATCGTAAAATAATCAACATATTAACCAACATTGAAAATAAGTTGCAGCCCTAGTAGAGAGACAATATTACAGGAATTATCTGGGGACATAAGTTTGTTCTTTCTCTGGCTGAGAGTTAGATCAGAAAGTCGATACCACTCTCTGTGTCTATACACTAAATATAAACCAGCAGCCGGTTAGCTTAGCTTAGCCTAAAGACTGGAAACAGGGGGAAACAGGTAGCCTGGCTCTCTCTAACTCTGCGCCAGAAAGCGAATAAGCATACTGCCCAAAATGTCAAACTAGTACTTTAACCATGAGGCTAAATTACCTATAATACCATTTAAAACGTATGTATATCTGTTGCAAATCAACCAAAAGATCAAAACAGAAAAAAATTTACTTAAAAAATGTACATTCATTCCCTGATAGTTGATTTACATTCACCACTCCAAAATCTTAATATCCATGAAATGTTCAGCGTGTCACAATGTTAGCCGTGTTGTCCTCTACATCACTGGGCGACTCAGCTGTTCCCGGCCTGCACATACTGAGAAACTGGAGAACTCACCAGTCCATTACTTCAGCTGTACACTGCACGTACATGAACATGTGTATCTTTTGTTTCACATTCTGCTTAATCGATACTGAACAAAGACACTCACTGGACAGACGAGATGACGCGTCAACAGCAGTTTCATTAATTGCAGCATTGTGCATTTTCTCACTATCTTGACTCTCTTGTGACGCTAGTAACGCTTGATCACAACAGATAAAAATTTTAAAGCTTGTTATCGAAGGGTGAGTGATTACATGTGCGTTCTATAGACTGAAACCAGCCTGGTCTTGGTTTACACAGGAACAATATACACAGGTCTGGATGTAATAGGCTAGAGTCACATTTTGTATGTTGGTGTGAAGCCCAGTCTAACGGCCTTTGACCCTGGGAATGAAAGGGGAGAGAGGGGCTCGGGCTGCAGCAGTAGCAGCCATGTTAACAATGGCATGCACACAGTAAAGTGCGTAATAACAACACTGTGTGTAAAATGTGGGCATGTACTTGCATACAAACATGTGTAGACACGTTGATGGTCAGGAAGGCAGTAAAAGCAACAGTAAAGGGCCAGATAATGAGTTCCTCTGAGCTAATGGACGAGTAACAGGGAAGGGTGCACTCTGTGTGAGTCTCTGTAAAGTGTGACAACACACAGGTCAATGCATCAGGCTCCTTTGCATATAGGGTTTGGCTTAAAGGTCAAGTTAAAGGCTTCTTCTACTGCAAAGGCAAGCTTCAATACACATTCATTATTCATGTGCTGCGATTGCACTGTTGTGTGTTTGAGTAAACATCTGGAAACTGTTTCCTGTGACCGACGGTCACCTCCTCTCACCCTCATTTGTCCGTGACAGAGGAAGAAACTGCTGATGTGTAGGTTATACATGACAGGCTAATCCATACTCCCAGCATGCTCTCTGCAGTGGAAGAGAGTGTGTCTGTGTTTTAGTGGAAGGACATGAGGAAGGGTGCCCGTGTTGTATAGGACCAAGGAACACTTAAAAGCATCTCAAGACTTTTCTACTTTAAAGGAAAAGTCATACATTAAAATAAGAAGCTAAATAAATGTGTGCCTTTCTCCTGCAGTAGCAGATCCTTGTTCACTCTCTATCTGGCTGCTGCTGCCTGCTACAAGCTCTAAAGTTAAAGCAGTCCAGAACGATCACTCGAAGCTTTCAGGTCATGGATGTACTTTAAACAAAATATTTGTCAATAAATGCGTCCACTGGTCTTATAGGTGCCATCTGTTAGTTGGCTCTAATGATGCAGCACAATAAATGTGTCGCTTCAGCGAAGTAAGACACAAAAATTATATTGCACCACATGTATACTAGGTGGAGATAAACACCAGCAGCATGCGTACTTGCCACTTCAAGCCTGGCAGGGTCAGATTAATCATGCAGTGATGCAACATAAATCGCCGGTGCTTAAGGTACCCTGCAACAATGACACACATGCTGCTTGGAAATATAAAAATGGCACATCAAAATAACCATAAATTTGCTGTTTAATTATTAGAACACAAAGCAAACTGAAACAATACACAGAGAGTACAGTCAAGCCACTTATGAGCTTTTGTCAGGGCTTACACCCACAGAGTGCTCAGGACATCACAAGTGAACTACAGCACAGTGAGGCGGCGTCTAGACTGAACGCTTATCAACTGAATTAGCCCTCTAGGTTTCATCTGAAGGAAAAGAGAATAATCTTGTTAGACACCATAAAAACTATTCCTGTGTATGCGCTCCTATGCGTGCAAGTGTTTGAGTGTGTGTGTGTGTGTGTGTGTGTGTGTGTGTGTGTGTGTGATTGTTTGGCTTTTATTCAGGGTTCATATCACAACATCAGCCAGTATTTAACACTCCCACACAAATGCACGGAGGCATATTAATAACCTTATGGAGTAGTTAAAGAAATTAGATATGTCCCATAAAGAATACAGTTATGATATTTTTGCTTGTGTGAGAATCACTACAAATGATTTTCAGAGCTTCCTCCCTGCCTTGATTTATTTCCTGTCTTGAGATCATCTGTATTCTTCAGGTCCCCCTCCCCCTCTGTAATAATGGTTGATTTTCTGTCCCCCCTCCCCCCGTCGTGTTTGTATGCCCTGGCAGCAATAATGGATCCTTTCAGGCTCATCACTATTACTGTTAAACACAAATGCCTCGCCTCCCTCCTCCTTCTCCTCTGCTCCTTTTTTCTTTCAGAGAGGACAGATGAATGACTTCTTCTACATTGTCCCTCTGTCCTCTCTTTTTCTGAACGAGTAAGCGCATTCATACGACGGTCGGGCCTCAGTTACACACATGAAAACATGAGCAAAGCACTATATTACAACTGTATGGAGCTTTTACTACCAATGAGCTGCTTTGCTCAAAAACACCACAGGAAGAGTTAGTCTTACTCATTCCTTCTTTGCAGTCAGCCTTGTGGTGACTAAGCAGCTTCTCCCAGATGAACTATAACCTCCGGTATTTAGCAGGAAAGAGGGAAGGTAGACAGGAGTAGGAAGAAAGATACAAAGAAGAAAGATTGGCTTGATCCAAAGAAACCCTACAGTCCATTTACAGCTTTAGGTAAGGATGGATTTTTTTTTTTTTTTTTTTTACAGACACTTTTATCTTAATATTGTCTTCGATGTCTTACCACTTAGCGACTCTCCAATTTCCCCCAACAACAGACGGACAAAATAATGTCTATTATGTATCCATTGTTTATTCTCATGACAACCGCTCAAACTCTCCACATACACAATCTAGGACAGAGGACCCGTCATGCCTATTTAGAGGGAAGAAATCTAGTCTCAATCTTCTAACTCTGGCCGTTTGACTCTGTATAACTCTGTATTACTGCACAATAACAATTCTATGGCCCTAAATATATCCTATCTCGTGTACCGGGCTGTAAGGAATCTCCATCTGAGTTTAGCATGCAAACATTTGCTGATTAGCACTAATAACGAAGTACAGCTGAGGCTGATGTGTATGTCATTAGTTTTGCAGGTATTTGGTCATAAAGTATTGGATTCAACTGATGATGGCTCTATATGAAAAGTTCAGGGTGTACCAAAGTTATCAGAATGATGAGAGTCTAGAGCATCTTAATGTCTAATAAATTGGCTTTTGGAGCGTAACGATATGCCTCCTCCACTCCTCCTCTAACTTTCTCTCCCCTTTTGTTCTTTCCATTTCTCTTAGTGTCTCTCTCTATCTTCTTCTATCTCCAGAAAGTGCAGTTCCCAGCAGAAATAATGATAGCTCACCAAATCCATGCAGTTTAATAGTAGCAGTGTCAGATGCAGCAGATGTGAAGTTCCTTGAGCCGTGATGTCAGGAGGCTTAGAGGTCAATATACGCTGCTCAACTTTCCCAAGAAACGCAGCGAGAGACGGGGAGGACGGACGAGGGGAGATGTAATACTTCCGGAGTTTTTTTTCCAGTGTAGTTTATTGTGATGTTTTAGAGACACGGTGTTAAGTAATACACACAGTCTGATAGGGAGAGGGTTGGTTGGCATGCGTGCTTTCCTGTGCTGTCCCCATTTCTGGCGCAGGCTCATTTCAGACAGATGGTCAGGAGGGTTTTATGGAAGTGTGTTTCCCCCTCCTACACCTCCAACACACACACACACACACACAAACACACGCACGCACAAGCATAATAATGCCGGCAGAGTTGACACTGCAGCTTTGACATCTGCCTATAATTAAACATCATTCTGTAGTATTAGTGAATGCTGCGAGACACTTAACCACTTAGTAAAGTCGTGCAGACAATCTCCTTAATAAATCATCCATCAAAACTCCACGTAATCTACGTCACACTTTGGTGGTCCCAAATGGCAGCAAGAAATGACTGATTTAAGGGTGTGGACCTTTATTACCCAGAAATGTAATGCCAGTAAACTGCACAGTCATCTCACCTTCTTGACTTTGGAGAGTTTTTGATCAGTCACTTCCTGTGTGCAAAGTTTTCCCACCAGTGTCTCTATACCTGACACCAAAATTTGATTTGGCCAGACGGGGTGAAGTTACAAAGTCTCGACTGGGGTAACATGATGCTTTTCTGTGTTGTTCTTAGTTATTCAGGATGTTTCAGCACTTCAAAGAGCTACGAATCTCCCCGCATATAATTCAAAATCACAACTCTCCTAGGAGATTAGTGAAACACCAGTGATGCCATGCAGGGCAGGAGTACTCGGGTTTTCCTGTTGCCGCTGCAACCTACATATGGCATTTGTCTGATTCAGTAACAGAAGCCTCCGGATCAGCTTAACACAGGCCTGCAGGGGCACTAAATCCATCCTAACACACGGGACTCCAGCAGAAGCATGATGTTAATATCACCGCCTGTTTGTGTGTGTGTGCGCTTTTGATGTCATGTTTGTAAAAGTGAGAGATTCAGCAGAAATAAAGGAGAGAGAGGGAGGCAAGGAAAGAGAGCTTAGGGACACAGAGAGAGAATGAGGATTCAGAGCTCATGGACAGACGGACACAGATTTTCACTGTCCGCAGGTCAGCCGCTGCCAGTCACGGAACAGTCATTTTACTTTATCTATAACAAACAGATGGCATTTTAGCACAAAACCATGTAACCAACCCATGCCATAAATACTGCTGACATTGATGGAAAGGCTGTTCGAACATGGTTATGCAATAAAGAACAGGAGGTTGAGAGGGTAATTTTCCTTAAAAGATTATGATTAGTAAAGTAAAATTAATGTTTGTTTAAAACAACACCTGATTAAGATTCAAAGGGGAATGATTTCAAAAGAAGTATGATGACCTATAACATTTGCTCTGTGCTGTTAGTCAGGTATTATACACCCTGTGAACTAGTGATTCCCTTTTAAGTTTATTTTTATGTGTTGGGTAACGTGAGGATTATAAATACAAGAGGGATTTCAAATGTGTTTACATTTTTCTCTGTAGGGAGCTATTTTCTCGCTCTGAAGCTCAATATAAAACAAATGCAGACATTTCAACTAATGATATCTGCAGCTGGTCCGACAGTCGATGAGAGATTTCAAGTTATAATAAAAACTGTTCTGTAGCTCAGTTTAAATTGTTTTGTCCCTGAACTATTATGACTGAAAATGCCATAAGGTGAAAAGAGAAATGATTCACAAGCATAATCGCTCTGTGTCGAAGTGAAGAGCTTAGAAACAGCAGCAGGAATATAGATCAATATTAAAATGGGTTGATATTCAAGCTCTTAGCGGTACTCTGGTGGAGGAGCATTGTCTGCTGACATTTTTATCTGCATTGGTCTAACCTTGTTTGTCTGTGTGTATACTTGTTAGTCTTTTTATCTGTCTGTCATCAGTGTCTATCTGATGTATCAACTCTGGGATACAGCAAGTCCAGTATGAACTGTTGTAAAAATGCTGTTTTTTCCTCCATGTAGTATTTTTTTTTTATCGAGATTCAACTCTTGAAACATGATCCCATAAACGTAGAAACTTGCCACATTTCTTTATTTAATCCCCAAGAACTTCTCTGTCCGATGACATCAGTCTCTCTGCTCCACTACACCGTGAGCCCTAAGTGACCGCTCCGTCATGCCTGCGCTTTTAATCACCAGCGTCTCACTGAGTGGCTAATGCCATTAAGCAACAGTCAGACACTGGTCTCTGCCCTCCTCATTCATCTAGCCTTTCTCTCTCTCCCTCGTTTTCGCCTCTCAGAGCATTTAAGCCATTATGACGCAACATGCTGCTAATGGACACACAGGATGCTCATTTTGAGTTTCTGGTGCTAAACACTCTCATTCAGCGTTGTCCTTCCAATTATTCCTTCCATCCACCCAAAACGTTGTTGTTGTTTTTTTTTTTAGGCCATTTATGATGATAAATAAGACCTGTGTGATTTGTGTTCATTATGTAAGGGCCTGAATTTCTGACTATTTATATACATATATATGGTCTCGGGCTTCACAGTATATTGGAGCAGCTGAGTGTAGAGCAGTCCTTGCCATAAAAAAACTTTTTTTCATTGATCTCAAAGATATTAAAACAGTACAGTGAAGAAACTAGGCTTTCAGGTCTTGCTCTTGTTACATCCTAAAGGAACAGTTTGACATTTTGGGAAATATTCGCCATCATGCCGAGAGTTCGATGAGTAGATTGATACCACTCACACGTCTGTGCGATAAGTATGTAACTACCACCAGCAGCAGGTTAGCTTAGCTTAGCACAAAGACTGGAAATGGGGGGAAACTGCTAGCCTGGCTCTGTCCGTCTACCAGCAACTCACTAATAAAACAAAATAGACAGTTAAACCACAACCAGTCGTTTGCAGATTAAACAAGTGGGATATGAATGTTTAAATTAGTGAGTTTCAGAGGTGGAAGTACTTTTATTACAGGCTAGCTGTTTCCCTTTGTTCCCAGTCTTTATGCTAAGCTAAGCTACCTGGCTGCTCGCTCCATGAGAGAACCAATCTTCTCATTTACCTCTAATATTTCCCTAAATGTTGATCTATTCCTTCAAATGTTTATCTTTAACTAAAGCCTAGTGTGCTCATATAAACCAAACTAATTTTTATCAAACTTATTCTCTCTTGTTTCCGTCAGGCTCCTGTTTCTGGGTGGCGGTGCTCGACGGACGCGTGGTGGGGATCGTGGCGGCGCAGGGCCGCGAGGACGACAACACGGTCGAGCTGCGGCGCATGTCGGTGGACTCGCGCTACCGCGGCAAAGGCATCGCAAAGACCCTGGGCCGCCGGGTCCTGGAGTTTGCTGTTCGCAACAACTACGCCGCGGTGGTCCTGGGCACGACGGCCGTCAAGCTGGCCGCCCACAAGCTGTACGAGTCGCTGGGCTTCCGCCGAACGGGCCAGAACGAGGACTACAGGCTCCCCGGGATGAGCCGCTCGCCGCTGGAGAGGCTCTTCTTCCAGATCCGCTACAGCCGCTACCGCCTGCAGCTCCGTGAGGAGTGAGAGGTGACAGGGCGAGGGAGAGAGAGAGATGGAGAGGGGGGAGATGGAGAAAGAGAGGGACAGACAGACAGAGAGAGAGAGAGAGAGCGAGAGAGAGAGAGAGAGCAACGACCCTCCTTCACCTGAGAGCCCCGACCGCATCCTCTCCTCTGACAGCTTTTATTTATTTTGTGTCATTAGAGATAACTTTCGAGTACTACTTAACACTTCTACTATTTCATCTTTAAAGTCACTAACGTTTTCATTACTATTACGCTTTTGTTGCTGTTGTTTTTGTATTATACTTTTACATTTTAAATAAGAGTTTGTTTCTTTTCCTCTATTTTTATTAAGCTATTTTTTGTACCTTTACCCCCTCCCTTTCCATTGTGGGAGAAAAAAACAAAATTGGCTTTTACAGAAGACATCTCACTGGCACCCCAACTAGGCACCCTCCCCTGCCCCTTTGGTTTTAAGATCACGTGACTCTAATCAATACTCCCCTTCATTACTAGTTCACAATGCCCTCTTTACCCCTCCCCCGTCACCCCGAGCCCTCCCTTCCCTCCCACATTCTCCTGATTTCCCCACAGCAAAATTAAACACACGGGGGTGGACAGAGCAGTGGATGGGTTGGGAGGGGCAGATATGGCCCAAGACACACCAAAAAAAAGTGTGTGGTGGGGTAGCTTGTGGTACACACTCTCTTTTACAAAAGCTCTGCAATGTTGCATTTTGTGTGTGCACTGTGGACAGAGCTGGTCACACACACACACACAAAAACAAACAAGTCATTTGGCTGTTAGCCAGTCTCTCAAGACACCATATTGAAGCACAGCGAGAGTGTGTTACTGACCCCCACAGTGAGAGAGAAGGATGGCAGGATGGTTACCGGAATATGCACTGTGTATCCTGCGTCCTGGACGGATTTGAATCAACACAGTGCATCTTCCTCACACAGCCTCCTCTTCACTCTCCTCACTGATTACTTGATTGGATTTCTCCTTCCCTTCTGTGGTTTCGATCACTGCTTTTCTCATTGAAGCTGTGGAGGGGGTCTCTGATTGGTTGAGGTGACAGCAGGGTCACACTGACGGATCCCAAGATACAATATAGCTGCATGTCCGAGCTTGTGTGTATGTATGTATGTGTGTGTGATTGTTCAGAGTATGTGTATGTGTATGTGTGTGTGTGAGTGTGCTTGATGGGGCTATGGTCAGACATTAGCCTCATCAGTGTCTGATGAACAATTAACCTGTTTTTATTTTGCGTCAACAGACACGCACTTTTCCTGCTATGAGTCAAGTATTATCTAACTAAATATTACTACTTTCTATGTTATAAATTGTTTACTGACTGAAGAAAGATAAATTCTAACATTTTGAATATGTTTAGTATTTGACTGATAATTAATAATTCTTTTATAACTTTAAACACATAGTACCACATTGTAATATGCAAATTTCACTGTCAAAATGACGACAAATACAAAGTAGCTGCAGTCTACACTCTACATACTTAATCCAGGTTATTGGGGAACAACTTGGGTAAGACGTGACTACTAGCAATACTTGCAAACTTACAGTACGTAACTGAGCACAAATAGCAAATAATTATTCAAACCAATATATTGGCATTAGTATTTCCCCTCCCCCATGTATTTATATTGTGTATACAGTTGAAAACTCATGTAGCGAACAAAACGTCAAAGTTTCTCCCATAACACCTCTCTCCCATCTCCATCCTTCGACCACACAACCAGCAGTAGATTCAGCCATCCACGACTCTGAGCCTAAGTTGTGTCATCATACCATTTGTAAAAAGTAAAATATAAAGCAAAATACAACAAAAAAAATACATAAGATGAAAAAAAAGAGAGCAAAAAAATTGAATACAAATGTAATCGTCATGAAGTTAGCAATGACCCTCCTTGCCTTGCCACCCTCCCCCCCCTCAAAACTCTCCCTACCTCCCACTCATGAATCTGTCTGCAACCCTGGGCTAGACCCCACACCTTCCATTTGAACCCTGCACACCCTCCACTGACCTTTGACCTTCCCTGTCCCGGGCCACACCCATTTCCCGCCCATCTCTGCATGCGCCACAGAGCCTTGCTGCACTGCTTTTATTATTCCATTTGAAGCTTGTTGGACCAACCCTTCACCCCCGCCCCTAATCTGATGTCATCTAGGCAGTGCGTGTGACGCTCCGGGACAGACTGGAGCCAGGTTGCAAGGATGACGTATGATTTGTATGAGTATGGGTGTGACACAGCAAGTGAGAGAGACAGAGTGTGTGTGTGTGTGTGTGTGTGTGTGTGTTCAGAGTTGGTGCAGACATAGGATACACTCACCAACTGCAGTACTGCCTGGATGACATCTTGCCTGCCAGCCAACCAACTGTAGAATGCAAAAAGCAATGCAAGTGTGGCATGCCTCTGTACCCGGTGTGTGTACGGTGCCTGCCCTGGAAAAGTGTAGAAAAAAATTACTGATTTATATCTGATATATATGTGTATGTAGTATACATATATATACACATACATATATATATCGTGTGTGTGTATATATATATTTATATATACATACATACATACATATATAAAGAAAATAAGCTTCTTTTTTAGATGAACATATAAAAGAAATGTGTGTTTCTTTGTTGGAAAAAAAAAAAGATCAATTGTACCATTTGCATGAAATGTGTCTTTGAATGCAAATATAACTTTTAGGGGAGAAACTCCTAGCACATGGCATACAGTGGAACCATAGACGTGTAATTTTTTATAATGGTTTATTTTATTTTAAATTATCTTAATTCTCTGTTATCAAGACATGGGTGTGACGTTAATACCAGCCACAAGCCAGTGCTCATAAATCTTTAGGAAAGTAGTCAACCCTTGTTTAGAGGTTGTACCCCTAAAAGCCGTGCTAAATTTGAAAGCGGCTATTAGATATTCAGATTTATCTGTCACTGGCTGGAGGACAAAAACGTTAGCTTTGATCATAGAGGGAGTGAGGGCATATGACTGAAAGTATCACAAGACTTCTTCAATTAAACCAGCTTGTTGTAAGGTTCCCAAACACTTTGCAGGACTAAGATCATCAATGAGCATTCAGTGACTGATGCAAGAGGAAACACATATTCCCACACAGTACATACTGCAAACTCTTGTGCTTCTTTACGAGCACCAAGTGAAATATCTTTCACCCACCAAGTACTTTGCCAAGTTTATCATATGCAGATAAAGAAAAACACAGGCATTAGGATAGTGTAAGGGTTTGCAGTGACGGTCAAATGTTTAGACACAGGTAATAGCTGTTTCCTGTCAAAAGTGTCCTCAAACCCAACACTGAACCTCCACCTGTGTCAGCTAAAAAATATACAGTACATACTTGTTTCTTTTGCACCAAACTCTGGATTAGACTTTCCACAAAATCTTTTTTATTTTTTTATTTAGGGAAGTACATACATAATCTCCACAATCGACACAACTTCTTGACCTTAGCTACTTTAAGCCGTTGAAACGCTGATGTATGTCAGGTCCCATTGTATGAAGGCTTCTTCCCCCTTCCCTCCCTTTATTCAAGCTATGTGTTCAGGCCACGTCTAGAGGAGGCTTAGCTACTGACAAGTTCTTTATCTTTTAATTGGAGCCAATCTAAGATTTCTCTGTGAAATCCCGCAAAGTAAAAGCAAGGCACAAATGCCCTGAAAGCATCAAACAGTATTATTTTCAAAAACGCACCAGATGTTTTCGTCGGGCCAACATGTAGAGGATGCCGCATACCACTTTGATGCATCTGCTTTGAACTTGGTTGTTGCTGGAGAGTCAAAAGAGGACCAGACTGTGTTTTGTGACGTTTCTGGAGCAACAGCTACCACTGACTTTCATACAGTAGTTACAAACTTCCTATTTAGCTAAGCAGGAAATTAGGTACATAACAAGATACAAAAGCCAAACTGCAGTATGAACACTATGCTGAATTTGTTCCCGGTTGTCAAAAATATAAGAATAGAGCATACTATTAATAAACCATCTATTGCACGTAAAATATAAAATCACAGTTGTCAGTGGTGCAGAGGCTTTAGATTTACTCACAGAAACACTACAGCAGAGACGCATTTGGAGTGTCAAATAGCTTATGTCATTATCGCTGCCTGTGTGTTTAGGCCCTTCTGTATGACTCAACCCATTCTTTATAAGACTTGGATGAGGTCCGAAGGTTGAGCGTGAGAGGTGGATTGTAAAATAAACTGTGGTCTGGATCTTGTGGAAGAATGTGAAGTCTGTCAATTCTGAGCCATTTCTGCTGCTGCCAATTCAGTTTTTGCCTGACGAAATTTAAAACACTCCTTCATGTATTTTTGGGAGAAATTGTTATCCATACTGGTACATATTCTGAACAGGTACATAGGTAATATCATTCAAAACGCCTTTGCCAAGGCCTTATGCACTGGAATCAAACGCTGGAGTTCAAATATCTTGTGGACTGCATGGCTTAAGGTAGTTAAAGGGTGATTTTGAACTGTAAAGATGAAGTGCACTGACTATAATGCATTTATTTCTAGTCTGAGCAATGTCTGTTTTCTACTTAATGTGAATGCAATGCCCTGTGAAGTATCACCTCCCATTTAAAACTGGTAACGCATACTTAATGTTAGAATGTAGTAATTAAACTGTATGCAACTCCTACCAGAGTGTAAATTTAGTTACAAACCATTCCTCTGAAATGTTCTGCTGATGTACAATCCAAAAACAATCTCATACTTTTTTATTTGGTTTTCTATGATTTGTTTGAGTGCGAGTGTGCTGTCCTATTGGTTGAGGTTTGAGAAGGTATGCTGCAAAAAGGCCTCTCCTGCTGGAGAAGGCTCTTTTAGTTTAGAGTGCTTTAGAACCCAAAAATTATCATCTGATGCTCTCTCTCTGATGGCAGACAGAGAGGCCCAAACTGAAGCTACTGAAGCCAAAGCTTCGACTTCAGCAGTTTTTTAAACATTAAATTCTGGCTTTTAAAGTAACCACATGGTAAAAAATATCAGTATTTGTCAAGATCAAAATTTAATTCAGTTTATCTACTGGTAAAGGAGCATAGAATTCAAAACTGCACAAATGTACAGATCCTGTGGGTGTGATGTGTTACTCTGATGGTGTGTGTCAATGCTCAACAGCCTTGGGGGCGAACACTCACAGGCATGAATGTAAACTGCCAACATTTAAGGTCTTAGAAAGATTTTTATGTTTTAAATCTTTCCTGGTTGCTTTTTTACTTTATGAATGAGAAGAACAGTGGAAAAAGGGTGAAAAGCAGCTATTGGTTCTTTCATTAAGTGACTAAACCACTAAATTAGATGCTAGACATTTTGTGTTATTGTAAATAGCCGTATCTCTACCTATTGTTAATGTATTATTTACTGCAACCTGTCATCTTTGCCGGTTTTAACCAATCCCGATGGAGTTTATTTTTGTCTCAGAAGATGGCTGTCGCCTGGAATGTTCCACCTAACGAGGAGGGCGAGGGGTGAGGGAGGAATGTGCCACATTGGCAGTTAAAATGGGGGGGTGTGGTGGGGCGGCGGGAGGAGGTTCTGCGGCAACAGAGCACCACAGCATGGACTCCCTCTCTCTCTCTACCTCTGGTGAGGATTTTGCTCCACTGTGGCAAATACAGAAGGACTCACTTTGGACTGAGGCCACAGGTGCCAAGAACACATAAGCACTTGTAGCACAACTGTGTCTTGTTTTGCTATTACAGTACAGATAGTTTTGATTTTTTACATTTCCTATGAAGAATATGGATAAAGTTTCTCTTTCTCCTGTATTATCGACTGTATGTATCATAAGCATATATACAAGACATGATACCATAATGTATAATTCATACTACGACCCATGGCTATTTTTGGAGGTGAAAATTTGCCAAAGGTGACAGTAATTGCTGCATTTTTATTCCTTATGTGGCTATGTTTTGTTCAACACAATCCTGTACTTACTTGGTATTATTTGGCAAAAATCCTGCCCACGTGCCATTTAATCAAGCAATAAATACAAACAAACAGACAAAACCACAAAATAATGACATACTATCAACAATGATTTTATTAAATACATGAAATGCTGCATTGATGTTATATCCCTTATACTGTACCAATTAGTGGCAATGATGCCATCACAGTATTGGCATTGCGACATTACCACTCATTACATCGAAGCCTGAAGGGGTGTTTGATTGTAAAATGTTTATGTTTTTTTGTATTTTTCTTTACAAAGAGGTGTCGAAGATGTGTTTTTTAAAACTCGAAGTTGAAGTACACAGGTGTACCTCTGCATATTTGTACAGATGTCAGTAGGAAATGGGGGAAATGACAAGAGAGGGATAATGGATGCTAAAGAATGAGCAGTTCAAGCAGACAGGAAAAAAGATGGCGTAGCCACACTATGAAAGTGCAATCTGCTGTAAGTCTCTTAACTGAGCTTTTATCTAACCACAAAGACTTCCAGTTACCTTGTACCACTGAGACATGCACTGCAACGTCACTACCACCACTCTGTTAGTAC
Organism: Lateolabrax maculatus; assembly: GCA_031216445.1. NCBI lineage: Eukaryota > Metazoa > Chordata > Actinopteri > Acropomatiformes > Lateolabracidae > Lateolabrax > Lateolabrax maculatus. Next base: position 6,508,559 of record CM062207.1, read on the forward strand.
AATTAAAAATAATCAATTAAAAACATGCTGCAGCTGCCAGAATCGCAACTCTCAACCATGTTGACTTTTCTTACAAGTGAGATTGAAAGTCTTTTTTTGAAGCTGTAAGTTAGTAACTGTAAAGTTGTAAAGTATATTTTACTGTAAATAGCATCTGGGGGTCATTTTTACTCCTTTTGTAACAGAAACTGTGGATTTAAAATATATACAAATATATTTTAAAGATATTTACAGCACTAATAAAGAGATTCTACAGTAGTGCAGGTGTTTTCATCTGTATTACCTCATGACAATCCCATACTGACTAATGGCGGCCACTTTCAGTGGCTACAGTGCACGCCATCTTAGCCTTGGTGTCTCTGTCCCACACTGATGGGTTCAGACACAGCCTTCCTTGTTCCGCCTGTCTGCTTGAACTCTCACGTCGTCAGAGAGAGCATAAAACACTGCAACAGCAGCAGATCTGTTAGCTCATAGCACACACCAGCTGTGGCCATGAATATCAGTGGCTCTGGACTGAGCTATCTAGCTATAGCGAGCTGCTGCAATGCAAGGGGCTCTCTCTGCCCTGGAGCCCTGTCATTGCTGTTGTCTGTTGCCAGGAAACCGACTCGCACAAAGCACAGCAGGGGAGTGATATGCAGCCACACTGTGGGGAGGCAGGCAGGTCAACCAGCCGGCCACGATAGAGGGAGGAAAATTGATGGATAGATGGGTGAGATGCGTGGACTTAGGGGGGAAGGGAGTTAAATTGTAACGGAGAGAACTTTGAAAACCGGCGTCATGGGACCTGTAAGGGAAAGAGGGGTACTTTGGCTATGATGAGGAATTTAAGAGATGAGGCCCCTTGGCATGTAAAGTAGAGCCGTGAGTAAATAGTGCCTGGGAGGTTACAGGAAGAGAAGGAGGGAAAATGCGGGGTCAAAATTATAGACAGGTACGCTGTGGGACAAGATTCTCTTGTACAGTAACAGGGTCAAGCATGGTGTGGTGATTTAGTGATTCCCAGGGAGACAGTGCTTAAGATGAAGAAGGGTGTCAGAGAGAGACAGAAACATAGTGTAGGCGCTGCTGGTACAACCGGTCTGCCCAACCTCAGTGAGACTGCAGTGACAACCTGGTTTTTATTGGGGTCTATTAGCTTTCAGTTCCCTTTCTGCCATTCCTTTGGAAGACTGATATATTACCACACTGGGATTACTATTATTATTGTGATTATTAACCCTTTCTTTTATACTGACAACAACTGGAAGACTGTATAGATGTAAAGATGGCATTTCCTGCATTATGACGATGATTGAAACATGGATGTACATATATTGTATCAATTAAAAATGATGATGCATTAAGCTTTTATATGTTGCAACAGTAAACAGATTTTTTTCTTGCCAAGAGAGCAGAAAAGGGAAAGAAATATATACACACTGAGAATAATTTGAGATAAATATTAGATTTGAAGTGATATTAAGTGTCAGCAATCACAGCCGTGAGGATATGTGCAAAAAGGTCTACTTACACATCTCACCGTCGCCATGGCAGCAAGGGGAAGCTCATGCTGTTGCCCTTGACAACTGGAGCGTTCGGAGGGACCCTCAAACCGTGGCTCCTGCGAATGACACAGGTCATTAAAGTGAAGGCATCACTCAGTCAAATGAACACAATCATAACCTCATTTACATCTAGACATGTATACATGATATTAGCGTTTTATATTAACGTTCAAGAAACAGAGTGGAGGTCAACATATCTGGTTCTACGTCATGCATTTTTTATATTTTTTATTTATTTAGTAAAGTCGAAGATTACAGGAATTACATAATAATTATTCACTCGCTTATATGACTTTCTGACCCATCATTTTATCTGCTGAAATACACACAAATAAAAGTTTTCCAACTGATAGTGGAGCAGAAGTGCAGTGCAAGTGTGCTGCTGCGTCCTGTATATAGACTTCAACTAAACAGAACACAAACAAAGGAGTTTAAAAGGCACAGAAAAACTGCTTTATTAGTATTTGTTTTACTTCCATTCCTACTTTGAACACCCCTACTCCAAAAGTTCAGAGTGCCCTCTAGATTTTGCACATACCAGTCTCACGCCCCCCTCAAAGGGGGGAAGGCTGTGCACCCTTAAACCACAGAACAATGAGAGAATAGAGGGGCAGATTTCCATAACACTGTCCATTGCTCTGGCTCTGAACTGCTCATACTGACCTGGTGAGAAAAGCTTCTCTCACATCAGCACATGGAGAGCACATTCCTGTCAGTGGGTTCAACAGGCAAAGTGAAGGCCATTCCACTGAAAAAGAAATGAAACTAGAGGAATGTAAATACATGACAAGACAGAACGGTTGGCGGATCTGCTGGATTCCCCACATGCGACCTTTGTACCGACTTAAAAAGTGACAACTCCTATAATTAGCACTGAACATGAGGTGACATTTTAAATAGATAATGGGGGTTAAGCTTTGTTTGAAATATCACAAGGCGTATGGTTCTGCCTAGACCCATTTTGTAGGCTTAAAGGGTCTTAATTGGAGGACAGTATAAAAGGGGCAAAAGGAGTCTCACTGTCGCTGCCAGAAGAGGAAACTCGGTCAGTGTGCCTGGAAGCCAGTGACTGTGTGTGAGTGCATTCATAGTGGCTGCGTGGATAAAAAGAGTGTGTGTGTGTGTGTTTCTTAAGTGTGTGTGTATGCTTGTGTACGAGTATTCGTGGAATGTGTGTGTGAGTGTGTGTGTGTGTGTGTGTGTGACAACAAGACAAAGGGGAGAGTGGGCTAGAGCCAAGTGAGCGGATAAAAGATGAGCTGGAGAGAGCGAGGCACTGGATGCGCACGGCTGAGCAAAATTAGATCAGCTGCTTTGAATCAGCTGAATGCAACCAACAAAAAGGTGAAACTTATCAGAGAAAGTGTCCCTGAAAATATCATGGCTTTATGGCATTAATAGAAACGAATACCTGCTAAATACAACTGACTTTTTAAATCTCCATTGCTCTTTTCCCCCTTGATTTTCTCTTTTAAATCAGTCATTAACAATTAAGGTTGACTAATGTCAGGGAATTATGACTTAAACTCATTTGTAACGTTTATTGAAATTCAATGTTATTATGCCGCTTCAACTGTTCTATGCTTTAGTTAATACAGTAAGAGCATCAGCTCTAAAATGCCCTAAAATGTAATGTGCAAATCAGCTTGAAGAATTAATTAAGGATTAGTGCCTACTGTACATAAAAATACCTGCATGAGGAAATGAAAACGGGTTAGAAAGGTCACTGGGTACATTTGGGCATGCAGAATTAATGCAAATTTTATTTAACTCAAACAAAACATAAAAACAATAAATACAAGAAAGTTTTCTGTAGAATGCAGTACGCCATATTTCAGGTTTACAGTACCTTAACCACTACATCTTTTTTTTAAATCAACCAATTTTATGAAACAATAAATATCAAGCAGTCTCTCGAATGTGTAGCTTCACCTTGGCAACGAGGCAGAGAAAACAGCGTTGGTCTTAACAAGAGAGTGTGAAAACTGAGGAGGAGAGGATGGATTTTGCAGGATGGAGAGAGAGAGAGAGAGAGATGGAAAGAACTGGTGCAATCCAGTCTGAGGCTGCCGTTGCCCCCGGATACGGATGGAGTGAAAGCAAGAACAGGGAGCTGGAGGGAGCTGCAGCTGCCTGGTTTCCATAGCAATGTGGATGCAGGACAAGTGAAAAGAGAGGGAGAAATGGAACAAGAAACTCAAAAGAGGCAGAAAGATGAGAACACACCAAGGGGGAGTGAGAGGGAGCAGAGGAAATGTCTGGAGCAGTGAAAGAAAAGTATATTAAACACAGAGGCGTGGTGGTAGGAGTGGAAAAAGAGGAGGCGAAAAAGGAGGAAGATAGACACCATAAGAAAGGGAGGGAGGGAGGAGGAAGGACTCAAAGAGAAGGAGAGAGAGATGTTGGAGGGATGTTAAGCTCAAACATGGATCCCCAAGACTTGCCACTGGAGACTGCCACCTTCAGGGGGACCTGCCACACACACACACACACACACACAAGAAAAGGGAAAGGTGTCAGTGTGTCAGCATACATATGTAGCTGTCGTTCAAAGTGACCTACATTGATTTTCACTCACTTAAGGAGCAGCCACAAAACTGATACTGATGTCAAATCCTATATTTTCCAATACTAGGTATTTATGAAGCAAATGAAGGGAGGTCTCTTATCATTAGTGGATTGCTGGCTGTGTTTTACTGTATGGTTATTGTGTACATCTCAATTAGCCTGGGTCCCATGGCAACCAAAAAAAATCCTTACATCTACATTTGAACAAAAGTGCAAAACCCTCTGAACATGAGAACTGACACTATTATACCACTGATTGATTTTTCACTCACCTTAAGATGGACTCCTAGATGATCTATGTGCTGAAGGGACTCCATTGTGCTCCTCACCAGAGCTGCACACACGTAGACACAAGTATTAATGAACATCCTACTGACCATAGTCACAATTTAGAGTTCTATTGTGCTCAACCAAACTGTATTAAAGGGGAACTCCAATGATTTTACACTTCAAAGTCTGTTTACAGGTCTTGGGAAGTACGACTGCATATGTGAAAAAAGTTTTGCGGTTCCAAAGGAAGCTGTGTGAGGTCGGGTTAAAAATAAAAAATAAATGTGTGCAAATGAGTTGCAAGTTAGAAAGTGACATAACTTGATCATTTTCGAAAAAACAAAACATGAGCTAAATGACTAAGCAGAGAACTCTTTTCACATTAATTTACCAAAACAGGCTTTAATGTCCGAAACAAGTGTCAAGCATTTCTACTATTTTATATACAGTATTCTTCATTATACCACTACTTGGCATCATGGGTACAGTACATTAGTGTGTTTGCTACATTGAAATATTTAATATCTGAAGTAGTAAATTCACCTGCAAACTGTTCCACCTGGGAATCCTCCACTTCATACAGAAGCTCATCGTGGAGCTGTGCTATCAGCCTTCAGTTACAAACACATTCAGAAACACATAACACATCAACTACTGCTAAGCTTGTACAACAACTAATACCAATAATGTGTTATATGTGTTTTATAATTTGGTTGATCTTCATCAACGTACTACCATGAAGGCTTCAACTAAGTCCGCTTTGTACTTTGCATTCTGCTCCCTCAACATACTCATCTAAATCTGGTATATTTTGGCTCTTGGCTTCAAGTGTGTTTCCTCTAGCAGAATGTTTGGCATGTAACAGCAGCAATCATTTGAGAAAACTCCTCAACAAATTGAGTTGGATGGTAAAATGGTGAAGTTGTTTATCTGTTTTGGCATGGTATACTCTCTTCATTAATGTAGCACTTGGCTGTGTTCTGCCTGTGTAGATTCAGAAAGAACCAGTGTGAAGAGCCAGTATGTATGTTGTTACTTTGGCTGTATGGAAGGAGAGCGTGAAGGATACAGTGTTGTACAGTTTAATACGTCAGTAGCTCCATGTTTAGTCATTGTATCGTTGTACCTGGCAGAGAGCAAACTGGATGAGGAGACCAGGTTGAAGATTCTTATCATGGCCATCTTACAGAGATCAGCAGCAGAACCTGTAAACACATACACAAACAAAATCACACATCTTGAACTCAATGAGATGACCTGATTAACTAAAGGTATAAATGAAAGAATATCTTGTGGTGTTCATCCCTCTAATAAAGTTCCACAGACAAAAGAGCACTGAAGCTGTTCTGGAGGCTTGTGGAGGCCTGACTCCATACTAAGACACTTCAGGTTGGTTTTACCTTTAATTCTTTAATTTGGCGCCCATCTCTGTCTGTCAATCAACCTACCTTGGACGACAAAGTTGACAGCCTGCCTCTCAGCCTGCATGCGGATGCCCCAATCGGGGGAGTTGATGTTAGGAAGGGTCCGTCGACGGCCCATGATGGAGCGCACATAACCTAAACAAAAGAAAATACAAGATATAAGATATTTAAAATGTAATAATTAATAGTCATCATTCTGAGTGCAGCCTTTAGCCGAGTTTTAGAGAATTAAGATTTGTCCTTGCGGGCTGGTCCTCTCATCCAACCAAGCTTTAATTAGTATTTATAGTATTTATACCTGTTTAATATAGCAGCTAAGTCGCAAAACCTTCAAGACTACAATAACTTTAAGTCAGGTAGGTTAACCGTCTCTAGACTGAATCAAGTTTTGGTCTATAACTCTGTGCAGCATTATTCTCTGGATGGAAACACTGAGTCATCTATAACTACACTGAGCTACTAAAGCCACAGAGTGCAATTTGAAGAGAACAGTTTCATGAACAGTCATTTGTTGGTACAGCATTATGGGTGATTATGGTAACAGCAGATTTACAATGTCACAAGCATACACCCACCCTCACACGAGCATGCAAGATACACACACGCACAAACCCTGGTATCCACATGATTCGCATACAAAAGCAAAGAAAAACACACTCGCATTCCCTGTACAGTCACACAAACACACATTGGAAGTCAACACAAAAATGTGCAGTGACGTTACACGCACAATTTACACAAACACACACATTATCAAATGCAGGTATGCAACCCACACACACAAACACACTCACACACAGTGGACCAGTACATTCCACCAGCTGGACAATGGAGCGGGCTTAACAGCTAAATCCCTCTAGTATCCCTTACTATGAGGAAAGCCAACCAGGGCATGAAACCTGAATGACCCTCTTCCCAGAACACACACACACGCCAACACGCACACACACACACACAAGACACACAATCACGCACAAACATAAATACATAGGAAATGAGCGCACAACAGATAGTAACAAACACAAAAACCTTCTACTCACTGTGAATTGAACCATGACACATGCGTGTGACCTTCTCTCCAGGAATGTGACCTCTGTCCTGGGGCCCAATGACAGGGATGTGCGGTGTACTTTGTGTCACAGAAATGTTGTTTCCAACTATGGACAGGTATGACCGTGAATCACACTGGAATGTGTGAGTTTTTCAAGTCAGTGACACAGTGCTGTGAAGGCCAATGCTTTACAAATTCAGGCTGTTTTCATGATCAGTGGTGTGGAGAAAGTGGGAGTACATTTGATGGGCAGCAGCACTAGAAACTAACAACGGGAGACAATTCAGTTCATTTATCCACGCGGTATTGTATTAATGATATTGGTTTACCTTTAACAAAATTCTGCTGACCAAATTAATGATTTCAAGCAAAGTATAATTAAAAATTAATAAAGTGAGGAATTAAAGCCCCTGAAAACCTATTTTCATAATCAGCTATCCTATGAGCGATGTGGTTTTCCATGATCAGGCAATCCTTTGCCAACGTTAGTCACGTGAACCAATCAGGATTTAGAATTATTTTTATCAAATTACAGTTGTTGTGCTGTTTGACCACTGTCAATCACATCTGAGTCATTTTTAAGTGTTAAAACTCTTAATAAATAAGTGAACACACCATTGACACATTATCACCTTTTAAGTTGATATGGCGAAGTTAGAAATCAGACCAATAAGTCCAATATTTACTCTATTTTAGCTCAGTTTTTAGTCTCTACCAACTCCTGAGAAAAATATCTGACTTTTTAAGCTCCTAAATGCTCTACTAAGTTTACTGGCTAGTCACTAACTGTGTCTGTCTGCTGTTTGGTGCTGAGCAAGAAGTGTAAAGTTGTTTTTTAGAACTTTTTCGCTGAAAACAACGCTATGAAAGCAGTTAGAGTAAAGTTGCAGGGAGGACAGCTAGACGATGAGCTAAAACTTGTTATAAAGCAGAAAGCAGTTGCAGATTTAGGTGATAATTCTCTATATGTTCATCACTACGAATGACACCTTTCACACTGTAACTTGATTCATTGTTATTTTATGAATATTGATTATAGTCGCTTTAATAATATAGAAAATTACTTAAGATTTGACACTAAGGGGCTTAAAGGCCTTTGAGTTTGGTCTGACGTGATGCATAACAGTACAAAAGACTTTATTACATTGAACATCAATTTGGTTACTTTCTATGTAGTTTTGCATACAGTAGCCTTTTTGTGATACATACTGACATTGGAAAAACATTTTGATTAATATTGTTATATGTATTTTCTGGAGAGCGTTCAGATGTAAGACCGGTAACAAGGATTTCAAGTTTCAGTATATCTCAGCAATTCTTATTAATTAGTTGTAATCACCAGCAAATACATTTCCCCTAATTTAAAATCTCAAGATGTTGGTAAAGTAACATTTCAGAGAGTAGGGGTTGACTTTTCTCATCACTGGTGTGTATGTAGTGTTTCAATTAAGACTGTTCAGATAGCTGAACATCGCTGCCATTTGTGCTGACATGTGCCATTATCCATGACAGAGCATAAGAGGCTGAAGCTACAGCTAAACTGCAAATCCCTTTTTTAATAATAACAAGCCTTTGCCAGCCCCACTATCTGCAAGAGTCCGCAGTTGAAATATCTGCATGTGCAAGAATAATCTGAGCCAGGATGTGTTTATGCGTGAGTGTTAGCACAGCATGGTGTTTACATATCTATGCATATCGAGGCTTCCCTGTGTCTGCTGTAGCCTTCAGAAGACTTGGCTGGTTTTCATCTCTTTGATTCTCCCTGTTCCTCATCTTTTTTTTTTTATTTATCTCAGGCAGTCTTCACAAGTGAAGGTACAGCATGTATGATATGAAGAACAATGGTAGGGGATTACAGAGTGGTGGCTTTATCTCATTTAAGAATCAAAGACAGCGAGGGTCAAACAGAGTGTGGACCATCCAGAGAAGCGCAGCTATAACTATTAAGTAATTTATTGTAGTTTATATAATAAAAACTATCAAAATATTCCTGTTTTTGTCCTTTTTTTATTCCTTCTAGTTGTTACATTTCTGCACTCCTCCATTACATCCACAGCCCTTTTCTTCTGTTCCTCTTACACCCACGCTGTGATACTGACCTCACCTTCACATTGCCCTTTCCAATACATTTCCAACAAATATGACAGCAGCTGAGCCTGCACTGTTCACCTCGTCTCTGCTCAGCCTGCCAGCACCCAGCAGTTCTGAACTAAATATCGCTGTATCAGACACCAATCAACTATGAACTCAGTGCAAAGTGGACAAGGAGCCCAGGCACGTATAAATCTCTTCCTTGAGTCAGAGCAATGCATCTCAAACAGCCAGTGAGTCTAATGTGATACTGTATGTCTCCACCCAGACAGCATCGATCAGAGGACTATTTTATTGATCAGCTAAATTTTTGCGGTGGAATGAGGGAGGGAGTGACAAAAGGAAAAGAGATAGGAAAACAGTGACGCAGGAGATTTAAATAAGAGAGATGGACAGGAATGTTGAGCAGCAAAGACAGTAAAGGAACAAAGAGAGTGAAGACAGACAGACCGAAGGACAGCAAGACAAAGGGAGTGTGGAATGAGTGGGGCAAAATAAAACCCAGCACGGTCTCCGATGGATCACCATGGTGATGAGCTGAATTAAAGCCGACTGTTTGGCGCAACATCACTCTCCCTCTGAGAACAAGGAGGCTTCCACGGTGATCTGTGCGCAGCATTTTGGAAGAATGAGCCCATTACGCCGCTTTGATTAGGAAGCTGACACCGGAGAACGGGGAAGCGATGAGCGGGGTGTGTCACTGGTGATAGGTTGCTGTGGGTGATGGAGCACCTGTCAGTGCGTGGCGGCGGGTCAGTGTTTGTGACAAAGGTTTACGCCATCGCGTCTGGCATTGAAAACATCTACTGCCCTGACCTCATTCTTAAGGTTTATTACAAAACAAGGTTGTTTTTCAACACTTGTTATGCAAGACAAAATGACTAAGGACCTAGTTTTCCATGCAGAGAGGAGCTGACACTACTGACACTGTGGCATTTGTTAGTACTGACACAATTGGCTCTTTCTCACAGATTTATACTAATTTGATTGGGGTGTAACTGGTTTATACTGTCACTCATCAGCCGACTCTTCAGTGCTTTCATTAGGAAGGGAAAAGCCGATACGGCACACATAAGATAAAGTTAAGATGGGATTAGATACCAAGCCAGAGGCTGATGTCTAACCCAAACATCGGCCTCAGTTCTGAAGGTTGGAGGATCTGTTTTGGTGCAGACTGACCTCATCCCTCTGCCTGTCGACACTGGGCTCTACTGTGTGCAATGAGGGTTAAAGTGCAGACTTTACACTATTTTATATGAGCGTGTTTAAGTCTCAGGTGTGCTGTGTTGGCAATTCAGTCGGAATATAAATAGAGTGTCCCGTCTGAACCATCAGCCCCTTACCATCCACCCCCCGTCCACCTCGTCCCCCTCAAGTATTGACCCACGGCAGTTTGTCTCATTCTTGCCAATGCAAGCACATCTTTTTCTTCCTCAGCCAAACACACACACATCCAGAGAGAGCGTGGGTGTATGTGTGTACACATAATAAATGCAAACTTCATAGTGTATGTCAAAAGTGCAGGCCCTAACCCAGACATACACAAACATGCACACACATTTCAGTTATATTTGTGCGGACATTTTGCTGACTTCTCCTATTTTTATCATTAACCCCTAATGTTCCGTAGTTAGACCCTAACCTCTAATCCTATTAATAAACATTTTGCTATTGAATTCTGGGAAACAGTTCTTACACAGCATGTGATACATTTTCTCCATTATCTATTCCATTAGGAGTTAAGACTCAAGATAACCTTGAGGTAATGCTTCACTTGGAAGACACAATGGGAATTTTAATGTACAAAGACCTTGTTTGTGGCACTGTTGGATGGTCCTCTGGATGAAGGTCTGGACTTCTCTGTACGTCTGGAGGAAGCTGTCCTGGAATCGGCTGGCCTGCTCAGCGCTCACCCCGAGGATCCCTGACAGACGCTCACGACCTGCAGGGAACAGCATACACTCGTATTTAACTATGCAAGATAACATCAGGGAGAGAAGTTATAAGGGAGATGCCATGCAGATATAGCATTAATAGTATGATTAAGTATGATTTTTAGCCATGATGACTAATTGTGTCCACGATTAAAACTTTCTCATTGAATTTTAGTACCTTCCAAACACATAATAGTTACTACAGCTGGATGAAACATTTGATGAAAGTATAGGTTGACATTTTGGGAAATACACTTATTTGCTCTCTTGCCGAGGGTTAGACTCTAGGAAGTGAGTGCACCTGGCCATGAAATAGTCTGGAACATAACCCCCCGTAATACCACAAATTGGGTTTTTGCAGATGTTTTTGTATGGCTTAAACAAATGACATGTATCGTGTTAATTGGAGAGCTGATAGGTGGGTTTTGTTCCATTTGGACAGAACCAGGCTGTTTCCCTGTTTCCTGTGTTTATGCTAAGCTAAAATAGCTTAAGATATGAGAGGGGGACCAATCTTCTCATCTAACTCTCGACAAGAAAGTCGAGAAAAAATGTCTATCTATTCCTTTAAAATAAATGTTGCTGTGATGATCTGCATTGTGAATGACCTTACTGCCAAAGACCTCAAGCTGACAAATGAACCAGCAGTGAATTTAAATGGAGTGAAACTTCCTTTATAATGACTGATTGAAGAGTGTGAAAAGACAGGCGAGAGGCCAGGGGAAGAGAAGAAAGTTGAAAGGGGGAGAGTGAACAGAGGGCAGACTGGACCAGAGGGTAAAAGAAATGAAGAGGAAAAAGTTGAGGCAAGTGAAGGGTGAAAGATAGAAGAGGACAAGATAAAAGGAGAGTGGGCAAGGATCAGGGCAAGACTGCAAGGTGTGTGTGTGTGTGTGTGTGTGTGTGTGTGTGTGTGTGTGTGTGTAAAATGAAGACAAAGCACAGAGGCTCAATGTGTGTGTATGGATGTGCTTCCCCAGGAAGTGTTAAAGGTGTACAGCATGTAGCAGGAGTAGAGGAGCAGGCTATAAGGTTAGGAACAGATCGATAAAGGAGCGTAGAGAGTGATCTAATGGGTGCCAAAGTTACTGTGTGTGTGTGTGTGTGTCTGTCGTTGTGAGCTATGAGGGGTGTGTGTTCTTGTGTGGTTGGTGATGAGTAATGTCATGCCAAACAGCCCAAGAGCTGGTAGGAGGTTTAGCAGGGGGGACAGCAGATCCTGCAGAGATTCAAAATCACCACCACCACACAACAGAAACACTCACAGACAGTGTTGTTGGCAGTTTCCAACCGACGCAGTTGTCATTTTCCTGCCCAGTGCCCATGTTGTTTAAAAAGCAAATGTACTTGTGCCCATGGGCCCATGCTCCTATAATGATGTGTGCTCAGGCGCATTGCTATCTTGAGGCAGCAGAAAGTGACTGCGCCATTGACCAACAAAAACCTGGTCTGAAGTTAACGGCGCAGTATTTTCCTGCTATTTAAATTATTCAGATAGTAAGATGCTGATGTCTGACCTTCACTGTTTAGAATGATGTATATGCAGAGTTTCAAACTATAAAAGCTGTTTATACTTTCATCTGCTGAAGGAGGAAAGTTTCACTGTGCTCACTTTGAGTCCGGGATTAAGACGTGTACGTACAAGCGTGATTTTGTGACATCCCAACTAGTTCTGTGCCAATCGTGGTCCAGTTTACAACTTACAGAAGTGTGATGTTGAAACTTGAAACCCCCAGGGCTCATACACTGAGAGTAGACTTTAAAGGGGGAGACATCTTGTGTTCAGTAGTTAGATTTTTGAAACGAGAAATATTTGCATATTCATAGATTCTGGATTTTTCAGTGAGAGAGAAGGAGTAGATGTAATTTCAAGATTTTTTTAATGAGGTGATTTGACTTTTTTGAGGAAAAACAATATTAGACACACATTATTATTCCAAGCAGAGTATTTTTATGTCTTATAACCATGACTGGAGGGGATCTTTAATGGGTAGCTTTGGGATACTGGCCCCACGCAGTGTCATAAGTGTAATGTGGAAATTCAACTGAGAAAACATCTATTAATAAAATAACTATGAGAAAGCCTGTTGTTGGCTGATCAAAGGAATTTAATACTTAATACTTTAATAAATATAAATAAGCCAAATACAGTTTTACTCCTAATATCAACATAATACATGTCAGAATTGATGATAGGTTGACCTCTAAGTCTTAAAAGTTGACTTGGACAAGATTATCACCCTAGAGTATTGTATTGAAGTATTTTTGTGTGTTGAGCTAGAAGCCGCCGAGTTTAATATGCATATACTGTACCTAACATGGACAGAGAACAAGACAAAAGTTGCCATGAGGATGTGGAGATCCTCACGAGCACTCACTGTACCGTATGAGTGTGTTCCTGTGTGTATGAAGATCCGCATTCCTGCTGAATGAGGTCAGTTCAGGGAGTGACCTTTAACCTTTGTTACTGACGCTCCCTGCACGTGTCTGCTCGTACCTTGTCAATCTTCATGGTCCTCTCAGTTTGCCCTCCTTCATCTCTTCCTCCACTACTGCAACCCTCCTAACAGTTCTACCTACTCTCCATTTTTTTTAATCTTTCTGTTGCCATCGTCCTTTATATTTTCCCCTGACAAAAAGTTACGGTACAATCCAAATTCAAAAACAGTGTACTATTGCAAAAAGACTGTTAATATACTAGTTTAAGTATTTTTTGAAAGGCCACTGAAATCCCCAGTTGACAAAATCTTGGCCTTCTTACTTGTTGACCCATTTGTATACGTATGTATGTGTGTGTGCGTGAGTCCATAGCACCGCTCTGCCCCTCCTCCCTGGCCTGATTATTGTCTTGCGGAGAGAAAGCTTCCCTTTATTATTTGGTATCCATGGCAACGCATCCTTCCATGAAGAGCTGTCAGTCTATGATGATCAGGAGATCCTTCCAGTCCTCTTCTCGTTTACATTTTCCTCTCACTCATCCCCACCCGCTCCTCATCTTCCCCTTTCCCCTACATTACTCTCTCCTCCATCACCTCCCCCTTTCTTTTTCGCGTTTTGCCTACATTTTCTACATCTGCCTTGCTATTTCCAGCATGTCACGCTGTCACTCTGCTTGTACACTCCATATTCTCTCTACATCTTTGGTGCTGACCTTTTGCTTTTTGAATTGTCCATGCATGCATCTTATGCCCTCCTACATGTGTCAAATGAATGGCTTTTACACATTTGCCTTATTGACTGTTACTGTTGAGGTTTATTGAGTTTCTTAGAACTGGCTCATTCATCAGTGTGTGTGTGTGTGTTTGTTTGTGTGCTTATGCCTGTTTTCTCCCGCTGAGCTGCTAAAGTAGAAATACCAAAGACCACTCCACCATCAGCTTGAGAGCGTCAGATTTTGTTGACCTCTTGAATGCGCTCAAGTCATGCTCAATCCAAAGTGAGAGCCACTGGCCCAGTTTCCTTCATGCAGATTCTGATGCAAACCATGTGCTTTAGGGTCTGATTGGTTAATTAATCAAATATATTTTCTGATTCTGTCATGATGTTGTCTTCAGGGAGAACAGTAAAGGTCCTGTTTTGATAATATATGTTTGGGTCACAGTAAGGGGTAAACATATTAAACTAATGAATCCACAGGAGCAGGATGAGTGGGTTTATATATACTGTATATATAGTTCTCTTTTTTACTGTGAGTAATTGTAAGTGATGTATTTTATTAAACGACGACATCCAAATATACATTTATTTAATGCCTACATATTTATCTCATAAGTCATGTTGAGTTTTGAATATTGGCTATCTCTACTGTCAGCATACTATAAAGTGGTCAGAACTGATAACTAATGCTATCTATTTAGCTGTATACCACAAGAACAGCACATGTATAGGCTACTGATCATTCACTTTTATAGTAGGTGAACCCTCCCCCCCCCGAGTGACATGAGTGAGAAGCTCTCCCACTACACTGACCCTCAAGGCATTTTTTTTAATGCCACCCTCATGAACAGCAGAAGCCATGCAGATCTGTGTAATTAATTATGTATGATTGATTGTGTTTTGAACATTTGCTGTAGTCTGATATAATAGCAGCTATGACAACAGGCTCTAAAGTTGTCAAAACTGTTATTATACCAGACTACAGGCTTTAGATGATAAGGCATTTATTATGAGTCAGTGCTTTGCCAGACCAGTGGCTATTTCACACCAGACTGTATGGAAAAAAGCTGTAACGCTACATAAGCATTTAAGTAGGGCACTGGCAATAAAACCTGATGAGGAGTGCAGAATTCCCATAAAAACCTGTTCCTCACACAGGTGAAAGCACAAATGCACACATAAACTTCCTCACGTTTTGTATGCATGCAGATGCCCAAACACATAAACACCAAACCTAAAACCACATCAACACACAATTGTTAGAAAACATTTTAAAACCACTGCAAATGAATTACGCCCCTAACTGGCCCAGATAGCTACCACATGTCTACTCACACACAGATGCTTGTTAGTCTCACACTGACTTGTATCTTTCTGGTCATATGTGTGCATACGTGAGTGTGTGTGTGTTCACAAGAGCATACACATGTGTGTGAACTATAAATGGGTCACAAGTGACACAGACAAGTCTCTTTATGGGCCACAAGGGTGTATTATACATTCATCTTCCTCTCTCTCTTTTTTTCTCTATTTTTATCTTCTCCTGCCCCTCCACCCTCTACCCCCCAATCCCTGTCCGCCCCGTGGAATCAGGATTGTGATGAACAACATGAAAGAAACACAGGGAAACAGCTATGTCCCAGTAGAAATCATTGGGCAATTTTGTGTAAAGATAACCTAAATCCTGCGTAAAATAATCACAGCCTTGCGATACTGCAATCTCTTTCTTACTCCTCCTCCTCTCTTTTGGCTGTGTTTTATCTCTGAATTATCTCCACTCCTAATGCACTTACCCTCCTCACACTTGTAGGTCTGAGCTAGTCACTAAATGACCCCATTAGACTCATCATTTTGTCATTTTGAAACAATGCAGGCCAATTGTCAAGTTGATGGATGACTATCTGTATCCATATTATCGTCAATCAATTATTACCACCCACTGCTCTGAGAGTATGCCTGTGTGTGTTTGTTCTCACCTGCTCCATACACAACAGAGTAGACAATGCGTTTGGCATGTTCGCGATCCTCAGAAGTCACCTCACCCTCTCTCACCCCCTTCCTGAGCGACAAAAGTAAACACTGTGAGAAAGACTGTGATTGGGATTCTATACTGAGTGAAAATATACAGAATAATTTTAGAGGTGAACAAAATGGTGTTGAGGTCAAAAGATTTGTTCAAAAATGAGACTCTAACACACTCAGAGAATTAACTGATGGTACAATTAAGGAAATATGCAAATTAAGTCCTTGCTTGACAAAGTTTAAACATGTATATTATACAATATTGTAGAAATTGTAGAAAACAGTTTGGTGTGAAGAGTGTACATGTGAAATGAAAGTCTTGTTTAGATGTTAATCCACTTTATTTGTTGTCTGGTGGGACATAGAGTAAGTAGAAGTATAAGACACAAAAGTGACCTCAGGAGGGAGAAGACAGAAAAGGAAAGGACAGCAGAAGAATCACTATAAGAACAAAAAGAAAAATAAAGAGAGAAACAACGTGAGATATGGAGGTTAAAAGGGCATGAAGTACAGAGAGACAGAGGGACTAAAGAAAAGAACAGAGACGGGGGAGAGAGAAACAGGCAGAGATGGACAGACAGAGACAGTTATGTAATGTGACTTGTAGACAGCCGTAGTACTGGGGATCAGACAGGGTGGGATGACACGTCTGCAAAGTGGCATTTCTGGAGGGGCTGACGGGGAGCTGCCACTGCCGATCAGTGTTGAGAGTACCACACACACACACCCACACCCACACCCACACCCACACACACACACACACATACACACTCAAAAAAATTACAAACAAGTCTGGTGGGCTTCAAGACTCAAGTGTTTCATGGTGACATCTTGATGCCTGTAGCCTCAGGATACGGACTCTCAAATCTGAGGTAATTACACATAAAATGCCTCTTCACTCTTCTCTCTTTCTCCTACACACATATTCACAAACACACACACACACGCACTTGTCTGTTGAACAACGGGTTAAGGTTATTGATAGGTAACCTATAATCTCCAGTGAGTGACCCAAAGGTGAGCATTTCCCTCCACTGTGCATCTGGCTAAGGTGAGATCCATACTGGATTTTCACTGCCCCCTGCTGGAAAGGCATTAATCTACTGGAGATTGCCTGCCGTTTCACTCCATCAGCTATATGTCACATTTTGGAGAGAAACAGAAGGTCCAAAAGGAGAGAGTAAGGGAGAGTAATCCCAGCACAGTGACACCAGTTATTTTTTTGAAAGGTGAAAGAGAGATAATGAAAGAGACAAAATGTAAAGCCTCAGTAGAGCTGTTAATATGGTCTGTGTGACCAGGTAATTTGTTTAACCGACCGCCCTCTGCCACACATGTGACTGAGATCGATGAAAGGAGTAAAAGTAGAACAGTGGGACACACACACATATACACACAGACACACACACACACACCATCAGAAAGACAAGACAAACCTATGTGTAAACACTGACACACACTGGCAGAACGAGAGGGGAAAAACACACATACACACACAGAAATACTTCAAAAGTGCGACAATGTAATCACCAGGGCGACCAGCCCAGGGGTGTCCTGCCCATAGAAAAGAGAGAGTGGATGAGGCGGTTGGCATGGTAGTCATGGCAACAAGGTTATTAGTGTTTGAAGTGAAGGAGCCTGGGAGTGTGTGTTGGGAGGGGAGCATCAACTGTGAAGCATCAACACTCACCTTGGCAAGGAGAATCAGGGGAGAACCAGAGAGTGTGTGTGTGTGTGTGTGTGTGTGTGTGAGAAACCTACCACTGAGAGGCCAACATGGTAAAGACATCCGCCTGCGGGTGGGTGAAAATGCGGAGCAGCTCAGGGTCAGAGGAGAGGTGAGCAAGCAGACGCAGCTCCACCTGGCAGAAGTCTGACACGTACACACACACACACACACACACACACTTTTAATGACACATTAGTCCAATTTTACATCCAAAATCGTCATCATCAAATCATAACACTTTCCTGCTGAAACATTATG
This sequence comes from Lateolabrax maculatus, assembly GCA_031216445.1. NCBI lineage: Eukaryota > Metazoa > Chordata > Actinopteri > Acropomatiformes > Lateolabracidae > Lateolabrax > Lateolabrax maculatus. The sequence continues at coordinate 6,526,612 of CM062207.1, forward strand.
CCACGATCATCTGTCTGTATTGTTAATATGTAGCTGGAGCTGTCTGTCTGTTAGCTTAGCTTAGCATAAAGGAAACAGGTCACATCGTTCAGTCCAAAGGCGATAAAATTCTCATCCATCTCTCTGCAAAAAAGCGAATAAGCAGGCATCCCAAAAAGTCAAACTATTTCTTTAAACTATAATAAATATACAGCACCAAAATATTTCATGGTGATTTATAAGACAAATTGTAAAATGATGCACAAGATAATTTTCTATTTCATGCAGTGATGCAACCATAAAAAGGCTACTTAGGTTTAAATATTTAAATCAATTTGAGCAAGATAAAACTTTAATGACGCTTTGGATCAAGCAAATACATATGTGCAGTTATGTGTCACATATACAGTATCTGTGTGGTGTACAAGAAATGTCCAAGTGAAACTTTGAAGGAAGATTTAGGGTTCAAGAGGTTTTAAGAATACTGTATTGTACCCTTACACACTCATACACAGCATAAACACTATAATTAATCAGAGACATTTAGTGCACGGAAGGTGTTATTTGTGCTGAAGTGATGCAACTACAATTTTGTTGCAGTTGCTGTTCCTCAACCTGCCATCTTCACTTAATTCAGTGACTTCCAACATTTCCCAGGATAACATGCAGAGAGTGGGTGTGAAATACAGTAGTTGCATTGGGTTGTAAGTCATACACGAAGGTGAAGAGAGAAACAGCAAATAGCGAAAGTAAGAGCAAAAGAGTAAGAGCTTCTAGTACAGAAAGAAAGGTCACCGTCTGTGGAGAAATTGGTGTCTCTGCCTCCTACATTTTTCTCTCTGTGTTACTGTTGATGGCAGTGCAAAAGGGTGGGCCTCTTTTTTTACTGTGTAACCAAAAAGCACGATGCTCACTTTTGATGTTTTAGATGGCTGAACAATTTTGTGCTATCAAACTCGATTTGCACATAAGCTCGATGGAAAACCTGACAATTTTCCACAGTGCTCAAAGACACAGACATACAGCAGCTACTGAACCACACAAAGAAACACTTTGTTTACACAGACACCAAGCACTACCCAGCTACATCATTATTACTGTTGTTCTACAATCATTACCCCTTCCTGGGTCACTTGCATTTAATAAAAACTGAATTGGAAAACATCTCTTGCATATCTTGGCCTGATTATCTTAGAGCAACATCATAATCATTGTAAGTGTTTTGCAAAAACGTGTATGAACTGATTAAATCTAGGGTTTTAAAATGTGATTGTATGCAGGTGTCAAAAAGCCCACAAAAGAAGCTGACATGCTTCTTTGACATGACAACATAGTGTGGCAGTTACATTACTGCATCTTCTCCACCTAATTCTCTATTTTATGTCTTGCAACAGGACCTTCTGTAAATGCTACAACGTAATCTGACAAAATGTTAATGCAAATGTTGAAATTGCCATGATTTATATCTAATTCACTATATCCGTCTCACAGCGAGGAAATGCTATGACATAAATGCATGTAAAGCAGGGTTATTAAGGAAAAGTCACGTAACTTGGAAGCACATAGATGCTGTTATTAAACCTTGATGTGACTATTCACAGTGACCAGAGGATTGTGTGAATGTAAATGTAGCACCTGCTGGCTAAGCTTTGAGAAATAATTCACTAAAAAGGTGAAGATGTGTTTTTGTTCATTTAACAAGAACTTTAAAGTCCTGTGTCTCACAGCACAACAGGTGATTTCGTGTATGCTTCACAAACATTATGAAGGCACTGCACTCCACACTCTACTTCCAAGTACACGACAAACAAACTACAGATACGATTATGATTGTGTTTAGGTACTGTAACTATTAATGCATAGATAGCAATTACATGTACAGGATGCATTTCTAATGTTGATTCTTGTCATTACAGCTTTTTCAAGGGGATAGATTATTTTAAAACAATTTTTAATTAATTCTTAATTATAACAAATTAACTTGCCATCCATCATGAAAACAAAAACAAATTATGGGAGATCATATGTTTTCTAAGCCAAAATGGGTGCATCTTTTAGAGTTAAAACAGTAGAGGTGAATTTGGAGGACAGGAAAGGTAATTGCAGGACAGACACAGTTTCAGGGCAGTAAAGTTGCAGGACATATACACAAACACCTTGTCTAAAAAGGCAGCTGAGACCAAATTGTCTGAGAAATTTGCCCAAGGCACTTACATAAACAGAGAGATAACCTGAGGCAATAAATGAGATGCACCAACAGACACACAGAAAAACACCTTCAAAGAAGGCAGACAGGAACTCTAACTACACACCATAATACAGCTGCGTTTACAGATGCACACAAACAGACAACTCTGTAAACAGAAATATGGACAGGCACATAGAGAGAGAAGAGACACACACACACACCTCTTTGTGGCAGGTGACAGTGTGTTACGGCAACATGTCCTGTACTGACAGGTATACAGCTCTCTTGTCAACTTGGCAGATCTAAACTGAAACATCTCTCAAGACAGAGTCTCTCTCACACACACACACACACACACACACACACCCACACATTCACACACACACACATTCACACACACACACACACACATTCACACACACACAAACCCAGACACACACTTATATCTGCACCCACAAAGCCACTGCAGTACATTCCATTACTGACATTTCACCCAGACACATCTCTTCCTCTACTCGGCTGCTTCAAAATCAAATTAAACCCGAGCAAATGCAGGGAAAAGACTTAAAATGGACGGGGGAAATTGAGGGATTTTTTTCAGGATGAAGCAACCAGCTGTAATAGGTTTCTGCTAATGTGGGAAGAAAAAGAATGATTTAAGATAGGCGCATAGGATTGTGAGGGAGAAGTAGCATGTGCTGATGCTTTAAAATAGTTATTGTTACATTTATACTAACTGAGATGAATCTGACGATTTACTTTGATACAGATTTCAAGTCATATCTGCCTGACTGGAAAGGGAAAGAAAATTCCTATACTGTTCAGTTGACTACGCAGGTTAAAACAAACACCATTTACTGTTTAACCCTGGTCAGCCATTGATTGCAGAGGAAAGAAATAAAAGGGATGGGTAGAGGGACATACTCCAGTGGGATGGATGAAGAAAAGAAAAGCAGGGAGGAAGGGTGAGGCGAGGTGAGCAATGGAGGAAAAGAGATGTCTCTTTTCAGTTGTGATGAGGTGAGGAAGGGAGTTTCTAAAGATATCCTCCCGTCAATGTTTTATGAGTCAGATCACATTTCCTCCAAGCATGGCCGGCAGCTTCAGAAACATATTGCTGACCAGGATCTCTGTGTATGTGTATGTGTGTAAGAGTGTTTTTCCTTCATGCATGTGTGTGTGTGTGACAGAAATAGAAAGGAAGAGACTGAGGAAGAATATCGGGGTTGATATAAAAAGAATATGTGTTAGTTAGTATGTGTGTGTGTTCTCCAAGGCCTGCTTTTAATAGAGATGGTCTCTGTGAAAAAAACAAAACAAAAAAACATCACAATCAAGAGTCCTTGTTCTGATCCATACAGGAATAACTCTGACCTACAGTAAGCTTCTCTATGATTTAACCCTTAAAACTGGATCAGTTCAATGTCATTTATGACCTTGAGCTGAAATTACACAGCTGAGAATATATAGCTTTAGATGCTAGACCAGGTCAGATTAATAAGTATATTAACTATTCATTAACTGAATATTTGATTTCTTAAACCAGACCTACGTCATCAGTTAAAGATACAGTATATGGTATTGACATCTTCTCAGCAGCATGAATATACAGACCGAAGGGCCATGTATTACTTCAGATTACAGATAATAAAAACAATAAATAAGTCGGTACTAGCTCTTGTAGTTCCTCTTGACAGCATACTAAGATATGAGGGGACTAAGCCATGCCTCATACATGTTTAATGCCACCACCCACGGTAAACTGAACAGCCCTCAGTGATGCTTTGCAGTACAGTATGGAGTACAATCCACCATGACTTGTGGTTTACCAACCAACCAAAGGTCTATTGAAACTTTTTCTAAAATTTGCATTGGCTCATTTCTGCTGGTACAAAATAAATAACATATCCACCAATAAAAAAGCCTGATACCTAATTCTCCAAAACAACTGTTATCACGATAACAAAGCACGTTGTGCAGCTGCTGTTTGGGTTACGTCACCTTCAGCTAACCGTATCATCCTGTTAGATGGTCAAATCCTCTGTGTTTGTAAAATGCTGGCTGATATTTGCACGTTTGTACGGTAGTAACATATATTATTTTGCAATTAAATCCTTGCTATTTTAATAACCATATCACTGTGTGCTCATTATGTTTTCCCAAATCTTTTTTTATTATGGACTAGGGGTTAAAAAATAAACAAAACTGAAAAGTTGAACTAAAACCAACAGGGTTGATGAGGGAATTCGGCCTGCCTTTGTTCTCATTTTGGAGAGCTTCTCTCTCAGCTCCAGCAGCCACACAGCAGCAGACATCTCCCAGTAGAAAATAACTGAGTTGACAATTGAAAATATAAACAAACACACACACGTCAGGCACACGCAAGGTTGCTTGGGGACAGGGATGATGCTCAAAATCTACTTCACAGAATATTTTGGTTTATCTTTGGTGAAACAGACTTTATAGCCATGCAGTCTTTACTAAGCCATGATTTGAACACAACACACTCAAGACAAAATCTGCATCATACCAAGCACACACACGCACATGCACACACACACACACAGACACACACACACACATAAACACACACACACACAACACAATGCTTTCACAGACTGGAAAGAAACATTTAGATACATAACACATTTTGACGTGCCTCTTAGTTGAACTTGTTCTAGGCACACTGGAAAGTGGTAGTAGTTGAAACACACACACACACACACACACACACACACACACACACACACAGCAGTTGTTCCAGTTTGGGAAGGACATCAGAGGACATAAAGGGGGTGACTGGGCGAGGGCTCCCTAGGAGGGGTTGTTTCCATGGCAACCTGGCCTGAGTGCATGTGTGTGTGTGCATGTGTTTGTGTGGGCATGTGCTGGCGTGTGTCATGTTGTGTGTCTATGTGGGTTCCTCTCTCTTATCCTGCTGCTGTCCTCCTGCTAACCCTGGCTTATCTGTCTGGTTATGTAAGTGCGCGACACACTGTCAGGGCCAGCAGACGCACGGCGTTCCCCAGAAAGCTCTCCCAGGCTGACAGCGTTCCAGCTCTCCCCTCAGTCTGCACAGCATGGACCAGCGTTGCACCCTGAAGTGACCTTATGATGCCAGCTGAGGTTGTGTCAGCACAGGAGGGTTTTTTAAGTTAACGGTCGCAAACTTGAAAAGACAAATCAAGTACAAAATACAATAGGACCAAAATTTTCATATTGACTGCTGTCAAAACAGATACTCGCACACTTTTTCCACAAGGCTGAACCATAAAAGCAGGACCACTGTTGCTGTAACTTCAGTTCAGGAACAGTTCTCCTCCCTTCGGTTTGGTTAGTGGCTGGGTCAACAGCGAAAGCAATAACAAGCCTGAGCAGCTAATTGCTGCTGAATAAAGAATCTAATTAATTTGTGTCAAAACATGTGAAGTAATTAAAGTCTGGGAGTGTGACCTTTACTTGTTAGTTGTATAATGGACAGCTCTTTGTTTCCAAAGTTACAGTTTTAAACCCTAAAAACATTAAAAGTATGACTGACAGCAGTACGTCAAACAATAAATGAAAAGATTCTCAGTAAAAAAAATAATAAAAAAACAGCTGACTCAAAATAACCCAAAATACTCAACGGACCTCTAAAGGACAGATCTATAAATCAAAAATGTTCCAAATCAATAAAAACAATTCTGCTAAGGAAAAATACACAGACAATCTCAACCTATTTTTTTGAAACTGTCTACTTCAAACACCCATCATGATTTGACTTTACTTATATTTCTACCTGCAGCGAGAAAAGTCCATCCTTCCTGAGGAATGAACATTGCCCTAGGATGAACAGTCACCACCTCCTCTTCCTTTCCTGTGGGGACCAAACACAGAACCCTGAGGAACATCTCAGCAAATATACTACAAAGTGCATGCTACTATAAATGTACAAACTGTGTTACATAGTAATCTGTTTGCAGGTTAGATTCTGAATATTTTGCTGTCCTGTTTTGAAGTATGCATTCATTTACACAATTTTAATGAGTTTCGTTAGCAGAATAAAATTTAAGAACAGAAACACATTTTAAGTGATGAAATCACACTGTTTAATGTCTAATCAACATTTATAACTATTAAAGTACCATTAATTAGTTGATAATATATTTTTCTTTTGTCATTTAGTTTTTAGGCATATACTTTGAAAAGGTATGCAGGACAGAATTTAAATTTAAATTGACCTTCCATAAGTAAGCAGAACATAGTTTGGTCGTTTTTCACGACACATTTCAAATACAGTATAACACAATAATTTTGCTCTAACATCCTGTGTGTGAATTTGTGCGCTTGGCATAGAGAGACTGCAGAACTTACAGGAGCAATAAAGAGAGCTAACACTGACATCTGACTTAATGAGGAGTTAAGTTATGAAGCCACAACGACCCATTTGGGCGCAAATCAGAATCCAATCAGGATCAGTCAATCACCGCACTGCCTTCTACGAGGAGCTGGACTGAAGTGCTGACCTCGGTGCAGGAGAAATGATGGGTGACCATCACATCGCACATCAGCATGATTTAAGTACCTCTACAGCAGCACATGTACACACAAACATGCTGACACTAAAAATGTGACCTTGCTCTCACATACAAACTGCGGCACTGTTCTCAGTTGTGATTAGGGCCTCACCTCTCACCTCAAGACACAAAGTGATAGCTGATGTGGGGATGACGGAGAGAGGGAAGGTGGGGTACTGATGTAGGGAAAGAAAGGATGATTTGAGGGACAGAGAGAGAAGAGGATTTGATGACAAGGAGCTTTGGGAATCAGAGTGAGTGAGGGGCAGAGGTGCTGATGGTTGCACCTATGAACCACTCAAACGGAGAAAGAGTGAGAAAGAAAGATAGAAATACTGAGAGAGCAAGGGACAGAAATAGAGCTATAAAGCTGAGTGTGGCACCACTGGCTGTGACTAACAGCAGAGTCAACGTGGCCATGCCAACAGATGGATAGACTTGTTTTGATGTTTTACTCATCTACAAATGGAGAAATTTCGTTTTTTAATGTGTTTGGGACACAGACTGTCAGCCAGGTACCCATGGCGCAGACAAGTATTAAACTGAAGCCCTCCAGATAAGCCATGACCTCACAAAACCTCGACCAAGCTTTCTTAATTAAGAAGCTGATAATTTGTCAAATGGCGTCGGTACAATGGCAAGTCACAAACCCATGACATCATAGTTGGATGGACCAAGCGTTTGGTCCGATGTTCACTACAGAAATCTATTTAGAAAAGCAATTCTAGTGAAAATACATGTCTCTATCAGGCAATTAATCTTTGACTCAGACTCAGTTTCATTGTAAATCAATGTAAGCTTTAAGAAATGTATTTTATATATTAATTTTATATTACTACAGTTTTCAAATTTCATTTATATGAAATGTAGAGCTGTGTTTCTTAGAGAGGGCCTGACTCTGAACAGTTCACTAATTATAAAGAAAACACAAAACAAAGTGTAGTCAAAGCTGAGCATGTTATTTTAGCCAAACTCTGTCATGAATTACAATTATGTTATAATTGCTGTTGAGCTCTCAAGCAACTGTCCCATAAAATGAAGAGTCAGGCTGTTTTCCTAAAGTGTCTGCATGGCAGTTTTTATCAAAAGATGACTGTGTGGAACAAGGGCAAGATGAGGTAATTAAAACTTTTTCCAAAGGAGACGGGATGAAAAGAAGACGAGGGGTGAGAACAGAGAAGGAGTGATGAGAACATTATCAAATCTAAGATTGACAAGTTGATGCTTGTGTCCATATGGATAATGTTCTCCTCAAGCTGTCGTTCTTCTCATGAAAGGAAACAGAGACAAATTGCAGGTGAAATATGGGCTTGGGACTTGATGTTGCATACATGATCAATTAAGCAGCTGCTCATTTTTTCAGCTGTTTCAACATGGTAGACGCTATATAAGGACCATTCCCTGCCATCTTCTTCTGTCCTCATCAAACCCACATAAGCGTAAACCAGGGGAAGAAGGAACCAATTTCCAGTTCTATTTTAAAACACTTAGACCACTTAGACTCTTTTAATCCAGCTTCCAGTGCCATCTTTACATCTGAAAATGTTAAAGTGGAAAAAAAAATGGAAAAAAGAAAATGTTTCATTATATCCATTAAAAGTGATGTTATAACTACACGCAGCTTTCTGTGCAATTTGAAGGCATACACAAGAAACGTAACATCAATAGCCACAACACAGAGCACACAAACACAAATATGGAGGACCTCCCGTTTGCTGGCGCAGACTTTTATCAGCTTCATAAACCCTCTTTACAAGCTCCCTGCTCATCAGTTTTTGTATGCCCTGAGAGATGTCTCCCTCACCCACACACACACACACACACGCACCTCGACATTTATCACTGTCTCATTCTCTACAACGTGTGGGAGGGTGTTTCTCTGTTTGTGTGTGTGTGTGTGTTAATGAGTGTGTGTGCACCTTACCTTGGATGTACTGCTTCTTGGAGATTTGAAGTGGCTGTCTTGGCAGGGCCTGGAAGTTCTGGTTTGGGAGAAAACACATTTTCTAAGCCAGCTGGAGGTAACTCTTGCCCTGTGCAGTTCGTAGTTATAGATAGTTGTACTGCAACAGTGTCACATTACTCTATAGAAGTGGGTCTTCCCATTTTTGACATAGTGTTTTGTACAGACAAATGATTCCCTACTGTGTGGAAACCTAAATAAACCAATATAGCTCTACATAAGTGAGAAAGGTCAGCTGTGTATATCTGCAGCCAGTCCCAGCATGCTCCTCTGAGGCTGGAATGAAGGGATAGAAGAAGAAATGGAGGTGTGGAGGTGACATTCATTTGGGCGTATTTGTGTGTATAAAAGTCAGTTCTATAACATAGTTTAGGATTAGGATACATGGATTCTATTCAAACTCATTTTTAACAAATTACATTACTTCACATTTGTTCAGATTTGATTTTGTGCTACAGTGACATCCTTAATGTATCCATGCATATAATATACTTGGTTTAATGTACTGTTTTAGTCGTATGATGATTGCTGCTGCAGTGACCCGATGGAACAGCCTGATGCTCACTGGGCTCCTGGCCGATCCTGCATCGACCCACTGAGTAATCTAAGACGTTGCTGATAGACACACACATACAAAATTACACCTATGCAGTTTTTTTTCGCTTGAAGGAGGAAAAATCAGGGAAAGTGATAAGGCACACCAGCACACACACACACACACACACACACTCCTTTTGATGGAGGGAAGAAAAAATAAGATGGTTCAGACTCAGCGGTTCCATTTTAATCCTTGTTAATCTCACTGTAATCACCCTTTCAAACACCCATGCACACTCAAACGACTCAAGGTGTGTGAGTGTGTGTATAAGGAGGATGTCATTGGTTAATATCAAGGACATGCAGGACACATTAATCGGTGTGCAGAAACACACATAGATAAACGCGCACACACACACACACATATACACACACACACACACACACAAAACACAACAGTGAATCTTAACATGTATGTGGTTGGTTTGACCCTACAGTGAGTGTGCATGGTTGTGTGTGATCCTGAGAGGGAAAACAGCTCTCTTCTTTCACCACTCATTCATTATTCACTAGAGGGAGGGAGGTGGAGGGAGAGAGAGAGAGAGAGAGAGAGAGAGCGAGAGAGAGAGAGAGAGAGAGAGAGAGAGAGAAAGATGAAAAGACAGGACTGCAGTGGCAGGGTGTGGACAGTGGACAGAATACATCAGGGACCAGGCACCGGGCACAAGGCACACACACAAACACACACACACACACACACACACACACACACACACACACACACACACACACACACACAGGTTCAGTGCTCCTACAACTGTACATGAGATATGTGACCTGCAGTGTGTATTTGGGTGCGAGTGATTACAAATGTATGTGTGTCTGCTGTGTGGGTGTGTTGCCCAGGGATGTGACAGGTGATTCAGTGTGTCGGATGTGAATACTCAGCTTTTCCCATCATGCACAGTGTTGCAGTGACGACAGCATAAATCAGTACACACACACACACACACACACACACACACACACACACACACACACACACACACATCACATACAGGATACAGAGCACAGGGAAGCCTGACAGGCTGTCAGCATAGTAGATACTCTTTTTTTCCCAAGATATCTCAGACCTTTTCCTTCGGTTTATACACACATTCATTGCAGAAATACCTATACACACACTTGGCATTACAGGAAAGACACAAAAAATTATTTGGATTTGGACCAAGCTGTGTCACACTGATCATAATTCAGACTTTTTTTTATAAATAATGATCAGTTAAACTTTATAAGAACCACAGATAAAGAACAACACATTTAGGAGTCAATCATTCAATTATTCTTAATAGCTTTTGTTGATTATTGTTATGAAAAAGTGTGTTTTGATATACAATCAAAATCTCCAGATGCTTTTGAAGAGAAAGTCAGATGTGAGCATGTGAAAAGGAGGGAGGGGAAGAAGGGAAAGGAGAAAGACACAAAGACAATCAAAAAGATGGTAAGGCACAGAAAAGAGACGGATAGAGATGAAGAGATAAATGAGCGATAAAAGAGAAAAAAAGATGAGCAGAGAGAGAATCAAATAAATAAAGATCAGAGATGTTGACTATTGTACATGCGTCATAGCAGTATGAGAGAGAGGATGAATGAGATATTGTAAAATATAAAATAGTCAGTTTGCTCCGCTCACTGCTGACAGCACAGTTTAAAACACACACACACACACACACACACACACTGTATATAGACACAATTGCTCTCTCCAACACCATCAATATACATAAAAACCTTCATGTACACACACACCAACACAGAGAATCAATACCTGTCATTCTCAATAACATACACATGGCCAATAATCAATAATGAACCTATCTTTACACACACACAGAGGCACTGCAATTGCATAAGCACTTTACATCTTCTGTATGTGCCAAAGAAATTAATTAGTGGCCAGAAATTCAGTTAAAGACTGATGAAATGTTGCTCAATAATCTACGTATGACCACAGCAATTCTGGTGATGGCATCACCTATTGGATAAAAAGACTCACTGCACCTCCTCCTGTACTCCCACATGAGGAGCTGCATGTCAGACAAGTGAGCACAGCACATGTACTGTACACACACGTTATGTACATACAGAAACAGCTGCATACTGTCTGTTTAATACTTCGGCACTGTGTGTGGTCCAGGTCATTATCACCCTTGCTGCGTCAAGAGGAACGGAGAACCAGTTCATTAGCGGACACTGTGTGAGTCAGACTGAAAGAGCCTGGTGTGAGCCCTAACGGGTATAACACACAAACGCACGCATATTCAGAACCGCAAAAACACACAATCATTTCCTTGCTTTTAATTTATTCTGTCCTCTAAATGTGCGACACTCAAGGTAATTCTCACAAACATAAAAATACAGGAGCATCAACATTATAGGGACGAAGTGGTTTCAAACACAGACAGTAAGCAAGCAGTCACACAGCGTGTATGGCATATTAAAATGCACTCTCTCAGACACACACACACACACACACACACACACACGACTGCTCTATTAAAATGCGGCTGATGTTGTTGTTCCTCCCCTAATTACATCAACGTGTGTGAAATATACAGAGCTGACACAAATACTTGTGTATTACCCTCTGCTGCACACATACAAAAACACACACAACATAAATATTCCTAGGCTGTCAGATGCTGAACACACACACACATATACACACTACATGATAATATGCCCGAACCATCGATGCCAAACACACCAACACACATGCTTGTGTTTTCCTCTCCTGGGCTCATTAACTCTGAATGGGCCACTTGATCAAGCAGATGTGCTTGTTTTCCATGTTTCCACCACTCACACCGCGAGGAGCCTTGTTCCTTATTCTCCATAACAACCTGGTGTTTGTATTCTTTGATGCCTCCTTAATGTCCTAATATGGGCTCATGATGGCCTGATAATAAACCAATAGGCCCTTATTGGTCCTTCAGTGGGTCTGCACGGACCCCACAAGAGCCTGACGATGACACTTGTTGACTAAGCACCGGTTAGCACGGTTGACACAGGGATTCATGTTTCTAGATTAGCACTGTTTGAAATATTCATTAAGGCTTGGTTAAGGCTACTTCATTTACAGGTAAGATGCAGATAACTAAACAATCACTTCAAGTTTTCACTGGGAAAAGGCAGGATTATGCCAATGTGCTCAAATAAGTCATACTGAGTGGCTCCTGCTGGTCCAGAAGTCTGTAATTACTGTATATTCAATATGCATTTTCACAGTATGCCTGTCATGCTGGTAGATTTAGGCATTCCTTGCAAATTCACTTAATTTTATTCCCCTCGTTGGGAACAGGCACACAGTGAACATTGTAACATGCAGCATCCAATTATTTAACTACTATGCTTCCTGTTGGGTGTAATACAGGCAACCTAACAGCTCTACGCCTCTGTTTACCTTTTAGCAGCAGGTGGCATACTGGATGTTTAGACCATTGTTCACATGAGGAGACCTGGTTCAAGCCCTCTGTAGGCGAACACCTACTCTGCTAATGAACCCTTGAACAAGACCGAAGCTGTGTGAACACTATGACATTCCTCTTGAAGGAGCCAAATGAGTGAAGACTTTCTTTCTAAAAGTAATAAAATATTACTTCCATCATACAACTGAACTATTCACTTATTAAGATTCATCAGTATCACGTACAAGTTAATTTCATGTGGCTTCTTCTTTCATCTTCATGATGGTACTTTGGACCCAAAGATGCTCCACAGGTATCTGTTGCTGGTATACTTTTAAAATATATTTATTTGATTAACATTGCAGTGACACTGCTACTTTAGTGCATCTGGCACTAATTACACACAGATTGTGAGCGCAAATTGAATGAAAGGGGCACTGCAAATTTTCCCTGCGCTTTCATGAGCGTAAATCTGGCCCAGAGAGAGACCGAACTAGAGTCTCTGAGGAGTGCTGCCTTGTTAAACAGATGGGGACAACTGAATCACTGTGCTGGTGTGGGGTAATTTAATCACACTGCACCAATTTAATGACTCATCACCGAACACATGCACATATACAAACACACATGCATGTCTGTATGCACACTCTGGAGGCACACACTGCTAAATTATCTCCGTTCACACTGCAACCACAAACAAACACACTCGCTAAAATCCATCTGCTCAGCATGAAGAGAGAGCGAGATCTGCACATGGCCGCAAAACCCACAGACGGCCTATCCATTAGTTGGTGACTGACAGCAGGGCTCTAAGACCCAGGGTGGAAGCAGCTCCCTGCCATCAGTTGCTGTCCCTCTGAGCTCTAAGATTGCTCCTGGTAGCAGAGTTGAAAAAGTCAGTTTATCTAACAGTGGCCTTCTGATTGGATGATATACTGGGACAGATATGGGATTCTAGCAACACTGTCCATGGCAATTTAATGTAGCCAACATGCATCTGTGATTTTACCCAAATGTCAGGATTATTTTGGCAATTATTACTAAATTACTAAACTTAAGACAAACACACTCATACATCCACACAGAAAGAGAGAGTGTCGGGAGGAAGGTCTCTACAGTTCCAGTCAGCAGGTGTAAACCCTGCTAGGTATAATTTGAAATCACATTCAATAACACAAATCCAAACTATTCTCTTTCTCTGCGCCGCTTTTTGTCTCACGTCAGTAAATACATTTAAATGTGTATGCAATCGCATATGCAAGTGTTTGTGCTTGTGTGTGTTCAAATCTGACAGTGAGTCAGCAGAGGACATGACACACACTTCAGTGAAGTGCTTAGATCAGCCTTGGGAGGAGTTTCTGTAAGAGCAAAACATTTAATGACTAAATGCAGAGCAGTCTTAAATGAACATTAAACTGCGTCACAAGCCCTGAAGAAAACTCAGTCTGCAGTTTGGGAACAGACACAGCTGCACAATCATAAGACAAAACACACAACTTTACATCAATAATGCAATAAAGCAGTGCTTCCTACGTTAGAAAATATTGATCGGTCTAGAATAAAAATGGTACCATATGATTGCAACCTCGGCACTAAGTAAACCATGATAAGGGGTAAATTTGCACAAGCTACAGGTTAAACAAAAAAGATTGTAGTACGAAGCGAAATGGAGACAAAAAGATTAAGAAAAGTCACCATTCACAGAGTCAAATCCACCACACTTCAGCTTTTGACATCACTTTGCAATAAACCTAAAAATGACAGCAGAATGGTGTGTTTCCATCTGTTTTCTGTACATTTGCATGAGTTAACTGGATGCACTTGTGGGTGGCTTGAGTGTATAAATCTTTGAATACCATAAAAGACTCTCGGGCACAAGCTGAACAGTGCAGAGGGAAAGAGAGGGAGAGAGGGAGAGAGAGGGAGAGAGAGAGAGGGGGAGAGAGCGCAGATGATATAGGGTGGAGTACTGCATCAAGGACAAGGCAATCTGAATGTTGTTTCAGCTCATTGGTGCTACAAACAGCCAGGAAGAAGGCAGAGGAAGGAGACAAGAGGAAGTTCAGTCTTATTTGTCCTCTTTGGCTTCAAGGTACACAAAAAGAAAGAAGAGATAGGTAGAGATTAAAATTGAGAATGAAAAATGGCAGGTTAAAAGGAAAGGAGGAGAGAGAAAAAACTAGACTGAGATCAAGAGAATGAGAATAAAAAAAGACAAGGAAAAAACAGACCCAGAGATAGAAACACTGTAGATGGAGAGGGGGGAGATGGGGCTCGGAGTCTGCACATATTTTTGCTTTCAGCACATAAAAACAGATGAAGCAGAGCAGAAAAGCTCCACTTCCCTCTGCAGGGAGACTCACTTCTTGCAGCGCTTTAAACTCAGCTCCAGTTTATGGTTGTCCTGCTTTAATTCAGGCACCCCTTTGTTACTGCAGTCTGCCTTCACCTCATTTGAACCCACAACAGATGAAAGCTAAACCCCTCTGCAACACTCCTGATTTGAATATGTGTGTGTATATGTATGTGTGTGCAGAGTGGTGAGTGGCAGAACAGCTTTTATTCCCCCTCATCCCCAAACGGCAGCTTTTTCCTTCAAAGCAGCGGCATGTGACATGTTAGTGATCATTGACTCATTGAGTCTCCAATTAACTACCGGCACATTCCTCAACACATTATGATGAGGATAACTGTGAGTGAATGAGTAAGCATTTTTAAAAACCATTCTCTGTTTAGGATTGTTGTCAAACTAGTTGGATCCCCTGCTGATGTTCACTGAGCTTCTTCTAAGTCTTTGCTCCTGCTTAAAGTGTTTGCAAAATACCCCAAAGAATCTGAAATATAAATTTCAATGGTCATTTCATGTATTTTATTTGGTTTCATGCCACCAAGAAAAAAAATACATTATGTTACACCAGTGATGGATAGGACTGGAACTAATGATTATTTTTATTACCAATGAATTAGCCAATAATTTTCTTGATTTTTTTATTGATTGCTTAGTCTAGAAAACGTTGAAAAAACTTTAATAAACAAGACATTTTGATGTCTTCAGATGTCTTGTTTTGTCCAAGACATTAAATTTACAATGACATAAAACACAGAAAAAGAAAGTGGGGGGTGACATGTAGGAAAGGTCCCCGGCTGGAACCACACTGGGAAAGTTGCGGTAACTGTATGTAGAACGTATAACATTATGTTATGCATCTAAACCATTTGGCCACCAAGTGGGCCTATAACAAATTATTTTTAAAGTTATTACAAATCAAACAATTAGCATGGAGCTGAATCAACTTATTTTCCTAATGAGTTATCACTTATTTATCGTTTGCATTGGGAAAAAAATTACAATAAAAATTACAATATGCGCATTAAAGACCAAACTGGCAAACACACACCAGTACAGCTACACACAAACAACCAGATACAAGTATCCACGAACTTAATGGGATGCTTCAAATCCCAGAGCTGTGTTAGAGCAGAGGGAACAGAGCTGTGTTAAATCGCAGCAGCCCAACAGTCACATATATCATTCAGTAGCAGCATAATCAATTCAATCTGTAGCTCACACCGGTCGCAAATTGCTAAGTGAGATTAGAAAAGCTCAATGTCTCCACGGTTATATATATATATGTGTGTGTGTATGTGTGTGTGTGTGTGTGTGTGTGTGTGTGTGTGTGTGTGTGTGTGTGTGTGTGAGTCAGAGCAGCACTCGGTGACACAACCACTGGACCCTGACAGCTGGGTAATGTTGAAATGAGCTATCGACCGTCCCATACTGAGGGGACGAGAGAGGAAGGGGGAGAGAGAGAGAGAGAGAAGGCGATGACCAAGCTGACAAGTAGAAAAGAGACAAAGCATTTGTTTGTAGTGGTTTGTTTTTTAAAAAATGTATTCTTCAGCACGTTGTGTCTGTGTTTTAGAGACAACTGCGTATAGCATTATACTATTTCATGACACTTTCACGAATGAACGTACTTATTTAGTTACTTTTTATGCAAACAAATTCTCAGTTTGAAAGGAAAGAAATTAAAATGTCCCTGCCATAAAATAGCTGGAATATTGTTGTTTTAAAAGCTTTCTGAAACAGAGAATGCTTGTATTTGTAAATATAAAGATACTTATTACTGACAAAAAAAGACAATGCACAGCCATGGTCAAAATGCTTTAGGAAAGAAATTCAGCATATTGATTTTTCACATACAAACAAACAAGCGTACAGATACACGCCTCATTGGCAAAAACAAATTGGTAACTTCCTGTCAAACACTCTCAAAACCACATTCCATAACTGTCTTTATTCTAACATTGAGCTGTTTTTTTTTTAAACTCTCTTTAATCCTAAACTTTAAAACCAAGTCTTAACCTTCAAACAGTCCACGTAGTGACGAACAGCCTCACAAAGATAGTTGTACAAGCCCCCCCCCACCCCCACACACACACACTTATGCCCCTCCTCCACCTCCCCTGATAACCCAAAGAAACCCCGGCTTGTTGTTACATAACAACATTTGCAAGCGAGAACCTAGTATTATGTGTGCCTGTGTTTTGTAATTACTATGCCATCAGCATCATCTAAGGATCTCTGTGATAAGAGATAGATGGATAGATGGATAGAAGAAACAGGGATTATAAAGGATGAGAAGCAAAAAGAAAATGTTGATATTGAGATTTTTGAAAGTTGCTGAATACCCAGACAGCCCTTTTCTGTTTTCTTATGATCTTACACACCATGAAGAAATGCATATGCATTTACATCCAAGTGTCTTAGTGTGAATAGGCAAAACAGAGATTAAAAGAGCCCTTCTGTCTGTCTGAGTGAAAACAAAGTTTCTACATGCCATTAACTTTCCTTATTTTAACTGATACAGACACTCAGGTCCTTCTGTTTGCATTACTGTCATTTTAATGTGATCTTTTGAGTAGTGCAAGGATGCACAGGTTCATGACCTGAGGATTGCAACACAGCAAACTGCTCCCACTTTCCACTCAGCCTGCAGTTCAGCACCATGGATAGCTCCAGTAACTGAGCACTGCAGCTTGAGCCTACAGCAGCCACTTAACAACCCTAATAACTAGTTTCAACATCAAAGAAATAAAGACAAAGACATGAAGACAGAGGGAGATGTGTAGGCATTGGCAGGCAGGTCATACTTACTGGGTGCTTGGCTGAGATTCTCCCTGTCACTACACTTGTCTGGTACCACGTAGAGGAAATGTAGTTCTGAGGTGTTGTTGAGAAAGACAGAGAAATAGACAGTCAGATATGAATAAATCAGATACAGAGGGAAACTGACAAATCAACAACATGTTACTATATAAACATGAACAATTTTGCCAGCCACAATGAAATACTTCCATCACATAATATACATGTTTCAGTCAGTCAGCCATGTGATCAGTAATGTTTCCATATAGCCGAGTCCTATTCAATTCATCTTGAAAACAACAGCTGCGATCCTCATCGCCATCATCACTCTGATTCTGCTTTTGGAACGACATGCATCAACAGTGCCATACGACTGCCCGATGCCCAATTTGAACAAGCTGTTTGTAGACTCTAGTGCCAGTTGAGTTGGTGCAATAAGCAGGGCATGCAACAACACTATTGTGCTCAGAGCTGTGCCCAAACATCTGGCTGCAGCCAAACTTATTAACCTGACAAATGAAGACACTCAACAGTAGATGATGTCCTGCTGGTAGACGGAGATCAACTGACTTTAAGCAAAAGATTTCTTGAGTTGAGTTGAGTTGTAAACACACAATTATACTTTATAACTGCTGTCTTGCCTAGTAATGTTAATCACTTATGACAAATGACTTTATTGGCAATAGCAAATAGAAATGCTCAAATACAGGAATGGCATCAGTTTGCTAGAAGTAGAGCTGGGAGATAGGATACATATTGTGATATTAGACTAAATTTGTTTGGCATGGTAGCACTTAAATATAGCCGTTACCGGGTCTTTTCTAGTTAATAGTATATGAAACCTCCAATACCTCAAAATACCAACACATGTTTGATATCTGGGTTATGTGTAAGAAACTTCATATTTGTTTTTGTCAACAGCACCCTCCTCCAGCCGGGATTGTTGCCCAGCCTGTCCAAAACCAAATGAATCACCACCATCAGAAACCAAACAGCTCTAGAAACAGCCAGACAGACTCATTTGCAAAGTTGAGTAAGCACAGATTGACAAACACAAGCTGCTGCTCCCGTACAGAGGCGAACAAAGCCCATGTGGTGGGACAGTCAGCCACAAGCTGCGTCTCTGCCAATTCAGTACAGCAGTGGGCAGTAAACACAACCAACAGCTTAAGAAGACCAGCTGAGATGAGATGTTTCACTATTAGCAGAAGCGTTCAGGCCGGTGAGTGCTCTCTCCTGTTGGGGTAGTAAAATCACACCTTTAGAGGTTGCAGTATGTACCTGTGCTAAACAAGTATACACAGTCTACATCATTACCCTGTGGTTTTCGATTGTAGTACTGAGCACAGGAGCATAATGATGGTGACATTCATACCAGGGACACCTTTCAAGATTAAGAGGAAAAAAGATGGGTTTGTCGAGTAGCATATAAGCACTGTTCTAGTGCACTACTGAAGAACCAAACTGTGAGTAAAGACAAACAAAAGCTGTGAGGTCTGTTTGAGTCACGATACCCAGCGCCATTCTCTAAACGCTTGCTTTCATTTTTTTTGCTTAGTTGTTCCAGCCTCAAGGAGAAAAGTCCAGAAAATCCATATCTCAGAGTGAGCAAAAAGGGACATGAACACTTATGAAAGATCCTGTCTGTAAGATTTGTAAGACTGTTTGTAAGACATCTTTTTTGATGAATGTGTGTACCAGCTGTAAGCTCACCTTGCTCATCATGCATGAGAGAATCCCATCAACAAAAGTGGATTTGATTTTGTGAACCTGTGGGGTTACAATGAAAACATTTGTTACAAGAAAATCAAGGATAACACTATAAGATGCTCTACTATTGCATACTTTATCCATATACTTTATTTAAGCCCTCAAAAGGCAGAACTAAACATTGTTCCTCCAAGACAGATTGTTACCATAACATATGATGTTGATGGTAAGAGATCCTCCCTCTTTAGACTTTAATAAGAGGACAAACCCTTTGCTAAACTATGTATGACACATGAATAAAAAGCGGTTGAGAACATGACTGACCTGTCTGTACTCTAGAATGATCTTTGGCAGAGGGTGCAGGTCCTGAAGCTGCAACAACTGCAAAACAAACAAGACAGATGATAACATACTGTTTATTAAAGAGCTTAATGGCATTTTTTAGCAAACAGCCAACACAATCCGGCTACTGTTTTCTTTTTGTTCGCAGCAAATTGTCTTTTTCACTGTATGTCAAGTCTTGAACTGCTTCTACAGAATAAGTTGGCCTATCTACCTTTTGATTTGTGTGTACTTACTGTACTTGGAGACTGTTCATCAAATACTAAGAAGCAGTGATGTGCCCGGATATAAATTGAGTGAGCATATGTGTATGTATGACTGTGTCAGTGCACATACTAAAACTTAAAATAAGATTGGGCTGGTTTTTATGGATTAAAGGAGATTTGGGGATCAAATTGACATATCTGTGTGTGTTTGTGTTTATGTGTTCGGCGCGCCCTACTGCAGCTTCTGATGTTGACTGCTGTTGTTTGTTGATGGTCTTTGGAAGTTTCTTGTTCTCGCAGCGCTCATGCAGGCACAGCTTCTCAAACAGAACCTTCAAACATTGTAAATCCACAATATCCACAAATCCGTAACATTGTAACATACACACAACATAGAAACGTGTGCATACATACAGTAGATACTTATTCACACACAAACACAATATAGAAAGAGGGAAAGGTCATATATATATATTGTAAAGATCAACAATTCCTTCATTTCACAAAATTCACATAAAGGTACACACTGTTCGTAGTTGAGTGTTGCTGGTGACCAGGAATATTTGTCCAGCTGCTCGGTGGGCCTCCTGCTCCAACTGCTTCATCTTAGTCTGACAGCGAGAGAGAGAGAGAGTCAGAGAGGATCAAGGTAAGACTTTGGTCATGTACTATTTGCGAATATGTTTCAAGGTTTGTTTTTAGCTACTGCAGTCAGACAGTAAACATCCTTATGTTAGTGTGTTATTTAGAGCAGTTTACAACAAGTACTAATTAAAAGATCTGTGTTGTTAGGCGACATTAGTGGCTGATTTCCTGCAAGATTATCAAACTAATTCCCTGGATCATAGACGTCAAGCTCGTATGGAGTTGAGAACATAACACAGTCAGATTTGCTGCTGAGTG
Source organism: Lateolabrax maculatus (assembly GCA_031216445.1). Lineage (NCBI taxonomy): Eukaryota > Metazoa > Chordata > Actinopteri > Acropomatiformes > Lateolabracidae > Lateolabrax > Lateolabrax maculatus. The sequence continues at coordinate 6,547,612 of CM062207.1, forward strand.
AGTACATACCAGGTGGTGGTTTATGCCTACTGTAAAGTCAGTGTACACATGTTAAAAGGGACATTTTACATAATTGCATCATAAAGATTAAAGATTGCTCTGTTTTTTACATCTCAACGTTTTGAATAATGTCAAAAGAATTCCATAATGATTTACTTTCATGCCAGGTACTATTTATCAAGAGTAAGGTACATTTCATTCCCTTACAATATCTCCTGTCTTTGTCAGACTTTTTCCAAATTAGCCAGTCTATCACTCAGTGGATGTAAAGCCAATTAAAATGTTGGTAGATAGCAGTGTATTTACACCAAAATTATATGATACCTCGCTGCAGAAGCCTGGTGAATGTTCGCTTGCCAAAACCTTTCAAGATAAATAAATTTTCAAACACATTTTCTAGACCTGGTTATGAACCCTGCAGTAAAGACGGGAGGTTATTTGAGGAGAGAACTGTTAATATGTGTGAGACAGAACTTGTCTCGTTTCTCCTTCCTTTCAATGGCCAAAGGCAAAGAACTCTGTTAATCCGTCTAACGCACACATCAGTCACACATCAAGCGCATTAGGATCACACACAGACAAACTAACGACAAACAGCTAAAACTGCCACACACTCGCAAACACACTCAAATTATGAATAAACAAATCCATATGTATATAGAACAATATACAGATTCCATCAGCTACAGAAACACACATACACTTTCTGTCACACACTGTAAGTCCTTAACACACAGAGAGCCAGACAGGGTTTAATGACTGCTGTGATAATCCAGTCAAATACAGAATGAATTTTGCTTCTTAGGATGGTTGACACAGGCGGCGTGATAAACTCAGCGAGAGAGAGAGGAAGTGAAGAGACACATAAAATGGTAGAAGGTGGGAGAGAGAAAACATGATCAAAAGAAAGGCAGAGAAAAGAGAGGCTACGACGGAGGATGAAAAGGTAAGAGAGGGGAATAAAGAGGCACTTGGGGAGGGAATAAGGGGAGGGCAGCAGGGAAAGTGAAAGAGGAGAGTGAAAGGTAGAGGCACTTGACAAAGACGTGAGGATGTCTCTCTGGGACTCAGCCAAGAGACTGAGTCCCAGAGAGTCAGAGATCATGATGAAAAGTAAAAGAGGAAAAAGGCGGGTAGACAGTTAAAAGAAGTCCTGCTCATACAGTATTCAGCCTAAACATGAACATTTTAGCTATTTACGACAGGGGTGACACCACACACCAGCAGCTCATTACAAGTCTGACTGAAGTAGAAAACACTTCTTAACAACTTGACAGGCGAGGAAGAAAACCAGGGAAGAGAAACGGGCACAAGAAGAAAAAAACAAAAGGGAGGGGAGAGGGTGAGGTGGGGTGATGGAATTAGAGATAACAGACAGAGAGCAACACAAAGAGGCAACGTGGGAGGGACAGAGAAAATTTGAGAGTTAAAGGGCTCAATAAAAGTTGAAATGTGATGCAAATACTTGAGTGGGTAGATGGGAAAAAGGATGAGAGGTTGAAATTGAGAAGATGAGAAAAGGATGGAAGGAAAACGTACGGGGTTGGCAGCAGCAGGGAAGGCTGCGGCTGGACGTTTGTTTTAAATGCCGTTTTCTCCAAACAGACTTCAGTCAGAGGAGTGAGACTGTTACACAGACAGAACATGACAGCATGATGGGACGATGAGGGGCAAGCGACAATGGCAGACAGAGCAATGAAGGAGAAGAGGGTGGAGAGAGAAGAGACAGATATAAAAAGACAGAGACAGAAAATAGGAAAAAGTGGAGAAGCTGGCAGACATGTACCAAAATTCCAAAATGTGTACTTTTCTCCCTCTCTCGCTCTTAGCCCAGAGCAGGCTCCAGACTGCCTCATCAATATTGGATGCTAGCCCCTTAGAAGTGTGTCTGACACAAAAACACAAACACACACACACACACACACACACACACAGCGGGTATAGCAGGAATGTAATATTGTAGGGCAATAATCATTTCATTGCATCAGAATGTGGACTTTCCATTTCGATCCTAACGTGATAGATGTTTACAGAAGGAGGTCTAAACTGATGTGAATAGTGATGTCTGAGAAATACAGACAGGACGTCTTTCCTACTGAATTTTAATAACGCTGGCTGAAAAGACAAAAGAGGTTGTGAGCATGTTTGTAAGATGCAGACTGACAGACAGGAAGGATCCTATGTTTGGTGTTCAGGCAGGTGAACCTGACAGCTCAGATAAAAACAAATCCAACATGACAGTGTGGGGACATGCGTGGCTGCACTCACGGGCACATATTACAAAACCCAACCACACACACGTATAACTCCGTAGCAGTCTTCAAAAAACTTCAGTGCCTCAGTATATGTGTGTGTATGTTGGCAGAGAAAGACAGTGATGTTCCTTCCTGCAGCACAGCCTCTTGCAGGGAAAAAGACAGACTCTCCATCCTATTTATAGTAACACGGCAAGATACCAAAAGGCACTCTCTCCACAACAACACCCCTGCTGGCTTCTGCAAGAGTTGTAAGTGGGTTTAAGAGTGTGTGTTTGCCCCTATGACTGAAAGGAACATGTGTGTGTTCCTGAGCATGTGTGTGTCCACAACATCTGTATGTCTGTCTTTGTGTCTCTACGATCACTCTCAAGTGTAGTCTCCAGAATTGTTTTTTATCTGCATGTAAACAGAACAGGTACCCGGAGGATGTCCACCCACCACATCACTAATCCTACCCAGAAGAAGAAAAAGAAACATTTTATTCCTAGTTTTTTTTTCTTATTTATCAGAGGTCTCTTCTGTGTCTCATATCCTCCCACTGTTTTGCTCCCATTTGTATTAATACAGCAGCTGTCGGTTGCACTGTGGTTCGGCAGCCAGTCGAAAATGCAGCTAAATCAGCTAAGAGTGATGCAGTACAAATCTGAGCTGACCCTGAACATCATACCCATCAACAGTGTGTGTCAAAGGGATCCTTTTCATTAAGTTTGTTTGATATAAACACATCTGTTACATAATACTTCAACACATATTCTGCTTCAAAACAAGGATTTGATAATGTAAAGATTCTTACTTCATAGCTGATTCTGGTCAGTGTCCAGTTTGCTATATACCTATGCCTAGACCTACAGGGCTGTGATATGAAGACTGTTCAAAAATGACAGTCCATCATTATGTCCATACAGTTTATTTCCCTACATTTTGTATGTAGGGAAAGAAACCAACTGAAATGGAAATAAATAACTGGAAATATGGAAAGATTTCAGAAGATACCCTTTTTAAAAATCTTACTATGTACTTCTTTTGTGTAGAAAAGGAATGCAGACAGATTATTAGAAAAGTTTTTTTTATGTATACATATTGTTATAAATGTTAGTTGAAGCATTGGCCCAGTTTTATCTAAAAATCCCTATCAGCATAAACATGAATTGGAATAACAAGTTTGTTTGGACTTGTTCAGTCATGTGCTGCTGCAGTATTTCACTTAAAACAAGGCAGTGAAATAGGGTTAAATTAAATTACTTGCCTGTCTATCTTTAAACACACTGAGCAGAATTTATATCTGTGTATACTGTTTCTGTTCCATTATTGTGTTCTGGTGGGAAATCAACGTTAGCCATGAGGCAAATGTTGATAACTCCTGGCTGTTAGAGATAAGTCTGACTACTTTGCCGGCAGCAGCTATATGAAAAACTGCTCTGCACTAGCCATAACATTTAATGTCTGATGTTCTGTCTTACCCCCAGCAGGTCTGAAGTTCTCTTAAGAGCTTCTTTGTCCACATGGATGTGATGGCTCTCCATGGCTGAAACAAAACAAGTATTTACTGATCCACAGGACTTGATATAGTAAATCTGTCTCTACTAATAGACGGTTATTATGACAGTAAAAACCTGATTTGACTGTTAAGTGAAAAGAACAGGAATAAGTAAAACTGAATAAAGTTTAATCAAGTTTCTTCAAGCATTGAATTGATTGAATTAGAGCAGTGCCAATAGTTTTTAATAATGTAATATTGTCTTTTAGTCACAGCCTGAACAAATTCCAAGTTTGAACCAAATACCAGCCGATACGGCATGCTTCTGATGCAGCAGCCTGCACTACAGCAAACTGGTCCTCACCTGCCAGAACAGAGATCATGTTCAGCTCCATGTCTGAGTACAGCTCCCACAGCCCCTGGCTCTGCACACACAAATAGTCAGTCAGGTAATGTGTTGCCTCTATACTGTATGTACAGGTATGTGTGTTTGTGCACATCACTTAACCTGTAGTTTAAAGCAGAGCTCCATATGTAGCCAGTAGAGCGAATACAGACCTGAGATGACCTGAGAAACCTGAGAGTGAGACAGACACACAGACAGAAAGAGAGTAGGTGGGGAGTAACACACTCAGCTAGATTTCTGGAAGAAAATGTACTTATTCCTTGTGCTCAAGGAAGAATAGTCAGTCCAGGTACCAGGGAACGGGTGCTTGTTTATTAACTAGGATAGAAGGGTGAAGCCCCTCAACCAAATGACCTGAGCTCAGGCCACAGTGTCCCAGTTTCCACCCCACCAGCTCCAACGATTTGTCCTGTAGGTGACCATGACATCATTAGGGAATTTTTCTACTTCGATCCAGAAATTCACATTTCAACTAACCCTCTTGGTACTCAGGGCAGGTGTTGTAAAGGGTGTTTTCCTGTGTTTATTGAGAAGGCCCTGGTACAAAGAGGAGGGATTTGCAGGATCCAGTAGCCACCCTGACACCTGTGGGTCCTGGATATGACAACCTGCCACTGGAGAGAGAGGACAGCTCTTTATGATATTGAGCAGTATTCAATATACTGTACTGTAATTTGATAAACGATTGGCAAAACATTTTTGAATTAAAGCAGATCTATAAAAACACAGAAATGTGTACATATAGTATTTGCATTATGATTGCTTATATGATTACAGAAGTATGCTGTAGGAGTGATTTGACGGGTATCTCATTTGATACTTGTTTTCTTCTTTGAAAACTTGTCATTACCGAAATCCATTGTAGTCAACATAATTTAAGCTGTCTAAAACTGCTGTTGTTTGTAAAGGATGAAACTACAGACTTTCCTCTGTATTGTGTTTTTGTTTTGTTGAATAGTGTCGAATTTCTACACCAATTGTGCCTTGGATGTTTTGGCTGAGAAGAAACTGCAAACTTTTAGAAGCCACCTTTCAGTGTACGTTTCTACGTGTGTATGTGTATTTATGTATGTGTGCGCTGCCTTGTTTCCAGCTGAGGTCTCGTTTGTAAAACTGCAGAGCTGTACAAAGAAAATCCTTGGCTTTATAGCACACCACCAGTTGAGATCTTGATAGCACCTGTAGCAATATATCTCTATGGAAAACAGACAGAGACACACACACACACACCTCAGTACTCCTGTTTTGATAAGTATGAACACACGTACTGTAAACTCACACTTCAAATTCTCACTTATCGTTATATTCACTCTCATATCTCATACAAACACATACACGTGCACACACACACCTAGTAAAGAGCTCGTGGCTCTGGTGTGTGTGTTGCTGGGCCCATGCAGGTGTTTGTTCTAATTTTAAGTAGACCAAACTGTCTTTTGGCCCGAGCGAGTCCTCTGGTGTGCTGCAGTCGAGACTGTTCTTCATCAGTACGAGGAGGCCACACACTGGTGGAGTGAGCTTCTATATCAAGGACCAGAGAGGGAAATTAACATGAGCAAACAGTTAATGAAGCAGTAAGCCGCAAGAGTAAACTGTTTGAACTAATCTTATAACAACTGAGACAGATACTAGGCACAAGGCAAAGCTAGAGTCTTTTTTCCTTTTAGTATTCCTATTCCTAAATATTACCTATGGATCTTTATTAAGTCTTCCAATTTCATCTACCAGTGTTAAGGGGTAACATTACAAATTTCACCTGTTTTTTCATCTTATTTCAAGACTGTGAAAGCTCCACATTTGTCACCAAGCTATGCTCACCTGTTCTGGGTCTAACTGAGTTGTTCCATCTCGGTACACTAAGGTTAGCACCAGTGCCTTGGCCTTCCCAGCCTTCTCCAGCATTTGCACCTTCTCGTCTGGGTTCATCTTCCCAGAATCCTTTACTCTGGGGTCAGATGTCAGGGTTGCAGTCAGACAGCCAGCTTTGGACTGGTTGAGTGGATCACCACCATTAGCCCCCTCTTGGGATATCTTTGGCCCATTTGTTCTCTGGTCAGGGCCACATGTAGCCTGCTTGTGCTTGAGTGGTTTGCAGGTCACAGAAGTTGGGGTCGGTTTGGAAGTATTTGTAGCTGATTCACAAGATCTTTCTTCCACTTTACTTTTCTGAATTTGTTGATTTTTCTTTGCGGCATTTGAGTCTTTATGTGCCCCTAACACTATTCTTGCTTTATGTGAAGGGCTGACTTTAGTCTGTGGTTCTGGCAGTATGGCTGGGAGTTCAGGGATAGATGTTTTGGGCCTGGCTCCCTTCAGCTCATTAATTCCTCCTTCCCCTTCCTTTTCTTGAGAGGATTGAGGTGGCTCCCATTTTGTAGGACGTCTGGTTAGGTAGATTTTAGGAGGAGGATGAGTATTTTGGTGCTGAAGTACTTCATGCTTCCTCTTTAAGGGGAAGGAGGGGATCAGGGGAGGATGATGTGAATGTGTTTGGGGACTAGGTAGGTTGTTTTTTTCCATTTCTTTGCTGGGTCTTACAGCAGTTGAGGCAAAGTTGTGCACTTGGAAGGATATTTGCCCAGCAGCAAAAGTGCTTGCTGAGGCCAGTACAACGCTTGAGGTGCTCCCTCTGATACTTCCATTAGCAGTCTACACAACAGAAAAGGTGAACAGTGCGCAGTCAGACAGGGACAAAGGAAACAGAGAGATCAGGGGAGGCAAGAATAGATTTAGAAGGACTCATTCTGCAACATCAGAAGGCACTTGAAAACAGACTCTCTCACTGTGTGTTAGTTTAGTTACATAGAAAGAAATCAATACATAACAGCAAATCAGTTTAGAAAAGTCAAGGGAGAATGAAGTCATTTTTTCTAGTTACACATAATTAGCTTTAACACAGAGAAGCCTTATTTAGTTATTCACATTCATGTTCTGCATGTGGTTGGATAATACAAGATTTGTGAAAGAGATGATGAAAGCTGAGAAAGTAAACAGGTGAGCAAGAAAAAACAACAAGAGAAGTTGAGCATGCAGGAAAAAGAAATAAGGAGGATGTGAAGAGAGGACGGTTGCACACATTCAGCCCTCAGCGCTGTGTCCCAGACAAAAACATAGACAGTCGAGACACTGTTTGTCTGACAGCCTGCCTGAAGTAGTGTCACTCACGCTTGTTCATAGTTATTTATTTTTCATGAAGACAGAAAAAAAAAGAAGCTCATTTTGACTGGATGACAATTAATATTTAACACTATCCAATTAGATTTGAATGGGTTCACTGAGCTAGTCTGTCAGATTACATGTGTAGCACATAAACTGTATATAGAAATATATAAAGTATATATGGTCTGTGCTGTACATGTATGTTATGTAATCATAATATGTTACAGGAGTATGGTACTGTATGTTAAGCCCTGTGAGAGGTACAAGTGATAGAGGTGAAGTAAATATAGTAAGAGGTGAGATAAATAAATAATCAATATGGCTTTTGATAGAAACAGGTAAATTACCAAAATGTAAGATATGAAGTTGTCACCCAACAGAAGTGTTAGGATCCCATAGAGGCCAGTGGAGAAGTGGGAGGATGAAAAAAGGTGAGGTGGTAAAACAGATGAAAAAACAAGATGGGCAGAAATTTGAGTCCCATCTCCCAAAAGCACACCCTGACCTCCCTGTAACCATCACATCATCTTAAAAACATCTCCATTATTTATACCACTAACTCCCATCTCTATTTATGCAAAAGCATAGTGTGTGAGCTCTTTGAAATTTAGGTAAGAGATGTGAAGTTGGGCATTCTGAGGATTTTCCAGACAATGTGTGAGTTTGTGTGTGCACACAAATCTGCATGGTTGTCTGCAGAGGGCTCAGTATGTAGGAATTCCTGTGATTCAGCTCCCTGGGGAGAGACATCCTCATTTCCCTGTAAACACAACCAGTTTTCCCGCTGACAAAGTCATGAACCCCCCCAGAGTGCTGTGCTACAGGATATAGATAGAAAACTGAGGCAGGCCATGGCCCATAGCCCAGTACTGGATACAGGAGAGTGTAAGAGAGTGAATGAGGGGAGAGAGAGAGAGAATGGATTATGTGTTTGCTGCTGATTGTAGCAATACAGTGAAGTCTTGCATCTCTTTTTATCTCTCTTCTTCTCCTCCTCCATCTTTCAGCCTCTCCCACTTGTCTCCCCTTCAGATCTCCCTGCATCCTTTCTCTATCCCTCTCCCAACACCATCTTTCCATCTCTCCACCTCCCTTTCTCCCTTTATAGTTCTTTCTCTTTGCTGCTCTCTCGCCTTTTCTGCAATATGTATCGTGGACTACTTTGTCAGGACTTTTTTTTTTTAACTTTATGGCTCACTGGGGAACTATCACTTGTCAGCATGCTGTAATACTGCCGACGGCACCCCGTTTCACACAAGCCAGATTGATTTCAAAGTGCATCGGGGAAATAGAAGCCTAATCCTTTGGAAAGCAGCAATTTAAATTTTGGGAGTTTTTGGTGTGTTGCTGCTGTACACACTGTTGCCTCTGCCTACAGGGATTATGGAGGTAGAGCGGGAGACAGACAAAAGGAGGCAAAAATAAAGACACATGGGTATTTATGTATAAAAAGACAAAAAAAAATATTTTCAGCAAGTGACTACACTTTTCCAACAAATAAAGTGTCTAAGAAAAGTGGATTTTGTTAAATTAGAATTTCAGTCAAGATCTTTGCCTCATATCGTCCTCCCATCTTGCTGACTTCTTGTACAGCATCAAATAAGTCCTAAAAGTTCTAAAATAGGCTTAGAAATATTAATATATCTGGGGTCTCATCAGCATTGCTTTATGTAAATTTGTAAAGTTGTGAAGTAGAGCTGTCATGTTATACGGTGTTGGTAATCTTACACACTTGTATCATAGAGACTCACTTGTATGTTGTCATGGTGCTGGTGGTTCCCACGGAGACAGGGAGCTCTGAACCTTGACCTTTTTGTCCTGCACTCCTGGGATAATGTCGGCATGGAACAACTTGCTCTACCCGAGTCCTCTAGAGGGGAGGAGGTTAGAGCATTTCTATCAGATCATCACTTTTCAGACACATCCTCAATCAATGGGCCCGCTCCGTTATGTAAGCATGTTTTTGAGTAAGCATGTGTGTGCGTGAGACCTCAGCAGTGTGTGACAGGAGAAGGTCAGCCAACAACAAAAATCAAACAGACGTTTTTTTTAACAACACAACTTTGTGTTGTTGAGTGTGTGTTTGTAGATGTGTATGCGTTGACTCAGCATTGTCTCAGCAGCTGAGACTCAAGCTCCCTTCCTGCGGCTGTAATGTGAGCAGGCACACAGCATCCCTCATCAGTGCTGAGTCTCCTCAGCACTGCTCTGTCATCGCCGCCACTCCAATGAAAGAAAGATGGCTGAAAGCCACCAGCAAGAGTTTGATACAACTTGAAATACTTTAGCACCCCCTAGTATTGTTTTCCTGAACAAGCAACTGGCACCGAAAAACAGCCCCCACAACTTTAATTTGATTCCATGAATAAATTAATTACATTTATGTCCTGGGCTAAACAATATCACTTGTTCACATAGTTTATTTTTATTTTAACAACAAATGAAGTCCCAAATTTCAATTTATCACCTCCTGTGAGATTTGTACACACAACTTGGTGTAGCTTTATCGACGTCTTTACACTGTAGTAGTACGTTTTCTGGTTCCATATTAAGAATCTAAAAATACCACAGACCCCCTCTCATTAATGTAATACGAACCCAGTACTCTGACTTTGACAATAGGAGTAGCATTTTAGTAAATCCTTCAGTCTCTGTCCCATTTAAATGGGTACTGCTTGACTGGTTTAAAAAGGCCCACTGGCTTAGTGACTTCTAAGTGTAGTTAGCGAACTACAAAAATTGATATTGTTGTGTATTGTTGGGGGGCATTTACTCCTGCAGTTGGTTAAAAACACATACATAGAAAAGTACTCTAGCGCCCTCTAGTGGTAGATGGTGTAAACTGCAAATTCAGTTCAATCACAGTGGGGTGAGACGCAATCAACATTAAATATATTTTCTGTATCATTTTTAAAGCTAAAACAGAAGGTATATCTGTTGCCTTGAATTAAGGCCAGTGAGAATAAATAGTATATGTACAAGTTTAAGACGGTGACCTGAAAGAAACCAAGACAATATGACAGTATTCTTACAAATGAGACCCATCATGCCCTTACCTTTAGATGTCCTCTCATCCTCACTGTCCACTGGTGGCATCACTGCTTCATCTCTGCCTCCCCTCCTCTCTCTTGGCCCAGTGTCTCTCCTGGGTAACTCACTGACTCCATAATCTGTCTCACACTGTCTCTCTCTGAGTTGGACATCAGAACAATGGTGCTGTTCGGTCTCCATCTTATCTTCAGTGCTTTTATCAATGCCTGATTTTGTACTGCTCTCTGTTTCCACCTCCAAGCTGACCTCAATCACATCTATTCTTCCCTCTGTGGTTCTCTCCAGGTTATCAGCAGTGTTGTCACAAAGGACTAATTTGGTGGCCTCACACTGCACCAGTAGGTTTTCTGTGTGGTGCTTCTCTCCTGTTTCAGTCACAGTCTGATCTGTGTACTGAGTGTTTTCAGCTCGGCAGTGGTTCACCTTGTGGTCTCCCCTTTCTAAAGATATTGAGATCTTTTTTGGACTGTCAGTATGGCATCCCACTGACATCTCTTTATTCGCAGTGCCATGTACATGTTCAACATCTTTGATATCAGGTGTATCAACTCTGTGCTCAAAGTCATTCTCTTCTTTCTCCCAGTCAATGATTTTGTCCATACTTGGTGTATATAACAAGATCAAATTCCTCTCTGAACTAGTGTTATTGGTTCCCAAAAGCCGAATTCCTCCGATTTCATTAGCTGATCTTTTCTCATTTAGGATGGTTGCATCCCTAGGTCTTCTCTCTTTCAACGTAACTCCATTTACTCCATCCTGCATTTCATGCTCCATGTTTGATATTTGTCCTGTACCTGCCTCAGTCAAATTTTCTGGATCCACTATCGGCTCCACACCTTCCTCCCCAACTAGATTTCTCATCGGCTGGAGTGAATGTGCACCACAACAAGTCTCCCGTCTTGTTACACAGCCACTGGGGAGGCTATGTATCCTTCCAGTTTTGATTGTTTCAATCTCTGGTTGCTGATATAGTGTGCCACCATCTTGTCCTCCACCAGTGGCTTCTTCAGTGAGGTTGGAAAGAGGTAGCTTCCACTTTGCTTGACTGTGTGAAGCTAGGTCATTTCTGTGGAAGTTCCAGCACTCAACTTTCTGTGCACCTGCTGTGTTGTTATCCGTCTCTTCATTTATTGTAAGGCAGGATGAAACTGGGCGACGAGCCAAAAAAGGCTCCTCTTTATGGGTATTAGGGTGTTCCATTGTGGGGAACAATACCTCATCAGGACCCCCGTCATCTGGAGAAAGATTGTGGATGAAAGGCGGCCTGATTTCTTCAGTGGGGCTATTAGAGTGAAAAGACAGGATATGCTGAATCTATAATGCACGCGTCTCACTTCCAAAACCAGCAACATATTATCAATAGACTTAAACTTCAGACTGCCTCCTTTGTGTTAATTAAGGTTATACAACAGTTACATAAAGGGAAAATGTCAAAGCAGCAAAATGTTCTATTAATCCCTGACAATTTCAGAATAAACGAGATACTCTCGAGTATGATATATACATACATACATTACCACACTTATATAACAACTATAAAATACTATCCCCATTTCGCTTGCTACTTACTTTCTCCATGGTGTAGTCTGATGTTCAAAAAGACTCTGTGGTATATTGAGGGATAGGTTGTATCTGTCTTTGTGGGAGAAATATGCTGCTGTCTCAGTGACCTCATGCTGAGTAAAAGACTGAGCCTGGCTGGAATGGTAAGCAGGGATTTCGGAGTACTTTCTGTGGGAAAGAATCTGTGAGCTGTGATAATAAGCTTCAGTCTGAGACGTCTGCCTTTGGAGTGAGGAACAGCAGGAGACCTGCGAGGACAGGGAGCAGTCTGGGGTCTGAGAGCTCTGCCACTGGTTGGAGGAGTCATGAGGCCTGGACCGCTGTCTGAACCATAACATTAGCAAGGGGATTTATTTTACATTATCTGTTTTACATCTGCATTAAGTACATTAAGGTTTATAATATATAATAATAATATATAAGTGCACATTCTCATATCTGCGTGTAGCCTCTACTTAATCTGCCTCACCGGTCTGTGTCTCCATCTTTGCTCTGCTCCTGACTCATGCTCAAGCTGCTCTGAGCCAAAGGCTCCCTCTGGCTGCCACAATACCTCTCCACTACTACATACACAACAAAAGGAGAAAATCATAAACTGTAGGGGGAACAACTGAGAAACTGAATATATAAAGGATTAAATAACTTGTATACAATGACTAATTGGGCAGTAAAATTATAGAAAACTAGTCTGGCCTGTCAATTCTACATCACATTTCCTTGTTTTAAACACACATACATACAGTACATGCTAATGTGAAGTGGTACATTTTCTAAGGATTTAATGCTATAGATACCAGGCTTGATAATTAAAGCATATGCAAGTTCTGTAGCAGTGCTGTATGTTGTTGTGATTTATCAAGTAGGCATGTTCCATCACAGGCCTTTAGCGGAATTACTGAACACCTACAAAAGGCTAAAAATAACATACAGCATCCTACAACACTTGCTACCAATATTTTACAGTCATCGCAAATGTTACTTTGCTACAATACTGCTTTTTACTGGTTTCAACACTGCCAATTAAAAACAAATAGAGTAGAAAATAATATTAAAAATGCTTAAATGTCAGATGAGAGGAAATTGTGGAAAGAGACAAGAAAATAACAAGCAATGATAATCTTTGCTGCTTTTGTTCTGCAGTTTAGAAACAGAAATGTTATCATCAATTAAGCAAATTGCAAGAAACCAGTTCACTTATGGCTTAACATGAAGTCCCTAATCTGGCATAATATACTGCAACAAGCTGAAGTAAGATTTTCTATGCTTGGGCCCTGACTGACTTTGCCTGTGATTGTAGGAGTAGTTGTGGTTGCGTCTGGCTCCATGTAGACTCTGGGCCCGCAGCACAGCCCGGATCTTCTGGGCTGCCTGGGACAGAGGTCCTGAGTACAACCTGCTGCTAGATTGCTCCATCTCCTCCCTGTGAGAATGCCTGCTACTCTTTCTCTACCTGGGGATCTCTGACTCTTCATCTGCTAACGACCTAAACAGGATTAAGGGGAGAGTTAGGTCATTTACACGCAAGCCTGGTTTAAACTGAAATCTCAAAAACACATCCAATAATATGCAAAAACCTATCCACAAGGGTCTTTTGCACAGCAGACGATACCACGTATGTTGTTAGTCCTCCCAAGCATTCAATAACACAATTAAAAAAACAACTTAACCTCCAAAAAGGTTACATTTTACTTTATTTATCAGATGTTTTAGAACAAAAAGGAAACTTTAGAACATCACAAGAACAAGAAAAAACAAAATCCAAAATTTTCTGATTAGTTTATGTAAAAATTGTTTGAAATAAACACTTTCAAATGAATCCCAATCATCATATAAGTAGCATTGCATTCATACAACCAAACTTTTTCCCAAGTTGAGTGTTGTCCCAAAAATAAGATAACAAAGACTCAAGGGATGGATCTCCTCCTGCACAAACAAAGTGAATGCCAAGACTTTGAGTAGGCGTCACCTAGTAAACCTGCTCCACTGAAAGCACAGAGTGTACTTAAGATCTCTAAAAAACTATCAAACAAAGGTTGACTCCCTTGGCACAGAAACTGCACGTTGAGGTTGAAGTGGCTATAAGCACTTCTCAGTCATTGTGGCAGGTTTTACTGCTTCCCTCCCTTCGCAGCCATTTTGCCCTCCAGATCTTCAACTACTTTTTGTAGTAGCCGTGCATCCAAGTGGAAGTAAATGTATAATTCCCTCTCCCGCCTGAGGAGGGCATTGCGTTCAAGCTGAGAACGCTTAGCTTTAACCTCCCCCATAATTTCTTGCATTACATGCTGCAAACTCTGCAGCTGAGACTCTGCTTCCACTAGCTTTGACGTCAGCTCCTATAGAGACAAAAGAAGAAGGATAAGAAATGAACAAAGAAATAAAAGGCCAAAAGGCAAAATGAGCACACATATGAACCAACAGAGGTACCTGAACTGCCTAATGGCCAGCTTTAATGATTATAAACATAAACCATAACTAGTTATGCAAATAAGGTAATTTATCAAGATAATTAACAAATTTCACTTGAAAATATTTGAGTTAATGTCTCAAATAACATACAAAACATGTCAATATAAAGTATAAATATAAAAGTTAAAGTTAAATCTTTAAGGAGGCATTGCTGTTTCAAAACCTTAACTTCTCATGTGTATCCATGGAGGTGCTACATGTTTGAAAATTGAATTTGATCAGCTAAAAAAATAAAGAAAAAAATACAGTTGTGCATGTGTGAGTAACTTTAAAGTTCAAAACTGTTGAGATATAGAGTAAAAAAATATGAATATTCTTAAGCAAACAGATATGGTCAACAGAAAAATACACACAACAGACAGAAAATAGCTTGTGTCATGCAGCAAAGTAGTTCCTCCTGAGAGTCATTTTTCACGCAGTGCTTTTATACCCAACATGTCTCTTTCTATAAGTACTTAACATTGTGATATGTGAAAAATGTGCAAAAGCAAAAACATAGTGCTACCAGCTTCCCTCACCAAGAGTGATGAATAATTTAAAAATCAACCAACTCACATTAAGGATTACTTCTTAAAACACACTCTGTATGGCTGGCCAAGATGACTGTGCATAAAATAAAAGGAAACAAACCCACCTGTGCATTAGGGCAGAGCAGCTCCTGGTCAGTTATGGCCGTTGGACGTACCTGCGGCCCTAAGACCAGCTGCTGGAGCTCTGTGTACATTGCCCTGTGGATCGCCTCACAGTCGCCATTAAGACGAGTAGCTGTGTAGTATTGCTCTCGTCCAGCACCAGCTAGAGCATCTCGGGTCACCTGGAGGTTGCAAGCGAGGTCACGAGCAGCATGATCCAATGCTTCATATGTCCGAAAAGGCTCTGATCGACTGTGGTCTGAATCATGGTCAAGGATCTGGAGCAGTCTGTGCAAAGAGATACATACAACACTGAATTACATTCCAAAGTGAGACAGCCTGCATTTAAATAGCAGAGTGTCATGGGCACAAAGCATCCTACACAGCACCACAGTATTGCAGAGTAGGTGACTGGACAATCCGGGTTTGGGTCTGCAGGCATACTAGTATAAAAAGGTTTAATATCTGTAATGTAAACGTGCATGATTCCAAAATTCTGACATTGAGGGAAAACTCATTTTAGAAAAATCTCTGAACAGTTCCAGCTCTAAAACAGGTCTGTAGTACACACAGCTCAAGACCTCTTACCTGCTGAAGGCTGCATCCTTGCAACTTATGATAGGATTTGGCCTGGGGTTGACAGCCAAGTCAGGGTGTGCCAGGGACTCAATTCGGAGGGTTGCCGCTTCACCTTCCTTTACCAGTCTGCTGTTTACGTCTCCCAGCTGCTTAAGACACGTCCTCCACCTCCTCAACTCCATCTCCTGAGCCAGTAGCACCAGGTCAAAGGATGCCTTCTGGCGGAGCAGGTAGTCACGTACCTAGGAGGAAATTTTTACATTTTATTGTGTTTTGGCTGTTGATTCTGAACTCCACATTGTGGTTCCATGTCTTAAGCATGATTCTGACATGCATATGGCTAATGATCAACACAGGAATCAAAACCATGACTTTTATCTGTTATTTATTTGATGTTAGGTCTATTCAGCGAGGTCACTCTTATACAATAGGACAAGAGTATAACATTCTTAATGTTTGCAAGCACCATGTATGTCATTGAAATGTCGAAGAGCAAGACATTAGCTTTATCCGAGCTGACCTCTTACCTGAAAGAGGTGTTTTTACAGACAAATTGAAATGGGTGATATTACCAACTAACCTGATCCTGTCTGGAGGTGTAGTACTCCTGTCTGGTCAGCTGCAGAGCCAGGTCTCCCCTCACTATCGGCACATTCAGCAGCCTGGCTGACTCCCTAAGGGCAGCAGGTACTGGTCCACTGAGCAGAGACTCCAGCTCAGCCTCCACTGCCTGCAGCTCCTTCCTAGACACAACCTCACGGACATGCAGTGAAGAGGATGTGGAAATGCTCTGGTAGAGTGAAGAGACGGATATGAAGGAGAGCTTTAGAGCAAAACACTCTATGAGAACGGTGATACTTGTAAGAGCTAATAAAATATACCATATACAGTATGTCTGCTTTACCTTGGTATGAGAGGACTTTTCAGAGAGCCAGTCCAGTCCAGCTATGACACTCTTCTCCTCTGCCATGGCCTGCATCAGTTGGTGCTGGGCCACAATATGAGACCACTGAAGTCTGGCCATCTCTGTCCTCTTGCTCTCCACCACCCGCTCCTCCCTTTCTCTCCCCTCACGCTCATTTTCTTCCTCATCTTTATCTTCACAAGAACTGAGGTCAAGGACCTGAAAGCGCTCAGAGCAAGAAGTCTGAACGATGTCAGAGATGCCCTGGAAGAAATGCTTCTGAGTGAAGGCAGTTAGTGTTTTGGTGTTAAGCTCCTCCTGGCGCAGGTAGGGATCCAAGGACCGCTGAGAGAGGAGGACAGTGGAGCTTTTGGAGATAGAACGGTTCAATGGGGCCACAGGTTCTCCCTTTCCTTTTTGCTTCGCTTCTGGTGGAAGTGGGAGATAAGAAGCAACTTTGCTCACTTCATCTGTTAGGTTTTGTAAAAGAGCGTTGGTTTCAGCATTCTCAGCTCCAATGGAAGCACTGGCCTCCTTTAGCTTACATGCAGCGCTCTCCAGCTCTGCAGTAAGTCGTAGGTCAACATCTGCACGGGAGGTGGCCACAACCTGCAATCTGTTGTAGCGCCGTTGCTTCAGCTCTTTCTCTTTACGCAGTGCCTGGAGCTCTGCTTCCAAGTCCTCTATGGACACATCCCCCCCCTCCGCTGCAAACACAGAGGATGAAGCTGAAGAAGAGGGCCCTAAGATTTTTGCACTGCTCCCGTCTGAAGGTCCAATGGTTTTTAAGACCTCGCTCAAGGCTGCTTCATCCAGAAAAGGCTTGCCGGACTTCCGTAGCTCCTTAAAAGCACGAGCCTCCTCTGTGGTGAGAACATTGCTCCGGTTGAGGGTCCGACAGACAAAGCGCAAGAAGTGAAGGTTCTCCGGGGCACAGTCAAACAGCCAGTCGAACTCAGAGGCCTTCAGTGATGATGCGCCAGGATAACCTAGACGGCCCAGGGCCTCCACAAACTGGCCACCGTCTAACATGGTGGTTCAGCACTCAGTACCTCCTATGTTATTGCGCTACTCAGTCACACGGTAGCACAATGTGGATTATGGAAGATTATATGAAGACCAATACAAAGAGTGTGAGTATATATAGCAAGGCATATTTTTTTAAAAGACCATAAAGTTGAATCAAAGCCTCTCTAAAACAGTTTCAACAAACTGAATCTGAACATTATAACCTTCATCAAGGTAAGATGTATTGCAGGGTTGTTGAAGTAGACTGGACTTGTAGATGAGTGTAAACTGAATAAATCCAATCCGAAAAATCCTGCCATAAACAGCTCAAAAGTTGAACTCCTTTCTCCATGGATGTCACACAATACTATAGGAAGTATACAAACCCGTACAAGAAACCAAAGAAGACCTGTTATGTAGGTTATACTTTCCTAAATTGCTTTAGTGTGAGCTTTTAGAGTAAGTGTGCACTGTGCAGTTATGTCCTTTAGGGAAAAAACATTTTGGGACATCCCTGTTTAAGAAAAAACACTGCAATACTGAGCAATAAATATATATTCTCATTAATAATACGCAACAGTTGATGGGTGAAAGGGCGAAGATGAATACTGGGCTTTGTATTTCTTTGTTCATTTTAATCAGCATGATTAATCAGTTAGTGAACTACCGTTGAGTTTACTTTATGTTGGCCGCCGTTAAGGTCAGTAATAGACTTTTAACTTATTAGATAAGTTAAAAGACGATACCTAATTTAGTCTCTTCTCCCTTCATCATAAGTAACGTTACAGTAACTTTCAACATTAAACATCTTTGAATCTTTGACACAAGTTACACTGCAGACGACCGTTAAAAGAAAACTTCTCCACGTCTCAAACATTAAACTGTTGCCACTGTTTTCACACATAAAAGCGGATGGATTCGTTATAAATAAGATGTATTTATGCTGAATAGTGGCAAGTTTTACCCTGAGTTTATCAAACAGCGACTTATTTTCTTATATCACGTCGATGTCTGACGTTAAATTAGCTAATTGTTGCCTTAAGCAAACTGTTGCGGTAACTTTACACTGGCCGGCTAAAAGCTACAAAAGTGAAGCTGCTTTCCTGTCGACGGCAACGTGTTTTTATGTGTTGTCGCACAACAAAAGCCTAACCTGTGAACAAACTGTCTCTCCGCTACTTACAACTGCGTCCGGGAGCTCCGTCTCATTAGCTCCGTCTCATTAGCTCCGTCTCATTAGCATCCCGACGCTAGCCACCGATCCGCCCGCGCCAAACATCCAAACCGACGTCACGTCGCCACGCAGGGCCGACGTGACGTGCCGCGTCACAGGTTGCAAGGCCGCGTCGGACTCCCGACCAATCGGGTTGAAGCTCGAAGCTCGGCTCCCGCCTCCTCGGGTCGCAGGCGTCGGGCGGCTCTCTGCAGCGTGCTCCCGGCCTCGGTCCTCATCGGAGAGTTCACTTTGTCCGCCGTTTTGTGTGTGGAGAACGACCTCTGGTGAGTTCTAGGGATGAAGCCGACGGGGCTGCGTAAGATACAACATGCACGAACGAACTAGATTACCTGCTATTTTAAGAGAGGTGCGTCAGTGAACATAAAGCAGACTGGCAGCCCGCAGCAAGCGAGTTAAATTTTCATTTATGAGTTTGTAATTGTATGTTTGCTGTTTCGAAACGATATTTTGTGTGTGTGTGTGTTGATGCTTTCAGCCGTGTTAAGAACGGTATCATCGCATTACTTTGCGTGAAGAAATACATTCAAAGTAAAGGTGAACTCATAGATGTCGTCGTGTAATCTGAAACTTATTGGACTTGTTTCCTCCTGTTTTGCAAATACCTCTGTGTGTGTCTTAAGTCATGTTTCTGTTTTTCTGTTCCATTCGTTCTGATTTACTGTAACACTGCACATGCCATTATTATTACTTCAATCTAAATGTAATTTAAAACTGCAATCTGATGAGAAACTATCAATTTAAGACTTTACAATTTAATGTAACTTCTACTTGTGCTGCTTTTAGGAAGAAACACGATTTCTTATTTCACATATGTATATTGAGTTGAATTGTCTTCCTTAGTTTTCTGGAAGCACAAAGTCCCTTTTTTTTATAGACTTTGTTAATAAGTGATTATAGCTTACACTTGAATCCACTTATTGGTAAGTGGGTAGTACATCTAACACGTCTTGTAGTTTGTATTTACTCCAGATGTTACTGTCTGTGTAATACCAAACAACTCGGCTCTCTCACAGCTGCCTCAAACAAAGAAACATGGTGCAAGCTAAGAAGTGGATCTTGACCAAGCACTTTGATGGCTTCCCGAAGGACAGCGACTTTGAGCTCAAGGTGGAGGAGCTCCCTGAGCCCAAAGATGGAGGTAAGAGGATTTTTTTTTTTGTCCCCTTATTCTCTGTACTTAGGGTTGAAGACAAACCCACGCTGTTCGTCTTCATTTTGTCCCAAACATTAAACGCCAAGCACTTTGAATGAGTCTTACTTGGCTGAGTCACATACGGAATAAGAAGTGTACGCATTTCTATTTTTGTTTCAGAGGTGCTTTTGGAAGCAGTGTTTCTCAGTGTCGACCCATACATGAGGTGAGTAGGATCATGCATCTGAAAATTCTGCATTATTACTGTGAACATTTTCTTTGACACTACAAAACCATGCATTAATCCAAAAATGCATATATATATATATATATATATATATATATGAGATATAATGTAATGCACGTTTGTCTCTCCAGGCCGTTCAGTAGAGTTCGCATGAATGAAGGTGACGTGATGATTGGAACTCAAGTGGCCAAGTAAGGAACACAAACACACTCTCACACACATACACAGGAATGTCTTTAATCTGTCATGATGTGCCGTGCAACAGAACCCGTCCTGCACCTGCCATTAATTACTGAAGTCAGTGGAAATGTTCTTGGCTGAGTGTTCAGACGCGTAGTCTGTTTCAGTGGGAATGTTTTTGTTGATAAACAGGCAGAAAAAATTACTCCGTGACCAAACTTTCCAAAGAATCTCAAATGAATCTGTTTGAAACCCACATGTTATGTATTTTCTTTACTTTGTTGTGAACCAAAGTGCTTAAAGCTCATTAGCCACATGGTTTGACTTCATGCAGTTGTCTAGGATACCACAACACACTTTAAATACACAAACTTAAGTGTTTTGTGTGTATGCAATCCATTGGGCAGCTGTAGCAAAGTGACCGGTGAGACACACTCGATTGACGGATGACTTCTTTCTTCCTCTGTTTCTCTGTAGAGTGATTTATAGTAGAACCGCAGCATTTCCCGTGGGAAGCCACGTCGTGGGTCGTTGCGGCTGGAGAACCCACACAGTCTGCGACGGGACAGACCTCATTCCCGTCATGCCTGACTGGCCGCAGGACGTCTCGTTGTCCCTGGCTCTGGGTGCCATCGGCATGCCAGGGTAAGACCGATGTTACGCTGACTTTGTGGGTAGAAGTCGAAGGCAGAGGAGTTATGTCCAGCAGCCAGGCTTCCAGAAGTAAAAATACAATACATTTTCTCACATTAAAATTCAATATGATTTGTTTTTCCAGAATTTACAACAGTTTGATGGACATGAAGCCGCCTGGGGTGGATAATCAGGACAAAACAAATGCCTTAGAAAAAGGTTCAAGACATAACCACTTTAAGAAATAGAGGAAGTCAGCTGTAGGTGTGAATAGTAGTGTTGTTGGCTTAGGCTACTCCCATGTGTGAACTATAATGCAGAAAGAGAATACCTAACCTTCCCTGGGTAAATGTTAGATAAGACTGCTAATCTGGAAAAAGCGTTTCCATCTCCCTGCTTATGTTTGAGGCCGGTCAAAGGGAGCGAGTTGTTTCCCAGCTATTTTAAAGAGGCTCAGCGTAGCAGAACAGCTGAGTTTTGTCTTTCTTTGAGAAAACAAACGGGTAAGGCTCCAGAAGTTTTGTCCTGCTGGTGAGTTGCTCTGATAAATTTGCTATGGAAGTAATTATGAAGAGTTTACACTACGAAGGTCAAAGAGGCTCCTCCGTGGAACTGGAGGGAAAACATACCCTCATGCTTGTCAGCTTTATGTAGGTGGATTTTCCTCTCTTGTCTTCTTCAGACTGACGGCTCTGTACGGGATAGAAGAAGTCTTGGGACTCCAGAAGGGTGAGACCCTGCTGGTGAATGCTGCAGCGGGGGCAGTGGGCTCCGTGGTGGGCCAGATTGCCAAGATCAAGGGCTGCAAGGTGGTGGGTTCAGCGGGGTCTGATGCCAAGGTGGCTTTCCTCAAAGAACTGGGCTTCGACGAGGCCTTCAACTACAAGACTGCTGGTTCCCTGGAGGAGGCACTGAAGAAAGCTTCTCCAGAGGGATATGACTGCCTCTTTGAAAATGTAAGCAACAGTGGTGTAGTTGCAAGCCTGAGAAGTGTCCATGAGCACTTCCTATTTTTGCTCTTTATGTTCTCTTTTTAATATATTTTTGGCACAGCTCTTCTCTTATATGGTTATTGCATTCCTTATTGCTGTTTGGTTACTCTAAAAGTGTGTTTAAATGTTTAAACTTCATCATTGTGATTCTGTTCTCTTCTCACTTCTTCTCGATTGTAGGTGGGAGGCCATTTTTCAACTGTTGCCTTGCAACAGATGAAGAACTTTGGAAGAATAGCCGTGTGTGGAAGTATTTCCATATACAATGACACCACGGCCCAAACAGGTGTGTACCATACTACTTTCATTTTCTATAAATATTTGTTTTCACTTCAAGTTCACACCTGCTTGTGAAATTATTGACGATGATGACGATTTTCTGTCTTTTTCACTAGAGGGCGACATTGTGTTACTTAAATGCCAGAGGAGCAGTTTAAACAAACCTTTCTCTTGACAGAATTTTTTCCCCTTGGACTACCACTAAAAGTTATTATTTTTTGTATTTAACCATCATCCTGTCTTAGGCCCATACCCCCACCTGACCATGATCTTCAAGCAGCTTAAGATGGAGGGCTTCATGCAGAGCAGGTGGGAGCACAAGAACCGTGAGAGCCTCAAGAGGCTGATGGGATGGTTGAAAGAGGTTAGTCACTGAAAGCAATTTCTTTTGATCTAATTCAGTATTTGTGTGTGTGCGTGTGTCTGTGTGTGTCTTCAGTTAAGATTTAATCTAAATTATTAGGAATGCCCATGTTTCTGCTTGAGTGTAATCTTTGTGATTTATTTATTCTGCATCTGCAGGGCAAACTGCAGTGTCGGGAGCACATCACTAAAGGCTTTGAAAACATGCCAGCTGCTTTTATGGGGATTCTGCACGGAGAAAACATCGGCAAGGCTGTTGTCGCAGTCTGAGGTGGAGCACTGGATCGATCGAGGATAATCAGTATTATTAATAGGTGACACATTATTACAGAATTCATAAGTGAAGGACTAAGCAATAGACACTTACAACTAACCAGCCATATTAACATGACGTTGATGTAGCTCATTATGATGTCCTTGTAATCACAATTGGAATTGAATCTGGACCGTTCTGCTAGATTTGGTGGCATTTCAATCAGTGTAAGGCACTTCTTTTTTAAAAGGCATTTAACAAATAAAGACAAAATTAGCGAAATGGACAATTGTCCTGATATTTGAGTGTACAGTACATCATTTGGGAGGGACCGGAGTGCTGTGTGATAACTGCAATTCATGGGATGGTCTGTTTACTAAGAAAGAACAAAAGACATGATAACCTTACGAAAACGACACAAGAACCTGGATGAGCAGTGTAGATCTGCAGCTGATACATTCATACATTATTCACTGTAACATAATTAACCATGTGCTTTGTATTTAGTGGGAGATTTTGTATAGGTAATACATTTTTTTGTTGACACATATTTCACTTAAGTATTGGGTTTCATATTCTAAACTGAGTATCTATACATTATAAATAAATGTGGTATTCATTAATGCATGTCCTGTATTTAATGAGGAGAAAAAGGAGAAAAAACTATTGAAGATGTGTGTTCCTTTCAATCCTAAAATGAGAGGAGTCTAGATAATAGAGGAGGCACTGTTAGCCTCCTGCTACCAAGTGCAGCTTTTTGTTTGATCAGGAAATAGACACTAATTAGAATTTCATAAGCTTGTGGCGGTGATGAGAGCCGCAGCTCCATGGTTACATAGGATGCTGTTGGTCCAGCGGAAGAGCACAAGGTTTACCCACTTTGGTGTAGATGTGTGGGGTTTGCAGACCCACAGGAGTAGGATGTTTTTATGCCATATACTACTATTATATTTATTAAATATTGTTATATGCTGGCAAAAAAAGACCTAAACAAAATCACCTAAGATTTGGGAGTCAAGCCCATCTAATGGAAATTCAACTTTATCAGTCTCAGTGGGGCACACTGGTCTATGTTAATTCATTTATGAGTATTCATCAAGCACACGGAAAGCGAAGCCAAGTGTCATATATGCATGCAAATGTTAATGCCTCTACACCAATGTGGGTAAGATTTACTATTAAGAAGAAATGCTTACATTTTTTTTTTTTTTTTTAAATAAAATGTTATTTTAATTTGTTGCACAAGAAATACATTAATTAAATACACATTTTAATACTGGTGTAGACTGCATGCGTGTGAGTGTTAACAGGCTGGAAAAAGTATACGGTATGACGTCATGACGGCAAGTCACGCACGACACGTTGCAACACAAGAATTGCGCTGCGCTGATTCAGTCGCTTACGGTAAATCGAGAATTTGTCAAGTCATTGTGACTCGAATCACATGTTATCGTCGTTTCCCGCAATTATTGAATTAATAACAATATTTAGGGGGAAAATAAAATGATATACAACAACAAGTAATCATACGAGATCATATAATTGGTGATTAAAAACAGTAATGATCAGTTATCGCCCATATAGTTATTGTACATGTTTTTTTTTATACTGACTGTTAATCCAAACGATTTCAAAAACACTTAGAAGTAGTTGATACACTGACCTGGAGGCACGATTTTACGTTACTATAGTACAATAAAATAATGGCAACACCCAAAAATAACAGTTCGGTGTAAAGCAACTAAAATTAAAAATATTACGTCACTTACAACCTTCAAAATAAACGTCTTTATTAGAGACAGCTTTGCGATGCACAACAAAGAATAAAAAAAATATATAAATGTATTAACTGCGAAATTTCCACAGAACGATTATGCAGTTAAAGTGCATTTCAGAGACACTCGTTACTTTAACGCTGTCCTTGTTTTCGTAAATTCGCCTAAAAATGGCTGCTTTTATTTTGTGACGCAACTTCCGGCGTGGTTCCGGTGACGGTTGGGCGGTTTGACGCAGCCGAGATAAAAGGCGGCGGCGCGGCGGCGAAACTGCTTCAACCAAACTTCACCAGGCCGGCAGAGACACGTCCGCTCAACCGTCATCATGGTGTACGAAGTGACTAACGTGGTGAGTGCCCCGCTGGTCGCTTTTCAGTGTATTTCAGACGTTATTCACCGCCATTGTTGAACATTTAGACGTATTTGGCTCAACTTACCGCCGGTGATGTTGAGCTTCCCTCGGCCGCTCGCCCCCCCCCCCTTCCTCCTCTTCCTCCATGTTAAATTAATTTATTTTCTACGGTTATTCCACCTTGTTTACTTAACTTTCGACGAGCCTTAAATCCGTTTTTTTTACCATCACGTAACAAGCAGAGTAAAGCTACAGTTGGCTGAACGGGCGCCGTTAGCCGCCACCATGTGTGTGCGACCGGGGACTCGTGTCACGTTGTCCGCGTCGTGTGGCCGCGGGAGTCCCGGTCGGCCTCCGCTTATTCCGGGAAACTAAACCACATAACGGCCCCGGTAGCGGATGCTGTGATTGAGGCGGTGCTGCCGGCGGGGGCGGCTGTGGTAAAACTGTGTGGACGTGCGAAGGGCCACCCACAGCAGGCCGGACCCGTCCCGGGCTGGGTGCTGCTGGGTGTGTGGTGGGTGCTGGTGGGTGCTGGTGGGTGCTGCTGGGTGTGTGGTGGGTGCTGCTGGGTGTTTTGGTGGGTGTTTGGGTGTGTGGGTGCTGTGGGTTAATGAGTTTTCTGTTTATCAAAGCCACACTCTGGCCGGGCTGTTGACACTAAGCCACTTCACACAGTTTATCAAAGCGAAACCATGTCGTTTAACACATACTGTGGTCATTCTTAGGCATATTCATTGCAATGTAGTTATTTATGAACGGTTGTGGTTTAATAAGGTATTTTATAAGCGGAAGAGTGGTTCTGATTTATATCAGGGTAGTGTTACCTGGTCACAAGCTTAAAAAGTGGCACAGTAAAACTATAGATGTCTTGTAAACAAAAGTAGAAGAAGCGCAATGTGGAGAAATAACATTTCCTACAATTTTTTGAATTCTATAAATGATATATGATATGATCTGATCTGGTTGTACTATACTGAAGCCCAAGTTCAGTTTCTGTCTGTTACACACACACACACACACACACACACACACACACACACACTGACCATGGGACAAAGCCAGCAATAAGTACAACAAATCACACAGCAACGATGTTACTTTCCTCACGTAAAGTGCAGTAACTGAGTTCAGGTTACTTTCATCCCGTCACCGCTTGACCAGAAACGCGTCGCAGACATTAACGTGTCTCTGTGTTGTGTATTTTCTGCAGGAGGACTTCCAGAACCAACTGAAGGCAGCAGGAAACAAGCTGGTGGTGGTGGACTTCACAGCCACGTGGTGTGGCCCCTGTCAACAGATTGGCCCAGTATTTATTGTAAGTGGATGATTCCTGTCTTGTCAACCTTTTTTGAATATTTGTATGTATAATATCTGTGGACATAAAGCATAAGAAGGTGTTTGTATATATTTAGACACACAGTAGTTGCAGCCTTTTTATGAAACAAGTGTTTCAAGTGTGTTAGTGGTTTAAAGGAGCCCTTTCCTGAGGGACGCGTGTTGCTCGATTGCAGCAGCTGAAGCATCTCTTTGGAGAGGGAGATGGTTGCTCAGGCAACCTTTTGTCAAGCTGTTCCAACCTCAAGTAGCGAACGCTGACTTGACTGGAAAATCTGATGGCTGTGCGTCATTTTTATTAAATGATCGAACCAAGCGTCCATATTTGTAAACAAATTTTCCTTTTTAACGTCCTCTAAATCAGGAACAGAGGCGGGGCAATATATTTCCTCGCGATTATATGACGGCAGATATCATGTGAACATCCTGTGTGTCCTGAGTATCTAAATGCTCTTTGATCGACTCTCTTGCAGAAAGAGTCAGAATTGCCAGAAAACGCTAACGTGGTTTTCCTGAAGGTGGACGTGGATAGTGCTGACGTAAGTGTTCATGTTTACCGCATATTTGAGCACACCACAGTTCATGTGTACATCACTTGTGTAACATATCCTGTGTGGGAGTTGTGGTGTTATGAGAAACAAGGATTAAAGTATTTGTTCTCTTTCTGGTGTTGTGTGGGGTGGGGGGAGGGGAGGGTCACTATGTCATTAATACTCCAAGCAATGTGGACTATTCACAAAATCCATTTCACCAGGCCATGTGGAACCACAGCTGGCTCATGTGACCAAAGGTTTTCTGTCTGTCTTACAACATAGTGAAATGAGAACAAACCTTGCTTGACAGTTGTTTTGGTTTTTAAATCTTGGACATAAAAATGCAAATTAATAACTTGTGACCCTTTAAACATTAACAGCATTGTTAATGAGATGCATAGCAGCTTTTGGCAGAATGACTGGTGGCTTATTGTAACATGACGAAATGCTCCGACACACATTCTTAAATAAGAGCTGACTTATACATGTGAAGGGTATTCTAGCTGTTGACCAAACTCCAGGTAGTATCTGATCTGTGCAGCTGTTACATTAACCTTTGATACTCCACAACAATCCTGTCCACTGCTGTATCTTGCTCACACACTGATTTGGCAAAAAACAAACTAGTCACTTAAATAATAAGGATTGTATCTTTTTAAGTAAAGAAAAAGTGTCATCAGGTTGTTCATAATCTTATCTTTTAAAGTTATTCTGAACCAGTTCAATTATAGACACTAAAATCAGCCTACTCGAGCGGTTCAGTGATACTTATTGTTAAATAAGTAAAACTTGCAGGTTGCTACACATTTACAAAACTAAAACTAGTTAAAACAAATAATTGGGCATGGTCCTGTGGGAAACACAAGGCAGTGAGGATAGAGAGAGGCTCGGGTGTCCTGTTCGTTCAACAACTCACAAAAGTTTCATTATTTTGTTATTTCTATTTGAAGGGAGGCCTGGCTGCAGGACTTTCTAGCTTTAGTGTGTTTTCATATTCTCAGAATCTTAAATCCCTGTATTCACAACATGTTTATGCTCCCCTAAAGAACACCGTCTCGTTGACCTCACAGTTCACATTGGGTGCTTCAGGACTCTGCTCATCCATCTTACTGTGGTTCCCTTTGCTCTTTTTCAGGATGTCAGTTCAGCCTGTGGCATTAAATGCATGCCCACATTCCAGTTTTACAAGAATGGAGAGATGGTAAGCATTCTGTGAAAATATACAGCAGTTACGGAAACAGTGACACTGAGTCATGCTTCTGGCCTTCTCCGAATGAACGATGAGCCTCACGCAAGAACCGGCACATACGATTGATTTCAAAATAATCTTTGGCATTAACTCAATAAGTTCACAAGTCTTCGTCGTACGAGCAAACCTCACAGGAAAAAAGTAACCGGTTAAGGATGAGAGTACGAAAATACTCTTGCGTGAGGCCCAATGTGGAGTTTATGGGCTGTCAAACCAAAACCAAAACTAAAAAATGCTGCACAGAGCTGCAGAGTCTGCTTCACTTTCGTTTGTAACCGTCTGTCTGTCCTGCCTTTCAGGTGTTCGAGTTCTCCGGTGCCAACCATAAAACACTGGTTGATAAACTGTCAGAATTGAGAGGCTGAAGTCCCATCGACCAATCCACACACACCTCATTGTATACCACAGTAGCCGCTGTTGCCCTCTGTACATGCTTAAGAAATTCCAGTTTCACGTTATGTACAATAAACCATCAGGTCTTCTATGCCACGCAGGCAATAATTTATTCCACTCATCATGTATTAGTGAACTACTGTAGTCAGTGAAGTGTTTGTATTGACGATCTTAACAGCTTGAAATTCCATTAAAACCTGGTGACTACTTTTAATTCTGTTTTTATACGAGAAATTGGCTTCGCTCCTGACTAACTCCTGAACGTTTTTTGTCGTGTCCAACAAGCTGGATTTAATAAATGAAGATGAGATGAGAAACTTTGTACTCTGACTCTGTACTTTGATACACAAGCATCTGATCAAAAGAGCATTTAATGGTATTTTATGCTTTAATAAAAATGTGAGAATAGTTTACACATATACATTGGACAATCACATCAATAGTTTTTACACATCGTACAAGTATATAGCAGCATATGTTTAATACTGTTGAGTCTCTATATGAAAAAATACAGCTTTATTTTACAAAATGGTTCTTGCTTTGCCTTTGCAGAGAGATGAGAATGAATGGTTTACAAGTGTCAGTTAACTATACAAGAATTCCCTTCATAAGACGATTCACATGGAGCAGAGTGGAACCTTTTAGAAGTGATAGTATCCTGATTTCCTTTTCCTGCAAAGAGAAAGGAGAAAAGGTTTTCAGTCGCCTTGTATAAAAATCAGGCTTTGTTTTTATGAAAAAGCTGTATATCAAGGCTGAGTGCAAGAATTAAATTAAACTCACTGTAAGGTCATTTAAACTACAGATTAATATTAATTAATAGTTTTTCTGTTGAAGACAATCTCAAAACGCTGACTAGAGAAAATACGTCAATATTTACGGGTATTTTGCAAAGTTAAGACGAATCATAACTGAAGGAAAAATCCACTTTGACATTCTGTGGGCAACAAATGTCAGTTTGTTGACTGGTAAGTGTAGAGATTAGTGTTTCAGCTACTATTCCAGAAATGTTTTTGAGCAGCTACGATGTATTTGAGTCTGTCCAGGTGTCTGAAACATGAATACAATGTTTACAGGCACAAACATAACCATGATACCCCCTAAAACCTGATACCAGTGTGCACGTAAATGCTCCATGAAGACTCTCTTGATACAAAATTCCCCTCTCATCTCTCTATTTCTTACTGTAAGCTATGAAGTAAAGGAAAAACATTGTGGACTGCAATCCATTCCTCTGTTCCAGTGCTGTCAGGGGGAACACACAGATTACTGATTGTGCGAAACGTCCTCACAGCTACACTGAACATGTCTTTGCAAGACAATGTAAAGTGCAACATTAGTAGATGTTAATGTGACTGCGGTAACCCGCGGCAAATATGCTAAATATCCAGGAAATATTTAAATGTAGGCGGTAGGGTTTTGATGTTCCACGAAATACGTACAATCTTAAATGGAAAAAGGTTCAGTTTGCATTCTTTGTTCACCTGGAGCAGTCGTGTCCACTCCACCCTGGACTGCAGTGACACCTGTTTGGCCTGATGCATCTGCCTCCGTTCAGACAGGGTGACGAACACACAGCTGTGAACACACACACACACACACACACACACACACACACACACACACACACACACACCACAGCACAATCATTAACACCTGAAACGGGTTTTTGGTCTTGAGGAAGTGGCACTGATAGTTGCTGCAGTTCTACAAACATACTTTGCAGATTGTAAATACATTTATTCTGGTTACATGAAAAGGGAGTGCCGATTCACGTCCCGCTCAGGGTGTCTGCTTTCAGTTTGAGCTCTCAGAGCACAAACCTGTAACACACTGTCATGACACACAGATGGTTGAGTGCCCACTCACGCTTTTCTCCTTGATGCCATCCATTGGTTTTATCAGGTCATTGATAAAACCAACTGAGAAATGATAAAATTGGTAGTTGGCATATTTGTAGGTACAAAAAAATAAACGAGACAATGAATTAATAAAATGAAACAGGAAATTATAACAACTCCCATACAAATGATAGGAGATAACCGTATTTGTCTATCTGATCATTAAATGCTTTGAAATCAGTAAAGGAGCATTTCATTCAAAATATTTTAAAGTTTGTACCTCCATATTCTTGTTAAGAACAGAGCTTCAAAAACACCGAAGTTGTTTGGACAAGTCACATATTCATAAAAACCTTTTGAGAGACATGATTTAGGTTTTCACTTAAACGTTGACAAATAAACCACCATGCAAAGACACCGCTGTATGGTGTTTTTTTTTTTTTTTTTTTTGCTTTTCTGATCAGCTTGATCATCCCTCTTTGATAAACAGTATCCATATTTTGTCCCACATACCAGGCTGCAAGGGGACACGGATAAAAAACTGTTAGTTTTGGTTGAATTTCTCCTTTAAAAACTTCTCTGTAACAACCTGTTAACCAGTGCTGCGGGGTGTTTTTTGACTGTAGCATTTGGTTAAAAAGTATTTAGTTTTATGTTTTAACATATTCGTTCTATATGTTGTATGTTCTTGTGCTGCTTTTATGTTTTAGTGAGTAAACGACAATTTTCCACTTTGGAAACGTAAATGTGGCCGAATTGACACTGACTCACGCGTGAACTCACCACTGTGACAGCGTGTGCCCGTCCACCCGGTGGGACACTCGCACTGGTAGGGTGCCACGCAGCGCCCTCCGTTCAGGCACGGCAGGATGCAGATAGCTGTTATTAAACAAAAGAGAGGAGAGTAAACAGGAAATCATTTAGGGTCGGCAATCCCCCTCTCTCTTTGCTGTAATCCAAAACATTTGATTCAGTTGTTAAATGTTTTGTGGCTGCAGGCTTGAGAAAAAGCATATTTTATGTTTTGCTACTGAGGAAGAAGAGTTCCACCTTAAGTTTCAAGGAGACAATCCAGTGGCTGCATAAAGAACGGGGTCACTCAAATAGTTATTTTCAAGTCTCAGTACGGACGATCCGGCCCATACTTTGAGTAATTTCACTCTGAACCAAAAATGGCCACCATGGTGGTGCTCGAGTCATTAGGCTTCATCCTCTGGGAACCATTAATGTTTGAGTATTTGGAAACTCTGACCTGCTGACGGCCCTAGACGAAAAGTCCAGGATCAGCAAAGTCAGTATGATTCATCCTCTGGGGAACACGAATGTTAATGTAAATGTGACCCACACGGATGGAGCCACACCACTAATGTGGCTACCAAATAGTTTTCCTCAGTGGCTTAATTGTATTAATCAGTATTTTATGGCATTTTAATCAATTTGAGAGCAGTTTCCAATTTTGTTTTTCAATTTTTGGCACTTCTTTGATTATTTTTCCTTTAACTTCTGTGTTGAGTAAGCAAGAGAGAAAAATGTCTGTAAACAGTGTAGGTGTCCTACATACACTTAACTCCAGCAATGGCTCTTAGAACCAGTTTGACAGAGACTGAATAACAATAACTCAGCTCAATTTCTCAGCTGAAAACAACCCCATTGTCTCAAACACTCTTTGTGCACCATTGTCTGCTCAAATCTGCTTAGCAAGCTGGTTTGAGTCCCGTGTGTCAGTGAGTTTGAGCCATAACACACTTGTTTGGTTGTTAATTTAGTGGCAACAGAGTTCACTGCACGATATTTTTAATCACTTACGCTCCTCACAAAGGCGGCCCATCCAGCCCTCGGGGCAGGAGCAAGTGTTGGGCCGCTGACACACACCTCCGTTCTGGCACTGCAACCAACACACAGCTGAGGGAGAGAGGACACACACACACACACACACACACACACACACACACAGAAAGGCATATCAAATTAACATGAGAGGAATCCCGCCCAAAACAAACACACAATTTATTCAAACCCCTTCCAGTGACATAAGAAAAAAAGAGCAACTGTTTTACACGTTTTCTGCCGCAGCCTCCATAACATCCGGTGCAACTCTTTGAAACGCACCGCGCTTGTGTGTGTGTACGTGTAGAAAGAAACTTGCACAAACTCAGCAGCGGTTGAGGAAAGGCCAGCCTGGATTCAGCCCTTGTTTTCGTATGTAAAACATGTGAGAGGCCATTTGTATATTATGTTAAATGGGGATCGGTGGTGGCAGCAAGCAAATTTTACACACACTTGACACCTATTCAGCGGGGATGATGTGTTATCAGTTAAATAAATTTTAAAAAGCAGCTCCAAAGTCAGATGTACCAATTTGATAAATGATCAAATTTCAATTGATTACCTGATAAAAAAAAATGTAATTAATCACAATTAAATAACTACTTAACTACTCTTCAGCTGTTAGATATCATCAGTGTGTGATGTCCACTGCTGTCTAGTTTCTCCCCTCTACCTATGCCAAGTATTTCAGTGATTTTTCAAGAATGATGTTTGCAAGTCAGCTTCGTGTTTTAACCACAGATGGGTCACATTGTTTCCCCTACAGCTGTTTTCTTAAATTTTGGACACTAAACGGCAGACAGTTTATGGTTGTGTATGTGGATTTTGGTCAACTGAGCCTGATCTCAATTGAGAAATTGTTTTTATTTTTTTCCAAAAATGGTTTTCTCACTGTTTATACAAAAAGTCTCAAATGAAGCCCTTTCCTCTTTGAGCCTTGAGGCCATACACCAAAACCAAAATTAGGGAAGTTTTGGATAGGCAATAAAACCAATAGGCAACACAATGGCACCTGAAATGCCAAGCCCATAACAACTAACTGTTTTCAACAGTATTAACATAACAGGAATGTTTCTCTTCCTTTAATGAGGCTGGATCCAGGCTTTAGGAAGTACTCATATAATGAATCTCACAGTCACATGTGAGAAGAGGAAGAGGCGTCAGTCATGGTACAGTGGGAGAGAAGAGGTTCTGTGGTCCGCAGGCACAGACACGTTAATAACCTGCAGAGAAAACAACTGTATCTGTTGGGGTGAAGCAGAAGCAGCGGAGGAGCAGCGCGGCGCCATGTGCAAGAGCGACAGTCAGCTGAAGCAGGAAGTGTCCAGGGAAAGGGGAGAGTCCCTGCTGTTAAACCCAGAGGTGTGTTCTCTCTCTACCTCTGCATGTGGGAGGCGGCGTCCAGGTGCCGTTCTCCAGACACCTGCTCCTTCCAACGCCCTCCATGGCGTAGCCGCCAAAACACGAGTACGCCGCCACGTCCCCGAACTGGAACACCGCCCCCCGCACCACCCCATTGGCCACGTGGAGGGGGGGGCCACAGGACACCCCTGTACAACAGCCCAGATGGAACGACCCACGAGTTACTCACTGCGGTCTCCCTTGTTTTACATTAATAGTCTGCTGCCTTGACCATTTCTCAAATCTCGAATTAAATGTAAAACAAATTCATTCTAGGATTACACTCACAATAGGTGCCTTTGATGAATGAGCTAAAAAATTGATTTGCATATTAATCTTCTGTTTGAAGAGGAAAGTTGTTAAGTCTACAGGGAGTGGACAAAATAAAAGAAACACTACAGCACCACAGTCAGGTGATAATTCAACTCTGCTCATTCTGAGGCCTCCCATTGTTTCTCTTTTTTCCCCCCAAGTCACATAATTTAATTTTCAAGTGTTTGCACTCGTGACTTTTTTGACAACACGAGATTTACTTTGCTTTACATACAACAACGCTGAAATCACATAAACACTAAACTTGTCAGCAAAACTGAGCAGTATGAGCTTCCAGAAAGCTTTGTTTGCTTGTGGAGCCTTTATATTGTACTGTAAGGTGTTCCTGTTATTTTGTCTACCTCTTGTATATCTATCAAAAATACTGAATATGAAATTGTGCACTGCAGACTAAGAAATCTGTGTCCCATTGAATGAAATCAAGCTGTGTTTTCTGTGTCCCTCATGACCTGTGAAGACAGTGAATTTCATGCAAAATATCCAAATGTGTCAGATAGTTCAGTCGTGTGGATTGTCAGGAATTCCCCTGAGGATCAAAACGGGACTACAAAGATTACAGTAAACATGCATATGAGAGACTAAACACCATGCAAACACAAACAACGAGCCATAGCAACGCAAGCACCATTGTGTCGCATATTCAGGACAACTGCACGTAAGAAAGATCAGAGCATTAGCCGACAAAGGTTGCCATAGAAGCTGCAGAGGTGCCCATAATTAGTCTGGTAAACAGGACACCAACACAGTGTTTGATGCAGCCCCTGTTTGTTTGGATAAAAGCTCAGCGAGAGACGGACAACAACAGAGAGAGAAATGGCACTTCAGATAACAGGCAGGTTGGAGCCAACAGCCATGCAAGTGTAGAGAAGTGTTTGGCACAAGACAAGGGGACCATGCGGAGGTGTGCGATATCAAATACACAATGTTTACTTGATTATCTCATCATTTATGACATGATTTGCTAGTTTGAGTACAGAGCATATCGACATCCTAATAACCGCAGTGGATTGATTTCTCCAAACTAATTCACATGACCTCAGACTGATCAAGGAAAAGCAAATAAAAGTATTGATTAGAGCATAAACAGTAAGCGATACGTGATTTATGATCTTCACAGCTTTCAAGTCTGTGGCTTTAAGTTTATTTTGAATGAAAGATATACTGTATATTTGAAGTGGTGAATCTGCAACTTTGATCAGAAGAAAAACTTTTAATATTTGCACCAGAAGATACAGTTAAAACTTAATTACTTTTTTTGAAGAACTAATCATGTAGTTGTCAACAGTTATCTCTTCTGTAATTTTTACTTTCCATCAGAACACAACTTAACATGCAACAATGAAGCTTTCCCAAAGAGGACATACAGTATTGTTCACTTACTTTCACACACTGAGCTGATGAGGGTCCAGGTCTGGTCTGGCCTGCAGGTGATGGTGCCGCTGCCTTTGACCTGCTGACCTTTGGGACAGGTGACGCGGACCGACTGTCCAACGTGAAACTCCTGCTGGGATCCGTTCCCGCTGCTGTCCTCCCTCCAAACTGGAGGAGCCGGGCAAGACTTAGCTGTAAGAAACAAAAATGATGGATTCATTTTTGAGAAAATGAAGGCCTTTATCCAGTTGACACACTGTATCTGTTGGCAATACACAAGTATAATTTCAGACAAACAATATGTAATTGCTAACATGGCTGACATCATGCTTGGGTACCGACTATATAGAACAAATGTTTGGATTTGAGACAGTTGTAACCGTGTATGTAAATTGTTTGAATCCAATGAAACAGCAACACAGACAATGCAAACTACCACAGATGAAAGTCAAACCAAGTTTAAACATTACAAGTTTCACAAAGACAGTATAGGGCAGGGCACGTGTAAGATTGCATTATGTGACATAGTAGTTTTTATTTTTATGGTCACTTAATATATGTTTTGTGTCAACAGTTGTGTCTGAATGCAGCTCCGACTCATTGACCCTTTTGTCACACGGTTTGTTGTGAAACAGATGATGAAACTTAGTGATGTTGCAAAGAATTGTAAGTGGGGTGTTTGCGTGCACTGTGCGGTCTATGTGTTGCAAACGTTTGCCAACTGGAAGGGAGTTTGTGAAGAAAAGCAACTGTTGTACCAGTGATCATGTTGACAAGCTGTAAAGAAAGCAGAGAGAAGAAGAAGGCAAGACACAGTGGTAGGTTGTAATGAACTAATTCATTCACATCACATCCATTAAACTTCCCCTAAATTTTCCAACATTTTTCAGGTTTCTGTTTAACAGCCTGTTAGTGTTTCTGTGTGTGTGCAGAGTTTCTCACGCTGGCAGTTGGGGAAAGCGGAGCTCCAGGTGTTGCCCCCCATACACACCACCAGAGGATCTCCCACCAGGGTGTAGCCTTTATCACACTGGAACTCCACGGCGCGTCCCGTGTTCAGGTTGTGTTCTTGCACTTTACCGTGCAGCATCTGTTTCGGGCTGTCGCAGCCTTTGGCGACTGACGTGAGAGTGAATCATAGAGATTAAAATCATGATCCAGTAAGAGAAACAGAAAAAGAAACAAACGCAGAACGACGATAAGATGATAGGTGTTGATCATGTATTAGATACAGGTAGAGATGTCAACAAATCAACTTTTAATCATTATTTACTGGCCATCTTCCATACCTTCACATGTAGGTGCTGGCAGACTCCACGTGCCGTTGGCCAGACAGAAGAGAGTCTTTGGGCCGACCAGCTGCATGCCGGCATTACACACATAACTGGCATTGTGTAGGTAAGTCTCTCCTGTTGTCTGGACCTGTGCATGCTGTACTGTCGGGGCAGGCCCACAGGACTGTGCTGAGGAGACAATATAAGTGTAAATATGTGGTGGGGTTGAAGTATGTGTTCCATTTTTGCTTTTTAACAGGAATAAACAAGAAATTGTATCAATGTGGAATTTTAGGTGCCTCCTTGTGTCGAAACTGTAATCATAGTCTTTCTTACAATGTGTTGTCCTCTGTAGTTACTCATTACCCTAAGGTGTGCTCCCAGACATTACAACAATAGACAATTACGACCGAGGTGATAACCTTTGTGTGACTGCTTAGAGGGAATGCGGTTGTTAGGTTTAGTGAAGCCAGATAAGGAAAAGACAAGCTGGGTGTTAAACTTGCTTTGTAGTACAGGCGTCAGGTCCGTCCCTCATTTGTAAACAAACCTACCAACACACACTGGCTGGGTGCCACTCCATGTTCTGTCTCCCTGGCAGGTCTGGATAGAGTCTCCCTGTGACAAGAGGAACAAAGTGTAACGCTAGAAGAACAGTAGATGACCAAAACACAGCAAAGTTTAGCCTGTATTGATCTGTAGCATACATTTCTTAGACAATGAACCTTTTTCTTTTTATAAAATAGTGCAACTGCTATTAAAGTCAGCAGTTTGTCCTCTCTGTATGTGTCTTCAATGTAATAAAAGGCACTCATTGTAACGAACATTCAAATTGAGGAGGCTAGCATATCAGAGGGTATCAGTGTGTCAGGAATTGAGTGAGTCAGCTCCTTCTGTTTGCTCTGTAACTGCACACTACCATTGATTGCTGAGAAGAGAAATCATGTGACTTGGAGTAATCTGATTCTGAGAGATTAGCTCAGCCTGGACGACGTGCTGTTTAAAAGCACAGTGCAGGGAAAGAGAAGAAGTCCACTGTTGTACTACAGGAGATTTGTGGCCAAGGCAGACTTTTTGGGCCACTATCCTTCACAAATTACACCTTTTAGAAGAGGTATACTCTGAAAAAGATGCATTGTAAGGTTAAACTTAGTTACCCAGCAAAGCAAGAATGTTTTTTATTATCCACCTTATTTCTATTAGATTTGGTTTTCCAACACAGCTGTGTTTTTGCTTGTCTTTGTGATAGCTGCTAAACTACTAATCTCCACAAAAGAAAACTTGGCCTGATGAAAAGTACCTTCATGTCAAAGCCTGGCAGGCATGAGTACATTACAAAATCTCCATAGTTGTTGCTGTCTCCCTCTGTGACACCATGAAGAAGAGGAGCGGGTTTCTCACAAACGACCAGCTCGCAGGAAATTGAGGAGATGCTTGGAGCCCAGCTTCCACCCATCTTAGCACACAACACAGACAGGACAGGAAAGTATTACATTATTCATATTTTTTAATTGAAATGTTCACTGGAAAAGAGGGAAGATC
Source organism: Lateolabrax maculatus (assembly GCA_031216445.1). Classification (NCBI taxonomy): domain Eukaryota; kingdom Metazoa; phylum Chordata; class Actinopteri; order Acropomatiformes; family Lateolabracidae; genus Lateolabrax; species Lateolabrax maculatus. The sequence continues at coordinate 6,585,663 of CM062207.1, forward strand.
GTTGGGTCACAGTGATGGTGCATATTTTAAAAGCTATTGTCAAACAGTCTGTAACAGGAAACAGACTGAAACATTTCACATCTGCACTAAATCTTTCACTTAGGTCTCATGCATTCACACAGAGTGACCGAGAGTGTCTTGTTAACCATTATTCAACCAGGAAGTCACATTATAAGAAAATAAGAGACTTGGATAAATAATTGACCAACATCTTTCCTACCTGACACTCAGCTAGAGTTGACCCCTGCAGGTAGAGACCGGGAGCGCAGGAGAGGGCGATGGTGCCCCCGACAGGAGTGAGCTCCTTCCCAGTGATTACCAGATGGGGGATGGAGAAGTTGGTGGGGAGCAGGCAGGGGGTGGGGCGGCACCGAATGCTGTGTTTGGACCAGGTGCCGTCACTTTGGCAGGTGAGAGAGGCTGTTTGTGTGGCTAATTGGTACCCATCCTCACACCTGGAGAGCAAAAGGGAAATACATGAAAATTAAGAAAAGAGGGGACATACATGAGAAAAAAATGATTTGGAAAAACTTTACTGTCCACTACAAAGCAATTAGTTTTAGATAACTCTTAAATAAGGAAAAACAATATGGTAGAAATAATTTTCTTACACGGGAGTTAGAGCAATCAGACATGCAGGTTTATAAAAAACCATTCAGGATGTCAGGTGATACACACCAAGTTTATAGTCAATGTAGTTGGAGATTCACCTGATCCCACAAACTTACTGGGACTGAAAATCAACAATGGACATTCAATGTGGTGGCTAAAGTCCATCAGAAATGACAAAAAAATAAGGTTTTAACACAAATAACAGTAATAATTACAGTAATTACCTGTATGTGATCTCATTTGGGAAAGTAAAGCTGTCCCCCACCACCTGAGCGTTGGCTACAGTTGGAGGTTTTCCACAGCTCATGGGCTCACAGCTGATCCTGGGTTCCCCCCACCTGCCGTCCCTTCCACAGGAGAGGTGTGGGTACCCCTTTGGCTGGTAGCCGGGCCGACACCTGTATATAACTGTGTCCGGGAAGGTGGCACTGCCGCCCTGCAAGACAGCGTTGGGAACTGTAGGCGGGGCGACACTGCACCTCCCCCGGCCACACACAGGCACACCGGGGCTCCACACCCCTCCTTTCTCACAAACCGCCTGAGAGGGACCCAGCAGCCTGTAGCTGTCGTCACACTGGAAGTGCACCCGGTTTCCGCAGGCACGGTCACGCCCAAGAACCATCCCGAATTTCACCACGGGGAGGGTACAGACGCAGGGCTGACACTGAGGCACGGTGCCCACCCAGAAGCCTGTGGCGGAGCACCGCAGGATGGGATCCCCGACTACCTCATAGCCATCGAAGCAGACATACTCCACCACGTCGTCGTAGTTGAAGCTGGAGCCGTTTAGGAAGCCGTGACTGATGTCCTCGGGTGGATCGCAACTTATGATATCACAGCGAGGTGCAGGTTTGTCCCAAAGTCCATCCGACTGACAAATATGCGTGGGATCTCCGTTAAGCATGTATCCCTCATCACATTCATACTTTACCTTGCTGTTGACGCCAAACTCTGACCCCAGCACGCGGCCATTAGGTATTGGTGAGGGTTTGCCACAGCGGGCAGGTACACAGGTAGGTGACTCATGGCTCCAGGTGCCGTCAGCCTGGCAAACGCTGATAGATTTCCCTTGTATGAGGAAACCAGGCTCACAGCTCAGTTCTATCTCATTATTATAGCTGTACTCCTCTCCTTTAAAAGTAATATCACTGGGGACTTTAGGAGGACCACAAGATACTGGCTCACACCAAGGCTTCTGTCCATTCCACTCTCCATCCGCCTGGCAGGCGATAGCGTCTCTACCCTTTAGGACAAATCCTAGATTACACTCAAAGTTTAGGACCTCAGGATACACAAAAGCACCTCCGTGAGATGTGCCGTTAGTGATAGCGCCTGGGTCGCCACAGGAAACAGGCCGGCAAACTGGGGCGTCGTTAGTCCACAGTCGACCTGATACACACTGCCTCACAGGCTCCCCCTCCAGCTCATATCCTTCCTCACAGGTATACCTGACCATACTGCCAAGGGAGGTGTCGGTCACATTCACAGAGCCATGCTCCGGACTGGGGGGCGTTTCACACTCTGCTGGGACGCAGGACGGGGCCGTGCCATTCCAGCCTCCGTCCTCCTGACACACCAACCTGGTGGGGCTTGTGATGTCGTAACCTTTGTGGCAACGGTACTCGATCAACGTCTCATGAAGGAAGTTCAAGTCCATAGGTGAAACTGATGTTCCAGTGTCTTTAGAAGCAGAGCCAGAGCCTCCTCCCAGCGGTGTCACCCTAACGTATTCCCCAAAGTCAATGTGAGGAGGCAGGCCGCAGTCGGAGGGCACACAGACAGGAACAGCGCTAGACCAGCCGAACTCCTCGCAGGTCAGATGGTCCTGGCCTACTAGCTGGAAGCCAGGAAAGCAGCTGTAAAATATGGTGACACCGAAACTGTGATCCTGGCCCTCTACGAATCCACTATCAATAGGTTGGGGTGGGGTGCAAGTTATCTGCACACAAGCAGGTGGCTCAATGTCCCATTCTCCACTGGCCAGGCACTTCAGAGTCTCTGGGCCTTGAAGACGAAAACCGCGACGGCAGGAGTAGGTGGCACTGTGGCCAAACTGGAGTTTTGTGTAAACTACTTTTCCATTGGCTATCTGTGCGGGGATTGAGCATTCAATTGGGCGGCAAGAAGGTACCCCTCCAATCCAGAGTCCCTTCTCTCCACAGAGAACAGTAGAGTTGCCCACTAAATTATATCCAGTCTTACAGCTGTACAGTGCTTTGCTGAGGTACATCAGACCCTGGACATCAACGATACCATTAGAAATCTCCACAGGCTGAGGGCATTCAACCGGAATACATTCTGGGTAAGGGTTGCTCCACTGCCCGCTGGCTAGACAGGAAACTGAGTTTTCTTTTCTTAAAGTAAAGCCATCCATGCACGTGTAGCCCACCACGGAGCCGAAAGGGAATGGGGTAGAGGACGCAGAAGGGCCACCAAAGGACACTTCAGGCAGTGGGCCGCAAAACACCTGCTTGCACACTGGAAAGGTGTCGTTCCACTCCTGGGATGGGGTACAGCGGAGGATCCGGGCCCCCTCGAGGACGTAGCCATCCTCGCAGGATAATTCCACCGTTCCAGATTCGGAGTCCAGGCCCTTCAGGACCAGGTGGTTCTCCTCCAGCGGCGGCTCTGGGCACTGCACCGGTGAGCAGCGTGGACGCCTCGTCTTATCCCACCTTCCGTACTTCAGACAGGTCCAGGTGGCATCCCCGGCCAGCTCGTAACCCTCATCACAGACATACTGCACTTTTCGGCCCACCTGGAAATCAGACCCCCTGTAATGTCCATGGACGATGTCGGGAGGAGGGTCACAGGTCAAAAGGACACAGGTGGGAGGGTCGTTGTTGGACCACTGGCGGTTTGCCTGGCAAACTCGCTCCGGACGACCAACAAGTCTGTATCCTGCATTACAGGCGTATGTCACCTTGTTGCTGAATGTGAACCGACCTCTGACCTACAAGGGAATAAACAGAGGGATAGATCATTCAACATATTTATAGTCACTCATTTCAACCAATTTGAAATAAGAAAAAAACTTATTTTTTACAGGATGAACAGGATTAAACTTATTGTTAAAGCTTCCCAATCATTTGTAGAAAGTTTCCTGGAAATAAATATTTAATTTGGTCACAAATATAGGATAAATAGAAGTTCTTAGACAGTAGTTATTTGGGGTTAATTAGTTGTTTCGAGTATAAAAGCAGTAGTTGATTTCCAGAGGAATTTTCTTGAAATAACTTTTCCATTTAAACACAAGTAAATATGTATTCATCATTAATTTACTATTTGAATCAGCACATACACTATCACTATATGGCAAATGCAAAACCAGGCATTAAAATAACACATATTATGTTCAATGCAATCAGACTAAATCCTCACATGTTTAAATCATGTTTGAATTTTTATTAAAATTAGTTTTAATTTGTTGTTATTAATTTGAAACTAACAATTTAAATGTATTTTATTTAATAATATAACAGATTCCAGAGAAGCTGAATGAAAGTTAATGTTGATTTATGTTTCACTCTTTTCATTTGTTATGTAATCATCTGTGTATACTGTAACTGTATAAGCATGGAATGGGAAAAAAATAACAATTTGATCATATCACCACAATGCTATTTACTGAAAGTTGATTAATGATACTAGTAAATTAACATCCGGCCCTGATGCAAAACTGGAAAAAATTGTGGTTAGGTGGTGACTATGTATGAGCAGGGATGATGATTCCCCTTCTTTTATTTTGTATCTCTTTAACAAGAATAAACGTGTACAGTGTGTATTAATTCTGGTGTTTGTGGCTAACCTGGATGTATCCATTCTTGAGTGAAGGAGGGGGGTTGCAGGCCACAGGTACACAGGCAGGCAGGGCTCCTCCCCACTCTCCATTGGCCTTGCAGGTCCTCCTCTTCTCCCCCCGGATCAAGAAGCCTTTATCGCAGCTGTACGCCACCACAGCTCCAAAACTATAGTTTGATCCGCTCACATAGCCCCGATCAATGCTCTCAGGCCTGGAGCACCTCACTGGCACGCAGCCGATATCGTACGGCGAAGGCTCCCACTCTCCGCCCATCAGACATCTCAGTGTGGCTGTGGTGTTGAGCATGAAGCCCTCCTCACATTTATAGCTCACTTCAGTGTTGCTGGCGTATTTGGGTTTGTTGACAGAATCTAAAATTGCATGGGGTAGCTCAGGTGGACGCAGGCAGAAGTTTGCGATGCAGCGAGGGGCCTCCATGCCGTCAGGGGGCGCCCACACACCCTGCGCGTTACACACCATCTTAGAGTTGTTGCCAGCAGTGTATCCGTCAGTGCAGTAGTAGTTAGCAGTGTCTCCAAACAGCTGGTGGCTCTCGTAGGGCTCGGCGTGGTCGATGGCGGGCGGGGGGCCACAGGAGCGAGGGACGCACTGGGCAGAGCTGTCACTCCACTGGCCACTTGGCAGACATTCTCTAGTCTCTGGGCCAATCAGAGTGTAGCTGCAGGTGAAGGAGACCAACAGGGATTAGCAAAGGGTAAAAGAAGTCGCAGCTCAACATAATCAGATATCAGAATGTTTTTGATTAGTTAGTGACACATTTCCAAGCATATATATTGTATATTTGGGGAAATTCTTCAATACAGCATATATAAACTGATGATATTTGCCAAAAAGCTGCACTTTTTTCTTTTTTTTACTGTAATTACCAATTTTTGTATCCATGGTGGCCACAGTGAAGAAAATCAAGAGGGGTCAAATGTATGTGTATACATGTGTATACACGTGTATATTTCCTTAGTTTTGATGTTTCAGTTTCAATTGACAAAACAGCATAATAACTGAGTAGACTTCAACCACATTTACCCTTCTTTGCAGACATAGTGCACCTTGTTTCCCAGTTCATAGTTCTCTCCTACGGTCACAGCGTCTTTCAGGGCCGGAGGCTCGCTGCACAGGACGCTCACACAGCGGGGGACAGGCCTGCTCCACTCCCCCGTCGCTTCACAAACCACTTCCATCGAGCCCTGTGGTCTGCACAACAACACGCTACTTAGTTTACACATTCACACTACTGCAATTATAGTGTCACAGAGATTTATAAACGACAACTTGTGAAACAAACAAAAAAGAGTTCAAAATGTCTTTGGAGGTCACAGCTGCATTGCGCTGACGAAACTGAACCTATATATACATACATACATATACAGACACACACATACATATATATATATATATATATATATATATATATATGCACATATACACACATAAAATTTTATTCTTACTTCAGGTTTATGTCAACTTCATTCTATTAAGCTATAAAACAAATCCATACCTGTATCCCTCAGCACAGGTATATTTGACAGTGGACAGGTATGTGTTTGTGTTCAGGGTATATTCGGCGTTCCCGATATTTGGAGGTCCCCCGCAGGTCACTGGGTAACAGGCAGGGGGTGTCCCGCTCCACCTCAGACTAGTGAGACACTGGTACTCATAGGGGATCTGAGGCAGGAAGCCCTTTATACAGCTGAGGTGAGTGAAAACAGACACAGAGGTCAACAAGAAAACTTCAACCACATTTTCTACTGTCAATAGTACAACATGGTGTTGTTGGGGATGCAAATGATACCTGAAAGTCACCTTGCTTCCATAGGTGAAGTTGTTTCCCTTCATGATGGAGTTCTCTGGAACAGTTGGCGTTGGGCAGGAGAGGGCTACAAGTGCAACATCACAGAGATTATTAGTAACTGCTGTGAAACATGCATGACTAAATTCAAGTGTAGCTACCTTAATACAGTAAAGAACCACTATGCACATTTCTATGAGGAGAGACAAGTTTACAGAGGACTTTTTGATTAAATGTAGATTACATCTTGGCAAAGACTTTGTCCAGGCCTAATGCCCCATTACATTTTACACTAACAGGATGAAAGAGGCACACAGGAAAGTCTATAAATGGATTGAAGCCAAAGAGATGTGGCTGAGAAGCATTAGTGAACGAAGGGGTACTTCTGTGATCAAATATTGCACTTCCATGAATATGGGGGACTCACAAGAGACAGATTTAAAAAGAACAAGGGACAAAGTCGAAGCAGCAGAGGCCTCAGACACTTTTAAAGACTCCAAAAACACTGGATCATTTAGCTTATGCTCCTTACGGCTTCATTCATACATTTTCACAGGCTGCATCAGCCTGTGAAAATATATCACACCGGATCAGGTACTGTTTCGCAAGAGTGACTCTACCAGGCCATCACCTCATTCTTTCAATACTTGCTACTTAATAACAACAATGGAAGATGGACATTTTTCCCATCACACAATGATACAACTGGATTTGTGTGTACTTCATCACTGTGCGGAAAACTTTAAAGCTGTAACCATATACTGAGCCATTAGTGTGCTTTCTAATGCATAACAAGATAAATTATTTAGCTTCTGTTACTGTTGTCTGAATTTCATTTTGATTTCTTTCCTGAGAACGCTGAGACGCATGTGGTTTATATATTTTAGTTGACATCCAGAGTTTTACTTTACACTCCACTTAATTACACTTTCAGTATGATGATCAACAGCCAATATGGGCTGAACATAACACATTTTCAGGCGCTGAGTAAGTCAGTTCCTCTTTCACTATGAGGAAGAATGTGGCTTAAAGCCAATGGAGTGATGCGGTGGTCAGGCCTTTCAGCCCACCGCACAGTGGAAGACAAAAAAGACAGCTGCATATATAATCACCCCTTCACAGCATCGGGGGTCGGGCACATTGTATAATGTGTGTCTGTGAAAAGTGTACGTGTATTTGTGTCTGTAGATGTCTGAGCTATTTGTTTTTGTGTGTGTATGTATACGCAATATCTCTGTGTGTGCTTGTGTGTTTACTTAAGAGCATCAGTACTCCTGCGATCTACATAATAATAAAATATCATACAGAATAAAGAGCAGTGTAATGGCCGTAATGGTAATGAATCCGTTTCCACTGAAGTTGTCCACTGAGCTGCTTAAAATGTGAATGTGTAAGTGTAAATGTACATTTACATTTTATGTATATGACTCTATCTGTTTTTTCCGATTCACTTGAAATCCCAGAAGGACTTTTATTAATATATAGTACAGTTGCTGCACTTTGATGGCATGACATGACCACTCAACCCCTCACCTCTGCAGTATGGGACTGGATCATCCCAGCTTCCTGTCTCCAGGCAGCGCAGGCGAGACGAGCCGATCAGTTCATAGCCGTTGTCGCAGCCAAAAGTAACCTGACTGCCCATCAGAAAGTTGCTGCCGTCTCTGTGACCGAACTCTGGAGACCCGGGGTTCTCGCACTTCACTGGCTCTGGTGGGAGCACACACACACGACAAACGGTTTTCATAAAGTGCCATTAATAGCACTTTCTCCTACATGAATGCCTGTGGACCTGCATCCTGTTACCTGTGCAGTTTTTGCCGTCTCCGCTGTACGGGTGGATGCAGGTGCAGGTGTAGGAGCCCTCCGTGTTCTGACAACTAGCGTGTTCGTCACAGTCAGATCCCAGAGCACACTCATCCACATCTGCACACACACACAGACAAATGCACACAAATACATAACACAGATGTTTTGTAATTTTTGGATTTTTCTTCTCCATATATCACTGATTTGAATGACAATGTTATCTAATGAAGTACCCAGACAGGCAGGTGGGTTTCCTCCCCACTTTCCACTGTTGCTGCAGTGCACCTTGGTGTCTCCCAGCAGGTAGAAGCCAGCGTTACACTGATAGACCACAGAGCTGCTGGCATGGAAGTCCGTCCCCTGAATCAAGCCGTTCTCCAGAGGATGAGGAGGCCCACAGGACACTCCTGTAACACACAGCGAACACAGGAATATTATCGAAGATATCACGCCTACAGGCTCTCTACCTTTGGCTTTATTATTCAATATGATATATTGTTCTGCTGCAAGAGGAACATATGGAGACTACATTGAATGTTTCTTTTATAATTCTTTGTCATACTGTAAGGACTGCAGAACAAATGAGTTTTTCCAGTGTTTGCCCAGTGATGTTTTTGATAAATACCTGGAGCATTTCAAATCATGTTTTTCGGCAAGCTAAACCTATCGCTTAGGATTTCTGTATGTAAACGTGAAACATTTGCTGCTCGGGATCTTTCAGACTACTTCATTTTTTAGGATTTTTCATAAGCACAGTAATTTACTCAGTGGACCGACAAACTCAACAAATCATAAACATATGGTAAGATGTGACTCATGTACAGTTTGTGTCTCGGCCTTACGTTCACAACTGGGCAGAGGATGGCTCCACTCTCCTTTATTTTGACACTGTAGCACCGGCTCCCCCAACAGGTAGAAGCCGGGATCACAGGACAGCTGGACCTGGGCCCCGGGGCTCAACTCCACAGTGGAGGCATGCAGGTGGGGCACCGCGTTCTCCAGCTTAGGGCAATCTGGAGAGACCAGGAATGGTTTTCAGTGTCCGAGACAGAGCCACTGTGAATTAACTTGCACGTAACAGGGCAGGTTTAAAGAGCCAAACTGTTGTTAGGGACTGCAAAAAGAAAGGCTAAGGGCAGCATACAGTATAGTATTATCTTAAGGTATATCCAAAACCTTTTCAGAAATGTTTTTTAAGTTAATCATTCAACGTAATATATGGCTGACATTTGAGAAGCCTCTCTTACCAGCACAGAAAATGCTGTTGAGGTTTACTTTGACTCGGCCCACCACTCCATTAAGGAAGTCTGGCCAGGCGAGGACGTTCCCTCTGTGGGTCACATGGGATGCTGGACAGCTGCTGGCCAGGACCTTGATCTACAGTATAGGAGGTACAAGATATATGAAAAAACATATTCACATTCACATAAATATTCCTGTTTTATGCATGTTAAATTACATGGTTTCGTAGACAAGGGTTGAAAATATGCCAATTTACCTGTTGAGGTGTAAGAACACGATCCCAGATGTTGAGTTGGCTGATGGAGCCGACAAAGGATTCAACAGGGTTGAAGCCCTCACCCCTCTGATCCTGGTCCTGACCTAACACCAGTGCCCCACCACCTAGAGGACACATGTTAAAGGTCAGAGGTTAACCAAAACTCACTGAGAAATTATTCTCCTTGTCTATTGGGTTACTGTGTTCATATTAAAGAATATAAGAGTCTTATGTACTGTAGATTTTATCAGAAACAAACACATCCAATATTGTTTTCTTATGGCAGAAAGGTGACCAGGTCGACGATAGCACTACACCTGGGATAGTGGTGCCGACTGACAGGCCTTTGCCTCCGTCTGAGGGCTTCCCATTGATGTAGATTCTCCAGTCACCATCCCAGCTCCTCCAGGACACCCCAATGTGATACCATAGACCTGTGTTCACTGCAGGACAGTCAGTGATCCGCTCCTTACCATTCACATACAGCACCCACCTGTAGGGAGGGAGAACAATGGGAAAGAAGAGAAATGTTTAGAGAAGATTTAACAAAGAAAGAAAGCATTAGCAGAGGTAAATAAATAAGCAGGTAGGTATTTTTTTTTTGCTTAATTAAAGAGGGAATAAGGATAATTATTGAATACACTCTATTAAACATAAAAATGAACTATATGTGCATTTATATTCTTTTAACTCTTGGTGTAACACTGACCCATTGTAGTCTATGAGAAGGAAGGCGTTGTCGCTGCCCTCTACAGCGTAGGAGACAGGTGTGCCATAATTGGTGGTGTCCGATGACCTCATCCAAAAGGTGCAGGTGATCTCTGTCAGTGCCGGCATCACTCCATCCATCATTACGTAACCATGGATACCAGACACCTCAAAGTCCAGGTTGAAGGCAGAGGACATCTCTAATAGAACATAAAGCACATAGAATAAAACAATAAAACAATTTCATTAAATTAAATAATTTTCTTTATCGTAAATAAATGCATCTTGTGACAAGGCGTAGAAGTGGCTTCACTGACACTTCATGACACATTTACATCAGTTATCTCTCTTTTCCTCCTCTAAAGTTGCCATGGTGAAGTGTCATCTGTCCTATAGTACCTGTCTCACACCTGGTTCCGTTGAACCCAGGGAGGCAGCGGCAGGTGTAGGACCCCAGACCATCCAGGCAGCTGGCCCCGTTCACACAGGGGTTAGGATCACACTCGTCCACGTCCACCTCACACAGGCGGCCACGGAAGCCCTCCACACACTGACACCTGAGAGAGGGAAGGACGACACAGTACAACACAACAATCCACATCATGAAGCACATTGATATGGGTATCATCAATAAAAGTTATGTTTGAAATGTCCTAATATTTAAAATTATACCATTACATCATTAAACATGTAAAAAAGACTAATAGCATGTTACAGATGCAAAGAGCTGTTTCTTTCCATCAGAATCTTTATCACCTGAAACTGTTAACAGCATCCAGACAGGAGCCTCCATTCAGACAGGGGGCGCTGTAACATTCATCAATGTTGACCTCACAGCGATCCCCCGAGAAGCCAACAGCACAATTACAAGTGTAGCCACCCATCAGGTCCTCACACAAACCTCCGCTCAGACAGGGGTCGGAAAGGCACTCGTTTATTTCCAGCTCACAACGAGATCCTGCAGAAAAGTGAAAAGACAAGAAGGAAAGCTGCATTTTCAAAGCAGTACCCTTAGTATTTTTCCTTTTTCTACAGCTTGGACAGACTTTTTGATATGGTTACATGTTTGTATACATGTCTTGCAGATACTGTTCATAGTGAAGCATGAGGTTCGGCAGGTTCAAACAAATAATCCATAAAAATTATCTGATGTTATGCAATAGGTTTGACTGTTAAGTCAAACTGATGTCAAGAAGGAAAATGTAACCAGTTATCTAACCTGTGAAACCCCCGGCACAACTGCAGGTGAACTTGTTGACCTCGTCCACACACACACCTTCATTCAGGCAGGGCGAGGAGATACACTCGTTCACCTCTGCCTCACACAGAGAGCCTGAGACAAACAGAGGCAAAGGTTAAGAGTCAGACAGAGATAGGGGATGAACACAAAGGTGAAACACAGTACAGTATGGGATTAATTAAGGGCATTGAGACCTTGAAATAATCAATGAAGTTGACCTTTCTTTTTTAAAACTTCTTCTTTGTGTGTATCATCAACTATAATACAAGACTATATTCCCTCAATGGTCCCTTACCTAAAAATCCAGGCTTGCACTGACACTGGAAGTCTCCCATCCCGTCCTTACACAGGCCTCCATTCTGGCATGGAGCAGAGTCACACTCGTCTATGTCAATCTCACACTTGGCACCTGAGAGAGAAACATCAGAGGCTGTAGCACTCAAACAAAAGCTACAGTTGGGTATTGTCGACATAGCAATGATAGGAAATACAACGTAAAAACCATTAATGATTATCTTACTCCTGCTGTTGAATGCTTAAAAGCTTCTTCATTCAAGTTGTTAATACATGTATGTTAATTACGTTAATAAACACCACAGTAGGTCAATCTCTGACTGGTGGTTTACCTGTGAACCCAGCCATGCAGGTGCAGACGTATCCCGCCCCGACCTCCTCACATGTCCCCTTATTCTGACAGGGATTCAGGAAGCACTCATGGAAAACCTGCAGGAACAGCCAATCAGATCAATCTGTCACACAGACAGTAAAACATTCGATGAAAACACTCCTTAAAACTTGTCCATTGAGTCCTTCAGTTGGTGTTCTGCTCATAAATTTGAGACCTTTAATGATGATAAAATGTGAGAAATAATCTAAGTTTAGACAAGATTATGACTAACCTGACTGCTTGCTTGGTAGTCCTCAATGACCTCCACCTCTGGAGCTGCAGTCACACTCTCCTCTTTGGGAAGAAAACTGGAGCCAAAACCTGACAATGACACCCAGAGAAAATAGAGGCAATGTAAGCAAAGACAAGTCGGAAAAACACAGCAAGGATCTTTCCCCTCGCTACCAGACTGTTGTGATCTGTCTGAACAAAAGCCTGTATTCTTTTTGAGAACTGGCAGCATGTCCTAACCACCGTTCATTCCCACACTTCAGGCATGCAATGTTATTCATTTCCATTCTGCAGCAGAGCAATAAAAGTCATATTATTTCCATTTCCCCCCTGATCCCGTGCAGTAATTCCTTTTCCAATTGGACTGAGCTGTCACAACACAGATCAGACACCACACAACTGGAGCGATGGCAGCAAGTTTTCGAAACTGTAGAAAATCTTTCACGAAGAGTGGCTGACACAGAACAGTTCCCTATATTTTGCTCTCTGCTGACTCCACTTGGCACATCCTGTAGAAATTTAACATAAGTCATTTTACATGCCAACTCAACACAGTACAATGGTGTTAAAATAGAACTCTGCCGTGTGAAAATCTGCATTTTGTCAAACGTTGCACACATCTGCTCACATCAGAGATAATTTGAACTGGAGCTAAGGAACAAACTATGATACCATAGTTTTAGTTTTAATTAACATAATTTTCTAGGACTCTTTCTACATCATTGCAACATAAAATGTATATAATGCCTATATTTTGAGATTTCATTTGAAACTAAGTCATTACAAAAACAATATTATATTATAGATATCAATAGAGGACATGTGTGTGTATTTGTGTGGGTCTGACCTGAAAAGGATTTTGTTTTTTTCTGGTCAGGGACACTTACTGGAGCAGTGCTGTATGGTGGTTGCCCCGGTAATGGTGGTGGTGCCATAGAAGGGACAGGAGAGGCAGTAGGAGCGGCCAGGTTCAGGCTGGTAGTAATCTCTAGGACAAGGGTAACAGGGAACCAGACCGGTACGGGAGAAATGACCAGCCGAACAGGGGACTGCAGGAGTGGAGACCCGAGAAGATCAGAGGAGAGGAGCAGAATCATCCAAAATAATCAAAAAAGTGAAAGTTTTCTGGTTGACAGGTCGAGCATTTTGAAACGTTGTAGGTTATTTTTGTATTTTAAATGGGAAACTCAGGTAGCAAAAGTTGTCACAGTTTCCAGATTTATCATCCAACTTTAAAGGGCAATCATATGAAATAGTAGGAATTTCTGATATAATTGCACATGAATGCCAAACACTTACAGACACATTTTTGCTTACAGGCTGGAATTGTATTTATTTTTGTTACCTAGCAGCATTTTGGATTAACTTAAGAATGATTATGGCTTTTCAAAGTTAAAATAAGCAAGTTGATAGGACATTAAGGGAGTGCACTCCACACTGTCAAACTGCATCACCTCCACACTCTGTCTCATCCACTGCTCCTCTGGTGACAGTCGAGGTCTCGTCAGGACAGACGAGACACTCCCTGGCGCCAAAACCAGGCTGGAAGTGACCCAGCGGGCATGACTCGCAGATCTCCAACCCATTCAGAGAGTGACTACCAGGCTTACACTGCCCTGCAAACACATGCAAATCAACACATCATGAGAAATATTCAGACACAGAAAAACAATATCAGTTCTACAAATAGCAAATCCTGGATTTAGTCTTCATTTACATCTGAGGACATGTATGAAAATTAAGCTCTATTTGTGAATCACTTGTAATTAGTTTTTCCTGCTTGTGCAAAGGAACATCATTATACATTTGTATTATCAAAATGTACCAGATACCATCTAAGTTATTTGTAAATGCTGTTTGTCCTTCAGTAAAGCTGAGGTCTGACGGTGTGAATGCATTTTACCTTTGCACTCAGCGACACTGCGGGAGTGAAGGTAGGCCGTGGAGGTTTCCTCAGGGCAGGACTTGCACTCCAGCTGACCCTCCTGGTCCTGGTAGGAGCCCAGCCAGCAGCTCGCACACTCGTTATGTTCCAAGGAAAAGTATGTTCCCACCGGACATTGGACTGCAACAGCACATAGAATTAGTGATTTACTGGTAACATAAAACTTTTATAGCAGTATTACATTTTCTTGAAATGCCATGTATTTTATATTGTTATAAAGGTAAGTAAACCCTATTCCACGAATAAAAAGGTGGTTAGATGAGTTTAGGTGGGTGTACCCTCCATTCAATCCCCTCCCACTCACCACACATCCTGCCTTTGAGCATTGAGCCCGGCCTGCAGGACAGAAAGGCCTTCTTGCTCTCCAGAGATCTGGGATCAGCTACAATCATCTCTGACGACACGTGGAAACTGGACAGCGGCTGCTTTGCCAGCGTTCGCTTCAGACGATTAGTCAGTTGCTCCAGGGTCCGCAGGAGTCTCTTCTGATTGGCCACTTCTATTGAGTCGTTCCTCGATAGGGGCAGAGGGATGCTTGCTGGGAGAATGGACAAAGTTTAAAGGACTGATAGCTAACAACTGATAGTACTGAGTATATAAAAAACACAGATTTTTATATATATATATATATATATATATATATTTATAATGGGTATAACACACATAATATTGCCATATATATATATATATATATATATATATATATATATATATATATATATATATTTATAATGGGTATAACACACATAATATTGCCATTATGCCGACCATAACATATACATATATTCCCAGCACTGCAAAAGCTCAATAAAGACATTTAATATACCTGTGATGTTGAAAAAGATCTGGATCTTCTGGTCTCTGGTGGGTCCTCTGATTTTTCGGTGCCTTTTGGTGCGTTGGTGGGATTGTATGCTGCTGTCTTGCTGCCGCCTGGCAAGCTGCCGGGTGCTTGTGGCAAAACCTGACTCAAAGTAGGCATAGTCCTGGGCACCTTGAGGACCCCAGCTGTTGCTCCAACCCCCTGGTACTGAGTAAATATTACACAGGGAATAACAATGAGCTAATAAGATGCTTCACTTAAAATACAGGTGGGATGTTTAGTGAGGATGTATTGTGAGCATGTAAATCCTACCAATAGAAAATCCGTTCTCATAGTCGTAGTTATACTCTAGACAGTGACCCTGTGACATCACCTCCAACTTGCAGGTGACATCATCGCTGCTACAAATGTTGGGGAGCTGTGGAGAAAAAAGCAACATGTGTCTGAGGGTAGATTTTCAACAAATCAGTGTGTATGTGTGTGTATGTATAGAAGTCCTCACCATGCCTCCCAGTTTGGTGTTGAACTCCCCAGTAAATGATTTGACCAGGTCCACATCGTCACAGCGAGACGCTTTAAACAGCATCTCAAAGGGCTTGAACCCGTTGTTTGCTATTCGGTTCACTGGGAGAGACAAAAAGGGTTTTATACAGCACAGTGCTTTATTTCAATTTTCTGGAGTGTATCTGCAGTAAGGACACGTACCTGGGTGCAAACAATAAGCCACAGTGCAGTGTAGACAGTAAGTAGCTAAATATTTAAAGAGGAAGTAACAGAATACCTGTGCTGCGCTTACCTGAGCAGTCGGGTCTGTCTGGTGAGTAGGGTGGTTCCCACACGCCATTGTAGGCACAGAAGTAGCTGTGCACTGCATCCTGAGTGAAACTGTAGCCGTCTTTACAATGAAGAGTACAGTTAACGCCTTCCTCCTCTTCAGAGCAGATGAACTCTCCATTCACTGGGACATATGGCTGTTCACAGGTCGTCCCTGGACACACACATAGTATATAACACCTTAAAATACCATATTAATGTAATACAAATACTGCAAATACCCTTTCATACTGGCACTTTAAATAACTAAAACTAAAAGCAAAAAAAAAAAAAGACAGAATATACTGAAGAGGAACACTGTAAATAGGGGATAGACAGTTTAAACATACTGCATAAACATATAGATATGGTAAAAGACAAAGACAAAGATATACAAATTACACAAAAAAGGTATATTCATACAACAAGACTCAACAAAAGCTATTTAAAAAGCCAGTTCTATACCTTGCACATTGATGGTGAGGTTGCAGGTACGGCTGTTTCCTGCTGCATCAGTAGCTGTGTACTGGACCAGAGTCTCTCCTACTGGGAACTGAGAGCCTGGACTATGGCTACTGGTCACTGTGAGGCGACCACCTGAGAGAGACACACATTACAAAAGTGTTATAGACATACAGTACATTTAACACACTCATCATTACAATATTACACAAATATACTTATCTTTATACTCTTTTTTTTAATCCTTATTGACTTGTGACATATCAGCATTATCGCTTAGCACTGAGCCAATTTAATTAAAGACCTGTTGTTGTCTTTCATGGTGATAACATTTGGATTTCTGGGAATTGAGACAAACTAGCTGATATTTCCACAGATGCGTTTTTGGGCATTTACTAGTAAAAAACGCATCATCTTACTTTTCACTTATATTTGCCTTTAGAAGAACATTATTTTTCATTTTTTCCAACCTTATCTTGAGTCAAAAGTATTACTCAAATTATCCTGCAGAGGGCAGTCCTGGCCTTACTCTATTTTCCAGGACTAAATGAGTCATTCTTTGTAAACCATACAAGTTATGTTAAACAATGATATGTTGACATGGGAATGGTGTGTCTGGGCATCACATGGCAGCTCTTGGGATTGGAAAGGGAAAATTGCTATAGTCTGGTTGGCTTTGAAAAAATAAGTGAAGAAAGGGATGGATAGAGGGTTGGGAGAGGCAGCGGTGATGACAGGAGTGTATGAGTGTGTGTGTTTGCATTGTGAGTCTTGCCTGTAGGCTGACACAAAGACTGTGAACAAAAACAGTGAAAACATCTGCACTGCAAGTGTAAGAGAGACAGGCAGGATTAAAAAACAAAAGGAGAAGGTGGGAAAAGTGAGCGATTGACCTTTCGTTCCACTCCAATCCACCTCCTCCATTAAACGTCGTCCGAACAGGGCTGACACACGTCTGGCCTACTGGAGTCTGGTGTCTCCCCTTATATATAGCCTGTGTGTGTGTTTGTAAGTGTTTATGTGTGTGTCTGCCGAGTGGCGACTATTTATAGCGCTGGCATCAGGGTGTGGGCCTGGAAAAACAAAACACTGACGTCGAAGCTGAGCTGGGTTGACGTCGTGTGGCCCCAAAGCAGCCGCAGCAGCCTGTTATTACAGTGTGTGTGTGTGTGTGTGTGAGACGAGTGTGTGTGCGAGTGTGTGTTTGATGGGGGTACACCTCTGCAGACAGGTGGGGAACGAGCACGCTGGGTCTCGGGAGTGAGACGTTCAGTTTGAGGCCTGTGTTTGTGTGTGTGTGCCCGTGCCTGCCTATGTTTCTGTACACACACAAGCACATATCTGAGCCGTGTTAGTGTTATTTTATGTGTGTGTATGGAGTCAGAGCCAGTGGATTACATGGGCCTGGCTGTGGGCTGGAACGCTGGAGGAGTCTGGCTTGTTGTCTGTCACCACCACGGCTGTTTGGGTATAGCTAGAGCGCCAGGAGAAAGCCCGCCAGCTCTACGATATTTAGTCTATTTGGCAGAGTGGCCTTGATGCCCTCCTTTATAGCAGGATCAGTCTGGATTGTTAAGCATCAGAGTAGTGAGCGTAGCAGGGTGGCCTAGGCTGGAAAGAGAAGACTAACAGGTAGCGTATTAAATGCTCACAACAGCCAGTATATGTGCCTTGTGACCTCTTGAACTGCCCTTGAACAAGACAATAAGTGCTGTTTTTTTCACTGAGCTTCTTTCACTGAATATAAGTGATTGTCATGAAGTCTAGATCTATTTTTTAGATCTCCAATAAAAGAGTTACTAAGAGGACATCATGTTGATTTATTAACACTTCAACTAGTTCAAACCTTAGAGAGATTCAGCAGGTACATTTCTCAGCAATCAAACACTAGATGACAGTGACAATTTCAATGACTGCTAATCTATAAAGATCTCACTGTACATGTTTAATCTGCATTTGCCTCATATTTAGTAGAAATATGTTTATGTGCAAACATAAAAAGACTGTGTATCCCAACTATACCACTGTAAGAAATGTATGGTGAAGGAAAACTGTTTGGGATTTTTTCCAGAGCACTTCAGTGTCGGTTGGTACTGTATGAGTCAGGTATTAGTGGTCTACATTTACAGTAAATGTGCAGAAGTGGAAAGTAACTACACACTGAACAGTGCATAGTATATATTAATATATAAAAGTGTTGAAGTACTTTATTTTTTTTTGTTGTGTGTGATTGTTTTTGTCTAGTTCAGTAAGTTTGAGACAAAATTAGTCTAGCTTTTACTACCATACATTTACCTGATTGTAGTTACTAGTCTCTTTAAAGATAACGTTTTTACATACATATATTAACATATCATGAGTTTATGAAATAGAATGCACTTCCATAGATTAAGTTAAATAACCTCAGAATCAATGTCCACTTCTCCCATGTTTTCAGCAATTCAAATTAAATTAAGTACAATTAAATCTAATTATTTGGAATTTATTAGTGTATTACGCTACCCAACATCATATAAAATAGGTAATAGATAAACTTGTGGATAGTTAATAAGAGCCTTAGCACCACCGGGTTCAACTCCTCAATAATTTACCACTCTAAAAGACATTATCAGGGGGCCTTCTGTCATCCTTTTTATGAGGACTTTTACTGTTGATACTTGAGTACATTTTGCTGTTAATACTTCTGAACTTGACTGCTGTACTTTTAGTTGTAATGTACTGCAGTTTTCCTATTTCAGAATATGAATACCTCTGGCAGAACCTCAGCTGGGCCTGTTGGGAACTACATGGATATTTACAGTGGGTGTAATGCTGGAGTGTCAACTTTGCTAAGACAGTGATTAATATCCAGATCTATTGTGTATTGCAGTCACTCTGATTAAGAGAAAAAATATGATTTGACAAGTACTGCAAAAACATTTAACTCCCATATGTGTCAAGTTCTCTGAGTGCTCACATAATTATACAAATGACTGTGTGAACAATGGATGGAATGAGTGCAAATTCTCACAAAAGAGCCTTTTTATAGCAAAAACACCTGCTTCCCTCTGCTGTCTCCGTCTGTTTTAACATTAATGACATTAACAGACACTGTAACAACTTCATCTGCCCACTAGTCCAATTCTGTCTATATCTCTCTCTTAAACAGAGGCACACAAATGAGGCATTGATGCACACAATTACAATCCATCCTCTCATCACTGGACCAAATGTCCGGTGTCTCTCACCATTATTCACACACACAGACACACACACACACAGACACACACACACACACACACACACACACACACACACACACACACACACACACACAGACATAAAGCCCTCTCCTGATCCCCTTTTTCCAGTCACCCAACGGAAAAGATCCTGTTTAACCATCATCAGTGGAGGAGGAGGAGGGTGGAGCGGAGTGGAACAGAGGAGCAAAAGAATAAACCATCTACGGAGCTGCCGTCTGAGAACGGCGACTAGACATACCTGAGTTGTCGGAAAACTGTGGCACCTCCCAAACGACCGCCGACTCCGTGTCTGTGGCCTGGACTGTGGGCGGCGACCTGCACCTGTCAATCACTGGGGGCTCAGTATCTAGGAAGGGATATAACGTTGTTACCGGTAAGTGGAATTCTAGACGACACACAATAAACACATTTGTGAACATTAAACATATCGATTTCAGTCTTCTTAGTTTTAGCACACATATAATCAATTCCTCCCAAGACTGGAATAGACTATGGCAATATTAGAGAAACACGGGGAGCGGAGTGCTACGCTGTGATCTGACTTTTTCGATGCAGCAGTACAGAGTGTCAGAGGGCACTAGTTAAACACATGTCTCTAATAAAAAACCACAGCGTTCCACCACCATAATAACATATGGAAATGTTCACGGCTACCATGCTTGAGGTTTTTCCCCCTGACTGCTGTGATTATCGAGCGGTTGACATGGGACACCCCTATTTTTCACTCTCTGCAGTAACCCCGTTTGGCACCTGCTGGGGGCGGACGGACTCCTCAATTAAATCACAGTTTTACACTGAATGACAAAAAAGAGCTGCAGCACAGAAGTAGGCGGATGGAGTAAGAAACACACCAGGCAGTAAAGTTTGGGACTGATGGCTGGAGAGGCTGCTGGTTTTTGCAAGTATATCAGCTCATTATGTTAAAAGTTAAATGTTGATTTTTTACCCCCATGCACACTACAGCGGATTAAAGTCTTGCCCTTACATGTGACAGAGTTCTGTTATTTTCAACTCAGTATAAAGCTGCATGTACAATATTAGACAGTTTTGCTTTCAAATTGCTGTCACCCTAAGCATATGGTTAGTATAGGCCTCTGAAAAACATTGTTGCCCTGGGTTGAGGCCAATGACTTTTAAGACTGAACTAATGTTGCTAATTGTCATCGATTTATGACATGTAAAAACTGTGACGCTTGTGGACATGTTTTTTGTCTGACAAAGACCTTAGACTGATCAAAAAATTTTAAGGATTCAAGGATGTTTTTCCTTGATTTCTCCTGCTCAGTCTTTTAATCAGTTTTGGTGTGATCCACATGGTAGATATTGTGGTTTAGAGTGCTACAAGATCAACCACTTACATGCAAACGGTATTTAAAAGCTTGAATTGAACTTTGTCAGCACTGCCATGAAAAAATAAATGTTTATATCAGTCATCTAAAACATATTTCACATGTATACAAAGGAGCTCAGCTGTGTGTACTTGAGCCAGTATTAGCAAGACAAGAACGAGACAAAACAATAGATAGAAATCCAAAAAGTTGACCTCACTGTTATTAGGGGAGACGCCTCGTCTCAGTCAGATGTGATGTCTTTTTTGATGTCTTGAAAGCCACTATGTATACAATTTATTGTTTCATGAGTATAACGTCTTTCAAGTTATTCTAATGTCATAGGCTTTTGTTTTGCAGAAAAATGAGGCAATCCCAGTGAAAACTGGCTCAGCCTTTGTGTTGTTTTCTGTTTATTAATTCTCCAAACTGGGGATGATGCGCCAAAGTCCAAGATTTCCAAGTTCTATATGTAGAGTTCTTGCTTTATATCTCATTAATTTTTGTTTATTAATTGATTAAATTTGATTAATTGATTAAATTTCTAGAAAAGATATGAAAAAAGACCTAAAAAGCCTACATTGTGACCAAAGTCTTTCACTTTTTCTCTGCTTTTCCCTCTCTCAATAAAACGAGCCATGTGAGTCATGCCGCAGGCCATATGCAGCATACATTGTTTGCGTTGATGCAGTCTCCAGAAGGATGAACTCACCGACGACAGTAACTGTGAAGGAGCAGTTGGCCTGGTTCCCCGAGCGGTCGGTCGCAATGTAAGTGATGGTTTGCTTTCCGATGGGGAACAGCTGGGGAGGGGTGTACACCGGCTTCACCTGCACCGCCACCTGGAGGAAACAGTAAAGTACGAAGAACTGACTTAAAACTGAACTTAACAAGTAGCATAATGAGAGATAGTGTTTTCCTGTACCAAGATATGTAAACTCTTGATTTACTTGTAAGCACCAGGATATAATTCACTAATTGGTAATAATATGAAACTAGCCTCAGTGTGTTAATTTGATCACATATAGTATGAAATGTATGTTAGATAGATTATCTTGGCTAGTGACCTATAAAAATTAAGTAGCACGTTTATGATCCCTCGTCAGGTTATGGTCCTTCTGTCGTTATGGAGTTTTCCTTCATGTACTGTTTCATTTGTCGAGGTAAAATTATCTAGTATAATATAAAAAAATTGCAATAATTATAGAAATGTCAGAAAAAAAGACTCAAGATTAACACCGAGAAGTGACTGAGAAGTTCTTGCTGGCTAAATTTTTTTTTTATTTAATTTCAAACATCCTTTTGTTCCAGCTTTTGAAATGTTACTGAAACTTGGACATTTTCCACTATTTTCCAATATTTTATAGACATAATGAAAATCATTGCATCCCTCATACTGTACACTTTGTTTTGTAAAGTATCAAACCTCTTCTTTAGAGTTGTCGGTGGCAGTCGGGACGTCCCAGCTAACGTTGGCGGTGCCGCGCCGCTCATCCGTCTCTGCAACAATGTTCACGGGACACTGGATCGATGGTGGTTCGGCATCTGAAGACACACGTTATAGAGGAAGGAGAGAATCAGTCGAGTAACTGGAGACTGCTTTATCTGACTCAAGCTAATTAAATTAGAATTTACATACAGTATGATTCAAATATTGCAGATGTTCATCCCATCACACCCTGTATACACTGACCTCAGTCTGCTCCTTATTATCACTGAGGAAGTACATGTATGATGTCATTTGACCTCTTTAATCACAAGACGTCACACACTCATTATTGCTCATTACTGAGTCAAAGAGAGAGTGCACCACTGTCATTGTCCCAACAAGACCAATTCCCACTGACGTTACATTTACACTGTCTGTGGATGTAACTGCCCATTATCTCTCTTCATCCATTAGCTCAACATCAGGCCACAAAGGTAAAGAGCACAAGTTAATAGAAATAGAAGTGAAATGAAGTGTGAAACATGCTTTATATCTTTGTCAAAACAGTTGGGATCATGGAAAAGGGAGCTCTATCTTGGATACATTACAATTTTTGGTCTTGATAATCAGTAAAACAGAATATCCAAACATCCAGCAACTTTGTGCTGGTAAATCCAAGTGAAATGGCCATTGCGGTTTTTCGGTTTCACAAGGTGGAAGCTGCAGACTCCTTTCATGCCAAATGTTGATCTCCGTCTGTAGCTTAACCCATATTAGTCCCAGCAGACCACTGTTTAAGTGATGCTTGTTATAAACCAATTGGTCTGTCTCGCTATCAATCAATACATTAATAGCTTTGGTCCCAACGAGTAATTGAGGTTGCTTGGCTATAACATAATAAAATTTAGAAGTGTCCTACTCCCTTCAACGTGGGAAATAGTTGCCACGTGTTGTGTTATTTATTGGATATTCACACTTTAAGTGTTGACCCGTGACCGCTTTCGTGGTTTGACTTGAGAAAAATGGAGAAAAAGTTACTTTGAGTGAACGTTTGCTGTTGCACTTGCACTAAATTTTACCATGTATTATTCATCAGTTTTGAGGCTGTTGTAAGCCCATATTTGCTTTCAGTTTTACCAAAACAACAAATTTAAATTCTACAAATATATAAACCATCACCAACATCCTGAATGCAATTATTCACATCAAATATTTCTTCTTTTTCAAACAGACCCTGATTATTCTAAAAAAGGCAGCGTGCAACCCGTCCATTTTGAGGCAGATCATTTATTGTTTTTGACTTGGGATTAAAGGGTTCAAATGAAAAACAAACATCATGCCAAATGTTGATCTACTGTATTTACTGCCAGGTACAGTAAACAGCAATGGGACAGCAGTAGCATTGAGATTTGAGAAACATGGACGCGTCTGTAAGATCCCAATATTGAATGCTCTCACTTTCATTCACATTTTAACTAACTTGCCGTTGAGTAATGTGTTTATGGCGGACAAAAAAAGTTACCAGCTAACTCACCAGCTAACATGACCATTGGATGAAAGAGTTTCTTCCTTTTACTCATCCTCCATGCAGCATGTCATAATAATGTGAAGCCAGCACAGTTCAGTTCAACTCAGTTGGAGCCTGCAGTAAATGAGTAATGCCTCCAATAGTTGAAATCTCCCATCGATCGACAGCGGCCTTGCCTGTTGCGTTATGTAAGAGAGTTGTTCCCATCTGGACCTGATGACCCATCCGCTTAGGCATCCATCTCTGCTAAACACTAACACACTTAGCTCCAATCGGCTCCATTCATCTTCATAACAAGGGAGGAATATTTCACTCTGGGTGTCATCAACATGAAGTGAGAGTCGAAGGGAGCCAGAAGCTCACTAAAAGCACTTTTAACTCTGTAATAACTTTCTATTTCTTATCTCCTCATAATGTGCCGCCCATATTGCAGCACTCCATCTTTCTATCTCATCTACATTTTCTTTTTAATATCTCTTTCTCTCTTCCTGTACTGTTTCCTTCGGCCCATTTGTGCCTGAGGGGATCACAAACACTCATCTTTTCTCCACCACCCCATTATAAAACACCTACAGATGACTCATCCTCCCCTCTCACCTCCCTGTCCGCCCTGCCTCTCCGTTCGTTTTCATCTTTATGGCACCTCTTCCTCTCTTAACGACAGCAGTGCCTTCATTAGCAAACTTTCACCGTGAGGAAATGAGGGGATTGAGGACATTTGGGGGGAGGCGAGCAGAGGCACTGTGCACCACCTGTTTCACCTGCAAGGCATCTGGAGGGCTGCACCGTATTATAATGATCTCCAGCCCTGTCGGAGTGGAGGGGAGAGACTTGAGAGCTCGGACATGGTATGGTTTGAGTTAGTGACCCGAGGCCTGCTTCAAAACGAGGTTAGCGCCATTCTCACCATTCACAAAGTGAAGAAAAATGCAGAGAGGGGAAATAGAGAATGGAAAACTTTCTTCCTCCAAGTTTCCTGCTGTTTTCTTTTTATATCTTCCTCTTTCTCCACGTAGTCTGTATCTTTCTCTTTTGCTCTTTTAACAATCCCTTTACTTCTGCCTTGCAAATAAACTTACATGTTACAAGTGTTATTCACTGTAACCCTGTAAAATTAACTGTGGTCCCAGTTTGCCAAATTGAATTTACAAACGACCCAAGGGGGGAAATCTGTTTTCAGGTACAGCCAAATAAGGCCAAGTCCTACTTATCTATTTATGTTTTTCACAGGAGGGGAATGGTCTTAGATAGTTTCTCTAGTCTGCAGAAGATGAGTATATATATGCATATATATATCCAGAAAGAGTTCAACATTTTGAGAAATTGGCTTTCACATCCTTGTTGAAACCCTACAACCAGTTTACAGCCCTTACCCTTACTGACCCTGACTTCTGACCTCAGGACTGAAGGTCAGTGAAAATATGAATTTCCTCTTTAGGGAAACACACACACACAGAGTACGTTACCTGTGCAGACGGCTTTATAGACATTGGCTGTCCAGTTCCCAGAGCCCAGGCACACCGCCTTCCTGGTTCCCTGGAGACTGTAGCCTTGACGACAGGTGAGCAGGCAAGAGGAGCCCGGCGACGCTGCCCTCTTCACGCAGGCAGGGGGCGACAGCAAGATGTTCTTCAGGGTCACGATGGGGGGGCAACGCACCTCTGGGGAGAAATTGGGAGAAACCAAGAGATGAATGTGATATCTGATATAATTTATTTTGTTCTTTGAAAAATACCTGAAGACCAAAGCAAAAATGAGAGTTAAACTGGTTCAACTCTCTTTTATTGTTCACTATCAAAAGTAGTTGAATATTTTTTCCAGAACTGCCCTGAGCTGAACTGGCATTTGGCATTAATAAAATCCAAATTGCTACATAAAAAATCTATTGAGTACTAGAAGATAGAGCCGGTCTGAGCAGAAAAGACAGAACAAAACATGCAAATAAACCTCTTCCAAGATCATGAGCGTGTTTCCTGTGTTTATACCCGTTAAAATGATAAAATCTTACTTTGAACTGGCTCCACTATAAATGCTGACAATAAAGCTATTTTCAGGGGCTGTCTATCAGAAACTGGCACAAAAACAACAAACATTTGGTCGGAAATCAAGTTAGGAAAGCACTGACCACAGGACTCGCACACTGGAGGCTTTTTATGCATTTTTGGGACGCAGGCCAGTGCGGCTTTCACTTTATGATGGATAGATCATTCTCATTCTCTCCTCTTACTCCTTTACATTGGCTTTAGCTTTAGGCGCTATAAAGGGAAAAATCACTGAGAGGGAGATTTCAATCAGATGAAAAAATATCTCTGCATCCTCTCAGGTCAGCCGGGGCGATCCCGTTTCACCACAGTGCAAACAAACACTAAAACAAACCACTCAGCTGCTACAGCAGCCCACACAGCCCTGTTCGCTGTGTTAAAGAGGTAACGACAGACTGCGGGGAAACGCAGAGATGGTCAAACAAACAAGCTATAACTCAGTCGGAGCACGCGGGCAAGAGATGGTAGTTATCGATAAACAGAGAGAGTTTTTTCCGGAAGTAGACGGGTCGGGTTTTTTAAATAGAGCAGCTAGCTGGTTGGTTGGAAGTGAGTCAGTGCAGGCCGGAGGTTTGTGGCTCTCACACTGTCCCTTTTTTGTGTGTTGGTGTGCCTGACCTGGGTGCTCTCTGCGGCGGGCATGAGTGTGTGCAACTATTTTAACTTAACTATCAGTTCTGAAGTGTGTGGGTAATTTTGTGTACAAGTGTATATGTGGTGACTGTAGTTTTGCTATGAGAAAGCAGATGTATCTTTCTCTGGATGATGTAGTGTGGTTCTGTGCAAATACACACCATATGTTTGACCACTGTGCATGTGTGGGTGTATGTTCTCATGTGTGTTTACATACGTGTGTAAAACCAAATGTTTTTACATAGAAATACCCATACCGTGTGTTATTTTAGACTCATTCATCTGATAAATGACCTTTCTGTTTTTTCAGTTAGACACAAATCACTAAGTAAAAGCTAAACAGATGATTGTTTAATTTAATAGTTTAGCTTGTAGTTAAATACTTTCAGGCTAGAAGAAAGATGTACTGCTAGACAAATCCAGTGTGTGTGTTTGAGTGAAGGCAGGGCTGCGCCATTTATCGTGGAAAATAATGCAAATTGAATAACCACATAAAGAAATCTAATTTAACTCCATATATGAAGGAACCACAAGACTTTGGATGAAGACAAATGAAAACAAACAAAAAAACTAGCGGTTGATATAAATTAATTCCTTTGGAGAGGACATAAGTAAAGTGAGTTATGCTGGGATTGAACTGTGACCCAGTGTCTCCTAGCAGATTTATATTAGGATGTTTGCCAGAATGGCCACATATAAATTACACATATATTTCAAACCTGGTATAAATTAACTATTGATGAATTTATAATTCAGAACAAGAGCTATATCAGCAGAATAAACTAACTGCCAAATGATTGATCGCACAAGAACAGCTTATGTCTCACTCTTTACTATACAAACAAATAAGACAGCTACGATTTAATTAATATTTTCTTTCCGCTTCAACTCAAAGTGCAGTCATCATAACAGGCTTTCTTCCAGATGTAACAAACATGGTGAGATAGTGGTTGGAGGTGATGAAGGCTTACCCACACACCGAGGTTGGGGTCCACTCCACTGGGAGTTGGCCTGGCAGGTGAGTCTGGCGTCTCCCTCTAGCCTGTAGCCTCGCTCGCAGCCCACCTGACACTCTGCCCTCGGGGAGGCGACGCCATTGCTGCACCTCAAGAAGCCATGCTGGGGCCGAGAGAGGGGTGGGCAGGAGCGGACTATGGGTTGAATAAAAGATAAACATGAGAATCCACTCCAAAAACAGAAAAACAAAAACTGACATATATATTGCTATATTTCACTGGATCCATTTACCTCCTTTAATTATTGCGGTTTCATTTGTTGTAAGCACTTTTGAATATTCTTGAAAACTGGGATAGAGAAAGAAAACCTCTTTCTTTTAAAAATGAAAGTTAAGAAAAACTGGGAGTTTGAAAATGAAAGAAAGTGAGACGGATCCAAAAGCAACAGACAGGGATGAAGCAGCATTTTCAACTACCTATCATGGTTTCTTTTAGCCAATTTAGCTAAACTTGTAAACGCAGGTAGTGTATATAAATCACAAGAGGAGGAGAAAGCAATAAATCAATTGCAGGAATGTACAGCACTATTATCATGTTTAGCTGCAACTTGGGACCTATCATTTAACCCATAAGTGTGAAAGTCCCTATGAACTAAAAGAAAGAATCATCATGTGTGCCTGTTCTGAGTTATGCTGAGGTCTAGAAAAGGGTGTGTAGTATGTTATTTCTCATCACCACCCATAGACAGACAGGCGGTTCAGAGGAGACCCCCTCCCTCAGGGCTCAACAAGCTGGGAGGTCCTACAGTATGTGGCAAAAACTAGACATACTCTAACACATACAAGCAGACATATGCACACATACTCAGAAAATATATACCCAAAGCCACAACCATAAATCTTTAACACACACCCATGAATATTCAGTGTCTTGGTATTTCTATGAGTCACACTGTTGCCATCTTTCTGTTAAAACTGGCACTTTCCTCATTAATTTCTTGACCTTTCCAACTCCCTTCCTGTCTTTATTTCCTTTCTGCTTTCTTGAACTTCCTCACACTCTTGCTTCCTTATGTGCTTCCTTTCCTCACATCCTTTCAATCTTACAGTCTCTCCTTTTTAACTGAATCCTCCTTAGCTTTTGTTCCTCTCAGCATCTGGCCTGCCAGAAAGCAGTAGTCTCCCAGTGAACGTAAATTCCTTGTTCAGTCTAAACACATATGATCTCAATACACGAGAGATGAAAATCTTTATAACACCGACACATAGACGCTCACTC
This sequence comes from Lateolabrax maculatus, assembly GCA_031216445.1. Lineage (NCBI taxonomy): Eukaryota > Metazoa > Chordata > Actinopteri > Acropomatiformes > Lateolabracidae > Lateolabrax > Lateolabrax maculatus. Next base: position 6,614,516 of record CM062207.1, read on the forward strand.
TGGCTTGTAGGAGACTTGCAGTGAATCAGTACAACAGAATAACTGACTCTTGATACGTCGATTTAGTGCTACATAAATGTTTATGAAGGTTTCGCAGACATCAGAAGGGAGGCGGCAGGCTCTGAGGGCTTTGATGGACGTCCCGTAGCTTAATGAGGAATTATATGAGACATGTGGTTTGAAGGAACCTGCTGGGATCAATCAGACAAGCTTGTATGTAATCACTATATAGCGAGGATTATATTCTATTGTATGATACTGTATGCATTATGCAAAAAGCATGTCACTTGCATAAATTATACAGTTTGGAGATATTTGGCTATAACTAGAGCTGGAACACAGGATCGCATTATCTTACTTATACACCATTCATTTTCTTAAGGATTATTTTTACTTTATTGGATACGTTACTATTTTCTGTCATTGTTTAAAGTAAACAATTAATCCATTAATTGAGAATTAATTAATAAAATAATCATCACTTGCAGCTGTACTTTTAATAAAGTGACCCATTTGCAAATTTTTAGTGGCAGTTAGTTATGACATAAGAAAGACAACATAAGTTTGATGAAAAGACATTATGGACACGTCCACCTGTGATGCTTTTAATCTCATCATCATGCATGAGGCGTGGTTCCTCCTCACCTCTGCAGCTGGCAGGTGTCCCTGACCAGGTGCCATCTGCCTGGCACAGTCTGATGCTGGCTCCCTGGAGGTCAAAATCTGGCTGGCATCGCACACCACAGGCCGCATCAAAGTGGTTGTTACATACATTTTGGATGAAAAAGCCATTTTCTGGAGGAGACAGTGCTGGACAGTACACCACTGGCAGAAGAAAAGACAAGAGAAGAAAGGAGAAAAATGTTGTGAAATCCTTAATTTCATATTGTAGCCAACACAAAAAGACATTCAGAAACAAACAGACACAATATAACACACACACACATACACACAGAAAGCCTTCTGGTGGTAAACACTGACACAGTGGAAAGTTATTGTTCCTGACAAATACAATAAGAAAGCGTGAAAGCAGAAAATTACAGGTTGTCAAACATCACGCCCCAATCTACACAGAGGGAGGAAGAGAAAGCACAACACAGTCCATGAAACTGATGATTAATGGACATGACCATTATGTTAAGATGAACTGCTGTGTGGAAATCACTGGCTCATTCTTCAAGAGGGCCACGGGAATTACTGGTAGCAGATTCATAATACGGGATGCTGTCATATCAATCTCATACTTCTGTGGAAAACTGTGTTTGTGTTCCAGGTGATTCATCATTTATCACTACATTTACAAACCCACTTTTCACTGCCCTTACCCAATGTGCTTATTGGCCACAAATTCTCCCATATTTTTTACTTGTTTATTCACATGTTAAAACCTTTATATAGTTTTGCCCATTATTACAAACTCATTAGGCATGGAAATCACAATTTCCATGGTTTACTCACTGACTTAGTGGGGACAGAGTGAGATAAAGAGATGAAGTATGCACTTGGAAGGAGGAATAAAGGATATTATAAATACGTTATCTGCAAAATATGTGAGTGATTTCCCTAGTTTATTTTTTCTTTACTGACTGGCTGCCCTTGAGTGTAGATAAGTAAGGTAAGTCATACTAAATTAGTCACTGTAGGAAAATTTGTCATCCATGTGCATCTGTTTTGGAGGAACCCTTGTGTTATCACAGTGGGGTCCCAACCCACCACTGTCTTGCTGTGTTGCTTTAAGGAAACAATGTCAAATTCTACGCCATCTTGCCATTGTCAAAGAATCAATTTCAGAACCAGTAAACTTTCTTCTTCTCACTCATGAGAGATGTATTCAAACTGCATTATGGCTCCTGAAAAGGCATCATTAAAGGGTTATCAAACAGTCATAAAATCTGCTCCACTTACAGAGGATGTTGTAATCATTCTGTTCAAGTATAATAATGGAAATCAGCAATATGGAAGTTATGTGACGCCTTTTTCCTTGGCTTCTCTCTTGATGTACTTTATTTTTATTTAGTGCACATGGCGAATTTTCCCTTGGCATTAAACTATTAAGGATTATTATTGCTCATTCTAACTGGTCAGTTCTGTTAAGTGCTAACTGCTCGGTTCAAAAACACACCATTCTTGCTGCAGCCATTTTTGTTGCAGCATAGAGTTTGTCTTGGGAAAGCCTTGCATGACATTTAAAGTTTAAAATAGTAAAAATAACAAATGAGAAAGCTTTCGTGAACAGGATACAGGTTGAATCACTGAAATGTTTTATAAGAACGTGTCAAAAGTTTTTTTTGTTAGTCCGGGGTTGAGAACCATCAGGCTAAATCAAATATAGCTGATAGTGCAGTTAACAGATCAGTTCCTCTTACCCTGGCAGGTCATGCCTATTGGCTGATAGCCCGGCTTGCAGACACAGTCACTGAGGGAGGTGCTGCCAGGCTGGGAGGTGTGCTGCAGGTCGGGGCAAGACAGGCAGGTGCTCAAGCCTCCTGGTGTTCCCTCTGGTTTGTAGGTGCCGGGTGGACATGCTGGTAGGAGGAGAAGAGAAATACTGTAGAAAAAGATTCCCAAACTGCTCACTATAAATGTATGTAATGTCACGCACAAAGAGAGAGACACAGAAAGACAGCTGGATGGAAAGACTGGATGATGGACATGTATAAAAGAAAATTTAGTTGAAATGAGAGACAGCTAAAACAGCTTTGTGACTGAAACTGAAAAACAGCTTTACAGATTTATGAGGAGACTTTGATCAAATTCATGTCTGGACATGTAGTGGCGGAAAATGTGGCAAAAATGACTAAATGATCTCACTGGCTAGGTAAAAAAGACAAGTTCAGCTCAGCGTCTTAATTATTCCAAGCAGGGAAAACTGTTTTGTGGCACCAAACACGACAGAATATTTTCAGTTTGAAAGAAATGCAACAATCAAAGAAAGGTTTATGAGCATCTAAAGCCAGTTACGGTTCGCATGGTAAGCGCACATGGGCCACATTAAAAAAAAAATCTTTTGATCACACAGACACTCACAGACATAATATGGTATGTTTCCTATTAGCGTCACCTGAGTCCGATCAGAGGACATGCTGTAAAGATGAAGAAGCAGGGGTCATATGAAGGTGCTCCAACATTCTTTCATTGACTATCAATCAACTCCCACAAAAACAGTCTCAGTGCATCACTTGCTCTGCAGGAGTGAAAATGAATGACTGCATCCATCACTAGGTCTTATCGGGGTTTAAAGGTTACTTTCACATGGGATTGTTCATGAATGACCTGATTAAACGTGATGTAATTCACTGTAATATATTTGGTGACGTAATGTGCCTCTAATTCTCTGATATCCAGTGATCTCATAAATCTGATGTATTTAGATTAGCTACTTAAAATTATCTCCAAAATTCAGATTATGATTATTTGAATTATGTGATTACCAGGGACAGCAGCCCTTATCAGCCATTATAGGGGTACTTGCACACAAGCAATTTGCTGTGCTGGTAATTCCCATAATTCACAGCGATTACTGCTGCACTTTGCAGGGAAAAACCTTTATCAGCTGCTCCCTAAAGTCAAAGCAATTTTCTCCTGTGTTATTTTTGTTCCTGTGTATCCAAACCACTTTACAGGAAGCTTTTCAAACAGCGCAAACCAGTACAGTCCCTATATCTTTGATGACTGCATTAGTTATTTACATGTTAATAGGATTCACGTCAACTGATTTACCATCATGTCCAGAGTCATAGTTTGGAGAACCCTCTCAGGAATTACCAGAAAATTACTTGGTTAACAAATTCTTGTATGACTGATTAATCGTTTGGTCCATTGGATGTCAGATCCTGTTGTGGTTTGTTTGGTTTTATATGTAGTCGGGATTCCAAAGATATTGTTTATCACAGAAGTCTTTTGCTATTTTTCCATTTATATTCAGAAAATAACATATAAAAAAAACAACTCATGTTTGTAAATTGGTAAACTTTGGTAAAACAAAGTATCCATGATCAATCAACATGAATGTATTTATTTTTATTGTGATAAAAGAAATGGTAAAAGACAAATTGCATTGAGTTACAGAAGCTAGACGGGACGTCATGACTTCATAACAATAATTGTATAATTCGGCTACTTTTCTTGTCCATCTTTCATACAGATCAAATCTATGACTCCAGTCTGGTACCATAGCTCCAGACACATGACTGATAAACCACAGAATTACATAGAATTAGACAGAATTATAGTACTTAAGTATCAAATAAAGTTCATTTGTTAACAGATTACAGTTGTCATTTCTTTCTTGGGTGCTGCACTGTTACTCACGTCATAGTCTTTTCAAGCAGATCCAAATGTTGTCTACGTTAATTGGAAAAACAAACCCATAGTATTGACTACAGCAGTTTCCAAATCAAAACAGGCAACAGAGAAAAAAGGGGAGTTTCAGACAGCTTCTTAGACAGTTTAATTTGGTGTTGTGGACTTTAAATGAGAAAATCATAAACTTTCACAACCCACACCCACACACATCATTTAAAGACTTTTAATAAATAAAAAATATGCAGAAAAACTTCCACATGGGATTTCTGATGGGATTCAAAACCCTTTAGTGTGAGCAGCAAGACTAACTCAACTACCATTTCAGACAGGAACGTATTAATATCACTACATATCGCTGTCTTTGTTGGCAACAGTTCAGAGATCTTCAGTTTATGACATTAAGCTTAAGTAAACTGTGGCAAAAAACATTCAACAAGCAGGTTTAATTACAAGCTGTTTTGTACAGGAGGTGCAACAGAGAATCCACAGTACTAATATTTTTCACAACTCATTTACTCGTCGCTAAGCCAGAGGCCAGGTGTGAATTTCCACTGCTGAGCCAATGCCAGCCTGGCCTCTCACCACACTCACTCTCCCTCAGCTGAAACCCAGCAGCAGGTCAGCCAGGAGATGTTAACCGACTGTAAAGCAGGCACTGGCTGCTGGCACTAAAATGCACCCAGTAACCCACATCAAACACACACATACACACACAGAAGAGCCATGTGGTATACCTGTTCTGGTGCAGACAGTGTTTGTGTGACAGTCTGCAGTTTTCATTTGACAACAACAGCAGCCGATGCAACCTTTAAACTCAGAGGAGGCATCTTGCATAAGACGGCCAGCTGAAAGTGTCCCCTCTGTTCAAGTCCTCTGGAATCTGTTTTACAGCTTCATTTAAGGTTTACAGGAAGCCTAGTCATTTATAATGCGAATAATAATTCACCCGGAGCGCAACAGTGGAAATACTGTATCGAAAAAATATAAAATTTCAATTTCTGGCAGGTTGCATGCAGATGCGTGGTCACACACATACACAAACACACATACACCCCCCCCCCCCACCCCCCCCCCCCCCCACAGAGTTTAGAAAGACCAGACCTGGCTTCTGGCAACGGGACTCGGGACGAAGAGGGGAGGGATGGAGAGGAAGGGGTAAATGATGAAAGAACGAGCAGCCATGAGTCTAAAATAAAAAGGAAAAGCTGGAAGGTGAACATGGCTGAATTTCCTTTAAAATGTATCACTGCTCCATGACTTGAGCCAATAATCAGACCCCATACTGGAACTAATTGTGTTTGGAACCTGCACTGGTCTGAATTACGCAGCAGCCAATAGTCTTGTTTTGGATCTACTTACTGCCTGTGGCTGCGGAGTTAATTCTGCTGCACTGTACCCTTCATTTGGAGAGGAAGTGGACCGTCAGCGGGCCAAATGACCATAAAACAGAAAGAGCCTGCTGTGTCTGGACTGGCAGTGAGCATATGGAGGGACAGCAGCTGGTCAAAGAGATCTACTGTACGCAGTAATGATCTTAGGAAAAGGAAAGAGCGAGCCTCTATGACCAGAAGTTATTTATTTAAAGTTGAAGCAATATTTGAGCAATCCAAATAACTAATAATGAAGTTAAATGATGCATCATAACATCGCCTGCTTTCATACTTTCCGATTCTTATAATGTCGTTTTAAAGATGACGTATTTTAACAGTTTCTTTAAAAATCTGCAACATCAGACAGAAATATTACTTTAATAAAGGAAGTTGTGAGTATGCCAAACAATCTTTTTTGAGAGGAGACGGGAGATAAGATCAGTTATTGAAATGGATATCTGATTTTCCAACCAGGCATGTCTTCTTCATCATTCCTGCAAATGAACGACCAACTTTGACTCCCTCAATTACTGGCCCGAGTCTGCTCTACCTCCTTTTAAACGATACATTTGGCAATATTCTGCATTTTTCTTATCGTCCAAAAAATCCCATGAAAAGACCAAAATCAACATGAGTTGATCCTTTTCACCATTATTGCCGTTGTACAGTAGCCAAAGCTCAATATCTTATTCTTCTGTGCCATGGACCTCCATTGTAGTCAAAAAACGAATAAAAACACATCAATGAACCACACTGTTGCACTGGGTGACATGTTCCCTCATTATAATGAACATGCACACTAAAGTTTATTTTGACTCAATCTCACATACATTACACCGTTCTGCTGTCGTAATTAGCACCAAAAGTGTATTAATCCACGAATGAAACTAGTCCCCAACAAATGCACTAATTCTTCATGTTTGTCCAGCTGTAAAAGGAAAGCGCTGAGCCTTTTAAAAAAAATGAACTAATGTATTTGTAACCTGTTTTTAAAGATTCATGTCTGCAGGAGGAACCACCGACACAACAAGGACATTAAGAAAAATATAGAATAACATCAGCTTTATCCTTTAAAAGAGTACTCCAATTAGCATTGCACTCCTATAACACTGTCAGACTCCAGATGGACACTTTAAAAAAAAGGATAAAAATCGATGTAGCAGAACCAGAAACATCCTCTCTTTTATTCCACGCATTCCTCTTCCTTAACAAAACCTGGCGCCCACATTACCCACAATGCAACTTGATGGCCGACAGTTTAGTCGGAGATTCAGGTCTGTTATGGTAGTAGCAGGCAATGTAGGGTAATGAAACCTCGAGCCACAACCCTCAAGCAGAGCTGAGGAATCGGGCCCCAGAGGTCTGCTAAGCTCACTGCTTTCCAACTTCACACCCCCAGATTTTTTCATTTTCAAACTTGTAGTCTTCAGCCCCAACTGACGCTGACTTGAGGTAATTTATCAGATGTCCCTCTGGAGCCACAACACACTTGATACGACTTTTTTTCACATATGCAGTAGTACTCCCTACTGTGTAAAATCGGTGGAGTTCCCATTTAAGATAGCAAGTCCAAACCTCCCCTCTGAATACAAAGACTTACAACACATGTACAGTAAGAGTTAACTAGCTGTCACTTACAATTAAAATCAATTTTAAAAATTGTTTTAGGACTAAAACAGGGAGTCGGAAAGGAAAGACAATGACAAAACCAAGTACGGTCCAGTTCATCTGTTAAAGTCCTTTCTCCTAATATGAAGTAAGTCATTTAAACTGGCAGACACGTCCGGCCCAAGAGCCAAAGTTACTATCACACGAGAATCTCTCATGTCTCTGGGGGGAGGCTGTGTTCGATTAGCCAGGCCTAAAAACAGACTGGGACGGAAACGATGAAAGGAGATCCAGAGGGAGAGAGAGAACATCTGCCTCCTTAGCCACAATGACAAACAGAGGGAGAGAGAGAGAAAGAGAGAAAGACAGTGGTTTTCATCTTAGAAGGACATATTCTGCGTAGTCCAACAAAATCCACAAACACATGCACAAACTCACATGCCAAATCATACAGTTCTCATACACACACTGCTTCCCATATTTTATCTTGAACATAAACCGCTTTTTTTATAACAGGGAGAATTAACTAAAACAACAAAAAAACATATATATTTCATTTCAAAACAATCCAAAACCTCAAAATAGGCAAATCTTGAAAGTCAGTGTGGTTCAGAAGTAGGGCTGAGCATCGAACGCCTGGTCAGAACTTGTTGACTTATTCTTTGATCAGACAGTTCTTGATTTAAATGATAATTTTGCGAATTTAAGACTATTTAATGTAAGCAAAGTTCTTGTATGGTTGCTTGTAGTTCGACTATTTAAAATGTTCAGAACTTTGGTTTTTTTGTTAAATGAAAAAAGTTGAAGGTTTGTAGAAAAGGTAATATTTCGGTACTATTAGTACAGAAACTCAAGTACCACATCAGCACTGGCATTGAAAACTTTATGAAGATTACCTGCCCTACTCACAAACAAATTTAAAAAACAAGTTAATCAGGCACATATGCACCCAAGTAGAATCAGAGAGGTCCTTTTGGGAGTCACACTGTCAAATCAACAGAACATCTGTTTACTTTGACATAGAGAATCTTTTTACTGTGAAACCAAAATCGAAAACAACTTGCCCTGTGTGATAACACTGACCTTATTTTGTTTGTTGGTCATCTTATAATCATTTTTTCCTTTTATCAGATAATATCTGATCAAAGAATAACTTAACAAGTCTAAACATATGACCAGGCCTACGATGCTCAAATGTTACTGAGCTTTGATATCCAACACCGGTTAGATGTAGAAACTTGCCCTTTCGTGTTGCCAGCCTCTGCTCGGTTTCAAAGCCTCAGGTATTCAGCATTTTGTTAGTGAAACCTTAGTCTACTTAATTTTTTTATGGTGATTCAGTCTTGATCCCACATCAACCTACTACTGGAAACACTCTTATTTCTACAATAAACAATGGACAACATTTAGATTTAGGGAACATGACAGTCACTGACACAATGAGTAGCTAACAATATGGGTATTATGTGCCAAGCAGACAATATAGGTAACAAATATTACTGTGACCCTATAATATTTGTGATGCCGTGATCCAAGTCTGTCTTCTTCAAAGCCAAACAATGGAGACAGAGGAAGTCCAGCTAAATATTGCGAGTGGGCTGCTAAATCTCGACAGAGGCCTGGCCACTTGTGGTCAAAGGCCCTCTCACACAAGAAATGTTGTTAAGTTGGGCCTTAAATTCCAGGGTATTTCACAGAAAAAACAATGTTCACATGCGAGGAAACATTCCACTCTTAACTGAGACTTCCCATGCACACTTGAGGTGAATAAATAGACAATGGAACTGGACAATTAAAGTGTATAATCTAGCCCGCAAAAAAACAGACATTCACGCAAAGGCCTGACAGCGACGTGAAGAAAAAATTAAATGTTTCACATTTCAGGTAAACACAGTCTGTATATACATTCATTCTGAGCCAGCAGACTATATGCATTTCATGCAGAATTCATCTGGACCACCAGGCTAACTTATAACAGTGGGATTTAGGGATGTGAATAATGTAAAGGATACATACAGTATGTGCAACTAAAATGGACACTTCAATCCTACAATGTGTCAAAAAGTCAAACATTCAGCTCTACAGTAATAGCACTGATTGAAGACTACACACCTCCACTTACAGCCTCAGGGACAAGCCACCATAACAAGTGAGCACTAGCATCTGTCTACCATTCACCATTTCATTTACATTACTCTATATGGCAGCATCAATGACACAATGGCAGATTCGTTGTATGAACAGGAGAAATTGAGTGCCAAACCTACTGTACTGTAAATAGGAAAATCCCTCCCTGCTGAAGTGCCCCTGAGCATGATGCTGGAACCCTTCCAGCTTTAATTAAACGACTATTTCAGTTACTTATTATGAACCGGGAAACTTTCAGAGCTACTGAGAAAAATCCCACAGCCAGACTACAGACAGCTGTCACCTGGTAAAGTTTTTGCTCTGTTTGAGGATATATTTTCCTCTCATAGAATCAAAGACTAAAACCAAGATGTGCAATGTGTCACAAAGGGTCACAGACATTTTTCCAACCTCAATTCATGGGTCACCTGTAGCAAAAAAAAAGTTTGGGAATCCCATCCCACTGGAATGTAAATCGCATCGCCAGAGTTTCATTGAAGTCTGGTCTGCTCTCCAGCTGGATCGTGGAGTGAAAAGGGGGGATGGGGTGAGATGTGGCTCCTGCACAGCTGTCCACCTACACAGCCTCCATCTGGGGGGGGGGGGGGACAGACCTCCACGGACTCCCTGATCCCAAGAATGTGAAACTTGTGCGATGTGATGCAAGGCAGTCTTTGGAGAGGAAACTAAGAAGGTTCTGTGGCTGTTCCATCGCTGTTTGCCTGCTTATTATTCAATCCAATTCCCGAAAGAGGATGACTTCATCGCAATTGCTAGATACCTCTTATGGATTCCCAAGGACAGGGAGACTGTCCTGCTCGCTTATTACAGACTCCGGGAACACTGGGATTCAACGGGAGAGCGAGGCAAACCGCTAAACAACTGTACAAACACAGGTTGGTCACTGGTCTGGTGCGCCTGATTACAGATGTCAGTGTGCTGAGAAATGTTGTGATAAAAGGCTGTGGTATGATCTCAGTACACTCGGGACAACGCAGCATAACACTCAGAATGTTAACACTAATATGTTTAAAGACAGAGGGCTGTTTTCATTTCCTTTACAATTGTTACGTCATCGTTTCACCATTCGATGATTTGAAGGATGTGTTATGAGACATACATGCATGTACAATACACACATGCTCATATGCATTTACTAATCCAACAAACTCTACCGTTCACACAGTGGCCTCAGAGTTGTTTTTTCCTTGTGAGACTGTGAGTTCGGGGATTTTTTTTGCTAAAAAGATTCCCTGACGAGACACAGGCCCATCCAGTGTGTGTGTGTGTTCCTTTATGTATATTTATTCATGTGTTGTGTGCGCATAGAGCAGAGGATAATCCAAACGGGAGCCACAAAGAAACTGAAAACAATTGTGGTGTCTGCAATGTTGTCCCGCCAACTCTCCCCACCCAAACATCATCTCACACCGCCGCCGTCAAAAACTTGAACAACTTTTGTGCATTTGTGCATTTCTACCGAAACACAGGAATTTCAAGAGTTGAAGAAGCTTGTTGAGTCAGAACAGGAGCTGATTGGCAGGTCACAGAGCAAGAGAAATAGAAAGAGAGACAGATGCTTCTCTTCCAGAGAGCTGGCAGCTGCTGACTTCCTCCATCCTTAGCCTGTGACCTTTAACGTAGCGTGTGTCCCTCTTCATCACTTCCCACCAACTGGAGAGATTTCAGTCAACAGCTCAACCACAGTGACACACAGACACACAGACACACACACAGAGTGGGAGTATCAGAAAGTGAAAGGAAGTAGGAGGGAGCTGAAAGAGCATCGAAGAGGGTCGGTGAAAAGAGACGGATGGGGGTCACAGAAAGGGACAAACATGTTGGATTTGAAGAAGGGGCAAAGGCCTTGAAAAAGACACCAAAGAAATGCACTTAAGATGCTAAAGGAGAAATTCATTCAACCTTAAATTCCTGTGGGCACATTTGTCACTTTAAGTTATGTGTGAGAGAAAAATGGAAGCACAAATAAGATGAAATATTTTAAGTGCAAAACGTCAAGGCAGAGAAGATGTTGACCCGATGATTTTTGTTTTGCCTCCAAACAATGAGGACTTTGTAAGCCCAAGGGCATGCTGTGGCACAGGTGATCATGATTAAAGAAAAAACTTTACGAAGGCGAAAAAACAACGTAATCTGTCTCTGCTACAGTGTGAGTTAATGAGGGATAAATTATTAATCATTTTGTTTATTAATACTTCGATAAGATAAGATACGCAGTACCTGAAGTTAGTATGCAAGTAACATATCTCTAATATAACTGTAATTATTTTTACGCCAACTTTTACTTACGCCGTCTTGTCTCATCTGTAGCAGAAATCAGAGTAATCATGTCAGAAAAACTGGCAAAATAAGAAGTGACAAATAAAGTTTAAAGTTTTTCACAAAATGTAAAAAAAAAAATGTTTGTTTATGAAATATGGTCTAATCTTGATTATCTATGCTATTGTGTGGTTGTTTTGAGATATGGCTTCGTTTTAAGATACAGTAAGTGCATCAGTTCACCAGAATCCTGCAACTAAAAGTCTTTTTCACTGTGATTCATTAGGATTAATTGATATTGTCAATAAAATAAAATAATAATTTAAACAAACCATATCGAAATTGCTCACAGTAATTCATGAAAGATAAGATAATGATATTTGTGAATGCCTGACAGTAGTGGTGACTGAAAGGACTTGCTGATTTTGTATCATCATAAATTGAACATCTTTCGGTGACATTAAATTATTATTTTATTAAAAGAAAAAAAAACCTACATCTGACATGTTGGTGTATTTGTACTGAGAGTCTCCCTCGTGCCCCTGGGCAGTTCTCAAACTAGGAATCAGATCAGAGCAGATTTAACAAGAGGTGTGTCTGGTCTGCTTAATACGCCTCTATAAATGGCTAATTTACTCCTTGCAAACCTGGTGACACGGTACAGTAGCTGGAAGGAGGCTCGGAAAGACAGAGAGAAGAGGGGGAACCAGGGCGGAGTCCTAGCAGTAGAAGGCAGGAGGAAAATTGACAGAGCGATGGAAAGGAAGATGGACGGAGGAGGAGTGTTAATGACACAGTGAGGTTCTGCTTCGCACCACTGGCTGTTTCACGGCTCCTTGTCTTTCATGCTCTCCTGCAGAGGATGGTCCCATTAGGCCCAGTTTATAGCCTCCTCACTCCTTCATCTCTGTCTCTTTTTCACACACGCACAGAGTGGCCTCAGTTTTTAACACAAGTCGTGTCTGCTTTACAGCATCCCTGACCTACAAACACGGCAGCAGTAGTCATCAATTAAGGCTTTTTACAGACCTATATGTGTCGTTTCATGAGGGGAGAGAGGGTGGAACGGGGCTGAAACATGTGGCGTTGAGGCAGGAACTAATATGGATTTCAACACTGCCTGTACTTTAAGACTGATGCATACATTCTGTGTTAAAGGAAAAACTTCAAACGCCAAATGACATGAAAGACTGTCCGAAAACACCTGGGGGCAGCCCAGACACTGGACTCTTTTAAAACCAGCAGAAAAAAACACATTTTTGGTGAGCTGCCAAATTTTCTTTCAATTGCTGTACCTCATGTGGCTTTATTTCTCCCCATTTCTTCTTGTGTTTCACTTGTTAAATGATTATTTTGGTTTATTAAAACTTGGGTTTCATTTTCACAGCTTTGGTCATAATTTATATCTGTTATAATAACACTGTACTCACAAAGTAATGGCTTTGACATGGTAAGTCTGGAACGGGAGAAGAAACACGTTTTTTCAGGTGATCAGTCAGGTTGTAAACGAGCAAGCAGTTTAACCTGATCCACCACTTTATTTGGAGGGAAAACCAAAAGCGAACACATCCGAAATGTCAGTAAAAATCCCTCACTGGACAGAATATTGTAGGTGAAGGTCGAACCAGGAAATTGGTTTGTAAATTGTATTGGATGTTTTCAATGGACAGTTCGTTTTGCTGACAGTTTTGTTGTTCGCCTCTGATTTCTAATGCAAATAAATTTGACTAACCTATAGGGATTATTTAAAATCTAATATGTTCGCTCTATTTAATCAACCACAAAGACACTTTCACAGGTAGGTTTATAGAGAATATACAGTATACTTTTGAGATTGAACCTAATTTATATGCCTGGTTTCATTCCTATGTAATCATCTGGCTTTTATTAACGTAACATCATATCAGGAAGAATCACATAATATCTTACGAGTTGTAAATCACTTTGCAGTGATGTTTCACATAATAATCCTTATTACTGAGCCTATTAGTGGTAGTACCCCCCCGTCTGGCATCAAGCCAGTCTGATCTTTGCCGTCACTGAAAGCTCTCCATCCATCCACCACAAAAGATGCATGGCTCCGGGGTGAGGAATCGCCCTCCCTCTTTCTCTCTTTCCACTCTCTGCTCCCCAAAGAAAAACACAAACCTAAACTTCCATCCAATTGGTTTAAGAAATTGATGGGGGGCGAGGGAGTGTGAGGGGTTGTGCTACTTGACCCCCAAAAAAACCCTTCTTTCACTTGTCCTCAGGAAATCCCAGGTATCTGCCCCCCCGCTCATAACTGGACCAAAACTTGGCCAGAATGTTGAGCAACTGAAGCTTTTATTTTCGTTAGAAAAATATTGAGAAACAAGGACTTGGACGCACGCAGACAAACTGTACAGAAGCAGACAGTCTGCTGTGGTTATTGATGCTGTGGGGATTAGGATTTGTGCAGTTAGAGGAAATAGAGAGTCTTTATAAGCACGTTTATGTAACATGTTGGATGAGTTGGCCAAATTCGCTCCCCTGGTAGAAATATTTTTACTTTTGAAAACATTTAAGTGCAAATTACAACAACTAAGCAAACAGAAGGCCAGTGTCAAGTGTTAGGCCGCTTTCATCCATCTTCGGGCAGTGGCGCTAATGTAGTCATTTTTCTGTCCGTTTAATATGCTGGTCAAGAACAAGCTATAATTCTGGCAGCCCTCTGACCTTATCAGATCACCAGGAGGTTGTCATTTTTTCATACTGAATGAATAAATACAGAGAAAATAAACATGCAATAGTAAGGCTAATATTTTACTGTCTCATCGCTAAACGCCCACTGAAATCCTATGAGAACATGCATTTCCACGTGGTTCTGTGCCAAAACAATAAATGACATTCATCAGTAAAACTTGCCAATTTACACTAATTAAAATAATCTTAATGAGAATGACAAGCATGAACTGGAACAGATTCAACCCAACTTGGTGCAATCACTCTTCTTTACCAGATCAATCAAACTGACTTAATCAAAAACAAACAGTAATTGGGCTCCCCACCATTAATCCGTGTAGCCAAAGAAAAGAAGCATAAACAGACACAGCTGAAGAGAAGACCATTTCATTGTACTACTGTACACGCTGAAACTGTCAACACACTGCTATGTTTACAAAGGGATTTCTTAAATAGAAGTCTAAATATAAGAGCAGCTAGATTCACATTCATTGAGAATTGTTTGGCATGTTTCTTAAATGTTTCTTAACACAGATCAAAATGAACTATGTAAATCACTATTGTAATCTATTATGACTACAGTATGTACTGTAGTGTCTGTGCTCTCTCAGGTGATATAAACAGGCCGGGCTCTGCACTATTGCCTCCTCAGACAGGCATCTGGTATGTGTCACATCCTTGAATGTGGTATGTTTTAATGGGTCAGAGGTGAGTGCAAGCAAAACACACCAAAAACATGTGGCTGTGTGTATGTTTTGATCTCTGCATAGAATATACTTGTGTGTAAGCAAGTGTTACCATGACAGTGCAGAGGGATGATGATAACCAATGTGGTGTCAAGCTCAGCCACATTCCTGAGTTCACAAAAAAACATTTATCCTTTGCAGGTTTTTTATTTTGACTATTCTTAATTTACACTGGAGACCTCTGCAAGGGGGTGAGGCCAGAGAGTGAAAGGAGAGACGAAAAGAAATAAGGATTGCAACATTCCTCCCATTGCAACACTTTTTATAGTCTTCCTTAACATTTAACAAATTCCACCTCTCTTGTTGTCATTTTAATCCCTCTGTTCAATTTATGTCCACCTCGAGGCTTCTTCTGTCGGGATCTGTCGGTCATTCACACCGAGACCACAAATATTTACGGCGCAGGCACGCTGCCTGTTGTCTCTGCCTTGCAACAGACACAAAGAAACAGACAGCCCAGGCCATCCACAGACAGATGGATGCGTTGTGTTCAGGGTCGGGTCCAAGCTCACTGCTGCCACGTGTCTCCTCTTGGGATCAAGAGGCTTTTATGGACTAAATATTGTAAACATTGAGCAATTCTTTCAGTATCAACCCTGAGGAGGGAGGGAATGCTTTGTTGCACTCTGTTGCACTTTGTTGTCAACAGCTCCTATCTTGATTACTGTGTCATGAAGGGTAAGCCTTTGAAATGCATTCCCTCATTTCCCAATCATGGACATCCATCTATAAACAAAATATTGTGAATATTTCATAATCTTACTATTACTGGCATACAGAGAAAATAAACAGTGATGGAAAAAATAATTAGAATAAAGGTTAAACTTGGAAATAGTACTTAGACACAAAAAAATTGTACTCAAGGTCCACTTACTAGCTTTTTCTGGGGTTTTCATCTGCATATCACAGTCTTCGTCAGTGTTTGGAGTTTGCTCAGTCAGTTGTCATGGAGATGACTCAACTGTCATTATACCATAATGACAACTGATCCATTTCCATGACAACTAAGCAAACTCCATCTCCAGGCGAAAGATCATATCAAGCAGTTGAAGTTTCTGTAAAAAGCTAACAGGTGGACTTACACTTTCTCATAAATCATCTCATTAAATCTCATTAAGCTGTCGCTTTAAAAAAAAATAAAAAATCAGTTCCAACGAATGAGAACTACCATGCAATTTGCAAATGCAGCCACTGCAGCCTCATCTGAAACGAAGCTGTAAAATTGACGTAGTTCTATTAATTAATGTGCGCAGTCTCACTTGGGTGACAAGGCAACAGGTAACAGCTGGCTATGTAAGTGTAAGGCAGCTGCTTTTTATATGACCGCTTACAGTCTCACATTTATCTGTTGAATCCAAAATCCTTCCACACATTGTTGTCATGATTATTCATAGTTTGTGTGTTTTTTTCAATATGAGAAAAATTGTAAGTAAAGTATAGTATTGCTTGAGTACCCTGAATGAAAATAACAAACTGTAAAGTAATTTGGTTTCTACACTGGCTCCTGCTTACGGATGCATGGAAGTCTAAAGAAGTTTTTGCTTATTTAAGCCGAAAAGCAGGTAGAACATTGGAAAGACAAGATACACAAAGCTAGAGTATGAAACAGACACTGGAACATCTAAAAGACCAGTTATTTATGATTTAGACATTAGGGAGATTGTATTTCCGCGCTCTAACCCACACACTATCTTATATCTCTATATCAGACTGCAAATATTTTCTCTAAATCATTTTCCCGTCATCTCACCTTCTTTGATTTATCTTTCTCTTTATTTTTTGTGTCTTTCATGCTTTCATGCTGTCTTCTGCACTCTCTCTCTCTCTCTCCCCCATTCATCCCCAGCAGAGCCGTCCTGAGAACAAAGCCAGTGCTGACACCACATTAACACAGTCCAGAGCTCCTGTCATTCTCTCGGGCTACAGAAGAGGCTGATAAGCCAGAATGTGTGACAGGAGGAAAACATGTTACCCTCCTGCACCCCCACTTCTCTCAGTCTCTCTCACCCCTATTATCCACTTCCCCATTCCTCTGGTGATCCTCCGTGATGCAGATACTGTGAGCTTGAGATTGGTATGTGAAGAGAGACAACAATGTCCTGTTTGGCCTGTCAGAGTAAACCAAACTGTGCAGGAACTGGGTTCATCATCCGTTTCTATCTGCCGGGATTCCTGTCGTGTTTTGTGGAAGAGGCTGTTTCACTTGGCTGTCGACAGATTCATAAACAACACTGCTGTGCACTGTAGGGATTTGGATAGTGTTTCCAACAGAACCCTTCGGCCAATGATAATAATAATCCACTGACTGGCCTATGGTTCAGTATTATTTTCAGATGTGTCAGAGACTGTTAAATGTGAGAAAACAAGGTCCTTAAAGTATATAACCTTTCCAAAATTTCAGTCTAGACAACGAGCCCACCTGAAGCCACACACCGACCATCAAGCAAACCAGAGCGACTTCTAACTCTGGCAGTGTGGGGCTGCGTCTGTGTGCCACTCAAGAGCCCTGGCATTGCTGACGCAGACGGTGTTCCCATAATTCACAAAACACCTTTGGTTCAGCCAAGCCCATTGAGGTTAAAGCAACAGAATAATAAAAAGGGACGCTGGATTTTTCTCAAAACGGCAGGAGTTTGTCCAGTTTACTTGTATGTTTCTTGGTTACGTACTGCTCTAACCACAAATCTAATTGGTTTTGGAGCCACTACTACTTCAAAAGAGCCTCGTAAGTTATTAGAGAATAAAACCTTCCATAAATGTAGTCAAAAACATATATGAGGGTATTTCTCACCACTTAACAAAACCAAAACTGAGATGAACAAGACTAATAGTGCCTTAGCCTGCCAACGCATCCACAACAGCAACTTCAGCGACACATATTCCAGGCTGGGACAACACGCTGTGGGTACAGCTCTACAGCATGAGGATGAAGACTCATAGACAATCAAGTGTCCGCAACAAAATAACCAAACTGTCTCCCATGAGACCTTGTTATATGAGTGAGTGAGAGACAGACAGAGGAAGCAGTCGTCAGTTGCGGTTGCAGCGCCTCGCTGTGTCCTTCCTTCCTCGACCCAGCTGAGCCAGCTCTGCAGTCTGCTCTCTGCTATTAATTAAACCATTAAAACAGATTAATAAGCAGAGTGGGGCTCCAGTCTCGACAACATCTGATGAGAATTAAGGAGTGGTGCTTTTCAGCACGATGACCCCGATGCCCTTTCCTTTAGCTCTCACTTTGAAACTCCTCCTCCCTCTGACGCTTTCTTTTCTCTCAGTGACTTTTAAACTCTGATCTAAATTATGTAAACTTCTCTGTCTCTCAAATGTTTTTTTTCTCCTCCTTCTCTGCCTGTTATCTAATTCTGGATTGAAAACATGTGGGTACAGAGAGGAAAACCTAGAGGGCAAACACAACCAGGATTATGGCCCATTGTTTCCTATTATTAGAGTAAATTGTTATCCTGATTTCTACTGTGACTTAGTCCCTTGTTCTCTCCCACCTGCCTCCCCTGCACGAAGGGTGAGCTGTCTGAATGACTGAGGTTTAACACAGTTACCTAAACACAGAGAACACACTATCCAGTGCATCTGCTAGTCGTTCTGCTCTCCAACAATCACACAGAGTGCTATGTTCCTCTGTGAGTTTAGTGATTATATAATCAGTAAGAATAATGTATCAACCCTTAACCTTACACTTAAAGGATGGAGACCACCTGCATTAAATTGCAACATTAGGCTGTGTAACTTGGAGATTCAACAGAGCAGAGAATGGTCAATTAGAAGACAAATTAATGTCATTACACAGGCTGCTGGCAAGTGTTTTAACTCGACTGTCTGAAGTGGTGGATTGATTTTAAGCAACGCACTCAAGCAAAACAAAATTAATGCAAAATGCAAGATCATTTATCAATTCTGCGGTCGGACCTTTCAAAAGAATTAAAGGCTGAATTTGAGAGTTTCCGCACATAAAGAAGAGTTGTTGCTTCACCACTTTCACTAAGCAAAGACATACCCATCGTTTTTTTCTGGGCATCATTAAGGATTCATTTCTTCTTATCTGATTATTTATATTGTTTCTGTTGAAAGGAGTCATCCCACCAACTGTTGGAGAGTAAAACAATAAACAGAAATGTCCTTGAATTTTGATCGAAACTCTAAGGCTCCACTGTATTCTCGTCTCTAGGAGTTTATTAAATCATGTAACCTAAAAAGATATTTTCTCTCAAAGAGATTAGGTGGAGACTTTGAGGAGATTACAAGAAAGGTGATAGAAAAGGTAAATGTTTGTGTTTAAGAGAAAGAAAAGACAGAGTTCAACGTTCCCTGATGCTCTTATCTAAAATGTCTGAAACCATAAAATAATAAGTCCTAGAGCCGTAACATTATAAATAACCAGTAGTAAGGAACAAAAGGGCAAATGCCAGAGCACTCTGGCAACAGATGAAACAGATTTTTTAGTTCTTCAAATGGATATTTATGAAACAGAAGTGGGAGGCAAAGCAGTAAGGGCCACGGAAACGAGGCAGTTAGTTTTGAAGTGATAGCAGCATTTTCGGTGCATATAGAGTAAAAGGAAATGGATGTATGAGATGTGATTTAAAGGAGGGAATTGAAGGTGGAGAGCGAGATGTGCTGGGAGTCAGAGGTGAGGGAAGACCGCCAAGGTGCTGAACACACACAAATATGTCACTATCCCAGTCCTCCATCTCTACGGCACATTACTGGAATTGTTGATAGTGATCTGACCTGTGGACAGCTTACACTGCGTTAAGTGGACGGGCTGCTTATTTAACTTTCACCCATTACTGAGCAGCGCCCTATGGCCAATGAGACGCGGCTTTTCAGGTAAAGGAGACGAGGACAAGAGGAAGTGAAACTACTACTAAACCGTGTTGTTTTAATGCTGCAAACTCTGAGCACAAACAATGTCGGTCAGGCTGTAGAAAGTGGTAAGAAACAAAAAACATGTCACAGACAGGCTTTCACTGGGTTGGTTGTCTGCTTACCATAGCACTGTTGTAGCTTTGCAAATGCTGACGGCCGTTAGAATTTTTGTCAAGAGGTGTGAGTCACTTTGGTACATCGAAATAACATGTGTAAATTTACACTTTCACAGGTTACAAGCATTTTGAGCTCATTTATCTCATATGCAGAGAAGACGGCCAGCACCCCCCCGCACACACATACACAGGCCACCATCTTCTTTGTTAAACTTCATAAATCAGTGTTTGTGAGTGTTTGGCACAAAATAACTGGTAATATTGTATGAGTGATTTACAGATAAAATCTTCTCCTTCCTCAAATGTTGGCGAACTCACTTATTTCAAACCATTACATCACTGCTCTCTGCTAATAAGAGATAAATTGACAAAAAAACTTTTAATATGGTGACTGTTAAGAGAAAAGAAATTGGTGTGAGAGTTTTCTGATACAGCTGAGATGATCCAGGTGAAAAGTGGCAAGAACCTGGCATACGTCCGTCTGTCCTACCTGTGCACTCGTGCTGCAGACCCTTGCCGTAGTATCCCTTCTCACAGATGCAGTCATACTGCCCGGTGTGCGTGCCGCACTTACAGCTGGCCATCACGTCGCAGCAATCCCTGCCTGCTTCACACAGAGAGGAGCAGCGCGACAAATCTTCCTGGATGTAGCTGCCTGTAGGGAGGTCTGAGGGTGGAAAACAAACACAGAGAAGCACAGGTTGCAGTAGGATCAGATTACACCACCTAGCCATCAGACAATTTAAGTGTTCAGATGTTGCAACTTTACCTACTTGCAAGGTTCATCAAGACATCAACAATCAAACAATCTCACTGCGTGTATCTAAACTGTGTATTATTACGGTATCTGGGAAGGTTCTGTACAGTATGTCATTGAGACTGATTACAGGTTGAATTAAACACAGGCCTTCCACAGACTTCTGACATCTTTTGCCCATGAAATCAGAGAAAAAAAGTGAACAAACACCCCAACCACAGAAATGCATAGATAAAAATGTGCCTGCAAGCCACACTGACTAAATGCAAACAACCATATCCTCGTCTACCAGTGTGGAAATTGCTCCAAAACACAGTAGTCACTAACAAAAGCCCATAAATCAGAGCTGAGACTTTGAAAATTTGCAAATCTGCATTTCTCGTGGAGCTCCTATAGGAGTTAAGATTGAGGCCAAATCTGGCTTTGATAATGGGCTACAACTAAACTTAAATTTTATTTCTAGAAGTCAACTGGCTCCTCTTCATTTTCCTCTTATTGAGAGAGGCAGAAAGGGCCATAGTATAAGAAGTGAGACTTCTCTAGTGTAATTTCTGCGATTTGAGCCATTGCCAGCGAGAGAGGCTCAGCATGTGGCTCTGTGTTTGAAAACCCGAGTGTGTGCTTTGAGGATGTTGCCCGCAGAGGCGTTGGGCAGACTTCAAGACAGACGGACCGGAGGCTGAGCTGATAGTACGGTGTGTGTTGGCTTTCATTCTCACGGCCTTATCCTTGCGCTGTCTCGCTGATCTCTACTACTGCACCTTCTGTCTGGGATTTCAGACACTGTGTGTTAAAGTTCACATATACAGTCTGCAAGTGCATGTGCACGATTTATAGCTTTCTACACACTCAGCGCTGTACTCAACCGTGATAATTTATGGTGATATTTTAAGTTTTAAAGCCATGACTGAGTCCCTCTTTTCACCAAATTGTGGGAAGTCCCCCTCAAGTGTGGGAAAAGTGCCTTACTCTGTTCAATCTGTATGGAAGTGGGGCCTAATGGCTGTTGGCAGTACATAACAGAAGAGACCATGTGAAATCTACGTTGTCAGATTCCATCTGAAATATTATCTGCTTCCTTTTAAGTAAACATTGAATTCTAACAGGGTCAAAACCTTCGCTTTAGAAATATTGCTACAGGTCAAATGGTGATGATGGGAGCACTGAGGCTTCAAAGAGACAAAGAGTAGCCGCAGTAGCTTCAACTTCAATTTACCTAAACACAGTGTTTGATGTAACTCTTCCTTGTGCAGCTAAATTGGGCAAAGCGGGAAAGGCGTGAGATCTAATAAGTCTTTAAGGCTGTGAAGTGATATCACAGATGTTTCTTTGAATTGGGGTAACATCACCTCTGGAAGGCTGTAAAAAGGGTTATGTTCCTTCTTTACCACCAGAAACCAATAGCACAACAGATCAGTTTAAGTAATCCTAAGCTGTCCTTCCTACCTTCATGCAGGGCACGGCGAGCCAGGGCCTCAAACTCTGCAAAGTTGTGGACCAGGTAGCAGTGCTGGTCCTTGGGCTGCGAGGCCATGTCGTGAAGCTCCCTGATGTTACCCTGCCAGATGCCCAAGGTGAAGATCTCAACACCACGTTCCCTCAGAGCCGCCGCCACCGGCCGAGGATCGCCACCGTTAGAGTAGCCATCAGTGATCAGGAAAATTACCTTGGTGGCATTACCACGTGAGTGGCGTAGGATTTGCTGTTGGAGAAGAAAATAACTCATTAAGTGAAGAAGTAACTGAGTTTTCACATTTTTAAATCAAAATCACTTTTACTTCATGTTCGTTAAACTTTGGGAGGAATTTTAAATGTACCTGCACAATGAAACTAAGTGTAAAAACTGCAATTTGTGGTTTCACTGGGAGTTATGTGCTGGATTATTTCTTGACTGGGTGCAGTGACTTCCTAAAGTCTTGTCATCACTGTAAAGTCACTGTGCCTGGCCAAGAAACTGGCGCATAACTCCTGTAAAAATAAAAATTGCCATTTTAACACTGTTTTTTGTTCATATTGAATAAATTACATACAACAGGTTGATGAGTCAGTTTTAGGTGCTCGGTCAGAGCCAGGCTAGCTTCTTCTTTCTCTTGAGCATGTAGATACGACATTGGCATCAATCTTGTCATCTTACTCTCCATGCAAATGAGCATATTTGCCAATATGTCAAAACTATTCCTTTAAGCTCAGAAGTAAAGCAATAAAATAATGAAATAAAAAGGAAACATTTTAAAAATTTACAGGTTTGATTGAAAAAGAAAAGTTTACTTAGATATTGCAGTTTAAAAGAACCAGAAACATGAAGCTGACAAGCAAGGCAGAATTGTGTAGTTAGTGTAGTCATGCTGTGACTGTTTTGCAAAGGTTGACCATTCAAATACACACATCCCATTGCTCTGCCTGCCAGCCCACTACCAACATAGCTCCAGCTTTAGTGTCATGACTAAACTGAATAACGAAGAACGTCACACACAACCACTAAAAACAACCCTCAATTCTAGGGTTCCTCAAAACCCTACATCAGCAGGACAGGCAACGAGGGCACGAAGGGGAGGAGGGACAAAAAAGAAGGAGAAAGCTCTACAATTGTAATTATTTCTCTTACAGACTACGCAGCTGCTTGCCAGTGGTCTAAAACCACCAGAGAGCACTGGGCAACACAGACAGGGCTGCTGTGTCCGCCCCAGACACCGGCTACAGTTCCCAAACTAACTTTAGCCACCGTTTACAATCCACCACATACAATTAGACCGGACATTAAAGTCAGAGAAACATATCTTTATTTTCTCTGGAGTAAAGAGAAAAAAACTAACAGGACCATCTGCTAGCTTTGCTGTGGAGGCTGACGGTGTCTAGGTTTGTTGTAAGGGTGTTTTAAATGAGCTTAAGAGTTTATGTGGATAAAACCCAGTGAACACTGGATGAAAAGAAAAAGAATTTGGAGCAACGAGGTGGAGAGAAAACAAAAGAATAAAATAAATTGGGGAAGCAGAAGGAGCCAAGATGAAGTCAGTAGGACAGATATCCACTTACTTACTGAAAGCTCCAAAGGTCATGGGTATATCACAAAGAATTAGGGAATGGGAGAGAAACAAAGGACTTGTGTTAGGAGGAGGTGCATGATTTTTCTGTAGTCCGAGTCCAAACAGGATGTAATAGCGACACATGACAGACTGTAAAATACGAGAGGTGAAAAGAGAGGAGACACGCAAGGGTGTGACCACCGAGGGAGGGAAACAGAGCAGGAGAGAAAGCTCTGGTCTTTATTGTCTAATTGGCTTCAACTTCAAGCCGCTCTGGCAGGAGCGGCGTAATTACAGAGCCCGTGAAGCGAGGGAGGAAGAGGAGGATGGAGAGAGAGAATAGAGGAGAGGGAGAGCCTGGTTTCTCTGATCCTCAAAGCTCCGGGCTGCCTGCTGCTCCGGTTCCCAGCCCGGGGAGGTTCGCTACGGCCGCTCCCAGCTGTCAGTGCACCCCGTCAGGCTGCCGCGTTAGGGAGAGAGGAGCCCTCCCTGGACCTCCGAGGCTCCTGCCAGCTGTCAGCACAGTGATATTTGTGTCTGTGTGCTGACATTTAAAGTCCTTTCATGCCAGAACACAATAACAGTGAACAAATCGATCCAGGCACGCTTGGTGGTACTGTAGGCTGAGCTGTCTCCTTTTTTATGTGCTAATATTGCATGTGTGAGTGTTTCGGGATGTTTTTAGGTCTTTTATTAGGCGTCTGCACAAAGTGCTTTTAGGCCACAGTGGTTTCTGCGTTAGCCATGAGTCAGTGGCTGGTGTTAGCAACTGTGGAGATGCCACCAAACGGAGCATACGCATGCATACCCACTAATAATACCCTCCCGAATAGCCTCCACATACTTTAGGTCAGAGTATTAACATAAAGGCAACCACAGGAGCCAGTGTGTGGGAAGGGGCTGCCCTTTAGTGTAACTTTCGGCATGCACCTTATTGTTCAGGGCATACAGTACACAGAGCAGCAAATAATGATGTAGCATCTAACAAATAAAAACACAGGCTTCTAATGGTGACAAGAGGAAAGCTACACACATTCAGTTTGTGAGTATATGTGTACAAAAGAAAATGCTTATAGGGAGTGAAGAAACAAAGCTCCTGAGTAATTGATGATGAATCATGGTAAATGATGAAAACTCCCTTCTGTTTTCACTCATGAAAACATATTTTCTCTGATTGTTACATCACAGGGATAAAACAGACATTTGGTAAGAAAAGAAGGATAAAGAAAGAGATTAAAGGAAAAGTGTAATTTCAGCTTCAAAGGTTAACAGACCTGTATGAGACTAAGCCAACATGCTGTAAAAGATAATGGCAACAAGTCACTTATTGTCTAGCGTTAGTTCTTAACCTTCTTAATCTCCTTTAAACCAAATAAAAAGTTTCATAAAACAATGGGTGGGAGCAGTCTTGTGTCATTCCTAAAAATAACCAACGGCAGTATTAAAATAATCTAACTTTATTCGAGAAAACCCCTGAACTCAACTTGAAAGATTTGCATTGCAAGAAAGTTGACTCGGCCCACTATTTTGATCCGATGTTAAGACTCCACTACATTAACTAATTAATTAGGATGGGTCAAATGCAGCAAACAGGAATTAACTTGTTTAAGCTGCTCATCTCATTCTCTGCATGTATCTGAGCACACCTCTAACAGCTGTATGTCTGCTTGAGGCCTCTCTACGCTGTAAATCCCAAGCATTTCTTCAATTACGCACTTGGCAGACACTTCAATGCCGGAGTAGGTCCAAAGAAGAGATAATAAGCCGTCAGCAATGGGATAGTTTACGTGTATCTGTTTTGGAGTCGCTGATATCTGTCAAAGCAGCGGTGATAGCACAGGGACCAACAGGCCTGGAGGGATTAGTGGTAAGAGCAGCGGATTTATCTCCGCTCCAAAACGCCTCAAACTTTGGCAAGAAGCGAGAGAGAGGAAGAGATGATTGCTCTATATGTGAAGCTGGTGACTGTCTTTTTATAAAGTAGAATCAATAACACAGTCCAATAGAGACATAAATACTAAGAATTTAATAAGAAATGTGTAATTTCAAGAGCTTCACAAATCTGGTTATTTTACCAACTTGGAGTCAGATACAAAATTGAACTGGCTATCAAAACCCGGCAATATGCTCTTCTCACACTTATTTCCAATCCACTGATGAACCACCAATATAAATGAACCATATACATAAAACCTTCAGTCCACTGATGAAAAACTGAACCCTTATTCTGACGGACTCTCCATCTCCAAACAGATGCTTGTATGATTAGAGCTTCAAAAGCAGGTACCTTGTTGCATTTGGCAGAAGAAACCAGGAAACCTTTCCACACCTTGAGGGGCTGACGGTGGTGCCAAGGTACCCCAGCTGTTAATCAAAGGCTTATATATGCATGGCAGCTATTCTGAATGCTAAATGAGGACCACCCCCCACCATCTCCACCACACTGCTGGCCTCCCGTCAGCGCCTCCTGTGACTTTGATCAGAGCCTGAACCCGAAAGCTGGTTAATGATCTGTTTCTTTCTCCATTTGCAACACACTGAATAAAGCAGTAAAAAAGATATGGAAAGACATACAAAGTCTTTGATAGGATATGAGTCAAATGTTTACTGTTCTTACTTGTGCACTCTTTGTTTAGTTCACTATTTAAACACATTTTTGGACCCATTTAAACTTGTAATTTCAGGCGTCTCATATCCGGATAAAGTCCAGATGCTTTTTAATACACTTCTGTTTACACTTAGCCACATATATATGCCTCCCTGTTGGCCTGATTACAAATCTGACCGAAATCCATCTTGGTCTTCCAAAGCTCCATGCAAATCAGGGTCAGCTGTTCTCCAGTCCAGAGGCTGCTGGTAATGCACCTGGAGCTGTTTGGTAACTGCCAATAATGTGAAGAATAACTTGTACGCTTTAAAAGTATGCCATGGTTACAGGAGTAACAGTTAAGCTCACTCTTTAATAACTATCCATAAACTAACATAAAGATATGGATGAATTGCATTTATGGACTATGAGTTGTCATTCTCGCTGCTCCTTCATCCTCAAACACATCAATGATCTCTTTCAGTGGTTGAACAGCTGGGTGTGTTTTCTGTATGATAGTAAGTGTAAAAATTGCTTTTACTTTAACAAGACCTTACCAAGAATGACAGCTATATATGGTCGATATACTCTAATATCGAATGTTTAACAGCGTACACTGTGCTTATGGAATGGCACGTGGAATTTGAGTGTCATTCTCCTTTAACCATGGAAAACACAAAATGTTAAAACCTTTTCACAGCTATTGATGAGGCATGCCATTCTGCTAGTTTTCACTTCTTCTCATGTCACCGACAGAATGACGGACACACCACAGCACCACAGTTATTCTCTTACATGGTTTTTCACTTCCTTGAGAGCCACCTTCCCAAAACAAAAACCTTATTTGCAGGCATTCCACAGTGGATAAAAAAAATGCAACCCAACTGCATCCGTTCAGAAAGCTGTCTCCCCATCGGTCGGAAGTGAGAGTGCTTGTTTTGACAGGCTATCTGCTCTTGGCCTGGGTGGTAAGAATCACAACAATAACTCTGCGGGGGCCCAACAGAACAACATGCACACACGTACACACGATTACAGACACTAGACTCAACTTTGGTATTATTGAGCAACATCTCAGGGGCACATAATTTGGATATTTGAGATAAACTAGGTCACTTGCAGAGAACATTTGTTTCCTGATTGAATAAGTGATTTGCCACAATCTTTTCTCCCTCAAACATCTCGTCCTTGTTCTTCATGTATTACATGCCTCACAGGAATAGCACAGTTTTCATTATCTAGTAAAATGCTTCTGATTCAAAGACATCTTAACTTTTAAAAGTTGTTGGATCCCACTTTAAAGGCAAAGTAATCCTGAAATGTTATGACTTGAGAGCACATGTAAAGCACATGTATTTTTCTTGAACTGGTTGTATTTCTGAACGTTTGCCTTCAGGCTTTTGATTCAATTTGTTCCACACTTGTCACATATTGCAGAACGTTTCATGCCACGTCCTCTCTGTTTCACTACCTTTATTTCACAAAACTTTCCATGCTCTTATGTTGCTCAGTGGGTAGCCACGAGGCTGACACAGTAAGGGTAGGAGTTCGGTTTCCACAAGGGCCACCCAGGATGCTAAGAGCCATACATGCATGTTTTTGCCTATGTACTGCAAATTATGTACAATATATTTACAGTAAGCATTTCTTAAAGTGAAGTTCTTTAATAAAGTTGTTGGTTTCATTTCATTCCTTTCAGCCTGTCAGTAACTGTGCATGACAGTGTGGTATCTAAATCAACTAGTAGAGACTTGAAACTTGCTTCAGATACAGCAAAACAATCCATCTCATAAATGTCATGTCATCTTTATTTTTGGCAAAGTAGGTTATCTGCTAAAGCAAGTTTCAAAAACTCTGTCATGCTGGTGCATTCAACAGCCATGATTTATGACTGGCTGCTAAAAAGCTAATGAGGTAATGCTGAGAAATCAAACCTGTAGTTCTTTGTGCTAAAAAGGTAGTTTTTAAAGATGATTTTTTTAAAACAGTCTATGCTCACAACTGCACTATGACATGAATCTGTTATAACTTGTCAGACTAATAAAAGTGAAGAATTGCTCCCTGTGATGTACTGTCTAAAAATCTACTGATCTAATCTTGTAATTTAAAAGTTTCCATTGTAAATTACCCACTGTGCTGCTGTCTAGATGTTTCTCGACAGTCATATGTGGCAAATAAAGTGACAGCCACACAACCAAGGCACCCTGTCAGGATGACACTTGGCAGAAGCGACAGTAGAAGTAATAAACCAGACAGCGGACAGTGTATCTGCATAGCTTCTGTCCATTATCAACGCTGCGGAGTAACTGCCTGTTCACACTGCAGAGCTGAGCTGGAAACATACTGGAACTGACACGGCAACAGATACGTGTAAGTGTTACTTCCGAGCAGTAAAATTTATCAAACCTCAATGTAAAAAATCTTAAACCTCTCCTGCAATGCCATCTGCATATCAAGCAACCCCACATGGTGTCCTATCCCAGATAAATCTTGATGTTTAGTTACTCTACATCAGAACACAAAAAAACTGTACAATAATTTAAGAGAGGATCACTCATCAATCATTGTGCTTAAAGTGGAGGTTCGCAAAACCACAAAAGATGTTTTTGAAGTTACTTGGAGACTACATAGATAATTGTTAACCTGTCTGGGGTATAGTTGGCAAAATGTTAGGGATGGAAAATTATTTCTAGAACAGGAGAGCTATTACAGAAAAATGCTCCCAATTTGGCAACCACTGACTTACTTACCACTACCTAATGATTTAAAAGTCTTCACTAAAGTCTGCCTGTGTAATGTGGATTTGTAAACTTGTAAGCAGGCCCAAACTGAGCCCAGTTTGACAAAAAAAAGTGCAATGGCATCCAAACTGCTGGAGAAGACAGTGCGGACAGTCGGTTAATTGCCAGACACGGTAGGCTGGACAGCTGTGTGTGTCAGCTTGACGGCTTCTGTCACAACACCATTCATCAAACTAAACAACTCAACCAGGCGACGAGAGGAGGAGAGACTGGGGGAGAAAGGGAGAAGCTAATTCCACAATGTGATGCCAAGGAGAAAGGTTATCTTGGCTGGCAAATGAGAAACTCATTCAATTATCCCCCCTCTGGTCTCTGTGTTGTGCTGGCGGAACGAAGAGCTGAGAGAAACATCTTAGGCGCTGACCGTGTTCCAATCGGACATGGCATTCTGGGTAATTGGATGAGGAAAGCTGGTGTGATTGATTGGGAGGAAGAATAACAAGAGCAGTTATGGTCTGAGTACCAGTTGGACGATGGTGGGGTCAGACTGGCTTGGCAATCTGCCTCATGTCATGCATCTTGGGTAATTTATATTTATTGTATTTTTTTTTCTATATTCACAACGTGTTTGATATTTTTAATAGTTAAAAGGTGTTGCTTCTCTCAGTATGCCTGTATACGGTACAGTACTGTATATGTGTACTATATAGTCTTTTTTATGGTCTTATTATTGCATATCTGACCTCATCTGTTTTATTTTGTGGGCACTGACATTTTGAATGTTTTCCAACTGGATGTACAGCCATCTGGTTTGCACAATATGTCACATACTGCTGAGTGCATGCTATGGTTACTGGCTTATTTCATCATCATTTGTTTTTGTGCTGCCTTCATGTTTTTAATCATTTGAAAACCAGCATTGTTAATATGTCACACATGTATTAGGTTTGATAATCTGTTAGGACTTCAACTTACATTAGTAGCTGCTATTGCTGCTGGAGTAGGCTGATTTCATCAGATTCAGCTTTTTGGCCGTGTTTTTTAAGAAAATATCCACCCTCAGATCTTATTTAATTCTTATGCACCATCATTCTGCAATGTCCAGGAGTTATTCTGTGATTTAGTGCTGCAATTCCTGGTATAATCATTTCTTCTTCAGTTAGTCATTTTTGGATGTTTTTCAGGATGCCTTTGAGCAACCAGAAAGCCAGTGTGAAAAATATTGTTGCTTTACGTTGTGGTGAGTGTGATAGCACAGTAAGTTTTCTGTGTTGAATTTTGGTCTTTTGAGGCTCTCTCTGCCTCTCCTCTGACAGATTGATCCCTATATGACTGGTCATCATCAATAAAGCTTAATGTTGATATTTTGGAGAGCTGGAAATTTTCTGCCACTAAACTGTAGTGTGGCTGTGCTCGAAACTATCTGCATATGACATCAAAATCCGTTTTCAACAAAATTACATTTATGTGTGGAAGAAATCCCATGAGTTAAGTAATATTTGTAACCTTCACGGGATCATTACCTCGCTGCCCAAGCACCGAGCAGCCACAGCATCATCTCCAAGGCCGAGCTTTGATTTTGAAATAAACAAAGGCAACAGTGTGGTGGAGCGCGATGCTTTTCTTGACTCCAGACTGGCGTGTTGAAAGTGCTTATACGCAGGGAATGATTTGGGGACTGTCGCTGGCTTAAAGCATCCATGAAAATGTATCCCATCTTGTCCAGACTTAGCTCAGACCACACTGTGGAGACAGACGCAGCATTTTCCTTTGTTATGTTGACTGTTGTTGCTGTAGTTGCATTTCTTCCTCATGTTCCCCTCTTTTTGTCCTCCGAGGGGTTTATTTGTCTTGGCACCAGCTATAGGTGGAGATTTCCTCTAATAGAGCAGGGAATTGGAAAGACGTCAGTGTTTGTAGTACAGATTAATGGAGAGGTTTCAATTTATTGATTCTCCTGTTTGTTCTGGACTCAGCCCTTGTTGGTAGGATAAATTATATGTGACCTCATAACATCAAGAGGAAGCAAGAGCTGGGAGGTCATCTGAAGAGGAGGACACTTTTTGGGCATTATTGTTCCGAGATCGTATAGACTTGGCCTGAGTTTCCATGGATTTCTACAAAAGCTCTAACCCTCACCATAAATTAAGAGAAATGTGGAACATTTGTGCGATGATGTTGTGCATACTTGTTCTCCAAGAAAACTCTGTTGCTGGGAAACACCTGCATTTAGTGTTTGGATACCCTGAATTGAAACAGATTATATGTTTGTAGGCTTTTATGTTCTCTGAAAATTGGGTGATCCGTATCGGGTCCTGGGGGACGTGTTTCTTGCCAACACACGGCATTTCAAACATGAACTGATTAAAGTTGAGGCGAGTGCATATTTTTTTTCTATATTTGGGTAACTGCTTGGAACAGGGCTTCTTACTGAGGCTGAAAACACAACTAATAGTTCCAGAAACTAAAATCTTGCACAATCAGACCTGGAGAATTTGAAAAAAAGCACATAAAAAGCCCTCAAAGACAACAGGATGTAGGCATATTTGTGGGTTCACATACATGTACCAATTACCTACTTATAGTCAATCACACAAACAGAGACATACAGTCAGACAAACACGTACACACACTTACTCACCAAAGAAAACAACCCAATGGAATCTGGCACTCTCAAACTCTAACCTCAACATAGCAAGTGGTTTACTAATAGACCTACACGCCTTAGCCCATAAAAACATGTTATTTAGTTTGCCACTACTGGCTCTTTGAAATAGTTTTGGTTTCTTCAGGTGCCAATGTATGACGCTTTTGGTAAATCCTAATCTCAAGATGCCAAAGTAAATCCATATGCTTAAATAATTTGTGTGA
Source organism: Lateolabrax maculatus (assembly GCA_031216445.1). NCBI lineage: Eukaryota > Metazoa > Chordata > Actinopteri > Acropomatiformes > Lateolabracidae > Lateolabrax > Lateolabrax maculatus. The sequence goes on from CM062207.1 coordinate 6,646,634, forward strand.
TTTGTGTCTTTAATCACAAAGCTGTGGACTTAATACTGTTTTGTGAGCACGGAGAAGCGTTTCAAAGGTATGTGATTGATTTGTAGCAACAAGATGAAAAGTTCAAGTACGCTCATCAAACGCAGTTTATTGTTTTATTAGTCTGACTCACAGGAAGAAGCCTGCCATTGGCTGACTATTTCAGTCGCAATTCTCCTCCTCTTCCGCTATGTGCATGTGACTTTTTTCAAAGTCCCATGCCCCATGTTGATCCGTTTTCTGACACGGCCATCGTCACTGGGAGTTGATTCGGCACACGTTTTAAGTCTGGCAGCAGCATGCACCACTGACCGATCCGTTCCACTACACACAAGCTTCAGTAATATCGGTTTAATAATGTTGTGCAGGAGCTATATACAGCTATTAAATCGTTTGTGGTTTTAACTAGTCCAGTGAGCTCCTCCAGAGCTAAAGTGTAAGCAGGCTTCACCTCTAGGGCGCCGATGATCAAGTTATGGTTGTCTTTTTTATCAGTAAAAGTCTTTTCAGATAGTCGACATACATCTGTATTTTAATACCAGGGCTCGCCTCCCCACGTGCAAATGTTCCACCAAAACAAGTTTCCCCGACACTATTGTGCAGGGGCACCGTCACTGCATCCTGCGCTTAACGCCGCCCAAGACGATTGTGATTGGTTTAAAGAAATACAAAATAAGCCACAGTATTTTCCCCCCATACCAGAATGATAATATGTTCAGCCAGACCATTCTCGAGTGCTGGCACAGCGCTAAAACAAAGTGTGGAGATGGGTCTGGCTATGCACGACTATTCTTTTACTGAAAATGCATGTTCATCATTCAATATTAGAGGCCAATGGATACATTGCAGATATTACAAGCTCATTTTAGCTAATGAATACCGCAGCACAGAAATTTCAAAGATGTCTCAACTGTTGAGTTAACATGGACAAGAGCTCCTTAAACTGCAAAAACATTTACACTTCCATAACAACTGGGGTACTCCATCTGCTGAGGAAGATCATATCAACTGTCAAATATCAAAATCACCTCAAAAAATTCAGTAACAGTAGTCAATACACAGAAAAAGTTTCATCCAAAAAAAAAGTGCCAGACAACCTACTTTTAAAAGAACCATGGTTTCCACAGCACGGTGGCCTAGTGGAAACACTCTTTTTCCAGTGAAATCAAGAAACCACTGTTTTCTAATGATACTAATGGTTGATCATGGCATTTCAATGCAGGCCACTAAAGCTGCTGACAGTCAGTTCCTGTCCTTGCTGACACCTCTCTGACCTTTGACCCTGCCAACAGTAATATTATTCTTCAAAGCCTCCTCAGCACTCCTTTCTAAATCACATATTTCACTCCGTACCTCTCCACCTCAACACCCCAGCCCCATTTATCTCTTGCACACACACACACACACACACACACAGAGAGCTCCAGAAAGCTGGTGTCAGCAGCACCTATCAATTGCTGAGCAGTATTTTAAGTGAGAGGGAATCTGTGTATAGGTGTGTCCGTGTTTGTGTGAATACACACTCAGTGGAAAGAACAGAGTGTGAGGTTAAGAGAGTGAGCGTGATGTGCGTAGGCAAGTGTGTGTGCACAAACATATGTGTGTGTAGGTGTGTGCATGTGACTGAGACACTTTATTTTTGCATCCAACAGAGAAGCTAATTTTAAACAATTTTTGGTAATGTCCAATAACTAAAATTCTTATTAAGATGCATTGCCTTTTTTATTAAGCATGCTACACAAAGTGTCACGTAGGAGGTAATAATGCACCATAACGAGACAAAGAAGTAATAATTCCATCAGAAAATTAATCATTTACCTTTTTCACAGCAGAGAGTGAGACAAGAGTAGAGGTGTGATTAATAACCTTAATAAAGGCTGCATTCATTCATCATTATCATAATTTATTATTATTGTTATTATTTACACCTGTGATTTTCCAGCTTTGACAAGTCAAGTGTTTTCTTCAGGAAAATTGTTTGAATTTACCCCAAAAACGTCACAGTGTAAGCAGATCTCCTAATCTTCACTGAAAATCCTTTCAGAGAATGAAATAGATCTGATGTTACGGTCACTCACAGCTTTCAGAGTTTTGTAGGTGGGATTATGAATGGGAACATCATCGTCCTGTGCCAGAGCCACAAATCTGATACAGACAGAAGTGGTGACAAGCATGGATGAAATCAATGCAGCTCTCTTTAAGCGATTCTTAAAGCGTGACATATTTCTTTGATCCACATGTAAAAATGTACTGTTCATTGCAACTACCACGGCAGGAAATTCTACTTTTTCCACAAAGAAGGATCACATTCTCTCAAACAGGCGTACATCCTTCTGTCCAGCGACTGTGAGTGTCTGTGTGTGATTCATGTTTGCCCAATGGGAGCGGATGGGGTGAAAACAGCAGCTCCTGAGACTCCCCACTTTGTAGATCTGATTTTTATGACAGGACCAGGACTTACACTCCTCCTCTGTGCAGTCATTAAAATAAAAACCTCATCTCAGGGGAACAATTAACTGTTGGGCTAACATGCAAAAAATGACACAGTGACGGATGCGTACAGTCGATGCGGAAAGGTCTGAAATTACATTTATGTCCATTGAGGCGGTTTACTGACATCTGTGTTTTACAGAGCCGGGAAAGTGTAAAGATTGCCCTCTCTACTCTGCTGTGCTCAACTCATTCCAAGTCCCCTTTTTTTCCAAAAGTGGTAAAAAAAAGGTGCAGGGGATAATTGTGACTTAAGTGTTGCAAGTAGCAAGAGAATAATTTCTTTTGGGCCTGGGTTGAAAGACGAAGTGGTGTGTGGTAATTTCCCCTCTGGCGAAGTATCTGACTCCTGATCCATGTACCAGGAGAAAAGTGGAGAACAAAAATGAGAAATACATCTAGGAAAAATGAGCGAAAAGAAACATTTGTGGGTAACACGTGAAACATTCACTATTGCCTCACTTACATTATCACCCATTAATTCATAGCGTAAATCACACTTTTTAGACGTGCAGTGAAGACACTAAAAGATGTCCCAGAGTGATTCTGATCTGTATCCGCAACCGCAGAGCCACAGTCCTTTCTGCTGTGAATTGAGTGATTGTCACGGCGACTGGTTGTGGTGTGGAAAAAGTGAAGGATCTGGGTGTGTTTTCCATCTTCAAGCATACAAATAAACTGTTGTTTCTCTGGATTAGATATACATGCGGAGAATGGCACAAGGAGCACGGATAATCAAGCGTTTAAAAAGAGTTAGCTTGTTTTTTATCCTTTGTATGCATGTGCACACACACCTGTGAACTACTGATACATCGATCCGATATATTGGACCTTACACAAGACTGATCCAATCATCCAATCAATTGGAAAACAGAAACCAAATTGGTATTAGACAAAGAATCTGTATCAGGAGAAGCAAAGTAGTGCAGAAATAAATTCACATAAACTTGCTTGGGCGCGCACACACACACACACACACACACACACACACACACACACATTACACACACACTCCCTGTTGTTTCCACTGGCCTCAATCACCTCATTTTCATTCTCTAATTCTTTCTCTAACTGGAGTCGCTGGTTTTGGCCGGACCAAAGCCCAGTTATTTGACCGCAGCAGCTTCAGCCCAAGGCCAAGTGGGACACACTCCACGGCATCCAAACCAGCACATACTGTCTACACTGACATAGTATGCCCTCGAGGCAGGAAAACTAGGCGTGACACAGAGGGACAAGCGGACAAACTGCAAACAGAAAGAACCGAAAGAGACAGATGGACAGATCACCTGGTGCTGAGGAAAACGGAGACGGTGAAAAGCAGACAGTGTGATTCAAACAGCAGTGGAAAAGACAGCGACTACAAACACCGCAGCTTTTGCAGAAGCCAAATACTTTATCAGCAATAAATGCAGTAATTTACAACCTTTAAACAGAGTCTAGAGTAACTGAACAAAGACTGATTTCAGGCTATTTTTGACTTTACAATCCCAAACAGACAGACAGCAAAACTTTTCAAGCTGTCTAAAGACATTCATATGGATGCACAAAAGGCACCCTTTCCAACAAAGTCAGATTCAGATCCTCTTCATCCATTTCCAATCCATTCAAAGCCACCAACGGCTGCCAGCTCCTTCAGGATTTATTCCACATGCATCAGTTTGTCTCAACAAGGGGTTTTCAACACTTTCAACACACAAAATTGCATTTAATCCACGATCCAAGGACTAAATTGGTAAAAAATTAGGTGGTATTGTGTGAAACCTTATAGGACCAGCTTATTTTCAGAACCGTTCCCCCTAACAAATCAACAGCAGGACTTTTCTTGGCAATGAGATGGATGACGAAACCTGAACTTGGGTTTTCCTAAATTTGCGTAAGACTGCTGATCTCATATAGAAAGATCTAAAGAAGAGGAAGGATAAAGAAAGTAGTCGAAGGACATAGTCTGGTCTTACATTGCCAAGTCTATGGCTGCTGTAGTGAATACAGATGGGATCAGGATGCTTGGAGAGTTGTTGGAGGAAACCAGTGACCTTGGATTGCGCTAAAAAAAAAAGTCTGTGCTGTCAAATTGAAGGGTTTTATTCCAAATGAGATATCCAGCGTTTGGAAAATCTATTACAAAACGGGTTAGAACAAAAAGATTGAAACAAATTGTGGTGCAATTTTAGAGATTTGTACATCAGCACTTGCTTGACTTAAGCACATTCACAGACAACATAATCTGCATTTTTCAAGACCCTTTTTAATTACTTCCCTAATAGATAGGCTGTTTTGGACCTGAAATATAAGAGACTGCAGCAATCCCAATGGCTGGGAGGATTTCAAAGACATCTTTGTAAGCATCCAGTTGTCTGACAGGTTGCACATATTTGAGCCATGTTCAGCCTCTCATGGACAGATCGCCATGACCGCTGAACTCAGCTGACCTCTCAGCCCGCAAATCTCTGCCCTACCTGGCTGTCTGTCAACACTTCTCCTCAGATATGTAGATTCAAAGGGTCTCAAGTTATCAGTACATGGTGACAGCTGCTGGAGAACAGAGGGGTCCGCTGAGACACATCTGTTAACTGTTAAATTATTCTAGATGTCCTGTACAAAACAATTTAAATAATCTGATGAAAAGCAAAAATATATTTAGGAAGCATTCGTGCTTTACATATTGATTTGAAATTAGATCTTGGTTGTGTTTTTTTAAAGTTTTATTTTAATTGTATTGCAACTTACATCAGGCCAGCTTGCATGTTGTGTTGTGTGTGTGTCTATGCTTGTGCGAGATAAAGGTGAATGAGGAGGCCTTAGGGTCCTTCTAGATGTCTAGAGGTTGGAAAGTAGGCCCCTGTTTCTGGTAAATATTCGGTGTCCATTTCAGGAGGAGGGCAGGGGTGATCAGAGTGTGACGAGAGAAGAAACAGGAGTGCACAGGGCACCGTTAAGTAACAAAGGCATATGACGAACTTGTTAGCAAACAGTTGCTTATTTACACATCCAATAGTTGGGGAGGAACACTATTGTTCATTTAAAGTCGTCTTTCTGGTGAACTTGCGAATTAAAGTCCTATATTCGCTCTCTTTTAGCTCTATTTTTGGTCTCTGCTATATGCTCCACTATGTTCACCAGCTAGTTGCCAACTGTGTGTGTTTGCTGTTTTATTGATTATCAAGTAGTATACAATATATGTTTTACACAGAAAACAGCTGCCTGCTGCAGCCAAAAAAGACTGCTGGTGGCCAGAAAATAGTGCAAAATGCCCATCACTATTTCCCAGACACAAGGTGACATCTTCAAACTACTTGTTTTTGTTTGACTAACAATCTTAAACCCAAAGATTTTTAATTTACTATCATAAAATGCAATGAACAGCAGCAAATATTGACATTTGAGCAGCTTGAAAAATGATTTAATCAGTGTTTTAGCTTAAGTAGTCAAACTGAAGAAAAATCTGGTCATAGCCCACAGTTTTATTTCCTCCAAACAGAAGTATTAATGATGACAATACTGACAAAATACAGCTCAGTCAAATCATTTTGTGAGAAAAATGCTCCGAGGTGCCTCAGTAAAACATACTTGAGGTTGATGAAGAAAGTTATGAAAGAGGAGAATCAAGAATGTTTCTGTCAGAATGATTCAGTATGAAGAGGCCCAAAGGAGCAGAACCCGAGACTTAAGCATTTCTTCCTCCTAAACATACACTCACACTCACATACACACACACACACTAAATCACACACAGTCATGTTGAGTCTATTGTCTCGATCACCATGACAGTGTCTGAATAACTTTCCAACTACACCCTGACCATACGGGCCAGGTAAGCACCCAGTAAAGTGTGTGTGTAAGAAGACACACTTTTTTGAGGAAAAAAAGTCACTCCCATTATGATTTCAGGCCACAAAAGAAAATCATGCTAAGGGCCACAGTTAAAGTCAGGAGTTATATTAGGATATCTTATTACATATAAATTACATTTGAAATATATCATCATCTACATTTTGAAAAGCTGACTGAAAGTTCTGGGACTCTCAGGTAAAACCCTGCTTTCCAAAACCAATACACAGTGTAATCAAGTCAGATCCTTTACCTATTCAGTCATTATAAAACTAAACGTTTAAGAAAAAGTTGAAAGGAAATAGAAATATAAGAACCAAATGGAGTTTTGTGAGCCAGAGAAACAACAATTGCAAAAATCGAGCTCAATGTTTTCCAACCTGGGGGTCATGATTCCTCAAATAAGTCACAATATAAATCTGAAGGGTCACGATTATTGAGATAGGAAACGTATTGCTACACAAAATTAAACCACTTGAGAAGGAAAAATCACGCATAGTAATACACACCGTATTAAACTTCTGACAAGGTGTCAGAAGGCTTTACATTGTTTTAGGGAGATACAAGTTGAAACTACTGGTCTAGTTGATCGTCATAAAGAAAAGTTTAAAGCTTAAGCTTTCGATTTATATCCATTTTTATGCCATGTTTACCCTAGTTGGAGACAGAAACAGTACTGCTCTTCCCACCACTTATCATGTTTTGAGACAAAAGCTATGTGCGTTATTTTAAAGCTTCACTTTACTGTCCTGATTAATCACTTCACAGATTTATGAGGTGCTATATACAGTAATGGTAGTGACCCAGATCCCACTGCAGACTCAGAAATTTAAAATCTGTTGTCTGGTGTCTGTGGACGTTCCTGTCCGGCCTCAGTCTTATCAGGGCTGGTAGGTGAGGCGGCCTGTTTGCTCAATCCTTCTGTCTCATCCAACCCTGCCGGAGACCCTCTGATACTGAGGAGGAGGAGGACGACGAGGAGGCAGAGGGGCTGAATAAAGGGAATAAGCAGACAGACTGAGGGGGAGGAAATGATTAAGGGTGAGATAGCGGGAAGTTGTAGTTGCACAGACAGGAAACAGAGACTTTTCTTATCACGTCTGGGTCCAGCCTTGGGGACCGGATCAAAGACGTGCACCTTGCTTTCATTTCTTGCAGTGAGCACTTGTTTGCATCAGTTCTTTCACTGAAATTGTAGAATTCTCCCCTTTTTCTTTTGTGCAACAGTCGTATAATTATCTGCTCCTATTTGAAAAGGTTTGAAGGGGAAATACGTTTATTTTCTTGGTGAAAAAGCAGCTCCCCTTTCGTCTCCCGTTAACTCTCTACAGGGTCACTTCCCACCTTCCTACAGCGAGAGTTTAGCTTGAGTTTAGTGCTGTTGAGAATCACTGGCCTGTGACTCAGCCAAGAGAATAAAAAACGCTCCAGTGAGCAAATACGTTTTCTAGAAATGACAAGGCCCCCTAAAAATCACCAGCCGTAGGCAACATTTTCCAGCTTTCAGGTGATGGATGGTGTTCATTTACCACCTTAATTTGCTGCACTCACACATCTCATTCCTGGTTATTCAGAAATTCAGGCAAAGGCTCAGACTCCCAAACATTACCATCAAGTGTAAATGTGTGTGCCTGCGAGTGCATGTTTGTGCACTTCAGACATACCAAGAATGTACAGGATCTCCACAGTACATCTACACAGGCCAAATATAAGCAACTTACACAGGCCTCATTTAATCTAATAGACAATGTTTTGAAAAACAATACCACATATTGTGGCTGTAATGCGTCAAAGCTGAAGATGGTGACGTTCCCCTGCCTGACACTCTGCTGGGGGGGTCTGCGGCTCTGGAGGAGAGCATGATGGAAAGGCATGGAAGAAATGGCGTTGACCCACTGGAATGAGAATGGGGGCCCTCACAAACCCAGCTTTCAATATTTGTTTTGCCTTAAGTGGTCTGGCAAAGCTCAATAAAGAAAGGCATCATCTCTAGTACTGCGGTATGAAGTCTGATTGACAAGTATTCTCCTTTTCTGACAAATGGACAAATGTGGGCTTTGATTCAAGTCTGTAAGTGGAAAAACATGGCTCCTATACTCAGAACTTTAAATATTTAAATTATCCAACAAAATATGTTTCTGAATAATATGAGGTTAGAACTAGAACTTGTTGTTGCAATAGGCTTAATCTTACATCTACAATGACTACTTATATTAAACTACTTGTTAACAAGGTTTGGAAGTCGGCTTGACACTCTGTTTGAATTCAAAATGAAAACTAAATAGCTCCACATATTTTTCAGATTGGGTGAGTTTGTGAGATTTGGGTTGGATTTACAAGTCTAGAGCTCTGTGTTGAGGACACAAGCACAATGTCTATAAATGCAAGCATATACATTCTCATGCACGCACTCCAGTTTACAGTCTATAATATGAAATCTCTGAATTATATGATGACAACCATGTAAAGACATGCAGCTGGTCCATAAACTCTGTGTGTGTGAACTTGTGTGTGAATAATGAGCGTGAACTTGTGTGTTTTCCTGGTGAGTTGGGTGCATTAGGAGTCATTGGAGCTTTTCACTGAAGAAGCAGAGGAAAATAAACCACCTGCTAGTCCAACTTATACAGATTTCAGTCCCAGAAACACACTGGCTGGCTGAGCAAAAAGCTCTTTTAATTAAGTGGCTAACGCCAGTAAACTACTCTACAGTACGGATCCAGATTCAGGCAGAGCCGAACCACCAGTCAGGTAAAAACATTACTGTGAATAACCACCAGAAAGAACCACATTCTTCAGTTCAATTCAATTCCTTGACTCAGGGTTTTTTCCTCTCTTTCCTCTACTTTTTTCCTCTCATTCTTCCATCTTTCTCCCACTTCTTTACTCCCGTCATCTCTCTTCACACGCTGCCCATCTGTCTGTGTCTTATGCAACTGTGAAGGCAGACTGACACAGTGAAGCCGCCAATTCCAGTTTAGTGCTTGCGTTTCTTTGCCAAAGCCGGGCCTGCCTGCAGAGAGCAAGAGGGGGTTTTATCTGGCAACACATGGCAACCCAGAGGCGAATCTTAAGGATGAAGACAAATGATGAGACAAAAAACAAGTGATGGCGGGGATTTTTAACTGGCTATTACAGATACAGTCGTTTCTCTCCCTGTATTTTTATAGTTGACATTCGTATCCAAAGCAAGTTATAATAAACGCAACAATGGAAAAAGCCATAATTCCTGGATCAACAAGATTACTAGCAACCAATAGAATATAATGAAAGGCTTTGAGCCATATTGCCCTGAAGATATTTGGTCATGTAAAAGGCAAACGCATGGAAAATAAATTAAATGAGAGCTAAAAAGAGCAGGAAAATGAATTGACTTTTTCAGGGCAATTACAGTAAGTAGAGAGGAAAGGGAATATGATTCAGTTTGGAGAAGGTGATGTGAACTACTTCTGTCTCAGGTACAGTACAGTAGTTATTCCTCAGGGGCCTGAACACATCTACTGAAAGTCATCAATCAGCTCCTTTGTACGGTGGTCATGAAAGTGCTGGAAAACTACAGCGGTGAGTGATGTCACCAGCTACCAGGTTATCATGTCGGACGCGAGGTTGAGGAGAGACAGATCCTGAAATGAGGCACTGTGAATCATTATGACAAAGTGCTGCACCCTCAATAAACTCATAGTGTCGTGACATTGACCCTCATCTACATTATTTCAAACACACAGACACAGAATGATCTGCTGGCTTATATCAGTGAAGTAAAGAGAGAGAAGAGCTGGAAATCAACCTTCAATACTTTTTGAGTGCCAAACTCGTATCAGCACCGGTATTGAAAAGTTTCATATGATCTCCAACCCTCAGTATGCTCCGAACAAAGTTTTTGACATATCGTCTAACAGTGTCAGAAACCTTGTTCCCAAGTGGAAACTAGGGGGGATTCGTCTGACAAAATCAACACTTTTACGCAGCGATTTGCCAGTTATGTGAGGTACATAAAATAATTCAGGATTTTAACTTTTCTCTCAAGTGCTCTTTTGTCATTCTTCGATTACATTTTGTGTGTTTACTCAAGTGCAAAACCATGATTGCCTTCAATGGAAAGATTGTCAGAAAGTGTCAACTTCTATCCCAGTTTCTGCATTTAATTGAATCTCGCAGATTTCTATGACCGGTAAGCTTCTTCTTGGAGTGTGGCCATTCAGAACAGCTATAAACATTTCATTCTTTATTTGTAGTTGTATATTGTACAGCGCAGTTTGTTGAAGCACATAACACCATAAGACAGAGCTAGAGAATATAGTCTATATTACCTCATTTTACTCACTATACAGATATAAACACTGTTTACTCCTTCAGTATATGTAAGTGTATGTTTACAAATTTACTGTAAATATTACTTTAATACAGTATTTGCCTAAACTAATTGATCAAAATCTCCTGAATCAGAAATCATTTTGGAGCCTACATACATTGATGCTTTAAACTTACAGTGTGATGTATTAGGTGAAAAGAGAGACAGCAGACAGACAGACAGCCGAGGGACAGAGAGACAGAGATGAAGAGTGTTGGAGGAGAGCCCTGTCTCTACATGCACGGCTGGTGGAAAAATGTCTCTCTTAATGGATCCCAGCTTTCTGCAGCACTTAGAACAGCCAAGACCAGCCAAGGGAATAAAATATGGCATTATTATTATTATACTGCAATTATCAATTATCGTCTCTCTTTTACTGTGTCTCTTTCTCTCTAACACAGATCACACATTCACACACATAACGTAGACTTGCACGCACATGTGCAAATACCCCTAGTTCTCCCTTAAAGCATTACATGGATACACGGGAGCACAAGCACATGGAGGCACGTGTACAGGCAAAATCACTAATTACGCCCACTCACAAACTGCGTAATATTCCCAATTCAACACACTCACACACTGAGACAGTTGCCCTACAGTTCAGTCGGTACATGATGACAGGTGGATACGCGCCTTGTAGATTAGTGTTAGCAGACCCATCTTCTATGCAACTAATGGAAAGAGACAAAAAAAACGCTCCTTTTTTCTCTTTCCAGTCAGATTCAGACGGACGATAAAATAACAGAGATCACGAGATAAATCACAGACGGACTGTTTTTTTTTTTTTAACATCACTTCCTCGATGATGTGAAGACAGTAAACGTCAGACTGAATCTATCAGGTGTGGGGCGGTTTCTGGAGTACCGGTTGATCTGCTGCATCTCGGTCTGTATCTGCTAGGCTCATCTATCTTTCCAGAAAATCTCCGCTCTGTGTAGGCTGCACGTACCTCTCCCATTACTCATACATGGCTCAATTCAGACTCTCACCATGCAGATGCCATACTGAAAAGAAATACAGGACTGTTTATTGGCTATGAGTGAATAACAGAACTTAATTTAATCTTATATTTTAGTCAGACTTTGAATCCACAACAAGCCAACTTAAGAGCGCAGGCAGCAACTAAACTGTAAAGCCATCTTTGGCTAATTTAGACTACTACATCACTTGATAAATCACCCAAAACATTCTGAGTGTTTGTGAATAATGATAAGGTACTAAAGTTCCCCCAGAAAGCCTTTTCTTGGTATTGTTGTGGTCTTTAGCAGCTGGGATGAAGCCAGCAGTCTCCTTATCAGCACTTAAATAAGGAGGGCGCGCTGAAAACCTGTCCTGAGGGCCAAGCTTTCAGCGCTAAGCCGGAGGATACGTTCCAAGGCTATTGGCTTTAAACAGGGGTGGATCGAAGGGTAAACCTGCCAAAACTCTGCTTACCTGCCCTTCTGTCTGTAAAACTAGGCTATTTTTTTTGCATTCATGCAAAGTACTGTGCTGTACTGTAGCATCAAAGTGATATAGGTTTTAAAGTGATCATTTTATAAATATATTATTGTTAAAACTGATGACTGACTTATGATGAACAATGACTGGATACAACCTTTGTAAACAACCTTTTTATTCCACACTGACTTTCAGAAGTTGATGCTGCTAATCAGCAACAAGCTTCTGGCTTCAGTGCACCCAGTCATAACATCTATTTTGTATTTTTGTCACCAGCCATGATGTTAGCCATTTGTCTTTCCATCTGTGTGGATGCAACAGCTATCAGCAGACTGCAAAATAACAGAAAGTAGCTTAGTAACAGGCTGCAGTATTTCTTCACGAAAAGCACCTGAATCTTGTCCTGTGTGTCCTTAAAATAACGCTCAGCGTTTCACAAAGCTCCTAGTTGTAGGCAGATCTGAGGCATGAGCTGAGGTGTGTGTGTTTATACAGGACCAGAACTTATACCACCAACACGGCTTTTACAGCTGGGCTGTTTGGACTTGACGGATGAACTGTGCCATATGTCCTCGGTGGGCGTGTGTGTTTGAGTGTGTGCGCGCGCTGCTGGGTGTCAGGCAGCTCAAATCAACAAACCATAAACAAGCGAACATTTTGACCCCTTGTAATCCCACGTAACAACCAAATCCCTGCCTCTACAACCCAGTCACTGTTACAACCAGTAATTCTTCTGTTTGAGAGCCAAAACTGACAAAACTTTATCACACTTCGCAGACCAACTAAGAATTTGAGTGTGTCTTGCTATTTGTTGTTGTTTTAAGCGTGGTTTGTTTTTTACATGCATACAGTTACATTTTGTGTGTGCATGCACATAGCAGCCATGTGCATGCATCTGTGTGTGTGTGTGTGTGTGTGTGTGTGTGTGTGTGTGTGTGTGCCTGTGCTCACTCTTAATGGTATTTTTATCACTGGAAACTCCGGAACAGTTAGCCGGCAAGCGGCTTCCCCTCACTATCTGCTGGTGTGTAATTTAGAGGAAGGAGCAGCAACAGCAAGGCTACGCAGGGCCTCATTAACATTAACCTTACTAAGCCACAATCACTCCCTGCAAACACAGCAGGCTGCAGACTAACTGACACACACACACACATACAGACACTGCGCAGTCACACGTATAGCAAATATTTATGAAAAGCAAGCTCCCGAGCTCACTATTACGATGCTGAGAAAATGAGAAAGTGAGCAAAAGTCAAGAAAATAATTTAACTTATCAACACGTATGCAGGCACATTCAGGCCCCACAGGCTGACACACATGCCTCACTGTGTTGTTTACTTTATCTTTTGGTTTGACTCACCGCTGCCCTCTGGAAGGCTCCTTTCGTGTAGGTGCCCCCTCCTCTGTAGTTGATGGCCGGGATCTCCTGGTTGAACAGGGAACACTTGTGCTGGTGGGACTTAGGCGCTGTGATGTGGTCCACCCTCGTCACTACGTGGGTCTTGGATGAGAACGTGACCAACGCCACCCGTGTGTCCTCCGGCGCAACAGGAAAGTCGGACAGCATCTTGCGTACGAACCTCAGCTCACTCAGGAAGTTGTTGGCCCCCACACTGGACGACTCGTCCACCAGGAAGACCAGGTCCAAGCAGGAGCTTTTCTCACGTAGCTCACGGACATTTCGCTTGAACGCCTGGCCGAGGCGCTCCACTTTGCTCTCGGCGCTCTCTGACAGGTTGCCGGCTGATGAGGAGGTGGTTAGGGGTGACATCTGCCTGGACCGGCGGGACTGCAGCTGGGGTTGGGATTGTTGGGCAGCCGGCCAGGCTGTGGTCCATACATCAAGCATGCACAAGACCAAAAGGCAAGTAGTCCATGTTGGCGTTAAAGAGTACTTTTGAGAAAACATAGTGACCAGTCAGTTCAACACCTGCACTGAAAAAGGACTTTGTAGGAAAAAAAAGACAACGTGGATCCTCTTCTCAAGAGGAATTCAGTGAAAATGAAAGTGTCCTATGCCTGTGTCAGCCTCCAGGAACATAGCAGACAGAAACAGTTCAGTGCTGAGTTCCTCAAAAGCATTGCTGGATGAAGATGAGGATTCTTCTCTTTTCATTCAAAATGTGCCTCAGTCCATCTGCCTCTTTCTCTCTCCAGTGGAAGAAAACTCTGGTCCCGTCTGGAAAAATGTTTAGTCTTGCTTGCAAGGTCTCTGCCTGCCTGCCTTTTTCACAAAAATAAATCAGTGCATCTGGCTATTTGTACAATCTATGTGTAAATGTATTGTTTAAAGCTTGTTAAGAGTCTGTATATATATACATGTCCTTTCTCTCTCCTTCTTCCTGCCTCTTCTGTCTCTTAGTCAATCTTTTAATCTGTGCATCAGATCCAGAAACCCCTCAAGCCTCTTCAGTCCTCTTCAGTCCCAGTGTGCTGCCCCTCAGGCTCCTGTTTGCCTATGTGACGCTCCTGCCTACACCGTCAGCCAAGCTCCGAATGCTTGTTCCCCTCTTCTCCCCAAATCATTTAAAAAAAACACACAGAGGAGGCGGAGGAGGGAGGAAAAAAAGTTGAGAGACAGAGAGAGGCTGAGGGGAAAAAGGGGGCAGTCCAGCCGTGGACGTGAAGTCATTTTTTTCCTCTTCATCTCTCCTCCTCCTTTTCTCTCACCTCCCCCTCTCTCCCTATCTCATTCTGTGTCTTTCACCCTCCCCCTACTCCCCCCTTCTCTCTCTCTCTCCCTCTCTCTCTCTCTCTGTCTCCCTCTCTCTGTGTCTATCTCTCTCGTCCTGACAGTGGAGTGAGGTTCGATGTCAGTGCAGCGCCTTGCCTGTCAACTTGTCAACATTCCCAGAAGAAAACATCAGCAACAGGCACTGTGATCAACTCCATATGTCCATGCATGCACACACTTTGCACATAAGGTAACATCAGAATGAGATCAAACAAAGTGAGAATGAAAGGTGGGATAAAGGAAGGAAAGGGACAAAAGATAAACCAGATTAAAAACTCGGACTAGATTTAAGAAGCACAATCAGACAGATTCAGAGTTTGGCAGGAAGGACTGAAATCTCGATCTGTACTTCAGAGTTAGGAAGCAGTTAAGTCTGCTCTGGGTATGTGCTTTGTCAAATCATCACTCTTTTAGTAGCTATCGTTTCCTCTCCCTCCTTCCCTCTCTTTCTCGCTGTGTATCTTGTTTAAGAAATAAAATAAAGAGGAGGGAAGAACTGCCCTTCTCACTCTTTGGATTTGTCTATTTCTTCCTGCACCACAGGGATTCACACACACTCTTTCACTGCTGCTTTTTTTTCTACATCTCTCCGGTCTCTTATAGCCTCTCCCTCTTTCTCCTTCTCTGCTGTCGTGTTTTCCTTCAGTGATTTTATCTGTAACCAAAACAAAGGCAGCCGGTGTTACTGAGGCACACTGCGCCTATTAAACCAAAGGCCTGAGATTTACAGCAAAGAGCTGGCTGCACAAGGAGCTGCAGATGCTTACGACAAAGAAAGAGTCAGAGTACATAAGGAGAGATACAAACAGGACAAGGAATAGAAAGAAAAGAATTGAGGGAGATCGAGAGGGAGAAAGAAGGAGAGAGATGATTGTAGAACATCTCGTTCCAAAACAATGAGCATTAATCTGCTGCTATAACAGCCTCCATCATTCAGGGAAAGCTTTCCAAGATTTTGGAACCTGGAGGGATTTGCTCCCATTCAGCCACGAGAGCTTTAGTGAGGTCGAGCACTGAGTTAAGGCTCGCAGTCAGTGTTCAAATTCATCCGAAAGGTGTTGGATGAGACTGAGGTTTGCGCTCCATGCAGGCCAGTCATGTTCTTCCACTCTAAACTCAGAAAACCATTTCTTTATGGACCTCGCTTCGTGCACGGGGGCAATGTCATGTTGAAACAGGAAACCTGCCACAAGGTTTGAAGCATACTGTTGTTTAAAATGTCAATGTATGCTACTGCATAAATATTTCCCTTGAGCGGAACTAGGGCTGCTAACAATTTTCATTATCGATTACTTTCTTGATTAATTGTTTGGTTAATGAAATATCAGAAAATAGTGAAAAATGTCCATAAAAATATCGTAGAGCTCATCCCACATTTAATATCTTCAATAACGTAAACGATGAATCAATTATTAAAATAGTTGTGAATTCATTTTCTGACAATGGACTAAATCGATTAATCACTTCTTGTTTCAGCTGTAATCAGAACTAAGAGGTCTAGTTGAACCACAAAAACCAGACACAAACTACACAAAAGGTATGTGGGCAGGGGTGTCCACATACTTTAGGCCATATAGTGTATAGAAAGAGATAAACAAAACAAACGGATAAGGAAAGAACAATAAGAAAGTGCATAAGAAAGTAATAAGCAAGAAGAGGTGACAATATAAAAAGCAGAAAGTTAACAGAGGTTGTGTGTGTGTGCATGTGTGTCTGTGTGTGTGTATGTGTGTGTGTGTGTGTGTGTGTGTGTGTGTGTGTGTGTGTGTTTCCACCAGAGCAGTCCAGTGCAGCCAGTCTTATACTATTAGCCACAATGACACACAGCTCAGGCACACAGAGTGTTTATTAGGCTGTGTAAGCCAGGCTTTCATTTAACGGCACTGGAAACTTCTGCACCAAAGAGGTGGGAATAGAAAGTAGCGTCATACTGGCCAGATAAACTGACTGAGACACAAACACAGACATATAGAGGCTAACACACACTGACCCAGATCTACACACAGATGCAGATAGAGGCAAAAAAAATCACACACTCTTGCTCTCACACATGTTGAAAGGGGGATGAGCACAGCTGTGACTTCCTGCTTTTTGGCACTGGAGACCCCTCACCAGACTTTTGTGGGGGTCCCGAGGGAGACAGGGGGGTGGTGGACGGAGAGGAGGCATGTGAGTGTGTGTGTGTGTGTGTGTTGATGGGGGGTTGTGTGTTGGTCGCACTGAAAATTTAAGCAGAATCTGTGAGGGGAGTACAGCCTATATGTACTGTACAAGGCTTTGGCAAAGATATCTGCACATTATGAGTACAGGTTTAATTACTTTTATGTTGTTTTTAATATCAGAACAAATAAAAAATAAAATGTCCATGGCAAAAAAAAAGGTCAAAACAAAGACACTGAAAGCTTTTTACCTTTCCTTCAACTCTCAAGTCATAAAACAGAAACACTTTCTTCTTCTTTTTTTTCTTCAGGGTTAAAATATGCAGCCAGTCAACACGAGGCGTGCAGCCACTAATCTAGTCTAAACTATTTAAAATCCAAATAAAGCAGCAGGAAATTGTCATTGTTGAGAGATATAAAATTAAACAAAATACAAAAAGACAGAACAAATAAGCAGACATATGCTCATTCAGTCTGCCACAGATCAAATTTAATGCCTGCCTTTCTTAAATTCCAGACAATTTATGGCTCTTTTTTTAGACCTGGACTTTCAAAAACAAAAATTAAGACTTTAAGGATCTGCGGGAAGCATATGAACACAGGATGAAGGATGAAGTTTCACATGCTATGTTTGTGAGTGTCCACAAAAACATAAACCGAACAAAGAAATATTGTACAGAACACAGAAAGAAATAACATATAAGAGTGCAAATACTGAATCTGAGAAAAGTTTTTCCTGTGGTTAGCACTCTGAGGATGCTTGGTCACACACACATTTGGATAAAAGTACCATGTGACTACTGGCAAAGTGGATACAAATGCTTCATAGTCTATCAAGATTAAAACATGTTGAGGGACTCTGAACTGGAGACTGGAGAAGAGTCTATGTTTTTGTAATGGAAATTGTATTTTTATCCGGGAGGTATTAAAAAGTCTATAAAAGTCATTTAATCTGTACTCAAAAAGTGTGCAGGTACCTTCTCTGAAAGCCCCACCCCCCATACATACACACCTGTTCTCTCACCTGTCTGTGATCCCCTGACAGCCGGCTGGAGCTGCAGACACAGTAGCTACAGGTGACAACACATTCCTCATATTTCTTGGCATTTCTGGCCTAAAGGATGAAGCACATATCTCAGCCACGTTTCCAAAACATTCCTTCCTTCACTGCTCAGCTTGATCTAAAATCAGGTTAAATATTTTTCTGTGTAAGACTTTGAACTGGACACACACATTAGGCTCTCTACATCCCGTGGATTTACAGTAAATGTGGACTTTGATCTGAGTAAAATGTTGAGGTTATTGATGTGTTGGTTTGAGGATTTCTACATTCTCCAACAATATTCCCTTTCTGTTTATTACCTCTGAAACAATAAGTCAATTCATCAACCTATAAGTCCATTTAGTATTTAGGGCATTTATAAAGAACCACAGAGTATTCTGTTTTCAGCTTCTAAAATGTGAGGATATGCTTCTTTTCTCTGTTTTATATCATGGTAAATTCAACATATTTAGGTTTTGGGCTACTGGTCTGACAGAACAAGACATTTGAAGATGTCACTCTGGGGTTTTATGGGACATTGTGATGGACATTTTGCGTGATTTTATGGCATTTAATAATAAACAGATAAATTAATAATTATTGTTTGTTGCAGCCGTAATATATATTTCAATTATCTTAACTGCCAGAGTGCTTTTTGAATTGATTGATGTGTGTGATCTGTTGTATCTGTGGAGCTTCCTATGCATGTGGATGATGGGAACTACAATTGAGAACCTCATTTCCCATAAACACTTGCAAGAAAACACACAGGTGAACTCCATTTGAAGCTTTGTGGTCCTCTTTTGTCAAACATTTGTCTTGATGAAGGTGCAAAACCTTCCTTTCTTAATCCGTTTAAGAGAACTGCACTTTAAAATCTGGTATCAAAGTTTACTTTAATATATTTTAACACTTCTGTAGTCCTACATTTCTGTTCACAGTAGTTCCCATTTAGTTATTAATGTCTCTGTTTTGCTTGGACACAGACGAAAACTACAAAAATAGCTTTAAGTGCCTTCTAGCTCACTGATAAAAGTGTAATTGCCTTTGCCAAGTAACTCAGACTGAAGGGGAAATGCTGTCTAATTGTACTCAAGACTAATGTCATCATTTGAAATGTTACAGGGCGCTTCAAACAACCAAAATGGAGCCGCCACAGACCAGGAACAACAAAGCTTTCACTCTTTAACGAGCCACTTCACCGCATTTAGCCAGCTTAACAGTTTTAATTAGTTAATTATCTCAGCAGCGCCATGCTCGTGTAAACTCCACAAAGCCTTTTTAACACTGCGGCAGCTGAAATAAGCAGCGAATGCTAAACGTCAGCCTGTTGGTCCATCTTAAACAGAGTAAAACTAAATTAAAAGCTCAGTTTACCGTTAACTGTTACGGTGCCTCCATTTTTCCAATCAGCCTTGTTGCCATGGTTGTTGCCACGGTGGGTCGTTGCCATGGTGCGTTGTCGCAGAGTTGTGTCACACTGCCCCCCGCAGGCGCCTCGGTGTCATTACACCGCTCATGTGTGGAGGGTGCCGTGACACCCTGCGGCCGCTAGGTGGCGCGGTAATATAAGTCTGTGTGGGGGCTGGTCATCCAACTCCAGGTTAGTTTAACCAGTAAAGGTAAAGGTCATCAAATCCTTTACTTGTGTTATTAACACCCATACCAGTTCCTTTATTATTACTCTAAACTGGTTAGTTTCTGGATTTGTTTATCAGTAAAGGTGCAAAAAGTTTTAATTAAAGGGGCACTTCACCAATTCTACACGTAAAATTCACTTTACCTGTCACTGGGAGTACTACTCAGCCTGTTAAATGTTTTATAATGTATTATGTGGCTCAGGAGATGTTTTCTAAACTTTGTGGACTCACAAATCACAAATGCTGAACAGAGAGCCTGTGGTACAAAATGGGGTGCACGGGGTTTTGACATTTCAATGATAAAATATGCTCTTTGAGTTCCATGATGGGAAGTCGGAGCCAGTGTTTTTGGAGCCTATTAGGGACTAAAAATCAGAATATCAACATTCGACATGCCTCTGCTGCACCATTTCTTATAAATATGTCTCTTGAAGTATGGAATACTAAATCACTGGAGTGCACCTTAAAGTACAGAAGTACAGGATTATCATTATTGATTACTGATGACTTGGCATTTAAGCAGCATTTTGAGGTTGCAGCTGGTCAGATGGAGCTGATTGGAACTACTTTATATACTGTGAGGTAGTTATATCTATAACATTGCATCATATTTCACAAGCTGATTATGTTTTGTGTTTACTGTGACATCCTTATCTGCAAAGTAACTATAGTTGTCAAATATATGTAATAGGGTAAAAATTACAGCATATCCCTTGTAACTATAACGGTGTGCAATATTAAACCAACAATTAAAGGACACTGTTTCTCAAAAAAGTACTTTCATATGAAAAATTTAATGTGGATGTGAGTGTGGGTTTCTTTCATAGTGCAGGGTGTGTTCACCAAAAGGGGAAGTAAGACTGAGTTCACATGACAGCATCACATCCGCTATCCATCAGACATCACATTTTGCACTGGTTGGTGGTTTTATAAATCAAATCAGCAGCTTTCAAAGCACTATTGTGTAAGAGTGAGGACTCTGCATGTCTGCGGCTGTGGCGCTCATTTCCTGTGATATCACTGTTGCCTGCAGAGTTGGGTATCAGTAGTAGATGGTGTATGGAAGCTTGTTAATGACAAAAAAATGTTAAGAAGGTGGTAATTAACCAGCAAGTCAAGTTTTGAAAATGTCCAGGGGCAGAACAGGTTGTCAGTGAATGTGGTGTTCCTTGTGTCAGTATAATCAATATAATCCCATTGGATTGTCGTTGGTCTCATTTCTGTCGATCGATACCTTAACCAGAGAGTGTCAACCTCGAAGTGCAGGAAAATTATCGTATATCAATATCAAATTGTCTTTTTGACCACTGTTGCTAGTTAATTTGTGGGGCATTATGCTGCTGCCATAGTTTGGGTTGGGTCTAATTATTCTGGATCCGGTCTGACTGTCCAGGGTCGCTTTCGAATCAAAAATTTCTTTGTTTTTTCAAGAAAACTATTTATGGAAGTCGAATTTGGGAAGATTTTGGAAAACTGTTTCATTGCATTTGAACCAGGCTCTGAGAGATCGTATCCCTCATATCATGCACACTCAAATGGGAAGCTGTGTACAGGATATGAGTGCAGCCTTTTTAAGCATATGAGTTTATATTTGTTGGCCAGATTTACTCAAGCACTCTGCACCAAAAACAGCTGAAGAAATTAGAGAGCAGCTTTTAACTGAACAAACTTAATCAGGTTTACAACACATGAATGTGTTCCTGCAGGCTTGCACATTGTTAACAGCTTGGATTTATTTTTCCGTTCACACTCGCTTAATGGTTTTCTCATTAATAAATCTCCACAGACAGATGCGGATGTTCAAGCTTGGCACAGAAACAGACTGCAGCTTATAGGGCGTGGCCCTTCTGCACAGTCATCCAGAATATCAATACGTCTGCATGATCAGAATGCAGCAGGCATCTAGTTCGTCCGTGTAGCTGTGTATGAATTTATGTCTGTGTGTGTTTGTGGGTGAGACATGAAGCTGTGTGAGGCAGCAGTTCCAAAAGTTATGGTTTTATGTTTGGCTGAGACTATTTATAGCCTGGGCTCGCTCACTCACGCAGCATAAATATTTTATAAGTCCAACCAGCCTGCAAGAAAGTGACGTCCTTGAGGTAGAAAAATCGACCGCACAACACTCACAGATTTACCGTCCTTTTACCGAATCTATAGCTGTACCATCACACGATCACGTGATCCTCCTGAATAACTCAGAGTGCAAAAACATGTCAGGTTTCTGTAGCCACCAAGGTTACAATCAATCAATACAGTCTTTCAATTTCAGATTTTATAATTGGTGACAAATACATTCTTGTAGTTATTTCTGCATCATGTCATATCTTAAATCGGCTCCATCCACAAAGATCCAATCAGTGGCCGTCGTTCATTAAAATTGCCCCGAGGGAGAAGCAATCAATCACTCAGGCATCAAACAAAACCAAACCTGAAAACTAATTAAGACATGTAAATGTGAAGATATTAGCATTCATAACAGGCACTCAGGTATGCAAACATGTTCTTTAACCTTTAATTTTCAGTGTCGCTCTGCCTCACATGCACACAGTCACACATCTGGGAGCTGATCAGTACAACAGCTGGCTCCTGCAGGCCACCGGAGTGAATATGAGTTATGTGCACTACAGCAGCCATGTCCTTAACTGTTGGGTGATGGGGTATTCATCCAAAGACAGATAAACGCCAAAAACGCACACATGAAGAGGGCTGGGTAAGTTAGAGAGAGAAGGGAAGCATCGTCGTGGGAAAGGTCCACAAAGAAGAAAGGTGTGAGATTCCACATCTTCACATGAGCAATGGATCCTATAGTACACACACACACATCAACACACACAAGAGCAAACACTCAAACATGCAAATACAGGCCGCCAGCATACCAACTGTCCGTCTCAACCTCAGCCTATACTGTGAAATGCACCTACAGACCATTTTTTGACCCAAACATTCAAAAGAAAAAAAGGTCAAATTCTTGATTGAGTTTCATCACTCAGCTCCAGCTGCTGAGGAAGACCATGAGAGCCAGCTGAAAGCTCCAGAAAAGGTTAAGAATTGGATCTTGTGTCAACATTTTTTTTTTTTGTCAAACTACAGTTCAAGAATGAACTTTCAACACTTGTTTATTTGGTTGTTGGTCTTCTGTATCTTGTCACACATGTACAGGTGCAATTTCTTTCCTGCAACGGGACTTTTTCAGGGCAGACATTTTGACTTGCCATAGTAAGAAAAGCACAGGTGTTACTAACAACATCAAAGATGTCTCTGCTCTATTCAGCAAGTCATGAAAGTGTGACTGTGAGCCAGCATGCACAATCCAGGAATTTATCCCAAATTTATTTTTTACTTGCACCTGTGCTTTTCTTTCTGTCAAAATGTTTTCAGTGAAAAGGCTGACGTGTCCTTTAAAAAGAGCTCACTGTTGTCATATACTGTATGCCCTGATGAAGGCTTTCAGTGCAGGAGTCACTGTTGGACATTTACCACTTCTATCTTTATTGTTTTGTAGTGGGGCAACTAAACAACCAAAGAAATTCATAAATAATTAAATTCCCTCGAAATAATTGCCACACAGACAATGTTAGGGGCCCCTTGAGAGTCTGGGGCACCGGGGCAGTTGCCTGTTCTACCAAATGGGTAATCCAGTCTGGATATCTGGACATATTGTACATCTGCACAAAAAGAAGTGCACAATACATGTTTGAATACGCAAATATGTTTCAGGTACAAAAATCAAAGCTTTACGCTGTCTAAAACAGTTATAGTTCCCTCTCTCTGTTTATCCTCGAGCAAGTGCAAAAGTTGGTGACAAAAGACAAACAGGGTTATCAGTAGATAAAAAGAAGATGGGGAGAGAAGGGAAGAAAAAGAACTGAGCTGGTTGAAAAATGAAGAGGAAGCAGAAAAAGCGGAAAGAAAGAAAGGAGATAAAAGACAAAGGGGGTGAAATAAAGGAGTAATGAGCAGTACAGCAAGGAGAAAGAAACAAAGAAGGGGAGTAAACAATAATAATTCTATAAGGTAGAGGGAGACAGGGAGGAGTGGGAGATGTAGTCGAGGGAGAGAGTAAGATGAGGAGGTCATGTCTTGAGGCGGTGTGAACTGGATTCAGCCAGACTTCCATAAAAACACCTCGACCAGGCACCGCTGACAGCTGGGGAGGGGCGGCACCGAGGGGGGACGAGAAAAAACGAATATGAGAAATGTGCACACACGCACACTTTTGAAAAAGAGGATACTTGTATACGTGCTGCCTCCCATGAAAAACACCCCAACAAATCGTTCTGTACAAATCGTTCTCACTCTGAAAGAGGAAGCTGGGTTTGTGGGAATGTTTTTGAGGATCTACAAAAACAAAAACGCACTCTGAGCTGTGACAAACTCAGCTGCTGGCTCAGCTGATCAGGATTACTGTACAGATCAAATCCTTTTGTTATTCTCGCGGGCGGTCTGCTGGTAGTTTTGGATAGTTAATGAAGAACAAGATACAAAGAATTTAGGGAAATCTAGATAAAGAAAGTAGTTTATTAACTAAACTGAATATGTACACACAGTAGTTACTTTTAAGCATGTTTTTGAAGGAATTATTTACATTACACTGGAATGGGAATATTGATTCAAGTCAACAGTGATATTTAGTGATCGGGGTAAACAAAGAGCCGGCTAAGAAACAGGAAGTGTATCAGCTGTGGTGTAGTTTGGAGGCGTGTTTTAAACATAAACAGTAGATATAACACTGATAATCATTAACCTTATTAATACTTAAATAATAAACTCAACACACAATAACTAACAAAACAAAATGAACAATTATAAATATATATAAATTACATATCTGTGACCTGCTCTTACTTTAGAGGGTGATTGTTTTTAACTGCATTTCCTGTGTGGAGATCCCAAATCAGTCTAACGCGGTTTAAGTCTGAACTGTATTACCTCGTAACAATAACAATAATGTAAATTTGGCAAAAGTTAATATAAATGATGTTGACCTTTTGTTCACGATTCAACTTGCTGCATTGATTTATTATAATTTATTTTATTTTATTTATTTGCCACCTGGGGGCAGCACAACAAGACGCAAACACAGCATTGACACATTATCACTGTATTGCAAAGTGTTAGCAGGCAACCAGTTGTCTACAGCATTTACACATCCAGCGGACGTGAAGCAACATAAGCATTCATTACTTTTCCCTCTTTTTTGGTCTTTACCAGCTCCTGAGGGAAATACCTGGTTCCTCAGCTGCTAAATGCTCCTATATGTTCACCGGCTAGTCGCTGACTTTGTCTTTCTTTGCCTTTGCTGCTGGGGAGGTAGTGTACTGTGGCTTTATCAGAGCATGTGGAAACAGCTGACTGCTGCGGCTGAAAATGACACTGATGAGAGTGGTGAGAGTGAACCACAATAGTAAAGTTGTGGGCCATAAAACCAAAACAATCAGCTGAAAGACGATAAAACGCTCGATCCATTGTTAATATAAAAACAACGATTAGTGCAGCGTTAAGCAAGTTTGAGTTTGTTCATTCATTTTGCAATATTATCTCCTTGTTCACGCTTTCATTGTTGTTTTTCATGCTCATATATATACTTTTGTATACATATTTATATCTGTATTATAGTTAAATATTTATGTTTAACTTTGTTTTGCTTTGTTGTCCTTGTTTTTTGTTTAGTCGTGTGATCCTTTAAATATCATTATACACGTAAAACGCAAGAATAACAGCTGTTACAAATCATCGTCCACATCTTCTCTACATCTCATGGATGCTGAATAATGAAATAAATGTTTAATTTCCTGTGTTTACACATTAATAATTCTCTCTTCAACCTAAAATCAGTTACCAAAGTGAATGAGTTGGTTTGGATGGAGATCTCAGCATGTGTTTTTGCATGTATTTTCCCAGTAACTCATATGTTTCCGGGGACCTGGTAAACACAAGGCTCGAATTACCATCCCCACGCCCATGCTCAAACGCCCCCTTCGCCACTGTCCTCCTCCTTTCTTCCAGCCTTTCAGTCCCTTCCTCCAGTTTTCTCCTCTTTTCACCCATCTCTGTCTTTTTCCTCCAGCTCTCGCTGTAAATTCACACATTCCTCTCTTTCTTGCAGAGGTCACAAACTTCTTCACTTCCAAAACATTTTTCTTCCCCATGACCTCTTTCTCTCTCTGAACAGTCCTCATCTCACAACACCCCCCCCCCCCCCCCCCCCCCCACTTCCCCCCATACACACACACACCCCTTCCCCTTGTTGTGCAACCCCATCTTATGTTTCTGTAAATGTGTTTATAGATATATGGGTATGAATAGTCAAAATGTCACATTAGGATCTCACATGCCCCCGAATGAACATGTGCTCGGTCACTCTCGGCCTTTGGGAGTGGAAGACATGGAGATTTCTGAGAAAAACAATGGGCGGTGACATAGCAACACCGGCGTCATCTCTCTGCTCCTTATTTGGTGTTAATATGCAATGCAAAGGATCCGGTGCTGATGTGTCTGAAAACATGCTGAGACGTTTTGGGTTCTGGCCCACCAAATACAAAGAGCTGTTTGTATGTTTGGTATTATAAAATGTACACTATGTTCCTTGAGATATACATAACGGCTACGCCTCCTCCTCCACCTCTTTCTCCTCCTCCCTCTGATACCATCCTTTAGTCCCAAGTGAAGCTGGTTTTGACTTGTGCCCGAGGTTGATCCCTTAATGCCACACTACAGGGATTAGTGCTGAAACGCCTTTGTTCTCCTGGCATCACTCAAACATAATCAAATTACACACACGATCATGAGTCTTTTTCTTGCATGCAAATCTGCAACCTGTTTTTCAAGAACCTGAATAGGCTTATGCAGATGGAAGATTGAATTTATTGTAACCAGAGGAAACTGTGATCAATCAACAATGGGCAGACAGGAAGTGAAACATGCTTTAAGAGGAGACAATGCCCTTCCATTAACAACTTATCTCTTCCCATTAAAACCATCACAGTCTACCAGTAGCTCCGGCCCTTTCATCAATTTTAATAAAGGCTAAGCAACACCTCACTGATGAAATATGCAAGTAATTAACAGCTGTTTGCACTGCTGTACCATCTGACTTCCCAAATCAAACACTCCATTAATTGCCTTTGTCTTGGTCTTTGTCCTAATTCAGCTGATTTCTGCTTAACAGAAGAAAATTTGAGCAACTGAATCGGTAAACGATATGGGACATAAACTACATTGAAAGAAACATTTTACATTAGGGACTGTACAAAAAGTTTTAGGGGGGTCAGAAAAAGGGGAATGGAAGAAGGATTTTATTTCATTCTTCCCTTGTGAGATTGTAAAACTAAAAGGAAAGAAATAGAAACATAAAAGATCAACTAGTTCCACCAGAAAGACTGCTTGGCCAATTGCAGAGGACAACACTTGTATATTTGTATTAGGGCAATTTGAACCCACACACTTTATCATCTATTCTTCCACAACCAAAACATTCAGTTACATTCAAAGAACAACAAGTCCTCCTAATTATGCAACAAAATTGCCTAGGTCTCTCGTCCATGCCCTCTAGAACGACACACAGAGGCACTTTCGGATGTGACGCCCCATATCGGCGGGAAAGACGCACTTCTAAAAGTGTTACAAAGGATTGTTGGAAAATAAATCTGTTTTATGGTCATGGTTTGGTCAGGTTTAGGCACAAAAACAACTTGGTAAGATAAAGCGAAGGATTGGTGTCGTGCACACACTCATGATACTGTGGAATATGACACATTCAAGCAGATACACTTCTAAACCAGACATGTTGTTTTTAACACTTCAGTGTCTTTGGTGTGGAACAAAACACATTTGTGTTATTTTCTGATACAAAACACCTACAATCACATCATAGTGGTTAGGAATAAACGGCACACTAGGGTAAAAGGGAACCCAAATGTACCGACATGTTGAGCCAGAAGCGGCTTGTTTGAGAGGGTACAGTAAGCAGGGAGCAGAGGAGCTCAGCTCAGTGCATTAGTCAGGTGAACCGTCATGGCTCTGGCCCTCCTCCAGGTTCTGTACTCACAGTTTATCAGGAGGGATGTGTGTAATTCTTTTCCCAGGTTTCTTCTAAAAGAATTCGCTGGTGTGTCGTTTTTTTTTTTTTTTTTGTTATTAACTAGCAGTAATCTGTCCTCTTTCATCTCTCTTTTAATTGGCTTCTGCTGCATCCGACCAGAATGAGACAGTTCAGGGACATGAAAAATGTTTTATGACTTAATCTCAGATTTCATCATATGATCACTAGGAATGACTTAAAAAATTAAGTTACTCTTGTGTTACCACAGGTGAGAATAACAGCTTCAGCTTTCTGAACAGGAACTTAATACTTTATAGAGAAAGAGATTCCTGCTCAACGCTCTTGCATTCAAGACATTATTGATTGAGTACGCCAAACTAATGTTTCCACCAGCTGGACACTGTGACACCTACACTGTGAGTGAATTTAGATGAGCAAGAGAGCTGTTTGTGTGATATTCTAATTCTTGTAATTTTCTTGTCACGTCTGCAGGGACTGAAATGTTAGTTTGATGTGCTGATTCAGTAAATATCTTGACTGTAAGAGCAGGAACCTCCATTTCTACAAGCGATCGGACATTTAAAGCTAAAACTACAGTTCTGGACTTTGAGTGAAAGTGCAAAGGTTGTGTTTAAAAAAACTCCAAATGAGGAGAAATCCAAAAACCCAAAATGTCAAACTATTGCTTCAAAAACCTCTTATGGTTCAGATCATCGCCATGTTTTGTCAGTGAAAAGAAAACATGTATTTCCAGGGTCCTGACGAGAAACCAGCACATCTTTTTTTACCACAGATGACCATGTGGTTTCTTATTTTCCAATGCATCTCTTTCTATTTAAATTTGTTCTTGTGCTGGATACATTTAGATGTCTATAGCTCGGATATGTCTTAAGTAAGTCTGTCTTCATGCAAGTGGTATTTTTGTCTCATCAAACATAGATACCCCTATTAAAAGCACTCTGGTAAACCAGCCATCACTGTTGGTGTTATGGTCAGGTCCTTGGTGGAGACGTGCATCTCCCTGCGGCCTGCCTTCCTAGTACCACAGCCATTACCTCCATGTTTGCGTATTATTGTTCCAATTTTCCAGCCACTGAGCAGCAAACAACCTGAAACAGCAGGGTTACTCATTAACAGCCTTATCTGGAGAATCTCCATGCCTTTCAGCACCCGAACTCTCACCCGCCGGCGAGGCAGTTAGCGTGCATTCGCATGGACATATGCTATGTATAGTATGTGTGTGTGCATACGATTGCGTCAGCCTCCATGTGATGGAAAGGTGGAATGTGTGTTTGACAGGTGAAGAGCGGGAGAAGGGCTGCAGAAGTGAATCCGATTTTTTAAATCTGCCTTTTGGACACATCATAGCATAATGTTTAAACACAGCTGACAGGTTACATAAAGACAATCACACAAGCCTGACCTTTTTATTTTATTTGAAACATAAGTTAAAGCAGTTTTCACATGACATATGACGTATACAATTGTGTATTCTGTACACTCTAGTGTGTATTTGTGCATGTGAGTGCAGGTAGTGTTTGTGTCCCGTGTGCACGTCAGTCACACACAGCTATGCATAACCTACTGTAAGTGTGTGGTGCTATCAGAGTAAAGGCCCAGGGTCAACTTAACCACAGCGATAAACCAGGAACAGCTGACTCAGGACATACCTCTGAAGTTCAAACCGCGCTGCCACTCCTCCACCGTCTCCTTGGAAAATCCCTTGTCCAACTTTTCTTCCTTTTATTTGTACATCTTAGAATGTCACAATTAAATTTTGACTCGTGAAGTCTGAAATGTGTGAACGTTTTTCAGATTGGAGTCATTTCTGAATCAGCGTCCTCAGTGCTCTCCTTTACTGGTGGATAGTAGAAAGCTGCAGTGAGATTTATTGTTGGGGTGTCATAGAAGATTGAGACAGACTCACTGTCCCAAAACCCTCTGACTTCAGTGTACATAAAACATACAGTAAGATGATTTATGCTTTGGCTTTTCCCTCCCTGTCCATCTTTTTCTCTGTCTTTGTCCACATCTCCAAGGTTTTAGCACGCACCCCCCTGAGTCTTATCTCTTTGCTCAAATAGTCCAGTAAGCTGATCACACACTCACGTACAGAAGCACACACACTTCCAACCAAACACAGGCCATTAATTGATGGGAATACCTGTGACCTCTGCAAACACTGACCTCTCCTTTGAGCTGTTAAGTGCTCACAGGCCACATGATGAGTGAAACCAGTGGAATATTACAGACTTCTGACTTCTTTTAAAGGGACTGAAATTTTGACGATTAGCAACTGATTTTATTCTATAATTTCAAGGCCTATTGAGTACGGGAGCCAAATACAGAAAACTGAAGATAATTGATGTCCAAATGGGCTCATAGAAATAATGTTAAAGTTGGTTTAATGGCAGTTTGATAAATAAACAAGAGATGGCTGGGGGCATGTGTTAAAACTGTAGCCCATGTCCTTGGTTGAGGGTTTTAGCAGCCTGGGGGGAGTTGCATTTGGCAATTCTCTAGAAAACTAACACGTGGTGGATATTTTATAGAGTGATTAGAGTATTTTTGGACACAATAATATTTTATTACCCACCAGAAAATAATACCTGGCAGTGTGGAGACAGCAGTGAAACAGCATTCGACCCTTAATGTTGGAAAACAAAATAAAAATAGAAATAAAAATATATGTTTAACTGAATAAATGACATACGAGTGTTGGGGGGACTTAATCACCAAATCTCACGTTTCCATGTTTAAACAAAATCAACGTGGTCCATTTCCTAAAGCTATGATCTAGTAATTATTTTATCAGGGCCCTTTATCCTGCTTTAATTAGAAATGATGCAATTAGAAGCAAGCTAATCTAATCAAGCAAACAATGCCAAACGTAGGCTGTTTAAAAGGTCATTGTGTTTGACCACAAAGCCGTCCTACAGGTATATTGATCAGCAGAAACTAGCAACAATTTCCTCACATTAGATCAAAAGAAGACAACATATACTCTTATCCCTTTAAAATAGGAACTAATTTACATTTTAATGTGGAAATTCAGTGATCAAGAAGGGATTTCCATCTTATTTATTTGTCTTATATCAAACTAAAATAACCCTGATTTATTTAATTGGTTCCAAACTTCTTCCTTTCGTCCTTTTCATTTTTAGATCCATCACCGCTACATTGGGAACAGCTGATGTCACAGATAACCATATAATGTGAAGTCTCTGAACACATCCAAATAGTGAAATTAAAGAAGTGAAAGTAGATGCCGCTCTGGATGTGGTTTAATTGTGGCAGGGCGTGACCGTTCCGCGATAGTAGGAGCTTTTAAAGAAAGCTTCAACCCTCAAATGAACCGCAAGACACCAAAACCCGGGCAGTAGTTGCTGACCTCCTAAAAAAATCTTCCGGATAGGTGCTGCACGCCAGAAAAATGTCAACAAACTGGCCCACTGACCTGTTTCCTAATGGTCACAGTGTGCAACCCTTCCTGCTTCACCGACTAGGTACATTTAGAGCCATTTTGCAGTGTCATAAGCAAACTTTTCCAATGGTGCAAAGAGTCAAAGACAAGAATCTGGGCCAGAGGTAGGAGAGGTGCAGCCCAGTGCTGCAGGACTGAGGCGATGTCAGCATACAAGCTGCATTTTAGTGCAGTCAGAGTTTGTTGAGGTGATTCAGGTGACCTTGTTCTAGCCACTCAGCAGAGCACAACACTGTCAGTTTTGCCGAGATTAGCTGATGTTTTGCAACTCCTCCTCTGTTCTGCACTGGCTATCATGAGTCAACAGTTGTTCAGGAAGCGCCGGGGTCTGTCAGGTGAATCTGAGGTTTCCTATAAAATCAGCTGCATAAAGCAGAATGTGTTGGACAGTGACTGAAGGACGCCGGTTCAAGGCTCCTCCATCGTCCTGCAGAAAAAACACCAACCTGCTCATACAGATTTCCATCCATACACAAAATTACAATTTTTATGAATAAACAAAAGGAAATACACCCATCTTTACAGCTGTGTTCTTTAAGAAGAGTCAATATTGTAAGTGTTGATATAGTAGATCAATGAATTCTGTGGTGTGTGCTAAAGTCTAACAAAAGAGAGCAAAAAGTCACAATTAAAATGTTAGGATACTGTGTCTCTTTAACTTTTATCCTGTTTGTTGTCTCAATACCGTTTTGGAATGTGGAAATCCTCTTACATATCCTAATTTAAAGGGAAAGACAGTTTGAAACTGGAGCTGGTCAGAGGGGTTTCGTTTCAACCAACAGATCATCTCATGTCATTTCCGAACGTGACGAGCGTTTGGGAGGCTTACGCTGTAGACAGAAGGCACAAAACACCACAGATAATGAAGGCTTCAGCACGGAGCGAACACATTAGTTAGTGTAAGAGCTCCTGTGCAATGGGAATGTAGGATACAGGATGGAAGCACACCAGCAGTCTTGCAGAGTGAGGAGTGACTTCTGGTGAAAGGGCTAAATTTAGACCAGGCTTCAGCTGCATCTTGAATAATGAGTGTGAATGGGTGAGAATATCTGTGCTGTGCTTTGTGTGTGTGTGTGTGAATGAAATAGACAAAGAATAAAGGTAAAAAAAAAAAAAAAGGTTGGGACAGTGAGAGGACAGAATTAAAAAGGTCAGTCAGGGGTGCTGCAACCCACCCATAGACTGCCTTGTCTGGGTGGGGGGGGGGTATTTCTGCACGGGTGTACAGGAGTGAATTTGGAGGAACAGCTGATGGCAGGGGGGTGAAAAAATATGGGAGGGACCTCGAGAGGCTGGAGGAGGAAAAACAAGGCCGGCGGAGGAGGAGGTGGAGGGAGGCAGAAAGAGGGCGGCGCTGCTGCGCTCCCGTGAAGGACAGCGTGTATATTTACCCACATGCAGCCTGTCCTGCCCCACAGACCCGCAGGTCGGATGTACGGGAGGCAGACCTGAGCCACTTTACGAGACCCACACCCTTTTTTTTTTTCTCTCCCTGCCATTCGTCCTCTGACCGGAGCAGCTCGTGGATGATGCTTTTGTCTCTTCGGCTCACACCTGGAACGAGGAAACGGCGAGAGCTCATCGTGGTTTCCTGAGAGATCCCCCTCTCTTTCTTATTTATTTTTTTTTTGTGTGTGTGTGTTTGCCGGTTCTGCTCGCACCAGAGGAGAAGTGAAGGGGCGAAAGTTGTTTCTTTTTTTCTTTTCTTTTTTTTTTTTTTACCACTTTGAAGGATCGCCGGTGGAATATGCGCTTTTTCGCTCGGTTGCCGGACTTGATGTGCGTCTAGATCGCGACCACCACCTGACACAGTTTTTGGTTGTTGTCTCAAAGAAGCGCTGCAGCTGCACTTGCAGCCAGGATTTTGCACCGTGCACGCAGGAAAATTAACAGCCTGCACTTATTTTATTATTATTATTATTATTTTTATTTTTTTTTTGCAAATCTCTTTGCAGCTCAGGTTAATTTGCTGACACCGGCTGCAACTTTCCTCCGCAAGACAAGCGCGGCACGTTTGGGTGAACGTTTGGTTTTACGCACGGAGGAGACGCCCGAGCCGAGGGCGACACGAGCGCACGGGCGGCATCGGGCGAAGAAGATAGAGACTTGTTGAGAAAAAAAAAAAAAAGAAAAAAGAACTAAAAACCTCGGTAGTCCGGTGCAGCCATCGCGATGACGGACGGTGCGAGGCAGCGCAGCAGCACGTCGGGCTCCGCCAAGGATGCAGCCGGGGAGAAGGACTCGGGAGGTGGCGTGGCGCTCAAGAAGGAAATCGGGCTTGTGAGCGCCTGCGGTATCATTGTTGGTAAGTGTGTATCACTGTCATTTTTTCCCATCAGCCATATGGCGCTGAAGACCTCAACTTAACCTCTTCCCCTCTGTGGTGCCGCCACGCCGCCCTGTCACAGCCTGCGGTTCGTCTGTGCGTCCAGGAAAGTGTGTTTGAGTGTAAGAATGAGAGAAAGAGTTGTGTGTGTGTGTGTGTGTGTGTGTGTGTGTTTCAGTGTGTAAGTCTCTGTGATCAGCCCTCGGCAGGGTGTGAAAGCCGCGCTGGGATCAGATTACGCCATTCAATGAGGGACTGAAAGTCTAAGATGAATATCTGTTTTCAAGATAAGTCATTCCGTGTCACCTGCAGTCGCGCAGGACAGCAGTCTTTAATCAGTCAAACTTTCATCATCCTTTCCTAGCCTGCAGTGATGATGGTGATGATGATGATGATGTGGCTCAGAGGATTAGCCCACTCAGGCCCATTTGTGGCCTCACATGACTGTCTTGGACACAGTGAGATAGCAGGCAGGCAACACCCGGACAGTCTTTAATCTCCCACAGCTCTTGTATTTACCATAAAACACTAAATATATAACAATAGGCTTTAAAGGCACTACACAAGAAATTCAGTTTACTGGTCACGGGTAGCAGCCTGTGAAAACAGTTGTTTAATTTCTTGTGTAGCTTTTCTTATGTAGAAAATAACCCTGTTGATGTCACCAGGGTTCAGATTGACATCAGCAAGGCATCAGATGTGAAACCGGCGTAACAGGAGAGGACAATTAGCCAGGTGTCTTTGTACTGGGGCTGCACCTAACAATTATTGTCATTATGGTTTAATCTGCTGATTATTTTCTTGATAAACGATTAATTGTTTTACAATTTACTAAAGCCTTGCTTAAAAGTCTTAACCTTGTCGGAAACACCAGTGCAAAACCCAAAGACATTCAATTTTTTATCCCACAAGACAAAGAAAAGCAGCAAATAATCACAATTGAGAGGCTTAAACTAAGGAATGTTTGGTATGTTTGCTTTAAAAATAATATTATTCAGATTTACGGTAAAGGTACAGTCAGTTAAACTTAAAGGAATGACACCTAACATTGCATTCATGACCTTATCTATATAATAAGAGTCATTTTTATTAAGTACCAAACAAACAGGTAGAGACAACACTATCAGATGACAGATCCATTGACACAAACAACAGGAGCGAAATACGGCACAGGTTCTCCAGGTGGGGTCCGGTGAGTGTGTGGTCTTCACGTTGACCTTGACAGGATAGAGCGAGAAGGGAGGGGGGGTGACTCATTCGTTCATGCGTTTCCACGGCAACGGGAGGAAAGACGGGAGAGTGAGTGAGAGCGTCGGGGAGTCCCGAGAGAGAGAGACGGGTTAAGAAGCTGGGAAAATAAAGAAGAGACGGGAGAGAGAAAACGGGGGAGGGGGGGTGATGAATCGCAACCTTGGCGTTAAAGTGTTGTTGAGAAGGCTTTGTTCTCTCTCATTTTGTAACTTACTCCCTTAATCCTTGAGGTTTTACTGGAAAGGCAGCACTGATATAAGTAGCAAAGTAGGAGCTTAGAAGAAGATTTTTTTTTGCAGGGCAATGATCGTGATTGCAAATATATAAGATTCTTAGAATGCCCTCATTAAAACCATAAACTACAAGCCCGCTATCCCTGTTAATGCTGACAACATTGTTTTTCTCCACCGCCCCACCCTTGAGCGTATCTATGCAGCAACATTTAGATAATTTAATCACTTTGTTCATTGCTCGCCATTCATCTGCCAATTATTAAGAAACACGTTGGCAGCGTTAAGCCTCTCATGCCATCGTAGAGGATTTTTATGGCCGTCCAGAGTACGCACACCTCGGCATATAGTCCTCAGACTGTTCTTGGCCGGGGTTTGTCGTCCTTGACCAAGTCACTCATTCATGCTCAGCTCACATTGTCATGTGTAAGAGAGACGTGGGGTCAGGTGACTCGTCTGATCCCCCTTTGCAGTGAACATGCCCCGCTGGGTTTCCATGAAAAAGGGGCTGAGCGCACGAGGACATCAGACGGTTCTACGGCCTATTGTACAATACAGGCATATATATATCACACACACACACACACACAGACACAAATCCTGAAACGTGCAAAACCAGGAATTGGGATTAGAAGTGAACTTTTGGCCACTTGGAAGAAGGCCCTGCTCTGATAATGCTGTTTTATTAGCTTGCCTGGCTTAGCTATGTCTGAGCTGGACTCAAATCGATGTGTTTTGTAATTGAATTGCAGAATAGACACATAGGTTTCACATCCCCTTGATTAAATATTCAGCTCAATCATTTCACAGTAGCTTTTTGCCTTTAAAAATTGAATTGCGCTGCCTTAGCTGCCAGGCGTAATGATGACACTGAACTTTCCTTTTCCTTCCCTCTTACTGCAAGCATTCCTGTAGGTTCTCTCTCTTAAATTGCTTCAGTGTTGTAAATTGCCTTGGTGTAATTATAACTCGCACACATGCATGTGCACAAGCAAACAGGCCGGCAGAGTCTGTGAGGGTCTGGCTGACTGCCAAGCAGCAGGTTGCCTCAGCTTGGTGGCTGTTTGAACGGGGATTTAACACTGGGAGGAAATGCAAGAACTAATCTTACAAGGCTTTATGGAAGCTGATCAGGGTTATATCATAATACTGCACAAACACACACATTGCTTGTTAATATTCATTGTCTGCTGCTGCTGCTGCTGGTGTGAGTGGCGTCATGGGGGTCCTAAGAAATAGCACAACATTTTATTTCCCTCATTGGATCCGTCTCTCAGGTGTTTGCATGTTTGGAAGAGAAACTATGGATCTCCATAGTGTGTTTACATGTAAATCTGTTTTATTTTGTTATTTGGTTTTGCAGCAAGTACTTTAATAGAAATGTTCTTAGATTTTCTTCAACCTTTACTTAACCAGAAAAGAATGAATTGGCATCATTTTGATAGTCAGTTAATTGTTTATGTCATTTTTCAACCTCAGATTCCAGCTTCTCAATTGCGAGGATTTGTTGTTTTTTGGCTTGTTCGTCGTACAAAACAAGACATTTGAAGACATCAACTTCAACTGTTGATGTCTTCAAATTTTCTAAAATTTTATTGACCAAACGATTAATAGAGTAATAAAATAATTGGCCGAATAAATCATAATAAAAATGCTTGCCCAAATGGTTGCCTGAATAATGAATTACAGATTAACAAAATTAAACAGATTAACACATTATCAGAACTAAACAGAAATGCTATTATAAAATCATGGATCAAATTTCTAATACAAATCCGATAAAAAATGCATCCTAGAAACAATCGAAACAAGATCTTAAAAAACCTCACAGCTGTCTAAAACCATAAGTTTAAACATCTAAGAACAAAATTGTGCTCAGAGAGCATGTCCGAGACCGAGCCTCTTCCTTTGCGAAACAACTATCCATTATCAAAAGTGGGTACCAAAAAATCCGGCGGTAACAGACGCTGGGGCCTGCAGCGATTTTGTAAAGAGTAAGATTTGGTCCGGGGATATGAGAGACATGTGGACAGATGTGATGCATTTCAGACTTTTTACATCCACTGCTTCTTAAGTTGATACAAATGTGCACTTGGTCTTAGATTAAGGTCAAGAGCGAGCCAGCAGTTTTGGCAACAGCATGTTTTTTCAAAAAAGGGTCACATTCGCCCGTGGCCCCTTTTGACACAAAAGGATGTAAAAAAACCAACCACAAGAACAGGAAACCTGAGGAGATTCCACATTAGTCAGCATGTCTCACACATGATGCACATGACACGGACACACATCATGCAAGCGTGCACATTTGCTCACCCCTATAAAAGCACCCGCTCACCCTAACGAACAATTCAAAATATATAACTCTTTCAAACCATCCACAACCTGCAAGTTACCTTAATATGCACCTGCAGAGTCCAGATCAGGGAGTTTGCAAGCGAGGAAATTGCTGATTCAATGCTTTTTTTCCTTAGACGTCAAAGGTCACAGACCGATGACCACTGCTGCCATAAACCTGTCAACGTAATCAGGGCTGTGATGGTTAGTTTGTCGTCTTTTTCTACCTTTTACCTGCAAGTGGAGTTACATAAGTGAGCGGCTGTCCTCACCACTCGCCCATGACACATATGGAGTCTGTTAAAGTTGAACAAATTTGCATGCCCTCATGCTTTCAGCTGAGCACATGGTTTGGTTTATGTTCAGATTTTGCTTTAGATTTAACTGATCCGAGAAAGCAGATACAGTATGTTTTGCACAGTTTTTTTTAGCCATTTCCTTTTGGTGCTGGATGTTGCAATGTCAATATTTGCTCAAAGGAGTGATTAAAAACAACAGGATGGTGTGAATGTTTTTTAATTGTTAACCACTCTGTTGATCTTTATTTTATAATTAATCTACTTTAGTACTTGTACTTTAGTCCAAGGGTTCCCAACCTTTTTAAAGTTTTGACCCCTTCAGATGGAGCCCCTTATTGCAGGTAATGACATGAGACATGAGTTGTGAGCAGTTAAAGAGTTTTTCTTCTCAGATGTTTACACTTTAAGGATTTTTAGAGACCTGAAGGTGCCAGATTTATCTGTCTAGTAGCTCAACACCCAAAGATATTCAATTTGCAAACATATAAAACAGAAAAAAGCAGCGAATCATCCATTTGAGACATAATAAAGGTGTAAATGACTATGCTGGATATATAGCTGCAAGTGTTATATACTGTAGTTCATTGACAGTTGTAGCAGGAAAAATGATCTACACACACACAATCTCCGTACTTGATTTCGCTCTCCAGGCAGAACGTGACAGTATCATTCATACCTTTGACTTTTGTACTGTAAAATTACCACTCTTATCATTCAGTAAACCTGTTATAATTCAAAACCTTCAACCTTTGACCCTGGCACCTTTTTTTTTTTTTTTTTCAAACACAGTCAACCCAGTCAGCTAAATATAATTGGAAGCTGCTGACCTCCGACCTCGGCATTGTCGTTGCCTCATCGGACTGAAGTGAATCAGTCCGGAGTCTCGGGCGGCTTCTTTCATGTTGGACCAGAACCCAATTGTTCGTCCCTCTATCTTTCAGCTCCTGTGTAAACTGCCTGGCACTCTGATGCTCATTGAACCTGTCGGGGCATTGTTCTCCCCCCTCTGCATCTACCTCTCGTCCCTCCTCCCTCTTTGCACTCTTTCACCCCGCTCTCTGTCTTGCCCCATCTCCTCATAACTCTGTGCTAAGTCAGCAGATTACAGCTTCCCACTTTGCCTGATGGCGGAGCTGCTTCATCTCTTTTAAAACTGTGCTCATTTTTTTTTTTCTCTGTGTCGCTCACTTTCTACTCATGACCTCATTCTTTTTCCTGTTCATTTTGTCTTTTGTCTGTTGGCCCACATCTCTGTCGGCAGAAGTCACCCAATAAGTATTACAAGTGAAGTTTTACTCCTGTAAAAGCACTACAGACAACTTAGGACATACAAGTATGCAGAAATCTTAAAGGACCATATCATTGTGGTTGGACGTTTTATCTCACTACCTACAAATAATGTGTACTTTGCTAAAAGCGGGCTATACAGAGTCTCAGAGTCTTTTTTAAAGGGCTATTCAAGTGATTTAGTATTGCACTTGCATGAAGTTGGAGGTCTTGCAAGAGACACATTAACAGAGCTACAAAAAACGTTATACAACTGTTTCTGTTCTCTAATACTTCCCATGACAACTTAACTGATCTTGATGTGTAAAAATGGGGTAATGCCCCTTTAAATGCACAAAAAAAGCCCATTAAGAACGTATTTTGCTTCCAACGCTGCTAGTTACACACGCAAACGCTGCAATTTCTCAAGACAATGTTGACAACAACATTTTATTCAAACTGCACTGAAACCTGACACCTCTCTCTCTCCCTCTCTCTCCCTCTCTCTCCCCCCCTCCTCCCTCCACCAGGTAACATTATCGGCTCAGGTATCTTCGTCAGTCCGAAGGGAGTGATGGAGAACGCCAGCTCCGTGGGCGTGGCCCTCATTGTCTGGATCATCACGGGGGTCATCACCGCCATCGGGGCATTGTGCTACGCCGAGCTGGGCGTCACCATCCCCAAGTCGGGGGGAGATTACTCCTACGTCAAAGACATCTTCGGAGGGCTGGCTGGGTGAGCGAACACTAGACATTCAAGAAGACATTCAGTCATCTACTTGAGGGGGCGTTCAGGTGTATTTTCATATAACATTTGAAGGTGTGGTTTGAGTTATTAGCATGATCCATCAGAGGAGACCAACATATAACCATGAAAAGCAGTTTTTTTTTACGACAGAGGCCAATTGACAGAATATATCATTTTGTTAACCAGTGATACTTTTTTTGAGGCACCAGATTTTGGGAAATGGTGGATTTATTTATAGTCAAACTTCCCACTTTTTTAAGGGACAGATATTTTTACTGACTCTCAGTTCACTAAAGTTTGACAAACCTCCAGTTGACCCTGGTTGAAAAGTGCTGCCTATTAAGTATATGACCCATTTTTTTTCAGAAGAATGGGCCTCCCAAACAATTAAAGTTAATTTGACATGGATTTAGGTGAGCATACCAACATGTCTAGATTCCTCTCTTTATCCCGGGTGGATGATCCTGCTGATGTAGGTCAGACATGTTGATCCGAAGCGGGGGGGGGGGGCTCTCCTGCTAGTAGTCATGTGCAGAAGTTACATGTGATGAAACGATATCAAACCCACATCCCGACAATTACAAACAGTTTCACAAACAGTCAAGGTGACTGACAAATGTCAAGCCGCTGCGGGTTTTCACTCTTTGTGAACGGGTTTTGAATTTCCTCGCAGCCCTTCCTCCGTTCGTCCGTGAACGGGCTGCTTCAAGGTGACGGCGCTTACAGTAAACGCTTGGGAACCATTCTAGGTTAATTTCCTAGCAAAACAATATCGTTTGTGGGCGTAGATTTCACACACACTGTGACTTTGCCCAGACTGTAAACACAGATTGGACCATTGTTTTTTTTCAACTATCACAAGGATACATATTATCGGGGTATTTTGGGAGAGGAATTCAACCAGACAAAACAGCCTATGATTGTTTTTGTCCCTTTGTACAGTAGCTATCAATGCACATCAATGAAATTTTTACCTCCAGAGACTTTGTAGTTCGCAGCTTCAGATGCTCGGTTTGAAGTGTTGGGGCCACACCGCTTCCCTGTGCCCTCTGTCTGCGACAAATAAACTGTGTTCAAGGGGTGTTTGTTTTTGTTGTCCTGCTGCTTTTATCCCTATGTGTGTGTGTGTGTGGGCGTGGAGGGGTGCAGTTGTGTTTGCATGCGCGTATAAGTCAATAACCGCAGTGACAGAAATACTTACATCACCTCGTCGCAGCTGGGCGGGAAGGGAAGAGCTCGTAAAGTTTTACGCTCAAACACAACTTGAATGGACAGTGTTTCAACTACAAAGACTCTTTGTTATGTCAGACTAATGTGGGTCGTGTTACACCCATAGTGTGCAGTGTATAGACCACTATAGATGCCACGGGTTACAGGGAGTCATTGTATAAAAATATACTGGGCTGTATAAAGATAAATACCATTGACCTGATTTACTGTAAATGGACCATTGAAGTACAAAGGGATGGATTAGTTCATTTCTATATTAATGGTCCAAGGACAACAAATACTGGGAAACATCTTTATTTATCCGGATTCATTCAGATTATATGTAAAACTTTTCTATTCAGGATGAGTCTCATGTTAAAGGGAGCCCGGTCATATGTGTTTTTATTTTTGTCCCGTGTGTCTACCAGTGGTGGTAGACACACAAAAATAAATCTACAACCATTTTGATAATCATTTAGATAATTTTTTAAGCAAAAATGCCAAACGATGCTCTGGCTCCAGCCTCTCAAATGTAAAGATTTACAGGTTTTCTTAGTCTTGTATGACAATGAACTAAATATCTTTGGGTTTTGGACTGTTGGTCAGACAAAACATAAAATTGTTGTTGATTTGGGCTTTATGAAAGTGGGATATTATTTCTAATCAAGAAAATAATCAGCAGATAAATAAATAAATAGCAAATATAGTACACCCCTAAAAAGAAGTAAAACCACAAAATCTTCAGTATTTAAGTAAAAGTGCAGAAGAATTATCAGCCACATGTATTGAAGTATCACATGTAAAAGTATGTATGTATTATGGAGAAGGCCCTTTCAGAGTGTTATTATTTATTTATATATTAACCCGCAAGCTGCATTTGAATGTTGTAGCCGGTCCATGTAGCACTACGTCTACTACAATACTATTACAGACTAATCTACATTGTTTAATCTATAGCAGGGCATCATATAATCTGAGTTTATCATATGTTCAGCATGTGAAAAACAACAAATTTTGTCAAATTGATGTAGTGGAGTAGAATTATGAAGTTGCACAAAATGTAAAGTAAAACAAACAAAATTAAAGTATAAGTACAAAAAAAATACCCCTGGTGTCTACATAGAGGTTTCAGACAGCATTGTCTTGCATTTGAATGTACATTAAACACACACATTCCAGTGAGACACAATCCTGTTAACGCAGTCAGCTGTAATGATCCCTCTATAAGCCTTCAGAGAATTTCATGGAAAAACCACTCGCCTGGTTTCTCCTGCTGCACTCAGCAAAACCCTCCTGCTCTCCTTCATCTCATACCACCCCCCACCCCCGTATAAATCTGTTTGTATAGCTCCAGTGACCATCTGACGAGGCTCGCATCAGCCGAGTCTGTGACTCATCCTGTCAGCCTCCAACGCCACAAACATCCTCTGTGTTTCTGCGTAACGTAAAGTTGTCACCGCTTCTGTTTGTGAATCTTTTTGCTTTCATCTTGTGTCGATACTCAAGTTAAAGATGATACTGAGCCTTTATTAAAACCCATCCATCAGTGTCATCTACCGTCCAGAGGCCATTTTTAAAGATAACTGATTCAAATATTTGACATTTTGATAGTTTCTGATATGAATGTTGTATTAAATGATCTTCTCTCGAAGAAAAAGGTATTTTTACAGAGAAAAGGTTGCATTTAATAGAAAAAAGATAACAGAAGCCCCTAAAAAATCACTAGAAAATGCAAAATCCACAATCGTACCTACTGAACTGACACTGACTAATACTAGTAATGTGCTGCCATGTTGATGCATCATGATGTTCTTCCATGACTAGAGCTACTGAAACAGGCTGCCGACCCCTCGCAGTTTGAAAGGATGCATGAGTCCTCTCGGTTAAACCAGCCGCCAAAGTGAAATTTTATGGGTCTGGGTTTCAGTGGAGGGTTTTCCCTGCAGCTTGGTGTAAATGAGGTTTCAGAGGCTTTTCTGCTCTATTCTGGGAAAATCACAGAAGCTCGATTGTTCCCATATCAGCCAATCACTAACAGCATGGCTTTTCCCAATTGGGGCTTCCAGGAATGATTATTTGTATTGTCTTAATCTGTCGATTTATTTTTTCTACAGATTGTTTAATTGTTTAGCCTGTAAAATCTCACAAAAACAAAAGCCCATCATGATTTCCTAGATAGTTCATCTGACACACACAAAGATATTCAATTTAAAATGACATCAAACAGAAAAGAGCAGAAAATCCTCACTGAGAGGCTGGAGCCAGCATATTTCTGGTATTTGCTTGATAAATGACTCAAATGATCAATTGATTATTAAAAACTGTTAACAATGAATGTACTTTCAATGCATAAATCGCTTTAGTTTCTACTTGTTTCAGCACCACGTCTCAGTCAAAAAGTACATCAAAAGTAGTTCTTCAACCAAAAATAATATGCTTTGAATGGGAATCTGTAAATGGGAGGATGTATATGTGCCATGTGTTTCCGCCTGTTTCGCCCCACCGGTCTGCGCTCCTGACCCCCTGCTGTTTCTCCCATGCCTCTGTGTTTGTAACCGTGCCATCGTCCCTCCTTTCTGTCTCAGGTTCCTGCGTCTGTGGATCGCCGTGCTTGTGATCTACCCGACCAACCAGGCCGTGATCGCGCTGACGTTTTCCAACTACGTCCTGCAGCCTCTCTTCCCCACCTGCTTCCCGCCGGAG
This sequence comes from Lateolabrax maculatus, assembly GCA_031216445.1. Lineage (NCBI taxonomy): Eukaryota > Metazoa > Chordata > Actinopteri > Acropomatiformes > Lateolabracidae > Lateolabrax > Lateolabrax maculatus. Next base: position 6,690,232 of record CM062207.1, read on the forward strand.
AACGGCCTGCGTCTGCTGGCTGCTGTCTGCCTCTGTGAGTGTGCAGAATAACAGTACTTTAACTTGCTTCAACCATAGTACTAAATGGTTTAATTTTAAGGTTATCACTGAGTTAATAGTTTTCCTCTAGACTAGATTCATTGAAACCTGTGAGGGTGACATCTGCAAGTCGATAAATACATACATGTTAGTACCTGTCATAGTACTTCTGGATGTACAATACCTGTGTAACCAGTATTTGAGTGAGATGTGTCATGATCATGACTGGAATATCCATCAAATTGAATCCCGGCATCTGCCCTCCCTGTTTGTTCTGTCTCTCTTTAGTCAAATAATTAGCTTCAACTGTCCTTCAAGGGAAACCGGTCTCCCTTTGTCGACTTTAATGTTCAACTCAACATACAATGGCATCATACTGACAGGTAGAACAGTGAGAGAGAGAGAGGAAGGCACGTTAAAGGAATAGTTGTAATTTGGGAAATATGCTTGTTTGCTTTCTTGCTGGGCGTTAGATGAGAAGATTGATGCCATTCTCATGTCTGTCCACCATATATAAAGCTACAGTCAGTAGCTGGTTAGTTTAATTTAGCACAAAGACTGGAAACATGGTGTATTAAACACATTATATCTTATATTTATAATCTGTAGAAAAATTAAAGTGTAGAAGCCACAATTCACAGTTTATGGCAGTTTTGTGCTGGACTATTATTATGTCCAACTCTGGTCAAGGAGCTTGAAGAGAGAAAATTAGAGTAAAGTCCAGAAAAATAAACTATTTGTGTTCATAATCGTGTTAATCTTGAGATCCCTCAGATTTAGCCTGTAATCCATTTTGGAGGGTTATATGGAAAATGACATAAGGAAAAAGATACCACTTGGCAACCCTGTCTCTTAGAAATTAATTGGATATACCTAAAATACATTTTGGAGGAAACATAATGCTAAATTTAAATTAAATTTATTTATAAACTTAACTGCACATATCAGTAAAATGTTCACTGACAACATATTTCCTTTGTTTTCTGCAGAAATATCTGATCTCGCAAAATATCAGCTGTGAGCCACCACAGCATTATTCAACTATTGTCTGGTTAAGGTTCTCATTTGGAAATTAAATGTCCCATATGAGAAACATTTTACAAATTAAACTCTTTCCCCTTCAAAAATACACTTTCCTGGTGAACCAGCTGACAGTTGCGACTCCACACTGATTCAGTTTTGATTGAGCCGAGATAAGAGTGCAGATAGCTTCGAGAAATACAGCAAAAGGACTCAAAGTGCGCTTATTGAGACAGGCTCAAATGCTGGAAAACTGAAAGACTGTGCTGTAAAACATTTAAAAAAAAATGTTAGACAGTGCAAGACATTCAGAGTTGGGACACTAGTTGCTGGACAAAATGTAAAAGTAGCTCTCATACTGCGCAGTGCAATACACGAGAGTAGATTTAACATTAAAGCACGTGTTCCACGGCAGCAGCCTCGGCACAGTCACAGACGGGCTGAATTATGGCTTGATTTATATTTCGTTATTGTCACACTCTGTCACAGTCTGTTCGCCCCTTTTTCTCTGAAGCTCTTCTGCTATTTAACCCTCAGTCAGAGGTCGTCTCAGAGAAGGAGGCGAATAAGAAATAGTAAAGCAGCTAGAGGAAGACAAATGGATGAATGTGTTCCCGCTGACATGACAGTGGTCGATTTGAACCCCTCAACAAAGTTCACACACACTGGCCAAATACTGCAGGCAGCCTTCAGACAAGCATGAACACGGGAGAAGAGTGTGTGTATTGTGTGTGTGTGTGTGTGTGTGTGTGTGTGTGTGTGCGCAGGTGGGTTTGCACATAACTATGAAGCAAACCTTGTGGAGGATTACACAACAAGACAGTTCTCTGTTAATACCCTAATCTGACCTGTCAAATAAACATCCCACTGTAATGTCTCCAGAAGTATTTCATAATCACTGTAATTACATTATGACATTTAGGGGGAACAATGAGTGTAAATCCTCTTTTCCACACCTTTCTTTAAGTTCTGCAAACTTGTTTTGGGCGTAAACACCACACTGAGTTAAAATGGACTGCAGAAAGTAGGTGAGTGATCAGGGTTCTTCAGTGGAAAGGTGGGGTCTCACAGTCACCACTATGTGCATCCGCATTGCCTATGATCAGTGTTTTGTAATTCTTGTCCCGTAAACTGATTGTTTCCTAGAGGACGTCCTGTGACATGCTGTTCACCGGCAGATGGGCTCAGTTGGCTGCCCTGTTTGGCATGACAATGTGGAAACCTCACTTTACAAAGGCGTGCACAATAACACATTTGTACTCAGTGAACCAAGAGCTCCACTACTTAATTACCTCTGCCAAAGAAGTTACGTTGCTCAGTCAGCGGGATATCTATGCAAATAGGCCGTGTTTGTCAAGCAATTATAGGAAATTTGTAAATCTTTTCGGGGCTTCTCCAGCTGTGTTATGCACCAAACTTGGTAAAGTTAAGATTACATTTGCTGGAAGCTGTGCAAATGTGCTGCCCATTTCCTAAAGGCATTTTTGTTTGGATTACAGACACATTTGACCTACATTTACCTGTCAGTCTTGTCCTACTTCCATGAATACCTTAAGGCAAAGTGTGCTTACCTCTGACAAGAACTGCTATCCTTCATAACTCTGAGCCAGTATAATCATGTAGTTTCTCTCTAGTGTTAATTTGAGAGATGTTGTCAGGCAGCTTTCATCAAAAACTGCTGAGGTTTTTTCTTTTTTATAGTCAGTTTTTTTCCCTTGTTTTGCTGTTGCTGTTCAGTGGAAAAGTGGGTGAGAGGTTAGCTTCCCTTAAAATCTGATGTCATCCTTGTTGTTGGGGGCGTATGTGTTTATCTGCTTCTGGGATTTCCTAAATCTGTGCGCAAGATATAACTTATTTACCTACAAATCCAGTCATAACAAGATCCCGTAACTGGCAGGTCTGGCCAAGGTGTACCGTTTCAAGAACATGTGGTGGGAGATTCTCCCTGGGGTCTCTCTCTTCCTACAGATGGTAGAGTGCGAGGTCATAACTCTGTCGTGTTTTCCAGCAGGCTCGTAGTTAACTCAGCAAGTTTCCACACACACATTTTGTATACTCAGCTTACCGACAGCTGAGCTGCCTCACAGTTCCACATTTCGGAGAAAGTGCCCTCAGGTGTTTACTCGCAGCCTGCCAATCAGCAGAAAGGAGTAGGAGGGGACGCATGTTGTTACTGTGAGGCAGTGCGTTCCTAAAACAACTCTGTTTACTGGTGGTTGAGTAAAGAGGTTTAAGATGTACTTACTCAGGGTTGCATAAGGATCGGATCAGTTGTATTTTGGTTCATTGTGCGTGTGTGTGTGTGTGCACAGTACACAAATCAAGTAATAAGCTGATCTGCGTGTGCTCAGTTTCTAATTTCCTGTTTTTTTTTGTGTGGGGGGAGAGCAGCAGCAGCAGCTCAATGTCTCTCCCCCTCACCACAACTCTTCTTCTGTCTGCTGTAGTAATATTGTTTGCAAAAAAAAATCTATAACCATCCCCCCCTCACCCCCTTAAAACAACCTAAAACCTAAAAACAACCTAAAAACATCCTAAACTTCTGCACAACAACTACAAATAAGCCCATTCTGCATACAAACTCTATGCCCTTATGTGTCTTTCTGTATGCATCCAATACACACATCTACAGTATGTGCATAACAGTACAGCGCCATGCGTGTCTGCTCATGCACATCTGCCTTTGTTCCCTGCAGTGGCAGCTCGGCTCAGAGTTATTTAATTAGATTTTTAATCCCACAGAGTCAAACAGACCTATTATTTAATGGCACCCTATTGGTCCGAACCCACTGGCCTGTTGCACCCAGCAGTACAGATCAAATCCATTATCTTTGTCCGTGTTAGGTCAGCCTCGAGGTGAAGTGAGTTGAACAGCATTTCCAAATATGTTTTAGGGCTTCATTAATGCCAGATGCGTGGAGTTTGGTTCAAAACATTATATACATTAGAGTAGAGTACCTGAAGGATTAAACAATCATAAAGAAAATCACATTACACACATTAATCTGCCATCTTTATCGATCACTGCCAAACTCAGTTGTCTTTATATGTCTTGTATTATCAAAAGAACACACCCTGACATGAAATTATTATCCAAAATGTAACAAATGTATACAATATTTCACTGTATAACAAGTGAGATATTGTATTAAAACCTGTTCATGTAAAATGTAATAACATCACATTATTAACCTTGTATGAAAATCAGATAACTGCAGAACTTCAGAAGAAAAACGTAACTTGCAAGTAAGACATGAGGTGTTATAGATAACGGGTGAAGTTCAATGCGATGATGCAGCAACACAGTCAAAGGTCCCTGCGCTGTTAAATGTTGAGACACATCACAAATGTTCAAGTGTGCAGCTTTTAATCTTTCCCCCATTCACCGGCCTGAGATCAGTTCACGTTCTATCAAGGAAACCTCAAGGCCGTTGACCTTTAATTGTCCTATCTTACAGGTTTATGAGTGACAGAAACCAGTTCTGTAACTTCTTCTACTCATGCGACCACTACAAACAATGCCAGTTCCTCTACAAGACCAATAAAAAACTTAATCTTTTCTCAACCTTTCAGTACAGTCACTACAAACTCATATTGTGCAGCCAAACATTATTCAAACCTGCCAAATTTAAATATTGGTATAAAATAATGCACAAGACATGCAGAATCTGATAAAATGGTGCATTCCTAAAAATAATTGAGTCCTGGGGTTTAATATTTCACAGTGGGAAATCATCATAGAGCTTACATGAAGAGTTGAAGAGCACGGAATAATGTGATTTTTCTAACCTAAAAGCCACTTAAGAGGAAACGCAATGGGGACAACTGGATTTTAAGGGGTATAATAAGCATTAACCCTGTGTTTTACTGTGTTTCTGCACATCCAGTGCTGCTGACATGGGTGAACTGCTCCAGTGTGAGGTGGGCCACCAGGGTGCAGGACATGTTCACCGCCGGCAAGCTGCTGGCCCTCGCCCTCATCATCATCATGGGCATCGTGCAGATCTGCAAGGGTAGGTTTCCCAACGCCATCTCTGCTCCTTTGCCGCGTATGTCTGTAGTACATCCCGCCTTTGTCTGGCGGTAGAAAAAGTCCCCCACACACACACACACACACACACACCCTCGCGGTCATTGGGGACATCTTCAGTCATTCGGGACTGACTGCACCAGACTCCCCGTGAACGCCACAGGGGTCAGTGAGTTTCTGGGGCCCTTTTGGTTAAAACTCACATCGCTAATATCAGCACGCCTGTGTGGATTTGCTGTCACAACATGGCTGAGGGCCAGTTATTACAGGGGCCCATAGAGTAGGCCCCTGAAACAACAAAATGGGGAGCGTTTGAAGATAAATGAAAAGTCCAGTGATTTGATGGGAGACTTTAGGTCATATATGAGGGGACAGTATGTAGAGTAGAAATACTTTAATGCTCTCTGAAAACATGCCTCGAGAAGGGATTTCTGGAAAAATGTAATGACAAAGGAGAAAGAAACCGGATTCCTAAAGAGCATGGATTATTTAGACATTTACCCCAAGCAGAGTATTTGATCAATGGGAACTCTGGAGATCACGGTGGATTTTACATTTACTTCACAGGGAGGGATTTTGCAGAATGTCTTTCACAACTTGTTTTACACACACTGATTGCATTAGATGATTGTTTTCAGCTGGGTCTCCTCACAGCAAGCAAGCACAGACTTTAGTGGAAACCAGTTTGTTTACCCCCACAGCAAAACAACATTAGCAAACCCAGCAGAAATGATCAGGGGCACGGAAAACCCTGAATAAATGTGGAAAAGGAGGATTAAAACACCATTTAATGAACTACTACTACTACTACTACTACTGAAAATGTCACCTAATGTTTTGCATCATCTTCTCCACCTGTAGGAGAGTACTACTGGTTGGAGCCAGCCAATGCATTCGAGCCCTTCCAGGACTACGATGTGGGTTTGATAGCCTTAGCCTTCCTACAAGGCTCCTTCGCCTACGGAGGGTGGAACTTCCTCAACTACGTCACGGAGGAGCTGGTGGACCCCTATGTGTAAGACCCCTGATTCTGCCTCTCATAGAACTAGAAATGTTTTGCTGCATGCAACTGTTTCGGTGAGAAGCAGTTGCATACCGACGGAGCTTCCCAGTCAAATCCCTGATTCTTTTTGTTAAGGCGCTCTGAAATTTATTTAACTTTGCATGGGAGACATTCTCACTATCATTCCCGGTGTCTGGCCACTGACCTGGAAACATTTCTGGTTTTTAGCCTAAAAAATGGTTTATTTCTTCATTTCCTCTGCATTTTCTTCTTAACAATCCCACGGTTTTTAATAACCTTGGTATCCATTAATACACCTCCCCTAAGGTACAAGGTTTTAATTTCCGACCTTAAATCCCCCCCTCTACCTCCTCCTCACCAGCTTTTGTCCCCATTCTGTCTCCTAAACGTTGCCTTTTTTATCGTCTCCAGGAACCTTCCCCGTGCCATCTTCATCTCCATCCCCCTCGTGACCTTCGTCTACGTCTTTGCCAACATCGCCTACGTCACGGCCATGAGTCCCCAGGAGCTGCTCGCCTCAAACGCTGTTGCCGTGGTGAGTAGCCCGTGCAGCGTGACGCAGGGCGGCCTCGTGGCGTCATTTAAAACGCACACCTTGGCAGTAGAATGACTCTGTCTCCCTCTAGTGATCCCTGCTGGTCAATGCTCAAGCCAAATGTGCCAGTTGAGACCTCACTCATTGCATTATAGCAGTGAAAACATTAAAACCATGGTGAAGTAAGTGTCTAACCGTCATCCCCCCTCTAACCCTCATCCTCCCGCTCCTCCATCCCAGACGTTTGGTGAGAAGCTGCTGGGAGTCATGTCGTGGATCATGCCCATCTCTGTGGCTCTCTCCACCTTCGGGGGAGTCAACGGTTCCCTCTTCACCTCCTCACGGTTAGTTGGCTCTTTAACGACTTCCACCCCTTGCAAATTTTGTTTTCAGGTTTTTTTTTTTCGCCAACAGGATCATTTAAACTCAGTGTCATGTAATGAGCAGTTTGTCACTCACTATCTCGGTGCTCATTATGTACAGTAATACACAATGACATAATAACAAATAAAAGACAAAGAAATCCCACCAAAAAGTGACAAAAATGTCCATGCTGATACATTTACATTTCCTCTCTGTCACCCTCATCTTAGCCCTCTTCCAAGCCTTTCACTTTCATCATATAACGTGTGGATCTACTGTAGACTTGAATACTGTATATGCATGAGCTGAATGTCTTTTTTCCATTGCATCTCTGTCTCTCACAGATTGTTCTTTGCTGGAGCCAGAGAGGGCCACCTCCCCAGCCTGCTGGCCATGATTCACGTGAAACGCTGCACGCCCATCCCTGCTCTGCTCTTCACTGTAAGTGCTGCTCTCACCACTACTCTCCTCTACGTTATCTCCTTTCGATAGGCCAGTTTCGGTCTCGGATAAACACTGAAGCTGCAGGACCAAACATCGAACATCCTGCCTCTGACCCGTCTTTTCCTTGTTCCTCAGTGCCTTTCCACCCTGCTTATGCTGTGCACCAGTGACATGTACACTCTCATCAACTATGTGGGCTTCATCAACTACCTCTTCTATGGAGTCACTGTCGCTGGGCAGATTGTCCTGCGTATTAAACAGCCCGACATGCACAGACCAATCAAGGTGTGTTTACGTGGTGTTTTTGCCTAATTTTAGCTCTGGGTTTTGCCTCTTTTTTTTTTTTTTCAAGTATATTTTGCACTTTATGTAGCAGATCATGTAAATAAGGACTGATAATGTGCAGTAATTCTTCTCTCAAGCAGCCATAAACTGATTAACACTTCTGAAAGCTGCTCTCTAGTGGTGTTGAGTGTGTACTATTAGAGAATAATGACAAAGATGAAGATGCAAAAATGACCAGTTAACTTACCGCCTAATATTCAAAAGGGAGAAACTACCGAATGAATGTCTCTACATGAGTGTAATAAGTTGTTTGCGTTGTTCTCTCTTCCAGGTCAGCCTAATATGGCCGGTCATTTACCTCATCTTCTGGGCCTTCTTGCTCATCTTCTCCCTGTACTCCGAGCCCGTGGTGTGTGGCATCGGCCTGGCCATCATGCTGACTGGCGTCCCGGTGTATTTCCTGGGAGTCTACTGGGACAACAAGCCACAGTGCTTCGACGCCTTCGTTGGTAAGTTGCTGTGTCATGTTAAGACAGTCGCTGCCGTCGTCTAAACTGTTTTACATTTTTAGAATTCATTGTATCTTATCAGGCAAGTCTGTAGAATAGGTCAACATTTTTGGGAAGTACGCTTAGTTGCTTTCTTTCCAAGAGTTAGATGAGAAGATATCTTATAATGTCAAAGTATTCTTTTAACACAGTACTTGATTTTTAAACCGTGGCATTAAAAATAGTGAAACATAGATTGAATTTTAATTATTTGCCCTGGGAAAGATTCATCTTGACAGTTAATTAATCTGTTTATTAGTCCAAACGCTATATATCCAACTAAAAACCTTTTTGTCTTCGTACAGTACACATATATTGAGTCCTATGTCATTTTAAAGCCCGTCACTGCCCCTGTCCTAAAACTCCTTGTCGCTCTCTTCTTCCAGATAAGATGACGTACTTGGGCCAGAAGTTCTGTGTGGTGGTTTATCCGGCCGTCGGTAAAAGCAGCGGCAGCGGAGAGGAAGGAGAGGAAATGAAGGAGGCCCGGTCTCCTCTGTCCAAGGAGGACGAAGACAACCACAAGTCCGCGGACTGCTAAAACGCACGTCTTCATCGCCCACCTGCCCCAAAATAAACAGACATATGCAGACGCACGTGTGGGTGCGCACACACTCAAACACACAAGCAAACACACCACACGGTTTGTAGTGGATTTACTGATCAACACTTGTGCCCACACTTTGTCTTTAATGTTTTTGTTTGGTTTTAGCAACGTATCAATCAATAATTTCTGTGCCAAATGTAGTGTGAAATGTGTAGAGTAATATGACCTCAAACTTTTCGGTCTGGGGTCCGTCATATGTGCAATAAAGAAAGGTTTGCACCTTCCAACTCCTCAATACACGCTGAAACAGACACATTTAATTATCTACTACTCTTCATCATCGTCATCCCCCTGCTTCTCTTTCTCACACTCCTACTGTAAGAGCATCATTTTTTTTTTTGTATGTTTTTTATTTTTATCGAAAGACTCTTACCGTACCGCGATGGCTACGCAAACACGTTTTGTTCTTTTTTGTTCTTTCTGTTCAAATTGTAAATTTTGCTTTGTCATCCACTCAACACACCAAAGCTGTATTTTGATTGTCAAATCAGAAAATCTGATTCAGATCAAGTCATTTCATGTCATGAAGTACACTAAGTACTGTGTTTTATTTTTGAAGGTGACTGTGATTCCAAAATGTTTCTTTTTATGTAATTGTGATAATTGTTTATATCATTAATTGTCTTTGTTGTTATTTTAGTTTTAATATGTTAATTTTAGTTTTGTTGATATTCTTTTTTTTACTTAACATCATATACATCTGGGCCTATTTTTTTTACTCTTGCAACCGTGAAGGTGTACGCCTGAAAGCTGATGTGTGATGTGTACTTTATATTGGTAAATGGTGCACAGTTCTTGTTAATTGCCTTAATTAGAATATATTCTGTATGTGGGGGGCCATTACAGCTCTGTTTGGACTTATGTGAAGGGATGGTTAATCCTCATACTTTGGGGTAGTTTTTAATGTTTATGGAAGCAACATAAAAATGTCAGTTGTTGGAGTTTTGTATGGACACTACACAGATAATTAACCCGTTAAAAATGCAAGTCCAGCATGGACATAGATGTTTTCAGCACCACAATTTGCATTGATAAAGTGCAAATCCCTACACCGACACACGTGAATGCCTGTGTGAAAAACTGTTTTCTGGCAGAAGTATTTTTGTAGCTTATCATCTAGCTATGTTTAAATAATTCTTTGTGCTTTATTTAGGGCGTAGAAATGAGACCTTTGCATAAAAAAAAACTATTTTCTGATTCATACAATTCACTAGAGGAGAGTATAGTGCAATATTAGTACAGGAACCAGCAAAAAACTAAACATGCACGCCTGAATGAACCCATTCTGTGTTGTCTGGTAATAGTTATGTATCTATACTTATGCTGTATATTATAGTAACAACACTCCTGCACACATAAACACACATTGTGTACTCTTGTGTCTTCAGTCTTTCGATAATCTATATCTATTAGCGTCTCAGGGCATCGCCTCTGCCTTCTCCTTACATACACTGCCTAAAACCTCAAGACCGTGAACGCTCAACACATCTGACTGATTTCCTCTACATGTCTGTACTGGTGCTTTTAGAGATTTATTTCCTCAGGAGTCTCAATCTTACAAGCAATCCCAAAAGAAAGACAGACATGCATGAATAATTCTAACTATCAAGAGCGTATCATTGAAGTTGGGCCAGTATTGTATAGATTTCTCTTGTTTAACTGTAAGGGGAACAGGGTGTCTTGGATGTATTTACGAGTACAATGATGTGTTTTTGTGCCTGTACAGTTGTTGTGTATTTGCAGTATTCACAGATGTCAGGACAGTCTGTATAATGTCTCTTAGTAAATAAAAACCACTGACTAATGTTTGAATTTTTTAATTCCGGGCCTCATTTATATATATAAAAAAAGCAGTTTTTATCCTTATTCCATTGTGTGATCATTTCAAAGGATGTTATTCAATTTCAATTAAATTTTTAACATACAACACTTTTCTAAACATAAATGAGGCCTAAATATGTTTCCACCTCAGAAATAAAATGCTTCAATTTTATGATACAGTAATGTAAACTGTGCAGAACTTCCAGCTTTACAAGTTCAGTGTAAGTCAAATTATGCTTGTTTACTGCTGAAATCTAAAGAAAGTTGAACAGTACAATTTTTTTATTTTATTTTTACTCTTCTTCTCACTTTCTTGCTGCATAAGGTTCCCTAATAAGTGGCAACCTCCAATTCCTGCTTTAATTAAGACCAAACCAGGCCTTCAATGTGGTGGAAATATGAAGTTTTCTATGTTGTAACTGTCATCATGTATACAGATGTTCCAAGCAATTCTTCTTCTAGCAATACAGTATCGCACTACAATGCAAGAATGTTATTTCTAAATCATTTTGTGTCCACATTGGCCTCTAATTTAAGTTGTCTACCAACCATACTAAGAGCCATTCTGACATGTCTCTCAAGCTTATTTTTGTGTTAAAAATGTAAATGTACATATTGCTGGTGAGTGTGTGACAAGAATAAAAAAAATATACATAAGTGAATAAGACTTTTCACATCTCCTTTGTAAAACTGTTTTAATGAATTTATGAAGAAAAGAGAATGGCAAAAGTGAGACATCTTTTAGCATGAACATAGGTTTATTCTACTGACAAACTAATCCACAGCATAGTTCAACTCTGTACACACAGAGGGGGGGGCCATATGGGTGCTGACACAGCGATCCCAAACGTTTTGAGGAACATAACAATATCCACGTAAACTGAAGCCAGTGTCAGACAAAACCATAGTTGCCACATTCCTTGTCTTCTTAACAGTAAAATGTGTAATCAACACAAAAACAACAAATCAACAAATTAACTTCATATTAAATGATAAAAAACATTATCCTACTGACTGGACATGCTCAGTCTACTTATGAGGCAGGTATAAAGCAAACTCTGGTACATGATTTTACCAACCTGTCTGTTAAATATGAAGCTACAGCCAGCAGCCGGTTACCTTAGATTACTATTAAGACTGGAAACGGGGAAACGGGTAGCCTGGTTCTGTCTAATTGTAATAAAATCCACCTAACAGCACCTCTAAAGTTCTCTAACTAACAAATTATATCTCGATAACTCGGTAAGTATTAGAACCACATTTCAACATTATAGGGTTTCCATTGGTTGCCTGGCAAAACTAAGAAATAGTGTAGCACATAAACCTCTGTAAAGTGCCAAATTGTCATTTTACTTTACTTTGAGGTTTTCACTTAGATTAACAAACAACATAAATATTGTTAATAAACGTGGTTTAGAACCAGACTAGGCATTAACCTTTCCTTCCAGTCTTCATGCTAAGCTAAGCAAACCAGCTGCTGCCTGTATTCATATTTAAATAAGACGTTTCTTTAAAATATGTTTTAGTCCATCCTGCACAAATCTAACAGAGCTACATGAGTGCTCCACAAGAGGAAATTACTTTGGATATGATGATACACCCAGTAGCCTCAGATAATCATACGAAGTGATGTTGGGGGCAATTTGTGGAGAGCAGAATAAAACATGGATGAAGCAGAAAAAGTAAACCTCGGTTTGTGTCACACTCTGAAGGCAAAGACTGTGATCCTAAGCTGGGTTTACCTGGAGCATCTTTAAGCTACAGTCATCTCTGTTTCATCATCAGTGGAACAAAAGTAACCTCTGTGCTTACATGCAGAGAGGCAGGCAGAGACAGAGAATGGCTTGAACACTGTACAGCAGTTTTCTGTAGCAGCCAAATTAGCTCTTGGTTTTTTTTGCCAGAGCTTTTATTTAATTCTGAAAGTAACTTTGCCTTTTCTACCATGGCAGCTTTGACATGTGGAGTGTCTCGCCATGGCAATCTTACAGTGGGGGGGAAGTGTTTCCAGCCAACACGTTTTTGGCTGAAGTGGCTGCCACAAGTAGAACCTGATCTAACGCTTTCTACCGATGGCTCTGTGTTGCCTACAATGCCGCCAGGTGACTCTGCAACCGGTGGCTGTGTGTCTTCGGTGTATCCGCTTACTGTAGGCATCAGAAAAGCTAAGGCGTGTTTCCAAGTGACGGCTACAAAGCAGGCTTGGGCTGTCCGGGAGAGCGGAGCACCTGTCCTCCTCGCAGGGCAAGTACCAGATGGAGAACGGAGCCTCCCTGGATTTTATAGTCTGCCGCTGTTTTCTCATCGTTCCTGAGAGTAAAGACAAAGGGGATGCGGGTGCAAGTTGTCAGATAGCAGAAATATCTCTATTAAAAAGCTAAACTATAAACAATGACAGACAGCCAGAACAATTATGACATTGCATGACACACTGATGCATACATGAGCTCCTTTCAACAGCAGAAAATATTCCTAAGGAGACAAAGAAATGCAACTTCTTCCTAAACTAGTTTAAGCACAAGGCTTGTGTTAGTCTATATTTTCCCATAAAAAACTGGTGGATTGTTGTTTTACATGTTTTATTGTCTTTTATGCCTGTTTGTATTCTGTGTTTTGGCTGGAAGGCAAATTTCTCCCTGGGTTAAATAAAAATTAATGTTGAGTTGAATACTTTGTGACTTCCCTACCCTGCCTGTGGCATTCAACCACAGCACATTTGTTTCTACTGAAGACATAAATCTTTTAAATAAGTCCTGAATGCATAGATACATTTAAATATTTGAAACAAAGCCTCAGTGATTCCCTAAAACAGCTGGATGCTGTAGTTGGTAACAAACATTATTAAAACAGGAGTAAATAGCACATTTGTTTGGCACTATTATTTGGTGCACTAGTTAGTAATTTACAGCAGCTGTGCACAGTATTAGTGGTTTAAATGGGACATGTTGACAACAAGAAACATCCTGAATATCAATTAGGGATGTTAACGAAAGGTAAAGAAAAAGAAAGTTAATCTTACATCTGTTTTCCACTGTAGATCAACCTCTGCTGCTGCGGAGGGATCCCTTCTTTCTCCTCCACCCTCTCTTTAATCCGCTCCACCTGGACGGAAAATTCAGGTCAAACATTTCGCCGAAAAGCTCCAACACACAGCGAACAATTATCAGCACAAACGAGGGGAACAAAAGATCACGATATACCTTATCTGTGGGCTCTATGTCAATCTCTATCTCCTTGCCTGTGAGTGTCTGCGACAAAAGAACAAAAAACAAAACGCAATGTCTGGTTATTGTTGAGTAAATACAGGACAGGACACCATTCAGTGACTCAGTAATAACAATTGTTCAAATGAGTGGCTACCTGTTATACTAATGGTTGTTTGCAACACCTTACCTTCACTTTAATCAGCATCTTTGTTGATTGTTTTTATCACATACACTGCAGTATGATTATATCTTAACTGACTCTACGATTTACGCTGATGATAAAAGGTTATTTTTGTGAGGAAACTCGATATTCCTGTCGCTTCCGGTGTTTCTCAGTAGATCCCGCCGACTCGTTGATCGTGTGTCGACGGTTCCGCTCCGACTTGAGTTCGGACTTCGCCTCTTTTGCGTCGTTTACCGTCGAAAAATCCCAGGATTTTCCCCCTAAAATAATCTGACACTAGCGCGAGTATCGCCCCGACGAAAGCGAACCGAAAATGTGTTTCCTGAATACCTAAAACAACCTTTACGACGTCAGCGCAACGTCACGTAAAGCGAGTCTCGTGTTTGTAGTTTTTTCCTGCGTACCGCCCGCTCGCTAAAGCCCTTTAAAAACTACAAGTCGGCCGTCAGCCGGTGTACGTCCCCGTAAAGCTTCCCGCGCACCCAGTGGGAAAGGAAACAGCGACACAGGCAAAATCACCCATACTTTCATAAAGGTAAACACTTCATTTTAACCTTATCCATAAAATAACTCACATGTTGACTCGTTTGTATCTTTTGCCAAGGTAAAGGGTTCGTTATGAACACCAAGTGGATTCAACTGGGACACTTTAAACCGATGTAACTTGTCATTTTGATATCGGGGCTAGATAAGCGGCACTGGTCTGACTGGTTTCAGTGTGAATAGCTTTAGCAACAGCAGCTTCTGTAGCATTTTGAAACAGCTTGCTGGCTAAAGATGTCCTCAATACACTTCCACACAGTAGTTATTACAGTCCTGCCTAATGCTAAACCTGTGTTTTGAATGCGTGTTGGATTTTAACGGGTTCCTCCCTGAACCTTAAACCACGTCTGCGCGCAGTTCACTGCATTTGTGCATGCAAAGGGAAAGTGAGGAAAAGCAAAATGAGGAAAAAAAAAAAAAAGACACGGCACAGAGCAATCCGTCTGAACTTTGAGCACCACCCCCTCCTCTCTTCCACAGGTTCACGTCCCCGGACCATCTGCTTCATTCCGCGCTTGTTTTGTCCCACTACCTGCACATCCTGCTCCCGCGATGCCTCGCATTGAGAATGACATCAAGCTGGACTTCAAGGATGTGCTCCTGCGCCCAAAGCGGAGCACACTCAAGTCCAGGAGCGAGGTGGGTGTGCAGCTGCTACCTGGCTGAAATGATGTTTTCATTTTCTCAACCTATAGTTTATCCCTGGGGAGGTTGTTTTAATGGGTAGTAAGCTGTTATGCACACTGATGTCTCGTTCTCCTTGCCTCTCCCAGGTAGACCTGATGAGGAGCTTCACTTTCAGGAACTCCAAGGGCAGCTACAGGGGGATCCCCATCATCGCTGCAAACATGGACACCGTGGGGACCTTTGAGATGGCCCTGGCTTTGCACCAGGTAGGTTATTCATTACATGGCATGTGTGTAAATCATTTATTATACCACAGGCTTAGAAAATCTATTTTAATGTTTGACCCTTTGTTCTAGTACAAATGTTGTTAATTGTTTTGTCGGAAGGAAAAGTGACTAAAGTAATCTTAACAAAACGAGGTGAACCTAAATTTCATCTAGAGCAGACTGATAAATTATGTCAGGCCCTACTTTCCTTGTTTCCTTCGCAAAAAAACAGATCATGGTTCCCAGATGACAGAAATTAAGTATTGGTGGTTTACATCTCACATCTTTTTCTATATCCATGTAATGACAATAACGACTGTGTTGCCTGTTTTAATTCAGGGTCTTCGTGGCTGTTTAAGCCACGGAAAGACAAGAAGCACCTCATAGATTAGATAGTACAATTCATATATTGATTAATTTATTGTTTTGAGCATTCACTCATTCACAGTTAGAAAAGCTGCCCCTAGTGGTCATCCGTTGTCATTGCATCACAGGGGAGCTAGTGAACCAGAATTTTTTTTTTTTTCGTCTCTTCCACTAGTTCACTCTCTTCACTACGGTTCACAAACATTACTCCGTGGATGACTGGGTGGAGTTTGCAGAAAAGCATCCCGAATGCCTGAAGGTACTGAAACAGTTAAATATTATGTAGCACTTTACTTCCGGGTGTTTATTAATGATTATTGTAACACAGCTCTCTCTCTTCTCTGTTTATCCCTCAGAATGTAGCAGTCAGCACAGGGACCGGTGAGGGGGACTTTGACAGGATCTCAGCCATTGTGGAGGCGGTGCCACAGCTGGAGTATATCTGCGTAGACGTGGCCAACGGCTACTCTGAACACTTTGTTCACTTTGTCAAAGACGTCAGGGAGAAGTTCCCCTCTCACACTATAATGGTCAGTAGATGTCTGCCTTACATCAGTATGTGGGGGGAAAAGGGAATTTTCATGTTAACATTTCTTTCAGAAGTAATTAATAAAACATTATTTTTACTATTTTTATTTTGCTCAGGCAGGAAACGTGGTGACAGGAGAGATGGTAGAAGAGCTGATCCTGGCTGGTGCTGATATCATCAAAGTAGGCATCGGACCAGGTGATCACAGCGATTTGATTTTTGTTTTACACAAAAAAGCCTTCATGATTCAGACAGTATTATTCATATTATGTTAAATTAACTTCCACCCATTTGTTTGGCACATGAACATGCTTTTTCCTGTTTGCAAATCATGCATTGCAGACTACAAATCCTGAGAGTCGTCTCTTGCCTCTGTGTCTTCCTCTTCAGGCTCTGTGTGTACCACCCGCATGAAGACAGGGGTGGGGTACCCCCAGCTCAGCGCTGTGATTGAATGTGCAGATGCAGCCCATGGCTTGGGCGGCCACATTATCTCTGTGAGCTCCTCTCTGATAATCCAGCGATTTAATCAAACAATTATACACAGTTCTTGTTGTCCAAAATTAATGATTAATGTTAAAGGAATAGTTTGACATTTTTTGGGAAGTAAGCTTATTCTCTTTCTTGTTGCGGGTTTGTTGAAGATCGGCAGCAGTCCCGTGTTTGTGCTAAATATGAAGCCACAGCCAGTTAATTTAGCTTATCATAGAGACTAGAAACAGGGGGAAACGGATAGCCAGGCCCTGTCCACAGTGAACACAATTCAGAGCGTACCAGCACCTGTAACGCTCACTATTTACACACAGTTCCATTCACTCTTCTCCTCCCAGGGACAATGTGCTCTGTTAGATGTGCATTTAACCCTGAGAATGTGAACCCTTATCTTTTGTCTATAGGCTATATAGTGCATGTACAAACAGCTGTGATAAACATACAGTCGCACTCATAACACTGTGTTTTGTTTTGTATTCTCTTTTCTAACACACAGGATGGGGGATGCACTTGCCCAGGAGATGTCTCAAAGGCTTTTGGTAAGTTTTGGTGTTTTAGTTTTTTTTCCAACCAAATTGGGAATTCTTTCTGGTAAAACAAACGTCTCACTATGTGTTTGGTCCTTTCTGTGCGACTCTCAGGTGCTGGAGCGGACTTTGTGATGCTGGGCGGCATGCTTGCCGGCCACTCTGAAAGCGGGGGGGAGGTAGTTGAGAAAAACGGCAAGAAATACAAGCTGTTCTATGGAATGAGCTCCGACACGGCGATGAAGAAACATGCAGGGGGGGTGGCTGAGTACAGGTCAGAGTCTCAGTTATTTTGGCATATAAAAGAGATATCATTTGGTATATTTCTTATGTGTTTTTGGGTGTTTTGCCTCTCTCCTCTGAGGATAATCCCTGTGTGTGTTTTTTGCCTCCAGAGCGTCAGAGGGGAAGACAGTCGAAGTTCTTTACAAAGGTCCGGTGGATGTGACAATACGAGACATCCTGGGCGGGGTCCGCTCCACCTGCACCTATGTTGGGGCAGGCAAACTGAAGGAGCTGAGCCGCAGGACCACCTTCATCAGGGTCACCCAACAGCTCAACACTGTCTTTGGCAACGACAGCTGAATGCTCAGCTCGATCCTGCTTCAGATTGAAGGTTAAATCAACAACACTGCCTGTCTGACTCCAACATGCTGTTTGTGCATTGACCATGTGTAAACACGAGTGAACAGACACGTATATTAATACTAAAATACGATCCTTTTACTATCCTTACATTTTTTGACATTAATTCAGGTTTTTTTTACTTTAAATTTCAATGCAATTTTAGTATTTTGAGTCACAATGTCACAGCGTCTTTCGGGGTCAGTGTTTTTTCAGACAGTAAGATGCTTTTTGCATGTCTGCTGTCTCGTTATTCCAATGCAAGGTCCTTAGTTGTTCTTTTTATGCAAATCTGAGGCTATGTGTGTCTATAAAACAGCATCTACGACATGTCTCTAGTCTCTGTCCTGAGATCATACTCTAAGCCTTTGTCACCCACACAGAAAATTATAGCAAATGTCTTAAATTATTTAGAAAGCCTAAATATGTATAATTAGGAAATGAAACAGTTTTTAGAAACACAATCATTCCATCAGTCATTCCATTTTGCACTTCAATGATTTGTAATTTGAGAGTCTAATATTTAGTTTATTGTCTCATGGATATGTCTTAAGACTATAGTGTCATACATTGTTTCCAGCACCTACTACTACTACTACTACTTTAATAGCAGGTGTATTAGATTTGGGATAATTTATATATATATGCTGGATACTACAGCACAGTACTACAGCACATACAGTACGTAGTAATAGTGTGCTGAATTCATAGCAAAGGTGTTATTCAATATAAACATATATGCAGCTTTTCTCCTCTCTGGTTCTAGCTGCTCCTGGTCAATACCAAAGTTTGTGTGAGTTTATGTTATTGATGCGCACATTCAAATGAATTTATGATTCATTATAGCCTTTAAATTAAATAGTCCTTCCTTGGAATTAGCCCTGGGAGTTTTACAGCATCAGTATTGGGTATGTTTTCATTTCACAGTGTGGTTACTCAGTTTCAAACTGTTCTTAAATACTCTGTGTTATTTCATTTGTTTTAACCAATCAATAAAACAATCCACACCTTAAAATTTGACTGGCTTTATTATTGATTGGGTCATTCACCATGTATGTAGGATATAAAATAATTCCTTGTTGTCTTTCTGATTAATAAGCCCCATGCACTGTAAGATAACTGTAGCATGTGAGAGAAATGACACAGTCACCATCAGTAGATGGAGACAAACACCTCAAACTGGCGCCCAGAAAAACAGGAGAAACTATACAGTTAAAACAAAATGACTGTGTTGTGTACATTAGAAGCAAATATAAAACAAAATAATGAACATTACATCAGTGAAATTACATTCAGCTGAAGATGTAACATTGCTTATAGTGTATGATGTGTATTTTGAACACTACAAACATTATTACTGATATTTGCACTAATAGCTCTATATTTTTATTTAACAGCAACTTAATACTAATCAATGAGATTTATACCCATCCAATGAAAGCAAAAGACATTATTACTGTAGATATTTGTAGCCATGCACTTCTTCTTCTTCTTTATAATGATTACTGATGACACCAATTACTGAAGTTCACAAACCACCTCTGTGATGTGTGTGTCACCAATAGTTGCTCCACAGGAACAATCAGCCTGGGGAGAAAAGTTGAACAATCCATGGCCGTATACAGTTCCGCTCTTGGTGTAAAACTTCCCACAGGAGCACTGCCATTGCTGCTGGGACGTATTTTGGACGTTTTCCTTTTGTAGTTGAACAAAAGGGGCCAGGTCCCAGTTGTTGAGGCTCATCTGAATTGTGATTATTTCTTCCCTCTGGTGCTGTCCGGTTCTCCTGAAGAAGGACAGCGAGGAAGCAACAAAGTCCCAAAACACTTCCACCTTTTCAAGTCGTGGTACGGCCTCCTCTCCATCTGTGCCCTGATATTTGATTAATGTGGAGGAAACCCTGTGCTGTTTCTCTGTTTTGGTCATGTTAGTTTTCGGCAGCCCAAAAACTTGTGAATTGATTGGTGCATCAGAACAATCATCATACTCTGTCGTGAGAGAGCTGAGCTGGTTACCTTTGCAGCACAGACCATAGACATATCCATCCATCAAGTTCTTTGCAGACTGTTTGTCACATACACCAATGGTCCAGTCACAGTCTTGGGAAAGACTGACCATCCACCTCTGGAAGTTGGGAACTGATTGGGTACTGCGGATTAGAAGAGTGGCAGAGCATTGCCCCAGCCAACTACTGTAGAAAACTTTCCTGTTGTCTTTGGACAGTGACATGCCGGGGCTCAAAGTCTGCGGGTTAAAGATCAGATCTGAACTAGTAGCAATGAGCTCCTGGTGGTTTTCTGGGTCAACCAGAGTCAACAGGGATCCCCAGAATTGGCCCGCTTGCTTCACCATCTTTTCCCCATTCTGTCTTATCTCCTGAACCAGTTTGTCCCGATCACTGCCAGGCTCCAAGCCTTTTCTCAGATCCACAGCCTTGGCCTTCTCCACGTCCTGGTGCACCTGAGAATACATCTGCAGGAATCTGAAGGTGTCCTTCTCGTTCTGCGCTGCTTGCATGCTGGTGTTGCTGGTTTTGATAGACACCATGCGAGCAGAGACTGAACTCTGGACACTGGTCAGTGCAATGTCCCGCAGGTTAGTCACAGCCTCAAGGAGACGCACACTACAGCGACCTAGCTTCTCTCTTTCACTCTTCTCCCACTTTTCCAGACTCACGTTCTCATCCTCAGTTTTCACCAGCAAGGCCTGCTGCTCAGCGCTGAGCTTCTCCATGAGCTCTTTGTGGGCTGTGGAGAAGGTCTTCATATTGTGTAGGCGGTGCTGGTCTTCAATGGCGCAGGAAACACACACACAGGTCATGTCATCCAAGCAGTAGTACTCCAGGAGTTTGCCATGCAGGGGGCATTTAGTGGTGCCACATAAAGCCATGGGTTCAGTCAGAGGATGAGTTTGTAGTAACACAGGAGTGGTCAGGTGGGCCTGGAGGTGCTGGACGCACATGGAGATCTCACATTTCATGCAGGTCTTCCGTGCCGGTTTCCTGTCCTCCTCTGTACACATGTCGCAGAGGATAACTTGTGGGTCCTTTTGCAGATTGTCAGACATGTTTTCAAAAGCAGAAGTTATTTTTCTGATTCTGATAAGATCTTTCGTGAATGTTATAAAGTATTCCCTCCTTGTTGCTCTTTGGTTGATTCTCTTTTGGCAGAAATCTGAAAATGAAATTTGAGTTTGCTGAATTTATTTGTTCATCCGTTTCTGGTCTCTCAGTCTCTGGTCTGAATGCTCTGCCACAGCACACAGCAGCACTTCAGTTTCACTTTATATTTCCAGGAAAGTGATACCATATTAGACTCACTGGAGGGGGTGGAGTCAGACAGATTTTGGCTGCAGCCTTTGTGTTAGGTTTACTGTTACGTTTCATATCAAACATTCAAAAAATTTATCAAATATAAAAACAAAATAATGAACATTACATCAGTGAAATGACATTCAGCTGAAGATGTAACATTGCTTATAGTGTATGATGTGTATTTTGAACACTAAAAACATTATTACTGATATTTGCACTAATAGCTCTATATTTTTATTTAACAGCAACTTAATACTAATCAATGAGATTTATACCCATCCAATGAAAGCAAAAGACATTATTACTGTAGATATTTGTAGCCATGCACTTTTTCTTCTTCTTTATAATGATTACTGATGACACCAATTACTGAAGTTCACAAACCACCTCTGTGATGTGTGTGTCACCAATAGTTGCTCCACAGGAACAATTAGCCCGGCTGAATACATTGCCGCTGGTGGTGTAAAACTTCCCACAGGAGCACTGACATTGCTGCTGGGACGTATTTTGGATGTTTTCCTTTTGTAGTTGAACAAAAGGGGCCAGGTCCCAGTTGTTGAGGCTCATCTGAATTGTGATTATTTCTTCCCTCTGGTGCCGTCCGGTTCTCCTGAAGAAGGACAGCGAGGAAGCAACAAAGTCCCAAAACACTTCCACCTTTTCAGGTCGTGGTACGGCCTCCTCTCCATCTGTGCCCTGATATTTGATTAATGTGGAGGAAACCCTGTGTTGTTTCTCTGTTCTGGACATCTTAGTTTTCGGCAGCCCAAAAACTTGTGAATTGATTGGTGCATCAGAACAATTATCATACTCTGCCGTGAGAGAGCTCAGCTGGTTACCTTTGCAGCACAGACCATAGACATATTCATCCATCAAGTTCTTTGCAGACTGTTTGTCACATACACCAATGGTCCAGTCACAGTCTTGGGAAAGACTGACCATCCACCTCTGGAAGTTGGGAACTGATTGGGTACTGCGGATTAGAAGAGTGGCAGAGCATTGCCCCAGCCAACTACTGTAGAAAACTTTCCTGTTGTCTTTGGACAGTGACATGCCGGGGCTCAAAGTCTGCGGGTCAAAGATCAGGTCTGAACTAGTAGCAATGAGCTCCTGGTGGTTTTCTGGGTCAACCAGAGTCAACAGGGATCCCCAGAATTGGCCCGCTTGCTTCACCATCTTTTCCCCATTCTGTCTTATCTCCTGAACCAGTTTGTCCCGATCACTGCCAGGCTCCAAGCCTTTTCTCAGATCCACAGCCTTGGCCTTCTCCACGTCCTGGTGCACCTGAGAATACATCTGCAGGAATCTGAAGGTGTCCTTCTCCTTCTGCGCTGCTTGCATGCTGGTGTTGCTGGTTTTGATAGACACCATGCGAGCAGAGACTGAACTCTGGACACTGGTCAGTGCAATGTCCCGCAGGTTAGTCACAGCCTCAAGGAGACGCACACTACAGCGACCCAGCTTCTCTCTTTCACTCTTCTCCCACTTTTCCAGACTCACGTTCTCATCCTCAGTTTTCACCAGCAAGGCCTGCTGCTCAGCGCTGAGCTTCTCCGTGAGCTCTTTGTGGGCTGTGGAGAAGGTCTTCATATTGTGTAGGCGGTGCTGGTCTTCAATGGCGCAGGAAACACACACACAGGTCATGTCATCCAAGCAGTAGTACTCCAGGAGTTTGCCATGCAGGGGGCATTTAGTGGTGCCACATAAAGCCATGGGTTCAGTCAGAGGATGAGTTTGTAGTAACACAGGAGTGGTCAGGTGGGCCTGGAGGTGCTGGACGCACATGGAGATCTCACATTTCATGCAGGTCTTCCGTGCCGGTTTCCTGTCTTCCTCTGTACACATGTCGCAGAGGATAACTTGTGGCTCCTTTTGCAGATTGTCAGACATGTTGTTTTTTTTTGTTTGTTTTGTTTTTCAGAAGCAAGAAGATCTTGAAATCAATTGCTCGTGTGTTTCTGTTGAATAAACTCCTTCTGAATTAAGTCAAATGAAAGGGCTTCAGATGAGCTGTTCGCCTGTTGCTGGTTCCCCAGAGTCTGGTGAGTCTGGCTGAGCTCTGAACTATCTACAGTGTACACATAGAGGTTTTATAGACTCTTTTATAGCAGTACAATAGTGTCACTTGTCCGCCTACTGCTCATTGAAAACCTCACCTTATCAGTCAAAAAAGATTAATCATTTACTACAGGTAAAACCCACGCCCAGTTGCTATTATGCTTTTGGAGAAAGTTTCAGAGGTGGTAAACTTTATTGTCATTTTGGAGGCTGTTGAATTGTGTTAAGTGTTTGTAACTGAACACTCCCTGCACATTAACCAGGGCAAAACCAACTGGACAGAAAATGTTACACAACCTTAATGAAGTTGTGACTTATTGCAGGGCTGTTGTTGTGTTAGGTTGCATTGATTACAGCTCGGATCAGCTGATAAACTTAATGTATGTGGGGTTGACACCAGACCAGCAGCAAATGTAACCTACTCGCGCTTAAAGGTAGAAACTCCACACTGAGGCCGCAGGTCAGTGGGTGACTTATTGATACTGCCACGGAAAACGATCAATAATCAATGTTTTCGCTGAATTTCATCTGTTATGACTGTTACGTAGCACGCTAACGCACTGATCGATGTCCCGGTGCGCGGACCGATCGATCAGTGCAGGTGATCGATACTTTGTCCCGTCGCTGCGTGTTACCGGAGGCTCGGTTTGTGTCCGTGTTGGACTAAATCCTCAAAGGACGAAGGATGAACAGACATTGTGTGGGAGTTTAGCTCGTAGCCACAGTGCTACTGAAACGCTTCATGCTTTCACTTTAAGCTGAATTTGGACATTTATAAATAATTGAACGCTCAACAAAGTCTTTCTACATAATGAAGTAAAAGAAAGTACAAGGATTTTTTTTGTTAATTCAAAATATTTTTCTCATAATGCAACTTGTACTGCTGCATGGTAACAACAACATATATCAACCAGGAACTTATTGTTATTAAGTATAGATTGGATAAAATCGCAGTATGTGACTTTATATTATATGTATTGTGGTATAGTACATTTTCTGGATGTTCACTTGTGACAGTTTGTAGGGAAAATAGCTAAATTCATATCTGTACTTCATCAGATTGACATACATATTCACTTATGTATACCCTTGCACCTTGCACTACTTGTCTTGTCTGTACTTGTTACGCACCAATACACCACAGCAAATTCCTCGTATGTGAAAACCTACTTGGCAATAAACCCAATTCTGATTCTGATTCTGATTCTAGAAACAATCCTCCTCCCTGATTCATCAAAAACAACCAGAAATATCCACGATAACTGCATATAAAAATCTGTGAAGTTATATATTCTTACAGTATATATCATAACCTCATGTATCATAACTACTATGAAAAAGAGGAAAGTGTGTTCACGATCGCATGATTGCCTTTCAGTTTCTGTACTTTTATTTTTTAACATATTTTCTGTGGGTATCAACCTTCTCTGTTTGTCCGCTCTTCGCAGGACGAGGAAGATGAGGCACACAGCCGA
Source organism: Lateolabrax maculatus (assembly GCA_031216445.1). Taxonomy (NCBI): domain Eukaryota; kingdom Metazoa; phylum Chordata; class Actinopteri; order Acropomatiformes; family Lateolabracidae; genus Lateolabrax; species Lateolabrax maculatus. The sequence goes on from CM062207.1 coordinate 6,715,158, forward strand.
TGGCGGACCCCCCGGGCTCGGACAGAAGGCACCTGAAGCTCGCGGCGGGACTTCATCTGAGATGAACACTGCCCCGGCGGCTTTCAGCCTGAACCAGAGCAGCGTGGTGTGTCTCCCCCTCATCTCTGACGGCCAGAGGCTTATATGGGTGCACTCCGACCAGATCGACCTGCAGCTGGATGGCGCGGCCGAGCTGGACAAGGCCTTCGACCGGTTTCCGTACCTGACGCAGAGACAGACAGCTGCACTGGCGCAGCGCTGCTCCCTGCACCCGGACCAGGTGAAGGTGTGGTTCATGGTACAGAGGCTCCGCTACGGCATCAGCTGGGACTATAGAGACATCCACAAGGTGAGGAGGAAGTTAAAGTCAAATCAGGGAAAGGAAGTGCTGCGAAACAGCACGGAGGTAAAAGCGGATAGGGGAGGGAATAAGAAATGGAAAAGACAAGTAAAAGAGTCTGGTGGGAAGACGGCAGGGGGAGTTAGGGAGGAACAGAGTGCAAAGGAGGGAAGGGTGATGGGAGAAAATGTGAAGCAGGAGCAACTAACGAAGACAGAGAGGGACAGGAAAGTGGAGGAAGACAGAAGGAAAAAGCGGAAATGGATGGCAGTGACGGACAAGATGGGAAAGAAGAGAATGAAGCAAGGTGATGAGGAGGTCGCGGAGAGAGCAGGAGAGGTAGAAATGAGAGGCGATGAAGTTGAGAAGGAGCGGCAAAAATCCACCCGGCCGGAGGCAACACTTTGCACCAGAAAGAAAAGGGAGGAAGACAGAGGATTACTCTCTGCTCAAGAGTGGCCTGCCCACAAGAGCTCTGATGTGCCTCCACTCGCGGACAAGCAGACAGAACCACTGGAAAGGGTTGACATCCTCCCCCCCTCAACCCCTGAGACGATGGCGGAGGGAGACGTGCATGGCGTGGAAGCGAGCGATGACCCCGCCGCCGCCGCCGGCTCGCCCGCCTTCACCCGACAGCAGGATTCCCCCGTGGTGGATCCAAGCAGACTCCCCACTCGGATCCGCTGCAGCACAAAGACGGAGACCCAGCTGACGATGATGAAGGTGGCTTTCTCGCACTGCCAGTATCCAGACAGCGAGGACTACACCCAGCTGGCGATGGTGATCGGCATCCCCCGCTACATGCTGGTGCAGTGGTTCGGGGACATGCGCTATTCCATCAAGAAAGCAAAGCCACGCTGGTTGAATGAGGAGCAGTACAGGCAGGCGCTGGCCAACGTCAAGTACCGGCAGTGCCTGAACGCAATGGCAAAGGTAAACCCAAATGAGGGCGGCGGAAAAGAAGACTGGAAGATGAAGCTTGAAAGGAGAGGAAGCCATGGCAAGGAGGAAAATGTGCGGGTGCCTCCAGAGTAGAAATGAGCCTCTGTACCTGATATCCCGCTGAGGGGGGTGAAGATGAATCCTCTGTTAACATTTGGAAAGAAGCATCAGAAGCAGTTCTAGGACTTTGTCCGTTGTTAATAATTTAGGGTCAAGCTGTTTATGTTGAACTTTTAAGACAGCTTTTGTTTTCGTTTACACAAAGGCTGCCAAGTTAAGACACATTCTTCTGAATTTGCCTCCTCTTTCATATGGAATGCGTTGTTGTTATGCTGTTATTGTGATTACTTAACATGTTTGTACAGTCTTTTCAAAAGATACCAATTGGCAATCTAGATGTAATTTGGACGATTGATGAGTCCCTCTTTGCTGTGCAGATGTTTTTATTGTCATTCAAGTAAAACAGTTTCATTGCTTGTTGTGCAAACATGACTCTTTCATGATGAGTTACATCCAAAGGTTCATAAACTGCAAAATAAATGACGACTATTTACTCAACTCTGTAATATTTCATTGTTCAAAAAAGAGAGTTGTGTTTCAGATCAAAATAACAACCACATGAGTTGATTGGTTTGTTATAACCTGTAATCTCAGAGCCGATAGAAACAGAAGCTCACCTGCCAAAGCATAAACCGCACCAAATTAATAAAAATATATTACAATTCTTGGATATTATGTGTGGTATATTGCACAATAAATAGAAAAATAAATGAATAGCTATGGCACTCATTCTAATGTTATCCAGCTACATCACTAAGCTTCTTTTGTTGTTACTAAAGACAGTTTCTGAAACCTTATCATTCAAGATTTGTGCAATTTTTGGTCTTTTACATTCTGTTTATAACCTGAAGTAGAAAAGAAACGTTTGGTACACGGTCATACGATCGCCACGTATAAGACTACCACTGTTAACATTTACACAGGCTACCTTAACAAAAGTGGTTTATTTTCCCACATCTTAAGGAGGTAAAGAGTAGAACGATTATACAATACAATGGCTACCAAATGAGATGCTTAAAAGATTCCAGACTCGCCTACCAATCCCTATTACGTCAACAATGATATCAGACCGAGTTACTCAATGTTACGACTGAATAGGTGTCTCTTGTGTCCGTTAGTCCCAACTGGCTGTGTACTCTGCCCTCTGTGGCTGCCAGAACTCAGCGCCTTCGATAATGCGGCGGATCACGGAGGCAGAAGTGATAAGCAGGTGTCCGGCAGCTTGGAGGAGGGAGGAGGCTACGCGAAGGGCTTCTCTGAAAAACACAACCAAGAGAAAAAAGGATTTTGGGCTGATTCTTCGCAGCATAACAGCCGGCCCAAGTCACTCTGAATATCAAATCTCTGGCATTGTGGACAAGATTTGAACTTTGAAAAAGCTGATTGCCTTCTCATCCATCCATCTTTTCTATGACAAAGTATTTGTCATGTCATCTTCTCAGGGAGAGTATCAAGGTAGTATTAAGACCCTTTTTTATGTAGCTTCTCTGATATGTCTTTTTTTGGTAATGACCTTCTTTCCCATTGGCTTACCTGAGGATTTTCTTGGGCCCCAGACACTGGAAGTCAGCGCTCACAGAGTACAGGCCTTGAAATGTGGCCTTCACACTCAGGGAACCAAACAGATCTTTGGGGCTCATCTTGTAAAGGTCGAAGGTGACACGAGCTATGTCTCTCCCGGTCCGAGGCTTGTTGTGGTTTTGAGATCTGGGCATAACTGCACCCTGGGGGATCAGAGGCAACAGTGAGATTAAAGGAGCCTGAGTAAGGTAGAACATAAATACATATAGGGGTATATAATAAATAACATTTGGCCTCTTTGGTCAAACATACCGGCTGCGGTCGCCATGTCTGTCCAGGCTCCAGGGCCATGAGCATGGTGTTATCGGGCAAGGTCATGAGGAACTCATCGGAGTCCACCTCTGTCCCGTCCTCCTCACAAACCAGACACAGATACACTGCAGACAGGGACAGCAGCAAAGTCTGGCATACCTGCAGCACAGGTTTGAAGGTGCTCTGGATTAATGTGCACTGGAGAAAAATAAGCCTGTCCTAAATAGTATACTTCCTCTGGTCTTGACTTGTATATGCAGTTGTGCAACAACAGTAATTACTGTTAGACGCTCAGAGACATCGTAGCTTTATACCAGTCTGAGTCTTGACACTCATGACTACATGTGATCACATATTTGACATCATTAAGTCTCCGATGATGTAATGTTTTTGACGTCGTCAGGGTCTTGAGATAATAAAACACTGTCTAATGATTATCAGACTGACTACTGACAGTCCTTTTTAAAGTTACCAATCATTAAGTTATTTAGTTTTATGCTTCATTCTTAAGAAATTGCTGTTTCCCTTTTTAAGGAGTTAAATTACATTATTTATTATATTATATATATATTTCAGGCAGCGCTACCTTGATCAGAACCTTTTCTTTTATATTTTACAGTCACTCTCACCCTCTCTTTCAGCTCCTCCAGGGTCCCGGCTGTGATGCCCTTCCTGGTCTCCCTATTGTTACAACACACTCTGAAGGGACGCTGTGGTGGAGACCACACTCGCTTGGTTACAGATCTGAGGAAACACCAGACAGAAAAGGTTATTAAATTATTTAATCCTCTGAGATTCTCACAGCACACGTTTCAATTTGTCATAGCAGGAAAAGCAAATGTGTTAAGAATAACATTAACAATTCTCTCATCCAGTTTTGCTGTTATATTAACTTTCACTTATTTTTATTTCTTGTTATATCATTGAGTTAATGGCTTATTTACTTGTGTCTAAGCTATATTCATTTGCTAACAACCTCACAATGTTGTTTGGGTTGTTGACCAAGCGAAGGGACCATGAAGCAAATGAATACAATATCAACAGGCCAAAACTAATTCTTCACTTACTTGATAAATGAAGATGTGGTATCCATGCTCGTCCGCCTCTTGTTGTCTCGATGAAACAAATGTAATGTAATGTCAGTACTGCTTGTGTCTGACCCAGCAGCTGGACTTTGCACCAAACCTGGTGATAACTCAGATACAAAACAGCACAGGGCAAAGTTCATGGGACATACTATTACCTCTAATGCCCGACTGACACTGAATATTTGAGTTTGACGCCAGTATTGATATTTGAGAGTTTGAAAGATCTGTTTTTATATGAATATATAACATAAACAAACAGTTTGGATGAGGATCCCTTATTTGTTTTTTCTTTTAATAACTTTGGCCATAATGTGTACTGAGTGGGACATATTACACATGAAATGTAAAGTCATCAATATTCCCTGGTGGAGAGGGAACTACTGAATATACAAATACAACAATACTGATATAGCTGCAATAAGATAATATCAGCTGATATATTGGGCCGGTCACTTCATCGGTCGGGCTCTAATACCGTTAAGATAAAGATATTACATTAACATTAATGTCTTACAATAAAAAAAAATATTTTAAGCAATACTAGTCCCATTGTAGGGATATAAACTCCTTGACACCTGTCATGGTTGGTTTTCACCATGTGTTTTAATGGTTGTTGTCTTTGAGCCTGTTCTCTGGCCATTATCTTACAGTCCACGCGTTTTTAATTAGTTCATAATTCGTGCTCATATGCTCCCTAACATTCTCAGACACTTTTCACGCCTCGTCGCCCCACATTTCCTTGTTTTTCTACTATATTTATCCATCGCGACACGTTTATGCAAAGCAGCAAAACACACGGCGCCAACGGCCGGCGGGTCCGCTACGTCACATCCTGGAGACGACTTCGGGCGCGCTTGCTCGGAGGCGTTGCGTCGCGCGCGCGGGCGGGGTCTCTCCCCCGTTGGTCGGTTTTTTAACCCCGAACGCGCGAAGCACCGCCGACTCGGGACGCGCGACGCGGGGATTCGAGCGGCCGCTCGTCTCCCCGTGAAGGCGGGAGGACGAGCCGCAGAAGTTTTGATAGAAGTGGAGCTGGCTTTGTTTCTAAACAGAAAAACAACTGCGGATATGCGCCGATAGGTACCCGCTGGCCTCGGCGGAGATAGTAAACATCAGCTCGGCGGCATTTCCTAGAGTAACTCCGCCCGGGTAGACCGCTGGTTCCGGGTTGCTGAGCTGTCGTCAGTTTGTTAGCGTCAACTTTTTTGGGGGCATTAAACCAGTAGCTTAGCGTTAGCTGACTTTCAGCCGACTCAGGGGAATGGCCACGAGAAAACCTAAAGGAAATGGTGAGTGTTGCGTTAAAAACGGGACGTGACGGTTTTCGTGTGGACAATCTGAAACTGTTCTGGGTTTGGGTTGATTTGAAGTAGTGAGTCGGTGTGCCTGTCAGTGCAGGGCCACCACATCCTCAATAACAAGCACTGCACTCAGCTGCGTGTGTCCTTTGCGAGATAGATCAACAAATAAACCTGACAGCTGACTCCTGCATTAACATCACTGATTGGGTTGCAGCCAGTAGTAGTAATGCAACAACAAGTGTAGCTGAATTTTTAAACCCAGCGTGATTTAGTCTTAGACTGGATGTCACTGTGCAGCTGCTGTTGTCATCTGATTATTTGCATCTGGCTTTGCCTTACCCCCCCCCCTTGCACAGAGCCCAGCCTTCCTTTTGCTGCCCTCCAGCTCCTGGCCCCGCCTGTGCGCCTGGTATCTGCAGCCCTCTGGAAGGTGATGAAGCAGAGGGACGTGATGCAGTACGGGGTTGTGGAGGAATTTGTGACATCGGCCTGCGAGACGGTCCCGGGGCTGCTCACCGTGAGACACCAGGGCAAGCTGGCACTGGGGCTGAGGGGACGGGTGAGTTTACAGGAGAGGGGAAATCTTGATTTTTGAAGCCTCTCTTTTATTCTCCTCTCCTACACTGTACATACTGCGTGGTTCATTCACCTCCTTTCAGTTAATCTTGGAGCTGTGCTGCACCCGGCCGGATGAAGAGGTGATAATGCCGCACCTGGAAAGGATCCGTGCTCCTGCTGCCCTGTCATCCGCCTCTGCTTCTACTGTGGTAAATTATATTTGATGTTCAGAATCTCACAACAAATTACATTGCTATTTTCGTCACCGTAAACAATTTGTAGGCTTTTATTTCAAACATTGGTTTATTACAACCACCACCTGAGAAGCTTGAAGGTCATTATGAAATTAAACATTGCAATATATTTGACTCTATACCTTGATACAGATGATATTACTATTGCTGTATATTTACACTAGGGGTGGGTGGGTGGGGGGGTTACCTGGTCTGTGATTTAAAAAAAAAAAAAGTAATGTAAATATGATGAAACAGTCAGATCGTTTCAGATAATTGCATACCTTAACTGTAATGCAAAAGATAACTATGTGCATGTTATGTTGATATATGTGATATGCTGCCACTCAGAAGTTATATTGCCTGATTGATTGTAATGTTAAAGCAAATGTTTTTGATTTTTTTTTATGGAAAAAGTGTTGTTTTTGCTATTTTGTCTTCTAGAAGAGGGATGTAAAAATTATGAAAACAGTGGAAAGTTTCCATTCATTGGTTCGAATGCTGCTTACAGACTCAACAGAGCGAGAGCAGTTTTTCAAGGTGAGTCCCTCTACTAGTGCTTATTTGCAATCACACAGCAGCAGCACCTGCTTACTTCTCTTCTGTGATCATTTCTCAGTTGACGTATGTAAGAATGTAATGGCCAACAATTTATACGGCCTCTTCTGACAGGTGGAGTTTCCTGTGGATTATGGGCCAAAGTTTGACCAGGAACTGGAGAAGCTGCTGTGGGAGTTTTTGATTCGACTGGACCAGTTGCTTCCAGTTCCCAATCTAGCTCAGGTAGCTGATGCTTCTGCTTTTACTATAGATAGTAATCCTCTAAAGATGCCTGCTGACAAAATTAAAGTCAAAATGAATGTTGTTTTGAAATAAACTGGTCATATGTTAATAATTTGTCTCCAGACTGTGTCGTGGCTCAGTGATGCCCCTCCTGTCCTGGAGGAGTGTGCGCGGGCAGCCACCCAACCCCAGCTCCTGAAGACATTGCTCCAACATCAAACCTGTCTGGGTCATCTGGAGAGTGCAGGTAGAGCTAGATAACCTCTGAGCTTCTTGCCAAGATGTTTAACAGCGAGACCTTTGTAGATTCCTAATAGTTCTCACTATCCACGTTGTTGTTTGCTTTTTACAGCTTCCCTGCCACCAAACATGGGAGACTCCATCCTGGCTTCACTTTCTCTGCCACCGTCTGGAAGAGTTCCTTCAGATCAACCGACAGGAGCCAATAAGTCTTCTGTGGACCAGTCCAATGGCACACAGACTAGAGATAAAACACCATTTATTAAGCCTGTTATCGGACTAATATCTAATGAAGACGTACCGGTTATGATCTCTGCCAATAAACGGACACTGAGAGGTGCCGAGCCAGCCAGCTCAAAAGATGCAACAAACGAGAGCATGGACCCAAAAGATAACGTGAAATTCACTGCGGTTAAACAGAGACAAACCCCCAAAGATGATGGAGTGAAACAAGTGGAGGAGGAGAGGAACGCCTCAAAAAGACGCAGTGGAATAAAACGCAAACAACCTGACGAAAGAGAAAGTGAATCCGATGAGGAGGAGGAAGCGTTAGGCATGACCGGATCCGGGGAAAAGAGGATAGGCCAGAGTTTGAGAAATGGAGCAAGCAGGGTCAAGCAGGGTAGAGATGACAAGAGGACAAATGAGAGACAAGAAGACGGAGCGAAAGCCGTAAGACACGGGGAGTGTAACAGAGCGGTCCTGGAAACCTACATGACCCGGATGGGTGTCAAAACGCTGCACCTGCCCGAAGATCCGTCCCTCTGCTCCGTTTTTGTCTCTTGCCTGATCCGCCAGCCCAGAGTTGTTATTGAAAAACTGTCAGTGACTTCTGCTAGTGCTAAAAGGCCTTGTACGGCAGGGAAATCCTTTTATATAAAACAGGAGAATCCGAGGAGGAAGTCGCCAGTCAAAGCTCCAACACATAAAAGAACGAGCAACCAACCTCAGAAGCCCGACTCGGATTTTCCTGGCCTGGACGATAAAGAGTAAGACATGGGATTACAGGATGCATGGTGCCAACTACGCTTTAGCAATATATCAAGTTTGTACTGCCACTATCGTAAAAAAGCTGTCAAGTTACATAATGTGTTTTGGATTTTGTTAACTAGCTTTCTGTATCTTAAATTTTAATTAAATTATGAATGTTTTTGTTTTAAACCAGGGATCACTGCAGTTTCAGGGCAGAACCAGACATTTTAAGTTGACCTTGCAGGAGCATATTTGGAAGTTATATCATTGTGTGAAATAAATAGAGTTACATTAGTTGTGGACACTCTAGCATTGTGGACTGTGGTTCAAACACAATAAAAACAACTGATTTAGTTAAATGTTTCTGGTTTTTCTGTCTCTCTGTAAGATAGTATTAGTAATTAAAATACATATGGTCTCTATATTTTCCTTTTTATAATTGCAAGTCTTATTAAGAAAAACTTCTTTATCATTTAGCTGCATTTCAGTGTTTGTCTTTAGACTTGCATTTTAAATGCCCCTAGCAAAGCTATGGTTTAATTTTGTTGTTTTTATTTGACAGAAATCGCCCTGTATTACCGAGTATGAGCAGCTCTCCCTCTCGGCAACGGAGTAATACAGGTGATTTAACAAATCATGTAAATTGAATGCTGTTAATAAAAATAAATAAAAAAGACCAAATAAAAACTTTGGGCAGAGGTTTTAGTTTAACTGTTTACTTTTATGTTTAGAGACAGTGGCTCTTCCAGGAGACGGTGAAGACTACGTAGCTGATTCTGAGGATGAAGCGACAAAGAACTTCAAAGGCAGGGTATGTTCTCCAAACATTAGAAAACAGGGTTTCCATGGACAGTTAAGAACCTTGAAAATGTGTCTATTCTAAGGGGGCATGCCCTAAATGTTTTTGTAAATAGATGGTCTTTTCATTACTTTATTTATTTTAAAAAATTCAATCTTGAAATTCTAATGCGGAGATGTTTTCCCCATCGTGAAAAACATTCAAACAGAAGTCACATTTAAGCCTCAAACATAGCGACTTTGAAGACCCTGACCGTTAATTGAAATGTGTTTGTACTGGGTTTCATATATTAGCAGTACGATATAAGTAAAACTTTTAAGTACTGACAACTTTGTTTAACATCAGTGTTTTCTGGCTGTCTCCCTCAGCTGTTCATGAAGCGCTACTACAAGACCAAACACGGCACATACGTTCCCACTCTGAGGGAGTACTGGAAACCTGGGATGACACGGCGGGACTTGTCGTCTGCTGGCAGCAAACGCAGATGATGACATGGATTTTCACTGCCAAGTTTGGTGAAAAAAAAATGCAGCAGAAAAATTGACTGCGGCTAAGTTGGTTTTTCTCTACCAGCTACAGTGACAGAAAAAAACAAAACTAAATCCAAAAGCACCAGCCACCGTGGCTGATGGAGATTTATTTTTTTTAAATCTTTCTCTTGATTTATGAATTCATATTAGCTGAATCACATTGATTTAACTTGAATAAGTGGCTCGTCATCGTGGAAAACACTGTCACTGACAATGGGCCCTGTCATGCAAATGAAACTTATTTTAAATTGTTACTGTACAGTTTGCTTGTAAGTAAAGATCAGACAGTATCAGGATTATCCCCAATAATTAACTTTTTATAAATATTTTTAACCCGCAGTATGTAATATGTTCACTTAATAAAGGCTTAATTAATTTTGTATGAGGAATCACTTTGTATCACATTATTTCGCATTTCATCCACCATGTTAAAGTGTCATTGGATCACATTGGTGAACGACCTGTTTGACACACAGATAGTGGCAAAAAGACTGGAGCACGCTCTTGAACTGCTCCTGGCGTTCAACTCAATATGTGACCTGGTAGTAAGAAGTGAGTAGTTTTATAAAACCTTCCACAGCTGGATTTGCCAATCAACGCAATTCAACATGCATCTGCAAGAGTGGACGTTGCTCTGTGGTGTGATATTTAGGAAAGGCTGTTTATGTAAATGTTCACATCTTGATTAGAAATCTTTACACTGAAGAGTCACAGAATATCAAGGTTGGACGTAGTGAAAATATAATCAACACATATATCTACACGGGAACACACAATGAAGTGCAATTGAGTTTTGTTGCCACAGGAGACTCAGAGTCGACAGCCTATCCCTCCAGTCACTGTGATGGTCTCTCCTGTGATGTAGGAAGCGTCCTCAGAGCACAAGAAGGCAATCACTCCACCAATTTCCTCTGGCTCTCCAACTCTGAGGGGGGGGGGACAATGGAAACATGGTATTCATTAAATTATTCATACATATTTGTGCATATTCGTGACAAACTTCCATGCGAGTTTGAGCTGTACCTTTTAATGCTGAGCTGCCTTTTGAAGTCGTCCATGATGTCTTCATTTTGCCATAACTGGGACAAAACAGTGGTGTATTATAGAGACTACAACACTCATGAAGAGTAAATTAACAAAGCAAACGTGACTCAAGTGAAAAGTAATTGTGTATGGGTGAAGACAACTAAATATATGAGAACAAAACCCCCATGTTGTGAATACAGCTGTTGTTTGAGTGCATGATACAAAGAGGGCTGTGTGTTTTTTCCCCTCACCGCGGAGCTGAAGCGGGTCCTGATAACTCCAGGGGCCACGCAGTTGACTCTGATGTTACTGTGAGCCAGCTCAGGGGCCAACGCCCGGGTCAGACCCAGCAGGGCCGTTTTACTCACACTGTAAGGACCCAGGGCCTGCAGGGGAGGACAAGAACACGTCGCTTTCCATCATGTATTGACTTGGTTGACAACAGCTGAGGGCAATGGTAAGAAACAAAGTGAAACTCACAATGCTGAACAAAGCTGCTGTTACATCCACATACATATTTCCCGTCAGTTAGGACTCAAGATAAATTAACACTGTTATTTTTTCTCTCTGTTTGAGATAATTGTTGTGCTTATACTCTCACTGACCTGCATTGGTTGGTATCCAGCCACAGATGACACAAATACTACATTCCCCCCTCTAAAAGAATAAATACAGAAACATCCGTTGCAATTAAATATGTAGTGGACACTTTTAGAGTCTTTATTGGCGTTTGGATCTTGCTGGAATGCTGTATCACCTTTTAGTTTGTCACTTACCCCCTCTTCTCCATGTGAGGCACCACCAACTTAGTCATGAGGAAGGCTGATTTCACATTTATAGACAGGATCTAGAAAGAAATGTAGAAACAAACACAGAATTTTCCATATTAAAAATCCTATATTAAAATAAATGAAAGGAGGAAGAACTATTTTTTCAGAGACAGGAGCCGCAGACGTGTTTAAACAATTCTTAATATTTTTTGGGGACCTTTGCTTTATAAATGAGTCCTGTGGCTCAATTTGTTGTGTGTACCTTGTCCCAGACTTCGTCCGTGGAGTCCATGATGTTCCCAAAGAAAGGGTTGACTGCTGCGTTGGATACCAGGATATCAATGCCTCCACACTTATCCAGAGTCTATTCCAAACACAGAATTAGACGATTATTGAGGTTATAAGTCAAATGAATCACTGACAACCTCATAATTACGGGTGTGCAGCCAACTTGTTGATGCAGCCGTCTGATAAAATTTAAAAATAGTCACCATTTGAACCAGTTTTTCTCTGTCTTCTCCCTTGCCAACATTACAGGTGGTCCCAGTCACTTGGATGCTCTGGCTCTGCAGCAGTGCCACAGCCTTGTCCACGTTGGCCTGCCGCCGGCTGCTCACCACCACGTGGGCTCCTCGCTTTCCAAGAGCCTGAGCTGCAGCCAGACCGATTCTGAGGAGGAGGAGGAGGAGGAGGAGGAGAAGAGGGGCATCTCAGCAAGGGATCAAGTCTGTGACAAATGTTTAAGATCCTTTCAGAAGCCATCCTTTGAGGATTCAAAGATAGTGATTCCAAGATTCAAGATTTTGGCCATTTTCTTCATTAGCCCTTAGTTTTAGGGCAGTATAGACAAAACAGGAGTTAATCATGTAATTCTTACCCATCTGTGGAGGCAGTGACTATGGCAACCTTTCCAGCAAGGCTGCTTTGAGACATACTCTGTTGGCCAAAGACAGGATTTGTCCTCAGGCACCTGAATACACTCCTGATCATGACCTGTGATCAGAGAACAGTCTAAGGTGTTTTTTATGAAAACACTGGGTAACTAGGGCAGAGGTCATCTGGACACTAGGCTGAATGCTGAGAGGTATAGGTAAACAGTGAATGACTTGGCAACCACTTTTTTAAACTAATAATACACTTAATGATCCAATGTGAAGAAACAGCGATGATAAAAAATACTTTATCGGCAGACTCAGACAACTCAGTTTAAGTTCACACTTTTACACAGTTTTGTATGATCAACTAATGCAATCATGCAAACGTGATCAAGAGCATAATCTCACCCTGCAGTTCATGCAAAATCGAAGAGTTTGTAGAGAGGAAGAATGTGTTGAAAGACTCAAAGTCTATATTGCCTGGACCTTTGACTACCAACGACTCATGTGTGGCTACAGTCAATGTTTTCCGGGTAGTAGTCCCGCTGTCAAAATAAAAGCCTCCACAAGCAGCCTAACGCAATTGGCTGCTCTGTAATTCAAATGTATAACCAAATCCATCCAAACCACCCTGCAATTTGTGTATGAAAACTGGAATTATGTTGTACCATCCGATGACAGTAGCACTGTGGGGCACATATTTAGTTTTTTTTTTCTCAATTTACAGCGTAGTTTTCTGATTAACGACTAAATCCGGGCGCCCCTAAACGCAACACGCGAAAAACCAGCCAATCACGCAGCGTCGAGCGTCCGCCGCTGCGGAAACGTGCGCGATCTCACAGAGGCTGGACCGGTCTAATGAGTGACGCACACACGCACGTTACGCTTGGAGATCAGCGAAGCACGTAAGCCCGCGAGGGGGCGGAGTCACGTGTGTCGTCATCGGCCAAGATGACTGAACGCCGACGGCCACGGATTTTCACGCCTGAAAAGAAGTGAGTTTTTTTTTTTTTTTTTTTTTTTACGCATCACAGATTTCACGCCGATACGAAGTTTATCGGCGCTAAGAAAAAAAAAAAAAAAAAAAAAAAGGTAATTAGCCTACAACGACGTGGTTTGGCGTGCCAGCGGTGGCTGACAGACCCGCCGCCCTCACCGCGGCGGAGCCATTGTTGTTTTGAACTGAACTTTAGCAGCGAGAGGCGATGGACACAAACGTTAACACAGCTCGTGTTCGCGGTGTAGGCCGCGACAACGTATCTCGCGTCACTGCAGCCGGCTTCCTTATAAATTCACCGCGATTCAACCGACACTGGGGTCACAAAGTCAGCTGTAGGAGACATGTTTAACAGCGAGGGCACACCGCTTATTTACGTGCGATGCTAAGCTACCGTTAGCCTCCGCTGAACGGGTCGCGTTCAACGTAACGTCGCTGGGCGTGGAAAGGACAGACAGGTGTTGCCGCTGCCTTGCCTCGCCTGGCTTGCATTTCACGCGTGTCTTGAAACGTACGAGTTGGGGTTAACTTGTGTGTGTATTTTTTTCTTTTTTAACAAATGAGTCGTGGAAGGAGCGTGAAAGGCGTCTGTGCGTGGATCGCGGGATCCCCATGAAGGCGGAGACGACGGCAACGAGGCGCCCGGACTTTGAGATGTGTCCTGCCCGGACCCGGCTGTGCTCCTGCACCGAGTCTCTCTGGCGACCAACACATCCACGGGAACCGCAGCTGATCTAGATGGATGACGCCGACTGAGCAGGACACTCGAGTTATAGTTTCCCTGAGACATAGCCACAATGTCTGTCTCCGTGAGTACAGTAATTGTCTCTTTGTTTGTATGCATTTGCATGTAATGTTGTGATGATCGAACCTAAATTGAGGCTATATATGTGTATATATGTATGTACTAATCATTTGCTGGGAATGTATTTACTTTTGTATATTATCTCACCATATCTATATGTTTTATCAAGATCCTCATTGCCTCCATTACTGTCCTAAGGGGGTCCCACATGGCTCAATGGAGCCTAGTTGTCCCCAGGGGGTTGGTTTAGTAAATGAAAGGGGGTCTGACTCTCTGGCTTTGGGTTGGCAATTAAGTCCTAAAGAGAGAGGGACAGATGTGCCTCTCCTCCCCTCCCCCTCCCTCTCATCTCGCTCATTACCATTAAACCCTTGTGTCCATTTGATCATTGATCCTCCCTGACTGCCCCTCTTTCTCTCGGCTTCGTGATCCCCGACACAGCTGTGAATTTTGAGTTTGTCATGCTGCTTGCTTTTTATTTTCCATGTTTTGTGTTCGTCCGTCCTCTTCCTGTCCCTCTGTCTCTCACACAGACATTTTACGAGATCTTCCCTATTCACTCCTATTCACTCTCCATTCAACGGCCCTGAACAATCAACCTTTTTATACTCCTGACTTGGCATTGCCACGTCAATGTACTTGTTTGTTTGTGGTGTGCAGATGTGAAACACTAGCTTGTGTGAATTTAGGCTGTCGATTAAAACCTACTTTAATATGGCCATTTAGTGGGTGTGTGTGTGTGTGTGAGAGAGAGAGAGAGAGAGAGAGAGAGAATTTCTGAGTGGGAGTGTCCGTGTTTATGATTTCTTACTCTTGTTTCGTCCTCTTTCTCAGACGGTATTGGCAAAGGCACTGTTCGACAACACGGCAGAGAGCCCGGAGGAGCTGGCTTTCCGGAAGGGCGACATCCTGATGGTTCTTGAACAGGAGCAAGGTGGCGGACCAGGCTGGTGGCTCTGCTCCCTGCACGGCAGACAGGGCATTGCCCCGGCTAACCGCCTTCGACTCCTCCAGACAGCCGCTCCCCCAGGCTCAGACCTCCGCCAAGGTCCTATTGAGGACTCTGTCTACCTGTCACCTGGTTCCCCACTGGCCCGGACTGCTGTCAGCAGTAGTGCAGGGGACATAGATGGAGTGTATCGCTCCCCGCCAGGCGTGGGTGAGGGACGAGGAGCTGGAGCCGCCTCAAGGCCCGGGGAGCTCCGCAGGGCCGAGAGTGGGCGCCCACGCTCGCACTCCAGCTCTGGTACCCGGCCCAGACCTGACTGGGATATCGGGGTAGTGGGCCGTCCCCGCTCACCCTCTCTGAGAGGTCGGGGCACAGAAATGACAGGATCACTTTATCAGACTCCAGTAAGTCCCATGCCTTCAGCAACTCCGCATGCCAGGAAGCCAGGAGCTCTCATGGCTTCAGAGTTTGTGTACCTCGCCCCCACCGGAGTGCCAAGGGCAGCTGACGAACCAGAAGACAATACATATCTCGTCCCGAGAGAAACACTAACAGGAGGACACTCCGACGACTGTTACTTGGTTCCCAAAGGTACACCACTTGCAGGTGACGATGTTTACCAATCCCCAACAGGAGGAGTTGTGGCCACTGCTCTCTGCTCTAATGGCCCCACCTTAACCAGTGGAACACCTGGTACCCCCCAGCCCAAAGTGATCCAGGACACACCGGGGATGTACCAAACACCCACCCCTGTGGGAGCAAGTCTTCACAGGACTCCAGCCACAGTTCTGGCCCACCAGCACCCATCTCAATTATCCCCTGTCCAAGTATCTCCCAGACCTCTGCCCAAGGGAGTTTCACCCAACCCTGCTGTTGCCAGGGGCAAACCCGGCCTGGCCTGTCACCGGGGGTCCCCCTTGCTGGTCAGAGCAGGGCAGGTCCGGGTTCCCGGGTCACCAAACTTTGTCCGCAAACCTCCTCCACCGGCACCCCCAGTGAGGGGAGTCACCAGGAAAGATGCACAACAAGCAGCACCATCATCAGCTAATTCTAACTCTGTCCCCAAACCCACTGCTCAGGCCACTTCTGCAAGCCTGCAGCTAGAAGTGGACAAACAGAGGGGAATTCCTCCGAGTAAAGAGGAAAGGACGAACAATGGCCTGGAGAAAAGCAGCAATGTGCAGAACAAAAAAGAAAATCAGGATTACTCAGATCCCGTGGATGATCAGGTATGTGATGGCTGCTTTACTTACCACACTGTTGAAACCGTTGTTCTGCTTTGAAAAGTGTGATGTTGTAGGTTCATACAGTTTTTTTTTTTTAAAGAATGTTTATACGTACATTAATTGCACCAAAAAATGGCTTTAATCTTATGGAGTTTGTGAGTAGAGTGTTGTCTGAGTTTCATCAGGAAATAATTAGGCTATTGAAATATATCCTAATTTTGGTTGACCAAGACCTGCTATCATAATTTGGTTTTGTGCTTTTGTTGTCTTGGTAGGTGTATGATACCCCTCCCAGTGGCAGGTGGCAGCGTCCAGTCCCATCTGCCCTTAGTGATGACGATGGCATCTATGACACCCCTCGCAGTGTCCCACCGCAAGCTGACTCTGAAACAGAGGTAAAGTTAACGCTTAACAATCTTTACTAAACCCCAGACAAAGCCGTCTTGTTAATACCTGTTTTCTACCTAAGTATATAACGTCCTACAGTGGACAACATTTTGTTGCGCTTTTTATGTGATGAGGCAATCTTTTCAGGTCAAATTATGACCGGACGAAGATTTAATTGAATTTAAAATTTCGTCTAGTATTGGCGTCAGTGTCCATGCGTCAAACTTCCGTTAATGCCGTTTTCCAGCGATTTTGCTCCAGCATGTGATATGTGTATGCTTTTTCTTTATTTTCTGACAGTGAAATTGTAATTCCCACGAAAGTTTTGATTTACAAAGAAATTGCTGGGAATTGTAATAAACCGGTGCGTTGAATTCATGTCTGTACAAGTGAAGACATTCACTAAGAAGAGATGACTATCACCATGTCACCATTTCTTCCCACATTCCACCATCAGTCTGTCTCCCTGCCCCCCTTCAAGGCGAGGCCACACCTGTCTCTGTCTGCTGTGGGAGCCTGTCTATCCAGTCCAAATGCTGTTGCTATTTTCTCTCAGTCACGCCCATCTGTCAGGGCCATGTCAAGGCCATACCACCAGCACCCTGCCCCGAGTGGTCTCCCCTTTAATGTTACTTAAATATGTCTGCCAGCTGTTGGATTATTTTTCCTCTTAGCCTGCAATTACTGTGTGTCGACTGCAGACTCGTTGCTAGTGCACTTGTTTAAGGGGACGGACATGTCTCTGCCCACTTTAACCAGTTCAGTCTGATCAGCTATGCACAGGCCACGTTTAAAGACATGTAAAAAGTCAATGTTGGGCAGCATTTTACTGTTGCAAACAAAAAAGTATCGTGGATGAAGTTGGCCTCTGTCATTGACACAGAAACCACATACTGTGTTATGGTACAGTGAATACATTGTGTCCCTGTCTCATAGAAATTAACCTCTGTCCACACAATCATAACAGGAATAACACGCACAATTTCAAAACATTCCTTCTGCATTCTTTCCCCCTTTTAGGTCTATGACGTCCCCACCATCACTCTGAATTTGTCTACATCAGATGTCCAGCCCGATGAAGTTGATGACGATGTATACAGTGTCCCTACACTTCCAGGTGTGCCTCTGGGCCCAGGGGAGTCCACCACCAGCCTCTCTAGTGAGGATGTCATCCAGGTTGGACAGGTCTATTGTGCCCCTGGACATGAGAAGCGAGCCAGCATTGGAAGTCATAAACGGGACTCTTCTGAGCCTGACTGTGGCATCTATGACATGCCTGCTTTGACTGCGGAAATCCTCCCTCACTCTTTGTCATCCTCCTCCACCTCTACTCGCCGCCTCTCTGTTTCTAGTAACGGTTCAGGTGACGTGCAGTGGAGAGCCTTGCTTTCCAGCCTTGTTCACTCAGTGTTGAGCACCGCCTCCTGCTCGGCCCCCACTCTGTCGTCACGGGACCTGGCCACCTCGTTGGCTGAAATCCTGTCGACCTGGAAAGCCAATCATTCAGATGATCCTCCGCCTCCTCTTCAGCAGGCATGGGCTCGTCTGTCAGACCTTCTGCCGGCGTTATCCGCTATTGGTAACGCTCCTCCTTCTGATGGACTCCTGGTGCTGGTCCAGCGCTCCCTTGAGGAAAGCGCCCTCCTCTTGCAGGCTCAGGGCCGACCCCGTCTGCCTTCCCAAGAATCCCTGTCCCGTAGGCCATTGCCCGCGCTCCCGGTGCCCGACGGGAAGTCCTCTGGAGGTGGGATGGGCTCCCGTAAAGGTAGCTGGATCCAGGAGAGGCCCCTGCCCCCAACCCCTCAACCTGCCTTCCCCTTGCCTCCCACTCCTTCGACGGTGACACTGACAGTGGGCCCTGTTGATGGAGAAGATGACCCCAGCAATGAGTATGCAGGGATTGGCTTGACTCCAATCCCTGCACCAGTACCTACTGGAGACAGCGTTGGATACGTCAAGTTGCAGGTCAGTTTTCATGATGAAATTTAGTTATTGTTATACAGCATCTGCATGAAGAAGTGCACATGTAGTATTACGGTTACAATAATATTAAACATGGACTGTAAATGTGTCTGTAAACATGCCTGACTGTTTTCTTCTTCGCATACTAGGGTAAACCTGAGCCTCCCCCTGAAGCCCTGACTGAGAACAGACAAACACTAACTATCACTGCAGAGCCACGGGTGAGTGTCTTCCTCCATGTTTTTTTACCTTCATGTACATAATCCTTGTCTCCCACAGTGCACAGGCTGTCATTCTTAGCACATTTTTGTTGTACAGAAGCACACTCAGCAAGTCCACACAGATAAGTCATTGATTCACTCTGTTCGCAGTGTGCTCCGTTTACTAATGAGCACTGTGACTCATTAATCCAGTTTGCAGTAACTCTTTGGCTCGTGATGTGGTGTAAGCCCCTCTTTAGTCTACACTTGTGTTTGTTTACCCAACACCGCCTGACTGTTTTCTGTCTCGTGAATCTGCTCACCCGTCCATCATGCGTGGAGATTGAGAGAATTTGTTTATAGTGTTAAAGCCTTCATTTGTTTTTTGGGGATCCAACATCCACACCTGCACTTTGAGTCTTAAAACAACATACATGAACAAAATTATTATCATGTATTGTCTCACGTTGTCTCTCAAGTCAGTTTTGTCTTCTGTTGCTTGAGCCTGAGGTCATGTCTCATTATCACTCAGTCTGCATTTTTTCTACTCCTTGCTAGATTCCTTGTTTACGTCATATACGACAAACAAGAGGTCACTTGTAAATCTTAACAATCTTGCCTTACACAGAATGGAAGCTGCAGGACAATAAGTGACAGAAAAGCACAGTCATTCTTTCACCAGGGCCACGTGCTGACGTACTGTATATGTGTGTGTTTGTGTCTGACTTTTTAAGTTCAGTGTAAGACTAACATGTCCGACTGCACGTGCCCTGCATTAACACAGTCATACACATTCTACAGTCATCAGTGAGAAGGTGCTGTAACAATGATTATTTTTCCGTTACTAATCATATGTTGATTATTTTCTTGATTACTCATTCTGTCCATAGTGTCAGAAAATAGTGGAGACTGACTTATATTTTCCAAGCCCAAGGAAGTCTTCAGTACAAGACCATTTAGTCAGTCAATTTCTCAGATTTGTCATCCCCAAAAGATAATAGTACATTTAGTGCTAGTGGCATATTTTCTGTAACAAATACTACAAATACTAATTTCATCTTTCCTAATTTCATCTTTCCTTGTACAGTTGACCCCATCCCCTGCTCTTCCGGTGTCCCTCTCCCTGGAGGACTCGGAGCTGCTGTCCTTTTACTCCTCTCAGAGCCTCGCTCACCTCTCCTGCCTGGCAGACGCCATCGATGTGCTGTTCAGCAGCGTGCAGGGGAACCAACCGCCCCGCATCTTCGTCGCCAGAGGAAAGAGTCTCATTGTGACGGCACACAAGTTGGTGTTTATTGGGGACACGCTCTCCCGCCTTCTCACCTCTGCCGACCTCCGGGCCAAGGTATGTAGAGAAAAACCTATGCAAATGTTGTTTTCATTTCATTATTTGTGTGAAATTGCAAAATATAGCCTGTGTGTTGAGGAATAAATGCACAAAGTTCAGTTGTCCTGATGCTTTATCTTAATGGACAATAACAGGCAGTTTATTCATTTTAGGTGAGTTGAAAAAGTAAAATTGATCAAAGTTGTGTAACAATTGTGTTTTTTTTGTTTTCTCTACTTCAGATCACAACCTCGGGAGGACGACTCTGCCAGGCTTTGAAGTCCGTTGTCGTGGCAACAAAGGGCGCTGCACAAAACTACCCGTCAGTATCCGCCACCCAGGAGATGGTGGACCGCGTCGCTGAGCTCTCCCAGCAGGCAGCCGGCTTCTCCACTCTGCTGCAGCGTCTGGCAGAAATATCCTCGTGATATTTCCTATCACTTGCGTAAAAAACTTTGTTTACACTACACATATATTTTCTCTCTTTGAAATGCCTTATTTGTTGTTAGACTCTTTCATTACCTTTTGTTTAAATGGGATTAAAGCAAGCGAAGATGAATCCTGGAAGAAGTATTTAGCCTCGCTGCAGCTGTTACTAAGATGGGTTTTGACTGTTGGTTCTGTCCCCAAAGTGTGTGTTGGTTTGCCTTTTGTTTATATACTGACCGCTGTGCTTTGATGCCAGGCACACTTGTCTTTTTGAGTGTTAACTTATTGAATATTTGAAGCCCCTCTGTTGCTTTGAGTGTCTGTGCGGACTGCTTATCTTGGGAGCTTTGCTGTATTATGTTTGCCATTTTTTCTTTCCCCCACATGATAGCTATTTTTCCTTCCTTCCTCTATTTATTTAGCCATCCCCCCTATTCCAAAAATAGCACAGAAGGAGGCCTTACATCCTGGTTCTGGCCTACTTTTTACTATGATACCTGAAAGGCCTTTTGTGATTATCATTCTGGAGCTGTTGAAGCAGCATATCAAGTGTTTTTGGCTTATTATGGGAGAAATGGAATAGGGTGTGGAGTAGGAAGTTTGCCTGACTTCCATTCTTAATCTGTGCAAGTATGTGCTGTGTTTCTGTAGTCCCAATTTCCACTAGAAAGCAAAGAAACGGCAGTAAGGTTTGTATTCCACTCCATGAGGATTACAAGACACGTCTCTGTTACACGTTCAGTTCACGCTGATGCAGTCTTACACACCTAATGAAGACAAATTAAAACTCTGTCTGACAGAGAGAGATAACATCTGAGAATCAATGCAGCGGCTGAGAGTGAATAATGATAGTTGGGTGATAAATTGCCTAATCTTGTTCTTTCCCATAGTCACGTGGTAGCCTGCCAGTGGATAGGAAACCTGTTGACCAAGCTCACCTGTCTCTACATGCCTTGTTATGATCTGCATGATAACGTTTCGTTGACTTTTCCATGCTTTCCATTTTCATTTTCTGTAAGTTGCCCACCCCTGTCAACAGTGCTTACTCACATCTGCTTTGGTAGTTTTTAAGTCAGCCACTTTAATGTGAGGGCGTACGCTGGAAACTAAGGCTGGGTATTATATACATAATTCATTATTAATGTAAAGCATAGCAATGGGACACAGTTTGCTGTACTGAACATTAGTTTGATTATTTTGAAAATATTGATCTTAACCATAGCGCTCAGCCCTAGTAGAGGGCTAGAGAGAAGCACATCCCACTTTTTGGTTGAAATGAGAGAATTTAGCATTTTAAATGCAACAAAACACATGCCTGTTTTCAATCTCAGACCATTGTATAACTGTCTGACCTCTACCATTTTTATTTATAGATATCATCCGCTGCAATATGTTGGTCTGCTCAGAAACAAGTATGAAGCTGTGATGGAACATATAGTAGACTGGAAGTTGCACAAATCGCATTTACACTACAAATCTTATATGTGTAAACAAATGGCCAGCTTCATCTTTGAGGTGCTCTACAAAGTTGCATTATAATACTTTTTGTATCGTCAATCATATTGCTTAACCTAATATTCAAGTTTTACTTTTCAGATTGAAGTCCGTATCATCAGGGCATTGCATAATCATTTTCTCAGGCTCAGTTTAAATTTTCTTTGAGGAATCCTGCTTTTAAATTTTCTCTGCTGCAGTTCCACCTTGTGGAGGTTTAAAGTATTACTTAATGAATACATGCCTGCCAAAACAGGCTCTATACTGTTTGTATGAAGAGAGCATGATTGGCAAGTAACCTTTAGCTCAATATTTATTATTGTACATTTTTATGTTCTTTGCTTTCCAGTTTGCATGGCTTTAATTTGCTTAAACTTTATATATGCACATCCTTCACCGGGGTGATTTTTACTAGGTAATTTCTCTGAAAAATATGTTACGTTACAGTTCAAAGAAACGGCTGTATTTTCTTTTGTACAACAATTTTTTTTACACTATGTGAACTCATTTGAGTCTGTTATCTGAGGTATTGAAGTGATTCTTTGACTTTTCTCCTACAGTAAGCAGACCCACACCTCTTTACTTTTAACACTACATTTGATGTCTGTCTTGTATTCCTGTTCAGAATGCACAAATACATCTTTTGCAATTAAACAAATGTGTTTGGATTATTGTCACACAAAAAAAGTATTTGATCTACATTTCCCATTCCAGAGACCGTACTTTCGTGTTCACAACTCCAAGTCCGAATAAAACCACTTTAAAATAAATAAAGTTTAAGATAAAGAAGTTAAATTGTGTGGTTAGGGCCCCACACTGGCCCAGTATGTGTTTGTTACGGTCACTCCGCTGTTATGTGACTCGGACAACCCGAGCCCTTCCGGAAACTGCCGAGCTGTGACGCCGAGCAGCAGCCGTAGCGACGCTTGTTGGAGTTTAGACAAGCCGAGGGAGCAAAATGGCGGACGAAGATATTACGCTTGATGGAAAACCTCTACAATCGCTCCGAGTCGCGGATTTGAAAGCCGCTCTGGAGCAAAGAAACCTCCCCAAGAGCGGGCAGAAAAACACGCTCGTCAAGCGACTGAAAGGGGTGAGTTTTTTCCGCTCACGCCGCGGACGCCTGTCGAGTCCGGCTAAGTTCAGCAAGAGCCGAGAGACGGTGGGGGGTTAACGTTAGAGGCCGTAACGGTGTGTGGGCTCGGGAGCGGGAATACATAAACCGCCCGCTACGCGCTATTACACGCCAACAACAGTTTTTTGTCGGCGGTTATTTGTGACTGACAGCACGACGAAGCTGTCCGCCGACCGAGTTCACGCTAACATCCGCAACTAGTCGCGGCGCACCGTGTTGCACACAGTTGAACTGTGCACCTGTCAAGTCGAGGCCTAAACTGAGTGTGAGCAAGCCGCACATAGTGTACAGTACGCGACCGTGCCCGCGCTCCGTGTGTGTGTGTGTGTGGGGGGGGGGGTATTGGGGTTACGGGGGCGCGCAACCGACATGTAAACACAATTTTACGAGCTTCGCCAGCGAGCAAATTCAATCAGATTTGTTTGAAGTTATTTGTTTCCTCCACTGTTGTTGTTGCAAAAGACGCTGAGGCCGTAAACAGTCGTAGGTTTCAGGGCCGTGGGGAGGGTTTAACAAATACTGAGGTCATGAGTCTTAAGTCCCCCCCCTCCCCCATGGAAAAATGTTACCAGACAGTTAAAATAATGCATTTTGTATTTATTTTTGTTTTTTTATCTACACAGTTGGGTGTTTTCTTATAATGTTTGTAAATTTTATTTGCCAAAATAAAGGCACAAGTGTTGTTTTAAAAGCCTCTCCACACTGCCATGAATACACTTCTGGTGGGAAAATACTGAATCCTTTAATTATTATTTATTTTTATGGTCTAAGAGTAGTTTACTGTAATTTTTGTTTGTGTCTAAAATATAGTGGAATTATTATAGATAGTGGATTTTGCATGCAACTAAGGGATATTGTAATGTGTATGGTATGTATCTTAATCAGTGCACCACCACTGTAGTGTGTTAGTATGAAATTGCTGAATTTTAAACTCCCACATTCCCAGAAAAAATACAGAGGTTGTGACCTCGGTGATCTCAGTGGTAGTTACGCCCCCTGCGGGTTTCAAATAATGCACTTCTTAAACTGTAGAGCTGCAGAGCTTTGCATAGCAACTTGCACAACATATCTCAGGTCAAAATACTATGCCAAAGGCAGTATTTGCTGATGAAAATACAACATATATAAATTATCAGTACAACAAGTTAACCATAAAGACACAATGGAGTGCCACTGACATCTTTTAAGTTTATGTAGGTGGACAGTGGACGTGATTTGCACATTCAAAACACTGTGCCAGGGCACACTGAACAGTGTGTAAATAAGGCTGCACTGGTGGCACTTCAAGGTAGTAGTGGAGTCACTAGGTTTAGTACTGATTAATATGAAAAAAAAGCTTATTTGAGTTAAACACAAGATTTTGTCAAAGTTATGTTTCTTGAAAAAGTATCCCTTCAAATAAAACATAAATTCAGAGTATTTTTCAAATGATCAGTGCCATTGCAAAATACCTGCTTTCGTAAGAATGAGAGATACAGTGTGAAAGTTTATGCTTGTATATCTAAAGGTTAGAGGAAAATGTTCAAATGTTTTGCACAATTTGTGAACCCATGTTTATGGGTTAAGTGTGACATATTTTAAAACTGACCAGTCAAACAAAACTTTAAAAAAAAAACAAACAAAAAAAACTACAATTTAAAATTCAGGAGTATAGCAGCTGGCTTGCATTTATTTGCATCTTTTTTTATTACGTTTTCACATGATGCAGTATTTTACATTTAAATAATTCCCCATCCTTATTCCTTGCAGGCTCTGATGCTCGAAAATCTTCAGAAGTCGTCCTCCTCTCACAGTGGGCTGCAGCCCAACTCACAGGTAGGAGGACATTTTTCAAGATGGATTAGTTTTCTTTGGCTTTAGTCAACGTTTGTGTGCGTTTTAATTCTGTAGAAAAATACTGCATACTGTATATTTGTTTTAAGGTCAAATGTGGTGTGTCAATTTTCTTTTTACTGGCAATACTTCTGTAAGGACTGGGGAAATACTGTAAAAACTAGGTTTCACCATGCACACCGTCACGGCTCTTTGGTGCCGTGAAATTTACAGTGCATATGTATTAATAAAGGTCTGTCCTGTGTACTTTATTGTGTTATAGATTGGTGAGGAGATGAGCCAGAATAGCTTCATAAAGCAGTACCTGGCCAAACAGCAGGAGCTCCTTCGCCAGAGGCTGGAGAGAGAGGCCCAGCAGGATGAAGAGGCAGACGGTAAAACATTAACACACACAGTCACAAATCAAACAATAAACACAGTCTCTGCCACATAAACAATGGTCCTTCAGCTTAAAGGAACTAGACAATCTTTTTGTGTCTTTCTCTCTCACACACTCCATGTTGTTTGAACACCATGTACATTTGTGTGAACCTGCTCATAAGTGTGTTAACAGATTACACTAAGCACCCATAATGGATTATTTAAAAAAGCACAACCGTATTCATTCAAAAGTTGTCTTTGGGTGGGAACTAGTGGGTGTGTTTCACAAGTCTTAAACCTCACATTGGTGCTGACCTTTAACCCCTGTCTCATGTCCCACCCTGACAGAAAGCCCAGCAGTCCCGGAGGAGGATGAAGACCATTCGGAGGACAATGACAGCTCTTCCTATGCCTCTGACAAGGTCAGTAACCTCGACAAAACTAGAATTTACTCCACATAAAAGGACACACTAAGCTGCTACAAATTGATCAGATAATGTTGTAAAAACCCTCAGTATTGTACTTATCACACAAAAGATTTTTACATTACACACCAACAATGTTCCTATGGTCATCGTACATCTGGAAAGGAATTTTTTTGTTTGTGCCTCAAAACATGTTGGATTTGTGGATTATTGAATGTACGGAACAAATGTCGTCGTCTTTGCTTCTCAGAGACTAGTTATTACTTTTTTTGTTCCAGCATCATCGCCCCATAACCTCCCAGCCCTCAATGATCAGGGCAGAGGAGAAAGGAGGAGGAGATTCGATGATGAGTCATGGGATGATGGCACGTGGCCCTGACATGGGCCCCGGTCCTACCCTCCACCCCCAGGAGTCCCTTGAGGCTCCAGCAGCTAGGATGCAGAGAGCCACCTTTCATCAAGGGCATAAGGAACCACCGGCCCCCTCTCCTCCCCGTGCCGTAGCCTCCCTGTCAGTGCGTGTCCTGGGCCAGCCTGACCGCCAGGGGTTGCCCCCTGCCGTACCCCGGGCCCAGGAGAAGGAGGGAACCGCACCAAGTGAACCAGGATCAGCTCATCCTGTCCTACACCTTAGCCGCTCTGCCGGGGTCTCAGCAGGAGGTCACGTCCGTGAGGACAATGACGAAGATGACAGCGATGACGAGAGCGAGGATGATGAGGATTGGGGGCCTGGTCCTGGCGGGGTACGAAGGGGCAACAGAGTACCTCCCCAGCCGCAGCAGATGCCCCCCAGTGTCCCATCAACAGCTGCAAGGTCCAAACGCAAACTTCAGCCTCCGCAGCACATCCCACCACCACAGGTACATCACACCCCCATGCAACTGCGCCACCCTACTCCTCCTCCTTCTCCACCCCCTGACCTGTTTCCCTTACCTGACACTCCCAAGCAGAGCCCACCAGACACAGACGACCAGGAGGGAGAAGGCCCTGAGGCTGCACGTGGTCCAAGGGTGGCGACTTTCCCACCCTCCACCTTGCAGAGGCAAGACTCTGGCTCAAGCTCTCGTTCCAGCAGTCCTGAGCCCCCTATGAAGCGCAGGCCAGGCCCCCTTTCTCTGCTCGTACACAAGATGGAGTCAGAGGGGGCTTTCCGTGCAGTGGCGGCCACCTCAGCTGCAAATATGTCAGGAGAGACAGCACACTCCACTGCTGGGCCTGCCAGCTCCAGTGAATCTCCACTTCACAGACTGGAGAGAAAGAGGCTACAGGAGAACAGAGAGATGGAGGAAGAGAGGCGACTCAAGGAGGAGAAGGAGAGAGAACGACATCAGGAGCAGGAGAGAGAAAAAAATAAGATAAAAGAACAGGAGAGAGAGAAGAAACGCTTAGAAGAAGAGAAGGAAAAGGAGAGGAAACGTCTGGAAGAGGAGGAGAAACAGCGCAAGAAAGAGGAGAGAGAAAAAGAGAAAAAACGTCAGGAAGAGGAAAAACTGAGAAAACACCAGGATGAGGAGAAACTGCTGAAGGAGAAGTACAAGATACAGGAGACAGCCAGCAAAGGCAGAGTGGCTGTAACTGAGGCCGAAGATTCAGGCTCCTCATCAGATTCTGACTCCAAATCAGACTCCTCTTCACGCTCATCACAATCCTCCTCCTCCTCCTCCGGGGATAAAACTGGCCCTGCCAGGCAGCTGAAGGTCAGTAATCAAACTGATGTGGGTGCCAGTCATTCACAACAGCATTGGTAAAGATCTATGAGCTGTAGAGATTGTGAATTTGCCATGAAGCATCACACTCCGAACACTCACAGATGTTTTTTCCATACTAATGTCAGTGCACCAGGTTGACAGAGTGTGTAAGTGCTCATAGAAACATAAACATGTCATTTTGGTCCCAAATTATCGCAGAAGATTGGCTAATGTCTGGGAATTTCCAGTTATTTGTATTTTCTCCTAACATTTGTTCAGTATTCCTGTGTGTATTTTATTGAAAACTTGCCTTTCAAGGCTTATATTGAAATGCATAAAGATAAGTAATCTTTGGGAATCCTGCTATTTGTTTTTCACAGTTTTTACTTTGAATAATTTCACAGAAGGCAGACCAAGGACAAGAAGCAGATGACGAGAAAAAGACTAACCTGATTAAAGGAGCAGAGAAACGACACCTTTCAAATAGGTCAGTAACCATCATTAAAGTACAGCTAACCTTAAAAACAAGTGGAATAAAGTCTTCAAATTATATTTTGCTGGAGTTGAAAGGTTACACCACCAAAAGTGAATCATCATTATTAATTTGCACGCTGCATGCAACACTTTTTTGCTCTCTCTAACACTTTTTTTTACTTTCAATAATAAATTCAATAATGTGATTTGACACATGAATTTCTGTAGTGGCTCCCTGTAATATTTTCAGCTATTTTCTGTATATTCCCTTCCTGTAATGTTTTATCTTGCTTTAGACTTTGCTTGGGTGAAATTACATCATATTAAAGGATTAACCTTCTTAGAGAAGCTGATAAATTAATTGTGGTGATGAAGTCACTAAAGGAGCACTGGACCACCTTGGAAATATGTGGACAACGTGGACTAAATCACTGTATTTATTGGATATTGAGGATAATTATTACATTTTCTATGTGGTCATTCTTTTGCACACTTTGCTTATATTAACCCTCTAAGGAAAGAATAAAGCAATCTGTATTTTAAAAACAACGAAATGGCCATGCAACAGCAGTTATGTAGCAAACAATTTCCACTAAAACCTGTCTTAAAATCTATAAAATCATATCCATTTTTCCACATAGCATGTCAAGAAATGTAAAGGAAATGAGGACAGAGTTTTTGTCACTAGATGGAGGTCATGGTTCACAATGTATGCAGCATTTACTATTACAACAGATACGACCATGTCTGCACTGAAGTTAGGTAATATCAGTTTCTCTTAAACGTTGCAGTTTTACTTATACATGTGTTGTTGTTTAAGAACTCACGACATGTTTAGACTAAATTGATCGCTCACATAAAGGGTGGAAATAATATACCATTGTATATAATTTGTCAGCATAAGAAATGAGTGTTCCAAATAAAAACATTGGTCCCAGGAGCTGACGGCATGCCTCTTAAAGATTTCTTAAACCTTGAATCGGTTGTAAACGGACCGCACTGCTGTCTCAATCATCGCTCCTCATTAGAGCAGGTTGTATTTCTTGTCAGGCGTTCAATGCGGCAGCCCTGCAAGCGGCGTGGCTGCTGCTGCTTTTCTCTTGAGGACGAAAAAAGGGTCCTTTTTTCTGCCTTCCCTCGTTGCCTTCTCCTCGGTATTTCTCCTGTACTTTCCCTGTGTCGCTGGCGACAGAAGCACTATTTTAATTCAGCGCAGCTCCTCGGTTCATAAATATTTTCCGACTCTTACCTCGGAATCCGCTGCGTCTTGGCGTGTAGCAGAGCTTTTATTTTGGAAATCACCGACCGGAACATCGTTTTTCTCCCCCCACACACACTCCAGTAGACTTGACACTGGTCTCGCTAGCCAACATGGCCGTCATGCATGCATTGCATCCCTGATACCGACGCAGTGCACGGCTAATCAGCAGGAGAAACAACCGCGACCGGATTCTTTATTTTATTTCGCGTCCCCGATTTCAACCCACGCCTGACCGGAATAACCGCTCGCGACAGAGAGTTGTTTTTTTTTTTTTTATTATTCCCGGGGGTTCCCTTTCAAGGCCGGCCATAATGCTGTCCGAAGGCAACAAAAACGGGTAAGAGTGAGCCAGAGGGCGACTCAAGGCTTCAGGTTGCTGGTTGTACCTTTTGCACCCCGTAGCCAGAAAACGACGGGGACACTTTGGCCGGTCTCAGCCTGTCGTGTCCCGCCGTGGAACCGGCTGTTCATGACGGTGCCGGTTAACGAGCAGCACCTTTCCTGTCTGTTAAATATCATGTCATCAGCTCACATTGGCCTGGTTATGAGCGTGTTATATGTTCGCCCATGTGAGGAGGACCGGGGGTGGGGATGTCGGTGATTGTCTTTTGTTGAGTCAAGGAGCTGGGGGGATTTTTTTTTTGGGGAGGGTGTACTTTCTATGATCGGTGCTTAAAATAGCTTCACAGTGCAGGAACACATTGGTTAATAAATAATGTGCTCAGAATCATACGGACAGTGATTTCTCCCCTTTTCTTTCTCGTCTTTCCTCTTGACCTCAACATTTTCTGTCATGCCAGGTGACCAAGAGATAGGACTCTAATTTCAGAATATACATTGTATTATTTCAAAATGAGGGCATCCTCACCTCCTTGCATGAAGGCTCATTCGTGGCCGTACTGTACATGCATCTCTGTCCAGCCCACAGAAGACTATATTTGTATTTCGGTGTTTAGCTGTTAATGATCTCACCGTTGTCAAGGGAGATCATTAAAGCAGACATCTGTTAGCTGTACAGTCAGTGTGAATGGACCCTTATGGTGTGATATGATTCTCCCAGCTGGCACCAGCACTCACACTCTCATCCCCTGAGAGCTGACTAGATGCCTGATTTGATTGGTGACCATGTTTTGGACCATTTTATGAGTCCAGTTTATTTATTAGGACGTGATTTGAGTAATTCTGTTGAACTAACATGAATGAGAATTGGTACTTTGGTTCATACCACATGTATGGTCCTGTTTGACCAGAAGTAATTCATTTATTTTACAGATTGTAGTTCCTCAGGTTCAAGCTGTACTTACACTGGCTTCCTCATTCCAGTCTAGTCATATGAATACAAAGCTGTTTGAAATGCTCGGCCAGAGAGCTTCAAGGCTGTTATTTGAAAAGAAAAAGCCAAGCATCATGCAGACACACAGTTAGTCACTCATTCTTTCTTTCAGTGATCATTACATCTCCTCGACTTGGCCTTTTCTCCTCTCCTTGATCCCAAGGGGTTGTATTTCAAGTTGACATCTGTCTCCCTTTATAGCCTGTGCAGGTGTGTTTCTGGCCTTGCCTAAGAGCCACACACACACTGACACCCACTCCTAGGGCAAATGAGGAGAATCAGCGTGGCGTGGAGGAGGGGAAATGCTGCCCTACTGCCTACTCTCCTGCCAGTGACTAATCTCCAGAGAAGGAGGTTGAACAGGCTCTCCTAACACTCTGGGTAGATTTCAAGTACAGAAACTAACATTACAGGCCCTCCTCTGAAAGAAACTTTGCCAGTGGCTATGTTACATGTCACAGAGAAAGAGAAAAGCTGAGGTTTGTTTGGCCGTGTGAGACTAAGAGTAATTATTAGCAAGTCGGAGGGGGAGTTACAGTTATTGTTATCAGTCTTGAAAAGAAGTGAAAGGCATGGTTTTAATTATTTAAATCCAAAACAAAACGTGCATCACTGTGTTGTAGTAGTGACTTATGATCAAGATAACTTGTGTTTGAGCCGGAAAGATACTCCTGAGGGGGAAATTGGCCGCTTACGACCTTCGTCTTGGAGGTCACCCGAGTAATCGCTGCTACAGTTGGTCGATTAATCAATTAAGGGATTGACAGAAAATATATTTTTTTGAATGGATTTTGTTTTATGTCCCAATTGCAAAACGTCACCTTGGGCTGGTTGACCAAACGTTAAATCAATTAATTGAGAAAATACTCAGCAGATTAAACAGAAAAACAATGGTCATAACATGCACTACGAAATATGTTCCTTTTTGAATGCAATAACTGATGAAAATAATTATTGTTGAACTTGTGATTGATTTGTACTGGCACATGGAATTATCTAAAAGATGCAATGCAATGCAAAACCATGTAATGAATCAAAACAATAGAGGAGACTGCACTGTGGTAGAGCAGGATGCTGGAGGATGTGATTCTCCCACCTACAGGGTGCTGCCTGTCTGTGTCATCACATGGAGGCAGCGGAGGAGACTTTTGATAATGCTGGTAGGGGATGTTGACGGGGTACCTAAAAATATAATGATGACATCCGCTTGGTTTTTCTCTGTCTTTGATAACAGCCATAAAATAAAATAACGTGTGGAGAAGTGTTTGGCTGTGTGAGGTCTGACTCATAGTAATTCCAAAGCATGGCTTTCATTGGCTTCAATAATGACCCAGCATGGATCAGATGAAGACCACACACATGGAGTCAGCTGTGAGTGTGTGTCTTGGACTTTGAGTTAGTTTGAGGTGTGTTTGTGACCCTGGGTGTCCATTAGCTGGTAAGTTATTTATAGAAGGAGTGACCCAGATCTCTGCCCCCCAGCACCCTTCCTCTGACTTCCCAGTGTTCCTCTGTCTTGTCCCACACATCAATTGTCTTTGATTAGGGCTGCAACTAATGATTATTATATCTACTCATTACTCTTCTGATTGTTTTCTTGATATTTGTTTGAGCTTTAAAATTTTAGAAGACCGTGAAAAGTCTCCATTACAATGTCCTAAAGCTACAGGTAATGTCATCAAATTGCTCCAAAACTTAAATATATTCAAGTTCTCATCAAAGCCTCACAATCAAGATTCACTAGCCCAGTCAGACCAGTTAGTCAGAGTTTGACCTGTACTTAGTATATCGTCAGCGATCCAGCAGCCATAAATTAAGGTACTCACTTTATTTCTATGAATCTAAGGTTATTTAATACCAAATAATTTTTGTAATGTATTAATTAAAACCTAAGCAAATAGTTAAAAGCAGGAGAAAGTCATGATCCTGGTATTTCTTTCAATTCATCCTCCTGTCAACAAAGCTGTCACACCCACTCAAGTTGTCAAATATCTGCTTGACAGCATACAAATAACGTGCTGCCAGGCCTTGACATCATAGTGATTGTGTGTATGATTATGGTCATTATTCATGACTTTTAAAAGTAAGAGGCTTCCATTTAAATTATGCCTCACCCAATTTCAGGGAACCATTGGTTGACTGATAAAAGACAGATTAATTTACTCTGATTCTCTTCTCTTGATCCTAATTTGAAATGTCAATGTCGTGGCAGACAACATAGCTCTTAGTAATTCAGAAATGGATTTAGCAAAAGTAACACAAGGGCAGGCAAAGATAACAGGCTTATCACCAGGTGGGAATTGGTACGAGCAGATACTCTTACTGACCAGGATTGACCCTGAGCCCTCAGACAGTCTTTACCTATTGTCTCCCACTCACTTACCCTTCCCTCCTCACCCCAACCTCTCTTCCTCCTGCAGGGAGGTGTCGGAGCCCAGCGCAGCCGCCGTGACCGAGGTGGAACCAGACTCGGAGAGCTCCGTGGCCCAGCAGCCGCCTGCGGGGGCTGAGCCAGAGAACAGCGAGGGCCGCCTGGAGGAGGTAAGGTCACTGATAGGGTGGGGGTGCCTGGGTCTTTGCTTATCTCCCACTAACCTGCATCCTCACTCATATAAAAGCATGTGTAGTGGGCAGCACAGGTTAAGAGGGGTCACTTAAAACCAACACAACCCAACGTTTTTAAAACCATTAATTCCTTTCTATTCTGACTCTGTATACAGTTTCTGCATCCCTTTAACCTCTTAAATGCTGATTACTCAATTGGATGTTTCTGCAAATGCTGTTAAGTGAATGAACGGGGGTTGGGTTGGGGTTGGGCCCTTGGGGTAAATAGCAATGAACTAATCCCTTCCATCTGCGTTTACTGCAACTAATATTTCGTAACTGGCTCATTCACTTAGATGATCTCTCAACTCTTGTCTGTCTGGTCCATGCAGAGGGATGTTAAGTGTTGAAGTTGCTAGAATGCAAGTAGTGATGGTAATAGTGTGTTAAATTAGACATCAATGCTGCAGAAAGTGCATGCTTCTCATATCACTGTTTGTGTGTGTGTGTGTGTGTGTGTGTGTGTGTGTGTGTTTGTTAGGTGGGGAAGAAGCGAGATGGAATAACATTAAACATTAAACAGGAGCCTGACACACCAAGCCGATTATCGATCGCTGTTTAACCCTCTGTGGTCAACATTGATCAGTCTGCCTTAATCAGCTCGAGTTCTTGCATGTGGTGTGTCAGGGTCTTAAGAGTCATTGTATCGAACCAGGGTATTACTTCTTATGCTATCAAGCAGTTTCTCTTGTTTAAATTTAAAAAAGCAATCAATTTTTACATACATTTTCACACAATTAAACCTTAAAGAATTGTAGCTGGAGCCCGTTTTGAAGGTACTGTTCCTGTCAGATGTGGCCGTCACTTCTTACTGCTGTTGAAACGAGTTGAAGAACAGCATCAGAAGATGCCCACAACCATACATTACATTACATTTTAGGCATTGAGCTCTTGCCTTTCTTATCTAGAGTACTTAATTTAGATTTCCTGGTGAGCCCGGTGAGCTGTTATGCTATTGAAGTTATTATCGGCTTGTCTTTCCTTTTTTAGTGTGTGTGTGCGCGCGCGTGTGTATATTTTGTTTCCCCCTTGGGTTTGCATGAGTAATGGACCCTGACACTGTGTGTAGAGATGCATCAGGGCTTGTTTCTGCTGTTTCTTTCCCCCTGTTTTCATTCTCTCTGCTCTCTCGCTTGCTCCTTTCACACTGCCTCTGTCTCTCTTGTATTCACTTTCTTTTACTGTCTTTCTTCCCCTCTTTGTCCCCTTACTTTCCATCTTTTGCCTTTGTATCCCATCATGAACACTTCTCTCTCACTATATATATTTATGGTGTGATTGCTGTTTAAAACCCCATTGATTGCTTTGTTATGAAGGTGCCCATGCCTCTTCCATTGCCCCTAATGGTACCTGCTGCGTACTACTACTACCACCACCACCACCAACACCAACACCTCCTCCACTCCTCCTTCTCCTCCTACAACTCCCGTCCCGCTATGCCTAAGTGCGGCGTTGGTACCTGAATTAGGCCCAGAGTCTGCAACCCCATGGCACTGAGCAAAGCCTGAGCCTGAGTCTTCAAGGCCTCCCCTGTAGCCCTCCAGTGACGTGCTGAGCCAGCAGGAACTGGAGCCTGCATCAGACTACCACAGACAGCAGCGGCAGCCATGGTAACTGCAGCAGCACACAGTTGTCATGGTAACCCAGCCTCAGGGGTTGAAAGCCCGCTCGCTGATCTGATCTGAACCGGACTGGACTGTACTGCACTGCACTGTACGGTGGTGAATAATGGGCTAAGGGAAGGGGAGGATGTCTAACGCTCTGTATCGCCTCTCCCCGTCTTTCCCATCTGCCATTTTGAGGATAAGCACAGTCACAAAGTGTTGCCCTCCAACGTCCACCTAAAGTCAGATGCGGCTCAAAGAAAAGACAAAACTCTTCAGCTCTCCAGTTTTGTTTTTTTGCCTACCTACAACCCGACACTGCCCCCTGCTTGTGGGGTGGAGTAATGACTTTGGACTGAGAACACCTGCAATAACCCATACAGTGATCTGATCCTGAGCTTTTATATGATTACTATTTTGGGTTTTAAGCTTTAAAACACACTCCAAGTGTAACTGAAATAATCTGCATGGAAGTGATGATTATGGCACTTTCTTAATGGAAAACCTTGTGGCTAAGACCTGTCTGTGACATAACAATATGAACTTTTACTTTACATCTTCGACAAGCTGTCCAGCTTTTTAAAAGTGACTTCCATTATCCTGTGAAAAATGTGCACTTATTTTTTTGTGCATGTCAAGTCTGTGCTCGAAGATGCCATTCATAAGTTATCTGTTCCCCTGAACTCTGCACCTGTTCCACTGTAGCAGAGACTTTAAAAGGACATAATGCCAAGGACAAGTAATTTGACACACATTATGCGCCAACAATTTTTTTTTGGGTGCACGGTGACATTGGTCATCCACACTGAGAGCTGGATGTACTCAACAAATCATCACTTCCTTTCCTCTGCAGCCACACTGTCAGTGAACTCAAGTGACTCAGTGGATGTTTGACCACAAAGTCATAATATCCTGCCTCTGCTGGTGACCTGGCAGAGGGACAGCTGCAGTTGTTGCTACTGTTTGTTTATTTCGACATCCATCTCTGCACTACACCCACAACGTGGCCCTTGCATCTTGTATGATTTCATGGGAGTGCAGAGGCGTTCATGCCAGCAAGTATACTCAAGATGATGTCCGTCAACCCTCTCATTTTGACTACTTCTCTGGATTATGATTTTACAAAGACAAATTCTTCTGGATTACTTTTGTCCACTTTTATCCCATTGAACAGACCTTCGGCCGGTGCTGTCGATTTGCATGCCAACTCAAGAACTGTGTAGCGACCCTTGTGGCTATGGAAACCTCATGAACTGTTAAAACACAGGAGCTCAACTGGACAACAAACACCTCACAGGACAACCTGTTATCATTTTGACATTTCAAATACCCCCCAACTGTCCCAAAGGCTTTCAGGACTATACATTGGAGACTGTGGACAAGAATGACAATTACATCACAAAATGGATTTTTTTTTCTTGTCAGTTGTACCTCACAGATCATGGACCCTAACAAAGTACACGTCAACCCTCACCCACATCAGAATCCATCACAAGACAATTTGAAACTCCTGGCTCCGCAAAAGACTGAAACATGACTTTGTGATCTGCAGTCAATCAAGTCTTCCCCAGCCCCATTCAAGAAAAAAGTCCAATCCAGTGATCAATTCCTGCCTGGTGGCTAATCTGCACACTCAAATCGAGCCCCGCCCTCTCTCCTCTGCCTTCTCTGATTGGATCGTTGTTGCCTAGATACAGTACACACTGTCCGTGCGGTTGGGCCATAGTCGAGCCAGTAAGGAATCAGGTGTCAAATGGTACCAGGAAATGACTTGTGAATATTCCTTTATTTAAAATGTATACCATTTTAAAGGATTAACTGTAAAAATAATTAATAATTTAAAAGCTTTCTCTTTCCTCTTTTTTGTAAATAAGAGGAATTAATTATTTTCCTCGTCATAGTTTAGTACAAATTTTTAAACTGTCACGTGTACTGCAGTTTTAATTGTATATTTTCACACCAAGATGACGGTGTTCATCATACATTTTACACACACTGTTGGTCTACGGTTGTGTGATGGTAATCTTGAATTTGTGAATTTGAACTGCAGTACCGATAGTCCTGCTGACAGATCCTTGAGTCTTCAACAGTCTGTTCTCCACCTCTGCTACACAGAACTCAACATTAATAACTACATTACTTGATTTAACCACATGCCACGTTTGCCACATGCCAAATTTTTATATGTTAAAAGAGCAGCATGGCCTTAATGGCACCCAAGACCAACAGTCTACTATCTCAGAAATTTGTTGAAAGCCACTTTCGTACAGGTTTAATATTACAGGGGGAGGTGACTAAACCCAAAGATAGACTAGCAAAGGCCGAATCACTTGTTGCATAATCTTACAACATCACATTTGATGAGCTTGTCTCCATAACATTCAACTTTTTTCTTCATTATAAGAGTTAACGGATACAAACAAGTAATCCATTAGGTTAATCCTCTCCTACTTCTTCAGTTGTCACACTGCGTACTCAGCTCATGACGCCAGTAAACACAACTCTATAAAAATTTTAATCCAATCCATGTCTCTAGATTGGATTTAAATTATGGAATTTATCAAATCATAAAGTAATTAAGGCTGTAATTATCACTGGGATGGGAGGTAAAAAACACTATATATATATATGCACTCCGTACTGGTTTAAAATCACTAACCAGTGCAGGTAAAATTGAAATCACCCCACCCCCTCTAGAGAAAATAAATCCAGTCCAAATGGGACACGAGTCTTGTAAAGTGACAAGCTTCATTTTCCCCTCCTATTCTCAGAGTCCTCTAATGGACATTATCTTGTAATAACACACCACACTAAAATACGACCCAGTTTGAGTTTCACACAGGCCTACTCATGTCCTTATGCACATCATGTACTTGCTTTGTCCTTAGAGTCAGACACACACACGGGGAGTAGTGTAATGATTTATCTCAGTGTCTTTGAGCAGAGGTGGAAGGCAGAAATGTGTCTGGAGTCTCTCTTTATTGAACAAGAACCCTCTCCATAATGTGGTACAATTGGGTCCTCCAGGCCTCTGTTACTTTAACCCCCCGCCCCCACCCCTCCTCCACTTTTCCTGTTTCACCTCCTCTCTGTTGTTGCCTGTTTGGGTCTGGACTATTGGTTCTCATCTAGCCCCGCACCCCTGGGGTTTCTGTATGTTCTCTCTCTGTCTCTCTCTCTTTCCAGAGCACCACTCCTAAGGCTTTTGCTGCTCGGAAGATATCCTTGACCAGTAAGTATACCAGTTACAACTGTCATCCTTCATGAGGAAACCAGAGTGGAACAAGAATGAAAAAGATAATACCCAACTCTTAGCATTTAAAACTCTTGCGCAGAATACTTTTTTTTTTCAGCTTCAGATTAATGTTTTTATTTAAAACTAGTATTAAACTGACTGAAGACTTAGTCAAAATTCAGTGTAGTGACTTTGTGCAACCACATGAGAGCCAGTGGACTGTCATGCTAAATATGTCCTATCCAAAGGCTTGTTTTACATAGAAAATCTGGAAGACAAATCCCATGTTTAGATCTAAAGTGAACAAGTTTTTTTTAAGGCAGATTTACACAAAACTACAGTATATGTGTTTACTGTAATAAATTACCTGCTTCATGGTATTTGTTTATATCTTCCAGTGTTAATGGATTTTTTAAAATGATTAACGGGAGTCTGTGACTTCTCAGAGTAAACAGACTATATGCTTCTTTGACTGCGGCAGATAAAAAGAATAAATTTACACTCTGTGGACTGTTATGTTGAGTGTTATCCTTTCACACACATTTTTTTTGGTAGCATAGGGTTGTGGAAACACTATGATTAACAGGGATATTTAAAATGAACACTTAAACTAATGTGCCAGTTTGAACCACAACACATTAAAAATTCCCAGGCTACATTTTTTTCCTGCAGTTTCAATATGCTGGAGCGAGGACCCTGCCCATGCTTGTGGTTTCAGTCATAATTCCTTTATGCAAGGGAACACTATATTTATCTACTGCATGTTTCCTGTTATTTTTCTCTGCATAACGTACTTCCCGTAAGCTCTGTGTGGTAGAAAGCATTTCACACAAAGTAATGTGTAAACATGTAACAACATGTTGAATATTGTTTCTAAAGAACCAATATTGGAAAATAGTTACTGTAATTATTTAATCTCGCAATTCCATTTATAAACTCTGTAAACTTAAATTAGTTCCTACCATCCTTTGCAAAACTATTTGGGTTTAAGTATTTAAGCAATTATTTCTGCTTTTAGGCTATGAGCTTGCACTAACTTGTCACTGATGTTCTGTTCAGCAGAGAGCAAATCATCCAGCTGGAAGTGTGTTTACTCACTTCAATGATAACCGTATTCTTCTTTGACTCCTGCAGGCAGTAAGACGTCTCCAGCTGCCACAGATGGAGGAGCAGGAGAGCCCGAGACAGGAAGTGCAGCAGGGAGGAAGAGGCGGTGGGGATCCAGCGCATCAGTCACTGCTAAGAAACCATCCATCATCATCACCACCGACTCACTGAAGGTGAAAGTCCCAGACATGGCACAGGGACCAGGACCAGGTGTCCATGCAGGCGTGGGAAAATGTGGAAATAAATTTATAGTAACATGTGTGTGTGTCTGTCTGTCTGTCTGTCTTTCTATGTATGTGTGTGTGTGTGTGTGTGTGTGTGTGTGTGTGTACTGGTTTACTTACTGGAAGATTTCCTTCCAGCTCTGTGTTAATGTTAACTGTGAAATGTGATCAGTGTAAAAACATCATGAGTCAGCTGGGAAAAAATTGGGAATTTTAGTAACAAAATGCTCACAAGGAAACAACGTTAAACCCCATGAAAAAGGACTTGAGAGAAAACAAAATCATCTTCTCTTGCTGTGTGTCATCTGAAAAAAGGAAGTTAAAATATTCAAATATTTCTCTCCCTGTCTTGTCCCTATCTTTTCTTTTTCTCCATCATCTCCTGTTTGTGTCTCTGTCCTTTAGTCTTTGATCCCAGACATCAAAGTGAACCAGGAGGCAGTGGTGGAGTTGCACCCAGAGGAGCTCCAACTGTCTGGGGACGAGGAGAGCCTTGACACCAGCCGGGGCGACCAGGACACAGGCCTCAAAATCCGACGCACCGTCACACAGGTCAGAAGAGGCAACTTTGTAATACTAAATACTGACTGAAGTTTTTGTTAATGCATCTTAGATCCAATTATGATTAATGCCTAATTTGATGCAAATCTCAAGAAATGCTGCTTTTCTCCTGTCTCTTGTTAGCGGTTTTGAACTGTCACATTATTTGTTTTCCACCTGTAATTCCTCCCCAGGTCGTCCCAGGTGACAGCCAGGAAAATGGACAGACAAATGAAGAGGAAGAGGTGGAGAAAACGGAGAGAGAAAAACCACGCAGAGCTTCCAGAGACAAAAGGAAGAACAGTGTGTCTGAGGAAGCCTTGGAAACACAGACATCTGTCAAGCACGACGGAGAGGC
This sequence comes from Lateolabrax maculatus, assembly GCA_031216445.1. Classification (NCBI taxonomy): domain Eukaryota; kingdom Metazoa; phylum Chordata; class Actinopteri; order Acropomatiformes; family Lateolabracidae; genus Lateolabrax; species Lateolabrax maculatus. The sequence continues at coordinate 6,755,465 of CM062207.1, forward strand.
GAAGAAAGGTAAACTGCCTCACTGAAGAGTTTGTGGGTTTTTAATTGCTGTAGATTGTTGGGTACAAATCTCTTTGCTGCCTTCTCTCTTCCATCAACCCTCTGGCAGCACTTTTCTGTCCTTGATTACAGACATTCCTGTTTTCTTTACCCAATCCACTCACTCTTCTCACTTCGTCATCTTTCCCTCAGTTACCCCCAGCGACAGTCTGGTGCGTCGCTCCATAAGTCAACAGAAGTCTGGCGTGTCCGTCACCATCGATGACCCTGTCCGCACAACCAAGCAGCCCTCGCCGCCTCATGGCAAAGTCTCAAATATCATCCATGTGACCAACCTGGTGGGTTTGTAACTCAGCGCATTACATTACAAGGCATATAGAACGTACAGTGGAACATTGTTTTCTTTTTCTTCCAAGCCTGAGGAAACACTGGCGAAAAGATCTCGTTATATTCTTGTTTTTTGGTCAAGTTTGGAGCCTTAAACCTTCCCCACGGACTAAAATTATGTGGGTAAATTGTTGTAGAGAAAAATCCTGCATTTCCAAATGTACCCAAACGTTTTTCATGAATGAGGCATATTGTGGTGATGCCAGTGGTAACCACATCACCATCAATCCCATAATTAGAGTCAGGAACACTTACCCAGGTATTATGGCTGTAGTCAAGCATCACCTTAAGTTGGGGGCACGCTGCATGACTAAACAGACTATGACAAGACTAGACATTACACATATAATGACTAGCATTTGCAGATTTTCTTTTACTTGCGTCATAGAAACAAAACTTAAAAGTTACACATGGATCAAAGACTACCAGATTTCTAATGCCACCCAGCCCCACTCATCTCGGAAAAAACAGTAAAACGGGTGGTTGGAACTGTATTCTGAGCTACAAAACCGATGGATTGGATGAATTTGAAATGTAGGAACAACTTTGCTATTCTTTGATCCTTACCACTAGTGGGGTGAAAACATGAAGTTTAGCCTGAGGGAGGCGACAGAGGAAAGACCACGTTGTCTCCTAAACTAAAAGGGCTTTTCCTCTGAACTTTGACCATTTTAGGACATGTTTGATATACTGCAGCATTCATCTCAAAGTACGGCTGAAACCAACAGGAATTCAGTCAATAGTTTTAGAAGTCTCACACCCTTAAGTATTAGACAAGAAGAAATTATGACCTGTTGGTGGTGCTAAAGAAAAAGTCAGGGGGTCCACGAAGTCATCAGGATTCGTCCTCTGGGGGGATATTTCTCTCTTCTAATGATCTTTTCTTGTGGTTGATCCACTCTGGCAGAGAATGACAGTTGACCTTGATTGAGCCATGCTCCTTGTGTATCCCGCAGGTACGACCCTTCACCCTGGGCCAACTCAAAGAGCTGCTGAACAGGACGGGCAGCGTGCTGGAAGAGGGCTTCTGGATCGACAAGATCAAGTCCCACTGCTTTGTCACAGTGAGTGCCAACAAATCCACATTTTCATATAATGTTCAGAGTGTGCTTACTGCTATTCTGCTAAATGAATCTAAAAATCCCCAGTAAATGTCTGTTTTTGCAAGAAGACATATTTAATCTCAAGAATTTGACACATACGTGTTTTAATTGTCGCTCTCCCTCACAAACGATCACCTCTGTGTTCTCATCCATCTGGCTCCATCTGTTCCTGCTACACTTATTTCTGCAGTGTGTGTGTTGGTCGAGATGTGATTACACTCTTAAGGACTATTTTCAGCCTGACAACCTCTTTTTCTTCTCCTGTCCTCGTAGTACGCTACGACAGACGAGGCGGTCGCCACCAGAGCCGCCCTCCACGGAGTCAAATGGCCTTCAAGCAATCCCAAGGTCCTTAGCGTCGACTTCTGTGAGCAGGATGAGGTAAGAAGCGCTCAATTGCCAAAATAGTCAAATGATACCCTTAATTGAACATAAATTGCATTACAGGAGTAGATGGTGGGAGGATTTTTTTCAATTATCAGTATCAAAGCAATTATTTTCTTGAATTTTGACAGAAATATACTGAAGCTAAAAGTTGCGTATTTTAAATTCATGATTGGAAAGTGTGTTTGCTCTCTTCTGTATTGCAAAAAAAATCATAACTTCACCTTTTAAGGTTTAGGGGAAAAAATGCCCCCATACATACAGGCATTCACTTTGTTAAATAGTAAGCAACTAGTGCTACCCACAGTAAAAGGCATGAGGAATGAAATATTAATAGGTTTATTTTTAGAACCAGTTCAGATGAGCAACCACATACTTAGTCTTAAGTGGTGTGATTTATTCCTTCTTTCTTTTCAAAGCTGCAGGCTGTATCACATCATCTGTTATGATTTCTGACTTGTAAAACTGTCTGGTTTAACTGCATATGACGTCTTTGTTGGTATTAGTTAGTTATCACTTGAACTTAAAAGTGCAGGTTTACTTTTGCATCACAGATGGTTTATGGACCTGTTTTTTCTTTTTGTGTCCATTAAATGTTCTCCACAAACTCACACTTGTCTCTTATTGTTATGCTTTTTTCCCCTGCAGCTGGACTTTCACAAAGGTGTCCTGAAGCCACAGAAGGAGGAGGACCATGTTGCCCAGCCAGCCGGTCCTCAGAACCGGCTGCCCCCTCTGATGCCTGAGCGGGACAGGGACAGAGAACGAGACCGCGACAGAGACCGCGACAGGGAGCGCGAACGAGAGCGGGAACGGGACCGAGGCGTGGGAGGAGTGCGGGACCTGTGGGCGGAGCGGGAAAAAGAGATGGAGCGCCGGGAACGCGCCCGCGGCGAACGGGAATGGGACCGGGATAAGGTCCAGGAATTCGCAAGACCGGGAGAGGAAGGACCACGATCTCGATCCAGAGACAGAGAGCGTAGGAGGAGGGAGAGGGCCAAGAGCAAGGAGAGGAAGACCGATAAGAAGGGTAACGCACCTCGCTGCGATTGGATAGAAGCACGAAGAGAAAAATGGAAAACAAAAGCAATTTAATACTGTGGCACTGATTGAAAAAATTGACCCATTTCTGTTTTTTCTAATTAGCAGAGAAAGGAGATGAGCCTCCTGCCAAATTGCTTGACGATTTGTTCCTCAAGACCAAAGCGGCTCCATGTATATACTGGCTCCCCCTCACTGAGGAGCAGGTTGGTCTCACACTAAAAACATTCCCGTCTGTCACAATTAAGTGGTTGAGAACTTTTCATCTCACTAAACTGTGCTTTGTGTCCACCAGGCGGCGCAGAGGCTTCTGGACCGCACAGAGCGGCAAAAGGAGCGTGAGCGAAGGCGCAAGGAGCAGCAGGAGGAGGAGGAGAAGAAGCGCGAGGAGGAGAAGAAGGAGAGGCTGAAGGGGCGGGAGAAGGACGGCGGCGTGACCGCGAGCGGCGGAGCTGCCGGGCGAGCGGCCGACGGAGACCGAGAGAGGGACCGTGGCCGAGACAGAGAGGGGGACAAGAAGAGGGACGGCAGCCACCGGCCCACGCGACCCTCGGCAGGCGCTGGCAGCGGACGTCGCTCTCGTAGCCGTAGCAACCCCAGGGACAGACGCCGCTGAGAGCTGAGTGGCTGCAGGGAAAGCTGAAGGGGGGGGAGTGGGGGGGGGGAGGCGGCTTAGCGGAGGACTCAGCAGACAGGAAGTCTTGGGAGAGGGAGCGTTTCCGCTTGGAGATGCGTCTCTCTTGCCTCAAGTTCAGGACTTGTGTCTGCTCCTCGCTACCTGCCCCACCGTGCTTTAATTCGTCCACTCTGACGCCAGCGTTGTCTTCCACACACTTCTGCCATTTCCCCCGTCACCCGGTCCACGTCAATTTACACAGAAAATGTTGATTACATGTTTAGTTAATAGGAAAACAACGGTTCATCTAGCTCCAATCCCCGCTCTTCTGTTCTCTCTCGGTCTTCCAGAAGCAAACGTCAGTCCTTTCCCTCTGTAGAGAGCAGCGTTCCTCCTCGTCTCCGTGTAGTGCTGTTAAATCTCCTCTGTTGAAGAAAAGGAGCGGAGAGGTTGGTGGTTTTCTGGCTCGCCTCAGCATTTTGTCCCACTGAGGTTTGGGAGCCCGCCTCTTTATTTTAGTTCTGCGGGTGCACAGTTCCTTCCTCCTCAGAGCCCTGTAATAAAACCAGTCCAAAATAGATCCCTGACCTTCACATATTTTCTAGGATCAGTTTTAGTGTTCTACTCTTCAGCACTGAATTTTTTTTTTTATATATATATTTACAACTAAATTTACAGGCCGTCTTTGTCAAAGTGAGGAATTTTGTTTTGTTGAAGTTTTATGAATCATGTTCATTTTTTTTTCCAGCCTTGGAGGGTTGTTGTGTGCTACAGCAGGTGATGTTTGTGTGAGTGATAACCTTCATCTCCCTCTCCCACGAAAATACAACTGGTACCGAAGTCTCAACACTGTAACCTAGAAAAGTGTGCGTTAGGAGCAGCTGTGATTTGTGTTGCGGTGACGCCAGACACATGCACATGCCACAGTTCATCTTTAGTGGATGTTTTTGAAGACGAGAAGTGTAGGTTTATTCTGTAATGATAACGGGAAGCTGACCTTCCCTGCACTGAAGTGTCCATTTGGAAATCCCTCCGCTGACTCTTCAATCATATATATTTAAGAGGGGGTACAAATAAGTATACCGTCTAATATAGTAATGGTTACAATTTTAATCTTTCATTTTATGTTTTTAGTTCAGAACAGTTGTTTCGTTGCTTTCTTCTCCTCCTACAAGTGCTGAATGTACTGAGAATTTAAAAAGTGAATAAATTTAAATTGGTTATCAGCTTGTCTGCTTGGATGTTTTTGCTTACTCATTTCTCAAAGAAGCATCATGACCTGGCAGAGAGCCACTGAGCTAAAGTGTTTTTGACCGTCTGTTTAAAGTATTTGAAGCATGAAAGTGCAGAGGAAAAGGTTAAAAATGCCTCTACGGTTTGTTAAACTGAACTTTGTGACCCGACACTGTTGTCTGAAGACAAATGAAAATATTTATTACAACATACAGAAATTACAGTAATGTTTTCCCCCAAATTGTACAGATTCACGTAACAAATCTCTTACAGTAAAGTCAAATTTAAGTGCAAAATGTTTGCTAGCGATAATATATGTACAAAACAGTTTAGCAAAAATCCCTTGTTCTTCTACAGCAAACAGTAGCCACATTGGGGTAAAAAAAGCAGTAGTTTCTTTCCCATTCCCTTATTAACTATGGTACAGTAATGGTACAAGAAGTACAGCAGGCAGTACATGTGACAAAGGGACTGATCCAAGTCAGAATGAAAGTGAATCAGTGGAAATGTCTTAGTATCAGCAGTTTCATCTTGAAGAAAAAGACGTATGACCGAGCGAAAGCACACGAGGGAATGGCGGCGTGTTAAGACCAGCTTTTTCATCAACATCCACAGCTGCACAGGCCCCCGATCAGTGTGTGTTGTGAGGGGGAATGTTGTGTGTGGTGCACACTCTGCTCATGTGACAGGAGTGGCAGAGGAGATGAGAGTCCAGAGGGAAGCACTGCGCGCCAGGCTTATCGGAGAGCTGCTTACCACACTCCTGAGGGGGGGGAAAGAGACGCAGATAAGGACAGGAATGCACACACAGGAAGTGAGGTCGGCTGTCGAGGTACTTCATAACTTAAGAGACAGATCGGCGCAAATTCGTGGCTCTGATTCTCTGCACTCGGTGTGATATTTTAGGAAATGTTTGGGGTTAAGAGCTGAAGGTCACTCACCTCGCAGTGGTAGCACTCAAAGTGATAGTCCATGTTCATAGACACGACCCTGAGGATCTCTTCGCTGCCCTGGGACACAACACGAGAAAAATGGAGATGTCAGAGAGTCCCGGTCAAACGGTTTTGCCCAATAATTCTGCTTCTTGATGCTTCTTCAGATTAAGTGTGAATCACCACAAATGTGTGCAAGATAAGCTGATTTTGAAAAACTGTCCAAGTTAGCTGAAAACAAGTAATATAAATGAGACAACGCCTCCAGCCTACACGTGCATGGAGATAAACACACACGGATCCACTCGTGCTCACCTGAGTAGGTAAGATGGGTTGTAAACAGGCAGCGCACTTCGGGGCAAAAGTCCTGCAGGACGACAAGAGAAAGTTTATTTACTGTAGAAACAAGGAGCACTCACACAGTTGAGTAATGGAAGGAAGTGGGATGACTAAGGGAAATTCTTGAAATGTTACACATGCAAAAACTAAATTCCATAACATCTCCGCTACACATATATGGTGAAAAAGAATAAAACAGAAATTAAGAGCCACTGAGCATTCCCCACGAACACAAAGCATTTAAAACACGCTGCATGTCTCACTTGTTGTAGTCTGCCACGCAGTAGATGTTGCTTTTATGGTCCACGGTGAAAGGCACCCCATCCAGAGCCTTGGAGCACAACACACAGCGAAAACAGCTGGGATGGTACGAGTTCCCAAGAGCCTGCAGGATCTGAGAATGAAGACCAATCGTTATTTCAAGTAATTTAAAAAAGTTTAAAGAACATTTCCTGTCTGATTTTCTTTTTTACAGTGGTGGATCACTGGGCGGAGCGTGTGCCATTAGGGCTGAGTCCTTATTGCAGCATTTCGACTGTGATATGATACATTAAAAATGCAGGGATCTGGAGTAGATCAATGTCCATCTCACTGAACCCTGTATACATGGTCTATCTGTAATGTTAATGATGAAGCTGCATGATCACTATGGTGTCGTACCAACATCCTTAACTCCGGCACTTCACTTCATGGAGCAATGTTTCCAATTCAGCAAATTATGATGGAAATACAACTTTCTTCCACATAACTCTCATGACTTTCCCACCAACATGCTTTTGAGCGTTTCATATTTGTAGTCCTAAAACAAATTATGCAGAAAATGATGCCTGTGGATCACAGACTTACTTTAAGCCTTTTATTTCTATTATGGGTATTATGTGGTTCAAATATGGTAAAAAGTTTAAGCTAATCACTACATGGCCTTATTTCTTTATTTATCAAAAACATTCCACTGAAAATCCTCCGTGGGAACCCGAAGAGGAGCCAACAAAAAGACATCAGCGAATTTCTCCATCCTCTGGGGAATCTTAAAGGGCATTCTGGGACACATGCGACGTGAGGAACTAGAAATGACACGTCAGAGTATAATTTCTTTAAATCTAACATGAATCAAAGATTTTTGAGGTATTTGTGCACTTCTTCATGTGGCATGTTCACACACAGACACCCCCTCACCTGTTCGAGAATAAGGTGGCCACACACACTACACTTCTCAGCCGCAGCCTGGAATCCTGAAAACTGTAATTACAACAAAGAGATTACCATTAGCTGCAGATCAATCCTCTGACTCTGAAAATGTCGGAGTGTGTGTGTGTGTGTGTGAGGCGGATGACAAAACACGCCTTGACCTCAACTCTTACCATGTAATCCTCTTTACAGTACACAGAGCCATTGACATTGTAGAAGTCCTTGTTTCTCAGGGTGCGTCCTGCAGAGGGGGAGCGATGGCAGACATTTGACTCAGCATGATAAAACACGGGAAATTTTAATAGCAAATAGACGGGGGGGGGGGGGGGGGGGGGGGGGTACTCACCACAGGACACACAGGTGAAACAGCGTGTGTGATAGAGGCTATCCAGAGCCTGGCAGGCATTATCCGCCCCGTACACGCCTTTCCCACACTTCACACAGGTTCCTGCCAGCACAACGGGGGAAAAACACAACGGACACAAACACGCGTTTAGTCGACAGTAATCGCTCAGCGGCTCTTAGCACTTCGTTTACGACGCATTCCAAGAGGATGTGTCTGAAATCCAACTCCACACAAAGTGTCAACACTTGTAAATCCTCTCGTTCGCACCACCTAGGGGATTTTCACACAGTTAAAACCCGGTTACCCTTGCCAGCCTGTTTGCTCACCCACTCAAGTGTCTCTGCTGAAGCTCTGTTATTAAAGGGAAACTCCGCCGGATCTGACTTTCTGGCAGTCGCTCCAGAAAATAGATGACTCTTTCTTCTGGAGTTTTCTATTTAAGACTCTCCCTTTAAGTTTTACTTTAAACCCCGCAATTGGAGCAATTTGGAGATTAAACGAGATTGCATTTTTTCCCTCCTGATGTTAGGAGTCTAAACTACCCCAGGAAACAACAACAAAGCAAAAGAAATCTGAAGTTAACCAAACACACACTTTCAGCTCTATTTTCTCTGCTGAAATATCAGTTAGGATGTAAATAAGCATTTCTAGGTCAAATTTTAAACTTTATACGGCACACGCTTAAAGCCAGTCAACTAACTTATCTGTGTGTTTCTCATCTAACAGAGAACAGTTTAGTCTAAGTACATGTTGAGCACTACTCAGGGCACTAAATGTAAAGTGGAAAAGTGGTGTGGTGGTCCGAGCTGCAGCGTTTCTGTGATCTATTTAAAGGTCTGCCTGCGTTTTTTCCTTTCTAATGTGGCTGAGGGAGTGCCACACAAATCGAAAATTCCTACACTCTTGGACAGTCCCTTCGATATTTAGGAACAGGCAAGAGTCTCTGCCAAAGCCAGAAACCAGAAGAAACCAAACTTGAGGCTTTAACATCTGAAGCTGCTACAGAAAAGTTGGGAAAGAATTGGTTTAAGTGACTGAGTCCATTTTTGTTTAAAGGGATAAGGCTTTAGGGTTCATAACCAACAAGATTTTGGAGAATAAAGCTCATTTGGGCACAAAGACTGAACACCAGTGCACCAAATAAAAATGATTAAACCCACCAAAAATTTGGTTTGGCACACTCTGAATTAAATTATTTGTGCTGCTCTTTACTTCTTTACTGCTCTTTACTTCTTAAAACTACTTCTTTGTGTGTGTATACATTATTCTTTTGAACTTGTGGGACAAAATCATCAACATAATTAGTTTTTTTTTTTGGATTAGCTCCGAATCTAGTGCTCTAGTTCCTCGGTTTATATTTTTCATTTTTACTTTCTATTTAATCATGAGTCAGGTTTTTTTTGTGTACTTTACTCAGCATTACACTTAAATATATATGTGTGTGTGTGTGTGTGTGTGCGTGTGAGTGAGTGTGTGTCGGCAGAGCTCAGAGCGTCTGTCTTCAAGGCTCGGAGCTTCTGATTTCGTCCTAATGGCTGAGAGGAGTACAGTATTGTATGTCCCCTCCGGGCACACATACCTGAGCAGAAAAACAGGCTACAGCACACCGCCCCTGCACACGCCAGGGCAGCATTACACACACACACACCAGCACACACACATGACTCACACACTGCGTTACTGTGGCCTGAAGTCACTCTGGGGGAAACACACCCTGCCACAGAGAAACAATACACACACACATATTCATTTGGCCACCGTTACACACACACACACACACACACACACACACACACACACACACTCACACACACACACACACACAGATCCTGAGCCCTAATCTTCTGTGACTCAGTAATTGTCGGAGCTGTGTTTATATGGAACCATGTAATTTGTGTCTGAGTGTTACAGCAGAATTTTGCAGTTTAATGGCCATGTAGATACGCTGTATTAGCCCCCTATGTGCAGGACACTGTAGCAAATTGGCAATGTCTTGGAACATCAGCTGACTTTGCCTGATGTTTTGGCTACAGGTGTGAGCCTGAATGAGTATATACATATCTGCCCTGCGTGTTCTTTGTCTTTCCTTACGTATCTACTTGTCTGGATCAGTTTCCGAAGCCCGAGTGTTTTTTTTTTTCCCCCCTTTCTTCCCTCTCCCCTCCTTTATGCTTTGCATGCTACAACCCTGCATGTCTCTGCAGGTTCTGATGCACCATCCATCCATACAGTCTTTCAACTATTAATCTGTCCATCCATCCGTGCATCCATCCATACAGCCCTTTCATTTAGAGGGGAAACCTGTGATCTGACACCAGGCAGTGAGGAGGACAATAATAACACAGTGAGGGCGGATGCCAGGTGACCCAGCGCTCCATTATGAATGCATGGGATACCGTGCGTGAACAGTGACGGCTCTGGCTCAAATTAGGGATGTGATTTTACAATTTGTGTTAAATGCAGCTCTGTTTTAACTCGTATCCGTGCTACCCTCCTCCTCCTCACTTTCCTGTTTCCACTGTATAGTCTGAAAACTATTGTTAAGAAAAGGATCTCACCAAAGAACTCCTGGCGGTTCTCCACGGCCTCCCTCCCAGCTCCAACTCCCGGATCCTCCTGAGGTTTGACCGGCCCTCCGGCTAAGCAAGGCCCCAGCGTCGTGCTCGGTTTGGAAAGAGCCGTCAGGGCCAGGGACTCCTTCAGCATGAGGCCGTCCAGGAGCCCCTCGCCTTCCAGCGCCGCATCTCTCAGCAGAAGTCGGGTGAGCTCTTCCTGGTACCGGGTGCCGGGCAGGTCTGAGTACCGGGCCCTGTCTCCCATCACACCCCCCTCTTTACCCCTTACTCCTACCTGCTGCTCATCCCACCACTCTGGGCCCGCCTGGTAGCACGCTGCGCCTGGACTTCCAACAGCAGGTGGGTAGGAGTGTCGGCTGTCATGGGCCCCTGGACGCATCCCTCCGTCCAGGTATTGAGTCCAGGCCTCCACAGGGGTCACCCCGGCCCTGCCCGGAGCTCCGTAACCAGCCGCAGAGCCCCCGGTCTGCATGGAGGGGGACTGCTGCTGCGGAGGGAGGCCCCCAGAGGCGGAGTAGCGGGAGTCGTAGCCCAGGCTGATGCCACTGGTCCGGTTGCTGCTGCAGCGGCTCCCCATGGGGCTCCCTCCGCCGCCGCCGCTGGCCGTGCTGGACGCAAAGCTGGACCTGGGGCTGACCAGCACCGACTCTTGGAGGCTGAACGACGAGCATGGGCTCAGGGTTGGTCCTGGGGGGTAAAAGAAGCCTCCTCCTACACCTCCTCCGGTCACATCAGAAGAACGGTGTGGCGGATGAGAGAGGGAGGCGGGCCTGGTGCTCTCCCACAGTTCGCTGCCCGTGCTCAGGCGTTTGTAAAACAGGGCCTCCTGGAGAGAGAGGCGTTTGTGCCTCTCGTGCTCGGAGAGGTATCCGGCCTCCGCCAGGCCGCATCCTCCGCCTCTGGGGGCCGACCCATAGCCCGTGGCGGCGGGGTACGGCGGGGGAACCGAGAGCGGCGGCGGCTGGGAGAGGAGCTGCTGCCGTTTGACCAGCTGCTGGAGCTCCAGGGAGTAGCGGCGTTGATTGAGGGAACCCTTGGAGCCAAATGCCCCGAACGGGTCGCACTCGGGCCCCAGGCCAGACTCGCGCCTCAGGTGGGAATCCACGCCTTCGCCCAGGTAACAGGAAGCTCTCTGCTGGGGGGAGCGACGCCTCAGCGGTGCCAAGGTGGAAGGGTGAAGTGACTGCTCGCCATCTGGAGGTACGGCACCCACCGTGGAGGAAGACGGCGGTGGGGTGAGGAGCTGAGAGGGAGGCATTCCCGTCCCTCCTCCTCCTCCTCCTCCTCTCCCACTCACTGGAACACATGCATCGCTTGTGGTTGCAGAGGCAAGCGAGAACTGGCCGGGTCTCGAGGGCGAGGCAGCTGCAGAGCTGGGAGCTGGTGGCAGACCGCTGCCCCCACCGCTGCCTCCGGAGATGCCAGTGTTGGCGTTGCTGTTATTAGAGTTGTTGGCAGAGTCGTGTTTTTTCTTTGAACTGTTGAATTTCGCACTGCCCGAGTCCGTTAGCTTTAACTTCTCCAGTAACTTGCTTATCGGCCTGTCCATGATTAAGCCTTCTCCTGTCGTTACCTGCCTGGGCAAAGTCAAGTCCCACAGCTCCCCCTGTAAGTTACAGATTAATGTGCTCAAATACAGTGTGGGTCGACACACAGCAGAACAAAGATTGTTCAAGTAAATCTACAGTTTGCACTACGACAGATTAAACGGCAGCTTTCAAATTCTTACCGAGAAATTAAAAACTGGCCTTGAAACAAGCACAGAGCTTAAAAAAAAAACAAAACAACAACAACAAAAAATATACACACAATAAATACAAAACAGATAAATAAGACCTTTAAGACATTTCAGGGTGGTTACATGACTTAAGTCCTCTGAGTCATCTGGCTTGCCCTCATGTGGACTTTCCACAGGCGCAGGTAGGCTGTGGCGAGGCAGAATCCATCGGCTTGTGAGACAATTAGTTCAAGTCAATCCAGCCAGGAAACGGGGCGAACATACATCCAGGACGCTTCGGCGTGACCTATGGTCGCGGGGGGCCTCCTTCGTGGACCCTCATGTGGCCCCACATCTGCATCCTCCTGCGTCTGAAACACACTGCGGTGAAGTCGGTCCGATGGCTTGGTTATCCAGTGCGGTGTGTGTGTGTGTGTGTGTGTGTGTGTGTGTTTGGGGGGGGGGTGTCTCTCCTTTTTTGAATTTTTTCCCCTTTTTAAAAAAAAAAAAAAAAACAACAACAAAAGAGAAAAAGAAAAAAGCCCCACAAGGCGGAGAGAGGTTCAGCGGGACGGCCACTTCATGTGGGTCCCGTGCGGACGGGGAAATGAATCCGGTCGTGCACGGAGAGTCGACTCACCCGACTTCTGCCGTTCATCTCAGGGCGACACAGCGAGCTCGGAGGCGGCGGCGGGGAGAGAAAGAAAAAAAAGGCGAAGAAAGGAGAAAAAGAAAGTCAAACAACTCGGTTAACTTTGACTCGGGCGACGGAGAAAAAACGCGCACACGGTGCACCCGCGGGACTCCCGAGTCCGTCCGTCCGTCCGGCGGCGCTCGGCTGCGTTTATCATTCCCAGTTTGAACCGAAGCAGAAATCCTGTCCGGGACTCGGCGAAAATAGTAGCGGAGAAGTTTTTTTCTGGAGCGAGGGAGACGGAAACGGAGGCGGAGAACCGGCGCGCCGTTACAGCTACATCCGAGCGGACCGGTGCCGGACTAAACGAGTCGCTCGGGATAAATAAAATCCCTCCCCGTGTGCGTTGCAGGGTCGACAACTTTGTTTCTTTCTTTCTTCCCCCTAAATAATTACTTACCTCCCCCCTCTTTTTTTTCTACGTGCGTCGAGCTGGCGGCAGCGGAGGGAGCCAGTTCCGGTGCCAGCCTTTCAACATAAACCCCTTCCTGTCAAACGTCGGATTGAAACACAAGCGAGTCCTAAACAATCCGCGTTACCGCTTTAGTTTCTTCTCAGATAAAGTATAACACCGCTGCTTGGTATTTCAAACCCACTTTTGTAGTGAGTGGCCGTCAAATTGCCACGCGGTCGCTTCCGTTTCCAAAGCGGCACTATATTCGCTTTTATTTTGAAGGCGGGCTCCCCTGAGCGACCGTTACTCCGCGCTCCATCCGCGTGTGGAGCTTGACGCATCACAGCTCCTTTATCAGTGAGCGGCGGCTCGTTTCCCCCAGCGGGCCGGGACACCTTTCCTGCAGACATGGCTGTCCCGTCATTCATACACAAAAACTGCCCCCGGGAGGATGAGCCCGCTCCGCCAAGAGCTGCTCTCTGCAGGCACACGACGGTGCAACGTGAAAACTATGCGTTCACGTTTACTTTTTTACCTTGACCTGTTGGTTTTGAATAAAAAAAAAAAAAGATTTCTGCAGGAGCTTTCAGCCACAGGACCCTGAGTTAACAACTGTCAAAGCAAAATAAATAATAAAAAAAAAAGGTTTCCACAGAGTTTTTGCCATTTTAAATGAAGGTCAGTATTTTGGGGGGTTTAAGGTGTGTGGGTTTGACAGTGGTGGACGAAGCGTTCAGATGTAATACCACAGTTTTACTCTGCTGCAAGTCAAAGTTATGCATCTTAATGAAGTAAAAGTACATCAGTATGTAGAATGGCCCATTTCAAAATGATAGATCAAGGTAATTTATTTGTCATGTCACAACACAGGGTTGCACAATGAAATGCAAGTTGTACACACACATAGAACTTATACACAAATAATTACATTTATATATGAATAAGATAAAGAAAAGAAAACACTATAGACAGTTATTTATATACATATTCTGTTGTGCATTTTTTGAATTTGCTTATTTTTTTATTGTATTACTAGATTATAAGTGTGATGAATGACTAATGTTGCAGCTGATAAAGTATATAAACTACTTTATATACTGCTGGGTAGCTTAATATGTTATAATATGCCATAGTTAATTTATATGCTGTATTAATATTGGCAATATTTGCAATGGCAATGCAACTAGTAACAAAGGCGGTCAAATAGATGAAGGCTATTGGTTTTAAAAGGGCAAAACTTCCCTCTGAAATGTAGTTGAGTAGAAGTATAAAGTACTAAAACATGGAAATACTCCATAGGAAACGTTAATCAAGCCCTGATTCTGAAAATGGCCGTCTAACCATTAGGTTGATGTTTATTATGACTGAGCTCTAGATACAGATGTGTCTTCATGTGGCTGTGGCTTGGCACAGCTTAAACGATGAACTGACCGCCATGCAAACCACCAACATAAACACTTCCGTTTTCAAAAAAAGCCATTATTTTGTCTTTGTTTTCTTAATATGGCTGCAACTCACAAAATCCCAAGCAAAACTAGGCCTGCTGCTTTTCTCAATGTATTCTGCAGTGCAATTAACCTTAATGTAAAACATAAACTGATGTTTTAAACCAGCGGTTGAGATTAACTAAGTACAGTGACTCAGGTACTATACTTAAACACAGTTTTGAAGAAGGCCACTTCTCCTTTACAGAGTATTTTTATTTTCTGGTACTTCTACTTCAACTGTACTACAAGTAAGAAGGAAATATTTTACTATGTACTTACTTTGCAAAGATTCTCCACACAAAACATGTGATGAACAATATAATAATGCAATATACTGTATAGGCTATAATAATATAACACCATGAGCATGGGGCTACTCTGTGACACTTATACTAAGCAACATTTCAAATGCATGACTTTTTCCTCCTCGTAACGTTGTGTTTTTACACAGTGGTGTGAGATCTCCACCTCCGCCGCAGAACGACCCATTTTCAAACTGCGTGGCTCGGGGCGAGCGGGGCACTACTTCATTGTACCACCAGCCTGTGGAATGTGCGGAGGGAGACGGCGGCGTGAGGCGGCGGGTGGATTTTTTCGGCGTGTCTGAGTTTCACCAAGGAGGATCCAGGGTAAACACCCCGCTGCTGCCCCGGGGCCCGGTCGGCCCCGACCCCCCCCCCCCCCGGCAGTTAAACGGACACACCAAAACACATAACGCACAACAGAGTCCGGCCCCGGTGTGTTTGGACAGGCTGGTCGGCTTTACGTGCCCCGGAGCCCCCCCCCCTCCTCCTCCTCCTCCTCCACATGGAGCCCTTCATGGCCCCTGCGGTTCACCGGAGTCCCTGCAGCAGCCTCTGCAGACTGCAGCCTCTACCTCACTCGCTGGCTGCGAGTGGGAACTTGTCTGAAAAAGCCAACAGAGAAAAAATTCTTCTGGGCTTAGTAGCGGGAGCAGCTCACACAAAAACAATACTTTGAAGAGCTGCGCTGCTTTGTCTGCGTCTGTGTTCCGGGCGAAAGTGCGGTCATGGATATTTTATTATTATTTTTTTTTTCCTCCAGATAGACACATCCAGTCCTCTCCTTCACCATCTATGTCAGTATGTCCCAGTTTAGTGTTTGTTTAATTACCAGACATGCAAGCACAACATTTAAACACTCTAATTTCAGCGGATAATAGATGTTTGGCACCAAACTTAAAGGGGCACTCCGCTGTTTTTTTGTATTGTACTTATTTATAGTTGGACTCCTGAGAGACAGATGATAAAAAACAATGGTCAAACTTAAGCCCTGCCTTTCAGTCCAGAGTCTGGGTCAGGGTCTTCGTCCTTCATTAGACCAGTGGTTCCAACACTGTTAGGGTCGAAAAAATAAATCTGAGGGGGTCACGAGACGATTGAGGACGGAACAAGACAGACAAAAGAAAAGAAAATGACACTAAATGGTTTTTCTCCCCAACTTTCCTCTCACATTTTCTATTTTATCTCATATTCTGGATGTTTTGGCTTCTTCGGGCCTCTAAACAAGGGTGAACGGTTCCCAACACGTGACCTGTAAAGAGGAGTCACACTTCTCAGTCTGAGGTGACCCTGATGACATCACCGCGACGTCATCGGGGGTTGTTTTTCTCAGACCTGACAAAGCTCAGCCGGGGCCTCGGGACGCGTTGTACACCTGTTTTTCACAGGCTTTAAAACTACTCCTCAAGGCTAGTCGCCTGACTCTGACAGCCGTGCTCCTTTAATGCTTTAATGAAACGAAACACAGGTAAACTCTGTTGTACGTGTTACCTACAAAAAGAGAGAGAAAACAAAAGAAGAAATAAAGTTATAGCAGGAAAAGCACAGATGTCACTTATAACATTACAGATGGCTGCTTGTATTTAAGTGTCCCAATAATGAAAAATAATATTTGTATCCCTAACTTGTACAATAATAATATTCTAACCTTATGTGATTAAACTGACAGCAGACCCTGCTACAGAAGACGGATGTAAATAATAAAATGAACAGTAAAAGAATCCCATTTCAATTTAGTTTATTTATTTATATTAGTTATTATTATTGCATTGTAATTTTGAGTTTAAGTGCTCTTTTATACACTTTTTGTTGTTATTTTTGTTTTATATACTTCTTACTATGTAGTTAATTTTCTCTATCTGTTCTTATTTGTCCTTGTGCTGCTGCAACACCTGCACTTCCTCTCTGTAGATCAGTGAAGGCTTATCACATCTCATCTTATCTTGTTATTTATTACAATGAATTTATATGACATTGTACATTGCTCATAGTGCTGTACTTTTTTTTGTATTGTTGTTTGTTAATTGTTGAATTAAAAAAAGAATGGAAACAGGTTTGAATGACACAAAATCGATGTAGAAATAATCCAAATGGGAAAAATCACAAACTGAGAAGTCACTGTCACGTTTTCTTTATTTTTTGAGTTGTAAAATCGCATTTTTAAATCACAAAACATATAAAAAAACTCTGCATCATAAACGGCGCGTCTCTAGCGCCGCCTGGCGGCCGACGCCGAGCTGCGCAGGCAAGATGGCGGCCGTCGTGAGGACAGCGTGCAGCTCAGGTGAGCCAGAGGTTATTCACTCGATCCGCCGTGTGCGAGAGCCGGAAACAAGCCTCGGAGCCGAGCGTCGGTGCTGTGACAGTCTTGTCGCTCGGGTCGCGGCCCGCGGTGCCGCTGTTAGTTTGAATAAAACACCGAAACCACAGAAACAAGCCTGCGAGGCTAAATCCGCTGCTAACACAGCTGCTGCGTTCAGGGTCGGTCCCTGTGCGAAGTGAGCGCAGCGATGCGTTTTCACCTGCTGAGCATGTTCAGGTGGTTGTGGAGGTGACTGCAGAGGCTGATTTGTGTCTGTTTGCTTGTTGTTGTTGTTTTATTTCTTCCTCCCAGTGTTGAGGCAGTCCAGCAGGCAGTTCAGCACCACATGTGGGGCTCAGGCTGGAGAGAAGTGGAGGAAAGAGTAAGTTCCCACTGCAGAAGTCACAATATATGTGCACAAAAAGACAGTATGATGTGCAAAAATTATATACATGTAAGTGAAAAGCTTGATTAGAAAAGTTATACTAACTTGATTTAGTTTGGAACACTTCTTGTGATGTTTACATAAGTATTTTAGTAGAAAATAATAATTTTCCACCCAATAGCTTCCATGTAATGTGACCCAGTGACTCCAAATCATTACCAAAATGTGTCAACACAGTTGAAATAAAAATAGAAGAAGCGCTTAGTTCCAACGTGAAGACGGGTCTCCTGTGTAGTAATAAATAACTTCCTAAGCAGAAGTAGTTTTGTACATCTTGATCGGGTTAACCTGCTCTGGGGCGAAAATGAGCTGATTGGCTCCCTTATTAGCCACAAGTCCTCCCATCCTCTGTTTAAGATTGTATTTGCGCTCCTCACCCCGATCACGTTGAATGATTTTAAAACATTTGTGTTTGCTTGCAGACATGGACTTCCCCGAAGCGGCACAGAATACGGCCCTCTGACAGATCTGCCTGATTGGTCGTTCGCAGGTATTAATCATTATTTTATTTAGTTTCTGTGGAGTCACAGATAACAGGAGGTACGCTCAAGCAACAGAAACCTAATTATGAGCTCAAAATGATCTTATTAAATTCACGGTGATTTAACCTTTAACCATTTATGCCAAAACAAGTCACTTTCCTCTCTTTGCAATAGTTGGACATAAAGGTGGACATTTTTTAATTTCTCATGTGTGTTAACTTTTTCTTGTTTGTGTGTCCGGGCAGATGGAAGACCAGCACCTCCAATGAAGGGACATCTGAGAAGAAAGCAAGAGAGGGAAGTCTTAGCTGTGAGTATCACACATTCGCCTTCTCTTTGGAGCGTCTCCTTATCGCTTTTTCTGTGTTTTTAATGCGTGCTTTCGTCCGTAACCTTGGCGTACTTTCTCACAGAGGCGTATCGTGATGCTGAACTCGGAGGTGGACAGAGGAATTGAGGCGTGGAGTGAAAAACAGGAAGAGGCCAAAAGAGTGGAGGAGCACAAAAAGTCTCTTTTATTCAAACCTAAGGGGAGGCTATTAATGAAGAAAAACTCTCAAAGTTAGAAACAGAATTGTCATCGTAATCCTGCTACAATTTCCTTATACTGAACACGATGTTTATAGTCAGCCTGTTGAATATATTTATGAGGACTTGTAGGTTTTCTTTACAATTTGTGTTTTTCACTACTCTGCATTAAATGTTCTTTTTCTGATTTGTTCTTTAAATATGAATTAATTATGTTAATGGTTTTGTGGGACACTTGATACAGAAATCTCTCCTGTAAATGAGCGATGTCTTGTATGGATATTTTTATATACGTAATGCTGAGTCAATGTCACTCGGCTTCCACTAGAATGCAGCATTTCTCCTTTTGTAAGGCCGTGCAAAGGCCCAAACGCCATTTTGTCCAGTGTTGGGCTCAGAGAGGAGTTTTTTTTTTTTTTTGGGCAGGCATAGGAAGGGGGGAGCTGGCAAACATAAAGTAGCTCTGATTCAGGACCTTACTGTGTATATATATATATATATATGTGCGTGTGTGTTAGAGAGAGGGGTTCACACCTTGGCATGCTGTACTAACTCAGTGTTTTTACTCAAAATATCTGACGAATGTTCGGTCGAGTCCACCTCAGTGAAGCAGCTTAGTTGAGTTTGAGTGGAGAGCCAATAAAAAGGAAACCACGTGTGACCCATCACCGGAGTAATTGACAATTTTTACAACTAGGACAAATCTGCCCTAAGACAAGAACTGAATTTGTAAGATAACACTCATTGAAAAAAAGTGTGTTTCTGGCAACATTTCGGCTCATATCAAGCTTTTGTGTTACTCATTTAAAGCTTTTTATTTTTCATGTGGCATCTCTACCAACAAAGAGGAAAAAGTCTGAATATCGAAAGTGCCGTTCTGCGGCCTGGCATCTGGAAAGATGATTAGCTGGCTGCAGCCAAGTTGGCAGAAAGGTTCATCCCACAGAAAGTGATATTTGCTGGTATTGACTCAGATTTTAAGCTGGATGAAGTCTTAATCAAGCTGCAGAAACACTTGTCTTTTGCATCATCTCACTTTAAAAGCAGAAAAAATAAATCGGCTGCGAAGAAGTGGCATAAAATCTAATTCCGGGTCTTCTTACGTGTCTTTAAAGTTGTGTTATTTTGAGTAAGGGGCTCCTGCAGGGATCTTTTGTACCTCTTTTTAAAAAAAAAAAAAAAGCATTATTGCCACACTGCTGAATCAAGCTCAGCTTTGTGTCATATGCATTTGTGGTGTGAAGGGGCCGTTTTGCAGAGACGCAGCAGAATGGCAGCTGTGCGTTCGTTAAGTCAGCACTAATTTGGGGTGACTGACTTACAAACAGACTGTTTACAGAATGAGGTAAGCCTCTCGCCTTTACTCTTTCTGCTCCCTTCCTCCTCACATTTCTCTCTCCCTCCGTCTGCCCCTTTTTTCTTTTCTCTCTCTCTTTGTCTTGTTGCAGACTTCAGCAAAGCCCCACTGTAATTAGGGCTGCTATAGCCGCTGAGTTGCAGATTCTTTTCTGTGGAGATGGGAGTCTCTTTCTCTCTCCCCCCCCCCCTCCATGTCTTAACTTTTTCATACAGTTGACCAAAGGAGCTGACTGTTTGTTGTGTAGAAGTGTGGGAGGACATTGAACAGACCGCAGAGGGTGTTAAAGATTAAAAAAAAAAAAAAAATGTAAGAAATTTCAAAGTGGCTACCAAGGCGACATTCTTCATTCACACACACATCCTCACACCTGGACCCTCAGAGACCTCCAGCTGCACCCACAGTGAGAAATGTAACTCCTCACTCTTTCACCATCTCTTCACATCCTGCCTCTTTCCGTGAGTGTCTTTCTCCTCAACAATCTCTCGTCCGACTCCTCCCACCCTCCCCCATCGCTCCCTTCCTCTCCTCCTCGTGTTGTTTTGGTTTTGGGGAAATGAGAACCAGATGTTGCTTATTGTGCAGAAGTCAGCGATGGAGGGAGGGTTGGTGGGCGTTTTTGTGTGTGTGTGTGTGTGTGTGTGTGTGTGTGTGTGGTGGTGGGGGGGGGGGGGGGGGGGGGGGATGTTAGGTGAGGTCAGTCTGCTAGGATGGAGGGCGAGGGATGGGGATTAGCTGACGGGCCTCTGTAGTTTCACCCGCAGACCAGAAACGGGGGGGGGGGTCTTGCGACAGATATGACTGGGAAGGGGGGGTGGGGGGGTTGTGGAGGGTCTGATTCAGCAACTCGTTCCCAAAGACCGCTTCCTGACCTGGGTGTTCCTGGAGTGTGGGGCACCCTGGGTAGCATGTTTAACTAAATTACACAGCCTGAACATTTTGAACTGTACATGACTGTATGAGAACTGGCACTGCAGCCTGCAATTATCTTTGTTTGTTGCTACTTGGACAGTAAACCACGTGGCTTCCTTGGTACTTGGGATATTTGTTTCCTTTTTATGCAGCTGAATTATAATTTTTTTTTTTTTTTGGCATCAGAACGAATCATTTCCACTGGTGTTTCCCGACAGTTAATTAAAAAGCTAAATGAAAAATTGCGAAGTACAAGATAAAGACAAGATTTGAAGTAGGCTAAAGTAGTGGAAGAAGTACTCAAGTCCTTTAATGAAGTACCAATACATTAGTGTAAACATACTCCATTATAAGTAAATCCCATTCAAAGTCCTGCTTACGAGTTATTAACATGTGAATGAAACCATCTGAGAAGTCATAGACAACTGAAATATAACATGGAGCCTAAAGTAAACACTTTTTTAGGTATACGGTTGCATTCAATTAAAATACGAAGTACAAGTACCTCAGAATGTACTTAGGTATTGTATTTGAGTAATTGTACTTTTTCAGCACTGGAAGTCGGGCAAAGCGAGAAAATGAGGATAAAAAGAAAAAATGCAGTTAAAGTTACAGTAGAAAGTAAATGGTGCCATAATGTAGGTCACCCAAACAAAGTCCCAGGTTGAATTGCAAGCAGCTGTCCTGGCCACTTCCTGCCTGGCATGGAGAAAGAGTGCTGAGCCCGATGGTTGTTCCTGCACCGCCCAGCCAGACTGTATGAGTTCAGCATTAAAATGGCTGACAAAGAGAGAGAGAGAGAGAGAGAAAGAGGAGAAAGAGGAATAGAAGCCAACATGGCTGCCAAAGGTTTCATCTGCGTTCATGTCCATGACCTGCAAGACAAGACGGAGAGCAGATGTTTGGCAGATGAACTTGGTAGCACTTCCAAACAGACATTCACATTACAGCATGAAAGCACCAAATGAAATGAAAAATGTGTTGTCTGACTCAGTCTGTGGAATTTGACCCCCCCTCCCCCCACTGATCATCTTTTACAACATATAAACATGATTGTCTCTTGT
Source organism: Lateolabrax maculatus (assembly GCA_031216445.1). Classification (NCBI taxonomy): domain Eukaryota; kingdom Metazoa; phylum Chordata; class Actinopteri; order Acropomatiformes; family Lateolabracidae; genus Lateolabrax; species Lateolabrax maculatus. The sequence goes on from CM062207.1 coordinate 6,777,293, forward strand.
CTGACTGCTCCGCTTTGTGCCCGTCCACAAAGATGGCATGACCACGACAGTTTAAAAGTAAAAATCTTCGACAGGGACGTGAGCCCAAAAATAATAGGCCACAAAGAAGCTTCTTGGCAACACTATACTTCACAGGTCCTGTAGTTTCCTAATCATTTCCTAGGAAGAAGCAATAAATTCCTTAGAAAGTTCATGGAAAGAATTTGGTTATAATTGTCGGGAACATGGAGACATTGTCAATCCAATAAATCCAGTAAGGGGTGGTGGGACAATTAACAGGATTCCTCAGGAATTCCTCTTATCTTATCTTTTTTCTTGTAAATTACTGGATCATTTTTACATCTTTGTTTTCAGGCCTAAAGAATACTCTAAAATGTCTCACATGCTAGAAATTACATGCAACCACCTGTGAAATAAAGCATGACTGGCTTTTTTGTGAAACAGTATCCAACATCAATCAAGCTGCAGAAACGCAGCTCTGAAACTAATTCTGATTCAGTGTTTTGCACAAAGACACTTAAAGAAATTGAACCCATGCAGAGATTAAAGGACAGTTTCTCTTCACACCCCTGGTGCTTCAGTCTGTCAGTGTCCTTTGTCCTTACAGCTCTGTCTTTAGACTTTATAAATAAATTACTTTATTAATGGTTATTACATAATTTGATAATGCTTCTAGATCTGTTGCAACACATTTTGGGTTGAAAATTATCTTTCTATTGGGTAATAATACTATTATAATGTGTATAGTATTTTAGATAATCCATTAACAAATGCTTAATATGTTAATAATATAGACATTTTCATCAATTAGTCAAATAATGTTCTAATAACTTCAATCCAAAGAATTGTTCTCATTAACGGCTTATAGCTGAAATAACCATCAATGAAGCCATTAGGTACAATTTATAAACTCTGTATAAAGAGTGCCTTAATAGAAAGTTGGACCATATCTTTGGTGACCGTCAGTATTAGTATTAAAGTATTCCTGCACAGTTCTGCAGCATCTATGTATCCATCAGTGATCCAGTGGGGCAGTGGACGTTTCTCTAGAAAGATGGATTAGTCAAAACAGTTATTGTGCAAAAGAGAGAGAGAGAGAGATCCAGTGAGACAAATGGAAACACCAGGTGACTCAGAAAGAGAGACAGAGACAGTTTGGCCAGTGGAGGAGGAAAGTGGACCAACAGATGTGAGTAGAAAAAAAAAAAAGAAATGATGGGGTCAGTCAGGTTAGTGTACAGTATATTCATGAATCAAGTCCACAGCAGCTACACCTACTGCAACAATGTTTCTGCGATGTTTTGCCCAAGAGCACTTCATGAACTGTGGTGGAAGAGGTATTCTGATCCTTCAGTGTGTTCTCCACCACAAGTAAGTAAGTAAGTCCTGCACCCAAAACCTGACTAAAGTAAAAGTAAGAAGTACTCATTCTGCAGAAAACTGCTCCCTGTCAGTGTTTTACTATTGTATCTGATGCGTTTGGATTAATATTACTGCTGCATTTATGTGTGTGTTGCATTTTACTACTGTGGTTGTTTAAGGGTTAGATCATTTTAACTCCTTTATATACTTTTGGGTATTTTAATGTACAGCAATGCCTCATGGTCTGTTAAATTTTCATATGTTTGTAGCCAGTAAGAACCGCGTATCTCTAAAAAAACAGACTTTTCATGAGCTCTGAAAAACAGCCCTGTTTTCAGCTTTGTGACAATGCTTTTTCCAGCTAAGCAAGAGGGTTTTTTAATAGTTTATTTATTTTGTGTTATACTGTGACATCGCTGGTAAAGATCCAATCAAAATCAAGATTAAAACTGCATTTATCAGGCACTTTCTATACAGTAGCGTCACACAAAGCGCTTTGCAAACAGGTAAGAGTAACCTAATTCATATAATGTATCCTGGAAAATGACTCAACCATTATTGCATACCAAGCAGATTTTCAGCAATTTTCTTTTTATGCTGGCGGTTGTTTTCCTGGATGTTGTGGTTTGCCGAGGTTGTTGTTGTTTACCGTTACACTGATTCATTTACAGTATGTGAAGAGTTAAAACAGAGAGCAGGAGGAAAAGGGTGGAAGGGGGGAGGAAAGGGCAGAGAGAGAAAGAGCAAAAACAGACCAGAGATACTTGTGGTGAGAGGAGGAGTGGTTTTAGACTGAAGCCTCATAAAAAGAACAATTTTGCAGTGGGTGAGGAAATAAGAGAGAGGGAGAAGAGGGAGGGAGGCTGCTTGCAAAAAGATTTTTTTTTTGGACAGAAATGTGCAGTGGGAAAAATATCCCCAATCCTATAAAATAATTTCTGTTTTACTGCCCTTCTCACTTCTCTCACCTCACCGCTCCTTTCTCTCTTTGCCTTTCACACACAGTTTTTCTTCACACGTTTTCACAATTACTTTTAAGAGGAGAGAGCCAAACTTTTTTTTTTTTTTCTGCATAAACCTGAACACACACACACACACACGCATAGTGCAGCCGGCTTGCCCGAGAGGTTCAGATGTTTCAAGAATACCAGATGCTCAGCTGGAACGCACTTCTCTGAAAAAATGTGACCGTTCCATCATTTTTTCCGACTCGGCACATGACTGCTGGCTTCATGTCCAAAACAACCAGCGATGGTGTAACTGTATCCAGACGGCTCCATCTGTGGCCCTCCAGCAGGCAAAAACCTGGTCTGTCCTGGTCAGGAGACACCCTGCACATCCTGAAATCCAAACCCTGAACAAATAAAAAACATAAAATACGTATACCTTTCTACTTTATTTGCAATATAAATATTCAGATGAAATTCGTTTTTGCATTTCATATGTTTGGTTTTGATATCATTTTGTGTTTGTTGTTAATATTGCTTTAATGGGTGGAGATCATTGTGTTAAATGTGCTATGAACTGTATGTGGTTGAAGTGTTTGTTGATTATACCGTGTTATACTGTAGTTGTTGTCAAAGTAACAACTAATGGGGATCCACATAAATAATAAACAGTAAAACTACACAAAATAACACACTTTAGAATATGGATATACTTTTGAAGTACAGTGTTAATGGACATGATTATCCTCCAGAACAGCACATGGAGGAAAAAATAGCAGATGTTGATCTGGTTCACAGTGAATGATGTAATCATCCTCCCAAAAACATTTTTTTTTAAAGAAAACCCATTTGCCTCCAACTACTTAACATTTCAGTGAGAAATCATAGTGAAAAACTCTCCAATTGTGAGATTTTCAAAATAAAATCTGATCCAAAGCTTCAGTTGAATACAACATCAGTCTTACAATCCAATACCACAGCTCTACCATGAAATCTCTTTACAAAGCTTATAAAGTTTTGTGTTAAAAGTGATAATTCTACTTTGTTTATCGTTGAGGTCATTTGAAAGGTGTAGGCTTGAATCCAGTGCAGATGTGCTTTTAGCTTGACGACTATTTGGGGTTTTATGAGTGAGGTTTTGAAAGGGATTCATAACAACAAGGATAGTTAATAAAGCAGCACTGCTTTCAGAATAGTTAAGATTAAATTGATTAATAGAGTGTTAGAGCCACATTTCACCTGAATATCTGGGAACTATTCAGCCGTTTTTTCCATTTTTGAGGAGTACATCTCCAAAATGTGTTTGGTTGAAGATTACGTTTGATATTGTGATTTGAAGTGTTTGTAAATATTCAGATACTGACGAAGAAATTAGGAAAGAATAGAAAAAAATGTATGACTGTTTGTAGAAAATAGTTTAATTTCACTTTAATGAAATACAAAAGTGAAAACAGGCAGGAAAAAAAAAATCTCATTCCATTTTATTGATATGATCATCATTATAAATATCATTACCATTATCATTGTTATTCACTAAATGAATTCACCTTCAATTTTGATTTGTGTAAAAAAAAAAAAAAAAGCACCATCAAAGTTCATAAATAGCATTGCTTGTTATTCTGTGCCAACATCTGTGTAATTTTGGGTGTTTCAGAGTAAAAAGAAACTCCCTGAACTCACATTTACCCCCTGGTCTGATCTAATTCATCACATGCTGAGTGTAAACTGGGATTCATTTCCATCATTGTCACGTTATGCCTCTGTCCAGCAGGACTCCAAATGACAATGTACAAAAGCAAAAAAAAAAAAAAATATATAAAAAAATCACAACTTTACCAGAAGAACAATAATAATAATAACCATACTTATAATAACAACAATTTCCCATAACAACGATGATAATTAAACAAAATTGCACCATATTGTTGGAAACTGTACCGCTTACTGACACATTTGGACAAGCAGCTCTGCTCATATCCGACAACAAACGTACTGGAATGTTTGAAAACTGTCATGTGAGATAGAAACATTGCATTTTTTAAGAAATATTTTTCCCGTCTGACTGCTTGCACTAAAAGAATCAAGCCTGTGAATCAAGTTGCAGTTATACACTGTAGCTGCGTGCAGACATAAAAAAAAGGATTCTAGTTTTTGTACCACAAGGACCGTGTTTGTTTTTAGATGTCTTGACCTTCGAGGGGGGAATCACCTTCAGCAGCCTCATGTGAAGCCTGACCTTTGTGGACATAATCCTGGTTAAACCAATACTACGTTCAAAAGTCTGCATCAGTCGATACTAACATTGTGCATAAGGGACGTACTATTATACTCAGCTCCATCAAATCCATCCAACAAGTTGGCAGGTGACAATAACTACAAATAAACAGCAGTAAGGCAAGGTATCGTTTAAAATGTTCTATACTAGTGCTGATTTCAGTACTTTACTTTGAGAAATAAATCAACAAAACCCCTTTTTTCCATTAACAAAAGGAGCCAATGTTCTCAAATGTTAATGTTGTCTAAACACAGGCAACAGTACAAGAACTTTGCCTTAATAAAAAAGTCTAAAATTGGTAAATTCTGTTCTAAATCTGGAAGTATTTGATCAAAGAATAAAGAAACAAGGTCACCAATCTGACCAGAAGTTCAATACTTACTTGACAGGTTTCAATACTATGTGCTAAGTATGAGGTTCGATACCCAGCCTTACTTAGTGGTAGAGAAGAAATCAAAGAAATACAGGAAATACTGCATAGCAATGGATTCAAGAACGAAAATGTCACGTCAAAACGAATGAATTTCAGAGTGAAACTCCCAAAAAACCCCAACAGATTTTTTTGACAGCACATGTATTTCAGAGATGATGAATTTCTGAGTAAAAACCAAACCGAAACACAGATTTCAGGAATGAATCAGACAGCAGTTCAGCTGGAGTCGTCCAGTTAAAGGAGAGGAAGGAAGGAGGGATGTTTCTTTTAATACCTGGGACGTGAGAGAGGAGAGGCGGGAGGGAAGTCGCTGATGAACATGAGTCTCTTTGTATATTTCCCTTTCTCTATGTGAGATTGTGGGTATGTTGTTAATCTCTGAACACAGAACAGTACATGTAAATAGTTAACATACAAATACACATTTTCCTGATTTCAGTTTCTAGGGCCTTTATCGTTTTTTTTTTTTCTCTCTTTTGTGGCACATACAAACCACTTAACACATCGTCCCCCTTCTGTCCCCCGTTTCGTCTGTCTTCTCTCCAGTTGCTCTCTCCTCCTCTTTCACTTCTTCCTCCTCTCAGTTTCCATCTTCACCCGGCCCTCGTTCTCTCTCTCCCTCTCTTTCTGTCCCTCTGTGGCAGTCTGTCAATCAGCCCCGCCGCGCTGTCTACACCTTGTCCAGGAGGGATCGCTGGCAGTAGAGGAGGCGTCGAGGCGTGCCGTACTTCCTGAAGAACAAAAGCGCTCCCAGAGTGACCACAACCAGCACCAGGAGGAGGAGGGGGATCACCACGGCCACCGGCCCGGCCCCGCTCTGCAATTCGTCCACCTCGATGATGATCACCTCCTCTTCCCGACCCTTCTTGGGCTCGTCATCCTTGCAGCCCATCCAGTCACTGAGCACAGACTTGGGGTAGCCGGACTCCACCTTCATGTACTGGTTGTTGAACTTCCAGTACTTGTTGGCTTTGTAGAAATAAGTGTAAGCTGCGTAAAGTGGGAAGATGAAGAGACTCGTTAGTTTCATGAGTTTTACCAGCTCTTGCGTCAGGTAGAACTGCTCTATATCTGTCAACAATAGGGCTGCAAATGATTATTTAGGAAAACTCACATCCATCTTCACTCATGATGGCAGCTTTGATGTTATCTGGGGCACCGGTCCACATGCTGATGGGCTTTGGATAACCGCTGTCCACAGTACGAGTCTGCTCGTTGAAACGGTAGTACCTGCAAACAGCACAAAAGACAGAACTGTTGAAGATCTGCAGTACAAGAAACGATTTCCTAAATTACACAGCTTCGGGTGATTCATTCGTACAACAGAAACAGATCTGTAGAGGAACACCAAGGTTCATGTCCCCAGTGTTGTTTTTGGGAATGTTTTCTACAATTACACAGAAATTACACATTATGTTTTTTTTAGGTGGATTCGGATATATTTTTAGGTCTCAATATCTTTACATTTGCATGTATATAGGCAAAATTAAAGAAATAAATGCAGCAGGACCAGAGATATCAGCTGCGTTAAAATTAGTAGTTCCACTTCCCCTCAGTCACTTCCCCTCAGCCCACAGGGATTACGGCACAGCATAACGTCAGAGGCCACTTGGAGAGCGGAGGGAAAGAGGGCGGGGGAGGAGTGGGGGATTGAAATGGAAAGCACCTGCCCTTGTACACTTCCAGCCCAAACTATCATGGCCCGCAGTTTTTTAAGTTTTCAGAAATACCTGCAGGTGTATAATTGTAATACGTCGGCACTTCGTATTTAGCTGCATCAGATTCTAAATTGAGGAATTTATGTTTGTGATCTATATCATGATTATATTATATCAATAACTATTATTGCTACGGGTTTATTACATTTTGCAAAACAGCAATTTTTCCAATGAGAAAAAACCTAATCACACCAGCAACAATCAGTCAATATTTACTGCAATTTCTTAAATTACATTTTTCAGTAAAATATAAAGCTATCAATCTGCTAACTAGGTGAGTGAACCTATACACATGTAAGCCTACCTATACAGACCTTTAAGATATTTAAGAAAAAATGAATCTACTATCTAAATAAAGTAAAATGTTGCTGCTTGTGTTAGAGTTGATTCTCCTGTAAATTGGCAACTGAATAAGCTAAAAGTACAAGTTATCAGTTGAGTTTCCTACAACTGTACAAGAAGTATGAACAGTATCTGTTTGGGCAAAGGGGAAAGAGACTAAATCTATGCATGGATCCTGCAATGTTTCATAGAAAACAGATCAGATATCAGAGTAAGAGGATGAAGAAGTGCTCTCATTCACTGGTCCTTCAAAATTAAGACCAAATTGGGAGAATAACGTTGAACTCTAAAGTTTTAACCTGCCAAACTTGTCTTCAGAAAGAAAAAACAAACACTGCAAAACCAGTTGCAAAAATCAGATCAGATTATATACATAAAATATATATATAAAATGTTCCCCATACTTCTAAGATGTGTGTGGCAAACCCTGAATAGAGGACGGACTCACTTAGTGCCTCTGAAGAAGTACGTCTGTCCCGTTGGCGTGTAGAAGAGAGCAGCATCGATCTTGTCTTTAGGTAGACCAGTGCCCAAGTCTTTCAGGCTCTTCGGGGAATCCTTTTCCATGGTGGACTCACTGAAAACCCAATACCTGTCACCTGGAGATGGAACAGAATAAACAGAAAGATGAAAGGAAGAGAAGCAGAAAAAACAGAACGAGGGAACAGTCAGAGGAGAATGAGATCAACCAGACCACTCATGACGCAGTCGTCCCAGATCTGGTTTCAATCCAATCTCACATGGAACCCACCCTTGAAGAAGACAAATTTCCCGTCGTCCCTCTCGTAGGCGGCGTTGATGTTCGAGGGCAGGCCCTTCCAGAAGTGACTGATGGTCATCGGGTAGCCTTGCAACACCTTGTTGTTGCGCACACGCCAAAACCACTTGTCCTGCAAACACACACATTCACATGGATTAGAAATACTCTAGAACGACGAAGAATCATGATAATCTATGAGAAATTCAAAATGTTCCCTTGGTTTCAGCCAGTCAAATGTGCAAAATTGGCTGCTTTTCTCGATTTTATTTTTGTAAGTTGAATATCGTTGTGTTTTGGACTACAGGTCGGACGAAACAGGCAACATGAAGCTCTGGAAAATGTTTTTCTAAACATTTTATAGGCTAAACGTCTCACTTTGTTTTTTAAGGAGCGCTATATTGTGCAAGATAGAATGGGTAGGTCGAGTTTAAAGAGCTAAACAAGACAAACAAAAATATCTTTAAGAGCCTCAATAGGCCTTTGTTTACCTGAAGACATTTTGACATGTCACAGGAAGAAAAGCAATTAGAATTTAGCTGCTTCAATTTCAGGGTCGTGGTATTGTTCAACGGAGTCGACACATGTGCTTTTCCTACTACGACAAATCAAAAAACGCCTGCTGTGAGAAAAGTCTATCGTTTGATCTCTGACTTAGGGTCTCCTGTACCTTAAATACAAACTTCTCCCCTCTGAGGACAGCGATGGTGTCAAAGTGTCCCTCACAGATGTCCGGGCCATGGTCTGGCTTGGACGGCTTCGTGGGTGGAGGGGGAGGAGGGGGAGGTGGCGCCCCGGACTTGGTTCCTGTGGGAAAGGTGTTGTGAGAGAGAGGACTGAGATGGTTCATCTCTTCACAATCTTAATATCTTTTCCTCTAAGATTGTGGGTGTTAAAAGAGGAACTTCTCTGCCAATGTATCCATAAAATTCCCAGGACCCCTCGGAGAACAACCCACCGTAGATCGCCTGGATGCCCCTGCGGTCGTCGTCTGGGAGCTCGAAGTTTTCAGTTTCAAACCACTGGTAGAAGGGGGCCATGATGGCAGAGGGGTTGTTGGAGTGCTCCAGACCCAGAGCGTGACCCAGCTCATGGACAGCCACCAGGAAAACATCATTCCCTTCAGAGAGAGAGAGAGAGAGAGAGAGAGAGAGAGAGAGAGAGAGAGAGATTTAGTCTAGTTACTTTTCGTTTCTTCCAGGATCTGCCCTTCACCGTCTGCTCTTCTCTCTCTTACCCCCCTGGTCGGTGTTCCCGGTGGTCCAGGGCTCAGCGAGGTCAAAGTGCGTGTCTCCTCCGATGCCCTGTCCGGGGAAGTAGGCATGAGCCAGGAAGCCGCCCTCGCCGTCGAACGGCGTGCTGTCGCCGTGGAAACCATCTGCGAAGGAGAGCATGATGTCTGCGAACTTGTCGACCTTGTCTCTGATGTGGCTGTAGGGGATCTCTCTGAAGGTGAGCGGGATCGCGCTCTCCCACACCTTGAAGGCCTTTCGGATGGCTTCATATGTGGCTCGCTCGCCGATCTTAGGGGTGTAGTTCTGTATGCTGTTGTAAAGGTCGGAGATACGGGATTAAGGGCTGGGATGGATGGAGTCGACTCAAAATAACACACCAAAGAGGGGTAAGAAGTAAAGATTTACTTATAAGGCACTTTTAAAAACAAAAGTTACTTAACTTCACAATAAAAGCCTTAAGCAAAAAAATATCAAATGATAGTCTGCTGTCTGTATTCAGTGTAAAATGGTACAAAAACAAGTGTGTATCGTGAATAAATGAAGAATAAAGCAGATCACTCCACTATTATTAGGAAATTACACTACAGTCCAAAAGGAACGTTAAATTCCAGATATTAATCATGTTTTCTTTAATACCTGTTGAAGTAACCGTTAGAATTTAGACAGTTTAGAGAGTGTTGGTGAGACAAAACAAGCAACACTGCTTGAAAATTGGAGTCGAGGAAATTGTGATGGCCATTTTAAGATGAATTAATAAACACTTTGAAACTAAGTGTGTACCTGAAGGTCACCTCAGACTTCTCCCACTTCAGACCCTGCAAGGCGTATCTCTTCCTCCTCATGTTGCTTTTCAGCTGCGGGCCGAACTTGTCCGGGACGCCACACCGTGGCCGGCTCATCGCCCTGGCAACAGCAAAATAAAATTTCCAATTCTAAATAGTAACCTTGCTTTCTTAAACTCTCTTAATACCTCTTTCAATCCCAAGTCATCAAATGAGCCGAAGGCCCTGACGGCTTGAAAGTCTCCAGGAATCATTTGAAACCAAAAAGTTGTGTGTTATAAAAACGTCGCTGTCAGTCAGGACTCACTCTAACGTGTTGGAGTCTATGGAGCCGGTGACGGTCAAACCGTAAAACCTCTGCATGGCTGATATCGCTGATTCAATGGACTTTGGTGAGCGGATGGCCTGGGCTCTGACATCGCCTGGAGGCAGGTAGCCATACTGCTGCAGCCAAGCCTGCAACAGAGAGAAAGTAATGCAAATATTTGTTTAGATATTGATTATAACTGTGACTGATGGACAATTATTTAATTTTCTGTTGGACAAACAGCTAAGCAGAGAGCTCCATAAGATATAACTAACTCACAGCTTCCTCTACCTGTGAACAGGTGGGTCCTCCAACAACTGAATAACCTCATAATGTTTATGAACAAAGCTGAAACTTTACACATTTTTTAAATGTCCCTTTAAGAACACAGAATATGTTATGTTATGTTCTGAAAGGGACACTATGTAGACTATCATTGGTTGAAAAAATACTAAAACAACATAACAACAGCAAAATCTAAAATCTTGGGACAAGTAAACCCTAAAACCCTAGTTTATCTTGGCAGTTACATTGAGTATACAGTGGAAAATGACATTTTTCTCCTAAAATACAAAAAATATTGTTACATTATGAGGCTTTTATTTTATACTAGGCAGTAATTAGGAGTTTAGCAACACATAATTAATTTCTCCTATTAACTTGAGTTACTCAGTCTGCTCTTAGTCAGACATGCCAGAAACAACACAAAAACCACCTGAAAACATCTTAGTCAACAAAAAAAAAAGGGATTGGCCGCTCGTACAAAGCTGTGGGTGTTTTTCTACTTTCAGTCCACTGTCAGAGCTTGTTAGGACCTGCGTCTCTGAGCTCAGATGCATCACACAGATTGCATGGTGAATAAGGAGGGCAAAGGGTGTGTGCTTGTGGGGGTTTTTTTTGTGTGCAAAGCCGACTTGTTAACCTACATATCCTCCTCTACGGCAGCCAACGCACACTGAGGTAACTCAGCACGTTAAATTTATTGTCCTCTCCTCATGCGACTGCGACACTATCCCGTTTACGAACTCTTAAAAAAAAAAAAACGACACCAAATCCTCGCATGCCCCCTTGATTTATGCCGAACCCGTTACGGGAAACTTTGTTGTGGGGTCATAAGGAGAGATGAGAGAGGCACTGGGAGCCAAATAAAACACACAATATGAAAACACTGATGTCATTTCAGTCACGATGACCCAGAAGTCTGTCTAGACTATCGTCGCCAAAGACAACTGGCGGTCGTAACGCTGGAAAAAGCAACATTTTCAGCAACATTTGGGCTCCTCAAAGCTTGAGTTTAAGATCTCCCCGCCGCTGTCCGTGGCTCTCCCCCTCCCCTCTCTCTGTCTGCACTAATGTCAACCAAAACCACCACTATTTATCTTTACACATGAAAGGCCAGTCTATTATTTCCACTGCCTGCTGCTGGTGGTCTGAGACTGGACTCTCTTAAAGGAATAGTGTTGGGAAACACATATATTTCTACCTTCGGACAGAGCCAGGCCAGCAGTTTCCCCCTGTTCCCTGTCTTCCAAGAGTGGTGTCTAACTTCTCATCTCCTGGTCCCCTTTTGTTGGGAGACTGTTAAACTCTCGAACGATGTGTTTCCACTTACGTCTCTGCACACGCAGAGTTAACGCGCAGCTTCGGCTCCCACCACACATTAAGCTGCGGAATTACCCCGAATTCCTTCGTTAGCGTCATCTAAACCTCACATATCTCTCTTGTTCCGCCATTAGTGCTGTTTTTCTCCTCAAGCCTTCCTCCAGCAAGTGAGGGGAAAAGCGTTGGGGGGGAGGGATGGAAATGTAGAAACTCGTGGGCAGGACTACCTGGCCTTATACTGCCTGGGCACACACAGCTACTGTTGGTCATGTGGTGGGCAGAGGGGCCGGAGAACAAGGTTCACTTATGACGGCCTGCAGAGAGGCAACTTATCCCCCCCCCCTCTCTCTCCATCCCTCCCCCCACAATTTCTTCAAGATCTCCCTGGATTGTTAAAGCATCTGGTTAATCTAATTTATCCCCTGATTTTCTCTGAGTCAATCCGCCTCTAACGCCGACCAAATGTGCCTTCCCTGCCTCTCCGCTGACTGCGGCCAGTGTGTGCTCTGGCTCCACTGCGGTGACGCGTCTGCTTCTATAAAAACAGCCCCCTGAAAAAGTCTCCCCCACACCGTCAAGACCTCCGCTTCTCTCCCCTGGTCCCAAACTACTCCGCACACCACCGCCGCCTCCGGTTGGGACGCCAGGTATCCCAGCGCGGACCCCTCCTCCCTGCAACTCCCAGCAGCTACCATCAAAGCTTCTCTTTATTGAGACTTGTACATGGCTGGTATTGTTGGCGTCGGGGTAGCTCGCTGCACGGCCATGTGTGGTCAGAGGTTTGGTAAACACAGCCCTGGGTCTGTGCAGAGTGTGTGTGTGTGTGTGTGTGTGTGTGTGTGCAGTGACGTGAGGTCTAAATGTATAATGCACAGACACTGAAACACAACCAGCATGATGTAAAGTTGAGCTGTGGAGCTGTGTGATGTATACATGGATTCTGTGACCCTACTGTGACCTTGTAAAAATGTATTAATTGGACGCATTTTGATTAGCTATTAATCATTTCATTAAAAAAGGGCAAACATTTGATAGTTCCCCCTTCTTAAATGTGAGGATCTGCTGCTTTTCTTTGTCTTTGATTCTAGTAAACTGAATATCTTTGGGTTTTGGACTGTTGGACAAAATAAGCAATTTGAATATGTTACTTTGGGCGTTTGGGGGGTTATTTTAACACTCTATAAATCAAATGATCAAACGATTAATCAAGGAAATGATCTACAGATTAATATATAGTGAAACATCATCAGTTGCAGCTCTAAATTCCATGAAGGTGTATCATCAATTGCACAATTAATTAGATTTACACGTGAAAATGTATAAATATTGAACACAACTGGTATATTGAGGGCTTTATGGACCAAATGATTAATCAATCATTAGTTGCATTTCTAATCCAAGATACTCTATGTTTATTGATAATCTTAAAGACACTTTAAATATCTAAAAAAACTGAGGTAGGTACGGTACGCTGCCTCCAAAGCACCCGCAATCATCTTCTTCTTAAGATCAGGACAGCAAAATCAAAATCTTGTGACAACTAAATCCTAAAAACCTACTTCTTCAGGGCTGTATTAACTTGCAAAGGGGTTCCTGGGGCATCAGTGAGCTGCTGGGCCCCCAGTGACCCTCCAATCCTCCCTGGCTCCATGTAATCGAAACTGGTCGGTGTTTTGAAAAACATGCCTGATTAATTAAATGTTTTTAATATATTGCTGTGTCTAAGAGTGCCTTTCTGTGACCAGCTTTTTAAATCTTCCAGAGAAATTCCCCTGTACTTACGACAAGTGAAACTGACTGAGCACTTGGCAGTTAGGAATCGTGCCACCATACAAGCACAAAACTGAACTAGCACAGGTTTTAAAAGTAGATTTTAACAGTGATGTCCTCCTCAAGATAAGATGATACAGCAGGACCAACTTTTTTAGGGATGCAAATGTTGCACAAACCAGTTGATACACAGTAAACCTGGAGATTTCAGGGCCCACGAGGTACTTCACAACACAAAATCACCCAATCCAGCGAGTATCAACAAATCAGAAGTGTGACCATGATGCCAGGCAGCATGTACGTGATCGTCACCCACCGCAGGACATGTGGGTGCCACCTATTGTCACACACTGTTACTCACAGCCTTGTGAGACTGAACTGTGATCTGTTTACAGGATGCACTATAAAAAAAAAGCCAACCACAACTTCCCACAAGAGTTATAAACAAAATCAAAAGAAAATTCCCCAGTTATTTTATAGCTACAGCGGTGAAAAACAAAAGGATGATGCAGTTTTCATAGGAACTGTCGCTGTCATCATCATGTGGGTGTCTGTCTATATTTATACAATACACTAATACTACTGCAAATGTGTCTTTGTCTCTAGCCAGACAAATTAGTTGAATACTTCATTTCCTGTCTTTAAATTCTCACCAGGAACGAGTGAAGAAAAAGGACGGACAAGAGGGTAAAGGACAGCAGATGATCTAAAGTGCAGAGTTACATTAGCGACGGAGAGGTAAAGACATTAGAAGGGAAGAGCGGTAAAAGAAAAGTGGGGAGAGAGAGAGGGGTTTGGAGTATGGCTGAATTTAAATCTGAGCGACTGAGTCAGTTGTTCCTCTCGCTCGGTGCCAACGGAAAAAACTGAGAATTCTGCTCATGAGTGGCTGAATCTCACATTGCCTTCATTTCTTGGCGTCTCTGACCCAGTTAGCACTCACACCAGCGCCGTGCAATATATTTTCTGCATTTACATTTCTGCTGGGTCAAACGGGATCAACTAAAATCACTGGATAGTTGCTGGATTGTCTCCTTATTCTGCTTTGGTGAAACCTTATTTAACCGATGCAAACCAACTGTAACTGATACATTAATACACTTTTTCTTTTACACACGTTTGGCAATAATTCCGCTAACATAACCAGTGGCGGAATATATAAGTATTTATTTTTACTAGTAGTTTACTCAAGTACTGCACTAAAGCACATTTTTGAGGTACATTCTAAGCTTCTTTATTCTTCCACTCAAAGGCCAATATTGTACTTGTTATTGCACTACATTTGACAGCTTTAGTTACTAATTACTTCATATTTCACACACAAAATATAAAATATGATGAATTGTTATAGAATAAACTTCCCGACACCTATGTAGCTATGTACAACTTAGGTCATGTGATGAAAACTGAGCCGTCTCCATGACAACTACTTGACATACTGTTGGGAAGATTATAATAATACACCATATTTTATAAGTTACAGTAGTATATAATTATTTATTCTGTAAGTAGAATCTTAATCTTAAAATAAATGTTGTGGAGTAAAAAGTACAATATTTCCCTATGAAATGTGGTGGAGTAGAAGTGTAAAGTGGAACAAGTACAGTAGTTGAGTAAATGTACTGAGTTGCTTTCCACCACTGCCTGTAGTCTCCTCAAAGAGCCCTACAGGTCCCGACTGTACCTCTACCAGGTGGTTGGCCAAGTCTTTGAGCTAATTTGGTTTCAGAACATCTGGCCTCCAACCAGCTGAGCACCTCAGACTAAAAACTTTAAAAAACTTTAATAATGCCTTTATCTACAAAAAAATGCACTTCTAATGTTGTGGTGGAAACTTTCTCTCTTTCATGTCCCTTATGTTAAGAAAGTGGAACTATTTTTTGGGGTGTTGAGCAAAGATAAGCTCCCTCTCTCCCTTGAAGTTCATCAGTTTCTCATTAAGGCCGATCCAGCTGATTATTTTGACGTTTCTTAAGTGACAACCGCTGCCTGTCAGAGCAGCGTGCAGCAGATCCTGAGCAAGGCTTTTTCTTTTGATGCTACATCAACAGCCACTCTAGTCGAGATAAAGAGAGAATTGAACCCAGATGTGTTTTGAGCAGATCTGTAACCCTCTGCTGGGATCAGCAGACATGTGTCTCCAGATGGCAACGGGAAATCTCGAGAAGTTTTTTAGCCAGATATGGAGAGATCCTGTTTTAGACCCCGTTGTTTTCATTGCTGCCCACTTCCTTTGCTCACAAGGTCCCACTAAGCTTTTTATTTAAGTAAAGAAAGGTTAGACAAGGCAAAAAGCTGTGAATGAAAACAGATGCTGGAGGCTGCAAAGGTACCTCAACTTCACCAGAAGCAGAGAATAGTGGAAGTCTTATTTCTCTATTGATGGAGCTTCTCCTTTCACTCAGCATGGATTAAGCGGGTTTAGCTTGTCAAAGAAGGGTGTTCAGATGTTGAGCAACACTGGAAAACCACAAAATTCCTCTCAACTCTTCTCTTTTTCTCTGTCTGAGTTCTGCTTTCTCAACCCTCCACAACCCCCCTCAAAGGAGCTTCGTCGACTTTAATTAAACGTTGATGTCACCCGGTTGGTGTTTTGTCTTTTTCCTATCATTGCTGTACCAGTTTCTGCTTGCTCCACACACAGACATGTCTATCTTTTGATCACAGGGTTCATATACAGCTCTCAGGTGATGTAACCCTGAAGCCATAATCAGCTCTTATCCTCTCTCCGCATCAGGACTGCTATCTCTGACCACCACGGCACTACGCAAACAATCTATATCAGCAGGACAAGGCATTCACTCTTCATCTGATGTGTCTCCCACACTGCGGGTTATTGTTGTTTTAGCACCGGGGTGATATATATTAGAGGTATTATCCTGCAGCTGCTAAAGGCGGCACTGCTGTAAACAGTCGTGTTTTCTCACCGTGTTTACAGACATTCATCACTGTGTCGGTGTGTTCGCCACAGGAGGGCAGCTGCCCGCGGGCCTCTTATAAACTGTCTGACTCTCTGAGTTATCCACCATGTCTGGCTTGACTCACACGCCAGCGACTTGTGGTCAGTGACTAAGGTCCTCCTTTGCTTCTTCGCGCATCCTGTCCACTCACAGAACCACAGCACAGACTCTCGTATATATCTTAAGTGAAGCTGTTTTTTTTCCCTTCCTTTCTGTCTTTTTGTTTTTTAATGGCTAATGGACTTTTTGCTCTGTGAATCAATTTCCTGTGACAGCTCGCTCTTAGAGGTGCATCCTGTCCTTAACAGAGAGACACCTTGTATATGCAGTTCCCGACAGTATGACTGAATGTGACTCAACACTGATGTTGCTCACATCGTACACCTCCTTCTGACCACTGGAGCGACCTACAGAGCGAACGTGAAACGGGCTGAGACCGGAGGCGCCCAGGGTGCTCGTACCCGATCATTTACAAAGCGGCGCGAGGGACCTGATGACAAAACGCGCTGCTTAGTTAAAAGGTTGCACTGCACTTTGGTGTCTCCAGGCCGGGAGGTGGGGGGTGGGGGGTCACAGTCTGACGGCTGGGGCCTACAGTCTCCCGGACGGAGCGCCTCGCGCCCAGCTTGTTGTGAATGCAGACCAGATTTCTACACAGGCAGACGAAAACCATTAACCCCCCCTACCCCCATCCCACCACCACCACCCTTTTTTTCCTCAGAACAAAGCAGCTCAGCTGAGGTCTCTAAACTGTGCTCGGCCCCTGCATGGCTGGATCTGCACCCCCCCCTCCCTCCCTCCCTCGTCTTCCTCCTCCTTCACAAGCCACAAGAGTTTAGACTCATGACATTTTTCCTCTGGATGAAGTTCCATCTCTTGTTACAGTTTCTACTCAGATGGGCCCTTTTGAGCAGCTCTGAGCAGAGGAGGTCAGCAGTGTTTGGGGGAGGGAGAATAAACATGAAGGGAACATAAACAGTCGCTCCCTTACTGTTGCAAGATGAAGGAAAGCCTAGTAAACATTAGAAAAAAAACTACAGATATCAGCAAAACTACAATTCCCTGTGATTATACAATAAGAAGAGAGTAAACAAGATTATTGTGCAAGTTAGGCTGTATATCTAAATTCTTCAGGAATACTGGAGAAACTGCACTTGGGAAACTTAAAGTAAAAAAACATTTGAAGTTAGGAAAATGCACATTTCAACCTGTTTACACATAACAGCTTGTATGTGTTGTAGTTCGCACTGGTCAGAGTGAATGAAGAGTGACTTTACCAGCAGACTTACCTCGGCTTTCAGCACGTCTGCAGCGACGGAGGTAAAACCCCAGCAGCAGAGACCACAGGCCAGGGTGAGGAGCTGGGGCAGCATATTCTTCTACCTACAAACTGCCCCGAAAAAACCGTTCAGGAAACTTAACTTTCTGCACGGATCCCCGCCGTCCCGACGGCAAACGACGGGAAAGAAGAAATCAAAACAAAAAGCTTCCGATGCGACTCCGTTGCGCTTTTAAAAACGTGGCAGGGAAACTTTTCTCTCGTATCCTGCATGGACACTCTGAGCGCAGCAGGCAGCTTTTTCTTTTTTTCCTTTCTTTTTTTTTTTTTTTTTGTTGTTTTTTTCCTGCACAACAGCGACTCCCTTAAAGCTTTTAGAGCCGAGTGGGACTGAGCGCTCAGATCATCAGGTGGCTGTGAGAAAACGCTCCGCTGGTGTTAACCAAAGCCTCACAGTGTGGCCTCCTCTCCTCCGGCAGGGCTGTCTGCAGCGCGTGTGGACGTGGTCAGAAGAGAGACAGAGAGAGAGAGACAGAAAGAGAGAGACAGAGAGAGAGAGAGAGACAGAGAGAGAGAGGGAGAGAGAGAGAGAGAGACAGAGAGAGAGAGACAGAGAGAGAGAGACAGAAAGAGAGAGAGAGACAGAGAGAGAGAGGGAGAGAGAGAGAGAGGGAGAGGGAGAGAGAGACGGATTTTCCTCTGGGTCCTCCTCCAGATGTGCAGACGTCATTTTTTTTTTTTTCATGTTTATCTCCTTTATATGATACGATTTGAATGCTTTTTTTGACTGTATTTTGAGGCACATTAAAGAAGTTCACAGTTTAAAAATACTTCATTGCAGGTGAAGGTCCTGCAGTCAGAATACTTCCCTTACTTTACTCTTCTAAATGTATGAGCCAGTTACTCTTTACTTGAAAGAATTAGACATTTCATCAAAAACCATATAATCAATTTATAAAGTTTGAAGAGTGCATGCAGTACATACATACATTTGGCTGATATCACTTCTGTACTTTTAAGTAAGTACACATGTAAATGCATGACCTTTGCAGTATTTTTGAACTGCAGTATTGTTACTTTCACTTAAAGTCTCCTTCCACTCAAACACATGTTTTGCTTGTTGTTACTTTACCTGGATGTTTGAGCTGCACTGCAGGATGATGTATGTGCAGAGTTTCAAACTAGAAAGCTGTTTTATTACATTTGTCTGCTGGAGTAGTCTGCTTTTAATGAGCTAATCTAACTTTTAGTTGTGACAAAAACATTTCAGACCCAAATTAACATCCCAAGTAAGACAGTGGTGGTAGAAGAATTGAAATCCGTTTTAAAAGAACTAAGAAAACAAACAAATCAAAAAGTACTTTATTACAAGTACTTCATTCAAAATCCTACTAATCCTAAAGTACTCATTATGCAAAAAAATGGCCCCTTTGTTTTAACTGGTTTATATCCTGTTAGGTGGCACAGTCCAGTGGTTCCCAACCTGGGGCTCTGGCCCCTCGAAAAGGTCGCAAGATCAATCTGAGGGATCATGAGATGATTCATTGGAAAAGAAAGAAGAAAAAACAGTTCTGCTGCAAAATTGTATTGGCTTTTCTCAAACATTTACCTCTTTGGACCATACATTTGGAAACCACTGTTTGGCCTTTGGCCCTACATCCTCAAACATGTCCGAAGGAGGTCTTTGAGTAAAAAGATCTGAATACTTTTTCTTCCAATGCTGAAACGTAGTGGAGTGTGAAGTAGCATAATATAAAAACAAAATAAGCACAGTAGCCTACTTTCCCCTACCATATTTTTGTGAATTAAACCTGATGTTGGATATTTGCGTGAACCAACACTGACACCTTGTGTTGAACAATAAACATTTCACCTTGACTCCTTTTGGACACGAGCCTCCCTGCAGGATTATAAATGAACATATGAATGTACAGTTTTGGGAATGAAGTTCAGACTTTAATGTTTAATATGAAGAAAAAACACAAGTTTTATGATTGGAGGGGCCACATCTAAGCCCCGCCCCTCACCCCGTCATCAGATGAGGTATGCGGAAGTGGGTCAGAACTTGTCAACAACAGAGGCCGACTGACATGGTAACGTACTCCGCTCCCGTCCTCTTTTTCTTTTTTCTTTTTTTTAAAAGAAAAATCAATTTATCATGTTTCCGCCGCTCCTAACCTACTTGTTGGGACTCCCTTGGCCGCCGAAACCCTCCGCGTCGAGCTCGGGAAGCTTTTCTTGTGCTGTCGCCGTCGCAAAAAAAGCGTTTTAGACGAAAACAGAAGTGAGGATGTTAGCCGTTAGCTCGGCAGGAAGCTAAGGCTCCTCGGCGAGCGGCTGCTCCCTTCAAACCGAAACTGTCCCGTAACGTTGAGGAAGGACGTTATTTCAACACCAAGGGCACAAAGTGGGGTTTTTAATCGACCAGAACTCGAGATCGTAGTAGTTTTACGTTTCTGGGAAGTAAGAGAGAGACTTTGAAAGTGTTTGTTCGGCGAGGATTTCGTCTCGGAAATGTTAGCATTCCGGGCGTCATTGTTGAGAAGCTTCTGGGAAGGAAACCGCGGCTGTGTTTGTGTTTGTGAGTAAACACAGGGTTCAAGATCAAGATAACCTCCACTTTAAGAGACCCATGTATTGTTTTCCTGCCCGGATATATGACAGTAATGGAGGGATTATGGATACTGTTGTGTCGCTCGCTTTTTTTGGGGGGCCAGATCAACTGCCCTTGAGTAAAATACCTCCGTTTGTGACTCATCAGTCAGATAAATATGTGTTTATAATGTTTCTGGTCGGAGCACTTGAACAGGTGAACCAAAAACTGTCTGAAACCAAGTGCCACATAAATAGGACGTTTACGAAATGAATTAGGAGTAAAGGTAATTTGTTTGAATTAAGAGGAAGACAAGAAAGTCTGATAATATTCAATTATAATTATGTAATTCTCACTTTGAGGTCTTACATTTTAAATGAGCAACTGCAAACTGACAGTTTTTTTCATTATTGGTTAATATGCTGATTTATTTTCTAATCGTTTGTTCTACAAAGTATTTAAAAAATAGTAAAAATTGCCCTTCACAAGTTTCCACAGTTCCAGTTTCCATTAAATGCTTCAGGCCTAATTGTAACTGTCAAATTAACTGTTTGTGTTCTCTTTCTAATTTATGGTCCAAGTTGTAGAGCAATAACATTACAAGGATATAAAGTTTTTATTAGTTGACTGGCAGACACGCCTCTCATTCGTCATCTCTCCTTTCACTTTGCAGGTGAAATCTTCATGAACAAATCCTCCTAAAGATGACGCTTCTCTGACCTTTTTATTTTTTACCCTTTTTAAGTCTTCAGTTTGGTTTATAATTTCCAACATTTTTTGAGGAGACGCATTACCACAATGACAGTCACCTACGACCTCTGTGCCCTCCTAGTTTTGACCATATCAGGTGAGTGAAAACATCTCTAATCTGTATCTCTCTAAGGCACCTATTTTAAATGTTTATCAAGCAAAGGCTTGTTTGCACTTCTCACGTCATATAACATTTACGATCTGGTGATAAAATCCCACCTAACTCGTTCTGCTTTTGCATATTTAATCCACAGCATGCAGCCGTTTTGAGCCGGCCCTCTGTACTGGTAAGGAGACAAACTAGTCACCACATTTTAGTTACATACAATGTGTCATAGTGATGAGTACTTTTATTTTTGTGTTTTTGTGCCACACTACTCCTCCAAACACATTTCTCCAAGTGTGGTGTGATAACATTAAGCTAAATTCGTGTAATGAGATTAAGGATTAAGCAAAAATAGTCAGTCTGCTGACCTTCTCTCCACGTCACAGGTTTAACACACTACACGAACACGTTGAGCTTCAAATACAGGAATGTAACCATATCTCCTTTCTCTTTCTGTTTCTCAGCCCGCTGTGGGCATTCCCTCCAAGTCTTAGACAGTAAAGTGGGACAGATCAGGAGTTCTGCTTACCACAGCTGGTCCTACCGCTTCGGCTCTACCTATGACTGCTGGATCATCAAGGGTTTGGAAGGAGAACCTATTGTTCTCAGGTAAAGGCACGGAGGGAATTTAAAATACCAGATACACAGGACTGTGCTTTTGAGTCTTGTTTTTAAAATGACCCCCTTCATGAAGAGCTGAGATTAACTAATTTGCCCCCAATTATTTGCTGTAAATCAAATACTCTAATAATACACTGAATTGAATTGAATATCATGTAGATATTCTAATGAGAAAAAACGTGCAAAGTATTGAGTATACTACATACAAAATATTGGGAAACCTGATCCTGCCCGATCCTGTTCTGTGGTGAGGATGTAATGTTATGAAAGGCTTAGGAGTCGGGAGTATGGATAAAAAACAATTAAGAAACTGTTTATGGATACAATAATCAAACAGGAAGGTTTTTCTGGTTAATCCACCTAATTAAATATCTGACAGATCAGATAAACTTAATAACATTGATGCCAAATCATATAAAAATCCAATATTGCCATAAAGCCGTCATGCTCATTGATTTGCAGTCCTAATACACCAAGAAATATTAAAGGTGTAGCTACGATGGTGTAAATTGTATGGCAACAACACACAAAATGTATTTTTATGTAAGTGAGGTTGTGTGTTCACTGATTTTACTCCTTTTAAATCTTTCTCAGCTTTTCCAAGTTTTCGGCGCGGTGTAGGAAGGAATGGGTCTCTATAAAATCATCAGCTGGGAGTGAGCCAGTCGTCCTTTGTGGCTCAAAGTTGCCACCACCAATGGAGTTCCCGGGGGGAAATATTACAGTGACACACCACTTCCTCCCGCATCAGTTTCCTGTGTCATCTTTTCTGTTGAATTACGCCAGAGGTATAACAACAGGGTGTATTTTTTCTTACACATCTCTTTGTTTCAACATTCATAAAGTGTTGTCCACTTCTACCATATCAAGGAAAAAATAAAGAGTCATGTTGTAATGTATTGCTTTTTGGGAATATGTATAACACTATTAAATACGGCCCTGCTTGCTGCATGTTCCAGTTCGTCTTGTTAAAAGACAATCTTAATTCCTCTGTTTTCTATCTAACCCCTTTCTGTTTCTACACATCCAGACTCTGGTGAATGCCCAGTAACATCCTTTGAGTGCCTGGGGGGGCGCTGCCTTCCTCTCTCTTGGCGCTGTAATGGCCAGGTGGAGTGTCTCGGCGAAGGTGCTGGTCTCGGCACAGATGAACAGGGCTGTGATGCAGAAGCGGAAACCCCAGAACCGCCAAAGTATGGCAGCACACAGAGTGAAGAGGCCCAAGACGATACATACACAGAGAGGAACCATGATAGGGACTCAGAGAGACGTAAGACACCCGAGAGAGATACAGAGTCTGATCTGTGGGCGCTGCTGAAGGAAAGGGCGGAGGAGGAGGCCCAGGTGGATCAAGAGCAGCCTCAGCCTCCCAGGGAGCTTGCTGTGACGCCCACACCCATTGAGTGGCCCTGCGGAGGCCTCCACCAGACTTTCTATGGGACATTCTCCCCTCCAGCCATCCGGGGCCCCGCGCTGTTCTGTGTCTGGACTCTGGACCCTCAGGACTCAAGGCCACTGAGACTGGACCTGCAGCAGCTGGTGCTGGGGTCCGGGGATCGACTCACCGTGTACAACAGAGGGCAAGGCAAAGGAGACATTATCAAAATTGTGAGTTTCTTCAATTGAAAAATTTGTCCAAACATTGATTTGAGCTACATAATCGCTCTTTTTATAAATTATTAAAAAAAACAACAAAAAAAACAATCTGTAACATGACATTCCTTTCCTGCATTTTGATAGATCACCAGCGCGTCTAATTACAAATCAGTCCAAGTTGAATCCCACACTGGCCTGCTGTCATTGACGTACGAGACTCTTCGTGGCTCGGAGGGGAGCGGCTTCAACGCCACGTTCCACGTCGGGACCTACTGCCCCCCTTGGGAGGGCCGGTGTGGGGGAGCAGCAGGAGGTTGCTATACCCAGGAGCAGCGCTGCGATGGGAAGTGGGACTGCCCTGAGACGGGGAAGGACGAGGAGGGTTGCAGGGGCTGCAGTCCGAGCCAGTTTGCCTGTGGAGTCGCAGGGCAGAGAGCGGTGCCGTCCGGTCACTTTGCTGGCAGACCGGTGTGCTACCCAGTCTCAGAGAGATGCAACTACCAGCTGTACTGTGCTGATGGCAGCGACGAGAGGGACTGCACCGTGTGCCAGCCAGGGACCTTTCATTGTGACAGCGACAGGTTAGTATGGTTGAGAGTTTCAGACTAAAGGCTGTTTATCTCCTTGGCTCAGAGAGGACAGTTCTCAGGTTTTCTGCTAAAATTGAGTTTCAGAGTTCAGTTCTTGACCTTGGGAATAGCATTTGACCAAGTAATCAAGTCCATTTTGAAGCTGTTCTGAAACTTTTGATAATACCACACAATGTAGGTGTTCAAACCTTCTAGGATTTTGAGACTTTAAACTTAAAAGTTGATGTTCAGAGCTTATTCTTGATCTTGAGGGGAACAATTGAAAAACAGTCTCTCTTCAAGGACCATTTTGTAGTTTTCAGCTACTGTTGTTTTGTTTTCACATAGATTGTTTTACCAAATGTGCTAAAATGGTATTTTTTTTTCATTGTGGTCAGGTTAGTCAAATATTAGAGCTAGGTGTGTCTTGGTTATAATGCAGGTGTGTGAGTCAGAGGGTGTGTGCAGAAAATAATTTAAATGGATTTTTCTGAAGTATGGGACCTAAACACTGTGTATTTTGTGGGTTTGCAGTTGTTTTGCATTTCAGTAAAATGTGCCTTATATGTCCAATTTCACTGTATTGTTGGATTCAGCATAATGAATGTATAACTGCAAACTTTAGAGCTTATATCTGACCAATTTAGAGCATATATAACACAAAAAACATCTTCTCAGCTCAAGAGCCACAGCACTACATTGTTAAACAACATTGTTAAATGCTTGATTTACTCCATTTATTGGATACAACATCTTGTTTTCACTCTTACATTATCTTAACATAACTCACAACATATTTTCAGACAGTCTAACACACGATTACAGTATTTAATCACGTGACATAACGCCTCAGGATGTAATTTCATGTGAAACTGAATCTCGCACTTGAGTTATTTCTGGACACTCTTAACACACAAACGGCCCATTGTCCCGTGTGCAGGTGTGTGTTTGAGAGCTGGCGCTGTGACGGCCAGGTGGACTGCAAGGACGGGACAGACGAGCTCAACTGCACCGTCATCCTGCCCCGCAAGGTCATCACCGCGGCAACAGTTGGCAGCCTGGTCTGCGGGCTTCTGCTGGTTATCGCCATGGGCTGCACCTGTAAACTGTACTCGCTCAGGACCAGGGAGTACAGGTAACTGTTTTGTACATCTTATCTTAGTTGTAAGCGAAGGATTCATAATTTCAGTACTAATCTTTTACTTTTCCTGTAGTTAATGCGGTATTATATTTTTGTTTGTTTGCTTTTGGAATATTTTCTTGCTCCTTTCATGCAGCATAGTAGGAATTTCTTTTAGACTGAGTGATGCCTCAGCCAGATTTTGTGCTAATAATCTGAGATAGTGAGTCACAAGTTTGTTTTCCTTACTACAAGCTTCAGTTGTTGCCAGCACCACCAGACAGCAGCTCTCAAACACATAGAAGAACCTCTCACAACACAGGCAGTACACTGTGTACTCACTCTTTATGATAAGAGAAACAAGAACGACCAGGTTGTTGCTGTAAACTGTGAGCTCCCACGCGCAATTTGTCTCAGCCATAGTGGGTTATGTCATGTGTACTCTTCTAAAAATTACATGTACAGCACTTTTTTTCATCAAGTGAAAACTTTAACTATCATAACAAAAACAATCAATGTGTGTTGGTTGTAATGTACTGTAAAAGGTAGCTATAAAAGATACATTTCTTTATTATATGTTTTATTTGTCAAAAAACCCAAATGTGCTACAGCCCAAAGCAAAGTGGGAGTGTGTAACTGCATCTAAATGTGTCTGTTTTCTGGCAGCTTGTTTGCCCCAATCAGCCGTCAGGAAGCGGAACTGATCCAGCAGCAGGCTCCTCCCTCCTACGGACAGCTGATCGCCCAGGGCATCATCCCCCCCGTGGAGGACTTCCCCACAGAAAACCCCAATGAGGTGAGAGAAAAGAGCACCACAGGAATAAGAAACTGCCTGCAGGTTTTTTGACCCGATTGATCTGATAATCAGTCATGGTCATGGTCAGGTGATACTTAGTATCTTGATACTTTTAGAGCTACAGGTCTACACTGCCTGGTACTGATACCAATATATTGACTACCTAGCTCAGCTGCTTGCCTGAAAGCTGAACTCCAGTCTTGTGTTTCGTCTTTAACCTCAGGGTCCAGTTTTTAACAGGACAAAGACACAGACTTATTTACCTTGCAGTACCATGAAATCATACTGCAGTAGGATTCAAACCCCTAACTTAAAGCGAACTTCTCCCCCAGAGTTGTCAAGGAGCATGACAACAATGGTTTAAGTTTGAATAAAAATGAGTTGGTATGAAAACCCTGCGTCTTATAAGCTGAACATGGGGAGCAATGACAATGTATTCATTCATTCATGGGAAAAGAGGCCACATGCTGAGTTGCTCATCCTTTGACTCTTCAGCCACACTGAGTACACTGTACTCTGTAGCAGCCCTTGATTTATTGGTCTTCAAGTCATGTGCTTCACTTTAGCAGCCTTATTAATCCCCAGCAGGCTGTGTGGGTTGAAGTAGAAAGAGTGTTAAGATAGAGCTAATGTGCTGTTACCATGCAGGTTCACACTAAGGTGCTTTATTATTAGATGTTGAGGACAGCTGAGGTAGCGGAGGCGGAGGGATTAAGTGTCTAAGACAAAGCACGCTCTGTCTGAGATGCGTTCGCGCTACCTAAACCTGGATCCAAGTCAAATGATTTAATACCACTTTGGGATATTGAGTTGTAGATGGTATTTCAACTTGTTTCCATTTCTTTTTAATCCTCCTCCTGGTCAGACCTCGTCTCTTTCTCTGAGGGGAATTCTCCAGCTGCTCCGTCAGGACGCCGCCAACTCCCCGCACCGCCGGCGCAGACCCCGATTCGTCCGCCGGGCTGTTCGCCGCATGAGGAGGTGGGGTCTAATCCCCAGGCCTCCCTCCAGGCCGAGTCAGGCGTCAAGCCCCAGCCAGCAGCAGTCGGACGCCGCTCCTTCTGGTCAGGAACCAGCTCACTCCACTCCCACGAGCTCCTCGTCGGCCGTGGAGGCGGTCAACCAGCCGGTGCCTCAGAAACTCGGCTTGTTGGCTCAGTCAGAGCAGCAGCAGCAGCAGCAGCAGCAGCAGCAGGAAGCACCGGCTCCTCAGCTGCCGCCACCGGTCGCATCCCCACCTCCTCCTCCGTACGCTCCCCCAGCTCCACCCTCGGTCGCTCCCCACACTCCTCCTGTCGCCGTCCCCCCGAGCAGCCCCTCTCTGGCCTCCATCTTCCACACGCTGGGCCTGAGTATCTCCCTCTTCAGAGCCTCGCCCTCTTCCTTCACCAACTCCATGCCCCTCTCCGCCTCCCCTTCTTTCTCCTCCTCCTCGTCCTCTTCAGATGACGAGGTGCTGCTCATCCCCCTGTCTGAAGACACGACTTCAGAGGATGACGTACCCATGCTCACCTGAATGACTTCCTCACCCACCCAGTACCCCCACACCCCCTCCTTTGTCTCCTCTACTCACCGATAATAACTGAAACCCAGTCTTTCCACATTTGTTTGAACTTAAGCACAGGAGTGGCCCACGGCGAGACTCACCCTCACTGTGCAAGTCTGGTGCCTTTTTGAAATTGCTTTGAGTTGGATTTGTTGACTTACAGAATCAAGTATTTGACAAATTGTTTTTTTTTTTTTTAAAGACCTTGAGAACGTGTTAAGTTTTAGACGAAAAGCATG
This sequence comes from Lateolabrax maculatus, assembly GCA_031216445.1. Classification (NCBI taxonomy): domain Eukaryota; kingdom Metazoa; phylum Chordata; class Actinopteri; order Acropomatiformes; family Lateolabracidae; genus Lateolabrax; species Lateolabrax maculatus. Next base: position 6,804,998 of record CM062207.1, read on the forward strand.
GCTGACGTATGTTCAAGAGTGAGTGTAGGTGAGTATTGGATGTGCACTTAACTAATGCTAGGCTGCACATTGAAAGGAAACTTTTGCACAGAAGACTCTTCCCTATCCAGAAACTGAGGCAGGCTACTGTCAGATTGAATGATAAGAGTTTTTAGATAACATGATGGAAAATATTGTGTTTGTATGACTGCATCTGTGTGAATGCATTTGCATTTTAGTCTTACATTGACAGTGGAGTATGTTTGTAGATGTGGATTGTCTCCACATACTTCTGCCACTTGCATCCAGTCTCATGTTATATCACAGATAAGTATAAAAACTAGAATCATTTCCCCTATTTAAGTGCCTTTTTGAGGAGTTTCCTGTAGATGGCTTCGAGGAGATTTTGTTGATTCCTGAGATACACACTGCACACCAAAACACACGGAGGCACATGTTTTCTCACATCATAGCACGCATCGACACATCAGCGGCTTTATTATAACGTGGAAAAAAAAAAGCATGTCTATTCTGCAAGCTGGCAATAACTTTTTGGGACCCCTATTTTAGTGCACATTGATTGCAACATAACTGAGTGTTTTGAGTACACACAGACTCGTGTACCCTTCCCAAGTGAATGTATGTAATCTACAAAAGCAAATGTGTCAAAAGACAATCTCTCTGGTGCCTGATTTTAGGACGTGTGTGTGTGTGTGTGTGTGTGTGTGTGTGTGTGTGTGTGTGTGTGTGTGTGTGTGTGTGTGTGTGTGTGTGTGTGTGTGTGTGTGTGTGTGTGTGTGTGTGTGTGTGGTCTGCACAGGAAGATGAGGTGCCCTAGTGATGACGGGCCCTGAATTCACAAAATAACCTCAACTTGAATCTTCAACTCTTGAGGGGAATCGATCGATCGCATTCTGTCGTCAAATTTTGACACAACAGATTTGTGGTGTGCCATTTGTATTATTGTACATTTTATGGTGTTTTTATTTCAGCAAGTTATGTCTTTTTTTGTTTTTTGTTCCTCTTAAGTTGTCCTGTTTTGCTTTGTTGAATGTATTATGGTCGATGTGGAGTAGCCACACGTTTTAAATTTGCAATGTAATGAGGTAAATATGAGAGAAAGTGATTTTATGGTTTATTAGGGTCAACTTCACTGTATATAAGTAAAAATGTGGCTGAGATTAAACAATTTGCACTTTTAGGTGCTGTGTATTGTGTGTTTTGTGTGAGTGTTTCGGGTTACTGTGGTAATTAAAATACTATAAGAAAAGACACCTAGCACCTCAGTAACAGATGACCGAGTCACTGCATTGTGCTTTGTATTCAGAAGTCATATGGAAATTCAAAGACTCTCCAGAGAGCTCTTCAGTGGTTGTTCTGGAAGAAAGGCAGATGCTCAGATCGTCACTCTGGTGTGCAGGATATAAGAAGCTGTTTGTGTTGAGGATTGAGACAACATGGATGGAACAAGGTCTCATTCGCTTACAAGGTAATAATAATGAATACATTTGATTTAATTGTTAGATCAATGCTGCGGGAAAGTGATTGTGGGAGCTGAAATTTGCTCTTTATTTAACAGTTTACAGTAGAACCATTCAAAGTGAACTCAATAGGCCACAATCTGCGCATGATTACCTTTGATTCGGCCTGGGAGACGACAATGGGGAAAACAAAATGAATCAAACTGATAACGTTTTTGATATATTCTCGTATTTCAAAATTTAGAAAGCGGGTATCTGATCCACTACATTTCATCCACCTTTTAAAGTGGCCTCATTGGCTGTCAAAAGTGCATTTTTGTTGAATGAAAGAAGCTAAATGGGGGAAAAAAAGGGGGAATCCGGACCTTATATTTTGTATGTAAGAAGAAAAAAACAATATAATTGATTGTAATATACTTGTCATTGTCTGCAGGACCCCCTCATTTTATTTTCACTGCTCTATAGACTGTTGGACATTAGTTTCATAGAAAACCTGTGTCGCTTTGAGTGAACGACGCTGCAGCAACAAAGCTTCTCAGCCAAAAACAACTAATCATCATCCTCGCTGTGACCCTGAAATAGGTTCCAGCTATAATTATGGTTTTACCTCCATCCCAGAGACTCTGGGTGGAGATGCTGGTGGTAATCGTGGTGGTGGTGGTGGTGGAGTTCCCCGGAGCCCTGCAGAAGTGCATCTTTGATGAGGTTCAGGCTCAGGCCAGGGTGGTCCGAGCTGCACCCATCCACCCAGACGGCCCACCCAACGAGCCCGGGCCCAGAGCCCGGGCCGAGCGGCGAACCAGTCGTCCAGGACGGAGGACGTCACCTCCGCGTGGCCGGTCAGTGACGCCGAGGAGAGGCCTGAGAAACACAGCCGCGCCCACTCCCGCCTCTCCACAACCAATCAGGATCTGGAACTGGATTCCAACGGAGAGCAACAGCCTATCAGAGGCTGAGAAACAGAGGCTGGAAGCAGCGGTGGAAGAGGCTGTGAGGGTGGTGTCTTCCTTACTGTCAGGTGAAAAACAGACCACGCACACACACACGCACACACACACACACGCACACCTATCATGAACTGTTGATATTTCAGTAGTGAACAGAGTTCCGGGTCCGTTGCTGCTCAGCAGAGACATCAACAAATACTGCAAGTTTCTCTGGAGGAATTCAAGTACTGCCAACTACAACAGGTGTGTACATGTAAAAGTGTGTATATGGTGTGTGTGTCTGGTTCAGACACTGGTTCAGATCTGGCCAGATGTGGATCTTCTTTATCTATAAAATGATCTAAAGGAGAGATGTCCTGAAAATAAATCTAAACAGTTACAGTCTTTCCTTCAGGTGTGGTCGAGCCAACAACAACTACAGGACTGAGACCTGTCTGGATGTGACCGTTAGTATCAGTCTGATTCTGAGTCGGATTTTGTTACAAGGAGTATACCTGTACACACAAAGAACTTAAAATCCACTACCAAATATGTAAAGCATTGTTCGCCATCTTTCTTATCAACAGATCCCAGATGATCATCTGGCTGGATGTGATATTTACGCTGAGGCTGATTCACCTCGTAGGACCGAGCTTCGTCCTCAAGGTGCTGGTCTCCCCGACACCGACTTCTTGCTGTACCTCCACGTACAGGCCACTGACAAGTGTAGAGCAGAGGTAAAGACCCACTGAAAACATTGAGATCTTTGATATTAAAAGTGTTTTAAGATAAACTGTTAATAATGGAAATGTGTATATATAAAGAAAGTTACAAAGGGTGTTACAATAAAACTCTTTGAGAGAAACAAAGTTTAAGTTTATTTATGAAATACTGTTTTTCTTATTATTATTTGCTTACAGAACAGCAGCAACAGACAAACATAACTAATAAACAAATAAAATGTATCACTGTCTATACATTGGAGACATTTCCGGGGATAACATTTCCCAACATCAGCTTATCACAACAGCAAATGTTTGAACTTTCATTCAGTGATGACAGGCTGGAAGAGTAATAAAACATATTCTTCATATTAAAATAAAATATGCTGGATTATTACACTCACCTTTATTATTTCAGGTATTTTAAGTATTTTCTCTCCTTATTTTCTGTGCACCCCTCAGCCCAATGTGTTGGCCTACGCTGTCCACTGCCAGACGGACGCCCATGGACGACCTGTGGCCGGGGTGGTGGTCATCTGCAGGGACAGACCGACAGGAGCCACATACAGCCACCAGGCTACTGTACAGGTGGATTAATGATATTAATAATAACACTTCAAGCTGTTGTTAAATGTGTGTTGAAGTGTTGAATCGTGTGCGCTCATCTGTTTTTCAGACTGTGATCCATGAGCTGTTTCATGCGCTTGGCTTCTCTAAAGATCTCTTCCACACCTGGAGAGACTGTTCGTCCACTTCTCCAGGTTTTTTAAACACATTTTGATATTTTTATGTATGTATGTACTATATCAAACTTGAATACATTATGTGGTATTACATTATTATATAATCCTGTGTGATTGCTTCATTTGTTGTGTTCTGTGTAATTCAGCCAAATGAAAAAGGGTGTGTAAAGATTGTGGGGCAGCTGAATGGAAATGGAAAAAACTAAAAATAGAAATGCCATATCATATTTTGACTAAAATAAGCAAAGATGCATTGACTCTACAACACATCTTAACTCACATTAAAGATCATATTCATTGGATGGAAAATGTTTGCACTAATGCTTTTTCCTTTGTGTTGTGCTGCAGTGGGAGCTGGCTGCTCTCCTCGAGGCAAAGTGACTCACTCTGATGGATCGGGCCAGATGAGGATTTACACCCCGTCCGTCATCTCAGCCCTGCAGAAGCACCTGGCATCCGCTGACCCTGAGCTGGGGGCGCCGCTAGAGAACCTGGTACAGTCCTGAGCAGCTCCAGCTCGACCCTTTTTCTCAGGGTCATCGTGCACTCTCCTTACATGTTGTACACTTTCCTCAGGATGTCCCTCCAGGCAGAGTGTCCTCTCACTGGGAGTCCCGGGTCCTGCAGGGCTCCATCATGGCAGCGGTGCTGGGGGACTCGACCACAGTCCGGATCGACCCGGTCACCTTGGCTGCATTACAGGATACGGGCTGGTACACTGTCAACCTGAGCCGGGCGCAGAGTCTGGTCTGGGGAGACGGTAAGGGAAGATGAAGGGACAGCCTGACTCGTGCGTCTCAAGGTTGTTGGCAGGAGAAAAAAAATATGAAATGTAATGTTAAATGTGTGTTTTTATAGGTGAAGGAGCCATGTTCGGTTCCCTGTCAACCTGTCAGGACAAGTCCTCCTCCTTTTTCTGCACCGGCAGGTAGGTTTATAATCATATATTTGTTTTCTACACAACAAGTTGTCGAATGTGGGTCACTTTTTCTTCTTTTCCCACTACATTTCCAGCACTAATGTTTGAATTATTCCTCCTTCTCAGTGGATTTGGGTGTCATTATCTTCACCTCCACAAGGGGGAGTGTCAGACCGATCAATACCTGGAGGGATGTGAAGTGTATAAACCCCTCAAGAATAGAGTAAGTTTTACTTACTCTCATGTGATTTTCTTAAAAAACATCTTCACCAAACAATATCTTTCACATTATAGAATAAAGGGAAATCTTTTTGTACTCATTATGTATCGACAGAAGTCTTTTAATCTCGAAATGTCCAAAATAATGTTAATTTTTAACACAATGCAGGAATATGGGGTCATTTCTATTTCTTGGTATTTTATTGCCATAGCAGCACCACATTCTTGCTCTGTTTCCTCCTCTTGTCCTTCAGAGTGAATGTTGGAAAGAGGAAAATGGCAGACAGCCAGCTGAGGAGGACTGGAGCGGGGAAATCTTTGGCTTTGACAGCCGCTGCTTCTCCTCCAGCCTGACCAGACAGGTGTGTGAGCATGTATGTGAATGCTTGTCACCAACGCTTTACTTAGTTTAACATTAATTTCTTCTTTCTCCACCTGTCTTTCTTTAAGAACCAGAGTCAGTTTCTTTTGTTCGGCAGCTCTGTGGAGGGCCGTTGTTACAGACACAGGTGTACTGGACCAAACAGGTACCAAATCCAGGTGTCTGGCTCTGAATGGGTGGACTGTCCAGCCGGGGACACCATTCAGGTAACTTGATACAACAACATGTGTAACTACAGTATAAATCAGTAAAGTCCAAAGGTACTGAACTTACTAACCACTGAGTCTGAGGTACTTGAAAGTATACTTTCCTATTAGCAAAGGATAAATGTAAAATGGAAAGAAACTGCTGCCCAAAATGTTAAAATGTGGCTGAATGACATTTGGAGAAGATTTTGTAAAAAATCAAGCTTTCTCAGTTTGAGAAAAAGTGTTTGTTATATTGTGCAACATTAAGCAAGTTGCTCAAAGGAAATATGTCTAACATATAAGTTATAACTGTAAACCAGAGTGCTAAAAGGAAATAAACATTTCTTTCTCCCCTATTCACAATTTGTTTACATGGATTTTATTAATCTATCACCATTGATGTGACAATGATATACTGATGTTTAATAATGCTGCATACAGCAACAGATCCCCAGTTCTTATTTGAAATGTAATCATATTGTCTGTTCTGCCTTTTCTGTTTTTAACCCTCAGATAAAAGGATACCAGGGTTTAGTTTCCTGCCCTGACAGGAGGTTATGTCTGTACGCTGACATTATTCCTCCCTCACACGATGTCAGTACATTTTTTGCTTCCATCACAAGGCAAGTATGACTTTAAACATGCATCCTCTTGCTTTATAGTAACTTGTAACTCATACTTACATTACTTTATTACTTTTTGGTCAGTGATCCTGTTGAGACGTTGCCCTCTGCCCAGACCGGGACCTGGTCTCCCCTCAGACCTCCTGCAGAGCTCACTGAAGCCACAGCGCTCGGCATCACCGCTGCTCTGTGTCTCCTGGCTGCAGTCGCGGTGTTTTACAGGAAACGTTGCCCCTGCAGGGTCAGGATCCACATCGCCCCAGAGGATCTCACTGATCTGTAGCAAACGCTGCCTTTAGAAACTTTGAATAGAAACTCTCAGTGTTGAAAGACGTTAATAAACTGTGATTTTGGTTTGATTTTGCTTGTTTTTTTCTCAAATTTTAATTTTAATGTGAAAGAAAAATAATTAATTCAAACAAATAGTGCCTTTTCTATTTGAATTTTTAATGAACAGAAAATCAAGCAAAGTCATTAAAGTTATCTGCTGTGAGCCCGACTCCAAAAATCATTTATCAGCTGTTTTTTTTTACCCCACAGATAATGATAATAAATTATACTAAAAAAGCCAAAATTGAATATATGTATCATTTCAATTACTTCTACTTTGGTTAAAAATCAAATCTGAAGTCATACGACCTCTTTTAAAGATATGACTGCATTAAGATATGTATCTAAGAACGTCGGTATAAGACATAATGTGGCCTAATGTGGTTGTAAAGGCTTATATATACACAACACAGATAAGCGTCTACTCTGGGTCTGTAAAGAAACCAGGTATCATCAAGCAGGTTGATGCACACACAGTGAGCTCTGTTGTTCTACCAGCAGACCACAGGTGGGACAGGCAACGCTCAGATCATGGAGATCAGTTCTCACCACAGAAGACTTGCAGCCAGGACACTGTTAGGTGAAGTTATATGAGAAAAAGAATGAGATGTTTTTAAGTAATTAATCATCCCTTTTACTCTGCTGAGGCTTGGTAAATGTGGTATGTGGCTACTTAAAGTCTGAATCATCTTCTCCGTTGACAAATACAAGTGTCTGGAGAGTCATCGCTTCTCCTGTTCAGCTGTCACAGTGATCTTATCTTGCCTCAATGCAAAGCGCACACACCCAAACTAAATACCTGGCAAGGAGAAAGGTGTTCTGGTTTCTTTTGCTGTTCATTTCTTCTTCAGGAATTCACGCAATCGGGACATAATAAAACATAATAGAATATCAGAAATCTGCTACTTTATTTACCTGTTGGAGTTCTGAAGAGCACTCACAGTCTTCACTGTTCAGGATGAGCGGCGAAATGAGAATCAAGCTTCAAGTATTTGGACCCAGAGGAGAGAAAAAGATCCTCGATCTGTGCGACAATGAAGAGCAGCTGCAGAAGATCACTGTACAGCAGTTAAAAGAGAGAATAACCAAAGAACTGAGGATAGGTAGGTGACATGACTCTTTTATTTTTTTAAAACTTCCTTAAAGGGAAAATGTGTGACTGTCTGCATTAACTGATATGTGTTAAAAAGATGTTTGCGTTGAGAAATGTGTGTGAAAACATTACATGTTTGATATTACTTATTTCACTATTCACACTATCAGTTAGAATCACTTTGGATTAAACATGTGACCTATCTATTTTCACGATTGAAATAGCCACTTGACACTAACATGTTAAAGCCTAAATCATACGGTTAATGTTAACGCTAAATTGTTACCTATTAAACCCACATTCTGTGGGAGTCTATGAGTTTTGCCATTAGACGGTTGCAGTGTAGGTGCGGCTGCAGGTCCAGTAAGGGAGAATTAAATGTATGTTTTAAGAATGATAAATAAGGCTTTATGTTTGGGATTTATTTTGAAAAGACTTTGTCAATGTCTGGTTTTGACTCCCTCTGTATGTGTGTGTGTTGGCCTGTGTGTTGTAGAAAAGGACATCCGACTGATCCACATCGATAGGGCTCTGGCCCCAGACTCTGCTTTCCTCTCTGAATTTGGAATCCAACATTTGTCAGTCATTTACATCATTCTGAGAGTCCCGGGGGGTGGAGGGCCTGTTCCGGGGGAGGGAGATGGTGGATTGGGTGACAAGGAGGGCAACAACCGAAGTATGGAAAGACTATGTTATTTATAAACCTACTCTGGATATATCTGTTCCCTACTGGGACACATTTTCATAACAAACCACTTCAGAGGCCCAAACAGTGACCTCAACTGCCTCTCTGTGTGAATTTAGAGTAAAAAGAAACCCATAACATAATCCTGTAAATGGAAGATTTTTTTAAACCAATTTTCACTGTTTATTTATTTTTTTTTTTTTCTTCTCTGGATTGATAATTGAATTTAAATGATATTGTTATGCACTGTGTATGTCTGCTGTTTGAATCATGTATAATCAAAGTGGAACAGAGTTACATGGGTGTGACTGAAGCTTGCACTTGCTCTGCCAGCCTTTGAACTGGTTCGGGCAGGTGGGTAACATACTGTGCATATCACTGTCATGCCAGTGACTTTGTTTGTGTGAAAAAACTAACTTGCATTAGACTAATCTAAGAGCAGCATTAACCATTGTGCCTTTTAGCTGGACCTGAATTAAAAAAAAATGAAAAAGGTTTAAGGATGATCTGTCTGAGTTGTGTTTTATGACCTATCTTTGTTTTTTCTTTTACTGCTGTATTAACTGATGTGTGACTGTCTGCATTAACTGATATGTGTTAAAATATGTTTGTGTTGAGAAATATGTGTGAAAACATTACATGTTTGACATTACTATTCACACTGAACACTCGACTGTACCAGTTCTTCTGTCAATACCCTTTTCTTTGTATGCACCTATGAAACTTTTCATGCGTAAGTATGAAACTGAAGCATTTTCAATTGACTTATGGAAGATCATCAGACTCAGAAATGGCCTAAAGAAAATATAAAATGTGTCATTATGTATATAGGTCAAAGGGTTGATTGTTTTAATCCTAAAATGTAAAGAAATCTTAAAAAATATGCAGGCCTATGTTTTTTGTTGTTTCTGACTTGGTTTCTTTTTCATCAGTGTCAGCAATATTCAGTGTTATTTTGGGATTGAGCTGTAGAGGGGGCGAGAGCTCCTCCAGGGCCTCTGCAAAACTGACTACATATCAGGTCACTGTTTTACTGTCATTTAACTCTTTTTCGATATACAGGAAAGTATTCACATACATACTGGTTGGTTAGACATCAAATATACACTCTGCATCCATGTAAAGGGAAACTTTATTAAGTGATCAATTGTAAGCAGAGATCAATTGTAAGTGACAAAATTAAAAACTGAGCATTACACAACATTATGAGAAAATACAGCAGATGTTTTTAATGCTCACAATATACATGAACAAATAAGCCTATAAGCTGAAACTTTTGGCTTCAGTTGTTATAATGAAATCCAACAGGACAAGAACAGCAAAGTGTGACAGAAGAAGGCTGTGAGCTACACCATCAGTAGTGAATGTGTGTGCAAATTCCCTCTTAGTGTCTGCGCCACACAGGTATGGAGGTTTGTCTGGGAGCCACACCATCACTGCAGGGGATGAAGTAAGAGCTCGTCTTCAGGCACTCAGGAGTGAGCTTCAGACACACGAAGCAGAACTCAACCTGACAGCGAGGACAGATGATGTTCTTACAGCCCGTTTTGTCGTGCTCCACCCTCTGACCACAGGTGGGACAGGCCCGGATGGAGGGACACGCGTCGACCCCCTGCACCTGAGGGAGGGCGGTGGTTCTGCAGTTCTTGAGAAGCTCGAGGTCAGTGCAGTGAATTATTGGACGGGACAACACACAATATTTGAAAATCAGTGCACTTGATTTTGTTTGAAATATGTGAATCAAAAATATTCCACCTCCATTATATTAGCGAGAAGGCAGACATCTCTATGGCTGATATCTCCAAAACTCGGCAACTACAGGTAAGAGGAAAATATGTATTTTTGATTTTAGGGTGAACTGTCCCTTTAAACGTTTTCTTAAGGAGGACAGCAGGAGGAGCCCTTCCTCCTCTTAATTTTACCTTATAGCACTACACATATCTTCATCATGAAATTCAAATACATTTTAGTGACTAAACTTCACTGACAAAATGCACAGGGGCAGTGTGTGTACTGACACAGTATTTCTATACTGAAAACCTAGTTTTAATCTTAAAATAAATTGAGCAACAACTGCTTGTGCATGGAAGTACAAAGGTGAATGTACAAACATCTCATTCTTTTTGTCATATAGCTTGACTCATTGATGGTTTGGTTTAGGACCATGTTTGAATTGAGTTTCCCAGCAAAGTACTCCCACTTCTACTGTGATACTTCCCATTATAACAAATATTGCTAGAGATCAGCATTCACTGTAGTAGGACTCAGAAATGTCGGCCAGTACTCTTATCAGCAATCTGTCAATTCAATTCGGCCAATTCTATCAAAGTGATCATGAAAATGTAATAATTATACTGTGGAGACAATCATGAGTAATGTTATTAATCAACACTGCTTCTTCATTTTTATATACTATTTATTGAACCATGTGAAAATGATAAAGAGACACAATCAAGTACTTATACAGCTGTTTGATTATTGACTGCTAAATTTAAAATAAAAAGATTACTGTTTCCAATGCAATATAACTAAATACAGTTATGAATCATTACAGAAGTGCATTGTATTCAACAAATAAATAAATAAAACAAATGTGCATAAAAGCATTAACCTTTTGTTTAGTCAGCTTCTTACTTTGAGTGACTGGATCTCTTGAAAGATGTATCTCTTTCAATTGTGGAAAGAGGGAAGTAATTATCATGCGGTGTAATATTGTTTCAAATTTTTGTATAAATACCAAAAAATATCTCAGGCTCTAACAGTTACTGAAAGCTGGTTTGGGGTTGAGTTCCTGTCTATGTAACAGTTGTATTTTTTGAGATCACAGTGTGAGAGGAATTATTTCCTCTGCCACACAGGAATAGAGGTCTGTCTAGGTGCAACACCGCTGGAGCAAAGTGTGTAATATGGGTACATGTCGTCCTCCTCCCACTCATCAGTGAGCTCTTCATCAGTGAGCTCCTCATCAGTGAGCTCCTCATCAGTGGGCTCCTCATCAGTGGGCTCCTCATCAGTGGGCTTCTCACACTCATCAGTGAGCTCCTCATCAGTGGGCTTCTCACACTCATCAGTGAGCTCCTCACACTCATCAGTGGGCTTCTCACACTCATCAGTGAGCTCCTCACACTCATCAGTTGGCTCCTCATCAGTGAGCTCCTCATCAGTGGGCTCCTCACGAATGAGCTCCTCGTGAATGAGCTCCTCACACTCTATAGTGAGCTTCAGACACACAAAACAGAACTCCACCTTACATCGGGGACAGACAACATTTTGACAGTGAGCTCTGTTATGCTCCAGCAGCAGACCACAGGTGGGACAGGCACGGATGCAAGGACAGCCAGTGACCCCTCTCACATTCTTGAAGACGATATCTGGACAGTTTTTCAGTATTTCTAGTTGCTGATTGATGCAGCCATTGTTTTCACAGCGGTCTGAACGTGGAGCCGGACCTTTCCATTCCCTCAAACACTGCCAGCAGAACGTATAAGACCTTTTTCTGACAGCTGTGCACACTGTGCATTTGACTCTCAGATCATGGAGATCAGTTCTCACCACAGAAGACTTGCAGCCAGGACACTGTTAGGTGAAGTTACATGAGAAACAGAATGAATGTTTCTACATTCACCTTTGTATTTGCATGCACAACATTGTTTTCTAAGAACAGTTAGTAAATAATGTAACTGAGATACTTACTAATTTGACCCTGTCAGCATTACTCAACATTTTCTTTTCAAAGTATTCCTTTTCTTCAGGGGTCAGAAGAGCCATTTTACAAACCTCCTCGAAAGGCCACTCAGCATCACATCCAGTGAAGCCACACACAAATCTGCACTCACCCTTAAATATGGAAAGAAAAATCACAGAAAAACCTTTAAGAGTGAAATAAAATAATGTGTGAATTCTTCAGCAACTGCCAACCTGCTGCTGCTTATATGGTTCACTGCTATTAACCAACATTCATTTAAACTGACGCCCTCAGAGAATATAAATGTTCAGATTTTCATCAATTAATTTCAATTTCATGATGAAGATGTAAACAGTGAACCTTGTCCAGCAACCTGCGACACCAGTCGGTGAGAGACATCGGAGTGACCGCATGTCCGCAGGACATCTTTGCTCTGAGAGACTTGTAGTCTTTGCACAAAACTGTGAAACCAGGAGAGATGTGCAGTGTTACAAGTTAAAATAAGGCATCACTAGCGGAAGTTTATATCCTCTTGGTAATCATATTTGAGGTCTAACGCTTGGTAAATGTGACATGTGGCTACTTACAGTCTAAATCATCTTCTCCGTCGACAAACACCAGTGTTGTGTCTTGAGGGTTGTAAGATTTCTCCTGATCAGAGGTCCAGTTGCTGCTCATCTTGCCTAAATGAACTCAAACGAAATACCAGGGAGCTTTCGATTAGGTTACTTTCGTTATTCATTCAAAATATCACATGATTAACCCGTATGTGACGTGGATCATAAGAAAAACAAAACCCCACCTGATATTCGTCTATCTGTTATAGTTTCTGTTTAAAGTGAAGATCCCTCCACAGCCTGCAGTCCTCACTGGTCTGACTGTGGTTTACCTGCAAGATGTGTATCCAGGTCAAAGTACATGGACCAGTAGGAGGGCAGAAGATCATCGATGTGTGCGAGAATAAGGAGCAGATGAAGAAAGTCACTGTACGGCAACTAAAACGCAAAATTACTGAGGAACTGGCGCCAGGTAAGTGTTATGACTGGTTTTTTTTATACTTCCTTAAGGAGATTGTTTTCGGTCCCATTTGTCCGTTTTTTCAGCAGGAAATCTAACTAGAAAATAATTTTATATTGGACCTTTAAGCGCACGATTTATATTCAGTTCCAACACTGAGGCCTGAAGCAGAAAGTAGGGCGCTGAGTGAGAGTACCCTTCATATTGAACCTACTTATTGGTGCAGTTCATACACTTTATTCACAAAAATATGACAGGTGATTGTCTATTTTTTTCTATATCCATATTATATTTCCTTGTAAGCCTAATGAAAATAAAAAGTGTTTCAGTTTTAGGAGCTTTGAAAGTGCAAACAGGTCTTGCTAGATGTAATCGACATTTCTTTTAAAATGTCTATAGATCTCTACATCTAACAGGTTTACATATCGGCTCTTTTCAGTGTGATTTCAGAAAGTTTTTTTAATGACCTTTTCTGCCATAAATGGACCAGACGTCTAAACTCATCCTGTTAAATGTGAAAGTTGAATATTAAACATTTTACTTGCGATTCGTCTTATATTATTATATTATATTATATATTACTTATTATATTTTAGCTGAATAATGAGTGTCACATTTATACATGATAAACAACTACAGAATACTGTGTGTGTGTGTGTGTGTGTGTGTGTGTGTGTGTGTGTGTGTGTGTCTGCCAGCATTAGACTCAATGTGGTCATGTGATTCTTGGTTGTTCTGCATGTGACAGAATTCCCCTAAAAACACCAGATATTATTTTTGTTTCCTCTTATCTTGTTTCACTTTCTGTATCAATAAACAAGTCTGAAGAGTCTTTGAATTCGTAACTTTACAGGCTTAGCTGCATAATGGGAATCCAAGTCAATAGCTCACTCTGTCCTTTGTTTCTATTTATTTATTATGAAATTGAATCACAGTCCGTGCAAATGGATTTTGCATTGTCTACACAAATAACAAAAAAAGAGACAAAGGCAAAGAAAAGGAAACAAACAACTTAAAATGAGACAGGTGAAGAGGAAAATAATTAGAATTAGTTTAGTATCATTGAGATGATTTTCAGCAATAACTGTCAGATGAGAATTATCTGCAATGCTGCAGGACTCAGGATCATCAACTTTGTCTATCTTGTAACTGTCATAAATAGACCAGACGTCTGAACTCGTCCTGTTCAATGTGAAGGTTTAGATTGTAAACTGGATATTAAACATTTATTAATGCTTAGATTTTACTTCTGCTTTAAGGTGATGACTTGCGGATCGTCTTTGGATCCAAGGTCCTGGAGGAAGGGACCACTCTGGTGTCCTCCAAGATCCGCCACATGTCCACAGTTCACACAGTGCTGAGAGTGCCCGGAGGCTGATGGAGGAAAGTTGCAAAATGCAGGACTGTTCATTACCTGAAGAATCATATATTGGAGTTTCTCACTGAACTGGGGACCCTCTCTAGGTTTCTCATGCTCATCTCTTACCTGCAAACCAAGAGATCATCTCCTGTTCTTTCCTCCTTACCTGGCTCTCCCCACATTACGAACACAGAACTGTCATTTTATCCCTCTGTTGGACATTAACTTTTCTCCCAGCCTGGACTCTCCCCTGTCTTCCAGTCTCATCCAGTCTTACACGGGTTACCTTTATTATTATTCTATTTTCTTGCATGGGTTACACTGAAGTCTGGCCTAACTGCAACCCTAAGTTATTGATTAATGATGGATTTAATTGTGTGTCTTGTGCCCAATGTATCTAACTATAGCACCTTTAGGTCTTAAATTAAACTTCAGGTGGTTTCCTTACTTTACCTGTTAATTTCCATGAAGTCATGTGATTCTTGGTTGTCCTGCACGTAATGGAATCTCCCTAATACACCAGATAATAATTTGTCTACCTCTTGTTTCACTTTCTGTATCAATAAACAAGTTTAAAGAGCACTCCTTACAGTCCTGACTTTACAGGCTCAGCTGCATAATGGAAATCCATGTCATCATAAATGGACCCTGAGGAGGGGGAAAGATCACTGTACTGCAATTTAAAAAGATAATTACTAAACAACTGGTGACAATAATGTGTAATGACTCTTTAGGGAGATTATTGAAGCAGACAATTACGTCAGTTATGACCAGGCAACATTGTTTTATAGAGTGATGAGTTTATCCAGTAGAAGGGGGATGATTGGTGAGGAAATGATCCGCTCAAAAGAGAAAGAAAATCAAAAGAATTCTAATCTCTGGTTTGTGACTAAAGTATCAACAGAAAAATAAAGACAAAAGTTCTCTCAGTCCTTTGTTTTTGCATTCAATTCCCAAAGCACGCCATCCCATATTCTTTAAAAAACATGTTTAGAAAAAACAAACTTAAAACACATTTCCAACACTTCAATGCATATTTTGTTGCTTGAATAGATCAAAAACAGAATTTCATAACAAAGTGGAACATTGTCTTATTTATTAAAGATTTATATCCTTAATATGAATCCATGTCACTGACCATGTCATGCAATTTCTTCCTGAATCTGCTTCCTGATTGTCAGGTGCCCTGCCCTTTTCTGTGACATCACCCCCATGAAGTCATGTGATTTCAGTCACTTGACATTAATACTAAACCTACAGTAAAAGTCCTGTTGACTAGATTCTTTCAGAACAGGAGATAAACACACTGGAGTTTAGGTGTCCCACATTCACCCAAATATATGAACAATATGGTAATCTTGTAGGACAAACATGTATGTAGTTTTCCAGCTGTGTAGTCCTATGTACTCACTTAAACAAAGTACCTGGGCTATTAGGGGTTTCCCTGTTCATTTCCATGAAGTCATGTGATTCTTGGTTGTCCTGCACGTAATGGAATCTCCCTAATACACCAGATAATAATTTGTCTACCTCTTGTTTCACTTTCTGTATCAATAAACAAGTTTAAAGAGCACTTCTTACAGTCCTGACTTTACAGGCTCAGCTGCATAATGGAAATCCAAGTCATCATAAATGGACCCTGAGGAGGGGGAAAGATCACTGTACTGCAATTTAAAAAGATAATTACTAAACAACTGGTGACAGTAATGTGTAATGACTCTTTAAGGAGATTATTGAAGCAGACAATTACGTCAGTTATTACCAGGCAACATTGTTTTATAGAGTGATGAGTTTATCCAGTAGATGGGGCTGATTGGTCAGGAGATGATCCGTCCAAAAGAGAAAGAAAATCAAAATAATTCTTCTCTTTGGTTTGTGACTATAGTATCAACAGAGAAATAAGTTATTATTATAACTCTGAATCACAATTGGGTGGAGGACAAAGACACACAAACACAGATACCATACCAAGAGGAAAATAATTATAATTAGTGTAGTATCATTAAGATGATTTTCAGCTATAACCATCTGTCTCTTTTGTTGTCACCTGTTGATTATCATGTCCAGTCCTTCTGTGGCACATTCCTCCAGAAATTCTGTTATTGCATATATTATGTGTTTGTCTGAAGAAATATTTTTCTCGCTTACTTTCCCGCCAGATGAGAATTATCTGCAATGCTGCAGGACTCAGGATCATCTGATCGATGGATCAGAGACTGCAGATTACTGTACATTTTAGTTTTGCAACGGGGCTGCTGATGACTTTGTTTATGGTGATGGCCCAGTGGTCAGAGACGTTGAGGTTGAGACCAGAGCGGAAGTGGATTGTGTGAAATTTAAGCAGTGCAGCATTTCCAGCAAATCAGAAGCTGTTCTGGGTTCAGCTGAGTCTAAAGTCTGAAGTGAGTCTGAAGTATTTTTTTGTAAGGTTTTGCTACTTTTACATAAGTAAATGATCTGAATATTTCTTCCACCATTTCTTTACAGTTATTTCACGTTGGACAAAGCTTGCACCTTTTATGAGCAGATTCACGGTTCTCAATTGACAATTCTTCATGTTACCTGTTTTGTGTGATACTTCCTGACTTGACTTTGGCCCAGAACAGGACCTGCTCCCTCCTCAGACCCCTAACAGAGCTGCAGAGCTCTGCATCGCTGATAAAACACAAATGATTTATTCAAACTAAGAGTATATATTTATTTATCTTTATTTTACAGGAAAATCAACAATGTTATATTAGGATAATAAACAAATGATCAATAATAAACAATGTGAACAGTGAAATGTAAAATGAACAGATTGAAGAAGGATATTATAGATTAAAATGACTACATACATGAGTTACCATTAAAGAAGTTAAAGTAAAATCCAGCAAAGTGATTCTTACAAACACAGAATAAATAGTTTTAAATATTAGAAATAACTCAGACATGTTAATAAGTACAATTTCAATTTAGAAGTAGACCACAAACTATGTAAATGTTTCAACTGTGGAGAGAAGGAACTAATTCTCATGTAGTGAGCGGCATTCACCACAGTGTTGAATCAACAGAATAATTACATCTGCCACACAGGAATAGAAGTCTGTCTAGGTGCTACACCAGTGGAGCAAAGTGTGTTAAACAAGGACCGGTTCAGCTTCAGGCACTCATCAATGAGCTTCAGACACACTAAACAGAACTTGACCTTACATCGGCGACAGACAATGTATTTACAGTGAGCTCTGTTATGCTCCAGCAGCAGACCACAGGTGGGACAGGCACGGATGCAGGGACAGCCAGTGACCCCCTTGACAGACTGAAAGACGATATCTGGACAGGTTCTCAGTGTTTCTAGTTGCTGATTGATGCAGCCATTGTTTTCACAGCGGTCTGAACGTGGAGCCGGACCTTTCCATTTCCTCAAACACTGCCAGCAGAACATATAAGACCTTTTTTTGACAGCTGTGCACACTGTGCATTTGACTCTCAGATCATGGAGATCAGTTCTCACCACAGAAGACTTGCAGCCAGGACACTGTTAGGTAAAGTTACATGAGAAACAGAATGAATGCTTTTACATTCACCTTTGGATTTGCATGCACAACATTGTTTTCTAAGAACAGTTAGTGAATAGTGTAACTGAGATACTTACTAATTTGACCCTGTCAGCATTACTCAACATTTTCTTTTCAAAGTATTTCTTTTCTTCAGGGGTCAGAAGAGCCATTTTACAAACCTCCTCGAAAGGCCACTCAGCATCACATCCAGTGAAGCCACATACAAATCTGCACTCACCCTTAAATATAGAAAGAAAATCATAAACAACCTTTAAGATTGAAAAAATATATAGCAAATTGTTCAGCAACTGCCAACCTGCCACTTCTTATATGGTTCACTGCTATTAACCAACATTCATTTAAGCTGCCACCCTCGGATGTAACGTGTTTGATTTAACTGCAGCTGCCGCTGAGCATTTTGTCTGTGAAGTTTAGTCACTAAAACGTGTTTGAGTTTCATGATGAAGATGTAAACAGTGAACCTCGTCCAGCAACCTGCGACACCAGTCGGTGAGAGACATCGGAGTGACCGCATGTCCGCAGGACATCTTTGCTCTGAGAGACTTGTAGTCTTTGCACAAAACTGAAACCAGGAGAGATGTGCAGTGTTACGAGTTAAAAATAAGTCATCACTAGCAGAAGTTTATATCCTCTTGGTAATCATATTTGAGGTCTAACGCTTGGTAAATGTGACATGTGGCTACTTACAGTCTAAATCATCTTCTCCGTCGACAAACACCAGTGTTGTGTCTTGAGGGTTGTAAGATTTCTCCTGATCAGAGGTCCAGTTGCTGCTCATCTTGCCTAAATGAACTCAAACGAAATACCAGGGAGCTTTCGATTAGGTTACTTTCGTTATTCATTCAACATATCACATGATTAACCCGTATGTGACGTGGATCATATAAAAACAAAACCCCACCTGATATTCGTCTATTTATTGATCTGTTATAGTTTCTGTTTAAAGTGAAGATCCCTCCACAGCCTGCAGTCCTCACTGGTCTGACTGTGGTTTACCTGCAAAATGTGTATCCAGGTCAAAGTACATGGACCAGTAGGAGGGCAGAAGATCATCGATGTGTGCGAGAATAAGGAGCAGATGAAGAAAGTCACTGTACGGCAACTAAAACGCAAAATTACTGAGGAACTGGCGCCAGGTAAGTGTTATGACTGGTTTTATGTTTTTTATACCTCCTTTGTCCGTTTAATGACTTTGTCTATCTTGTAACTGTCACAAATGGACCAGACGTCTAAACTCATCCTGGTAAATGTGAAGGTTTAGATTGTAAACTGGATATTAAACATTTATTAATGCTTAGATTTTACTTCTGCTTTAAGGTGACGACTTTCGGATCGTCTTCGGATCCCAGATCCTGGAGGAAGGGACCACTCTGGTGTCCTCCAAGATCCGCCACATGTCCACAGTTCACACAGTGCTGAGAGTGCCCGGAGGCTGATGGAGGAAAACCCCGCAGAGTCTCAGTAACAACTGTGTGTCCTCACTCCGTCCTTCCTTGATGATCTTTATTTATGATCTTTATCAGTGCAAATGGATTTTGCTCCTGCATAAGCAAAACAATATTTTGTGTCAGAACAAATCTTCAAAACTCAGTTAAATTATTTACAAATAAAACAAATTAATTTGAGATAATGAAAGTAACATTTTCAAAATGCAGGACTTTAATACCAAGTATTTTTATGGTGTGAATACTTCTTCCACCACTGTAATTAGTTTACAATGATTTCAATATAGCACAACTAATGTGACAATGACTGTAGTTATTCAAAGCTACTTACAGAACCTTTTATAAGCAGCTTTGTGATTCTCATTCGACATTTATTCATATTATGTTTTTTTGTGATACTTCCTGATTTCCTTTAGGCCCAGAACATGTGATGTTTAATTGGACTGTTCATTACCTGGATGGTAATCTGCAGTTTCTCTCTCTTGGTTTCTCATGTTGAAGACTTTTCTCTGTAGAATCTTTAACTGCAAACCAAGAGATCATCTCCTGTTACATTAGTGACTCTTTGTGTTCATTTGCTCAAATGACTCTTGTTAAGAGACTTTTATTCAACTGAGAACTAAACCAAAGAAGAAGAACTAACTGCAACCCTGGGTTATTAATTAATGACAGACTTAATTGTGTGCCTGGTGCCTAATTTTCTAACTATATCACCTTTAAGCCTTAGATTAAGCTTCAGGTGGGTTTTTGTTACCTTTGCTTTTCATTCCATGAAGTCACGTGATTCTTGTTTGTCCTGCGTGTGATGGAATCTTCCTGATACACCAAATATCATTTGTTTACCTGTAATCTTGTTTTATGACTACAGTATCAATAGACAAATAAAGACAAATGCTCAGTCAGTCCTTTGTTTTAGTTTTTATTTCACGTGTTATTATTACATTTGAATTACATTGAATCACAATCAGTGTAAATGGCTTTTGCTCCTGCATGAACCAAAAATATTATATGTCAGAACAAATCTTTACAAGCTCAGTTAAGTTTACTTACAAAACAAAAATTAATTTTCAATAATGAAAGTAAAATTTGCAAAATGCAGGACTTTTACCTGTAACCAAATATTTTTATGGTGTGATTTTCTACATAAGTAAACGATCTTAATACTTCCTCCGCCACTGTAATTAGTTTACAATGATTTCACCACTATATCACAATTAATGTGACAATGACTGTAGTTAGAAAAAGCTACCACTAACTAACTAACTAACCAGGTTATCCTAAATTATCAGGAAAAACCAGAAAATGTATATGTGACTCTTCTTACCCTTTAAAACAGACCAGTCAGAACCAGTTTCACCAGTTAGGTCTTTTTAATCCAAGCATAGCTCAACCATGATTCAGCAGTTAAGAATAGATTTGATCAATATTTCTACCACAACATTTACTCATATTATTATTATTTTTTTATATTTACTGACTTGACTTTGGCCCAGAACAGGACCTGCTCCCCCATCAGACCCCTAACAGAGCTGCAGAGCTCTGCATCACTGATAAAACACAAATGATTTATTCAAACTAAGAATATATATTTATTTATCTTTATTTTACATGAAAAACAACAATGTTATATTAGGAGAATAAACAAATGATCAAAAATAAACAATGAAAACTGTAAAATTAACAGATTGAATAAAGATCTTTTAGAGATCAAAATGACTGCATACATGAGTTAACATTAAAGAAGAAAAATCCAGCAAAATGATTCTTACAAACACAGAATAAACAGTTTCAAATGATATGTTATTAATAACTACAATTTAGATTTTGACGTAAAAATTGTCTGTGCAACTTTCGATTGTGGTAAGAAAGAAGTAATTATCATGTGGTGTGATATTGTTCAAATTTTAGTGTAAATACAGAACAAATCTCAGGCTCTAACTGTTACTGAAATCTGGTTTGGGGTTGAGTTTCTGTCTATCTAACAGTTTAATGGCATTATGAAGAATTCAAGGTAAAAGAAAAAAAAAGAAAAAGAAAAAGGGGTATTAGTATTTCTTGAGATCACAGTGTTAAATCAAAAGAACAGTTTCCTCTGCCACACAGGAATAGAAGTCTGTCTAGGTGCCACACCAGTGGAGCAAAGTATGTAAGGTGCGCACATGTTTTCATCCTCCCACTCATCAGTGGGCTCCTCATCAGTGAGCTCCTCATCAATGAGCTCCTCACACTCTTCAGTGAGCTTCAGACACACAAAACAGAACTCCACCTTACATCGGGGACAGACAACATTTTGACAGTGAGCTCTGTTGTGCTCCAGCAGCAGACCACAGGTGGGACAGGCACGGATGCAGGGACAGCCAGTGACCCCTCTCACATCCTCGAAGACGATATCTGGACAGTTCTTCAGTGTTTCTAGTTGCTGATTGATGCAGCCATTGTTTTCACAGCGGTCTGAACGTGGAGCCGGACCTTTCCATTCCCTCAAACACTGCCAGCAGAACGTATAAGACCTTTTTCTGACAGCTGTGCACACTGTGCATTTGACTCTCAGATCATGGAGATCAGTTCTCACCACAGAAGACTTGCAGCCAGGACACTGTTAGGTGAAGTTACATGAGAAACAGAATGAATGTTTCTACATTCACCTTTGGATTTACATGCACAACATTGTTTTCTAAGAACAGTTAGTAAATAATGTAACTGAGATACTTACTAATTTGACCCTGTCAGCATTACTGAACATTTTCTTTTCAAAGTATTTCTTTTCTTCAGGGGTCAGAAGAGCCATTTTACGAACCTCCTCGAAAGGCCACTCAGCATCACATCCAGTGAAGCCACACACAAATCTGCACTCACCCTTAAATATGGAAAGAAAAATCACAGAAAAACCTTTAAGAGTGAAATAAAATAATGTGTGAATTCTTCAGCAACTGCCAACCTGCTGCTGCTTATAAGGTTCACTGCTATTAACCAACATTCATTTAAACTGACGCCCTCAGAAAATATAAATGTTCAGATTTTCATCAATTCATTTCAATTTCATGATGAAGATGTAAACAGTGAACCTCGTCCAGCAACCTGCGACACCAGTCGGTGAGAGACATCGGAGTGACCGCATGTCCGCAGGACATCTTTGCTCTGAGAGACTTGTAGTCTTTGCACAAAACTGTGAAACCAGGAGAGATGTGCAGTGTTACAAGTTAAAAATAAGGCATCACTAGCGGAAGTTTATATCCTCTTGGTAATCATATTTGAGGTCTAACGCTTGGTAAATGTGACATGTGGCTACTTACAGTCTAAATCATCTTCTCCGTCGACAAACACCAGTGTTGTGTCTTGAGGGTTGTAAGATTTCTCCTGATCAGAGGTCCAGTTGCTGCTCATCTTGCCTAAATGAACTCAAACGAAATACCAGGGAGCTTTCGATTAGGTTACTTTCGTTATTCATTCAAAATATCACATGATTAACCCGTATGTGACGTGGATCATAAGAAAAACAAAACCCCACCTGATATTCGTCTATTTATTGATCTGTTATAGTTTCTGTTTAAAGTGAAGATCCCTCCACAGCCTGCAGTCCTCACTGGTCTGACTGTGGTTTACCTGCAAGATGTGTATCCAGGTCAAAGTACATGGACCAGTAGGAGGGCAGAAGATCATCGATGTGTGCGAGAATAAGGAGCAGATGAAGAAAGTCACTGTACGGCAACTAAAACGCAAAATTACTGAGGAACTGGCGCCAGGTAAGTGTTATGACTGTTTTTATGTTTTTTATACCTCCTTTGTCCGTTTAATGACTTTGTCTATCTTGTAACTGTCACAAATGGACCAGACGTCTAAACTCATCCTGTTCAATGTGAAGGTTTAGATTGTAAACTGGATATTAAACATTTATTAATGCTTAGATTTTACTTCTGCTTTAAGGTGACGACTTTCGGATCGTCTTCGGATCCCAGATCCTGGAGGAAGGGACCACTCTGGTGTCCTCCAAGATCCGCCACATGTCCACAGTTCACACAGTGCTGAGAGTGCCCGGAGGCTGATGGAGGAAAACCCCGCAGAGTCTCAGTAACAACTGTGTGTCCTCACTCCGTCCCTCCTTGATGATCTTTATTTATGATCTTTATCAGTGCAAATGGATTTTGCTCCTGCATAAGCAAAACAATATTTTGTGTCAGAACAAATCTTCAAAACTCAGTTAAATTATTTACAAATAAAACAAATTAATTTGAGATAATGAAAGTAACATTTTCAAAATGCAGGACTTTAATACCAAGTATTTTTATGGTGTGAATACTTCTTCCACCACTGTAATTAGTTTACAATGATTTCAATATAGCACAACTAATGTGACAATGACTGTAGTTATTCAAAACTACTTACAGAACCTTTTATAAGCAGCTTTGTGATTCTCATTCGACATTTATTCATATTATGTTTTTTTGTGATACTTCCTGATTTCCTTTAGGCCCAGAACATGTGATGTTTAATTGGACTGTTCATTACCTGGATGGTAATCTGCAGTTTCTCTCTCTTGGTTTCTCATGTTGAAGACTTTTCTCTGTAGAATCTTTAACTGCAAACCAAGAGATCATCTCCTGTTACATTAGTGACTCTTTGTGTTCATTTGTTCAAATGACTCTTGTTAAGAGACTTTTATTCAACTCAGAACTAAACCAAAGAAGAAGAACTAACTGCAACCCTGGGTTATTAATTAATGACAGATTTAATTGTGTGCCTGGTGCCTAATTTTTCTAACTATATCACCTTTAAGCCTTAAATTAAGCTTCAGGTGGTTTTTTGTTACCTTTGCTGTTCATTTCCATGAAGTCACATGATTCTTGTTTGTCCTGCGTGTGATGGAATCTCCCTGATCCACCAGATATCATTTGTTTACCTGTAATCTTGTTTTATGACTACAGTATCAATAGAGAAATAAAGACAAATGCTCAGTCAGTCCTTTGTTTTAGTTTTTATTTCACATGTTATTATTATAACATTGAATCACAATCAGTGCAAATGGGTTTTGCTCCTGCATGAACAAAAAATATTTTATGTCAGAACAAATCTTTACAAGCTCAGTTAAGTTTACTTACAAAACAAAAATTAATTTTCAATAATGAAAGTAAAATTTGCAAAATGCAGGACTTTAACCTGTAACCAAATATTTTTATGGTGTGATACATAAGTAAATGATCTGAATACTTCTTCCACCACTGTAATTAGTTTACAATGATTTCACCACTATAATCACAATTGATATGACAATGACATTTCCAACACTTCAATGCATATTTTGTTGCTTGAATAGATCAAAAACAGAATTTCATAACAAAGTGGAACAATGGCTTATTTCTTTGAAGATTTATATTCTTAATATGAATCCATGTCACTGACCATGTCATGCAATTTCTTCCTGAATCTGCTTCCTGATTGTCAGGTGCCCTGCCCTTTTCTGTGACATCACCCCCATGAAGTCATGTGATTTCAGTCACTTGACATTAATACTAAACCTACAGTAAAAGTCCTGTTGACTAGATTCTTTCAGAACAGGAGATAAACACACTGGAGTTTAGGTGTCCCACATTCACCCAAATATATGAACAATATGGTAATCTTGTAGGACAAACATGTATGTAGTTTTCCAGCTGTGTAGTCCTATGTACTCACTTAAACAAAGTACCTGGGCTATTAGGGGTTTCCCTGTTCATTTCCATGAAGTCATGTGATTTTTGGTTGCACTGCATGTGATGGAATCTCCCTAAAAAACCAGATAATAATTTGTCTACCTCTTGTTTCACTTTCTGTATCAATAAACAAGTTTAAAGAGCACTTCTTACAGTCCTGACTTTATATTATTCATAGAAATTGTATTAATTCATATTGACATATAAAAAAGTAATAACAACTTTTCCATAATAACTAATGTATAAGAAAATATAAGGAAAAATATTTTTTTATCTCTTTTTTAAAAACATTCTATTGAAATATAATAACTTTAAAAAATCAACTAATATTGATTTTAGGTTATGGATATTTTCATATTTTAGCGGACTAATGAGTCTCTCATTTGTACATGATAAACAACTACAGAATACTGTGTGTGTGTGTGTGTGTGTGTGTCTACCAGCATTAGACTTCATGTGGTGATGTGATTCTTGGTTGTTCTGCATGTGACAGAATTTCCCTAAAACACCAGATATTATTTTGTCTTCCTGTAATCTTGTTTCACTTTCTGTATCAATAAACAAGTCTGAAGAGCAGTCTTTGAATTCGTAACTTTACAGGCTTAGCTGCATAATGGAAATCCAAGTCAATAGAGAAATAAAGACAAATGCTCACTCTGTCCTTTGTTTCTGTCTTTATTATGAAATTGAATCACAATCAGTGCAAATGGATTTTGCATTGTCTACACAAATAACAAAAAAAGAGACAAAGGCAAAGAAAAGGAAACAAACAACTTAAAATGAGACAGGTGAAGAGGAAAATAATTAGAATTAGTTTAGTATCATTAAGATGATTTTCAGCAATAACTGTCTGTCCAGTCCTTCTGCTGCACTTACCCCCGAGAATGTTTTTCTCGCTTACTTTCCCGCCAGATGAGAATTATCTGCAATGCTGCAGGACTCAGGATCATCTGATCGATGGATCAGAGACTGCAGATTACTGTACATTATAGTTTTGCAACAGGGCTGCTGATAACTTAGTTTATGGTGATGGCCCAGTGGTCAGAGACGTTGAGGTTGAGACCAGAGCGGAAGTGGATTGTGTGAAATTTAAGAAGTGCAGCATTTCCAGCAACTCAGCAGCTGTTCTGGTCTCAGCTGAGTCAAAGTGGATATTAAAACTTCCCGAGATGGAAGGACAAAATAATTACATGGAAATGGGTCAGGTTCTGGTCCTGGCTCGTGCGTAAATAAGAGCATGACCAGAAGTTGATGCCATTGCTTAAGAGTTAAACAGAGTGAGGTTCAAAGTAGTGTGGAGCTTGAATGTAAGGTAGTGCCTTGAATGTGCCTGGATTTTACTTTAACTTTTTTTAAGTAAAATCCAGCAAAGTGATTCTTACAAACACAGAATAAACAGTTTCAAATATTAGAAATAACTCAGACATGTTAATAACTACAATTTCAATTTAGAAGTAGACCACAAATTATGTAAATGTTTCAACTGTGGAGAGAAGGAACTAATTCTCATGTAGTGAGCGGCATTCACCACAGTGTTGAATCAACAGAATAATTACATCTGCCACACAGGAATAGAAGTCTGTCTAGGTGCCACACCAGTGGAGCAAAGTGTGTTAAACAAGGACCGGTTTAGCTTCAGGCACTCATCAATGAGCTTCAGACACACTAAACAGAACTTGACCTTACATCGGGGACAGACAATGTATTTACAGTGAGCTCTGTTATGCTCCAGCAGCAGACCACAGGTGGGACAGGCACGGATGCAGGGACAGCCAGTGACCCCCTTGACAGACTGAAAGACGATATCTGGACAGTTCCTCAGTGTTTCTAGTTGCTGATTGAAGCAGCCATCGTTTTCACAGCGGTCTGAACGTGGAGCCGGACCTTTCCATTCCCTCAAACACTGCCAGCAGAATGTATAAGACCTTTTTTTGACAGCTGTGCACACTGTGCATTTGACTCTCAGATCATGGAGATCAGTTCTCACCACAGAAGACTTGCAGCCAGGACACTGTTAGGTGAAGTTACATGAGAAACAGAATGAATGTTTCTACATTCACCTTTGGATTTACATGCACAACATTGTTTTCTAAGAACAGTTAGTAAATAATGTAACTGAGATACTTACTAATTTGACCCTGTCAGCATTACTCAACATTTTCTTTTCAAAGTATTTCTTTTCTTCAGGGGTCAGAAGAGCCATTTTACAAACCTCCTCGAAAGGCCACTCAGCATCACATCCAGTGAAGCCACACACAAATCTGCACTCACCCTTAAATATGGAAAGAAAATCACAGAAACACCTTTAAGAGTGAAATAAAATATTTAGCAATTGTTCAGCAACTGCCAACCTGCTGCTGCTTATATGGTTCACTGCTATTAACCAACATTCATTTAAACTGTCACCCTCTGAAAATATAAATGTTCAGATTTTCATCAATTAATTTCAATTTCATGATGAAGATGTAAACAGTGAACCTTGTCCAGCAACCAGTGACACCAGTCGGTGAGAGACATCGGAGTGACCGCATGTCCGCAGGACATCTTTGCTCTGAGAGACTTGTAGTCTTTGCACAAAACTGTGAAACCAGGAGAGATGTGCAGTGTTATAACCTAAAAGGTACAATCAAGAAGATCAATGTAATAGTAGGTAAGTAGGCAATCATTTAAATGTGTTTAGCTCACGCTCGGTTAATGTAACATTGAGCTACTTACAATCTAATTCATCATCTCCCTCTACGAATGTAAGTGTGGAGTCCAGAGGGTCATAACACTTTTCCTGTTCGGATGTCCGACTGCTGCTTTCTTCAGAGTCAGACCTCCACTCGTTGTTAATTGGGCCTGTGAATCTTCTTCTCAGCTCATTAGAGTCACGGGGGAAAAGGTCAAATTCTGGCATACTATGATCCAAAATTCTGTCATTACTCAGATGGCATTCAGTTGTAACATGTGTGTTCTGTCTTCTCCTCCTCCGTCTAGTAGACAGTCCGCATCCCATGTTGACAGGCTATCTATCTATCCTATGAAAATAATGGCAGATTGGAACTGAAATGATGCAGGGAGACTCTTCTCTTGACTGAAGTTGTGTGACTTGAACTTGTCCTTTTCTTTTCCTTTTTTTTTCTAAACAAAATCTGATCCATCCATTAAACTGGGATCATGTGTACCTGAACACATGAGAAGAGCTGGCAGTGGTCTCACTGAACTGGCTCAGTGGAAACATGGTGATCCAGCTGAAAGTAAGTGGACCCAGAGGAGAAGAAAAGAGGAGATGCAGAGGATGACTGTGCAGCAACTGAAAAAGAAAATTTCTCCAGAACTAAGGACAGGTAAGCAAGGTAAGGTAAGTAATGTTAGAAGTCTTTCCTCTTTATTATGCATTATATATTTTATTTTCTATATAGGTGTGTAGGCTACATAAACGAGCTACTTTCTTGCTGATCGTTTCGTTCATTTCATTTAAACTTTTTATCATTAAAATTAACTTTAACTTAAAGTACTGTAAATAAAATGGCATCCGATGAGGACCAGAGCTCAAAAACAAATAACACTCTGAGTAGTCAGAGACTTGTAGTCTTTGCACAGAACTGTGATGTGCAGTGTTACAAGTTAAAAATAAGGCATCAAGAGCAGAAGTTTATATCCTCTTGGTAATCATATTTGAGGTCTAACGCTTGGTAAATGTGACATGTGGCTACTTACAGTCTAAATCATCTTCTCCGTCGACAAACACCAGTGTTGTGTCTTGAGGGTTGTAAGATTTCTCCTGATCAGTTGTCACTCAAGTGAAATCCCCAGACTGTGGACGTTTTACTTTCACTATTCATATTAACAGGGTCACGTGATATTTAGCGCCAAGGCTGTGTGACGCAAATAAATAAATAAATAAATAAAACAGAAGTTATATATGGACCTGAACATTTCAGTTTCTGTACAAATAACCCGGAGAGCACTCCAGACAATCCGCACTGGTCTGACTGCAAAGCCTCACCTGCACAATGTGTATCCAGGTCACAGTACATCCACCATTAGGAGGACACAAGACCATCGATCTGTGCGACCGTCAGGAGCAGCTGGAGCAGATGACTGTGCGGGAATTTAAAGACATAATTACTAAAATGCTGGCGCCAGGTATGTGTAATCTCTGTTTTTTTTTTCTTCCATCCTTAATGAAAGAAGAATGGATTGAAATAATGGATTTTCCTTAAAAGTTCAGTTAAATTATTTACATATAAAACACAAATTAATTTTGGATAATGCAAGTAAAATGCAGGACTTTTACCTGTAACCAAACATTTGTATGGTGTGGTGTTGTTACATAAGTAAATGATCTGAACACTTCTTCCACTGTGATTCGGTAACAGTGATTTAACCAATATTTCACAATTAATGTGTCAATGACTGTAGTTGGACAAAGCTACTTACAGCAGCTTTTATAAACAGGTTCGTGTTTCTCATTCCACACTTATTCATATTACGTTTTTTTGTGATACTTCCTGATTTCACTACAGGACCTGTTCACCCCCTCAGACCCGTACAGAGCCCACTAATATGTAATATTTATTCACTCAAACCAAATACCAGGGCTATGGTGGTTTGCAGTTACTTTTACTTTTCATCTCTATGCAGTCATGCGAGTCATCTTTGTTCTGCATGGGAAGGAATCTCCCTAAAATCACCAGATTCGTTTACCTACAGACTAAAGTTTCAGTTTCTGTATGGATAAACCAGTTTTAGGAGCACCCTGCTTACAGTCTTCACTGTACAGGCTTACCTGCAAAATGAGAGAGAAGATGCTGAGTGCACTTCATATTTATATTCTGTGTATCGGTGTTAAGCAGTTCATGATCTACATGATCTGTAGTTTTACAGAATCATCCAACATCAACCTTATGTCTATTTCAGTTACCCTGTTAATAATTTAGAAAGAATATTTTCGTTATTTTCTCATTGCATCTACAGACTTAAAACATTGTCAGGCGATGATCTATTTTTCTACAAATAAAGTAAGAGTGTATCAGTGCAAGGAGCTCTTTCAGGCCTTTATTTTTGGGTGTTTTGAAAGTGCAGAGACATTTGGCTAGATTTCATTAAAATTAGGTTTCAGATGTCTTTTAGATCTCTACATCTAACCGTTGACATATTGGCTCATTTCAATGTGATGTCATAATAATCTTTTCACCAAAAAAAAAAATCCAAAATAAACTTGAAGTTTTAGATTGCAGGCTGGATATTAAACATTTTATAATGCTTAGATTTTACTTCTGCTTTAAGGTGGCGACTTTCGGATCGTCGTCGGATCCCAGATCCTGGAGGAAGGGGCAACTCTGGTGTCCTCCAAGATCCAGCACATGTCCACAGTTCATACAGTGCTGAGAGTGCCCGGAGGCTGATGGAGGAAAACCTCTCAAGGAAACCAGGACCAGACCACTAACACCGATATTCAGAACCAGTCTCCTCACTCCGTCCTTCCTTTATGATCTTTATTTCATTTGCTATTGAATCACAGTTATTATTTTATTGAATCAAATGGATTTTGCTCCTGCATGAACAAAAAAAATATTTTTCTCAAAACAAATCTTCACAAACTCAGCACCTTTTATAAGCAGATTTCATTTGACATTTATTCATATTATGTTTACTTCCTGATTTCACTTAGGCCCAGAACATCTATAAGATAAGAACCAAATAACCCCTGTGTGTACAGAAATTGTTTTGAGAACACATTTTTTTAAAAGATTACATAATTTCTTTTGTCCTGAATACTGGGTGAAAAGTGTGTGAAGTGAATGAAATACAATCTGCTTAAAACTCAACAATCATTGACCTGTTTTCTTTCTTAAGAGGTTACCTTTATTATTATTTTGTAGCAATTTGTTTACCTGTAATCTTGTTTCACTTTGTCAATTATTACCAGGCAACATAGTTTTATAGAGTGAAATAAAATCAAAATAATTTTAATCTTTGTCTTGTGACTATAGTATCAATAGAGAAATAAATACAAATGCTCAGTCAGTCCTTTGTTATTGTTTTTATTTCATGTGTTATTATTATAACATTTAATCAAAATCAGTGTAAATGGATTTTGCTCCTGCATGAACAAAAAATATTTTGTCAGAACAAATCTTTACAAGCTCAGTTAAGTTTACTTACAAACAAAACAAAAAATAAGTTTCAATAATGAAAATAAAATTTTCAAAATGCAGGACTTTTACCTGTAACCAAATATTTTTATGGTGTGATGTTTTACATAAGTAAATTATCTGAATACTTCTTCCACGGTAATGATTTCACCCCTATAATCACAATTAATATGACAATGACTGCAGTTATTCGAAGTTACTTACAGGACCTTTATAAGCAGATTCGTGGTTCTTATTTGACATTCATTCATATTATTGTTTTTGTGATACTTCCAGAACAGCACCCGCTCACCCCCTCACACCCCTCCAATATCACCAACTTTCTTAAAACATGATGAAAAAATCACAGACAGAAAGCTCAATAAGAAAATGCATATTATTCACAGAAATTGTATTAATTCATATAAACATATATATATAAAAAAAAATCACAACATCTTTTCCATAAAAACTAACATATAAGAAAATACCAGTTAAATATTTTTGTATCTGTTCTTTTAAAAACATTCTTTTGAAATATAATAACTTTAAAAAATCAACTAATATTGTCTTTAGGTTATGGATATTTTCATATTTTGGCTGAACAATGAGTCTCTCATTTATACATGATAAACAACTACAGAATACTGTGTGTGTGTGTGTGTGTGTGTGTGTGTGTACAGAACATTGTCTACCAGCATTAGACTTCATGTGTTCATGTGATTCTTGGTTGCCCTGCATGTGACAGAATACCCTTAAAAACACCAGATATTAATTTTGTTTCCTCTTACAAGTATAAAGAGCACTCCTTACAGTCCTTACTTTACAGGCTTAGCTGCACAATGGAAATCCAAGTCAATAGAGAAATAAACAGTGAAAATGGGTTTTGCTCCTGCATGAACAAAAAGTTATTTTGTGTCAAAATAAATGTTTACAAGTCCAGTGAAATTATTTACAAATAAAACACAAATTAAGTTGACATAATAAAAGTAAAATTTGCAAAATGCAGAACTTTTACCTGTAACCGAGTAGTTTTATGGTGTGATGTACATAGGTAAATTATCTGAATACTTCAACTGTAATTAGTTTACAATGATTTCACCACTATATCACAATTAATGTGACAACGACTGTAGTTAGAAAAAGCTACTATAACTAACTAACTAACCAGGTTATCCTAAATTATCAGGAAAAAACAGAAAATGTATATGTGACTCTTCTTATTCTTTAAAACAGACCAGTCAGAACCAGTTTCACCAGTTAGGTCTTTTTAATCCAAGCATAGCTCAACCATGATTCAGCAGTTAAGAATAGATTTGATCAATATTTCTACCACAACATTTACTCATGTTATTTATTTTTTTTTATATTTACTGACTTGACTTTGGCCCAGAACAGGACCTGCTCCCTCCTCAGACCCCTAACAGAGCTTCAGAGCTCTGCATCACTGATAAAACACAAATGATTTATTCAAACTAAGAGTATATAATTAGTTATCTTTATTTTACATGAAAAATAACAATGTTATATTAGGAGAATAAACAAATGATCAAAAATAAACAATGAAAACTGTAAAATTAACAGACTGAATAAGGATATTATAGAGATCAAAATGACTGCATACATGAGTTAACATTAAAGAAGAAAAATCCAGCAAAATGATTCTTACAAACACCGAATAAACAGTTTCAAATGATATGTTGTTAATAACTACAATTTAGATTTTGACGTAAAAATTGTCTGTGCAACTTTCGATTGTGGTAAGAAAGAAGTAATTATCATGTGGTGTGATATTGTTCAAATTTTAGTGTAAATACAGAAAAAATCTCAGGCTCTAACTGTTACTGAAATCCGGTTTGGGGTTGAGTTTCTGTCTATCTAACAGTTGATTGGTATTATGTCTTGAGATCACAGTGTTAAATCAAAAGAATAGTTTCCTCTGCCACACAGGAATAGAGGTCTGTCTAGGTGCTACACCAGTGGAGCAAAGTGTGTAATATGGGCACATGTCGTCCTCTTCCCCCTCATCAGTGAGCTCCTCATCAATGAGCTCCTCATGAATGAGCTCCACACACTCTTCAGTGAGCTTCAGACACACAAAACAGAACTTGACCTTACATCGGCGACAGACAATGTATTTGCAGTGAGCTCTGTTATGCTCCAGCAGCAGACCACAGGTGGGACAGGCACGGATGCAGGGACAGCCAGTGACCCCTCTCACATCCTTGAAGACGATATCTGGACAGTTCCTCAGTGTTTCTAGTTGCTGATTGAAGCAGCCATCGTTTTCACAGCGGTCTGAACGTGGAGCCGGACCTTTCCATTCCCTCAAACACTGCCAGCAGAACCTATAAGACCTTTTTCTGACAGCTGTGCACACTGTGCATTTGACTCTCAGATCATGGAGATCAGTTCTCACCACAGAAGACTTGCAGCCAGGACACTGTTGGGTGAAGTTACATGAGAAACAGAATGAATGTTTCTACATTCACCTTTGGATTTACATGCACAACATTGTTTTCTAAGAACAGTTAGTGAATAGTGTAACTGAGGTACTTACTAATTTGACCCTGTCAGCATTACTCAACATTTTCTTTTCAAAGTATTCCTTTTCTTCAGGGGTCAGAAGAGCCATTTTACAAACCTCCTCGAAAGGCCACTCAGCATCACATCCAGTGAAGCCACACACAAATCTGCACTCACCCTTAAATATGGAAAGAAAATCACAAAAAAACCTTTAAGAGTGAAATAAAATATTTAGCAATTGTTCAGCAACCTGCTGCTGCTTATATGGTTCACTGCTATTAACCAACATTCATTTAAACTGTCACCCTCAGAAAATATAAATGTTCAGATTTTCATCAATTAATTTCAATTTCATGATGAAGATGTAAACAGTGAACCTCGTCCAGCAACCTGCGACACCAGTCGGTGAGAGACATCGGAGTGACCGCATGTCCGCAGGACATCTTTGCTCTGAGAGACTTGTAGTCTTTGCACAAAACTGTGAAACCAGGAGAGATGTGCAGTGTTATAACCTAAAAGGTACAATCAAGAAGATCAATGTCATAGTAGGTAAGTAGGCAATCATTTAAATGTGTTTAGCTCACGCTCGGTTAATGTAACATTGAGCTACTTACAATCTAATTCATCATCTCCCTCTACAAATGTAAGTGTGGAGTCCAGAGGGTCATAACACTTTTCCTGTTCGGATGTCCGACTGCTGCTTTCTTCAGAGTCAGACCTCCACTCGTTGTTAATTGGGCCTGTGAATCTTCTTCTCAGCTCATTAGAGTCACGGGGGAAAAGGTCAAATTCTGGCATACTATGATCCAAAATTCTGTCATTACTCAGATGGCATTCAGTTGTAACATGTGTGTTCTGTCTTCTCCTCCTCCGTCTAGTAGACAGTCCGGATCCCATGTTGACAGGCTATCTATCTATCCTATGAAAATAATGGCAGATTGGAACTGAAATGATGCAGGGCGACTCTTCTCTTGACTGAAGTCATGTGACTTGAACTTGTCCTTTTCTTTTCCTTTTTTTTTCTAAACAAAATCTGATCCATCCATTAAACTGGGATCATGTGTACCTGAACACATGAGAAGAGCTGGCAGTGGTCTCACTGAACAGACTCAGTGGAAACATGGTGATCCAGCTGAAAGTAAGTGGACCCAGAGGAGAAGAAAAGAGGAGATGCAGAGGATGACTGTACAGCAACTGAAAAAGAAAATTTCTCCAGTATTAAGGACAGGTAAGCTACGTTAGAAGTCTTTCCTCTTTATTATGCATTATATATTTTATTTTCTATATAGGTGTGTAGGCTACATAAACGAGCTACTTTCTTGCTGATCGTTTCGTTCATTTCATTTAAACTTTTTATCATTAAAATTAACTTTAACTTAAAGTACTGTAAATAAAATGGCATCCGATGAGGACCAGAGCTCAAAAACAAATAACACTCTGAGTAGTCAGAGACTTGTAGTCTTTGCACAGATCTGTGATGTGCAGTGTTACAAGTTAAAAATAAGGCATCAAGAGCAGAAGTTTATAGCCTCTTGGTAATCATATTTGAGGTCTAACGCTTGGTAAATGTGACATGTGGCTACTTACAGTCTAAATCATCTTCTCCGTCGACAAACACCAGTGTTGTGTCTTGAGGGTTGTAAGATTTCTCCTGATCAGTTGTCACTCAAGTGAAATCCCCAGACTGTGGACGTTTTACTCACTTTCACTATTCAAATTAACAGGGTCACGTGATATTTAGCTCTAAGGCTGTGTGACGCAAATAATAAAAAATAAAACAGAAGTTATATATGGACCTGAACATTTCAGTTTCTGTACAAATAACCCGGAGAGCACTCCAGACAATCCGCACTGGTCTGACTGCAAAGCCTCACCTGCACAATGTGTATCCAGGTCACAGTACATCCACCATTAGGAGGACACAAGACCATCGATCTGTGCGACCGTAAGGAGCAGCTGGAGCAGATGACTGTGCGGGAATTAAAAGACATAATTACTAAAATGCTGGCGCCAGGTATGTGTAATCTCTGTTTTTTTTTTCTTCCATCCTTAATGAAAGAAGAATGGATTGAAAGAATGGATTTTCCTTAAAAGTTCAATTAAATATTACAATATTACAATATTCAGTTACATATAAAACACAAATTAATTTTGGATAATGCAAGTAAAATGCAGGACTTTTACCTGTAACCAAACATTTGTATGGTGTGGTGTTGTTACATAAGTAAATGATCTGAACACTTCTTCCACTGTGATAAGGTAACAGTGATTTAACCAATATTTCACAATTAATGTGTCAATGACTGTAGTTGGACAAAGCTACTTACAGCAGCTTTTATAAACAGGTTCGTGTTTCTCATTCCACACTTATTCATATTACGTTTTTTTTGTGATACTTCCTGATTTCACTACAGGACCTGTTCACCCCCTCAGACCCGTACAGAGCCCACTAATATGTAATATTTATTCACTCAAACCAAATACCAGGGCTATGGTGGTTTGCAGTTACTTTTACTTTTCATCTCTATGCAGTCATGCGAGTCATCTTTGTTCTGCATGTGAAGGAATCTCCCTAAAATCACCAGATTCATTTACCTACAGACTAAAGTTTCAGTTTCTGTATGGATAAACGAGTTTTAGGAGCACCCTGCTTACAGTCTTCACTGTACAGGCTTACCTGCAAAATGAGAGAGAAGATGCTGAGTGCACTTCATATTCACAGTTAAGCAGTTCATGATCTACATGATCTGTAGCTTTGCAGAATCATCCAACATCAACCTTATGTCTATTTCAGTTACCCTGTTAATAATTTAGAAAGAATATTTTCGTTATTTTCTCATTGCATCTACAGACTTAAAACATTGTCAGGCGATGATATATTTTTGTACAACTAAAGTAAGAGTGTATCAGTGCAAGGAGCTCTTTCAGGCCTTTATTTTTGGGTGTTTTGAAAGTGCAGAGACATTTGGCTAGATTTCATTAAAATTAGGTTTCAGATGTCTTTTAGATCTCTACATCTAACCGTTGACATATTGGCTCATTTCAATGTGATGTCATAATAATCTTTTCACCAAAAAAAAAAATCCAAAATAAACTTGAAGGTTTAGATTGCAGGCTGGATATTAAACATTTTATAATGCTTAGATTTTACTTCTGCTTTAAGGTGGCGACTTTCGGATCGTCGTCGGATCCCAGATCCTGGAGGAAGGGGCAACTCTGGTGTCCTCCAAGATCCAGCACATGTCCACAGTTCATACAGTGCTGAGAGTGCCCGGAGGCTGATGGAGGAAAACCTCTCAAGGAAACCAGGACCAGACCACTAACACCGATGTTCAGAACCAGTCTCCTCACTCCGTCCTTCCTTTATGATTTTTATTTCATTTGTTGTTGAATCACAATCAGTGCAAATCGATTTCTGCATGAACAAAACAATATTTTGTGTCAAAACAAATCTTCACAAACTCAGCACCTTTTATAAGCAGATTTCATTTGACATTTATTCATATTATGTTTACTTCCTGATTTCACTTAGGCCCAGAACATCTATAAGATAAGAACCAAATAACCCGTGTGTGTACAGAAATTGTTTTGAGAATTCATTTTTTAAAAGATTACATAATTTCTTTTGTCCTGAATATTGGGTGAAAAGTGTGTGAAGTGAATGAAATACAATCTGCTTAAAACTCAACAATCATTGACCTGTTTTCTTTCTTAAGAGGTTACCTTTATTATTATTTTGTAGCATGGGTTACACAGAGATCAGGCCTAACTGCAACCCTGAGTTATTGAACAATGACAGATTTAACTGTGTTTGTGTTACCTACTGTATCTAACTATAGCACCTTTAGACCTTAGATTAAGCTTCAGGTGGTTTTTGGTTACCTTTGCTGTTCATTTCCATGAAGTCATGTGATTCTTGATTTTCCTGCGTGTGATGGAATCTCCCTAATACACCCGACATAATTTGTTTACCTGTAATCTTGTTTGTCAGTTATTACCAGGCAACATAGTTTTATAGAGTGATGAGTGTATCATGTAGACAAGGCTGATTGATCAGGAGATGATCCATCCAAAAGAGAAAGAAAATCAAAATAATTCTCATCTTTGGTTTGTGACTATAGTATCAATAGAGAAATCAAGACAAATGCTCACTCAGTCCTTTGTTTTTGTCTTTATTTCATGTGTTATTATTGTAACATTGAATGCAAATGGATCTTGCATTGGATTAGAGGGGGGTTGCTGTGGGGAACAAAAATACACAAACACAGATATCATTTGACTTTTTAAAATAATCTCTGATAAGAATCATTTCAACAGTTTCAGTTCAAATGCTTGTGGATGCATTATGCTCTGTTGTGGTTCAAGTATGAAAAATCTGGTAATTTTATAGGATAAACATTCATGTGGTTTTCTAGCTAAGTATCCTGACTTCTGCCTTCGCCTCAGCTAAAGGAGTGGATCAGCATCAGATGTGACGGTTAGTGGGTTTGCACCCAAACACAGACACAGACAAGGGAAGTGAGGTATGGAGGGAGATTTATTGCAGAAGTTGAGATGAAGCAGACGAGGCAGAGGGCAATAGGTCAATGGTGGAAGACCGAACCGGGCAAGGCAGAGCAGGCGGGGGGGGGGGGGGGGGGGGTGAGCGTGGCAGGCTGGGGAACCGGCGAGTATGATCCTGGAGCCACAGAGAGACAGGGTAAGTACAAGCAAAGAAAACACGAAGAGTGGCTGAAGAGCCGGAGTAGATATGGGCCTGTACTGAAAGCTGGTGAGCTGATGAGAGGCAGACAGGGAAAGGTGATGAACCGAAAGAGCCGGGAGAAAGAGGAGGGGAGACCC
Organism: Lateolabrax maculatus; assembly: GCA_031216445.1. NCBI lineage: Eukaryota > Metazoa > Chordata > Actinopteri > Acropomatiformes > Lateolabracidae > Lateolabrax > Lateolabrax maculatus. The sequence continues at coordinate 6,843,532 of CM062207.1, forward strand.
CACTTACGCCACACACAGAGACAGACGGGGAAAAACAAGAGACACGGGGGAAGAGGGAAACACAGGGGAAAACCGGAGGCACTGCCAGGCCGTGACAATATCCTCACTCAGTCTTCAAGCCTATCCTAAATTGTCATAATAAAAAAAAACAGATCATAAAAAGTTGGGTCTTGGACTCTTCTTATCCTTTAAAACAGACCAGTCAGAACCAGTTTCACCAGTAAGGTCTTCTTAATCTTTATGAACGCAGCCACAGAGGGTATAAAAGTCTCCTCTGGTTAGCCAATCCAAGCATGGCTCAACCACTGTTCTCATTATCAGTTTTGGCACTTTTGACACTTTATGACTTGACTTTGGCCCAGAACAGGAAATACCCAAACCAGCCCGTCTGGCACCAACAACCATGCCACGTTCAAAGTCACCTAAAGCACCTTTCTTCCCTACTCTGATGGTCGGTGTGAACTCCAGCAGATCGTCCTCACCATGTCCACACGCCTAAATGCGTTGAGTTGCTGCCACGTGATTGGCTGATTAGATATTTGCATTAACCAGCAGTTGAACAGAGGTGTGTGTGTGTGTGTGTGTGTGTAGTGGAGGCTATACAACACAAGTCGCTCTGTCTACACCTTAAAGATGTATATTTTTTCAAATAACAGCGTGTGTGTAGTATATATATATATATATATATATATATATATATATATATATATATTTCCTCGTGATGTGCAGCAGACAGCAGCCTGTGAAAGAAACGAAAGTGAGACTTGTTGTATAGCCTCGACTACATGTTACTGGTTTCATTACATGGTCGCCAGCTCCCGGTAAGGAAGTCTTCAATAGTTTGATGATGTTCACGTTTCACTGCCGTGTGCTCCATGTACAACTATGCAGGATTAATTTTGTGTTTTCCTTCTGAAGCGCGTTACATTGATCAAAGGTTATTCTTTTTTTTTAGTTGCTGGTCTATTTTCGCAATTATGGAGGAACCATCGTCATCTCGTAGTTATACATTAGGCCTTTATTTTGCATAAAATAACAATTTATGATGGCCAAAAATGAGACGGTCTAGCATATTTTCAGGAGAACAGCAGCTCCTCCAAATGTTAATATACTTCACCACTAGGTGGTAGGCCTACACAAGGGATGTACAGTTTGAAGAAAGTTTCAAGTTTGGAACTGAACTTGTGTTTTGTCTGTTTGTTTGTTTGTTTGCTTTGCTGGATACTGAACAGAGAAGTGAGGAGTCATAAAATGTGTATTGAGGATAAATTGGATCACATTGTGAAGACATCAGTCAGAGGAACAGGCATAACAACTGGGTGTGTTATTAACAGTGTGTGAAATTATATGCAGAGATGTAAAGGCAAAGGAAAACATTTGTAAAACTGAAGACACTATCCATTTCAGGATCGCACATGAAAACATAGAACAAGTTGGAAGAAATTAAGGCGATGGGAGAACGTGCTCCTTCTAAACAGAGTGAACGAGGACAAGATGAGACCACAAAGTCAGAAAAGCAGCAACAAACAAGAGGTAAGGTCGAATGAGGTACTTCATACCAGGATATAGAACAACATTAACATATATGAAAATCTCAGGGAAGGGACTAGTTGTTCTTGTTGTTGGACATCAGGCACTGCATCTGCTGCACAAAGGACAAGATATACAGACTTTCCTTTTGAAAGACTGTCTCAGGAACGGACTCTCTATAACCTTTACATTTTCTGGTTTGTTATGTTGAGCAGCCACAGACGTCTGGTCAGAGACGCCGTATAAAACTGTCACCACACACACTCCACTTGTCCACTTGCTGGTTAGTGTATGGTTCTATACAAAAGAACCATACTCCACAAAACTATAAAGGCTTTATTTATACATATATACTAGATAGTAGATATATGGAGCAATGAAGTACTCTCTTCTCAGAGATGTACCTGGTCAGGTGAAAACCTGAGTATAAGGCAAAGCACATTGGTTGATGTTATAGCCCTAATGTAAATAAAGTATGCTGGTAGATGTGTGTTTTCAACAACACGTAATAAAATATTTGGAGACCTGATGTGTGAAAAATTGTATATCGTTACCCACATGAAGATGTGGCCTACTCTAAATATATGGACTGAATGAGTATGTGTCTATAAGAAAGCACATTGATTAGCCATATAAAGATGCCGTGGAATGTAAAGGTTTTTTTTTCTTAAATCATAGGCTGTCCATTAAACAATGATTTATTATAAGTTAATGGAGATGGTGGAATGACACTGTGTTTTTCTTTCCTTTCAGTGAATCAGCCATGTTATTTTGGTCTGTATAATCAGGGAGCCACATGTTACCTCAACAGTGTCCTGCAAATTCTCTTCATGACACCAGAGATCCACCACAGGTTTGAAACAGCTGCTTTCATCTGTAGCAAATATAAGTACTCGGAGAGCAATTTAAATGTGAACAAAATATTATGTAAAATATTAACAGGAAACATTGTGTCATGAAGTGATTCATTTTGGTTTCAAACTTACAAAACTCACATCTGTGAGAACATCAAGACGGGCAGTAAACCGTCACTATTCACTGAGATACTTCTCTCTCCTTAAAGGTTGGATCGAAATCCAAAACAAACAGATCTTCAGTTGTTAGAAATCTTTGAAGGCCTGAAGAAAGACAGATGTGGAACAGAAAACCTCACAAAGTGTTTGGAGATTGAAAATGGTAAGTTGGCCAGTGATCATCAGAAAATCATTAAGGAGCAACAGGAAGGAAAGTCACACGGCAGCTGTAGGTTCACTGAAAAGCTTTGGTGGAACAAGTACACTGGGTTAAATCTCACTTATCATTCTGCAGTTTATCAACAATGTGATGCTGCTGAATTCCTGGATATGATTTTACATAAGGTCAGCACAGAGGCCTCTGAGGTGAGCAATTATTAAATCCATACTTGAATTTACTGGTCAACAAATCACAAAGCTGTGTTATAAGTGACATTTCTGTCTCAAGGTTTTCCAAACACAGCTGACATACACAACAAAGTGCTCCAAAGGACACAGCGTCAATAAAGAGACAACCCCATACTGGACTCATCCACTGTCACTGAGAGATACCCACGATACGACCTACAGTGTGGTAGGCAGCCAAAATTCATAGTTGTAGTTTGGTGTTTTCATGCAGCATCCACTTGTCTTATTGTTAATGTTAAAGAAGTGATAAGAAATATGGAGAGTTAATAGGGGAATACACTTTGGTCCTAGAGCAGAAAAAGTACACTTTGGGAAAGTTCATTTATTTGTCATTATTTTATGTTAGTATTGGACAACAAATTGAAATTGATGATTACAATCCGGAAAAGGATAAGATACCATAAACACAAGTTAAACCAAAGATACTGTAAAATGATTTGGTAGCAGGGAGCCCCTCTAAAGGACTCCCTGGTACCAAATCATTTTACCACCTTATGGAAAAGGACATCTGGACCAAAATCAATTTAAAAACTGCTTATCAACATTTTAAACTGCAGACGTAATGCCTTGTAGAACCAATGATTAATTAACAATTCTAATCACAGGTTACTGACTAACTTTTGCTGATGGCTAATTAGAACAACATTTCACTTGAACTGTATTGATCTCTCTTCATTTGTGCTATTTTAAGTTTTGCACACATATCAACAGTTGAAAAAAAAAGCATGTCAATAATTGCTTGGTCACAGATCTGACAAAATGGTGGATCTTATGTTTTTGCAGGAAAGAGGATTTAAAAGAATTTTCCAAACAATAACATTCAGTGGCGACAACTTGGTGTACTGCGAAGAATGTGAAAAGAAAACAGAAGCGACCACTGTGAGTTTTCAGACACCAACTGCAACCTGAACAAATGTTATATTAGAACCAAATGAACACTTTGATTACTTTACAATAATCTATTGATCAAAATCAGTTGTGTTTCATAACCTTTGTTGTGTTGTTTAGGGATGTGAGATGGTGGAATCTCCTCAGATTTTGACTCTACTCCTCAAGAGATTTGACTTTGACTACAACACCATGTCACATATCAAATCAAACTGCTGTGTGGATGTGCCACGTGCATTACAGACAAAGGCAAGGGGAAGTAACTTTACGAATATACATGTATGAATGGAATGCTTTGTCCAAAGGTAACAAAATGCACATAAATTAACACGTTATATCTCATTTTTTAAATAAAAAAACAAAAAAAACAAAATGTGAAAACAACACCTTGTAGGTTTTGGGGTCTTGGTTGAGACTTCCTGGTCTTTGTTGGTTGTCTGTTGACGGCAAGACTCCAGGAAGAGATAACCCCCTCTAAAATCACACCGTATGGTTTTTACACTTTGGTTTATATACAGATACAACAAACAACATGTAACGGGTTAATTAGTGAGATGAAGAGGTACTGGTCGGTGGGTATTGTTACCTTTGGACATCCTCGTTTCTATATATTCTATATATTTAATGAGACATACGAGTCGTATTGAATGTCTCATCAAACTCTTGGCAAAAAACAAAGAAATGTATTTCTCAAAATATTGAGCTATTCTTTTTTTAAAGTCACTGAGGGGTTTCTACTCTGTAAGATTTAGTTATGATGTGTGCCTCCAACAAAATGATTCAATACAATTCACCAATTGCTTTTGCAACTTAGTCCATTGTTGCCTTCACATCTAAGATAAACCAAACTGTACCACAGAAAATGGAGAAAAACACAAATATGGGCACAGCAAAGTAAAAATAACAACTAATTACATTAGCCTCTGTAAATTAATCTTTCAATATAAAATAGGCTTCACCAGGTGGTCAAAGGTATAAACACAAAAACTGAATGTACACAGAACTGAAAATGTCTCCTGCAAATGGTGTTTGCTTTTAAAATCTTTTTATATAATTGACTCTTCGTTGTAGAACAAGAAGTACAAACTGTATGGGATGGTGAATCACATGGGCAGTCTATGTGGTGGACATTACACAGCCACCATCTGGTCCAATGAGGACGAAACCTGGTATGATTTTGATGATGCTCATGTCAAAATGGTGAGGATGCATTTAAACATCCATTAGTATGGCACGAATTCAAAACCAACCAAAAAATATCTGACATTTCAAATTTGTTGAAATATTTTTCTTGTTTTTGTTGAATGTTCCAGGCTGAAGAACAACCGTTTGTAAAACACAGCACTTATAAGTAAGTTTAAAACAATCAAGTTGGTAAAATCCGATAGATATATTATATTTTCTATTCAGATGTTTTAGTGTATGTTGTCAACTTTGTTCACGCAAACAATAACTTCAAAATGATTGTTCACCAGCTCCAGGACTGCATATCTTCTCATGTACAGAGGTATGATTATGTAAATACATAAAGAAATAATTTAAGTCACGATTGAGATATTAACGGATCATTGCTAAATATTTAATTTGATCTTCACTTCAAAGCCACAGAGTCTCAGATGCCCTGTGAGACCAATTCAGAAGGTCTGACAGACAGTGCAGAAAGAAACACTAACACTAATGAGGAAGAAGAACAGATGGATGAAGAACCGATGAGAAAGAAACCGAAGAGAGAGGATTGTGATGCAGAAGGTGTAAAGAATGAAATAGAAACACACGACGACATTAACATGGAAACTGGCGAGGACTGTGGAATACTGAGTGAATTGATAAACAGCGGACATGAAGAGACACAGGGACATCTGTCTATAAATGGAGACAGTACACATTCCAGCACCACACAAGAAATCACAAATGATACGTTTGAAGATTTGAGTGAAACTGAATTAGATGATGTTGCCCTAAAGCTTGGAGAAAGCACGACAGAATCCAGTCAACACCTGGACGAAGACAAAAAGACAGAAAAGAAGAAACAAAGAGGTAATAATGCAGGAGATTAGGTGGCAATTTGCAGACCATTTGGTGGAAATGAAACAAAATAAATCAGCAAAAAAAGCTAAACACATCCTAAACTATCAAGTACAATTTGTAGGTTCTGAGTTTTGCTGAAAAAGAATCAATCATTTAGTCTTATTATGAGCAATCATTCATGCATTATAATGAGTTAGATGGCTGTAGATCATCAATCATTTTTGTATTCTCGCTCCTTATGTCATTCAACAAAATGTTGTTTGTTTCCAATTGTTTGACAACAATGTATTTTTGTTGGATATTAGACGCTGCAGCTCCTGCAAAAAGGGCCGAATATACAGAGCAATCAAGTACATATTACTCTGTTCTCTCAGATGTTACAGTGGAGGAGAAAACCTGAAAATAAGGCAAAAAACATAACAGAGGTTAATTTCAGACTCATATGTTACTTTTCTTCTACTTTAAAGCCACAGAGTGTCAGATACCTATTGAGACCGAATCAGAAGACGATCAGGGTGAAGATACTGGACTGGAACAACAGGAGGAAGGCGAGGTGAGAAACAGACCACGATAATAAAGAAACAGATTAGACAAGTTAAAAGAGTGAGGAACAGATGAGATTACAACATTTAGCCATCAAGTTAGACCTACGCAGGTTAATGCACGATGTCAACACTGTTCCATATGAGACCTCAACTGCCTTATTTCATTCAGACAAATGTAAGTAAGTCGTGTCATGACCCGGCTCTTAGGCCATGACAAAAGAAGGGAAATGCACACTGTTGTACTGGGAAGAACAACAATCATATTTATTTACAGAAGTGGCAACAGAATACATTAACTAAATGTATGACATGTTCAGCCAGTAGATCAGTAGTGTTAGTGAAACTGAATGAGATGGTAAATCACACGGGCAGTCTATGTGGTGGACATTACACAGCCACCATCCGGTCCAATGAGGATGAAACATCGTATGATTTTGATGATGCTCATGTCAAAATGGTGAGGATGAATTTAAACATCCATTAGTATGGCACGCATTCAAAACCAACCAAAAAATATCTGACATTTCAAATTTGTTGAAATATTTTTCTTGTTTTTGTTGAATGTTCCAGACTGAAGAACAACCGTTTGTAAAACACAACACTGACGAGTAAGTTTGAAACAATCAAGTTGGTAAAATCCGATAGATATATTCTATTTTCTATTCAGATGTTTTTAGTGTATGTTGTCAACTTTGTTCTACACAAACAATAACTTCAAAATGATTGTTCACCAGCTCCAAGACTGATGATCTTCTGATGTACAAAGGTATGATTATGTAAATACATAAAGAAATAATTGAAGTCATGATTGTGATATTATCAGTTCATCGCTAAATATTTAATTTGGTCTTCACTTCAAAGCCACAGAGTCCCAGATGCCCTGTGAGACCAATTCAGAAGGTCTGACAGACAGTGTATCGCAAAAAGAGGATGAAACCAGTAATCTGGATGAACTGAAGCAAGATGACCAAGAATGGAAAGAAAATGTAGGAGAAAGACACGATAATGAGGAAGAAGAACAGAATGATGAAGAACCGATGAGAAATAAAGAGAAGAGAGAGGATTTCAGCCATCAGACTAGAGGAGAGGAGGGTGATGCAGAAGGTGTAATGAATGAAATAGAAACACACGACGACATTAACATGGAAACTGGCGAGGACTGTGGAATACTGAGTGAATTGATAAACAGCGGACATGAAGAGACACAGGGAAATCTGTCTATAAATGGAGACAGTACACATTCCAGCACCACACAAGAAATCACAAATGATACGTTTGAAGATTTGAGTGAAACTGAATTAGATGATGCTGCCCTAAAGCTTGAAGAAAGCACCACAGAATCCAGTCAACACCTGGACGAAGACATAAAGACAGAGGAGAAGAAACAAAGAGGTAATAATGCAGGAGATTAGGTGGCAATTTGCAGACCATTTGGTGGAAAGGAAACAAAAATAAATCAGCAAAAAAAGCTAAACACATCCTAAACTATCAAGTACAATTTGTAGGTTCTGAGTTTTGCTGAAAAAGAATCAATCATTTAGGCTTATTATGACCAATCATTCATGCATTATAATGAGTAAGATGGCTGTAGATCATCAATCATTTTTGTATTCTCGCTCCTTATGTCATTCAACAAAATGTTGTTTGTTTCCAATTGTTTGACAACAATGTATTTTTGTTGGACATTAGACGCTGCAGCTCCTGCAAAAAGGACCGAATATACAGAGCAATCAAGTACGTATTACTCTGTTCTCTCAGATGTTACAGTGGAGGAGAAACCTGAAAATAAGGCAAAAAACATAACAGAGGTTAATTTCAGACTCATATGTTACTTTTCTTCTACTTTAAAGCCACAGAGTGTCAGATGACCATTGAGACCGAATCAGGAGACGATCAGGGTGAAGATACTGGACTGGAACAACGGGAGGAAGGCGAGGTGAGAAACAGACAATGATAATAAAGCAAACAGATTAGACAAGTTAAAAGAGTGAGGAACAGATGAGATTACAACATTTAGCCATCAAGTTAGACCTGCGCAGGTTAATGCACAATGTCAACACTGTTCCATATGAGACCTCAACTGCCTTATTTCATTCAGACAAATGTAAGTAAGTCGTGTCATGACCCGGCTCTTAGGCCATGACAAAAGAAGGGAAATACACACTGTTGCACTGGGAAGAACAAGAATCATATTTATTTACAGAAGTGGCAACAGAATACATTAACTAAATGTATGACATGTTCAGCCAGTAGATCAGTAGTGTTAGTGAAACTGTATGAGATGGTAAATCACACGGGCAGTCTATGTGGTGGACATTACACAGCCACCATCCGGTCCAATGAGGATGAAACATCGTATGATTTTGATGATGCTCATGTCAAAATGGTGAGGATGAATTTAAACATCCATTAGTATAGCACATATTCAAAACCAACCAAAAAATATCTGATATTTCAAATTTGTTGAAATATTTTTCTTGTTTTTGTTGAATGTTCCAGGCTGAAGAACAACCGTTTGTAAAACACGACACTGACGAGTAAGTTTGAAACAATCAAGTTGGTAAAATCCGATAGATATATTCTATTTTCTATTCAGATGTTTTTAGTATATGTTGTCAACTTTGTTCTACGCAAATAATAACTTCAAAATGATTGTTCACCAGCTCCAGGACTGATGATCTTCTTATGTACAAAGGTGTGATTATGTAAATACATAAAGAAATAATTGAAGTCATGATTGTGATATTATCAGTTCATCGCTAAATATTTAATTTGGTCTTCACTTCAAAGCCACAGAGTCCCAGATGCCCTGTGAGACCAATTCAGAAGGTCTGACAGACAGTGTATCGCAAAAAGAGGATGAAACCAGTAATCTGGATGAGCTGAAGCAAGATGACCGAGAATGCAAAGAAAATGTAGGAGAAAGACACGATAATGAGGAAGAAGAACAGAATGATGAAGAACCGATGAGAAATGAAGAGAAGAGAGAGGCTTTCATTCATCAGACTGGAGGAGAGGATTGTGATGCAGAAGGTGTAATGAATGAAATAGAAACACACGACGACATTAACATGGAAACTGGCGAGGACTGTGGAATACTGAGTGAATTGATAAACAGTGGACATGAAGAGACACAGGAACATCTGTCTATAAATGGAGACAGTACACATTCCAGCACCACACAAGAAATCACAAATTATACGTTTGAAGATTTGAATGAAACTGAATTAGATGATGCTGCCCTAAATCTTGGAGAAAGCACGACAGAATCCAGTCAACACCTGGACGAAGACACAAAGACAGAGAAGAAACAAAGAGGTAATAATGCAGGAGATTAGGTGGCAATTTGCAGACCATTTGGTGGAAATGAAACAAAATAAATCAGCAAAAAAAGCTAAACACATCCTAAACTATGAAGTACAATTTGTAGGTTCTGAGTTTTGCTGAAAAAGAATCAATCATTTAGTCTTATTATGAGCAATCATTCATGCATTATAATGAGTTAGATGGCTGTAGATCATCAATCATTTTTTGCTTTCTCCCCCTTATGTAATTCAACATTGTATGTTTCCAATTGTTTGACAACAATGTATTTTTGTTGGATATTAGACGCTGCAGCTCCTGTACAATGGACCAAATATACAGAGCAATCAAGTACGTATTACTCTGTTCTCTCAGATGTTACAGTGGAGGAGAAAACCTGAAAATAAGGCAAAAAACATAACAGAGGTTCATTTCAGACTCATATGTTACTTTTCTTCTACTTTAAAGCCACAGAGTGTCAGATGACCATTGAGACCGAATCAGGAGACGATCAGGGTGAAGATACTGGACTGGAACAACGGGAGGAAGGCGAGGTGAGAAACAGACCGCGATAATGAAGCAAATAGATTAGACAAGTTAAAAGAGTGAGGAACAGATGAGATTACAACATTTAGCCATCTTACTAGATCTTACTTTGTGACTTTGAGTTACTGTTAAATGACACGTTTTAAGAAATTAATTTCTGGTCCACTTTTCCACCAGGTGAGAATTCTCCTCGAGCCGACCAAAACACGTCCAGTATCAAAAGCATCATCTCGTGTTCGTCCGTATATTGTTTTTGGTTGTTTATTATTGGTTGTGCTACTTCTTTTTGTTGTAATATTATCACTTATGAAACTAAACTGATGAGGTCACTTATTGAGGCCTATATGGGTTCAGAAATGCAAATCACTAATCTTATCAACAACCTGATATCAAAGTAATCAAGAATATAATAATTCTCTAATTATGAATCAACTTTGCTTATTTATCTTCCATTTTTTATACCAGATGAAAATTATGTGATTTCTCTGTATTCAATTTAAAATAAAATGATAAAAGAAATTACACTGATATATCATAATTTTTTTGTTTTGTAAAATATACATCCAAAAACTGTGATCACAGAAACATTTACACAGTTCAAAGTGTACAGACATATTGTAGCTAACTATGAGGTTGTGGAAAATATACTTTTTAATTGTGGTCAGTTTTTATTTTATTTCATTGTGTGTGTTTGATCCTGATCCTTTTAAAGACACATCTGCTCTGTTTGGATGAATTTCAAATAAAAACCAACATTTACAAAATGTAAACATTATTTTTATTCAGATAAAAGCTGTAAATATTTCACATTTTACCAGCTAAATGTTGCTGCACCGAGCCAAACGAAAACACTGGAGAAAACGTTCTAGTTGTAAATGTAAATAAAGAAAAAGAAAAAAGCATGAATTTAAAGATTTCATGATTTTGTTGAGTAAAGAGGTTTATAGTATATTCTGAAATCTAAATTAACTTTTTTCAAGTTCCACATTGTAGATATAGAATTTATCTAAAATTATCAGTAGCTCAATACATAGGGATTGTTCGATATTCACAATACAATAAAACATCACACCTTCTTAGATTGACAACAATCCTTTCTTGACATGAGCAACTTAAAGTCTGACCAGAAGAAGGCAAAGTAGGTGATAGCGAAACATTTTCTTCATTTTCTATGCCACACTGGGATAGAGGTCTGTCTAGGAGCCACACCACTGGGACAGATTTCGTATGGTGAACTGGTTTTGACACATTCACGCTTTAGTTTCAGGCAGACAAAACAGAACACTACATGGCAGCGAGGACAGTCAATATTTTTGCAGTGTTCTTGGCTATGTTCCACCTTCATGCCGCATGTAGGACAGACTCGGACAGAGGGGCAGTGGGTGACCCCCCTCACCGCGGGCAGACTGATGGTCTTACATGTCTGCAGGAGTTGCAGGTCCTTGTTGGCGCAGCCGTCATTGCTGCAGCGGTCAGATCGAGGGCCTGGACCTTTCCACTCCTTCTGACACTGCCAGCAGAACTGGTAGGTCTTCTTCTGGTCAGCTGTACATATGGTGCACTGGACACACAGGTTGGAGAGATCCTTCCTCTCCACACTTGTTTCGCACTTTGGGCACTGATGTGGAAAACGGTGCAGCGAATTATTGGACAGGAGAACACAAAATACTAGAAAATCAGTGCACTTGAAACAACCAAAAACCACTGTGCCACTTACTGACTGAAATTCACAGTAGTCCGAGGCAGCCAGGTGAGCGATGGTCTCTTCAAAGTATTGCATTTCCTCAAGAGACAAATCAGCCAGTCTGCGCACCTCTCGGTACGACCACAGTCTATTGCACCGTTTGGTCCCTTCCACCAATGCAGGGCATCTGAATTTGTATGTACCCTAAAAACAACAAAGAGAAGAACCTGTTGAGGATTATAGAAAATACACAGAGGCAGTACACGCTGCTGGGTTTTGACAGAAAAAGACATCAGTCTGTGGGGAGAGATGGAAAAAGGAAAGAATTATTTTCAAGTTTTGGACAGAACGGAGGCATATACCAACAATAAAAATGAATGAATATCAGCAACACTGCACAGCTGCTAATACATTTTTTGTCATATTTTGTAAGATAATACCCCATTTCATTTCATTTAACATTTTGTTTACAGCAGTTCTTTGTTTCAGAGTTACATGTCAGTGCTACGTTTTGCAGTCTTGCCAGTGAAATAATGAAAGTAAACATGCTGTTACACAACTATTGTCGTCACAGTCTGACTGATTTGACACATACATGATGCAACTGTCTTTGTATAGGCATACTCGCTGCCTCCTTCCCATTTCGATCAGATTGCTTTAATTAAAATATATATACAAAAAAGGGTTATTCAAGACATGAGATACCTCTTCCAGCAGGTGGCGACACCATTGTGTGAGAGAATCAGGAGTGACAGCGTGACCGCAGGACATCTCTGCTCTGAGAGAGTTGTCATCAGCTGAGGTACACAACAATAAGTATATTAGCTACAGTAAATCTATGTGAATCTTCATTCATACATTTGTCAAAAATAGAAACAGAATAGCAGTGGTTTGGGTAACACTGAACTACAACAAAACCAAAGTTTGATCATCTGTAGTAATGCATGTCAGTAAAAAATTCACTGTCCCGTCTGCATGCTCAGTGAGACAGGAAATAAATCTTACACAATGGATCCAAGTCATTCCTCCTGTTGACAAACTTCAGGGTGGTGTCGTGTGGGTCGTATTTCTTCTCCACCTGTTCTTCTCCCCGAATGCTCATTTTGTTTCTCCTGAGAGGAAAAAATTCTGGCACTAATATTACTGACAAATGTGATTTAAATCAACACTTTATTCCAGTTTACAGACTTAATGTCGTGACTATCATTATGATCTGAGGTGGTTTTCATTGAAGAACCAGGTCGATGGTACATTCAAAGCCTTAATAATGTAAATATACATATATATCAAAAAATATTTTTAGTTCATGTTAATGGCTTTTGTTGCTCCTACTATTGTTCTTTCGCTTTCTTTGATTTGGGGCATAAGTTTAAGTTTTGGAAGCACAATTCCCATAATTTGGGATGCTTTGAGGGATGTAAACAGGAAGTAAACTGTTGCCATGGAGTCAGTGATTTAGCTATATTTATTTACATTTAGGCAAATTGGCACCATTAAACGTATGCTGAATTAGCTATTAGCAGTTCCTGTTTGTAATGTAGTAATGAGCGTACAGACAACTATCAATGTATTACTTTGATATTGTAGAAAACTTAAAAAGTGATTATTCTCAGGCAAGTTCTGGGGTTAAAAGGAGAATAATGAGTTCTAAGTGGATTTATGGACTTTTATTGGCAACAACCCGAGATAATGATATCCCTGAGAAGTTTAAGCCACATGAATCTAAAAATATGTGTATTTATATGTAAGGTATCGTGTGTGTGTGTTGAGTTTCGTTGAGTTATTCGTAGTTTGAAAACCTGTCATCTGAGGCATTGGAGACATACTGTTGACAAGACAAACATCACGTCTATCAACATATTTTTTTATCAGCATGAGAGATATAATTAAACCTGGCAAACCTGAGTCAATGAACGGGCACTGGGAATTTCCAGCTGGTCCAAGTTCACATAGCCTAGGCCTAGATCTATTTACATTAAAACACAGCATGAAAGACAGCTTGTTAAACAAGTTAACAACTGAATGTACTTCTACCTAAGCAAATGTTACTGAAAGGCTCAAACATGTACATCTTGTACACCTATTTGCAGAGTAAATGAAGATATTGACTAAGACTCTTAACAAAGGAAAAGGCAAAATCAAGTATAGCCTACACTTTAATACAGTAAAACCACTTAATATATGAAGTTACACTACATGTAGTTGACTTTCAAGAAACCGACGCAATGCCATTTACACCAACAGCAAAATTATTGGAGGAAGTTATGTCTTACCTTACTTTATTTGAAGTCTTTCCCTTTTATTCTTATTGATTACTTTATATAAACACCACCACGCAGCTCCGGAGGATGATCTCGCTCAAACTGGTGATTTTATGTAAAAGTTTCCAGGTTGTGTGCGTGTTTCCTCTCCTCTTTAAAGAAAAAAAGCTCCTCCTTCAACATTTGGCTCTCGCATCGAAAGTGAAAGCAGTGCGCAGGAGCCCGTCAGATAAGCGGATAGGCTGCGTGGTGAGTTTTATCGTGGTCACCCTCCCATTTCCCAAACAAAAAGTCACCGTGTGCTACCGGACCCCGTGAGTTCAAAGTGTACCTGTGTCTAACACTTCGTCGGAGCTGTGTTTATTGTGTTATTGGAGCTCAGGTTTGGCGTGTTTTACAGTAATGGAGGACCGAGGGGGCTGCATGTGTTTCCATAACACCCAAACACAGCAGCTGCGTTCACTGGCTGCTTCTTGTGTTTAACGAGCTGTGATTTCCCTTACTGCTGTGTTTTATTTGGACTGAAAATGCATCAGTTTTCATCTCGATGATGAATTATACATGGATCTGCTCTCTTAGTGTGATTTTTGTAAACTGTGCTTCCATCAGAGTTCTTTTTTTTTGCATTGTTGGAAGAATTGTTGAGATCTGTTGCTTCAGTGAAAGTAGCAATACCACAGTATAAAAAATACCCCCATTACAAGTGAAAGTCCTGCATTTTTAAATTTAAGGTAGAAGTATAAATTCAACCTCAGAACAATATCAAGACAGAACAAAAGAAAGGAGGCAAAAGTAGGAAGTGTTGGCAGAAAAATGTCCTGCCTTTCTAATTCCAAGCAGGAAGTACAAGCTTAACTCAAAATGTTCCTATGTAAAGTATCAAAAGTACTTGTTATGAGTGGCCCCTGTTCCTGGTTAGGCTATATTATATAATGTGTCAGCAGCTTTTTATTCTTATATCTCCTGGATGTGGGGCGATATATATATATATATATATATATATATATATATATATATATATATATATATACACTACTGTAAGTTTAATCTATAACAAACAAGATGAAATACATGTAAAAGTTTATAGTCCCGCTGTCATCTGGCTTTTACCATTTAGTGTTGTTCTATTGCTGTTAATGGTTGCATTGCTACCTGTTTTGTTTACAAGCAGCGAGTGTGAAATAAGGCCACACTTTAAAGGTTGTCCCTCTACATGTGTTGTGTAATTGATTATGTGGATATTTGTTGGTAACTTATGAACCTGCTTGCTGTCCCTTAACCTCCGCTGTGTCTAATGTGCTTCAACAGGCTGAACCCATACGTCCCAAAAAACCTTCAGTTATCTAAACATGTCAACGCTCTCATTTGAAAGACATCAGTATGAATCATGAGCTAGTAGAAATGTTCAAAGACAAACTAGACAACATCACCATCTCAGGTATGTGACATGAAATGAAAATACTTAAGCATGCAGCTCATACATTTCTGAGTTTAATGATAACGTGGCAGTTCTGTGTTTTTAGATTACCATGGACTGAAGAGTCCAGGCCTGACATGCTATTTAAACAGCGTGCTTCAGGTGCTTTTCATGACCGAAGACTTCCGGGAGGCTGTGAAAGGGTTCGTAACCTCAGTTTTATTTTATTTTATTGTCTTTTTCTTTTTACAGGCTATTAAAGAAATAGATCAACATTTTGATAAAAAAGTGTAAAACAACATGTTGTTTCAGGGGTGTTACATCCCAGATTGTTTCTTACTGGTCCCAGCCAAAACATAGTCCAGCACATAACCCTCTGTAAAACACCATTGTCACTTTTACAAGTATGGATGAAAAAACATTTCGTCTGTGTTAATTATTAGTGAGCTTTAGAGGTGCTGGTAGGCAGAATTTTTTTAACCTTCGGACAGAACCAGGCTCGCTGTTTCCAGCCTTCACGCGGAGCTAAACTAACCAGCTTCATATTTACTAAACATATTTTCCAAAGACACATGACAGATTCATCAAAAAGAACTCTAGGAAAGTATATGGAATCTGTGTTTCACTGGTTACACGTTAAATAAACTCACATCTACTTCTCACTGTGCCACAGATGCTGCAGTAAAGATTCAGCAGCCACTGACCCTCACCTGGACCCTCACCTGGGAAAGCTGTTTAATGATTTACAGAAAAGTATGGCCACAACACATAACATCACAAAAAAACTGGGGATCATGAACGGTAAGTTTGGACTGGACACATCACACTGCTGCTGTACGTGCCTGAGTGATAAAATCGTCTGACAGAGGCCAAGAGAGGCTGCATATATGTAAATAATGCAATTATCTAACAGTGGAAAACCTTTCTGTCCACTCACTCCTACCATCAGTATATGAGCAACGGGATGCTGCTGAGTATTTTCAGAAGATTTTGGGCCTGACCAGTCCAGAGGCAGCCAAGGTAGGGACAGATTTATTTATCTATTTATAGTGTGCATTAATCAACAGTGACATTTAGGAACATGTAAATGTAAATGTTCCAGGGTTAGCTCAGCGGTTCATTTGACACAGCTAAAAACTAAAACCGACAAAATGTAAACTTTACAGCGAAATACACACTTACTGCAGGTTTGAAAGGTTTGCTTCGTCGCAGAGAATATCAGCTGTCGTCAATTTGGATTCCCAGCAGCTGATTCACACTTTGACCCAGAGTCGCTGCATGTCATCAATAAAAACTTGCCAAACCACTCCTTCTGCATGATCCACTTCCCTGTTGCTGATCTGTATGCCTAGTATGTTCCAAATACCCATAGTTTCTCTGCAACATAGCTTCTGTGTCGTGCTGTTGACTCCTTAAAGCTCTGAAGCTCTGTATAGATAGTGATTTATTGGCAAAACAACAATTGTTGAGCATTAGGATCAGTGATGGAAGAAGTTTTCAGATCCTTTACCTAAGTAAAAGTACAAAGGATAAACTGTAAAAATGTCCTTCAGTGACTGACCAGCAGTCCTAACCTCAAGATTATTCAGTTCCCTGTAATTTAAGACGAGGAAAAGCCACAAATCATCACATTTGAGAAGCTGAAACCATGAAATCTTTGGCAGCTTTGCATGAAAAAAAAACTTTTTGCTTTAATAGTCTCCCCAGGTTACACAGAACTTGTTAAACCTCTGATGTACCTTTTGTGTCTAGATATTCAAGGGAGAGCTGAATCACAGGACCACATGCCTCAAGTGCAAAGAGACAAATGATTCCAGGAGCTTTTTTTGGATTCTGCCACTGGCATTGGAAGAATCATCTTGTCAGAGCTACAGTGTGGTACTATGCTTTCCTTTGACTAGAATAAGTTTTTTTTTTTTTCTTTTCTAAAATACATAAGAAAACAACTTGCAGGTTGAATAAATATACTTTGTGTATAGGAGAAAGGGTTGAAGGCATTTTTCAAAGGAGAAAAAGTCAGCGGGGACAACAGGATGTACTGCAACCGGTGCAATAAAAAGCGAGATGCAGCCCTTGTGAGTATTCATTTAAAACAGTTTTTCCCTATATAAATCCCAACACATATTTCCTTGTAATGACTACTAACACAGATGTTTCTAAGGCAACATTAACAACAGGTGGTTGTTTTCGTTATGTGGTCTAGGGATGTGAGATGACACAAAGTCCAGAGATTTTGACCCTCCTGCTGAAGAGATTCCACTTTGACTACAAGCGCAGGTGTTTTGTCAAGCTTCACGGGAAAGTTGATGTCCCCCAAACTTTACACCTGGAGGTATGTTTTTAGACATTTATTTCAGCAGCAAATTGTTTTGATTTAACATTTTTTAAATGCGGTGACTTTGTTCTATTTCCTTCTCTGCAGAACTGCACATACGACCTGTACGCTTTAGTTCACCACTTTGGTAATCTAACAGGAGGTCATTATACTGCGCAAATCAAATCTTTTGAAACTCTGGTGTGGTATCACTTCAATGATGACATTGTTGAGGGGGTAAGGAGGCTCATTTTTCTATATGCAGTCCAATTTCACAAATCGTTCAACAACATGAAGTTAAACATTTAATGTTATATTATTTTTAATTCTACAGGTCAAACAACCACGATTTGGGACTGGAGACAACTCTTTGAGGTCTTGTACAGCTTACCTCCTCATGTACAGGAAGGGTAAGTTTGCAAATGTGCAGTTTTTACTTCTTGGTTTATTGATTTTTGTTTGGCTGTTTCATTTTTATTAAAATGAATGTATTTACCTTATTTAAAATAGAAACTAAACTAAAAAGGCTTTCTAAAGACAAAAACTGTTTTACAGACCAGGGCCTTGTTTTTTCAAAGAAGTGCCTCCTACCCACTCATAGGAGGATAAGAGCACTATTAGAAGCTCTCGAACCTGCAGGAGGAACCAAATAATTTTTTTTTTATTGCTTTTGATCAATCAATCAAAGTTTACTTTCTTGAACTGACTTTACCCTAGTATCACAAATTATAAAGCACAGTAAGCTGAAAGCTGTAGACCATTTACTGCACATTTAGCTTTGTTTTCATATTGAACTATTCTAAATATTAACACTCAATGCTTTGTGATGTATGTATTTTTAATATAGCATGTAAAGTTATATGAAAGTATTTTTAGTGTCATCTAACAGGGCCTGGGTCTGTACACTTCTGCTTTTTTCTTCTTCTAAGTGAGCAGAAACCCTGAAAACACTGATGAAGGTGACCAGGAAGCTCTCTGTGCACATTTAGATGTCGAAGCTGAAGGAAGACATGATGAGGAGAAGAGAGAAGAGGCTCCTGTTCCTCATCATCAGCTGAAGGATGAGAGCTGCAACGGACGGGAAAACAAGCACTTGAATGGTGATATATTAAAGATGATCCATGATGATCCGGTTTCAAAGAAACTGCCAAACTTTTCTGGGGAGCTGGTCGAACAGCTACACCAGAGAGCAGACACTGGAGCAGATGGAGACAGTTACAAACCGAGTTTGCAAAGACAAAAGTTACATTTTGCAAAGCTACAAAAAGATGGAAGACAAAAAGGTCATGAGCCAAACGGACAGCAGCTTGATACAAACTCAAAGGAGGACGTGTGGCATCTTAACACTAGAGGGAGCAACACAGCACATTTGAGAACACAACATGTAGAGCAAAGCCAGACATCCCAAAAGAAAAGACGACAGATGAATGAAACTGACTGGGAAACACAGGACAATATTATTGCAGAAAGTGGAACAACAACAACAACAAGTGTAATTGATAGTGGCCTTACAAGAAATAGAGTGAAACCTGCAGAAATTAATGTTTTGAAAATCAAAAAGGAGGCAGAGATAGCAGAGGGAAGAACAGAAGGAAAGAGAAAACAAGGAAGAAAGGCCGATGTCTGTGCAAATATATGTCATTCTGATGTCTCATTTTATGTTTCCCAACATGGCTACTCTTCTTCTTCAGTTCCATACCAGACAGAAAACTTGCAGAGTCAATTTAACATGAATGAACCCATTAGATGTAACTATTCACCAAGCCTATACAGAAAATCAAACAGTCCAAAGAGAGACAAAGAGAAAAAGCAGCATGTTGTGACTGAAGACAGCAGCTGCCAACTAGACACCACACGCACCGTGACAAAGGGAGGAAAATCTACAAGTCCTAGAGAAAAAAGAAATGCTGCAAAGAGCAGGAACGAAGTCAACAGAGAGCCATGGAGGTGATGAAATAATAAGAATAGTATCTGTATCTTCTAGTGATGAGTGGTTTGGTTTTTTTGTCACTTGGGATAGCTCACATTGTAAATATTGTTCGATTACATGTGTTGCAAACCAAATTCTTCTACACTGATGGCTGTCGATCATGTGCTGCTATTGACTTGGAACAATAAACTGACTGTGATCACTGCTGTTTTGTTTTGATTCAATGTATTCAGATGGATAAATGGTACCATTTCACTGTATTATAGCTATAAGTACAACACACAGTGATGGGACATTCAGTCACCATGTGGCTGCAGGTCCAGTAAGGGAGAATTACATTTTTATCCAACATTTGTCATTCATTTCATTACAAAAGTCTGGAGGGCTGGAGCGGAGCCTGATCCGGGGGAGGGAGATGGTGGATTGGGTGACGAGAAGGGCAAAAACCGAAGTTTGGAAAGGCTCTTTTTGTTATAAACCTACTCTGGATATATGTGTTCCCTACTGGGACACATTTCACATGGGGGTGAGAATAGTCAAAGATGCTCTATAGGGAAATCAGAAGTAGGCTTATAAATTAAAATGTTTTTGACAATCTGTTGTACTTTGTTTTATGACTTATGTTTGTTTTTTATTTTACTGTTGTATTAACTGATGTATGGCCAACTGATGTGGCTGCAAACTATTAACTAGCACACGCAAATAATTTGTAATAACCAATACAACCAGGTTGTTTGACCTAAAGGATAAGAAACACTTTTGCGACCCTAGAGAAAAGCAGGTTGAAAACCATAAAATGTATTCCTAAATCCCAAACTCAGGGTTAAAAAAGATGTTTGTGTTAAGAAATGCATGTGAAAATATTTTCATTTGACGTTAGTATTCAATGATGACATTGAACACGTCTGTACCAGTTCTTCTGTTGATACCCTTTCCTTTGCACTTTTTTAATTTTGTCAATAAATGTTGCTTCTTTAGCACTGATCTCTGCTCAATAGTAGTTCATCATTTATAAATACATCACTTAATAAAGTTTCCCTTTACATGAATGCAGAGTGAACCAAACGGGTTATGTATCCTGACAGGGTTAACAACAGCCAGATAGTAACATTTATCCACATGCAATCTCAAATTCAAAACATCAAATCGTTATTTTACATTTTACATTTCTAGCATATAGCGTAAAATTTTGCCCACATAGGTATAGAAGTGTAAAAATGTTCACACAAAAATGTTGTGTGACCTTTCATTCGCTCAAGTTAACAAAAATTAACAGCAGGTTGATAGCTCAGTCAGCCATATTTTTTAAGTTTGAAATAAGTCTTAATTTATCCTGATACTTTCTGCCTGTATTTGATGCCCTGTTGATGTGGCTTCAGTGTACTCCTCTTAATATCTGCACACTTAATCAAACATGAGGCATTAGAGAGAATGTGTCTTTATTTTGTACAACAATTGATTTTTCACCCATACAGTACAGCCTTCACATTTGTAAACATTGTCAGAGTCATCATGAGCTATTACATGAAATGGCAGTGGTGGCGGCGCTGACGGCAGGAGGAGATGGTGTCTGTCAAGCAGTCAGTCCTCCAGGAACCCTAATCACCAAGTGGATGACGGACATGTGCTGGACTCCGTATTCAGACAGCAGTTTGGCGTCTTCACCCAGCTCCTTGTCTGTGAAGATCAGCCGCAGTGTATCCTCTCCTACACACACACACACACACACACACACACACACAGAAAGACAGAAATGAACTCAAACTCACTCAAACCCAAAGAGATATATCACTTTAAATGTATGTTTCCTTTTGAGGTCAAGTTCAAATCTAAGTTGTTGGCCTTACAACTGGGTCTGGGAATCTGTTTCTTTTCGGCTGGCAGGTTGAATACGGCGATGAAAAACACTAACGGTGGAAATTGCAGGTCTGAACCTTTGATTCAACACTGATCAGCATTGACTTGGTAATTGCATGTTGACTCTTTTTTTTTAATATATATCTAACTGCTGTTTAAACAGTATTTCAATGACTACACCTCTAAAATCTTTCCCAGTTTCAGTCCAGCCATCTTTTGACCTGCAAATCACAGTGTGGTGTAAAGTAACTAAGTACATTTACTCAAGTGATGTCTCATTCTGTTTTCATTTTGAGCTACTTTATACTTCTACTCCCATACATTTCTGAAAGGAAATATTGTACTTTAGTAACTTTAAGTAGCCTAATCTCAACCAACCTTTATAGTAATAGGCTAAATTAATAATATAATATTATAATATATTTTGCTGGTAATACCTGGGTCCTTTTGCTTCAGTAAAGTTTGAAATGCAGGACTTTTACTTCTAGGGGAGTGTTACTACAACTTTTGCCTCGGTAAACAATCTGAGTTGGCTGCTGGTAGTCAAACCAAGTTCAAAGTGTCCAATCCCAAAGGCCTCATCCAGCTCCGTCGTCAGTTTAACAATTTCACTGTCACGTCTCCAGTATGTCAGATGGCTCTGAGTTAAATTACCTGCGTTCTCGGGGAGCCTCTGCGCAATCTTCTCCTTCAGCTGCAGCACTGTCATGCTCTTCATCTGCTCCTCCGTGTTGCAGAGGTCGATCATCATCTTCTCGCCCCTCAGTCCATGCACCTGGACCTGGTAGATTTTGCCCATTTTAGTGTGCGAGATTTTAATCTTCTTCTCGGTTCTGCCGCTGAGGGGAAACGCTCAGGCTGTTGTTCAGGCTGAGCAGCAAATCTGACGCAAGAGACTTCAGATACTTTCACTTTCGCCCTGAAGTTGTTGTTCTCATCGTTATTGTTGTTATTATCATTATCGTGATTTACAATATTGTTATTTTGGTCCTGTGTCATTGTTTGAGGTGTTTGAACACGCGTGCAGGTGTGACAAGTTGTGTACATGATATTTGATCAGTTCCTTCTGTCTGGGCCTTTACTGACTGCACTTGAACGCCTCATGACAGCATCCAGTGCCTCAGTGAAGCAGCCTCAGCACTTACACGAACTTTATTCGCAAATTCAAAACGATGCATGACAAAAAATAGAGTGTTTCCCCCCACAAATAACACCATAAAGGCTTGAGAGTAAGCCTAAATTAAACAGGACTACACAGACGGGGGATTCTGACCAGCCATCCAGCATTCACGTGATTTCTTGAAACTGCCAGGGAGAAACTGAAAGTAAAGAAAAAATCGCACCAACAGAACCAGGCAGGCAGAGTCGGTGTTTACTGCTCAGATCCCGAGATCAGACAGAGAGGGACGAGAAGAGCTGGATCAAAATGACCACACAGGGTCAGGAGGAGAAAAGATACGACCCCAGAGACACCACTCTGAAGTTTGTCAACCGACCGGATGATCTGGATCCACTACGTAAGCACAAAGAACTGACTCGTGTTGCAGTGTGCAAGGTCTCCTAAATTCATATTTGTTCTTTATAACACAGTCAATTGAAGGAATTGCACGCATTCAATTAAACTCTGATGGAGACATTATTTTCTCATTTTTACTCTAAAGGAAGGCAGGTGGCACCTTTTTTCCCCCCATGTTTGATGTGCACTATAGGCTTCTGTATGTGACTGTGAGGAGTTCAAGGTCTGCTCTTGTCGTTGTGCATCTTAGCGCCAGATGAGGGAGACATGCGTCTCTGTGCAGAGATGTCCTGCGGCCACGCTGTCACCCCAGAGTCTCTGACTGGGTGGTGTCGCAGCCTGCTGGATCAGGTAACTTTCCACCATTGCAGGCAACAAGGGTGTGTTTCCACTCCAAGAGTTGAGGTTGCAAACTGTTTCTGGAGAACTACTTTCCTGTTGTGTCTTCCACAGCATTTCATATAAAAAAGGAGCCCTTTTTGTCTCAAATGCATTTTCACAACCTATGAAACTACCATGTTTCATATTTTGGCACTCATTCCCTTCCAGTTAACAGCAGCACACTGACTTATCCCTGCCTATTCCTGAACTGGCAGTAAAACATATTCTGTTCTTTTAATTTCAGGGCCAGTACAAGTTTAAGTGCCCTGCTTTAAAGGACGGCACCTTGCAGAAGTGCAATGCCGTGTGGTCTTATCAAGAGGTGCGCAGGCTGGCAGTTCTGACAGCTGAAGAGATGCAGTACTTTGAGGAGAACATGGCCCGTCTGGCTGCCACAGAATACTGTGAATTCAAAACAGTGAGTTTCCCCGTGTTTCCCCTACCAAAAGTTATTGAATATGAGTTCAGCAGAGATTGTGTGTTTCTACAACATCCAACATCAAAATTTAGTCTGCCAACCAGCACCTTTAAACCAGTTGTTTAACAGCATCTTTTTTATTTTTACTGGTCAGTTTTTGTATAGATTAAACAAACTAGATCTAATGTATTAATTATTGAGCTTTCGAGGTGCAGATGGGCAGATTTTAATACCTTTGGACAGAGCTAGGCTTGCTGTTTCCCCCTGTTTTCAGTCTTTACGCTAAGATAACCAGCTGCTGGCTCCAGTTACATATTTACAGGAGAGTAGTATCAATGTTCTCATCTCCAATAAGCATATTTAATGTTTCTTACATTCTCTCCAACAGTGTCCTGGATGCAAAACCTATCTGGAGAGAGAGGACCTGACTAACCTCAACGTGCGTTGCACAATCTGCACAGCAGACAAGAAGAAAGTTTACGAGTTCTGCTGGCAGTGTCTGAACCTGTGGAAAGGTCCAGCCCCACGCTCCGACCGCTGCGACAATGACGGCTGCACCAACCACGACCTCGAGCTTCTCAAGAACTGCAGAACCACCGCCCTCCCTCAGGTGCAGGGGGTCGACGCGTGTCCCTCCATCCGGGCCTGTCCCACCTGTGGTCAGAGGGTGGAGCACGACAAAACGGGCTGTAAGAACATCATCTGTCCTCGCTGTCAGGTTGAGTTCTGCTTCGTGTGTCTGAAGCTCACTCCTGAGTGCCTGAAGACGAGCTCTTACTTCATCCCCTGCAGTGATGGTGTGGCTCCCAGACAAACCTCCATACCTGTGTGGCGCAGAAACTAAGAGGGAATTTGCACACACATTCACTACTGATGGTGTAGCTCACAGCCTTCTTCTGTCACACGTTACTGTTCTTGTCCTGTTTGATTTCATTGTAAGATTCTCCTAACAACTGAAGCCAAAAGTGTCGGCTTATAGGCCTATTTGTTCATGTATATTATGAGCATTAAAAATATTGGCCATATTTTCTCCTAAAGTTGTATAATGCTCTGTTTTTAGTTTAGCCACTGAAGGTTGCTTCCTTAGTATTGATCTCAATAATTCTATGTAATAATGTTCAATAATAGATCATCATTTATAACTGTATCATGTAATAAAGTTTCCCTTTACATGGATGCAGAGTGTCTATTTGATGTCTAACCCAAACAGGATGTACACAAACTAACACTGAACAATGGTGACACTGATGACAAGCCTTAAGACTGGAAAAGTAGTTCAATATCCAGCAAAGTCAGAAAGATTAACAAACATTACATATTTTCAAACCGCGAACAGCTGTGGCAGGTATTGTTTTCTCCTTGTGTGAGAGAGAGAGTGTGTGTGTGTGTGTGTCATCATGGCAACAGGTGGTCCTGGAGACATATTGTAACGAGAACTACCACAGAAGGGGTTGAGAGCACTTTGTCAGGTGTTTAAATGTCTGTGGATGGATTTTGTAAATGCCATGGCGTCACAACCGTGAAAAGATGCAGGTTTACAGGTATGTAGTTGAGCTCACAGTGAAGGCCGAGTTCAAAGATGGGTGTTGTCTGAGCAAGGGTGCCGGAAGTAGGGGAGTAGGAAGCAGGGAGGTGCCCCTTCCATAATGGCACATTTAAACATTTCTTTAGGTATTTCTAAGTTTGATGATCTTAGCTCATTGAAAATGAGGGACAAAGATTTTTCAAATCTGCAAAAAGATGGAGGACAAAGAAGTAACAAGCCAAGTAGACATCAGCTTGATACAAACTCAATGGAGCACATGTGGCATCTAGGGGGGTGTGATTTTAGTGTAAAAAGAAACCCTTAACCCTGTCTTGTGTATGTAAGAGCCCCTATGCCGCTATCTGATGATATACGCCAGGAAGCTGCCAGTCAAATCCTTTTTTGTGTTACTACTGACCCATTTAAACCCAGTTTGTGGATTACTGATTGGATTTAAATTGTATTGTTATGTATAGTATGTGTCTGCTGAAGTATGAATAATCAAAACAGAGAACGCAGATGGGTGTGCCTGGATCTTTGCTCTCCTGACTTGGTTCAGGCAGGTGGATCGCATACAGTGACACACTTCATCCTGTGAACTATTTCGTTTTCACACACACAAAAACACTAAATAGGTTCAGGAAACTTAATTTTGACATTACTTATTTCAGTATGCACAGTGAACACATGACTGTACCAGTTCTTCTGTTAATACCCTTTGCCTTGTATGGACTTGCAAGACTTTCCAGGCCTTAGTATGAAACTGAAGCATTTTCTATTGACTCTAGATGACATTTTAAGAATGTGTCTTTATGGATGTAGGTCGATGGTTTTATTGTTTTAATCCCAAAAAATAACTATTTAAAATAACATAATTTAAATGTCTATCAGTTCTTGTTTTGCATGAAAGGTCATACATATGGTGGCCTTAGATCTCAATGTATTGTAATTAAAGAAAGCAGAAAACACCAAATGCCACCAAATATAGAGAACACAGAAACCCTGCACGTAGCACAGACGACAGCTGAAACTGTGTCCAGGGGACAATTATAACTGATGGACACAGCTGGTACAGATGTGTGACTCATTAAGTTATTGAAGTCAGTAATCTGTAAGTGGTATTGGAAACTGTGCTAAAAGCAGTATACAGAGTCTATGGTTTTCAATTAAATGAGATGCAAATTAGAGGCAAAACCAAACCTGACTTTTCCAGATTATGACCAGATGTCATGTCATTTACAGTAAACATGTAAAAGATTGAAAGTGAAAATAAAATCTAAGTGAGCTTGCCAGCTTTGTTCAGGGCAGGGCAGGGAGGAGGCTTGCTGATTGATCCTATCAGATATTCTCAGCCTCTCTCTGACTCACAACTTACAGGCAGAGGTATTTTTTAACTCAAAGATACATTTCCCGGTACAAAATATTCATTAGTCATCTCAGGTGAGGTTAAACCAGTTGAACAAAACAAAGTGTCCTTTGAATCTGTTCTTGGGCCAGGTTTCTTTTAACAGCCGAGTTAGAGGCAGAGGTATTTATATCTCAAAGATGTATTTCCTGGTACAAAGTGTTCTTTCAAAGTATACATCGTCTGAGCTCAGTTGAGGTTAAACCAGTAGAACAGGGATTAAAAAATGCATATGAAAATCATATGTATGGATGAGGATGACCAATAACCCTGAACACAGTCTCACAGATTGGGGCTGTCAATACCAGACTCTGCCCCCAAAGGCACCAATTTAGGTGATTATTGAGGAGAAGGACAAGTAACATTCAAGCGTCCATAAAATGATACAATATTGACATATTGTCCAATGCAACTAATGCATATTTATATCATACACACGTGTTTCTTATAATTTTACTATTGTTACTTGTGTCTACACTGTTCACACCTCTGCTGCATGTCTTTCCATCCCTCATCTGTTGTCGTTCCTGAAGTTGATTCCTTTTTTTCCCATTAAAGGAGATTTTTTTCTTTTATTCCTGTGAGTTTTTACTTGAGGCTCTGATAATCGATGGGGTCATATGTTGTACGGCTCGTAAAGCCCTTTGAAGTAAATTTGTCTTTTGTGATTTGGGGCAATATAAACAAAACTGACTTGACTTCAAACTTGACTTCTCTGACTGTTTCACGGTATAACAAACATGTACAGGACAATGTAAAGTAATCTCTCCTGCCATAATAACCAATGGCTTTCCACAAAAACAGTGTGTCCAAGCATTTATTTAATTCTCTCTTCTTTTTGAATTATGATTTAATTTTTTTTTTACCACCAGAATCGTACAAATGACACAAAGGTAAATGACGACACAAAATTTAGGTTAAAAATTATAAACTCAAAATCTAAAGCATCTATAACATTAGTCAGTGGGCACTGCAGCCATAGTTTACAAATAGTGTGCTTTCTGGAAAACAGCACTGAGAACAAAATACCTAATCAATATAAAATAGTGCTTAAAAATAACATAATAAAAATCATATTAGATGTTACATTCAGTGTCATCTGTTCATATATCTCTGAACAATTTAAGAACGTTTTGAAAATAAAATGTAAAACGTCAATTCATTTCTACTGTAGAAAATGATAATTTGAACAAACTGAGAAGAGCAAAAAACAAAAACAAATAGTGTGTGAATTGATTTCAAATGAACTGAAGATAAATTTGTTCTTGTTTTTCCTTGACTTGACCATTTAATTAAAATTAATTTCCATTTTGTTGCAACAACAAATCAAACAACCTTTTCTCTCAATACTCCTTATACATTTGCGGCTATTTAAACAGAAACACTCCTGTGGCAAACAGGAAGTGATGCCTTTTTACATGACCAAAAACAAGAAAAGGTGATTTGTTAAATAGACTGAACAAAAAAAAAAAAAAAACAACTAAAAAATATACATTATTACAGTAGTGTCCATATTCCCTGATTTCTAACATGATCTCTGGCAAGCAGAGTGCAATATCGCTAAATATCAATAAGCTTCAACTAAAAACCAAAAATACGATCTCGTGGATCACCACAATGACATGCAGTCTTGTAAAATAACAATGTGTGTTATCCTGGACAAAGGATGTATTTCGTCTTAATCAGAATCTGAATTCTAGTCTGAATTTTGGAAGCGATCTTGAAAAGGAAAAAGACACCGAAAAGGGTTGTTCTGATTTTTTTTTTTCTTTCCATGTTGCTTCTTTGGGACAAGGCGATGCCACCATCTTCTTTTCTCCTCATGTGTTTTTTTTTTTCCCATTGCATTTTCGTTTGGAGCAGGCTCCAGTTCCATGCCAGGGACACAGCTTCTTGAGGCATTTGAATGAATTGTACTGTTTGTGTCATTCTGCCCTCGTGTATTTCCATTGACTCTTCTGCATTTCTGTTGCTCTGACAAAGGTGACTCAGTGTCCTTTGCAGCGGTTCTTGGATCAGGTTTTCTTTGACCATTGCCATGATTATTTTCCACCCATCTTTCTCCATCTTGTGAGGTTCTTCTTTGTCTTGTGTTTGGTAGAGAATTCGCTCGTCTCATCATTTGAACACTGCCAACTCCCTGGTTCTCTGTCATTCTTCTTCTTTCTGATCGTCCTGGTTGTCTAAAAGACGAGTGCACTCTGTTTTGAATATGTCTATCTCCTTTCTTTTCCTGGTCTCCTGGTGTTATTTTCTGCTCAGGATCCCCCTGTCGTCTGCTCTGTTTACCATGATTTAAACTTGTACTGTGCAGCTCCTCTACACATTCATCATGGTACGGTTTTGTCATGGATGTTTCTCTCCCTTGTCTCTTCTGTTCATGGACTCCCATAACATCCCTCCTCTCCTCACTCTGTTGCTCACATCCTGTATACTTTTTACTGCTTCCTTGTTTACTCCTCTGATGATCTTTTGCCATTTTCTGTTCACTATCGCCATCTCCTCCAGATGTTAATGTTAATCTTTTTCTCTCTGATGCTGTCCCCCTTTCATCAGCCCTAGTTTTTCTTTTCTTGTTTACCTTAACATCTCTTTCCGTCCTCTCCTCACCTCCCTGTTTGTCCACACTAACAGGTTTATGGCCTCTTAGATCCTGTCTAACATTGTCTAATCCTTCACTGTCCTGATACCTTGCATCCCTGTCGAGGTTATTTGTACAGGACCTTCTATTCTTTATTCTCCGCTGTGCATCGCTCATCATATCTCCAGGAGTAGACACCTCCCTTCTGTGTTGAGTACATCTGTCGGCAGCATACACTGGAAAGCAGGTATAAAAATAAAACAAAAATTCAGGCAAAGCACCAAACAATTTGATGCAGTCATTCACATTCCGCATTAGTATGCATAATGAAAATGTTTGCCATCTTACCATCTTTCTTTCTGTAAAACAGAAGATAAGCACTGCGGGATCTAGAGAGAGAAATGTGAAAAGAAGGCATGGTCACTTTTTAATACTGTAAAATGTATGGCTTATGTTTAATACAGGGGTTTTCTGTTGTGTATGTGCAAAAATAGTTACTTCTGGGTGTTGTTTTTTTGGCAGACACTATAAATACATCGATGTACAGTATATGTGTACGGGTACATGTGTAGATTATTATTGGTCGGTCGTGGGGGTGGGGTAAGAGATTGGGTTGAAGAATGGATAACAAATACAGTGTGTAGTTTTTGGTTACAGCATGATGTTATACAGTCCTTCAACATGCTTATGTGGTATATTGAAGTGAAATATACTATGGATATACTCATCCAACAACTCAACTAAGAAATAACTGCAAAAAAATGTACAATGGGGATGAAAAAAAAACACTCAAACTTACTTCTCAAAGTTATCCACCTGGAATGGATGGTAATCAAGCTGTTGGTGAAAACAACAAACAAAACACGATGGATCAGTTTTTCGCCCTGTAATACGTAACTGTACAACCAAGTGGTTTTGGAAAAACTTTCAACAACACTGGAGTTAAAGTGAACAGTCTTACCAATGTGACCCTGTCATCATGGAAGTTGTACCATCTCTCATCATCCTTGGACTTGATTGTTGCAGTGTAATGTCCCCTTCTAAGATCTCCAAAATGGTCCACAACAGCATACAGTTCATATGTCTGATTCTGAACAACAGTGAAAAAAAAATAACAGACATTAGGATCAGGAATGAAAAATAAATGTGTTATGCTAAAATATGAAAACATACTGCATACATACATACCTCTGGGATCTGTAGAGTGCGGGGAACAACCACACCGCGGTTGATTTTGACATAAGACATGTAATGGTAGTCAAACTCAATCCTCTTCAACAGCAGCATCAAAACCTCTGGATGATGCTTTATTACACATTTCTGAATGAAAAACACAAATCCCCAACATGTGTTATCATGTGGTTACAATGCCCTTATAACACCATGAGATCTTAATACTGTGATTTCAAAATCAGAGTCAATGTTGACAAATCAGTTCATGTCTTCTCTTTACTCACAGTAGTAGCATCAGACTTGGCATCACACTGGTCACAGTACATCTGGTTTTCTCCGCTGAAATCTGAAACTCTGAAATACTCCTTAATGCCATCCACCTAATAAAATGCAATCATGATGAGCCAGACAACCAACAGTCAAGCAATAAATACAATGAATGAAAACAACTAAAAGACTCAGTGGTGCATTTCAATATATGATGAAGTATGTTAGTGGATGAAGTTTACCTATGCTCCATGTATAGTTTAGCTTACACCTGACTCTTTTTAATATTACATTATATGCACTATTTCCCATTTTTTGATACATCACAAATGTTCCTCAACTGATGAGATATCTGATCAAAATGTTTGTCTGCAAACAACATATTTAGTTTAACAGATATCTCCTGGCAACAGAAAAGTGCTTTGAAGTTTGCAGGTTGCCAGATTCTTACCACACTATAGTCTTCACTGTGGGAATCCACCAGTGCCAGAGGAAGATGCCAAAATGCCCCGTCTTCATCTGTCTCTGTCAAACATGTTGAACATATGGTCTTTTGTGTCAACTGTCCGTGGAAGATCTGAGAGCACAAAATGCAGAGACTGGTGAACAAGTATTTCTCATTTAACTTACAAATTCACTTTGATATTGATGATGTCTTTACCTGCGATGCCTCAGGACTGGTCAGACTTAAAATCTTCTCAAAGTACTCAGCAGCATCACGCTGTTCATTCACTGTTGGGGGGGTGGGGGACAGAATGTTAAATCAAAAGTTATTATTTTAAGATACTATACAACTATACTACGACTATGAATTCACATAGAATAAGAGACTAGGACGGCACTCTATTTTGATTATTTAATATTACCAGACGGTAACATGTGGATGGTAATGTACAAAGGTGGGGTTAATTATAGGTGACTGCAACCAGCACAACAATGAATTCACGTGGACTTACTGATCTGCGGACGTGCTATTTTGTCCATGACTTCACATGTTTTGATACTGTAGCAAAAATGTGAGCGAAAGAATTTAAGAAGGTGTAACTGTTCTGCAAGTTTGGAACTCCTAAAGCATTTTTCTCTGCGACTTCAAATTTACTGATATAAATTCCACCGTCACAGGTGCTGAGTTGTCTGCTCCAATAATACTTTCATAAAATGTCCCTAATAGCAGGTTTGTTGGTCTATTCCATCTCTAATAATACATCTATTAAATATATAATCTATTCACATGCTTTGTTGTTCTGTGCACTAACATACTGTACCTTTGTCGATGCCCAGCTTCTTTGTGACTTTTTTAGTAACTGCTTTATCTTCTTTTAAAACATCAAACAAGTCTGTGAGATGACGATCAATACAATCAGTGTTGGGATTTCCTCTGGTGTGCCTAAATAAAGTTAAGACATAATGGTCATGAGAAACAAAATGGTGCTCTGTGGCCTCATAAAATGTAAATGCATTATGTGGCATGAAGTTGGACTTTGTAACAAACCTTTTCACAGCAGCTCTGAAGTCTTTGGACATGAACAGCACCTGCAGCACACTGTTCAGGTAACATGTCGCTCCTTGGTTTATCAAGCCATGGTACTTAACTGTTGGGAGGAGGTTGATAATAATTCATGTAAATTGCAAAACTGTCTTTTTTACCTCGACTGTGGATGATAAAACAGCAGGTCTATCTTACCTGGAGGGGAAACAGTATTGTCGGGAATCTGTCGACCTTTTTCCGAGTAATTCATTCTGATCAGTCCGCTTCTACACTGCTGACAGCTGCAGAGGAGTTGCAGTTGACAATCAGTTGTTGAAAATAAATCAATCGCAGCTGTTTTTTTTTTTTGGAAACGAACAGAAATGCAGAAAAAATATGAGCCTACCTTCAGTTATAAGATCCACACTTTCAAGACAACATCGTCGGACAGTCTCTCTGTCCCCTGCAGAACTCAACCCTCTGCATACTTTCTCTTTCACTGGTCGCCAAAGTTGCTGGAATGCTGCATTCAGGGTGTGTCGGAACTATTCGTTTTTTTGACAGGTGGCTCACATGACTAACAAGGAAACTGAATATTATGGCGCAGAAAGCCATTTGATCATGTAAATGTAAAATAAAAGCCCAAATCAAACCGGAAAGCTTCTTCTCTGTCTTTTCTCCATATAAAGGGACATGAACGCTGCATAAGCAGCAGCTGGAGGCAACAAAATGATCTCATAGGGTGAAAAATGCCCCACGTCCACATTACACATCCATATCCAGAACTTAGGAGTTCTTAAACACCACTTGTGTAGTGAATTTTGATATCTATAAAAATGTACTTACATACCCCAATATGGAAAGATTTGTAGCCTTTTGCTTAAGTAGTTTTAGTTTTTTTAGTTAGATTTACAGTTAAGCTGATCAGACAGTTTAACAAACTGATTTTACTCATGGGATCATTTCTGTTCCTTATTTTTCTTGTAGATCACCAGAGCTCCTGCAGGCACCCACAGTGGACTCATCACCTGGAGATGATGCTCCAAGATATACATTATTTCTCAGAAATAACCAACAGACTTTCTGCCTGTATTTGATGCCCTGTTGGATGTGTCTGCAGGGTAGTCCTCCTAACATCTGTACACTTAATCACGGATGAGCCATTAGACAGAATGTGGCTTTATTTTTACAATTGCAATAAAATAACCCACACAGTAAAGCCCTTCAGTAAAATTTGTACACAGTGTCAGGAGTCTTTATGAGATTTTATATGAAGCAGCAGCATCGGCAGTGGCAGAACGAGGAGATGGTCTTCGTCAAGCAGTCAGTCCTCCAGGAACCCTCACCACCAGTTGGATGACGGACATGTGCTGGATTCCATATTCAGAGAGAAGTTTGGAGTCTTCATCCAGCCTCTTGTCTGCGAAGATCAACCGCAGAGTCCCATCTCCTACACACACACACACACACACACAGAAAGACAGAAATGAACAAAATCATAATCACTCAGTGATGGAGTTTTGCAGGATGGGTTTGGTTTAGTATTATTAATTCTCTCTGTTCATACATACACACTCCTGCAGTCATATCATTTTTCTTTTCACCCTCTTCCCCAGTTACTTGGTTACATTTATGTGGCATTAGTCACTGGCAGCAGAAGAGATCTGAGAATTGTTGAATATATCTTATTGAAATGTTCAAGTTGCTTGTTGTCACTGAGGAAAGGTACGTCTGTGATCGCTACGTTTCGGCAGTCGGTTTGTTCTGCATCAAGCCACGGGTTGTGGTAATGGGTACATGGATCGATTTGTGGGTTGGGTTGGAATGATTGTGAATAAGTAACTGATTCTTGGTCAAACCATCATCTTTATTGTAGCAATACATCTTGTAATTGGTAGTGGCAATGTCGTCCATTGACTTAAGTCGTCTTGTATTTTTCTTTAGTAGTGGAGCAGTTGTGGGTGAGACGTATGTGGGTTGTGTTGTTGAGTGTTCATGTATGTTGTTGTGTTTTTAAATGTGGGCCCCAGGAAGAATA
This sequence comes from Lateolabrax maculatus, assembly GCA_031216445.1. NCBI lineage: Eukaryota > Metazoa > Chordata > Actinopteri > Acropomatiformes > Lateolabracidae > Lateolabrax > Lateolabrax maculatus. The sequence goes on from CM062207.1 coordinate 6,878,028, forward strand.
GTTGATACCCTGCTAGCAACTACTGAGGATTCAACTTAACAAATAAAAAAATAAACCATCCTTGAGAGCATCACATTGGTCATCAACAAGTGTCCACATATTTTAATATGGTTTCAGCATTAAAGTGCATTTCTCGTGAGAAATTTGCATTTTATCTTCATAATCTTTGTTCAGTGAATGTTTGTGATCTAGTAGTTTAGTTTAACTAAACTTTTTTTTTACACGGCTTTTGTCCCCAAATGCACAAACACACACACACACACACACACACACACACACACACACACACTGGCCTGGTTTATTCTTGGAAATATAAAATGTATATATTGAATGAGCGACATCACATTTTATAATCATAGGCTATAAATCGTGGTGGTAACCAACACAGCAATGATAGAATACATTCCTAATAATTAACAAACTAAAAATCATACATTCACTGAACAAAGATTATGAAAATAAAATGCAAGAAAAGAAAATTTCTTGCAAGAAATGTTATCAGAACACATTTTAATGCCGAACTCGCTTAAATTATTGCATTTTCCACTGAAAATAAAAAGAATGTCTGCCATTTTTCTTTTTTTTTTCTTCACAGAAAGTAACTTGGCCATCATGTGATGTGGAAGCAGGCCAATAGAAAAAATAGATAAATAAATAAATCTCACAATTTTATAGCCCTTATTGTGAAACTAATGGAAGTCTGTGGGGACTCAACAGTGTTTTAGTTTAGGATGTTTTCAGTTTATGACAGCTACACTTGACAGAACAATCATTCAATCTGCCTCAGCTGTCAGTTCATCTGTGTTTACTGGAAACCTTGTCATGAGAAAGAATTTCTACTTCCCATAGTCCCCAGCAACAATGAACAGCACTCTGTGTAACAACAATCTGAACCACCTCAGGCTTCTGTAGTCCCCTTTATAAATTGTACCCCATAAGTAGACCTACTTAACAACATGCACAGTAACTTATTATAGGTTATATGCCTAGAGTGTGTTCCTCACAGTACTCTTTTCCCTGGACCTCTGTTCCTTCCACAGTAAAAACACAAATGTAGAATTTACAGACAAAGCCCCACATCAGCTTATAAAACACAGCCTAATGCATTATTATTAATTAAAGCAGTTTAACCTCCAAACACTTCTGAGGCACAATTTTAATCTAGAGGTTACTCTCCCGATGCGAATTAACAACACGAACTCAACATTTCAGGAGCGACAGTCAGCTCCCTCTTGGCCTAAACATCCCACAGCTTCACTGGCTGTTTTTCAGTCCTAGTATATTCTGGCTGCATGTTGAATGACCTGTGTTCTCGGGGAGCTTCTGCGCAATCTTCTCCTTCAGCTGCAGCACTGTCATGCTCTTCATCTGCTCCTCCGTGTTGCAGAGGTCGATCATCAGCCTGCTCCCCCTCAGTCCAAGCACCTGGACCTGGTAGATTTTGCCCATTTTTTGTTTTTTTTTCCTGCGCGCTCCTTCGGGCTCCGCGGCTGACAGTCAAATGTCCCGTCAGGGTTCAGGCTCGTTTATGCTGATCAGCCCGGCCTGACGTAAGCTGGGGACACTTTCACTTTCGTCTCTACAGAAACAGATATTCAGAGTTATTATAAATTACGTAAATAATGAAGAGATTATAAATTATATAAATATGTAAATTATAATTTATCTTTTTTTACATAAATAATACATCAATTAAAAAAAAGTAACAAACTATTATTTCCTGGTAATATTCTCAGCTGTCACTTGGTTTGCATAAATCAGTTAATACAACAGTAGAAGAAAAGAAAAAACATGAAGTCATGAAACACAGAACAACTCAGAGGATCATCCTGAAATTATTATGTTTTAAATAAATCTCTGTTTCTGTAACATCCACATCCTGATAAATTGTCCAGCTGAAATTATAACCTTTTAGACTGTTGTTAGAACAGTCTAAAAGTCTTAAAGTCTTAAAGTTGCTTTTAGATTAGTCTTATGCAAGTTAGAAAGTTTTACAAATATAAAAACTTATTTTAAGCCTGGATGGCCTCCCTACCCCAGACTAACTCAATAATATAGAGCCATGTTTCCATGGTAACAATCAGTGACATCAGTTTTTTAAATATTATATCCCAGTAAAATGTCCCTGTAACTTTAAATTCTTCCAAAAGTTTGAAAAAAGTCTTAATTTACTCAGGATTCGTGACCTACAGAACTAGTAAACTTTGTGCAACAGATGAATTTAGACGTTTATCTGAAGTCTGACCATTAGTTATATCTAAAACATAGTCAGAGTCAATCTTTGTGAAACTGGCCCTGGATGGTAATAATGTTATCATGTTATCAGCCCTACATACTTCTTGAAGCTTTACTGATAAGACGGTTTAGGTAAAACTCGTTAGGGCTCTGCTGGCTGTTCCTAAGTCCCGGCCCAAGTCTAAAGGTGACCAGGCTTGCTGCATAAGTGTCAACTTTTAAGTCACTTCTCAAAATGTATTATTGTGGTTTAACCCTTTAAATGTAGCTGGATAATGTATATTGGTCACTACAGGGCTCATATCAGAGAGCTCTTAGTCACCCGATCAACTTGTTTACTTTGTTTTACGATGGTACTGTAAATTACGGTATGCTATCAGTATGTACAGTCATAAACTGTACATACTGATAGCAGTTTCTGAAAATAAAAACAAGAAATGGTACTTAAATATCCCAGCTCCTAAATATCTACTATTTCTTACCAAGGAATAAGACGTTAATCTCAACACTTATCTTTTTAAGAAAACCTTTTATTAATTGTAGTGCACCATTTTATTTCCAACATGTCTTATCTGTTTTATTATTACTGTTGTTTTTTATCTTATCACTGAGGATTTGATTCCATTTAATTTTTGTATAATTATAATTGCTATGATTTTATTTGCCTCAGTCTTGATTTGTTTTAACCCTGGTTCGACCATGTATGCCCCTTTGTAATTTTGTTTTGAAAAGTGCTGTTTAAATAAAGTTTATTATCATTATTATTATTATTACTATGGTGTCTGGATGGAAACCCTAAGCCTTAATCCTTGTAGAGATGACTTGCCTGCCCTGGTTGAGGAAGTGGTGGTGCCTTATTTATGATTTAACTTTCCAGGTGATGCCTGATAACTGATTTCGGTCATTAGTTAAGTTTCCTAGTTACTGGAAACAACTCCTTGTTTATACAGTAAGGCGTTCTCAATAGGTGAACACATGGTTGCACCCTAAGCACCAGTGTATACACAGAGGATGAAGATATGGTGAAACACAACACAACCAAGCCTCCAATAAAACTGTGTGTAAATAGTGGAAATATAAATGTTATTATCTGTTTACTGTATAGGTTCTATGCTTGTACAGCATAAAGGCGCTACAACTTAAAATGACAAATAAATGAACCCTGAACATTGAAAACGAAAGAGTTGACAGTATAACGTGTCAGTGGCATGACAGTGATTTACCGGATGTGCTCTCCGCCTGAGCCTGTTCAAAAGCTGGCATGTGTACACCCACGTAAACGACTGACGCATTGGATTCCATGTTCAGGCAGCGGGGTGGAGTCTCCTTACAGACCCTTGTCGTTCCCAGGGCCTCTACTACAACATGTACATACAGAACCATGCATATGCAGTCTGCAAGAGGAGCACTTTTTCATTTTGCTTATATTTCGATGTTGCAGCAGTGCACTCAGAGACTTTTGTTCCTCCTGTTATCTGTCTAAAAAGAGGCAAAATGCTTGATGATGGCCTTTAATTTGCCTTATATTACCATTTGGGAAGACCCGCCTACCCCTTAGTGTCTATCACATATATCCTAGCGGAGCATTGCAGGACTCCAAATTGAGCATGTATAATCAACCACAATAACTGAAAACACCTGTATCGCTATGCAGGGCCTATGATCTATAATAGTGCACCATATTTTAAAGGTTGATCATATTTTGTGCTTAAAATCAAAGTAACTAGTCACTACAGCTGTTAAATAACTGTACTGGAGGAAAAGGTGCAACATTTTCCTTTGGAACATGTATAAATATACAATGGCATAAATTGGAAACTTATTTTGGAAATTACTTCTTTAAAACAGTGAAATGGTAACATTTATGCATCTGCAAGACATTTAATCAAAACAAAACATCAGTGATCAGGGTCAGTTTATTGTTCACATTTCTACTAGCTCATGATTCATACTGATGTCTTTCAAATGAGAGCGTTGACATGTTTAGATAACTGAAGGTTTTTTGGGACGTATGGATTCAGCCTGTTGAAGCACATTAGACACAGCGGAGGTTAAGGGACAAGCAAGCAGGTTCACAAGTTATGAACAAATATCCACATAATCAATTACACAACACATGTAGAGGGACAACCTTTAAAGTGTGGCCTTATTTCACACTCGCTGCTTGTAAACAAAACAGGTAGCAATGCAACCATTAACAACAAAAAACAGCCAGAGAGAAACGTTAGAGGATTATGCTGGATTGGATTTACAAATGATGCATAATGTTTACAGTTTTATTAGAAAATAAGGATTGTAGAGAGGTTATTTTATTTTATGTATTTACTATTATACAAAGGTCAAGGGGATATATGCACATAAACGCTTCTGCCACTTCTACTCCAGAAGATTTTAGATTTTAGTTACTGGTTCCTTTTTGGATTCAGATTTTAATCAGGCCTACAAAACATATAATCAGTTTATAAAAAGTGATGCATTGGTATAGATTAAACTCACAGAATAAGATAAATCAGTTAGCTCCACATCCAGATATAACAATAAAAACTGTGACACAATCAATAACAGCCTTTCTGCTGCATAACAAGTACTTTTGCTTCTGATACTTTAAGTACGGTTTTCCTGTGAATACTTTTGTATTTTTTTATCTCTTCTCTTTTGTTCTGTTCTATCTGTGTGCTGTAAAGCCCTTTGGATCTACTGTGGTGTGTAAAAAAGTTGAGTTAAGTTTGTATTTCTACTTAAAATGAGAAATGGGAGTGTTTGGGGAGTATTTTGTATACTGTGGTTTTGCTCCTTTCACTTAAGTATCATAAAATAATTAAATATAGGCCACTTCTTCCAGCACTGCTCAAAACTTACTCCAATGCATGGAAGCACAATCTAGCCTGCAAAAACCACAATAAGAGAGCAGATCCATGTATGATTCTTCATGGCAACAAGGTGAAAACTGAAGTGAAATCACAGTTCATTTCACACAATGAGTAGCCAGTGAACGCAGCTGTTGTGTTTGAGGTGTAAACACGTGCAGCTTCTCAGTCCTCCACTACTCAGCGCCTCCAAACGAGATCTTCAGAAAACGACAAACTGCAAGACAGTGGTCCAGCCGTGAAGTGGTAGACAGCGGCGCGCTTTGACCCACGAGGTCCGATCACACGCGGGGACTTTTTCTTCGGGTGCGCAGTGAAATGGGAGGGCAAAACGCAGACAGTGCGCACCGTGCAGCCTTATCCGATCATCCGACTCCCGCACACTCATCTGACCTGCGATACGAGCGAGATGCTGAAGTTTCCGAGGAGAAGAGACTCGCACAGGCCTCTCAGGAAGGCTCCAGGCTTCCCAAAATCACTGGGCGCCGAATTTGAGCCAAATAATCCTCCAGCAGAGAGACCAGCTGTGCCACTAAGGTAACACTGATATTCTTATAAAGCTGCTGTTATTATGAGCAGGTGTAAAGACTAAGGGTTTTTTTTTATTCTGCACTAGGTGACATCCTAAATTAAAATGTACAATCAATTTGGGAAGCGATAGATATACAATCTAAAGATTTATTAAAGTCACACTTCAGTTACTGCTTTACATATTGGGCCGTGTAATCTCTGGTGCATACTTGATTGAGCCTTTTCTGTTAAGTCACTGTCCTTGTCAATGTCTCTTTGTGTTAGTCTACAAAGGTGTGCAAAATAAACATGTTTGACCCTTTCAATGGGCTAACATTACTGTGTTTATTCGCTTACAAAGGTATTTTTTCTGGTACTATGTTTCCCTGTATATTGCCACCTAGGCTGTGGATTTGGACCAGCTGGAAGTCACCTGAATGCCATTTCAGTGACTCAGGTTTAATGATATTAGTCATGCTGTTCAAACATGTTGATGGACTGATGTTTTTCTTGTCAACAGCAGCCTATGTCTACTGCTATTAACTATTACCTCACTAGACTTTGAACACACCATTTTCTTGGTGCATCAATATTTTTTAAATATATAATTACATTATAAAGGTTGTTCCAATCCACCTGGTTCTTGTATGAAAGCCATTTCAGATCATAATGATAGTCACGACATTAAGTCTGTAAACTGGGATAAAGTGTTGATTTAAATCACATTTGTCAGTAATCATAGTGCCAGACTTTCTTCCTCTTAGGAGAAACAAAATGAGCATTCGGGAAGAAGAACAGGTGGAGAAGAAGTACGACCCACACGACACCACCCTGAAGTTTGTCAACAGGAGGAATGACTTGGATCCATTGTGTAAGATTTATTTCCTTTCTCACTGAGCATGCAGACGGGACAGTGATTTTTTTACTGACATGCATTACTACAGATGATCAAACTTTGGTCTTGTTGTAGTTCAGTGTTACCCAAACCACTGCTATTCCGTCTCTATTTTTGAAAAATGTATGAATGAAGATTCACATAGAGTTACTGTAGCTAATATACTTATTGTTGTGTACCTCAGCTGATGACAACTCTCTCAGAGCAGAGATGTCCTGCGGTCACGCTGTCACTCCTGATTCTCTCACACAATGGTGTCGCCACCTGCTGGAAGAGGTATCTCATGTCTTGAAAACAGAACTTTTTCTATTTAAATTCGAATTAAAGCACAAGACTTCAAAATGTAGCACTGAGCACAGAAATCTTCATGGCAGATCTTGGGCTCAGACTATCAACTACAACTAGTATTCTTTTATGCTTATTCTGCCACTTACTGGCAAATGCAAGACATGAAACAGAACTAAACATTTAAGCGTAGTACTACTGTATACACAATGTTAAATTAAATTAAATGGGGTATTAGCTTTAAAAAAAAATTGGAACAGGTGAAAAACGAACTTGTAACAACTCAGGAAAAGGTAAAGATTGTCTGCAACACTGGAAGTTTCCTTAGAACACATTTGAAATTATAAGATGGCTTCAAACTTTGTTGATCATATAAGTAAGAAAATGGTATTAGCAGCCGTGCAGTGTTGCTGATATTCATTCATTTTTATTGTTGGTATATGCCTCCGTTCTGTCCAAAACTTGAAAATAATTCTTTCCTTTTTCCATCTCTCCCCACAGACTGATGTCTTTTTCTGTCAAATTCCACCAGCGACTCTCTGTGTATTTTATATAATCCTCAACAGGTTCTTCTCTTTGTTGTTTTTAGGGTACATACAAATTCAGATGCCCTGCATTGGTGGAAGGGACCAAACGGTGCAATAAACTGTGGTCGTACCGAGAGGTGCGCAGACTGGCTGATTTGTCTCTTGAGGAAATGCAGTACTTTGAAAAGACCATCGCTCACCTGGCTGCCTCGGACTACTGTGAATTTCAGTCAGTAAGTGGCACAGTGGTTTTTGGTTGTTTCAAGTGCACTGATTTTCTAATATTTTGTGTTCTCCTGTCCAATAATTCACTGCACCGTTTTCCACATCAGTGCCCAAAGTGCAAAACAAGTGTGGAGAGGAAGGATCTCTCCAACCTGTGTGTCCAGTGCACCATATGCACAGCTGACCAGAAGAAGACCTACCAGTTCTGCTGGCAGTGTCAGAAGGAGTGGAAAGGTCCAGGCCCTCGATCTGACCGCTGCAGCAATGACGGCTGCGCCAACAAGGACCTGCAACTCCTGCAGACATGTAAGACCATCAGTCTGCCCGCGGTGAGGGGGGTCACCCACTGCCCCTCTGTCCGAGCCTGTCCTCGATGCGGCATGAAGGTGGAACATAGCCAAGAACACTGCAAAAATATTGACTGTCCTCGCTGCCATGTAGTGTTCTGTTTTGTCTGCCTGAAACTAAAGCGTGAATGTATCAAGACCAGTTCACCATACGAAATCTGTCCTAGTGGTGTGGCTCCTAGACAGACCTCTATCCCAGTGTGGCATAGAAAATGAAAAAGATAAGTCTGTCTTTACTTGATCAACAATTCAACAACAGATATTTAGGAGAAATTCTAAATAATAATAAAGAAATCAAAATTAATTGGTTTTGATCTGAGAAGGTCTGCAAATCACTGTGTATTCAGCTACTGATAATGTTAGATAAATTCTATATCTACAAAATCAAACTTGTTGATTTAGGAATGGAATGACTCAAGAAAATCACAGAAATCTTTGAATTCAACTTTTTTTTTCCTCTTAACATTTACAACTGAAAATGTATGCACTTGTTTTCTTATTTTTTTGGTCGCTTATTATCATGTTTATTGTGATACTTTATACTTATTTTTGTAATAACGTTCAATAGAAAGAACCCAGGAGTTTTCAATGTCTGAGACTGTGGGGGGCAAATCAAACAAAATCTGACTGTGCCCACCCCAACACCTGTGCCCTGTATAGTAAATTTACCTGGTAAAATGTAGTTAAAGGAAAAATGTTAAATAAAATGTTAAACATGAGAAATAATGCTATTATCTAAATAAAATTAATAATTTGAATTTTTGTAATTCTTTTTTCAAATTCATCCAAACAGGGTGATCATGCATATCAGTATTTTAAAATGAGAAACTGTAATGATGATTAAACTAAATCAAATGGGTACTCATCACTAAAAAGCATTAGCAAAGTAAAGTGCCAGCTGCATCTTGCAGAGCGAAAAAGTCATTTTAATTGTTTTTGAGGAGATTTAGTGTTTATGACAGATATTAACCTTTACTATCCAGTGTTGACAGACGCCCTGTAGCCTGCATAATAATTATATGCATTATTAGACCTGAAATATCCAGAGTTATAGGCTACATTAGGCCAAGCATGCAAGGAAATTCAAACGTAAATCATATCGTAGAAAATTTTGCCCAAACAATAACTGTGTCCTTGAAATGTATTGCAGTACCAATAATCACTGCAGCAGTAGCTTTGCAATAGGAATCTGTCCTAAAATACACCCACAGATTATTTGTTTTATGACATCAGTTAACAAAACAATTCACAGGCGATTCTCCTGCCTACATTACAGACAAACCTACCACACTTACTTAACTTTAAGACGTATATTGTGTATAGAAAAATACACATCAAGAGGTAGTAGTAGTAGTAAGACTATTCTGAAATTTGGTTTATTTTTCTGTCCTCTTAAAATAAAAAAAACATCCAGATCTGTTGTTCTGTTTCTTTCTTTTTCTGTGTTGCTTCCAAGTGGTGCAAAGTGAACCCAGCATTTTCCTTTCTTCGGATGTGTTCATCTTTGTTTTGGTTCCATCCACTGAAGTTTGAACGGTAATTTCCCACCGAATTACATAAATCAGAAAACTGAAATTAATCGATTTTTTATTTTCATTAATTTCCAACGGAAAAAACAACTGCTGTGACTTCTCCAATCATCGGTATCAAGTGGAAGATGCTTGAAAGTTTCAACACACACAGTACAGGGAAGTGCAGCAGCATTCCTCTGACCCATGTGATTCACTGTTGAATTTATGGCATCCTTCACATGGAAAATTTGACAAGACGTTTGTGTTGACAAATCTGTGTGAAACGTTCCTTGTTTGACAATTATTAATGAACACATGACATAGACTGTACCAATTCTTCTGTTAATACCTCCTTGCTTAACTTTTCAGGCCTTAGTGTGAAACTGAAGCGTTTTCTATTGGCTCATTGAATATAATCAGACTCAAAGTTTTAAAAAGTCTCATATTATTTAATAAAACTATTCATGTCAAATCTTCTATTGATTTAATCTAAAAAAATAAACATGTTTTTTTTTTTTTTTTACTTTTTGTTAACTTTACTGACTTTGTTGGATATGAAACCACTTTTCCTGTTGGAGTTATTTTGGTATTGACCTATAAAGGGTGCTACAGCTCCTCCTGGTCCTCTGCAAAATTGATTCAATGGTATATCTGGTTTTGTTCTGCATTAAAAGTCATACAGGTATGCAGTCTTTTACACTTCTATACCTACGTGGGCTACGCTACATGATTATATGTAAAATTTTAATATTTAATATTTTGAATTTTATATTGCATGTGGAAATGTTACTATTTTGCTGCTGTTTAACTGTCCAACATACAGGAAAGTATTCACATACATCCTGATTGGTTGGACATCAAATAGACACTCTGCATTCATGTAAAGGGAAACTTTATTAAGTTATGCAATTATTCATGATGAACTATTATTGAAAAGAGAACAACCTTCAGTGACTAAATTAAAAACAGAGCATTATACAACATTAGGAGAAAATACGGCCAATATTTATAATGCTCACAATATACATAAACAAATAGGCCTATAAGCTGACACTTTTGGCTTCAGTTGTTAAGAGAATCTTACAATGAAATCCAACAGGACAAGAACAGCAAAGTGTGACAGAAGAAGTCTGTGAGCTACATCATCAGTAGTGAATGTGTGTGCAAATTCCCTCTTAGTTTCTGTGCCACACAGGTATGGAGGTTTGTCTGGGAGCCACACCATCACTGCAGGGGATGAAGTAAGAGCTCGTCTTCAGGCACTCAGGAGTGAGCTTCAGACACACGAAGCAGAACTCAACCTGACAGCGAGGACAGATGATGTTCTTACAGCCCGTTTTGTCGTGCTCCACCCTCTGACCACAGGTGGGACAGGCCCGGATGGAGGGACACGCGTCGACCCCCTCCACCTGAGGGAGGGCGGTGGTTCTGCAGTTCTTGAGAAGCTCGAGGTCGTGGTTGGTGCAGCCGTCATTGTCGCAGCGGTCGGAGCGTGGGGCTGGACCTTCCCACAGGTTCAGACACTGCCAGCAGAAGTCATAAACTTTCTTCTTGTCTGCTGTGCAGATTCTGCAACGCACGCTGAGGTTAGTCAGGTCCTCTCTCTCCACATAGGTTTTGCATCCAGGACACTGTTGGAGAGAATGTAAGACACATTAAGGAATAGTTGAACAGTTAAGGGAAAATACTTATCGGTTTACTTGTTGAAAGTTTGATGGAAGATTGATACCACTCTCATATCTGTCCTGTAAAAATTCAGCAGCAGCTGGTTGGTTTAGTTTAGTGTAAAAGCTGAAATCAGGGGGAAACAGCTAGCCGAGTTCTGTTCCACAGTAACAAAATGTGCCCATCCGCACCTCTTAAACTCATGAATTAAGCATGTTAAGCTTAACACGTTATATCTAGTTTGTTTAATCCATACAAAAACTGAGGAATACATTTTTTTTACGGTTTAGTCTTGAGGCTAAGGTAAGATAACCATCTAAATATCTGCTACACATATGAGTTTTATCAATCTTCTCATCTCTCAGCAATAAAGCAAATAAGCATATTTTTTCAAATTATTCCTTTAAGTTATTTCTGTTATTTGCATGATTGCTGGAGGTTGTAGAAACAAACTACCTTTTGCTAAACTCATAATTAGAATCTCATAATAATAATTAAACCAGTCTGTAATTTCTGGAAGGTACAGACAACACAGGGACACTCACTGTTTTCAATTCACAGTATTCTGCGGCAGCCAGACGGGCGACGTTCTCCTCAAAGTACTGCATCTCTTCAGGTGTCAGCGCTGCCAGCCTGCGCACCTCTTGATAAGACCACACGGCATTGCACTTCTCGAAGGTGTCGTCCATTAAAGCAGGGCACTTAAACTTGTACTGGCCCTGAAATTAAAACGAAAGATTATTGTTATACTGCCAGTCGCCAGGCCGGGGCTGCCACCCATGACAACAGGGAGTTGAGCATCCCATACATGTCGACCTCAGAGAAGATAAAAAGAATAATACTTTGACAATAACACTGTAGAAATGTTGTTTCCAGACAGAGAAAATTTAAATAAACCATAACATTAAATTTATGTAGGTAGCAGGAAGTCTGTGTGCTGATTTGAAGGGGTTAAGCGTGTCAAAATCTGAAAAATTGTAGTTTAATAAATTGTCCAAATGCCTTTTGTACAAAAAGAAGGGCTCCCTTTTTACCTGAAGTGTAATGCAGTGGCAGGAAACAGCAGGAAAGTAATGGTAACGCTTTAGATTACACTCCAAAACATACAGCGTAATTACTCCGGAGTTACGGTGTAATCTTTTTGTACTAACGTGTACCAGTACAGTATGTACCAAAACATATATGGAGTACTGGGGAACAAGATTTGATTTTTTTTTTTCTTCTTCTTTTGTCAGCTTCTCAAACTGTGGAACATTTTACCCAAAGATATTAGAGGCACCACATCTTACAAAGTGCTGTGATGACTCCCCTGAAAGGTCCAGATTTATGGCCACACTGTACCCTGTACTAGTAATAGAATAGGTACCCAGTAGTTAAATGATGCATACAGTATATTTTTCCTCCAAAACGTCCAGATGATGGCTCAGCAGGTACCCAGTGGTTAAAAAATATTTAGTTCTTTGTAAGATCCCTAATTGTTACCCCCTTATTCCATAACTTTCACATCTAGTTCCCCGTATTGGTAACCTGTGCTGTACTGTGCGGAGTAATCGAAAGCGTTAACAATTCATGGGAAAACAGTTTGCAACCTCACCCTTGCAAACACGGAGCAGAAACACGCCCTTGTCGTTGTTAGGCTGGTGGAAAGTTACCTGATCCAGCAGGCTGCGACACCACCCGCTCAGGGACTCTGGGGTGACAGCGTGGCCGCAGGACATCTCCGCCCGGAGACCGGCGTCTCCCTCCGCCGAGGCTGAGGAGCGCAACAGGTGCGGACAGTGAACGCAGCATCGCGGTCACACACGCACACACACACACACACACACACACACATAGGGCGCATCAAACCCGCCTTCCGTTTAGAGAGAAATTAAGAAAATCTAACCTAAAACTAACCCTTACATGTCCATCTGCCGTTGCATATCAACAAAAGTGTCACTTAATGCAATTCCCTTAATTGGCTTAACTAGGATGGTACAAATCACAGTGAACTCAACACACGCTGGAATTAAAGAGGAATAAACATGAATTAAGAAGATGTAAGGGACAATATAATTGTGGCACCGGTGCTTACATAGTGGATCCAGATCATCCGGTCCGCTGACAAAGCTCAGAGTCGTGTCTCTGGGGTCGTACGCTCTCTCCTCCTGATCCTGGGAGGTCATCGTGTTTCTGCGCCTCTGACCTCCCTCGACAAACTCCTTCCCCTCTCTGACTTCGGGAAGAAATGTTTGGTTACTTTCAGTTTCCCCCCCCCTTGCAGTCACGTGGACGCAGGACGTCCCGGTAGGGTGAAATGTGCCCCTTCTCACCCTATAACATCATTTTGTTGCCTCCAGCTGCTGCTTATGCAGCGTTCATGTCCCTTTATATGAAGAAAAAACAGGGAAGAAGCTTTTGGGTTTAATTTGTTATTTATTTTACAACAAGATGAGCAAAGTGCTTTTTGCACAATAATATGTTTCCTGTTAGTCATCCGAGCTGACTGTGAAGTTAGATTTTAATTCCGACACACCCTGAATGCAGCATTCAAGCAAGAGTTGCAGCAAGTGAAAGAGAAAGTATGCAGAGGGTTGAGTTCTGCAGGAGTCAGAGACTGTCTTGAAAGTGTGGATCTTATAACTGAAGGTAGGCTCATATTTTTTCTGGATTTCTGTTCGTTTCCAAAAACAACGGCTGCGATTGATTTATTTTCAACAACTGATTGTCATCTGCAACTCCTCTGCAGCTGTCAGCAGTGTAGAAGCGGACTGATCAGAATGAATTACTCGGAAAAAGGTCGACAGATTCCCGACAATACTGTTTCCCCTCCAGGTAACATAGACCTGCTGTTTTATCATCCACAGTCGAGGTAAAAAAGACAGTTTTGTAATTTACATGAATTATTATCAACCTCCTCCCAACAGTTAAGTACCATGGCTTGATAAACCAAGGAGCGACATGTTACCTGAACAGTGTGCTGCAGGTGCTGTTCATGTCCAAAGACTTCAGAGCAGCTGTGAAGAGGTTTGTTACAAAGTCCAACTTCATGCCACATAATGCATTCACATTTTATGAGGCCACAGAGCATCATTTTGTGTCTCATGACCATTATGTCTTAACTTTATTTAGGCACACCAGAGAAAATCCCAACACTGAGTGTATTGATCGTCTTCTCACAGACTTGTTTGATGACCTAAAACAATATCCAGCATACACTTTTAAAATCACAAAGAAGCTGGGCATCGACAGAGGTACAGTATGTTAGTACACACACGGATTGATGCCTAATGAGGGATAAGCTAACCAAAGGTCAATATGGTCATCTCTGCCCCCCCAGTGAATGAACAGCGTGATGCTGCTGAGTACTTTGAGAAGATTTTAAATCTGACCAGTTCTGAGGCTTCGCAGGTAAAGACATCATCGATATCAAAGTGAATTTGTAAGTTAAATGAAAAATACTTGTTCACCAGTCTCTGCATTTTGTGCTCTCAGATCTTCCACGGATGGTTGACACAAAAGACCATATGTTCAACATGTTCGACAGAGACAGATGAAGACGGGGCATTTTGGCATCTTCCTCTGGCACTGGTGGATTCCCACAGTGAAGACTATAGTGTGGTAAGAATCTGGCAACCTGCAAACTTCAAAGCACTTTTCTGTTGCCAGGAGATATCTGTTAAACTAAATATGTTGTTTGCAGACAAACATTTTGATCAGATATCTCATCAGTTGAGGAACATTTGTGATGTATCAAAAAATGGGAAATATTGCATATAATGGAATATTAAAAGAGTCAGGTGTAAGCTAAACTTTACATGGAGCATAGGTAAACTTCATCCACTAACATACTTCATCGTATATTGAAATGCACCACTGAGTCTTTTAGTTGTTTTCATTCATTGTATTTATTGCTTGACTGTTGGTTGTCTGGCTCATCATGATTGCATTTTATTAGGTGGATGGCATTAAGGACTATTTCAGAGTTTCAGATTTCAGTGGAGAAAACCAGATGTACTGTGACCAGTGTGATGCCAAGTCTGATGCTACTACTGTGAGTAAAGAGAAAACATGAACTGATTTGTCGACACTGACTCTGATTTTGAAATCACAGTATTAAGATCTCATGGTGTTATAAGGGCATTGTAACCACATGATAACACATGTTGGGGATTTGTGTTTTTCATTCAGAAATGTGTAATAAAGCATCATCCAGAGGTTTTGATGCTGCTGTTGAAGAGGTTCGAATTTGACTACCATTACATGACTTATGTCAAAATCAACTGCGGTGTGGTTGTTCCCCGCACTCTACAGATCCCAGAGGTATGTATGCAGTATATTTTCATATTTTAGCATAACACATTTATTTTTCATTCCTGATCCTAATGTCTGTTATTTTTTTTTCACTGGTGATCAGAATCAGACATATGAACTGTATGCTGTTGTGGACCATTTTGGAGATCTTAGAAGTGGACATTACGCTGCAACAATCAAGTCCAAGGATGATGAGAGATGGTATACCTTTAATGATGAAAGGGTCACATTGGTAAGACTGTTCACTCTCACTCACTTGAAAGTTTTTCCAAAACCACTTGGTTGTACAGGTACATATTACAGGGCAAAAAACTGATTCATCGTGTTTTGTTTGTTGTTTTCACCAACAGCTTAATTACCAGCCGTTCCAGGTTGATAACTTTAAAAAGTAAGTTTGAGTGTTTCTTTTTTCATCCCCACTGTACATTTTTTTGCAGTTATGTCTTAGTTGACCACATAAGCATGTTGAAAGACTGTATAACATCATGCTGTAACCAAAAAACGCAGACTGTATTTCTTACCAATTCTTCAACCCAATCTCTTTCACCACCTTCCCCACTGACAGATGAACACCCAAAGTATCCCTTTTTACATGTGCACATGCACAACAGAAAGCCTCTGTATAAAACATAAACCATAAGCCATTTTTCAGTATTAAAAAATTACCATAACGTCTTTTCACATTTGTCTCTCTAGATCCCACAGTGCTTATCTCCTTTTTTACAGGAAAAAGGATGGTAAGATGGCAAACATTTTCATTATGCCCACTAATGTGTTGTGTGAGTCATCAAATTGTTTGGTACTTTGCCTGAATTTATTTTATACCTACTTTCCAGTGCATGTTGCAGATACTTGTGCTCAAGATGCCATGGAGTTGTCTACCCCGCCTGCTACCAGTGATACCAGTGATCACGGTGACCAGTGCAAAGATGCTGCACAGTTGAGAGAGAGACAGGAGGTTGAGGGAGAAGCAGAAGTGAGTAATGTCACAACAGTTAAAGACATAGCCAATGTGGGGCTATCACCCGACCCCTTCTCTAATGCAGGGGATGCTCATGATGAAAAACAGAGAGATGAGGAGAAAATAATAACAGCTGATGAGGAGGATGTGGGAGGAAATGCAGACACTGAGGACCAGGCAGAAAAGAGTGAAAACGTATCTAGAGAAACTCAACTTGAAGAGAGTGTTGAGGATGCGGACAGTAACGGTGGAAGACAAGATGATGAGGGACAGATGACAGCAGATATTAGTCATGATGTTAAACCAGAAGCCAGTGACAGGAATGCAATACATGGCCATCATAACAAACCAGATGAGATGAGCGATGCACAGAGCAAAGTAGTGGATGTAAAGACAGAGAACAATGGAAAGACTGGAGGTGATGAACTGTTAGAAAAGAACGAAAGATCTTCAACAGAAATCAACAGGGATGCAGACAGGGATGTAGAGTATCAGGACAGTCAAGGATTAGACGATGGTAGAAAGAACATAAAAGAAGATCAGGGGGGTACACAGGAAGTTAGACAAGAAAATGGCCTTAAACCTGTTAGTGTGGACAAACAGGGAGGTGAGGAGAGGATGGAAAGAGATGTTAAGGTAGATGAGGAAGGAGAAGCTAGAGCTGATGAAAGGGAGACGGCATCAGAGAGCGAAAAGCTCCTGACAACATCAACATCTGACCTCTGCAGTCCATTACAGGACAATGAAGGAAATGGTGATAGTGAACAGAAAATGTCAAAAGATCATCAGAAGTGTGAACAGGGAAACAGAAGCAGGTATGAAAAATGTGAGAAAGAGAGAGAAGAGAGGTCAGATGTTAAGGGAGACATGGAGCAAAACAGAGGAGATGATAAACATGCACAGATTAAAGGAACATCAGAGAGTCAACAACACTTTGGTCAGGATGTAGAGGATGAGAACAATGGAGGGTTAGATGATGTTAGAAAGAACAGACCAGAGCACAATACTTCTGATGAACATACAACAAATAAAGATGTTGGTGTAGAGAAACACGACGAAACGCAGGAAAGAGAAGGCGATAATGAACATATTCAAAACAGAGCAGACTCTCCTGTAGGACAAGCAGGATCGGCAGGAAGCAGAAGACTGACAGAGAACAGGGGAGTTGACGGCGTTGAAATGACGAGACAAGCAAATTCTCAACTGAAAGCAAGAACTGAATTAAATGAAGATATAATTAGATATAGCGGTTTAAACCTGAGTGAGTCACCTTTGCCAGAGCTGCAGAAATGTGGGACCAAAAGAGTCATTGGAAATGCACAACAGGAGGATGAGACAAACGCTACAACTCATGTGTTTACCAAAAAAATGCCAAAAGTCTCTGACACAAAAGAGGAGGCTGCTGCAGTGGTACATCGAACAGAAAGAAGAACAACACGTGAGAAAAAAGGAAAGAAGCAACACAGAAATGGAAAAAAGAAACACAACACTTGGTGTTTTCCTATTTCTTTCAAAAGCTGCAAACATTCAGACCAGAGTTCAGACTCTGATTAAGACAAAATACATCCTTTGTCCAGGATAACACACATTGTTATTTCACAAGACTGCATGTCATTGTGGTGATCCATGAGATTGTATTTTTAGTTTTTAGTTGATGCTTATTGATATTTAGAAATATTGCACTCTGCTTATCAGAGATCAGTTAGAAATCAGGAAATATGGACATTACTGTAATAATGTATATTTTTGAGTTTGAGTATTGTGTTTGTTCAGTCTGGTTCAGTCTATTAAACAAATCACGTTTTCTTTTTTTTGGTCATGTACACAGGATTGTTTCTGTTTTAAAGGCAGCAAATGTAAAAGGTTTATTGAGAGATAAGGTCGTTTGATTTGTTGTTGCATCAGTTTTTAATAGAAAGTAATGCAATGGAAACTGACTTCAATAAAAATGTCAAGCCAAGGAAAAAAATATTTCAGTTAATTTGAAATCAGTTCACAGACTGAATGATCAAACAATTTGTCTTTTTTATGCTCTTCTCAGTTTGTTCAAATGCACAATAATACAGTTGAAGAAATAAATTGATTTTCAATTTTATTTTCAGAATGTTCTTAAATTGTCAAGAGATATATGAATAGATGGCACTGAATGTAACATCTAATATGATTGAAGAGATTGTATGAGGAAATAAAATTCAAATTAAATTAAATTAATTATTTTTTTTACTTTTAATGCTTTTCTTATCTTATTGTTGAGTACTATTTTATCTTAATTAGGTATTTTGGTCTCAGTGTTGTTTACCAGGAAGCACACTATTAGTAAACTATTTGTAATCAGGCAAATATCAGCACATCCAGTGGTCAATCAATATTATTAATGTCTTCAGATAGTTTAGTCCGCGAGAAAACTTTCACTTGTTAACCTGTTTTGAAAGTCTTTTCACCAGGTGACCAGGAAAATGCTCTCTGGGTTTCTCATAAGACAACAAGAATGTGGAACAGCTGCCATTACTTTGGTCGG
Organism: Lateolabrax maculatus; assembly: GCA_031216445.1. NCBI lineage: Eukaryota > Metazoa > Chordata > Actinopteri > Acropomatiformes > Lateolabracidae > Lateolabrax > Lateolabrax maculatus. Next base: position 6,896,867 of record CM062207.1, read on the forward strand.
ATGCCAAACACTGATGGAGTAACATGTGATTTCCAGTTATCATTTCAGCACATCCTTAAGTTGAATAAGGAAATACATGCACACACTGGTTGCTACCAGGCGTTATGATGCAGACTACTTGGCAAACTCAATGTGTGAAAGGTTTTTATGTCAGGACTGGATGCTGTTATGAATTGTTCCTTAAACTGTCTAATCAGTTTAATTTGATATCACATGAAGTTGAATAATTCAATAATACAACAGCAATACGGCAACAAATCTTTCCATATTGGGTATGTAAATAGGCCTAGCCTTGAAATATTCTTCCATACATGATCCAGAAATAGGAAATGTGCCGCTTCTCACCCTATAAGATCATTTTGTTGCCTCCAGCTGCTGCTTGTGCAGCGTTCAGGTCCCTTTATATGGAGAAACGACAGAGAAGAAAGCTTCTCGTTTTGATTTGTGATTTATTTTAGATCAGCAAAGTGCTTTTTTGCGCAATGATATGTTTGCTGTTAGTCATCCGAGCTGACTGTCAACAAAGTTAATATTTCCGACACACCCTGAATGCAGCATTCAAGCAAGCTTTGCGACAAGTGAAAGAGAAAGTCTGCAGAGGGTTGAGTTCTGCAGGACACAGAGAGGCTGGTGGTGCGCATCCATGATAAACAGAGAGACGATGTTGTCTTGAAAGTGTGGATCTTATAACTGAAGGTAGGCTCATATTTTTTTCTGCTTTTCTGTTCGTTTCCAAAAAAAACAAAAAAAAAAAAAACAGCTGCCAACTGATTGTCATCTGCAACTCCTCTGCAGCTGTCAGCAGTGTAGAAGCGGACTGATCAGAATGAATTACTCGGAAAAAGGTCGACAGATTCCCGACAATACTGTTTCCCGTCCAGGTAAGATAGACCTGCTGTTTTATCATCCACAGTCGAGGTAAAAAAGACAGTTTTGTAATCTACACGAATTACTATCAACCTCCTCCCAACAGTTAAGTACCATGGCTTGATAAACCAAGGAGCGACATGTTACCTGAACAGTGTGCTGCAGGTGCTGTTCATGTCCAAAGACTTCAGAGAAACTGTGGAAAGGTTTGCTACAAAGTCCAACTTCATGCCACATAATGCATTTACATTTTATGAGGCCACAGAGCACCATTTTGTGTCTCATGACCATTATGTCTTAACTTTATTTAGGCACACCAGAGGAAATCCCAACACTGAGTGTATTGATCGTCATCTCACAGACTTGTTTGATGACCTAAAACAATATCCAGCATACACTTTTAAAATCACAAAGAAGCTGGGCATCGACAGAGGTACAGTATGTTAGTACACACACGGATAGATGCCTAATGAGGGATAAGTTCACCGAAGGTCAATATGGTCATCTCTGCCCCCCCAGTGAATGAAGAGCGTGATGCTGCTGAGTACTTTGAGAAGATTTTAAGTCTGACCAGTCCTGAGGCATCGCAGGTAAAGACATCATGGATATCAAAGTGAATTTGTAAGTTAAATGAAAAATACTTGTTCACCAGTCTCTGCATTTTGTGCTCTCAGATCTTCCACGGACAGTTGACACAAAAGACCATATGTTCAACATGTTCTACAGAGACGGACACAGACGGGGCATTTTGGCATCTTCCTCTGGCACTGGTGGATTCCCACAGTGAAGACTATAGTGTGGTAAGAATCTGGAAATCTGCAAACTTCAAAGCACTTTTCTGTTGCCAGGAGATATCTGTTAAACTAAATATGTTGTTTGCAGACAAACATTTTGATCAGAGATCTCATCAGCTGAGGAACATTTGTGATGTATCAAAAACTGGGAAATATTGCATGTGGAATATTAAAAAGAGTCACCTGACTGTTTTAATTGTTTTTATTCATTCAGTTTATTGCTTGACTGCTGGTTGTCTGGATTTATGTGTCAGTGCCTGATTTTAAAAAGTTACTGAAGTGTGTCGTGTTTAAAACTTTCTCTCTGTTCTTCTGTTTAAATCTTTCTCGAGAAGACATTTATGAACACTTTACACCCATGAAGGTGGTCAGGACATCTGTCACAGAGTTAATTTGAGATGCAAATGTCATGATTGCATTTTATTAGGTGGATGGCATTAAGGACTATTTCAGAGTTTCAGATTTCAGTGGAGAAAACCAGATATACTGTGACCAGTGTGATGCCAAAGCTGATGCTACTACTGTGAGTAAAGAGAAAACATGAACTGATTTGTCGACATTGACTCTGATTTTGAAATCACAGTATCAAGATCTCATGGTGTTATAAGGGCATTGTAACCACATGATAACACATGTTGGGGATTTGTGTTTTTCATTCAGAAATGTGTAATAAAGCATCATCCAGAGGTTTTGATGCTGCTGTTGAAGAGGATTGAGTTTGACTACCGTTACATGACTTATGTCAAAATCAACTGCGGTGTGGTTGTTCCCCGCACTCTACAGATCCCAGAGGTATGTATGTATGTATGTATATTTTCATATTTTAGCATAACACATTTATTTTTCATTCCTGATCCTAATGTCTGTTATTTTCTTCACTGGTGATCAGAATCAGACATATGAACTGTATGCTGTTGTGGACCATTTTGGAGATCTTAGAAGGGGACATTACGCTGCAACAATCAAGTCCCAGGATGATGAGAGATGGTATACCTTCCATGATGAAAGGGTCACATTGGTAAGACTGTTCATTTTAACTTCAGTGTTGTTGAAAGTTTTTCCAAACCACTTGGTTGTACAGTTACGTATTACAGGGCGAAAAACTGGTTCATCGTGTTTCGTTTGTTGTTTTCACCAACAGCTTGATTACCAGCCGTTCCAGGTGGATAACTTTGAGAAGTAAGTTTGAGTCCCTGTTTTCATGAGTATATCCATAGTTCACTTCAGTATATCACATAAGCATGTTGAAGGACTGTATTACATCATGCTGTAACCAAAAACTGCAGACTTTATTTTTATTGCCCCACCTTCCCCACTGATTGGTAAAAATAAATAAAATTGGATATCATATATAGATACATGTATCTCCCAATATCTACAGATTTATCTTCTCAGACTTATAAAGTACATGTATACAGATGTGCATGCGCCAAAGTGACAATACTAATCTACACATGTACATGTACACATATACTGTACATCGATGTATTTATAGTGTCTGCTGAAAAAAACACCCAAAAGTAACTATCTTTGGATGTGCACATGCACAACAGAAAGCCTCTGTATAAAACATAAACCATAAGCCATTTTGCAGTATTAAAAAATGACCTTAACGTCTTTTCACATTTCTCTCTCTAGATCCCACAGTGTTTATCTCCTTTTTTACAGGAAAAAGGATGGTAAGATGGCAAACATTTTCATTATGCCCACTAATGTGTTGTGTGAGTCATCAAATTGTTTGGTACTTTGCCTGAATTTATTTTATACCTACTTTCCAGTGCATGTTGCAGATACTTGTGCTCAAAATGCCATGGAGTTGTCTACCCTGCCTGCTACCAGTGATACCAGTGATCACGGTGACCAGTGCAAAGATGCTGCACAGTTGAGAGAGAGACAGGAGGTTGAGGGAGAAGCAGAAGCGAGTAATGTGACTGCAGTGGTTGTTTCCATCGACAGAAATGAAGGCTCAGCAGTTAAAGACATAGCCAGTGCGGGGTCCAGGGGAGTGGGGCTATCACCTGACCCCTACTCTAATGTTGAGGATGCTCATGCTGAAAAACAGAGCGAAAATCCAGACACTGATGACCAGGCAGAAAAGAGTGAAAACGTATCTAGAGAAACTCAACTTGAAGAGAGTGTTGAGGATGCGGACAATAACAGTGGAAGACAAGATGATGTTGGACAGATGACAGCAGATATTAGTCATGATGTTAAACCAGAAGCCAGTGACAGGAATGCAATACATGGTCATAACAAACCAGATGAGATGAGCGATGCACAGTGGAAAGTAGTGGATGTAAAGACAGAGAACAATGGAACGACTGGAGGTGATGAATATCTAATGGATGGTAGAAAGAACATAAAAGAAGACCAGGGGGGTACACAGGAAGTTAGACAAGAAAATGGCCATAAACCTGTTAGTGTGGACAGACAGGGAGGTGAGGAGCTGATGAAAAGAGATGTTAAGGTAGATGAGGAAGGAGAAACTAGAGCTGATGAAAGGGGGACGGCATCAGAGAGCGAAAAGCTCCTGACAACATCAACATCTGACCTCTGCAGTCCATTACAGGACAATGAAGGAAATGGTGACAGTGAACAGAAAATGTCAAAAGATCATCAGAAGTGTGAACAGGGAAACAGTAGCAGGTATGAAAAATGTGAGAAAGAGAGAGAAGAGAGGTCAGATGTTAAGGGAGACATGGAGCAAAACAGAGGAGATGATAAACATGCACAGATTAAAGGAACATCAGAGAGTCAACAACACTTTGGTCAGGATGTAGAGGATGAGAACAATGGAGGGTTAGATGATGTTAGAAAGAACAGACCAGAGCACAATACTTCTGATGAACATACAATAAATAAAGATGTTGGTGTAGAGAAACACAACAAAACGCAGGAAAGAGAAGGCGATAATGAACATATTCAAAACAGAGCAGACTCTCCTGTAGGACAAGCAGGATCGGCAGGAAGCAGAAGACTGACAGAGAACAGGGGAGTTGACAGTGTTGAAATGACGAGACAGATATGTACAATGGAAGTAACAGGTGGTTCAAAACAGTCAAGACAATATCGTGTGAAGATAGTTGAAGAAGAGTACAGAACAATAAAAACTGTAGAACGAGCCTCAGAGCAGGACACTTTGGTAAAGGGTGTTTACAATTTAAACCTGAGTGAGTCACCTTTGCCAGAGCTGCAGAAATGTGGGACCAAAAGAGTCATTGGAAATGCACAAGAGGAGGATGAGACAAACACTACAACTCATGTGTTTACCAAAAAAATGCTAAAAGTCTCTGACACAGAAGAGGAGGCTGCTGCAGTGGAACATGGAATGGAAAAAAGAGTGAGAGCACGTGAGAGGAAAAGAAGATGGAGTGTTGCTTCTGCCCCAAAGATGCAACACAGAAAGTTAAAAAAGAAACAGACCAACACTATATAGTGTTTTTTCTCCTTTTCTGAAAAGTAAAAAAAAAAAAATTCAGACCAGAATTGAGAGTCTGTTTAAGATGAAATACATCCTTTGTCCAGGATAACACACATTGTTACTTTACAAGACTGCATGTCATTGTGGTGATCCACGCGATTGTATTTTTGGTTTTTAATTGATGCTTATTGATATTTAGAAATATTGCACTCTGCTTACCCGATCAGTTAGAAATCAGGAAATATGGACATTACTGTAATAATGTACATTTTTTTGAGTTGAGTTTTTTGTTCTGTGTAAATCTGAAATGTGAAATGCATCACTTCCTGTTTGCCGCAGGATTGTGTCTGTTTAAAGAGCCGCAAATGTAAAAGGTTTAATGACAGAGAAGGTTGTTTGATTTATTGTTGCATCAGTCTTCAATAGAAACACAATGGAAATCAACAGTGGCAGGAATTTATTGACGTTTTACATTTATTTTCTAAATGTTTTTCTAAAATTGTTCAGAGTTACATGAATAGATGGCATGGAATGTAACATTTTAAATAATGATTATATGTATATATATACATATACATATATTATATATATATATATATATATATATATATATATATATATATATATATATATATTGTGAGGAAACAAAGTTGTGTGCGGAAATAAAATCCAAATGTAAATCTTTGTATAGACATTTTATTTTTACTTTTAATGTTTCATATTATCTTACTGTTAAGTACTATTTTATATTAATGAAGTCTTTTTTTCCAGTGCTGTTTACCAGAAAGCAAACTATTTGTAAACTATGGCTGCAGTGCCCACTGACTAATGTTATAGATGCTTTAGATTTTCTGTTTATCACTTTTAACCAAACTATTGTGTCATCATTTACCTTTGTGTCATTTGTACGATTCTGGTGGTAAAAAAAAAAGGAAATCAAATAAAAATAACAATAGTAAAATTATAAGACAACACGTTTGTATAATATAAATATGCATTAGTTGCATTGGACAATATGTCAATATTGTATCATTTTATGGACGCTTGAATGTTACTTGTCCTTCTCCTCAATAATCCCCTAAATTGGTGCCTTTTGGGGCAGAGTCTGGTATTGACAGCCCCAATCTGTAAGAGTGTGTTCAGGATTATTGGTCATCCTCATCCATACATATGATTTTCATATGTATTTTTTAATCCCTGTTCTACTGGTTTAACCTCAGCTGAGCTCAGATGATGTATACTTTGAAAGAACACTTTGTACCAGGAAATGCATCTTTGAGATATAAATACCTCTGCCTCTAACTCAGCTGTTAAAAAGGAACAAAAGAATTCTTTATAAGAATCTGTGTTTATATGCAGATCATTCACACCTTTGATAAGGGCTGTTTCTGTGCTACAGTGAGGTCGCAAAGCAGATTTATGCCTGCTCACTGTCCACATCCCCATGTTTCTTTTCTTGCTTTACTGGTTTAACCTCACCTGACGTGACATCGTGTATTTTGGAAGAGCACCAGGAAATGTATCTTAGATATAAAAATACCTCTGCCTGTAACTCGTGAGTCAGAGAGAGGCTGAGAATATCTGAAAGGATCAATCAGCAAGCCTCCTCCCTGCCCTGCCCTACATGAAGCAGGCATGTATACACAGACTGGGCTGTGTCTCTGTCAAAGTGCACTGAGAGTTAATTTTCACTTTCAACCTGTTACAGGTTTACAGGAATTCACATGACATCGGAACAGTCAGGTTTGGTTTTCTCTCTACTTTGTATCTTATTTAATTAATTATAAAGGGCACTGGAGCTATAAACTCTGTATAATGGTTGATTCCAACTGGGGGCTTCACATGTTACTTAATTTTTGTTATTTTGCAATTTTGTACTATCATTTTTGGATTGTTTTGAATTTGGATTTTTTCATATTAATTGTTCTATATTAATGGCTGTGCTACTATACAATTAAATTACATAACTGATTGTTAAGGAATTTAAAAAGTTGTGCATGGTGTCTGAGCAGCTGTTATCTATTGAGAATTATGCACAACAATGCAAAAACAACTTTCTATTTATCAGTTAAAATGTCTTAAATTTCCAGTTTCCAGGGAAGTTCATATATTTTCCTTCTGTTGCATTTGTTTTCTGATCCAGTGTATCATTTTCAACTGTAGAAAATCTGTTGCTGTGAAAGGTCTCTACGTGGACTGAATTAAAGGAAACAAAATGAATTTCTTGGAAGATGCTTCTTCCACTTCAGGTAAGACATAGTTGCTGCTAGGTGTCATCCGCAGTAATGTTATTAAGACAGTTCTGCTATAAACAGGAATTATTAATAATCTCATCCCAACAGTTAAGTACCATGGCTTGTTAAACCAAGGTGCAACGAGTTACCTGAACAGTGTGCTGCAGGTGCTGTTCATGTCCAAAGACTTCAGAGCTGCTGTGAAAAGGTGAATCCCAGCTTCATGCCATCCAACGTTTGTCTTTACTTATTCAGCATTTTTTGAACTGCACTCATGGCAAGTATGTGTTCACTTGTAGGCACACAAGTGAAAATCCCAACACTGAGTGTATTGATCATCTTCTTACAACCTTGTTTGATGACTTAAAAGAATATCCAGCATACACCTATAAAATCACAAAGAAGCTGGGCATCAACAAAGGTACAGTATGTATTAACATATAAAACAAAAGTTCAGTTTACGTCACCCCAAAATAATATCGTGATTTGAATAACCGCATCCTGCATACAGTCAATTAATCCCCATAGACAGACAGCATCTGACATTATTCTCATCTCATCCTCAGTGTCTGAAGAACGTGATGCTGCTGAGTACTTTGAGAAGATTTTAAGTCTGACAAGTTCTGAGGCATCGCAGGTAAAGACATGCTGTAATACCAAATCTAACAGATATTGAATGAAGTAAAGTATCGGTAAGTTAAATGAAAAATAACACTTGTTTTACATCCCCATTATTTTTGTTGTTTAAGATTTTCCATGGAGAGTTGATGCACCAGAACATTTGCTCTACATGTGGCACAGAGACATCATCGATATCAAAGTGAATTTGTAAGTTAAATGAAAAATACTTGTTCACCAGTCTCTGCATTTTGTGCTCTCAGATCTTCCACGGACGGTTGACACAAAAGACCATATGTTCAACATGTTCTACAGAGACGGACGCAGACGGGGCATTTTGGCATCTTCCTCTGGCACTGGTGGATTCCCACAGTGAAGACTATAGTGTGGTAAGAATCTGGCAACCTGCAAACTTCAAAGCACTTTTCTGTTGCCAGGAGATAACTGTTAAACTAAATATGTTGTTTGCAGACAAACATTTTGATCAGATATCTCATCAGCTGAGGAACATTTGTGATGTATCAAAAACTGGGAAATATTGCATATAATGGAATATTAAAAGAGTCAGGTGTAAGCTAAACTATACATGGAGCATAGGTAAACTTCATCCACTAACATACTTCATCATATATTGAAATGCACGACTGAGTCTTTTAGTTGTTTTCATTCATTCTATTTATTGCTTGACTGTTGGTTGTCTGGCTTGTCATGATTGCATTTTATTAGGTGGATGGCATTAAGGAGTATTTCAGAGTTTCAGATTTCAGCGGAGAAAACCAGATGTACTGTGACCAGTGTGATGCCAAATCTGATGCTACTACTGTGAGTAAAGAGAAAACATGAACTGATTTGTCGACGTTGACTCTGATTTTGAAATCACAGTATTAAGATCTCACGGTGTTATAAGAGCATTGTAACCACATGATAACACATGTTGGGGATTTGTGTTTTTCATTCAGAAATGTGTAATAAAGCATCATCCAGAGGTTTTGATGCTGCTGTTGAAGAGGATTGAGTTTGACCACCGTTACATGTCATATGTCAAAATCAACTGTTCTGTCGATGTTCCCCACACTGTACAGATCCCAGAGGTATGTATGTATGCAGTAAATTTAATAATATAGTCAGTATATTTTATTAAATCCTAACACCTAATTATTTGTGTTTAATTCCTGATATCTATCACCTTCAATTGGTGTTCGGTTCCCTGATACTGTTGTTCAGAATCAGACATATGAACTGTATGCTGTTGTGGAGCATTTTGGAGATCTTGGAAGGGGACATTACACTGCAACAATCAAGTCCAAGGATGATGAGAGATGGTACAACTTCCATGATGACAGGGTCACATTGGTAAGACTGATCATTTTAACTTTAGTGTTGTTGAAAGTTTTTCCAAAACCACTTGGTTGTACAGTTACATATTACAGTGCAAAAAACTGATTCATCGTGTTCTCTTTGTTGTTTTCACCAACAGCTTGATTACCAGCCATTCCAGGTGGATAACTTGAAAAAGTATGTTTGAGTCTTTATTTTCATCCCCATTGTACTTTGTTTTGCAATTATTTCTACTAATCTACACATGTACATGTACACATATACTGTACATCAATGCATTTACGTGTCTGCTGAAAAAACACCCAAAAGTCACTATTTTTGCATGTGCACATGGACAACAGAAAGCCCCTGTATTGAACATAAACCATAAGCCATTTTGCAGTATAAAAAAATTGACTGTGACTTCTTTTCACATTTCCCTCACTAGATCCTGCAGTGCTTATCTTCTTTTTTACAGGAAAAAGGATGGTAAGATGGCAAACATTTCCATTATGCATACTGATTTGTAGAGTGAATGACTGCATCAAATTTATTTTATACTTACTTTCCAGTGCATGCTGCAGATTCCAGGGAGGTGTCCAATCCTGGAGGTCCTCCGCCTGATAACAGTGATAACCGTGACCAGTGTCAAGATGCCGAAAATGCTTTAGAGAGAAAGGAGGTTGAGGGGGCAGCAAAACCGGGTAATGACACTTTATTGGCTGACAAGTGACAGTAATGAAAAGACAAAACATGGTTATTCTCAACCAAAAGCAAGAACTGGATTTGAGGAAAATACAATGTAAGGAAGATGTGACTCAAAGTAGTCAAGACCATACTATGGGAAGATAATTAGATGAAAATGTAAGGTAATTGATAGTGGTATTCAAAGAAGCAGCAAGACAAAGAGCATAAGAATAAAAACTGTCCAAAAAATAGATGCAAAAGTCACTTTGTCAAAGGGTGTTTGCAAATTAAACAGAGTGTGCCACCTTTGTCTGAGCTACAGAAATGCAGAACCAGAGGAGAGGAGAATGAGACAAACAGTACAATTAAATACCCAAAAAATGCAAAAAGTGTCTGACACCCAGGTAAAAGCTGCTAAAATAACTATGCAATTTTGAAAATCACATTCACTGAAAAAATAATCACATAATGTTTTGCTTCACGTTTGCAGTTTCTTACATTTAGTCAAATAGTTCAATCATTGGCCTATATGAATAACTAAATAACTATTGCAGGGTGTAGTGTATGATTGACCACAGATAAGTAATTATGTGTGTACAAAAGTAAATCCATGCATAGATTTTTTATGTATTTCTATCTTTATTATGTGTTTTTGATTTTACTGATATATATTGTATTATGTTGACTTGATGATATAATTTAGGATACCAGGAAATTACAATATGCAAACTATTACTGGCCAGAGACTGTGTGTTCTGTCTCTTGTAAGATGGTGGTGGTCAAGATTGTGATGGATTCTTAAAAATAAAATCTGCCTACAAATACAGCCTTTGAAATGTTGCTTTATTGTAAGATTATCAGGTTGTGACATTTGGAGAGATAAACTGATACATGTTAAGGCATATTACCCATATAAATATGAGGTTCTTTATGTGTATTTTGTTTACTATAGTTCAGCAGAATCTTTAAACTTGACACAAAATGGCAGGTTGTTAACATCAGGCCATCACTCATATAGTGTCAGAAACTATCCCTGTGCAATAAACAGAAACATCCACTGTACCTACAAATTCTAAATGATATAATTCATTGTTTAAATAGTTTTACATGTGCATTTCATCACTGTCAAATACAAATCTAGCACACTGTATATACTATATATTGTAAACATGCATATACGGTCATATCCCCTTATGTTATGTACATAAAGTTGCCTGTTGCATGAATCATTCCATATTTATTCCAGCATCTTTCCAATCTGCACTGGGGCTGCAACTAACAATTATTTTCATTATCCATCAATCTGTCGATCATTTTCTCAATGAATCGATTAGTAGTTTGGTCCATAAAATCCATAAAAAAACCTTTGTTGCTCTCGCTTTAGCTGCATGTGTGTTTCTGTGTAAGTAGCCTTCACAGAGAACAAAAGTTCACTAAAGCTGATCCTGATTTTTTAATGTACTTATTGCAATTATATGTATCGTATGCAAACGGCCGTGAAGATTGACTCCTCCCGCCTTCCGTAGCAGGTCAAAATTTCCAACATGGCCGCCATCAGGAGCGGGGTGACTCCGGCTTGCCTAGCGAGATGTTTCCTGCGACCGACTGGAAGAGCGAGCCGAGGCAGCCATCCCCTTTCGGACGTGTGGAACCACGTAGGTCTCCTTTACCGTTTCGTGTCCGGAGCTTTGTCCCCGCTTCTGAAACAAAGACGCAAACCGCGACTTTCCCCGGCTAACTCGCTAGCCGGCTCGCACCCCCCCTGCGCAGTTACGGCTGCATGTGTGACTTTGACAGCGGCAGCCTCTCTGCTGAAGGCCTCCTGGCTTTAATACTACCGCCACATGTCTCCTCCTGGAGTAAAGAAACTGGGGGCTGTCGCTCTGCCATTAGCTGGGCTGTGGTTTACAGGTTTAAACCTAAACTCTTCGGATTTAGTCTGAGCTGCTGTGTCCTGCAGAAACCAGAGAAATGACTTTCACCTACATGTAACTTTTGTGTAATAGCGTTTAAAAAAAACTAAAATAAAACTTAAGAGCTCCGTTTAAAGCAGCATAGTTTTGGTTAATGCACCACTTCATGTTCAGTTAAGTGAGGTAGGCAGGTGAGTCACTTGTTTATTGTTCTGTTATCTGAGGTTATAAGTCACATAAAACAAATAATCGCAGATGTGTTATTCCCACTGCAGTGATGATTGATACTGTTGACACAGTTATTATTGTTGGGGCAAAATGTAATGTGATATGAATACATTTGCATTAAAAGTATAGTGTAATTAAGTGTTATTTCTGTGATATTATACTAGACTATAGATAATTAAACTCAAACTGTGTATTGTTCCAGTGGTTCCATTTTTTAAATTCCTCCCCGGCAGCTGATATTGTTGGCCATCTGAATTTCCTTAATTACTGTTTACGGAGGAAAATAAGAAAAAGAAACATGGCGTTATTATGTGGCTCTTTTCTGAATCAGGTTACCTTAATATTATACCTTTTATAATACATCCAGTTTAGTTGCAATTTTTAACAGGTTTAAACTAATGATTATTTTCTTTTGAGGAATCTTCCAATTATTTTGAATCAGTTCAAATGTGAAAGGATTTCAATTTACAATGATAACCAAGAGAAGCACAGTCCTCATATTTAAGAAACTAACCAAATAATCTATCCTTTTTGCTTTTGTAAATTACACAAGTGATTAATTAAAATCTGCAATTCAAACCCTAAAAGTTTAGCTGTACCTGTTCTTAATTGCAGCTAAGCAATGCTATGTGATATAGCAACAGAGTGTCATCAGGTTGTTGTTTATTGTGTGAAGTGTCTGGCTGACAGTCTGTCCCTGTGGTTTACAAACAGCGGTTACTCCAGAAGTCCAATCTGCACACAGTGTTTGAGTGTCGCAGTCCTGCCACCAGGACTCTGCTGGGCCGCAGACAACATGGGAAGTTCCTCTGGGTGAACGCCGTGGCAGTCAGACACAACAGCTCACAGGTGAGTTGGCATACAGGTCTCTCAGGAGGAGAGAGTGAGAGTATCCTGTTAGGGCTCAGCCTACAATGTTTTTGTGAGTTAAGGACAATCGGATATATCATATAATAGTCTGAGTTTTGGATTTACTGCCCTGTTGTGTACAACCATCTGTTTCATACAAGTATGAAAAGTTAACTAAATTGTAGAATTTACAACAGGCTCCAGTTCTGCGTTTTGAGTTTTGTTGGTGGGATTGCCCTTTTAATTTAATTACATTTTTTTACACTACATTAAGTCACCACGAATCTCAGATAGAAATTATGTGATGTGGGCTTTTTTAAGGTTAAGTTTTGCCTTGTTTTTTATTGTACTAGTGCCTTCATTTAGTTTTATAGTTTACATTGGTTGAGATGTTACACTTTTTTTGTTTCTATATTGGAAGTATAGAAATATATCGAAGTCAATTTAATCAAAGTCAAATGGAGCAGCTGAATGAATTGTTACACCTGTACGATGTTGATTGATATTTCCAGATCCCACCTGAGGATGGAAGCATGGCGGCTCCAGTCCTGGAGTCCTCCCCCGTCTCTCTGCTCGCTGACCCCACCCGTATCATCGCACAGCCTATCAGTGAACAGGTGACTGATGCTACATCCAAAGATAAATCACCTATCTAAAGCCTTCAGTTACCCTCTAACTTGTGTCATTGATATTTTCAGGTCCCAGTTGAAACAGTTTCCATGGCAGCGCCAATGGTGGACGTCTCTCCTCCAGTCTTGGACCCCACCCTTCTTTTAACGCAGCCAATCACTGAGCAGGTGGCTGATGTTGCACCGACTGCAGTGGAGGTGCTGCAGGCTGCGGCTACAGAAACCAGTTTAGCAGAGCTGGGATTGGCGGGGAACACACCAGTGGGGCTGATCCAGAACTTGTTAGAGTTCATGCACGTGGATCTTGGTTTGCCCTGGTGGGGAGCCATTGTTGTAGGTAAGCACTGATCAACAAAAGAAAAACTATAAATCAATATGTCAACATTCTGGGAAAGTAGTCAAGGCAGGTTATATCAGTGTTGGAGGGTGATATTTTCTGCGATCCAAACAACGTCTACTGTGTTTCCTGTGTCCTTTCTTATTCTCTTCTGGCTCTTTTCTGTTTCTGTTAATCCCTCATGCTCATATAGGAACGGTCTTGGCTCGTATGGCTGTGTTTCCAGTCATAGTGAAGGGCCAGAGGGAGGCAGCTAAGCTGAACAATGTTCTGCCTGAGATGACAAAACTGACTGCCAGGATGAATGAGGCCAAACAGAGTGGAAACAAATTTGATTGTAAAAATGTTGCTCTTCTTTCTCCATTGCATTTGTCTTTTCAGCCACAGTTTAGATGTTTATGTGTGTGTGCTTGTCTTGAGCTGTTGTTTGTTTGTTGTTACAGTTGCCAAAGCCTACTCTGAACTGAACTTGTTCCAGAAGAAGCATGACGTAAATCCTCTCCGTGGCTTCCTAGTTCCTTTGGTGCAGGTCAGTTTATCTCTTTGTACTGTATTCTCTGTTATGGTGTACTGGGCCACCATAACCTAATCATCAGTCTCACCTTTCCAATAAGACAAAAACATAGTATGTATCTAGTTTATTGAAAACAGGAGGTTTTATAAACATTGGCCTTTTGTGATGATAAAACTGAGTTATATAAAATCAGCTTAACATTAAAAACATTATCTGGAGCGGATGAAAAAAATCAATTTTACATTACACTTCCATATCCATTTATTACTCTGTAAACAAAGGTGTATTGTAGATCTTCTGTATGCACACAAGTTCTTTATAAAAACTTTCCATAGTTTGGGTTCTGGGTTCTGCTAACATTTGCTACTAACTTTCTATTTTCTGTTTTGCCATGTTTCAAATTCTTAGAGGCCACTTAATCTGCAAAATATCTCAATTTTCGAATTAAGTCCTACCTTCTTGTGAAAATGTTGATTGAGGGTTTATTTGAAGGTATAGATAACAACATCATGGCAGGTGATTATTGCCCAACGTGACGTGTCAGCCCGGTCCATTACCAACTTGATCTTCTATTCCTACTTACATGATATGATATAACACTACCACACAGTGTACATGTGGTTATATGGTCAACAGCTTGTTTCCATCTAAGTTTTGCAAACTTCTCTGCATCTTACTCACATCACAGTATTATCACCTGTCGTCAATGACAAGATTGTTAGTATATATGTGTACTCAGTAGTTCATGACTGAATAATAGCAAATATAAACATAACCATGGCATATTTCACCAATGATGCACTATTCAAAATCTATATAAATTGTTGTATGAAATTTAAAATCTGTCTGTTCCCGCAGGCACCAGTCTTCGTCTCTTTCTTCATCGCACTGAGGAAGATGGCCTATCTGCCGGTGCCCAGCTTGCAGACAGGAGGCCTGCTCTGGTTTCTAGACCTGACAGCAGCAGATCCTTTTTATATCCTGCCTTTGGCCGTCACTGGAACCATGTTCTTCATCCTGGAGGTCAGCCAGCTTTTACCCAACTTTTCAGAAAGAAAGAAAGAACGGTCATAGTAACTGTAAACTGTAACTGTAAAAGCAACCCTTTTAATCTGTATTGTTTCAATCAATGAAACAGACGTTGTTATTATCTTGTTTATAAACTTTTGATGTGATTGTGCTTTTATTAATAATCACCGCATTGTCGCTTTTTCCCTTTTAGTTGGGTGCGGAGTCTGGTATCGACAACCCAAATCTGCGAGCCATGAAGACTGTGTTCAGGATCATGCCCTTCGTCATCCTCCCCCTCACTATCAACTTCCCCACAGTCAGTCTGTCATTTGCCCACATCAGTATTTGTTCTAGTGGTTTAACCTCTCCTCCCATCATACTGATACTTAGTACCACAAAATACATCTTAATCATCTTAAACCTGCTGCAGACTTTGTTCATTCAGTGTCTAAAATGATTTTTCTTGTAAAACAAACCTCAGGCGGTGTTTACCTACTGGCTGACCTCAAACTGCTTCTCCCTGGCTCAAGTCGCCCTGCTCAGAAACCCCTTTGTCAGAGACAAGTTGAGGATCCCAGAGAGGATCAAACACCCGGCCTCCGCCCTGCCCCAAAATGACGGCTTCTTCGAAAGCATGAAAAAGGGTTGGTGTCTAAGATTACTTAGACAAGCATGTACATTTGATGGATTGGTTTTTAGTAGTAATATTAAACTGTAGAGACATTCGTTTGATTTGAAAAAATCAGGAAATAACACTAATCATTTCTGTCTTTGTCAAAACTCTGGTTTGGTGTCAAGGATGGAAAAACGCTCAGCTGGCTCAGCAGCTGCAAGAGAGGGAAAGAAGAATCAAAAATCATCTTGACCTGGCTGCCAAAGGTCAGTCTCACCACTCCTCCATCTGCTTCACATAGACAGACTTTTCATTCCTTGTTTGGCTTTATTTCTGGTGTGTGTATCACTGAGAAACGGCTGGCTGGAGTTGTTTCTAAATGAGAACAAAGTAGGATGATGTTCAGTATACGCTGATGTAGAAATGGAGGAGGTGCTCCCCCTTGTGGCCAGATGCAATTATTGCAATAATAACACGTGAAAAGCAAATATTGTGAAACGACTATTAAATCAGACCAGCAAACTGAAAAACAGCTTTTTGCTGGATGTTCAGTTTGTTCTTGGATAAATTAAGATGTGATTAAACAGACACAGGCTGCAGCACAGATGCACATTTTGAAATCTGCCACAGCAACAGATTTACAGAATTACAGGTGTGCTCCTGTTGAGTTGACAAGGCCTTAAAACTGACTCACTGCAAAATCAGTAAGTGATAAAGGACTTTTTTTAAATCTTCAGACTAGAACTGAAACAATTACGCAATCAATATTTAATTGACAGAATAATTGTTACAGCAAAAGTTAAAAAAAAGTTTTTTATTTTATTTTCTATGATAGTAAAAATAATATCTTTTGGTTTGGGACTCTTGTTCAGACAAAATAAGACATTTGAAGAGGTCACTATTCACTGACATTTTGTAGACCAAATGATTAATTAACTATTAAACAAAATAATTGGTAGATTAAGCGATAAGAAAAGACATGTTAGATGTTAATGTACGTTTTGAGTATGTTTGTCTGAAAATAGACAAATCAGGGCATTTCAAAACTAAGATGTGACTGACGTTGCCGTCACAAAGGCAGGATATGGAATCATCAGCCTTTTTTTAATCTTTTATGTGTAATTTCTAACGCTCAAACCATTTTATATTTGTACTGTATTAAACAGGCAGGTGTTGCCACTTCAAATCCATGAAAGCTCACTGTTTGGGATGGAGACTACACACTAAACAAGTGTACCTACACATACTGAAGGCTAGATGGAACTGTTAGAGTGATTGTGTCTGTGCTGTTAAGTCTTTGACACTCTGAGTACTGAAAATGTGAATGTGTTTATAATGTACACAACACCACATGTATAAGTTTCTTCTAATAATAATATCTTCTCTTCATTTTGCAGGTCCACTGAGGCAGACTTTTACCCACAACCCAATCCAGCAGACCCCACCCATGGCAGCATCAGGTAAAAACAAGCCAGCCGGTGGCAAGGCGAAGCCATGGAAGGACACTATTGTATAGATCAGACTGGCTGATAGCTTGACAGTATAATGGCTTATGTACATATTTATGAATGGAAGAGAGGACGTGGTAAAAGAGGGTTGTCATTATGTATTATTCTAATTAAAATGTAAAATCTGCTTCAAAACAACCAGTTTGGTGCATATATTGTTGATTTTTGAGTACACAGCACATTAATCCACTTCCCCAGAAATATTGTTGGAGCAGAATGAAAGAAATAAGTCGATATGTTGTCAACAAGTAATTTTATTATAAATATGTGTTTGCATCTCCACTGTCTTAAACTCTTTTACATTTAACAGTCAGTGTGTGAGTCAGACATTGCAGAAAAAAATGAGTTAATTTGTTTAAAAATAGCCCTTCACTACACTTCACAGATGACAATATAAAACTTTTTATGAACATTTTCCTCCACATTAATGAACGTGGAAACATCTTTAGTCTCTTGTACTGCTTGATTTTCTGAGTGCAAATAATATTAATAATACAAAGGCTGTTTCTATGGTCAGCAGTGCTTATAGCTTCAAAGATGCTCTCCTGTCCACTTAAACAATTTAACCATAATAATGTGTCATCTTCCAGTAAAATCAATAAGGTATTACATGTGTTTCATTTCACACAAAATACTTGCCTTGACATATCAATTAAATAATTCGCAACTAATACATACAGTTCTGTGA
This sequence comes from Lateolabrax maculatus, assembly GCA_031216445.1. NCBI lineage: Eukaryota > Metazoa > Chordata > Actinopteri > Acropomatiformes > Lateolabracidae > Lateolabrax > Lateolabrax maculatus. Next base: position 6,915,095 of record CM062207.1, read on the forward strand.
TAAAAAGAGGTGTTGATTTCTTCAGGAGTGCAATAAATTGTTCTCTCTGAAGTCTCAGTCAGCTAGAGTGAAATCTTGCCAACAAGCACCCGGTCGCCATCATTCATACATTCTTTAAAATGATCACCGGGTGATGATTGACAGGTCGGAGAGCTGGGGTCCAGCTCAAGCCCAAATGTTCGTCCATCGAGGCCTTGTGGAGGCAGCGACTGGCCAGGATGAGTTCAGGTTGAGCCTCTACATTAGTGCGTCGTCAGTCTCCGGCAGGGTGTTAAAGCCAAACATTTACTCTGCCTTGTCATCCATTTCAGTCAGAACAGAGAAGCACACCTTCTGAATCAGCACGCCGAATTTAGCTGAAAATGGTGGAGACAGGACAAAATTAAGGCTACCTGTTCATCTATTATTAACGTGAATCCAGCTGCAAACATTGACACCAAATACAATTTAAGGCCAGTGACCCACAGGTAATTTGAGTTTGCTTTAAAAACCTTGTTAATGTTAATGTAGGGAAACAATGAGAGGATCCTGCATCTCTCTTACCAATGAGGTGCCGTAGCCGCAGCGGCCTCTTACTGGCCGGAGTGTAGCAGCAGAGGAAGTAAACGGGCACTCCTGACAGGGCGATGCCGATGCCGATCAGGGAGTTGATGGTGTCGCTGTAGAGCGGCACCACCACCAGGAAGACGGTGAGGAGACAGAAAACAATGGGGTAGAAGAGACTGAGCTGAGGGGGGAAGAGAGAAAAAATATGTGAGATGATGGTCAAATATGTAGGAAAGAAAATTATGTATGTATGTAAGTCAACTTCAATTCTATATCCTTTCAAAACCAGTTATAATGTGCTTCACAGGTGCAAATAAAATACAATACAATTAAATGCAATATTAATTTAAGGGAATAAGGAAATCGGTGGAGTACTTTTTTGTACTTTTGACCATTGTCGTAACTCCAAGCTCACAGATTGCTGCAGTGACTGCAGTAAAAGGCTCAGCTGATTTACCTTTAGTGGTCTCTTTCTGTCCGGCTGCTTCCAGCGAAGATACAGTTGCCCCAGAATGGACAGACCAACAAAGAACCAGTAGCTGAAACTGTAGTAGTTGATCAGCCTGAAGACGTCTTCTACACACAAGTATATCAGAGCCATGACGCCCTGCAGAGACAGACAAGGAACAACGTAAGTCAGACTTTGATAAAAAAAAAAATCAGAATCCACAGCAGATAAATTAAAACATTAGACAGGAGATAAAACATGGTGATGGTTGACTGACATTGAAGAGCAGGGCGGGGACGGGAGTGTAGCGGTGGACATGGATCATGCACAGGGAGTCGGGCAGGTGGCCCTCTCTGGAGCCCACGAAGAACAGCCTTCAGAGACACAAAAATATGCAACAGAGCGGTGATGAGTGATGTTGATGGACACAAGTGACAATGAGTGGGGGTGCTGATAACACAGCGATGAAGGAAAACGTTATTGAGATGTGATCGCTGTATTCACCTGGAGGAAGCCAGGATGGAGGCGTTGAGTCCTCCGAAGCAGGAAAGAGCCACAGCGAAGGGAATAGTCCAGTTCATTACACCAAATACCTGGTCTGCAAATGTCTGGAAAGAGAAGATTAAATGGTGAAAAGCTGCACTTGATGCATATAGAGCCAAAGCACGGTGAGTTATTGAGGATTATATGCACTTACCACAGCTACAGCATCACTGTCTAAGATGGCGTTGATGGGGAGGATGGTGTAGTAAGCCACGTTGGTCAGAATGTAGATCACTGTCACTATGGGCATGGAAATAGCGATGGCCAGCGGCAGATTCCTGTAGTTCACACAAACAAACAGCAGAGGGAAGCAAAAGAGGTGAGATACAGAAGCTGGGAGTCAAGAGTCTGTGGGCCAAGAGCAGATCGACCCTGTGGGTGAGGGGATGATGGGGATTGGGATGAGGTGGGGGTGTTTGTCACTTAATCTGCCTGGGAACTCTGGGTGAGGCTTGTGATCCAATCACATGTTTAGTCTTGCTCCATTTGATCAGTTTTTGGCCGTGTGAATCATAGCAAAAGGCTCAAACACACACAAACACATACTTAATTCTAACCTGAATGTGGTTTCCTAAAGAAACATCACAATAAACTCTGCATCTTTTCTTTCCTTTCACTTACACAATTTCCTGAGCTCTGCCCTGCAACACTGAGTTATGAGATATGGATTTGGGAAACATAGTAAGTAGTAATTAACATTTAAATCCCAAATAAAGATGTTTTTGCTTGCATTATGTGGCGGTTCCTAAACGGTCCTGTATTTCAAATTGTATCTTAAAATGTACTATCATCTGAAATGATATTTATGGAACAAGAAAAGACAAAGCACCATTATTCATCTTTCGTATCAGCTTTATCTCCTCACCTCTCTGGGTTCTTGATCTCCTCTGTGACAAAGTTGAGGGTGTCCCATCCCGAGTAGGAGAACAGAGCCGAGTACAGAGCCAGAGCAATGTGTCCTGGATCCTGAGAGGAGCCTTCGAACATGCCCTCGAAGTTCTGTGTGTGACCTGGAAAACAAACAGTTATTTAATTATTACCTGGAGAATCAATTTCCTAATATTCATACAGTAACTATTACCTTAAGCTCATCATTTAAAACGTTTGAACTAGCCAACAGCAGTTGTCATGGATACAATTTGAAGATATTGTGGAGGGTTGAAAGACGAAAGAGAGGGGTTAGTGATGGCTTTAGCACCTTGTCCGATCTTCACCAGGCCAGTGATGATGACGGCGATGAGAGCGATGACTTTGGCGTAGGTGAAGAAGTCCTGGACCCTGGTGCCCCACTTCACATAGGCACAGTTCACAAAGGTCAGTAAACCTAAGGGGAAGCAACCAAAGTACACACATAAATATGTATATTTTACTCCCACACACACACACACACACACACACACACACATACAGAAACAAATCATTTAACCTTCTCAGTGGGTGACGCTTGCTTTGTAAACTGAGTGAGTGCCAGCCTGTTTCCGTGCGGATTTAAGGAAACGCTGCTGCTGACTCAAGCAGACTGGCCTGTTGTTTTTCAGATGAGGAAACAGCTGAGTGCAGCACATACAACCTCACACACACACATGCAAACACACACACACACACATAAGTGCACACAGGTACAATCTCAGAAGACACATTTTAAAAGCTCTAAAGGAGTGTTGTGAAACCACCTCTGATCCCATGACCTTGTATATTTCTGCTGGAAGTTGGATATTTGTGACCCAAAGTCTGAATGATTGATAGGAGAAGTGGTTTCAACTGCTATTTTTTCTTTACTGCCCTCCGGCACATTGATGTCTTAGAAAACATGTTTTCGTGGTTCTTTCTATGACTTATCTCTCTCTGGCCTCTTATCAGCACGTGATCACTCTGCGTTCGTAAAAGTGGAGATAGCACGGCACCGGATGTCTGCCCATTTTGATTGAACCAGTTGTTAAGGAGCAATAGTGAGTCTCACATAAATTACACTGCCTATAATATTATTTATTATCCCTCTCATTTCAATCAAAAACCTCCCTGAGGTAAAGGCATTTCTTTTTGTGTAAATCATCCTAGCTCTACACGTCTTGTAAGCACTGATTAAACAAACTCAGCTGCAAACCAGCTGAGTGGACATATTTTATCTAAAGTTCACCATGTCAAAGCGCCCCAGCTCAGAGACTACACTTATCACTCCACACTGACGTCAACTCCTCCCAGATGTTTAAAGAAAAGACCAAAACAGGAGTGCATCACTGCTCTCTCCTCCACGTTGACCACCAAGGCATCACCGGGGGATGAATCATAACACGATCATCTTCCACCACATTGACAGGCAGAGGATCATAACAGGTCCGTTCCCAACAGGAGGCCCGGTCAAACACAACAAGACACAACGCCCCGGACGGAGGCGACCGGGCAATGAGCAATAGAGAAGGAGGCTTTGCCACACAGAAGTAGAGGCGTGGTGTGTTGATAGTGAAAGGTTAGGAGGGTGGGAGGTGTGGGATCGGGTTTAGGAAGCTGGCTGACTGATAGTGGAGGCCAAATATGGTCCAGATGTGGAAAGAAATGGAGATCTTCAAAAACTAAGCTTTGACATCCAGGACTCTGTGTGTCGACTGCCAAAAAGCATTCAATTTACATATTATTTTAGTGGTAAACAAATGATTAAACAGTCAAGGATATCCTAAAAGGGGGGACGTAGAGTTTACCCCTCATGATTTAAAGGGTTCTGGGAGTTTTCTGTGTAACAAAGGTCATTTCTTACATCTAAGGGATACAAACTTAGACTTTTCTGTCATTTTGTAAATAGTGAGAGGTTAATCTTTTTATATGACTCAGAAATCGGAAAAGCAAAGTGTTCCTTGACTTTTACACAGTGTCTGAGATCTTTTGGACATTAGGTCATTTCCGCAAGAAAAGGGAAAAGTAAAAAAATTAAGTACAAAGTCATTAATTATTAGATACTAAATCAAGGTTTTGACTTACTTATCAAAAGAAGCTTTTTCAGAGTAAAATAATATTCAAAGTTTTGAATAATTTTGACACCAACTTTTTTATTTTTTTCTTGGCATAAATGGGCTTCCATAGAATTGGACTAACCTCTGTTAAAGCTATCATGCATTTTCATAAGAAGTTCTGCCTACAGTTATAGGGATGTAAAAACTAACTTTTCGCATTAATAGTATGACCAAAGGCCTATCCTAATCTTGGGGTACAGCAGGACTACAAACAAAATCAGGTGTGATATCATAATTTCCAAGCAGGAGAGGCACGGATTCCCAGTCTCAGTCTCCCAGAGAGTAAAAGTGTTTCGTTTTTCTTTTTCAAGCTTCTCTCCTGTGCTGAGCTGTCAGTCGCCTGTTAGCCTCTCAGGTCAGAGTCTCACTGCAGGAAGGACTTTACCTCACAGCTATCAGCACTGTCAGCCGTCCTCCTCTGGCCACTGCTTATCGGTGCATGGCACAAGTGTGCGTGTGCGTGTGTTCAAGTGTGTCTTCGTGCATTTCAGGTGGGTGGATGAGTGAGTAACATTTATTGCAAATCAGCACGATATGTATATTTTTTTTATCTCGAATATCAGGGCTTGTCTGTAACATATTACTTTAACAAGCTCTCTGTCGGTCTTTGGCTTCTTGTCTCGTTGTCTGGTTGCCAGAGTGTTGGTATTTCTTCACCTCTACAGTTGTGCTCGGTTGCCTCGGAGTAGAGAGTTGTGAATTTCTTGTTAGTTTGATTGATTCTGATGTCAGCTTTGCTCTTTCTCAGTGCCATTGTGTTCTTGTTACCGTGGCAATCTGGGCCACATCCATATAGGCCTACAACGTTTACCTCTACATTTATGAATAGTTTCTTGTTTTCCCCGCAACTTAATGAGGTGTGACTCAAACCCTCACGTGCTAGGATTACTAAATCAGTGCTCTGAGATTGAGTAAAATGGCCTTTTCTGTTACTCTTCCTAATTGCCGCAGAAGTTTTTGGGGTTGCTCAGTTCCTCTTTTATCTGATGTCAGTGAGTCTTTCTGCTGCAGACCTGCTGACTGCAGCAGTGGTGTCACCATTTTTCACTTCTCCAGTCTATAAAGCTCACATGACCTCTTTTAGATGTGAAACTAACTCAATTGTCATTTGTCTCTTTCCATCACTCACTCTCACTGACTCATCTTTCTGTTTCTTCTCACCCACACATGTGTCACACAATCGTTGACCCACCCCAGATGTGTACTTACATATGCAGGCAGCAGCCAGCAGCCTGTTGGCCAGGTATGGAGCTATACAGGTGGGGAAGATGGGCTGCACCATGTAGTTGGAGAACGTGATGGCTATGACGGCCTGGCTGGTCGGCTCGATGATCAGCAGCGACGTCCACAGGCGGATGAAGGCCATGAAGCCCCCGAAGGCCTCCAGGATGTAGGCGTAGGAGGCCCCCGACTTGGTGATGGTGGTCCCCAGCTCGGCGTAACACAGGGCCCCGAACACTGAGAAGATCCCTCCGACGGTCCACACCACCAGAGAGAGGCCGTAGGAGGCGCTGTGGATGAGGACGCCCTTGGGTGAGATGAAGATCCCCGATCCGATCATGTTCCCCACGATCAGGCAGACCCCGTTCAGGAGGGAGATCTCCTTCTTCAGCTTCATGGACTCCCCCGCGCATTCAGTCTTCACAGACGGGAGACCGCCATTGGGCGCTTCTTCTGTTGGGGCGGGGCTGTAGGATGCCATTGTTCGTGTTTTGGTGGTCTATTTATTAATTAGGAAAGTTCGAAAAATGTTTTCTGAACAAGTTTTCAGTCACAAGTTGAGGGTCTTTCGCCTTGATGCGACAGTGAAGACTTCAGCTTTTCCTCCAGTTATCTATGATCATCTCCTGCCATCTGTGGAGGAAACACAGGTCAGATCAGTGATGCTGTTACCATGGAGACTGATTTGTCACAGCACACATAACGGCAAATACTTGTGTTGTTCCGATCCTGCCCAAATCTCGTCAAACAAAAACATATTTACATGCCACGGGCACTAATGTGGAAACAAACATGCAAAAAAAATAACCTAATGCCACACTAGAGTGCACGCTGTTGGATTTGAGAGCAGTTTTTGTGGATTGGAGAGCCATTAGGTCGCACAGTAAATGGCCTTTTAAGGTTGAGTGTATTGACAGAGAGAGAGGGAGAGGAGCAAACATGCCACATGCCTGAAAACACCGGCTCTTCATTAGTAACCATACGTCTATACGACTCAAATGACTCATAGCTGCCCATCAATCCACATGCAGAGTTTGAAAGAGTCAGCACAGTGGCTGGTCACATGTTTTCCAAAGTTCAATATTCTCAGTATTAATGGAGTTTGATAGTGAGACAGACACACATGTTGGGCAGCATGTTCATTCACCTTTCTGCATGACAGGCTTCGACAAGTTAATGTCCCTCTGCCTTAATAGGCTCCGACTTGTCACAATCTAATGTACAAACACAAAAACTTAAGAATTAACTGGCCTACATTGAATTAACTGTTAACTGAGTTTTTAATAAAGAAGGGCACCACGTCAAGACGTGCAGTGATATTACATTAAGATTTTTAAGAAATATCATCTATCTGCTGAATTGAAATGTTTTCATTTCAAAAACATAAATTTTTTGGGTGATTTAAAAGTTAGAAGACATTGAAGCCAACAGAATATATGTGGTTGAAACACTAAAGTTTAAATGTCACTATTGTTTCAAGATGATTTCCAAGAGTAGCTGTAAGTTTTCTTATATTGTAGCTGTTTCATATAACTAAAAATTGTCACTTTTCAACTAAACGTATCTAAGTTTTAACCCAGGTGACTTTTCACCCTTCAAATCACCAAAAAAAAATGTCTTCAGGGCTGTTAAAGCATTTCTTGATGACCAGAGCCAGACAGTGATTGATCAAACAACCAAGAACAGTGACGCGGATCTTAGAAAACACAGAACCTAAGATTTAGATAGAAAGAACAATGAGGTGTATACAGGGGATGCAAAAATTGATCCAAAGATAGTAAAAAGAAGACACTAAGTAAGCCATTAAGTGGGAGAGATGTATGGAAGAGAGTCAGGCAGAAGAAGGACGATTAAAGTAAATGAAATACTGTAGAATTAACCAGAAATAAAGAATTTGGAGGATTAGAGGTAAGCGTGACTGAAAAGTTCAGATACCTTCAGGCAGCAGCAGCAGATCGGCAGCACGTGGGTTCACAGAGGAGTGACTGCGAAGGAGAAGGACAGTAGGTTGAGTGAGTCTCCCTGCATGTGATCAAACGCCGGCCACAGACACTTAGAGGCGAGGCTCTTACAGAAAGAGAGTGCAAGGTCCAAAAGCTGCTGATAAGTCGCCCTTCATGAGTTACTCAAGGTTACATCCTGGATCGAGAAAAAAAAAATCCCCCTCGAGTGCATAGTGTTAGTGAAGCGATCCAGGGATTCGTGGAGCATTCCTCTCTGAATGTGGCAGTTTATTATCATGAGGGTTCGGTTTCTTTTAAGGGAGTTTAAGGGTGGTTACAGGACGTCCGACTCCTGCCGATAAGAAAAAAGGGTTATTTGGATTTGTTACATCTTCCTTTTTGAGAGGACGAGGAGCCCAAAAGACCTCACTGTAAGCCTGGAAAAGCCTCTTGTATAGTCACATCTCTAGTTCCCCAGAGGAATCACTTGATTGGATCTCAGGGATGCAGTTTTACATACAGTGCCAAAAGACAACAAGGCACATGTGGATTGACACTACAGGTTAATAATTGATTCTTTCTTTTCTTTTTTTTTTTTTATAAAGGCTGGAGCCTGTGTCCTAACCATGGCTCACCTGCATGAATTTAGAGTAAACAGCTGTTTTGGGAGACCAGATGCGTTTGCCTCCTCCCGGGCGTCCAGACTGACCCCGAGCAGTGCGCGGTTTCTGATTATAGTCACCTTTTTCTCGCCAGCTCGCCCTTCTCATGGTCCCTTTTTCTCTCCAGACGCGGAGCCCCTTCGTGCGTCTTCCTCCTGCGTTGACTCGGCTCCGGCGTCCCCAGCTGATGGACTCGGGGCTTTTATGTACTTCTGGTTTCTAACGCTTCACTACCAAGGAAACGAGTCAGAGGAGGGGAACTGAAGGGGGGGGGGGAGGGGGGGAGTTTAATTGCCTCGCATTGTGTCTCCTGAATGAACTTCGCTGTGATCCCATAGTGTTTTAATTAAATTACGCCGCACATCCCACAGATGTTATCATGATCGGTTGGGGAATTTAACCATGACCGGTGGTCCTTTGGTTAAACAGTGAAAAATAACACATGGCAACGTGACTGGAGATATTAAAGTATGCCATATTCTATTATAATAATAAATAAAAAAATAAAATGCGATGTTGGAATTTGTAAACTCACTATTGCCAAAGACACTCTCGAAAGTCACTCTGTGGAAAGATGAAATTGTTTAGGGACTTGCTGGCAAAAGTTTAATCTGTCTCTATGTAACTGGAAAAAATGCCCAAAGTAAACACATTTTAATACTATTAATAGTATAAATTTAATAAAATCAAATAAAAACACAGTGGCAAAGGGGGGAAGCGGGGTCAGCTGATGTCCATTTGTTTCTGTGCAGGGATAAAAAAAACAAAACAATGGAGGGCCAAACTATGGACCATAGCTCCCTCTTGTGGATTTAAAAAACACTGAAGGCCTACACTAATTAAAACAGTGAGGCTACTCTTTGTCGGGATGTGTGTGTGTCCTTTTCAAACTCACACTTCGAGAGTTAAGAAAGAATATTAGGTGAGCTATAGTCTAGTATCAGTTTCCTCATACCTACAGTATTTTGTCCACAAAAGCCGCTTTCCTGTGTCCACCGATAGGATCTATACAACCTTGTGACTCTATCAAAAAAAAAATGATACACAAAATCTTTTTAAAGCCCTCCTGAAAGAAAATGTCAAAATATTGGTAACACTTTAATAGTTTAGCATTTATAAGCGGTACACAAACATTTAATCAATAGTTTATAGCACACTATAATGTAGTTGTACCCTGCTAAAGACGTTTTTAATTTTTATTAATGTGCAGTATTTGTCAGTTCTCCTATGAAGTCATATTTCATATTGTTACTGTGTTTTACAATATTATCATTCATTATCTGTTTACCCTCCAAACTTCACTTATAGCTACCCACAAGAGGAATTACAGTTGTTGACAAATACATTAATAAACACTTTTCAGCATTTATTTATTTTTTATTTTTTATAGACAAATACAAAAACTCCCTAATAAACAAAGAGTACAATTTTTTTTTTGTTGTTGAATTTATCTGTCACATTCCAGTTGAATGCCAGCTGTAATTGCCTAAATTACCTTAATTAACAGCCAAAGTGGGATAAACAACCTCTTTGTCTTCCAAATGGTTGTTGATTCTACTTTAACTGAAGGCTAAATATGCGTATTACACAACCTTTAACACCTCAAAAAACCTTTGTCCTTCCTACTGAAGATGATTGATGTCTACAGAGTTGATTAATGCTTATTGATGAGTGATAGATGTGTTCCATGTGACCAGAGTCTGCAACCATCACCATCACACCTGTGGACCTTTGCATTCACCACCACCTCCCTGCATCTTTCTCAAATCGAAAAACTATTAAAATGACTTTTTTTTTTTTTTTTTTTTTAGATTGAGACACATCCCTTGTCGCCCACGAACGCATGTGGACAAACTTCTCACACATGGCTCCTTTCACTCCTTTTGTCCCGGTCCCTGCCCTGGGCATTCTTTTCCTTGGTTACCGGTTGTCATGGTTTCGGGAGCCCCTGCAGGCTAAAAACTGGAGGGATTAAAGGCAGCCATTTTGGGGACAGCTGGGCCAGGTTGGTCCCTGTTGCCCCCTGTCCCACTCCCAGTCACTCTGGGGGGAAGAGGGGTGGCATTGTGTGAGGATTAGAGCTTCCTGTGTGTCAGCTCATTACATGGGGTGGGAAGAGGTGGGGGGGGATACAGGGGTGAGAGGGTGAGGGGGTGAGGGGGTGAGCAGAAAGAGTGAGGGAGAGAAATGAAAGAGAAAATGAAAGAGAGTGCGTATGAAAGAGCGTATGACACAGAGAGGGGAGGGCAAGGCAAAGGGGGGAGGGAGGGAGGTGGCGGCCTCTACAGCTGCACCCTCAATCACACTCATACAGGCTCTGATTATCCTTTTCACACATACACACACACACACACACACACACACACACACACACACACACACACAGTAGTGGGGAACTGAAACATATTAAAAGACATTGAGGGTAAAAAAAAAAAAAAAAGGCAGAATTAGGAGACAGCTAGCCCAGCGCCCCAGACAAAGGACCCCCCGATCCAGACACACAGAGAGCTGGAACAAACAAGTGGAAACTGACCAACAGCGTACATGCAGGCGCAAACAGAATAAGAGTCATGCAAACAGAATACTTAAACGGATAAATGAATTCACAGAGGCGCAGGCTTAGACTGAACCCAGACAAAAAAAATACAAAATCCCCCCCTCACCCAAAAAAAAAAACCCACAGACAAGCAACAAACAGGTCTCCTCTTCACATCACCATTGTTTTATTTATCTTTTATACATCACATGGGAAGCATGGGAACATACAGCATTTTGTCATTGCTACAAAAAAAGAGTTTACAAAGGGTACAGCAAAGCATACAAATACTAAACTGGGCTAAGCAGGAATGCAGTGAGTGTAGACAATTTCTGCGGAAGCAGAAAACTCTCAAGTGCTTTGAGAGAGGAGAGCGGGGGGGAAGAGGGGGGAAAGAAAGATAACTGAGGGGGCGTTATAACGGAAAGGGTTCATCCTTGTTGTTGTTGAACCTGCAGATAGCGTCAACAACAAGAAAAAACATTTACAATCATCAATATGAATAAGGTAATTTGCTGCTAGCAAAGTTTACAGCTACACGTACAAGACTGTTCAAAAAAAAGTACTGACAATCTAACACAATCATCGCCATCATTATTATTATCAACATCATCATGGTTGTGGTCATTGCTCACACGTGTTTGTTTAGGTCGATGTTTCGGCAGCTCAGGACACAGTGCAACTCACAGTGCAACTCAGCACATCAGAAACATGCTTTCAGCAGCATGGCATTAAAAAAAGGAATGAAGAAAGTAACAATAAAAAAGGCATAAAATGTAACCGTAGCTCATATTTACACACATTGGCCATTACTTATTATGCCTGTTTTGGTATGGAGTTCATCTTGTAAAATTCTGGACCGTCCTCTTATTCAAATCAGCTTATACTGGTTGTTTGTTATTTTACAGTATGTGCTGGAATAGGTGTCGGATAAAAAAAAAAGCGCAAACAATTAATTCTCATTTTGACAATGCTATGAAGTGTTTGAGATAAGGCCTCACTGTGGTCTTTGAAATACAAAAATACATCGCTAAAATACTACATTCACAAATCTCTTGTAATGTAACTACAATACAAACTAGATCTATCTAATACAAAAGGTAAACATGAATTAGAATTGATATCTCTAGAAAACACATCTCATTCTATTAAAAAAATACATTCCCTTGTCAGGACCCTTATAAGACAGCCATTTATACTACTGTTCTACACAGTAGTGTCCATAGGCTCGCCCGCCACACTAGAGACAGCACTGATTGGTAGAGGATCTGTGCTGTCACCTTTCTTGGGGGATTTAGCCAATCCCTGCTTTTCTTCCTGCTGCCCCGGGTTCTTATTGGCTGAATGTGAACTGCGATCCTCCGCAATGTCATTGTCATTGGTTTGAGCCTTGGAGGGGGTATTGGTCAACGCTCCCGGGTGAGTTTTCATATGGCCCTGTCGATGGGAGACACAACACAATAGTAATTTACTCACAAGTCCAGAAGGATGAAATCTTCTCTTGACACAAAAATGTACTGCCACTTAAATATCTTCATATCACAACATCAAAACTGACTTTTTTTCAAGAATAGTGTAGATCTATAATATCTTAAGCCCTTACCTTAAGTCCGCTGCGGCTAGCGTATGCCTTTCCACACTGGGAGCAGCTGTAGGGTTTGTCTGGGCGAGGCGGCTGGGTGTGCAGTGCTGGTGCGGGGACAGTGGGCTCTGGGTCCTCTGAAGGCTTTTCTGGCACCCTGTCGCCCTTCTCTGTTGGAGTGTCCTTCTCCCGCTCTGGCTCCAACACCGGCAAAGCCTCTGTGGGTGTGGTGGTCTCACTCTTTGCCTTGCTTTGAGCAGCATCCCTCGCTTGTGCCTCCTGTGGTACACTGCCACAGGCCTCTTCTGCTTCAGGGGTAGCTTTGGGGCTGGCAGGTGGGGTGAGGGCAGGTAAGGGATTTGCAGCTGGGGGTTTGGGATTAGAATCGGGACTCGTGGGGGGTTTGTCTGTGGAGCAGGCTTCATCATTATTAACCCCTTTATGCAGCATATCCTTTTCTCCTCTAGGCTTCGAAACACAGAGGGAAAGAGGGGTGTCATCTGCCTCTGCATCTCCATTCACTTCAGCTGAATGAGAACTAGCTACGGGTGCTTTGAAAGGGCTGGTGCTGCCCGGGTCAGCATGGGTATCCTCCTCGGAGCCGTTCATTGGGCTACCGTCAGCTAGGGCGTTGTCTCCAACACACGGGGGGTCCTTGGCTCCCGCTGGGGGAGGATTACGGGTCAGGGGTGGGCTAACGCTGGGTGTTGAGCCCTCTGATTCCTCCGTCTTCACAGAAGTGGCATCAGCAGCTGTGGATTGCTTAGAAGTGGACCCTGAGTTGAGAGCACCGGTCTGAGACTTGGCACTTGTTGTTAAGGCAAGAGGAAGGAGTTGTTGGGCTTTAGATGGGGAGCCAACGGAGTCATCCTCACCATCATTGAGGATGGCATTTTGGGTTTCTGTGCCGTCTTCAGGAGGCATGTCTTCATCAGGTGGTATTTGGCCTCCTAAGTGCAAGCGGATATGGTGCTGAAGAACCAAGGCATTGGTGAACTTGCGCGGGCACAACGGGCAGGAGTTCAGGGCGCGGGAGTTGGCCGGTCGTGCCCGGTGGGTGGCCAGGTGGGCCCTAAGGCTGCCCTTTGTGGAGAAGGAACGACCACACAGCTTACAAGGGAATGGACGCTCTCCCAAATGCGTGGCCTGGTGCAGACGCAGAGCTCTGGGGCAGCTGAGGACACGCAGGCACACTCCACACTGATTAGCAGCCTGGGCGGTAGGCAGAGAAAGGGTAGCCGTGGTAGTTGTTGTGCCAGAACCTGAGACTCCCTGGCTGTTCAATAGTGCAGCAACATTGGCGCTTGGGCTCAGGCCGAGAGCAGCCAACATTTCCCTGCGATAGGCACTCGAGGTGGTGGTAAGGTCATGGCCGTGTGTGTCCCCATTGGATTCAGCAGGGGCTTGTGAGGAGGTGGAGAAAGAAGAGGCACCTCCCTGTGGCTGCTTTTCAAGCTTCTGCACCAGGCGCTGCAACTTGGAGGTGTCTGAGGTCTGGGTAGATGTGGTGGGAGAGGAAGAAGAGGGGGAGGAGGTTGATGGTTTGGGGAAAGGTGGAAAGGGAAAGGGGAGCTGATGAGGCGAAGTGAGGTGGGAGGTGGATGGGTGGCCTGGGGGCCGGAGAAGTGCAAGGTGGTGAGGGGAGGTACCTCCAGGGAAGAGAATTTTGGGGAGGTGGGCCAGCTGGGAGTATGCGGAGGATGTATGGAGGGCGGAGTGAGGAGGCGTGTTTTCGTCAAATCGCTGCTGCTTTGCTCCTTTGAACTGGCTGCCCAGGGAGGAGGAAGACGACGACGAAGAGGAGGAAGGCAACACAGTGCTAGATGCGCTGGCAGCAGCTGCAGCAGACGCTCTGTTCAGCTGTAGCAGTGAATGGGCGGTGGACAGCAGCGCCATATCCACTGAGGGAGGCAGAGGTAGAGAGGAAGGCGAGGCCCGAGCTGATGCACCAGACAGGAATCCTAAAGCCATGTTCTCTGCCATCCCGGGATGGCTCCCTTTCACTGCATTAAATGGCTCGTCATCATCAGCCCGCCGCTTTCTCCTTCTCTGGATGGCACTGGGAGCACTCTGAGGTGGATCCGACAGAGCTGGGGGCAGCAGGGAGAGAGACAGCTCTGGGTTTTGCTCTCTGTGTCGCAGGAAATGGGCTTTGAGGTTCCCTCTGGTTGTAAAACGGCTCAAGCAGACGGGGCACTGGTAGGGCCTTTCACCTGTGTGTGACCGTAGATGGATTTGGAGTGACGAATCGCTGCTTAACACCTTCCCACAAAAACGGCACACATGCTGGATGCGTCCTGCGGAGGAGGCAGAGCCCAGGGAGGAGCTGGGCTGGAGATCCTGGGAGAGGCTGGCGGTGGGAAGGGGAGGAGTCGGGAAATTGATACCATTGCTATGACCAAACGAGGAGGTGTTGGATGATTTCTCATGGAGGTAGCGCGGCGGCAAGCCCAATGACAAGGACAGAGGGTGTAGGGAGGCCACCGAGGAGCTCATAGCAGATGAAATGCATGAGGAAGATAATGAGGACGAGGTAGAGGAGGATGGGGCTCTGCTGCCGTTGACATGTGAAGCACCTGATTTGGAGACGGATGGCTGGGGGAAGAGGGAGGATGGAAGGCAAGTCAAAAGGGATGAGGTTGTGGTTACTGGCGTGGCAGTGGAGGGGTGTGTTGGTGGAGATGAAGATGCTGCTCGTGTAGACTTCTGGTTGCTTTCTGCACCACTGGCCTGTGAACTATTATCTTGGCCAAAGACAGCGCCTCCAAGCCTCAGAACGTGCCTACAGATCTCCTCGGTTATCTGCATCTGGTGGATTTGCCTCTGCTGTAAAACCCTCAGCTCCTCCAGGAGTACCGCCAGGGTCGGCGGCACCTGGATCTGTCCCTGCTGCCCCGGAGAGCTGGAGGCCTGCTGCTGACCTGGACTGGAGCTGTCGCGGTGAGGTGGCAAAAACTGAGAAGACGAGGAGGAGGAAGAGGAGGAGGAGGTAGTGGTTGTGGCTGAGCTGCCCATCGGCGGGGAGGTCATGGTGGAGTGAGAGTTTCCTTGGTGGGACAGGCTGTGGGAACCTGAGGTTTGACCCAGGGGAGGGGGTGAGTGAGTCTGGGACGACAGCGAGGGGTGAGGAAAGTCTGGAGAGAGGGAAGAGTGGGTGTTGGGAAGGGAGGTGGTGAAGGGGGCGATGTGGCTGGGCCAGTGAGGAGGAGGCGAGCTCTCGCTGGGTAAAGAGGGCGCGTGGAGCCCACCAGGGGACGGGCGAGGGGCCAGAGGCGGCTGGCAGTCTTGCAGAGAGGTGGGGGATGAGGAGGAAGACCCTGATGAGGTCACTTCTGAGCCAAGAGATGTGGATGGTGACTTCATGCCCAGGTGGTCATCTGAGGATTGACAGAAAAAAGAAGGTTAAGAACTTTTTTTAAACTTTAAATGTAATTTCTGTTTGTTTCTTTGCAAGGGCATTATTATGCAATACTCGATCTCCAATATCAGCCCAGATATCCAGGTATGTAAATTCATTAAAACTTTCTGCTTCGGTTACAGAGTGTGTTTATGTCATTGCTTCAAGTTATTGTTTACAAATTTAGTTTGCAAATGTGTGTGCATACCAGAAGATCCTGTTACGACTTCAAAAGAAATGCCTGTTAAGAAATGGCCCAAACAAAAAAATAAACCAGTGGGAGAAACTCTGCAGTCTATGAGTCTTTGTAATGTCTTGTCTCAATCTGTGCTCTCCGGAGCAAAACTCCTCAAACATCTTGCACACACAAAAAAGCTTACAGACCACCTTGCTGCTATGGCAACACATTTTAGAGGACAATGGGCATCACCAAGACAACCCATAACCCCTCTTAACCCACCCCCTCCCTACAGCAGTTACGTCTTTCATCTCCCTATTCACCCTTCCCCCCTTACGTCACAGTGGAGGTCAAGGGTCAGGCCACGCTAAGGGTTCTGGGCACTGTCCAGACACTCT
Organism: Lateolabrax maculatus; assembly: GCA_031216445.1. Lineage (NCBI taxonomy): Eukaryota > Metazoa > Chordata > Actinopteri > Acropomatiformes > Lateolabracidae > Lateolabrax > Lateolabrax maculatus. The sequence goes on from CM062207.1 coordinate 6,931,554, forward strand.
GATTGGTCAACTAATCTGACCTGTGCTGCTCAGGGGTCAAATTCTTTCAGAATCTTGAGCACAGAGTGAGAAAGAGTAAAAAGAAAAAGAAGGGGGGAGGGTAACAACAATGGAGAGACAAACTAACTATTCCCTCCTGGAGAGATATAGTGATGGAATGAAAGACTGTACCACAGTGAAATTCCTTCCCCGCGACTTATAAACAAACCTGAACCTGCAGGAAACTCAAGAATAACCCAAGCGAAACTTTCATTTCGTGGAAGTTTACCTGCAGTGAGTTTAAGGTGCACACACTTGAAGCTATAACCCGCTGCAACACAAAACAAGTGCGGGAGCAATCTCTCTATCCCCTCAGAATCTTTTTTTTTCTCATCAATCTGAGCCCCCCTAAATGTGTAGGGGTATACAGTCAATAGGGCTGGGGGGCGAGAAAGAGGGAGAAAGAAAGGGGAGGGAAGGATTGAGAAGGTGGAAAATGGGGGAAGAGGGGTGTATAAGAGAGAAAGGCATGGATGAAGAGCAAGAGAAGAAGAGAATAGAGGGGTGGAAGATTAATCTTTAGCAAAAACACTGCCTTCCCTTCCCCCCTCCCATGCACCTTATTGTTAACAAATAAGAGAGTGCTCTATACTAATCAAAGACCTCCAGCAGTCAGCGCTGAGCAGCCTGTTGGTTTCCTAGCACATGAAAATGGCCACAGATGTATGTTAGTTAATCCTACTCTATTCACTTCACAGGGACAAGTTTATTGGCCCCGACCAAAGTGCCCAAGGCCTCCATTTAGTGGGGCCCATTACAGTGAATGACTAAGCAGGAGGGGTTTCTTTTCGTGGACAAACTTAAATCTTTCACTTTTGTTTTTTTTTGTCTTTTAACATCAGGTGCGTTTGTTGGAATGTGGCCATGCATAAGTAAACTTGTGAAGATGACAGCAGTGGGCGAGAGAAAAAAAAAAAAAAAAACGCACAATAAATACACAGCTCGCGTAAGTCCAAACCCAAACTTCTGCTTTTGTTGAGTCCTTTCAAGATTTTTTTTTTTTTTTTTTTGTAAGACTCCGAAAGTGAACTCCGCCTGCAGTCATGATGAGCAGCATTAGGCTGCAGGGGTGGTTGACCCCCTTCACGGAATCCCAATGCAAAAACGCATGCACACTCGTAAAGATGTTTTTTTTTTTTTTCTTACCGTGAGATAGTAGCCTTGGGCCCCCCGGATCCGCGTTAACGAGATGCTGGGGCCGCTTCTGCTTCCGGCGTGACATGATTCACGGCGAGTCAGACGGAGAAGGGGGGCATCAGCCGGTTCAATCGCACCAGGCACGTTTTTTTCTTGCGCACTTGGAAGCGCTCCTGAGACCATCCGAGCACCCAAAGTTCACAAGTGGCGCAAATCCCGCGAGCACCGGGATAACAAAAAAAAAACAAAACAGAAAGAACAGAAAAAAACAACGTGCAAGGGACACTTCTGAATTCAAAAAAAGAGCGTCCCCCCTTCTGTGGAAGGAAAGTCCCAGAATAGGACCTAGGTGTTTGGGGGAAATCCGCAGGTCTGCTCCGCGTCATGTGAAGCTGCCGTAAGTGCGTGTGTGTGTGTGGCTGTTTCCTAAAGTCTCTTCTCCCCCCCCCCTAAAAAAAAAAAACTTGTCCAATTTGCGCCCCTCCTCTCCCACTGCTGCCCCGCTGCATGCACATACAGGGAACACACACACACACACGCACAAACACACACACACACACACACACACTAACACACACGCCGTACACACACAGAACCACTCCTTGTTCTTCAATGATATTTGCATTTCAATGGCGTGTAACACACAGCCTCCCTGGTTCTCTCTTTCTCTTTCTCCCCAGCTTTATTTTTTCTTTACACACTCACGCAGCAGCTATAAACTTTCAATAAAAAAAAAAAAAAATGACAATTAGGTGTCAGGGCCGTTGGGTGCCCGAAGCTGATTTAAATGGGCGTTAGAAATTGCTGAATGTAAATGTTTTAATTATTCCCAGAGAATGAAATCCTCATGGGTCAAGTTAAGATGCAATAAGACGTGCAAAACAAGTCTCACAGGTGACATCTGTTTGGGAGCACCAGGTGAACTGGAACTACTTTCTGGTTCCCAGCAAGGTGGAGGAATAATGAAATCACAGCGGTGATAATAGACTGGCAGGTGGTTTCCGTCAGCAGGAGTCAAAAATCCGTCTTCTCGTGGGGTGTTACCGCGCATGATGAGGAGGGAACAGGCGATATACCGACTCTTTGTGGTTTCCATAGGGCCAATTATCAACAACTGTGCAGCGAGGGGGCTGTTGTGCGCAAGTGGGGCCACACAGCCATTCCACATGCATGCATGTATTTTCGTGTGTTATCACCGAGCGCATAATACCCCCCCGTCCCACCCCTCCCAAAAAAAAAAAAAAAAGCATCTTACACTGGAGCTCTATTTAAAAGGCAGAGAATAGATGGGAATCTTTGACAATGGCGTGCTGGACACAGTTGAGTGAGCATCTCCCCTCTCTCACTATGAACCCCCGGATACACTGCTGCACTGCACAATGCCCCTCTTTCACCCCCCGCCTTTACTCCTGTACCACGTGGAGAAATGGATAAAAGAGAGAGAGAGAGAGAGAAAAAAAAGTGGGAGGAGGAGAGGGGGGGGGGGGCCGCCATAAGTAGGTGTCTCACATTATACATATAGACACTCAGAGGCTGTGGAAGAAAAAAAAAAGGGCATTATTTGATTAAGGGGCAATAAATGCCATGTTTATCTAAAGCGATACCGTTTGGGCCGCTCAACAGTCTCTGACTTCGTTCAGGCTCATTTGCCTCACCTGGGAAATAAACAACAAACATTGTTGTGATGATAGTGATGTCAGTGTCATATTCAGTAGTGGAAGAAGTTATCAGATTCTTTACTTCAGTAAGATATTATAAGGATACTCCATTAAGTTAAGAGTTGCCTGCATAATTCAGGATGTAAATACCAAAAGTAAAATTACTCAATATGCAGAATGACTCAGAACTATATTTTGTCTTTGTCATAAATATGTTTAAAATTGAGTATTTTTAGTGTCATTTAAAAAAAAAAAAAAAAAATATATATATATATATATATATATATATATATATAGATTTTGAGTTTCTCTCAGCCAATCAGGTGAAAGTATTCATTCAGCGTCACCTGCTGCTACCTGGGAGTGAAGGACTGACCGGTTACCTGTACAAAGTATCATAAATAACGGGATAACGGCCTGTCAGGTATCCGCTTCCTGCATTTGTCGGAAAATATAGTTTTAAAAGTGAAATCCGCTTCTTTCACAGGCAGAAAACGGACATAAGGTAAGAGTTTAGACACTTTAAACACTTTACGTGCTAACCGGCTAATGCTAACAGTTAACGGCAGTTGGTGAAACTTATAAAACATTTTCTTCTTCATACAAACAATTCAGCCACGATATTTACAGTGTTTAATGTTTTCATATTTAGTCTTTTTATTATTATATAAAATAAATTATAACTGAGTGGAAAGTTAGCTGCATCAAGTTGTTGTCATAGTAACCCAGAGCAGTTAGAGACAACATGTAATTGAGTCACTAATTATGGAGCAGCCAGTAAAAACAATGGCCTTAAGTTTTAAAATATATTATTGATGTTCAGTTTTACTATTAGAGAGTTTAACGTTATATTCTTTATTTGTTGCTTTGATGAGATCAGGAGTCAAAAGACACAATAATGTCTTACACCAAGGAAAATGATGGGAAAGGAGAGGAACTCACAATGACTAAAATAGCAAAATTCATACACACAAACATTAGACATTTTGATCCCAAGCCTATTGATTTCAAGTCCTCAAATTTCACTAAACAGGACTTTTAATTCTTGAAACTTTCTAAAATTTGACGTCCAAGAGAGTGTGAAGTGTGATGATCCCACTTAAAGGCTTGGCCCTGCTAAGAGATGCTAATTTAAAAGTTTCTAGTTCCCACATTTATCTTTTTTATTTACTTTACCTTGATATGGTTCAGGTCTTTCAAACTCATGACTTTCCTGCTGCGCTGATCTCCATTACTGAAATGTCACTGTGCTTTCCACAGTCAAGGCCATGTCTCTCTGCGACGACACACTCCTGTGCAACTTCTCAAAGTGTCGGACCAAGCTGAGCGGCTTCGCCTGGGTCACGGCCTGCTCACACGTTTTCTGTGATCAGCACGGGTCCGGTGAGTTCAGCCGCTCCCCCGCCACCTGCCCGGCCTGCTCCTCTGCGCTGTCCGGGAAGCTGGACATCGTGAGGACGGAGCTGACGCCCTCTGAGGAGTACAAAGCCATGGTGCTGGCAGGGCTGCGACCAGACATAGTTCTGGACATCAGTTCCCGTGCTCTGGCCTTCTGGAGCTATCAGGTCAAATATCTTTTTTGTATGTATATGAACATAGTGTAGCTGTACATCTGTGAGTCTTCTCTGTGTGTGTGTCAGTCTGGTTGTCTTTTTTTTTCCAGCTTGTCAGTCTCTTTTTGTGAACAGGTCCATCAGGAGCGTATGTATCAGGAGTACAGTCTGTCACGGGCCGAGGCGCAGCTGAAGCAGATGGAGAAGGTGTTGACCCAGCAGAACCAGTGCAGAGAACTGGAGCTCACCTCCATGAGGGGGGAGATCGCCTCCCTGAAGAAAGTAAACTATACATGATGAATAAATAGAAATGGGAGCAGTAAACCTCACATACCCAATGTCAATTTCTGTGCTCATGTTTAGTACACATGGTGACTGTAGACTTAGAAAGTTAGAAACAAAGAAGTTAAGGTCAATCAAAAGAAATATATAAACTCTAGTGTCCTTCAGGTGATGGAGGAGTATAAGAGGAAGTACAGCGAGGTGTCCGAGAGGCTGATGGAGAGGAACAGGCAGTACCAGAAACTACAGGGGCTGTACGACTCTCTGAGGCTGCGCAACATGGTGGTGGGCGTGGGGGAAAGAGACATGCTGCCACAACCAGGACATCATGACTACAACACTGGTAAGAACAACAACTGGAACTTAGATTTGAACTTAGATACAAGTTTAAAGGTACACAGTTTAAGTAACAGATGCTTCATATTTTTGCACAGGAGATAAATTGATATTTAACCAAGAGAGAGGTGGATTATATATGTAATTTCTGCCTTAATTTTTCAGTTTTTTGAAAATAGGAAAAACTTTTTCACACTTTTTTTGATGTTTAAAGGTCAGATGTCTTGAAAAACTTGAATATTTTCATATAAAGTATTTAGTAATATACTATTCATATGTGAACAATAATATTAGTGCTGAGTTTGATAATCTGTTAGTCGCTTAAGTAATTTATTAAGCAGAAATGAGAATTGAATGCTTTTATTAAATCAGTTGTCATGTTGTTCTCACACTGATTAATGACAATAGCAAGGAAGCACAGAGAGAATAATGTTAAACGGCACACAGAAAGGCACAGCTGTAGGTGTTTTGTCACAAAGTGGTCATCAAGAAAGAACAGTAGGAGTAATGAGCGGATTGTCTATGTAAGGGAATTTTACTCAGTATAACAATGAGAGACGTCCGTCAACCCCCTGTGTGTCACCCAGGGGTGGCTCGGCAGGCCACTCCCCAGAGAAGCCCTCAGTTCCTCTCCGTGGGCCATGATGGGGACAGCAGATTCTTCTCCTGCCTGGAGGCTGACGGGGCCAAGACCTTCTTCCAGTTCAGCTCCCCCGCCAGGGAGAGAGGCCGGCCCTTCGTGAAGAAGCACTGAGACAGGAACAGGTTTCATAGCGACTACAGCACATTAACTACATTTATTCGTGTGTTAACAAAGTGTTCCGTTGTTTTACTATTAGTTTGGTTGGCGTGTTAGCCCTGAGTGCATTCTTTATTTATTGTAGTATTTATTGTATTTTTGAACTATAAATGTGTTTTTGGCTAAATAACAAATGTTGTACTCTAACTAGGAGTGGAATCCAATGTTCAACTTGTAGTCCTGGTCTCTAAGCACAAATTTAAAAAGTTAGTAAAAAGTTAAAGTACTTTGACAGTGTACGCTTGATCCATTTCTTGTCAAAAACAGACAGATTTAAGGAATTAATGTAATCAGGAGGACTCCACTGTGTTCCTTTCTGTGTTTTCATGTGTGATAATATCTGAAAAGTAAATGAAGTTGGGGGTAAATGAGGTTAGTCTAACCCTGACCAAAGCAAAGACAATGGATGGTTTGTTTGTGCCAAAAAAACAAAAAGTTCTATACAGACTTTTATAGTAAAAAAAAAAAAAAAAAATCAAATCATACATTTTCCTTTACTGATACAGTACAAGTGTTACTGAATGAATAACAGTAGTCGGTCATACAGAACAATTTGAACAATGAACAATTTGATATGTGGTGTCGTACAAAGCAGAAAACTGTTGACTTGCTTAATTTGCAGAAATCTGGTTTAAACCTGAGCGACTGATTGGTTGTTGACTGGAAGTATAAGGGGACTCACTGAGGTCCACACTTGGATAATGTGTGTAATGTCACTGCATAACAAACAACCGAAGCAGCTGCTACACCGGCCAACCCAGACCGCGAGAATAACTGTGTTTTGTACAGATTTTTTTAAACTATTGGATGAGTAACACCAGATAGACAATGTAGTGAAACCTCGGATGTATAGGCTTTTTCACGGACAACATTTTGATATGTCACAGTAGGAAAAGCACAGGTGTACATAATAAAAGGAATGATCCATTTAGCTACTTCGGTTTCAGGGTCCTGGTATTGTGCATGTTGGCTCACTGTCACGGCAGTTATTAGTTATTAGTAACCCCTGTGCTTTTCCTACCATGACAAGTCAAAAAGGCCTGTTGTTCAATGAGTAATACCACTATAGCACATTTCAAACAACATTTTTGGGGACCACTGGTGGCCCTGTGACGCAACTTTGGAAACTGCTGTTTTAAGACACCACGCAAAACAATATGTTTAAGACAAATGGATTTTTTTCAGGGTAAACTGAAGTCATACTTCTTTACATCACATAGCCATCATCACAGGTTCATTCATTCACAAAAAGAGCTCCATGTTGTCCCCTGCAACAACAGAATACAAAAAAAGGAAATATTTATAAATATTAACAGACTGTCTATCTAAAAGACAAAGTAACGGTGTGGCCTCTATTTGCAAAACAACACATAAAACAGGCACAAACTTAGGAGAACTTCACAATTCCTTAACTATCCAAACTGTTCTTCAAAACCCAGGAAAAAAATTGGTCCTCTTGCTTCTTGTTCAGCTCATTCACTCTGGGGCTTGTAGCTGACGGAGGCAGCGATCTGACTTTGGACGTTTTGTTTCTTGCCGTTGACAATGAGGAGCAGAGGAGAGTCCACTCGTATACTTCTGAAGTCAAACGACTGCCGGACAGAGGAAATATGAAAGTCAGACCATGTAGAAAGACCGCATTGGGTACATTTTGAACTACACACAATGAAACACCGACCTCATCTTTATGGGTTATACTGTTTCGTTTGACCTGAGGTTCAGGAATGACTACAGTGTCTCCTATCAGGACGCCCCAGCTGTCCGCTGTGTTGTACACCATCACCACTATACACGTCTCCTCACTGTCCACCATGCCAAACGTACTGGAGAGAAAAAAAAGTGCACGTTTTAACACCACCACTCCAGAAATCAATATTTTTCTTTCTCCACTATCACACAAACACTGAAGCAAACAGCATGTGGATACGTGACATATCGATGATAAAATAAGCTGCACTCACAAGGCCATGCGACCCTCTGAGGCCAGGCTGAACACCACCTTGCCCTGGACGGCCACCCCGGTGTAGTGACCGTGTGTGAGGGAGGAAAGAGTTCGAGCCTCCAGGCTGCCCACACGGCCTGACGGGGAGCGGAACTGAGGGGACGAGCAGGGGCCCAAGGACGACGCGTTGAGGTTAGAGAGCATCGTCCGCAACTGACGCGCCTTCACCTTCCCCTGAGGAGACGGAGAGAACCAGATATACATCTGTGTGTTGCTGCCACCTTGTGGTGAAAAATGAATTCCTTTTCATATTGACAGTATTTATGAATGGGGTCAAAGATGACGTTTTATAAAGCAAATATACTACAGTTTTTAAAAAACAGACATGGCTAAACAGACCAAATATACAGACTTGAACATAAAGCAAAAAAAAAGACAAAAAGAGGTGATGCCAAAAAATGTAGAATTAGTAGAGCAAAGTAGTTTCATGTTTCAAGGCAGGGATCTATTACATTTTCGGTACATATGTGTCGTCGACATTTATTAAGATTCTACTGACGCAACAACAATCAGTTGACAAATCGAAAACTCAATAGGCAGAAAATGAACTGGCAACCATTTTGAGTACATTTTAAACTAGACACTGGAAGAATCACTGGTTCCAGCTTCTTAAATGTGAATATTTACAGTTTTTTTAATTATTCTATGACTTTGAGCTTTGGGTTTTGGACTGTCGATCTCACGACCCTAGGCCCCAGCAATTTATGATAATACTATTTTCTGACATTTTAAAGATCAAACGATTAAGCAACTAATTGAATGTGTAGATTACCTTCCAAATTGATAAAAAGAAGCCTTAGTTGCTGCTCCTTGATTCTACATTAAAAACTCTAATGGGGTTTTCAATAACATCGATAATTGCAGGGACTGTGAGAATGAGCACCTTCTCCTACCTTGTTCTGTAGGAGTTCTGTGACTTTCTTCAGATACTCCAGTAGCTGCTTCTCTCTCTCTGGAGGGTCCTCCCAGCCCGGGTCGAGCGCCGCGGCTCGGCTGTAGCCGCCGAGCGCGGACCCGAACATCTCCTCATACTGGAACAGAGTGGCTCGGTTGAAATGCAGCTCCGGGTAACAAGAGGCAGCTCTGTCCACTTTCTCCTACAAACGGGGAAGAGAGGAGTGAAATATTAGTACAATAGTGCAATTAGTGCTGATAGACTTTAACAAACACATTCAATGATCAATACTCACAGATTGCGCATAGGCACTTAGAGCTTGTTGAGACAACTGTGGATTCTGCCCGCAGGTGAAAAACAGGGACACATAGGCATTTCCCAGGATATCTGCAAAAACAACATCAAAAAATATTTTTCTTTTCATGGTTATATAATTGTTGTAAAATTACTCTTAAAATGCAAAAAGAACAAAATAAGAAAACCCTGCACCCTGGTTGAGAAAAATCACACCAGAAATAGACGTTAAAATGAAGTTAACATGGCTACTGTGATATTTACTTAGTAACTACTTTTGAATTAATTTGACTCTCAAAAATATTTAACCACAATGGCTTAAAAACTAAATAATTTGCCAACAATTTGATGTGATTTTAGTCATTTAGCATTTTGATTTTTAAGATAATACAAAAATCAAACATTGCTCTATGTCTCCATCTAATGGTTAAAAAGACGCCACCGTCCGAGCTTTTATTTTGACAGTAGAAGGAAGGATCAAACAGGATGACCCTTCTCTTGCAGGTCTGCTTTGCTCTCAGTCTGAGTTTGCACTCGGGGGATTCAGACTACCACGACTGAGTGCAGGCAGCTTTGGTCATTAAGAGCGTGAGATGTGGTTACACATTTCCTTTTCTACGCCCCTCGCGCACACACAGCACGTAATACCCAGGCGCTCTACTCACACCAGGACGTCCCGTCTGTGACATCCAGCTGGACAGCTTGTCGGGCCATGTCCACACTCTCCATCACCTGCTTTCCATGCGCGTCGGTGTCCGCCGCCGGCAGCTGTCTCAGCACCATAGACAGGTTACGCAGAGACACTTTGTTCTTGCTCTGCAGAGACGGAAGATAAAGCACAAGACAGATGAGTTATAAGTGAAACCTAGTACGGAGATACAGTGATTAATTCTGAAAATACTTTGAGTGTTATCACATATCTAGGAATGTGGCGCTTGAATTTTGGCTTTTTGTGTGGAAAGCCATGGAAAAGAATGCTTCAGTGAGTTGAAAACATATCCCTCTCTCTTCCTGTCCTAATTGTACCTGTTGCAAAGCTCCAGTGAAGCAGTTCTTGGCACCGATCAGGTCTCCTTTTTTCCAGTACTGCTCCCCTAATGTGTTCCAGCCCTCGACCAGGCCGGGCTCCAGCTTCACGGCGCGGGAAAGGCACTCTTCTGCTTCGCCACTGAAGTCAGGAGCTACGTTCAGACACCTGCCCTTCTGCAGCAGGAACTCTGCTTTGTGTTTGAAATGATCTGTGGGAAAACGTGAACGCAGACATACAGCGGGTGTGAACGACATTCCGCAGATTAAAGGCCGAAGTGCTGCTGTGTAAGTACACTCACCTTCTGTCTCCTCCAGCTTCTTCAGTGTCTTTTCTATCTCCTGTGCGACATCGCTTTGTTTCCTCCCAGCTTCGTCCACGCTGTGAGTCTCAAAATAGCAATCTCTGAAATTATACAGCTCATCCACAAGCTCCTGTAATAAGAGAGGATTGAGACAGAGGGTGGGATGTTGAAAAAAAATGAATGTGAGTTCTTGGTTCAACAGTTTAAGAGCAGTTAAAAATAGATCAAAGGCAAGTTTCTCAAAGCTGAATTTGCCTGTCGTACAAAACTGAGTTGAAATGCACAAATCTTCCTGCATTCTATTAGTATTTGGTGATATATTCATTGTTTGTGGAGTATGTCACCTCATACAACAGACAAATCAGTAATACAGTAACATTTTGTATGGTTGTTTTTGGTTAACACTATTTTTAACATATAAAATACAACTGATTTAATCAGGAAGGAAACAAAGTCCCAGACTTATTTCCATCTTTATCCATCACGGTTCACCAACCACTGTGAAGATGAGGACACGCCTTCCACGGCTGACAAAAGAAATATCGGAAACCAAGCCAGATAATTCACAACAGTTGTACAACATAATCTGCAGCTCTAGTTTCTAAAGTCTTAACAAAAAAAAAAAACGACTCATAATGTCACCAGGGTTATCAGGTCTTTAGTAACAGGAGACATGCCATACAAAGTGGGAGCGTGAAGCAGTGAAGCAGGATATCACAGCCTCTGTTGCTTTGATTTACTCCAGCTTTATGTAATACTACATTTAAATAACTAAATTTAAGAAGAATAAAATTACCATTGTTACAGAAAATAAAATACAGATTTATCCTCATGACAGGCATTATGAAAAAGCCATCTTTGCACCTGTGTGTGTAATAATGATGGATAAAATGGTGTAGGGGCATCGATAAAGGACGGTTTAGATGTGAAGACAGAGAACACATAAACGCATCTCTGGTGCATTTAAAAAATACTTAAAATAAAATCAAATAAAATCTAGTGACTCAGCAAGAAGCAGGATGGATGCAGCCAAAGCAGGCACATTTAAAGTCCCTCTGTAGGCAGTTTAATGCAGGAAAAAGATAAACTAAGGAGGTAATTCTGCACGTAAAACAAAAAAAAAAGCTGCACACACAAGTATGACATGATGTCAAACACAAAGGCTGAACACCAGGGAGGGTCTGTTAGCTCCACAGTTGCAGCCAGTTGTTATAGTAACGTTAACGAGTCTTTCGGGATGTGATAACTAGGACGAAACACGGCCCCGATCCCGCTACAGGTCAACAAAACACGACCCCTCCGACGCCTGGTGGATTCACGTACTCGTGCGATATAAGCGAGAGCAAGTACCTTCAGAATCTGCAGTTCGTTTTTGTCTTTCGCAGGCTCGCCACTCTTCTCGTCTTCCGCCATCTTTGCGTTGGCTCAAAGCAGCCTGACAGAGAGAAGAAGAGCGGCTGCCGGAGAGGAGAGAAACGCACCAAATCACGAGACGAGTGTTAAATGTTAGGTTCTTGTTTTACTACGATGAAAGAAACCTTTTTTTTCTCCCCCAAAATATCACGAATGTTATTAATTTTAGCACACAGGAAACAAGCTTTTAATTTCAGAGACGCCGGAAGTTGGAGCAGTCCGTACCCCAAAATGAATCCGACAAAGAACTTCTTCACAAATTAACAGAGATACTTTTATTGTATAGTTTTTCGTTCCTAAAATAAACTTCTAAGTACACACTGATAAAACATGATCATTTTTTTTATTTTAAATGATATAACCAGCCAGTATGATTTGTTTACACAGCACAAGTCGGCCGGAACTTTTAATCTCTCAACAAAGATGTTGGTCCGACGCCTTTTCGCCGTGTACCATACATTCTTCGCTCCTAACAAGGCGGACGGTGTTCAACTTTTGTCTAAAAAAAAAAAAAGAAACCGTGCAGTGTGACCGGCGCCGGCGTTGAATCCGGGTCGTCATGTCGGACACATGGAGCGACATCCAGGCGCACAAGAAGCAGCTGGACTCTCTGCGGGAGAGGCTGCAGCGGCGGCGGAAAGACCCCGCACAACTGTCCGCGGGTACGTCCACACCGGAGCACCGGGGGCCACCGGGGCAGCTACTGACGATTGTTTCTGTCATCGAGTAATCAATGGGGTGTTCATCCGATTAATCAGTTCATTATGGAGTCCATTAAGGGGCAAGAGTGAAGACAAATGTCCACGTTTTGCCACGGTGATGTCTTAAAGTCGCCTTCTTTAACTCAACAAATGATAACAGGAGTCTGGCAGCTGAACTGCTACATCACTTGTTTGTTACAGCTTTTTTTTTGGCCAGGTGGTTCAATTATAAATTGGATATTGATTGTATGATAAAATTACTGGCCACTTCCACGATTCCAAAGTGAATCATGTTTGATAAAATGAGGATACGGTAAAAGTTTGGTTTTCTAGCCCTTGTGTTGTCCTCTGGGTCGAGGTGATGTATCATATGTTTGTGTCATCCTTTTCCTTTATTCTGTTTCTTACTCTGTTCCTATTGTCAAGAAACAAACTGAAAACAAAAGATAACCGCTTCAAGAATCACAAATGTCATGCATAACAACATTTACATACACAGAAGGACATTTTCGGCCACCGGGTCACCTTGACCCAGAGGACAACACAAGGGCTAGGGAACTACCAACAGATAGTTGTAATCTGTAGGAGCAGGGCTGTAACTGAGTTATTGTTTGGTCTATAAAATGTCAGAAAATAGTCCATCATAACTTCCCAGAGTCTATAATAACATCTTCAGATAGATTTTTGAAATCCAAATTTCTGAAACCCAAAGGAATTCAGTTTAATATAATAGCAGACAAAGCAAACCAGCAAATATTAATTTGGTGAAACATTTGAATAACCTGAACCAGTGATGAATCTCTGGCAATTAATCAGTTATCAAAGCTGAACTGTACTTATCAATTAATAATTTCAGCTTTTGATGAGATACTATGTTCTTATTTTTCATGCTTTTTGATATTTATGATTGTAACTAGTACTTATTGACAATGATAAATCTTTCTTTCTTTTTTGATTAATTGGTTAACCATTCAAAAATGGTTTAAGAGTCCGAGATAATGTTTTATAGATAAGATATTCAACTTGCAATGATATTAAGTAGAAAAAAGCAAAGAATCCTGCCTTTTGAGAACCAAATTATAATTACTATGTTGCTTGATAAATGACTCAAGTTGGTTATTTTCAATTTATCATTTCAGCTGCAATAATTTGAAGACTGAAACGTGATTTAAAAACAAGGTCAATGTTTTTCAATCAGTTTTCTGTAGTTTTTCTATGTAAAAAATACAAATTGAATGATTTTATATAGAAGATGTTTTAAAATCACTGAATGCTTTTTGGACTTTCAGATTTTCTCTGACCAAAACCTCACATCCAGATAAAATACCTTCAAGCTGGCTTAAATTGACTGTTTTCATGTAATTCTTTGACTTCACATTGTCAAATGTCAATTTTGGGGTCCTGGAATTTTATTGAACAAGACCGTTAAGTTATGGAAAACTCTTTTAATATGAAATCTTAATGATCTGGAAAACCATGTCAAGCTTCATAACCTTTTCAAAATAAGGGTGTTAACCTCTGTTGTCTCCTCGCGATCAGACGGCGGCAGCAGTACAGAAGGTTCCACAGCCAGGAGTGATAGCCCGGCTCCGTCAGCACCGTTCCTGCCTCAGGAAGAGACGCAAAAACCACCTGACCCTGAACTAGAGAAGAGGCTGCTGGGGTATCTGTCTGATCTGAGTCTTTCAATGCCAACGGACTCCCTTGCCATCACAAATGAACTCAACAGTGTGAGTCTTTGTCATAAGAACTGTAATGCTTGTGGCAAATGGTACAAAAGTTGTATAGGAAAGTAAAAATATGTTGAGCCTCGCTGTGTCACAGTAACAACTTGTTATTTCTCTCTGTTTGATTCCCGCTCACAGTCTGAAACAGCCGTCAGTCATGGATGCATCCAGAGTCTGCTGCTAAAGTTTTCTGCTCAGGAGCTCATCGAGGTCCGACAGCCCTCCTCAGCCTCTTCTTCTACTACTACTTCCTCCTCAGTCGTGGTATCAGTGGACCACACAAAACTATGGGCCATGATCGGGCCCGGGGCCGGAGCCCAGCGGGCAGGAGTCAAGAGAAAAGCAGAAGATCAAACACACAGCAAAAGAGCTCCGGGCTTCCCGCCCTCGCTTCAGAGCTCTGCGTCTCCTCCGCACACTTCCTTCACCTCTCTGACGCCAGCCTCCTCCACACAGCTGGCGGGGCCTTCGGCATCAGGGAGCGGGGCTGATAAGAAAGGCCGGAGCAGTAAAAGCCAGTCGTCTCATATGGACATGGAGATAGAGAGCCTCCTGAACCAACAGTCCACTAAAGAGCAGCAGAGCAAGAAGGTAGGAGTGAACCAATAGCTCCGCTTGTCTTACTGCACCTAGAATTATGGTAACCAGTTAAATTTAAATGAAGGGGAAGCAGGATTGTTTGGAGGTGTAATTACTGATATGGCATGATGTGAATGTTATGGATGCGTAGGTGAGCAGAGAGATTCTGGAGCTGCTAAATGCCAGCACGGCTAAGGAGCAGTCCATCGTGGAAAAGTTCCGGTCTCGCGGCCGAGCTCAGGTCCAAGAGTTCTGCGACCACGGGACCAAAGAGGAGTGTGTCCGCTCCGGGGACACACCCCAGCCCTGCACCAAGTTACACTTCCGGTCAGTGTTCCTCAGCACACTTTAAAAACTTTTCTTCACTGTTTTTATGTCAGAGCAGAAATCTTGAACGGCACAGGTCTGAATTTTAATTCATTCAGTTTATTTCCCCTGTTTACCATTCTCTGGTAATCTATCTACTACTTACTATTATAAAAGACAGAATAAAGGCATAAAATGTCCCACCAAAAAAAAGGAAAGATACTTGATTTGGCCAGTAGAGGTCACTGTAACCAAGACTGAAAAATACTACTCAAATCAAAAACACCTTGTCTAATGCAAATAATGTAAACAAAGGTCGGTCTAAAGTTTAAATTTTAAAAGGCTTTATTGCTACAACATCATTTTCATTTTAGTCAAATGGAAAAGGATAATGCATCTTGTAACTTTTATTTGCATTAAAAGATATAATATGAGTTTTTCCTAACAGGTAGGGTCCTAAATGATGGCGTTCCACCAAGCCTTGTGGCCCGGAACCGTCAATATAAATCTCAGGGGCTATAGGATGAATAATGAAATATAAAAGAATCAAAAACTTATTCTGCAGTTTATTTTTTTAAACTTTCTACAATAATTATTATTTTCTTGTGAAATATTGGATGATTGTATCCATTCAGACTTAAAAAATGATGAGAATTAAACAGTCTGAGAGGGGATTTTTATTCATATCTGAAATAAAATCAAAGGACATTACACAAACATGTTTACGCAGGTGCTTTATTCTGTGATACATATTTTTAAATATTCAGTCGCATCATCAACAAGCACACAGACGAAAGCCTCGGCGACTGCTCCTTCCTCAACACGTGTTTCCACATGGACACCTGCAAATACGTCCACTACGAGATCGACAGCCCTCCAGAGGCCGAGGGGTGCCTGCTGGGGCCCCAGGCCGGGTCCACAGAGCTCGGCCTCCGTCAAGGGGACGAAGACAGCAACGTGGGCAAACTGTTCCCCTCCCAGGTGAGGACGAGGAGAGAGGAGGGAGGAGGGAAGACGATGGGGTAGGATCGTGAGAGACAGATGGATGTTGACAGGTTGTGTATTTCTTTATAGTGGATTTGCTGCGATATCCGCTACTTGGACGTGTCCATCCTGGGTAAGTTTGCTGTGGTGATGGCCGACCCTCCGTGGGACATCCACATGGAGCTGCCCTACGGTACGCTGACTGACGACGAGATGAGAAAACTCAACATCCCCATCCTGCAAGATGACGGCTTCCTCTTCCTCTGGGTCACCGGCAGGTAACTACAACAATCCAGACAGTTCTTCAACATCAGGATAGTTCTACTATCAGCGGTGTATCCATCCACATCGTGGCGTCCTACGGTGTCAAGACGTCCTTGGACACGGACTTACCTGGTCGCTTGAGTTCATTTTTTTTAAAACAAAAACACATTTTCTTCAGCTGTGACTTTTTGTTTTTACCACTACTTTACAAACTGCAAACCAAAAATCTAGAATTATACTCTGTGTATGTTAGTATTTAGTATTATTTCTGTATTCTCTCATTTGTTTTGAAGTGATAGGTTGACAGAAAAGCAGTACCCAAAAAAGTCGAAGCTTACTTAGTTACACTGAGTAGAAGTGGCATTTATCATATTTAACAATACTTAGTCCACAAGCATTTTTGTACAGGTTGTACCTGCATGCTAATATATTTATAAAAGTGGCAGGGTCCTAGTTCTGCACATCCAGATGTAGTTGTGTCTGTTTAAATTCATCATCTGCCGAATTTCTCTTCTTACAGGGCCATGGAGTTGGGCAGAGAGTGTCTCAGTCTTTGGGGGTAGGTCTGTCCTTCTGTGCATCGACTACCATCAAGGCATGATTTTGTTAGGACACCATTTGATTTAGTTTCTTATTTATTTGCTGCTTCTTTTTCTTTTTTTTTCTACCTTATTTTCCTCTCCCAGCTATGAGCGTGTCGATGAAATCATCTGGGTGAAAACCAACCAGCTCCAGAGAATCATCCGCACAGGAAGGACGGGCCATTGGCTGAACCACGGGAAGGAGCACTGTCTGGTACGTTTGTCCTCCACTGTTCTTATGTATCCTCTTATATATTTTATACTGTCTCTGTCATATACTGTATGGATGCACCTGCTGAGCTCAAAACTTGAGGAATCTTGCCACCAGTTTCTACTTGTTTGCTTGCCTGGTAGTTATAGAAGCCGTCCTATACCTAAAAGGTGTTTTTTTTTTTTTTTTTTTAAGATTCTGAGCTGCTACAGGCTCACTCTTTGTAAATGTGCCTGTGAAAGTGTGTAAGATAAGAAAAAATGTAAAACATACTATGTGATGTGTTTCTCTTCAGGTGGGTGTAAAGGGAAACCCTCAGGGGTTCAACAGAGGTTTGGACTGTGATGTAATTGTGGCCGAGGTAAATTATTATATCTTCTGTATTTATGATTTCTACATCCTGGAAATGTCGCTGTAATATGATACAGATTCCATCCCTTCATTACATTTCGAACCCTCTCTTCCAGGTCCGCTCCACCAGTCACAAACCAGATGAGATCTACGGCATGATAGAGAGACTCTCGCCTGGCACCAGGAAGATCGAGCTTTTCGGTCGACCCCACAACGTCCAGCCCAACTGGTAACATACCATCGTGCTTTAATTTAAAGGCCAAGTAACCGTTACATTAGTACATGTACTGACTTATGTTTTTTTCCCCTCCACCTCTAGGGTAACTCTTGGAAACCAGCTTGATGGCATTCATCTCTTGGATCCTGAAGTCGTGGCTCGATTTAAGAAGCGTTATCCGGACGGCGTCATCTCCAAACCCAAAAACATGCAGTGATGACTTTACCACTGGTCACAGGTTTGGAGAAGTTTGTCTATAGACTGTTTTTGTTTATTTTTTTTATACCAGTGAACTAATTTCTTAAATAAATGTTGTCAACAAGATACATTGTGTCTTGGTTAAGACATGAGAAATGGAGAAATGTTTTCATAATTTCTGTAATAACTGTATGTGATCCCCATAAACTTCACATCAATAAAAACACAGGAGACATTTTTAATGTAATTTTTTTTGTTATTTTGTTAGTAAAGAATAAAGTTACTGGTCTTTTGACATACTGTAGATTTGAATAGCAGATAATTATTTTTGAAGTGTCAAATTTCGGCAGATATTTCACATTTTGTCATTTTGTATCAACGCTTATTTTAGGCAAATACAGAACCCTGTTCATTCTAAAAAATTAGCATTTAGGGTTGTTAAAGAAGAAAATGCATTTTAATATCAAATGCAACCGAAAGTTGTTTTTAATTATAAAAATAGTATAGAAAAGAAATTAGCCAGAGTGAGCACAGAAGGACCACAATGGAAATAAGCCTTTGGGCTTTATTTTGTTTTTATCCTTTTGATTTCGTTTTCTGTATCTTGGGCATCTCTGGATTGAAGGGCCACTTGTATTTTAATGATCAATAAAAAATTTCAATCAATCAATCAGGCTGAAGCCAAACGTGTCTGACAAAAAACCTAGTAGAAATATGTTTTGCTGTTCAGCACAGTTTACTTAATGCTTTCTGAAAAAGAACTAACTAGAGGCAAAAAAATGCAGCTGAGCATCTTCAAACTTCATCTGCAAATATCATACATAGCGTCAACATGACGCCTGTGCATGTGCTGTAGGGTTACGGTTAATGCTTTTTATGAAAGAGCAAACTTTTTTCTGTTTTGTAGTGTTTCACTGTAGGTGTCCAGGGGCTTTGTCACAGAGCAGGATCAGAAAGTAAAACCAGTCCTGGTTATAAGAAATGTCAACACTAGGCTTAGAAATATGATTCAGTCACTCATGACGATGACTGCTACTGTTGAGGTTTGGATGAGAGATATTCACTGTCATCCTTTTGTAAGTTAACTCCCTCATACTGCTTTGTGAACCGTCCCCTATTTTACACTGGTCATTATCTCAACAGTGAATGGAAAAATCTGCAGTTGTTTCAACAAATGTAGTCAAAAAAGAAATTTAAAAAAGGAAACTGTAAAAAGTAATGCACTTTTTGGCTGTGAATGTTGTAAACAAGTCTCTATGTTTTCTTCTCTCTCATCAGTATCTTGTCCGTTTGGGCAGTGGATCCTCTCCGGAATTCACTCTTAGAAAATCTTAATGCACTGAGATTGAAAACCAAGTCTCTCTCCGTCTGTTTTCCTCTGTCCATTGTTGAGTCTGATTATTCATCGAGCGTTCTTTGTGGATTGCAAGCAACGAGCGGTTAAAATGTGAACTGTGGCTGTGCACAACTGCTGCTGATCACATCAAAAGGCGACGATAGATGCGTTTGCTTAGCTACCAGGCTCCCAGGTCTGCACCACAGGCTCCGAGCATGAACGGGGCAACTGAAAGCTCTGATACTGGAGTCCATGTGTCTCCTTTGCAGCCGTCCGTCCTCAGTAGGTGGCGTCCACTGCGTTGATGTTGCTGTCCAGCTGGTGTCTGAAAGACAGCCTGGCCTTGGTGGAGAAATATATTTGGGAGCCGCGACTCAGGCTTCCTGCTCCCTCGCTGTCACTGCTCCAGGATGTCGTGGAGGACAGACGAGGCTTCATCTCCTCAATGGGAACTGAGGGCCGAAAGTTACGGATAGAAGGTCAAGCTTTATCAGGCCGTACTATCATGAAACGCCTATCTAAAGGTTGATTTTTCTTATATAGTCAGAGTGCAGTTGCTTCTCACCTGCCGCTGGGGGGCACTGCCTGCTCTTGCAGCGTTCTTTACAGCGTCTGTAGAAAGGAAAGCACTGGAGCATCTTCACACCCATGGCAGAGATGTCTATAGAGAAAGCAGAGAGAACAAAGATATAATTATAAAGAAATCTTCTAAAAATATGGTTCTTCTTAATGCACAGGGTTCCCTTGGAGACTGACAGAACAAGGGTAAAGCCATCCAAAACTGCAACAGTGGCAAACTTTCTCTCAAATATTAACTAAACAGTGTGTTAAACACGCCTCCTATGGCTTCCATTTAAGCTGCCTTATCACAAGGACGGCATGTCTGCCTGCTGAAAGCTCCTTGTCTCCTCACCAGGTCACAGTTTAATGGAATTATGATCCTGCACTTCTGCGACATGATAGCCTAATGCAAGCTGACAGTATCACTGACCGGCAGAGTGTCCCAGCAACAAGCCAATCAGTCAGTACTTACAGTGCCATCATCATCCTCCACGCCATCTAATCCTGGAACAGGACGTCAATGGGCTACGGCAGCCAGAGGAATTGTTAAACCCTCTTTTGACAACCAAACAGATTACATAGTGGTCTTCTGATGTATGCAATTTATGACTAACGGACACACAGGTGCACAGCTATTGTTTTCATTTAAAGAACAGTAAATGCTTTTGTTTCTGAAGCCAGCAATTGTACTTTCAATGGGAGGCTTCATTCACCCTGCACCATCAAGCAGGACTCAAGCAGTAGCTGCAGTACTTTCTGTTCGCCAGTAATGCATGACCTATCATACTGCAGATCTAGAATTAGACTTAGATCTGCCCTGAATATACACCCAGGTACTGTAGATCTGATTCACTGAGCAACAAGTCAGTCAAATTCATAATTCACCAGAGGATTATCCCTTTTTTCTGTGGCACCTCTGAATGATAAGATAAAGCCAGGGCCACACGCCGGCACTGAGCTGTATTTACTTAGAGCGAAAAAAAGGTATTTATTTTGGTCTAATCAGGTTAAGAAATAGGTCAGGTAAAATGGAGCAGACTGATGTGATGGATCTCAACAGTTTCTATTGTACTTGTGCTTTGGTGTGAAAGAAGAGTTGTGTAGCTTAAGTCTTTCTGCTGCAAATTGCCCTAAACTTTTTTGCAGCTATATCCTGTATATGATCAAACACAAACAGTCACAGAAACAGCCTACTAAACAGTGAAATGACTCTTCTCCCAAGTGAACAAAGGCCCAGTGTACTATAAAAACCATTTCAAGAGTCCTTCCATCATAAAAAAAAAAAAAAAAACTAAAATAGCTCTTGGGTCACTTTATGACAGGTTGTTTCACAGTGAGCACATACCAGTGTTTCCTCAACAATGTATGGACTATTAGATCTTATAATTTTTACCGCTTATCTAAGGCTTTCATTAAAAACAATCTCTTTTATGAAAAATAAGACAAAAACAGAGAAGGAGACTTAATCTATCCAGGGTTGGCACAATCACAAAGATATGCAAAACAACCACAAAGAGACACAAAACAACCACAAAGAGACACAGCATCTGAATCAAACAGCTTACTTCAGTCTGATGAGAAAAAAAAGACTAGTGTGATTAAGCACTGAGCCCCATTGTTCGTTAATCACGGACGGAAAGATTCGGATATCTGATGACAAACAGTAAACTGTGATTGCAACATACAGGAGGCCAGTGTTCGGCTGACATCTTTTTCCTTTTTTTCACTGTTTACTGCTGGTTCCTCATGCTGCCTGACTCAGTGAGGTGTTTTTCGTGGAGACGTGACAGCTCCCACGTATGCAGGGAGCCACAAGCTGCTGTGGCACATTACAGCCAAGCCAAAAGGGGAGACCACTGTATCTCTAATTTCACAGTCTCTCTTTTTTTAAATTCAGCACGGTAAAGACTCTTTCTCATCCTTTTCTTAACCATCTACTGCACCTCCCTTCTCATTTTCACTCAGGTGTGGCTGTGAAATCCTATCCCATTTACAGACACAGTGAATCCATTATGTTTAGGTCATTTCAGAGGTTCTGCCGGAGAAATAAGAACTCGCAGTATAGCGCACATTGTGAAGGAAAGAGAACAGGGGCAGTACTGACTGACCATGTTTTTCCCAACCTAATTTCATTACCCCATTGCACTATAAATTCTTTGTGTATTAAGAGATCAGGCAGCGTACGCTTTTTTCTTGTAAAAACAAGTGCGCAAGGCAGTTCCACACATACAAACAGACAATATTAAAGGACTTGGTCAGTAAAGAGGAACTTTGGGCCCAGACCATGATTGGCTGTGGGGGTCTGGCAGCATGCAGCAGCCTGGGAGGAGAAAAACAACCTCAGATGGCAAACACACACATACACAAACATACTTCAGAAAGCCCAGCGACAGTATCCACATACCGCAGAGAGCAGGGGGAGGAAAGGGAAAGTAGAGGATGAAATAGGAAGGATGGGAAAAAGCAGAAGAAGGAGAAGAAGATGACCTTGTGTCTTGACTTCTTTTTCTCCTCATGTTTTTCTCAAACTGGAGCCTCCGGCCTGCAGGCAGCTTATGTGAGCGACGTGCGGCACCAGAATAATGCGGTTTTACTTGTTCAGTCAGTGGTGGCCCACTGTCGGAACCCCAGAAATTGCACAATCCTTCCAGAGAAACATCAGCAAGTGACTTTTGCCTTGAGATTATAATTTTTTTTTAGTGTATGTTTGTGCTTGTGCGTGTTTGCAGGGAGAGTTTGCCAGGCGTGATCCCCACAGATTCTCCTTCTTCTGATCATCCGTCAGACTTTAGTCAGACTAGAGCCCAGTTATCTGCTTTGTAAACAATGGTAAAGCAAGCAGCAGAGCACATATGCTTACAGTAATGCTATAACAATCTTCCCACAGCAACACATTTCCTCTTGGCTCCCGTTTTCCAGCGAGTCTCCGAGGCTTTATGAAAAAAGTGCAGTCCCGTGTGACTGCCCCCGGCACAAAGCCTCACACAGGCCTGCCAGGCCGGATGACGCACACACTACTCTGTGCATGTATACCTGCACAAGTGTGCGTTTCCATCAACAGCAGCATACAATCCTCTTTCATTCATGCATTCATTCATTCATTCATCACAGCCAGTGGATGAAGCGGACTTTCAGGTCTTTCTATAGAGCTCACACACAACAGACAAACCAAAGAACGGCAATAATGCTGGTTATTGGCAGCGTTGGAAACTACTTAAGTACATTATGCAAGTAATGTGATTAGATACACGTTTAAAGTACTTAAATTATTTGGGTGGTGAGGGTGGCTGAACCTTATGTTTCACTCTGTAAAAATTGCAAGGCCCTCTGCAGGCCTAGTAGTGCATATGAGTGTTTTTGAACACTCCACTTGTGCCGCAACACCATTCTTTACAACATGTTAAAACAATATAACAGTGTTTCCTTGATACACCGTGTTTAATCGTGTGCCTCAATAAAAACCTCGATATCTTAATGGAACTTGATGTGTGTTTACGACACATTAGTGCAACTGTGCACCTCTAAGAACTGCAAATAGAGGCTGAAGTGAAATACACATTACAAAGTCAAGCCATTCCTCTTTGAGCCAAAAGAAAAAATGTACAATGTCCTCCCAAGTTACTGATCACGTTTATTTCAGGTGCTGGTGCAGGTGGAAGGTTGAATGAGAAAACCAGACAGGATAATCTGAGCTTTCATCTCGGGCACTACGCATCACTCATCCCCTCTCTGCCCCCAAGGGTAATCCGGTAAAGACGCGCCTGTTTACACATGAGAGGTGGAGGCACCTGGTGGGAATAACGGGGGGGAACTCAGCCGGGCGCGCAAAACAAAGTCTGACAAGTGGTTTTCACCGAGCAGTGCGGCCCCGCGAAT
Source organism: Lateolabrax maculatus (assembly GCA_031216445.1). Lineage (NCBI taxonomy): Eukaryota > Metazoa > Chordata > Actinopteri > Acropomatiformes > Lateolabracidae > Lateolabrax > Lateolabrax maculatus. The sequence continues at coordinate 6,955,185 of CM062207.1, forward strand.
AAAGGACTCAGCACGCCAGGCAGGCTTGTTTAAGACCAGGAACACTCCCACTGACACACCTCCTGCTCCAAAACCCCCCGAAAAAACGCCACCCTCAATATGCACTCAGGCTGTTTTCACGTCAGGTATTCTGTTATCAGACCACAGCATCTTTAATTCGAGGTTTACACAAGTCAAATGGCAACTTACTCACCTGGTGGGACAAAACGCGTGGGCTTCAAATGGAGAATAACTCGATAACTTCCCAGGCTTCCACCCGATTATTCTCGCTTCATCTGCGTCTTGTTTCGTTTTGTTTCTTCTTTCTTTCTGGTGTCGCTTCCCGCCTTCGGACGCGGGGGCTCGGCGTGTGCGTCCCGCTGGAGAGAGGCGCTGCCCGGGTTCCGATGCGCGTCCTGGTGCGTCCCTGCGGGCCGAGCGGAGGACAGGTCTCTGCGGCGCGGAGAGACTGAACTTTAAATAGATAATCCCCGGAGTGGCCACGCCTGCCTTCCCTCACACCCCCCCCCCCCTCCCTCCCTCTTTCCTCCTCTCTGCTCTGACACACGCACGCACGCACAAATACGCACGCACACAAATACTAACACACACACACACTCCCTCCTGCATTGCCTCGCTTCGCGTTGACTCTCCCTCATTCGCGCATTTGTTGCAACAGATAACACCGAATGTGATCCGAAATAGGTTCTAGTGCAGCTTCTCCTCCCTGTGCTGTGGAAGTCAGTATGGGACGAGACATGACTCACTGGAGTCATGAGTGAAGGTGATTTGACCTCTTAAACTATGACCCACAAGATGTGATCACATTTTAACCTTATTGGCTGTAACGGTGTAATAATGACTGATGATGTGAGCTGTGAGCCATAGGGACTATTTTCTTTCCCTCCTGGCAGCCTATAGAGAGGCTGTGAGGTGGGATTCTTTTTTTTTTTTTAATAGTTTATGATTTTACTTCCCACCAGTTTTTAAACGTATTTTCATATTTCCACTGTTGTTTAAATGGTCTGCTCTTTTCCTTTGGTTTTCTGAAGCACTTTGAGCTGTATTTTATGTGTGAAAGATGCAAAATTACTGTCATTATTATTAATATTATTATTACAGGTGTGTCCAATTCAATTTATGTTATACTTCTAAGTGAGCAAATCTAACAACTGTATGGTTTTTTATTGCAAAGATCAGGTGCGAGTTGCAGACCCAAAAAAAATGGCAGAAGCACACTTTTTTCTCAATGAAAATGTTATGTAGAGGAGTCAGACATAATTTGATACCTAAATGATGTGGGAAAAAAGGCTGGGATGGTGGCTGGGTGTACACACCTTCAGTTTACGTAAGACTCAGCTTCCAACTCGTGTGAAAAGAGATTCCTGTTCCAGTTTTTTTTCTTGTTTAACCACAAACAATACTTCTTGACAAATCTGTTTGTGTTCAAAACACATATGTGTAATTTGGTTCTTGTGTTTATTTCTAAAAATATGACTATGAGAGAGCGGTTTTTGCACTGAAGGACATGGAGACCTCACTGTGGAGGAAATCCCTACCTGTTAGAGTGAGAAGGTTTTAGTCTGAAGATGATCATAGCTACCGAGAAGAAATTAACAAGCAACAGTCACAGATGCCTGTCGAGAGCCACCTTATGGAATACAAGGCACCCAGAGAGCACTTGAATTTTCATTTAAATAGATTTCTTGTCCATGCAAATGTAATAACAGTACACAGAATCGGTTCTCACACAAGTTAATGGCAGTGAGCACTAACATGTAATCACATGTTTCTTGGCTCATGGCCACCAAGTTACATGGAAATCAAAAACAAACACAAAGTAACAAAGGGGCATACACATAACGTTCTTGGTATAGGTAAGTCATGCTTTCAAGGAACACAGCTGTCCCCGAGGTTGTTTTACCCTTATGTCTGTGTGCAATGTGCACTACGTGCAAACACGCGGTTTACCTCAAAATGCTCTCAATTGCATCAACTCAAAAATTTTACAACAAAGTCGCATCCAATGCCAGGATGTAAGACATCGTGTTTGTGAACTTGAGACAATGAATCCACAAAACAAACATTCACACATACCTTCTCTAGAGCATCAGATATAGAGCAATGGACAGAGGAAACTGTGGCTGTTCTTGGCTCATTAGATGGTTTATTGCTGTGTATTATAGCTTTCTGTACTGGGTTTAAGGATTATTGAGGGCACTTCCCTGGTTGGAGGGATTTGTCCTGATGGAAAGTTACCCAGATGAATTCTCAGAATGAGGCTGCGCCTGCTGCTGGTTAGAAGTCACCCAGGAAACTGTGTGTGTCACACAGGTTCATTTTCTAAAACTGGTTCTGTGGACTGCAATAGGGACTTACCCCCAAGTACATTACAGTCATTTTTCACATTTCAAATGGAAATGTAAGCTTTGTTCAATATAATGATAATACATGTAGATGAACATTTACAGGGTGAAAGCTTGCATGGATTGTATCCCATTGTACAGTCCAACAATAATTATAAGTCAAATAAAACATTACACAGAATACACTTGATGGGTTGTTCATGTGGCTTGTTTGATGTCCATTGGACAAATTAATCTGGCTAACCAAGGTTTTTTATCATTCAGAAACCACACAGATGCTAGGATTTCTATTCAACATACACCATAAGCCATAAGTGATAACTATTATTTTACTTTATTAATTGTACTCCAGCTCCATGAACACAATTAGTGTTGGTGTACCTGAAGTGCTTGATTATGTTAGTTTTTAATTACAGTGTAAGTGAAAAATAAATAGTTATAAGTAAATTTTAAGTGTCCTGTGTGCCAGACTGCAAGTTAAAATAAAAACTAAATTAGATTTCAAGGGGGAAGATGAGCTAGATCTGTTATTTTGACTGACAGTGAGAAATGTACTGAAGCTGATCTTTAACCATCTGTCAGTGTTGATGAAAGGTTGTATTTCCAAACTGTGGCATTGTTTTACAGCAGCTTCAACATCTCTGCCGGATGTCTGTGAATGTCTTACCCACAAAGACTTGCTACAAGCCATGCATGTGCACACTCACATGTACAGATTGACACCCGTGGATGTGGGTGAAGGACATACATACTTCGGTAGGACATTGTCTCTAATTTCAAATCGACTCTGGATGATTAACAGCGGAGCAGCAGCCTTGGACTATCGCAGTTATACAGAGTTACAGCTAATGTTAGAATACATCTAATGGCATCAAACAAGAAAAAAAAAATATTTCAAAGTATGGACATACTGTTATTAGTCTTCCTATTTCTCACTGGGCACAGTTTTTAAATCTTTTTTTGATGAATTGTTTTTAAAAGAAAAGTGGTTTCAAACTCTTTTCCCAATGACAAATATAACCTTCATGCTCATTTCATGAAATGAAAAATGGGAATATAATTAAGCATATTATACAACAGCCCTTTAACTTTTTATACAACAGATTCCAAACTTGCACTGAGGTTGTTGTTATGCTTTCACACGGAGTCAAGTGGACCCTCTGCGGCGTTACCTCCGTGCATTCAGACACTCGTTCCTCTCCTTGTAAGGTGAGAAGTGTCCCTGCCAGTCTGCCGGTGGCTCGAACATGATTGTGAGCCAACACAGTAGCTTCCTGTGAGCCCACGAGGAGGCTCAGATATCAGGCACTGAGCCACAAGTGCCATCGTGATATCAGACAAACGGGGTCTCGAGTGGAAAGCGACATTGTCATAATGCTGACTTCATCCCCTGTGAATTTTTGCCCCTCTGGTAATTGAATCCCTCAGTGCCGCTGCTCCACTGGCCAAGAGACAAGAATAGCAGCATGGCGAACGTACAGCAAGGACGAAGACAAGAATAAGAGACTGGAGAGGGTCAAAAGTAGCCCATCTATAATCTAAAAATAGTCTGAAGTCAAAGGAAACATCAATTTTCTGCATTTCACGAACCCTTCAGATTTAAGATAAGAATCCTAAAACGGAATAGGATGATTTATTTTCTCAAGTCAACTTGTTTTCATGTGGAAGTTCTTTAGCTCATCAGAAACAGGAAGTTTATTAGTGCAGGGCACATGAGTTTATGAGTCGTGGGGTAAACAAGGCAAATTTGAATTTCAATAGCTTCCATGCCCTTGAGACAAATATCATAATAATATCTTGCTAAAAGTAGGGCGTTACTCTTCAGCCCTGATATCAAAAATACTTCAGATTCAAGGCATTGACCAATTAAAAGACTGCATTTCAATGAAATCATTGCAGGATCAAACCAGTCCAGTCCTCTGCGCGAGTGTTTACTGGTCCCCACCCCAACTCCCTGTTTCTTGTTCCCTCCCTCGGAGCTCTAGACGTTCCCACACGGGTTTGTTGATTTTCTGTTGATGTTGGCATTCTTCTGTGGAGCCGGGACCGGGACTGGCTGGCTGAGGTCGCTCACAACTGGTTTCAGCCTCTGTCACCCTCCTATATCCTCCCGCTCCTCCCTCTGCACAGTATGTCACTTATCTCATACTTCTTTACCATGCCCTGTTTTCACGTCATCAAGAGAAATCCTGACACGTTTATATTGTTCTCAGTGATTACATTAATCCTGGAGTGCATGGGGGAAGGGGTCTAATCATGTCGTATCCTACATACTGTACAAACCAGCTGATAATGCTGGGTGTAGTAAATACACAATCTGGGGGCAAAGAGCAGAGGGGCTTTACTACAATAGCAGTGAATTTGAGAACAAAGAGTGTAAAACAGACAGAAAAGTTGTAATGCATTAATTTCTATGCTTTATTTTACCCCAAAAAACAATGCCACTGCTAAATTAATCATTTATGGCATTCATTTACAACCTATTACATTTGAATATGTGATTTAAAAGCAGCTTAACCAAACTAAATCACATGAATTCAAAAGCTGAGCTGGCAGCGACGATTGGTTTTAGCTGCCTTATTTAGTTATGTGGCGTAATAATTGGATTACCAAGATTCATAAAAATGTTGCATCTACAGATAATGGCTACGGTAAAATCAGAAGGCCTAAGTAAATTTTGTTTTAACTTTAGCTAATGCGAGCGTCATGTGTCTTTCTGTGGCAAAAAGATGAAAAAAATCAGATTGAGGAATCAGCTCAGTTTTGGTAAAATATGTAGTTACTTCCTCTTTTCGGGTGCTATCTTTGTCTTTCTTGATATGACCGGCTGGAGTTAAAACTCTCAGCTCCACACAGTACTTCACTCAGTTCTGCAACACTCCGTGTCACTCATTTTGTGTGTATACAAACTGACGCTACGTCTTGTTGGTAATAATGTGTCCAAGTGTAAAATATCACGTTTCAGGGTTATATGATAATATAGTGCCAGTAACAGGTGCTGTCAGCATCTTGAAGCAATTATTACCTTGAAAAAACAAGTAATTGCAACCAGTTGGACTCAAAGATCTGATAAAGAAGCTCAATCTTCATACTTTTTAAAGGCTTTTTTTTTGTGTGTGTACTATAAAATATTACTTTCATCAAGCTGAATGTCAGTGCAGTCAGTGTGGTGGGCAAATTAAGTCAAGTCAATGTATGTAAAGAGAACCTTTAAAGCAACACCAAGACAGTTTTACAAAGAGGTTTCAAAGTACAATTACATAATCAGAAAGTAAAAAAAAGTAAAAGGTAGAAATTTATAGTTTAAAACATCATTTGGACATGCGAACAGAGTTGTAAAAAAACCTGCTGAATGTGCCTGACTGTCTACTTTGTGGCTCGGCTTGGGTCATTCGCAATGTGGTTGACTTAATTATTGGGTGGTGGACACTGGTGAGCTATCACTTACGTGTGTCTGGGTTTGTGCCACCGCTTACAGCGTGACTGTTGCTTTCTAGATGAGGCTGTGGTTGTGGACGTGCTGAGATTTCTACCAAGGTAGGCTACAGATGAGGAAAGTGAAAGAGGAGCACAGACACCCGACTGTAGAAATATTAGTTCAGTTAACAGCTTATATCATCTCGCACAGATTTATACGATTTATGTACTATTATCCGGCTCTGGCCAAATTGTGTTTTCCCAAGTCTTGTCCATACTGGCCAGTTCTGCTTCATGTCACCCTGTTTTTCCCCTTCTGCTCCTCTTTGTTATGTCAGTCAAGCAGAAAGGAGGGGCTCAATTTTTGGAAAGGGGTACATTTCTAAATAATGGCCTCACTGCAGGGTCTAAACTAGTGCACGATTACGCAAGAATGTTGTCCTTGAATGTCTTTTTGACCTGTTGTCATTCCCTCTTGTTCCTCTCTTCTCTATTTCCTGAGGAACCTCTCTGTTTTTCGAGTCTCCCCCATACATTTGTCCACCACGGCATTAAAGAGCACTTTCTTTGCCTCTCTGGATTCCTTCAGAGTGGCTATGATTTGCATGTGAAGTGGCTGAGAATGGGCCCCCTTCCCATTTTCCTCCCTTTGTCCCACCATTCTTTTATTCCAAATTCTTCTCACTTATGCCCCTTCCTCGCTTTGTGCTGTGCATTATATAAGAGAGCTGCATAACACCGGCCAATCAGTTGACTAAGATGGTTACGGAGTTGGGCACAGGCCTTGTTTACACTGCTGCATAATTTCCTTTCCCTGTCCTGGAAGTACACAGGAACAGAACGGAAAAAAAAAAAAAAATCACTTAAAATTTGCAAGGAATTGGTATCAGGCTGTTAAAAGACATCAATGAGACCATGAGGCCACTGAAGCACATCTAAATGTATTGATCTGAACTGCCAGCAGCTTTGGCTTTAGGTGTGAGCTACAGCTTTGGGTTATTTGGTCTCTCTCAAGAGACTGTGTCTATATTTACCTGGGTGCAGCTCGGCAGCAGGCTTTTAACTTGAAAGTTAGGTAACAATTACCACGAAGAAGCTCCATGGCAACAAAAGATTATGAGCTTAACCTGCACCTGTACTAACAGGCGCTGCTGGTCCAGATCGCGTACGGTTTCTGCAGCTGCAGTGTTCACAGTGTCCACAGGGGATGCTCTGACCTTTGACCTTGTCTCCACGCACAATAATCCTGTTAGATCTGGCTGTCTGGCTGCAGGAACACAGCATGAGGTGAGTAATTGACAGATCCTAACAGTGATTCTTCAAAAGTTCTTCAACTGGATAATCAGAGTGACACAGTTTCCGTAAATATCAGTTTGACCGTATATGTCAGTGTGCTTTGGAGGGACAAAACAGCAGCAAAGTTCACATAAAAACTAATCAGGAAAACACGTTTTTAATAGTTTTTTTCTTTTCAAAATCACATGCACAAATCCAATCATAAAAACATGGCTTAATAGTAATGTTTATTATATTTGTTTAAATTAAACAGCTTTTATTGTGTTGTCATTTTCACCTGATATACAATATACAAGTAGAGGCACATAGAACAAAATAATAAAATTCATATAATAATGGAGTAAGACTGGTGTGACTTGGTGTGAAACAAAAGCATCAAAGAGTATCAAAAGAAAACCCCAACGTGTTTCATAAAGAATGACCCCTAAATATGAACGTTGGGAAATTAAATTAAATTAAATTAAATTAAATGCAGAAATGCCTCCTGGCCCTTGTGAAGGTGGGTTATAACCGGGTGATCTTCTTCACTTTTACAGTCCACCATCATCCTGCAACAAGACAGAAGTCACATGTTTATTTCATGTTTGGGACAGGAAGCGAGCTCTCAGATTGACTGACAGAGCTGTTAATAAATGTGAACATCATGTTAATGTGTAGACATTTTTTTTGTTACAACACACATATGAACGTGTCTGTACTTCCTCAGAAATGTAGTACATGATAAATAATGATTTGGAAAGTTCAATGTTGGGGATCCTGTACGATAACGGCCCACATCAACTCAACTGATGTGTGCATATGAAATGTGCTTGAATCCATCAGTCAGAAAAAAACTTCTTTTAGCGCTCCTACTGTATGTTCAACCATGTGCTAAATCTGAGCTTAATATTCAACCTGGGTCGATATTTCCATTCAAAAGTACATGTACAAAATTATACATTTTGACCTTTTTCAGTTTCCAGCCAAGCTGCCAGTTTAATTATTGTAACTTTATGGAATCACCATATTGTGTTGTGTTTATTCATCTGTCTATCTATCTATCTATCTATCTATCTATCTATATATATATATATATATATATATATATATATATATATATATATATATATATATATATATATATATATATATATACATATCGTATACAGAGTTAAAACAAATCCTATTCCTTTAAAATAAATAAAAAAGTTCAACATTTTGGGAAATAACCAGAGATGGATGAGAAGATGATATTACTCTCTGTATGCTTAATTTAAGGTACATCCTGCAGCCCGTTATCTTAGCTTGCACAAATACTGGAAACAAGAGGAAACAACTCTGTCCAAAGGTGACAAAATCCACTGACCGGCACCTCTAAAGCTCACTAATTAACACGTTATATCTTGTTCAAACCACACAAGCTCATTGCGGGCCTAAAATGTCAAACTGTTTCTTTAAACGAGTGCAATGAGTCCATTTTCCTGTTTAGTGGCGCAATTCTTGCTACAATCCCAGCCAATCTACCCGCTTCCTTGCACACACATTATACACACAGGATCAAAGCTACAAAAGAAAAAAACACACTGTGGGAAGCTGCTACAAGGCCAGGTCATTCAACAAGCTATTAAGAATAGCTGGCTCACTTCCAGCAAACCAAACCAGTCCAATTTGATAAAATTGTTTACATTTTTATTGCTTCCCTCCTTTTTTTTTTTTGCTACTCCAGCTCCTCTTTGTCGTGACCTCCCAGCCTCAGAAACACTGTTCAAAACTCATTGTGTCATTTCAGAGATCAACGTGCATCCTCTCCTCCTCTCAGTTTACGTTTTTTTTTTTTTGGACTTTCAGTTTCAGGATTTGTTCACCTACATCTTTGCTGTCCCGGCAGTCCCCACAGATGCATCCCAAGCAGCCGTTGACCACCTGGATGCCGCAGAGCACCAGCTGCACCACCCCCACGGCCAGCAGCATGGAGAACAGAACGACGTGCCACATCACTGCGTTCTTGGGGTACTCGCAGATTGTCCACATAGTCTGGTTTACAAGGTAGCTGCCGTTACCCCTGCAAGGGAGAACAGCAGCAGAGCACGAGCATCGTCCAAGACACACACACACACACACATACACAGAGTTAATGAAAATATGTGTGAAGCACGCCAAGTGTGGAACTCAGAAAAAAAAGAAAAAGTGTGATGACTGAGTTGAGGAAAAATGTGTCAGTAAGACGGTGAATGGAACAAGTGAGGAGTGGAGAAAGAAAGCGCATGGAAAATAAAAAAAGGAGAGGACTTGAGAGAGAAGTTTTGAGAGTTAAGAGTTTTTCTTTTTTTTTGGAGAAAGTGACATTCACTTTATGCTAAGCTAAGCTAAGCAGAAGCTGGCAGAAGCTTCTTATTTACTGTACGGACATGAGAGTGGCATCACTCTTCTCATCTAACTCTTGGCAAGAAAGCAAATAAGATTATTTTACAAACTATTCCTTTAAAACAAATTATCATTAAATTACTTACTTCAGAAGTAACTTTACTTTGAAACTTTACTTTAAACCAATCTAAAAGGGCTCTTAAAATATTAAAAATTTACAATTAGATGTTTAAAATAGATTGTTTTGTCAAATTGTGGATATTCTAAGGGAAAAGTTTTTAAGTTTGTAAGATCTAAATTCAGTTCAGTGATATAAAACTGAAAAAAGCAGCAAATTTGAGATGCTGGGAGTATGTAGGTCGACAGATAAATTAACTGACTAATCATTCAGCTCAATTGTAGATATAGGAATACTTCAACTAATGGTGGTTCATGGCGCATTATATAAAAGACAGTAAAAAGGAGTTTAAAATTAGCAGAACCTCACATAGAAAAGCAGAAACAGAAAAAAGGGGAAACTGAGGTTTGCTAAGGAAGACAATGTGAGATTGAATATTAATATCCCTTGTGTAATCAAACTTGGTTCCCTCCCAGTAAACACTGGTGCCCTTTAAACTGCTGTCTTTATGGAAAACAATAGCCTACATATTAACAACATGCTCATATTTATTAACAATTGTCCCCATCGCCTGATGAGCCTCCATCAGGTGATTCAGTTCTACCTGCTTAAACCCCTGCAGCATTATCACTTTGGCTGGGTCTTGTATTAAGTCATATTGTTTTGAGGCTACCAAGGAGACAGTGGAATTAGAGCAACTTTTTTAGAAAATAAGTTTTAAAAAGACAAGAAGACTGTGAGAGACAATTGGTAGCTTGTTCTGAATTCCCAGGCTCATTATTACAGACACAGAAAGTGTTGGTATAGTCTGCCACCTACCGGATTTTAAAAATATTGCATTTTTTATTTTTATAATCAAGAACTGAAACTTTTCTGCTGCTCTCACAAATACAACAAAAGTAAATATAGCTGAGATAACAGAAAATTGAAGGTACAAAAAAGCATAACTGAAAGAAATGAGGACGTGCTGCAATGGGAGGCTGCAAAGTACTTGTCAGGGCACTATTATAGACTGGAGTTATTCCACAGTGTCACCTATAGCACATTCAAATGAGTGATGGTGGGAGAAACACTCACGTGCCCAGGTTTTCAAAGGGGTATGTCCATACGTCACCGCCCACGCGACACTTGGGTCCAATAGCCAGACCGGCTGAGGACACACTGGTGCAGTAGATCGCTCCAACAAGGCCGAAAGCAGAGGAGAACACAGAGTTCAGCATCTGAGAGAGACATAGGAACACAGTGTATCGTTATTTTTCTTTCCAGTCATTTGTCCAGGAGAAACTGAATTACTAGCATCTACAAGCCCTGAAAGTGGGTTTCCTCTTCAGCGGGTCCTTTTTTGAGGATTATTTTACTCATCTGTCGTTGTTTTCTTGTCTAACGCGAGTCTATGCTGCCCTTTAAGGCTGTCAATGTGACGACAAACACCTTTGACCTGACTTGATGTGATTTAAGACAAACACAAACCCACTCCCTTGCTGGCTTCGTCAACGTTCAATACTTTATTGCCATTACAACATATACCCGCCTCACATACAAATGACCCCATAGGATATAAAGATAATTTAAATAACAGTAATAAATAATTAAAACAAACACTCCTATGGGAAAACTATCAGTTCCACAGCCAGCTATGGTGTGGACTGTTATATACATACCTTTATTGTGTTTCAGACAGGAATAATAGCAGAACATTAATGATTCATTGGTGGAAAGATTTGATATTTTAATTAAATAAGATACAAGTGGATACAAGTCTTGAGTGAATGCAATACAATGGTGGAAACTGCAGAAGACTGTTACTGACTGCTGATATTTTAAAGGGTAAGATGAGTTTTGACTCATTTTATCTGAAAATATCAATAAAAGTATCAGTATCTGTAAGTATATCAGATTATAGTCTTATAAGGCCTGTTCAGGGGCTTTGGACCATATTTCATGGTCTTCCTCAGCAGATGGAGTTTGCTCAGTTAAAACAGAAATAGCTCATATATACACTGAGCTCAGATAGATTATCCATGTCAACTGAGCGAATGTTAAGTAAGTGGACCTTTAGTTAAGATTTAAGGTTGGGAAGGAACTTTCAAACTCAACAGAAACTAGTGTAAAGATCCTGAGAAAATGAAATAGATAGAATTCAAACTAAATCAATCTGAAAAAATACAAAAGTACAAAATGAAACAAATTAAAGGCACATTTCATTGCTTTTCTCTGCTGATGGGCCTTTTACTGTCACCACAATTAGCCAATTACCAGTTCAGTTCCTGGTATTTAAAGAGAAGTGAGTGCTGTTCACTTTGTATTGGAGGAGATTCATGGCCCTACTTCTGTAAAACCCGTATAACAAATAACAGAACAGTAAATAAATCCTATATCAACACGATGGTAAAATACCCATGATTCTAGTTTGTCCCTCAGTCTTTGATATGACATCGCCCTTGCCTCTGCCTTTTACCACCGTCATTATCAGTCCCGTCCCGATACTGACATATAAATGTAAATCTCTCAAATGACTTCACTCACCCGGCAACGGTTGCCACAGCAACCTGTTCCACAGCAACCCTTGCCCCCGGCCCTGATAGCCGAACAGCTCGGGCACAGCATCTGAAAAGTTGGGAACAGAAAATGTTTTCCTCATTTGTCAAGCAAGACATTTCACAAGTGGTATCTTTAAGTGTTTTGAATGGAGGAGCTTCTCAAAGGCATTTAACATGGGGGTTTGTTGCGTGTGGTTGTGTCTATCTTCATATTTATATGGGTGTGTTTGTCCTCTTATCTCTTAAACCAAATATTTGTGATTCCTGAATCGATCTCTCGTCCCGACAGGCAAGGACACACATTTAGAAGTGAGGAAGGAAAGAAATCCAACTGTTATTGATCCAAACTGCAATATCCCAGTGATAAAGACATGTCCTTCCACAAGACTCAAAGGTCTCTCTGATCCATTTATGAGATTACATTTTTATGAATTATTTATTATCCTTGTCAACCTTTAAAATGTCGAGATAATGTTTGTGGCGACTCACAAGAACAGATGTGTGTGTGTGTGTGTGTGTGTGTGTGTGTGTGTGTGTCCTTATTGAGGAAGTGCAAGAGTTCAAACAATGTTTTAATCTCCCAACAGTCACCAAAGTTTCCTTTTCACACTATAAGACAGTGTCACACATAATACAGTGGTAGAGGTAGTATTCAGATCCTGCACTTAAGTAAAAGTAGAATTACCACAGTGTAAACATACTCCATAAGTAAAAGTACTCAATGCTGATATAGGGCTGAAAAATGAGTGTTACACTATTATACATTATATTTATATGATGTATTAAAGTGTAAGTAGAATTTTAATCTTGTACTTGGTCAAGGTGGAGCTATGTTTTTTTTATACATGCTGGTTGGTTTAATCGATAACAATGCATCCTTTTATGAGTTCATCATAAATTCATTATGTTTTTTACATAAAATCTTAATTTTTAAAGTAACTCCAGCTAACAAAATAATGCAGTGGAATAAAAAGTAAGTATTTTTCTCAGAATTGTAGTGGATTGGAAGTATAACTTGGCATCAAATGGAAATACTCAAGTACAAGTACCTTAAAATTGTACTTGAGTTAATGTACTTTGTTTTTGATCGGTCTGTTTCAAGGATTTTTAAAGTAAAATCTGTTGAGTTTAATATTCAATTTTTAAGGTACCTTTTTGTATGATGGAAAAATTATTGATGTAAAACAGTATAATACAATGCTTTGACAAAATCATATTATACTTCAAAAGAAAGTCTCATAATTTGTCCCCCAAAACAATAATACTCAATAAAACTCGCAGTTAGATTTTATAGGTTTACACAGAGCAGAGGTAATGAGTGAAAAACCCAATAAAACAAACAATAAAACATCAAACCAGACTTTGTAGATGAACACAGATCATAATCCTTTACTCACAAAGAGGCCTCCTCCGATGAGCCCCCCCATGAGCCAGACCTGGAAGGAGATCTGATCATTGTCCAGACTCTGACCGTCAGGGAAGAACAGCAGCAGGTTGGCGATCATGCAGATGAACGCCGAGGGCAGCAGGATCAGGCCCACCAGGCGGGCACACTTCCCCGTACAACACATGCTTTTTTACCTTTTTTTTTTTTCCTCTTATTTGCTGCTCCCTCTCTTTTTTCTACTCTCGCTCCGAGTGTGTTTCCCTCACTTAAAGTCGAGAGGGAAGTCGGTGAAATGTGAGCGAAACTAGAAAAGGAGGCGAATGAGAGTGAGAAGCTCGACGCTGACAGCACACCCTCGCACACTGCGAAAGTCAAACACAGCCAGTGACAGTTACAGCAGGAAGGAGAGAGGGAACAAAGGCCAAGTTACTGAAGTGGCTGTCTGCAGTCTGATTTCATACCTGTAAATCTTTTCAGATAAAAATGAAAATCCCCAGCGGAGAAATAAATCTACTTGTCTACAAATGTCGAAGTTTCATTGCAGGATAAACATTAATAACCAAACTAAAGCACACAGACAGGAGAGGGTATCTGTGTGTGTGTGTGAGTGTGTGTGTGTGTGTGTGTGTGTGTGTGTGTGTGTGGGTGTGTTTAAGGGGTCTCATTCAGATGGACGCACTTTGATACCTGCTCATGATGCTATCAGTCTGTTTGTCCTATTTATGGCCTACTGCAAACACAAGAGAGGGCTTGGCCTACAGTGTTGCTTAATAAAAGCTCACTAAACAAAAGATATACAATATAACTAGCTGGTACAGTATGAGGTGATTATTAATTTAGTGTGTGTGTGTGGTTCATTTAAAGCGTCACAGATAAGGGGACTGTGTTATTAAATTAAGGTTATAAATGTTCTTTTCCAGTGGAGAAATGATTAATAACTAAATTGGGCCATACAGCAAACAGAACTGCAACAGAACTGAGAGACTAAAAGTGAGCTCCGTAAAACACAAAACTGCAAATAACTACAAATGAACACTTGGCCAACAGTTTGCTAGTAACTCAATATTAACTATGCAAAAAAGGTTCTCTCCCCAAACCTCCCCTGTTGTGGCAGGCGCTTAACACAGTCATGTCTATTGGATTGTGGAAGCCAGATGATGGTAGCTCAAAAGAAAGAAAAGGATATTATACTAATGCTGGTTAAAGAGAACATAACTTAAGTGTTGACAATAAAAAAGTAAACAAATGTTAGTGCTTCATGTAGAAGTTATGTATGAAATGATGTTACCAAATGTTGATGTTACCCAACTTTGGTCTCATGCAAAACAGTGGAACACAAGTCACTGATTTGCATCAGTTTGATTATTTTTGACAGCATGTTATTTGGATATATTTGTCATATTGTGAAATATATTAATATTACACAATATCCTTATTACAGTTATATTGTGATAATTATTTCAACCCCAAAACATGTCCTACTAATATGTCTACAAAATAAAAGGGACTTACAGGTACATTACTTAACCAAGGCTGGATTACCACCTGGCAAAGTTGGTAACTACCTGAGGGCCAAAAATCCTTAGGGGCCCTAAAGGCCTCAGATTCACTGTTTGGAAATAAGGTAGTTGCAAATTTGTCTATCCACCACTAAAGCATGATACAAACTAAAAGGATAAGGGTCTGTATGTATGTTTACTACTTTTAAGGCCCTGTCCTGTAGAGCAACCGTCTGTTTTAATACCTTTATTATTTCATGTCAAAAAATTGAATCAGATTACCACAAACCAACTGGGCAGGTTGTCTTCCAGCAAAAATGTACTGGTTGATGTCTGGGAGTTTGAGGAAAAGACAATGAGAAGTAAAGAAAATGGAAATACCCCACTTCACAGCCCATTTCACCCACACCCGCAGAGTGTCCTGGCATTCCGTAAATAAAGAATGAATGAATTTACTTTCACTTTCTTTACGTGGTTTACATTTTAAGAATGATGTGACGTCCTGTCACATGTAATAACAGGCTCATCCTGTTCAGTGCCCACAGCATTATCAAAACATCAAGTGTCTAGTGCGCTATTTGTAGTAGCATTTGGGGAGCGGAAGCTTTTTCAGCTGCAATGGCAGGCAAGTGTGTTTATGTATAACTGCATAAAATGTATTTAAAATGCTGAAACTGTAAGTGCAACCTGCATAAACCTGTGTCAGGTATTTGTTTTTATATGATCTGCAGTAAATTTTTGTCATTTGTGACAGTGTCACCCTCAGTTTCACTTTTAGATTGAATATGAAAACAAAATAAGTTAATAACAATAAAGACAATGTTAATATTGCTTTTATAATAGTTACGGTATTTAATACCTGCAATCTGATCAATGGGACAACATGCATTAGATGGGTTGTTTACTTTCTTTTTTCTTTTATTCCTCACTCTTCTTCCCTCCTCCTTATTGTATTCTGACCTGAAGAAAATGTAAATTTTCACTTTCTAAATCTAAACCAAACTCTGGTGGTGAACATGGTAAACATTATAGCTGCATGTCACTATGAGACAGTGAGCATTTAGAGGAAAGTACCACTGTGCCTAAATACAGTATCAGAGAGCTGCCAGCATGGCTGTAGACTCTTAGTCTTGTTTTTGTGATGAATTTCTAATCTGTAAAATCACTGAGAGGAAAGAAAGGAGAACATGCCAAACAAAGATTGCCATCCACTACAAGCTTGCAGAGTCCTTTTATGCGTTTTATCTTGTTAGTTAATGTTTTTTTTCTGCTGAAAAGTTTTCAACAAAACACGAAAGATGTCTTCTTTCAGTGGTCTGAGGATTCTGCCATTAGTGTGACTATGAATAACAAAAAAGATGTATAACATATTACTTCATCGAGTGCGTGGGAGAAAATACCATGTTTGCTCTTTAGCCCCATCTCCAGGCCGCCCGGTGATAGTAACTGTGGGTGCCATGTGGAGGCTTCGGTTGGAACCCCCACCACCCACACCCCGAAGGATAACAGGTGAATGCAATAAAGACTCAGCAGCCAATTTATTAGGTACACCCAACAGGGATGTTTTAGTTTAACTGTTGTAACACAGTTTGGTTAAGGTCGCAGTAAGGTCATAGTTTCATTTAGTTTAATGAAATAAAATAATAACCCTTATTTGTATAGAACTTTTGAAAACAAAGTTATAAAATCCCTCACACAAAAAGCAAAAAACAGAATTTTGTGCTTTTTTTAATGTAAAAAAGTTATTATATGCATGACTTAAAATATGCAATTAATCTCACTTTAAATTTAAAATCTTGCCCCTCCAGTTGCATCCACAGTAGGATCGGTTGTCATATCTCTGGTACGAGTCATATTTGGTCAGTATGCTTTTTCTTCAACATGATATTTTATTATATTGTCTTTCAACAACCCTCAACTGTTTTGTGACGACACTTTCGGCACCATCTATCCACAGGGCTTGTGTATTTCAAGGACTGCCCTCAGCAACCTAACATTCCCAACTACCTACTGGGGCTGGCTTTGGTGCCCCTGCTATTAATACCATTTGTGACCTTCGCCTGTGAGAGCAATGCTGCTCAGCGACAGCAGCACCCCGGGGGTTTCAAGTCCTGTCTGGGGTGTTTAATAAGCCTGTTTACCTTCACATGGATCCTGGCAGGTAAGGAGGAAAATATCACAGAATCCATTTCTAGAACAACTAAATTTCACTTTTTCTGAAACACAGATTACGATATTCAAGTGTTTTTGTCCCCTGCACCTACAGGTGATGTATGGGTCTTCTCCGTCTATCAGCCCAACTATGATCCTACTGCAGCTGACGGTCTTTACTGCGATAAGACCCTGTACACATTTGCCTTCTGGAATGCAGTGTGGGAGACCTTTGTGGCTTGGGTCCTCCTGGCCAAACTCTGCAAAGGACTGCTGTGCTGTGTGATGATGAGTCCTGTGCCAGAAAGTCAAAACTTTTACAGGAATGTATGAGGCATGGATGGATGGATGAAAGGTTGATATAATTATGCGTGCGCGTAAAGACAACAATGTTGTGCAAATTGAATGGGACCTTACAGTAATTTTTATCAGAAATTGTGCAGAGGGAGATTCATCCCCTATGAAGCATTGCATGTGTTTTTTGCGTAGGGCTGCAACTAACATTTAATTTCATTATCGATTAATCCGCCAATTATTTTCTCATTTGTTTGGTCGATAAAACAAAAATGCCCGTCGCAGTTTCCAGGTTTTTCCAGGTAACACTCTGAAACCAAAAGCTAGTTCAGAAGAAAAGCATAAAGTCCTCACAACTGAGAAGCTGTAACACGGGACTGACTCAGTCAGTTCCAAACAAAAGTTGCCAATTATTCTTGTAATAATCCACTAATCATTTAATCAACTAATCATTTGATTCAACTAATCATCAGTTTCCCCCTACACTTGGTTATTGTTACAGTTCTTTATCATGCGTGTATTTCTTTTTTCAACTTGGTTTCAACAAATTGTAATTTAATTTGATTGTATGTTATTTAATTGAGGCATTAACTGTTTTGTTCTTAGTGTGTAAAACTTACTAACTACATGTAGTGTTTATGTTTATTTATGTGCTATTTGCTTCATTTGATTATTTGATGTGATACTGTTTTTTGCTGGAGCGCCTGTTATAAATAAAAGTGTGTGTGTATAATGTTGGTCAAAGCTTTGTGAAGCAAATCATGGAGATATGACGTCACACCTCCCTGCACCAATCAGGTTGTGACGAGTTATTGCGGTTGAAGTTCACTTGTTTGGGCTTTTGTGTGTGTGTGTGTGTGTGTGTGATGGGGGGGGGGGGGCTTTTGTCCTCTTCTCGCGAGAAACCTGTGAGCACAAGTCTGGTCCCACCTGGTCCCCCCCCCCCCCCCCCCGGTCCCATCCGACGGCCCTCCAGTCCCGAACTGGTCGATGACGCGGCGCTCGGCCAGCCAATAACGTGACGGTAAACAATGCCCGTGCGTTTTGTTTTTTTTTTGTCCTTCGTGACATATAACGGACCGGCTGTAAAAGGTGACACAGCCCCCCAAAAACTGTCCAAAAAAAAAAAAAAAGCTGCGATCAGCCCTCTTCTGCAATGGCAGGCAAGTCCACCTCTCTGTGTCACACAGCAACACTTATTATCACAGTTATTCTAACTTTTGTCCATTACACCCGACCTGTGATTTTGTCTCATCGTAAATGCTATATGTTTGTGTTAAATCCTGGTGGTTTGTGCGACGCGCAGATAAAGTTCAGGAGCTCGTTGAGAAGTGCCTGCAGGCCCGGGACATGGCTTACTGTCCGTACAGCCGCTTCCCGGTCGGTGCCGCCATATTAACAGCAGATGGCGCTATAATTACAGGTAATAAACCAACAGGTGATTTTCCTCTCTCGTTTCAAGTGCACCCATCAAAACTAACTGAAAACTGAAAGTATAGTCGTGGAAAAAGACTATGCAGCCATTGGATGCTACTGTACACTAAATTAATTATTGTTCTTTTGACTCCACTACAATAATTGTACAGCTAAAATGGGCCATTTTTCTGCATTTTAAAAGTACGTTTTGCTGATAATACTTTTGTGCATTTACTCAAGTAAGATTTTGAATTCAGGACTTATTAAAAGATCAGAAAAAGTATGATCTTAACTGTATTTTATGTTTCTGACATAGCTTTCTGCAGACACAATATACACAACACCCACCACCCAACTGCATTCCCCACAGTGACATTTTTTAACTGCAACTTCCTTGTATATTCCTTTGTATATAGTAGATGTTCATAACGTATTGTTTTTACATATTTGTACATGTTACATTGGTATTGTACATCTGTTCTTGTACTTCTGCTCCTTATCTTATCATATCCTATCTTACAGTACTCTGTATTCTGAGGTAAAGTACAATGCATTGTTATACAGAAAATAAAATGACCTAAAAATATGTAAAAATGGTGAAAATAGCTCCACCTCAACCATTTTACAGTATTAAAATCCTGCATGCACACAAATGCAGCAGTAATATTTATTTATTCATAACATTTTCAAAACAGAAATTCTAAAGTGATTCCCAAAGAGAAGGAGAAAGAGGGAGATCGAATATATGTACAAAATACAAAAACAAGGAGAATTAAATGTACATCTCATAAAGTAAATGTATAAAATTAAGGTTTTAAGATGCCTTTTAAAGGCTCTTAATACTTCTAGTCCAGAGTCTAAGTGTTTGTGTTATTTCAGGCTGTAATGTGGAGAACGCCTCCTACGGTCTGACGGTGTGCGCTGAGCGGACGGCCATCCAGAGGGCCGTGGTGGAAGGACACCGACAGTTCACTGCCATTGCTGTGACATGGTGAGACTCTCAGTATAATGACATCAAGAGTTTTCATATAGCATATATTCGTATGCGTTTATCCTCTCCTCTCTTCAATGTAGTGATATCAAAGACCGTTTTGTTGGGCCATGTGGAGCATGTCGACAGGTTCTTATGGAGGTGAGACATCTCTTTTATGGCCAGGACCAGACAATCATTATCCCAAGATAAATACATGATATGAAATTACAAAAATGACTTGATAAGAAGTTGATTTTTGCAGTGTATATAAACCCGGAACACCAACTCTTCCCTGCGGATATTGCAGTAGGCAGTGTGTGTACAGCAGGAGCCACTGTATTTTACAGACATGTTAAACATTGATAATAATCAACTAACACAGTAAAACATTACAGCTTCATCATAAAGTAGAGCAGCATGGTTCAGTAAATTAGATACTAATGGGTTTGAAGGGGTTAATATCCTCGGTAATTACAATAATAAACATATTTTTTCTGTTTTCTGTGCTTCATCTGATGTACCTTTTTATATCATGATTAACATTTAACACTTAATTATCTGATCTAAGAGCACACTTGGTTCTTGTTTGGTAAAATATAATCTACAATACGATGTTTATTTTGCATACGGTAGTCAAGGCAGTAGCTATACACTGAGGTCATGTCCTCTGTATGTTTTTCAGGGAATTTTGGGATTGAGTGAAGTTGCCGGACATGTTGGATGTTTTATGTGTTGGTTCCAGTAGCCGACTTTTAGATGCCCCATTTAACTCCAAATTTAACCAATTTAACTTTTAGGTCAGTAAACATAATTATATGAAGGATTTAGTATTTTTCCACCAGAATTGTATTCCTGGAAAGCGTGGCGGGAACTTTGAAATCACATTCAGGCTTTGATGTTGGGAAATATAATTCACAGAAACCACAACAGAACAGTACAAAAACAGAATAAATACATATCAAAAAAGTAATTAAAATTAAAAATATTAAATTTCACATTTGGGTGCTACGATGTTATCTGTACCTTTGCATGTGGGTATTTTCTGCTTCACTGCAGTGCATCTCTCTCTCTCTCTTTCTCACCAGTTTGGACCAGACTGGATTGTATACTTGACCAAGCCGGATGGATCTTACAGGGAAACCAGCCTCAGCGAACTGTTGCCTCTGGCTTTTTCCCCAGCCCACCTCGCAAAGAACTGATAAAGCATCAACAGCATCTTTTCAAATTATATTTTAGTACTCTTTATCTGCACCTTCTCTTGGATTGTGTTGAATTAGGTAATAAAACAACAATAAAACATATTTTCCCCCCTTAAACACGTGTGTAATAATCATTATTATGACTTTACCAGGGAGCTCTGAAGATGACGTAGCAGAAACATCTACGTCACGTGATAAAAGTGGGCGGGGCCGAGATCAGTTTCCGGAAACATGGAGGCTGTTGTGAGCGATGTTGTAGCTCCTGAAGACCTTTTAGTAAGTTTTCAAGTTATTAAACCTCTTTTCCGTCCGTTAACATACGTGTCAACGAACGAGAGACGCACTCGGAGGTCCCCACGGCATGTGTTGTGGTCGGTAAACGCTGTAGTTTGGGTGAAAAGCGGCGCGTCGTTGGATAGTTTTGTCGCGTCACAAAGCGAGCTAATGCTATCGATGTTTATGATCACAAAGTGGACGCGGTCATTTCAGACAACGGAGATATGAGACTTGTGTTAATAACGGTTTAGGAATTATATGTACTTTTGTGAATTTAAAGCTTTAACAGCTGGAGATTAAGGGAAACAATACACAATAAGTGCTTCACCTGCTAAAACAGACACATTAAATGACATGTGATGGAGGCAAAGCAAGTCCCTCCTGTTACAGAGGATTTAATGAACACGCACACATTTAATGATACAAGTTAAATTCTGTGGTCGCTTCTGTTTCGTTTTGACAGAAATTTGAGAAGAAATACAACAATGAGCTGGTGAAGGGAGCCGTCTCCAAAGAAACAAAGTTTGAGTATGCTTGGTGTCTGATCAGGAGTAAATACTCGGAGGACATCAAGAAGGGAATTGTGCTCTTGGAGGGTAAGTTAGTGCAAAATATATATATTTTTTGTTATGTTCAAAGCTGCATGTTGCAGTACAGACTTGCTGTCGCCTAGTTAGAGTGAGAATGAAAGAAGGTGTGTGAGGATGATAATGATATTTGAGAAAAATCCAATATATCGGAAGTTAGTTTTCAGTAGGATAATCGACAGAAGCCCCTCACTGCAATTCAGGGTAACAATGTATCAATACTTAGGCTTCATAGGACACAGCTCTTCTTTTTGGGAAAGAGGCAGTGACTCTAAATCAACACTAAAATCCAATATATAGAGGCGTGTCCTATTTGTCCAGTTTAGTGATACCTTTTGGAATTGATTTGGAGTCACTGCCTCACATTACATGGAAGCTATCAGGGAAAAAAACATGACTTTTCTATAAAAAAATATAAAGAAGAAGCACTAAAATCCAATATAAAGAGGCACGTTCTGTTTGTCAGGGGTAGTAATAATTTCTGGTACTATTGTGGAGTCACTGCCTCACATTACATGGAAACTATTGAAAAAATGCAACTTTTTATTAAACTGATAACAAAGTAATAAATAGTAATACATTACACATTAGCAATAAAAAATAAGTGTTCTACATTAAATCAATTGAGTATTAATTTTTAATCATAATTTTCAATAATATTAGGAAGTCAGTATGAAGGTATAGTAAAAACATTGTTTTTGTGTTAATCAAACAGTAATTTATTGATGGTCCCTAACTCTTCCTCCAGTGGAGACAATTGTTCCTGTCATAAATGCATAGTATAATCCGCTGTTATTAATAAAGAATCCTGATATGTACTGGGACATTTACAGGCTAAAATGCACTTGTAAAGGTGACACCGTTTCTAAATTGACTTTAAACATCTTATTGGCATTTCTGTATTGTGATTTCTTTTAACATATCAGCTACACAGCAATACTGATAAACTGAAATCAGGTGATACTGTAGACTGTGAAAATGTATCAGTAAGGCTCTAGTTTCTTTGGCAAGGGTAGGGATTGCTGTAACATATTAACTTGTATGTTTTCATAACCAAACAGTTTGAATCAATGTTTTTTTGTCTCGTAGAACTTGTTCAGAAGGCATCAAAGGATGACTCCCGGGACTACTTGTTCTACCTTGCAGTGGCCAACTACAGACTCAAAGTTAGTGTCAGTCCTAAAGTCATGACAATAAATAAATAAAATAATAATAAATAATAAAATTGTAGCATGTGAATGGTTTTGATGCAGCCCCTCACATTTGATTACATCATTTAAAATGTGCACACATCTGAGGGTACTTATTTCCTGTCCCCTGTTCTTCTTCCAGGAATATGAGAAAGCCCTGAAGTATATCCGTACTCTTCTAAGGAACGAGCCGGGGAACAAGCAGGCTCTGGAGCTGGAGAAACTCATCGACAAAGCTTTAAAGAAAGGTAAGAACCGATCTGTAACATAATAACATCATTAGACCCTGATATTTGAGTGTAAATCCACTATGCTGACACTTGAATGTTATCATCTAGACGGCTTGGTTGGCATGGCGATCGTCGGGGGAATCGGCCTTGGCGTGGCCGGTCTAGCGGGCCTCATCGGCTTGGCCGTGTCAAAGGGAGCTGCTAAATCCTAACCTGGACATGGGACAACTTATCTTCGTTTTTGCTGGACTCACACACTGACCCTCCCCCTGCATAAACAATTAAAACTGTGTGGAGAAAGATTGAAGGATGTAACATTTTGATTTGTGGTTGAATATGTACTGCAACACATTAAAGGGTTTGAATAATGCCAGTGAATTAAACTGTTTTCATATTTTAACAGGGTTGAGATTCACCATACATATGACATTATTCAGCTGTCTACTCACACACCATAGCATGGCACTTTCTCATTATTTGTGTAAATAAATTAGTTTAGACAAGTTGCAGCTTAATTTTATGTAATTTCTTATTTGGTATGCACCTCAGCCTAAACTTGTTAAGTTGACATTTACATTTTGTAAAAAATATCTTTATTAAAATGCAGTTATGGTTCTGTAACTGTGTGTTTTATTATATTGACATCAAGAAATGAATTGTTAAGGAAAGTGTTGTTTGTGCTGTAGGAAGTGTAGCTTGTAATGCCAAAAAACAACTGTGTGGTTTGTTTGCTAGTGAGGTAGCAGTGACTCTGCCATAGTGCTGTTAGAAGTCCAGCTGCTGCTGTGGAGGCAACAAGAAGATGTTTGCATTTACTTTTGGACATGAGGTTTCTTTAAATTTGATCTGAATACTACTTTAAAATAAGGGAAGCAACGCATTTAATGGAAATTAATACCTTTTGTTATGTAAAATGCATTTCCTAACATTCACCTTTTGCTGCATTTAATCGGTTGTGTTTTCCATCTTGTCAAATAAAATGATTTTGAACCGAGAGAAGATTGTTGTTCAGTGACAGCGGTCTCTGTGTTGGAGTACTATATGTTCAGATGTGTACTTGAGAAAAATATAGCAGAAAAAAAGCATGCAGAAAGAAAACAAACATAATCACATAAATGCTGATACACCAACAGGATCATAAACAATGTAGGTCCATCCTAAGATTTGCAGGAGCTAAAAAAACAAAATCATAAAAAGTTTGGCATCTTTGCATGAAAAATTACTTAATGATAATTCATAATATTTGCCGATTCATTTTCAACTTTTGTATTTCAGCTCTACTTGTGTATACTGTTGGTATTTAATCTATAACAGAGCATCATATTGTATAAGCTCTTCATAAGTACTACTAGTACAACATTTCCCTCTGTAGTGGAGAAGATGTATAAAGTGGCATGAAAGGAAATGAACTCAAGTACAAGTACCTCAGATTTGTACAATACTTTAATAAATCTACCACTCATCAAGGGTGAACTTTTATAATCTTTATCAACAAAAGTTATAGTTTGTAGTTCTCTTTAAGTTGCTCATATGTGAGTACCAGAATGCGCTTCATATAAAGTAAATATAAAGTAAATAAGTATACCATTATGAAATAAATCATGAATAAATACTGACTACACTACACTGAAAATATAATATGAACATGAAATTGTGCAATAATACAAATACATTTTGAAATACAGCTATATCATTTGAAAAGTTTTTTTTTTAAACCAGCCTCTCTTCACAGTACAACAGTTTATTGCAGGTCATTTTAATCTAGTTCCAACTGTTTTTTCTATTTGTCTGTACTCTGCCATGACTTGTGAAATGTAATCAGACTTCAGAGAAAAGTAAATTTTGAAATAAAAACAGTTGTAATTACATAAAAACGACCTGCAATAAACTCTGTTACTGTAAAAATAAATTGGATCATAATGTCAAGCTGTTGGATAATTTTTACATATAGTTAAATTTTGTCTGTATTTATTCATATAGTAATGTATTTCACAATGTCTTCACTTTTTTGATTTTTAACACTTTGGGTCTCTATATTCTGATATAAGAAATCCATGTTTAGTTGCTCCACATGATGTGTAGAAGTATGACAATGTAACCAGTTTTCTTGGTATTTATAAGATTCAACAACTTCGATTTTAAAAGCATTAAGTGAATGTAAGACTATCTAGACATTGATTGGGAAGAATAAATGTTAAATGCCTATAAAACTGTATCATCTGCATATAAAAGGATATTATGAGTATGGCATGTGTTTTTAATGAAAGAGTTTTTTATGAAAATGTTATGAAAGACCAGGAAACTGGGATTTTCCATTCACTTCAACCTGCATCTGATCAATTTATCAAAGTCATTCATGTAAGAATCTTTTGTTAATGGAACAAAGTCCAGTATACAATTCCATTCTTATCACTGCCATTTATTGTCTCTATTAAATTTAATGAGGTTTGGGTGGACACTGTGTAAGAGAGTGCATTATGATCATTATCTAAGTCTTCCTTAGCTGTAAGATTGGGCTGTACAAGTTTGAAAAAAAATGTGCCTGGCCTAGTTCATCCTCACATCTTGACCCCTGGGGAGAGTCAAGTCGACTTTTTTACGACAGGAAGGCTCATGTAGACTATCAGTTGGTGTGTGGTGTTATCAGCCTCGTGCAGTGTTACTCATTAACCCACTTGACGGGACCGAAACTCCCCAGGGACAGATCAGAGAAAACAATAATCTTCTTTGGTGTGAAAGAGGTGATCCAGTAGGTAAACAAAGAGAAAACCAGACATCAGGGTGGGTGGAAGTCCCCTGAAAAATGAATACAATATCCAAACGGAGGAGCAGAATATAAACTTGAACAAAAACCAAAGCTGTACTTGTCTTCAGACTCATCCCATGCCCAGTTTTAACACACTTTAACATCAATGATTCATCAGAGCAAGTGTAATTCAGATCAGCTTCAGTGAGTTTCAGTTATGAGGGCCAATGTTCAGGTTATTGTTTGTCACCTCATTATATTGCAGGCAGTAACAGAGAGAGAGACACAATTTTTGCCACAATTTTATGTGCAGTTAATATGTAATATTTCTCCCTGGCATTATTTAATTCGATCTTTGTAATATACTAATCATATTCTTAGATTTGATTTGCAAAGCATCTAGTCCTGAAGAGATAAATAGGAAAAAACTTGATGCAGTCATGTGGATTTTGCAAAAAAAAACCTTGTAGGAAATAACAACAGTGGAGAAACAACATTTTGTGTCCTTTGAGAGCGCAAAGAAGATCTTTTTCTTTTTCTTTTACAGAGTCCAAATTCTTTCAGAGACATGTCATTTTAAGCCATGCTTGCGTCATATGGATGGCAGTGTCGGTCTGTTGGTTGGTCAGTCTGCTGGAACCACTTTGTACCACTTTTGGTCCAGATATGTCTGCAACTGCATGATGGATTTGCACAAAACTTCACACAGGCATTCGTGGCTCCCAGAGGATGAATCCTAATGACTTTGGTGACCCCCTGACCATGAGGTTGTCTTTGAGGTTTTGAGTATAATGACTATAATAATGAGTATATTTAAATATAAAACAACAATTAGATAGATTGCCATACAATTTAGTAAGCACATTCATGTTCCCCTAAGAATTCTAATAACTTTGGTGATCCCTTAACTGTTAACTGTTAACAACATATAAGTGATTAGTATCTTCCACCAATTTTAAGGGATTGCAGGCAAGTTTGGAGAGTTTTGATTATGTGAACAGTGTTCTTCAGTCTATGTTTGTACTTGTTTTTGATATTTTGGTGGGTAACAGCGATTTTTTTGTTAACATTTTTCTCCATAACATTAAAGGTATGTAACTTTTTGCATGCATTCATCGCGTTGTACTGCCAATGTGTAAACGGATTGTAACGTTACTTAAAAAATTAGACCTTCCTTCAGCTCAGAAATGGAGTCCGCTCAACAAACGACCAGCACCCACCATATACGTAACGTTATGTTAAGGTTCAAGGTTTAAGGTTCATTTATTTGTTCTTTTACACACAAGGTTGCACAATGAAAATAAAAGTTGTAGCCCCTTCATGCTACCCACACACAGAACATACAAATAATTTAAATTAGAGTAGAACAGGATCAAATATGTAAACTTACACAGTTATTTATATACATATATAGGCAGGAAATAAATGTAATCTGGGGGAATGTAAACAGCAGCAACAAGACAGTATTGATAATATGGTGTTCATCTTCACATTAAAAGTTTGACTCCCCTCGACGTTTGCAACCCCTCGACTCTGCGTTGTGTGGAGAATGATGAGCGTGAGGCTTGTTTGTTTATTATCTAAACAGGAACAGAAAATGCCAGCTACTGCTCAGTCATAAAGTTGGCTCGCTGCAGGCAGCTCACACAAAGCACAGCACAAAAGAACAGCAAGTTATTTTGGCACAGAGGACTGCTAGTTTGTGCATTCTGCTGTTATTTCAACTTTTCGCATTTAGCATTTATTTGGACTCATAAACCCAGATAATCTGCTACATCAGGACCGACTGTGTGGGTGTGGTTTTCTCAGATTGTATTGATAGTTGCCTGGCAACATAAGAAACAACCCATCAACTTTCGTCATATTATGATTTAAATATTGCCGCATTCTGATTGGTGCAAAGAAGTGTGCAACATCACACATTTTCACATTTCTAAAGCTGATTATTTCCAACGGGACATCCATTATCTGTAGAAGAATATCCACTTTAGGATCATAAATGTAAGATCTGGCTTTCATCTTAAATGTTTTCCAACAGCAAACTCCTGAACACACACTGTCCACTGTGCATATTTCATAAGATGCATTACTGTAGCCTACTTAAAATAAATCTGCACTAAGAATGAGGAGTTTTTAATATAGGCCTGGACCACTAAATTAAGCAATAACTGTCCCATCTCTTAAAATTGCTACTATTTTTCTTTTTGTAAAATGTTAATTTATTCTGTGCAGTCTTCTGTGTTGTCTTTCTTCATCACATGCTCATCCCACCTCTCTTTAATGAGTTATTCCTGGAAAGCACGTGAAAAAGTTATGGGCTTCTTTCCAGGTATTGTTTAAAAAATAAACTTTGTTTTTACAGACTAAGTCACTGTGGCATTTGCGTCTCATAACACAAACTCATCAGCAACCTATGCTGTGGCCATGTGAGCTGTAAAAATGAGCTTTACAAACAGCTCGGGCTATAAAATTAACATTTACGACGGGGCAGGATCCAGTTTTCAGAGGAGCTCAGGTGGAAATGAGGAGGCAGGCCAATGAGTTTAGATTTACCTGTGATGTGCTCTGTTTTTAGGTGTATTTTAATTTGAATGGATTTTTATATTTATGCTTATTTGTTTTTCTGCACCCTGAGGGTCACATGAATGTGTGTACCAAATTTTTTGCCAATCCAATCCTGTTCTTTTCACAAAAAAAACACAAATATCAACCTCATGGTGCAGCTAGAGGAAAACTACGGGGGACACAAATGTTTTTACAAAGTTTCACTGCAATCCATCCACTAGTTGAGATCACTCTGGACCAAAATAGTGGACCGACGGATTGATCCATAGAGCCACACAGTGAGCATTAGAAATCTATCATTTAAAATTAGATGAAGAAATCAGGATCAGTGAGGAACCTGAGAAACATCTCACTTGTTTACGATCACAAATGAAGATATTTCAGTCTTAGTTCAAAACAATGAAGAAACCTGACCTTAACTACATCAAATAACACCTTATGTAAACTCCTACACAGCTAATTAAATATATATCTTTATTGTTGTCATGGAGGTCATCTGTAATCAGTTTATTTTATTGGTGATAATTGCACGACAACAACAGCCTTGTTGTTGTTTTCCATATTCAAGTTTATTTCCAGAAAAGAGACCAAAAAATATAAAAGAAACACATTTCCTAAATCTTGTAAGAAGAATTGTTTGCAGTTGGTAATCCTGCATTTGAGTTACTTTTAATCTACAAAATGTAACACTACTGACTTGAATAATTAATGTCACCCCTTTCAAAATGTTAAAAATAGATTTTGATAAGATTTTACAGCTATTTCTGTGTCATATGCAGATGATTTACAGTTAACAAACTTTCCTTTGCAAACCTTTCACCTCTCACTTACTTCTAAAAGACTGTTGAACAGCTTGGGTCACGTGTTATATTGTGTGTGTGTGTGTGTGTGTGTGTGTGTGTGTGTGTCTGTTTCTAGAACGTCATTCTTCACCTTTAAACAAATTAGTTTGCTGGTTTACAAACCTCCGTGTCTCTATTGAGGTTTCGTCTTAATATTATCATTGGTTAACTCACTGTGCCCTTGATTTGGCAACACTGACCCCGCAGCTATCAGGAGGATTATTAATGAAGGCACACAAACACGGAAACTACAGGTTGAACTGGGAAGCTTTAGACCTTTGTCATTTGATTTCAGCGGTGACTTTGGGCCTCAAATTACATGTTAATAACTTTCCAAAACATTTCCAAATGATGGGTGTGACAATCCGTGATTGCAACCTTGTGTCTGATGGCCTTGAGAACCAAAACAATAAAACTAACAAGGTGCAGTTGACTTTATTCAGAAATGACTGTGCAGTATAATGCAACTTCAGTTTGAAACTTGGAGTTTAAAAATACAAATATCAACATTTTTGCCAAAGCTCCATCATAAAAAACTGTTAAAAACGTTTCATATATTTTTAATAATGTTTGATTGTACATCAAATTGTATAATTTGTTAAAGTCTGCTCATAAATTAGATCAAAAGTGATCAATTATTTGTGATCAGACACATTTTGAAAGAAAAAACATGGTCAAACATGTCTAATAAGCACACACAGTGCTGTGTCATTAAGAGCAACAGATGACCATTGGACCCTGAGAGTGAGCCGATAAACACCTGTTCATTTTCAGGGGTGTAAAAAGCAACAAAAAAAAAAAAGAAAAAAGAAGACGAAGATAGAGTGTGTGTGTGTGAGGGGAGGGAGGAGGAGAGAAAGCAAGTCATATAAATCATTATACATATCTGCTGAGCTGGACACATCTCACAGTGGCGGCCCAGACGCGAGACACTCTGACTGACTTTCTATCGCAGCAAAATCAGATGTTCTGATTTTGAAGTTGATGTTCTGAAGTTTTATAAGTTAAGTTTTATTGATTTATAAGACTGAGATCTGGATATACTTTTGGTTGACTGCTGGGCCGAGGAGGGGTCATGGATCCAATTGTGGAAGTAGTGGCTTTGGTGCTGGCGTTCATTGCTTGGGTGATGGTGGGGGTCACCCTGCCGAACCGTTACTGGAGGACCTCCACCGTGGATGGGAACGTCATCACCACCTCCACCATCTATGAAAACCTGTGGATGTCGTGTGCAACGGATTCGACCGGGGTACATAACTGCAGGGAGTTCCCTTCTCTGCTCGCTTTGAGTGGTATGTTGACCAAAAAAAAAAAAAATCATCATCATCTAATTCCAATGCATAATTATACAATTTATGTTTTTTCAACATTAATCACAGACCATTTTAACTGATTTTAACTAAACATTGTTATATATCATGAAACACTGATGTTGCTTTGTCAGGAAAACATTTGTATCCAATAAGAAGGGCCTTTTCAAGATGTTATGGGTCCTTGGACACCATCTGTTGAACTTTACATGTTTACAGACCAACATCAAATATAAGAAATTGGCAATAATCTCATGACCTTTATCAAGGCAAATGACGACAAGCAATGGTGAATTCAGGGGCTGTTTTTGTGTATTTCCACACTGCTCAGGTTACATCCAAGCGTCTCGTGCCTTGATGATCACATCGATAGTGTTGGGCACCTTTGGACTGATGGCGGCCCTGATAGGAGTGCAGTGTTCGAAGGCTGGAGGCGAAAACTATGTTCTAAAAGGGAGGATTGCTGGCACAGCTGGAGTCCTTTTCATACTTCAAGGTAACAAAAATGTGGAAAATGCATTTAAAATGTGTATTTTAGGATATGGTAGACCAGTGAGAATGTCTCCAAAATGCTAATACATGATAATCATGTTTTATTGTACATTCAAATCAATTGTCCATAAAATAATATTTTATTTCTATCAAAAGGTGTGTGCACAATGGTTGCGGTGTCCTGGTACGCCTTCAACATCACTCAGGAATTCTTTGACCCTTTCTATCCTGGGATAAGGTGAGATGATGGTGGTGGTGGTGGTGGGGGAGGGATGACTATAAGTCTATAAGTGTTGGCTGGCTGAAACTCTGCTGTGTGTCGCAGGTATGAAATAGGAGAAGGACTTTACATTGGCTGGTGCTCCGCTGTGCTCGCCATCGCTGGGGGAGCCTGTCTCACCTGCTCCTGCAAAATGGGCACGGAGGAAAAATAGTGAGTAAAATTCTAACCGTTTGATCCTTCTCCGTCTGGCAAAATGTAATATTCATTCATTTATTGATGAATTTACAGTAAATTAATCGCTTGTAACAATTTATGCATCTTTACAACCACGTGAAATTGCTCTTTAGTTCCTCCATACACTCAATGGAAAAGTGTGAAGTCACTTTTAAATGTAAGATAGTGAAATAAAAAAATAAAAATCTTTTTTCTGAGGTTAAAGAGATGGAATGAAAGAATTAACATGAGGTATCAATATATCAATTAATAGATCAAATTTAAAATAATTAGATATAACAATGAATACATAAATTGTGCACATATTGAACACATTGTTGTGGAGGACCCAGAGAAAAGAGGCAAAACTTTATTAATTCACCTGTGAGATGTGAAAATAGGAGCTGTCATTTGACATTATGCTGTTGTTTCTGACGTATTGAAAGTTTTATTTGGGCTCTTTTTTTATACAAAATACCTCCATTAAGTCAAATCAAAATGGGTGGTAACTGATTAGTCATGATCCTTTAACTCAGTCAAATTACCTGTCTCATCTGTTTATGCTACTCAGAGGCACATCATACAAAAACTGGTTAAAGGCACCACGTGGAGGACTTGAATATTGACTTTAGCGCCCCCTTGTGCAGCAATCAAATACATAGATTTCCAACAGAGCCTTTCTAATTCTATCGTGGCATAGGCATTTTTTCACTGAAGACATGTTGACATGTCAGGGAGGAAAAGCCCAGATGTAAAAAATAAAATGAACGATGGCTGGATTCCATTTAGCTGCCTCAGTTTTAGGGTCCTGGTATTGTTCATGCTGGGTCACTGTCACACTGCCGTGACTTACTGGGACACTTAAACAAAATGATGATTGATTTAGACATCCAGCCTCAGTGACTTATGTTTCTTTTTAACCATCTTGTTTTGCAGCCCTTTGCCTTATCAAGCCAGGGGAACTGTATATTCTGGAGCTGCACCGACCAGAAGCGTGGCTGCGAGTACTTATGGCCGAAATGCTTACGTTTGAGCAGGACATGAAAACTGAACTTTGTCAACAAAAAAATAACTCAAATCTCTTGCAAACGTTTTCATCACCTCAGCTTTTGTTGACACATTACAACAAGTCCTAGTGTCCAGGTTAAGGGCCAAAGGGCCATCAAATGTTCACTGATGTTCACTGAATAGCACCACTGAACTGTATATAATCACTATATCAAGTGTGTATTCTTTAATGATTATAGCATTGAAATAAGTATTGAAGTTATCACTGTCTCACCGCACAAACATACTGTATGTTTACCTGATGATGTTAGCACGAATACATGTACATACACTTACTTTCAAAGGAATCTAATCATTTGAAGATCGGCATACAGACTTTCAGATATTTGTAAGGGGAAGGTCAAAACTGTGATAATCTAGATATTTGTGTGTGTTGTTGTGTACAGTTTTATAGATAGTACCTGTGAAAGAGGGTGGAGGACAAGTTATCTCTATTTTGATGTTTTTTTGTTAGTTTTTTACGATTGCACACAATAAATTGTGTTATGCTAAACATCGCGGTGTGACTTTATATTCCTGTAGTCAATAACGTTGTGATTATACTCTTTTTCTTTTAGCAAAGTTAGTTATATGTGATATATACATAATATAGATATATTATTATTGTTATTATTTCTTATTTTTGTAAAATATTGTGCATAAAAATACTTTTTGAAAAAACAATAAGATAAAAGGGGATTCCACATTATGTAGGCACCAGCATATTATCCAGACTATTCAGAGGTCACATCATTTGTCTCAAATGTTATGTTTCCATCAAGTTACTAATTTGTACCATTTAAAATTGCTTCAAAAGTAGGGTTTTCTCTTGTATAAAATAGATATAACACAGTGTGCTGCTTCATAATTTAAAGATACTGTGACATATATGTGAGAAACTTTCAAATAATTATAAAATACTAAAATTGAATGTACACGGGTTTCCACTGTACAATAACACGCATATTAGACAAGTTGTTTTTTAAAGGCAGATTCCAATATGTTTTACACGGAATATCTTAGAGTTAAAATATCTGAAAAATAAATAAAATAAAAAGGATTTAGGATCCTTCCAGATTTACACAACTGACATTGTATATTATAGAGACTATAGATTATATTTAGGTGTCACTTGATTGTCACACACACACACACACACACACACACACACATATAAAATTACGAATTGACTTAAGTTTCACAACTATGAAACTTAAGTAATACATTGAGGGTTTATTTCGGCAGAAATGGAACTCCATACAGAGCCACAATCATGAAGTTAACTTTCCCTTTCCTTTCAGTGAAGACGCAGAATAAACATGTTGAGCCGGTTCTTGTTGAGCCGCAGATATTTACATTAAACACTGTAATAGTGTACGGTAATAACTCGTGTCCGGGAGCGATCACACGCCCCGTGGCCCCCCTGTGGTCCCGGGCCCCCCTGTGGTCCCGGGCCCCCCTGTGGTCCCGGGCCCATGCGGGGAGCTGGGAGGTCCCTTCCGTGTTAAAAACCGTCCAATGAGCGCGGCCCACGTTTCCAGACGAACGCGGAAGCGAGTCGTGCGGACCAACCACGGCCCGGGAAGTGTAGGGCGGAGCGGCTCCGTGCACAAACCGCGCCACCCGTCAGCTGTTCACCGTCTCCGCCGGCATGTTACGCGAAGGTGTTTTAAGCGCAGGAATAACGCACCGAGCCCCCGTCAGGGTCTGAAGTTTCTCTTAATTTCCCAGCGTTTCGGTTGAGGAGAGGTGGGGGTGGAACCTCTTATTAGCCGCGTTCCCGGTTTCCACACGGAGCGCTGTCACACCGGGACCATAAATACACCGTCGCAGCTGGTCTCTCGCGGAGAGAAGCGACGGTCTAAAAAAGACGCACCGTCGCCGTTTCAATGAAACAAACCGGCGCTTTCCTTCCAAGCGACAGCTGAGCCGCGGAGTTCGCCGGTTCCGGTGCCGAAGAGACGGACGGAGAGAGAGAGAGAGAGAGCCGGGGGATGGATCCGTGTCGGCGGACGGGACTCAGCGGGGTCCTGTGCTCCCTGTCGCTGCTCTGTGTCATCCTGGACATCCAGCTGGACGGTGAGGACGCCTTTACGCTCACAAATAAGTTTCTCCACAGCCTCCCCGAGCCCAAGAACCGGACCAACATCCCGCTTGTTTCTTCTTCTTCTTCGTCGTCGCCGTTAAAAGTTTGGCCCCCCCCAAAAAAACGCCTGCCATTGTTGTTTCCCTCAGTCCCCAGCGCCTTCTACGACTTGTTACCGTCATATAAATCAGATTTAGGCTGCAAGAGCCACATTTAGCAGGGTTGACGTGGTGTTAAAGAGTTGGTGGATCAAAAGGCTCCACACCTCCATTATTTCCTCTGTGAAGACACACGTAACCTTATAGTTAATTGTTCTGTTTACACGCTTAATACAGATGTGGAATAGCAGGAGTGGGTGACATGGATTTAATAGGGCTGCGTGATGCTTTTTATTATGGAATATGGATCATTCAGTCTAAACACAAACAAATGAATTGATTGTCAGTTGACTCATTATTTCAGGCCTCGATGAAACCCTCTATCCTGGTTTACAGTGCACCGTATTATATCGTGGTATGGATATATATATTGACATTTTCTGCAAAATGTATTTCAAAGTTCTTTTGATTGGAGGACAACCTCCTTGAGATGCACCATCTTTTTTTTTTTAAAGGGCGTCCTCAAAATTAATTGAGAAACTGACAAATTCCTGACAGATCAAGCAACTTCATTACATTGATCCACAAAAAATCGTCTTTCTTGCTGATTTGCAACAATGACTTAATGTACCGAGAAGAAGAATAAAGATAAAATAAGGCTTTCTTGGTGTAAACAGTATTGTAAGATCTCTGACGGTTAACAAATGTATATCATGACATGATACATAACGTCTTATTGCTCAGCCTTATAAAACATAATATAAATATAATTATTAACATACAATTATATACACTGTTAAGTGAAAAGTCACAAAAAATAAACCCAGACAGACGGACAAAATTAAGCCGCAACATGGTCGGCTCTGGTATATTTCTAGAAAGGCTCAAGCACTGTCTAATGTTACAGGGGTCTTAGGGGCAACTCATGTCGAGATCGAGCACCACTTGGAGATGGGCCGCAAACTTTTGGCTGCTGGTCAGCTGGCTGAAGCCTTGTCCCACTACCACTCCGCCGTGGGTAAGGTTACACACACACACACACACACACACACACACACACACACAGATAGAGATACGTAGACACACATTTATCTTCTCACCGCTGGCTGACATTTTAGTTTGTGTGGTGAAATTCTGTGTTATTGGTATTTTACAGAGGGAGACTCTAAGAATTACCTGACCTACTACAAGCGAGCTGCAGTGTTCCTGGCTATGGGAAAATCCAAATCTGCCCTGCCGGACCTGACCAGAGCCATCCAGCTCAAGCCTGACTTCCTGGCTGTAAGTTCACCTGATCACAATCAGAAAAAAATAGTTGTCTTAAAAAATGGTTTCTTTGTTTCGTGTGAACATGTGTTTATCAAATTTCCTTCTTTCTCTTGGGTCTGTCCTACGTTTCCCTTTCTTGTCATCCCGACTCTTTATGCTCCTGCACTTTCAGGCCAGGTTGCAGAGAGGGAATATCCTGTTAAAGCAGGGAAACACACAGGAGGCCAGGGAGGACTTTGAAGCCGTGGTAAGTTTGAGTCCTAAACCTCTGCTTCTGTCATTTTCAGTGTTTTGCCTGAAACAGCAGTTTGACAAAATAATGCACGTGATTAAAGGAGGAATTTACCTGTTTTTTTTTGTTTTTATTTCAGCTGCACCGCTCCCCAGACCACGAAGAAGCTCAGGAACAGCTGATGAGAGCGAATGAGCTGGAGGAGCTGCAGGAGGAGGCCCATGCTGCGTACCACCAAGGGGACTATAGCACTACCATCTCCATGCTGGAGAGAGTCTTTGAGGTGTGTGGAGTGGAGTTTTGCAAGCTCAGATTTGCATTTAAGAGAAAAAATTATCATTTGATTGTGGGCTTTATTTGCCATTAAATGTCAAATATCTGACGAATATATTTTCTTTGTTCTGTGCATTAATAGGACCTTTTATGAAGGAGCATTATTGCCTTTTTCTTTCGAGCCAAATTAGTCTGCACAGGTCCATTCACTCCTTTCTTTTTCTTCAGATTTCTCCCTGGGATCCCGAGTCGCGGGAGCTTCGTGCAGAGTGTTACATCCGAATGGGAGATCCACAGAAAGCCATCCAGGATCTGACACCGACCACGAGGCTACGCAACGACAACCGCGCCGCCTTCCTGAAGCTCAGCATGCTGCACTACAGCCTCGGAGGACACCATGAGTCACTCAAGTGAGCGGGGTTTGCTGTGATAAAAAAAAAAAAACTACGTTGATTCAGTCAGCAGTCATGCAAATTAGGCTGATTTTCATCCCGATAGCATCTGTTTCCAAACGTCAAAATGTTCCTCGCACTCTTCGTTCTGCGCTCTCTCACATCTGTTGCTCTCTGGTTTCTGTGCAGCCACATCCGAGAGTGTCTGAAGCTGGACCAGGATGACAAAGAGTGTTTCAGCCACTACAAGCAGGTGAAAAAGCTCAGCAAGCAGCTGGACTCGGCAGAAGAGCTCATTGATATGGAGAGGTCAGTACTTCTGTAGGATTGGTGGACTTTTCTCTCCTAAATCACGATCCTCTTAGGACATCTAACATGCATGTACAAGATGTGTCAAGGAATATACTGTTGCTTCAAATTTAAATCTAATTCACAACCTGCATGTTGTGTGTTATACCTGTTCTTTTAATATCGTGTTCACACTGAAATATTAGGAAAAAGAAGCTTAGACTTGCAACCTAATGAATTACCCTTAATGAATTTTCTCTTTACATTTAGGTATCAGGAAGCCATTAAGAAGTACGAATCAGTGATGAAGACTGAGCCTGATGTCCAATACTACACCAACCTGGCCAAAGAGAGGATCTGCTTCTGCTTGGTCAAGGTGAGAGAGCGATTGAGAACCTTTGGTCTGTACATTTTACAGAAGATTCGGTTAGTTGGAGGTTTATTACTCAACACGAAATCACGTTTTTAACGCTCATTTGCCAATCCCAATGCTCTGCCGTCACATTTCCCCTCCGTCTTGCCGATTGTAGATAAAGTTGGCTGAAGAGGCGATCGACGTGTGCTCAGAGGCTCACCAGAGAGACCCCCGCAACGCCAACGTCCTCCGAGACCGAGCAGAGGCTTACATCCTCAACCAGGACTACGAGAAAGGTAAGAGGGCTCACCCTCCTCAGTGACAATTCACTGCAGTAATCTGGCCTGCATTTTTGTCTTTTGTTAGTCATAAGCCCTGTTTGTAAAAACTAAAATAATTTAACAGGAAGCAGAGCAGAGCTATTCACATATAATGTATATAAGTGTATAAAGAAACTTTCATTTGCACACACACACCAAAAAAAGATGTTATGTCCATTTGAGCAGGTTCTCCATGGATTAAGAAATCATTAATACAGGAAACCATGAGGCAAAACACACATTCAGAAGATTAATAAATATATTTTAGATTTTATGATTGTTCACCCTTTAGAATAAAATTAGGTAAAACACATTCAGTCCAAAACAAGGCTGTCTTACTTCTTCAATCCTTACTTATGTGTAACTTATAAAAAACAAACAAATCCGGATTGAAAAGTACGTTTTTTTTAAAACAAAATTCAGTCACGCCCAGATACAATCGCAGTGTGTGGTAGACAAACATTTATTTTATAATGGTTTTATAACATCTTTGTGTTTGGCTTCAGCCGTGGAGGACTACCAAGAGGCGAGAGAGTTCGACAGCGAAAGCAGCGATATCAGAGAAGGGCTGGAACGAGCCCAGAAAATGCTCAAAATCTCCCTGAAGAGGGATTACTACAAGATCCTGGGCGTCAACAGGTAACCAGTCCGACCAGTGTGATTACAAACAGCGTACACCACACACTAAATCCAGTTCAAATTCAATGTAGATGACCTTGTCGAGCAGATCACTCCACCTGACTCTCCCGAACATTTGTTTCCATAAGGAATGCAAATAAGCAGGAGATCACCAAGGCGTACAGGAAGCTGGCACAGCAGTGGCACCCCGACAACTTCCAGTCCGAGGCTGAGAAGAAAGAAGCAGAAAAGAAGTTTATCGACATCGTGTCAGCTAAAGAGGTCCTCACTGACCCAGGTCAGGAGCTGAGATGGCTGTTACATTGTAATTTTAGGAACACATATTCAGTCTCTTTTATGGTCTCTCTTGAAAAGAAAAACTTACCAAGAAGAATTACCAAAGCGTAACTAGCACGGTTTATGGCAGCCTGTAACTAATAAACTATAATGTCACATTTTCACACTACTAGCTGCCAATTTAAAAGGAATAGTTACATTAGTAACTAGTATTTTTAGATATTTGCTCATTCGCTTGCCGATAATAAGGTGAGAAGATCGATACCACTCTCATGTCTGTGTGAAAAATCTTTCCACAGTTTAGCAGTTAGAAAAAGTACGCATGGAGGATTGTTCAGACAATCTGTAAAATTCTAAGAAAATTGAAGTGTCATTACACCAGTAAATTGCTTTCAGGTTATCTCAGATCTGTTTGTTTGACAGAATCCAATATATGCATCCGTGATTTTACTTTCACCGTCTTACATTTGTCGCCCCATTCTTCCCGCTGTCTTGCCAGAAATGAGGCAGAAGTTTGACGCAGGCGAGGATCCCCTGGACCCGGAAAACCAGCAAGGCGGAGGAGGAGGTGGAGGACAGGGCTGGCCTTTCCACTTCGATCCCTTTCAGTCCGGCGGCAGCTTCCACTTCAAGTTCCAACAAAACTAGAGAGGAAGACTCGACGAACACGAGGGGGGATGGGGACATTTTAGGGCAAGATCAATGGCGGATTTATGGAGAAGTCTTCCTCAAAACTTGTGCTTCGGCTTGGACACAGTTTCGTCGGTTACTTGAATCTTTTTGATTTGTAATGCTCTGCGTGCACAGCGGAGGCTTGAGCTGTACAGTGAAAAAAATCTGGACTTCCTACCACAAAAAACCAAGGACGTACTGTTGAATGAACTGAAGAAAATGAAGTCTTGCGTCAACACTTTGGATCCTTAGAAACGGAAAGGTTGTGGTTGAAAGCAGTCGATGTGGGACATTTTGGGGTGTCTGCTGTCATTACTCATTTCTTTCTTTGTGCCATTCTTTGAACCTTTTATCAAGGGACTGTTTTAATGCAGTAGCTCCTGCTCG
This sequence comes from Lateolabrax maculatus, assembly GCA_031216445.1. Classification (NCBI taxonomy): domain Eukaryota; kingdom Metazoa; phylum Chordata; class Actinopteri; order Acropomatiformes; family Lateolabracidae; genus Lateolabrax; species Lateolabrax maculatus. The sequence goes on from CM062207.1 coordinate 6,995,171, forward strand.
GACGTTACATAAGAGGACTGTCAGTGTGTTGGTTTTTCTGCTCGCAGTATTCTTTAAAAGGAATTACATGTTTACTGATCTCAGTCGATATTTTTGACCATGTCAAACCTTCTCTGTTCTAGAGAACCAAGATTTTTATACATGTTGACATCAGGAGGCCTTTTGTTGAGCTACATTAATGGTAAGTAGGTGAGGCTTCAGCACTATCAAAGGAAACTTGTAGGTGTTAAAGCTTTGAAATCCTATGGATCTTAAATCAGTGCCGCTCTGTGATTGTGTTTGATTTTGTTTTAAATTACTGGTTTGTTTTTCTACAGATATCTAATTGGAATAATATGTGAATTCTGTATTTGGGTGGGAACATTTTATCTTCAACGGGGCTATATATCCAGCTCCGAATATTATGGATGTAACTTATGGCAACTTGGTTAAAACTCACATATTAACGTGGTCAACTAAAAAAAAAAAAAAAAAGTTAAATAATCTGGACAAAAGTGTAGCAATTGATGACAGAGTCAGAGTTGTAACTCTGTTTGCTTTTTTCCCTTTTCACTCCTTTCAAAGCGTGTCTTTGAAGACTTGCACTTTTACCCTTTGTTTGAAAAACCACTCCACATCTTCTCCACTCCTGAAATGTTACTGCAGGCTTTTCTTAAAAGCCTTTCAATGACTCTTTACAAAAGTGTGTCTTCAGTGGTTATTTGAGCCTGATTTATAAAATGGTCTTATAGAAAAGTGGAGCTGGAGTGGTGCATTAGTTACAGGTCTAGGGAACTCCTGCGACATATTGTATGTAATTCCTAATCAGTATATTTGGATAATAGTTTAATGCACTGAGGCACCATTTTAAAGCTAAACTATCAAGTTGCAGATCAAATCAAAGTGCCACTCAGTAAAAGATGCCTCAGATTACAGCCAGGAAAGACTCACAACAGTTTAACAATAAATAAATTAAGATTTTGGTTTGAAGATTTGACTTTATGAGCACAAACTTAAGTTATTTTCCCAATTATATCTTATATATATATCTAAGGACACACTGACTGTAACAGCTTTGAATCCCATCTATTGCTCCACTGAACCAAATGTGACGGCTCTTTGTATTTAAATCGACTGAGTGGGGCGGGTTTTCTTTTTAGGGTTTTCTTGTGTTAGTGGCTTCAATTTTAATGTTGCCAAACTGAATCAACTGACATGCTCAAGCATATTAAAATATTGAAACAACCTAATTTTGTCATAATTTCTTAATGCAAACTAGTAAATGATACAAGGGACAGCTAGAGAACAGCTCCCCCTGCAGCTGCGAGCTTTGTAGTGGTTTGTTGGAGATGCTAAAGCAGGATAGATGATTGTCCTCACGGGTAACTTTCCTCCTTTCACTAACCTTAAAAGTACTCCACCAGTTTTATCACTGCACTCCTATACATTGTCTGACTCTTTTTTTCCCCCCCAAATCAATGCCGCAGAACCAGAGATATCATCATTTTTTATTTTGTGCATTCTTCCTGTTAAAACCTGGCGCCAACATTGCAACTTGGCTGCAAAAATAGGTGGAGATCTCCTTTTAATAAACATCTGGCACCTGACACATTAACACTATACATACACACAACACTTACAAATAAGCCAAAATATAAGCGATCACTTCTATCAACCTTCCATCCGTTTTTGTCACACAAACAACACAAAGTCTCAAAATACAGCGATGTATTTTAAAACATGAAATAAAGACATTTACTGCACACACAGCTGGAACACCGTTTCCTCACACATCCAGGTAGCTGCCCACACCTTCTCATGAACATGTGGTGCAGCTGTCACTGCAAATGGACACATCTTCAAGCATAGAGGGGATGGCTGAATCCAGAATGTTGACACAGCAGTTCTGTGGCTGCATCCGTAGAGGTGAAGTGATAAAATCCTCCGTCGGAGATGTCCATTCTCCTTTGAGCTCAGCCGCGGCCGCACAGCTGGCTCGCGGGGAGACAGTCACACTGAGTGTTGAGTGTCGTCCAAACAGGCAGGTCTTCATCAGTGGTTGGCTGTAAATCCTTGTGCGTCTTCCAGACTGTCTGCCTCCACCTCGATGGATACCACGTGGTGACCGGGGATCATGGCCAGGCCCAGGACTCTGGGTTCGCCCTGGGAGAATGTGTCTGAAGACAAAACGGGATTTAACAATTATATAAACATTGCAAGTTTAAGATGAATGGGAAAATTAGTGTTGAGTTGACTTCCAGTTAATTCACACGATGTTGTCACATGAGACGCGCTGAGGTTTCGTGGCGGCAAACCTCTTCAGGCAAAACCATTAATCTGTTCAGAAGTGTCATGACATCAGCTTTGACTACAACTCCTTTGTGTTTCAGACTAATCCTTTCCTCTCCGCCCTAAATACCACTTGTCTCCTACCAGGAAATAACTTGGAGGAGGCGAGGAAAGGAAACGAGGAAGGTGAATAAGAGAAGTAAAGAAGCCGATCACGGCAATTTATCATGACCTTAAAAAGGACAATACATTTCTTAAATTTTCCAATTTAGATCTTATTTTGAAATAGCACAACATGGCAACTAAAAGTGCAACAAAGTTAGGTTAAGCGCGCACACACACACACACACAAACAAACAAATAGTTTTCACACATCAACTGTAACTGCCTTGTTATTCTGTTTTCTTTCAGGCTGTGGGGTTGATGTCAGGACTCAACATAATAATTTGTCACTGTCTTCGTCCCGCTCAGGCCATCTCTAGTCCTCGCCTACCTGTGGATTTGAGGAACTCCTGAGCTGATCCCAGGATGACGTTGCAGTCCCGGTCCGTGCAGAGGAAAAGCCCCACCAGAGTCCGTCCGTCCGTCATGCGGATCCTCATGTTCTTGTTCAGGAGCCCCTCTAGTTTCTGCCTGGCCTGGGACGATGAGGACACTTCAGGCTGCTCCTGGGTGTGAGCAGAGAGGTGACACACTAAAACACCACTGAATTTAACGGTGAAACAATCAGTCACACGCAGAATACATTGGGTGCATGCAGTTTGTCAGGTGAGCAATATTTAAACATTGCTTTGGACTCTTAATCAATATTAAAAAGCATTTTTACTTGAAACCCTAATAAGTTACATTTAGGTTTGCTGTTTGGCGTGAAGTCAAACGTTTTCATTCATAAACTCATTCAGAAAACTTTATGCTGGTTTTGCCAGAATAATACAAATAGATATTTATATTTAAGTAGCGTTATCTGTGCAAATATTATCAGGTTATTATGAGTTAATGTTTCAGTTTTATCAGATCAGCTGGATCAGCTACTTGGTTAGCCACCGGCTAACGTGAAGCCAAAACTGAAGCCTCGATAAAGGTGGAATAGTTTCAAGTAAACCGATTCATCTCTTTTCCTTTTGACACGACAAGCAGCGCGAACAATCGTGTAAAATAAAATAAGGTAAAGAGAGAAATACACACGTGAGTCGAAGGACCATTTTCCTCAATCATTGTGGCCATAACCTCTTCTTCTTCTCCTGCGTTTGCTTACGGAGCGATTTGGCGGACGGACCAGCTCAACCGGAAACTCAGAATCCAGTTTTATTTTTTAAAGGGAACGATTCAAAGAGTATAAATTAATATGTATTATAATATAACATGAAAATATAAGATCAAGTAAACAATTCTATCGGTTGTTTATTGCATCTGAAACAAGACCCAACAAACAACAGAAAGGAACATTATTATATGTAAGAAAGATAATATTTTATTCTGAAAACTGTTTGTAATATTACATTTTTTTAATTTAACTAACTTTTAAGATATTCCATGTTTGGATGAATGACAGAGAGAGCAGGATATTTTATGTATGATATAGACCAGCTTCTGTTTGTATGAAGCGTGCAGTGTGTGTTGCTGGTCATACCAAACTAAGGCTGTAGCACCAAAAACCTTGAGTGTATTCAACAAAGCAAAGGTTGCGTCTTGTCATCTGTAGGGAAAGCTTGTGTTGTTTCTTAGTTATGAGAGTTGGAAGTTATGAGTTCCTTGAAAAGTTATTAACAAAAAACAAATACAATGGAGAAGACCACCCGACTGTTGTATACATGGTATACCTGTAATAGTTATTTAGTTTGGTTGTGTGAATAAACAAGATGATTTCAAATCCTTATCTCTGTTTCTTGATAAAACGGCAAATACAAATAAATTAAGTATAGTTCTTTTATTTCCCCTACTGCCATTTTAATGAAGACTTATATTACATAGACTATGATTTGACACTTCCTGGGGTGAAAAAATAAAAAAAGGTACTCTTAAAAGATATATAATTTTATAGTAATAAAAAAATAATATATATACACACACTTTTACTCTTGTTTTGTTACCACGGACACCAGTTTACTCGTTTACATGGTTTTACCGGTGATTTAAGCGTAAAAACGTCGGTCGTCCCTGGGTGGGCTCGAACCACCAACCTTTCGGTTAACAGCCGAACGCGCTAACCGATTGCGCCACAGAGACGTCGCCATTATGTGGGGGCGTGGCCTCGATCTTCAGGTCCCACCCACCTGTTGTGGCCCTTTGCATTGTGGGTCTGATAATATGGCTGAAACGGTAATTAGGAGATTTTAAATCACGATTTGGTCCAAAGAAACAATCAGTGAATATTATTTCAAAAATATTCTAATCATACAATGAAAAATGAACAAATTCGCAAACAGTCAAAAAAAGCGCAACGACACAACGACTAAATGAAGTCCGACATTTTTAAATGTGCGGAAATTAAAATGGTAAACAATCATCAACTTCTCATGACCGGTAGGGGTACGAGGTGGCGCTAGAGTTACATGGAAACATCTCAAACTCCCAGAGTTATAAATCAGGAGGTGGTCTATGTTGGTTTCCATCCTCTTGTTTATTTGAATCAGTGGTTTTAAACCTTTATTGCTTGTGACCCCTTAACATGAAATAGTGCGTACTCTGTCTTAACCAAAGTCATTTATTTTATGGATAGGCCTAAAGAGGTACAATTATTCAGTAAACTACAGGGAAATAAGAAATGAGAGGAATAGTCTGAAAAAATAATCTGTTGTGTTGCAGAAACATATTTTTCTTTTTTCCTGAGATGTGGGGGTCCCAAACAATGGAAAAAGCAATTACTCCAGAACCTGAAAAAAAAAAAAAGATTCTGAGGCAAATCAAACGCTGATGAAACCTCGGCAAAGCTTTCAGTCTCCCATCATTTGAACCAATACTGGCTCACGCAAGACTAAACACAAATGTAACATGTCAGACTTTCACTTGAAACACTTTGTTGGGATGTGTAAAGGTAACTTTTTTCTCCATGGCCCCCCCCCCCCCCCCGCCGCGTGAACGTTATCTCAGGCTTATCTGCTCTCCGGGTTGCCTCGGCTCAGACAGCTCAGCTCTGAATGGAGCCGGTGTCTCCCTCTGTGTGTCACACTGCATAAAATCTGGGTTAGCCGGAGCGCAGCACCCAGGGGAGGCGCTTTTCCCTCTCATCCTCGGCATGTCTCCCTGCCAAACGGGCATGGCGGGGGGGGGGGGGGGGGGGAGGACAGTCACAGCACAGTAGTGCAGTGTGTCAGGGCCTGCGGCATTTGAGAGAGTCCTGGCTAGTTTCACCCTCCCCCCCCCAGATGCATAGTGGGACACATGCACAGTCATTGCTGCAAATACCTCACACACACACGGATGCTGTGGGTGAGGGTATATTGACTACACACACACACACACACACACACACACACTGCAGCCGTCTTGCCAGCCACCCAATCTGGTAACAACAGACACCTCAGTGGACATAGGCTTAGTGGGTGGGCAGGTGGTGGTGGGGGTGGGGGGGCTCTATACCGCTATACCCTGCACACATTCACACACATCTCCTCCCCTCTGTGTGTCTTGCGTTGCACGGCGTCTCTCTTGGCAGATGTGGCCGTTGGATCAGGCACTAACAAATTCCTCTCTTCTCATTTGTTGGGCGCGTGGGGAAGCCGAGCCGGAGCGGCTCAGGCACCTGTTGCTGCAGAGAGAGGGAGAGGGAGAGGGAGGGAGAAGGGGGTGAGGGTGGTGGTGGGGGGGGGGGAGTGTGCACAGCAGACGAGGCGTAATTGAAATGCTTGTTTACATGATATCCGGTTATCGCAGCCGACGGAGTAACACACGCAGGCAGAATGCAGAGAGGGTTGAAAAACCAAAATGATGCTCCGCGCGGTGTGGTGGCAGCGAGGCAGGCTGGGCTGTCGGCCGTGTGCTCAGGATGCCGCGGCCTCAGTCCAGGCTCTCACCGTCTGTCACGTGCCTGTCGCTGTTATCCTACCTGTGTCTCGTCTGCAGAAAAAAGGCACGAAACTCTGAATGGTTCATACGACATCCCATGAAAGTCGTGGCACTCTCACTCATAACATAACTACACATTTGTTGGGACATGTTAGAGCTTGTGGGTCAAATTGTTGCTTATTCAGTTGAATACCAAAGAGGAGGGAATATATTTATGGATAACTTGTTACAATAGTTCAATTTTTGCAGGCTCCTTCATTAATGCAGTGACATGCTGTGGCATGATTAAGTTGTAAAAAGTAGTTCAGGCCTACACATGTCAAGTGTGTGCATATTAAAACAAAACACATATATAATAATTAGTTATAAATTTGGTTGCAGTGGATTCTAAGCCTCCTGCATCCTGGACAGTCCAACTTTTTCACAGCAGACATTTTGACATATAGTAAGAAAAGCAGAAGTGTCACTAATAGCGTCCCTCTGAGCCGTGACAGTGAGTGACATCATGCACAAAACCAAGATCCTGAAACTGAAGCAGCTTAATGAATTTGATCCATAATTACTTCATTGTATTATTTACACCTGTGCTTTTCCTACTGTGACATGTCAAATTTTCTATGTTCTTTGAAAAAGACCTCAAGCAGCTCAGACATCTTAAAAATCTGAACATAAAATCCACTTATTGGCTTTTTTCTGAGGTTTCACAGTCTTCTGGTTTTGCTCTGAAGGCTGCTGGATACAATAAAAAGCTCCAAAAGCACCGATGGACCTTTTTGTTCAGATTTTTGATTTCTTCAACTATTTACAAGGTCAAGAATGAACTTTTTGCTCAAGTGAATTATAGTATTTTAGAGCTGAAGGGCTTACTATCATGTGTGACCAAAGATGCTGAGATATTCATGTGATTTATGGCATTAAAATCTTATTACTGATGAATGAATGGACCCTCAGTGCATCCAGGAAATACATATTTTAGACGCTTTGCTATTGCTTGTTTTCTTTTTTTAACGAAACAAACGCAATAGAATTAGCTGAATGCCGTGAAATGTACATGAATTGTTAAACTGCATGTATATTTTAACTTTTGGCTTCTTTTTAGCATAACAAAATATATAATGTGTTGCAAAAGCTCATCAGGATGCACGTTTCAATCCAATGCAGCTCTTTGTTCATAATATATCTACAGTCTGGGCCACAGTTTCTCCTGTCTGACCCCTATTTCACTGTGAGGCTTGAACGGGAAAGGCAAATCCAAATTCCTTTTGTCAAAACCAAAGTGCCCTGAGCAGTCACCGAGGGCTGGATGGGATCTCGGGATTCCCATGGCCTTACTGCCATCCAGTCCACGCAGCCGGCTGCTCATGCTTTTACAGTAAGTGTGCACAAAATCGCTTGTGGTCTGTCTGAAACCTCCCTATTAGAGATGGATTACGCCCTCTGAGCTGTTTAATAAGGCGCTTCAGAAAGGGGGGAATACACTTTGCATATTCTCAATTGTTTCCATCCCCACCACAAGTAGTTAATTTTTAAGCAATACAATCTGATGTAAGTCTGGGCATGGCTGCGGCAGATTTTCCCAACCCCCCTCTCTCAATCCCTCCCCAGCACTCACTCTCTCTCTCTCTCTCTCTCTCTCTCTCTCTCACACACACACGCTCACACGCACACGCACGCACGGGCACGCACGCAACCCCGCTGCTGCTGCTCCAAAATACTTTTTTTTTTTTTTTTTTTGCACAACGGCGGGGGCTCCGGAGAATATAAGGTGGCCATATTTGATAGATTTGTGTCGGGCTCTGCAATGCAGAAAGCGAGAGTTTTTTTTTTTGTGTGTGTGTGTGTGTGTGTTGTTTTTTTTTTTTTTTTTTTTTTTGCGTGTGATCTTGCGAGTTGACAGTGACACCAGACAAGTCTGTCGGATTCGTGACTGATCCGGACTTGGGGGGGGGGGGAGAGAGAGAAAAAGAGAGAGAAAGAGAGAGAAAGAGAGACAGAGAGAGAGAGAGAAAAGAGGTGGAGGAGAAGGGGAGGGGGGGGGCAGACAGAAAAGAAACAAACAAGTAACAATGTAACTAAACATGCAGCCACACACCCCTTTTTTCTTGTAACAATGTGTACGTTTTTAAGGAGGGAGGGGGCGCGGAGAGGGAGAAAGAGAGACGGGGAGAGATAGAGAGAGGAGGAGGGGGGTGCGTTCTGAAATAATATAGTCAGCCATTTTTTATGTAAGGGGATTTTTTCTTATTGGGGGGGTTGTTAAAAAATAAATATAAGAGGGCGGCCATCTTTGTTGCTCTGCCTAGTGTAAAATATTTCAAAACGCCCCCCACTTTTTTCAGTGCCGATTTGAATATTAAATAAATATCATACATTCGCGCAAGAATACGCTTTTTTTGAATACAAGGACGGATCCAATGACAGGGATATAATGTCCTCTCCTCTCCGGTCCTGTGAGGAAGACGAGGGCATGGTGGTTAATTCCGAGGGAGGAGATTTTGATGAAGAAGACGACGACGGAGACCTCGACGAGAACGCAAGCGACATAAACTCGCCGGCGGCGCCTCGGGAAACTGCAACGCCAGCCGCGCCAGGTACAGTAAAGAAGAAGAGAGAGGAGAGGAGGCAAAAAAAAAGAACTAAAAAAAAAAAAAAAACAACAAAAAAAAAAAAACTAGCCGGCAGGACCGGGCGGGAGCGCGCAGCCCCGAATAAAAACACACTTTACTGGCGCTAAAAGACGCTCGGGAGGGGGGGAAAAAAAAAGGGGGTCAGAGCTGGAAGTAGCCGCAGTTTGCGCCCCCTACCCTACCCCCCCCCCCCCCACCCGCACACACACACACCCGCACCACCACCACCCGCACCATGTCCGTGCTCCTCCAGGTCCGGCAGCACGGAGACGGAGACCAGCGGGGACGCGGGTGCGCGCATCACAGAAACAGAAACACACTTTAGTAGTCGAGATTTTTTTTTTTTTTTTTTTCATTATTTAGTTTTTTTTTTTTTTTTTAACATAAAGAGACACGTCTGACCACCTACAGCCGCCATGCATGCATGCGTGTGTGTGCATGTGTGTGTGTCGCCTCCCCTTTAGTTGTTGCACCTATATGTTGCTGTAGGTGCCATATTCGCGGCTGCGAGAGAGAGAGAGCGCGCTTCGGAAACACACACACACACACACACACACACACACAACTCCAGTTTGCAACAAAACGCAAAAAAAAAAAGAAAACTCTAAAAACACACACACACGCGCGGGCGGCCAGATGTGTTACTGTGTTGCTTCCTCCTCGCCTCCAGCTCATCCCAGCAAAAAGTTTAAACTAACTTGCCGCCGGTCGGAGCTTCACTTTATCCGCCATCAGAAGTCGTCTGTCCCTTAACAAGCCTCCCTCCCTCCCTCCCTCCTTCCTCCCCCCCCCCCCCCCCCCAGCTCCGCGACAGATCCCGGGACGTGCGGGACACGCCGACCTCGTTTTTCAGCGTGTGCGGAACATGGACTCCCGTGGCCGGAGGCTACACGTTTCCGATGCCCGGCCCGGGAGGAGACGATGCGTTTTTTTTTTGTTTTGTTTTTTTTTTGTGTGGCTGTGCAGACATGAAAATCGTGTTGGGAGACATAACTCCCCCCCCCACCCCCCACTGTGTCCGTGACAGGTCGAGATCAGACGCGGCCGCTTCACGCTGCTCACTCACAGGCCAGAAAGGTGTTCATGCAAATGTTCACTCAAGTGTCTGACTCCGTCGGAAACATCTTCTCTTTTTTTTTTGTTGTTGTTGTTGTTGCACCATACGTGGCGCTGATCTCTCGTCAAAACACGACTGACTGAATGCAAGTGACATTCTGGAAGTTTCTGTGACAGTGGAGCTGCACCCCGGGGTTGCAGCGAAAGTAAAAGGGTGCAGAAGACGGGGGGGGGGGGCTGGTTAACCACGCTGCAACAGTGCACGTCAAAAGAATAGCAGTGCAGCAGCTTGCAGTTTATTCATTAAAAAGACACAAAATAACTAGTAACGACTTGGTTGGGATGCATTGCAGACGGGAGAGGAACACTTAAAAGTCACAGTGCAGATGTCAAAATATGAGATCAAGTGTAATTTCCTGGATGAACATTAGAGGAATCATCCATGGCATTGTCTTTGGGATTAATTAGCTCGGCTCCGGACCCGCCGCCATGCTGCCAGACAGATAAATTAGTCTCGGGCTTCCCGACGAGGACCCTGACACCCTCACGACCCCCTTAGGAGCGGTGGTCGGGGTCCCGGCGCGGGAATAGCCCGGCGGGAGAGAAGTGTTTCCAGTTCACCGCCCCGTCCCCGCTGGCGGCCTCTGAATCACCGAGCCCTGCGTGCGTGCCGCCGCCGCCCCCGGCGCGTCCTCGGCGGCTGCGCTCTGCACGGATACGCGGGAAGCGGGGCTGGCTGTTGGAGTGAGGTGGAGGAAGAGGAGGAGGAGGAGGAGGGGGGGGCTCACCAACAAAGGCAGGCACACAGTAAAATCAAAATGTAGCCCATTTAAACAGGCTGGTTGCACTCCGGAGACCGCAGCCCATATTTTGGTTCTGCTTTAACGCTTTGCTGCATTTTGCCTTTTGAAGCTGAGGCCGCTGCCGCTTATGTGTCTTTATGTGTTTCTCTCTTCCTTCCCCAAGCCAGGTCAGGTTGCAGGTTAGATTGCTTTCCCCGTGGTTGTGATACTGCGCAGGCACCGCAGGGAATAACCGGCCTAATATTTCCACATCATGTGCAGCCTGAAAGCGGTGACACGGTCATGTATTTTAGATGCACTGTGGCTGAGAGTCTTCTATGAGATGAGGCTTTACAATATTTGTACTCACTTAAAAGTTTTGTTTTTTTTCCCCTGTCTGTTTTTACGCTTCAGGAATAAACACCGGACACTTTGTTTGTTTACTAAGGTGCTGGTCACACTTTTGCATTGCCACGAACCAATTATCTCCATGCTGTGGAACCACCAACACCAGCTGTCACATCAACTTACAGCCCTCTGACAAACTGTATCTAATTCAGCATGTGTCACAATTAAGACAAGGTCAGAGGTCGCCGAAGCCACCCTGCAGCTATCATGCAGCTTTTGTTGTGTGTAATTATGTTCAGCGGGGATTAGCCGGGTGTTGGGAAGCGTTTGAGAAGATTATTGTTCATCTGATTGTGATAGCTGTCTCTCTTTCACGCTTCCGTCCCTCCGCTGCCTGTCCTCCTACAAGAAGAGGCTGAGATATCAGACAGAGAGGTCCCGTGCAGGAAGAAAGGCCGGCCGAAGAAAAAGAAGGACATAAAGAAGAAAGACAAAGAAGGGAAGCCTGTAAAAGCGAAAAAACGCAAGAAGATTGTAAGTTTGTTAAGCTGTTATGCTTTGGATTTTGTTTTTTTTGTTTTTTTTACTTTCCTGAATCCATTACATTTAATATCTTCCTCTCTCAGGACAGCGATGTAGAGAGAGACTCCGACAGAGAACGAGACTACGGCTCAGACAGCGTAGCCAGCGACTATGGCTCTGGAGAGAAAAAGAAAAAGAAGAAACATAAAGAAAGGAAGGAGAAGAAAACCAAGAAGAAGAAAAAAGACGATGGGGACCGCGACAGCAGTCTGGAGGAGACAACAAAGGTAAGGAATAAAAAAAAGAAAAATCCAAGCAAAAAAGTCCACCCATTATGTTTCGGTCCTGATTGGTGGCTTCTTCTCAGCAACCGATAGAGCAGAAAACGTCGGCCCAGCTGGCGAAGGAGTGGGGTCTGGAGGATGTTGATCATACCTTCACAGAGGAGGACTACAGGGAACTCACCAACTATAAAGCCTTCAGCCAGTTCATGAGGTGCAGCATTCTCTCTTTTTTCCACATTGATATCATCATCGTCACATACACATACAGTGTTTTTCAATGTGTTGGAAGTAGTGTTGTCACGGTGATGGAGTTATAGCCGTGTTATGGTCAATCTCACGTGCCAAAAGAGCTCGTTTGTGTGTGTTTAAGTACCACTTTTAAAGTAGCAGGATGTGGCGTTAAAATGCCCGGTATTATCCGGTATTCACTGTTTTCATACTCTTTAAATATGCCCTTGCTTGTGAGTTGCTGAGCGGAAGCAGTTGTGGCTTGAAACCTTTCAAACTGATTGGAAGGATTTCAGGAATTTAAGGAAAGTGTTTAAGTTTGTATAAAGTTTCAAGCCGCAAGAGCGCAGCCTCCCTCTGCATTGGCAGCACCGTTCAACAAAAACTGTCCACAGTGAAACTAGTAGCAGTATATTAAGGTGGCGTGGGCTGAAAACAAGAGCACAAGTAGTATAACTTGCCTCTGTCTTCCTCTGGCAGCACTGTCTTTATCACCCCAGCTAGTTGTGCTTTTCAACAGCAGTGCTGTCAGTGTGTCAGTGGCAGCCTGATACTCGGCCTCTGTGGCTGACTCATACCTGCTGTGACTGTGATAACATGATTTAATCCAAAACATCCACTGCATGTATATGTTGGAAAGTTATTTGGCTGTCAGACTGAGTTTTAGTGGAAGACTGAAGTCATCTCAGCCAATGGTGTATGGTCCCCCCCACCTCCTCCCCAGGCCAATGATAGCCAAGAAGAATCCTAAGATCCCCATGTCAAAGATGATGACCATCCTGGGGGCCAAGTGGAGGGAGTTCAGCTCTAACAACCCCTTTAAGGGCAACGCCGCTGCTGTCGCGGCAGCTGCAGCAGCCGCCGCGATCGCTGTCGCCGAGCAGGTCTCCGCAGCAACCGCCTCGCCTGAGCCGCTGCCGCAGCCGCCGCCGCTCAGAAAGGCCAAGACGAAAGAGGGCAAAGGTCAGTGTTCAGGTTTAGCCCTGCTGCCCTCGTTCCACTGTACCCCTTCAGCATCTGAGTCAGTTTGGACTGTTTGTTACGCAGGAAAGCAGACATAGCCGTAAAATACAAAAAACTGACCCTAGATCAGAAGATCAGGGACAGTGTACTGTTTTAAAGGCACATGACACAACAATCTTCTGTAACACATTCTGATGTCTTGTGAACAGATGTTGTTTGCTTATATTGTGGTTTACATGCTAGTATAAGACAATAAACTAAGCGTACCATGGGTCAAAACCTCTAATTTACTTTTACTCTTTTTGTTAATACATATTACTTACCACCTTCTCATTCTTTTATGTCAAATGTTGCATATGATCTTATGTGTCCAGGCCCTGGCTATAAGAAGCGCAGTAAAAGTCCTCGAGTGGCAGACAAGAAAAAGGCTTTGGCTGTAGCAAAGGCTAAAAAGATGGCACCCATCCGTATCAAACTATCGCCTATCGGTGCCAAGAGGAAGAAGAGTTGCTCAGTGAGTATACAGCTTGGTCGTGTCCCTTCTCTGCCTTCATAACAACTTCTTTTTCCTCTCTCTGCTACCTTTTTTACCCCCTTTTTTCTCTTTTTTTTTCTTTCACTCGCTTCCGCGACCCTTTCCTGCCCTCTGTCAGAGCGAGGATATGGATGAGGATGAGTCCGAGCAGGAGGACTCCAGCGTTCATAGCTCGTCGGTTCGCTCTGACAGCTCTGGCCGTGTCAAGAAGAACAAGCGAGGACGGCCTGCCAAGAAGAAGAAGAAAAGTAAGCACAACCTGCCTGTTATATCAACAATATGTAATTATAAATGATATACAGTCTAGCACGTCCGCATCCGTTTTTAAGGCTGAGAATATTCTCTGCCATAATTGCTTTAATTTATATGTGAATTATCTTCAGACATCTTTTTTAGACATTTCTGTCTTCTATCTTTTCGTGCTTGTCTCGCAGTCCCAGGGGAAGAGGAGGGGGACGGCTACGAGACTGATCATCAGGACTACTGCGAGGTGTGTCAGCAGGGCGGAGAGATCATCCTGTGCGACACTTGTCCTCGAGCTTACCACCTCGTCTGCCTTGAGCCCGAGCTGGACAAGGCCCCCGAGGGCAAGTGGAGCTGCCCGCACTGCGTGAGTACAACTGCACAAGAACACGTCCGCACGCCGCTTTGTATGTACGATTCCCCCTAAGCATCCTTATTTGCATATTCATCTCCAAGCGACATGTCTACTTGGCCAACCTGAGTGAAAAAACTGTTAAAAGCGGTTTGTTTTGACTTGCTTGGAGCACCAGATGAAAAGAGGCTTTGTAGCCGCATCACGAATCTCAGTGGAGAGCTGGCTGCATTCAGACACACAATCCTGCCCAGGCAAAGACGGATACCTGACGTGGTGCTGTGGCTGTAGATCTATTCAGCAGTGGCACAAATAAACCCCACTGCTCACTTTTTTGGTTACCATGACACAGTGAGATGTTTTGTCTCTGTACTAAAACAAGTTAGATTGGTCAGCTCAGTGAGGGTGAACTATATCAGCACTTCAAGAAAGCCTGTTCATTTTATTTTTCAATTTATTCTGTTGGAAAATGAGCCAATCACAGTGAAACTTGGTAAAGTCTATGTGTTGTTCTACGTGTTGTTTTATGCCGTCGTTCTCAGGGTTGAATCTAAGTGAATTTAATGTGGACTGCCCAGGTGTTTGGTGGATTTGTTGTGTGCATGTGTTGGAAAAATACTCACAATGACATTATTAGCTTCTCTTTTTGCATTTTATTGAATAGTTGTGACAGGGAAGAAAACACTGTTGAAACAAATAAATGTAGTTCACATCCTTGTGAAATTGATCCTTTTTTATTAATATTAAAGTCGACACACTACCAGCTGCTCGTTATCAGTCGTTGCCTGTCAAGGTGCCAAATTTCACCAAAGCTGCAACGCGCAAGTAATAATTTCCCCTTTCACTCATTTTGAACATTTCACTAATCAAACCAAACACCAAGACAAAGCGCTAATTTATTTGCAATTTGCGCGCAACAGTCATTGACGATATGACTGTCTGTGATTCTCCCAAATCGTGTTTGTAAAACGGGCAACCAGAAGCTCAGTAAGCAACTCACATCCAGCTTTTCTTCTGCACAAAGGAAAAGTCCATCAGCTGCCGCAGTTTAATACTTCCTCTCCTCCAGACTTGTAGCTTTCTCTCCACCTACCCAGAGCCAGGTTTAGAGTTTGACTTGGCAATTAAGGGGGCAATGTTGTTATAGTCAAATATACTCATTACTAATAAATACCTCATAAAGGAGACCACAAATATGCTTAGCATGGCCTGACATCCAGTCTCTACTAGATTAGTGTTGCATAACTCCGGTAGTTTAGATCAGGCAGTTGCATGTCTTCCTCAAGGGCATCATGTCTGTGATTATAAAGGAAGGCATGTGCTGGTCTTCCACCTCTGGTTCTCCTTCTTGTCTTGTTACTTATAGCCAATAAGAAACCCTAGACATCACCTGGATCCACATTGACTGTTAATCTTGTCAAACAAACTGGTATTCTAAAAGTTTAACTCAGTTGAGATGTCAATCAATCAATCAAATGTTTCCTTTTTCATCCTTTCCCAGGAAAAAGAGGGAATCCAGTGGGAAGCAAAGGACGAGGACTATGAGGATTTTGAGGAGGACAGCGAGGACAGAGTGATATCAGAGGTCGGCCTGGGGATCCCCACGGGGGCGGAGGAGGAGGATGACGACCACATGGAGTTCTGTCGGGTGTGTAAAGACGGAGGAGAGCTGTTGTGCTGCGACACCTGCACCTCCTCCTACCACATCCACTGTCTAAACCCGCCGCTGCCAGAGATCCCCAACGGAGAGTGGCTGTGTCCGCGATGCACGGTGAGTTGCTTCTGTTTCATTTCACTGCTATTTCTGTCTTATTCAGGACTCTCTCTCTCTCCATACTCTTGCTGTAGTTTAATTGTTGATTCACAGGCTTACAAATTGGGACTCATGAGTCACTTATATGATGGAAGCGGATTGTTCCCATCTTCTCAGACTTAGACAAAATGGGAGTAATAGGACATTAAATCCTAGCCCTGACATTAATAAACTCACTCTATTTTCTTTTCAGGACTTTCACATTGTTTGTTTTAGTTTCAGCTTTTTGCATTATTCTGACTCCTTAAATGTCAGATATATGAAAGACCCGATTAAGGTAGTGATTAGAGTCGCTTTTTCCGCAGCTAGATTTCTCCTAGAAAAAGACGATTTTCATGGCCATGTATACACTCACTAGAGTGTTGCTGAGACAGGATGGCAGGATGGAAGAAAAAATCATTACACGTAGGAATTAATTTTACTTCAAAGTCTGACTAAAATGGAAGTCTAAGTAACTCAGTTTACACAGCTAAACAATTACATTTAGACAAATTTATTAACACTGACGCTGATTGTGTTGTATGATTTCCTGCACAACCTGACGTCTCCCAGTAACCTGGTTTCTTGAGTGCATGTACTGATTTTCTGTCAAAATGTCTTTAATGCCCGTCGCTGTTGTCGATTGTTTGGGAGAACCCCGAGAAACATCTTATCAGTAAGTGTATCCCCCCCTCCAGTGTCCGCCAATCAAAGGACGTGTCCAGAAGATCCTCCACTGGCGATGGGGTGAACCTCCGCCTCCCATCCCTGTTCCCCCGGCCCCTGACGCCCCACCTGACGCCCCACTACCACCGCCCATGAAGGGCAGAGCCGAGAGGGAGTTCTTTGTCAAGTTGACTGGGCAGTCCTACTGGCACTGTACCTGGATCACTGAGCTACAGGTGAGAGAGAAAAGATCAATGGAGGGGTTGGTGCAAAGTGATCCAAGAATAATAATAATGTGAGAAATTTCTGTTCACAATGTTTTAAAGCAAACACAAGAATGCAAAAGCGGAAGTGTTTTCTGCACTATAAACTGTAGTGCTGTTTGAACATGTTCTTGCACTGAATCTAGAACAGTGTGAAACTTGTGAAGCACTGGATTGTTTAGACTCTACAGGCCTCTAAAAATCCTTCAAATAAAATAATTCAAGAAGGAAACTACCTCTTTAGTTGAAGTGCACAAAAATCTTACCTTTTTCCCTCCAGCTGGAGATCTTCCACTCTGTGATGTACAGAAACTACCAGAGAAAGACGGACATGGACGAGCCTCCCAGCCTGGATTACGGGTCAGGCGGAGAGGACGAGAACGGAGTGGGAAAGAGCGAGAAGAGGAGGGCCAAGGACCCCCAGTACGCCATCCTGGAAGACAAGTACTACAGATATGGCATCAAGCCTGAGTGGATGATGATCCACCGCATCATCAACCACAGGTAAGGGAGTATCTGGTCTTCCGTGTAACGTTATTTCAATACTTAGATTAAGTTCTTAAAAAGTATCGTATTAGAGTACTTAATTAGTTTAAAACACGCCAAGCAATACAGCTTCAGTTCCTGAGTGTATTGTCATTGATTTATAAAGTAACCCAGGGTCAGCCAATGAGATTTATTTAACTTTTTAAACATATACCATTTACAATTTTTCATTTAGAGCAAAGCAGGATATTGTTTTCGGTCCGTTTAAGTTAAAATGTGCGGTTAACAAGATTTTAAAAACTGTATGCATGTCCCTGCCAGTGTGGATAAGAAGGGGACGTATCACTACCTGGTCAAATGGAGAGACCTGACGTATGACCAGTGTACCTGGGAGAGAGATGACCTGGACATCCCTGACTTTGCAATTTACAAGGGCAACTACTGGAGACACAGGTAGGACCTGTTGGAAACATATTTCACTCCCACTGACTTTATTATTGCAAAAAACAAACCACTTTTAATTGTAAGAAGTAAGAGCTGCCTTTAGGGTAGATTAATGCATAGTTCAATTATGCCCATATACACATTTATTACTCACATTTACATATCTTCTTGTTTTCCAACAGAGACTCGATAATGAAGGATGACCCAGACAAACCCAGGAAGATGAGGAGCAAGAACCTGGAGGGTGAAGAGGAGTCTCCTGCCTCACCGGTCACTGATGTGAGTTAACTGTAGCTCTAGTTTCACTATCATGAGGGCAGAAGAATGTTTTAACTTGAATTTTTTTCTTTTCTCTCCCTCCTTTTTGTGCTCTGCTTTTGCCCTCCCAGCCTACGATAAAATACGAGGAACAGCCAGACTTTGTGACATCGACGGGTGGGACGCTGCACCTGTACCAGCTCGAGGGTCTGAACTGGCTTCGGTTTTCCTGGGCTCAGGGCACAGACACCATCCTGGCAGATGAGATGGGCCTCGGCAAGACCATCCAGACCATCGTCTTCCTCTACTCGCTCTTCAAAGAGGTACCGGAGTCCTATTCTTGTCCCTTTCACCTCCTTGTGAAGGCTGACACTGAAAGTATGAATTCTTCCTCCTCCTCTGTCTCCTAGGGCCACACTAAGGGTCCGTTCCTGGTCAGCGCTCCGCTCTCCACCATCATCAACTGGGAGAGGGAGTTTGAGATGTGGGCGCCCGACTTCTACGTGGTGACGTACACGGGAGACAAGGACAGCCGAGCCATCATCAGAGAAAACGAGTTGTCCTTCGACGACACGGCTGTCAAAGGAGGAAAGAAGGCCTTCAAACTGAGGGTGAGGAGGGAAGAGGGAGGGTGTGGACACGAGAGCGAAAATAAATGTGTGTTCGTAATAATTCCTGGCAAACTTGAACTCAAAACTAACAGAATTTGTTGGTTTTACATATGTGACGAGTGCCTAACAGTGGAAACCATAATTTGAACATTTGCCATAATCTGATATTAGTATTGGAAAAATATTCATAGTAATATTGTAATATGTATCGATTACAACCATATGGCCCAGCCCTAATGTTTTCTTCACCTCCTACAGAAGCCCTGAAGGGACATGGAGAATAAAACAAGAGTTAAACCTGTTACCAGAGCATTAAACATTAACCATCATATTGTGAAAAAACAAATAATAAAATAATCATAACATAATATAACATGGAATCCTACTCTCCTTCCTCTTATGTGTCCCTCTTATTTTTCTGCAGAGAGACTCTCCTATCAAATTCCACGTGCTGCTGACCTCCTACGAGTTGGTGACCATCGACCAAACGGCGCTCAAGTCCATCGACTGGGCTTGTCTTGTGGTGGACGAGGCTCACCGCCTTAAGAACAACCAGTCCAAGGTTTTTAAAGAATTTAGAACATATACAGTACACTGGGACTCTTTACACTTAAAAAATTAAACTTGTCAGCGCTCTCTGGTGGACAAACTATGTAATGGCAACGGTCTACTGCTTGGTTCTTCTTACTTAAATTAAATTGACTTTATTATACCAAAATAATCGACTCAGTATCAGTACTGCTTTTTAGGGAGTCCTGGGTACTTACATTGAAAACAATAAACCTTTAAGTCAATACTATGTATATTACATTGATAATGATGGCTGCAATGACAACAAATAGGTTACTGAATGAAGTATATGACACATACTTTATAGTTATATGTTGTAGTACCTTTACATCGTACAAGCAAAATTATAGTATTGTTAAACATTTATATGAAAAAAAATTGCAGAGTTTAACTTTTCTTGTGTCTGCAGTTTTTCAGGCGTCTGAACGACTATAAGATCGACCACAAGCTGCTGCTGACGGGAACTCCTCTACAGAACAACCTGGAGGAGCTTTTTCACCTGCTCAACTTCCTCACACCCAACCGCTTCAAGTAAGACTCGTCACACACATATATACAAACTTAAAACATACATTCCAATAATGTTTATTGCTGGCTAAAATAATAAATATTCATTTTTTCTATAGAATACTGAATATCATAATTTACTTTTTCTGTGATAATTCATTAATGGAGTCAAATAATTTGAACCAAGAACTCAATATTACCAGCATTACCAGTCCCTTCATGCAGTCCATCTCTATGTACAGTAACCTTGAGGGCTTTCTGGAAGAGTTTGCCGACATCTCCAAGGAGGACCAGATCAAGAAGCTCCACGACCTGCTGGGGCCTCACATGCTGCGGAGGCTGAAGGCCGACGTCTTCAAGAACATGCCCGCCAAGACCGAGCTGATTGTCAGAGTGGAGCTGAGCCCTATGCAGAAGTACGACACACGCGAGGGTTTAGGGGGAAATGTGGAAATAGGCTTGTGATGGGAAAAACTAGGGAACATTCCCCACTAACTACATCATTGACCACGCAGCCAACATTTTCTTAAACAAGCCACTGAGAAGATGCTCAGTGGAGGACTGTCCTAGTAAGTTTGGTTTTGGTTTTTGCTGGTCAAAGAATCTGGACTGAAAGTGACTTTTTTTAGACACCCAGGTTAAATTTGTTGTAAAATATCGGGTCAAGGAAGGGCCACAAAAAGGGCCCTCTAACCAGGCACAGCACCAGGATTTAAATTTTGGATGTGACAAATTAATTTTGGCTCAGCCTTTTAATAAGAGAAGTTTACACTGTTTGCCTTCCTTTGACGATTTCCAACTAGTAGTCTCGCTAAAACAGAAATGACTGATATCGTGCTGTGGAAGGCCACTAGCGCGTCTGGTCGATTATAACACTTTTTTTTTACAGTTTGTATTTATTAGAAGCAGCACATGCGGGTATATTGCTCAAATCGTGCAAAAATGAAACCTAGAATCCAATCTATCATGTTTATTTTTGCTGTGGATTGTGTAAACTAATACATCCATTCCTTTACAGCACTGACATTTTAATTCTATTTAAGCAAATACCATCTTGTTCGGATGATCTGGCTTGATTATTATTTAAGTTAATCGCAAGGAGAGAGAGAGAGAGACACTGCTGTGGTGAGCTAGATTGACTTTTAACAGGAGAGAGAGTGTGAATTCATAATAAGGGCAATATAGAGACGATGAAGTCATGCAGGAGTTTCCAGCTTTGCCTCCCGTCTTTAGCTATGAAATCAGACCGGGACTGCATCTGCATTATAAACCGTTGAGAAATGCGTTCTACACAGCTGGAAACTGACGTGTTGCCAGACAAAAGCCTAAATTAAAACACACAAAAATTGGTATTCTTAATAATATATCTCATAAATAACATGATAAAACCCAGGCTCAGTATAGACTAACAAATTGTGCAGTGAACCCCACTCACACACTCTAAACGATCTAACACCAGCTCCCCTCCTACATACACACACACACACACACAATATAAATTAAAATTAGTTAATCCGCTGGAATAATTTGTTAAAAATACATATTTGTGGGGATTTGGAGATCCTCCTGTCCTGGGCATGAGCACGACACATGGCAGGCCTGTGTCGGTGGTTTACATTAAATATGTGTGTTTTTTTAAAAACAGGAAATACTACAAGCTGATTCTGACCAAGAACTTTGAGGCTCTGAACTCGAAAGGCGGAGGAAACCAGGTCTCCCTGCTCAACATCATGATGGACCTAAAGAAGTGCTGCAACCACCCCTACCTCTTCCCCGTTGCCTCCATGGTGAAAACAGACACACAAACACACACTACAGTAAAATATAAAGCTTTAATAGAACAATTGATGAAAAATCAATGTTACCTAATTTCTTATGGTAAATCCAAACTATTCACCTTCTGTTTGATCACACAGAAAGTTTCAGTTAACCATATACTTATTTTCAAACCATTTTCTTTGAATTATTTCTGAATTACAGAAGAGAGACACCCTGTGGTGATGTTCGGTAGTGCTTTTGTATCAAATTTGTACTTTTAAGACATAACATGTGGTTAAAATCACAGCTGTTGTTATTTATTTTTATTAGACCTCACATCATTTTCATTAATTTATCATCAATGTAGCAGGAAAGAATTGTTGTCACATCATACAGCAGAGAATCACGCTGTGTTCTTTTATTTACCACATGGTATTGGTTTCTGTGTTTGTAGGAAGCCCAAAAAACCCCCAGCGGTGCTTACGAGGGGTCGGCCCTCACTAAGGCCTCAGGGAAACTGATGCTGTTGCAGAAGATGCTGAGGAAACTGAAAGACCAGGGCCACCGAGTACTGGTCTTCTCGCAGGTACACACTCACAAGGACACACATATACAATATGCATAAATACAGGCAAGTATATGTACACACACACACACACACACAGACACCACATGCACACAGCCATTCACAGATGCTACACTGGTCCCCTGACGCCTCCAGAAGGCTCAAAACCAGACTGATTCCAGCTGTGCGTGTGTAATCAAGCATAGATGAAAACGTTCACACATGACCAGCTTTCTTCCTCTCTTCCATTTAAAGATGACTAAAATGTTGGACTTACTAGAAGATTTCCTGGACCACGAAGGCTACAAGTATGAGAGAATTGATGGAGGCGTCACAGGAGCGCTCAGACAAGAGGCCATTGACCGCTTCAATGGTGAGATACTGGATGATGTGCAGTCATTAAAGGTGCAGTAAGTTCTCCATTGACCAGTGTTGATCTCTATTGGTGACCAGTATGATTTACATCATTATCAACATTCTCAGATACAAACTGTTCTCTTCAGTATTTCCGTAAAGTTGACAGAAACATTTTAAGCATCTTGGAACGCTAGAAATGCCTAATGTTTGTTTTGGCTTTATTGGTTTAAGAGTTGGGCTATTTCAGACTTCCAAGCTGGTTTTTTTTTTGTTTTTTTTTTTGATAAACACAGATTGCTGCTTTCTATTGCTTTGCAGATGGAAATGCAAGTAGATGGTAGAAGGTGATGGGGGGTCAGACAACAGGATGAGAACCGAGAATCAGTTGCTAGAAGCCAAAATGCCTGTGAATTATTTTGCTGTAAAACCAGTCACTACAATTATTAATGTCTGTGAATTACAAAGGCTGATGAGTGCTGGGTCCCTGCTGAGTTTGTTTTCAAGTAAAACTTGGCTTCATCACAATGCAGCAATGCAGTTGTTGGCAACAAATTGCATTAGATTATACAGTATGAATAATAGCCGAAGGATGAGTGCTGAGGGAAAAAAACTTCCCAAAACTTTACTGGAATGATTAAAGTTCCAGTATCAGGCAAATGACCAACAATGTGACAACAGATAAGATATATACAGTGTTCAAACAAAAAATATACAACCACACTTACAATATGACCCTCCAAATAGTTGCACAGAGGTTATAGAAATCACAAAAATACATACAATATTTTAATATATATATATATGAATATTTCAAGTATTAAAAAAACAAACAACAACACTACACAGATTAGATCCCACTGACCAGAAATCAATATTCCCTGAAGTGAGAACCCTATTACCCCCATAATGATAACATAAGTTTGTGGTGTCTCTAGGATCCTGTCAATAAAGAGAAGTCATTAATGTTACTGGCTGTTTGTTTCTCTCACACACTCTCTGTCTCTCTGCTTGCAGCTCCTGGTGCTTGTCAGTTTTGTTTCTTGCTCTCCACCAGAGCTGGAGGTTTGGGCATCAACTTGGCCACAGCGGACACAGTCGTCATCTTTGACTCTGACTGGAACCCTCACAACGACATACAGGTACTACAGACGGGCAGCTGCTGAGGGAGGAAACGATTCAGTACGACACAAACCTCATGTTTTGGCTTCATCCCTCTCTGCCCAGGCGTTCAGTCGAGCCCACCGAATCGGGCAGGCCAACAAGGTGATGATCTACCGCTTTGTGACGCGAGCCAGCGTGGAGGAGCGCATCACCCAGGTGGCCAAGAGGAAGATGATGCTGACTCACCTGGTGGTCCGGCCAGGCCTGGGATCCAAAGCTGGCTCCATGACCAAACAGGAACTGGACGACATCCTTAAGTTCGGAACAGAGGAGCTCTTCAAGGATGAAGTAGAAGGTGAGGTTATTTTTCAAAGTGAAAAGAAAGTGAAGAATATTTTGTCGTGGAAAATTAGGATTTCCAGTAAAATGTAATATTGTGGGAATTTGGAGCTTTAATGTTTGGGTCAAAGTTGGAGTGTAATTCTAATAGGGGAGAGTTGGCAGGCTTCTACTCTTGCATGAAGTTATTTTGTCAAACACACTCACTTTAATATCCTTTCATCTTGACAGATTTAGCTTGAAGACACGCTTGCCTTATTCTGGTTTTATTGATGATACAGTTGGTTGACAAGAAAGATAAATTTGACTGGAAGAGCAGGACAAGTCATTTCCAATTCCGATCTCCCCATGTGGCAGGTATGAAGAACAGTTCGGGGGAAAAAGTTGAGGACGAGGGCAGCGTGATCCACTACGACAGCGTTGCCATCGAGAGGCTGCTGGACCGAAGCCAAGATGCCACAGACGACTCGGACGTCCAGAACATGAACGAGTACCTCAGTTCCTTTAAAGTGGCCCAGTACATGGTCCGGGAGGAGGATAAGGTGAGAGGGAGGAAGTGAACCGGATGTTACCAATATTAAGATCGACTTTATGGTTAAAAAGTGGTATTTTTATATTGTGTGTGTATTGTTTTCCAGACACTATAGTTACACACACGACAAGATAAATTAGACTGAGGGACTCCCAGATTGTTTGCGGTTTCACATGCATGTTTTCATGTTCAAGTTTCATTTAAGGCATGACCTCTCTCTTTTTATAAGGGTGGCTGTGGTCCACATGTCGGAGTGTCCTTGGGCTCCCGGTGGTCTGTTTTGGATAAAAGCGCTATTAAATGCAGCCATTTTTATTCTCCCAACACACAAATATGCCCTCATATGAGTTATAAAATGACAGGAGAGAGAGGGAGAGAGAAAAGTTTATTTGGTCTGTGTTTTATTATGGTTACACACTAGATTAAGAAATACACACAGATCTCTCAGCAACACTCAAGTAGACTCCTCACACAGATTTCATGTATTGCTGAATAAGGCCGAAAACACAGAAAAGTACTGGAAAATACTTTTTTGATAATCAATTAAAAGTAAGTTATGTATTTGCACTCCGAAGAATCTGCATGTGTCTGTGGTTGTACATCCACTGGAGAGAAGCTTTAACTGGCGTCGACTTTTCTGATCCTCCAGATGGAGGAAATCGAGCGGGAGATCATCAAACAGGAGGAGAACGTGGATCCAGATTATTGGGAAAAACTGTTGCGGCATCACTACGAGCAGCAACAAGAGGACCTGGCGAGCAAACTGGGTAAAGGCAAGAGGAACCGCAAGCCTGTCAACTACAACGATGCTGCACAGGAAGACCAAGGTAGGGACTGGGTTTGGACCTGGTTCACATGATCCTCAGGATGATTAAGCATAGGATAAAAACTTTTATTGTTAAGATTTATTATTCTAATCTCATGATCTTATTAGAAATAGTAAGTTTTTACATGACATGTCTTTTGTTCGAGTTATTGCTTGCACAGTGGAAGTGAATGGGCCTGGCCTATTGACAGACCACCATGTGCTGTTTCAGAGTGGCATGCTGACATTTCAGATAACCAGTCCGAGTATTCAGTGGGCTCCGAGGAGGAGGACGAGGACTTTGACGATCGGCCAGAAGGTAAGGAGAGATAATAAAAAGAGACATCAAACCGAGCAGTGCAGCTCGTGAACGGTGAAAGATGCCGGTTGGAACACACACACACTCTCAGGTCTGTGTTAAATTACGGATTGAAATTGATTTAGTTGTTACAGTTGCCTGGCAGAGTCAAGCAAGGTAGATTGCCAAAAATGCAAACCTCCATCCACCTCCTCTCAGGCAGATAGCGGAACCTAAAACAAACGTTATATCTCCCTCCCCTTCCATATTTTATTCCTTTGTGTATTCTTACCCTCCTTTCTGTTGCCTCCTGTTACCTGCAGGTCGAAGGCAGTCGCGTCGCCAGTTGAGGAATGAGAAGGATAAACCTCTGCCTCCTCTTCTGGCCAGAGTGGGAGGCAACCTTGAGGTTTGTACAACTCTCTGGAACCAGTTCTGCTTTTCATTTTGTGTGTTTTTTTTATTGTGGTATTACTGGAATCTGTCAGTTTTGTTTCAAGTCGAACTTGCACTCTTAGATATTTGCGAAATATACAACAATCTTAAATTGGAGATGGCAGCAATTACATCTCCAACAACTCTGAACCTTCCAAGCTCATTTATCATCTTGTTACTAGTGCACATGATTATAATGGCCTGCATTGTTCAAGTGAGGATCCAACGTTTATTTTACCATTATTAAAATAATAAAGGATCCAACGTTTATTTTAGCATTATTAGGCAGTCAGACCTATTCAAACAAGGCCTTGGGAAGTTAGAGAAATACATGGATCTCTCTTCCTGACATTTTCATGCCTTCCAGAGTAATAACAATACACAGCTACATTCTAACAGACTGGCACTGTTTCCACTGCGCAGACAATGCCATGCTCAGCAATAACTAAAATCTATACTACAATACTGTAATTTCCATCAATAGGTGCTGGGCTTTAACACACGCCAGCGAAAGGCTTTCCTGAATGCAGTGATGCGCTGGGGGATGCCATCGCAAGACGCTTTCTCCTCTCAGTGGCTGGTCAGAGACCTCAGGGGCAAGACTGAGAAAGAATTCAAGTAAGTTAAAGCTGTACTGATTGATTGTTCAGACAATCTTTCTCCATTTATATCCGTCCTTTAACCACATATTTGTCCTCTTCTTCTTCTTTGCCAGGGCTTACGTGTCTCTCTTTATGCGTCACTTATGCGAGCCAGTGGCTGATGGGGCCGAGACATTCGCAGATGGCGTGCCGAGAGAGGGCTTGTGTCGCCAGCCAGTCCTCACCCGAATCGGCGTCATGTCTCTCGTCAAGAAGAAGGTCAGCCCAAAGCTTTTCGCCTTTCTAGGTCAAGACAAATGTGATGAATGAAGCAAGTTATGACACTCAAGGTGTAATCAGTCCTGGTTGATTTTATGACATCTGTACAGTAGTTATTGTGGTAAGTTTGATTTAATACAGCAAACACTCCTTCACAGGTACTTTGTCATAAATACAATAGAAAGAAACTAGTGTATCTGACCATAAATAGTATCAAAAACCAGGTTTGCTTTCATGAAAATCTAAAGGATTATAAGTTAAATAGGGTGCCAGCACTTGTCTGCAGGCCCATACAAAGTAAAAATATGTCTTAAATTCAACAAATTACAAAGACAATATAGTCTTACTGTATTTGTGAAGTGAAAAATCAACCGTGACATCTTGAGATGTTCTGATCATCCTACTACTTTCAGTTTGCCAGGTTACTTTAATTTATCCAAACATCTTCAATCCAGTTTTCAGTCCAACTTGTTGAAACCTGCTGACATCCTGATCTGCTATCTGTGCCAGGGGGAATGTATGAAATACTGCCAGGCGAACAGGGCATGTGGGTGGTGAGTTTAAATAAGGTGGTATTAGGTAAAGTGAGTGTGTGCCAAGCTTTTTATTTTGCTGAGTGTTTCGTGTCCAGATCCAGGAGTTTGAGCACATCAACGGGCGGTGGAGTCTTCCAGAGCTCAAGCCTGAGGTCAGCATAGACAAAACCTCCTCCAGGGCCTCCTCTCCTGCCGTGAAAACCGCCACGCCCACCCCTGATGCCAGCTATAACACCACACCTTGCACCTCCAAGCCAGGTAACCAAACATACACAATCACACTCAAGAGATCCAGCAGGGGGCACTCCATGTAAAGGGCATCAGATAGAGTTGGAGTTGAATCTGACCTGCAGTAATGTGTGTGTGTGTGTGTGTGTGTGTGTGTGTGTGTGTTTTTGCGTGTGTGCGTTTATTTGTCCAAACATTTGCAGCAACCCCTGCTCCAGCCGACAAGCTAGAAAAGAACGGAAAAGAGGCAGAGAAAGAGGAGGATAAAGAGGAAGGCGAAGGCCTGTTTCACAGAGAGAAAGTGAAGGAGAGAGAGAGGGATGAGGGGAAAGACGCGGACAGCAACAGGACTGCAGACATTGAAGAGGTTGGACACTGTCCTCAAAACAGCAGGCATTACAGTGTTTTATGAAATCTCAATGTTGTCAATAAGAGAAGCAGATGGAATTACACATTCCTGTGCTGTCTGGTTTTTTTGCATGTGTTTTACCACAAATCCCATATACTTAACGTTACTTTCAACATTATTCCAAGCAATGCCATCGTTTTTATGTTTTTTTTTTACATTTCTTCAGTCATTGGTTTCTGCTCTCTTTCATACAACTTGAAAATCAAAATGTTGTGTATTAATCCATGCTTTTGATGGAATTATACAATTAAAACACAAACAAAACCACTGTGCTTTGGAAAATAGTCATGGGCATGTAAATGTAATAAACTAAATAAATTGTGTGGCCATCAATCATAATAATAATAATACAATTCAACATTTTTTTTTCCGTAAATGCTGATAAAAGCCTTAATCTGAATAATTTACCATATAACAACAAGATAGACTCAAGCATTTTGTGCTACTTTCCACAGCTTTCCTTAAAAAAGATATCACAAAACGCGTCCCCAAATCAGAAAACTGAAGGCAAAGAGGAGAGTGACCTTAAAGACGAAGAGAAGAAAGGATCAACTGACGCTCCAGCTTCCACAACAGAGGAGAAAAAAGTACAAGAGGAGAGCAAAGAGGAGACAAAACAAACAAAGCAAGACGCAGAGGTCAAGGAAGAGAAATCAGGTTAGAAAAAAAACATTGAAAAGAAATAAGCCGACACAAACAGATAAAGCAGGTTTGTTTGGAGCATTGACACAAATCTTCCAACGTAAATTGTAATGTCTTTTCCTGCAGAAGGAGAAAAAGCAGCACAGGAGAAGGAAAAAGACAAAGAGAAGCGGGGAGAGACACCCACGGCAACGGAAGCGACAGATGCCAAGGATAAGACTGAGGTGTCTGACGTGAAGAAGGGTATGTCTCACTGTCTGAGTATGCTGCCATAAATACATAAGAAAAATATTTTGCTAAATGATACCTTTGCCGTCTTTCTCTGTAACAGAGGAAGTCAAAGGTGAAAAGGATGCTGGGAAAGAAGTCAAAGCAGTGAGGGAGGAGGTGCCCAGGGGCAACGGGAAGCCTCCCATTGAGCGACCTCGCTTTATGTTCAACATCGCAGATGGCGGCTTCACTGGTCAGTGCTGATTTACTTGCAGTAGTTGTGGAAGAGATTTTTCTGATCTGTGTGGCAGAGTGAACACAGCAGTGCATTTCAAGATTCTAGTTTGATAAGCTATTAATCTATTATGTCATTTTTTAAATAATTTTATCGTTCCAGGTTTTCAAATGTGAGAATTTGCTGTTTTTCTTTGTCTTGCGTTATAGTAAATTGAACATTTTGATAGGAGAAACAAGACATACGATAACAACACTTTGGGCTCTATGATATTGTGATTGCATTTTTCACAGTCTTTTGATGTCTTATAGACTGAATGATTAATTGAGAAATCAATCAGCAGATTAAACATTACTTGACTTTTTTATTCTAGTTGGAATTTTCCGTCATAATTTTGACTTGGATGTTGGCATGAACACTAAGCAGTAGCCTAATAGAAGTGATTACACCTGGGAAAGGGTCTTTCGTTTCTCAGGCCTGGGTGCTTGTTTTCTCCTCCTGCCTGAGATGTGGTCAGGTGGCAGTGTCCGTTCTGCAAAGACCTTCCTCAGATCTCAGTTTCTTCAACAGGACACCTGAAGAAGAACCCAGACGGATCAAAACAATGTTGGCTTTTTACACATTTTAGTTGCGAGATCTAAACAGTGTAATTATATTTTGTATTTCAGTAACTTAAGCATGAACCATCCCTATTCACAAGATTCAAAAGGAACTGTATGCGTTATTCAAAAAAATAAATGTGAAATATCTTAGACACTTCCATTTTAAGATTTTCTTAAATAAAAATACTACTGAATCCTTGAAAGATGAGGAAAGAAGGTTGAAAAGGTCAAAATAACTTATTAAGTTGTCCAAACAAGTACCTAACCAGTTTTACCAACATAGAATTCACAGCTAATATAAAAAAACATTCCCCTTGTTTTCCAGAGCTCCTGCACAAAATCAGCAGTGAGCCAAAATTACCCTCTACTTGATCACAAACCCAGAAAAGCTCTTTGCGCTGTGGAAACACCTGCAGCCAGGTTCAACCTTATTTTTTTTACCTTGTGTTGGCTTCACCCACGCAGAGCTGCACACTCTTTGGCAGAACGAGGAGCGGGCTGCCATCTCCTCGGGGAAGATGAACGAGATCTGGCACCGCCGACACGACTTCTGGCTGCTGGCGGGAATCGTGATGTATCCTTGACAGCGGTTGCCCAAACGATGACCCCGGTGTGTTTATTTTTCTATCAGCCGGCAGAAGCCCAGCGTAATAAGTCAACAAGCCAGCCAGAGCTCAGTAAACAGCAAACTGTGTCTGCTGGAAGCTGATGTAGTGGGTCATTTAGTTCATGTTGTTCCCTCTATTACGGTAATTAAGGCCATGCAGTATTCACATAAAACGCTGTTTTCATTATTCTGCAAAATAATACTGAGGCCTAGTTAGACTGAAATAAACGGGGAGAAATGCTGCCTGAAACCTATTTTGTGCAAATCTATAAACTGTAACGAGTATTTAAAAAGAAAAATGATAAATCAACCTCAGAAAACGAATAGATCGAAACCACTCTCATGCCTCTATACTTCACGCGAGCAGTGTCGTCTCTCTCACCCAAAGTGTTACATGACCCTTGACCCCTGTGCTAGTCACGGCTACGCCCGATGGCAGGACATCCAGAACGACCCCCAGTTCGCCATCGTCAACGAGCCTTTCAAATCGCAGGCGAATAAAGGCAACTTCCTGGAGATGAAGAACAAGTTCTTGGCTCGACGCTTCAAGGTAAGACAAGACGTAGTTACAGCTTCACCCTGACTCTCCGACTATAGATAAAATAAATTTATTAGTCAGCTTTGTTATGTTTTTTTGTACCAGTAACATGAAGATATTTTTTCCAATACCTGAGAAATATAAACATGTTTATTAAAACCAAGAAAAAACTGAATAAGTTCTCAAACATGAATATACAAGAAGTGTGCCTAAAGAAAAAAGTGTTAAATTGGCAAAGTGTAGATTTTATGACCACTTCACGTCAGACATATTTCGGTTTCTATCTAATACGTCTTGTGGTTTAAAAACCAGCCCAACTTCCATGCAGACAAACCATTTTGGTAACATTTCGCAGCGTCTTTGATCACCTGACTTGTTTGATGGTCGGATGACAGATGCCCCTAGACCCACATATTGGCTGGATGGTATTGCTGACCGCTGCATTTCTGGAAAAGCTCTCATCCTGTTTTTGACCGTCTCACATGTTTCCGATCCTGCCCTCAACATCCTCATTTACTGTATCTATGTCTCTCTTACTGTCTTCGTTTCTCGTTATCGCTCTTGCTAAATTATTGGGAGTTTTTTGTAAATCTGCTTCCATGAATGTAGAAATAAAATTCACAATAATTTTCCCTTTAGTGCGTGTGACCTGATTACAATAAATACCCACTTGTCACAGGACACACATCCACAACTGAATCACCGTATGAATCTTGATTTCCCTCGAAATGCTTACATTATTGTTGCCATGCCGACCAAGACACTGATACTTTTTCAAAAACATATCAGAAAGAAATGATGAGAGATGATTGGACTAGTTTTCAGACAGAATATAATAAGAAAAAGCAAAAGAATCAGATTTATAAGAGATTTTTAAGCTCTGTTTTGTCTCTTTGTGTTTGTTTAACTGGAACATAAAAAATTTTGTTTTTCAGTTTTTCTTTGATTAGAAATGGGTGAGTTCCATCTAAAATTAGTCCCTTTATGATAAAACTTTAGTCGCTTGATGTCTTTTTGAAGCATTTTTAAAAATACACCAAGTAGCTCACGATAGGATTTTCATTATATGCAAATTTTTTCTTTATCGGACGTATAGCTTTTTATCTTGTTCTTTGTTTTCATACAGATCGTGAACGGTATCTTAACACATCTCGATGCAATCAGTGGTGTTAGCTGTGCAGGGGATGATTTAAAGTCTCTAGAACTCATTATCTGAAGAGACTGATATGTTAGTTCGATGCACCGATTTGAGAGCAGTGTGCAGGAATCTACTGTTCTACAAGATACTGAGCTCTTCTGTGATGTACCTGCATAAGAAATAGAAAGTCTTTTTCCTAATCTGCTGTAGTTGTTGTGTCTCACGTCTTTATCTCTCTCTTTCTCTTGCTGTTTTTCATTTTCCCTTGGAAAAAATAGACATTATATATTAGTATAAATCACAAATTGGGGCAACAATAAAGGATGCGCCCTAAATTCACCCTATTTGCCAAAAGAAAACACCAATGTTTGGTGTGGACCTGTGCCCTAGTTCCATACCGTAAACTAATTCTAAGCAGGTTTTGAATATGTAGTGAGTTCTCACTGGAAAAATTAAGTATATCCAAGAGCGTCAGTGTGTTGTAGCCCACAGTGCGATGCACAACGGAAATAGAGAAGCCTCTCACAGCTGTGAAACATTAAAACTAATTGTCGATAGTGGCGAGACAGCTGAGGATGATCTCAGAACGAAAAACAAGTATAAAACATGTGGTAAAACAGTTTGGTTTCTGTTTCTTCGTTTGACTTTTTAAGAACTAAATTGATCGAATTGATCAAGTAATATTTAAATATTACATTTATCCTAAAAATGGTGTCAGAGAATTCAGATGGAAAGTGCAATCACAGCTTATATATCAAATAAAAAAATATTATTTCATATTTTTTATTTTGATGACCTTCTATTTGAAGTACAATATAAGGCCATGTTGAGTATTTATTATATGAATTTTGTGTACAATCTTTCATTACACGATGATGGGAACATTTGGACTTTCTTTGTTTTGTTTTTTGTACTTTAAAGGGTTTAGCAAAAGTAAGTTAAGTCTTGAATGAAAATATTAAACAAGGGCATCCTTTTAGTAAATGGACATTTGCGAATGAAAATAATCTCTTGGTCCTTGGTCGGTGTGTTGAAGGGCACATTTTCATTTCAGTGACCACTGTACTTAAATACCTTTCCATCCTTGTCCTCCAGCTGTTGGAGCAGGCGCTGGTGATAGAGGAGCAGTTGCGACGGGCGGCCTACCTGAACATGACCCAGGACCCCAGCCACCCGGCCATGGCGCTCAACGCGCGCTTCACAGAGGTGGAGTGCCTCGCGGAGTCACACCAGCACCTCAGCAAGGAGTCGCTGGCGGGCAACAAGCCAGCCAACGCTGTCCTGCACAAAGGTCAGGGGTGATGGGGTGATGCCAATGGTTAGTTAATAATAAATATCGAAAATCAGTGTGTGTGAAAGAAGTAAAGAGAGAAACTGAGGAGAGATTGGCCGATAATCACAAACCTACAATAAAAGAGATACACATCAGCACATTTCACAGCGCTGTTGTGCAATCAGTCTTCTTTTCCTGCTGCAGCGACCATATCGCTCTGCCTGAAGCTGACTGCATTGAAGCCAAGCAGATAAGCTTACACCATGTTAAGTGATAGCTCCAAACATTTCCTCACCGGCTCCCTGGCAAGTCTGTCCATGTTTATATTGTTCTGTGGGAAGGATAACATGCTCCGTTCACCACGGCACTACCGGTCTCGTTCCTGTCTCGTATTTCTGTACATAACGCAGCTGAACTTAGTGAATGCTCTGCCAGCCTCCAATCAGTGATTAAGCGATTAAGTAAGTCCATGTAAGGATGTGATGACCGAGGATGGGAACAGAAATCTCTTGTAATAATAAAATAAGAAATATGCTTTTTTTTTTTTAAATCCCCAAAACTCTGAGATGAGACTTTTAAGCAAACTATTTATGGTGTTCAGACCCAGTAAATATAATAAACCACATACTTATGACCATAATAACTTTTAAAGAACTAGAAAGGCCTTTTTTCTGGTGTAACTTTTTCATGCAGCAGCAGAAAAAAAAGACACATTCCTCAGCATTAATCAATAATGTGTCCACGTTTGATGTTTGTTGTTGTCGTTGCAGTGTTGAACCAGCTGGAGGAGCTGCTGAGTGACATGAAGGCTGACGTGACCCGGCTACCGGCCACGCTGTCCAGAGTCCCACCCATAGCCGCCCGCCTGCAAATGTCCGAGAGGAGCATCCTCAGCCGACTAGCCAGCAAGGGCACTGAGACGCACACCCCCCCGGTCAGCAGCCTGCTTTTAAACGCACACAAACACATTCGCAAGTTGAAACCTGCTCAAGCTGCCTGCACTCAGTGGAAAAATAATAGATGGAGGACGGCCAATGAAAATACCGAGCCCATTATCTTGTCACCCACCTGTGGTTTTTCATTCCACAACTGTTTAGTCAGCAGATTTTTATTTGTCAGCTTACATAACGTAAAAGTGGTTTGTCTTATTTTCCTTATTGTTGTATCTTTGATTTTTATAAGTCCTACATGCACGTAATTCCTGAAAAAAAACGTATCTTCCTCTGTGCAGCCCATACCTTCAGGACCCTACGCAACCCCTCAGAACTACGGAGCCCCCTTCACCCCCGCCCTCCCCAGCGCCCTACACATGGGAGGGGCCAACTACAGTCAGATGCCACCCGGATCCTTCATATCAGGTCAGTGTTTTAAATGATGCCCTAGAAACCTGGGATTTCTCAATTTCTGTGGAGGCTTCAAAAAAAGGCATTTTGGATTTTAATATACTCGATATACTTTGGAGAGTAATTTCAGGAACGTTCACCCGCCAGTGCAAGCGCTCTGTCTGTGAATCTGTGAGTGTGAAAGAGAGAGAGTTGAATGTGTTACAATCAGTAATCATCATAAGGTATTAAAGCATCCATAATTACAGTATTCAAGGAAATTTACACAAGAATACCAGTTTGTTTGATCTGTTTGACACTTGGCAAGCTGGCAAATGAAGCCAGATTTATGCTTCTTTGCAGAGGTGTTATTGCAATCTCACTGTAGTTGCCTCTGGCACAGGAACCGATTTATAGCTTGGCAGAGAATTTAACCTGTTGATTGTTGTAGCAACACAGCAACGGTAGATTTGGTACTTCTATAAGATCATGTTGTGCATTTATTATGTATCGTCACATGTACTTTCTTTCATTTAGTTGGTGACCGAGAATGATTATGGAAATATTCAGACAGGAAATGGCTAGCTCAAGCAAAAAAGACTGGGTTGCTTTGTGGGAAATGTAGGCTCCAGTGTTTTTGGAAGTCGACTCATACTATGTACTGAAGGACAGGATATTTCGGCCTGTGCTTCTTGGATTTTGTCCATTCTTTTTTTAATGTATCTTTTGCAAGTCTCACAACTTTGTGGAAGTGAAATATTAAATCGCTATAGTGCTCCTTTAAGTTCACTTTGTGATAGAGAGTAACTGTGAGGGAAATCTTAGAGCTGGTTCACTCTAACAAGAAGTTTCAGGAGACCGGGATGTCTTACACAGGAATATTTATTGAAGCTCGATCGAGGAGAAAAGGGAAACACCGCGTGTGAATCACAGCGTACTGCTACCCAAATCTGAAGATGGTGTCCTGAAGCTCAGTATTTAACCTTCCCCAGAACTGATAAGTTCCGCTATATCCAAATAGGGTTATTCCTAACTCAGTCTGTCATGTGTGAGGACTCTATTGGATATCAGATCCAAACAGGGAAAGACGTCAACCATTGCTGTCCTAGCAACAGCATAGCCTCTCTACAGTCTCTCTTATCCAGCGTCAACAACCAGGCACCAGCCTGTTGTGTCTAACACTGAAAACAGAAGATATCTAGCAGACCTTGGTTTACCAGAGGCCAGAGCCAACTCGGCCTTGTCTGGCACACAGAGTGAGACAGGCGAACAGAGACAGGCAGTTGACCTGACCTGTGAAGCCCTATCTTAAGTTACCTTTAACCTACAAGAGGGAAGTTTAACATACAAGAAGGAAAATTCCTTCACAGTAACGATTTCAGCACACAAAATTACTTTTGTAGATCACAGAATATAAATGTCTGATATAACTGAAAAGGACTGACCATTACCTCTTGTTTGTCCATGTTTCCCCCTTTTTTCTCCTTTTCCATCAACAATTTCTAGCAGCATTGGAAACTTGTATGAGAAAACAGAAGCAGACCAATCTCACTTATCACAGTTCTTGTGGTCTCTGTAGCCTCAGTGTAATAAAAATTTTGAGAGGGTGCACATCAGCTCCAGCAGAGCTACAGAGCCTCCACGACACCCTGACAGAGAAGAACAAATCCAGCTTTAGAGATCTGGACTTGATTACTTGGCAACTTGCACTGATGATGGGCAAAACCAGTCCAAAAATGTTGCTTCTATTTTTAAAGATATCATCTGAGGAGTTCCATCTTTATATGGTTATGTTGTTGTGGAAAAACATTTAGCAAAGAAAATAAGAAAAAAGTTGTGGCTTTCTCAGAATTACTGACTCTGGGAATTGGGTATTTCAGGAACATTTGTACGCTCTATAGTTTTGTGATGAAGTACAGTGTTATCTAACTCTTACATTTCAATATAATCCTTAAATATGTGGAGTAAAGGACTACCTGATGGCTTCTAAAGCAGCACTGTTTTAAGCACTTTGAATAGACACTTTATCTCCCTGAGCAGCTTAAGTTGTGAAACCATCAAAATCCAGAGAGGAGTCCATATTGGAAAATAACATCTGTAGCAGCGTGTCTGATGTGGCTGCCAGATAGACACCTGAAATAGACATTACCCAAATCAAACACAAACGTGCTGCACTGCTATATTAAGGCATTTTCATCTCTTAACATGTTCAACCTCAAAACCTCTATACTTGGCTCAGCAGTAATGACACATTGTGCAACAATAAAGCACAGTCTGGAGTGCTATCAAACCTGTCTGAGGAGCATTTTCTTTTTCAAGAATGTTTATTTTCTCTTTTGAAGTCTTATTGTGGCTCTTGTTACATATTGAGTTAAAAGCTTTAAAATTAAAATCGTAAAAAAAAAGAAAAAAAGAAAATCTGTTCTGTTTCGGCGTCCTGTCCAACTCCCCTCGCCTGCAGTCTGTCAGAGCACACAGGCAGTTTGTGAATTTATTTTCTCATAATTAGTTTGGTAACAGCATATGCTCACCAGACACAGTCTCCACTCTGCATGTGTATTCGTGTTCAGAGATGTTCAGATAGCAGAGATAACTGGTAAAACCTGATATTCCCCAATAGATTTGCCCTAAAAGCTACAACACCCAGCTCTTTCAGTGCTGCGCCTGCCTTTCACTCAGTGTATCTTGATTTATGTAATTGTAGACTGAGACATCTGTCAAAGGCATTGCATTTTAGAGAGCCAGGGCCTATCTCTGAAAATGTCATTATGCTCAGCCTGTCTGAATCTGGCCATGCCAAGAAAACATTCGGACTTTGTACCAAGGTATTTTGAGAAGGACAGAAACCGCAGAAGGAGTTTGGTTGTGTAAACGTTGTGTTGTGACTTGTGAACCGGCGGAGGGCTGGGCCCAGCGCTGGCTGTTCAGAAATAGTCGCGCGCGAGTTGTGTTTCTCTGTGGGTTTTGCTTGCGGGGGCCTCGCGGCGAGCAGCTGAGCTGAGCACAGGCCGAGCTGAGCCGAGTGCAGTCTGAACATCCTGAACTCTGGCAGGGCACAAGCATGCAGCAAATGAGGCCACATTTATGGTCTTGATTGGGGTCGAGCTGGTTCCTGACCTTTTTAGACTCAGCCAGGGAGGAAAAAAAGCGAGCGGGAGAAATGGACGGAGTTAAAACAACAAAATGCTCTGATTTTGCGACCTCCTGGCTTCCCTCCATTAATAGCCCTCTCCTGAGAGAAGCTCCCTCACTTGAGTACACAAAACATATCCAGAAATATGCTTGTCTGCCGTGGCACTTTAACTTCACATCTACTACTTTAGCTGCACTCTGTGAACTTTGCTACGGAATGTAATGATACACCAAATGCTCCAATGAAGGATTGTTTTGTGCTGTCTCACACATGGCAATATCTCATTTGCTCAATATCTTGAATTGCATTTTGGAAAACCTGTTTCAGCCATCAGTACTGCCATGAGGAAGCTACTCATCTGCACTAAAAGGAGTTCCACATTCTAGACAAAACTTCATCTTTTAGGGGTGTAGAAATTAGGTTGCCCTTCAAGTGGAGCACACTGGTTCAAGCCCTCATGACTGCAAGCACCCGCCCTGCTGAAGTGTCCTTGAGCAGGACGCTGAACCCCCGCCAGCTGCAGTATCTCCCCCCCCCCCCGACCTCTGACCTCCCTGCAGAGGAGGGAGGCAAACTAAAAGAGAATTCCCTATGGGGACCAGTAAAGTGTCACATTATCCTGCTCCCCTCTCCGAGTCTCCACTACAGTCTGCCGCTTGTCTGCCCCCACAGAAGCCGCCGCCGCTGCTGGGGCCACCGGGGGAGCTGCTGGGGGAGCCGCCGGAGGGCCAACCGCTGCTTTCCAGAAGACCAAGGAGCACGATGTGGTGCAGCGGCAGCGAGTGGTGGACCTCTGGAAGGACGGCAAGTCAGAGGGGGCCATCGGGCTGGAGCTGAGGATGCCCAAGTCCACGGTGCACAGCATCATCGTCAAGTACCGGCTCAGCAACACGGTGGAGAACCTGCCACGCAACGGGCGACCAAAGAAACCCTGAGGGGCAGAAGGGACTCGCAGAGAGGAAAGAAGAGAGGACATTAGGACAAAACCTCCTGGAATGTAACAAAAATGGAGACTGAAAAAGAGACGTTGGAAGCAGAGGGACGAAAACGTGAACGCATGAGGAGGAAGTCCAAAAAAGGACCAAAGGACAGAGCACTTTGACACTGCTGGAATGTGAGGAATATAAAGGGAGAAGTAAAGCTCGCTGGATGGATCGAATAGGACGGGAGGCAAAACAGAGAGGACATGAAAAGTGAAAAGAAGTGGCAGCACTTGGATCTGTAAAAGAAAACAAGCAATCAACAGCAGAGCGAGAGGGGGGAGAGGTCCAGAATAAGAAGGGAGAGGTTAAAAGCTGGCTCTGAGATCAAGCACTAATGATACGTGGGGGGAAAAAGGAGGCACAGAGACAGAAAAAAAGAGAGATGACCTGTCTGGAACAAACAAATCTTGGAGCAAAGAGAAAAGGCGCTACTGAAAAAAAGCCCAAAAGTCTGACTTTGAGGGGAACGATGTCTGGAAAAAAAAGACAGCATGTTAATGCAATCACAGATTTTCAGGAATTCAGATATGAAGGCCGAAATGGAGAAAATGCAACAAAGGAAGATTTTTTTTATATGTATAACTCCTGAGGCGAATTTCTCTAGACTTCTTTTTCTGTTTCTCCCTCTGCGCCGAAAAAGATTTCCCCCCGGATCAATTCTTCATCCGCCGGCTGACTGAACAAGCCTGTCCCCTCGCTCTGACCCTGTACTCCCTCATTCCTCCACAGTCCTCCACTCCTCCGTCTCTCTTTCTCAGTCTCACACACAAACACACACATACATATATATGTGTATATATATATATATATGTGTGTATATATATATATGTGTATAAATATATATACACACACACACACTGTGGACCTCACACACAACCTAGAAACCTGCAAAGAACTTAATTTATCTGCTGAGTACAGGCAGATGAAATCCAAACTCGAAACAGAAAGGGACGAACTGAACTCAGATTATCTTGCAAAAAAGAAAAGAAGGAAAAAAAGAGAGTTTTCTAAGCATAAAACACTACTTCCAATGGACTCTTGCTCTAGCATTCCAGAGTCCAACCATGCGTAGACGCAAGAACCATAGATATATAAAAAAAAAATGTAGACGTTGCCTTTGTCCAACAATCAGTAGCAACATTGCTCTGACCGAATATGACAGACTGGTTTTGAGATATGTTCTGTATTACAAAGCATATTTACTATTGCACCTTTTTTGTTCGGGGTCACCTAAAGGGGAATATCACTCCACTGAATTTACATTTCCTGCTTTTAAGAATCATCGCAGCAAAAATCTGTATTTATGACCAGCTCTTCCCCAAAGCTAAAGACTGTACTGTAAAAGGGAGACTCACTTTGGAGCAGCAAGAGACATTTTTGTTCTTCAAGCTTCTTTATTGTGACAGTGTGATGGATTCCACGCTGGAAAATGTCCCCTGATCCCCGAGAAAATAAAACACTCTGGGCTGTGTCATCAGTCTTTTTCCAGCTCAGTGTGTGTGCAGTAGAGCTGTACATCAGTGTGACATCCCAGACTAAAGAGCAGGACGAACTCCTCTGCCTCGTTTCTGGAAGGAAGAGAGGTGAACAATCGTCTATGCAGTCCAAACTTTTCTACGACGTATGAGTATTTTTAAGTTAAAATTGAGTGGTGTTTCCCTTTTAAGCTTGAAGGACATAAATACCAGATAAGTGTGGCAGTGGTGCGGCCTGCAATGAGAACTATACTGTATGTGTGTAGGTTGAGGAATGCTGTATGTGTGGGTTTTTTTTGGTAGCACTACCATTTTTATCACAACTAGGTATCATTTAAAATTGTCAATATTGGTGCCAGTGTGATACCTGAGTTTCTTTACCAATTACAAGACAATACTTTTTTGGATACCTTACTTTGAGGAAGATTAATCTGAAAATCCCCTTTTTCTATTTCACAGAATAAGCTAAACTTCTCAAATGTTTAATTCAAAGCAGTCTTCCAAGATATTTGCCTTATCATGATACAGTCTCTAAAAATTAGCAAAATTATAACTTAAAGCTGCACTAATCAATATTTTTGTATTCACAATCAAATTTGTAATGTGAAAGGAGTCATTCATAGTGAGATACCCGCAGAGAATTATCACCCGACTCTGCAGTTCCTCTCAGATTTACAGAACATTTCAGTGTCTTTCAGCGCATTGTTTTGGTCTTTTACAGCTTCACTGTTTTGGTTCAGTCTCACCGCTCTCATCAACCTCGTTTCCAGCTGCAGGCAGCTGTTTTCAGGGAAAATGCCCACTGTACACTACCTGCTACCAAAATCAGCTAAAGAGCTGGATAATTTCTTCAGGAGTTGGTAGAGACCAAAACAGAGCTAAAAGGAGTGAATATTGCATTAATTTACACTTTACAACTTACACTCAATAAATGGACAGAAACACGACTCCAAATGAATGCTAATGTTAGTCTGTGTCTGCTGGATGTTTAGAAAGGCAACTGTTTGCTTTGAGCTAAGTGCTCAAAAAAAAAATTTTTTTTAAAAATGGCATTTTCAAAAAGTAACCACAACTAAGAATCTGCCCAAGAATTTTATGGCAACTTTCAATACTTCACAGTTCGGTGTTCAATCAGTATTCAAAAAAGTATTGAGGTGCGATATCCAGCCTTAAAAGAAAACAAAACACATGTGAATGCACACGGACGAGCATTGACATGCGTGCAAATTACTTTTTTTTTTTAACAGGGAATTCCTTGATTCATGAGTTTACCTCCAAACTCTTGCAACACATGGATTTTTGAAACTCTTTTCAAGTCTCAGTTGGACAGACTTTATTCTAAAATCAAGCCTGTGCCTTTTTAGTTCATGAACAGTTGACAGTTCAGAGACAGAAGGTTGTTCCCAATGAAAGGTTTTGGCATAGATACACTCACGCAAAGCTTTTCAGCAAGCAAAAATGCTGCATTTCCTGCCAAGATGGCAGCGTTCACTTCTATCAGATAGTAGGCAGGACCTACAAAGGAGAGACAAATGCTGTCATGTTGGCCAGGAATGTTTTTTATTGCCTCTTTGGACTTGAGATGCTCCATCCAGTGCAGTTTTAGGCCTGGTAGATAAATAAAATGGTTCAAGTTTTAGGAATTCTTAGAGATATGTCCAGTTGTGGACTACTACAAATATCACTGCCAACCTAATTTGAGGCAAAATGCTCATCTGTCTAATGATGTTGCTGCTACTGTGAAACTGCAAACAGGCTGGAGAGAACAAGGGATCTGTATGAAGAAAGAGGAGGAGGAGGAGGAATTTGGATGGACAGGGGTGAAGTATTGCATAGTGAATTTGGCAGCGCAGTGAAATGTACAATGTTGGATGTCAAAGAGGGAATCTATTATCTGGTGTAGTACAAGTGCCTCATTGAATTCCTCCTCCTGTTTTATCTTCACAGCTTCTTTACCTGGTTACTGGTGGTAACAGCAAGTGTGGTTAAATACTACAGTAAACACTAATCGAGCAGCTGCACTGTTAGAAATACCACAGAGGAGCAACTGGTGTATCTGTTTACAGTGCAGCCAAACAAACTCATGTTGTTTTAATAAAGAAGTCAGTCAAAAGTAAATCTGATCCGCTCCCAAAACAAAAAAAAAAAACGCTGGAAATTGCCACGTCTTGTATTGTAGACACATTTGTGAT
Organism: Lateolabrax maculatus; assembly: GCA_031216445.1. Taxonomy (NCBI): domain Eukaryota; kingdom Metazoa; phylum Chordata; class Actinopteri; order Acropomatiformes; family Lateolabracidae; genus Lateolabrax; species Lateolabrax maculatus. The sequence continues at coordinate 7,037,554 of CM062207.1, forward strand.
GATCAGTCGCAGTCAGAAACAATAAACAGTGAGGCCGATATTAGTGAGAACAGTCACGCTGGATTAGATGCCGTATTGTTTTCTGTGAATCCCTCGTGTGTAGGTAGGTCATTTAAATCCAGCGTAGGAGTGGTGGACTCCGCCACTAACAATGTTAACTACTATGAGAGAGGTAATTACTGAATGTGAATACATTAAAAGGCCATTACTGAAAATAGAGACCCATAAATGGTATCAAAAGGTTTGATTTCATAACAACTTTAAGGATTATAACTTTAAGAAGTTTTAAAACATCTGATGAAAATACATTGGCTTATTTTTTTTTTTAGTTTTCAAATAAATGCATAGCAAACATTTTCGTTAAGGATCCTTCATATTTGTTTTTTGAACATTTGTGACCTAGATATGTACTGAACTGGACATTTTTCAGTTGAAAAATATACTTGTCAGCGCTCTCTGGTGGACAGAGTGTGTAATAGTTGAACTATTTCTAAATTACCTCAAACACATCTTTGGCAGTTCTGTACTGCAATTTCTTGCTGTTACATTGGCCGCGGCGACATATCAGTCAGGCTCTATTTTTTGTCCTCTTTCCTTCCAGAGCACTACAGTTTCTTTCCGTCTCCCTCTTTTTTTGTTAATCATCCATCTCTTCCACGTCTCTGTCTTCTGCTTCTGCATCTTTTTTCCTCTACGCACCCGTAATTCCTCTTGCTCTTTCACCCAGTCTTTACCTCGATTTGTTTTGCTTCTTATCAGATTTTGTCGCCCCCCCCCCCACCCCCCCATACACACTCACTGACTCCGTCTCTCCTCCTTCTCTTTCTCCCCTCTGTTGGCCTCCACTGGCAAAATGCCATACGTTTTCCCATAAGTGGTCCCCCCTCTGGTTCTAGACACACACACACAGCCCCCCCCCCCCCCCCAAACGTCTTCAGCACAGTACACTCCTTATCACATCTTTGATCTGCACGGGGGTGTTATGACAGTTTATCTTTACCCGTGGCGCGAGTGAGAGAAGTACGCTGTTAGTCTATTCCTGGCTTTGTTTTGAAAGGAGCGCTAAACTCGCCGTTCCACTCCCCGAGCAGATTCATGATAGCGCACAAATGTGGGAAGCACAGATCCCTTTGCTGTCCAGCTGTGCAGTCGTGTAGAGAGAAGTTAATTTTTCATCCATGTGTGCGTTCGTGTGCCTGTGACCTCATTTGCCTGTGTGTCTGTGTGTGCGAGTGAACTTGCGTGTTTACTCATTGCTGGCCTCACTTTCTCCAGGTTAACAGTTATGCATTCTGGGGTTTTAGCATTATTGTAAACATGATACTGTATAAGTAATATGATATATTGACGTACTGTATTATGCAAGTTTGCTCATTAAAAAGATTATTACCAAGCAAGCCTGGATGCAGTTTGTTTGCTTATTCATGGCAAAACAAGTATTTCAAAGGTGTAACTGGTTGGATTATCATAAATAAACAAGAACGAGACAGTTGGCTGGTTCCGTCTCAGCACCAGAGATGTTTTAAGTGCTGAAGCCACAAAGAAAAAAAAAAAAAAAACTAAGGCCATATTTCCCATAAACTTTGCTTCATGTTGCAAAAGAGGATGTTACTTCTTCTTGTCCCCTTTGTCAGCTCCACTGCAAAAGATTTCTCATTCAGTTAGTACAGAAAATGTTTTTCTCAGTGTTCCTCTGACAATACATGAAGGCTACTGGTTTTCAGTTTGCATTGATTTTCACCAAAAAACACCCAGATTTAACAAAAGAAACGATTTGCCATGTATGACGCTCTAAGTGAAAAAGAAGAAAATTGTTCAACTGCTGAGTGTTTGCTTGTTTGAGTCAGTTTTTTTATCACAATTTCTGTAATATTCAAAGTAAACACAGATAAATACCCCGATTTGGAAAACAAAAATAATGCGAATGTGGAGAGCAACAAGCACTTTTAACCTCTCTGTAATGGCCTGATTTACTGTAATGACACTGTTAAAAATGCTAAACCCTTAAAATTTGTGCACCTTGATGTTGTTATATAACTTTTCCACAAACGTCCCAGTGTCATAATTTTCAGATATTGTTATAAAATATTGTCAATATTTCATAGAGAATTTTCTGTTTTCAGTCTGCATGAGAAAAACATTGAGAACAAATACAAGTTGCAGAACTGAACCTGAACTCTGGTGTCTCTCTCTCCCACTGCAGTGTTGAATGGGCCTCCCATGTCCGTAAAGAAGGAGCGGGAAGCAGAGCTGCTGGTCAACCGGCGGGAGCAGCGCAGCGGAGAGGTCATCTGTATCGACGACTAGACTACACACACACACACATACTCACACACACACACACACACACACACACACACACACACACACACACACACACACTGAAACCCATCTGCTGCAAAGATATATCTTCAGTTTCTCTCCAAGAAAGTTGAGTCTTCTAAAACTTTACTCTCCTGACTGGTACTTCCCGAAAAAACTACAATCTGACACACACACACACACACACACACACACACACAGTACACTCACGCACATGTGCACTTACTGTCCATGGACACACACACCCCTGCAGTACATACAGTCCACATTGTCTCATGACTTCTTATGACCTTTTCTTGTCTGCCTCAAACCATTATACTCCTCATAAGCGGCCTCTTCACACAGGCCTCCTTCTCCTCTTGGGGTGCTTTTAACCTCATCTACACACACACACACACACACACACACACACACACAAACACACACACACACACACACAACGCTCAACCCACCTCAATCCTAGAAACCTTTTAGTTCTCTCAATAGACCATGTAACCTTCCTCCTTCTCCTCCTCCTCCTCCTCGCCTGGTCCTTAAACTCTCGACAGGGAGCTGCATGTGAAACTAAGCTCATTTCTACCGCCGCACTCCATCCCCTGAAGCATGCTCTAATCACAATAATGCTGTTTCGTAGAAAGGAGGGGAATAAATGGTGTCAAGCTGTGCCTACAGTCGTTTTAACACTGTTTCTAAATCTCCCAGCGAGGCTGACCCTCTGACTCCTCAGTCCGAGCAGCTCCACGCACAGTTCCAGCTTTTTTTTTTTCGGCCTTCGTTTTTTTGGTTCGCTCTTTTCAATGGTACACGTTCACGATAAACACACGCAGCAAGATATGATCATTACATTCAGGACTTGTTCGACTACATTAAGTATTTGCCGCCATCCTATCCCCCTTCCCTGGTTCTAGTTTATGTACAGAGTTTTGAGGTATTTTGGGGGTTAGTTCCATAAAAAGGCCGACAACGACGCTATTTTTCAGAAACCTCCAATGAATGTTTATAACCTTTCATAAGCAAGTCAGTGTTATTAAAACCTATCGATCACCCTGAACACTCCTCTTGACTTCCCTCTCCTCCCTTCCCCTCTCTCAATCAATCTTTTTTCCTGTTTTTTTGTTTCCAAGTTTCTGTTTCTTTCTACAAAATCCTGTGATATACTTTGCATATTTAAACAGCTCATTCGTGTTCTCTTGTGTTTTTACTCACGCGATTATGAGTATTGTTGTCGTCGATGTTGCTGTTGTTCTCGCTGTTGCTATTTGAGAAAGAGCTTCTACCAAAAGAGACATTTTTTTTGTAACTATAAAAAAAACGATACAGTATGTGCGACACACGGTGCACCTCTTTGCCATGGTTGTCCTATAATTACGAGAGAACGCAAACGAAGAAGTTGAGGTAACTTCAGAGGTAGATATATTACAAGAAAACTTTTTTTTCTTGGTTACGTTTTAGATTTGGGGCTTGCAAATGACATATACATATATAGAAAATAGGCCATATGTAACCCTAAATGCTTCTCTGGGCAAAAAGAAAATGTATTCTATCTTACCCCAGTAAAAATACAAGGTAATTATCTGGAAAATCAGAGGCTGGAAATCCATTTTATATACAGCATCATTAAAAAACGCCTTAATTAACATAGCTGAACAAATGTAAAGTCATCAAACTGAATTAACAACCTGATGTCAACCTGTAAATCCTAGTCAGTCTGCTTTAAGTTAAAAATTAAAAAAAGATAGCTACGATAGGAGTTAATTTATCCCATAAATCCCGGACATTTTACACCGATCTTGCCAGGAAATAGTCATAGTCCATTTTAAAATTATGTTTTGCAACTCCTGAACTAAAAAGTTGTGTCAAAAACAAGCACTTAGTTCTTTTTCCACTTTTATTTTGTCCTCTCTCCAGATTTTTGTGTTAATTTCTGGGTATCTTGTGTCACTGTGTATGTAGTGGTGCCGATCAAATGACGAGTGGCAGTGAAACGTGTCAATGATGACACATCTCCTTTTTTTTCTTTCTTTATTTTTTTTTTGTTTGTAATAAAACTGAATGAAATGATAAAAACTACTGTGTGGATTTTTGAGATGGTGTTTTGGTGATTTTATACAGATTAAAGGCAGATTGAGAGGCTTAAATAACATTTAAGGCTCCACTTTGGTCCAGATATTAGGAAATAAAATGTTCTCTGTTCCACTTCCTGCATATATCTCAGCTTAATATGAAATATTTAAAACTTAAAATCTAAATGATTCAGAGCCTGAATGTAAATAAAAGATTGTATATTAAATAGGCTGAAAAATATAAAATTTGTGAAGCTCAGCAGTTTGAAGAATTGCTCTTTTTAGCTTTTGTTGATCAATGAAGGTAAATAAAACTTAACCTCTAACCGAACAAACAGAGAAGCCGTCTTCGCAGACTGTGGATGCTGCATAGAAGCACAAAGTTTGTCGATGTGGGCGGCTGTGACAGCGATGCAGTGATTCAGTGTCTCCTCTGTCACGCTTTCTTCTGTCTCCCACGCACATGCAACATCAACCTTGAAGAGCAGATGGTTAGTGATTCATGATGACTAAAGGTGAGGAGTCATCCTGCTCTGTTTTTCAGAACAGATTGATGCTACACAGTTCACTATTTACTGTTATCTCAGCTTCATAATTCCTTGTGGAAGAGTTTGGAGATTAGGTCAACTCCCATTAAGTGCACACTGACAGGCTCATTATAGGTAACATATTGACTGTCTCGGGTGGGTGCTCTTCTGTACTGTACATTACATTCACGTTTCAGGCAGCTGATGTTTTCATCTAGGAAAACTATGTCAGGTCACTGCAGAATATAGGTGAAAATGTGATTAAACCAGTTCAGGAGGGCCTCTTTATCCCACCCAAATGATGTAATATTTTTAGCAATAAAAGAAATATAACATAAGATTATTTATATATTATGGCAACAAATGAACATTAAACTTGCAGACGTGACAGGTTCTGGAAAAAAATCTCATTACATTACTTTACAGTAGGGCGGAGTCATACGATTTAATTTCAGTATCCCAGTAAATGGTCACATTGATCCCAGTAATGATAAATATAATGATCTTTATTACATGACATTTGTTACGTTTGTCTGGATTAATTACAGTGGTGATTTTTAAACTGGGAGCCTGAATCCCCCAAGGGGTCCTAAAATAAATTGAGGGGTCAAAATATGAATCAAGGGATCACATAGAAGAAAAAAAAAAAAACTATTTTGCTCAAAATTGTGCTTTTTTTTTTTTTTTAAAAGACCTTCTTCACCAAGTTTAGTTTTTTTCTCTTGGTAAACACTGGTGACTTTCATCTCTTTAAGCCTTGAAAAATCCTTCAAATACTGATAAATTTAAAGTTTACAGCCAAACTTTGCAGCACTATTTTGAATTAATGAAACAGTTCCCACATCCAGCAAATATGGAGCAACATTAGCATTCCTTTGGGATTGTTTGTGTCCACCTGATGACTGTAAGTCTGAGATTTACTCTCCTTTTATCTCTGTTCTGGTCTCCACCAACTCCTGAGAGAGAAATATCTCGCTCTTTAGCTGCTAAACGCTCCATGTTCACCTGCAATGAAAGCGGTGAGAATGAACAGGAAAGTTGCGGGACTTAAAAAACAAAACAGCTTAAAGATTCAAAAATTCTCCGTAAAGCTGAGGGGAACCACAGAGTGATAATTATCCAATACAAAATATTGATTAGGCCAGCTTTAAATTTATTGTATATCCCAATCCAATTTGACAGCTCACTACTTTACATTTTCTGCTCAAATCCACCATTTTTGGAGACACACAATCTGTTTTCATGGGCTTTTTCATGAAACTACTTTGAAAGTATACCATTTAAAAAAACAAAAGTGTTTATTCAACATGTATGATGAGTGAGTTCAGAAGAAACTGCATTGCATACATCATCATTTTACAGAGAACTTCTTCAGAAGACTTCACAAGATTTTCCGAGGTGGTAATAAACTTTGACATTTAGAAAAATAGGAATCGGGGCAGGGAATCGTGTAGAACTGTGTGTGTGTGTGTGTGTGTTTGGGGAGGCACAAGGCATGTTTTTCCTCAAAGACCTTCAGCTATGTGGTTCAGGTTCAGATTCAGGAAGTGAAAATTTAGATGGCTGCTGGTGTTTGTGTGTGTGTGTGTGTGTGTGTGTGTGTGTGTGTGTGCAGAGGACACTCAGGGGACTCAGTGTGTGTGTGTGTGTGTGCGGTGCGATCTGATCGGTGCTGACAGGGAAATATGAGGTTCACGGGGGTGGTGGTGGTGGTGGTGGGGGGTCGAGTGAGACACAAAAGGGAAGAGGAAAACGATGAGGAAATCAAACAGGATATAACGTCTACACTTCAAAATCTGACATTTTTCCATTTGCAAACATGAATGCTTGGCTCCAATTAAAAACACTACGTTCGCTGCAGTAAAGTGCTGAGGAGAAACCAATGCGGTCCATCCACAAAAACTACTTATAAACAAGAGTGGGAGTGCTGAACCCACTGCTAGAAATACACATTGTTTGTATTGTAGCAGGGAATATTACAGAAAGCAGCAGCAGCACATGAGAAAATGGAAGGAGTTTCATTCCTAAAAGGAGATAAAAGTGAAAAGAAGCAACAGTCTTACAATGTGACTGAGAAACCTAGCAGAGCAAAAATTGGGAGCTTATAATGTGACAAACTTCCTAAATCAGAAACCCAAAACTTTCTAGTTATTATCTACAAGGTTATCAAGATTTGTATATATAACCCAGATCTGCAAGAAAAACTGACAATAAATAGCTGAGTCATTTCCCACACTCATGGGAGCAACTTGGATCTTTTCCATGTTATTTCAGAGCTGCGCTTTGTTTGGGACAAACTCTTCTGACTTTGAATAGACTCTTCAACTAAAAACATAGAAAATGTATTTTATTATTCTAAATTTTGAGCTGTGTGGCCCTACAGATGGAAATGTCGGCGGGTCAATTCGCCACTTTGGTCCAGACTGAAATATCTCAATAACTGTTTGATGGATTGACACGAAATTTAGTACAGACATTCATGATCCCCAGAGGATGAATCCTAATGACTGTGGTGATCCCCTTAACTTTTTTCTAGTGCCATCATCAGGTCATAATGCTAAACCAGTGACATTGTTAACTGTCCTGGTGAGTAAATTATTTGTGTTTTACTATAGGCTTATATTATGCCTCTTCTTAATACTAGTATTAATACTATAGCTTTAATTTAATGACTGACTCTTCATGGCAAATAAACAATTATCTGATTAATTACAAGAAAGCTTGGAAGTGATGCTTATTGTGTCATCAAAAGGAAAACAAAGGCAGAACAGAGACAAAGCTATATTTAAAGACGTACTTGCCGAACTTGCAACTACTTTCCAACAGTAAAGCCAATACTATACATACATAAAAATACCATACAATCAAATTTGACCTTAGAAACAAGCACAAATTCACATCCATGTTACTTAAAATGTTCCCCTTTCTTTGCCAGCTCCTGACTTGATATGCACATATGTAAAAAACAAAAAAACAAAAAACAAACGTGTGAAGTATATACAAAGCATTCACACTCAGACACGCATTGCATTGTTAAGATCATAAAATCAGTAATAAACAAGAATTGTTTGATTCATTAGATTTCACAAACACATACAGATGCTGTATTGTATAAAACATCATTGACAACTCATGTAGGCTGTTTATAGTGTCGAGATCTGACGCTTGTAGACCTGCTCTCAGCTTCTTGAGGCACCGGTGATATAAAAGTGGAAGGTGCATGCACAGCTTTACTGTCAGTCTTATAAAGAGAGTGTAAGCACAATTTATTACATGATACGAAGGCTAAGATGAACATCCAAGTATTTTTCTTTTTATATGAAGCCCTTTATCTACAGAACAGCTTTCATCACATCTGTTCTCTCGGCAGACATTCATCGAGGCATTTCGTCCACTTTGGGTCTTGGTTTTAATCCAAAAGTCTGTGTTTTGCGTTCCAAAACAGCGCCGCTGTCCAGAGAAAAATTCCACAACAACTTCCACAAATGTCAGGTTTGTCTTTCGAATTAACGTCTTTAGGAAGAGGCTGTGGCATGATGTGATGCCCCGACTGCTTATGGCTGTCTTACCATGTAGAAAAAAAAATAAAAAATCTCATCCATACAAAAACAAGTGAATTTTGTTGTTTTCAGATGAGTTTGTGTAAAACGATTCCAAGCTTCAGTTAACTTTAAAAATGCTGAAGATGTGAGGCGAGGCTGAAGGATTGCCCACAGTGTGGAGTCTGAAGGAGGAGCCCGTGATGGCCTGCAGCTCCGTGCCTTTGTCCAGTCGCAGGAGGCCGGACACCTGGCAGGGCTTCAGGAAGTGGAAAGGGTGCGGCCCGGCGGAGGGGGTCGTGCCGTAGCCCTCCATGCACTGCAGCTTCTGCGGCCTCGGGCCGATGGTCACCACATCCAGCTTCACATACTGAGACTGCTGCTCATTGAACAACACCTGAGGAGACAGAGAGGATGATCCACGTCCCATGAAGATGAGAGCAGTGACACTAGAGAACTTGTTTCTTCTCAACTATTCAAATGAAAACTAGGTCCAAGGTCCTGCTATCATAATTTTTTCCCCCCCCTTTTTTTTTTGTTGGCTAGATTTTTTCCAGACCTCTCTCAACTTGACAAGACCAAAGTCTGGCTACATGAGATTAGCCGAAACCTGATATCCACCTCTCCAAATAACATGATATGTACCAGTACAGTATTACTGAGGTTTGTGCAAAGTAAAAGCAAAACTTAAAAGTGAAGCTGCGTCCCGAGACTGTTGATTTACTCAAGTTGCAAATATGAAATCAATCCAAAGTTTCTCCACCACTTCACCACAGGAAGCCAAATTTAAGAGCAAAATCTTTTTTCTCTATTTTGACAGTTTTTAAGTGATAGTTTACGATACTCTGTGCCAGAGAAACATTTTGGTCAATTCCAAGCCCTGGTGAGAAACATTTTAACTTTTTCTTAACAAAATGTTACTTTGTCCTCAAGTCGCCGAAACGGCAACTATTTTAAGAAAAGTGTTTTGGCCACTTGGGGGCAGCGGGAACAAGCTGTAAATACAACACTGACACATTGCCACCTTAAAAAGTTGTTATGGCAAACCTGCAAACAACATAAGCATTCATTTAGAGTCGGTTTAGTTTCCGGCCACCTGGTGAATGTAAGTCCGATATTCACTCTACTTTTAGCTCTGTTTTGGTCTCCACCAGCTCCTTAGTGAAATATCCGGCTCCTTATCACCAGCTAGTTGCTGTAAAACTATAAAGTTGCTTGGCTTGAAAACCAAAACAGCGAGCTAAAAGATGCTAAAATGCTCTGTGGAACTGAGGGGAACTGTAAAGTCAGGTGATGATTCTCTGTGTCACTACAAGCAACTCGTAATATTACTATTCATCTGATCCATTGTTGATATAAAAATATTGATTAGTAAAGCTTTAAAGTGAAGTGACGTGGACCAGAAGGGGGCAGGTGGGAATGTGACGATGACAAGAGTGATGTTGGTGTAGTTTGGAGCCAGTTTGTAGTTTGAGACTGTTAATAAACTACAACTCCCAGCAAAGACTCACCTGGCAGAACAGGAAGTAGACGCCCGCTTTCTCCACCGTGAAGGTGCCTTGCTCCTTGTTGTACCTCACCGCTTTACTCATATTCAACATCCTCTCTTCCCAGCCCTTTATCACACCACCCTCTCCCACTGACACACACACACACACACACACACGCACACACACACATATCCAAGATTAATCATTTCATACACAAAAATTTCACAGATTATCCTCCATCCTTCATTTTTATGACTCTTACCTTGCTGAGAGGAGACTTTGGTTACTGGTGGAAAGTAAAGGAGACATTGAAAGAGAAAGAAAGGGGAAAGTCAATTAAGATTTTATGAGTGCAATCGTATAGGGGTATATGATTGAAACCACTTCAGCAGATGCTACACGAGACGGCTATAAGGGATCTGCCAAGCCACTTACTCTCAAAATGAGACGCCGCTTTCTTTCCATTTCCATTCCTCCCTCGCACCGTCCCCCCTTTCGGAAGGCAAGGAGAGACAGAGTATGAGTTTGAATGGCAGAGAAAGTACGTCTGTGGTTTTTTGATAAAACAATCATTCCCATCTGTATCTGTCTAATAACATGGTGTGTTAATTTGCAGCCATTTAGATTCAACCTGGCTTGTTTTAACGCGGTTAGCAGATGGGCAAAGGATTTCCTTTCACGTGCTTCAATATATTTCCTCAAACTGTTATTTTCAGTCAGAAGCGTGTGCCTCTTTTTCCTGTGGGGGCTAATCTTAGTGCCAGCTGGTCGCAGTCATCTAGAAAATACAGAATACAGAGAAAGAAGAGGACAGAGACGGAGTAAAGGAGGATGGAGAGTTGTGTGTGTGTGTGTGGGGGGGGGGGGACAGGAAAAGACAAGATAGACAGGGAGAAAGTGAATGAGAAAGCATTAAATGTAGCCTGAGAGACAGAGCTAAGAACGTTAAATAAGAGTAATTAAGTGCCGGAAAAGGAGAGCCAAAAAGGTCTTTGGCTGCGCTGTGACCCAAAATAGTCGATTAAGAACAGAGTGAAGCAACAGCTACGGCCCCTGCTCGGATAAATACAATAAATAAAACACAACACTAAAAGGCCAGAGCAGCAGAAGGCCTGCTCTTATTACTCACTAAAGGTTTATTTTAGGTTTGCAGTCTGGCCTACGGGGAGCGATTTCAAACACAGATACAACTCGAATACCATATATATGAACTGTGAAATACATACTTTATGTTTCGAGACGGGGGCGGCCAAACACGGGGCCCCCACCATCGCACAGGAATATTAAGTCCCCGCCGAAATAACTCACAGGTGGGTGACCCTGCAGATTTAGGATTTGCTATGGGCGAGCGTAAAGCCCTCAGGCTGGCCAGAGTTTCCTGACTTAAGCTGTCAGTCATCAGGAGAGAACATAACAGCAGTATCCTGCTGAAAGGCTGCACCGTGGTGGTCAACTCCTCGCAAACTGGAAAAAGCTGTTTGGGCTTTTTTTTCTCCAGTGATAGCCATGAATTTCTGAACGCTGTTTAATGCGTTTTGGAAGACAAAGTCAGATATCAGTTACTGAAGAAAAAGAGCTCATATCTGCAGGGTATCAATATAGATGTTTTGGCGAGACTTGCAGCTCTCTAAATGGATCCTTTTGTCAAATTTGGATATTCAACTCTCAACTGACGTCCAGCATAGAAGAGCCTGAGGGTTCACTCTCGGACAAAATGTGAATAATCAAGCAATCCCGTGACGGTGACGCAAGCAGAGGCTATAAATACTGCAATGATAGGTCATCAAATATCACCGCTTTCACGACAAATCATAGCTGTGTCAGTTGTGTGCTCGGGGGGGGGAGAAAAAAAATCAATTTCATTGCCCAAAAGCGTGCAACAAGGCCTCGCTCCCGCGCCAGCTGGTTTTTCTGGGCTTCGAGGCCGCTCTGGTCAGACCTGTAATTTCTGAAACAGTCATCCAGCTGCCTACTTTTTCCTGTGTCAACTTTTAGCAGTGGGTAGTGCCTGTGGCCCGCTAGACCTGACCAAAGTGGCATGTGGGCCAAGACTGGCCAGCGTTTGTGTTAAACGTTCTTCCCAAAAAAATACAACAGTTGTGCAGTTAGTACGTATTGTGTCTATGGAGATTTGGGCGGCTAAAAAGCACAAAACTTCTATATGTCGGTGGTGCTGAAGTCACAAAAAAAAAAAAATGCAGCTGTGGAAGACTTTTTGATTTGCAGTACCATCTCTCTTCACTCTTTGCCCCACCAGCAGCTCTCTCTTCTCCAGAATGAGCTGAACAATGGCCTTCCTCTGTGTGTTGACCTGTTGAAAGGGAGAGAGAGAGAGAGAGAAAAAAAAAAAAACGCGCTATTAAGAAATGTCCAATAAGTTTATTATGACTTTTTTCTGGCACAGGTCCCACGCAGCCACAGTCGGCCTCTTCCAGCCAGCCAGCCACATAAACAGGCTCGTCTTTTCCAGTATCCTGCCCCTGCTGCCATTCTAGCTTTAGAACAGGTCTACCACTTCCTCAGAGACTGGTTGCGACACCTAATGCATGTTTTTAGTGCTTTGCATTCCTCACATGTCTTTACTGCCTTTCTGAGAAAGAAATGAATTTTGTCAAGCCAGCAAAGTTTTAATTCCTTGGCTGGGGGCCCACTGGATGACCGAAGGAGGGCTATATGAAGTAAGAGGAGAAGTAGCTCAGGGAAAGTATGTTTAAATCTACTGCTACTGTGGAAATGGAGGCAGTGAGTTGCTCTTCCCTATCCAGACGTTCACTCACTGGCTCTCATCAGGAGTTGGCCAACGGTCAAATGGACAGAACGGGGCCCCTTGGGAAAGGCTCCAGCATCAACACTCCACGTGTCCAATTTTGGGGTGTTTGTGTGTGTGTGTGTGTGTGTGGGCAGGTATTACTAATGTTGTGGGGACATAAATCTGTTTACACAGTCACACTGTGGGGGGATTGCCTTCCTTATGGGGGCAAAATGCAAGTCCCCATAAGTAGTGGTTATGGTAAGTCTCCAGTAAAATGAATATATGTCAATGAAATGTCCCCGAAAGTGATGGAAACACGAGTGTGTGTGTGTGTGTGTGTGTGTGTGTGTGTGTGTGTGTGTGTGTGTGTGCAGGTCTGTCAACATGACACACAGCCAACCTGTCCCCCTGATCTCAAATCCAGTGCAACCTGGTTTTGTAAATACTGTGAACTTGAAACCAGAAGAATTTCCATCAGCTCCTTTTGGCTCCTTTTGGAGAAATAATTTGCCTTGTGATGCAACCTCGTGCTGGAGGCTAATATTGCTGCAAGTGCAAGAAGTTTCTAAACTGCACTTTGCATGAGATTGCACCGGTTTAGGACGGATTTCTGCAAACTCAACTCTCATTGAAATGACACTATATCCTGACCTGTGCATGAGAAGAAGTGGCTGTGCATGCTGCAGACCATTTACACTTGCCACACTCTATCATCCAGCCTGTTTTATGGCTCAAGCCTCTGTGCAGTCAGTTGGGTATAAAGCGCTCACATGCCAAATAGTTGAGGCTTTCCAGTAAATTGAGATAAAACTGGAGCACAACTGGCACCAGAGTAATTAAACATGGCGGGGGGAGCAGAGGGGGGTTGGACACAAGCATAAGCAGTAACTCCGCACAACTTGACTGCACTTATTGGTTAGTAATAAAAGTGCCAAGCAGAGAAATGGTGCAATAGAATAGAGTACGTGCAAATGGGGGAGAGAAAGGGGGGGGGGTGGGGGTGAAGTGTGGAATTGCATTTTTCCATATACCCCCCGCGAAGATTCCCGTAACCGCAGCCACATAATAAGTTACATAACAAACACTTGAAGCCCTGGAATAGTTGCAGGCGTCTAAATATTAGTGTTGGTACAAATATGCATGCTCCTTGCAGAGGGAGCGCTGGCGGGTTTCGGTTGTTTGTTTGTTTTTTTTTTGTTTTTTTTTGCATGACACAGACCTGCTCCATTCGGTCCTGCAGGATCTTGAAGGACTGGGACAGGTCCCGCGTCTGCCGCCAGGTCCACGCCGTGAACAGCGCGCTGCACGCGGCCAGGGACAGGGCCACCAGGGCCAGGGAAGCCCAGACGACACGCAGCTTGCGCACTCGCCTCCTCTGCAGAATCCGATGCATGTTGGTGCAGGCTTGCGCTCTGCTACTCACCGCCGCAGACCATCCGAGATCCCCCGCTTCAGCCCCATTCCGGCGGAGCGCGAAGTCCCTCCGAATGCGTTTCTGTCCAAATGTCCATTTTGGTAAGAAAAAAAAAAAAAAAAAAAAAAAAAAAAAGACGCGCAGCCTTCAACTAACCCTCGCTGCTTTTTTTTTTTTTTTTTTTTCTCTCTCTCTGCCTGATGGTCGGTTTTATCTGACAGATGAGGCTTTTTTTTAATTTTATTTTTCAACGCGACAAAACATCCGATCGTTCATTCACACACATCGCAGCCACCATCCTCCGTGTGTGTGCGCGCAGGGCCGTCTCCGGATGACGAGAGAGAAACTCCTGCAACTTGCGCGCAACTGTTGCATCCTTCTCCTCGCGATTCGTTGACTCAGCGCTCCTGTCTTCCCTTTAAACAGCGCGCTGGGGGGTCACTCTATTAGACGGAGCGCACGCGCGCGCGCGCGCACACACGCGCGCACACGCACGCCCAGAGAGAGAGAGAGAGAGAGAGAGAGAGACAGAGAGAGAGAGAGAGAGAGAGAGACAGACCCGCAGACTTGGCGGTGCGCTCTCCCGCGCCCCTCGCCGAGCTCCGATGCGGCGATGCCAGCGCGCATCCGCCGTGGAAAGAAAAAAAAAAAAGAAAAACAAACAAAAAAAAAAAAAAAAAAAGAGGTGAGCGCGAGAAGAAACTTCCGAGGCTTCCCGCCCTCCTCAAATCATTTTCATCAGCCTGCACGCCTTGAAAAGTGTGTGCCATTTACGCGTGTAACAGTTCCGTCCGTGCCCACACGGTGGCTGTGGTGTACCGGTGGAGACGCGCCGGCCCGTCCTGCTGGGGAGGATGCGCTCACCGCGCGTCCGTCAACAGGTGAGACGGAGAGACCTGAAATGTAAAAGAAGATCCCCCCCCCCCCCCCCCCCCCCCCCCAAACAGGGTCAAATTCATTGGGAAATGAACCTGATTAGTAAGAATGTGATCGTTTAATCCTAAGAACACAACATTTCTAAAATGGATCTAACTTTTCAAATGTGTTGCTTTAAGAGCCAAATCAAATAAACTTAAAAATAATACTGTGAGTTCAAACAGAAAATAGTTTGTCCTTAAGGTCAGGTGATGTTTCCCCTCTCAGTTTGTTCTATTTGAATCCTTTTAAGAGGACTGAGGAGGTAAAGGCTTACAATATTTAACAAGAATAGAGCAGCATTTAGTGAAAAGTCAGAAAAAAAAAAGTTATATATATAAAATATAGATTTCTCTTGTTATTTTTTTCCTAGATCCAACATGTGATCCTTGTGGGCGTCCCGACCTCAGGCTGGGAACCACTGCTCTAAATTACAGAGGATGCACTATCCCTCCTAGCATGAGGTGCGTAAATAATGTGTTGTGCCTGTCATAAAGAGAGTTAGAAGTATTACATTATAGCTGGATATACAAGCCTTACACTTCCCTTTTGCACCCTGTGGATTTTTCCTCAAAACAATGTTATGTTTCCCAGCTAAATGCAGTGTGTGTATCCCTGAGGACCTCAAAAAAAACATTTGCAAAGCAGAATTCTGAAAGAATTTGAAACTTTCACTGTTTATATTATATGTATATATATATATATTGTATATGTTTGCTTGCAGGCGTCCTCGTGAATGTGCATGAGACAAATAACTAAATAGGGACCCAATTTTAAAAACATTGCTCCATAGCGCTACTAGTGGTCAAAAACTCCACAGGGTACCTTTAAGTCATGCAAAGACGTGATTTATCAACCAAAAATCAATCCTACAGATATCTATACTTACTATACTTTATTACTATATATTATTTATATATACTTTATTATGTATATTTTGTTTTACAAATGTATGTCTAGATAGCATGTATACTGAACATGTTAAAAAAGTTCTATTTTATCTTATTTTATAACATTATATTGGGATTAAATGGGACAGGTGGTGTAAGTAGGCCCCCTATAGGTCAAATGTATATTTTCACCATTGATAAGCATTATTGATTCCCTTAATTTCATACTACATATTTTTTTTAAATCAAGTAGTATAAATTCTGAATTATTCAAATGAATACTTTTAGATTGACTTTAGTTAAGTTTATGAATAATAATATATAAATATAAGCCCATTATTAACTAATTAACATGGATAAATTCACACACAGCTACACATTCACACAACACCACATCACATCACTTTATTCAACTGCAATCTGACTTTATTTATTCCACAGTGTCAACTGAACAGAGCAGTCAAACAAGTGTACAAGTAGACAGTCAAACACACTCTTGGCCACAGGAAGACATACAGGAAGCCTGAAATACGTTTATGAAACCAACATTTTACTTTCATGCAGGTTCTAGGCTAAAGGTGTCATGGCTTTTGACATTTTCTAATGTGTCACTATTTCTGGTACAACAAATGACACACTTGTGGCCACTTGGGGAATCAAAATTGAAACTTGAAATCATGGCATCAAACCTTTCTCTAAACGTCATGTGAAAAACCCCATGAATCCATTTTTGGTGATTTTGATGTGTCAAATGAAATGCTCCTTAGTGTGTTAAGGGAATTTATTCAAACTCATGAAGCCCTTTAAAAACTCAGTAGGGGGGAGTCCAAAATTCACGGGGATCCCGGAAACTGTACTTTTTGGATTCACAAGGTTTCCACCAAACTATGACCATCTTTATTTTCAGCCATTTCAGAGACAAAATCAGACACTAACACATCAATGACTGCATGTAGCATTGGAAAACACAGTACTGAACACACTGGAAATATCTCATTTGAATGGTACACTGGGTAACACACTTCTAACTTGAATAAACATTTAACTATCCCTTCTTGCTCTTAAAAATGAAAAACTTAAAATTATACTATATCTTAAAAATGATTTATTGCAACGATCTCCGTTGACAGGAATCAGGATTGATTTGATTTCGAAACTGTTTTAGGAAACCATGCTGGGAACAAAGTATCAAGTTGTATAATTTATAGTTCTGGGTCTGGAATTCTGATGGGAAGTTGCCGACAAGAGAGGATAAAAATATCTCATGTTCCCTTGGACTCTGTATTGATTTTCTTGGGTTCATGCGCTCATGATGACAGCACATTAGATGTACTTTCCCACATTGTGTCGAGTTTGCACATTGAAGCAAACAAGCATGAATATTTTACATACACATACACATTCTTCACTCAATTATTTTGAAACCAAATATGAAATGAAATGTAAATTGTAGTTACAAAGGAAGGTCAGTGGTTTTTACTTGTTTAGAGTCAGAGAAAACAAACTAAATGTGACCCACAATTCAGACTGTTTTCATTAAATTGCTGGAAATTATACAGAAAGCTCTCTTTTTTGAATGTAGACTGGATATGAAACAGAAGTGCAGACCAGAATTATGCCCCTTTCATTTAGCAGGACAGACACAAACTGAGTCCTGTCCAAGACTTATTTTTTTAAACTCCACCAGATGGATCTTTTTTTTTTTTTTATCTGATTCTAGGCTTCATCCATTTATTTGAAACCAGCCCCAAGGAAGTGAGTTTAGGTCGAGCCCAACTGATTCCTTTACGCCACAATTTAATCACAAGACCTTGGTATATACAAGAGTATATACTGTACATAGCTTAAAAGGAAAATACCAACATTGTGCTTCACAACAGCTTTACAGTACTCCTCATCTGGAAGACGAGGGGAGAGGTGACTCTTTGGTTGCTGTTGTCATAGTTTATAATATATTTAAAGGGATAACATACCAAAAACTCACTCTTTTCCAACAGTCATACATTAAAAGATACATCTTGGCTTTGTAATGCATACGGTTTTTCAGGACTTTTGTGCAACAAAAAAAAATAATTAATTTATGGACTCTCTAAAAATCCCACACCCCACTACCGCACACACATGCACACTCGATCCTAACAGACTCCTCATGGCCCTATATTCCACGCAGAGAGGTTAAGTTATCTGAACCATTTAACACCGAAACCAAAAGGTGCTCTGGGTCATAACATATCACAAGGAAAAAACACAAAACACAGATTTCAGTGCCTCGGTTATGTACTATTTAAATGTATTGCATAGGCCCCGTTCCAATACTTAAAACTGAACCCGTGACTCTAAATAATAAGCCAATTGACTGTTTGCTAAACCCCTTTTCGAAGCAACAAGGCACAGCAGGTACATGTTAAGGTGGTGTACATGAGGATGAAGAAAGAGCGATACCTGATATATATATATATATATAGAGAGAGAGTTTGGAGGGTTGTGACTTTTGCTTTTAATCTTTCCAAAACCAGAAACACGAGCAAAATGGTGCCTGCTCAAATGCTGCTATATCAGAGCTCAGCCTAACGTTAACATTTTAATTACATTTTTAATTATGATACCATATATACTATCATACTAGCTCTACACTGCAAGACAAAAAGCAATGCTGCTCGATTAATTAGTTAAGATCCTGACTTTCTGCATGGAACATGTAGCTTTAGTGTTAAATCGTGTATGCAGCCATCATGTGAACGTTTCACAGGTTTCTTCCATTTCCTTCCATTTAAAGAGTCAAATGGAAACATCGAGAAGTGGGCTGTATGCAGAGTTTTTCTAGCTGCAGCTAATAAACTCTGCCAGCTGTTTTCATTTCAGCCAACAACATTGACAGTCATCGACTATAAATGCGAAGCCTGCTGCTGTCTACCTCCATGTGAAACTGAAGACCAATTGTTTGAAAAATTACCAAGAATTTCAGACGGTAAATCCGCCAATGTTATAACTGCAAGCATGCAAACTTGACAGGCGTACTAACAGTAACGAATGGGAGCAGGGCTTAACAAACAGTCAGTTATTTTAATAATCTGCTTTTTGAGAGATCGGCTTGACGATTGTCATTGTCAAGTTTTGGAACAGGGCCACTGAGTGGTGCGCTATCCCTGCACTGTGCGGGTCGACCTCGTGGTTGCAAAGGTCGTGCCGTCAAGAGCCCACCGTAAGGTTAGGGTTGGGCCAGGTGCTCCAGGGCCTCTCCATCGCAGCGCATGTAGTGGTAGCCCGTGTTAGCCGAGACATCGAAGCAGCCCTGGCTGAGGTAAAAGTCCATAGATGATTTGTTCCAGTCCAGGACGGTGAAGTTGAGCTGGTGGCAGCCGGCAGCCATACCCAGCTACGGGACAGCAAAATTAAGCAGAAAGATATGAGCACTGCCATGCTGACATAAGAGATGGACATTCCCACTAAGGTATGCACTAAGACATATTGTGCAAAAAAAATGCAATGACAAAGACTTCCTTTGTATAAAGATAGAAAAAAAGGCCCAAGATTCAACGTACATTTCCATTTCTTAACAGTCAGAATTAAATTACATATTGATGATTTACTCACCTGTGCTACCTTGCTCATAAGTGCTTTACCAATGCCCTTCCCTGAAAGACAGATACAATTTATTACTTGAGAATTTACTGCACATACAAACATGCCTTTTTTATGAAACGGGTCATTTTCTCCAGGCCATCTGCACAATTGATATTTGCTCCGTAGCAACAATGCCGTGTCTGTGTTTGAGGCAGTGTACGCTACCTCTGAACTCAGGCATCACGTACAAGTCCTCCATGAAAACGGCTCTGCCCGACCATGAGCTGTAGGAATAGAAGTAAAGTGCATAGCCTATCTTCGTATGGCCTGAAAGCAAACAATCAAAAATGTGAAATCGACTTTTGTTTCATATCATGTACTCATAACTATTACTACTATCTTACTAACTATTACTATTACAGATGTGGGTGTGATGCAACATCTGGGGAAAGGGTGAGGCCAGTATATTCATTAAGATAAGGTAATTATTTCAAGCAGTAAAAATATTCCAAGTCGACACTCTAAGTAGGTAGTCATTAACCTATACAATATTTAAACTTTAGACTTTCAGTTCAGCTTCTTGCAGTCCTTCACCCTGGTCTGGTTTCCCACCAACTCTAACTAACTTTGTCTGTCAGCTGTTTGTCTGTCAGCTGGCATACCGTGGGTTTATCAAAATTGTTGTTTCCTAGAAAACAAAAACAAGGCTGATGAGATCAGCGAGACTGAACCATAACGGTAAAGTTGCAGGTCGTACAAACCAAAACAATGAGCTTAAAGACCCTAAAAAAAAAAGCTATGGGATTTGATAGCATTTATCGAAGCTGAATCCTTTCGAATTGCTTATTAAATCTTTTGAGGTAGTTTGTTTGGTGGGGAATAAACACATCTCTCTTACCAGTATCCTACCTAAACCACTGAAATTGTAATGTGCTGAAAGGGTGTAGGGCTTGTTGTTTTGCGTCTTTATCATCGGTACTGCATTTGGCAGTCGTTTCATCGGCTTTGAAATGTTTAAGTTATTTTTTTTCATTCACATTTTCAGCCAGTCAGTCTTTAACAACTGAGTTATCATGTGTATGTATAAGTCACCAGTTTTCACTGTATTCTGAGGAAAAGCAGTGCATTAGCCATTTTATGTCAGTGGCGTGTAAGGATAGAGGCCACATCAGCAGGATGCTGTTACATTAGGTAACAACTAATAAATATGGGCTGATGAGCCTGGTGACTCTCTGACAATTAAACGGATTAAAGGACTACCTGTAATATGAAAGAGGTCGCTCGTAATGACATATAAAGCTTTAAAAACCCACTGTTCACTACCTGGCCAGCACCAAACACCAAAAAGACTAAGTCATCTAGTAACTAGTGAAAATAGTGGAGCTGCTAAAGAGCCAGGTGTTTCCCTCAGGAGTTGGTGGAGACCAGAACAAAGCTGAAGGAAAGAATATTGGACTTCGTCTGGTGGCCAGAATGTGTAAATGTTGAGTTCACAAACAAAAAATAAGTTAGCGCAGGCTTAAATTCATTATAGTGTAGAAGAGTAGTTGACGTAGTGGTAGAAGAAGCACATGAAGACGTGCAGACGCCTCCACTAGATCAATATGCAGCAACGAGAGCTTTGTGAATGGTGAAAACTCAGAGATAATGAAGTAAAATGGACTTTTGGACCCACAGTGCAAATGATTGTCTTAAGAACCCACTTTAGAAACTGTCAAGAGACATTTTTATGGCGATTTTCACCCTTTTTGGACATCAAATGACCCCAGTCACAGGCCATGTTTTTAGGTAGTGATGAAACAATGTCTTCCAGCAACCTTTTTACTAACTGTCACTTTTTAGATTTATGGTTTATCTAAATTAGCCACTTCACACATGGCAGGAGGTTCAAACATCCGTAACTGCCGATTGACTGAAGGCCTTTTAATTGTCATATTAAAATGAATTAATCAACCCTGAATTGCACAGTACAGAGAAAATGCTGCTGGGCTGAAATCTCTGGAAGTTGAAGCATGTCATACTTTGACCAGAGTTCAAACAGAAAGGTGGTGAAACTACCTGCTGTTACATCACGGACCAGAGAGACCATAAGTACAACATGCTCAATAAAGCAGCACAGGAGAAGATTTCTACCAAGCGTGGTTTTAAGACACTGATTTTTTTTTTAGTTTATAAGAAAAATGAAGATGTGTACATCTCAATCACTGACAGGTGGAAGTGAAGTAAACAGTGTTATTGATGGTTCTTCCTCACCTTCTTTGGTTTTGTTCTGTTCTGGCACCTCAGCGATGATCCCATGGAAGAACGGGTTCTTGGAGAAGCCGTCCTGCTCCAAGTCTGCGCATGAGAAACAGAGACACTGTTACACAACGTCTTTGTGATATGCTGATGGTAGCTTTTGCCTGAAATGAAGGTCCCACGTTCCACGGTCTTTTCACAGTGTGAAAGCCTAAAAAAGACAACCTCAACACAAGGCATTTAGCAGCTGCTGTGGCGCTCTGAAGAATGGAAATTTCAACGTCTAAAACGTTATGACACAATTGGGTAATGTCCATCTGTTGAGGAATAGTGTATGAAATTACAAAAAGCTCCAGAACAGCTACTAAATGGACCTGGCGGTAAAATTTGTTTTGCCAACTTCTTCGTCCAAGGTCAACAGTGAAACTTTCCATCTCCGCCGCGGTAGAGTCCGGCCTCAGTTGGATCTGGCCTTGTTTTGGATGAAGGTCAGACGCTTTTAGAGGTGAGGTCAGGGCACGCAACTGTACACTTTTCCACATGACTTCAGCACAGCACATTATTGCAGCAGGCCTACCTTTCTGTGTGATTGTCACATTTTCCGACACTTTCTCAAATTCAGCCAGTTCCTGTGGACAAATAAAAAAAATAAATAAAAATAAATTGTCAAACATCACACTTCCTCAACCCCCTTCTGTCATCCTTTGACCACATCTGCACTGAAACCAACGGGCCCCTGGGTGCCACTTCCTGGCAGCTGCGCGCACATCTGGTGCGCTCTAATAGCAGCGGTTAATTCAATAGGGCCTGACAGTGTCTCATTCATCTGGCGACAGAGACGTCGTCCTCCGATGAGAGCCTCTGAGTCACATTCACATGTCTCCCGTGCCTCACACACACACACACACACACACACACACACACACACACACAGCTGCGCCGCACGTGTCCGCTCACCAGGATCATCCGCGCGATGTCCTTGCAGTCCTCCACGTTGGCCGCACGGATCGAGTACTCCATGTTCGGGGCGATCCGACGCTTGCGATGCTCACAGGGGGAGTAGGGGTGTGTGTGTGTGTGTGTGTGTGTGGCATGGATGTATAAAGGGAACGTGTGGGCGTGTGGGTGTTTGCTGCAAGCCCCCAGGAAGTGCGCCACCCTTTGAAGCCAATTTGACGTAGCGGCCAGACGGTGGAATTACAACTTCCGGGTCCGTCACGTGACGCCATTGGGCCCAAAAAGACCATTGGCTAACATTGAGAAAGCGACGCTCGAACTCAGTGGATAATTTTTTTTTTTTTGAGGTACATCAACTACCCAGTTCTTACACTTGAATAGCCCTTATTTAAATCATCAGGTCTTAAAAGTTGTAAAGTTTACTTTATTCCGCCATTCACGTGAACGAGCCCGAGAGCGAGCGGCTGGGGGGGCGGGGCTTGCGGGAACGCTAGTGCGCATGCTCTACGGGCCCAACAGAGCGGGAAAATCTGAAAACTTCCGCATTCTGAATACCCGGATGTTTGCTTCATGCGCCACTGAGCAACTTCCATAGGAATGAACGAGGCCGCGCCTCCAACGCTGTATCCAGTTCTCTGTATACATCCACGGTTTCAACCTCGACTCAACCTCCCAGTGCAGCCTGAGAAACCGTGTGGACCAGTGGGTGCATTGAAGGATCACAAATCATCCTGCAGAGAGAGGTTAAGCCATTTATTACCGGTTAACAGTAAATTTACTGATGCTTTACAGACAAGTCTGCAGGATCCAGAATAATCCTGTAGGAGACTCCAAGGGGAAAAATAATAAAATAGCTCCTTCTAAAAGCTGGCAACTGGCCATGAATAACCATTATAGTATTCATGCCTAAGGGAATAAACCCCTTTCATTGAGATGACCCCCATGGCTCTTTCTCAGGGTAATCTCTACATGTTTTGCCCAAAATCAAAAGGAGCAAAACAGTAAGTATTTTTGCATGCTCCATACAACGCTTCAGTTGTGTGGGGTGTAATAAACACTGCGGCCTCTAGGGGCCCCTAGCGAGCGAGGCTCTAGACTATAGGCCCTGTCATGTGTCTGTGCAGTTCAGACAAATGTATGCATGTCTGTGGGGATCAGTAGCAGAAATAGTTCACTTCCTCTACAGCTAAAGCTGCTTCAGATCTAGACACTAACACTGAGTTGGAGTAACTATTTCTGAACACAAGCTGAAGATTATTTTTATTCATTATGAAACTGTAACACTCTGTAGGCCCCTGTGTGGGTGGAGGGCTGTTTCATCCAACCGTAGAAGATTTATCAGTTTTTTTTCTCCCTGAAATCATTAAAACAAAAAACATGAATTTCTCACAGAAGGTGTCGGTACTGGCGAGGTTATATTTAGTTACTGCCGGTGGTGACGCACGGCGTGGACATGTCATCAAACTGTGAACTTCAGCACCCCAAATGAGAATGATCTCATGATTTGACAGTGTTTCCCACAGGCCTAGTGGCAAGTCCCCACCAAGCAGAGCGCTGAGTTTGAGGAACTGAGAACGCCTCGGAGAGACAAGTAATGCACTGAAGAAAAAATGACCACATGAACGAGGGATTCGGTCACCGCTATCTGTAGAGAACTACGTATATCTTAATTGATTTTCTATAAAATAAAATGGATTACATTAGCGGTATCTCTTAATTATTCATCTTGTGAGGGTTGGATTGACTTTATGTGTATCCTCGTGGAAGCCGGTCAAATGAATCTCCTTGATTCGAGCATCTTGTTTGGGAGATTTGATGACATTTTTCTCATAAAAAGCGAGGCGCTCCGATCCAAATACCTAATTTATGACCTTATTAACAGATACCATCTGTTCAGTGATGAGCCTCAGCATGCATGTCAGTAAACTTATACCTCACCAACAGCCTTAAGGGCGAAAGTGACGCACATGCAAGTCCCTCTGAGCATCGTTTTATAGGCTTTACAATCATTATTAGTCTGCATTGTTTGTCAATTTCTTCAGAACTAAAAGGGAAGTTGAAAGCACGTGTATAATCACCATACAATGACATTATTATAGAGTGATGTTCACACAGTATCAGTCTTATGACAGTCATTGTAAGGAAGCCAGAAAAAAAAAATTAGTTTGAGATGAAAATTGGAGAAAATAAAGCAAGGAAAAGCAAAGCAACTTTATTTATACAGCACATTTCAAACACAGAGGCAATTCGAAGTGCTTTAAATAGGCAAAGAAAAGCATTAGAATTAAATTAGAAACAACATGCAATAATAACTAGAATAAAATCAATTAAGATATAATAAAATGAGATTTGAAAAATTATTTAAAACAAAATAAAATACCAAAGGAATAGAACAGAAATACAGTTGTAGTAATAAGTTATAAGTTTCCTCAAACGCAACAAACTAAAATCTAAGTGCACTAGAGAAACCAATCAATCAGTTTTTTATCTAGATTTAACATTCAAGCATTTAAGATCATCAGGTTTAATTTGGTGCAGCGAAGGTTCCCAGCTGGTATTGAACTGGAAATGTACATCTTATACCATGAAGTCAGGGAGACGCCTTTAAAAACCTGTCTTTTAACTCCAGGCAACGTTGTGAGACCCATATTGCGAAGCTGAGGCTGTGACACTTTGTGCTTACACAAAAACAAAAACCTTTGATAGAATACAAAGCAAATGAACTCAAACCATAATACAGCAGGAATGTATAAATGTTTTACATTGCAACAGTGTTTATGAGCTACTTTTCATACTTGTATGACCTCACAAAGCCAAAGAGCTCTAGTTAAGTTAATATTCTCTGTGTGATCTGTTGGTTAAAGAATAGTGTAATGACTCTCGGTGACTGTTGGTTCAGCCATGTGTGAAGTCTGGTTTGAACGAATAATTGATGATTCAGCAGTTAATTATCTCAGAGGGGGTCACTGACAATTCTCACATGAAGAATCTTTTTCTACTTCCTTGATGTTCAATGTCTGGTGTTAGAAGAACATTTTTATAACTAAGGTTTACCTGACTGCCTTTGGTTATTTATGTGTTGATTCTATCCACAAGTCGCAGTGTAATTAGAA
Organism: Lateolabrax maculatus; assembly: GCA_031216445.1. NCBI lineage: Eukaryota > Metazoa > Chordata > Actinopteri > Acropomatiformes > Lateolabracidae > Lateolabrax > Lateolabrax maculatus. The sequence continues at coordinate 7,063,338 of CM062207.1, forward strand.
GAGTGTGGTACCTCTGGGCTAAAAATACATTTATGAGAGATTTGTCACAGTACACGGCATTCTGCACAGTTCAGGGTGGGGAGGAAATGAGCAGGGAAAGGGGGATTTTAGCCAGCTTTCTCCTGAAAAAAATAAGGCTGTCTGTGTGGCTATTAATAGCTCCAGCAACACGGTGTGGCTCTTTAAGGCTGACTAATGGCTCCTTTCATACGACGCAAGCAGAAAAGCCAGAGCATTGCTACCATTTTCATCAGCGGCCTCGCTGGCACTGCCGATGACGTGCGTGAGACACCCCCGACGGCTTATATAGACGCACTTGAAGAGTCACAGGCAGCTAGAAGCAGAAACACTGTAGACAATATTAGTCAGTGGATTGTGAGTAAGAGAGAGCGGTGCCTCTCACTGGGCTATGGACATCTGACCAATGCTGCAAAAATCCTGAGAAAATGTAGATTGGTATTTTTGATGTCATATCTCTTTACTTACAGGATAGGATTGTTGCATAATAAGTTCTCTTTTAACAGTAATAAGGTTATATTATTCTGTGATTCCCCTGAGTGAGGGTGTCTGATGTTGAAAGACCAGAAACGCCTGATGACCCCAGGTCACATCACTGATGACGTACCAAAGTTTAAAATCATTTGTCATATCTATTTTAAACCCTTAAAGCCTCAGCCAAGAAAGCAAATAAGAATATTTCCCAAAATGTCAAACTATTCCTTTAAGAAGATTATTGTCGTATGTATTTCCCTTTTTATGTTCCACTTCACACCAACAAGAACAGGAACAGATGAGCCAGACAGTAAGAAAGAAAGATAACAGTGAAATATGTACTTTTTCAAAAGAAAAAAGATATACTGTGACTTCAGGTTATCGGTTTTATTTTCAGAATAAACCCAGTGACTGTAAACTGGAGGCAGTGGCTTCTTCCAGCTAAACAGAATTTTTCTTCTGACAAAATAGGAACACAATGCTATCATATTAGTCATTCTCCGACATGTGCGAAACACGTGCAGCAGAGTAGCTGGGGACTGTGCTTTAGGTGCCCATAGAAATGTATTCTGGGGATGTTAAGTTTTTGAACCAGCTATACTTATTTTTTCAAATAAACGTATGGATGAAGTGTTCCTTTATTGGTTTGGGAAAATTCTCTTTCTTCTTCAGATAAACAAACCATTTAAAAACCCACTGGATTATCTGGAAAATACATTATCACAAAGCTAAAATCAGGCCTGTTTTTCTTCTCTTTTTAGCTCGTGCAGCGTTTTCACGGGACAGCAACAATATTGTCACTCGTCGTTTGACATTTCAGGACACAATATTGTTGTCACACACAGTATTACATCAGTGATGCCGCACTGAGAGGGTGAAGCCAAGGTCGTGATACGTCTATTCAGCACTAATGAATAGACCACCTATTACATAACACTGACATTATTCACACCTCTGAATTAATAAAAAAAGATGGTATTCTGTGTGCCAACTTTAGAAAGTCAATTTACAGACCTTACTTAACAGCCACGTTCGGTAAACGTTGAGTTAATTGTCTTGGCGTTATTACAGAGAGGTGAACATTTAAACCTGGCTTTTTAAAAAATCATCATCATTTTGACCTGGCTGCTATCGATTATGTCAAGCTATTGTTTCTCTGACTGTCTGATTGAGAAAGCAGTTCCAGTACACTGCTGTGGGGATTCAGTAGAGCCACACACTGGATAATGTCCGCTCCCTCAGGCCTGGACAGGAAGCCACCTCCTCTTCCTGTTTAGTCTAGATTCTGATTGGTCCCTGGGCTCAGGAGCATGTCCACAACAAAGCAGTCAACACCACATTTATCAATTTCTAAAAGGAAAAAAAAGGAACTGAAAAACAGTCAAAACAAAAGAGAAATTGCTGCTCTTTCCGCCCTCCCTCCTTTAACCGCCATAAATTCCATTTTTGGACATGATTTTGCTTTCGAAATAAGTGCCCTCCATAATTAGCTACTTAACCACACTTGTGTATCTGAGCATGATTACAAAGCACAGCCCAGCGCAGGGAAAGCATTGTGATAAGAGCTACTCCAATGGCTTAACGCCTTCTATTCTGCTTATCATGATTAGCTCACTCTGGGAATACAGTGGCCATGAGAGAGAACATTAAAATCACATTTTTGGCTTATTCTAGGGTGTTTCGTAACTGGTTGGTCTCTCTTCGGGCATAATGTTTCCTGCGGCAAATGGCTGTAATAATCACCTATTCTGAGAGAGCCTTTATCAGAATGACACTAAAGCTTGAAAATAAGCCTTATTACTTGAGGAATTCCCCCAGACAAACCTTTCCTCCTGTCTGGCCTTCTCGTGTTATACTTAAAGCGAACCCGTCAGCGCAGTCTGACAAAGAAAAAGAAAAAAAAAAAAAGAAGGAAATTAGCTCATCAGCAGGCTGACGCAACCCTCATGTAAAGATAACTAGGACAAAAAAAAAGCAGACACGGTGTCATTCCCTCTGTTCCTCACAGGCCCATTAACATGCCTTATTAGGACATCTGCAGCTGGTGGTGTGTGGAAGCAAGTCAGGCTGGCAGATGTTGCTTTTTTGTTTTTCTGTTTTTCCCCCCCCCCCCATCAGCCTGCCTCTCAAAACTTCCCTCAGACGGTCTGAGTCATGTGATTACTGTGAAGGTCAGGTCGCTTGGCCACTTGCTCACCATGGGACCGAGTGGGACGTGCGGTGTAAAGTTAAACAATAACACTGCAGGTACATTTTCGGGGAAGATAAATAGACAAACTAGCTTTCCGGCAAAGGAAGGGCAGATGTTACTTATTGGGGCAGCGCCGTGTCAGTCTCCAGTTAACTGTTCTTGGATGAGGTAGAATTACGGTTCCTGGTTCACTATTGGTAAATTACTGGCAGGCATCCCATCTGTGGGATATTAATCTGGGATAAATGACCCCCTTCACTCAAACAAAGAAGTGTTATTTACAGACCTCATATTTCTATTCCACTGATAACACCTCCATTAACCCCCCCCAGCTTCCCTTTTTGAGCCCAGGTCTGTGTTTGGCAAAAGAAACATTTCCCATCCCGTTTTAGACTTAAGGGCAACTTAACTGCAACTGCGACTGCAAACACGCATTACTTTGGAATTGTTTTAAAGTGTAATAATACTCTTACAAGCCTTGGGGTGACAAGTGTCAAATGTTAAACTGTCTTGCATATTTGCACACATATAAACACACAAATTAGCACTTCCAGATATGGACCTTTTTAAACTTTGAAACATACACTTTCTAAATGCCTCCTGGGTTTTTTTTTTTTGTTTGTTTGCTGATATCAGTAGCTGGCGGGATGTGAATAGAAAATAGAAAAGTAAAACTCAACTCCAGGATTTATAATTATTGTGAATTCTGGGTTAAATGATTGGAAATGTTGTATAATGATATTTTATCACCCATGCACAGGTCCTAAAAATATACTTTATATGATGATGGTACAGTTTTACACAAGAATTTGACATGTCTAATCACCTATTGACTCTGTGGTGTTTACCTAGCCGACGCCCTCTTATGATCCCAGACCGCAAAACAGTAAACAAACAAAAGGCCGTCCACCAGCTCCACTAATTCCTGTATTTCAAAGAAACCAGCAGCTTGTGAAACGCACGGAGCGCATCTAAACTCTCAACAAACAGAAGCACATAAGCTACTGTAGCAACATCCTGAGGAAATCGCCTCTCCCTTAAAGCTTTACTATACGAGGCATCAAGGCTTGGGCTGCTGCCAAAAAATGGGATATGTGTATGAGATTAGGTAGGTTTTAAGAGGCAGTAAAGCCCCCGTAAAGATGTAAAACCTGTCAGACTTTAAATTCACAATTTATGAATTTACAATTTATCAGACATAGCAGCCACCCAGTTCTTCTCTTTCTCCCTCTTTAGTCATTTCCTCAGATTTGATTCCTTTGAATTTAGGCGAAAAAACAGGAAAACCTGACAATGAGGCCAGCAGATACAGTGAACTCCCACCGATGACTTTTCTTTTGAGTAAGTGAGCCATTTCCTTCTATGAAACCAGAGGCCTGTTGCACTTGTTCAGGAAGGTGTAAACAGGGAGTGGGTAAAGACTTGGATTTAAATGATTGAATCCGGTCACTTTCACTGGAAGAGCCGCTTTTGTCACTTGAGTGCGTCAAACGCATGAAAACATGAAAATAAACTATGGGATTAATTGTTCACACTTCTCTCTCTTACTGTTTCACAAGAATACCAACATCCTGTATCATTTTTATTCTCGATAACACCAGTTATGTAATCTTTCTGGCACTGATCAATATGAACTTGTGATCACAACCAGTATGTACAAGTGTGAGTTCTGTAACCCACCAACTCGCTGGAACTTCAGCATTTATTTTGACTTCAGCAGAGAACAAGTTAATGTTTTCGTCTGTACTTTGCCATGAAAAAAGCAACGTCATCCTTACAATCATAATACTTGACGACTCGAGATTCACGGACACATTTCTGCAACACACCTCTGTTGTGATTACAAAACCTGCACTAGATGACACTTAAACACTCTTGTCATACGGGACGCTTGTCAAACCATACAGGGACAAAAAAAAAGAAAAATAACTCCTCCTATCATGTTTTCTATTGTAGTAAATATCTGAGAACCAGTGCAGACCGACCCGTAAACCTACACTTACCATTCCTGCTTTCATATCTCCACGCCTCATCCAACTTCCCCTTACAGGTAAGGGCTCTGCTGGAACATAGTGTATGGGTGTGTGTGGTATTCAAGCACACAACAACAAGAGCTAGAGTGTCCAAAAATGATGAGGTTGGCAAACTGACACTGTAGTAATAATAAGACATGATTGTTAGTTTAAAGGTTTTGAACATGAACGATGATTTTCTTCGATTACTGTTGTGAATTTTTATACAGTACCTTCATCTGAGAACTCCTGACTGTCATTCTATTTCATAATTCACTTCTTCTTTCTTTTAACTCAGTTCAGAGTATTTTCTTTTCTGTTTTTCATGGCCACAATAAAGAATAGCATGACAGTGTCCTGGCCAAAATAAACAGAAATAATAATGAGTTACAGAGAAACAGAGACAGGTTACAGGATCAGACTTAAGCAGAAATGCAATTATGACATTTTGAATAGAAATTGGTATTAGAATCATACAAAAGATTTAATCCTCTTCAAACTACCTAAGAGCCAATTAACCATAAAATTAAAGAAAATCAAAAACATAAAAACGAGGCTTAGATTCAAAAAGACCATAAAACAACACATTTCAATGCAATGCATCCAATAATTGTTGAGATATTTCAGTAAAGACCACACATGTCAACCTCATGGGGGTGCTAGAAGAGAGTCAGGGGATCAAGTAAGTCAGGAGGCTTCATCCTCTGGGCACCATGAATGACCGCACAAACAATTGTGCCAATCCATCCAAAAGTTTATGAGATGTTTCAATCAGGACCAGTTGGTCGACTGACCCACTAATAAAACCGACATAGCCATATACACCAATGTGGAGCAACGTGATTGACAGTTCCTGTAGTTATCGCATGCAGGTAAAAGTTCGTGACATTTTTTTATAGCACTGGTTGTAATGGTGCCAGGGACAGATTGTATTGTGCTTTTTGCTTCAATAGGACTCAGAGATAGAAAAACTGGAATGCTGCCTTCATTGTTGACAAGCCGCCTGTAGATACACATCAGTAAATGCCAGCGACCATTGACTTACAGCAGTTTAGCAAAAGGGAACTGACCATAAAACATTTCTACCACAAATTGATGGCTTATATGGTGTCAAATTACTCTCCAAATGTTCTGTTTGTCCTGCCTTCAACAATTGCAACATTACATCCCTGTTCAACTTCTTCTCAAGAAACTGCATGACAAACAAACACCCTGAGGTCACAACTCTGTGAATGTGATGGCAACTGTTCTAAGAAGCAAAGTGCACCAGTAAACCTGCTTCTGGGAACAAAGCCCCTGGTCTTTAGGACTCTGTTTCACTAGAGTTGTAATAACCTTTGGTCAGCTATTCCCCGATCTTTAGTGTGAATTAAAAGCAAATCTCATCAACAAATGTTTAATTTCCCTTTCTCAGTGACTTGCTCTTGTCTTGTTAAAGGTTCTCTTTGTGGTTGTGATCCTCTAAATCCCCAAATTTCCTCCCAGCTCAACTGTGAACTGTGCTGACTTTTTGCCATTCAAGGAACTGTTTTGTGTCATTTTCCTTCACCCTGCCTCGTGTTGTAGTGAGGGATTGTCTTTGTTTCCCCTCAACGACTTGTACTAAGCTCCTGACTGGGTTGTAAACTTGGTTGGTTTCAGTCAGAAGTAGCAGTCAAGACATTTGAATTGATGGCTGCCAGTTAGTTTCTGAACAATTGGGTGTGTCTGTAATAGCAGCATACCCACTGATGATAATGTGTTGTGGCTACTTGTGGAGTAATTGTGGACAGAAAACACTCTCTGATTCAGAGGGATTGACATTTAATATTGATTTATATCGCTGCAAATTCTAATTTGCACCAAAGTATTCAGTAACATTTTGAACTGATGATTATCATAAATGAAAAGTCAAAGGTTCACCAGAGTTATTACATTTCACCTTGATGGGAACATTGATATCTGTACCAAATTTCATGGCCTCTTATAGTTGCTGAGACATTTAACTGAAAAAACGAAAGTCACCAAAATCCTTAGAATACATCTTCTGGGAACCATGAATATCTTTACAAATTTGGTACAAATCCATCAAGTAGATGTTGATATTTCACTGAAAAAATGAAAAGTTTAATCGTGGCAATCCATCTGATTTCTGTTTTCAAGCTATACCATAAATGTAAACTAATGGTGGCACTAGAGGAAAAGTCAGTAAGAATTCGTCCCCTGGGGACCATGAATGTCTGCACAACATTTCACGGCAATCTATCCAACGGTTATTATGAACAACCAGATAGGGCTATAAAATACAAGGTCCATCTCCAATTGCTTTTAATAAACAGTGAATGTTTTAAGAGGGATTAAACCTGTAAAGTAACACTTCTTTACTGTCGTTCTGTCTGAACAGTGCTTTGACCTCTACAATCTTTACCAATCAAGTGGGCAGTTCGAGACCTCATTCTATGTTTGCATTCACTGAATGGTTCTCTGGGTGGGAGCACAACAACATGCCCCAACAAAAACCACAGCTGCACTCCTGCCCATGCCACAGTTTAGATGCTGACTCTGCCCGTTGTGAGATACGTAGGGAGGGCGGGCGCCTGTCTGAGATGCTCCATTATGTCACCGGTGGCCCAAGAATAGTTCCAGTGTGCCCTGCGAGGCGCTGATGCGAGTGTGACGTTCAAAACTTAACTGTTGTTGGGTCCAACCCAGGAGAAACAGGGGCCCTACTGTTTCCCCACGTCAGGCACGCCCAGCCGCACACACATACAGATGCACAGACGCGTACACACATGGAACCGTTTAAGGTTTTCCCCTCTGCCACTGTTCAAAATGCCCCCAGAATAAACGCTTGAAGCAGATCTGGACCAGTGAGGCCAGTGATCCCCATTAGAGAGGGGCTGTGACGCAACGCGGCGGTAATGAAAGGTAGTGGGTTTCAGATGTTTTCCTCAGCCATGTGTTGGGGCTTACAGAAAGTGACATGAAACTTTCAGACGTCAGGGAGGCATGGGCTTGTGAGATGACGACGACCAATGGATCGTTTTTCCATTTTCATTAGTCCTGTTAATGCCAAATAATATAAAAAAATATATCGAAACGATTACTTGCTTAATTAATTAAAAAAACAAACTAAAAAAAAGTTATTTTTTCCAACTTTACTCAATAAAAATGGTATTGATGGATTCATAATAAGAAGGGGAATTGCCTCACTCAGTTAATATGTATATGTGTTAGACAAACCTTTACCAGTGTTTATTTTTTACATGCTAAATGGCATTTTAACCTCTCAGAAGTCATAAGGAAGACTCAATTGTATTTTGTACAAATTTATGCTGCTTTTTAAGGCCCAAGCTTCAACGCTTTAACAGGCAGTGGCCTGCTGGTATGCCAATCATTACAATGTGTCAACCCTTATTTTCAATTCTACTGGAGATCCAAAAGTTTCACAAAAAAAAAAAAAAAAAAATCTAGAAGACTATACTATATACTACTATATTCATCTAGAATATTAAAAAAACTATGATATGTGCAGCCTGCACGTGTAAACACAAGCACGTAAATCTTCCTTAGAGACTAAATGTTGGTCGTGATCCATGCTGCAGTCTGGGCTGTAAACCCCTCTCCTCACCACCACCACCACCCCCCCACCTCTTTGCTTGCGCACTGACCGCTCGTCCACGTGTGTGACGGAGTCGCGCCCACGCGCTTTTAAAAGAGGCTCTTCCCACGGGCTCCGTGATTCACTCGCCTCGCCTCAGGGACCGGAGACCGGAGACAGGAGACCGGGCTGCGTGGCTCCAGTCCCCGCACATTAAACCGTGTCCGCCCGTCCCCTGCGCGCACCAGGAGCGCCGATCTCGCGGAAATACCGGAGTTTAAATCCTAAACTCTATACTGAGTTTTTATTTATTTATTTATTTTATATTTTTCACGTGTGATCTGACAGCCGCTTGACTGGTGTCCCGCGAGCGATCGGGACCGCGGGCTTCCACCTGTCCGGTGCGTTTGGAGGCAGCACGGGACTTTCACCTGAGGCGCACGAGGACGTCGTTTGCATGAAACTGCGGCCAGGTGAGACTCTTCCGCCGGATCCACCGAGCGACCCACCGACAACCCGGAGTCACTCTGTACACACATGATGCTTCGATGACTGGGAGCCTCCCCGGACCTCTCGGGGCTCGCCGGACCTCGCTGTGAAATCCGCCGATTTTTAAAGTGATCTCGCTTATTCCCGAGACTTCACGTCGCGCAGCGTATTATTGAGTTTGTTAAGGAATCACGAGGCTCTGTCGGTTAATTCGGCATAAAAGGAAGGAGAGCCTGACTTGAGGAAAGTGTTTTTCTTCGCTCCATCATTTGCTTTTTTAGAACAGGTGAAAAAAACTCTCTACATGTATGTTTCATCTAAATAGATTATACCTTGTAGGGAACATCCTGAGATGAAGAATGGATATTCTTAATTTAACCTCTTAGTTGACATTCTTCTCTACTTGTATTTTTGCCACATCTTTAGATTGTTTAAAAGGGGCGAGAATCTCTCCAAATGATTTGGCTGATCTTAAGCTGCTGAATAAGTATTTAAGGTAAATTGAATTTAGAAATGTCTCCTCCAGCCGCAGGATGAACTGTTTGGAGGTGACAGCTCTTTGCTGTTTGGCAAAAAATTAAAGGATTATTCAGATCAGGAGAAGTTATTTGGTGTAAATTTGGATTGTATTTGTTTGGTTGTTGAGCTTGGCCTTGTGCCCAGTGACAGGGAAAACCAGTAATGTAGAGTCGCCTTGGTTTAATGCAAAATAGGTAGGTATTTGTGTGTTTCCAAGTGAAAGTTGTGTATCTGCAATGTCGTGTGTGTGTGTGTGTGGCTCACACGTGTAACTGTACGTGTGCCCAGGCTCTAGGTCAACTTGCATGGCTTCTGTGCTGTGACACCCTCTCAAAAGCACGCCATTGTTTTGTAGGAGAAATATTTAGGGGGGGAATGCAAAGCTGTTTCCTGCAGAAGGGGGTCGACTAACAATGGCCACCACCTTGGAACAGTCGGTGGTTCTCTCTCGCAACTCACTTCTGAGGACGGAGCTAGGATGTTGAAAGAATGGCCCCCCCAAAAAAAAAGAGAAAGGGGGGGAAAAAATAAAGTTTTTACACAATGGAGAACGGGCAGTTCCGTGGGTTTGTAGGATGGGAGACAATGGGAGGCCTGATGTGTAGGTTACATAAGACATAAGTTTGCAAGGTCACAGAATCCTTCAAGTCCTCCAGTAACTAATCGTGTGGTGATATGAGTGATGGTAATACTTGGCATGGTGTTGAGTTTAAACGAGGCTATGTACCTGCGATCACCTCTCAGTGTAACCTTTCGTTTACTTTGGCATGTTTCCAGTTCATCACTGTGTTTGCACGTCTCTGAAAGCCAAACCTGAGTGTAAATATTTAATGGCTGGTGTCTGCTGTGAATGGATATTCCTCACTGCCTTTCGTAACTGATCCTGTTTGGTGGCCTATGTTTTTTTTTTTTTTTTTTCACACTGCGGCACAAGTTGTGCTGACTGCACTTCTTTTATTTCCTCGTCGAGGAGTAGGAATCATGATAGTGCAGGAAAAACTTCACCTTCACCTAATGTCACCCTGCACAAAATCTAAAGCATCAGTCTCGCTCAATCACTCATGCTTCTTTAACATGGATCTCCTAACGTGTACCTGTCCCTATCCGCCTCATTTCAGATGAAAGCCGTGGATGCAACTACGCTCCATTTATAGAAGAAAGGTGGAAGAGTGGGAGAGGCTCTGAAGAGGACCAGCTGACCACCGGCACATACACCTCCGCTAAAGTTTCGTCCAAACCCAGCCTGAGACGCACCATGTCCCTCAGCACTTTCCACCTCATGCAGACTCTTAAGAACTCTCCTGCTGCGCTCCGCCGCCGCTTCCGCCGCGACCGCACCGAGTCCCTGTCCCACGGCGACCCTCTCTTCAAGGTGCACTACCTGGGCACGGAGAAAATCTTCTCCCTGGACCGGGAGCAGGCCCAGGACGCCATCAGCCGCTTGCTGGACGGCATCGCAAACGGGAAGAAGCTGAGCAAGGATCACGCCCTGGTGGTGCGCCCAAGATACGTGGAGGTCAAGGAGCTGAGCACAGGCCGGCAGCTGACGAAGACGTACCTGCAGGACATTGCGTACTGCGCGGCGGACGCCAACCGGCCCAACGTCTTCTTGTACATCTGCAAACACCAGGGCCAGCAGCTGCAGTGTCGTGTGTTCTGGTGCAGCCGGGCAGAGCGGGCGCGGGACATGACGGCCTGCTTGGCACACTCCTTCCAGCGGGCGCTGAGCGACCTGCAGCAGGACGGCTCGGCCACGCTGCAGCCCGGGGAGGGGAAGGGGAGACGGGTAGAGGAGTCGTCCAACTCTCCTACCAACGCCAAGAGCTCCACGCTGCCGGCCAGTCTGGGAAAAGGTGAGGTGACGATACTGCCTCCTAAAAGCAGACAGCAGGGACTACAGAAACAGTGACGTTTTGAGATTTACTGCCTTATTTATGTGGTACTATTTTCCCAGCTAGACTTAACTTGGAGGAGTGCGGTTGCTGCAGTCTGGTTTTTAACTTTTTTTTTGTTTTTGTTTTTGCAAATTTGACATGCTGTTCACTCCCAAAATTACACATTTTTATAACAAAAATAAGTTCAATATTTTTAGTAATTACTGCGTTTTTGCCTTCGTAGGACCGAAACCAAAATTACCTTTTTTAATGGTTTACAATTGATGACCCAGTCCCCTGATTCCCCTCCTCTCTTGCTCTCCAAGTTGTTTAGAAAGATAAGATATCACATAAGGTATCACTGAAGCCAGCACATTTAGTGAAAGTAATGAAAACCAAGTGCTGATGTAGGAAGTAGTAAATGAATAGCCTCACTAGGGCACTTTAGAGTCAAGGTTGGGGCTGGTTGGATGTTCACCTTGCAGCTGCCAAGCTAACTGACTTTTTTTTTTTTTTTTTTTTTCCTCCCTTTCAGTTCGCTGGAGGAAGAGGGGATCAGTGTCTCGCAGCCCCCTCAGGGCCATCAGCAGGAGAGGATCTGCCTCGGACAGCTGGAACTGAACCTGCAGCTTTAACCCTTCAAACATGGGACCGCATTTACCTGACGACAACCTCAAGGATGGCAGCACTGATGGTGGGGGGGGTGGGGGGGTGATTACAAGACAGAGGGAAGGACAAAGGGGATGAAACCGGGAATTGGGAAAGTCCATATTTGGACGTGTGAGGACTCTGCTTGTGAGAGGATGTTACCATAATCAGTGAGCGTATGGACTTGAAGGTTTTGTTTTTTTTTTTGACGCAGCAAAGTTGACTTTTGCAGGAGTGGCGTCCAATGTAGCACGAAATGCTGCTGACAGCTGCCTTTGTTCACCTGTCAACAGCTCTGTGAGGATTTGTGATTGGGTGCAAGCCATTGGAGGACCCGACTGGTTCATTTCCATGGCTGTTTTTTGGCTGGCTGGTTTGTTCTTAAGTAGTCTACTTGATACTTAAGCCCCCGAAGAGTTTGGTCTGTTGGAAAAGAGACAATTAAACCAACAACGATACCAGCTGTTGGCCAAATGACAACCAAAAACTGGAAAAAGATGACAAGAGCTTTTTATTTTGAAGGCTGATTTTTATTTAACTGACATTTGTGACTGGTCATAATTTTATTTTATTCTATTCTATTAACCCTGTGGCACAAGGAAGCATGTTTGTCTTCTTTAATTTTGAAGTGGATGGACAAAACCACACTTTCAATAAATGTGAGACTTTTGGCCAAGATTACATAAATGTCAAGATACAGAGGGATAAATGCAGGCGTGGCATACAAGCGTAAAGTAAAATAGATTGTGATAATGCACATGAATGTTTTTAGTTAGTAATTTCTGAGCACTTTCTAAATTTCCAACTGTAAAAACTGACTCCAGAACACACGACGGTGGAATTCCTAGTCAGGACATCACATGTTTTTATCATTTCTTACATTTGAGGTCAGAAGCTTCCATGAATTGTATGACAGGCCCAGCACATGCATTATAAATGAGGAAAAAATAGACCCTGGCAGAACCTGCAAGGTCAACAAAATCCTCCCCTCACGCACCAAAGCAGCATCCTGCAACAAAAACAAACCCAAAAAAAAAAAAAAAAAGATCCCAACTGTCCACTGAGGTGAATTATTTGCATTTATGTGGAAAAACACACTCGGCCATGACTTGCAGGGTTTGTTTGCGTCCGAACACTGGGAACGCTGTGTTCCCATGTGGAGCCTCGGTGTGGAATGCGTGGCCATGCACCTGCATTCCAGTCGGGGAAACTTGAGACGGAGAATCTTCTTAAGAGCCCCAAATTCTTCTCCGTGTCCACCCGTGACTTTGCATATTGAGCAGCCTCGCCAGTAGAAGCTACAAATGTGCGTTTTAACTCTGAGCCCTCCGCTTATTTCACATTACCAAAGCCATAAATTGTGCCCTAACTGCTTAAGCGACGGTTATGGGCATTGACATGTGCGGTATTGCAAAACATGCTCTCATGATGCTGATTTCTGTCGTAAGGTTTACAAATGAGACTTGGGGATTAGTGGTATACCCTCAGCCTACCAGTCACTTGTCATTTTGTGTTTTCTGGCCAAAATTAAGCTACAGATAAGGTGTTTTTGACTGACGTGCCACTAGGTTTTTATCAGTTTTAATATTTTGTACTCGTGTTGTATCTTTTTTTAATTCCAAACGGCACAGCCCCAATCTCAGAAAAGGGGCTCAAGTACCTGCGTTAAGGCTTATTTTATCAGTGTACTGTTTTTTTGTCATTGTACATATTTAATTAAATATGTATTTTATGAAATATTAAAACCTTTTTATACAACATTTGTTTGTGTCTATACATGTTGTTCTCACACTGCTGTAACTTTTCAAAAAGACAAATATTTAACCAGCTTTAACTTCTGCAGCTTTGACCCTGATAAATGATTCTGTTTCCAGGCTTAAACGCTCAACTTTTAAAATGTTTTATTTGGCCTGAAGAAGATAGAATTCCTGTGTGTGTGTGTGTGTGTGAGTGAGTGAGTGAGAGGGAGATTGAACGGTTCGGGGGTGGCAGGGCAAGACTTTCAGAGAGGTCCTGGGATGTTTAATCTCAGTCATGTGACTCGTTTCCCAGGGTGGTTTTCTCCAGTGGTGTCACATTTTCAAAACCTCTCATACATGTGACTACCTCCCAGCTGTAAAGATGCAGATGCACCTCCAACTGGACATCGCGGCCTTGATATAAATAGGTTTTTAAGAGTGTGCAGTGAGAGTCCTGTGACATTGTGTTCCTCCAGGTTCCATAAACACTCCTGATGAGTCAGCGTTAACACACAGGTATAGGCTACTCAGCAAATGTGAACTTAGACTATTTGCTGTCTCTTTTTCTTCTAATAAAAGTGAGTAGAAGTGCACAGAGGTCCATTGATGAATGATGCGTTTAAGTTCACTGAATGGTCTACGAGTGAAATACAGTGATAACACACGTAATGTGTACATTGACGAGAAACAAGGGATTCAATGCATTCAAATGAATATTTTATCTTTATTAATGTAAACTTACACATGATGGCCGGTAACGCACTGAAGAGAAGTTTTGTGAGTTGGGCTGTTCAGTGTCACGGAATAAAAAGACAACATATTTTATAAAAAAGTATAAAAACTCAAAAGGTTTGACACGTGGTATCGACTGTAAGGAGTCTTTGAAAAGAATCAGCCCGCACATAACTACTCTACACCTCCCTACAACATTACACAACATCATCACCTTCATGACGGTGAGATTTATTGCAGGACTGTTGTATTAGACTGCATTAGTTTTTGTTAATAAAGTGGCAAATGATTGTATATCTATAGATGCTGTATGTTTCTTGGTGTATAGTGCACACGCGTTCAGTGTTTCTCAGGCTGGGAAACCACATTAGAGAAAAACAATGCAGTCAGGATTTTCACTTTTGAGGGAATGAGCCAAACTAGAGAGCCATGAAGCCAAACAACAGATTCAATCCATCTAAGAATAAACAGATGTTTTCATATTGTTCTCACATGTGGGACGGACAGTGAACGCAGCACATTTCCTTTCACAGTCTCACTCAACAGGTAATGCCTTCATTCATCCAACAGACGCATGGATTGAACATGTCATCAGTCTGCAGGATATTAACCGGAAGTTTAACACATCACATCACATCTGCTCCTTAATCAATTAAATATTGGACTGATAAGAATAGACACTACCCATGATCACAGTGAAAAGGCCTAAAATCGATACTACACAAGAGGCGGTGGAGTTTTTCTGTGTCGGTAACAAGACCACGAAGAGACAGACACATAGTTCACTACACACAGTAGATCAGGAAAAGGGCAGAACTGGCAGCGAAATGTGTCATTTTAACAGAGTAATGCTGTTGTTTATGGAGTTACACAGCGCTTCCTGGTCATGTGACACAATATAGTGCAATAGGAATTTAAAACTTGAGTTATTTTATTTAAAGTCAGAAATAAAGTTGTGTTGTGTTTTAAACAAATCTAATGTCGTCTGTTTTACAAATGCGGAAAATAAACGTTAAATCATAAAACAAGTCCTCTGTGAGGGAAGAAAATAATGTTTTATCTGTTAATTCTCTGAACAACAAACTGAGCTCCAGCGCTACCTGGTGGAGACCAGAGTGAACTGCACCCTGCAGCCTGCTGCACATCCCCTGCTACATGCTCCCATGGATGTTATTATATGTTCCTCATGAAGCTTAAACTGCACGCTCGGTGCGATTTATTTCTGCATATGGATGTTGAGCAGGGCAGTGCAAATGCATTGAAAGATGAAGAAAGGAACTATTCTGCAGCCTCTTAATGGATTATTTTACTGGGAGTTATTCAATTAAAACATTGACAGTTTTGTTGGAAAAGTTGTTTTGTGTTAAAAGATTCAACCAAACATCTAAAAGATCCAACTGAGCCTGAATATAAGCATAATATTAATATAATATTAATATAGTGTACAAGTTGTATTATTATCAAAAATCTAATCCAAATCAATACCAGAAATGATAACTTCACAGGACAAATGGGACACATCTCTTCATGTTGGATTTTCATCTTCTCTTTTTTATAAATATTTTTATGGAAAATTCATGATTTTCATTTTCCAATAGCCTCCATTTATATCAATATTCACATAACTGAAGTTGAAAGAATTAGAGAAGAATCTCAAAATGGGGCGCTTGAAAAAAGGCCAGAGACAGGAAAGTAAAGACCTCTGGCTAAGGAGAGGTAAATGTCACGCCTGGTGAGTGGTCCTCAGTTACACTTGCTGAGCGTAGAGGAGGACAGAGAGGAGGATAAAAAGACTGCGGGACAGATGTTCTGCCTCAAACTAAAAGTGGGAAAGTGAAAGGACAACAGTGCACCGAAACCAATGGTCACCACGAACAAACTGAAAGTGCAAAGCGGCCAAATGAGTTTCATACTGTGATAACAAGAACAAAGTAGAACAAAAAGACACCTCCATGCCTCGGCACGATGCATGCAAGGCTGTCTACGGTTTCTCGTAAATGAAGTCCATGGATTTTAAAGTCATGCGCTTTTGGTTGAATTACACTCAATAAAAATCAGAGATGATTTAGACCAGCAAAATACCTGCCAAGAGGAAAGATTGCTTTAAACTGCACCTGTGAAGTGTCCTACAGGTCCAGTTTAGTGGTGCATGTTGGTATTGATTTAGAGTCAGTGTCTCACATGGAAGCTATAAAAAGGATCATGAATTTTCCATAAAAGTATTTATAAAAAAGAGAAGCACTAATATCTATATGAAGAGGTGTGTCCTATTCTGAATGCCCTAGGCAAGCGTCCCCCAGGCAAATGATTATTAGTATTTTAGTATTTTATTTTCTTCTGAACAGAAACAATTATAGTCACTCCCCTCCGGAGGAGTCCTGCGCTGTGGGACTGCTGGCCACCGCAGAGCTCTCTCTGTGTCGCTGTAAGTCCAGCAGGGACTGGACATGAAGACGCCTCAGAGGCTTCACCTCCTCGACCACTGAGAGGAGAAAAAAAAAATGAGGTCCTCAAAAAACACAGATCAAATGTAAGTGGGGAGAAAGGCTGTACGCCTGATCCCTTTATAATGTAGCTAAACAGCATCACCTGCTGGCTTTAAAATTAATGATAATAATAATAATAATAATAATAATAATAGTAAAGTAACTGTCTGTAAAAACATGAAAATAAAAAAAAAGTCCAAGATTTCCTACCTTTGTCGTAGTGCAACTCGTCCCGGTTGCCGTAAACCACATACATCTCCAGGAAGTTGAGGAGGGCGCCCGTGACGAGGAAGCGGTCAGGGAGTCGAAGGCCTTTGATGTAACGCATGTCCAGGGCGAAGGGGTTGGAGGGGGAGGGGACGGTGCACAGGCACACCAGCTCACTGACGATGTCCCACACGCGAATACCTGGGATGAAACCCAACAGTAACACCACAGACAAAAAAAGACAGAACCGTAATAAACATTTGTATAAGTTTGGCAGTTTAGAACCAAAGCCCCTAGAGCTGTTTCCACAAACCTAATCCACACCACACAGTAGTCTCTAAGAAGGTTAAACTCCAGACATCTGCGTCTGATTTAGCTCATGGAAAATGGTGCAATTATTGAATCTGTGCAGTGAAACAATAACTCTCTCCCGTTTGGATTCCTCGCATTGTTTCCATACCTCGCGTCTGCCAGTCTGCGATGGACTTGAGCTTCATGGGCGTGTCCCTGACCATCGAATCAGTGCCTCCGATGTTGACCAGGCGCTCGTGATTGGAGCGAATCCAGGCGTAGGGCCGTCCGTACTTGACGTAGCCGGCCAGTAAAAACAGAGTGCAGTTCACCTCCTGTTGAGGGACAGAGCCGAGGCGGTGAGGCTGAGGGAATGTGCCTCACTGTCAGACACTTGTTTTTTTTGGGGGGGGGGGGGGAGTAAGACTTACAGGCACTGCTATCTCTCTTTCGCTGGGAGAGGCTGGGAGAAGGTGCTCCTCGGTGCCGGGGCCCCTGAGGACGCAGAAAGAGGGCAACCAAGGGCATCACAAATGGGAGCAAACTGTCACAATCCTCACAAGCTTCCCCCCCCGACACCTCAACGCGCACACACACACACGTTACTATTTGCAGGCCCACAAAGCGGCGCCAATCACCTGGCCGGCGGCGGCGGCGTCGTCGTCGTCGTCGTCGTCGTCTTGGCGGGCGCGCGCGACTGCGGGGCCCGCGGGCCCGGAGGCTCCCCGGGCAGGGGGGAGCTGCTCCGGCTGTCCAGGCTGGGGGAGCTGCTGCTGGGGGAGACGTCGCTGCTGTTACAGCTGCTGGTGGAGGAGCGGGAGGAGGCCCGGGACACCGCGAAACCTGGCGAGCGCCAACCCTGGAGGCCGGGAGAGGTACAGAACAAGGTCACCCCCGCAGTCACTGATGATGATGATGATGATAATATGATGATAAATACATGAGGAAATATGTCATCATTATTATAGTCCATAAATCTAAAGAGTTTATTTTCTTCCACACTTTTTTAGTATTGAGTATTTCCATTTTCAATGTGTGTGTTTAGTGAGTTCTGTTTTTTCTATCTCTACAGAAACTAACCAGATCCTCATTAACGACGGTCAGCAGCAGCTCCTCTTTCCCTCTCAGCCAAGGCTGGAAGTATTTAAAGCCCTGTAACAGAAACAAGAATATTTTTAAGAACAGTTTGACCACGTTAATTTGATTAATTTGACCGTCTCAGCGCGTGCATCCACTTACCTGCAATGATCCCAGTAAAGCCAGGTCACTTAGAAAGTGCTGCAGCTTCCTCCTCTGCTCCCTCTCTCTTTTCTATTGAGTCAGAGAGGCAAAAAAATATTCACGTGAAAGGAAATACACAAATCACCCCTTTTATGGGGGGTCCCCATCATCCCCCATCCCTGTCTTGTATCCTAGCAACGCCTCCTCGCAGCATCCCGCATCTCCATCAATAAAGCCTCCATTCGTTGCATTAAATGATGCTCAGTGGGGGGGAAATGCAAGGGGCTGAGAGTAAACCGTGACATTAAACGCGACAGAATGCGTCAGGTCGACTCTCCTCAAACGTAACCTCTCGACTCCGATCTTCAGTCAAAACCCTGCAAGGGCACATCACGGCGGAAGCAACTCACGCCGCTCATCGCGCTTCCAGACTGCAGACACCGACGCCTCCTCCACGGGCGATCATGGCGTGTGACCCGCTGAAAGCCTCCTTCCTCCGGGGCTCTGCTGCGGTGGATGCACGGACACACCGAGGGTTTTTTTGTTCTCCTCGGGTGTTGCCTCCTCGCTGATCGCCGTGGAGGCAGGCACGAAGTCGGTTTGGTGATGGGAGTGTGGAAGCTCCCCCCCTAGCGGCCATGTAGGTGAACTACCTCTTAAAGCTGCAAAGGGGCAGCAAAGATGACACAGTTTCACTTTGTTGAGGCAATGCAGCAAAATAAGATTTCTGCCTCCAGCCCAATACAGTGGAGGGGAACATTTCTGTTTCATCAGTAATAGTAAAATATTCCCATGAAACTCTTAGACTGTTAATTCTGCTGATTGTCTATTGACTTCCATTGTATTGGACACTGATTCTGGAAAAATATATTACATTTTTATCTATATTTTTAATCCATTAGCTCCTGACCGAGTGTCAGGGATGATTAATAGTTGTGAACATCCACGGTGTTTGGATTTCTCAATTTAATACAAAAAGGCCCAATCCCCAATATCAGACACACTTTACTATGGTGTTAGTTGGTCTGTGTAGATGATGTCAGAGATTTTACACAGACATTTGTACAAACATGACAAAAAGAATCACTTTATTCAGTGAGAGTCAACAGGGATTCAAAGTGGGAATTCTCACACCTCATCAACACATCAGTGCTTCTCAACAAATTAACATAATGTGCGAAAAGTGCATTGATTAACAGTGTAGCAAAGGATGCAGTCCTTAAAAGTACTGTCATATTGTGTGTAAGGATTGGCTATCTTCACAGAAGACAAAAGACAGTTCAGCCTAAACGTTTTTGGAGGCAAAGTGAATGAAGAAGGTCCTGATCTCTTTGGGTGAGATGGTCACGGTGAACGCTTCATCTCCACAACTCCGGCACCTCTTGTTGTCTGAGAAAAACACACAAACAACAACTTATGTAAAAGGGATGATAAAATGTACATGTAAGACTATTTTAATGTATTTAAATACCAGTGCCAAAAAAAAAAGAAAAAGTATTTCTCACTTGTCTCTAAGTTATCTGCAGTCTTCCACTTCCATCTCTGCATGCTGGTGATATCCCAGGTTCCCGTGAGAGAACGCTCCTCCAGGACTTTTACTTCCCCAATGCCCCGCAGAACATCCTGTTCACACAGGGAATGACCATTAAATAAGAAAAAGAAGAATGTAAATTCTACTAAATCCTTTCCTCATACAATTCTATGACATTAATATGTAGAAATTCAGTTGTATTTTTATTAACACCTTCAAGTTTATGGTGACGGGCTTCGAAAGCTCGGGGTCTTCTCCTTCTTCAAAGAGATGCATGATTCTCAACAGGACCCGATCGTAGTCTGGCTCTGAGTGAAAATCTTTACCTAGATGTATAGAATAAAAAAAAAATAAAATAGACACTTTTCAGAATTTAATCGCCAGGACAAACAGAGGCAGAGAAAAACCCGCAAGCACTTAAGAAACCTCACAATATAACCATTAAAAACGAGTGGACAGACATTTCTAACAGCGGACCTGAGTGTACGTGGCTGAGGTGAACATCGTGATTAGAGCTGTAGTTCCATCCGGGGACGCTGAGGCTGAGCAGGTGGAGGTTGGGCGGCAGTGCCACCGAACGCACAGGAGAACTTCCTTTGGGTTTCTTCTCCTGCCAGGGCCTCTCTAAAAAAAAGGTACCAGAAAAACAAGTGTGACCGCAAAAAAAAAAAAACCCAAACGTTTTTATGTCATGCAGCTCTTAAAAAAAAAAAAAAAAAAAGCACTCACGAGGTTGGTCTATGGGCATGACGACGGGCCTGTGCTGCAGCTCTATTGCCTCCCTCTGGTGAAGCCTGGAGGTGGCACTGACGGAGCCCAGCATCATCCACAGGGTGGGCCTCACGACCGAGCTGTCGTTCAGGGTCAGGTTGTAGCCGAGGTTCAAGGCTAAGTTGTTCCAAAGACGGCGATGGAGCATAACCTGGGGGGGGGGGGGACACACACGGGATGTTAACGCGAGTTTCTGTTTGTGAGCGGTTTTATCTTTATTTTCTTTTTGTCTTTTTACCTCGAGTTGTCCGTTGGCTTGGCTGGACACACCGTGAGCTCTGTCGCTGACGAGCACCAGTCTGCTGAGCTCATCCTCAATGTAGGCTGTCCGAACCATGGGGAAGTAGTTCTGCAAAATGCATTATATATATATATATATATAGATTGTTCTACATATTCCAGTATTCTTATAACACCAGTATCTTTTAAATAAATGTCCTAAATATCAAGAGTCCAGTTTATCCAAGGACTTACTCTTGCTAAAGTGTTATTGGTGAACTTCCTGTATGTCCTCTCCATCATCTGATAGCCATTGTCATCTGTGTACAGGGTCCTGTTGTTCTTCAAGGAGGAGCTGGTTCTCAGGACGACCTCTGTGTTGAGATGGAGGGGGCCCAGCGAATAGGTCTGCTCCAGCCTGTGACACCGCGGCCCGCTCCCAAAGCATTCTGGGACACGGGTGGTGATGGAGAAGGCGTAGTCTTTATCGCTTTCCCCCCTAGAAGAGGTCACAGTGTAAGAGTGGATGTCGCAATGAGAGTTGAAAAGAGAGGAGCCCAATAAATAATGCAATTATTTTAATAAAACGTTGACATATGCAGGATGAAAAAAAACAACGAGTTAATCTGACCCACCTGTAGAAGTGCTGCCTGATCTCAGTCACAATCTTCCCGGGGATAATCTCCATCTCCACAGCCTTGTAGGCCCGCACTGCTGAACCGGTAGCGCTGAAGATGTAGTTATCAGAGATGGGCCCGGCTTTTACGTCTCCGTTTGCGTGGTACTCCCAGAAATCCTGAGTCATCCTCACTGTCCTTTTTTCTTCTTGACTAACAAGCACGACAGATTAAGGTTAAAGGTCAGATAGGTACATTAGCATAAGAGAAATGCATTTTTTTATGAGCACAAGTGGGATCTTCAAGTAATAGATGCAACTAGGGCTGCAACTAAAAAAAATTGAATTATTGATTTATCTGCTAAATATTTTCTTGATTAATCAGTTCATCTTTTGGTCTTTAAAGTGTCAAAAAAAAAAAAAAAGAAAGAACAATGGCCGTCTCAATTTCCAACAAGCCAAGATTCAGTTATTGAAATTGCTTGTTTTGCCCAAAAATGCAAATGTATTTAGTTTACTGTCATAAAAGACTAAGAAAACCAGCACAGTTTTGCTTAAAATATGACTTACATGACTAACCATTACCAGATTATTTTCTGTCAATCGATTAAATGGCTCATAGTAATCCGCTTTAGATGTGGCTGATATGTTCTACTACTACTCCCTGGGACATAAGTCTTAAGAGTCTTAAAATCTTACAGATAAGTGATGCTGTGCAGTAGATTTGTATCCTGATCGAACATGAGCTTGTAACAGTCATTCAGAACGGGCAGAAGCCTCCTCCCTGTTTTCAATGAGTCCCCGATGGTGCGTCTCTCAAACAGAACCCCTTTAGCTCTGTAAGTCCAGCCACACTTGGATCTCGCAGAGCAGTGCTTCTCAGAGAACTTAATCAGGTATTTCCTGTGCTGAAGGCCTCCGAGCTCCACCATGATGAAAAGATCAAAGCTCACATTGGACTGTGCTGACTTCTGGATCTTTAACAGACAGGAGAAGATATTATTACAATATGTATCATAGAGATTTTCAGAACAAATTAATTTACATAAAAACTGCTGAATGAATATTTCTAAATGCTTATTTGTCACGTTAAAACAGAAATTGCTATAAAAGACACCTGATAACCTTTTGAATGATGTGCCACTGTAACACACAGTCATACTGTAAGAATTCAGTATTTAAAGAGAGACTATGTAACTTTTGAATGAAGAAATACCATATTTGAGTCTTGCAAATGAAAAGTTAAATTCATAAACAATAAAACACACTCTTGCTCATTTCAATACATTCACGGGTTTTGCAGAAACAGCCTTTCTTGGTCTGGTATGACCAGTAGCTTACGGTGGCTTGTGTCACCAAACTGTAGATAGATGCTACTGTGTAACAGCCATTATGGAGTCAGTTTGCTGACTCTTCTCTGCGTAATCCTACCGTTACACTACACACTAAAAAACCCAACATAGCACCTGTGCAGGAACAGGCTGTCCATCATCATCGAAGACGGCTGCGGCGGGGAAGGTTACAGTGACGTTGATGATAGTGGTGGTGTTCCACGCTAATGGGTTGTAAATGATGACATGTTGCTCCAAAGCCTGATGAACACCTGGAATTAGGAGATTAAGGGTTGATTTATTTAAATAGTAGCTCAAATGTTTAAGAAAACCTATTTTTGAATAATCTTAAAGCTAGTTTTAGTACTCAGCTCAAAGCACAAATGATCCTGAAAGTTCATTTTTGGCTCTTTGTGTTTTGATGGAGAAAGTTCAGATTGATCAGCTTTTCTGTTATAGGAAATATTTTCTTCCTTTCCCAACCCCAGTCAGCTGCAGTCCTCCTGCAAAATGTTCGCACCTTTTCTGTGGTAGGGGCTGCCGAGGATACTGGGGAGGTTTTGGGGCAGCAGGAAGAGTGCAGCCAGAAGCTCCTCCACTCCCATCATGGCCTGCATGAGATGCTGCAGGTACATGTCTGCCACCTTGGGAGACTCGGTGCCAGTGATGCCATCATGGTGCTGGACCTAAAAACACACCAGTAAATAACATTCTGTGTTTAAATGAATACACTTTTCACTGTGAACATGCATATTCACATATTTTGACAAATTACCTCTGAGACAGCCCAGCGAAGCGCCCTCAGCTTGTCCAGGGCCCATTCTTTAGCTACAGGTCCGTCAGGGAAGCTGATCCGGTACCGGGTGAAAAGAGTCTCCGCTGCATGCAGCTGGGAACTGGCCCGTCGTGCCACTCCTTTCAGAACATTTCTGGACGCATAAAACCCTGTCCATGCCTGGTACGGATCTAGGAAATAAAGTCACAGTAGAGGATATCAACGAGAAAATTGACTATGGCTCATTTTCTTCCTTTCATGTGAAGAAGGTGATGCTTTATATTGTGTTATAGGATGCAGATTCTCACCAGTGGAATATGGTAGAAAATCTTCACTCCCACGGGCCTCCCAGACAAGTTTTGATTGGTAGATGGCTTGGAAATATTCACTAAGAGTGGCATACTGGACTGTCACCCCAAACTCTTTGCTGTTCTGGTTGATGTACTTCATTAGAGGATCCATGTTGTTAAACTGGACGGATGAGTTGTAGAACTGTTTGTCACAGCCCTGAAACACAAGGACAGCGCAGGAGATTTTAGTTACATGGTCATCCACTAGTTGGGTGCACAGAGAAGCTGAGAAAATTACAATAACTTTAAAAATGGATGCTTTTCAGCCATTAAACAGCAAGGATCACATGTTTCTATTTGCTCACCCATGGCCAGAGCACATGGTTTGTCCTAAACCACCCAGCCCTCTGCTTGATGTTCTCCACCATAGTCTTGGCGTAGGCGTGCACCGTGTCCTTGGTGACGGGCAGACTCATGTTGGGGTAAACTCCGTTTTTAGGTGGGTCGGGGAACAAGGCAACTCCATTCCAATAGAAACCAGAGCTGAGACACAATAACATGTTTCATTTTAATGAAAAACCTGCAATTTGTCTATTCAATAATGCAGATTTTATAAAAATGGATTTGGAATTATGGTAGAATTAAACCAACTAGGTCAACAGTTGAAGCCATTTCTCTCTGTTACCAATAAGAGCAGTAGACACTGATTCATTACAGAAATGGGGAACATTACATGAACCAATAAAGAGTCTGAACATGGACTACCTGTTGGAGAATGGCAGGTACGATGGGGTGCAATAGCTAAACTGGTCCATAGTGTGAGTGAAGATCTGCTGCTTTTCTTTTAAAGAGGGAGAACCTCTCCATACAAACTGTAGTTTCTGTACCAAAATAATGGATAAACATCATGCAGTGACTTTTGAGTACCATTTTAAGGTTAGGTATACAGATTAAATTAGAATGGCAATTTCATTTTCTCTTAGTGTGTCTTTTAGTGACTTTGTACAATTTGTAAATTTTCTTCCCTTCACTTACGACAGTAGTATTTGGATTAAGGCATTGAGTAATACCTTGTTTCTCTGCATGGTGTCTTTGAGGTCATAGTCAATGCGGGAGATGAGGTGGGCATTGAACCCAGCCAGGGCAAAGAGGACCGGTGTGGTGGCGGAGGCTCCAAATGGATCCACGTGCCAGGAAAACTGAGGACGCACACCGAACGTCTCGTAGAGGAAGCCATGTCCCTCTGAAACAGCAGAGAGACATGAAGAGTAAGAGGAACAAAGGCTACTACGGATGTTTTCTCTCAGACGGACATTTACAGGGGCAGGAAATGTGTCGCCCTACCTGTCATTTGTAATATCTCATCGTCTAGATCGGTTACAGCCTCGTCGTGCATCACTTGGCCCCCGATGATGAACTCAAGTCGACCCTCTTTTACAAGCTGTCGTACCTAGAAAAGCAAACAAAGGCGTAACATGTTAATTATTTACTGTGCATTTAAAAAGGCCACTCCAACAATTTTACACATGAAGATTAAAGAAAAAGGGGACTAAAATCAGGATATCTCTGCCACTGCTGCACTGATTTTGACCTCTCTTTTTTTAATCTGTATCCCCTGAAGAAAATGTAGCTTGTAGGCGATTTATTGAACCTATCTATGCATCATTTCACGTCAGCACAGAGCATTGACCCATCACGTGTCCTTACTTGTCTCTTATGGGAGTCTGTGGCCACGGTATCCCACCACAGACGAAAGAACTCCTGCTCCACGGCGATGAACCTGCGGTCTGCGTCCTTTGACAGCTCCTCAGTCACACTGGTGTACACATTGGCTGCATAGGCGTGCATACTCTCCTTTGGTGGACACACACTCGCATACATTATGAAAAATAAATAATAATAAAAAAACACACACACACACACTCATCCTCACTATATGGACAACACTGGTTTGGTGAAAGGATACTGTTAAACAGCAGGCTGCACACCACATGCCTGTCAAGTTCAACACCTTATGAAGACTGTGGTGACAGTAAACCTACCTGAATAGTGTACACCCAGCCCACATCCATGTGACTGTGAGGGACCACAAATGTTTGAATTGGCTTGTCTTCGCCCGTCACTTCATGCGAGTAACAGCGACAAAGAAAAAACACAAAAACGGCTAAAAAACTCATCTTTTTCCCCAGCCCGCGAAGCATTAAATAACCCCTTAAACCCCTCACTTCCTTATTATTGTTGTGCTGCAGCATGTGACTTCCTCAGTACGGAAGCCCAGACGCGCCAAACAAGCCGGACGCCGCTTTTTATAACGCGTTTTTTTTTTTTTTCCTTTTTTTAAAAATCTTTCCTGACCTTTACACCGGAAACACTTATTGTAAACACTGCGTGCACTTGGAGGTGAGAGAGGGTTACATCAGGTGCCGCGTTAAAAATGTCCAAAAATAGGAAAATAGCGCTGGTGTTTGGAGGTTTTGCGACGGCTGTCGCTGCTGCGTTTTACCCCATATTTTACTACCCGCTGACACACAAAGATGAGTACAGTAAGTGACTCTAACCCGATCAAACTGTTCACAGTGTGTGGCTCAGTGTCTTTTAATGTGATAAAAGGGTTTATCATGTTTGAGTTTAGCTGATTTAATCCGGGTACAGTTAAACTACATGTTGATGTACGTGGCTAGCGAGCGTTAGCACGGTTTTAAGTTAGTTAACCTGTGTTTTATGGCACTTTATCAGTCTTTACCTTTTTAATTTTACTTTGTTTTATGTTCCCAAAAACACTCAACAAAGCTGCCATGTGCATACGCTGTTTATTAAAATGGGGCCAAAGTGTCTAGCTGCACACCCCGAGGTTTCCTTTCCACTTTCCCAAAACCATAAACATGTAGTCAGACAAAGATAGAGAGACGCCAGGAAAACCCATGTAACTAAACAGCTGTGGTTTCACTACATGTCTGTATGTACAGCCACTCCACAGTGGACAGTGTTTTTTTCTTTATGCCAGCACAGATGGAAAGCTGCAGTCAGGACCTGCAGTAGAGGTGGATGAACCTCTTCCAGTGTTGCTGAACATAAGAGGACATGAAGCTGCAATGTGAAAGTCTTGTCCATCACACGGAGTCGGAGGAATAAGCTGTGCTGTTCTCTCTCTCTCTCTTTGCTAGGAAAAGTCCAAAAGATGAACCGGACGGGGATCAACCAGGCGGATATTCAACCCGTGGGTAAGAGCACATAGTGGATTTATGTCCAGCGTTTCAGTCTACACTTCAGGTGTATTATATACCTGATGAAGCTTGTGTTGGCCAACATGTTTTAAATAAATATACAAGTAGTAAAGAGGACAATGTGCTGTTTTTATTATTGGACTTTCTTTGATGGGATATTAATGTTCTTTACAAAGACCTCTCATGCACATGTCCTTTTTATTTTTTTTTTTTGCACAGTACTTCTTAGTATCTTGTTTGTTTTATGTGTAACTCGGTGCCTTAACCGTGCCGTAATGTGGCAGTTGCATACATGCTGACACTGTTTGTGTTGTTTTATTTTTCCTGTCTGAAGGTGTGAAGATCTGGTCCGATCCATTCAAGCCTTCAGACAAATGACGACCAGTGACGGGCAACCCTTCACTAACTCCAGACACTGATGAAGATTTTGAACTGAGAACGCCTTTTTGATGAGTGCTTGGTGTGCGCGTGAGTGAATGCTTTCCAGAATGTGTTTTTTTTTTTTTTGTTTGTTTTGTTTTGTGATTCTTGTGAATAAAGCGTAAAGCTCTTGTAACTTAAACTTGATTCTTTAAATGACTTATTAATATAATTTTGCTTTAACGGGTAATGCATTGTGATGCACATGAGACAAGAAGCAGGTTTACTTTCTGCCACAGTTCACTCATCCTCCAAACAGGTTAAGACGTTGTGCTGCAAGCTGCCTTTTGTCCACAAGGGGGCGCTCCATGCTTATCTGTTGATACGAAAGGCACTGGACTCTGATGTTTTGTTTGTGCATCTTAGATATTTTGGAAAAACCCTTGTATTTCCAAAAGCTGTGCTCTGGTATGCAGCCTGTAGGAAATTATAATAAAATACAGTGGTTTGTTTACCCATCCTATTCACAAGACTCTCTTATGACATTTTATTTTGATTTAGTTGGTATGAGAGTCATAAAAACGGTTCAGCAGATGAGGGACAATGTCCAGTAATGTGTGGTATCATCTTCCAAAATGGAAATAGTGGAGACGGAGTTATTCCAGGACACATCACTCTGTATTATCATTTCCCTGTCGCAGACACAGGGGTTTAATTGTTGCTCGGCTGTTTAAATGGCATGTGACTCTAGCTGCGTTTTGCCTATAGGCTGAAAGGATGGGGCAGAGCTCCATGGTCGTCTTGTTCAAAATCCCACTCGATGTGATCCAGACTCCCTTTATGAGTCCATGGGTGCTGTAAAAGCAGGGAATTCCAAAACTACAATTTTTTCCCTGTACTTTTGTGGTTTCCTGACATTGACCAGCATCCCCTTTCAGAGTTTGGTCCATCAAAGTCCTTTTGGAGGAAAGATAGATTAAGAAAGAACTAAAGCATGTGTTTATGGTCCTTCAGAGATGGTGCATTTTTAAAGTTGCCCTTAAATCTTTCACAGTCCCCGATGTAGCCTGTACTTTCGGACTTTTAGGACCATTTGCGAGGCCTACTGCCAGCAAAAACCGCCTGCACGGGCCAGCAACGGCCACTCTCCTTCTCAACCCCCCAATCAACAAGCCCCATTGTTTATGAGAGGTTGTTATTGTTGGGCTGCATTCAGAAACGAGAAAACTCAAGAGGCCGGCTGTGCAGAGGCATCCAAAGTAAAGAGAGCAAGGGGTGAGGGGGTGGTTGAGGAAAAACGAAAAGCAGAAATTCCTCTCATTCCCCGCTGGTGTTTTCCAGATTCCTCAAGCGACAGCTTCTCGGCTGTGAGAGTGAAGTAACCAGAGGGGAAATTGAAGCGAACGGGGAGAGGAAGAGAACCACATTCTTGAGGGGACGCGTCACCTACACACAAAATAGAAAGACACTCAATCTCTGTTACTTTGCCTGGCAAAGTATGTAACAGGTTGTGCAGCATGGCCCTCAGCTTTTTGGTCGTGCCTTGCCATGAATCAGTGTTTGACTCACTGACACTGTGACATTTCATTTCAAACAGGAACCGCTCCTTACGTCTGTCTTTTCTGAACCAGGCCTCAAGTCTCGATCAGGCTTTTATGGTTCTGTGTTGTCGAGTCCTCTTTATGTGGCCCTTGTCCCATTCAGCTGAATATGTAGATAGACACCCATCACTATAAAACATTCAATAGGGTCACAGCACACTATAAACCAACATGAGCTCAACAATGTCGCCTCCACAACACTTTTACTATCAGGCCATTAACCCATCACACAAATCTCTCCCAGCTATTGAGGCGGTTCTGGGAGAGTGGTGGCACATCGTTGCTCTGAGCAGTTTGTTGGGCGTGTGTTCATGTGCAGCAGATAATTGGCCAAGGTTTCTTACTAATTGCCATGGGAACAAGGGTTGACAGACAGGTCATGGGGTTGGAGAAACGGCAAAGAGCGTTCGGGAAGCGGTGGGATGTAAAATACGAGCGGGGCAAACGCCTCTCATACTATGTCAAGTGTGGAAAACAGAAACAGAAAATAACAAGTGAACAAAAACAAGAACTTTGATGACACTGTAATTTGAGACAGAGAACTGTGGCATTCATTTCTATTTAAAGAAGTATTACACTTTACACTAGGGAGATTTGCTCGTACACAATTGATTCATGAAGTGTATGCTTGCATGTAGAAAACATCTATATTATCTATGTGTATTCCCACATTTATAACTCCAGTGCAGTCGTTTTGGTTTTCAGTTTGATGGATGAACGTTTCCTTACACGTTGCCGTCTTCAAGATAAAAGCCATTAATCTCCTGATTGATGTTATACTGTGTGCAGCACAGGTGATTCAAAGCAGCGAAAGTCAACATGAACATAAACTACGGTCCACAGAGAGGCCATTCATAGCTTAAAAATGACTCCACCATCAAAATGTCCACATTATAATAACCAGAAAATAGAAAAACAGCCAGATGTTTACAATCAGATTGTGTAAGACGTGTACAAAAGAATACAGATGTGCATCTCTCAAATAAAGGAAGAGCAGAAGTTGAATCTAAGTATATGTTATTTGTTAGAACATGGTCCTGCTTAAAGCATGTGCACATGTAAAAAAAATAATTAAAAAAAAACATTCCAGGGGAAGAAGAGCTGAAACAATTTGTCCATAGACAGTAAGACCGACCAAACAATTATTTTATTGCAGAACAGAATTGATGCACTTTTATGATTTCTTGGGAATACATACACACAGTTACAGGATATCTATGATGCCAAGGTGCATATTGTGTGCATATCCCTGAAGCAAAGACTACTATTCACCGAAGATGTCGCCAAAAAATAAAACAAGCATATCACAGATTATCACATAAAAACAAATTCGGCACACACACACACTACACACACACACAGAGCTGGTTTTCTTCCACAAAACAAGCAAGAGTCTACATTTCTCATCTCAAATACACTGCTTAGCCTTGTAAAACAATGTACCGGAGTGCTGTCCACATTCTTGGGTCAGCAGGCGCACGGCTGTGGAAACAGATAGTATGAGTCTGAAGCAATGTCTAGGAAAAAAGGCACCGGCCAGGCTCGCAGCAGGCAGGCGAGGCAAACTGCCCCAGTGACAGTGTGGTCTGGAGCGAGCTAGAGTTACATTCAGTGCGTGTGCGTGAGCGTGTGCGTGTGCATGTCTCATTCAGGAAAGAAGGCGAAGAAGTTCAGCTCAGAGGAACCCAGTATCCCCTGGAGACTAAACTGTGGTTGTGGAACTTACTGGAACTCCAAACATCGTGTGTGTGCTTTTGTATTATGTTCATATTTGCCCGAAGCAGGACCACAAATAGATAATTATGGTTTGTTTTAGGTTGCATCTCTGCTGCCCAGTCGTGAAGGCATTGCAGTCCGTTGCTGCGGTGTGTCAGTTCTTAGTCGAAGCCGTGTGCATAGAGAGCCAATGGTAAAGGGCAGATGATGCAATGACGGTGGGTCTGCTCTCTCCTTCTTGTTGCCTGGTGTAATTTACACTCTTACCGGAACTTTCAGTTATAAACAGTCTGCAAAGCTATTTGGCCACCCAGCGATGCACGTGTTAAAACATGTTATGCGGTTTTTGCCCCTTAAAGTCTGTTTTTAGCCGAACTCATTATAAAACATTCATCTTGTAATTAAGAGTTAACATTGGTAACATAGTAATTTTCACAATATTTAGAATAGTAATTAGCACAATTCTTTTTTTTTTTTTTTCTGATGTAAGTGACGCGTTACTGGTGCTGAGCAACCCTTGGTGTTTTGGGATTTCATGGTAACATGTTTTTTAGTCTGCTACACAGCAAGACATGGCTCAAAGGATGGCAGTGGCGGTCTGTCAGTCGGCCCGCCCCTTTGGTCCGGACTGAAACATCTCAAAAACGAATGGATGGATTGCCACAAAATCTTGTACAGACTAGCGCTAGCGCTGCCCCCTAAAAGTTGGTGGTTCGAGTGGCATTCATGGTCCCCAGAGGATGAATCCTACTGACTTTGGTGATCCCCTGACCTATCCACTAACGCCAGGTATATTAGCACACAATTTGGTACAGGCATTCATGGTTCCCAGAGGATGCATCCTAATGACTTTGGAGGTCCCCTGACCTTTCCTCTTGTGCCACCTGCAGGTTGACATTTGTGTTTTTCAGTGTAATATCTCATCAGTTATTGCAGTGATTGTCATGGAATTTGGTGCACACATTAATGTTCCCCTCAGGATGAACTGTAATAACTGTGATCCCTTAACTTTTCATTTGCCAACATCATCAGATTGTCCAATACTTTGGTTTATGAACAAAAAACCTGCAAAAGTAATGACATTCACGTCAGCCTCAGTACTGAACTTAAGTTTATGTTTTGTGCACTAAACCAAGAGGGGGGAATGTGGTAACATTACGCATGAGATCATTTGTCAATGAGACCGTAAATCACAGAGGACAAATGGAAAAGATGAATATTAGAGGACTCTGCATCACTTTGCCACATAATATACAGTATTTTACTACATTCTATGTTATTCTCTACACTTCTTTTTTTTTTGCTTTTTATGCAAATATTACTTTTATATATTATATATATTAATATATATTATAAGATTAGTATTTTTTGTTTCCTGTGGGTGGCCAGTAGAAATAGATACAACTATATACAGTAAATAATTACAAAAAAAGACCCTACAGAAACATACAAAACATGTTAAAAGGAAAAAAGAAACACTAAGGGGTCTCTGCTGTGTTAATGGCTGAACTCAGTGGGGCTTTCTTTCTTCACGGCTCTTCAGGCAGCCAGTGAATGTGATTAAGCAACACCTCTGAATGAGGTGAGGAGAAAATTCTCAGATGTGCCTGAAGAGTGCCAAAAGCCTGTCGCTTGGCTCATGTCCACTTATGGATCCGTAGAGGAAATGTTTAAGCAATTAGCTGGAGTTTAAGGTTGGAAAAAAGTTATTATTTCCTCCATCTTTTTTTTTTTTTTTTTCAACAGGGAGGAAAATCTTTGTTATGGACAGACCTCATCATGCAGACCATCTTTTCCTCTTTAAACGTGTTGTCCCATGTTCCACTGATTCTATGGAACCAAAATGTTGAGACCGCAATTACTTTAACTCAGAACTGTTTGATTAACAGAGTCCTACAAAACCACACGCACGCATGCACACACACTGATTGAAATATTGCCGTCACCCGTTCGAAAGACACGCCAGTACACCACCACTGTCTGAGCTTGTGCGAGCCTCGGGCCGTCAATCACGTTATATAGCAGGTTTCCGTTTTACAGTCCCATTATAATCTTAAAAATTCCTTATGCACTAAAATAGCAGGGCGACTGTTGATTTAGGCAGGGTTACTGACGAAGAGGGCCAGAGCTGTAAGCAATCATGCTGCTCTTCCAAACCTCTCAGAAAGGCTAAGAAAAGAGGGGAGCAGAAAGTGATGGAGAGTGATTTATAAGGTACCTTAATGCTTGACACGTTCATTCGTGAAAATAAGTCTGCGGCCTATCAAAGCCATCGCTTGCATTAAAAAACCATGGAAAGCTCTTTTAAACAGCTTTTTCTTATACTTGGTGGGCCAGTTTTCATTCATATTTCCTGGCAGGGCGCTTTACTCGCCCTTTGTCTGACGGACTATATCAAAATAAACAGTTTAATCCCAAGACAGTATTTAAAAGTTATATTGTAGTGAACAATACAGAAGGTATGCAATTTCACAGAGCTGTTTAGCAGCAGGTAATGCTATAAAGATTGATAAAAATTTGTAATATTATGATCTAATGTGACATACTGAGTCTTGTTTTACTTGGACGCAATGTACCAGTGGGCTGAGTGATTCACAGTGTTGAAAATACTCACAATACCCTGCTATTTTCATGCAGCTAGATGAACTGTATCCTGTTATTAGTGGTTTTACACACAGAGAGGATTAATTCAATGAGTCAAACCTGTATCCTATGGCATACCAGCAGCTGTATAGGATGAAATACTTCTAAAGGATATTTAGCATCCACAGTGGAGCGTGATGAGTCATATTTGGTGTGGATTTTGATTTTTGGGTAAATGGCGTGTGGGTGAGCAGACACTGTGTGCCTCTGTGTTCCTCGTGGGTTTTCATTAGGGCCTTGTGGATGACAACAGAATATACGACTTGGCTCGGGACGGGAATTCTGGGAAAGTCATGGAATTTTGGACGCCTTGACGGAACACAGGCTGTCTGCTCTTGGCCCGTTCCCCATCGAGGAGGAGGAGGAGGAGGAGGAGGAGGAGGAGGAGGAATCCTGCTGCAGTGTATCTTTGTGTGTGTGTGTGTGTGTGTGGTGGTGGTGGGCCCTCAGGACACCCTTAGGGAGCTGACCCAGAACAATGACAGGTTTACAGCACAGCACCAGGCAGGCGGGCTCACATGTGGCTAAAATCAAACAGAGACCAGGACCGCTCTGAGCGCTACAGCAGATTTGACACAACCAGATCGTCCAAATGATTAGTAAGACGGGTAATCTGTATTTCTGCAGAGGCAGAGAATCTACTGTATCTGTTCAATGCATTTACCTTCCTCACGTAGTCAAAAAAATCTCAAGGAAAAAAAAATTTTTTTTGCTGATAAGCAACATGCACACTTACTAATGCTTGATGCTGACTTGTCCTTCAGGACTTGAGACAACTTGGGACTTGTAGAAGCTTTGATACATGACTTGGATTTATTTCAAATGAATTGAGATCTGACTTGGACCTGTCTCAAACTACTTCAGACTCAACTCAAACTCATCTCAAAGGACTCAACACACGACTTGAGACCTGCTATTACATGACGTGAGACTTGACTTGAACTTGACCTTAAGGACCTGAGACCTGAGTGGATTTGTCTTTAAGGACTTGACATTTGACTTGAATTAGTCTCAGATTACTTGTGATTTGACATAAACTTGTCCCTTAGGACTTGAGACCTAAATTGAGCCTTGCTTTTGCATGACTTTTGACTGATTTGTGACTTGCCATTACATGCTCTGAGACGTGACTTGGACTTGTGATGATTTGTGCCTTGACCTGAACTTGTCTTGAATGACTTGTAACTTGCCCTCAGGAAACTCAAAAACAGCTTTTGCTTGTCAAGTTTTCACAATATCCAAGCTGCTGAGGACAGCGTCATAAATCTTGAGTTAAG
The DNA here is from genome assembly GCA_031216445.1 of Lateolabrax maculatus. Taxonomy (NCBI): domain Eukaryota; kingdom Metazoa; phylum Chordata; class Actinopteri; order Acropomatiformes; family Lateolabracidae; genus Lateolabrax; species Lateolabrax maculatus. The sequence goes on from CM062207.1 coordinate 7,098,173, forward strand.
ATTGTGGAAATTGTATCTTCGTATCCATTTTTAATAGCCTTAAAGCCTTGGAAAGGATTTTCTTTCCACAACTGCTCAAGAACTTCATTATTTCCTACGTTTGTTTGCCTCGGCTGTACGTGCAGTGGAGGGTCAAAAATAAACCATGGTCATGTCATGTGCATAACCCTAAACCTAACCACAGGATTAAATAGCGGCCATATGCACTGATGTCAGTAGGAAATTTGCAAAAACGATTGAATTGCATGCATAAACCTCATCCTCATATTCTGTCCAAAGGGTATGCTTCTGCTATTTAATGCCATCCACACAAGAAAGCCACCCCGAGATGAAAGCAGCATCATATCCCCACCTGAGCTACAAATGATCTCCCCCTCCGGGCTACGAGCTTACTTTGTGGTCTCCCTTTTCCCTGCTCCCTGCTCGCCTCATCCATCCATCCCGCCGCTGCTGCTCCATTCAGAGAGAGAGAGAACAAACCACATGTTTCGGTGAGGAATCCTGAACGGGCAGCATCCCAGACCGAAGTACCTCCAGCTCTCCTGCCCCCTGGCATCACTTAGCTGTACCCTGTCATTAAGGACAGGGTTGGATGATGTGTGTTGGAACGCAGCCCTTTGTTCGAGTAGGGTGGGTGCAGAAGGAGAAAGACAGAGAGCGAGGGGGTGGGGGGGGAGGGGGGGGAGAGGAATGATGTCACCTCAGGTCGGCGCTGGAAGTGGGCCGGGACCTGTGGTGGCAGGAATGGTGTTGCCTTTGGGCTTTTGTGCAGGAAAAGATGGATGGAGATGGAATGATGTGGAATATGGTGAACAAGAGTGTGTGTGTAATTTGGTATGTGTGTATTTGATGTGTATCTGGATGAGTAAATGTGTGTCTTTTTTTGTTTTGTTTTGTACTGTGTGTATTCACGCGGGTGCATGCAGAGCATTTCAGTGTATGTGCGTGTGTGTGTGTGTGTATGTGTGTGTGTGTGGGTTTGCTAGTCTGTTCGCGAAGGCATGTGGTCGGAAAAATATAGGCTGTTTTATGTTGCGTTCGCTCTTTGTTTCACTGTTTCTTTAGTGGGTGGATGGTTGAATGAATCATTTGGACAGAGGCTGAGGTATCAGAAAGAGTGGTTTGGCTTGGGGGGTGAAGGGGGGAAGACAAGAGAGAAGGAAAACCAACTTGTACTTGTGGTTTCTGGATTCCTAATGCACACTACTGCACAGTGATGTCTGTCTGCCTCCCGCTACCTACAGTATGTAGTGTGGAACATATCAGATACATCACAGACAGCAAGGACTGAAAGTAATTATCCAAAACATTTCTGTTCAAGTATAAGTGCTGAGCTTTGTGTATTATACATATATGTATGTATTATACATATATTTTATATACCAAACACTTTGGTTTGGTATAAACCTGTGACAAAGCTTCACAGTTATTCATTGTTTTAGAAGTCACAAGCATAAAAGGTTGAAAACCACCGCTTAGAAGCACTATATGAAGTAGTAGTACTAATAGAGTACTAGTACTATAGGATAAGGATGAAGACGTTTCTAGGATGTTTATAGTTGTAACATAACACTGCTACTTTCTATTATTTACAGCTTTAATCTTTTAGGAATTTTACAATTTATCTTATTTCCCCCTGCAGTACATCTATCTTTATCTCTGTGTTTACTCTGCCTGCAGTTACATGTTGCTTTTGCAGTGAAAACCCAAGTGACTTCTGCATAAAGACGACGCACCTTTTGACTCTCAGCCATCTTTTAGAGCATGCAATCAGATCAACCAGAAATGGACCACAGACAATGTAACGTGGCGGGCAGCTCCATGGATCTTTAATGGCTTCGTCCTTACAACTTTCTCTTGGCGCGTCGTTTTCAATGCCAGTCACGTCAAGCTACCACTCGCACTGAATTTCGAACGGAGAACTTTACTCTTATACATACATTTGTTGATCAATTCCTCTGAGCCAACAGTTACATACACACGCTTCACATATTAACACGTTCATTTCAAATGTAAACTGCTAAGGAAATGGACTTGCTGTGCACTCCCAGTGTTATTCCACATATTTATTGCATCTTTTATTGTCTCTGCCTCCAATAATATTTAGATGGAAGAGGACTGATAGGAGCACAGTTCAAATAACAAAGATTAAGTGCTCTGGGGGTGATATTGCAGCGTTTTCTGAGGAGAGAGGCGTCTGCCTAAGTAAACTCAACCCAACACTGAGGAATTGCACTCTGGAACGTGGTGGCGTAACCGGAGCATGGGTTTGGGAATAGCCCAAGGGAACTGGGCTCAGTTTTCCAAAAGCCTCTATCTCCTGCGATATGTAGTGATTTGAGTAGAGGCGAGGATTGTGTGTGTGTGTGTCTGTGTGTGTGTGTGTGTGTGTGTGTGTGTGTGTGTGTGTGTGTGTGTAAGAGGGGAAGTGCATGGAGGGCTTACAGAACGGCTAAGTCAGGAAAACAAGTCTCAGGAAACCCTATACCTCACTCTGGCACAGACACAGACGTTCTTTCTTTCTCTTCCTCTGTCTCACTCTTTTCTGTCTGTCTCACTCTCTCTTTCTCTCTCAACACTCCCGTCTTGCTGTATCTCTCTCTGCCCTCTCCGCCCGCCTGCACTGGAGAAAAGAGGAGTGAAAAGCAATGGCAGTCAGAACAACAACTGAACAAAAGCTACCCTTGACACTTGCTGCTGTTGAGGAAACAGCGATGACCTCGTTGGGAGTTCAAACCTCTTCATACCATGAATGTCTCATGCTTTCTTTTTTTCTTTTCCTAACATATCTATATTTTTATTTTCATTTGACATTACAGTATGACAATGAAACTACTCCTTTGCCCTTGAGATAAATAAAGGAAAGACAATACACATGAGATACAAGTGGGGGAAAACAATGTGCATCATGACATAAATTACAACAATCAAAAGGTCATTGAATCCCCTAATAAAATATGATCAAAGCACCTTTGAATTCCATATACAGTATTAAAAATCTGTCAGCTTCTGAAGCACACACACATCCCCTTTATCTTATCCCCTTTTCACCATAAAGCCTTTGTTTGTCTCTATCACCCCCTTTCCTTTTTCAAAACCACTGCTTTTCCACTTCTTTCTCCATCTTTTCTGCTTATTCTTGCCCTCAACTCCCTGCCCCCCCCATCACTGTACCCCTCACTGCACCTCCCACAACAAACGCACCTACTCATAACACACCCCAGTCATCTTTCTTCCCTTCTTTCCATTTGTTTGCCCGTCATTTGTGCCGTTCTTTCCCTCCCGACACCTTATTCTGCCCGTCTGTCTCTTTCTGTTTTCCTCCGTCCATTATCAGCCCCCGTTTCCATGTCTCTCTCAGTCTCCACCTTATCAGCTTGTCCTCTCTCTGCTCTCCCCCACAGTTCTTCCCTCTGTCTCCCTCTCTTCTCGTCTTGCTCTATCCCTCCCTTTCCAGCTCTCTCCGTGTCCTCGGTGTGTCAGTGGGGGCAGCGAGTGGTCAGGCCTGCCTGCAGGCATCAACAGCACAGGGCCACTGCCTCGGGCTGTGTGTGTGTGTGTGTGTGTGGGTGTGTGGGTGTTAGTGTGTCTGTGCGAGGCTGATTGGCACAGTGCCCAGACCCACCTCCTGTGGTGAAACTCACTCCTTTTCTTCTTAGCAGTCTGGACTGCTGCCCAGACTGATCCTCACACACACACACACACACACACACACACACACACACACACACACACACACACAGATACAGGCATGCAAACACATCCTCAGATAGCCTGACTGGCACACAGATGTGAGGCAGTAATACACACAGTAACACGCACACACGAGAAGATAAGTCTCATTAATATCCAGAGAGCAGACTATCACTGCTTCTATATCTCTTTCAGTTGGCACCTATGAATAGTATATACATGCATTTAGATGTGTTTGTATGACTGTTGACTTGTAGACATGCATTGTGCTTAGTGTGTGTGAGTGTGTGTGTGTGTGTGTATTTTAGAGTTTCCTTGGCAGCCAGTGTGTGTATGCACAGTCACACACAATGGGTCTGACTTCCACCAACTCTCATTCTACAAATTGATGTGTATATCATTCAATTTAGGATGTTTGCATTAGAGTAAATTGTATAAACAAAAAACAGTCTACAATGAAGGAAAATTCCACCCTCACATATATAACATCCGTCTTTGTTGCTCAGTGGTTTCTAGGTGTTACTTTCCGGTTAAGAGTTGTTATTTACACGCTTTTAATCTTTGACCTTCATAATGACAGTTGAGAAAACACAGGGTCTATTTAGTAGCTGTTCTGGAGCTTTCAGTGACATCACATGACCTTCCTCAGCACATGGAGTTTTCCCAGGTGTTGGAAGATTTAAAAATGTCAATTATTTTGGCTTAAATTCTGAGCTGAAGTTTATTCTTGACCTTGGAAACAGTTTAACTTAAGTTTATGATCTCCTACATTTTCCCAGAATGCTTTTGACAACCCACAGAGAAAGGGCATAGAAAATGCAGGTGTATAGCAAAATGTTAGTTTCCCGGTTTCAATTCATAGAACTTTAGCAGAAGCTATTTCCTGACACAAAAAGTTAGGGACCGTTTGAAAATTACCCCAATGATTTTCATACAGTCTCTAAGCATTTAGTATTTAGCTGAAGAACTAGAAATATTGTGACACTATCTGTGGAAATAAACTACAAAACCGGGCTGTGTGTAAGTGTGTAAGAAGGGATTTTGCATTTAAAATCCACGTAAAAGTCAACAGGAACTGGTACAGCAATGACTTTAAACGGGAATCATAGGAGGAGCCGTTGGTGTTTTATCAGTCCTCTGGCACATCTTGCACAGCCGTGTCACTCTTTCCATGTCATGGTCAACTAGCGTGTGGCTGCTGGCCTCTACACTCTCATATCTTCTCCTTGAGGCCTTTGAGCCAGACTCTAAAATGTGAAAAGCTGTGTTATTTATTCTCGCTGTCTGTTGCGGTTTTAGCGTCGCTTTCTGCCTCTTTTTTTCATTTTTCCTCGTGTCCCCATCTTTTAATAACTCTGTTTCTTTTTTAATGGCTCCCTACTCATTTATAACTCCTTAGAGTAATAGATAGAAGAATAATAGATGGACAGATAGAAACATTGGAAGTTACCACAATTTGTCCCAGATCCTTTCCCCAGATGTAATGCAAACTACGGCCAGCGCCAGACCAATAGCAACCCCGGCCGCTTGTTCCCTGACACTCGAATGCCAGCTTCTCTGTGGTTTCAGCCAATGAGCTCACCCCTATTGAAAATAACAGCAGTGACATCACTGTTTTGGCCCATCGCAGCTCCCACCCAGTCAGGAGTCAGAGGTAACCCGCAGCGAAGGCAGGAAGAGGCTAAAAATTAACGGAAAGAAAAAGAGAAAGGGGGAAAAGACGGGAAGATGGTTTTTATTTAAAGGTAATAAGGTTGTTTTATAGGCAGACGAGGGGGAAGGAGAGGGTGAGGCCGGATGGAGAACAGACAACGAGACACATTTACATGTATATAAATAGTTACACATTCTGTTGGCATCGGGGGCGTTTTGGCTCCATCTTCGTCTACCAACATTTAACTTCTGTCGGAGCGGTTTTGTTTAAGGGAGTTTTTTTTTTTGTCTTAACCTTTATACACAACTTTCTGTCTGCCTGTCTTTCCCCCACTTCTTATTTCCCTCGAGGTCATCAGCTGATGTACCAGCTGCTGTTCATGACACTGCCTCACGATGATCTCCTGACCTTTCAACTTTGACCTCTGCAAGAACCCCCCCCAACACACACACACTTTCAATGTAATGGCCGGTAAGCCTCATTCAAACCACCTGACACATATTTATTGGGACATAGGGAACACATGCGCACACAAAAAGCTGTCCAACAAGCTTCTGTTGTTTTTTGAATGGATGCCCTTTGTACACAGGACAATAAAAGCAAAAGCAAAAGTTCAACATTTGGAAAAACATTACAACTTTTAAAACTGCAAACGAAAGCTAAGGATAGAACGGTAAAAGGGTTAGAAAGGAAATCAAACTTAATCCTATCTCCTGAAGATCTACATTAGCCCCAGATCTTACCATCGCAGGTACAGGAATAGTCAAATGGTGGAAATCAGGTGTTCCAACTTCAATTCCTGTCTTTTTCGCCTTCTTCCTGCGCTCTGTTTTGAATTTGGGACCCTCCAGAATGAGACACTCCATGTTGATTACACATAACATAACCATCAACAAATATGAAACTTTCCACAAAGAACTACAGCATCGCTTGTTTCAGCAAGTTCCCCAACTACGTTATGTCAACTATGTGTTTATAATTGTCACCATGACGACGAAGGTCTCTTAATGTTAGCCAAGTAGTCACTTGAACCAAAACCACGATGCTTCCCTACACCGGACCAAGTCGTGTGCCTGGACCTAACCAAACCTTAACCATACCGTAACGGTTTGGCATCAGATCAGAAAATGCTTCTGTGTCGTTTTAGAGGGCATGGACAACCGGTATTTTATAGTTTCATTTGGAGGACAAACCCAGCTTGAGATCTATCAGTGAAATAGTTCCTTAACCAGGAAACCGTCAGGGTCAAGTTGAAATGAGCAAAGTATGTGAAGGAAATGAGTATGATCACCTGTGTCAAATGCTTTGCTTAGACCAACGAAGAGGCCGTGCGCGGTGTTGTTTTGCATCGACCACAGCAGTTACTGGGTAAAAACTAGAATCCCATTAAATCACATCGTCTCACCTCGTTGGGGCGGTGGGGACAATATTCGGTCTTGGTATGCCTTCTAAGGATTTTTCTAAGACGTCTGCCATCTCGGTTTCAATCGCCAGCCCCCGCGGTCACAACCTCACTTCATTAACCTTGAGATGGCTAATGTCACCCTCTCCTCCCAGTGATGTCATGTTCGGTGATGGGGCTCAGTGGGGTGGGGGGTGGGGGGGCTAAGGGGGATCTGTGTGTGTGTGTGTGTGTGTGTGTGTGTGTGTGTGTGTCTGTGGAGGCAGAAGATGGGGGGGGGGGATCCTATTTGTTTGTTTTGCCCTCCAGACGTGTCCGAGAGCAGATTAAGGGATTTAGCTCGGGGGGGTGGGTGGCAAAGGGGGGATTTAAACTCTTCACCCATTTACATCCCTGGTTGATGAACACACACACGAACACACTGAGCAGGTCAAAGAAATCAAGAGGTTTTTTTTTTTTTTTTTTTTAAAGATAAAAGCGAAGGCAGTGAGGGATAGATGGATGGATTTTTAGGTTCGAAAAAATGATGGAGGGATGGTGGAGAGGAAAAGAAGACAGGAAGTCATGTGTCGACACAGTGATACCTCTTCCAGCCGTCTGATCTTCTCTTGTTTTAGTGCTAATCCCAACTTTAAGCACCAACAGAATTAAGGACCCCAAATCTTGTAGCTTTGCCAGGTCTTGCACGCAATGGGAGAACAGGAGCTCCTCTGTTAACAAGTAGAAACCTTCTTCCTATCACTGCACTGTTCTACGGTCATGAATTGTTATTATTTTGGATTTAGGTTTCGCTTTTAAGTCCAAATCAAAAAGGCCTGTCGTCATTTTCTCAAAGTATTTTACTTCTTCTACTTCTACTATCTGACAGCTATAGTTAATTTGCAAATTACCTATATACTTTTAAATTAGATTTGAATGCTTCTTGTACCATAGTGTTTTTATATTGGGGTATTGTAACTTTTATTTATAAGTTAAGATTTATACTTTTTATTTTGTTAGGTTTAAAATAATTAATTTATGGATTATTGTACAAAAATGAAGGAAATAGTGAAAAAATGGCCATGACAATGTCATTTCATGTCTACAATGTCATGACAATTTTCTGTCTATCGACTGAATTAAACCTTCTGATTAATCGACCGTTCATTTCAGCACCAAGTGGCATAGCTGCTTTTTTTTTTTTTTTTTTTACTGCATTTGGACATGAACACACACCCGCTACCACCACTTAACACCAGTCTGCCACGCGCGCATGTATGTGTATGTAATTTAGGTGGGGTTAAGAGGAAGGAGGTGGGGCCGGGGTGGGGCCGAGGGGGCGCAAACTGCAAACAAACGAACGAACGCCAAGCTCAAATCCAACCGCAGGTCGCCGCGGCCGGGCCCGGGGGCCTACCGTGGTGTGGCTCTTTTGTAATGTATATCAAGTTCACCAGGGGCCTTTTCATCTGACAGGCCATTGTTAAGGGAGGCTAGCCGGCGTTCCACTCCCCTCTTAACCCCACCCACCCGAACCGGGAGCAGGTTGGCTTGCAATTGTTTTATGGAAATGCACGCGGGCCCGGCCGGGTGTCTGCCAGGCGAGGACGGAGGAGGGGAGGGGGGGATTCTGTGTCTCTGTATGCGTGTGTGTGTGTGTGTGTGTGTGTGTGTGTGTGTGAGACTGTGTGGGTGGGGGTGCGAAGGGGGGGTGGGGGTGGGGGGGGGGGGGGGGGGGTGGATGTGACGCTGACCCCTCCGAACGCCCCTGACCCTGAGCAGATGGCGAGGCAGGGGCTCTCCGCTGAGCCAGAATTAATAGCGTGTGCCATGTCACATTGTCTGAGACGGGGCCTGCTGAAAACTCCCCGCACCTCACCCCCTCGCTCCCCACTTCAATCCTGATTTCTGCACCCCCCCCCCTCCCTCCTCCCATCTCTCTCTCCCTTACCTACCTTTCTTCCATCGCTCCTTCACCATTTCTTCCTGCTCCTTTCCTCCTCTTCTTTTTTTCTTGGCCCCCCTCTCCTCATTTTCCGGGCCTTTTTACCTCTCATACATCACATCACTTGTCTCTTCCTACCCCCACCCCCACCCCCGTCCTCTGATCCCCCACTACATCCACAATCTCCTCTTCCCCACAGAGTGCTCACTCTTCCAGGCACTCGTTTGCTCATTCACTCACTCATTCACCCACTCATTTATTCACGTGCGCCTCATTCATCCCTCTTTTTAACAGACACTCATTCACAGGTTTGCCCACTCGCCGAGGCTTTATTGGAGGACAATTAAGGCACCTGCGTTTCTAAAGCTCCCCCGCTGAATGCCTGCCACCCCATTTCCTCACCCGTCTGTTCACACTACTACTACTGTTCACTCGCTCACTTGTTCTCGTATCCGGCCTCGCTCACTCGCTCATGTACAGAGTTGCTGGCTCAGTCCAATCACTTGATGTCACTCAGTCGCGCTGCATAAATGCAGATAAATCTGAAAACACTTTTTTTTTTTCATCAGTTTTCGGTCTTTCACAGAAAGCTTTTCAAAAATGCTCCCCAAAGTGGATAAATGTAAAAAAAAATCCTGGTCTCACACTGCAGTGTGGATGGGGAGTTTTTGTCAAGTGCTGATTTACGATTGTCATTTGATGCATTTTTGAGAATCTTCAAAACTGATGAAAAGCCACTTGGCGGAAACGGTGCAAAAGTGCAGGTGCAGGCTCAAGTGGCCTGCACATGGCCAAAAATGGGATTTGCAATTTCAGTGTGGACTTTAAATTTTATTAAAATGAGCACAAATCAGCACTTTTGACATTAAACCCAAACTGTAATTTTAATCTAATCTGCATTTGTTAGGATATGACCTTTCACAACATTATTTCTGACCCTCTTGTTCATATCACTTTCATATGCTTTTTGCAAATAATCTGTATTGTTTGACAAAAAATCTGACCTCTTGTGAAAAGAATTTTCTGAAGCTTTCTGCTGCATCTTGTGGCCTTCTTCAGTGGCTGGAGTTTGCGCAGATGTCACAGAGATTGGTTTAGTTGTTATCACAAGGTATAAACTTGTCATGTAATAACATTTTACAGTGTTTTTTAACACAGAAACAACAACACTATGGGCTTGAAATAATACAAAATACAACAACATAATACACCATATATATGATACGCAACATGGGAAAAACTGACCAGAAGTCTTGACTCAACTACCTCACAATTTTTATGCTCTACACAGTTTAGTGTATTTTTGTTTTGTTTAGAATTAATATATTCAGTTTAAAGAGGAGAGAGAGAAAAGTGGTCAAATGTGGATTCCAAAGAAAACATTGTCAATAAGCAAAATGAATGTCAAACATTTCATGGCAATCCATCTAGTAGTTGTTGAGATATTTCCGTCTGGGCTAAAATGGTGGACCGACTGAAAGATTGACCAACATGGAGCAATGCCACTAGCTCGGCCAAAAATCCCATAATGTTGCCGTGCTCCATGTGTGGATGTCCACTATCTAATCTGTGGGTGTGGATCCATCACAAATATTTGCAGGGCCTCCCTCTCTCCCTCTTTCTCTCCCGGAGCGGCAGAGTGGCTGCCAAGAATGGGACAGAGGGTCAGGGGTTCACCCCCCCCCCCCCCCCCCCCCCGGTCCCTCCCCCCCCTCCCCGTCGTAATCACTAGTCCTCTTCCCGCCCCGCCCCTACGCCTCCCGCAGACCCCCGCCTCCTTTGCCTCTATCGGCCTCTAGACAGACAGCCTGGGAGATGGCGGAGGAGGAGGAGGGCGCAGAGGGTCACGGCCTCAGCGATGCAGTCACTTGGCCAGAGAGTGTATCTGTGTGCGTGCTCAGTGTGTGGGTGTGTGTGTGTGTGTGTGTGTGTGTGTGTGTGTCTTGCACTGTATCACCTCTTTCCCTTGGTGTTTGTCAGAGTGAATTGCTCCTATTCTTGCGGATGAGGCAGGCGCTGCGAAATGTTTGTCAGTGTGCGTGTCTGTGTGTAAATATGTTTGCGTGTGTGCTTGAGGAGAGAGAGCGAGTGTGTGGGTGGTAAAGAAGCAAAGGTCAAGGTTTTAGAGGTTCACTTGGCCGAGGCTTGTTCCCTCCAAACCCCCACCAGCCAAATATGCTGCGGTTATAAAAGTGAAGCTGTCTATCTAAACACTATCTCCTAAACAATTGCAATAGCAGCCCAGAATTAAAAAAAAAAAAATCACATAAATATACAATATATCATGTTTTACAAGTTCATGAGTGCATGAGGTGCAGGAAAAATGAGAGCAAACTTACATGAATGTCAGTTTAATAATTGCAGGAGCAATTATTCTTTTTCATTTCACTGAAACAACTCATCCGAGATGTCCTCAAGAAACAAAAATGTATTTCTTTGGGTTTCGGTCGAGCTGACCAAAGTACTTTGTACCCACTAATAACTGTCCATCAGTCTTTTTGTCATGCTATAATACAGCCTGTTACTTGCTCTTGTTAAAAAAACATTAACATTCTGTATTGTAACACTATCAGGCTGCTTCTGCTATGAGCCTTCACCAAACTTTGGCTTTAGAAGTCTTAACTGACAAGGGCGGCAGGCCAAGCTAAACGAGTTATGCTCTTAGTTTACTGGATGTGAATCTCCCAGGAGGGTTTTCACAAAGTGGAGAGCTTTACTTTTGTTGGAAGGTCCCATTGTTATGACATCTTGACCCTGTTCCTGATTAGTCTCTTAAGGGTTTGAATTTTGGAGGACTTTTGCTCTTTTTTTTTTTCTTGGACAAAACCTCTCTGAAAACACTGGCCCCCGGCCCAGCCGACCGCGATACCGAATCTTCAGGCTCAGGAGATGATGTTGCAACCACATCCTGACAACAAACAAAATAAGTTGTGTTGAGGTTTGAGGATTCCTTGCAGCCTTTACTCCGTATAGCTTCCATAAATCAGGCTTTGGATTCATGCACATACAAAAGGGGTTGAGGAGAGACTTTGTTTGGGGCTGCATGCGTCGACTCAGATTTTCCGAGGTGGAACGTAGATGTCACTCACAGTAACACGTGTCCAGTGAAGCACTCCAGAAGTGAAAGTGACTGGATGCATCACAGCTGAGTCACCAAAGAAAGCACTGATGGAGACAAATGAACTCAAATTTCCTCTGTGCGTGTTTTATGATTAACTTGCCTCTTGTAACTTGTCTGATGTTATTTGTTGTAAACTTTTTATAGGTTTTTGAGATGATTCTACAAACTGCCAGCAACAGCTCACTGACATATCAAATGATGAATTTTGATCATTTGGGCCTTCTGACAATTTTTTTTAATTGTCCCTGATTCATCCAGGGAGGATTCGATGAGTGCACATACATAGTATTACAACACCTTATCAGAAAAAAGACCAGTCATGTTTTTGAGTTCCTTCTCTTAACAGCTACACTGAGAAAGTGTAGCCGGTGATTAATGCTCAATAAACTGCTTAAGGGAGTCTCAGTGGTAGTTGTTGAAGGATTGGAGAGCGTTACACATTTGCTTCCCTTACTAACGATCACCCATCTGGACTGAGAATTGGAACCAGCAACCTCTCAAGAACCCTGTTTGGCTGTTCTTGTAGGTCCCCAGTGCTCCTAATTCCTAATAGAGAAACTGACCAGATCAGAATTAACCAAATTGTTCAGGACACTCTTTTAAAGGAATAGCTTGCCTTTTTGATGAGAGAATCAATACCAATATCATATCTGTGCTTTAAGCTCATTATTGTTTATACACTTCTGTTTGTGTAAGCAAATGAGTGTATTTCTCAAAATATCAAACTACTCCTTTCACACACAGACATGAGGTCAAGTATAAAGTATATTGACTTACAATAATGTCTTTGTTTAATAATTATGATAAGCCAAGGGGATGTTGATGGAAGTACTATAATTTAAATGGATGATGCTGAAATAAGATCTTTATTATATGCTTTCAGGGTGTCTGTAGAAGTAGTAGATATTCTTTTCTTCCAGTGAAATGTTATTATACAATGTGTTTCATTTAAAGAAAGTCAAAATAATATGGTTGGATGCCCACAAATGTGGGATTTCACTTCATTTAGGCTCACTGGCATACTTCAAGTCACAAAAATTCCCCTCTTACAATGTCACCTGTTTTCCAAGGCATAAAGCATAAATAAAGGCAACAAGCTGCTTTTTTACTTTCCATAACATAATGCGTTCAACATACTTTCAGAGCTCATGATCAACTCTGCTTTTTTAATCAAAGTACAATACCCCGAGGCAAACGCTGATTTAAAAAGATGGCGACAAGAAACAGTGCCAAGTCAGCCCAGACCAGCACTCATATAACCTTTTATGAAAAGGCTTCCCCCTAGTGAAAACGAGAATGAAATCTGCCGTGCAAAATCCTCAGCAGGATAATTTGAAAAGTGCTATGGCTGCAGAGCTGACATCTCTCCTCGGGTAACAGAGGAAACATGCTGGTTTTTGTTTTTTGTGTCTATCTGTGCTTGTTGTTTCTGCTGATATCCATCGCACTAATGGATTTATGGGTCCTTGTGATTGTGTCATGCGCGTGAAAGCCCATAATTTAGCTCTATTACCACAGTATGAAAGGCTGTAAAATATACACACTGTGGATTGATTGCTCTTGATTATAAATTGTGGGTGTTATCAGTTATCAGACAAACAGATTGTAAAGGTTTTTACTAAAGACATAAACTGGATTCGGTTTCTAAAGGTAGACTCTACAAAGCCACCATAGTATAAGTCAATCATATCATATTACTTATTTTCCGATGTTATATACAGACTATGTTACAGCTGCCAAGTAGCGTGCCTGTGCAGTTCTCACCCCAAATACGTTTGGCAGCTTGAACTCACCGTGAACCATACAGATCCAGGAAAGGGGAAACGTCTCTTTGCTCATGCCTCCGATTCGCCTCTCTTTCAAAAGAGTATGCTTGCAAAACAGGCCCTTCAGTTCCCTTGACAGTCTGCAAACTTATCACCCCGTCACCTTTTCTTTTTTTATCAAAGCCGTCAGGCTCTGTGATGTCTTTGGGACCTAATTGTAATGACAGTCATGTGATAAAAGTAGGAGGCTTTGAACAGAGGGCGAGAGGGGGGTAAAGGCGGGCCCCCCTCGGACCAATCGTCCCCTCCATTTGTCAAATTGTCTGCCCTCGTCCACCCCTGGGTTTTCCCGTGAGGCTGGAGAGCAAGACAGATGGACCCAACGGACGGATGGACGGACAGGGACGCCCTTCCCTCTGCCGTAACCTTAGACTCACACGAGCCAGACTTGATTAATTTGTGGCTTTTAATCTTGTGACGTTCACTGAGGGAATATGATATTATAAAATTGCTAAGCTGAGTTTGTTGGCCGCCGTACTTGTGTGTAGGAGTTGTATGCGGTGCCTCGTTCTGGTTTCCCCGCCCCTGTCTGGCAGGGTGATCCTTCGTGTCCACGTTATCGGCTTGTCTGTCCGCTCACCAGTTTAACATTTGACCCAGTGTCTCTCGACCCACCTTTCTCTGTCTGTCACTGGTTCTCACTTTGAGTGTGCTTCGGTGCATCTGCTCATTTCAGGAAGTTTCACCACCCTCTGGCTGGATCAAATGACTTTGTCAAAGAGCTGCTAATCAGGAAACCCAAACTGCACTTCCTTAATTGGCTCGCTGTTTTCACTCCTCAAATCAGCAGATAAAAATAATGTCCCCTTTTATTTTTATAATAAGTGCTAGTAGTTCTTCAGCTTAGCGGGATAAGCTGGATGTGAAAATTGCCTGGACCGCAGAACAAAACATGTTAATTTCACATTTTCAGTTTAGAATTAAAAAAAAAAGGAATTATGAGACTTAAATGTCAGTTTGTGCAAACACAAAGTTGTTTCATTTTGTGACCCTTAACATTTTTTATGAACAAATACTGGTGTTGGATGACAAACAATACATTTGAGAAATTGACACATATGTAGGCAAAAATCTATATAGAGATAAAATAGACGGGGTGAGTGGCGTTTCCACATGGGGACAAGAATCTTTCTATCTCAATCTCTTTCTTTCTGAGCCTTGAGCTTAAGCAGTCAAGTGAGTGGATTTATAGACCTGAGGCTTATGGCTTAGTCAGGATTGCTTGAATTGGCTCCGTCTCTATTAAAATAAATGATTTTTTACTCCTGATGAGAGAATGGGACATGGGGGGAGATTGAGACATTTGCAGATGCTCTCTACATGCTCATTGATTTAAATAAAAGCATTGAAACATGACATGAAAACTGGTGCTTTTTGTCAAAATTGTGAAAGAATAACGTGTTTCCAGATGCATGACACATGAAAATGACAAGGAGCGCCTCAAGGAACCCTTAAATCATATGTCTTAGTGGTCTTTAAAGCATGTTATATGTTTTACAACACCAAAAAAGGTCAAGGTTTAAATACGGAACACCTCTAAATTTAAAAGTTAACATATCCTCAAAAAAGGGCCTCTTCTCCTTTCCCATTTCGCTCCCATTTTCTCTGAAAGGCTCTTGCACTTGTGTAGTCCCGCTCCCCCCTTTTTTTTTTTACTGTGTTCAGCTGTAAAACATTTGAGGAAACTTTATGCTTCCCCATTCAACTCTGAGTGTAACTGGAGGTTCTCCGCCGACTATAAAAAAGAGAGGGAAAGGAAAAATGGTTGAGGGCAGGATGAGGTCCTCGTCTCTGTGTCTTCATGGTGCGGGCCGCTGGCCAGGCACACTCTCATGCAAAACCTCATCCCTGCAACTCTTTTCTCTCCCCCTTTTCTTCTCCCTCTTTTTTTCTGGCAGAACAGTCAAGCTCCATATAAATGAATTATGCATCTGAAATATCTGAAATGTGTAGATTTCTACAGTGTACACTGGTGGAGATTGCATCTGCTACTTTATAGAAAGTGTGTGGTGTGTTGATAGGTGGGCAAAAATATTATTTCAAGCATTTTAATTGCTTGATTTGTTCCAGTTTGATATTCTGTAAGTACACTAACTCCCTTTCTGGCTGAGCGTTAGATGGGAAGGAAGATTGATACCAATCTTATATATGGGATTAATGAAGCAGTAAAGTCATTCTTCTTTTTATGTCTGTACCGTAAATATGAGGCTAGAGCCAGCTGCCAGTTAGCTGAGCACAAAGACTGAAAATAGAGGAAAACTTGTTCAAAATATTCAGTGCATTCAAACATGGTGGCGACCCTGACACCTAACCGTTTTGTATTGGTCTTTTTTGGTCATTCAGCCAACATGCCAACAGCCTGCATACAAAACAGCTGCAGGCAGATCACACACAACATCTAACAAATGAGAGCATTGACTTGCCATGAGTGTGGTCTCAGAAGCCTTCACGTTTTCTTTGAAGTTGGATAAAACTCCCACTAGAAGTCACTTGTAAGGCGAACAAAGCTGCCAAACAGATTTAAATGAAGGCTTCGGAGACAACAACACACAGACCTACATGAAGGTTTATGGCTCTCTGACCCCTCCCGGATAAACAAGAATGACCTGACCCTGTTCGTGGCGGTGATGATGTAACACCCAAACTTTTGGAAATGCAACCTGGCCCGACGAGGAAACCGAAGCAGACAGAACAGAAAGGCTCATAAAGCCCATGCGACATTTCCAAGCATAATTCCAAATAATAGCCTCCCTTGCGCCGAGACTGAGGTTTGGGCTGTGAGGAGGGTGGTCATGGGGCTCCCCAGTGTGATGGCAATGCACTAATCTGCCCTGTATGGCCCATTCACATGTGTTCACACCATTGTTTCCACATTCTAAACAGGAACTGCAATGTTACCCAAGGGTATTGTAAATGCAGTGTGCACAAATCCTCCATTAATTCCTCCTCTTATTTAAAGTATCGTCACCTCTCTTGTCTATGCTACTGGGAAGTGATATAAAATAAAATAAATGATATCTTGGCTGTAATTACATCCAGCTGTTAATGCACTGCGGAGACGCCATGCGAGGACAGGATGCACGCTACAAAATCCGCCAGAGCCTGGGAAAAACCGAGGGTTTTCCTTGCCACTGGTGCTTCTCTCTCCCCCCCCCCCTCCAAACCGATCGGTGCTGTAATTTATTACCCGGTAAACACGTGGGAATCGCGTTTCAGCGCCACAAGATAAACAACTACTCCGCTTCGCGCAGATCTCGCGAGAGGGGACGCTCCCTCTGTGCTCGCCTATTGTGAGAGTTTTCCAACTCTCGCGCGATCTCCGAAGTTTCCCACGCCTGTTGTTGTGGCGTCTGCCCTTTTCGCTCTCCCTCCCCTCTCCGTGTCCCTGCTACCCGCCGCCTCCCCCTTTTTCTCTCTCCCTCCCTCTCTCTCTTTTTCTCCTCACCCACCCCCTTTCTCTCCGTCTCCCTCGTCCCCACACCTCCAGTCTGCGTGTGTTGTCTCGGCGGATTGTTGGGGCTTGCGGGGAGAGAAACGGATATCGCGAGCACTGGAGTTTTGGTGAGAGTTTGTGGAAGATGGCGCCTGTTGTGACAGGGTGAGTCTGAGATTCGGGGCTGGCGGTTCGGGGGGGGAGCGGAGTTGGGACAGATTGCAAGTTATTGCCACGAAAACTGCCCGGTTTTAACGCGTGTGCCGCGGCCCGGTCACGCCGTGGGGTTTTATCTCCGGGTTTAGTCGCTAGGAGACATTTCTTTGTCTCAATGTGTTTTGCGTGCCAGTGTGTGTGTGTGTGTGTGTGTGTTTTTTTTTTTTCTGACCAGTTAACGTTACTCGCTGACTGTTGCTGCGGTGTTTGGTGAGCTCACCCCGGCTCGGCGATACTTCACCCCCGGTGGTCTTTCTTTATTTTTCTTCTTCTTCCTCTTCTCCTCCTTCTTCTCCTCCTTCTCTCCCCCCCACCACCACCACCAGACAACGGCGAGCTGAGAGCTAACGGGCTAACCAGCGAGCTAAACACAACCAGTGAGGCATGGCTTTAAAAACAAATGTATCCGTCCACCTCCCCCCCCCTCTCTCCCTGCCTCTCTCTCTCTCCCCGCCCGGCCAGCCTTGCCTTGCCTGCCTCCCTCCACTGAAAGCTATTGTTTAATTCCTTGTGCTGCGTTTGTTTTCGAAACGTGCTCCCCGTTTGAGCCGGGCGGCACGACTCAACGCCGCTTAGCTGTCCGATAATGGACGTGGAGCTAGCGATGTGTGACTGGAAACACGTTGCGGCTTTGTGAGCGAGGCATCCCCCCCCCCCTTTTTTTTCTTTCTTTTTTTTTTTAAAAAAAAGAAAAGACGCCGTGAGATAGTTTTCCTTGCTGTGAATGTTTGAGCTGCAGAGCTGCCACACACACACGCGAGTGGATGCCGTGTGCTTTTACGACTTCAGCTCCCTGCAAGTAGACGACAGCGCTGGGAAATAGTATTTACTACTTGCGCAGCGATGTGCGTCTAAGCTGTGTGTAAACAGATCGCTAATGAGAAACCCCATCTTAACAGCGGTTATCCACACATGTGGAGCGCATCTTTGGGAGAAAATCAAACAAACAAACAAGCAAGCAAAAAAAAAAAGAAGAGAGAAAACCCTGTCGTCACTGAACAATTATCCCAGTGTTTCAGTTGGCCTTTGATTTAGCTTTCCATTTGCAAACTGACTTTTTTCTGGCCAGATGAACTTGAAATAATTTCCCCTGATTAGCTCTAAATATAAGATAACCAGCTGCTTCAGTCTTTTTTTTTTTTTCCTGAGTCAAATCTAACGTTTTTTATCTCTATCACATTTTCCAAATTTTAAGAGTTCATTAGGATTAGTGCAAGTTCAGTAATTGCTACTAGATAATACATGTGTGATAAGTGTGTCAGCCAGGGCTTTTAATGGCAAAGTGGTCTTTGTTAACATTTTCAAAATGCCCATTGACTTGATAATGTCAGGGATATATTTCCTTGTTTTGTTAACCATTGCATCATCAGTAATGTGACCATATTAGTTAACGTGAACAGGCTGCAGCCTGGAGTGAGCCGATTGCCTTTACTGCTTTGGTCAGTCTGTGGCGTAAACCTGATTTAAATATTTGCCTGCACATTAGCGAGACACAAACCTGTTTTTTGTACTCTTGAGGCTATAATCCCCACAGACAGCTCAGTGGGTGACAGACATTTGCTGGGCTTGTTGGAGGTGTGTGTGTGTGTGTGTGTGTGTGTGTGTGTGTGTGTGTGTGTTGGTAGGAGAAGGGGAGGTGGATTGGGAGGGGGGGTGGTTTGCTGTGCATGTTCATTTGGGGCTTTCCAGCAGACCTGAACTGATTTCAGTAGGGGAGGGCGGAGGGGGGAGAGCGGAGTAAGCAGAGGGAGGGAGGAAGCAAGCTAGAGGGCAGGCGGGTCAGGTCTGGGTGGCTGGCCACCTGTCCAGATGATATCTCCAGATTTGTGCGTGTTTGGCTGTGTGTTATTCTGCGAGTGGGGGAGAGGGAGTGGGGGTCAGTGTGCGAGAGGAAGATGGGGTGGGTGCATGCTTGGTCTAGGGAGGTTTAACAGAAAATTAAAGTGCCATAAGGTGTCTTTTTATCCGATGGCAGGTCGTGTTCACAGTAACGGTCGGAGGCATCACGGAGCCTGACCACAGCCCCATGCCCCCGTTTACTGTTTGATTGGTTCTGGCTTTAGACAGGGAGGGGTGGTTGGTGGGAGCTGGTAAATGGTATTATGACTCTGTTGTTATAGTATTAGAGAGCCGCTGTGGTTGTATGTTTCTGTCTTTGAATTAAAAGATGTAGCATATAATGACTTCGCTGTCACAAAAGTTGTAGTTGGAAGCCATATTTTTTTGTGTTTCTGCCTAATTTATTTTGCAATTAACAAAAAACAGCAGCTCAAGTGTGTGTTTTGTGTCTGAACACCATCCTCACTGTGGTGTTAGATACTGGATGTGCATGATTGCAGGTGGCAGTAGCTAATTAATCTGACAATTCAGAATACATTTGTGCTTTTGTGAAGCACTGTATGCTAGTGCGCGGGCGATTCCATTTAATGTAGTACAACCCCTGTAATTGCCAAAGAGCTAGAGCTTTGTAGCATGGACTATAAAACACATGAGAGCTATGATACATACTTGCTCCCTGCGGGCTTTAAACGTGGCTGTGAGAAGTTTGCAGTTTGCTTCTACACAAAGAAGAGTAGCTGTGGTTAGACTGAATAGACTGCAAGTGGTCTTTGCTTAGGGGTCCCTTGCAACATGTCATGCACACAAGGAATATCCTTTCAAGCCAAACATACTCTATAGTATTACAAACACTCTGCACAATGAGTAGAGCACCATGCTATAGGGGTTTCTTTTTATGTTCATGTATATTTTTGACCCACAAATAAACTGTGGATTGAATGTAAATGTTCAAAACTGATTGCACATTGTAGTCTTGTGTGTTGTGCAAATGTGCGAATGAAATCCCAAATGCTCCTAACCTGATATAGCACGGCCTTACTCATGAAGCTGTAAGTTGCCACAATAACACAAATTGGCAAAAAAAAAAACCCTGATCACCATCATTCATGTACACAAGAGGCAAAAAACAAAACAAATGAAGAAGGAAAAAAGAAAAAGATGTTGTTGTGTTTGTAATATCTCTCCTTCTTTGCCAGATAGACTGATGAACTGATAGCTGAAAGAGCAGCACTGTTCACCTGGGATGATAAAAGCATGAATCACTTATTTCAACACTGCTCTGCCTTTGCTATGCCCCTGGGGGACGGGATTCCATTTAGCTCACCCCCCCCATCCCTCTGCCAAAAAAAAAAAAAAAGAACGAGTCTTTCAGGCCAAAAGCCGAGCGTCTCTGTGCTGGTGTAATGATACCACGGAGCCTTTTTTTCTTTGAGACGCAAACCTTGTGTTCTTGTATCTGTTAGCATGAGCGAATGAGCGTGTGGTTTGAGCTCTGCGGCTGTGTTGAAGGTGATCAAGTGCGCGTGCATACGGACAGAAAGAGGGAGCGTACCCCGACATAAAAGTTGATCTTCGTGTTTATGTGTGTGTCTGTGTGTGTGTGTGTGTGTGCACGTGCATCCCTTCCCCAGGGTCCTCTCCTCTTCCCTGCGTCCCTTTATGAAAGGAGAGGTTCAGAGAGAGAGCAGCAGATGTCGAAGCGCTGACCTTTATGGTGGCAAAGGCTCGGGCTGGAGTTAAAAGACACGCCGAGTTACCCCCACCCCCTGCCCCTCAAAGCAGCAGCCCCATGTCCACCCACCCACACACACACACACACACACACACACGCACACACACACTGCTACCTTAGCTGCAGCACTGATGGATAGGTTAACGACATAGATGATACAAGCTACCTGATCCGTGTGTCACCTCATTATCCTGCAGCCTCCAAAGCTTCCCTACATCCACCCAGAGCAGGGAAAATTCGAATGTGGCGTGAGGGGGATACAAGCCCGGGGGGTGCTGTACAGAAGTCACAGGCAAAGCACCAAAGAAAATGTGCCACTGCCCGACACCTTTAGGGGGATTTATACTCATGCTTACAGTAGCCTATTGTTTTGGAAGTTCATGCATATCCATTACTTCACATGATTGAAATGTCCCCCGAAGCCGATAGTTTCACTCAGGGTTCAGATTCAACTTGTTTGGTCGAGCGATGATGGGCCTCTTAAAGCACCACACGCCCTAGTTGACTCAGTCTCTTCATTCTCTTGTTTCCCTATTCAGTCTGTATGTGTCCGTCTGTCTCAGGGGAACAACCACAGGAGACACCCAAGGGGATAGAAATGCACATTTTTGTGTAATTTGGCTTGGACCATCGCCAGCTTGGCACTCCTCATTCTCAGTCCTCAGCCACGTGCTAAATTGCACAAACCAGATATGCCGTCATAGTATGTCCCTCTACTTTTACTTCCCTCCTGCTTATTAATAGCAAGTGGTTCCCTTTATCGATGCTGAATTTGAGTGACCTTTTGAGGGGCTTGTGCTCCATAATTTCTCCCAGCCCAGTGCCTGATAAGTGGTTTGGATTTCTCACACAAAAGCCACGACAAGGGGGCATTTATTTACTTGTGCAAGACTAGGATTGCATTAGTCTGAGGTCATAGTTTTTATCTCAGGCTCTTACAAAAATCTTGCTGCTGTTTGCTTCGGTGAGGATGGGACGGAACATTCTGATGTAAATCTAAAACCAGTGTGGTTTTGAAAACAGCCCTGGCGTCATGTTTGATAGAGGCCCAAGTCCTCTCAGTGTTGTTGTTGGCGTTGACTTCGCTGCTTCGCTAAGACAAGAGAGACAGAAAGCTAACAGGAGGCAAATGCGACAGGCGGTGGAAGTACGTACCTATCCACTGACTCTTGTTTTGGAACGGGCCGCTGTCTTTCTCGCAGTCGCTCTCCTCTTCCAGGAGAGTTTCCTTAGTCACAGCGTTCGCCTTTCCCTGCCCCTGTTCATTTTGCTGTTTGTAGCGATTACAGCTTTGCCAAGGGAATGGCGGTTTCTACTGTGTCAGCAGTTTTTGCCCCCGCTGTCCCTCCACATTCAGGATGTTTCATTCAGAAAACATGAACTGATTCCCCCTGTCTGACTCCTGTTTGCTTTCATTCAGCTTCAGTGAGCAAACTCTTACCTACTTCCTATGCTGGGGCAGCTGAAATTAAGAGGAAAAACATTTGAACACTGTTGACACTTGTGTGTTTGTTCCTCTGTCTCTCTCTCGTTTTTCTTCATGTTCATGTTTTTCTCCTTAGAGATGACAGAGGTGGGGGTCTGTATTTGGAAGTTGTCTTTTAATAGAGGACTTATGCCAGTCCTCTGATATATTGTATCAGATTAGAAATGCTGCTCTAAGCTTCCAGGAGAATTCACCTGAGAGCCATGCTCAGAGAGAAAAGCTTTATTTTCTTACTCTGTTGGCCCAGTTGCCTTGCTATTGTCAACCGTGGTAGAGAGGGCTCAGAAACATTGTTCAAGTGTCTCGCTGTTGTCAGAACGTTCTGGCTGTTCCCCGACAACCACACTGGGTCGGCTCATCCATTCAGGGGAAGGTTACAAATACACAGGATCTCCTGTGATGGGAAAGCCCCTTGGGACGCCACCTCCCACGGCTGTAAGCAACTGCCGCTGTTACTGTAGTAGATAAGAAGGGAGTGGCAAGCAGTAAGCCAGCCTGTAGTAAACCTTTCTAAAGGAAATGTTGTCGTAGCCTTGGGACTGTGTGTGGCATCATATAAAGTCTGCTGATGGCCACAGAGCAGTTTCTCACTCCCATCCTCTTTACGTTAATGGCTCATGACTGATGAAAGCATTGCTTTGCTGTTGATTGATCTTTGCAAGCCTTTGAATTGACATTTTTACAGAGCTTTCCTATTGACTTTGCTGGAACTAAGCACATCAGTGGAGGTATATATATATACACACACACACACATATATACACTCTAAGACTCTAAGAATTTATCAGATTAATTTCATATCAGGCAGGTTCTGTAAAATGTAGTTACTTAGCTAGGGCAATACCTAATACCATTTAAAAAAATAAATTGTTAGTATTATACTATTTGTAGAATTAGATTCCTGTGATGGGTGCGTAGCATGCCATGCGGTTTCCGACTCATGTGATCTAAATGTTTCCACTAACTTCAGAGCGTTGTAAAGTCGGCTTCAATCCATTTTTGTTAGAGTTTAGCCTTTCAAAATCAACAGCACAAAGCTGTATTAATGGGGTGGTCTAGCAGCGGTCTAACAGCACCATAAATTACATTTATATAACCACAGTAAGAAAAGTAACTAATTTAACACAATGAATCACTTTATTCAATTGAGGATTTTTAATTTTTGATGACGTCATCAGAATATAAAACATCAATAGAAGCTTCAAATGCAAAAAAGACATGCAGTACAGCTCTAGGTTTAGCTTATTTTGGAGCAAAGTTGTACCAATTTGCATGCACAGATACATTCAACATATATCTTATTATTTTAAAACCCAAATGCCATATTTCATGATTTTTGCAAGTCAGCCTCCAGGGACACCAGCGCTGGTGTTTGCCCAGGCAAGTGATGGCAGCCCTGGGGAAACGAGCAGCCTGCATCCCCCTCTGCTAGAGAAAGGGCGTTGAGGAAGAGCATGAAGGGCACAAAAAGGAGTTAGCAAGTGAAAAGAAAAAAGAGAGAGAGAGAGAGAGAGAGAGAGAGAGAGAGAGAGAAAAGGGTTTGGATACCAGGAAAGACGCACTGTTATCTCCAAACGTTTCTTTGCATTGTCTGGTTGTTTAACTAAGGCTGCTGGAGAGTTGTACCGAAGAATCCGCCTGGTGGCATTCCTGTGGCTGTTGACGTCAGGAGGTTTTGGCCTTTGCTTAGAATCACAATGAAGTAATAGACATGTGTGTCATTTTGTGGAACAATCTATTGATTGTGGTTCAGGAAACAATGCTTTTTTTTTTTCTTGAAGACCGGGTAGTTCATGTTGTGGTTGATCATCTTGCACTTGTGGCTGCAGTTTGATGTTCTCCACCGTTGCCATCATTTTGGAAGCACTGCTGAAGAATGTACGTGAGGTTTCACATGAGCTCATGGAAGGAAATGTTTTTTTTAATTTTTATATATATATATATATATATATACTGGTTTATCCTAAAAAGTCACCAGCAAAGTTTCTCCATTTATCACCCTGCTGGATTTATTAGACTTGGACCTCAAGTATTCTAACCTCAACCCCAACTCGCCAAAGTGTCTGGTAGACAAATGAACCCGCCTCTGCCATAATTTACCAGCATTCAACTTGTGTTTATTATTCATCCTCCTGCATGACAATCTGACATATTCCACTTTATCATATTTTGAAGCATTTTAGTTTCAAGACAAGTTAGTGTGTGTATGTGTGTGTGGTTAAGATTTAGGAGACCAACTCTTGTCTCAGATCTTCTTAATGACAGTAGACTATTTTGGAAAGAGAGCATGTTTTTTAAGAGGAACAAGTAGCAGGAACAACAACCCCCTTCCCCATCACGACAACAACACTGAAAGCAGACAGTCCTGAACTGACAAAGTCACTGGTTTGGTTTGCCCAGGATTATCGCGCAGCATGTGGGCTAAAGGTCATGTCTCGCTCTCTCTCCGTCTCTGTTTCTGCCAAGAATTCTATTTTTTTCTCTTGTTGCAGCGCAGTCAGTCCTTTGGGTGGTTTTGAGGCAAGGGCAGGGCAAGACAGTGGTTAGTTTGCCTGAGCTGATAGATGTCCAGAGAGACTGTGTTTCATTTTCGACAGTCCCATTTTACAGTTAAGGCATGTACACAAGAAAGATGCAATCATGTAGTTTTAGAGCTGAAATGAGTAGCCATGTAAACGATTAGTCAATTGGCAGAGAATTCATTTCTGACTCCCTTAAATGTGAATATTTGCCAGTTTTCTTCTTCTTAATGCCAATTAATTGAATTTGTTTCTGTTTTGGACTCTTGTCTGGACAAAATAAGACATTTGAAGACTTGGGCTTCACCTTTGGCTCTGGGAAATCATGACAGACATTTGTACCATTATTTGACATTTTATAGAAGATTGATTAATTGAGAAAAGAATTGTCAGATTCCTCAGTAATGAAAATAATTGTTTGTTGCAGCATTGTTGCCTTTTAGAATTGATATTTAGTCTATTTGCCACATAATTTCCCTGGCAAACGTTATTAAAATGGTATCTGTGGTTACTGTAAATCCCCCTGGGCCACAAGGCCAGCCCCGGTTATATTATGAAGGAAAGTTCCCACTTTGTAAACCAAAAAAAACTGATTCAGTATTCAAGTGGCTGCATGCTATGAAGCACCTGGCTGCTCAGGTTGTCATTGGCTTCAGTGAGGAATGCTAACACTTTAGGGGTTTCTTTAGTTTTAGTAAATCAAGACAAAAACAGAAGAACTGTTCTGTGCCGTGTGATCACTGCTTGGTGAAAATAAATGAGACTGAAATTCAGTAAGGAGGCAGCCGGGTGGCATAGTTAGTATGAAGACCACCTTTCATCAAGGAAACTTGTGATGACAAGCATCTGCACACTGAACTACCGAAACCTCACCGGCCCCAAAGTAGCTGACTCTGTGCTCTGAGCTTTGTGGAATAAAGGGAAACATAATTTCCTCATTATTTTCAAGAGTATCATAGAATATATTCAAGACTGCAACATATATTTTTTTAACTTGTGTGTATGTAGAGTTAACTGCATAATATTTGGGTTTTTATCATATTAGTCATATTAGTCCAACAAGGGCTGCAACTAATAATTATTTTTCCAATCAATTGATTCACCAATCATTTTCTTGTTTAATTGTTTTGTCTATGAAAATAATAGTGAAAAAAGTCCATTACAGTGTTCCAGCACCCAAGGTGACATTTCCAACAGCAAATTTTCTCCAACCAAATGTCCAGCATCCATAATATTTAAATTAATTATCATGGATGAAAAAACCTCCAGCAAAATAGATTGTTTTGCAAACTGAGAACTGAACAGCTTGACTCGTGGTCAGCACTGTCTGTACACAGGCCAAAGACCTCAAGTTTGACCATCGGAGCAGCCTGTGCGGTTATCATATCCGTTGGCAGAACCACTACCTGCTCCCTCATTGAAGACCGCTCTGCGCGAGAGCCTGAGCTACAGCAGTGTTGTCGCGGTCGATCTCAACGACTCACAATCCTTCCCCCTGGTTTCTCTCTCGTTCCAGCAGTGAGTCATCAGCTCAGCAGAGAGTGAGAAGGGGGAAAGGGGAGCGGGAAAGGGTGGTTCATTCAGGGTTCAAGGCTCCCTCGCCTCGTCCCCTCTCTTCTCTTTCTGACAGTTTCCCCCGAGCACATGACCCGCCTCAACCCTAAACCCCAGCCGTTCTATGTGGGTCCTTGGCTACAGTCACACTTGTCACTTCAGTGCAGTTTTTTTTTATCATGAATGTCTAATTTTGTGAGATCACATTGCTGCATGACTTTGGGCTTGGCGTGAACATTTCAGTTCTGCGTTCTGTGTTTACTTTAAACAACCCACATGACTTTGTCCTGTTCTTCCATCTTTTCACATGGGTAATGTGAGTGAGCCGGCCTGCAGTCAGTGAGCTGTTTGGGACTTGGTGGTTCATGAGGTTTGTCTTTTCCACCAGGTGCTTTTGTCCTAGAAATAAATACTGTTGTGGTTAGATTGTGACCTGATTATATACACTTTCAAGCCAATACAAACTTGTCACTTGTATTTTTTGTGTGCACAGACGTGTTTTAACTGCTCTCTGAATGGACAGTAAAAATCCAAAAGTGTAATTTGTCATAGTCCTATAAGAGAGACTGTGAGCAGCCTTTTTTAAAATCCAAAGATCCAAGTTGTTTTCTACACAGTGGCAATATTTTTGCTTTTATTAAATTAGAAAAGGACATCAAAATAAGTTGATTACTTGCCAAAGTTGTAAATGAAGAGACAAATTTAAGTGGAAAATTTCACTCACACAAAAACCCGACTCACACATATATTTGGTATCTGACTGTGTTAGTTTCTGTAACCTGTCTGAGGCGTGTTAATGCAGTGCTGCACAACCCCTTGACTCCTGTGTTTCCTCGATCATCTGTCTGCCTGAACGTAGAACAACAAGCCCACTCATGAATTATAGCCTGAAAATGCACCTCCACCAAACGTCTCCAGCTTTACCAGTTTCATTTAGGCTATTCATTCATGGCCCAGAGTGATTTAACCTTGTGTTCAGTAATACCATTTTCTCTATTGAATTTTTGAAATTGAGGCAAATCAGTTCAGCGATGACCTCTTTGTAGATCCACTGCAAAGTGGTCAGAAGTGTCGGACTATCTCAATTTAGGACACATGATATCTGAGGACTGAATGGAGCCAGGTGGCAGGCAGTATAGGGAAAACACAGTCAGAGCTGCGGGATTCACAAAGGACACTTCATTAAAGATAGAACAAGCATCAAGGGAGTGTGGGTGTGCATGTGTGTGAGTCCAGGTTGGCTCCACAGCACACACTGGAAATTTCATTACTTTTGTGTTCAGGACATATTGTATATGCACAAGTAATGGAGTATGTACTTGCTCAGTATGTTCCAGCCTCTGCGCCAGATTACACTCGTTAATGTGTACAGTTGGTGTGCAAGTGAGTGTACGTCTAGATGTCTTATTGATTGTGTGCCAGGCCAAGACGGGCTTTAAAAAGTCTGTCCAGAGAGCTCCATATGGAGCATTGATGTTGGAGAGTGCGGTCAAGAGGGAGAGAGATGGAGGGAAGGAAAATGAAGGAAGGGAGGGAGTGGGGGGAGGGAGAGAGAGACTGAACGAGGAGGCCTTTTCTTTGGCTTTTCTGCCTCTGTCATTAAGCTCTCCCATGTCAAAGACAGATGGAGCTGGTACCCTGTGTGTATGTGTGTATG
Source organism: Lateolabrax maculatus (assembly GCA_031216445.1). Lineage (NCBI taxonomy): Eukaryota > Metazoa > Chordata > Actinopteri > Acropomatiformes > Lateolabracidae > Lateolabrax > Lateolabrax maculatus. Next base: position 7,126,229 of record CM062207.1, read on the forward strand.
CAGGCACTTGCAAGTGCAGACTGATGTGACCCACCCAACCCCACACACACACACACACACACACACACACACACACACACACACACACCATTGAGCCCTGCCCTTGATTCTGCCTCCAGCGGGGCGTCTCAGGGCAGCTACCAGACCTCTGCCATCTGCAGTCAGTCAGTCTTGAGGGTCGGTCAACTAAGTTCTTTCTGTTTCTGCTTCAATCTGCTCGTGCAACATTAAACTTTGATTGCCTATAAAAGCATTTTGTGGCCTTTTGTGATTCTGATCACATCGTGCTTAATTCTTTTGTTTCATCTTGCCCTTGTCTTGTTGCCACAGTGGGTTAATGTGAAGGAAATGTTGAAAGTAGATTTTCTGAAAAAAATAAAATCTTAATATACAGTTACAGTTTGAATCATTTTTAGCCAGTGGTTTGCCACACCCTCCTAAAAATAAAGAAATTTGAATTTTATTTAAGATTATGAAGAGGGGCCAAGCAAAGACCATGTACGACAACAGTATGGTCGAATCTAAATTCCAGTTCTGCCATAGATTAGGTTAAAAGTACATACTCATACCCAGAAGAGTTAGTCTCTGAAGTACTTTCTTTGCCTAACGTTGAGCAGGAAAAACCCAGAGAGCATGTAAATAATACTGTCCACAAGAAAGGAAATGGATTTCCCCTAAAATTCAAGGCAAACATGATGAATGATAATTAGTCATTAAGATACAGTCATGCAGTGTGCCTTATAATTCCCTTTCACGTGCACAGAATTTGGCCTACCAGTGCATGAGGAAGGCTGCCATTGCTGTCAGCACCAGCGTGTAAATCCAGTTAGAAACTGAACTGATCTTCCCCTGTCCTTATCCTCTCCCTTCCTTGTGGATAGTTGTGGATTCTCCATAGCGACTTTGCTTACAGGCGTGATTGTGAGAATATTTGTAGTGACTCTACCCCTCACCACTCCTAGCTGGCCGCGGCGATTGTTGGCACCCACGGCGGCACATGGCAGGCAGCGGTGCCAGGCACAGAAGCGAGCCTCCAACTCGAGCCACGTCTCTCCGTTGTCTTGGTCGCTGTCACGGAGACCTTCTCTCCACTCCTCTCCCCCTATTTACGTCTTTCTCATTGTCCCTCATGCCTCCGCCCTCTCTTTGAAACACTTGTCCGGGGTTGACTTAGGATACGGGTTTAGTGCCCAAACTTGGCCGCCTTCGCCGCGACAGTATTTTCTCAATGATTAAATACGTGCTTGAAAGATGTGTGCATAATACCCTTGGTGCAGGCCACACACAGCATAGCGTGGTGCTGCTGAGGAAGTGAGCGTATGTATTAAAGGAAAAAGCTGATGTTTATGCTTGGTGCGTGTTATAACCCTGTATGTTGGGGCTGTGACATCAGTATGCAGGTATTTATCTCAACAGGCTGCCAGGGCAAACGTAGCCAGCGGGCTTGAATTTCCAAATTTCTCTTACTTAGTCCCCTCCACACAAACACATTCACTTGCTTGGTGAGACATGTTATTTCCACCCTTTCTTTTTTTTCTCTGTCCTGTCTTGAAAGTTTTTAAAACACGTCATACACAGGTAACTGCAACAAGGAGCACACTGTCTCAATCTCAGCCTGTTCTTGTCTTTCAAACAGTGCTAATTTTTTGGCAGGGCCTCACGAGGTAAAGCTTGCAGACATGAGTGGTACTCTTCAATAGTCTCACATAAGCCGGATAACAGGTTAGTTTGGTAACTCCAGCCCATATTTTTGCTTTACTTATAAAGTATTATTAAGCTTGTAGACAGGCGTCAGTTTCTGTATGCTGTACACTAGATAGTTGTCAGTCTCCTCCTTTTCCCAGACATCAACATAAATACCTCCCACCACCTGCTTTGTGATCGGATCTCAAAGAGGCAGAGCTCGCAGACTTCAACAAACATGGCGCGACAGGCATCATTAATTTTTTAAATCACTTATTGTGAGGGGAGACCATGACCAGACTCCTCGCGACTGCTACTACTCGTAGTCCGCCTTTGCAAACGATGAATGTTGTTACTGAGAGCAATTATTTGGATTCAGTATACAGTTATTAGCTCCGTGTGAGTTTGTGTTTGAACAAATGTTATTTTACTATGTTTACATTGTATTTAATCTCGAGCACCTCTGGTTTAGCTGTATTATTCATGTGTCACAAGCACTGATAATAACATAGACAAATAACTCACCAAATGTTTAAAAGAGAGTGACTGACTGAATTTGCCGCTGAAAAGTTGTGTTCCCCAGGTAACCTGTGTACAAGCACCTCGTTTTCCGCTATGACTGGAACAGGGTTCATATATTTGGTGTCACTGAGACGGCCCACAGCTATGGCGGCCAGTGGAAGCTGTGAGGGAGCATGGTGTTGATAATGAGGTGTACAGCCACTCCGAGGAGTTGTGATATCTGCTATCAGCCCTCAGGCAGGGAAACCAGACACCTTTTTATAGGCCTAATCCCTCTTCCCATCCCTCCTCTTTCCCCACACACTGCTGTTTGTGTGCACTGTCCTGGAGCTCTGTGTGCACGGCTGTGTGTAAAGTGTGCATGTGCAGACGCAATACACACAGATATGGGGTCTCATATACACACAGGGCCTCTGTCAGAGTGCACCTGACCCCCCCCCCCCCCCACTGGTGTACAAGTGTGACGGATGTGTGAAAAAGTGTTTTAATTAGGGGCTGATTGAAGCTTACACTTTATATCATGATGTTATCTTACATTTACATAAGTACATTTTAAGCAAAATATTATGTATTTTCCAAAAATTGTTGGGAAATCTAAATCATAACAAGTGTTTCCTATTGACAGAGTAGTCCGATTGAGCAATATGCATCTGCTTGGCACCATGTACACGTTTGATTTACTTACTCCATTAAAAGTAAATAAATCAAGGTTCAGTAAGTCACTGTTGTGGTACCACATTTGCATTCGTTTGAGCCCAAAATATACCCAGTTCTTATTTTCTGTGAGTCAGATTAAGCGAGAAAAAAAGACCAACCTCAGCTCTGTTCCATCTTTGTATTGTAGTATAATGTGTTTGAGGCCACATCCACATGCATGAGCATGAGCACACTGCCTGCCAGTTGACCTCAGAGGTCACACCCTAACCCTTGACCTTGAGCATATGAATGATGGCGTCTGGCGTCTGTTGGTTGTGTTTTGGTCCTCTGGGAAGCACTACGCCTACAAAAGATAGATCTGTGTGTTTCTCAGTGTGTGCTTATCCATCTGAAATGTAGACAAAACATGAACGTGCTCAGCCAAATGTGTCAACTACTATAATTTTCACAGCATCAGAGTTTCAGTTTAAAAGTTGCTGCTGTCATTTTTTTGAAACTGATCAAATCTTTATAAGTTTATCTGATTACCCAACTGTTTCTAAATTTACATATTTCAGTAGATTCCAATGACCTCCTGACTGTTTTAGTAATTCTCTAAAGGGGAAATGTCAAATTTTTTTTATTCTTGTCAAGTCAGTGTGATGCATAGATCATCATCTAGCTCGGACCAGCATTTCCTTTGATCTCTCACATATGTTGTAATCTAACATGGAGAGCATACTGTTGCTCCTAGGGCGAAAGAGCATTTCGCAAACAGGTTTTACGGTAAACACCCAGAGTGTTGATTATAAGTCACATAATCTTGAGCAACACAAGAAAAGCCCGGTCACTGTTTGTATAAAAGCATTCAGCAGAAAATGCCTTCATTTAAATGTCATCTGTGGTGCAGATTAATTAGGTGCTGGTGTGATTGGCAAATCTTTTACAAGCAATAATTTGAATCCACATCACACATTCCTTACATTCATATTGCCTGTGAACTTGAGGCAAAGACATGCAACATCTACATGGTATCATATCCAGATATGCACCAACTGATGCTGCAGTCAGAGGAGGAGCTTCTGTGCCATTTTGTCAACTTTGTTTCTAAAAATGGCAACATGGCCTGTAGTTTCTATGCTTAAGTTGTCAGTGGTGTTACAGTGTCTCAATTTCCTTGTTTCCTAATGTCTCCCTGTTCCCACAAGGAGGAGGGTTTTGTATAGTGTTTAGTGTATTTTTGGAGATATGAGTTGAGGGATTTATGCTCCTCTGTCAGGATGCTGCAGCACCAACACACGGTTCTTTTATAGCTTTGTCAAATTTCCAGTTAAAGGTGACATGCACCTCCTCAAAAATATAAAAACTAGTCGGGGCTATGGGGCATATGGAAAAGTTTTAGTTTTCTTGTAGAGTTTATTGATAGTGAAGCAAACGTGGAGGAGGTTGGAGAGATTTTTAAGGACAAATTTCAGTTCAGTGATGGCAAGTGACTGTGACAGCAACAAATGGCCTGATAATATACAGCACCTTCACCTAGTGTTGCAATACTGCTTTGAAATCAAGAAGTTAAATCTTCTGTTGAACTATAGCTCAGTTCCTACTAAGAGTACATGTTTTAAGCAGTTCCTTTACTTGATTGTCTGCCACATCATCATTTTATATTATACTACAAAGTATTGGTAATGTAACTTGATCTGACTTGCAGAATATTGCTCCTCAAATCTGATAAAATGAATCTGGCCATATTGTTGCATCCCTACTACACATGTGTCACCACAGCTTGGAAAAGTTTGCGAGGCACAGCAAACGCAACTTTGCTGCTGTTTGATTTATTTGACATGTACCAGATACATGCCTGAGCAACAGAGCAAAAACTGTATGTGTGTTTGCGCACTTTTGCGCGAGTGCATGTGTCTTCTCAGGAGTTCGGTGCACGGTGCTGAAGACGTGTCGGGGTGTGTATTTCGGTCTCGTCTGAGCCCTTGGGTGTTGATGTGTGTTTTTTATCCTCAGCCCTGTTTGGACTGTCAGTCACAGCTGTCAAACACATCCCCGTATGAACGGCAGGCCGGGTTCACACTCTCAATCAATCCCCCGCTGCGTGTGCATGTGTTGACGTGTGTTTTTGTGTTAGCATGTGGAGGTGGGTGGTCGATGCTCTATTCATAGCAACTGCCATCCCTTTCTGTCACTAATACCTCATATGTCGTACTACCTGTCAAAGAACGATGAGAGGACCCCCGAGTTTTCCCTGCATGCTCCATCCAGAGGTTCATTTTATTCTATTACTATTTAATAAATGTATCAATGCATTGTACTTGCTTTTTGTGTTTAACTGAAAGAGACTTCTGACAAGTGATACCAACGAAAGCTGTGAGACAGAGCTTCATTTAGTGTTAAGTCTTAAGTCTTTCGAAGTATTAAAGTGGTTAACAGTTAACATGTGACAACATACGTAGGTAACAAGTGGCTGTTCACTTGTCTGAATACTTTGTCTTTGTTTAATTCATTTCTACAAACAGTACAATATAGAAAAGATAATTGTTTTTGGAAAGATGTAGACTTGCATGCACATTTGAAATTTACGTGAAATTTGTTGTGAGGTAAAATCTTGTGGTTGTCCTATTGCTGGCCACTATTAACATATGTAACCACTGGCCAAAATCTTCAGATTGAATAAGATATAAAGCCTCAAAAATATGGGTTTGAAAAGGAGAATGTTCATTAATCCTGATAAAGTGAAGATAGAAAGGTTCTCCCCCCCCCATTTCACTGCAAGAACTCCTGTCTGATTTCTAGATGACTGGAAATCTATATCTTACAGTACTGTCAATCAGCTCAGATCCAGATTTGACAAATACATTTTTTTTAACGAGATGCTCGCTATGACTTAAGTGTTTGTGGTTGCGCGTGTCTTCTGTGAAAGACGCCTGAGGGGAGGTTTGGTATGGAGTTTCACTCTGTGTCTTCAGGTCGTATCTGCTGTTGGTTAGAGGTGTTGGGTTTTAATAAGCTACCACAAAAGTATGGTCTGTCACCCTCTGGCTGCTCTTGTGTTTAGCCGCTGAGAAATTAAAGTGTCAGTCTGATGTCAGTCTGTGCATATTTGTAGACATCTGTATGTGTATACTACAGCATATAGAAAAATGTTTTTGCGGAATTCAGTCGCCAGAATTATTAATATAAAAATAAAAAATATATATTTTATGTTAAAATTCTCTTGGATAGATCATTTTTTGGTCTGGTATGCAGTTTGAAAAGCAATACCTTTTTATGTAAATCGCCTGAATGACAATATCCAGTGTCAGTCTGAACATTTTAATGCTCACATACTTCCAATAAAACGAACAAGCATTTTATTTTTTCCATCAGAGTATTGTTGTTGGCAGGATGGAGGAGCTTTTATCAATTTTCCCATGGCTCTCAAGCTACAGTTTTGTTCCAAACAGCACAGAGAAGGATTTGGTTGGCGAACGTAATCCGTCACTATAAAAGAGAAGCTGACTATCTCGGTTTGCAATGTTGCATCAGAATGGAAATCTCAGGCAGTAAACTTTTACTCTATGAAGGATGTTCCCCACACTGTCTCAAAGTAATGTATGCAAGATGTCAGAAGCGAGTGGGTGTTAATAACGTGCTACTTCTCTAATTTTTTTTTTTTTTCCCTCTGCCTAAAACTTTCAGCCAATAGCGAGCGCGCTCTGTCATTCTGTCAGTCACAAGCCAGTCAAGCCAACAGACAAAACAAAGCAAGCTGCTCCTGCTAACTGTAGGCCATTAAATTAAATGGAAAAGAAATGAAGATAAAGTTTTTTTTTGTTTTTTTTTACTGGGACTGTCAAGTTACATTTTGTCTGCCTTTGCTGACAACAGAAAATATAATGGTGATATAAAACATGTAATTGTTGGTCTACGCACAACTGTAGTAAATATTAAGTTGTTGTGCAGTTGCACATTTAATGATGACATCTGTAGGGGATAGAAAATACAAATAAGTCATGTCTGTTGAATCCAAAAACTCCAGGTATGATTTTCACCCCAGAATACCTGCCTGGCGACATCTTTGTTTATTTATGTGGACTCTTTGAATAAGATCACTACTCTACAGATATCCATGACAATGGCATGTGTGGTTTGCAAATTTTCATTACAACGGTATATGAGTTCTTATAAAAAATGGCTCAGTTGGCAGGTTGCACTTTTTAAAGACATCCTCATAATCTAAACATTTGTCTTGCTTTTGTATTTCCCAAAGTTTGTCCTCGAAAAACATATTAAAGGGACTTAAACCCAAGTTCTAGCATTTTGGATTGATAGACACAGGCACAACACAACAGCCACGATCAGCTCACCTCTTCAAGCCAACAGTGACATCACTCTCACTTCCCAGTGAAAGCCCAGAGTCAGGACATCCTCTTCCACTGCTCACATCCACTGTAAATGGAACAACTGTTTGTCCCCGCTCATACCACTTCACTGGCCTTGGCACACTCACCCATTAGTAACCATGCCAGGGTAAGCTGCCGGGGAGCTGGCTTAGCAGTTTAATGGGCCTATCAGGTTCCTAATAGGATACTGCCAATGTAAAAATGCCTCATTACAGGGTTCATAAACAGACCTGGAAGGGAATAAGAAAAGCATGGGAAATTAGTTTAAAGGCCCGAAAAGCAGAGGGACTCTGCAGAGGTTTAGTTTAGTGTAGAAGGAGGTGGATGTGTGTTTGTTTGTGCCATCACTCTCTTTAGAGCGCTTTTTCTTTAACAACCAAAATGTTTCACCCGATGCTGTTGATACGGAGGTGGTTATGTCAACGTAGGGATATTTACTCATCATGCTGCAACTTTGGGGAAATTTGATTGGGGAAATGACAGTGTGCATGCAAGCTAACTGCTGAATAGACATCATTAACTTGCTTTCCTGTATTCTTTATTTGGATGAGTTCAGTAGAAGTGCGGCTGTAGGCAATGTTGATTGAAGTTTCCAGTTGTTTTGTATTATGTTCTCTTTAGGCATTTGCTTGACACTCTCAAGTAAAGTGATTTCGATTCAGAGGTTAAGTAGGCTCATGGAGTGTATAATGGAGTGGGAATTTTAAATAGACTATTTGTCTAAGCTCACGGGTCACGATAGTAACTTTGAAAAAAAGTCCTTAAAATGTGGTGCTTTGGTTTGCTTTGTCTGCTTTTTCTTTTCTTCTTTAGTACATAACCACATTGAAATAAATATGAAATAAAATTACTTCAATTTGCTCTCTATCCTAATGTCAGTCTGTCTTTCTCTCTGCCTATTGAAACTGATAGATAAGACCAGTTGAGAGCTTAATGCACATGTCTACGCTATTTTTTTTCCTGCTTGAATTACCCCTCTTTCGCTTGTGTAGTGCAGTATTGTGGTGAATTTGGCTGCAGTGTTTCTCACCCCGATCGTATCCAGCGGAATCAGTTATATTAAGCAGGAGGTGAGGAGGAGGAGGAAAAAGAGGGAAGGGAAAGTAGTGATAACGGATGGAGAGCAAATCAGACGAAACTCTTCTTCTAACGGAGCTTCCTTTTCCTATTTTGACCTCCTGCATGGTGTGTGTGTGTGTGTGTGTGTGTGTGGGGTGGTTTTTGTTACCTGTTGGGGACCTTTTTTTGGGTATAATCACTGACCTTATTGGGACCAGTAGTTCTCATGGGGACCAAAGCCCGGTCCCAATTAGGCAAAACATGTTCTCCTGGTTAGGGTTAGGGGAAAGGTGTGGAGTGAGGTTAGATTAAGGTTAGCGTTAGGCTGTCCAAATGAATGGAAGTCAATGCAATGTCCTTGCAAGGATAGCTGCACAAACAGAATGAAGGAAAAAAAAAATAAAGTGTTGGAAAATTATAAAAAGTCAACAGTAAAACATTTAGAAAGTTACAAAATGACAGTAAGTAGTGACAAAAGAGAGTATTGTGCTTTTATGGACTTGTTTCACCTTTTGTGTGAAGGTCTATTAAGTGACCACCTGAGCTTTTGTGCAACTTTATGACAATTGATATAAGTCAAACACTACACTTACATGAAGTCAAAATTCTGTACCTGATTTTTCTCAAACTTTGCCATCATGCATACCGTTTCGGAGAGTCAAGCCTATGTAAAAACACTGCAGATGCAACAGTCAGCATGCCTTTCTTTTGTCTTTGCAACTCTACTCATTGCGGTTTCCTGTGTTTGGTATTCTTTTCTCTTGGTGTTTGTGCCTTGAATGTGTTGAAGTGAGCTCGCGCAGGTGATGCAGCTAGGGCCCCGTGAAATCTGTTTGATTTTTTTCCCAAATTCCGTCTTTTCCTTTTATAAATTTTGTGAACTCTGTTTTACTGTTTAAGCACATTTTGTCATCAGAAAGTGTGGTGGATGAATAACATTTCAAAAATTCATAAGGAAATATTCAAAATTGAATGAATATCAATTAATTGATGTAACATTGCACTATTTTTTTGTCAAAGAAAGTGCTTCACATCTGAGCTTCACATTATTAATGAACCACGTATTCTTACGGGTCTCACTCATTGTACTCGTTTGGATATGGCTCTGCTCTAAATTTAGCTGTTAGTGTGGAAGTCTTCAGTTTTTTTGGATGACTTACCCGTCTCAGAGGGCCTCTTCGTTGTGTGTGTGTGTGTGTGTGTGTGCGCATGTAGGTGGCAGAGCTGAGCCCCCCCCACTCGGTTAAACAACACAGAGGACAGAAGCAGCGTCCCCGTAAATGACACGTTTTTATTCGGTTCATTCAGCTTAGGCATTGTTTTTTGAAAAAAGGGAGTAAATGCAGCCACGGCTGATTCATGTGTCTGTGCTGACATGGCCTCCTGCAATCCCTCTCCCCCAGTTTCACCTTCCTTCTCTCTCTCTTCCGTGCACTTCATCTCTGCGAAGATCCCATTCTCCGTCTTTCCACATCACGCCATCCGCTTCTTCTTGCCTCGCCTTTAATCTCACCCCTCACTTTCCCTGCAGTATCCTTTTCTCCATCGCTCCCTGTTTGCAGGGGAGGAGGGGAGGGAGAAGAGAGCCGTCTGGAATCCATTAGCCAGTTGAGGCATCAGTGTTTCGCTGTGGGAACCTTATTGATTGCCCTCCTTTATAATTATTCCACCTCCACTCCCTCCTTCTGGCTCTTGCACCAATCATGCTCTCAGTTTCTATCGCTTTCTCCTGCCCTTTATCCCCTCTTTGCCTCTTCCCTTGCTTTTTTTTTTTGTTGTTGCTATTTTCATCCTACTATTTGTGTTTGCGTGCTTCTTTTTTTTCTCAGTTTTGGCCTGCGTGCCAATACCCTTAACCAACCAAATGACACACTACATCTTACGTGCCATCAATAAACACACAGATTGTGTGTTTATTGATGGCACGTAAGATGTATTGACATACTTATCAGCAGCATGCAAAGATACCACATCCTACATAAGGAGAAAGTCTGACTCAATCACACTGTGTTCCTCTTGTAGACACATGTACAAACACACCCCTCTATACAGTCAGCTCCACGTGCTGCGTTCATGTACCTCTTCTTTATGCCAGCCGTGTGCCATAAGCTGCAGGTTTCTGTCGTGCCTTAATAGACAGATGTGTTGAACATAGTTTTAGGGTCAATGTTTAGTATGTTTTTGTTGCAAATGATTGAAAAGTCTGAAAAAAGTCTGATCGACAGAAACTGCAACTAACAATTTTACCTTTTTTATTAATTAACTTGTTTTATTTGAAGAAGCAATAACTTGGAGGCATGTTAAGGTCCTCTGTCTGTATGAGAATAATGAAATCACAATGTAATTCAGTGACCACCAACACTGTCTTGTAAAACAGAAGTTGGTACAAGTTCTGGTGTAGAAATGGTCATTTTCTTCACCTGATCATAGTTCATAGATTAGGTTTTTTTATTTGATTTGTTTTTTTTACCACTGATATTTTATTTACCTACTGCATTTCCAGAAACAAACCGTATGGGACGGTCTGAGAGCTCTGGCTCCTCATTGGCGCTTACTGTATGAATGATGCTGGCTGTAGGCTGTAACCTGCCTAGTGGGTCAATAGCTGACTCACTGCCAAAGCTTTCCAGGTGGCACTCACACTTTTAAAATCTAAGCCTCTGCGTGAGGTTTTTCTACTCGACTCTGTTTACTGCTTCTTCTTTTCGCTCTTTTGCTCCTGTCAGTGGTTCAAGCTCAGGCATTTTGTCAACATTTGTAGATGATCTAATTTGCATAATAATGAAACAAAGAAAATCAAGTGGTTTAAAATTAAATTATGATCTGAGGGAGGAACAGGAGACAAATCCAGTTTAAATTTGATACGCAATGAGATATTAGGGAAAAGCACCAGTGCTTTCGGTCCAGCTTTTCTGTCCTTTTTTGTTGCCTTGTGATGACGTCTGTATGTCGTGGTAACGTATTACTATGTTCAAAGAGTGGAGGCCAGACCACATTGCCTGTAACTGGTTTTATATAGGTTGAAGATGACCAGAAAATAGTCATCCTCCGCTGTTACATGTTGCTATGTTGGTATGTCTGCAGCCCTTTTCTGTCCATGTGATGTTTGCAGTGGTTTCTTTGCTACACGCCTTGTATGACTAAGAGTTTTCAGGTATGACTCAATCACACTTTACTGATATATCAGGTTTCCAGCAGTGAGTGAAGGTATGTGATGCTGTCATAAGAGTGGAAATGGACAATTAGTTGATGGTAATATCATGACGATGGGAAGCCAAAAAGGGGCACAACATGTGTAAATGCTTGAGAAGTGAAATGAGCTGTTCTGCATGTGTCATCTTTGCAGTTTTTGGATTGACATGATAGATAACCCCTTGCTTTTCTTTTTTAAAGATTTTAAAGAGTGTCCGCAGCCTCATAGCAGCTCTGCATCCTGTAGTACTTCGCGGAAAGTTGAACTGCGTTTCCTGTTTGTCATGTGGGGTAGCTGTACACCATGGACAAGCTGCAGACTTATTTAGAAAACAGCCAAATTGCTACTTTCCAAAATGTCTTTTTGAGCCAGAGAAAAACATCTTCAAGTTTCCCTTTTACTTATATTTTACAAAAAGTTTTTAATTAATTTGGTCGTGTAATTACTGCGCTTGTCAGTAATGTTGAAAGAGACGTCACTTGCTTTTGGTAGTCTCATTTTAGTCAAAAGGGAATCGAGGGAATTAAGCTTGGCACAGTGCCCTCTGCTTTTAATAATCATTTTCAAACATTTTCATTTTGTATATTGTGGCGCACATCACTGGGAAATAATTCATTCATTAAATTACTTGAATGAAAATTAACCCACTGTCCATTTGTAAAACACTGTGATGTGATTAAAATTAGTGCAGGACCTTGTATCTTTTAGAATATAGATGCATTGACCCAGTTATATCTCAGCGGCATCTAGTTTCCAAAATGCTGCATGTTGCCTCAGACCAAGTGAAATCTGCCTTTAGCTATTATGCAGCACTGAACTTGAAGCAGTGTCAGGAAATGATCAAGTCAGATGCACTTGTTCCATATTTACAATTCAGATCAGCACACATGAAGCCTAAAAGCTGCTGTTACGGGGTTTGTTCCATTTTTATTCTTAATGGATTTAGTAGCATACTGTCAAACTATGAGGTCTGACTCACCACCAAACCTACAACATACATTTAAAGCTGTGGGGTGTAAAAAAAGCTAGATAACCAAGATAGGTATGTCTAGTCATCCTCTGAACACGCCACTGAATCACTTAATCTCAAGCTGTCCACACCTTATTGTTGAGTAGTGCTGTTGGCCATCTAGGAGTTGTAGGCTCTTCTGCTCTTGCACTTGAGTTCCTGATATATGATTGTATCTAAGGTGATTTGTGAAATCTGAAACAGGAGTTGTTTTCTTTCTTTCTTTCTTTCTGATGATGCACAACCTGTTTTGACATGCCATCAACAAGAATTAGTTTGAATAAAGTTCAGTGTCTGTACACCGGCTTTGACCTGGCTCCCGCCATGAAAACACAAAAACACGACGACATGTCCTGTCACTTACCTTTGTGCTGCTACTCGCTGTCAAGGCCACAGTGAAAAGTGTGTGTGTGTGTGTGTGTGTGTGTGTGTGTGTGGGTGCACCATAATGTAATGCAGTGTTTACTCTGTGTGTGTTTGTGGTTGATAACCAGCCCACTCATGTTTTCTTCTCACTTTGTGTGTTTGCAGGAAGTTCGGGGAGCGCCCTCAGCCACTGCGCCTAACAAGGTGAGTGCACTCTTTCACGTAACGTATTCTTCCCTTAAGACCTTGTTTTGTTGTCCTAATGGTATTTGTATGTCTACCTGTGCTGTGTCTAGACTATACAGTAATTCAAGAACAACATGTCTTCCCCCCTCTAAAGTAAATGCCATTAGATTTTTGTGGACCCTTCAAAACCAGTTGCATATTAGGGAGGTAAAAAAAAAACTAGTACTTGTAACAAACAGTTGTATGCTTTAGAATATAAAGTTCATATAAATGCGTCCTATGTGTTGCCTTCACCAGTAGAGTTTGACATGGGATTTTTGTAGTTGTGAGGAAGTTGTCGTAAACAATGTAGATTAGCACAGAACTATGTGTGTAAAGGGGTGATAATGAGAAAAAGCCAACTAGTCCTCGTTGGGGCACCAAGGAGCATATTTCTGGTGGTGATTTCCAAAGTGGTGAAGGAGATTAATTTAGAAACGCATGTTTAATGACCACAGAATAAATATGGTGCAGATTGGCTGCATGTTGTTACCACAACAACAACAGCAACAACAACAACAGTATGTTAAGTTGACAAAGCAACAACATTGCATGTTTAGTTTTACTTTGTAGTGCTGGCCTGATCATACACATTTCCTCCATCGGACAGCTGTTATCCGTTGACTCCTGCTCTATTACATCATTGTTGTTCTGCTATTGATTGATTATTAGTTAGATCGCCTGTAGTTTTTCACTCTTAAGTCCTCCGAGACATGCTTTAATATGCTTGTGTTGAAAGTAACTTCATGTCCTGCAGTTGTTTGTAGGGAAACAAGCCAGAAAAGCAATACTTCACCCTTTCCGAGGACTTGCAGTCTAAACTTGCACTCTGAATGCACCGCACTGTGTTTTGCACTCAGCAGAGCTATGACTAGCAGCGCTGCAAGTTTTTGATTATTCTGTTCCTCTCATGTTTGTTCCAAGTCACTTGGAGCAACATTTGGGCGAACACATAACGTTGATGGATGTTGTGGCTTGCTTCTGGAGGTTTGTGTGTGTGTGTGTGTGTGTTGCCTGGCAAATGGGTGTGTATGTGTACATGCACTTGTTTGCTCATTGGTGTTTCTCTTTGTCACCGACGGGCATGGGTTCGGCTGCGTGTGTACGTGCGTCCGCGCGCGTACGTGCTCGTCTTATGCGCGTGGCGCTCAGCTGGGAAAATGAAGGGTTGCATATTGCCTGGAACAGCCAAGCATGGTTTCGGAAAAAGGGGCCCCAGCACCTTTTGATGTGTCCCCCTCTTCATTCATGTGCTGCCAGTCCGCTGGCTTGCACTGGCCCCCGTATTTGTCTGATGGTTTCGATGGCCAGAAATATGACGGACACAAAACACTCTTTACCCAGCAGCTGAAAGGCTCAAAACACAACTCCTTTAGTGTGAGTGTGTGTGTGTGTGTGTGTGTGTGTGTTTTTGTACCCCTGTGTATCAGGGTGTTGTGTTCTTTGTGTTTGTCTCTTTGTATCTGGCTCAGTGTCCTCATGTCTGCATGTTCACTCACACCCACTTGTCCCCCTTCTTTCAGCCACAACAGCCCCGTGGATTTTCTGTCAGGCAGCAGCACAGACAGCTAAAGTAGTGCACCATCCTGCAGGGGCTTTTTAGGGCAGCTAAAGCTCCGGGTCCTGCAGGGCCGCCCTGTCAGGAAGGCTACTCGACTGGAAATACAATACATGACACACATACACTGGAAACGACACACACACACACACGCACGCGCATTTCTTGGATTCAGACAGACACACAGATACACGTGCACAAATCTACACACACAAACACACACAACACATGAACATACAGGCTGGATAAGCTGCCTCCTCTGTTAGGGGAGCCGCCCCTTCAAGGGCTTATTCTCCCAAACAACAGAGGAAGGGCCAGCTCTGCAGAATCCATCGCCTCAGATGAAAATGCTCGATAGAAACCGCCTTTTAGTCATCCAATTCTTCGTCAAAAAAACACTTAAATTCAGACTAAAATAAAACCCAGCTGACTATTAATTTGGCCCAGGATATTGTTTAGTCAGGAATCGCACACCTGCGTTTTGTTCTTTTTCTTGAGCATTTTGTCCATCTTGTGACGAGTGATAAGAAGTGTGGGGCTGATTCACATTTGAATTTCCTGTCACAAAACCATCTTAATCTGCCATTCAGTTTACACTGTATATAAATTATAAACATTTGTTTTTCGCCCTCAGTGGCTGTTGATGCCGCGGGCTGTTAGACAACCCACGCTTTTGTCACTTTGACAAAATGTACTGTGTAATGTTTTTTATACTGCTTTTAGGTAGTAAAATATCAGAACAGATTATTTATGGACATTTCAAGATCTTGTTGTTTTAGGCAACTTCCCATCAGTGTTTTAGAGGCTCACAAGGGCCTTCTGGAGGTCAGACATCAGACATTAAACAGGCACTTGTCTGCAGGTCACTCCTCCTTGATTCACAAACGGAGAATAGATTTAATAGGAGGGTTCGGCAGCTTGAACTGGCTGATTAATAATGAAACGTCTTAACCCAAGTCTGACACTACGGATGTGTGTAATAACCCTGTGTAGTAACCTTTTGTGATTCACGAGGGCGAACACTAATTGCAGTCTGATCATCTTATCTGAGCTATTTCACAGTGCACATGTGTATTAGCGTGCCCTCCACTGTGTGTGTGTGTGTGTGTGTGTGTGTGTGTGTGTGTGTGTGTGTTCACGTTCACAGGGGGTCTTGTGACACTCCTACTCTGCTGTAGAGGCTGTGGCAGATGTACAGGACAGATGCCCGTCTGCTCCGCTGCATCTGCAGCCTGGCTTAACCTAACCCCTCCTCACACTCACACACACGCCCGCCCCCCCGTGGTGCCTGCTGTTGAATATGTGTCTCTTTTTGTGAACCTGTCTGGCACATTTTTGTCTCACTTGTCACCCATTTCCTTTTTTTTTTTTTTTTTTTCTGGGTTTTCTCTGTTATGTTTATCACTTGCTCTTTCTTAACTCCATACCTCTGTCACCTCTTCTTCCTCTCTTTTACTCACACTTGCTAAATTCTCTTCAGCACATTTTCTCGACCTAAATAAAGCCAGACAAAAATTAAACCTGCCACTTAGATGAACTTCCCCTGTCATTTGCTTCTTGTTCACTGCTTTGTCTGACACTTGCTCTGTGTGGGTTCAGCTCTTCTTCACTTTTATTACCTGCATGTTGCATATACGGCCTGAATAACTGTACTTGTCTTCATGGTTCAGGTAAACAGTCCCCATAGGCATCACAAATCTGCTTGGATTGCAGTGGCTGCTAAACTGCCAGTCTTGCAGATAAAAAGCATGAGTTATTGTTTAGTTGCATGGCTGAATAGTCATTGCGTGTCCCTTGTTGCGTGCTACATTTTATATTGCATGTTGATGTGGCTTTGTGTGTGTGCGTCTTTTGAGTTAAGATTGAAATGGCCATCACCCTCACTTCCTGTCTCTGATGGAATCTGATGAAATAGGGCATTGATTTCCAAGTTGGCCCAATTTTCCCTGAAAAAGTATTTGCATTTCAGTATTTTGAATCCATCCTGTCCTTAATGCCTATATGCGTTTATAACTCTTGTTTATGTGGACATTTTTTTTTGGTCGTTTTGTGTGTCTGCACGCTACTCTTGCATAGGAAGTTAAGCCGTGCCCTGGTCACTGTCTCTCTCACTTCTGCTTCCTTTCAGCTCTCAGGAAAGAAAATCTATATCGCGTGTGTGTGTGTGTTTCAGTATGTGTAAGAGATGAGTGATTACTGAGCGTCCTTTTTATCCCCTTCAGCGTCACCGATCCCTGCAATTATCATGACTTTTGGTCTACATATTTCCCCCTCCTTTACCGGAGGTTACTACTGTGTGTTACATCACAATCTTGTCTTTCCGGATATCAATAATGAAGTCATCAAGTGCAGACGGCTACTTGCCCTCAAAGACAACAGTGCCCTCAAAATTCTCCTACTGTCACTTCGTCTCATGAACTCTTGTTGCCTAAATGATTTGAAACGATTTTTTGAATCATTGGTGGAACCATCTCTTATTTCCATTCTGAATTGTATCACTGTCCTTAATGACCTTTTACTAGCCAGTTACTACTCAAGCATTGCTATTAATGGTGCATAAAACACTGGCGCGACAGTGCGGTATGTCATGTGCCTGGCACAAGTATACAAGACCACTTATGCTAATTAATGAATGGGCAATTCTGTTTAGATGATGAAAGGGCTACAGCTACTTATTTTTCAATAAATTGTTTTGCTGTGAATAGCCTGTAGTCATTCTGACTGCAGTTTATTTGCCCACATTGTACTCCTCTGCATTTCATACTTTGGGTGTGTCATTGTCATTAATTTCTGGATATTTTTATTCCCCCCCCCCTCTTTTGCATATGCTTTTAATCTCTTAAAGTATTGATTTCCCCTTGTAATTCCCCATCTCTCAAAATTTTCCCCGCTTTGTGCCATACACACATTTTGTGTCTACTAAAATATTCAAACCATGATTTTTATAATATGGAAATATTTTAGATGACCTGTGCATCATTTTATACACATTTCCCCAAAACATATTTGAAATCTTTTGTAAACTTGGGTTCCCCACTTGAATTTAATATAAAATTCTGTGGGTTTGAACAATGCTTGGCTACGAAACACAAAGTTTGTAAAGATGGACCCACCACTGTTATTCATTTGATCGCAGGATATTCTGTTTCATCTGATTGTTGCCACATGTGGGGCATCTTTGCTATCATTTCAGTGGTTATTTTAAGGAAAGCTGTCAAGTGGATAGCAGCGATTTAGAGGGCATTGCAGATGACAATACATTAAGAACGACTGTGAGTGAAAGCTTAATCCTATGGTGAAACATTTCTGTCTTGACGAGGAATGGTCTCTCCCCAACCTAGCCACAGTGGTCTGGAATGGTTTGGTGAGCAGTGAAACAGTGTTGACCGCAAGCCTGGGCTGTCGCACGAAGCCTACCCAACAGTAGTGTGAGATTCTGGTCTCATACAATAACTATGCGCCAATGTTTTTGAATATTTACTCACAGTCTTGGCCCGAATAAATGATGACATCGATTATAGAGCCAGAAGTATGTGGGCGATTTAACTTTTAGCTTTTTGGGGGGAATTGGTTAACAAAATAACAATTGGAGTTTGATTAATGTGTCGCTGTTCAAAGATATTCAGTTTAGCATCAAATCTTCATATTTGAGAAAATCTGGAATTAGGCAAAAATAACTGTGTCAAGGTGCCGTAGTGGTTAAGATGCATACCATGCAAACCATAATGTTTGATCCTGGCCCAGGACATTTGTTAAAAGCCGTACTTTACATCTCTGTCTCCATGGTTCCTCTCCAACGGGTGCTATTATATACAGGCAAAACTGACACATAAAAAAGGGTATGTGTGTTTTTATCTGTGATGTCACCCTTTCTGCAAGTCTTGCAGGTCACATGCATCATCAGAGGTGCCCTGCAGGTCTGACATCAGCAGGTTTGGACTCCATATAATCAATCAGAGCTGTGAGCTCAGGAGCCTCCCTGGGGTTATTGTGTCTGAGTATGACACTGGCGAGTGTATCGTTCACTTAAGCCCCAGAGGAAGGTTATGTCATGTAATGTAACCATAAGAAAAAGAAGTTACTTTAGCACATCCTTGCAAATAGGCCAGAAATGTATCAATCAAACCACAGCATTTGAATGAGTTTGGCTCGAGTTGTGTGCACCTTTTTTTTTTTTTTTTTTTTTCTTCCTTTCTTTCCTGGCTTGATTTAGGGAAAAGAAAATAATTTTCTCCATGTGGTGTGTGAATGGTATCAGGTTGCATCGGATCAGTTCAGATGGACTCAAATGTTTGGAATTCTAGGATTGTACCTCCATCATTTTCGGTTACAGTTACTGAACAAACAACAGAGTCGCCGTGAGACTCAAATTGCAGCTTTTATCCAGAAAAATAATTGTCTCACCACACAGTGAAGTGAGGAATAAAACATTTCCCAGTCCATTATGAAATGGATAAACCAAAAAATCCCTCCCGGCCTTCCTCCTCCTCTTCTGCAACCCCCCCTCCCACACACACATGCTGCGAGGGGCCCCTTGCTTTTCATAACAAAGGCCCCGTCTAACCCGAGCGTGCGGCCCAGTATTGCGTGGCAAGAGTGGAAAGCTGTGTGTGTCTGAGTGGGAAGCCCTCCGAGCACCCCGGCGTGTCAGGTGTCACTGACATCTGTGCATGTGCGCTGATTGGGTCAGGATGCGTTAATGCCCATGCGTGTGATGCGCCTTAATTGTGCATATAAACCCGATCTTTGACCTCCCTGCTTTTCAACCCAGCCTAAGCCCTACTGGTCTCCCAAAATATTAAAATAATTTTAGACTTGTTTGCGTAGAGGAGGTGTGGGGGAGGTGGGCGGGTTTGGCGGCGTTGACTCCAAAGTAATTGGAGCGCGGACCTTGCAACATTTTGACACGAGATGAGGAATCTTTGCTGGTGAGCTCAGCCCTGTTGTTTTTGTTTTTTCAGCTCTGGTGTTTTCCTTTTTTTTCCTTTTTCTCTCTATACCTCCCTCCCCTCCAAGCCCTACTCGTCTTCGTCTTCCCCTCTCCCGTCTCGTCTCCCCCATGTTCCTTTCTCTTGCTCCTCACTGTCCCTCTGAGCCGGTCATTAACGGTTCAGCCCACCCCCACCTCAAATGGACTCAGCTGGGGGAGAACATAGCTATTTTGGTTAGCAGGCTCTGAGGCTTTCCAGAGGTCAATGCGAGTGTACTGTATGTGTGTTTTTCTGTATGTTCTCAGTCCATACATCACATTTAACTTTTTTTTAATTTATTTTTTTTATCCGCCTACACTAAAGCGTTGCCTTTCAAAACCTGCTCGATGATACACAGTGTGACCCCCACACTGTCCCGTGAGGCTTCAGCTTTAAGTTTCAACACACCTGATATCAGTTCACACCTCGTCACTTGGCCTGTTGACGAACATCTTTTCTGTCTGTCTTTTCATCTTGCAGAGAAGCGATGAGGAACTACCTGAAGGAGCGAGGTGACCAAACTGTCATGATCCTGCACGCAAAAGTTGCACAGAAATCCTATGGCAATGAAAAAAGGTGAGTGAAGTAGAAACAGCAGCTTCTTCCTCAGGGCCTTGATAATCATTGGACGTTTTGGATTTTCAGAAAATAAAATAAGGCTACGAAGGTTTCTGAAGGTTTAACAGATTCATAGATGGAAAAAGCACCTAATTTTATTTATTTGTCTAATCTCTCTAGATCTCTCTCTAGTAGAGGATTAACACTTCACATCCATATGACCGATTTGTGGTCAGGGAAATAGGATTATTCACTTACTTGCGGAAAGTTGGATGAGAAGATCGACACCATTCTCATGTCTGTGCGATAAATATGAATCTACAGCCAGCAATCTGTTACGCACCTTAGCCTAAATACTGGAAACAGGGGTAAACAACAAGCCTGGCTTTGTCTGAAATGAACAGAATCCACCTACCAGCACCTCTGAAGCTCACAGATGAGCAGTCTTACAGTATCTTGTTTGCTTAATCTAAAAACTGAAATGTAAAAAACGACAAGTTGTTTTTACTGGGGGGTTATGTGTGTCAGACTATTTCCTGGTCAGGTTGTTTCCAGCCTCGGACAGATGTGAGAGTGCTACTAGTCTTCTCACCCAACTCCCAAAATGTCGTATTACTCCTTTTTTAAAGTAAAAAAATAAATAATAAAGAAGCCTTTTACACACTGAGCTATTGTGTAGTACACAGCCTGAAGGGGGTTATTAGCATCATGTAGAAACACAAACTTGGCCTCGTCGTTTAATCTTTTCCACCTTTAGGAAGTGGAGCCCTTCATTGCAAGGGTTTGTAGAAGGTTAATGTATGTCACTCAAGAGGATCAGGGCCAAGGACTGAAAGAAAAACACACATTCCTGCCTGCCTCTGTGCAGCGTTGGCACCTCGACCCGTGCGACCTCCCGTATCAAAAGAGGTCAGGGGAGGAAATGAGCGGCGACCTCCTGTATGAGGCCACGTTCAGGTGAAGGCCGCAGAGAGGCGGAAGGAAAGGGAACGGCGAGGTGGGGGTTGGGAGCTGTGGGAATAGGGGAGATGAAAGGCTCCTGGGGGAATGTGTGCCGGTGAAACCCTGGAGCATTTAGGTGTAAGGGTTCAGGGGCCGAGAGCAAACAGGTCTCAGAGGTTCACAGACACAACTTAACCTTACTTGCTTTGTTGTAATTTCCATGCAAGTGCACAGAGCTCACTGGCTTTTGCAACCCCTACTCTTTTTTTTTTTTTCCTCTTGAACTCTGCAACTCATCTTTTACTTCCCCAAACCCTTCCTGTAACTCTGCTCTCACCTTTCCACCTCTTACTCTTAAACTTTTTATAGCTCCCCCCACCCCCCCTCTCTGGCTCATTATGCAACTCTCTTCGGTGCTCCATCCTCCGCCCGTTGTCTTGGCCCCGAGCTGCAGCGCTGCTTGCGATCACATCAGGCCTATCTCTTTGTAAATCAGCCGTCTCGGGCCAAACCCCCCGAGACACCTCCAGAGGGTTGGAGCACAACGGGAGAGAAAGATGGGGAGAAGTTGAGACTGCGATGAATTCCTCCGATAAACTGTAGCATGTTAAAGTGACACCAGCGAGGCAAATGGCAGTGAGATGAACCATCCGCTTGTCACGCGCATGCTTGTGCAGGTTCAGCGTCAGTGTTGCTGGATTGCGAGCTGCTCAATGACATGCCGATGCAGGACTGAAATTTGGGTGCTCAGTTAAAACCACAGTATCTGTAACCAACAGACCATCCAGCCGGATCACAGGCAAGTATCTGAACGAGTCCCAAAGGGAGTTCTGCTGTATTACAGTCACATGTACAAAGTCACGTTTCAACATCCTTTGGCCTGCAAAACCCCCCCCCGTTGTTCACGTTGTTCTGTGTCTGTCTGGTACCTCAGATTCGTCTGTACCGTCTGTATCGTTACAAGGGAGCCCAAGAAAGTGGGTGCATGGAGAATGCAAATGTGCTGTCTTTTTCTCTTTCTAGCTGCCTCTTTCAGTCTGCGCTTTTTATAGGAGGTGAAAGTAGACAAACACCCACAGAGACAGACACTGGTGTTGCGAAATAGGTCGCTTTCCAGTTCCACACTGACGCACATGAATTTATTTGAAGTGTGCTGCTTCAGTGATGAGTTGCTTTCACATTTGATAAGGCTGAAGTTGACAGTTCTCTTAATGAAGTTCTGTACTTAAAATACAAGTAGTTCAAGAGAGAAGAGCAGCAGAGGTTTGAAATGGGGAAAAAAAGTCTTGAGTGTTTTCTTGAGATTCTGGTTTATATTTATTTCCGCAGATCAGTTTCATGCTGGACTGCTCATGTTAACATCTGCAAAATTGGGTTTGACAACTTGAGGAAAGAGTGTTTAGTTCAATTGTACATAACAGTAGGTTGATAAAAGTTTCTTACTGTCTTGTTGAGGTTAAGTGCAGGTCTGCCCTCTTCTGGTGTAAATTAAGTGATGCACATTGTCCAGTTTGTACTATATAAAGAGGTGCTACACTTGTTTTTGTTTAGTTGCTGACGTCCAGTCTAAATTACTGTTTGAAATATACTTTTCTCTGTTGATATGTTTGACTTTTCTAGAAAATAATAATAATAAATCTTAAAGCCACAGTCATTATAATACTTATTTTCTTCTTTTTCATCCTGGCAAGTGGATCAAAACCATACTTATGTTTACAGGAACAGGCTGAAATATTAGTTAGAGGAGCAAAAGTGGTCCCAAAGATTTGGCATCTGATGTGGGAACTACTCGGCTGAACAGTTCAGTTAAGCGTTTTTTTTACATTAGCACATGCTTAAGTGGATATTACTGAAGGAGAAAAGAGGGCGTCTTTCAGGTGGTTCTAGGTATTTGAGTCCAAAGATTCATAAAATATTTGTGCATGTGTCCAGGTTCTTCTGCCCTCCTCCCTGCGTTTACCTGATGGGCAGTGGCTGGAAGAAAAAGAAGGAGCAGATGGAGCGAGACGGCTGCTCCGAGCAGGAGTCGCAGCCTTGTGCCTTCATTGGCATCGGCAACAGCGACCAAGAAATGCAACAGCTTAACTTAGAGGGAAAGGTACAACACGCACACAGTGTCACTGTCATTTACCGTCACACAAAAATCATCGTTGAAGTTGCTAAAATGTGAGATGTCAGATACTGCAGTTTGTTTTGTACCTTTTTTTTAGGAAACGTTGCACAGAATCAATCAGTTTGCAGCAGGAAAAAAAACTTGATCTAATGCGCTCTGATTTTCTTTCCTATACCCATTTCCTCCTCTGCCTCCCCACCATGTCCACCCTTACCACCAGAATTATTGCACAGCCAAAACCTTGTACATATCCGACTCCGACAAGAGAAAGCACTTCATGTTGTCCGTCAAGATGTTCTACGGCAACAGCGCTGACATCGGTGTCTTCCTCAGCAAGAGGATCAAAGTCATCTCCAAGCCCTCCAAAAAGAAGCAGTCCCTCAAAAACGCTGACTGTAAGTTTGTGTTCGTCTGCGCCTTACACACATTTGTTGTCAGTTATTTTTGTATTTCGCTGGTGATACTGATGTAATCTGATGGTTGCCGGAGTGTACACACACGGACTGCTGTTGGTACTAAACCATTTTGTTTGTCAATAGCTGTGATGTGTGTTGCACTTAAAAATTTGATCTACATGTTTACATTTCGGATGTATTCCTCAGGCAAATTTATGTATAACTGCTGTAAAATACACTCTGCAATAGCTTCCACAGCTGACGACAGCAGCACATAGTCATAAATCAATGCACAGTGTGGTAATGTTCATTCAACAGACTTAAACACTCCATCACAATTTCCTACCCACTCATTAAAACACCAGACTTAGAAATGGTTATGTGTATGTAAAGCTAAGGTTACAGTAAGAATATTGGTGGGACCTTTTTATTCAACAACAGTGACCTCTGGAGAGCAGAGTTTCTTTTTGAAAGAGGCCTGGCCAACATGGCAAAACTATTTTGATACACATACCAACACAGACACTGTAACCTAAACTAATAAGATGAAGGAAAGAACAAAGGATGAAAAGTTGGGGTGGAAACTGATCAGAAAACAGAAAAGGAAGCACTGAATAGAAAAAAATGAAGTTGCAAATCTAAGTCTTCAAAATGTCCATGAGTTTGTTTTTAAAATCTTTGGCTTTTTGGCTTAAACAACTATATAGTTTATTATTATCAGTATTATTATTATTATTATTTGCAGTTGCAACCACTAGAGGTCAGTGTAGCTTCACTTTGTGTCCCGTAACCAAGTTGTGTCACATGTAGCACACCTGAAGTGTACACATCACCTCCTCTGCTGAGATCATCACACTGTGAACACAGCTGAGCTGTAAGCAACATGTCGTATGTGGGTCATTAACATTGTAACCCGTGTGTGTGTGTTCTTGTTCCTGTTTGTCCACAGTGTGCATTGCATCGGGGACCAAGGTGGCACTGTTCAACCGGCTGCGGTCCCAAACAGTCAGCACGCGTTATCTACATGTGGAGGGCGGCAACTTCCACGCCAGCTCCCAGCAGTGGGGCGCCTTTTACATCCACCTGCGTAAGCCTCATTCAAGCACAAACATTACACAAAAAAAAAACAAAAAGATGTTACTCTCTGTTCATTGTAAATGTAACCCATGCTGTATTATAGTAGTTACACAACTGATCCATCACAGACACAGATAGTGCTTGATTGATTTGAATGGGGGGGGTTGAGCGGATAGAAAATGTGAAGGCTCGTGGGTGGTTTCGCAGCAGCACTGACTTGTTCTTTCCTGCGCTGTGTGTTTCCAGTGGACGACGAGGAGTCAGAAGGAGAAGAGTTCACTGTGAGAGACGGTTACATCCACTACGGCCAGACAGTCAAGCTGGTTTGCTCTGTCACTGGCATGGCGCTGCCCAGACTGGTAAAAGAAACGCATCATATGAGATGAGAAAAGATCAGAAATAGAAATGTTAATGAAGTTAAAAATAACCCAAACCATTAAAAATTGATTTTGTCTCGGAAAATCTTAACGAGTCTTGTTAAATGAGTCTTTATGTCGTCCTTGTCTTAAAGGAGAAGTTCAACATTTTTGGAAATATGTGCATTACTATTTCTTGGTCTGGCAAACAACCTCTTGTGTCTATAAAGCAACAGAAAGCATCCTGACTGGAAACATCACAAATTAGCAACAACAAATTATGTAACAACTGGGACTGCAGCTAATACACCATTATGAGAAAATCATCTTATTAGACCCTTGGCAAGAAAGCAATTAAGCTTATTTCCCAAAATATTGAACTATTCCTTCAACATAAGGTAATATAAAGACCTTGTTTGTCCAAAGAAGGTTTTCTTGACAAATGTAGTCTCTGCTTTTCTTCCACCCTCATCTCCTGTGTTTTGTCTTTCCGTCATTCCCTTCTGACTTCCTTCCAAATAGCGACTTTCTTCCTTCCTTGTGTCCTTTTTTCTTGTTTTTCCAGCCTCCTTTTTCCCCCCCATCCTCCCCTTCCATTCATCCATCCATCTTCCAGTTGGCTAATCTCTCTCTCTCTCTCTCTCTCGCTCTCCCTCCCTTTCCCTTTCAGATCATCCGCAAGGTGGACAAGCAGACAGCCCTGCTGGATGCTGACGACCCCGTCTCCCAGCTCCACAAGTGTGCCTTCTACCTGAAGGACACAGAACGCATGTACCTGTGCCTTTCCCAAGAAAGGATCATCCAGTTTCAAGTTAGTGTCTCCCCCAACACTGTAACATCTGCCTGCTCTTCGCTTCTACACATCAATCCAGGGTTGAGGTCATTTCACCCTCAGATCCAGTTAATCTTATACCATTCACAGATGATTGGGGATGATTGCTTTTTTCGTATAGGATGCCATTTTCTTTGAAGAAGCGCGTGCAGTCCACTCACCTCCAGCAATTTCTACTTACTTAGACATTAGATTCCAGTCTTCAGGAGAGTAGTCTTGATTGGGTGTAATTGTCGGTGGTTATTTCTGCCCGCGATGTGCATTAAGGTTATGTCTCCCCCCCCTTCTTCCCCTCCTGCCAGGCCACTCCATGCCCAAAGGAACCAAACAAGGAGATGATCAACGACGGCGCCTCCTGGACAATCATCAGCACAGACAAGGCCGAGTACACTTTCTACGAGGGCATGGGCCCTGTCCACTCGCCTGTCACCCCCGTGCCTGTGGTAGAGAGCTTACAGGTACACGCTGAGGAGATACTTTTCTGGATACAAAACCCCCCCAACAAAAGATTTGCTTTACAATCTGCTCACAGTGTGGGTTTAGTCCATTTTATGTCAGCGAGGTGACTGAATTATCTCCTTTGTCTGCAGCTTAACGGCGGTGGCGACGTCGCCATGCTGGAGCTGACGGGACAGAACTTCACTCCAAATCTGCGGGTCTGGTTTGGAGACGTTGAGGCTGAGACCATGTACAGGTGCGTCTTTGCTTCCCTTTCATTTTTCTTGCAGGTAACTTTTCTGTGGAGTTTTGTATGGTTTTGTCTCTTACTTTTTATGCACACAGTAATTTATCAGGCTACTTGAAGGGCTCTTTCCATTTCTTGGCTAAAATGAGATCCATTGTCTGCACCAGAATAGCTAGAATTTTTCCTTTTTCCTATTAGCATACAAATAGTCCATTACAACTAATTTGAGGATTTATTAGAGATCGTGCGGTCATACTTAGTATTGTAATTTGAAATAATAAAAGCTCTCAAAATGCTCTCTGTCAGGCTTAATGCTGCAGATCCTGTGAATGTTTAATGGCAGATTTGCCTAATGCAAGAAATAAATACTCATCTCAGCTTTAAGGACTTAGCCGGTGCTAAATCATTGGAGTCAAGTTGTATTATTCGTCCATCTTTCTTCTTCAAACTTGTGCAATGGTTATTTTACCAAAAAACATTTTAAGAGAACAAGATACTACAATGTTACACGCTTGTAAAATGCCATTGCCTCAGCCCACCCTCTGTCATGTTGAGTTTTATAGACTGATTAGATTTTATGTGTTTGTCAGCACCACCCACCAAGAATTAAGTCAGAGACAGTGGAGGAACATGAAAGTCTACAATGACAGCGGGACCTCCCTGACTGCACAACGACAGACCTCGGAAATATATATATTTTTAGTTAAGTTTTAGGGCATTTTTGCCTTTATTTGACAGTAACCGTATATATACAGACAGGAAGATTTGTAGATTTGTCCCACAAATATTGTTGTAGCTTTATATATAATAAGAGCCTGTTCTGCTCAGGTATGAATTTAAACTTTTGTACAATAAGACTCTCAGTTCGGGTACCATACCATGACGGAGCCTTTATCCATATTGCCCCTCCGACTGTCATGTCTGTCTCATATTGAAAGCACAGTAACGTGTTTTAATTCTTGAGCTAATGTAAAAGTCCAGATGTAACTTCTAATGAATGCCTCTATTCTGAATAAAAGCTCGCAAACTAAAAGTGTGACCCTGGTTTTGTATAAAGAGCCTAAACTGTTCATTGACATCTCTCTTTGTGTCGTTTCTCTCCCACCAAACGCGCCACAGGTGTGCGGAGAGCATGCTGTGCGTGGTGCCCGACATCTCCGCCTTCCGCGAGGGCTGGCGCTGGGTGCGGCAGCCCGTCCAGGTGCCCGTCACGCTGGTCAGGAACGACGGCATCATCTACTCCACCACGCTGACCTTCACCTACACGCCGGAGCCCGGGCCGCGGCCACACTGCAGCGCCGCCGGGGCCATCCTGCGGGCCGGAAACTCCAGCCTGCTCAGCAACAACAGCCAGGAGGCCGGCCCCGGCGTCTACGGCCCCAACAGCACCTCCAACGCGGGAGTCACGTCCTCATCCTCCACCGCCGCAGCTGTGGTCTCCTAACGCACACAGGGGGCCACTCAATACAATATGCCTTGAGAGCAAATGTACCACAAGGTATATAAAGACTACGGGAAATAATAAACAAAAACTGACTCACTCTAAAGTGCTGCGTATTAATTTTGGATACAAAGAAGCTGAAATGGAAAAATTGGTGGGAGAAAGGAGCAAACGCAAAGGGGAGATCTGAAGGAGGAGCGACATCACAATGCTGTCAGCCGACAGGAATAAGCGAAGGTGCTCCTTGACACGCCCCCCCCCTCCCCCCCCCCCCTCTCCTGTGGTTACTTTAGGGACCTGCCTAACCAGTTCTGGTGTTTTGGAATGAGTGAAGTTCCTGCAGGCTCAGAGCACCAGCACCTTTCTACAGCTGTGAGAATGGAAACCACGACAACAATACATCCACCGTGTACAAAGAATTCTCTTGAAAGGAAAGTATATTTTTTGCGCCGCCCTGCTCCCCCCAACCCCCTCCCACCACTTGTTTTATAATTATTCCTTTTTGTTTTGTGTTATTTTGCCTTCAGTTGTGATTTCCTAACGGGGGCTGGATGTATTGTTGTTGGAGGGAGCGCAAGGATGCAGAGGGACACACATAAAACGTGACGATAACATAGTTTTTATGGACCAAGGATCTTGTATAAGCTTTAGTAAAGGTACATTTTTCTCCATACCTTTTTTGTATTAAACATATAGTACACTTTTGTTACCAAATAGTTTCTATTCTTCCTCTGAGCTTGGGCTTTGTTTTCCCCCTTTTGAGGTCCAAAATCCCAACCTGTATGTTAATGTGACCTTACTACAAACGCCTGCTTTTTCAGTCTTTGGACTGAACTCTTTCTTTTTTTTTTTTTTTTTTTTTTATACTCTTGCTTCTTCTGTTGGGGAAAAAAAATCTGAAGTCATGGGTTGTTATTTTACATAAGCGAAGGTTGTTTTTTTTTTGTGTTTTTTTTTTTTATTGTTTGTTTTTTTTTAAATTGGGGAATAACCTCAGAGGGCCTTTGTTTTATCATTGGTTTTTATGAAGTCTTTAAAAAGAAAAGCTTTAAGCAACGCCTCTGCCTTGCCTGCAATACTCTATGTGCGCTATGTCTCCTTTGGAAAGTATACACATCAGTACATCTCACACGGAGCCATAGCAACATTTGCAGAATACATCAAAAACTAGACTTCCATGGTTACTAAAACAGGTCAGTTTGTCATTTTCAAACTAATGTAACAAGCGTAATCATTGACTTCAAAGGATAGCCTTAGTACTGTATATTCTTACTGTGTACACAGTCAAACCGGTCACATATCTAATATCCTGTATCTGTTGCTCTATTGGTCACTGTTAACGTATCAGATAATGTAGTGAAACTTGTCTTTCAAATCTGCACCTAGCGAGGTGTCTTCCAGTGTGTGCTGTAGTTCTGGTGGCATTTAACTCCAGTGGTTTTTCCAAAAAAAGACGGACACTTTTCAAATTTGATGTGGCCTTACTGATAACTTCAATTACAAAAAAAAAAAAAAGAGAGAGAGAGAGAAATACTTCACCTTTTTTCTTATCTGCTGTTTACTCACCTTTTGGAAGAACCTGTGCATAGCACAAAAACTAGCTAATGCCTCGCTTCTTATCACAGGAGCTCCGCCGCGTCGAGCTCCAGAACCACCTTGTCATGCAAAGCAGCCTTCTGAAGGATCTCTCAGCCTTCATTTTTGGTGTACAAGTACAAGAAGCCCGTTTTTTATTCTCATGCGGTGCCCAGCACCTTTTCACTTTTGGTACAATGTCTCACGGAGCGCTGTAAGCTCTTTTCAGCCTTCTTTTAAAAAAAAAAAATATAAGAAAATCTCCTGTGGTTTATTACCTTTGCAGAAACAAGCGTGTGTACATTGTAAACTCACTGTCCGAGTAGTTGCACTCATCTTGTGTTCATGGCGACCGCGTCTCCTGTAGGAGTATAAAGGCCTTCTAAATGTGTATTATTGAAGATGTGCATTTTCCAAACATAACAGCAATATTGTACAGGTCATCGTCATCGTCTTTGTCCGCCTGAGCACTAGTTCACCAGCCAGCAAATATGTGTGTGTGTGCGTGTGTGTGTGTGTGTGTGTGTGTGTATGTGTGTGTGTGTATGTGTGTGTGAGACTGTCATATGTAGTTGCTGTAATGGAATATTGAGTCAGACTCGCTCCATTTCAAAGTGTGCTCCAACTGCTCTCCAAAAAAAGAAAGAGAAAAAAAGAAAAACCTTGAGGTTCACGGGGGTTTTTCTGTCTTCCACCAGGATCCAAATGTCTGATAATTGTGGCTAAACATTCAAAGGCAATACTTGTGGTTTTAGTATTACAGTACAACTGTATACGCTTCCGGGGAAAAAAAAGAACAACGATACTGTAACTTGAATGTCTGCATAATGAAGTGTTTTCAGAATTTTTCTTAAAAACAAACCCTTGAAATAGGAACAAAAAAGGATTCGCTTGCACCCCCCCCCTCCATGTAAAAAAAACGAAAAGATTAAGTTATGCCCCCATTTACGCCACCCTTGCCCACCTGTCAGTCATTAATGTTAAATGTTTTATATTGTAATATTGATATTTTTTAAATTATTGGTACAAAGTCTCCCCTTGTCCTTTGTCGAAAAAAAAAAAAAAAAAAGAAAAGTGCATTATTGCCCGTGCTGCCTAGGTTGGCCTTGGGAGTGTATTTTTTTTTCAAAGAGGCCACTTCCTGTCTGTCCTGGAATCGCCGAGGCGTCGGTGCTGCAGCGTCAGTGTAGCATCCAAACCCGTCAAATATTTGCGCTTCTTCACGCCGAACTCTGGCGGCGAGCCGCAGGTCAACCTGAACCCTTTACTCTGCAGGATGGAGGTCACAAAATCTTAACTGTAGATTTTTAACTTGAGTGTTTTTTTTTTTTTTTTTTTTTTCTTTCTTCTTCTATGTTTACTAGCTCTAAATCCAGCGAGTTTTTAACATAGTCTCTGCATTAGCATCACCTCCCCCCCCCACCCCCTCCGCCCCCCCCAGCTTGGATATTTTTGGGTTTTTGTTTACATGTCGAGTCGCCTCTCTAGGCTATCCACCCCTGGCTCCTCTTCATCTCCTCACGCGAGTCTGAACAGAGCAGCTTTGTCACGTTCTCTCAAACTAATAAAGGGGGTGATGCATGCTTTTAAAAAAAAAAAAAAGAAAAGGAAAAAAAATGTGTCGCCTTGACAATCTGAGCTGGTTTACAGTTTTATTTTTATTTTTTTCTCTTCAGTTGCTGGAGTTTGAAGAGATAGGGAGGACACAGAATAACTTGATAACACGCCTCGCTCACAAAGGGGACGAACTGTCAGAAGCGGTCAAAAAAAAATTGTTACACGCCTTCTTAAAAGAGGAAAAAAAAAAAAACGCACGCCGTATTAACCCGGCGACAAAGCTTTCAGAGAGAAAAGAAAACGCCATCTCATTAGCGTTTGCGATGCTTTTACGAAATATCTTTCTCTTCGTGTGTCTGGTCATATTCGTCTTGCTCTTCCAAAAGCAGCTGTTTTTTCTTTTTTTTTTTTTGTTTTTTTTTGGTTTGTTTTTTTTTTTTTTTTATAATGAGCTCTGAACAATGTATGTATCCTCTAATATGCCAAATGTCTTTTATAATGTAGTTTTCATGCACTGCTAAACAAAACAGGGCAGAGTGAGAGGCAGCTTTAAACAAATAAAAAAAACAAAGGAGTGTGGAGCCCTTCTCTGTCGCACTCAGCCTTACTTTCTCCTTAAGACTATTTGGCTGTTTGCACTACAGAGCGCTAACCTTTCTTTTTCTCTCACACATTTCATCCTCACTCTTTATCGCTCATGTTTATGTATGTACATTTTGTGGAGTTTTTCTCACTTTCCCACCCCCCCACTTCCTTCTTTTTTTTTTTTTGTTTTTTTTTTTGTTTTTAACATGCAGCCTGTTGTGCTTAGCTTTGCTACAGTCGGATCACTTTTCTTTTTTGTCATTTCCCCCCCTCCTCCTCTTCTCCATGTCCTTTCACTATCTTTCACTCTCACTGTATCTGTGTATTATTCTAGTAAATGGTAAGCAGAGGTGTCATTGTGGTAGTATACTCAGTGCTCAAAGGGTTGCTGATGGTAGAAACCTGTGCCGTTTGTAACATTTAGCAATAACGTCAAAACAAAGGGGACGGTTTTTTTTGATAACATACGTTAGTTTGTTTTTTGTACATATTGCAGCTCCAGATCATGCTCAAATCTGTATGTCATTAAAAGAAGAAAAAAACGAGAAAAAAACTTGCAATATTGGCATAAAAATGAGAAATAAAAAAGTGATATAAAATCTCACTTTGTGTTACGTTTTTAATCATCACCAGAGGTGTAAGCATGTACGTTTTTTAGGCTTTACTCCCGATGAATCGGGTTTTAGCTGAAAGTACAAATGAATAATGCAGACTTTTTTTTTTTTATGGGAAGCATACACATTTAGTTTTGCCACCCCCCCCATCCAGTGACAGTTTCAGGCATCTCCTAGTGGCTGCCGGGCAAAGGCGGGCATGGCTCTGGGCATCTACGCAGCCCAAGTGGAGCTTTTATCCCTGGGAAGAAGTCCCAGCAGATCCCCCTTCTGCTTTCCGCCACTTGCGTCTGGCCCCTAATGCCCTCTGTCCTTTAGATCCACTTTTATTAAAGCCGTTAAAAGCTCCAAGGTGCTCTTCCCCCAAGTCTTTGCAGACGCAGCTTGCGCGCCGGGCACTCAAGGTCTTTATATGGTCAACCAGACGTTGGTTATTCGGAGATGGGTTGTGTGCCTGTACATAACCGACAGAACATTCCCAGAACCACTTCCAGATGTATGTAAGTCACCTTAAAAATATCACTGGGGTTACATTCAATTGTTTCTCCGTCAAAATAGGCACATTGTCATGCAATAAAACCAAATCTCCATTAATGCGTCAGAACGTAATAGTAAGAATTTATACAACAACATTTAGGTCATACAGTGAACACTGCAACATATCGATACAAGAAACACAAAACGGGGGAACGTTGCTACATTAACGCTGCTATATTTAACAGTGTGAATCAGTGGAAATCAGGTGGGTGATGCCGGGAACTCACTCTTTTGAAGAGGAGAGGATACAGGTGTTCAAAGTCCCACAAAGTGATAAGGCCTCGCCAGTTCCCACAGTACACACAGTACACACAGTGTGTGCAGCCCCCTGAGGCAGGCAGGCGTGCACACACACACACACACACACGCACACACGCACACAGTGGGTCAAGGACGAGAGCAGAACTATTTGTGCACTGGAGGACTGTTTTGAGGCTACAGAGTACATTTGAATCTTCGCCGTGACGGACCGCCGCTGCTGAGGATGTCAAATAAAAAGCCTGTTTACAAATATGAGTGCTTTTGACCGTCCGCATCTAGAATATATGAAAGGACCATACCAGAGGTTTTTCACGTTTCCCCTACAGATCGTGAAGAGTTCCCATCACCGCTGACTACTTTGCGTTGTGTTTTCCCGACTTCCAGAAAGCGCTTTGTTCGCAAGCGTTTCTGTATAGAGGGTCAAATGTTTGAAACGTGTCATCCATCACGGCGAGTGTTGGAGGAATGAGTCCGCATTTTGGTAAATGAGCTCACGCGCTTTCCCTCCGCGTTAACTGTGGAGCCGGAGGCGATTAGCGTAGCTTAGCATACAGAGCTTTTAGTGCACAAACAGGAAGAGTCGGCCGTTGTGAACACTTGTGTTTGAGTGAGGATTAAACAAAGCGGACGCAAAGTGTTAAGCTCTAGATCCACACCTCACACACAGACGTGAGGACGGCATCGAGCTAAAAATCACAAAAAAAGAAAAAGAAAATGACATAAAAACACTAAAAGATGCATACTTAAAAACCTGGTCAGGTGCAATATCCTGTAAATGATACATGATCTGTAGTTAAGGAGCTAAACTTTTCATCATATCTTGGCATGAACTGTTTTCATTAAAGGTGAGCAAGACTTTTCTTTTTTTATATATATATATATAATTTGCATGAACTGATCCTGTTGTGACCTCTAATCCTTCTGGCACTGATTGTGATTTTGGATATTTCTCCCCTGGTGCACATAGTTCAAAACAGCAAACTGCATGGGGAAAGACTATTCGGTCGCTGTACAGTTACATACGCAGTTGCCACTGGCTGTGGTAGAGGAACCGCTAAAATGCGTCTAATATGCAGCACATTAATTGGCATTCTGCTTCATGGAAACACTCCCTCTGCTGTGTCGGACTTGAGGCCCCTTCGTGACCTTCCGTGACCCGGCATCGGCCCTGCTAACGACGAGCTTTAGGGAGAAATCGGACCCTCTGCTCCACGCTCATCGACTACTGCACCCACATCATGCCACGCGCTCCCAAGCCTGAGCAACATAGGCGCCCATAAACTAGTCCTATAAGCACTGTGAGGGCTTTAAGTCACAACAACACACCGCAGAGTGTCCGCACTCACACACACACACACACACACACACACACGCAGACAGACAGACAGACAGACGTATCAATCCAGTTTAAGTCAGCTCACTCCAGGCTGATGCTCGGATGCCGGTGTAGGTGAAGCGCGTGCTGGCTCCGCTTGGCGGGGTGTGACCGTTCTGCTCGGTGGTCCTTTGGCCCGCTCTTGACCTGCCCGCTTCCCCTTTAGCCGTTCCCGTCCCGGCTGACCTCCCCAAGCCGCCCCCGCCGCCCCCGCCGCCGCCGCCACCCCCCCCGCCGCCACCGCCGCCGCTCCTCCTCAAGCAGCCGCAGCAGGTGAACGTGGCCAGGATGCCCTGGCGGAAGCGCTTGTTCATGAAGCAGTAAATGATGGGGTTGACGCAGGCCGAGGTGTAGGACAGCAGGTGGATGAAGGAGATGGGCGCGCCCGTCAGGCGGTAGGCCGAGCGCCGGTCGAAAGCCTGCCACGCGTTGACCACAAAGACGGGAGTCCAGCACAGGAAGAAGAGGAAGACGATGACCAGGAGCATGCGGATCACACGCTTCTTGGCCATCAGGTTGGCCGTCGAGCTGCTGCCGCACACCCGGCCCCTCATGGACTTGCTGCCGGGGTTGGCGGTGCTCGCTGTGATGCTCTTCTTTTTAGACGGCTGCAGGTAACAGCCGTCGCTGTCGCCGGGCTTAATGCTGCCAGTGCTGGGTTGTCTGTCTGTCAGGGGGAGAGAACGTGAGAAGAGAAAGACTGGAGGTGAAGGGTGCGATTATATCAGCAGCATTAAAAAAAAAAAGCAGGCGCGAAGCCCTCATGGTTTGAAAAGGGGTCATGTCTGTCACTAGAAACAGAAGTCTGTCTGTGCAGCCCATCCTGATATAGCATTTTTATTTAATTTTTTAGACATAAATGTATTTTTTTTTAATTAAAAACACACCAATTAACCACAACATTGGTGTGACATGAAGTAGAAGTAGTTCCACTAACATGTCCTGCTGCTGTAAACACTCACTTGAGCACCAAATGTGTATCAATCCGCTCAAAAAATCCCTTTCTACTCCTCTTTGAGTAATGTTTTTCTGAAATTTACAGTGCCCAGATGTTTCAGGAAATTATTTTGCCTTTTTTTTTTTTTTTTTAAATAGAACTACATACTTCTGATTTTAAAGATTTACATCTTCAGTTGAAACCAGTGGGCTTGGAGCTGAATACCACAGAAGTTGTAAAGTATTGAGGCATGGACTTGGACATTGTTAGTTGTCTTTTCATATTGACAATAGAAATATTACCGAATGATGCAGCCTTATCCTTAAAAAGAGCGTTTTGCTTTTGAACATTTGCTATGCTTTATTGTCATACCTCTGCTAGATTTCCTGCTGGACATCTCAAACCTGATGCCCCGGTAGAGCTCCAGGGAAATAAGTCCGTAGGCTGTCATCATGACGATCCCGGGGATTAGGAAGAGCAGCAACAACAGGGACACATACCTGCAAGGGCCACATCAGAGAGAGTAAGTGGATGCAAACGAGCATTCGTTGTATCTAATTTAAATTAACACCACAGACAAATCGTTTTGCTGATATTAAAAACCTCTGCCTTTGAGTCTAGACTTATATTATGACAATGTGGTTGTATAATGTTATATTTTCTACATTGTTTAATAGATTTTTTTTTTTCATTATTATAATGTAACTTTTAATCCGGTCTGGAAAACTCAACACAAATGAGTGCTCTATGAATAAATTGACCTGACATTAGTATTTGATTGTGTGCTTTTATTTTGAAGGGTCCAATCTGTGTCATGCCAGAAGATTTCCCCAGCGGGTCGTCTCTCACCAGCAGCACCAGACTGAGAAAAATCAATAAAGGGGCAATCTGAAATTAACAACGAGCTACTTTAGCTGCCACACAGTCCTGAGTGTGAAGACACCCTGGTGGGACAGTAAAGGTACGACGCTCCCTAATGCACTTATTTCCAGCTCACCAGGACTGCTGGATGACGTCGTTGGGCCACACCAGGCGGCACATGTGCCCAGTGCTGTTGTTGCGGCGGGTGAAGGGCTTGAGCGTGCTGGATATGGGGTAGGGCAGCATCAGGATGAAGGACGCCACCCAGGTGGCCGTGATGACCTTGGCGGCGTGGGATTTGGTCTGCCACGTCCTGGAGGTCAGCGGGTTGCAAATGGCGCTGTAGCGCTCCAGGGAGATGGCCACAAGGTTGAACGTGGAAACACTTACTGAGACACCTGCACAGACGAGAAAAATCCCAAAATAGATGACTGTCACTTTTTTTTTTGTTTCAGTGCTGAGCTCTGATTTGTTCAAAACCAGTCTTTTTTTTTAAGGAATCATTTCATAATCTAGAGCTATGTATATATATATATATATATATATATATATATATATAGACATGTTTCTCACTGTACAGCGGCTCACTGTTTCCTCATGTAGCTGAAGCTGGATTGAACTCCAGTGCTCTGACATCTTTGGTTACTTTGATTCAGTGGCACACTTGAAAAGACTCTAAACGCCATAAAACGCCTCAATTTGTTTCTAGACTAATACATATTGACAATTAACGGCTAAAAAACAATGTCAAACCTATTCACTACCATAAATACAAGTGCATTACGCGTATAAGTTTAAACTTTATTATGAACTGATGGTTTTTGTTTAGCTTCATATTTACCGTACAGACATGAGAGTTGTATCAATCTTCTAATAACTCTGGGCAAAATAGAGGGTTTCCTAAAATGGAACAATACCTTTAAAAAGGTAACATTATCCACCTCCTTGGTTTTATTTTGATGGTTTTTTTTTCCATCCCCCTGCCATTGGCCTTGTAGCAGAATGGTCAGCATCCTCACAGGATGCCACCGTGTCTACTGCAGTGCATGTGATGCAATGGCACGTTAATGTTCTCTTCGCATTGAATTTGACTGCGGAGCAGCGGCAGAGCACGTCCTGCACTGTCTGTTGCCAGCGATAACGCACTCAGTAACAATAACAAGAACAACTACAAATACATTCAGATTATCGCTGTGTACAATCCGAGAGGAGCGACACATAAACAGACCGTCGATAAATGAGGTAATAACGGTGGAAGACAGCGCTCGGATCTCACTGAACGGCTAAATGGAGCTACAGGAAGTAAGGAGAAATATGAAAATCAGATTTCCTAGCGGACCTGTAATTGGATGAACATGAAATATTATTAAAGGTGCACCATCTGTAATCACTGCACCGTATTACAAAGCTTGCAGCTGAGGCTTTCTGAGAGGTAGAAGAAGAAACCTGGGGAGTTTATCAAAATCACAAGCAAATTAAAGCCAAGGAAGAGTTGATTCACGTCCCTGATGGGATCGACTCCTCTCTCTTGAAGCTGTCTGTGGCCTCCGCTATTGATTTTTCGAGAAATTAGAAATCAGTCTTTTTCAGTAGCATGATGAGACGCTGAACACGATCGGAAGGATTTTATATAAGCAGGCATTTTGGTTCGGTCACGTCCTGTCCTAATTTTGGTCAAGTTCAACACAATTATATTCATTTATATTCAGCACAAAAGAGTCCATTACTCGCTAGTTAATGCTGTTAACACTGTTCCTTAAGGTGTTCTGTGGGCTTTTGTATTGATTATTTTATTAACCATTAAAGTGTGGGGAGCTGATAATGGTTTGAAAGTTATTTGTGGTTTATGTTTTTCTCACCTCCTTTGGCTCTGTCAGATTTAAGATTGTACTGAGTTATCTTTATGTTCAGCTAAAGCTGTGTGTTTTTTATAAATTTATTTTATTTAGCTATTTACATTTTTCATCTTTAATTGATAGAGAAAGAAGAAAAAAACGGGTGCAGCAAAGGGCCCAGGGCCAGACTCGAACCCTGGCCGCTGTGATACGGACCAAGCCTTAATGGCATGCACTCAACCCAGTTAACTGCCAGTGTGCCCCCAGCTTCTGCATCTTAAAGATCCCCTCCAGACGTCTTTTCCTTCTTCCGCATCGAAAAATCCAGAAGCCATGAATATGCAAATATTGTTCATCTTATGAAGTTTAACTTCTGTACACAAAATATCTCCTGCTTAAAGTGGCTTTAATCAATATTTGCTATATCAAATGACAATGTGAAAAGTCGCTGGTAGTGATGAACCTACAGAGAGTTGCAGTGAGTTTCAGCTCATTGTTCAGCCGCCCCGGCCGCAGCTTGACTGTTTTGGTTCACTCTCACAGCTCTCATGGCGTCATTTTCAGCGGAGAAACTCTAAATACCCACCGTACACTACCTGCCCTGCGCCAAACAGCAGACAGACTCAGTCAGTGACTAGCTGGTGAACATAGTGGGGCATTTAGCAGCTGAAGGGCCTACATTTGCCAGCTGGCAAGAAGCACGACTCAAAATGAATGCTGACGTTGCTCCGTGACTGCTGGATCTGCCATTAAGCAACTGTTTGCTGTCAAGTTTACAATATCAACTCAAAAGATGATGATATGTCAATTTCCCCCCAACAATAGGAAAAACACATTTTTGAGAAGATGGGAGCTTTAAAGTTCTGTTGACTTCAGATGTTATGGTCCTAAACTGATTTGTAGAGATTGTGTTCTTCATTTCCAATTGATTTTGTTACCCATGACATTCATAAATACTTATCCTGGCCTGATCCTTCACACCATCCGTCATTCTGCTCAAGACTCTGCTGCTGATAGACCCTGCAATTATTCAGGAATGTGACTTAGCATGGAAAACGGAACTGTCGCTGCAAATGTGGCTTCAGGCAAATCTACACTGTCTGACAACATGTTTGCTTTGACCAGGACTGTTTTTAGTTCATTTTTTTTTAAGCTCAAGCTCATTAAACCACCGGGAGAATTTGAACAGGGAAATGAACCTTGCGCAGGACATGGCCTAAGATGACTCAATTATTCTCTATCTAACGTATAATGCAATTACCAGCCCAATGAAAAAAACATAATTATTCCCTACGGACATACAGAGTCAAATCATTTTGCATCTGCCATTACAGAAGTATTAGGAAATTGACAGAAATGGTACAGAACTCTCAGTACAGAACTTTAATACATTTAAGTGTAGGTTGGATGCAAAATGTGAACAAATTTGGCAAATTCTTTACCTGAGTCTGATGTCATTTGCTGTCCTCAAGTATAAAAACCAATGGGTGATATTGGGTGATATTGATAAATTCAGGTATCACAATAATATTTTTCTATCTAGACTTCAACAGTATGGCAAAATGTTAGGTGTGGCCGCTCGGAAACGTTCAGAAAATTGTATAATTTAACAGTAGGAGAAGATTTAAGACCAGAAAAAGACAACAATTAAGATACATAACACTATAAAAACATCCAAACACTCAAAAGATTGGGTGTCACAGTTTCACTCACCCATGAAGTACATGACCAGCTTGCACATGCCCGTGCCGAAGATGAAGTCCCTCATGAGGTTGGGGATGAGGGTGAAGGGGATGCAGACCAGGGACACCATCAGGTCGCTGGCGGACAGAGACAGCAGGAAGAGGTTGGTGACGGTCCTCATGCGCCTGTTGGTCACCAGGACGGCGATGATGAGGCTGTTGCCCAGGACGCTGAGGAGGAAGATGAGGCTGTAGAGGACGATCCGCACCGTCTGGTTGATGTCTGGGAC
Organism: Lateolabrax maculatus; assembly: GCA_031216445.1. Classification (NCBI taxonomy): domain Eukaryota; kingdom Metazoa; phylum Chordata; class Actinopteri; order Acropomatiformes; family Lateolabracidae; genus Lateolabrax; species Lateolabrax maculatus. The sequence continues at coordinate 7,166,349 of CM062207.1, forward strand.
CCCAGGGGGAGACACATGGGGCACACAAAACACAAACTATTTCAATACTCTTAAATTCATTTACTCCCTGTAAGCAAAAATCACTCTATTATTCCCAAATTATTCCTATTTTGGGATTTATAGTAGTAGTTTGGTGGTCATTATGTGCAGAATTTTTTTTTTTTAATCTCTTGGTGTATCACCATAATAAAACCTAAATGGAATGACTTATGTTTATCCACAGAAATATGCAATATTTCTGCCAATCAATTGTCTATCCTGTGTCCGTAAAGTGTATTCTGGCAGCTCTGTGCAGTTGACACTGGCAGAACTGGAGTACAGTGACAACATGTGTGTCACCACTAATATATGACAGCTTTTATGGAGGACCTGAGCCATATGCGTAATGCGCACTGACGCAAAGAAAGAAAGAAAGAAAGAAAGAAAAAAATGCCCAAAGCAGTCGCTCGTTTGGCACAAACTGGAGACAGTCGGTTGCATTTGGAAATCAAAATGAATATGAAATGATGTGAACAAAATCACCGACCATTCGACGGGATGTTCCACAACATCTGATGGTCATTCAGCATGGATAAATCCACTGTACCTTTTGGCTCGGGCGGGGGGTCCTGCTCGCTCTCGCACTCCGAGATATTCTTGATCCCAAAATTGCATAAAATCTTGTTGAGGTCAGTCGAATTCATGAGCATGTCGTGTATTGTAAAGGTCTCCATTTTCGCGTTCTCTCCCGCAGCCTCAAGTGAAATCAGTCATATGAGCGGCATCCGTCATGCTGTAAGGAATCAAAATGCCCCAGAGGACGGGAGGTATCAAAATGGTATATTTCCTCTCAGTAGGTTTTTAAAAAAAGAATAGTAAGAATGATAATAATAATAATAGTAGTATTCTCTACAAGTTTCCATGCGCTCCCAGTGTGGTGCGCTGCGCTCCACTAGTGCTCAGCCTTTCCAGCTCCTGACAACATGTGGACGGGTCACATTCTTGAGTGCTCAGCCCGCCTTTAGTGTCTGTGCAGCCTCCCACCCCCTTTTTACATTTTTTTTTGATTTTTATTTTATCTTATAAAAACAAACAAATAAACAAAAAAACCACCCTGTCCTAAATCATTGCAGTAATATAGATGCTGCGCGGCTTTAAGTGGGCAATGTGCTGCTTCTTCCCCTGGATTCTTTATAAATATCTCAGATATTGCACATTTCCTACAGGGGAGGAGATACTGAAGCCAGTGTGCACAACTGGAATTAAACTGATGTAAAATGTCAGAGCCCCTGTGCCAAGCAGAGTTCTGTACTGCATCTGGACTGTAGGCAGCCTATGTGCAAGGTTTCCCTGGCACATTTCAAAGCATGATACTGCCTGCTGTGGCATTTCATGTGAGCATGTCAGCAGCAGTATGGGGGCTCCTTGACTCCTGCTGTAATTGTTCTGATGGGTGGAGAGATGGGCTGTCATTAGTGGCCGACCAACGCCAACTCTGATATTCAGTGTCACATGCAGTGAGTATTGTCTTTTAAAGAGTTTTGTGACCTGTAATGGTCCATCAAACGCCAGATGAGCAGCTGTTGTGACAGAAATAAGTGAATTTCATGGTGTAACATCACAAAATCAACCCAATTGAGCTCAGTGGAAGCAGTCCCACGACAGCGCTGTCGCATCAAAGAGAAAACTCTTATGGCAAAACATAGGAAAAATATTTTCAAAACAGAAACATCTGAACTGCCTTTGGATGACGTTTTTACTTATGTAAAACTATCGCCTACCAGAATGTAAAAATACATTACAAGTAGAAGTCCTGCATTCAAAATCAAGCATTCAAAAAGTACACAAGTATCATCAGCAAAATGTACTCAAAGTATGTAAAAGTAAAAGTGTTCACTCCTATAAATGACCCCTGTTAAGGTATAGGCTGTGATTGTATGTTATTGGATTGTCCCAACTGATGCATTGTCATGTAGGAAACATATTAATGTTGTAGTTGGGTGAGGTGGAGCTATATTAAATACTTTATATAATCTTGGGTAGTTGAATCTTTAACAATGTATTTAATTTTATAATCTGATCATTAGCCTACAAATCATATTAATTACTGAAAAGTAGAGTAAAAATACAATTTTTCCCCCTGTAGATAATATTATAGTAAAGCACCACTGATGTTTATCTCATGTGAAGTGTCAAATTTGTGTATTTTCTCGCATTTAAACTGTGAAATCACAAATGCTTTTGTGTGGGAGTCATGTTTAACGCGTGGAAAAATAAAATAAAGATGATGAGCAGCTGTTTTTTTTTTTTTGTTTTTTTTTTTAATTAAAAAATATAAACGCATTCCTCCGATATAAACAGTCGGAACCGATGTTTTTTCCAGCTCGGAACCAAAGCGTCGGGCTCGTGTTTCCCCGTTGCACTCGACCCCTCCTCAGTTGCTAAGTAACCTCTGCTGGATGCTGCGGGCTAGCGGGCGTCAAACGGAGCGGCGCCGGGGTTTTTTCTATTTGTCTTTTTGTTGTCGTCGTCGCACCCGGAGAGAAACCGGGAGCGGCCCCGACGCGGAGGGAGGATGGACGAGGGCCCCGAGCTGTCCGCCACCATCGCCCACATCGTGCAGCGGCTGAGGGGAAGCCACTTACACTCGCAGATAGAGAGGCACGCCAAAGTGAGTCAGCTAGCATGTGGCTAGCGACGCGGGGCCGTGCCGTCGAAACTGTTTTAACGTTGTGCACTTTTGGGTTTCACCTCAACGAAGTGATGCAGCTCGCAGTGGCCGCTGTGCCACTTACAAAATGTCCAACTTGTTTTTTTTTTTTTTTTAGGAGTGTTTACACCAACCTGAGATCAAATTGGAGTCCCTTAAAGAGGACGTGCGCAGTTTCCTCAGGACGTCAGGTGGGCACATTTAATGTCGGGTCTTTTCCAGCTCTCTGCACCGTGGGGCTCAAAGTGACAAGTAACAAGTGACCTGTGTCTGTGTTTTACAGGCTGGGAGAGAAAGCTACAGAATGCGGTGTACAGAGAGCTGCATGTGTAAGTTACAGACACCTGTCAGGGGTCAGGTCTGACTCCTGTGTTTTTGCACCATGTCACAGTAGTAAATATTACACAGGATGCATGAAATCCTCAGTATTTAATCATTTTGGACTGTCATACTGTCCGGAGTGCATTTCAGGAGGCGTTAGGAGTGAAACTGTGGTGCTTACGTCAGTTATAAAGTTTAGAAAAGGTGCAACTTGCCCCTCGTTGGAGAAGATATGGAGAACTACCTACTCATGAGTCCTAATGCATGTGCAGGAAGTTATTTTAACTTTTACCCATTTCTACAGATGGTGGGTTAAAATGTACAACATTTCTGAGCCCCTCAGAATATTTTAAATGTAAAAACACACCCATGTTTTGAGCCTGAAATATAAAAGTTTTGCAAGTTGGTCCTTTTATTGTTCTTTGATCAAGGGCCACAAGTATATTGACAAGCAAATGCACCCAACATGTATTATTCTACTCTCATATCAGCTGTACTGTACATTACTATCACACACTAGGTAAAAATGCAGTTTGTGTGTGTTGCGTTTTGGGGATTTTAGATAATTTGCTGGCCAAGTTGCCTCTCTGTGCTTGAACTTCACGTTGCTGTCTGAGACACACGGAGAAATGCACACTGTGAGTTTTAAACAGAGTGAATGCAGCCCAGGCCCAGCTTGTTCCTCTGCCCTGCAGCAGTCAGCGTCATGCTGACATCATGTCTTGTTTTTGTCATCTTCCCGTCAGTATTTTATATGTTTACTTTTGTTATTTTGACAGAAAACACTGAAATTGAGGCTGTCCAGAGATTCTTACATTGTTAATTACTCCATAATAATCCAGATTTATGTTCCCCTTCTCTTTAGTAATCTTTATTAGAATCAAATAGCTAAATGGCTTAAAAAAACTCATTGAACTTCAATAAACAGCTTTGAAAAGTGTTCCTTGGCTGTACTCTGTTGCCTTTGAGGGTAACATACCCTCCTTGCTCTCTCTCTCGAGGGTCAGACTGAAGCATAGGACGCTTAATGCTTTGCTTTTAAAGGATGACATATAACATTGACTAATGCCTCCTTGGCCATTAGTCAGCCCTATGTGCTCTTATAGATGTTTAGATTAGGCTGAACGTTGTTTAACGCACTGAGACCTTGAGTCATTCAATATGCCCTGAGCATGCTTAGTGGGGAAAAGACAAACGCTGCATCTGGTGGTGATGCGTTCTGACTCATCTGAGCTCTATCTGCCGGGCACTAATGGTGACTGTTTGTTTTTTAAGGATAATCTTAACATTTGATTTGCCGTTTGTTTACATTTTAACACAGTTCCTTCATAAATATTTGTCCTTTTGTGTTCATAGTGGCTTCAATCCCTCAAAACTCTCAGTATTTTTAGATGCTGATTTTTGTTATGTATTAACAGTACTTGATCAGCCCCTCTTCTTTTGTACTGTAACGGTCCTCGCACCCCCGCTATTGTGTTTGTTTATTCTAGCCAGCTGCCCCCGAGCCATCCCGTGGCTCCTCCTGAGCATCTCAAAGAGCCGCTGGCCTACATGCGCAAGGCACAGGTCAGTCTGTCTGCTCTCATCTCCGTCACTCCACACTCGCTCTTCTTCTGCCTCTCTTGGCTTTTTTGCCTGCCGAATTCAGAGACGTAGCCCCTGTTTTTTTTTTTTAAACCCATATTGTTTCTGTGTGTGTATGTGTGTGTTTGTGTGTGTTTGTGCGCTCTCTTACACAGGCCAGCTGGGAGAAGCGTGTCCTGAAAAGCCTGAACAGCATGAGTACGGAGCTTGAAGTGCCTCTGGCTCGCATGGTAGCTAAAATATTGTCAATCACAGCTAACAGCATAATTACAACAGCTCTTAATTCAGGTTCTCTGGCAACATCTTCTCAAGTCAAGTCAGTTTTATTTATATAGCGCCAAATCATAACAGAAGTTATCTCAAGACACTTTTCACATAGAGTAGGTCTAGACTGTTCTCTTTCGTGTAAAGGCCTTTATAAAAATGCATTTTTATCATATCATGGGATTGTTTTAGCATTAGGTTTTGCATAGTGCATCTTATTATTATTATTATTATTATTATTATTATTATTATTATTATTATTATTATCATATTAACCCCCAAGCTGTCTGGAATCTGTTTATCAGCTTTATTAGTTTATTACTTGGTTTTGTTTTTGCTGTATGCTTTGTTGAAATCCTCTCTTTCCGCCCACTCCACAGAGGCCTGCAGTGGAGCAGAAGGAGCTTTCCAACAAATGGAACGAGATGGGCACAGATGAACCAGGTCTCCAGACATTACCCAGGGCTTTGGCCCTGAGCAATCTGCCTTTTATGAAAGATTAGTGTTGATGTGTTTGTGCGCTGGTGCATCGGTCAGAGCTTAACACATCTCTGAACCAGATCTACCACTTCCATGTCTGCTTTTTAACTGGTACTTATCCATTGAAGGTTTTTCTTAGGAACTTGGATCAACTGCGCAAGTCTGAACAGTAAATGTTGCAGTTTCCAGATATTGATTCTGGGTTTCTGACTTTGCCTTGAACCACAGTGCTAATTGTTAGCCACTGAGCTTCTCCAGTGGAGAATTTTAATTGTTATCATCCTAGCTCAAGTGTATGTTAAAAGTACATTTTTAAGAGGAATGCATGCACTATATTGATATTTTATTTTTGCAGTTAAAAATAGTATTTATTAGCATTTAATCTCAGAAGACTCATCTCATGCCTCCCTATGAACACCTCAGTTGTTGGCTCTCAATGAACCAACCATTTGCACTTCATGCCAGTACATTTACAAAGAACGCGGTAACCTCATGTCCTAACAATGCTATCACAGCTCAGTGGCGTACAATAACATTTAGGATGTGCCGTCCCCTGGCTATAAACACTTTGGACTGTGAATATAGAAGCTGTCCAGACTCCTTGGACGGAGCTGCGATAACGAGCAGCACCCCTCCTTCCGTCCAAACCTTAATGTGCCCTCGTTCTGGGGATGACACAGCACTTGAATTTACTGCAGCGTTACGAAGACGGTGGATGTCTTACTTAAAGCGGTCCTGTGCTGTTCTTTTGACTTCTGTAGAAGCGTCACAGATGAGGTATATTTAAGTCCAAGTTGATTAAATGGACTGTATGGGTGGATTAATTTGTGTAGTCTAGGTTTTATTGCTGTTAAACTTGTTCTGAAATTGCATATGTAAACATTGTGTACATGAAGCAGCTGGAAGTACCACTTGTGTCCTTTGTAAGTGGAACTATCAACTAATGTATTATAGATATACATTAATGTCTTTATGTCTCTACAGATTTAAGCCGCTTTAGACCTGTCTACGCGCCTAAAGACTTTCTGGAGGCAAGCAGATTCCTTGCAACTTACAGAGTATTCATTATAGTTTACTTGAGTTACAGAAGAGCTGGACTTTTAAGAAAGAAACTGCACTTTCTACACAGGTGTTAATCAGCTTGAGGAACCCGAATCATGATAGCAGTGAGGACGTCAGCGTCAGGAGCCACTGGGGTCTCATCCAGGTTCCCCTCAATGTCAGGGACATCCCACAGCTGGTAGGGACCCATGTGGATGTCTGGTTCATTTTGATTGCTTGTGTGTGTCCAGGTGTTTTGTCCATTAGTGACCTCGTGAGTTCAACGCATCTAACAGTGTATCCTGTTAAGCTGCCCCTGGAGATGCAGAATGGATTTGAAATCTGCGTATGTGTTTTTTTTTTTTGTGTAAAACTCTCAGAGACAGGCCTACTCAGAGCTAAACCTGACCACTGGGCAACTGGGGATTGATGACCATGCACACATCCATCCAGGTATTCACAAAGAGTGCAAATACTTTTCGTGCGCCATCATAGTTAAAGGAACATTCAACACTTTGGGGAAATAGGCTCATTTGTTTTCTTTCCGAGAGTCAGAAGAAGATTGATACCAGCCTTATATCTGTACGGTAAATATGTAGCTGGAGCCAGAAACTGGTTAACTTAGTTTAACATGAAGACTGGAAACAGGGAAACCGCTTGCCTGGCCCTGTCGAAAGGTAATAAAAATCAACCTACTAGCACCTCTGAAGCTCAGTAATTAACATGTTGTATCTTGTTTGTTTGATCCATACCCTAACAACTGGGGGATTTCCCAAATAACCAGCTGTTGGCATATCTGTATATATAATAGACAGACATCAAGATGGGTATTGATCTTCTCATGTAACCCGGTAAGAAAGCTAATGATCATATTTTCTAAAATGTTAGACTATTCCTTTAACCAGTTATTTCAGTGGTTTCTGCATCCTGTCACCATGAGACATAGACATAGCATGCAGAACATTGTGTCATAGCTGAATGTTTTCCTGTAGTGATACTGGTTTGGACATTTGGCAGCTTAAATGTATTTTTACAATGTTTAACCTTTTAAAGGACTTTTAATCTTATAAAATGTATAACATGTAATGTAGTCTTGGTAATAAAGAGATATAAGACATCCATTCAGTAGCTTTCTAATATTAGACCTAAACACATTTTTTATTCTAGCAGTAATTAATCAGAAATACACTGAAATAAATGTGTTTACCTAATGAACACTGGGGTTAAATGGTGTGTATACCACTCTGGCCTCATATCAGCCCGTGTTTCTTTCCTGTGCCACACGGCTGTCTGGCTTTTCTCAAACAATATCTCTGTTAAGTCCAGATATTGACATTGTTACAGTCTGGTGTTTAGGCTTTAAATAGAATCGTATCCACCATCTCTATGTTTGTAAATCAAAGAGATAACATTAGTCTGAGAAACTGAGCCACTACAGGATGATTATTGATGCACCTGTTTTGTTCTGTCTTTTCTCCCTATCCCCGTGCAGACTTGTTTGAAAACGAGTATGTTCAAATCGGGAAAAAAGGTTAGTGGTTGATTCTTAGTTTTAAATTGTCTTTATGTTCAATTTATTTTTGGAAATGGTTTTTCTGTTATTTTAACTTTCTCATTTAGGTATTTAAATGCATAAATGTGAGACATTTTTCTACAAACTGATCTAAATTAAGAACAAATACTAAACATGCAAGCAGGGGGTCCAAGCACGCATCATTACTTTGTCATTATCATTATTCATTAGTGATCATTATTAGTACTGATTTAGTCAGTATTTACTCCCTTTGATTTGATATTATGTAGAGGAACCATGTCTGTTCCTTGTTATGTAGTTTTGTGTTTTATATTTGTACTTAATTTTGTGCATTAGAGATCCAGTTTTATTTTTACTCTTTCTGGAGATAAATTTCAAAAAATCTGATTATATCCACTGTGAATTTTTAAATGAATAAAACCTGAAAGAGACGAGTGAATACTTATTACAGACACTGTTATAAAAAGTAAAGAAGATGTTATGAAAATACATATAGTCATATATAGACTGCATGAAATAACACATCCAGTATATTTAGAAATATCTGTCTCACTGACCACCACATATGCACAGAAAATCCCCAACATCAGCTTCTGGCATTAATTAATCCTCCTCTTTGCCCTCTCAGGTGCTTTAATCGGGATGAGAGACACTTTCTCGTCTCATTGCTCTGCTATGAACCCAGTGTAAACACCAGCCTTATTATGGTCACCAATCAGACATCAATGGACAAGAATCTTAAAAATACAAGCTGTATTTTATATACACAGCCACAAGGCCCTGGTCCACTATTTTACCCTCGGTTGGCTGTGTGTGTCGGCTGCTGAGCCGCGAGTTGTATTTACAGGCCAAGTGTTAAGTGCACTCAAATAGGAAATTTAAGAGCCGAAGAGTGTGTTCGTTTATGTTATGACTGACCAGCACCTTAAGTCAAGGGCTGTGTGTTTTTGGCTACTGCCACAACAGAGATTTAGGGTAGAATGGAGATGGGGGAGAGATTATTTTCCAGCATGTAGCTGAGTGTTTTTTTCGGAAACTTATGTAATAATCACCATTATGGGAATGTCTGTGTTATGATTTTTTATGTTTATACATTTTCAGAGGGATAGAATGAAATTTTGAACCTGTGTGTACTTTTTTAAACCCAAACACATGGATGTTACACTGCGGCTTGCCCACTCATTTAGATTAATGAGTGTTATGATTTCTAATTGACATATTTTTAGTCCCCATTGAAATATATTTTATTTTTGTCCTAATGGAGGTCATGTTTTCCAGGTTTTCTTGGAAAAAAACAAACCTATTAACAATTTTAAGAGTTGAACTGCCTGCTTGTTGTTGTGCAGTCATTTAAGACGTGCAGGTGTCCATTTTCCCAGCTGATTCAGTTGGCTCTGTACTATTTTGGATGACTCAGCTGTTTGTACATATGATGTCATTCTGCCAGCATATCAGGAGACTTTCTATCAACTCTTGTTGGTCAGATGCATTCTTGGTATACAAGAGTCATACAGTCAATGTCAGTTATACAACAACATTTACCTTATTTACCTAAAAAGATAATTTCTTAGATATAATTATAATGGATATATAGGAGAACTGGATATGGCTACAACTAATGCTTATTTTCATTATGAATTATTCTGTTGATAATTTGATGTATTTTCATCTATTAATCATTAAGTCTGTAAAATCCAATCAGTCAAGTCAGAAAAAAGTGGAAAGCGTAACAGTTAGATGAGAAGAGGAAACAACTCTGATATCTGTCAGTTAAATATGAAGTTACAGCCAGGAGGTGGTTAGCTTAGCTTAGCATAAAGACTGGAAACAGGGAAACAGCTAGCCTGGCCCTGTGAAAAGGTAAAATCCACCTACCAGCACTTCTAAACGTCACTAATCAACATGTTATGTCTCATTGGTTTGCACAAGTGATGGTTTTACGGAATATTTCTTGGCATAAATTCTTGGAGTCTTTTTGTCATTGTGAAGTTAGGGTTAGGGTTTCTTCCTGTCTCATGCACCCCCCTTCTGTCGTTCTCTTTTGTGTCTAACTTTTTGTCCCTCTTTGATCTAGTGGTTGTGGGGCAGGACAGTGCAGCAGCGCAGCAGTACAGCAGGCAGGGCTGTCCCACCGGGCTCCGGGCAGACCTGTGGGCCCTCATCCTTAACTCTACTAACCAACCACAGGTACTATATGCATATACACACACAAACACACAGCTGAGTTGCACCCTGGTGGCGGCTGTCAGCTGTCAGTGTTTGTTATAAAGCGGCCGTGCACACACAGCTGCAGTGATTCCCAAACTACATGTTTACTACAAGTTGAAGTTTTCAGCTGCGGTCATTTTCACAGATAAAGGTCGGTGTGTGTATTTGTTTCAGTGGAGAAATCTACAGTTGCATTTTTCATTTTGTATCTTGTATTTTGTATTTATACTGTATGGCAAAAACCAACGTATGGGAAACCAAGTGACCTACAACTTCAACATAATCTACGTATTCGCCCCTATCCTGTTTATCCTAGCTCACTGTGACTTGTCCCGTGTGTACGAATGCTAAGATAATCAAATGCTGGCGATTTAGCACAGTTAGCCCAAACATATCAGCTGCCTGCCTGTGTGGCAGAGTGCTGTGTAAACGCCGGAGTCCAGAGTCTCCTGTTGTGGCCAAGTCGATAAAACAATGCTTGTGATGGGAAGATTGATTTCTGAGGGACTGTTACAGGGACCTGACTGAGGTCTGGAGAGTGTTAACACAGCTCTGGACACACATTAAACAGTCAGAGTTGGCTAAGCATGTGCATTGTCTCAGTTCTTTTTTTCTTTTTTTTTTTGAGTAGTGCAAAATGAAGTATCTTCTGTATTGTTTGAGTTTTTACCAACGATTGCTTTAAACAAACACAGAGAGATTCAACACAAGTATAGTCTGAAGAAGTAATTTGTCTGCCATCTTCTCTCATTTTTGGTAGATTTTATTATTTACAGATGCAGCAATAGTGACCTGCTGTGACCCTCATTTACAAGATGTATAATCAATTTCAAGTATTTTAGCAGAACTTATTTTTAAGTCTATTCCACTGATGCTGTCCACATCACCACAGTGGTTTCAGTGTTCTACCTCAGCTGTCAAAATGACCATTTCTGTTTCTGTTCTCCTCACATCCGCAGCGCTGATCATTGCCAAGGTGCTTCACAACTGTCATATTGCATTTTGTTCTTTTGTTCATTTATGATAACCCGTCTCAAACCGGAGACACGTTTGAGTTTAACCATGTGGTCGGAAACACGACACCCATCCATTAAGCGTGGTTTAATCCTCCTGTCATCACTGTCAGAATACATGAAATGATCTTTTACTTACCATATATATCAGAAAACGGGAACTTTTTTTCTCCAGAAAAGTACATCAACACCAACAACAAATATTTTGTCAACAATCTAATTTGTCAACAATACCAAACATACTGGGTTCTGGATATGCTTTTTATTCAAGTGATAGCACACATAAAACATGTTTGATCTCTGTCATTTCAGGATGTGATGCATTATGAACAGCTAACGGCGGGAGTCATACAACATGACCTGCTGGTGGACAACCTCATCTATAAGGTGCACTCTTCTACACTGTCACGGTTTCTTTTTAATCTTTTTATTTTCTAATACTAGTAAAATTATTTACAAGCTGTAACATTTACTGTACGTTTTCCTTCAACATTTGAGATTAAATTTAATTTTAAATGTCCTGCCCACCAGGATGTGAAGCTCACTGCCAGTAATGACGACTACTACTTTGTGTTTGAAGATTTCCTCTATCAGGTAGGGTCTACTCTCTCACAGTTCAACTCTCCATCCCCTGAAAGCTTGGTTTTTAAATATATACTATACTATAACATAATATATCCTAAATAAGCTACAATCTTAGCTAAACATAGTAAGTTTAGGGGGGAGAAATATCCTTAGTTATTATTTATTTAGACTAAAACTAATCTGTTTCCTCTGAACTGTGTGGGTGTTGTTCGATCAGAGTTTATTGACAGTGGCCTGGCAATTTAAGAAAAAAGTAACCCATACCCCAAATATAACCCAAAGACTGACATTTTGATTTAAAACGTTGCTGAATCCTAATTGTAATAGCAAGAAGCTGATTGAGAAAAAAATGTTTTCAGAGCCTTTAAATACACAAAAGGTGTAACCTTGACTCTCAAATGATTTGATAAAGGTAATAGCTTTTTATCACCTCTTTTAAGAAGTCAACATTTCAACGTAGTTAAATGGGCTCCCACAAATATTCAATTCAATCACTGACAGTTCGAAATGAAAACACATCACTGCCATGTCTTCTTAATTCCACTAGATAAGCATCAACAATTAATTATTTGACTCCCTCAAACATTTAACATTTGTGTCAGTTCACTCTCATGTTAGAAAGGTTACTGTTTGACAGCATTCCTCTTTACCTGCAGTTAAACGCTCAGCCCAGACAAGGAAGATACGACCTGTTAGTATTAGCTTCTCTGGTAATCACCTCTTTATTTGCCTTTGGTGCTCAGCTGATAAACGAGCATATAAACTGGGCAACCCGTTTATTCAGCAGCTTTTAACATGTCATGCTCCTTGGATAACCAACAGGTGTACACCTGTGCACAGGTGTGGCAAGAACAAAGCTCCAGTATCACTGTCAATATTGACTGATGGTAAACTCACTAGGCAGTGAAAGAATCCACTCATTGTGTGGTGAGCGTGGATTCACACGGGTGTTGTTACAATCCTAAGAAGTTTTTGCAAGGGGAAAGTATAGGAAGTTCCAAAGAACACGTAAGAAGTTAATTTCACCAGAAATGTTTGAAGAGAAGTCACATTGTGGCTCTTTAAGTCTTTCACTACAATAAGTAGATCTGAGCTGTGACATGTAGGGACAATAGCCTCTTTACACCCACGTTCTATGTTTTTTAAAGATGGACAACATTTATTAAACTCTGTCCTGAGAGAATGCCTTCCAATATACAATCTATCACAAACAGATAAAAACACTTCAGGTATGACGGTAGGCCACCCTGTTTTTGTACCCAGGAAGTGCACTTATAGGTCAGATAGGACACAGTCTAGACACATGCTATAGTCCTCATTCGCAGCAATTTGTCTCCTATTATTGAACTCTTAGGAATGGCTGCCGGTCTCATTTTTGCCTTGCCTGATTATTTTCCCCCCTGATGTAATACATCTGAAGTGGCCCGTGGAAATGAAACCGGTCCTCAAAAAGTCATAGAAATGGGACTATAATGGAAAGAGCCCCCACTTATACCGGAATTTTGTGAAACAAGCAGCCGCTCGGGGCTCTGTTACTGTCTGCTTCAATACATCCTGAAATGCTGGCTCCAGGTGTGCTGCTTTAATAGAATCCTTACTCAAGAGGAAGCAAGGCCATTCAAGGCCATCACCGACGCCCAAACAAAAGGAAGTGTATTAACCACAGTCTCCCTTAGCCCCTGTCGTCAAGGATGATAATGCATATTGTGCTTGTAATCAATACGTGTGTGGGTGTTTGTGTGTGTGTGTGTGTGTGTGTGTGCGTGCGTGCGTGCGCGAGCATGTTCAATACCAAACCTTTGTGTTCCCAGGTGTTGCTGTGTTTCTCAAGGGACACCGCTGTGTTGGAACACTTCAAATACAACAGTGCCTCTCCACCCAAATCCTACATCCAGGGTGAGATGAAGTGCCCAAGGACACACATCACACGAACACATCACACGGGTGCCACTTCACTCCGATGACCTTACGCCAACATGTCTGAACACAGATGCCTGCGTGTGTAGGTATTAGTTACTGATGTCAGTGTGTCTGTCTAACAGGGAAGGCAGGAGATGATGAGTGTGCTGTTGTTTATCCTCCAAATGGTGAGCCTGCAATTTAACATTCACATGGTATTATTTTATATAACAAGATAAACATAAATAAAAATTTTAAACATTTTCTTACATACTCAAAATAATTTGGTGATCTGTGAAAGTTTTGTCTAATTACTAAAATATATGTTGGTTATATGAACAGGTGTAATCCCTTTTCATGGATTTTCAATGTATGGTGAGTATGTTTTGCACCTGTTAATATTCAGTTTTTCACACTATATAAAAGATACAAGATGTAACATGGAGTGTGTCTGTGTGTGTGTGTGTCTGTGTGTGTGTGTGTGTGTCTGTGTGTGTGTGTGTGTCTGTGTGTGTTTGTGGATGTGTGTGTTTGTCCCAAAGTGGCGCCGTTGTGTTTCTTGTACAACGAGCCATCCAAGCTGTATAGTGTATTCAGGGAAATGTACATCCGCTACTTCTTCAGATTACACTCCATCTCCTCCTCTCCCTCGGTAAGATCATGGATTTTTTGTATGCGACTACTGTCATAGTATTCTGTTTGGAGGACATCTACCTTCATGCATGTATGTAACTTGTGCACACGTGCTCCTGCAGGGTATAGTGTCATTGTGCCTGCAGTTCGAGCGGCTGCTCCAGACCCACCTGCCTCAGCTCTTCTACCACCTTCGACAGATTGGGGCGCAGCCGTGAGTAGTCCACACACTGCTTCATCCTCACGTCTTTTCGTCATGTTTAGCTCAACAGTAAGGTGTGGTACCAACACTATTGAATGACTGGCATGAAAGAGTGATTCATCCACAGACATGAACTATTTATCTACTCAAAACAACAATCAAACTAACTGAAAACCAAAAGAGCAAAATAAAAAAAGATGCATTTTCTTGTTTTTACTATCTATTATACAATATTTCTGCCTGTTCCTCTCTTGGTCATTAGAACTAAATTATATTTCTACGTTTAGTCGTTTTTATGTGGTGTAGGAGTCACATAGACCACGCACACAGACATAACAGAGTTGCAGTCTTGTTGCAGTCCTATAGTTATGAGCTACTGCCATCTTGTGGTAAATTACTGGAATCACAATGTCTTAACCCTCCCAAAAAACTAAACATATTCATGGAGCCTTATAAGCCCTTATGAGCAAGATGCAGTTGTTTCACAAACAATTATATGCGAATACATCACCTATAAAATACATTTAAAAATTAGATCGGGGTACGCGTTAAAGAAGTTTTATCTGAATTCCCCTGGTTAGTTCTCAGAGTAGATCTCAAGCTTTGGAAGCCCTCTTTAATGTGTCGACTACACAAACAGTATTGATGGTTTTGTCTCCAGGTTGCGTATTGCCTTTAAATGGATGGTGCGGGCCTTTTCTGGCTATCTGTCTACTGACCAGCTACTTCTCCTCTGGGACCGAATCCTGGGATACGACTCACTGGAGGTAGTCGCAGGTAAGAGTTGCGCTCATACTCAGCTACAAGCATAACAGTAACAGCTTTGATATTTGTACAGACATTATTATAATCTGAGAACCGCTTTTTGTTTAATTTTCTCATTCTACTCTCTCCTCTTATCTCTCCCCCACATACCTTACTTCTCTTCTCTTTCTCTATCTTAATCCCTTCCCTTTGTTTTTCCCTCTTCTTTCCCCGTATGCCATCCTCCACGTCTTGCAGTCCTGGCAGCCGCTGTGTTTGCCTTCCGCGCCGAGAACCTGATGGAAGTGACGTCACTGGCCTCAGCTGAGGTATGTCCGTCTCACAGTGGACTTGTGTGTGTGTTTGAAACTCCAGTCCTCTCCCTGCCCCCCCACATACTCCTGGAAGGCTGTAAATAGCCGTTGATGACCAGCCAGTACCAGTAACCCAGTCTTCTGCATGCACATGTCTGAAAAAATGGCTGGCTGGACACTTAAGAACCCTTCACCCTTTTACCCCACCCTGTGTACCACCTCACCAGCACACCCCAAGTCTTCTGCCACCACAACCCAACACCACTTCTCACTGAAAAGCAACAAACTTGTTATTTCACAAAGCCTGTGCACACACCATACCAGCTGCTATCTTTCTGCGTGTTAATAACTGTGAATTCTGCATTGCAAATTTGGCAAACTCCCAACTAATAGCTAAATGAGTGCATCCTCCATTAGCTCCTGCACTCTCACCCACGTTGCATTATTACAGTAACCAGTAATGTAATTCTTGTGCATGACCGCACTGTATACCACACCTGCTCCCATACTTCGGCCCTACTATCATATGACTGAAACCAAGAGTAAACTATACAATGACTTGCCCCCATCTTCCCCCTTTCCCCTGAAGGCGAGGGAGTTAAACTACAATATGACGCATGGGGCGACAGGCTGATCTGCTGCTGGCCGGCACTATTTGCTTGCTCATTTACCACCTGCCCCAGCAGAGAGAAGATATCATAACATACTGCTCCTTATCTTATATTTAGAACTTCAGGCCCAGCGTTGAAATATTAAACCATGTCTCTAAACATGATCTGGTCCCTAAATTTAATCTCTTACCGATCTAAAAAGGACAGAGTGGGGAGCGGTGTACTCTTAAGCAAGGATTGTCACTTCCCAAGGATCCTGCATCATCATTATGCATGTCGTTCTGTGTGGTTCTTTTTTTAAATCTTGAAATATGTCTCTTGAGAAGGGGGAGAGTGTGCTTTATAGCCCTTCTCAAGGGCTCGGCTTTGGTCAGGAGGGGTGTGAATTTAGATGACAAATCTTACTTGTGTTTTGTTTGACATGCACACTACAGGCTGTCCTCGCTGACCTTTCAACTCTGAAAGTCATGCCACTCATCCAGATCTTTCTATTTGCCACCGCCATCTGAGAAGCATGGAAACTACAGCATATGAGTCGTGGTACGTACATACCACTCGGAGGATAAAGATACGCTACAAAAATGCCACCTTTCAATGCCATAACCACACCAACACTATTAATCTTCCATCACGAAACACCAGGCTACAGTGTGGGATATCAAAAAATAGTGAAGGGAAACTTACACAGGCCATTACACGCTTCATCTTGCACTGGTTCAAGCAAAAAGCCAAACTGCTCTCTAGCATGGATGCACCATAAATAGTGAATACCATGTATCATGTTGTTAGATATTATACAGTATGTAAGTATAGCCTACAGACGAGTAAGGTTAAACTAACCTGCTTAAGCCATATGCTCTGCAGGAAAGATGATACGCACAGCAGTGCCTGGACCAGCTGAGAAGCTCATTAGGAGATGAGTTGCATGAAGGAGTAATTGTATTGCGATAGCAGCGTGCGAGAGAGAACAACAGTAACATCTCCAAGCTTGGCTAATGAAGTGTTAATTAGCTCATGCAATTCATTCTGCTCTGTAGCTCCTGCTTGTTATAAAACTATTAGATAATGCTGTCGCTGATGGATGAGGAGATTGGAAGCACTAGCGTGCGCCTGCATGTCGTGGGAGATAGTCAAAAGACACAAACTGGATTAATATGTAACGTATATGATTAGAAGCTGCTGTGTATACACATAATTTATTATATTTATGAAGAAACTGTAATGTACTGCACATTCACGGGACATATAGCACCTTCAGTGCCAGTATTTATTTTATGTCATTATGTACATTTCATGGTTGTTTTTAGTTTTAAATTAAACCTTTAATTCCTGAATGTATTCACGTATTTTATACTGTTTTTCAAAAGGATACAGTGTATGTCACCTTTGTTTTAAATGCAATCAAATCATTTTTTTTATTAAAGGGTATTCTTTGTTAGTCAATACCAATGCATTGCATCCAACACGTTTTAATGTTTATTGCAGCCTCAAACACCACAACAACACATTTTTAAAAATAAAATGAAGTTTTGTTGAATTGCTAGTTCTGGATTATTGTTTCTTAATGAAGTATTTCTCTCGGTTTGTGTGGTAAATATTGGGACTATTATGGAAGCTCACCATAGGCTTTTCTGGAGAAGGCAGAAAGGGTACATGTCAGGTAGCAGCATTGAGGGACTTGACCGCCTGCCCCCCCTCACACCGCCCTCCTCCTACATGTAGCATCTGCTCTATTCCTCCGTCGTCGTTGTTGGCTGCCTTCCTCCCTGCTGCCCCCTCCGCGAGCTCGTATCGAATTATGCTGTTCTTCTCTTTCGTCTCTCTCCTCTCTTTCGTCTCTCTCCCGGTTCCTGCTACATCTGCCACCTGTTTACTAGGACTCCCACGGCTTTTATTGTGCCCCAGAAGTCTGTTCCTCCTGGGACAACTATTACCTGCTGTGTAGTTCACTCACACAGAGGTCCCTCCTGGTGGCTGATGTGTTGCATTGCAGGGAGGTGTGCTTTCTGTCCATCAACGCTCTGAGGTTAGCCATCGCTGAAAGATTTCTCATTGAAAGCGGTATCGAGTACAGTGAGCTTAATAAGTGTTTGGACAGCATCATGTTGCTACTGATGATATAATGACTCAGCAACTGTAAGATTGGATTTTCCACCATATCAGATTGAACAGCACAAAGACACAGGCCTGTGTAATGCCCCTTTTCCTGTGTTGCATTTAAATACATACAAAAAACTTATAATGTTATTTTATATATATATATTTAAGCTATCAGGAAAAGATTCAAATAAAAACCCAACTAATTCAATTTAAGGAACTCTGTAAACATCTGTACAACCTAAATATGTAATGTTCAACTTCAGTTATTTTAATAGTGCTCTCTCAGAAGCATGTGTTGGAGGATCTCACATCAAAATCATGTAGTTTGTATGCAACAACATGAAACCGAAGCAGAACAAGCACATGATAAAGAATGGCACGTTTCAAAGACACACAGTGACACCACCGACCACCGACCCTCAGCAGATGCAAAGCAAAAGTATCTTAGGAAACCAGTAAGATAGTTTTGGCATGTCATCTCAGTGAGGGATCCCAGATCAGGACACTTGAGCAGCAACTCTTTACTGTGAGTCATGCAGCCTAATTACTTCCTGGTCCATCTCTTGGAACAGCTGGAACAGATGTGCTGTTTTTAATCAATGCTGTCTACACAGGGTCTCTGAAGGCAGGATTTCCGGTGAAAACACACATCTTGTACATTTGGAGCAGTTAAATGTCTTGAGCACATGAGCCAAGGATGACTTGCAGACGTGAATGTAAATAATTTAGCTGTATATTCATAGGAGGTTTTCACAGTCAGAAGGTCTATTGCATTCTGTATTGTGGCTGCATGAAGCAACTTCAAGTTTTTGGTAAAACTACTTTCCTCAAAAGAATGGTACCAGTTTATAATCCCCTGAAACGAATATTCCTTTGACAAAATATGAACCATCCTGTGGTTTTACTGGGGCCATGACACGGAAAAGTGTTGTTCCAACACAAGGAAGCAAACAGCCTAATATTAAAATGAGCCTAACCTCAATTTGCATGGGATGGCCCTGACAGTCCCCAGGAACCGACCCTGGGAAACCCTGGCTGTGAGAGAATCATGGCCAAGAATAAGCGCGGAAGTTCATTCTTGACTTTGGAAAGAATAGGTTGACTCAAGGTCATTTTAATTATCATTATTATTATTATTATTAGTATTAGTAGTAGTAATGGTGGTAATGATATTATGTGGCTGGGGTAGGGGACCCAGAAATTACAGTTATGTCCCTCAACTGGTCAAACAAAAATGGCAAAGGTAACAATCATGGTTTAATGTAGAGAACTGTCACATATAAACACCGGTATTATCACTTCACTTCCCGCGCCGAGCGTCTTCAAAAGAGCCAGCGGGTCCCGTCTGAAGCAGCCAATCAGGCTCTGCCATGTTGGGACACGCCGGCCAATGAGCGCGCTGAGCCGGGAGGAAAACTCACATGGCCACGGAGAGGGGAAGTGGAGGAACAATGAAGCGGCTATCCTCCTCCTCCTCCTCCTCCTCCTCAACGTGACGGGCGGAACAAAAAAAAAACATATTTAAAAACCCGAGAGAGAGAAAACCCGAGAAGTTTCTGCGGAGGACTCGCCGGTTCAAGACTCGTCCCTCCAGGCGGCCGGAGAGCACCGCCGCCCGCCGACACTGCGCGACGCCCGGGGGGGGAGGGAGGGAAGCGCCGCTGAATTCCTGTTAAAAACCAAAACAAACCCCTCCGGTGGTGGCCCTGCACGCGGCCTGCACCCGGGGCCAAATTAACCCCCGCACCACCACCTCCTCTTCCTCCTCCTCCTCCTCACGTCAAACCGCTTTGCATACCGACTTCCGGCTCTCCCTCCCACGTCTGCATCAGCCGGCTAACGTGACAGGACGAGGGAGGGGGGGAGACACACAGAGAGAGAGAGAGAGAGAGAGGAGAGGAGAGGAGAGATACTGTATCCAAGAGAAAAAAAAAAAAAAAAAAACTTCACCTGGGAAGGAGGCGGACGTCGTGCGCGGCCGGCGCGGCACCGGGGACGGATCCGGGGCGGCGGAGCGAGAAGCGGAGGTTTGGTCTGACGCGACGGGATTTGCTCGCTCGGCGTGAAGAGGCGGACCCGCGAGCCGCCGCCGGCTTGTGTTTACTGTACGTGGAAGTACACGGGGGGGGGGGGGGGGGACGCTTCCTCCCAAACTCACAGGCCCACGCGAGGATTTAAACACAGCGCCTGATATCCACGGGCTTTATTTTTTATTTTTTATTTTTTATTATTTTGTATTTTTTGGACCGGGGGGGGGGGGGGGGTTCCTCCAGACAGGCTGCATGTGCTCCGCTGCGTCGGTGTTTCTCGGACATGGGGGTCCGGCTGGTCGCGGCTCGCAGCGGTCTCCCCTCTGAAACAGCCTGGAAACCCATTAGACACCATTAGTTTTTTTTTTTTTTTTTTGTTGAAGGTTGGGGGGGTTCTGGTTTCAGAGCGGTCCCGGCTCCTCGTTGACCCACGGTGAACTGTTATTCCGTCGGTGTTTTCCGCGCTCCGGTCGGGTTC
This sequence comes from Lateolabrax maculatus, assembly GCA_031216445.1. NCBI lineage: Eukaryota > Metazoa > Chordata > Actinopteri > Acropomatiformes > Lateolabracidae > Lateolabrax > Lateolabrax maculatus. The sequence continues at coordinate 7,187,079 of CM062207.1, forward strand.
GTGGCTGACAGCGAGGACCGCTCCTCGCCTCGCTGGGAGCCGGTAGGTTTAGAAACTAGTCTACTGCGGGATTTTTTTTTTTATTTTTTAATATTAACTCACTGCATTTTCAAGGTGTCTCCTTTTCTTGTGACACCACTTCTGCTCAAAAAGACTGATTAATATTATTATTATTATTAATATATATATATATATATATATATATATATTTTTGACTGGCTGTTGCCGTGTGACAGGGATTGCCCCCCCCTGCTATTTAAACCTCCATCCCCACTCCCACTCCCGGTCCCACGGATACTACTGAGCACATTTTTCCACCATGAGTTACATCCACAAGGTGTTGAATGTATTGCTACGTGGACTCGTCATCTATGCGGTACTGGGCTTGGAGTGCACTTACTCGGATGATCTGCCCGGCCAGTCGTCTGATGCTGCAAATGTGGCCACCACAGGTAAGCCCGATCCATGTCGGATACAAGTGTCTCCCCCCCCCCCCACCCCTCTCTCTCTCTCTCTCCCTCCCTCCCTCTCTCCCCCATCTTCTCCTTGCTCCCTGTGGGTTTTTTTTTTCTCGGGGAAAGCCGAGGAATGCCCTGCGCAGAGGCTTAATGGAAAGTGATGCATTTAATGTCGACATTCACCTTTTTTTTTTTTTTTGCCTCCTCCTCCTCTATTCCCCCCCCCCACCCCCCCAATCTGTTCATTGCCGAGGAATGCATGACATGACAGGAATGCAGGATGCTTCCTCACTGAGGGGGCACCAGTATTTACTGTGATGGTACCCTTCATGTGCCACCGAGGATGTTTTTATGAGATAAACCATAATCATGAATAAAGGAAGCCCTGCTAAATGCTGTCTGTTGACATTAGTAGGTGTTGTGTATCATTGCCACAAGGCCACAGGTGACCCCCCCCCTCTGAAATTGTGCTGTTGACATAACCTAATGAGAGGAGGGTTTCCATCTATTTGCATCTGTTTTAAGCAGGCAGTATTGATCGGTTGTTCATTTAAAAGGCTTTTGCACATGACATGTGCCTAGGTAAGTTAAATGAGGGATAGATGAGCAGAAGGCGCCGTTTATTTTATTTTAAGTGCAAATATTTAAGAGGGACGATGCAGATTAACACTGTTGCATAGGTGGAAGTTTTGCATAACATACACTGTATATAAGGCATCTAGCCCATGTCCCTGGTTTCAATATACACTATAGGTTAATTTAGGTTAAATCTATTAAATGAACAAATACATGAGGCAGAAAACCACCAGAACAGATAAGACAGGTAGTGTGCATGTGTATATATTGACTTAAAAATGTGTAGATGTTTATGTGTGCATGTATGTGTACCTGTACAGCATGTGACCAGTGGATCCATTCAAAACCTATTCAGTGTTCACATCTTTGTTATTTTTTAAAGCCGTTGTTTCACTTGAAAACTTTAAATGTCTGATAGAATATATTATATTCATTGACCGGCTACTTTAACCCACCTGACAGAATCAGACATCAACGTCGTGCTGATAAAGTTTGTTAGCTTTTGGACAAAGTCAGGTCGGCTGTTTCCAGTCTTTATGCTAAGCTATAGGCCGACTGGCTGCAGCTTCGTGCAGCGTGGACACGTGCGCGAGTGGTGTCGCTCTTCCCTTCTAACTCTCCGCAAGACCGCAAGTACTGGACATTTTCTGGAGCTTTCAGCCGCATTTTGGAAGCCTTCATCAGAGGACGGCGTTCGCTCAGTTGTCATGGCGATGGTGCAGTTGACCATCCTGGAAAAGAAACATTGGTTATGATCTCCCCTCCATATATGACCACCTGTTGTCACGTGACTGAAATTCCATATTTAGGTCATGTGATAACCAATGACAACTGAGCAAACCCCACCCACTGATGAAGGCCACCGAATGTGGCTGAAAGCTCCAGGAAATGTCCACATCTGAGAATTTGTTTGGTCAAAGATTTTCTACGGCCGATAGCGAACTTTCAGGCTTCAACCACATCCCAGTTTTTTTTTACATGCACACGTGCGTTAGTGAAACATTTACCTGCAGCAGATCTCCTTCGCTTCCCTCCGCTCGCATACCCTTAAAGGCAGATTATCAAGGATGAGTCAAATATGGTGTCGCTGATGCAACTATCAGCGTTCATTCTTTGCAATCGTTTCAAGTTTAAAATAAATGTTAATTTCAAGTGTTTATTTTTGGACACTTTTGCACTTTGGGCTGTTAGAAATATGAAATGAGTTCTGTGTTGTTCTGCCAACACTGACAGGACACTGTTAGGCGCTGCAGCTGAAGACGCACACACAAAGCCTTGTAAATGGATGCCTATAGACTCATCTATATATTTATGTTTATCTAACACATGCAGCGCTGCCTGTCTGTTAAGGCTGCTGGAGAACGTAATAAACCTCGTCCCGGACAGCTGTTAAGCGTTCATGACTGTCTGTTTACAAGCGTAAAGCAGCTCCTGAAAAATAAACCAGGGATATATACAGTATATTGATTAATAAGGCAAAAGGACACTTGCCCTTTTCCACAACAACAGCTCGGCAGTGTTGATATGAGCCAGGGGACCCCCCCCCCCCCACGAACAATGAGGTGTAGTGGATGCAGAGATGGTGGTGACTTAATACAGTGTCAGTAAACATGACCGTGGCGTTACCCATTTCCCAGCCGGCTCCCTGGAAAGGTCAGCTGCCTTTTTTTTTTTTACTGGTGTTGGCGTCAGGAGAAGAAAAACACATGTCTCTCTCTGTGCGTGTGTGTGTGTGTGTGTGTGTGTCCACGTAGCTCCTGCATATGCAGAGTTTACTTAATAGATTAACAGCTGCCTAAGTGAACATGTTGAATTGAATTGTTTGTGTTGCTATGATGCGCTTCAATGTCCTCAACTGTGGCTTTAAGGTGGGATTTCCTTTTTTTTTTTTTTTTTTAAAAAAACAGGTCAGTTTACAAGACTGTAACTTCTGAGAGAAGAAATAACACATTGTTCCTCTTCCTCCTCTGAAAAGAGGAGGAAGGAGTAGAAGACAAAAACACACCTTTGCTCAAATGACTACACTGATCTGGTCTGATATGACCAGTAATCTGTCTTTAGGAATGACTCATTTTGCCCGCAGGTACATTTGCTCACACGCACACGTGCTTTGGTTTGCGCGGCTATATTTCCAGGCACATTCAGTAGTAATGAAGACATTTATCTCCCTGGGAAATTGAGGTTAGAGACGAGGCTGTTGTTATTGAAGCAGTTTAGGGTTCAAAGCTGCCATTTAGCATGCTGCGAGTGGTGAAGGGGGTGAGGCCTGGGCGGGGGTGGGGTTTAACATTTGGTGGGTCAGGCAGCTCCCTTGTGATTTAGGATCTTCAAAAGACCAGGCCAGACTTTAAGAGGAGATTAGTTTCAGAAGTAAAGCAGGGGACGGCGATGGGTGATGATTACATAAGCGTGCAGTTTGTTGTTTATGAGCAGATGTTAACTTTGACAAGAAATAAATAATGTTAGAGTTCTCTACTAGGCCTGAAAAGTGTAGAAAAGTGACTATAAAATGTTAAATTTCAACAACAACGTGGCTAAAGATTTGTCCATATGTAGACTATCACATTGTGTTCTTTTTTCTGACAGATAATTGTACCACAGTTAATAGTCATTTCTGAAACCAGCTGTCATTATACTGAGCAGCAGCCAACATCTTTTATTGAAGTCTAGAAAAGGTATGTATTTAAAAGAGAATAGAAAATGGCTGTTTTTTGTCTTCCAGTAACTTCCTTTATCTTGGAAGGAGGACAAAGATGGATCAGGAGCTGGGGAAGTAATTGATGTTGGCGTTACAGATAACCAGTTGCACATGATTTGAGCTGAGTGTCACGGTGCAGAGTTGTTTTTGTTCTTGTGTTAAAACTCATTTTGCACTCTGTCTGAGTTGAACTAACAGGACATCTTTCAGGGTTTGTCTTGCCTTTACCAGCTTGTTCCTCACTGTGGGCCTTTTTTAGTTGCATAGGGCTCTTGGTTTATCGTGAAACTACCTGCATGCACTGCAGTATACCTCAGACTGAGAGTTGGCCCGTGAGCCGCAATAGGCTCTTGGGCCAACAATAGGAATCATAAATCATCTCTTTACACCTTGAGGAATAAAATGGGGCTGGGAAGTTAGACAATCAACAAAACCATGCAAAAGCAAAAAAGAGGATGAGGCATTTGTTAAGGGGATGTCTCTGCTTGCAGTGTGAACGTGGTCTTCCCCTGTTTTAATGGTGGTGTGTATTTAGCTTGTTTGGCGTTTCAACAAACAAAGCCCTTCCCTCTGTCTGCAAGGAACATCCAGTTCTCAAGTAAGAGGGCCAGCTGAATGATAGTGGTCTCAGATACAGGGCCTCCATTTGGCATAAGCTTTACGTAACTTACGGATGCAGGAACTGGCCGCCGTGGGTTCAATTACACAGGCTGAAATTTAGTAAAGCAAACACGAGTAGATCTTTATCACACCCTACTGTACATGATCTATAGCGCCGCCACTGAGATTTCATTCAAAGCGTGTCCAAGTTTGGAGAGGAATTCACTGAACATTGCTTTGCTCATGTATCTAAATCAGAGGGGACATCGGATATCTCAGAAGAGTGGCTACATTAATAAAGGGATTTGTTTGGAAAGGAGGTTCAACATTTACCTATCTCGTCAGTGCTTGTTTAAGTACTGCAGAGAGCATAGGGATTTGCATTTTGTGATACTTCTGTTGCTGCTGGCTGGCCTAACACACACACACACACACACACACATATGCGCGCTTGAGGAAAGACTCAGGCTTTCTTACTTATTGTGGTGTCGGAGCCCCAGAGCGAGTTTTGGGTTCGCCCCGGGGGGCTAATAGTGACAGAGTGTCAGTGTGAACGTGGAGCGAGTCATAATGTCCTGGTTGTGGGGTGTACAGACAAAGCCATTTCCTTTCCCTGACTAGAACAGGCTGTTCTGTAGGGTTCTTCAGGAGCCAACAAAAAAAAAATGACTTTGTTTCAGAAGTCAAACTTTAAACTCTGCAGCCAACCCTGAGAACATTTACATCTACGTGAAGTGAGCTGAATGCATTTAAACTAAATTGACCATTTCAAAATATTTGCATATTTAATTACTTAAAGCTTCACTAATAAATATTTTTCTGGCCACAATAAATCAAATTGTTATGTGTAATGTGAAAGAGGTTGCTTGTAGTGATGAAACCACAGTGAATTATCACCCGACTGTAGTATCCCACAGCTGAAGGGCACCAAACGCTGCACCGTTTGAGCATCTTTCAGCTCATTTTGGTTTTGGTTTTTAACGGACCACAAATTTAATGTTTTGTTTCAGCCTCCAGGCAGTCATTAAGTGGCCATAAACACGACTCTAAATGAATGAGGATGTTGGTCTGTATCTGCTGGATGGGTAAATAGGCAACTGTTTGCCAACAACTTTGCCATATCGACTTTATAAGTTGATAAAATGTCAGTGTTGTGTTTACAGCTTGTTTGTGCTGCACGTAAGTTGCCAAAAAAACTCTATTAATACAGCTTTAATGTAAAATCCATCCGTCCAAAAGAGCGCATGGATCCAGTTATAGATCATTGATAACCTTAAACGAAAGGCCCGGCGTTGCGTCGCCACACTGACGCCGCTCTGTTGCCCAGTCGGCTTTCCCCAAAAGTGGACAGCTGCTGCTCATCTCAATCAAGGGCTTTAGGGTTGTGATCCCACCTAATGAGGCCCGTCGCCAATCAGAACGGACCCCCCCTCCCTCCCCACCCCCGGTGTATTTATAAAGCCCCCTGGTAAAGTTTTCCATGTACATTTTCCATCATGCTCCCTGTTGTGGCTGCAGCAGGGTTCAGAGTGCTCCTTATTAATACTGAGATCTGTCACCGCGTCACTGGGCCGGGCTGACTTTCAACTGGGCTCACCAGGGAGATAATGGGGCTTTATTTAATGGTTTACCCCACTGTCCCCCCCAGTCACCAGCCATGGCAGAGAGCAGAGTGGAGTTGAAGTCACTAATAAGAGCGGAGACAAAGAAATGGCCTCATTGTTAAGTTGCTCATCCCCACTGAGGAGCTATTGTTCTTTTTTTCCCCTTTGTCCAAGATGCAGCTATTTCTTTTTTAACATCTCCTAACACATATTAACTACCTAATTCAAAATGTCTAATTATTTAACACTGTATCCCTGTCAAATAACATAAAAGTTACAAACAAATGTTTGTTTTACATTCTTGACTCTCTAATGTACACAGCAGTGTGTTCTAGATAATTCATTCATAAGCAGACAACACCAGCAAGCTGATTCACTCATGCAGAAAGCGTTTCGGTAAGAGATGTAGGTCACTGTACTCAGCTGTGCAGTGTTTCCTGCTGCGAGTAGGCTACAGTAGCAGAGCTGTCTGCCCTCACCCAGCCCGGAGGGGGCTATTGTTGTCCTGCCGCACTTTAAGGTGTTGATCCCCCCAGCTGGCAGTGCATGGGCGCTTAGCTGGGTAAGCACTCTGTGATGGATGCAACTCAAGCGGGCAACACTATGTGCTAAAAAAATCCGCAAAAATATACATTGATGTATGCACAAACACGTGTAGAAAAGACTGCTGTAGGTTCCTTTTTTCTCTCCCACTTCCTCTGTATTTGCCTGTTCTCAGGTACAAACATTGTAGTGCTGAGACAGTCAGTTGATTAAGCGGTTAGTAGACTGAAACAAAATCTATTTTTCAGTCATTTTTGAAGGAACAATGCCAAACATTTTCTGTTTTTTTTAACTGCTACATTACAGAATCTGCAACCCTTTCTCTGGTTTATATCAGTGAAAGTTTGTTTCTTATCAGTGGTTGGACAAAACAAGCACTTTGAAGATGTCACCTTTGGCTCACGGACACTCTGATGGCCATTTTTTCCCTGGGGTCACAGCCTCGTCCTGTTATGAGAGTGACATCCTGCTGTGATAATACTTGTCACCTTAACACAGGAAGAAGTCAATGCCATGCCCTTTACAGAAGCCTAAAATTGTTGCTGTAGCTTTCTCACTTTGCATGTCATTTCCTTGGCAATCACATGTATCTACTGAAGCATTAATGTTTTCAGTGCTGAAGACAAAATTTTACATTTTATTTGTTGTGAGTTCAAAGCGATTTTTAACCTCCAAAGGTTTAATTCAATCTCTTTTTGTTTTCCATTGTGAGACTAACTGTGGAAGTCGGATACTTTTGAGTTAAAGTAGATGTTTGACTATTTAGAAATGGAAAAAGTGAACAGATTTCACATTTTAGCCAGAGAGCAAATAAGCCAAAAGATGTTATGCATAAAGATGATTTTCCATTAAAATTTAGGCAAATTGATCTATATACTGTATAGTTGATTGGGATTTAAGGTTAGATATTGGACGGGACAAGCAGTCCCCTCCGATTTCAGGGACTTTCCCTTGGCAAAGGGCACATGATGTGGTGGCCTGGGCAAGAGGGGCAAAGAGAGGTGTGGATTTCTTTGGTATGCTGTCCCCTCTCAAGTCCGTCTCCTCCAGTGTTTGACGTTTCTCTGACCTGTGCTCATAACAAACTCATAGACGCCAAACGTAACAGGGAGACTCAGGCGCAAATGTAATCAATAAACAAAACTGGAGAAAAAGCAGCACAAGGATGCATGACGATGTGCTTTTACGACAAAATTATCTATTTCAACTAAGTACCTTAACTTAAAGCTGCTATGGACAAGAAGAAACAAACTGTGTGTAATGTGAAAGGGTTTGCTCATTGAGACGAACGTGCATTATCACCCAGTTCAGCAGGGCCCCTCAGTCTATGGAGCATTTTAGCATCTTTGAGCTCATTGTTTTGGTTTTCCGACCTGCAACTTTACCGTTTTGGTGCACGCTCACCTCTCTCATCAGCGTTGTTTTCAGACGCAGCAGGCAGCTGTTTTCAGTGAAAAAGCTCTAAAGGCCGACCGTACACTCCGTGTCCTCCACCAAATGGCAGACAGACAAAGTTGGTGACTACCTTGTGAACACAGTGGAGCATTTAGGAGCTAAAGAGCCAGACATTTCCCTCAGAAGTTGGTGGAGACCAAAACCGAGTTAAAAGGGGGGTGAAATTAGATTTACATTCATCAGGTGGCCAGGAACATTATGATGCTAATGTTGCTCCATATCGGCTGGATGTGTAAATAAGCAACTTTAGTTTACCATAACAACTTAAAGAGTGATAATGTGTCTTTCCGTTGCCCTGACAAGGCCAAAGAAAACAGTCAATGCTTGTTTAAAGTTTTATTATATCATTTCCAGGGTTGCTTTTCAATCGATTAAACATGGATTTCTATTGATTACAGAAAACTTGCTTGACAGTTTCCTGGTGGATGTAAACTTGAATATTAGTAAAATGAAATACGAGACCCAACTATGCAGCATGCAGCTGAACTGTTACTTCCCCGCGTGTCTTGGTTGGGTACTATAAGGCTGTGGTGAGTTGACTTCTAATCCGCCTTAGTGCTGCTAACAGTAACATGTCCGGACCAACAGGTGGGTTCTCAGGAGCCTCTCGGCCTTCCCTTGATCTGTTCCAAAATGGACCCAGTTTGTATTACGCATCAAAGGACCTGATTACAACAGAATGACTTTCATTTGCTTACTTCTCCTGCCTCTCCTGCAGCAAGTGGGTCAAAGGTCTGTCAAAGGAAAGGTTTACACTTTCTGTTTCACTTCAAAATAAGTACCTTATGTTTTGTTGTAAGGTACAGGCAGTTGGTAATAAGCACCTTGTGGCCAGTGAGAAATGTAGCTTGTTGACATTCTTCCTTTGCGTCGCCGCTGTTAATCCTCAGCATGGGTATTGAATCTCTTGCGTAACTTGGCTGCTGGCCTCCTTATTTGGATCGAAATTCCACAAATTTACTTTGCTATTGTCTGAAGTGTGTCGCTTATTCTTAGCTCCCATGCCGGCGTCCGTATTTAGGAGCACCAGATTAAAAAAGCATCAGAATCCTGTCAAGCAGGAAGGTAAAAGACATGCACAGGAAGCGGGCAGAGAGCCAAACCTGCTGTCTGCTGTCAGCTACAAATCACCCGGCCCAGACATTCCCATGCCAACGCAGTGAAGGAAGTGTCCGAAACCATTAGATTTATCTTTTAGTGCCTCTTTTCAAAATGAGACTGACAAAGCGTGTCCTCGCCCACTGAGCACACAGGCATCGCCTTGTTTTGACAAACCTCAAAGGTTTTAAAGGTAGCAGTAAAAGTTTGAACAGGCTGTTCTCAGTGTTCCTCTCCGGCACATAAATGTCATTTTAAATCTTTCTTTTTCAAGGCCGTTCAAAGGTCCGAGCTGTGGATTTTTGACAGTCCAGAGATTTACAATTTGCACACATCTTGACGGACGCTCCGGTAATGTAAGCTCCAACCAGATGTAAACGTTAGTGATGATACTACACTACACCTGCGCTAAGAAAAACAGCGTGCAGTACTTTGTTTCTTTAACTGCTCTTCACCTGCTTATTTTTAAGGTGCAAATATTTTCCTTTCAAGGACGTGCCAGTAATAAGATCAGGCTTCTTTCACGAAGATGTACTTGTATTATGATCCTTCATATTTGAAAGATAGAAATAATAGGAGCTGCATGGTGTAAAACTGCAGTCAGTTTGCACAATACAGTAAGTGTCCAATGTGAAAAAATAAATAATAAAGTGGCTCAAAGTCACTGAGTCAAATTGCAGCTAATCTAAAATTTTGAGTCAGATTACAATATCTTGTTGGTCAGATTGGATTGGTGAAACTCAAACACCAAAAATGACGATGAAAAATTCCAACTTGAACATCCATGTTACCAAGGTTTAAGTTTATAATCTGCCTAATGGAAGAAGAGAAGCAAATGTAACCCTGGTGGTCCAGAACTGTAAGTTTGAGTTTTTCACATCTGAATCCACCCACTCCAACCGATAAGCAGCCTGATTGTTGACTTGTCTTTTAGGTAAATTCTTGTTTCAGAATTTGACTATTTAATCATTTATTTTTAAATATCGGACAATATTTGAATTTATAAGCCCTAAAATTGCAAGGACCATAAAGCGTTCAGCTGCTTATACGATTCAAATGATTACAGCTGTTATCTGCTTCCATACACATCTGGTTTCTTCTTTCATTCCTTTTTATTTGTTTTACCAATTCGTGACAAGGTCAGGGAACATTGGGTACCATAACCTAACAGAGATGCTTCTCAGAAGTCTAGTGGGAAAGTCTTAACCCCTCAGTTTTCCTTTCCTGAGGCCACAACTCAGACGAGGAACACTTCCTCCCATTAGGGATTATCCAGGCCGAATCTTTCGGTCACTTGTGTGCGTGACATTTTATTTTGTAATCACTGCTGTTCAAAATGTTTGTTGTGCAAGAACATTGAATTCCATTACTTCACGGCCAATGCATGTTGAGTTCATGATGCTTTTCATTATTCATTGTTCATTGTTAACTTTTAAAGTCGATCATATGATCTCTTCCTCGGTCAAGCAATCCGTTCCCTGCCTTGCTTTCTATAGACATACAACCCATTAACCTTATATCCACAAGAGCATGTCGGAGGCAGAGCGAGCTAATTAAACGGCCTCTTCTTGCCTTTTCATCCTCTCTCCCTGCTTTTCTTCCTCAGACCAGCCACATATATCACACATTTCGTATTCGGGGCTGTTATTGAAGCATTCCTGGGATGCCCAGGCGCAAGGAGCGTCTCCTTTTCTGGAAGTTTTAAGATCCGACTTGGTGGGCCTCCACACGTTTTGCTCTAGTTGACCCCCCCTCCCTTTTAAGATGTGGCCTAAGCAGAGGATTACTGATGCCCATTAAGGTGGTTTAGATGGGTATGGGATACCCTGTTTCAGTGGAAATGAGTTCAACAGGTCAAAGACAAACTGCTCTCTATCCCTTATTGAAGCAAAGATAGGGGAGTAGAAGGCTTTTATCTGTTAGGGTTAGGGTCAGTATGTGAACTGTTTTAGAGTCTACTTTTGCAGCAGGAGTGCAAACTTAAAGGTGCCCTGTAGAGTTTTCATTCAGTGTTCATCTCAAAACAAAACAGGGACCAACTTGTAAAAACACTGATCCGAACTCTATGTGTGTAGAGCCTTAATGAGTGAGTCAGACCTTTTATTTACATTGGTTTCCCTCCTTAACTGCAGTTCCCTGAGCTGACCCAGCTCCACCTGTATAGTTTGCACAACCTACTGCTTCTTACCTTCAGCAAATTGTGACAAAGATAATACGGATCAGGTTGGATCAGGTTTAGTTGAGGCATGTCCAAAGTCTGGAACCTAGACACATGTAGCAAGACTTTGTTTTGGCTGGAAATAGGACTGTGTAGGTGGCCCTGAAGAAATCTGAATCATGTTCGATGCACACACACAATGGGGGAATTATGCGTTGGCACTGTGGTTTTGTGTTTGCCTATTGAGGATTCTGCAGCGACAACTTCTTCTGCCATGCCCTCGGGCACCCTGGGGAGTTAGAAAGCTCACCTGTCAGCATAGCAGTACCTCAAACATGACAAAAACCCTAAAGCCTGGCAAATAAATAATTATTTCTTTTTGCAAGTGCATAAAAGCAGAGAAATCACAGTTGGATAGAGACGTTCGCTGTCAGATTCTTTGCCTCCTGGAGGCCAAATTCATTAAAGCCACCATGAGCCTTTTTAAGAGTTTCCTGTGTCGCTCCGTTGAATATGTGAGGTCCTTTTTTAAATGTACTCTCATGACGCGTCCATTTTAACAGCCTGTGCAAACTGAGAATAACATACAAACACTTTCTGTATCTTGTTTCTTCCTCTTCAACTAACTACCTCTCTTTCTCCCGCACCCTCGCTCTCCAACTCTCTGCACTAGTTGGTGGCATTTGTAGGCGGCTAATGATATTTGTGTCTTATTAATGGCTGCTGATGAGCTGAAATGGTAGACTCTCCCGAAGCTTTATTTACTCGCCTTTAATACTGACCCGTCAGCTTGACTTATGACACTGCCATATGGGCACTGGTTACAGGGGACAAGTCTGGTACACATTGACATCACATTCCTCCTCCGCCCCCCCCCCCCCCCCCCCCCCCCCCCCCCCCCCCCCCCCCCCCCCACCACTTTCACTCAATTTGGTGCATGCAATTAGTGTATTGAGTGCAGTGCAATTAGGGTTTTATTTACAAGACACACAGACGTGACTTTAAAGTCATCACAAGATGGGGTCAGACATGTGAGTGGCCCCTAAAGCAAAGGTTGTCAAACTCAGGGCTGCTGAGGGCATCAATAAAATGCCATTTATAAGAATATACTTAACATCTCACTCATCACCCATATGGTAAGTGCATACATCATAAATGCGTGAAAGCTGATAAGAGTCACTGGGTGTGGACCTTGCTGTATGGAGAACTGAGTGACATCCAAGCAGCTGGTTGGCCTCAACTTGTAGCCGCTGATGTTGCACCAGGGCAGGGAGGTCATGTAGTGGACAAGGCAAGAAAAAAAAAAAGGTGTTTACCAGGATGTTTAAGGTGAAATTGAGTCTCCCAATAACCGACCAATCCTAAGCTTCCCATGTTTTCTTGACAATCAGCTTTCCTACCTTGAGGAAAAATGTAGTAAATATCATCTAAATATTCATTTTGTGACAGGAATTATGTCCTCAGGTGGTAATTTTGCTTGTTTGACTTTATTCTGAGGTAGTTATGTTGAGCTGCCATTGAATAGTATTGAAGTGATTCTTGACATCATTTAATAAATAAAAAAAAAACACAAGATGGGATTTTAATATGATATCAATGAATATAAAATTAATTTGTGTCACTGTTAGGCTGTACCTGTAAGTGACACAGGTCACTTTTTACTGTCTTTAGTGGCACTCATTCACTCATATAACTTATATTGAAAGTAATTACTGTATAGTGCACTATATTGCAAATAGGGAGTGATTTTGGACACAGCCCAGGAAAGTTCTTGCTCGGCTGTGATTGCAACATAGAAAAGGGACGCGGCTTAGGATCATGTCAGGTTCTAAGTGAAGCTTTGCGGCTGCATACCTGCTGTAGCTGCCCAATGAACCACTAATACTGTACGTATTAGAAGGACATGTGCTTTACATAGTTGTTGGGCAAAAGAAGCCGTGTGTGCATGGGACTACTGCTGCTGCTAGCAGCTTTTGTCTGAGGGTATCTGAGATGCTCTCACTCGTCTGTTTAACATGTGCCGCGTTTGCTGACACGTTCTCCAATCTGCTTCCTCGTGACTTCATCCCGGTCTGCTCTTTGAGCCTGCCGCCTTTCAGCAGCAGCGCGTGTGAATAGGCGCTGTATGTGTGCGCAAGGCGTGTATCTTTGGTGTCTTTGAAATGTCTTCTGTGTTTGTACACGAGAGAGAGAGAGAGAGAGAGAGAGAGAGAGAGAGAGAGGGGTAGGAGAGGTAGAATAGCTGAGGACACAGGACGCAGTTCGCTGGTAAGAAGAGGCCACTTCAGCCCCCTTGGCACCCCAGAGTCGCATGTCAAGCCCATCACATCCTGCTATCTTAATTCCACGTCGCCACTGCCCACACCCACCCGCTCCCCTCCCGCCGCCCAGATACTCTTACACCGAACCTGGCTCCTCTCCCAAGATCAGGTTCGAAGGGAGGTGTGGGGACAGGGGACGTGCCTCCCTCTCCTCCCAGGTGGGGCTACAGGGGGCTGACATGAAGCCTCCACCAAACAGCTACAGGGCCTTGTGTTTTCAGGCTGCAGTTGAGAGAAGTCGGATCTTGTTTGTTGAATATTTAGTTTGTTGTTAAGTGACATTCTTTTACAAACGTCCATGTTTGACGGTGGAAAATAGAGAGTGTGAAATGTGCCCAGATTCTTTAGTGTCATATTGTGCTGATCAGGAAAAATGGTCAGTGAAAGTGCAGAGAAAATTATCTCAGTACATTCTGTCTTAAGTCAAAATGGGTCACAAGTATCTAGTTTTGTTTTTAAAAAAGGACTTAGTAATTTCCTAAGACAGCTGGTCACTGTTGATCTTAGCAAATGTTAAGCAGTAGTAGATGTTGCATTTGTTGGGAACTGTTTACAGCTGCGGATCAATACACATTTGGTTCAATACTTATATATATATTTTTTCTGTTCAGATAAAATACCTAAAAGAGAATTATTCTGTGGCGGTTTTTATGGATCACATGCATAAATAGAAAAGTCCTGTCATACACCTGATCTGAGTTGAGTAAGAGAACATATGAGGTTTAGAAAGCAGAAAAACTAATTTTACTCCTGTCACTTCTGTCATGTTACCACATCAAACCTGCAGGAGAAAAGGTTTATCTGACACTTTGTGAAGATGTCGTTGTCTTACATTTGAACACACCCAGGATGCAGTGGGGTTAGGGAGTTAGGGTCTTCTGTATCGATTCAGTTGCATAAACATGATGTCCGGATGTCTCCAGGGACCGGCTTCAAGGAAGTCCCCCCCCCCAAAAAATCACCGTAAACACATCAGACACACACTCCTCCCTGTCTGCTTCTCCTGTCATCTACTTAACAGCTTTCTGCGAAAATAGAGACAGGACCTTCTTGATGACATGCATATTGTGCAAAAAAAAAAAAAAACCCAAACTATTTTGAAGTGTTGGAATTCACTTTAAAGGAAGCAGCTGACAGCTAAATGCTTTTGTCTTCAGATTCTTTTGAACCAAATCTGCCGCCCTCTGTGACAGCTTGCACACATTTGTGAGTTTCTGGCAAAGTAAATTACTGTACAACTGCTTTCCTGCTGTGTGTGTGTGTGTGTGTGTGTGTGTGTGTATTTAACATCTGCTTGTGTGTGTTTGAGCAAGGGAGACCTCTGCCATTGTTGGGCTCTTACATCCTGACAACTGGGTGCCTGATGGGTTAAAAATAACCCAGCGCTTTCCAATTTTGTCATCTTTTGGGACTGCGTCTCCCGGCTGTTTTGATATTGCGTGCGTCCCCCCGGAATGCTCGGGGTCACCGGCGGCCACTTCCTGTCACATGCTTCCTCGCTGTAGTGCTCGCAACTGTCCCTAAACGTACTCCAACATACTGAAGATAGGACTCCAGGGAAGTAAAGGCTCTTCCTGTCATATTTCTGAATTGCACACTAGGTGGCCCAGCCTAAATACCGTCAGTAAATGACAGCGTTTTATCTTAGAAATGTTTTTTTCCTCCATGAGCTTCAGAAGATAAGTCGGTTCATGAAAAGTTCTGCACACATGCAGAACAGAATTAGGCCACCAGTATAGGAAGAAATCACAATAAAAAGAACATCAACATCATAGCATGCTTTCACAACTTTCTGTTATCAATTCTGATCCCTCTGCAAAACAAAGAATTCAAGTTGAACAGAGATTCACAATAGGTTGTGCAGCTGTGTGTGTGTGTGTGTGTGTAAAACACAAGTTAAGTATTTGAGTTTTATGTTGGTTTAAATAACCAAACAGTCAAATAGATATGCATGCTATGCAAACAACAGGCTACTGTATGTAAACTGCACTGGCTAAGCTAAGCAAATGCCTTATGTAACTCGTCCTCAAGCGTCGGACACTGCTGAAATACGGCTGGTTTAGAAAGCTTTGTTGTATTGATAATCTTTCCTGTCACTGATAGATTATTATTGGTTATCTTAAAGAGGGAAGCTAAGAAATTAAAGTGTTAACAGGGTTTTTTTCTTTCTTGTTTAGTCCACACTGTGCCATCATACCAGGAAGTAGCTGGTGATTTTCTAATTGCAGCAGCTTAGTCAAAACACAAGTTAGTTATTTTTTTTTCAGTGCTCCACATCATCATCTTAACAGGTGGAGATTTTAAACTGCTGTATCTGTTTACACAGAAACAAATGATCACTGTGTCATCCAAACCCTGCGGCTGTATCGCTGAGAGGCCCAGTGCAGTGGCAGCACTTTGCCAATGCTGGTGTCTTCATTTGACATGGACATCCTCCCCAGTGTCCTCTCATCCAGACTTAGCCCGGGCACACGGCCAATCAAATGTCTCCTTTTGCGTCTTCTGTGGATTGCCAAGTGGCAACTCTATAACTAACGTGTCAAGTCTTGTTTCGGTAAACAGATCCTACATCAAAAACCCACAGAAAATGCCACATGGTCACCTCTATACACTACTGCACATGCACATACATGCATCCAAAATAGTTACGACTCATTTGCAACTTTTTTGCAGCATTTAAGAGTAGTGAATGTATTTTTATAATGTGCTTTTCAAATATAAAAGGAATAGTTTGATATTTAAGGAAATCCACTAATTTGCTTTCTTGCACAGAGTTATACCACAGATGTGTCTCTGTGTTCAGTATGGAGCTAAAACCTAAAAGGTTTTTGAATTTGCACGAATGAAAATAATTGCTTTAGGATGCACAAACTCAGAATCAAACAATGTGTTTTATAGTCACAAAGAATTGAATACAACACAATTATCTAACTTGTCTCTTGTTCACATTTTTTTTTAGTTTTCCGGTTGCTTTTTTATCATCCAGATAGCTCTTCTGATAAACTACTTGTTGCCTGCAGCATGTGTTTGGGTGGTGTGTTGCTGTCCACTTGTTGTGTGGGTGTTGTTGTGTCTCCCTCGGCTGCTGCGCGACTTTGTGTTTGGTCTGAAACTGTTGCCAGACATGGGGCATCATTATTTGTTGGGCTTGGACAAGGCCTTGGCACTACTTGGGCTGACATTAAACAGGCGGTTCAAATTGTTTCTGTCATTTTGTATCCCGTTTATGGATTATAAATACATCATATTTACGATCGTGACTTCAATCTTCTTAAGATGTGGTTCTGAACTTGTATGTAGGCTTCTCTGTACGCGTGGGTGATTGTGTATGAGCGTATGCTTCTGTGATTGTGTGTGTGTGTGTGTGTGTGTGTGTGTGTGTGTGCGTGTGTGTGTCTGTGTGTTTTGTGGCTCCACTGAGACAGTTTGGCACTTGGCCAGCTCAAACTGTCCATCGCTTAGAAGGCTGGAAGTAATGGGCTCATTTTCCCAGTGGGGACGGGACGGGGACTGAATAAAAACAAAGTGGGGGATGCCTGGGGACGCTGCGGGAATGACAACAGCACACAAGAGAGCACTTCAGAACTCACTTCATAACTTGTCTTTATTCCAAATCACACAAGAAGTGGTGTGCATTTTAATAAATGCCTCGAGGGCAGCTGTGGTCAGCCCCTTGGAGGCCGGTGGAGTCACGCACCACTTAGGGGATGCACACAGGAGAGAAACGAGTCCTCACTTATTCTCCAAGGAAAACAGATATTACGTCAGGGACACCAGCATCTTAATAGTCTTTGTTTCAAAACCACAGCCGGTGACTCAGTGTACCTTTACCTGGAAAATACTGTTTGCCAACACGTAATCCACATACAAGTGTATGTATATAAATACTGCTGTAACTAAAAGTGACACGAAACCGGGGACATTTGCAGGTTGCTTATCTGTGCTCCTGACACATAGTTGGGCGATGGACATGGGATCATTGTGTGAACCTCCTGCTGCTGCTGCTTCTTAACCTTCACCTGACCCTTCATCTCTGACCGGATCTCTTTTTTTTTTCCCTGTAGACCCCTGTCTTATAGTGATGCCGCCATGCATAGGCGAGGACGACCGCTTCAGTCTGGATGCGCTGCGGCACATCCACAAACAGCTGGACGATGACAACGACGGGGGGATAGAGGTCAACGAGAGCGTGGAGGTGAGCTTTGTCCCAAAACCTGTGGAAATATAAAAATGTGACTCTTTATCTTTTAAGACAAGGTGTAAACAGGGCTAAAACAGAGTTTTTTTTTGTTGTTGTTGTTGTTTTGTTTTTTTCCAAACTTGATTGGTTCTCATGCTGTGGCCCTGAGAAATCCAGCATTTAGTAGATCAATAGGTTAACCACAACACTTGTATATGTTTCTAGTGTTGACACAAGAATAGTTGCATGTCAACTCTGAAAGTGGATCACCACATAAAAGTAAATATTTAGTTTGCAAAGCTAACAGTGAGCAGTGGAAGTGGGTCAGGCTTTGTAGCTGTCCCAAAAGTGAGATAAGTTTGAATACTAAGCAGTTAGTCATCAGAGGAGAAAGCAAAATTGTCAGCATGTTTGGATTTTAATTTATAATCACACGTGCGCAATATATACACACATATATGTATGGTCACAGTACCATCCTGCCCTTTGCACTGCATAACTGATAAATTGAGAAAAAGGCCTTTTTATTTGAGATTTTGAGCCTTTCAGTTAAACCAAAACACTTAAAGACTGGCAGTGTGTGCGTTCGTGCGTGCAAGGGTGGGTGGGTGGGAGTAACGTCTGGAGGGAGAAGGGACAGATTTCTGTGAGTGACTAGAGGGGAAGAACTGACACCTGAGAGCACTCCCTGACCTGCCGTGCCCTGCGTCTCTTGGTAATCAAGGACCTCTTACATTCAAAAGAAACCACTTGGGTCCATGGTCACATTCTGTGTGTGTGTGTGTGTGTGTGTGTGTGTGTGTTGGCAGGAGTCATTTTTAACTGACTGAGAAGTGCTGGTGTGAGAAACAGTTATACCCTGCAGCCCTGCAGTGGCCCCTCGGTAAAGAGCGGGACGCTGTATGAGTCCTGTCTAAAGACCCCCGAGCACCGCAGTGTTAGAACTGGCCCCCGGCCCACATTAATGCGATGTGTGTCACTGATGTATCACTGATGCCCGTATGTGCTGTACTGTATAGTAGTGTGTTACACGTCGCCCCCTGCCCTGGTTTCACCCTTTGTCTTTATAAGGACAGTGAGTCGTGGCCGTTTCTTTCCAGCAGAAAGCCCCAGTTGTTTTTGGCCGACGCTCATTACTGAGGATTTCCAAGCTTCTTCTCTGGGCTCCAGCAGCGGGCGGAGCAGGGTTTCATAAAATGATGGATGTTCCTTTCACCAAATTAGTGGCTGTCTAGCAGTTAGTTTTATGAAAGAAGGTTATTATCACGTGACCAGGAGCGCAGGACTGAAACAAGTGCATTTTCTCTTGTCAGGTTAACTGATATTAAGTGAGAAGACTTCTGTTCTTTGCTGCAGGTGTGACCGTTTTAGTCTCCCAGTGTTGAAGATACAGTATACTGCATGAAGAAAAACAAAGAAATTGCACAGCCATTTTGAAAACTTTCAGATTGGCTACTGACAAAAGGCTTCAATGTAGGGTCATACCAACTGGCATTATGTTGTCATCATGTAAAACATAATGTCAACTGAGCATAAAGCTCTGAATTTCTTTAAAAATATCAGAATTACTAAATGTAATGATGTAGTATCGTTATTAGTTATATACTGGTTTTACAGTTATTGATTCTGTCCTGTATTGTCTGCACCTAAAAGCAGTTATCCTTGCATTCAAAGTTGATTAAAGAAGAAAACGGGTTATGTTTAAAATGCACCATGTCAACTGATGATGAAGTAACACTATGACCTAGAGCATCAGATGAAGCTATTAAAAATACATGAAGAAAAGCAGACGGATGAGTTGAGCTCCTGGGCCTTCAGCATGGGATTATGAGATTTGCTGTACATTTGTACACTTAAAATTCACTTAAAAGAGAGTTCACCATTTATAGTAGGGTCGATCCCTGTCTCCTCCTGTCTACATGCCGAAATGTCCTTGAGCATCAAAAAAAAAAAGGAAAGTCACTTTAGACACTTTAGTTCCCGTACATATGTCAGTCTCTGCTTGGCAGCGATGAATCGAAAGTAGTGACGAGGGTGACGAGTGTGCAATTGGGGACAAGACCACGTCAACCCCTCACCAACCCCTCGCCCCTTTGCCACCTGGCTGAAACCTTACACTCCAAGTAAGAACTCATCTGCTTTTCCTTCTCTTATTCTCTCTCCCAACCTTTATTCCATTATGTATAATGTTATGTCCGTGATCAGGATATCCAGTTTTTCATGGCGTGCATTTCAGAGATTCTTGTGCTGGTGGTAAAAATGACACGAGTGGTGATATATGGTGGCAAAGACACCAGTGGCTTTTGGTTAATGTTTACTTGTTTAGGTGTGTAAAGCACGTTGAGCTGTAAAGGAAATTATTTGAAATATAAATTATATTGTGTATTTGGAGACATTTCTGTTTTAAAACCGGTGTGTTTTTGGAAGTGAACTAGACCGTACATAGGGTGAAGAGATTAAGAGGATGTTACAAAGCCGTTTTTTAAGGAAAAATACAACAACAACAACAACAACAACAACAACAACAACAACAAAAAAAAAAAACACCAAAAAGATAAATGTATTCAGCAATACTTCACTTACTACTTATTTATGGTATTTCGATTGCTAGTTATTTGTCATTTCAAGTAATCCATGAATAAGTCATTGGCCTGTTGTGCAAGCTGGGCTAACATGAGTAATTAGTTTTTGCAATGTAATTTTACGATACACTATACAGTAATCGAATGGCCTTATCAGTTGTGAGTTACCTGGCAGCACTGAAACGTAATATTTGTTTTAACCTTAAAATTTGTCTGTAACTTAACAACGATTATTGTTGCTAAGTTACAGGGAAATGAACCCTCACAGACATAGTAACACCGACCCATGTTTTTACAGTTTATATCACCACATAGATAAAACACAGATGATTTACAGGTTGCTGAGTCATTGACATGAGTCCCATTGGTCACCACAGCAAAATGATCCACTAAAACGCCTCTGCACAAAAAGAGCACTCATTAAAATGTGTACTTACACATATAGACACATTGTGGAGTGATGAGACGAGGACAGCAAACAGGGGAAGTGGTGAGGTCAACAATATCTCAGTTCCCTTCACAACTACTGCGTCACATCACAGAGTTGTCAGTCAGGATATTGTACAAAAAAGGCTTTGGCCGCATTTGAAGTTCATATTTGGAGCGGAGAGAGTCGTGGATGAACACAAATAGCTCTCTAGTGAAGCAAAAAATAGATTTTTTTCAGAATCAGTTGGCATGATGAGAGTGAAAAGCGTTTTTTTTTTTTTTTTTTTGTACGATGCAATTTTACCCACATTGCCGAAAACACTATATGATATTTGAAGTTTATTTGTAGTTCGTCTCCAAGGAAGTGATTGGTCTCCGATCAAAACTGTCAAATCTTTCTCCCCTCCCTGTCTACATCAGCCTAAATGAATACAAATCAGAAACTGGGACCACCTGACAATGTGTATTTATAGTCTCAATATCAAAAGTAATCACTTTTTTTTTACCATCTTAATCTCCAAAATGTGCAATATGAGTACTGTGGACGAATTTTATTGGGAATCAAATCCAGCTGTAGTCCTGTTAAACATAATCCGGTCTTGGATTACTCTGTGATTCTGGGCGTCGTCAGGGGTTTTGAGTCGCATCCGGGTGTCTGTTGCTGAGCGCAGTCACAGGGGACGGCAGGTGCACGTCCTCTCCTCGGGGTGCTGGGCTGCGTGCTGCCCGTCTGCCAACAAGACGCTCGGCCGGATCGTGTTGCCCCGCTTTGAAATTGCAAGAACCCAAACCCAGGTCACAGCAGGGGGCGATGGTGCCGCTCCTCTGTGTGTGTGTGTACTTTAGTAGTTCCTGACAGGCCATGCATAACAACTTGGTGGAAAAATTAGACTTGTGTGTGAGTTCTACATCTGTGCAAGCACACTGTATATATGACTTACTTGTGGTTAGGCAGGTATGAACAGAAGAAACTTGAGGAAGCTCATGGAGCGTCTAGGTTGCATCTATAGAAAGGAGGAAACTCAGAAGGTGTTTGTTGACTTGTCTGGGAATGTACTGGGAACATTCAAATGAGGGATTTTCTATTTTTATGACCTACCGATTTGAATGGAGACATACAACTCGCATTACAGGGTTGGTTCAAAAATATATTATCTGTCTTCTATCTTCTATTTAGCACTTTGCTCAACATTTTGAGAAATGTGGTCAGTTGCTCTCTTGGCGAGACGAAAAGATTGATATCACCCAAATCTCTGTGTATAAAGCTAGAGGTAACTGAAGTAACTATTGTGGATGGGCGCCGTGATTCCCTGCAGTCTTGAAGTCACCGCACCCAGACGCTGGTCACCAAGAAATGGTCGCGGCACAAATCTCCCCTTGCTGTCTTTTACATTTCTGTTTGTGTATAAAATAAACAATTGAGATACAGTGTGTTAATTAGTGAGCTTCAGTGGTGCTGGCAGACATATTTTGAACTTTGTACAGATCCAGGCTAACTGTTTCCCCCTGCTCCCTGTCTTTATGCTAAGCTACGCTAATCGCCTCCTGGTCCTTGCTCCACATTTAATACACAGACATGAGAATAGTATCAGTCTTCTCATCAAACTCTCAGCAAAAAAAGTGAAGAAGCCTACTTCCCAAAATGTGAAACTATTTCTTTGATAAAACACTCAAAATGAGTTTCCAAAAACAGTGGTCCAGTGTCTCTGGATAATCCACAGGCCTCACTGTGAACAGTTTATATTGGAACAGCTTTCTACCAAAGAAATATTCCATGTGAAAACTGTTGACAGCCCTTTTCTGTGGATCATCCAGAGTAACTGGGACATTATTTTTTGCAAAGAGAAGTCGCCGCTAAACTTTTTTTAATTCTGTGAGCACCGTGAGTGAAAGTCCATAATTTAAACCCTCTAAAGTCAAAAAGTACAGACCTCTGCCGCTGCGGGGATAAATTAATAAAACCCAGAGTTGATGTCAGTCTCTGAAACATGCAGTAAAAACCTCTTACAACAGAGCACATTATTATGCAGAGACACCCGCTTTGATCTTGTGCAAAGTAACAGGCCTCACTGAACTCCTTCTGAACACTCAAAAGCACGAGGAAGATTTTATCATATGAGTGATGGCTTCACAATTGATACTTCCCAGCTGTCATGTGTGATAAATCAGTTGTGCTCCAAGTAGATCACGCTTTTCATAAATCATATCAAAGTATGGCATACTTTTTGTCCCAAATTTATACCAGATTAATAAAAATTAATCAGTCTAATAATCATCTTCCTGCAGTTTTGGGTTTGATTAATCTTGAGGTATGTTGTGGAGTAAAAGAACATTTTATGATGATAGATAAGCGGTGGATGTAATAACTTTCAGTAAATTAGTTGAGCAGATGTGGACAGATGGACTGATGCATTAGATATCAGGGGTGAATACAGTCACAGTTGAGTCATGGTGGAGAGAGCAGAGGCTCATGGGAAGTGTCTCGGACTCAGCGAGCTCCCTCCAATCTGGAGTCTGATGAGAACAAAAATGTCTTTGTCTGCGCCTGCCTGTGTGTGACCATGTGTCATGCCCGGCCTCTGCCTCCGTACGTACAGAATATTTACCGTATCCTTGTCTTTTCACGACTGACTGCTGCTCCTCAGGCAGTTTACATTTCCTGCAGGACGTTTCTTCGACATTTCAATAGGCTGTAATTGTCACACTGTCTAAACTGTTAACCACAGAAGTTGCGAGGCTCCCACACAAAGACCTATCTTTATATGTGCGGCTCACCACATATTTTATCGGACTCCACAAAGTGCCACAAAGCTGTCTTTGACCATATGCAAAGCTGCTCCGCCAGTCTGCCCGCAAGTACAAGTTTCAGAATGAGATGGCGGCACGTGAACCAATTGCATTTACTTTAATACTCTAATCAAGCAGCTTTTTGTAGTTTTTTGGAGTAATCTTTCTTTAACAATTGCAAATAGTTTAGTTGGATAATTTGTACGTTATCTAATAAAGTTATCAATTTACCCAGTTTAATTTGAGATGAGATTAATAAAAGAGTTTTTTTTTATAAATGTTTTACTATCAGAAAATAAAATGAAGACAGTTGGAATAATTAAGAAACATGGACATTTAAATGCTTTTCTCTTATGGCCATAAAGAGACACAACCGTTCATTCATCAGGCCTTTTCTATTCTCGTTCTGGCAAATGTCCTTGAAGATGGCATCTTTGCCAGCAGGACTTAATTTCTCATAAAGTACGGTGAGCATTAATGGCTTTGCAAGACATTTGTTTGGACCAGTATTGCACACTTTTTGGTCCCTGCAGTGACTCAGCAGACAGTTGGTTCCTTTAGCTGGCTCCTGGCTTGACGTCAGTGAGAAAACTCATTTGCATTTGTATTGTGTATGAAGAAGGTGGAAGAAAAAAACACCGGGCAAAGTTTTCACAGTATTTTGTCCACCACTAGTGTTCTGAAAGAGCTTTTCAGACCCAAATGGGGACCCTATAAAACCTTTGACGTGGGTGAAAACAGGCTATAAAAACAACTGAAGCGTTACTATAGGATTATTTTAGGGTCAATATAAATCAGTAGTTTCTACAAGCGATCAGAGTTGAAACCCTTTCAGACATAAATTCCCCTGTGCTCTATTACATCATAGTATGTAGTGTTGCATGATTTCAGAGTGAAAACAAATAAAAGAGTTAGATTCTTGAAAAAATCTCAATACATTTACCCGATTTAAACGAATCTTGTATGAAATATTGTATTGTTTACTAGTGAGAAGGGATGTACATATCATTCAGGAAGTTATGAAGCTAGATAAGCGGCTATGACCGGTCACACGCAGGTTGAGTGTGTGTTCAATATCCGCATCACACACCAGGTTTTTGTGTGAAGGTTGAACTGGACCGCTGATAAAAGCGCTTCACATCACCCTCATGCCACAGGCTGAAGTTGAGATTCAAGTGTAGGAAGAGGTCTCGAAACATAGGTGTCTTCCACTCTTTTTTTTTTTCCCCAATATATTCGAGGCATGACACTGAACTAGCTCAAGCATTTCTGGCTCTTTTACGATTCCTATTACTGTCCTTCAACACCAGCAATTCCTTCAATGTAAGTGTTTTTCCTTTCACAATTTTTTCCTTCACTCTGACAACTCAAGTATCATCCCTTCCCATCTCTGGAATGTGAATCTACATATGAGTGCACGTGCCAGGAGTGAACCTCACAGACGACATTTTTTTCACCGTCGTTTCTTGATCACAGAGGGAGATCTTTTTCTGTGACAGGAAAAATGCGTTCAGGGCTAGAAACATTTGTTACACACTGACACTGAATACACAATGGCAAGCTCACAGCAGTCCTTCAGACTCTCAGCGTAGATGTGTGAAAGTGCTGGTGGATTTTGAAAAGGAAGGCCACGTCTACATGCACGTCCCTGTCAGGATAAATACAGTTGTCCAGGATTAATGCTTTTGGGAATACTCCAAAGGGATTTTGGTGCAGTCGAGCATTGATAACTTTCGTCTTATTGCAGGCACATGGCATTTTTGTTTTTCAAGGCCTGCTTTTTTTTTTTTTTTATAAATCAAGTCAGATGTGAAACTCATTGATCTCTTACTGTCACAACTAACAATGGTGTGACATGTCAGAACAGCCGCCGCTACAACGTTCAGTTCACGCCGTAGTCTCTGCGTGTTGCTGATGAGTACAGCAGTTTTGTACTCCAGAGTCAAAAGGAGGCTCTGAGTTTGTACAGTAGCACCTTGTGTCTGCTGCTGATG
This sequence comes from Lateolabrax maculatus, assembly GCA_031216445.1. Taxonomy (NCBI): domain Eukaryota; kingdom Metazoa; phylum Chordata; class Actinopteri; order Acropomatiformes; family Lateolabracidae; genus Lateolabrax; species Lateolabrax maculatus. The sequence goes on from CM062207.1 coordinate 7,212,562, forward strand.
TGAACAGACAGTGCATGGTAGCACTACAGACCGCACATTCAGCTCCCCACGTACCACACCTAGGTCGAAAACTCGGGAACTTTCAATTCCTCTGTGTATTTACAGTTTCGCCTCGGCATCTTTGCTGGTGATTCGGCCAGCTAAGCTTCTCTTTATGTGTCCCTTTGCAGCAATTAACAGCATCTAGCTGCAGACTTTCCTGCTTCCTGACAGCTTTTATTATACATGTCATATATTTATATTAGATTGTTGCATGCGACTTCAGCATAGCTTATCTAGAAGTAATCCATGGGATAAACAAACAAGCTCCGGGTAGGTTTCTTTACTTTCTACACAATGTCTAAACACATTTTTAGGGATTTTGTTGGACCAATAATTTAGGCTTCTTAATGACGACATGTCTTATTAAGAGGATGTGAATTTAAAGAATAGACAGATTTTTGGAAAATATGCTTGTTTGCTTTCTCGCCGAGAGTCAGATGAGGAGATCGATACCACTCTTGTGTGTGTGCTAAGGAGCTACAAAAAATAGGCCTACTATTAAAGACGAGTTGTAGTTTTATGGGGAGGCACGTAGCTGTCTCCCCTTGTGTCTGCTCTAACTCTAAACTAAAACTTTCATGGACTGCTGCTACAATGAGGATTTACATGAATATGAATGTATAATATGTATGTTGGTAAAGTGGACTCTCATCTTTTCTGTCATTATGGCCAATTTAAAAAACCAACACTCTGTTGTAAAAATAATCTAGCTGCAATGCACGGCAGAGTATAATGTTAGACATTTATTTAAATTTAGGCCAATCACTCCCAAACAGGGGGTGAGTGTTTTTAAGGGTTAAACATTTTAAGGCTAAAATTCATTATAGAAACTTAACATTAGCCTAAAACTCATCCATCCAGTTTCAGTATAAATAATGTACTGTAAAGCAAACCACATCAATGTTTTCATTAGTCAGGTCCTCCTTTAACTACCGTTGGAAAAACATCAGCAGCATATAATACTTCAATGCAGTAATAAAGGCTAATTAGTTAACTAAAGCAGGTATGGTGTATGAATTAGAAAGGAGGTATAATGTTTTTAGTTTATGCCAAGGCCACACACACATACACATAGTGCTACAAGATGAATGCTTCGAGGTGTTTGGTTGTCAGCCATGGTCCTTTCCCCCGTTGTTGTTAATGCTGCTGGTGTTCTGGCAATTCTTTGGTGGGTTGGTGTGCTACGGCTCTTTCTCTGCAGGGGCATTTAGTTCTGAGCTACCAAAGGAGAGCAGCCGGAAACTAAAAACACGCGCACACACACACGCACACACAGGTGGAAGTGGTGGGTCGCTTTCTCTTTTCAAAGTCCCTAAAAGGAAGAAAGGAAAGCAAAAAGAAAGTGTGTGTGTGTGTGATCCAAAGCCAGACTTTTAGGCAAAGCCAACTGCACAGCTCTCTGTCTGAACCACACGTGGACATACACGAGCACAGCCGTGTGTTTCTCCCCCTGACTTCTTAGTAAAAAAAACATTCCTTTTAAAATGTTGTAAACCAGTAAATCTGTATGTTTCTGCGATGCCGTCTAACTAAATTCTACCTCTCTTTATTCCGTAGTTTATAATAGAAGATATGAAGCAGCAGCAAACCAACAAACACAGCAACCTGCACCGTGAAGACCAGCACATCACTGTGGAGGAGCTGTGGAAGGGCTGGAAGACCTCTGAAGGTAAAAGCAAGAGAGGTCAACTGCCTCGGCCCCAAGGTCACTCACATGAATACCTCTAGCTTGACTGCCCTGTTCTAATAAGTTGTTCTAATTAGTAAGAAAAAGGAGGGAGACAGAGCCTAAATAATAAGCTTAAAATACTGTTGCTGCAGAATAACAAACATTAACAAAATAGAAAATAAATTCCAAAGCTGAAGGGCCGAAAAGACACCAATTACAAGTTTTGTTCATTTTTGGGAATCAATTATTCACACATTTCACATATTTATTCAGTCCCATTGAAGAACAGGCAACTCACTTTACTATATAAATACACCAAACCACATGACACCGGTATGGTGTCGAACAAGTAACGAGCAGGTGAGACATCCTCTTGACAGATTAATGTAGTGGTTAACCGCTGACGATCGCTTTGGTAGAATCCTTGTCGGCACCTTAAGAGACCCTCCAGTTCTCTGATAAGTCAAGTGGACTTCTGCAAGCTCGAACATGCTGCGGCAGGTAGCGAACAATGATAAACACTCAAGGGCATATTCACCCAGCATGAAGTGGCATCTTTTATTTTTCTCTGCAGAATGTGTAATGGATTATCTAATGATATAAAAGTATAAGTTAACAGACGCTGATGTACGGTTGAGAACTTTTTTGTTTTTTCAAGGAACCCATCTGTGATTTTGAGTCGTCATTTACTGTTAGTATTTTAGTTATCAGGCAGCTCAAGGGCAACTGCTTTTCATTTTCATTTCAATCACACAAACCTTCCCTTCTGCAGATGGCACCGTGAAGTTAGATTTAATCATATTATTGCAATTAATACATCTTCAAAAACATGGTTCCTCCACTCCCATCTCCTTCTCCTAGTTGTCTTCTTATTTGAATTTCAGATGGGGACCACATTTGACCCAAAGTCCTTCTCTTTCTATAACAAATTTCTCATTCTCAGCCTGAATGTACCAGTGTTTGTTTATGACTCTGAAAATATGTGTGGCACTACATCTAAGTGCTTTTGGAACAAGTTTTTAACGTGCACTCATGCTTTCTCAGCCTTTGAAATAAATACACACTTGGCAGAAAATAAACATCCTAGCTTTTGGTTACGAGATTTTTCTGCTACATGCAGGGCCATTGCCACAGAGCAACCACAACTATACACACTGGTGTCATACAAACATTTGAGGTTTTTCTGTCTTCAGATGTTTTTTTGGGGGAGTAATTTATAAATATTGGATAAACTTGTAAAATACAATGAATCGTTACAGGTTAAACCAATGTGTTGGTAGTGATTCCTCCTTTAAACACCATTTAAACATCCCTTCTCACCATTTAATTAAAAAAAACTGTTCAAGGCTCAAAGTGAAAGGTGAAATTAGTAATATTTCATAAAAGATGGGATTAGAGGAAAGTCCGTCAATTTGTGGAACAGAACTAGTTTTTAGTTTACTTTTTAATCATCGCACAAACCTCTTAGATTTATCTTGTGACCCTATGGAGGGGGTCCGACCCCTAAATGACCCCTTATGATAAAATATATAATAATATATCAGTCTGCGTAATGAGTACATTGATACATTAAGTAGGTTTTGCTGATAATAATTAATTTACATTTACTGAACTAAACAATCTTAATACTTCCTCCACCTCTGTTTATCCTCTGTGAGTTGCTCTTGAGCTAAATGCTCAACAGTAATGTAATGACCTTCATCTTTTCCCTCACCCTTACTTTACCTTTTTCCTGTCCTCTCTCCTCATCCAGTCCACAACTGGACCGTGGAGGACTCGGTGCAGTGGCTGAAGGAGTCGGTGGAGCTGCCGCAGTATGAGAAGAACTTCCGGGACTTCCGGGTCACAGGGAACACCTTACCTCGGTCAGTACAGCTCGCCTCAAAAGACGTCTTACAGGAGCAGTAACACGACACATATAATCTGTGCAGTGTCGTTTCTTTGCCTCTAATTAAGATGTTCTTGTTTTTCTGGTTATTGGCGTTTTGTGAGCAATGAAGTGTGTTTATGAATAGTAACACTATAATAGTCTTTGATACAATACCCACAAGCACCTTTAGTTTTCATTACTCTGTTTAATGCTGCCCACTGCTGGTCATAAAAGGCAACACAGGGGAAAAAGACATGCTCCGAAAAAGGTTGATTCTTTGCCTCAGTGTCTTTTTTTCCCCCTTCTCTTGTTGTAAAGGTTTCTCAGGGCTTGTAGATATATCTTTTCAAGGCCAGATAACTTTTGCTATGCGATCTCAAATGCCACCATCATTACAATCTGTAAATGCTGTGTACTTAATCATAATGTGATAGTTTAGCAGGGTTCCTACGTATGGAAGTGAGTACGGAATTTGATTTTAGTAGTTGGAAAATATTAGTGTTTCCAGACTATTGCCCCTATTCTGTTTTTCTAAAATATAAAATATAAAATTCAGAATTGCTATAAAGAATTAAAAATTGTGGCAATATCTTTTAATTGCACGTGTACTAAGCATCATAAATAAACCAAATATTAACCTTGTCTGTTATGCAGTTATGGCGTTATCAGAAAAGTAAACACACTATCTTTTCTGCACAAGGAAACCAGAACTTTATGGCTGTGTTCACTGATGTTTTACATGGGCGCAGTGAATAAACAAGGCCGCACAGATGCCATAAAAAAAAAATGATTTATGATTATAGGTAAAATTATTTTTAACATAGACTAAAAAATAAGGGGGAACAAAAATATTTGTGGTATTGTAATACTTATTTACAAAATAAGCATCTAGCTTTTCTTACAGATATGGTGACATGAAAAATCAGAAAGACCAAGAAGTCTGAGAATTTGAGTCTGTAAAAGTATGGTATTGTAAAAGCATGTATTTTGAAATGGAAAATGTGTAGGAACGTGTGTAGTCCTTTGAAAGCACACAACACGTATCCCAAATTCCCTCGCACAGCACGGTGAAGATGACATTGTGAGCAGAGTAATCTGAGTGCCGACATTACAGAAGAAACTCAGATGTTTGTGCGACACTTGTGGAATGTGACTCGCTGCAAACTGCATGTACGGCATGAGTAGACAGAGGGGCGGGTGGTCGGGGGCGTTATTGAGGGGTTTCATGTTACGCCACGGGGCTGGTGGGCGCTGACTCATGAAGTGATGTCACAGAGAGGGGATACAGTTTCCACGGGCTGCCATGTTGTCTGAGCCATTTAAGATGGTGGTGGTGGACGGCGGGACAACGTCTTAATAGTTCAGACGGGGAAAACAATTTGCTGGAGCAGTTTTCTTCACTGCTGTCACTGAAGTATCTTTACATGAGCTCTCAATTCAGTACCCCAACTCAAAAGAGCAACCTGTTACTGTTTGCAAGATTTTACCTTTGTTTTCTATCAAATGTATTTCTTTAGACTTTTACTGGCTCACACAGCAGGTCCAGTCCCGTGTGTTCTGATATAAACTGTATATAAAGATCTTTATATACAGTCTATGATTCTGACCGAAGCAGCCAATCGTACTTATTTTCAGAATTTATATATAGTTTATGTTTGCAGAAAGAATCCTGTGAAAGGAGTTGAAAAGTTTTCTCAAACATGTCGTTCAATCACTGATCTTTTTATTGAGCTGACAACATTAGACTATTAAAGTGATGTTTTCTCACATGTAGCCTTCTTCTTCAATGAGGACACTGTAGAAAGACATTCAGTATTCAATGCTGATTTATCTTTTTCTCTGTATTTCAGAATAGCGGCAAATGAACCGTCGTTTATGTCGATGCAGCTGAAGATATTAGACCAGCGGCATAAACAAAAACTAAACCTAAAGGCACTTGATGCAGTGCTTTTCGGCCCTCCTCTCCGTAAGTATGCCCATACTCTCAAATTTTGCAGCCAGGAAAAACTAAATGAAATACGCAGTATTTGCTAAAGCTGCCCATCTTCTCCTGTTCTTCCCTCCCTCTGCAGGTCCACAACATAACTGGATGAAAGACTTTGTACTGATGGTTTCCATAGTGATTGGTGTTGGGGGCTGCTGGTTTGCTTATGTGCAAAACAAGTCCAGCAAGGTGCACATCTCTCAGATGATGAAGGATCTGGAGAGCCTGCAAAATGCTGAGCAAAGCCTCTTAGACCTGCAGAGCCGGTAAGAGAAGGAAATGTATTAGATTTATATTCAAATGTGAATGTTCACATATATAATGAGATAAGGGATGATTTTCCCTTTCAGAGCAAAAACCTCTTCTCCCTGTGTGGAAATTGAAACCTACACCATGCCAGACTTTATGTTCCACACTCGTCCAGTCTCATCTCGTCTTTTTTTCCCCCTCATCTCCCAGGCTGGAAAAGGCTCAGGAGGAGAACCGGACGGTGGCCGTGGAGAAGGAGAACCTCGAGCAGAAGATGAGGGATGAGATCACCGGCGCCAAAACAGAGGCTCACAGGCTCCGAGAGCTGCGGGAGGGCGCTGAATGTGAACTCAGCCGGCTCAAATATGCTGAGGAGGAGCTAGTACAGGTAGGACTTGCTCCCAAATGCAATATGCAAACAGATTTGTCATTATTCAGCTGTCCAAATGCACAGTATTTACACGGATAGCTAGTATATGGATCATCCCTGTATATCAATGTAAATGTATTCATTACTGCTGCTGAAACACTTTGAAATGAAACGATTAATTTCATATTTTCATATTAAATTACACAAAATACCTCCTTTGCATAACCACAAGATTTCTCCATTTCCCTTCACATAAAAAATACAGCACCAATAAATCAAGTGTTCCTCTTGGTAATGAGTTCTCTGCTACGCAGACGAGTTGGGATCGGACTCATTTTAACACAGCGAATTCAGAATTTAAAAAGTAAACGCAGTTCATTTGAAATTCAACGAGTATCCACCTTCACTTACAGTATTTGATCAATGATCCGACGGGAAAAAAGGTCTTAAATATTTCCCAGTGAATTTAACCTGGACCCTGATGTCCCCCCCCACCCCCTCTCCGTGTAGGTGCGAAAGGCTCTAAAGCGAGCAGAGAAGGAGATGCAGTCGGAGCGGTCGGTGCCCGAAGCTCTTCAGAAGTGGCTCCAGCTCACGCACGAGGTGGAAGTTCAATACTACAACATCAAGAAGCAGAACGCTGAATTTCAGCTGTGCGTCGCCAAAGACGAGGTAACTCCATTTATTTATTATACCACAGGATTGTAAGAATGTAGTGTTGATGCTACACGGTGAATTTAACTTTCCTCACTTTGGGCTCGACTTCCTAAGGCACATATCCACGGACACTGCAGGAGACTTTTCTGTCCTGGGTGCCAACCAAATCAAATCTGCCATAATCACACCCTACCTACTTTTTTATATTGCCTGTCACAAACTGAAGTGCACGCAGCTGTGCCTTGCTCGTATCTTTTTGTCTCCACCTGGTAAAAGAGCAGCAAATCATGTTTATCGCTACTTCCAAGCTAATAGTGTAGTGCTGGGCTGCAGAGAGAGCTCAGTGCATCAGCTCTGCTCTCTCGAAGACACAGTATTGTTTATCGCAACCTGGCTGGCCAGTAGTAGTAGTAAAAATAGCAGTAGCAGTAATAGTAGTGGAAATATCAGTCTTGAGCTTAACACCTAAAATGGAGAAATGTGTCTTAGGAAGTTCAATGTGAATCAGGAAAATTAGTTTTAATCACATAAAATGCCATATTACAGATTCATATATTTTTGAATTCAACAGTTAAATATAAGCATGATAGATATAATTGCATGTTTTAATCTGACACTGATCTCTTTAATAAACCACAGTAAGTCAGCAGAATTTATATAATTAAATAGTTTATAGTTTTTCTTAATGATGTGACCAAATTATATTTTAATTTGCACATTTTTGTCTTTGTTACTTGCATCTGGCAGAAGTCTTTATTGTTAAACTCGATTCACCACATACCTGCAGTTTAGAGAGTCCCTTATGACCTGCAATTAGGCTTGTTGAAGAGCTGCTAACAAACCCGAGGGCTTCTGTGAGGAGTCTGTGAAGACAAAACAATATTGTTCTGGTCAAAATAATACTTTGAAATGTTGTGTGTGTGTGTTTTTGAATCTTAGGCAGAGAAAATAAAAAAGAAAAGGGGTTCTGTGTTTGGAACTCTTCATGTAGCCCACAGTTCATCACTGGACGAGGTGGACCACAAGATACTAGAAGCAAAGTAAGTAAAAAACTCACACATTAAATGTGATAACACAGCAGCTAGAGAAACCAACATGTAAGCACAGGAGAAGTCTTTGTCCTTGATCTGTGTACTTTGTCGGCCACATCTGTTAGGCCGCACCTATTGATTTGCAATAATGTCAACCAATCGCTTATTGTCAACCGCTTATTGATACAAAATGTTGCAGGAAAGGTCCTTGTGGCATATTGAATGCCAGGTCATGTTGTGATGGCATGTTATCAATATGGCGGTATGGAAATCTTCAGTCAGCCGTAGTGTTGTTTGCAGTGTCTTTTACTTAGCCCAAATACATTAATATACATATACAGATGTATTATTCAGAATCTACTGATAGATCAAATGAGGCTTTTTGTCCCATTTTACATTAACAGTGACTTTCATGTTCAGGGATTAAATTCATTCCCATCCGAGCACTCACTGCACTGGAAAGAACCCAAAGAACCCAAGCACTGACAATATCCGACTGTTCAATGTCAAGTTCCTGCACAGATTTGACCACATAATGTTATTACATTTCATAGGCAGAGACCAGAAGTTTTATTCCAGATATATTAAACATATTCAGGACTCTTTTATAACCCAAGGACTGCCACTCCGATAAAGAATTCCTTTGTGTGCTAAAGGAAGAAAAATCACATGAAAGAGAGAAAATCTTCTGCATGACCACTTTAATTCACCAGTTTCAAAACATAACAAGCCTGTGTGCCAAAACTGTCTAAATCCTGACGAATCAAAGCAAAGACGGCTTCTTACCGGGTCTGACACAAGAATTTGAACTAGTATCAGAAACGAGATCACAGTAATGTTCGCCAAGTACGATAAATGTGCAGCACCCCCTCCTCATTCATCTCTTTGTTTTTTTTTTTTTAGGAAAGCTCTGTCGGAGGTAACGGCGTGCCTGAGGGAGCGGCTGCATCGCTGGCAGCAGATTGAGAAGCTCTGCGGCTTCCCTGTCGTCAATAACTCGGGGCTGCCGAGCCTGACGGCCAGCCTCTACTCAGACCACAGCTGGGTGGTCATGCCGCGAGTCTCGGTGCCTCCGTACCCCATCGCAGGGGGAGTGGACGACCTGGACGAGGACACGCCGCCCATCATTCCGCAGTTCACAAGTGAGCGGCGCTTTTCTAGTGACGTGAACGAATGCAGAAAACACGCGGTGAAGCAAACTCTAATCTTCTCCCCCCTCCTCCTCGACTTTTCCCCCCAGCGACCACGATGATCCGGCCCTCGCTCACCCGCAGCAGCAGCCTGTGCCGTTCCCGCCGGAGCCTGCTGAGCTCCCCACAGTCCTCGATGATGTCCCCGGACCCCGACCTGCTGTCCATGGCCAGCTCTTCCCTCTCCTATCGCCCCGAGGCAGACGACGAACATATCATGTTCAGCTCGGATAGGAGGGGGTATGTAGCGGTGGCCGGAACACCGCGGAATGGTTTTACAGTTTGGACTCACAGGTGTTTTATCCAGACATTCACACTGACGCTTTCAGGCTTGGGGGTTAAGTGGTGCCATTTGTTATTGGGTGCCATCTAGTAGGTGGAGGATGCATGAATTACCTCTACATGACACCATAATTAGTTAATGTCTAACATAATTAATTAGCAAGATCTTATCTCCACTTTAATTCCTGCACTTTGTCCCCAGTTTGCTGTACTAACGGGTCAGTAAAGACTAAACCCCAAGAAAACTCAAACATTGGTCATATTCATGTTAAACGCACGACAGATATAACAAAGAAAAACATTTAGTAAAACGAAAAAACAACCAGCAAAAATGTAACCTGACAGCCTGACAGGTGCTTAAGTCAAAGTTTTAGTAAATATGTAGTAGTAATAGTTTAAATAGGATGCCCTTGTAAAGTGAGTACTTAGTGTAGTAAGCGTTTTCTATAAAAAAAAACAAAAAAAAAACACGGGTCATAGCCATTAATATCACATAATGAACCCTAAGCAGTTTCTGGATTTGGGGAAAATTACGATTCAGCTATATGCATGTAGACGCAGGCTCTGCTACAGATTGGGAAATGTCACAGGATCTGGGTACTTGCTGACAAACGTGATTCAGACACAGGGCCCCTTTCCAAGAAAGGGCCATAAAAATGCTTAAACTGTGCAAATTCCCTGAAAAAACTGTTTTTGCAGTGAATCATATTACCAAAACCAGTTGAAATGAAATGAGCCGGTTGTAGTCACATGATTATTTTCTGTGGTAAACTGTAAAAATTCCCCTTTGTAACGTAGCTCTACACTCCACTCCAGCCTCTATACTGACGTAGGATGAAGTAATTACTGTTGTTTGTAATCACATAAGATTGATACTAGGACCTTTAATTTCATCCTATATTTTAATGTCTAGGCAGACATGATGAGATTAAAATCACAAAGTCGAAAGGTCCTAATTTGACTCCCAGGTAAAACATATCCCATCAGAACATTGTAGAATTTACATCAACATTTTGCCATTTGACCAAAAATCGCAGCATTGCTCAAACCGCTCTCCTCTCGCAGGGAATCGGCTCAAGAGGGCAGCTCCGACACGGACTCTCTCAACTCCTCCCTGGGCCGCAAGCAGCTGCACAACCCCGGCTCGGACACCCCGTACCGCAAGATCTCCCGCGAGGAGCTGCTGCTGTTCAGCCAGAGTCCGGACCTCCCCACGCCCAACACCTCCACCCCCCACACCAGCAGCAGCAGCAGCAGCAGCCTCAGGGACTCCACGCCCCCCCCGCTGCCTCCCACCCCGGCCACCACCCCGTCCGGCCCGCCCTCCACCTCGCCCTCCCCGGCCCTGGAGCACCACCCGTTTGCACACAGAGGCTCGCCCGACCTCACCCGCATCCTGCCCGAGTCCCAGAGCGCAACCTTCTCCCAGGGGAGCGTCAGCACTCAGACGGGCAAGGGCGTGTACAACGGCATCCTGGAGAAGTCCTACAGCTTCGGCCAGCTGCCCGCGAGCATGCTGCCCAACGTGGGGCGCTACCCGTCTCTTACCTCCCTGGACTCGGAGGGCCGGAGTGTGGGAAGGGAAAACAAGCTCCAGAGCGCCTCCTCCCAGGACTCCAGCGACAATGGAGAGAAAAAGCGCTCCTCCTCAAAAATCAAAAGCTTATTTAAGAAGAAAAAATAAAACTTGCAGAGTGAGATAGTATGAGAAAGAGAGAGAGAGAGATAAAATATAAAGAGTTGTTTTAGCCCAAATACTAAAAAATGGACATCACTGTAAGCTAAAACATTTCATTTTCTCTCTTATTTTCTTCTTTTTGTGGTCAGAGATGGAATGTAGCTCAGTCTGGGTGCCTTTAAAGGCCTCAGACTGGTAGCCTTATTTTTCAATAACGCCTTTTTATTTAGTTCACTCATAGCCTCACAGGGAAACCTGGAAAAGTCAATGAAAGGTCAAAAGGTCATGGTAGTTGTCATCCAGACAGCCAAAACACGTGACCAGTTCCCTTGTGTTCATTTTGGTTTGATTTTGAACCAAAAAGCCACTATGTGTAAGGGTCTAAAGGTGCAGTCCATAAATGTATTTTTAAGCACACAATGTCCAGTGTTTCACCCTTGAACGCTGTTCCTACTGAAAGTCTTTAAATCATACTTTCAGCAGCGTGAAGATCACCAAAAAAAAAAAAAAAGAGTTCTGAAAACACACACAATTTCTCTCTAAAGTGTCCTAACTACTTGTTCCCGTTCAAATTATGGATTGCATCTTGCAAAGTCTTTGAGTCCTAAACTTGTGTACTTGATTAATTTCCTTTGGGGGAAAAAAAAAAAAAAAGAATCCTGCTAAAAGTTTGTTGCACTACTGCTTTCCTGGTATTTTGGGAAAGAGCCGCTGCTTGCGGAGTACATATTGAATAAAGATATAGAGATGAGAGAAATGCATGGGCAGTGGCAGTGGAGATGCAGCACATAATGCCAGAGCCAAGATTATCTGATACGTCTTCAATGCCATTACTTATGGATGTCTCGATATATATAAATATATATATATACTTTGTTTTCACATTATTATGTTCTTATAGATGTTTTTAAATAGATTTATATCGGTGGGGGTTCCTATGAACTGATCTTTATTGAAGAAAGGTTATTGAATATGCAGATTTAACCCACGCCAGTCATTTCCCTATACTCCAACTGTCCCTTATTACTTGATTAACTGTGTGCTGTAGCCATACCATGATACCATTTCCATGTTTTGTCTTAAATACCCTGTAAATCTTGGTGTCACAACCAGATTTTGGTCAAATTTTCTGTGCGTCTAATTATCTTTGTGGTTGGAGTGCCATATCCAATGCCGCATTTAAGAAGTGCCAGTTAGTGTAAGACAGTTGAAAAAAGAAAAAAAAGGAACTATTTGATCCAGATCTGATCGATACACCAAGACCAGCCCCCCCCCCTTCCCACCTACACCACCACACACACACAAAGCTCGAAGCCGACCCATGCAATACGGTCTCGTTCCTGTTCCTCACCTCTGGGCCCGCACAGAGCGCACTGATGTCAAGAGCTCCTGCTTCACACTGTGATTTCTGCCTTCTTCCCTTCATCCTGGACCCGGCTGTCACTGCTGCAATTTAAACACGACGGGTCACGCGACGACCCTGACAGAGGCGATGAAATGTCAGGGTGGGGGGGACGGGTGGGGGTGACGCCGTGTACGAGATGCGTGTGGGTGACAGGACGACGCGCGGATCCAGTGGCCTCTATATAAATATATCTATTTGTAAGGTTGTGGCAATACAGCACACAATGAAGGAAATAGAAGACAGAACTGCAAGATGAGGAGAAAATGAATGTTTACGAGACATAAGGGTTTTTTTGAGAACATTTTGTGTGTGAATATTTGTATACTGTAGAAGAATTAATAAAAAAAATTGAGGCATTGGAGATGTTTCAGAGTCATGTTTGCTGCAGTGTGTCTTGCTTATCTTGGTTCAGTTATTAACTGTCTTCAGTATATTTGGAAAAAAACTATTTTAGAAGTTAAAGTCTTGGATCAACTCCGGCTCATAGATGGCAGACTTTCAACAGAAAGTTACAAACCGGGGGTGTGGAGTTTGAAAGATGAGGAAGTTTGCCAGTCAGGGAGGGTCTAACAAAATATGCCATCAAGTTGCATTATGGGATATGTAGGAACCAGTGTTATCTTGGCCTCTGCTGCTACAACGAGTGCACCTTTAAAATATCAGGACATATCTGAGGCGTCGACTATTATTTTCATTATCAATGTATATATCAATGTTTAATTAGTCATTTGGTTTTTAAAATGTAAGAAAATATGGAAATAAATCTCAAACCAAAAACCAAAAGATTCTAAATGTACAATGATATTAAATGTACAATGATATTAAACTAACATCATCAAATTACTTTTAATTAAATTACAATTTTTTAAAGCTCTACTTGATTAATTGCTTAAATGTTTATTCATTTGTCAAAATGTGTCACCAATCAATTTTCTGTTCATCTACTCATCAATTTTTTTTTTTTAGCACTACACTTTTCGTCTACACCATCAGTTACAAATGTTTGGGAATAGGGAATTCTTTAAAATCAAACTCGCAGGTTTCTTCATGTGTGAGGATCTGGGGGGTTTTGACCCATTTGCTTCGCAGCTGAGCTTTAAGCCTGACTAATTTCCTAAAGAAACCAGTCCTGACTATCCGTTTGGAGCCCACATCCCCCTCACACAGCAGAGCACAGAAGTGTGGGGAAAAGTATGATTCTGACACCCCATTTGTCTTGAGAGCGAGGAAACCGTGATACACAGAAGAAAAAGCATGCATGATTGCTTTATCAATATAAAGTGAACGTGATGAAACTTGGGTTGATGGTTCATCAATTTGGCACACTGGGAGAGGAGCGGGGACGTCTGCCGGTGATGAATGTGTTGTTTGGGCACTACTGTACACAGACACAAATCCCAGCCTTTCACACACCGGCCCACCTTATTGGCCCCTGGCTCGTAGGTGCGGTTACCGCGATGGCCACATGGTGTCAGCGGAGCACCAGAGGAAAGCAACCGCGTCAGCCACTCCCTGACAGTGAAACCCACAGTGTCAGTGGGTGTTTGGTGGAGACTGTGACAGACCAGAATCAGGCTTGTTTTTTTTTTTTACTGACAACTGCTGTATGTTTCGGTGGAGTATGTTCGGAGACACGTGGCTTGTGCTGATTGTTTTGTATCTTACTTTACTATTCAGGTTGGCAGTAAGAGCTTTTTTTTGGACTATTGGCCAAAATATCATCTGGCTTCCCCACTCACCCTCTGAATATTGACTTACGTTAAGCCAATAAGCTTAAATAACATAACGTTATATCCAAATCACACAGATCCAACACAGCTCATCCAACACACTAGGAACAAATTACCAAATAGTGCAAAACATATATTCAGTTAGTTAAAAATAAGTTGCCATTCAAAAGCTTCAAATTGAAAATTATTCCAAAAAAGTGCAATGTAGTGTCCATTTTGTATTTTTGAAATACAGGCAACTCTCTACAACAACGGTGCACAAATCCCAGAGCAACGACTGAGAACCAAATCAGCAACTAAGTGCTAATTAATGAAAATACAACAACAATGTTGATCTATATACTGCACATAATGATAAGATTAGACAGATTCTTTGCCTCTGTATCCTTGATTACAATTGTTACAATGGTTGTTGCCCATGGTTATGGCATGAGGGGTTAAAAAAAAAATCACATATAGGTGCATTGCTTGGGTGTCTACATACTTTTGGCCATACAGTAGCATACAAGAGTATGTGGAAAATATGTGAGGTACAGTATTTGTCATAACTGACTACCTCACTCCAATACTGTATACATTAATAGTACTTTAGGCCGTGTAATATAGGTGCAAAAGCAGATTGCATTAGATTAGATTAGAGGTTTCTTGCTTATACTGCACTATACACTTATAATATTTGAACTGCAGTATGAATTCCTTACTCGTGCCTTCACTGGTGTTACAGAACCGAATTTTAAATTGCTGCGACATTGCAGTGCCACAGTCCCACAACTATTCACTCTGCAACAAACACGTTCGCTGTGATCTCATTCTGGAGCAGTACATTTAAAACCGCGCTCAGCTGCTCCTTTGTCCCACATTCTCTTCCTACTTTCCCCTCTCTCTCTCTCTCTCTCCCCGCTTCCCCTCTTCCCTCACAGGAGCACTGCAGGTTGGGGACACGTTGTGGATATTTATGGCCCCCCGAACAGCACTGCAGTGTTGTAATTGGCCCCACAATGACGCTAACGCTCAGAGAGAGAGAGAGAGAGAGAGAGAGGAGCTGTGTAGGAGCGGAAAGTGATGCAATGCCGTGGCAGAAGATGGCAGATCCTTCCCTTAATGAATGCGGTTTCGAAAAAAAGGTAATGAATAGACAGAGGGACTTAAAGGTGCGCGTACGTGAAGTGAGCGTGCATCAGCGAGGCTTTTACCCAGCCTGCCATCTCTCCCCTTCTCAGTCCACCTCTCTGCCAAACTCAGCCTCTCTCCCTCCCTTTATCCCCATCACTCAACTACCCTCTCCCTCTCTCGTTTGGATCCCATTCCATTGCAATGTAATGGGTTTATTAGTGTGGTTAATGCACTGTGACCTACTGGGGCTTGCCGTCTACCTTTTTCATGTGCAAAGAAAAAAGGAGAGAAAAGGTGGAATGTTTTCAAAAGGGAAGCAGTACAGGGATGAGGTGTAAAAGGGGCAGCACTAAAGAAAGAGGGAAAAAAGACTATTTTGGAAACCAGATTATTACTAAAGAACGAAGTAGATGAAGAAATAATCACGCAGGGGCTGAGGAAAAGGCTGAGGCTGTGAGGGCCGATGCAGATGTGCGCATTCACGGCCATTACACTGCAGCAAAGAGTCGGGTTCCTAAACAGCCCGGGCTAGCCCGTGGTGATAGCTGCCATGTTTACCCAGACTGGGACGGACAGAGTCAGCTTTGGCACCAGTCGCGCTCGGTGCAAATGAAGGTTTCTGCTCCAGAACTCTGCCAGGGAGACTTGCAGCCAGTTTGCGGTACAGCGTAATGAAGCCATTTCAGTCGGGGGCCGTGGTGTTCCCGCGTCTGCAAGAGCTGAGCCAAAATAGAGGTTTACCGAGTGGAGGCTTTACCCAAGAGGGAGTTTGGCTTTGACAGTGAGAGGCGACAGGGCTCATCTTTAAAGGCTGGAGTGGAGAGGTTCAACCAGAGCAACATACCGTCTCACGTGCTGTTTACAGCATAAACCAGGACTGTAGTGAATACAAACTTAAAGCTGCACCGGCAAATGTAAAATATGACTAATATAAAACTCAGATCACCTCAGCTCTAAGGAATTTTTTAGGGTCTTTGAGCCTACTGTTTTGGTTTTACGGCCCGCAACTTTACTGTTTTTGTCTATGTCCGCCACTCTTGTTGGCGCCATTTTTTGGCCGCAGCAGTCAGCTGCTTCCAGTGAAAAGGTTCCGATAAACCGACTTTACACTACATGTCTGGCCCCAAACGACAGATAAAGTTAACAACTAGAAAGTTACATTCTTCAGGTGACCAAAATGTGTGCTGGATGTGTGAATACGTTATTGTTTGCCACGTCTGTAGCAAATTAAGGTTAAAACTTAGATACAGTAAAATGAATTGAAAGGTGATAGATTTTTTTGATGTCTTTGTCACGTAACAGCATTGCCAGATGATTGTATTTTAGTTTGTAGCAGGTCCCAACTATATGCTGAAATATAGTCATTTTAATGCTGTCGAAATAATGGTTCCTTAACCCAGGCATTTAAAAGAACTTCCAAAATGAGCCCAGTCATAACTTGAATGTCTGGACCTCTGTTGACCTACAAATCACCAGAATCATGCTTCGTGGGATAGGATTGTGACTAAATAATGCATAGAAGATCAAGCACACACACACACACACACACACACACACACACACACACAGGTGGAATCTCATGAAAAAGTATTCCGCTTGAATTTCATCCTCGCCCTTTTTTTTTATTAGCAAAGGTAGGCTTGATTAAAAAGTGCTTCTAAAAATAATATCACTACACTTAAGTGCTGCACATCTTTTTATTAAGCAGTTATGGGTTTAATTTGTCTGCCCTAAAGCAGCTGAAAATAGATCAAAGGCCTCATTAATATAAATCATAAAAATGTTTGTCAGGACTGGAGCCGTCCAAATGTCTTCTGACTTGAATGATGCAGCTCTGATTGATGTGGTGTGATTAAACAGAGCTTAATCAGATTTGCACAAGTGATCACAGCAATCGCATCAGCGGAGCATTAGTCCTCCACACCTTTCAGCTGACACAAAGAAGCAAGCGCCACCTCATCACGTAGGATAACCCCGCGACACCCGATGCTTTCTTCCCGGTTGTTTTTAATTTACCACGTGCACCTGACTTATAGTTCAAAGTGGAAAGTTGTCTGATTTATACAGCGTTGAAGTTCTTGAAGCACCTGTAAGGACAAAGGTGGGACAGTTTTATCCTTTCAGGATCACAAGCGCGTTCAGATTTAATGCAAATTAAAAATTCCTGACCTCTCGTTCTGCCTGTCGGGCTATACATGAGTGCAAAATATAACCAATCATCTACTGTGGAGCCACTGGGGAATTCCAATGTTTAATTAATAAAGAGTGGTGAATCCCCAAGTGTGCCTTCAATAAGATGAAATATTTTAAGATTAGGGTTAAAGGATGAAACCCAACTACATATCACTGCAGCTGGATAAAAAATTTGTTTTCATGTTTCCTTTAGAAAGGTTGTTTCTGGCGCCATGACAAAATAAAATGCTCAGCTTCTTGGTTTTTTTTCAAGAGCCTTTTCAATGTGTGACAAGATATTTATCAAGTTACTTTGACACATTTTCTCATTCCTTGTGTGAATGTGAGTTTTAATGATTTTCTGTTTATACTACAGTATGTGTCAGCCCTATGATAGGCTGGTAAAACAAGGCAAGGCAGGTTTATATGTACTCATGTAGCACCTTTTTGATTAAAAAATAGTAATAAACTAAAATTGATGAAACAGGAGACTAAAAGTTATGGCGCAGCTACAGTGCAGTGCAAGATATGAATTAATAGTCCCAAAGTTAATTTTATAAAAGGCACTGTGGTAAGCAGGAACGTCTTGAGGCTCAATTTAAGCGAGAGAGAGTTGCAGCAGTTTTCTGGGAGTTTGGTGCCTGAGATGTGGAGAAACTGAGCGGCGGCGCTTCAGGTTTAGTTTTCACTACAGCACACGTGTCTCAGATGACCTTATAGGTTCATTATGTAGCAGCAGATCAGCAAATGTATTCTGGCCCCAAACCATTCAGTGCTTGTAAACCAACAGTGGTATTTCAAAATTCTTTGACAAACAGGAAGCCGGTGTGAAGGGTCTGAGAACTCTTCGTAAGAAGACCCTGACACTGTGTGGGGAAGCTTCCTGCGCTTTTTAAATGAGCCTCTAGCTGCCTGCTGCTCCTGTGTACGTCCAGCTTCACTGCTCCGGGATGATTCACATAGAGACGAATCCTAATCGCAGTGTTTTTGCCTGTCAGCTAAATGATCTTCGATAGTTACAGTCAAGCCCTTTGAGTGACGCCGAGGTCAGGAAGTAAGACTCGGCCAAATATCAGCAAGGGAGTACGGGTATTCTAATAGGTGTCGGCTTGTTTTCGGAGGCAATTACCTTGTTGTTATGGCCCGCGCTGTGTCAGAAGGCCTGATGAAGTCCACGCAGTTAGTTGGTGCTGACTGAGGCACGCAGAGGTCTGACGGACATGACATGCCACTGACTGACTGACTGACTGACCGACTGTGGCATCTATTCGACTAACAAGGACACCTCCACCTCTCCTAACGTCGCTTTGAGAAAAACACCAGTGGGCGAAGCCTTAAGAGCCCAGTCAGCAGCCTCAAGGGGGTTTTATTCTTCATTTGCCTAAATCTTGGCATTTACAGTCAGTGTAACAACTGGGTAAGATCACATTTCTTTTTATATCACCCACATTACATGCAACTTTACGGCAACACTGGCTGTGCCTTGTTCCTGAATAATATTTAATGTTAGGCTAATGAGGGGCCTGGAGTTGTATTTTACATAATGAGGTGTGATCATAAACCGCTCAGAGAAGAGAATTGTCCTTTCTCTCCTCTTTCTTTTTCTGTCTATAATTAGTATCCACCTTTTGTTACGTAAGGCGTTCAAGTCATTATGAAATGAGGTGCCGGTCATGAACATCTATCATCAAATTAAAGTGATTCAAGACTAGTGACTTCTTGCAGGGTTTCATTTTACATACCAGCAGTGTGTTATGAATCTGAATCTTGTTTCATGGGCATTCATTTAAAGTGACCTCCAGAATAGTACAAATTCAGGGGTGCATGGAACTACAGCTACGCAGCCTGAATAAAAAACAATGAGGGTGCACTGCAAAAAAAATAAATACATAAATAAATCTACATTGCAGTTTTATTTAGTCCTAAAATCTCATCCATACATTTTTATTTTTTAAGTTTCAATGTTTGGTGGAAAGTTAACCTGCAATTTTGTTTGCCAGCTCTCACTGAAAAGTATAAGGTTTCTGTATTACTTTCCAAAAAGAAGTTCATGTTTCTACTTACTGTACTGTAGCTACAGTATCATATTGTTACAATAACTGGCACAGGAGTTGTACGGCTGAAACCTGGAGTGGGAGTTCAGAACTCGACAGCACTGTAACTCTGTGACATTGCTGCAGTGACCTGGATCACATTATGAGCCCGGCTGACAGTCGAAGTCGCTGCTGTGATACATGAAGTGAGTCTAGGGGGTTTAGTTTAATTTACTTTAGTTGATGAAACACAGTGAAACAAGACAGACGATAAAATGAGAACAAAAGAAAGTACAAAAAAAAAAAATGAAAATTTGAGCAGATGAGATAAAAACCCAAACGTGCTTAATAAAAATTCCCTCCTAATCATTCGCTGCAGGGCTCGGCTCGGCTCGGCTCTTTATTGAGCACTTATCGAGTGATGAGACCTTTCTGCAATTACTGCATTGTCCAATCTGAAAGTAAAACAAATCCTAAGAATTTTTGCAAGTCACATCTGACCTCGGTGTGCGCCGCTCAAAAAGTATTTGAATTTCTTTGACAGCAGGAGATCAGAGTGGGAGAGAGGAGGGATGGAAAAAATCTGAGAGGAGAGAGGCATGAGAGAGAAACACACAGGATGAAAGAATCGCAACAAAACAAGTGAATCAGCAGGGTGCCAAGGTCACCCGAATGTGAGAGCGGCTTACTTATCAGGAGACAATGCTGGAGCGGATTGTGTGAGGGAGTGAAAAACTGGAAGTGAAACGGAGAAGAACAAAACGATAGATTCTGAGTTATAGACCCTTTTAACTGAAAATCATACATCTGTAAACATGTCCCATTCTAAACCTAATTCTTAAAAAAACTTTATCTATTCTCATTAAACTCCCCCCAAAACATAACCCTGTCCTCTCCTGCACTCATAACTTTCTGGCCGTCCTTATTTTTTTTTTTATAAGTCTAAAAAATCCAATCATTTCTATATGTGTCAAACCTCAAGCTTGATCTCTCAAACAAAGGCGGGCGAATTTGATTTGAGTGAATTCAGGAGCTTTGTGCCAATGAATAAAACATTGCTTCTCCTTGATGTTACCCGGACTTATCAAGTCACAGATTCCCCCTTTGAGCTCGGTGGTGACACAGTGCAGGAACCCCTGCGCAGGATGAGAAAGAAAAGATGAAGCTCCTACTGTATATCTTCAGCTTTGGCTGTGAGGAAATATAACTGCACAAACGCGAAGATATACAGGTATGTGCAACACACACGGTCGTGGTGGAGATTGACTTTTGATCAGATTTTGATGAATAATACACTCGATGACAGAAAGAAAGAAAGCCAGAAAGAAAGAAAAACAAAGTTGATCTTCGATTTCATCTCATCTGTCTTGTACAACTTGTGCAAATCCCTTCAATTGTGCAAAAATCGGATATGTAGGGATTAAGAAGACGGCGTGGGAGTTATACAATATATACATTCTTCCTTAATCCACAGATTCACTTGCAGTCTCGCTGTGATTAGTGACTGTGTGTGTGTGTGACATTCATACATGTTTAAGTGTGCTGGAAGCTGCTGTGGGTCAAATTAGTAATTGAAATGGGACCTTTTCCTAAAGTAATCAATCACAAGTGGAATTAACAGCTTTGGACACCCACGCAGTAATATTCCGACGGGTTTCTCATTCTCCGGCCTGCCTATTTGTCAGTGCTGTGGTGCTGTACAAGCAGGTGGTTAAATTGCTGCTAAGATGTAGAGCAACTGAAGAAAAACATTCAAAGTCCCCCAAAATTGACATTAAACTGTCATAAGCTTTAAGCGTTATAGGCTTCGGCTATTATACAGATACAACAGGATATAAGGAAGATAATAGATGAAACACAACATGTCAGAGGAAAAGTACACAGCCAACTCAGCAAAGACTAATTAACACTACCAGAGTTCATTTCAACACTTTAAAAGTGTTTGTATGATCACAAAGCGCAGTGTTAACATGTGTGTTAACTCTTTTTGTGTGGTATTTGATGGACTGCCATGCAGTTCGGTTCAGATGTTTATGGTCCCCTCAGGATGACTTGTAATAACTGTGGTGACCCGCTGACTCTTCATCCAGTGTCATCATCATCAGGTCAAAATCGCATTTGTTTGCCTGTGTGTTTGTGGCTGATTATCAAATGTTAGTAGGCTAAACTAAAATGGTAAACATAGGAAACATTATAGCTGCTAAGCATCAGCATGTCTAAGGTATATTGTATCGTTTTTGGATTTTAGGTAGGTGTGAACCATAGACGGTACAAAAGAAATGGACGCAGCCACCATGATGTCGCCCACTGGTTTGTGGACTGTTGTTTTGAATCCTATTTTGGCCGTCGTCATCTGTTTCACCTGTGGGGTCGCCTCCCACTGGCCATTAGAAAGAATGCAGGTTTAAGGCAAGGCCTTAATATATGTAACTTTAAGCCTTAATATAATTTAAACAGGTGAGTTGTTTTTAAAATTCACCTCAGACAAAACAGTTTTGGCTGTACACGTTTATTTATGCTGTGAAGTCGGGCATTTCAACATGGAGGTCTGTGGTGATTGACCCACTTTTGGAGCCAACCTCAAATGGCCATTCAAGAAACCGTTTTTGGCACTGGCTTCGATTTTCGGCCCCGCAGGTTGCTGCTTGGTGCAAACGCAATTTTGTACAACGTGCTGGCATCCATACCTACGTCATCGTTTTGTGCTTGATTTTATTAGGAAATACAAATATAAAATAGTCTACATGAGCCAATATCACACTCATTTCATACAATAAATCCCTTACAACAGGAGTTGCAAAGGGGGAAACACAACATTTGTGCTTCTACTGTATTGAAGAACCAGAATAGTAAGCACAGAACTCCTGTTGTTATTTCTTTATGATCAAGAGAGAGTTAACACTTGGTTTTCATGCAAACTCCTTCGTAAGATACTGACAAAAATGTGCTGTTAAACCACCTAATCTAGAAATCAAAATGTCTAACTTTACTTGACAGTAAACTAGCTAAAAAGACAAACAGTTCAGCTCACCTAACAGGAGATATTGGCTTTAAATCACGCCAAGCAAGATAAAGATGAATATCTGCATCAAAATACAGTGCATGTGCCTGACAGGAGATGTTGAAACTCTCCTCTCTCTTTTTCAGTAGATGGCAGACTTGCCCTGTGCAGGCTCTCAGTCTCAGATAACACTGAAGTGCCTCCACTTTCTACATTATTACCATAGCTGGCACGTCTGACCAACATATCCACACCACCTATGAGTGCGTCTATACCCGAGAGAGAGACGACGAATGAGAGAGAGGTGAACGTTTTTGTGTTGTATCTATTTTTTAGCGGGGTGTACCAGAAAAACAGTGTTGGATTCATGACACTTGAATCAAGCATGGAAATTGTCTTTGTCCCAAAATGTTCCCACGGGGTATTGTTAAAATTTCCCTTCAAGTGAAAAAAAAAGTCCAAATGTGGATGTGTGTTCACCTTTGTAACAGTTGGGTTTTGCTACTTTGCAAATCATCCTTTTGGTGCGACAGTTTTTCTCAAATATTTTGCTTTCTGACAACAGAATAAAAGGAGCATCTACATACTATACTTATAATCAGCATTTATGACATTTGCCAGCCACCGTTTCAGCATAAGTCAGAGTGACTTTGCTGCTCAGTCTTCCTGATTAAGACAACACCTTCAAATCAAGTGAAGATAGACGTTTGGCACAAATCAAATCATCCCAGTGATTAGCTGACCGCAAGTGCCAGAGGTGCCGCAGGGAGTAAACAAACAAGCTCTAACTGATTACTTAACACTGATTTACATTTAAATTGTACACAAATAGTAAATTAACAGAATGCTTTTTGTAGTGTAGAAAATGCAGGGGTGCAGTGTTAGGTGCAACAAAAACATACTGTACTATCACATGTACATTTAGTGTGTCAAGCAAAGTTAAAGGGGAACCTCCACAATTTAGTGTTGTTATTTAATAAAGTTGGGGACCTGAAAAGTATGGGTCAACACCGGGTCCTACAATTCTCAAAACGTCAACTTTATAGCATCTTTCATTACGTCCCTCCTGCCTCATTCATGCCCACATCCTTTAAAGCCCCTAAAAACTTGTCTTCAAATCTTATTTCTTAAGCATTTTTCTATAACATTAAGTAGTGACGACTAAATCAGCAACAATCAACGTTAAAAACATTTTATATTTATCAGATTTGATTGACAGTAACCAGAAAAGCCACCAACTGTCATCAGATTCGGATTCAAAATTTGCTAAATCCCGATTGGTGCACAGAGGTACTTTTTCCATCTGAGCTGTGCTCTGCTCTGCCAAACCACTGAGAAGAGCACAGAGAAAAAAAAGGGAGTTTGAAATACAGAAATCTCTTAAGTGGAATAACCGGGCAGAAAATACTGTGGTGATGTAGGATCCCATTATTCGTAGTAAGAAGTGATTGAGAAAATTATTTTTTCGGGGCCTTTAAACCCCACAACCTCCACTTTGTAACTCAGGCCTCCTGTTAAAAAGTTTCAAGCTCAAGCCGAGATACTCCTGATGGCAGCATATGTAAAAACTGGTGGAGTACCCCTTTAAAAGCCAAAAAATGCTTGGCTGCGAGCTTGAATAATGATGATGACATATTATAATGCCAGTTCTATGAACACAGGCGGCACACTCGAACTTTTACTCCAGCTTCCACAAAGTCAGTTTTTACCATTCAGGGCTATGCTTTGGCTTTCTAAACCTTTTTTTTGTGCGTGTGCCTGCGTGTAAGTACACACCCGCATTTTTCACGGCGCACACCTGAAAATTATCACTGCTCATACAAATCAGAACTCCTCACTGTCGCCTGTGAAGTGAAAAATGTCCTGCTGAAAACGCACCCCCCCCCACCCCCCCTCCTGACCAATCATCTTGTTTAGCATTTCCTTTGACTGCGCTGTGATTGGGTACCGGTTGCACCAAAAGACTGCACCACACTTGAAGGCTGTGTGAAAAATGGGAAAAGTGGTCTACTTTTTATGAACTCATGAACTAGTAAGGCGGTCGAGGAATCCGTGTTAGCATTGGGCCCCGTGCTGCAGAATATTTTTGAATAATCCTGTGTGCGAGTAGAAAGCTTTCTGTGCGGCTCAGCTGGTAAAGCGTGACAGTAACACGAGCATGGTTAGTGGTTTGATTCCCTCCGTGGCCGAGCGTGATAAAACTGTACGCACACAGGGCACCAGGAGGTGATAAAAGCAGCCACCAAATGGTATGTGTAGTGAATGCTAATCTTCACTGAAACAGCAGTAATACATGTAAGGCTTTCGCGGCTTGGTGTCAATGTCTTGACTTGCGCAGCAACTGTAGATCAGTGTAGGTACAGTATAATGCAGCATCGGCACTTGTTCAAGGTAAAATATCAGCCCTATTAGTCCTGTCAAAAAATACAACTGCTCCACGGCCCATTCATGTACCCTTCAGTGGAGACACAGAATGAGAGGAGGACAAAAAAAAAATCATGAAAGCGGTTTGGGAGACAAAAAGAAAAAGTGCGAGAGAAGAAAAAATTAGGGGGTGATGTGGTTGAGCAGCTGTGTTTCTGAAAAGTAAAGGAAGAAAAGAAACTTGACGAGGAGTTTTGTGGTGTAAGAGTGAAGACATGAAGAAGGTGTGAATGAATGATGAGAAATGAGATGAAGAATGGTCTTTTTGAAAAAGACAGACATTAATGAGAAACCATTGTATGTGTCAAATTACCTTTTTTTTTTTTTTTTTGTAGTTAAGAGCCTATTTCAAAATGTAAGGTGAAAGAATGTGAAATCATAGAAGGTGAATAGCAGGGAACAAGAGGTCTAAGATCAGGCTCTCTTCATATTAACAGCAGGTTAATGGCAGGGAAACGTAACAGGAATGACACAAGAACAAAGAGGTAAAGAGAGCAGAACTGCCTTCTACTGCTCCCTCAAGTATCTTCACACTCACACAGCCTACTGTATATACACTATGTCTTCCACTATTGTGTCTGTGTGAGTGAAGGCGACCATGTTTGTACCACGCCTCGGTGATGAAATGCCTAAACTTAACCAAACCTTATCCATAGCAGTGGCAAATTAGAAATCGGCCGTATAATTGGGTCAGTTTGGAAGGTAATGATATACAGTATCATTGTCAAGTGTTTTGTCCTTCAGTTTGGACGCCATGTTGGGTCGCCTGCACCCCACACCCCCATAAATGCCAGCTCTGCAGACTCTAAACCTCTGACATAGAAGAGGACGGCTGAGCGGAGGATGAAGGCTTTGTGTGCCCTGCAGACCGCAAGAGTGACTGCATGCTACAGTATCAGCTGTAAATGAATGCAAACTACAAAAACACTGTTTATATGTTCATGAACATCCATTCATAAGATGTAGTGCTTGTGTTTTACTGCGTGCATGCACAGCGCATTCAGCCCTTATGTGTTTATTCACATGGCTTATGCGTGAGCCTCCATTTATAAGTTCTGCTGTTATGTTTTTCTGCGTCTGTGTTTATTGTTTTGAGCTTGTTACCCCATTCACACTGTGTTACCGCACTCGCCCTCAGTTATTCCCATAAAGCCGGCCCTTAAATCATTCAGGAAGCCTATTCAATTTCAAAAGTGAGCATCATTGAGGTAATTTAGGGGCTTGTGTATCGACCCACTGAGGGTTTCTACATCCTGCTTCTTCCTGTGCTTCACATCGCTGATCTGATCAGACACTTAGCTGAAGATTTGAAAAATACAAAATACAAAAATAAAAAACATTCAGAACCAATGAAACAAGTGCATTAAGAATAAAACCTCCTGGGTTGGAAGCAGTTTGGCCTTTTTTAAATTGCAAAACATACCATTTGTGTGCTTTGTCAACCTCCAGACCTGCATAACCAGGGTTAATATTTATTTATCCTATTTAGATGACAAATGAATGGGCTTCGGTATGTTTGACATTACAGTCAATGCCAGAAGACATCAACATTTATATCAAAGTATATTAAGGGGAAAAATGCGTTTTTGTTTTACAACATGTGTGGCCCTATATGGTTTAACCTGACATGGATTAGCCCCCCCCCCAACTGGTAATCAACTGGGTAAAACAAATGTTAAAAATAAATTGCAAATACTACTGAACTGCTGGAATAAATGGATAGTTTCATTTCCTTCTGATGTACAGCACTACATGGATGAATGAGATGTTCGGCTTTTCCACCTCTGTCTCTGCAGTGAAATGTGAGTGCTGACATCCCAGTGTATATGCACGTCACTGGTTTGATAAAAGCCATGTAATGGGATCATATCATGAACTTGGCAATCTTCAAAACCTGGACCACCAGATTGTCAAAGACTATTTGAAAAGAAAAGAGATCACACAACGGAATCTTACTTTTTTCTGTTTATACTGTATATGCTGTTTTTGCAATATAACACGCCACTTCCCAATTTGTGTCCTGACACTTGGATGATGTACTATGGACTCAGACATGTCTAACATTGGTGCTTTGTGTTGCAGAGTCCTCCAATGCTGTGCGGACATGACTTTTCAATAACCTGCCATCCCTGCTTGCCTGAGTCTCTGCAGCCCCTCAACATCCTCCCTGGTGGCATCTGCTTGTCACACAGCACCCACTCGATCGTACCTCCTTTTCAAAATCTCCTCAGCAGCATACTGTAGTTTACACAAAAAAGAATAATGTTGTTGTCCATTAAATATTCAACACTAACTTTGTCCTCTTCAGCCAGTTTGGCAGATTTGGTGGAAATAAGCAGAACTGCTCGCCTATATGCCAGCCTTTCCTATTCCCATAAACAGCCCTGCTCTGACTGAGAGACGCCACTCTTAAGCCACCTGACAATTACATATTTTACAAATATAATGCAGCACCGGCCCTTGTTAAAGCTAAAATATTCTGTAAAAAATACAGCTGCTCCAAAGCTAATCCATGTACCTTTCAATAGAGATAGAGAATGAGAGGACCAAAAAAATAAATTCACAAAGCAGAGGAGTGTAGTTCGAGAGACAAAAGGGAAAAGTGCAAGAGGAGAAAGAAATACGGGGTGATGTGGCAGGTTGAGCAGCTTTCTGAAAAGTAAAGGTAATGTGTAAAGAAAGAAAAGATGAAAAACTTGACTTTGACAACGTGAAGTAGTTGTGAAAGATGAAGATGAAGAATGGTCTTTTAAAAAAGACACACACAGAGCACTATTGCACTATACCATGTTTGTACCACGCCCTCTGTGATGAAGTGTTTACAGGAGCAGGGGGGGAAAGCAGTGGTTTGCACCACTTAAAACTGCTCTCTAGCCGGCACTGTTTTATGGCCCGCAACATTACTGTTTTGGTTTAGGCTCAGTCCTCTCATAGTGCCATTTCCAGATGCAATTGGCAGCCGATTTCAGCGAAAAAGTCCTCATTAAACCCACTACACCACCTGCACAGCACCAAACAGCACTGGAGATGTAACGGTCTGAAAATTTCATATCAAAATTATAGTGACCAAAATGATCATGGTTATCAGTCTTGTCACGGTATTGTAAAAAAAGTGGTGAAAAGGTCCAAAAATGCTGAGTACTAATACACACAAAAACCATATGAAATGTGCATACACATTCAAATAAAATAATAATAATGAAGCTAAAAGGAGAGTGATTATTTGACTTGCATTCACCAGTTGGCCAGAAACACGACTCTAAATGAATGCTAATATTGCTCCATGTCTGCTGGTTAGGCAACTGTTTTCCAGCATGTTTTCCAAAACCTTGCAAACCTGCAAATATGTGGTCAAAAATCAATTTATGCAAATTTAGCTTGTCAGTTTACAGTTTAGATGTAATTTTTATCCTAAAACCCAGACTTAATTTATTTTACAGTACAGTATGTTGTAGTCCTTGCTCTATTTGAAAGGTTTGGTCATGCTCCATTCAGAAAAAAAGCCTCCATTCAGTGTGATTCAAGGAGAATTTATCTTGAAAACAAAGACCATGTAAAAAGTTCTACAAAGCATGAAAAATCTAATAAAAGGTAATGTAGATATAGCTATCTGCTCTCTGATTAGTCATTAGTCAAGGACAGCAGAAGACAACAAAGGCAGTTTTCAAGGAACATCTATAGATAGCTCCAAAAACACTAAACTTTTACATTCCAGTACAGTGCATTTCCTTATTAAATTAAAATTAAATCCTGCTATTTCCATTCTTATTTCCATATACTCCATTTCACATCCTTAACACTGCAAGTCCAAGAGTATGAAACCTTAAATATATTTGCATTAATTGGTTTTTGATGGACACATTTTGAAAAAAGAATTGGATAATTGCTGATCCAGAACCTTTGGAAATCCAGCTGTGTTATTTTGCTATTTGAAATCGTGCAGTTTTTACATTTTATACACTATACCAGTTATGTTAATAATGTTATTCCGGTGGTAACAAAGTTATTGTACAAGAACACTTCGAAGAAGACAAGACCGAGAAAATGGCAAAACACAGTAGACATCTAATGGTAGAAGACAGGTCAAGACAAATTACACAGATCAGGACACAAAATGATCTATGGCCCCCTCATACTTCTTTGAGTGCTTTTTAAAAGGTATGGCCTTGGAAACTTCTGTCATCTTTACTGAAACACAGAAATTAGTTACAGAGCTGTTAGGGGAATGGGGGGAGTATAAAAAACTGTTTTAGATTACGGCTCATCAATGTCATTAATTCTCACAGTAAGCAGTGGCAAAGACGAATGATAGAGGCTGAACTGGGCCACCTACAAACATGACTGAATCAGGTTGTTTCTGTGACGGCAGGGTCTTCACTTTCTCTTACAAAAAGAACAACTAAGGATAGGGATGTCGTAAGTTGGGGTTTTGTCACAAATGTAATTAAGAGAAAAGTTGTTATTTTTCTCGAGGAGACTCAGCATGTTTAAGACGCTACATCAGATAAAACTGAACATTCAGTAAAGCCTACAACAGCTGTTTCCAGTACACCGCAGCAGAATTAGTTGTGATTAGACATTATCATATGCATGATATACAGCGCGACAGCAAAATGCCAGAGTGTGACTGTGTGTTTTGTAAATCACGCTCGAAACAAGCCACTCTGTAACCGAGCTGACTGAGCTAATATCTAATCGCTCTAAATACTGCTGTTGTCGGAGAGAACATCAATATGGAGCGGAACCAGAAGAAAACAGAGTGGAGAAACGCGGAGAAAAATAAATGGGTAAAAAATGAACGCAACTAAGTGGAAGAACCGAGCAGCATGGGAAAGAGATGGACTCGGCAGATGGAGGGCAATGAAAAGATTAAGAACAGTGAGAGGAAACAGAGATAAAGAGAGTGCGAGAGGGGGAGTCTGGTGACAGAGAGGGATTGCACCAGCAGGGAAAGAATAAAGTTTGTCCATTGAAAGAGAGGAAAAGGGAGGACGTGACAATGAGAATGCAAGTGTGCAAGTGCAAGCAGCACATGTATCATTGTGAGGCGCAAGAGAGAACACAGAGAGATGGATAGAGGACCATTTAACCTCGCACAATGCTGCTTTCCACTGAAGAGCGGTTGACATTTATCAGGCAGCATACTGAATGGAAACCTGAGGACATTAGTGACTGATCACACTGTGTGTTTTACTAAAGGACTTTACTCCAAGGACCTTCAAAATATTCACTTGTCAGTGTTTTTATTTTGAAGAACATTGGCAGCGGGCTGTTGGCATTTGTTAGCTACACCGGGTACACATGATAATGTGAAGGTAGAGGCAGTGTTACAAGAGCAAGGACACCTCGAGGTGACACGGATGATGCTAAATCACTCAATTTGCTGAGAGGAAACACCATCTATTGGCATGCAATGTACTGTATAAAGTAGTTTGGGCCGGCACACGTGGACACGTCAATACGCACCAACTAAAGGCCAGTAAAGCAAAAGCATCTGCAGTTTTCAGCACAAAAAAATGAGCGTAAAAATGACAATTCGCAGTTTTACAGAAGTTATGTCCTTGGCTATTTTTTGGCTGGAACCAGTTGCCCGGCAACCAGCACTCCAGGAAGTTACTGGTCCCGACCAGTAAATCTAAAGAGAAATAAACGAGATATAATGTGTTTATTAGTGAGCTCTAGGGGTTTTGGCTGGCAGATTTTTGTTACCGTTGGACAGAGCCAGCTTAGCTTTTTCCCTCTATTTCCAGTCTATATGCTAAGCTAAGCTCCACATAGACAGGCCTATTCACTTCACAGATACGACAGTGGTATCAATCTTCTCATCTAAAGCTCAGCTAGAAAGCAAATAAGTTTATTTCCCAAAATGTTGAAACTACACTGCTTTTGACAGTGTCCAGCAGTTTTACAATTTGACTTTTTATAAAACTTAGGTGACCTACTTTGAAGTTCACTCGGAGCCCATTGTGCGGGACGCTGCCCTCAAACAATTCAATCAGCAATTTCTACCCAGTGTAATTAGGATCATGTTTCTGGGGAGAAAGGAAGGTTCAGGCACATGACCTTTCAGCCATGGGATGGCCTCTGGTGGTCTGACAGGGTTCTTATTAAATGTGGAGACAAAATATGAGTGGGAAATGCTGAGTCCTGTTATTTTTTTTTTTTATGTTTTTGCCCCGATGTTCGCTGGTGTTATTGCCCCGCTCATTCCAAGCACATGGCCACAGGGATCTAATTTAGGGAGCACCAGCGCTTCCTCTGAGTTAAAACTGTAATGGTCACACATGAAATGAATACATGGGCCTGTCTGAATGGGCTGAAACCCAAGGGCCCTGACTCACAGCTAAATTTGTTCATTGTCTGTGTACTATAAGCGTGTATATGGGTGGAGGGGGGCATGTCCCCCCTCACTTTTATAGTTTCAGGATGGCTGGCCTCAGACTATTCAGTTTCCAGCTATATCCAGATAAAAAAAAAGAGAGGAGCTGCTGAAAATGTTGCCTTTGGTAATAACAACCCCTGTACTACTAATAATAACATAAACGAGCAGCCTTACCGGGGGTCCCACCTCTCAGGCTACATACAGAACATGCGGCACTACCATATCAGTGGAAAATTGTTGCAGCCTGAAAGGAGTACCTGCAGACACTACTCAGGGCCGGAAAAGTACTTTCACTTCCTCTGGTTTTCAGGGAAAAACATTTTTTTTTTTACAGTTAATATTCTACTAAAAATATGCCACAGTTGAGACAGTCACTAGTGCTTTTAAGGGGGGACAAGAATTCTTTATTAATATGAAATTATTGGGGTTGACACATCTTCACTGCCTCCCTATAAAATTACACCTTACGGTTACAACTCAGGGCAAAACTATGAGTTTGCATCAAAAACCAGTCTTTTATTGTAACCAGGATTTCCGTCAGAACTAAAAAAGCTTTTTTTTACTGTCAGTATCTCTTGTTTCTAATAATTTCACCCACCACCATCATCACACATTTTACTTTAAAGCCATGATTTTCTGGGCTTTTGTACTGTTGGAATGATTCCTGGAATCACATGTGTCACTAAATATACAAATAATCAATGCTGAATGGCATTGAAGATTGTATATTACTGACATTTCAAGGGTATCACCAAAGGCTAATGCACATTTCTTATACTGATTACCTTATAGACAGAAATCCATTCAGTGACCTTTGTCGTGCATCTTCCTCCCCCTCGTCTCGTTCCTCTGTTTGCTCATCATTTGTGAGCTTTAACGCAGCAATAATCTTAAAGTAGATATCAGTTAGTCCAGCCACAATGATTAAGCAGGACACATGTGGGTGTGACTGACGGATGGGAGGGAGCTGTCACCTCAAAGGTCTTCTCAGTTGGTTGTACAAGTCTTACATAGCACAGGTTTCTCCAAGAGCAATTAAAGAGCATGTGGGCTGTGACATATTCTGATTATCTCCGACATTATCTTACTGGTAGATAACTCCAAACACTGACAGCTGTTCTATTCATTAGCCTGCTTCCAAGTACCAAAAGTGTAATTTTGAGTGATTCAAGAATCCTCCATTGAGACCTTGATTATATCCTTTCAAATTATGTTGTCAGACTTTAAAATAATAATTACTGGCTTTGACTTCTATAGTCTTTTTTTATCCAACAATGTGCTAAATGTCATTTCAGTCGACCTTGTAATACTAATATCTGCAGCTGTGATGTGTTGGATACAAAATATATGACTGAGTTTGGTAAGATTTAAGTTTCTTCATCACTAATTAGCATTGCATTTGTATTCTGTATGTTCATTAAAATGCGAGCATCTCTGAAGTCTTTTGAAAGTTGCCAATTAGCCTATATATTTCTGCTTTAATGAAGGATTTCAGAGTACTTTCATTTGGCTTGCACAGTGCTTCTGACCTATTTTTAAAGAACAGGTGAAAACTGTAAATTGGTTTCAAATCTTATTTTGTGATCTTTGAACCTGGGGAAATGGAAAATCGTTTGGCAAGCGGGAACATACACACAGTGTACACAACATAAGATCACCTTTCTAATATTGACTATCACAGTAGACTCAAGGCTTGAACACCGTTCCTTTTTAGATTTTTTTTCTGAAACGTTCTTTTATCATCTCCACTTCATCTGCATCTGTTATGAAAGAGATGAATGGATTTGACGGATAAAATAAATTAAGTATCGCAGCTTTACTGGAAATGCACGGTGTATTCTGAAACTAAATCCAAACCTTGCTTTTTCATTTGACTCCAGCCGCACTAAACAACATCACAATCTAATATAAGCTCTACCCAGTTCAAAGCAGTGCACCTAATATACCGCGAGATCACAGTTAACACTGAAAGCACCGAAAGGGAAATTTTCACAGCGATAAGTAGACAACTATAACCCAACATGTGGGCCCAGCCTTCCCGAGCTGTAATGAGTTTAAGTCCCCTTCTGGCCGGCTGTGCTGTCTCATTGTTTGATAGCAGTGTTATCCACACTCACTTACCCTTTCTCTTAGGCACTGCAGGGCCTCGGGGACTGAGCTCGTTTTGTGTGTTTACCAATTCCCACAACCTAGCCGGGACTCTCGGGGCGTCTCTTGGAAATTACATTCCGTAAGGTCCCCAAGACTATTTAGCTGGCTGGGTGGTAATAATTGCGGGGCAGGGAAAATCTGAAGAAGTACAACTTTCCGCACACAGTATGTTTTATGCTGCTGGATGCTGGATGGAAAGAAGTGCTATGAAACAGATTAAGACATCATGGCGATTGTACGTGTATTCTTGTGGTCTTAATGAGAATATTGGCCACTTGGGCGTTAATTTAAAAGTATAATTAATCTGATTAATCACGTTTCGGGTTAGTGAGATGTATGTTAAACTTTCATTTGTTAATTTTTTTGGTCCACTTGGGTATAGTGGAACCAAGCTGACTGGTACAATTCATCACCTTTTCAGGTTTATGAAAACAGCTGCCTGCCGTGTTTGATAATGCTGCTACGAGAGCCGTGAGACTTCAAACGTTTTGAACTGGAAAACCAAAAGAATGAGCCAAAACACGCTTAACACGCTTTGTGGAGTCAAGGGGGAACTGCAGAGTGATACTACACAACTGATATTTGTCTGTGGCTTTGTCATTGCGAGGAACTCCTTACACAAGTAGTCACTTGAGCCAATACAGAAATATTGATTGGAGCAGCTTCAATGTGAAATTTTGAGTTTATACACATTATACGTTACCATTTACAAAGCTAACAGACTTACAAGAGGCACTGACCTGACACGCTGCCTTTGTAAGGTTGAATACGTTTCTCCATCCAAATGTAGACAGTTGAATGGCCAACTTAATCTTTGGACTTCACCACATTTCTTCACATGAAATGCCAAATGTCTGTCTATTTGACCTATCTCCCCGCTCTGAAGAATACAATGACTGACTGACTGCTGGAGCCAAAGGTAAAGAAAGAGTGTCAGGAGAGCGAGCGGAGAGGCTGATAGAGCGAAAGGCCATTATTAGACTCATTCTGCATTTTTTGGTGGGGAGCGCTTCTGGAAATTGGAATTGTGCGACCTGCCAGCAACCGATAGGAGCCCCTTTCAGTGAAATAAATAAACCAAAAATAAATAGATAACTGGGGTTATTTTTAAATTAAAACAATCAATCAAAGGGAGGGGGAGAAAAAAAAAGAAAAGCGGGCCGAGTGTGCTGAGACTGCCCATTACGACAGTGGTGGGGTTGTTATTTCCTCACCTGTGTAAGGGCATGAGCGAAGCTGAATATCAATGCAGTCGAACATACTGGACACTAGCCATTATGTGCAACCAATACATACACAGCGCACTAGTTGTTGAGGGAGCTCTTTTAATCTCGATGCAGTAAATGTCTCCACTCACTGTGACATGTCATACTGAAGACATACATCATGAATTATGCATAACATCCCAATGCAGGCTGTTATGTTTTATTTCAATCCTTTACCGAACTTAGCGTGTAAGATTTCTTGTCATATTTACTCCCTTATATGAAGCCTTTTTTCCAATAAGCAATCGTCATTGATGCAATAGTCTACACTGGATTTTAAATCAGGTTTACTGGAATACCTTAAACCTTCCCTCGGTGGAAAATGTGTAATACAGACATACTGAAGGGTGGTGGGATCAATTTTACCAGATAAAGCTGCATCTACTTTGCTGTAATGGGGTCCCATGTGTGACCTTATCACCCTGTCACACATTCGCCAATACAAGGCGGTTGATGTTATTGTAAACAACTGATATTGTTAGTCCCCTCAGCCGCCTGTCCTCTCCGTTCAGCGCCGGTCTAATTAAGGCTGGATTTAGATGGTGGCATTTGGGTTTGTGTGGGCTGAGCGATGCTTTCTGGTAAATGACCACATTAACGTGATGATTCCTCTCTCCGTCTTACCCCCCCCCCCCTCTCTTCGCGCTCCTCCTCCTCTCC
The DNA here is from genome assembly GCA_031216445.1 of Lateolabrax maculatus. Lineage (NCBI taxonomy): Eukaryota > Metazoa > Chordata > Actinopteri > Acropomatiformes > Lateolabracidae > Lateolabrax > Lateolabrax maculatus. The sequence continues at coordinate 7,247,920 of CM062207.1, forward strand.
CTCCCTCTCTGCACTCTGTTTCTTCCTATTTCCCACTATGGCTGTGATTCAGCCAGTGATCCATGCAGATGTGAGGGGGCCCCCCACGCTGCAGCCTGTCTAATTGTTATCATATTTTGTCATCTGCAGCCTGTTATTTTAGCCAGCGGTTGGGGACGCATATAAATACCCACTGACGTTTATTGAATGTCAAAGGCCACTGGGCGGCTGATTGATTTTGACCCCTTTTCAGTGATGTCAGAATGTGATTTGTTGCCACATCATGGCAATCTTAAAAAGCTATTTTCCCCGCCAGTGGAAATACGAACTATCACTCTGAGAGGAAAGCGGGACTCGGATAACTCCGGAATTAAGATTAATGGGCATTTTAGGAACCCTGCCAGAAACCATGAAGATATTTTTTGGGAAATATTTAAAATAGAAAAGGGAATGTCACAGACTGCAATAATTAATAGATTTTGGGTAAAACTTTTCAGAAAGGACAAGGCCTTCGAATTTTTGAAAGGTGTGTGTTCAAGCATGTAATAATGGAGAGCTGCTTGCTGCACATAAAATAATAGCCCTGTAGATTAATATCCAGACTGGTGCTAATGTTTATATATACTTTGGTTAACATTAGAATATTCAATAAAGTAAATGTAAATATGAGTGGCATTAACATTTCATCATCCACCTTTGAGACACCTTCATAATAAAGGTCTATATAAATAACCTGAACGGCAAACATCCATGTCACATAACGAGTCTGCACTCAGACAGAGGGCATTTGCAAAGTTTATGACATGTTATATTGATATTAAACTCTCTAAAGTCATCATTTGGTGGACAGTGCATTCATACATTACTTTTTTGGATTTTATTCACCTGAGGCCTACCATCCAGTGTGGCTTCCATGACCACTGGCCTCATATAGCAGGCCGTCATGTCACTTGGGCGACACAGGGCCCACGGGTGAGTCATACCTGCTCTCACCCACTCCTGAGGGACAACTTTTGCAACATGTAGGTCCCGGCTCTTAAATTTTGTGCACATTAGGTAGGTACAGGCCCAGTAGCCCAGTAGTTTTCATCGCATCAATTTACATGTAACAACTTTCACATTGTGAAGTGAATGCAAGAAAAAGGAGAAAATATAGAAGATAATTAGACTACCAGTTCCTGCACTGGTAATACTTGGCGGACTGACCAGTCAGGCCATTAAAGGCTGAATCAGCAGTGAATCACGGAGGGCAGGTGTTTTCTTTTTGACAGCTGACAACACATCTGATACTGCCGAGCATCATCCGGACTTTGGACAGCTCTGTTTCTTCAACTTTGTTTCCTTCCTTGCCTTTGAAAATATCATTAAGGCCAATCAATTGTGCAGCACAGTGGCAAACATAAGGCACCACAAACTCTGGCAAGCTATTACCTGCTCATCCACCCACGCTGTCTGTCTTATCATTTCTTCCTGCGGACGGCGATATAAGGGGAAGACCAGATGACATTTTAGAATACAGATTAATGAGCACAGGAGTGTCGAAAGAAGTGAAGACGCGCGACAGAGGTCAAGCATGTAATGACTGACCTTAAAGTCAGTGGTATCCAAAAGGTAAAGCAGTGTATATGTGTGTGTGTAAACGAGTGTGTGGGCGTTCCAAGTGGCCTGTTACTTTAAAAAGCCTTCAAACTTTATTTACCATCTGCCATGTTTTCAGTTGGCAGTGACTTATAATTTAATGTCAGCTGTTGGAAATTGGTTCAGTGTTTTTACAGCTGTGATTTATTGACAGATATGTAAAATATACAATAAATCTTTTTTTTACTTAAATTTGCTCTGACCTTTATCAAAATATCAGATCTGTGCAGCACACGTGGGATCACTGATGCTTATCCAGAATAGACTGTTGCGTGCAGAAACACTCAATGTTCACTGATCAGCTTCTTCTTGTTGGTGGTAAATGTGCTCAAAAAGCATTCTCTGTGTTAAATTAGTTTTCAATTGTATATATTCACAACATACACAATGTCATTTAGCCCGTGAGGCCGACAATCTACAGACAGCCAGTATTATTCAGATTTTAACATTCTTCTCCAGCCTCGAATCTGAATCAGTGTTACCTCAGATAGTCGGCTCGAGCAGAGAACGCTGCTTTCATAGCTCCAGAAAGAATGGGCCCAGCCTCCACCTGTACCCAGTGTACGTACGATCTGAGAGCCTTCTCTGGGGTACACAGGAAGACGAGAGACAGCCCAGTTGTGCTTGGGAGTCTGCTCCCTCTTCTAACTGTAATAAGAAAGAAACTCTTATACTCTGCAGAGCAGGATGAAAATAGACACGTGCTAGACAGGAACACTTTAATCTTTTTCCTCTCTCCCTCTTCCCTCACTCTTTCTGCCACTGTCACACAGCCGAACAATGTCTTGGGGTACAGGAGTATGGGATTTGAAAACCTATATCTGCTCTGCGAGACAGAACTGGCTCCCGCTCTCCTTTTGTATTCCGCTGCAGTCATAAATTTTGCATGTGGGGAGCGCGGGGAGCGCTGCCTGGCGAGCCAGCCTCGGCAGGCGGCGTGCTGCGCCAAGAGAGGGCGGCCGGGGCTGCTATTAAAGAGCACCACAGTGGTTCTCAGGCTGCTCGGGGGGGGGAAGAAGGCATTTCTGTGGGAGGCTATTGGTGTGCGGCGAGCGGAGTGACCACGTGCAATCTGTTCAGCACAGCGGCGCTGGAGGTGCAAGCCAAAGCCTTGTTTGGTATTCAAAGCAGCAGGCTTTAATGCATTGATCCATGAAGGGACGGGCTGCACAGACAGAGTAGCACATGACTATAAATCCACAGCCAGCAAGCTATTAGGTGGTAATAACGCTGACCGAAGAGGTGCATATGTCTACATAAAAAGGGCCTCTGCACAGGATGTGTGTGTTTGTATTCTTAGCCTTGAGTGCCACTTTCATGCATAAACATGTCTACTGCATGTGTGCCTGCTTATCACTGCACACGCACACACACACACACACACGCAGACACACTGAAGAGCCAGGGGATAAGGGTGTCTCTTGTTTTGCTGGTGGGGGGAGTCTCGTTTGTGCTGCTGTAAAATTAAATACTCTGTTGTGTGTGAACGTTAAAGATTCATGAGAAAAACTGCTTTCTCTGCTGGTTCCAACTGACATCCCTCCCACACGATTTCTCTCTTTGCTACTATCTCACACACACACTGCCCATAATCAAAGCTCTTCTTCTCCTCTCTGTCTTACACATGTGCACACACACACGCGCGCACGCGCGCGCACACACACACGCATTTGCTGCCGTCCACCTTTCAAAAACAGAAGAAAGGCGAGAGAGGGAGAGGTGAAAGAAGAAGGTCATCATATTCTGTGTGATCCTGCCTTCACATCTTTGCCCTCCCTTCCTCGAGCCTCCCACGGGATCACGGGAAATAAATGACGGCGCTTCCCTTCGCAATGGTTTACACATGATCGAAGGCGATGTCAACCCTTCCGCTGGTGAGGGGAGAGCTCGGTGGTCCATGGATTAGTGCGCCAGGCTGGGCATCTTAGTTTATGAGCGGCGAGGAAAAATGCCCCATTTTTTGGCCACAAATTACCTCCCGGTCCCCCCCTCTCCTCCCACCCCGTGCCAGCCCGGCTGGATTTATTGCACCCAGCTTACACCTGACACCAAGAATTTACTTAGCAGGGCTTGGTTTCTCTCTCTGGCTCAGTTGAAAGAAGGCTCGAGTGTAATTGTGTGTGTGGAGAACACACACTAGACAGACAACAGATGATACATGTGTTTACACATGTGAAAGCACACTGTACACATGTCGGGTTTCAGAGCCTTGTGGTGTTCCTGTATTGCGCTGAGATCAGTTTTCAAACACACTTTGCAAAGCGCAGAGTAGGAACAGAGGTGGAGACACTCAAAACTCGGTGGGTTATTATGTTATAAACACACAACCACTGTCAGGTCTAACTTTATAATTGCAGGTCTGTGTGAGACAGGCACAATGCCTACTGCATTTTTAATCAGCCAGTTAACATGCACCAGATTAGTGACGCAGCACAAAAGCCATACATAGCAAATTGCAGAGATTGCCTGAATTTCTCCCATAACCTGCTCTCTCCATATAGTTTAGTATATAGTTCCTACTGTGCCTTGCTGGGGTAGCTAATAAGCTTGTTGCTATGGACACCGCTCAGTGAATTAAATAAAAACCTTATTTAGTTACCTCTTCAGACTGATGCAGATTATTTACATTGGTAAAACCAATCGAGGGGGGAAGCTGCAGTGGAGTTAAATCTCTGTATGAAGCAAGCTGATGTTCTTCAAGTACTCTGGCTCTATTACTGTTCCAGCTTGTTTGAGTTGGAGGCCCAAAGCTGCAAGACGGTAAAGTCACTTAGGCATATTTTACTGTGAAGGACAATGGCAGGAGAATCTTTTCAGTGAGGTGAAAACGAAGGAGCAATCAGACATGTTTGAAATCCCACGCACACACACACACCCACACACACACAAACAGCACGTTGGGAGGTGATGATCCCACAGGAGTCTGTGCGCTATCTTCTCCGTTGTCAGCAGCAGACAGGCTCTGCTCCATTGCTTTTTGTCACGCACACTGACCCTCTTTGTCTTCCCCTAAGCCTCACATTCAGCCCTGCTCCTCTGGACACACTAAAAGGCTACAGTATGTTTGTCTCACCCTCTCTTTCTTTCTGTCAGACTTGCACACACATACGCGCACACATGTAAGCACTTTGTCAAAGAAAGCGGGGTCTCCTTAATCAACAGGTAAGCCCAGGTGTGCCAGTCTCATGAAAATTACAAGCAAATTCATTTCACTTAGTGTTTATGCACATATGGTTTGACAGCTTGGTAAAAAAAAAAAGAGAGTGACGAACATGTGTTTGGAGCTTGTGATAGTATAGTATGTTTGTCATTTTTAAGCAATTTCATTTTTTCTTTAAGCGTATTTAATGTTAGAAGAAACACTCATCCATGCCGAGGTGAGGGGAGCTGCTGACAAATGGATAAAAGTACTAATGAAAAAAGCAAAAAAATGAGAGCTGCACCTTCTTCAACGCTCCCAGTGTGTTTATTAAAACTCTTCTTTCACTCTACGAACGCACTGGGAGTAAAGAAGTCTGTGTGACACAGCGGAAGCTGTCGCTTTCTTTCAGACCCTGAAACTATGCTACCTTCAATCAAAAGGCACAAAAGCAGACAGTAAAAAGGATAAAGTCAGAGATGGAAATCCATTCTCCATTCACTATGCACAGCTTGTAGACAGGGGAGGTGCTTGACTTCAGTTCAAGGATCCTCTGCAGTTTTGTGAGTAGTTGCTCCATTTTTCCATCCATATTCCTCATCTTTCTATTAGGAGTAACAATTTATTAAGAATAGATGAAACTTTAATGATCCCTGTCGGGAAAATGGGTCGATGCACTAGCAAAAAAGTGAAAGAGTGACTAGAGAATCCACTTAATATTTACAAGAAAAAGAAATAATCGAACAAATACAACATTCAGCTTAAGAAACAGTGTTTGATCGCCATGTATGGCTAAAACCTGTGTCACTAGACAAGTGAATTTAAATTTTGTGCACTGAATATCGATGTGTTTCTACTAAAAATATGGTTCTGGTGATTACAGAATGTGAATACATTTAATGGCTATCGCTAAAAAACCATAGATAGTATCAAAAAGAAGGTTTGATTTCATGGAAATGTTATTATAGCTTTAAAGAGCTGCAAACAATTTTTGTTAAGAAACCCAGCTGCTCTTAATGTTGAGACCCACTTGTTGAAACTGACAGTCAGGGATTACGGATTTGTTTCGCATTTCAAGATGGACGACAAAGTAGAAGTAAAATTAACAGAGAAACAAAACAAATGGAGGTGCTTCCATACAGTGCGGAGGGGATTACTGATTGGTATGAAAACATGTGAATGTTTGGCCTTCACATTCACCAGATCAAACTGAGGGAATATATGTGGCAAAACTTCCTCCTGTAGAGAACCAGAAACTTGCAGAACCTATGCTGTCAGTGTCGGTCGGTAACAGACAATAAGTTCCCAAAGTTTATTCAAAAGACACATTTTCTCAGATGTGTGACCCAGCCTTAATTACAGGAAGAACTGTAAAATCGTATCGGTACTGAGATGAAAAAAAAAAAGGGATCTATTAAGCAAATGCTCCGGAGTGCACAGAAAGACATAAGAAAGACTTCATCCATCATATCTATCAATCTGCACCCATCTGTCCCTCCCGCACCCTCGGCTCCCCCCCCCCTTCCAAACCTCTTCAGTGCCAGCTCATCCCTATCATACGGCTCCATCAGACGTCTACCACCGCTCGAGCGAGAAGCCATGCAGCTATCCAAGTGAACATAATCAATTCCACCTTCAATGGAGCACAATGCGACCGCTACAGCCCCTCACACCGCCATCCATCCTGCCGGCGTTCACCTCAGCAGCAGCCGGCTGTGCCACACAGATGGGCCTCTGCTCTGCCATGAAATGAGCTCGGTTTGTGCGTGTGCACGGGTGCCGTACCGTATATTCTGTGTATGTATGTGTTTTTGATGCACAGCAGTCGCAGGTGAAGGCGATGACAATGTGTGATATATTCTAGCGGGGCTGCATATGAGAGTCGCCATGGGACAAACTAGTGTGGTTTCGCATTCCAGTCTGTCAAAGCGAAGGTCGCTCCTGCTGTCTGGTTGTGTCAATCACTTGCAAAAGCATCAGTATTACCCTTGTTATCTTTTAGTGGCATTGCAAGTTGTCGTGGTTACCAGTTTGTCTTCATGCCGTCAGCATAGTCGGGAGAAATCTGGGCTTGTTTTCTTCCCTTCAGAAGAAACTGCTTGATGCTATTTCATGCTGCTACTTCTACAGCTTTTACATTTCCTGAGCTGGATAATCTATAATAGTAAATTTGCTTTTGATCAAACTTCCCTTTTTTTATTTTTATTTCATTGTAGATTGTTTTCATATCAGAAACTGCACATTGGAGCAACTGTTATTTTCGACTGACAGAAGAGAACGGCCGAAAAGTGTTCTCGGCACACTATGTAGAGGAGGACGCTTAGGTTTTTCTCACATTTACCGATATCTCTTGTGATTATTTGCTGATTGCTTTCAACCGTCTAAACACACAAACAGTATGAAACAGAAGTCTTTATTAGTAAAATAAATATCCAACCCAATAACATACATACCGATTCAAACACAGTCATATTCACATATTGCACACACACGCACATGATCTGTCCACTTGTGGCAATGCTGACACACGTCAGGGTTGTCACTTACACAGCAGATATCCTCTCTATACATAAATCAGCAGTGCACTGTACGTTAACTCCCATAACCCCAGTAGGTTCTCCACTCTGGGAAGGAGGGAGCACTGTCACAATTTTCTGAGGAGTGGGGAGTGCTGTGTAGTTATTTCTCTGCCCAGAAACTGATACATATAATTACGGCAGAAAGACGTAGGGGTGAAATAGTGGGGTAGCTGACATGTCGATGTTTACTCTGAACAGCTGCTGTCAGAGAGCAGGGAAACAAGGCGTGGTGTAAATATGCACAGTGAAAATTAGTCACCGGGATGCACTTTTTTTTTTTTGTGTCTGAGGAGAGAAAAAAAGAATCTAACAAAAGAAGAGACAGAAAGAATGAGCAGAATAAAATAAATGTGAGGAGCAGATGGACCCAGAATGAAATTTGTGCTTTAAGAATATCTGTTTATTCAGTGGAGAGAATAAAATAAAGAAGCACCTGGTAAAATCATTCTTCCTCGTGTTTAGGGCTCACCTGTGGAAAAACAGGCACAAACAAAGCAGACCCAGAGCTCTATGGAGCTTTAACACATCTTCCAGCTCATTGCTTTGGCTTTCCAACCAACAACCTTACTGTTTTGGTTCACTTTTACTGCTCTCATCAGTGCAGGTTTAGGTTTTTCTATGCATTAATACCCACGCTATACAGCCACCGCACGCTTCGTGCCCAGCACCAAACGGCAGACAGAGCAAGCAACTGCTGGTGAAAAAAGGGAGCACCAGCAGCTAATGAGCCAGACATTCCTTTAGGAGTTGTTGCAAAGCAGCAAAAAGGAGATTGTATATTGGATTTACATTTTTCATGTGGACCCAAACACAACTCTAGATGAATGTTATGTTGATCTGTATAAAGTGTTCACTAACAAGTTCGCTATATCAGTTAAAATGTGTTCTTCTGCCCCCAAGTGGCCAAAACATCTATTATTGTAAATTCAAATTACACGTTTTATTTCTATAAAAAATGTATCCCTATTTGTTGCTGTTTAAGTAGAGGACTTTAGCGAGCAGAGCCGGCCGATTGAGCGGACAATCACGACACCGAAGCATCTTTGAAGCAGTGTGTGGAAGTCTTTCAGGTTCTACATCATAGATGACAAAGAAACTAACTTAACTAACTTACTCTGCAACGACAACAAATCCGTGTGCAATCACCTGGTCGCTTGCCGGCCACGGACGAGATGAGCGACGTCACGTGTTCAACCTCGTCCGACTGCCTACTACTGACTGAATGAAAAGTGCGGCACAAATTAAATGTACTATTTTTATTGTTGTTGTGATGTGTTAATACAGCTGTGAAAAAAAGTTAACGTTTGATTGCTGGAAAGCGGGGGTGATGTTAGACGGGTGTAATGGGTGTAAATGGGCTACTAAAAATAATGTCATCAACAACAACTCTTACACTCCACTTAGCTCATGCTCTCATTTCACTAGCACATTAAAAATTTAAGACCTCTTTACACTGTTGCAAAAATTTCAACCTGTGTTGAACATAAAAGAGGCCGAAGCTCCAAAAATCAAGCGGTACGTGACTTTAAAGTCTCTCTGTTAGCACAGAAGTCACACGGACTTACACCAACACGGTATCTGACCTCATTGTGCCTTTTGTATCCTCATGTGCCCTCAGATTGCAGTCGGCTGGTTACTTGACTGACACGAAAGAAAATCAGCAGGCAGCAGAGTGTTTTTTCAACCGAGCTCTCCGGCTCTGGAGTCAACTCTCCCTCCTGTGATTAGGTAAGCAAATTCTGGGGAAGCCTTAAAATCCAATACTGACAATTTATCTATTTTCACTTCCTGGCAGGGGAGTTTTAGTTTCCTCCTCTACCTCAGCTCAAACAGGATTAATGTAGAAACCTACGGCTGGGAGCTGCTGCCTGGCTACAACATGTGCTCTCTGGTTGAGTCTGCATGTGGCTCAATGTATTTGTTCTGAGTGTGTGTATGTGTACATGGTGCTCTATCTTTTTTTTTTAGGCCTGACACAATGGTTAGGTCCAGGCTACTTAAACACTTTGAGTAAAGTTAGTAGAAAGTAGAAAGACTGATTTTGGTTATGTCTTGAAAAGGTAAGTGCGTCCTGTCAGTGAACGTTTTGCAGGTATTTTTATTTAAAAAAAAACATTTGCCAGCAGCACATAATTTTAAGGAAAACCGAGCTGCCGCTCACCAAAAAAAGCTGTAAAGCTGCCAGTTTAACCCAAGGTTAAGTCCATTTCATCAATGACAGTCAACTGGTAACATACCATGAAGCAGACGTGCTGTTGCTATAGTTACCTGCAGGGGTTAAATCAGGATTTGTGAGGAGCGGGAGCTGTTCTTAAAATGATGTACCGCAAACCTAATTCCATTTACCTCCATTGAATTGGTGAAGTTTCAGAGACAGATATCTCAAATTGAATCTAACTATGGCCAGATACTACTGGGGATCACAAATTACTGAAATTCATGTTCATGTGTGAAAATAGCGCAATGATCTTTGCAATGAGACTACAGTATATATGGTAACTGATATGCTTAGTACAATGCATTTGACAGTTTGTGTTTCTATTATTAGGCCTAACATCTGTTGCCTTATTTTGCTCTTTACTTAAGTAATGAAATAAGTTCCATGCTTGCAGTAATGCCACTGCTGCAAATGTTATTGCATTTAAGCAGCGAAACTGAAAATAAGAAAAACTTGTTGAAAATAAAAATGTACTGACAGCTTTGTTCCCAATGATTTCACTATATGAACTAGTAATCTGTGTGCAACAGTTTACCTGTTTGCTGTGCAGAAAAACTTTACAATTAATAAGGCTATTGTAAGATCACCATGCAGAATCAGAAGAGTTAAATAATGAATAAAGTTACTGCCGCTGTGGCATGTGGCTAAATTGTGCTCAGCCCCTTTCTCAATTTGGAGGTGTGCATGGATCCCGCCACTGTGTGGTGCCCACAGATAAGTTAAGGAAGGAGCTTTGGTCTACATTTGATTGGTCAGCATGAGACACAAAATGGGCCATAAGATTGAGTAGGACAAATTTAGGATGCGTCTTTATGTTGTTTCAAAAGGGGGAAACTTCTGCTGCCACAGACACTCTGAGAAATAGTGGCAAAGACGGCAGAAGGGCAGAATTAGGAAAACAATATGAAAAGTTGAGTTCAGCAGAGTAAATTCACAGTAAGGCCTTTGTGTCACTGGAACAGAAAGCTCTCAGCACGACTTATTCTGCTGCATGAAGGTCTGCTTCTTCCTATTGTGCTTCAATGCTGCTGCTTTTTCAGCCTTCACGAATGACAGTTCTTTCACAGCTCTTTCACAACAACTCCCTGAAAGAATGTAAACAGGGAGATATGTGACATTTCCAACGGTTTTACTGCATAATTACTTTCAGCTCAAAGCAGCTGCCGCAAATTTGAGCCCCTGCCATTTTATCTCTGCTTGCTTACATTTTGAAGTCCTGATGTGGTATCCATATCACAACCAGCATGTTTAGCTGCACACAGGCAGATAAATGCCTCCTTGGCTCAACTGTGATTTGTCAAAGGAATTCATGTTTCCGTGGGAGTCGACTCCTCCTCTTAAACAAGCCACAGTACACAACAGTGAGTCTCCATTTTAAATAGATTCTGTCAAAAGTGCACTCCCTGACAAAGTACAATAGGTGAAAGAATGCAGTGGTGCTCAGGATCTTAACCTTCTCTCTGTGCCTCCGTTAGCATTTTTCTCACGGACTTCTTACTCCAGATGGAAAAATGTAAAAGCTCAGCTTAGCAAAATACACTATTATAACCGTAATGCCAAAAAATTCATGTTGTGGGTTGTCTCTGATTAGCGGGAATCCTTGTGTTATGGCCTAATTTGAAACCTGTGTTGTGTTGAAGGCGTGATAAGGTATAAGGAAGAAATGGTTTCAGTTTGAGTCCAGTGACTGCCATTAATTTCCTCCAGCCCTTGTGTGCTAAAGGTAAGTATTAAAGATAAGTGGCTTAGCCTGATTACCGTTTAATAACTAAGAGGTGTCATAATTAAATTTCCATCAATCACGGTACTCCGCCTCTAACAAATGTCTGAATCATCTGAATCATTATGCAAATTAATAAGTAATATTCTCTGAATAAATTGGGCTATTAACCAATGGTACATGCTTTATCTGGTTCAGCTCAGTGGCGCTGGGTTGTGTGTGTGCGGTCCGCACGTGCGTTTAAAACACGCCCGTGTGTGTGAATGTGTGTCGTGTAATTGCGACGAGCACACCTCGCGTTCCCCCCCCCCCCCCCCCTCAGAAACAGGCCTAAGCCACGGCGCTTCAGGCCTGTTGCGGCAATGAGCTGTGAAACATGAGGAAAAAGAAATGCGGGGGGGAAAAAAAAATAAAAGCGAGGAACATGGTCCTCTGCAACCTTTTCATTATGAAAAAAAAAAACAAAACAACAACATAAAAACAAAAAAAAAACATCGACTGAACAAAACAGCTGGAAAGTTAGAACACAGTTATTAGAGCTGAGAAACTTTTGACGCCACTGACTGAGGCTTCAGGAGCATGAAGGAAGGAAGAGTAGAAAGAGAAAATAGGGCATCAAAATATCAATATGAGATATGAACGATGGTGGGTGCCCCCTCCCTTTAAAATGCTGGTGGCGGGGGCCACTCAATATTCATCGATTAGAGACGCTGTGTCGGCGGGAGAGAGAGCTGACGCGTAGTGAGAATGCTCCTCATCGAGTTCCTCTTGTTTTTCTAACCCTGCGAATTAGTTCTTTTGTCTACAAGGCAATTTATTTGCAGCCTGTGGTTAATCCAGATCCCGGCTGCGCCTTTTTGCCTTTGTTTTTGTTTTGATATTGTCTCTGCTTATGCACGGGGTGTAAATTAAGGTAAACTCGCAGTCAGCCTGACCCTGATTGGTTCCACTCTTCAGCAGAGGTGTCTGGTGAAAAAAAAAAAGAAAAAAGTGAGCGTGAAAGACAAATGCGGGAGGTGGATGTTGGAGCCGTTTCCTGCACTCCCGATAACATCTCAGGGTTCGCAGCTCTCTGTCTCTGCAACTCCCTCACCCTCATTGCGTCTCTCTCTGTCCTCTGTTTCAAAGGCATCTCCATCCGACTCAAATGGCAATATAAAGCCGCCATATTCGAACCACTCAAATCTACACGGCACACAGCAGGTGGCCTCTGCGAGAGAGATGGAATTTAGCTTCATGAGCCTTGATTGTCGCTGGCTCTTGGCTCTATCTGTGGCCACCAGCTAAGCTCCTCTGCAGCCTTTCCTTTAGCAACCTGCCGCTCACAAGCACACAGAAAACACAAGCACACATATACTATAAGAGCAAGGGGTGTACAAGAATATCGATGCACACAATGCACGAAAACACACCGCGCTTAACTGTCTGTCTCTCAAATGGCACATCAGTTTCTGCGTTTCAAAGTAAAGAATCTTAGCTTTCACATGAAAGGAAAAACTTTCACACCTTCCACCTGCTTCTTTCCTCTCTCCTGCTCACTCACTCAGCATTATCTCTTTTGATTGAGCTCATGCCATCTGGCAGAGTAATTGATCAAAAAGGCTCAGAATGTTCCGCGATGTTTGCTTGATTGGATTCGGGACAGCCGGAGCCTTCGTACTTTTCACCCCAGCTTCCCGCACCCCTCTGCCACTTTTCGCACGCTCCTCGTCTGTCTACGTTTCGCTCTCCTTCCGCCCTTCTTTCATTGTCGCTCTCCCTTTTATATCCTCCTCCATTTTCACACCTACACACTTGGTAATATCCCGGATAGTATATCACACGGGAGGTAAAAACGACATTTATGTAGCGAGGAAAAAATAACCCTCCATCTGATTGTTCCAAGCTGACAAAAAAAAAAAAAAAAAAATGAGCTGAATGGACTGTAGGGAAAGTTTTAGATCTTAAACTTGAGGCAAATCCTACAGAGATCAAATATTTTTTTGTTCTCTTTTCTCAAAGGAAGTGTCTTTTAAGGGTTGTGCCACATTACAGGCTGCTTGTTCTTTCCTATGGAGCATGCACAGGGAACCCCTCTGGCCAATCAAAATGCCAATAAAAGACCCCGAATCAAGCGAGAGCTGGGACACCCTTGTGCTTCTGTATTGGCATGTGCATTTGAGCATACACTGCTTCTTTTCTTACAGCATGTCATTGCAAATGTGCGCGCATGTGTGCGTGTGGAGCTGTCAGACTTTGCTAAACTATTGTTTTCTGCCAGATAACCCTGCTGTGAGCATCCATGTAGCACAAGGCTCTGAAATCAAACAGCAGCCTTGCATCAAGTAGGCCTGAGAGCGAGCACCACGCTGGGCTGGCTTAGTGAGCTACTGTACACACGCACAGAGAGATATTAATTTACATTACGTCTCAGATGTTCGGCCAGCATTCGGGAGCAGGTGCTGGTTTGGTGTCTTGTTCAAGGTAAGCACAAGTGGCTGTTCTGGAGGGTCAAACGTGTTATATTATTTAATATATAACCGTGTTCATGTTCTATTGGGAATTGAATTTGGAGGCATGAAGTGCTCAGGTATGAGATGAACTCCTGCACTAAGGTTCACTTTGATATCTGGAGGGTGTACGTTCACTCTCTTTTTCAAATACTGGGAATGTATGCTGATCGCTCTTGCTCTTTTTCACTACTGCCCTGCATAGCATTTGAACATTTTCACAGCCAGTGCAGTAAGTTTGGAAGTTTTTTTCAGGCCCATAACAAGGTGTGTTGAAATATTAGACCCAGAATACGGACTGGGTTTCACAAGTAAATCTGCTCCACTGTTGGGATGTAGAGCATTGAATGTGTGTAGGGAGGGTCTTGAAGTTGCAATCCGTTGATGTGGTGACAAAAGTGCAGTTTAATACTACATCAAACACTCTTTAAGTGGCTATTTTGTCAGAAACGCACCAGAAGAGCAACTGGTGTTTACAGTACAGCAAAACTAAGTCATGTGCGCCGTAAAATTGGTGGCTGTTATCAATGAGATGAAACTGTGCTGGATTACATGCATGCAACATTGTCCTGTGAAACCCTTATGTTTAGGTAGGCACTCTGAATCCAGCGCTGGAATGGCGGACTCTGCCTCTACCAATTAAAACTACATTGAAGTATCAGAAAATTGGTTTGATTTCATGAAAATCTTAAGTATTATAACTTTTATATACAATATACTGTATGTTTGCTCATTTTTACACAGTGCTTTATATTACTGTAGAGCTTGGTAGTGTTTTTAATGAAGGCCAGTCCCTCCCCAGTGCATCTGTTACACTTTTGGTTCCCAACCTTTTCACCCCTTCAAACTATGGCTACTACCTTTGTCACTGGTTACATATGTCTGCCATTTTGTGACAAATTAAACACATACAAAATAAAGCATTATTTTGATATGCAGGTTTCAAACAGTGTTTTTAAAAAGTTTTGTGGCTTTCAACTGTGACTGAAGTGCTTTTTTTCAAAATTGACAATAATTTATGTGGTATGTGAAAGGTTTGTTTTTGAGGCAATGTCTACAGTAAACTGTCTAAATGTGAAAGCTGATCTTTCCCCCTTCCCTTTTGTCAAATCCCTTTTCGGAAACAGATTGTGGATGAAAAAAGCTGATCACTTTTGTATGAACGAGGAAAGCTTTTCTGCAGCCTATCACACAGTACAGATATTTTCATTGATTTGTATATAGGTTTACCTTGTCAGACAACTTTGTGAGCAATTTGAGTAAATAAAATGGATAAAAATAAATCAAATAATTACTAAATTCAACTGAAATTGCCTTCTTTCCCTCTTCAGTGCGCACAGACAACTTTTCAAAAACTGGAAAATGGGGAAACCCCTAGTTCATATGCGCTCATGTATTACCATCACATTGAAATCTCAGAGATAAGCATGCCCATTTTCCGGCAACCCGGCAATCTTTGAAAAGAGAACATTTTAAACCTGTTGCACAACAAAAAAGATTTTTTGCAACTGTATTTTCTAATCCAGGAAAGACAGACCAAGACTATCCCGCCCATTCATTATCAGTAGAGCAGAATCAGAATTTGTTGATGACACCTTGTCTCTTTACTAACTTTCCGTAAAACTTTCTTGTTCCTACATATTACATCGGGCTGTCTAACATCATGGGAGTAACGTATGCAAATTTTGATTTAGTTTGTCGTTTCCTTTCAAGTCTTGCCGATAAAAGTGCCATGTTCCTGACAGAACAAAAGCAAAATATGGGGCGTATCAAAGAAAGCGAAAATGTATGCAGTCAGGGCGTCAATTTGTGAGTGACATTCAACGCGCGGTCTTCAAAACTCATTTGTAGACAAGGCTGCGAAAACATTCTCCATCAAGAGGAGGAAGAGCAAAAAATACGGCCTTATCTGCACGAACATGCCAGCCCAGCTCGACTATGATCAGGAGAAACAAAGAAGATTGTAGACGGTGAAGAAAAACAGTCCTGAAATAAGCCTGCAGGTTTGCAACCGATATTGATATAGCTACTGTAGAGAGAGCAAACACACACTAGGCTTAGAGACAGAATTAGGGTCGTGCAAAAAAAAAAGGAAGAGGCTAACTCTCAGAGATCAATAAGAAGTGTGTATTTGTGTATGTCTGCGCTCATGAAAAGAAGGAGAGACAGACAGAGAGAGAAAAATGCAATCAGTGTGCGTATGAGGTTTCTCCAGAGTGAGGATTTGGGTCATTTGAAAGAATACGGCTGAATCAGCAACACTGCCGCCACCGCTGAACTTAATCTACTGAATAGTCCTGCAGGCGGAGACTGAGCGAGAAAAAGAGAGGAAAGGAGGAAGTGAGCGAAGTGGCGGGGTTGTCAGATGGGAAGAGAAGGAAGGGAAAGGGAGAGGAGAAGATGAAAACAAAAGGAGGGGGGGGGGGGGGGGGGAGAGGGAGGGGGACGCAGCGATAAATACGGGCAAGATGGGAGCGGCCCGATCGAGGGAAGAAGAAGAGAGATGGGGAGAGACAGAGGAGGCGAAAAGCAGTGGGTGAGAGATTTATCAGAGGAGACGGCGTGAGCGTGGGGGAGAGGGAGGGAGCAAAAAGAAAGAGATAGAGGGAGAAGTGGAGAGAGAAAGGGAGGGAAGGGAAGAGATATTGGAGCCAAACAAGGGGGAGATAGAGAAAGCTCACCCACTGTCTGCCGGCTGCTCACTCGTGGATTGTTCTCCCCATCAGATTAACGAGAGAAGGGGTTGAGAAGGCTGCACCCCCCCCCACCCCCACCCTACGCCGCCGCTCCGCTCATCCTCTAAGGGGTGCTGCGCTGCTTATTTCATTATCTTCTGACGTTAGCCCCATTTTTTTCCCCCCCCCGTCTCATCCTCCACATCCCATACAGCTTTTTGTCTTAACACACAGAAACATCCTGCTCATTACTCTTGAGGCATTGTTGCCCCTCTCCTGCACTGCTGTCAGGCAGGACTTAAACATTTCCAAGCACCCGTAAAAATTGGTTACAGGAAGAATGTTGAAAAATCAAACCAAAGTTATTGGATAGATGGCAATCTTCTTAGCAACTTGCTATATACGATATAAGTTATATAAAACGCTATATAAGGGGGACTGTGCCATCTTTGATTGTACATGGCTTGTATTGACTTTAAGAGAAGTCACTCCCTGTCAGAGCAAATCAGGTTTTTACATCAACCTGACACTAAGTCACCAAGATGATTGCCTCCCTTTCAGGGCGTGTATGCTCAATATTCTTCCTGTAACACACATTTCACGAGTGCCTGAGTGTCTGAAATGTTTGGGTTCCCTCTGATAGCCATCCAGGACCGTGACATGTAGTCTGGATCGAGGCTAGTTGTGTTGTTGGCCACGGCCCAAGTTGCGATGCTACAGCAGGTGTTTTCCATTAGCTGTCAGAAGCAAAACACTTGCTGTGATACCACTAATTAGGGGTTCGTTCATTGACTAGAATATCACAATATATAAGCATAAAATAACTACAAAATCACTTTACAGGATCAAATTAAAATCTGAGGGCATAATAGCGCACGTCATTCAGTCTGTACGCCACACAGGCACAGGCGGCGTCCGACTACATGCTCCTGGTTTAATACACAACCTGTGTGATGATTGTATGAGTAACTGTATAAATGTAACACTGAAATAATTGCCATAAAGGGTCTACTCTTTATATACAGCAGACGGATAATTAATTCAGCTCACAATATATCTGCTTCCCTCCTTTGCTCAAACCATTTTTATCATCTCTTCTTGGTCACTACTGATATAAATAGCTACTTCCGTCACTTGGACCAGGGGTTCATGACATGATTCTTATGTTTAGTGAGTTTGACTACATAACCTGATCGATGCTCATGCCTATCAAGCCGATGCTTCATCTTGCAATATGCTACAAAGTTTCAACCAGAGGCTGGTGCGGCAGCAGTATGTGTCATATCGCAAATCTATAATTGTCACTGCTCGTGGGCTCATTCGCTGAGAGGCTGAATGTATTCTGACACGCAGAAATCGTCATTGTCTCAATGCATATGTCAAATGCACATACATGTGTACACTGGGGGAGATTTTTTTTCATCAACAAACAGGAACTGCCACATATATACTGCTGCTTGCATAGTAAAGCCTGTACATTTCTCTTCGCTTTGGCTTTGCCCAAATGACCCATCCCACTGTGCATCTCAGGAGGCTCTAATGAATCATCGGTTTTTTTTTGTGGTAGGAAGTAAACCAGCTTGAAAAAAAGAATTGTGCCGACTGGCTTATTGGATCTGTGCTCTATCTCCAAGTTTTCTTTTCCATTTCTGTGTGGAACCTGACACGACAACGGGACCAGACCCAATCATACCTGTTCAGCTGGGAAAAAAAAAAAAAACATCTTCACAAGTAAATATTCTATTCTGCTTTCAACAAATTGGATGGAGATTTGCCATCTTGAACCCAGATCATGAACACCAATTTCCCATAGATATCGCTCTGTGCATTCAGTTCTGTCTCCCCACCACCAGATGGCAGACATGCTATGCGCCGCCACCACCGTCGAACACTCTCCTCCCTCGGCTGAGCCTAATGGCATGTGGCGGCTGGTGCCTGTGAGTAATGCCGCAGGAAAAAGCGTTCCATAACCTATTGTTCTTATTGGAAAAGAGGAGGAAGAGAGGAGAGGGACACAAACAAAACAAACAAGAAAGAAAGAGAAGATAGAGGGGGTGGGGGGGGGGTCCGGGGTGGGGGTGGCGAGTGACACCAGGCAGGCGCTGTGGGTGAGGCTTGTGCTGTCCAATCTTCTGACAGGAGGGTGGGGAGGGTAACTGGGAGATACAGAGGCAGAAAATGGTCTGCTGATGTAGTTGGCGTATTTAACACTTGTGCAGACACAGACAGGCACGCTGCGACACAAACAGAACACACGCTCAGCTCAGAGATGCACACAACTTTAATGCAGAAAGCCTTTTTTTCTACGTATTACAACACATTCATTTGCAGTGCAGGGTAGAAGTGATCCTGAAAGCTGATTGATTGAATGTGGACACACTCTCATTGTGCTACAGTATCTGTTCTTACTAATGAAGTTGTTACACTTGGCTCGATACACAAATCAATGCGCAGGTTAAGACTTGTCTCTCCGATTTTTAATGAGCACAGGAGTGACGCTGGAAAATGTTTCCCTAATTTACGAAATATTACTTTTGAATTTTAGGGAAACTTAAGATGCTGAGCAAGACACTTTTGTAAACAGCCTCCCTAATTTTCCAAAATAAAAGCGAAGTCTCCTGTGACACTAATGGGCTGCAATTAGCAGAGTTAATGACAGAGAGCCACGAATGTGTTTAACAAATATTAGAGACAAATAACCTTAAAAAGTACAAATGAACACAGGGGGATTGGCTACAAAAGTAAATAAACACTAAATTCTTCCCATCACACTGTATTGGATCGGGGCCTACAGGAAGCAAGTGGATCAATCAGCATGAAGGCTGCATCTTAAATCTCTGACTACAGTCTTACACACAGCAGGACCGAGTGAACATACTTGTGTTTTTGAGGGTGTACAGTACACTGTGTGATGATGCAGCGTGGGATCTGTGCAATGCCCACAAGAACACTGTGTGAAATCCAGAAGAAATGTATGGATCATCCTCATCTACAGATTGCAGTTTGTTGACATCTATAGCCATATATAAGTGATTAAATCCAAAGAAAAACTTTCATAGTTGGGTCTTTAAAATACTTTGATTGTTACCTAATCCCTATTTTGTTCTTTATTATCTTTAACTGTCCGATAAATCCGATTTAAGTCAACTTTGGTGCATTTAAATTTTCATCTCTACTATTGGATTATTTTAAAACACATCAAATGCACAATAAATCCTGATGTGGTTTTGATCTCTTGCAAACTTAAAACATAAATATATGCAGCCATCAGCCTGACACCCACCCACACATATACACTATAGCATGTCAGCACTGCGGAGAAGAAAAGAAAGGGGTACTCGTTTGTCAATGCCACACCGAATCATGTTAAATACCCTCCACCATCTCAAAAATCTGCCTCATGCCCCCCCTCTGTGCCTTACTTACACACCCTCCTCTCATCTTACTCTCCTTTTTATTCCCTAATGTCTGAAGAGATGAAAAGCAAAACACTTTTGTTTGCTAAAAAAAAAAAAAAAAAAAAAAAAAAAGAGGGCGGGGGGTTCGGCTGGTGGTATGACTCATGTGCGAGGCTTGATTTCTAGATCGTTATATCCTCCCGAGAAGCTTCTGAATACAGCTTGTACAGCAGAGGGAAAGGCAGGAAGTCGTTTCGCTGGAGTTTACTTTCCCTCTTCTCCTCACTGCTGGCTGAAAAGGGGCTCCCCATTAAAGTGCTTGTGACCTTTGGAAGAGAGGGGCAGGGGTTTGATTGGGCTTTTTTGTCACATTGGGCACACAACGAGCACAAGCACAGTGAGGGCCCATTTACTGGCTGCAGCCACTGCATGTGAGGCAAAGAGCTGTGGTTTGAGGCAGCTGCAGCACTGGGGTATCTATATTTTAACATGTTTTGGATACTGTAGTAAAATGCACATTAAACTTAACGGTAACAAATAACACATTACTGTATACACCTGTATACAGTTCAAATTTATAAATGTACAGGCCTTCAAGATACAGCAAGATGCATCTATGGTTGTGTTTGTTTCAAATCATGGTTGGGTGCAATAAAAATATAAAAAATGAAATTAAACAGCATTTACAGTATATTGTTAGCCAGGGCAATCACTGTATTAAATTAAAAAATGTTATGAATTTCAGCTTTAAAAGGTGCAATAAGTAGCATTTTAAAGCAGCAGTAACTGCTTTTTTGGGGCCGATTGGCAGCAGAACAAGCTGTAAACAACAACATGCCATATTTTCATCATATAACCTTGATATGACGAACATGATAGCAAACATGCCTATTAACAGATCCAGCAGAGATGGAACGACATTAGCATTCATTTGAAGTCGTGTTTGTTTTAACCTGTGTACTCCTTTTAGCTCTGTTTTGGTCTCCACCAACTCCTGAGGGAAATATCTGGCTCTTTGGCTTATCTGTCTGCTGTTTGATGCTGTTTTTCTTCTTTTTTGGCTGCTGCTAGAAACAAGTAGTGAACCAAAACATTGAATTTGCGGACCTTACAACCACAGCAATGAGCTGAAAAAGACCAAATGTGATGTGAAATTTCTCTGTGGGTTTGCCACTGGGAGTGACATGTAGTCATTTGATCCATTGTTAAAAAATAAATAAAAAATTGAGTAGTGCAGCTTTAACATCAGCAAGTTATTACCATATTTTAGTAGCATTTTACAAATTTAGTTTGTAAAAAAAAAAAAAAAGACTATTGCGTTGTTTGATTCTACCAATGTGGGTGCCAAAATCATAAATGTTTTAATTCTACATAAAGTGATTGTAATATACTGACATACCAATGAAATAAAAGCTACCAATGGTATTTACTGTAAAAAAATGCTACAGATAGCACATCAATTGCACTTTGTCAAACCACTGGATTTACTGTCTCTCACTCTCTCTGAGTGCTTTAGATATTCCAAAATGGTTTTCTCCATTTATATTTGCATAATCTTTTTATCAAAGTCTAATTTTATCCTTCACTCACAAGACCTGTCATTCTGAAATCCACTTGAAGCAGTTTCTTGTCAGACAAAACCAACATATGGAAAAGTAATCAACACTCACTCGCAATGCATCCATGCCCTCTCGTCTTCTGTACCACCACCTTTTTTTTATAACCCTCCCTCATTTTCTCTCTATCTCTCTGTCTTGTTTCTTTACACCTGTGGGAGTGTGTAACTGCCCCTGAGCCAGATGTGGAATATTACCATCCCTTTCCTCACATCTGTTTAGAGATAAACACAAATCCACCATCACTGTTTTTCTGGGCTCAGTTACATGATAGATAGAAAACTTCACTTTCACACATTTTAACGTGCAGCAACGTGTGGCTGCCTGTAAACACACTCGAGCCTGTAAATTTGTATGTTCAAGGTGTCAAAGATGCAGCCGTGTTTATCTCCACCTTCCATGTCACTCCATGACGTGAGTGCAATGATTTGTGGAGGGAAGCGGCGCGTCCCCATTTGTTTGACAAATTCAACTAAACATAATAAATCCATATATCAGAGCAGTCTGAAGGGTTTGAGAAGGCGATAGAAGGAATATGAGTAAACGTGTTTGACAAAGGAGATGTAGAAAGCCAAAGAGGAGATTTTAGGCATCAGTCTACATATTTACAGCAACATGTAATATAGTGTGATGAAAAATGATTGCAACTATAGAAAGAGTGATAAGGAAAGAGCAAAAGCTAGATAGAAGAGACAGATCTGCTGCGGTAAGGAAGACTGCTCATACTCTTGGCAGCATTTGTGTCCAATTTAACCACCTCTCTGTTTGGGCTGCCATCGGCTATGTGTACGGCATAGAAATTCTTCCCCGGTGTCAAAGTGGTACCTTTGAGCGGAAACTCCTCCCGGGCTTTCTGCATCTCTTTCCCTCAATTTAAGTCAGTTCACTTATATTCTAATTTGGTTTATCAAGACTGAGAGCAAGAAATGAAAGGATGAACAAAGATGATGGATGATGAAATTGACGATGATGATAATCCACCCACCATGTTGGTGATAAGGAAGTAAATGTGATACATCCAGAGGGAGCAAACATGCTTCTTTTTTTTTTTTAAATTAAAAGAATTATTAATTTAATTTCCGTGTGTGCATATAACTTCATCTACCTTACGCTTTTAATCACTAGATCAGTTAACAGTGTTAGTGTGACTGTGTTTAATAAATGAAGCGTCATGTCTATTTCAAATGCACACACACACACAGTGGCGCATGTGTTAATCTGAAGCGACATTGACTTTAATAGCCACTTTAAATGTCTTTATTATTTTAAAGCACTTTATGAGTTGCCTCTGGCGTGGAGGACTACGGTATGGGATTCCACTTGAATCACAGCTACAAAAGCTGGTGCTAGACTAGTTTATATCCCTCTACCTACTCCCCTTGTGCCATTTTCAGATTGCAATGTGAGTATAGCTGAAGAGTTAAAGGATAATTCTGGTTTATTACAACTTAAAATGGCGCGTTGGAGATTTAGTATTGCACTTCCATGAAACTGGGGGAGACACAATAAAAAAGCGATGGTCAAAATTGCAGCAACATATCCTGACTTTTAGTCCCTAGTATGAGTCAAGCTTCAATAACACTGGATCATACAATTCCCATAATGCAAGTCAATAGAATCTTTCACTAGACCCTCCCTGCCTGTTTGAGGCCTTTATCTGTCAAACTCTTGAGTTGCATGTGTGTTTTTTTCTGGCACTTAGTAAAGCCTTTTAAAATCTCACAAAACTCCGGTGGTCTGTATGTTGTGAACCTATTATTGGTTCTATAATGACTAATCAAGGCCTCTAGTTTGGCAGTGAGCTTTCCTGTTTCCCTATAGACACAAATAAATTAATAAAAATATAAAAACAATACAATTTTCTCCTGTAATACTCATGGATAAGCTCAGACTGGTTACTATAGCCATAACCAATATCAATGATGGCCAAAACTATAAATATAAGACAGAAGTATGCTTTAAAAGTCAACAAGCACTCCAGGCTTAAAAAACTAACAAAACAGAAACAAACAAAAACAAAACAAAAAAAATCCACCCTTGCAAAATAATTTGGAATGAAAGCTTTCATATTGTCCCAGAAAAAAAAAATGGCTCCTGCTGTGACTATATGGAGAACCCTCCTGAATATATTGTTATTCACTCTGGATGCCTGAAGTGCAACTGCAAATGAACCCACAATGAAGACACTACAAACACACAGAGTCAGACGACACACGCACTCACACAGATGAAGCTTTAGGCACCCATATGTGCACAAACATACACACCAACGCCATCATCGACGCAAACACAAATGCACCAGGCCTGAAGCCAGTTTCGCATCTCTGGGGGCTTTGCACTGCGTTCTCTCTCTCTTTTTCTCTCCACAAGCCGACGCGTTTTAAAGACCTTTAAGTTGCCAGTAATGGGGACGCACCGCCGGTCAATGAGAAGTCTGTCCACACATGGAAAAAGTACCACACAAGGACAAGGAGAGAGAGCAACTTTTCGATCTTAAGGTGCTGTCTTGGTAAACACAGGTAGTCTAACCCAGTTATGACCTTTAATCTAATCAGTATTTTGAATGCGGCTCATGTTGACTTTTAATGCATGACTAAGAAGCTGCTGATAAAGCGATGTTGCTTACTTGAGCAGATTACAGAGGTACAAGACGCCTGCCTCCCCCCACTGCAAGAAGGTGTCAGCGAGGCAGTTAAATGCCCCGCACTGGTCAGTAAAATGTGAAGACACTTCCTTATCCTTTCATTAGAAAACTCATAAATGGCACAATAAATTCACGTGTCTAAACTGGAGACAGAGGAAGATTACCTCCGCCGTGCTACTAGCAAGTAGAGAGAAATCTCGCAGACACATCCATACACTTATCAGCTTCGAAATGACACAATGCTGGTACCAGGGGGACTTAAATATTAATTCCCAGCCTGGTGAATATAAAAATAAATCCTTTTGCTAATCGTGCCGGGAGATGCTCGACGGCGGTAAAAAGGTTTTGTGTAAATTACTAAAAGATTAGTTCCTTTCGCTGGTTTATCTACAGGTCCAAACCGCAGAGGTGCATTCCTCAAGCACCTAAAACTCCTCTTTAACTTCCAGAAATATAAGGATTTACCGTGTGTGTGTGCGTGTGTGTGTGTTTGTGCGTGTACTGTAAATGTCCCAGCAGCTCCTTTGAAATCCTTCGATTGTCTCTGGTGAAACAAGATAGTGGTGGCGCTTTGAAGGTGCAAAGCTGTGACAGGATGGTATTACCTGAGCGTAGATATCGCAACGCAGGAAGTTTTGGCCAGTTGGACGTTTGTCACACGTGATGCTGTTTTGCCGTGGGATTAGAGCGTATTAGCCAAGCTGGGTGCCAGTCAAAACACACCCAGTTGTATTTACTTATTTATTTCTAATCGGTGGCAGGAAATAAACATTTATAGCAAAAAGAATTTAAGCTTCTCTCTCTGTCACATAGCTACACCCCACAAACACTGATTACTGGCCCATTTAGTGGACATTTTGCTTTGAACTTGGAGATGAAAATAGAAGAGGCATAATTTGTATCACACTTTCAGCAGAAACGTTAAAGCACCTTAGCAGATTACCCCCTACTTAAGGCCTCCCATGGATATGATGATATACTGCGGGGCCATTGAACAATGTGCTTAATAATGAAATAGCCTATTTGCCGGGATGAGACAGTTATAATATCCCAATAAAATACAGAAATCCAATCAGCCTCGACGACTGACCAGCATCAGCACTGTTCTGGGTAAAGATGTGAAATTATGTCAAGATTTGCTTCCTGTTGCACATAAAAGTTTATGAATAGCTTTTACGCTCGCTACACTTGAGTATATAGCCTTCCTCTGTGCTCTCTGTGTAAAATCTTTGGATTGGCTTCTTGCATGAGTCAGAGCTGATCAATTAAAAGCTTATTGATCTGTTATGAAGGCGGTGGGAGAGATAGTGGCAGGGAATTACTTTGCCACACAAAGCCTTTCCTAATCCCACTTCCTCAACGTTAAATACACTTCTGATCTGATTACATAAAGCCGTGCATATGCCTCATGGTGTACGTTACCGTGCTGACAGGTGATACTTGATGTGGTCGGCAGAGAAAGGATACATGTTGCTTTTAAGATACAGCAGGTCTGAATGACAGTGTTTTCTTGCTGAAGGTTAGAGAATAGTACGACAGGTTCTCCCCTTAGAATTCCCCATGAAAATGCTGTATTTCCTCACACAGGCATGCATTGCTTTCTGTTGCTCAATATCCTATAGATTACAGTGATTTGTTCAGAGACATGGAGTGTGCACACCTCTTATAGATGCCTCTTTTAGATACGGATAAAGAGCTTAGGCCTACACACCTTTCTTTTAACCTCTTTTTCCCTTGAATTTTTCTTCTTTCTCTTTTGTCACTTTCTCACCCCTCTCAAGCACAAACAGAAACTCACACAGATGTGCACACACGTGCACACACACACCCCCCTGGAGCTTAATTTGCAATAGAAGACTACTTCATTTGAATGTCTTTGATGTAGCGTGGCTTTGCTGAAATGAAGTATCTGATCCCAATCCCCTGGACAGATCCACGTGGGCGTATCGGTGTAACCAACCACCACTAGCATCCCCATCTTACTACCAGTTCCTTTTCTTTTGTTCCTCACCTACAATTCATATGCCATCCCTCTCCATACGCATCACCCATCTATCCCTCCACTATTTAATTAATTTACAGTTTTAACAAGCATGCTTACGTGTCTCGTCATCCGGGTAATTTATGGAGATGGGGTCTCAGGTTCGGTCCCCTGGTGGCCACATGGCCTTGACATGTTTCTAAACTAGTCTTTGGCCTGCATGGGCTTAAGGAAGAAGGCAAATAAAGAAAGATGGACATTGTGGAGCGCTTTAAAGGACCACATCAGTGTTTTTGCAAGTTTTCCTTTACTACAAATCCTGTATACGTTGTGTTTCCATTCATTTCTATTCTGTATAAAATGTATTTTTTTGTCAATAACTTCATTTTACTTCAAACTGTATTGTTTTATTGTTTTGTTTTTAAGATGTGAACTCAACACACAGCTCTTAAGGCTATAATATACTCATGTAGTTCTTGAAAAGAAAGCTAACAAGCAGATTTCCCAAAATGTTCATTTAATAATTTCATACACTATATGACTAGGTAGGCTATTCTCTGGCTGACAAAAGTGCCAGTGGCGCGCACACACACACACCCACACACACACACTTTTTTTCCTTTTTTTATATTTCTTATTGTATGTGAGTCATATTTATGTTTTCTTTTTCTCTTTACTGACGTTGATGTAAAGCAACTTGTAACTGTGTTTAAAAAGGTGTTATATAAATAAAGTTTCACTCACATACTTACTTACATGTGCCTCCAAAACCACAGCAAAATCCAGCTGCAGCCTAATAAAGGGATTAGAGCATCCCAAAGCCCAGGTTTGTTCATTGACTGTGAACAAAAAGGAGAATAGAAAAGGGAAGCTGAAATCGTGCAGATTAACCAAACAAGTGCGCTGGTATTTTCTCGGTGCTTGAGGTGCATGCATTGCTGGAGTGGCATAGAGTGAGAGTAAACAAACACATGCTCACACATCCAGTCTCAGCACCATCTTGTGCCTTATTGGGGCTAATCCTGTGAGTACACCCTGACAGGTTTACAGATGCCCCTGTAGACTCCCACAGCACCGACGAGCACCGAGAGCCTTGCTGAAGTGCTCTATTCAGAGCATGAGCATGCAGCAAAATTGTGTTGAAATGACCAACATGTGCAAACAAGCTGGCAGCCAGCAGCCCCAGAAGTACTAATTATGATGATGAGGGAGTGGGCAAAAGCTGAGCCATATTAAATGGCATGTGTTGCCCAACAATATTTATACTGTGCTGTTAAATCATTTGTTAGCCAAATTGTATTCTAAGTTACCGCGTAAAGGCCGTGAACACGGAATCACAAATTTGAAAGAAGTGGTCAGTCTTCAATGATGATAATACTATTTTGTACGCTGTTTTTTAATAAATCTCAACATATGTAAGCTGGTGGATTATGGATGCCATTTTGCTATAAAAGGCTTAAAGAAATGGTTCAACATTTTGAGAAAAACACCAAGAATGAAATAAAACGATCGGTACCGCTCTCGTGTCTGTGCGGTAAATTTAAAGCTACCACTATCAGCCTGTTAGCTTAGCTTAGCACAAAGACTGAAAACAGGGGGAAACTGCTAGCCTGGCTCTGTCCTCTAAAGCTCTATCTTTTTTATTTAATCTATACAAACCCCGCCAAACCTATTTCTAAGCCAACCTAATAGCTTTAGTTACATATTGAGCGTACAGCTATGAGAGCGGTATTGATCTTCTCATCCCTACTCTTGGCAAGAAAGCAAATAAGCTGAAAAAGGTCAAAGCGTTCATTCAAGTTTTTTAACGTCAGTTTGAATAGATCTTCAGAATTTCTAAGCTTGAATGAAATTAAGACTTTCCTTACAGGTTCACTCTTTGATCAACATTAAAATACTAAACAACTTGAGATCCAAAAACCAAATGTGTGAATGCGGTACAGAAAGGACAGGATATCTCAAAGGAGAGATCTTCTTTAGTCGATCTGTCTGGGTCCTTTCCACCTCAACTGTCATCCATACATAAGAAAATCTTTTCTCAAGTTTGCGCTTTCTGCCACAACCTTCTTGACCTTCAAGAGTGTACACAAGGTGCCCTCTCTGAAGTGTTCATTCAGTGGGTTTATGTTTGAAGTGTGGAGGGCGACATTAGTTAAGGCTAAACTGGGGAAAAGAGGGTCAGCATCAAGTAAGCCTTGAAAGGATGGGACGTGTTGAAGTGTCTTATCATAAACACTCCTTCTGTGCCTTGATTATTCCTCGGGGCCATTGATATTGAACCTGTGCTTTGACTGGCAATCGAACACGATTTACAGTAACATTGACTTGGCGTATCTCCGCTCTTTAGATCATGTGTGGAAAATGTTAAATCTCTGAAGAGGATACCGGATCCACACTGACTGCAAACACAAAGTGCTATCGCCATAGCAGCCATTTTATGCTCAATTTGTTGTTATTCGCAGGGCTGATAGAGAAAAGCCGCCTTCTGGCTCTCCACTCGTTAGAGGCAGGGATTTCTGGAGTTTAGTTTTGATGTTGTCTGGCCTTAGTTTGCTTGTTTACCTCTGAGGATAAAGGGGAGGCTGATAATGTGGCAGCAGAGTCATGGCCGCTGGCCCTTTTTGATGAGGAGAAAGGTCTGTTTGACTAATTACCCTGGTGGTCAGACCACTTGTTTTTCCAATGCCACATTTTTATGTCTTCTCAGTCTCGCTCAGGTTATTTTTCTCCTCGGTTCCTGGGCATGCACGCCGAGCCATGACATCTGACGGTGATATTTGCATTTGAATTAGCACTCCAAATCACTATGTATTGATTACCTGCAATTGCCTTTCTTTTCTTCACAGTTTCACCATTTGTTTAAGGGTGTTTTTACTCCTTTCATGGAGTCAATTCTCACCCTGCCTGTTTTCCCCTCTCTTAGTCTTGTTGGACTCCATTTTTTGGGTTGGGCTGATTTAGTCCAAACTGCAGTTCACCTTGACCACAGGTCAGAGAGAAGGTGAGTAATGCACAAACCACAGTTTGACATGAAATCCATAATCTGCAAAGTGGATAAAATAACTTGTAAGTGCATCAATCAGCAGGGGATTATTGATGGCTCTTGCATTCATCTGTAGTTGGGGGAGAGAACAAAATACTACATTTATATGGGAATAGTGCTATCACTCAAGAGCTGAATACTGGGCATAGACTCTCTTACTTTTTCTCTGCCCCCCCCTCCCCTTCAAACTGATTTCCTTGGTACTGGTATCAGGCGAGCCAATCACAGCTGTTTATCTAGTATGAGGCGGGTTTAATATGATGACTGACAGAGAGGAGCACCGCTGAAGCATCTTTGTAAATATCCAAGATGGCTTCTGAAAGAAGGACAAACAACTGCACTTAAACTTTATGTTCATATGTGTTTGCCGTACTTCAGACAGGATATACCAGCCGACAGGACAGCATTTCGTTGCATGTATACAAACAAGAACTGAGAAAGAAGCAGAGTGTCTGTCATTTTTGTCTTTCAAAAGACTAAAAATACATATACTGTGCAATACTGTTACATGTACAAAATACAACCATAGCAACTTAAAAAGGACACATCACATGACATTGAAGCTCTTCGCCACCACAGACAACTGCATCATTATGCCCCAAATTGAAATGACTGTTGCTATTCTCTGGGCACGGAAACCCATCCTGGCCATGGCATGGCCATTTTCAGGAGTGGGTTCCATCCTGTCTCCTGATGAAGAGCTTTGTATGGACCACCTGCGCTCAGAGTCTGGACAAGCAAAACTCTGATTGCAAGGTGGATAGAGCACATATGCAGCCAGGGAAGAGGCACCATGCCGGGGCTAAGTGGCACTTTAACACACGGCGCATCCTGGCGGTCTGGCTGTCCACCTAGACTGCGGGCACAGCCGTGATGCAAGAGATTGGCTTGTTGAAGGACACAAAGAAGCAAACAAACCAGAGAGACTAAATCACCGAGTGGTAAACAGGAAAGAGATTAAATGTTTTTGATAACAATAAAATCAAGTGTGTTTTTTTTTTCTCTCTCTGTTTTTAAATGTTTCTCTTTGAAACACAGTGATTAAGCTTTAATTTCTGAACAAAGCGATGCAGGGACTGCTTGTCTTTGGATGATTGTATGTGTGTTCATGTGTGTTGGGACAGATGGTGTCCGTGGGGGTGGTGAGTGATAAAGTGTGTATCAACCCGGTAAAGATAGTATTAGCTGGGAGAGCTGCAGGTGGCTCATCATGATGTTTGCCCGCAAAACTGCTGACTTATATCCCTGGGTTAAAAGAGACAATAGTTATCTACTGGTGAGTGGGAGGTACTGTTGTTTTCTCTCTGTGTCTCTTGTCTTCCTATATATTGAAGAGAGAGTCTAAATATCCAAAAGAACTGGTTTGTTCATTTGTTTTAGAGACATGCAGCTGCACTGTATATTGATTTGACATAAAATGTGGACTTTCGACTGACCTGAGGGTGAGCAAATGATGACAAAAACGGTTCAAAAGCTGGCCAGTAGACTGAAAAAGCGGCTCATTGGGAAGCATGCATTCATCCATTCCGCCGTTGTTTAAAACACAAATCATGTTTGAGGCTACCCTGTGAAGAAATGATGTCCATTTCCCAGTAGAAAAAAAAAGTTAGAGCTAAAGCAATGTTCTCAAACTGAAGGTTGTTTGCTACAAGGGGGGCTGCTAGAGCACTGGGTGGAAGAAATACAGTGTTTATTCATTAATGAAAATTTAATTTAAACTCTGTCTTGGTCTTCGCTGTGTTTATGCTGCAGTTGCAGAGGTAGGTGCAGTTGGCTAAATGCTAAATATAAAATAAAAAGCGAGCTGAAACCGAAACTTCCAGGTTGTGTTGTATGTTGAGAGATGTTTGCCTTCTGTTACAGAAGCTAGTGGAACATAGGTGCTTAAATGACAACCACATGTAAATAGTGCATGGGTCATAATGCATGGAAGTTCTCTTTTCTAAAAACAGTGAAAACAAGGCATAAATCATGGCATGGTAATCTGTAAGCAAACTAATTATAAACTTCTTACTTTAAAACTTTCTTACCAACAAATAAATTGTTAAAAAATCCTAAAAAGTAGAGTGGATAATCCCTTTAGACCTCAGAGCTTTATGGATGGAATATACAGTGGATGAAGGCCACCACACTGAAGGCCTCACTGTGGCTACCTGCTGTTACTGTAAATAGGTTGGGGGTCTTGGACCTGAATGATAAGGAACACTCATGAATCTCAAAACCGAACTCAAACTGTGGCAAGGCCAGTACAGGACAGGACATGCAGTGTGGGAGGCTTATGTGGAATATTTAAGTTTCAGTAAAGTCTGATGAGGGGGGAAAAAAAAAAGTCTATAAACAAGAAACTTCCTTGTTTAAATAATTTATTTAAAGCAAACAAAAAACAGTCATCTCTAAGTAACATTGCATCTCACATAATTATTTGCCTTAAGAAAAGAGGCCTTAGATACTGTACTCTATACGCCAAGTCCTATTACTTAGAAGGTTGTGATCTTTTGCCTCCCTTGCCATTTATTTTAGCCCCTGCATCCTTCTCTCAACCATCAAGTCCAGTCGCGGTTTTGGATGTGTGGAAGAAGTCAAAAGGTTGGTGGAAAATCCTCAAAGTTCAAATTGGTTTCTTGCCAACACTATGAACTTATGTCAGCCTTAAGACTTGTGGGCAGTGATGTGCTACATGCACACTTAGTACAGTATTAGTATTAGTTAGTATTAAGACCAAGATCAAAAGCATACTTGTGCGATGTATGTACAATGAGCAAAAGAATGATGTCTTTATATCTACATTATTGTATTTTCTGTTTCATTTTCTCTGTGTGGTCTGAGCACCGACGACTGCTTTGCTGTTCATTTCACATACCTAGGGTGTCCCCAAAAGAAATTGTATCTGAATGCTACATGACCGTTCTAGGAAAGATAATTACTGTCACTGACCGCAACTAAGCTGACATGCCTGCTGGCCTTGTGTGTGTATTCATCATGTTCAAGGCTGAATGGAAATGAAGTTGCCCTCATGCCGTCAAACTGCAGTTGATGGCTCCAGGTATATTGTGAAAATTATCTGGTTTGTGTAGGCAATTTGCTCTAGAGTACATGTGTGGGAGTGAATTAAAGAAATGTCCAACCAATATAATGAGGGAGAGAGAAGAGAGATAGAGACCGGATTGGCTTATACATGAATATAGATGCCCGAGAAAAGTAGATGTTGGAAGATACATTTATATAACCTGGGTGGAAAAGAGATACAGCAGTGAGGTAGAGGGGGAGGCGAAGAGGAGAGGAGCGGGGAGATTAAGTAATTATCCTTTCAAGCCTAATTTGAGGTGCTGTTTGAAATTAACCTATGCAAATGAAGTGGCTAAATCACATTGAGGACCACAGTGAGTCAGACTCTACAGGAGCAAGATTGGTTTTCACATCTTATCACAATACAATCAAATGTAAATTCTGAACTGTAATAAAATGTTCATGCAATTTATTGAGGAACAGTTTTCCATACCATGTGACCATGTACCATGTTACACTGCTTGTTATTTTTTACATGTTTACAATAGAATAGAATTACAGAAATTACAGAAAATACAGTTCCAAGTACCATTTGCTTGCTCTACTGTAGTTTTTCCAAGTATTTATTTATAGTATAAGCTTTATTAATGCTTCCAGGAAAAGGAGGGGTTTTATACCTAGAGCCACTGGAAGGCTTTGAATGTGAAAAGTCTAGTAGTTTAACACTGATCGAAACAACAGCAAAGTAGAACCAACTGCAATTAATTGGTGAGTGAGAACAGTATTTCTGCTAAAAAGAGAGAACCAGAGCAACAGAGTGGTGAGTAAAACCTGACTCTGTGGTTGTACTGACGAGATTAGCTGTGGAAATGTAAATGATCCTGAATTTATCAAGCATCATGCTTCATACTGGATATTCTTACTAAAATATTACAATCTAATCAATGCATTTTTTTTTTATATTAACAATGGGTCAAATAACTACGTGTGATGTGAAAGGGGATCCTCACACCAAAAGGGAATTATCACCCGACTCTGCAGTTCCTCTACAGTGCATGTTAGCGTCTATAAGATAACTGCTTTGGTTTCACTCTCATTATTCTCATTAACATCTTTTCCAGCCGCAGAAGACAGCTGTTTCCAGCCAAAAAGCTCTGATAAGCTCGATGCCCAGCAGGAAACGGCAGACAAAGTTAGCAGCTGGTGAACAGCTTTGGTACATCTACTGGTCAGGTGGCTGGAAATGCGACTCCAAACGAATGCTCATGTTGCTCCGTGTTTGTTTTTCATGTTTAGTGTTCGCATATCAACTTTGTAAGGCGATAACACGTTCCACGTTATGTTTCAAGCTCAGCGTGTTGCTACCGTATGGCCCAAAAAAATCAATTAATGCAGGTTTATGAAGTGGAAAAACTCGGGAGAATATAAGCCTGTTTCACAAGACCTGGTTCTCTTTGCAGTTGAGGTAAATATTGACCACTTTTGAGAATCAAGGGTAATGATGCACAGAGACAGCGGATGAGTCAGCTTATCTGATTGACTACTCCGATTTATAAAATCAACCCTGGAGAGTAAGCTCTACAATACTCATCTAGCACTAAAGGAACCATCAAATCCCAGTAATATAATGTTCACAAACGGCAGCGTATCAGGGTGTTTTAACATAACATCTGAGCACAATCCCGACACTGGCACGGGTCCATGACTGTGACCTTCTGTAACGACCTAAACCAGCGCAGGATCCCCAGTGTGCGTCAGTGCGAGTACGAGGAAAAAGAGGAAGTGAGGCGCATGTGTTTAACTGGCGGAGATGAAATTAAAAGTGGTGATTTCCCTGTCGACTGCTCCCTCTAAGCAGCTGCTTGCTCCTCTTTATGGTGAAGATGTCATTATTTAATTCATAAAAGCGTTTTTTTATCATGCTCTCTCACCCCTCTGTGCACAGCCACTTGCCAGCTCTTCCTATTTACTCAAGCTTACATTCTTCCAGATTTATTCTGCTCTGGTTTGTTTTCTCTCTCTGCAAACACTTTCAATTGGTCAAAATCGGGGAAAATGTATTTATCAAGAACAATAAAAGCACTGGGATTTGTCCTGGTGATATTTACACAGGGACTTACTGTATCACCAGGTAAGGTGCACATCATTCAGGCACAACAGGACCTCTTATTCTGCACAAGACGAAATAAGCAATAGACAGTGCAAATCAATCAGCATTTATATACTTACTGTTGCATCACTGTATGGCATGGCATACCGCATGGCTGCAGCTTTAGAAAAGGATGAATGGACACTCTGAAGGCCTTGCTTGGGATCATCTTGCGATCTAAATGCAAATTTAGGAAGGGTGTGAAAGCACTGAGGAAGTTATTACCTACATGGCTGGCTTTGATGAACAGCTCACAGCGTTTGAGGCAAATACCAAAGTGGAGGATTGCATCCATGTGATTAAGATGATTAATTACTCTTTTAAATGTATTCCTCTTTTTTTTTTAACACCTTCTTCAACCTCAAGCAATCACAGGAGGTGTGTGCAGAACCCGTGGTGCTACTTGTTTGAAAGTGTGTTGTGAATTCAAGTGTGGCAGTTGGCACAAGCATGGGGAGCGCACATGTAATCAGTACAGATGAAGTGAAGTCAAAGCCCTGCACGGAGGTGAGGGGGGGGATCTATACAGGAACTGACGGCCTAATGTAAGATTGACATATGAACCTTGAACGGGCTCTGCCGGATCAAGCAAACTAACCTGTTGAAAAAACATTACATGCTGTTATCTTAACAAAAGCAACAGAGAAAACTGCTGTCCTGATGGAGAATGTTTAACCATGCCTCTATTTGAATATCTCCCCCAAAAAGTTTCAACCAATGCTCATTTATGTAAAAGCCACCAATTTGTGTCTCTACTTTGCGACGATTCCCAAGGACATTTCCAGAGACATTCCAAAACATATGCTGATGTGACATCACTCTGTGACGAACCCACTTAAAGATAAACTCTTAAAAACACACTTTCAGAAATAAAAGTCACCTTTAGAAGGGGGGGGGGGTACTGAGTGAGAGAAATGAAAGCAATTTTTCTCCTTTTGAAATGTAAATGCGCAGCGATTTGCTGAATACCTTTGAAGAAATCATGTTATTAAGAATCAGGTGTCGCTATGCAGCCACCATTGATATGGAGTTCATAATTTTTAAATGAAATATATTTCTTCCTCTTGCAATTTCTTCACCCTTTTCACTTCTTCCTAAGTGGAGAGCAGGCTTTGTGTAAAAAGGTCATATGGCTTTCATGGAGCTCACACTCACCTGCTGACAGGCAAATGTCATCACTTTCCTTTAAACTTAGTAATGATTCTTTTTACAAGCCAACATGCACTGAAACATCTCAGTGTGTTGCTTTTTTTCCCCAAGTATTTAGCCTCTTGCAGTATGCACACTGAACGCTACATGCAATGCAATTCCATCGTGATGGAGGAATTGTACTATTTATTTTGGTGCTAGCTGATATCACGGAATAACATCAAGTGCTCAAAGCAATACAGTTTTCATTTTTCATGCAGCAGCCATGGCTGGCTCTAAGGCACTATTGACGAGACTACAAGTAATACAGCATTATCAATATCTAATTATTCAATACTTAGAGCCTTGAGAATATGAAAATGGATGTGTAACATGGTCTACGTGTGAGATGAAACACTGCGCACTGAGGGCAACGGAGTTAGATCACAACACTGATTCCTGACTGAGAGTACATTAATCACTCTTTCTTATCTTGCTGGCTTTTGTAATTAAAAGGTGTATGAGCAATTCTAATTAGGTCAAATTAGGATGTCAGGAATTTATTAAGATACAAAGTTAAAGGCCAGTAAAACTTGGTCAAAAACCAAAATATTGGACATACTCAATTGTTAACCTGATGATGCCGCTAGATGACAAATTCATTCTTCCCAAAAGTTGTTACAGTTCATCCCGAGGGGAACATGAAAGCCTGTACCAAATTTAATGGCAATCCATCTAATGGCTGTTGAAATATTTTAATACAAAACCACAAAGTTGAACCTCGTGCTCAGGGGATCACCAAAGTCAGTAGACTTCAACAATTGCCATCAATAAAATAAAATAAGAACCTTTGATCTGTTCTGATTTTGCATATTTCATGTTGATATAAACTTTTCAAGAAAAATACACTGCAGCTGAAGAAAGGGACTTGCATACTGTAAAAAACGTAATTTAGAAACTGGTGTCGGAGCTTTCCTCTGTCCCAGTCCAACTGTGTTCATATTCCCTCCGTGGAGTTGCATTTGTCATAGAAACTACTACGATTCCATTGAGATGCAACTGGAGCAGATTGGATGACTTATTCTGTTTGTTCACAGCAAAACAAGGTTTCAAAATTCACTTATCTGTGACTCAGGGGTGCTCAAGTGTTGTCTTTCTCTGGTCTGATGAATGAGGATATCACAGCGGTTGTTTGTTCTGCAGCGTCTTGGAAAAAGTAGCTATGAGCTCATGTCATGAAAGACAGTTGTGGGGGAGCTTTGTGGTTTATTGGCCTTGGGATTCACATGCTGCTCTGAATCACACTTTTGAGGCACTGGTATATGTTTTTGAAATGCACGTTAAGTGAGAAGTGGATGACAATATCTTGTTTAGTTCCCCACATGTGCTGTGTAATTAAAAGTAAGCATATCCAGGACTAGGGGTGCACACATATTACACATCACTAAGGATTTTGCACCAGGAACAGGTCTTAAACTGGTACCAGTTCCTGATGGGTTAGAATTAAAAGACCAATAAGCTTCTGGGCCGTCACTTCTGCTTTCAGTATTGAAACTTAATTGCTTTCATTTATTTCAGCACAGGTGGTTGGCATTTTCAGCATGCCTACAGAATGATACACTTTTTTATTTCCGTACATGACTACTCATTCACTAATGATTACTCATTTCTAAGTACACACTATTCTGGTTTTGTTTACCTTCTCTAAATGCTAATTATGGCGGAAAGGTTACGTAAAATGCATAATTCCTACACGTTCTGCGCTCCTTGACTGCAGGTCTCTGTCAACAAGCCCATCCTAGCCAACAAGCTGGCAGCCACACCTGTCAATGAGAGGGACAGTTCTTATGCTTCCAGAGAGCTGAGCAGCTGAAAGGGTATGCAGCAGAACGTTTTCACAGAAGACATTTTGACATCTCACAGCAGGGAAAAAAAAAAAAGCGCAGGTGAAAATAATAAAACTAATGATGGCGGAATTCTATTTAGCTGCTTCAGTTTCAGGGTCCTGGTATTGTGCATGCTTGCTGACTGTGACGGCTTACTGGGGCACTTGAATAGAACTGATCCATTGTTAATGTTATCAGAAACACCTGGGCTTTACCTAATATGCGAAGTCAAAATGTCTGCCGGGGAAAAGGCCTATTGTGATACATTTAAGAGCTTATAATTGCAAGAAATGTTCTTCTTTTACAAATTCACACCTGACTGTATGCAGTTAGATGCCATCATCACCTTGGTAACACCTAACACAGACACTGTATTAAACTGAACTTCTACTAAACACGAAAAAGCTCAATAAAAATGGTGAGCTTAAAGCTGCTGCCTAGCTATAAGCATACTGAGGTCTTTCAAAGGATTTAAAAAAAAGTTACTACTCTACTTTAAAACACTGGAATATGAATGATACTTTGTGCACTATTATTTTTGCATGTAATGCGCTAGAATATGGGTTAACACCATAACTTCCAGTGGAGATCATTAACGTCTTGACATTATCTATTTATAAAATATAATACTCGGCCCTATAATTGCTGCCACCACCCACGTGCATTCACAAGCCCACCAATCCTAGTGAATCAAGGCACCCTTGCACTCGTTTTACTCCCAGTTGTACGGCACACCCTCCCAGAAGTCAAATTCACAAGTGTTGTTGCAACAGTTTAAACTTGCAACTCGCAGCTGTACAAAAACTTGTCTCGACCGACGCTCATTGCTTTGCTGTGACCTCCATTCCAGCTTTTCCTTTCCGCGCTCCCACATGCAATCCATTTTTCATGCCCGGCTCTGTATTGTTATAGCCCGTTTTATTTTGCTCCTCTGGAGAAGAGGTGTGTTGTTTTTTCAGGGAAAGCAGTGTGTACTGCAGCCTGCTGAGCCCAGGCAGTTGGCTGGGTACACCATGTGCTTTCTGAGCACTGCTGCCGTCTGGCATGGATGCTAGCAGCCATCACTACCAGCAGCCGAATTGCTTCAGTGACTCTTTCAAACTTCTTTACTTCCTCGTCACTTATTCTCTGTCTTTGCACACTCAACCACTTGAAAAACAATTAAGCGGAAGAAAGACTATAAACACTGTGTACTGAATTAGTTGTTGCAGGGTGTTCCTTTGCAGCAAACATCAAATTTAACACTATAACAAACTTTCCGGGCAGTACCTCAAAGTACCTCACTAGGCTGTAATTTTAAGAACATTCATGAAGTTTGTTCCCATCGTTGCCCCAGTGCAAGGCAATGAAATAAAAGCATTTCAACTTGTAAAAATCAAACATGTAGACTTTATACCTGTGATTGAACATCAAGCTGAAAGGTATAAGGGAGCGTCTGCTTGGCTTTATCACTAATGGGCCCCAAACTGCAGCGCTTAGGCTGAATATGAATGTACCCCCGGTGAATTATTTATGTTGTGGTGCGCTTCTTATTCTGCCTGGCACTTCCAGAGGTGATCCACCTCCCACGCGGATTGGAAGCTGTCACCCGTAATTGGAGAAATCACGACAGCACGGAGT
The DNA here is from genome assembly GCA_031216445.1 of Lateolabrax maculatus. Lineage (NCBI taxonomy): Eukaryota > Metazoa > Chordata > Actinopteri > Acropomatiformes > Lateolabracidae > Lateolabrax > Lateolabrax maculatus. The sequence continues at coordinate 7,286,828 of CM062207.1, forward strand.
TAAGTGCTCCACAGTCCCCGGGTGAAGAATCTGACGGTGCACACCGCAGCACCAAGAGGTGGGAACATTTTCCTATATGGGTTTTTTATGCATTTTTTTTCTCTTCATTTCTTTCCCCAATATTTTTCTTTCTCTTACCCTAGCCACCTATTTATAGTTTTAAGAGTCTGTTCCACTGTGCAGGTATATTTAACTTAAGTCAAGCAGGAAATCTTAATTTATTAAGGATGTAACATTCAGTACGCAGTGATGAAGACTTAACAAGTCAGGACTTGACGTCAGAAGTGACCATGACCATGCTTAGTCAATGCTCACGATCGAGATAAGCTACAATGACTTTCATTATGACCTTTGACCCTAACCACATCCCATGATTTCCACTGAACATATTCCATACACCGCGTGAGATGAACCGCGTCTGATGAGAGACATTGTAATATCGCAGGAGGCACCATTCGTGAAGACTCTGCGGCACATTTTTCTGACAGAGTGACAACTCTGTGCAAAGCGTGTAGATCGCGGGTCCCGCAGAGTGCCCAGGGCACCATCAAACCGACAGCTCATAGCACACATGGACCCCCGTGTCCCAAAGATAGAGGCAAAGTTGTTGGCACAGGAAGGGGTTTTGGTTGTCCTCTTGCCCTTAAACAAAGGGATCTGTCACTTTTCATGACAGGAGCAAGACTGCGGTTTCATTCTGGACCAATAATATGATCCATGGTCAAACACAAGCAGATTCATCTCAGCTTCAGCAACTATGGTTCTTGGAGGACGGTCTCTCTGTCAAAGAAAAGATTGTTGATTGGGAGAGACAAAGCTTATGTTGACAGAGGTTTAGGCCAGTGCAGGTCATGTGTGAACTGGTGACAAGGTCAAAAGATGAAATCCATCTGGGTCTCGTCTGGAAACCGAGGAACGGGGCTCTTGAAGCGATAAATGACGCTCGATGTGGCGAGGGTTGTCTAAATTTGATAAGAAGCCTAAACTGGGGCACGGATTTCACTCTGCCTCACAGGAGTACACACTTTTGTCAAGAGGAATACTGTGCAGTCTGTTTTTAGCTCCACAATTGGAACTTAATCACTATAATCCATTCATTGGATTATGATGCCACTGCTTCATAAACCATCTGTGTGAGAAGGTGCCTCTGTGTTAAATTTAAAGTTCACCTATCATTGCTTGTAAATCTATTTAACTTTTTTGATGGCTTATTTTCCACAGATTAATTTCCCAAATGTATTTACTATTCTTATGAATTTCCCCTTTAAACCATGTTTAGCTTTAGATGGATGTAAATCTAATTGATGCTATTCTTAATTCCAATTATATAAGAAACGGTATATATATACATACTGTTGGTGCAAACACATTGACCCTAAAGGCAGAAAAAGCATTTAATTTCCTCTTTTATGTGAAAAAGAAAGAAGCATTATTGGAACAGATCTGAGAGATAAGATGGCATGCTGTCTCTGAAATGCAAATTTAATGGACATGAAAGGGAAATGAGCGTGCCACTATCAGTTCTGTCAGAGAAACTATGAAAATATATACAACCATGAGAACAAATTAACGATGTGGGGAAAATGTAAGAACGTTGGGCAAAAATGTTTATAAATGTACACACAGTATGTTTCAGTAAGTCCCCATAAATGTTCACACAGTCTCTGGAAAATGGGAAAATTAATGAGATACAATGTGTAAAACTGTGAGCTTAACTCCACGTCAATCTGTTGCCAAAGGAGAAAGGAACAACAGCGATAAATCACTATGCAGGAAAAGACACAAGTTGTTATTATTTGACTCTTTAGGAGTGTCCCATACCTGCAGCTGCCGAGCAACCAGTTGAGGCCTGAACACCAGAACGAGAACCTTACCCTGAGCCACAAGCTCCAACTCCAGAGCGTGAACCGCTGACTTCATCAGCTCAATATAAAAACATATGGTAAAAAATATCAAAAAACGAGCCACACTACAAAAGAGAAAACAAAGCTTGGACTGAAAATTATTAAACTTAAAATGCAACTGAAGAGTTCACAGAAAAACAAGCCAAAAGCTTAGAAAGGCTTTCCAAAGATCAAATAAAATGGAGAAGGCTGTAAGTGAAAAATTCAGGCCAAGGGGGTAAATATAGGAGGGGAAAACAACTGTCATCAAATTCTTATCAAGAGATGAGAATCGCTGACTTCTTTCTGGGGAAAAGGACACAGAAACAAAACACTAAGCGAAACTACAGAGACCTGTCCTCACCAAGTCTCCGACAGAGCTCCGTGAAGATTACAACAAAGAAGTAGCAGAGGTGCTGTCCCTGTAATATAGACAGTTTTTACGCTCGCAGCCTTTCGATATTACTGAGCCAAAGGCGAGGGATTGACGCATTGACCACGAGGACCTGTTGAGGAATTTCACTTCGGGGGGGGGGGGGGAGTCGAAAGTATCGTGTATACTGCCAGCGGTCATATGCCACTATAAGCGAGTCCCTCCGCCATGATGGGCAGGCAGTGTGGGCTCATCTAAAGCCAGTGTTTGACATATCCCTCCATCACAACTCTGTATTGTATGAGTGAGCTGAGGTGGAGTTTCGGAAGGGACGTTTGTCATTGTGAAATATGATGAGCAAGTGTTAAAGGTTGTCAGAGATGAGACTGAAGTGAGCTGCATGCAACAAAGAGGGCATAAAACATTATGAAATGACGAAACAGAAAGTTAATTCCAATTATCAAAATAAAACCTTGCAGGAGATTAATCATGATATTTAATTTTAAAAATATCAGTGCAGTTTCTGCCTATAGTTTATTTCCAAGATGTTTCTTGGTTGCAAAGTTTGTTAATTTCTTGTAAGCATTTGCTGTAGCAACCCCCAGCGCCCCTACCTCCGTCACTGTGTGGGTATGTTATTTATGCTACTCATCCAGAAAAATATGTGAGCTAGTATGCACTCAAAAAAGCAGCTATACTTTCTTTTCTTTTTACTTTGACATTCAGGACCTTGATTTTTTGTTTGTGGTAAAAAGTCCCTAACTACGGCAGCCTACATGCATCAGTGTTGGGAGACGTATTCTAGAAAATGTCATTGTGCAAACATTTGCTTAAGCACAACAGCAACCAAACAACTTTTTTTCCCCAAGCCCGTTTTGTTCTTATTCACCACCAAGGCCTTTGGATATACAATAAGGTGCATTTGCAACTTACAGCCTCGGTAAGAAGCATACAGGGAGCACTTGAGGGCAGCATTATACCACATCTGTTTTACCTCTGGCTTTTCGGATAGTGAGATGCAGAATAATTCATTCATATGTTGAATTTTTCATAAAAAAGCATGAGCCGGTATGTAAAATGCTTATTTTCTTTCTAAGGTTATGTTTGAAAAAAGCTATAAAATACTGTGTGTCCATATTTTGAGGGTCATGGTGGAGGCCGGTGGTGTTTTGCGTGAAAACCTTGTCACTCTAATTTGGGGATTTTCATATTTTACAATTAATGTGTTTTCAATGTAGTCAGAAAGTGATCCAAAATTCTGCGGATTTAAAATTATTTTCCAAACACTTTTTGATAAGTGCATGCTCATTGAGCCAAAGCGGTGAAAGTTCTGCTCCCCTGAAGATTTTGGGATACAAGGTTGTCACCTGAAAGCAATAATCTGCAGCTGGGCTGTGGTTGGCCAGCCTGATTCAAAAGTTAGGGCCATTTTTTGATCTGTCTGCCTCGGGTCATACCACATTCAAAATGCTTTATGGTGCAGTATAGAAGTTTCTGATTGGATTGCTATGTACCTATGATTGCCTATAACGTGTTATAGCCAAAATAAATCTAACTTCAAAATATACAGCCTGGTTTATAACATCCTTGTCATTGTGCCATATAAAGCCAAAATGCATAATGCCATATCTTGATATTCTCTCAAGCAGTTCCACTTAGAATATCTAAGACCCTTCAATGTATAGACATTAGGAGGCATTGAAAGTACGAGAGTAGTCCTTGTGCATCTGTTCTTCTCCTCTCTTCTCTAATAGATTCAAATGAATTCAGCCTGGCCAAGAGCAACCGACAGAGTTAAGTTATTTGTGCTGGGCCGACACCCCTGTTCCGCTCATCTCTATACAAATTCAATTTCAATTTGAAACGCAGACTCACTGTTATTGCACATTTGTCAAAACATCAGCATTAGCCAAAATAGTCCAGTGGGGGAGGCTCTGGCGTGTAGCTCACGGTGGTTGTTACCCTGAAGAAAACCAGATCCTATAGTTAATGTCTCCGGCTCACACCTTGGGTTTGGATCTGAGTATTAATTCTTTCAAACTGTAGTGACAAGGAAGGCCGCGCAACAATGGCCTCAGTCTATTTATGCCATTGTAGTCTCTTGTACAGTAGGCACACATCAATTTTTATATAAGTGACAATCAATTCACATTGTTAATATTCTTAAGTGAATCACATAAGATATAAACCAGACAGTTTTATTTGTGTGTTTCTTACAGAACAAAAACGAGAACCTTCGAATAGTAAGAATAACTATGAAAATACATAAATTAGCCATTAAAACTAACACAACTACAGCAAACAATAATTAAGGCAGTGAGTTCGCAGTGTAGGAGGACAAGGGGAAGGCTAGTTGGAAATAAAAAGTTTAAAGATGAGCCTAAAGTAAAGGGAAGTGGTGGCCCCGAGGTCCCGGGCCAGAGTGTTCCTCAGCTCAGGGTCAGCAACTCTAAAGGTTCGATCACCCATGGAGCAGAACTTTGCGAGAGTGTGGGAGAGACAAAGTGTTTAAGAGGGGGTGTAGGGCTGCTAGAGGTTGCAGATTTTTTTTTTTTTCTTGGATCGAGTGCAAATAAAGATGCTGGAATTGCCCAGACGACTGTTTGTCAGCATTTTTTAGCTTTCTGGCAGTGTCAGATGAAGAAAGACTTGATAGAGAAAAGAAGAAGGTGAATACATAAAAGGGGGACAGTGAAGAGTGAAACATCAGCACTGGTTTTGATTCACCTATTGATCTTGGCAGACTGACACTCCCTCTCATCCTTGACAGTCTCTTTCTCTCTCCCACCTGAAATCCATTTTATGCCCATGTCAGCAGATAGGGAGGAAAACATGGCTTTGGGTTGATGATGAGTCACATGATATGCTTTGTTGGTACGAGGTCGAATAAAGTATGAGGTCGAATAAAGTATTGAATAAGTCGCTAATCTTTGTTTGTTCCCTGTAACAGAGGCAAAGCAATTGAAGGAATAGTTTGACACTTTGGGCTTCTTCTCTGTTATTCGCTGAAGATTGATACCCCTCTCATGTTTGTGCAGAGCTGCAGCCACGGGGAGGTTAGTCTAACTTATCATAAAGTGTGGAAGCAGGAAGAAACTAGCTCCCCTTGCTCTCTCCAAAGATAAAAATGTTTAACTTGAACTATTCCTCTACGGTATGTTAAATGTAATCTCCAGAATGTAAACTAAGAAAATGTATGTTTTCCAGAAAAATAATACAGATTTCTACTTGTATGCCAGAAATATCAAATTCCAATGGGTGAATTACTGGTAAACCTACTGGATACATTCATGTTCCCCAAAGGATAAACCATTTCCACTTTAAGCGCTCCATGATATTGCCTCTTGCACCACCCTGAGGTCAAAATGTCAGGCAGCCTATTTATTGAAGGAGTTATTTAACATTTAACATTACACATAACAACATGAACATTATTTAAACAACTTAAACAAACCAGGGCTTTGTCATTTAGAGTAACTAATCATTTTCTGGAACTTTTGATTCAAGTGATGTCATTTTTGTTATATTTCGATAGGTCAGTCCATTTGCAAAATGCCATGAAGGACTTCTTTTGGTCCCAATCTGCAACAAGTGCACAGGAGTGGACTTCATCCAGTGGAAAATACTGTAAAATCACTTATGGAACACTTGTGGGAACCCTTAATATGCTTAAAGGGCCCCTAGATGCCAAGATGCATTTTAAGTCTGACTCATGACTGTTGTTGCATTAGATTCTTTATACTCCTACACTCTTTCCCCTGTTCTCTCTGCCTTTTTCCACTTTGTACTGTCTATCAAATTGGCAAACATGGCTTAAAAATAATTGTCACAATAATACCCTTCAGACTGATCATTTGATTGCCACTCATCCTGCTCGGCTTTCAGATACACTGGGCATCAATTTGGAAATGATTGCGCACAAAGGCAGGGCAATTTGCCTTCTGTTTCTGCTATTGACACATAAAATTTGAAAGCGGTAGAATACACTGACTTTTGGCAAATTAAATTCACCGATCATCCTGCTCTTGAACAATTTGAAGGTTGAAATGCATATAGTGATTATTTATCACACTGTATATTTTTAAGATAAAGTACAATTTGAAGTTGTGCTGGTCAGGGACAAAATGTAAACTGAGAATGAAACAAAGTTTATCAAAGTGGACCAGTAGTGACTCTTCTACAGTCAGCACTGTTGTGTTATTAGCCGCTCACTTTATGCACTATACTATAGTGGCATATATATTCACTAAAAGTAAAATGTACATTATGGTCTGGTGGTTACAAGGGTGAGACTGTCCTACACCACCTGCTAATGTTATGTACTCTGGGTGACAACACTGCTGTGTGATATTGCTGAGCCAAAGCTAATGGTTGGGTAGTCTCCTCAATATGGGGTTAAGCGTTGGTATTTTCTGTTATTTTCCAGGACAGATACAGCATATTGCTGCTACATCTCTCTGAATCTGTATTATTCATTGCAATAGAATATCTTACACTTCGACATCAAGAAAGGTTTCCTCAAAGTATTTCCAGTTTAGGATCTTGCATGTCACCTTCAATTTTTATGTATTGCTACAACAGTTAGTAGTTCAGTTCACATTGTGTTCTTGGAGGTTTTCTATACAAGCCTGTGTGGAAAAGATAACTAGAAATTTCTATAAATTGGGAAATATATAAAGGGTAGAACATATTTATTATATAAAATTAGTGTCCTCAGTGTCAATATTTCCTCCTTAACAGTTTATTCAATTGAACTATTTTGAGAATAAATGGCCAGATTGGCAAGAAATTTGTTTTTTACATTCACCCTCCTTATACACTGTAGGAAGAAACGTATTGATTGTGGTGACCTTATATGTTTATTCTCTGGTGCCACCTTTAAGCCAAACTTAAATTACATTTGAAAAAACAAGTAATGGTCAGGTTGGCATGGCGATTCTTGTGCTCCCGAGAGAGAAGAGAATATTGATTTTGTTTGGTGTCACCAGCATGCCAGACTTGCATCTCCCAATCCGTAACTCATAAAGCACAATATTTTCTGTGCACACTCGCGTTCCAAAGAGGAAGAAACAGATTAATTTTGGGACCCCATGTTTTTGACTATACAGCCATGATTGGGCCAACCTCTTCATGTGTATCCCCTGACCTGTTAGTCACGAACGCTCAATATTTTGCTGTGCACTTTGGCCACCATACCCGTGCTGTCATCTTCCCAGCACAATGTTTGTCTGTGAAAGGAATGGGTAACTCTGGAGATTATTAGCCCTTGCTGGAGGTCTGCACTGTGTTGAGTGCTTTCTTGTTGGCCATTAGTTGCAGGGATTTTTGACAGTAGGTTTACTTTTGAAGAACAGCTAAGGAGAGAAGTGCAGTCCTGCTTCTGGCGATTCAGAAACATCAATTTGTTTTTGTCCTATATAGATTTACAGAAGGTTGTCTGGAATACTATCTAATAATCTTTATTCCCACCTCAGTCCTTTTCACACATTTCTGTCTTTTCAGACTGCAGCTGCTTACATTTCAAAGAGCACAGTGTTACCAACGTTGAGGCACAGACTGACCAACCCATTGTTTTGGTATCATACAGTGTATAACCACGGAATGATATTTAACATCTTTAACATCATGGCTATAGGAATGGCAATATCTCAACAATAGATTGCCTTTTTTTTTTTATCTCAGAGGAGTTTCTACTTTTAGGTCTGATGGCTGATAAAAAGTTGTTAGTATTAAGGTGGGAGCCCGATGAACTCTCTCATTAGTTGACATAATTTCGTTGGACCTCTCTGTAACTTGAATTAATAATGCAAAGGGAAATACAATTGGTGCCTTGTCCAAAGCATTGGAGAAGGTTAAACTAATCTATACACCCCAGATAGGGAAATAATGCATCTCATTGTATACAAGTATACATAACATCATACTCTGTATTGACCCTTGGTTTTTATTCCTTGTTTAAATCTTTTTACTATTTCTTTGGTTGTGTATATTAGGTCTACAATTATGTTTTACTCGTGTGCTGTCCAGGGGAAAGGGAAAGGTGTACAAAAATGTTTTCAATACTTTTGTTTAAGACTAAATACCTGCAAAACTAACTTCATTCCCATCAGCCTCAGCTGTACTTTGTGTTTAGTGCTAATTAGTGCTACTGTTAATATCTTAACACGTTAAACTATGATGGGGAACACGTTGAACACTGTACCCGCTAAACATCAGCATATCAGCATTGTCATTGTGAGCACGTGACCGATGTTAGCATCAAGCTCAAAACAGAGCTGCCACCATGGCCGTATAACATTTCATCTTGTTATTATATTTTGTGACATACTTTAAATTCACCACCATTTCCCAGTGCAGTTCAAATCACTGTCAAGTCAACTTGACAGGGATATTTACTCCAACGTAGCATCAAACTTTCAGTGTGATCTGTCTGATCTGATGGTAGGAAATGTAAAAATCAATGATAAACATCTGTGTCATAAATGTAATGTAAATCAGTAAATCATGTCCATGTCATAACCGACCTGTCTCAAATATAAATGTAAAATAATTGGATTTTTCCACAGTATTTGTTTCAGTATTCTCTGACACACCCTTTTTTGATTGAAGATAAAGCTTGTGATTAACTTCCACTCTTGGGAAAGATGGGGATTTTGGGGGAAATTGTTATTAGCTCCTTGGGTAAGGAACAAATAATTCAGTGATGATAGTGTTGCTGAGTTCAGGGATTCCCAAACAGCAACCTAGATTTAATTACACTTGGGACAGAACAGCTTTATGGTACAAATATATGCAATATTTAATGTAATATATAAAATATGTGGTATATTATGTCACCATTTCTCAATTTTGTTAGCCGAGAAAATATTCAAATGAACATTTGAAATGCATTAAGAACTGCAGTTAATGGAAGACTAATTGGAAACCACATCACCTTTTATAAGCTTTTATTCTGCATTTATTAATAACTTTTTAAAACATGAAAGAATTAAGTGAACCTTGATTAAAAAATGGACATTGTAGCAAACAGAGTTCTTCACGCCTCCCCCGGAAAACCGTTTTAATTAAAAAGCATGCAAACATGCCTTAATATCGTAGGCCTGTATAGAGGAGAAAGTGATTGTATAATTTAATTCATGGATCAATAAGTCATTGAGAATGTTCTAAAACAGATATTCCCCCCCGGAGGTGTACATTAAGATTGTAAGCTGTGATTTAGTGTCAGGGTCCTGTTGTTTGTCGCACCCAGAGATCCTCTCTCTTCACCTTTCTGCATCGATTTTCATCCCACCACCGTGGATTTTTTAGTCCAAATAACCAACTCCATTTATGCTTCAATGGATCTGGATTTACTTTTTCGTCTTGTGCATTTTGTTAATGTGTATCTGAGAGATTTCATGTTTTCATCAATGTGTGTCCCTGTGCACATTAGTTGTAAACAGCAGAAATAGTCTTAGATAGTACATGTTAATATTCACTTCAGCCAAATTAATTTTATGAAACCTGGTCTTTAATCATCCAAAAAAACGAAAAAAAACTGTTTCATATATCACACAGTGTGATGCATCTGTGAGAATTTATTTGATTTTATTTGTGAGTGAAAGAAGGCGAGAAGGGAAAAAAAACCAACAATATTTCCTTTAACAGCTGGCGTGGATTCATATCCATCCTTGCAAGACTGGAGAAAGCGTAAAGTTCCAAAATCAAAGTCTTGCAGGTGCAAAATTGAATCTTAAATGTAAATTGATTTGGAGATCAAACATTCTCCAGCCCCCTCTATCATTTTAATCAGGCAAAGTCGAGACACTGGCAGAGTAGAGAGGTGCTTGAAATTTTGAATTCACCAAATGCATCTTCCAACCTTGATTAAGGGTGTGTGTGTGTGTGTGCGCGCAAGAGGGTGGTGGCTCAGCTGCCGGTGTCACACTCTTAGGACAGGTTTGAGAGTGTGGTAGCGGTCGATTTCTGCCTGGTTTGTGGTAATTTCAGTCATCCGTGGCCTCGGTGAGGTCAGCAAAGTTAAGTGTGCTGTATTGTTGTGGGTAATTGTTGGCGTCAATTGAGCAGGTTGAAAAGATATAAGAACTGACCCACTAATTTCAGATGACTTTAGTGCAGATATATGGAAGCAAACGAGGGCCATGAAGATTTTAATCTTATAAGCTACTTAATACCTAATTGTTAACTTACTCTACACAAGAAAAAAAACTGCTTCTTTATTTCTATATCTTCTGTTAGTATGTACTCGTGGGGATGCTGACTTTTTGTATGCCTTTCTTTTAGCATCATGCCATGAAGTGCATACATGACCTTGAGTTGTTGTTTTAAGAAACCAGAGGTCCTATTGATTCAGATTCAGTTGCTTATCCTTAGTATCCCCGATATTCAGGTCTGAATTTCATATCTTGAATTTTGGTTGTTGAATTTGACCAAGCCGATTTAAGCAGGTAGATTTGTTTTCTTTGAATCAGAATGGAGTTAACTGAATATTGGAGACTTTCTATCTGAATTTGTGAACCCCAAAATACAGTATTTACACTGGAAATGAAGTTTTTAAAATTACACAACTTCATTATTAAAAACATGCAAAGAATAGAATTTAGAGTACATAAATTCAGTGGTGATTGCATTTCAGTTGCTTATAAGATCCAAAATCTTTATGGACCTTATTTGTTGTATGTAAAACTAGGCCCCGATGCAAAGATGCAAACTGATTCGGTTCATCTGATATCCAGGATCAAAACTGTAACATTTGGGCTGTGATATATACAGGAACGGACTTCACACAGTTGTTTCTGAAAGGCTGCAGAGCTCCTTTGGTCTTCTGAGAATGTCTCATCTTCCACTGCAAATCTCCTTTGCCCCTCTCATGTTCTCTCACCCTTTGTGCATTATTGCTTCTTATACTTTTCTTCTCCCTTTCTTAACACTGCGCACGTCTGCTCGGCTCCTGCTTGGCTCATTATAAGGGCCCGAATGGGAGAAGAGGGTAGGAGAGTTGAAGGTGTTAGCACGCTGGCCTCTCATCCATGATCCGCCCAGCTAATTACCCGAGTGCGGCCAGCGTCACTGTTTTCCCCCTCCCCCCCTTACCCAAGAACAGATTAAACACTTGGGAATGACCTGCCCTAGATTTTATGCTACATTGAACTCTTAACAAATTAGAGGAGGGTCATCCACGGACAGCTAATTGCAAGAAGCATATGGTGTATTAACTCATAATCAAGATTAAATCACACATTTCCGATTTAGATCGGCATTTGGCCTCCATCAGCTTGCTTTAGTCATTCGTATCACTTTAATAGCAACTGCAGAGTCTGTTTTTGGTATGAATTGCAATTTAAATCCGAGTAAAGGAGAACGCATGAATACTGAAACTGAGTATTATGCAATTTAGCTTTAAAACCAATAACAGACTTGTCAAGAGCTAACGACAATGAGATTGTAATTTGAAAGGAGAAAAGAAATCTATCGAATAAACTGTCATCTAACGCCTTTGTCATCTTCCATTTGACAAAACAACAAGGAAGGAATTAATCATATGTTTAAAATCTCTTATGATTCTCTCTGATTTAGCTAATCGTTTCACAAAGATGATTTTTAAAGAGACTGTTGACAAAATGAATAGATGAGCAATTATGGGTTTCATGGGGAATGGCAGATGGAGGCAGAATCAAAGTGACTGTAAACTGTAAGGGCTCAGCAGAATTTATGAGGGGGAAAAAAAAAAAACAATGCAAATATGCCAGAACAGTAGAGAGATTCTGTTTCAAGTCTTCTGTTGCACAGAAAACAGCAAAAACAGCAGTTGTTATTGTAGGAACACCAAAAATGCACATAGGAATGATACAAAATAAGTTATTTTATTGAACTTGCAAAGAGTAGTAGTCGTAATAAATAAAAACTGAAAGTTTTAATTATTTTAGGTGGAAAGAGTCTGCTGAGCCTGTATGTGAATCGGTGGTTAAGAAGGTTCGCAGTAAACAGATAACATCGATTTCCACTCTACAACGAGGTGTGTCGGTGGAGCTATCAATAGCCAAAGCAAAGGCCTCAGTTCACAGAGCACTTTGCGACCCCTCTGAAACATCCACACTTATCAGTCAGTTTGGAGCCTGACCTGTTTTTGTGAAACACAATGCTGATACTCAAAAGGCCTTGCCATTCACATTGGCCTTTAAGTGGCCTTTCACTCCTTTTTCTTCTTCCCTTTAGAGAACGGTCACAAATAAGCTGGACCACGAGGTGACAATATACAGATGCGTGTTTGAGTTGGTCTTTTAGGGAGATATCTCAGGGCAGAGAGTTCGTGTTTGTGTTGTTTCGTGTTGATGCAGGAATTGGAGGAGGTGAGGGATGAAGTCGACACTCCAAATTGAAGTGAGAGGATGAAGATCCCCTGCCAATAAGCCTGACATTTCTCCTCTCTGCGCTCCAATATCTCACCAATAACAATTAGCCAGGTAATTGTTTGGCTAATTATGATTAAATATCTGGTGTGGTGCCAGCAAAGCACTCTCCACTGCAGCTCGCGCATCCTCACTTCTGATAGTGCAAATGTCGGGAGGATTCATGGTGTCGGTTTAGGGCACTGCATGTAAGTTTATTGTGTTTTCATGCAAGTAAACACAGATAACCCCTAAATAGATGTGCCCACAAACAAAGAAAAAAACATCCAAACAGGCACACATGCATTCTTTATACTCTCTTCTGATTTATATTTGCCTTCAGGCTGGTGCTCATCAAACTCTCCTGAACCAAAACGGTTATAGCCTGGAGCACTTTGAATAGTAGTTGAATAATAGTTGCTGAGAAAGCCTCCTACCGTGACACCATGTCAGCACCTGACAAATGTGCCTGTTTATTCTTATGTGGTTCATCAATTTATCATCATCAGTAAATCAGTTAATTTAGCTGTCAACCATAAAAATAATCAATAGGTTTAGTGCTGAAACAATCAGTCGATTGACAATATATCACCTTTGACATTTTGGGATGTATGCTTGGTTGCTTTCTTGACACCACAAAGCACAAGGACTGGAAGCAGGTCAGTCTGAAGGTAACAAAACCTGTGTATCAGCACCCGTAAAGCTCACTAATTAACATGTCATATCTCGTTTAAGTGTTATTTTAAATGCTTCAAAAAAATCATCAAATCGTGGGATTGATAACGAAAGACTCTGATAGTCGCAGCCTTATTCTTCTGTTATCACAGCTGGAACACTGATTTTAAAGCACTTGCCCTTTGACAAACGGACAATAACCCCGGATAAACTGATTCACATTCATCGTATCACCTCTCACTGCCTCCGCTGGCGATTCAAAAGGGACAGGTGAGCATGCTATTGCTGCTTCACTAGGTCCTAAACCCGCGGCTCCAGCTGTGACGATATTGCTGCTGTTCCAGTCTGAGTGTTACCTCTTCCCCTCCCTCCCTCCTCGCCTCCCCTCCCCTCCCTCCCCTCCTCCACGCCTCCCTTTCGCTCTGGGCCGCTCTTAACGCCGCTCCTGTGGCGGAACCGTCAGGTCCTTGTTGCTCGGCAACTGCTGTCTTAAGATTTTCCCAGTGGAGTTTTGAAGGTAATAAAACAATGCCCCAAGACAAACAGCAACTGGAACCGGAAAGGCCTTGGGGAGAGAGAGGGAGGACGAGAGTGGGAAAAGGAGAGAGGGAGAGAGAGAGAGAGCGATAGTACCAGGTTCATCCAAAAAAACTCTTGGTTTTAAATTAAAAATAAATGTTATTAATAGCACCAAACTCAGCTCAGATTTAGTTAAGATAAGGGAGGGAATGTGAGAAGATACTGAAAGAAAATCTATGAAATGTATTCCACACATTCTACAGTTACACCTCCCGTTACTTTAATTGAAATCTTATCTCATGATGACTGAGCATCCAAGCTGAGAAACAGCTGTCTTTTTCAAGGTTACTGAGCCCCAAGGTTATGCCAACATATGGTAATGTTTTACTTCAATCTGCGTCTATTGATACATAACCGTACTCACCTCGATTGCAGTTATAGGATGCCTGCATGGGAGTTTTGATTGACATCTGCCAGTCTGATTTTCTATACGTTCCCAGGCGACCTTGCAGAGGATGGTCAGCCGTTTTTATTCACCTAATGGAATGGCTCCGTTCCCACAAGTTTGGCTGAGAAATAAATGCGAGCAAAAGCCTGCGTGTGCACTCACAAACTAACCGATTTGTCAGGCAGATTTGATTGGAATATGTTTTTTTTTTTTGTTTTTTCCCTCTCTCTCTCTCTTCCTTTCTACACAAGACTCCCTGTGAAATTAATGCAACACAAACAAAACATTTGGAGACAGCGCGCAGATCCTCTGGCACGCTGAATTAGTGTGAGGCATGGGGGAGATGAAAACTTTTGTTTTATTTCATTCGCTGTTTTCCTTTCTCCCCATCCAAGTCCTTGTAGGAGATGGAACATCAAAGGCGAGCTCTTACTAATACAAGCAGTAAATGACTCCCACAACGTTTGGTTTGAGTTCAGCAGTTCTTCCCTATAGCGCACTCTTTATGAGTGACACAAGACAGCTCAAACAACGGCTCTCCCCTTCCCCTATTTTAACAATAAAAGGTGGCACCGATTCCAAACCTTTAGGAAAAAAAAAAAAAATCAGGGTGAAACCATAAAACAAGAGAATAAGAGATTCTGAGGCTCTCTCTTGACACCAAGCGACAGTGAAACACTACTCCAAAGTAATCATCAGACATGGCATTCAAAGAGGTCTACAGAGCCCCCACCCCCTCCTCCCCCCCCAGCATCCCTCCCATTTGATTCATTATTTAATTATATAGTTTCAATCTGTGCAGTTGTGGTTAGACTGTCATCTGCGTTGCCGGGTGGAATTGGAGACGAGAGAGACGAGAGACGCTGGCCCCCGCTAATCAAAATGCAAATATCTGTCTCCCTGTTGGGGTATTAGTGCATCTTGGTGGGTGAATCTCGAGGCTCCAAATTGAAAGATGATGAATGTGCAGGTTCGTTTTTTTTTTTTTTTTAATGCTTGCAATGTGAGGCGGCTCTGAAATTAAAAAGTCATAAAAATAAATAAAGAAAAAAAGAAAAGAAATAAATAAAAGCAAATAAAAAAAAAAGGGCTGTGGGTGGGGTGGGGGTGATGATAGTCGGATGACAAGCTACAGAAGAAAACTGTCAAAGGGTTTTTATAATAGCATGCTGCCAATAACCACAGCAGCAGTTCACCTTCTGATACCAGGTAAGGACTTGATTACATGGTACAATGACAAACTGACTACTTGCCACTTGGTATCTGGCTGTCAATCACAGGACGCACTGGTGGGACATGACAGCCGTGTCCTTTGACCATCAAGTGTATCTGCCTATCTGGCAGAGTGTTCAATCAGTGTATGAATTTCTGAAGCACAGACCTCAGTATTGCAGCGACCTCAGAGTAGAAACAGATTTATTAAGCTAAGGAGGGTAAATGTGTTCTTGTGAGCCTTTTATTTATTTGCTTTTGTTTTAAAGAAAAATCTCTGGAAATACTTTCTTTTTGCTCAGTATACATCTAAATCTTTGTTTCTTTAACATGGATGGAAATAAGTAAAAACAAGCCACCGTGGCTTTAGAAGCAGAATATCATTTTGTGAATTTCACTACTGTCGTGGTATGTTTTGCTATTTGTATTTGTGTTGGTCCATACACGGAAAACAAATGCATCAGGGATTCTCCGCCAAATCTGTCTGGCTGCTGCCTGCTTCTCTTTCCCATCAGGTTCTCCTCTCCCTCGCCACATCTGCTCGTGTTATCTGAGTCGGGGACTTCTGATTTCGGGAGACAACACAGCTCCGTCAACGGCAAAAAAAAAAACAAAAACCCACAGCAATTCGCCAACACAACACCACCGTTGTAGCAACTGACTGACAGCCAGATACGTCTTTGTGCAAGATTGCATGTGATGCATGAGCAGTTTGTAGGAACATGCTGTTTTGCTTGCTGATACAGAGAGAGGCAGCAGTGGAGGAAATATTCAGCTCCTTAAGTGAAAGAATCAATACCACACTGTGAAAACAGTCCATTGCAAGTGAAAGTGCTGCATTCAAAACCTAAGTAAAGTAAAAGTAAATGCTATCAGCGAAATGTACTGAAATTATCAATGTAAAAGTACTCATTATGCAGAAAAATGCTCCCCGTCAGTGTTTTACTATTATATATGATGTTTTTGGAATATTATTACTGGTGCATTAATGTGTTTGTTGCATTTTACTGTTGTGGTTGTTTAAGGTTGAGCTAATTGTAACTACTTTATATACCGTTGGGCAGCTTTATCTACTGAAATGTATCATATTCTATAAGATC
Organism: Lateolabrax maculatus; assembly: GCA_031216445.1. Lineage (NCBI taxonomy): Eukaryota > Metazoa > Chordata > Actinopteri > Acropomatiformes > Lateolabracidae > Lateolabrax > Lateolabrax maculatus. The sequence continues at coordinate 7,303,426 of CM062207.1, forward strand.
AAGAGTATGTTTGCAGTGTTGCTGTCCTGTGAGAACCACACATCTTGAAGAAGTCAACTTTTCATGAGCTCAGAAAAACAGCCTGTTTTCCTGTTTTGTGACGATACATTTTCCAGCTAATCCTAATCCAAGAGGGTTTTAATCCTTCAGTTTATCAGAAACATTCAAATTCAAAATCACCAAATGTGGTGATACGTGGTTTTCACAGGAAGACAGCAAGGGTATGAAAAACTGTATTCTAAAAAGTATCTCAAACTGTCAGACAAATGGAGGGCAGTACAAAGTACTACTGAGATGTAGTGAAGTAGAAGTATAAAGTTGCAATGGAATAGAAATACTTAAGTAAAGTACAAGTACCTTGAATTTCTACTTGTGTAAGTGTGTAAGTAATTTAAGTAAATGTACGTAATTACATTCCATTATGGTGCTGTTCATGTATGACAAAGAAGACGTGCACCTACTGATGATAACTTTAGAAAGTCCTCTCTTCATTAGCACCCTTTATTACCATTCTTCCAGTTATCCACTGTCTTTTTAGGCCGAGATAATCTTATGAAGTGTCTTTTTCTGCTCTAATGGAGAAATCTTCAAAAATCTGGAGCACCAATTAAAGAACTATTTGTCCTCATCCTTGAACCAGCCTGAAAGCTGCTCGAAGGAAACCCGCTTCAGTTCCTGAAAATCTTTATTCTCTCCCTCTTACTCTGTCTTTTTCTTTCGGACCGTTCGCTGTGGGCGCTCTCTTGACCTTCAGTAATGTATCCACACTCAACATTTGAATCACAGCAGGGAGCACCCTCACTGAAATCCAACTATCACAATGAATATATTCTTAATTTAGAGCTAAATGCTAGAGTAGAGACACATGCTGGAATCCTTTTCGTCAAGTACCATTGATTATGCCTTGTTAACCAGCATCTCTGTTGCACAATTGATTAAAACTGCTCAAAAACTCAGTGCATTTCCATGCTGCACTCTCAGTTCCATCATGCAGTGGCATCATTTGGACTACAAAATGCTGGATCAAAGAGTTGCAAAGAGGAGGGATTCTGGCACACTTACATGTCAGATGGTGGTGCCTCTTCTCCTCCTGTCCCGTCACTGAGCTGCTACAGAAGGGTCATTAGAGGCACAAACATATGCCATTGAGCATGCATGGTCTGCTGTCCAATTAGTGGCCTCGAAGCACTCGTCTGAAGCCAAGCATAGAAAGTGGCAAAACACATGCAGACACAAGTCCGGAGTAATCTGCTTCACAGTGTGTACCTGCGTGTTTTGAAAGGCTACAGTTGTAAGTTTTTCAGACTTGCATTATAGTTTGAATATAGAGTCGGGAGAAAGAGAGATTTCTTCACCATCCGGCTACAGGAGTGTACACATACAGGAACACACAACCAACTTGGTGTGTGTTTCATAAATCTTTTAAACTCCTGTCAAGTCACACCAATATTCCCCGTACAAAGAAAGTGTGTTGCCTCTCTGAGACGCAGAAAATCTTAGAAGAAAATATCTTTTTTTTGAGCTATTTATTTACTTCTCTTTCCCCCCCTCGCCCACACAATCCTGGCAGTTTTCTTCTGCTTCATAGGTGCTGATACCCAGGATTCTAGGATGTCTGACTTTTTTATTTGCTGTCAGAGGAGAAGGCAAGGACGAGGCTTAGCTAGTCACAGCAATATCCAGCCAATCCTGCGGTTTGCTGTGTATCATTCACAAACAAACCTTTGTGCACTACAGCAACGATATATTAATAAAAGACCAGTTGGGGCTTCACTGTTCTGTAACTGGAAGGTCAACTGTACAAGATCGTGCGCAGAAAGGCTATTTATATGGGAATGCAGGCAAACAAGAAGTGTGAAGTGAATGTGGTGCCTTAAATTTCCATATACAATGGGTAAAATTATTGAAGGGATGAACCAGCATGGGGTGTAACAAGCCAGAGATCCATGCTGAGGAATAAAAGCTTGATCTGTTCCAATTGCGCAGTGGGTACCTGCCAAGGTACATTCTCGGGTAAGAAAAAAAATCTGCCATATTCATAATAGGTACAGGTCAGCCCAGATCAGCTTTTAGTTTAGGTGTTCCCAAAGTGGTATGGTAATTTCAGAAGAAGGGTTGGAACTTTTTCTTTCCTCAATCTGTTGCAAGCAGTTATGAGAGCCTTTGAAGTAGAAAAACCTACATATTATCCTCCAACAAACGATACGATATACACCCGACAGCACAAGACTTAAGATATGGCAACCCACGAGCGTAGTCCGCCGGCAAAAGAAACAAGAAATTACAGAAATACAGAAGGGATTGGGAAAATTATTACCAATGGCTGGAATGCCTGAGCGAGAATGTGTACAAAGCCAACTGCACCGTCTGCCACTGGGTTTTCTCCATTAGTCGAGGGGGAATTTATGACATCAAACGACACGCATCAGGAGAGAATCACAGGACGAGTGAGAGGCTGCGGAGGACACAAACAGAGGAAGCATCCTCAAAGATCCTCGTCCGCCATGCTACTCCAAAGCTGATATGGTTATAATCATATAGAGTTTTTTGGCAACTTTGGTAACAACTTCAGTCATGCTTAATGCTAGCCTGGAAACCGGACGAAGCTGCGAGCTCATGTTTTATTTGCTCTGACAGATACGTCTGACACATGATGATTTAATGTATGAATTAATGCAGGATGTATCATAAATGTCTGTTGCTTACCATTAACAAATTATCACGTCACTATGACTTTATGTGACTAGTTCACACTTAATAGATCTTCAGTTAAGGAATGTTAATTCAAATGAGTTATCAGGTATAGTAATTACAAAATCGCTTTCAAGACAAGACACCCTTTACACCCTATTGTTTAAGGGCTTTCGTTAAAAGAGTCTTAAACTTATGGCAGAAAGCAAAGTAGAACTAAAAGCAGTATTAACTGAAAAAAAAGGAGGGCAGTTCAGTTTAGTTTGGGCACCAATGACCTCAGGGGAGGCAAGGACTAGTGGTCCAACACCCGAGAAAGATGGATTCCGCTGCTCGGAATAGGCCCGGATTATCTCTCTGGCACAGGAGTCGGAAGAAAGGGAGCCACCGAACATCTCTGGGTGGTGAAAAATGAGGGAGCAAGATACTATTTCTCCTTTAATTCACAAGGGGTGGCCTGGCTCTGCCTGCGATAAGACACAAGTGATCAACATCCTTTGAGTCGGCGGTGACTTGGCCTCCTAGCGGCTCCCCTCCCTTCTCCCTCGCTGATTTGTAGGACGTATGTTGCTTTCTCCAATAGGTACAGTGTAGGTAAGAAAGAAAATGGAAAGGGAGGGGGAGGGAGACAGATAGGAATCATCTGGAAGCTGTAGGCACAGAGCTACCGTATACTGCGGAGCCCAGATCTGGATTTATGATCATGGGCAGTGGAGAGTGCTCCATTGGGCCTAGGGGGACTGTTGAGATACTTTTAGGCCCTTTTTCTCATTTCTTGTCTTGTTTCCACATTCTTTGTATTGTTCATTGCATTTTCTCCAAGGACAAATACCCCTCCAAATATAACTCAGTCTGAAGCCTTTAACTTTCTCCTCCATCCCTAGTCGGACTTGCAAATAAATCTATATTCCTGGTTAAATATATGTCTTGCTTTGCAGACTTCAAATGTGTTTTTGCACTTGGCCAACTTCAGTCATTCAAATGATATTAGAGCATCTAGTCAGCAGTTTTGGTGCATTCCAGAATATTAAAATAAACTCACTAAAACAAAAAACCTGCTTTGCTTAATTTAAAGCATTGTTAACACCAAGCACTTACAGTTCACTGGCTGACTTTGCTTCAGAAAATACAGAATGAAGTAATAAATCTCAAGTGATGTTTGACGGAACAATATCCCTAATTTCTGGTATTGTATTAAATTCTCCATTTGCTAAATTTTGCATCATGCAAGGATAAACAGCGACACAACTCCAAAGCTGCTGAATAATTTCTTTCTTGTGAACCGAAAAGTGTTGAAAAGCTACCTTAATTAGAGTTAGATTCAGCCAATGAAAAGTTTGATCAAATTAAGCATCAGCTTGTTTGTTTCTTGACACGGAAATCAGCTCCTTTTCACATTAAAGAGCTGTCTTCTGAAGAATGTTGGGAGCGTGAACAAAGGAATCCACTTTAAAGGAGCATTAATGAAGGGAACTGAGTTTGTTTACTTGTTGTCGTCTTCTTTTTGTTGTTCTTCAAGAAGCCCGGTTTGGTTAAGAAGCATTAGAGGTGCAAACACCCAGAGCGAGTTGTGGAGTAGAAAGAAATCTGTGAAGAAAAGACCAAACACGCGGGCAACAGCTATTTTCAAATGCCAACATGAAAGTACACGGGAGGCAAAACAATTAGAAAATCTAGCTCTCCTATCAGAATACTCTATCTCGCAGGTGATACAAGTTGTAATGGAAGTCCCCCTTCCTGTCGTACACTCTCCCCAGACCTGGCCCCGGCTCGGCTTTATCTCACCTTGGTCAGGACAAATGTGAGTGATTGCTGTCTGGGCTATTTCAGGAGCCGGCAGGTTGAAGCAGAGACTCGGTTCCACAGCTTCCACCGTCGCTCTGCTTCGCCACGAGCCCCACTCTCCTCCCTGCATGCCCACAGTTGTCACAACCAATGAAAGCGACGGTCTCTCAAACCACCTGAGCGGTGATTAAATCTCCACCTCTGAAATACCAGAGTTTGGGCTGGCATCTACTCAATATGGGCTGTTAATTACATTTTTCTAATTTATTCATCTCAGAATGATAATTGTTCACCTTGACATAATTCAACTATGTGTGATCCATTGCTGCACATTGGTCTAATTGCTTTTACCAAGTGGGACGGGGAAAAAAAAGCTCATTTCCAAACAAAGAAAAAACAAAAACAACACGGAGTTAGAACTTTCCAAACAACTTGACCAAAATGCACCAATTTAAAAGCGCTAATTAATTGCTACTAATGACCAGTTTCTGCATTAACACACACGTTGCTACCATACACTGTGCTTAATGTGGCACAATGATACACAATCATCAGAGTAAGTACCTGCTGGTTGGAAACAAAGACATCTGATGAGGTGATGAGTTTTAAGAGTTGAATAGAGCGTGCAGTAAGCAAGTCTCCATTATCTGGCCTTTCATTCCATTTCTCCAGACTATTCTTCTAGTCATGACGTTTACATATAAGGTTTTGAGTTAAATATCAGAAAAACTGTTGGATGGATTTCTATTGAATGACTGTAATAACTTGTTTTATTGGGACTATCATGCTACTGTAATTAAAGCAAAATGTAAACAGTGTTAACTGTTCATCAAGTTTAACTTTGTAACTTGTAAACCAAGAATTTTAAGATCTTTATTATTGGCTGTTGTGTGTTTTATCAGAATTGTCTATTCCCACCAGAGCTAAATAAATACAATCTAACTTTTTTATCTTCAAAAGATGATCGTCCTCCATTGTCAACCCCACGCAAAAGCCTTATCTAAGAAATAATAACGTTATGACATTTAAAATATCACCAAAGCATTTCCTCATGCAGTGTCATCTTTTTGGAGATGTGAGGATGCATCTCATCTGATTGCTTTGCAATGAAGCTCACTGTTCATTTGATGGATTCCCATTCTTTGGAATTAAGGTGGATCTGCTATGGTGCATTTCCTAATGACATCCCATCTCCCGTAACAGTCCTGACATTTTGATTGTCTTATTTGTTTTGCACTCTTTGCCTTCTCTTTGAAGGTCACTCCTAAATTACTTTAAAGCATGCAAATCACTATATACACAGTCCACCTTTATCGCCTGATGAGTCAGACAGAGCAGGGGGGAGCAGCCAAGCATGTACAAATACAACTGGGGAGAATATAACAGTATCATCTTGAGGTTTTTCATGCACTTTAGTAGCGAGCTCTAATTAACTGGCAGCCTCTCACATCCTCTCCCAACTAACCCCACCTTCCTCCTCCTCTACTATAAGAAAATTGACTGTCATACTCCACAGGGATGTCAGAGGTTAGCTACTGAACAGTCTCCCAGGTGCTGGCAGTGATGTCTTGTACAATGACACTAATGCTGAGACTGAGAAATTTCTTGTAAGGGGTGTCTTTCAATTTGCCAGTCCAAAGTCCTTTTCATACAGGCCTTTTATTACTCTGGGTCCTCCTGTGATTTGTAATAACTCCAAAGGTCGTCTGTGTTCTTAATCCTGTCTTAAAATGTCCACCACAAATTACTTATTTTGCCAAACAGAGGTCACATGATGATATCACACCGGTGTGATTCAGCACTTCAGTAGCTTAGTAGAGTCTGGTTGGCTTTTCCCCTCCTTTTCAAGAATTACGAAGGCTGCAGTGGAAATTATTAATGAGAGCTTTAACAGATTCTCGGCTGCAAATTCAGGAGGCCGATCCAGCTACTCAGCATTTGGAGTAAGCTCAAACCAAGTCAGTAAATTTGAGGGAAATACTGGCAACATCCATGCACTGTGAACGTGCTCCAAGAAACACGGACAAGGGGTTTAAGTTCCTAAATCATTAAGCCCACTTTGTTGTGGATGTTGCTCAGTAGTAGCGACCACGTTCAGATGGCAGCAGGCTATCCTTGGAATGACGTTCATAATGGACAATTCAGCATCTCATGATGTTCATCCAAAAAGCCAACATCCCCTGCCAGCGCAGGAAGTGGTGTGCCCTCCACATAGTGAGGGAGAAAGTAAGGGTGTGGAGGTCGGACAGGAAATTACGAGTCCCTGTTCCTGATCCAGTCACCTCCACACGGCCGGCCAATAGCAGCAGGAAGTTAGTGGGAACGTGGGATTATCTGTTTCGGAAAGTTACCGAAATTTTAAATCATGATTCTTTTACACAAACAGGCCATAGTGTATTGTATTTCCTTCTTCTTCTTTTTGTCTGGATTGCACCAGGACCTGAAACAACACGCCCCTTGTGTTTTTGGTCTGAACACTCTGGAGTTGCCAGATATGAAGTACAAGACTGATTCGGAGTGAAATCAACCGTTCACTGTGCCATTCTGTTTGTAGAAACAGTGCACTCAATATATTAATTTGTTCCCTTCACAAATGCAACAGCACATAGGCCTCAGGAGCATATGAGCTCTCCTACTCCAAGCTAAATAACAGTCTGGGTGAGCGCTGACCCTTCTGGATGTAAAGAGCCTGTCATTGTTTCACATATTCTCCACATCCATCCTTTTAGTAATATGCCTCCTCTTGCCAGCGTATATTTGAATATTTCATTCAAGACAGATGGAATCCTAATCTTAGCTCCAAGCTGTGGCGTTTTGTCACCGATCCATTTTCCAATCAGGCAGTCTCCATCTACTCCTCCATTTTTCCTCCCTTGCTGCTCTGCGATGTCCTCCCCCTGGCTCTAAAACCATCACTCACTCACTCAACTTTTGTTTTTGCCCTCTTTCTTTCTCGGCGACATACTTTGCTGAGGTGCGTCAGTTTGAGATGCTTGAATATTTAAAATTCACCAGCATATATTATGTTGGGACTGAAGAACATGAATTAATTTTATACCTTGACTTAAAAATTTACTTGAGCGAGTGGGAGGAGAATGACAAGTGATGACTCATGTTGTTGAAAAAAGGATTGCTTTGTTATTAAAAGGAGTTTCTGGCGGTAAAGCATAGTTCAAGTTAAGTATTACTACACTTTATTACTTGTATTTGAATGCATACAAGACAATAGAAAGAAAAAAGCTGGTAGAAATTACACTGTATGTGATAATTGCTCATCATGGCTGGGCTGCGGAGCAGAACGATTGAATTTTACTGCAGTGGTTTCACATTTGCATGTGTTAAGCAATAGTCTCACCCACAATTCTCAGCCACATTATGGTAAACCCCCAATGAATAATGAATGTGGGAGGACCTAGACAAGTAAGCAGTGACCTTAAGCAGTGAGATACACTGCTGGTAGTGAATGTAGCTCAAGTAACATAAACGGTAAGTACATATGAAACATTAATCAATGTATCCCTAGTCAACACATTACAAATACTTAAAGTTGTAATCCTGAAGGTTTAAACAAAGGTTGATTTGGTGACAACCGTGGTTAATGGTTCACTGCAACTTACTTACTTACGTTTTTTACTACAGCAAACAGTCCTTGAGCCGCTACTTTGTCAGATATACAACAGAAGAGCAAGAGGTGTATCCGACACCCACTAACATATGGCTTTTGTCTTCAGTGGCAAAGGGTGCAACTGGTATTCATTCCCGGGTCAGATGACTCTGCAGTAGTCACAGGTATTTATCAGCTCCAACTCCAATCGGCAGTTATGGAAACATGACACCCAGATGCTGATGTTCGCCCCTTTTCCGGGGCGATGTTATGACAACTCTTCATCGCCATGTCAGCCACAAATTCCATCCGTCTTCGTTCAAGCTGCGCTCAAACATCATTTCAAACATCGTTTTCTGGCACGTTTGTGATACTGAATGTGAAATGTGAAATCTATTGGCAATGGGAAAGGAATTGACTATTTTAAATGGGTTTACCCGCGCGTATACAGAACCTGTATATGCACACTAATTTTGGTGTATAAAGGGTATAAAGTTCTTCTGCTGAGGAGCCTGCCGCCTGCAGCTCCTCATCTAACAAGTCACTGTGGCTGCTACTACTTATTCCATTACTGCCTGTGTTATTTAAAACTGATCTGCTGACAAACAAATGCTGAAAAACACTGTTGTCTTACTTGTTGTGTTTTGCCAGTTGAATGCTTTCAGTGTGAAGCAGCAGCAGTAGGAAATGTTGGGTTTGCATTGGCAGTGACTTAATGCAGCTCTGATTACGGTCGCGGGAGAGTGAAAAGTAAACTGAGACTGATATAAATTAGATAAAATTACAGAAAATAATGCTGGATTACATGCATTCATTGTTTTCTGTGTGTCCAATTTGCAATTTGAATACAGCGTGGGCACGGCGGACCCCGCCTCTACCAATGGAAACTGCTATAAGTAATTACAGACTATAAGTACTTGCACAGACAATAAAAACACCTATAAATACCAGGTAATCTTTCTCTGATGATCTTCTAACATTGTGTACACAATGATTCAGTCATCAACCACAGAAAGAGAAAAATAATGGTTTATTAATCTAATTATATCTTGATTATGATGACTCATTCAGATTTCGACCCTTGGGCAGATGCTTCTCGAGTGTGAGAAAAGTTTTACCAATTAAATTTTGTCTTTTTTTTTTTTTTTTTTGTGAAAATCAAACTTTTCTCATCAATCCTTATCAGCCACTCACCCGTAATAGATAAGGGTTTGTTTACCTAACTCTCTAATGGTTCATCTCCCTGATGAGTGTTTTTACTCGCTACAATTAATTATCACAGCTACATTTACGGAGGAGAGCAGCATCCAGACAATTACAGCTTTCATCTGCTAATTGAACAATGGTCCATCTATCTCTCTGATGGGATGGACGTTGTTTTGATTTGAGGTTTGTCACCCTGACAAGAAGTCCAGACTAAGATCTCAGAGACACACTGATGGGGCATCAAAATGAGCTCAGGATATATTCTTTGCAAGTATGATTTCTATTATTTAATACACACGTCTGGCAAAGGTGAATCAGGAATTAATAATATTACTACTAATAACAATACTGTACATTAACTTCTTCAATTATTTAATGAATATGCTGGTCTGATGTCTGCAAACAGTATGTTTGTATGCACTGAATGTACTCTCTCTGCCTGAGAGTGTGTTTGTGTGTCCCTCTGGGTTGTCAGATCTTGTTAATTGCTGCCTTCCTGCTGCTTTAAAAAGTTGTGACTCGCTCACCCCCTCCCCCCCCCCAGCCGTCACTCCGCTTTCATTATTTACCCATTCAAATGAGAGAAAAATGTTCATGTCGACATTAATGACTCTACGAGAGAGCGAAGGAAGAAAGATTCAACTAATTAAGGCAACTGACTCACCTCACCATTACGGAGAATTTAGTGGGGATATGGCATTGTATGTCCACCGCCACTTCGACATCCCCTTCCTTTTAATTACGGCACACTTTAAAAAGTTTTTCCACTGCTAACAAACAACCAGTGAGAGATGGGAAGTGGCTGAAGCAGGATTTGTGATTTTTGTGAGTTTTTGGAGCACACACACACACACACACACACACAAAGACACACACAAAGACACACACACAAGTGAAGGGCATTTATTATCTTCATACTTACTAATTACTACAGTATCAGGACAGGATGATTTTTTCACTCAATTGGTACTGTATTATTGTTAATATCGTTTCAATAAATGAATTTCATCCATTGCCAAATAAAAGTATCCTCTCCACAGGCATGATGCACTTGTTTAGCAACGGCCCTCAAAAGCAGCTATTGACAGCTCAGCACTTCACACTTCACTGAAACAACAAATGATAAAAAGAAAATTCCAGATTCATGCCACTTCAAAAACATGGAACTCAAGAGTGAAGTCCTTCTTATGCAACAGTCTGATGACATAACTCTGAAAATAAGACCCCAGTTGTACGGAATTGTCGTGAAACTAACAATTATTTTCAATAATCTGCTGATTATTCTCTCAGTTAATTGATTCATTGAAAATCATGAAAAATAATCATCGCAGGCTCTCAGAAAAAAAAAAAACCACGATGACAAATTCAAATGTTTTGTTTTGCCCGACCAGTACAATGCCATATTAACTAAGAAAAATGTCCTAAAACTGAACCAGAGTGGGCAATGAGTTTATCTTTGGTATTTTTGTTTAAAATATGGCTTAAAAGATTAATCAGTTATCAAAATTGTTGGTAATTAATTTTCTGGTGATCGCCTAATCAATTAATAGAATGCTGATTTCAGCTTCATTTCCCATGAAGTACTGGTAGAGGTGAAGTCAGAATTGGCTCAATGTATGCGCCATACATTTTAGAGTATTTATAGTATCTACTAATGGCAAGTGCGTAAAAAATGAATGGCCTGTGAATGGCAGATCCCCAAGCTCATGAAAAAAAATGGAGAGGGATTTAGATGAAATGGCAATGCAGAACCGGCAAGACTGATCTCCTCTTTCAGTACAGGCGACTCCAACAGAAGTACCTGCTAAGCAAATTTATTTCACTTGAGTTTAATGCGCCCGGCCTCTCTCTCTCTCTCACTCTGTTTTCCCATCTCTCCCTCTGTCTGTCTTTCTCTATCAACCCCCCCCCCCCTCCTTGGCGCCCTTTCAGAATACCACCAAGACGAGCACTTTCCGCCCTTAAATCACATCCCTTTATTTGCAAGCACTACGCTTTTTTAAAGGCGGGCTTTTAAGAAATTAATCTGGATGTTGAAAAACACTATTGGTAATACCTTCACAGACACTGAGAATGCAATCCGGACTATTGAGCGGGTGGTAAATTGCCAATTAGAAGGTAACATTGTACTGCGACGCCTATATACATATAAGGGGGCTTTCCTATGTTGTAAGACTACCTGTCAGTCAAACAGCACCTGGGGCAATTTTGTATTTCATTAAGTCATAATTGATTAAGGTAGGTATTATTACCTTCCATGGGGAGAAAAATGCTGCGCTGCCATTATGGAACCATATTTCCAAAGGAATAGTTGAGCAGGTATTTGAAAACAGCCTATAATTATGAACCCACATTTGATGAGCTGGGTGGCAAGTGAACATGTGTGTTCTCAGTATGTGTCTGCAGTCATAGCAACACCTGGGGTACTATTGTGCACTTTTTGTGTGTTTGCAGCATGTGCACACAGATGCTTTAAGGGACAAAGTCCTAACAAGCTTGCAGCTGGGGCAGAGAGGTTGGCAGAGAGGTCGCTGGGGTTAAACTGGGCACAATCAACTACAGTCTATCACACAAGTGTCTCCTGTTATGTATTTTTGGCTAAAGGAAAGCGATATCCTTTCAGGCATTGCTCCTTTGGTCAGATGAGATATGCTAGAGCAACTAACTAATTAAACAAAGAAATAACATCAAATAGAATAAAATACAAAGTTTTTGTTATCAGCCAATGTGGTACGTGCAATGCATATGTGTGTAGGTAGTATCGATGTAAATATGTCAAAATCTCAGCCTGTTTAATTCACACCCTCAAATTGCATTCATATTGTCATATTCTGGCTCTTTTAATCAGAAAACAACAATAGCTTTCAAATTAGCATGTGTAAAAAAAAAAAAACACCCACACAAACACAGCTATATATGGCTACAGGGTCCTATTCCCCATTCGCTGCCTGCATATGACATTCAGCGATCTGACAATGCATATTAAAATTATCGGATTCCTATGTGATGAGGTGATTGAATCATTGTGACAGAAGATGGTGATGGTGTTGAGTTCTATAATACAGTAATCAGGATTTAATATATGTATTGAAAAGTATTGTATATTTTGTATATGTTTGTAAAAACCTGTAAAGAACCATTGTTTTGTTTGTTTTTCTTAAAGGGACAGGCCGCCAATTTTATACATACATACAAACTCTGAGAATTTGTTTTCTGTGAGGTAAGATTTTTTTGTAACCATGACAAAAAAAACCCTACCCCTAACCTCAACTAAACTGTCTGTATTGACTATTACTTGCCAGTTTAATAGGCTTAAACAATGCTGCTGTGTTTTCTTTTCTAGAAAACACCATATTCGACCTAAACATTCATATTGGAGGAATACAATTTTAATTTAATGTGTGCCCGCAAGATTTACTTCATGCTCCATTTGACAAATGTTTAATGATTATTACACACACACACACACACACACACAAGCACATGCACATTTAAAAACACAATCAAAAGCATGCATGAGAGCTCCCATTGGCGGATGCACACACACAAACATAATGCCTCTTTATCTGGACAGCTTAGTAGCTCTGTGGACACTGTGTTCACCCTTCAGGTTTATTTTATGCTCTCTGTTGCCTGAGTGAAGATATTGGACACAGTATATTCTCACCAATAACATTCTATCACAGGGACTCTGAATGGCTGTGGTACACTGGAGTGCATTTGAAACCCCTTGAAATCATATTCCATTATCTATCTGACAGTATATTAGGGAACACTGTAAACTTCCTCATGACATTGGACCAGATAAGATTTTAATCATGGTTATACTCAATAATGTCACCATATTTATTCTCACCTTCCCCTTTTTCATTTTGCAAACTCTTCTCCCACTGCTTTCACAGATGTCTGTAACAGCAAGTCTTAAAATAGAGAAAAAAACAAATAAAACAAAGCATACAAGATGCTATGTATAGAAATCTACAGTATGAGCCAGCAGAGTTCGAGCTTTCCCCGGGAAAAAACAGGCAATACACAAGTTAATCAAGGTTTGCATGTCTACCCTCCGGCTCTGTGACGGCTGCCTGCAAGATTTCTCTCTCACACAAAGCCTAATATTTACAAGGGGGGCAAAATGTTTAGAGCTTCTCTCAAGGTTGTGAGCATTTTTTCAACATTTGAAAGGTGAGACCTGAGGTGATATCTTCCTCTCAATTGCGATAGAAGAAGACAACAAGATAACTGCAAGTGTGTGGGAGGGGTTGAGAAAAAAAAGCAAGAGATGTAAGGGCATTGTTGTCGCTTGCCGGTTAAAAAAAAAAACAATAAAACGTATGAAAAATTCAGTGCTGCAATGGAGTTTAGTTTGACAAGTCAGCTGTCAGTGGCAGTACTGCAAATCTCAGCCCCTGTGTTTTACAAAGACATTAGCAGTTACTCCCACTTTTTAAAGAGCCAGCACGGTTTGTTGGGTGAAAGCAGCAAAGTAAATGTCAAGGTTTCTAACGGTCTAAAATGGTGTTTATCAAAGAAATGGTGCACAGCCACAGAAGTATTTTAAATGAACTCGGTAGATTGCTTGAATTGTAAAACCTTTTAAAACTATATATATAAAAAAGGATAAAGCTGTCTGACTCATATTTGCAATGTAATATTTTGAAAAAAACTGGAGACAAATGAGAATAATAGTATATAATAATATTAATAATTATTATTATTATCATTATTATTATGATAACAATAATAAATCAACACAAAGGTAGCTTACACAGTATGTCAGTAAGCATACAACAAATCAAGAAAAGCACAGTAACTCATTAGAGGCTCATTATAATATGGCACAGCGGCCAAATGTTATCACAGACACAGATCACAGTGTGTGCGCATTTTCCAACATATGACAGGTAACAATTACATTGCTATAGATTTAAATCCATGATCCCACCCCATAACAAAGAGAAAGCTGTACTCACCCATTAGAGTGTAAACATTATCCAAGCTGATAGGGCCCACCTACAATACTAAAGTGGCCAAAAATGACCTTCCTACACGGGCCCCTGACAGCTTTCGGGGTTGCACCATCGATATTTACGCCAATGAATAGAAGTTAATCTAATCCTGAAGTAGATTTCATGTTGACTTTATTTTCAGAAGTTCTTTAAAATCACACCAGACGTCCGTAAAGAGACAGAGAGACTTCTCATTTGTATTACAAACACATTTCTCGTTTCAACACAAATTCCACACTTTCCTGTCACATTACATCAGGTCATGTGAGACAAAGCAAGCCAATACAAAAATGATCAGTATTTTCTGTAGCAAAAAATTATCAAGCCTTTCATGCTGTCAGTTCAATGTGCGCTGGATCTTTGTCCTGGAGTCAATCTGTGAGGGTTAGTGGAGAAGTGGAGAAATAAAAGGAGCTCTTCCTGAAAGGAAGTATTCAGATGTGTTTTGTTTGTCGGTGAAGTATATCCAGAGGGGTGGAAGTTTGTCAAAAGAATTAAAAAGTATGAAAAGAAATGAGACTCAACACTTCATGCTAAACAGCTTGCCCCAGATACAAGAATTTGTGTACACGTGGGCATGTTTGTGTGGCCTGTACATGCCCACTGAATAAAATGGAGCGGCCAACTGTGATCTGTTTGACTTTGGTTTATTATTTACTCGAAATTCTTATAATTTCTGACAAAGGAGCAGAAATTGCATTGGAAAGCGCAGACAAAAATACAGTACATGATGCACTTGCACATGTTTTAAGTATATTTAGAGCCTTGACAGTCTTCAACCTTGCTCGCTCTTTCCCCCCTGCACTCCCCTGCCTGTTGGATGGGGTTGCCATGACAACACCCATTACCCCTTGATTGGAGATCTAATGTAATCTAGACTACGAGCGGTGCCATTTATCTACTGTTAACACAGCAGTAGCGGCATTAGCAGCAGTCAGAGTCGAACAGCCACGAACAGAGAATGGAACAGAGCCCTCAGAGCGATGAATATACTGTATGGTGTGTGTGCGGGTTTATGTGCGAGTGTGCGCTCATGTGAGGCCACACCTGGCGCCCGCGGCCTTCGCGCGCGTGTGCGTTTATGTCCGCAGTTTGTTTTGGAGAGTGGCAGGAGCGATCCAGCACCGTACGAGTCCGCGGCCGGCGCTTAATATCACACACCGCAGATTCTAGTGCCAACTGAGCTTGCGGCACACAGACACAAAGATAAGCTCTCCGGCTCCATCCAGATTTCCGCGATGAACTTGGACGGGATTACATCAAATAAAATTGGGAGCTTGCTGTTAACAAGTCTGCTGCAGTGCTGCACGCTCTGGATTCCTGTCAGTCGGACCCCAAACCGACGAGTTGCTGCTCACACCAGCTGCCATTTTGTTGAATTCAACCAAAGACGTGATATTGATTTGAGGGGGCGACACATAAATTCCTTTAGATTTCTAAATGAAACGACATAGAAAGTTCCTGTTGTCACTGCTAACAATCTGATGGACTATGTAAGCCGCTAGCGGGGATTCCTCCAATTAAGTTGAGGGACAGAATAAAGGCATCGCTGCATGGTGAATCACAACCTTTTCTCATTTCCTCTCTTTGTGTCCCCCCCCCCCAAAAAAAAATGTCACTGTGAATCAATTCTGCCACCACTATCCTCGATGTGCAACAAATAAAAAATGACTGACATCAAATTATTTCCAAGCTGATAGATGTTACACTAGCTTTGTCAGTGTTGTCACTTCTTTGGAGAGATCTTTCTAGTTTAGAATAATTGAAAGAGTAAGTGAGTTTTCAGACGAGTCAAGAATTGGTGGAAAAGTTGGCACAGGCAGGATTTCTCTCTTTCTTTTTTATTCTTTTATCGCCATCATTTCGCTCTTTTTTCATTCAGGTGGAAAATAATGATATTGGACTGCCATGGGCAAATAAATAAATAATTATATATAGAAAAAAAGGAGATGAGCATTGTGCAAAAAAAAATTGTGTAAAATATGACTTCAAAGTCATGACACTGACAAGACAACAAAGCCACACAGATCGAGGTACTACACACCAGAGGTTCGAGTATTCGTCATTAAAGAAGAAAAATGAAAAACAAACGAAAAAAAGGATTGAAGAAGGACAGCGAAAGTATGAGATGTTGACTATTTTCTGTTATATTGCCCTGGATTCCCCTGAGTCGGCTGCCAAAAGAGTTGTTTTGATGAAGAATATGAGTGATGCTCTTTTCAAGGGCAGTCCTCCGTGTCCATCGTGATTGCATTTAAACTGAGAGGACAAAGTTCATGCTGTAAAACATACTGTAAAGATATAATGGGACAGTCTGGGGCCTAGTCCTTATACAAGTAGCCAAGTAGATGTGATTCTTATATTTATAAATGTTACAGATGATACACACGAAACTGGTACAGATGAAACTGTATAAAAAGCTGTAAAAATCATAAACACGCTGACCAGTGGTTTCTAAACCCCACAGGGGTAATTTAATTTCTATTTTTTTACATTTGCTTCACAATCTTTTAATGTACTTCCTGACAACTGCAGAAGTATCCCTTGGCGTAGCTTACCAGTCGGTTGGGTATTACTACCATGGAGTCCACACTAGACAGAGCTGCAAATAGTTTCCTCTCTCTCCTGTACTTGCAAATATCACTACACAAACAATTACGTGTGAGACACAGACGTTTTCACACTCTCAACCACCCCCCAACATGCCCCCAAACAGATCTGTGACACCGTGTATCTTGTGTATGTGTGTGTGTGTGTGTGTGTGTGTCGCTTCATTAAGCATGTATCCAATCAGTCACACACACAGCAGCTCGGCACGTCTCGCCGCAGTTTACTCCCGGCCTATAACCCGTCTGTCAGTCAAGCGGCTGGAGTTCATTAGAGACACTGAGAGCCGCTGACAACTCCCCACGGATCTGACCTGTGTATACAAACGCAGGTGATCTGACCCTCCAGGAGGATATCACCACGTAAACAAAGATATTGTGTCACTTGAGAGAGGAAAAGAATGAGCAAAAACACTCTGAAATCCATAAAAACAGCCCGTGGGGTGCACAAGGTCTATACAGAGAGGCAAGTAGGGGAAAATTGAAGCCGTTTCTGCTGCAGGTTGTTAGGAATTAATAAAACACTAGCACATAAATTGAGCCTAGTGGCCAGTTAGCTGAGTGTATGTGTGGCTAAAGAGACATTTAGATTAAAATAGATCCCATTCAGCATGGCAAAAAACCAAGTTACTCTAAAGCTACACATATATCATGTGGTATACAGAAGTAGCCTTGAAGGTCAAGGATGTGATTTCTTACTATTGCACACTAGAGCTGACTTGATATTCCAACGGAGCACGCACATTCAGACTAAATAAAGCACACAAATGAGCAATTGCACAAATGTCCTTTTAATGTGGGCACCGATCTCTTCATTTTATCCCACTGAATTACAGTAAAGACTGCCCCAGAATAGGTTTATCTTGGGTAAACACAAGTTAAGGAAAATCTGTTGTGTGGCAAAGAAAGTCTTAACACTATCCTGTTAATAAGATTAGAATGTGAAATATTCATTTGAAACAGCTTAATAATAAATGGTGGGTATTAAAAATTGAATTAATTCAAATTCCATCCATGAATTTTTAAAGGTACATTATTAAGAGTGCACCAACAAGCTATTTCATTGATGTAGTGTTGCAACGCTGAAACTTCCCACCTACCGCTCATCCATTATTTTTTCCACATGCTCAACAAAAGTCTTTAGGAAAGACTAACGGGCCAGTTAGACAGCAAGGTGAAGTAAAGCGCCCCCACCCCTCCTCCTTCCCTCCATTTAGCATTAGCACTCACACCACCATGTAAACTGATTGCTGACAGGAGGCGAAAAAACGGGGCCAGGGTCAATAATTTAAGGAACTTGAGGCTAATTTTAATCTATTACCCTGATATGTGCATACAGTGTGTCAAAGGTAAGGCAGGAGAGGGATTCGTCATGTGATTCATAGTCCGGGGAGCGAATTAGTTTCATGACACATCATAATTTAATACATTTTAAGGAACTCAGCATGACTTTGCCAGGCTGATGGAAGGAAAGGTGGAGGGAAAGAAAGAGGGGAGATGAAAAACGAGAAGGATATTAAATTATGGAGCACCTTAACAGAGCAATCTGTCTTTGAGAGACATGATTGCCTTACCGCTGTGGATTGATGATAATCTGTTTGTAAGGGGCCTTGTAAAGGCTACAAGGGCTGTAATGTGCGGAAGCTCTGGCTCGGACCAAAACAGACCAGCGGATGGATCACCCATGTGGTACATTTAAAGATTTACTAGAAAATGTAATACCATTATATAATAAGGTGTACTGTATAAGGGGCATTTAAGGTTTGGTAGCTTAAGGTATAGTTACTAATGGTAATTGATGGTATTATTAATGGAAAAAGAAATCATTTATTATGCTTTATAAGCCAATGACGATACAATAATGGTTACCAGGTTGTTAGAAAAGTCAATAAACTCAAGAAAGTTTGATGTTAGTGTTAACATTAACACTTAATAAATATTAATAATAATGTTTATAAAGCATTATTAACTTGTTGTTTACTTTCTGGTAAGCCACAGGGACAATGGCATGCAACATAGCGACCCAAATATTGTTCTTGTTAATTGCTTAATACTGATCCATTAAGTATTAACACTTTTTTTATTAACATTATGGATAAACAGCAGTTACATGTTATAAACAATTCATAAAGTATCACTTATCAGGAAGTGAAGTGAAAACAATTAACTAAAAGTTACTTTGCCCACTGTCTGACTCCCACCCCCTCTTAAATCCCAGCATGAGAGTGTAGTGTTTCCCATCTAAAAGCACACTTAAAGTTACACTCTGACAGGTAAGGTCAGGCACCCTTTTTCCTTTCCTCTTATTTCCCTCAGTCTTTCTATTCACCGCAGTCACAGAGGCTTTGTCTCGCCCCTGTTCATGCCTTGCAGCTTGGGCTGGAGTGGGGAATAGTAAACTAGCCTATTGCTGCCAGGGCTTACTTCAGAGAGCAGGAAGTCTTTGGCTGTCATAGCTTCTCAGGATCAGAGCTGAGAGCGGGGACACTTCATTTGCCGGTGCTGAGGAGGAGAAGAAGGTGGAGGAGGAGAAGAAGGTGGAGGAAGAGGGAGGGGGGGAGGTGTATGTGCCAGGGTCAAGTGCTGGAGAAAAAGCCAGGCAGTTATCCAATAGAGCTTTGCACTCCTCTCTGCTCTCTGTTTGTGTCTTACGCAGCCCACTCTGTCCCGAGGCTTTCTGGGCCTTGCCCATTCTGTTATGGCAAGGGCATCCTGGATCAGCATTTGAAAGGCATTAAAACTGGAAGAACTGGAGCTGGTCTGTTAAACCTGCAATGCATCAGCAATTCATGAGGTGTAAGAGGCCCATCTGAGGAAGCAAAGCATGTGGATCGGATGCCTTTATGTGACTTCCTTGTGGAAATGAACAGAGATCACCGCTTCAGAAACAATATATCTAGTGGCATTGGGCGTGTGTTTAAAAAAAAAAGGTTCTGAATTGAACAAATGTAAGGGAATTAAAAGGAATCTTGTCTCTCACACAACATGTGATTGCTTGCGCTCTCCCTTTCTCCCAAGGTTCCTCATTTTAAAAACAGAAGGGAAGGTGCTATAATATTGTCCTGAACAGATGCTGTAAACATAGAAACGTTTTACACTTTCAGGTAATGTGTTGGTGAGCTGAGAAATCGCACACTCGCTGTTGTGTGGGATGAAAATAACATCTATGGAAAGAGTGAAGGAGTTACAGAGAGAGGAAGAAGACAAGGAAAAGTTAAGTTTCTTTGTTTGAATCTGTGAGTAAATGTTGAGTAGGTAGGTGGATTCACACACACGCATATCCATCCACACACCTGCCATGGTAGCCCCTAGAGGAAGTAATCGACATTGCAGAATTGTCTTTGTAAAACTAAAACAGGCGGTTTGACGGGCATATAGCTCACCAACCTCGAACACGCTATTTGTCAGACCCCACTTTCCATACTGCCTGGCTTGACCCCAACTCACACAGATCTGGGCCTGGAAATAGGATCTGGAGGAAAAAAAAAGTGCAAGAGAAGTGGGATAAAGAGGAAAGGGGAGATTAGAGAGGAGAGAAGTGGGAGGAAACAGGGCAGAGGAGGAGGAAGGAAAGTATTATCAGTGGGAAGGATTGTAGGGGGGGACGGGGATAACACATAACGCCTCACTGAGCCATACAGAGGCACAGCATGTGGTCATCTGTTGGGAAGCCCACACGTCTTCCACCTACAAGCCTACATGTTTCCATCACTGCTGATCGGAGCTGGAGCCAACACTCGTGACTATAACTTTAAGGTATTAACATTTGACTGCCTCCGTTAGCCTATACTTTGGGTTTGTCTTGTGTTTTGTCCCTACTGGCTACTGTAAAAAAGTAGAAAGTGGATGTAAAACACACATGAAAGTGGTTGCAATCTTCTCATATAACTCTCTGCAAAAAGGCTTAAAAGGGATGTCGAACTATTACTTTAAACAAAAGTTATTCTAGGTTTGTTTTTTCGAGTATTATTCCTTCCATCAACATCTCTATATGGTAGGGCTCTTTCGTTTTGACTGATTCCACCAATAGTCAAGTCGAGATAATCATCACCACCATCACAAACGTTGTAATCTTTCATCGTCATCACCTCCACCTGCATCACCATGATTAACAGAAGCGTCACATGAACCATCATCACCATCATCAGAACTCCATCACGTCTCATAACGTTGACCACGGAGGCCTGTTCACCTGTGCTGCCTCCGCAACAGCCCGATGAAGGTCAAAACTTCAATGTCAAGCGCGAGTCTTTGGGGCTTCATGAGAACAGACTGCATACCCGCTGGAAATCCCTGTTCCTATTCCCAACCAGCCAAAGCCAAAGCTCACTGCTCCCCTATCCCCAAGAAGCATTCCAGGAATCTGTTTTCTGTTTAATTAGCTTAGCAGGGAAAAGGGATTTTTCTTTCTTTTTTTTCAAGGGTTGTGGTTTTCAGCAAGTGACAGCAAACAACCCAGGTAGGGCCAGGCAGAAAGACTTTCACTTATACTTGCACAGTAAACCCACCGCACTAGTGATGTACATTAAATGGTAGTTTAAAAATGTAATTCTTAATATTATCATTAAATCAAACCCCATTTTGGATACTATTTATAGTCTGTAATCACCTCTCTATATAATATTTGTCATTGTTAGTGACGAAGTCCGCCATTCCCACACTGGATTGAAATGACCTGTCTATGCACAAGAGATTCATAGGACACAATGTAGCATCTAATCCAACATTACTGTTTTCCTGTACTGTTATTTATTGTTAGTTTTATATCTGCCTGTTTACTATTTACTCTCCTAATGCTGTATCAGAGCTGTATTAAGTTACTGATAATGCAAACCTGACATTTCACACTGATGCTGCTTCACAGTAAAAACATTCACCTGTTGAAACATATGGTAGTGGTTATTGTGAAGGACCCACAGGATTGTTATGTATTTATCACCGTGGTTCGTGCTCAGTAGCTCATCAAAAATGCATCTACAAATCAACTAAAACAAAACAGTATTTTTATAATAAATAAAAGACTAGCATCAGTTGGTGATTTCTGATGTAGCAGATGGACTTCATCATTAATATATTTGTAGACAACAGGATTTATACCATCCTCTTGAAAATAAATCAAGATCTGTTGATCTCCAAGATTTGTTCCCTTTACTTTGTTTTGTTTCTTTAGCTCTTACTTTAAGTGCATGGATGTGTCAAGTGATTTTACTGAGCCATTCCTCTCTTGGAATTGGACAGGCAACACTTCCCACCTTTCAGCAGACAGTGGCTTATTAACTCACTCATAAAGTCCCCCCCTTTTTTTTGGCATAATTACTTGGAGAAATGTTCTTGATTAAACTCTGTCTTGGAGGGGAAATAGAGAAAAAACTAAATTGCCAACAGCTTAGTTTACTTCTTTTTTTATTACAAAGTAAGGAAGGGTGTTTCAATAGCTCAATTTTCCTCTGAAATCAATGTTAATCTCTGTTCCCTTTTTTAAATTTATGTGGGCTGTGCTTCTGATAAAAATTAGTAAGCTGTGTCTTGTATATACTTACAAAGTCCAAATTAACAACAGAAGCAATTGTTTAAGAGCATTGCTCGACGTGAATATAGTGGTTTGAAATGGCTTCTGTTATCTACAAACTCTGCAGGTAGATTAAACAGCCCAGGGGGAAAGGCTTCCTGTGTGTTAATGCTGATGCTGTACAGCTTTTATCAAGGAAAATGAGACCAGAGCTTGAAGAAATATGCAGTATGAGCACGCATTAGGCAGGTGCAGGAGAAATCAAGCATGCACTTAAATGATCAAGGGATGGACAACTGCTGATTTACAGACAGATTATAGTTCTAGATCTTTAGACATTGCAGCACAGGAATTAGTGCGACATAAATATACATTTTTCTATAATCACCCATTGAAGTATTGAAAATACTGAAAATGAACACTGACAGGAACATGCGAACGTGATCTGTATCAAGCTGTAGAATAATGCAGTTGTTACATAATATTTACACCAGTAAATGCCATATAAATTGCATATTAATGTGTCAAGTTGTAAAAAAAAAGAATGCTCTGTTTTCACACAAATAACTGTGACACGTCTAGCAGTGCAAGATAATTGAATTAAAATGTGATATATGACAACAACAAAAAAAACACTTAGAGTGAGTCAATACATTACAATTACATATGACTACAGTTTGTTTTCATTGTCCTGAACTTCAGTGGGAACTTTTTTTTTTTTTTTACACCTTCCTTTTTATTCTATCAGTGACTGAAATTTTAGCTACAGTGTTAAAATTATAGTCTTTGAAATTGTTGATAGTTTTTTCTTTTTCAATTTTCAAAAATACACATTCAATGTATTTAAATTCTGTAATTACATCTAGTTGTTTTTATTATTAGTGGCATATGTTTGTTTGGTTGCACTGTAAACAGATACACCAGTTGCTCCACGAGTGTCTACAAACCAACCAGCACTGAAACCTTCAGGATTCTAACTTTAAGAACAAATAAATAGATGTTCGTGTCAGTCCAGACTGCAGTTCGTACATTTTGATACAGTATGAAAGGCATAACAGTCCAAACCTCTTTTCTGCCAATTAAACAATGCTTGTTAGTTTGGTAATTGTGCAGTTGGTAAAATGATGTTGATGTGGTTGGATGAGGCTCCAATTTTCTGGCATCCAAGCAGGGTTATTTTTCTTGCAAATCGCAGTTTGAAAAGCATTGTTCTCACCTTTCTTAATGAACCAAACAGTGAGTTGTTCCAGTTATTGTGGCAGATTTCTAATGAAATGCGGTAAACACGCTTGAGAATGTGCCCTAGGTGTGGGCATGTGGTGGCCCTCTACGCTGACACCATCGTCTGCCATCACAAAGAAAATATCATAATCTGGCAGAAGATTTCAGGGGGTCTCAGAAACATTGGTAGCCATGTGGGGGGGCTCAAGAGGCAGCCATCTTTAAACAGGTTGTCTATTCATTGCAACAGAAGCTAATAAATTCAGATGTTTGCTGGATTTGGGCAGGATGGCAACAAACACAAACAATCACTGCTTTTAATAGTAATTTGGTTCTATCCACGCTAAATACATTAAGATGACAAAGCCACAGCACATTAATGCAAAGTTCATAAACGTGAGTGATGCAAAAAGGGTAAGAAACAGGCTCCACTAATGGTTAGGAAGCTCCAAATATGAGCCTGAGTGTGTTTCATGCCTCCTCACTAACAAGCACATCATTTTCAAAAGTGCACAATGGTGTCAAGTCGCCTGGGATGATCCCCCCTTCAACGAGTGCCGGGATTACTGTAAGCTGATTTTCCATAATTTACCCTCACCAAGTGGAAAAGCACAATCCGGATTCGCCTTTTAACTCCCTCTCCTTATCTTGTTCCCCTCACGTCATTGTTGTCCTAAGAACAAATATGAGTTATGTCTGTGAGCCTCAAGCTGTAAATGGGTTAGTTTTGAAGTTGGAAATTTTGCATTGTAGGTCAAATCCATGTAATAGGGATGCGGTTGACGCTCTAATAGCATGCAGTTTTTTGTCTCTCTTTTTTGTGGTCTTGGCTTTTTAGGAATGACACACTGTAACTGTACAGCATTTCCATATTTTCACCCCCTGTTTAACGTCTCCAAGAGGACAACCTGCGATCCCTATTATTTTCTTGCTGAGTGGATTCTCCTCTGAATCCAGACCCATCTAACACACGCGCTAATAAGACAGGTGACACTGCTGTTTTGGGGGGACTTGTGTGATGAAAATGGAGCAGCAATTCCACACATTCACAAACAACCTCCTGCAGACAGCGCCGTGCCGCAAAATACAATACTTTCTGTAAATGCTGAGCTCCACATTGTTCCAGCTATTACTAACACTTTGTCTGGAGGACAATAACACGGTGTCAGAAAAAGAAAAAGTTACTTCCAGTCCTACAATGGCTCTGTTGAGTCCACATTACAGTCACGGTGTGAAGGTACCCTACACTGGATGAGACTGCTAGTTCAATCTTGTTTACTTACCACCACGGGAAGACAGGGATGACATTTTTAGCCACACTAGGGACATGCCAGTGTGAGTCTGCCGCTTGGTCGGTCCACTCATCTAATACTTTGGTTTATGAAATATCTGCAAAACTACAGCCTCACAGAGCTGCTGGCATGGTTGTAGACACATTTTTTTTTTGTTTTTTTTTGTTGAGGACAGCTGAAGATAAAATATGATAAAATTAGTTATCGCTCATCACCAACACATGCTGCTCTCTTATCCCTTTTTTTTTTTTGTATGGGGGAGAAAGTCAAATACACTCATTGCTTTACAAAGTGACCATATTTGCTACTAGCCGAGGACACGTTAAATCACCAAAGTCTGGCAGAAAGTATGACATGATATTTCAGACAGAAGAAAGAAATTGGCATGAAGACCAGCCAGGCCCCAGAGCAAATAGTGGAGGTTGGCTGACGGTGTAGACTGCATCACCTTCCAGCATTTGTTATTGTTCCTTATTACTGCCCATATTTTTCATCGGCTCTCTCCAAGCTGTCTCTGTCTCTCTTTTCTTCCCTCACCATGCCGTGTTAGGCATTGTTATGTGAATGTCTGGATCAAGCCAGTTCTGACTCAATGAAAGACTGTATGGGTTGCGTCAAGGCTCGGCTTCGCTTTGGTTAGTTTCCCAGATTGCACAGTTGAAAAGAAGGTGCAGATGAATCAATGCACTGTTAAATCATGCATGGATAAAATATATTTTGTAATAAATTTATTGTGAGTGCTGACAAAACATTTCCAGGCGAATTGGTCGGTGCTTTTCAGCTTTGTTCATCTTACCATCATGCTCTACTCACTATTGACCAGTGAAGCATAGGTCAAATATACTGGTTCACGTACTGTAATTTTCATTCAGCAAGGCATAATGCTGTCTTCCATGGCTTTTTCTTACCACTGTATTAGCTTAATACTAATACACCACTGCTCCCGCTGTGTCAGCTGTACTCCACTGCCTTCCTTCGTGCTCACATTAGTCTGATCTTAACCAATGGAAACATCTACAATAGAATTCAATCGAGGCATCCAACCAGCCAATTACACCGACTTGTCCTTTGGAGGACGCTGTTGGCCGGATGCGATCTTTACTGACCACGGAGTGATGAAGTGGGGAAATAAGCCGTCATACATTTGCAGTGCCAGCAGTTATTCTAGCATTAGATCAATGTCTGAATGATTGCTTTGTTTTGGAGTGAAACAAAAGCATCTCGTTCCATTTTATCTCTCTTGGGTGCAGTAGAGGGGCTGGCTTTGAGTACCTGCTGCAAGGGAAATGTTTTTCATTTCATTTAAATACCAGCAGTGCTATTAGTTTGAAATAATAGGGATACCTGAATGGGTTTTACACTGGAAATGGGTCTAAATGTTACTATTATTCTCCCATGACTTTATTTAGGGACTGTCTTAGAGTGGGGGGTGGACGGCAGAGAAAACCTATAATAACTGATTGTTTTGGCCAGTTGGGGGCAGCAGAAACAAGTTTTGAGCATTGACATCTACATCACCTATTATAATTTTATATTGGGAAACTTGTTAGCACATGGGGGGAAATATCTGGCTCTCACCAGTTCGTGACAGTGGGTTTTTAGAACTTTTCCCCTGGAAACAGCTACCTCTTGTGGCTAAAAACCATACTATGAGATTGGCGAGAGGCAATCTCATAGTATGGTTTGTGGGCCGGACAGTTGAACAGTGAGCTGAAAATCACTGTAAAGCTGAAGAGAAGTGCAGATTCGGTGACAATGCTCTGTAAGTTCATCACTACAAGGGACCCTTTTCACATTTCTTCACATTGTCATTTGATACATTGTTATAAAAACGTTATGTAATATCTTATACATATTTAATATTATGTTATAGCTGCTTGAACCAAACTGGCCAAAACATTTCTAAGTTTCATTTCTTAAGTCCAGTGGAGCGTCCAAAGCGCCCATCACCACTCGAATATTATTAGTATAGTCCCTTATTTTATTATTCTCTTAATATGACTTCAACTTCCGCTTGACTACCACAAAGTTACAAACAACAACAACAACAACAAGAACAGCAACAACAACAACAGGACACTGCATACATCAATTAAAGTTGTAACAGGACAGCTTTGCTCCAACGCCATTAATTGCCAGTAAAGTCTGGGGGAGAGCATGTAATTGGCATTTAACGCTATTGATAGCAGCATGTGTTGGTATTTAGCTGTCAGGCCACAGAAGGGCCATGTGGAGTCAAAAATTGTCGGGGTGGTGGCGAGCCAAATCCTGCAGGAGCTGAGGCATGGCTCAGTGTGATTAGACAGGGTTCTCATCTCAGTGCCAAGCGGAGAGGACACCAAGGTCATACGTGTCGTACCAAATGAACAGGCCTGGACAGGAATGCTGCACAAATAGGTGTATACAGATGTAGGTGCTAATGTAAATACACTCACAGACACAGGCTTGGTGCTCAGACTGTCAAGCATGTCAGGCAGGGCGCGTCTTTCTTGATCTTACCTGTCTACAATTGATTCATATACTATATAATTGGTTGATCATTCATTTTGTGACAGCTATGGTAGGTTTGTAGCCGTGCCTGGCCCCCTAGCCATCTGTTAATCAAACGCAGGTACAATTTAGTAGCATATGTTATGTTGAGTTCATATGACTGTGTACAGTGCATCCCAAAAAAAGTCCCATGAATAATGTATTAACGAGCTAATGTAAGCACCTATTAGCCCTGGACACAATTACTGCCAGGAAGGAGAGAGAGAAGGGCGGGAGGAGGGAGGATTGGGAGATGACTGACTTCCCAGAATGACTTCTGAACTATTGAAATTTCTTTTTCCCAATTGGATAAAAATGCTGAATTCATAATGAAATAAAAGCAAGAGTGAAAAACAGTCCACTTCTTTTTCTCTGTAAGTGGCGACACCGAGCAGAAAGACTAAGAGCAATGGAAGTTGATTTGCTGCCAGGGCACTTTTGGGGAAATCAATACAGAAAATGTAAACGACCCATTTCTTTCCCCCAAACTGCCACTGATGTGTATATATATTTATGTGAAAGTCATGTGTAATTTGATTTTCAAAGTCAAATATATTGTATTGCTAAGGTCACGTCACTACCCAAGGGAGATTACAAGTTGGGTGCATTTTTATGAGCATACCCACGTGCTGTGTTGAAGTCAGCAAGCCTAAGCCCAGCAAATTAAATTAAAAGTGAGACGCCTGTGCTGTTATTTAGAAATGATGAAAGCTGGAGATGCAGTGGGCAGCCCACGCCAAAGCCTAGATAAAGAAATAAGAACCAAATTTGAACACTACCATTTTTTTTCCCTCCTCACACGGTGCTAGGAAGGCAGTTGGCACGCCTTTGCTACACTGTTGCTTTGACTTCATTCCATTTATTTTTCATCTATCTGTAAATGCCTCCAGCGCTTTCCGTCTGGATCAGAAGCTGTCTGTCCATTTTCTTGTAACAACACTGAGATTATTGTGCAGTGTGTGCCTCGCCTCGCCATCGGAGGGGTTCAACTTTTTTTTCCAAGCGCTTTAGAAACGCATTTTGGCTTTTCAGGAAAGCGCCACGCTGGGCGCTCCCCCAAAAACACAGCAGGTAGCTACTGGCTTGACGAGGCTGGAGCGTGCAGTGCCTTATTCACTTTATTACTTATGCCAATATTAACCTGCCCATGTCACCATTACAACAGGTTTGATGTTGACGGTAAAGGTACCTGTTGGAGGTGGAACAAGTGTTTGGTGGCTCCATGTTTAACAGAGGTTTACACAGGCACATTGGTGAACACACGGTGAACAAAGCTGGGGAGTTTATAACCATTCTAGCAGCTCTGTGAGGCTTAAACATAGCGGTGCTTTAAAGCTAAATGCCAATTTCAGGTCATAGGTTATATGGCTTATGTAAGTATATAGGTACTTCATCATTAACCAAAGTATTTGATGATGATAATTTTGCTTTGGCAGAGCTCTTCTGACTCACTGCCACAGATCCTTTTTGTTACCCTTTTAGGTGATCAAGTAGTTATATTGCTGGTGTTATAATACACAGTGTTATTGCTGTAATCTTGCCCACCAAGGCTATGGAATCTCCAGCTCTTGAGAATGTGAGAAGGTGTACAAAAATCTAAAATCAAAGCAGAAATAAAGCCAGCGAGATGAAAGAGGAGAGGCTGAATGCCCCGCCTGATGAGTGAGTGCTTGCTTTCTCTCCTTGTCTTTTTATTCCCTCTCACTTTTACTATTTTTGCCTGAAAAGAAAAGGAAGAAATTGTGATTGCCACCTATGAAAACTTCCTTACGTTCCAGTAAATGTGGCAGCTAAAGCGTGACTCATGAGGAGACGTGATCAATGACTGGGGAGATGACAGGCGTCACAGAGTACTTAATTGAAATGAGGCTCAGTGGAAACCCTCCTGGTTCACGGTTTTGTGCTCGCTGTGCCCACTCAAGCCTTTGGCCATCACCTGAGAGCAGCACAAACACCAGCGCTGGTTGGAATTTTCAGCAAAATAAGCCATCGTGCTGAATCACATACACTGAAGCAAATATCCACAACCTGGTAAAAGTTTGTCCTACCTAAATATCTAACTATCTGCATCACACCCAGTCCTGCGGTCCTTGTTTGTCACGACATTGTCCTCTCCCGACTTTTACCCCTTTAAACCTCCAGATTACTGCTGAGTTCTCTGAGCTTTATTCCTCCAGTTCATCTCTCTCAGCGTGGAGCTCTCTGTTGGAGAATGAAGGCTTGCAGATCCCTGCAAACATTAACCATTTATTTGACTCTGAAGGCTGTGGCTGCAGTCTGAATCAGGTCTAGGATGACAGCTGATCTCAGAGATTTTACTTCCTTTTATTGCAACCCGCAATACTGACAACAGCTGGATTCATCAGTGTGAATTGTTGTATCTATTAAGGTACCTAAACTCAGCAAACACAAAGATGTTACGCCAAGAATTGATTCATTTCTTCTTTCCTTTTGTGATGTGATAGTTTACTTCAGGCTCATGTGCATTGCATTGTGCCTTTGTTTCACTCCCTTTCACATCCTGCCTTTCACATCAGTTTCTCTGGGACCTATGTTCAGTACATTGTGTTCCCCGACTAGTCATGGTTTTAGGTAGAAAACATAGAGACGCCTTGTCACAGATGGCACATTTGTGCTGATAGCTGCAACCCCTGTGGTCTGCAGTCATGGTTTGCAGTTGCAGGGGAAGTGATTGTGTGGTGTATGAATAAAAGCTCCCCCTAATCTTCCATCCAATCTGCAGAAAATCAAGATCAGAGCCACTGAACCAAATCTTTGTTTTCTTTGCTCCCCTCAGTGCTCCTGAGGAGCGGAGCTGTCAGCGACGAACACAGAGACGGGGTGAAAAAGAGAGAAGCGAGGGAGGGAGAGGAACACTCGGGGAGAGGCATGCAGGGAAAGTAGGGGAAAGAAAGTGGGAGAGAGAGAAGATGGACGAAGAATCACACTGTGAGTGCTGTCTAAGGATGTTTATGAAGCCGGAGAAATGACCAGGGACGGTGAGAGAAATGAGCAGGAGGTAAGCAGGGAGGATAAGAACGAGAATTAAGAGAACCCTCTACAGCCAGATGGTGCCACTGGGCAGGAAATGGTGTCATCTGTGCTCCGTTGCGCTTTTGCTGTGATTAAAAAAACGAGGCAAAGATGCATATGCAGGCATGATAAACAATGTGCGTTAAACAGCAAATCCTCTGCTGAGGCGGGTGCCAAAAATTAGCTGACACCCAGGAAATGGAACAAATGAGCCAGAAAGGCAAATTAAATGCTCATCCTGGACACAGGCAGTCCAGCTGAGCGGCAAAACTAAACTTTTCTGCTCATCAGTAAGGTACGCTGTGCATTTATCATTTATCATTATGTGAACATGCTTCTGGGCCCACAGATTGTAAATAAAATGGCAGCCATGTCATGAAAAGTAAGGTAATCTGGAGCTTTGAGTAACCTTGACTTTGTTGTTGTCCTCAAAAAACAATTAGAAGATGTTGCAAGGCTGTGCTGGCTGATTTGATTTATCCCACATCGTATTACCTATTAATAGCTACAGGATGCAACTTTTTGCCTGGAGGCAGGAGCTGGTTTGACCACGTTCTGTTGCCTTAGTTGGCCAAAGTTTCTGCCAAAACAGCTGTCACTCATCCTGATGAGTTGTCTGTGTTAAAACAGCATCTGTAGTAGTCTCGGGCGGAAGTAACCCGGCATCTATAGGCAGGCAGTCTGGGAAGAAAAAAAGAATGGGTTCTTGTTGGTTGCTACATGTTCAGTTTTTCCTATATATTTATTACTTACTGCTTTCCTCCACTGCTGCTGTGGCTGTGACCTCCATTCACTTGATTCTCACAATTCAGTAATAAAATCTAATCATATTCAGTTATTGTTATTTGAATTTTGTTAAAGTGCAACAAGTTGATGTTGTAGATATAACTTCCCAAACTGAGCTACATAAGCTTATACTAATTAAATGTTACAAAACAAACCATGCTGCTACAGTACAATAGGCAGATACAGCCTATGAGATAACTATCAGCTTTTCATGCTTTCTGCCTGAAGATGATATGCAAAGTTAAACCAATAATTATATAAAGTGTAAAAGAGAACTTCAGTGCCTGGCTCCATTTCAGAGATAAACAACTGGCTAGTGGCTACTCTCAGACTCTACTTCTCACCTCCTAAAGACAAAAAAGGAATTTCGAAAGTTTGTCATTTGAATCTGCACTGCTTGCTGTTTTCTTTTCCCCTCTGTTTTTCTTTGCCCAAATCGGACTTTCATGAATAGTGACAGCTTCTGCGCGCAAGTACAGGCGTCCTGCTGGTTGAGAACGGCTATTTTTTCCCCTCACCTCATGTGTTCACAACTACAGAGCCTCTAACTCAATTTCATACCTGGAACCCAGCAGAAACTCTGGAGATTTACACACATCCACTGCACCTGCAGGGTTGAACGGATACTTTTAGATTAACACCTGAACACATTTCAACCTGTGCTTCTATACTGAGCTTGTGGTGTAATTTGAAAATACATGCACATTGAGAGTGTAAATCGCATTAAGAGCATGCTTTCTAAATGGGGAGGGTGATAGGAATGCATCATTCATTGCAGGTCATTGCTATGTGGTTTCACAGTTGTTACTGCACACTTGTTTGCGTGTCACAAGCCGATTGCTAGGGAATTCTGGGTAGTTGTAGGTGGTTGCTAGGGTGTAGGAGCTGGTAGTTATGGTTTTCCATGACCATTTCTTATGGTGTCTGCTAAAGGCTACTAAAGGCGGTGTGACCATGTGTGACCTCTTCTAATAATACTACTAAGCTACAGTATTAATGCTATTCGTATTTATAGTCCCTCTCTCTGTCTCTCTTCGTGGTTCTGAAACATTTAAGCCTAGTCTCTCTTTCTGTATCTCTGCGAGGCTGAAACACTCAAAGAGAGTCTCCAAAGAAAAATAATAGGTATGCAAGATAACACCATTGCCAGGCAAGCACACTAATTAAATGGCGCAATGCAGTGGTCAGACGATTATATGCCACACGCCAGGGCAAAATGGTGGAGAGCTGAGTGGTTGGTGGATGTTTTAGAGCCATTTATTCTTTACAGTTATGTGTGTGTCTGTGCTCCGTGTGCTTTTTCTAATTGCCCTGCAAGGCATTAAGTAAAGTTATTGAATTGAATTGAGCAGAGTGGCTGAAATTCAAACATTTAGCTAATAGACAGAGACACTGCAGCCCAGAGCAAGGCTGAAACACAAGACAGGCAGTGAGAACGAGGACTGGATATCTATATTCCCCTATTTTTGTTGTGTGCTCACGTTAGCATTGAGAACTTAAAAAAACTGATACTTAAAACCAACGCTTTCTGCCCTCTGGTGGTCAAAAATAACATATCAGCTTTACATTTTTCATACAAACCACATTTAACCCTCATTACTTGACTTACATAATTGGTTCAGCTTCAGCTATTTTGAAGCAGTTTGCCCCTCCTACATGAAATGTGATATTTCTGTTGCTCAATGTTGCACACACACTTTCAATCAGACTCTATTCAGTACTCCACAATAATTTATATCATTTACACAAAGCTTCCCCTATCCAGCCAAGTGCTTAGTAAACCATGATCTATGTGCAAATGTTTGTGTAAAGTAGCCTCAATAGCTGTCATGCCTTATTGTATACAATGGTTACAAACAGATTACCTGCATTTGTATTCCAAGCCTGCAGCTAAACAAGTCCAGAGAATATTTTGCCCTCTTTGGTGTCTTATCTGTAACATAGACGAAGCCAGCACAGCTCTGGGACAGGTGCACATTCTGCCACAAAGAGCAACACACTCTGCTTTACCAACTGCATTTTCTTCTCTTTTGTGTGTGCGGGTGTGCTTGTGTGTTCTGGACAGCAGTTAAATGGGTTGTAGAGTGCCAACAATGTGTGAGTGTGTGTCCTACAGGGAGGTTAAATGGTTCGTGTAACAACACCACTGACTGTGTGTGTGTATATGTGTGTGTGTATGTGTGTGGTGTGTACCCATGCCGGGCGTGCGTGTTGCTGTTGACAGATGCGTTTTTCTGCTGACAGCCGTGATCAACGGTGAGCACCCCTGGCTTGGCACCAAGCTATTACTTAATTCATTGACATTTTCTGTAATTGCCTCGGGGCAGTTTGCAGAGGAGGTACGGGGTTCTAATGGGATTAGATTAGAGAAATACAATTAACATTTCAAATATAAAGGGAATAATCTTTGAGCAGCTCTACAAGTCTGGGGGAGGTGGACGGGGAAGAGCTATGTGCATGTATGTCTACATGTGTATATGTTCAAGAATTAGTTAGAATGAGTAAATTAATTCTCTTATTTGTCCATTTATGTGCACCTGCATGCTTCCACAATGTGTGTGTGGAAGCGATTGAAAGAGTGGCTCTGGGTTTTTCTTCCCCCCTTTCTCGCTCCTGGGTTTATCATGGTGGCTTGCCATGGCAGCCTCAGAAATGGCCTGTCAGGGCTCTTGGAAATGTCGATGTGCAGATAATGACATGTTGAAAGCCCTGAACCACCAGCTTGTCACCTGCTGGTAATTGGTTCTTCTACCAGTTTATTGTCTCCAGCTGCACGGCTCATCACTGATATTCCTATTTTAGTAACAAAAGAAGAGTGAGAAAGAAAGAGACAGGGATAAATATGAACATTTTCATGTGCGTTTGTGCGTGCGTGAGCATATGCATATGGTTTGGAGGGGCTGCAGGTGCACAATAGCCAATGATGCTACTCATTAATGATGATTTGGCATGTCCCTTGGGGTAGCTAAAGTATAGAGTAAAAAAAAATACCAGTAGTTTACTGCAATTAAATAGTTTAAGAAAACACATGGGATGCTTTATTTATTTATCTTATCTTGCCAGTGATGTTTCCAACCTTGTGGGTGCTGAGCAAGATAACCCAAACAATCCTGAAGCTGTTCCAGTATCTTAAACCAAAATCAAACATATTTTGGCATTGAGAAGATTGCATTGAGTCCAGGCTTAGCGTCAACACTACTGAAGTTAAATTTGCTGTGAAGGAAGAGCTTCTGTGACGAGATTTTTTTCTTTGGGAGATAGAAGAATCACATGTTACACAGCAGATATTGAGCTGGACATTGCCCTCTGGCTGCTATTGCATGGAACATAACGTGCCTTTTGTTGCAAAGGAGGTATTCCCTCACCACCTGATTTGCAGCATTGGGCACGGAAAGCCTGTGTCACAACTGTGTCATTTAAAAACCTGTGTCTGCATTTCCCATTTTTGTTAAAAAATCTTTAAAGTCCTTTATGCAGTTCTTATAACTTAACACATTCAAACTGTGGAATCTGTGTGAGTGCTAAAGTATAGCCCTGTAGACACCAGAACACCAACAGTCATGGCTGTTTGCACCACACTATAAAATTATCACTTTCTGGAAAATACATATAACAAAATATATTTCAGTCTATACCATTAGCAGAAATTGCCATTTCATTACTGCTTCAAGATTTTAGGATATCACCAAAAATCAAAAGGTGGACTAATACTTTGTCCTTAAATGTGCATTAATTGATTTTTCGTTTGTAATGTTATCCCCTTATAAAACTGATATGGCCAATGTGACAGTAAGTCTATTATTAACTCTTCTAGTAGCTCTATTTTAGGCTAAACTAACTCCTTAATAAAATACCTGCCCATTAGCCGATAACTTTGTTTGTCTGCCAGGTAATCTACTGAGGGTTTATCAGAACTTGTCTTGCCAAAAACAGCTGCCTGCTGCTGCTGTAAACGAGGTACTTGCGACCCGGGAACAAACACTGAGGGTTGTAAATGCAAAAACGATGTGCTGAAAGATGCTGAAGCATCCAGTAGAGCTAAGGATAACCGCACAATTGGTTGATAATTTGCTGCAGGTTCAACACTATAAGCATCCCCTTTCACATTACATGCAGCCATGTGCTCCATTGTTAATGTAACAATGTTGATTTGTGCAGATTCAAAGTCCTTAAAGCCTTTTTTGTTGAATTTCTTGAGAGGGGTGTCGGGAAGTCCTGGTTTCATGTTACAAGCTGACCACAATTAAGGTTGCACTATTATGCTCCTAGTTAAAAATAAAATACCAAAAAAACATGCTTTGAAGAACTGTGTAAGGAGTATCCACCATGGTCACTTATACCAATACTGTACTTTTGCTAATTATTGGAAATACCAAACTATAAAACCATTATGGAATTTTGAACAATCCCAAACCCAATAAACTATCCCAACAGGGAATACATGAAATCAAGGCCAGATGGACTGAAATTGCTGTTTTCTTGCCACTTGAAGTCTCAAGTAATAAAGAGCTCATATTTCACATCGGGTTCAAGCTTTATGCTCTTTTCTTTCCTCTGGGCCAAGTATGTATAAGAGTACTATAAGAGTACACATTTGTACTTTTCTTCAAGGTCCAGCACATGAGAGACCTATTCAGATCGGCAACAAGTAGTCGATATTAAATGTCATTATTGAGCGACTCACACACCACCTTGTCCGTGTCCTCTTTTCACTGAGAAGTGCTTAAGTTTCTCTCATTCATCTTGACCTTGCAGTCAGCATGTGTCTCCATTCAAAGGGCACAGGAGATTATGGCAGTTCAGTGATTTTGTCAAAGCATGGTCTGGGTGATGATTTATCAGGCACCCTCTATTAATTTTTCAAACACAAATGATGGCCATGAATCATGCGATACACTGACCGCCCCCTTCCTGACCAATGTTGACCTTTGCATACATCTCGAATGGCTAATTTGCTAATGCTTCAAAGTTGCTTGCATGCTTCACCTCAGTTAACATGGCGACTTTTATGAGTTTTGACTGCTTTTGGGGTTGCTGAAGCTTCTACAGAAGATATGTGTAATAAGAAACTCACCAACCTAGGCATGGCGGATTACAGTGTACAGCATGGTGAGCCAGCCATTACATCTCACCCTCTTTCATGGCTGTAATTTGGTCTATATGACGCTGATGATTGGATCTCGAAGCTGTCCTTGACCTTTTGGAGCAGGACCATGTCATTCTTCTTTAACAAGCATCATAATACCTGTGGTTTGAGAGAAAAGGGATGAAAAAAATCTCGAGGACTTTGCAGGGGTCAACAGCTTCTCAGAACGGCTGTTTGTGCAAGACTAACTCATGGTAGAATCTGTTAACAAGGTTATGACAGGAGGCGGTGGCTGTATTTCACACTATTTCATCTGTCATGTAAGGATATCAGAAGTTTAATGGCGACCGCTCTCAGCCAGTGATGTTTAACCAGCTTCCATTATTAGAACTGTTTCACTCTCTGATTTATCTCTTCATTTTGACCATTGGATTTTTTTTTTTCTCTCGCCTCACCAATTTCTCCTGCAGGGGATCGAAAGTGGTGAATCTTGTCAGGTGTTGTGAAAATCCACTTGGCCCAGCAATTCATCAGTATCCACATTCTGCGCACACATCCCTTCATCTTTCTCTCTGGTACCATAAAAATCAATTGATTTGGCCTGCAAAGTGCTAAGCTTCTTCTTTTTTTTTTTTATCATGGTTTCTTATGATTTCCGTTGAACAGGCTGCTGGAAGCTGCTAAACTCTGTTACAACACTTCTTGCTGCAGGTGTCAAAATACATTTGTCACAATGGTTGTCATAGATCATAGATTGTTTATTTGCTTAATAATAAAAAGGGCAGGTCCTCCTCTGTGTATGTGTATGTCGTGACCAGTTTAATTCATCGCTGTCTTTTCTGTTTGTTTTTTTTTTTACAATGACATAATGACTTAAATAAACAAAAAAAATGTTACATAATGTCAGAAAGAGTAGAAATCAATCCTTTAGGTAAAAGGTTTTACTTGCATGGCTAGAAAATCCATAAAATGTGTGATCTTATTGCAATGCGTACATCAAAGTCTACAGTGAAATACTGTCAAATGGGCGTCAAATCAAATGAGTACATTGTATTTTTCATATGAGTGATTTTAAGGGACTGTTGTGAAATATCCAAAACCCTCCTCACATATCTCAAAATAATACATTTATGGCAATCATAACAGAATAGTGAAATATAGCCAGTTTCTATGCTAAAAGGTTTGGCCTATAAATGCTACTAGATACAATTGTGGAGTCTTGTCATGCATCATTGTGGGCTGACGCACACCTACTCTCCAGTAAAGCAGCAGTGCTGTTTTATTCCAAATGCATAACCAAATCAGCACATCCTAGTTACTGTAACTTGACAAATTCTTCTGTTTGTATGACGTGTGTGGTCTCAACTGTGTTTGTCACTTTAGAGAAACTAATACTTTCATTTGACTATGTTGTGTTCAAAGGAATAATTCAATACTAAGCTAAAGTTAGAGTAATTACACTATTCTTTGGGCACTTTTACAGTTTATTTGATTGAACTGGGACACAGTAACAACAGTAACAAGCAACATCAGTTAAAGAATAGTGAAAAGGGTGAACATATGCTTTAGGCTCTTTCTTTTATAATTACCACTGCGAAGCATGAAAGTATGTTTACAGCAGCGCTGCTCATTAAAAGCTGCACAGAGTTACCCATCATTTGAGTCCGGCGTCATTGTCTAGTTTCTCAAATAGAATGGTCACCTTGCAATTAGGGTTTGGTGACACAGTGATCTAAATGCCGTCTACAGAGAGGCCGACTGTCTCAGACTTGTCTCAGTCGATGTTTATTCTTAGCTGAGGACAATTACTGAAATACTGACTCATTAGTTTCCTTCACATCCTTTTCAACAAAGTGTAATCTATCTCCCTTGTAACCACATCCTGTCTGGGATGTTTTCAATTACTCACTGTGTCCCATTCTCTGCTTTACCATCTCAGCGAAAATTCTCGCCCCCCCCCCCCCCCCCCCCCCGTTAACCTACAGTAGCTGTCTGTCTGTATACATTATGCCTCTTAGACCATTTCTCAATCTGCAGAGAAACTCTTATTGTCCAAGCAAAACAATGTTTGTTATTTACGTAGGTTGATGGAAGCGTCCTTACTGAACCGCGTCAATTCAACATAGATAAATAGCACACTTTGCCTTGTCAGTCAAACCATACTGTATTACAAATCATGTGGAATATTTGAAGATCATTGGTTTGCCAGGAAGAAAAGCCATGTTCGTATATTTTATGTTGACAATATTTTCCATTTTTGTAACCTTGGTTATTATTGCTCCCCTTCAGTCATGCGTTTTCACAGGATTGGCAGTGTCATTATCTGCCCAACAGCAAAGTCCCTTGTATTTTTGACTAAATGTATGTATTTATGATTGTGGACCTGTGGGGTGCAGTGATATCTGCCACTCTCAGCAGCGCTTGGGGGCTTTTGTGTGGCGCTTCAGAAAGGTGTTGTGTCCCCGAGACTCCGCACCTTACCAAGCAAGACAGATTCCCAGCCAGCCTGCCTCCTGATAAGCCTCTGTGAAATCCCGGAGAGGGGGGATTCGATTAAAATAATCAACAAGGATGCGAGAATATCTCCATATTTCTGGTGTGGTTTTCGACATTGTGATAGAGCCATTCACCCAAAGAAACTTGTGCCCTGATGAGCTAAAAGGGTTTGTGTGGCAAATTGCACTCGGTTTAATAACAGCATTTGTGTGTGCAGCACTGCTAAAACAGTGCATAACTTTTCAGTTATCCCGGTTGCCCTTTTTACCTTTGCAACTAGGTGTTGGTGCATGTGCATGTGTCAGTGTGACACACAGTTGCAAATCACTTGTTGGAGGAGTCAGCGGAACCGGCGCACGCTGCCAAAACTTCTCATTATCACGTTCGGTGTTGACTTTGAAAGCCTCCACAGATTTATCCCTCCTAAAACTGCCACTTCAAAGAGAGGAGTCATCCAGATTTGTCCAGCAGTTTGAGCACTCTTCTAAAAAAAAAAAAAAAATCTGTGTAATAACAAGCCCCACAGCTATAGGAAACAAAAGACACCACTCCGAGGTAAATATCTCCTCCTTTACCGATCTCATTAAACATTCTTGGTATGCTTCAAGAGTAGCTGAAGACCACTGTAAATTCATGACTTACAGTGGAAAATGAGAAAAAAAAAATCTATAAAATACATCAGCATTTACCACAAAGTAAAATAAACAACACTGACAACATTTAAATTGTGACAGAAATTCATCACACGAAGGAAGACCAAATTAAAGACACATATTAAGTCACTAAATAATGACGGGAGCTGCCATAATTGGCTAAATATACATTTACAGGTGTAAATTAGTGTGAAATATCTCAGTGTTATTACTGTTCACTGCTCACTGACGTATTCTAACAATGCAAAGTGAAAGACAGGTTTGGTGGTATGGGGTGCTGTGACTTAAGACAAAACACAAGTGACGTGTTGATTGTGTGTGAGTGTATGCATGTCTGTGTGTACAGGTGTATATATATATATATATATATATATATATATATATATACATATATATACACACACACACACACTCTCAAGGAGCTAGATGGTAAAAACTTTTTGTCAGATTTTAATGTAACTTTCCGTGTATTGAATGATGATATGTATTATTATTTTACTGCATTTCCCAAATTACACTTAAGACCTACGGTTGTGCAAAACATTGCTCAAATTATTCTGGTTTTACCATAGTCTTAGGGGAAATATGAGGTAACATTCTGTACATGTTACCCAATAATGTTTTTTGCATCAATCACAAGGTCAGCATCTTTACTTAACCAGCTGAATCAGATTTTGGTCCCTGATTAACATGATTTTAGTCTGTGTTTTCAAAACTGGAGGTAATGTTGCTCAAGGCAATATAACTAAAATGATCCAAACACACTGCTTTATTAGGGTGTGAAACCAGAAAAATATGGAAGTATTGAAGCAGCAGGCTTTTATTACATGATACGATGCCACAACACTACTATATTTAAAACGCTTATAATAAAGACAAATCAAAGAAACAAATGAAGTGAAATACAATAAACATTGTTGTATGTATTTAATTTTATGTATGCATTTATTGTATGCAAAATGTATGTCATGTCATGTAGCTTGTTGTCTTTAACACCAGAATGAATTTTATTTATTTATTTATTTATTTATCTGCAGCATAGACCTGCAAAATACTGTCATTAGCTTTCAGGAGGAGGTGCAGGGAAGTTTTTAAATAGAGATGCATCATCCATGCCAAAATAAAGAACAATCAACTGTCTTGTTTAGTGTGGCAGGGAAAATTCATGTCAAAATAGAAAACAACTTATTGAGTTATTAAAGATAAAAAGCAAAATAATTCTCCTTTGTTTTTCAGTTAATCAGGACAGTAAATTGAAAATAAATGTGTGACACTAGGCACTACATGCTATTATCTAGAAGAAGAAGTTGATGTAGAGTTCAAGTGAATGACTGAAAATTAGTGTCAGCAATTTACATATGAAAACAGACTACCACCTTGGCATTATTGGTATTTATCAGGTTTTTCCGTACATTTACAGGTCATCTTAAAGTGCAGTTGTACAATTATAAAACAATTAAGAACATTACAATTCCCTGTTCAGCTTGACAGTCATAATTACTACAATATATACTGGATGATTGATAGGTAAATAACATAATGGTTGTACCAGCGTGTTCAATTTCTTTAAATAATTATATAAATAGTAAGAATACTAATAATAGTTATCTGTACCTGGCTCTGTTCCCTGTCTCTTTGTGCCATCTGTTGCCTTTGCCTGGAAACGTTTCCATAAGCACGTCATTCCTTTCTTATGAGAGTTATCAAAAAGCCTTTGTGATATTGCTGGGGTCAAAAAATTCTGTGATCAATCATCTGATCCACTTCCTCCGTACGGACACGTTTGTTACTCTTCTCTCAAAGACCGATTCCGTGACTAACGCGTTTGCATATGTTACCTTTCCAGATCCGTGGCTCCGAGCTGTAGTTGGGAGACCTCAGTTTTTAGGCGATTTTAATTTACTTCAGCCCTACTCGAAGCTGGGAACTGGCTCTCCCCGTCTGACTCTGCTGTGAAGAATGCTCGGACATGCCATAGTGCAATGCATGAATGGTTACTTTTAATCACATTTGAGTCTTCTTCTAATATACTTTGTCACCTTTGTTTAGATTTTTGCTTTTACATTGTAAAACATTTTATAATC
Source organism: Lateolabrax maculatus (assembly GCA_031216445.1). Taxonomy (NCBI): domain Eukaryota; kingdom Metazoa; phylum Chordata; class Actinopteri; order Acropomatiformes; family Lateolabracidae; genus Lateolabrax; species Lateolabrax maculatus. The sequence continues at coordinate 7,345,013 of CM062207.1, forward strand.
TTTGTTTATTTTTAATTAGCTATTGCTATATACTATTATTATTACGAGACATTATGAAACTTATTGTAAATGCATGTTTTCTCTTCCTCTGTGTTATTTATATTGATGGTTTAGACCAATATTATAATGTAGTATGGGAGAAACACTTTGACGTCCAGGACACAATATTGGGTCTTCTGGGTTTTATTTTTTCAAATCTCAAGCTGCAGTTTTGGCAGTCAGACTTTCCCACCAGCACATGGCCTACAGTAGTCTACACCTTCACATTACAGCAAGCATATAACAACAAGAGTGTAACCATTTTTAAAAAAGCTCCATTTTCCCCACCCACATAATAGCACAAGGCATTTTCAGATTTACCCTCTCCAGAGATTGTTTTTGAGAAGATTATTATTTTTTTTTGTCAGTGTGGATGGAAGACCACAGTGAAGGAACAATGAGGTAGAATCAGACCTATCTGAGATAACACCTCTGATCTGATTATGTAGTGGAGGCAACAGTATATGCAGAAGGAAAGATTGGTAGGGACAGGGAAGCAGAAGGAAGAAAGATGGATGACAACAGGGTGAGGGATGTTTTCTCGCCCAGATGTTTTGACAGAAGCGGTGTGCAGATGAGCAGACTTCTGCACAGCTCTCTAGGTAAATTCCCGTGATTGTCCCAGACACAAAGAGGTCAACTGCAGCCTGAAGCACTGCACTTATGTTTGCCACAATACGTACAAAAGTTGTTGATAGCCTCTCCTCTCCAGCTAAAGTGGTTCATGTAGAAAGGATAAATACACATGGAAATGTGAAAAAAACAAAACAAACACAAATACAAACACACCCCTACTAAAGTTAGAGCCTCAGCTGCCCTGTTTTTCTTCTCTAGCTGCTGTAATCTATGCGGGACAATATTTCAAACACCACAGAATATGACTGCCATAAATAAAACAGTATTAATCATCCCAACTCCCATTTGAGGCCCTTCTCACATTTATCAGGCTTTTAATATTAACATAGATTAAGGGCATGTCTCACACCTTCAGTCACTGTATGTAATCTTGCTCCAGATAGGAGCTCTGTGAAAGGCTTCTGTTGCACCTGGGATGTGCAACATAACATCCGAGACTGAATCAATGCAAATACAATCCTATGAGACAGACCTGTGTATATAGGTGGATGAAATAAGTCAAAGCTAAAGAATACATTTAGTTTGTAGAGAATTTAGTCTGAATAATACAAGTGTTTACAGCCTCAGTTCTTGGTTTTGACAGAAATACATACTGTAGTAAGTGATGAACTTTAGATAATGAATAAATAGGATTTTGTCCATTCTTGGATATTGTATTATTGGAATATTATACGGAAGACGAGGTCATGCATTTCTATACTGCAGCTATGATAAATATAAATAATATATGATAATAAATATGCATTCAGAGAAATATATTTATTATCAGGGCCAATTTCAGAAATACTGAATGCTCATGACTCAGACTGATTAACTGTTTTACAGTATTGTAGATAAAATCTATTTTCCAACATGAAGATCTCCTTCCTACAACGTCAAACCCATGTAACATCATAGTGTCAAATTTTCCAACAGCTAAGAAAAAAATGTCCGGATTTCAGGTTTGTGTCAAGTTTTGTTTTCAGATAATTCAACTGGTTTTTAAATGTTTTTTTTTTTTTTTGCATAAGAAGGAGGATAATTTTCTCAAGCCATTAAGGAACACTTAAAGTAGCAGAGACTGTGATAGCTCGATTTTTAGCCCCTATCTTTCATTAAACCCTCCCATCTTTAGGGTTATATTGCCAAACTTTGGAAGACATTAAAAAACTCTTTTAGCAAGCTGACTACTTCATGGGAAAAATTGGTGGCGTACCCTTTTAATTCCACGTTTACCAAAAAAAAATGTAATTTGGAGATACATGCTTTTTTTTCACTGAACTAATATTCTGGTAGAATTATTTATTTATTTGTTGACCTGAAACTATTCAAAATTCAATATACTGAGTTTAATAAATACTGGAAACAGCCAATAAAATATCCACCAATGTAGAATTCAAACCCCCCACAGGTCTTTAAAAACCCCAAATTCCCAGAAATAATACAGAGGATATGTCCTCAGTGGCAGTTAGAGCTCTGTTTATTATTACCCAAAATAAATGTAATTATTCTCATTTATAAGTGCCTTGCTTTATTTCTATCATCATGGAATCACCATCACAGCTTTCTGATTAAAGGTATAACTTTTTCCTCTGATTCTATTCCTCAATTCAATACAACTTTTCTTGTTTGCCCCCTTCTTTTCCTGACTGGAACAAGCTGTCCAATCACACACCCATTCCAGTCACCGCTCCAGGCAGGTACCTCTTGAAAGCGAGGGAGGGGTGCACGTTCCCACCGGCGCTTAACACTTGTGTTCTGTTATAGCTTAAGTGGTTCCATTTTAGATGAAGTCTACATGATAATGAGCGGGCGTACGGATGTGTTTAAGTGTGAATACCTGTGACTGCCATTGTGCATCTGACAATGCTCCTTGATTAAGGTGATTCAGCCCCAATAAAAGACTCATGTCTAAACTGGAATGACAATGTAGCACATACAGTAACTGCACTAACAGAGCCACTCTCTTCGAAGACACAGAGCACATACTGTAGTGCATATGTGATAGTATATGTAATACAGTAAGTTACTGTATATAATATACAGGATGTGACTGTATATAATTCTATTACAGGTTTGCGGGGGGTCTGGAAGATTCATCGTCTTGGGGACATGAATGTCTGTACAAAGTTGTGTGTCAGTCCATCCAATGGTTGTATTTCAGTCTTGACTATAGTGGTGCAGCGATCAGCATCGCGGCATTGCCATGCTGCTTACATGGCAAAAAATGGACATTGTTCACCAGTGGTCATTCATTCTATGTAAAGCAACTTTCAGATTGAAAATTTTACACAAAGTTGTGTGCATTTCAACCCCTTTACCGTGACAAAACTCAACATGAATAATAGAATTTATTGCTTCTTAGGTGGGATAAAACAGAATTTGCGATGTTTACAAAAAGTAGATGACTCATCAGCTAATAATTATTATGACAAGAAAGGCTATTCATTTTCCCAAACCACCAATGCACTCTCCCTCTTCTATCTCTTGCTGTTAACACCTGCTTTATTTGTGGAAAAACATCAAAACAACCAAATCGCACTCACTCAACACGCATTCATTTCTGTTTTTAGCTCGACAAGATGGCTTTTAACCGCCAAACAACACCAACCAAAAAAGAAAGCAAAAAAAAAAAAACACGGATAAAAGCAAAATTTCACTCAAGTTTTAATTATTTCCCCCTCCTCTCTCTCTCTGTTTACTGTGTAGCTGTTTCTTTCAGACACACACACACACACACCAACATCCACCTACAAATGCCGGCGCACACACACTGTAGAAACCTATTGTTTTCTGATGTAAATGAGATGAAAAAGCTATTACCTTGCATTATAAGAATGGACTTGTTTTTCTTATCTCTACTTCTGCTGAGGACTTTTTGACAAAGGTGAATACGTGTTAAAGCAAATTGGCCTTACACTCTCTTGCCTCTACAAGATTATGGATGGAAATATATAAATAAAGTGAAAATAATAACAGAACATCTTTTTGGCCGTAGCGATAATACAATAATTACTGAGTTGTTGTAATTAAAATATTACATACTCCTTGAAATATGCATTTTCAAATCTTATCTTAACTCAAAGTGAAATACATAACATTTCCTGCAAAGAGAGACTTGTCACCCTTTAGATTCGATCCAAAAACGGGGTGTAAAAGCGAAAAACTAACTCCATGTGAATCAATAGCTGCAGTCCAATTGTTTAAGGCATCTATAGTGAGGTTTTTGTCACACCTCTGCTCCCTTCAGGCTCTACACTTCCTTCACAGTGGCCTTTGCACAACATGCGCTCTGTGCCTCCTTCTGGTTAATGGGGAATTCTCCTAAAGGTCACATTAGGATGGCAAGCCAAACAGAGAGGAAGAGGATAATCCCTCTCCAGCAATTCAAACTTCCTCTCTTGACACATAAATCCACGTCAAAGCCATGTAATCACATGACGCACACATACTCAACTTTACTCCTGCGCATTTATGGAGCTCCGAGACTGACAAGATGTGGTAAAAGGTTATCAGACACACCAAAATGTAACCAAAATATTACTGCATAAATCAAAAAATTATAATGGTAAAGCTGCTAGCAGAGATATTTTATACTTCCAATGTATCAAATGACAATTTAAAAAGCTACAGGATGAATTTATAAAGAATTATCACCATAATCTGCCACTCCCCTCAGATTTACAGAGCTTCATAGTGAGTTTCATGCCATTGTTTAGCTGTCTGGCCCCGCTCTCATAATATCGTTTTCAGCAAAAGCTCTAAAAACGCACTGTACACTACCTGCTCAGCACAAAACAGCAGACAGACACAGTTAGCAATTAACTGGTGAACATGTTGTAGTGGAGCATTTAGCGGCTGAAGAGCCAGAAACAGAGCTATAAGAGAGTGAGCACTGAACTTACATTCGCCAGGTGGCCAAAACACAGAGCAGTGATTGGCCCAGGGCTTGTGTGTGCACTGATGTTCCATTGATGGGTAAACTCACCGAGCACACAGCACAGCCAGCAACCGTTTGTCACAAAACTGCACCAGCCAGTGGACATAATAATATAATATAATATAAATCATCTATATGCTGCACTGCTGTAGCATCACTGTATGACCTCCTGTAACAATGGCAAACTGATGCTGACAATATAAACTTTCAGTTTAAGCTGAAAGATTAGACACATTTCTATCTTAATAATGTTATCTTTGTCTTCAAGTGCATGTCTCTTCTCTTGTATTGTGTCCTCCTTGTGTGTGATTTATTGTCTCTTTTCTAATACTGCCAATCAAGCAAAATGAAACACTTCTAAGTAGTGTAAAGAATAACATTTCCCTATTGTTTGTCAGTTGGTTTTTAAGGACTGCATACATATGTGGCTGTGCGTACAACAAAAGTAGTATTACTGTTGATTTCCAGCATTTTCACACTTTTATTAGAACATTTGGAAGTCAAAAGTTTACAATTGCACACACACACACACACACTATAGCCCAAAGTGATAATGATATAACCTCAGAATACCCAACTTTAACTAACTGCAGTTACTGTCGGGAGTCTTCCTGGGAAATGTATGATATGCAGTGTTAAGTGAGACTTGGAATACAAAGACCTTTCTGTTGGCGAAAAATAGAGCACCCTTGAGACAGGGGTCCTTGATGCATAGAGACGCACTGATCGGCTCCGGGTCCCAAAGGCTCACTTTTAAGTCCTTATTCTTGCAGTAGTTATGGCTCTATGCCTGAAGTTACTTGGAAATGTCAGAAGAGACCTATTAGCTTATCATAATGGCTGCCTCTATACAGTATGTCACTTTATACCCATATTCCTGTCCAGGGTGCTAATGAGACGACTTGGGAGAGAAGCACCTCTTGATCTTCAGGTGAAAAAAAAAAAAATCACAACTTGGCAACACTGCCACGGGTGTTAATTCAAGGCACGGAGGATGTACATCAAACAAAGCCATTCAAAAAAGTTTTAACCGCTATATGATTGTTAAAATTAGCGGACATGTTGCCACACGACACTTGAAATTCCAGACACCAGTCACTTTCAAACAGGAATGATTTTTTTTTTCCCACTTCAAATACCCTGTGATGTCATGAAGCATACTGTAGATGCTGCCGGCCAAAATGAAGATTAAACCCAAGGTGTAATTTCTCACTGTCATTCAGCTGTATTGTTTCATTTTCGCTGAGAGGCCGCGGACAGTAAAAAGAGTGGTGAGTTCACAGACGTGGCTCCCATAATTGTTGGCAAGAGTGGCAGAGTGATTTCTGTTGCCACTAAACCCTCCTGTGAGATTCACAGCTTGGGCCTTGGGACCACCGCCAAACTAGTTTAAGGTCACCTTGCTGAACAAGCTGGCAGGAAGCAGAAAGCTCCTGTACAGCTGCTCATCCAACATGCTTCTCTCACCGACATTCAGCTTGAAAGGAGAAAAGGGGTGGGGGGGGGGTTGCTGGCAATCATCTGTGTCGCGCCGCCGCCCGCTCGTCGGCTGCATCGGCCGCACTCCCACGCCTCTGCTGAAGCGGTTTCATTTTCCACCTTCCCAGAGTGCAGCTGTGGCCTACTCGTTCTGCCCCTTCTCTGAACCTTACAAACCATTTCCCATCGCTGTTATGTCAAGCCCGTGCTCCACCTAACAAGGTCCTGCTGACCTCGAGCTTGTGTCCTCTTCAGTTCTGGCCTTGGAAGCCCGTCCCCGCTGCAGGGTTTGCAAGTTTAATTAACCCCAAACCAGGATCAAGCCAGTTTCGACAGCTTTCTAGCATCTGGGCTGCCTGCGAGTGGTGGAGCAATAACGCGACGTCCGCAGCCATACACCTGGCTGTCTTTGCTCAGCAGCATAAAGAGGACAAATTAAGGGTAAGAGCTTATCACTAGATGTCCCTCTATGTCAGAAAATTACTGAGGTTTTAGGAAAATTTGTCTTCTGGAGTGTTTTTTTTCCTCTCTTAGTATTGCATATCCATAAAGTTGGGGGACAAGAGACAGATAAGCAACTTAACACCAATTTTAGCAGGAAGAAACCTCACTCACAAACTCAAAAAGTGCGTTTGAAAGCAGTGACTCCAGCTTCACTGACCACCGAGCTGGTGGTTCAGAGGCTTTTTAACTGCCACCGTAGCAAGGTTTTAGCAGAGTCAGCAGAGGCAATGGAAAGTGACAGAATGGGGAATATAAATGAGCGGTAAGGAGGGGTTGAATTTGCCCCCAACACTCTAACACTGACACTGTAAACGACAAGCTTGCGACTACAAGTATCGATGGCACCACTAATTTGTGACGTCGCCTCATAGTTCAGGGGCTTGCTGTCTCAGAGAACACCGTCGATTTTTTATAGATTTCTTGGGGCTTTAGATGGCAGATTTACTGGACTTTCCCTGGAAAAAGGATAATAACATCCTTTAAAATCATCACTGCCATAAAACTGTTTTCACAGTCTGAGTAGCACTTACTTAATGTATGTTACTTTATGTGCCCTTTTATAGCATACATTGCTGTTCAATTAATCATTTTCCGGAAGTGCTCCCTTGAACTGTCCTCATGTTTCAAAATTTGAGATCTGATGGGCTGGACAGACACACCGAACGAAACAATCTTTTGTTAATACCCTCGAACTTTTAAAAGTAGCCCAGCATTTAATTTGAGTGAATAGATTTCAAAACATCATCAAAAAGCCCAGACTCTCTCGGGCAAACCAGCTGCACTCTCAAAGTTCAGCAGTTAAATGAACAGATAAGCAAGTGCTCTTTTTTTTCCATTTTTTTTTTTTTCTTCCCCGCATGTATGAAATGGGCCGTCATTTGCATGCATGAGGGTTGAAAGGAAAACATATTGAAGGAAAATACAACCCAGAGATCTCCCTTTGCAGATATGGGTCAGCTATATTTCAGACATCAATAAGATTTTCTTATTTCAGGACATGTGCAAGGGCGAGCCCATGGGGGAAGGAAGTTGGCGGGATTGCAGACGTTCCTTGTATTGACCATTCGCAGCCCGATACTGATACTGTATTCAACTCACAGCTGAGGACGGGAGTGAAGCTAATCACCGGCAGACATACCCAATTCAAAGCTGACTTTGGAGGGGAAATCTTATTAACATAATAACGAATGGAATGGAGTGAAAAGAGAAGGAGGATTGTTTTCACCTGCTGGTCGGAGGAGTTGGGGGGGGGGGGGGGGGATCGGTGTCGAGATGACGGAGAGAAAGGGAATGAGCCTCGTAGTTAAACTGTGGAAGGTCAAGGGTCACACAGTTCTACACGGAGTCAAAATTGGTAGGTTAGATCTAACAGAAATTCTGAAGAGAAACCTTTGTTTTGCATATTACGGTATCATGAATATCAGTCACCCGTTACACAACTAAACTGAAACAGAAGACGATTTTGTTGGCTTTCATACTAGCCCCCCCGCCTCCCCCACCCCACCTTTTCATCCCAAACTCAGTTGACACATGGGATCTCATTGGAAAAAAGTGAAACGGGGGGGACAAAAAGCGAAATTCAACGGCTATGTCAGCACTGCTCCGTGAGTACCTGGGCAGCGCAGCACCTTGGAGTTCTTGTCACTGCTGTCACGCATCACTGTCTCATGAAATTGGAAACACAGAGAAATACAAATCTTGACATTGCTGGATATCTGTATGACATTGGGCACGTTAAACTAACTGTCGCAGTCTGCATATGCAAGCACTTACTGGTGTGCATACCAAACAATGGCTTTTTTTTGTGGAAGTACGGCGAGCACTACAACTGAGACCAAAAAAAAAAAAAAAAAAGCAGCAGTGGAAGTAAGTTTTTGTTCTTCTTACAATATTATCTAATAATCCAAATCTGCATCTACTCCCTCTCATCTGTGACTGTAGAGTGCCAGCCAGGCCTATGCATTAATTATAGCTTCTTTGCCAGGTCACCGCCAGGGCCAGAGGACATGGGGAATTATTCATTGTGTCAGTGGAGCGGTTGGACCCCAGTGGATAAGGAGGCCTGTTGATGAGGGCACGGGGCACACATTTCTCCTCCCAAAACACTCACACTAACACTCAGAAAGCCACTGGCCCCATCCTTCCTTCGCCCTCCTTTTGCCCTCCTTCCCCGCAAGCTCACTCTCCTACTTCCTTCACTCCTGGATGTCAAGGGGTGCGAGTAAGAGGGAGGTTGTCTTTCTTTTTTCTCCTCTCTCAGTGGGAAGCCCTCTTAAGACACAGCGGCGTCTCACGATTATTATTCCCTCCATACTCCTCCCTAAGGCCTCTTTAGCGGGTAACTTCTATCCTGCCTTTTCTCAAGTAAAGTCACCTTATTCCCCTGGTCTGATGGAAACAAAGAAGTCTCATCCAGGAGAGCGGGAGGGAAGAAAGAACTCGGGGGAAGAAGGTGGGAAGGAGTTGACTCCATGTCGCCATGCAGCTGTCTAAATGAGATCCGTAAGCGTGTTAGCTCTGAGGTTAATTTGCCCCCAACTGCGCCCGCACAACGCACGTCTTTCGATTTACATTTGAATTAAAAAAAAATAAAAAATAAGGCAGGAAACAGCAAGTATGACCATTTCGAAGCTTTCAAATGAAGAAAAAATCAGGATCTTTGCCCTGCTTGGATTCAAGGTGCTGGAATAGTTAATTTGTAACAGTATCTAATCCTGTGCGTGCCTGGCTGAACAAAAGATTTGAATCAGACACGGCGAGGCCGGTAGCTCGGCACAATCAGGGAGTTCAGCTAATGACAAGAGTGCCAGGTGTATCGCCAGGTGTGGTTGATTAGAGGGAATGAAACGCACAGTGAAGGTGACAACTCGCACTGTGTTCCAACTGGGAGTAGAAGGGAATATTCTGATCAAAGTGGAGCAGAGGACAAAAATCTGAATGATCTACAAGCCGACATTAACGCAACCCCGAAAAACTTTTCCCTTGATTGTGGAGGATTTTTACATGCTACATGTTGATTTGAGGTTGGTTGATATGACTGAAATCAAAGGTAAGTGTAAGAGGAAATGGGACGAGCGCAATATATTTGGTTATGAATATTCACCGTGCTGGAATTACTTAGTCAAAAACGTTTAAAAACTGCCAAACTTTTGTGTGCAAATTAAACCAAATCATTATACAATTTCGTGTACAATTCAACTCCAGTGAACTTTGACCAGTGAATCTGCAGCATTTATTAATAGCAAACCATTTTTTACAGTTTTGACATATGAGGGAATGGAGAAACAAAAATGGAGGCTATTGTATCTTATTTGCTGTGTAGCACCAAAGATTTCGCTAAAATGCAAAGATTAATTTGCGTTGTCCCTCTTCCCCAATGAGTTTAAGGTCTCAATGGCTAGTTTCAAGCCTTCTTCAGGACAGCATGATGTTCATTTTGTAACTTATGGTCCCATTTAGAGTAAAATAGATGATAAAGCAGCGCATGCTTTCGGGCAGGGCTACCATGTGATTGACGCTACCGCCAATCAGGAAAGACGCAGCTCTACCCCGTCCTCCAAATAACATCACTTCTGTCTCCAAAAGAAACAAATTGCCAAACTTGCGACTTCCAAGCGGCTGTCCGCAAACCAATGGGTGACATCAGGGTGACTACGTCCACTGCTTTTATCCAGTCTTACGACAGTCTAAGACTTATGACCTGACTTGGGACTGATGTGCCAAAACACTGCCTGTGAGTTGCAAAACTGACTTTTTCCCACCCTTGAATGAACTCTAATCCTGCTCTTAATATTTGATCACAGTTGATGGTGAAATCTCTAAAAACTGTTGATGAGGACATTTTTTAGCTCTAATATCTACACGGCATTAAAACCAATGCCTACAAGGCTCATATATCTGCGCGTCTGTGTCTGTGTTTCGTCTGGCTTCAGGAAATAATCTGAGAGGTTTGTATTGTTTTTGAAGGCCAACGGCTTTTATTACTTTTTTTCTTTGTCATTTCCACCCAGTTTGCCACACATAATGGCCTTCATTCATCAGGAAATTGTATCCTCAAATTGGATCTCAAAGTGTTTCTACATTCACTTCACAGTAAAGTCAATACTTCTCAATAACTGTTTGTGTTGTGCAGGAAATATTTACACTCATTTCAAAAGACCTAAATAGTTGTATTGCACATGAAAAATATTGAAATGACATGCAGGATTTTCCTCAGTAGTGTGACAAAACACACTATTGTCACTATTTAAGTGTTTGAATACATTATGAAAAACTTTCTTTGATTTTCACATTGAATGGAATAAATGAATGGTACCAGCATGTTTGTAGAAGAGCTCTTTGAGGCTAAATGATTAGAACTGCATTCATGTGTTATGTTGTCCTAAAATCAAACCTGAGTAGAACTTGTTCATGAAACTGGGACTTGGGCACATTTTGTTTAAAAATCATGCAGACACTCATTCACAAACAATGCAGGTTGCTTGGAATGGGAAAGAGAATTTTTAATTAGTTGAAAAGCAATGCGACTCAAACAATATCTTTGGGTCTGTTAATGTTGCAGCCATGATTGGGTTGGGGGGGCTTTAGGGTGTTTGTATTCTTTAAACCTAATACGATTTTCATGGGTGGTAGTTAAGTCAAAGCACCACAATGGTGCCTTCACAAAATAACATCAGGGGAAATTTAGGCTTTAGGGGTTGCACATATGAACAGTATATAAGAGGTAATTATCATCATCACCATTCCCAAAAGTATCAGTATCATTATTGTCTCAAGGAAGTGTTTTACAAATAAATGCTCATTTGCAAAAAACTATTTCAAAAATGGTGGCTCTAAAATAGCCTGAAGCTACAATGGTGCTACTGTAGAGGAGCTCCTAAGACCTATGAGGCCCATAAACGTTTTCTTGTCTTATTTAACTCCGGGAGAACATTGTTAACACTAGAACTGCCGTAAACCGTAACTTTAATTTACCTCATACCACAATTCCTCATAGACACACTTATGGTTCAAGTATAATGATCATGACATTACCATGACATCTCTATCAAAGCAGCATTACTCTAATTTATTAATTGCAACTGGACATCAAATGCCAAGTATTTGGTGTGATTTTGACCATTTTGCTATAGTAATTTCATACTAGCATTGATAGACTTTAAAAACTTGCTTGTCGACTTGGACCAGCCCTTTAAAGACTTGAGACTAAACTTTGACTTGCCCCCTGGACTTGGTTCAAAATACTTAACCATCTTACTTACAGCTCTGCTATAGATTTCTTGGTGTCTATTAGTGTATGTCCACTTATACAGTATACTGTATGTCAAACCCGACCAATAGTTATTATGAGCTAGAATTGGACTGAGGGAGGTGTAAGACCAGAGGAAATGTAATCTGTAATGTTCCTTTCACAAATTAAATGCTCTAATATTAACAAAAACAACAATTCCTGTTTTTTAAATTACAACATCTTACTGCTCTAAAACAAACTTCTTTATTCACTTAAAAAAAAAAAAAAAAAAAAAAGAAAAATGAACCTATAGATGTGATGTGATGGGCTTTACATCAGTATTTCATTTCAACACTTTTATTTTATTCTCTTAGAGCCGGATGAGTCAGACTTACAGTAGGAATCATGAATCAGTCAGCAGTGACACTTGAAACAACGAACAAAAGCCCACACTAACAAGGATATTGTGTTTTTTTTTTCAATGCATCAATGCCATTCTTTCACAGACACTTATGTGTGAGTCACTAATCTGCAGTCAAAGAAAGACTTTCAAATCTGGAGTTACTTTGCACTTAAAATAAACTAAACTCTCCATTCTGCGCCGAGTATTGCATTTTTAGATGAACAACCAGTAATAAGCGGCCCAGTTTCATTAATTATTCCTTTCCATCATTTCTGCCGTCTTACTTGTTTGATTTGATTATGAATCAAACGAGGCACAGACATCTTGTTCCAGCAAAACACTTAAGAGCTGTACTCCGTCTTTTAGTTGTTATTTTGCAGTTTGCAGGTCTGATGATGCTGAGAGCGGAGGCATACATAGGCGTCTGCCTCGGGCAATGTGCAGTCAAGTACAAGTGGAAATGCACGTTTCTCCTGCAGTCCCCCCGAGGGCATAGAATTGTTCAGCGCCAGGTTCCCTTTTTCTGACCAGCTTTTCTTCAAATCTAGCAACAGCTCCGTCAAAACCTCAAACTTTTTCTGACAGGCGTCAGGGGTGATGCAAGGACGCTGAAAGCTGAATGGGTTCTATGCAAAATGGGGAAGAAAAACAAGACCCATAAATGTCAGATTCCTAGAGATATCTGATATATCCTGGCGCTGCAATCTGTTTGCTGGTGCCGCTGTGTCATCCAATAGAAATACTGTAGGTCGGCTCGAATGAAAGCGACGTCGGTTTGTGTGGGCTCGAAGATTGGAAACGGAGACAAAGGGACATGGAGCGCCGGTGTGTGTGTGTGTGTGTGTGCGCTTGCAGAAGAGAGGGAAAGTAGAAAAATAATACAAGACACACTGTTGTCTTCTACTTGCAGAGATGAGAGAACAGCTATAACACAGGCAGAAAGTGTATTTTGACACATACTCAAAAGAATATTTTCAGCACTAAGGTATACAGGTCTACAACAAAGACCCTTTTCATACCAACATCACACAACACAGCAGCTTTCGCTCCCTTTGACCTTTGAGCACTCTGTTGTTCAAGGTCATCAATGTGCGCACAATAACTGGTGCTTCTTTAGCTCCTAATGCGACGTTCCTCCCCATCAGCGAGTGTGTGAAATATTAAGCAGCAATGGAATTGGACAGGGGCTTTAAACTGCTATGAACGGATGCTCTGTGCTTTTAAGTGCTGAATAATACATTTTGGTTCAATGTCTTTGTCTCCATTAATGCCCCAGCTAAACGCTGCCGGGATTTCACTTCTGCGTTATTATTTCTCATAAACACTACTCACACCCTGACAATCAAGACATGTTAGCACTCGCGCTTGCAGTAACGCGCGCGCAGGCGCGCACTCGGGCACAAAATGTACATACACACATGTGCACATTGCATGCGCACATTAATTCGTGCTCTATCTGGTGATAATGCTCTGATGCAGAGCCAGTCAGGCGCATACCCTGACGGTCAAACTCACCTGCAGCCCAAAGGAACATTAAACCTAATTTTAAGAGTAATAGATCTCATCAGTCAGTGAACCTAAAGCATTACACTTCGACACACATGAGTGCACGGTCATTAATTCAGTTGTAGTGATACTTTGTCACAAGCACTGACCACCTGCAATTACAGGACCCTTTGTAGAATTTGATATACTTTAAAGTTTTTCAGCCTGGTTTAATCATTCTTAAAGCTATATTTTCTTTCAGTAGAATGGCGCAGCTTTGCTCGGGTGGTCCAGCCTTACCTGACACATATAACAAGCTATTAAATCATTACTTTTCTTCTTTTATGGTTGATACAGGAAGAAAAAAATGCAATTAGAAAGCCAGCTTTGGCTCTCACAGATAGGTGATATATATGTTCTTTATCTTATTGTTTCCTGTCATTTCTTTGTCTTTGTCATTTCACACTAATCCTCATCTTACAAGCTGAGTGTTTGTTCTCATTGGTCACACTGTGAAGCACCTTTCAGCTTTACCCTCTAAAACCCTTTTGTGCGAACCATTTATCATCTAAGTGGATTGACAGAGGAGGGAACACATCTCTCGAGTCTTGCTGATGTAGCCGCCTTACTGTTATTCAATTACAGCGCAGCCTGCTTCCTGGAGACCGCAAAGGCTAACAAGCCCCTATTCTAGGAAGTAGGGAGGCGATGATGTGCAGTTATGTCAGGGTTCACTGAGACGCCAACGCTAAGACAGTAACCTCCCCCCACGACATCTCTAATCCTTCACCAGCTGGGTCGATCCTTGCCTTGCAGATCGATGGCCATTGACAGGTCTAATTGATTTCTGTGGGAAAGGGATGCAGGCTCATCCAGCTAAAAGCCTGCAACCGCCACATACACGAGAAGCCGTGTGCAGATTTGGATACATGTGTCTGCGGCAGGTGATGCAGACCGAGCGCGGATCAGGATGCCAAGAGAGACCTGAGTAACTAATGGCTGTGCACGCTGCTGATGAAAGTGTGCAAACGTGTTAGAGTCTGACATTTTTCCCCCTTCCGCAGAGGATAAAGATGCAATTCAGGGCTCGACTGAATGCAAATAGTAGAAAATCAGATCCCCAGATATGAGACCTACATGCGATTCATAAATGAAGGATCTAATCAGAATTTGTCACGGTTGACATAACATAAATTACTATATCAATCACCTAAGACATAAGCAGGGAAGGCCTAGGTGAAAAAAATGAATGCAACATAATTTTATTTTGTTACTCTTTCCTTGTGTGTCTTTTTGACATCACCGGATAATCATGTAAGTGTGTTTCTAACCCTGCAATAGACATGAACAGTGTTATGAGTTTTATAGCCTGTGCGTGTTGCTGATATGCACAAACGTAGACAAGCATATGTGGACTGAAAAGGCTGTTAGGCCTAATTCTAAAAAGGGAAGCATTTATCCGTTCTGTGGACGTTTGGACACCTTCATCAGTGAATTTATTCCTCACCAGACCAGTGGTGTGTAATTTACAAGGCTGGATGATCTGCTAAGAGGCCCTGGAGCAAAAATTCGCTGCTGGGCCCCTATTAACCCGTTCTCCTTCTGATCTGTGCAATACGTATCGTTATTCAATGCTTAAATACTACCAAGCCACAGATTTACTTTGTGATCATTTTAATAAAACCCATTTGTTTTGGAATATGCAACATGTTAGGACAAATCTAAAACATCAAAGGTCTTAAAACTAGATTTTGACTGACTTTTCAAGACTGGGCCTCAACATAAGGCATTAAAGCCGGACGGACTTGAATAGCCTTTGCACAGCAGTTGATTGTGTTTAAGTGGTGTATTTACAAGCAAATTTTCCAATGAATTAGTCTAAACCAGTTGACACACAGTAAGCCTGGAGCTTTAGCGGACCCTGGGAACTACTTCGCCCGGTTGGCAATCCAGCCTTGGTAAGTGATTTTCTGTTGATACTAAATAAACCAGGTAAATATCCTCCTCTTCTAAAAACTCTGAACATGTTTGGCTGGTGCTGACCTCGCCATTGGATCCCAAGAAGTAGCCTGGTTGGCTGTTCCTCCCCCCCCCCGGCTGGAGAAACAGTTGACACAGTCGACCAATCAGAGCTTTGTAGGCGGGATTTAGGGTAGATAGAGGTTATATGCTCCTAGCAACCGTTAATGCAGCTTCCATGTAGACTGAGAATTATTTTGGCAAAGCGGATATGTCCGTCACTAACACAGAAATTGAACAATGAACAAAAATTGGCAATGAACGAAAGATTGATTGAAGTGAAACGAAAATACAATCCAGTCTGATTAGGGGTATTTCTACTCTAAATGAAGTAAACCTTCCCGCTAGAAGAAATGGTGGAATATAGCCAGACTGAAGTACAGTAAACAAAGTATATTTTATCTATAATCCACAATGTGTTTATAAAGAAAAGATTCAGCGGGCCAGTCAAGTGGGTATTCTGCAGAGTGAGATATGGATGTGATTGATGTGTTCTATTCAGACTTGGCAACACAAGGTAACCTGTCCCTGATTGTCCATTTTGCCACAATATTGTCTGGCCAATTCACTAGAATGGCGACAGCTCACGTTACTTTGCGCAACACGGCGGGGGATGTCAGTCGTGTGATCCGGCTCTGCGAGCGCTCAAAAGATGCAACAGCTCACTGATCAAGACCCGATCCATGCAGAAATGCTCGAATGCACTGGGCGTATGTTAAACTCAGCAGATTTAAATTATTTCTTGGCACACTGTGTGCACCCTGGCAGCACCAGCTCCTTTGATTATCCCTTAAAACTTGAGCACATAAATGGCAGGACATGTTTTGATTGCTTGAGAGTCTGCACATTCCCTTAAATACCATTCCAATTTTTTATAGACCAATCAACAGCTTTGCACTGCCTAATTAATCTCCTTGAAGTTTTTGTGATTCATCATTTCATATCTTATTGATGTCTTTGGTGTTCAATAATATGCAGATTTCTTGTTTTACCTCAGCAAACAGATGGCAGGGAGAGACATGCTGTATGTTTTTGGATGGCTTACAAAAGCATGTGGAGGAATGGATTTTCGTTTAAATCAAAATCTGTGTAGCATAACATAAAAGGGGTCACATTTATTTGTGTTTCTTTCCTTCGGTTTCAGCCAAAGTAAGTAAGCAAACTCACCACCATGATTTTGATACTAATTTAAAGCAGCTATAATCAATATTTATATACAAAAAATTGATCACATGACTACTAGTATGTAAAAAGGGTGGTTCCTAGTGACACTGCTCCCACGTGGTTATTGCAGGTTAAGATTTATAGCAAATTAAATTGAAAGTTAATAATTTCTAATATGGATTTAAAAGTTTTCCAAAATTGAAAAGTTGGCAAGACAGCACACTGATAAGTGACTTTCACAAGAGGGATAAGTGTGTTTTAACTATTTTCTACACTGATAATGTTGATTTTAATCAATTTATATAGTATATCACATAATTACATATAATCCATTGAAGAACAAATCTGCCCTTGAACAATCATGTCTCCCCACATCAGGCTCGCACTTGCATGTTCAGCCACATGTGCAAAAATCTGTTTTTTTGTGCATGTAGAATCATACTTACTGTAGGAGAGGAAATTAAACTGATTAAAAAACAGTCTGCAGCCTCAGAAAAGCACCTTCCCCATCAAACACGTTAATATTAAACACAGTTTGATTTCAATTAAAGAATGTGTGCCTGAATGCAAAGAAAAGGCCTTCCGATTATACTTGGAATAATTTTTTTTATCTGAGTTAAAGAAGACGCCTGGAAGGAACGTTTAATTTGCCTTTCATAATTGCACTAGCTTTCATACGTTTACAACTTCTGCTGCAGAAGTTGTTGATTAAAAAAACACAAATCATGGCAGTTCATTCTTTTTATAAGGGATCCCTGAAGGTTAAGAATTCTTTGAATAAAATGAAATGTGCCGCCCTGTCAACCACACATGTGTGCACATGCACATACCGCATACACAAGCCAATACCACATAATGTAAATGTAATGGTCTTATGTTGTTAAATTAGAAAAAAATACCATCCAAGCATCAATCTTAAGCTTTTTCTTTTACTTATTTGGTCTAATTAGTATTAAAAGATTTATGTTACTCAAGTTAACAGGGAATTATCTGTTTAGCATTTACTAAGCCCTGCCGTATGTGTCACTTTAACAACCCATGACTTTAAAACTTAGTCTCAGCATAAATTAGACAGAATCTCTGGGAGCTGAATCTCAGTGGAAATGTTTTCTGCCACGCAGTTCATATTTCATAGCACACCCACTAGCATTAATTGCGTTCACATACCCAGATATTCAGATGCAAACTGCTTTTAATACAAATTACTTCAGACAGCCAGTAATGACTTTTCCCTCTTTCACAACAGTTGCAGTCTCGCACACCTTTCATATTCAGGGCTCATGAGAATACACCCACAGCCTTCTAATCAGAGCTCGTTCCCCACACCTTTCACTCACACTGGTGTTTTTCCAAATGTCACTTGTCTCGATACAGGTTGAGGTCGCATTAAGGATCAACTACATTTCCCATCTTAAAGATTATCTGTGAAATGAAATTCAGATCCTTATCAATATTCGTGAGATATAAATATGATGGCAGGTTGACTGCCTTAAGACAGCACATATTAATAATTGAGCAGCCATAGGAGGAGCAGCCCCATGTAGCCTGCCCGTGGTCCTTTTCCCCCCTTTTTTCCTTGATCTGCATCAATCTCAAACCCCTTGTAGAGGAGCATCAAGCACTACTCCGGCACGGACATGCTCTCTCCTTTTCACCCACAGGTTAGGCCCGTCTATTTGATATTCTGTTGGAGTGTGGCTGTGGCCCGGCCCTCCTCACCTGGCTACCCCTTTGTTCTGCCCTTCCAAGCTACCCGTGTCTATCGAGGTCAGTCCAGGGTAGTTGCCAGTCTGCACGATTCGGACCCCCTTTCTTATTGCCCAGTTAGCCCAAATGAATTAGGAGAAAAGCAAATCCGTTGCTGCTTTACCTCATGCCCACAGTGCATGAACTAAAAAAAAGTAGAAAGACAAAATAAAAGCAGCTCTTCCTGATGACTAATGGGTGATCTAAATAAAGTTTTAATGGGTACAGAAAGCACCTGGAGTACAATTATGTACTTTATGTACTTTTTAACAGTTGCAGGACTTATTTCCCTACTAGGAGAAATGTTTGACAATAAACAAATGAGTGACAAATAAAGGAACATAACAAATGCAAATGCTTCTGTACAATACACAAGAGGGTCCCAAAATGGTTTGACAACTATGAATATGATGTAAATCTGTCGCAGTCACAAGTCAACACTTCATGTTCATAGTTCCAGAGACTTGTAGAAACTATGTCAAGAAGCACTGAAGTTGCTCTGTAGGCTAACAACAACAAATTACTTATTAATTTGTCACGCGTCTGTAAGTGAAAATGCGCTTTAACAGCTCAACAGCAGCTGAAAATCTTGTGGTGTGACTACCCACCTGGCTGCAGTGATTCAGAAGTGTACTTTAGGGCGTGCCAGAGGTGCAACAGAGGGTCAGAGGTGCAACAGACTTGAAACTTTCAACCAGAGAGGGCAGGGATACACTGTTTTTTACCCAGGTATTAGGTTACTCTTTAAGTAGTCGGTCAGAGCCAGCATGTTGGAAGGTGGACATCCTCACGTAGATCTTTTTACATCCAGTAAACAAGGATTTGGTCATTTGCAGGTCAAACACTGTCTCAAAATCCAGGCTAAACTTTAACTTGAGCTTTTTTAGACTTCTATGATACATATAACCATTGTGGCATCTAATTACTGTATTTCAGTGTGTAGCAGGGTGTGGTCATTTAAATGCTGCAAAACAACTGGAATACATAACCTATGGATCCACAGGTATCGGGGCCAACACGAACACTACTACTTGGATCAGGTTTTAGCCATGATGTGACATTAAAAACTGTTTTGTGTAAATGTTACTATAAATGTCTGTTTCTGTTATTAGTTACTTTCATTAAGTCATGGCACTCTGCCATCTCAGTTTTTATTGCCACAGCGATCCCTGTCCTCCTGATACCTTACATAAAAATGATCCCAATGAATTCCATGCAGGGAGTTATACATGTAAAAAATATAGGGCACTGGTATCAGATTGGTTCTCAGAATTGGCAGATATCCCGAGGTGTGATATTGGAATCTGAATCAGCACCAGGAGAGAAAAAGTCAGTTCAGTGTCCACATTTAGCCTAGATGCATTAGACCTGCAAATTAAACAATAAACCATGCTTACGAAGCATTTATCTAACTTTAAAAGAACATCAGCCCTTCCTTTTATAGGCAAGTGAAGTCACATGATATTGTGACTCATATTCTATGCTTCACGTTTACAGAGAAGTCACCTGTGATTTTCTTTTTTTTTTTTACTTAATTTAAGTTGACAGCTAAATAATTCCTCTTTTTGTTTCCTACATTTTTTAAATCCAAAACTTAAACTGCTCTCAAAAGCCATAGCATAACAAGTTGATCATTATTTTTTTTTTTTCTATTAAGTCCTTTAAGATTCTCCCTGCTCTGTGAAATGTCTTACATGAAAGACTTTGATGCAGCAGGAGGTCCGTTTTCCTGATGGCAGGGAGTGTTTAAAGAGGGAGAGGTCACTGGCAGTGCAGCGGCAGCCTTTCCTTCTTAATGACGCCTCAAAGTGAGAGCCCATCATTCCCCCTAATTATTGTTGATTGCATTCATTATGTCATGTCCTGATATCTTGGAGGCGCTGTTGGTGGTTTGGGCTAAATGGCAGCCACGGGTTGGCTTGTTTCTCCAAGCTAATTGGACGTCAGCTTTGAGAGGCAAACAGAGAGAGAAGAAAGTGTCTCCCATCAGCAGACTGTCTATTGTCAAATGTATTTTTTATGAGCTGGCAGACCCCTAACGGTGCAGACTGAGGCCCAGGGTTGTGATGCTTGCGAGATGTCAAGCACCTCTTCCCAGAAATCCCCCAAGCTCTGTTTTAATGAAATTAACAAGCCTTTGCTAAAGAGTCCTATTAAAAAAATCTGCTGCATTGACATTTGACACAGCAGTGGACTACTGTTCTTAAATAAAGTTTATAAGGAGAAGCAGGAAGTTCATGGCAACTTTAATGGAAATTAAAAAGAAAAACAGACATCTTCATCATTATAGCATCTACTATACAGTAGGTTATGCTCTGGGCAAGCATCTCCATTTATTACTCTTAAACTGTATTAAAAGAATAGGAATAAAACAGACAGTGAATGTATCTAAAAGCACCAAAGGGAAGTATTTTGTCTGTGGGTTACATTTCCCCTGGAAAGAGAAAGAGAAAAGATTAGAAAAGCACTCCGGGAGCAATTCTAAATCTCACAGATCAGCAGTGAAGGGACAGCCAAGCTGGCAACAGAGATATGGAGGCACAATGGTGAATCACTCCCACGCGGCCCCCAACAATGCAAGAGAGGGCCAGTGACTCAGAAACTGATTCACCTACAGTATATGCCTACTTGTATGCATGCGCTCCCACACTCCACCACCATCCTCATAACCACTTTCAACGTGCAGCCTATGCATTTTCCTAGCTGAGGCCAGTGTTTCTGGCTACCTTCCAAATCTAGTAAAAATCATATCAAAGATAATTACTGTTAGCATTTACTGCCGAGGGTGATGTCTACACATATTAAATGTCGGAGTACTCAATTACACCTTGCTATTGTTCCTTATGTCCTGTTTAAAAGTCTGTAATATCGGTCAGCAGACTTTCTGAAGGTGAAGGCAGAAAAATCCCTCCCCATTTTTTCTGCTGCGGTTTCCCTCATCAGCTTACTTCTCCAATGAAATCTCCTCTCTGTCCCCTAAACGCAGCTTTTTGCTTGTGTCTGCACGTGGAAGAGCTCAGGGCACTTCGCTGCATTACTGAGATTGAAGAGAGAGTGAGCGCAAAAGAAAGAGAGAGGGAAAGAAGTGATCCATTTCTCAGCTGGTCCTCTATCAGCAAACCCATACAGACAAGTCTAATGTGTGTACCCACTTTCCCACTTACTGCATGTCCTGTAGTATGTGTGAAGGATGCATGCAACTTGTAAGAACTGCATGTGTAAACTGCTTCACAAAGCTATGACAATTAGAACTAGGAGCCCATACAGTACCACAGCAAAATAAATAAATAAAGCCAAGCCAAGAAAAGGCCCGGGTTACTGGATAAGTAACTATGATTAGCCACTATAAGCTACCGGTCATATACCAGACCATGTAAGGCTGAATCAGCAAAACACCCGACTGATTTAACGACGGTACGTTTTTATTGCTTATGAATTTAACTTTCGATTTTGTAAATCGTGCGATTGTTATCCATTCTTTCAGAAGTTACATAGTCTTGGTTTGAATACAGCAAACGTTAAAGGTTGCCAAAACATCCACAATAATGAGCCGAAAATATCCAAATTACTTGCATAAAACTACAAAACCAAGAAACACATAATCACTCTCTTTCTTGCTAAATGAGCTGTCACTGTGGTGCTAAATTACAATGGTAAAAAAACAGATAAACTATACAGTGTGTTGTGGTGAAGAGGTACAATAGCTTTTCTACCAGCTTAAAATATAATGTTCCAAAAACCAAAGCCTGTGTGAATCACTCCTAGTAGCAGTAAAATATTGACTGAGTTGACTGCTCAGTTTCACTGTATTTTCAACTTGATGGCTCTTCCCACGGGTGGCAAGAGCCAGTCTGGTCATAAACACACACACAAACACACACACACACACACACACACACACACCTCAGGCTCTTTTCACACATGCACACAATAAGATATATTGCTCAAGCATCCATACAAACTAACTGCTGCATCCCAACACAGACCTCATCAGTGACAACTGTGCAATGAAGAAATTGCTGCCAAAATTGAGGGACACTCCGAAAAACGGGCCAGTATTAGAAACCAACAAATGCAGCACACTGTTTCAGTGCTCTCACACTATCTCAGTGTGTTATATATACTTTGCCACTGGACTGTGTGATACTCAGTGAGGGGGCCAATTTGAGGGAGATGGGTACTGACGATGGCACTCGTCGCCACATGGCACCTGTCAGTGCCTGTGCTGACATGCGGGACTGAGGTGCACCTCCTCCCGACCGAACCCCTCGGATAGAGAGAGAGATATATGGCAGGTAGCCTTTAAAAGTCTGCCACTTGGCAACACTGCATCATTAACGGGCCTGCTGAAGGCCTGAGCTTGGCCTGCTTCCAGGAGGAGAGAGGGAGGGAGTTTAGCGGGCGCTCGCTCCCCGCTCCGTCTCCTTCCCAACCTCCCCTCTGTCCCGCCATATATCCTCCTCTATCTTTAGATTGCAATGCAAAGTCAGCACTCTCCAACCATCTACCTTTAGCACATCAAATGCGTGCCCGCCAGCCTTTTTTTCAAACTGAGTTTAAAAAAAAAAAAAAAAAAAAAGAACAACAGGAGAAGCGAAGAGAAGGTGGCAGAGTGTAACCATTAGGATAGCCACCTGGTGGCTGATGCTGCTGCTCTCATTTGTCCCCATTCTGTCCCCCTATTCCTCCAATTGCACTGAAACAAACTCAAACTCAAGTTCAATTCCCCATCTTGAGTTTAGATCAAGCAGCTTCTCCTTAATACAATCCAATCTACTGTAAAATACCAATTACTGGTTAAAAAAAAAAAAAAAAAAAAAAAAAGAGGCCAATCCATTTGAAGTGAAAGTTACATTATTAGAGCAGTAAGTGGTGTCTTTATGAGATTGCAAGCTAAGCAGAACTTAACCAGCGAGGCAGCTAACCGAAGGACATCAAAGAGGCCTCCAACCTCGAGAATTTAAACAAGAGGGTACAAATCATTAATCGCAGGAAGAGAGAAAAGAAGCAGACTTGATCCTTAACCACACTGGAATGCCACATTCTTGAGATTGCAGTCAACTAAGGAGAGTCCACAGCTAAGACAAGGAGTGAAATGAATAAAAGAAACCTACGGGTTAGGCATGTGACGGTGCCGCGATCATCGAGAGATTAACTTGTTACCTTGATGAGATGCAGCCAACAGGGTCATACAAATCTAGAAAGGGTAATAGAAAGAGGTGGGGAAGGTGTTTGTGGTGGTGTGCTGGGGGTCATCTGATGAACCATGCCCTTTAAACCGCAGATTTATTGCATCTTCAAATGAGCACCGGGGGAAACGATGTGCTGGGTGGGTCTGATGTGTTTTATGAGCCGCGCTGGCCGCCCAGTCAGTAACCATTACAGGAATGTTAGAGAGTAATCCATGAAGTGGACACCTCCCATAAATGATTTTCTGACATCAGCTAGTTGCTCTTCAGCCATGCTTGTGACATGTTGGCAAACCTCATTAATTTCAATATCAGCCTCAGTTTGTGAATAAATGTGAGCATACTTGCTTTGCCTGCGTTTGACCTTCTAGTGTCTTTTCATGTGTTTTCATCATCGTGTGTACATTTCTGCACAATGCAGCGTGCCAACTATGACTATGTCTGACGGGGCCTCCAGGGAATGTTTCTGTTGCATTAAGAGCCATCTGTTGGCCACAGGGGAAATTGACAGTTGCAGTGGTCATTTGTGATGTTCACTCTGCTCTTTCTTTCCTCAAGGCTGCTCCATCAGCGCTTCATACACATTGTAGTTCAATGTGTTTGAGTTCTTTCTCAAGGGAAGACTTTACCCTCTAGTTATAGAGGCCAACCGCAAAGACAAACTATGCATATGAGTTATTAGTAGATGGAGCAACCGTAAGCCTGACCGCCATAGCGGCTGGTGTGGTTCACTGTTGCCCGTGAGAAATATTAAACGAGGTGGCATTTGGCAGCTATTAAAAGTTTTTATTTTATTTTTTATGTTAGTGACTTTCTGAAGAGCCTCGTGGAGAATTTCAAACATAAAGAGCCACATATTTCCCTTATGAGTTGGTGATGACCAAAAAAAAAAAAAAAAAAGTAACAAGGAGATTGAATATTGGACATACATTCATCGTGCAGCTAGAAAATGAGGAGAATAAACGTGGCTGCATATCGGATGGACGTGTCAATACACAGTTGTTTACTAACAGGATCAACGTAACTTTGTAAGGAAGATGAGACGACTGGCTTGAGCTGCTTTGCACATGCCCAGCATCATCTGTGCTGCACCCAATGGGAAACTATCATCTTGACCAGCACAAAGCTGGTCCTCTGCCTCTACTTTTACTTTGTCTCTGTAGATTTTGTTGAATTCACACAATTTATTTTGCCATAAATAAGCAACACAACGGCCCAAGCAGCAACATAACTCTGTTCTCCTTTGCCTGCAGGGATGACACAGCAGATCAATAGGAACATATTGTTCTCAAGGTCTAGATTAAGTTGTTTAACCTCATACTTCTGTGTGTATAAACATTAGTTGTTGGATGTGCAAAATCTACTGCATAGCGTTACATGACTCGAACATCCTCCACTGGCACGCCTCTCTGGAATTCAGAATAACCTATAGCTCATTTCTACAAAAAGCCAGTATAGAATCAACCAGCTAATCAATAGGTCTGTAAACACACATCTTTTGCTACAAGCAAACTTAGAGGATGATTTTACTGTACACTGGTATCATCTTGTTTCATCGATTTTCTCACTTCAGAAAGATCTGCTCTCCTATTATAATCATGGGAGAATATGCAGATGATTGGAACATGCTTTTTAATGGTGGTATGGCTTGCAGATGAGGGAATGTGCTAACATGCTGTGGTAAAATGAAGGGATTCATTAGACACCTTTCAATCCCATGTGAACTGTGTGGTGTCTGAACAATGATGTCACATTAAAGTATTCTCCCAGTTGGTGGCAACCTGTCAAAACTACCGCATATGTCCCATCTGAAAAAAAATGAGCAAGATTATGAGATAGTTTATAATGTATGTCATAACATGGGCTTCCAACCTTCAAAACTAAGTTTGAATCTAAAACATGTTTTCCTTAATGCAAATGTGAATGAAAATTGGATGTTTGTCATTTTCAACAAGTCTGAGTAATTAGAAAATGTGTTCTGCTACTCATCACTGTTGAAGTTACCATGCTCAAATCACTATGTATGCAAGCATAATGGTGAGTGGGCTCATTTGGTAATCACATTGGATTACTTCAGAAACAGCTAGAGTCTACTGAAATGTCCCATTATATCGGTGACCTATGATTCTCTGTATGCGACCCAGCTATTTTCCCAATTAGGATACAACTATTCTGCCCTACAAAGCCTAAGTGCAGTATGCAAAGGTTAAAACTGAGAAAAATGGCTTTAAAGTTTTTTAACTGGCCAGCCAAATGGGTTATAGGTATATAAGTTATATTGTACTAATTGTACATGTATTCATGAGGCAATTTTTATGCCCAAAAATCATGACTGCTGATTTGACCTTTGATGCCAAAAATCTATTTACTGCACTCTGCCTTTGCATTGCCTTTAATGGTTCTCATGGCAATGCAAAAGCAAAGTGCAGTAATTATGTTATTGTTTTCTTTCACCTTTTCTATAGTTTTTCAGTGAACAAAAACAAACAGTATTTAACTACTCTACTTATGGATTTGTGTATGTTTAAGTCTGGAAAAAGTGTTGTCACCTATCAACTGTACATAATCATTTTCCTATCAGTTAAACTCTGCATCATCATCTTCACTTTCATCATTGCTGTCACTATCAGCACTGTCGTTGCCTTGATGACAATCATATTAATAGTTTTCATTATTCTTGTCTTTACTGGACCTTTTTAACATGGAATTAATACAAAGATACATTTAATTAAATTTGTTTATTATATTACATGTATTTAATTTGTTTCAATAACCGCTAAATTTAATTTAGAGATTTGATTTGAATCAAAAACAGATCAATTTCTTTATCTAGCAGATACCCCATATGTCCTGTTACACCAATGTGATGCTGGGTAGTATTTAAATGTTAGGAAATGCGTTAGGATAATACTGAAATGGGCAACATACGGACAATATCTTCCTGCCGGACAACGCTGAATGACTGTGAAGAAAATTAAGAGGCTGTTCACGTTGTAAGATGGAGAGAAATCACTCTCATGTCTGCTTGATTGTTGTGGGATAACTTGATACCTGATGCCTTTCGAGTTTTTATTATATATTTTTTTTCCACCGCCGGCTGGATTAACTTTCTGATGTGGACGACAAAACGTAGAAGACACAGCCTCGGCGATGAGTTGAAATTAGAGGGGATAATGTTACAGCTTTAAGGGACAAGGTAAGGTAGCGCTTGTTAGTCAGCATATACAGCAAGGCTGACAGGTATTTTATAATGTGATTGCTAGTTTTCCAAAACTAAAAGACATCGTTACTTAGCATACTCTGGGTTTTTTCTTTTCAAGGCCAGCTCCACCAGCCTCTGTCCCCTGGATAGTGCCAAACAAATTTGTTGTGTGAAGTTAGATGGGTATAGAGTGAAACTGACTGGTAGGATCCCAAAGCAGAGCTCAATTTTCCCCTGTTTTAGAGAAAAAAAACTGTATAAAGATTGCAGTAACTTCACAATCCTACTCAAAATCAAGGCAGACCGCAGTCTTCAACTTCACTTACTGCTTTGGTTTTGAGGAGGATTTTGTAGTAAGTCCAGTTTTTATACAGTTTTTCTCTAAAACAAAGCAAAATTGATCTCTGAAACTTTGCCACAAGATAAAACAAATATCAAGAAGTTCATTTTTATATATGACTCAATTCCAACCAAAAATGTAGTTACTGCGGTTAGCCTTTGGACGGCAGTATTGATCTCGCCCACAATATGTTCAACTACATAGAACCAGTTGGAGCCCAGATTTCTGTGTCAACTCACTCGGGTCGTGCGTATGACTCATAATACCCAACAACCCATGTTTCACTGGCTAGATGTTAAAGGATTCCTATATTTTGTACGCCCACCACTAGCGTGAGGGATCTAACAAGGATCGGCCATGAGGAGCTGAAACAGTATGACAATCATCATAGCCTGGGCCAATTATTTCACACTGGGGAAAAATGCCCAAAAGTGTTAGCTTCCCCCCAGAACTTGGTGCTCCACTCCTGGTCCTCATCTTGGTTTGGCGTTCATGCTTCGCTTCTTCCCCCGGCTGTCCGCGGGCATCGATCACAACGTAGTGGGGTCTTTCTAACAGAGCTTCGGCCATGTGTTAAGGCTAACAAGGTGAAAAAAATGATAATGAGCAAACCCAAAGAGATGGTTCTCCGACCTCACTGCACTGTTAGTATTCCCTCAATCCTAATAATCCCATACTTTACTCCTGCTTGAATAGACAGGCACTGGGTGGTAAGTATGCAAGGCGTGTTCGTTATCTGTCAACCAGCGCTGTAAGGGACAGAAATTAGAGGAAACTCTTGAAAAGCTTTACAACATGTACTTAACAACCTGAATCATCACAGGCTGAGGGAAGAGGCTGAAATAGCAAACACAAAAATGGCAGGTGAACTGAACAACCATACGCAGTGCCGCAGCATATGTTGGCCTGGGTCCACACTTGTATTTGTAACTCTCTATGAAAAGGCTTTTGGCTTGTCAGCAAAAGCTGTTGGAAAAGCAAATATTCATTATCATTATCTCCTACCCGGGCAACTTTGAGCAGCTTGTTGCCTAGCATGAGACCGTCTGTTGATGATGTAAGCCTATGCACTTCAGAAGCACCTTCAAAAACATATTATTTTATCACTTGATGTAGCGCTTGATGTCTCAGTTTTGACACTCGGAATAAAGTTCTATCAGACAAAAGCATCTACAAGGACACTCTGTGAACATGAACAACAAATACAAGAAAAATAATTTCCTCCAGCAGTAAACTTTTCTATTCAATTTTGTCAGGCCACGGTAGAAAAATCTTGAAATCATGCTCTGTGTATAGCAGTGGTGCAAAGTATATTGAACTAGCTCTGCATTTAATTTGAGGTACTTGTATTTTACTTGAGTAAATCCATTTTATGCTTCTTAACTCAACAACTTCATTACATTTTAGAGAAACATATTGAACTTTTTAAAGTTCTAGTTAGTTTTTTTAAATGATCATTTTATATTACAAAAATGATCTGAGGAGCAACAGTAAAACGCTGCTTAGAATATGCATTGATGCATTGGTATTAACAATTTCATAACAGGATATGAAATAAAAATTCAGGCACAGGGGGCAGAACAAATACTTTTGATACTCAAAGATAACTTTTCTTCAATTAGGAATCTGAATACAGGACTTTAAAGCTGAACAGATTTTTTTTTATAATGAAGAAGTGATGAAAGGGGTTGCCTGTAGTGATGACCCTACGGAGAGCTATCACCTGAATGTGCAGCTGCCCTCTGCACATTATTTTATAATACATTGTTTAGCTGCACAGTCAGAAACCTTACCGTTTTGGCTCACTCTCACCGCTCTCATAGTGTTGTGTTTGGCCTCAGCAGACAGCTGTCTTGTCGAATGGGCTCTAAAAACCCACCGCACATTACCTGTTCAGCCCTGAACGACAGACAGACACAGTTGGTGACTAGCTGGTGAACATAGTGGAGCATTTAGCAGCTAAAGAGCCGGATATTTCCCTCAGGGGTTGGTGGAGACCGAAAACAGAGGTAACAGAGAGTGAATATCTCTCCGTCGCCAGGTAGACACGACTCCAAATGAATGATAATGTTACTTTGCAACAGCTGTATGTGTAAATAAGCTTGTGATTGCGATTGCAGGTTTAACTATTTTTACAGTGTTGCATTGGTACTTTTATATAAGTAAAGGCTCTGTGTGCTTTTTTCCACCACCGGTGCATAAGCTGAAAAATATCAGTATACTTTCCTTCACACTCTCCTATTGTATAAATTGTTAAATCTGTTATGTTGTATTTTCTACAGAGTTAAAGGAAATCCTTGATATTGCAGAAAGAAGCTCAAGGTTCTTGTTTCCAACAAAAGGCATTACTGGCCGAGCAGACCACAGTAATGTAAACAGAAAAAATAGACAAGCAGGCGCGTATACAGTACACCATATTGTTGAGTGTAGAGTTTGGGATACAAGGGGTTACATTTTCCATGAAACCATTTATCACAGTGTACCCCTGCCGCCTGTCAGAAAACCAAAACAGGACGTCTTTGTACTAACTGCCATCAAGGAAAATTGCACTGATTAGTGACTCTATTTACTCTTAGTTTTAATTACACTAATATCAGGAGGGAGACATTTTTAGGATGGGAATAAACAAGGGTTGTAAAAGCACAAAATTGCATCATTAAAATGTCATATTCCACAAGGGTGAAACAGGGATCTAATTCATTTAATCAGAAAATTACTCTGATTGAATAGATAGGGAAGTGAGGAGGGGAAAATAACGTTGAACTAAAGGTTATATATCAACAGACCAAAACTCTTTTCAGTCATTGGGCCTGCTTGTAAAGGTTAAAAAAGGGGGGGAGGGGGGGCTCATAGCTGTAGGGTCCCATATATCTCTCCTGGCTGCACTGTCATATGACATTTTAAGGCCTGAAAGTGACAAATATTTACAAGTTTAATTTAAGGCAGCACCATGCCGTCCATGGCAGGGAAATTTTGAAAAATAGGTGCTATGCTAGCATGGACACCGGGGATATGACAATCCATGATTAGAAATTGATTTTTTTCTTTAACCCCGGGTTCAATTATCGGGGTTTATGTTTGATGGGACCATAATGGTGCCTATCTGCAAATCCAGCCTGTCGCGACTCATGCCATTTTGTTTTCTATTCCATCAGGTTTGATCAAGCTGTAATTGATTCACTAATTGCCTTTAATTATAAAGTAAATGACTTCTTGCTACCGTGCAAGTTGGGTTATCTGTTTTGGTGGCTATCAAAGAAGAAGTTAATAAACTGGATGATAGGGTTAACAATCGCAATCAGTGCTGTAATTCTCATTAGATCCAAATATGCATAAAGAAATGCAATTACTTCATGAGCATATAATTGCTTTGTGTAACATCTTCTGCAATCTTGATAACAATTATATCAAATTGTTTGCAGAATAAAACCTAAATCAACCATTTATTACCTTGAAAGTCACCAGGGATGTTGTTATTTCTTGAAATAAAGAACATTTTGCTTTTCTTCCCTTCCCTTTGTTTGTGCTGCGGTGGAGGTTACACTGGAGCAGCTGCCACTAAGCTATTTGCAGCTTATTGAGGGAAATGAATCACAGGACAGACATTTTCCAGCACATTATTTCTAAAACAAAAGTTCCCCACTCGTCGGGGGCCGAGGAAAAAGCATGCTGAGATTTCTGCTGCTGTTGCGGTTGTTGTTGAGTTAAACACACCGTTTGCTTTGCCACTCCTGATAAATAAAACATTAAAGTGCTACAGGAGAAAGGGGGCTGCCTCCCTGCCTGCATCACACTTTCCCTGAATGCACTATGGACACTGTGTGTCTGCTTTGACACCACACACACACACACACACCGGTTTTCACCCTTCGGCACTCTCCCACTAGCCCTATCCCACCCTGCATTCACATTCCCCCATATTCACTCTGAATATATTCATGCTTATTCTGAAACATTCGCTTGTAATCTCCCCAGAGTGTGCACAGCCTTACAGGACACCCAGCACATGTACTGGAGAGACTATGCACATGCATTTAAACGAATGCTTGCAAATGCCTGCGCACACAAAGACAAAGCTGAGATTGAAAACAGAGATTATTCTGCTGCATTAGTCCCTCGTTTTAATGTCTGAATAATCCCCTTAAACATTTATTGGTTTTCTTCCGGATAACATCATTAATAAATGTTTGAGGTACAAAGGATAAACTTAACTTGGGCTGTCAGAAAAACCGGAGAGGCTGTTGCACTTCCTATAGACTAAAACGTGACCATTCCTAAACACCTAATGCGCTGCTCCGTCAGCAGCAGCATGCTCTCAGACTCCCATACAAACACTCTCTGAGTGCTTTTCTGCAAAGTCAAACATCATACATTCATAGATAAGAACCGCATGCATAATTGAAACCACACACTGAATGGCATGACATGAGAGAGAAAAAAAAAATATCAATGCGTCTGCGTCTGGGCACCTCCTTTTACTGCCTCCAAAATAAACAAGAAAATGAACAAAATGGAGGCCCCCGAAAAACCCTATGAAAATTTAATGGATGGGTATTATTTAGCTGCGCCTGGCTGAATGGCTGTTGTAAGGTTCAAAAGATGTTTTTTTCCTCTTTGTCTTGGGTGAGGACCACATTGTAGCTGGTGAGCTGAATGAGACTGAAAGGTTTCCGCTGTACAGATTTGTTCACGAGTCAAACACCATAATGGTGTTGAACTACAGATGTAAGGCAGAGAGCAAAAAGTCAACTGTCTGGTGAAATAGAAATGCTGAAAGATAATTTGGACAGGTCAACGGGATATGAAAGCCGGGGTGAAGAAAATTATTGCTGTGAAGGTTTTGTGAGGCTTTCACGGGCGCTTATTTCTCCACCAATACAAAGACAATGTATTTGATAGTCAGTGTACGCTTCTCCATACCTGACAGTACTTGAATTGTTCTGATAAATTGTACAAAGCCCTCAAACTTTGAAAATTATAGGGGCTGACACATATGAAAGCCAAAATGTTACCTTGGGTACTCTCACACGCAAGCAGAGATCAAACCTTTCCATGGCATTGCATTTTATGTTACTCAAAGGAATTGTTCAATATTTTGGCAAAAAAGCTTAATCACTCCCTTGCAGAGACTTAAATTAGGAGATGGATACCAATCTTATGTCTATGCAGTAAATATGTAACTGGAGCCAGCAGTCGATTGTCTTAGCTCAGCATAAATAATTGTTAATTGTTAATCAGTGAGCTTTAGAGGTCCTGTTATTTTGCCTGTTTTCAGGCTTTATGCAATGCTAAGCTAACCAGCTGCTGGCTCTAGTTCCATATTTACTGTAAAAATCGGGGGACTTCCGACCTTCTCATCTGACACTGCAAGAAAACAAATAAGCATATTTCCCAAAATGTGTTACTATTCCTTCAAGTTTGCAATTACCAGTGACTTCAATTTGAAGAATCAGTAAGAGCGGACTCTAAAGATTCAATCCAATTAGACAGGAAGATGCAAAGTAATCTTCCAATTTGAAGTCACAATCTATTTCGAGCATTTGAATTTTAGATAGAATAACTGATTGACACTGAAGAAACCCTTTGTAGCACAGTACTAGTGACGTTCAATTTGCCCCTGATCTGCTCTGACTGCCTCTCTGTTTGTTCTTTTGCATTATTAATGAAAATGTAATTGCTGTGGTGAAATCACGGTCACAAGCAAACAGTATTCCAGAGACTGTATAATCCTCTTTATACTGGCCACCACTTTCTTTTTGTCCTGCTGCTTCCAGGCATTGGTCCCTCGTCAGTGGCCGAGGCCGGTTGTTTGCACCTTAAGATGGCTGCCATCAGTTCAGTAACCACTGAGGACATCCTCCCACTTAACAACATAGCAGACAGGATATAATGATGGATTATATTATTAGATAATATAACGAGGTAATATTTAACTCTTCACCTATTTCAAACAGTGTTACTGTAATCCTTATGTTATATGTTATATGTTTTATGCTTTTGAATGACTAAAGGTCAATTTTTGAGAGTACAAAGCCATTATCGAGTCGTAAAGCTGCACTAACACATTACTGTTTCTTTGTTGTTGTAGGAAGTGAGTCGCTTGTAGTGACGAACGCACAGATAATTATCATCCAACTCTGCAGTTCCTTTCAGTTTTACAGAGTGTTTTAGCATCTTTAAGCTCATTGTTTTGGCTTTACGGCCCACGGATTTACTGTTTCGGTTGAAGCTCACCATTCTCATCCATTTTTTTCCCCAGCCGTAACAGACTGGCTGTGTGCCAAAAAAGCTCTGATAAATCCACAGTACATTACCTGCCTGTTCAGCACCAAACAGCAGACAAAGTTGGCAGCTATGAACAAAGTGGAGCATTTAGCAACTGAAAAAGCTTGATATCTTTTTCAGTCACTGGTGGAGACAGATTAAAGCAAAAAAGGAGAGTGAATATTGAAATTAGATTTATTGGGTGGCTTTTAAAACAATTTACTTCTAACTTCTAAGAGAATGCTAATGTTTCTCCATGTATTCTCGATGTGTAAATAAGTAACTGTTTGCCATAATAACAGGTAAATGTTGTATTTTCAAGTGGCCAAAAAATAAATACTTTACCAAGTGAAGTCTTGGGTACAGCGCTCTCTGGTACTTTTTTTTGTTTATCTGCTTTGTTGTCCTTGTTTTTTCTTTAGTTGTCTATATCTGTGTAAGGACGTTGAGGGGAAAAGAAAAAAAAAAAAAAGAGTCAAATCCCTTGTATGTGTATCCATACATGGCCAATAAAGCTGATTCTGATTCTGATTGTGGTTTCGAGTCTCGAAATCTGAATGTACATACAAAATAGTCAACCCAAAACAAATAGGAGTCAAGTTCAGGTTAGTAATCCAAACAGAACAGTATATCCTTTGCATAAAAGGTGCATCCGTTCATTTTCTATGGTTCCTTCAGTTTAGGATATGCGGTTAGAAGCAATCCCAACCCTGTAGAGGTCGCCCATCTAAAGCCCATCCACCTCGCATGGCTTTGGTGATCCAGGGCTGAATTCCACACAGAAAGGCCTCAGCCGGCCAGTCAATTTAAGCCCAGTACCTTTTTGCCCAGATGCCACAGCGAAAAACTTATATAAATTTCAACCTCAATACATGGTTTCAATGTTTTCCTTAGCTTTTTGACCATTGAGAAGCAGTTTTGTTGGAATATACTGACACCTTTAGGTTATTTCAATCAAACCCAAGAGTCAGTTTTCAAGAGGTATGACTTCAAGTCTGAGGGTGGAAATTGTAATTATTTATACTGTCCTCGTCAGGAGATAAAAAGCCTGAGGTGAGCGTACTTGTTATGGATGTCATCAGACGTGCAAGTGAAGCTGTAGAATTGAAAAGTACATTCTTTTCATCAAGTGACTGATTGACCCTACCCTGCTGATTGAGAAGCAATAGCGTCTGGGGCCAATGCAAGGCTAATTGATGACCATTACTGCTGCATTTTGCAACAAGGGAAAAATAAACCCCCAGACACTGAGAGTTATGCATTCAGGGTGAGTATAGCATTCACTGTATTACCATCATAAATATAACAGATGAAAATGATTACATACAAGAGTAAGTGAATGGTGAGTTTCCCTGTGTACATGCATAGAATGCAAAACCTAAAAAATAGAAATGACATAATGCAAGAGAGAAAAAATGTAGTCTGAAAGTGAGTCAGCTGCCAGAAAATGCTTTACCTTCTCTTTTTCTATTTTCTAACTTTACCTTGCTGAGGATGTATTGTGAGGAAGAACGGCTAATCCACTGAGAGGATGTCTTGGACTATTCCGAGAGAAAAAAGGCTGCTTCAGCAAATACCAAAGTACAGGAGCAATGACAAGGCGCCCCTCCTCTCACACTTTACATACAAATAGCTGTCAAAATAAAATTGCCTATTTTGAATAAGAATGTGCCTGGGACAAAAACACAAATATATGAAAGGACAAAGCAGCCCACTGGAACAGACAGAGAAAGCATGAAATAAGATATTAATGTGTTCTAAATTGAAAGACATTGCGTTATGACTTTGCAAATAAAGTAAACCCATGTCACTTTCATCACTTTTTTAATATAAGTGTTAATATTAGTTTTGATATTCTGTTCATAGATGCATCTCGTCGCGCAATATAATGATGTTTTTCCTTGAGAGAGGTCACTGTGGCGTCTTGATAGAGGTCAATAGACAATTATTTGCTACAGAGACCATTTTAGTCTGATAGTATCAAGTGCTCATAAGGTTATATATAATATATGTAATATTGTTTACACATAAAAAAAAAAAAACTTTATAAAGGTAAATTAAATTATGTTCATTATGGAAGTCATTGTAAAAGGTGCTGTTGAGGGTTTTTGTCCTTCCCAGTTGCATACATGAAGGGGGCAGGATAGAAGAAACACCTCTCAATATAACCACCACTAACTATGACTTCCGATGATAGAATATAAAATTGAATTAACACCTCTATGACAGTGTATAAAAAAACATTGGAAGAACATTGGACTGCATCAGACTGTACAGCTAGCCTGGGAACCAGAGCCAGAATCTGTGAGCTCATGTTATATTTGCTCTGGCAGATACGTCTGGTCCCTCTCCCATTTAGACAGATTTCCACCAGAACTGGACGGTGGCGGGCCAATCACAATCGTTTATTTAGTATGAGGCGGGTTTATTCGATGACTGACAGAGAGGAGCGCCGTTGAGGCATCTTCGTAAGTAACCAAGATGGCTGCCACCAATGCGGAGCATTCCACGGCCGGCAGAAATATGCATTTGACGAACTTCTGACAGGACGTACCATATGACAAGACGACATTTCGTTGCTCTGATTGGTTGTTGGCACCCGCTGATAACGCCCCTTGGAAATGAAAAATGAACTGAGAGGTTTCAGATTAATACGCATTCGGGAATTAGTCTGGCGATGTCAGGCTACTGTACAGGTATACTTTGTAAAGTACACAGTGAGTGAACCATTATATACTATAATTCTATGTATTAATATATACCAATTTAACTGTTTTGAGTATGTAGTTTGTTCACAAAATGATAAAATGAAGTATACTTTATTTTGCATGGTTAATTATATCACTGGATTTTTAAATGTTGTTTTGAATGTGGTGTCATGAAACTAAAACTAAATGAATGAATCCCTTAAAAAGCGCTTTTTTAGTTTGACAGTGCTGTTTCAAAGTTGCAGTGTAATTGACATCCATCATTTCCTGTTATTCCAATGTTTTACATTAATTCCTTGTACACTAGTTGCCAAAAAGTGCAGTGACAATATTAGTGGACTGTCTTTATAGTAATAGTGTGTAGTACAGGGTTGGCATATCACACACAGCTGAGTCCACAACTGAGCATACAAAGATGGAATTAGAGCTGTGATCACATTTGTGGCCGTCATTATAAATCTAGCAGCTAAATTTGATCAAAGCAAATCCTATGAGGTCAAAGGTCAAATTGCACTAGAACCTCTATAAGCTGTCACTTAATTTGGTTTCTGGAGTGCCATAATCACTGACCATTATTAGCCTCATCACATAATCTAAGATATATGAGGCAAGAATGGCCAAGGCATTATGTTTGTGATATTCATTTTGATTTTAAGCAACAGCCATATAGATAGAATAATCAAGAAAAATGAGACGATTATCCATCAAGGGCATTACACAAGGCAGGAGCCAATTTATCCCTGACGAGAAGGCTCTGAATGGGCTTGATAAATCATCAAGAGAGGGGATATCATTTGGCCTCACAGCGAAAAAACTGTAGCGCAAGCATATTTCAAACCATTAAGGGCTAAAGTTAGCTCTCATCCCCCCTCATGCCAATCTATCAAAGAGTGTGCAGTCTTAGTGTGGGCCTAACAGCAGGCTCGGCTGTGTGCCTGTGAGGTGCCCTAAAGAACAAATGTTTCATTTTCATTAGTTACCAGGTAGTGTGTGCCTCAGGGCCAGGACAGGCTTCCACAGTGTCTGAGTGCAAATCTAACTCAGATAAGGGATGGAGAAAAGTTTTCAACCACTTTTCAGTTTGAACAAGGGTGGATGTGTCACAGGAGAAATACTGAATTCATCTCACTTTAAGTAGTTTCCTTACCTGCGTTAGAGAAATAGTGATATGGCTTGGCCTCCTTCTGCAATGATTATCACCCTGCCTGTAAGCGGAGACACAGTGTATGTGATGGTAAAGAACTACTCAGAATCAGATTGATCGCCAAGTAAGTTTTCACACACAGATCATTTGTCCTGGAATATTGGTGCAACAGTAAACATAATAGGTATAAAACATTGAAATGTATAGATATAGAAATATAGTCAATTAAATAGAAACACTTGAGTCAGCGTCAGTCGGGGCTGAGGACTACAAGTTTGAAAATAAATAAAATCTAGAAGTGAGGAGTTAAAAAGAAGGGATCTTATGAGACCTCTGTAGTGTCGAGGGTACATTAGCTGCGTGTAGGTGTAGGTGCCAAGTTTTGACAAGGAAGAAGAATGCCTGAAATAAAAAGGCAATAACTCTGTTTTGCTGACAGTGTTATGGGAGTGCAATACTTCATCTGTGGAGTACTCTTTTAATTGCTGATTATTGTTTGCTGTAGCCCTTATCTGGAGTCGAAGACAAATCAATATGCAGCAACACACCCATATAATCTTATTGCAACACTGTCAAACTACACTGTCTATTTCTAAATTGTCTTCTCCTTTCATAAGGATTCATCTTTTTTTTAAATTGTCCCTATTTGCGTTTTTAGACTGCATTACAAGACTGGGCTACTGGTAGACATGACAAGCATCAGGAATTATTGAGCAATTAAACTGGATTATTTGTGTCTGACACATTGATGCTATTTAATTCTTTATTTGAGAAATATATGTAATTGCCAAACAATTTCCTCATTCTCTTGCTTTTTAGCTTATCTACTTATGTGTGTCACAAAATTCACCTTGGTTGACAAGGTAATCTCAAGTCAATCACCCTTGTGCTACGGGTGAACCTGTCCACAGGGCACCCATCACCACATGCTCTTGCTTCAGGGCCAAATTTAGATGAAACAAATGGAAGGAATTGAGACAAATGCACAGATGAGACAAACAACTCCTAACTGCCCCAGGCTCTGTGTTTTTTATTTTATTTTTTTTTTTTGTTGTCACTGTAATTTCCTTCCAAAATGTAATAACTTTATCTCAGGGAGGCTTATGAAGAAGAGAACCTCTGTTGCTGCATTCTGACAGCTCTGGTAGAAAGGGGCTTTATGTGTCCCTTTCGTTTTCACAGCGCTTGTCCTTGCAAGTGCCACTTGATTTGTTGTCCTGCAAATGTGCCATGTGGGCGATCCCCAGTTTCTGCCGGAGTGTCAGTCTTCCCCTGAGATTTGTTGGAACTTTCTGAGGCTATTGTGAATTTAACACCCTGAAGGTTCACACAATGCTTTTCATTCAAGATACAGTGGGTACGGAAAGTATTCAGACCCCTTTAAAATTTTTCACTCTTTGTTTCATTGCAGCCATTTGCTAAAATCAAAAAAGTTCATTTTATTTCTCATTAATGTACAC
This sequence comes from Lateolabrax maculatus, assembly GCA_031216445.1. Taxonomy (NCBI): domain Eukaryota; kingdom Metazoa; phylum Chordata; class Actinopteri; order Acropomatiformes; family Lateolabracidae; genus Lateolabrax; species Lateolabrax maculatus. Next base: position 7,383,944 of record CM062207.1, read on the forward strand.
TCAGCACCCCATCTTGACAGAAAAAAACAGAAATGTAGAAATTTTTGCTAATTTATTAAAAAAGAAAAACTGAAATATCACATTGTCATAAGTATTCAGACCCTTTGCTCAGTATTGAGTAGAAGCACCCTTTTGAGCTAGTTCAGCCATGAGTCTTCTTGGGAATGATGCAACAAGTTTTTCACACCTGGATTTGGGGATCCTCTGCCATTCTTCCTTGCAGATCCTCTCCAGTTCCGTCAGGCTGGATGGTGAACGTTGGTGGACAGCCATTTTCAGGTCTCTCCAGAGATGCTCAGTTGGGTTTAGGTCAGGGCTCTGGCTGGGCCAGTCAAGAATGGTCACAGAGTTGTTCCGAAGCCACTCCTTTGTTATTTTAGCTGTGTGCTTAGGGTCATTGTCTTGTTGGAAGGTGAACCTTCAGCCCAGCCTGAGGTCCTGAGCACTCTGGAAGAGGTTTTCTTCCAGGATATCTCTGTTCTTGGCCACATTCAACTTTCCTTCAATTGCAACCAGTCGTCCTGTCCCTGTAGCTGAAAAACACCCCCATAGCATGATGCTGCCACCACCGTGTTTCACTGTTGGGATTGTATTGGGCAGGTGATGAGCAGTGCCTGGTTTTCTCCACACATAGCGTTTAGAATTAACGCCAAAAAGTTCAATCTTCGTCTCATCAGACCAGAGAATCTTATTTCTCATAGTCTGGGAGTCCTTCATGTGTTTTTTGGCAAACTCTATGAGGAGAGGCTTCCGTCGGGCCACTCTGCCATAAAGCCCCGACTGGTGGAGGGCTGCAGTGATAGTTGACTTTGTGGAACTTTCTCCCATCTCCCTACTGCATCTCTGGAGCTCAGCCACAGTGATCTTTGGGTTCTTCTTTACCTCTCTCACCAAGGCTCTTCTCCCACGATTGCTCAGTTTGGCTGGACGGCCAGGTCTAGGAAGAGTTCTGGTCGTCCCAGACTTCTTCCATTTAAGGATTATGGAGGCCACTGTGCTCTTAGGAACCTTGAGTGCTGCATAAATTCTTTTGTAACCTTGGCCAGATCTGTGCCTTGCCACAATTCTGTCTCTGAGCTCCTTGGGCAGTTCCTTCGACCTCATGATTCTCATTTGCTCTGACATGCACTGTGAGCTGTAAGGTCTTATATAGACAGGTGTGTGCCTTTCCTAATCAAGTCCAATCAGTTTATTTAAACACAGCTGGACTCCAATGAAGGAGTAGAACCATCTCAAGGAGGATCAGAAGAAATGGACAGCATGTGAGTTAAATATGAGTGTCACAGCAAAGGGTCTGAATACTTATGACCATGTGATATTTCAGTTTTTCTTTTTTAATGAATTTGCAAAAATTTCTACATTTCTGTTTTTTTCTGTCAAGATGGGGTGCTGAGTGTACATTAATGAGAAATAAAATGAACTTTTTTGATTTTAGCAAATGGCTGCAATGAAACAAAGAGTGAAAAATTTAAAGGGGTCTGAATACTTTCCGTACCCACTGTATGTAGGCCAGCACAGCAAGTTTATTTTGAATAGAATATCACCATTATAAACTTTCTGGCTATTAGTTCTCTTTATGGTATTGTAAATGTAAAAGTGTAATATATTTTCATGAAAATACAGACAACATAAACAGTAGGTAGCATTCACATAATAAAAACATCACACTGAGAAGCTTATACTTCTGTAAGTATTTGTTTATGAAATTGCTGGTTTTGGTCAAGCTGAACAAACAGAATGGCCTCGGGTGTCAAAGCAAGCCTGTTCTCTTTGTTGACAAATTATGGTATAGCGAAACTGTTGATTGGGTTTTTTAACAAGCGAGTGAACCTGAAATGACAGGTGTGCGTAGACAATTTACGAATCCGAAATCAAGTGACAGCTCTATAATCATTTTGCTCTTGAGTCATTTGCAGCTCGCATGAAAATGAAAAATCTCAAAGAGCAGCTAAATATATGGTTATATAATTATTGCACTCTTTAAATTGATTGAAAACTCAGAGGCTCACTGCCACATTTATACACTTTCAATGATTATTGATTGCCTGTATTTGGACTGTCAAAACACTCTATTGTGGAAATGGATAAGGACAATGCAGCCCCTGAGAAAACAGAGGTTTTACACAGGAGGAGTGATTATATACATGCATTTATACATGTATACATATATATGTTTAGTTTGGACAGTTTGCAACAATCTTTTCTTTCCACTAGTTGTTTAGCTTTTATGAAAATGTAATGTATTCTTTATTAATGCACACAATTACATATTGTGCATATTCGCCAGCTCCTTTGGCCTGTATGTGTCTGTGTTGTTTAGTGTGATTCCCTTTGTCCAGTGTGGGAATGGCGTACTCCGCCACTAACATTGAAAACTGCTATTAAGAAAGGTAACTAAAGAGTGCAAATACATTTATTGGCTAAAGCAGAATAAATGCAATTCATAAATAGTACAAAAAAATGAGTTTGACATGATGAAAAGCTTGAGGATAATAACTTTAAACATTGCAAGTTCAATTTCAGTCAAAGTGCATTTATTTCATCCAATATTTCCACTTCTTTTTTCTACTTAAGCAATCTACTTAAACCATCAGAATTTAATGCTGTAGATGAAAGTGCATGTTTCAGAGCTAGAAAGTGACTTAACACTGGGGAAATTTGTATCTATAATGTGATCTATAATATGATCTGACTGGTCAAGCAGCATGGAACTAGTATGACTTGACCCCAAAGACCTCTCCTGACTGATCTCATGCATTTGTAAGATTGCTGTATGTGAATCCTTCTCATCTTTTCTTGTGGTTATTATGCATTTGCTCAGATGTTATAGGATGTTATAGGCTGGACTCTTTTACACAATTATGCAAATGTGCACATTTTTAGTTGGAAACGTGGATGATATATACAAGATTAAGAGGTTTTTATGCAGAAAGCGATCAATATAAAACCTCAGCAGGAGACGGAAATACACAAAACCACAGCTTTAGTCTCTCTAAGCTGTACTTGTCTAGAATCTAATTAGATATGCTAAGAATCACAGTCAATTTCTGACCATTGTTTTCAAGTCTTCAAGCACACTTGGGGGGGAACACCGACACATTTCTATACTCTCCTGCATGTGTGTGTGTGTGTGTGTGTGTGTGTGTGTGTGTGTGTGCAGCAGTGTGAGAAGCCTCTGAGTTGTAGTGGTCATTTTCTCCTTGATAGGAGCCAAAGAGAACAGCTGTCAATGAGAGTGACCCAAATGATAGATAGCCTACTCTGCGGGGCCAGCAAGGCCATTTGAACACGGGGACATTCACTTAGGAAACCCCCCCCCCCCCACTTCTCCTGTAGAATTTATATCCTCCATCCTTTCCCAAATCAAAAGAGGTCTATGTCAGTGTCATTTTCACTACGAGCCTATAGCAGGAACCGCAAGAGGTGCAAAGCAACTTCTGTCTTGAAAACAAATAAGCAGCACAACACAACAGAACCTCCCTATGGGAAAGCCTTAAAATGGATTATCTGTCTTTAAACACCCACACTCCTTCCTCTGTCTCCCTCTTCTTTTCTCGACATCTCCTGTTCTGTGATCCAAATTATAAATCTCAACTGCAGGGTGAAAGATAAAAGTTCCCACAGGAAAACAGCTTTTATGTAAAGAAGGGGGAGCAGTATGTGGCTGTAGATGCAATAGTGGCAGACACTAGAGCTGACTGTTTAACTACCAAACCACACCAGTTTTCCCTCACGCGTGGAATTAAGGTAAATACTCACATGTGACTCTTCTTTAGTGTCACGGCTGCAGTGTAAAATATTCCCAAACTGCAAATGTTTGTGTTATTGCCTTCAGTAAACTGTCTCATCCCTTGCAGAGTTACAAAGACAGCTGCCTCAACTGGCAATAGGAGATTTAAAAAGGATACCCATAGTTGTAGCAAGTTGCAATTGATTGACACATGTGGCTAGCAACTCTATTTCCTTCAGTTTATACCCACTGCACAGCCATCTGACCATACTGTACATTCACCATAACGGCATGAGAGCCAAACATTTCATTCTGCAGCGCTTGTACTCCACCACGTCTTATTTTTCATCTGTACAATAATAGATTTCATGGTGAATGCTGACCCACTTTTTAAAATGAGTGTGCCTCTTTATTCTTGGAAAACATATGCTTTTCCACAAACCGCACGGAGCCTACCTATTATTGGCTCCTCCTAATGGTCGAATTTCGGGGAACATCTCCGCAGGCACAGATTGCTTCCATGGCAACAGGCATAGACTCGCATGAACCAAAGCCCGGCCTTGTTAACCTCAGTGCGGCACCTGACAAGGAAACACGTTGCTACAGTCATAACATGATGTCCGCACTTATGTCTTACTGACTACATGAAATTATTGTACCATGAAAGACACTTTCCTGTTCTTGTCCAAATACTATGAATACCCCTGCTTTCACTTTTTGTTCGAGGAAATAAAAACTATAATGGTACTGCAGCTGTTGTGCATATTTTTCCATGGGAATGTAGGTGGCGCTATCACTTCAAAACAAGTTCTAATGTACATATCTGCAGAGTAAAATGGATTTTAATTCCATTTTGACTTTAAGTGATGATGAGTGTCTGTGGCAGCAGCCTGTTAGATAAATTGCTGTTACTTTTTGACAAGATGATAATGAACCTTATTTAAAACCTGTTTCTCTTAGCTTTCACCACCTCCGGAGTGCCTCATATCCAGTCTTGGCTAGCGACACCAGTTGTTTTATTTTCTTCTTATAGTGTCACTGCTCTTGTTTAAAAATCTGTTTATGCTTGTGTGTTTCCTTCCTGACCTCTATTAACACTTGGCAACAGGAACACCTTCACTATTCATAATGCCTGTCTGAAATAGTGACTGGCCAGCGAGCCGACTGGATATATGCTCTGGCTTCGGCAGCCGGGTCAGACATTTTGCTGACTTCATATCAATCCATAAGTGCCAAGAACTGAAAGAGATCCAAATGTTATAGGAGTGATATCAAAAATTCCTTATAGAGCCAGGCTGCATCCAAGATTTTTCTTCTTTTTTTAAATTTTTTTTTACCCATAACGGTCGACTTTCCTGGCAGACAAGCATTAATGCACCAGATGACCTATCTTAATTAGCTTCGTTGGACACCAGCGCATATTTTGTACACACTTAGATATGAGTGATTTAATGTTTGAATTTTGATTCCAAGGGAGCTGGGAACACATTTAATTACACTGAGTAGGACCACAGGAATGACTCCATATTGAAAGTCTATTTTAATGGCAATCTGCAACACAATCAACAGCCAAATGCAGGTTTTGATAACATTTCAGAATTGGTTTTATTGATTTGCGCTACTAATGTTTTAAAAAATGAAAACATCACATACTTTTAGAGAGATAAAAAAAAAGTTACATAACGTTCATGATGTTTGTTGCATAGCTGGAGCTTATAATTCAGATCTTATTTATAACCCTCAGCACATCCCATATTCCAACTGCTGCCACTGAGGTTTAGACGTAGTCTGTGGGCTCAGGAGCATTGAGTTGCTCCCATTATGTTTGCTCTGTGCCAGCATAAACCTCTCCTCCTCATGCCTTCATAACTCTGTGGGAGTTGATTAATGAAGCATATTTCCAGCTATCAAGCTGGGTGCAAACTGTTCAATTATGCATCTTGGAATCTCCTTATATCATGTTTTAGTAGCTTCGAGAGCTCTGTGGGGCCGATGTGTGTGGGAGGCCTACCCAGAGACAAGCCTCAATAGCGTGAGCTATGTTTGCCTGAGTGATGACCTTTGCCATTGCGACAAATTAAAGTGGAGTGATTGGTGCACTACTGTCAATTTGCTCTTTCATGAGGTCTTTGCTGGGGTTGTCACAGCGATCGTGGCAGGACTCAGTTCACATTCGGCGCTAATCAGAATGCATGACAGGGGCAGGCAAGGAGGCAGCAGGCTCATGCTGTAAACGGTAAAGGAGCCGTTTACAACCTGACGCAGACATCTGTCCTCATCAGGCACAGCTGCTCTGAGACTGCCTTATGATTGTTTGGTTGCTTTTGCAGACACTCGTACCACTTTCATATTTTATATTGGAGTAAGCTATTTGTTATACAACAATCTCTTTAGCTGATATAATTCTTGGTGGATAAAAAGCCTTGGGTGGTGTGCTGGCGGGCTCTGAGAAACAAAACATTCACATCTCAGCAGGTGAAAGTTAAGATTATTATACCTCTTGTAAGCACTAGGGGTTTCAAATTCTTGTTCAGTACTGCTCAAAAAAATCTCCTCAATTAAACTTCAAACAAAATGACAATACCTTTACAAAGGGTAAATAAGAAACTGAAAAGGGCAGGCTACAATCAAAACAAATCCATCTAGTTATTTTAGCAAATACTCGCTTGAATTACTGAAGAAATATTTTCCCAATCGTACAAGTCTTAAAAGATGCGGCAATAATGTCTGCATGTCTGAACAATAACAGCATTTTAAAGTGCAGACAACATGACATGTTAACAGAGATAAGGGAGAGATTTTGCATTGCACAACCACCGCTTTTCTCTCTGGGCATATGTGTTTGTGGTTGGCGAGGATTCCCCTGCGATTAATGTAACAGGTGGGTGGATGGACAAAACAAAAGATCAAATCAATAGTTTCAGCCACCGCTTAATTGCACAGTGGGAGCCAAAGGTTTTTTTATTACGGGCTCTGGTCAAACTTTTAATATACCTCGAGCCTCTGGAGTATGGTGTTCCCGCACACCTGGCTTTGTCAAAGAAACAAAGGCTTTCGCTCCAGTTTTTATACACCCTGTCTTCCAGTAAACCTTAGCAACTTGCAGTTTTCAGGAGAATAGTTTACAAACAGCAGAGAATGTAATGAAGTCACAGTATCTGAATTAAGCCGCTTATGAGATTAGAGTATTCAACCCACCTTCTCTGGTGTGGAAATTATTCGAAAACAAAAGGTTTACCAAGCGAAGAGATTTAAACTGAACTGGAGATTTTCCTCCTCACTTCAAACGTAATGCCATTGAAATTTGTGTGCTGCAAATTAGTAATGCAGTCTCACTTTTAATCAAATGTGGGACTCGGGGAAAAGGAATGCACCTCCAAAAATACTTGAGGTTCAGTCTCCCCCTGTAAGCTTGACATTTTAGTGTTATGGTTATATGCGATTTTGAGCCCTGGATAATTCGACAAAAACAATCAATAATGAGAATATCATGGTAAGGTGTTGAGGATGCTTAGGGAGGCAATCCTACTTTCCAAGTAAAGCACAAGAATGTAATGTGCTCCAAATATGACACAAATGATCCTTGATCTATGATCAAAGATTACACCCAGTGAATGCACCATCGTAAGTCTCATACAACTCACGCAGCTATCATGATGAGGAATTTGAAGCGTGACCCATCAATTTTATTAATCAGGCTTCCCCTGACATATTAATATACTCTCATTAGCTTGACAAATCAGTCAAAGGGCGAGGTTTGGAGATGTACCTGTGCTTGAAAAAGTACATCTCTGTTTGGGTAAACAGCTCGTTCCTTCAGACAGATACATTTATTGGTATCTGTTACTGAAGAGCCAGGCTTCATGCAGATAATGCATGAGTACGACGCATGAGCGGTGGAATGTGTGATAAACTAGGCAGCATCTTAAAAAAACGGTTTCAAATATGCTTAGATATTTAGAGTGTAACAAGAATAGTGCCAAAAATAAAGTTCATGCTGAGGACAACACTACTCCACAGCTGTGCTAGCGGTGTTAAGCTGAATGCTACTGTCTCCAGGATAACATAATACAACTCAAATGACAGTGTAAACATGCAGATGTTTAGCAGGTACAATGTATGCATTCTAAGGTTTGCTTATTTGCACTAAACACAGAATACAGTTGCCAAATTAGTGGGCGGTTTGAAATTTAACCTGATGATGGCACTGGAAGAAAAGCAAATAGATCACCAAAGTTATAACAATTTGTTGTGAGGGGAACATGAATGTCGGTGCCAAGTGTAAATATGCAAATAATATGAAAGTGTAACAGTGCTGTGCAAAGGTCCATCTCAGAACACACAATCTGTCAAACCTAGAAGTTGATGAGCTACTGTTGCACAAGATCAAGTTCCACCTGTCAGCTAGGAAAAAAATATGAATTGCTTTAGGGAGCAGACGATTACCACAGCTGGATGATTTGAACATGTCACTGAAACAGACTGGTCCGATGAATTCTACTAATGCAGAATTTGAGGTAAACAGCATGACACCATGAATTTATCCTGCCAGAGGTATAGGCTTGTGGTGGTGGAGCAAAGTAATTCAGCAGCAATAGAGGTCACAGACTTGGGTCGAGTTACAGTTAATTTAAATGCAGCATATAATATTCTGTTTGTCATTTTCATTTAATTTTGATTATAAATCTGAGTCCCCATTAATTATTAATAAGGAATTACCATTATCATCTCCAAAATGTTGTATGGTTAGCTACTTCTCTTCTCCATCCCAACTTTAAATTGCTGGATTAACTATTATTTACCTTTTTGAAGCCCTTCATACATTAGAAATGCCAATAGGCACCCTATGAAGTAGTCAGTGAAAACCTCAAATTGATATTCTGCCCTTGCCAGTGTGAAGTGTGACTTCTAGTATGACAGATATCTAACAGGTTCCCCCCATAAACACCCAGGAAGCAGCACTTTGAAACTGCGATACAAAAATAAAGACTAGCCTACATGACCAGCTTTTTGACCACGAACACCCTGAAAAACCACAAAAAATAATCTGTAACATGAGTTTAAGATTAACGTTAACTAAGGATAAGCATGAAGCACGGTAACGTTTTCACGTTTGTTGCAGTTATAGAATAATTTACGAGGCAAGTATTCAAGGTATGTAAAATCACTAATATTACTTTGGACTCACGTATTTGGGGACTGAAAAAGTTAACAGCGGGCAAACAACACCCAGCTCCTATACCTTCTGATGCATGAAAGGAAGGAAAGTTAAAAAAACACAGTCTCACCCCCAAAGGTGCAGCACAGTGATCATCCGTGTACAGTACAGTACACAGTATTAAATATATTATGGACATTTTGTGCAAAGGGAAAGTAAAAATATGACTTTCCCCTTCAGCTTTTCATGCTGAAACAAGCTCAGTTGTAGCTGCTCTCATCTAGCCCACACACTCTCTACCAAGAGAAAAGATCTTTTTAAGTTTGAAAAAGGACAAAGAGCTATTGTTCCATATCAACTTGCTTTACATAACTTCAGTTTGGTGTTTGATTTGGATTTGTTTCATGCCAGCCGCTCACTGGGTAGTGTTAGATTCAGAGGTCCTCACTGTCCAGCCTCTTTCCCCTTCAGCAAACAGATGTGTGGGCAAGGAACAAACAAGCTCCCGAAGCTTTGCTCGGTCCATAAATAACCTGTTTGTCTTAATCCATCAATTTTGTGGATGTAGAAACCGGTACCTTTGTAGCATGTGGGGGCTGAGTATTAGCTGGATGTCTGCAGTATCATGATGTATAAGCTCGTTCTTTGAGCAGGGGCCTGGTCCACTACAGGGCTATTATGCCAGGCTAGTGCCACCAATCCATCATGCTTAAGCACTGTACAGCCTATTTCACTTGGCTGCGAGCCACGGTCACCCTCTGTTCACCTATTTCCATACTCAAATCTATGGATGTGACTTATTCATAAGGTCGCGGCGTTCGGAAAAATAGTCAGAAGCGCACAGGGATACATGGGATTTTCAGCTCGACAGTTTGAGAGCTATTTTCTGCATTCACATATTGACATATATTCACAGTGGTGGAAGAAATACTCAGATCTTTTACTTAAGTGAAAGTACAAATATGGCGATGTAACAAAAGTCATTAAAAAGGTACTTAAAGTTTTGTAATGAAAAGTAGGCCCACTCATTATGCAGAAAAATGGCCCCTGTGACTGATATGTTATTGTATAGTATATTATTTGATTGTTAAGACAAAAATGTAAATAGTTTACAAATGTAATGTAAATAGCATTTTGCTGTTTGGTAGTTTAGTCCAGTGGTGTTTAACCTAAGGGTCAGGATCCCTCCAAAGGGTCACCAGATGAATCTGAGGGCCTGTGAGATGATTAATGGGGTAGGAAAGGAAGGAAAAAAAAGGTTCTGCTACACAAATGCTTATTCATTTTTTTGACATTTCTCAAATGTTTCTTTTTTAGTGAATTACTAGATATTTTGACCTCTTTGGGCCTCAAACAATTAATTAATTGAAACCATCAGAGAAATTTAAAGGTGAAGTGTCTCTTTGGTAGAACTGCTAACAACTCATAGACAAGTGAAACATAACAAGGGGCACCAACACACTGCTTTTTTGCCAGACAAAAAGATTGGGAACCACTGGTTTAATATAACACTGCATTTTATTTTATGAACTCATCACATATAGTTGTATTTAAAAGCTCCAAAGTAACTAGTAACAGCTTTGTCAAATAAACGGAGGAGTAAAAATTACCTCAAGATTGTACTTCAGCACGGAGAAATTAATTGAGAGTATTTCCTATTAAAAGCACTAAAACTAGACACATATTTCACCTAAATATGGCACGAAAAAATGGCACATCTGGCTCCACACAGCACCACTATTGCTCGAAGGTGTTTTGGCCCACTTTGGTTACGGAGACACGAGACAAAAACAGACGACATGGTGCCCTCGTCCCACAAAGTCCCCTCAGCGAGTCATTTTACACCCTGAGCAGGAGTCTTATTTTTCCTCTTTCTAATTATATCCTTTTATCAGGCCACCCTGTGATTGGTTTTAGGTGATAAGCAGGGAGTCAGAATGAAAAAAACAAGCAATCGTAATGTTGAGAATTAGAGGGAGAAAACTGCTTTTTTGTTATCTCACCAGGGAGTAAAATGGGAAGTAGAAGTCGATTTTAAAATGTTACGTGAGCATCACTGCAAGGTGACAAGGTGTGGCAGGGAAATCAGCTACCTACTTTGTCTTCCAGGAACTTGTATGTTTTATTAATCTTTGCGAATATTTTGAGATTTTTTTTTTCCTCTTGTGGAACTTTGTTGAAACAGGGGTTGTCTACTTTTATATATATATATATATATATATATATATATATATCAAAAATCTGCTCTGAAGTTTGCTCACTTTTCACGGCAATCACCTCGCTGATTATCCCGCTGAAAGATCAAGACGAGCAGGTTTCAGAGGGGTTTTTCTCCGTGTTAGCAGCCACTCCCACGGGGCCACATTTATGCATAAACTGCTCTTTTTGTGGAAATTTGGAGGGACTGGGTGGGAGGATGTGAGCACAGGTGCATTATTCAAACTATTCCCCTTCACTTAGACATCACTTGGGGTCACATTAGCATTGCTAATAAGTGATGCTTTAAAGGGATGTTGCCAGCCTTCTATGTCTTAATGATTCAAAGGCAAAATGTTAAAAAGCAGGTAGAAAGAAGGCATCTTCTTTCACTATTTCTACCATGGATAAGAGGATTTTGCATGTATTATTTTCTTCATGATGCATGTGGCAATGCTTTTAATAGAATATATGAAAGAAAGCAGGTAAATACTAATTAAAAAGTATATTGTATGCTGTGTAATCTTCCTAAACAGCATGGTGGGGGAAGAGCCATAGAGAAAGAATAAGAGGGAGAGATGGCTCCTTTAGAGACCCGCTGAAACTGTGGAGCCCTTACAGTCTATTTGTTTTTGAATTTTCTCTAAAAGAAACTCCAGATGCCCAGCCTGAGAACAGAATGAAACTAAAAACAGCAGACGCTTGTTTTTTTTTTCTTCTTCTTCTTCCTGCTCTGAAATAGTTGCAAATGGCTTTTCGGTGCCAAGGCACATTGTTAGAATGTTGATGGATGCCAACTGCTTTGGAAATTGGCGAGGAAATGGCTAAGACAAACATCTGAAACAGTGTCTGTAACGGGGCTGTTTGTATATCAAAGATGCACCATCTAAGTGTAATGAGAACGAAACAGATATTAAAATTTAATCCCTCAACTTGTATTCATACAGGTTTGTTGTTGCATGGCTGCTATCCACTTTGTGCTGTTTTACCTTGTTATCCAGCGCTCAGACTCAGAAACTAGCAGCGTGTGGAGAGTGACAAACAGAGACACACTGCCTGCAGGTTTTCCTATATAAAATCCAATAAATTCACTTTTTCAGACATTATATATGGTCTCACAAGGTGTTTTCCTGAATTCTCTTATAACCCTATTAAAATACAAGAATGTTCTAAATCCAACTATAACAGCTAACGCACAAACCAGCAGTTTTCTGTTAATCAGCTTGGTGCCTGTTTGGTATTGTAATTAATCCTTTACAGCCAGGAGTGGTCAGCAGTGTTTGGTGCAAGCATGACCTGGACTTCCTTTCTTCTCCTGTTTCCCGTCATGACACTTTATTTTCTCGTCCTTGCCTGAAGTGTCTTTCCAGCACAGTCTATAGGGGTCAATAATGAGTCTCTGTCAACACTCTAAACACACCCAAACTCTTTCTTTCTCTAAAATGAAGCAACAGTAAATAGATGCAAATTGAAATAATTTTGTCCTGCCTTTATGGTGAAGTTCTGAGAGCTGCTTTGCACCCTTATGACTTTGCACTCAAGTGACAACACATCCAAGGAAGAATAATGCAATTTGTGCAGTGCCTGCAAAATAGTGCTGGATGTTAATGTGTTTTTATGTGTTACAAACAGTTTTCGGGAAGTATTTTGGTCTCTTCGCATGGAGTGATTATTGGCCATTTGTTGGAGGAAAAAAAACTCTCAAAAAGCTCCAGAGTGGAAGGTCTGATAAATAACTGTTAGTGGAAATGTAAAACTCATGTCTCATCTGTCATATTTTTGGGATTTTGCCCCAAATCAAACATTTTGGGACATCTGGATGTAATCAATAAATGAATTTGTATAGCTGGGTAAAAGGCTTACAGAAATAATAATTATGTATAATATATTTATGCCCTGAAGCTTACAGCTCAATTATTGTTACAGAAATAGTCCTTGTACACAGAGTTTTAAGAAGAGAATAAATTTAAACCATGGATCAAATTACAGTTAAACCGACAGAAAACATGCAATTACATTAAAAAAAGATGGAAGAAGTGGCTTAATTAAGGTAATTAAAAACATATCACAGGCCCAAATTGGCTTATTGAAATTGCACCACTGATGTGTAATTACACTTTTGTGATGACAATGACCCTTTTTTTCCCTTTCCTCTTGTCTGTACTGTGTCCTTTTATTGATTGCTGCTATCACTATACAGTATTTTATTTGTGCTTTTTATGACTGATGCCGACACTATACAGTATTTTATTTTTGCTTTCCTAAGATGACCATTAAAACTTAAAGTGATTAAAGTGGGATACTGGTCAAAACCTATATAAATTGAATGTATATAATATAATATAATATAATAATATATATAAATAATATATCTTCATTTCTCCTTTTACAATTACTGCAAGCAACATAATCTCTTACTACATAGCATGGTATCACTTATTCCATTTCAAATATTTAATAATAATAATAATTTAATAATAAAAATGGCTTCAAAGGTCCATGGGTCAAACCAGGCTTCATTAGTGTAATGTACTTGAGCGTGACTCTTAAACTTATTGCGGCATGGTGCACCTTTATTATTTATTTGTCAAGAGCAAATCTGCCAAATGATCTTTGAAAATTGTACAATTTCTATCAATATTTATGTGTAGTTCCAGCTCCAGTAAGACATGAAAGCCAACATTTAACCCAGTGTATCAGCACATCAAACATAACATGAATTCCTAAAGAAAAAGATGCTTTGCACTCGTCACTGGCCCATTGTAAAATAAACATGGAGCTCCCTTCTAACATAATGGTTGCTGTTAGTAAAGCAGCTCTTATGTGTACAACAAAAGGCCTTTTGAAACACTCTCAAGAGCAAGTCTGCTAAACACTTAATTGTAGAAGAAATGCACAGTGAATGTTTGGGACATTTTACTCAGAAAATTGAAGAAAAACGGAAGGAAAATGAGGGCTATAACAGAACCATGTAAGAAAAAAAATACAATGGTATGAATGCCCAAGGACAGGTTATAGTGTCCCTGCTATCTGGTAGATTGATAGCTGAAAAATCCTGGATCTGTTTACCACGCAATCATCATGGGACCTCGTTTGCACAAACAAATCTGAAAACAGCATCTGAGAATATACTAATGGCTCATGCTTGCAAGGCCCACACAGGTCAAATCGATGGGATGCTTTGGCTTTGAACACTCTTCTAATGTATTGCCAAGGGTTTTCCCATGTCACCCAATTTACAAGTTGGGAGATTTGTATACGCCGATAAGCCAGAGCTAAAACTTTAGATTTTCTTGCTTTTGCTCATTCTAAAATGTTCCTTGATAGAACATTAAAAGAAAATAAAACACGGAAACATATGCTTTGGTGTGGGACAAATGCCAGCTGATCTTTCTTTGATGTGTTATTAACACATCTATTGGCATATTTTATGTATTTACTGTAAAATATGAAATCTAAGATTGACAACCGTGTACAATCTATACATATGCATACCCAGAACTCGCATATCCTTACCTGTGAGAAGTAAGTACCAGAGCTGGAGAGGTTATGAGGATTATAGAAACTGCACAGTGGAAATACATTAAATTTGGTTGAGCATTAGAAGCCACAGTCACATTACCTTTTCTCACAATACATTTAGTAGTTTTCACTTGACCACTGTAAAAAAAACTGTGTTTTAACCTCAGTAATCTTCATGAAAGAAAATCTGTTTCTCAGACATCAGCATGAACCTTTCTTACGCCTGACTAACCAAACATCACTCGCCAAGCTGTCATTCATCTTTGCTTTTGATTTTCACACTGTTTCTTTTGAACTATCCATCAAAATCGCTTAATGGAGAAATCTGAGGTGAAACATAAGCAATGCAGTTACCAAATCGTGTCATTTTAACACCTAAAGTGGTTTAAATAATTGATAACAAGGATTTCCTGTGGTGGTTTTAAAAAATATGACTTCATTAAAAATATATTGAAGCCGCTGTAGGTGACTTTTGACCACTAGGGAGCAGAAAGAGTCCAAAACAAACTTACAGCAGCACACCTTGATGTATCATTTATCAAGTTTATGGCTCTTACGTTACTAGACAACTGCCTACTTACAAATTTATCAGAAACACAAGCATTACGCTACAGTAGTTGCTGGTTGTATCCCTGGTTTTTCTGTGCCAACTCCTGGGAAAATCATCTGGATCTTTGGCTTGCTTATTGTTTGGGGGTGTTCACCGGTGGGATCAGCAGTACAGTTCTGTATTCGATTATAGGAGCTGAAAAGAGCTCCTGGGTCTTGGACTCCCACAGATAGCTTGTTCCTGTTGTGCTCCAACCAGGCCTCCAACTGAATTTGAATTTTCTGACCCTAATTAAATTAAACATATGGCAGGAAGTGCAAGACCAAAATCCAAGCTTTAAAGTACCCCCCCCCCCCTTTAAAACCTGTTGATGAGATGCTACATCCACGTCTGTGACCTTCTACGGCTCAAAGTAAAAAGAAGAAGAACTGGCCAGGTAGCAATAATAGCTGCCGTGACTGAATAGAGAAGAGATCTACAGCCCTCAAACTTAATCAGCGGTAATTCCCCAGACAAAAATGGAAGAGATTAATCCCTCAGAGGAAGGTAAGTGTGTTAAAAAGGAGGGCACTGCTTGTCAGAGATAAAAGATGGTCCGAGATGACAAGTGCAGGAAGAGGCAGGTGCTGCTCTTCTTTACTTAACTGGTAGGTTTAATTATTATTATTTATTAGCCACTGAATCAAAAAATCCTCCAAATTAAACAACAAAATACAATATACGCTGCATGCCCTAGAACGACATATAGAAGCATTTTCTGATATGACTGATATGGTTAAGGCTGGGTTAAGTATAGACACAAACATGACTTGGTTGGGTTAAGAGTTTGGATTAAAAGACATACTTTGTTAAGGTTAGGGAAACATTGTGGTTTGGGTTTAAAATTACTAGTTCATCTTCGTCAAATTGGTTACAATAATGAACACGTGGTTAAGGTAAGGGAACAATCACAGTCATGCTTTGAAAAATTGGGTTAGCTTTTAACAGCTGATTTGATTACTTTTTAAACCTCTCTGGCTTGGCCTGTTGATTTAGGTTAAGCATTTAATTGCTGTTATTAATTAATATACAGTATGTGCATTTCAACGGAATGTATTAGCTGACATCAGTTCATAAAATCTTTTTTATATTGGCAGAGGCAGTACCATCTCTGTAGACACTGTTGCTGGTTATTTGTTATTGTAGTCCCTTTAGTAGTCTCAGGAGGTCAGTCCAGCGTTGTTTGTTTGGCAGTTTGGGAGCTGCTATCAATCTAGTGACATTAATGCAGTACTGAAACACACTGTTGATGTCTTATAAATATATGGATAAATACTTTATTTTAGTGTTTTAGTGTTTGAGTGCTTAACACTAAACGTGTTGCCAATATAATTAAAAAAAGCATGAATCTGACACATTATCACAATTATAATATAATTAATCAAACAGTACTGTTTGTTTGAGTGCTTCCCTATCAACAGTCAATTATTTAGAAGTTACTCTTAGCAGCTGTATAAAAAAAAGTCTTCCTTAAAGCTGTGCTTTAAGTATTATGTGCATTTCTAATATTAAAAAAATGTATCAGTAGTAAGTAAGTGGTTTTGGCTGTTATTGCCACGAGTGTTGCCCACCCTCAGTCCTCCCAGCAAGAGGAAAATTTGCTCAGTGATGAAATATTCATAGAAATGTTAAGGATTCAACTTATGAAGTAATTTTCTTTACTTTCGTTTCAAGTGTGTCTTGAATTTCTGGATGCTTTGAAGTGAGTGCTTTTTCTATTTGTATGTGTTGAGAGAGTGACAGAGCGCACACATGTACACATGGTACTTGAGAGTCTCTCAACAGCCCCATTCGCTCCTCGGTGTCACTCATTTCCCTTGCTCTGCGAGTTTTCGCTTCCCTCGCGGACCCTCGAGGATCCAAAAAACCTGTGGTTTATGTACACTTCATATCTCAGCTGCAATCGTCTGAGAGGGACCTGGACTGTTATCCCAGCAGAGAACAACACATCATTTTCTCCTGTCAAGCCTTCTGTTAGGCCTCATCACAGAGAGCAAGCACTCAGGATCCATGATATTATTAGTCTCCCAGGGAAGGTGGTTCATTCAATTTTCCCCACAACATTGCGCTGTAGCAAGGTCCTCCAGTGTGGAGCTAAAAAAAAAAAAGTGAGAAATAGGAGATAGTGCCGAAGCACAGCTTGTGTTAATCTGCTGTCTGTGTTGAGAGGTATATCTTGGAAACAAGGTGATCCAATATATGATCTTTACAGACGATCTGTGCAACATGTATGGAATATTTTCCTCCACTGCCCACTCTTTACAGAGTCTTATATCTGCTGATTTCTGAAGGTTTGGTGGAGGAATACTTGTGCTTTTTTAGTGCTAGGCTGGAACCACGGTGGGATCAATGGGAGCTCTCAAGTCTTCCATACAATGCTGAGACACGGTCAGGGAGATTCTCCAGGTTGATACTTGGTACAAATATTTGCACCTCAATAGAAGCAGAAAATGTTGCTTGCAAACAACTTCAATGAAAGCAACTTGATTTTTTTTTTTCTTCCAATCTGGACCTCGGGTCCAATCTGAGGCATCTGGAACATTCAGAAAAAAGGTGTTTCTGCTGTATTTCCAACAGGGCTGCACAGTTCAATCCCACTCTCACTTTCAAAGCCCAAGGCTTAATCCCCTCACCGGTGAAGGCGTTTGTTTGAGGATCGCCCTCACCGCTGGCGCCCGCCTCTCCGTCCTTGCCATGCCCTCCAAAGGCGTACTGGCAGATCTTCACTCAGGATTCCTCTTTAAAAAAAAGCCTTTTCTCCCAAGCCTTACATTGCCCCTCACCCCATCGTCTAATTTATTCCTCCTGAACACTTGGAATACGGTTTTGTTTTGTTGACAGTCGGCATGTGGTATCCCATGAAACACACCGCTAAATGTTGAATTTACCCAAAACTCCACTGAGGTCACAAAGGCCTAAATGTCAGCAGTCAGCACAAACAAAGAATTATACCAACTTAGTTTGCCTACTTTATTAATAAAAAGTGGTACAATGGTTTACAGGATTTGTTCAAAGATGCAGAACCATGGCCATCATGTTGTTATTTTACATTATAAGGGGGCAGTAAATGGGTTTGCTTTGATGAACCTTTGCAATAAACTCCAAGCTATTTTTAAAGGCCACTGTCCAATAAGGAATGATGGTACACTAAACAGTGAGAGCTTATTCATTAGAATCAAATTGGGTGTAAATTATATTGACCTTTCGTTTTCAAGATACTACATAGGAGATGAAGAGAATGGAAAATAAAAAATAAATAATAAATAATAAATATACATTTATGTATTTATGATATCTCTTCATACAGTAACCCATTCAACCCTTGAAATGATAGTTTGATAAATTAATCATAGTCAAAAGGTCCAAAAGATCACAATCATTCATAAGGTGGAACTAAACTATAACAAAACTATAGTAAGCACTAGAGATTCATTATATGTTGAAAAGCTGTTGTTTATTTCTTATAGTTTATTTAATTCTTTGTTTAATTTAAACTGATCACATTATAAATGATCTACAAAGAGGTCTTCATTCAACTATCGATTGGTTCTGTCTACACTCACATGCCATATATATATATACACACAGTTTGTAAGTTTTGAAAGAATCTGAGTTATGTTATTTTGTCCCGTTTCATATGTCTGTCCTGATGATATCAAGAATAATGGTGGTCTAGTCTTGCTTGAATGCTTTTGCTTTTTCGATTCCTTAATCACAAAGCACTCTCTCTTGTTTCATGGGCATCATCAGTGACTTCATTACCAGCGCTTAGACAAGTGTGAGCAGTTATAAATCTCATCTGTGCTGTCCGCCAATCCCAACTGGCGGATATGATTGTTATCCTTTGAGAAATTTCCCTGATGCCTAATGAGGCATTTAAGCTGCTGCGGTTGCCCTCAGAAAGAAAGTAGGGCTAAGAAAAAGGAATAATGTCCTCATTCAAATTTGACACACTTGAAGTAAAATGCTGAGGTTATAAAAGTGAGAAGTGTGTGAGGGAGACACAGTCTTACAAATGATTTTCACTCCTATTCAGCAGTTTCGGACCAAACGGGTATTAGACATTGGACTTTTCTATTAGATTTAAGCCTAGCTTCTCACCAGACAGCAGAGAGAAATCCCCCAATGGTCCGTGGAATCAGGGAAAATAATCTCAATCCTTGCATCATTTTTCATCACTTTCCACTGCTAAGAGCAGGCACCCAATATTATTTTTTGAATGAATATGAATATGAAATAAGAAACAATCCAAATGTAAATTAAACTTTCAGCATGATCTCTCCTCATGACTTATTATGATTCAAAAGATAAAAATTTCAACTGCAAGGACGGCTTTTTTGGAATACTTATGCTTTTTCTATATTTAGTTGACCACTTTCTCTTTTTAAATAAGCAGTATAGGCAAAGTAAACACATTTCTTGTCGACAGCCCAGATAATATGAGTTCCTAATTCTTGAAAATCTGGCTGACTCACACACACACTATAGGGGATAGAGCAGGAGAGGAAGGAGGAGAGCTGCCAGTGATTGATCGCTGAGCTGTCGAGCGGAGCTGCGGAAGGGGGATTGGAAAAGCTCGGATTTGAGAATATGCCAATAACTCATTTCCAAAGAAATAAGCATCAGTTGCATTTACAGCAAATCAGAGATGCACGGAAAAGGCAAACATGTTCATTTGTATCTACAAATGCCTGACAATTCTACATTGCACAAGGCAATCAAGTGATAAAATCACTATTTCTGGCTTGATAAAGGCAGATGTGTTACAGTGGATCACAGCTATACAATCTGGGTGGCAATTTGATACTTGTTCTTCTGTTGTTTGGTTAAAATATCAGGATTATGAAAATGAAAGGATTCAGTTGGAATATGATTCCTGTAGAGCTTGTTATACATTAAACATTAATAGCAGGTTGCAGTTACAGTAGTGATGTATACTTGGCAGCTTCAGAATATGACAATACAGGAGGCCTCTGGAGTTTAATATTTATTCATATTCAAGCAGGAAGCATTTTCCTGCTTGTGCTTTACATTATTTTTTATACCCGAGGGCTTTTAGCAGGACCATGTGAACACATGGACACTCCGTCTATATGCAATCAGATAAGCCTAACTACTGACACAGCTGGCCTAGCTGTGTCCAAAGGTTTCACAAAAATCCTATTCCTTTAAAAGGACAGGTTTGATATTTTGGGAAATATGCCTTTTCACTGTCTTTCCGAAAGTAGGATGAGAACTTGTCGTTTTAATGCTTTGGTTTTTGTATCGTTCGAACAAACAAGATATACATGTAAATTTGTGACCTTAAGATGTTCTAGTAGGGAAAATGTGTTACCCTTTGACGGAGCCAGAGTACGGACATGAAACTGGTATCAATGAAAGTGGTATCAATCTTCTCACCTAACAAGTTACTACAAACTATTCCTTAATGTATCTTCTGGGTTGGTGTTCAATGAGTCAACTTGTCCCAAAATTCTGAGCATTTAACTGTAACAATATAAGATACAAGTCGAAGCCTCAGAAGTGGGTCCTTGGATTTTCTTATTCCCTGTTTTATTTATCCCTGTATTTCCCTCTTTCTCTTTCTGGTGATCCCACAGACTTCTGGGTTGTTTGTCTTGCAGCAATCTGAGAATCTGAGCTAGTGCTCAGTGAAGCAGCTCAGTGTCTGCCCAGTATCAGATGCAGCCATGTGGCTCTGAGAAACCTTTTTCCTCACACAACAACAGTTTTGTTTATGCTTGGGTAGAGTCTTGACACCATACTGTAAAATAGGATTATGCAATCATACAGGTAGCGAGGAATGTTTTGCCATCTGCTAACCTCCACTGAATCATCAAACTCTTTTGGACAGTAAACAAGAAAAGTTCTAATTGCGATTTGGACAAACTGAATTTTGTTGAAGACTACTCTATTACTTTGGTGGCAGGGTTTAATCCCTCTTAGGGTCATGTTTTGAAATAAGTATTTGACAATGTCTTTGAGACAGTTTTTGACAATATTTTGTCATGACCTTTTGAATGCTCCGGGGTTCAAAAACTTGCTTTTGAGCCACTGTTGCCTCCGAGTTCCCATCAAGTATTTTGTGCATGGCACACTATAGATTGTAGTTACATTATACTTTGAGAGGCAGAAACCAGTCAGTACTCTTATACACTTACTTGCCCCAGGTTTTCAATATGTCAATTACTCTGGTGGTTATTTGAAGAAACCTAGCCACAGTAGGGCCCCTCTACAGTATATACTGTATACAAACATACAAGTGGAAATGACCCAGTGTTTCACTGTGATCTGTAGTCTGAATGGTAAAACACGGGTTTATATTGTGATTATTAGAGCCTTACTGATACAGGATTTTTTTTTAGCTAGACTGTTACCTGATATAAAGGTCATAAATGTATAAAAATGCCTTCACTAACCATTTAAGTAATGAAAACTTTGTTTGTATATCTAACTATATAAGTGATTACCAGCCAGTATTTACTGTCACAGGGATTGTATGTGACAGAGGTATTACAAAGCTGAAACCTGGCAACAAGAAAGAGACAAACAAATTCTGTTTAACGCTTTGCACGAGGTCATATTACAGCAAGTCAATAACACTGATAATATTTATGAGTGCATCCTCGAAATGTGTGCCATATTTACAGTAACCGTAGATGTAACATCTGCTGTGGCACTGAGATCATGTTTGTCTCTCACAGTGAAAGACTCCCATAGAGTAGAAAAGTCCACTCAGCCAACTAAAGTACACTGTAGTAAAAAGCATAGAAATGCATTACAGTATGATAATTCTCCTTCACGGCATTTTATATTCAGCAAGACACAGGCTAGGATAACAAAATAATACTGACACATGGGTCAGTTTACATTCTGAATTTCTTCAACTTGAGTGAATTAGAATATAATACGTTATGATTATAAGTAGAAATAGATTGCATTTGACTTGAAAGAAAAGAGGAAAGTTCTGAGCCTTAATTCCTCAGAGGAAATAAATGTCTGTATTTTTATCCATTTCATTTCTCTTTAAAGGCCCTTTCCATTTCCCTCCGGAGGAAGAACAAAACTTGTCAAATATGATTTGTTGACGGGTTTCTTCATTTCATCCTTTAAACCTTCACAGCTTATATATCTTTGAGCCTTCAGACTGGGTTATCTGTATTGACAACATGGTGAGGGTTTCCAAATATAAAGACCATTCATAGTCTGTAAACGCACACAACAATGACACTTGTTGAGTGTTGGCATTTATCCCTTTACCAAATGATTGCTCAAGTAATTTCTTGGCTCTGATAATGCCCGGAGGTCAACATAGTACATACCGAGGGCATGGGGTGATGGAAATGTCAGGATCACCAAGCAATGAAGGGCACAGATACAGTATATATGATTCAGACCAGTTTACCCACATGGCTTTGTTACTGTATCTCCTACACTCCCACACAGCATCGCTGCACAAACCCGATAGTCCTGTGAGTCAGAGTTGATGTAAACAACAAGAGAGCTTCATGTCCAGCCAGAGCCTAGCAGGAGAATGGATATCAACCTAGCGACATGTGATTTGCATAGACAGCACAGAGGGATTAGGGTATGATCTGTAGCGTCTCAGAAAGAGGCAAAGCAAAAAAAAAATGTGTTGCTGTAATTCATGAGCACCCCGAGCTCTCAGATTTGTTTTCATGTGATTCCAACCAGCAAATCCCGATCAGACAGTTATCCTGATAGGAGAAAAACATCCCGGCTTCACATTTAAATATCTGCGGCCCCAACTTTTATCAATGACAGACAGACAACGGCATGTCAGGCAAGCATCATCTGGTATTATGTTCTCCTCTGCTCCGTATCTGTGAAGGCTGAGTCGCAAAACAAACAACAGGTCTCTCAATTTCTCTTTCACACTTTTTTAGCCTGCTTCTTTTTTTTTATTTTTTATTTTTTAATTTCGTGTTGCCCTCTGACAGGCCTGCCGGGAAGTCTTTTTTTTTTTTAGGAGGAAGATGAAGTGTCTATCTGCCCGAGTGTGTTTTAAAAGGCGCAGACGAGGCTGACATTTTACCTGCTCCTGCTGCGCCAGCTGAAGGGGAATCCCCAGTGGCACCTTGTCGAGCAGCCATGTCAATTGTTTGTTTGCATACTGAATAGCTCCGGGCGCTATGTTTTTCTAGCTCGGAGAATAAGCACCTGATCACTACCCGTGGACCGTCAGAAAATCCGTATGCCAACCGAGAAAAATTCGCTGGGATAAACAATCATGTAACTGTCATTGAAGGTAAAGGAATACATCCGCTGGGTTACAGAAATGAAGTGGCAGGGAAAGGCTGAAATTAGAAGGACACGGAGAGAGTGCCCCTCCCTTTGAATGTGCTCAGCATTGACACATCCCACATCTGAAGGTGAACTGGTGGATATGGACACTTCATCTCATAAAGAGTACAATGCACCGGAGAAAAGTTGTTGCGTAGCTTACTTAGCAATATTATTGCTCTTGATCTCAACTAAAAAAGGTGGTAACGAAGATGAAAAGCAACTTGTCATAGAGCTTTTACTTTATTGTTGCTGCTGATAAGGTCAAAGATTGTGAAACCTCAACATGAAAGTAATTCCTGTCCTTTAATATGATAATAAACTATTTTCAATTAGTGTTTACCCTGAAGCTTAAAAGCTAAAACTTTCTAAAAGGGTTGAAAAGGATGATAAGTGAGAGTTGCAAAGTGAATATTAGCTTGGAAAGTTACCAATGAGGACTTGGTGGTGAGTGTGAGTCACCAAATCAATCGCAACGTTTCTCTTTCTGGTTTCGAAATGAAAGGGCTTTTGAAAATCAGTGATAGCATTTTAAAAAAAGACCACAATTCTTGCCAGCAGCGGACAAACGTAATAACACACTTTCCGCAATAGCCCTTTCTTGTGCTTTAGAAAAGTTTGAATTGAGCTCTTTGTGAATTTAATAAAAAAAACTTTAATATGACCCTATGCCAAGCCACGGAAGAACAATCTTCATATCCGTCCAGCTATTTACTGTTAATGCTTTGCTGGTACTAAACCCTCTTCTCAGTTAATACTACACAATAAGACATAGCAGTCGTGCCTTCCACACTGTCTTCTCTGCTCCGGGTTACACATTGTGACCCCTATTTTCTTATTTGCATGTGTAGCAAATTGAATCTCATGGGTAGCCTGACTGCATCTAGGCCACTCATAGTGACTTTAAGGAACAGCAGAGTGCATTTGATTGATTCCCTCATGACAAGAAATATTACTCCGCCATGACACGGGTAGCAAAACTAGGCCTTAGAATGTTAACTAAATATACATATAAAACAAACAGGCTGTATACTGACACTTGTGATATATCCTATAAAATTCTCTAAAGTTAAAATACATGCTAAGACCCAGATAAAAACGTAAGCTCCCATAAATTGTGCCACGTGTGTATGATACATGACAACCTGTCTTTCCCTTTGTGGCAGCATGTTGTAAATATACACTGCATCTGCTGTAAGTAAACCAATTTACATCCCTTGCACAGCTCTTGCATTTTTTTTTTTTTTCACAGCTCCAGGGAGAGAGCTATATGGTTGGTCCACCGGGCTGCCAGCTACCTGTTCCCTCGGGATAAATCCTAGTGCATCTCGTCTCAAAACGCTACTTAGATAGGCCCTGTGGGACGTGAGCCTCTGAGGGGCCCTGTCTGCGGGAGGAAACACCCGCTTCTCTTTTTGCTTGGCTGCATATGAGGAGAAAGAAAAATGACAACCTGGATCCATGTTGATGTTCTTACAGCATATCTTTTTTACGACCAAATTTGAAAACTAATTAAGCATATTTTTTTTTTGTTCTCTTCCTAATCAGCTTTCCAGTTTTTGGCATGAAAATATATTTCAATATTATGTATTTTCTTTTTTGACGGTAAAAAAATGGAACTTCCAAAGAGCACATTAAATGTAGATTAGAGCCTATTTTATGACGATGGCCGAAGATGTTTAAGTTAGCGTTCCAGAGTCAAGTGAGACATTAGATGTTATATAATATATTATATTGACAAGTGATAGTTTGACATTTTGGGAAGTATGTTTATTTGCTTTCTCGCCAAGAGTTAGGGGAGAAGATCGTTACCAGCCTAATGTTTGTACATTAAGAATGTAGCTAGACTCCGGCGGGTGTTTAGTTCAGCTCACTATAAAGACAGGAAATGGGGAAAAAGAAAATCGCTTTTGTTTGTTTCCAAAAATTCTTAAAAAGAAAACAAACAAACAAACAAAAAAAAACAATTTGCCATTTTACGAGAGGTTTAGTGCCAAATTTCTTCTTGGCCTGGAGCAGCGGTCGGGTAGCCAACGGAGACCCAGAGTCAAATTGATGTTTTTACACTTTGTCTTTATTAACTTTACACAAAGCCAGGCTAGCTGCCTCCACCCGTTCCCAGTCTTTATGCTCCAGCTACTGTACATATAAACCGTGCAGACTTGAGAGTTGAATCAATCTTCTCGTCCAAATCTTGGAAAGAAAGCAATTAAGCCTAATTTCCTAAAATGCCCAACAGTTGCTTTAATTGTTGCTTGTTGGCATTCAAATTTTGCAAATGCCTAAAACCTGTTAGTGCTCGTGTCAACTAGTTAATTAAAACTGTCCAGTATCAACTCTCCTTTTAGCTGTTTTCGGCCTCTACCAATTACAACACTACAGCGCCACTATAGATTATAGTCGCTTTAATTAATATTTAAAAATCAAAGAGGGTAGGAAGATGTATAAAGTATTAACAACAATAAAACTAAAATGTGCCTTCCAAAGTTGCCCTGCTCCTCTTTTTTATTATACATTCTCGTTTAAATGCCGACAACGTAGTTGCAATTATTCAAAGCATCAACTTTCTCCCCTTGCCTACTGATGCTCAGCACTCCTCTCTGCAGTTCAGTTGCGTGATATCTCCCAAGATAATTTGATGGGAAATTTATTTCATTCACACATCATACCACACTGGCTGTAATTAATTGTTCTGCTGTTCGGTGTACAATAGTTCACTGACTCCTTTGTGTGACTACAGGCTTGTTACCGTTCCGTGATATGTGGTGCCATGCTGAAACTGGTAACAGATGCTGCTGTCACCTAAAATGTCCACCTAGATGACTCCAAAACAAAGAATCCCTGGAATGAATAAACAGCGGCCTTTATTAATGCATTACATTTTTTTTTTGACAGGGAGCCTTTTCAGTGAAATATTTGAAATTCATCTGATTATATTAGAGCTGTAAGTGCATAATTTAGTACTTCCATGTTTTTAGTATTTGGCATATCTTGGAATATTGGCCCACATATATCAAGCTATAATGCAGTAAAATCTGATCTTTAATGGGCATATGCTTGTTTCTCAAACCCTGTTTTTATCTTTTCCATCTGTTCTAACCACAACTCCCAGCAAACTTCAAGTCTGCTCCAACTCTCAGTTCTTTTAAATGAGGGCTTAAGACTTCTCTGTTTGGCACTGCATTTTATTAATTTAAATGTGGGACTGTTTTTCAAATTTTAGTAGCTGCACCATCATTTTTATTCTACTGTTTGTCTAATTGCATCTTACTTATTTCTATATTTTATTTTACTGTTTTTTTCTATTTATGTGTATTTATGTATTTTAATGATGATGTGTGTTTCTTTTATACATTTTGTAACGCATTTCTCTCTTAAAGCACTTTGAATTACCTTGTTATATCACAATAGTACAGTAATTCCACTCCATATTAAGGTTTTAAGTTTAGCTGAGAAATTTCATATTTAATATATTTTGTGAATTTGCATTACAAACATGCATAAAAAAGCCTACTTATAAATGGTAAAAATGCAAAATGCACAAGGTCTTTATTCAACTACAGTGCATAACTGGGTTCGATTGCTAAAAACTATTGCTGGATCCCACATTGACAATACTGCATGTCGATAGCATATCAATTTTAAACGGCTATAGGACGAGTGAACTGAACATGTGTAAAATTGGTGGAATGCACCATCAAACATATATGTCAAGACATAATATGGGTGTGAAGAGTTATACTCAAGGGTGGAAGTTGTTTGTTACAGGAAATGCCTAAAGCCAGCAGGGTTTTCACCTTGACTGCTGTGTTTGGGGGTGAGAACACATCACAATTTGCAGCTATAATGAATCTAATTCCATTGCCCTTCATACTCCACAGCTCCCTTTAGTTGAGAGTCTACATCTGAATACTTTGCCAGTTTGTTGACTGATGCTGCTTTGCCAGAGAAATACACATTGTCCTGCTGATAAACATGCTCTACAGTAGAACCTTCATTCTTCTTCTTTATGGAATTGGCTGAGGGATGCCTGATACTAAGCCCTGAGCCTTGCTGCCGTTGTTGCAACTGTCCTACAGTCGGTATTGCTATTGTTAACAGTAAAAATCAATAAATTACCCATTGCTGATTATTTTTCTTAGGAGGTGAGTATTACTAAGTTGATATTCTATAAGAAAAGTACTTATTATGAAAATGTTGGGTTAAACGTTTATGTCTTGGTTTTCATTTCATCAAACTGTTTTTATTCTAGTTAGTGCTATGAATTTATACAATACCAGTTCACTGTTTAGCACTATATAAGTTGGACAACGCATAGGTGCCATGATATGATATGTTGCCAAAATATATACCATATGGGCCAAGAAATACAGGCTAAATAACAAAGAGATAAGTCTGGCAAGATAAGTGTTATGATTCAGAGGTGATGAAAAGCAAACCAACAATACAATAAGCCCAACAAAAAAAACAGCCTTTGAAACAGTAGAAAAGACAGCTGGAGATAGTTCACCAGGAAGAAATGAAAAGATGAAATCACAGCTATTTAGTATCATGTGCTCAAGAGTTGTATCAAAACAATTCAGTATACAAAAGAAATCTTAAGCTATGAATACAAATACACTGATTGGAAAAGGCAATTGTTACCCTCTTAAAAACACAGATTTGAAAGCGATTCGGTCTGCAGCAGAATGACATTTTGTAAGATGTTCGAATTTTTCCAGGTTACAAAAACAGATTAATTCTATTCTCTGCTCTCCCATCTTGTGTTGCACTTTGTAAGGCCTCACTGTACTGTGTGGTTTGTCTGAACTTAGACATCATGAGAACAAAAGTTGCAGCGCCCTTGGGCACACACGTAAAGGGACTTTGTCACTGCCGATGCTGAGCTGCAGATTCATTGTTCACTGAAGCAAATCTGACAAAAAGGAGTGAAGGTCAAGAGGAAGACAAGCCAATGCGGGAATGGAGCATTATATAAGGTCTGTTAAAAACGTAATATGACTGAAGTGACACAAATTATTAAGAGGGCCGTCTCATCGGTGCGTTCCGATGTAGGCAAAGTTCACAACAGGGTTTTGGTCCCCTGCCATTATGGACTGTCATCGGAGCAAGGATGACGAGAAGGGACGTCTCTAATTAGCCCTTGTCAGCCAAATGACATTGTAATCACGTGTTTCTGGTAATTACTTTACTTTTACGATCACTCTGCTCATCTTAGGTTGACACGATAGCACTTGCCACTAAAATGAACCTCTTTAAATGTATTTGGAGCTTACTGGCTAAAGTGGTAGAATGAGGGGGATGTGTGTGTGTGTGGGGGGGGAGTAGCTCCCTCGATCCTCCACTTTCAAGCCCTAAGGCACCCTAATGTGAAAAAAAAATCCTCTCATTTTATCACCTCCAGTGCATAAAATTGAGAGGTGTGTGGTGTATTTACGTGGACTAACAGAGTCTTGACACTGGCAAGTCTGTACTTATCTGTTTGCACACCTTTTAGGTGGCTTTGGTTGATAGCCCTGCCTTCCTGAACTTCTACCAACTGAGCTGGTTATATGTGAAATTAAAAAGGGAAATTATTAAACAGCCGGCTGAAGCTAAACACGGTTCCCGGACACAGGGCCTGGAGAGTGATTCATTTTCATCCCATGTTTGCCTGCGAAATTGATTCAAGCGTTTCCGTGTGTTCACATATTTCAGAGAGTATCTATATTTTTAGTAAGTAGGATGAAGAAGGGATTTTAAGGAGAGATATGGGGAGGCTAAGTGAACACTCATGTGCATTATAAAATTACTTGTTCTCCCGACGAATGATTAATGACTTTTTCTCACTTACAGTATGAGAGACACTTCATGTGGCTGCTTGGAGGTTATTTCCAGAGAGATAACAACTTATGCAGAACATATTCTGTATGTCTATCTTGATATATGAAAAAAAAGCCCCTGAATTTTCAGTCTGCTTCTGTGCACAACGACTGTGCCCTGTGTTGGAAAACTACTCCCCAACAATTTCTAAAACCTCTCCCTGCGGGGAATCATTAGTTGGGACACATGCGACATCATTTGAATCTGTGACCTTGCAAGCCTTACGGGACCACTGGATCGGTAGACACATCATTGAATAATACACAGCTCTTTTGCTGTGTGAAGCACAGGGGACGGCGAGGAGAAGCGGCACAGCATTATGCTAAAATATGTACCATTTCCACTGTGGTCCGCTGGGCCTCGATGACTGTTGTTTGTGCCGCGGTGGCTGTCTTGGCTTCTTGGTTCGCTCCATCTCCAAGTCGGGCCTCATTATGTGTGACAGCGCTCTGAGGAAGCAGGTAGAGGCTGGAATGAAAGGGAAGGGAGGGAGGAGGCTTGCTGTACAGAGATAGGCCTTCTTCTCCTCCTGATATCATGGATGAATCAATTGCTGCTGTTTTGTGCACTTTTTCTGCTGACCCAGCGCGAAAGGGAGGGAAATATTCGGCCAGTTGCCTATGGCATGGCAGCTAGAGTTTGAGTTTAGCTCACTCTGTCACTATTATACATCCCATCCCCATGCTTCTTGCTACTGCAAGCACACTCACACAGGACAATTTGTGCACACACACACACACACACACTCACATACACCATCCCCTTCCCCTGAAATGCATTTGTCGCCTGTGGTGTTATGGCATTGGACTGTCTGCTAGATATTAGGGTTGTGGGGGTAAATCTAGATGATGGATGATTTCTGTTGTGCTGTCAAAACCAGTGCTTGATAAAGGAACAACACAGGACAGACGCACAAGACAAACGGACGGTGGAGAGCGCCAAAGCAAAACTCACATCAATATCTCCTCTTACCAAACTCAAATACCACTGGAGCAATTTGAATCGGCCCCTGCAGTGTATGTGGCATCATGAGGCTTCCACTTACAAAGGGTAGTTTGTTTACAATTTCACAGTGTCAGATGGTTTAAATCCGGCAAATACATTAAGCACACTGCTCACAGCTGCACTTGCAAGGTAAACATTATTATAGGTCCTCAATCAAATGTTTTTCGCCGGCGTGTTGTGTCAACTTACCAGGCATCTTCAGCTGACTGTGGGCCAGAACAAACGTGCTGCTGTCTTGTCTGTAAGAGGAATAAATATTGATATGCTCCAGTGGCCTAGTATGTTAATTAAATACATGCTTATTGAAATTCAATGACAGCTGGAATTTCACAGTGAGCAGGGGATCTTGCTTCTCCCCAAGAGTGTAAAACATAATTGGTTGACAGCAAAAAGTAACACACAATTAGTTAGGGAGGTTTAATTAATATTATTCAGGCGAGGTCCTCAGTTTAGATGCGTCCTACAGCGTGCTGCCTCTCTGTTGTACAGATGCAGCAGATGTGGTGCTGGGAGCTTAAGGCGATTGGTTGACGCGTACAACAGGGGTCCGTGGTTGGAGCTGTAACCCTCAGTAGAAACAGATGAAAAAAAGAAAAACAAAGATTCCCCTATGGCATACTCTAAAATATCTATGCTTAAAAATGTCATGTAGCGTTGCTCTAGTCAGCTTTCTCTTCTTCTGTACTTCTGTTCAAATTCTTCTCAACAATTACTGTGTGTGTAAAATAATCTGACATAAAAAGTATCCAAATGTGCCTTAAACAAGACCAAGAGTGTACAGCCTTGCTGTGGGGCTATCATGGATGTATAAAGGGAACTTGATACAGCGTTGAAGGCAGGGCCCCATTCATTCCTATGTAAGGTGCTCAGTGGCGCATGAGGCAAATTTACCCAGGCCGCTCACATGAACAACGGTTTGCGTGATCCTAGCAGCACTGAGCGTTCGTGATCTTACTTGCTCATGATAGTCGCAGCAGCTTGTGTTTGTTTAGAAGGCAGCGGCGCTATGTAAATTATAATGTCAATTTAAAAATCATAATCATTAAGTAAAAACGGATGTATTGCTAATGTCCATGGAATGGAGGTAAGTTAACATTGATAGTAAATCTTGCACAAAGTTAACGTGCAGTCAGGCTACGGTTATGCAATATTATGCTTTATTACAAGGTAATGTTAAAGGTTGTTTACCCGAACGATTTTAGTGTTTGTGTACATTTAAAGAGGATGTATGGGATTGCTATGTAAAAGTGTCTTACTAATCCCGGACATCATGTTTTTATATATAATTGACAAGTCAAACAACAGTAGATCATACCTTTTATTTAATGTTATAATATAATTAATTCGTCTTTATTTCAGTTTGTTTCCCAATGTTTTTACTCTCATTGTTTTGTTAAATGCTGATTACTTTTCTCTTTTTTCACAGACATCCCCAACCTTGGTGGAGTGCAGTTATCAAGGGGCTCATCCATGCATCCATCCGTTCACTCATCTTCCAGCTGTGTGGCATCCATCAAATTAATTTATCTAAGTCTGTAATGTGGCTGGGCATGTGAGAACATAAATCTCACAATGAGTGCAAACCTTCTGGTAAAATTGCATACATCTATAATGTGTGATAATAATCTCCAAAACAGGTGCAATGGGTAACAATCTTTACTGATTTTACTTGTCAGTACACGCACACTCCAAACTAGTTGTGATGTCACAAATCATGCTCATATCATATCAAACTCAAACACAAGATACTACTTTCCCCCTTCAGCAGATGAAATTAAAAACAGCCTTCTAGTGTTGAACTCTGCACATACATCATTCTGCACAGTGAAGCTCAAACATCCAACGGAGACAACAAGGAAGAAGAAACACTTTTGTCTTTTCAAAAACGTTCTGTTGGCATTTACAAAAAGCTACATCCGACATGAGATAGAAAGAACAGACACACCACAGGTTGGTGAGGCTGGGAAAGATTCGCGGAGGCAAGAGGAAAGGCATGGGAAAAGAAAAAGTAAGAGGGAGAGGAAGAACACAGAATGTGAGTGATACAAACAGAGAACAAAATAAAAAATGTACTGTATTTAATTTAACTACAGGAGACATATAC
This sequence comes from Lateolabrax maculatus, assembly GCA_031216445.1. Taxonomy (NCBI): domain Eukaryota; kingdom Metazoa; phylum Chordata; class Actinopteri; order Acropomatiformes; family Lateolabracidae; genus Lateolabrax; species Lateolabrax maculatus. Next base: position 7,416,414 of record CM062207.1, read on the forward strand.
TCACACAAAAAAGAACTGCCCTGTCATATTTACTAGTTCCTTTATTAGTGAAAATACACATCCTGTTGAAGCTACAATCTAGTATGGGGACATATGGGACCAGAGTCATACAAAGAAAACTTGAAATAAGAACTTTTCCGACTTTGGATTGTAGCCTCAAGGGCCAGTGTGATGCTACTTAAAAAGTATATAATTTCCTGAACTGGTGAAATGAATTCCATCCCTCAGAAATATGCCAGCAGAGTAAAACTTTATGCTAGGATGCCTTACACTGTCTCCACCGAAAATCCCTGACAAATTTGTCCACATTCAGGCCTTGTTGATCTTTCCCGGATCTGCTTTCCTCTAGTGACATCGCTCGCTGATGGAAGATAGGATGACCTGTCAATTTCACAATTTTACCTGTGCTATAAACCAAAACAAAATGTTTGATCAGTTTGATCGAGTGCTGTGTGTTCTAAAAATACTACATTTCCATTTACTGTGAAATGTGTATATATATATGTGTGTGTGTGACAAACTTGCTGTTCGTTGCCTAAAATGGTCACTAAACATTGTTGTGTTTTCGTTGTTCATCACCAAGACGCACATGAAGTTTATGTATCTCCAGAATAATAATTATAATCCGCTGATTTACAGATGTCTCTTTCCCAATGGAAGTCTACAGGATAAGTCTTTTTGGGCCCAATGGCGTCACATGACGGACATGGAAGTTGTAATTACATGGCTTCAAATTGTCAATTGGCTTTGGGGGCTATACATAAGCACAGTAGTGCTTTAACCGAAATCAGGTGGGTTCACCTTCTGGGGACCATGAATGTCTAAGAAAAATGTAATGGCAATCCATTTAGTAGTTGATTAGATATTTCTGTCTCGGGTAAAGTGATGGACAGATCGACCGACCGACCGACCGACCTTACCATCCCCACAGCCATGCCGCCAGCACGGCTAAAAAACAATGATAAGCAGTGACTAGCACCTTTGATAGTCCAAAATCACAAAGACAATCAGGTCTCATTTGAAAGCACTGGCTACACTGATGAGACTGATTAAGTTCTAATTAGACTAATATTTTACACAGGTCTCAGCAAAGCCTCAGTTAAACAAAAATTCCCTCAGCATTCATCCCACAGTCAGCCAATTTAACATGGACATCCTGAAACTCATACACCTAATTCATGCTCACCTTCCCCTGTCACCGCAGCTGTCTTCTCTTGCTTCCCACAGTGGCGTTGACACCTGGAGTCCGTTGTGAGTCATGTATCACACTCAATTAAATGGCTTCGCATGGCTTACACGGACAACAATCCGCTTTGTTTTGGACTATTGTGCGAAACATTAAAAAGCAATTTGCTGGCAGACCTATTGAGCAGACCTGCAATCGGTCCCCAAACATCACTCCCCTGGTGGATTGTTATTGTCATTGAGTGGTTAGGGGGAGACCTCTGACAGTAGGCGGTTGGGAAATTTCAGACTTTATTGAGCTGGGCTTCACAAAAGGCAAATAGAAGTGAGTCTGAAGAGAGGACTACGGCATTAATGTAGATACGAACACATACAGTATGTGTAAACACCACAGGCACTGAGTATTTATTCATGTCCACATCATGTATGAGCAGAAACAATGCAAAAAACCTGCCAGATAATTATGAGTTAAGAGACATCCTGCCCTGCATTACCAGTGTTTATATTACTGTTGAGTTGCTATAAACAGATCTAGTGTTGTCTAGTGGGTGGTTTTCTACTCTTGGGTCCTGGCAAATTTTTAACGCAATAATTTTGACTGTTAACAGCGTACAAGCCTATATGTTAGATCGATCATCTTTAGGCCTTTGCTTGGGACCTTTGTGATTTTTATCACACCGTTATTTAACCAGATAAGCCTGTTTTGCTTGCCAAGATTGATGCCAACAGTATTAAGGACCATACCATACCATAAGACCAATACACAATATAAGAATCAAACATAAATGCGATTATAAAATCATGAATAATATTTCTGATACAATCATGATGAGAAAAGTTTTATCGTAAAAATAACTTTAATGGCACCTTAAAACAACCAGAGCCATCTAAAACTATCAAAATAACTAACACCAGGGCTCATCTGAAGCTACTGATTTGTTTTCCAGTTTGGGAAAATAGGGCTAAATCTCTGAGTTTATGTTGAGCAAATAATAAATGTATTATGACTCTGTGCTGTGATAGCTGCAGCGTATAAAGCTACTGTCAGATGATAATAAAGCTACAGTATAAAATAAATTCCTCCAGACTCCCATCTACTCCTTGGACTTAGTAGCCTGCTCTGGGATGACAGGAAGTCTTGTTCCCAAGGACACAATCTTGCAGCATCCCAGTCCGAAGGGAATTCAGCACGTCCTGTTGGACTGGGGATCCCATGTCAACCCACACATCAGCTTCTACTTTTGGCCGCCTAACCCGCTATCAGCACACACATCTCCACTCATTGTTTATTTCCCCATACAGAGGAGACCAAACAAACATGACCTGCACTCTGTCATCCCTTCATATCACACCTACCCACCAGATATTAAATCAAACAAAATGCGAAATGGGACATTTCGGTTGCTGTACGGTAAATCACACATCTTTACAGTGAAGCACTCAGCTGCACAAGATCACAATCCAAGTAAAAAATAGCAGATAAGTGGAATACTAGATGACTGCTCGGTGTGGCACATAAAACAACAGCAGCGAAACTTATAATCAAACCACTCGCTATAGCATGTTGTGGAGTGGTGAAGCAGTGTCAGTATTGGGCTGTATTAAGAGGGACGCTATGTAAATAAAGGGTTTGGTCTCTGGTTAGGAATAAGAAGCCTCATTTTGTCAAATCGCTATGCAAAATCAAGGACCTACTGTTTTAAATATTACTACGAATTTCAAGTCAATTTGCCCACCATTATTTTTGTAAACTTCACCGTTTAATACTTTCCATGCATGCAGTCTCACTGTTAAGCAAGAGACCTTCCCAAAATCCATTCCAATGTTGATGCTGTAGTCACATATGAACATAATCTGCCAGATATAAAGGCCTTGCTGTTATAATCATCATGTCAGAAGCGTATTTTTTCCTCCCCTAATAAAATACAACCATGTGAAATCCGTGACCAATGATTTGATGTCTTCATATTATGATTAATTTCACATCTGGTCACAGGAGTGATTATATTATTGATGTAGTCACTGTCAATTTTCCGTGGATATAATAGTAACAGTGGTTCTTGTCAAATGATTACATTATTAACCATAGAAAGAACAATGAAAGATGAGTGTTTGCCAAGGACCGACATTATGTGGTACATTATCCTGTGTTGTGTGTGATTTTCACTGGGCTGCGTTAAAGAGTATTTACTTATCTTGTACTCTCCTTAAAACTTACTGAAAGAAGCAGCCAGGGGGATGATATAGTTTTAGGGAATAAATTGATGAAACACTTAATTTGCTGGTGTTATTGTCTAGTTCACTCTAGGGCTGGACGCAAAATGTCAGCAATAATTAAAAAAATTATTGATCTGAAGAACTCTTCTCATTTGTTTAGAAGCCTCAAATCTATAAAGCCTTGCACTGTTTAAAAACAGCATTATCAGATTTGTTAAAAAAAGATGCAGCGCAATATAATTTTACCAACTGTTTTAAGAAACAGGGGACAGATGGGATGTTGCCAAAGGCAAGTCTAAAGACCCCGCAGCTCAGAGTACACCAATTACCACACATTTCCTCTAGCTTGGCACTTTATGCCTTGGACAGAGTCATCACAGAACCAGGACAGAATAAATTAAGACAAACTTTGAGCCTTGCTTTTCCCAGCACAGATGATAATTTTCCAGGCAATTAAGATGAGCTGCGCTTTAGAAGGTGGGGTCAGTGCATGCTCATGGGAAGCTAGTGTGATAAAACCAGCGCAACGCTGTTGTGGGCGATGTAAAATGCTGCTTGTCAGCTGTCCTACAAGCTTGGGTAATTGACCCAGCTTTGAGACAGATCACTGATCTCAAAGAGTCATTAAGTTCTTTAAAATTAGATTCTAATGAAATGTTTCCTAAAAGTCTGTAAATGTCTGTAACAGTTCTTACTTCATCTATCTCAAACCCACAATATCTTGTCTGACCAAACCAAATGGTCAATTTAACATGAACATGTTTATCAAATTGCTACATTAACCTTTCAAGCATACGCTTACAATTGGACTGCAAAATATGTTTACAGTATTACACTGTGTACTATATATTAACCAGTCTATTAAAGCGCTTTGTCATGTCCAATTACAATGCACCAACAGGGCAGTGCAATTTCTTGCTTTACTAATAGAAGCACCCTCACAACATGTTATGCAAAAGTCAAAAAAGGCTTTACTTTGATTTAGGTGGGTAACAGTCATTAATTAAGTTTACAGCAATTCAAAGCAGACTTTAAATATGTTGTTTCCCATCTTTTATGTTCATGCTGTAGTTAAACACAGTTGAGTGGAAAAAGATTTGGGGCCTTTAAAAACTAAATCCCAAGATAAATCCCATTTTCAAAAATGAGAAGGTTATAATATAGTTAATAAAGCTTCAAATATATTACTTAAGAAATAACAGCTTTCTATCAGGTGTATTTTAATTTATTTAAGTCAATTAACTTTAACACAGAATTTTTTTGTGAGTTTAGGCCTTCTGCAAGAAAATGCATCCGGGCTTATGAGGGCTAAAACAACTGCTCAATGTCCAACATCATCTAGCATTGATAATTGATAAGCACGGTGGTCAATTTCTCACAACTAAAGTTATTCCAATCAAAGAAAAAACACGAATTAGGGTCTGGTTTGAAAAACAGCAAACCTATCCATTTTTCTCCACATTTGTCTCCAAACCATTGGACCGTGCTCTAGTTAAAACTGAACATGGATGACTCAAAACATTAAACAGTGTCCATTGTCAGGCTCATTTGTGCATTTTAGCACTTGAAAGATGCTTCCTTTGGAACAGAAATGGATCAGAAATAAATGGAACATTCATTTCATGTGTGGATGTGATACATGAAACAAAGAGCCCGGCAATATGTATCAAAGGAAACATAAAAGTGTAACAACCTTCACTGGGGCTGGCTCCTGCAAACATTCACCATCTGTGTGATGGAATTCTGTATTGGCAAACTCGCGAGCCACGACCGAGCCAACGTGTCTCCTACCCACAATGCAACAGTGACAATCTTTGTATGTTTATGGTCTGGTGTTTAATAAAAAACTGTGCAGTCCTCCCTCCTGTGTATGTGTGTGAACATTCCTGCTGAGCATAGGGAGAACTCTGAAAAACAAACAAGCTTTTTTTGGTTAGAATTTTGGATTGACACTAGGTGTCATACTAATTACTTATATACATTATATTCAGCCCTTTCCGAATTTGAAGTTTAAAATTTGGATGAGTTGCAGTGCTCAAAGAGATATTCAGGTCATATTCAGAATGGTGGTGGCCTGTTGGTTGGTTGGTTCACCACTTTTGTCCTGACAAAAATAACTCAACAACAGTTGGATATGGATTTTGTATGGACATTCATTGTCCCCAAAGAATGAAGCCTACTCACTTTGGGGATCTCCTGACTCCTGATTTCCTCTAGCGCCACCATGTGGTTTTGATTTTGACTAAAAAATTTTAACAACTATTGGATAGATTGCACTGAAATTTGTTATACAGACATTAATGTCCCTGCAGGCTGAATTCTAAGAATTTTGGTGATCCAGGTCCCATCAAGGTAAAAGCTTTTGTGGTCTTTAAAGTTTCGCACTTGAATATGTCTACAGTCCAAGTATGACAAGTGCATACCATGCCATCTTACGAAAGATTTTATTAAAGCCATGAAATACAATGTAATCCTTAAATTAAGTTCAATTAAAATCACCTAAAATGGAGCTGCGTGACAACAGCAATAAACCTGTTTTACCTTATCAAAAGGTTTCAGTGAGCTTCAACATGATTCCAACCAGGGCACCTTGGTTTTACTTTGGTTATGAAAAGGTTTTCACTAAAGCACAAAGCTCATTCATTCAAACTCATGCATATATTTAAAAAAATTTAAACAATCTTTTGAACTGATGTCATCTGGAGGACACCAATTACAGATAGTGTTGAACACAACTGAGTGAGAGAGAGGAAGACAGAGAGTGCTAAGCGTAAATGAGCTCTGATGGTGTGAAAATATAATTCTTTTAAGTTGTTAGCACTTTGCTTTGCATATTTAACTGTTACTGTTATATATCTATAAAATTAAAGTGTTGAAAACTTTACTTTGAGGAGTAAAATCTCACCCAAAACTAAAAGCACTCTGTACTCTTTTCAATATTCCTGAAGGTTATCAAGAGTTCAGGAGCGCACAGAGTCAAAACAGAGACCGAGACACATCCTTTCATTGTTCACAGGAGCATACTGAGATGTTCCAATTTGGAAGCATCACTTTTGAAAGAAACACAGAGGACGGGCTCATGCATATATCGAGCATACAGCACCGAGTTTTCAAGGCATAGCTTCGTTAAGTAAAAAAAAAAAAAAAAAAAGCTGTAAAATGCTGCTTTTCCTGATATAATTGACTCTTGCTTTCCACAGTAGAGTTTATCCCAGATGGGAGGGGGCGGCTGCTTTACCATTATCTTAGGTTCCGTCTGGGCTTCCTTTTGCTTGTAGTCATAACGTAACACATTTCACTCATCGTCCATGTTAAATAATTTATCAGCACAAACCACATTAATGGGGGGGCAATCCATCTCTGCTAGATGAGAGGTGGAGAGTGGTTATTTATGTACAATACCAGCTGGGGAATTAAGCATTGTGTTTCAAATGAAGACGAGCTGAAAGGAGAAAAATATGGGGATTTGAACTGGGCTGGCCCTTGGGTTGGTTCCGAAGTGAAAGAACTTGTTCAAAACAAACAAAGGGACACATTATGTGAACATATTGTGATATTTAAGTTTGTCCCAGGCCTTTTGAGAAAACTGACACGTAGTTCAATCAGCCAACTCACACGGAAATTATTTCTATGTGAGTACATAAAGGGTTTATGTTGTCTCTGACTTTGTCACTCCCCACAAGCACCCACCGAGTTTAGCACAGACGAAGAATGAGAGCGACGATAATAAGCCCCCTTCAAAACTACATTACACTCTCAAAAATTCATGACTTGGATCAAACTATTCTTGTGAAATGTTCTGTGGCATTGATAAGCAGGAATTCACAATTAAAACCGATACAAATACTGCACAAAGATGGATGACAGCGGCATAACGACTGAAATTAGCATCCAGCAAATGTCATGATGTTGCCCACATGCAGAGCAATAAAACAGCCAGCAGCCTCAGCATCCTCATAGCTTTGTGATATTGCCTAAGCACACAAACCAGCAAGAGTTTGCAGCTGTTTTACATTTATTTACTGTAGAATTGCAATTAGCAGGAGAGTGGGGAGGGCAATGGAAGCTTTTATAGGCCCCGTTGTCAGAGACGGGGACTCGCACTAGAGTCGTACTCAAGACACACAGTGACTTCAGACTTGACTCAAGACCCTCCTCAAAAAACTTGAGACTCGACTCGGACTTGAGATTTGGGACTTGTGAACAATCTTTATTTATTTCTACTTTCTTTTTTGGGGGGTGGCATTAACATTAAGGAAATGAGGAGCTGAATGTCATTCCCTTCCTTATTCCGTGCATTAGGTGTGTGCCTCCACAGCTGAGTGTAATGGCGATAATGTGAAAGTTAAAGTTGGCGTCTATAGACGGTTAGTAAATATGTTTAGCTCAGCATCAGAGTCTGGCGTTCGCTGAATTCTTTGAAATGATGAGCGTTTGTTTGCCCCATTGATTCGCACAGAGTGCTGGTTTTGCCATGACTATGAAAATGGTGGGGAGAACGACCACGGTAATTAAATGAAGTTTACATCAGCTGCAGGCAGGTACCGGTTCATTATTGTTGACCACGTAACATTAACGTTAAAGGCCTATTAGGTTACCATTACTGGGTTTGAGAAGCTAGAGAGATGTGTTAATTTACACTAGATTATAAACTGTTATTCGTTACAGACCCAGTGAAATTATTCAGTGTGGTTGTGCTTTGTTATTGAAAAATATTATTGCATGCCTTATAATGTTAATGACCCTGAGCAACGTCAGTCTACTGCTTATCGATTTTTGGCTATGCAGTGTTCTAAGCAGACTGGGTGGCATGTGCTTATTTGTTTTAGTACCACATTAATATGAATTATTTGATTTAAAAGTCACCCAAGTTCAGAGAAAGGAGACAGAAACATAAATCTAGCAAGACAGAGCCCCGCAGTTCTGGACCAACCAAAGGACTGGGACACACTCTGTATGCAACTTGTATCCATGAGCAAGCAGCTTGCCTCTCCATGGTGTTGGGTCTAGCACAGAGGATTAAGATGGAAAACTGAGATGCATTGCCTTTTGTTGTAGCACGCCCTGGGTGTGGATTGCATTCTCTGATGCCAATTTAGTGGACCAGGGGGTTAATATTTGTCAGTGGACTGAAAGTTGTCTTCAGTCTAGTGCCTAAACACCACACCCAAGCACTCTCACAATTGCCCTACAGATGCATTGAGGAGGCACCCTTATTAGACTCTTCATCTGTAATTAACCCAAGATCCATCCTCTCCCCATCATCATGCTAATGAGCAATCTAATACTCTTGAGTGATTTGTAATGTGCACAGGCCATCAATCATAGGGCATGGATAATGTCTGGTTCCCATCATAGACGTTCCATTGACGGTCCATTAGGGTACTGTTGGTTCTTCAAAGGATCCCATTTGACACAGTATTTACCACCACCAAATCACCACCATTATTTCCGTATAACAACGGATTTTAAAGTGCTGAAATGTCAATGGTGGGCCTAATTTTGACAGAATTAGTCTAAATAATTGCCTGAATGGTCGTCGATCTGGCCCTCAGAAAATCGATTGGATTTATAATGTGAGAAATGTTGTTGGCTTGTTTAAATAAACTTTATTGGAATTGTCAACCGACCAAGGGTTCTGTGTTTACGTTCAGCGTCAGCAGCCACGTCATGGCCAGTCAAAGGAACAGTACAGCAGTCAAACATCATCTTATTCACGTTATCTCGTGTGGCTTTTGCAGTCTCACCAAAAGTTTGACTTTCATTCAATTAGTGGTCCCATAATCTGAGCTGTCCTCACCACCAGGGGACCCCATTAACCTCAAACTGTGCTGAACAGCGCCCTCTGGCAGCAGGAAGTAGAATAACTTTTTGATGTGTGAGAACATCCTTCTTTTAAAAAAATATCTGGGTATTTTTCAGTGAAGGTCTGTACACATTAGAAAATTTCTACATGTTTATTAATGCTGCACAATTGCCAAGCTATTTTTTTTTTTTGGCTGCATTAGCTCCTCTATCATTCAGCAGCCACACACACTTCAGCAGGAGCTACATTACAGTAATTGATATTTGTATCCTGAGACAGTTAAGTAAAACAACCTCTCTGGCTCAAGGCAGGAGGATTTCCCTGAAATGTAAATTGAGCTAAAAGAAGGTTGGGAGTGATTTAAGAGTCAGTGACATCCATACTGTTGTGCTAAGTCAGTGGAAGTGCTGAGTGCAGGGCGCCGGGTCTGTCTGCCTCCCTCGCTCACACTCTCCCTTTTGCTCTCTCCATCACTGTCTCTCTTTCTCTATCCCACCCTCTCCATTTCCCTCTTAAGGCAGCTGCCATAACTCAGACTCTATCTTAATCCTTTCTGAGTGCACAAACACACACGTGCACGCGCGCACACACACACACACAGCCACGGGCACACGCACGCACGTGCACGTACGTACGAGCGCGCACGCCCAGGAAATCACAAAAGGCATTTGCTAGTAGTATGATCCTGTTAATCGTCTCTTGGACTGTAAGGTGGGAGTTCAGACCGGGAGCTGAGCAAAGACCAAGTGGGATGCTATGTAGGCAGACAGAGTTATTAGAAGGGCATTTGGTTTCACTACTGTATTAATCACTGAAGCACAATGAGAACAGATAATTCACTGTTTCAAACACTACAGTTCCAGCCATGTGTTATACTTAACACACAGACAGCAGAGTGCTGTCAATATTCTCGTATGACTTTCAGCAAATGGAGCCATACGTTGTGCACAGTAGGTGCAGCATCCACAGTCTCAGGTTGGCGTCGATTCTTATGGATGCCACAAGTGTGATTCTGCACTTTATAGGAATGTATCTTCCCTTTTTGAAAAAAAAAAAAAAAAAACACTCTTTTATGTATGTTTCTTACTTTCAGGGGGTTTCTCTCAGAGCTGGCGCACCAATGAGAGATAAATGAGGTGACTTAGCGCGGCAATCAGCGATACTAATGATGTCGTTTGCGAGGCATAGCCATCGCATTCTTGTACGGTAAGATATGAACATAGTAATAAAAAGGGTAAAAATAGATGATGTCTCATATGTGATGAGGGGAGGGTGTTTGGGGAGATGACACTACCCAACTGCTGTAGAGGGAAACTCGGCTCTTGTTAGTCTAAAATATGCTGAATGCTTCGTTCTTCAAACAAACTCACTCCTTTGATCATTTTGAGGTCCTTGAAGTACAGAGCAACAATAGTAAACATGGTAATGTATTCCAAAGAAAGGTTATAGCATGTATTTACAATTAAATGTGAATTACCACAGGGAATACCAGCTTGAGCTAACACACAGTTCTATCCCGCTCTCAGATAAAATTATAATGTCCTCTGTGGCGGTTAAACAGAACCCAGCGAAATCTGAAATAAGCTTGCGCTCCCGTAATGGAACAAACAGACAAAGAGCCCCATTGGTTTGCCTTTGTGGCCTTATCTGGCCTTGCCCAGCTCAAGGCGCATCATGGGAGACTGCGCGTGAGAAAGATCCAGTGTATCACATCTCGGTGACTGTGGGGAGTCAGTATCACACCAGATCTCCAGGTCATTTACCAGGGTGGGTGGTTTCATTAGTCTTCTTTGCAACAATACTTGCTGATTGCCATCTTGTTTCACAGTGATTTATAATTCTAGCCCCTTAGAGTTTGCAGAAATACCTAAAGCAACTGCTCAAATAAGATAAGAAGGGTTCTTTATGTATGGTGTTGTCTGTGGTGTACATCAGAAAGAGAGAGAGAGAGAGAGGGAGAAAGAGAGAGGGAGAAAGAGAGAGAAGCCTCGGGGTGATGCGGTGCTTTATTTTTTGCAAGCATTTACAGTTTTTGCCGGAGATGCAAGAATGCAAGTGCATAAATGCAAATGGCTGTTGTTTCTAACTTCTGGAACAAACATTGGCTGCAAATGAATGAGACAGTTGTCAGGTTCAATTTGGTTAACACATGACGTTATGCCACCTTTAGAGGATTGCAGAGCATCTATGAGAATAAAGCAAATCCACAGACAAAAGGGTGGAATCATGGCAGTTTTGTCATTTCAGAGGGAAAGATTCTGTCTTTTTATCATGGCGCCATTTACATAAAACTGTACAACCCCTCAAATAACAAAAAACGCAGATATGAAGAGAGGAGGAAAGAGAGGCAGGGAGCTATACAGTGATCATAAATAGACTGGAGAACAGAACAATTAGAAGGACAGAAATAGGAAACATCTTTACAGAGGTGTGATTGTGTTAATTGGATACAGAAAAGATAATTTAATATCATAATAATAGTGTATTTCAGAAACATTACATATCTCTCTCTATAACCAATTAACACCTTTGATATAGTTCACTTCGCTTTTAACAATATAACATACAGAAGTTCAAAAGACAAGATAAATCAATCTTTACTGTTAGGTTGTTTTAATAGCTTATTTTAAATTTGATATGCAGTTAACTTCAAGCTGCTCTACCTTTACACCACGACAGTCGCTGAGAGCACAGAGCCATGAATTATGCACATGAATTTTATTACCGCTGCAAAACAGCTAATGGGCCATGCATTTGTTCAGATTAACACTGGCACTACTCAGTGCTTGTGTGCACATGTATGTGACTGCACGTACTAGTGGAGCCATTCACGGTCCGTAGTTGTAAAGGATAAAACAACCAGCACAATGGTCTATTGTAGAAGATAAAACAGCATGCAGACACACTAAACATCACATACAGTATGATAGAAATCATATGAATTCAAAAAAACAAAAAAGATTACTTTTGCACGTGAAATAACATCAATTTATACTGGATTTATCTTAATTCAATCTATCATTGCCACTAACTTGTGTATTCTTGTGACAGTGCTCTACATGTTCATACCATGACGGGCAAGAAAACGGCGAGGTAATAATCACAAGTCCACGAGGAGCCTCATTATTGCCCTTGGATGTGCCTCGGGGGCACTGAATCTCTTCCCATTCACTCACTGTCAGACCTCTCACAGGAGATTAGCGAGAGGCCCATCAGTGCCCTATCACACGCCACTCCCACATCCGTAACTTTGCGGCAGCCATTCACTTCCTCCCCTATTAACTAAGCCACATGTCTCGCTGTGTTAGCTCACTATCTAACGGCTCAGCTCATTATGGTTATGTAGGCCAGTGCGTCTCTCAGTCCCTCTCACTCCTCCCCCCCCCCGATCGGAAGGGACAGGGCAGGAATTATTGTGGCCCTTGGTCGTGTGCAGAGTCAGTCTGGATGACGAGTATGGCCCGGGGCACCTGTTTGGAGAGGGCTACACGTCCTGCCTTGCTCGTGACTGAAGAATGGACTGAGCATAACGTGTCCTGCGACTGAAGTGGACACTAACTTATATGTTACCCAGAATGTGGTATAGCCAGCCTTTGCCCCCGAGACATGAAATTATCCGTTGATGAAAAAACAAGGGCATGACCCCCCAGACATCGGTGACTTCACATTAACAGTAATTTGGGTTTTTCTTATCACGTCACACATGCTCGACTGCATGCATAAACGCAGCTGGACAACAAAAAAAGGTTTCAGCTTCAAAGAGGCTGTGTTCTACTTTTAAAAATAGATATACTGTTGTCAAAATACTAATGCACTTATTGGTATAATTAGTGTGAACTAGTGAGACTACGTGACCATTTAAACTATTGTGGTTTAAACACAATGCGTAAAAACTAATAACCAACATTTTACCTCTATGGTTTCTTGCTTTTTGGAATATCCTGGTGGTAATAATGTGGATAGCCTTGGCATGTTGTGTACACCATTCCTGCATAATAGGGGACTCAGGTACCTCATGTTGACACCATATCTGTACTCCTCATTGATGTAGACCTTGCTTCATTAGTTCTCTAACAGCAAGAAGTGCAAGGACATTTTATTTTAGCAACTTCCTGGCTCCCCCAAGAGTATGAACCTTTCCAGAATGGAAATATGCAGTCCCTATGTGGTTTTAATTTCAACAGGAATAAATGTTTGCCTAAGGAAGTAAATTGAACATTATATGTGAGACTAATGCTGTAATAGAAGTACATTGTCCTTGCTTTAACCTCTGCCATTGACTTATGCCATGGTTGGAGTTCATGCATCATTTAGTTATTAAAAAATACTTTGCTACGCGCCCACTTCCGATTGGATTTTCAGCTTAACGGATCCTTTTTGTGCAATATACCTAAGCTTTTAACTGAACCTGACAGCCATCCGGGGAGAGAGGCAGGATCTGTCCACAGTTTAAGTTTTAAAGAAAACATCCGACCCTGTTTCACTGTACATCAAACCAATTAGAGGGTGGGGTGGGACGAAGGGGGTACGATTAAGTGCTGGAAAGATTTAGCCAAATTCTTGTCAGCAGCACGTTTAAGGATGGTTCAGACATACTTAATGTTTTTGGAGTGAAAACCAAAAGAATCTGAATGTTACATGCTGATACTAGAGGCCGCCTACAAAATTCATTGAAAGAACGCAGACAGTTGCAAAATAATGATGTTCATGAATAATGATAGAGGAGGTCTCAGAGGCTTCACACACATTTTAGTGCCAGGCAGCTAGAAACTGGCAGGATGAAGCTTATCGGGCGAATGCCACAAGATTCTTGGGGGAAAATACTACAAATCCTGCTTGGCGGGAAAACAGTTGTGCGTGTGTGTCTGTTCATGCAGCTGAGTGTGAACGTGGGCCTCCCCAACAGCATGTCCTGAGGGTTTATGGATACAACGTGCATGTGCGAGCTTTGGCACACCAACAATATACAGTCGTGTGTGAATGAACAAGAGAGACGGAGGGAGGGTAAGAGGAAAATACAAACTAATCCTCTGGATGCTTTAGCATCACAAGGTAGAGGACAATCACAGCCACAGGGTTTTCCGACCCTAGACGGGGGCGCCGCATAAGTCCCAGACCAGCGCCGGCACCCAGGGCGATGCATGGAAAGGGCATCTCCGTAAAGCATACCAGAGGCCAAGCAAATCAAAAACAAGCATAGATAGAGGGCACAGAGGAAGGAGGTGAAAAACAATAAACAAGTCAACTCAGTTATATTCCACAAGGAGATAGCTAAGGTCACTCCACCTTTGCTCAATCACTTAGGAGAGGTTTATTATGGGAGATTGGGTTATTAACCCCCGTGGGCACAATGAACTCAATGGGATAATCAAAGCAATGCAAAGCCAAACAGCATGTTGTGTTTTGTTGAATACATACTGGACGGGTGGAGAGCAATTCACACTTGACCCCTGTCACGTAGCAATTTCAACTAATAATGGCTATATTGAAGGTTGTCTCCATCCGAATAGTGAAGATGAATTTCAGTATTCAAGCTTCATCTCTGCTGACTTTATGTGGAAGAAAAGATATTTTGCAAAAGCTCACATGCGGGAATTCTAAACATATATATCTAAGTGTCCCAGATTTCATGAAACCTGTAAGGGCGGGAAGAAAAGAAAAAGAGAAAAAGGGAACTCAGCAGACACAGGGATCATATTTCTCATTCCTCCATTTTCTCCTCCTCTGTCTCAGGAAGGATTCTGCCGGTCTGAATTATTAATTCTCTTTCTGCATTCGATTTGTACGGCTTGTCACTTTTATCAAATTATATCTGGGATCTCTCATTCTTCTGGGCACATTCTTTTAATTCAATATCTGCATTTCACCTTGCTTGATATTCAACATCTTTGGCAACTGTTGACATACTCTAAATTTGCATACTTTATATAAGAAATGTAGATTCTGCCATATTTAAAAGACACTTTAAAATAAAAAAAATTAAAAAACAAAACAAAAAGGTTACTGATAAAAAACATTTTCTTATTTTTTTTATGATTATTATATGATAATAAATTTACTGAATAACTTAAAGCTGGATTCACTGATTTAGTGGCCACTTGGGGGCAGCATAACAACTGTTATCACCTTACCAAGTTGTCAAAATGTGTTGACAGTTGCCTATCTGGACGTCCAGCAGACAGAGTTCTCCAATATTCATGACCTCCTGCTGGTGGCTAGTAAGCTAGTCACCAACTTTGTTTTTCCACCATTTGGTGGTTGGCAGGTGACATACAGTGGGTTTATAAGAACATGTTTTGTGAACATTTTTCTGCTGCTGCTGGAAACAGAAGAAGGATTAGAGCTGTGAGGGTGAATCAAACGTGAAAGTTGCAGGCTGTAAACCCAAAACAATGAACTGAAAGGCACTAAAATGCTCCGTATAGATAAAGAGAACTGCAGTTGGGTGGGTTCTTGACTGCTTAAAACATATTTTACATTCCCCATAGTCAATGTGTTTTTAAAATGATAGATAAATGCAGCCTTAAGTCTTTAATTCAGGAAAGTATAAATGTTTCTATAAACTAAATTAGATACATTTAGAGCTATCACATGATGAACTGCAGCTAGTTTCTTTTAAAATGTATGGCGTTTTTACAATGGACCCTTCATGAGGTGATTACATAATAACTTGGAAATTCTCACCTGTCAACGCTGTATTTTTCAAGGACTATAACCCTGGGGAAGCCTGACCTCTGATGCATGACTTGTCACAGACGAGACCACTCATTTTGCAATAATGTCAAGTGGTAAAATGACTCGCTGTCTTTTGTATCAAATCGTCTCGGCTGAGGACAGAGTGACGGCACTTGACCCCTGTCACCTCCCCGTTATTACATGTTTTGAAAGTGATGGCAGTGAAGTCCATCTCTTATTTCCTCACTTTATCTCTGTTCGGCGCGTCTTACGGGCAGACGGTTGGTTTTGCCGAGAAAGGAGTGACACGGTTCACACATAAAAACAGCCTGAGGTGGTTTATTAGTACTGCAACAGCATCCCACCAGCAGGAGATCCACAATTGTTTTGTCCAGCGCTATTTACCACGTAATCACATCTCATTGCTTTAATGACCAAAATTGTTAATAATCACGCTGTAAATTGCTCATTAATCTCCTCTGCAACATCCGTCGTCTCCACACTCCAACAACATTCTGCTGTGTTGGCATCCCATAAGTACTTCCTTTGATCGAGTGAGGGATGGTCACGTTTTCGATTCAAATCCTCCTTGCTGACAGTGGATATTTGGACAGAAAGAAGAGAATCCATTCAGCACTCTTGCTAATGCATCTTTAGGGTTGAGGCTCGACAGAAGGATTGAGACATTCCCTGCCTGTACTCCAGGTTGTCTGTTACACAATGTGTTATGAATATTGAAATGCATTTTCAAATTGCCCCTTCCCCCCCCTCTCGTATAGGCTCAAGAGAGGAAGGCATATTTAGAGACCTGAAATACTTTTAGCACTAATGCGCTGTTCAGTGAACCGTCACAGTGCCAAGATTGACACCATTTTTTACGCAGCCCCCCATTAGTGTCACTCAGCCTCCATCGTGGCACATTAAAATAAACTAATGATGTTTCTTCACCAAATGTCTAATGGAGTATTAGCCCAGAGAGTGGCTGCTCTGTACTTACTGCACTTTCACCTAAAAAGTGGTACAAAAGAAATTCCTTACTGTGTCAGAAATGTACTACAGTTGTGCTGTATGCAAATGCTGGTGGGAAAATGATTCCTGGCAGTGGAAGTCAATGGCTTCATGCCTCAGGAGGAAGACAAAATCATTGAGATGACACAAAGTGAAAACCTCCACTTTCTCCAACCTCTGTTCCCCGTGTTGACCGCGGTTACTTTATTTAGGCTGTGTAGCGGTGCAAGGGAGGCGGATCAGTGTGAGTGAGGTGGGCATGAGGCTTAGTTCCAGCCTAAGGCCATCCCTGCTGCTCTAGTGGCCTGCATAGAAAGCTACTGAGGACCCTTTTGCATCGACAGCCGTCTCCCCAACCCTCGCCGGACACCACTCCGGAACTACTGAAGGGGAAATTGAAATATGCTGCCTTTCCGCAAGGTCAGGCTTAGGCAGGACTGACACCTGCTGCTGGCCATGTTCAACATGGCATCCATCCAGGCTCACTTCTCTATTGTGTAGAGAGCATGGCTTTATCACTTTTTACTTTATGTAGGATTCATTGAACTACAGATCTGGGCGCCAGGTTAGTCTGTAGCAGCAAACAGCATGTGAACGTATTGATTGGTATCTATTTTACCGTTGGAGCTAATTGACTTTAGCTCAGTAAATCCTTGGACCTCCAGGGAACTTTCTTTTAAAGACACACAGGGAAGATAAGCCAGTAATGATGTAAACTATAATGAACAGAACACAGTATGGAGTCCACAGGTGACACCTTAATACTTTTGTGCAGCTGACACACTATTTAATTTCTTGAGCCTTGCTTTTTTCTGATCACTCTCGACCCCTATCTTTTCCATTTTGTTTTCATCCTTTCTGTTGTCAAGACTGCTATACGTGGAGCGCCCAGCTGCATGGTCGCAACTGTCGCCGGTTCGATTCCAGCCCGCTCCCTCCCCTGCTTCCTGTCTGCCTCTCACTGTCTCTCTCCAATAAAGGCATAAACATGACAAAATGTACTTATTTCACAGTCAAGACAGTAACTACAATTGCTTTCCTTTCACAATCTCACAAGTCATACCAATCATTACCTGTCATTGTATCTTGTTTAGAATTTGTCCATAGGGCCAGGTTCATTCAGACCAACAGCACTGAGAAACAAGACAACCCAACATAGCAACATCCTCACAGTGACAATGCAAGGCATAATGTTTACCATATCAAGGCTGCCAACTTGACAACCTGGCTGGAGTGAGATTTTGATGCCATGGCTTAATCATGCGTATGCGCACCCATTTGGGCTCAATTCACCTTTAGGTTTTATAAAAGTATCCAGCTTACACATGTGGCAGGAACAGGAGCTTAGGTCTAAGATTTAAGGTTAAGCATGTAGAAGAAGTTTGCCTTCAGGGCTTTCTGCAAGAAAGTTGCTGTTCGTGTCCCGTGTGCAACCAAAAGTCCATGTTGACCAATTATTTGAACCCAAACCATGATATTTAGACCATGGGCATGTTTTCAGACCAAACTGCTTTTCAAATTTCTGGCTGTGAACAAGTGATGCTCAACTGAAGTGTCCCTACTGCATCTACCCTCCTGTGCAATGATATACTTTATGATGTAGCTACTTCCCTCCTGCATGTGCACATGTTCTGACAGTGGGGAAAATGACATTGAATTTGTGGACAAAATGATGGATTTGGATTTTATGGGACCCTTCCACCTCATCATTTAGTCATGTGCCTGCATAACAGGCTTCCATGTCACTTATCAATGAGGGTTGCTCAACGCAGTAAGCCATTACCATGGAAACCACGGAGGTTTTAAGGTGGACTTACTGTATGTAATGAAAGTATGAAAATACATAACATGTGGCTTGATGAAAGTTCACCCGATGCATTTTTGACCAGGAAAGGCTCTTTTAATGAGAAAACAAGCTTCAGCAAGTGTACTCGCCAGGGCCTTTCTGTGTTATGAATAGCTTGGTCGCCTATACATTACAGCAAGAAATTCAACATGTCTGCCAGGGGTACTTGGGGAAATCACATTCCTTGGTGTGTGGGAGTGTTGCTTTTTATTACCTGCCTCAGAGCTTCAAATCCAATTCCATCTCTTCACTTCTCCCTGGGCCTTCCTCTGTCAGTGTAGAGAGAACATTGGATAGGCGATGATGCAGCCTCATGGATGGAACGGCTGTAGCCTGCAGGTGACTTTAAATTAACACCCTTCATTAAGAGCATCCATCACATGGGATCCATAGGGAATCACCACGGAACACCCATGACACCTAAGTAAAGAGCCCGCAGAAAATGGCACTAATGCTGAATACATGCACATCAGTCCTCAGTGAAATAATCCACCTGTCTGACAAAAATGTCCTCAATAGATTATTCTGGGTATAGGTGGAAGGTGTCATAAGTTCTTGTTTGGCGGTAAAACAAGGCAGAATTTCCCAACCGCAGGGTTAGGAGAAAGTCTGAACCTTACTGTGACAATTCTGTGCTGGAATGGGGAAGGCCTGGGCATAAATTCAGAAGAGCCGTCTTTGTTTTTTTCACACAGCACAGCTGCATCCTTTATGAGGTAGAGAATGCCTAACCAGCCATCCAAGACAGAAGACAGGCCAGGCATCCGGGGTGACAGCAAAGGGTGCTTCGTTTACATTCAGGGGGACTTAGACAATATTCCCCTGGCCAACTTATCCTGCTGAAACAGCGGCCACACTTGGCCGACAGAGCTGTGATTTTTCAGCAGCCTGGAAGCTGCGGGGCTAGCAGAGGCTTTAGCAAGGGGAAGAGGCAAGAAATCTGGGCTGCCGAGCACACCACTGGGCCGAGATTCCTGAGTTGAATTTCTGAAAGGCTCATTATTCTGGATTGGGGAGAAAGTGGCATTGAGGGGTGGAAGGGGTGAACAGGAGCTCAAGGCAAAGTGTCCATCAGAACTGCTGTGGTGCGTTTAGACACATCACCGCTGGGACAAATGGAGATCAGGGGTTTGGGGTGAGATCATATGACTCACAAGAGCCAATACCACCCCTCTTTCACTGTACACATGGCACCGTTGTCACGCTAAGATGAAATTGAGGCCGTGTAGTAACTTGTTTTTGCTTTTGCTTTTTGTCCCAATAAACCAAAAAAAATAAAAGCAATTCATTTAAAAAAGGTATTAAAAAAACAAACCTAATACTTAACAAATGAGTAATATAAAGACGGTCATTGATCATGCATCTGTGAAAAGACTATGTTAGATTCAAATTAAAACATGAAAGAATGCACTTTATTCCCTTTAATTTGACAGAGTCCAGTATTAGTGCAGTGGAATACATTACTATCTCAGCTTACCACACTTGTAACTGACATCTCACCAATCTACATTCAAGGGCTTCAAAAGGGAATAAAATTATGAGGAAATTACAAGGCAAGTGAGTTTTGGTCCCACACGGGGAATTAAAACTTATTATCTGTGACAACCTGTCAGCCAGTGAGAACTCAAACATGAGCACAAAGCTCTGTGAGCCGCAGAAGGGAGTAGAAAAAAATGATAAAAGAAAAGGGGAAGGAAAAGAGAAAGGGGCAGTTAGAGACATCATTTTTGCACGGAAAAGCACCTCCCGGTAGGCTGAACAGTAAATGTTTTCGACGACTGTGATTTGACAAGCTTGATGTCAATGTACAATATGGTCAGATCATTTTTTAGATCTTTAGTTTGTTGTGTATTTGGATTGAACTGATCCTTTTTAAAAGATACATTGAGAGCTAAGATGCATTTCTTTTCTAACTAAAGAGGATACACATACAGTAGATCCCATAAGCCCCAGGGAATACAATTATTCAACAATCATATATCACTGCTATTAAAAGGAAAGCTAATGATAAAGAATAAGCAAAACAAATCATCTATCACCTGCCATTAAACAAGTTCAAGCAGAGCCCATCACAGTCACTTTAACCAGTTCAAGAGAATTACAATACTCTCCGGAGTCGACAGTCAGATGCAATTAGTGGGACTGATGGCAAATTAGACTAAATGATCATGCTATCTGATTTAATGGGCCTGGAGTGGCGCACACTCGCACTTCCATAGTCATGATGTCATCAACGTGAATCCCAAGGCGACGAGTCAAACATTTTACTTTAATGTCCCCCAAGGAAATCCACTCCGATTCGGTCCACCCACCCCTAAAATCCCACCTGGGAATGCCCAGAGAGCTGCATGAAAGCACTGCAAAGCTTAGAGAAACTTCAGAAAGAAACTGCTTCTTAGAAGTTAGTCCAAACATCCAAGCATTACCAAGTTTAGGCAACTTCAGAAAAGCCTTAAAGCTTGGCTACCTCTCAGAGATTTTTTTTTTTTCCCCTCCTTAAAGAAAACAAAAAACATTTTTGCGTGCGGTAGTTTTGACCAGCTGTGTTCTTTGCCACGGCTCCCACTGAATATGTGAGCAGAATTAGTGCAATGAGCTCCAGCAGCCACAAGCCTCCCTGTTAAATAATACAGAGGGGGCGGGGGGGGGGGGGGGGGGGGGGGAGAAGAATTTTGGTTGCTCATTCCTCGGCTTTGTGTCATCCTGCTGACATCTGCTACATTTGCATGGCAGCTGGAGATCCTTGGATTAAACGCTTACAAGAGTATTGCCATATCTCATTTAACAACATAATCATCTTATGAGGAAAGCGATGTTTCATCCCTGGTGCTTTACAAAGCTTGGCATGCAGTTTCCACTGACTCTCTCCCTTTTCTGCCTCTCATCTCTGTCCCTCCTCTCTTCCCTTGTCTCCATCTTCCTCTCCTCTCCAAGCTGTCTCTCTTTCGCCTTGTTCGAATCTTGTTGAACAGGACATAGTGTGTGTGGACCAGTGTAGATCACATTATTTACCAGACAGCTCTTTTAATTTTTTTTTTTTTTTCTCCTTCTTCTCCAAGGCTATCTGGTCCTCGAAAGCTCAATCAACATTTCACCAAGGTCTGGGGAACAATCCAGCAAAAAGAATGAGCCACATCAAAACAGAAGCTCCAAGGATGTCTGGGCTTCAGCGCTGCCTCTCGTGGCCAAACAAGAGCACGGTGAAATAGGATATTTAAGTCCTCTGAAAGGCCTGGGCCAAGACTGTGCACATCTTTAAAAATGATCCTAAAACACGTTGGCTTTCTTTGGTTTTCTCTTGTTATATACCCTTTATTTTGTGGGTTGCATACTCAATGTGGGCAGCAAAGTGGCAGCTAAAAGGTCGGCCCACCACTTTGGTCCAGATGGAAATATCTCAACAACTATCGGATGGATTGCCATAATATTTTGCAGACATCTATGGTCCCCAAAGGATGAAGGACATCGACCCTCTGATTTTTTTTTAGCACCACCACGAGGTTGACAATTCTTTTTTAACACACAATTATATTAGGAATTCTTTTTTAATGTCGATAACAGCAAAAGGAAACCATTACCTGTTGCCAGGGCCCTATAATTTCCTCTAACACGCTAAGCAAAGATGGTGATCATGGCAAATTTTACCTGCTAAACATCAGCGTGCCAGCATTGACAATATGAGTATGCTGGCATGCTGATGTCCGCATTCAGCTCAAGGCACCACTGTGACTCCGAGCCTCACCGAGCAGCAAGCATGGCTGTAGACTCCTAGTCCTGATATCTGTCTCTTAATCTTTTTTTTCCCCCGCAAAGCTCTATGTAACGTGCTATCTTGCTTCAAAAATGATACTACACAGTAAGGTTGGTTAGCAGCAGGATGAATTAAGGGTAAAACCTTATTATGGATAAGAGGAAATCCTTACAGTCAAGGCACAAGAGAGATAGTCCTGACAAAAGTTTGTTCTTACATCAGTAATGGTTTGCATGGTTCCACAATCAGGGTTCATTACTGTGACCTTTCTGGGCTTAAGATTTTGCTCCCTTGCTTCAGACAGGGAGATAAATGGGTCGGTGTCCACTCAACTTACCAACACAAGTCCAATTATTGTGTCTTGGCCATCCAATCTGGTTTGCCTTTTTTTGCTTTTTCTTGAGCGTGTGATCAAATCTGTGCCTGCTCCTGGAATCTTGGCTCGAGCCATCTCTCCTTTCCACACCATGTTTATTTCATAAAGAAATCTACAGTATCAGGATCATCAGATGAGTTGCGTGATATGAGATAGCAGCATGGTGCAAGAATGTGCTGATGCTGTCAAGCCCTTTTTCCCCTCTCTAGTTGCACTGGTAAGCGATTCATATTTTGCTTATACGGTGTGTCACAGTCATGAATGTGTCTCTACAAGGAGGACAAATTGGCTTGACGGAAAAGGCCTCTTTATTTCTCTACAGATGGACAAATATTGCACACTGCACTTGCAAAACCACTATTAAAATCCTGTAAAGCAACATTTTTGTGGTTGTATGTGCATTTTAGGGGCTTGATTTTAGTGGTGATGTGCACTGCCACTGCCTGTGTTACTAAAGTAAGAATGTTTGATATCAACCATGTGTGTACTGTAGTGTAATTGAACCAACAGCAGACATGCACAGTCGTCATGTGCTTGACAATATCGATAAATATCGCTAAGAAAAGTTGTGTTATGAACAAAGTTGGTTTTATAGTTCATAATTGTGCAATGCCATGCTGTTTAACTGCCTGCAAGAATATTTAATGAGACTTTTACCAGAAGTTATTGTAGAACAGGATTTGTTTGATATCTTTGGACTGAGCCCAACTACCTGTTTCCTGCTGCTTTCAGTCTTCAAGCTAAGATATTTAACAGACAGATACGAGAGTAGTATTGATCTTTTCATCTAACTTTTGGCAAGGAAGTGAATAAATATATTTTCCAAAATGTCAAACTGATGTTTATTCAATATAAGGTCAGCTTACTGTTGTGGTGCTCATATGCATGTTAAAATTGACAGCTGACTGAAATAATCGTTGCCTGTGTCCTGTGTTTGAAACAAGGGTCCAACATGCAGCGTTTTGATAAAAATCAACCGAAACTGGATTAACTTTATATGTATTAAATTAAGACTGCTCTTTCTACACCTTTTTCCACATGTTGTTTTTGTAAGATATTCAGCAACACTTTTCTCAAAAGTGACAAATGACAAAATCAGCTGTCTGCAAATCATCAGAAAAAATGTGTTGACTTCTGAAGTGTTCTGCATTTATGCAAAAACAACGTCCTTAAAAAGTTACTCCAAGTATAAAGATCTTTAACAAAAACACTGCGGCTTGGACAGTTATGCAATATCCCTAATGATTTTCCCTATAGAGATGTTTTCAAGATAATTTTTTCAGGTCACAGAAGCAAAACCACCAACAATAACTGCAAGGACAAGGTAATATTAGACTTTATATGAATTGTGTGCAGAGAAGGGCATTCGCCACAGGGCAAATTTCTTCAATTCTAGGATACCTATTTTATGTCCAAATTCATTTGGGGACATAGCAGGTCACAATGTCTACTTGTTCAGCACTGCTTTTGGTCATTTGTCTAACAATTTCTCTTGACGTGACTCAGCTGAGGTATCTCAGAAAGCCATCAAAGCATTCTTAGCCTCCTCAGAAAGGTGGGAGGGTGAGGTTTACTCTGCACTCCTTCTTAAGCATCCAAAGCTTTGTTTGTGCCTTAATATATCCTGCCTTCTGTCTGTGTGGTGTACTGGGAAAAGGAACACAGCACCGACATCGCTTCTTAACAGTCTAATGCTATCCTCAGTTGTAGAAGTTTTGTAGTTTCTTTACTCGTATGGATTGGTCATAATGTTTGTGTCTATATATTACTATAAGCATCAAATGTAGCTACTGATTAGAGAGTGGTGTGTTGAGATAGCCATTCTACACGTACTGCAGGAATTTACAAGCACACTTCCTCCTATTGTGTTGCAGTGGGTCTCTAAAGCAGCAGAACCTGATATATACCACAAAAGCGCGTCACACGAAGTCAAACCTCTTTTCCTGTTTGATCAATTTAACCATGACTGATGCCTTCTATTAGATATGCAAGCACAACAAATAAATAAATAAAGTGCTTGGGGTGGAAAGGAGAGAATTAACCCACTAGGTTATTCATGAGCTATATGCAAATGCCGTTCGATGGCTGCAGCTAAGCATATGGCGGAGTAAACCGAAACGGGTTGAGAGGAACAGGTGGTCAGTTAGTCAGGAGGACGAGGTGAAGGTCTCTATAGGGAAGGGGGCTGTAAACGGGCATTACAGATCAGGGCAGAAACAGGTAGACGTGTAAACGGGACCTAAATGATCAAATCCTGCCTTACCAATGGTGTCTCTAATTGAAGCGAGCCAATCATGGTCGAAATCTGAGAGTCAGAGTGAACAGAATATAACCATTGAAATTTCTGTGAATTTAATGACTTTGTTCATGTGTGTTACTTCAGGACAAGTCAGGAAATAAATAAATAAATAAATCATGTTTTCCCCTGTTAAAGCATGCATCGTTAAACTATTCTCGTTGCCGCTTAATTGACGCACCTGAATGACTGAATGACATTGCTTGATTCTCAGTCTAAATTACTGAGTGGGTTGATGGATTTTGTGGCACGGTTTCATGCATCGAGGAGAGTGCGGGCCGTGATTTGCTAATAAGTAAACTCATTACCACACATGTGCAAGATTTTCCATTAGATGGAGACCCATCTCAAGTATTAGCAGCTTCATTCTCTCTCCTTCTCACACTCCCAACCCCCACCAATCCTCAACCCTCCCACCCTGCTTTCACGCAGACATCCTCCTTTTATTTCTTCCAGTATCTCCCTGTGAGCAACCATGGGGATGGGATATAGCCTGGGGGCACTGATTTCCCTGAGCCAGCAGCCTGCAATTGCATACTAGCCTAATAAACCTTAAAGTATATATTTCCCCTATTTTTCTGTTTTTATCCCTCCCCATCTGCTTCCCACCTACCTTCAAAATCTTTCCCTCTTTCTCTCTGTATATATATATACACACACACACACACACACACACACACACACACACACACACATACTGTACATTGAAAGTGTAACTAAGGCCAACATACAATATATCTCTGGCCTACCATCACACCTAAATTCTGTGAAAGGGAAAAGAAACCCTCAAACACGTGTGTTATTTTCGTTCCTTTGTATTTAGGTTTTATTAATTTCTGCCTTAATAATAACACAAGATTACTCAAAGCAACTGAAGGACAAAAAGGTAACACTGATATAATAATGATAAAAGAAGAAGAACGGTGCAACTGTTGGTATCTATTATTCTCTTCAGTTGCAAAAACTGCATGTTTCAGTACCTCTGACTGTAGATTTTACACAAAGCAACAGTTGGGCAGCGCATATGGCAGGAAAAAACGTGGGCACTGTTGTGTGGAACTGCTTCATTGTACACAGATGTTTGATTAGAGTGGGGAAAATGTTACAGAAAAGGAATGTAGTATTAATTAAATGTTTTAAGTTACTAGATTAACGTTAACATGAAATATTCTTTAATTATTATTTCACCATTCGAATACGAGATCTATACTGAGAGAATATAGTTGTAACGTTGTGTACCGTTTCATTCAATTAGTGTGTGTATCCTTTGGTTGGCTGCGTTCATCAGCTTATTGCTTCATATGAATGGCCTTGTTCCTGATACAAGCTCTCAATAACATGGACACACATGGTGAAACTCTAAAGTATTGAAGGCTCGTAAATTGAAACTGTTAAGTGTGTGTGGACGTAACAACTGTGTGCTGGGAGTCACCATCAAACCTTTTTTTTTTTTTTTAAGCCATGACCATTGTTCCATAACCTTAAACACATGGATATTATAGTGAACATGTTGCTGAAGGTCCCCTAACCTTAACAAACTATTAATTTTAACCGGAAGCACAATGTTTCCCCAACCTTAAGCAGTTATTAAAACCACAATCTTTCACATAAGCCTAACATGATGTTGTCTTAAGTTTTAGTCCAGTTGAGTAGAGGTTACATTTTTCACTGCTTATGCTACAATTATCCTGTATTCTTGATAAATGAGTGCCGACATTTGAGGTGCCACTGGCATATTTCATATGATTTTGATGACTGCAAAAGTGGTGTAACTAAGACAGTGTTTTACACGGTAAAATCCAAAAAAAAACATTCTGTGGGAAAGCGAGCAGAGACAGAGACACACAAAAGGCATGGGAGCACACAGATGAACACAAACAAGAAAACTGGACTCAGTCGAGACGCGAGATTTAGGTGAGACGAGACAGACAAACCTGAGACAAAACGTTCAAAAGTCCAAGTCCAAGATAATAAAAAAAAAGACTGGACTCGAGTACTACAGCCCTGGCACAGCCCAGCAGTCCAACTGCCATTTCCTTAAATGAGTACAAACTGGTGCTGGACCATGTTTTGCTTCCTGTGCAGCTTTAATTTCCTGTGTATAGCAAAACTGAAAATGTTTAACTGACAAGCATAATTCAGTAACTGCGCCTCAGCAGTCACAACAACCCCTCTGCGCGAGCGTCTTAAATAAAACGTGAGGAATTAGGTGCTGGGTGCCGTGCATCAATCATATTGATTCTCCAGGCCTCATCATCCTATATAAAGTCCTTAGTATAATAATGTTGTCAGTGGATTTGGCGCGAGGTGTCTTCACACTGCCAGTGTCAGTTCATTTAGATGCTCCCTCGGAGCCCTGGCAGCTATCATTGCTCATAACCACCATGTCAGTCAAAGACGGGGGCAGAAACACAGCATCTTGCCCTTCGGAGGTGCTAACATAATGAAAGAAAGACGCCATGGCTCCGTGAGAGGGTGTGTTAAATGTTGCTTCCACAAATACCAGATGTGTGACTTGGGCAGGGGGAGACTATAATGGAAGCAAACTACTTTTGACACTCTTGACTGTCAGTTTGCTTTCATGGTAAAGCACATTCGCTGAGACACGAGCACTCCCAACAGCAAGTGACTGCTCGCCCCTGGATCCCTCACTTGTCAAATGTTATTTTGAGATAAGCAAGTGGGATGTGTGTTTTGATAGCACAGCCTCAAATGTCATCTTGTGTTGATCATCACGAGAGAACTTAAAATCCTTCAGAATAACAATAGCAAGAATTGGACGTCACAGAATAAAAGACGGCAAAACATTTATAAAATTTGCTGTCAAATTTGGAATACCGACTTTGTGTCGCTGCAACAGTTAGATTTGTCTAGCACACAGTGTGCGTTTCATTTAGACATGCTAAAAGAAAATGCCCGGTAGAGCCCAAATTTTAATTCTAAATGTGGAATTTATTTCATTGCCAGGTGCATATTGTGTGAGACAGCATTCATTCTTCCCTCATCATGCATTCATGAGATGTATTTATGGACTGACAGTCAGGAAATAGGACACAGGAAAACATGTGCAGCCAGTTCATTGTGGTGTCTAGAAAGAATACAGTACATTATCAGGAAGTGCTCATCACCACAGTAACCATGGAAAAGTCCTGTCGACCTTGTTATTGCTACGGAAACACAATTAATGTTTGTTTGTTTTTCTATCTGTGATAAAATCAAACAAGTTTAATGAATGGAACAACATACTGTATGTTATTACTGTAAAATAAATGTATTTACAAGCTTTACCTTTTTCTGCATATGCAAACTGATTTTATTTAGTTTCAAGATGAAGAATGGATTTCAATGTCTTTTTTTTTTTTATGTTGGGCCTTGAAAAACGCTCCATTATAATGATGTGAGCCCTACACTGAAAACAAACCTGCATGATACATCCATCATTTTTTGTCATATTCATTTGAGATCAAGTAAAAGATATAGCTGAGTTTTCAAACAGTATTATCTCCAGGTTTTGTTTAATTTAAAAAGCCATTCCCTCAATAAAAAGCAGGCACAGAAGTTACTGGTTTAACAGTTCTTCCTATGCATGATCATTTTCTGTCTCCCCCGTCCCCGTCCCCCCCGTCCCCCCCATGTTCCACAACCCAATTAGGCTTGCGTAGATCTGTGCAATGTTGCTGAAAAGCCCTGAGCAGTACGGTGGCTCTGAATGCCCAAGGTGTGTTATTATCTTATATTAGTGCACCACCTGCCTTGCCATAATGATTAGCTAATTGGCTCAGTGCGTGTCTGGAAATAATAAAGTAAGGAGACATTTTACTCTGATTAAGGAAGCACATCAAGTGAGCGAGAGCAAGACCACCGACATTTTACACACAAAGTACTGTATTCAGACCTGAGTGTTAAGTGGCATTGGCATGGGGTATTAAGGTAATGTTTTTTTTTTTTTCATTTTTTATCTGGCATATTGTAGGTACTCCATTTCCAACACAATGGAAGGAATAGTGAACTCAAATGTAAAGGAAATAACACATTCAGAGTAGATATCTATTAGATCAGGTCATTGTACTTTTTCTGTAATTTAACATTTAACATGGTGGGAGATATAATATATATAATGGAATGACATATTACTTGATAAAACAAAGCAATAATCAATCAAACACTGGTTTGCTCCTATGTAATGATGTCCTTGCTGATAAATTAGAGAAAGTTTGTCTCAGAGCTTAAGCAGCTAAATTAAAGCACAATGTGTTGCGATTGTAACATAATTTAGTGTTTAAATATGCACCACACCCATTTGTTTTATAATAGGTCACAGGATTAGGTGTAATGTGAAAGGTGTTGCCTGTAGTGATTAACTCACAGAGAATAATCACCTAACTCTGCAGTACCTCTTGGTTATATGGAGTTTTTAAGCATCTTCCAGGTGGTTTTAGTTTTATGGCCCGCAACTTCACTGTTTTGGTTTTAGTCAGCCTCTTTTTTTCTTTTTACTTACTCGACTTGTTGCCATATTTGATTGATTTAGGGAATGATGGTGCATCTCGTAAACAGGGTTAACATTTGCTGTACACAGGAGAGTATTTGTTGGAAAGGGAATACGGTTTATTAAAGAATCTGACGGAAGCTTATTCCTGGGACTTAAATAAAACCACCAATTCATAATTGTCAAAGGTGAAAAAGTTATTATGAGAACCACAAAAAAAGGGGATAAACTAAGGAAAACTAATAAAGTTATTTACATTGTGTCTCCTGTCTTATGGAGTTGTTACAATTGAATACATTGACGTACAATAGAAAAATACAAGTCTAGCAGCTTGTACCATCTGCAAAGTTTCTCATTAAACCAATATTCACATTTGTACGATTTTCTAAATGTCACACCACGAAAAATGAGTCAAACATCATGTGTGTTGAAATATGGCTAGACTACATTTTGAAATTGAATGATGTCTCTCAGCTGTGCCTAGACTTTGCCTTTTTTTGCATTTATGGCTCAAATTTACATAGATTTTTTGAATCTTTTCACAGCCATGACCTCTAAAGTGAACACAAAGTTGTATAATTCTGTTGTACTCCGTCACATATACAAGTCTTCACCTGGGCCTCTTGTCTTTCCACGTCCGTTGTCCTCTACCGGAGGCTGCGGCCGGCGGTTGCCCCTGAGGGCCCACAGTCTGGGCTCCACCTGACCGGGCGCCTCTGTTCCCACCCCCCCTCCACATATGCTCGCAAGAAGGGCGCTTGGGTCCTGTCCGGTGCCACCAGGCCTGGCACGCCACTCGGAACCTTAACCAAAGTGCGGCGGCTTCGGCCCTGGCAATCTGCCATGCGCCTCCGGGTAGGCCTACCTAACTCTTCTCTCTCCTCCTCCAGAGGGAGATGTGGGGTTCAGTGTAGTGCTCATGGGAGTTGTAGGGCTTAATGTCATATTGCAATTCATTATTCAGTTCATTATTTCAGATGCATTCAGAAAACACTACAATTGAAAAAGAATATATATATATACACACACACACACAAAGCATATACTTCCTCATCCAATCAGAAGTGTTTTACTCTTCTCTAGTATGTAAGTGACACATGTTAGTCTTCCTCATAGGCAGCACTACTGCTCTTACTGCCTGCAACCAATATGCTAAAAATAATGCACATCTCATGTGCATTACATAATTCATCCCGTGTTTCACTCTTATACTGTAGAAATCTATTCCTCCATCATTATTAATAATCTTATTATATTAAATGTTGTCTCATTCACTTCCAATACAATTTGTTTTCTTCGGCGACTTCTGTTTGCTACAGTTAGAGGCTGAATCAAGTGCGATCGGGGACCAATGTGTCCAAGGATTTCATAAGCACCCATCTTAAACATTGCTGGAGGCTTGCCCTCGTCTGCTCAGTCCCAGACGGCCTCAGCTACAGTACTTGGGTCGGGGTGGTTGTCACAGGGATAAATAGTGAGGGGAAGACGGCTAATTGTAGAGGTTGCTCTGGGGAGTCCCCAAGCAGAGGAGATAACATGAGCACTCCACAGGGGCCTTATCAATGAGTAATGACCTTGGCTGTCTTCCTTCACACGCGCACATGCACAAAGATACATGGCCGTGCACAAGCTCCCCAGATAGAGAGTGACATCATCTCAAGGTAACCAAATGGATGAGCGGGTGCAGGTTTGGTGGTAGGGAGTTGGTTCCATTTTTTAAAGTGCATTGGGATTCTGAGGAGAGTGGTGGTTAAATTGTCCATTAGCACAGTTTGAAGACGGACTCCTGGGCTTTGGGAAGCTTGCTTCACCAAAGAGAGTCAGATTGCTTGCTATCTGTTGAAGTGGGGGGAAAACATTTTTACTAAAAGCCTTTTGGGATTTCCCCCCCCCCCCCCTGTTCTCTCCCTTCACTGGGTCATGGATGGTTGGGTCGGCTGGGTCACATTTAAAAGAAATGTACGTTTAAAATAAATAATTAATCAGCGAATAAAGAGAAGCGTTATAACCAAAAAAAAAGAAGCAACATAAATTTCACGAATCAGTGCAACCCTCAGTGCAATCTTCTTTCATCTGCATATAAATGACAGTTTGTGCTGATAACTTCCGTTGGAGACAGTTTACATG
Source organism: Lateolabrax maculatus (assembly GCA_031216445.1). Classification (NCBI taxonomy): domain Eukaryota; kingdom Metazoa; phylum Chordata; class Actinopteri; order Acropomatiformes; family Lateolabracidae; genus Lateolabrax; species Lateolabrax maculatus. The sequence continues at coordinate 7,448,190 of CM062207.1, forward strand.
ATCAGTGCTGTTCGTTCCATTTTCTCTGTGATTAACAGTACAGTGCAGCAACTGCATGATCAACCTCAACAAATATGCGATGATGTCAGGAGAAATACAGCGCTGTCTGTTAATTTGAACTTATTTCTGCCATCAATAATGTGTAACATTCAACAAGAACATTGTGTTTGTTTTGAGCAATTAAAAACCAGCAGGTTGGTACATTAAAACAATAAAATTTGCATTGTTTTATCTGATTGAGTTGCTAGTCACTTAGTTGAATAACACAGTAGTGCAGCAGCATTTTATTTGTGCCAGAGTTGAAAATGAATTTATCACTAATGTACTACAAGCTATATCTCCTAATAGTATAATAATATATTTACAAGAGTAAACGAATAAACTGAAACAGGGGGAAAAAATATTTTGCAGTAAAACAGTGTCCAACAGTACAGAGCCACTGTAAGATAATAAGCGCGAATAGTTCCTATTTCATTTAATAGTTCCTGTTCCATTATTGCCGTTGCACCATCAACTCCCCCATCACCACCACACTTTCCATCACCCATGTTCCACCACCACTGAATTCATTCACATTTGTTACACATTTCCATTACAGTATGATATCCAGTCCGTAGACAAGAAAAAAAGATTGTAAATATAAAATAGATTGCTACTAAATATAGCAAACAGTCATTTCATTGGCTGGAAATATGTGGCCTAATTTTTTTTTTCTTTACATTGAACGTAAGGAGTTTGTAAGGCAGTTGCAGTGTTTAGAGCGACCACTCTGTGTCTTCTTCACTGAGTTGTGTGTGTCTTTGTCTAAGTAACAACTTTAAAATTACAACAATACCAAGGAAACTCCAGTTTTCCAGTTGGCTGCTGCTGTTGACATTTGCTCTTCATGTTGCCAACCCGGCTCGTTGGCAACATGATGCAAGCTAAAGAGTCGTTATTTTGATATTTGGTTGATTCAGACTGACTTTTGGCATTGTATAGCATACCAACATTAACTCGATCTAGCCACATATGCATCCACCGTCTGTGTAGGAGTGTCTGTTTTTGTGTCTAATTACGACATTGATGGTACATCAGTGTGTTTATGCCCATCTTCATATATTTACTGCTGTTGTACAAATTTTTATTTGACGTGAATATGTAAATTTTACAAGCTGAATGTGTTTAAAGTTGAGCAGATTTAGGAGAGAGCCAGGAGGTAGAATAAGAAACTGAATAAAAAAAACATTTGAGCACTTGTTCAGTTGAAGCTATAAACCAACAGAGTACTTGTTAAAAATTTCTATTTTTACTTAAAATGTTTAATGCAATCACTGATGAAGCTGCTGGGCAATGATTTCCCCCGTAAAGGTTTAAAACCCTGCACAGAAACTGAGGAACTGAGAGTCAAACCACAACAAAGCCCAAGTCAGTGATTAATAATTTATCCGTTAATGGCATGGATAACTTACTACAACCAAAGAAAGAGAGTGGGGGTTGGGGGACGGGCTCTGCATGCGACTTTTTGCTTCACGCCCTGCCCCCCGCACCCCTCGCCTAAACTAAACGGACTAATTCAAGTAAGTGTAAACGCGCCTGACACGGACAATTCCCTGCTGTGCGCTGCATGTGTGAAAGGGCAACTCTGCACATAGTCCGGACCTGATCGTCCGCACATTGCCCGGACTTCATATGTGAAAACGGCTTAGTATTGTTGCAAGGCCGCCTTGGCAGTTTTTCTCCTAACCCAGTTTCCAACAGAGTGTGGTTCACCTTGGAGCAAGCAGAGAGGCACTATTCAAATGGGGATAAAGTAGGCTGACAGTCGCTTTCCCCCGCAGATATGTCCTGCTTCAAAACCTAAACATCTCTCCTTGCTCCCGGAGAATAAATAAAGAAATAAATCGACGACAAGCAGAAGAAGGAGAAATACTAGCGCTGCTGCATCCTCCGGAGGATAACAAGAATAATGCCTTCATTTGCTGCAGGGCTTCCACTCTGCACCAAGTATAGACATGGCTTTTATGGCTGTAGTATTTCTGATTGGCATCCTAGGACAGCCATTTGAATTATTTAATAGAGCTCCCATTCCCTTAGTGGATGGAGAAAAAGAAATATGTTTGTGTTTGCGTGTGTGTGTTTGTGTTATTGGGAGTTTCTACGATGCCTCGCTCTTTATTGTCGCTGCTTTGGCATTCTCCCAGGCTTAACTCAAGCAAAGTGAGGCTATTGTTTCAGCAAACAACTCAAATGTCACTTTTTTTCCTGACGAACAGTAGGACAAATAGGAGTTAAGAAAAAAAAAAAAACCTTGCAATGATCGCGCAAAGCATCTAAAACTGGCCTTTCAATATTTTCGATGGTAAAAACGGGCAATCAATCAAACACTGAACACACTTCATCTCTTGTTTCTCCCCACAGGTGCCCAGGGGTCAATCAGCCAATCCAAGATCACAATGTAGAACACAGAGAGGATATTGAAGGGATCTGGGCCTCGGGCTTTCACAAACCTGATCCCTTTCTTACCGCAGAAGATACGGAAAGAGAGAAATGGGGAGATGCGTCTCTGTGGTGTAGCTATCTCTCCCCAGAGCCTGGCGTGGGAATGTGCAGGCGTTACAAGATCTCCAGCTCTCCCTCCTATCAACATTCTTCAACTCACTTGCTCCCTACTTTCCGCTCTCCGTCTCTCCCTGGCGGCGTGTATCAAAAGATTCTGAAAGACTCGAAATGAAATTAGATAAACCACAGAGAGTCAGCAAATCATATCCATTCCTGATAAATAGAACACATTGTGACCCAGCAAGACAACATGATAATCTCTTTTTGGGGATATTCAGTGCATCAGGGAGGCCTGAATGTGACTCAAATATAAAAAGCACCTCGCTATCTGGAGGACTGTTTAGATATGACCATCAACAGCTGGACACGACCCGTTTGACCAGGCCCTGTCTCAACCCTGCCACCATCGCCTCCCCCCCCCCCCATCTCCGCATCCTGTCTTTATCAGGACTGATCGCCTCAAGCCTGTCTGACCTTGGCAAGCAGATAAAACAGCAGACAGATAAGGAAGAAGGGGCCGGGGAAAGAACAGGGAGGGAAGGGAGAGCAAAGAGGAGTAGCTTGCTATGAGATGCATTTTTCCTAAACTCTGGCTGCTTGAGAACCCCAATTTACATTGCCAGGGAAATCCTCTGGGAGGCTTTATGATAGATGAATAAGACTACCCTACCAAGGGGAGGAGATGAAGTCTGGGATGACCCGCTTTTGCAAATTTGGCCCCAGGGAGAAGGAAGAGGAAGCCGGGAAACTTAAGCTTTTGCAGAGTGGATATCGTTGTTGAGCCCCTGAAGCGACATTAGAGTGCTAAATTTATCATTGTGTCATATTTGGTATTATGAATTTGGCTTAATAGATGCAATATGCCCTGTCAGCAAGTTACTCCTTCAGTAAAACTGTTTATTTAAACCATTATTTCTTGATGCTGTATCCATACAAAGACATTCATAAGAAATCAGTTGCTATCTAAACCATTATAAATATATAAATATAACAAACAGTATTTGTTGATGACCTGTTTTCATGACGAAAATGAGACAAAAACTAAATGCAAATGAGAACTATGACAAAATGGAGTACAGGCATTACAGGACTAGCCTGGAAACCAGACGAATCTGTGGGCTCAGGGTTTATTTGCTCTGGCATCACATGGCACAGCAGCCAGCACTGCATTTTTTAATAACTTAACCTTTAATGATCACATTACTTACGCCCATCTTCTAGTCATTTTATTTATATATTATTTGATGATAACTTCGGATGGATTTTAGTTTGCTGTCAGTGTTTCTGTCGTTCATCAAATTGCCCTGTAAGTGGTCCCAACGATATCGTTCGCCACTGTCGTTATTGTTATATTTGTGGTGTAGACTCCGCCATCCACTTGAGTTAGAACGATTTTTAAAACAATATATTTTATCATCACTCTTGGTGTGGACGGCCCTTTACGCTGATATTTCTAGTTTGCTTGTAATGCCACCTAACCTGTGAGGTAGCCTAGTGTCCTTGTCATTTTAAAAAAGTGAACAAATTTCAAACATGAAATCATGTAATTTTTGACGCACGGAAGAGCGTAGGTGCCAATCGCTCAGGGATCTAAGGGTAAACAAATTGAGTGATCTGAGCCGAGGAAGGGCACACAGAAGCCACGTGTCTGGCACGTCAAGGCCGTCGAGCAGCAGCTGGCTCACAGTGTGTGCGCTCACGTCGTCTTCATCCATGCGCTGGCCGGGTGGGACACTACCTCCCGCCTTTATGGCATTGGGAAAAGGAGCTCCCCTCAAGAAATTCACTACCAGCGGTGACTTTTGTGAGCAGGCATCAGTGTTTGACACACACTTAGCTTCCACAGCAGATGTTTTGTCAGCAGGAGAGGATGCTATGCTGCGCCTGTACAATGAGAAGCCTGGGGACACAAGCGCATTTGTGAGAAGGTGGCTCCAAGCACTTCTGATGTACAGCCACAGAGTGTGCCGCCTACGTCAGCAGCAGCAAAGTGCCGCGGCCTTTGTGTGCACTAGCTGGTGCAGCAGTGGAGAGGAGCTGTGGACGAACTCCCGCCGCAAGAACGGGGGTGCTTGCACCTGTCCAAACTGACTTGCCGCCAGCTCCGCAGGAACTCAGGAACGACGGGGTCATCAGATGCAAGTGCAAGACAGGCTGCAGTAGCCTGAGGCGCACATGCAAGACGCATGTCACTGGGTGCAATTCAAACATCAGAAACTTCTTCTTCTTGATGTTTGCTAAAGGAATATTACTGTGTTAATGTTTTAGCTGATAGTCCCAAGCTGAGCAAACAACAAATAGTATTTCACTGCGGGAAAAAAAGTGTGCAACACCTGTAGCTTCAGAACGACAGGAAGACATAAAAATGCAAATGTTAGAGTGAAATGTCTCTCACTAAAATGAACAAGCCCAAATGGCTATAGTTTTACAGTGCTGCAAATACCTAGTGAGTGACTTGGATGCTCACCAAAGTTTTAAGCCCATCCAAATGATGCGTTCCATATTAATAAGACAAATGTATCAAATGAGCAGTACAGGAATTATTAAAAATGATGTTAATGTTAATCAAGCAGATTCATAGCAGTTAAATGTTTCATAGCAGTTTTATTTCAGTCTTAACTTGTGTATCGATAATTTGAAAAATAGATCACTCTTGCTTTTACAAAGTGACAGGTGGGAATAAAATAAAAGACACTATTGGATGTGAAGGTAATAGCCATTTTGAGGACATGAAAAAGTAATTTCTTTTCTTGTGGCTGTTTAATGTTTTGCAATAAGCTCAAATTAAACTCAATTGATTTTAGTCCCATCCAGATTGGTGTGATGTCAAAGACACTGCTATTGGGACACAGGTAGACAAACTAAAAGCAATTGTGACACAAAGAATCAAAACCTTTGATTATGACCATAGATTATTAGTGACAGCGCAGGGACAGTTTGTTCAAGGCAGACGCTAATAACCAAACTGTGTGTGTCTTCATGTCCCCTCTTGGACACCGACTAATGAGAAGTGACCCTTAATTGTGTTGTTCTGTTAAGGTGGCACGCCGTCAGCGAAGGCAGACAGGGTGAAGGAGGGGCTTCTCTGTTTATTCACAAAGCCAATCAAAACGGACTGATTGAAAAAAATCTGTTATTAGAATGCAAGTGAACTCGGTGATTTCAGCCGCCAAACAGCATGGTGGAAGGTGGGGTTGTTTACTGTTACGATCATGTTGGGCCATCATGTGCGGAACATCGGTGATGAAAATGTCACAAGTGTACCGCGTATATAAATCAAACACATCGAGACGAGTGCCGAAAGTTCACTTGTCACAGACGAGAATTCTTCTCTATGTACAACCACAAAAGGTTAGCAGGTTTGCCTTGTGTTGTCCGAGGGGCTGAATTAGCTTTAAACAGTCTCACTGCGTTGGCGCTGTAATTGCACCACTCCGGGAAGTGTTGCCCCATGGCTATACCTTTCTACGCCTCGATTTCCTCCAATCATGACAGCTGTATTTCAGCTCTGATTGGACGATTGCTGTGAGGAGTTCCTGACCTTTCAGATGGAGCCCATGTGGCCCGATTCGGTTGGCTGGTTTACATTCTGTCAAACATGAGTCTGTGAGGCACAGAAAAGCGGCATCCCTTCCAGAAAATGTCAAACAGTAGTGGCAGGTCTTTGCTGGCACTGTACTGTGATATTATTTTGAAGAATCTTGGCAGAGGTTGACACATGTCTCGCGGTTGACCGGAAGAACTCTGATTTGCATTCAAAGTGCTTGTTCAAATAAACAACATTTTATGTGGTTCATAAAGATCAGACATTTTGAAGAAGTTGGAGAACAAAGTGCATAGTCGTTGCAGAAAAATAAAGTAAGAACATTAGGGCCAGAAAGAGCATACAGAGGGAGGGGACGTTGCATAGGACGCTCCAATCCAGGCAAAAGCTCCAATTAGTAAGTTAATTACTCTTGTATTAATACTTTATTTGTGATTCATGGAACTGACTCCAGGCTTGACACTTGCATTTCATTACTTTTGATATGTGGAGATGAGAGTCTTGCCTCAGACGAAACCGCTTAGGAGAAAAGTTGTGATAATGTGCATCTATTACAAACTTAAATTATAAACTAAAGCTCCGATTGTGCTTTACTAAAGAGGCATGTAAATACTTGCACCTATATGTACGTTGTATAGCAGGTGAAAGATGGTATGTGGCAGCATATGCATGTGTGCATCTCCTGCACCAGAGCTCCTTTCAGATATGACATTGCTGTGCAGCAGCCACGTCTCTGTATCTCGTGGAAAATAGAGTCGCTTTCTGCCACACTAGCAGCAGGGCTGTAGGGATGGCAATGTAGGTCTGATGATCAGTCTGTCAGTCAGTCCCTCACAGATGGAAATATCTCATCAACTATCGGATGAACTGCCATGAAATTTGGAGCAGGCTTTTAATGGGCCCGGCGGGTAGAGCCGAATGAGTTCGGTGACTTTTTCCTCCAGCACCACCATGACATTTGTGGTTTAGAGTGAATTGTCTCAAACAACTATTATATTTGCTTCGTGTCCCTCTCAAGAAGTATTGTAATAATTAGTAATCCCTTAACTTCTCATCTTGCACTATTATGAAGTCCAAACTTTTATTTTGCTTTATGACCATATTCCTGCCAAACTAATGACATTTATCCTCATCCATACTTTGTGTTTACTGCTAATTAGCCAATGTTAACATTTTAAAATGCTAAACTATGACGGTGAACATTTGGCACTGTACTTTTAAAACACACTGCCTGTAAACATAGTGGAGCCTTCATTAGTACTATGTGTAACTATGTGCATATATCTGCATTGTATAAAAACCTAAGTAAAATTGTATCTGCACTTGGGCACATTCAAGAATAACACGCTGACTTTGAATCCTCATGGTGAAACAAACAAAGCAATTATGCTTGCATTGCAGGCACTTGCATACACATAAATTAAATATATCACAGGCCAAGTCCGTACTACTGCAGCACGGGAATCCTCCCTCTCCGCATGACCCGTGTACTCGCATCCCAAAACACCATGTCGTGTGCGTGTGGCCTGGATGTGTGTGATTGTCAAAGCTCCAGCCCGTCAGCTGTTAACCACCGGTGCCCACCTGTGCAGGTATTACAGCCCGTCATCGGCCCATCAACACACGCTCGCACAAACACACACACACACACGCGCACAAACATACCCGGGCGCCTTGTGCAATGGATTAAAGCACTGGGGATGGCTTTCCAAAAACCTGCATGAGGGTCCTTGTTACATGTCCTGTTGGCCGGCATCCAAGAAATGTTAAGTAACGAAAACCATCAATTAAGTAACCTAATTAGCATACTCTGGGCTAAAGTGACATTTCCCATCCCTACCTGCAGCGCAAGTGTCTGGGCCCCCTCCTCCACCAGAAGTGTCATGTTGATCCCTCTCCTGCCTCCGCTAATGTCAGCATTAATAACTCGACGTGAGGTCATCTCCTTAGCTTATGTCCAGCAGGAGGTGCTGGGAGCCGCCTGTGCCCGTTGTTATGGCGATTAATCTGCCCCGCGCTGTAATACCCAGGGGTGGGCCCGGGCTGGATGAGTGGGGGTCCTGTCTGATGAGAGACAAGGTGATAATTGCCTTTGTGTTGCGGAGGAGAGAGGGGCAGGGGCAGTCAAGGGCAACTATGGTAAATCTGTCATCGCATGCCTTGCGAGGTAAAGCTGAGCGCTGCAAACACAGGCTGTGTTTGGCTTCTCTGTTTGGTAGGCGGGTGGTTAATGGGGTGGGCTATGTGGTTTTAGTCTGTGTGTGTGTGTGTGTGTGTGTGCGTCTGCGGTTGCGTTCCCGTGTCTGCATTCACGGACAGCCTTGCCTGTTTGTGTTTACATTTGCCTTGGCCATGTTATCTTGTCTGCAGGATAAACTAAATGTGTTTTTACTTGTAAACACCATTTCAGCTTTTCTTATTACAGATGTGCATCAGTTGATTCAGGGCTGTTAGATGGTCATCAATTATCTGGTGGCCACAACACATTGTAAGACAGGGATTTTGATAAGTGGCCTTTGATAACAATAAAAGTTTAGAAATGGCTCAAATGTTTGATTGATTCCGCTCCAAAGCTATTACATTGTGGTAAAATGTGCTTACAATATCATCTTTCTGTCTATCTATCTTTTTCTATAATGCAGGACAAAAAATAGATTTCAGTAAAAATCCTAAACCAAAAGCATGACTTTTTACTGACAAAGAATACCAAGTATTTTAAAATGATAGGTACATTTTCACCAGCAATGGCAGCTGAAGATTACACCTTTTACTTGAAATTGCATACTGATATATATGGCTTTCTGTGTATGTGTATGTGTGTGGAAGAATGATGCAATTTTAAGGCAAAGAATAAAACTGTTGCATGTGTACTTGTTGTTTTACAGCCTTTTGGTCTCTTCTTCGTGGGTACCGATGACACTGAAGGCCGTCGTATTGTAGAAACTTGAATCATTATGTAAAAATTGGGCTTCATATAATGTCTGCTTAGTGAATGACTATCAGTATAATGTGAATGACAGTCTCTGTCCCCACTTTATGCTGATATTTTCAGAGCTTGTCCTCAGTCACCGTAGCTGTGATTTGGAAGATCCCATGTCAGGAGAAACCTCAAGGACACATTCCACTCGTATAATTCAGCCATGGCATTTCTCAAGAGCCCTTGAGACACGTGTGCAGAGTGCTTTCCCAAAAGCCTGCCACACATCCTTCACATTTTCTCTTATTCTGAGTCGGCTGCAGCTCCTGATGCCCTGTAGTTACAGCTGGTTGATGGCCACTCTGTTCTATGTGGTCCATGAATTCATTTACCAATTCAGCACTTTATACATGGAGCGCTCTCAATGGCCAACAGAGAGGGCAGCTCATAACAACCAAAGGCCACATTTTCTGAGGATGTGAAGAAGAAGCAGCAGCTATCACCAGCAGCTATGCTAGTCATTTTCAGTAATAATATCCACATGAATTTCATTTATACGTGGCATATTTGCCCTTATTGGTCACGTACTCATGCAGGATGTGCAGTGAAATGGAAGTGGCAATGCCTACAGAATTGTGCACAAAACAATGATATAATAAAGGTAACTGTGATAACTATAAAGGATAACAAAATATGCAACAGTATTTACAATAGAATCAAGATATAAACATAATGTCTGAAAAAAGATATGTGAAAGTACATAAATGTGTGTATACACTATATTTGTATATTTTTTCTGTGTGCGTGTGTGTGTGTGTGTGTGTGTGTGTGTATGATATAGGCAGTATGTGGGACTTGAGTCTCCACTAGTTGCCTGACAACCTCACAGTGACAACAGGATTCTATGAAATGGCCTAGAAATGGGCTCATATTTACACATGAGAATGGAGAAATAGTAGCACTTAGTTTAAATTGTAGTTTTCAAGTTTGTGGTGTAAGGAAACTAGACATCACATCCCTTTGACTGATACAGTTGTGAGTTGTTGAGCTGAAAATCAGCAAACTAATCATATACAGCGAGGGGAAATAATTTGATAGAAAATGTCAAAAGACAGTTTGTAATCTGACGAGGCTGTGTCCTCGCTCATGTTAGTTGATTGATTGATTAAACCACTGCCCTGACCCCCCATTGTACCTGCTTGAACCTGTCGAAATGAAGTTGAATTTTAATGAGCATTTCCGAGGGAGGCAGCAATTGACAGCTTTTGTGCTTAGGGAGTTTTATTAGGTCTTAACACGAGGCGAATCTGAATATGTCATGTAAAAACCTGTCAAGGGATTGAGTTTGTGTGTCAGCCAATAGAAAAAAGGCCTTGTCGTGTTAATCTGTTAGACTGTCCCGAGTCAAACAAGCCGCTTCTGACATTTGCCTTTGTCCAATTATTTGCATCTGTGGCAGTGGGTCCAAAAAGCAAGATATAGAGGAGGAATGATGGCCTTTGCTTTCTTTCTTTTTATGTCCTGTGTTTCCCAGTACGTCAGGCTTTATGGGCTGCAAAAATATATTTTGTGCAGCTGCACATTTTCTCCATCATTTGAATAAAAAAGAAACAAAAGCAACAACTTTGGGACACATTAGGGATTTTCTATTTTTCTGAGCTGCAGTTACTCTGCCGTGGCAGTACTTTTATTAGCCACTGGGGATCTTGACTGTATCTTTACTGGTTGGAATAAATTACTAATCAATTCATTATGATACGACAGGGCCCCTTTTCTGCATCTTTCCTAAAGCCTCTTTTTCCCCATGAAGGCAAGTAATGTGACACCGTATTGGTTGTGATCAAACTACTGATCCCCTAAATGGGATGTGTGTTTGCACAAGGGGTATGAATGTGCTTGTTTGTATATGTAGAGAGAGCTAATGTGTGTGTGTGTGTGTGTGTGTGTGTGTGTGTGTGTGTGTGTGTGTGTGTGAGTGAGAGAGAGAAAGAGATGAGTTGCTTTGCACGTTGGCTGTGCTAGTCGGGAATTGATCGGCCGCACGCATTAGCAGATTGCCTATTGATGAGGGGGTAGATTTATAATGCTCTGATTGATGGTAGCAATCTAGGAGTATAAATAAATGAATATGTGCCTGCCCTGGTTGGTGATGGCAGTAAAGCCTTGATTTGCAAGCTCATCTGCAATCGCAAATGTCACATTTAGTATGCGCTCATCACCAGGCACCACTGACGGGTAATGTGTACAGTGAAGTCAGGTGTCAGGAACGCTGAAAGGACAACAAGTCTTGGTGCTCTTCACTTATAGTGACACAACAATGTGAGACCTTTGCAGATGAGGCTGAGAGAAAAACATACATGCATTTAAAATGGAGTCTACACTTGATGTTATATTGTGGTTTATAGTTTGACCTCATCTTAAGCAAAAACGTTGTGGATCTACTTAACATTGATGTTCAAGCAAATCCTTTAAAGGCTCTCCCTGCCTGGTTCAAACTAAATCTGTACTCTTGCAAAATGAAATAGGATTTTTATTATGTGAAATGTTAAACGTGTATTTCTATCCATATCTGCAATGTATTTTTTGGTGCTTGTGGCAAAATACCTTTTCTTACAGTCATGTATATGCTATATGTGTAGTCTTTGTGCATTTCTGAAGTAAATTTCTAAAAGGTATACAAAAACCTTTATTAAAAAAGCACTATTTTGAGTATATTTTCTACATGCACTCTAATGTTTTTTTTTGTCTCTAATAGCCTACATTTATTTCCACCAGGGTTTTTAGCTAGTAATTGTACACACACAGTTTGCATTTCATTCTGTATGAGGCAGGGGTTGCTAGTACAGCCAGGATTACTGTAGGCTTGAGTGTGAGCTGCCCTCAACAACCTCAACCTGATAAACCCGCTGCAATAATCACAATGCTTGCATGATGAAAATGACTGAGCTAATGGAGAGAAGAATTGAGACCAACTTCTCAGAGTATAAAAATAATACTGCTCCCTGGGAGACACAGAGAGGGAAGGTGACACAGTTACGTTAAATGTTCCTTTTAAAGTTGAATTCGTGGTTGTGAAGTTACTGAAAGGCCAGACCTAATTCTTTTCAGGCATTACCAAGATACAATCATACTACTAGCTATGTAGTACTAAATAATAAAAATGGTAAAGACAAGTAGAAAGTAACAATTTACTTGTATTTATTGATTAATTAATAATGTTGCATTCTTTTAACTCTGCCCAAAACGGTTATAGTCATAATTTTGCTCTGTTACAGGTTAATCATCTCAGACACAGGTGTCTAATCCAGGGGGATTAGAATATGAATTAGTGGGAAGAGGAAGTCCCAATAAAGGTGAAAAGTACGGAAGACAAACAACTTATGTTTTTTTCTTCTTAAACCATATAATACATATATATATATATATATTATATGGTGTATTATATACACCAAGAGTGAGATGCAAACAGATGATAGAAACCATTATAAGATAACAAAAACAAGTAACACATGGGAATTACTTTTTTATTTTAACTAATTTGAACTGCCATTAAAAATTCTAAAACCATCAAAGGTTCTTACATTTTAAGAAAATGTCTTTGTGCATTAATTTGGTATCATGTATGCTTATGGAAAAAACTGGTCCATTTTCGATGCCATTTAGAGGAAGGTCATTTGGTTTGACCTCGGCACCAATCATGAGGTGACTACAGTATATCAGGACCCCCTCACCTAATAGACTTCCCTATCTGAGTCAAAGAGACTCTCCTTAGATGCCCTAGAATTTAACCTTAACAGTTAAATCATTTACTGCCGGGGGGCTGGGGGGGGGGGGGGTGGCGAGACCAGCCTAGCTTGTCTGACCTCCAATCTCCCTGGTCCCAACCCCCCCCCAGCTCCCCCTAACCTCTGACCTCTCCCCCTCCCAGCCATGCTAAGGGAATCTAATCACACGTATTTGAGATTGCAGAACCTGATACGAACTTCCTCCTGCAACCAGAATAAAAGTGATACGATTTATCCACTGGCTGCGTGCCATGAATTCAACCCAGTGCCTGAGTACATTATTTATCTGCTTAGAAGGACCCTTTTGCCCTTGGTGATTTTCACCCATCTCCAATTTTCCTTTTTGATTTTGATGGGGATAGTTACCTGGGGTTAAGTGATGGTTAAGTAGCCTGTCCTCAAATCCCAAGGGGAAAAGATATTCTTTTCTTACGGAATTGTGGTGTTATGAAGGTAACAGATTAACTTGAGGTGTTACAAATTTCTATTTACAATAATGTAGAGATCCGTCATTTGAAAATAGTCCCAATTAACACTTTCTGCATGTGCCTGCAAAACGAATGTGCAGCCCACTGGGGTACCAAACTGTACGCCAATGATAGTAATTCCAAGATTTTACATCCTCCTGCACCTCTTTTTATTTATCTATTTTAATATGTTAAATAACTTAGTGATTTATCTTGCAGTGGTGGAAGAAGTACTCAGACCTTTAACTTAAGTTAAATTAGCAATACCACATACTCTGTTACAAGTATAAATCCAGCATTTCTTATACTTTTAGTTCAAAATTATTAACATTAAATCTACTTAAAGTACTAAAAGTAAAAGTATAAAATATACAATATTACTGGATTGTAATTATTAATATATTCATGTGTTCATCACTTTAATGTTGCAGCTGGTAAAAGTTGGGCTAATTTGCATTACTTTATATACTGCTCTGTAGCTTAATCTATCATACATTTTATTTGTTGATGATATTTTGTATTAATAATCAGAATCTGTAAAGGAAGTAGTAACTACATTTATCAAATAAATCTAGTGGAGAAAAAAGTACCATATTTCCCTCTGAAATGTAGTGGAGTAGAAGTACAAAGTAACATACAAATTACCTCAAAATTGTGCTAAAGTACAGTCCTTGAGTACATGTACTTAGCCACATTCCAGCACTGGTTACTTGGTAACATTTTTGCTACACAAGCATAAGATATTTTCACCATTTTGCAAGAAAGAGGGTCTCTACATCTTAATAATACCCGTAAGAGTCTGCAAGAATTTGTGTTTGTATGGAGTGAGAAAGTAATCTACGTACAAAGTGATTCGGCATGTATATCTACTGTTTAACTATGCCGACAGAAACACACACACACACACACACACACACACACACACACACAAACACACACCCCTACAGACACACACACAGAAACATCACTGAAATGTGCGCACCACACAGCTCTTGGAGGGACTGGGCCTCCTCCTGGGATTGGGCCTCCTCCTGGACAGAATAAATAAATGTTTCTCCACAGCCTTTGGTCTGCATGCTGAGCAGTCCGTCAAGCTCTCCTTCCTGCTTCTGTGAAGTAAACAAATGCCTGCGCTGATTCACCTGCCACTGTTGCATATTCCCAGTGCACCCCGGGCTTAGTAAAGTATAGAGGAGAAACATGAGGCCATGTGATCAAAACCATGTCAGCCATGTCTGAACAAGCACTTGCCCTGCCCTGTATTTTTTCATAAATCAGCCCCTGGGTTTACCATGCTTCATCCCTCCGGTGAACTTCTCCTCAGCGGGAGCCACCAGAGAAATAACAATGCTCATGAATTATTTGGAGTCTTGCAATGACACAGAAAGCATTGCCTGCTCCTTCATGAGATCCCTTGTTTTGCTTTTAATTGGGTTGTTGATAATTATCTGTGTCCACTTATATGAATCAATTACAGACACTTAGCATTGTAATCAATTCTGTTTTAGTGTTTTGCGCTGAGTTATGCATGATTAATTATATAATTAAGCACTTCACTTGATTTATTTGGTATCTCCATTTTTTCTTTGCATTATTTATTTATATTTGCCTTTGTTTAGCACTATGGGTCAACATTAGTTATTGCCAAAAAAATATTTAAAGAGTGGTTCTATAGAAACTTAGCTGTTGCAAATGCATTGTGGTGGAATAGCCTGACCACCAAAATGTCAAAGTAACAAAGTTTTACTGAGATTAGCAACTGTAATGTTATAACTACATTTCAAAATTGTAATATCTTGCACTGTAAAAGTTATCATTATACTGCTCAACACTGTGAACTATTTATTATGTATTGACATATAAATACATTTCATTGTATATATATATATATATATATATGGTGTATTTATCTATTTGTCAAGTTATACTTATCTATTTATCATGATTGAAAAAATATTTCAAGGAGTTCTGGTGTAGCCATTGAAACCCATATATTTTTTAAATCGTGATTAAATTTACCTTCATTGTCTTGCCTAAAAAAGTCAAATTTAAAGACACTGACTCTATGGAATATCAGAATCAGCCTTAGAAACCCCTCATGTATAAACCCCTTGTAATTATATAATATGAATTCTCCCTCATGACTAAAAATCACCCAAATGCTCAGAAAAATATTGGGGACATGACCTGTGTGCACACAATAGTAGCTACAACCACTTTTCTTTTAGAACACTTAACTTTCATAAGAGGACATTATTTGATATTCAAAAGTTAAGGCATTAAAAGAAGGCTCATTACTACAGCTGCAACATTAAATGAATCAATTTATAAACAGTGGGATACCAAGTTGTAATTATTCACACGTAATTAACATGCAGTAGCGGACATCAATAAACCTTCCAATGAGCAAGTGACTTCCTGTTGCAGTGCCTCCAACATTTCTAATTGCACATCGATTAAAGCAAGTTACCAATCACACTTAATATGACATGTTTCACTGTTCTAGTACAGTTTTGCAAGGAGGAACAGATGGTCTTAAATTGAATTTTAATCTCAAAATAGACGTCTGAATCTCTAAAAGGAACATCGATTGTCTTTGTGTTGTCAACAGCATGTTGTGTGGATCAGTGGCAAAATGAAGCTAGATGCAATTTTGAAGCTCACATGAACTACAGCTGAAGAGAGAAAGGGAAAAAATGAAAAGAAATAACTATGAAGAGAATGGCAAGAGGGCACATCAGAAATCGGAGGAAAAGGTATAAAAAAAAAAAAAAAAAAAAAAAAGGAAAAAGAATCAATGCCTGACTGTAATTTTGCTGCCGGGCAAATTTCACAAGTTGCAAATTGCCGCTGCCTGTGTTTCAGAGCTTTTTGCTTCACTTAGCTTTCAGCATCTTCTCCCTTGGCTGCTTTCTCAGGTAGTTTGGCTCTCATTTGAGCTCCAATCCTCTTTAGATATTGACCCATGCATCCATCCATGCTGAAGCCTAGATGATCCCTCACACCAATCAGATGTGCAGGAGTGACTGAAGGAAGAAAGAGAGGGATGAAGAGGAGGGGGGAGAAAAATGAGGGAAGCCGTGCAAGAAAAGGGAAAAAGGAATATGAAAAGCAAGAGCAAAGTAGGAGACGAATGAATCAATAATGCTTGTAAACTGTATAGTTACTCTGTTTTAAGGATTCATCACATTCTTCCATTCCAGGAAAGCCAAAAAATGGTCATCGGACCATAGCCTCTTTGTATATTATTGGCGCAGCAGGCATTAAGGCAATACCCAAACTATTGATTGTGTTACACTTAGAGCCATCGATCAGGGGTTCAAAGTTAAGGGGTGAGATGGACGGAGTGGGAGAGAGGCTGAGGAACTGTGAGGCTGAGGCTCGCTCGCTCGGCTCTGTGGTCGTTGCGCCATTTAAGGGAGAGGATCGGTTTCACGGAGACAGATCACGGCCGACTCCACTTCCGATATGGTGAGGAGAGGAAATTGATTGGCCGACAAATGCAGGCCAGTTGTTCACACCGTCTCAAATGTTTCCCGTAAGCTTGTGTTGCATCTCTGTCATCAACATAATTCATATTATTAGAGGCTATTCTTTGCTGCTACGACTGAATTGAGCCTAAGCACCCAGCAGGGGTTGACAAAAATATATATTGTAACCTGCATTGACTGCCCAACCTATCTATCAAATTCTGTTTCTGGGATTGACCTCCTTCTCTACAAGCAAATTCAAATTAGTGGTTGAACCAATGAGCTACATATAATGCAAGTAGGTCTAATTCATTAATTTTTAAAGATAGATTTAGAAAATGTGTTTTTGAAAGGGACAGTCTTACATGTTTGTAGCGTCCTGGTGATGCGTGTCAGGCGCCGGGAGGAAGAGCCAGTGGCTGACAGCTATTGAACCATTAACAAGCCAGTAGTGGTAAGATATTTTTGAGTTTCTGATTCCTAATCCTGATGGTTTGGTTTGGGATGTAGCGGCGCTGACAGGTTTGTCTTCTTTTAACGAATCCACATAACAGTAGTAATCACATGTTTCGTATTGAATGGGATGTGGATTGCAAAACAATCTATTAATAACACTACTCACCACGTGTGTCACCAAATCCACCAACAAGTTGAGGAAGATTTTCAGGATTATCACTTTAATTGGGCACTTAAACAAGTCTGAGTATCTTTTTACGTTTTTTTTGCCGTATTCGTTCCATTTGTGTATTATTTCCCAGCCAATTAACAAACATCCACCCACGCTGGTGTATTTTATAGGACGGGAGAAACTGAAAGGAGAGCTGTCTGCACAGCATCTGTCAGATGAGCATTGAGTATACCTGTTTCCAACAGTGTATTTGAATGAATTACTAATCCTTTGCATTCGCCAAGAAAAAGTATGTCCCGCATTCAATAGAACTGCCAAGCTGAGTCGAGTTTGAGTTTTCAGTATACGGCGAAGACAGCAGCACTGAACTCACTGCACCAAAAAGGTGTGTCAGGTAGAAAACATAGCATAAATGACACCATCAAAAACTGCTACAAGTGAGCTGCAATTTCTCAGTTACTCAAACAGTATGTAGATATATAGAGTGAGTTTGTTTACATTAAACTAAAGTCTCAATGCTGGTCATGCACAGCAGCCATCACATTGTTGGGGAGAGCAACTAGCAGAAGAGAGACTGTGCTCACCAGAAAGTTGACAGCATTGGCTGTTTGTTCAAGTGCATAAAGCAACTTATATTAACATTTCCCTGACAAGTAGGCTCTTGCAGTTCTGTGAATAATGTCATTCCTCAGCAGCAAAGGCAAAATTAACATAACTTTGTTATACAGCTGAAAAAGGTTGGTATAGCAGGTTGGGTGTACAAACCATGTGACTTATTGTCATTATGGTTTGATGATAGTCATTAATAATGGGGGTGATATATACTTACCCTTAGATGCATATGTTATTGAAACTTAAGGAAAGAAATAAACAATATGGATAACATATGTGTCAAATGTAAAATTGTCCTGCTGTGTAAAATAATGCAGGTAAGTGGTGATGCAAATGGGGTCCACAGTAAATATTGTATATACCTGACAAAATAATCAGCTGATAAGGAAAGATCCCCATAAATGTTCATAGGAAATGTATCTGGGTCATTTCTGACCCACAGATTATAACAAAACAACATAACTTCCTTGAAAAGGAAAAACAATAACTAACACATTTGAATGGGAGGAAATCAGAAGTCATTAGAGGTTTAAACTCCAGCACTTGTAACACTTGTAGTTTTAAGAAAATCTTTACTAAAATCTGAAAGAAATTTCACTTAAATCCCAATTTCCTAAAGTGATATATACCCATTTTTAAAAGTAGTCATTTTAACACCATGGTATTTCAAATTTAAAAGGAAGTTTGAAACTCATCATGATGGTTTGACAGTTGGCAACCTGTAGGGTTTTGATGTGATGGCTTTGCCGATTTGAACCTGTGTAATGAGTGTAATTAGTGCCAGTGGTTCACTAGCCTTAACAATCGTATTCCATCTCATTCACAGAAAATGTTCAAGGCTTTTGTGTGTGTCAGGTCTTCACTTCGGCTGTATTGCCGCCGCAGTAATGTCTGAGCCGGCACATCTGACCTTGAACATGGCCGGACCATTATTTAATTAAATTAAATCTCTCTGATACCTCTCCCAGCTCTGGAAAATTAGAGATAACTGCACAAAAACGTGGAAAGATTTTTCTTTTTTCCTCATGCAGTGTCTGTCAGATTGGTTGGGCCCTTTTCTCTTTTGCCTCTTTATCTGTTATCTCCTATTACCCTCTGTGGCTGAACATCCATAAAAGGTTGAAAAGAAAGCTGTCAACAGTAAATGTTATGTAAGTCTGCTGCTGATTTATTGACAAAATCCACGGAAGCTGAGCAAATTCCTGAGCTATTCATCTAATATTAAGACTTCTTTTAAAATGATAATGGTGCCATATTGAAGGAGGGGACGCTGTTTAACTATAGAAGCCACCTTGTTCCCATGCACAGAGTATGGCGTTGCAGTGCTACTCACATTTTAAGTGTGTTACTGGCAATGGTGCCAGCCTGTGGCAAGGCTGCTAAAGCTGTTAATTATTGATGAACTCACATGTAAGTCAATAATGAAGACAACCACAGAGGCTTGTGGGAAACAAACACAAGAACAAACAATGATGGAAATAAACACGGGCACACATTTGGTTTGGTTTTGCAGTCTGAGCTGTCTCTTTTATGAGTCTCTAGTGTGCACAAACATGTTTATTAGTGATTTATTGTAATGGCTTCCTCAGTGGTTTATGGCTGTTTATGTGTGCGCAGCCCATGACCGAAGTCATAAACTGTATATTACTGACATTACAATTGAAATTAGACATTTGAGGCGTGTGCACACGCTCGCACAGACTTGGGACAGGTACAGATCATCATCACGGTGGTGGAAAAGTGAGTCAGCCTCCCTTCATGCACAACCACAGTGTGGGTCCTTTGAAGCAGTTGTGAGGGGCAGCTCATTTACGTCATACAGAGAACAAGTACGTCCACAGGGCTCTGCAGCCAAGCCACATGCAACTTGACAAAGCAATTTCCACCAGCGCACACAGACACACGCGAGCACAAGCACACTCCACATTTAATAACCCCATCCTTTCAACAAAATGGTGCTATTCTCAATTGCATGCTCTGAACTGGCATCTGTAAATTAAATAAATTACAAATGATTGCATGCTCTTTCCTGGCATATCACTACTGAGAGTGCAATCATGTCAACAATTCCCCAATCTTGTATATACGCCAAAAGCTAGGAAGGTAAAGCAAGCCTGGGATTCTCATGGCAACACTCTTGCTTGTCGGCGCAGTTGTGTTGGACAAAAGTCTAGGGGGATAATCTTACTTGCCAGGGAGTAATGTAGAGAGACGAGGCTATGGGTGCAAAGATGAGTCTTTCACTGTTTATTTATTGCTGTTTACAGTATGTATTCCTCCCTGCGACTTGGGATTTATGCCGCTAGTAAAGCCCACGATGTCAATCAAAGTCTGGTTTAAACAGTCAGCCGGCATTACTGTCACAGTGGCTTTCCTCGCTCTTCTGCTCGCGCTCTCGTTAGGTCAGGAAAGCTTCGCAACCTGGACATGCTGCAATGAACATGCGCCGAAAAACAACACAACCCAACTCCTCTTGATGCCGTCATTATAAAGCAATTCCTTGCCATCGCGCCGTGTCACAACGGCATTTGCGAGAGGGATCCCGCCTGACCATGTGCACGGGCAAAAGCATCAAGCGCAAACACATTTTTTTTTCTGGTCTTATCACTGCCTGTTTAACTCGTGCACTGTGCTGTTATTTACAGGCTTCCACATTTATCCCCACACGGTGTGACACATCCCAAGTCCCTCCCCTCCCACCCCCTGCTGATTTCGCTCCTGTCCCTTCTTATCTGGCTTCTATCCAAAGGCGTCTGTTGGGGACAGGATTATATTGAGAGTTGTTATTAATTGCATCTCCTACTTCTTCCTCTTACACCTCCACTGTGCTTCTTGCACTGTCTGCTGGGCTCCTTCCTTCCTTGTGAGATGCAGCAGGCTTATGAGAAGCAACAGCGTGTGAGAGCGATACAGACTCCAATAATCATTATCAACTGAAACATCAGAAATCTCTGTTTTTGCAAAGCCTATATTTAATTCAAAGAAGTCCAACATCATTACTTTAAGCCCTTAAAAAAAAAAATCTAATTTATTTTATTTTTTTGTATGTGATCAAATGGTTAGTTAATGACAGTGATGTAGGCAAGAAATACTTTCGGGAGCGGTTCAAGAGAGGTCTCATTATTTCACAATATGAATAAAGAAAACAACTTTTTTTGTTTACTAACCCTTATGGAACGCAATAAAATCCTCTAACAGTGCAGTAACTGAGCTCAAACCCACACACATACAAACAGAATAATAAGCAAAAAAAAACACATACCTCATAACATTAAGTCTAGCCTTTGCCATTCTTTCACCCTGAACATATTTCCTTAGCTGCTAAACATTAGTTTTAGTAACACTCTACTACAGTCTTTCCCTTGTTTTCTTTAACTTGTCTTCTTTGTTCTTGCCCTTAAATAAACACTCGTGCTTACTTGCTTTCATACTCGTGTCTGTCCGTTTAATATACGGCAACAACCTGTTTGCTTAGTTCGGCACAAAAACTGGAAGAGGGGAAACAGCTAACCTGGTTCTGTCCAAAGGTAACAGAATCTGCCCGCCAGCACCTCTAAAACTCACTAATTAACACATATCCTTTTTGTTCTTGTTTAAATGTATCATTTATAACATTAATTGTAAAAATTACTCATTATTTTATTGAGCGCTACCTCCCTATCTAATAACCCTTAGCCAGTAAACAAAAAAACATATCACCCAAAATGTTGAACTGTTGCTTTAAGAATTGTTGGAATGCTTTAATAGCTATAAGCATCGATGTGACCAATTTTCTAACTCAAAATGCTCTTAAATCATACTTGCAGTACTGACGGTAGTTTATCATTATCAGTCCTGGAATCCACTAAGCATCATTTAGCATTATTGTATCTGCTGTTTGTTAGTTTTTTGTTTGGATGGTCAGAAAGTCCATAATTAACAGTTTAAAGTGGTTGTACAGTAGGAGTGTGATTCCCACCACTTAACCCCGGTGTCATGACAATACCTCATTCTAAATAAATGTTATGTAACAGTCGGTTGGGCAAATTAAACGTCAGCATGCGTTTTATTGCGTATTAACTAAACTTTTTAATTGTAAGAAGAATGTGTTATTTCTTCTTTCAAAAGTGACAAAGTCTCGCTTAAATGTCACAGATTGTACTGTATTTTCTTCTTTCTCATTACAGCCGGCCAGAAAAACGACAACAACACATGAAACACCGCAACCCAGTATTGCATACAAGTCAATAAAACCCATAACGCTGAATGTAATATACAGTATGAGGACAGACAGACGATTCCTGAATGGATCTTTCCTACCTTGTACAGTAACAGCATTTCATCACAGCAAAGCAATAAACTAACTTTTATATATTTATTTAAAGATCAATCAGTCAAATTCTGACAACAGCGGAGGGGGAGTGCATTTCCAGGTAATATTGCTAAGAGAAGATAGCGGAAATGAAAGGCAGAAGGGAATAAATACAATCAAAACGCAATAACCTGACCCTCTAATGGAGCCTGAGAGGGCACCAAAATAAATACAGACATATGTGTGTTTCCACTGACAGCTAGACAAATTAATAACACATGATACAGACAGCTCTGGTTAACCCCCTCACTGCTGATTGCACCGCATCAGGTGAGTAAAACTGTATGGTATATATGCAAGCCAGATTTGCATATTCTACTATCAGTCTGCTACATATAATTGTATTACTTCACTTTGGCTTTCTGATACTCCTGGGAGACCAATGGACAAAATATGGAAAACTGATTTTACATTTGCTCATTAGATATGAATTCCACATTTATCCAGTTTTAATGACTCTTTCTTCCATGCTTGTTATGTGTTTTGTTTCCCATCGCCGCGTGTTGCAGGAAAAAGCGAGAAAAGACGCGCGAAATGAGTGACAAAAGGGCAAACCGAGATGTTTTTTGCACCCATGCTCGAATCTATTCTCATTGTGAACCACCACCACTGTCTTTTCACTTGCACCTTGTGTGTGTGTGTCACAGTCTGGAAGCTTTGTCCTAACAGATGGAGAGAGGGAGAGTGAAAGAGAGAGACAGACAGAGAGGGAGGGAAGGGAGAGAGGCCTGCTGGGTTAATTCTCCTCAACCGATCCTGTTCCTGTTCTGTCAGAGCGCGCTTCGTCTATCCAAACCCCTCTCCCTGGACCTTGCACCTGCTCCTAGGCATGGCAATGAGCCTTCACACACACTCACACACACACACACACACACACACACACACACACACACACACACACACACACACAGAGGATGACAGAGACAGGTCCATGAAAAGGAGGGAGAGGTGTGGTGGATATAGAACAAGTGAAGGCAGGCAGAGCAGACAGAGTCGGTTGAATCGGTGAGCCGGGGAACGCGGGGCGGAAAAGTTGCGAGAGACGGCAGAGTGAGTCGAGAGGGCGATGTCAGAGAAGGAGGGGACATCGGGGGGGGAAGAAAGATGTGATCTGGGGAAGAAAATGAGTGATACCAAGGTTTGTGGGGGAGGGGGGGGGAGGCAGAAACCCAAAACGATGGAGAAAAGAGAAAAGCGGTGATAAACAAGAGACGAGTGTTCAACGGTAAGCGTGGGAGGGAGGAAGATGGATGGAAAGAGAAAAATACAGCAAAGAGATTAGGACAGGCTAT
Source organism: Lateolabrax maculatus (assembly GCA_031216445.1). Lineage (NCBI taxonomy): Eukaryota > Metazoa > Chordata > Actinopteri > Acropomatiformes > Lateolabracidae > Lateolabrax > Lateolabrax maculatus. Next base: position 7,471,797 of record CM062207.1, read on the forward strand.
TCAGCTACACAACAATCCATATGAATTTTAAAGGCCTTCATTCCCCATGTGGAGGAACAAACAGTCGCGCAGACACAGGAGGCTATTAGAGTGTCGCATGTCTCCACATGGCTTGGAATGGGTCAACAGGTTATACAGTATTTTAATTGGCCACTACAGAATCCATCTACTTAACACCAGGAGGTTAAACTCGTAGCTTGAAGTGCAGGCCTACGTGTCGGCCCAGAGAGACGAGGGGCTTCCTGCCCCTCACCACGCTCTACACTTTACGTAATGCGAGGCTATTTTTGTGTGTCGTCGCTCTGATTTGAACAAAGACCCCCTCGCTTTGGCATTCGGAAAGGTCACAAGCTGTTGGTATAAAGATGTGTCGGCTGTCTGGGCGATACCCAAACAGTTCATCTGAAGCACAGGTGTCAATCCCCGAAACGAGCTCTAATGTTCCCGATGAGCCCATTGTTTCAAGTCTTATCTCCAAACTTGTTGCCGGCTGTCAAAGGTGTTGCCTCAGAGGAACAAAGAAATCATATCTTCAAACGGCACTGACACCGCACCTCTCATTGATGGATTACATAGCCATGGGTTCGAAATGACAACAAACGCCTGGCAACAATACAGTTGATGGAGCTTAAAACTAAATGGAATCCAATGAACAGCAGCCCAAACTGCAAGTTAAAGGTAAATGAAATGTGAGAAAGAGGAGGGAGACAGTAAAACATTAACAGCAAAGTAATAATGGTGCCAGTATTTTCATTGACTTCTGTGCATATTTGCGAGCGCATATAAACGCCGGAAGATAGACGCAATCTCAGATAATGCAGGCTGTTCTATGCACTATTGTTTTCGTTTTAGTGGCATTAAACCAATTAAAAAGCCTTTGTTTTACTTCTACTTTATGTCCAACAAAGACATTCAGAATTTAAAAGTGATACTTCTGAGTAAAACCAAGGTTAGATTACCAACTGGGCAAAGCAGGCAACTCTCCCAGGGCCCCAGGGCCCTAACCAGCGTCACTGCGCCTCATTTGGTTTTGTAATAATTTAATTGATTGCAAATTTGCTCTTCAAAGTAGAGGGGCCTTTAATCAAAATCACATTTTATAATATTTTTAGTTGCCAAACCTAAAGCACTGATCTGACCAGGGCTGCTACATTATACATGTAGCCTTTCATCTGAGCCTTTATCATGTGGAGTTTGCATATTCTCCCCAGGTCTGTGTGGGTTTCCTGCAGGCACTCCTGTTTCCTCCCTCAGTCATGCAGGTGAGCAGAAGCAAAAAAAACTCTAAATTGCCTGTAGGTGTGAATGGTTGTCTGTCTGCATGTGTTAGCCTCGTGATTGACCTCTGAGCTGTTCAGCGTGTTCCTTACCTCTCGCCCAGTGCATGAAGGGATAGGGTCCACCCTCCTGTGACCCTGAACAGGAGGATGGCTAAGCTGGTTTATGAGATGAATGGATAATTTGGATGTGTGGGAGACGGCCTCAGAACAACGCGTTTGTTCAAGAACAGTTTGTGCAAGAGTGTGGGAACGAGAAGCGCCTTCCCTTCCAAAACATCACTTACAGTGTCAGGTTAAACACTAATATGAATCTTGAATCAATAGTGGGACTAAATATACTGGTATTTTAACAATTTGACTGATTTTGTTTTTCTCTTTTGCCGTTAATTGATTCCATATTGACTGTGTAATCACTTGGCTGCAGACGAAATATCCTGTTCTCATGGTCAGACTAACCCAACTGTTTCATGCTGGCCTTCACCCAAACTGTACTTCCCTTTGAAAAATAAAATCGGCCGTCTTTCTAATTTATTTACCTGCTAGACTGTTATTCATCTCAGTCCATTAACTTTTGCAGGGGTTGAATATGTTAAATAATAGCTCTATTTAAAGACGTGACTGTCGAAAAAGCAGCAGCATGGCTTTATCCTAGTGAACTACAAATACTGACTGTAAAGCATTAGGAATTCGTTGGAACAGTAACAACAAATACCTGCTGTGTAATGAACATAAGCAGTTACTGTTTCAAACACACACATTTCCATGTTAATGTTTAAAAACTCAAGTTTTGAGAAAATACAGGTTGACATTTTACCCCACTTATGTTGCCAGCATGCTGCACCGCATTTCCCGCAGCCCATTAGTCGTAGCCTATGCATGCCACTGCTTTCCAGCTGTGACAAGAGATATTGAATTCACACAGAAAATTGGGGAGGTATGCAGAAACAATAATGAGTGCAAGGGACACCCCGGAGAGCCAGGCTGTGACACATAGCAGAGAGCTGAAAAACTCAGGCATTATACTATAGTGATACACCCTCCACAATGCAAACCACTTGTTCAACGTCCCCAGTGATTCCCTGCACACTTGCAACACAACATCGACTGTCCCGGGGGTCTAAGGTTATAAAGTGTGTCGACTCAAGTAGTGTACTTCGGCACAGTTTTAAAGTTCTTGTACTTTTACTATTTCCATATTGGAAAACTTTGCAGTTTGTAGTTTGCAGCATAAAGTTTAAAAAGTACGTAAATTACAAAATCTACAAAAATCGGCTACAAAATCGCGAGCATGCTCCGGTTGCCGTACAACTATTAATTAGCCTTACATATACAATAACGGCGGACATTCTGATTGGTCAAACACAGGTGTAACAAATGACATTAATGATGGCTGCATCCCATTTAGGTGTGAGAGAACAAACTGGCTCATCGGCATGGCTTAGTGTGACATTTCAGTGTATCATTAATGTGATTTTCCTGCTATGACAATTCAAATGTTTTCATGCTCAAAAGAGTTGAGTCCAGCAGACTGTACCCAACTTAACAAAAAAAAAAAGAAAACCATGCCAAAGTGATTTTCAAATGTATTATTAATGTTTATTTAAATTGAAAGAAAATAAAATGAATACAAATATTTGCAGATACAGAAATGTCCTCTTAGCCTCCAAGCGCCTGCAGATGTGGGACATTATGCACGTTTGACTGACAGGTGAGCCAGCAGGGGGACAGTTCAAGCAAGATACGCATCTGCCGATTTTTGTTTTAACCTGTAAATGCAGGTTAGAATAAAAACGTTTTGACTGCCATTTTGGACACTTGTTATTCTTGATTATTTTACATCATCACTGACATGTGTAGTGTCTCACAGTCATTTTTGCATCCACTGAATGCGTTTCATTGTTTGTTAGTGGAAAGTTGTGTACTGTACATGTCATGGACTTTTTTTATTCTATTGTTGTTGTATTTTAACTGTATTAACTGCAGTTGGCTATTGTATAATCCAGTCAAATATTATACAGGGAAAACATGGTGACAGTGGGTTCTTCAGCTTGTCCACAAATGTGATGTTTATTTCCAGACAACATTAAGAAAAACTCCCAGAACTGTCATGATGAGTAGGGTCCTGTGTTTCAAGGAGATGAAAATACCAAATGTGACTGGCCATATTGTCATAGCCTCTAACATGGCCACCTGTAATGCATGATAATGTATTCCGTCTGATCCAACCCCCTACGCAAGTGCGCCACAGGTGCACCAGGCAAGCCTGACCGCCAAATTACCAAAAGTGAGTTTGGCACGCCCCCGATTGACCACAATCTGCGCCATGCACCGGGGTCCCAGAAATAGAGCCTTAATATGTTTGTCACGGTGATGCAATTTTCTATATTTAATTTTTAAGAACTCTTATAATAAAAAGATAATTACATTGAATTAATGCATTAAGAAGCTCAAATGTTCCTGTAATTGATTTTCTGCACTAAAGGGTTGGTGTGTGTGTCACACAACGAAGAATTCTGAATGGCATCTTGGCTGCTACATGCTCCCCATCTGTACTTCAGATTTATGAACTTGTCAAGGGTTTGTGATATCCATTTCTCTTCCTAACCCCCTTTTTCTTTAGCTGATTAATCTCTCCCTTTGTAACGGTGTTGGGCTGGTTTAGGAAAGTTATTTTTCCTCCTCCTTGATGGCAGCCATGAGGAATATGGTTTGATATTGCCATGCTTGTCAATCAGATAGTCAGAAAGGTGTGTGTGCATGTGCTTAGAACTGTGACAGATTAAATAGGCGTGATTTTGCCATTTAGACAGCCATTGTGTGTGTGTATGTGTGTGTGTGTGTGTGTGTGTGTGTGTGTGCATCAGGTGCTGGCATACAGCAGAAGGGAGGAGGGTGAAGCTACAGAATCTGTGACAGATGAAGTTGAAGAGTGGAAAGAAGGGAATGTGTTTGCCTGGGGAGCTGCTACACTTCCTTGGGTGGGTGGGACCAAGGGGAGCATGTAGGTAGTCGTGACAGATGATATTAATTCACTTAGGTACCCGTGCATAGTGGCAGTGTCACACACTATGGCAACATTTGACACATATAGTACAGGAAGTAGAGAGGATGCTATAGATTCAGTAAATGCAGCTGTATTATATCTCTCCCCTTTTTTTTTTTCCCGTGAGTCTGTTTGGGTGTCAAGACAGCACAAATTGTTGGTGTTGGTCTTATAGCAGGGAAGTTATATTTCAGAATCTAGACATTAAATACCCACACGGTGTAATTTATATTCATGATACACCTATATTCATTTACAGTACATTCATATTACTGGTTGATGCTGTTGATAAACAGCAATATGCAAGAAAATATGATAATTTTACAGTTTTTATTGTGTAAATATCATCATCATGCGTATTTATAATGTGCACTTCCTGCAATTTTGAATCCATTACTAGTATTTATAAATTTTAACACATATTACATGTATACAGCATTAGGAAAAGCCATTTTTTAACCTTTTTTTTTACACTGGTGTCACTGAAACCCCAAACAAAAGTCATGTGTCATTTCGTGTAGTGGATTTCTGAAACACTGAATCACTTCAAAATCATGTTTACAAGTAATTCTCATGAAATTAGAAAAATAAATGAAGCATCAAGCTGATAAAAGCATGTCAAGTATGTTTGTTGAGCTGTTAAATGGGGCACATTGTTACTTTTCACAACCGGAGTCAGAACAAGTCAGATTTACTTATTTTGTAACAAATCTTTTACAATACAGTATACTATAAAAGAAAACCACCTCATCCAGCTGACATACATATAATGCAATACTATATTATACATTTTGGGGTCTCGTGTTCCACTGACAAAGGCTGTAAACTTATTTGCTCCCAGAAAAAGTCTCACTGTCAAACACAAATAAATTGCAGCTAACTCAAATGACTAAACCAGAGCTTGAGAATGTACATTCTGTCCTGCCTTTCAAGATGACAGTTAGAGCTGGATTGTGCACCTCTGAGTCTGAAAGCAGGTAATTTGCATTTGAAGAAATGACAGCAACAATGTCTACAAGTGCTCATTAGGAACAAGGCGAATATTGGGCTGTGACATTGCGGCGATCCGTTCTGTGTAATTTGACACTTCACAGGTGTGAACAAAGTGGCTTTGCATTTGTTTTAGCTGTGTATAAAACCGGATCTACCACTAGATTTTCCACGTTATACTTAAAATAAAATAAATCAGTAAAGCAAGCTCTTTGAAAAAAGAAAATTAGTTTGATTAACATGAAACTAATATGTACATCGCATGCACATATTAAAATCATGTTTAGTGAAAATGATTTATTCATGTTCAATATACTGAATTCTTATTTGTTAAACTAAAATGACTTTTTCATGTCAACTTAAAAGGTATTTTATTATGTTCAGTATATTCAATTACTATCTGTTAAACTAACATGAGTCCTTTATCACGCACGGTTTTAAAGTGGCAGTCGGGTATCCACCCCAGGTGCCACTCAAACATTTCTGCCACATCATTGGCTTCCACCTCGCTGTGGGTCGGGGGTTCGGCAGCGCGCTTCTAGAGACACTGCGCCTGTATGATTAGCACATGGGACAAGTTTGCCTTCAGGGCTTTCTGCCAGAATTCCACTTGGCCAGGTCACTGTCATTTTGCCCAGAGTTTTGAGTGTAGCTCCGAAAAATATAATTTTAAATGGAAGCCTACCACTTCACTGCCATCCTTTCCCTCTGTTCCGCTCGCATTCGCCGGCACTTTCTGCCACTCTGTCACTCGCTCAACCACACTTGCGCTACGCACACACCTTACATACTGCCCTATTATTTAAAGGATCTGTACACTACTCTTATAACAAGGGGGATCTGATGGTCAGCACCGAGTGACACAAGTTACAGCAGGAAGAGTAGAGTAGAAATGGCAGAGCGTGCAGGTCCAAAGTCACTCAATCTTTCTGAATTTTTCCTTTTTCAAGAGAAGGAAGTGTTGAGCGGTTGGCTTTCAGAATGAAGTAACTTTGCAATAATGCTTGAAATTGCATGTTTCTCCCTCCTCTAAGAGAGGAGAGAGAGAGAGAGAGAGAGACAGAGAGAGCAGCATATGATGGAGAGGTGCACAGTGCACTGCTGTGCATGAACTGTATCTGAAAATTGTGTGTGTGTGTGTGTGTGTGTGTGTGTGTGTGTGTGTGTGTGTGTGTGTCAGTGAGTGAGTGAGTGAAAGAAAAAACCTTTTAATATTCCAATAAACTAATGTCAACATAAATACATTTATCTGTTTTTCCAACTCTAGTCAATAAATGTTTAATGATAGCTGTTGTGAATTATTGTGTTTCCACTCAACACTAATACTAATTATTAACAACTACTATTTTTTTAACATCACAATACATCATTTATCTGGGAGGTAAACAACAGTTTTTGATGTACACATTTCATCATCTGATTTCTGGATTTTCTTGATTTACGACATCTTTTTAAGCAAATACGGCAATAAGCAAATACTAATATTTTCCAATCAGCATCAATAGTTAATGTCACAAACAATGGCACAGTGCTAAGACAACTTACTTCCCATCATTTGAGCAAGTTGTCTTTCATCAAAGACAACTTAAAAAGCAGGAGGAAGATAGCGTACAAAAGACCAAAGTGCACGTCGGAAGCCTTAAAATGCATGATACATGTCCATGATCAGTGCAACGCAGGGACCGATAATGTCCATAATCCAAGATGAAGAACACGGAAAACTGCATCCTGTCCGCCTCGTTATTACACATCGCTAACGGCTCAGTGAGAGTCTTTAATACTGATCCTGCAGAGTGCGTTGCTTTCCAGCTCCATGACAACCTACTGGAGTGCTTTAAACATAAATAAATGTACTTGCGTTGGTTAAGTGCCCACCTGTAAATCTGATTTACTACATCCAAGTGTTAAATCAACCATCTAAACAATCATGTTAAAAGAAAATACCTTTATCAAAGGAGAATAACGCTCGCCACTACTATGGTGCCTTTGGAGCACCACTCAATGTAAATGCAATGAAACCTCATATTACCTCACACATCCACAATTGAGTGTGATGTTTTAACACGTTATTTTGGATCCGTACTGTATACATTGGAAAAATTTTAACAGCTGCTCCCCTCTGCTGTCACCTGAAAAGGAAACACATCTCCAATTGATTGTGACTGACTGTTTGCCTCTACTTCGCCTAACTTGTAAAAACTTGTCAGACGGGCATAACAAAGCTTAACCACGTCCCTCTGGAGAGAAACAATTAGTATAAGACTGTTCCAAAAACTCCAAAAGCACATCTTTTGCACAAATTTCATAAAACCTTAATGTAACAGCCTTCCATTTTGAACAAAACGTAACTTCTTTAATTCATTTCAACATGATTGAGACATCACTCAATCAGGCTTTAAATCCATTAAGATTTAGAGAATTGAAATATGTTCAAAAAAGAAGTATAAAGGAATATTGTAGTATACTTTAACTGCATATTTGTAAATTGAACAATACACCATCTACATCCACTTTCTTCAGTGTATTGTTTAAATATTAAAAATGATATCATTAAAAAAAATACATTTTCTGCATTTATTCTATGTTATTTGGCTCAGATCTCATCTTCCAGCCTTTGTCTCGGATGTTGCGCGCACAGCACTGTATCATCTGCCTGGAACCGGGTACTGGTTGACGCCCACCACCTCAGCAGCACCTCGATCTCAATCACTAACGAGAGGCCTTTCACCCACGGTGCAACTGCCTATTGCTCATTCATCCTAATGAACCAGGATACAAACACACTCTCGCTTAAAATGAGGCAAAAGCCTACTCAACGGTCCGTTATAAATCATCTATTCCTCCCCCCTGCATCAGCCCATCTCCATGAACACTTTTTTTACCATGTAAAAACACATTCTTTTTGAGGGAGGAGACTTGGGCTAGAAGACATACATTTGTTAAAAACTGTAATATGCTGGCCTTGTGAAAAGCAACACATTGTCATTTCATTCATTTTCTGTGCTATTTCATCGATATCCTATCATTGATTTTGGGACGCCTGCCCTTCAAGACAGTACAGTTGAGAAAACAGGAAAGATAGAAATTTAAGAGGTAAAAAAATCCATGATACTGCGAGCACATGCAGACTCTCTGACATTTAAAAATATTGTCCAAATGCAAAAAATCGGACTCCATTCACTGCATATTTTGGTAAGCACAAGAAATGAATTTTGCCCTACCGACCAAGACCACTGCCTAGGTGCTCGCTTGCAGCTGCAATAATTTCTGTGCGTGTGACATCTTTGACAAAGAGGCGACAGTTTTGCAACTCTCCTTCTCCTGAACCTGACCCGTTCCTCTCTGACAAGATAGTAGTCACAGTGCCAGATCACATAGCCAGGCTCATTCTCTGATCACTGACCCAGTGCCGAACATGTCTCTTTAAAAGTCCCTCAAGACACTAGAGATGCAATCAAATATGATCCTCAGGTTGAAAAGTGAGACATTTCCGTGGCAGCCGTCAGATGAGTCATGCCTTCCCTTTGTGTATTTCCATTTACTCTGCCGCTGCCTTTGTGATCCTTGCAGACAAGGTCCCCGCATGCATATCTCTGCATATCTTTACATTCCCCTTTTTCATGGCTGTGGGCGATGTGTCACAAGCATTTAGTGTGAGGAATGAGCAGGGTGGCACAAACAGATTGGCAAAATATGAAAATTGGATGACAATTAATGGCTATGTGCTTTTAAGTGCAGAGGATAATGATTGTGTGCGCGCGTAGGCCTTACTCTCTCCGCCATTAATATTCAGTGTTTGAATAGGCACCTGCCACCACATTCTCACCAGTCTACAGGCTTTATTTTTTTTTTTACAACCTCTGTGCACAAAATTGTTAAATAGAGAAGCTGATGAGGTGGAATGTCGAAGTAGATTGCATACGACAGGCCCCGACTTGAGGAGAGAGAAATCATCATTTTCATTGCTTTTCTTCCCTCTTTTTTTCCCTTGACCGGCAGAAACTGATGTGACAATCGGATTTGGAATTGCTGCACATTTCCAAGGAACGAGGAAGGGGGGGGGAAGAGGCGGACGAGGGCGGAGGGCTGTGCAGCAGAAGAAGAGGGGGAAAAGGGAGAATCTATGTTGAAGTCAGGGTGTCTGTCAGTTTTGTGTTTCGGTGTCATTTGAGCGCATGTGGAATGACTGTTGCTGTGATTCATCTCCTGAGTAGCGGATAAAAGGAATGAAGAGATATAGTGCCTCGCAGCCGGTCGGAGAACAGGAGAGGAGATTGGAGCGTGACGGATAGCATGAAGCACATCGGGCACAACATCTTGAAATCATCTTCAAGGTCGCGCGCCGCCTTCAGATGGCGCTTGCCCATGGATTCGTGCACACTGCATACAGTCATGTAAATTCCTCATGACAACGCTGCTCTGGGTAGTCAACAAAGTGCCACATTCGAGCTCCTTATTTCCCTGTGTTGAAGAGCCACGGAGGAGACGTAAGGCACAAGAACTGCTGTTTTCATTCACTGAACAGATACAATCATCCACTGTTATCCATCCTTGGAGAACGGGGACATATCTTTTCCCCTGATGACAGCCGCTCCGTGATGTGAGACTGTGTCCATATAGCTGAGCTAAGCCCCGTCCCATTTGCTCTGCTTCCCTTTTCACCTTTCCTTCTTAAATAATAGGTCTCTGGCCTTTATTGCCGGTCACGGACATTGTGAGGCCATAAGACAAGACGGTAACCAAAATTAATGGGGCCCCGGCCTGGTCTTTCTCCTGGCTGACCGCTTAACGGTCTGGAGAGCATGGACACAGAGTAAAAGACTGCTAATGGGAATGGGACGAGGTAAAGCACACACCTAACCATTCAATTATGGACAGTGCGATGGTATTGACAGATCATTGCGGGATAGATAACAGGAAGATATTTCCTCATAACGCTACCGAATGATATATTGCAGCGTGAAATGCTTTAGTCGTTTCAAACGTGCGTTTGTGTCAGCTGAGTTCCTTTAATAAAACTCCACATTTGCCTGATAGTTATAAACGACAAAGCCTACGCGAGTTGATTTCATTTCTTGTGTTCTGGTGGCTTTTCTGCTTTTCTCAACCTCAGGGTGAAAAGTGGTGAACTACTTTTCCCTTCGTCTTATCAGCAGCCGGCAATAAAGCTTTCTAGGGGGCACCTATATCAGATCCTTCACGCTTGTCATCATCAAGCCTCTCATCAGGCTTTGCACTCTAGTCGGCTGCCTTTTCCCCTTCCCTCCCGACAGCATTTTGTTTTCCTGACGAGAAACACAAAGAGGAACATATTGAATAGGAGGGGGAGCGACGAGGCGTCAGAGACGTCGGTGTACACACATCTCCTGGCTAATAATCCGGCAGAGGAGACAACAGTCATTCATCTGTACGCCGGTACTGGCAGGTTGACTTTTTTCTGACTGAAGAAGGGGAATAATTGTGAGGCTCTCGTAGCTGATGAATGCAGCTGAGACTGTGTTGCAGCGAGCGACCCGACTCCCCTTTTTTAAAGAGCGGGAGGAGATGAAAAGAGGAAATGCACACAGAGAAGCATTTATGTCACAACACAAGGAGTATGCATCAAATAAGCTGTGTTCCACTTAGCATAGCTCCAAAGCCAGACAAGAGGAATCAATAGGCACCAGCAATTTTGCCCTCTTGAGGAGAGGAAGCTATGAGCAAACAAATACTCAAGGTTTCCAGTTGCGCGGCACTACAAATTCAAGCATCTTTTCCTCAAATATTTGCCATTCACTGCAGAAATTTGGAATGATTATTTCTTTATTTTTCCCCCCCCCCCCGCACACGTATACAAGCTTGAGGATTAGTGGAACTACCCAAAAACTTGTACAGTACAAAGCTCGAGAGAAAAAAACGAAAAAGAAAAAAAAAGTCTGGCATCGATATTCACTGTCTGCACGATTCTTCAGTTTGATCATGCAGCTCTGACAGAAGTTGGAGGCAAGTTTCTTTCCTCTCTTTTGCCGACGATGCCATATCCCCTCTCTCCCTCTCTGCTGTCCCTAACGCCTCCCGTTCCTCCCGCCTCCCTCTCCCCCCCCCCCCCCCCTCGCAACCTTCATTCGCTTTCTCTTTGCTCTCCCTCTTCTCTCTCATCATTCTCATTCACTCTCTCCCCTCTCAAACTTGTGCCGGCGCTTCATTTGCAACACTATCCCCAGGTCAGCGGGGTGGGTGTGGTACAGAATGTGAAGTAATCTCACTTGCTTGATTCTATCAATCCTCTTTTTCACCCGGGTTTTGAACACCTCAATCAAACCTCCCCTCAAGGTCGCCTTTGTAGCATGCTCGGCAGATTAAGTCCCCGTCCGTGTGCAGTGTGTGCTTTGAACTGGAGAAATCACCCAGAGAAAGATAAAGAAGAGAGGGAGAGGAGAGAAAGGGAGAAAGGGGAGAGGCAGAGAGAAAGGCAGGCAACTGCTGAGATGGGAGAGTTTTTGCTCCATCCTTTGTGGGGATATTCAGCTTTTAGTTCGGCACAAGAAAGCACAGCTAAGATAAACACTCAAGCCATCAAGGTCAACATACACATAGACTCTTATTTATTTCCAGTTTTTCACAGTGCCAACCTGTGCCAAAATCTGCTGTAAATGTTCAAATCTGGACAATTTTGGCAGTTTATTGATGTGACCGCCCATTCAAACTTACATCGTTTCCGTCAGGGCTCCAGCAGTGGTTTAACCCCCCATCCCGCGCGCTATTGTCAACACTTGAGCGTTTCAAACTATTCCATTAAAGCCCAGCCTGTCAGCAACAGACTACGCCGTATGATGTCGATGATAGCAGCGGGGAAGGGACAGCGTTATGAATGGTCTGCTGGACGCAATGTTCAATTTACAGCGGTCTGAGATTTCCATCTATCATCGGCGCATTGACGGAGAGCCGGAGAGAGAGAGAGAGAGAGGAAAAAAAAAGGGGGAGCAGGAAGAGCGACGAGTGAAGCTTCTTCCCCCCTGTTCTACCTCATGAACTGAATACCAACTGGAAACGCCGCATGGAGACGAGAGCGTACAGGCGCGGGCTGTGTGCATTGCTCACGCTCTTATCAGAGTCGTGAATGTTTCCACATCTTTCTTTCATTGCGGTGGTGTAGAATCCTATATGGGGGGGTTTTTTTTTCCCCTCTGCTTCTCATCAATAGGGAGGTACAGTATCTCCGTCTTTCAACCGCACCCTCATTTTCCTTGCCCTTCCTCCTCTCCCCCTGCTCTATTCAAATGCACCCTGCAAACATACATCATGGGGCATCATTGTTATGCTTGAGGCTCAACGGCATTCATCCTAATATCTGCATGCTATCCAATTTGGAAGAAGAATGAAATAATCTCAGCAAGACAAACCAAACATTCATCAAACTACTCGGCCACACCAGAGTCATTCCTTGCACCGAACCCCCCCTCCCTCCCCTCTGAGCCTTCTGTTGTCAACCACACTAAAGTAAAAAAAAAAAAAGATACAGGCATGACCCCTCCTTTACCCAGCAGAGGTAACAGCCACTGTCTATCATCATAAAAGATGAAGTTATGCTCACATACCAAGACATTAATACATTCCATGTATTTCAGGTCCCATGGTACCAGCTTAGTCCATCCTTTGAATTTCATTCCATCTGCACGCTTAAATAAATCTTAATTTAGTGGGTGCTAGCTTTTACTTGAGCGCTCCCCCTTCTCTTACATATATTACGGACAGCGAGACGTATCAGCGATATATTAAATGAAAAAAGACCCCCACCCCGCCCTGTCTAATTACATGCACTGAAGAGCTGTTGCCTAGAAAGGAGGTTGCCTTAAGCCACAATCCCCATGAGGTTTTTTCCCACCTCTCATCTCCTCCTCCATCCATGTTCGTGCGATTTTCCATTCTTCTCCACGAGGCCTAATTCGCTCCATCTGTAGCCTCTGGCTCTACCCATGCATTGCTATGATTCAATTAATTAGTATGTGGCTCGTCCAGAGAGTTAACGCATAATGATATGTAAGCCCAGCCACTGCAAGTATCTTAAATTGTTCAAATCCCAACGGGAGACGTGGGTAACCTCTTGTTGCTGGAAGAAAGGGTCACATTATTAGAGAGCAGTAAGGTGTGTGAAGGGGAATAAGGTGATGCGGAATACATGTTGGACTTGTGGGACAGGGGGAATGTAGGAATCAATGAAAGCAATCACCATGCACAATTGAATTTGTTGTGAAATGCACAGAGGACGAAAAAACGTATACAGAGGTCAGGTAATCGTATACTCACTGTGAGTAAAAATCCAACCTTGAATGGAGTGGTACAGTAAGCGAGTATGGAGTCAAAACACTATAGATTTTTTATGAGTATGATGAGAGAGACTTCAAAGCGCAGTCAATTATTGTTTAGTATTATTACGCATGCCTTTAATTTCTGCCAAGACCCTCACTGCACGCTCAAAGCATCAGAGTAATGGGGAGTGTGAGACGTGGCCTTGGGATTACGTAGTGTGTGATGACGTCGGGGGGGGGGACACGTAAAGGGACTGGCTGACCGACACCAACTCAGCAGTGGCATGGATAGCGGCTTGTACTCCCATGGTGTTGGCAGTCGGTGGCTAGTGGTGGCAGTGGTTTGGCCACCACTGCAAGGCACGAGTATGACGCATCGCCACGTTGAAAAGGACAGCAAGGAGAAAAAAGCCCCTCAAAATGAAAATAAGGACAAATACCACTAATTAAAAAAAAAAAAAAAAAAACTGTGGACTAAACTTCATTAATCAAAACTTGATTTCCATTTTCCTATATACCATTCAATATTCATGACCAACTTAGCAATAGAGACATGATTAGTATTACTTCATGCTATCATGTGATGAATGCTACAGAGTTTGAGGAATAAAGCTTTTCTGGTGTCTCTAAGGAGGGGTCATTGGTCAGACTGTCCCTTTTTTAAGTCATGTGCCATTCACAGCGCCACAAGGCTCGGTCTCTTGACATTCAAGTATTAGCGAACTGCCTGACCTGTCATGTTTTGTTCTTGCGTCCCACACACCTCTGACGCATCCCTAACGCCATCCATCATTTAGTGAAAGGAAATGATTTGACTAATGAATGACCAGGCTAATCAATCGATCATTCCTAGTCATCTCAATGGGAGCTCAAGGTTAATTTTGCATGTCTATTAACATTTTAAGAAAATGATTGAGCGCTTTGACACCGCCACATAGCATATATTCAAAGCTGCGCATTACCTCACGAGGATACTCGCTGAAGAAAATGTGTTCCGCATGTTGACAGTGTTGGTCAGTCCATGTCCGTGTACTGGTACTGTATTTGGTGTTGCCCGTGCACGTGACGCATGCCATCACATTTGATGGAAAGCACTACTTTGTGAACAACACCAGATTGTGCAAATAATTATATGCAACACCAGCTGCTAAATTCAAGCATAACAAAAGACATTCCTGTAATGAAGGCAATCATTTGGGCATCCAAACGAATGGGAGAAAAATACTGGTAAATTGTACCATAAACAGCAATTTGTTGCCTCTTTTTGTAGGCTCCCCCACCTCTCAGAAGCACAGCTACAGTATAAGCAGCCCATCTCAGGGCTGGTTGATGGCCTCTGCCAACAGAAGGTAGGGATCGCTTTTCCTGCGATTAGTTTCATTTACGCCGTTTTTCTTTGCGTGGTAAATTGTTACCGGTTAATGGGGGCGGAAAGACGCCCGGTTGGTGGAAGCTAATTTTCCACTTGAGGAAACTGTCTGCAAAATAATAATCTACGGTTTGTTATGTGAAAATGATGATCTCCCTCAACCCTGCCGGGAGCTGGGTAATGGCACAGCACTGGGGAGGCCTTCACGCCATAACTGCACTTTTCCACAACTGGCTTGTTAGCCGGAGAGCCCAAGCCTGTCAACATGCAGGCAGGCAGGCAGGCAGGCAGAGACTGCAGCATCTGCCACAGGCTGGCATGGGGATGTTTTGAGGGTGGCACTGCATGCTGAGCAACATATTTTATTAGTGGAAAAATGTCGACGTCCTCTTGTGTGTCTGTGTCTTCATTTGGGCTTAGGCAACAGTTTCTTGGACACCTTATATCGGACGATCTGTACATTTGCTGCGGTTGTCTGTGCGTGCCACAATTGTCAAATTCGGCTTCTCATCATCTTACAGTATGTGCCATCATTACATCTCTGCGGTGGAATGTAAATAAGTACATTAAATACAGATTTGAAGTGCTTCATTTGAGTATTTAATTTCATGCTGTTTGATACTTATATTCCACTACAATTCTGAGGGAAATATTTTCCCTCCACATTATCATTTTATACAAATATATAGTGAGTTTATAACATATTTCTTATTGTAATACCCAACAGTATGTAAACTAGTTAGAATTAACTGTCCAACCAACTACAACAACGCAATGCTACTTACACATCAAGGTATCAGTAATAACATCATATGATACAATATTTAATATTATGACACTCACAGTGGCAATTTCTCTGCATTGAGTTTTTTACTATTTTGATAATGTTTGGCTTTTAATACTTACAGTATCTACCTACATAAGTTGCAATTTCAGCTTGTATGTGTAATGGCATATTGCATCTTGGTTTCCTTAAGTAAATCATCTGAATGCTGTGTTCAAACAAAGATTAATCTGAGGAGTTTGTTTAATAATGAGATATCCAAAAACGGATTCTGACAAATGATCACAAATGTAAAACTCTTTTTTTTTTTTCTTTTTTTTTTTAAGGGTTTGCTTGAAAATTGAAAACTGAAACATTTTCCAGAACGAGATAGAATAATGGTTTACTATAAATAACTTGCATCTTCCGATGAGCTCTGTGAGCCATGAAACTTATTACACTATTCAGTCTTTGGCTGTGACTTGGTGTCGTACGAGTAAAAAACTAAAAGGTCATTCTTCACTGAAGAGTTATGCAAGTGGCCTTTAGAGGAGCTTCATTTGGTATGGGGTGTGTGTTCCTATAGGGGAGGTCTAGTAAAAACAGCACATGGGCTGCCCGGCATAAGCAGGGCTTCTTGTATTCAGCTCAAGTGTGGCGAGAGCAACAATCGACTAATCCTCTTTCTTCCCCTGAAGTTTGTCTGTTGATTCAAATCCGCTCGGCTGAACTTTTAGCATCCAAGAGGAGATAAGATGCTAAGATACGGAGGTGTGAGACTCAAAGTCAAGGAAACAAGTTATAGGATCTTGCTCTGTTTATTTCTTTTATTTTGTGCTATATTTCAACTTTTCTTAACAGGCACTTAATCTTGCTCTGAACCTTTATGTTGAGTGGGATTTATGACCTAATTATATTTGAATATAAACTGCCAATCTATGCATCTTCCTTGTCTACTGTTTTATTTTATCTCATTACTTGCGATTGCAATCAATAAATCCAGCAGCCTGATGTAAAGTATATTAGTGTTGTGCCAGGCAGGATATATATATATAGATGCCCACACATGCCCTCAAAAATAGGGACTAATTAACCACAACATAAATTGTTTGATATGAGATACATGTTTTTATCTTGACAGACTGTTTATTCCCCCAGAAAATGCATCTTATTAGCTGGGGCATCTAGCTATTCATAAGGCCGCGTATTATCTGGCATATAATTTTTCCTCATTTAGTATCGAGTCCATGAGAAGCTCCCTTCTGCTGGAAATTAATTACTTGAGCTGACTTAATGTGGAGCTATTGAATAAGACAAAGAGCAGAAGTTTTCCACTCACTCTGTTTTTGACACTTGATTCGGCGTGTGTAAGTGAATTTCAACAAAAATGGAGGGGAGAGAGTAACAGAAAACATTGTAATTTAATGTGATTATCCAATTGAGGATTTAATTACAGCATATCAGTGTTTTATTTCTCAGAGTATTGATGACCCACTTAAAAATCCCATTGATTACGCTCTGTATTTGTTTTTTAAAGGTTTGCTTTTGCTGGCCTGTTTAGCTATGTTAAAGTGGGTTAAAAGGTCGTGGCTTTTAAACTTCAGGCTATTAGGGTTGTCCTTATAAACACCCCCGTGCACTTTTGCACTCATGCACATACACACGTGCTGATCGACTCCAAGTGCCCTGTCTGTTTTTTATAGGAGCAAGGGCCAACTTTATCATTTCCCTGTTCAATAATCCATCAACATTTACATTCCATTAATCATCCCGCTGTCTGAGTTGGAGTAGCGCTCCAGGAAGGGCCCCCTGGGCAGTGCACCGGCCCTCCCTCATTAGCTGCAACGCGCACACACACTCACACACTCACACACACACACACACACACACGTGCACACACAATCACACACCGACACTCACGTGACTTACAGCTCAGGACAATATTGACTTCGACAATTCGATCAATTTGCTAAAATGCACCAAATGATGTGCAATAGTGTATTTGTCAGCATCTAGGGCATACATGCACATGCGTGCCATTCAGTGTTTTAACACCAAGTGACGGATTTGGGGAAAGCAGAAAAGATTAAGGCATGCAAAAAAGGGACTGATAAAAAAGGAAGTGAGAAGTGGTGCTTAAAGGCTTGAAAACTGTTTACATGGGACAACCAGCTCAGCAACCGTGTCTGCACCACCGCAGGGTCTCAGGCTCCCATCTATCCACCTGGACCACACACACACACACACACACACACACACACACACACACGAAACATGCATCCACATAGGCTTCAAGAGCTGTGAAATTGGACTGGCACTAGGCTCCAGTGGTATAGCAGTAGGGGGTGCTAGTGAGCTTGTGAGGCATAATACAACCCCTACTGGGCTCTGTGAGAAGCTCTGGGAGGTTTTACTGTAGCATGCACGCACAAACACACACACACAAAACACTGTATTCACCAAACACACTCATGCATGGACTTAAACATGCCCATCACACTCCATTCATCCCTGTGTCCCTCACTCTGTCTCGCCTTCACTCACAGACACACACACACACACACACACACACACACACACACACACACACACACACACACACACTGCAGCGCCGATAAACATGGACAAACTCACTTTTGCTAATCTCCTATGCATTAGTCCATAGAATAAGATTTCTATGAGATTAATTCCCTGCTGTCTAATACATGAAGCATAACTTGATGTTCTAAAAGTACAGAACATTTCAGAACTGTATGTTCAGTAGAAGATGTGGAAATAGATAACAGATCATAAATGCATGACTTTCTCTGTCACCACAGACTCCACAGTGATAACTGTGTACGCAGTCATTTCATGCAAAATGTTCAATCACATAACCTTGTGATGTTCATAGGGATCTCATACACTTTAAAAATCCACAAATCCACTGGCAGATATCTGTTGTTCTCTGAAGCTATAATCTATTCTTTTGTGAATTTCTTCCACTTGGCTTTTTTAAAAATAGGAAGAAAATAGCATCCTTGTTCCTTTCAGGTGCTAACTTTAATAAATAGTGGCAAATTCCATATTTAAAATCAATGCATGCATCAACAACAATATGGTTTCTTCTGGAGCTGATTGTTCTGTACTTTTATTTGACAAATAGTGCATAAATTGAAGACCGTGAGCTTGTGTTTGTCATCTTGATTTTGCTTGTTTCTTTCAAAACAAGATGTATTTATAAAACTCTTGCTTTTTTTATCATATCAGCAAACCCATTATTGGAGACTAATTTATGTGGAAGTAAATAAAGAACACTGAACTATGCTGACCGGTGTGTCTAAGGAAATGACATTTCAAAATGGACGCATTCAAAGAAATCATGTTTCAAAGTCAGAGTAAAAGCCACATAATAGGAAATGGCTATTCAAAGTATGTGTGATGAAATTATAAAAACACTTCTCTTCAGCTTATGTACTGTACTTATTACTGCAGATGAAGATTAAATGTACAAATATAGAATATATCAAATGTTCCAGCATCTTCTTAAAGTGTCCACAAGCCGTTAGAATTACCTTCATAGATTGTCAGGCACTTTTAGTTTATCCATACCCGACAGTTATAGGCTAAAGTTACTATCAATAGTGAGCAAATGAATACATTTCAGCAGGGTCACACTGGCTACAATGTCTACAGAGAAACTGAGTAAGGCAGTGGTCTACATATAAAATATCCTTTCTACTAGATGACTAATGACAGACCTCCCAGTTGGCATATCTACACTTTGCACATTAAGGTAAAATATGCTAATGTGTGCATGTGAATATCATATTGTGGAGATTAAATTCATTATGGGTACATAGTCATTGTGCCTTGGAAAGCTCTGAATACTGAGTTTAAAACTTTTGCGGACTTTAAATATGAATAGAAATAAAAATAGGAATAAAAGTATAGTTGCAAAGTAGTTGGATCGTTGTAATTCTTTAAGGGCTTCAACGAAATGCTGTTTCTGTTCAAATGCTTCAGTTAGGCTGTAATGGTGGTAAAGGGTTAATTTTTTTTCCCTTTCTCTATCTCTATCTAGTAATAGATAAGTCATATATAAACAATTAGAATATGTAATGTATGTAATGTATTTAATGTAATGGATGAAAAGTTGAAATACCTCAAAGTAATGGATAAGTGGTGAAAAAGCTAAAAGTATTGGATAAATGGTTGAGATTGTTGGCTAAAATGATTGAATAAAAGGTTCCAATGGTAAGTTAAAAGGAATGGATAAATGGCTGAAAGATTTAGCTAAAGGTATTTGATGAACTTGAGCAAACAGCTGAATTGTATGAAAAACTTGTCGTAACACCATCCACTTTTATATAATTAATAGTCTAACATCCAGTTTAAAATCAGTTCAAATGAACACATTTGGAACATGATGGGTGGTGTAATTAAAAGGGGTACTTGAGTTCATCTGAAAGGGCTGGGGGGGGGGGGGGGGGGATCAGACAAAAGAGGTTGTCTATTGGGTAGTAAAATAGAGACAGAGACTGGGTTCAAACTCAGCGTGTTGCAGTTATCTGATTTGCACTAATGGTCCTATTTTCACATACACAGACTATAAACACTTTATAATAATGAATGATGATTGAAGGGGGTGTTATGTAACCCTTTTGAGAATCTACAATGTATGTATTTCGTAAGGTTTAAATTACAATACCATTCTCCAGTGAACACACAGTTTGTCTGATAATAAGGTGCAAATAAGCACCTTAGTATCCGTAAAAGTATGTGATTCGGTTCTTGCAGTTTCTTTGCTTTGTGTGTTGGCTTTTATCTCTGACATTCACCGTCATTAACAACGAACCTGTAGTCAAACATCACAGAACAGCGTCCTAATCACAGCGGAATGGTGGTGAACTATCAGGAGTGCAAAATCTCAGATGGTAATGAGATGGAAAGTATGCATGGGAGCATTTTGAACACGGTTCTATATCTCTGCCAGGTCAAATGCAAACTATACAAATTCCCACCCTCCTTGCCTCTGCTATTTATCAAGGCACTGCTTGAAATACGGCTTAAAATAGTACAGTTGGCTTGTAAGAGATGTGAGGACTGTAAGCAAGACAAACCAACTTTTGTGCAATTCATGCTTTACCACTGTAGGTGACCAAACATGTGATAGCCTGATAGTTGTGTTTGAACTGAAGAAAATGTCCGGTACATCCGATCAAATTAGCTTTTAACATATCAAGGGACCCTTACTTACAAAATGCACCTAGTATATCAACAAAGTATAGCTTATATTGGCTATAAATGCATTACATAAAGAACACCACCAAAACCTGCAGACAAAAGGCTTGGCAACGGGTCCCAAAACCTAATTAAATTATTTCTGTATTTGCACACCACAATAGGGAAGAGTAATTAATTTTTTTCTCAAGTGAAATTCATTACCAAAGGCAATATCAAGTTTATTAAATGTGTCACAAATCAGTTTGATTAATTATATTTGCTGGAAGTTGGGAAATTGAAATTTCCTCCACTTATAATTATACCTAATGGAGATATTTTCATATTGCAAAGATTTGAAGTGTTGGTCATAAACACGCATTGAATCCCTTCACAGGCCACTTTTTCCTACAAAGTGGGAATTTATCGACAGAGAGAAAAGTTCCAGATGAGAATGAGAGAACGTCGCTCCACACACACACGACACGCTGACACCGCACATCTGCACACTCTCAACGTGAGACAAGAGGGAGCGCTGCTGTCACTCTTGAACATTTTGCTGTTCTCAAGAAGTATTTATACCATGTTCACACTCTGCTCTCACACCACCTTAAACCCCAGTAATTAAACAACACCTGTTCTATTCTTGTCAAAGAATCTAATGGCTGCCATCACTGCTTGCGATCCCCTATTGAGGAAAACGCTTTTGGCTTGTGTTGCTTCTCTTACTTTGTTGCCGAGCCAAAAGGCAGTAGCCTGCTTAAAACGCTGCCTTTGCGAGAACTGAATGGTGCACTTTGACGATGAACGTAAGATTGAAGGTTTTAATCTCTTTACCCACGTGGTTCCATCGTGTACTCGTGCACGACATGCAGACAAACGCAGGACTAATGGCCTGGTCACAAATTCTGCGGCCGAATCAACTCATGCCAGCGGATGGATGGCATGACTGTCAGCAAGCGCCTTCTAACTGTCTTGAGCTGTGGCGCATGCGTTGTGAAATGAACAAGACGACAGTTTATCGGGCGTTCTGTTTGTTGTCTGTTGTTTAACCAGGCTGGAATTTACAACTTCTGCTATGCTCTGCATTTCAGAATCAAATCACCATCATTAATTTAATCATCGTCTGCACTGACATCATCAGCACATTATTAGGAACGGAGGCCATCAGCACCATCAACTTCCTCTATCAATTTCTTCCCTTCACTATAAAAAGGGGAATCAAACAAGGGATGATGAAGGGAGTAAAAAAAAAAAAAAAAAAAAAAGCCCATGTATCCATCTTGACTATCTTCTATCTCTCAGAAGCTTTTTACTCTCTCCTGTAATCACGCAGCACACCTCTCATTTCAATACAGGGCTGAGTGCGCTGAGTGTACGCCGCAATCTGGTCCTTGTAATGAAAACGTATATTCCAGCTCCTCTTCCTGAAAGGAGGCCCCATTAGAAGACTCAGTCTCATTGATTGAAATGCTTTTAAAACTTGCACGTGTCCATTAATGTAGGAGGGGAAGGCTTTTTCAGAGGCACAAGACAATGGTACCATACATAAACCATTCAATATGATAGTGGGAGCCGTTCCCGGTTAAAAATGTGAGTTTGTTGGGTTCTTTTTTACCACAGAGCAAATGAATATATTCCAGCTCCAAATGTATTAACTCTGCATTCTGATACTCAGAGGCCTGCTGATACTAATCAGTAATGCAAACATTTTATTTTTCTAATGGAGGGATGTTTAATTAGAAAACCTGATTGCTCACACACCTCGGAACAAACTCCGTTTGATAAACATCGAGTTACTCACTGATGCATCCTGAAACAAGGACACCGGAGGTACAGCACTGACTTGAATTGGTAATGGGTGTTGCAAAACACACCAAAATCGAATTCAGTGGGTTTATAAAGAGCACAGGGTTATGGAGACACTTCTGCCCACCCTGTGCCCAAGATGATCCGCAGTAATATATATCCTGGTGCCCCCCTGAACTTGTCTGTGATGACGGTCATTTAGTGAACAGTGAGGTCACATCCTCGCCTTTAAAATGGTTAAGATGAGTACGTCGGCCTGTCTGGTAAGAAGCTCAGGCGGCTTCTGATTTAATGAAGGGAGATAAATTGATTTGACATGCTTCGCCCCTGCAACACCATTAAGCATCCCGTTCTCCCATCTGGCTAGAAGCTTCGACATGGAGGGATCTTGACTTTTTTCTCCATTATGCATACTATCAATTGCATCTAACATAATCTTCTCCCCGTGAAAGCAAAATACAACCCAAACACGTACAGTAAATGGCCCCCACTCCAAACCTGCTAGATTTAATCTTTCCTGCTCCCGACGGAGTTTGCCTTTGAATTCCTCTCGTTCCTTTCTCGGGAGGTTATCGTAGCTGTCAAGGGGGGGGGAGAGCGGTGCGTTTGATCTGACCCCTCAAATTCAATTACGGACCAATCAGATCCGCCTGAGAGTGACCCCCCCGAGCCAGCCGAAGTGGTCTTGTCTCATTTGGAAAATAGAGGCACAGATCCAGTTATGCGTTCAGAAAGAGAAGTCTAGGAGGTCTTGAAGGGGGTGTTCGAGATCATTATCTAATCTAAGGGTAAGGAGGGGAGATAAACGGTAGGAAAGGCAGAGAGAGAGAGAGGCAGACAGATCAGAAGAAAGAGAGAATTGCAAACGACAACAATGACAAATCTCTTGATTCCACAAACTAACACACGCTCACTCTAGCTGCCCTGCTGTTTTTAAAACACACGCCGTCTATGTCTCAGTCCTGATTCATGAACTGCTTATGTAGCCGGCAGTTTGCCTCCGATCAGAGCCTTTTTTTTTTTTTTTAAAGAGATGTTCTGAGATGTGTGGTAGCAAGTATCTAGCACAGCCTCCTTGGTTTAATTTCCCTGAGTGGAAAAAAAGAATAAAGTCTGCATTTACTCGAGAAGTGCTGCAGGATGCAGACAGATCAATTTTGTTATTGGTGTGGAGAATACTGTGAGAGAGAAAAAAGTCTGCCTTACCCCCAGTGTGCCCTGACATGACATGATAGAAGAGATAGCCTTGAAATGGATTTAGCGCAATCATTCTCTGATGCCACTTTTTCAGCTGTTTAAGTTAATAGTTCGATATAGAATAAGACATGTGGCTTTCCTGTTTCTCAAATGGTTGTTTTGCTTGAGGAATTTAACATTTTGACAGTAAGCTGTTATGTGGACCATCAACTTGACTGTCACCAGTCGGCCATGAATTATTCAAAAAACATTCCAAATATCACGCAATATCATTCTAGCAAACAGAGGAGAGAGATATTCATATTTTTCATTTGACTCCTGACCTTTTCACAGGCCTGTTTCTCATTCATTCCCATTGCATCAGTATAAACCAATAAAATCTGACGGACAAAGCCTTGATCAAATAGCAGCACCAGGGAGGCATCAGGAGAAGGAAAACTGGAGATGAGACTGTCTCGCAGTGGCAAGCACTTGGCAAGTAAAAATAGCTGTAATAGCCTCAGGTAAGTTAACTGCCTGAAACTCCCCAAACTGATTTTAGGTACAGCAGCGAGCGTGGGTGTGAAAATGGCCCCGAGAGTCGTTAAGCCGCTTTAAGAGAGGCAGCTGAGAGGATGGAGTGAGAAAAAATACGAAACAGTATGATAGCTTAAGCAAACAGTCTCACCTGTTACCACACTTTTATGCTTTTATTGTGATATGCAACAAGATTAAAAAGTAGCTTAAATGGACCCTTAAGTTGAATACTTAAACAGCAAATGAAAATACAACAAAGTTGAATGGCACTTAAACTTATAGTGATGATTGTTATGATTAATTGTAGATGAACCTGTGATGAACTAAAGAAAAGTGCTATAAAACATTTGAAAATATAGAGTCAGCTGTACTGTTTTTTTAAGTTACTTTCCAAAATATTCATACCTAATATGCTTTACCAGTTTTCCATTAACATAATGAGCAAAACACAATGACCCTGGAGTGCAGAATGGAATGGATGACACCTTTTTACTAATTAATTGATACGGCTATGCTACCCATCTTGAACCTCTCGCTGCATGTTTCAAGTATTTGTTTTCCAAACCACTCCATGATTTTCAAAACTGAAGTAGAAATGATATTCAATTACAGGAATGAACAGGTCCGATGCTAATGGATAGCCCCTTGTAAAAAGAAAATTCTGTTAAAGTGCATATGGAGAAAATCGCCTTCCGTGCATGCTGCAGAAAATGTGTATTTTTATCCCTCACGTATATATATATATATCCAATTTTATATTTTCAAATTTTTTAATAATCTGTAGCTTTTCTGTGAAAGAAAAATCTAACTTTGAGTTGTACTCTGAAAATCGATGCCCACCTGGGGAGTGCCAGAACCTCAAACTGTGATAGTCAGCCTCACTCACTATTGTCTGGCTGGGAGCACCAGGCACCGCCAGGCCTGAGCTCCTCACGGGGGGTCAGGATGTGTGAGGGCTTGCACGATGAGAGCGGCGAGAACCCGCAATTTTCTTAACCCATCATAATCCTTTCACACTGTTCCGTCGCATGTAATTGTGTGTGGGTGGGAGTCAGTAAGTGAATGAATGAGGGAGTGATGGAGTGAAAGAGAGAATAAATGGAAGCACGTGTTAAGGGGCCGTGTCTACCGCTGTGAAATGTTACCAAGCCAACCTTGAACCAAATATGTGGCAGCAATATAACCCGACAATAATCCCAAATACCATGGAACAAGTTGGAAATGTGAGATTGCTGCAAAGATACTCGACAATCAGGACTGAGCTGGGCTATTTAGCTACATCTCATTTCCCATGACTGGAAACAAGCGTAATTATTGTGAATTCTCGCACACAAAGAGAGAGACCGAAACTGAGAGAGAGACAAGGACATAAATACATAAACACTCAAGTTTGGACACTTTTCCTCTCCTTTTACAGCTTCCCCCCCTCCCCCCCTTTAAAGGACCAGGGGATGCAGGATGAAAATAATTAGTCCAAAAATTATTGGGGAATTTAAATGTAATTAGGGGGAGAAAATACATCAGCCTCCGCTAAATCCCTGCTTAATGGAGCACTACTGCTACTGTGTGCCTAAATAAGATCGTCAGATTGTATTTAATGAAATAAATAATAATAAAAATAAAAATAAACAAACTACAATAAAGAAAGACACAGCCTTGGACAAGAACGAGGGGCATTACTGGCATATGCTGTATTCCTACCCAAAATGCTTTGCAGTACCATGATTTAATGCATTGTTTTTTGTTTTTTTTTTAACCACTGGTGTTAGTGGGAAATGAACCCTGAACTCTGGCAGTCTAACGGCGACACTCTCCCAGCTGTGATAAACATCAGTCTTGCAGTCCAGACTTGTCTTGCAGGTTGATCACACTGCGACACACATCTAGCACTTTTCACAGCAGGCGAGTAATACTGTAAGCAGACAGTCCAGTCAGGTCTTGGTTGATGGAGTAAGGCAGCAATGGTTGTATCACTAAAGCAGTATCTTTTCGGATTAGTATTGGGCAAACATGCACTTACAAAAACATACATTTCTTTTTATCTGAGAAGATGAAGTGTTTGACCATCATTGCTACCCCATTTGGCATGAGTTTGATCTATAATTTAGATCTGTTCATGGGGGGTAGGAGATTGAGCGAGAGGCTAATTCTCATTAAAAAAGATCTCATGTAATTTAGTGAAACGGGACTCTGAAATACAGATTTTATAAAAACTATTTTCTCTTACCACCAATAGGATTATATGTCAGAAGCACAAACTGGACACAGCATTTTCATCTGTTCATCCAGTTGAAGGGTTAAACTAATAAGCACATTCCCCAAACTGTTGAACTGTTGCTTTAAGGTCTCTGTCGAGGCTACCTTGTAAAACAACTTTGATTAAGAGTTACTTTTATTCGTAGCAACAGTCTTCTTGATATAACTCAGACCTGTTCATCAAGAGTGAACTTTGTGGTAAACCCTCCTCTCTCATGCTCTCTAATTGTAAACACCTATCTGTTTGTGGCAGCGCTGTACAGCAGGTTGAAACACAGAAGACATTTGGACTCAGCAGAGTTGTCTGATAACATTCAAACTATGGTATAAAATCTCATCTGTGAAATGTAACTAAGACTCATATCACTTGCATGTAAAGTTCCCATTGCTCTCCCTATCTCGTAACAGGATTCATTACCAACCTCGAGCCATTTCAGAATCAGCGGGTCAGCGCGGAGCTGCTTTATACCCCTCGGAGAAAAGGGCTCTACCTCGTAAAAGCTTTACGCTGTGGCACTCGCAGACATTTGGCATTTACATTTATCGCCAACTTGGGTTAATTAAACTCAACCCGTCCACCATCTTGATTAAACAATGGTAAATAAAGACACAATATTTCTCTCTGGAAGACAGTGGTGTCAGGGTGGAGGGCGAGGGAGAACCGCCTGAACTATTACACACATGGGCTACAAGCATACACAAGTGTCGGGGATCCTTCCTAACAGCTAAACAAACACATGATAGAGATATCTACGAGAGGCAGGGAGACTAAGGATGACAAACTGTAAGCAAAGTCATTAGTGTAATTAGATTGCTTGTCGCTCGCCCCTTCGAGTCGCATATTCAATTCTCAGGTCCCAGCCAAGTCATGCATAGGCAAATGACAATAAAAATGAAACATCTCTTTGTCTCACTGGACTTTGTTTTCTGTGCCTGAAACAGCATTTTTGAAATGATCCTAATTTCTTCGTCAATCCTGTTAACAACCTTTGAGCGGGTGAAGCACAGGTAAACAAACCCTGGCCTAACCCCTCATCCCCCCCCCCTCCCCCCTCTGCTCAAGTGCTCTGCCTTTAGAATTGATCCTAATGACTAGTGGCTTGTGCTAGGGCTTTTAGTATGAATGTGGGGGTTGCAGTAATTGCCTGGCCATTAAAATGCTAAAGATTGTTTTATTTGATTTTTTCTGTGCTAATTCATAGAGTTCTAACTTTCAACGCAGCTTGAAAGCTTGAAATGAGCTCATCATCCGAATGGGATGTTAAGGCTCAGCAGTCAATATTCGCCTGTTGCCGGGATTCTTTAAAGCTGCATTAAGTTATTTTTGTCCGCTCAGTGGAAAAGCCACAGCTAACCAGGTTCTAACATGGTAACAAACAATTGGCTACTTAAACATCCAGCACACATGCATCATCCTGTTGAAGTCTTGTTTCTGGTCATCTGACAAATGTATTTGTACTTGCCCTTTAGCTCAAGTTGGCTCAACGGACTCCTGTAAAAATGGTAATTTTGTTTTTTTTACCTGTTTGATGTAAGTCATCTTTTTCAGTTCATAATTTCAAGATGGATTGATAAAATATTTGACTTGCTCGAGCTTGTTTACTGAAAAATTGCTGTCTGCTTACAGTTATATATATATATATAGGTCCTTTTTTTTGTGCAATGTTTTTTCGCCATTTTTCTGTTCCTATTTTTTTGTGGATGTAGCTAGCTATGATGTTGATAGTCCTGATTCCACTTACAAAGCTTTGATTTGGCAATTGGCTCTGCAACTGGTGGAAAGAGCCCTCTACAGGCTATATGAAGCAGACCTATATGAATCACCAAACAGATCATGATTCAGAGGTCTCCATTTGGCTTAGATAAAACTGCAAACAGCTGTAAAGTAGGGTGTTGAAATGTGGTTGGTATGATGTTGGTGTATAATTACTGTAACTGTGCCATCTGTGCACAAAATACTATACAGCAGATAGATGGAAGATCATTAGTGGATATGTAAGATAAAAGTTATCCCAGGACTGACCTCTTTGCACAGTAAGTAATTTAGACTTGTTGCTATTTAATACAACTCACTGTCTCGAATTAGGAAGATAGAATAGAAAGTAAAGAAAAATTAAGAGACCAATAATTTAAAAACATGTTATGTAGGGGAAAATATAGGCTACAGATCCACTTGTTATATTAAGATCAAGAAACGTTGCTTCTGTCAATCAACCATTATCATAAAGTAGCTCCGCTGAAAACCGTACATTTAATGAGAGCAGTAATTTAATTAGAGAGTAATTAAGTCCAAACCAAAATTCTATTTAAAATGAAAATTTATTGATTTAGTTTTTATAGCTAATCTTAAATTAGATTCTTAGATACAATGGCTATGGCACATACATATATATATATATATATATATATATATATATATATATATATGCCTGTATAAATGTAGCTCTGTAATTACTGAGATCAAGGAATTGCCTTTCATTTATGGGGTTTAAAAGAAATACAAGAGCAGTAAATGTGTAATTATCTTGTATCAACTTTTAAGGACTTCCATATATTGTTTGAACTTACAGGCATACCGTTCAATCACATGCAAAAATAGAACAAGTAGTGAGATCTCTACCCTGACGGGCACAGAGCATTGCCATAGTGCGTGACATAACAGTCTACCAAGTCTTGGCTCACGAACGCAGTAAAATCAACTCGGTGTTATTTGTGTTGCCTGCCACTTGTCGTTCTTTCACTCTCATTTACTCGCCTCACTGTTTTTTTTTCCTAACAACAAGCACAAAACATTGCCACTGGACCATCACTGACTCGGCTCAAATGACTTCTGAAATTGCTTTGTTTCCCCTTCCTTGCACACACATGTCACAGATGTTGTTTGGCTGAGAATGGCTGCATGCCAAAATCAAGCGTGACGTGCCATTAGCAATTGAGCTGACTGTGCGTGGTTTGGTCTTTCTTCCATTATTCATTTTTGTCTGAGGGCGCAGTGTAATGTTGACTGAGAAGTAAGTGTTTTGTTGTAGTAGGGGTGCGTTTGCTCTGTTATGAACCTGGACAGACTTGATCTGCTGTAGTGATGAGTCATCTGTAACCTGCGTCGCTGGATTCGATGCAAACAAAAAGCCTTTAGGCCTGCAATAAATTGGTGGGATGTATCTATTTGTATTTTGTGTGATTGTGTATGGGGATACAGGAAAAAATAATTCAGTAAAGCAGCAGATAGGCTATTATTTGGATTATAGTAACCAATCTAAACTGTCACAATAATTTTGCCCTTGAAATAATTCAGGTGGATATCCGTGAGATGACAGATAGGTTTCCAGAATTAAATGCAAGTCTCTCTGTTGTTTGGAGGAGGCTTGGCACAGTTAAGAGTCTGTTGTCTCTCTTTCCCCAAGTTGCACTGAGGTCAACTTCAGATTAACTAACGTGATGTATCCCCGCTGCCACGATGCATTACCACTCACATTGTTCTCCGGGTCGACTCACAAGGCAGGCATTGCTTTCAATTACACCCTCAACTTTTCTTTTTAATTAAATGTACAGGCAGATTAATTACAGGGCAACTTAAATGATGAAAAAATTAGAGGTGTCCTGAAACATTGTGTTTGGTGTGGATCTGCCAGGCTCCTCGCTGCCCCCTCCAGCCCTTAAGCTGTCACGCCCGCTGTTCAATAAGCAATCTGGTAGGGAGGCGTACAAACGAGTGGAGTCGTGCAGGGCAGTTTGTTTCTGTTTTGCCAGACAGGTTCGATTCTTTGAGAGACACGGCCCACAAAACCAGACACCCAGGGCCGGAGGCTGGGTAAAAACTAATTATGGTGGTGTTAAAAGGCAAGCTCAATGAGGCACAGAAAAGACAGCCAGATTCTCAGCACCTCTTGACTTAAGCTCTGCAGGCCAACAGTGGGAGTCTGTGGGACTAAACAAGGCTGTTTATGCTTTGGTTTGAAGAACCTTACTCCCAAATGAACTATCTCGTGTTTGAGGACAGAGTCATCAGTAATTTTAAGAAATGCGTGAAATACCCTAATTTCAATTCAATTTTTTTCAATTCAATTTGCTTTATTGGCATGAATGTAACAAACACTAAATTCATAATGAGAGTATTGTAAAAGAAAAAGAAAAAGATACAATTCATAAAATCGTTTGCGTCAGGATGGAAGGATTTTGAAATGACGACCGCCTTATTTCCAATGCTATAAAATGTAGCAGCGGGTGGGAAACCGCTCATACATGCATACTCTCATCGATTTCCATTGATTTTCATTCACAAAAAAAAAAAAAAAAAAGAGGAATGACGGTGCAGAAACATCATGGCTCTTTTCATCGCAGACTCTCAGATGTCTGCGTGAGACCAAAGTAGACAGATATCCATCACACCGTCCAGATGATCATTGTGATAGAGCTGGTCTATATCTGGAAGACACCAGAGGGCCTTTAAAAAGGGAGAACAACGGATATGTGGGTATCAAATGAAGGCATTAGGGAGAGAGTCTGAGTGACACAAACATGTTATGAGAGATGAGCAACATCTGGTGCAATGGATCTTATCCTCAATCGCCGGTCATTACTTTGAGTTCCAATGCAGACCCACTGCTGTACTTGTGATACTAATCTTGGCCCTAATTCCTATGTATCCCCTGGCTTAATGGGCTCTTTAGAGTATTAACATTTTTACTTTCCCTACTTGTTTCTGGTCTACTTTAATGTTGGTATTTCTCTTTACACTGTTGCAGTTCCTGTACAATTTGTTAATGCCTATTTAGTGTAGAGCATGAGATTTCCAATTGTTTGCTTTGTTTAAGTGGAATTACAAGGGATTTTCAGGGACATCTTATATGAATTTAGGTATTAATTCTAAATTATCAAAACTAAAAAAACAACAAAGGAATTAAGTGAGATTTTAGCATTACTGCAATTTAACAGTTTAACTTTCATGCAAATAGTACGTCTTACTGCGGAGGACTGTTTGGATCGTTTGTTATTTTGCAGGGAGTCTCGAGGGATTTATAAAGTGCATTATTTTCCTCCCTTTCAAAACTGGTTGAATGTGAGGGAAGAAAGGCAGAGAGCAATACAAGGGGTTAGAGAGGTGGTTGAAACTGCCTCCGACAAAATGAGCGCGGCCCCTGAACTAAGCCCAGGGGATTGAAAGTGGATTGAATGCATCTCACCATATATAGACAGCCACTGGCACCGCAGGGACAGGGATAGGGAGAGGGAGAGAGGGGAGTTGGAGTGAGTCAACGAGTGGGACGAGGATAAAGAAAAGGAGCACCGGGGGAGAGAGAGAGAGAGAAAAAAAGAGCAGTGGTGTGTTACCAGCTGACCACTGGAGCCTTTCAAACCCCCCTCCTCTCCCATTATACCATTACTGAGACTGAGGGTCCTGTTTTCACCCAGCCATTCTGGTACAGGGCCAAGCCATGCTGTCTGCCCTGCCGAGTGTCCCACCACCTCTCTGCACCACCAACACCAGGAAATGGACACAATTGGAAGAGCCAGAATAATTCCTGGATGACAAGAGCAAGAGGGCACTGGGATCCTAGGGGTTAAAATGCCTTAATCTTTTTATCCTGTGCTAGAGAGGACTATTCACAGATTTGATACACTCGCTCTAAATCCATAAATGGGCAAGACTGGGGGGGGGGGGGGGGGGTATCCACACAAACAGATGAATCAGATGAAAACATCAACTATATATGGTGTTCGGCTTATGATGTACATTGTAACATATTCCTCGTATCATCAGGTCTATATGTTTGTCAAAATAATGCCATGTTTTATGATTAGCTGTCGAAAGTTAACATGAAGTGCAGCTCCGTGATGAAAGCGCTGTCAGCTAGGCAAATCAGTCTGCCATTATCGCGTTGAAAACATCACATGGACAGCTTCTGCTCAGCGAGTCCTCTCCCCTGCAAGCATCTATATTCCTCCCTCTTCTCTGCTCTTTCTTGGTACTCTCCAGCATGCTCACGCACATCCTCAGCATCCCCAGCTCCCTAATGAGGCGTGATCACTGTGTTAAACTGCTAATTAAAATCAGATATTAAAGCCCACTACCCATAATCCCTCTTGGCTCGCGCTACAAACACCAGGCTGGCTGTCGCCTGGTATTATGCTCCGACGGATCCCAGGCAGCGGGGCAACAAGTGGCTCGCCTCACCTTCAGAGAGCAGCCAGTGCATCAATCAATCAGCAGCTAATCTTTAAACTCTGTGATATGGGCCATCACGGGGCAACATAAACTTTGATTTCCCCATCTCCTCTCTCAGCGTGACCCAGTTGTGGTCGCGTGTAAGGTGCGAATGAGGATCTGCATAAGCAAACAGATTACAGGAAACATGTTTGGGACATATGGTGTATGCCGGCATTGTACATATTTGAACAGAGAGGCTCTCATTTGAACAAAATGAGGGCGACATGTCAGAGAGTACACTGATTCTATCTATGAGGGATCTGGCTTTCACAGAACAGCTGCTGGGCCATTACGGAGCGTACACTAATGATCAGCCATGCAAAATTGATGAATCATTGATCTCCGACGTTCATTGGATTTTAGGTTCTGAAATGTACTCTCACTGCCCAATACGTTTAGGAGGATAAGGACATAATTCCCTCCTTTGGCTGTAGACAGGAAGGCAAAATGGAGATTTTTAGATTTGATGTGTTTTTATGTGTGTTTGACATGTGCGATGTACGCCTGCGAGCCTTTTCAGCCGATCGGCTAACCAGTCCTACCGCTCAAATCCTTCACAGCTCCATAAAAAAAAAAAAATAAAATAAAAAAATGTGTTTCCCCACCAATTTCCAATTAATATTCTCTGCTGTAGAATGGTCAAGACCTTAGTGATCTTCTGTCTCCTCAGTGCAGGGCGATGCGGAGCTGAGGGCACGGCTCCAAACAAACTCAGGTCTCCCCGGTGGAGAGTAGGGGTGAACTCTGAACCTTCCTCCGCTACCTCATTAGCCTGCATACACGCTGGCATCTGTTCCATCATGAACCCTAATATGACCGCATGAAACCGCAAAATAGCTACTCTCATTGGACCGTGTGGGATTAGATCGGCGGTGACCGGAGTTCACGACTGCATGGCACCACTCAGATTTCATTCATTTGGACGAGAAAGGCCTATTTAATGTCGAATAATAACCAAATGAACCTTTTCAGTTGGGATGTGGTTGTAGTCGGCTGGTTTTTCTTGGGCTTCTCTGTTTGAGGAGAAGAGAACTGATGAAATAAGAAGCAGGGGAGCGGCCAAGAGCGAGGGAGAGGAAATCGACAGTCAGTGCGAGAGGGGTCATTGAGCACAACGGGAACACGGGGCCCCGCTCAGCTGGAGGGACTCTGGCGAGGACGAAGCCACCTATCTTATGGTGACAAGCGGCAAATGGGGGCCCATTACTGCGCAGAATGCTAATGCCAAACTCTGGGCCCCGGGGACTGGCCCCGTTCCCCAAACACAAGGAGAGGAGACCTGCCAGGGTGCATGCATGACAGCCTCCATTCACACCCACAAGTGCAAGAGATAATAACCGTATAAATCACAAGAGACTCTTACGCTCTCTCTTTCTCACTCCTTCGCTACTTTCAATCTGTGTCTGGACGTGCTTCTAACACTTGCTGTTCCTAATTGTCCCCTCATCTATTTTTTCCTCCTTCCCCTCCCACTCCCATTTTTTTACCGTCTCTTAACAAAATCCCTCCACACACACATACACACACACACACACACACGATACCCTTCGATGGACTCTCTTTCATTGTCAGTTTCCTCCAAAAAAAATAAAAATAAAAAATAAAAAAGCCAAGGACATCGGGTGGAAACCATTCATATTGATTAAAAAATCTCTGTTCATCATATCCAAAAGCAGTGCTGCCAACATAGATTGAATCGACTGTGTATGCACAGTAACGGGCTGCAGTAATAATTGAACAAGCAAAAAAGTGCGAATGATGGTGACCATGCTGTTATATGTTATAGATAAATAATAACAAGATATTCAACTGAAAAAAAATTAAAAGTCTGTATTCTCTTTGTAGAATATTTCTGATCAATACATTTCCCTTAATGTTGGGTTTTCATGGTAGGAAAGGAATTAGACTTTTAAAATAACTTTCTGAAATGTGTATTTTTTTCCTCATGCATTCGAAAAAAAGGGGTGGGGTGGGGAGGGGGGAGTCAAGGGGAAAGATGAAGAAGAGGCTGCAGAAAGGCAGACTTGTCTCTCTGTTCCCCCAGGCCTGTGGTGTGGGCACTGACTCTATTTGACATCGAGTTGCAGCGCTGAGAAAGACAGAGTGAGGCAGAGACAGAAACACAGAGAGGGAGACATCAGAGCTCTTATGCCTTCAGGGGTTGTGTAAATGTAAGTCATGCCATGATGGGGTGACTTGTTCAGGGTAACATCACCCTTATAACTTTCATTTCGTTTGGGGAGTTTAGACCGTTTTTTCGACTTCCTTGCTCCTACTCTTTTCTGAGTGGCAAAGGAGCTGAGATAAAAATACCAAACAGATTAGATATTGAAGGGGAACAAGGTGATCTCTAGCTGTGTCCGACTATAAAGCTCGTGTGGCTCGGAAAAACATACGACGGAGCGGAGATGATGGAAAAATTGTATAGTACACTGCAAACAGCACATATTCACCAAACCATAGCAGTAGAGCTAAAACTGTCAATTTATGTATTAAATGATTCACTGACAACAATTTTGAATAAGCAATAGTTGAAATTATCAATCAAGGAAAACATGCTTTTGGTCCAGCTTTTCAAATGTGAGGATTTGCTACTAGTTTCTGAACACTGTAGGATCTTTAAAATACTATGAATATTTGTTTTTTTTGAAGTATTGGTTGGACAATTTGAAGAGGTCACCCTGGGCTCTGAGGGGCGCTGATGGCGATTTATTTTTACAGTTTCAGCTAATATAATATGTAATCTAATAATAATATATTATATAATAATATAATCAATATTTTTGTATCAACAATTTTTATGTTAACAACTGATCACTCCAAGTTTTTTGAAAGGAATCTATACAGAATGATCACCTGTTTGCTGCGTTACTGCCACCAACTGTTGATTAGTGGAATGACCAGAAACTGGCAGCAGGAAAGTGTATATTGTCGCCGCAAATCAGGGATCCCCTCACAAAAACGTGGCTCCATAGCACTACTAGTGGTCACAGGTGCAAGGTATCTTTAAACTTTCCCTATTGAAGACAAAACACATTTACATATTTTTTTTCACAACATATACTTGCCTACTGTTTTTCTTAATAAGGGCAATGGTTTTGCAGTAGGTGGAACAGGGCAATTGAATGCAACAACAAGAAAAGTTGGTCAAATGGTCCCAGCTTTGCAAATGTAATATCATGCTTAATTGTAGGCTAACATGCCTGTTGCCATCCCAAGAAAATATCTGCAAGGTGAGTTTCACACTGTAATGTTGCTTGGAGGGTATGAAATCAGTCTAAAAGAATAGGGCGCTTTGAAAAATTGGCAAAAATGCAGAATGGATAAGTAGTAGTTAATGGGCTAAAACATGCAAAAGCTTCAGCTGGACCTTTAATCAGTTTTTGGTTACATAATGTATTCCAGTGTAGTGCTATTAGTCATTTTGCGAGAAGTCGTTAAGCCATTTCGCAATGAAAACGTAAAAGAATAAAACATGACTCTTCCCCTACAGTTTTCGGAAACCCCGGCTTTCAACATTTAAAGGCTTTTCCTTGCCCTAACCCCATAATGCTTTTGACTGCAACGGTGAAAAGCGTGACCAATATGAGACTAGCCACAAACCACTAGGGAGAGATGGGAGTAAAACCTTTGGGTAATGCACTCCACACAATGGCCCTATTTACTGAGGCACCTGAAAGAGAGCTCCATGGTGCAAAACAGCACATTACTGTGTAGGAGGACTGTGAAGGATTTCAGACCAATCACTTGGTATCCTTCATGTGGCTGACAATAAACGTGCAGGAGGGAAAGTGGAGAGTGGCAATTCTAGGTGTGCATGTGTGTGGGTGTGCATAGACGAGAGGGAATAGGTTTTTTTTTTTTTTTTTTATATAGATCAAACAATGTGTGAGGATAAACAGTATGTGTAGGTATGCATGTCTGTTTGTGCTTGGCAGAGCCTGATTCTTCCTCTACAGCATGTGATGTGAATAGCTGCTGCATTGTTACATATGTGATGTGAGCAGCCGCTGCATTGCTGCTGCTGTGAATAGCTGCTGCATTGTCACCTAATGTAAATACAAAACAGTCCAGGAAATGTACACCGAATTAATTAATTAATTAATTGTTGTTGTTAAAAAAAAGAAAAAGAATAAAGGAAGTTTTACCTCTAGGAATACTTTATGAGTAGAAAGCAAAAGAATCAGAAGTCCATTAAAATAGGAGAGGGTTTTTATGAAGGGTGACAGAAGAAAATTTGAATGCAAACCTGAAATACATTTCCCATACTTTGTAATTGTTCACTTTTTCTTATCTGCACTTTCACTTTACACCTCAAATTTGGCAAAGTAATCTAAAATGGAGTGAAATTAAATAGAGCGATGGAATGCATTTTAAAGTAAGCTACCTTGGCCTGTCTACGCCTATGTGTGTGTGTGTGTGTGTGTCAATTTGACTGCATGCCTGTGTACCTGCCTGCCCGTCCCTCTGGTTTGCCTGTCATTGTGTACCATGGTCCATTTGGCCCCACACAGTAAGAAACAGAGTGGCTGGCGTTACAAATCCCATCTGAATTCCTCAGTGAAAGGGATTGAGTGCCCACCTTCTGACCGTGCATTCCAAAAAGCAGCAGGGCGCCCCCTTTGATATCTGCCCGAAGAACAAAACACAGCTCCATTGCCTATAAGGTGGCATTTTCTATCAAAGCAAAAGGCCATAATCCAGATTTATACTCTAAATCCTATGTACACTGACATAATGCCCCCTAAGCTGCCTAATTCCTTCTAGAGCCCTCAATGTTTTCTCCACTGTCTCTCTTTTTTCTGTCTTTCTTGCTGTTTTTCTCTCTCTTACTCGCAGTGTAGCTTTCCTTAACGTCTCTCTTCTCTCTACCCCTTTCCACATGCCTGTCAGTTCACCCACTTCACAGTATTGTTCTTCTTCTTGTTTTTTTTTTTTGCCTTCCCTCTATTCATATTCCTCTCTGGCCCTCTCTTTGTCTCCCAGCCCATGTTTGTTCTCTCCAACCCCCCCCTCCCCTTTTCTCTATCTATGTATTTTTTTCCCATCTGTAGTCCCACCATAATAACAACAACAACAGCAACAACAATATTCTGCACTATGCCCACAAACAACCATCCAAGTGCTGCCGGTTGCTATGATACCCCGCGGCCATTGTGATTGGTTCTCATTATAGTTGGGATTTGCCGTTTAATCCAGGCTATGTAATTGGCCTGCTCTCCAGTGTTCAGGCAGGCTTAACTCCTCAGACGAGCACGCATTTAGCGATGATGCAGTGCTATCGTGTATCAACAAATACAGAAAGCTAATACAGATAGAAAACACACTCAGTTTCAGCCCTCTTGCCGCGCTCTCTCTCTCGGCTCTCTGAGCAACATAAGGGATGACGAAACAACACATGCTTTGTTAGCCGTCCGGCTTGGCAACAGTCTTGGTCAGTATACGTCACGTGACACCTAAAAGTCAAGTTGCCTGTGACAGGCGGTTGACTTGCGCTCATGTGTCACTTTCTGCGCGTGGGTGTCATGAGTGGTCACCGGGCCGACATTACACACATACACACATACACACATGCGGACGCACAAACACACACACACGCGCACACACACAAACACACGCACCAACCCAGCGTTGTCACATCGGAACAAGCTGGCGCTTGCTGATGGAAGATGTGTCACACATACGTGAGCATAGGCACACTAGCTGGGGTGTCAATCGTGAGATGACTGTCACTGAGACAAAGTGGTGATGAGACATTAAAATGCAACAGAGTATGTGTGTGTGTGTGTGTGTGTGTGTTTGTGTGTATGAGACACAGAGAGAGCCTATATAGATTTAGACAGATGACAGACACTGTTTTGTGGTATATAAAACTAAGGCTGTCTGCTCGTAAGCACGCATTTACATGTCTAGTTCATACTGTTCCACCACCCAAATCAATTATCCAGATATGAGATAAAAGCTTAATATATTCACACAGTTACAGTACGTGTAAAACGCCATGGCAGGTGCATTACATGACAACTATTAAAGGGTCGGTTTACAGAGAAACATATTTTCGCACTTACTGTCGGTGGTATGAACACAGTTTTGATTTTATGTGCCAACATTTGAAGATATTTGCCTCTAAAACTTCTGATCCCTCCCGACACATTGCAGGTGAATTAAATTTTGTTTGGGCTCCTCAAAGCATAAAAAAATTGACATTTGAAAGCTTTTCTCTCTAGAAACATTGCCCCGGTTCACCTTGCTGTGAACAGTTTTCCAATGGAAGTATTACTTCAGTAGAAAAGTTCCAAAGAAACCTGTTGACAGTAAAGTTTGTGGATTAACCTGGAGTAACCTGACAAGACACGTTGAGCCACAGTGAAATAAAATCATCAAATGAAATTCCTTTCACCTCTCTTTTGGGGTTGAGGCAGAAATACAACAGACTGATTTTAAAACCTCAGCATATTAAACAAAACTATTTGCCTATTTGCATGGTAAGATACCACTAGAGGAAAAATATTTCATTTTGTCATGTGGGTGAACTAACCCTTTAAATGGTTTATTATTGCATCTTGGTATAATAGCTGGTTTGATACTTTTTGAAAATGTATCACTTATTTCACCTAAACCTTTAACTGCCATTGTTAATGGGCCACAAGTTTAATAATGCACTTGCAGATATTTCCAAGTGTGCGTGTGTGTGTGTGTGTGTGTGTGTGTGTTTGTGCATGTGTCGTGGTGTCTGGATCTGTGTCCCACCCAAGTAAGCCTAGCAGACTGTTTACATACTAATGGAGTTACGGCTCCCATATGGCAGCCATCATGGTGTCGGCTTGCACAGATACACACACACACACACACACACACACACACAGCTTTGAACACATGCATGCACGCACACAAACACACACGCGCAGCAGCAGCCCCGAGTGCAAGAATGTTTATGAGGTGCCCACCGTCAGTCTGAGACGCACACACACGTGCATCCCAACACACATCTGAACTGTACCAAAAAGGGATATTTTTTTCAAACAATGTGTCGGACATGAATGAAACAGTGAATGAATTAATGAATGACATCACAGCCCAGGCTACAACTATTACTACGATCCAATGCAATCATAGAGCCAACAAGTTAACAAATCAATTAACTACAGTTTTCATCATTTGCGTTTTGGTTATTTAACCTTTTTTTTTTAAGGTAAGATACATGTCAAGGTAATTGCCTGTCCCCTGCAAATTCACAGCAGACAGATTATGTGGCACAAGATCCGGCAAGCATCTGAATATAAAATGGAGGAATATAAAGTATGTGGATCTGTATATATATTACACATTTACACACGTTATCATAATTCAGTTATACATAAATAATAAATCAGTCATAGAAAGGTCTGATGAAATAACAACAAAAAGAATCTTTGAATTTCGATTATGGGAGAAAATATCTGCTTTTCCATAATAAAGTCATTTATGGAAAAGTAGGATGTTTTTGTTACCCTGAACTTACACGTGTGCTAAGTTAAAAATAGCTTGGCAGTAAATAAAACAAAATCCAACCCAAGAAAGAAGGAATTTGTCAGAATGCATAAATACCCTGTTATTTACCAATTGTTATGCTGTTTGCATATTCAGTTGCGCAAGTGAGAATGCATGTTTTGTATGCTAATGATGAGCACACAACACAGTACGTGTGCATGTCTTCGCTTGTGTGTGATAAACGCTCCCCCACACAACCTTGATTAATGGCTCTGGGAATGTATGTGATGATGGCGGTGATGAAGACGATGATGGTTCCTAAATAAGGATTAGCCCATTGCCATATTAAACCTGCTAGTCAGGCAGAGGAGCACCGGGTCATCGCGTTGAGCGTGCCTACCATTCATCTTCATTCGGCTGTTTTCACTCCATCATTGCTGAAGGTCAAGCTGAGAGATACATGTGAATAAAACGCTTCCCTTTTGCAGTCAATTATATGTTCATGTGTCAAGGACATGATGGAGAGGTTGTGAGAATGTTGGATTGTGGAGGCCCATGGCATTTTTCAATTTTAGGGTGGGAGCATCGCTTTGCCTGATATGGAGCTATATCATGTGATACGTGCCAGTGGGGATATAGGAAAAATGTATAGGCCCATAAAATGGGCTTATCCTGTTTTCTTTCTGTCTGCTCAGTTTTTGTGGACAAGATAATAAGACATAAGAGGAAACTGCTTTGTGTGTATGTGGGCCTGAACGTCAGGGATGACCACACATTTTCTTCCCAAATCTATATGGTGTTCGAGAATGTAGGTGAGTAAACCTAATCACGATGGCTAATCAGTTATATCTTAAAGGGTCAGTTCAACCAAATTAGATAAGAATGTATGTGTTATTTTACCATTTAGTGGTTTCTAGTCATGGAGATAGTGGAGATGGGTTTCCACTTGTGCTGATCAGACCGTGGAAAAGGGACACTTGAGACAACATGAGACAATGTCCTAGTTATGCTGGGTAATCCACAGAACACTCCATTAACAGTCAGTAGAAAGTAGTCCCTGTAAAATCTGCCACAGTGAGGTCTGTAAAGATGAGCACCACAAACCGAATTCCATTCATATCCATTATACTTGAGTATCGCCACGTGAGACTGTCCGATCCACTGCGTGGGAGACAGCGCTGGACGCCTCCCATTTAAAAGTGTAAGGAAGCAATTGTCTTTATCTGAGTTTGGGGAGTTACCATCAAACCAATCACATACTCCTCAACCTTGAAGCCTTCTTTCTCGTAAAACTGAACTACTGTGTTTGAAAACATTTCCAGTGAAGAATAAACCCCACCTCGCTTGTCCGAGTTAGTTTTGTAGCGTGGAATGGGCTCATTGCTGCCTCTTGTGGTCGGCGGGGAAAAAAAAAACACTAACTGTAGTTTCAGTGGGTGTTTTCAACCCTCTGGCCTCAGGGAGCAGTAATGAGCTCATTATGGCCTGGTGCACCAGAATGAGGCGAAGAAGACGTCACACTGCTCTATCGGAAGTGTTGTCAAGCTGTATTATTTTGGATTTGTTTGTTTTTCAAGAGAAAAACGCCTCACAAAATGGAAAAAAGAAGATCTCCGAACCTGGGGAAGTGAAACCAAACCTATCTGCATCATTATTTTTCATATTTCTATTTACACGCTTGGAAAAATATGTTTGTCTATTTGCAATGTGGTTGAACTGACTCTTTACCTATGGTTGAATGGTCCATGGGGCAGGAGGTGGAAAGAGGGTGGCCTGTCATCAAATACCATGTCATGACAACACCATTTCCTCATGGGAGCACTTCAAAAAAAAAAGCGGGTTGATGCAAAATAAAGAGCACTTCACTCCGTCTGCTCCACCGAGGTGGCACAGGGCAAACTCGCACAGACGCGCACTCATGTTACTGTGCGAGTGTGAAGCAGGACGGCGGCCAAAAAAAAAAAAAAAAAAAGGGCTCACATGCTCAGCTAACCTTCCCGGAATGTGTAAAGGTTACATCAACCAGTGCTGCTGTCCATCCAACTCCCCCACCGCGGTCTCTTCCCCGGCACAGCCCGGCCGAGTTGCCGTTTTCATGTGTCTGACTTGTGTTGTTGTTGTTTTCTCCTGTGGGCTGAGTTTTACACAGTCTGTCAATCTCCTGAGCGTCACACATTAGAAGGACCAGTGGAGTGAGACACCAAGAGTGATCCCTCTGGGGAACAGCTCCTCTCCCACCTCCCCCCCCCCCCCCCCTCTGTTTGTCTCTCTTTATCTTCCAGCCTTTCCCTCGCTCTACCCTTCTCTCTTTTTTTCCTCCCCCCACATCGTTCTCTCCTTCCCCGTCCTCCTCTCTTCCTCCGACTCCGTCGACAACTCCCCAGACTCCTGGCCAAGTCTGAGCGAGTCAGATCCCCTCCGCTTGGAGAGGCTACGCTACATCTGTTGGCGCACTCAGTGCTCGAGTGGTCGGCCAAGCCCAGCCAACATCCCCCAGCATGCATTCACAGCGAGCATTCAACTAATGAACACGACTGAAGGAATGTGTCAGTGCCCGTCCCCCTGCCTTTTTGTTTGATAAGTTTCCCTCTCAATAGGGGCACTGTTTACATCGACTCAGTCCGGAACAAGGAGCGGAAATATCAAGTCAGATGACCGTGAAATGTTTGTGGAAACCTCTCGAATGAAACCGAACTCACACGCCAAACTCTCCTCGGACTTTCTTCGGGGAAAAGTCAATGAATCACATGAAGATCCCGAGTGAGTGACTCCTCAAAGAGGCAGGAGTTTGTGAAACTTTAAAAAACGCTGAGAAGAATCCCTGACCCTGTAAAACATGACTGCAGCCCAGAAATATCGCAAGTCAAACGTGACAATCAACTTTCTTTGCTCTTACAAGCGACTTTACTTGAAGGATTGTGTCTTTGCATGAGTATGGAGATGAGGTTATGTGGGTAGAGGGGGGGGGGGGTCTGAAAGTAAAGGAAATATGAAAATGCAGCGCTTTTAACTCAAGGCTCTGTGTGAATAGCCCTGGCATTCTTCTGGATTTAATGAAAGCTTCCAAAGTGAGTGAAAGCCTGAAATAGCATTAGTTGGCACACAATAGTAGCCTTAACTGTAGGTATTAAACCTTAACAGCCGAGACCTAATTGGCTGACCAGTGAATAGGCCAATGGGTGGCTGACTCTTAAGCTGCAATGTCAGAATGCCTGACCGGCCAACAGCTTGCCCTTGTCTCCTTCTTTCTCCCGCAAATGAGAAAAACCTTGGACGTCCCTCTCGATTAAACACCCGTATCGACCTCACATCTCCCCTCATGCCCGGCCTTTTGTCTGGGGGCTTTTCTTCGCTGAATCGCTGGTAAAAATTCTTTATTGAACGCGGAGGCCTCCGCTTCATTTTTTTTTTTTTTTTTTTTTTTGCCAAATGCGACCACTATCAGGTCTTTCATCTATGTATACCTCTGCAGGTATTCCGCGGCAAACACTTCTCGGCCGCCGCCTGGATTCAACTTGCCTGTCTCCATGTGACAAAACCAACACAAAAACACTCAGTCAAGGGAGGGAAGCATCAGACTCTTGGATCTTTTACCGCAGAGGGTGGAAAGGGGGGGAAATGTGGGGGGGGGGTCCAGGTTGCATCCAATCACTGACTCCAATGAAGTGAAGTACTCGCTGGCCAATAGAGGAACAAAACAGTGGAATGGTTGAGTACAATCATGCAGTGAAGCCCCCGTTATCCAGCCAAGTGTGCTAATCAAAACCTTGTGTGCCTGATCAATACCAGTGGACAACAGATTGCACTCTTGGGGAACTGGTGGGGGCTCGAGGGGTGCATCAAAGGCCAGGGGAGAGGGGACAGATAAGAGACAGTGTGAGGGCTGGAGGGTAATGCGGTAACCAGGGACAAGTTGAGTGATTTGAGAGGGTATAAAGTGAGACACTGCCTGGCCGAAGGAGGGAGAAATATCACACACACAAACACACACACACACAAACACAGACTGTGAAGTCATTTAAAAGGGCAGCGCCTGGTGTTTGTCGAGCAGTATATTCTTAACGTGCACAAAGCTTGACACAGGCTTTGTTCTCTGCAATGCAGACAAATGTTAAAACACACGTTTCCACCATTGCAGCCTAATATTCACATGAATATTTTTGACCACTAAAGAAAATGTGTTGGAATAATATTGGTATTGG
The DNA here is from genome assembly GCA_031216445.1 of Lateolabrax maculatus. NCBI lineage: Eukaryota > Metazoa > Chordata > Actinopteri > Acropomatiformes > Lateolabracidae > Lateolabrax > Lateolabrax maculatus. Next base: position 7,516,390 of record CM062207.1, read on the forward strand.
ACATGGGTGTTGTGATAAACCGATCAGTCATCCCGTTTTTCTATTTCTACACATGAATAAAATATGTGAGGTGTGGGTACGGAGCAGTATAGAGAGTGAACTCTGAAACTCACCATTTGGTTGTTGGCCAACTGGTATTAAAATAAAAGAGGAGGAAGAAAAGCATTTTCTATAGATTTGACACTTCAGTGTGGGTGGCAAACTGTTAGAGAATGATCCGTGGAGACACAAAACTGTCGAAACAATCAAAATATTTTCCGCATCCATTGGGATGTGGCCTAACATTCCCCACATTCTGAGTAGCCCATTATAAAGTTTACATTGGACAACAGCAAGAGAAGTGGCTGTACTGTACTAAAAGTACAAACATTTGGCCACAGTAACAAACTTTCTTACAAAATAATTACTACTTAGTTAAAAATGTTTTTGACACAGTGCACTAATTGATTAAAATCCAGCTCATTGAATCAAACTGCATTCCTCAGCTTTAGATTGGATGCCAATTTCCACAAGTACTCGCACTCGATCAGATTTTCAAATTCTCTCTGCCAAAAACACTGAAGAGTGCAGATTTGTCTTTTTCATGATCTGCTGAATACTTTCTCTTATGAATGTATTAATGCTAAACGGTATAAGAGTAATCCCGGCTGTAATTGATGCACACAGATCTACAAAAATTAACAATGTTCTTTAATCCTTCTGTCATCTCTGCGTGCTTTGAAACAAAAGTGATCATGGAGGGGAATTAAAGCATTATACTTTTAATTCTAATCACATCAAGAAAGTCGGAGCCTTTTATCCCTAAAAAGAAATTTTGTTGCTGTTTTCAAAGAAGACAACCTTGTACCTTGCTTCTTTCTGATGTGGACCAAGTACTGTATGCCGTGCTGTGGATAAACAGGTGGTAGGTGTGAAGGTTTGAGATTAATACGCGTCCGGAAAAGTACAGTTGATAATCTTTTGCAATCTTTCCAGAGGCACGTCAGAGTGCATGGAAATGAGTAATTCAAGAGGCAGCTTTGAACCGAAACATTAATCTAAGATAATCTATTGATCAATCCTGATGATCACATTAATCCTGGTGAATCAGTGTCATTGATACAGCCACGTAATGGATTACTACCCGCACAGCTGAATATATGCCAGTGGGAGTCTTACAGGGATTTTAAAGGAGGGTACGTCAGTGCAGACAGGAGCCTAACAATAACTGCGATCTATAGAAATCAAATTGTATAGATAATTATTGGTATTAGGAGATAAATCACTTCAGTATAATCAGACGTGGTTGAATAAAAAAGCATGTTGCTATTCTTCATATTTCAGTATAAAGGGACACACTGCTTTAGCTGTTGACTACAAAGACGCGAGTGCCAAATAAATATTCAACCTTTCCGGGATTTAATTTTGAACCAGATCCTGACACTTTGTTGTTGACAGCTGTGTCTTCAGTGAAACATACCAACAATAATAACTGCAAATATGAACACTGCAGCAATTATTATCTGTCAGTTTGAGCCTCTTGAACACAACGGGGACTTATCTCCTAATTAGTTGTATTAACAACAACTAGTTCGGATGTTGACTCTCACGTGTCTGTTTTATCACGCCTGCAGCGGATGCATGAGACGTGCCTCTGTGGGAGAGAGGGCACACTATTTTTTTTTTACTTTACCGGCAATCTTAGGCAGGGCTGCATGCTGGTTTAGGGTGTTATTCATTGAAAATCAATATTTTCCATTTCTGAGGATGCGGAATGAATTATTACTGAGATGAGCATTGTGGAGAGATTGAAAGCTTAGTCTGAGGCATCACTCATCTGAAGACTTTCACAAGGACATTTACTTCTTTTCCCTTGGAGTTAACTCAGCGAACATGGATCTCCCTTTCTCTCCCCACTGTCAGGGCACATATCACCCTCTGTCCTGAAGTCTATATCTCACAGCAGCAGCAGGACGAGATGCACATTTGCAGCCATTTAAATAAATAGCTTGAATTCCCCAGGTCTCTGGATATTAACTTTCCTTTTGTGGCACGTCCTCAGGGTTAGGGTTATCAGATTTCCCAAAAGTTCTCATGTTAGGTTGGTTAGGCGAAACTGCCATTTTTAATGAACGTGTCCAAAGAATGCCAACCGTGTAATCCGACAATGACCTCAGATTCTTTTCGGAAATGATGAGCTAAGCACAGACACACTCTAATTAACGAGCCACTCACAATAGAGACGAACAAATTATGGAGCCAGTTTGAAATGTCAAGATAACCAATTATCAAATGAAAATGGCCATTTGGTAGTTCCTTCTGGCCACAGGTGATGAAGCCACCTGAAATAATAGGAAAATGGGTTTTTAGACATGGTCATAGGAGACGTATTAGATTAACCATAAATGTAAGGTGCCTTGGGGACCAAATTTCAGCAGATAGATTTCTCAAGTGTCTATAGCATGAAATTAATGATCATTGGCTTCTTAAGCGATGGATGTGCTACGCATGAAATGGCATTTTTAATGGCAGTATATTTAAACATTATGCTGGTCATATTTATCATGACATTACACTGACGGTCAACATTCTCAAATCCCTCTGTGTATTGTATGGCCAAAAGTATGTGGACAGGCTTTGTGTACTTTTGCTTACAATTAAGGGGAATCTTAATGCGACAGCATGCAGTAATAATAATAATAGCATTTAAAATGTATTTACATGTAAAACCTGAGAAGGTAAATAAAGGAAAAGTCATACATATTCGGTGTGACACTGCCCATATGAAATGGGTTTTTTGTTTTGTTTTGTTTTGGAGTTTGGTGCTGAACTTGTCTGGCCTGCACGGAGCCATTACCTCAGCCCCACCAAACACTTTTGGAGGGAATTGGAATACTGACCGCATCCGAGCCAATGCCCAACATCAGTGCCCAGTCTCACTAATAAGGGTGGGCGGATCATTAAGTCATGTTTTGAGTATCAATACTAGCATCAAATCCAAGAAAACCCGATCCGTCTCGCATTAGATCACGTTCTGGACACAGGAACACTCTCTCTGCAGCGATGATCCATTTTTGTGGTGTGGCCCAGCCCAACTTACTAATGCTTTTGTGGCTGAATGGGAGCAAATCCCTGCAGCCGGGTTCCAAAATCTTGTGAAAAGCCTTTTTCCAGAAGAGTGGAGGCTGTTATAGCAGCATTTAAATGACTGTGAGGTGCACAGACATACAGGGGGAAATGTTTGGATGTCCACATACTTTTGGCCGTGAAGTGCAGCTCTAAAACATTAAAATGTCCCCAGTTAACAGGTCCCCGACCGAGTAATTTTATTCACTTAAGTTTTGTTTACAATTCCGCTGGCAACACAGATCATAATCGCTTCTGACAAAAGTAACCAAGACCTGCACTGTTCTACAGACAGGACCCAGGAGATAGACATCATGTTTTAGTGAAGAATGGACTTCTGAGTGACTGGCAGATACCTCACCGAGACAGAGAGCTCTGGCGGGGCTCCAGCGAGAGAGACCGAGAGAGAGAGACTGAGAGAGAGAGAGAGAGAGAGAGAGAGAGAGAGAGAGAGAGAGAGAGAGAGTTGTTCTCAGAGCAAAAGGCAGCATTCAATGAGAGCTTCACCGGAGAGGATGAGATGCCCTTTCTGTGTGCGATGAAGGATGGACAGAAGGGAGGAGAGAGGCGGAGGACGGAGAGAGTGAGGGAGCAAGAGAGAAAAAACAATGAGGAAGAGGGAGAAAGGTGGAAACTTTTCAGTCGGTATTTTCCATTCAAAGACATTTTGACAGGGCAGAGCCCACTCTGTGGCGGGGAGTGGAGCCATTTTGAAGTCTCCTACCGGCAGCTTGAGGGAAGCGGGGAGCCAGAATAGATATATCTCGGGGCTGCCTGGGTTTTTTTTTTTTTTTTTCCCTCTTTCTCCCACCACACTTTCCTTCCTGTTTTTGACAGCCAGCTCTGAATCGCCGAGCAGGTGTCTTCTTATTTTCCGCCGAAACAGTGGGACAGTGCACACAAACACTCCGACGCTGTTCATAAACAGATAAACACACCCGCAGACCAGACAGACAGGCAAACACACACACACACACACACACACACACACACACACGTACATATAAACATAGCAGTGGCACTCAAGAAGTAACTATGCATTGGAAATGACTACCCTTCACACATAATGTTTTCCACACGTCTGCTCAAGTTGAGGGAGGGAGCGAGCGAGAGAGGGGGACAATCTGTGACTATCTGCACTGACACAAAATGAGTGTCACAAAGCCGCCGCTATTTTCACTTTAATGCATGCAAATAACAGGCAGCCATTGACACAGGGGCAAGATTTAGTATGCTCTGCGATTTTTAGGTCACAGGAAAGGGGGCGGGTAATTCATCCTTATTATTCCCTCAACAGATCCTAATAGTGTGGCTAGTGTTGCATTGCTCCGGCTGGGTCTTTTTTTTTTTTCCTTCTTCTCCTCGGAGGGGGTTGGAATTAGCAGGGTTATTGTGCCAAACTTCCCCTCTCGAGTGTCAGATTTTCGAAGGCTCTTTCTCTGCGACAAGGGCCGAGCTCACTGAGGATCAGCGGGGTGGGAGGGGAGGGGTACCGAGTGTTGACACTGGAATTATCACAATACCAGTTGCCTCGGACCACGTTTGCTCCGAATCAATCCATTCATGGCAGCCGCAGCGACCCTCATCCCAGTGAAGAAAGGCCTCTGAATGGACGCTTTGAGAGGTCCCCTTTTGAAGTTGGAGGGGCTTTTGAAAAGCAGCGTGTCTCTTGTGTCACTGGTGTCAGTGATTAAGTCGTGACTGGGTGACTGACTGACTGGGTGGTGGCTGACTAATGCCTACAATGTGTATGCCCCTTGTACTGATGGGAGTGATATGGGGCCGGTACTTGTAAGTGCTCAGCTCTTTTGAAATGTCTAAATTACGAGAATAAAATTAACAAAAAAAAAACATAAACATTTAATATTTTAATTAAACTATGAAATTAAAAAATTACACAAAATAATAAAAATTATTGTATTGTAAATTTATTGTATTACCTAATTACAGGGTTGGTTGTTCCCTGGCTCTCCTCGTCCACATGTCAAAGTGATACAACCCCCCCCCTCAATGGTTGGACAACTCTTACTGGATTTCACTTTCACAGTTCTTTAAGCGGACGAGAACAAGACACACTACTTCCTTTTCATATTTAAAGCATGGCACCGTCCATTTTACCCCCTATGACTACCTGAATGATCTGGGCATTATTCAAACTTTCTGAACCAATTCTTTTGTGTATTTGTGATCTCTTCTACAGTTCTCGCAAAGGCCCAGGGGGAGAAGGCAGAACAAGGCGTCGGGAGTCTCAAAATAGCAACTCGCCAGAGGGAGTTGGAGAGAAAAAGGCACGCTGAGCTACACCACCGCAGCACTGGACGCTTCTTTGTGCTGTCGAGTCACTCCTTGTTGATGTGTCTTTCTTGCCATTCAAAGTGGAGGATGCCGTGACATATTACCCCTCCGGCAGCACTACAAAGAGACGCCTAAGAGTGGCCTGGCTCGCTGCCCGCCCGCCCGCCCGCCATCGGCTGACTCTTTACACATTCTTGACGGATGGTCGTCCTTCTCTGGATGGTCGTCCTTCTCTCCTGAGGCCGCGCGGTCAGAGAGCGCACGGCGACGGCTTAACTAGGGGACAGGGGCTGACACGTCCGCACAGGGCCGTGCAAGGGAGAAGCCACACGCGCGTGCATCGGAAGCGCGAAAAACCGACGCTTGCACCCAACGCGCGCCACGATGCACACGCATGCGCACAGGAAGGCGGAGAGGAAGATGAGGGCACACACATGCGTGGATGCTATGTTAAGGGGGAGGCTCACCTGACACCAGGGGGGTGTCGCCACGACGTTGACAAGACATCGAGTGGGTGCGGTTTTTGCAAGAGACAATTGTTCACTGCTTTTTAACCACGTCCCATCCTTCTGCTCCCGTTTCATGCTCATAGATACACACTGGAGACTGGAATAGCTCAACTGTCTCCGCTTTGCATATAGCTAAGTGAGAAGTGTTAATCACGGACCAATAAGGAAACGTGTGCTGATGAATTCAACAACTCCCCTGGTTTGCTGTTAATTGTAATTAATAATATCTGCTATGTTGTAATAAGACAGAAACATGACTATTTCATGTTTTTTTTTTTTTTAAATGTAACCTTGCTCCTGCTCCAAGGTGCAATGTCATAATTAATTGAGTACATGTGCCCCAAGTCTCAAACACATGGTGGCTCAGCACCAGCAAAGAAACAAAAAGCAGAGTCTATTTACTGTGTTATTAAAAGTCCAAGCAACTCTCCCAGTAGAGAGAATATGACCAGGATTTTTATTGCAAATGTTTAGGGATTGAAGAGTAATCCAGCTGTCATGGCACGACAATTAATGTACGTACAAGAAAATTGAAAAAAGAAATGCAATCTGAATTCATAGTGTTATTGTTGTTAACCATAGCATTTTCCCTACCTTTTGTAATGGGCTGAAAATAAAAACTTGGAGAAAGATGGTACAAAAATAAGCCTCGTTTTTTTTTTTTTTTTGAGAGTCACAGCTTCCTGTGGATTGTGGACCTGAGATTACAGTTACACTAAAAATTTTCTCACATTTCTCAAAACTAACTTTCACACTTTCAGAGCGGTAAACACAGCAAACAGTCCAACTTCACTTCACAAAATCTTACCCTCCTCTCTTCTCACATGAGGTCTCTATGGAAATCTCTGATATACCAGTAGAAAAGTGTGTTTATCATAAGGTTCCGCAATCCATATTTCAAGATCTGCTTTTATGCATTTGTACCTAAAATGACTTGTTTCCGTACAATATGCTAAACGTCTATTTTTGAACCTGGAAATACTTAAACATGCAGTATTTCAAAGTTGCACTTGAAAGAACTCGACTCTGGTAGTGTCATCTGACATTTCTTCAGAAAACACACAAAAATACCTGATGCCTTCCCCGGAAAATTGCTAACATTGTGGTAACATCACATCACAGCTGAATGCCAATTAGCGGGATTTTTATGTCACAAAGGAGGACTTGCAATCACACAGTCTGAGTCTTCAAAGCAACATGAGACATGTAAAAGAGCTTAACAGCAGCCAAATCACTTGCATTGAATTTTCAAGAGCAGCATATCAGTCAAAGAAGTTGCACATTTATGACGAAAACGTTGCTCTTTCTTCTATTTCTCCTCTAAGCCACACCTCTCGTCTCTTATCCATTCACTAGTTTTCCACAATTTAAGAGGCAACTAGGTCCTGGTTAAGACTATCCAATCAAGTTAGCCCACAGTAAAGGAAATATTCCTGTCACTTAAAGCCAATCACTAATCACGCCCTTATTAAAGGTATCCTGTGGAGGTTTTGACCACTAGTAGTGCTATGGAGAAATGTTTTTATGAATGGGTCCATGTGCTGTTTTGCGTATGTGCGGACAGGTCACCAGAGATGTAGTGCTATTGCTACTGGCAACTTTTAAGGTGGAATGTTTTTCTTGCGTGTTTCTAAATGCATGAGCAGACACCATGAATCAATCAACACACCTTAAATTTGACAACTTTGACCACTGCAATGGTTTTTTTGTATTTCCTCACTTGGAGAAAAAAAAGTGGCGGAAAGTCGTTCCGGTGCGCTCCCGCAGCGCCAAAACATTGTTAATGAAGACAATACAAAGCTGTGTAAACTCCCTGTATGTGTGAATAACATGGTACCAGTACCGTGTTGTCAAAGTATCCTGCTTAGGTGTAAAATATGTTCTCTACCAGGTAAATATAGTAACACATTACAGCTTTTTCTTCATCTTCTCTTTGCTTCTATGTTGTTCTCCATTCATATTCGTGGGATAGGATAATCATGAACTGCGACATTTGTTATATGAACATTTTGCAGTTAGAGCCTGTGATAGATATGGAGAATGTGTTTCCAATTGCAGTATGGCTGGAAAGCAGAAAATATTTTGATTGAATGTACCAGGATGTAAACAAAATTGATATATATATATATATATGTTCTTGTATTTAGAATAAACACAAAATGTATCTGCACAATGACCTACTGTATGTAAATATGTCCATAAAAGCTCTATCAGAGAAATGTTTCTAATCAATGGGGGCAAACCTGTAATAACATGAGGGTGTCGGTCCATCCTTTAATCATGCAACCTCACATTCAAATACCTCCATCCTCACATCACTGGGCAACATAAGTGTCATTTTGTTTTCACAGAAACATAATTGCAACTTCAATTTGCACAGTGTCACAGCACTAGGCATTAACTCAATAAGGACCGGCAGACATTTCTTCTCTTATTATGTTTATAAATCGGAGAGCATTAATTTAGCTGACTGTGCAATCATCTGAGTTTTTCATCTTCTCTTCCCACATTTCATTAATGCTTCCAGACTGTCTATGGGGCATGAGCAAAAGAGGTAAATACTTTGAGATGTGTATTCTGAAGCTGTGCCATCCAGTCATTGCCTAACATTTGCATTATACTGTATTTTCAATATCCAAACGATTCAGTAGGAAAATTGCTTTTTTGGGCAAAAAATAAATTCAAAAAAAGAGGGAATGGTGTATCATCTCTTATCAGAACTTGTTTTAATTTTGTGCTATCAGTCATTGCGTGGGAGTATGAGTCACTTTTTTTTTTTGAACATCTCGTTTTCAAAACACCTCGTTTTCACCGATGCGGTCTTTGTAACGGCGTCGAGTGCTTTCCCTCCCTGGCAATATTTTAGACCACTCATCCACTTGAGAACAAGATCGATGCTACACACAACTATGATAATGATTTTTAGTGATGATTTTGAGCCTTGATGTTCACGGCTCTGATAGCAAACATTGTCTCCGAAATCGCCTACAAGCTAAATTCAACATTGTATTGGGTTATTCCAAAGGCCTTGGGACACCGAGTTGTTATTGTTATTTTCTTGTGAGTCTTGTTAGATCCAGTTTGTTCACGCCGGCTGTTGCATATGAGGCTGTCAAGGAAAAAATGTGCTGAAAGTAAATCTTTGGCTGTTTTAGTTGCTTTTAGGGGTTGATTAGACTTCAGATTTCCAGTAAGAGTAGTGACTGTGTTTCACTTCTTTTTAGACATATACACTCTTAAAATCACCGGTCAATATAGTATCAACTTTATTCTATTTTAATTTGTGATGGTTAAAACTGCCTCCCTACATTCATATAGGACACATCCTGAAATATGTGCCCCACTTACAGTCAAGCATTGCTTTGTATGTTACTATTATAACTCTTTTGTGATGCAAAAGTTTTTTAATTCTTTTTTTTTTTTTATTTTAAAACAAATCAACTCAAGGATGAAACTAACACCTCTAACAGCCCACAGTACATGTGCAACATGAACGGATTGACCCCTCAATCTGCTGTGCAGCCCTTTGAGGGGGGTTTGATTTTAATTGGACGATAGAGGGCGGTAGTAAGCAAGGATAAAGCCACTGCAGGAATTCAGACAGCCGTCTGAGGAAGATGCAGCTGCTGAGACCGGCTCCCTCTTTTTCATTTTCCCTCTTTCATTTCTTTTATTTTTTCTCTCTTTCTTTCTTTTCTTTGTAGTTGTCAGTGCGCGCCTGTTAAAGTAATGAAGTCCGTGGGCCTCTTCCCCCTCCTCTGTCCACCACTCCTTCCACTCATCCGCTGTCTAATTTCGCACACTGCACCGCAATGTCCTCATACTAAAACCGCAGAGCATCCACGTTTGCAAGTTGGGGGGAGACCCTCACGCACGCAGATTAAAGCACGGAACCCGGGAGTTTCTTTTGCTTTTCTCTCCCTTTTGCGCAAAACGCAGCGGTGCGGATGCGCGTACGTGCCGTGGTGGACGTGAATCAACCCAAGCGCCGACAATGCGCCGCCTTACACAGTGCGCCCTTGTCGGGGGGTGGGTGGGGGGGGATTTAAGCACGATCCTGGCCGGAGTGACTGCCAGCATCACATGAATGTTTGCTCAGCACTGTAACCATCACAGTGGGATGGCAGCCGCGGGTGGGACACACACCGCGCGCACCCATCTGACACAGGGGGAGTCGGGGGTTTGCGCAGTGGTCGATGCGCAGTTCCCCCCCTCCTTGTTTCTGTCGTCCCCTTTTCACGCAAATGAATTCACGGCCACGGTGGTGTCAGGTTCCCTGGACGCTGAGCGGACGCCGGGCCCGCCGCGCCGGGGAGCGCGGCCGCCGGCGAGACCACACGCGTCCGCATCAGTAACCTGCGGGGGAAACCACAGCAGTGCGCACACGGCCGGCCCCGTCCCGTCCCGCCTCGCCTGTCCGGGGAGAGATACGGAACCGCTCCGCATCATATCGAGAACAGGCAACTTGGCCCGAGAGTGCGTAAAAGTTGTGCTTTGAATTTACGCGTATCTTGGTGCACAAGGAGCCTCTTGCGGCAAAGCCAGCATCCCCCCCCCCCCGCACCACACCGCACAGGCGACGACAGAATCATAACGTTACAACACAGCGGCTCTGTAATGTCCAAATGCGTTCAGATGTTCAGATGTTTAGCTCTTAAATCGGATACGTCGCCACATCGCCCGCAGGGACATTAGGCTTGGACGTGAAGCGGCCGAACTGTGCTCACAGAGTGCCGAGACACGTCTCGAGAAAATACCGATAAAAAAAAGGACAATATAAAAAGGAATCGCCCCCCCCTCTGTCCCCTTTTTTTCGTCAAATATTGTCTGCCGGCGTCTGGACCCGGATATCAAGACCAAGTCCGAGTCTAATCTACGTGCGCTGCTGGGGGAGAAGTAACCGGAGGGGAGGGGGGGGGGAGTGGAAAGGGAGAGAGAGAGAGACAGAGAGCGAGAGAGAGAGAGAGAGAGAGAGAGAGAGAGGAGAGACTGCAATATCATTTGTGAATCCCTCTCAGTGCTGCAGATAGGGGCTGCCAACACATGCGGCGCGTCTGCAGGTGAGGGAACAGGCTGAATGTGCTGGACACAGAGGAATTCAACCAGCGTTTCTTAAAAAGAAAAAAAAACGAAAAAAAAAAACGGCCTCGGATATACGTTTTTGATTTTTCTTTTTTTTTTTCCCCTCCCTTTTTAAATACAACCTCGAATTTTCAGCAGGTTGCGCGTTTTGGAGTTGGCTCGGGAAAAAAAAAAAAAAAAAAAAAGGGAGAGAGAACTATACTTGTCTGCTGGCTGCAAGTGAAGAGAGCAGAGTAGGCGACCGGGCAGGCGATTTTTTTACTTCACATTCCCAGTCTGCGAGATCGGAAAGTTGACAGGCTCCCTGCGAAGTCAGACCCTCGCCGGGTGATGAGTTCTGGGAACCGCGCGGGCATTTAAACGATCCTCTGACATACGTGGACATATCACCGGGCAGAGGAATATTGCAGCCTCACCCAGGAAAAAAGGAGATTCCGAGCCCAAACCGTGAGTAAAACGGCGGGATGTGGTCTGAATTTTACTTTCTGGTGATATGATGCTCGGACAGTTAACATTTTGGCTTTTACGCGCATGAAATTCAAATATTTGTGGCACCGCCCGGGAGCGCACGGAGCCCCTTCTGGTGCGTTTTCATACCGCTGCGTTTTTTTTTTGTTTTTGTTTTTTCGTTTGCTTTTCTCACTAAAATAAGGAAAGAGCAACTAACGTCCAGTGCCGGAGGAGTAAAAAGCAGAGAAGAGACGAAAAGCCCGTGCACTTGCTGCTTTCCACTGCAGCGGGAGCGATGTAGGAAGTCGTCCGGAGGATGAAGTCTCACGCATCCCGCAACAGAGGGCTTCGCTCTTAACGAAAACGACATTTCTCTCCTGCAGTCGGGGCTCCTGTAGTGATTAAATTCTTTTTTTTTTTTTTTTGTTGACATTTTTCATTTTTTTTTCTTCTCAAACCTAAGTGGACATTCTTTTCAGGGAGAGAACAATGAGGACTACTGGTGCAGTGGACTATTTGCTCTATTGCGTGCTCATCCTGCAGCTTGTGCATCAGCCCGCTGCCAAGCAAGTGCTCCGGTACCGTCTGGCCGAGGAGGGACCCGCCGATGTCAGAGTCGGGAACGTGGCCGTCGACTTGGGCATCGTTGCCCGGTCCGGCGAGGTGACATTCACGCTCGAATCGGGCTCCGATTTTTTCAAAATAGACAACATCACAGGTGAGCTCACCACCAACGAGAGGCGCATAGACCGGGAGAAATTACAGCAGTGCCAAATGATATTTGATGAAAATGAGTGTTTTATAGATTTCGAAGTGTCAGTGATTGGACCAGCCCAGAGCTGGGTCGACCTCTTTGAGGGGAAAGTCATCATATTAGATATAAATGATAACACCCCGTCCTTCCCTTCCCCTGTCCTTACACTGTCTGTGGAGGAAAACAGACCCATTGGAACCCTTTATCTGCTGCCCACAGCCACAGACAGAGATTTTGGCCGAAATGGAATAGAGAGATATGAGCTTATCCAGGACAATGGGGAGAACTCAAGGCGCTTGGGCTCCTCTGGGGATTCGTACTCGGGGAAGAGGAGATTTGAGGAGGGTGCGAGCAGGAGCAGCGTCTTTGAACTGCAAGTTGCTGACACCACCGACGGGGAGAAGCAGCCTCAGCTCATCATTAAAGGAGCCCTTGATAGGGAACAGAGAGACTCCTATGAGCTCACGCTGCGCGTTAGGGACGGAGGAGACCCCCCTCGCTCCTCCCAGGCCATCCTCAGGGTGATGATCACTGATGTGAATGACAACAGCCCTCGGTTTGAGAAGAGCGTGTATGAGGCTGACCTCCCAGAAAACAGCTCCCCCGGTGCCCCCATACTACAGCTCAAAGCGACCGATGCAGACGTGGGGGTTAATGGGCAAATAGAGTATGTGTTCGGGGCAGCCACAGAGTCCGTACGGAGGCTGCTGAGGCTGGATGAGAGCACAGGGTGGCTGAGTGTGTTGCACCGCATTGACCGCGAAGAAGTGAGCCAACTGAGGTTCACCGTGATGGCCCGCGACCGAGGCCAGCCACCGAAAATGGACAAGGCCACGGTTGTGTTGAACATCAAGGATGAGAATGACAACGTTCCGGCCATCGAGATACGGAAAATTGGACGCATTTTCCTGAAAGATGGGGTAGCCAATGTGGCTGAGGACGTGGTGGTGGACACACCCATTGCCTTGGTTCAGGTGTCAGACCGCGACCAGGGGGAAAATGGCATCGTGACCTGCACGGTCGTGGGGGATGTGCCCTTTCAGCTCAAACCAGCCAGCGAGATGGAGGGGGAGCAGAACAAAAAGAAGTACTTCCTCCACACGTCTGCACCGCTGGACTATGAGACCACACAGGAGTACAACGTGGTCATCGTGGCTGTGGACTCTGGAAGCCCCAGTCTGGCAAGTAATAACTCTCTTATCGTCAAAGTGGGCGACACTAATGACAACCCGCCTGTCTTCAGCCAGAATGTGGTAGAGGTGTCCTTTCCAGAAAACAATGCCCCTGGTGAGAGGATGACAACGGTAGTAGCCATTGACGCAGATAGTGGGAAGAACGCTGAAATAGCCTACTCCCTAGACTCGTCGGTAAATGGGATTTTCTCTATCGACGCAGACAGTGGAGACATCCGAGTAAACATCATTCTGGACAGAGAGCAAACGGAGCGCTACGAATTCAAAGTGATAGCCAAAGATAAGGGCATAAACACCCTTCAGGGCTCTGCAACAGTGGTTGTCCTTGTGGCGGATAAGAATGACAACGAACCAAAGTTCATGCAGGATGTTTTCACCTTCTATGTCAAAGAGAACCTTGAGCCAAACAGCCCAGTTGGCATGGTTACTGTCATTGATGCAGATAAAGACCAAAATGCAGATATGAGCCTTTTCATTGAGGAAGAGGAGGAGATCTTTTCGATTGAGAATGACACCGGGACTATTTTCTCCACCCTGTCCTTCGACCGAGAGCAGAAAACCACATACACATTCCGCGTCAAAGCGGTGGATGGTGGCGACCCTCCCAGATCCGCCACAGCCACAGTTTCACTCTTTGTCATGGATGAGAACGACAACGCACCGACAGTCACGTTCCCAATAAACAGCTCATACACCCTGCTTCCTCCTTCCAGCAACATCCGAACAGTAGTCAGAACTGTCATAGCCACTGATACGGACACCGGCATCAACGCGGACCTGAACTACAGCATCATCGGGGGAAATCCCTTCAGGCTGTTTGAAATTGATGGGGGCACTGGAGTCATATCACTGGTGGGGAAACTGGAGCAGAAGCACTATGGCCTCCACAGACTAGTGGTCCAGGTGAACGACAATGGCCAGCCACCGCAGAGCACCACCACACTAGTTCATGTGTACGTGAACGAGACTCTTTCCAATTCCACGGTTGTGGAGGCCCAGGTGGCCAAGAGCCTGAGCACGTCTCTCAACACCAACATTGCCGGTGACCCCAACTATGATCTAAGCAAACAGCGGTTGAGCATTGTCATCGGAGTAGTGTCGGGCATCATGACGGTCATACTCATTATTCTGGTTGTTGTCATGGCCCGTTACTGCCGACCCAAGAATAAGAACGGCTACGAGGCTGGCAAGAAGGACCACGAAGACTTCTTCACGCCGCAGCAGCACGACAAGTCCAAGAAGCCCAAGAAAGACAAGAAGAAGCAGAAGTCCAAACAGCCACTCTACAGCAGTATCGTCACTGTGGAGGCCTCCAAACCCAACGGGCAGCGCTACGACGGTGTCAACGAGAAGCTGTCGGACAGTCCTGGCATGGGCCGCTACCGCTCGGTCAACGGAGGGCCGGGGAGCCCAGACCTCGCCCGGCACTACAAGTCCAGTTCACCGCTCCCTACTGTCCAGCTTCACCCGCAGTCGCCAACGGCTGGTAAAAAGCACCAGGCAGTTCAGGACCTGCCCCCTGCCAATACCTTTGTTGGCACCGGAGATAACATTTCCCTTGGATCTGACCACTGCTCTGAATACAGCAGTCAAACTATCAACAAGTACAACAAACAGGTAAGAAGACACGTCTCCATGTTCTTTTTTTTTTTTTTTTCCCTCCACCACTCCTAAATGTCTTCTGTTTCTTCCTCTTAGTGTTCTCTCTACCATAATGCTTTCTGACAGGGCTAGTCTCAGTAGTCTTGTTGCCTTTATGGTGCTAATGTGTGTCAAGTTAGCGGTATTGATCTGTTTTGGTTTGGAGTGCCATTCACATGTAATATTGAAAGGGAAGAGAAAGGTTTAGATTAGTTTAAGAAGGGCTATTGTTACCACTCGACCAACTTTTTTCGCTTTCATCCCGGCATGGGTTGAGGCTGCCCCTTCCGCCAGGGGTGTCACGACGACTAACCTGGCAAATATCGTCGAAATGTTGTAGACAGCCCACATAAGGGTTTGGTTTTGAAGTTATTTTATGCCAGAGGGGAGCGAGGCAGGGGCTGGCTACACTCCCCTTAGCCATGTCAAGCCCTGCCCTGCCCTGTGTCTGTGACAAGGCTGCCTTGTCTTCTTGAGGAAAGTGAAGAGAAAAAAAAAAAAAAAACACAAAAGAGGATAAGAGAGAAAGGTAGATGCAGGGCGAAGGCAGCACAAACATGGCTTTGTTAGGCTTGTGAGTCAGTTTTACAGTCTCTGCTTAAGTAGGAACATCTGGCCAGGAGGTCATATTAACATTCTTGTGCACTTCTGGGTCTGCATTAATTCATTGACCTAGCAGTGAAATTGGACATTTTTATATCACCTCCCATATTGTGCCTCAGCTACTTTTACTCCCTTATCATTTTCCTCGTATATAAATGCCTGCCGTCTTCTATCTGCTTTTCTTTTCTTCCATTCTCATCCACCCTCCAGCTAGTCTTACCTCCCTTCTGTTTCTGCTTTTCTTCCCTTTCTTCCCTCTCAGTAACTCTGTTCTTCCCTTTGCAGTGCAGGAAAAAGGTGTAGGTGGCTTGATGTGGTATTCAAATTCCAGGAAATCTGTGCTTTTATCAGATCAGTCTTTATTTTTGTTTTTATTATTTTTTGCTGTTTTAGCACTGATATCTGCAAAACAGCAAGAAATAAAGTTAATACATTATGAAGTCAGGTGATTTGCGTTTTCAGGAAAAAGAACACTATTGTTTTATGTGTTTTCTATGGCAGACTAATGAATTATTGATCTTCCTTTTACTTGGTGTCAGCACGACTCCTTTAGAATTCTGGAGTGCTGTTCTCTCTCAGAACACAGCTGGATTGTTTCCTTTTTTAATTTTATTTTATATTTTTTATTTCCTCTTTCTTTTCCTCTAGATATCTTTTTGTTCATGTTTTATATTCTATGCTCTCTCTCTCCTTTCCCTCATAAAACTCTCCTTTGGCCCGGTGCAGTATATCCTTGCATGCCTAGCACCCACCCGCGCTGCCTGTTTTCCCTCTGTATTCCTTTTTCTCTCTCTGTTTTTTCAGCCTGCGCCACATCATACTCCTTACAATGGTGCTCTCGGCCTTGCCTTTTATCTTGCAGTGGTTTCTTTTTAAATCTCCACTTTCATCTCTCTATATCCCTCTCTCCTCCCTTTTGCTACCTCTCCTCTCAAATCATTTCACTCCCCTTTTACTTCCATCCCTTCTCTTCCCCTGCTCTGTCTCTAACAGCTTCTAATATGGTGTACTCACTGAGCTGCTTCCCAGAGTGTGAGGAGTGCTGTTGCTTTCGGATGTCTCCTGCATAATTAAAAGGGCACTCTATTTGCTGCTGCGGCAGCAGCATGTATTGTGTGTCACTATGCTCCACTTATATAATTATTTATTTACCCTCTACATTAATGCTGCGGTAACTTTTATGAACTGTGCATTTGTTAGAATCCAGCGTCATGGGTAAAACCATGAGAGTATTTTCTTGGGATTCTTGGGCTCTTAGATTGGATGCATTCATAGTAAAAGAATAGTAAAGAAAGTGCTCAGTGGTCCACTGGGCAGCATCATCCATGTTTATTGTGTGGTGTAGCCTATTAGGTGTTTAACATAAAGCAATTAGCAGGTATTCAAATTTCCTTTTTTATCCCATGGGCTCAGTAAATACTCAATGTTGATACTACTTGTTGTGGTGAAAAGGGTGTAATTTTATGGCTGCACAAGAGAGCTAATTGAAGAGAAGGTGTGTGTTCATGTGCTCCAATTATGGTATTAAACAGCCACCTCTATATTAGATTAAGTAGTGAAGCGGTCACGCTCTTGATTTTAGGGCCGCTGCATCTAAAAATATTCTGTTTTCACCTGAGTGCCACTACAGCTAAAGACATAATAAAACACTTAAGGACACTTGTGACCTCAGTTAAGGGAACAATTTGTGTAAGATCTGGATTAGTGGTAAACAATGATGACGTCAATGAATACTAACGTTATATCTTTATAAAATTTCAGATTTTTCTTAGAAAATAAGTAATTACTAGTGTACTTTATGGAGATTTAGTCATATTAGAGTTTATAGTCAAGTTATACCATTTTATTAAATTTGGCCACAAATAAGGTTGAACCTGTCTAAGCTGTGTATGGTTAAGATTTATGTATTTCTTTTTTTAAGGGATGATAAGGAATGTTTTTAATTTTTGTGTGTGTTTCCTCACACTCGCACACCATGCACATACACGCCCTCACCCACAAGCCCTTCTCTTTTACCACTCCCTCTCTTTTCGTGCGTCTGTGGGAAGAGATAGAGGCAGGCACAAGAAAGACGGCCCTGTTAGCGGTATAGAGAATGGCCCCTACTGTTTCACAAGGGACTTGGGGTCGGGTGGAAAGCTAGAGCGAGAAACGGGGAGGGAGAGAGAGAGAATAGTGCTGACCATTGAATGTAATCTTTGAGGTATCGGGTTCCGTCTTTCTCTCTCCTCGCCTACCTAATCTTACAATAACTGCACAGGCAACCTGCTCGGGCAGGTAACCAGGCAACTGAGGGAGTTTATCGGTGAGGCGAACCTTTCTTTTCAGCCCATCAGACATTTAAACAGTCATTAAGCTGAGCTAACTATGAGGGAGAAGCCAGTGTGTCACCCAGCAGCTGTTGAGGGCTTAAACGGGGGGGGGGGCAACAGACCTGACATTTCATCTCTTCCTTTAACTCCATTGATTGCGGCTTACGTTATTCATATTTGTTCCTGTTTCTTGCTGTGTATGAATTCATTATATTTGGTATATCAACTCCTAACATACCTGTGCCCAGTCCTTATATGCGACGGCTGATGAGTTGTGCGTGTACTTAACAGGACACTTAACTTTATTACTTTTGGCAGTAGCTTCTGTTCTACCCAGTGCCAGAAAATAATGCTGTCCAACCGTAATGTAGTGAGGAATGAAATCACTTAGCCATCGAATTAGCACAAGCCATCGGCTTTTGTTTTATCATTGCACTTCAAAGCGCCACTCGTGCCCAGGTGGATCACTTTTAATCAGTGGTGAGCCACAGCAGCTTGTATCCTATGCTCTCGCAGCGGAGCCCCTCAGGGCAGGCAAAGCCCCAGTCCACGCACTTATACCAGGTTATCCTGCCTCGGGGCTGATGGAGCAGGCATAACTGGACGTTGCCCTTAACCCAGCCCCCCAGCGTTCACCTCCCGTGCTCCAGGCCAGCTGTTGCTCCTGCGCCTTCTCGCAGCCGCGGCCTCTCCGGCAGAAGCCGAATACAGCCGCCGAGCATCTGATTTGCGTAGGGCAAATCCTCACCCGGCCGCACTCGCGTAGGACAAACAATATCACCATGCAAATGGAGGTGACCTGGATGGTGTTTGTAGCCAAAACATAGGATGTGATTGCCCTTCAGGCTCCGGTACATCAGGAAACCAATATGGAAATGCAGTACTTTGCCTCTGGCCTCATTTGTTTTAACCTACAAAATGTAGCTGCCTAAACACCTATGAAAAGCCACAACTGACCTAATTGAAACTCGCAAAGCCCCAGTGACCCTTCATTACAAGTGTCTTCGGTTTTATATAAACACTTGCGCACAGGAGCAAGCAGTCAGGCCACTGTCTCCGAGTCTTTGTGTGTTTTTCTCTGGCAGTCATCACCACTTCAGTTTTGCAGGCACCGAACTCCCCCGATGGCTCTTGTGTGATTTTATCTGTGAGACTGTTGTGGCCGTCAGTCCCTCATTGAGCTCAATAAGGTAATTACTTGATAAGAGGTTCCACAGGAGCTTTAACAAGTTTGGTCCTTCCCAACCCTCTGTGGTCCCTGATACAGGTCAGCTTGTTTTCAGAGAAGGCAGAGAAAGTAGCTGGTGCTTCACTACAATTTGTGCCATAAAGAAAACTGTCAAACATTTCTTCATCATCATTAAATCCAAATATGAACTTTCTTGGACAGTCAGTTCTAACTCATGCAAGCAATCAGGTGATTATCACATTACAAAAACAAAATATGAAAACTGTTTCACAGCAAATCCAGGATAGGGTCCAAAACGTGAGAAAAACACAATCTGGAAATCTCGTATTTAGTAAGAAATGAGATTATGTGCAATGAGCTGGTTTGTTTATTGCCACATTATTATTAGAGCCTGTCCTTTGTGCGGTGCTGCGTACCGCCGACTGTGGCTAATTTTATCAAAATTGTTTTGGATCTATTATGGCTTAATTCAATCTATGGCTGCTCAGGCTTTTGTTGTTTATGTTCCGAGAGGAAAATGGAACGAGTAAGAGTGCACAGTAATACTCATGAAATTGCAGCGGGCAGCATTTTCTGGTATAATTTGGTTTGCTGATTTGAATGCATTCGCTCTAAGGCAATTACTAATCTAAGGATTAGATTTACCTGATACGCCGGCAGAAATGGTGGGGACTGAGAGAGAGAAAGTCTGAGAGATATTGCTATAGCTTGTTGCTACGGTTTCTGGTATATTACTCTGCATAATATGTTAATACTGTGGCTCCCTTCACCTACTCTATAAGGGAAACCATGAAAGGTATTGATTCATTTCTCTTTTTTTGTCGTCTTTTCCTTTCCCCTTTATCTCCCCCACGCTTCTCTACGTACAGTAAATGTGCCAGTGAGCTCAGTTGTCTTCACATGAAAATAAATACTCAAGATTGAAGAACCTGAAGAAGCCCCGCCTCATCCACAACATTTGTCATGATAAGAGGCCAAAATACGTGGGGGGGGGGGGACGAAACAGACAAGAAATTTAAGCCGCATGCCACCTTGATTGCTCTCTACGCTGCTGATTGTAAGTGGCAGTGTCGGGGATGCCACCTTCTTCTCGCCGCTTCTTTCAATTTGATGTCATCGAAAATGGAATTTCATTTCATACTCGGCAGCGATCGCATTAGATAGGGCTCACCAGGATAAAGACGATTCATTTTTGCAGATTTGCCTTTCCTGTGGCACTATCAATCATTGCACACTCACCATATTGCAGACTTGTTTTTCACGGCAATTGTTAGGAGGAGTTTGTACAGTAAATTGACTTTTACAAGGCTCCCAAGGTCTATGATATGCTATCCTAGCCTTGTTGTTTTCTCCATAGCTGTCCTCTTGTATCGACTGTAGAAGCCAGAACCAACTAAATGAGAACATCACTTAGCTCTAGTGCTGTACAACCCTGGGGAATAGTTCTCTGTCGACGAGCTGGATCACAACACGGATCAGACGTGAAGCTTGTTGTTTGTGAGACTAATAGGCAAAACAATAGTGTTTTGTTTACTGTGACACTGTACCTCATCACAATTGCAAACATGTCTGGCAGTCGGTTCTGTAATGTGATTTTTTTGGTTGGTGTTTTGCAGAAAAGGTCACCAGGCATTTTGGTCGCACGATGCTGATTCAAACAGGTGGCAGAGGGGTCTTTGCATTTGTGCCTTTTTTTTTTTTTTGCCGGATTCTCCGATGAGCAAAGTTTCTGTTCAGTGGGTGTTTGTGTGCGAGCCTCCCTCCCGCTCCGTTCCTCCCTCGCTGCGATGAATCACTCCCTGTCAGCGCTGCTCACACGGGTCCAGGGTGTCAAGGGAACTGCCAGCAGGGTCCGTGGCCCCCAGTCCGGGCGCGGCGATTTAAACCCCCGTCCAGCGTCAGCCACGTTGTCACACGCGGCCTTCGCGGAAATGAGAATAAGAGCCATGGAAGCCAGACGTGTTGATCCATAATTTACCCCTAAGTGCCACCTTTTGCTCAGGCAGCCAACTGTAAAGCTCCTTAGTGCAAAGTGGACTTGTTTATTAAGCGGAGCCGACAGGTGAAGAAAAATACACTTTACCTGACATGTTATCTTCTAGGCCGACAGGAGGAAAGATGGAGGACTTAGTAAGGCAGTTGGGTAGTTGTGTGCGCGTGTGTGTGTGTGTGTGTGTGTGCGCCTACACGACGGTGTTGACAGGGGAAAAGTTAACAAGTTCAAATGTGTAATCGAAGCGTACTTAATAGGCACAACCTTCACCCTGGGTTCAGGAGCACATTGATTTTTTTTTTTTTAAAAGCTCTAAAAGACATGCACCTGTTCTCTCTCTCTCACCACATATTTCCTCCTTTTGACTTTGACATTCCTCTTTTGTATTGAGAAATAGCTAAAATATTAAGATGCTGAGATCTCCTGACTGCGTAAGACACATTAAGAATTGTCCGGGATAAATAATGCATCCCAGAGCTTTGTGTGTTTTTTTTTTCTTTTTTTGTCCAGCTTTTTATTAACAGGGTGCTGTGATGCATATTTGCTAAGCAGCAGAATATAATGGATATGACTTGACTTGGGAAGAGGAGGAATAGGACAGCTTGACTGCTTCTATTAGCCCTGTTTTGGTGCGGCTCCCACCATGTGGCCCCCAAATGAGATTATATGTGTATGAAACAGGAGGTAGAGCACTCACCGACCATCCATCAAAGCCTGGGGGGACCTGTGTGAAAGTTTGTGCGCGTGTACTCAGCGGGTGCGCACACTGTGCTGATGCGTGTGTGCACGTGTAAGGGTGTGATGAAGTGTGTGGGTGTGCCGTGTGAACGCGCGTGCGTTTGTGTTTGTGTCTTTGTACCCTGTGAGGGCTGGAGAGGGGAGCAAACGGGGGCCTCCGCAGTTCAGCCTCTCCATCATCCCGCACGCCAGGCACACGCGCGGCGACATGCCTGAGAGGGTTTCAATATCCTGTGTGTTTGTGTGTCTGCGCTGGTATGTTTACCCAAGGAATGCAGTTCATTATATTTGTGTGTGTGTGTGTGAGTGTCTGGTTATTACATATACTCTCTACACACATGCGTACAGAGGCAGATGGAGCCTGAAGGCTAGAGTAATACTTTATCTTCGACTGTGAAAAACCCACAACAAGCCTGAGCAGTCCGGGTGGATGATGTGATGCCACCTTTTGACAGCGAGTGCCCTCGAGCAAGGCACCGGGACCTCCCTTCGCCCCCTGCGGAGCTCTTTACCGGACGCCGCCAACGCGTATTTCAACCCCCTTTTCGGCTCAGACGTGCACATGCCACCTGTATGAAACGCTGCAGATGCGCGCAGAAAGGGAAAAAAAAAAGCTGAAACATTCATTAGCAAAGCACTCGCAGGGGCAGGAGAGGCCCCTGTATCGATGAGGCCTTACCTGGCAGAGAGCAGGCTATTAGACAGGGCCGATAACTCTTGTCAGAGGCTGGACGAGTCTGCCTGCCTGCAGAAGAATGAAGGTCACGGGGCAGCTGGAGTTACGAGCGGCCTCGCTAGGCAGCTGCCATCAAATCAGCTGAAATATGAAGTCAAGCCAGCCTTTTTTGAAAATGCTAATTTTTCAATCCGCCTCTTTCTTGGTGTGTACTTTCTTCTGCTCTCTACTTTGGATTTAACTAAGGTTACAGCCTTAGTTTGTGACCATAAGGCAGATATGTATTGTCTGTACATAGACTTTCTAAATAACATTGATGTACTAAAACATAGTCAGTATTTTTGTGCATCCTACATCCACCAGCCTTCCCTTGTCATATACGATAGTAAACTGAATATGTCTGAGTTTAGGCGTATTGGTGGACAGAAACCTTTGGAAATTACAATGGACATTTTTTTCCACTGCTTTTCCCGAGAATAATCGATAACTAAAATAATCATTAGTTGCACCCTTAAGTGACCATATCTTGCTTGATGGCACTGCAGTTTTAAGGCTAAATAGTAGTTAAGAAACTTGAACATGAAACTTTTTGTTCTATAGCAGAGATCTACGTTATTCTGCCAGAATAAACTGTATATAGTCAGTTCCTCTATAGATCCTTATATGCTGCATATTCCCATAGGCCTGCCCTGTTGCAAACTGCAAAATAAAGTGGAGATGACTGTAATGCTGGCTTTAGTCAGACAAATTCTACTGTGGATTGAGGAGTTCCAGACATTTAATATGGTTTCACGTATTGATTTGCGGCACCTTGCCCTATAAGCCTGTTTATTATCTAGCTTTGGTTTCACCTTTTGCTCCTTTTCTTCGCAGTATCTCTGGAGATGGAGTCCTCTCTCTCCCCAGCAACAGCGTTCATAGTAACTACTACAAATATTCAATCAAACTGGCCACTGGCAAAGAACAGCCATTTTGCTTTGTGAATGAGTGGCTGAACCCAGGTGCCTGAATAATAGCGTGTTCTGAGCTGTGGCTTATGCTCAGTTTGCTGCAGTTACGGCGGGAGAGAAACAAGGGGGTGTAATCAAGACTGAAAGACTGGTCTTTGACATGGTTCATTTACTCCGAGCTGGTCCAATGCAACACTTGGGACACAATAGCCAATTGTAAATTACAGAGTGGATTCAGTGGTGAGAAGTGCCTTGAGGGGGAGCTAGCCCACAGAGGCGGGGAAAACAGGGAATGTTGTTTCGTTTGTTGCCGGCTTTTTTTTTTCTAGGTTGATGAGGTCTGGGATTGGGGGAAAGGCAAGGATATCAATCAAATTGACACGTCTGGGGGCGGTAAAATGATTAGAATAATAAAACAAAGCCGCTTAAACACGACCAGGTTTTTCCCTATTTTACCTCAACTTTATTTCAAACGCAGCCTTTGCTTAGTGAGCTTCACTTAACGTCAGATTCATCAAATTTAATCTGCCCGTAATGATATATTATAAAAGACTTCAGTGGAAGGAGACACACTGGGAACATAAGTGCATAAAGGAAGCCTATCACACAGCGAAGAGCCCTTGTGAACTGGTGACGTGGGGGGGGGGCTCATAGCGACTTTGACAAGCAGCTAAGTGCCTACACGGGTGACATTTACGAGTGTGTCGTGGAGATCCCCAGCCGGACTTAGAGGGAAGGCTGCTACTTTCTGTTTAATCACCATCAGAATTCGCCGGGCGCTGCGGCAAATGTTTGAGCAGCGCAGATTACTGTCCCCCCGCGAAGCCCAACGCGGGCGACCGTTTGATGTCGACGCAGATGTGCTCAACATGCAAACCGCCCGTCTCCCTTTCCTTCCTCTGCACGTTTGAAAGATTTACGTCGGGGTGCGTGCAAGTGTGTGTGTGTGTGTGTGTGTGTGTGTGTGTCTACTCTTTTGAATCTCTTTGAATAAGCTTTTTCTTTGCAGAGGCAGCCTCTCTTCTCTCAGTGCATTGGGGACATGACATGACAATTGGAGACCTTGTAATTTATGTTTAAAATGCCAGCGTTATCTGTGCCAGCGACGATTTTGTTTGAACAAGGAGGCACGCTGGCGAGGGGGGTCCTCAGACGGTGTTTAAACCGTATGCCTGTGTTTGCTCTGGAATCTTTGGTGGGCTATCCATTGTTACTATGGCAATTTACCTCCGCTGCGCTCGCCCCCACCCACTGCAACTTCTCCCATGGCCATATGCCGGGAGTTTTTTTTTTATAAAGGTTTTCACTGCGCTCTCATCTTGCTTGTACCACGGTAATTCAGACGCATCACTGCCAAAAGCGGAGCTCAGAGGCAACGCGCTCCCCAAAAAAAAAAAAAAAAGTCACGGTATTCTAACGGCGTTGGCCCGGAGTTGGATGAGGCGTGGGAACGTCATGTTCCACTAAACTCTTTTGATAAAGCCACCTGGGCAAGCGAGGAGCATTTCAAAGATGAAGGTCCCTGAACACTAAATTGGCAGCAGTTGTTTCACTACAATGGGCTCATCTCTTCCCTGTGTCACAGCTCCTTAGGGGCCCGTAATTTACTGCCCTTCCCACTTTGAGTTCCTGATTCATGAGATCAAATTAGACAGTGAGAAAAACATCAGTGGCTGCACAACACTTTTTTTTTTTGGTAACTCAAGGCTAGTGTTTTGGCACCACCTCAAGTCTGCTTACTGGTTAACTATTTCCTCTGTCTATTACTGCTTGGGAAATGTGCTTAACATTGTGAGACTGGACTAAAGAGATTTTGAAATACAATATGTGCGCAGTATTTTTCGAGCCAGGAGAGAAGAATTTGCTTGATGTGGCTGAACAGGAGAATTTAAAAAGATTTGAGCCAAACATCCACCCTGTTGAGAAACACATGCTTTGCAGGGTCAAGTCTGTTATTGGTGTGATACGCCACGTAGGTACCTAGTGTTGTTTTTTTTTAAAAAAGAGTATCAAATAGCCATGAATCTTAAAGACAGATGAAACAAGTCCTCTATATTTCATCCCCTATCTGAGGAGCATGACGGCTGAATAGCAATGAATTCATTCAGACAGATTAAAGGAACTGGTGTCAAGGATCAGGAAAGGATGAATGTTGAATAAATACTGTATGTGTTCGTATGCATGGTGAATGCAGCAAATGACCAAGTGTGTGTGCTTGTGTGTGTGTGTAGACTGAGAGGCAGAGGTATGCAGGCAACTCATCAGCCCACAGCTTTAAACCAGTAGCTCGAATGACAGGAATGAAGTGTGTGTTTGTGCGACTGTGTGCAGATCTAACTGGAGTGCGTCTCCTCTCTGTAATGACTCTTGGCACGCATGTGGCCTAATGAAGTGGGACTGCGTCTATGTCATGACATGAATGTGTCTGATTGTAAGTCGCTCCTGACTTCCCCCAGAGAGCGCCGGGGGTGTTTTAACATGTTTGCTCTGTTCACTTACACACCTTAATGATAAACACTCTCCTTTTTTTTTTTTTTTTTTTTTTTTTAACCCTCGCGTTTCCAATAACCATCTCAGGCAATAAGCTCACGCTCTTACCCGGTATGAAGCGCGTGTCATACTCAGGGATATCACTTTTTTTTTTAACAAATGCTAATTTTAATCAAACATGAAATATTAACCTTGCCTATATGAACTTCATAAGGCATAGGCAGACGCCTGGAGAATATTCTCCCCCACTTTGGTCTAAAGCAAGGAAAGGCTGCCTCTAGGAGCACACTGCGGCTCCTGTTTGATTACAAGTCTCAGCGTCTCTGTAGACTTTGTGTCAAAGCTCATAATGAACACTGTGGGCAGTGAATGGTGTGTGTGTGTGTGTGAAACAAAGCAAAGTAAAAAAAAAATGAAAGGTGCACCTGGGCATGTGTCGCATGTGGGAGACATGTTCCTCAGGCGTGGACCGCGCGAACACTCGCAACTGACTGAAATTTTACCCGCCTGCCACTGCTTATCGTGTAGCTCACTGTAGGCGAGACAGTGTCTGAGGCTCAGCTGTTTTTTTTTTTTTTTTTTTGTATTAACAGCCGGGAGGTGTAAAAGGGTTGAGACTGAGGAAGGCGGAGGTAAAAGAAAAAAAAAAAAAAAAGAGGTGGTATTACCGAGGAACCAGCACCACTGCAAACGTCCACTGTTGAACTGTACTTCCACATCCTCTCTTTACGTCTCACCAACGCCATCCCCGCTTATTTACACAAGTCATATTCTCAGGCGTTCACGTGATTTTGCAACACCCACTGAAATATGCTGCACAGATTTTGTGGGCTGTCAAAAACGCGGGTGCAAGAAACACTCGCCGTCCCTCCCACAGCAATGTTAGTCGCCTTCCAGTGTGATCCGAGAGTGATGCATTGCTGTGGAGGGGGGGTGGGGGGGGGGGGGGGTGGACGACACGACACCGCCTCACGTGTTTACCTTGCATCGACACAATGACAACAACAATAGCGACAGCGCTAGGAGGAGGCCCTTTGTGCGGCACAGGCTGATACACCGAAAGGGAGTGACAGGTTTGAAAAATTGGCAAACGGTGTTTGCTGGAAGGCTTCCTTGGGGCTTGGGTACCTTTGGAATCGTGTGCGAATGCAGAGGAGTGTGAATGAAAAATAGCTGTGTGATCCTGCCATGTTGCTTCTGTCAAGAATGCGTGATTTTTTTTTTCTCCCCCCCCCCCCCCCCCCCCCCGCTCTCCCTCCCTCCCACTGCTTGCTGTCATCCTCATCATCTGCCCCTCAAAGCTCGCTTTTTCTCTCACTCCGCTTCTCATCATTTCTGTTTTAACACTCCATTCTCTCACCAACATACCCTCCTCCGTCTCTCCTCTTGTGTTTTGCTCTCTCTCTCTCTCTCTCTCATTCTCACACTCCCATCCTCCCCCTCCTCTGTTCTTCAGGCTTAGCGGACGTGGTTATTTAAGGCTTAAAATCCATAAAACCCGCCTTAGGTTTGTTTGCTTTTGTTACTTTCCCAAAATGGTGCATTGACTGCCACATTGGTAGCTGTTGATCCCTGTTCAGCCACTGCCCGTCAGAGGAGAGTTTCATGTGGTTTAGTGGCGACTTAAGCCTAGGTGGGGCCCTGCGATCCCATCAGCAGGTTTTAAGTAGTGCAGCTGCCACTTAGCGGGGAAGTCAGGAAGACATTCTCGGGATACCTGCCCCTGCCTTCCTTTCCCCCGAAGGCAAACTGTGGGGGACCCACCCTGCAGGGCTGTGGACATAAGCTCTTCACTGCCAAGACACGGACTTAGAGCAATACATGCAGTTCTGAGGACAACATACAACAGTTACATTCTCGTTTTTATTTTGTCTTCTGTCCATTGTTTTTTTTTTTTTTTTTTTTCCACGGGGGCAGTCGTGCGCCGTGTTCAACAAGAGGTTCAACAACAACACAACAAGACCACGTCACGCACGGCGTTTGAAACAATTAGTTGTTTTTGTATTTCTGGAACAGCGAGAGTGTTTTTACTGCGACACAAACCAAAAAAAAAACCAAAAAAAAAAAAAAACAGTCACAGCATGATCCCTCCTGCACAACATCTGTCCCAGATTGCTCTACCCTTCCTAATTAAACCCTGTTTACCTCAACATTCTTAAAGCAGACTACTGACTAATTATAAGGCACAATTATAAGGCTCCTCAAAGCCCTGTTTAAATCTCGCTCACTGATGAGAGTGCTGGTGTCGTAGCTCGTGAGCGAGCATTAGAAATTAGACGGGAAACCTAACAAGAGTGTTTCCCCTTGAGCGTCCCCGCTTTTTGTCCATGTCTGGCCTTGATGATGCCAAGCCTCCACCAGAATGTATTGGTGTTTCACACGAGAAAGAAAAAAAAAAACCTTTAATTAATGCCCGGGAAGGCTCTGAACAGTGCTTAAACATTGTTTTCGTATATATTCAACAGAAGGCGGTATAAAAGGAGAGGAAAAGAAGCAATCTGGAACTTGCGGCTATTTCTAATCATACATTTTTAATGTTTATTCCGCTGTTTCTTAATTAAATCCATGCATCTGAATGTAGTAAAAGCCTAGTATCAGAAGTGGGTTTGGGGTAGGGAGTAGACAAATTTATAATGCATAATTTCCCAGGGAATGTCCATGAGGGATTTTAATAGATATTTTCTGAAAGAGATTCTTATGACTTTTTAGTGGAGTTATATATTTGCCCTCTGGATTTTGGTGGGAAGAGGCAATAGGCACGGTGGGGTTGTGTGTGTGTGCGCAGACAATATTCCCAATCCTTTCACGTGTGAAATATAGTGGATGGTTATCTGAAGCGAGGGTTAGCTCCGAAAGACACATTATAACGATTTAAAACCTGGTTTAACAGACTCCTCGCGAACACACACACACACACACACACCCCTCCACAGTCACACACGCGCACACACACACCCACACACACCCCACACACACAGAATTATCCTGGGCAGCAGCCTGATTCAATTAGTAGGAGGTGAGGAGCAGAGAGATGAGGGTCACACTTGCCATTTCAGCCCAAATGGAGATGCTTCCTGGGAGACCCAGCTTGTCTCTAAATTTGGCAGCTCCTGGGTCATTGTTTCATCACAAGCCCAGAATGGCTCCATGGCTTGCTGTGACTCAAGAACCCCGGCTATCTATACATCTAGGATGTACGTTTCAATTTAGAAGCTCCCGCACCCTTTGTGATGTTTTGCTCCGCATCGCTGCAGTCACAACCCCAGACCCCCTGCAGCTACAGGGGACGTGTTGGTTTTCTCTGCAGCAGCATATCAATGAGGCTGAAATGCACTATTTGCAGAACTGCAAGACATGCATATACATATGTACGACAACAATATTTCGTTGGCATCCCAGGATTCTGACTGAAAGGGTATTTTCTTCAAAGATGGAGGATGAAAATAATATAACTAACCGAGTAAAACACAGCAACCTCTATAAAATCACTTATCCTCACCTATCCCTGAAGGAATAGTGGTAACTGCCCACGCTGCTGCTCCTCTGTTATTGAAGTTTTAAAATGAGCATTCATAATAAGAAGGGTATTAGGTATAGATTTCCTGTAATGGTTGTTACTGACAACGGCCGGTCCTCCCATCGAGGTGTAATAGATGGGGGGGATCAATGGTGGATAAACACCAGGACTTTTGTATTTGAAAGTTATTCAAACAAGCGCCAGTTCCAATCTCTAATGGGAGTGTTTATAAGGAGCACCTGGCTCTGCGGCGCCGCCGCGCTCCCGCTCCCCCACCCTGTCTAGACGGCCATTCCTGTCAGCCTGGCCTGTGGCTCGTGACGGAGAAGCCTCTGATAGGACAGAAAGAACAACTTTTTTTTCCTCCCCTTTGCCTTATTTTGTTTGCAGTGGAACATTCCTGACCTTTTAGTACGTCAACAGTCCAAAAAGCTTTTCTGTAGCGTTGTTTTTCCCTGGGTTTCTGAGAGGATCTCGATTTTGATAAACAATAACTCAGGCCAGAAACAGCTCCAGGAGGGCCAGCTGTCGGAGTTACAGTAGTTTAGCTGCAAGACGAAAAGAGGGGCGGTTCAGCCAAAGACAGTGAAGAACAGCAAGAAAGCGCACTAGCAGCGGGGTGCCTATATTATACAGTGATGGACAAGTGAAAGAAAAAAGGATTTATATAAGAGTTTTCTCATGTTCAGTGGAAAGAAGAATTTTTTTCCTGTTGCTTAAGATAACTGTCAAATATTCAATATCGTAAAGAAATTAAATTGAAGTAATATAGCTGTATGCCTTGAAGCACAGCTTTTTTCTGTGCATCTTCAAGCTCGGGGCCCGCTGTTGGTGTCACCTCTGTAGAGAGTGATACGTATCAAAGCACAGAGACAAAGGCCTTTGAACACTTCGAGAAGCCGCCCGGGTCTTTGCTCTGTTCGGCACGAAAAAAGAAAAACACTAAGACATCAACAACACCCACAGGATTTAGTGTCTCATCCCTTCCACGGACACGTCTGCTTTTATTAATAGCGAGTCTCGCAGGTTGTAAATATACGGGCATGAGTCTCCAAGAGTTAACATTGTCTGAAGTCAAGTGAGTTTGGATTCGGCACTCAGCTCTGAATCAAATTGCGTGTGAGGCATCTTCCCCTCAGGGGAAAAAAGGGAAGGAGAGAAGCATGGAGCTCAAGAAAAACATGTCTTTCTGGTTCTTTTTTGATTCCTCTCAGTGATCACTAATTACAAACTGACAAAGGCTCTTAATAAAAAAAGTACAAAAGGAAAAAGAAAATACATGAAAAAACCATTAAATACCCAGTGTAATTAAATTTATTGTGATAAGTTGGAACAAACACACTCCTCTCACCCTCCAGGGATTTGTGTGTGTGCGTGTGTGTGTGCGTGTGTGTGTGTGTGTGTGTGTGTGTGGAGGGGGGGTGGGGGAGTGGAAATGAATCTCTTTTATTTTATTAAACAAACAGTGATATCTGAGTAATATGCAATAGGTCTTTGAAGTAATTGTGTCAAAGTTAAGAGCGTTGGTGGGAGTTTGCAACAATTTCCCAAACCCCAGTAGAAGACGAATTAGCATGCAATTTTGGAACGGCGTGCTGTTAAAGTACGGGGGGTGGGGGTGGGGGGCGGTAAACAAGGACGCTTTCATGTTCGCAGAAGGTGCGCTGGCTGCTGACGAGGGCAACGGGGCCCTAACTAGGCCACGCTTATTGCCGGGTTGGAGCGCGGCACCCCGCTTTCCCTCCGCCGCACCCCGCTAAACCCCCCTCGCACGCTCCACTCCCGGCACGCACGCCTCAGCATACCTCGCTTAGCCGGAGAGGAAGAGGATGACTCAAATCTTTGTCTGTCTTTCCTCAGAGGCTCAAGGGCAGATTAGCATTGCAATGGTTGTGGTGCAATTTGGATTAATAACACAATGATTTTAGGCGCCCGGCTCGGAAACAGTTGGGCGTCAAGTTAAACACCCACAGTGTTTTTTTTTTTTTCTTAAAATCAATTCTTTAAGAATTGAAATGGTGGGAAAACACCATTCACCGCTGCAACGGTTTCTATGTTGTTTTTTTTAGTTTGACAGGGTGTGTCCAGCATTGTGTGTTAATGGCATGCTGTCACAATGGAATTTAACAGTGGCTTCTGTTCTTGTCATGTGGTCTGAAGGTATGTACACGATTAGCGCTACTTATTCAGACATCCCTCCCCCCTCATCTCCTGGTTCAACCTCTCTCATGCAAAGTAGGCGCATGCATCCCTTTGGTATGCCTCACGTCTGTGGCTGTTGCGTGCAATTCTACGAGTGCTCCTTTCATGAGCGCAACAAAGTCGCAGCACTTGGCAAAGTTATTCCACTTCAGAGCTACAGTATTTCTATTAACTAGTATCAGCAAGGAGTTGAAAGCTGAAAGCGACAGAACGGGCTGGCTGCTCATATCACAGTGTTTTTTAACTCCAGACATTTCTTTCGCCTTTGTAAAGGTTACTTAAAAAAAAAAAAAAAAGGTACAGTCATAGAAGAAGTGTGAGTCACCTATAAATTTTGATGCAGCATATTTTAAGTGAGGGAAAGTAATAGTTTGAAGTAAGGCGATCCAGCTTCCAAAATGAAATAACCAACATCTGGAGGAAATGATCTAATCCTACAAAGAAAACTGATGAAAACTTAGATAAGTCTCTATTATATCCTTTACTCAAATTGCTACATTTAGAATAATAGTGACCTTGCATTGACTGCTAGTGCATGACTTGAGATTTCCCCTTACAATGTTTGTCTACATTGTTAGTCCAGAAAAACTGGAAATGGCTTCTATGAACTTGTGCTGAACTGCACATCAGACGAATTCTGCTTTCTTGTTTCGGCTCATATCCTCACATCTTTGAGGCCACCATGACACTCGGCTACCTTTTTTTTTTCCCCCCTCCTAGATTTATGCAATTCTACACGGAGATGTTGGCTTCTGTAAACAGTAATAATTCAGTTCATGTCTGGGGCTCAGAGGCGCACCCGTCTGTTGCTCACGTTTCTAGACCCCTGGATCATTAAAATGCCTCTGGCAATGCACTCCTCATGTAAGCTGTTTCTTGTCTTACACTTTGCTCCTACATCTCATTTTGGCAGAGCACGGTCGGATCACCCAGAAAAGTCCAAATACGGTGTTTTCTGCACAAACACCTTTTTTTTTCTCTCTCCACTCCTGCTCCTGCTGCACCTCATTTTTCTAAATCTGCATGCTCTATTAAAACAAAGCCAAACAAGGAGCTGTAAGCGAGGAAACAAACTTAGGAAATTCATTAGTCAGGGCGTTGTTTTCACAAATTAAACATTAACTTTTCTTTCTTCTTTTTTTTCCTCCTTTGCGCCTCGCATGAGACACGGTTGCCCGGGTGTTGTGTTTGTAGCGGTTCCATTCGCCTGGGATAATGAGAAAATTCTGCATATCAATATTAGCCCAAGAAATCTCATATCCATACTAGGATGAGGTTGGTTAATTTGAAATTATACCACAGGGTTTACAGACTCTGTGCTTTTCATAACGGAAGGCGAAAAGAAAGGGAAGGGAAGGAAAAAGGAAAGGTTTGGTTAACCAACCGACTGCTCATGTAGGTTTGATAAATAAATTGTATCAAGCTTATTGGTAGAGGGGGGGACAGCGAGGTGGTGTGTGCCCAGTCAGGATGAGCTAAACCAGGCTGAAAGAGAAGCATCAGTCTCTGCCATGAGGTGGGTCTCAAAGGAAGGAAGCAGCTGCCTCTGCTTTGTAGCTGGTCTCAGGTCAGCCAGTATTGGGGCCACCAGTCAAGATCCAGGAAGCTATAATTCTGCTTTCTAGTTAGCTTCACTGTTAGAGAGGGGGTTGTTTTCTTCTGGAGTGGTACTCTGGGTAAGATCTAGGAGTGACGTAATGTTGAATTTCAATTTAAATGTTGTTTTAGCACTAAAGATGGGTGACTGGGAGGACTTAGATCCTGCACCACAGCCAGAACACATTAAGATAATGTTCCCCTTATTCAGAAATGTAGATCAGTGAGTAAATAAACAAAATAAATTAACTGAAATATGCATTGATTTCTGCTTGGGCGTGTTTTTCAGAGCCTTTCTGAACCAATTACAGAACTAAAATATGCTGTACTTAGTAAGAAGTTACTGATACATCTTTCCACCTTTAATTATTAATAAAACTTGTTTGCTATACAGTAAAAATACTACCAGAACATACTGTGTTGTAACTGTACTACTACTAGTGTTAATTATGTACAGTACTAATAAAAAGAGCTGTAGTATTGATGTCCATGAGGCTGCCATACATCACCTGAGGATGCTCGGGATTGGTTGCCTTGTGGATACCGAGAGCACTGATAAACAGAGCGTGATTTATTGATCATATTAATATTCCTTTAAACAGTGATATAGATTCAGCTTGGAGGTACGTTTGAGAGGTCAAAGGAGGATCTGCTGTAAATGCTGCACTTAGAAAGTGCTGAGATGCATGATTTTCAGAAGAATATACACAAATATACATGTACAAACATACATAAATGTACAATTAGGTCGAAGCTTGCCGCCACCACTCATGGCCTCTCTGGCAAACACATAAATTGGAGCCCATTGGTTAACTCTCATTCTCACTTCATTACTGGAGGTAACCGAATACATTAAGTTACCTCTGCATGCGGAAAATGTGTTCGCCTCAGCATTTTAATCCATAGAAGGCCCTTTTAATGAGGGGGATTTTATACCACAGTGCATTATTCAATTAGAAGGAGGAGTAAAGGAAGGGCTGCTGTAAAAAGTCCCCCATCGTTGGACTCTCGCCAGATGGCTGCGGGATCAGAGAGGGAGCAAGACAAGACGAAGAGGAAAGCAGGAGAATGATGGAGACGGGCGTGACGGAGGGAGGAAAGGCCAGTGATAGAAGGAGAGAAAGAGGCTGAGCAACGCAATGCACCGTTGCAGGTTGCGTGAATACATTCAGTCTCGGCCAGCTTAATAATGTGAGCCCACACACACACACAGGCAGCCACAGCCCTGCCAGTGGCGGAGGCACCAACCTGCATACGAAAGCAGAATCGTAATATTATATTTGGCTAGATTGGCGTAGCATGCATTAGCGCTGATGACAGTTGTTGAATTGCAAATGTCCTCGGTGGCATGTTTTTGCTTCGGTGGATTATTAGCCCAGTTATTCAGCATTTTTACCCCATTCTCAGGGTAAAAAGCTAAATATTGAACGTTTCCGCATGTGTTGTGTTTGTCACAGAAGGCTGAGAAACCATTTATTTGGCTGCTGTTAGCTGCTGAGCTTAGTACGGGACGTAGTAGACGTGGCTTTGTGTTTTAACGCTTGCCAAGCCGTGTTTGTGTTGGGTGCTGGCAGAAGCGCATTAAAAAGCAGGCAGGTGCACAAACTGTAGCTGTATAGAACATCACTGGTGAATAGTTCCTTCCCACTCTGTCACTATGTGAGGCAATGAGCTCAGTTTCTCGGGGTCCCTGAACAAATGAGCACTGATTGGGCCTGATGTTTTCCAAATGCTTCACTGCTTTCCCTTTCTCTCTCCCCCTGCACACACAGAATTGCACAGACACAAACACATACAGCCAGAGTTCTGTAAGATTACCAGATGATGACCCTGACCTCACACAGTTGGAGACACAGTGGGGAAAAATGAGGGAAAATGAGCGAGATTTGCCTCAAAATAGGAGCCGCCAGTTGGTGTCTGCTCGGCGAGATTTGGTGTGATTTCCCTTCCCTAACAATAACCTGAAATTAGAGCGGCGAAAGCTGGGACAAAAATCTTCGCGCAGCGGCCAAAGTGGGATAAAAATACAAATGCCCGTTTTTGTACGTGGGAGAGAGAGAGAGGCAGGCTGGGATTGCACACAAAGTCCTTCAAATCCTCTGAGGCGTTAGGGGCCGTCATGTGCCGAGCGGTAAATTGATCATGACATAGCACCGTGGAAAAAAGAACCCAGAACGTACAAGCGTGTCAAAGGCACAAAAGATGAGGCAGTGGATGCAGGGCCTGAGAGAAAGGGAACACACACAGACCGAATCATTCCAACATCTTAGCTGAAAGGCGGCAGCGGAGCTTATGTGTTGGTGTCTTTATATTGACACACACACACACACACACACACGCATGTGCGCATTCACATATGCAAAGACGCTGCTGTACCCTACATACGGAGAAAGATCAACCCTCGCAGTTCCTTGACGGCTGCACCGCCATGTGCTCACCTCGCCTCCTCTTACAGTTTGGAGTTGAATTTGGGTTCATCGCCAAACCCTAGGCTGTCCAAGCAGAATCAGATAGACACACTTTGAAACCTTCCATTTAACTGAATTGCTATATTTTCTAGGTTAAACACACCCTTCCTTTGAAGTAAATTTCTCCGTCCCAGAGCATGCAAGTATTATGCTCACAACCTTGAAATATTAAAGGCAGAGTGCTGCAAAGATATCTGGGTGAATCCTCTGTTTGCCTTTTATTGCATTTTTGGACTGTCACATACTGGATGGTGACCATCTGGATAAACCGTGTAGGATTTAGTAATATATCCAAATGGCCAAAGAAAGTAAATCTACCGATGAAGTATTAGGTGGGAGGTCAGACGAGCGACTGGCTTAACCCAAACAATCTGGCGTTCAGAGCGTGAAGACACTGTTGAAATGTGGCTTTCAACCTGCCTGCATTAAAATATTAATCATGAAATGTTGTATTTGACAAGCTGCTTTGTTTTGGTTGAGTGAGAGCTAAGGCCTTGGCAAGACAACTACGGGTTTTCATGTCAACACTGTTTTCTACACTTGGGTTTTAATAGTTAATCAGGGGCCTTGTCACGGATGGTGGGGGTTGCTTTGTTGGACTGGAATGTCAAAGCGATGCTGATGATCACTAAATACGAAGCTCTTTCACTGCAGTTTGAGTGTGTTTTTCTTTTTATGGAGAAATGTGTCCTTGAGTGAATTGAGATGTTGTTTTTGATAGTGTCACTACGTAACCTGATTTGGATTGTGGTCTAAATTGAGCTTCATAAATCACAGTTATTTCGTTTTCAAACCAAGTGGAAGGAAATTTCGTTTTTAGTTCAACCTTAATTGAAAAACCATCAATTGGCTACTTTAGAGTTTGTTGCAAGCCCAGCTAATTGTCTTCCTTGCTAAACCATTGTCCGACGTGTCTCCAGCCCTTTGAAGTGATGCTCATCCCCACTCTACTACTTTGATCGGTTCCACTTGGCCTCCCTTGAACTCTTAATTCAGTGCATTCCTACACTGCACACTACACATAAGATGGGAATTAAAGAACAGGCTGAATGAACAGGGCTACATAAAGGCCATCAGCCTGTAGATGTTACTCCAAAGGGCGATGAAGCATTCTTCAAGATTCTTTAGGAGTTTTGAAATGGCCAGCGTCTTCTGTAGGCAAATTGTGTGGCCCAGCACAAAAACCACCTGCGGAGGTTTAGAAGGATTTCCCCAAACAGGTGCCCTTGCAAATGGAAAAAAGCACCATTGTGTCGCAAAGAGTAAGTGCCTCACTTTTGACCACAGAATTATGTTGGAATATTTATGTCCCTATTCATAAGACACCCTCCCCCGTTCTCAGCAAGTGATTTGGTTAACCACTGAGCTGCTATTGGTGGTTCTTTATGACTCATGCCAACATCTTTTTCCTTCATCCCAGCGGGGGGGTGGGGGTAGGGGGGCTACTACTTTGTCTTTTGTACTCCCAACAACAATAGGAAGTGCAGTTGAGCTTTATTTCCCATTTGACATCAATACCGTTTTAGAACTGTGCTGTTCAGGTGCAGCTCCTGTGCAGCCGAGCTGGCCTCTCTCTGCCTGGGGCTGGGGACAATGCGTGCAGCATACCTCAGCCGTGTTACACAGCTGAAGAACCTTCGCCCGGCCTCTTCTTGTCTCCAGTCCCCTTCTCCCCTACTCTCCCGGCCAATTACCAATTCCCTTTTGAGATACAATGACATTGAGTTTTGACAGCTGAGGGTGTTTTTGTTGTCATTGAACTTTTTCTCCCCCCTCTTTCTCTTCCACCTCTCTTTTTCTTTCTCTCCGTCTATTTTTGAAGGTCTTTAATCTCGGCTCAAAGACAGGTGGGGTGGTTGAGCTGTGCGCTAAATGAAAGCCCGTGGAATTGTAGTTGCCTCTTTGACCTCAGGTTCTCCTTCCTCGAGAGCGGGCTTCGTTACTGGCAGCAGGATGTCACCTCAGCGCGAGCCAGATCAAACGCCGTGTGAAGTGCGTGCGCACGCTCGCGCACGTCTGGGCGCATCAGCCAGGATCCTATTAGAACACCTGATAATGTCAAAAACTGACGGGAAAAGAGATAAAAACCCTCGACATGGACACATTTTAACAAACTTTTCAGGGTTCAAACTTCTCTGACAGACCCAGAGTTTTAGCCGAGGGATCAAATTCCCCTCGGTTGTCATTCTATTTCTGCTTGTCCCCTGATAACCATCTGCAATTTCCAACCAAAAGGTCAAAGTCTGCATGAGGAAGACTGAAGCTAATCCATCCGCTGAGGATAACTCTTTTTTGATGACACTTTGTGATGAGTATGGCGACATCCTGGGTTTGGAGAAGATCTAATATTTGCAACATGCTGTGTTATTGAAAATTAGATTTTCCATCGTGGGTAGAAAAAGCCTCGGTAGACAATAAAACAGTTTCAAAACTATTTATAATATTCTTCCCCTGTAGCCGTCTTGTACTTTTGATGCCTGAAGCAGCATCTTTTGTACCTTCCCTTCTTTTCTCTTTCCCCTGTTTATTTAGTTTTCTCTCCGGTCTCCTCATTCAATCTTTTCTCAATCTGGTGTTTCTGTCTACTGGTGCGGGAACAGGTCAAGGGCAGGAAAATGATAACATTCGCTCATTCTCTGGTCAAATTAGGAGTGCAGCAACCTGCACACAAACAGGCACAAACACCGCGATGATGGATGGAAGGTCTCACGCCAAGGGTGTAAACATGATTCATGGCTCCTTTGTGGGTATTAGGCCTTACACACATACACATGAATGTTCACAGACGCTCTCAACTGTACTTGTATTTCAGCAATGCACTCTTTTGTCAACACATTTCTTTATAATGCCAGATGGATTCCACCTCTGGCACTTCACTAGCAACAAACCCTACTACACTGTTTGAATGTCAACAACAAGAAAGAAGCAGGGAGCATTCAACACACTGCCTCCAGTCAGTCACGGCAGGTGGAAGCAGGTTCAAGGAGGTGTGTTTATACCCAGACACAATGCCACACACACACACACACACACACACACACACTCAGATGTCTAATGCCTCTGATAGTATTAGCTTTGTTTATGCGTGCAGTCACACACACAGTGAAGTGACGAGGCAGCTCTTTGTTGATGAATGTTCTTTTTCCGTCTCTTAAACAGGCATACATCAGTCTTCACAGAGTCGCAAAGCTGAGTGGGAGGAAGAGAGTAAGAGAGGCAGGCAGGAAGAGGGGAGAGAGAGAGAAGTAGAAAGTGGGGATGGAATGAGGGAGAAGGAGGGTGTCAAAGAAGAAAGAAACGGAGGTAAAGAGACCGAGAGGTAGAAACAGACAGATGAAGGAGAGGGGGAACAGGTTTCAGGCACTCAGGGAGATGCCTTTTGGGCAAATACGCTGGCATGTTCCATTAGTTATGTGTATGTAGGGGTACCCCCCCCCCCCACCCCCACCGGCGCCTTCTGCAAAAAATGTATGCAAGACACTCTGAATGCAATCCATAAGCACTGTAACATACAGTAAGGACACAGGAATAAGAGTGCACAGCCATGCAAGCGGCTCCGTGGAGCTGCACTGTGCTGTGCTGTGAGCTGGATGCCAACATGCCCACATTGACAACGCTGACATGCTCATGTTCAACAGGTGTAATGTTTACCAGTTTTACCATCTTAGCTTGTTAGCATGTTAACATTGCTACCCTAAAGACGTAGACCGATATCTGAGGATGGTGGGAACGTCTTTAGTTTTGCAGGTATTTGGTCATAAACCAAAGTATTGCGCAAATTTTAATTTTGAGCCCGATAGTGGCACTAGATGAAAAGTCAGGAGATCACCAAAATTCATTATAATTTATCTACTAGGATCCCTCGGGTATCTGTAGTAAATTTCAAGGCAATCCATCCGACAGTCGTCAAGATACTTCACTAAAAAAACAAAAATGTCAACATCAGGGTGGCACTAGAGGAAAATCAGGAGATTACCAAAGTCTTTAGAGTGTATCTTCTTGGGATCATGAATGTCCAAAATTGGATGGCAATCCATTAAATAGTTGTTGAGATAAGCTTGCTAAAAAGTGGGGAGTGTGACCACACACACGTGCACACCCACACACACACCCACACACACACACACATATCGGCCTATAAGCTCGGTAAACTCCTTTGTCTTCCTCCTCCATTTCTATCTCTTCTATCTCATTCTTGTCACCTACTTTCTTCTTCTTTGTATCACTTTCTTAAAGTCACCCCCTTCATCACCTCCCCAACAGACTCAAACCTTCACAAAAGTCTTATTTGTTCTCCTCATTCTTCTCTGTCGTCTGTGTGGCTTTATGTTTACACAGTACAGAAGACGTCTGTTTTGTCCCTGGGCTGGATGCTAAAATCTGACCTATTTTTGCTGAAAGGAAGGCTTTTTTTTTTTTTTTTTTTTTTTACTTAGGCCAGTCTGGCAAAGAAAATTGTATAAAATCCTCTCTGCATCATCTATTGTGAATCACTCTGCGAGAATTATTTCAAATGTCTGACCAAGTTGATATGGATAAATGTTCCCATCATTCCTAAGTGAAACCCACTGCTCGTCTGCGATTTGAAATGACATTGACAACACAGACGGCTATTTCTCCAAAGAGATTGAATTTAATTCTCGCATGCGTTTTTCATCATTTGTCGCTGCAGATACTGAACTCCCTACACTTCGCTCTTGCAATTTCCCCACAAGCTTCTTTTTCCCCCAATTACTGTTGTCCGTGACCATGGGAAGGCTCATGGCTCACCCATTGGGTGCTGTCCAGCGGATTTGATCCCCTGCTCTGGCCACGGCCATCTGTGTCTGTTGGCATTGTAATGAGAGAAAAACGCCCGCTGGTCTCTCCTCCTATCCCCAGCCTCAGTCCTTGTGCAATGTGCATGAGCTCCGGACAACAGTAATTTGGTATCAGCCTTTCATACGTTCGACCTCGTAGCCCCGTCGCTGCTCATGCTTGCATAACCTTGCGGATGATGAAAACCGGATAAACGGATAAATATATATTTGGAAATGGAAAATGAGCCAGGCACAAACAAGTAGGCTACTATTATGCTGTCTCTCTGCTCAGTTAGGCTAAAGAGATATGGAAAACATTCTGCTTATCCCTGCGAGCTAATCCCTTCAGACAAACGTCCAATCCCTCAAAGCATGGAGCTCATTGCAACACTGGCCAACGTACTGCATTGTCAAATGATGATTGTTTACAGTGCTGCATTTAAATATTATATATTTTTTTCCTTTTGCTAAATCTGTCTCTTAACGTTTTTTCCTATTTTCTTTCATTTCCTGCCACAGGATTTTGGCTTTGGACTGTTTTTTTTTTTGGTTTTTGGTTTTTTGAGAGAGAGAAATAAAAAATGTAAGATGTTATGTTTGATTGGTAGCTTACAAAAGGTTATAGCCTGTGCAGGTGGAAAGCATTTATGGGGCCAAATCCAATCCACTGTGGATCATTAAATCTTCCAAACAGTCCAAATAATTCCATCCTCACAAGCTGAGCACAGCAAAGGTTGTTGATAAGTCGAGTTTTTTCCAACTTCTGGCAAGAGAGCAAATAAAGATGTTTCCCAAAATATCAAACTATTCCTTTGATATGTAGCGTGGGGTGAACAAGTCTTTAAATTGACTTGTGCATACGAGTGTGTGTGTGTGTGTGTGTGTGTGTGTGTGTGTGTGTGTGTGTGTGCCTGGCTCTAAATCCCATAGTGGGTGCCTCCCCATAATAATGATGCTATTAAACCCCGCGCTTAAGCTGACTTTGCTTTCCTTTCTCCCCTCCTCCTTTATGGCCCCCTCCCTCCCTCTCTTCCTCCCTTCCTCTCTCTTCACACCCGCCGCCCCCTCCCACACTTTCCTGAACCCTCGGTTGACCCACCCTCGCCACCACCAACCTCCCCCCATCCCACACGCCCCAACCCTTCCGTTTCGTCCCCCCGCTGCATTATTAGTGCGTATAGCTCTCTCCTGGCTGTGCAGAAGCCATTAGCTGAGATTAGCAGCGGAGGAGCCAGGCTTCTCTCTCTCTCTCCCTCTTTCTTTCCCTCTCGCTCTCTTTCTCTCAATCACTCACTTTATTTCTTTTTTTTTTTCTCTCTTCTTCTCAGGCTAGCCGTAGCTGCCACGCTCGCTGAATGATTACCATCCATTATAGGGCCTTATTGTGCTGACAGAGGCAACTTCAGGCCCTGGCCCCAGTCGTAAAGGGAAAAAAAAAAAAGAGAGAGAGAGAGAGACTCATAATCTTAGACACACTCCCTGTAAGTGTAATGTGTGTGTATGTGTAGAGACCGAAAGAGAGAGATGATGTGACTGTAGAGAAAGGAGGGAGGCTG
The DNA here is from genome assembly GCA_031216445.1 of Lateolabrax maculatus. Lineage (NCBI taxonomy): Eukaryota > Metazoa > Chordata > Actinopteri > Acropomatiformes > Lateolabracidae > Lateolabrax > Lateolabrax maculatus. Next base: position 7,558,508 of record CM062207.1, read on the forward strand.
AAAGGATGAGGAGGAGGAGATAAGGCGAAAGGGAACCGGGATGTTGGCATAAGGGATTTGGAAGCAGGAAGTGGCGGCGGGCGAGTGCAGCTATGAATGCGAAACAAGGGGGAAATTTTGGCTGCGATCGGTGCGGGTTACTGCTTATTGGTTGAGGTTTTGACGGATGCTGCGGCAAGCGCTCAGTGGATGGCGTTGTTAACCTTCTCAGCGACGGTATGGGGCTCGTGTTCCCCCCACGATGATCCCTCAGTCAGAGGCACCCGCTCTCTCACACACAGGCTGCACCTTTCACTGCAGGAGTCACACACACACACACACACACACACACACACACACACACACTAAAAGTGCCGCAGAGAGGGTGACAAATCAAGCGTCATTTTTTATTTAGAATATAAAAAAAAAAAGGAGAAATAAAAAACTTCCAACAAAACAAAACAGGCTCATTTCCTGGCTGCTGGCTCAGGTTGTTAGTGAGACAGAGAGAGATAGAAAAACACAGTGAGAGGAATTTTGTCACTTGACTGGAACAAGACGGGGACAGAATATCAATCATTCCTCTCATTTTCTACCCCCTTCTCCTTTTTGTCACCACTCCCCTCTATGTATAAAAGCAGACTTTGCTCCCTGTTGACTGCTGTTAAGGCTCACCAGGCCCGCAGTGAATAATGTACAGCTCGAACCCCCATCATAAAACATATTTTGAAATGTTTTTCTGGAGAGCTAGCCTACTTTGAAAGGTTATATTGTTGGTTAGACTGTGGGTTAAACTGTACAAATCTGTGTGATTTCATATAATGTGCAGAGGGATTTCTTTCAGGCATTAACAACTCTCAGCCCCCCCCCCCCATCACCCTTCCTTTCTCTATCTGTCTGCGTCTCTCTCGGCTTCTTCTTCTTCTTCTTCTGTGGTTTGCTGAGCTGCATTTCAATGAGTCCGTCCCAAAATGTCAATATTCTTGACAGATCTTTAAAGCACAGCACTGTAAAACTGCAGAGAAATGACAAGTGGTGGTTTCACCTGGGTTTAAATCTGTATTATGATTTTTAGTCTTTTGAGGAAAAAAAGCACTAAGAAGACGGGGGGAGAGAGAGAGAGAGAGAGAGAGAGAGAGAGGAGTGCGCGGTTAGTGTGGGTAGACAATTTGCTTCTGCCATCCATCAGCCCCCACGGTCACGACCATGTCTGTCGCCCAACCCTGGCCCTCTTTACAAGGTCTGGATTAACATACCCGTCAAATGTGCTCCACCCCACTCACTTTACCGGCGATCACCGAAACCCCTTCGCTCCGACCGGGTGTGTGTGGACGCGTGAGCGTGTGTTAAAGTGTGTCTATATGTGTGTTCATATATAAGGTGACAGGTTGTAACCTGCATCGCCGCCAGCTCCGGCTATGGTAATCACGAACTTCCTATATCTGCAGCTATGCATTAGCACCTCCTATGATTGCATCCCCCCTTCATCTCCACTCTCCGGCTCTCCTTCGCCCATCCCTCCCTCTCCACGCGCATCACTCTCAATCCCATCTATCTCTTTGGCGCTCTCCTTCCATCTTCCCCTTTTCTTGAGCCCCTTCTTTATTTGTAATCTATTTTCTCTCCTTTACTCAACCCTTTTTTTCCCCTTCTCGCCAATACCTCGCTATCTCTTCCACTTCTCCCTTCTTTACTACTTTCAATCTCTCCCCGTTCAGCCATGCTATTCTCTTTTTTGTTTTCCATCTCGTCTCGCTTACTCTCCGCCCTCTCTCTGTCTCTCCTTCTCTGCCTGTGTTTCTCACCAGTCAATAATGAAAATTGCTTGCTACCTTGAATGGATTATGGGTGTGCGCAGGGGCCCTAGGTAGTTTGTTTGAAGGCGCAGCGGTGTCAAATGAAAAGGCCCGGGCCATTTTCTACCTGCCACAGGCCCTCTGCCTCCATCACACCGTGCACACAAACAAACACACGCCGGGACACGCAGGTGCAGAGGCACGCCGATAGCCACACGATGGAAGCGGCCAGAAACAAACACACTTGCGCGCGCACGCACGCACATCTGATCAATGACAGCGGATCAGGCATTACCACCCCTGCCTCCACACTCAAATGCTCTCCTCTACCTTTCTTCTCGCTCTCTCTCTCCCTCTCCTCCCCTCCCTTCCTCGCTCTCTCCCTCCGGTCATGTATTATGAATGTTGCCTAATTACGCAGCCAAGAATTCTTCATATGGGCTGGCACATTTATTTGTTTGTTTTGTATGTCTTTGCCTTTATCTTGTATGCAAAATCCTTCTGTGATAGAGTTGTTTGTTCTTTGGCTCTGCCTTGCCGAGATCAAACAATGAGCAGATTGAACAGGGACGGTGCGCGATTGATGGTCAATCCTCGAGTTGATACACACCGCGACGCGGGATGGAGCGGTAAAACATGCTAGCGGGGGTACGTGCCTCTCTGCTTCTTGTGGAATCCAATCCAAAGCACATATGCTTAGACTGTGAAGGAAATCTAAAAATATGTTTTGTTTTCCGTTAGCCTGCCATCTTAATTATGCTGCCCAGTCTGCTGCAAGAACCTGATCTGTATGTGTATATCTGAGATGTAACATACTGCCTCAGTTTGGTCTTATATATGATTTAATGTCTGTTTTTTTTCCCTTTTCTTTTTAATATACTTATCATCATCGCAGTAATTGCTTCTATTGGTGACTAATGACAACTATTGAGAGGACCTTTGAGTGGGTGAATGTTTTGAAATTCGGTCAAGCTCTGACTGACAGCATGCTGTGCGTCGTTATTGAAGACGGAATCACATAAAGCTTTGCATATTGCATCTTCCTCCAGCAAGTGTAAAGTAGCTGCATCTGTTTGACAAATAGGTTAAGACATCGTTATTTCAACATTGATGTGGGGAGGGAGAGCGACAGAGGGAGTGAGATTCTGAGCCGCAATACGAACAGGGCTGCCTGTTTTAATGTCACATCCATTTAAACGCCACGTCCATCGGCTGCGAGCGAGCGGACGTGAGCTCGCGTTGTGTTTTTTGCGTATGGGGGTGTGTGTTTTTTTTGTGCGGGGTATGCATGGATGTATGCGCTTATCAACGTGTGAATGTTTGGGAATGTGTTGGCATGTGGGTTCTTCCTAAAGGCCTGTGCCTGTGTGAGAGGTGGCTCGTTTCTGAGCCGCCCGAGCGATTTTCTCAGGATAACGTAGGATCAAATAGGAAAACACGACTGAGATACGGAAACAGGGGAGCAGGCCTTTGCTGGCCAAAGCACTAGAAAAGGAAAAAAAAAACCAGCATTACCACAGCTTAACCACTTTGTGGGAGCTGAACTTGTACAATTTCCATTCACTGACTTTAATTGTGAATTTAAATGTACAACAAATGTTCTCAGTTGATGGCCAAAGTCCACATAGCCAATCAGCATTCCTCTAGTGCAGTGAGTAAGTTTGCGTGGGATAAAGAGAAGCCTCTTAATCTCTGGGAACATACTATATCAAACAACTTCTTTTCTTCTGCTTACAGTAACAGTCTGAGTTAGTGGGAGATATCCGAGTGCTTACAACATCAGGTTTTGGACATAATGGTGCTTCGCTGCCTCATCCTTCTCTGCTTCGGCTCCCGTATAGTTTTGTTCAAAACAGAAATGCTGCAACCAGAAATAAATAAATAAATAAAAAATAAAATCCCCTTAAAGGAAAAGCAATGGTGCTTTCTGACTGAAGCCTGTGAATGCAGGAGAAGCTTTGGGGCTAAGATTTCACAGCCACTAATAAGCATTCAGCCTCATCTCCTCCTCTGCCTTGTGGTGACTTGGCTGCTAATGTGTGACTGACAAGCCTCGGCTTCTGTGTTGATTGGGGCAGTTTTTTTTTTTTTTTTCAGGTTGGCTAAACACATGGCTGATGGACAGATCTGGGCTGCGTGTGGGATGGGTGTGTCTTGTCTCGGGCGCGCCAGATCCTACGCGCTCGTGTCAAAGTTTCGCCTCGCGTCGGCTGCACCTCACCACGCGGTGCCCGCTCCGTTTCTTTCATGTTAACTCGCTGGCTCGCATTCTAGAGGTTTTTGTTGAGACTGTAACTCTGAGAAAGATTCCGTGGATTTTAACCATTTCTCTGTGTGATGGCCTTGGTTGGCTGGCTGCAGCGGGGAGCATTGGTTTTTATTTTGCCAGATTGCTGGGCTGCCTCTCTTGTTTGCCTGCTTAAATTAGCCCAGCAGGGACCTGCAGTTGCCAGCGTGATTTTTTATTTATTTTTTTGGTCAAATTTGAACATTAATTCTATCTATGTCTCTTTCTCACTCCTTCCATATACTCCCTTCGCCAACAACCAGTCAATACGTATTAGCTCTCAGCAGGTTAGCAAACAGAAAGGTCACAAGGTCATGTATTAGAGTGCATTGCATGTCAGGGCTCTGGATGGTCATTGCCAATAATCACTGGTCCCAAATCAACAATACAGAAGTACTCCTGACCTACGTCAATGCCTGTCAAAAAGGGCCTCAAGTGAGAACATTGTTTACTGTTTAGTGGTCTCTAAAAGCACAATGAGCTCCTCATGTTGATGGAGACTGTACTCAGTATCTTAAGCAGATAAAGGCCTGGTGATCTTTTTAGAGCCATTCCAGAGCCGCTGTGCTGACTTCCTGGCGTAAATAACAAGCAAATGGCTCATTGATAACATCTCTTATCGTGTCCTACAGTTGAATTACACAACAATGCAGAGTAGCGAGGAGCCCCTTTACATTTACTCGCCTCTGACACCATCTCGTTCGGGTGTTATCGTAGATGTGAACATGCAAAGACCAGGCATCCCATTGTTAAGCCTCCTAATGCCGTGAGGTATAGGCGGGGTTAATCAAAGATCTTGCAATGAACGAGGCATTGTTAATCCAGTTCGGATGCTGTATCTAGGGTAAACCCACAGAATCCAGCGGGCACTAACGACCCACACAGCACACACTTAATGCGCCTACACAGATGTCCTTTAGTGAGCGCACATGTAATTACACACAAACAAGAAGAAAAAGGCACACACTCGCAAATTCGTTATTGAAACGAACAAACACACATTTATCTCTGCACAATGAAATATTACATTTTTGGAGTCACACAAACTGGTGTAAATGCTACTATAATTAGCCACGGTTTCCAGTTCATTGTGTCTCCAGCAACCATGGCGATATCATGTCCTTAGTTTCCTAAACGAGGGATTTGTCCAAGACCAAAGAGAATCTGTGCCCAGCAAATGACTGCGGTCGCTTCTGATTTAGCTGCGCAACACTTTAAAACCCCGGAATGTTATTTTATTCATGTGGATTCGGGTGGTCTATCTATCTCTGCCTCTCTGGCTCTATGTTTCTCATCAACCACCACCCTTCCCTCCCCACCCTTCTTCTCACCCCTTCCGTCTGCTCTTGGTCACTCTAGGCAATTGCGCTATAAGGACTTCAGCGAGGGCTCAAATTAATTTCAACTTGTTAATTCCCTTTGAAAAAAAGGGTGTGCAGAAGGGGTGAGGAGAAGAAGAAGGAGAATTAAAGAAGCAAGCCAGGTCGCTATTTGAGTTTCTAATTGCCAAGGCCCAGAATGTGACCTACAGATGTGAAATTCCCCACTTGATGAAATATTAACTAGATTGTCGGGCTCGACGGAGATCAGCTGCACTGGAAAGCACCGTATAGAGGGAGACGCTGAAAGAAGCAGAGAGACGGTGGCATTGCAACTTAACACGACTGAGGTTGATGGGGTCGTGTAAAGGAGTGTGGGAATGAAATGGAACTCATTAGTGGAGAGAGGAAGGAATGACAGGAACCTTTATTCAGGCGTGTGTGCTTACGCATGTGAGTGTGAAGACACCAGGAAGTTCCCCCCCAAGGTCTTACATGGAGTAAAACCGTAATGTGAAACATACCGCTCACCTTATCTGTGGATTTACGACCCAACAAGCCATTCGTCTTTCTCTACCTTGTTAGTATTACGCCTCGGCTCCAAAGTATTGAGATAAGCAGAGCGAGAGACGTGAGAATTAGGGAGTGGATTGAGTGTGATGGATGACTTGGTGGGTAATATTCCTGACAGATGGATGAGAAATGAAAAGTTGTTGGTGCTGAAAAAACAAACTCACTAATGGTGATGATCACATCTGGATGGGATGATACCTGGCACATGTCAGTTACGGGGGAAAAAAAAAAAAAAAAAAAAAAAAAAAAAACCCCGAAAGACGCAGTGACTCCTTGACAACAGCTTGACAACTTCCCCAAAAAAACACCATCAGCATTGTCATTCAGGACCATGAAATAAGAGGCGATTTGGTGTATACACTTGTCTGCATATGTGTGAGTCAGCCGCTACAACTGTCTTCAGATGTTACAGTGCGATTATAATACCACTGAAGTACCAGAAAAAGACTCAGCAGATGCATCACGGGAGAAAGGACAGCCACCTCACACCCAACGCTCTTCAAACCCTCTCCCCTGGGAGCGCGTGTCAGCAGTTAGAATTACAGCAAAGGCAGTGCGGCAGATTTCCAGCACCTGGAATAATATTCGAAGACACATTTGCACAGTTTGCCTCAGAGTGGTGTTGTGTTGCATGCTAACAGCTATGGCCTCCACTCCATTTTTTGGTGTATTATACTTAGCTTATTGAGTTGTCATTTACGCCTGACCTGCTTTTTTACTCTGGCCGAAGAAGAGGACCAGAGGCACAGTGATGGGCGGGGGGGGGAGCAGGGGAGGCAAAGTAAATACATGGGGAATAACAGAAACTGTAGCCTTCTAAATAACTACTCTTCCAATGCCCCAAATTCATAATAATGTGGTCTGCACTGCGGATAAATAAAACACACCCCATTTTCTTGTTAGCATAGAAATGTGGGCCAGCTGGCAGTTTATTTATTTTTTTGTTGTTTTTTTTCTTCTTTTCTTATAGTGATCTGATTATTGTTTTTAGAGCTATAGCTGCTTCAGCTCTAGATGAATTGCAGCCCCCCATGTTCAACACCCCGCTCCATGACCTCAACCTCTCAATTTACACCGGGGGTTAAATCAGCCGGCCTGATGAGGGCCGTCATTAGTGCGGTGGGGTGCTGTGCGACGCTGGTACAGCAGTTGGCTTTTGCTTTATGCAGCGGTGGATGGGGGAGAAAAAAAAAAACCTGTTTGGCAGAAACTAGGTATTGCAGAGCGGCAGGGTTTGGAGACAGCCCGGTCTGAGGCAAATCCTGGGCATTGTTCTTAGATCAAAGAGAGAGAAAAATGGCCGTGTAATACGAGCTCAAATTAAATGGATGTTTTGTCTTTTTATGTGACAGCCTCAATTGTGGCCTTGAGTTTTGATGTTGGGTTGTTTTTTCAAGCGGCTCTGTTGTGCCTGGGTGACAGAGGGAGGAAGATAGAGGAGGGGGAAAGAGAAGAAGAAAAAAAAAGAGAGAGAGAGAGAGGCGGGAGACAGACAACCACATCCCTCTTCTGAAAATCCACAAGGACGCAGGGGGACCTATTCATAGCAATCACAAACACACATATCGCTAACCCCCGGCTTCATGCCTCCACATTGATCCGGCATCATAGATCCTTGATGATGCTGCGTGTGATGCACTGCGCTGTTCCTACCACTCGTCACTATTATCTGTCACGCTGATGCAACTTTAAATCAATAACCATCTTGGAGTCATTGACCTCCCCCCGCCACACACACTCACCACCACCACCACCACCACCACCAGCTCCACCACCAACACCAGCTCCTTCATCGAGTCAGTGAGCAGAATGGGTGCTGTCACTGCACAGACTGTGTGTGTGTGTGTGTGTGTGTGTGTGTGTGTGTGTGTGTGTGTGTGTGTGTGTGTGTGTGCGCGCGCGCACGGCGGCTATCTTTCTCCGCAAGCTTAGGTTACTTCAATAGCGGTCATTCTTTCCCTTTCCCCCTCAAAGCTCCCTGTATCCTCATTTCTGTCCTTCTCTTGATTAGAAGTACAGGGGGGGGGGGGGCAAGCATACAGTTAGGTGCTTTCACCTGCCCCACGAGGAGGGAGGGATGGGGGGGGATTTCAACACGACACAGGATCCGTTCCATCTGCTCGCCCCGCGCACCGCCACCCACTGTCCTCCTTCATCCTCTGCCTCCGCTGGCCATCTCACTGACGATTCTTTTATTCCTAGGATACCAGCTGCCGGTAAGGTGATAGGTGAAACACACACACACAGACGCACAGTTTTTGTAGGTGGGGATTGATGGCACATGGGCACTGGTACACTGGTACGGTGCTCACCGGAGAGCAGGCACAGGTATCCTGTAATCATGCCTGTTTGACCTTTCTGTAACCTATAATTAAGGAGGAAAAGAAAAAAAAAAAAAAGCATCATTTTCCACATTCTCCCTGTTTACTTAATGTCTTAACAAAGAGCTGCGTTGTTGGCAATCTCCTATGTAACCTGACCACGTTTTTTTTTTTTATTATTATTCCTCCTTCTTATTCAATAAGGGGGAACAGCTTGCAGCTTAGAGAGGACAAAAACAGGGCCAAATTGTACGACGCATGAATTTCTTTTGTAATCCTCCACCAATGTTTTTCTGCATTATTTTGACTTATTGGGCAGAAATACCAGAGGGAACAAACAAGCTGCACTGTTAAAGGGGCACAGGAGTGTCGAAAAACACAATTAACAAAGTGCCACTGCAAGCAGAGTGCTGGAGAGCTGTGACAGTGGGGACCAAAACAACCTGACGCCATTATCAAATTTCCCATTAGCTGCCCAAAATGGCTGCCCAGTCAACAACTGAGTAATGAGATCTAATAGGGCTGGAGCTTAAAATGAGACCTTAAGAGCACAAGGTGGATCTTGCCCCCGTGGTTTTTTTTTTTTTTCCTTTGTTTCATTTTTTTTCCGTTCGGGAATAGTGTCAAAGAGAAGGCAAAAATGAGGAAAGGATCAGAGAGGAGATACACTGTTCGCTAAGTGCACTCGAAGAAGTGCCTTGGAGGAGAGGACTATTTTACATGCGGATTAGTGTGCATATCGCCGTCATCAGACAGTGATATGGGGCCTTGATAGACTGTCTATCTTTGATGCCTTCTGAGGCACGTGGGGCCTTATCCCTTTCGCCTATCTTTTGTAACACGCTTCTCAAGCGCACATACACTGATCCAGCCCTTTTCGAGCTGCTTGAGATGGGGGAGATTGCATTGTAAGATGTTCGCGTCTGCGCGTGTCACCTTTTCTAAAGTGTGTCCTATGCCTTTCAAAGTTAATGCAAATAATCGGGACGGGCACGTGTCAGCGTGCAAACATGCTCTCAACACGCACACCTCGGGGGGGGGGGCGGCACGCGCGCTTCTCCCTTTAAACATCAGACGCAATTTCAAAGTATTTAATCTTTGAACGCCACAGACGAAACCCCACAGGTGTGCATGTTTAACGTTTCCAGAACAATCCCTTCCTTCGATCGTGAATGGCTGCATTGTGCGCCTCAGCTGCTTCATTTTGCATTCCTACGTCAGGCAAAATGAACACTGTCGGCTGGAAAAAAAAAAAAAAAAAAAAAGGCACCGCCTTTCCACTTTCCCCCTCAAATGCTATTAAAATTTTTGTTATGTTTTCCACTTTGCCCCCCTGGTGGAAATAACACATGGGGATTGTCTGGGTCTGAGCCAAACACACATAAATTTCAATATTAATTTGGTCGGCACCTCAGCAGCTTCGCCAGCTTCCTAATCTCCCGCCGCATATCTTCATTATCTGAAAATGTGCTTTCATCTTAATTCCATTTTCATCCATCAAATGTCGGGGAGGTTTGACCTTGCGTGATCTCGACAAAGATAGCAAGGTAGGGAGGGAGCGGGCGAGAGTGACAGAGACGGAGATAGGGGAGAGAGGGAAGAGGGAAGCTGGGAGATAAGGGGGCCGAGTTGAGATGATGAACGAGGATGGAGGGATGGGGAACATCACGGGGAGAAATGTGAGGGTGGGGGGGGGGGAGATATCTTCAATGCCAAGTTTCGAGGTCTGTTAAATTCGCGAGCACGTGTGTGAAGCAATTCCATTTCTCATAATTCTCATGTCACCCCAGCAGAGTGTAGCATGTTAGGGACTGCACATATCTCTTTCAGTTCCTCTCCTATCCCGCTGCTCTTTATTCATTCCTCCCCTCACTCACTCGCCTTGGGCTTATTCCATCCTCCTTCCTCCTCTCCCTTCTCATCGTCAGTTTATTTATCCTGACATTAGGGTTTAATTACTCATTTGTAATAATTGTTTGGCTCGTAATTGTCCTATGTTTCTGTTGTCAGGAACAGGTGGCGGCTGGGACCTGTAAGGGAAGTGTGCGTGAGAGTGTGTGTGTGGGTGTAGGTGTGCGTGTGTGGGGGTGTGCGTGTGTGTGTGTCTGCGTGTGAGACAGTGAGCGATACGATCAGGACATACAGTTGGCGTTCATTTCATCAAGGCATAGACGCGCCACCTGGTGGTACTATCCCGATGAAAGGAGGGAAGTGTGGGTGCTTCTGAAGATGACACACACACACACACACACACACACACACACACACACACAGGCGCACGGACAGGCGCTACAAACGCACACTTATCCTACGTGAATGATACATGCCTGCATGATCATAGTCAAATAGAATGCCTCATTAAGGGATAAGCTGGATATGCTCTCTAACCTCCCCCAATCTATCTCTCTCCTCTCTCTTTTTGGCTGTTTGGATGGCAGCCCTGATCCCCTAAATGCAGGTTATCTGTCATCAGTGACTCAGGATGGTAAATAAAGAATCATTTATCAGCCTGTCCCTTTCTCTGTCTCTTTCTCCCTCCCTTATCTCGGTCCTTTTCTTTCTTTATCCCTCTCTCCACAATCTGTCTATCCCTGTAGATCCTATCGCTGCATTTTTTTTTCTCCCCCTCTGTGGCGACATTAATTTCTTTAGATATAGCATCTGAAGGCTTCTAAAGCTTCCATCTGTGCTCGTATGGGACAGGTAGCAAAATAAGTGAGCTGCCGCGCGCCGTATCCGTAACAGCCGTCGCTCAGCTCTGGCATTTGGCCGCTTTGCGCCAACTTCGGGGGCTTCACTGATGCCATGTCATGCTTTCCGCTGACACCCGGACCTGTGTCACAACGAGCCAACGTTAGCGCCAGCCCCTGGCTCGTCACAAACTGACAGTAGTAGGCCGTTGGTCGGATGCAGTGCTGCCAGTGCTGTGATGGATCCCCACACACGACACCTAGCCCCCCCCCCTCCCCCTCCCCCCCCCACAATGCCAGAACTGGGAACCTAAGCTGATGGCAGGGTGACATGTGAAATGACATGACAATGCCAAAGCCATGAGACACACACAGACACGTTGACTTACACTCACAGATAGACAAGAGGCACTTGCACGCCTGAGTGCGCAGGGAGCGATTTTTTGCTCGATGCGCGCACGCACGTGCTCACGTGCACGCGCGCAATGAAAGGTAATGCAATTCAGATGTCAGTGGGCAAACAAAGGCGGAATTTGAAAAAAGTAGGAAATGCGACCTCGAGGTTTGCAGACAGACTGCATGTAAGCAACACCGGGGTCAGGGTTTGGTTGACAGTCATTCCCGACGTCTGCCAGCGCCCTGTGTCAGCAGCAGTGGCTCTAACGTGGCGACACAGGAGAAGGCCCCATCCATTCATAATGAGTGGATGTAACATAATTCGCGATTGACAGCCACGGATGTTGCTCTGGACATCTGCGAAAAAAGGTTTACCACAGCATGAACGGAAATACACGAGTCATTTGGTAAAGAATGACAGGCCTCCCTCTATTAATTATGAATCTTTCATTTATCCGCCCTTTCCGCCTTTTTAGCCTCATGCTATCAGCTACATGACACCGGGCTTGCGCTGAAGGTGTTCCTGCAGCCCAGCAGAAAAGCGGCAGAATCCCACAAAGGAGGTTATTTGTCAGCTTGAAGCTAATCCACTGCCACTCAACACCGACGCCGCTCAACCCATCTCCACCCCCAACCCATCAACCCGGAAAAAAAAAAAAAAACAACAAAAAAAAACCTTCTCCTTTGCCATTCAGAGCAGGTCAGGGGTTGGGCTAAGCTTCTGAAGATGTTCAAACGCATCCCCCCAGAATAGTATCTCTGTTACACCAGTGGCCTAATCCGCCACTTGAAGAGCAATTAAAAGTTTAGCCCAGACTTTAAGAAAGTAACCATGTGTGATCTTTTTTTTTTTTCCTCTCAATTTTTTTTTTTCTCTTCCTGCGGCTCTGTCTCTCTGGCTGCGTTCATGGGGTGCATGTTAATAGGAAAGTGGTAGCTGTGCCACTCTTCCAGAGGCATTCCAAACACACTGGGAAAAGAAAAGACAAAGGAGGGGATGTGGATGAAGGAAGAAAACGGAGCGTGGGATGGAAGGATCACCCACTTTTTTTTGTTTCCTCATCGTCTATTTCCTTTTTTTTTTGTTCCCTACTCTCCTTTCTTATACTCTCTCCAACTATTTGAATCTTTTTTTTCCCCCACTTCAATTCCCGCTTCCTTTTTCTCAATCCAAACTGGTTCCCAAGGCACGAGCTCTGAGACTAAGAATGTATCCCCCCCAGAGTTCCTTCAGAGGACTTTTTGTGCCTAGAAACAACTTTTTGTGGCAAAACCCCAACCATACAATTGTCAGAAGCATCAGGGAGTTCATGTTTTGGGTTTCCTGCCGTCTTTTTGGATTTAGTCTTTTCTTACCAGAGCACATATATTTATACAGCTATTTCTTCTGCCAAAGACTGCAATAAAGGGTCAGTAAAGACTCCAGAGAACGCCGGTCGACAAGCACTGAAGGACATTCAATTGATTGGTGTGCTGTTAGATCATAAAATGACCACATGGTAAAATGGAAGGGTAAACGATACTCTCACAATTTCAAAGATCGACAAGAGAGTGCTAATAGCTTCATCAGCTCTTAACGAGACTGTGTGCTGTGTTGCCCATAATGCCGGCACCTCCTGTGATAAAAGTATTTTAATGGTGTTTAAAAATGCTATAATCAAGCTTTGTACCCATGTGGATTGTTTGACCTCACAGCTATCTGACATCGTTTTAAATTAAAGATTGGCATTCAAATCTATCAATCTAATGTATCACTTACTATTTTCAAATCCACTATTGTGTGTACCGTGTGCACAGTTAAGGTGAGCCAGGATGCCCTTGTAAGCCTGGCTGTATAAAAGGATGTGAAAAAGCAACTTTAAAAAAAAAACTAAAAAAAAAACTCAGCAGCAGAACAAGAAGAAGAAGAAAAAAAAAAGCCTCTTTGCATCTTTGTTGACTCAGAAGATAATGTTGGAAAAATCAGACACTGAACTCGCAAGAGCCTCTTTTATCTCGGCTTTGTTTTTCTCTCTTTTCTCCTGGAGCCTTGGGTGTTCTTTGGAAATGTTACCCCGGCTTCTCCTCTTCATCTTGAGTGACCTGGGAGGAATGTGTGCGGAGGAGTGAAGTTTGAAGAAGACGGGGAACGCGAGGAAGTGAAGAGGAGCACTGGAGCTTGACAGGGCCAAAGCTATCAGTCAGGCTAGAACATGATACCTGAGACTCTGCAGGCGGTTGCACTAACAAAGCTGCAAGCCAACTACCCACAACTTACTGGGCCCTAAACGAAACCCTTTTTCAAATTCCCCTGGTCATTCACGGGGAACCTAACACACCTGAGAGACCGGCCACATTCGGCCTACCCTCTTGTTTTAGACTACCGAGGCCGGGCGGCATCAGCGTTCTGTGCTCGGCTTAGCCTGTAACATGGTAATTAAGTGCAACTGAGCAGCACCCAAATAGAACCTGAATCCACCCTGATCAGATTCCAATTGACTTCCAGTCAGACATTCACCTTGAGGGCATTTGTCTCATTTATCACTTCAGCATCGGTGTATCTCGTGATCTTTTTAATTCACAGTATGGGGCGCCTACAGCAAGCTTCACCCGCGTATGAGCTGTGATTGGGTTAAGCCGGGTTTAAGATCCCAGCAAGTATGTTGTTTGGTGTAGCGTGGCCATTTGGCACTTTCTGTGTGTCTCGAGTGGCGTATCACAGGTCACTGTCTGGTTGCCCATTAAAAATGAAACATGGCTTCTTAATTACAGACCGGCTTTTTTGGCAATCATGGCCATACTCGTGTGTCACTCCCTTCCTCTCACTCTCTGCGAGTCTCTTTGTCCCCCCCCCCCCCGCTTCAACTGGCCTCTTTATCCTTCTTTCCATCTCCCTTACTCATACTCTCTCCCCCTGTATCCCTCCATCTCTCTTGGTTGACTGCAATAAGACACTGGCCCAGCAGTCTATGTTTGCTCCCCTCGCCCCAAGTCCAGCACAGCCACAATTACTTCCTGTGGTTCACGGTAGTGGGTCACTGCCATCCGCCAAAGGTATTTACAGCTGAAATTACACACACTGTGTTTTCCGACCAGACCTACCTCCGTCGTTCCATTATCCTTCACTCTGTCCAGAGGCTGAACGTGGGCTTGATTATAAATCCAGACACCCAGAGAGAACGGGTTCAAAAGTACTCCTCAACGGATGAGGAGTCCCAGTAGAGCATAAACAAGCCACCGTTGTCTGTTCTGTACATGTATTGTATCATATGAGCATTAATGAGTGACATTAGGCATGCGAAATGGATGAGAGCTTTTAAGGAAATACTTGACATTAAAGCTACTGTAGCGCCTGAAGTAATGTGCCTTGACGTGCTTTCAACTAGCGTCACTGATCTGAACAATTCCGACGTTTCATGCAAAGGCAGAGCGCTCTACTTTCTAAACAATGTGTTACCCATTGAAGGTTTGCTGGGAGACAAAAGCAGACATAAGGCTCAAACAGAGTGCTGCTGACAGCGACTCAACGTTTAGTTTTGGGGGAGGAAATGAAAATCAAATCCAAGAGGTCACACATTATTGACATGAGTGGCACGGTCCTGTTTTTATTGGCTCCGGCTCCACTTGAGTCAGGCAGCCCATGTGTTTTCCCTTTAGCATCCAGGAAATAGGCCGGGCCGACCTTCGGCCAGAGCTCCCTATAAACCTGTGGCTTGTTTGCATTGTTCACTTTTTGGGATGACGGATTTGCTCAATCACCCGTGGCTGTCACAGCTGGCTTTCAATCACAGGCACACCCCAAAGAGGCCCTCCGCTGTCGGGACCCAAAAAAAAGGGTCCCAGCATCTGGTAAAGATAAAGCAAACTAGTGCTAACTTGCAATAAAAGCCATACATTGGCCACTCTGGCAGGGCACAGCAGGAGGTTTACTTTATGCATGAGTATATGTGTGTAAATTTTAAATCGATGAGGTTTTGTTTTGTCATGCTTTAAATCATCAATCACATAATAGACAGTCAATAAACTGAATTGGCTCCAAAGTTTTTTTTTAAAAAAATAAAGTGGCTCACAGTTTAAATTAATTGGAGCTTGAGTCATGACATTCCAGTGCGTTTGTGTATGCCCGTGTGCTAGTGTTTCGGGGCTCGGCCGCTGCTAGATTGATTGGCAGCAGAGTGGACCACGAGGGCAGGAGGTCAGGCTAGGAGGTAGAGGGACCGGCATCAAAGGGCATGTACTCAGCCAGGCTTAACAAACGTACCGCATCTGAAAATGGCCAGTATCTGATGCGAAGGGGTCAACTCTGTGCCATATGACAGCACGGACGGACAGCGAAGGGAGCACTTTCGCTGTTAACACCCATGGCCTGCTTTTATGTCTCGCAATGTAAAATCCCCCTTGCCATCGCTCATGCATTAAAGTATCCTTCCGGGCAGCAAAACCCTCTGCTATCAACCCTGATAGTGTGTGTGTGTGTGTGTGTGTGTGTGTGTGTGTGTGCACGGGAGATAATTTTGTTAATTTTTCCCTGTGGTTTGGCCATGTGACAAGCCCCATAATTGTCATCTCTTTAAATACTTGAGAAAGAGAGAGAGAGAGAGAAAAAAAAGCATTGGTTTTGAAGCCATATGTTATTTCACATGGCATGCTGGACAATTCATTTTTCCTCGCCGGCGACTACTGAGACACACACCTAAACATACTCGCACAAATATAAGGGAAAAATGAGTAAGAAAGAATCGCTTTTTATTTTATTCATTTATTTAAAAGACACAGAATGAAGGGAGCGAAGGTCGCTGTGCAGACGGCGGTTGCTGCAGATTCTAATCCAAAGCCTCCGGCGATCTCTGCATGAACTCCATTTCTGGTCTGCAAACAAATTAGCTTTTTTTTCCCTCTCGTCTATCTCGCTCTCCCTCCAGTGAAAAATACAGGGAAATTCAGGTGAATAAAATCTATTTGTTCATTTAACTTTTTTTTTCTTCCCGTCAGCTTCTTTTCTCTTTCCCAAACTCAATTTTCCCTCTGTGCGCGCTTGCTGGAGTGTTTCTTTTCTTTGCAGCGGTCGCGCCAGCAATTCATTAGGCAACAGTTGTTTAATTTGTGTCATTAGAAAACCGTGTTTCCCAAGGAGTATGGCACGCCACTAAATCTGATCCAGACAAAGTACTTTTTTTTGCGACCACATACAAGCTGTGGGATTTGTCAATGCACACCTCACATGGAACAAGTGTGTCGGAGAAATAGAGTTAAAACAAACAAACAAAAAAACATAAAAAAAACATGGTAAAATATATTAACAAGTCTTTAAGTGTTATTACACTTATAGAGAGCAGTTTTCCTTCTGGGCCCCGGTTTTAATTATGCAACAAATGTTTGACTATCCAAGTGAATTTTGCATGAATATTTATACCAATTCATTTGTTGAGTGTTGATTGTAATTACATGGAAACATGATTTATTGCCAAGATTGCTGTGTTAGCCAGCCAGCCAGAGAAAGAGAACCAGGGAGGAAATATATAAATAAATGCAAATTTTTGTTCTACACAGACACACGCAGCAAAAGAAAGCCATTTTTTTTTTTCCCAGTGGCTTGTGGGAAATTTCATTATCAAAAAGAGAATCTTTCACAGTATGTGTCAGGCAGAGACCCAGAGGTGCTTACAGTAAGTGTCTCAAGATGACAAAATAACAAAGAGGCTCACCTTTATAAGGTGACCTGTCAACACCTGCTGAGAAAGTTCCCTGTATGTGTGTGTCTTTACGCTTCACTTGTCCCCTTTTCTGAAGATGTAGACATACCATCACGCATACCAAATATCTGCTGACACCCTAAGAGCTCAACATGATGTTTTGGCATCTGCCTCTCGGATCAGATGGCAGCGTTAGATGGGTTATGGTCAGATGTACAAATTAAAAGATGCAGTTATTGATCACAGGAGCTGATAACAGATTTCACTTCATCGGGTGAGACAACTGGGGAGCGCGTGGAAGCAGAGGGAGGGAGAAAGAGAAAACGTTTGAGTAATGGCCCTCTGTCCCGTTTAATATTCTCATGATGGTGCGAGGAAACAAGGAGGATAGAGGGAGCGGAGGGGGGAGCACGCGATGAGGTCCAAGCGAGGGGCTGGGTGAGAAGATGCGAAGCAACAGAGGCCAGCTCTGACTGTGTTTGTATCTAATTAATGAATGGCATTAGCCATTTGTTATGCCATTTATTCTGGTAATGACCAAGCCTGATCTTTCATTCCTCGCCTCATGCTCATTCTCCCTCTTTCATCCCCTTCTCTCTGCCATTACCTTTGTACAACACTCAGACAGGGATTGAGAGATGAAGAGGGAGGAGGGGAAACGGACTGAGACAGTGGGAAAGAGGCCTCGGCTTTAATGACATGCTCTGTTACTGCTTAACTCAGGACACTGCTCAATAATGCGTTAGAGCAGGCTACACATATTGACAGCGTGAACCCACGGCTCATCCAGCAGAGCCTTTTGTGTGCGCGCACGTGTTCACGTGCAGTTGAGTAGCTGCGCCCGGCCCGTGTGTGCCCTTGTCTTTGCGTTTGTGCTTTCGCTCTGTGGCGTCAAATCAGACCTCCCGCAGAGCCGAGCGCTCGTTCACCTTGTCCTCTTTTTAGTGGGCAAAACAGCAAGTGGATGAGGCTGGTGCATTCCTCCCCCCCTTAGTTGTATTTAACACGCAGGTTTTGCCAGCTGCCATTTCTGCTTGGTCCCCTGAGCTTCAAGCGAGCTGAGTGAAAGCCTTCCTTTGTACAGCCTCCTCTATGTCCCCAGTACAAGGTCTTCCTATTGAAAGTTTTCAGGGTGAGAGAAAGGCAGAACGCTGTTTGTGGTAATAAAAGGTCTTTGTTGGCTATTGTGATGGGGCAGATTAGGTTAGGTGTCTCATTTTTGAGGTCAGGAAAGTGACATCACAGCAAGCCTGGAGATGCAAGTCAGACCCAATAGTTTGTACGCTTCTACGACTCCTGCTGGCTCCACCAATTAAAGCATACAGTCCTCACCCTTGCCCCCTTTTCTCCTAACCTATTTCTCTACCACCCTGACCCGAAATCCCCCTTCCAAAATCTAGAGGATCCAATTCCCTAGCTGTCAAAAAAAAAAGAAAAAAAAAGTAAAAGCAAAAAGTAAAACCGTCCCTTTTATAGTGACCCCCGGCCGTTTGGTTTCTCTTGTAGCCGTTTCGCCGAGTGACCTTCTCGGTGGTGAGCCAGCCCCAGGACCCTCACCAGCAGGGATCGCTGCAGAGCTGCTACGACAGCGGCCTGGACGAGTCGGAGACGCCCAGCAGCAAGAGTTCATCGGGCCCCCGGCTGGGTGCCCTGCCCCTCCCCGAGGACAGCTACGAGAGGACAACGCCGGATGGCAGTGTCGGTGAGGCAGAGCACATGGAAAATGGTAGGGGCAAACACTGAAAGGAGATTAAGATACGTTAACGTTAAGATACAGGAAACACACACTCACATACTGCCTAGAGCATTCATGTAGCACGCCCGATAGTAGACAGTCTCACAAACATACAAAACATGCCAGGTTCTGGTCCTTTTTAATATTTATCATCAAGTAGATATTTCTTTAGGCCTTTTTGACCTGAAGAGTTTTGGCAATGCTCAGTTAGTTCTGTAGTGTATCAGGTGTGATGTGGTGGTGAGGTTGTGATGTAGTAGGTGTTGCAACTTTTATTAAAGCTTCCACGAATGTACATCATGTGAAGACGAGGTCTGGGATTTATTATAAAACCGATGTTTCTCTTTCAGAAACGTCGGGCTTATTTGATCAAAGGGGCTACACGGGGGAATATATGTAACACCTTTTGAGATCGTCTTTCTCATTGTAGTTTTGCAGCTCTTTTGGACTTCTTTACAATTCCTGTTGAATTTCATTTGTCATCTAGGTTTCAACATGACTGGGGATAGATTTTTTTTTTTTTTTACAAGATCTCTATATCTTTCCCTGTGTTCTCTGAGATTAAGTAAAGGAGGAGTAACAATGGGGGGTTAATACCCAACTTGAATAGTGTTGAAACTATACAGATAGCTGCTGTAGCCCACTGACTTGCAATGTGTGTTTGGCTTGACGCCCTTCTGAAGGAGTTCATTTTTTCTACAATTGAGAGATAGAAGCGATGTTCTGGAGGCTGTAATGTGAAACGACTGCAGTCTGGAGAGAGTGAGTGGGAGCAATGGAAAGCAATGGAGCCTATTGTAAAGGCAGTCCCTAGATACAGTACTGAATCTTCCCTTGCAGAACCTTCACACAGCTAGCCTGAGCTAGTTTCCTACCAAGGCTACAATATGTGTGAGTGTGTGTGTGAGTGTGTGTGTGTGTGTATCTGGGTGTGCAGTGAGAGATGGGGGTAATGGTCCCATTCATAGTCTAGGAGTCTGAGGCGATGCTTAACAAGGAGTAGCTGTCTTGAGAGTGCTAAGCCTAAGTGCAGAGGCTTCCCCACTGCAGCTTAGGATAAGGATATTCAAATGGCTTAAAGATTCACATCCTCTCTTTTTGAGATGGAGTTTGTTTCGCAGATGATGTCTTAACTTATATCAGATCAATGTAGTCAATATAATTAAATGCCTGCATAACAAGATGGCTACACCTTGAGGGAATAACTGAGATGATTGTGTCGGCTTGCAGCCACCCTAACAGCAGATAGAAAGTCAGGTGAATCAGACAGATATGCACATCAGTTGGACAGGTGTCCACGGTGAGCTTTCCCAAATTTCCGCCGCAATGCCGATTAAAAAGGATTTGAAACACTTGTGCGTGAGTGGATAGGGCTACCTCGCGGATATTTAAAATCTCCTTTTTCAGACAATAGGCACCCATTTTCTGGCCAAATTAGACCCAATTAAAAGTCTCATTTCAATTTGGTCTCTGTTTAAAGTAATTGGACAGGGACGGCCGATAGCAGACAACCCAGTTAGATCTAAAGTGTGATCAGCCTGTCAATCAAATTCACCTTGAGAACAAAAACAGCATAAATAGTGAAACAAATTAATTCAAATGGAATATTGAATACCAACAAAAAGCTCATACATCATAAAATATCGGCCAGTGTGAAATATTTTACAATTACCACATTGACCAAAAATATATGGCAGTATAATCCTCATCAATTTTGGTTTCAGTTCAGTGCACATGTGTTGTTAATTCTCCTTTTCCACCATTTCAGAGGGTACTATTGCAAAGTATACTGGCGCTTCAGAGGAGATTTGTTGGAGGAATGGACTCAAGGTCAATTCATGAACCAGTCTCCGTCCAAGAGAAACAACATGCTCTGCTGCTGCTCGCTATCTTTAGTGAAATCAGCTGAACTGGTCTGTGCGTATGTGCGTGTGTGTGTGTGTGTGTGTGTGTGTGTGTGCGGATGGAAAGCAGCTGCACAAGTGAGATTGGAAGTCAGTGAGTGCATGTGAATATTTGCCTGTTTTGTTCAACAAATTGTTTTCAATCTCAATATCAGTATCAACATCTGAATCTCACATCTTGGCAGCATATTTATACAATTCTTGAGTTCTTACAGTTTGTACTCCGAGGCTACGAGGCGATATTATCTGGATGCCGGCAGGCGGCAGGGTGGCCTTGCGGTCTGAGAGACTGTAATTGGTCTTAGGTCCTGCCATTCAATCCCAGAAGAAAGCAGCTATATGTTTACTTTCCTTGAGGAAGACTTGAGCACCCGCTTGCGTACTTAATGTTAGGTCACTCTGGAGAAGGGCATCAGCTAAATACCTAAGTGTAAAGTGAATGCAATCATCTAAGGTTAGGGCAAATATTGGCAAACTGCTCCGGCCTCTTGGGGGACGCTAACTACAGTCATTAGCACTCCCCCTCGTGTTGTAGCCAGAGCGCACACAGACACCATCAGTAATGCACTGGCTCCATAAGAAGCCCCAGCCCTTTAAGGAAATTAGGGAGTTACGAGGAAAGGGGGAGAACAAAAGTTAGCAGATGGCTTGCCGTGGTCCTCAGTGCTGGCATGGGCATCATTAGGGCGAGGTAATTTGAGGGATTTACGTGTGTAATGCGACGGTGATTCGTGGCGAGGGTCTGTGTTTTTTTTTTGTTTTTTTTTTGTCCAGTGGAAGGTCAGAATGTGTGTTGGTTCGATTTGAGGTGTGTGTGTGTGTGTGTGTGTGTAGATGAAAGAACAATAACGGCTGGAGTCAGTTCAAGACTATGGAAGCCTCACCCTTGGGGGTGGAAGCATGAGTGTCGGTTTGAAAACCTTGAATCGGAGGATGTGATTTTTGCTCGGCTTCTGGACAGAGGTTAACGTCCCCTTTTTTTTGATCCCGTGCGTTTTTCAGCTCTGCCTCTGACTTTTTTGTCGATCGATGGTCACACAAAACGCGCTGTGGCACAATCGTCCTCCACGGCGGCGGCGGCTGCCCGTCTGTCTGACACACATGAATGCACGCGAGCTCTGCCCCCCAACACACACACACACACACACACACACACATATGCAGGCATCCGTACTAACACGGACCCAGACAAACGCACGTGAAGGCAACACAAAGACACAAAGTCTGTTTCCACTCTCTGCCTCCTGCTCCTCAGCCTCCCCTTTCTTTCCACCCTGCACAGATGTGCCGAGGGACAGTGTTTTCGTTTCCTCATCTCCTTCATCAAGGTCAGGTTTCGAACTTTATTATTTTCTATTGGTTGACTTCTTTCCACGGGGAGTGTCAAAAGAGGGGGGGGGGGGGGGGAGAGAGAAAAACAACCTCTCCATCCAAGGCAGATTCTTCCAGAACCGACTGAAAACAGGGAGTGTCGGGGTCACCGTGGGAATTCGAACATATTCTTGACCCATTCCACACCGCACAAACTATCAGACAAGCCTCCTCGGTAGTTTCTTCTTCATAGACTTCGTTCCAGCAGACAGTCAGAAGCTGCACGTCAGGAACCTACGAGAATTCTGCTGCATCTTTACAGATGTTCCTGAATTTGTTCAGTAGAACGGCGCACAAAGGACTCAATTTGTAGTCTTTAGCTACCTTTTCATGACAACGAATACATCAGTTTTACCCTAATTCCTGAACAGCACATAGCTCCGTATATTGTTCATCTATGGCATTTGGCACATTTCATGAAGTCTTGATCTTTTTGATGCACAGCTGGGTCCCTCACTTATTCATAAGCTTACCCCGGTACTCATCAGATATTCATAAACGCTGAGTGTTTGGAGTCAAACACCCGATTAGGCTGTTATGGATGTCAGAGAGCTCTTCCAGATGTACGGTGTTATCGGTGGGTCAAAGACTCGTGCTCTATTATTGATCTCCACATTGCCAGGGGGGCCGTGGAGTTTTCAATTCTTACCGTGTTAGTTCAAGTACACCTCAAAATAACATGCTACCACGTTGCCCTTTCATCACGAGTGAGGTGTCTGAGGTGTGCAAAGTGTTTTCATGTGAAACCTCAGCGCGAATCCGAACAGCTCCTGGCACTGAAGATGTAATATCATTGTTCAGTACGTCAGGGCAGCGATGCGGTGTGCTCTGCTTGTTGCTGTAGGTCACGCTGCCAATGATCTATCCTGTTTGGGCCATAGCATGAATCATTATGTTTTTTGTTTTTTTTTTTGGTCTGTTTTTTTGTACAGAAAAAAATGTGTTTGACCTGATTTCACTTCCTTGTATTCAACCCTGAGTTAATACAACATGATGTCCTCTGCTGCCAGTTTACACTTTTTGAGTTTAAGGAGGAAAACTTTCCTGAAAAAGGACAATTTTTTCCATATTGCAGGGTTTTTTTTTTATGCCTTATGATGATTACCAACAGACAGGAGGCTATACATTAGTTTACTCAACTTTTTATTTACCGCTACATCACTGAGAGCATCTCGCAGAGGCTGATGCCTGATTTTGTTTATGCTGGCTGCTAAGACAGATGAATAGTGCAAATTTATTGTAGCCTTTAAGAGAGTAATAGCACGGCCTACTGGCTGTTAACGTTAGCATTCCTCCCACGTTTCTGGGCTTTGGCTGCCAGACAACCAACCCCCAGCACGCGCACACACACACACACACACACACACACACACACACACACACACACACACACACACCAGACTCTATCTCTCTCCTGTCTCTCCTGCTGAGAAGTCTTGGGGTACCACCGTTGGATTACAAACGTCATCATTTAGTGTTGGCTTGCTGGCCCAATAGAGAGGACAGACAAGTGGCACATCACAGCAGTTAACAGTCACACACACTGTCTGAGCCTCTGCTAACACACACACACACACACGCTCAAAACAAATGCACAACTCCACACAGGGAAATGCACATGTTAAGCAAGTGCACACATGCTCAGTCACATAACAAAACATAAGCTCCAGCAGTCTCTCCCTTTCACACACACGAACACCCACACCCACACACACACCCACACACACACACACACTCCTCATCCAGCACAATGAGGCACTGCATCATTTTCCAGCTCTGTGAAGCACCTCACTAGATCACTTCATTGTTGTTGCGTTCTCTCTATTTACGAGGCTTTGCCCGTTGGAATGCTGCTTAGCCTGGTTAATAATGTGCATGTGTGTGTGCGTGTGTTTGTGTGTAACTCTGTTCATTAGGCAAGCCCAATTGTAGGGCCAGATGGCAAAGCGAGTTTGTTTAATTAAAACCATTCATATTTCAAGAGCGGAGCGGCAGCAGCGCTGGTCTTAGGTCTGATTTCCCTCAACTTGGTGGAGGGATGGGAGTATGTGTGTGTGTGTGTGTGTGTGTGTGTGTGTGCGTGTGTGCTGCGTGCCCATCCCCACCCGGTCGAGAGCAGTGTAGTGAAAAATCACCCAGCGGAAAGCACTCACGCTATCAATCAGCATGTTACACACGCTCCCCCCCCCCCCCCCCACATCGCCCTCCCTAAGGTCACAGTCCTTGTGTGCACATGAGTAAAAAACAGTAATTTGAAAATTAAACTCAGGACGGAAATGAAAGAAATAATAATCAGCTACTTCTTAAAAAAAAAAAAAAAATGTGTAAAGGGCTTTGGATGAGAGCACATTTTGCAGCAGGGTTTGTATTGTGTCTGGGTGCCTGGAGTCCTATCCCATGTGTCTCTCATTCATTTCCATCTGTCCCTTACCCCACGCCCCCGATTTCTTTTCGTGATATCCTCGGGCAAGGCGACAGCAAGGGAGACAGAAAGAACAAGAGGACCTGGTGAGATGATGTGAGAGAAAGCACAGAGGGGAAGGTAAAGAGAGGGAGGCACGGCGAGGCAGAGCAAATGAGTAACACACCGCACCGGAGCCCAGAAAATGGATCGAAGGATGGTGGGTTGGAGAGAGACCAGGAGATAGAGAGAAAATTAATATATAAAAAAAAAAAAAAAAAACAGGGGAGAGGTAGAGAATGCGAAACAGAAGGAAAGAGTGAGGGGTGGGGTTACACGCATGGAGAAGTTGCCAGCAGGGAGTGGCGCTTGACAGAGAGGTGATTGATCGCTGCTCAGCCAGAGCAGGCAGGTATTCAAATCCTACCCCAGTGTCACATCCGCAGTCCTGTCTTCCTCTGTGTCTCTCCACATGGGCACACATGGACTGTAAAGCCCACCCAGCGTAGTCCTGAATCCCGCAACTCACCCCACTGACAGAACGAAGCTTGAGGAATACCTGCCCTTAACATGAAGGAGCGAGACCCTAGGAACTTGTGGGGAAAGCACAGACCGCTCATTTGTGTTTCCTGTAAAAGGATCAGCTCACCCAAATTGCAAAAGAAGGTTTTTTTCTCATTTAATTGCTTTGTATTTTTGGGTCGTAAGATAAATCCGAAGGGTCACAAGATGATTAACAGGGTAAAAGAGTAGGGGGAAAATACTCATATTTCTGAACATTGTTTCTTTTTTGGGGGTGTGAATTACAAATTTTACCTCTTCAGGCCTCCAAAAACAAGCAAACAAAAGTGATCTTAGAAGGAAGACTATATTTTTGGTTGAATTGATGTATGCAACCCGTGACAAGGGGTCCCGACTAAACATAGCTTTAAGGTATCAATTTAAAAGGTTTGGAACCAGAGTAAGAGTAACAATTTTAGGCGTAGGTTTTCAATGTTTGGGTGGAGGCCCACTTTTTGTAACTTTGGATGGACTGACCATTTAAATCAAATTAATAATGTAGAAAGAGGGGAGGAGAAAGAGGAATGTAGTTACATGCCAGACTTGAAACAACTGAGGTGCAAATTACAAATCTTCAAACAAATTGGAATAGAATTGTTTAAAATGGATGTTGCGCTCCTAATACTACACTCGATGCAATGTGAGTTACAGAGGAGACCGCCAAAAATAAACAAGAACTGATGTATGTATGCCGCGTGCACGCGCACGCGCACACATATTGTGGATAATGGAATTGTTGCTGTGGTGCTTTGTGTAGCTAGAGGCGGACTGACACCCACTCCTGACAGAGATTAAAAAAGCCATTCAGCTGGCTTACAAACACTGATACACAGAGAAGCATCACATGGCCATGACGGCCGCGATTTTGAGAGAGAAAAAGTGCAGCCACTCTTATATTGCGCTCAAGACTGTGCACGTACAGAGTATGAGCCATTCTTACACAAAATAGGCAGTAAATGTTTTAAAAGGTGTTACCACCAAGTACTTGCAATAAAAGGCGGCCATATTGTTTCAGAGAGAATACGTGTGTCGATATTCACTTAAAAAGATAGTTGTCTGTTATTTTTGTCTGTTATATTGTCTTCTGCGGTGTGGATGCACGGTTGATAAAGCGCAATCCAGCACTCGCAGGAGAAAGGAGAAGGAGAGCAGAATGGCTTTTCATGGCACTGCAGAGACATGACTGTATTTTCAATGAGGGCCTACAGTCATAGACACCATGTGCATTTTCTGCCTTTTTAGGTGCAACGAAGCGGTGACTAGCAATTTGGCTTGTCTCCAAATGGCACGGGCATTTGTTATGTTTGGAATAAAATCTCGTTCCCGACAGCTGTTAATTTGGAATGCACCTAGCTCCTTTTTATTTTTTTTCTTCTCCCCACACCTTTCTCACGATATCATCACTCCTTGGCTAGGGTATGCATGTCAGGTGTAGTGTTTGGGGGGGGGGGGGGGGGAACTGGTGGGGCGGTCTTCAATGAAGACAATTAAACACCTCCGAGGCACTCAGCCAAAGCCTCCCGCCCTCCACTCCCTCCTTCCGGGCACTCTGTCTTCTGCTTGTTTTCCCTCCCCCCCCCACCCCCTCTCCTTCCCACCCCCTCCCCCCGGATCTCCCCCTCCTCCTCCGACTCCACCTGGTCTTCCTTCTCTTTCTAACTTTCCTCTCTTTTGTCAAAAAAAAAAAAAAAAAGCAAGTTAGGATTCTGTGCATGATCGTAAAGAAGGTGAGGCGAAACAGGTTGTGCAGAGCGAAGGGAGCACATTTGCTGGTGCATGCTGGAGCATCAGGTGTGCGGCACTGGGACACAGTGGGTGCCATGTCTCTGCCAGTGTGAAGTCTATAGCATGGGGAGGGGTTGGCTGCAAGGGATGCCAATAATCGTACCCGCCGACTGCAAATGTTTGTTTGTTATTTGTATATTTTCTGATCCTTCAACATGGGCTCGAGCACCCGAAGAGGATCGCTGCAAGCGTGCGTATGTACTGTATGTGCATATGCTGCAGCATGACGACTTCGCACCAGGAGCATATCTGAGAGGAACACTGAGCAAGCCAAAGAATGAAGGCACTCTTTTTTTTTTTTTTCTCGCCTCAGGGAATTTGTTGAAAAGGCACAAACAAACAGAATTCAGAAAAACACATTCAGGTGTTCACACATTCTGTAGGCCGACACCAAGCTGGGGCCGCTCATGCATTCATTCATGCATTCGCCAAACATACTATACTTTATGTGCAAACACTGTCTCTCACTACCCCCTCCTCATACAGTATCTCACAGTTAAGGCACACGCAGAAATCCATGCATAATAACTCTGCTTTTCTCCCGATGAACACATTCTTTCTACGCGTCTGAAAAACTTGCAGACAATTAAATTTTGCGCACAAGGAATGCTGCGCTGATTATAAAACACATCACATTTGTATGATTACCGAACTTTCCGAGAAATCACAAAAGGTGAACATGTTTAGCCAAACCCAACTGAACCAACAGGAACCAGATGTAACCTGCTTACAGTCAATATGCAGAAATGTGTTTGTTTTAGTGAAGGTTTGCCAAAATTGGTAAGAGATATCCTTGTGTTTCTGAGTGTGTGTGTGTGTGTGTGTATGCTTCAGTTTGAATATAAGCAGTGACACTCTGTTTGACCTTTAAGGTAGGAATTGCAAATTGTGTACATTTTTCTGGCTGTGTTTGTGCACGAGCTGACGCATGCATGTTGTAGCCCTTTCTCTGTTTATCTTACACATTATGTATGTGTGGCATCTGAGCCGCCAGCAGCTTGACCTTCGACATTCCCGATACTTCGCACTGAGCTTTTTCGGCCGCCCACAACTTTGTCCCCAACACTAATTTAAACTGGTGAATAACAAAAAAAAAATATACCTGCAAACTTTCTTCTTGTTTTGGTGGCTTTCTTTTGTCCCTGTCTGGGTTCACCCACGTGTGCCTATTTACAGAACAGCTTGCTGTGCCACATCTCCAGCAGGCATGGCTGTATACTGGCATTCCTTCTGGGAAGGGATTTTGTCAGGAAACTCCTCACTCTGCCAGCAGCGTCGGCTGCTACCACTAATTGATACCAATTAGGTTGTATTATTTAGGAATTTGACATCATGTTCGTCTTTAATCGGGGTGGTTTGATGACTCAGAGACACAGCTAAATGCTGTTAAACTGTCAAAACACAGGCAAACAAATGCTTGCTTTGCTGCAGGCATTATGCGGAATGCTAATGATAATCAGTGTGTGTGTGTGTTTCAGCGTGAGGAGATGGTCTCAGTGTGTCGCGTGAGCTACACGGGGGTGGTACAGTAGCTGAATATACACTGTGAAACATCCCTGCACTCCTGTGTAACCCAACAGGGTCACATCACTGTCTTTATATCAAATTAAAATACTTTAGAATTAATAATAATAAAGGCATGGCTCTGGGAATGCCATGATGTTGTTCCACTAGTATTTACATTGACATTAAAATGCACTTTAGAATTAATAATTAATTAATTAATTGAAGTCTAATGTTATTCTTCTCTTTAACCTTTTTACAAATGTAACACATTAACGTTTACTCAGAGTACATTTTAACCGACTTACTTTTTACTTTTAGCTGGATACATTTTTACAGAGCTAATTTTACTGCAGCAACATTTCTGTAGAGTAAGGGTACAATTCTCCAGTACTCTTTCCTTCCATGCTTAATTGATCGGCCTGAATTAATAGACTAGCAATATAGTTGCTGAATTCCTATCTGTCAATCGATTAATCAGATTATTGACAAATCATTGCAGCTCTAAATACATCTAGGCTACTCCAGTGAAATGCCATTAGCTGATGAAGGCCATGCAACGTGGCTAAAAGCCTACAAGAAATATAGTATGTGGACATTGACCTTAATGCTATGTCTTGGATCTACCTGTAAATATTTTTTAATATATATATATATATATATATATATATATATATATATATATATATATATATCATTACATATGAGTACAGCCATGTTATACTGTGTCATTTATAAACTTTGAATTAATCAACACTTAAAAATGTCTGCTTACCAGTAGACTGTTGTTTGTTCTAAACCACAACTGTTGTACACTGCTTATAAATGCTAAATGGGGTGGGGTTAATGCAAAGTGTTATCTTGGCCAAGTGCTTTGCAGAAAGTGGTGCTGATCAATACCGACTGCTGAAGAAAATGTGTGTGTGTTCAAGCTTGCATGTTCAGTATAGCCGGGTGTGTGTGTGTGTGTGTGTGTACACATGCCCGCACATGTGTATGAATCCGAGCGGAGATGCATCATACTCTCGGTGGTGCAACAAGACTACTGCGGCCCACCAGAACTTATTTTTACTTCCCTCCTTCCTGTCCCTCTCTCTCTCTCTCTCTCGCCCCTCCGCTCTCCGCTTTATAAAAATAGATGAAAGCATGTAACAATGGAAGACGGGGGTAATCCTCCCGCTCTCTCTCCCTCGCTCGCTCGCCTTCTCTCTTTGAGGACACAGTAAATGTGTCTCATATGCAGGGAGGGTGGGGAGGGGAGGAAGGGAAGGATTGAAATGAAAAGCTAACACAGTTAATAGTAGGAGGCTCTCCGGCCTCCCCGTGGCAGAGCCATGTTAGAGGTCTCCAAGTGGCACACACTGCAACCTTTGACACTGGGGATGCTGGAGGGTTTCATTATATGAAACACACACACACACACACACACACACACACACACACATTCTGATACAGACAGATGGCTTTGACAAAACTCACTCACAAAAACCTCCTTATACAGCTGCATGCAATGCATGCACACATGTGCACACTCCATTCACCTGGAGGGACAATATCCTTCTTAGTTCCCCTAGCTGAGGAATTTAATTATTTTCTTTTTCTCTTCCTTGCCGGACACAATTACTCAGGGTCACATATGCATTAGTGAAAAAAAATCCCTTTCCAAAGTAGATGTCTGATTTATACTTTTTCTATTTCAGGGGGGGAAAAAAAAGAATGCTTGTTATTCGCCTTACCCTGAACAATCCCTCTGTGGTTCTCTCAGAAGTCTGAAGAGAACAGGGGGAGGGTTTCGTCCGAGCCGACACAGAGAGTTGTGAGTGACTTAATGTGTTTCTAGGAGAGACTTTTTACAAAGGCTCGTCCATTTAGTTCATCGAACCAGTTTCCCTGGCGACTGCGAGGCAAGAAATTCACATAACGGTCAGCATTAGCACCATACATGTTTTATGAAGGCCGAGAGCTCACCCTACTTACGGCAAACACTCTCTGAACCATTCACACGGCCGTGAAATTGGTGCGGCATGTGTGCGTTAAGAGGAGGAAATTGTGTATGTATGCCTGTGTGTGTGTGCTGCTAATATTTGCACTCTCCCTGCTTTTCTCTTGTGAGTGTGGAGCTGCTTGCTTATGCATTGTTGACCCATTTAAGGGCTTATTGTGCCGTCTCTTGCAGCTCACAATGTGAACCGTTTATTCCTATCCATACAGCACCTGCATAGAGCCACATAAAAGAAAAAAAGTATTTAGATGGTTTTTCTAACAAGAAAATACTCTTTTGTTAGTTTGTCTCTCTTCATTTTTCATAAATACATTATCTCCCTCATTCTTTCTTTCCCTTATCACCCCGTCCCAGAGCATTGAATACATTGCCGGGGTTTGTCATGGAATAAAACAACCCGCTGACAGCTCGGGAATTATTTCGTGGGGGAGCCACGCGCCATTTCCCCCTCACGCTGGGATGAATATGCATTGGCGCCCAGTAATTGAAGTGCCGGGTCAACCTGAGCCCGTGACTTGACAAATTCCACCCGAGTCTCCTTCCATCACGCCGCGGCGCTCCCTCTCCGCGTTGTTTGTCATTTCGGGCGCACCTGGCCGTGAATTTGCCGAGGACGCGAGCATCCGAACACGCCGCGCGCAC
The DNA here is from genome assembly GCA_031216445.1 of Lateolabrax maculatus. NCBI lineage: Eukaryota > Metazoa > Chordata > Actinopteri > Acropomatiformes > Lateolabracidae > Lateolabrax > Lateolabrax maculatus. Next base: position 7,589,445 of record CM062207.1, read on the forward strand.
CGAGCCCGCCCTTCCCCCAGGTGTGGATGGTTTTTGTTTTTTTCACCTCAAGGTCTCAAAACAAGGAGCAAAAAAATGAATTCTCCTCTCCTTTGTGCGCCATTCGGCGTGGCAGCTGTCTTTTCAAGCCCGTGAAACGCAGCAATCGACTCACAAAGCTCCAGCTCGTGCACAGCGCTGATGACTGCGGCCCCCTAAGCACTTCCTGTGAGGGATGAGAAAAAAGCCAAAGTGGCGGTCAAAAGCTTCCATTTAAACCACAATAGAAAAAGCACCTCAGAGCCAGAACATATCAGCGGACACAATCAGAGCAAAGTAACGTGACACCGGAACCAAACAATGGAGGCAAATGCGGTAGGGATTTGATGAGGGAAAGCCAGGTGAGTTGTTTTTTACTCCCCCAGGGGTTTACAAAAAAGATTAACCCTTTGAACAAATGCAGCAAGGGGCACACCTGTTTCTGTGCATTTGTCTGCGGCCTGCCCCATTGTTTGCAGTCCCGCCCGCAAAACTAATGGCTACCTTGAAGGCTAAAACAATAGCATTTATCTTGTCTGTGGTTCGAACTGAGCCTCAGGCAACCACTTTAGCAGAGGCTGTGGGACTAGTCACAGAATCGCCTCCACAGGGCAAACAGGATTAGATTTGAGTCGAGAAAAACTCAGTAATGAGCAGTGGTCAACAACCACTGAGAACTGAAGTTATTTATAAGGAAAAGCTGAAAACCTTCTGCTTCGCAAGTCATGCAACTTTTTTACTGCTATTGTCTGTTCTTTGATGTCTTTTGTAAACTTTTTTTGTGACTTTTTTTTTTTTTTTACACATTGTCTCAGCATCAATCAACCCCTTCAAATTTGATCAGGCGTGAGGAGGAAGAGAGAAAGAGAAAAAGGAAGCAGGGGGAGACTGACATGGTGACAAAAGACGCCCCTGCTTGCGAACCCCCCCCCCACGCCGCCGCCGCCGCTACCGATGGGCTGACAAAACGGCGCATCCTAATCCAGATGATGTGCCTTTAAATCCACTCACAGTGCCCTCAAACGCAACACACCCATTCATACATATGTGCAGGATCAGATTTAAACACATGTAAAAATCTCTTTCTGTGACCGTATGTTACCTCTGGCAAATCAAGAGCTTGTATACATAGGAAAGAGGAAATCCTTTGTGCTGCAGGTGTGGACGTGAAAGCTGCGTGTGGAATACAGACAAAGGAATGGTGTTTGGACTGTTTTTCAATTAACCCTAGATGGAGAGTGTTTTTTTTTTTTTTTCTTTCTCGGTTGCACCAGGCTACTGTATTCTTCATGTACACAGGCGCCGTAGGATGCAGAGAAGCGCTGTTTAGCCTGCCTCCCACACACAACGCACGGCTTGGATTTGAAAATCTTCTGGAAGTGACAGATTGGGTTCACACACTGCGCAGGGAAACAAGTTACAGTCATTATCCAGTTATAGCTGTTATGAAGAACTCGTTCCCAAACTACTTGTCTCATATCAGGACTGCCCCACACACACACACACACACACACACACACACACACACACAGTCTAGGGGCATGGAGTTAGAAAGAAGTGCTGCTTGAGTTTAGCATCTCGTGGCGACATTAACCGCTACCAGCGTATTACACCTGAAACTGGAGAGTCAAGTCAATCAATTTGCATTGTGGGTAATGTAGGCGCCAGGTTTTGACAAAAAAAAGACGATATTTCCGGTTCTGCCACACCAATTTTGATAGTTTTTTAATTGTCCATCAGGAGTGTTACAGCGGGGTAATGCTAAATCAGTGTAGAACTCTTTTAAGGCACTAAAACATCCTTTTGTTCATGCTGAATACATCCAGCTAAATACCAGCCATGGCAAGAATTTTAATAAATACGGAAACTTTTAGACAGTGAAGCTTCAGGGAAATTCAGTCTACGAGTTTGATTTTTACTGACAGTGAGAAAGAAAGAGAGAGAGAGAGAGAGAGAGAGAGAGAGATGAATGATGGTTCCATCACCCCACACGTTGTGAATCTGAAGTCACACCGGGGCAGCATAAATCATCTTAATCCCTGAGCGATTGCAGACGGAGCAAGGACACACACGCACACGTATGCATAAGTATACACACACACACACATAAACACACACACCTTGTCCCAGAGCACCCCAAATCACCATTCAAATCACTCATCTTTATTAAAAAAAAGAAATAGGCTTCACTCCTTTAATAGCTCACGGGGCTTGAGCAAGGTTTAATCTTAATCAAAAGCAACCGCGGATTATAAACAGCAAGAACAGATGGTTTTGGAGTCAAAATTGCATTTTCCAGACATGTCTTGATTGTTTGCTCTTTTCTCCCTCCCTCCTTGGTGTTATTATTATTATTATTACTACCCCTGCTTTTGCTGATTTCATTTTGGTCTTAACCGCATTATCTAGGCTTAAGACTCGCTGACCAATTCCAAAAATGCTCCAGTCAGGACTTTTCAATAGCGTCAAAGTCTTAATCCACCTCAATACATACATGCAGTAATCCCCCTCTCCTCTTGAAAAGACCATCGCTGACAGCGCTCATGTTCTTTGGCTGAACTCTGCGCGAGGACAAAGCAATTTGTTTCTAAAGCGTCAGAGGAGGAGCGGTTGGGGGGGGGGGGGGTCTTTGAGGAGCCGGCTGCAGAGGGGTGAAAGTGTGTACAGTGTATAAACAGATTTTTTGCTGAAGAACTGCAAGAATGAAGACAGTGAGCTCCTTTTTGTGGTTTTGGTCTTTGATAGGGAGCCGGCAAGCCAGAGAGTTCATCCTCTGACAAAGGTGATGATGGGAGAGAGGAAGGAGCGAGAGGCGGAGAGAGCGAATGTGGAACGCGATTGTGTTCTGTTCCAGGTGTTATGCAACCCGAGCAGACTCTTCCCTTTTCTTGTGATTAATTGTGTATGTGCGTATAGGTGTGTGTGTGTGTGTGTGTGTGTGTGTGTGTGTGTGTGTGTGCGCGCGCGTGTGCATGCATCCTCACACTCAGGCAGGAGATTGTGTCAGTTTAATCTGAAGTGCTGATGATGTGAATAGGGCAAAAAATAATGAGAAACAAAGAATGCACAGTTAAGATCCAGAGAGCACTTCCCCTAATGAAATGCAATGTCTGGCACATTTTCATGCGCGCACGCACACACACACACACACACACACTCTAAATTAAGCCTTATTCTCTGAGCTGCTACAGATAAAATTCTAAAGAAATCAATTGCGTTCTCTTGCTAAATTGTGTTTCTTATATATCGTGTTTGTGAAAGTAATCCAGAGAGCAGACCATAAAAAAAACTGTAAGTATTAATATTACACTCAACAGACCTGCCTGTATGTGCCGTATGTTGAAAACAGGAAGTTAATTGTGGTACGTCTGGTGCCGAAATAGGCCAAAAAATACCGTTTCCCCCGATTGCTTGGATGAAATCACTTGTTTATGTTGTCGTGAAAATGAGGCCACAGACTACTGTGTTCCCCTTAAAAAAAAAAGAACAGGCAGGAGCGGGAATGCAAGAATAATCTTTGAGGAGTTGCTTCAAATCAAGCAAGAGGCAAATGTTCACAACCCACATGGTGACACCGGGGGTTTTGATTTTGGAGCGTGATGCCTGTGTGTTTATGCGTGTGCAGACTGTAAAGGTCCACTGGACAGGGCTCTCTTTACTCACCCTGACAAGCAGAGAGCTGTAAAAAATTGCACCATATTTCCTCTCAAGTCTCTTCTGATACTGAGAAGCAATGTTTTCACAGCTGCCTCACTTTCGCCTTTCTCCAGTTTCCCACTGTGTGTGTGTGTGTGTGTGGATGTGTGAGTGCCTCTGAATGTGTGTGTTTGCATACAGTTTTTTTTTTCTCTTTTTACCCAATGTGAGCAGAAATGAAAAACCAAAAGTAGGTGCCAACTGTTTGAGGCGCAGAGAGACAGAGAAGAGCGGGTCCTTCTTTGTTCCACAAACTTCTCCCCCCCCCCCCCCCCCCCGTTGTTCACCCTCCCCCCCGCTTCTCTCCTCAGACGTCTCGTTGTAATCATCTGTTTATGCAAAAGCCTCAATATGATTCACAGAGTAATCAGCTTGCCACCTCCCCAAGAAATGTTATTTCTGGCATTTTCGGGGCTTATTTAATTGAAAATATGATTCTCACCACTCGACGGCCACTCACAGCGTGTGAAACATGGATGCAGCTTCCTCTGTATCCAATTAGAAGCAAGTCATCTATGATGACAGCGCTGCGTCGGCATAGGGGTGGGGAGGGGGGCGAGGGGGGGGGGGGGCAGCCGCTACTGAAGCTAATAATAGACTAATAACTCTGACGATGTCTGGTAACAGTGTTATGTTGCCATGAGATGTTCATCAAAGTAGGAAAGTTTCAGGTTAGCCTATTTTTGCGAGTGTGCTTGGTTGAGATTTGCATATGTGTGTCTGAGTGCGTGCATATATGAGGCCACACAGGCCATCTAAGGGAGTCCAGCACCAGCACGTGTGCATTTAACCGATAACACGACAGCGTTATTCGATGCTCTTTAGAAGCCTGTCTTGGTTTAGTCCCTCTGCTGTAATCACAAACTGAGGAGCCAGCGCTCATTATTATTCTGTTTATCAAGCTCTTGCCGGTGATGAAATCACATCCAGCATCGCATTGCTCTGGAAGATGAATCCAACAGAAACATGAGCCACAAATAGTTTAGATTCTTCACTTCTGACTTCCAGAGTTGATAATTCACCTTATAACCCGCGTCTCTCTTTATTCATGACTATCCACTTCTACTTCTTTTCCTTTTTGGAAATGTAGGTAGTCTCCACTGGGTTGTGTGTACCACTGCTTATGTTGCTCAGTGGCCAATGCACCCCATGTTGCAGCAGCGGGTACTAGGAGAAATATCGATTCAGACGTTTGCAGACAACCTTGGCTGTGGCAGGGCAGGTATTTGTGCTATATGTTGACCTGGAGTTGTCTCCATCTGGCTGAATAGACAAACCACTACAGAAAAAAAAGTCATTAATGATGTATTTTCTCCTGCCAAAGCACACAGACTCACCAGTGTTTTGTTTTCTACATGTTTGTGAGTTAGTTAATTGTGTTTCCCTGCAAGAGGGATCGGGAGGTGGATTCTGCAGGCAAGGCCTTCACACCTGCTCGCAGAAGCCGCCAAAAAATGAAAATCAAGAGGAGCACCCGTAGCTGGAAAGCCCTTCTCTGATAATACATGGTCTGGGAGCAAGGCAGAGTGTGAGAAAAGGTGTTTGCATGATGGGGAAGCGAGCGTATGTCATTGTCAGAAACTGAGGTAGGAAACACATTCTTTGCCTCCCTCTGTTTCTCTCTGTGTCACATCTAAACCCTTTATACACACACATACTGTATCTACATTGGCTTAACTGTCACCCATATGCCATGACATAAGCAGCAGGACACAAAGCCACTGAATGACTGTCGTGAGTCCAAAGGATTAGGAACCTTAGTGTGTAAATGTCAGCCTCTCTTCAACAAGTCCCTAACCTTGGCTAGCACAAGGCCAATGGATTAACATTGAACTGTCAGAGCTGTGGACATTACAAAAAAGTAGTGACCACTGTATAACTATGGCTAGTTTACATTGGGGTATCAGTCTTAAGTCCGCGTTGTAGTTAAATAATATATTAAATAAGACACATTATTTGAATTTTCTTATTAATATAGATTCCACTGATTTTGATTATATAAAAAAAGGTGAAAGATTTTGTTTAGTGTAAATCAGGGTCCTCTTGCTGCAGAAAACACAACATTTGGTATGTTGGGACATAAAATCCAGATGAAACATCTGTTTAAACTGATCTGCACCTTTTAAACAAGTGGGTATGGCCAGTGAAACGATGTGAAGAATGGAAACGACGATCTTGTTCAGAAGAGCCGCGTGATTACAGCTGATTAGAAGGTAAACGCCTGAGGGCAATATTACTAATATCGCTACTGTCGCTCTAGTGGTTTCATGGAGGGCAGCGGCGTGTGCTTCGCTGACAGGGAGATGATATACCGGCTGAGGTGAGCGATGTCTCCCCCCCCGTGTTTACAGTCATAAATGGATTATGGTCCACGGGCGGCTCCATGTTCGCCTCCTGTGCACATGTCCGCCCCCCAGGATTCACACGGGCCTCTGTGGCGGGAAAGAGGGGCCCAGTGCCAGTGGTATGGGGGCAGAGCAGCCTCTCGGTCCAACGCGTGGTAGCGCGTCGCCAATCACGTTAGCATCGACTGCGGAAGTGCCCCGGCTTTGACCTCGCCGCCGTGCATTCACTCCGAACTTGGACTGAGGTGCACGAGGGCCGCCACGAGAGTATGTGGAAAGCGGCGTCGGAGCCGTCACTCGGCAGACCGCCGGCGCATGTGGCCGCGGAGTTGCAGAGGGCTTACATGTTTTATCCCGTGATGTCAGCGCGATGTGTGTGGGCTGCTGCTGCCGCGGATACACCCCCCCCCCCCCCTTGTAATGCGCTAATATGCATTAGAATTAAGCTCATGAGCTCTGAAATGAAAACACCGGAATTAGCCGTCAAAATGAGAGCCACGCCGAGGAGAGCTGGAGAGAATGGGGTTGCAGATGGGTGTTGGGGGGGGGGGGGGTTTGGTGATAGTATGAATGTAATGTTTCTTTTCATAAAGTCGGGGATGAGGTCGCCACAAATGATTCCCCTCGACGTAAGTCCGGGAAATGAAGCTTGCTCTTTTCAACAGGGATAATTAGCTGGGCTGACAGTCGATCCCCATTTGTGACACTGATTTTTTTTTTTTTCCTTCCTTCTCCACTCTAGTTTGGGACTATAATCCCTCTTTGAGGATGTGCAAGTGGCAGAAGTATTTTTTTTTTGTCCTTCTAGAATATTCCAGCAATTAGAGAGGGTACAATAATACCCATCAACTCCTTGTAATTAGCCGGCGTTTGAGATGAGATGCCAGAGAAACTGAGAGCCCCTTTGACCTCGACAGGGGCCGAGCAGTGATACGATTCGCATCTCGCTGCGCGCTTGTGTGTCTCCGGGCCTCGGCACACACGGGGGAGTCGGGTTGGGATGAGTAAGCAGTGTGCCTCCGCCGCGGCACAAAGTGTACCTGCGCCACCCTTCGCCTGAACCGCCGATTCAGCGTTCGTGCAAAGCGCACGCACATTCAAAGAGCATCCCTGCAACCGAAAACCCAGGCCGGCGTGTGCCTTTGAAAAGTTCTCTCCGCGTCTGTTGTTGTTTTCAGCTGCCAACGGGTTGTTGACTGTCTCTGTCCGGCGATGGTTATCACAGCTGATGATGCCCTTCTCTGTCAGGCCGTGACCCCTTACTCCCACTGAATTATCATCTGTCAGCGACAGAGAGAGGAGGGAGGGAGGGAGGGAGGGGGAGGAGGGGAGGGTACAGAGAAACAAGGGGACAGAGGGAAGATTTGGCTGAGTGCCTCCGAGGTGTTTAATTGTCTTCATTGATGACCGCCCCACCTGCTCGCTTGACACACATTTCCCGGCCAAGACATGTCACGCATAAACAAATAACTCATGCGCTATGGGTGAGATTTACGGGGACCAGCCGAGCCCCGCTCTGTCACGGAGAACACTCCTTCAATGGCAAAGTCTGGGAGATTAGCTGGAGTTATGGCGAGCAACGACTTCTTATCCAAGCGGTTCTGGCACACCAGGACGGTTTCTGGCAAACTGCGCGCCGCGCCGCTGGCCAAATCAAACCGAACCCCTTTGCTACCCAATTAAAAGCATCTTTTGCACAAATGCAGATCAATAACGTTCAGCAACAATAACACTTTCTTTCATCTTCAGTCTTTCCTTCCCCCCCCCCCCCCCATGCCTCAGATGAATTACAGACTCCTCAGAATGGATGAATTAACTAGCGAACACTCGGGGTCATTAAATTATGCAATGCGTGGAGGAATATGACATCTCGGGCCTTCGACCTTGGCCCTCTCCCGCTCTATTTCGCCGGCGCAAAGCTAAGTCACTTCAAACGGTTTAGACAAGCGCATGTGTCATTAAATTTAATTGCGCCGCGCAGGGAAGAAAACGTGAGATCCAAATAACACACCCTCTCTCCCGCTTCCGCACTCGCGGCAACCTAGATTTGAACATAAACACATCGCAAAAACTGGAAGTGTTTGGTGGTTGTGGTGGTGGTGGTGGTGGTGGTGGTGGGGTGGGGGGTCTGCTGAAAAGGAACAACTCAAAACAGAACCTGCTCCTCTTTTCATTTTCCCTCCCTAGAGTTTAGCTCAACTCCGAAAAAAAGAGTTGAAAAGTTTCAATTAGAAGGAGACTTTGAGCCATAGCTGTTGCTGCGCCTCATCTTGGCCCCCCTCCCTCTCTCTCCATGGCAGACAGTAGTTTGTAAAGGTCAGCGCTGTCTGTCGGCTTTATTTGAGGGTGTCTGAAGACCCATTTAAGACTGACTTTAACTTCAAATGTGCTGACCTAGACAGTGCTGATGTGCTTGAGCCCAGGCGAGCATGCTGTGATTCCCCCCCTCTCTCTAGCCATCTTTCTGAATTAGTCTCCCTCCCTGCTTCATTCATTTGGATCACTTTCTGAGAGAACTCGGAAAGCCCTTTTAAAAGCTTAAGCAGGCTAAATTCCACCTATGAAATTCAAAATAGGTTTTTAGTTAAGATGTCTTTGGGCGTTATTCCACATCCAAACACACAGCTGCACATTAGGTTAAATTGTAATAACTTTGCACATGATAGAGAATTATTTTGATTACATCTGTTAACCAGACTGTCACATCTTTGTAAGTTATTTGCAAAAAGTAAACTCGCTCCCTGCTTTCAAAGACCCAGGACCCCGCTCTCGCTGAAAGCTCGAGAGAAGGTTTGAAGCATTCTCTCGACTTCGCTCACAGCCACGTGATCTGCAAGGTTTCTGCAAGTGTTGAAAGTATGTGTTTGCTCGAGTGAAGTGTTGAATGCAAGCCCTTGACACACAGACAGATCTGCGAAGATGAGCTTTACGTATCAGCTGGCGGTGTTTATGAAGTGTTGTGAAGTCGGTATTGGTATGTCGGGAAAGATAGTACGCTGACATGCATATTACCATTGCATATTCATTCAATTCCTATGCACTTTGTGAACCTGCCACATCATGTTAATCATTTAATATTTTTGGACACCCCATATTTTATTCCTATAAAGCCATCTTGCAAGGAGAGATTACAGTGTATTTATATATAAGCAACTGTAGGTCACTGAGAAGTACACTTCCCCCATGTTTTAACCTCATACCAGGTATGACAGTAATCGTTTCAGACCAGGATGGAGGCACCAAGGGATGAAAAAGAGACATGGGGGGGGGGGGGGAGGATTGGGGTGTTATGGAAGGAAAAGAGTCAAAGAGCGAGAGTCGTAAAATGGCCGGGGGGCATGCTGTTGGCCAAAGTGGGCCTTTTGTGTGTGTCTGTGTGTGTTTGCGTGGCTACGGTAAATACATGTCAGGCCCTATCATCCTCGCCAGCTTAACGAGCCGTGGCACTCTCACTAGGTGAGGCCATGAGGGCACACGGGTTAGTAGCTGTTACAGTGGCACACAAACACACACACACACACACACACACACACACACACACACACTACGTACGTGCGGTACAACCTTTTTTCGCTCCTGCATGCACACACAAACCCTTGCAGACATGCTTTTAAAATCAGGAAAACCAAATAAACGTGTTGTCTGGTTAAGGACCTAGACCTGCCTGATAAAGCGTGGCTGCTCTACAGTGCGGCGACAGGAAGTGCAGAACTCCCACATTTGTTAGTGTTTTGGCTCATAACCTCGGGCCCACTGGGTATGATTAAGCGGAGCTAAGAACATGTCCGGTTAGCTCCCCCCTAAACGCAAAGAGCCCTTGAAAACCAAATGAGAGCTACAGATGCGGCTTTCGCACATTAAGTCCGAATGTGTGTGTGTGTGTGTGTGTGTGTGTGCGCGTGGAGGACACTGAAGATGTCCTGCCCCACTTCTCTCCCCTCATTTCTTGGTGAGAGTAGTGAGGGAGATTCTGCGGCCCGTCCCTTCCTTTAAATAGCTTTTCCCCAGGGGAAAAAAAGGGGGGGGGCACCATCGGACGCATGCAAAGTCAACCCTGCTAACCCACCCATATTCTGCAGCCCATTTAGTCTTCACAGCGCCGGATGCAAGCATGAGCGGTGTTGCCAGTTTGAAGCCTCAGATTGGTCAAATCAATACTAAATCAGTACCCGCTCTCCGTTTCCACCAGCCATCTTTTTTTACCATATGTCTCTCCCCCACGTATCCTCTACTTGTCCATCAAATCCTTCCGCCACTCGCTCAATCTCCCACCCCCACCCCGTCACCCCCCCCCCGCCATTGTTACTCTCTCTGTCCTCGCTGACGCGCTATACTCTCTCATTAGAGCACATCCAATTTGCGGGGAGTGAGTTAGAGAGGGACGATATGAATCTTATCTCGCCGCCACTTTAATTATTCCATCTTCAAGGTGCGTTCCTTTTTGAGGGGGCCGGGGTTATTAAATAGTGTCCATTTTAATCAAGGCATGCTATAGCCCCAAATTGGGCAAGTAATTAAAGGTGGAATAATGAAATTGAATTGAAGAGTCTACTACATTTACAGTGGGTTTGGTTCATTTTTGCGGCCGCCAATTGGTCCTCACTGACAGGCAGTGGTCCCATTAGACCGAACTGGATTAGTTTCTGAAGGGTCTCTCTTTTATACATCTAGTCATTTTGTGCACCTTCTCTTCCTCAATCTCTACTCCTTCCTGTGGCTTTGTTTTCAGACGAATGGGCCAGTAATGATACCCCTCCATCGCCTACTTTCCTCCTGGTCTGTTCTTCTCCTCTCCTCAGTGTCCTCGGTCTTTGCTGTACTTTGTAATGAAGCATTACTGTCTCTGTCTTCCAGGCAGACAGTGATAATTACCAGCAAAGTGAAGCAGACTGCAGTGCATGACTTCATATACCACAAAGACACCTTTTATGGGAGTAGAGTTACCCTTTTATTCTGTCGCTGTCATGTGGAGCAAGTGCGCATGTGTTTGGGTTTCCGTGGCAACGCGACGAATCACAGTGCCCAACAGACTTTTGTTGTTTGTCAATCAGTGTTCTGGCTGTTGTGTGCTACTTTGAGTTTAAATAAAAGCTTTTAAATGGAGCCTCTCGGCTGGTGCTTACCAGCCAGTTACAGTATGTGTGTATATTGCTTGTGTGACAACATATATTTGTTTACTTGCCCCTAATTCTCACAGGGGACTGCGACAAGAACATGAAATCCAGTCCCCTTAAACTTACTAACCGTACTTCTAAATGACTTCATAATATGCACTACATTAGAGTTGGGCAGTGTGATGATATATATAGTGATGTGATATGAATTTGTTAACCATTGGAGATTTGGGCGTTATTAGACCTCTGTGCGCAATGTTGCAAATCAATGAACGGGAATGTTTTATGGCAATATTGGACAGATTTGCATCACTGTGATGAAGTGCCTTGATTTGTCAAGTTCTTCAAGTGCTGGATCAGCCAAAAACAGACGCACTCGGTTATTTTACCCAGTAAACCGTTTCTGAAGTGATTTTCCTGAAAATGTGCTACATGACAGTTTATATCAATATCACAATATAAGATCAGATATTTCATGATAGAAGATTTAAACCATATTGCTTGCTGCTGCAACATTTAAATCACTTCCCACATTCTATCTGCTAGTACAGTGATAAAAGTTGTATTTTTCTTGTAGAGGTAGACAGTAGGTCACCTTGACTGCGGGGCCGATTTTTAAACTTTTTTTTGTATAGCTCCAGGGCAGAATGTGGCAAAAACTAGGGATCAAAGGTTCTCGCTGCTCTCATGTCGCTCAAACTTTGGGTGAAAAGTCACCGCCAAACGGTGTAAACACACACCGCTTCGTCCTGCGACATCCACGACTTCCACCCTCCAAGTGTGCACACCTACCGGGGCATTACGACCATTATTTCCCTCTTCCATTCCCCTCATATGCCTCTTTCTGACTCCCCTTCCTTGTGCCCCAAGGTACCCATGTGCCCTATCAACTGCACTCCAAACAAACAGCTGCTGGATCAGTCAGGCTCCCTGGGATATGCCTCGGGGAGGGAGAGAGACATGGGAAGTAGGGAGGAGAGAAGAAAAAAGGGATGAGGAGAGAAGGAGGAGAAGTGAGACGCACAAAGAGGAACTGCAAAAATGATGAAAGGGATGTTGGAGAAGGGGAAGCAACAGAGACAGGAAAGAGGCTGGGGGTGGGGGGGGGTTGTATGTGTGAGAACATAGTTGTGAATAAGTGTCTGTGTGTGTGTGTGTGTGTGGGTATTTGTGTGTGATATGGTTGGGGGATTGGGCTGCAGAGGGAATGAGCTCATTAGTCCTTAGTGTACTGTATAGTTCATCTCTCTTCCAGGTAAATACACTCAACACTCAACACTAGGTTACTTATACCTCGGAGTGATGAGTAATATTTGTGTGTGTGTGTGTGTGTGTGTACATACAAGTCTGTGTGTGCTGTTTTACTGTATCTATTTGCATATTCAGATTCATAGCCGCATGCATATGAAGTTGTTTGTTAACAGCACCGTTTGTGTGTGTATTTGTCTGAAGCAAACAACCAGGACCGATTTTGGTGGTTTGCGTGTGTGTGTGTGTGTGTGTGTGTGTGGGTGTGTGTGTGTGTGTGTGTGTGTGTGTGTCTGTGTCTGGGGTGGTAAGACATTTTTCACAAGCCCAAAGAACATAGGTGACTCTCACTCGCGCTCTATTTCTGTTGGTGTCTTGGCAGGCCTAATGCAGAGCCTCTGTAAGCAGGTAATTAATGGGAGTGAACACTGCAGCTATGGATGGAGAGCAGAGGCGGGGGTGGGGGGGGGGGTGGGGGCTAGTCTGGAGGAAAGGATTCTGAGCAGTGGAGAGATTTTCGCTCTATTGAGGAGAAAATAACGCCAGCCTCGACTTGACGCCGTGGATGTGAAATCAAAATGGCTGCCGTGGAAAAGGCTTTTATCCTCAGTGAATGTGCTGTTTGCTGAGTCACGGCTTAGCTCTTTAGCAACGCTTTATTACTCATTTCACACATTTGAGTTTTCCATCTGTCAAAGGCGGCGAAGAAAAGAAATCAGGTCCGGGGGGGAAGAGAACCAGACGACACTGATTGACGTTCAGCGGCGATGAGCAACCCTCGGCTGAACGTTCCGCAGGCCCCTCCGCGTTGACGCAGGTGGCCTCGCGGTCGACCCCCGAAGCACAAACACGGTGGCGAAGGCGAGCCGCGTCACTGAGAGGACAAGTCATTTAGGCTTAATGATGCGACCGCGCGCGCCACCTGCATCGAGTCCAAGTTGGAAACCCAGGGCTCACTTCTGTCTACACGCTGGCATCATTAGCCGGCTTGTGTCCACTTCCTGAGTCAAGGGGTCACAATGACAATTCGCCAGTACCGTATTTAGGAACATTACCACCATCACTCACAGCGGTAATGAGGGAGCAGCAGATGGATGCCATTCTAGAAACCGCTTTTAATGACCGAACAGGGGATTGGGCTCCCGTCTCCAATTGGACCCTGCAGACTCTCACTCTTAAAGGGCAACTGCCAGATATCCGAGCCAAAATGGAGGCAGTAGGATTCATTTCTACCCTTTTCCCTCTTTTTCTTTTTTCGCTCAGTCTTGCTCTGGCGATTGTGCTCTCCCTTGTGCTTGTGGCGAGCGGAAACAGTAGATGGGAGAGGGAGAGCATTATCCTCGATTACCTATTTTCTTTCTGCGCAGGCTCCGTGAAGCTGCCTTTGGTTTTATCCAGTGTCGGCCATTTGGGAGCACCTTGTGTTGCCTTGTCCCCCCCCCCAACCCCCCCACCCCATCTCTAATTCCCCACAATCCTCTGTTTTGTAAATGGTTGGTTGTGGTGGCCAATCAATACCGGCAGATTAGGAATGGGATTTAGCATTACAAAGGTGGTCCCACAACATTGTAATCCCCCACCCCCTTTCCTCCCTCTTACTATTGTTAGGCGACAGAAAATACAGTATATAAATACTTTTTATCAACATAGACAAGCTTAAGAGCTCTTTTTGGTCTCTTTTTTGCTTTCGCCTCTCCTCCGCCACATTGATCATTAATGCAGCCATTCTGCAGACTAATATTTCAGGTTTTAATTGCCGCACAGAGGGGCTGAGAGCGAGGGAGAACAACAGCATGACTATTTTCCCGGTACTTGCTCTCCCCTCGTGCGTTTTCAACTTAAAAAAACCTCACAACGGCCAGAGGGCTGAAAAATAGCTGTTTCGAAAAGCCTGTTGTAAACTGGGACCCTCCGGGGAGGAAGGGGGCGAGGGGTTGCGGCACGGAGGGAGCGGAGGCAGGGTGCAGACCCAGGCCCCACGGGGCTCTCTCGCTGTTACCTCATTTCCCCTGCTTGTAATTAGCGGTGTGTATTAGAAGTTAGCCGGTGTAGATGAGGGCCTTCCAGGACATCCAGGAGACCACCGTGGGGACCGCTGCAACAGGATATCAGGCCCTCTTGTCTCCGGTCCCGGAGGGCGAGCCAGGAAAACAGCTCAAGCAAACAGCCTCCCAGGTAGTGTCCTCATTAGTGCTATCATCGTTATTAACAGCATTAGTGCCAATGTTTTGATTGCCGTCATTATCATTAGCAGCTTGAGCGGCGCAGCTACCTACCAGGAAGGGGTTGGCAGTGGGGTATGACAGGTGTTTTAACTCAGCCTTTGTTGACAGCCTAAAGCCAACAGGTTGTTGCTCGGAAGCACGTTCTCTCGCTGTGTCACATTTTTTTTTTTTTTTTTTTCTCAAAAAAGGATGGGAGCCGTTAAAAATTTCCACATCATCTTGCTTATTTAGAAATGCTGCCTTGACCTTGCTCGGGTGAGTTTCAGAGCAACAAACCAAAACCTGTTGTGTAAAAACTCTGGCAGATGACAATGGGACAACACAAAAGGACATTATCCCGCGGGTCGAGGTACGACGAGGTGTGACGCTTTTTAGAAGAACGGCATTAAGTGAAATCTCCAGGCAGCATGTACTGGTCTCTTAACTGCTCTCGCCTTGTCCATATTGGCTTGATTCATGAGGCCATTGAGCCTTGCCGCAGCAAATTGCTTTTTCTCCCATAATGCCCCGCTGGTAACTGTATGGCATTGTGGTCAGCGAAATCTCGTGCAGCCCTGATGTTCAAATATATCTAATGAGATTCAGGCTGCACATGTAACTGGCTTGCCTCTCTCTCTCTCTCTCTCTCCCCTGTGTCTGAGCTTTAAATCTTGACTAAAACGGCAATGTGTCTTCTAAACAATTATCTGCTGGCAACCAATGTAAGTACATAAAGAAACAAGTACCCTCTTGTGAAAGAGGGATTACACTATGGTCCAAAAAGAGGACGAACAAAGAGAGAGGACAGTGTCTGGTAGAGGTGAGGGTAGAGAGGATGGAGAGCGTTACAGGGAGGGAGGAGGAGGTTGGGGGAAGAAGAGCTGTCTACAGCTGCACAGAGGATTTGTATTATTTCCAGCTTGTTGCCGTACTGAAGGACACATTTCCCAGGCCATCATGATTGACAGCTTTGGTATCAGCGAGGGAACGTGTGCATCGGGGGAACGGGTGTGCTCGCACACATGCGCAAGTGTGCATTCCCCTGTTAATGTCGTCCGTTTTGTTGCCGACCCCGATGTGCTGTGTGCACGGTTGGCCAGAGACGGCCGCCTGGGAGAGGAGAGGAAGTAGGCGAGAGAGAGAGAATGGGAAGAAAAAGAAAAAGAAAATGTTTGAAAAGGAAAACATCCAGGTCTGTTACATGTTCCACCCTTCAGCCAATGCACACAGAGGGACTCAAAGCAGGGAGAGATTGCCATAAAGCGGAGAGCAGAGGAATAGAAAAATAAGTCAGCGAGGTAACCAAGTGCAGAGGAACCCAGCAGCGACTCACACGAACGGCGTTTGAGATCAACAGAGCAACGGCGATGTACAAGCAGAGTGAGGGGTGTGTTGGAGAGGAGCATTTGAAATGAATGCACAAGTAACACTGTGGAGGTGTGCCATTACTTCAGCAAAGTGCCAATTGTATTGTCTCTCTTTCTTCTTCCTTTCCGCCTCATTATGACATTACAGTTACATCTTGAATAATCGTATAATATATATATATATATATATGGGAAATACAGGGAATGGAAACAAGAGAGATAAAAGAATGCATCAACGATGGCAGCCATTCTCCGGCACATCTCCATCTTTCTCTCTCATTTCAAATGGTCCTTTTGTGCGCGCTGTGGCATCTCCCACTCCGGGCCTATGATCAGGTGGTGGCACTAACAAGCATTCGACAGGGAGAGATTAAACACACGACTGTCAGACGCCACACCCGACGCATTAAATTACAGCTGCTTACATGTGACATTAAGAAACCTGCCAGTATTAGACACATCGACAAAAGAGATACAGAGAGTGAAAGAGAGGGGAGGGAGATAGGCACTGGATGTGATGTCAGAAGAAATTAAAGCCTTTCAACTACTTATTGACTATTATTCTAGACTGAGAGAGGGAAGCGGGAGAAATAGAAAAACTGCTAAAATAGTGACTGCTTCCGACCTCTTCACAGAAAGTAACTTTAAGCAGGTTTGAAGTGCATATACATGTATAATGCCAACGTTTTTCTTGTTGGTGTTTGGCAGCCTCTCATACTGTTTACCCATCCAGCATGATATCATGGGAACAATCTTTTCCCTGTGACAAGGGAACACTAGAACTTGCTCTACACATGAAAATCAGACCAAAATGAACAAGAGGACATTTATACTTTTATAGGTAAATGTACCTGTCAAATGTAGCACTTGACAACTTAACAACATTTAAATGCCACAATGCATTAAATCTTAAGAAGCTGGTAGCCTGAGCAAGTAAAAAAAAAAAAACGTATTTGCGAATACTAACCTCAGTCTAATTGTATTCAGCTTATCAGAAGAGCAGATGTTGACATTTGTACACTGCACAGTGGTAGAGTGGGTCTGAAAATAGCTATTGGCATCAACCCAGGATACCCACGTCTTTACAGTCTAATCCTTCATTTAGGCCATTGTCAAAGCCATGGGGGCGATATTGATTGTAATCTGAAAAGAGAAATCTATGGTTTTTACACACTCAATGGCTGCCTCCCTGGTGCCTAACATTGGAGATGAATCACGCTGCCCTTAAGGCCCATTATTCAGCCATTATTGGCAAGTACTTGTGCTCACTTAATTGGACAACTTGTCTGCAACTGCCAACCCCCTGGGCTGGCCAAGATAGAGCCTAAGCCAATCAGCCTAATTGATCCCAACAAATGGTACAAGTCACCGCTCATGGTTGCGGATAGTGGAATCATTTTTGGAGAGTTCACGATGAGTTAAGGTTTAATTTCTAGTAGCTTGGAAGAATGAGCATGTTTGAAAGTGTTGGCCCATTTAAAAATTATGTTTTAACACCAACAGAAATCAAATAAATTATTTATTTACTTATTTATGTAGCAACTCACTCCCGAGGAGCCAATTCTTTCAGTTTGTATGCCATGATCAGCTCACTGAGAAACAAATCCTGAATGAATTTCAAATTAACAACATAGAAAACTTTGAGATATCCAATCAGCAATTGAAAACACCACGCTTGAAAGGTGATGAATATCTTAGTCCCAAAGGGGCAATGTAGGCCACCCAAGCAGAAGTGCCCCCTTATTGGCAAGACAGAAGACAAAAGGAAGACTCCTCCTAAGTGATTTAGTGCGGCCTCTGTCAGCAAACATCATTCCATGTCAGTAGCTTCCAAAGCTAATACGCCTCGATTGTTTGGGAATTACGATGTTCAGATGCACTGCCAAAGACAGAACTGTTATTTCCAACTTGTTTCATTTCAGTGGTCCAAAGAAAAATAAGAGGTTAGAGTCAGGGGTAATGGGTAAAGGGCAAGGGAGGGGGGGCGGTGGGGGGGGGCAAGGAAAGAGACTTGCCCCGGAGTCAAACTTAGACTTCCAAGGCTCCTTGTTTTTCTTTCATCAAAGCGCTGACAGCAAAGAATGATGCACTATTCAATGGTCCTGAAGGAGAAGAAAGGCTTTGGCCCCGATCGTAATAAATAGCACAAGGAATGAAATGCATTAGAAACAGAGTATTCAGATCAAATGGGCTCATCTTCTTTGTAAAATGTAAGAGAGGTACAAGCGAGCTGTTGTGCGATAAGGTATTACCTAATGGGAGCGGAGACAGAGGCAAGAGTCTGCAGCAAATGGGTTCAATCAGCTGAACCAGAGGCCTAATGTTGTGTCTTCTGCATATACATCAGCAGCAATGTCAGAGGACGGAAAGACGAGTAGAGAGGGAGAACGATAGAGGGGCACTCAGCGGGCATTTTAAGCACTTTGGTGTTAAGCAGACACATACTGATTCTGGTCCTATCACTCCAGCTGGAACCAAAGACACATTTACATTCAGATGCTGATTAGAAACATAAAGAAGAATGTCGGGGAAAATCTGTCGAGTTGGAGATTTCTTATCTCACTCTTCGCTTTTTTTTTTTGTGGGCACTCTTCTTCAAGTGGAGAAGTTTGTGATAGTGTAAAGGAGTACATTCTGTTCACTTCTTGATCCAATCTGGCAACTCCCAGATATATGGGGGGGGGGGGGGTAAAGAAAGGGACGCAGAAATAAATAAATAAATGGATGGGAGAAGAGGAGTCGGGCTCGTGTGTGAACGCCTGCTGTCAGGTCCTTCTGTCAGTGTGAAATATTGCTGATCCCACCACACTTCCAGTGGGGAGGTGCTTGTAATGATTCAGTCCTTGCGGGGGTTCAAAATGTCATCTGTCTCACCTACCTCTGAGTGTACTGGTGTCCTCTAAGTACAGACTTCTACAACACAGGGATGGCTATTTAAAGGGATAAGGGATGTACTATTGTTTAGGGAGGTATTTAAAGATAATACTATTATTAGTGTAAAGCAATAACTACATGAATGCAGCATTTTTTGAGGTGTGACCGACTCCCTACCTGGCTGCAATTCAGCTGTCTGATGTGCTAGACCGACACCGAATTCGGAGATACATTCATTCTTTAAGTGCTAATGGGTGTGAGACCATTCCCTTATACACGCGAAATGTTGACTTTGCAACAGCCCTTCTCCACTGACTGCGTTTCACACGTGAGTTACCGGCGTCGGGCACCGCGGCTGGGCTTTGTCTTTTCCAACGGGGCCGCATTCCAACTGTTTTCAGTTGCACGCTTGACCCCATTGCGCCCCCCCGCTGCTCCTCCTCGGCTAATCGATAACCTGCCATGATGAGTGGAGACTCCCTGTCACCGGCTCCTCAGCCGGCGGAAATCAATAAAAAACAATACCCATTTACATCCATGAGCTCAGAGCCCATTTGTTTTTTCCCTTTTACCAGTGGCCGGTGCTATTCCATCAAAATGCCGTCAAACAGCGAGGAAAAATAAGTATGAGGGCAAGGGGGGGGCGAAAACAAATTTGAAGAGAATTGCCACTATTTCAGCATCTGTTGGGAAGAGTCGAGTGCACAGATGGCAAGGCTTAAATGTCTGTCGGTATTAAAACCCCAAATTATAATGCATTCAACTAGTCAAGACATGTATTAACAATGTATCAGCGACTAAAGCAGTCTATCTAAAAGTAAGTACGAATGAATTTTGTCATCATATCTACTTTACTTCTCAGCATTGACCAAAAGAGAAACCTTGTAAAGCTGGGGATCTTTAACTGAGCAGCCCTACAGTATGTGCAACAGTACTGTTTATTTTTCCCTTTTGCAACAAATGTCGCAGCCATTCTGAACCTACATATAGTCTAATTTAACATTCATATGCTGGCAATGAGCAATGTGGATCTCGGTAATATGCTCCTTAGCTTGTTTATGTCAGTAAATATGCGCTCACTTCCAGGAAGATGGCCTAATCCATACTCAGCTGTTAGCGGCTGATATGTTTGTTGTGTATTAAATATTTGGTGGGTTTCCTTGCCTTGCTATGATATCCACAGCTCCAATCGATTGGTGGAGATTTAGTACCCAGAATGCTTCTGTGTTTGAATTACAAAATCTGTGTATAGTGTTGAAGATTGGCTGGCGCACTCGTATGTCACTGCACTCCCACACATGCAAACACACAAACAGAAAAAGGCTTTGTTTCAGGCAATGTTAAAGATGGCACAATATGCTCTGTGTAATGCACAGAAGAAAATAAAGAGACGGACTAATCCGCTTGTACTGTATGTACAGTGGCTTGCATCCTTAACAGTTGGAGTGTGCTTAATGGGAAGAAATGCTTGTCCTCCTT
The DNA here is from genome assembly GCA_031216445.1 of Lateolabrax maculatus. Lineage (NCBI taxonomy): Eukaryota > Metazoa > Chordata > Actinopteri > Acropomatiformes > Lateolabracidae > Lateolabrax > Lateolabrax maculatus. The sequence continues at coordinate 7,609,790 of CM062207.1, forward strand.
TCTTTTTATTTATTTTTACCATGGACACCAAAGCCATTCATGTGACACAATACCATTTGAAAAGCACACTATAGCATATTTATTTATGCTATGCAGCAACACAGTAACTCCCAAAAATATAGGACGAACACAATCCAAGAATAGATGGCGTTTCATAGCCTAAGCTCATTCCTTTGATTCTTGCCGAGGCTCCCTCGCTACGAAAATCCAATGAAAATGTGATTTATTCTCCCCTTCCCTTTTCTAATTTATTTCACCAGCGTCATACCAGACAACTTGTCTCAGAGCTTTAAGCAAGTTACGGATGAAAATCAAGTTGCATGGAATATTTAGTGATGAGGGGGGATAAATAGTTTTGACACATCAATGACTACACCTCCCTAGACCTGAAATGGCCAGGCTAACCCGCAGAAACAAACCAAGCAGTCATTATCTCCTGAGACCAGAGTCGGCTTTTTCTCCCGTTAGACTGTGTCGGATTCACATCAATTTAGTACGCTACCGCCGGCGCTCACACGGCATCCCTGTTTCTTCTGGACAGATTTGAAGACTAATCTCATACTTTGGGCCTAATACAATTAAATGGTATTGAACCGATGTGTAGTTCCATACATCAGTTCCCATCCAGTGAGTGATGGAGCTCGCTGTTTGCCGCAGGCCTGGGAGAGACATATGAGCTGGGGTTAAAAGGTTATGATTGTGGCTTGGGGTAGGGCCAAGAAATGAATCTTGCAACTGCTCCAGTGTAAGAAACCCAAGACTATCATAGAGCATTTATATATTACCTTCATCTGCTGGTAACAATCTTATGTTTTCATGTTTGCTTTTGTGATTTGAACGGGACTGATGTCGCAGGCTCATCTGGTGAAACCGCATAAAACTCAAAGTGTCTCATAAAGCAAACAATGAATGAGTTGCACGCTGTGGCTCCACAACGCTTTGTCCCGTGACAAGACGTAGTGTGTTTATGGGCCTTTAGACTTGAATTAAGACATAGTGAGGTTAAGAGACAAAAGCAGAAGTAGTGTAAAATGAAATGCTTCTCGCCAAAAGAGAGGCTTCTTGATTGATAAGCAAGCCACAACGTGAGTTATTGTGGAAAATAAAACTGATTGTGTTGATTTGTCACACTACCAACTGTGTTGTCAAGACGATAGAAAATAAATGTCAACATGAGTAAAGAGAAAGGCTATGCAGCAGTGATTTAGAACTGATAAGATGAGCTTCCCTCATCAAGAGAGGAAAAAGGAGTGTTATATTAATAGTACAGTGCAGTTTTAAGGGTGTATTGCGCAGGTGGCTCAGGTGGTATTTTATTCTTCTTTGTCCTTCCCACACCCTTAGTTGGAATGATGTGGCCTTGTGTTGAAAGCTCTGCACCGAAGTGGCTATTCATATAAGAGCATTTGCAGTTGTTTGAAAGACTTAAAATATGACTAAGGGGCCTCAAAAGTGGTCTAAGTCTGTTCTCAAGGTCCTGCCACAGGTCAAGCAGGTGATTTTCAGCCGTTGGCAACACTGTGCGCAGACCCTCCATCATATTGTGCCTGCTGTCAGGGAGAGGCTGCACACTGTGCCCTGACAAGACAGAGAACATTCATAAAGTTCCCGCAACGTCTCAGCAACCTTGACAGAATGTGGTGTGTGTGTGTGTGTGTGTGTGTTTTTTTTCCCCCCAAACTTATCTCCAGAGGCAGGAGTTTGAGGGGAGTTCCGCTGTTCACAAGTAGCCTAAGAGCACCTGCCACATTCATGGCGCAAAGACGTCAATAAATCTGGCCGGTAATGTACCGCGCAATCTTTTTCTCTCACTCCCTCTCTTCCTCGGCCTGTAATATTAATGAATGTCAGCTGAATGCTGCCATGGGCAAAGATAGAACCATGTTCTTCCCACTATGCTAACATGAACAAGGTTATCTCTGCTTCTTATTCTGAGTGGAATTGGAAAAGAGTGCACGTGGCTAGAAAAAAGGTTTATTGCAGAGCAATTGGTAACCATTAGCCAAGTGATAGGCAGGAATTAATGACTTTATCCATTCAGGATGGTTATTATTGAAGGCTGGGCCAATGAACTTCCCAGTACCAGGCAAGTCATTCTTGGCTAAATGATTAAAAACTGTAATGAAAAGAAATAGTCGGCAGAGTGGTTGAATAATAATGAGCAAAACCAGTATAAAAATACACTTTAACACTTCTTCCACCCAGTATGAGAGGATGGAAATGGGTTTACGGCACATGAAACCTTGAGGCTATTTTTAGAGGGCCGCCTTTGCCTGCAACTCAGCAGTTGTAGCAATGAAAGAAACTCTCTCTTCTGTATTCTTCCCCCAAAAGAAATTGTGATAATGAGGCTTCACCAGCGACCATGTGCCCATTAATATTTGATGCATCCGAACACACACTCGCACAGCTTCTTAAAATACTATACACAACATATACAGCCCAATACACTCCCAAAGTTGTCACGTACAAGATGCAGCGTAGTGTCTCTTCTTAACATCCCTCATTGCTCACTCTATCTCGCTTTAAGAAGGGACGTCAAATCATGAGGGAGTGTGTGTCTTGATATACTTGCCCTATATCCTGTTGTGATAGTCACATGGCTTCTCTGAGACAGCAGTCGTTTGTTACTGTCCTTTTAATCATGCTAATGCAACCTCTCTCTCTCCCTCCCTCTCTCTCTCTCTCTCTGTCGCAGACGCCGACCAAACACACACTTGCATATCGGCGTGAACGCTCACACATGCACACACACACACAAGCTCACATTAAAGAAAAAAGAAGAGAAAGAATGGAGCGCCCAAAGTCCCTTAAGGCGTATGAATATCTTAAGTGGAGAATTCTATAACTCTGTATCTTTGCATGCCTGTGGGCACACTTTGCACACAGTCGTACACACATTCACATAAATTGACGCGCACATTCCGCCGCACAAACACGAGGCGGATGGAAAACGGAGATGCTACAGTATTGAATCAAATTAAGTGGTAATTTTGTAGCACCAGAACCCTGCCACTGTCTTTTCCCCGCTCCTTTTTCTCGAGTGCTGCACTTTATTAGCATTCCGCTCAGACGTTACTCCGCTTTCTTCTCCTTCTCTCCTGCTCTCCCACAGCCTCGCTCTCTCCTCCTGGGAGTTGAGCCCAGTGCATGTTAAGTGATAGGGCTTCAGAGTCTTACCGGCAGGGGTGCGGGTGCCACATAGCAGGGCTGTGTAGGAGCCGTGTGTCGGGGAACGGAGGAGAGGGGCCCTTTTAGTAAATCCACCCACCCGTGTAAAAATGATCAATCTCATGAATTTGCCAATAGGGAGTCGTTGGATGATCAGCAGAGACAGAGGCAGATAATGAGAGAGACTGGGGGGGGGGGGGGTGAGGGTAAGGGAGGAGAGAGGGGGTGGGGGATGACTACGGGGACAGCAAGGAGGAAATATTCAAAGGTATTGAAGGAAAAAATGGAGAAAGATTGAGCGAGCGTGAGAGAGCGGATTAGCGAAGACAAAAGAGAAGGTGAGCCTTGATCGACAGAGTTGCCATGAAAGAAAGAGTGTGAACATCAATGTCTGCTCAGATAGGAAAGAGAGGAGGGAGGGAGGGGAAGGGAAGGGAGGGGGAGAGAGAAATGGGCCATGTTTTTTTCCCTTTCACGCTTTGTGTCCCCCGTCTGAGAGCCAGCGGCCCGTATTTTGGCGGCAGTGGAGCAAGGTACATGTTTGGGGTTCTTTTTGTCAAGCGTGAGCAGGTCCTGGTGAGGTAGTGACAAGAGCGGGGGGGGGGGGGGGGGGGGGAGGTGACTGAAAAAGTGCCTGTCCTGAATTCAAGGCCTGGTACAGCCTAAGGGGTGATTCCTACACTAGCAGGCAGCGTGGTATGCGAATGTCATAGGACTCAACAGAGTGAAAGGCTGTCTTTTTCTGTTTGTTGGACGGGACATGACAGGTCAGGGAGTGCATTCCTCGCTCATGTCGGTGTCAACACGAACACGCTGGGTTTGACGTACGTGAGTAGGGCTGCACCTCAATGCAACTCTGGGAAACTGCGGCATGAGAAATTCACAAATATAGAATCGAAAGTTCCCCAACACTAGGCCCTGTGCACAATGCGACATCCATAAAGAAATGTTTTTTTTTTTTCCTGAGTTTGGTTTGGAAGATCATGTCTGACCTACATACAGGCCTGACTTTAACAATATTTAAAAACGGCTGTTACAGAAGCATGTTGATGCCCATGGTTTTGGAATAAGATGTTCAGCAATCACACATAGGTGTCATATGTGGGTGTCCGCATACTTTTTGGCATAAAGTGTATTTACCTGCAGTACAGTCTGACAGCCTCTTATTGTGAACGTGCTCCTTGGTCCTTGGTTTAGTTTATCATTCATGGAGAAAAAGCTGTGGTGCCATGACAAATCTCACTGGAAGCCTCTCTGTATATTCAGCATGGCTGGACAGGCTTAAATGCTCGCACACGCAAAAAAAAACACGAAATAAAAAACACAAACAGGAACTCTCTTAAATGCACTGCCCATGTCCACTAACAATTCTGTGTATAAAGCTGACATTATTCAGCTGGAGTCTGAATAAGTGTGCAGTGTGTGTGACCTTACAAAAAGGGGAAGTTTGGAGAATCGCAGCATAAGGAGAAGAAAGTGAATAATTCTTTAAAGTGTAGCCTGGGGCACATAAGCATGTGCGCTAGCTATGGCGGAGGCGCGTGGCTGTTTTTTGTTTTTTTTTCTCCTTCTTCTCCTTCTTCTTCTTCTTCTTCTACAGCGCTTTTAGCACACCCCGTTTGTCAGAGGGAGGCATCATCCTTTATCGGCACATTTCATGTTTCCCAGAGGACTCTGTGAAGCGGGTGATATTATTGAGGAGCGCTGAGCCTTATTAAATTCCCAAGCATATTACCAGTCTCTCTCGCTCTCTCTCTCTCTCTCTCACACACACACACACACACACACACACACACACTTGCATCTCTCACCCTCTCTCTACCACTCACTGATTATGTCTCTCTCTCTCTTAATTTGGTTGCGCACTCCACTGTAGCTCAACGAGCCCCCTCCCATCCTCTCCCGGGAGGAAACAAAGGAAGTAAATACATATTATTACTTTTTTATTTTTCAAGTGACGCTCATCAGGTATTAACAGAACATACCCTTCCGCAGAACCAGACCCTCATATGACTCACTCACTCACTCACTGTATACGTTATAGTGTCGTTCCAACCGTTCCGTCCCATTCTTGGGGAATTCTTTTCATCAAAAGGACAGAGATAATGCTAATCTTTCAACCAGTGAACTGGATAGAAAGCAAATACTCTGTCAGCTTTGCTAGGATTAAGTTGGGAGTCATCAAAAGGATTTTTTTTATTTATTTTTTTGCTCTAGCTCTGTGCATAGAAAGTGATAAATCCAGCACTATTAGTTTTGTATCATTTCATTACAACTGAAACTTCTTACTTTTGCAATATTAATTTTACTGGGGCCCGGAATGACTTGCAGGCCTGTTTCTAGTCTCCACACATGACAAGAGAACATAGGAGTATGTACTGTACGGGTGATAATGAGGGTGAAGTGACCATGTGCTGAGCTGAAACTTCCAGAGCTCTCCATGTCCTCATAGACCATTTGCTTAGTCCAAAGGAACACGTGTGACTGTGCACCAGGCGTATTTATCAAACGCGGCTTTTGCCATTTTTCGTGATGCTGACGCGGATGGTAATGCCTCTGTCTCTCTTGCTGCTAGGGAAGCCTATTTACATATGACCTTGCATGCAGCAATTGGTGGAACAGGGAATTCGCAGAGTTTTATTTTGCTGGAATGATGTGCTTTTATCTTGGATGTGACAGCAGAATATGAATATGAAAATATGAAAAGAGCAGTTGAGTCAGATCGGGTCGTGATATTCATGAGGATTAGACATAATGTGTTTTCTAGTTTGGCTGCCTGGCTGTACTGTATATTATGTCATTGGACTGTACAGTACTGTATGTGTGGGCTGCTGACGATTTAAATGTGCATATATATCGCTTATTTTACATATAGCACACATATTGTTCTCTATTGGCCGCATACATGAGAACCTGTCACTAGATACCTTTAGATAGTTTCTGTCAATGCTGTGAAAATAATAAGTCAGCCTCGCTGGGCCACAATTCGTGTCGCCATGTGTGTGTGGTTTTTTTTTTTTCGTACGTGCAGACAGGAAAGCTTTCAAACAGTGACGTTGGTGTATGTGTGCGTCCACGCGTGTGAGTCAGTGCTGAAGGTGTGCATCTGGGGGATAGCACACACGTGCCCCTTGAGGAATACCACCGTCTATGAGCCATGGCACGATACCCCGTCTGCATCCCTCATACATAAGCCATATTCATTCAGGGAGAAAGGGAGAGATACATGAGAACTTTGCTGTTGTTTCGCGGGAGTGTGTGTAAGGTTGTCAAGACTGCTTGATGCTATGAAAATTTGATGCGGAAAATATCCTGTCGGCGCTGCTTTTTTAATGCGGGCCGCACAGATGCAGGAATTATCATCGGAGCGTTCCCCCCAGCCTTCAGCACCGTGTCATGCACAGCACCCAAATGACTTTGCACCTCCAGGCCAAACTTAGTCAGTGTCTGGATTTCAATCATTCGCAGAAAAGTTCTATTTGTCTCTTAAAACACCGGGCCTGCGCACCGACAGCTCAGAGAACGCATCACAGAATACACAAACACTCCATCATGGGTCAGACTACTGCTGTCTGGTGTATATTTTTCTGTTCTCTATTCTCTTGTAGGAAAATGAGTCTGGCCTTTGGGGCTTTATTGCCCTAATCTGCAGTCCAGCCCGCACTTCTCCCACTGGTGATTGATATTTGGAGACATCGGTGGGACAAAAACAGTTTGAGTTCTGACGCTCATGAAAGACCCATCAGCTCCGTCGTCGATCAATGTGAATAAATATTTCCCACAACCCAGAAGCATTAGAATCAAGGACGGGGAGAGAGAAAAAAAAAAAGGCAGACAGAGGAAAGAGGAAAAATCAATTGGTCGAGAGCTTTGCTAAAAAGGGGGTGGGGGGTGGTGGTGGTGGTGGGGGGGGGGGAAGGGTTACAGGAGGCGGAAGAGGGAGAAATAGGCAAGCTGTCAAGCTGGGTGAATAATGAAGCATGTTTTCTGTGCTTCAAAGGCAAAGGAGAAAAAGGCACGGTGAAGTTATGTTACGTACTCGGTGTCATCTAATGTCAAATAAATATAGTATTCCACGAGCACGCAATAACGTACGTGATGCTGAGGGCTTTTGAACTCTCCAAGTATTAATTTACCATCTTCAAATGTCTTTTTAAGGTGCAATCAGTAATATTTGCACCAAATACCATCAGGGGTTCTCAGTTACCGCTGATCAATGCCTGGTTAGTGCAGCATTACAACTTTTGGCCGCTTAAGAATTTGCTTAAAAAGGGAGGATTTGAATTGTTCCAATGTTGTTGCAGTTTCCTAGAGCTTCCACTATTACAAAAGTGTTATATTTTACCAAAAGTCACCTAATGTTCAGTCAAGATGTATAAAATGTCTAGATTAGACCAGAAATACTGCTTATACACTACTTATACTGTAAATCCGACAAATGTTTAAGAACAAGGCCTTTCTAGCCACACAAGTAATGTGGCTTTCATAGAAATGGCTGAGGAACTAAACAATTTCTTCCGCACGCTGAATTTTTACACACTAGTTCCGACCGTAACTCCATTAAGCTGAAAACTGACTTCAACTCTAATATAGAGACGGCATTTACGTCCTATTTCCAGCCATTTTCAGTCAACATAAGAGAGGCTGAGTGTCCATATTCCCTAGTTACTGCGCACCTGTCCAAACCTCACCCACCCACGATGTGAATCTCTTTCTCCCTGTCTATCTCCCTCACTCAGTCTCGTTATTTTGATAGGGGATCCATTTGGTTTAAATTGACTCATTTTGTCAGTGGGAATTGGAGCAGGGAAACTGAAGAGGGAGAAACGGGCAAGGCTGCTGCTGCTTTGATCCCTCCGACAGGCAGCGTGAAAAGTGCATTTCATAAAGGATGTTCGCCTGTGATGAGCCCGCCAGAGTGACAAATTGGGCCCCTGGTGCTTTAAATAATACACTGTGTATGGCTGCAGCCATGGTGCTGTAGTTCTATATTGCTAAACTGGCCCGTTAAGAAGGGTGTCTGTTGTGGGTTAAAAGAGGCACAGTTAGTGACTCAAATCCAGGGCCGGTCTCACTTCCAACAATCTCCCTTTCTTGTTCAGCTGTGTGATACATGCAAATGTTAACATGAGACTTGCTCTCTGGTCTGCAATTGCATTCAAATCTAGATTTGGAGCTCCGAGGATAGGAAGCGACTTTTGAGTGATGACTGAAAAGAGCCTTGTTGTCTCCCTGTGGCGTTTGTTGCTGGAAAACAGAATCGGGCGCTGATGAATGTTTGAGATGTGGTGTGCCACTGCCGCTGAAACCCCCTTAGCTGCTGGAGCAAAGCAAGGAGGAGAAGATAGTGAAAATGTCTGGATGGGCTCTTTGCTTCTTCACGCTGCATAATTGACCCAGCGTGCGAAACCTCTTAGGGATGGTGGGTCGTGCACAGGCAGCTGGCATGTCCTTGCATTGACACATGCATCCATATAAACGCGTTATTATTTGTTCTCATTGACGCTGTCAACCTCAAAACATATATGTAGGTAGCGAATTGACACGAGCACTATTGCTAACATTAATAATAATGAGTAACTTGATTGAAGTAGAGCATATTGCCATAAGGTTACAAATAAAAACAATGTTCAACCTCAGATCAGTGAAAACTCGGGGATGATGTGTCACCAAGACTCATTCATCGGAAATCCTCTTTCACAAATGTTCAGCTGCAGATGGTCGTCCTTGCACCACGCAGCAGACCTCCCGACCAGACTCACCCTCCTCCTCCTCTCTCTCTCTCTCTCTCTCTCTCTCTCTCTCTCTCTCTCTCTCTCTGTCTGGTGAATGCACCCCATAATGGAGGGAATCATCGGAGAAAATCTGGCGGCGGCGTGACCCGCGGTTGAGTCCAAGTCAACGGCAGAGTGTGAATAAGGAAGGTGAAGGCACAGTGCCTCTCTGCAGCGGCAAATCCAATATACCGCGCGGGGGGGGGGGGGGGGGGGGAGGGAACAAACTGCGGCCTATCTGGGAGATAGTCTATAATCCAGGACACCTCGGCGTTATCAGGCTGTATCGCTCCGAGCTCCTGCCTGAGCAAGAGTGGCTGGATAGTGTTTAAGGCACTCAAGAAATCAAAGATCGGGAATCTCACCGAGCTCCCAAGCCTCTCCGTGCGGGAACCAGCCCAATATACTCTCTGACGACATTTCGTCATTATGCAGCATGTCTGGCCATGTTTTTGTACATATGAGTAGTATGCAAATTGAGGTGACCAAGATTCCCTCACCAGATGTCCACTATGTAGGATGAGGCCTTCATGCTGTCGCAGAAGCCTTTGCTTCCATATTTGAACACTCGAACGCTGCGGGGGGTTTTATACAGCAGATGCACCCCGGTCAGACTCGAGGATACATTAAAGAGGTTCTGGAGAACCTTTTTGCTGACTGGCACATCCTTTTAGCACTTTCATCAAGGGGCTGCACTGTGCCTCAGCCATTTGATGCAGTTTGTTTTTAACCTTCCCAGTCGGTGCTCTGTGTGTTGTGATGGGAAATTTCTCTAAAACCGCTCTTATCACTTGTTTGTTTGCCCTGGTCGTAACATTGTAAAGCTGTTTCTAGGAGTGTTGTCACATCCCAGTATCTTTATAATAAGGCTCGTGGGTTAAAATTATCCTAAAAATGATCAGGTAGGAAAGGTGACCAACAGTTAAAGGGGTTAAGAGGTTTTTTTTTTTCTTTAGGTTTTTGTTCTGGGTGAGAGCTGCAGCATTATTATTATTTTTGCATGATGTAAAGAAGATTTTAAATTCGTCATTATTCGAATGTGTATTATAATGTTCACAGCTCCCACAAAATTAATGAAAAGGCAGAATGTGCAAAGTCACCGGTAAGCATTCTTCCACCTAAATCAACAGGACTCAGCTAAGTTTCTCTCTCAGAGCTTTGAGGTTGAACAAAAGAGTCCATCATGTTTTGGGAACCTGCTGAAACACAGAAAACGATTCCCCCTGGAAAACACGGGCCCCGGATAATTTGCCTTTTTGCTGCCCCGGAGTGGAGCTCACTGTGCCTATTTATGAGCCTGCACGCCAAAAAAAAAAAAAAAAAACTGAAAGCCTGTCCCTTGAGGTCAGCATAATTACCCCCAGCGCATTTTCCACCACTAGCTTTCCATTAAGGTCGTGACTCACCATGCCCAGCCCGCTCTGGCCCAGAATGGGCTAGCAGCTGAGAGCTAATTGCTACACTCAGGATGACAAGCATGGTAGATAGTGGGTGTTGTCTGGCTGACTCACAAGCTGACTACCTAACCCGCCACTGCTTACTACTTATGACAAGTGGACTCCTTTGTTTTAGACATCGGGTGCTGAAAGTGTTGTGCATGGGGAGGAGAGACGGTTTTATTTTGTTAAATTCAGAGATTTTATTTTGAAATGAAAGTGATGCAATGCACGAATACAACATTATTTGTGATATGTAGGTCATACTGCATTTAAGACACATACTGGAATTCTGATACAAATTTGCTGCTAGTGTTACGAGTGGCTTTGCCAAGTGGTAGAATACTTCGAGCTTCATATTTCATATGCAGCTTAGGGCTGAACATGTGCTGAACTTGAACTATGGTCTCTGCCGTTGCCATTCATTTTGACTGAATCAGATAGAAGTTCCACTGAAGCCCCGGTTGCTATGGTATTTTTTAAACTACCCCAAGTCATTTTCAAAAGTTTACTCCTAAGACAATTCTTAATTCTTTTCCCCATGTAGACCTACAGTATGCCTAACCATGATTAAGATGTTGTTTCTCTTATTAGTACGATCGGTAAAAATCACAGGTTTTTTTTTTCTCTTTTTTTATTTTAGGAAGGATTTAATCGAAATTGTATTTTGACAAATAACCATTTAATGGTGTAAAACAGGCTATTGTGTGGGAGTGCCTGGGAGTGTGCGATAAGAGTAACAGTGGAGGAGAAGCAATGACACTTCTTTTTCTAAAGACTGGAGAGAGAGAGGGGGGAGAGAGAGACAGAGAGAGAGACAGAGAGATGGTGTGTCTGTGTGTGAGAGAGAAAGAATTTAGAGGAATAATAAACAATAAAAAAAAAACACACATTTCTTAAACTGATTTTAACCCCTTGCTCACACATTGACAGTAGCTCAGTAAGCCCTACCATTTTCTACACACCCACCGCCCCTTCATCCGCATTCTGTGTTTGTCTTATCAAATAATACTGTGTGCTTTTCTTCTTGTCTGTGGCTGGGAATGCCGGGGAAATCGTCACACACACACACACACACACACACCCACCCACCCACCCACACACACACACACACACCCACGCTGCATGGTTAATGTGAGGTTTGCTACAACCTCACAGTGTCTGCGTGGTGCAAAAAAGGAGCTGAGGATGCTATACTGTTTTATCGGTTCCTCGCAGTGTTGCATGTGTGCACCACAGCAGAGCAGCTAATGTTAATCCTTACGGTTCTTCCAGAGTATTTTGTATAAGCTCGGAGAGTCATGCCGAAAAAAACAGTAGTACTTTATTTTACACTGTAACTGTGTGGTTTTTTTTTTCGGGCATAAATCAATTAGATATTCAAAGATGCGAGCTGGTAACAGTGATTACAAGTGTTATGCTTCAAGGATAACGTGAGAGCCCGATGAAAGAGGAGCCTTATTATTATTTTTTTTTTGAGTTAGGCGTTGTTTCAGTAGTCCTGTGTGTGTGTGTGTGTGTGTGTGTGTGTGTGTGTGCGTGTGGCAGGAAGCCAGCACCATCATTCTTATTAGCAGAGTGGATGAGTCACTCCGCTTCTCCGCTCTCCACATCATCCTGCTGTTGTTCCACTTATAGACGAGGTTAGGGGTCAGAAGTGCTCCGAGGACGCGGCCCGTGGCGTGTGCGTTTCCGCGTGTACATGTCGGCCACGGGGAGAACCTGCGGCCAGTGAGCGCCGCAGCCGCCTGCCGTGCGAGACGCCGCCGCGTGGGCGGGAGAACGCGTATGCATGCGAGATGAGTGAGGGGGCACGGCATGCTGGGACACTTTATTTATGGGCTCGAGTGCTGACTGCTCGAATGGGCAGAGAGAGGTGGGGACCCAGAGGGAGAGGACGCGTGCAGAGGGGCAGGGAGAGTGCAAGCCGCGTTTGATAATTGGCTGAGGGATCGTCACCAGAATGAAATTATGCCGGTCAATCTCTCCTCGATTAATTACCGCAGGAGCAGGCCCGCAGTACGTTCATTATTCCAGGAAGAGTACTGACCCTGCCGGAAGAGAAGAAGCAGCCATGTCATACCCACGATGCCCACCTGCAGGGTTGTGGTACTGCACCGCTGGGGCCAGCGTGTAGGCAGCGGCAGCTTTAAAAAGGAGGAATGAAAAAGCAGTGATGTCATCACCTACCTACATATAGCCTAGAAAAAGTCTTCTATAAGCACTGCATGGTCTCGTGTGCATTCTTTTCTGCTGAGTCGGTGTTCCACGCAGCGGCTGGGCATCTCGAAAAGGCGAGGCAAAAGGAGGCGACAGCTCATTACAAAGCTCTCTTCCTCTCACTCACTCAACCTCTCCTTGCAGTTTTTCTATGCGGCCATCCTGCACCTCTGCATGCATGGCGGAGGGGGGGGGGGGGGGGGGGGGGGTTTCCGGTTTATTTCCTTAGTTGCCCTTGCCAGGCAGTAAATACCTCAAGACTCAGAAGGCAGAGAATAGATCACCTGCTGCCACTTTCAACAGCATTTTCTTCCAGCCGGCCCACAGGCAGCACTGTTCGAGTGAGAAGGTTACGTGGAGAGACGCTGGCGTTCCAAAAGGGCAAATATGGGTCAGGTAGGCCCATGAACAGGGCGTGATCCGTATAAAAGCATTATGTACAGAGCGGTAGTTAAGAGGGACGGAAAATGTGTTATTTTCCGCTCCTTCGGTCAAATTGGCCTCCCGCTCCCGAGATCTTAACTGGACTACTGGGGGGTTACATGTTTGATGTTTGGATTTCTCACTTGCTGTGCTCCTTAAAAAAAAAAATAAATAAAAAAAAAATTAACTCAACTGCTGACGTTAATGCCATCAATTAATGCCGTTGCTGGCGGTGCACGCCATGACTTGCGTTTTCAAAAAGGTCATTGCTCCCCAGGACTCCCCTTTTTGTTCTCATTTTCCCCTGCACCACTGCGTGTCTCTCTCTCTTCCACCCCTCCTTAATTGTCTGGCAAACATCTCAGCGAGAGAAAGACAAATATCCCTCTTTCCTGTGGATATTGTTCTGTCTGAACTTGCCGTCACGGCGTTAATAATTTAGCACCTATTCTTTTTCTCGCCCCTCCTTTCTCCCAGCAACGGTTCCCTCACCTTATTTTCTCCTCTCAGGCCGTTCCCCCTCTGTCTCTCCATTTCCTTCCTTTTCATTCCCCATGTGTGTGTGTGTGTGTGTGTGTGTGTGTTCAGCGGCGCTGAGTGTCTGTCTGCCCGTCTGTCTTTGATGCCGAGGACCTCTCAGCTGCGAGGCGATGCCACAGGGGCCCTGCAAAGCGAGACAGCCAAACACAGGGAGACTCGCTCTTACACCGTAATTAGTCTGCAAGTTTCACCTAATTAAGTGGGACCCTATTAGAGGCGAGAATGAGTAGAAAGGGAGAAACAAGCAAGACGGCTGCAGAGCAACTGCAGAGAGAATTTTAGCTCTCTTTGGTGTTGTTTTTGGTTTGAGTTTCATTGCCATCCCTGTCTCTTCTTGTTGCTGTCTCCTTCATTTGTCTCCTTTCTTTCCCCTCTCCGATTTCTCTCATGAAGGCCTGAGTATTTCTAACAGCTGGTTTTTCGGGATAAATATTTCATTTTCCCTCCCTTCAGCCGTACAGCGTAATCTGTATGACACCCGGCAATGTACACTGTCATCTTCACGCTGATTGCTCTGCCGTGCGAAATAGATCTGTCCGTACAGGGAGGCCTTTGATGAGGGGCGCAAGGCAATCACAAGCCCATTTCCAAGCTCGACTCCCTGTTCTCACACAGGCGCCCTCTCGTGCCTTTTTTGCCCAAGCCCTGAAAACCTTCTTTTCACTTGTCTGAAGATTGTTCCATTTTGGCTTCAAATTGGAACCATGTGGACTGGTGTAAATGGCATTTGGATGTCAGCGTGTTTTTTTTTTTTTTTTTTTTTTTTAATGTAGGGAATGTGATGATGATTGAGTTAGTGGAGAAGTGAGTGGCGCCCGGCATTTACCTGCACACACAGGACTTCATTGTTGGGGAGATAATTTGAAGCCTCAAACGGGCTAAATCAAGGTCCTTGGATTGATAAGTTAATGTGGGATAGCACATTAACTTATCCGGGAGCGCATGTTACCAGGATTCGTGAGCAGCACAGTACATCTTCTGTTACCAAAGTTCCCCTCCGTCGTCACCCTTTCTCCTCCTGTCCTTTCTTCCTCTCGTCCTGTCTTTGCTAATGTCCTCAATTCTTTCTCCTCTCCTTCTGTCTCCCCAGCTCTCCTCTCCTCTCCGCTGCTCTCTTTGGCAGTGTGTTTGGCCTGTGACGGCCCAGAGGCAGCCATGCTGTCTTCTCCACTCAATCTGCTGTTTCCCTTCTCCCAGGCCCTGACCCTGCTGTACTCAGCACACACACATACTCTCTCCTTGTCTCTGTACTTTATTCTCTTTCTATCCGTCCCTCCCTCTCTTCATCATCCCTGTCTTCATCCTCTCGCACATGCCCTCCCTCCCCCCCCCCCCTCTCTCTGCTCTGACCCCTATCTGCTGTCCAGCCGACTGCATTGTCTGTCAGAGACACAGCGGAGACACACATACACAAAGATGCATGCAGGCGCATCACCTCTGTTGTGTCCTCTTCCCTCTCAGTCTTTTTTTTTCTTTTTTTTTATATTATATATCTCCCAAAACCCTTCCTCCCGATGCCTCAGCTGTTTGGGTTGAATCTGCCGGCTGGAAAAAAAAAAAAAGAGGGTAAAAGGTCACAGAGCTTCAGTCTGTGTAGCAGCGGTTCAGAGGGAAATGCTGTACAGAGAGAGGAAGAGGAGGAAGAAGTGATGATGCTGGGGGGGGGGGCGACACACCAAAGTGAAAGCACCGGTGACGTAGATCAATGCGGACCGGCAAGTGGGCTCGACCTGCTACAGTGAAAACACGGCACACAGCGCTCTGACCCAACAAAACACACTGAACTGTAATTGCCCAGAAATGCCCACGCAAGAGACATTAGTGTCCACATGCCCAGGAGGGAGCACGGTCTAACCCTTCCCTTCTTCCGACCACTGCAGCATCTCGGCGAGCGCCAAAGACGCCGCATCAAATTGCTACTGTACCCCAGCAGCGGAGGCTCTTTGAAATATCCCACAGTGTAAGCTAGTCAGCTGATAGGGTGGCTGACTAAAGCCGGCCAAGAAAAGCCACAGCTCAACTCGGTGCAGCCACTGGCCCACTTTCAGCCCGCTTTCTTGCACAAATGAAGAAAAGCCTCCACTGTAGACACAGTATGAGGCGCACATATCTCTGAGCGCTGCTCGGCGGTGGTGTCTCGCTGGGTAATCATCACTTCAGCGGCGCGTGACTTTTGTCCATATGGAATTACATCTCAGGGAAAGCTGCTGCTCTTCCGTTCTGCCCATCGCCCCTCTAATTCATCTGCCAATCACCCCCCCCCCCCCCCGATTCACCATCGCCACCGCTCCCTCGCTCTTCCGGAAGCCTCTTTTGAGTACATGTAAAAGAGGGCTAATAAGCCTGCGTTTCGGGCAATTATGAGCAGGCCAGCCCTCTATAGGCTGAAAGCTTTTTCTCGCCGAGCGACCGAGATAGCGGGCGCCGCCCGTGGCACCCAGAGTGTGCCACTGTTTTCCGGCCCTGGATCCCCAAATAACAAGGCCTGAGCCCCGGGGACTTAACCTGGGATGGAGGGCCTCCTTGTTCAGCTCTCAGTGTTGCGGCGAGGCTTTTTACCACGGCAGAGTGACCCACTTGTATTGTGTTATGTTGTGGTTGATAGTGTGGGCTCGCGGGATATTTGTGAATATGCAACAAAAGCCTGCTACAGTGCTGGGTGCGCTCTAAGGGCTTTTCTTTGAAGATATTTTTCTACGTCCTGATTTCTGAAATAGGTCTTGTTAGGGCCTACGGATATGTTTGGAAGCAATGTTGCGTGGTTCCCCCATAGAAACACTTTGAACAATTACAATTGATTATTTTTCCGCCATACTGTAATGCATTTGCTTTTATTTAGATTACATACTTAGATTTACAGTAAAGTTTGAGTCAAATAAGCCAACAAGAGTTCAGGGTTTATTTAGTCGTACTTATTTGTCCAGAGTTACATGACAGATGGATTTAAGTAGTTTTAAAGTATTCATATTGATGGCCAAACCTCCGGGGGAGGTGACAGTTTTTTGGAGAAGGAAAGAGGGAAAAAACAGAGTTTTTTTTTTTCTGCTTTGATATAGCAGCCCAATTCATTAGCTCAGTGGGAAACGTCTTCATTTTAAGCAAGCCTGCAGAGTCAATGGACCATGGCTCGGAAATAATCAGCCTCCTCTCAGCGCACACAACCCACAGAGCGCCGGCTAACTACCTCAGCAGCGCACCGCGCAGGGCAGCGGAGATGTGATGCTGAAGGTTGGCTGCTTACCCATGAGAGCTGGAGGAAGCAAGAGGTCCCCCCCCCCCGTTTTTGTTTTTTTTTTCCTTCCCTATTTTATCTGAATGTGACTGGGGTGAAGAGGCAATTGGACGAAACATTCAGGAGCAGGGCGCCGGGGCCCTCGCGAGAGCCGCTGTGCATTGTGGGTGGCCTGATGGCTCAATCATAGGTGTAAATGAGCGAGACAATCAGTACCTGGTATCCGCTTGTCTCTTTGATGGCTGTGTTTGTCAGGCTGAGACAGAGAGAAGGAGGGCGAGGGAGACAGAGGCGTCTCTTCCTCCATGCCGTGATCCATAGCCACCATTATCATTTTCACTACATCAGCTGGCATGTTGACTATTTGTGATTGCCAATGCATCTCTCTATTCTGTTTTTCTTTTTTTTTTTTTTCGTGCCTTTCTTCTCATTTATTTAGCTATTTACATTTCATTAAACAGAACTGCTCGGTTGTTTGGGCTCACTAATGACAAAAACTTACTTAATTTTCCTATCAAGTGGCAGTTGCTCCCTGAGGCATTGGCTACATATTGACTGGCAGCCATTAGTTGATGCTTAACAAAGGTAATTTGTGACACGAAAATGGACTCTAATAGGTATCTAGTAGAAATAAGATTTCTGGCAGCACAGGAATGGCACTCTTGAGGTAATATCAAATGTTTTGCTGAAAGGCATTCATAGTGAAACAAGTGATTTGTTTGTTGATTAGAAACTCAAATCAGTAGGACTACAGAGGACTCATTCTGTTTTTCCTCTCTCTTCTTTCTTTGCTCTCCTTGTCTCTGCCGCATCGTGTCCTCAGTCATGTGTCTGCTCTGCATAACACTGTTTTGGTGCTGTTGTGTCTTTTAGTTTCAGTTTCAATACTGCTCAAGGGTTCCTCTCATACAGTATATATACATATATATTTTATTGCAAGTGCAAAACATGAAGAGTGATTTCTGTTCTATTGTTTTCTTTTACAGGAGAAAAAGAGCATTAAAAGTAAGCCATGGTCCAAACTCTTGTTTTTCTTTTTTAAATATGGGCAAAGGCATGCTTGGCTTGGTTTGCACTCACCCTCGCTTTTGCTTGATTTTGGTTTTCCATCGCATCAGGTCATGAATAAATTACATCTAACATAGCATCTCTATAACATTGGCACTCTTATTAACTCTGGCATTGTGTAATGTCTGAGCACCTGGTAAGGGGTTTGGAGTAGGCTCCCTCTTTCCTTCCCTTCTTACAGTTTTTTTTTTTTTTGTCTCATATTGAGCCAGGTACGCTGCTTTGGTTTGCTGTATTTGGAATAATTATCTTTCACATATCGTACTGGAACACACTCTTGCACTGTCTGACAGTAGTCGCTGACAGTAGGAGATCTGTCAAACCTGTTGTCCTGGTGTAGCATTGTAAGCACATAATTTGCTTTCCACAATAATACAGTAGACGTAGTTAATCTGAGGCCAGCTCCTAGCTAGGTAATTGGTTAAGACCCCTATTAGTGGATTTAAGAGGATATCAGGGCGCTTTAGCCACACAAAGCTATTAAGCTACTTAGATCAGAATGTGATTGCCGTCTGTCAATCATCAGATAAGAAAACAGGGTGTTGTTGGTGCTCCCATCTCGCAAGCACACCCGCCCACACACATCACAGATGCACACACACAGAGAGCAGCCTTAATTGCGCATCTTAGATTTTAGATCAGGGCAAACAAACAAACAAAAAAAAAAATACAAACTGACCTCCTCCCTACTCTCTCCATCGCTGCCCCCCCTCCCTTCCCTTCCCCTCTCAGCACAAACACGTTTTGAAGCATGACATTATTTCAACTCTGATTCACGCCACTGTTTTTTAGTTTGAGGCTGTTGTTGTAGCCAGTGGAGTCTTCTTTTCATTATTGTTTTCTGTTACCGTTTCTGTCATGTGGTATGGGTTCTGCATGAAAACATGCAATTTTATCCGTACAAGCTTAATTCTATTCACTGGTTATGAAAATTCTGAACTTACATTAGCTTTGACAATAGGTGCCTGGTAACTGTTGTGACCAGTTTTCTATTGTTTTTTCACCTTCTCCATTAACATCAGATGCGGTGATGACCTCATTAGGGAGAAAATACAGACTCACGCATCTAATAGAGGAATTCATAATAGCCAATCATGTGACACATACCACAACAAACACTAAGGGCTAGGACATTTTACTTAGTCAAAAATGGTATTTCAGCATTAAATATCCCACTTCAGTGAAACAAACAGTATCATTTACTTTTGTTTTTCTCCCGTCTGCTTCCTCTAGACTCCCGGCCCTTGCCTGACGTAGCCATGACTGGCAAGTGCACCCGGGAATGTGACGAGTATGGCCACTCGGACTCCTGCTGGATGCCTGTGCGCACGTCGCCTGAGCGACGGCCATCCAAGTCCACCACCACCCCACAACAACCAAAGCTTTCCACTTTCATGAGCGGCAACGGCAGCAGCAGCAGCAGCGCCGAGCAGCCCGGCAGCCAAGAGACCCTCGCCATGGCCGCCATGGCCAACGGAGACCCCACCGCCGCTCACATGATGGGCGACCGCAATCGCAACCTGCTCAACAAGAAGATGGCTTCCTCCTCCTCCTCCTACGAGGCCTTCGGCTCGCCTTCCTACGGCTCGCCAGGAAGCGGGGAGGAGACGCTGGGCCACCCCACCGAGGAGATCCCTCTGGCACCTACTGGGGAGTACAAGCCCACGTCCTGTGGTACTCTGACGCGACGGGAGGTGTACCTGTGAGCTGGGAGATGCACCCGCTGTGCCGCAACATACGGCATTGAAATACAACACTAAGCACAGTTGCTTACCCACCACCGTTACAGCTCAAGAAGCTTTTAGCCAACCTTGTTCTGCACAAGGTAGGACTAAATTTTCTCCAAAGACTTTTACGACAGCTCCTTAATGAAAAATCTAAGTGGATATATAAACATAGTACCATTTTTAAAGTGCTAATTCCGGCCATGACCTGGGAGAAAGGAGGAGGAGGAAAAACAGTTGAGGGCATTGATGGGACTTGGGATGTGGCTGTTCTACTGGCGAGTCGGGCTCTTGGGACATGATCTGCTGCCTGACAGTCAACCTGTACTATAATCAACTCATTTTACATACACAGTACATGCATGCATTACCCCCCTGTACCCCTTGAAGGTCCCATTCCCTGAAGATGACACTGTACAAAAAGAGACCATTTCTTTTTCTGTTTATGTTTTTTCTAGAAACAAAGCTGTACATGTGGAGTATTTTGACTTCAAAGTGTGTCTGGTTATGCCTTTATTTTTTAATTTCAGAACAGTACAACACTCTGGCCGTGATGTTTAGTGGCTGCAACAATATATTGGACACAATGGCCTCTATCACACTGAGCTGTCCATGGATTCCGTCACCTTGACTGTTTGTGATAAAAGTTGCTCAATAGCAGACCAAAACTGAACTGTATTCAAATCTTATAAGGACGGGAAAGACTAAGCTTTAAATACTCAGCCCAATAAAACAACACTTGTCTCAGTTGTCTCTTGAGATGGACAGAAATAGGAGCCAATGGAATTTGCTGCAACAACACCTTGCTTCAGACTACAACACCGCTGGTATACTATGATGAACTGATTCTAACTTACCAGTGTCTGTGCTCTTCACAGGTGAAAAATCACTCATTGTACATAAACATTGTTGTCTCACAGCAGCAACGCTAACTGCCCTCATTCCCTTTTTGTCTTGCTACCTTTCCTCAGTCTCTCGTTCTTTGTCTTTGATTGGCGAGGTTGAGACCAAAACCCTCTTTTACGAGATGCAAAATCTTAGAGCCATGACCTATCACGGGCGGGAAAAGCATGTGTGTACGTGGTTGTGCATATTCGGATCGCCTCAGTGGGACAAACTGTTTGTATCAAGTTGTAATACTTGTACCCTGTTTTTCTCAACCACACATGCAGACACACACATACACTGAAGCGGAAAAGCAGATTCATTTAACCGAGGCCGGTGGCGCTGCTGTATTGACTGAAAATCCTGGGTAAGCACAGTGTGTGGCATGCGGAGATTCAAATTATGGAGGTGCACTTGAAGTTGTATGTGTGTATGGGCCAGATATGCAGTATATAGTGTGTGTATAGGCTATATTTAGTGTTTACTGTAGACGTACACCGGTAATAGGCTTAGGAGGGCGTAAACATGGCCGGGCTGGTCCTAAAACAGCTGCAAGGACAGCTGTTTACTGTTATTTCATTTTTGTTGTGTGATAGACTGAGCAATAAATATCATAATGTACACGTGACCAACAAGCATCAACTTCTTTTTCACTTCTTCTCAAGCCTTCAAGGTGACGTTAACTCACACATAGCTGTCCGAGAGTTCTTTTAGCACTAGTAGATGTTGCTTTCCATAGTACATGGTGATGGCATCTTTGAGCACGAATGTAAGAATCAGCTCAATGGAGAACAATCAAAAAGCAACGTCTGTACCCACAGATACCGAGAAGTTTTCGGATTACAGGCTGAGAAAAATGGTGTCAAAGTGAAACCAAAGCTTCACAAACAGGATGAAGCATTCCCCGATTACACACACACAAATAGCTTTCTGGGTGAACTTTGCTTTAAGTACACGTTACATGAAGATTTTATTTTTTTTTTTTAAATGAAGGATTGAGATTGAAGGATAAGAATGTGATGTCTCAACTAAAAAACCCATTACATCCTCACAGCTGACTCCTAATGACCACTTACACACAGACACATGACAATGTTGAGATGTTGTGCCTCCCTGTCTACAGTGATGTTTCTTTTTCGCAGCTACAGAGGCGCAAAATCCCATGACTGTAATAAAACAAAAGAAGATCAGATGCAATGGAACTTTTTGTATGTTAGCAAAACCCCTTTGGTTTGACCGGAGCTGCTTTTTCTGCACTCCGGCAATCTATAGTCTGTAAGTACTACTCGTTGTTCGAAAGAAAGTGCTCCTATACTTATCAACTGTATACATAAATATTTACTTTTTACTGCACGTTTAATGGGAACTTACTTCACTTACTGAGAAGGAAGTAGAAAAAAACTGTAAAACAAAATGTACAAAAAAATGTTTTCCCTGTAAACATGGAAATCCACCTTGTTGCTTGCTTTTGTTATACCTAAAGAAACATGTAGTACAACTTTGTACATCAATTAAGACCATATTGTTGATCTTTTTTTAATTTTTCATGTGATCAAATTTCATCGTCTCTTATATCACCACACAAACTCACATCTTTAATGTTTCATTTATATCAACTTTATATCATAAGATTTGCAATTTTTTATCTTCATCTTTGATTTTATTTTGTAATCCCATACATTGATTTGTAACACAATAACAGTCAAAACAGTGGAAATGATCATGACAATGTATTAAGTGTTTTACTTTTTTTCTTTATCTGGTGCCACTTTGTATATTGAGAGTGCTTCTGAAAAAAGTAAAAAAAAAAAAAAAAAAAAAACAACATAAAAAATACTAGAGTGAATGCAAATATGCAATTGTGCCTTTTTATACCAATTGGTATGGTTAAATGTTGGTTTGGAATGGTGCATAAACAATTACGTTGACATGCTTACAAAAGTAGATGGGGTGGCATTTAAGAACGGACTGAAACACATTTGCATATCTTAGATGAAATCCCATGATGTCAAAAGCTTCTTGGAGGACAACCAGTCAAATGTCAGTGAGCCTGTAAGTCTAATACTCAAATGGCTATTGTTCATTGGGTTCAATTATCTTGTTAAAATATCCATTCCTAGCATAGTGCATTACTGAATGAGTACAGGTACATTCAAAAGTTGCTTGTTGGTAGTAATAATAATGATATAATGGATTTTTTTGTCGTGTTCCACTCATGTACATGTATGACATCAGAGGTCAAGTAACCTTCTTTGTGCATGAAACAAGCTCTAGGACTGAATATAGAAGCATAGAAAGATGTGGGGGCGGGGGGTTGGGGGGGGGGAGAAAAAAAAAATGCTTGAGGACATTTGACTGCTGAGAGTTGAGGAAGCCTGGAGATGAAAATGCTAATGTGATGGTTTACTAGCAGGAGTGGAGGTTGGGGGGGGAAAAAAAGCTGCAAGGAAGAGTAACTGACAGAACACACACCTCAGGATGTGCCGAGCAACACAACCCTCATACTCAGATATACAGTATATGCATATCAGTAGGTGATGAAACCCTGTCCTACGAATAAGCGCGGTATGATGTTCGCTATGATATCGCGAGGTGACGCTTTGAATTTCTCGATCAGATGAAGCAAAAACTCTGTAGTGTGAACCTCAGACAGAAAGAGAAGACACGAAAGAAAAAAAATGCTATACATTGGCAACTACACTGATTACAGTGCACACTAGTTCATTTCGGATGGACTCAGTTCCTCCTTTTTTCTGATATTCAATGAGGTAACAGCTACGGAAATCTGGACCATAGTAAGTGGTATTATGTTGGAACTGTTTTTATTAACATTTGACAGAAAACATGAAATATGCGACACCTGCCATTAAAATGTTTGTATCTTGCTGCCCGAGGTGTGTGTTCAGTCTGTGCTCTCCTCCTATTCATATAGCCTTCACAGTGTGTAATGAGATTTGTAATATTAACCATTACTATTTGTCCTGCGACTTGGATGTTGATATAGAAATTGAGGAACAAATTTATCATCGTTTAATATGAGTCACTATGCACGCAGCTTAGCTGAACATGGCAAAGTGTATTGAACGCAAGTCCACTTCTATTTATGAAATATTTTACATAATTTAATTTGCTTTTGTACAGGTTTGTGTAAATAAATTGCTTGTCATTTTTGTCTCTGCAGAAATTAAAATATAACATGGTAAAACTAAATCTGTTTTTCCAGTCTATTGTATCTATGTGTATTTTTAAGCAATTAAAGGCTCTAAATTAACATTTAATGCAATGATACAATGATGCTCTCATTGAAACAGTAATGTAAGTACACAACTGTAACGTTTAGCTTTTTTAAAGTCACTGGTGGTAAGTACCATTCATCTGACTGAACACCAACATCAACTGCTTGTAACAGTATGTTGATGTACATATGTAAACACGGACTTTCATCCACTTACATGCAGCCTTAATCTCAGTATGTTACCAAACCATGTAATAATGCTTTGAACTGAAATATACAATTTTAAGTATAGCCTACTTATCATATTCTATTATATTATTCTCCATATAGCCCAACTATTTAAGTTATGTACTGTATTAAGTATAACATGAGGATTAAAGTTGCATGAACACAGTTTTTGGTGACTTCGGGGCATCAAAACAAGCAAAAAATCTGACAAATTATCACTTTATAAGGTTGTTCTGGCTGTTTGCAAACAGTTTCCTATTTACACATGGTCACACAGAGCAACATTAATATTAATTTGGAGTCATGTTTGTGCCCACCTGATGAATGTTCAATATTCATTCCTTTTTTTAGCTCTGTTTTGGTCTCAACCACCTCTTGTGAAAAATATTACATCTTATGTCATTTTAGCTTCAAAATGTTTCACTATGTTCACAAACCAGCTGATAACTTTGTCTGCTGTTTTCTTACTAGGCAGGTAGTGTACAGTGGGTTTATCAGAGCTTTTTTTCACCAGCTTCTTTTTGTGGCTGGAAACAAGGTTGATCGAAGAGGAATTTGTCGGCAGGGAAATCAAAAAAACGGGCTGAAAGAGACGTAAAAGCCCTGCAGAGCTGAGAGGAAATTAAGAATGAGGTGATAACTTTCTGTGGCTTTGTCACTAAAAACATCACTTTCACATAACACATGGTCATTTGATTCAGCGATAATGTAAAAAAACATATTGATTAGTGCAGCTTTGAGTTAAACGTCAATGTAAAAAGGTCTGATTCCAAAAATAATTTTGAGGATTGAATGATCCACCTGTTGTAATAATTAAAGCAAACAAGAAACGTAATAGTATAAACTGGGGATTATACCCTTAAAAGAAGAACAATGGAAATGCAGTATATAGACATTCGATGAGTTTTGTGTGGAAGTCTGTGCATGACATTAATGTGGGATAACTATGTCGGAAACTCATTCAGAAAGTGACACTGTGGCCTTTTCTCTTAGTATGTTAGCTGTACGTGTATGAATACATACTGTGTGTGTTTAAGACCACTTGTTGACATATGTGCATATATTCATATGTTTTCGGGATTGTGTTTCCTATCTTGCTGTATGTCTGGGTGATGTATGAGGCGATTACAGTCTGGGTGATTAGAGACCCATTCCACTCCTTTCCCCACACTCAGATCAACAGCACGCCGCAGCCTCTCCAACACCCTCAGACCGTTAATGGCGTAATGGCCTAATAGAAAACCACAATGCACTGTAAAATAATATCTCCAAAGTTAAATAATTTGGGGGAAAGTTTTTCTCTCAATTGTCAGAGGAGTACTAGAGGGCGTACGGTAAGAACACGACACACGCCAGTGTTGTGTCACATCATTCCCCAAATTATTAGAAAAACATTGTTTTTCCACAAGGCTGGGAAGTTATGTTTATGTACGATTTCAATTGGAAATTCAGAAGTGTGACCAGGTTTTTTTTCCCTGCATTTTTGTCTTCAAAAGATGCCACTTCTAAGAAATACTACGTTTGAATCATGTTGATATGCAAATGGTCTCGCTCATTTTCTTGTCCTCTCTGAAGCATTTTGAATTGCCTGGCATGGAATAATCAGCGGGGTAGTATTAATTTTTCTGTTGAGAGAGGGGAAAATTAAGACAAATTAGAATTAATTTGAATGTAATTAATGTTTAGGCGATGCATACCAATGAATTGTTGTGAGATTTTTTTTAAATTAATAAAACAGTGACTGAATACTATGAATATCATAAATAAGAATAAGAGCTATTGTGCAAAAAATGACTAGGTGCATTGATATCACTGGATAGTAAGAGGCATCAGCAACATTTAACAGATTATTTCTTAAATGGTACATACATCCCTTTTTGGCATTTTCTTCCTTAAAATATTCATTTGTTGTTACTAATTGTGAAACAAGCCTTATCAGGTCAGGTTAAAGTGGTTGTGATTATGTAGGCGTGAGTGTTTTCCCTGATTGTATCACAACTAGGTGCCATACAAAAGGTTCACAAGCACCTGATACTTTTTCATTGGCAGCAACAAACACCCTCTGGCAGCTACCGCCTGCAATAATAGCTGACATTGCCCTGTTATCAACCGTCTCCATGCAAAGCTCCAAACAGGCTCCCACACATAAAAAGGTCCCGCCATGCACTGACCTCCCACACAGGTTTCACTGGGAGAATACAAGCCCTAAAAAGAGGCATAGGTGAAGCCTCGATAATAATCGCGCGTTCACCTGAATCAAAGGTCCATTCCGCAGTGGTGTCGTGTTAAACCAGCCTATGAGGGAAGATAGTGTGGGACAGACAGGCAGATAAAACTGCAGGCAGATAGGAGGCAGAACGGCCTCAGTGTGCTATAGGGCAAGTTTGAGATAAAGAGAGAATATCATAGGTACTATTCCCCAAGCTCGAATATGTAAAGCTAATTAATGAAATCATTGATCACTTCTCCCACATCAAACATGAGGTATGCCAGTTTAATATAAATTCCATTCCCATTTATGCTCACTGGTGCGGAATAACGACTCAAAATCACATCAGCGAAGGGAATTCGACCATAAACCTTAGAGGAAGCTATTTGATATCCACAATTTATGACTTTTTTATTGTCTTTGAATTTTATTTTTCTAGCGCAACTGCGGGAAATGGCATCCAAGGAATAGCAGTTAGGGCTTTGTTAAATTGATTTCTATTTCATATTTATTTTACGAACGCGCTGAGGGATTGAGGGCTAACTTTTTTATGTGTTGTGGGTGGAACAAATAAACAAGTTCATAAGGAAACTCCTGCAATAACTTAGATTTAATTGTGATCACATAAACTCTATCAGCACTTATTTTGCCGGCCATCACACCCTCGAGGATGATGTCATTACAGTTAATTTTATTGCTTTCACAGCGGAGATGGACACACACACATAAAATACAGTCCCTGCCTCTCCCTGTGATCACACGTAATCTGCTAAAAATCAATGTTTTCTGCTGGAGATCCCTTCATTTGAGTGGATTTGTTGCAGTTGATTTGTATTATTTATTATTGTTTTAGCCCAAGTATCCTGATCAATATTTTTTCTTTTAAATGTCTGAGCCACAGGACCGTTGCACAAAACCTCCGGTGACATACATGCACGGCGGAATAACAATCTCAACAGTTTTTAAATTCCATCAGTCACTGTTTTTTGCTCTCTTCCTTCCAGTTTTGCAGATGACAAACAGTCTTCACCTGCAAACTAGGACACAAAGAAGGTAGGAACTGGACTCACAGAAAAAAAAAGGTGTGTGAGTGATATCTTTCCAGCGCGTGGAGGTCTCTAGTTATTACCCACAAGACTGTCCGTGACCCCTGCTGTCACAGAATAGATTTCCAACAGTGACCTGCAGCCGCGACAGAGCCATTCACATGATCTCCCACCAAAGATGAGGTATGAATTCTGCTTGCTGTGAGGCCAACATCTGCAGTGGAACAGGCAAATCCACTCCCACCCATTAATCACACATCAGTTGTGAGTTGAATGCACACAAATTTATATGTGCTAGATTTATGTGGCAGAAGCAATTTGACAAAAATCCATACAAGCCTTAGTAGTCGGAGCCGGGCCATGATTAATGAGAACTACTTACATAAGAGAAAGTGAGCGGGTGAGAAGAAAAGGGGAGACAGAGCTGGAGTAGGCAGAGAAATGACAAATAGATGGCAGCAGACTGTGGGGGAAAGGGATTGAGAAAAAGGTGACTACTTGATTGACTATCTGACACCCTCCTGCCCCCCGACACCTTACATCCAGACTTTGTGTTCTAAAAAGTAAGCCTCTGCAAATGACAAATACATTTATTTATAGCAGCCAAACTCTCACTTCAAAATGTGCTTACTTTTGGAAGTTGTGAACAAGAAAACTCACGATTTGAAATCCCAAATTCACCAATTTACACCCAAAGACAGAAACTTTTAAAAAATCTATTACAAGTACTTAACTGTGACTCAAAGGTGCACATTTTTCACAAATCGGGTAATACTTTCCCCTTTTGACAAGGCATTTGTGGCATACCATTTAAGGCCAAGTGACTGCCAGGTATGAAAAAAAAGAAGAAAAAAAAAGGAAAATAGTGTCTAGAAAAATATGTTGACTGACATAAAACCTTTTGAGACTGCTAGTTATTCTAAAAGGTTATTGTTAATTTTGTAGAGCAGAATTTGAAATCAAGGTTATTGAACTAAATAGTGTCCAATCTCAAGAGTCAAACCTGAATAGAGTAGTGGTGAAGTGTTTCATGCCTGATTGTCACACTGCAGAAAGTTAATAAATACAACACTCTCGACACTCTCAAATTATCCATTTTTTGCAATTGTAGACTGGACCCCATTATTTTATAAATAAATGTATTTTATTCATGTTTTCATTTTGGAATAGAGCTCTTTATGTGCAGTTAAGGACTGTAGAAGTACTTTGCT
This sequence comes from Lateolabrax maculatus, assembly GCA_031216445.1. Classification (NCBI taxonomy): domain Eukaryota; kingdom Metazoa; phylum Chordata; class Actinopteri; order Acropomatiformes; family Lateolabracidae; genus Lateolabrax; species Lateolabrax maculatus. The sequence goes on from CM062207.1 coordinate 7,638,192, forward strand.
GTCTTTTTTATGTGTGCCGTAATGTAACTTAAAGCAAGTCGATGCCATTGTAACAATCCAACATAAAACATTTACGTTCACTGTTTTTCACTTAAACGTACTGTGAATATTGAGGCCCAACAAACATGCTGAATGGATTTCCTTCCCCATAAAACATTTGCAAAGATCATTCTTAGACCTTCTTTGTTAACATCCGTGCTTAAAAGCTTGCAGTCTTCTTCTTTCTCTCCTCCATTGGGGAATTGCCATTTTTCTCGCTGTGTTAAAGCCACCAACTGGCAATTGTGAAAAAGTGTAAAAATAGTGTAAAAATACTGTAAAATAAAGACCTGCTTGTAAAAACATTTGTCCATAGCGCTACTAGTTGCCAAATATTCCACCGGGTAACATGAACTCCTTTGGTTGCTCTTGACTGACTTGTATTCATCTGAAGCTTCAGCAACCGTCTGCAAACAAATCAGGACTGATAATACTTACGTCCATACTTGGCAACATATTTGGAGGGATTATTAATTAAATTAAAAGGAGCGACTGTGATTGTTTTTGCAAAAGCTACAGCGACTCTGCACAGCACGTATTATGGCCATTTTGTGCAATTAAACTGTAAAAATAGCACTTGTACCAATGTAATGTTAATGTCTTGTTCTGCTAGGTCATGTGAAGAACCAGACTCTTCATTTGTATTAAACAACACAAAAGAACATGAAAAAGAGCTTTAGTCAGGCGGCATTTATAATACATACTTACAATACTCATACTTTAAAATCGATCAAAAACTGGTGCTCATTAGTTTGGGGAAAGGCCACCGCATACAATTTCTCATTTACGGCCCGACATGGGGAAGAGGATCATCTTTGACATATAAATCACGGGGTGATATCATGCAAAACTAGACTGGGTGGTAATGTTTCGCTGCTTACACTTTGGCAGCCAGAGTCATATCTCATGTTTGCCCTTTTCCACATCCCCAGCGCTGCATTCAGGATTCACACATTACCACTGTGTACAGTAGCTCCTCTTCTCCAGTGGACTTTTTTTTTTTTTTTTTTTTTTAACCACAATTGAATTTGAGAACTGTATATTTAACCTCGCCTAAAGTCTGACAGTGATTCAAGTGCCCCAGACTACATGACTGAGCGCTCGCCCTGCTGTCAAGCTGGTGAGACCATATTCATGTCTGGTCTTTCTCTTTAACTCTTCTTTGTTTTGTTTTCCCTTCCTTCTTGTCCCCCGGTTCCCTGTCTGTGGGCTCCTCATGCATTTTCCACAAATGCTCCAGTTTTTTGCACTGAGCAAAAGCCAGAGGGAAAGAGAGAGTGAGAGAGAAAGGGAAGGAGAAAAAAAGAGGGAGAGAGGCGCGTGGAAGGAGAGTTTTGCTCCTCGCCTCATGCTGGTAACATGTGCAGGGCACCAGCCATGAAAATGCAACAGATTCTTTATTTTTATTTTTTTCCAAGAGAATGATCTCCGTGATCTTATTAATTCCCATGTGGATTAATGTATAATGTACGGAGCAGCTGTGTGTGAGGGCCTGACCACGCTCTTGTGTGTCTTAAGAGCCCTCTAGCCCAAGAATTAACCCTCACTTAAGATGTTTCTGTTGTCTTTCCGACTGTATCTCTCATTTTCTCTCCCCAAGACACACTCGCTCACACTTTGATGCCAGATCACAAATGTAGGGGTTGACTCAGCAGTGATTGTATTGACCTTACGCTGTAGGTGAGTGTGAGCGTGTGTGTGTGTGTGTGTGTGTGTGTGTTGAATCTCTGACTCACCCTGTGGCTCAAGGCCAGAGTGCAGCACAGCTATATTCCATTTTGACACTTTGATAGACACCAAGCCATTTCTATCCCACTGTGCCCCGCTGGCTCTGCCACTATGCTGCACATCTCATTACTGTTAGACCAAAGCAAAGCACCAAGTAGGTATAATGATTGTGAAAATGAGAGGTATCGGAGGAGTGCTATTCCCAAAATTTATACAGCGTATCGCAGTATGTTTTTTAAAATAACTAGTTAGATGAATGTCAAACACACGGCGAGATATATTCCAGGAACACATCAAAAGAAATCTCACCACAAGTCCATTTAGTAGCTGATCTGGAGCTTTCAATTTGATTGTATTAGATTCCTCAACACATGGATTTGTACGGTTCTTATAAGGGCTCAGAAATAGACATTTGAATATCTACAATCCTATGACAGATGGGCAAACTAAATGCTGAGGAAGATGTGGTATAATTGAAAGCTCCAGAACAACTACTAAATGGGCTTTGTGGTGAGATTATTTTGTCAAGAATTCGTTTCAGTCTCACCATCAGAAGAAGAAGAAACAAACAAGCTGCTTTTGCTACATACTTAATGTTCATTCTAATAATGGCCTTTTTTCGGCTCATATCCACGGCCTTCTCCAAGTATCTGACTAACTTAAAGATTAACTCGAAAACCCCAGAAAACCTTCTTTTTGCTGACCTCCAGTGGTTTAACTCACCTTGCTGCAGTGACGTAATGGTGTATGCCAAGATCCCGTGACAGAACTGTTAGGCGTGGTTACAGGTGCCCATCGGAGTAAGCAGAACAGTCTTTTTCAGCATGGTCTACAGTTACTCTTTAAAGGATCATTTCGCCAAATTACCAAAAAAAAAAAAAAAAAATATTTGTGTTAATCTTTAAGGTCTTCACGCCACCCAAGTACATTTGATTTGATTAGACTTCGAGTCATCAGTCCAGAAATCCATGGACCAATATGATTAATAACCGGGTGAGTTGTTTCGCCCTAACAGGTGCCAACAGGAGAGTCAAGGAGATGTCAACCAAGCCCGGTTTGTACGCGCCCACACTGACCTGAGAGGAGGTCTGATTAGGCAACAGCGGCGAAAACACCTGTGTGGGCGGAATATAGAAAAGCCACCTCAGCCTCGGCGCATCATTCATCTTTAAAAGACACAGAAAGAAAATTGGAACCCAACTATTCTTAATAACACATTTGGTCGAAACATCATTTTTATTCTGTCTGTGTGCGTTTCCATCACCAATGCTGACTTTTTTTTTTTTTTCTTATTCATTCCACTCCAGTCCACATCACTGACTGCATGCTCACATGTACAGTATCTGACATGAACATGTGAACATGCATAAACATACAAATTCACTCTAAACCATTCAACTATTGATCCCTCAGTGATCTCTAAAGCCAACCGCTGGTCCAACACGCTGCCGCCTATTTACATATCTCATTTGCATACCAAAGTAACACTGCCCATGACACTTGCTCATGAATAATTCACCAGAGGTATATTTACATAAGGTACAGAGCCTAGCCTCAACCTGTAATCTCCACGGGCATGGGAGCGACTTCAGCATGGGACTTTGTTTCTGGATGGCTTTTGCATCAAGTGCTCTGTCTGCTCGTCCCCTGCACTAATTAATTAGCTAATTTCAGCCTCTGCCAGGATCAATGGATTCAGCTATCCGTGCAGACTACCACAATTCGCGGAATGAGGGTCGGGAGAAGAAACCGAGATCTGTAGGCTTATTCTCCAGGGAGAGCGGCCTCTTGTTTTGCTTAATGCATTCTTGTTGTACTGTCAACACCAGCAAACAAAATACTTTTGTGATGTATATAAAATATCTGTTTATGCATGCATTATTCTGACAAGGACGGGACTTGGTCTTTGATGTTTTATGGTAGATAGGCTTCCTTGTATGCACATTGCGCATGCATGTCTTTGTATAATTATCCCACATGTGTGATTGAACTAAGTCATTGCAAAGTTGCGCGGGAAAAAAAAAAATGCAATCAGTCAAGCATGTATGCACGCATGTTTTATTTACTCATTTGCATAAATATGATGGCTTTATGAACGGGGTGGTTTCTTCGTTGAAGTATTTGGGTTAGAAGCTGCGTATGAGAAGAAAAGCATGAGAAGAGTATCGGTGTTTGCATGTGCGACATCAAAGGATGTTCGTATGTGACGATCACAGCTCGGTGGTTGTTTTTGATTGATGCATTGGGGTTGCAGGACTTCCATGCATCGGAAATGTCACGCTGTACATGCTAATTTTCTCCATTGTGAACTCGGTTTCACTCTTATGTAGTTGATTTTGGGTCGGATGTAAGAGGTCTGATTATGGCTAACAAGCATCTTCCTCCCCCCCAGATCTGACTCTGCATCCTATCTCTGTCTTCCTCTCTCTTTCTCACACACACACACACACACACTCACACAATCCACGTGTGAACCGTGCGGTCCCTGTGGCCACCTTGTTTACTTCCTGCCTTTCCCCTCTCCTGCTGCAGCCAATCGGACGAAGGAGAGCAGAGGAGGGGGTTGGGAGCTACAGTGTGTATCCCACGAGAGGCCGTGCGTCTGGACCTTTCGCCAAAACCTCTGCTGGCTGCCTTACTCCCTCAAGGAGAAAATGTGTGTGTGTGTTGTGCAGGAGCGACAGTTAATTAGCCGATTGCACATAAGCACACACGCACGCACACACACACACACACACACACACACACACACCCAACCGCCCACGACGCGCATACAAATTCATTCTTGCATGTGTGGTAATGCAACACACACATACAAATATACACACGCGATAAATCCACATGGATTTGATGACGCTAAGCAGCAGGAACCCCAGGGAGCAGCCTGTCTTGACAAAACAAAACAGATGTTTATGTGCACAATGTCACCCTAATGTCAGCGCCCACTCTCCTATCCTCTTTATTAATCACGCGGTTCTACAATGCGGGCTTCCATTCCTGTTTTGATTTAACGTTTCTATCTCTGCGCTATTGGGGCGTGTGTGATAAAATGTGTGATAAAACCACCTGTGTCACTGCTGGGATGTTCAGGATTTATGCCGTCAGGTTTCATCATCTATCTCAAACGCCTGTTCACACAGCAGGGAGATCTACCACTCCTTTGACAAATGCTGCCACAGTGCCCTTGAGCTAGACCTTTAACCCCCTCTGCTGCATGATTACCAATATAGTATAAGACTGTGCTTGAGTATGAAAGAGTGTATGGCACTGACTGAATTTGAAGGATAGCAGTGCCGAAAAACGAAAAAGAATATATAACTCAGTAAAGCCTTTCTGTATAAATAACAATAATAAGTGTCTCATATAGTGCGTTCTAAATGATCTGGAGGATTGATGGGGTAAGGGCGGTATGCACGATTGGGCTGAATGAGACTGCATTGACTTTAAGAACTGTGGCTGTTAATGCCGGAACGCTGTGGTAGCACAGAAAAAAGCACGGGAAAATATTTAATTCATGCGGCAATTTTGCAACTGAGGAAAAATCTCCAGGCTCCTTCTAGTATGTGAGTTGTCAAATTACCAGGCAATACAAGTGCAAATAGTGTTTCCCTCATGCAGGGGGGAAACCAGTGGCAGCAGTGGGTTGCACAAGCTTATCGCCAGACAGAACGGTGATACTGGACGATTCCACAACACCCTGGCTTACTTTTGAATGTCGATTCTTGAAGGTTTAATGCCAAGGTTTTTTTCCATCCACACTTCTCAACCGCAGTATGGATGAAGTAAGGGGAAGTTTTGCTTACAGTTAATAAAAAGCTAACATTAATTGTTAGTTTGTGATAGTATGCAAAACTCTAGCACCCCAGTCAGCACCCCAGCCGTCCCTCGGGCTGTGTGGCAATTTTACCTTTGTGGCCACAGTCAGAATTGCAGGCTACCCCTACACAAAGACAAAATGTATTTTCCTGAGTATCACAAACACTCTGCATAATCACAATTTGTGACATTACAAACAATGTAAAGTTTTAAAAGTCTTGACATATTTATTAATATATATTTATATATAACCTTTGTGGCAGTAATATAAGCAGGGGATCAAGTGGCCCAGCCAGACTTGTGTTCACATTGAGCGTATCTGCAAAAACATTTTCCATTTGTTTTCCCTACAATAGCCACCAAATATTTTGTTTTTATGGTTTTATTTAGGAGACTTTAAACACCTAAGTTTGTGGTCTCAGATATATAATACTTTATCAATATTTAACCAAGACCATAATCTTTCTCTAACTTTTACCTAGGTGTTTTAGTGCTATGAATCTAACCACATGCAGGACTTAGGAAGCACACCTGTCTAAGTCTTATTTTTTGTACATCCACTGGACTGTAAGAAAACTTGACAGTGAACATAATTTAGGCAGCAATTATGTTCCCTCCAAATTGCATTCGGTGCACAGACAGGGGTGCTAATGTTCATGCTGCACAAACATCCCAGACGGGCGTAATTCACAGTGATACTGTCCTGGCTTTGCTCAAGATGATAATGTGCCCTTCACTTGGTGTTGAACTTGTGACCCTGTGGACATCCTCATGGTCTGCCAGACCACTGCCTCCTCTGCGTAAGATCCCTCAGTGGCATTTATTGAGTCTGCCGACTCGCTGCAGCGGCATTGCTTCAGCAGGAGTAACTTGTTTATCCACGGAAGTGATAGCAGCCCGTGCGATGCCGCCAACCTGGCACATGAGATTAGTGTCTGCTCTCGCTGCTGCCACGCCAATCAGTTCAACAGAGACGGAGGGATGGCAGCACCACCCACAAACACACATGCAAACACCACGCAGGCAGGCACACACACACACACACACACACAGAGCCACCACTCCCCTCGGAGGAGCCAGATGATGGCACAGGACCGGAGCGCTGGTGACAGTTTTTCTTCCGAGTCAACATGAGGAATACAATGGAGTGTGTTTAGCCGGAGGGGTGAGGGGACAGACGCACGGGGAAGAGGGAGTGAGAGGGGGGGGAAAGTTAGAGAGATGTATTGTACACACAGTACACACTGCAGATGTCTCCTCCACCCATCTGCTGTGCTGTAAGAGAAACTTTTTTCTTTTTTTTTTTTTCCCCTTTTACACACCGTCAGTCAGGGTGTGTGTGGAGAGATATGACTGATTCAGAGCACTAGTATGCGGGCCATTAGGGTACAAGAACATGCTGCAGTTTATCCACATTGCTTACAGCATTCATATTATAGTAAAGTACTTTTTGTGTGTTTTTTTCTTTTTACATGCTGCATTCATTCTCATAATGAGAAACACTACATATATATATAAACAGTGCTTTTATTTTATGGACAGGAAATTAGTTTTTTTTTTTTTCCCAGGCAAAGGTAATTTAAAGATAATGTAATACAATATAAAGGAAAATTCCAGTATATTTGGTGACCTTCATCATCAGTCATACCTAGAACTGGATTGACGTCCTGGTGATAAGAAACAATTCAGAAACCTACGTACAAAAGGTTCATTTCCAACTGTAGCCCTTTTTCGTGTCTAAATGTCCCTTGCCTTTCTGAGGTGAAAGCAAGTAAGGGCATTTCTCAAAATGTGCCGCTCAGAGTGATGAATTAATGAAACGGGAACACAGTGCGGCAATAATGAAGTAATAAGTTAATCTTCTCTCACTTTTGTTCATGTATACCCACTACAGTAGGTGTTCTTTGTTGTACGCAATCGAGGCAAGAGTGGAAACTCTGGGGCCTCTGTGCTGCTCACTGTCAGCGTTCTCGCCTGACTTAACAGTTTATTTGTCATCCCATTGACACCTCTGATCACAGAGAAAGGTCGGCAGTCTATCATATTGCATTATATCTCTCTCCTCCTCTATATTGACACAAGTGGTTTGGAAGGGGGGGGGGGGGGGGGGGGGTGTCTTGTTTGCAATGCATCTCATAATGGAGTGCAGTTGAAATATTTGCATTTTTCATTCAGCGCCGGGCCAAGCAGACAGTAAGTCACTGGAGATACGAAATAATGACAAAATGACACGGGGAGATGTGATGATGCGCAAAAACAACGAAAAGAGGGTGTGGAGAAGTGAGTATGAGTCTGTTCTGTGTATCTGTCTGTCTTCAAAAGCATTTGGCTAAAATCCTCGGGCTTCTGTGTTTGCAAAGGTACACCCGCTGATGCACAGAGGGAGGAATTTCTGGAGACGTTCCACCACCATTTGTGTGCACATATGTGTCCCTTTGCGCCAACCTGTCAACTGTGTCATGCTTCTTGCCATTTCCCAGGCGCTCCCTCTCTGTATGTCAACTCTCTCCCTCTTTCCTCCTCTACTTTGTGTCATCTCTCCTTCCTCGCTCGTCTCCTCCCTACAGGTCCTTTCCCCCTACGCTTGGCCCGACGCAGGATAACACAGTGATGATGGTAAGGAGCGCTCGTGGGTATTCCCAGGATGCCTGCTCCTCTACCAATGCTGGGCGTTCTGCCTTGCCTCCTCTCTGACATTTATTTTTTTTCAATTAGGCGCTCCTCAGACGAGCCCTGAGCCCCCTCCACCTTAACCTCCACATTAGAAGGGGAAAGAAAAAATCTTAAAAAGAAGACAAACACGATGCATTAACCGCAAAACCCCCTGGGAATTTTTCCAAAACATTGTGAGAAACCGCCAGGTGATGTTGCCAGCGGATACTTTGCATTTAAAGCAGTGCGGCTCTCTCCTGCTGGAACACATTTTAAATGGCACATCTTCTACAAAATGACTCTGACATTCGCACCGATTGGTAAATACAGACCGCAAGCTCCCCGTCGATTTTCTGATCTGCTCCGCGTTTCCATCTCTTTACATAATGTAGTGTATTGCAGGAGATGTGTAAATGTTTGTCTTGGGGCTTGGCAGTGGTCAATCCTCTTCCACTGTCAGTTTGAGGGCTAAGAAATATTTCCTCAGGAGTTCTGTAATCTACTCCGAGTCCTGCCGCGTGTGTGACAGACTCCCCCCGTTTCACCCACTTATCCAGCAGCTGATGCGTGTGTGCGTGTGTGTGTGTGTGTGCTTTTCTCGCCATCACACATGTATTTCTCCTCCTCTTACTCATTGCATGCTGTGCAGAGGTGAAGTGATGACGGCTGAAAGGAAAAAAAGGAGGAGGAGAGGGGGTTGGCTGACTATTTGACTTTCCCGTCTTGTCCCCCTGTCTTCAAGCAAGGGGGTTGGGGGGTTGGGGGGTGTGCAGGGTTGAGCCTTCAATTAAGATTCTGCTCAGCCAGCCTACTCCAATGGCTCAATGGGGCGAGAATAAGCAAGCCCACTGGTGATAAATGGCCCACATCGCTGTCCATGTCCTTCCAATATAACCTGGGCATTAATTACACCAATTGGTATTGCACTGTCATCAATATCCATCTGTGCTGGAGCCTATATGCACGCGAGTGTGTACGTGTGTGTGTGAAATTTGTTGAATGCATCACTCTGACTAGGCAGATAGTGAAGTGCTTGCACTGCACGGGAACACAGTGGACTGATTTCATCTTCAAAGCAAACTTTGCCAATAAAATGCACTTAGCTTGTTTGAAAGGGCAAGAGTGTCCAATACTGATATGCACAGTGAGTTTTCAGTGTGACCGTTTGCTTTAAAGACACTGCCCTCCCATTTACTGCTTCTTAAGCACCTTGCCAACATGATTATGGGTTGTCTAGACTGTCTCTCTCTGCATTATCATTTGTGGGTGTCTGTATATTTCCCCTGCAGTTAGACTACTCTGTTTTCAAGCCTTTTAGTTTCTCAACAGGAAGAAAAAACACACTGTGCAAACATGAAACTTCCAGAAACTTAATCAAGTTTAGTTTAGGTAATCCATCACAGTGAGCGGAAAGCCTTTGATTATTTTTGTCAGTTACTTCTCATAACAGCATCCGCAGCCGTCAATCAAAACACTTCAGAAGAGAGAAACAACAGTCATAAATCTGCGAGAAAATGTTCCTGGAGGACAGGATGGTGTTATGATGCTCTAAACTGCCGCGATTCATAATCAGTGGCCCCACTGCTGGCTTAACCTGCAGGGGGTTTAGGCTTTGGTTATTACCTTAATGTCTGTGTGTAAAACATGGGGAATTAAATAAATAGAAAAAAATTGTACAGGCACGCTGGAAAATATTTTAGAATAATACAAAACACAAATTTTCCGCCACTGTACTTCACTGCAGTTCAGAGGGAAATATTGTACTTTTTAATCCACCACACAGACTATAGTTACTGTACTTGTCAGATTTCATATTGAAAATGCACTGTTAAAAAATTAAACCAGTGGCTCCCAACTTTATCAGCTTGTGACCCTTTACAAAAAAGCTGTGTGCAGTTGGGATCCCTTGTTACGTTTCAGATGCCAGTGAGTTATTACCAGTTCCACCAATGAGACATTTCACCACTAAACTCCTTAAATGGTTTCACATAAGTGTCTGTTGAGAGGTCAGATTATCCCAATATTTCACACAAAAGATAAGAAGAGAGAAAAGTCCAAAAATGTATGTACAGCAGCGGAACTTTTGTTTTTCTTCTTTCCTGCATCAATCATCTCATGACCCCCCTCCCTCCTTTTTTACCCACCACTGCATATGTAGCCCACGCTGATAAAGACACAGTGATCTAACACTGTTAAATCTGGCATTAACATACAATATAAAATATGCCCAATTCCCCAATACACCCTGTCCCTCATTGACCTTAAAGAGCGTACAATTCAGTATTTGCAGATCAGAACTTGGCTTATTTGCCTATTCAGCAACTGCAGTACAGTATAGGCAGAGGAAGGTGAAAAGAGTGCAACTACCTAAAGTGACTTTGGTTCGAAACTCAGACCATCTGGCCTGTCATTTAACCTGCACCTCTATGTTTGCTCCTTGTCCCTCGAACCTTTACCGTACCAGCTCTGTCGTCCTTTCTTAATTAGCAGAAGTAGATTTCAAGATGGAGTTATGGCTGGCACTGGAGTTATCGGGCCAGGTACGACTGACTGGAAACTTTTGAGAAGCATATGGTGAGCAAGGCCGATGCCATTCTAAAGTCTTCAGGTTGTTTACTTACAGAGGGCAAGCTGAGCTGATACTTTTTTGCATTTTGATTTAGAGTCTAGAGTCAAACACATAATCTAATGGATCAATAAATGCAAGATGTATTATGGTATGCCTCTATTATAACTTTATTAACCTTCTGTAATTTTATCTGTTAATTTTCCTTTTTGATATGTGTTCTGTTATCTCTCTTGTATCTAGTAAATCTAATTTTAATTTCTGAACCTCTGCAAATCAAATTTCTCCAATTTGACAATTCATTTCTGTGGTAAAATTAAACTAAAAATGTAAGCTGCATGCCTTTGAATTTTGCACTGTGGTTGCGGTTGTAGTGATTTGGGAATAGGCAGAGTGAGGTATTTATAACCAATTGGTTTTGGTGATTGGATTCTGCAAACATAGAGGCAATTTGGTTATGAGCAGATTTTATCAGACATGATTAATAACAGCTAATGAGCCGTTGCCACAATAGTTTTTCTTTTTATTGATTAGTATCTTCAGTTTGTGCTTTTCTGCTCTGTTTCTTCATCTAGTCAGTCAAAATTCAAGTTTACCAAAGTCAGGCACAGCAAGCTAATCAGCAAGCTCTGAGGCCGCAGAGCTGCGAAATGTGTGTGTACTACATCATGCATTTTGTGGTGAGCCAAGAGGCCATTTGTCAAGATTTATGCGTGACAGAAATGCACACAAAAGCACGAGCTCAACAAACTGCTAATCAACCTTAATAAGGTTTCGGAGTTATGAGTTGTCAAGATCAAGGAAAACACAATCCACTGACATCATCAAATTTCACCGGCTGGGCTGGCTAAAGGAAACTTTGGGAACGGTCATTAAACACCGAAAGTCATCAAGAAGGGCAGGTGTTTCTTCAATGGAGGCAAAGAAAAAAAAAAAATGCCAATGAAAATGTTTATTCATTCATTATTTGAAATATGGTGGAAAAAAAGTGACCACTTCTATTGTTTAGACACTTCTCACATACAGTACAAGCTAAACAGAAATTGCCAACACCAAATTAGTTGTTAATTTGACTTTATTTAATGGGGCCTATCAAACCGTCACCATATTTGTGGATTGTCTGAACAAAACAAGGCATAGTAGATTTAAAACAAAAATGTTTCTTTGAATTTATAAGTTACCTCCCACACATACGAATTTGAAGCTACTATCATGTTTTTCATTTCATTTAAACAGGCCAGCATGCACTCAGTGGCATATGGATACAAACCAGTTTGCCTTTTTAGCCACAATTTATAACATTTTGTAGGGACCTTCATGGTCCTCAGACAATGGCTCCTAATGACTTTGACGATCAACTTACTTTTTTTTGCGGTGAAAAAGTGAAATGTCTCATTTTGAAAGATTTCCATGACATTTTGGAACATACAATCACGTCCCCCAAAGGATGAATTGTAATAACTTGGTGGTTAAGAACCATTCCACTTTCTCATCTTGGCACGCGTTGGGGCGTGAATGTCGGATTGACAGTTTTGGAAAGTTACAGAAATTGTCAGACCCACCCCCACAAATTCACCACTGGACAGGTGTGGGGGAAAGGTGTTTCCAAAGCTTTTTGGGCCGCACGACAAGCAGTTCTGACAGAGGGTATACTGGCGCCATTAGGCTTGTTTTTCTGCTCAGTCCAATGTGGGTCCCTCATTAGCAAGCACTGGACTGTGAGCTCATATCATCTTTCTTTTACAAATTTCCTGTTTGGCTGTAGTTTTTTTTATTTTTTATTTTTTTTTCGAGTTTTTGAGAGAGATATAGTTTGGGATTAAAGTAACCACACAATTCTGCTTCTCAATATGACCTTCCAAAACATAAACCAGACATGTACACGTTTGCATCCCATACTCATGCACAGATACACAAATCCTCCGCCCCTCTTTCTCTAGCTACCAGAGGTCACTGAAATTAGGCCTGTGGACAGAAATATCTCCTTTTGTCTGAGCAGCAGTGGACAGTTTGTCTTCCAAACTATATTTATGAGATCTCATTATTTTCATTTCCTATCCTGTCACTTAGTATTAGGTTTCTTCCGTTCAGTGCACACAGGAATAGCTCCAGTCTTGATACGAAGCCAGGGTCCTCTGAAAGAGAGCATTTCAATAACAAAAGGATATATCACTAAGGATTGGCGGTTTAGTACCGTAAAATATCATTGATTTTGTTCAAATGCTTCAATCTTTTTACTGTGCCGGGATGTACTGAACTGGAATGGAAATCAACATAAAATGGGCCACTTATTACGAGCGGAATGGGTCTCTTTTTGAGTCCCTCCCTCAAAATATTACAAATGAAATTACAAACCGTTGTGTTCCCCAGCACCATGAAAAAATGGAAATGCACAGCGTTAATTCATGCATGAAAGCACTGTTGGTGCTGTTGAAAAATTCCACTGATTCCAGACGCTGGAATCCACCATGGTATTATTCATTAAGACAAGTGAAACGTTGGGAGTCTGCAAGTGTATCTCAAAACAGGGCCAACCATATGTTTAGTGTCAATATGACTTCACGGTTGCCCATGTGGAAAATAGCTGCGGGCCACAGAATGCACACTTGCACAGTGCTGTGTTTAGATAAATAATCTTGAACTGTGAAATGCGAAATAGGAAACGAGAGCCATGTCTAAAAATAATTTCCATCTAGCGCTTTTTAATTGTGACAGAGAGGAAAGTAAATGGTTGATTATGAAGAACTCAGGTCTGTTTTTGGGAGAGGGAAGAGTCGTCTGATTGTTTCCAGTGCCCTTGGTGATTCTCCAAGGACTGGCCTGGCATGAAATTGGCAGAAGCAGGGACCGGAGCAAGGAGAGAAGAAGAAAGCAAGAAAATAATGTGCAAGCGAGAACAGATATAACTGTGGGTAAAATGTCCAAGAGTAAAGGAATGGTGTGCAAGAGAGCTGAAATGATGAAAAGACCCTGAAAAAAGAGGAGGATAATTTGAGGTCTGCTGGGTTTCCTCCCAGCCATATACACTCCCGAAACTTTGAGGTAAAAAAACTCAAAGTTCAACATGAATGACCAGGAGCCTTTCGCAAGAGTCAGACACGGTAAAGCTTCTCATTAGCGGGGGAGGGTTTGCACCAAACATTTCCAACATTCATTTTTGTAAGATTAAAAATTAGTTTAATATTAATCCCCTTTACCCCCAGATCTTCCATCGTGCACCCACTGATTCAAAGATAATTCTGGTGCATTGCAATTTATTACTCATTTTCACAGTTCGGTCATCTTTTCTATCTGTAATAATAAGACTGTGCTCACCAAGTTAAAGTACTACTCCTCAGCCCGTGAAAACAGTTGAGTAATGTATTCTGTAACTCATAGTTTGGCCTTCAAAACTACACAGAACTACACAGCCTGCTTAAGAAACTGAAGGTGTGGCGTTTGAAAGACAAGGACGTTTACCAGGTAGGGAGGGGTTAACTGTTTGCATTTGGAAATCGCGGCGACATCGCTAAAAATAAGTAAAATGAGGCAAGAAACATGGAGTCAGGTGATCAGATGGGTTTTTAATAAAGTCAAATAAGCCAGATTTATTTGAAAAAAAAAAAAGGAAGCTAACAGTAAACCCAAATCCCAAACTGTGTGTCGTAAACATTAACATTAGAGTTTACAGACTGACTTCCTGAACTTTGACCTACTTTCTAGTTGTGTGCGGAATACAATTTGTACTAGGGAGTGTTGCAGGGAGTTTGGGAGAACTTGCTTCTGGTTTTGCCTATAAATTAAAATGCAATTGTTGTCATTTAACTTTAATTTGCTTGATGACACCAAATACCCCACCAATCACCAAGTGAATCTGAACCTCCACCTTCATTCTTTTCCCTTATTACAAATCCACTCCTTCATTTATGGTGCCTCCATTTCCATTCATCAGGGTAATTATCAGCAATCAATACCGGTGGACCTTTAGGCACCGCCCATCCCCATTGACAAGGATCAACCTTTATTTCTGTTCCCCTCCCCAGGAGACACCACGCCACTGCGTGCTTGTGTTCCACCTGACCTCCCTCTCGGCTCCCTGCTGTTTTTATGGATCTGTTTCATTAGCCACCTAGCTCGAACAGTCCCAGAGGAAAGCCCAAGGGCCGCACTGTTTACTAAGTGTGCCTTTTACTGCACATCATCCTTGTAAAAGATGCAAAAACCTCCATTTAGGAAGAGGGAGCCAAACGAGAACGTGCTAATTGGATTGGCATTTCACAAAAGGCACATTTGACTTCATGCAAATGTGATTGTGCTTTTTCTCTCTCTATGCGCAGAGACCAGAGTGAGGTGGGTGAGATTTGAAAGAAAGCAAACAAGCATGGGGTTTGTGCTGAGAAGGGTTTAAAATAGTTTTTTTTTCTTGAGGACAGAAGTGTTTACTTTTCAAAACAGTGGCCGGCCTTTTGGTTTTGGATGTGTCATTTAAAACCACTTAAAAAAAAAAAAAAAAACTACTTGCTGAACTGATTTGAAGTGACTATTTTGCAAACATTCATAGCATTAACGCTGATATTGAGTTTTCAGTGTCACGATCAACGTTGGATCCCCATGTGGAATTCATCTCATCTCTGCCTGATACTTATAAAGCCCTCCACTGCCCTCCAATGCTTTCGGACTAATCAACCTTATCAGTTGTGTGAGTCGTGAGCACTACCCAATTACAACCTCAGTGGATCTCAAGATGCTGACAAGTGTGAGGGTATTACTGTCCAATCACGTACCCCGCACTGACACTCTGCATCGGACTCATCGACCCGGCCTCCTAATCCTGCTCCGAGAATCAGTCTGAGATGCAGACGAAGTTGATTCCAAGTGTCTTCATTTGTTTTTCTGCAGTGGCTGATGCACAGACCCAGGCTCTCTCTCCCTCCCTCTCTCCCTCTGCTGATTAAGACTGATCCTCCGGCAGGCCACACCAAAGCTAAATTAATCATCCCAGAAATGGGTTACATGTCAATTTTGTGGTGATAAGTGTTGAGTTGGATAATGGTTGTCACGCTATGTTGGATGAGGGGAAAAGAGAGAAGGTAAGGGAGGACTTTTTCTGCTGATGCAACCAATATGGATATCAATGGTGTGGACTGTGCACTGTGTTATTCATCTGAAAGAATGCAGCAAGCATTTTCTGCTATTATACAGTTACACAAAATAGCACTTTAGTCAGACACGTCTCTCAATTAACTAAATAACAACCTATTAATGTAAAAAAATGAAATGTCTGTTTCAACTGGTTCCTGGCATCTAAAATTCATCCAGAGCAGGAGGGGAAATGTGGTTTTGCACATAAACAACCCCAAAAGGAAAGTGAGGGCAAGAGAGTTGTTTTCATCTTGTAGTAAACAAAACATTCCCCTGCGGGGTGAAATCTCCTCCAACATCTGGCTCCATTATAGGCCCCTGTCCAGTCTGCACTCGCTGTAGAAGCTAATTAGTAAGAGAGAGCAGATGAGGGGAAAGAGCGAGGGCAGGGAGAGGAAGACCCAAGATAGAGCTCCAGATTTTTTTTTGGCCAGTAATGCACGACCCACATTTTCTTCAAATCCACTCAAATACATCTCTGAGGCTTCATACGAGCTACAAGGCAACATTTTAGAGAAAAGCGAGTAAAGAGTATAGGTGGCATACCCCTGTCTTGTGCTTTGATGTTTTTGAAGTTTCATAAGTGGATCAGACATTATCAGAAATTATTTCATTAACTGTTCATGTTGTCTTACCAAAACTGTGGCACGCCCCCAGTTCTAACCTTCCCAAAACGTCAAACCAAAAATGCTTCTCTGACATTGCCATTCTTATCGTCATCTGCTTTCGTATCTGTGCACTACATATTAAGCCATTGCAGTGATAATCCATTAGTCCATTTGTGATAATTTTGCATTGTTGTATACTCTTGTTATGTACTTGCTCAACTAGTCAGTACAGTAAAGTTAACTATTGAATCCTATTGACAAACCTGTATCAAAAAGGCTGCGGATACCCTGCCATTCATACATTAGGTCTTCAGCAACAAATTTAAAACCCGTAACTGAGAAATCTCCACTTTTCACACACAGATGCAGAGTCAAGCTCCAAATGAACTCTGTAGGATTATGGGCCAAACCCCAAAAACTGCAGCCCCTGTCATCACACCATTGTAAACAAGTCTGCCAGAAGTATCTGCGATTCCCCGCCTGTCCTTCCTGATCAGCAGGATATGGTAGCAGTATAACCGACACAAGCAGATTGTAACAGTACACCAGCACTGTAAGACTATAATCAGTGCCTCACACCCACAAAACAAGTACTCAACAGAAGGAAAGAAATACAAAAGTATGTGACTGGACAGGTATGACAGTAAGATCAACTTAGCGGAAGGTGTTTGTGTGAGGTGAAGTATGCATTCAGGTCTATTCTCTACTTTGTCAAGCTCACAGATAGGTCCTTTCTACGTGCTCACCATGAAGCCAGAGAAGGCACAAAAAGAACCCAACGGGTTTAACGTGAGTCGTCTTACATCATCACATACAGAATATCTCCGCTACGAAGGATGAGAGAGAAATACCTGTTGAATGATCGGGGTTTCGACCATGACACCTTCACACAAACCCCCCTCATACTTCAACACACTCCACTTGCTTGGACTGAGCACGAGCAGCAAAGGCAGGGTCCCTCCCCGCCAACACAGACGACTGTCATACGCTATCACACAGGAGTGGCTGAGCTTATTCTGTAGGGGTTCGCCCTACACGCTGCCGTGCGTACCGCAGACGTGAAGTTCTCAATAACATGTCAACGCACGTCAACACAAAGAGGACACATGTTGGATTTCTTCCCTCTGTCCCCCCGTGGGATGAGGATTTGAATGCCTCGGGTTGAAATGTTGATAGGCATAAAGGTTTGTTCATGAATGTGGCACCCCTTAGGTTCCTTCTGATAATCATGCAGCGCGAGTGGACCAAAAGTGCACAAACACTCGAGCGAACAGCAAGCCTGTCTTAATTGACAACAACCTGAGAGAGATCTGCCTATCGGGCCCGAGCGGGCTCCTTTGAAAAGGGCCTTTGACAGAACCACGGGCCATTCCCACTGAGGAGCAGAGGAGCGCATCGCCACACATTTCCGCCTGACGCCTTGTTGGAAATAATTCAGGGGAGGATGTTAGAAACCAATCTCTCCCCAAAGCCCTCATGACAAGCAGAGATTGCTGACACATACACTTTGATAGTTGAATGTGACAGAGCCCTCTCCAGCACAAGCTGCAGGAAAAAAAAAAGAAAAAAAAGAGCGCGCTGTTGAGCAGCTCGCCAAATCAGCTTCTCTCTCCTCATACCACTTTTGAAAGCTCAACAATTTACCTTGCAAGCAGAGCAGCACCGCGCATGTGTGTTCCGCAGGGTCTGCACCACAGCGTCATTAAATCCTAGAGACACCATCCTGTGCCTCTTACATTTCAGGCACGGATAGGCTGACCTATCCTCGGCAATGGCAAAATTGAGCCATTTGCCTGTGATTGCGCTCCACCGTGCTGGGGGCCTGGGCATGGGGGCAACTGAGCAGCTGAGTCATTTTTGTATACATACTCTGAGATGCCATGCCATGCCATTTGGGGAATCCAGAATGAATATCAATCTCTCATGTCACCGACAAAAATCTCCCCGTGTGACTGTTGGATGTTATTGCAAATTTTTTTTTTTACAAAGAAGTGCTTTCTCTTCACTTTTGAGGAGTTGACTCCAAAATCTAATATTCCATTAACTTGAAACTAACCCCCTCTGGCAGCAAGTAACATGACAAATCCAAACTGATCCCGTGAGGAGGCGATATTGACTCAGAAGCCTGAGTTATAATGTGAAGGTATACATAACAAAAAAAAAATAGTTTCACTATATTTTTTGATACACTCTGATAAGTAATGTAATAGGATCTGTTGTGACAGCTAACTTGCTGACATTGCCATTTGGCCATTCGACCATTGTAGTCAGCACTGTGAAATTAACTGCTAAGAATTAAGAATACGTTTATTTCTTTATCACCTCTGTCATGTAATTTTCCAACTTTAATTTATGGAAATAGTCATTAACAGAACTGCTCAGGTGAAAACCTTCTTAAAGCTTTTCTTACATACACTATGTATGAAGCAGTCATCTAATTAGTAATAACTTCTAAACCTGGGCTCGGGCAGAATGTGACGCATAATTTAGAGGTGCGAACGTATACATCAACATCAGTCGAAAAATGTGATTGGAGGGAAACAGATCTGGATATGTGAAGTGAGATGTGATGAGTTGAAAATGAATGACATGACACATACACCCATCCAAAGTAAAAGTTGCAATACATTTATGTAGAAATACTCCATAACAAGTACAGTAAAAGTCCTGCATTCAAAATCCTACTTAAGGTATTATCAGCGAACTGTACTTAAAGTATTGAAAGTTAAAGAAAAATGTACCTGTGACTGATATATTATTATAAATTACATTATACTGTCAATAGGATGCAACAATTTGAGCTTGTTTTAACTTTATGTACAGTTGTATAGTTTAGACCCATGGTTCCCAAACTAAGGGTCGGGCCGTCTCCTTAGGGTCACAAGATAACTCTTACATTTCTATTCATTTTTCGGACTTGAAAAGTTATTCAAATGAACCCATCTGAGAAGTTTAGAGGCGAACTATCTCTATGGTGGAACTGCGAGCATCTCATAGACGTGTGAAACGTGACCCGGGTAATGGGACCCCAACTACCCTCTGTTATGTTGACACTGGCCCATCTCAAAGTGGCAGTGTCACATAATCACTTTCAAACACAACGTTATTTAGTTAGTCTAAAAGGAGACTGCGGACACAAAAAAATGTACACAACTCAATAACATGTTATTTGTGCTCTTACTCCCATTTGTTTGGAGCCATATTGTTATCACTCAGTCATATTTACGCAAGCTGCTATCGATGAGGCACACGTGTCACCTCCTACTGTAATGCCGCGCGCCGAGTCGCAGCTTGGATTAATCCCGTGGCCCTCACCTTTCCCTCTCGCTGCAGAGAGAGCAATTTGCCTGATTCTGTCGCCGCCATGGGTGGCTTCTCCTCCCGATGACATCTCCTGCTGTGCGCCCAGCATCGGAGGCCAGCGCGCTCCCTGAGGGGTGATCAAGACGCCAGAAAAAAAAAAAAAGCTCACTAACACCTGCCACCAAGAGCATTGTGCTGATTAAGGGAGAACTTTGACTCTCAGCCGACAAGAGCAGAAGGAGAGGGGGAGTGAGAGAGGAAGACAGCGAGGGACGGAGGAAGCTGGCGGGCGTGTTGGGGGTCAGGGGCAACAGTCTTGTTATGCTGACGGGATCGGCAAAGTCACGACACTCCCCCGGCTTCGTTCGAGCGCTCCATTTGCATGAAACGCCAACATTTTGTTCTTTTTATCGGTGGCTACGGTCTATCTCACAGTTCTTGAAAAGACCCGTGTGATGCACTGGGGTTGAGGATCCGAGGGCCTGTGTATGAGCCGCTCTAGTTCACGGTAAATTGGCCCGTAATCCCGGTGAGAACACGCTTCAGCTGCTTGTACGTCCAGACAGTGTCTTTTTATGTGCTTTTAGGGGAGTCTCCTCCGGATGATTTTCTTAATGAGCCTCGGTGGAAGCCCCTGTCATCATTAGAAGGTCCCGCGGGGGGGGGGGGGGGGGGGAACTGCTCGGACTGCTTCCTTCTCGACCCCGCCCTTTCGGCTGATAGACAGAGGGGGATGAAGAGGGGCCGGCCAATGAGGCTGCAGATCGATAGGATCCGGCGCTGACCCTGTCAGAAGTGGCCGACCCTGAGTGACCACATGCAGACAGATCTGTTGGCCCCAGAACGGCATTTGAAGATGAAAGTAGCGAGAGCGAAGACGGAGCCCCCGAGACAATCTGAATGCCATTATGTGTTAAGGCTATCCATTTTCACTGGCTTTTGTTCTTCCTTTAGCCTGTATTGATATTCATGCGGGGAAAAGTGTCTGTAAACAGTCGAGTTGCGAGTAGTCAGATGAGCCACTGTAAACGGAAAATAATTCCATTATTTTGGCTGAGTCAAATTCAAAGCGTAATCTGCAGAATGTTAGAATGTGGCAATTATTTTCAGCGACTGAAATGAGTATTAATGAATATTAAATATTTCTTGTATTTTCATGCCCATTGTGTAGCCCTCTGTGCTTCCCTGTTCTTAATTAACCCCTTCCTCTACTGATTCAATGACGATGGAGATCCCCTTTTCCTTTACAGGATTACAATTACATACTAATCACTGTTTGCAGCCTTTTCTGTGTTTGTGGATGCTTCTAATCACTGTGTTCTGTTTTTTTGGGGGGCTCCACGCTGGGTTTCATTAAGGAACAGCACTCCCCCACCTCCAACCTCTGAACCAAATGGGCTCTGGGATGCTACTGGGAGATGGCTGGCAAGATCTGTTGATTGCAACTCATTAAGATGAGGTAATTAGGGCCTGTGAGATAAGTTTATCGGGATTTGGTGACATTTTTCTCACATTGCCGTTGTGAAGATACCACCATTGGAAATAACCATTAACAGTAATTACGCCACAGTGCAAAACAAAGAGGCCTATGCTAAGAAGATGTCACACAGCTAGCTTTGAGACTTCTAAGCCAAGCGATGTCGCTTTCAATAGCATCAAAGGAGCAGCCTATGTAGTTGGACAATGTAAGAACTTGTAATTATAGTTTTTCAAAGTATCCAAAGCAAATTAATATGCTTGAAGTTCAGGATAAGAATATACCATGACTGGAAACTAATATGGCATGTTTAACAAAGTGCATTGTGATTAGCCTTCGCCATTTCCTTTGACAGGGCATCACATTGGCTTACATTCAGCAAGCTGCACAACCACTCGGATTAAAAGGTTCTGCTGTGCAATGCAATCAATGCAGTCACAATAGTTGATAAAAAATAACCCATTTTCACTTACTTACACGGTCTGTGCATGAAATGAAACAAAGTCTCCTACCATTTAAATAGACTTGCTTGTGATTATATTGCAAAGTGGAATTCGTTTTATACTTCAGTAACTTGAATTCCGCAGTTTTGGGGCAATACATGGTCAGGGGAGGTTGCGGGGAAAACATAATTACAAAAGCTAGTCAAGCCTAACAAAACAGTGCTTAGAGCCTGTACGACTATTGCTGCTGAGCGACCCTATTTGTCACTCCCATTATTCACAGTCTGTGCGAAACAGGCAGGAATTAGTTTATTGTAATTCTAGAACAGAGTAATGTGGGGGAATAGCTTTAAGAGGACAAAACAGCTACTGAGACGAGGGAATTTGTGTGCACAACCCTAATTGAGAAGGAGCAAGGTTAGAGTCTGCAGTACCCCCTCTGCTTATTTTGTCCAATTGGCCAAGAGTCTACCTCTTAACCATATAAAGATCATTATAACTTAAGTATGCCTCGAGCATACTTAAATCATCCATCACACAAAGCTGTGTATCAATAGGCACAGTGGGCCCATACACCTACTGGAGATAATATACCATTCCAATCAATGTTGGACTTTATGGGAGTGACGCCTGCTGAGGTGACATTCAACTTGAACAGCTACCTCAACTTAAATGATTTGTTTAATCCATAGTGTGTACTTATGATAGGCAATGGTAATATCAGAGGAAAGTAATTTGGATCTCTATTACCCATAATGTCCTAATTTCCAAGATTAGAAAGAGTTAAGGACTCCAGATGGAATACAGGTACCACCTGGATAGAAAAGGCTGGTATACATGCATGCCTACAGCTACACACACTCTCTTTGGCAGCAGCACACTCATATTTGATTCTCTTTTTTTTTTTTTAACTGAAGCACAAAAAAAGTTGAGCCATAATAGGGACAACGCATTCAAAATTGTAATATAGTGGGATAGAGCAGGAAAACCCACCACATTATTGGATAGAGGCAGAAATGCCCGTCTTGGTTACATGCCATCTGTCCCTGGAAATCAATGAATTACCTCAGCACTATTACACCATCCAAATGAATGAGGAGACAGACAGAAGGGAGGCAGTGAGGACAACTGTAGCCTCCTTCTGACCAACTTTACACAGCTTAGTGCCTCTTAGAATCTCTTAAATTTATTGTCATTCAACTTATTGCGACATCCTGCCTTCAATTTATGAGGAAATAACACAGCGGATCTCAAAATGAGGTCCAACACAATCTATCAACTAAGCACCAATCACACAAATCTTATTTTATGCAGACATAACTTTGCCCACAGTGTACAACTCTGAATTTACCACCTCCCCACGCTTCTATAAGTGCTGGTGTTGTGCTGTAAAGCATTGGGCCCTCTGACTTTACTAAATCACCACGCACTTACGCTTGATTCATTCGAAAAGCTGTCTCATCTAATGTTCCTGAAGTCAGAGCCGTTTCAATTGACAACGGTTGCAGTGTCTCAAACTGAAAGGGTGGCACTGTGCATGTGCAAACCCTGTCCATGCATTCTCGGGTTTAGGGGTATGTATGAAGGGTGGCGGTTCAAGCTTTAAGTGGGGGGTGTCCGTGAGTTGTATGGTGCAGATTGTGGAAATGGCTTTGTAGTGTCTGGGCTGAACCCAAACCTAAAAGCCAACTTAATAGGAAAGACAGGTAGAGTTAAAAAGCTGTTTACTCAATAATCAGGCTCAATAGGCAGTCGGGATCAGGCAAAGAAAACAGAATTAGATTGGCAATCAAGAACAGGTTACAGACAGCAGGCAAGGTGAAATGGAAAGCCTAAAAGCAAAGGGGACTTAGACAATCATTCGCTTTCTGGCAAAGAGTTATATAAGAAGATCTATACCACTCCCATATCTGTCCATTAAATATAAGGGTACATGCCAGCATCTGGTTAACTTAGCTTAGCTCAAAGACTGGAAACAGCTACCCGGGCTCTAATAGTAATAAAAATCACTCTATCAGCATCTCTAAATCTCACTTATTTATCATTTGTTTAGTTCATACAAAAGTGGTTTACATTTTACACAATTTATACAATTTTACAGTGCATCAGGTTGCCAAAGTCACAGTTGGATGTCCTCTGGCACGTCTCGTATCGTTTCCTGTTTGGACAAAATTGCACAACTACATACAATTCTTGTAAACCAACTGCCAGAAACAGCTTATCACAAAGATGTATTATAAAGTTGTACAGTACACTTCATAGTGATAGTGCACAGTGTGGATTTGCGACACATGCACGACAGGGAGGGAAAGAAATAAGCATGGGGAGACAGAGACGGTGCAGTGCGTGTGTGAGTGTGTCCACTTAGATGGATAAGGCACTCATCAAACCACATGAGTGTGCTCACACTGAGTTAATTGAAGAAGAAGAAAAATCTGCCTCAAGCTGATAAACAACAACATTAATTGCCATCATTTGGCTTGAAAGTCACTAGAACTCCTTCTTCGCTCTGTTATCTCCATGTATTTCTGTCTCTTCCTTGATAAAATCATAATTGAACAGTATTTTTGCTTTGACACGCACTCTACCCTTGCTGACTCTGCACAGCAAACAGAACCTGGTTGCCTCCTCCTCCAGGCCGAGAAACTCCTCTGTGACAAGCAGGAGTTGACGCCTGACCACATTTGTTGTGTAGATGGTAGAAATCACTGTAATTTGCCATGCCACTGCGTTGACCTTATTAGGCGGCGAACAATAGCAGTGCCGCTTTTTTGGACTTCCTCTAGGCCAATGTCGAGCCCTTGATGATATATAATACCGCTTGGCAGGCAAGTTAATTATAAGCTGGCCCCTAACACTTGGCGTCGGAGGAGCCCCGCCATCGCAAGGCAATGTGACTGTGGTGGTGTGCCCGTGTGTCTTTATGTGTGTGGGCAGTGAGGAAGCAGGGTGGCACTGTTATCCAAACTGTCAGAGTCACTTTCAAAAGAGTTGGTGAGACATGAACGGTGTCCACACCTCTTACGCATACACAATCATGCACACGTACACATTGTACACACTGCTGCAGATGCTACCGCACAAATCCAGTGGAAATACAAGCTACACCAGGAGAGAGATATTTTTTTTTTGTCAAACAATTTATTTTAGGTCTCTCAAAGTATCTACATCCATCTTAATCCAGTTTTAATGCTTGGATTCATACTAACTTTGGTACACAGCTTCATTTCCCTTGATAAGTGACACTTTTTCATGTGTTTGTCATGTGTTTCAAGTGATACAGCAGTCAGTCTGGGGGTGCTAGAATTGGAATTAATGTCGCAAATGGCACTGCTGAACATATATAAGTTTTGTCAACAGACTTTGGACTGGACATTGGACTGCTTTTGACCAATTGACAGCCACAATACCTCTAAGGAAAATACGTTATCTTTACTTATAAAAAATGATATTTTTGAGGTAGTCTCGTTTTCTTGGCTACTCGGGATTGTTTTAAAAATAAATGCATATAAGATACATTTTGTAGTAATGTGTTCAAGCAAACCGAAAAGCTACAGTATGTGTTTGGGCTAACTCTCTATATCCTTATGTTCATGTTTTCCGGCCAGCCTCACTCCCGTATTTATGTCCTCAGAATTACAACTAATCTCCCCATCAAACAGACAAGATTTACAGCAGCTTACAGGCAGAGAATCCAGTTTGGCTTTGCCTGTAACAAGCCGAGCCATCTCCCCCTTGTCTTCCATCAATCTGACAGTCGACATCGCTTCAATAAACCTGGCCCCGTCTAGACTCACTCTTGCAGATTTAATTCAAACAGCTGTTCACTCCTTACTCCAGACGCCCTGAGCACTTCCACTGAGGAATAGGAAGAGCGGGGGGGGTGGGGTGGGGGTGATGGGATGGGGTTGGGGGACCTCATGCCTATCTGGAGAATGCATTCTCAAGGCATGGGAGCAAGTGACCTGAAGGGATGTGAGGATGTCAACCGCTAGTTAGTTACACATTTTGGGCTGTTTTGTTTCTGACTCTCATACAAATTGCTACGGCCTGGACAGCTGTTGCCGCTGCTTTTTTTTTTTTTTAAGAGCATGAAAAAAAAGCTATCCATGTTACTCGAGCACTGAATTGTTCATCTGCAGGATGTTTATTTATGCAAGATGTGTTTGACTGCAAGGGGACTGTGCACAGTGGTTCTCGACCAGTTTTTTTTGTCTGCTGCACCACCGCATCGCTATCGGATGAGCTCAAGTACCCCTTCATCAACACCACTCCTAAATCTATATTTCAGCTTCATTGCTTTTATTTAATTATCTCAACTGTTTGCTTTTAGCGAATTACTTTAACGGTCTATCCATTTAGCTGACTATTTCACCTGTTCTTTGAGGTAGTTATTTCAACTGTTTATCAATTGTCTTTAGTCAACTATTTCTACTTTGCTTGCTTATTGTTCACTAGTCTCTTTGGCAAAAAACAGCGTTAAGATGCAACAGCTGTCTGTTGGTGGGAGATGTTTACTGTGCAATCAACCAACAGTACCGTAACTGGTAGCTTTCTGTTTATCATGAAAATAAAATAATTTAAAGATTAGCGTCAGTCCAATTTGTAATCCTGATTCAATGTCTGCTCCCTTCCTAAAAAACAAACGTGTGGATCCATAATCTTTTCAAACGCCCCCTGCAACTGCAAAAGCACCCGCTGGGTTACAAGTTGGGAATATGGGCTTCATGTGCGCATGTGTTTGTTGTGCCTCATCTACCATTTTGCCAGCTCAGACCAATGCTCCTCGGCGGGTGGGCGGACAACGTTGTGTGTGTGTGTGTGTGTGTGTGTGTGTCCAACAGGCAGGGCCGGGGCTCACGGAGCAGATTGCCTGGCTGCTAAAGAGGTGCTGAGGCCTGTGGTGCTCCCCCGCCCTTCCTCCACCCACCCAGTGGAGCTCCGCAGATGCCCAGGTACAGTAAGCGCTCTTGTGCGCATAAGCCCCCGCCAGTAGACGGGACGGGCGCGAGGAGAAGTGACAAGCACGGCCCCACGCTGGTCCTCAAGCTGTCCTGCAGATCTGCTCCCTCCCTCCATTCACTTTCTATCTCTCTCTCCGTCTTCCACGCACTCAGTCCCCCTTTGCCCCAAAACTGGATTGAGAAAGAAATGTGGAAGACAGCGAAAAGAGGGACAGATAGAAGGGAGGGCACAAGGGGGAGGGAAGGAGGCCCGGTGTGAAAGAATTGTGTTGACAGTGGGAGAGCCGGAACAGAACGGTGAATGCCCTTCATTATGAACAGTCGGAGGCCGCTCGTGGCAGCCCACATCTGTCTCACTCATGTTTGTGTGTATGAGTGCGTGTGTGTTATTTTCCTTTGTCTTTTTCCTCTTTTTCCATCCCTCCTTGTTGAGACACCTCTGAATCATTCCCGCCTCATAACCATTTCTTCATTACAATATGGAAATAGCCGTTATTCTCTGTAGCTAAACTAATTTGGTGTGGATACTGATTTTTCTTTTTCATTTTTTGCCTATTGTAGCCATTTCTCAGAAAATGACAAATGGATGGCTGAACGGTGCCTCTGTCTAATGTAATGTAATGAATTCTGATTAGAGTAGAATGGATTGCATTGACTTCATCACCCATAGCACTGTTTCAAATGTTCACCGTGGTCAATCACATTATCCTGGGAGTATCCGGGATGCATGAAAATGAAGTTCCAAAAAGCTGAGAAAAACAGCTAAGAAAAGGAGGTTGTGATTTGTAGGAAATGATACTAGAAAGAAGACACGAAGAAAGAGAGACTGGCAGACGGACAAACAGAAGGAGAGAGAGTGAAAAAACACGAGAGAAGGTGAAAATGGCAGAAAGGACATGCTTAGTGTGAGCGCAAACCCTTTTTAGCTGTGAATCGTCACTTTGGTTTGGCATTGCATCGGGCAGGGACATTGGAGTGATGGGGCTTATGGTGACAAACCTTATGACAAGAGATATCAGAGCTCAGTGGTGAAACGGCACATATGGACAGGCTGCTACAGTGGGCCAAGTATCAAGATTCGAGTAAGTTAACTTAGGCAGAGAAAAAGACAAAGACAATGAAAGACAAAGATACTGTAGATATTTGTGTATAGATAGGGACTCTTTTGAACTGTTTTTAAATGTTTTATTCTAATTTACTTCATTCATTTTAGTTTTACTACATTTCTTTAGAATTTTTTGCACTGACTTACAAGCCAGGAAGCACATTTTTTGTAGTTTGTATTTTATGTCATTTTGATTAGTATTTTTTTGTTCACATTCTAGGTTAAATTTGGCTTCGGTTTTATATTTGTGAAGGGAAATGTTTATTGACTAATAGTTGTGGTTTATGTGCCAACATTTGTTCCCAGGGACAACAATGTCGGTCTCTTGGTCGGTCAACCACTTCGGTCCAGCTTGAAATACCTCAACAACTATTGGGTGGATTTCTAATAAATAGGGTACAGATTCAAGTTCCCCAGAGGATGTAACCTACTGACTCTGGAGATCCCCTGACTGTTCCCTCTAGCTTTTCTTGACATTTGTGGTTTAGAGTGAAATGCCTCAACAACTCACCTATTGGACGGACTGCCGTGAAATTTGGTCTGAACATTTGCGTCCTCCTGAGGATGAACTGTAATAACTTGGTGTTTCTCTAACTTTTTTTTAGCAGGTCATAATTTGAATTTGTCCAACACTGCTTTATGGCCAAATATCTGCAAAAACCAGTGGCATTCCCATCAGCCTCAACTGTAATTTGTGTTTTAATGTTGAGGTAATTAACAAATGTTGGCATACTAACATGCGTTGCTAAAATGATGAATCTGATAAACATTATACCTGCTGAGCATCAGCCTCACGGAGCCATTAGCCTGGCTGGAGACTCTCGTTGTAACATAGTTTGCATCTTTCACACCACAGATGTTAAGTTAATTTCTTGCTGTCAGATACTGACGGCCACGATCTGGACAACCGGAGAGGAGCATGAATCAGCATGTACTAATGCAAGAAAAAAAAAAAAAAAATGATGATATTCTAAAAACCATGGTTCATTTCAAAAGTTCACACATCACAGATGGTGTTGGACGTCGTCGTGAGGAAAACATAGTTGTATGACAAATTGATTGTAACACCACAGTCACTGGCCACATTTTAATGTCATCTCAGCGGATTTGAGTGATAGGATGCCTGTAACTCCACATGATGAAATGTGATCTCTTTGTGAGAATGAGTACTATAAGGTGAAGCGTGCTCGTCGTCAACTGACACCGAACAAGTGAACAATTAATTTCAAGGATTTTTAATTCACTTGAAAGGTCAATGTGCCTTGTCGTAAATGAAACAGAGCGCCATGAATACGGCCACTAATGAAAGTGAAATGGTTTTCATTTCACCTTTTAAATTTGATTGAAGTTAAAGAGGACTGACCCCACCCGTAATGTGAAGTTTGCACTTGTATTGGTAGCCACATACGTGCCTTATCACACACTCTTTCAGTGAGTGCCTGCATCTTTTGGACTGACTTTGAAAAAAAACAAAAAACTGCTAAACAAATTAGGCCGCTAAAGGCCATCTACTGACTGGTGGTCTAGCCCTCTCCATATCCATTTGGCCAGAGGGACAGTAAATAAAGTGGAGAGGGAGAATAGTAATGGCTCTTTATACTCTCAGTGGCATCATTGAGTCTCCAACTAAAAAAGCGCTATCCGAATCAACCTTTTGCTGCGATGACTGAGTGGCGCGCACATCAACACATGTAAGTACATGAAAATTCAGCACACGCGTGCTGTACATGTACACATTCCTCACGTGTCATACAAAAGAGTATGTGCATGCATACCCTCGGGGGCAATTAAGCACTCCTCCAAACACACATGTACTGTGCAGGTACAAACACAGTACAAATGGACAGATGAACACAGATCGGCACAGACAGGTATACAGACGGATACTCACACACATGCTGGGAGCCAGTACTGAGACGTCCCACAGATTTGGCATCCTCTTGACCCCTCCAGAGGGCACTTAAAAGGCTTGAAGACAATCTCCCCCTCCCCCTTTCTGCTCATCCTTCCCTCCCTCCCTCCCTCCCGCTCTCTATCCCTCCCTCCTTCTGTCCTCGCTTTGGCCTCTGTCCAGACAACCAATCACGTTGATGGCTTTGTTTTCAACTCTCTCAACCCCTTTTTTCCTTCACCATCGCATCACTTCCTCCTGCAGTGTGGGTAACATCCAGGAATACAGGGCTGACGAGCCCAAAGAGATGTTTTGGGAGACAGCCAGCGGTGCCAAGCCAAATTGAGACCAACCTCACACTGGCCCTAAATCAGGAAAGAAAAACTGGTGGGTGGTGTTGTCACTGGAGCTATACAAATGGGTTTTGAGTTTTGATCCAAATGATGTATCTGCATTTTTTTTGTCATACCTTTATTACTAAATACTAGTACAAAAATACTGGTTATAATCAATATCTTTATATTACCAATGGATCACATGACCTCAGCTTTAAAGAGCTTTTCCACATCTTTCAGCTCAATGTTTATGTTTTATGAGTAGCAACTTTATTTTTTGGGGGTTTATCAGTGTACTTTTTCAGATGCAGCAGGCAGCTGTTTCTGACAGAGATAACAAACAAGGCTGAAAGGACGGAATATTGGATTTACATCAGTCAATCGGACAGAAACACGACTCCCAATGAATGCTAATGCTTCTCCGCATATTGATGGATGAGTAAATACGTAACTTTTTGCTAACAAGTTTGCCATATCAACTTTATAAGGTTTATTTATGCTGCCCCAAGTGGCCATAAAAACAGTTAATTCAGGTTTATGGATTGAATCTATGAGTAATTTGAGGTTTCTATCATTTTACTGACTCATTATTTTAAAGGGAGACTCTATAGGTCCATTAACTTTAGCAGCCCTGTCGAGACACTCTCTCTCTCTCAATTCAATTCAATTCAATATGCTTTATTGGAATGAATGTTGGGTTAACAATATAATAATAATACAATGCAATTAATAATAAACATAATAATAATATAATAAAATTAAGAAGAAAATTAGAAATTCATAAAAATAGAAAGAATAATAAATAATAAAACAAGAAAATTGTAAAGAAAAAAGCAGTAAATGTGCATGTGTGTGCATATGTCTACTGTATATAGAAGTAATGGATGTTTCTTTATGATCAATAAAGAAATAATTAACACAAATATATTAATACACAATCCAAAGTATCAAGTATAAAAGAAAAACAAAAGATCATGAAGTAGAGAAGTAAATCTAAGATGAATGTGAGGGGGACCAAATACAGCTGTACTGTGTTGCTGTGCTGCTGGTCTCTCTGTGCTGCTGTGACACGCTCCGACATATTTGGCTGCTTCTATGGCGCTGAGGCTTTTTTTCTCCAAGTAGATGTTGCATTTCGGTTAGGTCTCTCTCCCGCTCTCTCTCCCTGTTTCTATCTCTGCTGAGAAATCCGTAGAACTAATTTATTTTAATAAAATCTACCCTGTGATATCAGTACATGGCTGTGTTATATTGTGGTATACTTTACCTCAAATCGGAAAAACTGAATTACTAATTTCAGTCCTACAGCAATAGCTATCCCCAACCTAGTAAGACTGTAGCAGCAATTGAGGACGATTTATACAGCCACTGTTGGGGAAGGACAGTCCGTGTTGGCTGAAACATGCACATTTCAGTGCGCTGCTCCGCAAAAGAGAGTAAAAAAGCCCACAGAGCTTTCTAAAAGGGCTTTGCCTGTGCTTGCAGAGCTACAGTTACAACATGTAACCTTCCTTATTCACTGTTTTTTTATTTCACTATTATTTCTAACCCCTTTGTCCAAAGCTTCTCTGCAATCTTGCAAGTTGATGGCCATCATCAGCGGGCAAATTAGCCTTTTTTTGTTCAGCGTTAATCCTCACAGAAATGCTTCTTTTGTTCGCTCTATTTAGACTCTTTGTCATTTTGTACAGTTTTTTTTTTTTTTGTGCAGTATAATTGCTAAAACCTCTAGTCTCTGCCTTGGCAAAATTCTCTCTTTTGGTGTAATAGTTGCTACTTGAGTTATAGACATGGCCTCTCACAAAAAGTAGCAATTCACAACATGTTTAAAAAGGCTAAATATTCTATGAAATATCATCCAGGAAGCCTATAATTGCATATGTATATCATATTACAACTCCATTAAACATAGAACATTAAAAAAAGTTAATTGACTTTTAATGGAGGGACATCACGTTTTACTACGATCACACACAAACACAATTCAGTTTGGGCAATGGGGGGAAATATGAAATAAGCCCATTTCTGTGATAGAAACATGCCATTTCATTTGGGATTAACTCTTCCTTTATGAGGGCGAATATGTAAATGAAACACTAATGAACTTAAAGTATTCTCTTTGAGAGAACTGATTAACCAAGGGGCTCCTCTGCTGCACATTTACATTTTTCTCAAGTCAAGTCAGGGTTCTCCAGTCACAAATTACAGTGCTTTTCCAGGCCAATTACATTGAACAAGTGCACCATTATCCAGTTCTGAACATCACACATGTATATTTGCCCCCTTCATTTTCTCAAGAGTGCTTCACGCCAAGGGCTTCTCCAGAGAGAGGAGGACAAGAGGAAACAGGGGAAGTCAGAGAGCGAGGGTGGAGGGAGAAATAGACAGAAGGCAAAATAGAGAGTGTGATTAAATAGTGTGCTGAAGGGAGAAAGATGCATTGGGGGGACATACAGAATTGGTAGTCTAATTATCAAAAATGTAGCCAATCAGAATGAAGTACAGGACCTACATTCTCTCACAAATAAGGCCAGAGTTAGAGTAAGGACATTTTTAAGAAAATAAATGGTTATGACATAACAAAAGTGCAGCATCAAAGTTATCAAAGAGGCAAACTGAAAATGTGTCAAAGTGTGTGAGCGTTAAACACGCACTTGACATCGAAACTGGACCCTTTTTGGCATAATATTACTCAATATGACTCTTATTGGTTGTTTGTGGTGGCTTTTTGTATGAGCAAGGCCAGTCACAATGCACTGAAGTGCTGTGGCACCCCTTGCCTATTTCTGTTCCCAGAGGAACAATAAGGTAGCGTGACTGCACCCCGGCCCCCCCCCACGGAGTAGGCTATAGGATTAGATTGCCTTCGCTCTGTGCTCATGCATGAGGCGAGCAAAGGGCAGGAATCGCATATTATTGTTAGAATCCCAGTGGATACAGTTGCGAGGAGAGAACCCGGTTTCTCTTTCCCATCAAACACACTGCACCTTGCCACTTATGTGTGAAGCTCTGCTGGCATTCAGGCACAGAGTGACACCCCCTTTTTGCAAAACAACAATAATAAACCAAAATCCAATCTCACAACAGAGACAACTCCTATTGGAGTGACAAATGTTCGGGGGCCATCTCTAGCTAGCTTTCCAACTGTTCTATTCATTACCTTTCCCTCTCTCACTTATTCTCCTCAGCTGCTGCTGCCGTCTCCTCTCCTCTCCTCTCGGCATGAAATAGACACTCCAGGAAGTACATTTTGTGCAAACTCTCCTCCCGCTGCTACAGCTGATTTCACAAATGATGGTGAAATGGCCAGGAGAGCGAAGGGGTAAATGGAAAAAGATGGCTGTTGCACGCTACGACCGTATCCCTCCGCCCTCCTTTTTCATAGATAACAGGGGATGATTAGAAAACAGCAGACGGGAGGACCAACATTAACCTTCACCGGGGCCATGGTAAATTTAGTTTGAAGACTGCCCCGCGTGAACTCACTTCTGAGGTCACAAACACACACACACACACACGTATACATGCATTCAGACAAAGCTGTGCAAAATCCAGCAGGCCAATTCCCCTGAATCCTATCTATTTTGACAATAGGCTGTATTCTGTGACAGCTTTGACAATTTCATTCCAGGATATTCTAGACGCATGGCTTACGTGTGCCAAGGGGCAAATATTGTCAATAAAGTTTGTTGAGCCTTTTACATTGCTGTATTGCATGTTTGTGGAAGGGCATGTGGCATAGGGAGACAAAAACTGTGATGGGGAGCATGTTCTTGAGTCAGGCAGTCAGTCACAAAAAAAAAAAACATAATTATAAGGCCTATTTAATTTGTTTATGACTGTTGTAAATACATTATTTAATCATGCTTAAATGAGTACAAATCTCTTCTAAATGTCATTAATTAAGCAGACATTTGGGAATGCCATGTTGTGACCCAAACACTTAAATCTTCCACTTTAACAGTAGCCATCAAGCATGCATTATTAAATGAAAGTAAGTTAATATGAACATACACATCACACAGTCCATTGAGGGCTCTTTCTGATGATTTACAAGCAATTAATAAACTCACCAGTAACAAGTGCTACACCTGATTGGAAAGTGGTCCCAATCATCTTAATGCCCCCTGTACAATCTATGAAAACAAGAGCAAGAGTCCACGGCAATGCCGGGAGCAGGGCTTTGAACTAAATGCACACAATGCTTACATGCTGATATTAAGCAGGTTGAAACATGTTTCCCAAGTTCAACGTCTCAATAAAACCTCTTTGCTTGCTAACATTTGCTAATTAGTACAAATACAGCTGACACTGATGGGACTTTTGTGGGTATTTAGCGACGACCAAAACTATTGGATGAATCGGAACATTTGTCCGAGTGATGGCACTACATGAAAAGTTAAGGGATCACCAGAGTTATGCAAATTCATCCTGAGGCGGACGTAAATGTCTGTACCAAATGTCATGGCAATCCAGTCAATAGTTCCGGAGATATTTAAGTCTGGACCAAAGTTGTGGAGCGACGGACCAACATCACCACCCATAAAATGTTCTGCTTGCCTGAACAGCGAAATGTCTATATATGGTAATATTTTGTCAAATATGAATTGTCTGCCCCCTTGTTCCCTCCATGCTGACTCCATCGTGCACACATTCCCACATGCAGCCTCCATCCTCCTCTATCTATACACAGTACCACTGCATCCACTCTCAATAAGATTACTTTCTAGATTGCCCCAGTTGAGGAAGATTTCCATCTCAAATTACATTTCTTCATCTCTTTGGGACTACTCTATTTTAGGGGAGGATTACCATTCAGTGGGACTCCAATCACTTGCACAGTCACTCTGAAGCATCAGAGGATACCCCCAAAGTACAAGCTCTGGCTATTTAACAAGTTCCTCAGATTGTAAGTGACAGGTTATTTGCGGTTTTGGTACAATATGGACAAATGGGAATACTGCACTATTTTGTCTTAACCTCACCAGCCAATCCAACTGGAGATTGGTCTACTCTTCAGATACTGGTGGGAATCCACTGCACCTCAGGGGTATATTGTTTTGTTGGCTTCATAAAAAGTCAGCTATTTTTGCAAGGCTTTAGACCTCGGACATTTGCCTCATTTCCACCATAACTTAACCATACACTATTTGACATAACCACAATCTTTCCTTAACATTACCACACCAAAGTTCCAATGCTCATAGATTGTAGAAAGGAATAGTTTTAAAAACATCGACTTTGGAATGAATTTAATCAGGGTTTTGGCAGAAATGTCAAATATTGATGTTCTGTCTGGTGAAACGGTTGATCAGAGTGTTTCAAGCTTCAAGTTCTTTATTGTCATGTGCACAACAATTACAGTGAAGCAGTCGTTGGTAATGAAAATCTTAAATCTCAGGCTCCCTCCAGCAATGCTCAAACAGTATAAAGAAGAGAACTGTGAAAGTAAAACTAAAAAAAGAACTAAGACAAAAGACATACAATTTAAGTTAAAATACAGGAATAAAATGTATTATATAAAAAATAGAATAGAATATAATGGCAGTGAGTGGAAAAGTAAAAATAAGTTAAGTTGAACTGCTTATTCTCCATGTGCATCACAATGGCTTGGGTGTAGTGTTTTGTGTGATGTGTATGACAACAGAACAGCTTCACAAGCACGATGCGCTTCACATGTAATCTGACACTGTGGCCTGTGTTATCATGTCCTGAATGTAGTTGCTTATTGTAAACTGTGTGTAAACGCCCCCCCCGTTGTGATGTCCTCAGATACCAGGAACACATGGTGGGCATACCATGGCAAGACATTGAGTGCTCTATGCGAAATCACCATTAGAGATTTACGGTATTCTGATTCGAACTATCTGCAGTTATCATTGACATGCTTCTCTTGTTTGTTTGCTTCTGGGAATGATGCCCATAATCAGTTTCTCTATTTACATTGGGGCTGCCTAAACATTTATGCTGCTAGTCTCAATTCATGCTGTTGGATCGGGGCTTAAATTTGTCCTGGATTCTCATTACACTTTCTATTGATGTATACATAATAAAAGCTCTTCATTTGATACTGCACCTGTGTCTGATTTTGTTCTGTTGTTTGCCTATGACTGGAAATAAATGTATCTATCATATCAGAGTCTGGTCTGCCTTAGTAATGCCCTGTGATGAGGCAATAAGCATGGAGCAGGAGCAACAGATATTAGAATTGTCAGGCTTTGTGTTCATATCTCATGAATAATGTGACTATAATGATGTCTAGATGTACATGTAAATAAAAGGCAAATAAGGATCGAGGAGAGTTATTGCAAACTAAATGTTCTGATGTTCCTATGGCTGGAAGTAGCCTACTATTTAAGGGAATGACAACAGAATAGGTTTTTCAGCATAGTGTTCATAATGTGCTTGGTGGATTATTATAGCGTAGTATATCTGGAGTCTGTGGCCAGTCATTTTAGATGTTATCTCAATTTGGCGACACCCAATACACCAAATGAACCGTCAGCGTTAAGGTTGCTTTGCGGGTAATGAAAAAGACAATGTCTGATTCTGCTGCATCGACTCTTATCATTATTTTAAAAACTGTCCATCGTGGTTCCACCAATGTTAAAGCCATACTGTGGAGTAGAGGGTCTGACAGCACCTTAGTGAATGCTGCAGCCTGTGACCCTTTCAAATCAAGTCCAGCAAATCGGAGTGATCTGCCTTTTACACCAAAACGTGCAATTCCTCATAGTTTATACAAGGTACGGTGTAGGATGAAGTGCCTGCTACACTCCCACATAGCTACAAAGCCCATAAAGCAGCTTACTGGGATGCTACCAAGACTGCGCTAGAATGTGAACATGCATGATGTTTTGAACGGCTATCCCTATCCATTTTGAACTTTTCTGCTATGCTGGAGATTTGTTTTTACCAAAGTCCCAGTAGGGTTGGAGAGGAAATAAAAAATGGAGAAAGTTTCTCCTTCCGGCTTCTCTGCAGTGAAACTGACGCCGTCATAACTTACATATCTAACTTTGAATTTTCGATGGACATGTGGGTCACTGCTGGTACGAAAGCAGGTTGAAGCTCATATTGCAAGTACTGCATATCTCACACTCAAAATGTATGTTTGTTG
Organism: Lateolabrax maculatus; assembly: GCA_031216445.1. NCBI lineage: Eukaryota > Metazoa > Chordata > Actinopteri > Acropomatiformes > Lateolabracidae > Lateolabrax > Lateolabrax maculatus. The sequence goes on from CM062207.1 coordinate 7,675,360, forward strand.
AGAACACAGAAGTAACCACTTTGCACCTTGATATTTATATTGTTCTACCAGCATTACACTATGCCATCAGATAATAGAATACATATTGAACTTAGTACGCTACAGTACATGAAAGGGCAATTATCCATTTGGGAAATAAGTAGGAAACCTGTACATAAACAGCCAAAGAGGAAACGCAGCCCTCAACGAGAAATCAAATCAATATGCAATAGAACGGAGTACACACAGCCGTCGCTGAGGATCAAAGTGTGCTGATATTAGTGGCCCAGGTTCGATCTATTGCAGCATGTCTGCGTTAATGGGGTTCAATCACTCCAAACTTCCTCAGTAATTTAATGGAAAGGTTAGGCACTATTTTCCCAGCACACACTCTGTCTGCAGTCTCCACAGCCTTATGCATCAAATGTTGAAAGCATTATCAGTAAAATACTAAAAGGCCAGGAGGTGCTGATGCAGTGCTGTTAGCAGACTGGTAAAACAATTAAGGCAGAGCTATAAATGCAAACTCAGTTGATTTAAGTTGAATAAAAGTCTATATTCAGTTTTACACTTTCAGCTGCACTTTAGCTGAGGCTTCTGCTTTATCACATTAAGCTTTGCTCTCCAATCGCAGTGTGCATCTTTGCTTATGGTGAAGGCCTGGGTGTGTAGGATTATAAACCCACATTTAAAGCAAACTTTGAAAGTCTGAAGGTACGGCTAATCATTTTTAGATTTATTTCATCAGGGACAAAAACTCAGATCATTATGTGTTTCCTTGCTCGGCTTCAGTGTCTTCGACGTTGATTCTCGAAAACTAAACTCTCTCGTTGACACACTGGCTACTGTTACTCGCAGAACGAGCGCACGTTTCAGATCACGGACCCATGGCACCAAATTAGTGGTCGCAATTGTGCGTGTGTGGGATAATTCTAAATACATACTGGAAAGTGAAAAGTGCATACTCTTCCAGCAAGTCAGTCAGTGTGGTTACAGCAGTCAGCAGAGGGAGAGAGGAGAGACGCAGCACTGCTCACATTATTTGCTGAATCAATACCTACCAGATTATGTGAAATATCAACCCTCAAAAGGTACTGTGTGACTGAAAATTCAAAAAGCTCAACATGGTTTATATTTACAGTTTAATTATTTATTTAGTCAAAGTTTGAAATAAATGAAAATAGATTCCAAACATTTTTAAATGAAAGAAAATAAAAACTAAACTTAATAGTTGTAACACTAATGGCACTTCTGCTGTATATTAAGTTGTTTATAAAACAGTCTGTACTAGCCACTAACTTATCTTGTCATATTATGGCCATTTAAACCCCCGAGTTGACATGTAGAAATGTAGTGTAATTAAACAACAAGCTTCCTCGATATTTTAAAAGCCAAATTACATCAGCTGAATGTCAACTGGGCTGCTATACTGTGGGGGGGGGGGGTGTCTCAAATTTCCCCCAGAAAAGGATGAATATAGCTGCGGAATCACCAAAATACCAAAGAAAGTCATCAAAGTCAGCAAGGTCTGTACACCCCTCACATGGTGATTAAGCAGAGGAGACTATTAATTGAAAACACTAAGCAAATAGAAAATGTGCCTCATGAGCAGACTTCAGTTAGAGAAAATTGTTTGGTGGGGTTGAGCAATTTATGGGGTGCTTGGCCTGTCGGTTCTATCTACTGCACTGGGAGCCTTGGTCAGTAAATCTGAGGGCTTCGCTCTCATTCAGAGATAAATAAGTCTAAAAACAAAAGGCCTTTGCCGCACACGGTTTAATTAAGGGCTTCTGGGAATTATAATCAACGCTAAAAGAGATGCCATGGTGATGAAGCATAAATCCATAACGGTGGAGCAGAAGGCACGACCAATCTAATGCGTCTGCATTATTGCTCATCGGGTAAACAACTGAGTGTGTTTGTGCACATGTGCGTGTGCTTGTATTTGCGCATCTCTAAAACTTTCTGAGACTGTCACAGTCAACTGAGCCTGATTTAATCTTTGGTGCTTTAGGCGTGTATGTGTGTTGGTTTCTAAATTATTGCTAATACAGTCTCTAATGGTTGTTAAAGGATAGGTCCACCAACAATAGTCAGGTGCCCATATGGACACTGAAACATTCGTCCTGTTTATACTGGCCATTTAAAGATTTAACTCTAGACTGTTGAAGCCTCATATTAGCCCCCCAGTTTGAATTGTAATAATTGTAGTAGTGACCCCTTAACTTTTCATCTAGTGCCATCATCTTATCAGATGTCTTATTCCTCCAAAGTTTTTTATGACCAAATACAAGACAAATGACATTTCCATCAGCCTCAGCTGTAATTTGTGGGTAGTGTTAATTAAGCAATTCATCTCTGAGCACTGCAGTGCCTAGGTACAAACTCACAGAGCCACTGGAATGACTGTAGACTCTTAGCCTTGTTTCTTTCCAAACATGCGCAGAAGAACTTATTTATTCTGCTTTCTATCTATTATTTTTTTATGATGACGTTTGCAGAAAAAAAGAAGAGTTTATGTAAGGTGTGTTTGTAAAGCGTGTGACGCTCATACTGACTGTGACTATTCAGATGTTTCACATCACACATCAAATGCCTCTTAGAAAAATTACAAGTAGACACCATTTCATTTTATAATTGCTTACAAAAACCAGACCCATCACAATTATTAATTGCATTTTTTTTAAGTTTAGATAACATTCCCAAATCCTGACAGTTACTCATCTGACACAAAAAAACGATCTGCCAGGTTCCCAAATCCATGCTGACAGGGAGCAAGGCCAGCAGTCCCACCAGGGCAAGAGCTGAAAGTTTGTGTGTAGAACTGTATTTCTTCCTTCATTAAATGGAGACATTCTAGGTGATGGGGTGGAAATACAAAATACAAAGTGACAGGTATCAGAATTAGGTTGCATTCACTCTGATTCCTCAGGAGACTCAGAAGTTTGTTGAGCCTGCTTAGCTTGCACAATATCCAGGTACATCAGGAGCCATGCATGCAATCACCCAAGTGAAGCTGGACTAAAGTGAAAGCTTTTTAGAGTTGCTGATCCAGCAGCATTTTTTAGAACGAATGTGGGCCTGCGAGGGCTGTGTATTCAACTGCCAGTGAAAAAGAAAAAGGTCCAAACTAAATCAAACCAATTAGTAATAACTTTCATTTATCATGTCACACATTGGGCATTTACATATAGCTTTTTCCCATTTCTAATCAATTTTGTGATATTAATTGGTACAAAACCAAATCATCAGCAAAGAGCTGGACAAAATAAGCTCACAAGTGAAGTCTGCTTTGCTTGCATTTAATCAGAGACATACATTTAAGGTTTTCAAACCATTCATATTGAAGCTTCTACATGGACTGAACTTTGTTTGACCTCGTCATACAATCTCATTATGTTTTCACTAACTTGGACACCCTAAACTGTGCATTTGAAATCCTAATATAAAAATATAGAGATATAAATTCAACAAAATGGTTTCAATAACAACTTTAAAATGTAACAACTGATACACTTTACTCCGTCATTGTGAGATTAAGCATATATCATTAAAGCAAATGTCTGACAATACTTATGAATGTGTCCTAATATGAATAACAGACTAGGTGCATGAGATTGAAAAATGATATGGCCTTAATACACACTGAGATATACAGTACAGTTTCATAATAACAAAGATTTTTTTTACACTGAAGATGAATTAGTGAATGTTAAACATACTTCTACTTTTAAATAGTATTAGCATTGAGTTGAAATTCACACTAGAGCACATATGTGCAACTAAAATTATATTTCCATGATAACTGCTAACCACCGGTTCAAAGTACAGAAGAAGTAAAAAGAAGTTTGTAGTTCTATCAGCCAAAGGGAATTAAATGATATGTTGTAAAATAACTACTATATTGTTGCTTTCCAAATAAAACTTTTTATCATTACAATGTGGGTAGTATGGTATATGCATGTTTAACTTTTTAAAGATACAGAGCTGGTTGAAAATCGGCAAGGTACTCCTTTAAGTGAGTTTTGAAACAAAACTTGACAGTTAAAGGGCTCTGAGCAAAAGAGGCTAAAGTGCAATGTTGGAAAAATAAGTATTCTATATTAGATGACAGCCCTTGATGACATGTTTTGACTTTTTCTAGTAAATTTTAAATTTTTAAAGTTTTGTTCGGTGCAAAATGGCTGTAAATGCATTTGTGCCCTTTTGTCAATGAACAAAGAATTGCTGGTTGAGCTTTATAACAAAACTACTAGTCACACACACACATGAAAAAAATGCTGTTAACAGCAGGCCAGGTTTTTCATCAGTTGATGTAACATGAGCCAGATAACACATTGTGCACTGTATACAATATTGATATCAATCATTCATGAGAATGCTGGGTTATATTGATTGCAATGCTTCCCACACTTGGGTTATGTTTACTGCTAGTACTGAAGTGATTACTCTTGTCATTCGTCACTGGTAAAGAAATGTGTTTAATTTCCAGATGCAATAAACATAAGAATTTAGCTTGCTGATGGCGTTCTTTGTAGAAAAAATAGTTGCTAGAAATTAATTTGAGTCCATTTCAATATATATATATATATAATCAGAAAATATCATTTTAAGTGTATATTACTTTAATATCTCATTGAACACCGCCCAGAGAAAACATCGCCTTTAGCGCTGATGTTAGTGCAGTTCTTTTTACTCAGATGTTAGTAATCAACTCCTTCAGCATACATCAAATGCTGCAAGTGGATATACTAAATATGAAAAAAGCAATCATGGCCACAAAATTGATTTACTAATGAAATGCTGAAGACATATGCAGTACATACCTTCCCAAGATTGCTGCAGAGATTTGAAAAATTACTATTATTATTAAATTATTTAAAGTTGGAGGTCTGTTTCTTACATTTGCAGTATATTGTTGTCAACAATTGTGTGCATAATGTATGTATATGAATTTTTCTCATGTATTAAGAGACTTTCAATGACAGCAGAAGATACATGCTAAATGTTTAATATAGTCGATTGCATAGTAAGACTGGAAACGTACTGTATGTATTTTTATTTTTTAATTTAGAGCTGAATTGATGAAGATATTTTTAATAACAATATACTGCAAATGTAAGACAGACATTTAAATATGGGTAAAATTGATTTCAATTGTGAGAGTGGCCACTTGGTTTTCCATATAAACCATACAGTGATGTATTTTATTATATATTAATTAAATGCAACCTTACTTTACAAGGGCTAAAAAGTCAGGGCTAATACAATATTTAATGCTACCTTGCTGGCCTCTTAGCTTATTTTTCATAGTGCAACTGAGGACCCTAAATGAGCCCACACTAAAAGTGGATCTCCACACATGTTCTCTGCTTACTGAAGGAAAATCTCACCAGTATTAAATCAGAATATGATCATTTTAATGGACTAATTCAGCTCTATAGTCAGTTATTTATGAACATCCATCTCCTAAAGCCACAGACCAGGAACTACATGTCTAATCAGTGATTTCCAGCTGATATACAGCCTGGAGCTGCTCCAGCGATGATTATTACCAGGAGATTGAACACATACAATATTATTTTGAACTTTGCCATCCAACTGGGTTCTTCATTTTATCATAATTCATATGCTCTTATATCCATAAAATCATCCTGTGCACCATCACATCTTTTTCTGTCTCCCGTCTTCTATGTTCTGCGGCGCAATCTACATAATGGTTCAGCATCAGGTTAAAGGAGGGTGAAACTCATCATTTGTATTTGTGGATACAAGAGACAGAACTCTGTGTTGGGTAATGCAGAGGTGATACATGTACAGGCATGAATCACTGTTTGATGTTTTTGCTATCATTTAATGGCCAATTAACAAGCATAGTTAGTTTTTGTGCTTTTTCTAACGGCTTGTTCCATTCAGCCCCAAAGGAAGAGTATGGAAAGGAAGAGTGGCCGACGTACTGTGGCACATGGCACAGGCAGAACTTCAAATCCAAACATCAAGGCAAACCCTGGGTACATTTTCTTTCTTTTTTTTTTACAAATAGTAACCTCCAATAACTCAACCCTAGCAGTCCTTAGCTTTATTCTCACAAAGAGTGCAAGAAATAAACTGATGTATTATCGAAAAAAGGAGTTTTTAAATTATGGGGAATATAATGTTCTCTGCACAGCTGTAAGAGATTGCACAATAGCACAAAAGCATTGATTGTAGCTTTAGGTTTCCTCCTGCAGCTGTACAAATGCATATTTCCAGTTTTGAAATAATGTCTCCTTCTTTTATATGCATACAACAGGAGGAAATTATTTGTCAAAGTGAATGTCATCTCATTTAGTCCAGAATAATCCTTCATGCTGATATGATCTTCTCAGCTGGTCTGAGCTTTTTCCCAGATATATTGTTCAGCAGCTTCCCTTTTTAGATCTCAATCTACAGAAAGCGCCTTGACTTTTTTTTTTCTCTCTCTCTTTCCTTCTACTGCATTTTATTTCATTGAGGGCATCTGACTAATGCAATGTACAGTTGGCCTGCTGCCACATGCCAATTTATAACACGATAGCTTTGGCCGTTGCTTGCATACTAAGTAAAGCTGTTCTGTTGTGTTGGGTGTATTGCTTTTCACCCTGTTACTGTTTTTTTTTTCCCTCCCTCCCTCCCATACCCCTTCCCAAAATGGTAATAAGTGTGGTAAAACACAGCACTTAGAAAACAGCGGAGAGGTGATAAAGTGGATGATGGGTAGAAAATACCAAAAATACCATAAACAGAACACAGTAGTAGCACTTAAGCAAAATAGAGAAATCTCATGATGGCAAATGCAGTTGAGCCAATGCAGCAAATGTCTGAAAAAATAGGTATGTGGGTTTTGTGTGTGTGTGTGTACTGGGTTTTACATATGCATGCTTAAACATTTGTGGTACTTTTACACATGTACACATGTTGTGTTCCTGTACATTCCTGGGTTACTGCTCTAGCTGCATGTGCGACTCATTCTAGAGGTCTTAAAAGATTTGAAAGTAGTGTCGTCGAAAGGAATACTACAGTTCATTATAACTTGGTACTCATTTCCCTTTAAGCTAAATGGAGGTTATGCACTGAAACACTAGTTCTATGAGCACAGGCAGAATCCTCCAGCATGCTTTATAGGTCTGGCTTGTGGCTCTGCCTGTGCTCATAGAACTAGAATCACAATAACCTTTTCCTCTAATGGGCTCTATAGTGTTAGGAGGGCAAAGCCTTGCACACACACACACAAACACACACCCACACACACACACACACACCCACACACACAGCATAGGGACGGGAAAGCACACTGCTGCATAATACCCTGATTGCCCTAAAAACATACACTAGCAACAACAACTGTACTCTACTGCTAAGATGGTATGGTAAAGTACAGTTATTATTTTTTTTCCTGATAATAAAATATGAGTATGAAACATAGGTTTTAAAATGTCACTCCTCCTCCGTTTGCATCTGCCTCAGCTAGGTGGTTCAATGAACACCAAGCACCTATTTTTACGTTGTTTGCCTTTTCTCTCCGGGTGAAAATGTCAGCAGCTCGCAATGTTCCTGTTTGGAACACAACTGCCTCCTCTGAACAGATGCATTTAAATACTGGTCTATTAGTTAAATGGATCATCCACAAGTGCAGCTGTCATGAGGCAAAAGGCATCTGGACTCGGAGCGAGCCAGGGAAAAATTGCTGCATCACCAGGACTTTGCAGCAGGAATATCCACCTGACTGTGCTCAGTACATCAGAAAATTGTTTCTGGCTAATCTCCATGTTAGACTTAAAGATTTGTGTAAAGCTCACAGCTAAGTGACTTACATTTTCTGTGAATTGTCTCTGACAGCATTAGTCACTATAGAATGATAAACTATGGTATTAATGATGATGTATTGCTCAAAACCCAAGGCTTGCAAACTTTGTGTGAATACTGTTTTGAAAGAATGTTGCACTGTGAAGGCTTATACTGTGCAGATACATATAATTACCAAATTGATATGGCAGCATATAGCATTTTTAAGACAAACTTGAGGAGAGGTCTTTTCTTCTTTTTGCCCTTCATGCGCCACCGAATGATGCACCATTTTTCCACTAAATGACTGCAGGTGCTGCCGTAAAGGTCCTTTAGACCTAGGTAAGCATGAAACATAGCACGATGAAGGGTAATTCACTCTTGAAGCCAGGCTTTGGCAGTCATATTCATTGGCCACCTGAAATGAGAATGTGGGCCCCGGAGGGTTAACAATGGGGATTCTGAAGTGAAGAGTCGGCATAATTATCCCTTCCCATTCCAGACTAGAAGGGATGTGGCGATCTGGAGGCCACTCGCTGACAGAGCCGGAGAGAGAGTGCTTGGACGGGGGCCCAGTAACAAAAGGTTAGCCCACTATAAATAGCACTGATAGAGCTGGTGATAATGGCAGGAATGGTTGGAAGAGGACCATGCTAGTTTGTAGTGGTGTTCAGTCAAGGGGCGCCCTGATCGCTCTCCACTCAGCACCGCCGAGAGTTCGGACCAGCGATTGCTTGTCACCTTTTTGCCTCCCATATGTCAGTGTTTTACCTATTGACGTTTGCCATTTGGTGTAATTGGCTGTCTTCGTGCGGGGGAAATGTCTGCAAGGGAGGACTAAATTCTATAATACTGGCGCTTGGTCTCAGTGTAAAAAAAATAAAATAAATACTTTTCCCAGTTTGCAATAAATATCTTGGATAAATGTTCCTGAAACGCACAGGTAGAGCACGCTGACACAGTAGACAGAAAGAGAAATCATCCCATAACTAAGAAGTCACAGGTTCTGTGTGTGACAGCTGAAAGTCCACGGGGCACTTTGCCTGTCTTTTCTAGAGGGTAAAGAGTTGACAAATGCTTCTCACTGAAAAGCACATATGTGAGTTTTATTTTTAAGTAGCAGTAGTATTTTTCCACTGCATATGTATATAGCTATACATACATGGGTAATGTACATACCTAAATATAAACATATCACAACAAAGCACTCGATATAAATCCCATTACTTCATTATTTATTTCAGTTCTGCCCAACACAATACAGAGAACAGAGATGTTTAATGGGTGAAATACCCCTTTAAAAATACGCCCATTATATGCAGTCTGTGGACACCTGGTGGAAGGCTGAGGTTCAGTCATATCTTTCCTTTATGTGTTCTAAACCGAAAATAATGTAATTAGATTGAGCATGGCTCACGAGGGTGTCTACCCCTGATTACACTCATTGCTGCCCATCAGGATTGTTTACCGCATCACTCTGCTAATGTTAACGTCACTGGCAGGCACACACACACACGCACAAACACACAGGGAAAAGAGGGAGGGAGCCATGAATCAGGAAATCTTGGATAGCCTGACTGTAATGAACCCCCTATAAGGGCTCCTGGGTAATTCAATCTCCGTTCAGAAACGGCTCTCACTGCATAACGCGCATTTCACCCGGCTTGCATCAAGATCCGTCTCAATGTCAGCGAATGAGCGGGCTCTGGAAGTGGCAGTAGCATTAGATATTGCACGGGCATCAGGCCTAACTGCACGGATAACCTTTCAGCCGTGCTAACACTGGGAATTTGGTGAGAGCATCCTAGCGTTAATTGGATGGTGAAGCAGACCTTATTTCAAAAGCGTCCCTCCTCAGTTTGGTAATTGTTACCATTATGACTTGACAACACCACTCACTGCATTTCAAGTGATTCCAAGCCCTTGCTCAGTGGCATGAATATTCCACCTCGCTGTTCTCACCAAGCTGTCTCCGGAGAGCCAGTGCTCATCAGCCCTGAATGGGTGTGTGTGCTCAGCCATTGTAGCTGATGCCCATCACGCTGAAATGTGCTGAAGTGCTCAGCTTGAAACTGGGAGGATATTCACTTTAAGAATAAACTCGCTGTTGTAGCATGAACAAAGCTGTATGTACCACCAGCACCGAGAGGCAGGATCTCATTGTGGAAGGGTCACTTATGCCTTTTCGATGTTATTGGATTTCGTGTTCAAGTGTATGGAGCCAATGCAACATGACTTTCTTACTCTCTTACTCAATGCATGTGGGACATTTTAAAGGGTATAATACATTTTAAAATCTGTAAATTAGTTTTGTGTCCATCAATAAATTGTATACCGAAATAATAAAATGTAAAATGTAACTCTTTATTTCTACACATCAGCACCTATGAATTAATATTCAAAACATTCAGGGAGTATTTGCATCATGCATGCACAGTGCAGTGTACATGTGCAGTAAAATGCATGGTCCTGATCCCACAACTGTATACAAAAGTAACAGTTTTTATGATATATGGTGAATTTTTAAACTTGTAATTTTTTTTATAGAGCCCTGTTTGTGAGCAAAGTTTGTGGGAAGTAGAACAAATCTCTCATAATGATAAAATACATATATCTACATATAGATGGTATATATAGATTTGAAAATCCTCCTGAAAGGTAAAGTATGCTGTGTAACTGGAGGGGCACTGAAGTGATTTACTGATTATGTGATTATCATACTTTTAGTATTATATTAGTATCATCATTCTTATTGATTTTATTTTTTTCCCTGTATTGTGTTACTTGTTAATTGTACAACCCTACATGCTTCTGCCCCTCAGGGACAAATATTGTGATTTGAATTAAATGAAATTGAAGTGACTATTGTGCATTCATGCATGTGTTCCTGTATTTACACTTTATTATTCCATGTTTGACACACTTTTCCATTTGTATTGTGTTGTCACTTTGCATACAGTATGCGCTGCACATTTCATTTACTGTGTATTATTGGGGCATTAAACAAATACAGATACAGCTTGTGATGTTAATGTATGCAACAGTTTCATTGACTTATACAACATATCGTTACGAAGAAAAACAACGTAAATTCTGGAGGATAAGGTGATGGGGTGTTAACAGAAGGGGAAATGTTTCCATCCAGCCTGGTCATTTGTTGCAGCATTTTCCTCTTATGTCAACACAATTTTACAAATGCTGTTCTGTAATCCATGTTCCTGAATTTGCCCATTTTTGGAGCCCAATTCATTTTTTGTGAAGTAGAGTGAACACTATCAAAAGCCCATTTCATACCTTCACTTGCTTTTAATATGCACACTCCACTCTGCTCATAACAAGCTTGAAGTTGCATGCAGGGTTAAACAGCCCTCCACAGGGTAATGAGCAATGAATAAGTAAACCTTCACATCAGGATACAAAGATTTTGTGGCGTCTTTTGTGATCAGTTTGAACAATTCGGCCTTTACAAATTCATCTGGAAAACGAAATCAGATTTGTAAACTGAGTTACAATTGCAATATTCTTAGCCTTAATTTATTCTAGCAGTACCCAATTAATTTCCCAAGGTCAAAATGCCAATTTACCCCTGTGCACCATTGATCTCACCACAACTAAATAAAAACGTGAATGGGTTTAAAGTTAAAAACACATGAAAAGGAGAAATGTCCTTGGCCTCGTTTTCTCTCTTCTCTGCCTTTGACACCTGTTATGGTTTGGAACACAAAAACTACCACCAGTTCAGATATAAATACATTACCATGACCTAAATACTTTAATTAATGCAATATAAATTAGGTAAACCACTCAAATCTACAACAATCTACAAGTCACGATAAATTATCCCAACCAAATTAACAACAGAACTTGTATGCTGTTACTTTTTAAATTAAAATATAGCCAAATGGTCAAAGGTGCAGCGACCCTGCACAGCATAACTGGGTGTAAAACATGGATTGATGGATCACAAACCAACAAGCTGCAAAACAGGCCTACACAATCCAATTAGCAACTGCTGTATAGGATATCGAGGCTGTATCCAAGACTAACAGAAAATGATGCACTTGGTGAACAAGCCCATCTGACAGTCAGGTTTCTTCCATGCCCTACATGCCAATTGATTTTTTCAAAATGGAAAATTATGGAAATTAAGCATTAGCTAAAGGTATAAGAGCTCTAGCTCCAGAACCATATGTGAGTAGTTCTAACCACAGGAAGTGCAGGTAACTTCAATTACCTGCAATTTTTGCTGATTTACAAATATCCGACATTATGCTGTAAATAATTTGCCACACTGCTAACTAAGTGCATAATTTAATTAGAGAGCAAGTTTCCCTAGGACAATTACAACTCATTTGGAATTCAAGAGATGCACTCTCTCACCTGTGTTAATAACAAGGTTTGAACCATGCTCCCATGTCCACTAATGGCCCATCCATTTGTATGCTGACGCAGGAGCACAAAGAGCACCATTTTCCCTGTTCTCTCTATTTGTTTCTAGAGCTCTCTCCCCTCTTTACGCTGTGAATGATAGCACCCCAGTGGCATTGTGGGTGATAAATAAATCCTGCAGGAAATGGGAACTGGATCTTGAAGGGGAGGGTCCACGCAATGGGAAGAGAGATCAATGCGTCTTTTAATTATCAGTGTGGCTAAAGCGCACTATTGGGTTCAGTGTCAGCTGCTACAGGCACTAGATCTATTACACTGACTTTACCAACCAGATATTACAATGTACATTCAAGTGTATTCATTACAGACCGGAAATGGGGTTTTCAGAGCTAGAAGCCATTCATTTCAAACTATTCGAGATGCCAACAGAAATCTCTGGTTATTCCTGCAACGTTTAGTCGATAAAATGTGAGTGGAATTCCAAATAATTGTAGCTTTTTTTTTTTTTTTCCCCGTTACAGAGACAAAATCCAATTCTTTCCCATCCTTTTTCTTTTCATGTAACTCAATGTTGTGTCAATATGACCAAAACATAGATTGTAACAGGTAACTAATTGAGTCCTGAAAATTGTGTTTTCCTTACAAGTGTATCATCGTAAACACATACAAGGGCACACAGGGGGAATGCTTATGGTGGGTGAGGATTAGGAGGAGGCTGTAGATTAGCAGCGATGGGTAGCGAGAGAGGGCTTTGGTTGCGTCTCACCCCTGACCATTAATCCCTACTGTAACTGAGTGAAGCAGATGGCAGCCAACAAACTCTAGTGACACTGATGGAATCTCGGCTAATGATGCTCCCAATCCGCAAAGCAAGACAAACAGAGGAGAGGGTGGGGGGACTGCACGCTTTCTCTGTCCCTAAGAGGAAGTGTCAACATCCCAAATCTTGGCTTCCCCTTCGGCAGTCTCGGTGTGTGCACCGGGGCTTCACAGGTTTCCTCACCTCCCGGGGGGGGGTCTCTTTTTTTAGGATGTGGTAAAGTACACATGGGCTCGATACGCCTGGGTAGAGTCTGAGGAGTGAAATCATTTCGAGGTGAAAAGCTACCTGAAGTTTGGTGAGCAACATATTCCGACTGATCCAGAATCATCGCCGAAATGTTCACTTATGCGGTACAATATCTCAACACACATGGATTGGCCCAACATTCGGTACAGACATTTATGGTTCTCAGATAATGTAGCCCAATGACCTCTGTGACTTCTGCTTCACCAGCCGGTTGACACTTTTGGTGTCGGTTTGCCGTCCCTTTTGATACACACAGTGGTAAAAAATAAGAGTGGTACAGTCATGGTCCCCAGAGGTTAGATTGATCCAGCGCCAACATCAAGCCAACATTTCAGTTTGTCCGATACTTTGGTTTATGATAAATCACATACTTGCATAACTAATGATCATCGGAAAAAAATACTGGAAAACATGATTGTGGGTGTTAAATATCTAACACCTCATTATCATGTGGATTTTGTATTGGCTAACACCTTCTGGCTGCAAATAATGCAGTATAATGCCATTGCTCTAATCACCCACCTTGAGAAATGCATTCTGCTATGGTGTCAAGCTGTTAGCATTGAATAGAAACATGTAGATCTGGTTTACCAAGTTTACGCTTTGACTGTAAAAGGTGATTCAAAGAGCTGTTGATTAATGATTAACCTAAACCCCCAGACATTTCGTTGGAGAAAATTACCAGCGGTGCATAATCAAGCAGTGCATAGGTCCATATGTAAAACAACGTTTGCTCTTCCCTGCTGTCTTTTTGCATTGCGGCTTTAGCATCCCTTTTGTCGGACTGCTTCTTTCTCCTTCTGTCTCTCTGGCTCTCTCCCCGTCTCTCACTCTCGCTGGCACCATGCGGTTCTTTCAGGGGAGAGGAATCAGCTCATGTTAAGACCTCACAGTTATGATGAAAAGGGTAATCATCCTGTCACTGTGTGCAGCTAGACGAGCGCTTTTAGATTTTGAGAGTTACAGCTGACACCACTGACAGGCCGGGTCACTGTGCTACTGTAGTCGGGAGAGGAGAGAGGGGCGATAAGAGACGAGAGGAGGGGGAGGGGGGGATGGAGTGGAGGGGGGAGGAATGAGGAGAGGAGCCAGGAAGAGAGAGGGAAGAGGAGCAGTCGGGAGGAGACGGGTAGTAACAATGAAATGGTGTAGTCCTCTATCCATACAGGATATAAAACAATTTTCATTCGGTAAAAAGAAAAAAAGATATCGAAGAATTTTTGGGTAGTAAGAGCCCAAATTATCTGAACAAATGTGTAACAGACCTGAGGAGAGAGTCGCTTTTCACATGTCAGACATTTTGACATGTCTCAGCAGGAAAAGCACAGGTGTAGGTAATCTACCATTGTCGAGGGCTCGGTAAGTATACCAGGAAGCCACACTGGAACTGGAATAAAAGACTAGTCACAATGGAGAATGGTGAATTAATCTGGGCATCCTTGCAAAATATTTGGCTGTAGCGTTTCTGTCTCTTTCTTCCATTTTTTTTTTTTGTACTCCGCTTTGGCAATTCCGTTCACGTGATTGAACATGATTTCATTCAATACGCATTCTCATTGAAGAGGGAAACCAAAAACTGCACCGAACAAACAGGCCTGCAAACTGTCAGTTAGCACGCTCGTTAGCTCGGCCGCTAATGGGACAATAAATCCGCGGTTCATTCGTACCTGTTTAAAAACCATTTGTGGAGCCGTTAAAACCCCGACAGAAGAGTTTAACTGAGCTTCTGTGATTGTGCAATTGCGCTCACTACGTTGAAATGAATGAAAAAAAAAAAAAAGCCACTGTTAATATTATTAACTGCATCTACGTTTTTTCCCGCTGTCACATGTCAAAATGTCTGCAGTGAAAAAGGTGCACTGTTACTAGAGCCAGACGTAATCTTTACAGTACATATTCATCAATATGTATTGGGATTTTTTACGCCCGAGTTAATGCTTTCTGAGCAGATGTTGCCCTCTGTTCGTTCATCCTTTCTTATCAAGTGGCGTGGTGTTTTAGTGGCTGGGGCCCCCTCTGTCTCCAGGTGACAGAGCAAAAAAGGGACGGGTCATTGGGCTGCACCCAGGGAGAGTTGCGGCAAACAGAGTATGGGACAAAATGCTATCAGCTCTCTGTACCATGCGCTGATGGTGTTAGGCACGGATGGGCAAATCTCACGGCGCCAAAGGTACGCGAGGGACTACGCTTTCCACCTGTGTGAATATTTGTGAGTGCACGGCTGTGGGTCTGCGCAGGACTGCACATGTGCTCGCACAGCTGGGGTGAGAGGGCCCAACTAGAGACCGACTTTTCTCTTGGACATCACATCATTTCAGAGCGTTGCAGTGCCTCTCGCCCCCTCAACACCCTTCCAGTTAAAGCTGAGAAAAGAGATTTAAATAGTTCGAGTGCCTGCTGTTCGCTGCTCTGGTGGACACACGTGCGCTGATAAAAGCCACTGGTGTTCTTAATGTATACATCTTTAATGAGTTGAGTTAAAGGGTGGGCTCACCCAAACACTACTTTCTTATCTACCAGTGAAAAACTTTAGCCATGCAGATGGGAGTTATGGCCACAGAATTGAAAAACTACAACAAGTCTTCCCAGAAAACAATGTCCTGTTTACTCTGGATTAACAATAGACCTAATTTGAACAATTATCATAAAACTAGTTCGTAATTTGGGGAATTCAAAGGTTTTTCTTGGGTGCGGCCTCAAGGCAGAGCGATATTGAATATGAGCCTGTCTAGACAGAAGACAAAGAGGTGAAAATGTGCTCTCCTTGGATTATAGAACACCTTGCCTGAGGAGCTTCAACTAGCATTCAGTAAGATTTTTGAAATGGCCTCGTAATACACGCTTTCTGATTGTTGTCTTTAATGTGGTGTTTTTATGTCTTCATTTTGTTTTATTTTATCTTTACATAGTTTTGTTTTCTGTTGAATGCTTTGCAGTTTTTATCACTTCCATCGGTTTTACTGTTGTGGTATTTATGCCTTTTATGCACGTTGCACCTGTCTCAAAGTAAAGTTGGCAATATAAGTAGTCTTTATTAATATTATTATGATTGGTAGAATTTTAGCTAGTAGTAGTGGTAATATAAGCACTGCGGTATTGTTGTGCACATGTGGCTACAAGGACTCACACTTTTCCTTGTACACTTAAATACACAAAAACAACTGCACAGGCAGAGAGACTTCACAGATTATGATTATTACACAACTTTGCTTCTGAACCCAAATGCCACAAGTGACGACACCACAGTTCATAAAGGAATTACATTCGGTATTGACTCATGAATAAGCCATTGTATGCATACAGCTCCTCGACAGCCTTCCAACGGCGCTGTTTGTTATTCATTGAGGGGGTAACGACAATAACACAAATGATTATTGAATATGCATACATCTACGAAGAAATAGAAGAAATAAATGCAGCAGGATGAGTTGTGAAAGCTTGAGGTTACCACTGATTAAATGTGTGCAATTCCCAGTGGGGTATATTGCAATTATTTGTTTGTAAGGATAAGCCATAAACTTCAAAAATGAAATCCACCCTAATGAAGAAAAATTGGTGCAGCGGAGGAGAGGCAAGATTAGAGCGGATCTTTCTGCCTTAATTGCACATTTCATAAGAAATGGTTTACACACATTTTGGGTCTTCTCTTGAGAAATCATCTTTTTTTTTTTCAAAAAAACCTTTAAGAAATCGCAATTTGAGCCATATAAAATGTATGCCTATTCTCCATTTATTAGTTTAAAAGTGAGACTCGAAACAAAGCTTGTTTTGAGTTGCAACATGTATGTCTCATTCAAACCTTAATAACTAATGCCTCTGGACTTTTTCTGCTTACTTCCCACAAACCAATCCAAATCCAAGACTCTGCAATATGCAATCCCCTCTAAATTACACCTGCCAGTGCCAAGAAACATCTACCTAGGAAAAGTGTGTGCACAGCAATGAATATCCTCTCTTCCCTCCTCATGTCTTTTCCTTTTTTTTCCTGGAGCACAGATGTGCTTTTTTGGCAGCGGTACCCTTCACTGCATCTGCCTGTACCTCAGTGCTCAAGGATTAACTGGGACAACTGAGAATAATTAACCATGCAAAAACCCACCCTGACTCCTCATCCACCTGCCTAACAGGATAGATAAATAAATTGATGACCCTGGCTCACATTAATATTCAAGCCTTTCCTCGAGGCAACTGTAAACACTTTCTCCTCTATTTTCAAAGGCTTTCCTCTTGTCTCAGTAGCAGCGTAACGCTCACCTACTTTCACCGTCTATACTGCGCGTAGGTGGAAAACTTGTGCTTGGAAATGGTATGTGTTACCAACCCTCTGCTCCCCCCCCCCCCCCCCCCCCCCCCCCCCCCCCCCGGTACCTTTTCTTGCCTTCTCCAAACATAAGCTCGAGATGAAACGGGCGAAGTGCTGACGGAAGATCTAATTTGCAGAGTGACAAGAAATCCTGGCTCACTCGCACTCTTCCCATTTCCATCGATCAGTGTCGGTTGAAGCCCAGCAAAAACTCAACCACCGCATACAAATGATTGGATACAGCCAGTTGAGATGGAAAGATCTGCTGGAGCTGGGTGTAAGAAAAGAACCATAAAGGAATCTGTCAGCGCTCTGAAGTTTTGAAGTTGCTTTTGAACTTTATCCTGCATGTGTAATCAATAGGAGGATTCATACACTCAAAGCTGGGCTTTTATTTTGTAGGGATGGGCGGGAAAACATGCATTGATTGGCTGAACGTGAGAGATCAGGCAGTGTGTTTCTGCCACACGAGGAGCATGCCGTTAAGCGGATTACCTTTAAAGATTTCACCATATTCTTGGTGCAAATGGAATCACTGAAACTACAGTTCACAGACAGTTGTGGAGGCCAACGTTACGTGGCGGAGTAATAGGATCATGTTAAAGGTATTAGGTGTCATTTAAGTTCACCTCCTCAGATGTTTATGGATGTGTCGGGTGGGGGGGGAGAGTACAAGCCAGTTGTCGGGTGGCAGGTGGCGAGAGAGCTTTTTCCCTTACCCAAAAGGTCAGACTATCGATCGGCACAAAGTGAGTGTCCATCCGTGACCAAGCGTCCTTGAGTAAGACACCTATCTGCTGCAGGAGGGGTGCATAAAATGACTCACTGGTATGTATCAAACAAAATACAACTAAACATTTCTTTTATAGATTTACGTGCTTTTGTTGGTATCCTTTCAAGTATAAAACCACTAATTAACATTTTTTTTTCATTTTCTGGCTAAATAATGAATCATCAGGGAACACAATGTTCAGTAAATGCCACCTACGGGCCTCGGGGAAGGCAGAGCATTAGGTGCCTGTGAGACGACTCGCCTTATAATGCTATTTTGAAATGACAGAATAATATGTTATGGATCATTTGACTCCTCTCTCATCTTTTCCCTCTCTCCCCCCCCCCCCACCCCCCACCCCTCCCGCCTGCTCGCATCTCCCTAAGACGATGGCGCGTGTTGCTACCAGGGCGAACAGCGGTGCCTCCACTAATGTGGCGTCTGGCGACAGGGAAATATCAGGGCGATGGAAGGCGGCCGGGAGGGGGGGGGGGGCAGATGTGAGCTGCGCGGGGATGTGGGAAGCTACAGCCAGTTAAATGTGGCCGTCCATGGGGTACGTGCCGTACAGACCTTCCTTCCTCTCCCTGAAGCTTGAGGGTTTTTAAAGAGTCAGCTCCCCTTTCTGTGGCCCGGGAGCTGAAGAAGTGGTATTACAGAAGCTCAAGGGGCTCTGTCACATGATTCAGCGGTCCATTGTAGGCAAAGGTGCTCAGGGAGCGGAACAGACTATCACATGAGAAAATTGCATTGGCGTAGTGATGTGTGTATTGTGTACGCAAACCAAAGGGTGGGCGGGGAGGTCACTTATGAGGGTGGGAACAGGTTAGCAGGCAGAAATCACTGCATGAGTGTGTGCTGTAAGAGAGCAATGGGAGAAAATAGAGACTGTGAGACTGTGGCTTGCTGCTGTTTACCCTGACATTTGCCTGAGGTATTGCTACGCTGACCTTTCCATTTCATTTTAATTAGTATTTCTGCTAAGATGAAAATAGTAACAGATTTACGGGTTGACTAAAAGAAAGAAAATAAAGCACGTGTTTGATGTTCTTTCACTTTGTTGATCCCCTGTCTGTTGTAGCATTTAGTTTTGACAGGCTTGTGACTGTCTGTCTACACATTGGAGGGTGCCAAAGAAAGGGAACGAAGCATAAAAGATTCAGACAGACTGGGAGAAGGGAAAGGAGGGAAAGTGGGAGGCAGAACTGATCGTGGTGGGATGAGTAAAAAAAAAAAAAAAAAAAAAAGAGGGAAACCTGCATTAGTAATGCAAACAATGATTAATATCAAAAGAGAGAAGAACATTTACTGTGGCATGAATGGCACCCTGGCACGTCTAGGATCTGCTGTACTGTAGATGCCCAGGGCCATGATTACTCATCTCCTAGATGCATTAGAGCTATGTCTGTTAGCTTCATTAAATAATATACAAGCTTGGCATCTTTTGCTCAGGATACCATGCTAGCACATAATTGACACATAAACTGTTTTTTTTTCCCCCCTTCCCCCTTTCCTCCCTCCCCTTTATCCCTACTTATTTGCTCGCTGGCATTTCATCAAAATCCAAGCAAATACATAAAACACTCAAACTAATTAATGATTATGGGAGACTGTGGGGTAATGAAAAGTATAGATGGTGTAGGAGTGCTAAAACCCATTTAATTTCATTTAGAGACGGGAATTAATTAGGGGATGGAAACCCAGCCAAAAAGGAGCAGATTTATAAAAGCAGTGAGTTCAGCCAGTCATCCCTCACTCGTCAGGGTGTGACAGTTGCTGGCGTGTACAGGAAGTCTTCCAAAAGCTGGGCAACACGTGCATTTTTCAGGTGGGTTGTTTTTCCAAGTGACCTCTTTTCTATGAGCACACCAAAAACACATTATAAACGTGCGGAATCGTACGATCTAAGATGCCTTATTAAAGCCAAAGTAAAGTAAATCTTTACTAAGAACTTCATGTAGCCTCAGTGGTTGCTTTGATGTGTGTACTTTGGACAAAACTGTGATAAAATTTGAATTGGTGCAAATGTCACTTCTTGCCCATAGACTGTATGAAGGAAGTGGACGTAGCCTCCGTGACATCACTGTTTACTGAGGTAATAAATCAAGGGAGAAGTATGGTCATTTTCTCATTGACTTCTATACAATCAGACATCTTTTTGCAGCCAGTGGCGTCGCCCCCTGGCGGCCATTAGAGAGAATGCAGGTTTCTGGTTCACTTTTCAGACCCAGAGGCTGCCTCTAGGTCTTGCCCAGCCGATAAAAAGTTAAAAAATAAGTTTTTGTTCAGCCCATGGAAAAATACAGCACAGAAAATCATTAGGACACCCATTAACCACGGTGACCACTGATATAAGGATCAGTGGTCACTGTGGTTAATGGGTGGAAATTGCGGGTTGGGTCATAAACATGAACTTAATTCGGATGGGGGAAACAATACATCATTTATGAGGAAAATATGAATTACATTCTCTAAAATGTGCAATCCCATCACAGCAGAAACGATGTTCTCCCCATTAAGAGAGACGCTGTGTGCATTTATGCACGAGGCACAGCAGCATAACTTCATTGATTATTTAAATCTCCAAACACGCCAACAAGGAACGGTCATTAATGTTCTGTGTTCTACACATCCAAAAAGGTCACAGAAACACAGTCCAGCTTTATGCAGTGAAATTGTTTGGAGTAAAGCAGCTGTCCTTCCTGATAAATCCTGAGCTCCATCAGAGCTGTCTAAAACATTTTATTTCAGAAGCTAAAAGTTTAATTCTGTTTCCCCTGGAGAGTTTCCTAGTTACACTTTTTAGTTTTGCTGCTTAAATGTCGCACAATATTTGCTGCAGTGGCATTTAAGTGCCATCCGCCCAGGGATTCCACTGCCAACTTTCGGACTACTAGTCAACTTTTCTAACCTTGCAGCAGGGGTTGAAATCATAGAACGTATAAAAGAAATGGACATAGCCTACGTGATGTCACCCACTGGTTTGTGAACAACCGGTTTGAAGCCGGCGTTTTGGCCGTCACCATCTTGGCTTTTTGGAGCCAGAGGTGTAATTATTTGGAGGGCAGGGTAGCGCTGCCTCTATCCCGATTGGCGGTCGCCATGGTAACAACTTTTATTCCATCCATTTTGAAATATGTTATGTGTGAACAATAGCTTTAGTATTATTATAATATTTTATATTTCATTACGCACAAACAAAATATTTATTTTGATGCTACATTATACTGATCAGATTTAGTTAGTTAATAAATACGTAAAGTCTGCATCAGTATAAGTTTAAATTAAGAATTCTGTCCATTTGCAGCCATAAAGTTGCACTGTGTCCCATTTAGCAGTTTGAGTTTTTGGACATTGGACACTGCAAATTCTGCAGAAGCCCCATTAGTGGTAGTTTTTAGACTTTCTGAGGCTGCTATGTACCGGATATGTACCACTTAGAGTTGACAAGTGTAGGGTTACTTCGAGAGACTTTCTGAAATTTCTCAGCACTTTGAGACAAGCGCTGACAGCGCTTTTCCATGAGAGTAGTGAAAGTGACACCGTTCTTGAGATGGGAGGCCGGCGAGAGAGGAGAGAAAATAAAAAAAGGAGATAGAGAGACAGAGGGAGAAGGAGAGAGGGGGGGGGGGAGAGAACAGATTTGGTGGGGGAAACTGCTTTTTGCATTTCATTTCTTGAGAGCGCTGACTTCAGCATGGATTAGGCAGCGTGTTTGTTCTCGACGCTCTGTTCTCCTGTTCGGAGGAGGAGACGAGAGAAGCTCTGCTTAATGCACTGTCAAGGTCAGCAAATGCCTTCAGATAATGATATTCCACTGTAATTTTACCTGTGTTGAAGCCAGCCGTCAGCATGAATAGATGAGGACTCAAAGTACATTGTGGACGCTTAGAACAAACAGTCTGGGTGTGTTTCTGGAGTGTAGGTGTTTGTAGTTACATGTGCACCTCTGTGGCAGTTTCTGTGCATAAATTTGCCTCCAAACACAATTCTGCTTGAGGGTCCACCAATTTAAAACAAAGTGTCGATTTTGCTTATTTCCAGTGGTAAGTTTCTCTTTAAGATAATGACAAAGTGCCTTGAGATTCTCTCCCTGCCATTTGTCAAATGAGCCTAAGGGAGGCAAGCCAAGGCGAGGAAATCCCTTTTTGAGTGAAAGATACAGGCAGTTGAATCATTGCCACGATAACCTTCCCCCGGTTCCCAGTGTGCTACCTACTGGAGCTTGTGTCTCTGTAATGAACCTCGTGGGCTTTACAGAAGACACCGTGAGCTGCCTGAGCTGTGTGCGGTAGCCCTTTCCCATAGCCTCTGGCAACCTACCGCGCTAATGACACTGTACTGGTTCAAAGTGTTCCACTGAGCACACTCCTGTGTGCACAGGATGCCCAATGTACTGTTGTGTGCATGGGCATGTGTGTGGGATTACATAGAGTCTATTACAACTAGTAGCGTCACAGAATTATATTTTGTTTTTTTTTAAAAAGGCACGTGGTGGATTAGGTCCTAATTATTAAAATCTTGCTCTGAAGGCTACCGGAATAGCTGACCGGCATATGACGGAGGAGCTGACCAAGGTACAAATAAGGAAGTCCAGATGCTGTACTGTCCCATGGCACTAAGTAATGAATGCAACTGTTGCCAAAGTCATTACAGCCTGGAATAATTACATTCTTCACATCATGTACTACCAAGAGGGACTGACCCCCTCGACTACACTGTACCTCTATGCTGTGTTTCAGAAGAATAGCATATGGTAGAAACCTGTGTGCTAAAATGTTTTGTTAGCATTTCTGGAGTTCCATATCTGTTACCCAAAAATGCTTTGCCAGCTCATTGTAGTTGAAACCAAAAAAAAATTATTTGTTAGCATTTATTTTGCACACATTAATCAGGCAGTGCAGTTGCAACACTTGAGATTTGTATAACCACCCTTCGTGCGTGGAGGGGAAACGAATAAATGATCCTGCAAAATAACAGAGTTTTAAGAATAAAGGACTGGTGATGCGGCGCACGCAGCTTTGCTTGACACAGCAAAAGGTTCCCGTGGCTTGGGTACAGTACTTGAATCTACTTTGTGGCTTTTCACAACTACAATTATCAGACAGTGATGAGTAAGAATTGCGCTGGAGAAAGAGGCTGAGGCAAAGATGAATGGAGGAAGAAAGGATCAACTTCAGATTAAAATTTACTTCTACAAGTGTGAAATCATATGATGTGATTGCTTTCATATTTTATAAAAGTATGAATATTTAACTCACTGTTTGATTTGCAAGACATGCTGTGATATTATATTTCACTAGTTCACTTTATATATTTGATAATATATAAATATAGTCGCATAAATATTCCAACATGTTTGTATACGTTATTTACTTGTAGAGAGCAATATCATGTTGTAAAATGTCCTTGTAGTTTCTTGTAGTTAATTCATGTAACATTCTTTCAATATATCAAAATCAAAAAATCAATCAATCCTAGGCACCCTGTCAGTGTCAGTCCTGACTGAAAATTAATAAGACATTAGTCTAATTAAGGTGTAATTGATTAATGAATTAAATATTTAAGGTTTTTCAAAATAAGGTGTTTTAACACCTTAATCTAATATTAAGGGCTTTGGTGTTGTATTTTAAGGGATTCTGGTTTCAGTAGGTTGGACTGCACTTTTTATCAGCACAGGCAAATTTCAGGTAATTGACAAACTTGAAACTTGAAAAAAAGGGGAGCAGTCATACTGTATAATCATCATGTAAATACAAAAGGATAAATTCAAGGACAGATAGTGCAGGTTTAACAAAAAATAATTAGAGTTGTGCCAATTCATTATTACTTTCAATGTTGACAATGTGTCTTCTCTTTTGTTACGGCAAGGACGGTTGACTGTGGCAGAATAGCTTTGTTCAAATAGGATTTACTGCCCAATTACGAAACCACATATTGGGCAAAACAGAATTCTACAGACAAAAGAATCACAACAACAAATCAGTTTTCAATGGTAAGCATTGTAGGGTCAATTGTTAAATGACTGACTATGCATAATTTGTCTATCAATGTCCATGTTCACATTTAACTTAACTTAACATTTTCTCAGCTAATTAAGTTGTTGGTTACTTTTTTTTGTCAAGGACACCCAGCTCCCTTCTCCAAGAAAGCATTGGCTTTCATCTGCAGCCCACCTAAAAAAATGTCCAAGGTAAAGTACAGTCTGAAATGGATAGATCTGGTAGTAAATAACCGTGATAGTGTTTTAAATGTTCCTCTTTACCATCTTTCTCTTTAAGTCCTCTTTAAGTACAATATCTCCTTCAACTTGAAATCAAACAACCCCTTGTGCAGCCTTGGCTCAACGCAAGTACAAGTAAAGATTTGTTTGCCTTTTCTTTCCATCAAGTGACTTTGAGTATCATTTTAAGTCTTACTGAGCAAATGGCTGTGCAGGTGATTTATATGATCAGGATCCTGTTAGATCAGACTTTATGACCTCTCATCCAAGATACTTTGAAGTGATGGGTTCACCACAAGTTACCTACAGCAATCCCATGTTTTTTACAGCGTATTTTATTTGACAACAGCCATATACAGTATAGTGTTACAGTAATGCAGTTGTGTATTGGTCTCAGCCACCTGCACTCTCACAGTTGGTATGAAACCTTTTTATCTGGTGTGAAAAAGAAAGTGTTGGAGCTCTGGAATTATCCCGACCTCTAAGGTCTGGGCTATACACTTAAGAACTTCTGCTGACGCACTCCTCGGCGAAAGGTCGTCATACCCCGTCACCTAGCCCCCTCCCAAGCCAGCAGTTTCAGTTTCCTTAATGTCAAGCCACTTTTGTGCATTCAGCAGCAGCCCGTTCCTCAGAGGGAAAGGTTAAGATGCTGTGTTTGAGGGTTTTGGGCAGGATGCCTCCCATGCTTCCACCACAATAAAGTCCCACAGGGGAGGTCACAGCTGAAACTAGCTGACAAGGCCACTTTGCCAGTAGGTCATTGTGTAAATGCGAACCAATTAATTTGAGATGTAAGCAAACAACTCTACTGATCTTGATTTTAGACAGCAGTGGCTCACACAAACTGCCACATTGTGTGTACGTGTCAGGGCAGAAATGTGTTGTGCCAAATGTTGCTGAGCGTCTTGCCCTCAGGGCTGTGGATTCCCAAAGGCAGATCCCTGGGGTGACAGTTTGTGACTAACAAGTGGTGGCGCTGCTTTGTGCTGTTTGATCAATGTGAAGTCTATGGACTGTCAACCAATGATTGCGCATGATAATGATGTGAATTTGTCTCGTATGATTGGCTAGAGACATAGGTAGTGTCTGTTTATCAAAATAATGGCTGGTCTGTTGTGAAATTATCCTGTGATTTTTTTGAAAGTTTTATTTCCAAAGGGTGGTTAAGAATTTCCCACCAGACCACTTGGCTATATTCATAACAGCCCTGTCGCTTCTTTTCTGATCTTTTCGGCAAAATCAAAAAGGCAAAAACAAGGCAAAAACATAAATACGGTATGAGAATGTCTTCTAATTAGGGCGCATGACTGACAATTTACAGGAACAGAGTTACAAAAGCTCTATGTGCCTCAAACAAACAAAACTATAAACAGTGAATTTGTTTCAAGTTACCAAAGGAAAAGATATATAAATAATTCATAGTTTCTTTAGTTAGATTTTAATAGTAGATGATCCCCCATCTTCCTCTTCCTCTATGGAGAGTCAGCTGGAGACAAAAAAATAAAAAAAATAAAAACACTTTTTGTCAGTAAAACTATCTTCTGCTCAAATCACTCTCTTTTCCCCCTTGCATTTGTTTGTTGATTGTTAGGAACAGTAGCTGTGCCCCGTGCTAGATTTTACATCTTTGCTTGTGTGAATTAAAAAAAAGTTATATAATACAGGAGCAGTTGTGCCAGGGGATCAGTGAAACTATGGACGTCCTATACTATATACATAAAGTGTCTGTAAAAGTTTTTTAGCTTGAACAGGCCCTCCTTTTCACTGAAACTTCAGGTCATTTAACTCCTAGGAATTGTCTAACCAACATTGGGACCTATGCAGGAGAAGGAAGAAGCGGGTAGTGGAAGGTTTTGGTTAGGAAAAAAAAAAAAATAAAAAATCCCTGCATATGTCTCTTTTATTTCCTTGCCCCAGAGAGCAATTTACAGGTTTGTAGAAGCTGGTGCTTCAAGGTGGGAGGCAGAGATCAGAAATCTCCCGCGAGCCTTTGAAGGAAGGGGCTGCTGGCTGCTTCTGGACCAGCAATGCTTGCGGCAAGCGCTTGGCACCCATTTCCCACCTTCCTCATGTTGCTTGGATCTATAACGCACACCTCACTGATGTAAAATCCCCTAGACCCCTGCTGGCAAGCCGTACAGTACATTCTGACCTGAAACTATCTGTTTCATAACTAATTAATGCTGCATTTAGGCCTTATCTAACACTACAGTCTCTTTTATGTTTTTCTTACTGTACTTTATCATCACGATGACAGCAGGGATCTACTTCCTCAAAATCAGCGAGCGCTGGCACACAGCAGGGGGAAAACTTTCAACAATTAATGGATATAGGACTTGAAAACGCAAAAAAGCAACATGTCCCATCACAGTTTAAACAACTGATTGGTATGCAAGGTCTATGTGGTCAAGGATCGGCTGCTATTACAGGCTCAGCACGGAGCACGGCGACACGCTGAGAAGATAAAGACAGGAAATCAACAGCCAAGCTGATGTGATGCCACTGCAGGGTTGCATCACTTTATGTGAAAAGACAAGTAGGCACTTAAAAAGTCTTAATGACATTAAAAAAAAAAAAAAAAAAAATGTTTTTAATAAGTGGTACATTGTGGCTTTCCATTACCCTTATTATTATTGTATGGTATTGCATTGAATTGCGCCAGCGATGTATTGCTTTAAGTTGCTGTTAAACACTAGTCTTACCTGGCAATCATTAAAATTTCATGATTTTGCTGAGTCATTGTTGCACTTGGACAAATGAGTGTTGAATCCCAAACAGGCAAGCGTAGTAATTTCTGTAAATTATCCTAACAATGACTGACAGCCAGTTGATATGCGGCCGTCAGCTGAGAGTATAATTCTCACTATTTGCCTTGAGCAAAGATCTCATCGCCCTTCGTCCTTTGTTTGATGAGTGACAAGCTGCAAAACGAAGTGTCGGGTCATCACATCCGCTTCAAAATTAAATGGAGAAATAAGTTGGTTTTTGTCAGATGCGAGTACGGGATTTAGGCCCCTGCTTACACTCCACTACAAGTATTTGTAGGCGTCATTTCATGTCATGTTTTTAGAGCTAGGGTGCATGTCTGAAGTCTTACAAAATCATCTTTATGCTGTATCCGTCATTTATTGTAAGAAGACTAAATATTCAACTACTGTACACGCTGTATTCTAAACCATTTACTACATACTTGTAGTCCCATATTGAAGTTGAAGTAAAATATATATGTAGTGTGTTTCAATTGCATGGTGTAGGGTGTAAAGGGTCAACGTTTCATGCACCATGTAGTAAATGTGTTTTTTAAAAATGATTACTGTACAGTGTGTGTTTCATCGGCACCAGCAGAAAATATTTTTCATTGTTGCTTACACAAGTTGACACTATGATTTCATAGGTTATAACATTTGTAATTTCATATGTAAATGAGTCTAACAGTATTGAATTCATTTTGAATTATAAAGAGCAGAAAATGACATCTGTGGGACAGTGTGGGGGATCTTGACTAAGCTACGTGACATTTAACAGTCTTTGTGAATCACTGCCATTCATCCTCCCCTGCACCCAGCCATACTAGTGCAGTGTGAGGAGTTAAAAAAAAGGAGGAAACCGGGGTGGTTTCATACATTTGTTTGGGATTGGCCAAAGGTGTCAAGCCAGAGAGGTGGAACAGAGCCAGGGGGAGATAAGGTCAGTGTAGCCTGTCTTCCTGGTGGCCTTACGTTATGTCTTTGGCAAGGTGTTACAGTAAGTCAGAACTTCAGCATGCATCCTGGTGATCCTGATTGTTGATCAGATGCAAATCTGAATCAAAGATGTGTAAACATACTGTGTCTCTCTGAAATGGTGCCTGAAATCACGCCATCATTCGTTCATTCACTATTTCCTGTACAGTGCGCACTGAAGTCATGTCGCCTATAGTGAGCATCAACACCAACAGTGAACACATACTGTACATTGACAATAGACGTGATTCTCATCACAACTAATGTGGACCATGGACAGCATGTGGTCCCGACAGCAGAAGCAGCACTTGATGGAAACTGGCAGCCTGCCACTAGCACAGACCTTGAATCCTTCCACAGTGTAGGGAAGTCTGAGAACCTTACATCAAAACTACAAGAACACAACAAATACATAAAAAAAACCTATACATTCACACTTTAAATATCAAGTACTTTATCTCAGGTCACTCTACACATTGCATATAAAAAACGAGCCCACACATACTGGAGAGGAGTGTTTATTCCACGGATTCTCTATCGGAAAATGGAAATACTCAATAAAATACATTCAACCCCCAGAAGTTTTTAAGATTATTTTCTAAGAATTTTTGAGGTCACTATATACTGTACTGTAGCGTTTTGATACTGAAATAAAATTGATATAGTAAATATAGTGAAATATAATGAAAAATAAATAAGTAAACAGAAAAGTAATTTGTGTGATTCCTTGGAGGCCTGGTTGACTTGCTACAGTTGCTGTCCATGGTGCTGAATCTCTGTCAGTGATGCAACAGAGTTCTTATATTAAGAGGATGACTGGCTTTGTTACATGTGAAAGTACTGAAACTCTTTTGTGATCTTTTTATTATCGTTTTAATAATGTCCCTGATTGCCTGCACTCGAAAAGCAATGATCCTGAAAATTCACAGCATGACCAGAATGTGTTTGTGCAAAGTTGTTCGGGGGAAATGCCATTTGTTGTTTCAAAACTGTGACAAGATCAACTTTTATGAAGGGAGTGTAGGTTGGCCTGGTTGGAGGTCCATCTGGCGCTATGGGATGCCCTTGTCATTGAGGGGGACACAGCATGGACATGCACAAGGAGCAAGGCGACAGATGCCAAAAAAGAAAGGAAAAAAAAAAAAAAACAAAGAAACAACGGAAACAAAAAGAAAAGTACACGCGCCGACAGGAGCTGCAGCTGGCACCTGAGGGTGGCATATCCTTGACATTCCTTGATAAGGAAGTGAAAGACAAGAGTGTGAAAGCAAAAGCGAGTATGTGTGAATGTGTGTTTTAGTGCTTGTGTGTGGTAGACTTTTTTCCGCTGCCTCAGCTCCTTGCCGGTGTCTGTCTGTCGCCAAGGGGCCCCAGCCCTGGCCCCGAATCAGCCGCCGAGCTGTGTCCACTCAGCACTTCCCCTAGCCGCTGGTAAATTAGTCCCAGCAATATGCCACACCGCTCCTCACACCCCTCTCTCCTGTGTGCTATTGTTCATGCCCTTGAGGAATGTAAGCGCATGTGTGTGCGCATGTGTGTGTGCGTGTGTGTGTGTGTGTGTGTGTGTGTGTGTGTGTGTGTGTGCACTTGTGCTGATGCGGAAGTGTCTGCGTTCAATGCTGTTGAAGTGCTTAAGGAAGTTAATTTATTTGGACTTTTATGGACATAAACTAAATTACCAAAATACACTATGATTATATCTTTTGTAATTTTATAGATCCCATCAGGGATTTCTGTCATCATTACAGCAGTTATCTCGAGCTCAATAAAGCCAACAAAGACTGGTGAACTTCATTAGAATCAACGATTGGTTTCCAAATTTGCCACTTCATTTGATTATGTTGTGTCCCCACAAAAATGTACTCATTTTTGAACACAAGATACGCTGCTCTGCTGTGTGAATTGTGGATTGTAAGTCAGAGTAAGAATGTATAAATAAAGATGTGAGATTTAAAGGGACCCACATTCCTGGCTGTAATGGTACACACTCACACAGTGGGTGGTGGAATTAATGAGGCTACTGGCTCCTAAAGCACACAGGGGGACAACCCCTCATGCCGACTGTGCCCCTGCCAGGCCTGGGCTGGCCGCACTATCTTAACCACCAGCAGGACGGAAAGAAAACATGGATTCTGTGATCCATGACCCCCAGTGGTGCAAGAGATCACTGAAGTGGACCCCTATAGCCTGAGGTTCCGGGCAGGTATACAGGTGACTGTTCTTACCCCTGTTCGAGGCTAAATCAGCTGGGGTTCCTTTGCCACAGCTGGGGCCCTTCAGCTTTATAATGCTCATGGATACCTACACTGCATTTACTTCAAAAGGTACAAGCCTTAAACAGCAGCTAGGCCCCTCTTTTCAGATTTTACATCAGCATTCATTGGCAAATATGATTCAAATGGAGGTTAATCCTCGTCTGATCGAGTGGTAGCATTCATCTAGACCTCCATATCCTCCACCTATCCATAACACACACATTGAACAAGTTTCCTTAGATACATATTTAGGCATCTGTGTGGTCGCTGCTTTATCTTAGATTGCACATATAGGTTTTATCTGTAGCAACTACGACAACGTGTTTGCTTTCTGTGGAGGTCAGATGAAGCAAACAGGCAGGTTCTAGACTTGATCGACTGCTATGTATCTGCCCAAAGATTGTGGGTCAAGTTTCAAACTGCATATACTAAATAATAGTAGTAATGTTACATCAGACCCCTCTCAGACCCCCTCGGATTGATATATTACTATAGAAACCATGTATACAAAACTACTGTCATGAATCATGTTTAAACAAGGCAAATCAGCATGTGTTATCAAGTCCTCATAGAACAAATGAGCTTGACGAACGTTTTACAGTAGCTGCTCTCGTGCAGCTATCTTTGTCTTAGTTGTTTTGATCAATGCTGCTTGGCCATTGACAGAATTCATGTGGTGTTAACGCATGTTCATACACAGACTGAATCGCAAAGGACAATATGGTCAATGTGTGGTCTTGCGTCTCCCTTTCACCAACCACCTTGGTCAGCAGGAGAGGAGAGATTGATCTCCAGATCAAAACGTCCAGCTATTGCACAGGCAGCAAAGTGCATTGTCTCTTAAGACATGGATGTAAAACTGATACATGTTTTCATGAATGACTAAATAGTGGTGGAGGAATCTGAATGCGCCGATGCAGGAATCCAAATGCCCCCTCTCAGCTTTCAAGCCTGCACATTAAAACGGAAATGCAGCCTCCTTCCGAAAAGTGCTGAGTATCTCGAGGTTGTGCTATTGATATATGCCCCTGATCAATCGCCCTGGCTTTCCAACCTCTGTTTAAATCAGACAAAAGAAGCAAGTGTTGGATGGTAATTTTCTATTGACAGGGGCTCAGGCTGGAGTGGTTGGGGCACAGAGGCACATAACATTTGAGATCAAAAAGGGCACCCGATTTCTGGTAAGAATAAAAGGTGACGAAATGGCACTCGGCTAGGCTGAGCTACAATGTAATTTAACCTAAGGAAAACCTTTTCTGCGTGAATGAGGTTACATACAAGAAACAAACAGTCTTTCTTAGATCCAGTCTTCATGTCATTAACTCCCCCATGACCTGGTTCGGGCATACCTATTAGAATCCAAAGGGCATTTGTAGGAACTTGTAAGCGTGGTTTAAACATGCTCTGTTGGTTCTGGTTGCCATAGTCTGGGGAAATGTAATTTCACATTTGTATGCAGACTATGGTGGAGCAGCTCCTGGCTCCAGCATGTAGATACTTAAAAGATGCAGTGCTGATACCATGGGTTTTGAAGATTTTTCTTGGTTGCATTGGGCTCCGTACTATTCCCGTGCATGTCTCTGCTTTTTACACCTTTTCTCTCAGTTACTGAATATTGTTGTTCTCTCAAATCTCTTCTTATTTATATGCTGGAAAGCACCTGGCCAAGTTAATACCATTTATCTGGAGACTTTAGCATATCAAATGCCTTCTGTCAAGGGTCGTTTGCATATCCTCTTGTCTTTCCGGGGAGAGTGGTCTCCATTTATAAATGCAGGAATATTAAGGGCGTGTGCTGCATGTTAAAGATTAGCCGAGAGCATTCAGACGCTGTGAACTTGGCTGATCAGTCGAATCTCTTTGTCCTTGCTTCGTTTGGGTTCTGTACTTGAGCCATTAACCAGTTCCATGAGGAGCGAGAGAAATCAGAGTGCATGCTGAAGCGTCTGTTTCACTATGGTGCCCAAAGTTGTTTCCACAGTGGCTCGGATGGAGATGACACCTCATTAGTGCTGCCTCGTGAATTCAGCTTAACTTTTCTTATTGTCAATAATTGTCAAGGAATGCGAAACGCACTACTATTTAGGGAGACAATCATTTTGCCACACTCTGTGCTGACATGTTATCTCAACCAATTAACTAATATGGTGCAAAAAATGCTGCTATATTTTACAGATTTCCATTTGAATGTGTGGGAACGGTGAAGACAGTGGATTGAAGACGGTAAGGCACTGCTAGAGAGGGTGCTATTTTTATTAGAACCTGCTTTTTCATGCAGTAAGGCGCTTCTGCCAAGAGAATGTGTGGCTTTTCTCCTCCGTCCTATTTTCAGTGTTCATTTCCTTCATCCGCGAGTGGACTTTCTGTGCCATAATCCTGTCACTTTGGCCGCTCTGTTTGAGTTTGATATTTTAATTTACTCGTCGCGTGGCTTTATGGAGCACGAAGCCTCCCCTGTCCGGCCCACCACAAAGAACCCTTCAGATGAAATGTGGGGAGGGGGTGTAGTAAAAGAGAAAAAGGGCTTGGTGCACGTGCTGAACATATCCAAACAAAGCGGACGGTGTATGAGGAAGAATGGAGCACAGGTGACACATGACTGCAGTGCAGTATTCAGTCTGCCTGCCGGGCGTTCAGCTGCTTCTAGTGTGAAAGCCTCAACTGAACCTCTTGGATGTGATTGATAGGCGCGTATCAGTGAGCACGTGACAACACCAGCAACATCATTGTTGCTGAAAATCCAACTTTCTACTAGGCCTTTCAAAGCTGGTACAAATAATGTTGACTTTAGGAATATAAAATATTCATATGCGTTTTCACCAACCGGATGATAAAACCGCCATGCGACTGCGATCTTGCAGTGGAGGCATAATGTCTGAAATATACATTTGTAGGGTTTGATGAGAGCAATAACAATGCAGGCAGAACTGCTGGTTCGGCAGGCACAACAGACGCCGCAGCTTGCACCGTGCCATATATTTTATTTTTAATCATGCAAAGCCCTGAGTCTAACGACCAAAACAAAATGCTACATCAACGATAATGATAATGGCGCTCATGATTAAGAAAGCAAAGCGCTAGTAAAGTGTAAAAGAGTTTTGTGGTGACAGAAACCACATTTACTGTCCATATGGTAGCCTGTTGAACCCCATAACTCACAGAACAAAGCATGGCAGGGAGAAACCTGGGAGGAACACTAAACAAGCAAACAGAGAGGAATAAAAAAATAAAATAAAATTAAAAATAAAAAAAAGAAAGCAAGCCTTTAAATTACCCTAATATAAATCAAAGTAACAGAAACATCATTTCCAATCATGCATAAATCAAAGAAGCAATTCTTGGTACTAAAAGCCGCAGTGCAATCAGTTAGTGATTAGTTCACTTGCACATTTTAACACTGACACTACACACAGACACTAAAATAGTATGTCACAAATTAGAGGTGATGATAATCTTCGCCGAAATGTGCTGAAGAGTGGAAACGCAGGGCAGATGGCAGCGGCTTCATCATTGGCCTGTTCAGCGACACACCAAGTGGCTTTGCCAGAGCAATATCAGCCCCCGTCCCATATGACCAATTATCAGGGTTTCACCTTGGGCTGGTGGTGGTAATGGTGCTGATGGAGTGTGGAAGGGCAGGGGGAGGGGGCAAAGACAGGAGCCCCTGTTACTGAAGTGGTGGCTGTCTTGAAAATGTTTCTATTCTTCTCTTTCCTGTTAGGTAAAAAAAAAAACAGCGGCAAAGAAAGGATTACTCAGCAAGTAAACAAATGCACCGTTAACGAGGGAAGATGTAAGAGTTTTTTTTTTTTAAGGGGTGTGCTCGGTAGATGTTTGGCCTTTGATGCCCATGGCTTCAGCCATCCTCAAATTTGTCAATTACACCTCCATTGTGCTCACCATTGTTAGGCCTTTACACGCCACACAAAGCCAATTTCTGGCTGTGCTCAACAGGGAATCCCATCTTCAAAAGGCAATGGGGAACTGTGTTTATTGGATTTCAGAACCTGGCCGGAGATAAGGTGAATTACCCTGTTGTGTCATCTCCCAGATGAGAAAGCGAGTGTGAAACACAACTCGTTTGATTGAGGGAAAGGCAAGCAAATCACGACCAAAGATTAATGGCTGGAATGTGTAAATGCCTCCGGGCCCCCTGAAATATTTATCTACATACATTACTCAACATACCCACAGATTACTTCAGATAATCAAGAGCGTATTTATTCAAAATCATATTCATATTTAGAAAACTCAATTTTATCGTCTATGTGGTTCCAACCTTTTGTGTCTGACGTACCCCCACAGCCCTGTGAGATGAAGTGCCTCTTCATCCACACCAATCTGTTCATTTGAACTGATTTCTATACTGGATGTTATTTAACACTATAAATTACATAAAGCAATCATTTTTTATACAACTGAACTAATGTTTAGGTTTGGTTGGTCAATTTGCATTTGAACTTCTACCACATGGAGTGGCAGATGCTGGATGTTTCAACCATTCATCTATTATTCTATTTTGCTGAACATTTCTTACTGTAGAAACTATGTAAACTATTTATCCAATACATTTATATAGCTATGTATTCCAACCATTTTTCTTTTAACTTTAGCTATTCCAACCATTTCATCACTACTTTAGCTATTTAAACTGTTTATCCATTACTTTGAGCTATCTATTCCGTTCATTGATCTATTACTTTTTGCCAACTTTTGCCCAGCTAATTCATTACCTTTGGGTATCTATTTCAAACATTATTTTTAGCTTACTGTTTGAACTTCACGGCGCACTTGGTAAGTAGTGTGGGTTTTTTTTTCAAATGATTTTAGCTGTTATCTCTCTTATCTCCTACCGCCTGGCAAGTGGCGAAGTAGCTCCTGGGGTAAGTACCAAGGAAAAATTAGGAACTCTTTCATCAACCTGTGGCCGAAAAAAAAAAAACAAACCTGTCACTCAGAACGGAAGAATGTGGCGTTGAAATTGTGTGTCAGCCACCAGGAGAATGACACACAGAATTTCCCTTCTTACTTGAATTCCAAGTGGGACGTCTGACACCGGTGTCACCGCTCCACCTGGCTTGAGCGTCTGCTGTCACCTTTGGGGAGCGAGTTGAGCTTTTGCCAGTGTGTCGATCAGCCAAACTGTCGTCACGCCAGAGAACAGTTACGTACGGCCAACTTTACATCACTGCCAAGACAGTTTTGTGTGCGAGCAGCTCCTTCATTTCAGCTGCTCCTGCTCCTCTTGCCTCTTTTTTGCCTCCTTTCTCTTCTCACCTCCCTCCATCCTCCTCACCACCTGGCCTGCATCCGCTGAGATCGAGTGTGAAGTTTCTCACTTTTGTCACCACGACAAGGGATTGTGAGCGTGCGCGGCCAACGGCAGAGACTTGTGGGGTCTTCGAGCCTGCTGGACCTCCTATTTCCCCTACTAGTCACCCTGTCGCTGCGCTGAAGTGGGGTCCATCTGCTGAGTGTCTGTGCGTCTGCCTTCCCAACCCACACAAGGACCTCTCACTATGCCACAAGTTCATCTAGAGTACAAACCAAATGGAACACATCTTGTGTTAGACAGATGGACTTCCTTATTTAAAAAAAAAAAATAGGTTACGACTTACTGAAAGTTACTACGTGATTTGGCTGAAGAGAACTGTTAATGAACACTCTGCTTTTCTTTGGATACACATGTCTGCGGGTGTATGCGACTCTGACCTTTGATCTGCACCGAAGATGTAGAGTAAAATGACAAACTAACGAGTGATTTGTGAAATGACAGACGGCGTTAGTCATCTTTTGCAGTTTAGTCATCTGTTCCTGCCAAACCTGGTGAATCGTTCACATATTGTGACCTGGAAACTGCCAGGCAGCATCCATCCAAGTGTTAGGTGAGAGGTGGAGAGAGACCAAGAAAGACCAGCGTCTGAACACCATTAACTCTTTATGTATTGTTATTCAGCCCACAGTTTATTCTCTTGTGTCTGGTAGAGGAGCCTGGGGGCTGATAACCAGAAGTTATGTGACCGGGCTTTTGATGAGCCTCAGCAGCATCCACAAGTGGGGTGTTTGGTATTAATTTACTGGGGTCTGGAAAAAGGAGGACAATAAAGGATGTGGTATATATGCTACTCTACAAAGGAATATAGAGGTATAAAAGTGAGTTTGTTAAGATGGAAAGCCCTGGAGAGATAAACAAAGGAATGTTGAACGTTGAACAGGAATTTGAGTTAATCACTTGCAACAAGCCAAACAAGCAATTTAACCCATAGCACCTGATTGATGCAATTTACATCAGAAATCACACTCCTTTTTCTCAGAGTCATAATAGCAGATATCAATATTGTATCAAAGTTATCCAATGATTTTTTTTTACACAAAATAAAGAATAACTTAATGTATAACATTTGCCTAAATTTACAAGAAAGCCCAAATAATCAAGAAATTGTCATAGACAGCGTCTCACAAAGTTTATAAAGTTTCTCCGCACTCAAGAACTAAGCGATTTTTTAAGGGAGTCTGGGGATTTTCTCAATGGGCGACAAAGTAGTATATTGGTAACTGTTGACTGTATTTATAAAATGTGACATTTACCTCAATAAAATGTTGTGCTCTTTCATAAATTTAGTGTAAATGGTGAAATCATTGGAATATGTGTGTTCAGAAACACCTGCATAAGACACAGTTTAGACAGAGGAGCCAACGCGACGGTACAGTGTTGCCAGGACAAACTGACACAATGTTGCTCACAAGGAAAGAAACTACTTAAAGTATTGCCGGAATTACAAGATGGCATGAATGATTGATAATTTTCATTACGCCGGCTTTGTTTTTTTACATTGAACCAAACAACGCCGGTATTACGCCACTCCAGTTGTGACTTAAGACAGCATGCCGGCCTTCCGGAAGCTAAAGAGGCGACATGTAACACAACAGCATCAGCGTCCCGTCATGGCGGCTGCGACGTTTTCACAGATGTCGTTTCGGCATTGTTACTGCCTCAGTTGCCGGCTAGAAGGCGGAACATCGTTCGTGTAGTTCCTCAAATGACCACTAGATGCCGGGTCCAAGAAAACTGAGATTGTATTGAGGTGAACCAGAAAACTCCAGGCTTTCAAAGTTATGAATGTTTGTCGTCGAGGTGATTTTGAAAATTAAATCCCTGCCTATAGTTGCTGCTTGCTTTCCCCGCCTCGTCTCATCTAGGCCCAACTTTGTTGTTTCAATTTTCAAAACATCTGACAGACAGAAAGCAGCAAACTAAACTGTAGGCTTTACAATGTTTCTTTAGAAATATATGGGTTTATTGGAATTTTTTTGGTGTATTGATGCTTTTACATTGTGTATGGTTTCCAAATCAACAAAGAAAGACACATTAAATTCATCCAAGGCTACATGCTAGAAATAATGACCAAACTACAAGGAAATGGAAAAGAAAGTTTACTGAGGTTGACTCAGAAAAGTGGAAAACACATAAATAGCACTCTTACTCAAAATCTTAAACTTGCACTATCTTGCTAAAAATCAAATAGAAGAACGTGGTTCTACTTTTCTTCTGTACCTTCGGTTTCCTTTTAAATCACGTCAGCTTAAATTTCAACTCTAAGCTGCACAAAGAAGGCGACAATTAATTGAAGGCTTTATTAATCGTGTTCAATTTCATATCAGTCTCCAGGGAGAGAGATGTTAGGATCTCTATGTTTTGTCTCATTACGTTTCCCTCCCCTATCTATTCAGCGCAGTCGTTAATGTTTATTTATTTAACTTGATATGGTCTACAATGGAGGTAATGTGAAGATGAGAATGCATGCTTGAGTGGAGGGATTTGCAAAGGAGGACCTGTCAATTTTGATTAGAGCTACAGAGGTGCAGGCGCACACAGACAAAGGGGGAGAAAACTCAGGGGACTTCCCAAAGCCCCTTGGAAGATGTCCTTCTCAACATGTCTATGCAGTATTTATTTCCTTATTTTGATGTGTGTGCGTGCATGTGCGCAATCCTGTGCAGAGTAAGATCTTATTCGTCACTGGTTTACCTTTTTAACAAAATAGTCGTTAAATAGCAACAAATGCTCACCTAAAAACCAGCATTGAGCTAGTTAGAGTGTCCTTTTGTGATAACTGTGTCTAGAAACAAAAAAAGCCCTCCGGTGACAGACAAATGTCCCATTTCTTCCCTGTTACCTTCCTGTTATGGTTTCTAATAACCATGACG
Source organism: Lateolabrax maculatus (assembly GCA_031216445.1). NCBI lineage: Eukaryota > Metazoa > Chordata > Actinopteri > Acropomatiformes > Lateolabracidae > Lateolabrax > Lateolabrax maculatus. The sequence continues at coordinate 7,714,086 of CM062207.1, forward strand.
TATTTTTTTGGAACAAAGATGCAATTATGTGGAAAATGTATTGTGCACTTTTACTGCAAGCTAGGTAGGTGAGAAGAGAAGTAATGGTCAGAACTAATGCAGCCGGATCCCCGGCCCCTTCAAGTATACCTATTACGCTTGATGAATTGAAACTGAAATGACTGGAATCCTTGCGGTTAACGTATAAATAAGCCTCTCTGCAAGGAACAACAGAATGGGTTGGTGACTACTGACAAATTGAGGAATGGGGGGACATTTTTGAAAAGACACATTTTTAACCTTAGTAGACTTTACCGCACAGTGTACAATGTGCTGGTATATTATGTGGATAGAGTCATTGGAAGAGCTAGGTAAATGGTGTTTCTCTGAGTCTCTATTAATGAAAGGCACATATAAGCAGTGGTGGAAGAAGTATTAAGATGCTTTACTTCTGTAAATATAGCGATTCCAATTCCTATATTCAAAGTGTTACTTATCAGCAAAAATGCACTGAGAGCATCAAAGGTAAAAGTGCTCTTATTGCAGAGTGGCTGCTGTCAGCAATATATTCTCCTGTATTATATTACTGGGTTATGAGATAATCTGGTCCTGACTGTTTGGGTGGTTTGATCTATTACAATGAATCATATTTTATACGCTTTTATGTAAAATCTTAATCAGTAAAGTAACTAGTAACTATAACTGTCATATAAATTAAGTGGAGCCGTACGATAAGATGGCGTTTCATTGTCCCGACTGGTTGTCTGCGCCCGTTGATAACGCCCCCCTGGAGAGGTTGCAGACTCATACGCATTTGCGAACATCTCTAGGCGATGCCAGGGTATTAGAATGATATAGTCTCTTAAAATAGAAATACTCAAGTAGAAGTACCTTCAAACTGTACTTATGTACAGTACTTGAGTAAATGTATTTCACTACACTCCACCACTGTAAATAAGCCAAAAGTGCAATACAGTGAGTAGTCGGTGCAGAAACTAACCACACTGATGTTTTGCACTATAGTGTAACAGAATGTGACATCAAATAATGTTTTATTATTGACCAAGGTATACTATTGAACCACTATGTGTTTTCATTATCAGTTTCTTCAGTACATTCTTAAATAATGAATAAAAAAAAAACTTGCCAGAGGTCAAAGCCTGTTTCTCTTAAATGAAGCCCCTGGAGACAGTGTTGTGACTGGCAGCTTGTTGGATAGTGTCTCTTACTCATGGTTAATGAACTGTGAGATGGTGATCAGTGCCCAGTTGCATAAAATATAATTTTATCTACATTGAGCCTCTCTGTTGAGTGTTTTGTTTTTCCCTCTCCTCAGGGATTCTTTTATGGGTGTTGCATAGAGTTTCACAAATATAATCCTTAACCAGGAGTTCAGTTTTCTTTTTTTCTTTTTTACATATTATCTTTCATGACTATTTTGGTCATAACACTTCAGCTGAGTTACTATGGAAACTGCTCGCAATTCCAAAAGATTGTCAACCACTTAGTAAATGTCTCAATTATTTTGGAACAGCTCAAATTTAACACGTGCAAGACTTTGTTTGACTGATCAGCAAAATAAGATTCCAGTCCATAACAGTTTAGTTAATTAATTAACTTCATATAACAACAAATTAATGGAGGATATTACACTCTTTTGTAAAGGCAATTCTGTTTTAAACCCGGGTAATGAGTTTGTGGACCTCTGCCACCAGCTGTTCGTCTCAGGTCTACAAAAGAGTTTCCTAAGACTTCCCAAGGTAATCCGACTTAGTTAAAATGCCGGAGACTTTGATTATGAAGAACAAAAAGGGAAAAGGACAGGTGGGGGGGCAGCATTGTTGCATGGTTCCCCTTCAATTAGATTTAGCTGTAATTGAACCCCTGGGGAAGCACTGATCGTCACAATAAAGTGCGGCATTACCTCAAACCGGATTTAGTGGCAACATGATCCTCCACTGCTCTAGGTGAGACATTTAATTAAGTCCCATTGCTTTTGCAGAGCAGCCATATAACTGAATTAACAGTGCAGAGACCCACCAGGCATGCATTCACCCACTTCATTCAGTGTCCCCGTATACAGTACTATCTTACTCTACCAAGCAATAACAACAATGGGACTTGCAAGCATCTGTGTGTGAAAGAGAAGGGCAAAACCACAATGACACTGGAACTTTTGAATACAAGATAAACACAAGCATAAACTACGGCTCATAGTACACATGAGCTACTTTTACGTCTGAATGCCTAGGAACAACTGTGTTTGTCACATCTCACACCCAGCCAAGTATGCAGCTTTTCTCTAATGCCTGGCCTTATTGTGATTTACTCTCGCTGTAATAAATGGCAGATTTGCTTGGGTCGGTGGCGTCGGTTGTTGGTGTGTTTACATGTGTTACAGAGGTGCCAATCAGGGCAAGTCTAGACAACACCCAAAGCCTCTGTCTCCTCATTACTGCCAGACAAATAAATTCTGCACATCTCCCTGGAACACTGGCCATGGCAAAGGACCTGGAGACTTGCATATAATATATATAGCAAATTTGGGTTCAAGAGGTGGACAGCACCAGCATTACTTTACACAAATTTGGACACATAGAGAAAGTTGGAAGGAACATCCCTTTCCTGAGACTGTTTCAACTCTTAAATGCAGACTCTTGTGCAGCCTCACGGCTGTTAAACAACAGCACAATCCTGATGGTCTGTTCATAACATCAAGGTTATGGTCAAAGCCTATTGTGTTATTCTTCCAACAGAAACTTAGTTTTGCTTTCAGACTGATAAATTTGTAAACTTATCCTGATGAAATTGTCAAATTATAATTCAAACACTTTTCTCTCTGTTTGCGGTGTCACATTTGCCCTTCTAACAACGCTCAACTTTCTTCTTAAAATTAAACTTACTTTTGTTCCTTGCACTTAATTTGATTCACTTGGTAAAATAATATGGTTATTATTTATTTATTTATTTTTAACATGTATGAAAAATACAAATCGCAAATGGTAATCATCAAGACTCTACTAGCTCAATTTCCCACATGGTGCCCATTGACATGTGCCAGGTATAGCTTCATATTGTCCAGACAGTGATATTTAGATATTTTTCAAGGCCTGGTCATACCAGAAAGTGGTGTGGCGATGCATCTTAGTAAAATATTTGGTCTAGAAGCTTGGTGATGTAGTGACTATACTCGTGGCCCCATGCCATTGTTCCGACGGCCCATAATTCCTAAACCCCTAATAGTCCAAAAAATGTCCCATTGGACCGAAAGCCCATTTGTCCGACAGTCCGTTATCCCGGGAATAGACGCCCATTGCTCCAAAGTCCTATTTCTCCGAAAATACACACACTTCCTGCAGCTGTTAGGTCAGTGACTGCGGGCCCTGTCCATGGTGCTGAATCGGTGGGGGTCTTTCTGGCCTTACACCCAACGACATTTCAAGTGATTTTATTGTCTCGGACAAATTTCCAATGTTTGAATAAACTGATGAGTTTTACCTCAGTTGGTGCACGCCCCCGTCACCCGAGTCGTTGGATGTAGGCTGATCTAAAAACAGCAAAGAACACACTGATGGAAACACTGATAAAATCTAACCTATTGAGACAAAAATAACCCTTACACGCTGACAACTGCGAGGAGTGTGTGTGTGCTCGGAGTAATGGGTGTTTGTATTCGGGATAACGGGCTGTCGGACAAATGGGCAGCCCCCATACTCTCAGGGTAAGTCGGTGAACTGCTAGCTGGCGGTCATCGTATTAAACCCGCCTCATACTAGATAAACGCTTGCGATTGGTTAGCCCGATAAATCGGCAGAGAAAACAGTTTGAATGGGAGAGGGGCCAGACGTATCTGCCAGAGCAAATGAAACATGAGCTCGCAGATTCGTCTGGTTCCCAGGCCACAGTTTCATAACTGTCAGCAAAATATTGTTCTTTTGTGGAGCAGTCAACACTCTGACAGAAGACAAGTTAAATGCTGCAACACAGCTTAACAGTCGCATTTGGACTTAAATAAAAGCGCTGCAAAATGTTGCTGTTTTTAATGCGAATGATACCAGCCCTTTTATTTTTCTCTTTTACTTTATGTGCAGAAAATGTCCAGATGTGTACATTCACGTTTGACCAAAGTCAAAGGAAAGACAGTTCTCAGACAAGCTTTCTTCTCTGTCGAAACCTTTTTTTATTTTTTACTTTGACTTGCTGAAAAAAAATTAACATTCATTTCAGTGCACCACTAGACAACATCTGTCATAGTAGCCCTCAGGCTTACTCTGACTGAGCCTGTAGGGTCAATAGATCTAAACTGACCCAAATCTCACAGGGCAGCCCAGACACACTGTGGCAAGAGGAAGATAGAGGCGAGTCAGAAATTAGATTATTTTCTTCTATCTGAGGCACGGGCGAAGACATGCGGTCAGGTACACAGGCATGGGGGTCATATGTGTGCATTCACACTCAAACTAGCACAGAATGGTCCACTATACACTCTCCCACATACGCTGTCAACCGACTATCTTTTTCCTCTGTTTCTTAGCCTCACAAAATACCCATCCAAAGCTATTTTCCATTAAGACACTTTCACTGGCCCGGTAATCTCCAGAAAGAGGCCATGCAAGGCCAGCTGGGGAGAGGCTTTGTGGCCACTGAGTCTCCCTTTCAATCCCCTCTTAGGAAAGCCAAAGCTCCAGAGATCCCCTAACCAGTGGGTAGATCTGGGCAGTTCCATCCAAACAGGACCTTTTGTACCCCACACCGGATTACCTGCTGAGTCCCATAAGCACCAAATGTCTCCCCTCTAAAGATTTAACAAGACCCAGGGGGACAACATCTAATTTGTTGGCTGTGTATTCAACGGAGTTTCCCCTGGTTAATCCTTGGTCAGCACTATTGGGTCCAGCTCATCTGGAGTCCCACTGAGTTTGGAGTCAGTTCTGGTCTGGACTGGACTGGACTGGACTGGAGCCAGTCCTTGAGGTGTATGCACGCACCAGATGTCTACACGTGTTGAAAAAAAAAACAAAAGAAAAATTAAGGGGTTGATATTGGTATTCTGTGTTATTTAGGTTACGGGAAGGACCTATAGATTACCTATCAGGCTGACATTTGGCTTCAGGGTATGGAGGACATGCGGGGCAAAAAAATAACCTTTGTTACTTTCACTTACTTCTCTCCTGACATGAGAAACAGGAGATTCTTGTTCGTAACTATACTTGAATGAAATTCTGTCCACTAGAAGGAAAAACTAAAAATCCAAAACAAGTTGACAAAAGTCATTATGGCTAACAAAGCAACTAAAGCAATGTATTATCCCATTGGAGCTGTGTTTCTGGCCACCAATATTAATATAAATTCTAATATTTACTCTCCTTTGCCAACTAACGAGAAAAATACATGTTATGTATTACAATGCAATGTTTCTTCACTTCCTACCTGGGTGTTGCCACCTTATAAAGTATTCTCTGACACATAATGTCAGCCCAAGCAGGCTTTATAATGACAATCAAATTGTTCCCTGTCGACCTGAGTCCTGCCATCTGAAGTAGGTACTACATGTTATTACCCTTATTGACATTCATGGCATTCCTTCCACAGTTTCATGAAAGACTGGGGCAATTGCCCTTGAGTATAACACTTGAATCAAATTTATATAACTTCCTGCTATTAAGATATCTTCCCATTGGATGTATGAGATGTTATCTATCTGTAATAGATGTATTATTTATGAGCAGTCATGCTTTAAAGTTGGCCATAAACAAGGGACTGAAGGAAACAAAAGCCAAAGGGAGACAGACGGCCGTGACTGTGTTGCATCAAGGCATCTCAAGATGCCCTCCGCATTACTGTGGAGTCTATAAAGGCCTGATTAATCACATAATAACGCCTCATAGAATTATATCACCCACATTATTACAGACAGTAAAAGTTAGAGTAAGATTTTGGAAGAAAATGGTAAAACTATATGTCAGTTTTCACCTCAAACAATGTTGTATTTGACTGGGAGGTTTTCATAAAACATTAAATCTGGGTAATAGACTGGTGGCGTCATATCTGCACTGTACAATGTGGTCATGTATGACGCAGAGATGTGCAAACACTAATCACAAGGTACATTGGTTGTTATGTTTAATGGGCCATTTTCATTTCCTCAGATGTAAGAAATAATTGGAATTCGTTTCCAGTTGCCATGCTACTAGCTTGCCTTGAGGTCAAAATCTCGAAAAGGGAGTAGAAAGAAAGGTAGGGAAAGCGTAATCAAGACCGGTTATTAATTGGAAATGTTATTTGGAGGTTTTTTGATGGAATTCATGTGTGAGCATGCCATCACACTTGCACTACAGAGCCCAGCAGGTTTCATGTCCAAACAAATAAGTATTATAAGTAAAATTCATAATCTCAAATGATTTGATTGTTCAGCACTTACTCTCGGTACATTCCTCCCTGACTGACCAAAGTGGCCGCAACAACTTACTTATGCTATGGCATTTAGTGCTAGTGGCAGGCTAGCAGGTGTGTTTTGGGGTTGAGTCGCCCACAAATATTAGTATCAGTATGTTCAGGGAATCTCTTGGAAAATGGCATCATCATTTGTAGAAGATCCCGGGGACGCTTGAGCGCAGATCGTGAAAAGGTCTCTTCTGCGGGCAAGAGTGTTCAGAGGCCGGCTAAGCCCTTTGACTTTCCCTGACCATTTTTCATGAGAGATATGGATTTTTGTCGGAGGGAATGACTTGTCTGTGTCAGATTCTTGAGCGGTATGTTGCCAGTACGACACACACAACTATATGACCTTAAACTCACTTAAAGTCATGATGGCTTATCATATATATAACCTTAGACTTATCTGAAGATATAACAAACTTACATACCATACCATACATAATCACATTTACCAGACATGTACCTATAGGCCCATGTAATAAAGCAAGCAAACACACAGACCTTGAGTTACGCTTAACTATGGCATGTCTCATGAGGATTTGATGCATGAATTAATGCAGGATGTATCATGCATTCATGTTGCTCACAATTGACAAATGATCAAGTCCCTGTGATTTTATATAAGTTCACACTTAATAGATCATCAGTTAAAGAATGTTAATTCACAGTTACTTCATACATTGATTGATATGAGACCAAATTAACTAGATTCCAGTCACATCAAATTATTTCAAACATGTATTTGCTCAGCCTCTCTGAATGCAGAACAGTGCCTGTTCTCATAGAAATATGAAGCTATTCTTTTCAATCAAACTGATAGTCAGATGCAAACATTTACATAATAAATATAACTTGCGAATTAACATTCCTAACAGGATCGCTTTGAAGTAAACGTATCAAGCAGCTTAAAGTTGGCACCGGTAAAGTACCAGTAGAACCATGAAAACCTAAGAAATCAGAGAATTAACCATAGATTAAAACCATAGACTGTATATGAAGTTTATCATTATCATCTTTATATACAGTATATAAATAAAACAGACAAACAAGGAGGGTGACAAAGTAAACAATAGCTATCGATCTTACAGATAAAATGGTGGGCGTGCTTTTAGTGTTTCGTGGTGGTTTCGAGAATACAGTTTTAAAACTTAATTTTACTTAACTTAATTGCCTTTTTTAAATCATTCAAATTTGGCTGGGTGGTTAATAACACATTTTTGTGAGAACATGGTTGTCACTGCTTTACACACAGGCATTAACATTATGTACTGTTAATTGGTGGACACAAAATCTTGATTTTAGAGCAGAAATTACGAATTTTTGCGCACATATTAGTTTTCTTTTTCTTCTCTATGATATCTTTAATGTTCTTTTTTGATATAGTTATTCAAGTCACTCTAGACTTATAAAAGGTGATGATTAGATCCCTCCCGTGCCCTCCCAGCTTTGTCAGGCCAAAAGGGTTCACCTAATTCCTCTTGGCATTCATTCCACTTAGTCTCAACTCTTTGCTTCCAACTCTCACTCTCTTTCTCTCACTCATAGGGGAGTTGTCAGACAAGGATAACACCTCTCTGAGAAGAGAGAGAGGATATGAGTGGGAGCGAGTGAGAGACTCAGACGGCTGCAAGGATAAAGAGAAAGCATACTGAAGCGTCAATTTACTTAATAACACATTTTTCAGAGATGTCTTCCAATGCCTTTAGAAAAAGTTCTGCCAGTTTTAACTTTCAAGATGACTGCTGTACTTAAATCTCATTATCAAAGGTCTGCAAATTGAAGGGTATGCTCTCCATCTGGAGATGGTAGACGCTGTGCACTGCTCGGTGATGTAGCACAGTCTGAGTCCAAATGATGTGGGCTGATTGTTGGTGGTTGAGGAAATCAATTAGTTAATCCGCCATAACACTACAATGCTGTGAAACAACAGAAGCAAGCTTGTAACTCATCATAAGTTCATATAACACCTGGATGGGTGACGTCAGTGACACACACACATTTCATCACACTGTCTATAACTATACTATCAGCTGTTTAAGCAAAATGATAAAAAAGAAAATAGCTATTACGCATTTGACCATGCTCTCCTGTCCCAGAATGCTATTAGCCCCATGCACACATGATAAGATCTAATTGCAGTTTCATCCTAAAGAAAAATGCCAATACTGTATTTGTTCATTTTTATAGGCTAAAACAATAGCCATAACTTTTGGCAGAAAATTCAAGCCCTGCAAGAAAGAAACTCATGCTGACAGAATTTATATTGTGTATTTCTTGTATTTAAAATATATTTTAACATTTAAAGATCAATAGGCCAATGATTTGTTTTTTTTCCCAATTAATTTATTCAAAAGAAGACTTTTATTTTGGAATTCAATGCCATGTCAACCTTGCCCCCGAACTGAATCTTCACCTCAGTTAATATTGTAAACAAAGGTTGCCAGGGATACACCGAGGCATAAGATAATGTACGTGCAACATAAATGTGATCAAATGAGATGCTACATCCACTTATCGTAACACTTACCCCTTGGCTGCCCACTCACACAGCCCCTATGGACATTGTCAGTGTCTCTGTCACCAGTTGTATGCCCCCTAAATGTGTGTGCCTCCGTTCACCCATGCACACACACCCACACCCACACACACACACACACACACACATTATAGATGGCAGGGAAAATGCGGAGAGAGTCATCCTGTCCGCCATCACTGCAGGGCTTCTGGAAGAGTGGACACCAATTACAGCCAACCAGACCGAGCCAAACACTGCTTCAGTCCACCAGCCGCCCCTCCATCCGGCTGCCGCAACCCTCGACACCCCTTTTCTCTCTGCCTGGCTCTCTTGCGTTCCCCTTTGGTCATAGCTGTACGCTGGCCAGCCATGTGTTACAAATGGGATAAACTGCAGCGGTCGGGTGATGTGCGTGCGGATAGATGTAAGTGGGTAGCCATGGCAGCCGGCAGCCAGGACACAAGAGAGAGGGAAGGAAGGTTGGGGTCGTGGGTGTGAGAGGAGAAATGGGTAAAAGTTTGCATGCGTACGTGTGAGCCTGTCTGTATTTGCTCGTGTGCGTGCATTTTGGTTTTGCATGGAGAAAAATAGCCATTTGGCGATGTAGAATATGACTGTAGATTTAACAGTGGTTACACTAACCCTACCCTAAAGAAATCAGACTGTGGATATATGGTCTCTGATGTACCTAAAGTGCTCATCAGCCGTGTTTGTTTATCCACACGGCTTCATTTCTTCCCGTGGTCCCGACACACTTGGCAGGTGGAGGGGGTGAAAAGGACTCGTGCTGGGGTGCGGTGCTGTGCGGCGCTGCCAGTCCCTGCCTTGGAAGCACATGGCGGATCGGCAGGCGCGCTGGGCCACCATATTGACCTGGCACTGACTGACACGTGTCGGGAGAGGGAGGTGTGAGGAAGAAGGGGGAGGGGGGCGGGGGGGGGGAGAGGTCAACGTTCTGCTCGTCTCTGTCATCAAATGCTCCCCGTGGCCCACCCGGCGGACGGACAGGAAACATCTGCTGCAATGCCCTCTCCCAACCCAACCCCCCCCCCCCCCCCCCCCCCCCCCCCACCTCCCCACCCCCCGAGGGCATGGCCAGCTTGAATGCCTGCCACCGCCGCACACAGTACCGCCTGGCCAAAACTGGAGAACAAACCAAAAACAAACGGTACAAACCCGGCGCTGTTGCTCCCCCCCCCCCCCCCCCCCCCCCCCCCCAGGGCAATTCATCCTGTGAGAAACGGGCTCAAGTACCGTTTACCACACCTGACCCGTTCAAATGATTGACGTGCAAACAATACGGCTCACGTCTGATGTGGGACATCTGTTAAATATCATGTTTATGACACAAGACAGGGGCTGTAAGATAGCGTCAACTTGAAGCGCCAAATGGAGTCACTCAGGCACAGGAGCAGCTTGATGAGATCTTGATCTGAATCCATTTGGATCTTTCATCGCTTCGTTGTGATTAAAAAATCCGTCCCAGAACACCTTCCCAGATTTATGCAGGGACTCCCTCAAACAATTGGACTGAAATGGAGCGCCTGATGTTGGAATAGGGTCGACTGGGAGGATTGATCTGCTTCACAGTGTTGACAGCTTGCTCATTTCTAGAAAGTGATTCAACTATGGATGCAGGGTTCTAATTAAGCCATCCATCAAGCTGCAGCCGATATTTTGCAGGAGAGCTGGGGCTAAAAAGGACCAATTGAGGCAAAAATCTTCATCTCTATACATGCTGTTTATGTCAGACAGCACTGCTGGGAGATGAAACCACAACAAAAAAAATCTTGTGTTTTGCATTCACAGCAGTAAAGGTACAGCATTGGTTTTCCATTAGCCATCTGAGATGTGTGTTTATATGCACCCTTGCGCCTAATTGTGTCCTTATATCAGCCCCATACACATTTGAATTTACACTTGGCATTTAGCTGACACTGTTATCTTGCTGTGAGTGGGCAGTTAGGGGTTTAGCATCTCAATCAGTAACCATTTGACAGGCCAAATAGGCCCTTGGTGGCTACACATTTTAGGTTGTGAGGATCAAGCCTGGATTATAGGTTAAGATGAGAGCTTCAAAGCTGTAAAGAGTGCTCAGGCATGAGAACTAGGAGTGCATGAGGAGAAAGTTTATTAAAAACATCGATTTAATGACTTCTTGCAAGCAGCTCGTCGGTGTCTTTGTTTGTTGTTTTACACATGCCAGCAGCATGGCTCTAGGGATGGCGATGACGACCTGTCGGTTGGTCAACGGCTTTGGTCCAGACTGAAATATCTCAACAACTATTGGATGGATTGTCATGAAATTTGAACATATCATATATCACAACACACATATATATATATATACACATTTTACAGACATCGAGGTTTCCCAGAGGATAAATCCTAATGATGTTGGTGATCCCCTGACATTTCCTGTAGTGTCACTAGCAGGTCAATTTTTACTTTATCCTAAAATATCTCAACATTTTCAATCATTACTACACATACTAGGTTCTAGTACTTTGCCCTCTTTTCCTTTCTGTTGGCTCTGACGATATTCATTAACTGACCAACCGTGGTCCATCACTTTGGTCCGGACTGAAATATATGCATTTCTCAAAATATGTCGTGTTATGCACATACTTGTTATACCATGCATTCACACACTATGAATATACAGAAACCTTCACCAGAAACAGATGACTAATTCTGTGAGCCATGCCATATAAGTGTTAAGCGTGTGTCAACATTTGTATCTTTATGTTACAAAATTCATTGTGATTCATAGTGCATAGGAATCCACCCAAGGCAATACTCACCTTTATTAACATAAGTGCTTTACTTACACGATATCTATTACCATTTAGGTTCTCCTCCCCCTCCCTCTCGCCCCCTCTCTGCTCGTCTAAACTTGTTTTATATTTATGATGCTGATGATGACTTTTAGTGGTAATCTGTTATACTTCCCACAGTTTATGAATATGTAGTTTGCTGATGTAGGTGTCTGACAATTTATGATGGGGCACAAACGACTCTTGAAAAAGCGGCCACACACTGAGTTGATGTTCCCAAAATTTTTTTATTAAGCCCAGCTACGACATTGCGTCTGTATCAGGTGAGATTAAATTATATTAATGCAAATAGCAGTGGTGGTGCATGGCTTTGAATGGGAATATATAAAGCTATTAAGTTGCTCAACAAATGGAAAAAAATCTAACTTGTACAATTAGTGAGATTTACTAATAATCAAATAGTTAAAGAGTTAAAGAAAATGTACTTTCAGTTCATATGTTACTTACAAGGTTTCTGTCTGCACAAAACACAACTTTTGGTAAAGGTTATCTGCTCGACTGACCAGTGTGACGGCTTTTGTTTTACCCTCAACTTCTTGATCAGACCGCAACCCAGATGCTAGCCTTAGGCAAAGCTCACTGATGTCCAATGTTTTATTAAGATGGCTGCCAGTGCACAGACCTAGAATTCAAAGGTTTGAAATTGAAGTTAGCAGAAAAGCATTGTGTTCACAAAGTACAAAAAAAACACAAGGTGTAGAACAGCAGTGTATAGCTCTTCAATTTTCTTCTCCCTTCATCTGGAAAGAGTGAAATTTTAAAAAACGGAGAAAATGAAAACAGGGATCATGATTTGCATCTTAACTCACTTCCCATTTAGCTGTGAAATAGTGAGCCAAATCAGCCTTTATCCTAATTGGTAAATGACAAATTAGACTTTGCCAATACTTAATTGAAATGCTGGGCTAAATGCACCCACGCTGTTGCTGCCGTGCTGTTGTGAGAGTAATTACCAAAGTAGTCCACAAATGTACAGAGGGGGTAAGAATTATCATTTGTCTTCATTGCTGGAGTTGTGGGGATATTGCTCTTGGGGTCAAATTAATTCATACTGGCTATCCAAGTGGTTAAATAGTGGATTGTTCCACATGAATACTGATGAAAACCAGTGTTTTGTTTTATTTTTTCTTCAGCCAATGCAAAATTTAAAAAAGAATGCAGATCAATTATTTTTTTTTAACCCATTATGTAACTAGGACACTTGGCTCCGCACATGCAGAGAGTAAGAAGAATTTTGTAGAAAGGGAGCTGAAGCTGAAAAACCACAATATCACATTTTGTGGTAGGATGTGGTAAAACTGTGGTTTGAGATGCTTCACACTTAGTTAACCAGTTTTTCAGGCACAACCTATCTTCTTGACAATGCCATGGCGGTCTGATTTCATCATTTTCTGTAAATAATATATTTACTTCAGAGTATTGCACAGTTCTGAAATTTCTACCTGAGCCTGACCTGGGCCTGACAGCTAACAAAAACAAATTCAGCCTGTATTTTGACATCAAAACACTTATACACACAACTACACAATCACACTGGTACACTGTTCATAGTCCTGGTCTATTCTGCTGCTCTCAGTGTGAAACATCTACATTCACACACACACACACATTACATTTCTTTCTCATTCTCCTAACACATGAATGTTCCTTTAAGGTCTGTGACATTGTTCCAAAGTTCCAAATTAAATTGAAATAGTCTCAGGCGCTCATAGATTATGGATGGTCTGAACTTTAAAAAAAGCATTTGTCTTTTATTTCTCTTTGTACTTCCTAGAACATATAATAAATCTCAAACTGATAAAACTTGGCATACTAATCTTGGTCTATTTCCATCTTCCACTTGAGAACTAAAGGGATTTTGAGCCACAGATAATGTTCCTTTCTATCTCCCCTGTTCATCCATAACCTTTTGTGTTTCTCGGGGGTAGCTATTGTCTGGAATTTGCACAGGCCATTTAAGGACAAAAGAAGCAGCCTAGACATGCAGCCCCTGCAGTACTTAAGCTTAAAAAAAATACTGCAAAGTGGAAATCAGTTTTGCACTTTATTATGAACGAAATAATCATTTCAGTTCTCTTTTTTCTTGCTGTCTTCCTTGTCCTGGTTTAAGGTACTATAGGTAAAGCAAAGAGGTTTCTGCATCTGCATGATTATTTATGTTAGAAACTTTCATGGTGTGTTTCAGGTGACATTTCTACTCTTTTTTTATAATGGAACTTGCGAGCTATCCCGCCGCCAACTCATCAGGATTAGCCGTTGTTCTATTTCCCACTGTCAGCGCACATTAACTGTCCAGAAAGGAAGCTATTTTAAGCCCCCCCAAATTAAATGAGAAAAAACATTTTGTCTGTCATTTCACAACAGCAGGACATTTGTCAGAGCCTTCCAAAACTTTTACAAATGAATACGCTGTTTAAAAAATAAAGCACTGTCTGATCCGACACAGCTATGGTTAAGGTTTGGTTAAGTTTAGGCACAACAACTTACGGTTCATGATTCTGGTTTAAAATGAGTACGTGGTTGTGGTTATGGAACGATCACGGTCAATGTTAAAAGAAACCAAAGCTGACTGTCGACCGTAAATAAGAAGCATAGCCATTCAACCAACCACCTTGGTCCCTCCGTATGGGAAATTTGTGTCTCTACAACATCGTCACACTCAACTCAACTTTCCAAAATTGACGATCCGACAAGCACACGTACTTCACGCAGCAATTGCGTGGGTGTGTGGAAGTAAAAAAGTAGGAAGGTTTGAACTTGTTTCTCAGCCTCTCTTTTTTAATTATTAATACAAATCCTTTAATACTTTTCAAATGTGCAAAACGTGCGCAACACAACGAATGTCATTGATTGTAACTGCTTGGTTTCGATCATACCCCTGGCTTGAAGCCTCTTATTTCCTTTCCCTTGCATCATCCTTTCATTTCTCCACCTGTCCGTCCATCTGGGTGTGGGGCAAAATGCAGCAGGGTTAGACCATGCCTCCTCCCAATTTTTTTTTTTCCAGTGTTTTCATACAAATTTGTACTCTACACACACAGCCAAAACATAAATGTACTCAAACACACGGCCAGACATCCTCAACCACACATCCAACCGCTCATGTTCACTTGTGTCATTTCAGTCACACAATCGAGGCAGGCCATCTGATGTTAGCCCCCCACGGAGGCCGTGCACACCAAAGGTTTTACTTCTTCATCTCGTCACAGCGCCGCCGCAGGTGTTTCTGTTGGAATGCCAACGAGCTGGCCCACTTGGCCGTAGAAAATGAGGAGGCACAACAAATGCACACGGCGAAATTATCCTCTTTCATTAATGCCTCCATGTTATTTCAATTTCCTCCTGTAAAGAGGTTTTATAGGAATAATTATTGGGGCAAATAGTCCTGCCGATCTACGAGGAAATAATTGGCTTTTAGCTGCAGAGAGAGATTTCCTTGGCTGCCTGAACACAGAGACAGCTCTGGAGTTGCTTGGCATGCTTACAGCATTAGCAGGGGACCGGCAGTGTGCAGAGGCCCCAATGACAGGGAGAAATAATTATGAACGGAAGCAATGTTCAAGCCAAGAAGCCAATTTGTAAATGTCTCTTGGTTGCCGCTGCTCTTGTGTGTGCCCGTGTGCTCTCGTGAGCGGGTGAGCGTTGTGTTACGTTTGTGTTCGTGCGGGTGTTTTTATCAGTGACCGCTGTTCAGGCAGATGCTGCGGCGACTCCCCACTTGTCACCCCTTTTCTGTGACCTTCAGTTGCCGAGCTTGATATAGTGTAAACACAGAAGATACAGCGCTGGATTTGACAAACATTAGACTCAAAACAGTTACGTGAAAAAAATAACCGGAGAAAAAAAAAAAAACAATCTAATGAAATGGTTAAATCCTGTATGGGTGGTACTTTTTTTTTCTACAGGCTATGTAATGTATACCAATTATCACAATTTCAGATCAAGAATAAACACATTTTGGGCAAGCACTTAGGCATTTTAGAATAAATCCTGCAGCAGTTACATTTCACAACTGACAACCAACTTGAGCATTAGGTACTGATAAATAAGAGTTATATGTCGAACAGCTATTCATTTTTTGGGGAAAAAACGAAACAAACCACCGTGTGTAACTCCAACAGCATCTGCTAAGGCTTTCAAAAATTCTCGCCCTACACAACTCAAGGATGTTTAATAAGAGCCCCCTCGCCCGCTTGGCCCTCTTCTAGGTAAAGTCATCTCTCTCGCTCTCTCAGCCTCAGGGCTCACCTTGCCAGACGTGGAGGTGTCACCTGGTACGGCAGACGGTGTCCCCCCCCGTCCCCACACCTGTCACTCCTGCCACGGTGTCCTCTCACTCTGGTCATCAGCGCTATCAGGGGGCTCCGTCTATGACAAGCAGCCTGCACGGAGGCGACTGGCCCCCAAACCAGCTTGGACAACGATCAAACACATTGATATCACCTCCCAGGGTACAGTGAGTCTCTTTTAAAACAAAGAGAGGCTTTCTTTTCATGTAGTTGTACTCGAAAGTCAGTGACTTTGCACTGCGCCGGCTCAACAGAGTGGAATTTCTGTGAGAATCTGCTGGAAAAAAAAAGGCAGATTTTGTGGCGGAAGGGGGATGGGGGTTGGGGAGCAGGGATGCAGGCTGGGGAGAAAATGAATATGTATGTGCATATTTATCCGGAAAATGATTACTTGCTGGAGCATTCATTAATCGTTTTTCATAATTCATTCTGTGCATATTCTCCTTTTTTATTGAATTTAAACAAACCCATTAACGGGGATTAACTTCCCTGAATAAGACTTTGGTTCTCTTCCCAATTGCTTCCAAAAAGGGCCCCTTGTTCCGTCAAGTGGAATTACTTGCGTGCGTCTGCAATCTCCTCGGAAAAGAATTATAGAACACAAGGGTGTGCTACACCGTCCCTCCTTCCCATTTTTGCCACTCTCCCTCAAGTCAATTTATAATCACTTTTCAAAGGATACATCCTCTTATTGTTCCATTTTTTTTTTTAGCAGACGGATGTGGAAAATGTTTTTGCAGTAATTACAGCATTATTGCATGTTGTTTTTTATAACTGGTAATTTGTGTTTGACCATCATCACCATCTCTCCCATGGTTGTTGTCAAGTTATTTTCCTGGCCTTTGTTGCTGCTCATTACATGGCACTAATTATAGCCTGAAGAGAATTGCTTTTTATGGACCCTGACCTCTTGCTTCTACTCGAGGCCATGAAGAGGATAAAAAAGGGGCAAGAAATGAATGAAATAGCTAAAGGAGGGTATAGGGAGCTTTGTAGCTGATTAACCATAAGGCGTACATTAATGATAATTGGATGAGAAGATGTGAGTGAAGCCGTGAGCAAGAAATGCACTCCTGTTTTTTTTTTTTCTTTTCTTTCTGCGGTACACTCAAGATTCTGTTCATCACTGCTCTTTTTTTCTTCTCTTCCTCTGAAAAATAAGAGCCAACAAAGACTGCCATCAAGTCTGGGTGGAGGATGTGACTACCTTGGGGGGGGGGGACAACACAGAAAGGCTGCATTGAATCCCACTGTGTAATGCTGCCCCAGATCTGTAATTACAGTACATTGCTTATTACAATTCATTTGCATTTTCAGTTAATTTCAAAATGTATTCTTTTGTTAGATAATAATGTGCATGCATTATAGTCTTCTTTGTACAGCACGATAATGGCCTTAGGATGCTATACATGCACTTCTTTGAATGGTGAAGAAAACCCAACTTCATCACATATAGCATGTAAATACTTTCCACGCTTGAATGGTTTAATGAATGAGGTAAAAATCAAAATCAGATCATCATCATCATCATTTTTAGACTACAAAACCATAGATTTTTTTCTTCTGTTTCCACCGAGTAAGGGAAATGCCACCTTAAGGAGGTGGTTTATTTCTAAACTTTGCTGTATTTTTCACCTGGGAACACTAAATATCTAAATAGCAATTGCCAACCAAGTAGGCAATGTGTCGCCCAAGGGTAAACATGGCCACCAGCATTATTGTTCAGAGTGATGAGTCCCCCAAGCAGGTGCGCCTCTAGTCACCAAGCTGAAATGAGTACACCAATAAAGCCGCTCTGTGCCTGCACCAACCCAGAGATTGCACTCAGGTGCTTACTCACATGTGCAAAGGCACCCTCATAGCAAATTTGCACACGCGTGTACAAACACACCTATGCAGAACACGCAGTCATGGCTTTAGCTTCAAAGTGTTTACCGATTGTGTACCAGATGAGATTTACTTGCCCCGCTGGCACAGCTTGAGAACAACATGTAAACGATGCCAGCCAAGACAATTAGCTTTGATTCAGACATGAGACAGGAGGCCAAATAGCAGACAGGATGGATGGTTGCCGTGACAATTTCCAACGTTAGTGCATCAAATGCTGTCCCAACTAAGACAAAACAAAGTAAAAGACAGCACTGACTAGGTCGTTGGTGAAAGAATGCAAGGCATGAGAAAATAAGGCGGAAAAAATTGTAACTAGCGTCGGCAAAGGAGCGTCTCTGTGCACCCATTCCTTCATCACTCAATTCTCTACCTCTCTTCCTGCTTTCTCCATTCCCCCCGGAGCCTTTTGGTGAAAAAGTGTCAAATGATCATGCTTCTGTGAGCACCATCTGGCAGCTGGTGCACTTATAGCACCTATCACATCTCTCACTTTCCTGCCAACCTACTACGGTACAGTAGTACACTTAACCCTTTGTTCCGCAGGATGGAAGTCAATAGGAGCCACCCGCAATGGCTCCCCTCTTCATTTGACCATGACAAAACTGCAACCTTAGGCCACAACCGAAGCAAATGTGAAATAGAAACGCAATGGAAATGGCATGCATGTAAAATGCAAGCAGTTTTCCATACGACATACGACAGCAGGGCACAGTAAAGTTGGTTACCTTACTGAGAAGTTGTCTGGTGCTTGCAACTCCCTATCTAACAGCTGCTCCTTCTTGTGCATTTACCCCAATGCCATATTTAAAGCTGATCCACTGACAAAAATGCCAGAAAATGACAATTGTTTTGTTTTGTAGGTGCATACTTGATGTATGATTGCAGTAAGCGTTAACCACTGTGAAGCAGGAGCAGGAGTATTAGCAGTATGTAATATATCTCTGCTACGATGTAAAGAGGGTGAACAGTAGTGAGGCTGGTATCATTGTGATAAAGTTACACTGGATTACATGCACACATTGTTTCATGGAAAGAATTTGCGTCAAATGCAGGAATTGCAGACTCCACCACTAACATTAAAAGCTTCTATACAGAGAGGTAATTAGTGCATTCAAAGGCAGGGTAGGCAATTTATCTTACAAGCCTTTTTTGTTACGTTTGCTGAAATTCCCAACAGCAATCAATAAGTCAAATGCTCTGACACTGAAAAGAGGCAATCCGGTATCTCTGGCTGTTGCAGGCCTGTCATAAGCCTGTCCAATCGTTTCATTCAGCCGTCGCATTGGTTTTCTTGGTCTACCTGCCGGTCTTCCTGCATACGTACCTGTGTGCACGCTGCCCCTGTCTTCTCGATATCTCATGTTCAATCAAACTCAATTTTCAATAAAATGTCCTAATACAAACCAATAGTTTGACAGCCTAAGCACTAACAATAGCCATGTTCGCCGTTTTACGTTATTTATGATAATGTTCGACATGAGGTAGTTGGATACGGTTAACAATGACAACGGTGAGCCGTGCTCCTCTCCCCAATGGTCTCTCACTTATATAAAATATGTATGTATGTATATACAGTATGTCTGTGCAAGAAAAAGTTGGGGAGAGGAGCGCAGCGCATCTTTGTATATGTACATTGTTACGACATATGTCTCTGCTCTCTCGTGGAATCATACTCCCGCAGTAGTCAGGCAGTGCTGTTTATGGGGAGCGGCTTTGGGGGGAGGCCTGAAGGAAAGGGTGGGATTGTTAAGGTTGGATACTTTCAAAATCTAGCTTCTCTTGCTGGTTTCTCCAGAGTTACCTACCCCAGCTCTAAATACATTAACTGGCTATTGTAGAATCCAAAAAAAACGTATTTACTTTTCAGAAAAAATTATAAGGATTGTACCTTTAGGCTTCAATGAATGGAATAGGGATAATCAATCAATGATAATGGTGGACATGATGGCATGAAAACAGAAATATTGAATTTTTTTGGAATGCTTGGAGTACGAATTACATTACAGAGAGCAATCAGTGTCACTACAGGCCACACACACACACACACACACACACACACACACTTCTAGGACTCTGTCTCTCATATTTTAAATTATATTTGCATGTGATTGCAATTTCTCTATGTACACTTTTTGTTGTTAACAGGATGTCACAGAATATTTACATCACCCCATCAAGTGACCTACAAACTGCAAAAAGCAAGGCGACGGCACTGAATTTCCAGTGTGGAGATGGACTTGATTTTCACTGCATATTGTATCAGGCAAAGTGTGTTGTGAACTTGGTAATCTGGTTCTCTGTGGCACCCCATGCCAAAAGCAATTGGAGCAAGGCCGAAATGGATTGTGTTAGCAGACACAGATAAGATAAATAAGTCTGTGGCAATATGGCATCCAAATATGTATGTAACATTGTGTATTAATGAGTACAACATCGTATTGAATGCATTTGTGGGTGACAAACAAATGGCCCAATACAATGCATTTGGCAAACATCCCCACAGGGGTTTAGTTTTTATACAGCTAACAGGCCAATAGTAATGTATGGGTCACATTTTATCAGTGGTGTTAATTTATTATATATATATATATATATATATATATATATATAAAAAATTTGTTTAATGGAAGTCAAGGGTGCATCAGCTCTCATCTCATCACGACTAAATCCACCTTGAAATTACAATTTTATTTCTGTCAAACTCTTTGATGCAATGGCCTTTTACCAGTTTTGGCTTTTTCTTCCTAATCTTATTTCCCATCTTTTTGAGTTCTTCAGATAGTGAGAACATATGGTACTTCTGCTTTGGGCAGTAACACAAATTTTATTAAAAACTTGAACATATTTTGTCATTTTGTACACGAAAAAAAGATTCCCAATTATCTATTTCCTTGAAATAGCATGTGTCCCGTCAAAGTCACCCAAGTTTTTCTCACCTGCCGTTTGCAAATTGTTGAGGATAAAATCAGTTAAATGCCAAATATGTAACTCCTGAGGTTCAGCTAATGTTATGATGAGACTATTCTATCTGGCACACTCGCCATTTAAACTACTAAGAGTAGAGAAGCAGCAGAAGAAATATATAAATAACAAAAGTGTTTTCTGACACAATTTTGGCAGTTGCGGAGGAATTTGCTAGGCTGACAGGTGGGAGGTGAATAAGCAAAATCTGGAAAAATGAGGGATGGAAATGGTGGGTACGGATGTAGAAATGAAGGGACGTGGGACAGGGCGAGAAAGAACAAGAGGCAGAGAGAGATTGGCAAGAGCGAACAAGCCAGAGAAATGAAGGGAGAAAGAGGGTGCAGATGCAGAGACAAAAATACTACAGCTCTCTCTTTCAGACCCAAGACAAAGCTTAACTTTCATGGTAATCCATCCAAAAGTTGTTGAGCTATTTCAGTCAGGAGTGGACTGACAGACAGACGTCGCCATCCATAGAGCCCCGCTGCTATCTGACTAAAAAAAGTCACCTAGATACATATTACACACAGTGTTTGGTGCCCCTGAACGGGAATGTCACCACAGACACCTGATTTAAAACTCAGGTATATTGCAAAAATACAGAGAGACTTACATGGCGTATAGGCTTAATTACCATTGGTGAGGGCTTGAATGTAACGGACGGTCACTAATATGTAGAAGTCCCGCACTCCATCTTTAAATAATGACCACATTAACCTTTTAGTCTTTCTGAACTATTTAGATGCACAACTAACACATGGACCATCTGGAATTGATGGTGTTTCTAATTTCTAAATTACCTCCGGTGGTGTCAGTGGCACCCTGAGTGCTCTCTTGTTGTGTAGAACCCAAGAGTGCTGCACTGGGTTGTTGTACCTTTGTACCTTATGGGTGCCAAGTGCTCCATCCTCGGACTACTAATGCAAGCTTACATCAAAACCTGCCTCACAAGCTAGCAAATGCCATCTGTGTGAAAGAAAATTTTAAGTTTCCACAAAGACACTTAATGGTAAAATCAAACATACGCTGAAGCACTATTTGAACAAAGGTAACGAGCCATAGCCAACACATCTGACATTACAGCAAGAAAAAAGAAGCGGCATTAGCTGAAGGCTACTGCTAAAATGAGTTAAAATCACTGACGTGTCTGAATATGTTTTCGAGAGCGTTATGAATTTGAAGTTCAGATCCGATGATTGCTTCCGCTCACATTCTGTACATGTTATTTTTTCTCATAGGCGAAGGGCTTTGAAATCTCTGGCTGTAGATAAAGTGGGAGCCATGCAGTGGCCACCCCATAATAATAATAATAATAATAATACGTTTATTTAAGTAGCAACTTTCAAGACCAGATGTGAAGTGCTTCACAATGATAAAAAAAAGCAACTTAGAGACAAAGCAACAGACATTAAGTACAGACAAAACACGTGGCAAAGCCAAAATCAGGGGCTTTCAGCAGCAATTTGGACTACTTGGATGACATTTGCTTGTATGTCATTTATATTTAAAAATATATTCCAAAAGCCTAAGCAATCTTTGAAAATCATTTCTAAAAAAGTTATCAAAGTCAAATGGAAACTTAAACACTCAAACACACAAGTTATGAATTCTAAAAGTTTCAAACAGAACATTTATAGTGTATTGTAGCTGTCCAGTATAAACCTTGTATCTCAACATTTGGAGATGGAGAGTACGTGATATTCACTTGTTATTCATTCATTCATTCATTCTCATGTTAAAATACATTTGTAGTTGTCTCAAAATTGCTTCTTAGCACTGCATACATTAAAAGTCTTAAAATATTGGGATTCTCCTTTACCGTATTGAATGTGATCTTGCACTGAATGTTATAGATTAATGCCTCCCATCCTAACAGACAAGTTACAGTCAGTTCGCGCTGCAAAATTATCAGTCCTCTCACAAGCACCCTTTTCCCTCCACAATCTCTATCCTGTGTAATCGACGGGAGCCCGGCTAATGAGTATTTTACTGGAGCCGTCTTCGCTGTAATTTCAATCAAGACTTTAGTGGGACAAATCAATAGGACAGGGTCTAAATGACAGACTGTACTGCTGACTCTGTTCCATATCTGTCACATGGCCGATGTATTACACACAGCTCTTGGAAGCTTTCTAATCACCCAGGCGTGTGTGCTCACGCAGGCGCACACAAACAATCATTGTCAATAACATCATGCCTTGAGACTAAAATATAATTAGAAATACCTTTTTTTTTTTTTTTTTTTTTTTAAACTGGCACCGTTTACACATGCACCAACACAAATTAAATTATTCTTAAAGTAATTATATTTTAATGCTGTTCACATAGAGATAAGATGTACCTAAAACTAAATAAACACCAAACATGGGCCATATCATTTCAGCAGTGCATTTGCATCATTTTATCAGCACACTGATCTTCTTTGGCATTTCAGTTTATAATTTCACCATTGTGGTCAGCTCTTGGACCTGTGCAGACACGTTGTTAGTGAGAATTCCCTTGTCGTCGCCTGTCTTTGCAGTTTGTCTTTGCATTCTGTGGATCGACGACACCAACAAGCCCTCGTGAGTCAGACCCCGAGATTTTCTAGCAGTTGAGGCCAAGTGGAACGTTGTTTGTCTGGGCCCGCAGCCAAGTCTTCCATTAGGCCTTTGGCCCAGGTGAACAGTAATTAAACAAGGCTGTGCTGAGTTGGCACTCCACATCTACAGTGCCTCTGCATTCACATTATTTTTGTTTATGTTGCTCTCCAGAGATCTCAAACATATGTCTGATTTTGTATCTATCTTTCATGGTGCACAGTTTTAGAGCAGGGGTTTTCGAACTGTGAGGCCCACCACCCAAAGGGGGCTCGGGGGATCAGTGTGTGTGTGTGTGTGTGTGTGGGGGGGGGGGGGGGGTTACTGAGTGAGATGAAAGAGACAGTTGAATGGGCGGTGGTCTGAAACAACAGGGAGTTAATTGTCGTAGTTTGGCCGGGTGATTTGGCCAGAACACCAACACAGTCAGTGGTTGGAAATGCAGCATTGGCTGTGGGGGCACCTAAGCCCTAAGCCCTAACCCTTAGCGCCTTGATTGCCACAATTTGCATTGTAACTAGGCCAAATCAGAAAATAAAGACATGGTAGACATATTTGTAGATTCAGTGTGACTTACTCGCCCCAAGGATATCATTTATCTCCAATGTCCATCGCAAATAAATTAAAAAAAAAATCCACTTAGAAATCATGGAATAAAGTCTCTCCTTTAAACTCTAAAATCTTGCCCAAGGCCAGAATACATGGGACATGAACGTGTCTGCAGCAGAGCGCGTCCATTATAATCAACTGAAGCTGCTACACTGACACGAGATGGCTCATCTCTATTTTTACGCAACTGGTCTATTTTTATTTCTCTACGCGTGCCTACACGGGCTTCCAACAGGTAAAAACTACATAAAACTGTGTAAATACAAATACAAACAAATATAAATCAGTTTAAAAATTATTAAAATAAATACGTCATTGTACCAGAGGCAATGAAATACAGCTGAGCAACATTGTGGATCTTTTTACATTTCACATTAAAATAAATCAATCAAATCAGTGTCTACCCATGGTCCAGCAGTAAAAATGATCCAGTGAATTAATTCAGTACCAGTTAATACCCTACTATACGCTTCCAAACCCTGCATAACCAAATGCATTATCACTTGGCAAAACTCACTATGCACACAGTGAAGCTGGCAAAGAAACGACACACTAGAAAGACAGTCTGTGTAGCAGGTAGAAGAACCCTGATCCGCCTCGCCCACGTGACGTGTTGCATCCATGCCCCATGTGTTTCAGCTAAAAGAATCATCATATTTTAAAATTTCCTTCATGATCAAAGTAATGGAGTGAGAGTTGTCCGTACATCTATAGATACACTGCAAACAGGAACTGCTAATAACTGATTCAGGATTTTTAATGGTGCCAGATTGCCAAAATGTAAACAAATATAAGCTAAAGAAAATCTGTAAAAGTTGTAGCCGACTGTTAACTCACTGACTCAATGGCACATTTTATGTCCTGTTTAAATCCCCCCAAAGCACCAAGTCGATTCTGTCCGAGGGGGGGGGCCAACAATGTCCGACTTTGAGAGCCCCCCAGTTTCCGACAGATTCACAATGAAAAGGCTAAAGATATATTGATGTGATTAATAATCGATGTCGAGGACAGCACTGAGCAACAACAGCATCTGTCAGTCATCCATGTTTAAAGGCCACAAATTCTTCCACTTAGGGTAGGAAAAAAAAAAAAAGCGTGAGGTAAAGAGTAAGCCCAAGCAGGGGTGGATGGAGAGATTAGGGGCTGAGAGCAGGCCTTTTTTTTTTTGTTGTTTGATTCTACTTCACTCTCCCTCCTGTATGCCTGGAATCTGCTATCAGTAGCAGGAGGGGAGGAAGGGAGGGAGAATGATGGGAGGTAAGGTCTAAAGATGAGACAGAACGAGGTATCTGCTGGAGAGAGGAGTATTTCAACAGGAGGAGGAAGGATAACAACTGAGAAAGCACATAAACAAACAATAAAAGAGATGAGACGGACACTGCAAAGACAAAAGGAGGAGGGGAGGGATGGCAGGAGATGCTTCCCCACAAATCCCCTCTTTTCACATATCCTGCTCTCCCTCTCTGCTTTCAGCCACGTGACCATCGGTTAGCGAGGAGCCCCATGTTGGGAGACGGAGGGAAAGACAGAGAGCGACTTAGAGAGAGGGATGGTGCTGAGGCTGCATTCACAGAAGATTACAGTGCAGGCTCGCTGATCAGGCTCTCCACCATTTTCTTTCCACTGCACAGAGATGAGCCTGTCTCCCTTTGATCACGCTCACAACCCGTCGGATCGCACAGGTAGAGAAAATAATGACGACCCCCCCTCCACCACACACATGCACACGCGTCATTGTAACCAAGCCGGGAAATCAGATTGTGCGCACGCAGTGGTGGTGCTTTCAGGGGACAATATTCATATCTTATCTAGGTTTATAAGTGGGGGGGGGGGGGTTGACGATAGGACACTGCGATTGAACTTGAGCGCACGTGGTTGTGATTGTGTGTGTGTGTGAGTAGCTCATGAGGAAACAGAGCGATATTCAGATCCCTCGGTTCATTCCCAGCAGGGATGAGGATCGATAGCTCTTTATGAAGGAACTTAGTGAACTAATTAGGTAACTGAATGGCTGCGCATTTTTAATGAGCTGACTGTGTGCACAATGTGAATTAAGTAGTGGATACGCAACGGCGAACTGAAGGTGACTTAATTCACCAAAACCGCCTGAATCCACCGCTTGGGCCCGCTCAGTCACGTGCATGCACACTAACGTGAGCTCAGGTGCGTGCAGATGTTGTGCTCGTTAGGGTCTTGATTTCTATCAGACTGGATTATTTAGGTTTGGTGACACGAGTAACAAGTTAAGCATGAAACATCAAAACCTTAAGGCTGGAAAATGGATACTAGGGGGTTATGAGACAGGAATTACAATTAAGGCTAATCTCTGTATTACTTTCTGCACTCCAGGCAAAACTGTTCCAGTGCATCTGTGTTTGTGTGTTCTAATGAATCTCTATAAAGACGGGAGTAATATCTGCTTCCCAACATTTAATTTGTGAGCAATACAGTAGATTAGCTTGCTCTTTCTCAGGTCTGATATTACATTAGAACCTTATAGTCCTTGAGGTTAAGCTATATTTTTCATTTGATGAATGTTTTATGCCAGGAGTGCTGGGGCGCATTACTCCTGCTCTCGACAACCACGCAACAGAGAACTGAATACCTTAGTTCCAGTTCTTTTTTTTTTCAAAAGGATCTAATAAAAGGGAATTTCATGGGGCATGGTGTGGCTGAGTAGCCCCAAGTTGTGTTTCCCACAGGCTTCACGCCTAACGGGGCTCTATGGGCTCAACCTCCAATTCTTGTGGAGCCACACACTGAAAATGTGCATAATGCATGTTGTTTGCACTTGGTTAAACTGGCCCTTTACGTTTTAAATGTAAAGTGGCCTTCATGTGTCAGCCAAAGCAAAAAGTTCCCAAACTTTTTATGTTATAACTCATCAGAGAAGCACCCCTCTAATACCCCCTTCATCGACACGACTTATTTTGTTCTTAATGTGTTTATTTGATCAAACTTTAAACTGGATGGATGTATTTTCCTCTTTTTATTTTTTAAAAGTAATTGCTAGTTTTTTTTTTCAAATTAACTGAGTTACTCATTGTAACCCGAGGCATCTGCAAAAGTAAAGTTGGTTGGGATTTAATGGCGTAAGCTGCAGTGCATACAGTAGGATGAAAAGCTTATCATCAAAGGTTGAGATGCACTTTCCTCTTTGCTTTGATTACAAAACAAAAAGCTAATGCAACTGGCCTTCATCAAATTTCTATCCCTGAATCTACATACTGATGTTAGTACAGTGGGTAGTATTAGTATAAAGGCAAAATGGAGCCATTTCATAAGTAAAATACAATGTTTCATGTGGTCTTTGCAGCATAAGGAATTGTGGCTTTGCCAAACCAGTGCACATTATGGTCAATTTGTTGCCAGTAAAGCCTTGCAACTTGTCCCATTGAACACATGAATACCCTCAGCTTACAAGCCATGATAATCACTCTAGCACTTTTACTGAAAGATGCTACAAACACAAGCTGATTTGCATTTAAGGTAGCAAATTGCCAAACTGGATGGGGTGTAGCTGTGGATAAATCAGATAATTTGTCAGTGAAAATGACCACTCTGTGGTGGAACTGTCATTTTTATTAAAGAAGGTACAGCTGGGCATTCATCAGTGTCAGTTAGGGCTGTTCATGGCAACACTCATAAACTCTCTTAATGCACCATTTACAGTAATTCCATCTGCCTGCCTGCTGCATTACATTTCCACGATGAGCTCTCCGGCAAAGGCAGGCTGCAATTAGGCCTATAACTTGTGGCAGGCACACACTCAACATACTTCTCCCTCTCCTCCACAGCTCAAGAAATGGCCAGTAATTATTGTCGGGGAGGATATTAGAGGGACTTTAGGAAGGTGTCCTTTCCCTTCCAACAATGTGAGCCTTATGGATCATGTATGCACAATTAAACAAGGAATGGTCATCCCATTGCTTGCGGTCTCTTAGCATAGGCCCCTTGCATCACCGAAGTGCTGCCAGGTTTGACTAATTGTCAGTTGAGGATGGCTTAATTTCTTTCCACTAAAGAAAAGAAGAGCTGTTGAGTTCTAAAACACTGGGCATAAAAAAATAAAAAAAAATAAAAACTTTTCTGCTTCTTAACCATGATAGCAGAAAATGTCTTAATAACTATTGGATGGATTGCCATTCAATTCTGTACAGACATTCATGGTCCCCGGAGGATGAACCCTACTGACTTTGGGAATCCCCTGACTTTTCTGTATTGCGCCACCAGCAGGTTGGCTTTTTTGGTTCTAAAGAAATTCATTAATCCTTGACTTGTTGTGTGCTATGGCGTTATACACTCACTGTTGTGATGGAATTAGCAATTCTGATGCCCATTTCATAATAAGCTGGAATGAAAAACAAATAACAAGCTTCCTGCAAAACAGAAATCCGTCCAAGCCGACTCCTATCATCAGGCTTTTGCAGAGAGATCTTGCAGATATGGAGTGATTGAAGGGTTCCAGTCGCTTGGCAGGATTACTGGTTGTGAGATGACAGCAAGATTTAATAGACCTCCGAAGCAAGAGGCAATTCACCCACTGAGGGAGATGGAGAGAGAGACAGAGCCCTTTGCCCCTCCCATTGACCCGCTCCTGCCCTCCCACAGACCTTTTACCCTTCATCTTGAATCAGCCACGTCTATGTGTCTATGAGTAAAATCCCTCCTACAAATTTTTGAACCTATTGCTTTTTCATATTATATCTGAATCGTCAAAATCTGCTAAATTCCTAAACCCCCGCTGACCCTAAAAACCTTTGCCCTGTCAAGATTGAATATCCTCCTCATTTTGGAATCACCCTCTCAACCTCTTGGAAACCCTCTTTTTGGAAAACAACAATAAAAGCAAGGCTGTTTTTCTGTGTAAAAATAGTAATAGACATAAGGCCTTCATTTAATATGTTCATAAATGATATCAGCTCTCACTGATCAGCTCATTCCTGACAATTCCCACAGTAACCCTCTATTTCAAGCCATCAATCTAAGCTTAATCTTCACCTCTGACCTTAATCTTTTTAACCCCGCCTCACTTTTCTTCAGTCTTTCCATCCATCCTCTATTCTTTAGCCTCCATGTGTGTTTTATATATATATATATCCACAGTGCCTGATAAAAAGTAGAAGGCAGCAGCAGATGTGCAACTTTACAATATATCTGCTTCTTTGATAAAAAGCCAAAAAGGTACAAGCCTCTGTATACAAAAACGTAAGAAGGGAGAGAAGTCAATTACAGCTCCCAAATATGGCTCAGTAAGAAACATCCAGCTATTAGGCAAAAAATAATGTGGCGTGCAAAAGTGAAAGCTATTTTTGATGGCTGATGGATGCAGCCAGCCAGAAATATGACAGCCGCATTCTTAATCCCACCAAAGAAGGCCTCCTTGGTTGACCAGTTTGCGGAAATAGCCGTCAGTGGGTTCAACACCAGATCTCTTTGAATTGCTTTATAGGTCTGAGATGTGGGCAGTGATTCAGAGGTCTGGAGCAAAGGTAATGGACTTTTTTTTCCCCAGCTACATTAGCCTCTGCAGACATGCTGCGATTCCAACGCACTTCCAATGGGCTGGGATAGTTGAAAAAAAATGAGAAGAAGAAATGGTAAAACTCCATTATGTATTATTCTGTTCAATTTACTCCTCCACCATTCCCCACTCTGTATCACGGATGGCGGATTGTTCAAACTGTGGCAGCGAAGCCCATACCTGTATTTCCTGTGCATATCCTACTTTTCTTCTGCTGTGCCTCCGTCCCTCTGTTTCTCTCTCAGCGTTTTCCAGAAATCTCATCCACACTGCACATCTGTCTCTACGAGGCCAACATCATCCATTATTCTGAGTGACAACAGTTCATTCAAGTTGGAAACACTCAAGCACTGCAACCGATCAGCCACATGTCATTTTGTATGATCACAGAACACATGAAACCACCCATCTTTCATTACTGAGGCTGTTTGATGCTGTATTAAATGTCAGAATGCGCTACATAGTAAAACCTGTGGTCATATAGTAAAAGGAGCTACCTCTGGCTGCGTTTTTTTTATTTTTTTTCTCAACACACACACACACACACACACACACACACACACACACCGATGGGTGACATTTCAGGTATGGAAATTTGATGACATTTACAACCTCTGTGGTGTCTTATAAAATGTAAGTAATTGGATCGGGGTCAATATGACAATATTAAAATTAGTTGTGTGCTAAAGCAGCCACTTGAAACTTGAATGAAAAATTAATTTGGGGTCCAGGGCAACTGCTTGAATCTTATTTTTTTAAACACTCAACACAATCTTGATGTTTGTTCAAAGAATATTAAGAAACCAACGGTGAGCATGTTATTAATTCCATTTTTTTTGAGCCTATCAATATGATATTTGCCCAAAATCTTCAATTCAGGATTTTCTTTTTTAAATAGTTGTAAACTTTTAAAGATGTGTACCTTTTTGTGTACAAAAAGAATCTCTATGGACATCCTTAACATTTTTATTTTCATAAATAAATCTTTTTTTATCTGCAGACATATTCTTTTAAATATTTATTTTCTAGTCTTGAAAGCACTCTAAATAACAGCTACCTTCGCAACAGCATTTTTTGTTGTTGTTAATGCCTTGCCTAGATAAGAGTTTACAAATCCACAAAATAAAAACTAATCAAACTTCTTTTAATTACTAATCCATTTTAACACAGCATACCTGCAATTAGAGTGAAACTATGACAGCCAATTTCCGACGGTGTTAAGAAACACAGCCTGAATTTCATTTTCTCAATCAGATAAAACTTCAAACATTAGGAGCCTGCTATATCCTCTGGGAGAGGCAGAGATAGGGATCCAGTGAAGGTTTCACATATCTCTCCTGGGAGAAAATATGTGCACAGCTAAATAAATAAATAAGATCTGAAACAAATAAGATTGCACTGCTGGGCAAAACATGGTACAGCCACAATGCGGTGTATGCTATCATCTCAGTTAATTAGCAGACTCATTAAATATGTGAGCATGTTGATGTTGGATTCATAACAGATAGAACCTTTTTTGTAAATTGTCTAAAATGGCAAGGGTGTGATATCTTATTAATTAATCTTGCGCTCAGCATTACCAAATACCCTCAAGCCAAATGCATCTGAATCAAAGTGAGCAGGCTGTGTAGTTGATGAATTAGTTAAATTGTAAGATAAATATTTTTTGATGAGTGGTTTGATGTTATTTCTCACATGTTCGGGCAGACTCAGAAGAAAGGAGTTAGTCTATACACACACATAGCTTTCCCAGGCTTTTAAAACTTGATGATACAAATGTATTTATTAATATGGATTTTCCCCCTTAAGATGAAAACGTTTGAGGGGTCCTAACATACTATACGAACAAGCATGAATAACCCCAAAAACAAAGATAATGAAGTAATAAGAAAGAGAAAAACAAAACTACAATCAACACTAGGTGGCAACAGAGAGGCCGTGAACAAATTCTTGCCCAGCCAACAAAGAATAAAGAATACAAAATATACAGCGAGAGTGAAGATACGCAAATTGCGTGAATTTCGCATTGTTGCAAATAGAATTTTGTGTCCATTCGTGCCTTTCCATTGACTTTGTATTTAATCCCCGCTGTGCAAAAGATTCTGTGTGTGAACACACCATTAAACAAACTTTTTCAAAACCTTTGACTGCAGGAATGGAGAAGTTGTATGGTGTAAAATGCCTCAATTGCTATATTAAAAAGGAATACGGTACCAAGCATGAGGATAGTTGAAATGTACACATTTAAAGATAAGTTGCAGCCAAGGGAAAGAAAAAGGTCGGTGACAAGATGAAAAATTATTGAAACTGTCTATAGAAAATCGTGAATTATTATATTGCTATCTCTTATTTCATTAAAATGACATGTATCTGTCATGTTTATTATGGCTTTTATACTGTTCCAGAGTTGTTTATTTTTAAAATTATTAGGGAGACATTCTTTATAATAGTTTGATTTAGCATTGTTGATCAAGGGCTTGGAGATATTTCTTAGTTGCCTGCATGTTTCCCAATCAGCATTTGTGGCATAGATCCGCACTGAAATAAAAATCTTGACTTCAAGCAGCTAAACTGCTGTGTTCCTTTTGTTCATTTTCCATTTAAACCATTTCAGTGTCTCTCACGAGCACCAAAAAACCATCTCCAAGTGAGGCCAGGGCAAAGCAGTAGTTACTAAAAATCTTTTGCCTGAATCAGTTGTAAACAAATTATTTCAAATCTGGTGGTGACCTTGTGGAATTTCAATTAACAATATGAAAAGCATGAGGCTTTTAAAGAAATACGTTTGAGAACTAATAGAATATTCACAAGGACACAGAAATAAACAATATTCTGTGTAAAATAAATAATCTTCATACACATTTCCTGTAACACTGTAACCTGCAAAAGCAGATGAAAGGTGTCTGCCACTTAAAGGAACAGTAGCATCTGTCAGGCCAGACCTGAATATAATCAACCAGACATTTGTGTGTGGACGGTGATGAAGGAAATCACAAGATTCATAAAATTTCAGGTGGCCAAGCTTGTGCAGTAGATTCAAATAAAAATGCCCGAGGCGCCTGTTGTTCCATAGAAATAGACTTTAATCAGAATTGCTTATGAAAGGTTTGGTACAGTTTCTGCAGTGCTAATGAGTGGTGATTTATATAATGACAGAAAGGTGTGGGTGATTAATGATCTGTCAACCATGACACTGAGAAGTGTCAGAAGAATCTAGACCACCAGCAGCGACGCTGGAAAGGTGACTCCAAGAAACGGCCCCTCGCTCCAAAGTATCCTCGTGCTGTGGGTTTAAAAATGAACTCCGGGTAGACTTAGTGTTCTGATTAATGAGGCCCTGACTCGCCTAGTTACGTGTTTTGTAGGGCCGTCACTCTGTGTTTGAAATTCAAACTAGTGTTCAAACATGGGGGAGGAATCGACCCGGAACCGTCTGTTCAAATTACCTGGCACCCTAAACAAGAAACAGTCTGGGACATAACTCAATGGAAAATATATTTATTTTTACACTTTGTTTTTTTGAATGGATTAAACAGACGAGATATAACGTGTTGATTAGTCAGCTTTGGAGTTGCTGCTCGACTTCCGACAGAGCCGGGCTAGCTGTTTTCCCCCCGCTTCCAGTGTTTGTGCTAAGCTAAGATAACCGGCTGATGGCTTTATATTTAACAGACAGACATGAGAGCAGTATCGCTCTTACGGCGCAACCTTAGCCTGTCACACAGGGAGGCAGTGGCGCCACCGCAAATGAACGGAACAATGCCAATGCTATGGCACAGTCTAAGATTAGACCTGGGCCCCAGGAAACACAGAGTGACTAAGATGTATAATTTATAATGAACACCACTTAGCTTTGTGAGCGCCATATGACCTTATTTTATTCGATCTAAGTGTCGCTTTTGTGCGTATCCTTTCAGATTCCGGGGACAAAAAGAGGCAGGTAAGAAAGCAGTTTTTCAATACTTAGTCTTTCCTGTTGAATCTTAATCAGGTTTCCCTTTTGTGACTGTTGCCAGTGTCCTTGCCTTTCTTTAAAAGGCTGTTCGTCACAGGCTGTAAAATGTCCTAACACAACTCAAGCTTATTTAACAGATTAATTAAGACATATTTAATCAGTGTACAGTTGTAGAAATGTCTATTATTTACTTCACAGTGGCAGAACAATATTCTTTCAGAACTGTAAACTGTATGCTTGTTTGTTAGATCCATGAAAGGCTGCCCAAGGATCTCTTGCTTAAACAACGGCATAGTTTTTCTTCCCCACCAGAATAAAAAAGTACATGTACTCCTCATCCTCGGTCACACCTCAACTCCTCTTCCTCAAAAGCACTTAGCTCCCTTTTTTGTTTAAAACAGAGAGCCCAATCTTTTAATCCTTTATTGGCAAACTGTCTTATTGGCACTACTTTATTACCCAGTTAGTCCTGTAGAAAAGCTCAGTGAAGGGTTAGTATATTCCCATCACTGTCACTTTATTCCAGGTGAATGGCACAAGGTCTGTCAATTTAAGTGTATTGTTAATGTAAATATATTACTATTTTACCATTCAACCTTTGGTTATGTTACCTAGTCACTGAGCTCTCTGTACTCTTAATCACCTTTTCCAATTTCCCGCATGGTGGTGTGAATGCATTATAAGGGCAAGTTGAAAATATCAAATATATGTTTCATTAATACAGAGGTATTTGTTTTATTTTTTTATGAAAGTTTTTCTGTTTTGTTCGTAGACACATATGAGCCTTTTTTGGTCCTAAACAATAAAATGAAAAAAAAAAATTCAAAATCATTGCATTCACTGCATTTTGAAGAATGTCATTGGGTCTTAAGGTTGTGAGGCTTGTTATTATCATCTGTGAAGGGGTGCTGTTTTTTATTTGGTCAGATTTAACCTGAAGTTGTTAAATATCTTTGTGAATATTCGAGACACAAGGTCCACTTAGTTAGCTACTGCCGGAGGTTTAAACAATGTGATCCATTAAACAGACTTTATTCAGTGAACAGGCAAAACATACCAGGGGATAATAAGCAGAGCCAACAAACCAGGCAAGATATAATCTTTTTTTTTTTTAAATGAATGCATAAGAAAATAAGTTATACTAGCATACAATCAACAATTAGAACTAATATCAGACCAATAACAATGTACAAAAGGTACAATTATCATCAATTTCATACTTATCAATTAATTTGGTGAAGTGGGTCTTGGAGTATGGTCCTTGCATTTAGAAAATGTACCCCAAACATTTATAGTCTCATAATAACTCTCATAATAAGTGTAAAGGAAACAAGCATAAGAAGAAAAGCATAAAACATTAACCTTTTTGTTGTCTTCCAGGTTTATACAGTATGTTTTTGTCTATCATTATTCATTAGGTTCCCTATTCATTTGTAAAGAATCTTAGATTAAAGATACATTTTGTTTGAGGTATGTGGGGACTCTCCCCTTTGTTGCACCGTGGCTGTTTCAGGACCAAGGACAGCTCCATTCATGCTCACTTTGGGAGACTGAGGGAATGTGCTGCATTTACATTTATAGAGATCTGTTTGACATTAAATGGTAGTTTTCTGTTAATTAGACTAAAAAAAAAAAGCCACATTAAATCCCCTTAGTAGGACAATAAAACACGAAAACTTCAAGTTTCAACTTATAGGCACTGTATCTCCATTCCCCCTATATGCCTGCAACCTGCTGTCACATTGATGCTGTTTTTGGAGATAATGCATCTTCATGAACATTTAGGAGGCTGTCAGCCCGACAACTCTAGTAAGACAATATATTGTTGGCATTTAATGGTCACAGAGAGAACAAATATGTTTGTTCAAGACCAATCTCAGAGATCATTTAGCTTTTTCTTCTTTCATGTCTGAGTGTACCCCTAAGCTTATGGCGCGCCCATTCTGCTGACAAATAACCCACATGAAGTCACCGTCTGCAAAACATCGAGTTTGAATGCCTGTGCCTGAAAATGTCAGGGATAGGTCAGAATTCAACCTGAATAGATGGTGCAGTGTTTTTGTTGACAGCTACCTGGTGAATTGGACTGTCAGCAGTTAAATGTTGCTCATTCTATTCCGCAGCTTCATCATAAAAGTAGACTTTTGCTACAACTTCAAATGACCTATCATGGACAGATTTCCAATACACTGCCAGAGAATCAATGCAGCAAAGTCCAAGGACTCAGAAACACCTATTCGTCATTAAAATTCTCGTACTAGCGTTGTAAAGTGTGTATTTTCAATAATTTTGCTATAGAACCACAAGACTCATGTCAGTTTCTTCTGCCTCTGGTAACATCAACTCCTTTCAAACACGTCAAGACCAAAGTATCCTGTTCCTCATTGAGACCATCTACTTTGTCCCCCTTCCTCTAACTGATGATCGGGAGGGGCGGTAAGGTAATTATACTCATCATGAGACATAATAGATGCAAGCAAGGAGTATGATTTGATGTACTCAGCCTCCATCTCTTGTCCCCATTCACTTAAGAGAAATTAATGAAGTCGAATTGAAGCACTGCACCAAATTAGCTTTTTTTTCTTTTTGTAAAAAGTTATAGCATCCGGGGCACCTTTGATTAATATTAAAAAAGGCTCTGGACCATGCAGTTTCAATTACCTAAGAGAATCAAAACGCTGAAAAGGCCTCAAATTGATTTTCTTCCATAGACAACCCCCCCGGAAATATAATAGGGGTGGAGACCTTCAAAGACATACGTACATGAATTTATGATTGGGTTTGGTGTTTAGATATTTGTGTATTTTAGTTGTTCAAGTAACTTTGTAATGTTTAATTAGCTTTGTAAAGGTAACATACACGACACTAGCACAGTTTCTGTTACAGGCTTTCAGTCGAGAAAAAAACTAATAAAAATCGATTGAATTCAACCGCTGGACACTCAAGGATCAAGTGAGGATCAACACTGTGAAGAACTGTGTGGAATAGTGGTTCTCTACCTGGGGAACCCAATGAAGGGTCATAAGAGAAATGCTGAAAAATTATATTTATCCTAAACAGAATGTTTGTTTCAGACTTTCCTCCAGGCACATTTTTGACAATTGCAAGCTCCTTAAAAGATAGGTGTTATAGCAAGGCTGTTGCATTAATTGTACAGGTCTACCTAATAAAGGAGCCACTGAGTTTATACAACCAGTGGCAAGGGTTGCAAGTATAGATGATGTCCTGACTGTCTCCTCACACATGATAAACTGGCCATATGCTTGACAACACTGAGTGAAGCAGAAATTTTAAAATGGCTTGACTATGCACTTAAGAATATTACAAAAACTGTTTGGACATCTCTTGTTATAAATGGAGAGGAAAAAAAAATCAATCCGGAAAAAACTTTTCCTTCCACAGTATCAGCTTTTCAGGAAATTAAAAAAGTCTTGATTTGTCTACCCTGCATTTAGTGCGTCCGATTGGTTTTGAAAATGTTTCAAAGCTCAAAGAGATGAGAAAGTTTCCCATCACACAGATCATGTAATCCTGCATTTGCCGTTGAACATTAAAATGACCAAGAGTTCAGAGGTTGTTATCCCAAGAGCGATGCATAAAAGGTGTAAGAGAACTCTTTCTAATATTAAATTTAAAACTACATGACCTGAAGGTTTTTTCCTGTTACTGTAAATCTGCTGAATGACAGAACCCATTATGTTTGTCTGTTTTGGGCCTTTGTGCTTTCTGGTAACGCTGTTTGCTTACATATAAAACGTGTTTATTCAGTCACTTGTGAAAAAGAAAATCTTTGCTGAACATCCCTTTATTTTGCACTGCTAACCTCAGATGTGCATGTCAGAACTGGTGCATCATGGTACCACGCATGCATGCCCATACGCCTTCACTCACACACACACACACACACACACACACACACACACATTAGACACGGAGTCAGTGACTCGCCATAAGGTGGAGCGCAGATAATAGATTTAGGCAACTGTAAGCAGATTTGGGCGTGCGCCTTACTTAAAGGCAGATCATTCGGTGGCTGTAAACAGGCTTTGGAGAAATCAAACCGTTAAATAGAAAATACATTTATTAATTCAATCCGCTTAGTTCAGGTTCAGCTCCTTTCCTTCAAATTAAGTTTGCTGGATTTCACAGGATATTAGCAGGCAAGAAGAAAAGAGGGGCATCAGGATGGCTGCCGTGTAGTCGGTGCCTTGATGTCACTTTAACCTCAGCTGAGATATCCCTCAGCCTTAAGAAACAGCAGCGATGACATAAAGCAAATAAAGAAAACTGTGGTAGGAAGATTGAATTTTCAACAGCCGGGTGTATAACCTGTATATATTGGATGTAGCAGGTAATACTAGAGAAAAGCTAGGGGATGTTTTTCCATCACAGTATAAAATGATGGCTCATGGTATAATATAAAGCATAAAGGTCATGAGGCAACAGTTAATAACTTCCTGAATGCTAAATCCTACATGAAAAGGAATAAAATATACATACATGGTCACTCTCCAGCATAACAAAACTTCAGTCCTTGTGGAATACATATGTCTATTTTGTCTATGAGTCATAAGATGCTTGCAATAACGTCAGGACATTTTTCTTTGCACTATCAAGCTGCTGTGCTCATAAAGATAGTGGACCCACAATTACTTACCTAATTTGACCAATTTATGTTTGAGTTCTAATCTAAAGCCGCAAAACAGAACGATGACTAAGCCTAAAGCTTAAATGAGCAAGTGGACCTTGAGTTGATTTTTTGGAAGTCAACATGAATGGGAGGTCCTGCTGATGATTTATCAGTATGAACTTTATTTCCGTTGCCATTTATGAATAATTGCACACAGATCATTTTTATATTTTTAACTGCTTAATTAATTGTAATATTGCTTCAGAAAAGGAACATATGAGGAAGCACATAGGAAAACATTTCCTGCACTCATAGACGGTAAAAATCAAAGCATGCAATCTCATTTAAAATGCTACTACACATCCCCACAGCTCCACACATTCACAACTAGAACGAAAGACCTGGAGGATGTTTATCCGTCACTTTACCTCCCACGACAGCTTTATTTTAACCAGTCACCTCTCAGTTACAGTCCCACCTGTGTCTATCATGTCATTGTATTTTTTCTTAATCTGCAAAGCATCTGATTCTTCAGCCTTTGAGTACAAAGATGAAAAGATGAAAGCTGGGATTCTGGCTGGCTGGTGAATTCACCCAGCTCACACCTGGTCTGGAAGATAGACAATGGTGGGAGAGAGTTATCTTTTATATAAAAAAAAAAAAAAAAAAAAAAAAAAAAAAAAAAAAAAGCCAAGAGCATCTGAAAATGTTGCAGCCACTACTGAAAGTTTTAACACAGATCTTTGGCGCTCGCTGTCAGTGTGTGGAGGTCAAGCCTCGAGGCTGAACTTGAAACAGCTGAAGGCCTCATGAAACATGGAGAGCACCTCACTGTGCCTTGCCGTTTCTTTTTGGCCATTTCACTTTCACCCCTGCTGTACCTTTTTCTGCCTAACATGTCTGTTCTCTGACCTTCTCACGTCTCCATTTCATGCAGTCCTGCTCATCAGAACATATTTTAAAAGGTACCTTCTTTGAGCCGATTTGACACTGAAAAGATACCTTGCAATACTTTTGTCTGGATTTTTTTTTTTTTTTTCCTCAGCCCGTTTGTTAAATGCTTTAGAGATATTTCTCAAGTGATAAAGTCTGCACAGCACAAGATGGAAATTGAAACCCCAAAATGATTTATGTTGTTGGGTCTGCTAAATCACCATCAAAAAAATAATACATTACTTTAGCATTGGTACAGCTAATCGCTAACCTAATGGAATGTGTGGCTGCCATATTGATCAGGGGTGCAGCAATCACTCATAAACACTCCTCGAATGATCCAGTGTATAAACACATGATCAGCCCCCTGCACCTGCTCATGACTGGCAATCAATATTCTCCGAAAGAAAAGGCAATTTCCTGAATCAGTTGCTGGAAATGTTTCGGTAAGGTCAGAGTTGTGTTTGCAGGATTTCACAAGAAACATTTCTTGTTTTGAATTAATCTGCCTGTATTCTGCAAAAAAAAAAAAAAAAATACTTGACAACAATGATAACAATGTTTTGTTGTGCTTGCACTGGACATTGTGTATTGTTACCACAACCAGACAGAATAGATTAGAGATGCCCAGACCTCCAAATATTTTTCAAGTCTTAGTAATAAATGTATTATTAAAACCTTTTTTTTTTTTTGCTTGCCATAGCTTTTACATACAGAACTGCAGTTTTCGATATGGTACAAATTTTCTGCATTGATCAAGGATCGGTCCGACGTAGCTTGGGAAGAAAGGGGCCTGAACCTCCTTGCCTAGAGCCCTATGGTGAGCCCTATGGTGAGCCCTATGGTGAGCCCTATGGTGAGCCCTAAGGTGAGCCCTAAGGTGAGCCCTAAGGTGAGCCCTAAGGTGAGCCCCCCCCCCATACATTCTCCTGCAGATTCAATACAGAAAGTTTTTAAATGTCCTGAGCTTTACTGTAGATGACAATATTCATAGTCACATTAGAGGAAAACTGATATCTTTTGCAATCCATTTGATCTATTTAAAAACCAATTAAATCTAAATGGTGATGGCAATTGGGAGGAAAAAAAAGGAAAATAAAAACATTATTCCTCCCAGACTGAACCTTAAGTGCCCTCCTATTAGAAATAAAATGGTTTCATCTACAGTACAACTCCTTAATTGGGACAGAAGCTTGCATTTGAGAATATTAATAGCTTTATTTCATTCCTGTATGTCTCTTTAAAATATATCAACTCGTTCCAATTAAGTTATCAAAGTCGAAAGACGTCTTTAAAAAATAAAACTTGGAGGAGAAGCTGTAAAAACACGTGGGCCTTAAATGATGAGCAGGCTCATGTATTGATGGTTTGGTTTACTAAATTCACATTCATGTAAGCCATAGTCTAATACAAATCTGTTTAAAATGAAATAAACACATACAGCATATCTTGAATGTAACTCTGGTTGTGTACGCCTGTGTAGCAGTTTGGCAAAGCAAATGTAACCTCTTCATACTTGCTTAAAGCAATTTAGAACTCAATTAACACCAAGCATGTGTTAGTTTATTACAGAAATTAACAGTTGGTTATCATTCAGAATGATTTTCCTTCCTCTCCGTCTGCCTGGGTGTTTGGAAAGCCCTCAAGAGTTGTTCAATACCATAACGTTAAGATAACAACATGAATCAACAAGCACATACAAAACGTGCGGTTGTGGAGGCAGGTGTTGAGGGCTGACCTGCTAAACACACTCTGGTGGGTCTTGTGTACCTTGGAGAAGCAGATTAAAGCCCTTCTCAATGCACAAAACAGTGCCAGGGGTACTAACGCCCTCCCTCAGCAACCCACAGCTTCATTAGCACCAGCCGTCCTGTGTGGTATGTGCAGCTTCATTTGCATCTATTTAGATTACTACACATACAGTACATCTCCCGTCTGGGTTGGCTGGCTGTTTAGGAGAAGTCCTCACATTACTCCTATAGTTGATACTCAGTGCTTATAGCTGTGGATTGTAACATTATGCAGCAGCTTGTAGGTCCTCCCCTCAGGTTGGCAGAGGAGAAAGAGGTCTTTGGTGCTGAATACAAATGATCTGCTTAACAAAGCTAGATGAATAAGTGCATGAATAAATGCACTAACGGTTATCTGATATTGTCATACTGCACTGTTTCTAAATCTGTAATGCTTCTTATGTTACATTATTGTTTTTAAATGTACATTTCTGCCTTGCTTGGATATTTAAGTAAGGAGTGGACAATATGACAATAGTTAATGTTACCTCAGTGTTTATATTATAGCTGTATGTTGGCATTATTAACTAAAGGAAAGAATTGCAATTAAGTCACGCTAACCAATATTTTTATATTAACAATGAGTCAAATGACCAATTGTAATGTTAAAGGGGTCGCTCATAGTGATGAATCCAAAGATAATTACCACCCGACTCCCGATTTAACACTGTTTGCAGCTTGCTGTTAACGTCAAAATTAGCAGGAAAAAATAGAGTAATCACTATGATTTGTCACTGATGATGCATGTCTTTCTTGTTGTTTTTTTTGTTTCTCTCTTTTGTGTTCTTCTTTTCCTACTCTGCAGTGATATCAGACCTGTATCAGGTTATCCCAACAAAGCCCGGATGCAGGTTAAGAAAAGTTAGCCTTCCAAATAGGATGCCTAATTAAAACTCATTCACTTGTTCTATTATCTGCATCACAGATGACAAATGATCAGAGGAACTTGCTCGTAATTATCATCCCGCTTTGAGTTGTTTTCCTGCTCTTCATCTCATCTCGCTTTGTGCCCCTCATCACCGTTCTGATTTCGCTCTTAATTGGCCTTTCATGGTTTTTGACATCCCTCTCCTGAGTTTTCCCTCGTTTCAGCGTGACCCAGAGAAGTTCGGATTGTTGATCTTCTGTAAATCTGTCAAGTTTAACCCGTGGCTCCACATTTTAAACTCTTTTGACTGTCTTTATGTCTACCTTTTTCTTTTTATGCAGCTCAACTTTCCAGCTTCTCCCTCTTAGATATTTGTTTGTCCCATCTTTGTATTCTGCCTCCGTCATTTCAGTGCCTCCCACCCTCAGCTGTCTGCTTCTCTCATTTTTCCGGATAGTGCTGGAAGGCTTTACCAAAACAGCAATCTGTCAGGGCCATAGGTTACATTTTGCCATCTGCTGTAAAATTAAATTAGGGGAGGTTGTGTATCTCTCATTGTTTTGGTTGCCTCTGCCCTCTACGATATTTCCTTTCACATCAGGCCTGACATGCTGGGAGACAGTAAGAGATGGAGGGAGATGACCTGGATGGCAACCAAAGTTGAGATGAGCTTTTGCGCTCTGTGTGTGTGTCTGGTAGTGAGATTAGTTGGCATCTCATTGTGCCATTTTTATTTCATCAGGCGTGCACTGGCAAACACACAAACACACACCCCAGCACTGCCCTGTTCCTACCTCATTTTGTTCCCAATATGAGTCCTTGGACAGTAAGTACAGTAGTTGCATTGAGTGGCAGGGGAGTGTGAGGTAAAGTGTTTATTGGGTGTTCTCAGCCACCTCAGACAGGGACTTGGCCGCATAAAAGTTGCAGGGTGAATCTGTACACTGCGGCTGAATGCTTCCCCAACACCCTGCCCATCAGTCAGACACACAGGCACAGAGAGGGAGAGAGCCAGAAGAGTGAGAGAGAGAGAGAGATATTTGAATGCCCCAGGGCTATGTCTGAGAGCCGGGCAGGCCCATTGCTCACACAGACATACTTATTCCATACAAACATCCTTACATGGGCAGCTTATCCAAGGTGACACAAAAAACACTGCAGACCACAGGAATTGCTAACAAGCGCCGCAAAAGGCAAACTATTAAAGTCTGAGCCTGCGTGACCTCGGAAAAAAACAAAAACAAAACAACAGTAACCACTGTGACTTTAACCTGTGAATCTGCATTGCATGATACAAATTGTAACTCTTTCAGTTACCAAACACAAGTCTCCATTTAAAATTCTCAAGTAATTTTCTTAAAAGAGCTGCGCAAAAAAATGATGCCATATGCACAAACCTAACCTTAAAAGGTGCCCTGTGGAGTTATCTTGTAAACAAAGCTTGCATTTAGTGTTCCTTACCAAAAATCCCCATGCACCCTTGATACCTAACAAATGTTAAAAAATTTCCTGTTCCTCATAACACATTTGCAAAGCTGATTTCTGTATGTGTCCATATCTGTACACACACAAAAAAATGCCACAGGGTATCTTTAAAAGAGTATTTCATTGATTTTCTCAAAAGGTTGAGGAACAGAATAGTCAATTAATCTTCTGTCCATGTAATGGTAAAGCTTGTAGAAGCTACAAAACAAACTCCTGAATTTGCAAATAAAAATGCAAGTAACTTTTTACCTTGCACAATCCACAATCCACAAATTCCCATATACTGACCTTGAGTTAGTGGTCAAATAGCCTCCCGACCTTGTGAAGGACAATTATAGGCCATTTAAGACAATGTCATAATGCTACAACTGACATGGGCCTTGTCTGATCTCACACCCTCCGCTCATTTTAGCAGATGTGCAATGTGCTTCACCTGCTAAATGACGTGGAAACAGGCCTGTGTGAAATGGACTGGCCAAATGGAGCTTGGACCTCTCCCTGTCTGTCCAGGTAATTAGGGAACAGATTAGCCCAACCACAGAGAACAATAGAGTATCTGTTAATAGACCAACATCTCAGCTGCATATAATGATGATGATAGAGACACATGAACAAGTTGACGAGATGTATTCATGCAGAAATTACCTAGATGCATGTACACACCTGGATACAGACTTTATAAAAATAATTTATTTAAATACACGCGTACATGAGGAGATAAATGTTTGTGAGACACAACAAAATAAGAAAGGCTCCAGGAGCCAGAATCTATACTTGCATGAGCGCACAATAGGGAGTAGAGATGAAGAAAAATAAATGGAAGCAGCAAAATTGGCCGAAATTAGCTAGAGTTATAGGAAATCTCTAAGAATAGTTTTCACCACACTGAATGAGGAACATAACTGCTAGGCCAGGATGGTAGAGGTTGGGAGAGGAAGGGTGAACTGTTCTGAAAGAGAGAGCGAGGCAGTAAAACCAGAAACACACACACACACACACACACACACACACACACACACACGCCGCCCGGCCGACCCTTCCAGTGACATCTGGACAGCGGTAATAACACGGTGCAAAATGCCATCCCAGAGAAACTGCATATTAACACCTGACTAGTGGCATGCTAATGGCAGTTATCACAGGCGCTCCTCTCAGCTGTGCCTCTTACAGGCCAACAGAAAGGGAGAAATAAAGCGAGAGTGAGAACAAAATGTATAAAATGATATATACCAAGGGATACATACCATTGCAATGAGGCTAGAACTGGCTTTATACTGTTGTATTTCCTTGTATATCAGTGTTCGTAATTACTGTAAATACTGTAGTTGCAGTTGACATTTTATCTAATACATAAAGTACACTATGTGACTGTACTGTGCATACAGTAGGGCTGTACTTTCAAGGCATAGCCCAATCCATCCCATCATAAGGCAAAAAAACAGAGGCAAGCATAAAATTAGGGTGCATTGTAATCAATGCAAAGAGTGTGTACAGTTTTATATGTACAGTAATATGTAATTGTGACATTTATATTTAAACCTCAACATATTTAGTACAACACAGTGATGTGACAACAGGATGCAATATCAAAACTAA
The DNA here is from genome assembly GCA_031216445.1 of Lateolabrax maculatus. Lineage (NCBI taxonomy): Eukaryota > Metazoa > Chordata > Actinopteri > Acropomatiformes > Lateolabracidae > Lateolabrax > Lateolabrax maculatus. The sequence continues at coordinate 7,758,967 of CM062207.1, forward strand.
GTACTTACAACAACTGACATTGAAAGTTCATTAAAACTCCCAACACTGTTTCACACTTCACATGAGTAATGTGGAGTGATGTGTTATTCCACATTGCTTTGTTCATTGTATTAATGTTATGTGTTGCCTCAATGAGCAGGAACAGTGTGTATTTACAATCCCTTCCATATGCCAGCGCACAGGCCAGTGCACAAGGAGAAAGCAACTGTTAAGTGTTTCCACGCATCCAGTAAGGCAAGAGATTTCATCCTGGCTCATGACTTAGTGTTGTCAGAGTACAAATAGGCCTGTGATTCTATGGGTTAGGCCGATCCGACACATAGCCTGAAGCAAAACAAGGAAAAAAAATCCCCTTGTTCATTGTAATCCATATTATTCTAATTTTATATATCAAACATTTTATAGATTTAAAGTAATATTTAATACACTAAACATTTACATATAAAATAATTTAATGGTGATATTTTCAAAAATTCCTATCCTAAAGGTCAGTACACAGGTCAGTGCACCAAATTAAAGCCATTGTGAAAGGTTACTGTATTTTCTAATGCATCTAGAATGATAGTAGGTTAAATCGTGTGTGTAACTGTACTGCGCATGCTTGTAATTATTGGGCCTATCCCAAATTTGCCCTATTAATTCTGCCCGGAGTCTTGGCCGAAACAAGAGAATTGAACTATCAGTATGCATAACAATTAATCCATTATTCTAATTTTATATGTTGAAAGTTTTAGAGTTGCAGACCTCTTAATTCACATTGCAACCCAGGTGTAGAATATACTCTGTAGTATACTAAATGGAGGCACCATGTGTCATTTTCCATTCTTACAGCGTACAAATGTGTGTCTACACCTCTTTTTTTTTAAACCAGGAATGATCATCATTAGTGTAAATGGTGTGTGTATTGTATTGTGTGCGTGTGTGGGGGCGTTTCCATTTCTCACGCGCTACTGCATGTTTTAATCTTCTGTTGGTTACAGCCAAACAGCAGCAGGCCTCCCTCTCAACATGGGGTACATAAATTTCAATCTAAACATGCACACACAGACACAACACTGCAGCTGCAAACCGTACTATACACACTCATAAAGTCTGCATTTGCATTTGTGTATGGTACACTCATATTTCATTAACACACGCAAGATGCAATCTTGCCTGGCTTGGCAATGGGACTCTGTGACTATGGAGACCATGGTATGCATAAGTGAGTGATCTCATCAAGCCGAAAGGGACTCAAGCACCCGAATGCACTGGAGCTGTAGTTTAATACGAGACCAGGATATGATGAAAATTGATTGGTTACTGGACAAGTCCTCCGACATCCAGCAAATTAAACAACAATAAAGGTTGTCATTGCCTTCCAAAATTACACATACGATATAGTACATAGTTTTGGCCATCCTTTTTCCCATCCTTGACCCAAGTTTTGAAAAAACAGAACCCTCCTTTAAAAGCCTACGTGCATGTGCATACCTATGTGTATATTGCATATTCTGAAATATACACCTTTGGGTCGGTTTCCGTCTACCTCTCTCCTTTCAAATGAGCTTCATATTCATTCATATTCCCCGTCATCATAGACACTCCATCGCCTAAAAGTCCACATGGAGATTACAATCAGAGGCTTGTCATGTTCAATTTTAGGGGCGATTTGTCCCAATTGCCATCTCTCCATTTCCTCCTCATTTCATTCACTTATGTCACTGTGATCAAAAGCATTCACCTTAGTTCCCTTGTTGCAGGGTAGAGGACAGGTATTTACACTGGCGCTTTCCATAAGGCTCCTCTGACAGGTTCATATCATCATAAACAAACACGGGAAAGAAACAAGGGGCATGATGCAATATTGGACAATATATCTGGTGTTATTCTGAATCCTAATCCCAGCAAATGGTGTGGAATTGTTTGAGGCAAAGGAGAAGGGAGACATGTCATGATTTTAAGGGCTATAATATTATGAGGGGAACAATTCTGAGGTCAACTCCAGAAAGAAAGAAAGAAAAAAAAAAAGAGTAATTGCTTGACGTGTTTAGTGATCATATAGTCAATGCAGACAAAAGGTCAGCACATACAAGCAATTCAGAGGCCCAGAGGCTAAACCTTTGGCTCCGTTCAAAGCTGATGTCATGTGAAAGGGCATGAACTGTGATTAGACACTTTTAGTTGAAACATGTCTCTTAAGGCACAGCTGAAAGGGCAGCAGGGCTGTGATCTCTTCTGGTCAGCGGCTACGAGGGAAGCGTCTGGAACAAATGAAAACTTTGAATCCACTGCGTTACTTAGAAAGAGTTAGGGGATTCTGTTGGAATAACACCTCCCAAGCAGTGCCAGATGCTCCACTGCAAACTGGGAAACCAAGAGGTACAGCGGTACAAAGAGAGACCGAAATAGAGCAAAACAGAAAAGCAGATGAAGGAGACAACTGTCTAAATGAAAAGAGGAGATGTTGCTGTACAAATGTATAAAGTCATTTCCGAGTCATTGCTTGGTGACCTTGTTACTGACGTATCTCCCTATTCTCCAGGACATGCTCACGCTCTCCTAAATATGAAGCATGACAAGCGGAACTGCAGCAACTGCAGTTCTACTTTGCCGCATGCTGTCTAAACATTAACAAAACTGACATGGTCACAATCATAGCCGTGCCCTCTCCCGCTGACCTTCTTAAAGCAGATTCACTTCAAATTACATTTGCCGTTGTTTGAGCTGCACGTTGGTCATCACTGCACAACTGCAAAGGATATTCCACATCTACCTATACTTGTGTATTATGCATCTGCCTATCATTCACCCGTCCTTTCATCCATGCAAAATTGTTTTTTGGAAAATAGTTCAAAAGTGTAGTTAGAGATAAAAAGAAAAAATCCACCCTTTTGTGTGCTTTTCTAGATCTGTTTTGATTTTTTGTGCCATTTTTCTATTCCACATACTGTAGGTAACTAGTCAGATGTAGACATAATGTGACATTGAGATCCCAGTAGAGTTATGGGTTTTGATAGAAGTTAGAAAATCCTTTGAGTCATCTATTTCCGTTTTGTTTTTGATATCATTGGAAGTCCACTATTTGCTCATGAAGCATAATTCCACTTTTTAGGAAGTATTTCATACAGTTGGGCCCAGTATTTACCAAATAATGACACAACCATAGTCAATGGTCACATCCCATCCTCCTTCAAACATTTTGTCATCAACCTTTAATGAAACAAGACTAAGACTCTGGAGTCACGCTAACAGCTTTGTGAGAAACTTTGACCTCCTGGTGGTGCGACAGGAAGAGTCAGGGGATCCCCAACGTCCATAGGATTCATCTTCTGGGGAACATGAATATCTGTACAAAATGTTGTAGCGACCCATCTTTGTTTAGACATTTCACTCCGGACCAAAAGTATGGATAAAATCAAAAGGCCTGAAAGTGAAACTATTTTTCTTCTGGAGATTTGGAGACCATCTTACAAGCTTTTATCTCTTCACTTTCTCTCTTTATGTGGGAGTCAGTCAGCCATTCATGTCCTGTCTGTAGCTAGTTCAAAATGCTCCGCACTGGTGCCAAGAAAAGAGACCGCAACTCCCCGGCACTGGCCTCCCTTCAGGGGTTACCAGTGAAAAATAGAATTGATTTTCAGATTTCTTTATTTTTTTATTGGTTTTAAAAGTACTATATGGAGTGGCGTCAGCTAACATCTCCAATCTCCTCGGTTCATATTCCACCCCTCAAATCTTTTGATCAGTTACTCATTGCCATTTCACATTTCAAAACATGGCTGAGCCTTTTCCACTTCTGCTCCCAGACTGCTGAACATTTGTTTGCAGCCATGTTTTCTAGGTAGCACTGTCAGATCTTCAGATCCACTGCAACTTTTAAACTTTTAAAGAATGTTATTACGAGTGCATTTCAGTTCCCTCAATTATTACTGTAACAAAATGATTGCTTTGATTTTGTCTGTTACAGTTATTTGTTTCCATTTTAATTGTTGAATTGTGTTTCAAATTTCTCTGTAAAGCACATAGGTCAACATTTGTTGTTTTTAAATGTGCTCTATAAATTGTCATGACTTTACTACAGTCAAAAGTAAAGTCTGCATTCTAATTCTTTTTGCACCAATGGTCAACTATCATATAAAGAGAAATTTATCTCAGAAGAATAGGCAGGTATATCAGTATCTTCCTGGACAGTAGCCTTTAATATTCGCTGGTGGACTTATGACATGTTTTGATTGAAAGAAATAAACTTCGGCAGAAAACCTCGCACCCTACTGCCTGCATTTCCTTATTTCACTTTCCTTTAAGTTCTCACTTCCTACAACCATAGCTGAAAAAATAATATAAGGTTATCTGATGTTGGCATTTTCCTTTAAGTCATTTAATGAACTCAGTCCCATAGGTTTTTGTCTTTTGTTTACTCGAGTAAACAAAAGACAAGTACTAAGGATAAGGATCATCCTTAAATTAAAATTAAATGTACCACATAAAGGTGTTCATTTGTGTAGTTCATGTCATCACTTTGCTGGGTGAATGTATGCCTGAGTCTCAAGTCTTCAGTGCTGAGTATGGATATTCTCTAAATGATGTGATCCTAGGACAACATAATGTTCGGTTTAGCATTCTGGTGGTCGCCTTGTAAAATCAGATTCTCCGTTTTCTGCCACAAAATTGAAGTGTGAGAAACACTGACCAAAAGTCGATTGAGCTTGACTAGACGAGTGTCGGACCAATCAGCAAACAATGAGGAATGTTTTCATGTTGACATGACTCTCTGCCTCTCTTAACTGCCAAACCTCATCAACATCTGTTAAAAGCAGGTGCTACAGATTTGAAATGAAGCATTATTCTGCCACTGCATGGCCTCTTTTACACCAGTGTTTATTCAGAAACTGATTCTGGCAGATAGTTGAGGAGAAATTTTTAACATTTCCAGAACTGCCAAAATTATTTTTCTGTTTAAGAATCAAAGGGAAAGACTAATGTTATTCCAGTGAGTGGTGTGTTTGTCCAGTCAGGAGTAGGGAGGGTTTGTGCTGATGTCTTAGAGACTCTGAATTTCGGGCTGCTGTTGCAAGGCTTTTCTTATGTGCCCACCTGACAACATCCAAGACAGGTTTCTGTATTTCTCCCTCGTACAATAGCACAAACCCAATATATCAATTCCATGTCTATTGGAGAATACACATTTTATTCTGAGTTGCTGCTGTGATAAAGAAAAACTGTAGTTCGACAAAAAACATAAAGTGACTGTGTTGACAACTCAATGGCAGCCCTCAATTTGTGTCGTCTCTTTTGAAAGTCCAACAAAAGCTTGTGTGGCGATGAGGTCTTTTTTCATTGACCCTCAATGATGTGTAAATGTACCCCCCCCCCCCTCGGTGAATAAGACTCAGTTGATGCTGTCATGGGCACATCAACAAACTGGATGGAACTGGAGGAATGGATGCACAAACTCACACTGACTTACACTTATTTACCTACACTGATAGTACTTGCATGACAAACACAACGAAAAGCAAATATTGGCAGGAGAGAGACGGCAAACAACAAAGTGTGCAAGGAATTAATCACTAATATGACTACCACAGAAAAACACAAGAGAGTGGGTGGGGGGGCTTTCATGTGACATACCAGCCCTGTGTTGCTTTGTAGAAAATAATATTTTTTAAAATTCTGTTGTTTTATTGTGTTAATAGTTGTATTTGATGTTATTTGAGACCAAAACCCACAAGACCTCTATTGTTAAATCCGCATAAATCCAGGACTGAAAATGCTCCCCAATAAATTTTGTATATGCTAGAGTATGTGTATATTCATGAGCAGTTTTTAAGGATATCATTTTTTAAGCAGCCCTGGCTCAGCTGCACTGGTATGTGGACTCATATCATAGCAGTTTCTGGAGTAGGAGACAAAGGGACAGATGGTTTAAGAGTCAAACCTGCTAGACAGTCACAGGAACCAGGCTTTTAATGAGAGCTTACTGGGTGACTTTGCGCCTGTCGCTCCTGACATAGCAGCCATGCTGTCAGTGCACTGAAGTAAAGTGAGGAGTCAACTTAACCCAGTACAAACCGTTCGGCTGAATGTGACTTTCATGACTTAATGCACAAAGTAAGGCAATTCTGGTAATATTTCACTTTTTTTTTAGTTTCAGTTTACACGTATTTCTTTTTGGATATTAATGCCTATCATGGCATAACGGTGGGTTTAATGGAAACAAACGGTTGATCTCATGGAGCCAGGGTCTCCAAAACACACGCTAAATTTCACTCCGAACTCATGGACACACGTGCTGTTTCTGAGATAAACATATTGACTATTAAAAGTTAATCTGTTACCAGGAAACACTGAACAGGTTATTAGACAACAGCAAACGGACTTTCAAACACCTAGTGGATGTTTTTTTTATCCAAGAAATGAGGTTCCTGACACATGAAGTTAAGCTTCTTTTTTTTTTTTTTTTTTTACATCCGTATAAACAACAAATTAAAAGAACCTTCCAATTCCAATTAAATATTGTAGCACATTATGCCCATTGGATAAACCTGTCTATTTGAATAATTCTGAGGTTTGCATGAAAAAAAAAGCCTCTACTGTATGACAGTTCTCATTAGTGACCATATGAACTTACTTTAACCACATGTGGGAAGCAATTAGGGCCTTGTCATGAGACAACAGGCCCGAGGACCAGCTGGTTGCATTGATAAGCAGGAAATCAGGTAACAATTTCCAATTATAACTACAGAATGCTGGAATATGTGTTTGCAAACTAATAATTTGCCTTATATGGGTTTGTATTGTCTACTATAGGCTTTTAGCATTTATTGTGATGGAAAACAGACTGTTTAAAGATACAATATATTGTGACACTGTTGTACTCTGTACTGTTTTTGCAGTTTGAGTTAAGAGGGGCATACAGATAGTACATAATTGGCAGGGTTATCTCTGGGTTTTGTCTCACTGTTGTCTTAAAAAAAACAAAAAAGAAAAAACCCTGAAATGCCCAGAGAAGAAAATGGTGTTGGCACTAAGCTATGTGATGCACTGAAGCATGTCTTGGCAGATATATTAGCTGCACCTTTGCCTAATTTATTGTTTGTTTGCCTCACTTTTGTCCACTGAGGCTAGCACCTAATTGGAAATAGAAACCTAATGAAAAACTGATGAGAAAGGCCCCAGCACAAGACATGACAAAAACACTGCAGAACCAAGCTTTCTTCTTGGCTTCATGCAAACTGCCCACTTGAAAACAACAACAGCAGCAAGAAAATATTATGAGTTAATTGGTCACATCTCTTGGCCTAATTATCACAGTAGCAGCGGAAGCCGTTTATTAGAAATGTTGTGTTAATTTGTTAATGATCAGCCCTAATGGATTTCATTTAAAGCAACAGTTTGGCATTTCGGGAAATATACTATTTCGCTTTCTTGCTGGGAGTTGGATGAGAAGATTGATACCTGCTGTCATGTCTGTGCAGTTAATATGAAGCAATTACCAATAAGCCATTTGCTTTGCTTTGCACTAAATTGCTAGGTCCAGCTTTATAGTTACCATACAGATGTGAGATGTATCCGTCCTCTCATCTAACTCCCAGCAAGAAGCTGAGTGCATATCCTAAAATGTCAAACTGTTCCTTTAAACTAAAACTTCATTCTAACTTTTATCCGAAAAACAAATCTTGACCCAACAACAGTCCTTTGAAGAGTTGATGACCAGCAGAGGTCTAAAACTCAAATAGTTCCTCACAAAGATGGATGTACAACAGCCCACACACACACACACACACACACACCCACACACACACTCTCACTGCCTTGTAACGAACAACCAAAACACGAACATGCTCCCACTTTCCCCGCGGTGCTTTTTTTTTTTCTTTTTTTTTTTGGACACCATCAGCCCCCAAGAAGGAAAGAAATGAAGAGGCAGAATGTGTAACAAGAGTTGACACGCCATTTCTTCCAGCCACTCTTGGGTAGGTTTTTCCTCTTTCACCAGAGTGCACTAATGAGTAGAAAACAAGCATTTGTTTGTTGACGTGGCTGCTCTGTGGCTGTCTGAAGAATCTTGACCAGGGTGTTGTGAAGGAAGCACCAGTGACTCCAGGGGCCGCGTCTCCACCAGTGAGCTGGGCATCTTGACACCTCCCGAGCCCTGCTTACACTACAACCATTATTCCCCCACTGCCACAACTGCTCGAGTAGAAATACTGTGACACGCTCTTGACCCAATTTCAAGTTCTAATTCTGTAATGGGTTTCAGCCTAATTTAAGCAAGCTGGTACACATAATTACAAGGAAACAGATTGTTACTTAATTGGAGTTCTTTCTTGAGGCATGGAGGCAGGCAATGTTTTCTGACTCGTGTGGGAGATTAATGTTACAGCACTTGTAGAATTCGCTCTTAAGTTGAAGATTTTATTAAGTGAGGAAACTGATTTGGAGGGAGATGCACAGACCGGGGACAATTTCCAGGAAAACCTGAAAGATATTGATCACAGTCGCTTCCGTGCATCAGGGCTCACTGAATGGTTTGGTGAGTATAAAAATGATGAGACTGAAACGCGAGGGCCTGTTACAGTCACCAGATCTCAAGCCAGCTGAAGACCTATGGAAGATTTTGGAAACAACGTGTAAGACAATGCTTTCTCACCAACACCTCCATAAGACCAAATGGTATAATATAATCTTTCATCTTCAAATCCATTTAGTGACGTCTCTGTGTGTATTTACATATTGACACAGACAGTAAGTTACACTATGCAACACTATACATCCCATTCCCCTATTTATATTTGACATGCTGTTGATATTTCCACTACCCAGAGTCACTTAATTCTTCTGTGATCAACAGTGTGTGGACGTCTATCTTTTAATTAGACTCCTGCTGTCCTGAATCGCTCTGCATGCCGGATGAAGTGTGCACATGGCCGTTTGGAAAAAGCTCACGAGTTTGTTCAAGAAGTAATGTGTTAAAAGGAAGTAGGCTGAATTGTATGTAGGAATATGTCTAAATATTCCACTACAACCCAACCTTGCAAATAAAAGATGGAGCGCAGTCAAATTTTATAGTTGCTCTCTTTTACTGTACACGCTCTACACATAAACTTTCTCCACACAGTCATTACTTGAACCATACAGTATATCCTCCCCATTTAAGCCACCGCGCAGGCTTCGGATCAGAGGCTTCCCGGAGCTAACGTGCCTGATGCTGTCAGAAAGTAGACGTCTGCCGTTTGACCCCGAGATTCTTTCAGACCGTCACAGTGGCACACCAATCTGTCAAAACAGTGTCCTCTTCCCCCATCACACAAACATCAGCCTCACCCCTCCCACCACCCCACACAGGGCTGTCAGGACATTTTTCTCTGGGAAGGAGCTGAAAATAACACACACTTGGAACAGCATGAGAGAAAGGGAATGGGCTCAATAATGGGCAGGAAATTGGTTATTTGCCGCAAAAAGAGGAACATCTTATTTATTAGTAAGAGAACTTGAAGCAGCATGCTCAGATATACAGTAACTGTGAGGGTAAAAAAGGGTCACGCTGTATATGTGCCGGGATGTATTCTGACTAGAGTTTTGCCAAAGCCTTTTGTAGGCTTTACATCAATGTGAAAATACGAGGTTGCAAAATGTGGAATATATGCAATGTAAACAATCGCTACTTTTATTCTGATGTACTTGCACATCCACTGAGAGACAGATTTGATTGAGAACAACAGTATGAATATAAAACTGTGTAAATTATTCAGTGGCAAAGATGTACACATTCCCTCCTTTCTTTGGTTCATGATAAACACTCTAATGTGGGCATATATCAGTAAGGAAGCTAACCCAATGGAGTAAACACACATTTATTTGGAATTCATTGCGGCTGCAGGCGCAGACATGCTGGATGATAAGTTTCACGTGGAAAAACCAACTGCTCGACCTATTAGATGAATGCACAGGAGCTCAATATGGCAAATACAGAATCGCTCCGCACATCTATTTCCCATGTGAGCAGTTTCCGGCAGCTCCCCGTACAATCAGAGCCGGTTTGCAAACTATCACATTCTCCTGGCTTGTATCATCATAATCATCAAAATGGAATAACAAAAACAACAACTGCTATAGGGCATTTTCACTTCCGGAAAATAATTGAAAAACAGGGTCGGTTATGGCTGCAGCTGGGCCATAACGCAGCATTTCTTTTGTTACACGTGTTTTTTTTGAGTCAGCGCTGACTAATTTGAATAACAAGGTGCCTCAGTTAATCTTTCCTGTTATAGGAAAAAAAGTGTCTGAGCTTTGTTTGAATGTTTCATGCAGCCAATTAGTGGTGTTGTAGTGAGGTCAGTAAGTGGGAACATTAATATAGGGAAATGAAGTGAAGTTAAGATGCAGCATGTCTTGTTATAATGTTGCCTATTGGAACGCAAAGGCCAAGTCTTTCTCTTTCTCTTTTGCTTTTCGCTTATCTAAACATAGGAGGACAGAAATAAGCAACAGACACTGTCATAGGGCAACGTCTCTATTAATAAATAAATAGAAGACTGTTACTTACAGCTTTCAATAACATACATTTTGTTGTTAATGATGATCAAACTGAAATGACAAAATCATACATTGGCCCTCAAAAGCCAGAGCAAACATCAGTTTGTGTTGCTTGAATGAGTTTTGGATACAGACATTCTTTACATCATTAAACACCAGCGATTTGCTCACCGTCATCATACTCCATCACCTATATACACATCTTTCAATGGTTGTACTGATCCGATAAACAATGTATCAGTGCATTTTTCTGTGTGGCTGTATCGGTTGAAATAATTCCTTCCTTTTACTTCCCAGGTGGTTTGTTAGTTAAAAACTCAAAACTACATTTTAACTTAAAACTCCAAGATCTGTACAGAAACAAGTAATGTTGCTTTAGGTGATTTTATTCTGTCATGTATGTGTGAACTGCTTTTTACATTTTATTGTGTCATTTTATTTGTGTATTTCTATGTTATTTTTTCTCCTCACATATCCATGTTTCATGCTCTGTTGAGTTGTTTTTTTTTTTTTTGTTTGTTTGTTTCTCTAGGTTATCCATGGGGTTCTTTTTATTGTTTGTTTATGTGTACTGTGTGTAACTGTTTCATGAAAGATTACAACTAAACCATACATGACATGAGAGCAGTGTACTCACTCCAAGTCCCCAATATTTACATTATGTGTGACAGAGAAAAAAGAAAAAAGACCTGAGTCGACAGAGAAGCAGCAGGCTTCATTTGGAATGAATCTCGACCATCCCTTCCCGGGCCAGAAGCAATCAACTGTAAAACGCCGCACTTCGGCGGCAGTGAGTTGTCCACGTTGTGGGCGGGAAAATGGGAAACAGTGTGCCTAATCATCAAACTGCATGATTGGGATTTTTAACTCTGGCCTGCGTGCACCAATCATAGTCTTTTTTATTAGCTGATTTAAATTGCATTATGCTTCATTCATCTGTTACTCAACAAACAAGTAGCCAGCTCTAAAGAACATATGAAGACAGAGAGACACCAGTGTCAGTCGGGGAAGAGGGACATCATTACCAAAATCTTGAGGCTTAGCGTAATGCATGCTTTTATTTTTTGTGGACCTGTAAATTACAGCCAGTGATCAAAGGTGGAATAAGTGGTAGATTGTTTAAAGGAAAAATGGAAAAATTGTGTTTTGCTGACCCTGCTGCTCCCACTTTTCTAATTTTAATATCTTTCTTCGCCATCAAGATTGCTTTTCTTCCTTCTCTTCAGAGGATTGGGAACTTTGCCGGGAAAGCTGCCAACTCTCTGGAACTGATCATTCAATCTCCCACAACTCTTCTGCATCTCGTAAGCCCTGCTTCCCTGTCTGCCCCTCTCTGAAGGCAGGGGACCCTTTCTCTATTATTTCCTCATCTGATCTCCCCCGATGCACTCCCGGTGCTCATCGCAGCTCAACCCCTCTTCTGTTAATCCTGCCTTTCATCTGGTGCTGGGGGACCTTTCAGCCTATCGTTCACTTATGATATCAATCAGTTGCACGGCTACCAACATGGCCTTACACACACACACACACACACCTATGCCCACACACACACACACACACACACACGTTACGCTGTGAGCATTCCTGCTAGTCCCTGGTCACCACAAAGGCAAACAATACCTTCAGAGAAGAACACTATCAGCCTTGACTTTTAAATGATCAGGATCTGGATGTACTGAGATACTCAGTGACATTACCTCCGGTCATTTTCTGGTCTGTGTCTGTAAACAGCACAAGGAGACAATGAGAACTTTGTTAAGAAGGCTTTCCGAACGACTACAAATTCCGATTCATATAAACAGAACAGCTGCAGGTTGTGTTTCTTGGAGGCATCACAGACTCGAGCCTGCTGGGATTGTTTATGTTCACAAATAATTCAATATTCACCATATTGAATATTCCCTGAGATCACTGGCATAACATGGACTTCTATTTTGGGTGGATTTTCACTTCAAATAAAGCATTTGTCATTTTGCAGGCACCCACTCTTGGGCTTGCAGCGGGTCTCTCGGTGGTATTTTTTCTTATTACTGTTATTCCTACAGTACCACTGGCAAACAAAGCGCCAGTGTGTGGCCATTTAAAATTCTCTTTCCCTGCAAGAGCTACAAAACAGTGCAGTCGCTAGCATTTTGAAGCATTAGCCCCAACATGGCTATGAAAGCTTGTCCTGTCATGTTTCATCAGGGCATTGTCTAACTGGTAAAGGCTAACAAGGGTGAATGCTGGGAGCGTAGAGAGCCATAACCCAACCCTCCCCCGTAGCATGCTTCTGAGCCCCATCCTACCAGAGCCTTCACATGGCATGAATGTCATGCAGATAGGGGCTGGAATTGAAAGGTTTATCCTGTAGACACACTGGGAAGACAGGCAGTATAAAATATGAGTCAAGAGTGAGCGGTTTAAAGAATGGAAAGCAGTTTTAAGGGGGGGGAGCACTAGCAGACAGCCAGAGTCACGGAGAGGTTATCTTACAATTCAGAGATATAATAATGGGTAATTTCTAAAGTTTATTACACATTCTTTTTTGCTGCACTAATTCTAATGTTTATATTAACAATGAATGAAGTGATTATATACTTATCAGATTGACGTACCCTCAGCTCTATGGAGTGGTTTTTGTGTATTTCACCTTTTTTTTTTTGCATCTTTTATTGTCCACAACTTTACTGTTGGGTTCACTTTCACCGCTTTCATCAGCATCATCGCTAGACACAGCAGGCAGCCTATTTTCGTGAAAAAGCTCTGATAAGCCCTCTGTACTCTCCCTGCCCAGAACCACATGGCAACCAGCTTAAGAACATAGTGCAGCATTTAGCTGCGAGAGAGCCAGATATTTGATTGAGGGGTTGGTGGACACCAAAACAGAGCTAAAAGGAGAGTGAATACTGGATGTACATTGAAACATGACTCCACATGAAGGACCATCCCTGAAAAGATAATATGTCAGTGTTGTATTAATAGCTTGTTGCACTGTCACCCAACTGCTTACAAAAATCTATGAATACAGGTTTTAAGACTTGATATATTTCTTGAAACAGTCTTTCTTTAAGGACTGTTGAATCATAGCAAAAAAAAAGGTATGACCAGTGGCTTATGGTGGCTAATGTTAGTTAACTTTATATTACTCTATAACTGACATTACTGACTTAATTCCCTGATTATATGGTTTGTTCCTTCGTGTGCTACTATTACACACATTCTAGCATATAGGTTTATAACAATAGTAATGAACCCACATGTTAGTGGTCCCATTCCAATCTCCGTCAGGATGAATATGTTTTATAAAAGGATTTAAGGTTGACATTGTTCTGACAAATGAGAAATTGGATAAAAAACAAAACAAAAAGGGAATTTTAAAGTGCAATTTTGCGATTGTCACACGTGGCCCCAAGTGGTTGCTGTGCTCAACCTGAACATTAAATATCTGTCAAGCTTTGATGATGGTAAAATTAAAAGAGAAAAAAATCAGTCTTTGAAACACATCCGCACCATAGACCTTCAACCACTGCTCCAGTGCACACAGGATCAAACCTTAGAGCATCAAGCAGACAATTATGTACAAAAGGATGCTAATTCCTCTGGACTACATACAGATACACCATATCCCCCCTGTGTACGTCTGGCACTGCCCATAAGCAAACAGGCGCTAAACAAAGGACATTACAGCCGGGCAAAGCTCAGATCTATTTCCTGCCCGGATTTAAGGGAGGACCTAAACAACTCCACTTTTGGCACAGACTAAAAAGCGCAGCCACAGGCTTGTGATAAAAGATTAATTGAATAAAAATGGTGTTTCAGTCAATGGGAGAGAGCACAGCAGCATGTGGGAGATGGGGGATTATAAGGTTAGAGCAATGTTACTGAACAAGCCCAGCACATTGACCAGCCCCTATAGTTAACGCCAACTTGGACTCGCCTTCAAAGAGTTGGCTTCCCTCCTAACAATGGTACTAAGCTGGTTTGTGGTGTGTGTTTTAGCTCTTTTTCTTCTTCCGTTATTTATTTGCCCCCACCAGCTCATAACTGAATCACTTTCTCTTAAGCTGTAAAGCCTTAAGAAGTCACATGAACAAGCATTTTCAGAGTGCCTGGATGAGGAACAAGGAACAAGGAACAAATAAAAAAAATAATAAAATTCTCTTGTTTGTTCGATTGTAACCCTGATGCTACATTTAAAAAATCTTTTTTTACCCGAGGCTATTTAATGAAAGTTATGAGAAGATGGTTACTATCTTGTTTGTCGAAATGCAAAACAATAAAAGTCAGATTATTGCAAATATTATATAAAGACTGTAGCCTGATTAATGTAGTTATTTAAAGTATTTGAGCATTTAGTTGCTTAGTGATTTCCTTTCATGTCAATTATGCGACGAGCTAATGAACATCATGACTACAGAATTTACTGGAGGGGACCAGACTCAACAAAAGTTGTGCAGTAAGATAATAACAAAGTTTCAGTCCTTGAAGCGTTTGGTAAAACATGCAGGGGCAATGTAGCAAAGCTATGAGAAGAGTTTTTTAAGTATCTACAAAGGGTGTGAAAAAGAAAGGGTTAGAAATACTGCTAATGATTAGATGTTTCCCTCAAACTCAAACTAGACAAACACATATATCTAGGTTTATTCATCTGCCGGTGAAAGTGTTGTGTGCTGATCATGGATTTGTTGAGCTTTCTCAATAATTCTGTTTATTAATCTGTCCTAGCTTTCCCACCACTGCTTTAATGCTACACAATGTTAATTAGGAAGCTGGGTGCATTTAGAGAGAGAGAAAGACATTTTTTTGGAGGGAAATCCAGAAAGGTCAGCCATTTTCTTTTGGTCAGTATGTCTTAATGAAGGCAATCTCTTGCCAGAAGGGAGTTAGGAAAAGTGAGGACTATAATTATCCAGCACCCTCGGGTAAACGCATGAGTTCACTGTATCCCAATATCAAGTTGTAATAGGTGGAATTTAGAAGAACAACCTTTTAAGTATTGGGCTCTATTTTGACATGTACTTTTTAGATTCAGACTTTTGGTGCATACATAGTTCTAGCTGATAGATTATCAAGGTGAGGCTCGTTTATCAGGCCATGAATACGGCATACTTTGACATGCGGTAATGTGTCCATCCTTGGCTTTCAGAAGTAATCGGATATCTGAAACTGCTTTTAAATGAGAAACCTGATTTTATTCAGCAGGTTTTTACCTTGACTTTCTCCTCCTCTTCCTCCCTCTGGCCTGGTGCTCAGCCCTCTATTTCTGGCAGCCACTGCACAATTCCAGTGATATTACCAAATGTATAATCTTATTCCTACAGCTTAAGCAGTTTCTCACACATACAGACTATATGTCATCAATTTACAGACTCATCGCGTGATTTCAGCCAAGATAATGTAACTGCTGTCGCTTTCTATTACGTTTTTCTTTCTCTTTTTATGGCTATGGAAGAAAGACAAAGAAACCATTGGCAGGTAAGAATAATGCCTGCAAACGTGACTATTTTCAGCCACATTTGCTTTGCAGTAACAGCTGCTATGAACATGTGTTGATTGCTATGGTCCACCCAGATGAAGTCAACTTGATACATATTGTTTTTCACGTGAAAGCAATTGGAGTGACATGTAATTTAGGATAGCAGTTGAGGCAAAGATGGAGGTATCAAGGTAGGTCTTAAGACAGTTAGAGAAAAATGGCTTTATTTATGTGACAAAATGTTTTCCATGCTCATATTCTAACTATATCAAATATAATTGCAAACTCAGGGAAATGTTTTTGCCCTATGTGGCTAATAAGGGATAACTGATCTTGGCTAATGCATTTAGCTTCTCTCATCTGAAAATATTCACTCGCATAAATGTGCAGTTTTACTTTAAGATTATGGTATAATCCTGTAAAGTATGTTCTTTCTCCTCTGCAGTGGTCCTGACAAACTGCAACCAAGCAAAAAAGGACTAAAAATCAAAACACCCTCAAAAATGTTGAGCGTTTCCAAAAGCCGCCCTCCCGTGTTCCTCTCTAACTCTGAGCCGACACATTGTAAACTTTCCTGACATACATCCGACACACAGTACGCTGAGCGTCACAAAAAATCGTACACCTCTGCACCTTTGCTCTCAGAATCACACAACTTCAAACACATTTACACACACAGACGCGCACGGGCACAATTACACATCCCAACCTTTTGATGTGGTGAAACCAAGAGGCAGCTGTTAATTAAAAATTTGAAAGGATAATGTTGGTCTGACTGTATGTCTGTTAGACTTACAAAAGGCAACTAATTAAAATTTGAAATGGATCCTAGTGCCCCTCTTTTCACGTCGCCTCTTCCTGCGGAGAATTGGAGGAGATCGAAATTAAAGCAATAACACAAGCGGCGACGTATTTCAAAGTCAATGAGTTGAAGTGGTGAGTGGTATCTTCCTCGCCTGCAGTGCAAGAGTTCAGCATGCACTGATCAAGGCAGAGGGGTTGCTCACAAGGGGCCCGCCATGTTGTAAAACAGGTGACTCCTCACATTTCCCAATAAACTTGCACTATCAGAGAGCCTGTCATAATCTTTTCACTCAAACAGTTTTCTGTTCTACGCCTTTTAAGAGCTTCGGCTACATAATTGCCAAACAGTTTCACTGCCTCAAGGATGGCTTTGACACATTCTATTCAAACAAAGCTTATCACTTTAACATTTAGAATTTACTTGTGACTGCTTATGTAGGGAAGTCAAGATTTGCTTGCTGAACTGCAACAATATTTAAGTTCATGACTTTTAGTTGTTATAAGTTTCAAATTAAAATCCACCATTCCATTTGAAGATATCAAAACATTGTACAGAGACACTCTAAAGGCCACTTTAAGGCCACTATTAATTGTGTCTGTGAGCAATACTTTTGTGCAGCATAGGTTTTTTGCACACATTTGAAGAAAAAGGACATGTAGTCTATTTTTATTTCTTTAAAGCTCCTGAAAACTTGCTATCAAATTTTCAGTAAGATAAAACATTGATGATAATTAATAATATAGTATAGTAATATAGTTAAATACAGTTGAAAACAAAACATGTTTAGGTATTATTTATAAATTCTTTGAAAAGTTAAGACTAAATCCTTTTTAAGTTAGGAAATGATGTGTGTCCATTTTATAGTGTTTTTTGGAAGAAAAGTTAATTTCTTCTTCCAGAGAAAATCCAGCAATTTTGTCCCAAAATTCAGATCCACAAAAAGAATCTGTGAAAAATCTATGACATACACCACCCCCTGACATGTAAACACAGCCATCAACTCTCAGTAGTGTGGACAGTATGGAGTATGGAAAGGCAAATAAGCGTAAGCGAATTATCCCCTAAATGTCGATTTCAATACTGGTAAATTTGAATTGGTGCACAGAAATACGTGACATTGTCTTTTTCTAACTGAGCTCCACCCACTTCAAACCAGCCAGAAGAACATGGATAAAAAAGCTGAGACACAAATGTCAGAAACTGTTGCAACTTTGGGGAAATGTTCATAAGTAATAATGTACACATATAGCACCCAAGGATTGGAGTTAAAACAGTTTGTGCAGCATTTTGAATTTGAGATTTGAGTTTTTTTTAAACAAACACAGTCATGACCCTGAGATAAAAACCAATGGCTGTATTTCCCCATTGCCACATGCAGCCAAAAGAAAAACAGCATTCCACCTTAAACCATTCTTTCTTCTTCCAGCTGCTCCTACAGCCTACGTGGACGTAGATGTTTTGCCGAGTGGAAAGCCGAGACTACTCATATTTACAAATCCGATTCATTGAATCAATATTGAACACTGCGGGTGCTGCTAAGAGCCCCATTTACCATAAACATCTCATTTCCTCCGGATCTGAGAGGTTGGAATTGGCGTTTTGTGCGCCTGAGCTTCTCGCTAGCTTTGCAGTTCAGGCCCATCCGTGGCGCCTAATGCCTCGGCTCTCTCAATGGACCATTCAGAGGAATTTATGTTGCTCTAGCAGGTGTCATTTATTCTGAGTGTGTTGTGTTGAGAGGATGCAGATATTGTGAGATTGCGTGACTGGATCATGTGTATATGTAGATGAGGTGGAGGGTGGAGGTGATGGGGGGGGGGGGGGGGGGAATGTGAGATTTGTTTTGCAATATGACTCAAAAGCAGATCTAGGAATAGATTGTGCTTGGGCGACAGAGATAGTGACAATTTGTGTTTATTGTTGATTTAATAAGCGGCTCAAGATGCATCCACACAAACACATAAGTAGTCTCATAGTGCAAATTTCTATTACATCTTCAAAGGACAGGCAAAAAAAAAAAGTACAAAAGACCAAAGGCATCTGGGTGACACGGATATCCTTCAGATCCTTTAAAACATTTTCAAAATAGTCAACCTTACAATACAAAAGTTAAAGTAATCCTCAGATATAAGAATGTCAAAGAAATGCAGCAAACTGCCAAAACCTCTTTGATCAGCTCGCAATTAGATTTCCAAGGATAAATTCTTTTGTAGAATGTCTCCCACATATCTCCCAAGCACACTCCTAAAATTCAGTTGCAGTAGCCAGATATTAAACCCATTATATTTTATATACAATAAAACAAAGAGATTGTGACTGCCCTTGAGAAAATTGAGAGTTCAAATGATGTTATTGGCTGTATCATTTGTCTTTTTCACAGCACTGCTCTCCACCACTGTATCCCACTGACATATGTGAATCATCAGTAATAATCACACAAATTCACCCTTATCGAGGTCTTGCTGGCTGACATTCCTACAAAAAGTTGTCCTATGGTTAATCAGAAAAAAGCAGCAGGAAGTCCGTGGGAACTATCATTTTCATAAGAGGTTAGGTTGAATTAGATTTCACGATGACAGGCTCACTTATTTGAAGAATGCTATGTCTATTTAAGGTCTTACATCTCCATAAAGTATAAAGTCTGAACAATTTGCTATGGTTTGTAATTTTAATAGGGATTTGAGTGGGGGGTGGAGGGGGAGTTTTAAAAAAAAGGAACTCACTGCACAGGCTTTTTTTTTTTTTTTCCTTTTCCTTTGAACCATGTCATCTCATGATAGAGCCATGCACTTTACATTCACCTTACTTGTTACTTGTTTAAAACTAGCCCAAGGCAGCCAGACAGTGCACACACTCTCAGTATGTCTGCAGCACTGGTGTCCTTTATGATATAGCTGCAAAAAGATATGTCAATTAAAATATCTAGCTATTTTGATACAAAGTCGAACCTATAACCCATGAAATGAAAATGTATTTTTCTTAGCGTGTTTAAAGATGTAGGTCAAAGATGACTATAACACACAATTAGAGCCTAATAGATGTGGGATTCAATTTGAGCTTCTGCAAGATTTCTGCAGTCTACTTTGGCAGACAACCCATTCAAAAACAAACTAAAGATCCTTGAGCACCTAGTTCTGTAGCTGCGGGTCACACTCCCAGTAATTAATGGGGACCAATAACTCAATACTGCAGCCACGCCGCAGGGGGGGCTGTATAGAAACTTCAGATTACAGACGCATGGATTTCTGCGAGGACACCGAGGTCCATCCACATGGGCTGCAGGTTTGGTGTTGCCATAGCTACAGTGCCGTTTGAAAAAGATGTCTTTAATTGCTTGATTAGTCTTTGAAAGGGCAGTGATAACAGCATGTAGTAGCATTATGAACACATGACTTGCCTGCCAAGAACACACAGTGATATTCAAACTCGGGCTATATCAGCACTAATCTCCGATTTGAGGCCGTTGGCAGGCTACCAATTTACTTGCCATGTATGTTTGTCAGGTTTGTCACTTCATGCATGTATGAATGTTCAGTGAACCAATTTTCTGGAAGAATGTGGAAATGTGTGTGTGTGGGTGTGTGTGTGTGTATGTGTGTGTGTGTTGATGGGGGTGGGGGGGTGGCAATATTAGCTGTGTGTTAAAAGCAGGACTTTGTAGCTGCTGCACAGTGTGTTGTGGAATGGATATATCTTGCTGGCCTTACACATCAGATTAAGTAAAACATGTTGAGAGTACTAATACCATTACTGATGCAGTAGCATTTTAGTGTTGTTAGTGTGTTGTAGAGTTTTTTTAACTAGTCTAAATACTTTTAGGTGGTTTTATCTGGAACGATACGTCATATGTTAGAAACCGGAGCATATTTTGCATGAAGCTTTTAATCTCAAACATTCAAAATTACTATATATAGGTTACAACAAGAACATATATATACACAACAGAACAAATATACATACGACAAGATGGGAAATTTGTGCAGAAAAATGAGGTAGGAAATATTAAAAATGAAATACAGTGCAAAATATTTAAAAAAATATTAAACGGATGCATGAAAAAGGTGGAGGTAATTGTCAGCAACATTAGAGTAGTAACCCCACAGGAGCACTGGCAGTGATAGCCTCAGGGAAGTAGCTCCTTTTAAACCCCTCAGTACTGGCCCTGTGGCTGCAACAGCCTTTTCCTGAGCGCAACAGTTCAAAGAGGCCATTGCTCAGATGGTTTGAATCCTTCAGTACTTCAGTACAGGAGAAGAGTAAATGAACTTGTGCAGATGCATTCAGCCAATGCTAACAAAATGTTTGCCATCAGGGTCATTTGAAAGACAACATAAGACCTTTTCTCGTGAGATGCACAGCAATGTTTAAATATTTCAAAAAGGGAATAAGAAAAATATTCTCTAAAAAATGTGATATTATCCATTACGCACTTTCGAGGTCAAAATGTCAGAAAATTCAGACTGAAGTTTTCCTAAACCTCTCTCTTAGAAATTACATTTATACAGTACTAATTTGTTTTCCCACATGTTGTTTAGAAATGAAAACAAGTGTTTGTAATGGTTAATAAGCACATCCGCTACAGACTTAGTCTTCATCAAAGCAAGACCATCATTTCCCTAACCCTTACACAGGGCTGAGAAGGCTGAAACATAACCACAAAAAAGTCCAATAAATGCATATCGAATTGCAAGATCTGATATTTTGGTGGGGAAAAAAATGAAATACCTTGCCAGTGAACATTTTTCTGATAGTTTTCTGAATTGATAGTATCATCAACTTAACATTTCCTCGTTATGTTGATAACAAAGGTAATCCAGTCGGCGTTACATTTCCTCAAAAACGTATTACCTGTCGTAAAATAGCTGTAAATAGTGTTGGAGTTATAATTTGTAGGAGACAGACCAGGCATTTCACATACAGTTGACTTGACCGAGACAGAGCTAGAATATACAGTAGAGGCATATGGTGGCAGGTTCTACTGTATTACAGTAGCGGCGTGTAGTGAATCCTTCCAGCCTGACCGCTTTCAATAAATGACCTTCTGCTGCGGCTCCTATACATCCCAGCATTTGTCGGCAACAATGACAACGAGTCTGGGGGGAATAGGGGGCTCCATTCAGCTGAATGAATGCATCCCCACAGAGCTTTTGGCTGTGGAGACGCGGCAAACCTGAAGTGGCTATAGCCTTACTGTAAATCATAATGCCTCCCGGTGCTCTCTGCCTCCCTGCATTGTGTCGGCCCTGTTCGCTCTGCTACCCATGTGTCAGAACGGCTCACGTCCCCGGCATGCAACATCTCTCCCCTGGCTGCTGCCTCTTCCTGTGAGCTTCACGCAGCTGTCTGTTTCGCTTCCTCTAACGCCTCGCATCGCCTTCTCCCCTCTCTCACTTTGTCTTTAGCTATCAACCTCTCTCTTTTTCTCTTTTTTCTTTTTTTTTTTTTTCTTTCCCTCCCTACCCTCCCGCTCTCTCTTCCCCTTTCCACCTCCACCTCCTAGTGATTTTCTGCCTGCTGAATATGCAGGGCAGAGTGACACGCTATTGTAATAATGTCTCAACGCGCCGGACTGTCTGTCCAGACTTAAAATGAGTCCAGAGAGCAGGGAGAGAGTCAGGGCTTAAACAAAAAGAGAATAAAACCTGGGATGGATTGTTCTGTCTTAAGAGCTGCTGATGTAATGCTTTTTTTTTTTTTTTTTTTGGTTCAAGTTTCAGATACATTTCATATTTTTTCTTGCAAAAAAAAAAAAAAAAGACATAAAATTTAAAATTACTATTTCACTTAAGGAATAATAAAAAATGGTGTTGTTTTTATACTGTGATGAATTAAAAAGAAAGGACTGCAAGCCAAGTCCAATCACATGACACAAAAGGAAATATAGCTTTCACAGTGGCTTTGTTTGCCCGTCTTATTACCAAGGACATTGCATTGCCACTTTCACAGTCCCAAAGTTTCTCCCCGCCTGCATTTTTTCTCCCTGGAGATGACAACATGTTCCACACTGTCCTCTTTTGGAGGATTAGAAAACTGCATGCTCCGAGCTGAAGCCCACAGTGTTGAAGGGAGGAGAGGAAAAGAGCGATGGACAGAGCGATGGGGAGACAAACAGCAAAACATTTCCTGCTCTCTATAGATGCAAGAGAACGTGTGTGCACAGATAAAATGCATTGCAAAGTCAGCGTGTTTATTTGACTTTGACTATCAACATCAAATCAATTTTTCAAAATGCACTTTTTCTCTCTCTTGCACACACACACACACAGGATATAAAAAGAATTGTTTGTGTACAGTCAGCACTAAACAGATGGGTTTTTGTAGCCTGAATTTCAACACTGTGACTGTCTCTGGTTCTGTAACTATAACAGACTGTTCCACAATATTGATGCTCTGAATAGACCCTGCTGTCTGCTCCTCATCCTGTGTGTACTCTGTATGTGTGTGCGTGTGTTTGTGTTGAGATGATCATAAATGTTATGACCTCAGGATTTGTGTAGTCCAGCATGGGAGTTGCTGTGTCTGCTCGGTGAGCGGATGCAAGCAATAATCAGTGTCGGTCGTGATCATAGCAAAGGCTTCCTTTCAGGGTGAAGTCTCTACCTCGCATGGAAGCCGCGAGCACTCTGCCTTGGCAGCATGATAAATGGCTCTGCTGGGAATAAAAAGTCACATCTGAGTTTTTAACAATTTCACCAGGAAAGGAACAGCACTGTACCCTTTTTACAATGCAGTGCTTTACAGTATTCAAAAACAGACCGAGATGCACTTGTTGACTGTGTTATTAGGTTTTTCATGTTGATGGCACTTTACCATTTAAAATTTTTACATAGGCTATATATTTTTAAATATGATGCAATGCAAAAGATTTAACCACCCGACAGTACATACATTTTAAGCTTGGATGATTATCAAAGAGTTTGTCTGTTATTTTTTTTGAACTGGTGAATGGTTTTAGTAATTTTTTAATACAAATACAAAATGCTTCAGGTTCTAAAATGTTAAAATGATTTTCTTCACTGACTGATCTTGAGGTTTAGACTTTTTGTATATATGTTTATTGCTATCTATATGTATATACAGTTTATCTATATATACAAATATATACACACACATAAATGCAGACCTTTCTACAGTCTAATTTGTTTATGTACACATAAATGATGAATATACATTTAGGACAGCCTGAAATCTATAAATTCTTTTATCTTATTTATTTACTTTAATGCACATCACAGAAGGTCAAAGGGATACATTAACAAATATGTAAAGGAAAATAATAACAGTGCCACCTGTGAACAACAACAGAGATCTAAGAATTGAATTGCCAGCAACTGTTTCACTGTAATTGTTATACAATTATGACATATGACGATAAAAAACTTGACCTTGAATAATCATGAATTGCAGCCCCACATAAAATAATGAAAAATGAGCACCACCTCAACCAACTACAATGGTAAAATGCTGCTTGAATATTAAAGTATAAGTAATCATAATCTAATGGTATAATATATAAAATAGTATAACAGTAACAGGGCCAGTTACCCAATTTCAACAAGTTCTTTTAATATTGATACTTCAAATACATTTGCCTAATACTACTCTACACACCCCTCCATTACACAGTCAAAAAATGCATTTGAACCCTTACAACTCCATTTGACCTGCAAGTTAAAGGTCAACTTTGTGCAGCTTCAGCAGAGGTAACATTAGCAGAGCACAATATTTTTGGAAGGTCTAGAAGACTGACTTACTGGATTTAAAGGGAACTTGTTTACGTTCAGGATCAACAGATAGTCTAATAAAGTGACTGTTAAAGTAATTTACTAACCTTAAAAAAGTTACTGATTAAGTAACATTTTCAATGTGGGACTTTTATTTATACTGGTTAGGGATATTCTTACATTTGAAACATAATACATATCATCATTTTATATTTTAACAAGGTGAATCTAAACCGAGTAATCAACATTTAAAACATCTGTTGTGGAAAAGGTGTACTTACAGTAAGGGTGAACCAATAAGCCAAAATAAACAGCCCTGTGTGCAATCATTACATTGCCCAGCATGTTCCATGTCCATGTGCCCCTGGCTGGTAATAACCTTTAGCTAATTACTATTTCTTCTGCATCTTAATATCTGTTCATCAAGCAATGCAGCGCTAATTAGGGAAAGAGAGTGAGATGATATCCAATTAGGGGCCTGTCTCTCGTCTAAAAACAAGTGAGCCGACCCAATTCATCTTCACCTTGCATGCCCCACGGCTACATGGTCGGAGGGTGAGCTCCTTTGAAAGGATGGCCAATGTTCCCCGATGGTTTACACTATATTCCGGTCAAAACATGTCAGCCAAAACAAAGTCATGGTAATGATGAGGACAAAACCGATGGGGGGATCAGCGGGCGTCTTTGCGGACATGGGCAGAGGTCTTTCTTTTGAATGCAGGAAATCTGGCAAAGGCCCCTTGCTAGGCAAAGCAGGGGAGCCTTTCAGTGGGAACTTTTTGGAGATTTGGAAAAAGTCAATTTGGAGGAAGGAACTTTCCCCACCTCAAAATAACAACATACATTTTACAGATTATCTGGAACTCGTCCAGCATATAAAGTACCTTGCAGTCTTTCAATTCAAAAGCCCCACAGCACTTACAATTGCACCTAGTTTTCTATGGTCTTTGAGCACCCTAATACCAAACTAATTACTTAAAATAATAAGAACACTTATTAAAAACCACTGAATCAAGGTAGAGCTACATTTGGTGAGAGAAGTAAAATGAAAAAAAAGAAAAATGAAAAAAAAAAAAATCGCACCCAGTGTATTTGTGTCTATAAGGAGCAGAGGGAAAAATATTCATCAGGTTCCTCTGGAATCCCTGCAAGTCACGCAAGAATGGCCTGCCCTGCTGGTCATTTCCTGTTTTAGCAGGGACTGGCGGGCGCGAAACAGGCCCTTTACAGACTAGAATCAGATTAGTGTCATGGGACCAGCTGTCGTGAATGGGAGTCATGTCGGTGGGTGTCTGCGAGGGGTCCACCTGTCACCACCCCGTGTCATTTCAGCCTGATGGCCTCGTCCCCATGGACATCAGAGAGTAGCCGATGTAATCTGCAGTCATTCAGCAGTGACCTGGAGAAATGGAAACCAGTGCTGGCGGTGAGAGGGAGGGCAGAGGCAGAGGGAGAGAAGTGAGCGATCTGGTCAGCCCATGTATTTATCTACCTGACTCTCTGAACTCTGCAAGACCCGCCAAAAAAAAACATCCTTCCTCCTCTGTTGCCATATTCTCACAGAATCCTAATGCAAGCAGCAGCAGCAGCACGGTAAAGACGTGAGATTGAAGAGCACTTGGCTAATTGACTAAAATGATACATTGAGACATATATGCTTACGTAATTGCAGGAATCGCTCCAGCATTCTCTTAAATCGCACCATAAACACTCGAGGTTCTGGTAAATAGTCAAACTGGCTTGGTCTGCTCCTGATCTGACTGATAATGAACTAATTTGAATATATTTCTACCCTAGTAATTACAATCTAATCGGAATTGATGGATCATTTGGGCCCAACCTGCATGAAACATTCATTATTACAAGCCCCAACACATGGTCAGAGCATTTTCCACATCAAACACCAGCGTTTAGAACTAGGAGCAGACTAATGAGGTGGACACACTATACAAATGCACGAAAGCAGCTACTGCATGTGTACTTTGTGCATATGCATTCAAATGAAGCATATTCACTTCTACAGGATATGCATCCATCTCTGCATTGCAATTAGCCTGAGCATTGCATCACATTTTATACACACACTAAATAACAAGTCAAGGACATAAACTAGAAGACATATATTTAATATGTAAACTTAAAACAGGTGTATAAAATAACACATAGAATGGCTTTAAAGCCTCAATGGCCCCTTTGCTTTGCCCTTCCAAACAACATATGGCGAAAAAACATGTCTCATCTATTGACATATTAATGTATTCAACTGCATTTTATTATTAGAACAAACATTAACATAATTCTCCATTTGGCGGCTGTCCAGCCATCTCCGGTATCTAGACTGATGGCAGCTTGGCTTGGTTTTCTCCACGTCCCTGACCTGCATTCTCAATGGCCCCCTAAAAAAAAAAAAAGGGCTGCAGGCCTCTCAGCGGCAGAGGGGATTAGCCATGCAAGCACTTCCTCCATTTTGGAGATTTTGTTATTGAGTTGCACTTTGCCAATGCTAATTGCCTGTGCCCACGCAGGGTCAGAGAGGGCCACCTCCCTATTGGGATGGATCTCTCCACTTCATCTGGACATTATATTACCTCCGGCCATGATTTGCGTCAGCAGGCTTGAGTTTAATTCCCCTTAATCACATTCAGGCACCCTGGCAGAATCAATAAAGACACAACAGTCAGGGCCACAGTTGTCCAATGTTCCATTAAGGAGATAGAAGCCTCAGGATGCTGTGCCGGCAAACTTTACGGTTTGACTGCTACATATATGATATAAAACCGTGAGTTGTTGAAATCACACAGAGTGATATGAACACTGTCAGGTATTTTGCTGATTTCCTAAGAAGTGAAAATGAACACTGCTGCAGATATACTGTAGCAAACTCCTGTGCTTGCTTTGTTTTTCTTTAGTCAAGGTGATGTGTCCCCTTTGGGTTGTTGTAAAGCAGATTTTGTTGGGATAAAATAAACAAACAATAGAAAGGGCCTATCAAAACAGTACAGTACAAATCAATACAAGGTAGCATATACTTTTTCTACCAAGAACTCTATACTATATGGATGTGCTCCCCGTGTGAAACATTCTTAATCACAATTGAAGAAAACTTAAGGTCAAGGTCGAGAATGAACTTTGAACCTCAGGTTTTAAGCCAAGACCCTTTAAATGCTCCAACAAAAGTAAATTTGAACATCCATAATTCCATGACAATTGGGCAAACCCAAT
Organism: Lateolabrax maculatus; assembly: GCA_031216445.1. Lineage (NCBI taxonomy): Eukaryota > Metazoa > Chordata > Actinopteri > Acropomatiformes > Lateolabracidae > Lateolabrax > Lateolabrax maculatus. The sequence continues at coordinate 7,786,697 of CM062207.1, forward strand.
AGAGTGATCAAGATTTTCACTTTCTTTGTGCTGGAATAGGTAAGTATTCAGATGCTAAAATAAAAGTACCAATACGTATAATAAGTATAAATACTCCATAACAAATAAAAGTCCTGCATGAAAAATGTTAAAGTGCATAAGTATTAGCAGCAAAAAGTATTAAAGTAAAAGCACTGGTTTGTTCCTTCTGACTGCTTATCATATAAGATATCATTAGATTATTTATACTGAAGCATCAATTTGTAAGCAGCATCTTACTGTTTCAGCAACTGGAGGTGGAGCTAGGTCAAAATACTTTATATAGGCTACAGTTTTATATACAGGGACACCAGATATATCTGAGGGGTCATGGGATGATTAATGGGAGAGGAAATGAAGAATAAACAAAGTGTTCTGATACAAAAATCCATTTTAAGTTTTTATAGTTTTCTCTTATCTTTGATTTTTGGTGAGATATTGGCTCATTTGAACTTTTATTGAAATGAAACTTTTGTTGAAAGGGAAAAATCTCTTTTTGGTGTAGCTGTTAACAACTCAGACATCTGACACTGCTTTTTGTGTCAGAATCCAAAAAGGTTGGAAACCACTTGTTTAGTCTTTAATAATTTATTGTATTTTAGAAGCTTGTTACATTATCCATTATCATCATCTTAAAAGTAACCAGTAACTAAAGCTGTCAAATAAATGTAGTGGAGTATAAAGGTACAATATGTTTTCCTTGAAATGTACAGAAGTATAAAGTAGCATAAAACAGAAATACTAGTAGTACTACTACTAGTACCTCAAAACTGTTCTTATACAGTACTTGAGTAAATGTACTTGTTACTTTCCACTTCCCGCCCCTTGCAAACCTGAATAGGATGAGCATTTTAGAAAATGGAGGGATAGATCATTACACAATTGTGCATAGAGTCCAAAGATACTTCAGTGCTACTAAGCATATCATCACCATGGCATCCTGAACTGGATCAGTCAGCTGATATTAGCGACTAGAGAGGCGACTAGAGAGACATTAACAGGTCAAATCTTTTCAAAAGATGCTTGAACATGCGTGTGTGTGTGTACTATACATTGCAGAGAGACAACATGTGAACTGACTTGTTTGCTGTTGGTATGACTTTAATACAACATGTCGCTTATGTCCATATTGGCAATCTATATGCTTACTGGGGTGATAATAAATGTGAACAGCACAAACTAAACCAGGGGAAGATGAGAAAGATAAACAGTGGGTCTTGACCCATACTGTATATCCATAGTGATGCAACCTAAAAATAAATGTAGGTGCACAGTATAAGTGTGGCGGAGTGTGTGATTAATCTGTCTTCCAGCATGTGTCTTCTGCAAGTGTAAACTCTGTACTTAATCTTCAACCTCCATCAAAAAAAAAAAAAAAAAAAAAAAAAAGAGTATGAAATAACTATTCCTGGTTTCTGACACCGGTCCCTTCAGCGTGTATAAAGGTGGTCAGTATTTACCCGGAAAGTGAAGCCACTTTGAGATACAAAAGAAAAGAAAAGGAGAATGGATAGAGAAATTAGCTAGTGAAAGCGGGGTTCCAGCAGAAATGTCCGCTGAGGAAGTAATACATCACTTTCAAAAACAGTACGATAGCACTGTTTTGTCATTTGCTGTTTGGGCTTGAGAACAAGGCATTTTAGCTTGCATGGGTGAAATGTTTTCAGGATGAATATTGTTTCCACATGGCACTCCTAAATCAGTGAGCCGGTTAAAGAGATGTAAAATTAAAGTGTCTGAAAAGAGGGTATTTTTTGTTTTAAATTAATTGAAAAATATGATATCTCGAGGTACTAACAGTGTAGGAATACTAGTACCAGTGATATTAAAGTGGTGTTACTTGATTGCAGGGCAGCAAGTTGTGAGCACATCATTGAAAATATTTTTTTTTTCAAATAGTGGCACACAACCAGCAGACAAGGAGCAACATTGATTTTAAGTAGTGTCTTTTACCAACTCCTGAGGAAAATATTCTTCATTATTTTCACCTGCTTGTTGCAAACTATGTCTGTCGGGCTTTTTGTGCTGGGCAGGTAGTGTGCAGTGGTTTTGCAAGAGCTTTTTTGTACTAAAAACATCTTCCTGCTGTGGACGGAAACAAGGTTCATGAGAGCTGTGAAATAAATATAAATTGCACTTGCGTGGATTCATTGCGTTTGCATTTGTAAGACTGTGTTCCAGTGTGAACATTTGGGGGTGATGTCTGTTCCAGAGATAGTATTTTCTTGTATTGATTCACAGTGGTGTCCCCGCGGTTCACCAGTGTGGCCAGCCAAGGACTGGAGCACACAGCATTTTAATCTGTCAAGATGTCACCAGCTCTGGACGTGAGGGAAAGAGAGTCGGGGGAAGGGAGAGAATAAAGTTTGGATGGAAAGAGAAAGATGACACCCAACAGTCAATGCCGGTGCGCCCAATTGTGCGAGCGCGCACACACAAGCACCTGCACAAAAACACACATAAAGCCTGCCAGTCAGTCAATCAGTCAATGTCCACTTGAGGGACTCGACTTCTGGCCTTTATATCCCCACAGACATCTCAACACAGCTCGCCGAGTTGTACAACACTCTACTGCCAGTGCTCCGTTTCATACTCATACAGTACAACCGTGAGCTCAGGACCTCACTGATGGTGACTGGTGAGGATGAGGTATGTGTGGTGTGAACTGATAAGCTTTGGATATTAAGTAAACTGACCCTGTAATTTAGATAAGCAAGTACAGTGTCACTGTAGTCATTTCAGGTAATATTGTTTTTCTGCAGAACATTCACGTGTTCTTTTTTTTATTTTAGGGTAGGGGGGGTATTGAGCTTGGATTTTCAATCTGCTGTAACTTTAAAATTAAACCTGCCTGTTTCTACTTGTCACTGTTGATGTTGCCAGCTGGGGGTTTTGTGTTAACAGCTGATTCCAAAGACAGCTGCAATGATGTTGCAGGATAAGCTCCTGAACAGCTTGTATAGGCAAACATGCCAAAAGGTAAGATGTTAAATTATGGTATTGCTTTGAGGGCTGTTAAGTTGAATCCAGTGCATGCAGTATGTTTGTGTATACAACACATAAGTCTTCTCATAGGAATAGTCACGTTGGTATTCCTTGGAGATAGCACTGTTTCTTAAAATGAACTGGGAAAAGGACGGTGGCTGTTAACAAAATAAGTTCGGCCAATATTGTCTGTAAAGTGACAAAGAATTGGATTGATGTAAACATTTGTATTAAAGCATTTTGCTTATATGCTTTTAACAGTGTTGGGTAGACATTGACTGAAGAGGTCAAAACTCTAAAACTAGAAAGAACAATAGTACTGTCGGTAACCTATTTCGGCTTGTGGCTTTCATCAAACACATTACAAATAACATTTAAATGAGATGTAAAAAAAAAATTTTAAATAAAAATAGAACACTACTAATCATATACAGTACATATACATGCATGTACATGGTCATGTGGCTTCATGCATAACTATTTATCATTAATTTCGGATGTACAGCAATTAAAAGGAATTATACATACTGTACTGTTTATCCAAAGGAATAATGAAATCCACTACACACTTCAGTCGCTGAACAACATATGCAAAAGCATGCTAATCACACTATTCATACTGTATTGCTACAGTTTATTATTGGTTTTTGGTAATGCTGCAGATATCCAGTTTTGAGACATACCATTTTTTCCACACATAATAATGTAGCAAGTAAGCAAAGCTCAGTTATGCTGCCTCATTATGGAAAAAAAAACTATATAGCCTTATATACACCCTAACTTTTGCCTCTGCATTCCATTTGCACATTATTCCAAATGAAGGGACAACTCTGTGTTACTAATTAAGCGGCAACCTTTTGTTTCCTCAGGTAAAAGTGAAAGAGCCAGAGTTATCTCGTTGCCCTCCTTCGCAGCTCCTGCGCAAGCATAAAGTTAGTGCCGCCTAGAGAATGAAACACTTAGATCCTACACTAGCCCCCATGCAGTGATAAATATATTACTTTTGAGAAGCAGTCAGCTTAATGGCTTGCAAAGACATTAAATATAAAGTAAATATTGTCAGTCTAGGAATATGTGTTGTGGGTGCAGTTAGGAGGTGGTTTCTAAAGGAAAGAGGATGTTTCAGCAATGGGGAGGGAGATGTATGTGTGAAAGTGTGTCTGTGTGTGCGTGTCTGTGTGTGTCTACTTTGTTGGAGGCTCATCTATAATGTACAAAGACGATTAAGTTTGAGCAGCGGCTGGGGCAGATAGACAGTGAGTTGAGTGGTGAGGTGCAGATAAGAATGAATGCAAATATACAGCAAGAGTGACAGATTAACCTTGGACAAGGTTGAGCATTAATGCTGTGAACAGGCAGGGAGCACTGTGGCGCCTGCTGAGGTAAAACACACACGTGCACGCACGCATAAAGACAAAGACGGTTTCACGCCCCCAGTTTAAAGACAAGAGTGTGGCCATGCATACAAGAGGACAAGTACACACTCACTTATGTTCGCACAGTTATGCACATTAGCTGTGTACACAATTGATGATTGATTGTTCATCAATCACATATTCAATGCTCAAGTCAAGACTACATTTTTTTTTTAATAGACAATATAAAGCCGCACTAAGCAAAAATCCCAACATCCAATGTATTTTTTCTAAAACCTCCATAAGGAATTTTCGATAAATTCTTCAAGCCACATTGATTACCGGTTAGCTGCCTCCCTTTTTGTCTGAATATAACAGCCATCTAAATACTGCCTGTGCTCACACACTGTGTTAGAGTTCCTGCTCCAGTGCATTGTGGCTGTGGGCACAAATGTGTTATTGGAGCCAAGACTCAGGACTAACACCGCCAGTTCCATTACAAACATTTTTGTTGTCCATTATAATGGAATTCCTATGAACGATCACTGATTTTGATTATAATTAAGAGTCAAAGTTTATCTAATTTACCATTCACTTTACACCATTTCAAAGTTATATTAGGTTATAAAGTGACCGTTATTTTTCTCCTTCTTCGAGTGGCTTTTATTGTGAATTGTGAATAAAACAGTAATATACAGCATTTTTTTTGTGATAGAACAAGAAGGAGCAGCCACAGTGAGATGTTATATGAAGAGGTGCAGGCCTCCAATTTCTTAACAAGGTAACAAACTTTACCCTGTTGTTGTCTGGAAAGCTACTCATGCCTCGTGCAGCATTAAATCAGATCGCAGTAGCATTTATTTTTGACTGACATCTTTATAAAAATAAGCTATGTTTGTTTGGTTGCGCTGTGAACAGATACTTGTTATACTGTTGTTATTCTGACAAAGAAGCTGCTCAACAAGTGTTTCCCGTAGTATTAAACCACACTTGCTGTTACTGCGGCAACCCCGGGTGTGGCTAAATCAACCATGACGGAAATCTTATAACACATTTTTTTTTTCTTTACATACAGCCAATAAACCTTGCTGTCATACAAAAGGGACATTAGATTCAATGGGCAAGTTAAACGATTTTACCAACACAGTTCATGTCTTTACAGAACCGTCACTCCTATTAGAGACCAGCACGACATGGAACACGGGGCAAACTCTACCCTGCACAAGTTCTAGCTGCATAAAGCATGTCCCTTTCCAGCCCTCTGCTATTACATACTGATTACTTTCCTGGGGGATGACAGCAGAGAGCTAGCCAACACACACTGTAGATGAATGATAACAGCTCGTTCTCTGTCTCTGTCTCTTCCTCTCCCTTTTTCTTGACGTCACACGCAGGGAGACAGTATCTAGGAGCAGGTAAAAATAGTGCGGCAGAGGTAGGAGACATCAGGTTGTGATGTGCTGAGCAGATGGGGAGAGGAAACGGTGAATACCAATAAAGCAGATGGATTTGGCCTGGGTGGCTCTTACTGTGCTGTATTTGTCATGTTGCTCTGTGCCGAGTTCTTCCGAGGCCCCAGGATATGAAAAAACCTGGGCCGGTATGTAAAAATGAAGATTGGAAGTGGTGAAGCTGCAGGCTCCTGTTAGGTGACTTAATCTTGTTGGGGTGGTGACTGTTGGGGTGTTATTTATATCATAGCAAGTAAAAACATGCTACCAGTGATAAGATCAACAGTATATGACCAAGCAAGCTGTTTCTATGTATCATGTATCACACAGCATTGCACCGTCATTGAATTCAAAGGGCGTGCTGTGAGAAATGTGAAAAAAGATAAATGTCATGTAGTAGGACTGGTTCTTTTCAGAATGCGGCGGAATAATCATCTATAGGTGTGTATTACCAAAGAAATGCACTGCTGTCTATAATTCAATGAGAAGATCCAGCTGGTCTGTACTAGAGGAATAAAAAATGGATGTTGCTGCATTATTGTGAGCAACAAATAAAGGTTTCCTTTGGGGAAGTTGAATCAAAATATGACAAAGTTAAACCAAGCACAATGCACTTTATTTGGTTATTGGTTATTTGGCCCCTTTTCAAGTAAATATTGAGACGAAATAAGATTCACTGTAAAACTGACTAGATTTTTATTCTTATTTTTTCGGCTCCAGGGACGGCATTGTTGGCCATTTGTTCCGCCAATTTGTTCCAGACCTTCATGTTCCCCCCAGGATGACCTGTCAGAACTCCAAGTGCAGTTGTTTACATTTAGTCATTTATCTTGGAAAAAAATGAACCGTCTGAGACATAATGTAATGCAGTATATGTTTGTGTATTTTCTGAAGACGAGGTGTAGAAGGTCATCGCAGTTTGACACTCATGAGGTTTCAGGATACTTAAAAAAACTAGTCTGTATTGCACCATCTAAGCTTGTTTTGTGTGCGTGTGTGAAAAAAACACAGCCCATTCACCGGGGCCCACCGTGTACAGTAGACCCTTAGAACCAATTAGAGAACATTTCTCTCTCAACACTTCTCAGATCATTCCTGTCCAATTGGCCTGGAAAAGACACAACCCTAATATGTGGTAATGAAGGAAAAAGGAGTTTTCCACTGATTCGCTGCTTAAAGATTTTCCTTACTGCTGATAAGGGGCTCACTGTACGTGAAGCTAATGATAAAAACCACTATGCCGAGATGAACAATACAACAGACTCAAAAGGGGTAGACTCCCAAAACCACAATTCATGTTCACTCACATAGAGCACCAATCCAGTATCGTGTACTACATGCAATACATAATCACACACCACAGAGTAAGAAAATCGTAATTAGGATGGCCGCTCAGCTGACACGAGATCCGTGTAGATTGATGGATTAAACTGTGATAGGAGGCTTTTGGAGAGGAGCAGATAATGGGTAAACAAGATGGAATGATTAATATATTAATATTTTAAAATAAAAATGGTGTTGGGACTGCTGAGAAGAACAAAATCAAATTAAAAAGGGCTGTTAGATTGCCATGGGGCTTACATCATGTCACTTTTAGACTGAGGTAACGGCACCAGAGCTGCAAAGTCAACGTTAAGGACTTGATGCCAGGCCATTATCAACTACTAACTGGGTTCCAGTTATTAGAACAGTATCACTGATGTTATACATGTTTGCAAACCTTTGGTGTATGTCTGAGTAGATTTGAGGGGAAGTTTGAGGATATATACAGAATATACTGTGGTTGTTGTTTATCTATTTTGATGAAACAAAGGAAAACGATACATGACTTTGGTGCATTTATTCAGTGTCGAGGCTGTTTATGTTTTTTGGGGCCATGTGTAACCCAAGTCTACCTCTGTTCTGAAGAGGAGTTTTGTGTGCACTCCACATATTTTGCTTTCTTGACTTTTTCCAGACCAATGAACTGCAGTGTCCTGGCTTGATTCCCCTTAATGATTGGTGGTGAGCGGCACATTTACTGTTGTCATTGCGGTTTTGTACCAAATAAAAACTTCAGCGTAAGAACGGCTGGGTAAAACTTGTGCCGTACAGTGCGAAGAAACACAGTGGCGAGGATGATGGCGAGCGTTTTAATAACCTGCAGGATTGCAGCAAAAGAATAAACACGAGAGCCAACAGGGCAGACTAACTAGACTCACTGTCACACAAACAGCGGGGAAAATAACACACCAGAGAAATCAAACTATACTTACACTAAATAGGGCTTGCAAAATTACTACACTGCTGATGCAGAACAAACAGAGAATACAACTGGTAGTATGTTTTGACAGGACATGTTTGAAAATCCACACATCCAGACACTGAGGTGAGACAGTTGCCTGGCTATATACAGTAATGCAATTGGAGAGCTGATTTCTGAGGTACGGTAAGCTGCATTCTGGTCAGAAACAGGAGCACACACCAAGAACACAGGCGGAATCAGCACCATGGACAGAGTGACAACAGTACTTACAGTGTACAAACGTTTGAGTTTTAAAGTTCATTCTTCACTTGGAAACAGCAGTTTGACAAAAACAGTCTCAAAGTCTATTTAGTGGCTTTTCTGGCGCTTTCAAACGTATCAATAAATGTTAATTAATAAATTGTTTAGTGCTGTTTGCAAGGTCGAAAGTGAATTTTGAAATGATTTGAAAGAAGTTGATATTAAAGAGCAGGGGAACTTGACCCATACTGAAAGGCTATTTTGTGAAGTGAAGGTTTTTACACAATTTTCTTTCTTCAAATCCCTTCATACTTCTTTAAAAACAACTGGTCATGACATTAACCTGCAAAACAGCACAGATGAGTACTACTGCTATTAAGCATACAGAACCATTCAATCAGGGACACGACTAGAGATTTTTTGACCATCGCAGCGCTTCAGATTCATGGATAATTTTCTTTCACTCTGATTATGAGTAATTTTCTGGGCTTAAATCGTGTGTTAGGTCTAAACAAAAGATTACATTTGTTCGAGGCAGCTGCTAAAGAGAAAGGCAGCTTGAATTCTGCCAATATCGGTGTCACTTCAGCTTGGTTTAAGTTTTGAATGGGCAAGAAATAACTTGTGGGGTCTGGTCGGTTTCATGGAGGCACTTTTATTACCTGGACAACTTGATTTGGAGTGATTTGTTTATGCCAGAGCGGCGGAGGGTCTTTTTTTAATAATCACAGGATACATCAGCACTTCTCAGGTATACTCCACTTTAAACTCCAAGCTTGTGGGAGTGTGTATGTGTGTGTTTAGGCAAACTGTGTAGGCGTGTATAATTATATGACTCAGAGAAGAGAAGTGCTAGAAATACCGCTGCAGACAATATTATTCTCTCTCGAATGCTCCCGTCCCCCGTCCCCCCACCTCGGCTGCTGGAGCGAGAGAAGGAGAGAGGGAAAGGTTACACCAGCAAGGGTGGGTATTGAAATTCAAGACCACTTCACCTAGCCCAGGAGTGGCTGTCTGAAGATTAATGAGCTATTTGGGGAGAGTTCAGCTATTTCACATGCACAGGGTCCACATTAGTGATATAATTAATTTTACAACACTGGGGTGTTGTCACCCCTCGGTAGCGTGCCATGCGCCTATGATAAGCATTCCCTAATTAAACAACACCAAAAAGAAAAAAAAAAAAAAAAAGGAAAAAAGAGATTTGACATTCAGAGTCTTGAGAGGAAAAACAACCTCAAGCTCCAGTCAAGCCACGGCCCGAGCCTTTCTTTCCTCACAGGGCACCTTTGCATGAGTTTTACATACTTCTGAATCAAGTAATTGGATGGATATTGATTTTGGTGTCCACACTGAGGCTCTGAGAAATTCCAAGTGTGCAGGGAATCCAAGCCAAGTATTTGTGATAGTAGAGGGGTTGACCCCCCACACACATGCACACACAAATACCTCCTGTAACCTCCGTCTTCACTATTTAAATTCAAAATGAAATTATAATTCACTTTTGCTATAAAGTCAGTGTATATATATATATATATATATATATATATATGTATATGTATATATATATGTTTATCCTTGCTGTGTGTTTTGACTTGTGTAGGCTACATATTTGGACAAACTTCTAATTACAAAGTGGAAATGCCGTGATGGCGGCCCTACATAGGGGTTCTCCAGGAGGCGTGAATTTTTGGTTCCAGCTGACAATGTGTGGTCTGTATTGGCAGGCACTGAGGTCCGAATGCACCAGCAAAGACCCGTGCACGTTCGCGAGAGCGGCAGGTGGCCTCCCTGCTCCTGCCGCCGCCTCCCACCTTGGTGACGTGGCTGCCGTCTCGTTTAATACAACGTGTACTTCCAAGGGACAGAGTTCTTAAATTGGTAAGAATTGACAGATAATTCTAGGGGGGCTTGTTTAAAAGGGTAAATAAATGTCTTCTATGAATTTTTATAGTATTCACAGGGGTATGATGTTCTCCACCCAGTAGCGCAGCGCATAAACCCCCTTTTGAAAATTACAATTTTGTACACGATAGCAGCAGTTATTATTACAGTTTATATTTCATCACACAAGAAGGGAGGACATTCAAATTTCAGTTCAGATTCAACCAACCAAAAAAATGAATACACACACACACACACACACACACACACAGACACACAGACACACACACACACACACACACACACACACGCCTCCAGCCCTCAAGACCACAGGTGCCCCAGCCGCCTCACTCACAACTTCACAACATGCACCTATGAGAAATGAGTGGGTTTTATGCAAATCGTCTCCCACATGTATGGACCATGCGGCTTGACTGTTATGTGCCTCCTTAATACACATTGGCTGTGTACCTGTGAATCACTTGGGCAGAGAGGTTAGCTATTTTCATCGTTTGGATCCAGGCTTGTGACACAATTGAAAGAGAAAACATTTCAGTACTTCAAGATGTGTGCACACAGCGGGGGATTTGCATAAACCCGTCTTTAGTGGTTGTTTACCAGGGTTTATAAATAAAAAAAAAACTGTAAATAAATTGAACAACTACTGGAGGGCAAATGGTCAGCACATGCCCTGAGAGGTGTAGCTTTCCAGTAAAGGATCTCTTCCGTAGCCTTAAAATGCCTTGTGCATCAATGTACAAATAGAAAATAGAATTATTTATATTCTGCAGGATTTCAGGCTAATGGAACCGTGTATTTGCTGCCCTGGAGGTAAAAAATGTGGTAATGAAGAATTAATTTGTGTGGATGGAATGCCATGGCAATTGTATGATTTATGTTTCTACACATTTGATGCAAAATGGAATAACCACTTAGTTACAAACTAGCTCTTAAGCCAAACCCTGGATGGAACTAGATTAATAAGGAAACTGTAGAATATATGTAGTCTCCAGCAGGCTTTACAGCAAAATATTAAGACTCAGGTCAGGTTTTCTAACGTATGAATGCTGCAAAGCTATTCTTTCCAGGTTTCCTGTTTGGTTGTTACATAGCAGTGATTTAACCGCTGCTGCTTCTACCGTTTTGCATTTTTAATAATGATGATAAAGCACCATACTGTTTGTATGCTTGATCCCCCCTTGGTGGAAAAGTCTGCTGTAGGCTGCACTGTGTGTGTGTGTGTGTGTGTGTACCTATGCTTGTTGTACTGCGGTGCATTCAGGACTGTGGGAAAAATGTGCTTTTATGACATGACCATGTTTGGTTTTTGCTTACACAGTGGTCAGTGGTTCCTCAATCATGTTCAGAAGTTGGCACCAGAATTATGGTGAATCTTGCAGTGCCCTCTTTGTTCATGAGTGCTGGGGTTCTTCTTGTGGATACATAGGTGCCGAATGTATGATTTCCTGGTAGGCGCTGAAAAACATATATATATATATATATAAAGCATAAAAATGTGCAAAGACCTTGTGTACTGATACCAATATATATTTACATACCACAGGTGTCGACTGACCTGCATTGCCGGTGCCCACAGACTGATTAGTGCAAGTCTCTACAGCTTGTTTTAAGGCTTGATGCAGTTTGTTTGACAGGATGCGTTACACTGGTTAACCCGCATTGCAAAGGCCTTGGTTTGAAATGTATTCTGCATTTGTTTACCATGCATTCCCTGTAGAACGTACATGGTCAGACAGCCGACTCACAAGCTCGTGAAAAATTATACGCTTTGTAGCACTGTATGAAGCCACTGAGCGGCGGAAACCCGGAGGGGTCGGACAGATGACACCAAGAAAGTTAGATATAGGAAGGGACAAGTTTATCTCAGTTAAAACCTACTGCTTTGACACCCTGTCTCATTCTCTACTTATCTTCCCTGGTCTCTATTCTCCTCATGTGGTCACCTCACAGTGGGATTCCCCCCATGGGTGCTCACAGTTAAGCGGGACCCGAGGCGCCCACAGAATTGGCACCTAACTCCGGACACGCAGCGGGATCAAAGTGGGACACACTCAGCTCAGACCTAATCCGAACAGTCATAACTATGTTTTCAGTGCAGTCCCAACCATGAAATAGAGCGTCTGAGTGCACAGAATCAACTTAAATGCATGTTACATGTACAGATACTGGGCACATCTTCCCCAGTCTTGAAAAAGGTCCACTTGCACACACACACACACACACACACACGCTAATCATCCGTCTGTTACATGTACTTACCAAATGTTATCACTACATTGCAGTTATGCTACTACTGTAAAGCAGCTTAGTTTTTTCTGATTTGTTTTCATATGTTGTCTTAACCGGACCTCTATGAATAAAAACACCTCACTGTTCTGCGAGTTCCAGTGTGTGTGTGTGTGTGTGTGTGTGTGTGTGTGTGTGAGTAAAAAATATTTTACAGTATGTGTTACCAAGCCGACACTTGCATAAAAAAAGAGCAATAGGCAAGCGTTACACTTATCTCCTCGCACTAGATGCCCAGAGCAAACCAGAAGCCAGAAATTTGTCAGGAGGATATCCATCTGGTGAGGACGGGGGCGAGACAGAGGTATAGACAAATGCTGCAGAGGTTTGCACGAATCAATTTCACAGGCTTTTTGCAAGATTTCACACTTAGGAGTTATGGGCGGAGTCCATATTTATGTGCTCAGTAGCTTTGAGCCTCGTTGCTCTCAAGTTGTGCTTGTCAAATCTGTAGCTGCAGTGGCTGTGGGGAACACTTTTTGCATCAAACATCATGAATAATTTTGCATTTAAAGCTATCTTCACGTTTGTGCTATTCCATGTGCAAAGCCAGCTAAATGGAATATATAAGACCTCGGAGAGTCTGGTCTTCCTTTGTTTTGTCTTTGTCATGGCTCTGCAGTTCTGTTAACATGAAGTATTTGTTGCTGTGTGCATGTATATTTATAAAATGTGGCCTCTGTACAGTTGCATTTATAGGCATGAGCGCAATTAAGTCGAACAAATATGTACACATGTGCCATCACAACAACGTGCATGCATCAATACCCCATTTTATCACCAGCCCTGAGAGCTAAACAAGCCTCCCCTGACAGCAAGCCCGACATCCCTCCAAGTTTGTCGCTTTCCCCTCACCAGCTTGTCTGATAGGTAACACAGTCAAAATGGGCAGAAGTAATGGGAGACAACACAGGCGGAGGCAGTGCCAACAGCTCGCGGGTCCTGCACGTAGCGAGCTGTGCCCATGCGACAGATGGATGCAGTCTCTGGACTGATTAATGTGCTCACTGGCCTGTGCTTCAGTGGCCGCAGCAATGAAGGAGTTCACAAAAGTGGTCTGGATATTTGTTCTGTCTCCAAAACAGGTGTTACACTTGTTTGGTCCCCTCATTCCACCGCAGTTCGTATAGCTGGATGATCCAACCAAGCATATCTGACACGAAGGTCAACCACACATTATTCCCTACCAGAATACATAAATGAATCTAAGGCAAGTCAAACCTTGTGCGTGCATGAATTCATCATGAAACCTAATGGAATACTGCAACAGGGTGGAACAGAAAAATGCAGTCAAAGTCAAGGTCATACTTATTTATAGAGCTTTTCGACAAAACACATCACTAAGTGCTTTACAAAGCAACAAATGACACAAACAGTGGCTTAAATTATGAAGGCTACACACGCGGTTTTTACAAATCACGAACGTGTCCTAACTGCACAAACCGCAACTCAAATGTATTTCATGCCACTACTTATCGGATGATTTTTTTTCGGGTTTACATGCCACCCGTGCTATAGTATTTGCTCAGCAGAAGAGCCTGGGGAGCCCCTCTATTAGGGCACCGTATATAAAACAGAAAAAAATCAATATGCATCCTTTCTCCTGGGCCGAACGAGCGCCGCTCCTCGATCACGGCATGGTGACACGGGGAGCTTGCCGGAGAGCCGGCCAGGACGCCAGGACTAATAGTCGTCAAAGCCAAGTGACAGTGAGGCTTATCTGTGGTGAGCCATATTTCCCCTGCCTCCCCAAAGATCCGGCTGGACAGTGTGCGTTATCCCTCGCTCCTGATAAACCTCATCTCCCACACACACAGAACCTATACCGTGTGTCACATCCAGGCTATAAGCTGCGAGGACTCCGCTGTCCCCGAACCGCAACTGTGACAGCCGTCCTCGCGACAGGGAAAACAACTGTGGTTTTTGTTTCATAGCCCACCTAATACTCTGCTGACACACATTCCCTCCTCTGCTCCCGCTCCTCACACTTGTTCATACGTTTCATCCCGCCTTTAAAGATCCCGTCTTCCCCCTTTGAGATTAGTGGTGGGTAAAGATGAAAAATTGCGTTTTCAGCACAGTGACATCTAATCTGTTTGGCGAGCTTTAATTTCCCTCGACGGTGTAAGTGCTGGTGGGCCACAAGCTCACGGCAGACGTACTTTTGTCAAAAGGACAAGGATGACACCATAGGAGAACATTGCGGGCTTTTTCTTATCTTTGATTCCATTTTATTACCCTAGAAAGCTTGTTCCCATTGATTTGATTCATATTTCAAAATGAAGTGCGTTTTGGATCCCTAATTTTCAAATTCTGCACAGTCTATAATTAATGGCTAGAAATACCTCTTACAAGTGTTAATGTTTCAGATCTTTTGTCGGTATCCAAGCCATTTTTCACATGTTCTTCAAAGACCTGCAGCTCAAATTAGGAACACAAAAATCTGATACTGACCTTGATAAACATATCAGGGAATCAGCCAGTGACAAATCCACAAACCAATAATGTGTTTTTGTTTGCTCGGTACATTTACTGACTTAACCAGAAGTATTGGCATTTGTTACTGAATTTTTGTTTTTTTTAACATTTTTTTAGCCGTTTTAGCAGCATCCATTGTCTAAGCCGTCTATCCTTCGAGGGACACTGGGGCGATAGGCGGGGTACACCGCGGACGAGTCGCCAGTCAACCACAGGGCTGACACATAAAGACAAACAACCGCTCACACTCACATTCACACCTACGGGCAATTTAGGGGCCAACAGTCGACCTCACCTGCATGTCTTTGGACTGTGGAGGAAGCCGCAGTGCCCCAGGAGAGCCCACGCAAGTGCGTGTGAGGGAATGCAAACCCGGTAGCCGTGAGGTTAGGGCGCACACCACATGGGCGCAGATGCCTTGAGCAACACGTCCCCGATTCGACTTCCTGTCAGTCACCACTATCCCTGTCAAATAAATGCATAAGATGCCCGAAACATAATTTAAAAAAAGAAAAGGCCCCAGCCGGCCAGCAGGTTACAACCCCAAGCCCAACACCACTCTGCTCTGGTCATCATTTATTAGAACATCTTAGCAGTGTTTTGTTAAAGTCTACACAATAATAATAATAATAATAATAATAATAATAATCCAGATTCAGTATCAGGTTAGAAATAGTCGGATCAGTATATCGAATGGCATTAACAGACAACAGCCTCCTATGAAATTTGAGCACATGCCAGGATTAGGGATCTTTCTTTTCACTGAAATGAGGAACATTACTTTTCGGGCTTCCCTTATTGAGCAGCATATTAGTGCAGCAATGAAGAGACTTTAGCTGTGAAGTTACTATTTGTCTAGACAAAATAGAGGCTATTTTTCATCCTGACAGGTGTAATGTGGCCATGTTATTGGCATAATGTGCGAGTAAGATTAGTATAGCGCGGGCGTTTCTTGTTGGCCTCAGCCTTCTCATGCAAAAAGGCTGTCATTTAGGTTTAAATTAAATTAGTGTACTTGACACTTTGACACGGCAGTACAGTCCCCCCGTCCCCATCTGCCCCCGAGAGCCATCTTTCAATTTCATGAAATCAGAATTACGTTGTCAAATTGCTGCCTTGTCTCAAAATCCATCGCTCTCTCCTTTATGTGGCAAGTGCCCACTGCACCTCTGCAGAGAGAGAGAGATTGAGTAATAGATTGATCTCAGGCAGAAAGAGGGGTGGAGGGAGGATTAGAGTGGGAGGGGGTTACCAGAGAGGTAGTTGAGTGAATCAGATCTTCATTTTCTACCACTTTGACATGTGTCACGGTGGAGCCTGCTGCGATTACATAACAATGAGGACCCGCAGAGCTCACCGGCAGGCGTCTGTGATATCTGCCTGATAAATATACTCGGGGGCTTGGAGGCCGGCACGCAACAAACCACGTTAAAGGCCAGTGTCACATCAAGTGGTCACATAGCATTATCAACTCAGCGTGTTGCGAGTAATGACACGACAGTACAGAATACGGTGCGTATTGCAAATTCCCTAAAGCTTTAAATACATATCGGATCACTACTGAAGCTCACCTGCTTGAAAAATATTATGTCCAGCTGGGGAACAGGCAAGCCAATTTAACATGGAAATGTGCCCAGATAGCTGTAGTATATTTTGATAGTTTTTGATAGTCATGGACAGACAGGGACGGTATTTGATTTTAGCAGGACATGAGAGCACAGTGAAAGCCACCAATGATGAACAAGTCAAACTCCTGTATGTTTTGACTTCAAAGAGAATATTCAGTTCCCTATGTATTATTTTCAAAACTGGCATGACAAACTGTCTAAAGGAAACACTTAAATATTAAAAACCCCCTCACCCTTTTGAATAATAAATTGAGGCTGTCTGTGTGTATTTCATCATGCAAACAAGTTTTTCTCAGATAAAGCATTGTTTTGACAAAGAATTGTATTCCACTACAATGTGGATTACTCACATATGATTTTTTTCATGTGCATAAGTCCCCCCCGACTACAAAACATATTTTAATAATTGTTACTTGGATGTTTGAGCTTCACTGTGCGGAATGATGTAGGTGCAAGGGTTGACACTAGAAAGCTGTTTTCACAGTCACCTCCCGGAGGGGGAAAGGTTTGAGATGTGAACATATGAGGTGATTTTGTGACATCATTAGTTTGGAAATCAAGTGTGGCATACACAAAATAGTTGGATATTCATGGAACAGAGATGTGCTTTTGAATGATCCAGCAAAACTTCCAAGTTCCTCCAGTAAAAAGTCTGGAAGATGTGGAAGAAGGTGAGAGCGGTGCAATCGGCTCAGATTTGATAAGACAACTCTTCACCATCTCTGCCCGTCTGTCAGCCAGGCGGAGACTGATGGCTGGTCTCTGATGTGGTGCAGAGCATTAACCATGTCATGCATTTGCACAGAGCAGTCCTCCATCACCTCCCCGAGCACTTAGCCCGGGCGGCAGGGGGAGACCCCGCTCATCCAACCCCTGTCGGCTGGGACTATTAGGGTGATGCACGGCAGCTCATTCCTCATCCTACACGGGAAGGGTGATGGATCCACTCCAGCCCCAGGCTCCAAATGGGCCTCCCTCGTCTGGTGCAGGTAGCTGGGGGAGGAGGCGTGGGCGCAGTTGTGGACGTGTGATGGAGAGTTATGAGGTTGAGCCCTGTGTAAAGGGTGCAGAGGTGCTTCGCTGCTGACCACGGAGGTCACCGGTTCAGCTCCTTGCAAAAGGGCAGTTAGAGAGCTCATATTTATGAGCCCTTGCGCTAAGAGATCCATTTTTACAGCCAACATTGTAAGTAATAGATTGTGCAATAACGCACTATTCATTTTAGATAAACACTTTCTGTATTGATAGAAATTTAATTAATTTGACTTGCTTAACCTCTTCACGTCCTCCATTTGGCTTCCCAACTGAGATCTACAACAGTAACCGTGAGGTTTCGTTGATGATTAATCACCAGGGTGTGAATGAAAAACAAGAAATTACCAAATGTTATACAACCTTGTTAACAGCAAAAGATGTGCCTTTCAGCACAATTCCTCTCCAATAATGAAATATAAAATACTGCTTACTGTACATGCACGCCGACCGACACACATCCTCATAAATATGTACACACAAACGCACACACACATATACTGAATGTAGTATAATGAATAATCACAAAGTCATAATTACCTTCTAACAACCTTTTTCTCACTACAGTGCATCTTTGTGATTGAAGTCCACCCACATTGAGTTAATTGCATTTATTCCCCGATGCCACAAGTATGCAATTAAAATGCAGGCATTACACACAGCCTTGCAAAATCATCAATACAGTACACAGTTAAAAATAGGGCTGGTGTTTGCCTCTCGAGTGCAGCCTAAAATTTGTTTCTGGAGAAGTGAGGGCAGCCGAAGATGTGGCACCGGATTTGCACTCCTTCGTGCATTTGTTTTGTCATTCTGCATTAAAATCCCTGTCAATTTAAATCAATGGGAACATTTAAATGATTATAGTAATATAAAATTAGTCTGACAATCAGCCTGGCAACAAAACATTACATGTGGTTAATTTTGGTGGCTAAAAGTAGAAAAACATGACTTAAATGAAAAAAAAACAAAAAAAAAAGAATGAACATGACCTTTTTAAAAATTGATTTGTCCAGATACCCAGGAGTGACTCAGGATTTCTAGCTGAATACACAAAAACAATGTTGACTCTAGCTGGCAGCATTACATCAAATGCCACTCATATTTTATTTGCAGAAAATCAGCCATATAATAGACAGTTTAGGTTTCAACAACAGTCATGTTTAACTCAAGAGGGTTTACACAGGTTAAACTTAACAGGTTGCTTATCACATTCATTCTTCAGTCTGGTCTCTCAGTTGGCCAATTGGAGTCCAACTGCAGCTTAAAAATGGTTAAAACTGCAGTAATGCTGGTGTCACTGTATGCCAATGAGTTTGTCAGACACTTAAGTATAACCAATAAAACAAAACAAAACATACTGTAACTGTATATGTCTGGAAAACATTGTGTAAATACTATATATTGGGTCGTTTACCGTTGTGTAGTTGCATTGTGGGTAATGCAGGAACCAAATTTTGACAGTGAAGAAAAATGTGTGAAATTGAAAGGACAATCTGTGGTTCTGCTGCATCAGTTTTTATACTTTACTTTTTTAACTGTCCATCATGAGTCCAGCAGTGTTATAGGAGTGCCATGCTGAATCAGCGGAGCACTCTAGTAATATGAAGCAATGTCTACTTGTGACTCCTTGTCACAGATCGGAAGCTGTAAGAAGTCATTTTAATTTTAGAGCGAAAAGAAACAGCTATTTCTGTTATGAGCTAATTTGCCGACAGTTATTTCAATCAATCAATGAATTGTTTGGTCTATAAAATGTCAGAACACAGTGATAAATGCCCATTCACAATTTTCAAAAACCCAAAGTGACTTCTTCAAATTGCTTTTTTTGTCCGAAAAAACAGTCCAAAATGCAAAAATGAAAGTAATCAACAATTCCTCTGAGAGGAAGTAGTGAAAGACATTTTTGCTAAAAAAATGATGACAAAATGAGTACTCAAGTGGTCAAATACAGTATTTCACAAGAAAAAAACAGCAATATTTGAGGAAAGTAGGAAAAAACATCATTATATACATATACATTATTCTGTTAAGTAGGTTTATAGATTGTTTTACCGGGTGCTCCTTATGTTCTAGTTCCCCGGTTGAGAACCAACGATGTAATGTAATCCAGTACTTCCTCTTGGTGGAATACAAATACAGTTTGAAATCAATGAGCAGGTAGTGAAAAATTGATCATCTATTACATGGCTAAATCTACTGTACATGCTTTGCTTCATGGAAAACCATTATTAGTGTTGTTGACATAATTGCAGGTTTACATATTTCTATGAGAGAGAGAGAGAGAGAGAGAGAGAGAGAGAGAGAGAGAGAGAGAGAGAGGTATAAGTCATTATCTCTTCTAATGAAACACACTGAGTGTTTATATTGATCAGAGTCTGTACATGTCTGTGTTTGCTGAAGGGTGAGGCCGGAGACCTCCGTGTGTGTCTGAAACTGTGCGGATGTACTGTGCTGGATGTGAGAGAGCGTGTACAGTAGACACGTTGAGCGCAGAGGCAGAAACTCTTAATAATGCAGCTCGTCGAGCAGGTTGGCCCTTTCTCCATTTGCTCAGGCAGGTTGGGAGAAATGCTGATGATGCAATGTGCTGACCCAAATACACTACCTGCTCCCAGCAGACTGCGCCAGCTGGGGCAATCTCTGTCGCTCTCCCTTTCTCCCTCTGTCTCTTTCATAAACCCTTACCCCTCTTTTCATTTCTCCCTCTGATAGTTTAAAAAAAAGGGGGGGGCTCAATTGTATGTCCTTTCCTTATTGTCCTGCTTTTGCCCTTCTCTCTCTCGCTGCTTAAAAGTGCTTCTCCATGTGTAACATGATCAAACTCATATGCCTTCTTTCTGGTTTCACTTTTCCTCACAATACCCTTCTGTAGCCCCGACTGAAAAATGCCTATTGAGTGAACGATATGCCATTGAGTTAGCCAGGAATCAAAAGCAAAGATGCTTATTCTTGCAGTGCAAAAGCACAGACATAAGGCTGATGAAACTGCTGACGGGGAGTGGTGAGCAGATAAAATAACAGATTAAATAAGAGCAGCCTTTTGATCCGCCACACAAGTTAACGCCGACCAACACGCTGCCTGGCCATGCTCTCACGCTGGTTAACTACAAAACACCTTTATATCGCCACTGGGTGCCCGGGAGAACTGCTGTATAGAGTTGTAGGTTTGTCGACACGTACAAAGACAATACCTGCAGAGTCACAATACATGACAGCCATTGTACCAGTGGTGGTAAAACCGGTGACAGAAGCAGACTTGTGACCAGATGGTACTTTTTTAATTATCCCCCGAACAAACGATATAAGTGTGGGCAGAAACAGAGCGGTTCTTGACTAATTAAAAGACAAGGGAGTTCAGACAAGTCCGAGTCAGATATCAAGACATGTCAAACAATGTCTCAAGTCTTGTCAAAGCAAGCTTAAGTCAGATCTCGAGTTGTTGAGGTAAAGTTCATATATTGTGTCAAGGGAGCCAAGATGAGTACAAATCAAGCTTCAAGTCAGTCCAGACAAGTCCGGGTCGCTTGAATGGTCAGTCAAAACAAGTCCAAGCCAAGTGTCATAACTTGTCAAAGAAAGTCTCCAGTTTTGTCAAAGCAAGTCTTAACTCAAATCTCAAAGTCACTGAGGGAAAATCCAAGGCACAAGTCTTTACGAGCAAATTACAAGTCAATATTGAGTCTTTTTAGACCTCTGAATGGTGTCCATTAAAATGCATAAGTCTAGTAATTAAATATTAACGGCGTGTGAGGCTTTCCTGTCACTGCTGTATTTACTTTTTATTCTTGTGGTATTTTACCAGGTCAGGCCTCAAAACTCGAGACTTGGATTTTCAATTGCTTTCAGGTCTTTAGGGAGTGAAGTCTCAAATAAGTAAAGTCTCACAACAATCAAGTCCTTCAGTGAAGTCAAGTCTTTAGGGAGTTACGTCACACACCAGTCAAATCCAAGTCAAATCCTAATTTTCAAATCTAAAACTCTGGCTTAATCTGAAGGTTGGACTGAAGAAAATGGTTCATCTACTGCCAGTTCTGACTGTAATTTCATAATGAACATAGGTTGCATCGCATGCTGAAATCAGAACAGTGGTCATGTACCACAGTGGCAAGACAGACAGTACGGAAAATGTATCCCTGTCAGAATATCAAAACTCAAACTATGCAGCAGGGATAATTCTGTGTAACCATAGCAGTTCTGAAACTTGAATCCTTTTCTGTGGCTGGACCACTGTGGTTTTTAGCGAGGGGGCTTATGCGTATAATTACACAGACACACTTATTTTCTGCATGACAGCTTCTCTGCCATAATAGCTTCTGTTTTCAGGGGGAAAAAGAAGAATGAGTATCAGGTAAATTGGAATTCTCTCATCATGTAGCTGAAAAGGATGATTGTACAACCAAAATGGAGAAGGCTAAAAGGACAAGTTAATATGGACTACATGCAACGGCGGAGGCAGATCACTTCCTTTGAAATTCTCTGTATGATTCACAGTGTCATGGGCCTCCATTTTCACTGTCTGGCACTATCAAAAACTGGTTTAACAATTCAATTTTTCAACATGCTGCTCTTAATACCCTCATTTGCATATTTAATAGAGCTGGGAATCTCCTGGTACTCCATTTATTGACTCAATTTTGATTTCCATATTTTTCCCCTGTATGACAACATTCACAAACTTAGACCGCAGCGCTTTGATTTGTAAGGCGTTAATGAATTAAATAACAAAGGTCATTGACAACAAACGTCTTCTCTTGCCTGACCCTCATGTATCCCCTAACTGGAGGTGCGGAGGGCAATATCAACAAATTCATTAAGAGGTTGTGGTTTACGCTTATTATTCCATTATCGACCGTAATCTGAAATTTGCATGATGCTTTATTCTTTATTCAGTGGTAATCGATGTGTGCTAGCCTGTTGAGTTTTAAAACCGGTGATTGACATTGATAAATGGAGGTGCCAGCCCAACGCAGGACACAAAACCTGAGCCAGAGGAGACAAACACTGTACTGTAGAGGTGCAGAGGGACACATGAGGGGAAAAAATCCAGCAAGGACTTAAATCATTAAAACTGAGAAGGAAATGTGGAGATGGCCAACATTTTATTGGAAAAGAAAAGGAGAAAATAGGGGATCCAAGTCTGTGGAGGGAGAAGAAAGCCTGGCGCTCGGGTTGATGTGCAGACACCCAATCAGACAGCCCTTCATCCCTTAACCCCCGGCCTAGAGTAGAGTAGCAAGATGAGAGGAGAGCAGGAATCATCTTTAGAAGTGCTGAAGCTGGATTATTATTTTTTTTATTTATTTTTTTGGGTGAGAAAGAAAGAACTATAGAAAAAAAAAAGGAAAGGGAGGAGTTCTAGGGAGAAAAGAAAGCACAATAGCTAATCTTCTAAAACAGGGGAAAGGCATGAGTCAGTCAGAGGAGAGCAGGTGGAAATGTGTAGCTGAAACAATGTGTTTTTTCCCCTGCAGCCGAGCTTTCGAGCCTGTGAGACAAAGCTTAAAAAATTCAGACTAAAGGATCTCAGCACAGTGCCCTGTGCCGAGCAATGGAGATTTCACTCGTCTTATTCACTTCCGCGGCTTGAGTTAGACTGAATTCACGGAGGAATATGAAGGTCAGGTGCTGTACTATGTACACGCTCAATCTCCATGGCCATTAGTGCTTACTTATAAAGCCATTAATGTCCATTATCATAATTACCTTTGCTTACTCGCAGACGGCACTTGCCACTGAGTGAAATCTGCAGAAGTCCCCCAGAATTCTCTTGGCCAGCCATTAGAGTGTTTTCACTGCCTCGCCGTCATCCGTCGGCTTACGCTCTTCCACCTGACCGCCCCGCACCTTCTTCCGGTTTTAAAAATACAACCCGGAGCCGCCTCATGCATATGTTTGCTTGCCTCGAAAAGGTGCGCCATTAATATGCAAGTGCATGCCATGAATTAATAATGCAGCCCCCTCCCTTTGCCATCGCGGTGTATGTCAAGTTCAGTAAGAACATAGCAGAAGGAGGACGTTTGGCGGGTTGTACCAATGTTCCTCCTTGCCAACCGTTGAACAAGCTGGGCTGTTGTCCCCCTTAAGGGGGCAATACGTCCCTGTTTCATACCTGCAACTCAGCTCCCAGAGGGGATGCAGTTCCTACACAGCACAATCCTTCCCCCGTAGAGAAGCTGCGGAGAACTCACAAATAGAACTTTTCAAAATCTCACTGTTGTCGGGACAAATGTGGACTGTGTAGGTTGTTTTTTTTTTTTTTTATCTACTTGCTTATATTGCTCAGTGCAAAATAATGTCCCTCTATACATGCAATTCCTCTAAGACCTCATTAGTGAAAGGCTCTCTCATGACAGTGCGTCTCGCTTTTCTTGCCCACAGCGGACATCCAGCAGCACAGTTTTCCTTTCCCTCGAGTGAGTTTTCTTTTCCCCAGCTGCTGAATTCACCAAGCGCCGTGGTATTTAGGGTCAAAGGTTGATAACGGCCAACAATCCAATTTCACAGCGCCTGCCTCTGACAGACACCGTGTGATCTTGGGTGGGACCCCTCCCGATCCCCCTCTCTGCATATCCTCAAGAACACTCTGAACTTAATCAAACTTTAATTAGCCCTCTGCTTTGGTGATAATTGGCAGTCGAGGAAGGGCCAGAACTCTGCTCCTGCAAGAAGCGGTCTCTGAACGTATCCACAGCTAATCATGGAGAGATGCAAAGCCATTGGCCATAATCTGTTCCAAAACCTGATGAGACCTCTGTGTGAATGTTTGCATGTGTGTAACAGTATGTCAGCCTGTCTTAAATTACAGATATACAAATACAAATACGGGTATAAATGTAACCCTGGTCTGACTGTTCAAACAAGAAAAGAAGGGACGAATCCAGCTGTATTTACCTGATTCCATTCCTTCCATCCTACTTTTTCCCCTTCATGAATGGCGTTCATGTGGTGCTTTACCAGGTAATTAGCACATCAGCAGACAAGCCAACAGCCTACCCTACCTTAAGGGAACATAACTTAAGCATTTCCACAAAGTCTGTGCGGTGAAACTTCTAGTTAACTGAGTCATGAGCACATAATCTTTTTCCTGAGTTTTGTATTACGCAATAAATGATGGAACAAAGCATGAAAGTAAAGGTACCATAGGTTGAATGAGGGATGACCGCCTGATGCGGTCAAAGCCTGTCAGCGTGGTAAAAAGCTTGCACCGAGTGCCTTGATGCAATAAGGTCTTTATTTCACATATGATGTCTGCCTAGGCTAAACAAAAAGCAAGAAAAAATAACATTTCAGTGTGCACCTCCATTGCACTTTATACATTAAAAGGTTCACGGCTCATCGAATAGAGTTTCTTAATATAAGACAGCAGTAAAGGAATCGCATGGAAGAAATTGACCTATGTCGGTGATGTGTGCGCATTATTGAGCAGTAGTCAGAAATATGATACATGGGTATGTTTTTAGACCCAAAAAGTAATAAAAAACAATTATGGTCTAAGCCTCTTTGACCTGGTGGAGAAAATCCATGCCAACCCAATCTTGTTGTAGGTGCTATGATCTACTGAATCGAATGCCCTGTGAAATGAAATCAATGGAGTTACTCACTCCAGAGCCACATCAATCTGCTGAGATTGTGGTGCATCTGGATTTAGAGGCCTACTGTACCCCCCTTTAGAAGACTCAGGTCAATAGCAGTAATGTGAAAAGTTTGATGACAGCAACAGGGCACAATCCGCCCTCAGGTTACAATGCATTCCAAGTCAGTGTTCAGTGTCTAACATCGGCAGTGGTGGGCAGTGAAGTGCAGTTGCCTTTTGCGAGAAACTAAACTTAATTATTACTTTTTTATTCAGGTTTTCCCGAAGCTTTAGTCCGTGTTGGGTAAGTGATTGTCTCCGGAGACACAAATAGTAACGGAGTGCTGATGTTACTGTGGCAAAACCCACAACATCAGAAAAACAAAAAAAGGAATCAATATCTTTGAGATAAGTGGAGTCTTGATTGAAGTTAAATTTGCAAAATTGATCGCTTTTTGTTTTATGTGTCTGTTCCTTTGTATCCCCACCAAATTGCAGCTCCACTCATTACTTCACTGTTTTATTTCTCCTTTTCGATGTGTTGCCGATATAGCACTATTAGCCTGTCCCCCTAGTATTTGACAGTATTTTATATGGTGCATATATCCAATGGCATGTGTGTTTTCTTCAGAGGAAAATAAAGAAGGCGGATTTGCTTGCCGGTTGGTTTGGACTGACATGGGCAATTGTTGGACTGTCATTTTCGATGTCAATGTCAGAAAGTTGTGGAGGGGAGGGGGTATCAGACGCTCTTTGACGATGCAACAAGCACTTTGGTTGACGCAAACCTACGCCTTTATCGGTCACCTGTACAAATCAGCTGCCTTTGGCTGGAGTCACTGTACATTAAGAAATAACAACATTCTAGTTCAGCATTAGCTCAGTTTCTTACACAATGCGTGTAGGTCACCCAAAACACAATCACTGTAGTCACAGGTGTAAAAACGGGAGAAAATAGACTTGAAGTGTAAAAATATGCTTCCACATACAGTAAAGTGAGAAGGAAGCAAACTGTTCTGCAGCCTGTGACAGCTGTATTGATGGAAATGGAAGCGTATCTGTTCTGTCAGGGTGTGAGTGACGACTGAAAAAAGCAACTGAAACACCCTCTGTGTAGACAGCTGTTATGGATAATGGTAATTGCTCAGGCTGACATGTCCGGAGAGAATGGTGTCCTACTTCTTATAGTTGGGCTTGGAAATTATACACTGATGTCCATAATTTGAGTTTACGTTAACTTCATAGCCCCCCCAAAAAAACAGTAGGGTGGAATTTAACTGTGCACTTTATATACTACTACTGAGCTACTGTAGATTTGAGCATTAATGACAAGGGATGGAGGGCACTGAAAAAAATATTTTGCATTTATCTAAACAAAGACAGACAGGAGATATTGTAAGCCCTCTTGCATCATCCCAGCTTTCAGTGTTGCATCTGACTCTTCATTCTGGATTATTGTCAAAATTTATCTGAACATGTTCAAGTTCAGTCGGCTCCAACTCTGAGACTGCTATGTTAATGTTAAGAAGTTTTAAAAGCTCAAACTCTCCCAGTGTCTTTGGCTTATCCTCTTCTCATAGACTTATCCATTCTTCAATTGTCATAGCAGGACCATAAAAGAAAAAGAAAATCACATACAAATCCTTTTTGTCCGCAGCGAGTGTCATTACATGAGCTGTCTTGCTTATTACTTTGTAGCAATGGAAACATGTATCAAGCACAAGGGCTCTGAATTTGATGAATTAAACTATACACGGCCTTTCTTTGACCATGAGGCACTGGAGCTTTTTTCGTGATTCTCGTGTCTGTCAGCGGGAAAAAGGGCTTCCTCAGTGACATTATTGACAAGGTGAACGGGACAAAGAAAAAAACAGGTAGAGGGAGTCTTGAGAGTGTGTATCATTTCACTGAACTCCTGCTGCTGCTGCCCTCGGACGCAGAGCACTTGGCCCACGAAGACGAGGAAAGGACATCTAGCTGTGGACATCTGTAGCACTTTGAACGGTTCTCATTGATTATAAGGCTTGATGTTGACAGACTCTCAGGCTGTCAGACATCTTATACATTGGCTGGTGTTTGTGTGTGTGTGTGTGTGTGTGTGTGTGTGTGTGTGTGTGTGTGTGTGTGTGTGTGTGTGTTTGTGTTGCACTTGTAGGTTTGTTCTTGTCTACGTTTGTGTGTGTGTGTGTTTGTTTAACCAAACTGCCAAAGGTCCGATACACCAGGGGATCTGTCTATGCGCTGATTTGTGAAAGGATTTTGAAGTTCCCTTGTGAAGCTCAACAAAGTTACCTCCCAAGGACGTAGTATTAGCATTCAAGGATACCAGTTTGACGCAGACTGGGCAGACTCGTCTCCCTGCTGGGCCGGTGAAAGGCAAGCGGGAAAAAAAGGGAAAAGGCTTTGAAGTACAGGCTTCATGGACTCGTCAATAGCTGGTATTGACCCTTCCTGCTTTTATTTAATAAGGTTCCCATTCCTAAGGCTTGATTTGCTGGATACTCATTGCTATGCTCGCTGTGCTGCAGCATGCTGTCATACTGCTGATGCCAAGTATTTCGGCATTGATTACACCTCTGGGATTAGCTAAAATGCAAATGCAAGTGTGTGTGTTTGTGCGCTTCTGGTGGAGTGAGTAGAAGAGTAGCAAAGACTTATCCACTTGTGATTGTTTGCACACATGTTAGTCCTTTATTGTACTGTGTGTGCAGTATATTGTACAATCTATGCTTTCGAACAAGCTTTCATGCGTACAGCACCTGCACAGAAATAACTAAAAAGGATATATATAGAGTCTGTCAATGTCTGGGAAAAAAAATGTCTACTTATATAGCATTTAAACAGATTCCCTCCCCCACACATGCTTTTAAAAAGACAATGGGAAGCTTCCAAACCATGGATGCACACTGTATGGGAACACTGGCAGCTGTGAGAATCTGGCTTCCTTGAAAAAGCCTGGGAAACATTACACGGAAAGACACAACGTCAGGCAGAGGGAGATTAACATGCAGCAAAGGAGAAGTCTCCCCCCCCCCCCCCCCCCCCCCCCCCGCTTTATAATTACGCTGTGGATTAAATTGTGATCAGGCATTCTGAATTGATCTTCATGAAAGCATCAGCAAGCTGTGGCGTCCTTGCGCATTTAAGGAGTGCCTTAACTGTACACTCCAGCATTTTACCTTATTAAATAAATCCAATTTTTCATTTTGTGAACGGCGCATGTTCGCAGATGTGAAGGTCAGCGCAGCACAGCAGGCTGATTTAATCTTTCCGCCCTGCGTGTTTGATTCGTCGTCACTCTTTTGCGAGCGGGTGATGCCCCTCTCGTGTGTTGGGTGAGAGATTCAGCAACTGTTTGCTCTAAATGGTACAGTATAGTACTGTCAAGCCGGTAGAAAGTAGAGGCTAATTTTAACACCTCCTTCCCCCCTTTTCATCGACAGCTTGATGTGTCAGTGCCATGACACCCGTGCTCACCTCTTCTGTACCCACAGTGGTTAAAATATAAATTCACAATCTGCCTGTATCTGGTAAAAAAGTTTTTTTTATAGCAATTTCATAACCTGCTGGCCCCACTCTCTGATGCCCCCTCCCAAATCCATTGCCCTAAATAAGAATAAAATGCTATAGTTATTTATATATTATCATATAATTCTCATGTTAGGCACAAATATATAATAGTGTTAACGTCACCTAACTCTACTCTAAGGCTGAAGCCTAGGAATTGAGATTCTAGTGATTGATGTGTGTCACATTTGCTGAAGAAACAATATGTACTGAAACAAAGCTGCCAAACTGTCACAAAGACCGAAACACAACATCACAGTGCGGTTATTGAAATGAAGTTGGCTCAATTTTTTAGCCTGCAGCTGTTTCTTCCAATTACTTTTAATGCTAAAATACTAACTTACAGTTTAGCTTTAGTATGTTTGAATAAATCTCAATGAAGAGTGCAAAATCTGCAAGTAAAAGATGAAATATGCAGGTGATTTAATAAGTGCCTTGATCAGACATGCAAGCCTTCATCTGTAAAATCAGAGCGTACTGTAGAGTGTTATTCAACAAGCGGAGCATCAAGTACAGAAAAAAGACAGCCCTGACTTTTACAATAAAACATCCCATAGGAACGGTCCAGTTGACAAAATCCTTGCAGAAATGGCTGGATTTAAGAGATTCTGCTTCCATGCCACTGCATGCAATAAATAACTCAGAGCAGCACTACAAAAGATGGCCAACTATTCTTTATTGTTTAATAAAATATTGCTGTATAAACTTAAATATACAATTTTCTGAGTACTTACTGTATACACACTTTTTAAAAAGTATTGGTAAGGATGTGATAAATTCCCAGCAAGTAATATTTTAAAGGTACTAGAAATCATTGAGCCTAACTCCACAGCACCTTCTGACTCACCCTCTTGCCACCTCATCTTCCAGGTTCTTCACAGGGCCAAAAAGAAAATAGACTTGCTGTCCAGAGACTGCGGTCGTCTTTATCTAGTCTGCTGCCAAATCAGGTTTTTAAAACTGACATTCCCTTTACTGAGAAAGTTTCCCACTGCACCTTTGCCTCACACATACACACCAACATGAGTTTCTTGTCTGGAAATAGCAAACTGAGAGCCCTTTGGCTTCCCAGGGGAACCGTACCGAGCTGAGGTGCCATATGGAGGTGGGTGTACCCACGGCGCTGGGTGTACCGTGTCTGGTGAGATAGTGTGGTGGAACTATGGAAACAATCTAGGTATGGAGGAGGTCACCATGAAGTGTCACCCTCCTGAGGGGACGGGGCATGATGGGAGTTGAGGTTCGGCGTCGGCCGCTCTCACACTTGGGTTCTGTTCACACAGCTGTCATGGCTGCTTGGCCTGGGTGACAGGTTGCAGACATTAAAGAAATGGAGAGGGATGCGAATTGTGTTATAGTCTGCCAATGTAAAGTGTGAACATGCAATAAAATAGAATCAAGCTACAAATCACTGAAGAGAGTTTGTACATGGTTTATTTTGATCATCAGAATCTGTCACCAAATGTTCTTGAATAGTCAATGTGTATCATTATCATGTTTGTCATTATTTCATTTTCCTGTTGACATTACTATTGAAGAGCACAACAGTCCTATAAGGCTCCCAATCACACCGACATTTATGACAATTTTTGAACAAATGCAATCAATGTCAAAATAAAGAAAGCAACGCAGAGATGATTCACTCATGGCAGTAAAAATAGATTTTGTCACAGTGGAGCGCCAACTTTGCTGACATTAAACACAAAAAAAACTGCAAAGTCGACCAGTTGCAAACTGTTTCCACACTGTTGACCCCTCAGGGGGCGGTCACACTGCAGTCCAAAATGGCAGAAACTCTTGGTCTTTTAGTTTTATTCATATTTTGCTGCAGCCATTCCCCCATGTGTGGTGTTCAGGCCTGCTGATTGGTTAAGAGGCGCTGTCAATTATGGCTATGACGATGGCGAGGGCGAGTGTGGCATCATCTCGAGTAATGGGGAGACAGCATATCTCGGCGTACTGTGTGCTGGCAGTTGTGGTTTGGTGTCTAAATTGCTTTGCCAATATTTTTACAGAAAGACCCACGGCGAAGCAAGTGGGTGTTTGTGCTGTGTGGTGAAAGCATGACTAATGAAAACCTGTGCATCCCGTGGCTGTGGGGGCTCGTGTGTCTGTAATCTAGGCTCAGCTGTCACATCGGATGCAACGATCTTCTGCTCACAGTATACCGCCGGTTTGCACAACATTGTTTATGATGACTGTCTTGTTAGGGCCTGTGTTGTCCACTGTGCTTCAGGCAAAGAGTTCCATGATTTTTTTTTTTCTTTCCCCTGACCCGTCGGATCAGCAGCTTCTCTGTCTTGTGGGACAAACTGAGCACTAAGCTTTAAGTCCTTATTAGGGTCATTCAGCATGAACACACATTTCATTTAAATGCTAAAAAGTTTAAACTTCAACATTTCATCAGCTTATTTCCATTTTTTAATTGATGGAGTACTGATAAAATGGCTTTACCTCCAAATGCACCTCTCAAATCAGAGTCATCACTATGTTTATGTTCAGCCCCAAACCTCTCCTTAAAAGCAATTTCCTTCCCTTCCTGAAGTTGGGGACAATCTTTTGAAATCCTGCGAGTAAGAGGAAAGGGAAATATTGAACTGACATCTACAGAATTTCAATGTGGTGGAAGAAATACATTATCATACAGTAGGTCCCTGCATGTTTCCCCGTGTATATCAGGAAAAGGAGGAGGAGGAGGAGGAGGAGGAGGAGGAGGAGGGAGAAGCTGTGTTATATAACAGACAGATTCAAACTTTCTGCCAAAAAACAATGCAGAAGTTTGTGTGCAGGGGTATGCATGTACTGTATGTCGATGTAGTGTGTGTGTGTGTGTGTGTGTGTGTGTGTGAGACTATATGCAGTCGTAGATGCGTTGTGCGCCTCTGTACATATCTGAGTGTGTACACTATGCGAGAGGACATTCTTGTGTATGCATATGTGCGTGTGTTTGTGTGAGCACGCTGAGCGAGCCTGATAACCAGAGTGTGCGGTCACCTTGCCTTATGATTAAAGGTTTGCGCTCTTTAGCTGCTTAAAAGGAGCCTGTTTGTCCTCAAAAGGGAGAAGGGGAACACAGCAGGAAAAAAGAACATGTTTTATCAGTCACAGCCAGAACTCAATATTTTGCTATTTTTCTCAGATTAGGCTTATTCACAAGGTCCTATAGGTGAAATGCCTTAAAAGATAATAAAGAGATTAAGATCACATTCAGAAATCCCTACCAGGGAGAGAGGAAAGCTTTTGAAATAAACAAAGAAGCCCAACTTTCTACAATTTCACTCTTTTTTTTCCCCTGTCGCTGTGTGCTTTGGATTTGGCTTATGCTTAACTTCTTAAATAATCACATTAAGATCTTCTGATGCATTCGTAAAGATTTTTTTTTTTTTCTTGCGTAGGTCAGCTATGAAAGGAGGATAAAACCAAGATACTAAAACCATAGCAGACCGACCGAAAGAAAAATCTTGGAAAACATTCATCTTCAGCAAAAAGGTTCTTGACTCAACACATGCCGGGGGGAAAAAAAACCCATTCATTTGAATGAAGAATGGAATGAAAGTTGAAATTACAAATAACGTTTCTGGAACGGGAGCTGAAATACTTGATTATACCATTGGCCATCCAATCAAAGCCATGTGTGGTCACACTCTCTGTCCAAGCTGTCATCCACTGTCTTGCTGTCAGAGAATTTGGAGGGACACCGGGTGGCCCCAGGTGTCAGTTTAGACTTGAAAATGACAATGTCACACTGCCAATGTCCCTCTTCCTGCTCGCTCAATGATATCATAACTAGCAGGCAATCAGGATTTCTATAAACGGATACAGATGAATTGGCCTCACATTTATTAATCAAATTCCAAACTTCTGAAGCCATTTTCAAGCCAGGCTGTGAAATTTCTAGAATATGGGATGCAGGCGCTACAGCGACAAAGGCCTTTAACCATCAAGTTAATATTTCAGACACTTGTTGTCATCCACTGAGAGGGTTTTCATCTTCTGTTCTTCCCTTATTTAAATGTCCTCCTGCTCTCCTCCTTGTTCTATTCTTCCATTCATCCTTAAGGTCAAGTGAGAAAGGTGAGTGGTGTTGTCAGTGAATGCGGCATGCCCTCCTGTAGTAGCGGAGTCGCTGAAATGACCCTCGTGCACAACCACTAATCAGGGCTGTCACGAGGGAGGTCCGGCCCCCGTCGACACGTCGACAGCCATTGGTGCAGAGCCACTGCCCTGCCATTAATAAAGAGTCACATTTACATAAGTTGACAGGTACACAGTGCTCGCGCCCCGCCTACCCACAAGGACGCCACATACACACGGATTCATTGGATCTCCAGTGAGTAAAAGTGTGTGATTACTCAGTTTTTTAATGCATACGGAGCTCCTTTATTGTTTAAGAAACGATCCATCATTAATTTTCTTAATTTATCACGCTGGATTTGAAGATTTAGCTTCGTCTCTGTCAGTGTGCTGAATGCTGATGTGACAGTCAATGTGATACAGTGTTATGTAGGATTAAACCAAACATTGTTTTTAATAACAACAATTATCGCAACACGAAAAGCGACAGCCTGTATTAAAAACCAAGAAATCAAACCAAATGAAGAGAAATAACAAAAAATAATAATAATAGTCAGAAGCAACAATTACAGTACAGTAGGTTTTTTGCACTGTATTGCTTCATGGTATCAGATCATCTCTGGGTCACAAGAACACACATTGATCAGAAGACATGAGACATGAGAATCAAATACACAAAAGATTAACAGGAGTGATTGAAAACCCTCAAAGAGTTATGGTACCATCTATTCGCCATGTAATCTCCTGAGCATGGACTCATGTGATGTTATTGAACCATTAATTAACCATTAATAAAATATGATCATGTCCAGAAAAAGAACCGTAATTGTAATTGAAACAATTTCAAACTTTTAACACCAAAGGCCGCGTCCAGGCCGAGTTTGCTCCCGTCTTGATAAGAGATAAAATTGCCAGAGTGATAACTTTCCAGGAGAGTAAAAGAGTGTCAACAAAACCACACAAAACCATCTGATAAGCCCTCAAATTCACAAACCTGGGACTCAAACTTCCTGGATCTATTTTGTTGTCTCACCGGGACCTGAAGCAACACAACGCAGCCCCTTCTGAACGTCTGAATGGACCCTAAGACCCAAAACAATCTAATGTACTTCTGCCAGAGGCTAGAAAGTTCACATTCCATTTGGCACGACCAACACAATTCATCATTTATCAGCTTTATGTAGCTGAGTATTATTGGTATATGACAGCACTCATCCTATATCTTTTCCATATTTTACCACAATATATTCCCCACACTATACAGTATAAGTATAAATATTCTGCATTTCCACATTGGAACAATCATTACTTTTGAAATTACTGGTTGACTTGTAAAACCGTGGTATTTTCATAGTAATTCAAATTAGATTATGATTGCTATCTGCAGTTTTAGAACTTGTACATCATGCTTCGTGTATTTTCTTATCAGCAGGCATTTCCAGATATGTTTATAATTCCCGGATCAAACTGGCGAATTTTTATTTCCCAGGACATGATGAACATGATCTCTTTATATAGATCGCCAATAGTAAATACCGTACAAGTACACTGAATACCACTGCTTCCCATACACAGCTCTTTGTGCTGTAATGGAGAATGTCTACACCATAATATAAGTAAAACAGTCTAGGCTCAAAGATTATCACCCTCAGTTCTCTTTAGCGACTTTTCACCTTCCTCCACTGAGCTCCGGAATTATAAAGTGCCCCAGTTGAAGTAACTTTTGTATCCTGATAATATCAAGTATGATTGTACAGTATCCATCAGGTGTGGGAGAAGGTCAAGGGGTTTGTCACCTCTCCCAAAGTATCGTCCGCATAGAGAAATAATTTATGTTCCATATTACCCACCTCAACACCTCTGATGCCAGCATTCGCCCTGATGCTTCAAGGAAATTTTTACGATCCAATCACACAAGGTTACACACTGTCAAATCTCGGTGTCAGATCACAATTTAAGATTTAAGATTGTATAACAAGGTTCACACAGGTTCAGTCTGATTTACGTCTCTGAAATTCTATGGTTTTGTTTGTGTGCCGTATCTGTACATTTGGATGTTATATAAGAGTGGCGTGTTTGTGATGACGACCAATTATTAAAGCATTTGCTCGTGTTTTTAACTGTCAAATCTGCAATGTGCATCCAAGTGTTAAATTTTCTTCTTCTCATTAACAGTTATCTGTCTAACTGAGATAAATAACTCAAAGAAACATGTTAACATGTGCAATATTAAGCTTGGTCCTTCAACACTCTTGACAGTTGTCTCACTAAAGAAATGACACGTTTTCAAGAGAAAGAGAAAAGGTGTCGCAGGACATAATTGTCACCATCACACTTTGGTTGATCAAAGACTGTCTCCCAGTGTGACTGAATAGCCATAATGATACCTGCAACGTCTTTAAGGCTGGAAGAAAAACGTTGTCACTTCAATTAATCATCCACATAGATATAGATTTGGGTTTTTATTTCTGTTTATTTCTCTGCTCATGCATGAGAGAAACTAGAGCATTCTTGTCAAGAACTGGCAGGGTAGAAGAAGTACAATCGCCCCGCTGAACGCTGTTTTCTGTCGTTTTCCTCGCTGTTGCTAAGGTAAAAAATATGTGGCAAGGCACAACATGACTTATTTAGTTGGGAGACAACCGTGTCAAACAATAAAGTCTAAAGGGTTTTAGTCCCTGTCACAACATGCAAATTAAGAGATATGGCAGTATGTATAAAATATTCATTTGTAAAGTTTAAAAAACTGTGTATAAAGTTTAAAGCTTTAAAGTTTATAAAAGCAAAAGACAATATGAAAAACTGTTGACAGACTGCCGTAGACCGTATGCTGAGCGGTGGGGGGTTCCAGTAGAAGCATCTTGGTTTAGGGTGGAGAGCAGATGGCAGGAAGATTGTGGAAAAACGCTAAATCCTTTGATATGTCTGCAACATCTCGTTCACCAAGGGCATCAGCAAATACGTGCAAAAGCTGTGGTCTGCGTGCGCGTAGGAACAGGTGACAAATTGGAACCAGGATACGTGAAGAGAGATTGCCCAGGGTCGATCAGTGCTGTCAGTGCTTAGACAGCAGCAGATCTTTAGGAGGACATCACTTAAACAATTTATCTCATG
Source organism: Lateolabrax maculatus (assembly GCA_031216445.1). Classification (NCBI taxonomy): domain Eukaryota; kingdom Metazoa; phylum Chordata; class Actinopteri; order Acropomatiformes; family Lateolabracidae; genus Lateolabrax; species Lateolabrax maculatus. Next base: position 7,822,648 of record CM062207.1, read on the forward strand.
CAACATGTTAACACTATTTACACCCCTCAAATGATTCACCATTTATACAAATTTGTGCAATCCAATTACTTATAATGTTGGTATAAAGTTTTGGTAATGCACAGTCTGCATTGTACAGTGTGATTCATCATTTTTCGTGCACCAGTACAGTATGTACGAATTCATACATGCAGGCACTGCCACTCACTTCAACCGCACACAGTTATAGTGGACGCTCAATTATGACCTGTGTGCCCTGTAATATTAGAATAGGTACCCTGAAGTTACAAATATTTACAGTGTTAGTTCCTTAACAGTGTACAGTATATTATTTTAAGTTCCCAGATTGCTGCCCCCTTTATTCCCTAAATTGTGTTCCCTTGTATCCACATGTATGTAACAGTACGTACTGTACCGGTGCACCAAAAAAATTATACTTCAAATTGGAAAGAATTATGCTGTACATTGCAGTAATATAAAGTATTACCTCGTATCTTTATTAATGGCAAACAGCACAAAGTAGCAGGACAAGGAAAAGAAGTACACTTACTTGACTTTAATTGAATTAATGACCGTCTAAAAGGCTCCACAAGTATAATTATCAAAAGGCGGAAAAAGAGATAGCAGGTTTTCATTATGTCTGTTGAAAAAGTACCACCAGAAAACTATAAGAAAACATGGCAACCAAAGACAAAAAAACACCACAAACCTACCACCACCAACAAGCACGGTGCAATAATTAAGTTGTCTCACACACAGATACGCATGCACAGATGCATGATGAACCTATATCATTAAAATGAACTGTAGTGCATTTACTTGACAGACTCATCTGAAGATCAACTCTTCATGTCGTTGTCTGTAGAGTCCATATTAAAGAAGCTGCCTCCTATCCATAAAGCCCTACAGTCCAGATATAATGCTATCCAAATAGAATAAAAACGTGTTATTCTGAATGCACTGGGAAATGCAAATGTCATGCCCATTTCTCAAAGTGGTGGCAGGTCCGGTAATAAATTGTGCGGAGCCCCTATCTCCCTTAAGAAGCTCATTCCATAATTCAAAATATATTATAATTGGTACAGCCATAAAATATGTGTTTCTCTGTAAATACTTATGGAGGCTATGTAATTCAATTCACCATACATGGTAAATTTACACTGCTGCACATCAGTAGCTAATTTCCTTAGGGAAATTAGTCTCTGCAGGGTTGAGGATGAACACTGACCACTGTCTACTGTGTAAATATTGACAGTAGGGGAGAATGAGGTGGCTATAACTAGCTCATACATGCGACAGCTAAATTAGGTCTGCACAGAGGCTTACATTCACAGCACGCCTGGTATTTATAAAATCCATAGCTGAACTGAAATTAATCAGTTGGGGTCTGAGACAACTTGATAGGAGAGGGATCTGGGAGAGAGGTAAGAGGGAATGAAGTGCATGAGCTTAAGAGGTTTAAGTGGTAACTTTATTTTATGCAATTATGATTGTTTCCCACAGGCTTTGTAGGCGTGGCCTACTTGACGTTCACTTTCTTTCACCAACTGATGCACGCCATTCACAAGCAAGAGCCAACAACACGACAAACAGTGGCAAAAAGTGGCTTTGTCAGTAAAACGCTGCAAGGCTCTGCCCTTCCAACTGGTGGATTCCCACAAATCACACCACAGCTGCCCCGGATTGGAGCACGTCATGTTTGGGTATGAAGAATCCATTGGCATGCATTCACTGCTGGGCTTTATCTGCTGATGGTGCCGGTGAGGTCTTATCTTTCTATCTTTTTAGCCAAAACATCCTCTATTTATGCAGATATATGTCTGCTGCCACCACAGAATGATCTCAGGGCTGGTTGGACAGGACCCTGCTTTTGAACATTTCCTAGACCTCTGCCAAAGATTAATCATTTTATGAAAGAAGACAACAAGTCAGCAAAGGCGGAAAAGTCTGACTTTATCCCATGATCCACAATGTGTGGGAACTTGTGGACACAAAATTGTCAGAGCTCCTGCTGGCAAAGGCCACCATCTGAGGCTTCATCGATTGTACTCGACTGGATGCTCAGAACCAAGATCTTGTGCGGATGACACGTTTGCCTACTCCAACATCTCTGCTTCTGTCCTGGTCTTACCCCTGCACTTAGGTAGAAGGCAGAGGAGGCTCCAGTGTTTTGTGCAGTGTTTGGAGTTGACTCCCCTCCATCTCATAAATGGGAGGAAAAGGTCTCCAGGGGGCAGTATAGTTCATGCTGTGATTGGCAAGGATTTGAGTTGTCTTTTTTCATCTGTTACACAGCTATTTCAGTCACTTTTCATGTGAACAAACAAGTGCAACACTATGAATGCCTTGCGGGAGAGACAGTCTGGAAATGTAGTTACCACAATATTTAAACGAGGGGGGAGTCCCCATGACAGCCGGATTTTCACTCCACCTTTGAGCGTGGCTGTTCCGACCAACGATAAACATTTTGATTTCCGACGTGGCCGGAGAGCACGTCTTACAAACTAGTTCTGACCGAGCATAACCCAACTTTTAATGGACCCCACTGAGGGTGAGTGTTGAAAACAAAAGACATACTGTACATCAAATAGTTTAAGCCATGACCGCAGTATGTCTCTATGGACAGTGTTACATTTTGGATTTTCCTATCTGCCACACCATCCAGTAAGCTGTACTTTTTTGTTTATTAAACAGACTAAACCATTCATACCGGCCTCTTTTGTCTGTGTTTGGGTCCTACTCCTGCCTGTTTCCTTGATTATTGACATGACAATTTCTGTATGATGAATTCGAAAGCAATTGCAGACTGCAACAACAACAACACAGGAAAAAAGTGATGACTGAAACTGTTATTTGATAAGCATTGACAGATCAGTCTGTAAAATTGATTTTGAGTTGCAAAACATTTCAACAATTATTCCTCCAGCGACATTCACTGCTTTTGCCCCTTTCTTTCTATTTCCGGATGATTTCCCACTCATAACAATAACATTAAGTACTCAGGACTTTCCCTGCACAACACCTGCCACATTATGTGATGACGTGAACCATCCCACCATCACGGTTCCCATCTGGCAGCTGCCGACATTATAACTGTTCGCTAACACAGGGGTTTCATTAACCCCTGTGTTAGCGAACGCACCTCTGCGTTCAGGGCTCAAGCTGCTTGGAGATCCACATGCAGCCCTGAAGGATTGGCTCCATTATGGATGCCAGCACGGGGCTACACACACTTCCTGAATAAAATAATGCTCACACCTGCTACCTGGGCTCAGCTGTTGCCATGCAACGTAGAGATGAGGCATTCTGCTATGTCTTCTCATGCTGTGTGCACAATGTCTGCAATTACAATGCGATTAGTGGACTTCCAAAGGTGTTAACTTGTATGTACAAGGGCCATTGTTTTTGCTACTGTCGAAGATTTACCTCTTGTTTTTCACAAACTCTTGACTTAAGTATTTCTTAAAAAAAAAGTTTTTCTTTAAAAATGGATGATAAGTATCAAACACCCTGCTCCACTCATGAAAGCATGGCTTCTCCTACACATAACTTGTCATCGAGTCCTGTTTTTGACTCTCTTCTTCAGAGAACTTCCCTGCACCTTATTGATGTCCAAGTGAAGGATGTGCACATATATGGACTATTTGTGAAGTAACATTGTATGTAACAATGTCCACCGCTGCAAGGTAAATACTGTCAACTTGTCTGGATGATAGTGATTAATAGGGGTCGAGAAAAGATAATGATATTTGTGATGCAACTAATCTAACATACCAACATCAAGCGGTTGTTTTTTTAATCAAAATCTCTAACATTGCTTTTTTTTTTTCAAAGGTTGACCTTTAATTGATGCGCAAGCCCAAGTTGCTAATAATTTGGCTTCTGTTTCAAGGGAAGCTAATGTTTCAAACTGTGGCTTGCTCAATAATCTGTAAAATGTTGCCGCTTAAGGAAGCATGCTGGCAAGCTTGAGCATGCTGGCACTCAAGGGGGAGCCTGACCATTTGCATCCGGCTTCATGGGGTGTACGGAGGGGGGCATATCTACTTTGTCGCCATCAATACCAGTGCATGCTCTCTGACACCTTCTTCTTCTCTGTACACTTAGTGAATGCCAGATGAAAGATGCAGACCTTTCCTGTCTGGCTTTTAAAGCCCTTTGAGGATGCAACCCGACATTTATTGCAGGCAATGTCTTTGAAACAACATGAAAAGGCTGTGTTTCTGATATACTGTAAGGGCGGGGGGTTCCTGAAAAGGGCCATAAAAGTTGCTCTCAGGTACATGTGAATGTAACAGATGGAAGAATAACTAATGGCATGCTTCCACCTTAATGTTGTGTAGCCTCACAACAAGCTTCATTACAGTACACATCAAATACAGAAGTGGACCACATTCTCTTATGGTACTTAATGCACTCAGATCTGTTCAGTCACATTTATTGTGCTGTTTTTGGTTCCTGACATCCTTGAAAATGTCCTTCTTGTTACAATTTTTCCTCTCTTGTTTATGCTTTTTTTATGCAAAGCCTGAGTGGTAAGGATCAAAGCTTCACCAGCTACCTAACGGTGAGCCTGAGCTTCAAAGGAATGAGCATCCTGTGAAATTTCAACTAAACCACAGTTAGTGCTTGAATTACTACATTTAGATGCTGGTAAGTACTGTAGTTACAACAGATAGCCTGGTCGTCAGCTATGATCCATATCAAATCACAGTCCCTTTCACAACAACCTCTGCTTCAGATGGGAGAAAAACTAAGAGTTCTTTACAAATATCTTCAATGGTTTGAAGGGCTGGTTTACAGGTAGAAGTGACTTTGTTATATTGTGCAAGGGATTTAGTATCTGTGACTTTCTTTAGTGTTACTACCTGGCATCAACTATGCGACGGGGATTCATGATTGCATGAGCACACTTACACATACTGTGTCCTCTCACCCACCATCTTCATCTCCCTTCACTCTTTCGGCTATCAGAGGAGTCCTCTTACACACTAATCAATCTCACTCTCAAAAGATGTGGCTTTTGCTACAGGAAAAAAAAAAACTGTAGGAGGAGGACAATCAAGGTGGAGCAGTATTCGCTGTATGAAGATGTGTGGAGTATTTAAAACGTATGTAAAATAGGTGTGTGAAGAATCGGCAAACATAGTGACAAGGACCTGGGGAATTGTACCAGCTCCTTTTGATAAGTGATTTAAGAGTCCAAGCGAGAGCAGAAGAGTCAATGATGCAGATGATGGTCTGATGCAAAGGGCTTTTATCTATAATTACAGGTCACTTGCATCGGCATGAGCTCATTTACCAAGAGGAGCTACTGCCTCGGTTTCTTTTTAGACTTTACCTTTCTCAACAGCCCATTCACTACACTGTCTGTGTCTTTGCTGATTGGGATCCAGAGGTGAACTTCTGTGATCGTCAATCAAAGACCCTCAGAAAGGATGGCAGACAGTTCATGGAAGGTATGATGACATAGCTATCACATCCATCAAAATGCAGGGATGTACTCTAAAGACAGCTGAACATTTAGTCTTTAGCCACGCGAGGTTCGTCAGTCCACCACGTTGGTCCGGACTAAAATATCTCAACAACTGTATGACGGATTGCCATTACATTTTGTACAGACATTCATGGCCCCCAGTGCTAATCCCCCAAAATATATTTGCCTCCCTTTTAACTTACCCTAACCATAACCCTACCTTGACGTTGGCATTTAGCTCAATTCACCACTGTGTCTAGGTACAACCTCACAGAGTCACTACCGTGGCTGCAGATTTTTAGTGTTGTTTTACTGTGTCCTCTACTTTGAATGGATACTGTATTCGTATGCGTGTTGAATGACAGATGTACATGATTGATGCATAATAATATACTCTATGATGTGCCTGACACTGTCCTGTCTAAACAGTTAAGCATCTACCCATATCAGGGATCTTAACATTCATCTCATTTATTATTCACATTAGTTTTAACTTTGAGATCCTGACGCTTGATTACTGCTGAAAACTTAAGTACATGTGGATGAAAACGTTGACTTAGTACAAGGGCAGTTGTCATTGATATTTTTGTAATTTGATTTATCCTGACTAGTCACTCCACAGATTGGATATGACAGTGATGACCTTAAAATCTGTCTTTATGTAGATGACGTTGCATTCAAAAAGCCTCCAAGGTCATAATGTTACCTTCACTCAAGTGCTATTACTTTTTTTGCTGATGATGTGTTGATTAAGGTAAGTTTTCAATATTAAACACTTGTCACTCAATTTTTTAACATCAATTTCCTTTGGCAATGACAAAGTGTTTGATTTGCTAATTTGCCTTTGAATTGCAAATGGGGTGTCTTTGGAGCTTTCCGCGTGCCACTGCTCAATTTAGTTCCTTTCTGTGCGACTTTTGGGGAGGTCAGCGCCGACAATACCGCAATCCCTCAGTGGAATCCTCCGACCCGATAAGACACAGAACATAAAACCCAACAGAACACTATCAGCAGCGGCATGCATGGTGAAAGCCCAGGAAGGATAAGCAGAGCAGGGAGCTTGGGCTTGGTCAAAACTCCCACGGATGAAAATGTTGTGATTCGTTTGCATATGCAACAATCTGGAAATGTTGTACAGTACAATAGGGAGAATTAACAGGGAGCAGGCACATCTACTTTTCATGCTTGCCTATTATAATAATTTTTTTCTATCTGGGCACTGTGAAGGCTTGAAAGTGTGAATACCTAACTCAGTTAATTCCTCGCTAAAAACCACAATAAATGACCAGGCTTGAAAATTAACTACAATTCCTCCAACTGCCCTGTTTATCCCTCTATTCTGTGTCAAGCAAGAGATAAAAGGATTTGTTTTCTCCTTAGCACCCTGTTTATGACTATCACACAAGTGCGTAGGTGCTCCAGCAGACATGGCCAATTACCTTTACCCATTAAAAAGCTTGAGAGGAAGCTAATCTGAGTGCGGCGTCTTGACCTGGCAATAAACAACGTCATGTAATAACACATGCCACTCAGTAATGTAATTTTAATCTGCTGATGGCCGAGGCACTTTTTAATCCTGCTACATCGTCAACAGATGGCCTGGAATGGTTTAAAATAACTACAGTAAAATAATAAAGCAGTGGCCACATGTCACACCTACTGTGATATAGAGATATGATTTTAATTTGTTTTTGATGGCAGCACCTGTCTGTTTTGATCAGGCCACAGTGAGTCATGTTGCGTTTGGGGACCAGTTAGTTTTAACCTGATAGTTTTTCTCATTACCTAGATTTACTTAGAAGGCCATTTGCCTCTGTTAGAGATTTGAATTACCTTGTATAAAAAGACAGCCTAGGTCCTAGTCATTTTTTTTTTTTTTTTCATCTCTGTAAGGCACCCCTTCCTTGCAACCTTGGTTTGACACAAACCATGTGTGTTGTGGCTCCAAGTAGAAGGACACACCTGTCTTAACCAGATGTTCAAATATTTCTCGCTCTTGACATGTCTCGTTTTGCCCATCGTAGTTCTCTTTCGGGTTACATCTCATATCCTCTATTCTCTAGTTACTAATAAGGAACATCAAATAAAAAATAGGCCAGTGACCCAATGCAACCTCATTTCATTGTGACCTATCCTGGTTGAGTTTTTTTTCCCCCCGTTGCTAATATATTTGGTATTGTCTTCCTTGTGCATCAAAAATCAATTTCAATAGCACGGCAATGAACATTACCTGGCCCAGAATGTAATATGATTACTGCTTCAATTACCAGTTGTGTTTGCCGGTGCCCTTGGTCATATTGACGTTCTTAAATTGAGCAGTGTGAGGATGAAGGACTCAACTGCCACTGCCTAAGTGTATTCTGAAGGAGTAACCCGCCTCACCACAGAGTGTAGCTCTGGCAGTGCATTCAGCAAGGGATCTGCATGTCATAATGGGATATCATTACTTCACTACCCTCATTACAAGGTCCTCATCTGCCGAGGCTTGAGTGTAATGTTAATTATTACGGAGGAGCAAGACCGAAAGAGGCATTGTAGCTCAAAATGCCATTTTGATTGGATTTTGCTCCTTTTCATCTCATTAAGAACTCAATAATGGCTTGTTTGGTTGTCATCAAGACGACATGCAAAGACATGTGGCGCTTATACATTATACATCTTTCCGAAGGCAAACACAGTACAGTTGGGAAAGTGTGTTGCACGTGAGTTAACGGACTCTGGTTGCCTGAAAGGACACTACTGTTGCAAGCTTCAGGGGAGATCATTATGTGTATGAGAAAGTGTGATTATGACTTGCACTCTACTGACTTTGTCTTTGAGGTGAACCACAGGGGTACAAAGACACCAGTTAGCTTAAGTTGCTGCACAGTTGAGGTGTTCAGTTCAAGAATGAGCAACTGTTTAACGCAGAATCCTTAAGATGAACTGCAATTACCTTCTTGCATTGAAGATTGAAAGAACAATAACCACCTAAGTGTAATTTACAGTATGCTACTTCCTATTAGGAAGCAAATTTTACAAAAATACTTGTAAGTTACTGTATACTACTGCATTACTGTTAGTTACTTAATAGTTACTGCAAGACTGTGAATCCACAGAAACATTAAGGCTCCTATAATTACGTTCCAGATAGGTATCTGCCTATAATCAGTGCTTAAACTTTAGAAAAAGTAGAATTTGCACAAAGTAATTAAGCTGCTTTCCTATTTTTGTCAGTTTTTAAGGATGGTTAAGAAAATTCAACATCATCACATGCACATACATTTACATAATAAAACATGCATCTGTTTACCAAGACTCGCCCATAAATGCAGCATATTAACAGAATGTACACAGTACTTATCCACAAAGATCTATGCGACACCTTCATGACCGAAAAATCTTGACATCTTGGCCTTTTTTGACACCTTGCTTTTATGTGAACATACTACATGACTAAGGGTGTGCTGTTATATAGAAAGAAGGCAAACATAGCCAATTATTGCTGCAGAGAGGTTGTTTACATGCCATAGTGCTTCAAAAAATGTCAAAAAGCTATTTGGATTCTTACAAAACGTCTAGTAAACATCTATCAGGGATGTGCGTAGAATTACAGCCACAGGGACTACAGCAGTCTGGTATGAATGGCCCGGGTTGAATGGATGTCCTGCGTAACACAAAGTAGCCTCCCTTGTGGCCACTTTCCTCTTGTCTTCCTCTTGTCTGTGTCGTGTCGCTCACCTGACCTCGTATGTTCAGCTCTCCTGCTCACATTCTCGGTCTCTCACACACACTGTAGGCACTCATACAAAAAACACACAAGTCGGGTCAGGGTCTTTGAATGGGAGAACCCACGGGCAGGCTCGTATCCAGGCTTCTCTGCCGTTTGAGCTCAGCTGTCTTAGTCTCGTCTGCCTTTGAAGTGGATACAGACAGCTGGATGTTGGAGGAGCCGTGTGCTCCTTTGGCTGAAGAGAAGGCTCAGAGAAACATCAATGGGATGAGGCTTGACATGGTCATGCAAGCGAACACATACTGTAAATACACGCTCGCTGAGTTGCAGGGGTGGAGAGCGACAGAAGGGAAAAAAAAACAAAAAAAAAACTTCCCAACAGAGGAGAATAAACCCAAAACTCTGAGTGTAAACAAAAACCGCACGAGCCAGAGATACTGACCACTGCGGGTCTTGACCTTATCAGTCGAGTAAAGCCCAACGGTGTAGGAAAGGCAGTGGTTTCCATTAGGTCCAGACAGCTGAAGCCCAGTAGAACTAACTTCATAGAAAAGGAGCCTCAAGGTTGGAGTGAGTAACAGAGGAGTGAGAGTAAAGTGTTTTCAGGTGACTGCTATGGGGGAACGGAGGTGGTGCTTGAGGAGTCAAGGAGCAGAAGTAGGAGGAGATGGATTTATACGCAGGGAAGGGGGAGAGAGTGTAAGTCCTCTAGAGAGCTGTCACGTTGGGAGATGACTGTGGGGTCAGCAGTGGGTGTGATCAAATCCCAGCGTATAGTAGCTCCGTAATTGTCTGTTCAGCAGGGATGAAAAGGTGTCTTGTACGCCAAAAAAAAAATACAGCACACTGACCTTAATTATTAACAGATGTTTGGCGATTTGTTTGTTCTCTGCCTTGGTTGTTTCTGGTGCAATGCTTGGCAAAACTAGCCAGAGAAAATATAAATTGTACTCTATAGAACACCATTCTGCAGTTCCTCACCAACATAAAGGCAAACCATCTGCTAGTTTGTGTTTGTTTTCAGCTTTAAAATCTGTGTAAACTTCATTCTTAATAGGTTCGGACAGCACGGAGCAGTGTGAGGCAACACTGTTTCCATTTTCTTGTATCATAAAGCAGAATTGACTTTTCTACAAGGGTAAAATACTACATAAGGGTAAAGAGTCCAATTTTGTGAGAAGTGTACAGCACCATGGTCCCACAGTGGTTAACTTTACATCTTATTGCAATGTGAACCAATGTAACCCTAACTTATGAATTTTATTATTGACTAATCCGTCTTTTTTTACATTACTTCATTAATTGTCCAGTGTTTTGAACTTGCATCAATATTTTAGCAAATATCTGACCAGTGTAATATAACGTACAGCTTGATGGACTGCAAGAGCTGGAAGAAAATTAGAGACTTTCTCCCACTATTTACATAGCAGCTTTAACTAGATAATTTCTCCTACACAGCAGTGGGATCAGTTGGTTATGTTACTGTCATAATAGTCATGGTATACTAGACCGAATGTCTTGGTATTTCTGTGTTGTATTATGTGCTTGTAACAATATGATATCATAGTTGAGTGGGGACGTGAACATGGCATTTAAAACGTGTGTTTGATGACTGACTTTAATGGTTAATCAGTAATCACAATTGTTGCCAATGAATTTTTCTGCCAAGTGACTAATTGATTAATCTGCACCCTTGAGTCACCGTTACTGGCACGGATACAGTACAATCTGATCTGGACTGACTGGATGTGTGATTGCTCAAATAATGTGGATATTAACACTATTGTAATAACACACCTAATTCCATCTATGAATAATCTGGTATTCCTGCATCTGGATCAGCTGTACGATTGAGGCTGTTTAAATTGAGTTAAAATAATGGCCTGGAGGAACAGTGAAAGGGTATATTTATTACCTCCACGGATGGTTTAGAGTTACGTCTGTTTGTCTGTGACCAACACATCAAGATAACTGACATTTCTTATATTCATTGCTACCAAGAGGAAGGAACCTATTGATTTTTGTGACCCTAAGACCTTTTCTCAAGCGGTTTTGGGCCAAACTTTTTTTAATCTCCTGACCTCTTACTCATTCTGATACAGCATTTGCCATGCACCTCCGTGCTTTCAGGGTGAGCAAACGTTTTTTTTTTTTTTTTTTTGGGAGACCCTATGACCTTTGTTCTCCCACCACCAAGGGATAAACTTTCAAATTCCAAAGCACACCCCATCTACAGTGCATGTAGTCAAAACTATTTGCTGTATGCATATACATGCAACCAACTGGAAGAAATCTGTTAGACCCGCTATAACAAATGCATTATTAACACTATTATCAAATTGGTTCAACTCATTTTGGTAACCCTATGACCTTTACACTTTGGTGCCAGGTAACATGATATGCTTTTTTGTCATCAGTAAAACTTTAATTGTGAGCCAAATCAAGGAAAATGCTAATATCCCTTTTGGCTTGATACGATTTGAATATTGCCATTTTTTTTAAGGCTGATACTTTTGTTATCATTTACCAGCAGATCATATAAGAATATACAGGATTATAATGGATGAGAAGTCCTCAAAGTGCTCAGAAAAAAGGAAATTTGAACATTTACAATTCCATGACAACTGGGCAAACTCCATCCACTGGCAAAGATAAAAGCGTAATATGATCAAAAGCTCCAGAACTGCTGCTACGTGGACTTTGTTTTCTCCACCGAATTCAAAAACCTTGAACCTTAGCTTCTGAGGATGAGATGTTCCTTAAAGTGGCCAGAAAAACATGAACATCAACTGGGTAAATGGCACCTGCTGAAGAAGATCATGTGATATGACTGAAACTGACTCCAGGACAGCTACTAAATGGCCCTTGAAATTAAAAGAAAATGATTCTAGCCTGAGCCTAATAACATTTCTTGCTCCGTGATTGGTTAAAACGAGTGCCCCGCCCGCTCCATCCTCCACCAATCACACTCTTTTGATGAGAACTGTTTACACTTTCAGTTTTTACCAAGGCTGTTCGGCTCTAATGAAGACACACACACTGCATCGAAAATTTACTCCTTGCACCCAATAAATAATAATTACAGAAAAATCCAGAGTACTCCAGTTTCCTTCTGGGCTTAATTAGCCATGGATTTTGATCGACACTTAGGATAATACCTCATCAGCCAGGAGTGTAATTTGAAAACATGAAATCACCCCCAAGCCAATCAATCAAGGGGGATATTCAGGGATGTACTGTATATGGATTCTGTTGTTTTTGTGCAACATCTTAAAATGTGACAACATAGTTCTTAACCAGTATTACTTTGGTAAAGAAAATGTGGCTTTTTGCTTTATTTTTCTTCAGCTTTTATCCATCAGTTTTTCTAAGGGCTGATTTCTTTACTTACATGGTGGGCATTTTGTCTCGGGAATGAAGCTCACTTTGTTCAGTTTGTTCTTTTGTTGATAAAATTTCTGAAAGTAGTGCGGGAAATTGCTTCTTCTAATCCACCGGTGAGTTCCTGTGGTTTTATCTCCATTTGTATGTGTACTAGCTCTCTTTGCTCTTGACTGAAGCGGGCTGGCTCTGTTTTTTTTTTCCCTCTACGACCACTAACAGAAAATAGCCCTTTGAGGCCATACGTGAGAGAGGACACCCATTAGAGGGGTTGATAATTGCACAGCACTCTAGCTCTTCTGCAGCATGTGGTCTTGAAAAGCGCTGCTAAAAAACCTTAATAGCACTGGATCATAGAGCAAGACGGACGAAGTAAGAATCAGAAGAAAAAAAAACGTAATCACACAAGATGTGGGATTTTTCATTTGGCCAACTTTAACATGAAGTTATACACGTGTACAGCCTGAGTAAGTGAGGGCTGAGGCTGAGCATTAAATAGCTTACGCCAGAAATAGACAGGTATACTGTAAAGTACTGTCAATTTTGTCAGCTGCTTTTTAATTTAGTCTTAGTCCTGCGTCAAATGTACTTGCTTTTAATCATATTCAGTCAACCTCATCCTGTTTTTTTCAAGTTTTAGTTGACTCAAGGTCTGGCCATTTTAATCTTAGTCAAAGAAAGTCTTTTAAACTATTTTATTATAGTTTTAGTCAATGAAAACCGTTGACTAAACAGCTCAGTTGTTAGGTGCATGTTGGGCTGTTGTTTATGATTGCAAGGCTTACGGCTTTTATTTTTGCACTAGTGAGTTTGCCAGTGTTAGACTGACGCTCCTACTGCCGCTTTAAATAAACTTGCAATCTAGCTGAAACGTCAGTATTTCACATACAGTACAGTGCAGTTCATTTAGTACATACTTACCCTACAATTTTCTGTCAGCATACCCCAGCATATAACTGACATACGCACCTACACACTCCACGGTATCTTTCCGACACAGCGCAGCACGAAACTGCTGTATTGAAAATAATAATAATAATATTAAATATATAGAAATATTAAATATCTACAATATTTTGTGTCCTCTCCTCAACAATATTGCATGTTGATATAGTCACAGTGTCGATGACAAACATATATAGTCATTGATACTTTGATTATTTTTTCAAATAATTGTGTTTGTGTTCAGCGATATTTTTTTTCTGCATCAGTGCTGTGTGCAGGTTGTTAATAAAAAGAAGCATAAGAATTTTCTTTTTCTTTTTGCCGTGGTATCGAGTATTGCTTTTTTATGAACTGTATTGTATCGAAGTTCAAAATTCTGGCATCGTGACAACTTTAATTTGATTTTGCACTTACTTTTGTGATTTATGGAATGGTTTAAATCCTCTGTTGGAATATTAGAAAGTACAATGATTGGACTAATCTTAGGGAGGTAACTAGGAGTCCATGGCTCTGTTGTTTTAATGATTAAATAGTTTCAGTGATTACTCGTTCGAGGCGAGGGAAAAGATGATTTGTGTTTTGTAATTCTGCACGTGTGCATCACCAATTTGTTCCTCCAGCGTGTATACGTGGTTGGAGTAAATGTGATGAAACCTGTTGTGTTATCTCTGGACCTTTTACACTCTCTTCTATACTTTGTAGTTGAGGGAGCCTTTGTAGCCTGGATGCTCAAGTGTTCTTAGCCTGAGCCTTAGAAGAGGGGATGAATGGAAAGAGTGTGATGGACATTGGGGCTACATGATTGAAGTGGGTCCCAGGCAGAAATGGATTTGTAAGGAGGGAGGATAGAGGGCACAGGATAGCAAGGCTAAAACCCTGTTGTGACCACACTGTTGAAAAAATGAAAATGATTACTTGTTTTTTTTTTTCTTCCTCCGTCATGTTGACTGTGAACTGTGTGGACATTACATTTTATGAGGTTTACAGTCTGGAAAAAATGTTCTCTTAAGATGATTTATTTATTCATGTTTTATTTATGAATTTCATCCAAGCCTGGTGGAGGAACACATTACCATTCAACTATTTGTGAAAAGGGGAAACATAATTAAGCTGTTTTTCACATTCAGTGTTTCATGACCAAGTGTGATTGCAGTTTTTCCTCTGCCAGCAGCAGGTAATGCCGGGCGCTCAATTCATCTGTTCAACTTGTTGGTAGAGAACACAGAGACTGCTGGCTGTGCAATTTGCCATGGGTTTTCATGGTCCACAGAGGATGAATGCTAATGTCTTTGGTGACTACCTGAAATTCCATCTAGCACCATATTCGAGCCAAAGTTTCGAATTGTACACAAGAAATATCAAAATCTAATAGGCAGAATACCATGACATTTACAGAGCACATTCACTCTACCCACGGGACGAAACTTTTTCCTTTTTCAACCATCTTGCCAACAAAAAGTTTGTACATTTTCCAAAATTAAGTTAAAATCAATTGAAACTAACACAAAATATATTCAAATTAATTCAAATGCGACCCACGCAACTTAATCCTAAAATATCTTGCAGAATTGGTGTAGTTCCAATCATTCACAGTGCCTCTTCTGCCTCAGTGGGTGACAATCTATTAAGTGCCCAGACACTGAATCAGGTGATCCTTGGCTTTTCATCTGGCGCTACCATGAGGTTGACATGTCTGGGTTTTAGCGAAATGTCTCGACTAGGTCAAAGTTTGCACTTTCCCTTTGAAATATCTCTGGGAAAGTCTTCCTCAGCAGACTCTTGTAGGCTTAGTGTCATGAATATCTGTTAGGCTTGGCAGTTGTCTCCATTTAGTTAGCAAACTAACAGCCCTACCACAGACTACATCCAGTGACTGTGTTTCTGAATATTTACAGCCAATGTTTTTTGATTGATGGTTAAATAATAAAGAAAGCTACTTGGCACTGAAGGTTGGCATTGGACGAAAATTGTATTCTGCAGATTGAGCACAGAATGTCCAATATAAATGAAGTTCCCATGGAGATTGGGCTGCCATTTTGGAAACTCTATGAACTTTTCTCAAGTGCCAATCTTCAGTCTAAAATAAGACTTTTGCACACAATATACTAAATAATATAATAGGTAGACTGTTATGTATTATACTGAAGAGATGAATCCACCTCAGGGGATGAAAATTGACCCCATTGGCTTTCTTTCATCAACTTTGTCAAAGCCTTAAAGTGTTCTCTGTATTGATTATTATGTCAAACACTTCTATAAAGTTGAATATTCTGAAGTTTTTCTCCAAGGAACTTTTATTCGTTGTTGAGAAAATATGCAGACAAAATATGTCACAATTACAATGACCTTGGGTTCTTAAAATCATTTCATTCAACAATTTGTATTTTAATGTTTGCCTGCTTTCACTGTGATTGTACTGTCTAATCATTATCCCTTGGCTTATAGTACGAGAGTATGGACATTGCATTTTAAGTAATCTCAATCACTTGCCTATTTGGCGCATCATCCTAATAAGGTGATTCATTTCCATCGAGTTTGACAATCCATCACTCCTACACGGTCACTGGAAAACCAAGTGGTCTAGCTGCATTAAGCTCCCTGTTGTATAATCTAACAAAGAAACTATCACTCACACACACACACACACACACACACACACACACACAAACAAACAAACAAACACACATAGGATGGAGTTGCAAGGGATAAAAGACACACACAAAACTTAATAACTTCAAAGCCAAAGCATTTACTTCTCAAGAAGTTTTTTTTAAATAATCAAAAATCAATGTAAAGTGAAAAGGTGAAGATATGAAGATATTCATTTTACTGCGTTTTAAGATGTGAATGGCCTCTTCAGACACACATTTGATGTAGAATTCTAACATCTTTTTAATGAATTATATAATCTCTTTGTTTTATAACTTCACTGTGACAGTATACTGTCAGCAGATTCTAAAGTTTGGCAAAGAAGACAGGCTATCTCAATATACAGAGGATTTTCTAGAATATATTGAGTGTTGAAACACCCTGTGCTCAGGTGTACGGATGGACCTGTCAGCTGTGAAGAGATACCACAATGACATTTTCATTTTTGGTCTGTTATTTCACCTCATGAGACACTTGACTTATGGTAAGACAAGTTTTCGCTATGACACTTCAGCTGACAGAGAATTGGCTCATTAGCTTTGGTTGCATTTGTGACATTTCTGCTTCATAAACCCGGACAAATGTATTTATAGAGTGCTTTAACAAATGGGTTCAACGCAAAGTGCTTTTTGGGAACAACAAAGGCCACTGATTACTGATAAACAGGGGGAAAAGGTTTGAGCTTCATTGCATGACCAGTAGAAATACACATATGCAAAGAAGGCAGAGAGAAATTATTATTTTTATTTAAAAGGAGCAGAAGGCATTTTACTCTTTTTTGCAGTCTTCTACTAAATTAGGAACCCACACTTTCTTTTCTGGATTTAATATAATAATGATCTTAATAATTAAATCTGGATTTAATAAAAGGAACCATAGTGCAACTTTTGTGAAGCTGAAAAGATATGAAGTACTGCTTCTATCCTTCAAGCAGAGTTGAATCTCAATAGAGACTCACCAGAAAAACAAGAGCATCTCACAGGAATAATTTTTGTAATGGTCATGTGGGTCTTTTTTTTTTTTTTTGTCTTTTGCCAGTCGGGGCTGGATTTTTTAATTTACATATGAGGACCTGGATGTAGTGTGTTTGTGTTGTGATTCCTTAATTATTTCCTGTGTTTGTAGTACATCAGAAAAAAAAAAAAAGTGAGTGAATTTCCTAACATGTCATTGCAGGTATAGGTGTTGCATAACTGACCTTTGCAGCATCCATATTACATATATTATTATTAATTCTGTGAGTAATTTGATAACAGGAAAACATAAAACTTGAGATCATACGTCATACATATTTAATCAACATTTAAGTAAATATAAGTATCTGATCTCGCCTGGGAACCAGACGAATCTGTGAGCTCATGTTTAATTTGCTCTGGCAGATACGTTTGGCCCCTCTCCCATTCAGATTGACTTCTCTGCCGATTTATCGGGATAACCAATCACAAGCGTTTATCTAGTAGGAGGGTTTAATACAATGACTGACAGAGAAGCACCGTTCAGGTATCTTTGTGAATGTTTGTAAATATCCAAGATGGCGCTTCAGATACCGAACGTTCAGCGGGCGGCTACAGCGGCAGTGTTAAACGGACTGGACGTTAAATTTTTTTCTAAAAGAAGAACAAACAACTGCACTTAAACTTTATGTTGATAAGAAATATGTGTTAGAACTTCTGACAGGACATACCGACCGACAGGACGGCGCTCCTTTGCTCTGACTGGTTGTCTCCGCCCGTCGATAACACCCCTTGGAAATCAAAAAGGAACTGGGTTGTTCCAGACTAATACGCATTTGCGAATTAGTCTGGCGTTGCCAGGCTATATCTGATCAGCCTTTGTATCAGATGATGCCCAATATTAAATGACTAGGATCTGGATTGTGGCCAGAAAAGGTTATTTGGGACGTACCTACTCTTTAATATTGACTTTTGGGTGAATGCATATACTTGTGGATACAGCAGCCAGTACCCAATGATCATTCATTTTTTACAATGAGACAAGAAAACAGACACAACCGTATCTGGGCTCAAAATCAACTACAAGCCATGTCCCACTGTTTCAAATCAGAGCAAGAACCAAGCAACATTTGATTTAGAAATAAAGGAAATGAAACCTCGGACATACCTGGCAAGCAACACCATCTCTCAAAATGTAAACACAATTGTGTTTGTGTATTGTCCATTTCACTTATGATTACACATTGAATATAAGTGTTACAACAGGCAGATCTGGCACAGTTGTGCGGGTGCCAGTGGACTTGCTTTTAGGGTCGGTCCACTTTAGGCCTCCACCCTGTCTGTACAGCTATGTGGCTGTGCCAGTGACTAAAGAGAGAATTGTTTTTTGTTGTTTTTTTTTTCAGTCTCTCTGTACTTTGTAGCTTTGACCTGAATCTCATTTGTAGCTTGGAGTCCAATTTCACTCCTACGTTTCGGTCTGTACTTTACTGGTCTGATCAACCAGATATGGACATATTCTGATCTATTCAGCGGATCAGTTTTATATACTACAAGGAGGAATAATAGCAGTGCTGTGGTCTGTGACTAGCACACCTCCAAACAGTCGTCAAGGTGAACAACTTCACCTTGCTGTGCGGTGTAGTAGAAAACAGCCATTCACAGCATGTCTCGATTATCAACCCCACTTTTATATTACAGTAAGTCGGTTCCGGTTCTATGTATACAGTTTGTTGGAGTAGGATTATGAATTTCTGTATAAAAATACACGCTGAGTATCTTGTAATAGGAGCTTTGGTTGCAGTCATTGCTTTGAGTTATAGCAAAAGAAGCACACATGTAGTGACTAATAGGCTTGCAATTCATAGCATAATGGAACATAAAATAAAGTCTGATTTTGCTTTCAAAATATTGTCCATAAAATATTTTGTGCTTTGCAGTTTTAACGTTTTTTGGTTTAGCTTTCAACTACAACTTCTGGTTTCAAGGCTGTCATGTTTGAATGTGGAAATTAAAAGGGAGAAATAGTAATGGCAAGACATCATTCTGCTCTGTGTGTACCCTGATTTTAGTTTGGATAAATTGAATTTCACTCATTTTGAACTTGAATGGAAGCCCTGCTACTTAACAGTGTAACAGTCTAAAACTGATCAAAACAGTACTGAAATTAATGAAATACACCTTTTTATCCTTAGACATTTGCTGATTGAAGAACAGGACGTGAAAAATTAACAGAATGCAACTTCCAAATCTCCTCAAGTAATGGCTGTTTGATATTTTCAGTAGGCGGTAGGCTGTACACTCAGTGGTTGGGTATAATGAAACCCCGTTTGTGTTTTCATGTGTTGTCCATCACATTAAGCTACAATTCCCCCAAATTGTGTGATTAAATTTCTCATTAGCAAAGTTGCCCTCGAAACTTTCAAACAATTTAGTCTGGAGGCCATCTTGCTCAAATATCTTTGCATGAGAGAGGACCAAAATGGGGAAAACACTGCCACAACAGAATGTTCCCCCTATCTCGGTCTCGTTACGACTGCTCCTATCAATCCATTCATTTGGAGATAATTAAAAAGTTGCCAAAATAACAGTGTTCAAATCTGTGGGCCAGAGCCATTAAAACATTCTCTCCCTCTCTCTCTCTGCTGGTGCAGCTGCCAAGCGAGGTGACACTCCAAAATGGCCAGCTGTTATCAGCGCACTCCACACCAGTTGGTCTCAATGCTTTGGAGAATTTGTTTAATAAGATTTTTTTCCCCCCTAAACCCGCCATTTCCTTCCCTTTCGCCCGTGCCAAATTTGCCGGCGTGTGGGGATAAGCGGGACCAGGAAAACCCAGGAATTTAAGCACTGTTAATGTGAACACGCTGAAAATCCCTCCGTCTAATGAGTTGTCAATGCTGGCAGGATGAGAGCAGTGTCGAGAGTTGCTGCTTTTTTATTCTGTTTATTTAAGATGGATGGCCCGCTGTCCGTATCCACCAAAGTGTGTGTGGACAAGAGCGTAATGAAGTGAAGCAGCACCAAACGAGATCCAAGGACATATTCTCTTTGAACTAAAAGCCATTTAGGAGTAGAAAATGAGTGTTAAAGAGCAATAATTGTTCTGACAAGAAAAACCCTTGAGGTCAAATAGAATCAGAATAAAGTAAAAAAAAATGTTGAACCAAATTAAGAAAAACTTACCTTACTTCAATGTTGTAAGCTCATCACACATTATTCACTGTCACGCTCACGGAGTTCAGAATGAATGAAATTGTGGAAAACTCTCCCAGTGTCAGGGTTTGCTAATTAAAGACGTCCATCAGCGGGCTTGTTCCTGCCAGCACGTCCGCGGTTGCTGACTGTGGCTGAGTGGCACCAAAAGTGTTTTGCTTTTATTATATTCCAAAAAGAGACGCAGTTAAAGTGTAATTAGGAATGTAAGCATTGGCGACACACATCATATCACGCACACAGGAGTGACTGGCTAAGATTTTCTGTGCGCTCATGTCAGGCTTTAATTACTTTCCAGGGAAAAACCCAAGAAAACGCACAAATCACACTAGCAAATCCCCATTCCCTTTACATGATTCCAATTCCCCCACTGCTACTCACCCTGCAGCTAGAGCTTGGCTGCTTTGTTGAGTAAATCCATCATGATAAAAGTGTGCTCACAAAACATAAAGTCAGTATCGCGCTGCACAGACATAGAATTTAATTTAGGAATTCTTGGAATTTCTGACCTGACAAATCCAGATAAGGCAATCTTACCTGAACACCCAGCAGATAATAGCATCTCAAGGTTTACCCACTTCAGGTTTTAACTTACTTACTGATGTCAATGGGAGCCCATACTGTTTTCGTTATTTGTGAAGAGGACCTCATTGCAAATGTCTCTGTGATTCATTTTGTTTTCCGACTCAAAATAAACTAACAAAAGCGCTGTGGCGATTGCTTATTCATCGCTTTCACAGTCACAGAACAGTTTCACAATGAACTGTGCTAACACTACATTACACGTCAGTTGCAAACAAAGAATATGTCAATGTAATGGTACAATATGTTTTTAAAATGTGATTATAAACCATTTTTAACAACAATGGAGCTTTTGTTCTCATCAGGGTATTTGTCAAAAGTTATGGATAAATGAAATAATGAGAGCCAGATCCAGTCCTGTGCTGGTTCAGAAGCCCTACCTACACAGGAGGGAATGACAGGAAAATATGTCACGCAAGCCAAACATTTCCTACAGCCTAAGTGTTAAAAACATAAAACTTTTATTGTGAAGCAGCTACAAAAAACACAATATTTGTCGCAGAGTTCACAAAACATTGGTCATTTTTGGCCTTCGGCAGATGATACTACTTGTAGTATAACAATTTTTTTTCACTAAAACGACATGAGTTTGTTTGGCTGCACTGTAAACAAATGTTTACCGGTTGTTTTATTGTTTTATTTATGACAAAATAGCTGCTCAAGGAGTGTTAGATGTGGCATTAACCTGAGCTCCCTATGCATTACTATGGTAACCATGGGTCGATTACCACTTTAAGGTATTGTTAAGATTAGACAACACTTGGTTAGGGAAAGACATTGATTACAGTTAAAAGTGAAAAAGTGAACATTAATTGCAGCTCTATGACGGACCTCCAAAGGACCTCCATTACCTTACTTTCCACTTTGTTACATGAATAGAACACTACTTCCTACATTATGTTGCAAATGTGTCCAATTTAATTCCTTACTTCATTAATAAAATAAATAAATAATAATAATAAATAAATAAATAATAAATAAAATACACTTAATGGATGAGAATCTGCAGCAATATCAATAATATTAATTAATAAGTTGATTGAACTGAATTAGTTGAGTTTAGTTTTTCTTGCTTCGCAGTCATATTGTTTTCTAGTTTCAGTTTTGTCAGCTCTATCTAGAACGATCTGTGGAAACTATTTACTCTTGTTATTTAAAAAAGGGCAAATCTGCTCACTATACATTTGAATCCATGATTGCAAGTTATCTACTATGAACTCAAAACTTCAGTTCTTATAACAATTGAGAAAAGAGAACAGCAGGAACCAGTGAAATTCATCACTGCCTGCCGAGCAGGAAGGAAACATTACTGTCAGGATACAAATGTTGTAATGGCAGTGCTTACTCTAAATGACATTTCTCTGAATAAAAGGATTAGATCAAATAAATACATATATATCAGACAAACATCAGCTAAACAGCAGCGACCGTGCTTTCGATGTATAGGAACGGCAGAAATAGGAGCCACTAAATCACAAATTGTTTAGTGTGTACTCAGCAAATTATAATCAAAACCATATCAAAGGCTTTTCCCTCCTGAGGATACAATCAAAAAATGCAAATGCAAAGCAACTCATATGCTGCTGTAATTTAACTGTACAGAAGCGAGCAGATAATGAGCAAAATTCGATGCAAATGTCTCAGCATCCCACATGTGTTTTTATTCAGATGCATATGTCATTGAACACACTTTACACTAACAGGAATTAATTGTCTTTGGTGCATGGCTTGCAGTCAAATGAGGCACAGCATTTTACTGATTGTAATGATGGTGCAGTGTAGGCTACATAAGGGGTCAGGGGTGGTATAAGCATGTGCTTTAAATGCATGAAACCCTGGGAAATCAAGAGTGCTGTTTTTCTTTATTGCCTCCAATCTGTGATTTTAATGTTATTGCTATTGTGACACATTCACTTTTGGGGCGTTTTACACATCCACTTTTGTTTATTAGTGTTTCAATGCACTTTAACTTAATCACAGACACAGTTGCAATTATCTGTCATACGCTACAGCTTTTTAAACTTGATTCTCCTGTTTAACTTGAAGAACTCTAAACGATCAAAAAAATAGAATAAAATTAGTAGAGCTAAAGTGGCTATAGTCAATATTTTCATACCAATAATGTAACATGACAATGTGACAATGTAAAATGTAACTTCTACTGGTGAAACTACAGAGAATTATTAACCGAATCTGCAGCTCCCCTCAGCTTCACAGAGCTTTATGGTGAGTTTCAGCTCATTGTTAATCTGTCTGCCCTGCAACTTTACTATTTTGGTGCACTCGCACAAAATGGTTTTTTGGCTGGAGCAGGTAGCAGTTGTCAGGGAAAAAGCTCTGAAAATGCACTCTACGCTACCACCAAACAGCATACAGGCACAGTAGGCAACTAGCTGAACATAGTGGAGCATTTAACAGTTAAACAGCCAGATATTTCCCTCAGGAGTTAAAACAGAGCTACAAGACGGTGAACATCATCAGGTGGCCAGAAACACGACTCCAAATGACAAGTTCACCATATCAACTTAAAAGGTTGTTTCCGCTGCATGCAGGTGGCCAAAGAAATCAGTTTTTTGCAGGATTAATTTGGATTGATAAAGGTTGAAATTGGCGAAATTAAGGTAGTTGCTCTGTTTGTTAATGATGTTATGATGATAAATACAGAAGTAAAGTGAATTTACACATCTGTGGTTTAATCACAATATCATATAAAAAGTGTATAGCAGTCCTATAAAGAAGCAATGCAACATAAAAATGTTTTTTCTAAACTATTATATATATATATATTTTTTAAATGAACAGTGTGTAACAGGGCCAGTATTTAGTTGTATTTCTACTGTAAATGTAAGGAATTTACTGATTATGTGTTGCTCCAAATGGGATGTTGTTTATTCCCAAAGAAAAGCAGAAATCAAACCTTAAATGTTGATGAGTGATGAGGCCATTTATGTTAAAATACTAGCTGAAATGTCTTGCAGTGCTGCACATTTTCTCAGTAGGTGTGCACCAGCATGGATGGAGTGGGTGGGTGCACAGTGGGGGCAAACGCCTTTACTCTTTTGTCCAGCGTTTTGAGTCTGAAACAGCGTAGGCAATCCCAACACTGGTCATCTGACGAGCTATTCAGATTAAACAGGCTTTAAGCCAGTCTTAAAGGCCTTTACAATGCAGTATTTCCAATAAATGTAAGCAATTCAAATGTGACACTCATTTGAATAACTCACACTTAAATAAGTCTCTGGTCAGCATTTAGCTTTTAAAGCCACATTAATGTTTTCATTCCGTGCAGGAAGTCAGAAGACATCTGGCTCCCTCTCTTCGCCCAATCTGTGCACAAAAAGTGGCTGCGCTGTAGCTCCACCCGACATAAAAACTGTAAGATACTAAGCAGAAGGGACATTTATGGCTTATTTAATACAACTTTTTAACTCATGCATACATTTATTTTACTTGTTTGTTTCTTTAAACTGTAATGGCTATAATTAGGTAGGCTAGGATTGGTTTTTGGTCTCAATATGGGCCACATTATCACTGTAGCTGATTGACCCGGACAGAACATTGCAATTTGTGGATAAAGTAATCTAACATTAAATTACTTGAATTACCAATATGAACAACTAATTGAGCACTTTGTATAGGAAATTTATTTTCTCAAGAATATATCTGGCCAAAACAACATCCATCACTGCGGTGGTCCATTTTTTTTTCTACTCAGTCTGAAACTTCACTTAATTTAATACCTGTATTTCTTTGTTTGGATTGCATTCTGTTGTCAGTTAGAGGTCAGGGACGACATGGCACTTACATTTTCTCTCTTTGAAAGGACGTGTGCATGTCCTTGAACAAAAAAATTCAAACGGTTACCCTTTGAATTTCTATTTAATCATTGTTATTATTATTTATTCTTCTTCGCCAGATAGTTCATATTTATGCGAGACAAAAAGATGTCTGCAGACCTTTTCAAACCCAACACTTGCAAATACATGTATGCCGTTAATTAGCTGGCGCGGTAGCTGACTAAGTGGCAAACCTCTAAACATGCAGTCCTGGTGGCTCCGTGCGCTCGTGGCTCTGTCCTTCATCGTTGAATAGTTGAATATATTAGTAGGGCCGGGAGTAAGAGGGCATTTTGAAATACCAAAAGCTGGGTAATTCTTGTTCCAAATCAGAGTATAGACCAGTAGGTGAATGAGGAAAGCCAGAAATCTCAGCACCTGGGAATGTAATTATTGAGTCACTGGGACAGATAAACAAAGCCAACACCGCGATCAGGTCCATCTAACACTTTACACTGTCTTATCACGGCAATGACCATGTCTAAGCCACAGGGCTGTTTGGATGTGCGCGGGTGTGTCTCAGTGTGTGCGCGCGCGCTTGATAGAACCACTCAGGTGTTCTCCCCTAGGCCTCCCAGATATCATCAGTCATTATCCTCGTCATTCATCAAACACTGCAGGTGCACGTGAGCGTGGATGCCTCGTCCCTCCCTCATGTCTACCTGCCTTTTTCTGCTGCTCTTTCACTCGTTTCCCCCGGGGGGGCCTTTCCAAACGCAACTCTCGGGGGGCCAGTGGAGATGCAAATTTGTGCATTCTGGAGGAGCATGCTGATGTAGGGAGTCGAGAAAGAAAAAAAGGAAAGGGAATAAATAAGGAAGAAAGAACTGCAGGCAATATTTCAATCCCTCCAATAGTGCTGTGTTCACTGCCCTTACCCTGAAGCAAAAAAAATCCACCCTTGAACAGAATTAACCCGTGTGATCCCAGCAGTGCTTTGGATACTTTAGTCTAATTTTGTGAACATCCAAAGTCCTGTCTGTTCTGGGAAACAACAACCTCTATGCAATGTTTTAAAGTTGCTTTATGTGTGGTTTAATGTTATGGGGTACTTCAGCTAGGCCAGGGCTGCAGACTGTGACCGTTTTTGGTACTTGTAATCATGTAAAATCAGGCTCGCAAAACAGAAAATAAAGACAGGAGTCAGAATGAAAACAGTCATGGGAAACAACTTGTAAGCAGTGATTTTCAGAGTGGTTTATTATATTGGTATGTAACGTGCTTAGCTGGCTAATATTCTGATAGAAAGCTTGCTGATAAATGAAGCATCATAACTTAAGAAAGCTCAGGACGTAGCTGTTGAAAGTAATTTCAAGCAGTAATTTGTAGTGTGTGTAGTTCACACTGAAAGGACATGTGCAACACTAACACTAACATCAAATAGTCTTTTATTTTAAGTATTATACAACATTATACCCTTTTATAATGCCTGTCACGTACAATGTTTCTGGAGTAATAACTTTGAAATTTGATTAGTTTACTATAGTGGTATATCTGCTGCTGTAACAAGTGAATTTCCCCAGTGAGGGATGAATAAAGTCTTATCTTATCTTTTACTATTGTATTTACAAACTTTGCTGATGCAAATAAACCTTCAGCAGCATCAGAAAAGTTGAATAACATAGTGTGAGTTATTATTCAAGTTTCTAAAGTTGTATTATGCTAATTTCATGTTGCAACAGACTGGGCTAGCACTTTTTGGAAACTAATTCAATTAATTTAATCCTGCAAATAAAATGTGATTCCAGTCGAGATTTATTCCATTGTCTATTATTATGAAATGCAGTAAGGCACTTCATATTTAACTTATTCCCAGGGTATCATGAAGACCTTAAAAACAGTGACAGAAATAATGTTCTGTAAACCTCTGAGTGAAAGCATCACACAGAAACTACAGTAAGGCGAAGAAGAAAGAGAGCTGTTATAACACTTCCCTACTGATGGTCCACTACACATGCGCGGGTTGAGTTGTTGATTGAGTTGTTTGCACAGGCGTGACAATGGATGCAGTAAAAGCGGCCCATATGCACAGGGCCCATATTTGTGTGCTACACCACTGACAATGAAGTCGGCCATTAGGTTGCTTTATTCGAGTTTTATGCAGATTTTACGGCGAAAAATCTTGACACTCACACTCTAATTCACATTTCTCCTGCAATTGTTGTACATGCTACACAGGATTTGGTCTAATGAACTCTATGTGCTCTACTATTAAGTTAGGCCAACCTTGGGCCCTAGAGCATACTTGCTTGGAAGAAGATTATTCACTAACTTGAAAAAAAAAAAAAGATTCTACAGTAGTAAGTAGTAATTTATTTTTCAGCAAGAATTCCATTTTCCGAAAGCAGGGCTGTGTTCAGTGAGTACGGATCGCTTGCTGGGTTTCTCTAGCTGTCCATGTGAGGGTGTTTTCCTGTGACTGCCACTGTGGCTCTCATGACCTCTCTCAGTTCCCCACGTAACTCCGACCTACACATCAGACCAAACCATAAAACCCAGTGGGCTGGATTAGCGTGGAGGCTTCTCTTTCCTGAAATTGCCAATTGCACCGAGAGACTCAAAGCTAGAAGCCAGAGAACACAGAAATCTCTTATCAGTGCCATCATACACATAAATGCTTTCAGACCCGTGACATTCAATGGTTTTTAAGGCCTTGGCTGCACCTGCGTGTGCTTCTTATCCCACTGCACTTTACTGTAGGTCCCGGTTATTCATGTGCGCTGCTAGTCAAGTAGATTTTTGCTTGTAAACATGATCCATCTCCATTTATCTGTGTTTGTGTTTTGGTGCTTGAGACAATTTCTTTTAGCAAAACAAAATATTACAGTCTAAAGATGCGCAGCAATATTATGCACAGCAACTACACCATCTGACCATTGCTACTTCCCAGATTCGTCAGTAACAAGCCGTGCATTCTGACCATCTTCTTTGTTATATTTTATTATGCAGCCTTGCCTTGTTTCTGGTCACCCGTTGTCCTCTCCAAAGTCTTGTCCCCCACGGACTTGGCGCACACCCCAGCAAGAATGCTGCCTAGTGGCTGATTGAAATGCTTTAATTGGAGGTTTGGATGACACCAGCCAAAGACATGTGCCTCTGCTCTGCGCCTCCTCGGCTCTTCCATCCCCACAATTCCTCTTGCCTCCAAACTTTCGCTGCCAGGGCCACACTAGTAGGACGGCAGAGGATGATTTCTCGTTTGTGAGTTTGGCGCAGCAAACTGGTAAACACCAGCCTGTAACAGAGGGGAGCCATTGGTGAAGGGACCAACTGTGATGATTTCAAAGTGGGCACAGGGCATTATGAGTTAGCAGCCTTCTCTATCACCCCCGAAATGAGTTTTCTAAACCTGATATTATGTTGCACATCTGTTGTCACTGACTTTTTTTTTTCTGGTTTGAAGTGGTGTTTGTGTTGTTAATGGGACTCTTCCATTCACCCCTCTTTAAATGTTTAGTATGACATCTGCGTTCCTTCAATGTGATTCCATTTATTTCTTTATTTATTTATTTCATTTATTTTTACATGGAGCCAATCACACATGCCATTAACATTAAATGAATACATTTCTATTCCTTTTTCCAAAGAACCAGATGGTGACCAATGGAATTGTTCCTCCAAAACAAATTAAGGACGAGAGCAAATGTACAGATGGAGGGTAGAAATTAATTTCTTGCAAATTACATTTCATATGTAGATTGCCGTCACATTAATGGTCTGGTTAATGCCTCTGCAAACGGGGAATAAGAGGAGAGAGCCCGAGAGGGAGACGCAAAGAGGAAATGAGAGCTGGAGACAGAGGAAATGAAACAAAAGAGAGAGGCAGAGGATGAGTGTGAAGAGGGATAATGCGCTGAAATACTGGAGGGACACCGAGCTATTGTGCATTGATATAAACTCCACATGGGCGATCACAACCTTATCCAGGTGTCTTCCACTTTGTTTTATGAGGGCTTGGAGCCGAACACTGCTTTTACTCGGTGCTGGACGAGAATTAAACAGAGAGCAGCCTTCTCGTTCTACCCGCACCAATAGATGCAATACATTCAGTGTGTAGGAGCTGGGATCTGCAGTGAGGTAATGGTGCCAAGCAAGGAGAAAAGAGAAAGGCAGAGGGGAGGTGCAGGGGAAGAAGAGGAGTGTGTGTGTGTGTGTGTGTGGTGGGGGGGGGTGTGTGTGTGTGTGTGTGAAGTGCAGGAAAGCATGCTGACAGAGCTGCTGTAGCATGGGGAGCGCGTTCACTCTTTCTGTCACTATGTCTACAACTCCTTCTCTCACTCGCACACATACAAGCACAGTCAAGAACATTTACCACATCACCTTAACGGCATTCTGGTCCTCCACACGCTGTCATGTGCCAGCCACGGAAAGTTTCCCCCCGGCCCATCACATCGTTTCACATGGATATGTACATCCCATTGTGAGGATTATGACAAAATGCACCAAGTGCATCATAGCCATAGTTGTTCTAAGCACTTCCTGCAGCTAGATACTCTGACGGTTGTGTTAATGTAAGATACTATAGGGTAATGCTTGTATACCTTCAGAATGATGTTCCAATACAGTTGTTTGATAAAAGTTGTGTACATAAAAGCCTAAGATGAGGCATAAACTACAGCTCTGAAGGTGTATCTCGGCCTATATAAAAAAATACAACAACGATCATGCTCTTGAGAAAAATGGTAAAATATTTGTGCATCTTAACTCACTTTTGGATTCTAGGTCAGTTTTGGGTGAATGCAGCGACTATGCCGCCGTGTTTTGTTCACACCAAAACGTTTTGAATCCTCTACAGCTCTGATTTGGGCCTCTCACTGGCTTGTTCTGCTTAGCAACAGAAACCAAGGCTTATGGGTATTGTAGTATTTAGAGCCATCATCATTGCCATCTGACGGACGAAACAAGACTTTTCAGAAACAGTTGACATAATCAAAAACGGATGACCATAACACAAAGCCACATATCCTATGAAACCCTTAGGAATTGCAAACATTTGGGTCATTATCCATCTGTACTGTGAAGCGCTGTCCAATAAACATTGCTGAATTTGGCTGAGTCTGAGCAGACAGTATATCTCTATACACGTCAGAATTCATCCGGCTGCTCCTGTGTTTGTCACATCATCAATAAACAATAGTGACCCAGTGCCACTGGAAGCCATGCATGCCCATGCCATCACACTGCCTCCACCGTGTTCTACAGATGATGACTGATCATGAGCCGCTCCGAGCCTCCTCCATACTTTCTTCCTCCCATCGTTCTGGTACAGGTTGGTCTTAGTTTTATCTGTCCAACGAATGGCTGTTCCAGAATTGGGCTGGCTTCTTTTGGATGTTTTTTGGCCAAGTCTAATTTGGCCCTTCTATTCTTGAGGCTTATCAATGGTTTGCACCTTGTGGTGCACCTCTGTATTTGCTCTCCTGAAGTCTTTTCTTTAGGACAACCTTGGATCATGATATGCCTACCTCCTGGGGAGTGTTCTTCACTTGGCTGGATGGTGTGAAGGGGTTTTTCTTAAGCATTGAAAGGATCCTGCGATCATCCACCATTGTTGTCTTCGGTGCCTTTTTGTGTTGCCGAGCTCATCGGTGCGTTATTTCTCTCTCAGAATGCACCAAACTGTTGATTTGGCCACCCCTAATCTTCCCACTAATCTCTCTGATGGAATTTAGTTTTTGTTTTCTGCTGCCTCGGGACAGCCTGTTTCACTTGCATTGAGAGATCCTTTGAATGCATGAAGTGGGTTCACAGCAACAGCTTCCAGATTCAAATGCCACACTAAGGTTATCACAATACCAGAATTGAAAACTATACTATAATAATACCTCTTTCAATACCACAGCAGGAAAATAATAAAAAACTCACTGAACACATACACAACCATTCTTTTTCGACTAACGTTAGTTCTGGACTTGCCATGGCTGAGTCTAGCTTGCTTCTTGAATAACAATGACAGGTCGCTCACTGGCTGTTTAGACATGTTCGCTTGTGCCTCTGCCTCCAGTCACGTGGTGGGTTGGATGCTGAAGATAATGCCATAACAGCCACAGGTTGAGAACCAGTTGATTTTCTTCCATGTTTGTTTCATCAGTGCAGCCTCGGGTTGAAAATCTGATTGTAGATTTTTTTAAAGCTTTGGTACTTTTGATACTATCGAATGTATAAGTTAACGGAGATCGTATTTTTTTTTTACACGTGGTATCAAAAAAGACATAGTATTGATACT
Source organism: Lateolabrax maculatus (assembly GCA_031216445.1). Taxonomy (NCBI): domain Eukaryota; kingdom Metazoa; phylum Chordata; class Actinopteri; order Acropomatiformes; family Lateolabracidae; genus Lateolabrax; species Lateolabrax maculatus. The sequence goes on from CM062207.1 coordinate 7,853,603, forward strand.
TTTGACAACCTTATGTCAGACTATTTCAATATTACAAATACATTGCTGTGAGTTAGAAAGGTGGCTTTTGATGAATTTACAAACTGCCTTTCCCACAGCAATATTTGGTTTGATGTAGCTTTGCTCCTATGGTGAGCCAACACAAGTCACACTGAGAATTTCAGAGATTATCATAATACTGTATGTCCAACTACACATAATGTGTTTGAAACCGAGACACACAGAGGACTGTGTTGAAATGCCTCAGAGTAGAAGCTGATTGAAGTCTCCTCTTAAAAGGAGAACCCACCCAAGGAAAGATTTTACACTGCGCCAAACTCCTGATCTTGGATAGTAACATCAGTCTCTACAAACACAGACTGCTGTCTCCATAAGCTAGAGTTCAGAGCACTGAGACTTTAATAGATGATGCCATCAGGTGACACTTTTTTGGATTTGGCCCACTGACTCTAAATTCCTAGCTGAATCCTTAAAGTCTAAGGGAATATACTGTATATGTATTTTTATGTAGGTTTCTTAGTTGAATCACAAAACATATCATTGTCAAAGAGTCCTGTAACTTTTCCCATTCTCTGTCTGTGGGGCACCTCCAGGATTTGTCTCTACAGCCTTGCTTCATTCTGCCTCCACGCTGCTGGGCTTAAAAGGTACCCTGTGGAGTTTCCATTGCAATCAAACACTGTTTTGTTTTGTTTATCACCAAAATACATTGTATGCACCCTTAAGGCGTTAAAAACATGTCGAGTGCCTTTCCCACCTCGTAAAACTTTTGCAAAGCCTTTGTTTGGAACACTTTGAAATTATGACCCCTTTCTATAGTTTAGTGGCAAACACACACACACACACCAAAAGTTGGGGTTGAAATTAGAAACTAAAAATTAACTTTATGCAAATGAGGGAACAATTTGCCTGTGAGCTCAGCTGTGATTTGGTGATGATGCAGAGCAAACTAAAACAAAGCGCTGCTTAAACAAAGCAATGTCCATTTTTGGAGAAAGTCATAGGTTGCTGATTAAAAGCCTTGGACAAATTGTGCGGTAAAATCAATTAATTCCAATGGAATCGTCAGATTAAGAGGAGCCAAATGAACCCGTGCAAATGCTCAGTGTAGAGGTCAACTCTGGTGAACTTTAACCCACGTGTTTGCGCATTATGTGTTTGAACATAATGGTTGTGCAATGGTGAACAAAATGCCAGGGGGAAGTTCAAAGACCAGTGAAGCTATTATGACTGACTAGTGTGAGCCCAAACTAACGGTCTCACCAACTAGCGCTGAAAGTAGTTACCACGTCACCAAGCTTCCAGCCCCATCTACTTTGCATGGACGCCCGAATCTCACTTCCCGGTGTGACTCCAGCTTTGCACAGTGTTTTCAAACGAGCGAGCTGCGTGCTAGGCCCGCGAGTGTTCACACGCCCCCAACAACAAGCAGGCATTTGTGGAAGTGATGTTCGGATTTGCTCGGCCCCGGTGTGTACACACAGAAAGGAGAAAATGGCTATGAAAGACTCAAAATTGCTACTAAAGGAGCAAAACCACCACACAAAATCTTAGATGGAAGAAAATGAACTTTAGGAATTGAAAGGATTAAGCCTGTTGCACTTCTTGCACTCCGAGCATAAGCGTTTAAAATTGATTTTGTAGTCAGTTTTAGCCAGTTTTGGTCCATATCAACACTCACAAGTGAGAGTTAAGCAGAAGTAGAGTTGCTATGGTTACTTCTAGTTTATTATACCTTGTGAAAACAGGTAGATTGGTGGTTAACTGTTGCCTAGAGTTTTATTTGAGGTTGCCTGTTATACGATTTTGACACACAGTTTCCAGGCCAGTCAGAATCAAGTATTGTTTTTGATAAGGACTGACGAATTAAGTAAAATAAATAATTTCACATCCTCCCTAGTTGTGTTCTCTTATGGTGTCGATACAAGAATGTAAATAAACACATGCAACCATAGTGAAAAACATACGTAAGTAGAAAAACCCAAAGAACCCCAGTAAGTATTTCAGAACACCAGCCAGAGGGGTGAACAATGCACAAAAATGGGAAATGCACAGCAGCTATAAAGGAGGGACTTCTGTAAAATTGCACTCTAATGATGTTCTAAGTGCTCAGCTTCTTTGGTCTCAACCTGAAAAGTACCTTGTCGTTCTGCCAGATGCAGAAAAATTGATGCACTTTAGGTGTTTTGTATTTTTTTTTTGTTGCTCGGTCTCGTGTTGTGAGGGCAATGCCCGACACCCTCCACTGCCAATGGCTTCCTGTCCCCTCTATTACACATCATCCTCCTCTCCCTCGCGCTCCAAAATGGCCATGCATAATTTCCAGCCCCCTCTCTGAAAAGTTTGACTAAATGGCAGGTTATTCAGTCACAAGCTATTAACAGTGGGGCACATTAAAGTTGTTTGGCAATTGAGGAGTGAATTAGAAGTATTCTCTCGCTGCATTATTTGCCTCACAAAGTGCAAAGATATTAAAAACAGAAAGCAAGCGAGAGGGAAAGAGCGAGAGAAAGAAGAAGACAAGGAGAAAGAGACACAAACACAAAAGGTCCCTGGAAGTCAGCAAATGCAGAAATGTACAGTAAATCTCACTTGACATGATTCATGGCTTGGTATTTCTATATAAAGTACATCTGAACATTTGCAAAGAAACAAAGGACTTGAGAAACAGAGAAGAAAAAAATCTTTCAAAAATACAACAGCGTTGTCCCAAGGGACATTCAGTTTACCAGGGCCGCGAAGAAAAAAAAGAGTCCTATCTAAAAGTGGACCACATGCAAACTATTTCAGCATATTTCTGTGCCCATCTTATGAGAAGTTTGCCAAATATTTTATGTTCTGAGCAAAGAGGACACAGAAGCACACATATTTTGCCCCTTAAAGTTTGCACTGTGACTTTACTTACATCGTGTTCTTATTTTATTATTTCTGTTTTCATTTTAATACACTTTGGCGTTTTCTTTGCTAAAGGTTTACCTAAAGTTTGCCAATGTTTGCAAATTTCAGATAAATATTGCTGTGTAGCGGCTATTACTGAGTCATTTTACTTTAACTTACATATTGTTGTTCAATATGAGTTAACTGTATTCACTAAAGAATTTTCATTTTACTCTAATCTTCAACTTTCACACGTTTCAGAGGGAAATATTGTACTTTTTGCTCCACAATACTTTGACATTACTTCAATTTTTTTTATTTAAATTAATTTGTATTTATTATTTGGCAGAATTTCTTTTGTCGTTTTCTACCCTTTCATCTCACAACCCCTCTGATCTTTCTTGTGACCCTTTAGTGAAGGCCTGTACCCTAGGTTGGGAACCACTCAATAAACTACCCAAGAGTATATGAAGTTGTTAAAGATAGCTCGACCTGCTTAAACTGTAAAAGGCTTTAATTTAATTATGTAATATATAATAATATGTCAGTCACAGGGGCATTTTACTGATAAGTACTTTTATTTCTGATACTTTTAGGTACATTTAACTGATAATCCTCTATAATTTTATGTTAGCAGGATTTTGAATGCATAATTTGTATTTCAAGTCAAAGTTTATTTGTATAGCAGCTACAACAATCACAGTTGATCAAAGGGATTAAAAAGAAATGTATGTGTACATGTAATGGAGTATTTACTGCATGCTTTATATATGTGTATGTGTGTGTGTGTGTGTGTACATGAACCGTTTGAGCTGAAAAAAAAAAAAAAAAAACGGCCAGCAGAGGCACAAGGAAAAGTTTTCGGGGTACTGCAGTTATACATGATTCATGGCAGTGCTGGCGGAGCAGCGTGCTGCTGTGTGAAATTTGACATTAAGCATCTTTTATGTTATTCCTGTTTTTAGTCTCGAAACCCAAGGGCAAAGAATATGCAATGTGTAATTTTGTTCTATGGAGAGACGGTGGGGGGAATAAGAAAGTGTTCACAATAGTGTTTGAGCGTATTTGAATGGGATGTGGATGTGGAATACAAATCAGCCACTGGTTGTGACATGCAGATCTGAGGCTAAAGGTAGGAAGTTTCTTTCTCACAGTAATTCCTTCCATTAAAATCAGTTCTTTTAGTCTAAACATATATTCATGAATAAACATTATCACCTTTGACCAGGGAGGCATTTTAATTTAAAGTGAATGCATCGTTTTTGACCTCTCTGTTACTAAGAGTGAGTGACCTATGGCGTACAAAATTGCAATCTTACTGTTCTGACAATTATTATACATGTTTATTTATGAGAGACTTTATAACCTTATATATTAATCTAATTGATGAAAAGAATCTTTAGAAATGTCATCAGTGTATTAATGACTTTTTCAATGTCAGCATCACCAATTTCCTGTTTTTTTTTCCTGATGTTGCCAATATTCAAAAAAATCCCACTGCTGAACTAGACCTTTTAATCTCCCCTTCACTCACAGAATTTGTCTAAAAGGCAGCAAGTCAACTGATTAACTGGCTGTTGCTTTAGTAAATCCGACATTAAATTCAGAGATTTTCATGTACGCAAACCTAGCCATATCTACAAAAGGTGTATTAAGGCTATTGTAAGAACTGGGGGGCTGGGTAATATTCTGAGAAAACTCTTTACAAAATTAATGTTGTAATTTACCAGAAAAAAACTTGGATATTCTCTGAGGTTAAAATGGGAAATTTCGAGAAAAAACTCTCAAATTTATGAGAAAAAGAAACTTGGATATTCTCAGAGATTATAATGTAATAAATTTGAATTGATTAAAGAAAATAACTCAGAAATTCTCTGAGATTAAAGTCACAAATTTAGAGAAATAGAAAAAAAACTTGGAAAGATGAGAAGAAGAGAAGAAGAAGAGAAGTGTATTTTTGGTCTAAAGCCATAATTTATGGCTTAAAAATCGTTGGTAATAATTACGACTGAGGTGATTAGTCGATCAACAGAAAATGTGAATGTGTAATCATTTAATTCTATTTTCCAAGCAAATATGCACAAGTTTGCTGGTTCCAACTTCGCAAAGGTGAGGGGTTTTCTTCTTTTCTTCGTCCTAAATTAAGGTATATTGACAGTCTCTGGTTTTGGACTGTTTTTCAGACAAAACTTGCTATTTGGAGGCGTCTTTAGGAAAATGTCCTGATATTTCTTGAAATAAATGACACAGTGAGGGAAAATAAAACCTGAAATAATATGGAAGCACTGATAACTGATGTCTACTGTAAAGCACAGAAACAAAATCTGTTTACTCATAAATTGGGACCAAATTTACATACTCACCATGATTGATAATTAAATTTGATGAATAAAATCACACATTTACAAAATGACCAGTTTCTCCAAAAAAAGATATCCATGAAATTTTGTGTCACAAACAGCTATGATTTACACATCATGCTGCCCACTGAAATCTTGAGTGTACGCTTGGCCCGATGGTTTGGTTTGACTGCAATCAGCACTCCTTGTAAAAGGTATATTAAGAGCTTATTCTGAAGGGGTAATTGCTTGCAAGGGAGGACATCCTTTGATGGGGCCACGGTCTGCTTATCTCACACCCAAGGTTCCTGCAAAATACAAAAACAAAAAAGAAAAAGAGACAGAAAAAAAAAAAAGAAAAAACTTCAAACGTGGTTGTAATGAAGGAATAACAAGCTGCTGCTAGATGTATTTTATGCATGTCACCATGGTAACAGCAATTGGGAATGTAACGCGGAAGACACCGCATTAAATTGCATTAACGCGAGGGGACCGAAGCAGACTCTCATAAGATGTTGAGCACATAGTGATCGGAGATGATGACAATGGCACGCTCTGTGCTTTTCAGGAGGGTGAACGATACGAGATGTTGACGCCATGCAACTTGCTGCAGTTGATAGAGTGAAAATTCAGCACTGCATGTCACTGCATGAAAATCTGTGCACAAGATACTGTTAGCTCGAGATGGGGTATAAAATGAGCTGAAAGCAACTGATAAGATAAGATAAACTTAATTTATCCCGGGGGGAAACTGTTGTGCAGCAGTTGCAGAACAAAGTATTAAAAGGGTTCAAATATAAAATATCAATAAGGCCCATATCCAAAATATATATAGTGCCAAAAATATAAACAGTTTAACGGTAGGGATCATTGTTTTGTTTTGTTTTTTTATCAGATTTTATCAGTCTACTGTATATATATTTATCATATATATTAATATATATATTTTATATTATTACTGATGCATGAATGTGTAAGCAGCATTTTAATGATGTCAATATGGAGAAAAGTTGTAACTACTTAATAAACCTGTACAATCTATTGCAATTCAATACTACAACTCTTTGACTTTCCATAAATTGTACCTTTTTGTTGACAGTGTCAGAAATGTGTAATTTCAATTGTATGTTTGTTATTGAAGGTGCCATGTTCCAAAGATCTGAAAGGTGGCCCAAGAATTTATGGTTTGCTGCCAAAAAAGCATTGCACCGCGGCTATAACAGAAGTTTGACCAGAAACTGAATGTTACAAGTTGTTCACGGTGATGGATTACTGATCTCCAGGCAAGTTGCAAGTCTCATAGTGTCATGAAGCCCAAGCTGCTAGGAAGGTATCAATCAATAGAAAACAGGCAGTGGCATTGGCAGTAACACTTGATGGGCTAAAAGGTGCAAGGCCACCAGTCTGTCGCCTTACTTCTACACTTAAAGAATGTTCTTCCACTGAAATCTCATATACAAACCAGAGTAAGATGTGTTATCCCATAATGACTGCTCTGTTGACCAGACGTCTCATCCTGAATAGACACACAACAATATATTGGGCTGCAAATTGAACTGTCAATGCCGCCACAGAAGAATAACTATAATTTTATTTATTTATTTATTTGTGTTCAGCCAATATGAACAATTTATGACTCAGGAGGCTGTGGAACATTTCCCAACTGTTTAACTAAGAAAAAAATAAGTCCAAAGTGACTCCGCTTAATGTGTCAGAGGTTACTGCAGACACAGAAAAATATTTTTCACAGATTGAAAAAATAAACAGTAAAGCTCCTGTGGGTGTTATGAATACAAGGCTTAAATTCATCTGGGAGGAGGGATGCTAAAACTTAACCAAGTACGCACACACACACACACACACCAGCAAGACACAGTTGGTGAGAGACAGGGAGGTAGAATTGAAGACACAGTCAGTACTTGCAGTTACAGTACTTAAAGTTGTTGGTATTAATCAGGGTGGACAAGGAGGACATGGATTTTATCTGTAAAGTAAAAGCTACCATTCAACGTGCAATCACAAATACTTTCTGATGCTTATATTAGTGGCACCTATAGTAGCATTCTGGGTCACATGTCTATGATTTTATCGCCTTAAATGTAGCATAATACCATAACTATTTTTTAAAATAGAGTATTAAGCAGCTAAAAACCAAGGTATTTCCCTCAAGAGTTGGTGGAGACCAAAAACAGAGCTAAAAGGAGACTGAATATTGAACAAATTAACGACAATGTTAATGCTCCGTATCTGCTGGATGTTTAAATTAGGAAGTCACAAACACAGCTGGTTTCTGCTGACCCCAAATCGTCAACAAAATCAGTTATTTCAGGTTTAATATTGTGTTTTAGCTTTTGGTGAACAGAATATCTGATGCAGTCAACACTAGAAGTGTACTCGACAAGCACATCCAGCAATAGATTAAATCCTTCTATTCTCGTCACTAAATTTGCCTGTTGTATGTCACAACATTTCTGTCCATTTGAGTTCAAAAGTTGGGCCTTTGAGAGATATCAGTGGCTTTTATCCCGTACCCAACCTAATGCTACATGGTGTAGTTATGCTGTAGTACCACCAAAGTTTAGATCCCACAGTGGATGCACAACAGCTCCCCTATTCACTCAGATGGTTTTGTTGTTTTGTTGGCCATCTCATAACCGTATGTGCATTAAAAATGGCAGTTAATCATTTCATACAGTGGCTTTCTGACATGAAAGATTGCCTAAGACAGATTGGAGTGTCCCGGTCTTATGTTCATCTCGAGGTATGACAGATGAGACAGAGACAGATGACATGAGAGCCATGTAGAGTAAAGGACTGTTTCAGACATGCAAATAAATCATTGCTGTCAATTCCCTCTGGAGATGCGCCTTTTCTGTTTTAGAGTAGACAATTATTGCATTTCAGAGTGACACGTGTTTCAAGGACACACTGTATACTTCAGTGTACTGTAACCGTCTGTCAGCTCATCATCTCTCTGCTGCAGTGGCTTCTGTCGATTTGCGCAATCCTTTCATTGCGGGGCCCTACACGGGTATGTATACATTTGACAGATACTCTCAATTTATCTGTGTTTTAATCAGACCTCGATACTGTAGCCACGGCAGGTCATTACCATATTCTCAAAGGAAGTCACAGGAATCCTTTAAGACAGGCATCAGCTACCTTTAACCCAACCCATGCAGTCCTGGACTCTACAAGGCCCTCTACAGATGGTGAGACATCTGTACACTTCAACATGGAAATGCTGGACCTCTGACAGGAGGTTGGGTTGTTTGATTTCAGTTGGCAACAGGAAATCCTCCCCCTTTCTTGTTCCAGTTCCATCTCGCTGGAATATTTACAGAGTATACACCCATTCATCTGTGGTGATAACAGGGCCCATGGATTCTTTGTTAGGTTTGCTTGGGGGTTTGCCCAGGGACGCACAATCAAAGCGAGAATCAAAGCGAGAAACAATTACAGCGGCTTGTGTGTAGGTGAATGGCAGCAATGAAAAGCTCATTGTCAGCTTTGTACGCCAGCTGTGGCACGGGAAAAATATTTAAAGGCGAAGGAGGATGAGGAGGTGCAGGACACCGAGGAGGGCATCTGCTCTCATCCTGCCCTCCATGGGCACCGCTAACCTTTCCCCAAACCAGAACGCCCAAATCTGCAGCATCATATTGCCAGGGTGGAAATTTGCTTGGCCCAAACTCTGCCATCCTCTTCCTAAGTGTGAATGTAGTTGGGGGTGGACAGTATATGGGGTATATACTGGACTGACCGACTGACAACTCAATGCAGGCTCCTGACAGTAGGCAGAAAAGGAAGTCAAGTCTCAAAGTGATCCTAACCCTCCGCAACTTCCTCTCGATCTGTCCCTCCACCAATCCAAAACCAACATCCGTGTTTATTCCCTGCCATCACCATAATACCAGTCATTTGTGTGGTACAGAGCTCGAAACCTGTAATTTTCAGGAAGTCAGCCAGTTTTGAGAGTGTTTCGAACAGGACTGGGTGGAACAACACTACAAGTCTGCTCAATATCCGTTAGGGAAGAGAAATTATTGGAGGGACGATAATCCTTACTGTTAGCGTGGCAAAACATATAAAGTTTGGCCTTAAAGTGGTGCCAGAGGGAAAGTTGAGTGGTGGTGTGTTATTACATAAAACAAGTTTATCCTTGGCACAAAGAGCAGTTAGGTACATCTAAAGCTCAGCTTTCAGGCTCAGGTCTATACTGTCAGACCTGTCACTAATCTAACCTGCACTTTATTAGCCTCAGCTGTACTTTATACTCACTGTATGTTGTGAAAATGTTAGGATTCGGCTTGTTATTTTAATATTCTAATATTCATAGCATATAAGCATGCTTATGTTACCACAAATCTCAATACAAAAAATTCACACTAGAATATAATGTTAGTCAAAATCGCCAAACTGTGACCGCACGCACCAGCGCCCCCAGGGACAGCGCTGTTCGTGGTTTTGGCGTAGTGGCCACACTCGGTATTGCAACGTCCGGCAGCGCCACGTGGCGCACACTGGCCCCAAACCAACAGGGAGTCAGCCGGCTCGTCCAGAGGAAGCCTTGAATCCCACTACTACGTACCATGACCAAGTCTGGTCCGCAGTCGGACAAAAGACCAACAGGCCTGATCCTGAACCATGAATCGTGCCCGCACACACAGACATGAAAACACACATGCACAAAGCTGAACACACATTACCAGATTCCAAGTACTGGCGTGATTGTTTGTAAATTATGAATAATAGAGCCCCTGTGAGATGCCTCGCTTCCATGATGCTGATCTTGTTTTGTATGAATTTATTTCAGTCTTTTTCCCTTTATTTTACTGTTTGTCTCTCTCCTCCCTGGAGCGATTAATCAAGGTTCGTGCTATGCTCTTAGTTCTGACTCCTCTGCATCGCTGCTTTATTTATTCACCTTCTGGTGGGGCTCGCATACATCTGTATGTTGAAGGGGAATTTTAATTTCCTGTAATTTTCCTGCGCCGACGTGTACGGGAGTGAAGTGTGGCAAGCAGCAGGAGAACACAGATGTCGATTCAATAGTGTGACAAATGAAGAATGGGTGTGAATTTGACACCCGAGTTTGCTGCATTTTATGTTGCATATTTCCCATCAAGTCACAAGTCCCTTACATATCTGGAGGAGAAGTCGTACCCACTGAGGAATATCTGGTTTTCATTTTGTGGCTGGAATTGGAGTCTAAGTCAATGGTATGAGCTACTATTGAGCAGAGCAATGACAGGGAGATGGAAGGTAGGGAGACCTACTTGGGGTTTGAAGTGAGCTTTGATTTAGGGCTTTGGAGTTTTGGATTCTGTAACTTTACTGTGCATTACTTCTCAAACCACTTATTGTCTCTCTGTCTCAAAGTCAGCTCCCTCCATTACTCAACCCTAAGACTTCATTCTTCATAATGTCCCATATTTTTGGTCTCTTTTCTCAAATATTTCCTTGTGAACCCTAACTCTTACTCAGGGTAACTTTAAAAAAAAAAATCAATTCACGCCACTTATTTCAGGCATTTTCTTTCCAGAGAATACCAGCAGTTAATTCAAATATGTTATGGAAGCTGTGTTAGTACAGTGATATAACTTCCACAGTCAAAAAAATCAAGCTACTTTCTTTCACTTTAATACACAATGCACCAATCTAGACCCGACCACACTTCTCTGTAATAACAGATGTATGAGCACACTGTATTTGTATGGACAGCACTGCATGACCTAAAGAGCACAACCCCCCCCAAAGCATGGTTGTGTATGGTTAAATGAGCCAATGTATATATAGTGTCACATTCTTAAAGATGCTATTCCTGCAACCCTGTCTCCTTGAAATGACATTCATATACTAATTAGTTTTGCCTAATATGTTTTGAAGGTTTAAATGGTAAATGGATGCATTTGTAGAGCTGTCACCCAAAGCAAGCAATTTAGAGTTCAGTGTCTTGGATTGCAATTTGAAGAAGTAAACACATCTTCTCTCGTGCTACCTCTTCTTTTTTTTTTTGTAATTAAACCAAAACTGAGAATTTTGTGTGCATAAATATAATGATCACAACATTACCGAGCAGACATTGCTTTGTTTCAGTGAATATTATAGGGAAAATAAATGAGTCAACTTCATTTTCCTGTCTCAAAAGACTTTCATGTCCACCCTTAAGGACAGTTTTTAAAATGGAGTTATCATATCATGTCCGATAAACTTGGGCAGTATAGCCAAAAATGCTGCCAATATAGTACATACTGTATCAGGCAATTTTTCCATGCCAAACAAGTTGCATTACAATTAGAAGAATGCCATTTTTATCTCACATTTAGTTCTCCCTGTGAACAACAACAGAAAGATGGATTTCTTGACCCATAATATTTGAGTACTGTTTGAACACAGGCTCAAAACTATTGGCAGTGCCAGAATGTAAAATAATTTTGGCATGAATACTCAACTTAGCATCTCTGTCTCTCTCCACAGCCGGCATCACCTGCTTTAAACACTGAAGTCGCAAAAATTTGAAATCTGTGATAACATTAACAAATTCCAATAAGAGTATGATTTATGTGAGTGTTTGTGTCGGTTTTGTATGTACACCTGTATATGTGTGTGTGTGTGTGTGTGTGTGTGTGTGTGTGGACGTGCATGTAAAATATAAACCCCCCTTTATCCTTGTGTTTCCATGTCTCATGGAGCACACCATGCATGAATACACCCACTCCCACCTCACCTTTCCTTTCACACCCTCATCCATTATTCACTGTGGACAACACACTCATATCGACTACAAAGACTTTAGAAAAAGCACACTGCTTCACTATGCAGATAATACCTGCTTGACTGGGAGAAACACAGTTGCATTAAAATATGTCAATATCCAAAAGTTCACAATCTTTCATACTCAAACATTTTGAACTTTTCTTTTTTTTTTTTCACTGCAGGGAGGAGGAATAAAGTTGGTCCAGTTGTCTTGAAGGAATATTTTTCTGGTTCTATCACTTCTGCTGACAATGATGTGCAGCTTTTTCCTTTAATTTCCCCACTGGGCAAGGTCACCTGCATCATTTGCATTTTATGGAATTGTTTCTGAGGAGAAGATTCTGGTTTATATTAATGTGCGTGTACATGCCACTTTGTTTTTTTGACATGCCCTGAATATTCAGCACCAACCAGGGCTAAAGTCAATAAATTCATTCAGATTACATGAGAGCAGATATGGAATGGCTTACGCCATGGAAATGATTGTCTTCGGGTGAATGTGTAGACTCAGATATTAGAAATCCACAAGTAGTTGCCCTTGAGGCAAGTTTTTTAGACTGCTGTGTTTATATAGGTTATACTGCACGCATATATATATATATATATAAAAAATAATGCATATTATACATATAATATAAATTATTATTATTATATATATACATATACACACAGACACACACACACACACACTACATGATGGATTCACAAAATTATCTTGAAAAGGCTCTTACATTTTACAGGCTATCACTGAAAATCTCCCATTTCCTCTAACCAACAGGAATCATGACCAAAAATGACATTGCCAGCCTCAATTTTTATATCCCCAGCTTGCGAGAAACCTTTTCACTCACAACACTACCCCTCTCTCCAAGTTCCTTGCATCATCAGAAAGTGAGCCCACGGCAAACTGTGGCCCGGTCATTGTGCCAGAGCGAATGGATCCTCTGGCACAATTCACTCCGCACGGCCCTGCTGGCCATGACATGCTAGAAATCGTCATAGTCCGCTAATCGAGTGAGTGGTGGGTGAGACGCCAGAAAGGGAGCCAGGGGGCCACATGATGCCCACTGGTGAAGTTGAGTCGGTTTTTACATGGAACTTCCTCAATGCACCTAGAGATACTCTATGAAAACATGCCTGTGTGTGTCTGTAAAGGCAGAGTAAGCTCCTCTAGCTGAACCATGACCTTTTTATTTAGAGATTCGTAGTAGAACTTGTTGTTTCAAGGGCATACATATGGAGAACTCACATTTTTCATGGTCTCCTGATATAGATAATAACAGGTTTACTGTTGAATATCCTAAATCCTGAATATCACTGCTTTCATATCTCCAGTGTGGGTGTTTCTCATTTGTAGTCCCTTTAACTGAACTTAATATCTTTCATTATGTCCTGAGAAAAAAAAAAGAAATAGAAAAAATGACTTGCATCAAAAGGACTGTTACCATCTTTAAAAGGACACCGAGGTCATGTCCTAATTTATATGTGCAATTCTTCCCATAAAGGCACCATTCATTTCAAAGATGAATGAATGAACCTTTTTAAAGGCCACTCTACAGGCTTTTATACAGCATTTTCACACCAGACTGTTCCATAATTACTGTAAATTACTAAATAAAAGGGTAAAAACTAACCTTAATTTGGTTCAAATCTACGTATTTTCACCATCCAACGAATTCAACTTCAATTATTTGAACTTCTGTGACTCATAAAATAATAATCTGAATTACAAGTGTCTGTAAAATGTTTGCTTTGTGCAACTAACAATACATTGGTGAAAATGTGCTATGTCACTTAGGCCACCGGGTCACAATAAGTCGGTTTGGATAAATAACAGTAATATAAAAATAAAAAACACTTGGTCAAGCCCATCATTTTGGGTTTGATTTGTGACCCAATGGTTTTCTACCCGTGGATACTGGGTAAAGTAAACCCAGTATTGTGTCTGTGCTATATTGAACCAAATTAGTTAAAATTAAATGTTTTGGTGAATAAAAAGACAAATTGTAAAAAGAATTCTTTCCATGCATTGCATACTAATAAAGACTGAGTAGGTGTTGTAGATGCGATGTGTCATCTCTCACTGATGGATGTGACTCTTGACAACCTAGGCGTTTATCATTTCACTTACTTCCACTCTTATTTACTGTATATATGTCAGAATAACAGGGTGAAATTTTAAGGTGAAGACCTTAGGTTTTTCTTGAATATGCATGTAACGCATGTCTAGAAGGTAAAATCGCAACAAATCCAGTCCAAGCAATCTCCAGCTTTCTCAGCTATTAGATGTATAAAGAGTTAATCATGGCGTAAGTTTAAGAACATTGTGTAAAAATAATGTGTCATCTGCAAGCTTTTTTGGACTGTCAAGCCAGTTTTTCCACCAGGCTCTGTTTGTGAAAGCAAGAGACAAACATTATTAGCTCCAAACTATAATCCCTGCCACAGACATGAGCAAAAATACATCTTAAAAACATCTATAAGCTCATTATCTTTTGAGTGTCAATGGGAATTGAAAATTGCCTGGATGAGCTGCAGGTTCACACCCGGCAGTGTAATGTTTGACGCTGATGTGCCACAGATATCTATTTTCTGTGCAGCAGTCTCCATTTCAGCTCACAACACATTCTTTTTTTTTTTTTTTTTTTTTTTTAAGATTTATCTTTCTCCTCATTTCTTTCCATCTCATATCTAACGCTAATCGGCCCCTCCGCCACGCACACTTCCTGTAAAAAAAAAAAAAAAAGAATCCGCTTTGAGCAACGCTGCCGAAGCGAAGGCTGCTGGATAACTTGCATTTCTTTATCAGGCAAAAATAATAATTGGGTGGGAAAACAACAATGTAAACATAAACAAACGGCTTATCCACCTCAAGACTGCCGATTGTGTACAGCCTTCTTTTTTAGCCCGAAGTTTACTTCAAGTTCAATTATTAAACAGCAAACTACTACAAATAGCTTGGACACCTGAATCATGACCGTTAGAGTAACACAAGCCATTAAAGTATTGTCCAGTGACCTACACAGTCTGGGGTCACACTGCGATGGAAGTTCATTCAATTTGCACCTCACTTGGAGAGGGTAATGCATGTTCACTCGGTTCCTCTCTAAATGCCCAGGTCACAAGTGTGCTAAACATTTCATTATTTTACTGTCTAGTTCTTTTAGTCACTATCTTATTTTCCATTTGCAGGTGAACTTATTTAAAACACCGTTTAATAACAGCTTGAAAAGAGGAACTATGAGAAATTTGTCCCAATGTGGAAAAAAAAAATCTCTGCAATGTGGCTGCACTATGTGAGGCCAGAAAATGACTTTCCAAACGCTCTGAATAGGCCATTTACAGGGAAGGCATGTGGACATAGTAGAAAAAGTAATAGTGTGAATAAGAAATAAATGAATGATGGCTGAATTCAGTTTAGCTGCTTTGGTTTCAGGGTCCCATGTCAAAATACCTGCAGTGAAAAAGACCTAGCTATAACTTAGAAACAAGGTCTGATTGACGAATGTGGCAATTTATACAGTGAAACAACCAAGTTGAATAAATGTCATGTGTTTTATTGATTTTAATTATTGATTATTATTATTATTATTATTATTATTATTATTATTATTATTAGGATGATGATGTTTATTACTTTTTAATATTCAGCTTGTGTACACTTATCTTTCCTAAGCTTTAAACAAGCACGAATTAGCTATGGCTGTGACCACGTGCACTAATGCATCTACACGTGCGTGCATTCACATGCAAAACGACCACACAAACATTTGACCTCCATGGCAAATTTCAGCCTCACAGGTAGAAAGGTGCAGTTACTATAAGGTGGCTTTGCAGAAGGAGATGGCGGGGCTAACTAATGAGTTATAAAAGTAGTTTAGTAGTTATGTGCCTTTTTTTTGTGATAGGCCACTCCAACCAACCAACCAACAACGACAAAGGATAAACCACTCCGTCTTTCCTGGGATAATCCCCAATTTCCATTTCCATGGGTTATTTTTTATGTTTTCTATCAGGATAAAATTCAGATGAGCTACAAAGCCACTGAAATAGGTACTAACTCGACGCTCGTTTTGTGCTTTCTCGCCTCCTGCAGGTATTCCTGCCTCCGCAGCTCTAGAGTCTGGATCTGTGATTGTGGGCCACCCATTGCCCCCAAGTTCCTGCTCAACACCGACTCTTACAATAATTAATAATAGTCTTAGAGCTACGTTCTCTTTTCACCTGCTTCCTCTCCCCCTCTCTTTCTCTTTCTCTTTCAACCCAACTCGGTCGAGGCAGATGGCCGCCCACCCAGAGCCCGGTTCTGCTCGAGGTTTCTACCTGTTAAAAGGGAGTTTTTCCTCGCCACTGTCGCCAAGCGCCTGCTCATGGTGGGAACTGTTGGGTCTCTGTAAATTCTATTTTAAAGAGTACGGTCTAGACCTGCTCTATGCGAAAAGTGTCTCGAGATAACCTGATTTTGACGATTTGCTATGAATAAAATTGAATTGAAAAATCTATCCAGTTGCATGCTTGACTACATGTTAAGCCAGTCACTTCCGCATGACAACACCACTCCGTTGAGGTCAGAGGTGATGATGATAGTGTGGATTGGCAGTGTTGTACCCCACTCCACTCCGCTGTGTTTTGAAGGCACAGGGGCTAAAACATGCCAATTATTGTCTTAAACGTCTCCAGTAAATGAATCCTAACGGACATGTGCCCTTTGAAAATCGATTTGTCAAAAAAAAAAGAAACAGTGTAGGGAAAGCTTTGTGCGCCACCAATTGTAAGAGGCAATTGCAGTGAAAACTGGATGTTGCATGTTAATTACAACCTTTGCCTAATGTTTGTAAAATACAAGCCAGTGTTGCATTTGTCTGCCAGTTATTAGATAACACTGCAAGGTGCACATATACACGAGACCCCAGCTCACTGTTTAGAATCCTTAATGGGTTGAACATCACATCAGACATCAGACACAAAAGAAGTGTGCTCCTACAATTACTAATTCATGAATTTCTTTGCTCAGGGTGTAATTTTATTATTTGTTGTGAATACCCTTTGTTAGGCTGTGACAAAACAAAAGGGTGGCACGTATTTGCAGATTTTTAACGGTGTTGCATTGGAGTGGTTTAAGCGTGATCGTCGTTGGAATGTGACAGTAGACATTTCCAACCAGCAAAAGCCACAGAATGCTAATCACCAGGCTTTTCACAATAGTGCCAGTGACAATGTAGCCATAGTAACACTGGCAATGAGGCAGGAACTCAAAGTTGCTGTCAGTATAAATGAATTGGCCTAATTTCTAGTAAGTGAGTTGGAAATTAAACATATTTTTCACAAATTATGTATCATACATAAACAAATGTATCTAAACGGTGTCGTGAGTACCTGTACAACACGATGCAATCCAATTTAACAGCACTGTAATAAATCTTTATGAGGCTTATAATGTTCAGATTTGTTGACACTGTGTCAGAGGTGTTGATTGAATATCACGATAAGTTTTGAGGCCTGTTGTATTACACTGCAATATGGTGAGAGAAGTTTTACATTTTCTGTTAGGTTTTGTAAATACAGGCGTACAAAAATGTGCAAAATGCTTTTAAAATCAAGTGTCATAAAGTAATAAGTAGTCGCATTTTACAAATGCATCATTGAACCCAACAGTTATTCAGAAGAACAAAGTCCAGCATCTTGTTTGTTTGGAGAGCTTATTTATTTTCTTGCTTGGATAAATTGCATTATTCATCTGTGTTTTCTTCAATCTTTTAAGTAAAGTTTTTGGAAGAGGCTCCATTTTTTAGAAATGTGGACACTGCATGGCTGCTTTCTGCCAAACATCTTCTGTCTGCAGCTTGTCATGCTCAATTTGTGCAACTCCCATGTAGTTAAGTACTGAGCATGTCACTGCCACTGTCTGTAACATCTTTTCCCCAGGGCACACCGACACACACTCACACCGACCGCAAGCATCATGAACAAAGGTGAGGAGACAAAACTGAGCAGACACA
This sequence comes from Lateolabrax maculatus, assembly GCA_031216445.1. Classification (NCBI taxonomy): domain Eukaryota; kingdom Metazoa; phylum Chordata; class Actinopteri; order Acropomatiformes; family Lateolabracidae; genus Lateolabrax; species Lateolabrax maculatus. The sequence goes on from CM062207.1 coordinate 7,871,577, forward strand.
CACACACACACACACACACACACACACACGACAACAAATCCACACTGAAATAAAATATCAAACACCACAACGAACCATTTATATGGACACACACACGCTTTTACACTTGTCTCTGTAATGCATTTTACTCTCCCTGGAAATGCTTGGGCACAGCAAATTATAATGCAAATATATGACAGTGCTGGTTGAACGTTTGCCCATAGGTTGACAAGAACAAACGCGATATGGAGATTCTCCCTCATTCTGCTTCACCTAGAAAGCCAAGGGCAAATGGAAATGGTTTAGTGGGGCGTATCGGCCCCAACGTAACCCTGGCAGGGAACTTTGGTCTACTCTTTAATTAATGAGTGCCAGTGTTTTGGAATGTAAATATGCAACTAAGCAGACAGACTGTGCAGTGAAGTGAAAAAGCCTGACTGCGGGAATATGCATACATTTGACTGTCAATCAAATTAGAATTTTCTGTCATCTCGTGCATGATATCATTGATTCTTGATCAAGTGGCACATTGTATCAGACAGAGGATGACAGTAGGCTTGATCCAGCCTTGTTTAATGTGCATCAAGTCCCACTGTAGGAGTATTTTTGCCGTCTCACAGCACACATAAGTGACCATTTACTAACAAACATAGTGATAAATCTCTATCACCTGTGTGACATTATTGGGTTGTTGCATAAAATGAAAGCGTGAGTAATATCCAGTAGTACATTATTCTGTAGGTTTATGAGTGATGATGACTTCCCCATGAGGCCTATGGATCTCTGTCCCCAAACAGAAGTTGACAGGGTGCATTAACATTGTTTTAAGAAATATGATATCCAGCTAGCTGCTGATTAGGACTTTCCCTCCTCTGTTTGGTTAGCAGAAATCAAAATGTGGGCCCTGAATTTAATGTGTCGAAATGAGACTGAATTATGGTTCATCAGTACCAAAGGCTTTTACTGCACCGCAGCCTGAGCCAAATGAAATGTGATCGCATTTCACTAAGGGACTCTTACAGTATTTAATGACTTAAAAAAACATTGTTGGTGGCCCTTTGGAGGCAACTTAGTTTTTAATCGCGGCATGAGATGGCCACCGGGTGAAAATAGCTTTTAAAGTACAGTCATGTTCATAGCGTCTTTGACCATGGTAGAAAAAAAGGAGATGTATAGGCTCACAGTGGTGAACTTTTGTCAAAAGGTGTAGGTTTTTTTGTGTGTGTGTGTTCTTTCCAGCCAATTCTGCCTCCAGGACAGTGTTGTGAAAAATAAGCCTCTTTATTATCCCATGTAAATAAGCAGAATGCTTTCTGCTGAGGCAATAATATTTGCTGAATATCTACAAAAACAACAATAGTCCCCTGTGCCAAACCCCTGTGATACACATTTATTTATAAAATGATGATAATACAACTGTGAAGACTGGAAGCCAGAAGCCAATTATTAATCCCTAAGCATTAAAATGAACCTACGTGGTCATAGAGGTAAACTGATGAGGTCAATCGCTCTCTTGGAGTTTTCAAAGGTGCTAAATGGGCTTCTGAGAAGGGAACATTTTTAAAAGTGGAGAGAAAGGTGTTTTAACAAGTCAGCAAGTCCCCGAGCCTCAGCCCAGGACTCCGGGGCCCGGCTCACAACACCAAGTAGCTTACTAATGAGGCCAACCCCCGTATCGCAGGCAAACCCCCGAAAAACGTACAAGCCAGCACTCTTCAGCTTATTTCATCGTGTTTTTTTTTTTTTTTTTTTTTTTTAGGGCATACCTGCAGGGCATGAATCCCCCTTACCAATGCTCTCATTTGGCCCAGCAGACAAGGCCCCCTTTAATGAGGTTGTATATGGTTGACCATTCTTTTTTTCTGAGGCCAGTTGTCAGTTTAGACATGCAATAGGTCCTGATACCACGATGAAGTAAGCACTGCTGCATTGCCATTGTCATTACATCCCAAATTACAGTCACAGTGACAGCGCGAGAGAGAGAGCTATTATTATGATGTGCGATGACAGTGAGTGACATTTGCTTATAACCAATCAGAGCATTTCAGAAAAATGTCCCCCTAATGATTAATCTCAGCCATAAGTGTTTGTTTGTTTTTTTGAAAAACACAAGGCGGAAACACACCCCAACAAAAACTTTCCCGTTCAATCAATATTGTCTCAAGTAATGAGGTGTCAATTGGATCACTCCATCTGGCAGCAGTGAGGAGAACATATTCCTCTGTGCCCGTTGGCATGTATATCCTCTGAATGTCAACTAGGTTCAGATTGCTGCAACTGGGTGATCAACTCATTAGATACAGCATAATGGACACATTCTTAGCAAAGACGGTGATGGGAAATACCCCAGCCCTCTCCAAGCGCCAGTCAAGGCTGTCTGCCCGTTGTTTCTTCCTACAAGCCTTACTCGGTCCCCCTTGCGTAATTATGTCCTTGCAGATGTTAGTTATGTTGGCAGATGCCTGTGTGAGTAACTTTTTCCTGTTTTTCGTGTGTAAATGTATGATTTTTAATTAGAAATAATTTATTTTCTGACACAGCTTTTCCTGTATGGACAAAAGCCACCTGCAAACCAGGACCAGTGTTGACTGTTACAACTACATCTTGCATGACTCTGGACAAATCTTTGTATTAAAAAAAAAGACACGAAAGAAGCCTCCGTCATGTCACTGTCTTCAAATTAGAAGAAAATTAACAACTTCATTCTGATGATCAGTTGGACATTTAGTCAACTCACTATCTTATGTCACAGGAGTGAAGCATGATAATAGGTTCTGAACGTGATAGACAATTTAATTACTCCTGATTTTTAACTGACAAACCTATCTCATTACACTGTGTTAATAATAAAAGATTAATTGATTTAATAGCATTGATTATGAGATTTCACAGTGTAAAGGAGTGTGGTATGATGTAAACGCAGAGGGGAGCTTTGAAAGTTGGTTTCCCTGCGTTTATTTTTTTTCCTTTAAATGCTGAAAATACACATTTCTAAGTCCTAACAACTTGTGATGTTTATTTATCACAAAATATACAAGTAGGCATTTCGACAGTTTGTTGCCTGAAAGAAATGTCACATATTGTAAACAGAATGTAAAGATGTCATGCTCCTTATGCTTACAGATTACATTTCTTGTGTTACTTCTACTACGACTAACAGATTTTGAAAACATATCAAAACATGCTCGAAAACTGGGAGAAATGGCATCACAACACAGTACACATAGGGGCATGGAAATCTGGATTCTGTTATGAAAATGGAGGAGGACAGAGAGTAAGGTCACCCTAACCTTTTCACATTGACCTGGAGACCTCACTGATGTCCTTCAAACTCCCACAGTGCGCCCATCGAGACGGAGACAAACCCAGTGTGCGCCGACAATCCGAACGGACAGTGTCGGATGGACGTCAGTGTGCGAAGGGACAATTTTATTTCATAAAGCTCTTATTGGTTTTAGACTCAGCTTGAGATGCAGCAGCAGCAGCAGCAGCAACAGTGCATCTAATAATAACAGGGCCTAAAAATACACAGGTAAATCTCTCCTCGGTAACCGCAGGGACCCGGCTTCACCGTCCACCGAGGGAGCTCGCTGACTAATGAAGTTGGGAAGCTTAGAGCAATTAGACACATCAAAGCGCGAATCTGAAAATTAATTAGGCTCTCCTCTCTTTCGGAAGGAGCATCCGCTCATTCAGCAGCTCATTAGCATACTGCCATCACAACACGCAGGTGCCCGTGTTGTTGATGCCCGGACCAATTTCAGAAACGTGCGCTTATCATGTGTGTTACGGACAATTAAGAGGGGGACAAAGGCAGGGGTCCGTCAGAATCTTAAGGAAAATCTCAGTCGCGGCAAAACAAGTACACTGACACGAGGCTTTATTACTCGAGCCTCCTGCGGTTCGGCTGACTCACTCATTGGTCATTTGAATGTGCCATGGAGGTCTCAGTCACCCTTGAAGTATGTAAGTAAGGCCCATTTATAGTTCATTGGGGTTCTATTCGCTTGCGCGTGACGCACATTGTGCAATTTCATGTTCCCCCGCGTTCCCGTTTGTTCGGCTCGGTATCAAAAGCTCCCTTAAACTCGGGAGCGTCACATCAGAAGGGACTTAGGGTCTCTTGTTAACTTTTAATGTCAAAAGAAGCGCTGACATTCACTGAACTCGCCGGCCGTTTTCCGAACATCATTAGTCACCCCAATTCGGGGTTTTTTTTGTTTTTTTTTTGCCGTGTGAAGTCACATCAAAGCCCGGGCAATCACATGTTCATTCACACTAATGAAGAGCTCCTTCAAACACAAGTGCTCATTATTAACGACACCTGATTTTAAATGCGAGGTGTATTATGTAAATTACCCCCCCCCCCCCGTTTTTATCCCTATGCTAGACGGTTGCGTAAATTGTGGAAAAAGCTGTATTTATCATTATTTTTTAGATCTGCTGAGGGAGAATAGACAATAATGGTATAATGAATATTTTTGTTTATTGCATTGTTACAACTTATTTTGCAATGACAAAATAGGTAAATAATGCATAACTTCACATTGATCTGTTATATGACAGTAATCAGGGCTTCTTAACCTGTTCCCTCATGGTAATATATTAATCATTTCCCTCAGCCACTCTGCTGTGAAAATTAATGTAGCCCAGTATGTTTTCCCTTTAGGCTGCACTTTGATTAATGAGCCTGGTTCATTCTACGCTACTCGGCTTCAACAAGGAAAATGCATCCCAATAAACTTCCAAAAGTTCACAAACTACCCACGTCCATCAATTCTGCACAAGTGGATTGCGGCAAGTTACGCGGATGCCGCTGAGTTATTTGTGAAACACGGGAGACAAAGAGAGCGAGCGCGAGCGGGCGCTCAAACAGTTTAGATAATCTCTTTGAGGTGGTAATGATTCAAACTCAGTGGGCAACAGGAACTGAGACACAACTCGGATTTTACAAGTCAACATAGTGGAGGCCCCGAGGAAAACAAAGTTCAGACTCAGGGTGGGAGATAAATCCCAGCTGTAGACAAAGCCTATATTTCTGTGTCCCTGCAGTTTTGCTCTAATCTGTCTCTCTCAGCCCTGTAAGCTATTAAAGGCCAGACAAAGGCAGTCCAGAGTTAAGCACCCTGTGGGGAGATCTTATTTACAGTGTAACTGCCACTTTGACTGCCTGCCACCTCTGTCTTGCTCCTGTGCTTCCTTGTTTTTCCCCTCCGTCTACTATTTTTTTCCTCCTTCTCTTCTCATTCTTTTCCACTTCCATCTGGCTGCTGTGGGCTTTTAATCTCAAGCAGCTGAAATTCCATCTTTCAGCTTGGCTTGCCAGTTTCGAAAGGCTCGGTGTTCAACTTCTTGTTTCTGACTTGGTGTTTAATGGAACTGTTGTTCAGTTTGAGGCATATCCCATTAGGCGAGACTGAGAGTGGGGAGAAACATAAGTAATAGCAGAACGCTCTGGCCATTTCTTTCGGACTCACCACCATGAAGAAGGTATTTCCCCCTCCAACCACACATCTTTGCAGCATATAGCAACAAGTTGAGATTTGGTTCAACCTGACTGAAATTGTTAAATTGTTTGCTTCAGTTGTCTTCATCAGTTCCATCCGGATAAAGTTTTACTTTCCACTGTCTGGAGGTGCAACTAGCTGCAAGTATTGACCTAAGAAATATTCCCAAAGCCCTATGCTTTTAGATGCAGTACATATGTGGAAGGAAAAATAGTTCCAACCAAGGCTGGAAGCAAAAAAAAAAAAAAAAAGAAAGAAATCAACATTGTGACACTCAGCTTTTCTCCAAACTGTCAGCAAGAAAATATACCCGGGGAAGAATTCATCATTTGCATAGTGTTGTACCTTAAAACGGCCTGACACAAGTAATAAAAATGTATTAGCTTGCCAGGACATGGGGGTGCTGTGTTGTGCTGAGTGTGTTGCCTTGCAGTGCTGAATAAGCGAAGGCTACAAAACTTCCTCCTGGGTTCATGACATGATTCTACCAGGAATTGATCTCATAATTGTGAGACTGACACCTCGTGTGTGGTGTTATTGCCGACACGTCTCCCACCCAGGCACCTCTTGCTTCGCCAGCCTGAGATTGTTTTGTTGCTGTAGTGCCTAAGGCTGCAAATTCCCCATTGGTAAACATTCCTATTCAATTATTATTGGAAAAATAAGGTTGTCATTGCAAGATGGTGTCGTGGTAGCAGTACTGACAGGTTAGAATGTATTTGGGGGGGGGGGATTGCTTTATGTATTTAGCATCAACCTGAGCAGTTCCCACAGGCAACGTATCAGCACCAAAGGAAATAATAATCACCACTTAAGCCTGGCCTTCCAACATGCTCATTATCAGCGGATGTAAATAAGCCAGTTAGCATTCAGACCATCGACCAGCAGCTATGGCCCAGCTGAAATTGGTTCATTATTTTTCATTTTTGTTCTTTTTCCAATAATAACTAATACAACAGGCTTCTCACAGCAGTTTCAGGTATTAACAGGGAACACGGACACCTTGTTGTTCCACATTTGTGTGTTTTTGTCACGTCAGTAGTGGCAAATTATCAAACCTCATCAACGTCATCAATACTGCCAAAAGACATTTCTTTAGAGTTGAAATTATTTTGGAATACGGTTTCATTTATGGGTATTTCGTATGAATTAGTTAATGTATTAAAATAAATAATTTAATGTGTGTATGACACTGTCAATTATTCATTAAAAGCTATAAAATTAGATATTGATATGTTTGGAAAATACAGTATCAATTAGTTGCTACTTGACATTAAAAGATAACCACTTATTGCTAAATAATGAATACTTAACCTTTTATTTAACAACATCACTGTACAACACAACAATCTGTATTAATTACTGCTTAAGCCGCTCTTTACACCAACAGCCACAGACAGCATTTTACTATAGCACAATACCGAGGGACAGCTGTTTATTGATAGGCTTTGGTGAGGGGACATGTCAGCCCATCAAACAAAAGCTGGAAATGAAGTACCTCAGAAAACAGCGATGACAAACAGCATCTCTTCAGGCCCAGCCAAAAGATTCAGTACATGGCAACGGTTTGAAGCACAACAAAATGACCTGGCTCGAAGACAAGGCTAACATACTGTACGGCCGAAACATAAATCACGGTCGGGCTGCTTTTTAAAAATGTACCTCCTCACTCTTTTAGTCTGAGACATCCGTGGTGGGCAAGGTCAGTCACTGTTCAAACATCAATCGCTCAAAGACTGGCAGCTAAGCACTCGTCCTCACCCTCATTCTTTCTCTCTGGTCCTTATGACTAGGAGTGCACAAAAAAAAAAGTCTGAGAGGCGCAAGATGATGAGGGCAAGTGTCACGTTTGTCTTTTACACGGCATGGATGTGGTCGGGAACCTGTTTAATTTCAAGTCTTTGACAGTGTTTTAAAATGTTGGAGCGGCCCGTTTTGTATTTTCATGAAAAACAAAACTGTATCTCGGGCCGTAGCTGACAGCCAGGATGTCTCCTCAAACAGTACACGCTCAATTTGTTGAGAATTACTTAAATTGGGCAGTTTTTGACTTAGCAGAAAATGTAGGACAGACCACATAGTTGGTGATGTGTGGAAAGGTCAATTGCTGGGAAGGAACTGGCTGTTCTGTAAGACAGTTTTGAGTCAAATGAAACACTTTATGATAAAAACAGGTTCTTTTCTCTTTTTTTTTTTTTAAACCAGTGATGCCAAGCTCCGACTACTGATGGACACCAGCACACGACGCACTTAATGGTGAACACAATGCACCAGACACGTGAGCGTTCATAGAAACGACGCTTTGTTATATTGATTTACTGTAAGGAAAACCACACATGGAGGAACAAAAGCGTACAGTCCAACACATTGCCAAAAATATTACAAAGTAATATTTTGAAAATGACAGGTTCAAATAATGACTTGCAACCAGACTAAAATTACAATGCAAAACATTCTTAATTGTAATTGGACAACACCAACAAACTCCATAGACAAAGTCACAATCATTTAGGTCTAGTGATGGCAGCCAACATAGCACAAACCTCACAACAAATATTGAGTTTTCCGGGCTTGTTGTGAAGACCAAAGCTACATACTGCAGAGGTTTATTCTTATGTATCCAACAACACTCGCTCAGAGACTAATTGCAACTGGCTCCGCAGCCACTTACAGTAAATACAGCGTTTAAGAGGTCACAGAAAGCGTCAGCCCAGCCGCGGCACGGCGGCCAAAACAAGGCTCTGTGGCACGGCAGCCGAGGGACAACACAGCGTCACAAACATGAGGGGAGTTAAAGTGACACTTACCGTTTTTTCCTGAAAAAGAAGGCAATGCACAAACGTATATCCAAGCAGATTTCTCAAACAAAGAAAAGAAACAGGCGCGGCAGCCACTTAAACACAGTGCAGACAAACCCATTTTTAAGAGGTCACAACAAGCATAGGAGCTCATAGTACAGGGACCTAGAATAAGACTAGACCTAGAATCAAGGCAAATAAAACTAACACCTATTGTTTGTAGGTCCACCTGAAAAAAGCCAATGTCCAGATTGTGGACCCAACAGGCACGTTTGGGGACAAACAGGCGAAACTAACTAACTAATTAGTTGGATAGACAGCAGTTTGGCTCGGCGGCCGCTCACATACAGCTGCATCGACACAAGTTTAAGACATCACAACAAGCAAAGGCACAGCGGCCCAGACAATTAGGGCCCAGACATGGCGTGGCAGCCAACATGACACAAACAAAACGCTCCAAAAAGCAAGGGGGGATCGCAGCCTCGTTTTAAAGACCTCGGCAGCAAGACATGTAAGCACAGGCCCGGCCGAGAAAACACAAGCAACATAACACAAATAAGAAAGGTTTACACTTACTTTTGTTGTTCCACTTGAAATGGACTCCATGCACCGCTCCTGTTGCCTTGTAGAAGTCTTCTTGCTCGGCTCTCTCTTTCATCAGAGGCTTGAGGGCCGGAGCTGGAAAGTCACCCTTGAAAGCTCCAGCTGTGTATTTTATCAGTTTTAAAGTCGAGATGATTCTCTCCGCTGGTCGCGATGTTAAGCTCAGTCCAAATCGTGTTGCCGGCTGAAAGCGGTACGCATTGATACCAGAAAAAAACTGGACCAGTAAGTTATCACTCTGTTTGAAATGTTTGAACAGTCTCCTGCCTTCCTCCATTTGCTGCAGCTTTAATAAAGATGGCATGTGTTTCCCCATTCGCAAAAAAAAAAAAACACTTTTTCCCTTTAAAATTCAGTGTACAAAATGGTGTTCATTTTCAGGATATGTAGATTGCTTGCTTATTCAGAAACAAGTTGTGAAGTGCTCAGCCACTGAATATGTAAAAGTGTTTTCTCTCTCAATATGTTTTTGCAAAGAGGAGCGAGCAGCATTTTGACTTGAAATGTTTGGCTAATGGGAAAGACTCCATGTGGGTCTTAACTTCCTGGAAAAAACACCTTCTTCTTCTTCTTCTTCTTTTTGGGTTTTATTGGCGGTTGGCAAACAACGTGTTGGTGCACCACCGCCACCAACTGGTAGGGAGTGTGTATCAACCTGTATAGTATTTACAATACATCCCACCCACCCAAAAATGTATGATGTATGATATGATGATCTCAAACAAATTAGTCAGTCTAAGATACTGAAATAGGATTCGATGACACTCATTTCTTGAGTTCTTTTGTAGAATATCTGTTAGATCAGAGTCTACTTCTCTAATCTTTCTGAGGTTTTGAATCAGATGCCTTCTTTCCACCTCATATTTCCGACACTGTATCAGAATGTGCTCGACTGATTCGTCTTTCACATTTACAGATATTATGTTTACCTTTTTTGAATAGTGTACTGTTTAGTCCACTGTGTCCAAATCTAAATCTTGATATTGTCGTCTCATCTCTCCTGTTCCTTGCTGTACACCTCATTTCTCCCACTTTCCTTTGAACTCTGTAAAACCATCGTCCTCTCCTCTCTTCAACCCAATTTTTTTTCTTCCTGAAAACCTCATGATGATGATACGCTGCCCATGTGGGCGGGGATGAAGCCCTCACAAACTTGGAGCAATGCTGTTCCATCAAATGAAAGCCTTTCTGCATGTCCCATCACAACATTCTGTGTGAAAAAGCAAATCATCTAATAGAAGAAGTAATTAAGCAATTTAAAAAGCAATTGGTGAAACTGCTGGAAGCCTGCTTTCAAACTAAGTGGAAGGAAAAGCCTTGGTTAAAATAGCAGACTTGTCACTTTTGATTTAAGGCAACAAATTTGATCGATTGACTTCTATTTTAGTGAATGTTAAAATGTAAAAAAAATGACAAAGCTATTTTATCTGATTTTCACAGGCATGGATTACATTCCTTGACTGCACAAGATCCATACTGACTATACTTTAGTAAACTATACAAATGGGTTATCACTCTCCACATCTTTCAAATCTAAGTTAATTATTTTTCAGGTTATTTCAATTTTGTTTTCACGGACAATTTCACAATAAGAACTATGAATATCTCAAATGCCTTGAATACTCAAAGGATTATGTATCTCAAGTGTGTGTTACAAATACTCTTTGTAGACTACATTCCCACCCTGGCTGAAGTACTGAAGCAGATGGGTATATAGCTACTATCACAAAATCATTCAACACTTAAAAGGAAAGACCTTGCTGTGAACGGTTTAAATTGGAACTACTTTCTTCTGAGGAACTAGTTCCTATTAAAACTGTTGACAGTTTGTTAGGAGGATAATATAAACACTAGCTTATCCACCTAACAAACTGTCAACATTCTAGAGTAATAGGGAGATTTCTGTTTCTTAGGATGTTGTTTGTCACGTTGTAATGTCATTTTTCAATGATTTGAGTGCCAAAAGCAAAATGTTATTTTGTTTTTCATGCTTTTTTTTTTTTTAAAAGTGAAATTTACCACTCCAAAAATACCACAGAATATAGTTTTGTTTTTGCAATTTCTGTGAACAGACTCTTTAACTAACACTCCTGGCGAGCCTATCTGGTCTGGTCTGCCATCTCTGCCATTTAGAGGCACGATTGTATTGGTACAAGATAGCTGCGACCAGTGTGTTTTGACAAAATTGAGAACTCTCGGGCTGAAACCGTATATTATCACAGAAAAATTCGTGCAATTCTACAATCTGGCGCCGTGTCTCTAGACGAAAAACGCACGCACACCACCATCATGTCACCCCACCCTCACATGCACGTGGCGCCGCGTCGCCAGACACGAGGGGAGAGCTCCTCACTACGTCTGTGGTGACATCTGCCCGTCGTGATGTGGAAAGACGTTATCGACCTTCCCTATCTCATGGTTAAAAACCGGGGCAGTGGGGGGGGGGGGGGGGGGGGGGGCGGGGGTCATAGTGTCAGGAGAGAGGGTGAATGTATAAGTGGATGGGATAGATTGAAGGATAGGAGGGGTGACTCCAAAGGCTACCAGCTGTCAAGTTGTGGTTGCGTGGCCGACATGGTAATATCACATGTTTACACTCTTGTCATACATGCCGCACAGACACCGCCGCTGTCTCTTGCTGGACTGGACTTGCTGCAAAATGACTCGCGGATTAGCTGCGGCCGTGCTTCTCACGTCCTGCTGTAGCTCTTACAAGAGTAATTACAGTTTTCCAGTGCAGCATCCCCTCTTAAGAAGATAAAAACTTAACAATCCATCTCATCCCAATCCAGTGCTTGACTTTGGACTGATACAGAAACATAAATCAAAGTGTATTACAGATGGGAGGGGTTTGGCGAACTTCACATCCAGACTTTTGTTGGTTAATAGGTTGCATTAAGCCCATCAAGTGGTGTGGTGCGTGATAAGCAGTCTCGTGGGCCCAGTAGGGGCCTGAAGAAGCTCTTGTAATGAATGGTTGGAGCACTGCTGATGCACGGCAATCATTAACAGCCTAATAATTACTCTGGATACCTCGGTGGATTGTGTGTACGTGTGTGTGTGTGCGTGACGCAGATAGAGCCATTACGATGTGTGAGGCCTCAGAGAGAAACAGATAAGCGCTGTGTTTGTGTGTATTTTGCTTTGGTTAACATATTGTGTGTGTGTGTGCGTGTGTGTGTGTGTGTGTGTGTGTGTGTGTGTGGCCTAGAAACGTCCTGCTCTGGCTTAGTATTCATATTCATGCTTACAATTGCAAATATGAGCATATCCTCTGCTGCTTACTGTGGAGGTATTTCAAACTGTCTGGTAATGCTGCTGTTAAAACAAAACAACACTGCCCTGATTAAGGAAGCAAACATGATGGATGCCGGGTATTTAGGGTTTCTGTAAGGAATGATACGATTTCCCTCAAACTCCTCGTTTTCCTTTCCTTTGACACACAAAAAAAAAATGACATCAAAACAATATGGTGTCCTCACTTTCGGCTCAAATTAAACCCACTCACTCGAGTCTAATTTTGACAAAGTTCCCCAACATCTGCAGGATCAAGACAAATGTTTGGATCTCCTCATGCATTGGTATTCAAAGATTGGCTTGTTTACTCAGTGGGTTCATTATTATACACTTGCTTTTTGTATCACTGACCGAGTGATGTCTCCATGGAAACAAACCCATCAACGAGATTAGTGACAGAACAGCATTATCGTCTAATAATGAGAAAAAACAAAATAATGTTCTCACATAGCTCTCAAACGGCTCTAAACGATACAATAGTAACCTTGCTTAAGCCTGTTAAGGACTCCTGTGAAAACCCTGTTTAACCATAAATACTTAACAGTGTTTTAAAAGTGAGACATTCTTTTATTAAAGCAGCCATTCTGACATTAAGTGTGCGTATGCATCCCCATGTATATGTGTTTTCCTGCTTTGAAGTCGAACAGAAATTTAAATTCTCACTTTCTGTGTAACAAAATTGAAACAGTGACACTGTTTTTGGACATATTTGTCGTCTCAGCTTCCGGCCTCTGGGTGGGCGTTTCCAATAGAAGTGGTGACATCTGAGCTTTATTATGTACTGTAATTATGTAATTTCAAGACCTCGGTCCTTTTACGGCATCTGACATTTGGAGCCATCTTGCTGTTAAGACGGAAGATAGCGAGGTAGGCCAAGATTTCAATCGGAAAGTGTACGCACACAGATATTGCACCAATTAAATTAATTAAAATTTTGACTAAATAAGCCAAAACAAACACAATGGATATATATACAGATTCCTCAGCAAAAAATAACTATTTCTATTTAATTTCAGTTCAACTTAAACAGAGAATCTCCTGGTTCAGATATCTACCAGTTTTAGGAGACATGTTGACTAGAATTTGGCAGTGTATATTTAATCTCAGAACAAAAACAAAAATAATGGATTGTCATATTGCACAGTACTCTCTTCTCAGTCGCCTCAAGTTCAGATCAACAATGCAGCAGGGCTTTTATTTTGTCATTCTAAGCGCCAATGTTTGGCCTCTGTCCAGAGTGGTGTTTCAGTGATTGAGAGCCCAAACAGTCCTGGCCCGCCCTGCCTAGTTTAGTCTACCGAGGGGTAATTGAATAGCGCGAGGCTGCAATAGCATTGGACTGGAGGAATGCTGAGCTGCAGGGGAATATGGAGAAGGTTTCAGCCAGCAGCAATTAAACAGAGAAATGATGCGTGAAATAGCGGGGGGGGGGGGGGGGGGTGTTAGTGAAGTGAGAGTAAAAGCGCAGAGACTGTAAAGGAGAGCAAGAAATGTCTCAAAATTAGGAGAAACAGTTCAGGTAGAGAAACAGAGATGATGGGGGAAAGAGATTAAAGTTGTATGAAACAAAAAAAAAAAAAAAAGACGAAAGAGAGGAGAAGACGGAGACGTGCTGCAATGCCGACTCTTAAAGGCAAAATGCAGACTAAGCCTCTGCAGTATATATCATGTGACAACACTTGAGGCTAAACTTTGCATCAAGATGTAACACTATCTCAAATCTGCTATCCTCCAAGAACTTGGTGAAAGAAGAATATCAGTAACTGCCATTCCTAAATGTCTGACAGAACAAAAAACTGCTTGTACAAAGGTTTTTGAAACTTTGATTTTCTTACTAATCAATATTTCCTCAAAAGCTGACCTGCCTAGTTGTCAAGTACTGTACTGCAGCACAAACCCTTTTGTTGACTAGGAGGGAAAGTCTCTCACAGTAACATGAGTTGGATAGCTCAGGTGGTATACAGTATTTTTTGGTTATTTCTTTGTTTGCAATACTTTTCTTTTTATTTAAAACTAAATGCATCTAGATTTTGTAAAAAAAGAGAAAAAATCTAATCTAAAGCTTGCTGGGTCCACCTTGGTTGGCTAAAACAGTGTATGCAAATTTAATTGCAGGGGTGAGTATAATTAACCCTATAATGTCCATTAGAGGCTTTATTCAGATGTTGGAACGTGTGTTTGACTACAGCAGCCAATTCAGCAATTAAACAAAATACATAAAATGTACTGTTTTTTACTGACAGGGGCCTGGCAACATAACAACATACTTGAAGTTTTGTCATGAGCTGCTGGCTCTTTTTGGATGAGGTTGTTTTCTTTTTGATCTTCTCTGCTTCTTTTATAAGTTTTGGTTAGAAAAAATAAAATTGTCTTTGACCTGTATAAGCATCACATGGGCACCTGAGTCATCGCCTTTAAATGTTGCTTTCAAATGCAAACTGTAAAGACATTACCTAATCAAAAAACTGTATTAATCACATTCAAACATACACTGTAATGTCTGATCTCTATTATTCCATTATTTGCTGTAATTGGAAAAGGACTGATCCTCCTAAAATGGCACCAAAGTGACCGGCTGCCATAGCAACAATTTCTGAGCCCTGCATATAAAAAAATCAAGTACCTTATTACAGGTGCTATCAGAACAGAATCAGTCCTCCTTAAATGTTTTTTCATTAGATTATGATCTCGAATGCATGACCAGGCTGAAAAGAAGAAAGCTGGAGAACCAACCTAAAATTAAACTCAATTTTGTACTTTACTTGGAGACATGTGGTTTACTACAAGGTAATGTGTTTACATGCATATTAACAACCTCTTAGTGTACTGCAGCTGCCATTGTGACTTAATGTTCTTTTTTCTTCAAAACTCAAAACATGCACTTATTACAGGCCTTTATAGCTATTATGTTCCCGTTCCACAATCTTGTGTCTCTAAATATGAGCGTTTTTTGAAAGTACTGAGCTTAACCAAATTGTATGTTAATGGCTCTTAAAACAAATTAATGGTGCAGGTTCTTTTCAAAATCTCGTGGTTTTATGTGTCAGATTAAGAAAAGAGTGCACTCACTTCAGCCTGGTTGAAAATATTTGGAGTAGTCCGCTGCTCAGTTTTTGACACTTGAAGGTTGAGTGGTTGCGTTGTCAACGAAATGCCTAAGAGATGAGGAGCCTTTTCTGAAAAGCAGGAGGAAGTGATTTCTCGCTCCTTCCTGCATCTTTACACACAAGCTTGTTAAGAGTTCATCCAAGCTCCTATCAGCAGCCACAGCTGGATATCTGCTGAGAGCTTTCCATACACACACACACACACACACACACACACACACACACACACAGGGGCCAAGGATTCAGGGATTTAGGAGTTGATAGAGGAGAAGGTTTTAAAAGGCATAGTGTGGGGACTCTTGAAGTACACTCAAATGTCAGTGACCAGAGCGATGTTAAGGTCCTAGATGACTTCTGCATGGACTGTAGCTGAGCTGCCACCATACATGTGGCCTAATGAGAGGAGCTCTGTGAGGCTGCAGTGTGGAGAATCCTCCTAAAATTGAACTTTCAAAGTGTTACACGAGTGCGAGGTAACTTTAGCGGGGGATCATCTTCACACTTTCGCCACAAAGCCAAACTCAACTGCTCGGTTTCTGTGCAAAGGAGGGAAGTTTTCTGTCCATACAGATGCATACACATGAATGATTTTACACACGCTTTAATCCAGTTTATGGGACGCTTTTGCTGCAGGTGCCCGCAGCTTTCATGCAGGCACGTATCGTACAGCTCCTCATGTCACAGCTCCTCCTTGGACAATTGTTTCAGAAAAAAATGAAACATGCAATGAAACAGAATATAGGCTGGAATTGAGAGGTGTGGAATCACAGCAGATCCATGACCTCTGTGAGCTGGAGCTCTCCAGCTGCCCTCCTCCCTCTCCTACTCCCCTCTAATCCCGCCAGAGGAGTTTAATTTACTGCCCAGATTTCCCTCACACAATTTCTTTAAAAGTACATTTTATGAGACTGCAATTCCATTTCATAGAGGGGCCCTGTACAGTAAATCCTATTTGCGAAGCGTCATACGCGGCCACATTAACATGACAAAAGGGCCAGTCTGCAGTCCTGTGCTTTGCTCTTGCCCATATTATCGCCTGCTGAAGCATTTTATAGGATACCAGAGTGCCAACTCGTGTCCATCAGGAAAGTTGTAGTGGCTACTGCAGAGGCATAAGTGTCGATGGAATGGGAGATAAAAGCGGCTCAACCACACAAACAGTGGAAGACACCTAATATGAATCAATAATATTACAGCTCTCTCTCTCCTGAAAAACTGTCTACAGCTTAAATGTTGTTTTAGCAAAGTTCAGTGGGATCAAAACATCAAAGAAATTGAAGAGAGTGCACATTTAGACTGTGCTTTTGAAGCAAGTAACCTAAAAAATTTCTGTGCTCCAGACAGTTTCCTCCCATTTTCCACCAGCCTGGATCTATAAGCTCAGAGCCTTTACGGCGCTGCATTTTTCAATGTCAAATTCATTGTAAATACAAGTTTTCAACTTGTAAATCAACTTTCACATCTTGCTCCTGCATGGAACAGAAAGTACGTGAATTTATTTTTTATTTTTTTCTAGTTTCACCACCAACACTTGTTCACACCACAGGCAGACAAGATGTCATCCCACTCTTCCAAATCTGCAGCGGCTGCAACTAACAATTATTTTCATTATCGATTAATCTGCCAATTACTTTCTCGATTATTGGTTTGATCTTTAAAACATTAGGAAAGCACTGAATAACACCATCACAATATCTTAGAGCACAAAATGATGTCATCAATTGTCTTCTTTTGTCCAGCTAATAATCCTCAACCCAAAACTATTAAATTTACACAAAGGCAGTACATTCTCACATTTATCCATCAGATTTGGGCTTTACTTGAACAATTACTTTTAATTATAGTTTTTCTTTTTCTTTTTTATTGATTAATTCAATAATCTTTGCAGCTCTAGATAAAACATTTTTAAAACATTCTGTTCCATATGCCAGACAGAATCTAGGTCTGGCAAGGTTTAAAAAGCTGCTTCACTGCAGTTAATTGAACAAACACATCAAATCTTTTCACTGGTTAACACACTAATTGTGAGTTTTTTCATTCTAACTAACAAGGAGCAATGACTAAATCGTAAAGAAATGTTTTAAAAAATACACAATGCAATTTAAAAGTTTACAAAAAGTCAAAACTATACAGTCATAACTATTTAGGGAAACGACAGGGACAGTGTTTTTTTTTTGTCTGCAGGTTCCAGATGGGGAGACTGGGAGTTGGGAGCCATATGGTCCTGTTTCAGCAGCCCATTTCTTGTCATTAATGAGCTGTGATTGATTGTATCATCAGTGCTGCTGTGTGGGGCGCAGGTACTGGATGAAAGCTAAACAAAAGGTGTTAAAGTTGAGTGACCTCTGACCTTGTTATCAATTCTGGACTTTTTTATAGCCTAGTTCAAAAAGCTTTCGAGGTAAGATTGCCCCGTGGTTTATACCATAATTGTTTTGAGATTAATCTTGAATTAAAAAATAGATACTTGAATTAAATAACTGTGCAAAATTAAAATTACAATTAAAATTCAAGCTACAAGCTTGTCTTTGAAATATGTAGATATATGCTATCTTTAAAGAAGTAGTCGGAGCCAGCAGCAGGCTAGCCTAGTTTAGCAAATTGACTGGAAACAGAGGGAAAAAACTAGTTTGGCTCCGTCCAAAGGTAACAAAATTACTACTATCAGTACATTAGAGCTCATTAGTTAACACATTATATATTGTTTGTTTAATCTGTACAAAAACCAAAGTATAAAACAACAGTTTTGTGGTTTTAAAGGAGGTTATGTGCCGGACTATTTCATGGTCTGGTGCAGTGAAGGATTAAAAAAAAAAAAAAAAATGATTTATGCTAAACTAAGCCAACTGGCTGCTGGCTCCAGCAGATCAGATATAAATGTGGTATCAGTCTCCTGATGGATTCCTGCCCACAATAAAACTCTGGTGGCTTTAACAGAAACAATATACCCTTGTGCTGGTGTTACGTGAGGTGTTGAAGTTCATGGCATGTATATCCCGTTAAAAAGTAGTGTGCAGAAAATACCTGATAAGTACTCAATCAATAATCATTCAGCCCACTATTCCACACAATCTGATCACATCTGATTATGTTTAGGAAGTTAATAGGTCATTCACAGCACCCTTGTGTGTAGTTAAAAAGAATACAGAGACAAACACGACACCCTTAAGCCGGCAATCAAAACTTCAAAAACTGCTGTCTATGCAAGTTTACAATGGTAACCTTCCAATGTGTGACAGTATTTACATAAAGGATTCAGGCTTGGTTGGAATATTAATTATTGATGTGAACTGTAATGAATGATTTATAACCAAAGCCAATCAGAAGCTGCTGTCTCCCAGTGCCACCTGAGGGATATTATATATTTATAACTCAAGGACATGCTGTCATTGTTTAGGCCTACGTACTTACTCCTGGGTTACAGTGGAGCAAAGCTTTTGTTTCCCCTTCTCCATTGTACTTTGCCTTCAAAGATAGTTGCTATTGGCTGTTCAGCAGATGTACTCAGGAGACAACTTGTGGCCTTCCTTTTTAAGTGTGCTCTAGTAGGGTGCACACGTATAGAATATGTCAACAGTCTTTTCCTCAGAAAAGAAATACGATCTGATGTTCACAAATTCCCCCATGACCTTTACTACTGAAAAGGGTTTTTTATTTTTTTCATGTTCTGAACTCTATCTATACATGTTTTAATGTGAAATCCTAACATTTCTTCAGAGGAGTCAAGGACACATTTGCTGGAGTTAATTTTCAGCAGAGAACAACATTGCGATCGAGGCCCAGGAAAAAGGATAAACAGTCGCAAAACAAAAACAACACATCATAAAGTATCAGTCATAGTCCATTTGTATTAATCTCAATGAAAACGACGCTGCGCTCGAGAATGCATTTAGCACAGTACCATTAACACTGCATTTAGAAGCGTAGCAATATGCAAAGTGGTTTTGATGAATGTGCTCTATTAAAAAAGACAGTAAAACAAGGTAATATGTTGATGTGGGCTGGCTGGAAATACATTTGCTTGCTTCAAAGTGACTCAGTCACCCATGGGAGTGGAGCAAAATGATTGGGCCAAATTGATCGTCGCTTGGAATTAACCCCACTCTGATTGGTGCTATTGTAATTGGAGGTCAGGCAGGTTACTGTAATACATGACGTACAATTGATAATTAGGAGCCTTCCAATATGCAGAGTAAATTAATTCCTATGAATGAGTTCCCACAATGAGCAGGTTCATAGGTTGTTAATCAGAGTAGCCTCTTCCTGTAGGAGGCAAATCGCTGACGTACACTTTGCACAGATGATTACCTCTAAACTTAATCGTATGTGAATCTAGGCTTCAGAAGAATCAACATTACTAAACTGTCATCCTTGCAAAATCATCTTTTTAAAATGTATTGTCAGAAGATTTTTTTTTTAATTAATAAAATAGATCACTGAGTAAATATTAGAAAATATTGTCAGACATACATTTTTTTTTTTTTCCTGGGAAAATATTAGAAATACTCCTTTTTCTCATTGCCATTTGTGGGGCATGTTGGTTAGAGGGTGACACGGGATTGAATTTCCACTGCTGTCCCATCCCAATCCCGGAAGAATTACGATTGCATGTAAGTACATACAAATATGACATTTGCGTCATTCGCATATTAAAACATTTGCGTGGCGCTGTGTCACGAAAGCCTATCAGCGTTGAGATTATCGCTGATGTTCTGACGTCCTAATGTTGAATACAAAAATGGAGGATACACTTATTGTAGCGGTCTGCAGGCACCCAGAGCCCCATGATACCTGTACAGAGACCAGACAGAAAAGGAGAGGGGTGGGAGAAATTAGCACAGGCATTAACCCAGCGGAAAGATCCTCCTATTTAATTTCAGTTGGACCTATATTTAACATGGTCCCATACAACAGTTACCCACTTCGCCAGTTCAAAAACCTTGAATTTACTGTTAAAATGTAACGCAAACAAAGGGATACTGCACTGTAGCATACATACAGTATATTGGTAAATTTATGGTATTCTGTAGGTTGAAAAGCTCCCCTCTCCACTTTGGCTATAGCACAGAGGCCCACTCATGTACTGCTGCCTTTGTATTATCCTCCTACTCCTTCACACCTACACATGCAGCAGCGTATTGTTGAATGCCACATTTTTCCCTTTTTTATGGGTCCAGTTCTAAGGAAAGTTCACAAAGGAAATCAGCAGTTTAAGAGAGGAGTGGCACCGTTCCATCGCCGTTATTATGCCTGTTTAGTATATTTTTACCACTTACATCTGCTACATTACTGTACATTGAAGGTTCGAGCAACATCCGTATGCTGCAGCGAGTTGTTCTTCAATATTGCACGCCAGATGGCCTTTCCTGCTTGAGAGAAGAAAGCATAAGCACTGAGATGACACACCAAGGCATCAACGCATCAGTCTCTTTCTGAAGGCTTCTCTCCCATTCATAAATCAATAATTCTCCATCATCCGTAGTCACACAGTAAACTGCAACACTGCATGATTTTCAGCATACAGTGGAGTTCAAAGGCTTTGCATATCCGTGAGAATTATGCAAGCTAGTCCCTCTCATGGCTAAGCCTCAGTCTCATGATTGTGCTCCAACCTATTCTAAAGGATCCTGTCTGAAGTGGGGGCTATTTGAAGTGGCTTTGGCAGCTGCTGCAGGAGCTAGGTACCCATTGCAGGAGATAGGCGGACCCATTGTCGAAGAGCTGGCCAACAGTTCTTGCTCCGCTTGTTTGGACATGCTGCGGACATGATTTGGCCCTTCGCTGCGCTTCTCATTTCAGTCGCCTAACAGCATTTGGGTCTGTGGCAAAATGACAAGCCATTAAAGTGGACATGACAAAAAGATGTGTGAAGTGGGCATGAATAAAGTTTGGGGGGAAAGTACTTGATGTGACGACATGTATATACTTTGCATGCAAAGTGAGTGATGTGCAGGATCAAAATGGAACTGTAATTGCACAAAGGGGTTAGAAATCAATCATCAGTTAGAAACAAAGCCTGCATGGCAACACCAAATGTATCAGAGACTAAGGCCAAATGTGAAATTGTTGGATATTCATGATCATCTAAATACTACTGTGTATTTCGTAGTCAGCACAAAGGCCGCATTTTAACATAATTCTGATGACGTATCACATTGAGATCAACATCAACAAAAGCACACATTTTTACATATCTGATTATAGCAAGACTTCCCAAAAAAATGGTCTCTGCTGTATTTAAAGACAAACTCGAATTTTAATTCAACTCGCATTTTTCCACTTTTCAAAAGAGGATGAAACTGAGTTTGGACATAATTGTGGAAACAGCATCTAAGCTTTAAGCCTCGTGGCAGAGGTTTTCTGACGTCTGATAGCCGACATTGCTGAATGTCTTCTTCGTGGGTCCCGTTACAGTGATGGCAAACGACCAGACTGTGAAATCTCACGGCAACAGATAGTCCTGTAACCTTAGCACAGTGTACGTTAAATGTGACGTACATCTTATGGTGTGTTCAAAGCACCTCCCAGCTGGTTAACTGCCCATGTGACTGTTCGAATTGAAATAAAATCAGACAGATATTGCAACAATCAAATTACCAGTAGTGACAATTGTACAATTTTTATTCCGAATAAGTATTGGATTTTGAAGCAAAGCTTAATTTTCCTGTCATTTAAGACAGCGGCGTGCAGCATTGTCAACTCTCCATCTTGCCTGGCAAAATTGCTGTTTAATTTTTAATCTTAAAATGCTGTTTTAATTGCGACATGATGTGATGCAGCCGAGTTATAGCTGTAATTTTTTGGGGTAAAATTTAATTTTGTGAGTCAATAAACAAATTATCTTTTTAGAAAAAAACAAATCCAAAACTCTCTGGATAGTCATGACAGCAGTATTATTATGAGGAATTGTCTATTGATGCAATCAAATAAATTTCTTTGGCAGCAGTGTCATTATTGTTGCATGTAAACGCAGAAAAATAAACACATTTGCATTGTAATGTGCCCAATACCTTTGATAATGTTCAACTGTAGTACCATTAGGCTTAGTATTGGCCCTCTTTTAGAAAACACTGTTTGGATTATCATGGTTTACAGAGCCTCTGTCTGCCCCCTTTCCCTGGCATATGTTATCTGCAGTCGCAGCTGTATGGCACCAAGTACAGAATATCCCCCATCTGCTGATCCAGTCATGCACTCCTTTATTTCCATCCCTCTCATTCTCCCAAGCCCACCTGATGGACCCAGCGGAGGGGCTAACCTGCTATGAACATGGCTGCTCCACAGCGTTGGCAGGAAACAAACCCTTTCCATTCCTGGAAGAGGCTGCGCTGCACTGATGTGCCATGCAATCTGCGTGGACTGGCTGATGGTTGCACTTAGTTCCACTTCTTTTTGCCAACATGAACAGCCCCTATTGGAAATGCTTTAGATTACATGCCAGTGTTCCCACTATCCCTTGAATGGCCATGAGGGTATTGTGCCAAAATTTCTGGTGCCGCTTTGGAATATGCCAATTAGTTGTTCTATTGTTGAAGCTGCTGCCCGCTGCAAGTGAAGTGGACACTATATTATTTGTAATATTTGCTTCTTTACATAAGCAACCTACTGTCTCCTCAAGCTGATAGGAGACACAGACAGATGGACAGACAGTAGTGAGAGACTCATCATCATGCCATTATTGTCTGAATATTCGAAATCCTATTTTTTTCCCCCAATTACAAAACACACAGCAACTGCTACCAAAAGTGGGATTTTAACACAATATCGCTGATTAGAAGGGTTTGAAAATCACAACTCGCAATTTTGCTGTATTGAAAAATTATAGCAGCTGTAAATATTCACTCATCTGTGTGTAACACTCGAGCCATAAAACATATCAGATTAATTTGTTTGCTTTCACGTATATTAAAAATAGAGCATTTGTTCTGAGCATGGTGTCCCATTTCAGAGATTTCTTGTTAAAAATGAACTGTACAGCAAAATGTTACAACTTAAACTTAAGCAAGATAAAAGAGCTGCTATTCCTGTTTGATTAAGTAACTTTGTTTCCCAGAATAAATGCACAGCATAGACAAAAAAACTTACTACACATGAAACTAAAGGGAACACAGGGGACCTATGGCGAAGAGGAAGTCATTGTGTTTTCGCCTGATTAATCAAGCCCGCATTCAGACTTGGTAACCACCGAGTCTTTGTTCTATTAGCATTGTTTAACAGGAAATAATGTACTCGGGGAGGAAGGACGCAAAAGGGTCAGTAGGGGGAAAGATAGAAAGCAGTGAGAGACAGAGAGTGAGTGAATGAGTGAGGAGGAAGAGCAAGAGGGAAGTTAAAAGAGGAAGGTCCTGGGTGTCTGCAGAGAAGCCAGAGCCTTTGGGGACCCAGTGTGTACAAGGCAGCAATTATACTTGATGAAGTGCCTCCCTCCGCAGCCCCCTTCAGCAGTCATTTCCCACTAGTGCGCGCCACGCCAGAGCCACATACATCTTCCTGTTGCAAAAGATCTCATTAACGACCAGTAGATGGGACGTCACTTATCTTTATCAAACATATGCATAAGTGCCCCCTTATGATTGTCTTCTCCCACTTCACCCTCTCCCGCTCTCTCTCAGACTTAAGACGCATTGTCTTGAAGGCAAATCAGTTTCATTTAGCAGAATAAAGGCAGATGGGAGGTTAGTCCACTGAAATGGAACAACTTTCTTCATTACTAAGCAAATGGCAGGGTTTTTCTATTTCTCCGGCGAAGATTCGGGTGGGGGGATCAATGACACTGTAATGGGCATAATTAGCACTATAAAGTCGAAGCAAGAGCCATGAGAATATGGGAATTAATGCTGATTTCAATGTCGTAAATTATTCCTTGAAGCCTATTCCTACAACATGTTCCAGCAAACCTGTTAAGTAGGTTAAGTGTCCTTTATTTTGGAGAGTGGGTTTGATTAGTAATTTCCTAGAGTGAATGGACGCTCATTTAGAAACTTGAAAATGCCCCATTTCACTGAACAATACGAGGTGAAGTCACTTGAGCTCACTTTCACATATAGAAAGACCTTTAAGACCACATGAGCCAGTGGAAAAAATGGTTAAAGTGCGTCTGACTGACGGGCCAAATCAAATGAAACTTTTTTTTTTTCTCCACTCAATAACTACACATGCAGAGAATTTTTAAGGTGGACAACCTTCATAAATTCAATTTCCATCCTTAAAAAATGATCTACATCCTCATAAAAAGGTTATTCAACACGTTCAGAATGGTAATTAACATAAGCCAAAAGAGAAATGTCTGCCGCGGCTCGCTCAGAAAGCCAAAATGAAAGGAAGCGTGATGAGACGAGGGCTCACCTATACCTCCGTGTCCTGCAAAGTTGTTCGAACCACCTTTTACACTTTCCCAGATACCATCTTGCTTCTTTGGTTCATACAATGAGCACATTTCCCTCATTTACAAGTTACGGGCTGTCTCCTGCGGGCCATTAGTTTTTGCTGCCATTTTAGCAGATTGTGGAATCAGTTGTCCTGGATGATAAAAGTCTTGAATATGTATCTACAGTCGGCTGTCAAAGTAAACAAAGATCTCTGCTGCGCAAAAGTAATTACACTTTGTCACCTCTGCTCTTATTCAGGCATTGTGCGGTTAGTTTAACGTGTTTTTTGACAGCACAAGGAGGAACCAGCAGGCAAATCATACAGACTATGAGGGCACTTTTTTCGCGAGATTACCAACACCATCAATTAATAATGTTGATTGAGAAAGCACAGAATGTCAAACTAACATGCAGATGTTTAGCAGGTGTAATGTTTACCATGTTCACCGTCTAAGTTTACCCTAACATTTGCTAATTAGAACCAGACAGCTGAGGTTGATGGGAATGTCATTAGTTTTGCAAGTATTTGGTCATAAATCAAAGTACTGGACTAATTGAAGTTTTGACGTGATGATTTGTTAACAGAATAGCTCTGCATTTTGGGAAATACACTCATTCTTTTTTTCTGGTGGAGAGTTAGAGGAGAATATTAGTACCACTCTCACAGCCGGCGTCAGGTTAGCTTAGCTTAGCACAAAGACTGGAAACGGATGGGAACGGCTCACGTGGCTCCGTCAAGCGGCAGCGAAATCTGCCCACCAGCACCTCTGAAGCTCACTAATTAACCCGTTACCTCGTTTGTTTCAACCGTTCAAAGACCTGCGTGTCAAAATGACAATTCAATGTTTTTAAAGGGGGTTGTGCACCGGACTATTTCTGGTAACTTCCTGGATTATCAGCTGGTTGCCTGGCAACTGCTGAGAGCCAAGACATTGAACAGCAAATCATCGCTACGAGTGGCATCAGTGTTCTCATCTAACTCTTCACCAGAAAGCGAAGGAGCACATTTCCCAGAAATTGGCGTACTTTTGAGTTTTAGGGATCACCAAACTAATTACAGTTCTTAGGGGGATGTGAATGTTTTTTAAAACCTTTTTGCAATCCATCCAACAGTTGTTGAGATATTTCAGTCCGGACCAAAGTTGTAGACCAGCTGACTGAGCGACACTGACTCATCTACAGAACTACAGTAGTAGTACAGTTAATAATCACAACAACATGCCTCTCTGTGGACAAATGTGTAATTTTTTTTTCTGATATAGCCTACACGGCACAAGGCTTGTGAAACGCAAGCAGGCTGTTTTTTTTTCCCCCCACAAAAAAATATCACACTTCTTTTTTCCTGAGAAAACTAATCATGCAACCTTCATCTCCCCCTGTTACTACCCGGACCTCTCCTCCATCTGCCGGTCTGCCTTTCTCCTCCAGTTTCAATTCCGTCCACCTCTCCTCTCCTCTCTTGTCACTCACATGCTCCTACTACAAAGGTGCCCAGATGCCTCAAATCTCCAGCACTGATCTCCTCCAGCAAAAGGGGTGACCCACGTGGGATCCGCCTCACTAATCACTGCCTGAAACCACTCTGGGCTCACAGGCCGAGAGATAAAGACAGCCGCGAGCTTTACTCGGCTTTAGCAGGCCTCAGCGGCTGTCTCTGTCGGGACTGACAAGCGAGACTGTTTCTGAGGTGAGAAAATCGCCGCCGGCCAGCCTACTGCGAGCTACCTTTCCATCTCGCGCTCCAGAAAAGTTGCACGGCAATCTGCGGGACAGGCACAAAGGAATGTCACCTCTGAGCCGGCGTGACGCACACTGCACAGCAGGTTAACGCGGCACCAGGTCCACATGCATAATAATTCTCATGTCATTGTTTTTTAATGTTTATTATTATTATTTTTCTCTTTTTCCCCCCTCAAACTTTCAAGAGGCATTTGTGCGATAAACGATGAACAGCAAGGCCTAGAGAGTGAGCTTCGCATGGTTGCACTGAATCCACAATTAGCCATTTCATTAGCATCCATTAACATTTCATTTTATTGTGTATAGGGGAGCAACAGTAGAGGAGGTGAGGGCACGTGGAGCATTTTCCCATTGACCCGTGAATACACATGAATGCACTCTGGTGGCACACTAATAGCAGCTCCTGTTTATGCATATGATCACTTAACATAGCCAAGTGGGGGGCTTTAACTATTGAGTAAGTTTTGGAAAGAGTTCAGAGGTTTCGTGAATGAAGATGAACCTGGGACCATTCAGTCAGGGGTGAAAGTGGACTTTTCTTTTTCCTTCCCATTCGGTTGAAAGAGTGTGTCAGTGCGTAGCATACATATGTGTGCTTAAGGTAGCATCGCACCCCGGGGTATGATTAATTTGGCATAATGCCCCTGATGGGAGGGTGATAGTCGAATGGTTAAGGGTTCAGTGAAATTAAATAAAGCATAATTCCTCATTTTTGTGCAAGCACCTTATTTCTGCAGGGGACAAACAAAAACTGATTAGCAGCTGGATATATTGTTTTGATTTTGACATCATTATTAGTACATTTTTAAGTATACTTCTTCTTATTAACAAGTTCAGGTAACATTTTGCTGCAATATATTAAGATGGCCTCTCAGTAATGCACATGTACTATTGAAAGGAGTCAGCCCTCGACAGCGGAAATTCTTGCAAGCCATAAGTCCATGGAGTCCATCAAATAAAAACCGTAAATTAGTATCACAGTCATTCTACGTTTCATTGACTTACAGTGCTAGGAAGTTGTGTAATAGCGCATATTTGTGCAGGACTACAGATGTGTGTGTGTGTGTGTGTGTGTGTGTGTGTGTGTGTGTGTTGGTGGTTTCAGGGTCTCCGCCTCTGACAGTTTGAAGACACTCAACTACACAGACGAGCTTGAGGATCTATTAATTTCAGTGGAAGCTTGGTCATTACAAAGGTAAACGCTGACATTTCGGGCAGCGTGTTATTTTGACTGACTGCCTATTAGAGGGTGTAATGCGGCGCGCAAATGTATACTTCAAGCCTCGGTGCCTCAGCAATGGACAGGGAGAGCGGTGGCTCAATCCACTGGTCTTTATTTAGCAAGGTCGCTCAGGACATTAGTAGGTTTGGACACAGGCAATGCAACACCCCACACACACGCATACACACAGGCACTATCGATGACATTGTTGTCAGCAGAACTCTTTACCTCTGAGGAGCTGGTGCTATTAAGAGCCTGTCTCCATTTACAGTATATTGGTCCTGTTTATAGAAGATAGGAGGTATAAATCCATTGTTATGGCTTTTTGTTAGCCTCTAACTTAGGGAGAATCTCTGTAGTCATACTTTCTGATCAGTGGTCCTTACCCCCCACATGACAGCTTCTGCTGACCACTTGGATTGGTAGTAGAAACCTGTCGGACACTGTGCTGTGAAATGTAAAACGTTAAATTGTCACCATACCAGAAGAAATGTAAACTATAATGGTCCACAGAAATCTATCTATCTATCTATAATAATCTATCTATTTGCCATTATAACCCATTATAAAATCCACTTTCTGTTCGCCTGAAATTATGCACACATTATTACACACATGCAGTGAACAATTACCAACAAATAACTGACCACACAGTATCCTGTGTTCAAGCTACAATTCTATCGGTGTCAGAGCCTCCGAGGTTGAACTGTGTCTCTTCAAGTCACTGCAGCTTGCCGAGCAGGCAGTTACGACTTTGTTTCCCACCGGGAGGAGACGGCTTTGTTTGGTCCTCACAAGTGTCATCCTGCAGGGGGTGTGTTGTAATTTTGGTCCGTTTCCCCATCTGGTCTTGCTTTTATAGCCGCGTGGTTATATCGGGTGGTCGGTGGGTCACAGAGGGCTGGGCACACCCCTCATAAAGGTCCTTGTTCAGAAAAAATGTAGGACTTTTTTTTTATGGGTCTAATTGGAACTTGGCAGTGCAACCATGTGGGCTGCTGGTAGGGATTAGACCGGTGGCTCAGTTGGCTGACTCCTGATGGAACACTATGGACCCAACACAGACGCTTCCCTTGTTACCCTGGAGGGAGAGGGACAGTGTGTTTGTGTGTGTGTTCGTCTGTGTGTATGTGTGTGTAGAGCATGGGGATGGGGAGGTGCTCGGAGGCTGCAGCCCTGCTCCAAAGCGTTTTTGTCTCGGCCAAAAGGTTCCCTCGTCCTTCACAGATGGCTGGGCATGCACTCCCATTAGTGGTGGAGAAAGAAGAGCAA
This sequence comes from Lateolabrax maculatus, assembly GCA_031216445.1. NCBI lineage: Eukaryota > Metazoa > Chordata > Actinopteri > Acropomatiformes > Lateolabracidae > Lateolabrax > Lateolabrax maculatus. The sequence continues at coordinate 7,900,470 of CM062207.1, forward strand.
AGGGAACACAGAGGCAGAGGAGACACCTGTGTGTCTGCTTAACAAATAAACTCTGGCTGTGATCTATGTATGGATTGGATTTGTTTTATATGGGAAGGAATTTACACTCCATCACAGACAAAAACACATCATGGAATATATCCGGGATCTGGGGAGAAAAAGTTACTGAGGCAAGCAGAATCCCATGACTCCCTCAGAAGAATTTGCATTTTCAGGCCCATGGGGGAAAAAATGACAGAGTAAAAGAGACAGGAAAAGGAAGCTGGACAAAAAGTGAAGATAACGGGGAGGGAGGTGGGGGGTTATGGGATTTCACAGACGGCATAGGGGCCTTTTCAAAGTTCAGTGTTACATTGTGGATTCCTTAAAATCCATTTTTCTCAAACTATGAGAAAACACAATGTAGTTTGGCTATCATCAAAGTGTTGATTCTCCTCTTTCATTCTTCTTCCAGACACCGCAGGGTGGGTATTGAAGGGTTGAAGCATGGCAGTTTGGCACAGTTTCAATGATGTGTTATTTATTGGGGGGAACAGAAGCTCATTGGAGTAAAGAGTTCAGAGTGTGCGAGCGTATGCTGCAAGCAATTTCATGTGCTTCTCACCTCTCTCTCACCCACCTGCATTTATGACAGCGTTGCCCTCAACCCCCCCGGATGGAGCTCTCCCTACAGCGCAGATGCTCTATAGTTCTATCAGTGTAGCAGCAGTGAGGGCAGTTGAAGGAGGCATGTGATTGAGAAGAAAAAAAGAGTTGAGAGGATTTCGTGGCCTTGAGAGAGATGACAGGGAATGAAAAAAGTGGATAAAACCTGTAAAAGACTGATTTTGACAGTAAAACAACTTAATTATAAAACACAAAATTTGCATTGAGTGTTTCTCCAAACACAAATTTTGTAAACATTCATTATCCTGCCAGATATGGTGGTAATCATGTACCCTGTTTTGTTATATGTTCACTGTAATCTTCTCCCAATAAAATCTACAAATTTAAAGGCAAATTTAAAGTGCTTTGGTTAAGTTTTCCGTGATGCTACATGGTATTTATGTAATCAGCACACTGTCTAGGGCTGAATGAATAATCATTTTCATATCAAAATTGCAATTTGAAAGAGTGCAATTTTCTAATTTTAGTTTTTTTTTTTTTAATTTCAATAGCCATGACTTTAATTGTACTGTAACTTACTTAACAGTGTCTCAACATTAACAAGTTGTAGCAATCAAAAATCCAACAACAACTCTGAAAACTGTCACCAGAAAATTTACTCAGCTGTTAATGGCAATTCTGTGCTTTGGTCCATAAACAAAAAAAGAAATCTTGGCTGTTGTCTGTTTAATATGCTTGCTGTGTCTGTACTGTACATTTACTCTATGCCAAAGATGGAAGAAGAAACATTAATTCAATGGTAGCATTAGGTGTTGTCAGTTGCATATCAAAACACAGTCAGAAGTTACTTATCAGCAGTTTGTCATTATTACCATAACTGGCCAATTAAGCAGCTGTTGTTGATAAAAAAAAGCTTATTATTAGACATATTAATAAGGTGGATAGATTGACTTCTCTAACTGATTGATGTAGAAAAAAAGAAACAACCTCAACAAGCAACTGCATTCATTTATCTGATTCATTATTGATACATTATTATTGTATACATTTTCTATGATTTAACTGTATTTTACCTGTGACACTTACATAAAATTGGTAAAGTTGTTGAAGAGAGACTGTGTCACACTGTGTCTATATTTGTCTATAGTTGCAATCTAAGAAAGGCTAGTGAGCATTAACATCTGAGTTGTGCACTTTGGTGTCCTGATAACCCTAATTCTTATTCACAGGCTTAGGAAAAGTGTGCAATTTTAAAGACAAGGCATCCTGTCTAAAGAATGGCGCACTTTGGCGCAACCAGTGTGTCGACATGCTGAGACAATTCTACACCTCAGGAAGTATAAGTGGCGTGGCACAAAGGCAAGAAGACAGCATAATCATCACCATGTTGACCAGGGTAATTTGAACTGTCTCTTGCTATTCCACACAGACAGTCTTTGACAGAAGATTTCTCCTTGGCAATAATAATACATGTGGGTTCATTCTCTTTCATTTAAGAAGAAGTCTGAAAAAAAAAAAAAAAGGTTGTAGAATGTCAGATGATTATATAGTTATAATATCCCAGCAATGACGGCAAGGATGTAGAAGGTCAGGTCAGATATGGTATACATCCTACCTGCAAGCAGCACACACAGTAGCAGCATTATAAAGCTTCCAGCATGTAGTATTCTAGATAAGTGGCAGCTGCTGGTTAATTAGCCATGTAGTGACAAATCATCAGCTGGCTACATTTTTATTTCAAGTATAGTACTTTTGCTGAAACACAGCCAATGCACAGAGCTTTTTGTGGACTTGTGTGGTATGTGGCTACACTAAACTGAGATGTGGAATAAATTGAACAGGTAAACAGGATGTTGGCGTGTTGTAATGATGCTAAAACAACTCACTAATATTCAGTTCACCTGCAAAAAAAAATAATTCTGATCCGGTTTGATTGATCGACCACTCAGACAGGAAGCCAGCAGCAGCTCCTCTCATTCAAAAAGCTGCGTGACATCAGAACCAGGGGTGAGGAAAGATCGTTGACGACACCACTTACTCGTTCAACAACTTGTTCCAGAAACTGCCCTTTCTATCAGGAACTGGGAAAGTGCGCCATGTCTGATGGTGAGCACCCTCAGAAACAAAGCCCCAACGTAATGATTGACCTTATACGTGAAGAACTAATGCAGGTGAAGTGAATGACAGGGAGCCACGGGCAGTGACGGTTCGTAAGTAGATGATAATCGAGAGTTCCCCAGTGGGGCTTTTAAAGACCATCAGCACCGAACCATGGCGACCAAAGATGTACAATACAAATCATGGTTGACACCTCTTAACTGCACAGGTCAGAGCGGCTAATGGCCTTCTCAGAGAGCACTGCAACCGCAAACAACCCATATAGCTAAGTTCAAATTCTATCTTTGGACGCTTCAGCATGCGAGCGCGATGTGCTTTTTAGAATTGAGTGGGCCATTCCACTATTTACCGGTCAAGTCAAACAAATTTAATTGTGTTCTCTGAGCAAAGTGCTGTGACAGAAAGAGAACAGAGAAATACAATGCTGGGGATGGAGAAAGCAGAAAGAAAGTGTTTGGGGGGGGGGTAAAGGCCAAAACTTGGCAGCTTTTAAAAGCCAATTGCAAAGCCATTAGGCATTCACATGGGCAGGAAAGGGGGGAGCAGTAAAAGTTGCGTTGGGTAAGATGTAAGGCGGTGTGCACCTTTTATCCACAATTGCTGTGTTTATCATGAAAGGGGCACGGTTGCAGTTGCCCATTGTGGCAGTGACTCCGTCTTGAGAAGTGAACGAGTAAACAAGTGTGTCATTCGAGACACGGTCACTGAAATTCCATTTCAGACTCAATTTTCCCTGAAAACAATGACATTAATTAGCTTCATAACTCAGGCAGCGGATGAAAAAGTAATGGTCACAATGTATCATAATGTCATACAGTATCATTACAGCAATAATGACTGCTTATCATAAGACTCTGGGTTTTTATCAGACATCAATCCCGACCTCCTACAGGTTAAAGAAAAAGAAGAGGCCAGAACAGATGGCGTGTGCATGGTTGCTTATTTGGACAGTGGTTGAGGAGACAAACCTTATATGGAGAAGTTCTATTATAATAATACCATTTCTATCATTACAATGATAGTAATCATCATTCCATGTTAAATCATTCATACATATATTCCTTCATCCACATATTTCTAGACCTTGTCAAGGTTCAGGCTCAATGCAGTGGGAAGAACACATACTCAGAAGCGGCAGGAATGTGTCCTTGATTAACCTGAAATGTGTATGGAGAAAACATACAAACATGATGAAAACAGTACACAGCAGTGACTGCATATTGTTGTCCAACTATGTAAGTTCTGCTGATACCGGTGGCACCATTAGGATCAACTACATCTTTTCAATTCATAGTTAGAGAGACTGTTGTGGGTTAAACCAGATCCTTCTAGCTGCAAAGTTACATTTTTGACAGTCTTTTATGGATTTAATTTACACATGAAATTAGTGTTGGAAAAGAAAATAATTGCATCTTCATTTAAAGCTGCATCAGTGAGACAGTCAAGATACATGCAGTATATTTGGGTCTTTAAATACTAGATGTTTCATTATGTGCCATTGTCTGGTGCTGTGAAGGCATTGTACAGTGTTTTTTGGGGGTTTTGACTGAGTTGTTTCTGTGAAAATAGCTGCCTGCTATAGCTGGAAATGAGATTGATGAGAGCATTGAGACCTAACTGTCACAGTAAAGGTGTGGGGTGAAAAACCAAAACAATACGTTCAAAGAAGCAAAAGAAATGCTCCGTGGGTAAGTGGTGAACCGCAGAATCTATAATTACTTTTATATGATTACCTTTCACATTACACATAGTGATTTGAATAATTGTTTACATAAAAATACTGATGGGTATAGCTTTAAATCAATACTCAATACATTTGTCCATAAGGCTTGTACTTGCAGTTAGAGTTGGCTGTCTCCATCAATATTAGTCATGACTTATTAATTTAAAGTACTTAAAAACTGTTATCTAGTGTTCAATACTTCAAAGTAGGAATAAAGATAACCAGCAGTATTTTAATGATTAACGCAACACATTTAGTCCTTTAACTTTAGTCCTACTGCTCAACCACCTGCTGTTATTTAGTCCACAGATCATTAAAACACATCTTCAATTCCACTGCGACTGCTGTGTGTGTGAGTCTAGAGATACTTGATGGTTACACCACTTCTTCCTTCAGAAGTTAATTCAAATTAAGCAGATCTGAACCAAACCTTAAAGGCTGCTTAGTTGCTGGAAAGGGTTGGACAGTACAAGAAATATAGCCAATGCAGTGACACTGGGCTAAGAGAGAACACCCTGTATGTCCCTGAAGGTATTCTGAATTCATATACAGTTGAAGGAGGGGTGCCTGTGCCATTGTATCTCAAAATAATTTAAACCAATAAGCAAGTATGACAAGAAAAACATCTCCATCATAAGTCTTAATAGCTTATTCTGGTAATATTTTCTTATGTTTTTGTATATTTCACACATTTGGAAATAGAGATGCATTCTGCTGTATTTATAGTTTAAGCATGAATATATTATCAGTAATGATAGCTAATTAATTTTCGTCATCAATTTAATTACTTACATGTATATTAGTTAGATCTGCATAGCTTTCAATTATCTTTGGTGTTTTTGGATGCGTACTTCATTAATTTAATGTTACAGAGAAATTTAATTTAGAGTATATAATAGAATTAATGAAGTGTCTCCATTTCATTTAGAGTGAAAATGATTTGACATGTTTATTTGCAACAGGGAAAGCGTGATCACTTTTTTCCTGACCCTCAGTTGATAAAATTCTATCCATGTGTAAAGACGAAACATTGCAAATTTCCTAGATAGGATTTCCTGACATAAAGTCAATAAATTAATAGCTCTCTAATACTCTAATTTCTCTGGCATTTAATATTCTCCTTTCAGCCAAACCCCAATTAACAACTGCATAAAGTAATAATTGCCTTTTTTTTTTGTTAATTAAGAATCTCCTTGGGGCAACACAGAAGTGCACAATTCATTTGAAACTATCGTGTTTTGAAAAGTATCTCATACTTTAAAGGTAGTTTCTCTCTCCTTTTATTTAAATTGAAAGTCTTGTCTTGAATGTTTTCCTTGCATTGTGATGGCTTGATGTTACAATCTCGTCCTGAAAGTCCCTGTCACAGTGCAGGCTTGTTTTGTCGCACTTTTTCGGTCAGCTGGTCGTAAAGACTCCAGATTCACCAACGGGCTGCTTCTTTTGACCAATGGCCTGAAGGAAGAACCCCAGTGAGTTTGAACGTCCTGTCTGTCATGTTTCACACTTGAGCAGACACTGTATGAACAGGACCCAACCTTACTGGGAGGTCTAAGAGACCACACGAATAGCTACACTGATATCATGTCTGATATCAAGCCGAGTAGCGCCGACTCGCGTTCATCCGAGGTCGGGAGGAGGATCAGGAAAGAGAGTGGTCTGACGCACGTCGAACCATTCAACCCTGGTAGGTCAGACTGGCATGAGAATGCCTCGAGAGGCCAGATTACCAGCCTGCAATCCAGCACTTTGAAGAAATACCTGCAAAAGCAGGTGTGTAGAATCCCAGGCCTGACCTTTATCTGACCTTTAACAATTTGAAAAGGACCTGTTTCGCCAAGTTTCCACAGCACCCCCTGTTGTCCCACTGTCCCAGAGGAAAGGCCAGAAACGCAGAGATCTAATAAAGTTGGCCACAATGCTCAAGCAAGCCTTGCAGGGGGGATTAAAAACTGGCCAGCCTTGCCCGGCTGCTGAGCAGACCTGCTACTGACACCCCGGCTCCATCCGTGCTGGGATGATCGGGGACAGCCTGACTGCCTCCAGTGTGAATAGCCTGGGCGATTTTGACAGGATTACCTCCAGCATCAACAAAGCCTGCCTTATTTAACCCAAAAGCCTTGCGACTGTGGCGCAAGTGGATGGAATGACCAAGTGTGGAAACTGAGGCTGGAGGATGTACCAGTCCCTATCTATGACATAACGGATTACAGTAAAGCATTTATGAAGAGCCAGGGAAAATAAGGAAAGCTAAATATAAAGGTGCTAAAATTGTAAGCAGCACAGTTCAGTCACCCCGATGTGTGCTTTGTTATATTTTGGGTTTTTTTTACATTTCAGGTATCCCTTTTTTCCTCAGCAATCTCTTCAGCACTGCCGCAAGAGCTTCTGTAAAACTTCAGTAAGTATTGTATACTGATGTTAGTTTGGAGGGTTTGTGTGTAAAGGATAGCCGAGAGCAAGTAAAAGCTTATGTCAGATGAACCCCATACCCAAATGAGCAGAATGATAAGAACTGTGGCTCCTTCATGGTGGAGCTTAAAGTACCTCTGGGGATGCAAAGAAAAACTGTTTAGACAGATAATAAGTCATTGCGACCGCAAATCTTCAGTATACAGAGCAACAGAGTGTTGGGTAGCTACCAAGTTTTAACTACGTTTTTACATGTCGCCCAAGAAAAACAGCCAGAAAATGGATTCTGTTTTCCACTTCAGGTGGTATCTCATTTGGCAGCCACAGCTGATGATGTAAGCCCCCAGGAGAGGCCACGGGGATGGGCAAAATGGCAAGAAGACTCCATATTAATGGTTTTAGGATCCAAAAAAGTAAGCAGACACCAGAAAAATATATGAGGGCAGCAGGCTAAAACTTGGATTGATCCCTAATCCTTTTTACTGACAGCTGGCCTGAATGCTATGAGAGTCCGGGCATCCACCGTAGATGAGGGCTGTGGGTTGTGTTAAAACACACAGGGTCTGCCACAGCATCTTGCAGGAGAGCACCACCGGGGGCGCCAAAGTTGCCCCGAGGTAGATTGTTTTAAATCAACATACAGACATAAAAACCCTTAAATTGGCATATTTCTTTGATAGTCTCAGTGATTTCAAATGAATTTTGAATCGGCAGATATATGTAATGTTAAATAAACTGACACCTAACTGTAATTGTGTAGCTTTAGGGAAACAAATGACATCAAACACCTTGGTTGAATTGCCATATTTCAAAGTAAACAACTATAAGAGACATATGTTGTTTTGCATAGTCCATAACAAATATACACGGGGTGTAACATTTATATATTTGAAAATGACAAATTATAACAATAACTGTTATATTGATTGAAGCACCCGCAAACCTATTCTGTCCACCAGTTTGTCCTTACTCTACTGCAGCAATATGGATTATTCTGCCTCACTTCTCTTCAAAAGCAAGGCAACAGTGGCTTGGTGGTGCGGCGTGTCTTGAAAATCTGAACATGACCAAGAAGATGTCGAGTAATCCAGGGTTAACGTGTGCGGTCAGATGGAAATCCTGCTCAGATTGCAAAGCAGCATGGGTGTCCATCCGCCTCCTACACTGCCTGTCTGTAACATGAGACAATCTGCCAAACACTGTAAGGACACTGGTATATCAAGTCCATTATAATAACACAGTGGAGTCTGATTATAGATGACAGCTGGGTACTGGTATACACGTACTCAGCTGCACAGCTGTGGCTGCCAACCCCCACCTTACCTTTTATTTGTTTGGAAGAAAAAAAAAAACTTGAAAGACCCCGGGTTACCTCTGGTCCACAGCAGCTACACCTGGCAGGAAGTGTGAAGGATTAAGATGCTTCTCAAGCTCCTAATATTTTCTGAAGAGTAAGGAAGAAAAAAAAGTGACAGTTAATTACAATTAAGGGAATGAGTCTCCTCCATCTTACGCCAGACCTTTCTTTAGCCTTGGGGTGCTTCAGGCCTGTGACTCCATCACTGGAAAGAGACACAAATGAGAGAATTGGGACAACAAAGCATCTCACAAAAGGCAGCTGGATGCCCTCAGCACTGCAGTTTTACCTGGGCTCTTTGTGTTCATTTACTCTTTGAAATCACCAGTTGTGTAACTGTGTTAACTGTTAAGCCTGACGAATCAGTCACTGGGCGCTCTGAGCCCCTCTGAAAATCCATTTGTATCTGAGGTATTTACGGTGGTGGAAGAACTATTCTGATTCTCCCCTTAAGTGCAAGTATCAATACCTCATTGCAAATTCACTCTCTTACATATTAGATGAAAGTAAGATGGGAAGATCAATACCACTCTCATATCTGTCTGTGAAACATAAAGCCACAGCCAGCAGCTGGTTAGTTTAGCTTAGCACAAAGACTGGCCTGGCAGTATCCAAAGGTGGTAAAAATCTTGCCAATTAGCACATTATATTTCATTTGTTTCATCTGTAAAAACAACAATTCGCCATTCAGGGATTAGGTGCCCGACTATTTCTTTGCTCTGAGCAGTTGTGAGGCAACCACTGGGTTTTAGCGGGAAACTACAGCTCCTTAAAATAGAAAATCGTTTCATCATTTTAAAATGTGTATGCACTGAATGCATGGGAAAAAATATGTAGATTGGTTGCACAAATCATGTTTACTGAAAATGATTTACTCATGTTCAATATACTTCATTCTTATTTGTTAAACTACCATGAGTTTTTCATTTCAACTTAAAGGTATGTTATTATGTTCAGTACAATCCACACGAGTTTAACAAGTTAAGGTTATGCCTGCCATCAATCGAAGTCAAAGGTTGTAGGCTATATAAATATAATAGAACCTAATAAAACACACTGTAGGTACTTAAAACATCTGCCTTGTAATAATATTTTCCAATCAAAATTGAGAGTTAATGACACAAGTAATGGCACATTGGAAATACAACTAACTTTCCATCATTATATCATGTCACTGGACTGCTAAATGTCTCTCTTTGTCAGAAAACACTGCAGCTTTATCAAAGCCACTTTGGGTGCAGCAGATGCATGTATAAAATGTGCCAAAAGCAGTCAGTCAGCCATCAGGAAAATGTTAGGAGAGCAAAATGAACATCCACCAAAGTGAGAACTTAAAAGGAGCCCTGCATAACTAAAGGGAACAAAAACAACAAAGCAGCTTAAAAAGAAAGAGTGAGGTAACGTGAAAAAGACTTTGTGAGATTAACTAAAGTGCATGTCCAAAGCCTTTAGGATGCATAATACGTGTTCATGATCAGTGCAATGCAGGGAGCGAAAATGTCCATAATGCAAGATGGAGAACACGGAAAACTGCAAAAAAACTGTCTCCCTCACCATTACACATTGGTAGTAGCTCACTGAGAGTCTTTAATTCTGATCCTGCAGAGTGTGTTGCTTTCCAGCTCCATGACAACCTACTGGAGTGCTTTGAACACGTACTTGAGTTCAGGAAGTCGGTTAAGATCCCACCTGTAAATCTGAGACAGTGCATCCAAGTGTTAATTCAAACAAGCATGTTCAGAAAAAAATCCATTTATTATATTCATATATATTCAGTGTATTTAATAACACTCACCAATAAAGCAGAGCCTTTGGAGCACCACTCGATGTAAATGAAATGAAACACTCATTTTTCCTCACACATCCACAATTGAGTGTGACTACCATGAAGACTTTGGAGTCCATCAATGCCCGTGGCTGGAGGAACAAAAAATATCTTTTTTTTTTTTTTTAAATCAAACACTAACATTGGAAAAAGTTGTACAATTTTAACAGCTGCTCTCTTCAGCTGTCACCTGAAATGAAACACTCATTTATCTTCACACGAGTCATGACCGACTGTTTGCCTCTACTTGTCCTAACTTGTAAAAACTAAATAATTAGTATAGGACTGTTCCATGAACTCCAAGAGCACATCCACACACATTTTCTTGAAACATTCACGTTAACAGATACGGTTTGAAAATATATTTGAGGAAAATGGCGGAGTGTTTAACGTCCTTGGCTGTTGTTGAACTGCTTTCCAGGAGGCTGGGCTTTCCATTTCGAACAAAACATAACTTTCATTCTCATCTCAATATGATTGAGACTAGCAGGCTTTAAATCCCTCAAGATTAAGAGAATTCTACAAGATTGAAATATGTTCAAAAAATATATTTTCTTATCTAACTCTACGCTAGAAAACGAATGGGTGTTATACTGTTTATGGCTTATAACACGTCATGTTTCTTATGTTGTAATGATAGCGTTTCTTTTTGTCCATAAGGGGGCACTCTTGGTTCATTGGCTGTAAAATGTTTAGATAAACCGCAACACTAGGAAAGCCCAGAGGGGGCTGCGTTAGCCGAGAGTCGCACTAAATAATTTAAGCACTACTTTTCTGTGTTGGAAGGTGACTATACAGTTGTATTTCCCCAAATTTCTTCCCTTAACATGTAAACAGCTGCAGTAACTACTTTATATTCTATTGGCAGTTAAGTATATCACAAATCATCATCATGAAGGGTGATCATATGTTTTGTACGTAAAATCTGAATCTGCAAAGTAACAAGTAACTATAGCTGTCAGATAAATGTAGTTAAATAAAAAGTATTATTATAAAAAATATTTCCTATGAAATGTAGTGGGATGAGTAGGACAATATAGAAGTACTCAAGTAAAACACAAGTACCTATGTTCTAAAGTAAACTGCTTCAGTAATTGTACTTAGTTACTATGCACCACTGGGTATTTACCTGACATTGTACTTACAATGAGAGAACACATGCAGGATCACTGTTGCTTTCAAGGACGCTTAGAGAAGACTAAATCCTGTTGCAGGTCTCAAACCTGTGAGATTTGCTGGGGCGTCTCTGGACAGCGGGCCAAAATAACTGGAGTATTTTCAGCTTGGGTGCTTAATAAATCTTTATGTGCTACTTTTTATTCCGAGGCATCAAAGCCAGAGAGGAGGCAAACCTAAAGGGAATCCGAGTTGCCTCGGCCCGGCCCTTCTGTTGGGAATTCCTTAGGTGGCTGAAACTCGCCGCCGGCGTACACCTACATCCGCTGGAGCAAAGTCATAGGGAACACCAGCGTGCGCTTGATGTTCCGAATGACTGGAGAGAACAAGAGCAACACAGAGTCGGCTGTGCCAATACATTCATCATACTCCGGTACCCCCCCATGGACCGGGTTCACTGTTTACAACCTCCCACAGTAGTTGTGGAGTGCACTGATGTGAATTTGATGCAGAACTGCAGCCACTGTAGCAGAGTGAGCATATTAACTTAAATGCCTTTTGCTGTTGCCGTTGCTGTTGTCACTATTTCTGGGTATTTTGCTTCTTGTGCACTACACAAGTTTGGGAAAAAAAAAATGCAAATAAGGGTTTAATTAATTAACAAATAGCCTACACCACATATTTTATAATGTTGTACTCTAAGACAGCTGGCCACCCCTTTTTCCTCCCATTGCATATATCTTAGCAGAGATACTACTAGTTAATGAATATCTATTTTAGTCGTACACACTTATATCGTCCCCATTACAGTGGTATTATTTCAACCTGCTCCAGTTGCCTATATGAGGCGTAAAAAAGAATGTCTAAGACAATTTTCCATGGTAGAGGAGCCTCAAGAACATGTCTCTGTTAGATAAGTTAATTACCTCATATCCTACGGCTACACACCAACCCCCCCCCACCCCCCTCCACCCCCCCACCCGTACAGGAGGAATGAAAACAACACTCCTACATGATCAAGATGTTCTATATCGTAATGCTAATTAACTCGCCCCTATTATCTTCATCATGTAACATGCACCTGGTAGGCTAATCACAGAGCCATCAACTGTGTATGTATCATCTTTGCAACATACATCACAGGCCTAATTTACTTCAGCGAAGAGGGGATTTAAGAATCTGGATAGAGAGTTTTGTGTGGCACTTGGTTGCCTTTCTTTTTCAGCAGGAAGGTGTGTGTTTGTGTGTGTGTGTGTGTGTGCGCACGTGCGTGTGCAGGGGAGGGTTGTGCGTTGTGTTCTTCCACCAGTTCAAAAATAGCAATGAATTCCTGTATTTTCTCATGCGAGTTAAGGATTTTTCTCAGTGACTTATGAGCTCCGCTTGGCAGGAGTACAATAGCAGAGTTGAACAATTCAGGGTGATTGCATGAATTATTGTCATTTTCAAAATAACAACGTCTGCTTGACGCTGCTTAATAAATTGAGTTGTTCCAATGTAACGTTGCATGTTGACCGCTGTTTGTTGTCTTCACATGCCTAATGAAAACGTTTACATGGCAACAAATGCACATACAGGAAAAATGTATTAAATGGGCATGTTTTGTGTTGCTCCTAGACTACAATAAAGGTCAATAGACATGCAATTTGGCATCTATTTTGTCCTGATTCAATATGCCATGTCATATCTTTCACATTGCCATGAACAGTGGATGCACTCTCAGCAGAAACAGGCGGTTTTGTCCACATGGAGCACATATTTCCACTTGAGTGTTATGAGTGAATGTCCCTTTCATATCCTGTATATAACTGTCATTGCAAATAAACTGCATGGTTTTTGCTCCATAACTACGATTTGTATTACAAGAAGCACTCTGGGCAGGCTGAGTGGTTCGTTCTCTGCATTACAAGGATGCAGAGGTTTATACATACAGAGGCTCAATAATTTTCTTTTATTCAATTTTGACAGAATATTAAAGATTAAGAGTATTCTCAGGTTTAAACCACTTTAATTTTGAATGAAGACTTTAATTTTGAGTGAAGAGTGTCTTCCCGTAGTATCCCTTTTCATCAAATAGAAGAATCTTCCTGCCAGGATCTTTATTGTGCGATAAAGACACAAATGGATGGACAAAGTTTTTATATTGAAGTTTTAACCTTTTTTTTTTTTTTTAGCTTAACCATTACAATGAAAACGTGAGGTTTTAAGGATGAGGCTGGCAAATTTCTATGGTTTTCTTACTGTCAACAAATCTGTGAAAATACCAAATCAACAATGCCTTGACCCAACCGTGTAACCAAAGCCTAATATAGCTTATTCCTAAATTGTTTTCTACAAACGATTACAAACATATCAATGATGAGATACAGTGTTTTAGTGCCATAAATACTTGCTAAGGCATCAAATGTGTATTAATCAAAAATAGTCCCCAACAAATACACTATTTCCTTCTGTTTGACTAATGTTTGCTAAAAAAAACTACAGCGCCCAGCAGTGCCTTTTTTCAAAAATGAAACCATGTATTTGTTACCTGTTTTGAAAGACTTACACATTTGATGAGAACAAAAGGGCTTGGGGCTCAGTGCTACACACTAAGGGGGGAAATTGGAAAATATTATGAGATGAACTGAAGTATTTTGTCTTGCCGTCCTCTTGGGATCTGTTGACAATGCAAAAGAAAATAGAATAATGCTAGGCTTATCCTTTAAGTGCACATATGCAGCCTACAAAACCACCAACCGAAGTGAAAAGAGGGGATATAATGCTGGAGGTAGTTGTTGCTGTGATCATTAAGAGTCTGCATGGAAACACCTTGGCTACGTTGTGGGAGTCTCTGGCGCAAGTGTCTGAGTGTTGGACATGAGTACTTAGTGCAGAGTGGCCCCTGGTTGTTATGGAAACAACCCTTTTTTCATCATGATAAAAAGTGGTCTGAACAGTGCTTTTTCTATAAAAAAAAAAAAAAAAAAAAAAAAGAGGAAAAAAACTAAATAACATAAATTAGTCCTTCACATGAAAAAGTCTGGCAATGCTTGGACAACTCTTGGTCCACTTCTTCTCTGCAGACTGTTTTCTGTTTTATCACTGCAGAATCCAGCAGCAGAGTTGCATACAGGCAGAATACAGAAGTAGACTGAGAGAGTGTCTACTGGATACACTTTATATATATATATATATATATATATATATATATATATATATATATATATATATAATTCCAACTCTATGTATTGAGAATTTTTCCTGGGTTACATTAAAACCACATTTTGAATTGCTGCAAATGTTACAGTGAAAATGTCCCCAATTCGATGTTGATTTGTTCATGGATACAGCGTGAGTTTGCACAGCGCATAATCCCGCATGTCAGCCCTGCTTTGCTTGAAGCTGTCTCGTATGTTGTCTGTGTTGTGCGCTCACAGTCGCTCCGCAAATACACTGAGAGCCCCTCAGCGCACGCACCTTTTCACACAAACATGCTGCGACACATAGCCTCACATAGAAAGTCAGCACAGGGGGGCTCAGCGTAGCCCCTGTGTGAGCCGTGCCTTTACTGGATTATCCCAACTCCACCTCGCCTCTGAAAAGCTTTAAATTGGGAAAATGCTCCTCCTTCCCTTGATATCTTGCTGGCTTAATGACTAATAAACCCTCTTGTTGGTGCTCAAAGTCAAAGGAGCAGCTAACACAAGCAAAACAAACAAGTCTAATAAACACCACTAAATGCAACCTTAAGCTTAAAGAACATAAAGGCCGCGTGTTTATTTTTTCCCCTTAATTCCAGAAATGCTTTTTCTATGAGGTCTTCCTGGAATGTGGCAGCTGTAAAGCAGCCTCTTCCCTCTTCAATGTATCATTACCCCCCTCTGCTGGTGCACAAAGGAAACAAGCCCTGTGAGATCCAGAAGGGAAGTATATTTAAAACATCTTCACCACCTCATTGTTATGACCCAACACATTCTGCCTCGGTGTTAAACAAGGAGAAACAGTATAACACTTGCTGTAGATTTTATTAGTCGAGCAGAGTACTGTGACTCATTTCCAAGTCAGCGGCTAGAAGAGTTGCTTCAGTATGCAATGTGCTCTTCTCACAGGATGACTCTCTCTCTCTCTCTCTCTCTCTCTCTCTGTCTCTCTTTCCTCACTGCCTCTCACTCTTTTCATTCACTGGTGAATTCATTAGCTCTGCTGCCATGTTGCCAATGCGGTGAGAAATGTAAATTAAGGCGACAGAACAGATATTAACAGACGTCGACTAATAACGTCAACTGATGTTATCGGGCGGACTGCAATATCCAAAAAGCCTCCCGTCTCTTTCTCCAGATGCCCACCTTGCCTCCTCCGCCATTATAGCTTTTCTCTCCATCCACCATCTTCCCTCCATTGCCCGTTCCCCGTGGCTTCTCTATACCCTGTCACACATGGCCTCCTCCAGCCCATTACGCTCTGTTTTGTGTCATGCCCGTGGATGCCGGGGCGAGCAGCGTGTGGATGATTTCAATCCATCTCAGGAACCCCTCCCCTCCTCCGCCCCTTCCCCCCCCCGTCTTTCCGTCAGACAGACACATTCTCTATCTCTATCTCCCCTCAACCCCTCAATTCTCCACCTGCGCCAGTGCATCAGTGTTGATGGATGTAAAGCCTCTAACTAACTTTCCTCCTTACTCCTACCTCTCATGGAGCTTGACTTAAACCCAATGAACACCTGGTATTAACATGCAATGTGTATCTGGATAACCTGGACAAAAAGCTGTGACCCCTTTTTTGGGAAAGACAAAAAAATCTGCCTATCTACTCTGCAAATTGAGATCTGATCACAACGTGGGCAGACTTGAAGGAACAAGAATGCCAAAGGCCCGTGATTACCTGCACAATGAGGATCTCATGTCAACACCAGGAGTAAAAGATTTAGAAGCTGGTTGGTATACCATTTCCTAATCTTTGTCATGTAACGGATTTCACATGGTGAAAGGTCATGACGTCAAGGCATGACATGTATAAAGGAGCCCTGGATAGGAACTTGCCCACCTGGAGTTGCTGGGGAATGGTGTTAAATAATGAACAAGCTCGTGACTAATGAGTGACTCCATGAATCTTCTCTTTGGAGGAACCTCATGAGCATTCATCAGCGCGAGCCGCGCACGCACACCTCCACCCTCCTTTTTCTCTGCACCTTACTCCCGCTTTTGTCATCGCACACTGGTTGCTTTCAGCCGCATGCGTTCGCCATTTCCCGAGGGCTTTAACTTTACTCCTCTCCTCTTCTCTCAGCACCCTGCCTCCTCCCCTCTCTGCCTCCCCCCCCCGTCTCAGGAATCAGACACAGGTTTGCCACTGCTGAGGAAGCAACCGTGGTAATCCTCGGGCTCAACTTCAAAAAGAGCCTCTAAAGACTACACTCTCTACGGTTCTGGCAACTCAGCTTGCTACCTATGCTGGGGGAGGGAAGAAAAAAAAGCGCACACCTCCCCTCTCACCTGCCTGTTTCTCCTCTTCCCAGATACTTCACTTCGCTCAACTTGCTTCCTCTTTATCAGCACTAAATGTTCCTCAGCTCAGCTCCTCAACTCCCCTCGCGACGAATGCTCCCTTCCCCTGCTCTTATCAGCACACATCTCTGCAAGGCAGGGACGAGTGGGAGAGAAATGAAAACCGAAAGCAGGAATGAAATCATAGAATGGAGGGTGGAGAGGGGGAAAAAGTGGAGGACAATGTAAAGCATAAGGATGGCGGGGGAAAAAGCAGCTGCTGAGTGGAGGAGGGAATAGGAGGGATAAAAAAAATCCCCAGTTATTACGGATGGTCTCGGAGGGGTAGCTGGCACATTGTCAGCAGATCTTTATACAGCTCTGCTATGCAGAGGAGAAGATGGAGTTGCTTATAGCTGGAGTGGCGGTTACCATTCAAACCTTCCTGATTACAGATTTGTTACTGCTTTTGCGGTGATGTATGGTGTGTGTGTGTGTGTGTGTGTGCCGTCACATGAGTTTTTGTGAGCACGTAAAGAATTGGACATTACGTGGCATCAGTGGTGGAACATAAAACGACCAGTGTAATTCAGCACAAGGATGCAGCAAATTTGAAAAATCCACCGAAACATTCAGTGCACTTCCATGTTGGCCTCTGTTGCTCTGGTGGTTGAATGTGTTTGACAGCTCTAAGTACGTCAGTCCACACGTGGCAGAGTGCGGAACGACGACAACATCTGCGTACGCGCCGCTGAAAGAATATATGGCCACAAGCGGCCCAGACCACCTTCCGAATGCGGTATGAGCGATCAGACCTCAATGTGTCTTGTTGGGGCTGAACGTGCCCCAGGTGAATGGGAAGGTGGGGAAGTCCAAGGGCATATGGTGGATGGGTCGAGAATGGCAAAGGCAGGAAAGGCCGGGGGGGAAGGGAGAATGTCTGAGGCTGAAGGCAACAACAACATGCTTTGGCAATGCTATTCTAAATGATAGTCATGCCAATTTTCAGGTTAAATTTGAATTTTAAATTCACAGAACTGTCCCCATCTTGCAACCCAGTGAAGGGGTCCTGGCCCCAGATTAAGAACCATTTCTATATTTGCCATATCCACTGTGTCATTATATTTCCCCTTCTTATGTTGACATTCAAGATGTTTATTAAATACCATTTAATGACCCAATGGAACTGAAGGATATCATTTAAATCATCCTCACATGCTGCACAAATTTACAGTTCATATATGGGAAGCAATAACCCCCTGATTTCTGACATGTGACATATGATTTGCTCTATATACCTCAGTGCCTCAATATCCTTAATGTGCTTCTTTTTTTCCCCTTGATTCCTATTCTCTCATTCTGCGTGCTAATTCTGTGGATTTTACCCAGAGGTGCTATACTGCTATGCCCGGCTGCAAACCACCCTCACAATCACCCACTGCCAATGTGACTTAATCTGTCCCCATAGAAGGTATGCTCCAACAATATGAATTATGAATAATTTATTTCATTACAACTGTCTTGCTTGCCTTTCTGAATACATTTTTTTTTTAAAAAAAAGGCCGTGAATTAAGTTGTCTCATTCTGCTGATGCCACAAAGCACAGCCCTCTCTGGGTGTTTCTGCTCCCATTGAGAGGCGGCAGCGACTTTGGAGGTGGAGGAACTCAGACAGGCGCTACTTAAACATTTAAAAAGGAGGAGGCCCACTTCAAAGGAATGGCCTTGCACAATCAGTGTAGCCCTTTCCTTTTCAATTAGCACACAGTCTGCCGGGCTGGCATGCTCACCTAAGGGCTGGGCTAAGGCCGTGAAATATTGATGGCCCCTTTCTCGGGAGTGAGCGGAGCGCTTTGTGCTTCGTTCCCCTGGGTAAGTTTATGTGTTTGAGATTTTTTTTTTTTTTTTTTTTTTGACGGCATACAGCCGGGTGGGTGATGTGTCTGTGTGATCCGAGTGGGCGTGCAGCGACGCACCAGTAGTGGATGGCACTAAATTCAATCAAAAATGTCTCAGCAAATACTCCTCTATTCTTACTCAGCAGCACATTAATCTTTTACAACCATAACAAAACAAATCTGTCTTTGTTAGATCAGATGAATCCCATGTCTCTCCAGCTTTCTTCCTCAGCCTGAGAGTTGCGCGTACTTATTATCTGCAATGTTTTACAAATCCATCTACAGCATTTCACCTTTGGCTGCGGCATGTAGAGAGGGCAACTTTTGCAGGAATCAAAGCTTTTTGCCTGTAACCGCTAGTAAACAAGACCTCATTATTTTTCAACTGTGTGATCCTGCAATCATCAGGAATGTAGAACAGACATCTCCATTGGTAATTGCACTAGCTAATGTGTATGACAAAAGAACGGCACTTACCATCTGAAAACGATAAACCTCAACACTTTAACAAAACTTTCAACTTTTATCTTGCTTTTTAGCGAGAAGGAAAAAGTGCCTTATTAGTTTGGGGTTGTGTTTTGAGTGTTTTGAATAGTTCTGAGTGATTTATTTTGCTCTTCACTAACAAATTAGTGGGGCTGGGTGTTTATTCAACTAGAATACAACCACAGAACCTTTTTCTTACCCTGAGGGTTTAAAGGAGAGGTAGGATGTACAGTCATTATTTGGAAAGAATTTCAAGTACATCTTCAAACCAAATGTTACCAGTTCTGACTTCTGGATGTGCTGATACCTCAACACATCCAGACCTACAAATTGGCAGTTCAAAAATGTTCTTACATAGACAAGGTGTGAACTTTGACATGCATCCCTGAAGACATCCTCGTGTGGTACGTGGCAGTGTGAAGCCGAACACAGAGAGCGAGAGGAGCAGATTGGTTTTGATATGAGTTGGGGCTCTGGCGGGGTGGAGGGGTTATATACTTAGTCATAGGATGTCACAGCCCCTAATGGGGCAGAGAAGCGATGCACTGATATCCTTAATTGATGGATTAGAAGCATATAATTCCCTGCAGAGAGAGGATGATCAAGAGAACGGTGGAGGGGGGGCGAGGAGCTCGAGTAAGCAGGGGGAGCGGGAGCTTGAACATGACCTGAACGGTTAATTGAATAGGGAAATTCCCAAGATATTTTATTTAAATGAGGTTGGAGGAACAAATGAAGAAGAGAAGAAGGGGAAATGAGATGACGTGAAGAGCGAGGTAATGGTTTGGAAGGCAAACTGGGCAACAAACGAGAGACTATGTCAACATATAGTGATGCTATTGAAGTTAACAGCACTGTTAATGAGTATAAAGCAAATCAGTGCGGTTGCTTTTTTTTAACGAATGGCCATGTTGATGGATGATGGATGGGTTAAAGCAATGAAGAGAGGGCCTGGGAGCAGATAAATACCAGTCCACCATTTATACATCAAGAGTGAAAGGTAGATCCACAGCGGAGACAGGGATGGATGGGTGGAGGAAAGAGGAGAGTCCTCTAGAGGAAAGCAGCAGATCCCTGTCGAAAACTCCCCTTTCATCTGGCCCACACAGTGCCAGATCAATCCAAACCCCCGCCCATCATTAGGCATCAAAGGGTTGTAGGAGGGGGATCCTGTCTGCACACAACTAATCCCCTTTAAATGTGCCTTCTCAAGGAACAAAGCCGCCATTACATCCACAATGCATTTCTGGATGATCTACACTTTTTCTTGTGATGCTCCACGATCATCAAAGCAAGCGAGGTGGCAGAACAGTTACAAAAGAAGACTTTGAAATTCAGACATGATTTCCATGGCGACCACCAAGTAACTCATACAATGACTCAATAAATAATGGCATCTTTCAGCGTGTTGGTTTACTTTAAATGCTTGCAAATGTTAGTATCTCCAGAGAGGCAAGTTTTGCATCTGAATGTCTCCGTTTTTTTAGCCCGCAGAACTCCTGGTTCACATTGATAAATGTTCTGACATCGACTTAGGGGACATGTAAAACAAAGGTCAGCTGCGTTCAATGCGAGTAAAATCCGTTCCGTCGCAACAGATGACAAATGGAGTCAGTTTCTTGCGTTATTGTCAAGAGATTCTCCCCTTCCCTTCAGTCTTCTCACTCTCTTTTCTGTGCTGTGTGAGTCTCTTACTGTTCCTCCCTGAAAACCATGAATAAATCATTCAAGCCACAGATTTTTCATTTTATGACTTGAATATGATATTTATCCCTCACCCGATCTTGCCACCCACCCTCCCTCGTCGCGGAAGGAGCACATAAAACTCTGAATGTCTCTTCACCTGAGACTCAAACAAGACTTTGTAAAAGCCCTCAACATTTTCTTTTCCTTTCACCGCTCCAGGATCATCTCTTGAGCCCCCCAAAATTTTGTCTCAGCACCACTTGAGTTGCTTTGTTTTCTCTTAAGTATCCTCCATTCCCATCCCTCTTCTCCTTCTTATCCCACCCTCTCATCCCTGCGTTGCCCTCCTCTCAGCATCGCGCCGTGAATCGGAGACAGTGACAAACTCCGACAAGAAAGCCAGCAATCTTGATACCTCTCTGCATCTCAATAATGGAGCAACTTGATATGAGAGCCTTGTTATCAGGGCCCTCTTGGCTCACTGCGTGTTGCATCCCATCCGTCAATAGGGAAAGAGGGAAAGAAGTAGGGAGACACAAGGGGGAGAAAGAAGGAGGGAAGTGGCTATGGTTCGGTTATCACAGCAATGGGATTAATGGATGTGTGGGGTTTAAATTGGCTCTCGATGACAGCGGAGGCCTCACCGTGTTTCTATCAGTTATCGGCAGGTTTCCCCCCATTACTCAGTCTCTTTCTCTCTGTCTCTCTCCCCTCCCCTTACTTTTTCTACGTCTCCCTATAGCTGCAATTTATTCCTAAACCTTTAACCATTTCTGTCTGAACCCCCCACGCATCAATCTTCCCTCCCCTTCTTCACTCTTTGAATCCAATACTCCAGACAGCATGATGTCCAAATTAAAGTATGTGATGGAAGCCAATGAAAGTACATAGTCTGGTGCAGTAAGTCAACTGCATAAATGGACTGAATGAGGATTTTCAATATTTGATAACTGAATATGCTGTTGAGCAGAGTCAGGGAAAATATACTAGGGCAGGGGTTTCCAAACTTCCCGTCTTCCTAGAAATCCCCTGTGAGATGAGGAAGTAGTTCTTCATCGACACTACCCATCACGCTCCAAATGCGTCCAGAAAGTGATAATTACAGTACAGTACAGTTGGATTATAAGTGTTTTGGTTGGTTTGGCCAAGGCTGCATTCTTACTGGCACTTGGGGTTTATCCAAAAACCTACTATCAGCCAACTACCTCAGCATTACCTTTACTAATAAAAAGTTTATCGATACATTTAGCAAGCTTTTCGACAACTCTGATGGGAGGCTTGTACCGTGCAGTCAGCCTATTGGAGCTGGTAGTTTATTGGTTATTGTTAAAATACATTTTACGATCAGCATCACACCAACAAACACATATGTGGATATGTTTTTTTTTATCAAATCATAATTTATATATATATATATTTTAATTAGTTATGTTAATCCACAATCTTTATATGTACCCCTGGGGAACTGTAGTACCCCCTGGGGTCCAAATACCCCGGGATGCGAATCGGTTTATATGGGCATACATGGCTTCCACGACAACTGAATAGAGACATGCTGTACTATCAGGTGCAGCACTGTATCATTCCATTTTAAACTTTTCTACTTTTTTTTTTTTTTACTAAAGTCATTCCGACACTTTTAAGAATGCCTGCAGTATCTTTTAGTGAGAAGGACTTTGTCAGAGATGTTTATTCACTACACACTTTGCTTCAAAAGGCTTATTCATCTGAAAGAAACTTAGCAGATGGGCTCGGAAGGAAGAAACACCACTATCAAAAAACTCCCCGCAATAGTGTAATTACTTTTCACTCTTGTCACTCTCAGTGATTTACAATGGGAGAAATGGAGGAAGACGCTTAAACGTGGTAAAACCAATCTCCATTTGGGGGGAAAAGAAAGGCCCAAATACAGCCATTTTGCTGCTACTGCCTTGGCTCACAGTCACAGACGCTGCAAACTATGAGACATCCTCAGTCTTCATGGTGGGCCTGTGTTGATCAGCTCAGTCCTCCTTTTGTGTGCTCCTTTCTTTATGTCCCACATCCTCTCCTTCACAAAAGTCCCCTGCAGGTCTCTATTTTCCTTTGCAAATCCTATCAGTTCCAAAACACACACGGGGTATTGCGATGATGTTTGGAAGTAGTTGATTCAATTTACTTGTGTTTTTTGTCGGAGCAGGGCACACCATTCAGACATCCATGTGGATTCACAAACATCTGCTGCTGATGGAAAAGATACCCAAACGCTTGGGTTCCCTGGTGTGGGCAATTTACTGCTGTCAGTTACAATGTTGACTTCCAGGAAAATTGCTTTATTCTAAGAAAATGAAAACCATATATATTTTTTTAAATTATACAGGTGTTTAGAAAAGTCTTTCACAGTACAATGATATTTCATCTTCCCTCAGGACGTTCTGCTCAAGTAAAAACTAAATCAGTCTCCTACCTGACAACAGTGAATTCCTAGAAAGAATATATGTCATATCTTCATTGAAGAGTGTTTGCAGGCTTTCTTGACTGCAGCATGGTTTGACATGTAATAGAGCTGAATGCATAGAAGTGGAAGCCAGTGTTTGCTCTTTTGTGTTGTGTGTCTTGTTGTGGGAATGGGGTGAGCTGCATCTTTACACATGGCTTCCCCTCAGTGAAGGCGAAATGAAGGGGAGCCCTGGAGGCAAACACAAAGACAGGAGGATACGGAAGAGACTCAGATGAGCGTAAACACATAGACATACACACACAGAGACACACGCATAAACAACAAGCGTTTGAGGAAATGGCAAATTCACATACACACCAACACACACAATAATGAACATCTTCAATGCTGGCACATTGGTGCAGTAGCAGTTCTGGCCTATTCAGGACCATGGACAGCAGCCTCCCCCGTACATACACTACATGTACGTACAGTATGTTCAGACGAGGCTGCTGTCACAATGTCTTCTGCACCATCGACCGCATCTCCTCCTCATTATACAATATATACATAATGTAGTTTCAATTTCTATGTTGTGATTGCCAGTATTATTATTTGATTTACAGTATAAAACACCAAAAGGCGAGCAATAATAAATTGGCAATATATGTTTGTGTGATTTGAAATTTCACCACAAATTGACAACAAATACAGGAGTTCACTCTTTACCTTTTTTTTCTAATTCTCATGAATTTACTCACTACTCAATTTGTTTTTCAGTAAGGACTTTGCTATTTTTTAAGTAATTAATTTCATGACTACTTCTAATTGAGTTGTTGTTTTCAAAGAGTAACAACCCCTTTTTGGCTATTTTCCCCACCTGTGCTAAAATAGAGTTACCAAGGCTAATGAGTTTGACTCATGAGTACTTTTCTGAAATAAATGAAGTGAAATAGAAACAGATCCTACCTTTAATACCCTGCAGTAGAGACACTGTAGCTGCACAATGTGATGACTTGTCACAGATACAAGGGCACACAAACTTATAAACTTAAAATAAGAATCAAGATGTAAGCTTATTACAAAAGTATCTGCTATAATTTTGCCATAATAATGGACATTTTAGTTAGTATATACTAACACTCTCCTTACCTAACCATTAAAGGAAAGTGTCTGGAACTATTCTTTCTTTGCAGTGTTGAAATTATCCATTGGAAAATATTTATTCATGAAGATTTACTACGCACTATGAGACGAGCTTTAGTCAATAGCTTAATGCAACAAAATAAAACTGCGATAAAGTCAAACAATGATGAGAAAGAAGGCCAAATTATTAGAGAGTAGCGAAGTGAAAAAACATATTTAAATGTAAACAGATTGACTTCAAGATATAAAAGTCAACTAGTCTGCAAATACAGGTTAGAGTTGCATCTCGCCACCGGAAAAGAAACACACAGACAACACCAAATTTCTCCAGACACAGATCCCTCCTTATGCTATCTATTATCCTTTAAGCAAAAGCAAGTCATTTATCCAAACTTTCTCCCTAAGCAAACAGGAGAAACTGTTTATCGCCGCCATCATTATTTTTGTTTGTGAATTTATTTTTTCCCTGTCACCCATTCATCCCCCTCTGCTGATGATTTGTTGCGATTTCAAGAGACAAAACATGGAAATTGCACAGAGGGGATCAGGATTTTACTTCTTGATAACATCTGTTACTAACTATTCCACTCAGCATGCAGAATCTGTTGCCCCTCTAGACCCATTTTCCCTCTTTATCTTATTTATTTGGAGAAAGGGTTATATTGTCTTATACACCACAAGGTGCACCTAGGAACCTCTGTGCATGGCTAAACAGGAACTTTTATAGCCATCCCTACCCAGAATGGCAATTAGCTGCGGTAGACTGGGAAAAAACACAGAGCAGAGTTGGTATGCAGAGAGCTCTGCAAAGTTAATGGACTTTTAAAATCGACACTGTGCGCCAAATTCCCTTATTAATGCCATCCCTGGTCCCTGCCTACGGACCGTTTGATTTCAAAGGTCAACTCTCAAATGTCAACATAGGAACGGTAAATAGAGTACACTTTTATGATGCACGCACAGTGTGTCGAGAGTATGTGAAGTAAAGGAAGTGGCGAGGTAAAGAAGGACCCTACTGACATGTTTTTATTTTTCTATTTCACCTTTACTTATCTTGCTTTACACAGGGCATGCAGGCTCCTCGTACTGAACTGCTTTACATTTTTCGGGTTAACGCACAAATACACACACTTATAATGTATTACACTAGCTACTGAGATCCTACACTGCAGAACTAAGAAGATCCAAGCCTTGCTCAGAGGCACCTTGATGGTACTTGATGTCTTTACTTGTTCACATCCACCTGCCGGATTCTTTCAGCCAATTTAAAGAGCTTGATTGGGTTTGCCTGTGTATTGCCTGTGTAGTATGTAGAATTGAAGAACTGAAGAAACAATGAAATAAAGTCAGTAAGAAACTGTTGATGTACAGCATTCTCCCAGTTCTCCCACACTGAAATCCACAGAGGACTCGGAGGAGCTGCTACAGCTGGAAAGAATGAAAACTAATTGTGAATTGTGATGAAACCGCTCGAGTAACATTTCAGAATACAAAACAAACAACAACAACAACAAATACCATAGTATTGGATTGAAGTACTTATAGCTAACTTGAGTGGGGAAAAACATGTTTTTGTTATTATTTAATCTTAGCTTTTCATGAATACATTTCTTAGTCAGTGAAAATTTTAAAGTGGGTAATATAAGATTTCAAACTGTGATTTGATGCCACTCAAAAGTAATGAAATGGCTGTGATAGTTATTATTGAAGCATAATTGCACAGAAACATTCAGCAAAGTTTAGGCAGCTGACACTCATATCAAAAGTGCCTCATATTGAGTGAAACGGAAGAATAAGCTTCTAGATATGACAATTTATGAATGTCTAAGCCACCATGCCATTCATATAAAAAACACCAAATACTTTCATTCCAATAAAATACTTGTATGACCAAGGACATTTAGGTAAGAAATTACCACCTACAACATAGAAAAGTACCCTTAAAGACGCTGAAACCATCTTCTCAATCACCTATGAGCAATGTGGTCATACACAAACACAATCTGATCCAGCCACAGGTTTTATTGTTTGTTTCTGTGCTCCTCTACCTGGTTTTAATTGGGCGGAGATCAATTGATGAATGATGTCCGTGCACCAATCAGGGTTTATTATTGAATTAAAATCTAATGGCAGTTGGTGGGTTTTTGCTTATGTTGCTGGACCACTGTCACTCAAATCTGATCAAACTACACCCAGGCAAGTGTTATTCATTCTTAATTAGTAATGACTAAGGATGTTTTTTTTTCTAACTTTAATTTTTTGATTATTATTTATTTAGTCATTATTATTATTAATTTTATGGAGAAATGCTTTATACTGCTTTAGACCAAGTTTTACGGGACTTTAAAGTTATAAAGTTATTCAACACTTGTTATCGAGGTAGGGTTGACTGTGGTAAAAAAATGCTAAACTGGTAACGCTAGTCTAGACAAGGTCAACAGGGCAGGCTACCCCTAACACCAAGATCGGTTGTCTTGTACAGGCTGTGCTCTGCTCCTCTGCCAGAGGACCGGAGGGAGGGCTGGAGGTCGGCGTGGTCCGTGCCAAAGGCTGACTGCCCCTCGGTCGGCTTTCCTCCTGCGTCTGCACACCTCTTTTTTTTTTTTCGGTTTCGAGGCCCCAGCTCTCTAGCTTGTTATAGAATGACATATACATAGTAAACTTTCACTATCTACACAACAAAGTTATGAAATAATTCAATATAGAATTCAATATAGATCTTTCTCTACACACAGGACCCCGAAAAGATCTGTCCACGCAAGCACAAAAAAAAAAGTTTTATAGTTCAGTAAACTTAACAGTCATGGGTGTCACTAACAAGGACTTTCTGAGACTTACATGTAGTACTTTTTCTTTTTTCTTTTTTTAACCTTCCTGTGAGATTCGCTCGTAGGCCAGCCGAGGTGTTCAACCGGTCACAGAGATTTCATGAATGATGCCGGTCAATAACAGCAAAGCTTGTCATGAAAAGAGATAGAGTGATGATGGACACTCCGCCGAGTTTGGAGCTGGAAGGGAGAGTATGCCATACTGCAAATCTTATCGTCCAGCCCGAGGCTACGAGCTGTGAGTTTTGACCCCGTGACTTTGACGGACCACAGAGCAAAATAATGCCACAGGCCATAGTAGCTGTACAGAGAAGCGTATGGAAACACCACATCGTTTTGGCTCGCGCGGGGGGAAAAAAAATAAATAAAAAAATCCACACAGACACAGATCCATTAATCTGTCGAAGTGAAGATGTGCTGTGAAGACGTACCTTGGTATTGATTGCACTGATGGAGCTCGAGGTGCACAGGGACACGAGAACAGAGTTAACAGAGTAAAAGGAATAAGAAATGGAGGAAGACGGGTGGAAAAGGCAGAATTTAAACATGGCCTCCAGCAAGCAGACTGTATCTGTCTATTTTAATTTGCTTTCCTAATTATCTGATTACTGCCTGTGCCCGTGGATTCATTCCCTTCTCTAAATATAGGCCCAGATTGTTCCAAAGCTCTGCTCACAAATTCTCTTTGATTGTTTGGTGGTGAAAACCTTCCACACAGTGAAGGGGCCTCACTGAAGGAGCCTCCTACTCAATAAAAAATGGGTTTCTCTGAGATGTTTTTTAAAGCATTTGTTAATATGCCCGGAAGGCAGAAGAGTTTTCATCTCCTGTCCCACTTGAAAAGGCCCTCATCAGACTTTCCAGATGTTTCCCTCTGCCCTTTGGTCCACTCGCTTTGTTGTCAACAAAACAGCTAAAGTTTTGTCTCATTAATTATTGTTTGCTCTCCGCCTTTGTGTTGATGTGCCTCAAATGCCATGTTTGGTGCCCGTGATAGGGAGCGGTGCTGTGCACTCCTCTGGGCTGCGGGGATGCTAACGCGGAGAGAAAGTTTAAAATAAATAAATAAATAAAGAGGGAAGGGGGCGGGAGGGAAGTGTCAGGGTGTGGTAGGAGAGGGAAACAAGGAGAGACAGTGGAAGAAAAAGAGGGGTATTAAGGATGCAACCTGCTGGTTATCAGGTTGAAGGTGACAGGGTGAGTGTATAAGTGGCAGCTGTGAATGCCTGTCAAGGAAAATTTGGGTCGACGGGCAGCCAATCTCCCCTGGACATCATTGTGGCCGTGAAAAAGGGGAAATCCACACAGCTTAGATTATACATATGTGTCAGATTCCTCTAAATGTTTGCCTGCGCGCATCGATTTCCTGTTCCTGCGGCTTGATTGATAAGCCGGGCACATTCATCTATTAGTTTTGGTCCTCCGAAGCAACTACTCAAGATGAAAGGGACAGAATGCTTTTGCAGCGAGAGTCTTGCATGTCTCTGTGTGTGTGTGTGTGTGTGTGTGTGTGTGTGTGTGTGTGTGTGTGTGTGTGTGTGTTCGTGTGGGTGTGGGTGTGTGTTTGTGCGCTCGGAGGCAGCTGCCTGTCTGCCATTGTCTAGACAGAATCATGTGCCTGCATACTGAGAGAGGAGGTGACATGCCGAAAGCTGCCCGTGTTGATAATTCTCCGCGACACTCATTTGCTGCGACAGAGACCTAAAAGTTAGTTGCAGCAGAACTTTGAAAAAAAAAAATAAATAAAAAAATTAAGCGGTTCAGGGATTTAAAGTGAAGATCAGCTTTTCAGCATAAAACACTCAACAAACTACACAAATGTAGCAGCAATGAGTTAAGGGGATTATGATTATAAGGCTCGCAAAGTATTCAATACAATACTATCAACTGTATTCATGCCCCACCGTGTCTTCTTTGGGTGTTTTCCACCATGGTTATTCCCTGTATATGAAGCCAGATACAGTAGAAATACTTTCAATGTTTCTGCATAAAAAGTCTGACACACTTTCCACTGCAACTTCTCAGTCCTCTGCATCTCCCTCTCCATCTCTAATGGAATCACCACACACACCATCCCCAATCAGCCCCCATAATGCCTTGCTGTCTGTATGCCCCGTGGTTATGGCTGTGCCACGCTATAATGGTTCCCCCCTTATCTGACACACAGTTATGCAAATATGAGGTTCCACCCGAATATCTGGTGACAGGAGTTTCTCTCGCTCGCTCCTTTTCCCCTGATTATGCGGTGATAGGCTCGCTCGGCCTGGAATAGACTGCTCGCGTATAATCGTGATTAGTCATATCTCGTGTTCGCAGTGATGTAAAACCCATCACTGCCTGGTCTTCATTGTTGTCGGGCGTGTTTCTGTTTGTGTGCGAGACATACTGATGGACAGCCGGAGACAGATGGAAAATCCTTTTCATGCCACTGGTTCAGATATTGTATGTAATATGCTATGTTTGCTGGTAATGCCTTGTTAAAGCTCAACAAGCAGTCAAACATTTCTTTATTCTCCAGCTGATCAACTTCTCACCCAGAAAACTGAGATCACGTCCAGCGAAGTGGTAATTAGTTAGACTGATAAGTCATCACCCTGAATGCATGGTTGAGCTATGCAGACTTTGCTTATTCATGCTTTGGTAAAACACGCTTACCCATAGCAAGACACAAAGACACACAGTCGGAGCTGTAAATATAGATTGTCATGGTAAAGAAAGCTTAGCCATCAGTCTCAACCTGTTACTCGGCAGACATTAACTCGCCTGACAGCGGCCAGCAGTCGGATTGTAAAATGCAGTGACTTGTCATCTCATGGAGAGTGACAGAGACCCAAATAAAATTAAAAACACAAATGCTCAGAAAAAGAAAAACTCACTCAGGATGTTGAAGCCTTCGACATCATTATGGCTAACTCACAGAAAGTGATATCACTAACGTCTAGATATGGTTACTGTAAATCACGTATACTCTTTCTGGCAACCCGATGAATCCAATAATAACCCTTCTTTTAGCTCCATCTGTCTCAGGACACTAAAAAACTGAACTACTGAGTCAGGTGGTAATTCTCAGAGGGTTTTGGCACTAATAAAAAAACACCTTTTCACATTGCACTTAGTTATTTGATCCAGTGTTTAAATACAAACATTGATAAGAGCAGCTTTAGAGTTTTTATAATACCTTACAACTAAAAATGTTGACACACCCTCACTAAGTGGTCGTAGTTTGTTAACCTTAATCTTACCGTAACTATGTTTAACTTGTAATGTGCAGCTATTGTAGGAATAGAAAACTTTAGGAACATTGGCAGAAAATGTTTGCAAACAGAATACAAGTTTGGCAGAAGTGTACAGATTCAACAATAGGTTATATCAGGTGAGAATATTGGAACAGTGAGAGCCATAGGCCCAATGAGGCACAAGGAGTGCATAGAGAGATCAACAGTATGTGTTAACCTGTTAATTTGGGCCGGCTCCAACTGGCTTTAGATGGTCCGGTAATTTGCTCACGTGACTTTAGTTGGTCAGGGGAAGCACTCATGGCTTGAGTCGGTCAGGTAATGGTGCCAGGCGAGGCTTGCTGACAGCAAGACCAAAGGATGTAGGTGAGAAGTACGTGAGAAGAAAAAGAACCAACCCCTTTCTCTCACACACACACACACACACACACACACACACACACACACACACACACTCCCTGCGCTCTCACACACACAAACTCCATCTCCCTGAGGGGTAGTGATCTGTGACTCCTCAATGTTCTGTGCACATCTGAGATGACAGCACACACAACACGGCCAGCGCTCCAGTCTGGGTTCCACATGATCACCCACAGCAGTACTGTACAGCAAACAAGATACAACCACACGGTGTACAGACAAGGAAACAGGCCAGGACTCTCACTGAATTCAACAGTGTCACACTCAGACTTGGCCACAAAGTGTGTACAAATACAATTCGTGGTTTGCGCTGGTCTGCTTTGGAGTCAGATGCAGGGACTTTGACTTATAGTACAGGAAAAATCCTTGCTTATCATTTTGCGTATTACTTTAATTCTTTGCAGGTGACTTTCAGTAACTTCCGCAAATAATTTTTAACCAACATTTGACCTTGTTACCATTATAAATGAATTGGAAATACAGTAAATGGACTTTCCTTCTAAAAAAGAAACATTTGTTCTCAGACACTTTGGTCTAAGAGATAAACTTGGTATGTTCACTGCGGTGATCAAGGGGATTCAGTTGCAGTGACTGAAAATAAAAATGCAGGAGTTGGATCTTGGATAAAAACGGTTATTTATCAGAGAAAATCCATGTCATTCTCAAAAGGCTCTGAGATCAATTTCTCATTGATCACAATTTTGACTTAGTCACCGTGATACTGATTACAATGCAAGAGAAACGCTGTGATGCTGAATGCCAACGGAGGTGTGGATTTACACTCCATTCTGGCTGATTATATGGAAGGTGTGAGAAAAGTTATTCTCCATAGATACGATCAAGGGTTTCATGAAACATGTGTTTCGTTTGCAATTCTAATGTGAGTCCAAGATGTAAATGTGTACATTTATATCTCTATAATTTAAAACCTGAGACATTTCCCCCCCTTATTATCAGCAGAGGAAGGAGCAGACCAGATTCAATTTGAGGAGAGGTAGTGGATCATGAAAGCATTTCACCATTTGGGAACAAATTTGATATCCGTCTGGAAGTCAGGACCCAGAACGGTAGTGTTGTCAGAAAAAGTAAAATGTTGCTTTATTTGCCATTCCAACTCCAATTTCACATCATTGCTCAAACTTTCTTGATCTTATCACTTTTTCTGACTTTTTCTTTAACTTTTGCTTCCACCTCCCATTCGCCACTTACCAGGAAATCCCCTTGGATTAAATTTCATTTTATGAAACTCAAACCAATTACACTTACAGAATCTTTTATTGTACAGTAGATTTACAGTGAATAAGGCTAAGGAAAAGGGCAAACTCTGAACTTATTTTATTTTCTCCTTTTATAAGATCAAGTTTTTGGCATCCCAATAGCCTCTGCAATACCATCCTGTTTATATTTTATTACTTTCTTCACTGCAGCTTTCTGCAAATAGTGCATGAATGAATTATATTGACAGGGGTCCGTTTCATCTCGGCCATCAATAATGGAATTGTGTTATTCGATGTCCGGCTTGCATGCTGATCATAATTGCTGCCAATGCATGCGCTGGCTGCAATACAGACACTATTGAATTTCCCCATGAAGTTTATCCAAATGGATTTTTTTTCCCCATATCCAGAAGTGAGGAGAATGAAACAAAATCTCCCATTCTTTCAGTGTCAGTTCGCTCACTTCTTTGTTTAATCTGTTGTCCCCAGCTTGAGCTGCAGAGTTGACTTTCCTTTTTTCTTATCCAGGCTTTTACCTCTCAACTTTCTTCCTCCATTTATGAAGAATCAGCTATTACACAGTGGCATTATAATTGCTACTCTCTCGGTTGTGCAGCTTTTGCCAAAGTTCTTTTGCTAAAAAGCCAACAATTAATAACTAAAAAACTACCTTTGACCCACAGATTGTCTAAACAATGTGAGCTGCTTGGGCATCATTTTTATTCGACAATTGTAGCATACTGGTGCAATTACAGACCCCCGCTTAGAATTAAAAGAAACAAGGGCCCCCTTATGCTCCTAAAGGCATGTCTTTGTTCTTTTATTCCATTGATATTTGCTCCAAGACTTTTTTGCTTTCCCACACAAAGTTACCTCCTTCTGTAGACTTGGAAGTTACCTCTGTGTTCTCTTAAGCAGCTTTTTCTTAGTACACCATTTCTTGATACAACAATCATACTTCATATTAAAGTCTGTATTTTGTACTTTATTTACTGTTAGAAATTGAAGCTTTATTATAGGAATATTCATCTTGCTGTTAGGTTTGTATGGAAGCTCACAAGCTAGACTACCTATCCTACACTCGGTAAGTGAAGGCGAGGTCACCAATGATTCCCACTATGTTCAGTTTTCTTCACGCTCACATATATTGCACAATTCAAGTAGTTCATATCAAAATTGTCAGTTGGAACAAAAAATTAAAGCCCAATGGAGAACACTAATGCTGTCACTGTAGAAAACTAAATAAAACTTCAATTTCGTCTTTTTAGTAATGACAATTTGACCAAACAAGTACAGTCAAAACAACAAACACTAAGGATGCTGATTTCTTACAAAAATTTCTGTTGTAATTTCAGGTCGGCTTTAACCACCTGCTTATTTGGTCTGTTTTAGCGGAGCTGTGTGGCTATTTTTTTTCCCCATTTTCAACCAGCATCTGCCCTTTAAAATCTTTTTACCTGCCTGCCTGCCTTCCCTCTGTCAAAACTTGAGAAAGCCATGGATGGCAAGAGTTGGAGTGAAGCATCAGGTTGGCACGACGCCTGGCAAACAGCGAGAGGGGAAGCGGAGAGAAGTACAGAGAAGCGAGCGAGAAGGGAGGAGGACAAGTGAAAAATGTGATAGCGATGAAGGTGCCGGGGGAGTCCGATGATGCAAAATGAAAGCAGAACAACAGGACGGAAAGCGAGGAAAGAAAGAAAGAGCAAGTGAGTAAGATGTGTTTAACTGCGGGAGTTTGTGTAGGAGTGATGGGAGACCCCGCGGGGCCCCGAGGTAATCTGCAGGTTTGTGCGCTCGCTCTCCAGGACCTCGCAGGTGTGCTGCAGCGGAGATGTCACAATTGTTGTTTTTTTCCCCACACACATCCAGATGAGCACACAGAGATGTAGAGGCACACAGAGTAGGAAAAAAACGTGGGCACAAAGTTCCACTGCAGACTGTAACCCTGCGGCCAGCTCCTCACCTTGTCATCTCAAAATGTACCTATTTCAATAAAAACAAGCAACCCCCTTTTTGTCTCTAGCTGTGCTGGCTGGCAATAATAATGAAATATCTTTCTGGCAGTGTCGTAAGCAGAAACCTGTAAACACCATCTCTCATTAAGATGAAGAATATGTCCTGTACAGGCAGCATGCGGCAGCCAAATGTCCTTGCATGTCTGTCTTCGTGCAGTTTAGACTATTTCATCAGATGCTGCTGCTGTGTGAACTGTCTGTCTGTCTGTGTTTTTGTTTACCCCCATAGTCAGACCCACTTCACTTGCAATCTCTTGCAAACTTAGTTGGAAAAGACATTTTTATATACATTCCTGCACTGTGATGGGTCCCCGTTTCCCCTCTTTCTCTTGTCTCTTTCCATTGCTCTGAGAGAGATGAAAAAACAATGAGATTTAATCATCCCATTCTCCTTTTGCAAACAATTAGATTATGGCTTTGTTTTCTTTCAATTTGATAAGGGAATCTGACACCGTTCTTGCCCGCAATACGCAGTCATACATTATGGAGACGGCGGAGCGTGCTTTTGTTAATAAGAATTGACAGGAGCTACTGCAGAAATAACAACAACAGACTTCTCCGGAGTCCCGGGCCCCACCCAGCACACTGCGCTTCAACGGACGCATACACATGCAGACACACCATCATCAATGCGCACCAGCAGTGGGACATTCACAAGACATCCTCATCAATTATGAAGGAGCTCTCAGTACCATCCATTACACCCAATCAGCTGGAGAAATCACTGTTTTACCACCATTAGCATTCCGCTATTCATTAAGAAACCACATGCACGCACGCAGAAAGCTGCACACACAACCGCACACGCAGAAATCTGCACACACATGCAGACAATGCGCCCGATAAGCCAGGATGAATATGGAGGAACTAAACAGTTCTCAGAATGCAAAAGAAACCAGTTTCAGTCCCTAGTTTATTCATGACCTGAATAGCATGCCTGCACAAACATGCCCCGACTAATGTTAATTAAGTAGAAAAGAGGCTCGTTAGAGAGGGAGGGAGAAAATGGATTAATCCAAGGGCGGCTGGAAGGAAACGTTCGATTGGATTTGGAAGTTATAAGAAAAACATTGGCAAACTTTCATGCTTCAAAGAACAGGCGAGTTTTGCAGAAACAAAAGGGGTAAAAATCAGACAACAGGAGGATTTGGTTTCAATAAACCACGGTGAGGAAAGCCAGATGAGCAACGCTCAGACAGCTCGCCACTGTATGTTTGGTGTGCTCTGAAGCAGCGGTTTCCAAATGAAGGGATCGGGATCTCCGGGAGGGGCTGCGAGACAGATCTGAGAGTCACAAGAAGATTTCTTCTACACAAAACGGAGATCATTTGATATAATTCCTTTTTTGGTGGGATACTGGGTAGTTTGTGGTCTCTAAAATGACCTTTGGTGGACCTGCTCAAGAATCAAAGACAGTAAACCTTTGACGTGGGGCCACATGCAGACATTGCTTTGATTTAAAGTGAGTAATGACAATAGCTACACTGAATTCATCATTTTGAGTCAGTGGCTTTTAATACACCGTCATGCTTATTTGTAACATGCTAAAATAGGACAACTGCAGAAGAACCATCAAGGCAGCAAACATCATTTATCAGCAGCTATCTAAAGTTTACTATCCATCTAGCATTATCCACCATAAACTACTGGTCATACCAGAGTAAATAAGGTTGTAACGGCCATGCTCAGTGAGTACTGAACTGAGAAATGTGTGTGTCTCGACATTTGAGAAACAGTGTGTGGCGTCATTTCTTATAAATTCAACCTTTTTCAGTTCAAAATGTACACAGTCTAAGGAAATGGTAGCCAAAAAGGTCGGGAACCACCACACTAACACAACAGCAAGATGGGATCCATGTGGAGGTCTGATAACATGTACACGGGTCGGATGACGGCTCTGTCTCTAACCATTTTCCACTGTCTAATCCAATCCCCTCCAAGGCATCGCCATCAGATACTTGCTTTTAACTCGGCTAGGAAGAGGGAAGATCAATTAAAGAGGTGAGATCGAGCTGAAGGTACAGCAGTGGGAGAAAAGATGAAAAGATATATCAGATGGGAGGGGGTCCGCTCTGCTGCTGTTCACGGAGAAGAATTGAAGGTCTGTCTACAGGTGCCAGTCAACTCCTTTGGCGAACTGTGGAGCTGCATTTTTGATGCGGCTGCATTCAGCTTCATTATGCATGCCATATTGAACCAAACCAATAGGTAATCAAGGTGAATCAAATATTCAGTGGGACACATTTCGCTGGAGGCCACGGGCCGTGCAGCGGGGACACATCAAAGCCAACACATTGTGAGTGTATGCGAGGCAAACATGAATTCAGAGGGCAATTGGATCAGTAGGTGTTCCCAGTCATGCTACACTGCGGAGCAAATGACGGTAATTTTAATTTTTTTTTTACAACTGTACTCCAAAAGTCTGAATCTGAAAACCTAGTTACAATTCAGTCTAACTATTGAGAGAGTCATTTCCCTTTTAGCAACTCTTTGCATCTCCTAGCAACAGGGGAAATATGTCGTTGTGTGGTTCTGTGCCAAGCCGGGGTTGTGTTTTCTGCCGGCGGTGCGGCTGTGAAGTCGGGTGTGCTTTCTTTCTTACTCCTGCCCGAGATCTGTAACACAGACGTCCACTGGCCGGACTAGTCAAGGAAAGTGTCTTTCTGCTAAATGAGTCTGTGTTGAAAAAAAAAAAGGGGGGGAAAAAAAAACAGCTGATGTCTATGAGCTGGAACATCTCTATCATCACTGCCTTTCTCTCTATCCGTCCCTTCTGTCTCTTTCCCTCCTCTAACTATGTCTCACTAGAGCACTTGCCCCTCACCCTCGGTTCTATCTCGATCCCCTTTATATCCTCTGTGGGAAATCAACCACATGCACGTAAACAAAGCCGCGCGCTCACACGCGCAGGTGCACACACACACACACACACACGACCATTTTGCAGCACTACGGGGCTGAAAGAAGCTTCTATCAGCACGGCTTTGTCTTTCAGGTGGTAATTAGCAGTCATTGTTGTTCTTCTGCTAATCAGAAATCTCACACACCAATGAGGGTCATTATCTCACCATCAGGAAGAAAGACCGGTCTAGCTCGGGGAAGATGCGGGGAGATTTGTGTGTATGTGTGTGTGTGTGTGTTATGTGTGTGTTATGTGATATGTATTATGATGGAGTTCACAGCCTTATCAAATAAAATGGCGAGATTGGATCTTTTTCAATCATTTGCATATAGAAGAGCTTAATATCAATTATGAGATGAAATTGTGTGATTGTTTCTTCCTCTGGCTAATTGCACCTTCAGACTCATAGACACATTATTCTGAAAAAGCTTTGAGGCGAGCTAGTGTGAACAAAGAAGTGCTGAAAACGGGGAAGTTCAAAGGGTTAAACAAAGCTGAATACAGTTAGAAGTGAAAAAGGGTATATAAATTATCCAGTGGCCTCCGACAGCCAAAGAGTACAGGCTTTCCGCATTGTATGAAATGCAAATTCAATCGTTCAGGCTACAATTTTGAAAAAGGAAATGTTGAAAATAAAGCTTAGACAATATCAGATGGGTAGGAGCAAAAAAAAAATAATTCCACACAGCAAAAAAAAAAAAAAAAAAAAAAAACTGTTTTGGCTGATTTTGAAGCTACTATGTAAGATGAACAGGCTGAAAGCAACACACGCACTGAAACAATTTTGCATGGATTGTCTTTCTTTTCTTCTTTAACAAACACAAATCAATGCCATCAGGATAATTAGACATAATTACATAAAACAGCATCCGTCCATAGTGGCTTTAAAGCGAGATTATGTAATTTAGCAACGGAGCAGGCTACAGCTACTAGGAGTACGGCGGAAAAACCTAAGAGTCCAAAAAAAAAAAAAAAAAGTTTCTGATACTCCAGATAAAATAAACTCAGCATTCAGAGGAAGGATTATAGGGGAAAAAAAGAAAGCGATCGACAGCCGCTCCTGAAGCCGACTGCAGCACACTGGCCGGACTACAGGAGGTGACCTGGGAGAATCACTAAGCTTTTCTATTAGACGCAAGAGGCGACACTTGGGTTTATTTTTGTTGGCCAACTGTTGTATGGAGTTTCAAACTGAGTATGTCTGTTGGGGTCCCAGAGGGGAGTTTTTTTTTTTTTTTTTAACGAGATAAGGACTCATTCATTGGTAGTTGAACTGTGTGTTTTGTATTGAGCACTGACTGTATGGTGGTGGTGGTGGGGGGGTCTTTGTGTTTGTTTTGTGTTTCTTGTTGTCTGCTGGTGCCTTTTGAAATACCTGGTTGTTAGTGATTGTTAAGGGGCCGTGTACTGAAAGACGTGGGTCCTTTCTGGGGTTGACTGGCACATAACCAAAAAAATATTCTCTTTGTCAGACTTGCACTCTGACTGGCACCACGGCTCCTAGTCGATCCGCTTCAATATGTGATAAACCCGCGTTGACAGTGTTCAGTGCTCGCTGACAGAAAGGGAAGACAAAAGTTCGGCACTCAAGCTTTAAAATCATGTTTACTGAAAATTTTCAACAAATTGTTAAACTAACATGACTTAAAGGTATTTTATTATACTCAGTGCATTCAATTACTACCTGTTAAACTAACACGACTTTGACATGCTTTGTTTATCAATTTGTTTAATAGTCCAACATTTACTGCTTTACATTTTTAAAGCAAATACAGCAATAAGCAGAAAAAACACATTTCTTGCACAATGTATCCTGTCTCGCTCGCCATTACACATTGGTAGTAGCTCACTGAGAGTCTTTAATACTGATCCTGCAGAGTGTGTTGCTTTCCAGCTCCATGACAACCTACTGGAGTGCTTTGAACACGTACTTGAGTTCAGGAAGTTGGCTAAGTTCCCACCTGTAAAGCTGAGACAGTGCATCCAAGTGTTAATTCAACCATCTACACAGGCATGTTGAAAAATACAATTATTAAAGACATTTGAACTCACCACTACCACAGAGCCTCTGGAGCTCCACTCAATATAAATGTAATGACACAATTGAGTGTGACTGTCATGAAGACTTCGGAGCATCACCCAAAGCAAAGCGGGAGTCCATCAACGCCCGTGGGCTGGAGGAACAAAAGATATCTATTTTAAAAAAAAAAAAAAAAAAAGAAAAAAAAATGTTAACATTGAAAAACATTGTATCACTTTAACAGCTGCTCTCCTCTGCTGTCACCTGAAATGAAACACTCATTTTTCCTCACACATCTCCAATTGATTGTGACTGACTGTTTGCCTTTACTTGTCCTGACTTGTAAAAACAGACGGGCGTAACAAAGCTAACCCACGTCCCTCTGGAGAGAAACAATTAGTATAAAACTGTTCCAAAAACTTCAAAAGCACATCTTTTGCACACATTTCATGAAACATTAACATTAAACAGATAAAGCTTTAAAATATACACGAGGGCTAATGTTGGCATGGCTAGTGAATGGTAACTATTATTCGCATTAACATTAACTAGATGTAGTTGCAGATAAACTGTAAACTGGGCACGGTAGAAATAATGTTACCCTCACCATGTAGAGAGCTCTGGAGGTCCACGATAAATCCTCTGACATGAGGGAGAAAATGGTGTAAAGTGTGTAACGTCCTTGGCTGTTGTTGAGCCTGTTCCCAGGAGGCTTTCCATTTTGAACCAGACATAACTTCTTTCATTCATCACAATATGATTGAGACTCGCAGGCTTTACATTCCTCAAGATTAAGAGGGTTCTACAAGATTGAAATAAATCCACAAGAGGAAAAAAAATGTGTACACTGACTGCATTGAACAATCAACCATTTCCATCACTTTAAGTCATACTGTACATACATGAGCCTGTTCTCACCACAATTTGCCACATCAAATAAAAACTGAATGCATGCAGTCTTTGCATGTCACTGATGCTTTGCTGTTCATCTAAAACCAAACACAGCTTTTTTGACAACTATCTAAATAAGCCAAATAATCAGGGATCTTGTTCATATTGACTCGCTAATACCAGCAAATTAGTTTTATGCAATAATAATGAGATATCTCAACTCTTTGATTGGTGGCTTTGAGTGTGTATATACACAGTATGTCAGATATTAAGAATACCAAACTCCAAGCCAAGGACACCTAAACTTCAGAGGACGACTACTCTGCAACTCTATAGAAACCCTGTACATCTTTATCAAGCGATTGTTTAACCGCCCCCCACCCCTCCACCCCCTGTGTTGATAACTTAGTTTAGACCAAACAATCTTGAGATGAAGGTTACTGTGGATGGACTGGCATTCTAGATTAGAAGAGGATAAATAAATAATGGACTCCGAATGAGGCAACAAATTATGCTCGCCTCCCAAATTTAAATCAATGGCGTGGGATCTATATCCGTGTCCTTGGAATGGCGTGGTTTTGGGAGCTGTGGGGCATGATGGGGCACAACAGATTGCTGACTGTCTTATGTGGTGCGCTGCCGGTCACTCCAGGGAGCTGGATGTCTGCTTTAATAGGATG
Source organism: Lateolabrax maculatus (assembly GCA_031216445.1). NCBI lineage: Eukaryota > Metazoa > Chordata > Actinopteri > Acropomatiformes > Lateolabracidae > Lateolabrax > Lateolabrax maculatus. The sequence goes on from CM062207.1 coordinate 7,940,935, forward strand.
GTCAAGGTCCCACACATGAACAGAAAGCCAATACGGGGACTCTGGATGCAGGGGTCAGAAGATCGTCTGGCATTATCCCTCCCTCGCTAATGTACTTTCTTTCGTGCTATGTTAAATGCTGAAGTATGCAATCTCGCCATTTCCATTAGTCGCATTTTCCTCACTCATTCCCTTGCACCTTGTTCGTTTTCTTCTGAGTACACCTGCCCACTCCTGTACGCGCTCCCTCGCTAGTCACAGAAGGCAGCCCATTGGGCGGCGGCATGCAGAGGTCGGCTCGGCCTCGCTTCTCATTCCACCTCTGGAGTGGATTACTAAATGGAAATGACCGCAGGGTTCGCAGGTCTACCCTGATCAGCTCACAGCTCCTTCCCTCTCTCTCCGGCTGTCTCAAACCCTCTCTCTTTCTAAAGGTGCTGAACCCTCACCGAGTCCCAAAGACCCTCATATACAGCTTGCCAGCTTCTGGTTGTTTGAATCCACCGGCTGTGGTAGTATAAATATTAGAATCATTCTCCTCCACTGCAGTGCACAAAGTGTACAGTGGAGAGACAGCATTTCTATGTGCAGAGATTAAACCTCAGGATTTATTTTTCATCTTAAAGGGCAACTCCAGAGATTTATTATTGGACCTCTATAGAGTTGGGGGACCAGCAAGAGACGGATTTAAAAAAGAATGGTCAAAAGCGATGCAGCAGAGAACATATATTCTTGATTTTAGTCACTATACTGAGTCAAGCTTCAACAGGACTGCATCCCACGTTCCACACTGTTTCAACACTTTGTAACACTGTCTTTATGTTCAAAATTACCCAGATGACATCACAAGGCAGATCAACCTGCAGAGTTTCACCTCCACAGCCACAGAAGACTATTATACAACTTTTTTTCACAGGCTGAGCAGTACTGCCTATCACGAGCAAGACCGACTTGTTTCCACGGTCGGAAAAACAACCAAGCCAATCAAAGCTTTGGAGGTGGGATTGAGAGTGGGGACGTTATGTTCCTGTGCCAGGGAAGTAAAAGGGGGAATTGTGTTGATTTTACACATGTGAACAGGTCTTGGGTAAAAGTTGTATAACACCTTTTGCGGCTCCAAAATCTAATAATAATTTCCTCAAGTGATGTCACTTAACTCAGCGTCGGCTGGAGCTGAAGACTACAAGTCCGAAAATGAAAAACATCTGGGAGTGCGGAGTTAGATAAAAGGGAGTTTGCCAGACAGCTGTAAAACGCTCCACATCTCTGCCCGAGGCTACATTAGACGCCACCAGCACAACACACCTGAATCTCCGACCAAACTGTTGATGGCCGCGTTGCATTGTGGGTAATGCAGGTTTGTAGTGTATGTACGTTTTGACGAGGAACGGGAACGACTGGAATAAAATAAATGTGAGTGTGTTTGTTAGTTTCAGGGTAACTGAATAAGTCGAAACTATCCCAACTATGCAAAACAGTTTGGGAATAGAAATATGCTCCAGTTACACCACTGTAAAGTTACCACCCACACAAATACTGTGTTATCACTGGGGTGACCTCCTCCATCTGGCAACATTCCTATTATTCCAATAATGGAAAAATATGAAAATGATCTACAGAGTTATTCCCCCACAATGTTTAATTGGAATGTTTAACATTCCCCCCTTTATTGGCTCAGTGGCGTCTCCCTCCTTCCCTCAACCGAAGGGGAAAAAAACTGATTGAGGTTTTAAAGACTCAATCCCAGTTGAATTGCAATTGCAGAGGCTTTTAATTAGATAAAGCTTGGCTGGTTTGAACATATACTTTACAGCCGTGTCAGGCTAAAAGGGTCCATGTGTCGTAAATATCACCCGAGACATTAATAGAATTGAGATTAGAGGGCAGAATGTGTGGATCAGCGTAAAAAGGCAGCCAGCAGTGGGACAACTTCATGCAGTGAGCTATTTATAGCTGCTAAAATGGACGGCTCCATTAATATAAGGCTTACCCTTTCTGGAAATGTAAATCACCGGGGCCATAGCTCGACGTGCATGTTATACAGCTGCAGTATGTCAGAGTTAACAGTACCGTCTCTCTGATTTACAGTGGTCTGGGATAAAGCAAAGAAGATTACTTCATTTCTGTGTGCTATCCTCACGGACATCTGGTGTGTTTTAAGTCAATATGGTATCTTAGCATTTTTTTTCTCTCTACCTCTAAAAATGACAAAGCATCTAAGATAAGGCATATATGGCTGCAAAGGATATATAGATTTTAATTGACTGTTGCAGAAAGCTAGTGCTTGTCAGCAGACCAGAATATAGATGTCTAAAGTGGTATTAGAGCCACGTTGAGACCTGTCACTCATCTGCTCGCTTTCATTTCTGCCCTTGATGTTTATATTATTCACAGACGGAGACAAAGCGAGCGAACGCCAAAGATGGAGGGAGACAGGGGGAGATCAGATCGCAGCCTCAGTGGACACTTCCACAAGGCCGAGGGTTGATCGATAACCTCCACATTTCAAAACTGCATCGGATTAAGGCCAACAAGTCTTGTTTTTAAAAACCACAGGCTCCGGGTGTATTTGAGAGGCATCTCACGTCGAATCAGAGGGCTCATGTCTGTTCTTTTGAAATAACTTGTCATTATTCCTCTCTTTCTCAGGCATATCAGCTCGCTGCTTTTCTCTCCAATCCCCTTTCGTTCTCTGTCGGTGTCATCGCTGTCTGTGTGAGCACTGCAAACAGCTCAGGTACTCTGCTACTGTACACCTCTGCATGCATGTACTGTGCTGTATGACTCAGAGCACACAGCTAACCAGTTGTGGAAGAAACCTTCAGACCTTTTTACTTAGGCGCTGAATATACAGTATTATCATCAAAATGGACTTCAAGGACCGTACTGTAGCTGTGTGTTTTCAAGGTCTAGCTCTTTAACTACAAATCATGTAGCCTTTATATATTTACTGACCATTTTAAAATACATGCTGTACAGATTTTTTGATGGATTTTGTGTGTTATTCTAGGCATCCGTTGGCTTCCTTTCATTTCTGTGAACACCAAGTCTGCATTGAATTTGGTCAAGGTTAAATCTATGACTTATAAATTGGTACTGCAGTTTAAATGCATGTTGATGAGCTGCCTGGAAAGTGTGAAAAATACATCCAAATTTCTGCAAACCGTTTGCAAAATTGTTAACTGTGATATAAAGAATAAGAGTAGTAAGTAATTTGCAGTGAATAGGTGAAAACAGCCAAAACCAACTGGTATGGTTCCTTGAGTATGAAAAGTAAAAGTGGAAATTATTCAAAATGGCCATTTGTAGAGAGCTCATCATTATATATATATATATATATATATATATATATATATATATATATATATATATATATATATATATATATATATATTACATTATTGGACAATTACTAATACTTCTTTTGTAATACAATTACTGCCACTTCATATACTATTAGTTTAATCTTTGACAATGCATCATATTTTATATGTTACTGTATATGCCACATTAAGTAGGTACACCTGTACAATAATTAATTGCAATTCAATACAAAAGGTTCTGCCATAAAATCTTCCTTTATGAAGCTTATAATGTTGAGTTTTTGTTGACACTGTCAGAGGTGTTAATTGAACTATATGTTTATTGTTGAGATTGTAGTTCGTTGTGGTGTTGTACAGGACTTCATTATAGGTGGAACTGGTTTTAAGTACTTTACTGTTTGGTAGTTTAGTCCAGTGGTTCCCAACCTACGGTTCAGACCCCTCCAAAGGGTCACAAGATAACTCTGAGGGGTTGTATAATGGTTAATGGAGTAGGAAAGAGGAAAAGACGAAATTCTGCTACATAGATTTGTATTTGTGTTTTGGACTTTTCTTTTTTTTAAATGAGATAATTCGACCTCTTTAGGCTTCAAACAATTATTTAAAATGTAACCATCTGAAAGGTTTAGAGGGGAACTGTGTCTCTGGCAGAACTGCTCACAACTTAAAGACAACTGAAACGAGACGGGGGCTCCAACTAGACACTGGGGTGTTGGTCACAAGTCAGAACGGCTGGGGACTGCTGTTTACTCTTTAACAATGAACTGTATTTCATAAGTATGTTATATTTTTTTAATGTACAATGTTAATCTGAAAAGTAACTAGTAACTCTACCGGTCAAAGTAAGGTGTGGAGTAAAAAGTACAATATTTCACTCTAATGTGTAGTGAAGAATAAAAGCATAAAATGAAAATGATAATAAGTAAACCACAAGTTCCCTTAAAATGTTACTGACGTGCAGTAATTGAGTAAATTAACTTAACTTATTTTCCACTGTGGCAGCCACACAAGCTGTTATATGGTCAATGTCGACGTATATAATGACTTTGCAGAGCTTTTCACTGAACTCTTTTACGCCATATGGTGACCTTCGTACACTGCAGGCCTCAGAGGGATGGCGAAAACGCTGGGTTACATAGAGGACAACAGAGGTAGATGTATGTACAGATGACAGTCCAAGGAAAGATGCAGAGGATATACAGATTGTGTAGCATCAGTGCAAGTACACACAGGAGACATGAAATTATAGTTTTGTGCAGAATTTTAAGGGACTATTATCCTCACTACTCTCAAGTGAGTAACAATGTGATTATAAAGGGAGATAGGCATTTAATGCCGCACAATATACACACAGTATATTCTCACACATCAGAACAAAGATGTGATACTGTACTGTATGTCTGCTGCTAGAGGAAGCTTGGAATAAAAAAAAGACTCTAAACAGGCAAATTAAGTAGGAACATATTCATTTCCACAAGTGCAATGAACATAGTAATATAACAAATATAGGCAAGGGAAGAAAACACATATTGCACAGTGCAAGCAAAGCCCTGATAAAAAAAAGGCTCACACCATATACGCACAAATGTGGTAGCTCTATGATTAGAATATAAGGACATGAAACAAAGGACAAGCAGCTGGTGTATGAGGCATAATGAAAATAAAATGTTAATATGAATTTTTCATGGAGGAACCTGTGTGACAATTGCCTACGTGTGCATTTTCCGACTGCTATACATTATTCAACAAGAATGTGTGACTTGAGACAGGGAGTTTATTCTTACATTTCACTTGAGAAGAAGAAGAATTTGATGAAATCTATGAATAAAATGATGATATAATTATATATAAATAAGTCAAAGATTGAAGAAGAAATCATTCTCACGTTGAATACCACAACTGGGCTTAAGTTGCTCTACGTGCTTCCAGGACTATATCTCTTAAATCTTGCAGATATGTTCATAGAACACAACAGAGTGTACAGAAGGAAATCCATCCAATGGAATATAAAATCCCTATATACTGAGCAGATTTACCTGATGCAAAAAGCACAAATGACTGTATTATATCAACCTGCAGAGAGCAAATGCAATATTAAAATAGAAATAAAACACAGATAAAGAGCTTTTAGCAACTGAACAGAAAAAAATCCAATCATGATGCATAATAAACCTGAAGGCAATGATGGTAATTATCATTAAACAACACCACTGATGTTTATCACTTGTTGGTTTGCCACAGTTCTATGATCATATAATGTTTCTTTTATTCTCATATTATAGCTTTTGGGAAAAAATAATAAGAAATTCCCCTCAATTTATCAACATTGCTTTTTTCTTTCTTTTTTTAAGTGACAATAAATGTTTTTTAAATAAATTTGGGAAATTCAAAAAGCTGAGATCTGTTCAGGACCATTAATTTTCAACCTGACAAAACCTAAACTCAGGACTTGTTTCTGTTCAGGTAGGGACCAGTTCTTTAAACTTTATATCTATATTTTATATCTGCTGCTGATTGAGCATGACTGTTGAACTTAATGGTGTTATATATGGATTTTTGATGGTATTTTGGTGGACTCTTAAATGACATATTTCATCTAATATATTTAGTTAAACAGTTTGTGTTAAACTACAGTCAAAGTGGGTATAGGGTGGTGAAAAATATACATCTGATAAACATTTGAGTGATAACCGCAAATATTAGATTCCTGAGTAACTACATACATACATACATACTCCATATTCTCAATCAAATCTGAACATTAACCATTAAGTCTCCTTTTGCAAATGATCACTTAGTCACTCTCTTTCAGGGCTGCAACATTTTATATTTTGAGGTGTTTTTACAAATTATAGCATGCAAATGTAAGCTACAGTTAGCTAATGTTGAGTATAAATGATTTTTTTTTTTTTTTGGGTGAAATAAAACACTGAACATGAAGTTGCAACTTGCACTTAAAAGTTGGCCAAACGCAATTTACTCATCATTAGAGATTCAACTGTTCAGTTATACAGCATGTTAAAGCATTTTGCTATGTTTATTAATATATTTAGACTGCACATTAAAATTACATTTGGTGGCAGCCAGTGCAAAGTTTAAAGTGGTACACTACAGATGGCATGCTTAAAAAAAATACACTGTTAGTTATCAATAGTTAATGGTTACAGTGAACAAAAAATGGTTTAAAAAAATAATTACAAATAAATAATTACACATGAGATTTCCCACCACCACCCCCAGCTAATATTGCATTTAATGTCTATGAAAACGGAGTGTATTAGCCACAGTTAAGGGTTGGTGGACCTTAACCCTAATATTTTCTTTTGCATTTGAGATGTCGGACCCTGCCACTAATAATAAAAAAATATAGGGAATGCTATTAAATATGTGCAACTAAATTACATAACTTTTGTGGCAAAATGCTTGTAAAAAAAACAACGTAATGTTGAACTATAGATTAGCTTCACTGTATAAGGGTTGAGATAAACACAATACTTTTCAGATGTAGTCACAACAGCCTTTTCAAAGTTGAAACTTAAAAGCATGAAGCAAGCAGTTCAGAGTATTATGGGAAACTTCTGGGGTTTGACAGCCGAACATATTTTTGTAACGTTCTCTGGGTTTAGAAGAGCGGCATATAAATCACGTTTTGTAGTGCTTGGGTCAGCGCCATGTCCAGCTGAGGTCTGTATGACCTCCACTGTCTCCTGCACCTGTTTTCCACATCCCCCTTGTGCATTGGCATCCCTTTATATATCCAAGTTCAAAAGCAGTCTTCAGACTATGCCCCCCCCGTCCCCCTTATAAAAGCAACTTACTTTGGCTCCATCTGCATTGTGCGGTCTTTCTCTGTCAGTCTACACATCTTTCTTTCTCTACTTAGCCCTGTTATGTTTGTCTTACCGCTCAAACTGACCGTTCTACGTACATCTCTTTAGTCCGACTTCTCTTCCTGTCAGTCATTGCTTTTGGCACTGCGGCCAGTCTTGCTCAGCACGGAGCTAAGTTCATTCAGCAGATTAGGCGGCATGATGCCCTCCCCGCCCAGAACAGGTCTCTTGCTGGTGGTGCTCTTACAGCCGCTCTGACGAGGAACTGGCAAAGCCATGGGCTGCGTGTGCCTGGTTGGGGACGGGGAGCGGAGCAGTTGAGGCTGGCAAGCATCCAGAGAGGTTCTCCTCCGTGGGACTTCTGGGAACTTGACCGTGTCGTTCTGTTTCGGGCAGTTGGCTATGGTGTTTGACTTCTGCTGGATAGCGGCATCCTTGGTGGGTCTCGGGTTGCCATCATCAGGAGGAATTATTCTGTCCGTCAGCTGTGGGCAAGCACGGCGCATAAAAATGAATTGGAATAGACTGAATTTGAGTAAACTACAGACTACACATTTTTCATGTCAGGAGAGTTCCTTTTACTCAAATTTACATAGCAAATTAAATAATTTAAATAAAGTGTTTGTAGATAAACATAACCTCCTTTATGAAGTAACCTCAACCCAGGTTCTTCCCATTGTGACAACTGATTTAAATCAAAATGTCATCTCGTACTTTACTGCAGAGATTCATACTTTTTTATTACACTTACACGGAACGAAAAGCTCCCCAACAGCTGAACCCAAAGAGTGATTAAAATATGTCCCTGCACATCAGACTTTGCATGAATACTGGCAGTTCAGTAAAAAAAAAAAATTCATATCATATATATGTAATCAAATTGAAATATTTTTTGATCTTGCTAGTGGCTCGGCGAGCTAAAATCATCGTGGTAACACCCTGGTTTTTAGCAGGTGTGATGTTTATGTTTCACCTGTTTGCTGGAATTGTGGTTGTGTGTCGCAATCTTCCGGCCGTCAGTCACAGCTCCCCCTCTGGCGGATTTCTGATCTGCAGCTTCTTCTGAGTTGACGCTCTTTGAACAGAGGTCCGAACCGTGCTGAAGACACACAGCCAACAGAGCAACAGCAGAAATTAGTAGTGCGGTAATAACAAACCTATTTGTGATGGCTATTCATCGTGGACAACAAAGATAGTCAATGAATCATTGCCTTTATTTTCTCTTTAAGATATGCATGTTTTGGATGGGAAGGGTAATAACACATAGACACACATCTCTACGTAGAAATGCACACAGTAGATTAGGGGAACATGAAGAATCCAGTACTGTTTCTTCATTTTTTATCCATAATTTCCACGAGGGCTCCTTCTTCGTGACTGAAAAGCAACTAGTACAAAGGAAAAAAGGTAAAGTTGGTCTAAAGATATAAACTGTTGTTTTTGGGTTGGACTTACACAAACATCCTTAAAAGTGAGGGAAAAGTCAAAGGGTGACGATCCTCTGTTCCATCGCAGCGGTCTGACTGTGTTCTGATCTCTGGCTAAACTTTTCTCTTTAACAATGTCTCTGTCTTTCATATCACTGTGGCCCCCAGACCTTTAGAACTGTCTCTCTTTAACAAATCCTTACTTCATCACTGCTAGGACCTGTCCTTGGACCTTTACACCCTCCCCCAGTCCTCCGACACTCACCACCACCATCCGTTCCACCTTGCTTCAAAATGAGGTCCTCCATCGCTAGTTGCCATGGAAACTGTCGGAGCACAATGCTCACTAACAGGTAAGAGAAAGGAAATCAAGAACACTGAAGTGCTCCCTGTCTACTTTCTCATCTACACTTTCTCTCTGCCCTTCCCACAAGTCCTGTGTCCTTCCCACGAGCGAGCCCCCCCCCCGTCCCCCCCACTGGAAGCTGACAATCCTGATATTTAGCGGATTTGGGAGGAGAATCCTAATATTTTTAGCCGGCTCCAGTCTGCTATAGATTTAGTTGTTGCCCAGCTAAGAGCTTCTCCAAAGAGCACAGAAAAGTCACTGAGCCCTCTGAAATAAACACCTTGAAACAACAGACAAAAATTGGCTTCCCTTTTAAATCAATCTCTCCCCGGCAGTGTTGCCCTTTTTACTTGCTAACCCAAACTAAGGCACTAAAAGGCTTTTACAGTAAGCACCTGTGATAAACAACACTGTGCTGCAGACGGGTTCCCATAAAGGAAGCCGAGCAGAGAGCTAATACTGATTAAATGTGCTGAGCCTACAATACAGAGCTGTGAAATCTCAAACTGCGGTTGGATATTTCAGTTTAGGGATGAGTGTGATGTTCAAGTTCTAGTCATTTACCTGGTAATGAGCAGAAAATAGACACATTTTTAGTCTAATGAGGAAACAAGACAGTTATTTCACTAAGCAAGTTAGGGATGAATGTGAGAGGGAAAAATAATGCAGAAATACGGCCGTGTTTGCTTTGCCTTGCATTATTTATGTCATATGTGCTGTGTCAGCGACTGACAGCGACAACACTTAACCGTATCTTGGGGCTAAGTACCACAATGTGATTGTTATGGTTGCCTTGACCTTATTCCCACAGCTTTTCCACATAAAATGATTTATATTATTGCTGAGTGACCTCGAAAACTTTACAGTTCTTTCCCTGTTTATGTATTTCATCTGCCTAACAGCACAATGGAAATGGATGATTGTGGGAAATATGATTTATCATTTCTCTTTGTTCTGAGATATAGATTGTAAAAGATGATTTATTCCGGTCGTAATCGAGTGTATTTTTCATCCAAATAAGGGAGGGATGTGTCCCCAATGAATATGTCACTTTCACTGATATTTCTGGGGTTGCAACAGAACAGTAAAGCGGTTAGAGAGAGGATACACATACTTCTCCTGCTCTCCCAAAGTCACCGCACGCTCTGCTCATTAAATCGCGTCTTCCTAGCTTTTGCACGAGTGCATTCCTCACCGTCGCACGTCATCTTACCTTCATCCTGATGATGTCCGCCACCCAGCTGACCTGCGCCTCCCTCTTCTCGCAGCAGAAATGCCTGAGGAGGCAAAGCTCAGTCACTGATTTCCACCTCGTTATTTTCACACTAACTTTAACCAGCTGACTGGATCTGGTGAGTCACCACACTGGACACACTTTTCAGGAGGACGGTTCATTGATCGCTATAAATAAATTGACGTGGCGATAGGTGGGCCGGCTGCCATTACAGATGATTACATGAATCTGCATGGGTAAAGTATCCCTTGGCAGCAGTGATTAGTGTTGTAAGTAACAATCTCGGATGATGGGTTAAATAATACCTGTCACACATATTCAGGTTTGCACAGTATTCTGTTTGGTCTCTGCTAATGTCATGTCAGTCATGTACTGTACTGTATGTTACTGTATGTGTGCTATTATTAAAGACCTCCGGGGGAAAATTGGTCAATGGTGAATTTGGGCTTTATAAATAGAATGGACTAAAACTGATGACATAGCAACAAAGGGACTCGTCAACCAATAAATATTCCATTTCTTGTTTCATTTTTTTCTTCTACTCGGCTCCTTTACAGGCCCACTATGACAATGCCAACATGCAGATGTTTAACAATGTATAACATTTACCATCTTCACTCCACACACGCACATAATCTGGACCAAAGTGGTGGAACGATCGCCGTCCCCTGAGCCTCTTTTCTAACATGGCTAAAAAGCCCAGCATCCTCTTTTACCTTTAAATTCTTTCTAGTGGTATAATTCCCTCAACAATTTTGTCAGAAATATTCCCATCCTATTCAGAAATGTCTTATTTAAATAAGAATGGGTTTATACTGATAGAGGCAATGCTACGAGAGTAGCCTGCTTTCATCAAGGAACTGCATTAGTCAACTCGGAAGGAAGCTCTTTAAGTGTGACCGCAGATCATGGTTTGGAAGGAAGCTACAAATAGAGATGGAATAAAAAAGAGGAAATCCTTGTCTATAATGTCTCACAAGTCGACCAGACAGCAGCCTCTCACCATGTGACCTTCACTAATTTTAGCTGCACTGACGGCCCCTCTGCTGACCCACTTGGATCATTACAAAGTGCTTTAGCTTCAACTTTTTAACTCTCCGCCACATGAGTATTTCTGTTCTGTAGCTGTATTAAGTGGAAAGGGTAAAAGTCACACTCATCAATTATTGAATTGGAGAATTTCTGCTCGGCACTCACCATTGTTGTTTATCAGTGTAGACTGTGAAGCCCCAGCTGTTAAACGAGAAGGGAACGGGTTAGTTTTTGGTTCGGCAAAACTGAAACTTACAATGTCCGGCACACCAACATCATTTGAAGACAAAGGTTATATACATGCTTTTGGGAAAGGACGCGTAGACCATTAAAGTGTCCAACTCCAGAAGAAGAGGAATATAAACTTGCTGAGAAAGTACTGTTAAAAGATAGCAGCGGGTCAAAACCTTTTCATCAAAATGCAAAGTGGAAAAACAAGTTCACTACAAATGCTAGGTGCTAAACAGTGGAATTAATTAGATTAATCAGTGCAGTTCCAGCGCTACATGTTTATGCATGGGCAGACCTCAATATGCTCTGGGCCAAAGAGTACACTACCGAAAGCACGTGCTGCTCACCTATGAGTCTGCTGGGAGAGATGCAGGAGATAATGACTCTGAAATTCCTATATTGCAATATGAACAGAGCCTGCTTTGTTAATTGATGGTCCTTCAAACTAAATAGAAACCATCTTCCCACACACAAGATTTTTGTATGCTTAAAAGGTGTATATACTGTATATTACACGTGTGTATGTGTGTTTCAGTGTGAATTAACCTGCACAGAGGCAGCATAAGGTGAAAAGACCACCTTCCTGGAGACTTCGCCTTCCATGAAACCCTTCACAGCTGTGGCTGAACAGGAGCCGAGAAGTGGGGGAAGAACAAAGCGGAAGAGGGGGCAGAGATAGAGAGCCCGCAGCCTGGAGCACCACTCCTGTGAGTTAAGGCAGCCGATCCAACCCCGCAGTAGGCCTCTCGCAGATAGACCTCTGCCTAATGAGGTACTGGAGCGCTGCCTCGCCTAACCCGCCATCACTGTGACTCGCCGTTCTCCTCAGCACTCTGTCTTTATTTCTTCATTCGCCGTATCACTTCTCCCACAGCCCACTCAACAGTATATCTGTGATACCACGCTGTATCATTCTTTCCCTCTGTCCCTCCTTCCCCACTCTCCCTTCATCTCCCACTCCCTCGCTCTTATCCAGTTTTTCTCCCCTGAAGGACGGCGTAATGCAGACAATCGCTTGCCGGACTCATTTTTCACGCTTCCCCAGACTCGAAAATTTCAACATGGGGAAAATTATGAGGAATTATAATTGCGTAATGTGAAATATAGGGTTTGGCTTCACAAAACTCTTCTTTTTGTTTGACCAACAAAACCTGCTGAGGGTTTGGCATGTGTCATAAATTATAATTATAGAAGATCATTAAAATAAAACAGTGGCAGCAATGTTTTCTATCCACAGAAGCAGAGTTTGATAATTTGTATTTGTTAAATTGCAGTTACATTTAATCAATATCATTACAGTGAAAAATAAGATGGGGTCAGGGTAACTCCTGGTGAGGAGAGAAAGAGCAATATATCTTTGGCGACAAATAGCTTCCACACAAACTGTTGCGCACATGCACGCAATTAAGGAAAAGTACACTCAAAACACAGTAGCAATGCTAAATAATCACTAGTTCATCTTAATAACTGAGAGGGGTGGATTTGCTAAGAGTGTGCAGCAGTTCTTTTGGCACTAATGAGTCACGTTTGACCACATTTATTATGCAGCCACATTACATTTTTGCACTGGAAAAATGACGGATAAGTTGCTTGGATTTATGCAATATTTATTGCACCAAAAAATGTGCAAGGAGGGAATATAAATGTATACAAATGACCACTAAAACTGGCTCGTAACTGCTGACTGACCGCTGTGGCAGAGGCAGTTGTGCCTGTGATTTAATGTCTGGGAGAAGCAGGTGTAAAATTTGTGGCACTGTTGTTTTATTGCCTGCTCACAGAGGGAGAGAGCGAGAGATTTGACAACTTCTTATCATCCACATTTCAGTAATATCTACATGACAATGAAAACCACTTGACTGATGGAAACAAAGAATATGGCAGCAAATGAATGAATGCACATAAATTGCACTTTATCGGAGCTCGCAAACACAAAATCACAAGTTATAAGAGTGATTTTATATTTTTCAAGTATTTCGCAGCTTATACCAGATGCAGAAGCAGTCAATCATATACTTATTTCAGATTGTTTTTCTCCATATACAGAGGTAATCTTTTTCAAAGGACAAACATTAACTTATTGTTTGACAACTTCTTTATATATATTGCTCAATAATGACCTTGGAAACAGCAGTTTTTTAATTGCTTCCATGAACGTATTTTTAGACACACTTTTTTAATATAACTTAAGAAGACCTTTTCATTTAGTCGCTGATCTTCGTGTTCAGCAGATGGCAGATTATTTACCAACTCTTTTATGGTCTTCAGGCAGTGGTATGAAGAGTGTGTTGAATGTTTGAAGTTTTTAGATTACTGTAAGTATACTGGTTTCTTTTTTTGGACTTCCTTCTGTGTCTTAAACAACCCAGCATCAGGTCTTAATGGTCAGCAGTGCATTCGAGTGAACGCCAACGTAGCTCTGGTCATTAATACCAACAGTATTAGGGAAAACTGAAAACTGTGACATGTAACTACATGGGACTTTCTTAGAAAATCTACCGCAGAGATTTTAATCCCTCCCTCATTCACAAACATTCATATTTAGGAAAAGACATTAGATAGTTATTGTGCATATTAGCGCTGTCTACCTGGTTGGAGGTTTGAGCTTTTTCTTCAGGCCCAGGTAACATTTCACAGAGCTGAGTTGGATCGCTCTCTCTGCTTTAGCTCCCTGCAAAGGAAAAAATAAAAAACGAAAAAACATTTAAATACTTTTCTTAAATGAAGGAAAGAAAAAAAAAACTTCATTTAACTCAACTTAATTACATGAACCACAGTGAAATAAAATACCAACAAACTATCTGTGCAGCCTTGCAACACGACAATCAATTTGAATCATTACCAGCAAATTTCTTCGTCCAAGCAACAAGGTACAAAGGACAAAGTAGAAAAGAACAAAGCGAAGAAAATCAAAGTTATAGCTTGCCTCTGACACCTACACATCCCAACCCAACACCCATTCCCTGTTTCATCCAACATAATTTGCGCTAAATACAGACCTGGCAATAATTGTAGAGGCCAAAGGATATCAATTACATTTTAGTAACACTTCTAATTTCCTTTGCATTTACTCAGTAATTAGCCACATTCTTCTGCAACCTGATATTTAGAAAAGCTTTCAGTGAGCCACCCTCCCCCCCCCCACACACACACAACACCACCCTTCACCATTTTCCCTCCCCCCACTACAGCCAGAATTACTGCACCTCCATCAATTATTAACACTTCTTCACACTCCTTTTACGAATCCCATGTTTCAACTGCAGAAATGTGCTGAAAAGAAAAGTCCTCCAGGGAACTCAGGCCTGCTGGTCCTCTCTGAAGCACACACTGTATTCTTTCATTTTCAAAAGAAAGTGGGAAGTCCGCCGCCATCAGTATGTTTTATTTTCCTACTTAATTCGAAGATTTGGAACACTGAGACGGACATGTCGCCAGGGAGATGAGAGTTTGGGCGGAGTTCGGTCTACTTGGTTGAAGTTATGTAGGCGCCATTCTAACACATTTTGGTTTTCTAAAGCAGTTCTATAACCTTTTAAATGCCCTCGGGATACAAGGCAAAAACCCATGCCGGCAAGTGTTTACTGTAGATGTGGCCGTAGATTAAGCCGAAAATAAAAAGCGCACTTACTTTGATATCTCTGTAGAGCAGCAGCTTCCCTGCACGTAGTACAACATATTTGTCCTGGAATTTGTGCCCCGACAGCAGTTTGGAGGATCCATCGCTGAACTTCAGATAGTCGCCTTTTATAATCTGCCTTTGGTCTGCTGTAAAACACAATCGATTAAAGAGAAATATTTTCTATCAGCCCAAAGTGGATGCACAAGTCTATCAACTGGCGTCTAAACAATTAGTCGGTTTAATCAATGTTTCCATCAACATCTGTTTTGATAATTGTTAATTAATTTGTTTTCTTCCCAGCTTTATATAATTGCAAATTGAAAAATCTTTGGACTAAAGTTTGGATAAAACAAGTCATTTGAAAACATCACTACTGGTACTGGAGACTTATAATGGGCATTTTCCATTATATTCTGACATTGTATACACCAGTGGTTCCCAGCCTTCTTTATCAGATACCCCCCCCCCCCAACTCAAGAACCCTTTCATCCACATTAGACACCACTTGTCATGTTCCACATTTGTTCATTTGAATTGATTTTAAACTGGATTTCGTTTAGCTCTATTGCTGTAATTAAATAAAAATGGATATCGTTAAAGGGCCTTTTGGTCACACAGTTGAACTAATGCAAGCAAATTTCTTTAATTTTCTATGTTGCCGTATACTGTATATGCCAGATGCAGAGATACCCCCTGGGGTATGAGTTGGTTAGGAATTACAGGTATGGATAAAAAAGTTTTTTTTTTTTGAATCAGTGTCAGTCCTACAATACACAATGACACGTAATAAAACAATTTACCATTTTTAAATTTTTAATGGTTTTGTTCCATTGACTGTATAATGTACCTTTCCCATCAGCCACTCTTTTGGCCCCTGAAAATTTCTTTATAACAAGAAAAGCAGAGCTAGGGCAGTCCAAGGTACTCCACTCCAGCACCTGCTCAAGGATCTTCTCGTTGTGGTGCAACGGTCGCTCTGTTGAAAAAAAAAAAAAGATGTCCGGTCAGAGGGGTCAAACAAAAATGGTCAAAAAAGGAAAAGACAAAGCCTTTACGTCTTCTGGTCTTAAATGAATTAAAAATGCATGACACAAAATCACAACCTCATATAAAATCCATGACTAATTCTAGTTAACCAAATAACAAAATTATGTTGTTCTCCCAATTTTCATCACAGAGCAGTTTTAAATTATCTCCAGCATATCAGGACCTGATTATAAAAACACACTCATGTGCAAAATAGACCTATTATCTCTTCCTAATTGGTGAACTGGGTACATGCTATCAGCCAAGAAAAAAAAGTAGATAATTTGTGTACCACCACCCCTGCTCTGATGCCTCCATCTCTACACTCCCCTGTTTTTCATAACCGAAGGAGGTAAAAAGGCACAATGGCATAACTTATTCATAACAGTGGGCTTATCTTCTCTCTGGAATCTCTGCAGACCTAGGCCATGGAATTAGTTCCTCATTTCCCAACAAATATTAGCTCCCCTTTTCTGCCTATTGTCCTCGATAACAGTGTTTATCTGTAGCTATCCTCCAAAATGGCTAATTAACGTACTTTCCCTCCCTTCTTTATGGTTTTATGAGCAAAACCTGTCACGCTACCGCCTTCAAAATAGCTTGACTGTTTACTCTTCCACAGACATATTGTCTTGGCATGGAAAATATGCTGAACCGTCAGCAAATATATTCAGTATTCAACACACCTTCATTTTAAGAAGAGGACGGCGTGTCCTCTGTAACTTTGTGAGGAGGAAAACAAACATAAGAGCGCAGTGTAAACTCCCAGTGAACTGATGAAAAGTGCACGGGGGCCGCCAGCTAAGCAACTTCGCGACAAAGCTCAACTTTGACTTCCCCCTGGTCGCCTCTTCCCGTGTTATGATCAAACGTGGGTGTGTGAGGTATGTGGCGCCATCAGTGCATATTAATGCAAGATGAGGCGGGTCAGTTCCCCAGGTCGATCATGCAAGGAGGATGAAGGTAATTTATGACATATGATGGTTAAGGTGATTAATTAATGTGCATATCATCAAACCGACGATACGTGGCTAATTTCTCAGTGTGCGTCCGTGTTCACGGACACTGGTTCATTACAGAGATAGCATAATCTTCTAATCACGAGGTCCGTGGATGAGAGGAAGTGCGATCTCTGTATATGCCCTGGATAAGAATAGCTATTTAAATGGTGATATGACGCATCAATCACTAATTGGATATAAACTGTGGATGACAGCAGAACGTTTAGAGCAAAGACTTCAGGTACAGGTACGTTGCGTGGTACCATCTAATGATGAGAAAATCTGCAAAATATTCAGTTTGGTTTGGTTAAAATTTCAGAAGTGCAAATGCAATAGTAATTTTTTCTATAATCCTTTGGAGTCTGGGTCATAGCTGATAGTAGTCAGTTATTCAATTCTGATATATAGTTAATTTAAATCAGACAAAGAGAGATACGTATAAAAAATATGAATTAACTGTCAGTAACATCATAAACAAATTGATATTAAGACAAAATACAGACTACATGGCAGAGGCAATCATTTTCAGAGAGATCAGCGTAAACAAAACTAATCACATTTGTCAGACCTTTGTGAGTGTAGCACTTCAATTTAAATGAAATAACTTCTTGACCCTTCAGTCTAACAAAAAAGAAGAATGTAGTATTTGTTACTGAAAATGCTCTTCTAGTTGATTAAAATAAAATGCATGTTTATTTTCTTCAAATGGATTCTAAGAAGTAATTAGTGAAAAGGTTTTTGTGTGAGAAAAACACGTTCAATTTCAATGTTGATTAAACTGCACCACAGTGCAGGAGAGTTCCTCTGGTTCAAATCGATTAAGGAGGCACCTGTGAAGGGTCTAAGGTTTAAGCATGAAAATTCTGAAATGTAAAATATATAACTACTGTATATACTATGAAGCAAAACTGAACCATAATTTAATTTGTTTTTGGTGCAACAAGCAAGCATTGTTGGAATTAAAAAACATTTTGTTCAGTTACATATCTCCAAATTCACGTTTTTAATTTGATGCCTTTATTTGAAAGCGACTGTGGAGAGTTGACAGGAAATTAGATGACAGAGACATGTATCCCAGACCGGACGTGAACCAGGGGACATTACAGTTAATTTACCCACGGGCCCCCAGGCACCCCTCTGAATGAACATTGTGCAGAAACTAGTTTAATGTGAACATTTTTGTGTGATTTGTTGATACAAAATGCTATAAAGTAGCAGCAGGTCTACTCAAAACATACTGTATTGGGCTAATGCAGCCACTGGGGTGACAACAGTCCCTATTACTCTGTGCACACACTTACCTAATTTTGACCACGACTCTGACTGGTTGAGATAATCATACATCTCTGTTTTCAAATGCTATTTTTCTAGGATGCTTTGTGATTTGTACAAGTATCATGAGGTGACTTTTTTTAACTGCGAAATCCTTGCGTACCTAACTCTCCATTCTCGATGACTTCATAGGTGGTCCAGGAGTCATCAACGTTAGAGGTGATGTTCCTCATGCTCAGTGCGGTTTCTGCAAGCTCGGCGGACCGCATGCTGGGAGAGACCTACCGCCAACACAACAAACAGATGAATACCAACCTAGGCAAACAACAAAACAAATAAAAAAGAAACAATCGAACAAAGTAAGCACATCCTGCACATAAAAGCCCAGATCAAAAGCTCTCTGGATCGATATCACTGCCTTCAACCATCTCTCCCTATGAAGAGCAATTCAGTATTTAACATGTAACACTAACTGCACAGATATCTGACTCCCAGCCATGTACACGGGGCAGTGATTAAATACTCGCTTCTTTGTCAAGTTATTAGGTGTACGTGAACAGGACTGAACAAAGCGAATGGGCTACTTTCCTCCACAGAGAGAAAGCGCAGTATTGAAGTCAAACTGTGGCGCTGAGTGCCTCTTTAACCCCATCCCTATTCTACTGCTGCCGCCAACCTGTGAAAGGAGTCCATAACCTACAGTGGCCTGCTTGCCTCGTAAAATGCAATTACTCACACAATTAAATCAGACGTTTCTTTGATTAGTTCGCTTTTGATTTATTTCAGCGGCTGTAATCCCATCAGGTTAAACCACGAATGTCTCGGCCCTATTCTATCAACCTCTCCACCTCTCATTCTACCCACCCTCAGCCCTCATCCCTCCTCCTGCTTCACCTGCCTCCATCCCAGACGCCTCCCCTCCCTCTTTCTTATTTCACCATACCACCGGGACCTATGGGAAAGCAGGCATAAACACAGACTCACGTGCTCACATGCCTGCTGAAAGTACAGGTGCACACATTAACACACACACACACACACACACACACACACACACACACACACACACACACACACGCATACCTTGATTAAACAGCAGTTCTCTGGCTCTCTCTTTTCCAGGTACACCTCGAAGATCAAGTCCCCAGCTGGAGAGAACTGGGGTGGAAGAAAGATAGGAAGGGAAAAAATAGAGTGAGACAGAGAGATCAGTTGAATTACAAAAACAATGCCGCTGGATTAATTGGGTTTTCTTCTAAATTCGTACTTCAGCGTGGCATGAATCTAAATGGAGAGAAATGAGAGAACCGGTTAGAGGATTTGTGGAAACCAAAGGTCGTTTTCTGAGCTGCAGGCAAACTGAAGCGTTAAAAACCGAGCTAAATAAAAGAGAACATGTGTGAAACAAACTTGCAAAGGTGGAAGTGTCGGGTGCATGTTTCACCTACACTAAAAACTGAAAAGCTCTCCTCAGGTGTTAACTTTAAGTGTGCTGTCAGTTTAAAAATATTTTGAAGATGCACTGACAAAAAGGATCTGGTTATTATGGAAATGGAAAAAAACGTAAAGCAAATTGGCAGAATGGACCCAGCAGAGTTGCCAAGAGAGAAAGTTCACTGCAACAGTCCTTTTTCAATATTGTATTAGTAAAAGACACAGAAAAGGAAATATTTTTATCCGATGTTAAAACCTTCACAAATTGATGCTTCTCTGTAAATCAAATCTCAATTTTCTAGAGTATAAGGACTTTGATTTAAGTGATCTACTGTTTGAACATTAATTTATGAACGCTACATAATCTTATCAATGAATACTAAACAAAATGTTTAATACACAATGAGTTCTTGAAGGTTCTAAGCCTTTGCGGCATTTAACCCTTAAAGTTAAACCATCAAAACCCTAATTTGCTTTCTTGTGGAGAGTTGGGTGAGAATTAGGTTAGGTGTAGGAGCTGTAATCCTCTCCATCCTGCATCCAATTAAAAAACACAAATTGTTTGGGTGGTAAATACCAGGAAAGTTAAGGGAGAGAGTCACAATGTAGAGAGGCAGGGTCATAGTTAAGGCACCAAATCCAGATTTCTGGCCGAGTGGTGGGGTAATCCATCTCCAACTAAGTGAGTACTAAAAGGTTTCTTTTCCCTTGGCTATCTGGAAATTACAGTTACTTTTCCTTTGTCATTTTAATGTGCAGGTGAACTGAAGGTCCATTATTGGCTTGAGCTGGGAGAACTATCGCATAATAAGAGGGATGAACCCACTTCTGACTCCCATGGCCCTAAAATGACATAGAAATTACAGTCATTCAAGCCAATGGAGCGAAAGCTGTAATTCTGAAAATGTCACACACAGATATGGGGCCATCCTGGTTTGCCAAGTACACTTTTCCTTCTTCCCCTTATGTGATGGGAGGAAGACCTGGCCCAATTTACAAACACAGCATTTGTCTTGTGAAAAA
Organism: Lateolabrax maculatus; assembly: GCA_031216445.1. NCBI lineage: Eukaryota > Metazoa > Chordata > Actinopteri > Acropomatiformes > Lateolabracidae > Lateolabrax > Lateolabrax maculatus. The sequence goes on from CM062207.1 coordinate 7,961,718, forward strand.
GAAAGACGGGAAATAAAGATGTTGACAACGTGCAGAAGAAGCGAACAAAGTGCACCAAAAAGAAATGGTAAATGGTGTTTAAGCTGATTGGAAGATTTTTTCAGCAACAAGTACGGAAAACAATAATGTTCTTTTCAAAATTAAGGCATTTCTAATCTTTACCAAAGTCATGCTCTCTCTGCACTCGCCTTGGCTGTAAATGCAAGTATCGATTTTTAGGTGCCACTTCTAACTTACAAGGCATGATATTGCCTTACACCTCATTATATCACTGATTTACTTACTCCCTCAGTCTAGCCATACTATCCACTTGCAGGGTGCAGGCCTCCTTGTCATTCTCTGCCTTTAAAAAGGAAACAGATGAGGTCAGAACCTTCACCCGCAGGGCCAGAGCCCTCTGAGACAAGCTTCCTGCAAATGTCAAAAGCGCACACTCTCTTGGTATTCAAGTGCAGACCCAAGAAGCATTTGTTCAGCAACATCCTACACCTTAAATTATGCCTGTACTCTCCTAGCTGCTTGGCAATGTCCATATCGCAGGCTGAATAGTTATAAATAGTTTTAAATGGACCAGGGTCTGAAATGTGCATTGTTTCTAAAAACTACTGAAGATGGATTGCTGTGGAATTTGATGTCCTTCTTGAGCTGAATTGTAAGAAATCTGGTGATCCTATAACTTTTCATCTAGCGCCATCATTGGATCAAAATCAAAATTTTTCCCCAATACATTGGTTTATGACCAAAAACTTGCAAAACCAGCTTCAGCTGTACTCAGTGGTTAGTGCTTATTAGTGCACGTCAACTCACTATCAGCTAACATTGAAGTGGTACCATTTTCAGAAAAAATATCTCTGACATTCCTGACTTTGTTAAGTAATTCATTTCTGAGGGACAAAATCTACAGGATGAATGTTGATGGTTTGAGACATTTTTCACACTGATCCAACACCATCTTCAGGATTGGCTGAAATTGAAATAAGATCAATGTTGAATTTTATTTATTTAATGCCCTCTTTCTAACAACCTAAACCTAAAAACCTACACTTTACATCATTCCAACAGTCTACTGAATAAAATGCCACAGTTAGTTCATATAAACCTGAGCCACATACCACTATAAATAAACTGCATGCATACATAGCCACCCCAAGTGCAGCCTTTAAACCAGAAGCGCTCGGGGCGGCCGCACAAAAAAGTTGAAAAAAGCTGGGTGCAGCGGTTTTAGTCTAGGTGGCTGCATGCTGCTGATACGTCTGTGGGTGGGAAATTATATTTTTACCAACTTGTTTTCACATTTCTTCAGGTTGAGAGCTACAGTACAAGAAAGCAGCTCCACATGGAATCGGTGAATTAAATGGACATTTCAAGTTACAACTTTCACTTCACTTAAACCCCAAAATTGGTGGTTACGTTGACTGGGGTCAACTGCTCTGGAGATTGTGTTCCTTGGCGCCTACGTACATCATTGTAAAGCCACGTCTAGCAGTGGCCCCTGCAATGAAGCCAGTGAGTGAAATGTTATCATAACTGATACAAAATGATGGTCCTACAAAAATAAGACCAAGAAAGTAAATCCTGTGTAAGAGGATATGATGAATGTAACATTTTAATATCTTTGCTTAAATGTTAAATCATCCTTAAAATAGGCTTACCCGTTATCTCAACAGAGAAATGTTTGCCATGCTGACTTGTAATTACACTAAATGATTGTTTTTAATGAAAAAACTAGTAACTTGCTATTTTTCCTCCACAGTTTTCCTAGGTTAAATCCCTCAAATTCGCGTCCATAACCAAAATGTTGTCCCAGTTTTCACCTCGGACAGCTTTATAATAGCACTGGCTTTCCACTGAGTAACCCTCCTGCCCCACAGCAGCCGACATGTTCTGAAAGCCTACGGACAAGGCGGAGAGAAATAAACAACTTATTTCAGATTTCAACAACAGCAGCGGCATGTCATTTAATTTTTTCCCCAGTTACCTGAACCAAATGTTTTTCTCGGCTGAGGCATCCGGGCAAAAACTACCTGCGGTAAAGGTTAACAGGAACAAAACCCTTTTTACTCAGCCGCCTGCCCCGGCCTCCTCCACCTTCCCCTTACCCCCCACCCCCCCCTTCATTTTTGCCAGAAAAACAGGAACTTGTTCAAATCAATCCCTGATTTGAGAGACCCTGACGCATGCAGGCAAATCAATACACACACACAAACAAACAGAACACCCCCGTTGGTGATTTCCATTTGGGTTCTGTGGGTCGACTTACTGTGGTGTCCTTCTTTTCGTTCCAGCGTGTGATGAAACTGTTCTCTCTCTCCATTTGTTGCACCCGGGCTTCATTGACCTGTTGGAAACATCACAAAAACACACAAAGACACACAAAGACACACAAAGACTCAGCCACTGAGAAACTTTCTGATCACATATAGCGCACTTGAGAAAAATTAAATGGCTTGATAGAATCATAAAACCATTTTTGAAGGTAATATTCATTTCAGCACTCAAATACAATACATGAGACTAAATTAAACCAGTAAAAATCATATCATATGCAAACTGCAGAATCGGGTCGTTCAGCCAACACTTTTAAAACTCATTTTGAAGAAAGAAGTTGGTTGGGAGTGTTTGACACAGCTCGGCGTCAAGTAAATAGTCTTTTCTTTCACAAAGCGCTGTGTGGGAAATGATATTTTTTATTCCAACTTTCTTTTTTTTTTTTTTTTCTTTTTTTTTACATCATTATCATTTTCAGGGAACAATTTGCTTTGTTAGAGTTATACGAATGGCAGAGAAGATTGGGGGAGAAAAAAAAAACCTCACAAACTCATCGTGTGTGTGTTTAGGCCTGATAATGGCCCCCGTCAACGACATCCAGCACAGAACTGGCGCTTTAATTAGCAAGATGTCTCACTCGTTTTATGTCACAGTGTGTGTATTCACTGCTATTGGGCTCATGATTGGTTGAGCTTAATGGCTATTTGTCATGCGAATGATGGCGTCCCGAACCGATTTGGACCGAATGCTCCTCCTTTAACGTCAGAACAAGAGGGATCCAGGCGTTCTGCTGGGAATTAGCAGTCGCTCTGTGCTGCGTATCCCGTAAGCCAGGCAGCTCTCCAAGGGTAACATTGATCCCACACCCCCGCCCATCCGCACGTCAGCAAAGTCAAGCCTATTGTGGAGATTTGGCAACAACAGTTCTGCTCCCCAGATGGTTGAAGTAAAAGAGTGTAAACAAAGTCATGCCTGCAGCTTGGTTTAGATATGCAATATGGTAATACATGAATGTTATAATTATTTTTCATCTGTCTTTGATTGGAGAGTCTTGCTAAGTTTAGCAGGCTGACTGCAACGGACTGCACGCACCTCACCTTTTCTTACAGTTGATATAAGGAGAAATATCTCATGGATGACTTAGTTTATAGAACAAAAGGGTATTTTTTTTTTATTATGGATGGTAGTTTTTTCATAACGACAATATGCTTTATTGAGAAAGAACCAGAAATCCTGCAGACCGCCGGTCGCTTGTATTCCCTTTATTCGGTAATGACGTTTGGGTCTGAGTCTGAAAGAAGTGGGCGTTTACCAGGCAGGTGGGGTCTAGTGAAAGACAATAGAGTTGCATTATGGGATATGTAGGATTAGGTGTTTTTGGAGCTTGACCCATTCTGTCAGAAAATCTCAATTTCTTCGGCATTAACTTTGAACGTGTCTCGTAAGTGGTAGTATATAAATACCAAATTGCTGTAGTTCACCTTCACCGCAGCTTTTACAATAAAAAGACTCCATCTATATGAAAAATCTATGGTTTTTACATGTTGTTGTTTTGTATAACATTAACGTGCATCACATGCATCTCATTACGCCTCAAGCAAAAGTGTCCTGAACAAGTTTCCTTTGTTTGTTTTTTTTTGTTCTAGGTGACCTGTTTTCAATATAATCTCTGTGTTTTCTGGAGATGTGTGTTGTGGTCATGTGGTCGTTCAGACCACAGTCTGCAAAGACTTTTGACTGTTGGTTATAACAGATGAGCAGAGTAACATCTAATTAACCAACTGGTTTGCCATGACTGGTAACTATGTGGGATTCAAGTAGATGGGATATTTGTTTAACTTTATGATAATATTTTTATTTATTATATACATTTTAAAAAATACATAAATTACATAGACGTGGAAGACCCATATCAACTCACCTATTTTTCAAATATCAGAAAAACAAATGCATAAAAAATTTCTGACTCACATTGAAGAGTGTAATATAGTTGCTGATCAGGTCATGGATGACGCTCGTTTCCTGCAGGGTTTGGCCCTGGGTCTGGAACAGGCAGGAGGAGAAGACAGAGGCCAGTTTCTTGCTCGGCATGTGGTTGAGGTGGGAACACTGCTGAATCCTGAATCGCAGAAAGACTTCATGGTTAGAAGATCAATCTCTCGTGCCCACACATACTATAGACTCAGACACAAACACATAAAAGTTTTAGGCATCATTCCAAATTCAGCAAAGAGCCAATTAAATCTTCTTCAAACAATCTATATCATTAACATAACGCTCATATATCACAGCCATCCACTGCAGGTTTCTAAGGGAACGACGTGTAATGTGAGCATCAGTGAATGAGACATCAAGACAGCAGAGTGTTTGTGTCTTAATTCAACTAGAGGTGGAAGAACTAACAGGTTTGCAGTGTGGGACTGCTGGAGGATAGGATCCAAGATCTGATTCTAGCTTTACCCTTTTTGGCTCCGCACCTTGTGTGTAATGCTGACACTGTGATTTGAACACAGTGTTTGTGTGTGTGTCTGCAGGTATTATTGTTTCATTCCATACCAGTTGACTAGGTGAAGGGTTCTTCTTGCATCCTGTAATTTGTCTCTAGAAATGTTTACACATAAAGCTGACTGTTCACAATATCCAAAAGTGTTGGACTGAAAAATCCTTAAAACAGTTTTTAAAAGACTGCATGAGAGTAAACCTGAAATATATGTTTGTTTGTTTTTTTAAAAAAAAAGGAAAAATCAACTTTTTGTTTTTCAATATTAAGTCACTTGATCTGTCTTACTTGCAAAATGCCAGCAACTAGCACAAATACTACGGGACTGATTCATCATTTTTAACCCAAGGACACTGTTGCTTCAGTGACAAAAACAAACAGCTTGTAATTTGGATCATTTGCAAACCATATCTCCTCCATATACAGTAGTATAGAGTATCTCTGACCAAAGCTGTAATCTGACTAGGAAGTATCCCACTTGATTGGTCAGAGGACGAAAACAAAACAAAATCACACACACAACAAAGGGGAGAGCGGGTCATTTAGAAGAGCAGAAGGGACAACAGGCTAATCAGGTGACAAATAGCAACACTAGGGCGCCTCAGAGAGCAGGACCTCTGAGTCTCCACACTTGCTACATCTGTGCTGCAGTGTGGCATCCGTGGAGCTACACCTGTTCCATCAGCCACAGTCCAATCAAAGACACGATGAAAACAGTGCGCCGCTCCGTCTCCGTGTCCGAGTTAGTGCAGTGAGGTTTCTACAAAAGTGTCCAGTGGCTACACTCATCAGGGCTGGCTGTGTACTGTATCACATTCATCCAACAAGCAGATGGAAGGATAAGACTAGTCATGTTGTGGTTAGGGACCTAATCCAAGTCATACAATGGATGTACTCAGATCCTTTACTAAAAGTACCAGTAAAACAACGTAAAAATGCTCCATTAAGAGTAAAAAGTCCTGAAATGACCTTTGGAGGAACTTCTAAAGACTCATAGATAGCTGAAACATGACAAGGCTCTGAGTAGATACTGAAGAGGACACAAGCAAAAGTGACTGGTAACCACGGGTTTAATCTTGAACAATGTGTTGTATTTTATAGGTTTATCTTGTCACTTTTATATAAAATCTTAGTAGTGACGTGCAAAGCTGTTGTTTTCAGTGTCCCGAATCAGGTCATTAAAAAGGTTTGTTCACTGATCGCTCAGGGCTCACGTTCACTGTGTGCTCACTGTTCCGCGACACGGGTGACGGAACTGCGGTTCGAAACTGGGAACGTTTGTATCTTGGATTCAGTCTTGGTTTCAGAACCGTTACACTTTAGTACAAGCTTTAAATGTCCGCAGTGGAATGCATATGCAGGCTTGTGTGTGTGTGTGTGTGTGTGTGTGTGTACCTGTAAAGATGTTGGAGCAGAGCATCGAGGGTTGACCTGTTTATCTTTGGCAAACTCTCTACGAAAGTGGAGTACTTCTTTACTCTCTGCCTCTTGTCCTTTTCATCTAGAAAAAACACACACAGATGAGAACTGCTGCAAATAGCAAATATAAGAAACTGAGACACGACCATGGACACACAAAGGAAATGAGGGTCTTACTGTACTATTTAAGTTATTTTTGAAGCAAACTTGAACCTTTTATGTATTTTTTTATCTGTAATGATGAAATTATATCTCTACTGTGCAAAAACCTTGAATACTGTAATGCTACAAAGTATAAACGGAGAGTATAACTAGAATATAATCATACCCCACATGTACTATGTGTCTACAGTATCTATACCTTTAACATTTGATTATTATTGCTTATTATCTCACTCCAATCTTGTGTTCCGACACCCACCTGACACCTCACTTACCCAGAGCTGACACCCAGTATGGATAGAGCTCCTTTGTCAGCAGTGCGTCCTCTGCCTGGTATAAGAAGCTCTTCAGGGTGTCTGTCACGTCTTCCAGCTTGTGCTCTTTCTCCCTCAGCTTCACGTTACGGGCGTCCCGGGTAAACTCCTCCAGGAGCAGGGCCACTCGACCAGGGTCCCCCGGCCTCTGGTAGACCCCCTCCTGGCACAAACCTGGTTAGAGAGGGACAGATGGATGATTAAATGAATAAACTGACTGGTTCCTACACGCAGGAGTGATTCTAGAAATTGCTTGGCTCATTACTTTTTGTCTTCTGCACATTTTTGTCATATAGTCACTGTCTGATGATGAATACCCTCTGATGTGTAGTGTCTGCAAATGACAGTACATATATTTCTATATAACTAAATACAATTATAGGTCAATAACCAACCTTATGGAGGCTAGGTTGTGCGATTTAACGTTACATAAGCACATTTGAATCTAAACTGCAGGTAGAATAAAATTGTCCCTGCAAGGTATATTAACCTTCTGTACCACTTTACAGTTTCAGTCAAAGTTAACTTTTATGCCAATCCCTCATTATATTGCAGACTACTTATAATGGTACTGTATAATTATCCTTTTGCATTTATCATGCATTGATAAAACAACAGGCACCAGGTTATATACACTTTGTGCGTGTTTATATTTTGCAAATTAATTTGGATTAATCAATCCTGCAGTAATAGTTGGACTACATGTTCTACAATACTAAAAGTACAGTAAAAAAGGCAGATTGGATAATGTCACAGCATTATGCTGGACAACATTAGAAAGCATGGAAATTTCAGCACGACGCAGCATACTGGATGAATCAGCTCCTCAAGGGGGAAATCATAATATTCAGTCAGTCATATTCAGTCATGCAGAATTTCAAACTTTTAAAACTTTTCACATCAGTAAATGTAATGTAACTCACCATATTGAGTGACAAAAGCAATACAACTATCAACTATGATAGGGACACCATTTTTAGTCAGCTGCTGGTTGCTGAGCGCCTTGCCATCTGTGCCAGCAGCCAGTGTGATGGCACAGTGCCACAGTGCAAAGTCCATCTTGTTGAAGCCATGGATGTAAACTGTCCTATTAAAAGACAGAAGGTAGAACACCAAGTCATTATTAATGAAGTACACGTGATAAAATATCCAGTAACAGTATGGTGTTTCATATTCTAACACCAAAAGTTGTTCATGTATTTGGAAAAGCACTGCAAAGTCATTAGATAAACAACCAACAAGATTAAAGCAATCCAAAAGCGCTTCTCCAGAATACAGATCTAAAAAACAAGCGCCAGTTTCCCACGAGGTTTGATCAAAAAACACACAAACGAAGAGCAATTAACGGAGTAAACACAAAGTCTCGTTGCATTACTATAAAAGGGAGCCCAAAAACTGTTGGCTCGTGTTACGTGCCGTCTCACCTCGTCTCTATAACTGAAGCAGACAGTCTAGCGAGGCTTTAATTACCTCGGATGGTTACAGTAGGTAAAGTGCATTCGGACTAACAAGACAAAGGGAAAATCAAAGCTAACAGTGTTGCATAATGCATAGTGTTGCTGCACAAATACGTTGCCAATTAGCACAGACTGACATACCTTCTGCCCTCCACCATCAGCAGGACTTGGATCTTGTCCTCACCCTCCGTATGTGTGGAGACAGCTGGGGGGAAAAGGGCAACAAGTTGTAGGAGGAAATCCACGCTTCAAAAGTGTGTACACTCAAAGAACAACCAGTTCTGCTCTAATGCAGAGTAATGTGTTGGCTACAGTTTAGGTTTGACATTTGCAGTTGTTTCATCTCTGTTAAAAGCATGAGCTTGAAACTTGTCAGTGCATTCACTACCTGTCACTGAAATGTCACCTCCTCTTAAGTATTCATTTACGTTTTTTTGGTCAATCATGGCAAATACTACACTGCACAATACGTCTAGACATGTCTGACTAGTCTTTAAAAATGTAAAGGAAAGTGAGGGAACAGTACAGCAGTGGAAAATGCCAAAAGCATCCAACTGGAGTTAACAGAATTTCCTTGTTGTGATGGGAAAATGGATATAATGTGCCACTCACTTACCTAAGGTGGTTTAAGCAAGATAGGGGAGTGGGGCATAAACACTAGTGTCAGCAGCCATCAAGCTTTACATAAAGTTGGTCTAAATGCAACCAATTAAGATTGCACTGAGTGTAGTCTTTAACGCACTGCAAGTAAAAAAAACAAACAAAAAACAGAGTTCCTGCCATTCTTCATCTATACAAACGAATCCTTTTTTTAAAAACAGTGCAAGGATACAGAAAAACTATGCTGAGGGACTCAAAAGCTCTTCCATAATCTCTTTTGTGAGTTCAAACAGCCGCTTGGATCATGACAACAACCGCACACACAACGGGAAAAGTACAAAAAAGATATGAGGCTCTGCAGTTGAGTCACAAATCTCCTAGCAACAACATCTGGCACTTTCATTATACTCAATTTCCCACTAGCTGTGCTAAAAAAAAGTGTCTGTGTGTGTGTGTACACACACACACACACACACACACACACACACACACACACACACACACACACACACACACACACATACATACATACATACATAGACTTTACCAAAATAAACTGCTGGCTCTTGATGATTGTTATCTACCTACCTGTACAATGAGTAATTAGTAAATAATGCAAAATGTTGTCAAAGTGTGCACAAACGCCTCATGCTCTTCTTCCAGGGTTATCTACTGAAGATTTAAAAGCAGTCTACGTATTATTTCAACATTTTGGGAAATACGCTTATTCGCTGTCTTGCCAAGAGTCAGATGAGAAGCTCGATATCACTCTAATGTCTGTGTGTGATGATATAATGTATTCATTAGTTAGTTTTACGGGAGCTTTTTTTTCCCTATGTACTGTACATATATCTTAAACAGATCATTTTCCAATCATTACATCACAAAAAAAGAGTAACTACTTTTTTCTATTTCCTCTACAAAATATACAATCTCTGCATCGGCTTCTTTCGTAAACACACTTATCTGCAACAACAGGAAATTTAATTTAATTGTTGGCAAGAGAACGACTGGTAAAGATATTACATATAACAGTCTTATTTTGGCAAACAAGTCCTTTGTATTAGCCTTTGTATGTTGAGCTAAACAGCAATCAAAATCAATCCCAAAAAGTCTCTCTTTTTTATTTTCTCCGGCATATTTTCAAGGGCACAGTATTTCATTCTGATCCAAACAACAGGAGAAGAAAGCAGAGAACTTCACAGATTCATATTGACTTGAGAGAGGTTTATTAGTAGTGTTATCAGGTAAATGCAAAACACTTGTCATCGTTGTTTGAACAAACACACTGCAATCCTCTTTTATCCATATTCCAGCTCAGTGGGAAATTTTTTATTACTTAATATGTTTGTGTGATAAGGAACTAAGTCTGTGGCCTTGTTCTCCAGAATTATTACCGGCCTGTCCTCTAAGAGATTTCATTATGTTTTTTCCCTATAAAAATCAGGGTGATTTAGGGTTCTCATGCACATTTTCAGTGGGAGCATTAAGTGCTGTTTATTTTGGCGGGCATTAGACGACACAATCATAATATTACAAGCCCTGTTGCCCACATTTGCAGTGTTTGACTCCCAGCTGTAGTTCCTCTGGATGGGACCGAATTTCCAATGAACACAACTGGCTGTGTTCACGGATGGGAAGCAGTTGAGAAATCGCATGGTTTTTTTTGCAGGGATAGCAACTCCCACAGGTTGGGATGGCAGTTAAAGATAATGTGATACCCTATGAAAACCAAAGCCCGACCGGGTCCTGGATTTTTGAGGCCGATACTGATACTGATATAACCGTCTATATACAATCTGTTGGTGGAAATTTGTTTTTCAACATAAATAAACATTTCTGAAAAGGATACTTTAAATTTGTTATTACAGAATTGTGACCAGGATATGTGTGAACGGGACATTTTACATGTATATCATACATGATTTTAACTGTTGTCGGCCATGGTAATGGCTTCAAAACTGAGGCTACTGTACTTGATGTTTAAAACATTTAATAGGGTTACAGTTTTTCGGTTAGTGTCAAGTTAACTTCCAAATGAACATTGAATCGTCACTAACAGTTCTTGCTCTTTCTGAACATGCTAGCTGTGATTACTTGAAGTCTTAAAAACATTATTTAAAATAAATCTAATTTTGTTTTAAACAAACCTGTGTGGACACACTGAAAATTGACTACTCAATATGCTGGACTGCAGTCCTGTGCTGATGCCTATCTTAATTTTTAGATGACTGAGCAGAGTAATGGATTAACAATTTTTTTCTTTTATTTAGCCACAGCCTTAAGAGAAATCCACTGAGAAAATTGCACTGAAGGAGATCAAAGTTAATGTTCTTATCTTGTTTGAAAACCATTCATTTCAGAAAGTGGTGGGAAGGCTGATTTGTGCACTGTGACAGGTTAATGATTATCCAACTGTATCTGTCATTTTCCCCTTATTTTACTTTGATTGTGGTTATTTGTTTAGCAGACATCATGGCACAAGACATCACAAAAAGATCAATCCTCTCTCAAGTACACAGCTGAGCCCCCGGGAAGCCATTTTGAGAGGTAGTGCACTCTTTTTTTGGGTTTGTTTTTAACTTGTCAATTTATTCATTTTTGTAGCACAAACAAAGTTGCCAAGAAGAATGAATACTGATAAATTGACAAAGATCAATAAAAGAACAATAAGCAAAAAACTGTTCTAGTCACAGGGATGAGACAAACAATAAATGAATAAAAGCCAAAGATTAGAGCTTTCACTTTATCTGCAGTAAGAAAACCCTTTAGTGAGTTTTGAGAAAAGGTTTACAAAAGTATCGCCTGCCTGAGGTCGGAAAAACCAGGAACAGACTAGCAATGAACCCCCTGATGCCGTTTGAAGTGCTGCATATTGGAAACATGTAGTGATTTTAATTGAAAAGTGTATTTATTAAATCCCTCGCTGCTACACGGGCGCACCTTTCATGTGGTGGTGTCACTGCAGAGAAAATAACAGTTAATCCCATGTCACAGACTGTGATTCCTAAAGGGATCCTTTCAATGCTCCAGAACCTCCCATCCCCTGACAAAACGCAGTCCCTTCTGGCCCTAACGGCTCCTCGGCTGTGACAAATATGCTTTGAGAAAGCCGGGAATGAAAATGAGCCCTGCTGCAGTTCTTTACCCCGCCCAGGGTGAGAAGATGGGGCGGCACTTTGCGCGATTTGATCCACGTGGAGCTGTAAAGATCCACTGATTCCCCCCTCCTTTTGTTCGCACAGCACACTGCCGCAATCAATCAATCTGCCAAAGTAGGCGCATCCCTGTGACGATCCTTTAAATAACTGGTGTTTGCCAGTAATGTGGAAGCATTGGCGGAATTGATGTTAGTGGGCAGTGGAGAGAATGCTATGACACCATCACACTGATTTTTATTATGCTGAAATCAATCATGACTCTGAATTCATGTGACAAAACAGCTCACGGAAATCTAAATCCCATTTTAGCGGACGCTCTCTTCCCGACGCATCACGTAACATTGACCTTTATTGACCTCATATGAACAAAACGACTTCTCATATACAAGTCTGTGGCATCTTCTCACTCTCCTCCAGTCCCCTTTTTATTAATGCAAGTCTAAGCTAGCCAATTAGAGCAGAGATGTGTAATGGTGTGAGAAGCTGAAATGTCTTCTGACACCAGTTGCTTGCGTGCATCCTCTGACATCATTAAAGAGTTATAAATGCATGTGGCAGGAGGGTGTTACGGATTGGTAGCTTTTTGGGAAATTACACAGTATATCAAAGTAGTGAAAGTGAATTTTAAAAGCCAGAAATCTCGGCTTATTCATCACGAAGTTATTGCAATTGACCAATGACACCATCAACCATAAACAGATATGATCACTTCAGGCTGTGAGATTTTAAAAATGGATTTATTGTCTATTAAAAGCTCCACTGGAGATATTTATGAGATAAATGTAATAACCAAAAATTAGTTTAAGTTTTAAAGGGGTTTAAGGTGTTTCCTCTATGTATATATTACTCAAAGTATCGCATTAGCCTGAATATAGATATTTTTTCTGAATATTACATACTATGTATATTCGTGGACTAGACATTCGGGCTAGCGGGTTTCTTCATATCTGTTTATAGTGTTTTTTAGAGTTAGTTAGCCCTTGAAGCTTGCAGGAAGCCCTTACCTACGGGGGATTTTGATGACTCATGTAACGTGTGTTGCTGCTGTGGAGGAGGAGGAAATAAATTCCTAAATATAACGAGTGAGAAACAGTGGAAAGCGTCTCTCGAGCTATTTTCCGCAGACACAAACAAGGAGCAGAGTCATGTGTCAAGCAGCCAAGAATTACTGCTGTTACAGAAAGTCACGATAAAGGGAAAAGACGCAAAGAAAAAAAGCCGATTGCAAGAGCCTGACAGAAGAGTCTGCGACTGGGAAATTAGCTGCACGTTACACGAATGTGGGATTTATGTTGTCTTTTAATGGTTAATGGTTTCATGTTTCACTTTTTACAAGAGAAAGAGCAAAGCCTCGAGGATGAGGACTATGTCATCCTTGGACTAATCAACAGGACTAGTCTGTTAGTATTTTTCCAAAAAAAGGTGCTAAAAGACAGGACGGTCTTATATCTGGGACAATATAGTAAATCTGCTTTTGCACAAGTTTAACTCTGGTAAACTTTGACCCTTTGCAAACCATCTCGACAGTGCTGACCGTGGCCACTTGGGGAGAGAAAGCTTTATATTGTTATATAAGCTGTGTCAAACCATCCAATTTTACAAGGAATGTTATTTAACTGTGCTTGCTTATAATCTAGTTAAGCTCCAAGACTGCAAGTAGTCACTCTGTCGCCAACCTCCCAGCACTGAGACATGGTGAGAAATAGAAAAACAATAATGCAAATAAGCAGCATGACTTACTGAGCTCCTGTAGCTGTTTGAGCTGAAGGACTTCCTCCTCTGCCTCCGTGTCTCCTGGGCTGAAGTGCAGGGCAGAGCCTTCCAGCACAAACCAGCCCACCCTCCAGTGGTACAGGTCATGGCCTTCTTTGTAGTGCAGCCTGCCAATCAGCTCGCCATCTTTCTGCACCAGTCCCTCGACTTTAGACGGAACGAAGCACTGTCACACACATAAACAAACAGAGCACAGGCTTATGAATTAAGAACTTTCACATTAAACAGTGTGAAACTTTTTCACTGTGGCTTGTCACAACACAGAGCAGGTGCAGCCTTCTTGTGCGGATAAACCTTTGCTTAGTTTCTGCTCCCCGGCTGAATTATTTTCCAAGTACATTTCCCTCCCTTCTGCTCGGCTCTGTCTGGCCATTGTTCTGTGATTCAAACTGAAATACGGAGGTGTGGAAGGTCGATGGTACAGATGGAGAGACATACAGTGCCCTCCATAATGTTTGGGATGGAGAAACATTTTTTAAAAAGTTGCTTCTATACTCCACAGTTTTAGATTTTTAATCAAACAATTCACATGTGGTTAAAGCTTCCATCTCCAATTTTATGATAGGGCCTTTTTAGACCTTTTTGGTATTACCATGTAGACACTTTGGTGTGTGTTTTTGATGTTCAACATAAGAAACAGAGTTAAGGAAACCATTATACGGCTGAGGAAAAAGAAGACAACAGTAAGGGTCAGTGGACAAACCTTAGGCTTACCATAACCAACTGGTTGGAACATTATAAAGAAGAAGGAGAAAACTGGTGAGTTTAGCAACCGTGACTGGCAGACAAAGGAAGACCACCTGCTGGAAGAAGTATTCTCACCATAATTAAGCAAAATCCCATACTCAGGAGGCGGGTGTGGATTTGTCAATGGCCCCCGGTCCGCAGAAGACTTCATGAACAGAAAAACAGAAGCTACACTGCAAGATGCAAACCTCTAGTTTGCCACAAAAACAGGATGACCAGAAAACAGTTTTGTAGAAAGAAACACTTGAAAGAGCCTGCAGAGTTCTGGTCCTGCAGACAGATGAGACCAGGATCTAGAGTGGAGGCAAATAGGAAACGCCCAAGATCCTATGAGTACCACCTCATCTGTAAAACATGATGGTAGGGCTGTTATGGCCTGGGCCTGTATGGCTGCCACAGCTACTGGCTCACTCTTCTTCACTGACTGCTGATGCCAGTGGCGCAAAGACTTTTGAGGTGTATAGAAACATCTTATCAGCTCAAGTTCGGGAAAATGCCTTCAAACTCACTGGATGGCATTTCATCCTCTAGTAAGACAATGACCGCAAACATACTGCTAAAGCAACAAAAAAAAAAAAAAAAAAAAAAGAGTTTCATGAAAAAAAAAAAACTTTGTCCCAAACATAACGGTGGACACTGTATGGGCTAATGCAGCTATACCTCCCACTATCTATGACAGGGTTGCCTGGGATTACAGAGATAAAAAAATGGAATAGGGGACGTATTTATGTAGGATGTTATTACAAGATCCTGTCAGCATGTGTGGGAAGAGATAGTAAGACCACCTGTCTTATTGAAAGGAGCACAGGCAGCACAGGGCTCACTAAGGAGAATGTGTGCATCTGTATGTGTTGCAAAGTAGCAACACACAAGTAGTAGTGGGTAGAATGAAAAAGTAGGGTATGGATGTGCCGTAGTTCTGCGGCACATTCACACACTTTAAGTGAAAAAACAACCTTATAAAGGAAGCATTCAAATTAGGGTGTTTGTGCATGTGTGTGTGTGTAGGTGTGGATGTATGTGTGTGTGTGTGTGTGTGTGTGCTGTATGCAAAGTGTGTCACCTTTGTTAGTGCCTGGATCCAGTCATGCTGTGTTTCCTGTGTTTCAGCTCCGACAATCAGTACACGCTCTGTCTGCAGGTACAGCTCCACGGTAAACACGGCCCTGCCAGAGACACACAGCTAAATATTGGATATCTGGAATGGAAAAATGTCCTCACAAACACACACACACACAGGAAACAGGCAGAGACACCAAAACCTGTGTATACTGGCACAATTAAAAGCATACTTTAACAACACTAAGCAAGCCTACAGTGATTGTACTGAAATGTATCAGTGTGAATATACAAACAGTGTATAATATGTAACATCCCTGTTCACAATCGCACAGCTACACTCTCTCACACCTGGAAGTCGCCCAGTACAACCACAGTCGAACCTTCAGGTTTTTTGGGGGGGAAATCCTTCTTGAATTGGAGACTTTAGTCAGCCATTTATTTTATTGGATGTTTGATGACGTACACACATTTGAAACAAATAGGCATATATTATAACTGGTCGAGTATTTGAATTGTCTTAATTTATTCTGGGTTGACAGGAAAGGTTCCCTTGCATGTTTTCCATGTGTGAGATTTCATCTGCTTGCACATCAAAATCCCCCGTTCACGTCAAAGCACAGCTTTTATACAGTAAGGTTCTTCAGGATTGTCATAACATCTTTTCTACACAGACAATGACTGTTGATATAATTTTCTCTGTATTCACTCTGTATATTAAAATATTTAAATCTATTTCTTCCGTCTTTATGTTGTAAAATGACAAATAAATGACCCCGATAGCTTAATGTACTTCAGATTTCAAGATTTTGCCTTTAAACTGTCATGCACGCATTTCTGTACAATGTATGTCAGTCAGTCAATAAGGGACTTTCACCATCTTGGGTGTGTATAAACAAACCAAATATATTTCCAAAAAAGAAAAGAGAAAAGGAGCACGCATGCGCCCCCACGCTCATTCATCCACACACACTTGCAGGCAAAACCCCTGCTGTCGGAAGCAAAAAGGCAGCTATTAATCTTTGTTGGTCTTTCTCCTCCTGTCGTCCCTTCCTCCACTCTCACTCTCTCTCTCACTCTCTCTCAGTAAAGGTACAGAGGTTAGAGCATCACCATCTTAATGGTTTGAACGCACTGCCAAGCGGTAGCTCCTTTTCCATTGGAGGCTCTAAATGCTACAGCGGTGGGTGTTTAAGGTGGCGTGTCACGGGGGTCAAGGCAGCGCTCAGTCGCTCTCTTCTCACGCGTGTCAGGGGAACAGGCGAGACATGGGTGTTTGTGTGCCCTGGCGTGACCCCCCCCCCGCCCTCCCCCTTCTCTTCGCAGGTGTGCAGGCGCTTGTTAGACTGGGTCCCAGAGGGAGAGCGAGGGAGGGAAGGGAGTGGCGGAGGGGATACGGCGATGTGCTGGGCAAACGGTATCATAAAGAAAGGACGGAAGGAGAAGACAGAGGGATAAGAGATGAGCGCTGCATTATGAGCATCCCAGAGGGAGGGAGTGTTTGGGGAGAGGGAAGAGAGAGGGGAAAGAGAGCAAGAAATAAAGAGAGTGGAATAAAGACGGAATGTTGTAAGAACTTTTAATATGTTTGTATGCACACAAACAAACATATAACCAGGTTATAACCAGGTCGCTGGGAGAAGTCACGTTACAGCACTACAATAACCTGGTTACTGTATAATTTTCAATTTAATGCAACTGGTCAGTGATCATAGTTCTTCCCCGAAGCTAGTTTGGTCGCCTTTGAAAAGTGACAAACGGCGAAAGAGACAAAAGTCAGAAAGGTCACGACATATGAAAGACAAACTGAGAGCACAACAGTGGTACCAATTTAATAATATTATAATAATATCCCAAAAGGATGTTAGTGTAACTCAGCAGCCCACCTAGCTTTAAAAAAATAAAGATAAATTAAAATACAATAGATCTGTAATTAAGTAAAAGGCAGATAATAAGTGATGCACCTAAAAACAAGATCAATAAAATAAATAAACAAACATAAAACATGAAATTAAACATAACTTACTGTTTAGCTGTGGATACTGACTTGTTTATGCTTTATTTTACTTTGGTTTCACTTGAAGTCAGACTTACAGTTCAATTATTTTGGTTCAGAGCAGTGTGGATCTTTCCTTTCAGCCACAGCAGTAGTTGCACTGCTCTGTCTGAAGTCATATACATACGCACATGTAAAGACTGTTATAAATGCACTTTAGAGGATACATGGCCAACACCTTGGGTATATACAGCAGAACTTTTGCTGCATTAACCGGATTTCTGGGAATCTTTATATATGATGTTTAAGAAATTAGATTTGTGCAAAAAGCTGACAGTGCTACAGTTACTTAAGCTCATGTAAACGTCTGTTACCAAGCAGCCTCCCAAGTGTCCTGTCTCAGGACAGCCTGTAGTCACACTGACAGAGGAAATGTGAATTCAATGTGTTGTTATTGGAGCCAAATTCTTTACTTGCTGTTTATTTTATCTTATTATAAAAAAAAAAAAGACCAGTTAAGATTGATTTACAACCACATAGATTTAGTCTTTCTACGGTGTTCTCTCTGTACTTCACTCTAACATTGTTGACATGAGCAAAATACAATCTCAGTGGATTTGATATTGGTTAAGACAAAGTCAGATGGGTTAATTATTGGGTCTGAAAAATTACAAGGCTAAAAAGGCTAATAATTAATTACAATACAGAAGCTCCCGTGTTTATATGAGCGTGCTACACTACAACAGTACTTGTGTTTGAGTAAAGTTTGACAGAGCTAACACACACTCTTCCTTGTGGAGGATTGTGCAGCCCAAGATTCACCTGAAGTTTAAACAAGCATAAAGTTATCCATATGTATTTTGTAGCTTTTTATTTTGTCCTTAAGACTTCGGTGTGCTCGGAGAAAGTCTTAATTCCCAAGCCCTCATATATATATAACCCATCTCGCTGGCAGAGTTATCAACTAAGCCCCTTCTAAAAGTCTTTAAGAACTCTGCTATTTTTCTCGCTGCGTGTGAGAAACAGAGTGACAGGGAGAGTGGAATGGTGCAAAAAGCAGCCCAAAAAGACGAAATAGACGAAAAAAAACAGTAAAAGAGCAGTTTCCTAGGTTTTCAGTTGAATTTGAAGGTCAGAAATTACTTAGAAATATTCTTGTCACAACTGGCGGATGAGTCAAAAAAGTCGGTAGAAAACCTCAACTTATCACCAGCCAACATACTCCTTTTGCATTAATTCCTTAGGAGAGGGTTTGTAATATTCATACAGCTTTAGCAGACGTATGTGTCGGGGCCACGCTATAATTCACGGTGTCCTCTGCCACGGTGAAATTACCCAAATGCTGTGTTTAATGGAAGCGACACCTACGGCCTCCTGTAGAGCGGCGATAGGCTGCTGGTGGGAGTGTGTCATCTGCATACGTTAATATTCATGAGCGCCAGACAGTCAAGAGGTGAGGTGTCCCCGCTCTCTCTCTCTCTGCGCGCAGGCATGCTGGGAATGCTAGAAGTTGTAGAAGTGAGAGGGAGTGAGGCAGAGTTTAATCTAGTGAAACGTACAGCCATTATGAGCGTTAGCGACGGAGAAATAATAGCCTTTCTGGGGGCGAAGCCATGACCCGTGACTGGGATGTATGCGCTCAGCTAAAAATGGCGCATGTCACTGTTGCTTTGTAGAGACTGTGCACATGCAATATTATCATTGCTACCTGTCATGACTGTTTTTATATGTCCAACTCATTAGAAAGGTCATAGTTTTAGCCGGCCAGATGCGTTTCTAATGGCTGTATAAATAACATTTACACATAAAAGCATTGTTCCCTCTTCATAACATCTGCTGCTATCATTAAGGACCTGGCTTATGCTTTAATCATAAGCCATTATCAGACTCCTCGTTCGGGAAACTGAAGCACACACACGAGCACGCATACAGTGCGACCCGATGGGAGCGGGGAGAGGGTGAGCAAGAAAGAGTCGAGACATCTGTTTCTTCTTTGTGTGTTTGTAACTCTTCCAGAAGAAATAAAGGAAAGTTTGCTGTTGTCAGAGCAACTTTTTAACTGAATCATAATCCGAGAGAAGTGAAAGGGGAGGCGGTAAAGTGAGGAGGGAGGGCAGTTAAAGCAGCGCGGCTCGCCTGCATCTCCGCCAAAGTAAACTGGAAATATAGCACTCATAAAGCCCTGATGGGTCCTGTTAAACTGAATAATGCTCAAGTTAAGATTATGCTAATGGGACATATGACAAGGGAGAGAAACTATGCAGAAGCCTGTGTTTACACACGTGCATGTTTATATCAGTCTGTTAAACCAGACTGAAGCTGTGTATTAAATAAATTACATGTGCATGCCAATTTAGTCAAATAAAAGAAAATAAATCATTTTAAAAGGTGTTTGAGTGTGTATGGCACGTGTGTCCTCAAAGCAGGATGAACAGTCACATATAAATTATGATTTAGTGGAGGGGATGCAAATTAAGCATTCAAAGTGGGTTTGACTATATATGTGTATGTGTATCTGTGTGAGGAGTGCGAGAGCAAATTTGCATGTTGAGTGTAAATGAAAGCCCTATAACCCGGGGGAACTGCTGCAAAGTTTGAATTATGTGTAAATTACCACATTTTTATTAATACTCTAATCACCATAACAAGTCTCATTTGGGTGTTTTGCAAGGTTTTAACTGTCTATAATGATCTATAAATCTACATTAAACCATTTGATCCTTTAAAGTTTAGGTGAAAAGAAATATTTTCCGCTGTTCATTTTGGAGTTGTAAGTTTTTCCAGTAGACATCAGCAATAAGAACACAGTGTGTTAGCGTGTTTATGGGTGTACATACCCAGCTCCTGTCATCGTCTCTGTGTTGCTGACAGCCAGGGTAACCACCTCAGTGACGTCCACCCTGCTGATGGCTGACGGGCTTCGCTCGCTCTCATAGTAACTCAGGAAGCCGCCCTCCAACGTACACCACCGACGTGCCATGTCTGAGATATACACATAATCATGTAAGCACAAAAATATACAGATACATGCAAGATACACCACATACAGTATGTACACATAATTACTAGAACTAATCCTCATACTTATCAGTGCATTCGAAAAGGACCCTTTTAATTGTTTTGCTGATCTAGTCTCTACTTTTATGTGACGTTTCATGACTTAAATGTATCCACCAGACTCTAAACCTTGAGTCTTAACTTCTTCATATTAAGTGCAAATCTTAAAACAAGACTACGAAACTTTACTAAACAGCGACCCCGGTGGCCACAAGTGGTAAGTACAGTATAATGGCACATCAAATTTCCATTCATCTCTTAAAATTCTCCTGAGTCAATTACTTTGAAAACATAATTTATAGGCAATCTAAGTGAGGGGGGAGGGGGACCACAGCCAGGAAACAACAAACATGGTTCCTGTTCAGGTAGAGTGTGTTTACTCCTTTTTTTTCCCTGTTTTTATGTTTTTTTGTGGTAAAACCAATGCACCTGTGGCGTAAATTTAGTGGAACATAAGGTAGCACAAATACAGGAGAATCAAAAAGAAACCAAACTGGCTCAGTAGAGTCAGTTAAACAGCAGTATCTACCTAAAGTTTTACTATAATTAGCTGACATGATCCACCAAAGGCTACTGATCATAACAGACCAAGTAGGGCTGTAGCAACAGAACCCCACAGTACACTGAACTGAGCAAGTGTGCATTGTACTGATTATGAATTTAACTTTTTACTTATAAGAGAAAATTTTCTTTATTTCTTCTTTTAAAAGTTACATAGTCCCACTTGAAGCGCCATGTAGGTGAGTTTCAGAACATGTAGTACAGAAATGAGCAGTTTCCTTAAAAAATATGCAATATTGGGGATACATTTTATAAACTGGTCTGATGCTATCTTGAGACAATTTATAGCTCCTTTCCGAAGCATCCAGAACCCTCCAATATGTTTGGTGCTTCTATTGGATTACTACTGTAGAGCCATGCATTTGCATACTGATAAAATTTAACAAATTGGCTATTGTTTGCAGAGTCAGAAAAATAAATTAATAAGAGCCTGCAATGTAAGTGATTCGTTTGTGAACAATTACCACCACTCCAGCGCTATTTAACACAGCTAATGACTCCCTACAAGCAAAGACAGCACTGCCAAGAAATCGTTTAAAAGTTTGGAGATAAGACGCTGTGCATTCAGCTTTCACACATGGATGTATGGATATGTGACAGTATCATGGGTCTCCACTTTTTGTCTGTGCAGTTCGGTGCACTTCACTCCAAAACCAAGTTTTCATGCAAAGCCAAACCAGGCAGACGTAAAGAGATCACACCACCTGAAGGCCAGGATTTCAAGCTAACATCCTTCCAGAATCAACATCCAAGAAAAGACGCTGGAGAAAAGAGAACATCCACACTGTAATTAGTAAAAGCACAGTCTAAAGACGACTGGCAGACTGTGGCCTTTATTTTCCAAATCAACAAAAGCAGTCTTGGCATGGAGCAAAGAATACAAACATCTCACTAGTTTGTGTCCACGACAAATTTTAACTCTTATGTTTTGCAATCAGATGACTTATGTGAGGAGACCGTCCCTATTTTTTCTGTCCATTAAAGGACAAATAAGTCAAGCATACTGTATACTGTTTGTGAAGTGCGCACACACAGAATTAAAAGAGACTCCAAGTACCGAGCAGATTTCAATCAACAAACATGATCTCGGTGGAAAAGCTGGAAAACACACAACATTGTCTTTCATGATTGTCTGACTGTGCGATTTACATAGCCAATGAGCATGAAGTTCATATAAACATACCTAATTTTGGATTTTCAAAGTCACCGTGCCATCTGCTTTTTTGTTCCGCAACACACACACACACACACACACACACACACACACACACAAACAGCCCCCCACCCCCCACCGCTTGCGACTCCAAAGTTTCCACTGTATTCATCTCATGAATATGCTAATTGTGCATTCCTCTGCCAACTATGTGTGATGTTTCTGAAGGAACAGATATAGTTCCAATAAAAAAAATGAAGTGTCTACAACTGGCTGTTAAAAGAAAAAGGATGTGATAAGCATAGGAAAGAAGGATGTCAGTTTTGCTGTATTCACCCTTGCACTGTTGCTCTGTGTGGCTCTTTCTGACTTTTTCTGTCTAAAAAAAAAAAAAAATAACAATTTGGACACGATTCTGCAAACAGCTTTGAAAATGCAAAATGACTAATATCTCGTTGCTTACTGTGGCATTTAAAAAGTACTGTTCTTCTGACCCCACTTTACTTCATGGAAAGAAAAAAAAATTCCATCAGCTGAAGAATCATCATTTCAATCTGAAACCAACTGTGCATGTGGCAGTTTTTATGTCTTTGTGAGTGTGTGTGGGGGAAAGAGACTGACTGACTCTGGTATTTAAAGTCATTACCAATCCAATCTATCTGACAGGACGCACTGTTGTCTTGGTGACAGAAAAGATCGTAATGCACTTCACTTCCGTTGCAAATGTGTCCCTGGATTGCTACGGTTTTGCAGCAAATGTCATGTCCATCATTTCCCACCGGAGAGTAGTTAAGTTCTTGTTTTGTGCTATATTTTCCTGTAATTTTACTGCACTTCCCTCTGTCCCTTCTTTAATAGGGTAATAACTGAATAGTTTCATTTGTACAATCTGAAACCCTCACACAATCATCTTCTTAAGAGGCACACTTGATTTCCTAAGTGAAGTCAATTGCTATCATAAGCTGCTAGAAAGCTGTAATGCCACTGATTATCTAGACATTTTGCTTAATAATGGCTCCTGTGGTTGAAGAGGTTATTAGGGATTTTAGGTTATTTATGAACTGATGTACTGGCAAGTACAAACAGGTATTGTCTAGAGTAATGGTTCAAAACCTGGGGCCACAAAATAAATCTTAAGGGTCACAAGATGATTAGGAGAAGGGGACAGGAAAGCAGGAAAAAAACATACTTCTGCCACACACACTTTTCTTTATATCTGCTCTTTTAATCTTAAACTTCAGCTAGCGGCGTGGCTGTATGGATTGTATAGTTGGCCAGTTGGTTTGTGGATCCACAACTCTGAAATACCTCAACAACTGTCAGGATGGATTGCGAGAAAACATTCATGGTCCCCAGAGGATGGAGCCAGCTGACTTTGGTGATCCTGTGACTTTTCCTCTAAACGGTGGACGTTTTTGTTCTTGTGGAAGTATCTACTATTGGAGGGATTACTATGGTTCCTACAGGGTGAATCCTAATGACTTTTGTGATCCCAACTTTCCCTGTAGCACCACCAATAGGTTGACATTTGGGGTTTTGAGTTAAATGTCTTGACAACTGTTTAGACATTATTGATCTTTGTGAGCTTTTGTGATTGCCTGACTTTTTTCATATAGCACCATCATCCGAATTGCCTTTGGTTTGGTTTATCTAACAGCTTAGTTTTCTTAACAAAAGGGCATTAAAGCCTCACAGAGCTGTCAGCTTAGCCGTAGACTCATGGTCTTGTTTACTTGGTTGACAAGGTCACAGTCCATTAACAGATGCAAAGGATGACGAGGCATCACAAGCAGTTTAAAATGGGTCTTGAGCCATGAAGGGTGGGAACTACTGCCTCAGGCCAGCAGTGAGGTAAAAATCTAACTACTGGGTCATGTTATCTATTTAGGCCTCTAAAAATGATACAAATAAAACAAGTATTTAAAGAAAAAAAAAAAACCTCTTTCATTGAACTTGTTTCAAGCAGGAGACATCTAGTGAAGAAGGGTTGGTGAGGGGTCTGCTTGAGACATTGCTTTGTGTTGAGGGTTCACAAGCCGAAACAAAAGGTCAAGGGCATGTAAAAACCCAAAGGGTATGGAACTTGAAATATGTATATGAAGGACTCGAATGTCCTAATACATAAATATATTAATAGATCTAATTTTGATGTTGACACATGTTGCATTCGGATCCTGTCTCCTTGAACAGACGATGTCTGACAAAATCTTTTATCTACGCTGTAGAAAAGGGGGATTTTTTCTTTAATTTCCTCTCAATTTCAAGGAGAAAGACATTAAAAATCCCACTGTGAATTCAGGAAGCAAATTGCTACGGGATCCTGGGTCCAGACAGTGTGGACACATGAATGAGCTCACTACTCGACCAACCAATTTCTGAAGAATTATCCTAATAATGGCCAGCACACCCACAGGAACAGATGCCCACATAAGGCCTTAAAATGCTGAGGAAACCGAGGGTTGGGAGAGCAGAAGGATCAAAGGTGTTGAGAAACTACAAATATTTGACAAATGTAATTTCAGATACAGTATCTCTTTTGGGTTTAAATTGTGAATAATTATGAGGAATTCATTACATTGAGGAGAAGACAGAAGAGGCTATGATGACAGGAATTAGACATTTTCATGGATTCCTGAAAGTTAAAGAATACATCAAACCAGGCAGACATTTGTACCGATATAAACCAAGATATAATACTTACTAGTTTTGTGGTTGCCATTTTAGTAACTTAATGACTGCAGTGTCAATCTGGAATAGCTGCAATGACTTTTCTGAGTTGAATGTAACTATTATTCAGCTATGTTAGAATTTGTGTCATTAGTTATTTCCTAACAGAGCAGTGAATGCCTTTGGATTCCTTCAAGACATTCCACCGAGGAAACTGGCTTTTTCAAAAAACCTGCACATCACCGGATCGCAAGCATCCTTCTTCCTTCTTTGTTTGTTGTTCAGCGTTTCCTTAGCGGGTGGGACACCACTAGCTTCTACACAAGCACCAGCGCAATGGGGGGAACAATAGTGCTTGATTTACAATCAAGCAGCTGCGTCCATTGCCAGCTGTTCCCAACACACAGCAATGGCCCCGTGGCCCAGCCGCTCTCCGCGGGAGTCCGCAACCACCCGCCAGAGACAACGCTAGCGGAAGCCAGCCACGGTACATGCTTCCACCAGCTAAATTGGGCCAATTAGTTTGTATGCCAAGAGTGCTAGTGCAAGTGAGCATTTTCCAGAGGAAATGTGGAATATGGAATCTCTCTTTTTTTCACCTCTCCTCTCACTTCAGCAATTTGTCAAATTCGCTAAATGCTCCAAGTTTGCAAGATGAGCAGGTAGATTAGACTAATTAATTCATCAATGTGGCAATTAAGCGTATTATTATTGTTCATTGACTGAATGGACCAAGTTACAGAATAACATATTTACTCAACTGTTTTGACTTTATTTTTAACTGCAGTCCTCCACATTTACCCAATGCCCCCCTAAACTTTTTTATCAACATTGCACAGACACCCATTTCAGTATGCATCGAAAAAGCAGGCTATGCCCCTTTCACCCTGTTCCCTCCCTCACTCTCCCACCTCTCCCCCTTCCGCCAATCTTCTGCCTATCTCACCATCAGACTAAAATATCTGTGATGAAGACATCTGCTGGACAGCTTGTCAGGGGGCTGGAAATGGAAATCGAGAAACTGAAGGGATCTGAACGATCTGTCTGTGCCAGAATTACAGCCCACTTCATTACAGGGAGGAATGGACAGATATGGCATAAGATAAAAAATAAAATAAAAAAACTCTATCTGCCATGTATTTCTGGCCTAAGCAACAGCGCTACTCACTCATTTAGGCGAGCAGAGGCCCATTAATATGAGCAAAGATATTCCAAAAAGCATACTTGATTGAGACAAATAGTTTAAATAGGCCTTGTGTGCTACTCATAAAATATAAAACAGAATAACATAAATGTGACTGCTTAGAAAATCCAATCATTTAACATCCTTTGAAAACTAATTTTTTAAATTAACCATGAAGAAGATTTGGTTTATTATCAAAAACTCGACTCCAGTTTTGTAGATGCAAGTTATTGAATGTTCATATGAGCTCAGATTTGTGTCCTCAAAAAAAAAAACTCTTTATATACTATCCTACTTTTCTCTCTAATCAGAAATTAGGGGTGCCATTTCCCTGCTGCCACTCACCATTTCAGACAGTAACTGCCTACTGTCTCTCTATTCCTCCCAAGACTCTCACAAGCACACAGACACACACAGATGCGCACAAAGCAAGTACACACTCTTTAATGTGAATGTAGCATGAGTCACTCTTCTGCCCGTTTAGGGGGGAGACTTCATTTACGCTAGAAACAACTGCGTAAACCTAATATGGTGCTCAACAGAACAGCAAACAGCTAATAAAGTGGTGCCATGCTGGAGGATAAACCTGTTCCACCTTGATTTCAGCACAAATAAAACAACAAGGAATATAGTTTTCTAACCCTAATCTATATTCCCAGCAGCAACAGGACTTTTTGTTGAGAAAGAGCACAGTAATTTATTTCATTATGATGGACTGGCATGATGATCCCCCATGCCACCTGTCAAGGCCATTATCAAAATTGTTGGCCAAATAAATTTATGTCGTACTCTCAATTTAGCTGCCATCCACGGAAGCATGAAATCTTATTGGAGTTGCATTTAGACAAAAAAAAGAGGTGAAGTTTAAGATGCTGTGGCAGAGTGCTTTTATTAAGCCCTGAGCACAACCTATGAATTATTAAGAACTTGGGTGTATCTATAGACCATCAAACCATTAGGCTGGGAGCAAAAGGCATCCTGGAGTACATTCAAAAATACCTCATCCACCCATGCTCACAAAGTCCTGACAGCGCTTCCTCGTCATTGAAAAAGTTTGAACGATTTGTGCTTCCAACCCGATCCGCCTGAATATTTCAATAGCTGCAGCCGTGGTTACAGCGCCGTTAACGCACAAAAGCCAAACTTGTACGGCTCTCCATAATAGATGAAATAACAGGTATTTATCGGCCTAAATATTATGAGCACTTATCTGAGGGGAGACTTTGGAATGGTGCGGTGTTTGTAAGTGGTACAGAATGCAAAAGACGGACTAAAATGGACCTTGACAAAATGGACACCTGTAGCGTTACATCTCAAGCTGAAGCTCACTGGACTGTAGGTGGAACAACAAACCACGATTCGCAATACCAATGGGTTTTATAAGAACAGCCAACAGTGTGACTTTAACATGAGGAATCACACTGAAAAGAAAAGCGCTTACTTAAGCTGCTCTAATCAATATTATTAAACAATACATATAATAACTACGTTTTTTCAGCTTTGGTTTTACAGCCCGCAACTTAACAGTTTTTGGTTAACTCTGACCTCAGATGCAGGCCAGTGTTTTCAACAAAAGAACTCTGATGAACCCATTGTTAACTACCTGCCCAGCACCAAACAGGAATAGGACCAAAACAGAGCCGAACTCTGTATCTGCTGGATGTGTAGATGTGTCAGCTGCTTACTGACCCATTAAACATAACAACATTGTATGGTGATGATATGACATTGTTGCGTTTAATCAATTTGGTTTCTTGTTTTATATATAGTTTTGGCCCTCATTCATAAAAGTAATAACAACACTGAGCTCACCAAGTTAATTGCTGGGATGTAGTAACATGGTAACATTGATAAAAACAAGTAAGACATGCAAGAAACCTAAATCTGTTTAATGGTTTTGAAGAAACCCAAAAGGTAAGAGGGCGACAACAAAAGTGAACAGTAAAAGTTGGTCAGTGATTTATTAGCGACATTTCAGGTACACTCATAGGTTTACAGCCACATAAAGTGGTTTAAATAATCTGCTTAATCCTTTTTTCATCTGATCATGCGATCATCAGACCACTCGTGTCTTGACTCATCGGACTTTGTTGCAGTGAGTTCGCCATGTTCCTAGATCAAAGCAATTACTTTGGTGAGTAAAATGTTACCATAACCAACAGAATTGATGGATGGCGACTATAAAATTAAGACCCAAATTGTAATACATTGGAATTATCCTTCACCAAATGAAATGAAAATGAATTCCATTTCTACAAATAATGAGAATTTCAATAGACAGTGCGAAGAAACCTTTCTCCCATCTCCTCTAAGGGGCAATTTCCCAGACCTCAGCCCTGTTCATTAGCCAGCATGTACAACCGCCAATGAGAGCAGAGCATGTGTAGGGTGATGTAAATAGAGATGGATGTCTTGTGCAAGACGTAGGAGATTCAGCAGTGGCAGGTAGCTGCAAGCTGTCATCCCCATCCAGATACCTTCTTTCCTCCCATTTTTCCTCAAGCCCCCCCATTCTCCATCCCACTCCTCCACCTTCCCAATAACCCCCTTTCCCCAGGGGCAGCATCCAAAGCTGGCTCCTTCTCCTAATTACCCATGGGCCCAAGAAACGCTCCAGCTGTTTGGAGAAGTGGGACCATTGCAGAGCAGGAGGTGCAGCAGCAGCTGAATAGTTAGGATGTGAAATGGAGCCTGATTATAAGTTTAAAACTGCCTTGGAAGACAAAGGAAGGGGAACTCAGAAGTTTTGGAAGTAGCATCTCTCAGGTAGACTTATAAAAGGACTTGTACCAAAAATATATTTTCTTTTTATTCAAATTTTTCTACCCAGGCACTAATTTAAACCGTACTTCCGTTGACAAATCACTGCTGGGTCCTCTAAGAACATGCTTCTGTCTGACAAGTACTCCCAAAGGACCAATGCAGAACACATTTGAAAGACAGATTCATTGATCGTTTTGACTGGACTGTTTGGTGTACGGATTAAACGATTGGCAGTTTGACAACTGACAGATTGACACTGATTGATCGATCAGCGCTTAACTAGAGTAGACCTCTGACAAACACGCAGTTCAAATTGCTTACTAATGGATTGATGGATTGATTGGCCTTGCCGGGGGTTTGCAAAACGGCATTTACACCCACCGTCTCTTCCACGGCGGTCCAGCGTCGTCTTAGCGGGGCCAGAGGAGATGTAGAGGAAGCCATCCATGAAGAGGGAAACGTCAGACAGGGAGGGGTTCTCCGACCACATCTCGAGTCTGGGGAAATCTACAAGGAGGGGGAGACACGGTAGATGAGCACGGAAATGGTTTTCCCCAAAGAATGTAATGGTGGCAGTGCACCATTCTAAACCTTCACTTACACTTCTGTCACCATTTCACCTCCACCTGCATCTGTGATATTTAATAACTCATTTTTTTAAAATATGATATTTATTGTACTTGACCACTCTTTTAGGGGTTGATACTTCGAAATCTAAATAAACCATTTAAAAATCCATGTTATGGTTGACATAACATACGAATATCACAACGTTAATAAGACACACTTTCCAATATCAATAGAAATCACAGTATGGCAAATTTAAGCAGAATAACATACAATGCAACAAACTGTAGACAAAAATCTCAAATACCTAATCAACTGCCATGGTAGGAAATCAAGTATGCAATGCCACAGTGCAGTTTGTGGTACACAACATTATGCCTGTATCACTGCAGCAACAGCATATATAGATATTATCTAGAAAAACTGGTTAGGATTTGGAATGTGGGAATGTTTTAAGATCAAGATAGCAATAATCCCAGATGCGATTCTATCTTTATATCCCACTCTTATTCAGGTAAAATCCCTCAAAAGATTGTCCTTCAACCAGAAAACGTGGATTCAAGGCTCACTGATGGCATGCTTCCCCATTGTTGAAGCACCCCTAAGCAAGATACTGAATCCTTACCAGCTTCCTGTTCTTGAACCTGAGCTCTGACCTCCATGTGCAGAGTATTTCCTCTGGGATTCAATAAAGCTGCACAGTATTATCTATTTTTCCCACAAGCGGCATAAAACACGATTATACAAACTACTGTTTATTTAGTCATGACTTTGTCACATGGTTATTCTCTTGCAAAGTCAAAGATAAGGTGTTCTGGGAGCATTTCAAGGCACAAACCTCCATGTACTGTATTTGCTAAAAATTAGTTTTATGCTCTGTCCTCGCTTCATCTTTGTCCATTTAAATTAGAAGGCTTCCTCCCTCATTTTCCCCCCTTTTCTTCTAAACTCCATCTACTCATCCTTTTCTGCAAGCTTTAAGAGCTTCCCACATTCAACCTTATCATTCTCAAATTCAATTAGCTTCAATTCTGAGGTTCAATTTTCTGCTGGGGCCTTGGCAATATCTTACAGATTGTATCTCCACTACCTCCAGCTCTCTCATCAAGAAAGGTAAAATAACTTTAATTGAAACCACTTTTAATTGAAGCAACATTTCCACCCTTTACTGACACCACTGACGCCTCATCTCAGGGCTACATATCATTCAACAGAGAAAGAAAGTCAGTTCATTTAATTAGATAGCTTAGTCTGAATATGTGTGTGTTCAGTGTGCGGATTTTGTCAAACTAATTATGTCTACATGCATATGAATAATCTTTGAATTACAATGGATTATTACAAATACATTAACATGTAATTCTCATGGAAATGAAGTAAAATTAAAGTCATGTATCACATGTAAGCATCTAAATTAAATGTTTTTGAAGCCTAATCTTACTAGATGATGATGACACGAAAGCCCATTATGAAGAACTTTTAAAGCATTTAAGAACTTCGGTTCAAATCTTAAGTATGTGTCGATACATTTAAATCATCATATAAACATCATATAAAACCACACTTTGTCATTAGTTAATGGACAGCTAGCACAGCGGCTGCAGGATTGTATTTATATATCTCTCATAACTAAATCCCGTCCACATATGAAAAATTCTAATTTCTGTCATTGTGACGTTAACGCTAAAAAATAAATATATTAATATACTGTATTAATTTCAGACTGAATCACTGATCTTACTGACACTTTTAGAGGATGGATCTTCAGTATTTTGAAAAATGTATGGATACATTTCAACCATATGTTTTTTTTTTAATTGGTATGTATACCTTTTTTGTCTCACATGGACCGAGCAAAATTAAATCAGGATAGCGTGGCTTTAATGGTGCTCCAAAGCAGCTCCGAAGATAATTGGTAATATTATAATATTATCATAAATGAGGACTGTAAATGAAAACCACCCAACCCTCATCCATGATCAGTCCAGCTAGTAGCAAGTAGAAATCAAATCAACAACATCATATCTGGCATGATACAGGCATTTTTATGCACTCTAGCCATTTCTAACAAGTGCAATATACTTTGATGCCATGCCAAGGATGCAGAGCCAATCAGGAGCAGGCTGACATAAAGCCTGGGTGGGTTAGCAACATCTGTAATCTAGCTTTGAATCTAACACGGAGAATGTGCCTGCCAATAGCAGCATCATAAATACATGGAATCCGACAGGATTTAATCAGCAAACTGCAGGGAAGTGAGTCTAACACACACACACACACACACACACAATTTTCCAACCACTCAGGTTGAGAGAATGTAAATAAGCCAGTGGCTTGATGCTGTATTAGTTGTAACAAGGCTCTCTCTGTGAGCCTTCGAAACAGTCCCCCTGGGCCCCTAAAGCTGGACTCTGTTAAGATGGGACTGTGATGTCTGTGGGGGCGGCAGTTGAGAAGTCTGGCCTGTGCTGATTGGCTCGGTCCCCAGTGAAGGGAGGTGACATGACAGAGTGCTCAATTAGCCATCTGGTCGCCCACGGCAACGGTCACAAAGTGGTCCCCGACAAGCAGTGGACAGTGGGGTAATCAGAGGCGCTCGCAGACACACACAAAGACAGTGAAGCCACACAGAGTGAATGATAACACAAATGGCCAACATATGCAAGGCAAGCATAGATAACATGTGCAAGTCAGCTCAAGATTTTTTGAAAAAAAAGAGGCCAGAACATGCGGTCATTCACATGATTATATAAATGAAAGGCCACAAACACACACACACACACACACACACACACACACACACACTTTAGCCAAAAGCACTTCCCTTCAAAATTAAAGCCATCCACATACAGACACTCCACCAGGGGAATACACCTTGATTAAAAAAAAAAAAAAAACTCAGCAGCCGCTTGTGACCTTCTGACCCTCTAACAGTCGAGAGTACAGTTTGTGAATTGCTTAAAAAACATAAACAACGTCAACAAGCACAGAAGAGACTGGCAGAGCCTTGCGACATTGCTAACAACACAGTGGTATGGAGACCCAAGATGAAACAGGGCCTCTGATTTAGTGTTTGCGTATGTGTCTGTGTGTGTGTGTGTGTGTGTGTGTGTGTGTGTGTGTGTGTGTGCCTGTGTGTGTGTGTGTGTGCGTCTGTGTTCATCTTTTTATTATCCACACAGAAAGCCTGCTGGATAAATTTTTAATGTGCCGCGAGATTCAGAGATTCGAGGCGTCAGGGATGCTAGGGTGGCAACAGTAAAACTTCTTTGCCTCCAAATCCATGGTGTGTCATTTAAGAAGAAGCGGCATGATGTCAACAGTAAGAGGCATTGCTGTTTGGCTTGGTTTTACAGTACAATGGCCTCCTGGGTGGAGGGAAGAGGTGCCATAAAACACAATTTACATGTTTACATTGCTCTGTTTACAGTTTATGCATTAGCTGATGCTTTTATCCAGAGATTTACAGTGAAAGAGCTGGCAAGGGTTCACTGTTCTGCTGCAAGACACACAAGGTGCAGTGCAGAAATAAAAATTGCAACCTTAAAAGTCACTATTAGTAGAATTTTTATGAGCTCAGAATCTTACAAATAATTCTAATGCTACAAAGTTTTTGTTTGTAGAAAAGTATGACGATCCCAGGGTAAAATGGCTCATCTTTCCTTCAGTCTGTATTGGTACTATCACTGAAGGGCAGTGAGTTCTACACATAACTCCTTTAAAGCTGCATTATTTAATACTTTTATATGAACAATGGTTCAAATTACTATGTTTGTTGTGAAAAGTGTTTCTTATAGTGACAAACCCACATATTCACTGAACTCTGCAGTTCTCCTCAGCTCTACTGATCTTTTTAGCATCTTTCAGCTCATTGTTTGGGTCTCGGCCACAGCAGGGAGCTGCTTTTAGCTTTAAAGATCTGATGAACTCATTGTGCACTACCCTCCCAGGGCCCAAAAGAAAACAAACAAAGTTCGGAGCATTTAGCAGCCTCAAATATTTCTTTCCAATGAATGATAATGTTGCTCAGTCTGCTGGATGTGTAAATAAGGAACGGTTTGTTAACACATTCAACATATCAACTTCATAACGCAACAATGTGTCAATGTCTTATTTACAGCTTGTCGCACTGCCCCAAGTGGCCATTGTGAGTAATGATAGTATCTAACAGCGTCTTTGACATCGGCCAGCGTATAGATGGTTGGACATGGCATCTTTGTTAATGAGTTCATTTTTATTTTTGTGTCATGTGGCCCACCTTACCTGGGAATACAAGCCACTGTTGATGCTCAAAGAATAAGTCTTCCAGTTACAGGTATTTAAAAGGCAAACAAAACATTTTATATTCATCTACCAGATTTCAAATAACACGTCAATTAATTGAAAAAGGAATTGTTAGGTGTGTATTTTGTATAAACGGATCCAGCTTGTCGGTGCATTGGTAGCAAGGCCAACTTGCAGGTGGTTAATGTTATGCACCTGCAGCATTTAAGAACCAATTACCAATGTGTTTTTCCCATCACACAGGGACCAGTGGCACCAGCACAGAGAGTGACAAGTCCAAGGACTGAAACTTCTTTTGTGTGTTTAGAAACTGTGCTGTTGGCCAAAACTCGTCCTCTGTGGCGTCCATTTAAGCCACGGACCTGGATGTTAGAACAACCCTGGCAACACCATCAGTGCTTTATACCTGTTAAATTAGCCAGCAAGTTGTGGGAAATGGACACATTTTGGTGATTTATAATGCTCATTTTGCTGTTAAGAGAATTTACATTTACAGTTTTAGTTCATCAGCTGATGCTTTAATCAAGAATGACTTCCAATTTAGTGCAGAAGCTTTGTGGAGTCACTGATTATTGCAGGAATTTCAAACCCACAACTGCTCACTTACATGTTTGTTTCCTCAACCACTGAGACTGTAAATTAGCATTGACTTGGCGTCTAGTGTCATATCCATCACAATTTCCACACTGGCATGTGACAGGACAGACACTGATGACAGCACTCGTAGACATAAGGTGTGCCAAAATAGATTATCTTGAAACAAATTTGACAGAAAATGTTTTCTTTAGC
Source organism: Lateolabrax maculatus (assembly GCA_031216445.1). Classification (NCBI taxonomy): domain Eukaryota; kingdom Metazoa; phylum Chordata; class Actinopteri; order Acropomatiformes; family Lateolabracidae; genus Lateolabrax; species Lateolabrax maculatus. Next base: position 7,996,198 of record CM062207.1, read on the forward strand.
AGTGTCTGTTTGCCACAACTTGACACCAAATGTAAAGTGACTCACCTCAAAAGTTTTAAAACCTTTTTGAGTCATGTGATAAAAACTAAACTTGGAGGAGGACCATAGACTATATACATCTATTTCATGGCTTAATTTTCATTCATGCAGCCTCTTGAGTGTAACGTATGGGAATACACTGGACATAAAAAAATGATAAAGGAACCTGCGAGAAGACAAGAAACCACCGCAGTGGAAGCCTTTGACTATAAGAGATAGATCCATCATTGGAGCTGCCCTCAGGGGTTCCCAAAATGCGACGAGACACTGCCTGGGAGACCTGCCACTGCCTTTTTTTTTTTTTCTAATGGAATCTGGGATAGGGATATGTAAATGAACATGGTCTTACAATATCCCTGGGTGCTTTGTGGGAAGCAGGTGTGAGCGGGACAACGAGGTCCGTTGTGGCCCACATGCATGCGCTCGCATATACGCAGAGAGAAAGGAGCTAATGAAGTGGCAGTGTCCTGACGCTGGAGCTACAAATGAGCCGCTGTGGAGGGAAGGGACAGTGGAGAAGGTTCTGGGAGAAGCAGGCTGACAGGCTTGTTTTGATACACTACATCCAGGGGAAATGGAGGGTTTTCCTTTTTTTTCCCCATTCTTACAAACTGGGAGCGTGCTTCCCACTGTGAAGAGACACAGCGGCAATGTTTTTTTCACACTAAAGAGATGCTCAAATTTAGACTTGAGTTGTTAAGAGTGAGAACTGTTCAGGGTGTCTGACTATGGTTTACTGCTGGCGTATCCCAGTCTCCCACCAGGGGGATAGTAAAATTGGTAGAGAACCATGTTTGTCATTTCATTCAGTGTATTTTCTGGTTTACAGCACCATGTGGTGGTTAAATGGAAGCTTGAAGTGCGCCCCTGTTGTGGATGCGTGGGTTTAAGCAATAGGAGAAACAATAAATAAGTGCACAGCCACCACAAATATACATATAATGCCATGACAGCAGGCACTTGTCCTTACGTCACCTCGCATGTGTGCAACCGTTGTCTTGTTGTCAACCGAGGCTGAGGTCTCTAAAACTCTAAAACAACTCTGAACTTTGTTTTGTCCTCGATATTGGCTGCTATGTTGCGCCTTTTATTCTTCCCTCTATCTTCCCTCTGTCAACAGCACGCTGTACAGCAGGGATGGTGTCACATGGGTATTGAATTGTTCCCGGTTTCTGCCAGACATAACACTGTGCACAACAACTGAAAAAGTTCAATTTTTGTTTAATCAGAAAATTCACAAGTCTTTTTCTGCAAACTCTGGGGGCTGCACGCACAAAAACAATGCCGACGCCACTTTCCACAGCTTTGTGTGATGTGACAATGTGTCCTGCAGTAGGAAAAAGTCAAATAGGGAATTTGGACAGTGTTTTGTGTGGAGCCTTAATCTTTTCAGCACACCATAATAATCTATTTCTTCACTGTAGTTTCACAAATTACATTTAAGGATGTGTTTTTATATTATTATACAACCAGCTTTTTAACCATGCTTGTACATGTACATGTTGTCAAATGTACAGCAGTGTTAATAGAACACATCATGCAGAAAATTACACATACCTTTTGGATCAGTCAATACATTAGCATGCCTCATACTATACTGTACAAAAGGACTTCATGGCTGTGCATAGGGATACAAAGCTTCTTAAGGGGGTTATACAACATTGCCCATCTAAGACAATAATTGGCATTTGCACCTAAACTTAACTGAATCCATTATGGGCATTAGGCTTGTGAATGAGTGCTGTCAGATTTTGATTGATATATTAATAAACCTTGTTTTTAAACCTTATATCAGGTGGGTATTACACGACCGTATCGCCAGACAGAAAGTTGATATTAGATCACAAACTATAGTGCATATACTGGTCTATTATTTCAGGATCTGAAAAAAGACCATGGTCGCAAGCTGTCAGTTTTGATGCAAACAAGACATCATCTTTAATGTTGCAGGTGACACTGTGCTAACACTTTGCATTTTTACGAGTAACCTCCTTGTGGCCGCCAAGCCACATACTCCCAACTTTCAGAGTGCTGCACTGACTCTTGCCCAAGAGTCAGGCAAGATCTCCAGTGCAGCAAAGGAACCCCGTAAATTTGTCAGGGTGGCATTTGGGTTCTTGGTAACTTCCCTGACCTCGGTCCTTCTTGCCTGCAGTAGTTGGTCAGTTTAGTTGGACATCCATCTCTACAGGAAGAGTCTTGTTAGCTCCATATTTGTCTGTTTGTTAATGATGAAGCCCTACAACTTCCAGACACATAATGAGCACACAGAGATCGCTTGTGTGCTCCACATTTCAGATGGACAATACCACGTGAGTGAATGTGTGTGTGTGTGTGTCCGTCTGTCTGCCTGGATGCGGATCTTCTAGCACACCTCCAAGTAATAGCCATCTCCATGGTGACCAGGTGACCCAAGCTAGCAATTAGGAGTCCCTAACAGGGTCGGTGCCGGCGAGTGTGCACAGATGCGGCGCATACATTATGTAAAATGCAGTCCCCGAGAAAGTTTCCCCCGCAGCCCCCGCCAACGGCCTCTCTCGCTCCTTTAATCTAATACATTCTTATCATCAGCCCTGTGTGGAACCACACAAACAAAACACACCCGTCATGAGGAAGCAGAACACGGCACATCTGTGCCGTGCCTCCGACGCCAGGAACATAAGTTGGGTAATACAAAGGAGAGTTGGGTGAAAGTAGGAGAGAGAGAGACACAAAGAAAAAGAGAGAGGGATAGGATTTTGTACTTGAAACGCAGGCTTCAAATTTGTGGGTTTTTTCTGCCTTCGTTTCCTGTTCATGGCAGTGGGAAAAAAAAAAAAAAAACCTCCCACTGTGCTTTCATAAACATGACGGCACAGCGGTGAGTGTAAGTTTTAAACATGATTGGCTTGTTAAAGTGTAAAGACAATGGGCTCAATATATGTGGCGCCGACGGTTGTAAAACTTCAACCCGCACACCTAGTTTAAAGCCTTTTCAACAGATTTATGCGAATGTGTCAGCTCTTTTTTTTCCCAGGTCTGACCAGGAGAATATATTAGTTATTCTGTTTCAAAGCTACTTTCTGTGGTCCAGCACCTCACCTGGTTTGAACACTGGCCATGGAAAAGTTTCCTGTATTCTAGTTGGAACACTTTCTCCTGTTGTTATTAAATGAAAGCGTATGTACAGTAATAATGAAAAAATATACAATCAGATGCTCTGGACAAACACACAGTGGGTGGGGTTGCGTCTTTAGCTTTAACCTCAGTCTATAATTAGTTACATAATTAATGTAGACATCATGATTGTGAACTGCACGTGTGCCGCACAGGATGGGAAATCTTGACAGGAGCTTAAGGGGGCACCTGTAGACGCTTACCAGAGAGTTTGTTCTGGTGCAGGAACTCCATCTGTAGCCTCTGGCCAGCACGTTGGGCCAGGAGATACGGGGTAGAGAAGGTTGGATCCCCGGTGGCGCACATAACATCTGCGCCACTGAACACCAGCGCCATGGTCTGCAGCACGTCAGGGAGCACCACAGCTGCACACAGTGCCTGTATACGCACATAAAACAGGATAAAAAAGCATATGAAGAGTTTCTCTGTATTGTGCCTTTGTCAGTCAGCTATGGGTCCCATGGGGTCTCAACACCATTTATAAAATGTTTCAATGATGTTTGTGTTGGATAATACTGTATTTGCAATTTTGACATACTGTAAATCGGATTTGTGAGGCTGATTTTTAGTGGTCACAAATATTATTTATGCAAGTCCACCTGACACTTTCCTGGTGTGATAGACTAAAAAAAGACTGGAAAAGTGCAGTTGCGACTCATTGCATTTCTAAGTAGCTTTCTATAGCTGGATTAATACCTTTAAAAATTTCACATCCCAGACAATGAACCAGTGAAAATCCCTGTGAAAGCGAGTATGGTCTCACTTCCTTGTGTAGGAGGAGCAGCTTGATGTCGCTCTGTGGGTCTATGTGTGCATGCCTGGTTGATAGAGGACAAAGAGTCTATAAAGCGGCGTCAGAAAACCATATAAAGTTTAGAATTGAGTTCCGCCTGCTGATCTCAAATGAGAAGTTAAAATAAGATCAAACTTTAATACTCCCTGTGGGAATCATTAAATCTCTAATCCATGTGAAAAAAAGTTATATGGCAAATAAGAACAGGACAAATGGGCCATATTAAATATAATGAAACCAACAATTTCGAGGAGAAATGTGGGAATAATGAATATCAATGAGTTGAGCAAATAACAACAGGAGAGCATACTGAGGCAAAGGGAAACACATGGAGTGAAAATACTGTTGTTAAAGCGCACCGAGTATCACAGATATATGCAAAATGACACTGATAAAAGAGACATGCAATACAAAACACAACTTCAATATGAATTTAAAGAAATGAAGGGGATCAATGAGCATATACTGAACTCAATTTAACAATAAAGGATCGGTTTGTGATCAAATTAAGAGAAATGTTAAGAATGGCATGTATTGTGATATATACAAATGCTTTCATGCAACACCATCATTTTTAAATGACATATAACATGCAAAATGTATTGAGCAAGTGTTAAAGTGCCCATAATCTTAATGTGTCAAAATACACACACACAGTACAAGCAAATTAGGTTAAGTTTATATCACCATTAGTCCTCAATAACACTCACTAAAGGGAGGCCTGATCAAACCCCAAATCCACAAAAATCTAGTCAAAGAGGAGGCTGTGATAGGCCTCTGTCAATCAAAGACATCTCTAATACTTTTACATGAATTTTAAGATCTCCTTAATCAAAGAATAATGTTTAAAACTGCCACCAGACAAGAGATACGAAGAGAGATACTCAACTGAGAGCCTAACTTTTTGACTCTTAACTAACTTTTGCTTCTATAAATGCATGATGTAGAAGTCATCCTTTAATAGGAGCAGAAAACCATACTTAAATACATGTAGTGTCAAGTGACGCAGACATGCTGGGTTAAAACTATTCACTTGTTGTACACGGTGAGCCAGAAGCAAGATAAAAAGAGTCAGAAGAATACAGTCTGGCTGAGGAAAATATTTTCTCTCTGTGTCTGTCTCTTCCTATCAGTCCAGTCAATTGATGTGACATTGTGCACAATGACCTGCAACAAAGTGGATCAACAGAGGAGTCGAGTGGCAAATAGCGGAATTTCAACGAGCAACCTCTCCTTTCATCGGACTTGGGCCGAGTCAGTAAGCTGCATCGATCTGCCACAAACAAGCAAGATCCGTCTGAAAGTGAGGCACGGTGAGGCTGCGCATATACACACAGGCAAAGTACACGCACAAACAAAGTACCTGTCAATATAACCTGCCCACCCACACAAAGGACCCGCACTGAGATAAAGATATCATAGAAGTATGTGTGTGTTCCAAGCAAACGCATCCATTTATTTCTATGTAAACAGTTTATTAAAAAATTCAATAATCTTTACCAACAGAAAATATTAAAAAAAAAACAAAAAAAAACACTGAATGTCTTTGTCTCAGTCACACAAGACGGGGTCAGATTATGGCAAAATAGTCCCATGCAGCCTGGCCTTATTCTGTATCGTCTCTGGAAATGACCTTCCGTGTCACAGCAATTACTGCAGCCACCAGAGGGTTTCTGTGTGTCTGCGCGTGCGAGTGTGTGCGTAATGATATAAGAAGGTCCTCTGACACCCCCCTCTCTAGGTCATGTGGCCTGCGGAGACTCTGTGGAGGTCACTGGGATATGAGCTTCTAATGGGGAACGTGGGACTAAGAAACAGAGAGCGGGATAGAGAGAGGGCATGAAATGGAGAAGCCGGATGCAGAGCGACAACATTTTAACAGAATAAGCACGGCTGAGATTATGTAAGAGACATACTGATGCAGTCAGGTATAAATCACTTTCGCTACCTTTTTATTTTTATTTTCCTTACTTGAATTGACACTTTAAACGGTAATTTACTGCATGTGGTGAGTGAGTTTCGTGACCCCTGGGCCCATTAAACTTGTGAAAATGCCACTGCACGATTTTAAAATTGCATGAAGGTCAATGAGGAAATTGCTAGTATTATTGTCTTTGTTCCAAAGAAGACTCCCAAAGGAATATGTTTTATATAGCGTTTATTTCTTCATATTCATACTTGTGTCACAGTAAGTAAGTGTGACACAAAACTGGAACGTGTCCAATGAGATTAGGCTCAGTGTCCTTGTTTATGTTAAAAATACTTTTTTGTGTATTTTTTATAGGTTGCTTGTGATTTATTACTTTATGTTAAGATAAGTTGAGTTTTTTATTTTAGCACACATACAAACGCTTATGTTGAGTCACGGTGTGTATTATCGCTCTGTGACACATCACTCTGTGATCCCTATCAAATCTGTTGAGCCCATTTATAAAGGCAGACTAGACAGAGAGAAAGCAAACACAACCACCCATTTCCACCTTTTTCATCTCCCGTTATTTCTCACACTCTTTTCTGTTATGAACACACACACACACACACACACACACACACACACACACACACACACACACACACACACAGTTCTCCACTGGCCAAACCCTTTTAGGCAGCTGTACTGTCTGCATCTGTCACACTTCCTCTCCTACACCACCCTGCAAAAAAAAAAAAATACTCCCACTATAACAGCAAATTCACACATCCTTAGTGGAGGAGCACACATGTTCACACGCATGTACACACTCCCACATATACACACGCAAAAGCCAGCAAAGCCGCAATAAAACCAACCCAAGCGTTTCTGTTGTGGATCCTAATCCACTTTTCCACTTAGCCAGCTAGTATATCTCTTCCTTACTTTCCCCCTCGTTCTCTCTACATCTCCATTCCTCCCTTTCTACTCAAGAAAACAATACAAGGGCGCTGATCTGCGTAAATGCTGACGCAGGTGGAAACTTGGCTGTTTGGAGGCTCAGTGCTTCGAGGTTTTAAGACCCTTCTCTTTAAGAGGAAGCCAGAAAAAAACAGGCGCCTTTTTGCCAGAGCAATAAACCCTAAACCGCAAACCGGCAGAGAGGGCCTTAGCCAACCTGCGTACACTGGAGATCGATAAGACTTCCCCCTTTGGCATTTTCAGACTTATAGTGCAGTTTTACTGATAGTCAAAAGGTCGAGAAAATATGGGCCTTTTCAGGTTCAGTGGATTTAGCTAATGGAGTATGCCATGTACCATGTCTCTTTGAAGTAAAGATGAAACTATTCTGGTACCCATTTATCTCTGCATCGTCAGTATACTCCTGATGTACTTTGCTCAGACAGAAAAAAAATGCACGGATAGAAAAACACATTAAAGCTCTATAATGGATTTATTTCTTGATGTTTTACTGGTTCACACTATGTTAGTAGGATGTATTCTTGGTATGAAATACAGTAAAATCTCCTTGAGAGAGTGTAGTGCTCAAAAAGAAAAAGATGGAGTCGGTGTGTACGTGGCAACACTTAAAGAGACAGTAAGAAAAGACTGGAATACCAAGTGTTAATGTATGAATGAAAACAATGTAAGCAGAGTACTGACTGAATACCTCAAAACAGTTTCTAACATCCATCTCAAGTGCTTTGATTTCTGCTAAAGTGTCTTTATGCTCTTTCTGAAAGTTGTACCTGGTTGAGCTGCTCCAGGTCATGAAAGCCCTCCAGGACCCTCCGGTACTTCCTCTCCCTGTACTTCCTGCGGATGAACGTGGCGCGCTGCTCCGCTGAAGCCCCGCTGTAGAGTTTCTCCTCCAAGGGAAGATTAGCAGCCCAGAAACTGTTGGCATTCTTGTTCCCCACCTCCAGGAACAGCTGGGGGGTTAAAGAACATGGAAGGGGGACAACCACAGGTGAGAATCGTTTGTAGACCAATGTGTTTTATATGTGTTTTGCATTGTCGCTGTCAAATAGTAATAAAACAAAATGCAGCATAGCAAAGGCTAAGTTAAGACTTTAAATAGGCCATATATATATTCTGTTCTGTACCGTTCTTTTTGTTTACATTTCTATGTGAGCAAATGGACCAAATTACAAATAAAAAATTGTTTAGTTTGAAGACACTGATACGGACAACCCAGTTGGAAAATTGTAGAAAATTGCATAAATGGTCAAAAAAGAGTCACGTTAAACCCTTTTGACACTGCATTAGATTTTATTGTGAAAAAAAAATCATGTCCAGTGAGAATGTATGTTGTTCTCGCTAATAAAAAGAACAGCATACAGTACGTACCTCCACTAAGGCATTGCTCCAGATACTGCTGTCCAACTTCAAGCTTCGCACTTTGGAAATACTTGGGCCGAGTGAGCGGTGCTGGCCTGGTACACAGGAAGACACAGTCACCAACATGTGTATGAAGACGCGCCCGCACACATACGCTGAGAAATGTATACAACGCTTGGGGTTTATGAAACCTTTCTCAATTAGATTTATCCAAAAATGCCCGGCTGTCAGGCGACGCTTCGAGTTCCTGATAGGTTCACATGAATAAACAAAAAATTAAGATGTGCATGTATGCACGGAAATCCCCACAGTGCGCGTGAAAACACACACCACAAGTCAGTGATGGAATAAACAATAAACAGGGTGTTACAAGATGGAGATGGAGCATGACTGGAAGCTCATTCTTTCACTCACAACAGACATATTTAGTCCCCTCAGCACTCCTAATTGGAAATGAAAGCACAGAACGAGGGCCATTAATTGCTAATGAATCATGAGTAATTCATTGTGTTTGTGGGTCGGCCTGTTTATTTGGGTGAACGGGAGGCTTCTGGGGTTGCTTATGGCCAAAGACAGAGCATACATGCATAATACATCTGGCAGAAACACGCTGTATGCGTTAATGTGAATTATTGTCCTGTGTGTAAAAGCAGATAATTTTAGATTTAGATTCGGCATGACCTCATTACTGTCTTCTATGCTCAAGTAGAGCAGCTGTGAAAAGGCCTTCTTGACACAGATCTAGAGAGCGCAGACACTAGAAATCATTTAATTATTTGTCACCGAAGATATTACAAGAGGAAACCAACTAGGAATTAATTGCTGATAACTAGTGATCATTATTTACTCTGCAATACACGTCCCATATAATTGGTGTAAAAACATGGATAGACTGCCAACACTAACCTAAAGCAGTATGATACGCTTTCCCGAATGTGTTTTTATTTTAAAGCTGTGAGCTCTTCACAAACAGCTTGAGTTGTAGTGCCTTTTAAATCTGACATCAGGACCCATTTCTCTGACAGGTCTAATTGCTCCCAGATTGGATTTTGAATCTGATATACCAGGCCATATCCCATTGTGGTCAGGCTTGATGTGATTAAATGGTAAAAACATTAAGGACAAAGGACAGTCCCAGCTTTCCTGCCACAACAGTTCTGAACCCATATTCTTTTCTCCATGGGTATCCGGACAACATTATCGAGTTTGTTACAAACATGTCGAGGAAGATGAACCCTACACTCTTGTTGCATGCTGGATGTTATGCCTGACCACATTTTTTTTTACATTTAAAAAAAAAAATAATAATAATGTAGGAGCAGTTGAGTCTGCTGGTTTAAACTGATTCAGTAGTTGGTCAATTGTTTTAGACAAACATCTGGAGCTTATTAGCAGACTATTGTTTACAATTCACCATCAACAATAATATAATGCTGCTGTCCACACTGGTCTGTTCTCAGCGATATACAGTATGTCTCAGCTGAGCCCTGCGACTATAAATAGGACAGATTTCCTTCCTCCCCAAGGTTATTTTAAATATTTTGTGGGGAGGTTCACATTAAAGTGTCAAGTGTGGATGCATTAGTGTGGTCAGACTTGTGTTTAAATCTGGCTTGTCCAATCCCAAAAGTCACATTGGGAAGAGAGGAATGATTGCGGTCTTTGAGACCACATGAGTCCAGCTTGACAAATAAAGGCCAAAGAGCAGGATTCTGTCACTTCTGCCTGTGAAGGAGCGAAAATATTTCACACTGGGCGCCTGCTGCATTGCTACGGCCACACTCAATCCACTGAGCCATACAGGACCACTTCCACTTGTGTAAGGGTAATGAAGCTGAAGAAAGTGTGTATGCGGACGTGAGATCTTCCAATATAAATAGCCTGTTGTTAATGTCTTTCCTATGGAACCAAAACAACACACAAAAGGGCATTCCCATCACAGCAGCTTTCACAAAATATTGCCCGACCCGCCAAGAATTTTGCCCCCAATTAAAAACTTTCCTAGCGACAGACTGGAGCACTTTTCCAACCCCTGTACTTGTGTGCCATTTTCCCCTCACCATATGAAGAGTTAGAAGGAAACAAAGCAAAGCAATGAACGCTGCATCCCTGTGTTACCATGGCAACTGTTGCCAGCAGACGTGTCTGCGAGTTGCATCCTGGTTTAAGGGAGTTTATTGCAATTACATGTGTGGAGAGGGGCCTCCCAGTCTTTGGAGTAAAGTCATTTCCTCTGGTTGGTCGGGTTGCACAGTAGGAGATAGGAGGGCAAAGAGGGGGGGAACAAAAGGAACAGGGCAGAAACAGGGACAGCTTTAGTTATTTGGGGAGTAAAGTTACTGAGGAATGTGGGTTTGACCATTTTAAGGGTCAAGACAAGGGCTTATGTGGGAATGAGACGATCATCAAAGCTGCACCACTCAATGTTTGTATATTAACATTGGTTAAAATGACTGTATGTAATGTAGTGGCAACCCAACAGAAAATGAGCACCTGACTCTGCAGTTCCCCCCTGAGCTCTACGGAGTATTTCAGTGTCTTTCAGCTCATTGTTTTGATTTTACAGATGCCACAGGTTTCATTTGACGGGATTGCTGCCACGTTACCACAGTGATGTTGCGGCGGCAAAAGAGGGGGGCTGCACTTGATGACCGTTTTCTAACACGGTACCCATATAAACTTTATGAGGTGACAATATTATCAATGCTGTGTTTGAGCCTTGTTGCCAACAAATCAAGCCTCATCTGCTTTGAGTTTTTGCCAATTTATACCAAATAATACGGCGATTATTTTTGAAAGTAGATGATTATCTGCAGTAATTGTTCCTGCTGAAAGGAGACACTGTAGTTTCAGCAAACAAGGTCGTCTTGTGACAAAGACAACTCACAATCTGCTTCCCGTAATGAAAACTTTCTATTTGCGCTCTCACTTTCTAATAGAAAAACGGAAGAAAAAACTATAAAAAAAATGCAAATGAGCAGCTGAATTGTCTCTCTTAAAGTCATTTAAAAAAAAACACATGCTTATAGTGAGGAGCACCTTACAACATTTTCACCCAGGTTTTTGTATGATGGTGTTTTTCACAGTTTTTTTTTAATATTCACAATAAAATTATATTTTTTCATCAAATGGAAAATAATGGACACCAACAGTCCTTCAAGTCTACACAAGCAAAAGACAATCGATTAATTAAAAGACTAGATTAATAGTCGGTAGCTTCACATCAAAGAGTGAAGCTATAGACTATTAAAATTCATTCTGTCTTGGCATAAAAAGAGGAAAGCCAATGTGGGATCATTTTCACCATTAGCCTTCTCATTACTTCTTTCCTCCTCCTCTTGTTCAGCATTTCTCTTTATTGTCCATGACATGAGAGTGCTAATTAAAAGTGTGAGCAGTCATTGGTATTCCAAATGGACCACCGCCTAATTTAAGGAAAGCACAGTGTGAGGACAGCTTCCTCGTTGCAGATATTCGCCCTCTCTCTCCCAGCGTGTCGACAAAATGTAATATTAAACACCCCTGCAAATGAAATCATTTAAGGGTGTTTGAAAAGGGATGTTAGATATCTGATGCGTACCAATTACATGGGCTTTGCAGAGGTGAGGGGAAGAATCGCATTAAAACTTATGACTCTGGGAAAAGATCTGGAGGGGGAAGGAGTGTACAGGAGCATGCAAGAGGAAGAAAAAAAAAAGACTACACACCAACCAGATATCCCTCTACATCAAGCATGGCCTCTGCTTCTCTCTAATCGTGTTTAGTGGGTCAAGAAGCGGTTTGGGATTCCCCCCAAGTTCTTGCCCGTGGCTTAATCTTTGTTGTCATTTCATTTGAGCAATCCAGCATAGATTAGAGCCAAATAGATTAGAGAGTGCAGGGGTCAGACGCCAAGTCCCGTAAGTGGCTTATCACCTGAGAACTTCTTCCAAAAGAGCCTCTGGGTCAGAGCACATACTCAGACAGACACAAACACCAGACCACACAAACAGGTTAACAAGCTTTTTAACTTTGGCATGTTTTTGAGTCTTGTTCATAACATGTCAAATGCAGCATGTTTTCTCTTTTTGTTTCTCTCTATACATTTTTCTCTATTACTACTTGGCTTGTTACTCTTTCTACTGCAGCCAGCGTCAACTAGTCATCCCCCATCACAGGTTGCATTATGTATGTCTGGGAGTTGTGAGCAAATCAAGCAAAAAATGATGTTCACCTCTCAGATAATTTTTGTAAGAAGAAGAAGCAAAACTCTCCAAGTAGGACGCAAACATTTGAGATAAATTAAAAACATTTTGGACAATTGGATTTCTTTTTTTAATCACACATTATTTTATGGGTACGTAATTTCTTAGCAGGAAAGTTTGCTGTAAAAAATTGTGATTAATTAAAGGTAAAATAGTTTAGACACGTCTCAATTGGCACACTTGCAGTAATTAATTCTAATGATTTACTAGCATAATTTAGAGTCAGAGAGTCAGTGTACAACAGGTCAGCTGAACATTCATATGAATTTTTTTTTTTTGTTCCAAAGTTTCAAAGAATAAATAATGAATCAATTTTTACTTTGGTTAAAATTCCCTTTGAACCAAAGACTGCATACAACATAATTAATTTTCTTATAATTAGTTCCAAATTACTTCCTAAAAAATTATTAGGAAATTACGGACCCATAAAATCATCTTCGATCTTTGTCATAAAAAGGAGTTTCAACATGCTGCTTGCTTCCATTCACACATCCTGTGTGTGTTTACATGTGGGGGGTTGTTTATCAGAGTACACCAGTATGTTGTTTGCCGGTGCGTACGCCTGCATCCAGCACCTGTGTGGCTGCATCAGAGAGTGGGAGGAAGCCATCAGCAAAGCAGCGCACGTGCGTCCCTTACCTGCACACTTCTTACAGATGACCACACCCAGATTGACGGACGCCCACTCCGGCTGCGGGGCGCGACAGTCGGCGCAGCTCCTGTTGGCCTCGTTGAACCAGATCTTCTCTGCCACTTCATAGTCGGAGAGTGTCTCGGCAATCGATTCTTGGACTGCTTCAATCCACTCCTCCTTCTCCCGTTCTGACTCGCCCGTGAAGCTGCAACAATTGATTTTTTGCCCCCACCCCAACACATGCCTCACTGTTATTGATTTGATTTGAGAGAGCAATTAAACAGCATAGTATAGCTTGGCAGGGTTATGGGGGTGTGCAGTATTTGGAATAGTTTTGGGGGGTTGCTGAGTGTGTATGCCTATGTGTGATTGCAATAGATTTGGTGAAATTGATAGCGGAGTGGGAAGAGTGGGCGACGGGGCCGGTAAATCAATCTGTCTCACCTTGCACCACTAAAATCTATAAAGTGTTAATGCAGGATAGTTTTTCAGGATATTATTTTTATATTAGACTCAGGAAAGTTGAGAAATGGTGATGGAAAGAGACTATAAACACATTCGCGGCTTGAATATACACTTAATAAATAACGTTTAACACTTTTGTTCCATCGGGACACAAAGAGCTCTGTCACAAGGGGGAAAATTAGAAAAGTAATGTACTGAGAAAGCTTGGTAATAGAGGTGATGCTGCTTCTTCTGTTCACATGGGTGCAGTTACAAAACTTAAAAGTTTCATTCCAACACAATATACTGCATCTCTGAAAGCATTGCCACATGAAGGTAATTTGTCATTTTGTCAAAAAAAATTAGTAGTGACTGAGACTGTACTCTACTTGCATGTCTGTGGCCAAAATTATACAGACAATCTTAATAGAAATCTTGCTGGCCACAACACACAATAAATGTGTTTACGAGAACACAAGAAGGCAGGTTAAACAGGAAATCGGAGATTTGTGTGTGTGTGTGTGTGTGTGTGTGTGTGTGTGTGTGTGTGTGTGTGTGTGTGCGTGCATTTGTTGGAGGGTTTGGATGTAATTATTTTACATACGAGAATGCATCTTTACGTGGAATGATCTTTTTCTTTCTTCCAGCGGCTCTGTTGTCACAGCAATATTTTCCCTGTCTTCAGTTTTTGTCATGCACACGTGTTCATTTAAAAAGCCAATGAGAAACCTAGTGATGCATACTGTATATAACCAAGAAATCGACTTTCTCCAGGAGAAATCTAGCTGGGGAAAAGAGGTTTCTCTAATCCCCTACTGCGATTATGAAATATATTTTTAATCAGGTTAAGTGCATGTAGACACACTGAATGATAATGTAGACATCTGTTTGGTGTGGAGGAACTTGACTGGCCTGCACAGAGCCCTTGTATCTTAACCCCATCCAACACCTTCTAAGATGAACTGGATTGCCAGTGATCAGCACCTGACCTCACCAATGTTCTAGTGGCTGAATGGGAGCAAATCCCAGGAGACAGTTAACTGGTGTCCACATACTTATGTCAAATTGGCTACATCTCATCAACTAATTAAACTGATGCAACCAAGGAGGTCAAACCAGCCACATCTTGAGCACAGAATTCAAGATACTTGGTACACCGACCATGTCACTAGGGAAGACAGAGTTGGGAGGTAAGGAAAAATCCAAAGTATGTAATAAAACTTGCACACTAGCCCCCAAATTGGGCATCTTTCAGGACAGTCATTCACCTGTCTCTCAATCCATCTGTCTTATTCATTAGTTTTCCAGAACGAGGAGATCTTTTTGGAAACCACACACACAGGAATGATGGTATACGTCTATCACTGTCTAATGAGCACTTATAAAAGATGCCTCGCAGGGACAGACCGCACATGTTTCTGATGGAGAGGATGGTGTATGGATTTTTAAAGAAGTTGCTGAGTGTGCTGAGTAACTCAAAATTAGCTGAATGTACGATAAGTGCATGTAACAAGCAATGAGTGTGCATGTGTGAGCTTAAGTGAGAGTTAGGATAAGAAAATAAGACAGATCGACAGAGATATAAAATTGAGGAGAGAGAAAGAGAGAGAGAGAGAGAGAGAGAGAGAGTCCTAGCTTCACTGAAAGAAGCACTTAGAAAGGAGAAATGGGACCACTGGTCTCCATGGCAACCTGGCGACCGGTGTAAAGTAAGACGGAAGATGAGGGGGAAAGGAGACGATGGGGAGGGGAAGCTTTCGCCCGGAGCAGGAGGATGTGCGCCGGGCCAGCCTCGCCCAAGTAACCCAGCCGAGATCGATAGGTTGATTGGGTTCAGTCGCTCTGTGCCCACCGGTGTCTGCCCAGGGCCCGTCTAAAGAGATGACTGCTCACATCGTCTGCTGAACTACAACACGGCCTCCGAAACCACAGAGGAGCAAATGGAGGCAGGAGGCAGCGCTGGAGTATGCGGAGGTCCCCGAGCCGCAGAGTTGGAGACATAAAGTGAAGGCTGGTCTCCGATGAGGCCACAGGATAAACTACTACTAGCTTGAAGGACAACAGGTGGTAAAGAGGGAAAAATGAAAAAATAAAGAATCAAGCCCTCAAACAATTCCTCCAAACACAAAAAAAAAAAGGTGGAGTGGGAGTAAAATTACTGTTTTACAAGCCAACAATAATAAAATTGTTGCCTTTGCTCTGATTGTAAATATTGTATCAAAGGTATTTACAAGCACTGTTTTTCATTAAAATTACAACTTTCAAGCAATCTCATATATTGTTGTGATATATCAATGACCCTCACAACCACAGGCTTTCCGTCATCCCTTGCCCTGCCACGAGCTACAATCATAGAGCCCTCGTGTTATTCCACGCTGCTCCCATAGAATTATCTTGAATGTTATCCAAACTGAAAGCAAACTAAGAGGCCGATTAACTCCTCTGTTTATTGCACAGATATGAAGAATTCCAAGTCCAGAATCTCTGGTCAAACATATGAGGTGTTATGTTACGGCCTTAATGCCAAGCTAAGCTAAGCTCCTGGCTGTAGCTTTCCTTTTTGAACGGACAAACGTCAGAGTAGTATCATTCTTCTCATCTAACTCTTGGCAATAAGAAATAAATCATTTCCCCCAAATGTCGACCCATTCCATTAATAAAGGATATCTAACAATCAGTTTCAGTTGGCGTACATGACCTTCATAGTCTGGAGTAGGAAAGACTGCTCTTCATAGTCAGCTTCGGGGTTCCCGATTCACCCAAGGAACTAGTATCAGTCCCCACTCATGAAAATGTATTTTGTATAAAATGTAAAATGACTATTAAATTGGAAAAATCCAATTTTGATGTGCAGTAGCTTGACATTATTTTTTAAATTCTCAGTGATAGTGAGCATTAAATCTTAAGTTTAAAAGTTGACTCCCACTGGTGTTCTTTATCCTATTTGCTGTTGAAGGCATTTATATTCTGCTGCCCTGCATACTACATGTAAGTGAGGAAATCTAATTCTTCATCATGCATGATGAATGGGGCTTACGGCCCCTTTTGATGCCTGCATAGTGAACATGATGGTAAGAGAGTCAAATATGAGGTGTTTTGTATTATTGAATAGAAGTTTTTGTTAATAATTATACATATATCATTAAGTAAGTACAAGCAGAGGAGCATCAATATTTTAGTTTAATAATTTCATAATATTATGACGACTAGTCATTCCCAATCACATTTATTACTGTGAGAATGAAGGGCTTTCGTATGTGGATTATCAATGCTGCTTCTATAATAACCCTGAAATCAACAGATCACAGTGCACTTCTAAAATCTACACTATACAGTACAGTTAATCTCACAGCTATCTAAAAAAGGGACAAATAACGGTTTGGCTTCACAGCTACAGACAAAAAACTAAAAAAGAAATGAGTTATTCCAATCCAAAGTTTGAAAAGAAGTTACAGTAATCATTATGACCAAAATATACAACATGGATGTTAAGATAAGATGAACATTTGGAGGAAAAACTGGCAGACATTCAAGAGAGATAAATCAAACATTTGACCTAAAGCCGTGTTCAAGACGGCATTAGAAAGAAAAAATAGAATAGAGAAATAGTCACTATGGTGATTTTGTGCACAATGCTGTATAGTACTGTAACTACTGTAGCCACTGGCCCTAGATAAAGCACAGAAACAACTGTTACAGTACTGAATGAAGATTTTACATTACAGTGAACAAGCACTGATTCTTTATAGCTTTGTTGTTTGATTTTTGCTTTAAATAAAGAGTTTAGGTTTGTCTGACCTCTGCACAACACTTGACCAGTGGCCAACACTGTGATCAACAATTTCTCTCAAATAACTATCTGATTGAAGGATCGTTGAAGAGACTCAATCAGAAACAGTTTTAAGAGTTTAAACAATGCTAAATCTGACTTCAGATTAATTTAAATTGGGAGATTTCAGTCAACTGAAAGTAAGAACTTAACTCAAACTGATGTAGAGCTGATAAATATTAAGTGAAGACCTAGTTGATTGTTTATAGATTAGATTTTAGAATTAAAAAAAAGATGGTTCTTGTGTTACACAGTTAAATTGCCCAAAATCATTTCAGCATTTTCAATACAGTAATCAACTCATATTTTCACTATTTTTGAAAATGTAAATTAGTTCAATTAAAGTGCATACCTTACACCAATATCCAATATGGACTCACACATACTAGCCAATAACAAACTTCATTTTTCTCAACAAAAAAAAAAATAAAAAAATGTCTTTAAAGTGGCGCTCCACCATTATTACACATACTCAGTTTACTCATAGACTACCCAGCCTGGGAAAACAACCCTTGAACCCTTGGCTTTATTTATCGGGCCAAAAACCACCAAAAGAAAGTCAGAGGATAGGTTCAATTTTTTTCAAGTCTTAGCTTCACGGACAGGAGAAACCAGTAATTCTTTAAATGTACATATAGGAATATGATTAGGGTTTTAAGATGCAAACCCATCCTTTAAATGGTATTTTCATTCAAATTACAAACACTTACCCTAGTGACATCTATCAAAGCAGTACAGATACAGTAGTTTTGTTTTTTTTCCGCTGCCACTTTGTTACAATGGAGTTGTACACACCAAACAAACCCAAAACAAAGCAGAAAAACATGGATTTGCTCCAATACACCCTTGAGCTAGGCATTTATCTGCAGCTTTACTTTGGTGGAAGTTCTTTCTAAACCAAGAGCACAAAGTTTTTTCTTTTCCTCAAAGTTGATTGTCTTTGCCTGGTAACACCTCCTGTCCTCTCTGCCTCATTGTCATTCTCTCTCCTCAAAAAAAGTCTGCTACAGCAGCCCAAACGCTCTGTCCATTTAGTGGCAGCAAAACAATGGAAAAGCCAAAGTGAGTCTCCACAGCTTAAAGTGATTAGATGAGTTTCTCACTAATCCCCACCTTGAGCAGGTAGGAGAGCGCTCAAAGGGGTACCAATCGATTTGATCCACACACACACACACACACACACACACCATAAAACCCTTTCAGCGATCACCTCATCAAAACAATTCAGGGGACCTGAGCTCATTTTAATTCCACCTCTTTTTTTGTTTTCACACAAAATGGCAATTACGTCCAGCGTATTAACGAAGCTGCCAAACGATGGGACCATTAAGGGAGCTGACACAAACAGATCGATCGGACATACAACAGACAGGTAGAGGAATGAGGGGGGAAAGAAATCTTTACACGAGGCAATGGGCAAAAAGGCACGGGGGTGAAGAAGAAGAGAAAATTGCGAAGAAGCGCACACAAACAAACAAGCCGTGCTTTGTCCGGGCAGCTGTGACGGTTGTATCCTAAATGGGCCATTACAGCACAAACAAGCAGCGTGCTCATTGATTGTACGCCCTCAGGGACGGGAGTCACCTGAAAGGTTTTGGGCCCTGCAGAGGCAGAGATACCCGTACGAAGCGCCCGCGGGGGAATTCATGAAAAAAAAATACTAATCAATATTTAGTGATTTTTGTACAGGACCCAGTTCTCATGTTACGTGTTTTTTTTTTTTTTTTTTGCAATGACCACTAAAGCCTGCGATGTGTGTGGTGGGTGCGGTGGTTGACAAGATGATTTGTGAAAGAGACAAGAACCACAGAATGAGAGAGAAGATAAGCTTCTCTTTATCTCATTAGTGCAGAGCCTGAACTTTGTGACACGCCTGCTCATTAGTTTCACAACTTACACCACAAAGGAAAACATACACTACTTTTTGTATTGTAAAGGGTAAAAGTGTGTACATTTGCTTTGAATGACTCACAGCGAAAGTCTTGTCCTATAAGGATAGAGGGTGTCGTATGCTATAGAGATTGTAAAGGCCCTTGAGTCAAATCTGTGACACTGGGCTATATAAATACAACTTTTCTTGTTTGATTCATGGTCACATGTTAATGTCATCTGATGTCACAGTGTGAACATGAAACAGACCAAACTCTAGGTGTGAAAGCCCCCTTGAATTGAACGCAATTATTTTGCAAGAATTTCTATTCTTCTGTTGATAATTTGTTCTTTGTTCACGTGACCTTTGTTTTTCTTTTTAATTGCAATGCAGCTGATTTTAATTGTATACTACATGATGGTTTTACATTTGCACATTTTACTAAAAAGAAGAAAAAAAGTCTAGTTATTTTAAAAACCTTGAAAACCTTCTGGTTTGAATTAATCCTCCAAGGCTCCAGGTAAAAAGAGAAGTCATGGTTATAAAAAAGAAAATGTAAAAGGCAAATCTGATAGGACTATGTGAATATTCTTTCAATAAGTACCCTAAACTCTGATCACTGTATGACCCTCTTAATACCTTTCATGTATAAGAGCAGAGCCTTTTAGCTGTGACTTTGGAGGCCTTAAGAGTTCTGATTATTGAGATTATAATACAGTGTTGCAAGAGGCTTAGTGTATGTGAAGGGCATTTCCTAAACTATGTGGTTAAAATGGGATGAACATGCAGTGAGATTTGTTTAAGGAAGGAATATGAATGAAGTCTTGACATCCGGATGCTCCCTACAGTAACTTGACTTGACTTTAAACAAATGGAGAAGTGTACTACAGTGTCAACCTGTTGAATACATCATTCTGAGGGGTCTGTGTTCAAGGAGAGATCCCTTCACTTAACATTTGTCATTTAGAAGATGAAAAAAGTAAGAAATGGAGTGTCTGTTAAGGTAAGAGCTGTGAGATCAAACAGAGAGTGCACTTTTCTCCCTCTCACCCTTACAAAGACAGCATACATCACACACATTCTAGCATGAATGGCTTTTTGTCGGGGTTGAAGGGGCCAGGAAGCTCAGACAAAGATACACGTGCACGCAAAAGTACACACTCGTATGCATGCACGTACGCGCGTGAGTCTCAGACGTACCTGAAGTTCTTGAAGGGTGTGTTGATTTCAAAGCTCCTGCGGTCCGAGTCTCTAATATTGGCAGCAGTCAGTTCCACTTCAGCAATAGCCAGGCCCGCTTTATAATCCTGGAACAACAGATTAATATTAATTAATTGTGAGCTTGTTACAGTGCGGCAACTTCAAATAATCAATAATTAATGGCCTTGTTTTTCTTTTCTCTCAGTACCACGGTACTTTAAAAAAAAAAAATTACACTTATTCACTTTTTTCACGTCAAGTATGGAGTTAGAGCCATGAGGCAATTAATCTATCCTCGCATACATACTGGGAGCAAGAAGAAACAACTACCCTGGCTCTCTGTAAAGTTCTGCGCCATAAGTCCAACTAGTCTTTCGTATTGCTGATATAAAATGTTAATTAGTGAGCTTTAGACAGAGCCAGGCTAGCCGTTTGGCTCCAGTCTTTATGCCAAGCTAAACAAACAGCTCGGAGGAGCTCGAGGAAGTAGACGGGAAGAAAAACTTTTCCTTCTACCACCGAGACCTGCAAGGGTTAAGAAATAAAGGGGTGGATGGACAGCTGAGAAGCATGTCAAATGAGCATTCTTAGTCTTTAATCACTTTCCCATTTTTAAAGCCAGAAATGCAAATTCAAAATATATACACAAACTATTCAAAACACTCCAAAAGTGTATTCACAAAGGGCCCTGCAAATGTTAGGGTCCTTCACTAGACGCCACATCAAGGCCATTTTTGGACAAATTACAGACCCTCTCTAATAAGATGGGATCAACAGGTCGCCTCATTAAAGTCGCAACTTGTTTCTCACATGGGGCTCGAATGTCATTTGGTCTGATGAAAACTAACAAACAGTAAGGAAGCCACAATCATTGCAGCGATATTCTCAGTCTCCCTGCTTCCCGTGGACTGTATTTTTTATATATATATATATTTTTTTTTTTTTTTTTTTTTTTTTTGAAATGGCAGTGGACACTAAGTTAGACGGGTGCGAGACCTGCTGAAAATAGATTGTGACAGACCAATAACGCACCGAACAGTCGCCTGCTTTCTCTCCTTTCACCGATGACGCACAAACCAAGTTTGTGTGTGTGTGTGTGTGTGTGTGTGTGTGTGTGCGCACGCGTGCGAGTGTTAAAGAGAGACAGAAAAAGGAGGCTATAGCGTTTGTTGTTGTATCGAGTGTGTGTGTGTGTGTGTGTGTATACCTGCGTGACACAGCAAAGCTCTGCGGAAGGCAAAGGTGCATCTGGGGAATCCAGAGCAACCAAGGCTTTCAGCCCCAACGTTTTCTGATGCCCATTTCAGAAATAGGGGTTAGATGCAGAGGCACCGTTTTCATAAGCTCAACCATGACTCTGCAACGCACCGCGCCCCTCCCTTCTTCACCTCACCCTCAACACTCACAGCCGTTTAGACCATTTTCTACAGCCTTGAGCTCTGAGCTGAGGCAGAAAGACAAAAGACGTGCACCCACACCCACACACGTATAGGCACAACATCATAACAGAGCATCCTAAAATTACAATACAGGAAAAACAAACACTTTACTCCATCCCTGAAAAAGCCAAAAAACGTGAGTCAAAAGATGGGGGAGAGAGAGACGGCGAGAACACAGAGGAAGGAGAAGGAATGGAGAAAGCATAAGTGAAAGAAAGTCTTGGTAATCCTTACGGAGAGTGGGTGAGACGGGTGAGGGGTCAGTTGAGCAGTTGACAGAAGGAAAGCGAGTGAGTGAGAGTGTGTGTGTGTGTGTGTGTGTGTGTGTGTGTGTGTGTGTGTGTGTGTGTGTGTGTGCGTGTGTCTGCAGAAAGAGCCAGAACAATATCTCCTCAACAGCGAAATTACAAAATACTGCCTTAGCGGGGAGCGCTGAAAGCTGCCACGCTGTGCCAGATATGAAGCATGTGTGTTTTCTGCGCTAACTGTCCTTCGCCAGCAAAACAATTTACACTAATTACAGCAAACAAAGAGAGAAAAATGAATCGACACCATCTTTGTTGATTAGGCGCTTTTTTTTTTTTTTTTTTTTTTTGGAATATGTGGCCTAGCAGAGCAAAGACGTGTGTGTTTATGTATGTGGGGGAAGATCGCTGCCACGTCTCTCGCAGAATTCTTCAACTAATTAGCTACAAACTTCCCCGTGCAGCCAAATTTTGCAGCGAACAACGCAAGGAGGACGTCGCTTACATATTTAGGGGCAGGATTTCCAACCTGATCTCTCGGTATTGTGTGGGTTGGTTCAATTGGGGCTAATGTTGTCGTAATCTTCATTTGACCATCATTAGCCCCAATTAGACTACTTCAAACAAATTTAGAGGACTGTGGCGAGAAACTCCAGCAATTATTCTCCTTTCCGAACAGTTCTGCCCGATGATGTGGAGACAGAGCGAGAGGAATATAAAACAAAGTGACGGGCTAGTGTGGAGCACTCAGAACCTATGAGGCACTTTGAGTAATTAAGACACTCTGAGCTCAGAGGAGGATGACATAAGAGATAGACAGAGAAAGAAAAAGAAACGGGGCAAGAGAGCGTCAGTGAGACAAGTGAATTCACTGTATGGCCAGGTCCTAATTGAGCTAAAAGTTTTGATGTGAGCGCTCGGAAGCAGCAGAAACTTGCCTCTCCATCCTATCAATTATAACTACGTACAGTCATTGCTCTTTTCAACTCAGTGTGTTCTGAGGTTTGAAGACGCGTGACGCGGTAATGAGAGTGCTGGGATGATGGAGTTTAAAAACCAACCTCATTCAAAGCTCATTCTCGCAAAGCAGAGGAAGAAATGGCTTCCACGTCTCACTGTAAAAACGGTTCTGTTTCACACTGGACGGATATTTGGAGGAGGAAGGCTCCTGTACTGTATGTGCACATACATGCATATTCCCGCCGGTCTGAACGTATGTGCATGCGTGTTTGTGTGTGTGTGTGTGTGTGTGTCTGCACTGAGAGGGCAAAGCAGTCACCTATACCTAATGACCCTCATCCCTCTCAGGCAGCCAATTAGAGCACTGGGTGTTAGCGGCCGTCCAGCTCTCGCCACTCGTTACCTACCCAATATGTGCCGTGGCCTCCTGCCCTCTCCAATTAATTCACCAAGGATGGAGGGAAGAAGGGATGGCGAGACGAACGGGAAGGCATTGGAGGTAAAAATAACTCACCCAATTACAACAGCCAAGGGGTAGGTGGCAATAATGGCGCTTATGGGGGGGGGGGGGAGAGGGGAAAAGGCCCTGAGGCGAATGTTCGTACGCATGCGTGATTTTATGCACTTTCGGTCCACGTACCATGTGACTTAAAACGTTTCAAACAACTTAAAGAAGAAGAGGGGGGGGGAAAAAAAGTCATCAACTCAAAGAGAAAAAGGGAAATCCACTCAAAATAGGGAAATACACCAAATTCCTGCTAAGCATGAGAGAGAATGGATTTCTTTTGCACCTATAATGAACAACCTTAACCTGGTAAGTGCTGAGCAAAGACTCACTCTGAATATCCAAGCCATGCATCCAATTATAATTTCTTTCAAAGCTTTCCAACCTCTCATTGTGTGAGTCAGTCACTCCACAGCGCCGAACGGCTGTAAAAGAATCAAGACATATAAAAGAGGCCTCTACTTCCATATCCTATTCCATGTCCACTCAGCTGCTTAAAATGCTGTAAGAGCACGCAGGCTAAGACCGTCTCGCAGAGGTAGGTGGGTTTAAAAAGGCACACTCTCAATGGAGACAAAAGACTTTTGATAATTCTGAAACATCAGGCAGTGAGACCGAGGCCAAGGACAGCGAGGAGCTGTGGACGATGATAGAGGATAAAAGAGCGGGAAAAAAGACAAATAATTCTGTTGAATATATGGAGACAAAAAGAAACAAGTGATGAATGCACTTACAATAACCTGGACTAATAGCAACATTATATTCAATGTTCAATATTTTGAATAACAGCAAAAATATATATTTCTGAAAGTCATGTTTTGAAGTGAGAAGAGGTACAAGTCACTGAGTTATTTTGTTTCAAACATTTTATAAAACATTACTTTACACGAGGAACACGGCCATAAAAATTTCATGAGTATGCTGCTGCTGCTGCGGGTTTAGCTGAACTGGTAAGTTTGGCAAAATAAAGGTTTCCGATGTCAAGTTTAGAATCCCAACTGAGTCAATTTAGCGCCCACCATACGACTGAATATATAAAGATGCACTAAGCAAACTGTTCTGGCTCTGTCCACCACTTCGGTCCAGACTGAAATATCTCAACAACACTTGGATGGATTGCCATGAAATGTTCCACAGACCTTGATGGTCAGATGGATAAATCCCACTGACCTTGGTGATTCTCTGACTTTTCTTCAAGCTCCACCAGCGAACAAATTCTGAGTTCGTCCAAGACTTTGGTTAATATCCAAACACGTGCAAAACTAATGACATTCCCACCAGTCTCAGCTGTACTTAGTGATAATTAGCAAATGGGAGCATGCCATCGCGCCAAGCTGAGATGGTGAACATGGTAAACGTGATATCTGCTAAACTTTGCATTTGGCCTCACAGAGCAGCTTTCCCCCAGGAGTAGTTGAAAGGAATAAACAGAATATTTCAGTTACATACTTACATATTTACTTAACAGAAACAGAAATTAATGTTTATTGTTAATCTCCATGTATGCTGGATGTATAAATAGGCAACTTAAACGCCTTCGCCATATCAATGTTTTGCACCTAAGTAGCACAGTAAAATTTTTCTGATTATATTTTTCGCTGTATCAGGTATGCCAAAAGAAGCAAAACTCATTACATGAGGAAGGCCTCCGTGATACGAGACTCACTTCTGTGTCACAGCTTCTGCAAAACAGCCTTGCAGTCACGTTAATTGTTACAAAGAAGTTCTTGAGAGGAGCAAATGAGAAAGAGATTTAATTAAAGGAGAGATTAATTAAATCCTCAGTCTTGCTGTTATTGTATACTCAGAGTACCTTTCCCACCAGAGCAGGCTCTACTGTATGTGTAACGTTTGCTAAGTAGGAATTAAAGCGGGAGAAAAAAAGATGTCTGGCAAGCATTCTTTTTTTTCAGGCCAAGACTTCACCGGCAAAACCGGGTTCAAGTAAGCGGGTAGGAAGTTGAATTACATACAAGATGACGGCAAGAAATATGATCAACCAACGATGAGTCAATCCTTCAGCTAGTGGAGTGAGCACAAGCCAGGAACACCGGTGATGTATGAGATGATAAGACATGAGACAAGTTACTCTGCTTGTACCAATCTGCCTACAGTATGCCGCCCATGGCAGGGGGATCATTCTCAGAGCAAAGCTGTGTGTGTGTGTGTGTGTGTGTGTGACACACTTTGCGCACCGTCTGACTTTCTTTACCTTGGTGTTTAAATGACCTTAAACACAGCTTCATCACAGGGCTTACGGTCCGTGAGAAATGGGGTAGGGGTGGTGAAGGAGGAGCTGGGAGGATGATGTTTCCAATAGCTCGTTCATCATGTTAGATTAAATACTGCACTCCACTGAACTTGAACGGGGCAACGGTCTACTTCCCTCCCTGCGCTCTCGCTCTCCATCACTCTCTCCTTTTCGTGCAAACCACCAACGCTCGTTTCTCACTCATGCGACCTCTGCACCGCGGCGCTCCCTCCATCCCTTTTCACTTCATCTACTTCTATCTCTTTGTGTCTGTCTCTTATTCTCTTGTCTTTAATTTGCCGTATCCCTTCCGCTCTGCAAAGCGCACCGCCGCTGCTGCTGCATTTATGCCGGGGATTTAGCTTGTAAGCTGAAATAATACAATTAATTTGTTCTCTCTCTGATTCTCTCTTCCCCCCCCCACCCCACCCCCCCGTTTCTCCTGCTGTCTCAGATCAAGGAAGTGGAAATGTGCTGACATGGAGTGATACCCAAAAGAGAATTCTAACAAAGATGTTTGTTCACACTAATGAAGAAAATAATGAAAGGCAAACAAACAGAACTAAAAGAGCGAGCGAATCGAAATGAGAGCCAAGGAGGGACGGAGATGAGCCGAATGTGTGTAGCATTATCAAATATGCACACAAATACGTGAGGCACTTTTAGAAAGAGTATCACTGAGTATGAGGTATCTTTTCATCTCAGATAGGATATCTTGCTGCCGGGACAGGAGTAGGCAGGGAACAGAGTCTCTGTACGTGAGCTGGGACTATCAGGGCTTAATTGGACTCACATCAAATAACAAAGACTCTAAGAAACTATGACTAAGAGAAAACTTATCTCTGCTTTATTCTGCGGCTAAGAGCTTAGAGATGTAAGTTATCAAAAAGAGTGTATTAGTCTGTAAGAATATATTGACGAGAGATGGACAAGTTTGTGGTTCTACGGGGAGTTGTGTGCCGCAACTATTTCTGAGAAAATAGCAGCCGACCAGCTGAGTTAAGCATAAAAACAGAGAGAAACAGCTGTGCTTCGTCCAAAGTTTGAAAAATACACCTACTGCCACTTCTAAACCTTGCAAATTGTATCACATTCTTTTTTACATCCATAAACAAACAGAAATAAAATAACAACCATGCCAATGTGTTTTTACCTCCCTGTACATACAAACATTTAAGTTTTTTGTGTACAGTTATGAGTCTGAGCTAATCCCCTCCTGGTTCTAGAGCCAGATCTAATGCAGATACATGTGAGTGGTATGCATCTTCTCATCCAGCTCTTGGCAAGAAAGTGAACGAGTAGCCTATATTTCCTATAATGTAAAAGTATTCCTCTGAGTTGCATCACCTGGGAATCTCATTTTGGGGTTGGAAGCAGAGTCATGCAACCCCCCTCCCCAGGGTCTTTCAACTACTCTAATCAGCAAGTACTACAGTACTGCAAAAACAAGATAAGTATACCAATATAGGCAGGTAGGGACTTAGTGTCTTGCTGAAAGCACCTCAGAGTGAACAGTGATCCAATAAAGACCTCCATGTACTGGGCTGTATTGGACTTCTCATTACCGAGATGACTATCTTATAGCCAGCTTCATATACCCTAACAAGTATAGACAATACATATGAAACTGTGTAGTTTGAGGGACATTGAAGTACACATGAAGTCAGAGGTAATGGGAATAAAGCCACAAAAAAGTTTAAAAGGCAGGTGCAGCACTGTCGATATTGGCTGCAAGAGAAGCTCAGGATTTCAACCCACAGGTAGAAAACAGCCAGATTACCGAGGTAATGACCAGATTGACCTTTTTTTAGACCACATGTGGAAGTTTTAGTTTGTTCTTGCCATCTAAAGCAGGGGTGGTCAGGTCACTTAACATTTCAGGAAGTCCAATTACACAAATGTGCAGAATAACTTAAAAGCCTTGTTTAATAAAAGAAGAAACAAAACCATCATTAATCTTCCTAAAAGTTACTGCGTAACTATTGACTAACACCTCTGGGTATATGTAATCAAATAATATTTGGGAATACTTAATTAGTTCCTTCAATAAGTGGGTATGTGCGGATTTATCACAAGGGGAAATTGGATAAAAATCTAATAAAATATATAAAAAGAAATTACACTGCCAAAATTGTCAGCAATACTTACACTGCAAAAGTGTTAATCCAAAAACACTGTGTAAAACAAGCAACAGATCACACTTTCAAAAAACAATAAGACTTTCATTCCATATGTTACAAGCTGTCCAAAAACATTCACTTTGCGACTGTGTACATCTATCCTCAAACCTGCTGTCATCGTGTTTGTTATGTGAGGACTGATCTAATAAATACAGACTGCTTGAAATGTAAAGAATATGCTCACATCTACAAATAAAGCCACACATGATGCTGTCAGTAAAAATGATAAATAGAAAAACATGCAGTCGCCAAACAGCAATCCAAGGCTGTTAGTAATAGACTCTCTGAGGGGCGGCGGCAAAATGAAAAAGGGGCACTGCTACCGCTCACAGGTTACTGTTAGGTTTCATATTTGCCCTATAGGTCAGATACATGTGATTGGTATTAATCTTCTTATCTAATTTACAATCTAAAAGTGACTTTTTTCAATTAGAGGAGAATTTTGGCCAGCCAGAGGGCAAATGGATGAAGCACAGGGGCACTTGGCATGTCGTAGGATCACTTGGCGTTCACTTTGTGCCTATTGTGTGACGTGGGCGACAATGGCGCTTGGGAGTGTTACTTTAGAGCATTCTGGCTGAACAAAGGCTGATTTGGCACTGAGAGCAAAAAGGGTTGGGCCATTTACTGCATAGTGCTGCTGCCCGACTTGCCTGGACTGCAGTACTATTAAAGTTGATGAGAAGAGCAGGGAAACAGCCCCAAACACTCAAGTGCATCAAAGGCCCAGGTGTCATTATGTGTCGGATGGTAAGCGCTCATTTTATTAATTGCAAATTTGATTGGGGGATATCCACAGATAAAGCACAATATCAACCCAAAAGATAAGGGCCTTGTTAACATGTGTTGGAGGGAGGCCAAAATGTACATGGTGCACACACACACACACAATTTTGACCCTGGCGACTGAAGATCGTCCAAATTCCATTTGCTAATAAGGTTTTGTTTCCACTAACTACATATTTACCATACATTCATCCTTTCCCCACATCAGTGCTCTGCACTGGTCATAGTTGTACTTGCGTGTCTGGTCAACAACATTGAATAAGTAAGCTGGCTACACCCGGTCATCCCTGTGCACTAGCATGTGCTTGTACCCATC
This sequence comes from Lateolabrax maculatus, assembly GCA_031216445.1. Taxonomy (NCBI): domain Eukaryota; kingdom Metazoa; phylum Chordata; class Actinopteri; order Acropomatiformes; family Lateolabracidae; genus Lateolabrax; species Lateolabrax maculatus. The sequence goes on from CM062207.1 coordinate 8,025,341, forward strand.
AGAAATAGAACACAATATATCTCAGTGTTCCCTGACGCATTTTCATACATATATATTTACTTTTTGCATTACACATTCATGAACATCTCTATATCTTTCATGAACATCTCCATCTCTGCCTCATGTGCTTCAAATAGGGTGTGATTATCTTCCTTTTTCAAACAGGAAGCTGTCATCCTAAAGAGAGGAAGTCCCCACGGTGTTGGAAGTACCTGTTCTGTTTTGCAGAGCCTGACTTTACTCCCCGCCAGGGACACCAGCACTCTGCCTTTGTAACCGCGGAGCTCCAGCAAGCCTCGCTTGTTTGTGGAGGAGGGGCGGGGGAGGCTGTCGGAGCGCTTCTGGGAGCCGCAGGCGGGGGGGCGCGTGGCCGTCTGAAGAGTTTCCATCCACTCCTGGCGCTCCCCTGTGGACATGTGCATGAGTGAGAGACAGAAACAGAGAAAAAGAGAGGTAGACGGTGCGTGTCGATATAAGTGTGAGTGTGTGAAAGTGGAAAAAAAAAAATCAAGGGCAGAAAGAGAACGAGACAAAGAGAGATCGGGGCATCTTAAAGTCTTTGAATCAAAGTGTTAATTCATCATTTTTTTCATCCTTTGAGTGAGTTACACTGCCTTGTTGGCTGATATACCTCCATTGCATACTGATACAGAAAAATCCACTCTAAAAGAAAAGTAATTGAAACTCAGGATGGTGGTACGATTGGTGAAAATTAACTTAGCCCCTGGAAAAAGAATATCCTGCAAAGCTGAAAAGTGCAAAGTCTAGCACTAAAGATACAGATAGCTGCTACTCTGAGATTTGCAAGCCTCAAGCAAGATGTGGCCAGGGTAATTTGAGTCAAACACAGCACCTAATTAAAGTATATAATTAAAAAATATAGCTTCTAATGAGACGCAGCCACAGTTCTGTGAATCCGCTAATTTGTCTCAACCTGGAAAACAACAGAGCAAAGTCACAGCAAGGTGTGAATACATTTCACGGAGCAGTTTATTTTGAATGTAAAGGAGTATCTCTTTGATTTGATGCGATTAAAAAAAATGTGCTTGCTTTGTGGTTTGTTAAGCCCTGTCAAGCTTTACGTTCTCACACAGAACATGCAAGTTTACAGTGATAACGGTGGCAGATTTACCGCTTGAAATTCTTGGTAATGTTTTAAACACTGGGTTGGATTTCAGATGGATCGACAGAAGCAGCGTTCTCATTTCTAGCCGTCTGGTAGGTCATTAGACTAACACATTGTTTAATCCATTCCTTCCACTTTTGTGTTTTTGTTTTTGGAAAGGCTAAAAAGAAAAATTGAAAAAATAGACACCACCATCCCAAATTTTATTTATATAAGCTTGACAGCCCTGCAGGGCCTATTTACAGTTGCTAAGATATGATTGGACAATCTCTGTTCAGGAGAGCGTCCTATTACTGGCACTTCAAAACGTGCGCTGTCCTCAAAAATGATTTGTCCTTGAACAGGACGCTGAATCTCTAATTCATTGTCAAACACCCTGGATTACCGCCCGGCTAAATAGCTCCCGAGCAGCGCAATGCATCATGTTCCATCCAGGGTTTACATTCAAACGATGTACACTCAAAAGACCGCTCAGATATCTTCCTCTACAACTTTTCAAAAGGACATAAAAGAAGACACAAAACCGGCGCTGTAAAGCCCATTCCCCTACCGCCCAAGACATTGTGCTATCAAAGCCGGCAAAGTGGAAACACAAGACATACCAAAGGATTGTAAACACACACACACACACACACCCCCCCACACACCCCCCCACACACACACACACACACCACAGGTCCAAAGCAGCACCCACTGTGATAACTGTTCCATTACAACACAGAAAAAGAATAAGAAAAGGAAATCAAAAAACTGATATGAAAACTATCAGTTGGGATGGAACTGCAAATTCAAGAAAAGGCAACAAGCCACCTTTTTTTCTAAAAAAGAAATCATAAAAGCAAAGTTTCTAAAAAGTAAATACACATCAATTCAAACCTGTGCGCCTATCAACTCATCATCCAAGAAACAAAAGACAACGCTCTGACAGAATGACAGACACTTTTCTGAAATACACAAAGAGACAGAGTGATGCTCTCAGAACAACAGTGAACCTAAGTGTGGTCAGACACCCCCGCAAACAACAGGATGGAGGACAGTTTCTCCAAATGGTTCTCGTGTGTTCTATTAAGAAGCCTTCACTTCTCAGTTTCATTTGATTATCCATTACTATGCTTATTATGGGCCAGTTCTTTACTAAAAGAGGAAGAACCACCGACGCACAAATCATGTCACCAAAATCAATTGTACTTAATAGCCGTGTAGGCTACGGGAAAGCATGTGGAAATGTTTGTAGGAGGTTAACAAATTATACTGTTGAAGCATGCCAATTTAAGAATAGGGAGAATAATTGTTCTGTGGTACTTTATTGATCTCCACAATGGAAAAATTTGTCTTTTCATTTTCTTCCCACAGCTCATCTACAAAAGAGAAAGGCCCGAAGCAGGTAGGGACTTCGTGTCTTGCTGAAAGCACCTCAGAGTGAACAGTGATCCAATAAAGACCTCCATGTACTGGGCTGTATTGGACTTCCCATTACCGAGATGACGAAGACGAATTTACACATATTTATCTTATAGCCAGCTTCATATAGCCTAACAGTTAATGTAAGTCACATTTTGCACACTTCCCTCATTGATAGCTGATCACCTGTGTCTATATTTGACTGCCTAAATAACTGGGAGTAAATATAACATCCTTCCCCAGCTTCCTGCAATGCTCCATTCCTTGTATCCTTTCAAGTCAGCATCAATCATACTGTAGCTGCGACCACAGCAGGATCCTGACTGCGTAAATTGTGTATGCACCACATTGGAAGTCATTGATTTACCATTTCGTCCACTTTTTAAAAAGTTTCTAACCAGCCAGAGTGTTTACGTTTGATTACTTGTCCTATAAGTATAATTAAGTGTTTTTCTACAAAATATGAGCTGCAGATGCTTGTGCTGGTAGTTAACAATTTTCTCCTAAACCATCTCAAATATACCAAGGACAAAATTACTTAGAGCAAAACATATGGCTTCATAATGTGTTTGTGGCAAGTGGGAAACTGCAAGTTTTTCACCATCCGAGGAAAGTTCTGAAATAATGCAAAGCTTGCTCCACTCAAATGCATCATCATGGCACCCATGACCTTTTTAGGTCTTCGTGGGGTCCAGTTAGTCACAGGTGTCCAGGATCCAGAGTTTCGGGAAATGATGTACCGTTTAAACAGGTGTTGGATGTTTCAATACGTGAAATCATGTCACGTTTTTCCTTCCAAAAATACACACATTTTCTTCTCCCTTAGGAGTCTGACAGCCAACTGTGAGCTTGTGTTACCCTCAGAGTGACCTGCTGGTGTGTCCACTCTCCCCCCGTAGACTGACAGGGGAAGGGGGGGCGTTCTCAGTGACTTGTCAATCATTCTTTGGCCACTGTCAACCTGACGTTGTCCCAGATTGACCTTAATTAGCTTCTCGTCTGTGACCTCCTGACCTCCTGCAGCCTTTGTTGACACGTCACCAACAATCTCCATTTCCGAGGAAAAGTTTCTCCTCTCTGAGTATCCCACTCCTACATACACTACCACACCCCCCCCCCCCCCCCACCCCCGAGTTCCCAAACACTGTATCCGCTGCCTGGTCCCAGACTCAGTTCTGGTCTGGCTACCGCCTAGATTCTTATGAATTTACAAAGATCCGGTATCAATAATGAATGACCTACTCAATTATTGACTGCTCTTTACATCAGTAGGCTTTACTGTTCCGCTCCCACTCTGCTTTCTGAGTTCCATTACCTGTCCTGCGCTCACTTATTTGCCTGTTCATTTATTCAGGGCCTTCCTCACTCCCTTCGCTCTCCTCTTCACCCAAGCTGTCAATCTGAGGGAGGGCTGGGGAGAGGAAGGAGGTGGGAGGACTGGGAGAAACTTGAGGGAAACACTGAGACGGTGGCATGCCTATACGCCTGCGTTTTAGCATACGGTATGTGCATCTGACTTGTGTGCCCGGATGTGTCTTGCGTACGATATATGTTTTTGTTTGTTTGTGCACACAGTCTCGCACATGAACCTCCGGTGTGCTTGCCAAAATTATTTCCACTCACTGTGCAAACAAGCCCTCACCTCGGCATGCATATTAAAAATAAAAAAAAATAAAAAAGCTACTCTCCTCCACCAAACCCCGACAGCCACATCTAGCTCCATCGCTCGCTAAGGGGATGTATGTGTAGCCATGTATTTGAAAGACTATTCCACTTTACATGGAGAGAGAAGACGAGAGAGGCAGATAATCCTCATTGAAAGTGGGTGAGATGAGAGCCAGGTCCACTCAGCGCTCAACAGAGATCTTAGGAGCCACCCACGCAGTCTCCGTCAACAGGAATAAAAAAAGAAAAACAAAAAAAAAAAAAAAAAAAAAAAAAAAAAAGCACACAAAGCAGAGGGATTGTGGCCATTTGCTTTGTATTCACTCATTTCAGACCTCTCACCCCAACATATATGAGTTTCTGCATAAATGCCAGTGAATACGTAACAAGAAATTGCAGTACAGAAATCCAAAAAGCTGACAATAATTTAGGGGAACCTTACCAAAAATGTGCATGTCACATATTTTGATAGGTTGATAAGGCCTTATTAGTCAGGGTCCATTTAAATCTAAATTAGACTATATGTGGTGTATTTGTGCTACTTATGTTACTCCTCAAGGACAACTCTGCTCACTGTTGCGCTGCTTCAAAGTGGCCAAAAAAATGACATCAATGCAGGCACACAAGGTAGTACAATGTAAAATAATGCAAAGTGAAATACGGTATGTACTACAGTTCATTCAACTTTACTCCCACTCTGTGTCCTCCTGAGTCATTATTTCTTCAATCATTCTCTCGCTGGCCTGTTCCCAACCACTTTGTTGTTCTCCTTACTTATTCTCTACATCTCTCTCTAACCCTCTTACCTGTCATCTCAAACAAAACCAACATGTGTTAGGAGCAGGCTTGTGGAAAGGCAATTGCCAAAGCATCAGAATACAGATCGTCAACATTTTTTACACCATAAATCCCATCTTCTGTCTTGTAGCGTATTTGTCTGCATCCCCTCCACACCTCTCCTTCTTGTCCTGACTGCTTTTCATCACCCTCCGCCGTGTCTCTTCCTGCCAAACTCTCCTTTCTTCCCCCCCCCCATCACTGCCACTGCTCTCTGCATCACTCCCTCCCTCTCTCTTCTCCCCCTCCCTCTCTCCCCCGGCCTGTCTTCCGTCCTCCTTCCATCTCTCCTCTCTCTCGAGCTGACAGTACCTGAGGGAAGAGGCCACCTGCGGACCAAGTGGAGAATCAGCCGACAGCTGTGTGCACACTCTCTCCGGTGGCCCTCAATTATTCACTCACTTCTCCCTCCTCCTTTTCCCTCTCTCCATCTTCACTCTGCCCTTTTCATCTCTCCCTGCCTTTTCTGTTTTTACCTCTCTGTTGCTTCTTCACACCGAGATAGCGTGTCTGCCTCTCTCCATCGCTGGTAATCCCTAGTTTAAGCCCCTTCTTTCCTTGTTTCTCCAATCCCCTTCTTCTAATGTCCCTCCTGGATGCCTTGAAAACTCTCCACCCCCCCCCACCCCCACTGCATCAGCCCAGCAGCACCTTACCTCCACTCCACTAACCTACTCCTTCTCTCCTTCTGTCTCTTCATGTCTCCCTCTTTCTCATGTGTTTCCCCAAAGATTGATGACTCTCCGCCACAAGGCGAGTGGGCCTGTTTAAAGATGCATGAGGTGACGAGGCCAAGTTTTTCTCCTCCTTCTCTCACTCTTTCTCTCTCCCTCCTCCTAGCCCTTCTTCTGACGGCGGCAGCCACCTCTGGGAGAGGCTTCCCACCGATCCCGGGCGGTCAGGGGCCACCTCCAAATCAGACAGCCGTCTCCCCTCCCAGCTCCTGTCAGGACGGCTGAGCATGACGTATGACGATCAGCTAGCAGACAGTGTGATAAATGACGCAGCTGAGGACCCGCGACTCATAAATGGACAAAAAAAGCTGGCAGTCATCGATATGATGATGCACTGAAATGACAGGGAGAGGCGGGGGGGATCACTGGTGCCCAGTGTTTTTAAAAATAGATGAGTTTAAAGTTGTTGGCTATGTTGCTTTTTTATAAACCAGAGGGGATGCAAAATTGTATGAAAAGGAGATCCAATGCAAATGTTTGTTTTTTAACTGATAATAAAGAATAATAATAATAATATTGTTCTTCCACCAAGCATTAGACACTAAGTCTTAAGCAGTATTATAACAAAAATGGTTGATGACTAACACACAAGTGCTATGTACATGCATGTATTGTGTTTACTATTGACTGTTAAATGATTATAGGTTGAACTCTATTTATTTTCTAAAAAAATGTAAAAGAATCAAATGCAGTAGTATAAAGTGTAGTTACGAGCAAACAAATATGTAGTATGAGTACTACTGAGCAAAGATTTTGCATATTCCTGAATCAGCTCCAGAAAACATGAAGTTATTCCTGTTTCTGCTGCATTTTATACAAATGATTCAATGTGTCAGTGAATGCAACGTTTTTAGATGCCAAACTTTAAGGTGATGCAAACAGTATATTATAAAAATAAAAGTAGGGGTTAATAATGTTTATCTTAAAAAAAGCAACATATTATATATCCTCAAAGTTTTATGATACACAGGCAAATATCAAACTGAACATTGAGAAATAAAAGCTGAATTTCTCAAGAGCAATAAGCAGATGCTAAATAACAATGATGAGTAGGTCAAATATTGATCATTCTTTACCGAGCTCAAAGGATGTCAATATGTCAATAACTTTCTTTGAGGTCTCAAGGATTTGGTCGATAAAGACCTTTCAGTTCTACCATGTTCTCAAACAATCACACTGTACCGCGCAATGAGTCTAAAGGTTCTCAACACCGCAACCAAGCAAAGAACTCAGTTTCCCCGATCTCACTCATCCACATGAATCAAAGGGCGGCCAGCAAATGACCCCAGAAACGGACCCGCGATTAGTGAATGAGCAGTTTGACCTGAGCTGCCTAATGGACTGCCATCAAGCAGGCAGGAGCTAAGGAGCGGAAAGTGTCTCTTTCCCCTCTCATTAAGGCCGACACAGACAAAGCTTCCAGCTGAAAGACGATAAGAGGAGACAACTCTTACCCCAGTGTGTCTGACAGAGGGATGAATAGAGCAAGAAGGAATGAGACTATTAAAGGACAGTTCCTGGGAGATTTGCTCCCCTACACATTCTGCCATTTTAGATTGACTTTATAACATATGTTCAGACAGGGACAGGAAGCCATTACTGCCACCAAGGTCTCCATTAGCACCATTGTACACACCCAGCCTAGAAGCAGGGAGGAACAACTAGCCTGCTCTGTCCAAAGTTAAACAATAGGCCTCATAACTCTTAAGCAAGAATTTGTGATTTTAAGGGCAACAGCAAATAAAGTATAACATGTTAACACACAGACATGAGGTTGATATTGATTTCTCATTTGAAAAGAAAGCATGTAGAACTTTCTCTTTGCATATGGGTCCCTGGCAAAATGATTTAGAGTGATGTAAAACGTCCAGTCGCACCTTTAAGAGGGAGAAGCAGGAAAGGGAAATGGCAGACAGAAAACTGCATGTGAATAAAAGAGAGACAAAAAGACTGAGGAAGAGGTGAGACAGACGATTACCACTGACGCATTTAGAGAGAGTGAGGTAGGATTGAAAGAGGCGAGAAAAAGACACACAGAAAGGGAGGGGGGGGAGAGGGAGAGGCGGAGAAACAGGGGAGAACGAGAGAGAAAAACAAGGCTAGACAGCGAATCAGACGGTCAGAGCGGCAGAGGCAGACTGACAAGCAGAAAGAACAGAGGGAGTGGCTGATAGATGACGGCAAAATGCAGAACAAAAAAAAGTAAAGGATGCACTTGTACCTTCTCTTTCAGCCCGGAATATAAAGGTCCGAAGGGAGGTGACTACCTCAAACTTGTTGTCACCCAGTCCTCGCACCTGTCTGATGGCACTGGCCAGGACCATACCCTTGGAGTACATCTCCTAAACACAGAGAAACATATAAACAGACAGATAGTAGAGCTGCAAAAACTGGGTAAACACAAGCAGACACACACGCAGCTTCATGCATGCTAATAATGTTATTGAATCGTTGCTTATTTCTTTTATCTGCATCTGTAGACCCACAATTACTGTTTTCCAGCGCATTGTTTGCATCAATTGATGTGTAATTCTGAGTTGTATTACTGTCGGCTAGGATCGCATTCAATTTGAAACGCCACTGACAAACATCCTCATCAGCTAGAGCCATAACCCATCAATACAGCGTCAAATTTATTTGCAGAAATAGCTTCCCTGTTTCCTTTCAAGCAATAACTTTGATAAATGGCACAGAGCTCTTTGACAAGAAGCATTTCAATCAAAAAGCTGCTGCAGGAATACAAACAGGAAACTCATACTATATGTTTTCATATGAGCTGCATACTGTTAAGTAAGCCATGACAAATTTGCATTGAAGTTGTCTTTGAGATGGACGCAGATAACCCAATTTATAACTTGAAATGTGTGTGATTTGAAATGGCGGTGCAGGAAATGGCCTTAAAAGTGAATTGTGTGCATTAAAAGAAGCCCAAACACAGGGATAGCACACAGAGCACTGTGTTTTGGTTGTTAGGAGATTTCATAAAACAAATCTACAAGCTGAAAACAAACTTCTCAAATATTTAAAAAGAGACAGGCACGCTGTACTGGGGATTAGGGTAAAGCACAGGAAGTGCTTGTTGGGTAAAGTGGGATTGGGCTGTGTGTGTGTCATTACCCCCGTGTTTTCCCCCAGCAGCTCTGGTGGAGGCATCCAAATAAGGAGGAGGATGCACTGGAGCCTTCATGACCCTCTTTACAGTCTCTCTTGACAATGGCAATTAAAGTACTGGGTCATTGTCAATAGGAAAAGGAATAAGAAATCAAACGTCAATATAATCACTTCTAAAGAAGCAAAGACACAATGGTTCAACGCCATTGAATCAGTATTCAAACCGTGATGTGGCAAATATAACGGAGAAATGCCCTTAAAGTAGTTGGAAAAAGCTAAGAACATCTCAGATTGTTATGTTCTTGCAATAGAGTGTACTGGGGGACAGTACATTGCGTTTCTGTAGTGGCGTGAAAATCACTGGGTTATGAAAAAGGAGGAAAAAAAAGGGGTCGTTGCAGACATTGCATTATTCATGTCGATAATGTCATTATCATTGCAAAGTATGGGGAAAAAAACAGACACGTCTCTCTTTTCTGTCTGTCGCTCTTCAACGGGCTTGGCCTGAATTTTGATTCCCTGCAGTCTTGTGTGCAGTATAATGGCTTGTGGTGATTGCCATGCACAATACTGTACGTTTGCTCTACTGTAACCGCTGCCGTCATATCCTGCGATGACAAAGAGTGCCAAGTAATCGAGGGAAGGATGAATTAGGGAAGAAAGGGGAAGTGAACTTCTGACTCCCTCTCGCCATTCTTAATTAAGCCAGTGACCTTGCCATCCACAAAAGCCTATTTCTAGAGACCACGCAGCCAAAAATATACCAGCCGGCACAGTCAGTTAGGGAGAGCGGGGGCGGAGAGGGAGGGATGGATGGATGGAGGGACCATGAAATTCATAAAAAAAAAGAAAAAAAAGAAAAAAGAAATTAGGTTTATGTGAGAGGCCAAGGAGAGGACTGAGAGAAAGAAAATGGAAAGAGCAGGAAGAGATACAATGGAGGAAAAAAAGATAAAAACAGAGGCAACAGTGGAACTTGATGAAGAAGAGAAAGAGATGCGGCTACGGAAGAAAGAGAGAGAGAAAAAAAAAAAGGAGGCAAGATAGACATCATGTAGAAATGAAGATGCCTGAGAGGGTCAGCGAAGGGTCTTTCTCATATTAAAGCAGGATGTTAACAATGGCAAGAAGTGGCTCAACCTAATTACCGACAGCCAGCCTTGTGCATTTCTCGCCCCAGGAGTTTTGCACCAATATCTCCCTCTTTCTCTCTCTAAATTTAGACAGAAGTGAAAGGAAGGTGAGCAAAGGAGAAACCAAGTGTTTGGATGAATTAGCGTGGTGGCTGTGTGCCGATAATTATACCCCAGCATGGGTTAACGGTAATTAAGTGTTTTAATTCTAGTTTTGGGGTCATGAAGGAGAGAGTTGTTTAACTGCGAGTTGTGCATCTGTAAATACTCTGACAGCAGAGTCAGCGGAGGGATGATGAAAAGAAGTGGTCAGCGTTGAGGCGGCGGAGTCAGACACAGCGCTCTGCAGCCGCCCGCCCACACACACACACACACACACACACACACACACACACACACACGTAATGTTTATAGTCTAATCTCAAGAGGCTGGACTGCCAAGGGATGCAATGAGGCCTAACTATCTTTCTTTCTCCAATAACAGACACACCTGACTCGCCTCCCTCTGCCAAAGATCTCCTCCACACTCATTTCCCCTCACTCTGGCCTCCCCCCTTCACCTCCCTCCCACATTCAACTTCCTCACTCCCACTTCCTCTCATTCTAGCAGTTCCCACATCGCAACCTCTCACTCTACCCACCCGACATCTCCCAACTTATATAATTTTGCAGGGCGTTGTCCTCGCCTCTTTTCTACGTGGAACTGCCTGTCCTGCGTGGATAACGGTGTTTCTTTTCTCTTCAAAAACAACCTGGTAAACTTCAGGAAACAATTAAGGCAGAGCAATGGAGCTAAAGCCCACAATAATGGAGGCGCCGTGTGGAGAAAGCAGGGAGGAGGGTAAAGAGGGTGGAAAGAGTTTTAACACCAGCTTGGAGTTCAGGTTCTGGCATCTCCAAAGCTGTGAATTTCCAATGGAGGCATGAGGACACCAACTGGTTGTAGCAGAAAACTGCACCTTTGAAAAATCCTTGTGGGGCAACAATGCAGCCTTAGTCAGTGTTTCACCAAGTGGGTGATGATGCTTCCGGGCAGAGCTGTTTTAAGATTTTAACGAGTATTTAAGTCTTTATAAAGTTGGTCAGATGCAAGATTTCGATGTCTCTCATTTCAAACCTGGACAAAAGGTTTTTTTTTTTACATATCTGAGATCAAATAATTTAGGTCTAATAAATATTGATGTGTGTCGATATAAGAACGGCCTGGTAATATCTGATTTATTTTTTATTATTTTGTTTTATTTATTTATAGTCTCAAAATTGAGACTTTTGCTTTCAAATCAAGTCTTTGGTGATTTTTCCATTGAAGTCTGGCTCCAGTTCAAGTATCAGGTTTAGGATTAAATTTGAACAACAATAACATATTAACGCCTTCTTAAACTGATATGGTGAACGTGTTAGGAAACAGCAACTTTTTTCCATCCACAGCAGACACAGAGCACACAGAGTTTTACACCTAATCGACTACTGAGAAAACCATCTCACTCTCTAGCTGCTAAATGCTCCACTACGTTGGCTAGTCATTAAATTTGTCAGCCAATTGGTGATGAGCGGGTTGGGTGTTTTTACAGCCTTGCACTAAAAACAGATGCCTGCTGAGGCTGAAAATAAAGCTGAGGAGAGCAGTGACAGAAGATCAAACCAATGACGTTGGGGGCCAGAGAACCAAAACAATGAAGCCGAAAGAAGCTAAAGAACTCAGTAGATCTGATCCTAAATTCAAGGTAGTAAATCTGCCTGAGGGGTAGCACCGATGTGAATTCAAATCATATCTATACTTAAATGTCTCTCTGTGTAATTGCGATTCCTTGCATATCAAAATGGGACCAGGCCGTGGTATGCATGTTAAAAAATAAACACCTGGAAAATGCATGAAACCATGAGAAAAAATTAGGATTCTCAACTGAACATATCACGTATATCGGCTCCGGCGATCAAAATGAAACCAAGCAGAAAATAAAAGAAAACAAAAAAAAAAAGAGACACTTCAGGTGTTACAGTGAGCGTCAGCAGAGGCATCTTGGGAGGACACAGGAGGGAGTAAGCAGAGGAGCTTTCAGGCTTGGCAAGAGAGAGCTTTGCAGCGTCAGACAGACAGACGGGCAGACAATCAGGCAGACTGATACACTCAAAGACTGATCCCCGATCCTAAAAACCTCATCTCCCCTTTGGCCTTCTATTCTGCCTCATCCCCCTCCCCTATCTTCTCATTTCTTCATCCCTCCCAGCCATCCTCCTCACTACCCTGGAGCCAGGCTTTGGACTGTTTTCACAAACACACACACACACACACACACACACACACACACACACACACACACACACAAGCGCACACACAAAAAGACACCACTTCGGGACCATGAAGACTACATCTCAGGACCAAAGCGTTCTCCCAAGTCAATCCCGGTGTTGACGAAATCAGGCGAAAGGGGGTGATTGATGATGGGGATTGGATACAACGCTGCGGTGAGGGAGAAGTGAGACTGAGGATCTCGCTACTCTCCCACGCCACCTCCGCTACCCCGATGATGACATCACCGCGGCCAGAGACCTTCAAGCTGTGACTGTGATTAAGTGCGATTACTTCTGTCTGGGGCTGACAGATCCCAGAGGATTCTAAACTACAAAAGAGTATTTGGGGGTGTTGAAAGTTTGAGAAAAAAAGAACAAGCATGGGAATGTTTCGATGTCTGGGCATTTATATTTTTGTGTACGGATAGAAAAGATTGAACAACAAGATAAACTGATAAAACCATGTTGATATCAGTCTTCAGTCCAAACAAAGTCTAGTGCAGACTGTGTTGCTTCTTTGTTTTAAAGTTACATTGTCTCACTTTGACCAAATACCTGCAAAACTGACACACTTTTAATCTTGATATATGTAATTTGATATGTGATGACATCATAAATATGCATAAATAGCTGGAGCAGGTTTTAGCTTGTTGTCCATTAAAAATAGTTGGCGAACCTACGACTAGTTAGAGCACGTCGGAAGATGATTAGCATCGAATGAACAAGTCACTGGGGCAGCGAATTCTCTCACAGAGTGACTGCTCGATTCTTTTTGTTGGACACTGTGGTTATTCGCTCCAGCCCTGGAACAAATGGAATAATCCTATAATCAATAGACCTGGCCTGAGATCAGTTGTGTAGGTTTTGCACCTCTACATCAACCTGACAACAGCATGGGATGAAAAATGACTTCGAAATGTGGGCAGTACAGCAGTTCCTCGTGGACTGCACCAGGTATAACAGCACACACATACGTGTCTCTGCACTGTGAGGGAGAGCAAGCCACCAACTCATATTTCAAGTCTCTGACATAAAGCGGTGCTGAGAGACTTCCTGTCTGTCCATGCAATCCTCTCCTACCCCCCCCCCCCCCCCGCGCGCTCACTCCGCGGAGGTGGCGCTGGGTGGCACGCCGGGCGGTACGGGGCCTCAGCTGGCCGCAGAAAGCAGGGATGACAGAGAGCCAGTACTCGGCCTCTCTGCTCACCCGAAGCATGATGAGGCCCCTCTGCTTTGTCGGGGGGGGGGGGGGGGGGGGGGTCACATTGGCAGGATGACTTTAAAAAGTCTAAACAACAATCCCCTGTTCCTTCTCTCACACACAAAACACACACACACACAAAGCAAACTTTCATCTTTTCCAAAAAACTGTCATGCCTGCGCCGACAGCGACAGGGAGTACAAAGTGCTGACTCGCTGGCCTCCCTGCCGATTTCCCACTCTGCCGGCGACCGAGCGTGTCCTGATAAATAAAGCAACAAATGCAATGGAAAGAGAAAACGAGGGGGAAAGAGAGAGAGAGAGAGAGAGAGAGGCCCGGGCGAGCGAGAGAGCACGGAGGGCTATAATTAGTAAGTGATTAACGAGCAGGCATCAGACAGGTCCCACATCATTGATTGTGATGTTGTGCAATGCTGCCGCAGCGAAAACAAGCTGGCCCTAAGAAGGCGCGCCGAGGTCACCGGCTCAGGCACACACACACACAGAAATGTGTTTGTTGTTAGAGCGAGATACAGCCAACGGTCATTAGCAAGAACATGAAGGTAAAGCAGAGAGGTTATGGCCGCCTGAGACTCACTTCAGAACCCATGCATTGAAAGCCTTTTTTAAAGGATAATACCAGAGGTTTTTTGCATTGCCTCAAATACTAATAATGTATACTTTACATTTTAGAGTTTTTAATGTGTTCTATAAACTGTTGTCAGTGTTACATCATTGTTGCGTGACAGTGTGCTGATTGATTTGCAAATCCTGCACTGCATTACCTCCAGGGCTGGGTATCAAAGCTCAATACTTGCTGAGTATTGACTAATGACTATTGACTAAAATGTATCTGTAGCATTAAGTATCAAAAGTTGGCTTGGAGTGCTTGGTCAGATTCGTGTTTACCTACTCTTTGACTAGATATTTCCTGATCTTAATCAGACTTCTTTTCCATCTTTAATGAAAAACATTGATGCAAACTTGATATTTACTGTATTTAATTACATATCTCAAATTTATGTGAGCTTCAAAATCAAATGGTGGTTTGGACAAAGGTTACATGTGATGTAAAGTGAAGTGGTTTGTAGCAAATGGCTTAAAACATGTAAAATCATATGGTAAATTTAAAAAAAATCAAAAGAAGAGGTCAAAAAAGAAGCACAGTAGTTCCAAAATGGACAAATGGTCTCATATAAGGATGGTCAAGCAAGTCAAACAAGCATACGTCTTTGCAGATAAAGGGATTTTGAAGCACTCCTTTTAGTGAAAGTCAGCTTATTCAATTGACTCAATTTACAACTCAGTTGTCTTCATTCAAAGGTGCAGCCAAAACCAGTATGTAAATGTTGGCGGAATAAAAAAAGTTCACGTAAAGACAGTGTCCAGACTAAACAGGTGGAGGTCAAGCTGCCATCTTGCCCGCTTCTTTGTCTGCCCCCTCTTCATCGTCTGCTTTTTCAACCCACACACCCTCAACCCCACCCGACCCCCCCTCCCTCTCTCTGATGATAAGGCAGGCAATGCTAAGCGAAATTTCAAACTCAACTGTCTGACAGAAGGAGAATGAAGAGAGGTACAGGGGAGGGAGAAATGCTGAGGGAGGCAAAAAGAGAAGAGATTCTTCCCTCTCCCTCCCCTTTCCCTCTCCTCCTTTCTTTCTCGGGGAACTGGTCAGGTGCCAACATCAATGTACTTTACTGTATGGCTGGGCGGGCACAGAGAGTGCTGGCCCGCCATGCATGGCATAATGTCGCTCTGTCCTTGCCCCCATTCTTTACCCTGCCAAGCTAATGATGTTGATGATGACAATGAGAAAGAGGAGGAGGAGAAAGAGAAGGGGAACACTTAGAACTTGGCTCAGCTGCTCATGGTATAGATTTCTGTGACGGACGAATGAGATTGCCTTCGCCGGTGTGCATGTGGAGGATGGTGTGTGTGTGTGTGAGTGTCGGCAGGAAGCGGTAAGGAGGGGTGGGATGTGTGGTCATGTGTGTGCACAAGGTTTTAAGGCTTTAACGGCCATCAGCGTGTATATGTGCATGGGTTATTCTCCCATTTACCTTGTCATTGTTGTAGTAGGCCAAACTCTCGCCATCAAATCTCACCCACCTCCTTTGAAAAACACATTTTCTGCAAAGAGAAGAAGGGTTGCAAATTCAATCCAACTGGCTCATTAAAGCAAACCAGTTTAGAGTGAAATAAGTCACAGTAAAAGCAAAAAAACAAAAAAACACCAAGACAATAAGCCAGTAACTGAATCTGCTCTGAAGAGGCACTCATATTTTATCAAGAGTGCCATTGATTCATTAATGTCAAGAGTTGTATCAACAGCTGTCATTTAGCATAATCAAAACAAATGGCCACTTTTGATTTAAATATTCAACAACCCAGGGCAGTTTGCCAAACCTATGCATATCAGTGGTGAAGGAGAATATGAAAAGGAAGTAAATGATTGATAGCTCTGGTTTTAAACAACGGTAAAGCATGTGGCACCAACAGACTGTGAAAAGAAGATGTAGTTTTCAGACTAAGTGAAAGCCAACATATTGTGTTTCAGGTTTCTGTATCTAATACAATTTATAAGTTCTAAATAGTCATCAAAGGTAGAAGAAGCATGGGGAAGCCGAAAACTACAGAGTGAAAAGTCTGCAACGAAAAAGGAAGCAGTGGTTGACTGACTGTGGTGGCTTTCCTTGCCACTGACGGGAAGTGGACTAAAGCACTCTTTGGGTGGTTGAGGTAAAAGGTTGTGAAACTGAATTAGAACATAAACGGATCTTAAAAGTGAATAAATATGTATTATGTTTTCCATGCAAAGCAGAGCTGCAGTAAAACCGACACTCATGAGGATTTCACGTAGATCCGTGTATCATTACATCAGATAAAGAAGAATTTCTAATGTCTGATGGTCTTTAATCACAATCATCATCTGCAGCGGTACTGTAACCTACCCTTGAGGCGACAGTTTGTCCAGCCAGCCCACTTTGAGCACCTGGTGTTTGGGGGCTCCGTAGAAGCACGCGTATGGCGAAATATCAGGCAGCGCATTTCTGGTCACGCCCCCCAGAGAGTCTGCTGGCTCCGAGTAGAGGTCACACTCCACCATGATTAAAGAGCCATCCTGAGGGCCAGTGGCAGCCGGTCCAACAGCAAGAGCCTCAGGGGTCACCGCCAAACTTTGGTCCAAACCCGATCGCGGCAAATTGCTGACACACTCTTTCACCGTTGCGTATTCGTCTTTGTAGGGGTCTGGGATAGTTGGAGCAGGAGGAGACCTTTTTTCACTGGACTCTTTCTTTTGAGGCGTCTTTTTTCTGTAGGAGCAAGGGTGACGGAAGGGTGGTTAAAGGAACGGTTCAACATTTTGGGAGCTGTACTTAATTGTTTTTTTGCCAAGAGTCAGGTGAGAAGACACGTAAAAAAGATATGTACGTAGCATCTCATTTTTTGTATACATACATGAAGAAAAATGTAAAAAAAAAAAAAAAAAGGCATGTTTTGTTTTTTCATGAGGATTTACATGCAGAAAGAATTCAACAGGAAGTTACAAAAAAATATTGTGAACATAACTACACCGGAGATTGAAGGCTCCTATCTATGATTCAGTCATGATGCACAGCCTGAAGGCACTTTTATGTAACACACATGCAAAATGCAGTATATTTATGATTACCTACTGCAGAATTTAGATGCTTTTGTGGCCTTGAAAGAATAGTTTCACATTTTTGAAAAATATGCGTATTTGCTTTCCTGCCCCGAGTTAGATAAGAAGAATGATACCCCTCTCCTACCTGTGAGCTAATTATGGAGCTGGAGCCAGGAGGCGATTAGTGTAAAGACAGGAAGCATGGGAAAACAGGGCAGCCTGGCTCAGTCCAAAGTTCAAATCCAGCATCTCTGAAGCTCCCTAATTAACAAGTTGTACCTTGTTTGTTTAATTCCCACACAAACTAAAGCCACAAGTTCCAGTTTTATGGGGGCTTAGCTGTAACTAGTTCTTGACAAACAGCGGCACTTAGCCCCCTTAAACCCCACCGTGTCATTTTTACGTTTCTGTTTGTGTATGATTTAAACAAACGTGACACACATAACTAGTGAGCTTTAGATGTGATGTTAGGTGTGTTGGACAGACCCAGGCCAGCCGCTTCCCCCTGCCTCCAGTCTAACTGAAAGTGAATATGCGTATTTCCTAGAACTATTCCTTAAGAAGGCCTGCTCTCACGTGTATATATATCGTATCCATGATTTACAATGCAAATCTGTGTCTGAATATTTGGCACGCCTGCACTTAAGCAGATGAAATAATTATGTGGCCGGAGAGGTCATATGGTTGATTTTACTTTTTACTTTGAGATTTCATGTGCACTTGAACATGCAGCTGCATAACAGGATAAAATCTTATCATTTCATCCAATAGCTACACTGAGAGTAGAAGCAAAAAAAAAATGTTATCAGTGGTCAGTAGTTCTCTTTCCGAGCATCTGAATTTGTATATATACCCACATCAGAGTGCGTGACGGCCTTATTACATCAGCATACCATACCTCGGTTTCTTCTGTTTTATCTTGTCCTTAAAAGCCCTCTGTAACCCTTCTTTGGAGCCTTGGTCCTGTAGAGCACAGAGGAGATTAGCATCAGATGGAAAAGAAAGTGTCCATCTTTCAGTCAGACACTGTTATCGTGTTGGTGCTCTAAGCTATGTTAACTTTAGTGGCCAGGTGACATTTCTATTAACCTCAGGTGGCAAACCGAAACAAGCACATTTTCCACTCCACTATGTGCCCCTGGCGATAACATTAACACCGAGAGGGAAGTTTGGTGTGCGGACTGTGGCTGAAACACTGCCGATCGTGTTGAAGATCTGAGAAATGTCTGTTCCTCTTTGGTAAGCTGCTACTCACTGTCCACCAGTGGGGGGGTGCGCTGTCTTACCGGCGTGCTTTCGGGTATGTTGTACAGGAACAGCTCTCCGTAGGGAGCAATAGGCGTCAAGGTTCTTTGAAGTGGAGCTAAAAAGGACACAGACGCAACACAATAGTGGTTTTGTCACAGCATTAAAAGTTGCAGAACACAGTGTGAAGGCCTAAACATGTTGCATGGAAGTAAGGAGCTTAACAGGATTGTTCCAGTTCAATTTTAAATCACTCAGCTGTTATAGTGCCCTTTGATTAAACCAACTCATTGATCTGAATAAATGTGCCAACCCTTGATCCATGTAAGCAGTAAACCAATTAAATTTTGTTTTAGCATGCCTATCTCTTTGCCTCTGCCTTTTCCTTGCCCAACTGGGAGTGTGATCCTCCTCAGTCAGCCTCAAAACGGAGCGTCTCTGCCAAGGCCATTTCTCCGTCTTGGCTCCTGCAGGGACCGTAGTCGGTGGTCGGTGGAAGCAGAGACGAAGAAGAAGAGCGACTCCGGCCAGACACTATTAGTCTGGAGACCCGGGGCCACCCTGCGTGGGCCGCTGCCTGTCACTGTGAAAAATGACACCAACCTCTCCTGAGGATCGCGAGGGCCAGAAGACGCCGCCACGGGGCCGGACACACACACACACACACACACACACACACACACACACACACACATACACACATACACGCGCAGACAGTGGCGTACAGCGATCGAAGCACCCTCAGGCACATAAAGATGCCTTGAGACAAACACAGACGTAAAAGGATGGACGGTCAAATGACAACAAACACGTACTCAAGCCAATACTAATGTGAATGTACTACTTTTTAAAGGCTTACAGACACACTCTTCCAAACAATGCAGGCCATTACAGAGGGGCACAAAGGGCAGGTGCTGGGCTTTATGAAAGGGTCAGTTTACTTGATGATAGAATCCACTCCAACACAGCCGCCCTCTCTACGGACAGGCTCGGTGGGCAGATAGCGACCATCAATCACCATCTATCAGCCGACCTTCAGGCCCCTCGCGGTTCTCTCCGAGGGCCGCCGGACGCTACTGTACTCAATTCCTGTCTGGTTCCCTCTATTCTTCCCTCACTGGCTTCAGCTCAGGCTTCTGCCTTTGTTTTTCTCAGTCCACCCACGCTGCTTCTTTATCTGCTCCCGACCAGACTCTCTCTCGCTCTCTCTCGCGACCTAGTTGCCGCCATCAGTTCGGAATTAGTGAGGAGATTGATTTTTGTTCTGAATGAAGCCTCCGTTCTTTTAAGGCAGGGAGTTACAGGTCAGTCGGTTATTATCAGTCCTCTTTGTCACTCCCGCTCCGAGCACGGAGGACGCTCAGCTGCCACTATCTGAATTCAAATTAATTACCAAACACTTTCTTATTTTATTTCTAGTTGTTGGTTCCCTGAATTCACTTGTGAATAATACAAGTCAAGAGTGTTTAAATACTATTTTGTTCTTCTAAATGATGACAATAAGGATGATAATCATAAAAATAAGGGTTGTTATATTCATATTATATTTGAACCTTTTAACTTTTTTACTAATTTGCTGTAAGGTATATATTATAATATAAAGTCATCTACAGTAGTATGAAATTCCCATCATCCTCAGCTGTACTTTGTGTTTAGTGCTAATTAGCATCATGAGCAATCCATCTAGCAATTATTTATTTGATTAATTGTTTAATCTATTAAAAATGTTCATGAAAAATGCCCATCCCAAGTTCTGAGAGCCCACGTGACGTCTTTACATCGTTTGTTTTGTCTGAGCAACATTCTTAACCCAAAGATGCTCTATTTACAATGATGTTAAACGAGAAAAAGTCGCACATTTTCACATCAGAGACGCTGAAAACTGCAAGAGTTTGGTATTGACAAATGTTTTTAGTAATTAATATTCTATGGAGGACCGAAATAGACATACTGTATGTGCATATTTTTAAAAGTAAGGCCCTGAGTCATATGTCACATCCTGCTTTAGTTGCATAGTTGAGAACTGGCATCGTCTTCATCGTCCTATTGAGGTTGGCAGATTCAAAAGCATTCAGGAGGACTGTTTGTGTGAGCTGTGTGATTGGGGAGAAGTGGAAAAGGATTTTCCTTTGTTTTGTTGATGATTTATGAGTGTCAAAAAATGTTTAATGGAACAGCTGTTCAGTTTTGCTGTGATTCAGTTTGCCAACTTTGTTCTAAAAGCCTTAAAAAGAGAGCAAGATGGATGCATTTCTCTGGTATTATAAAGTAGAAGTTTTGTCGGCAATTTCAAGAGTTTGGTTGTAGGCATGAAGTTGTGATAATAATGTGTGCACAAAAATAATTCCTGTCCAAACCACAGCTATGTCACAGAAACAAATACCCTACACATTGACAGTGCTTAAAAAGGGAAGTGCATGAAACTGAGCTGCGTATGTATCCCACTGTGAGATCAAAGGCCTTAAAAAGTAGAGCTGCCATTATTACTATTTCTTTAATCTTATAATAATTTGAAGAATTTGCCTAGTCTGCCTTGTTGCTACAGAGTTGCTGAAGAGGTGATACTAGACGGACAAGTGTTCTTATTATGAAAGACACTTATTATGAAGAGGTGTTGGGGTGTTAATTATAATTCAGTCAGCCTCCAATAGCAAGTTTTGATTGCATACAACAATCCTGCTGTGATTCTACACTGCTCAATTATTTTTTTTTTAGGCTTTGGAACAAATCATCGTGGAATTAACTCTTCAAATATGCTAGAGTAAAATAATATGTCAAATAACGCCTTGCTAGACCTTGCTGTGAGGGGAGATTTAGCTTGCTCGTCGAGCTCCCCGTTTCCCTGCTCTGGGACCGCCTTGGCTCCCTCTCTTCCTCCGTCTCACAGCCTGTTTTGCATCCATCTCCTCTTCCTTCCTCCCAACACACTTCACTGGCTCACTTTTCCTCTCTAGTCTCACTCCCCGTCTTGTTCCATACAGAGAGAAAAGTTGGAAAAACAAGGCCTACCAAGAGACTGCAGCAGTAAAAGTACACAGAGCCCGAAAGCCCAAAACGGAGCGTGAGGGGAGAGCTGTCGATACGCTGCAGACGACTGCGAGGCAAAGTGTCACAGAGTGGTCAGGTGTGGTCCCACAAAGACGGACATGTTCACAGGTGTTTAACACACACCCCCACACAGACAAGCGTCATATAATCCTAAGAGAACACATCTTCCTCAGCACAGAAAGCAGCTCACGTAGTATCCCGTCAGATGAGACGCGAGGGTCGACCATGCCCCGATAAATCCAGCCGGGGGGGGGGGGGGGTGGGAGGGGGAGGAAAAATTCAAAACATATTTGTACTGGTTGTACTACAAGCCTGTGTGTTGTCAGCAAAGTTAAACAACTTCTAAAAAACTTCGGCGAGCCGGGCGGCAGGAATACACACTGAGGTCTCGCTGAGGGACGAGATGTGAGAGAGCATATTCCCTATGAGGTGTGCGCTTGAAACGAGGGCGGCGGCGTTTCCCACGACACCGCCGCCGAAAAAACACCCCGCCCCACGCACTACCCTCGCCTCCTCTCCCCTCTTTCATCCGGGCAAACAACAGCACCGCTGACTCTACTGCCGAATGAAATATTCATGGCGGAGATGAAGCGGATGCAGCTGAAAGACTGTGTACCTTTCTGTATGCTGTTTGCACCGGTGGGACCCTCGGAGCCGGTTAGGTGTTCAGGGCTGGTTGTTTGCGCTGGTGGTGCGCTCCTGCAGAGGAGGAGAAATCAGTGAGTTAGAACCACCAATGCAGCGCGTGGGAAAAATATGTAACCATTTAGACATAAGGCCTTTAGAATAGAGATGAGGAACTCTGAAAGTTAGTTTTGCGGTTAAAAAGTGTGTATGTGAGAGGTGCTAATGTGTGTGGAATGCAGAATTGAATATGAAGTTAGAGGCCTCGGGTTCTCCATCACTGTGAATCTGAACGCAAAGACAGAAAGTTCCCATATTGTTTTTCACATTCATTCATGGCACAGCAGTGTGCAAATGTGTTTTGCTTTTCACCTTGCTCTCCCAACTTGTCTGACTAGTTTTAGAGAACTGCTCGTAAACTTTCTTAAAGTCAAACTTTACATTTAAAGGAATAGTTCCACATTTTTGGAACTATACTTATTTGCTTTCTTTCAGGGACTGGGGGAACAGCTAGCCTGGCTCGACACCGAGATTTAAACAGTCCTATTCCTTTAAAAAGAAAAGTCTGACATTTTGGGGAATCTTGTTTTCTCACTAAAAGTTGGTCTCAAGTTTGCCCAGCTCCAACAACAGCAGGTTAGCTCAGCAAAACAAAATCTGATATTAATACCTCTAAATCTTGAATTAAGTAAGTTAAGTTCTTGGGCAGATTACACAAATCTATATCTATATATCTATATCTATATCTAGATATAGATATAGATATATAGATATAGATATATAGATATAGATAATGTGTTAATAGTGAGCTTTAGAGGTTTTGTTAACATTGGTAAGAGCCAAGCTTGCTGTTTCCCCATTTCCCGTCTTTATGCTACAGTAAGATTGATGTATATTTACCATACAGACATGAGAGTAGTATCTATTTTCTTATCTAACTCTCTGCAACAAAGTGAAAAAGTACATGTCTCACAATGTCGAACTATTCCTTCCAGTTTAACTGTGTAACTGTACCTGTCCTGAAGCGGCAGTGCGGGCTGGTTCGGGATTTCGGGGACGGGCCGGTGCCTCAGCCGGTAGGAGCGAGTGATCCGTGGACCGGCAGCAACCTTCAAACCGGGCGGCGCCTCATAGATGGAGTTTTCCACCATTTCGCCACAGAAACCCCCATGGTCATCGGCGAGCGCGGAGTTGGGGGCTCCAGCGGGGCAGGGGACGGAGTCGGTGCCAGACAGCGAGGGGTCCTCTGAGGAAATCTCCCAGTCGGAGGGCATTTCAGAAATGGAGAGGGACTCGCTGCTGCTGCTGCTGCTGCTGCTGCTGCTGCTGCCGCTGCTGCAGGGGGGCACGGAGGCAGGGATGCAGGTATGTTGAGACGCGGATGTTTGGATGTTCTGGGGATTGCGCGGGGTCGGTATGGGTGGGCGGAGATACCTGCCCTCTGCAACATCCTCAATTTCTGTCCCCAGTCCCGCCCCTGGAGGCAAAGTCTGACTCCCCTCCGAATCACCCTCCCTCCTCCCCTTTGGCTGAGGGCGCTGATATGAAGTCCCCCTCTTTTTATCCTTCAGGAAGATATGTCTCGGGTGGAGCACGGGCCTCTTTCGGTGCCGCC
The DNA here is from genome assembly GCA_031216445.1 of Lateolabrax maculatus. NCBI lineage: Eukaryota > Metazoa > Chordata > Actinopteri > Acropomatiformes > Lateolabracidae > Lateolabrax > Lateolabrax maculatus. The sequence goes on from CM062207.1 coordinate 8,049,021, forward strand.
CGTTCTCTACATCCCCCTCTTCCTCCTCACCGCTGTGCTGCCGCACCCCTAGTGCTTCCAAACTCCGGAGGATGCGCCTACGATGGCCTGTTGGAAATACTTTAAGCCCCAGCAGCTGCTCATCTGTGAGGTCTCTGCAGTCTTCCAGAACTCGATAGCCTCCTTGCTGGAAACATAAGATATACTGGGACAGGTGGAGGGTGGACAGCCACTCCTCGATCTCCGTGCTCGGCGCTGGGGGCTCCAACATGACGCTCTAGTCTCACCTCTGCCACATCAGGAAGAACTTCCGAAGATGCAGTGATCCAGCTTTAAACTGCAGACACAAAACAGATAAAAATAAGTGACGGGTGAAGGAAAATACTGTGAACTTAATATGTGGTTATTAATTTTGTCTCGGGGGGAAGTTCTGCGGGTGAAGTTGTGTTTAAGGGTTGAACTTTATCTTTAAATATCACTTTGATAACATCACTGGACTCATGAACTCCTGGGAGTTACCGATGGCAGATCGTCTATGAACCACGTCGGCCGCGCGATCACTCTGACGGCGTTGCAGTGTATTGGGATCTCAAACAGGTGGCAGCACATCGTAGGCTGTGAACGCTGTATGACTGTTCAGGGACTGCGATACACGCAGGCACGCGCTTGTTGCTGCTCTCAGCCACGTGCACTCAAGAGTGTTCAACCACATGTGTGTAGGACTTGTTTGCCTTCAGGACTACAAATGATTTCATTATAATCATTGCAAAGGTTTGGAAGAATTGAGCAATTGATATTAGGGTTGGGACAACCTCGATTGCCCATAATCGGCAATAAAAAACTAGTCTGGCTCTGCCCTGTGTACGAAAAACCAAAGTGCAAAAGCAAGTCGTGGTTTTGGACCTCCAAAATGTCACTGCAGCATGCAATATTTGTGTTCTTTTTAGCCAGCAAAACCAACCTAAATTTGCAACACTCCTGGATGAAACAGCAGGAAACAGCAATAGCTATGAGGAAATAGCATGCCACCATCATAGTGTGGCTCTATGGACAGGTTTTGGTAAGAGACTTACCTTAATGTCCGACATCTGAATACAAATAAACACCCAAAAACTGTCAATTTCTGCACAAAGGCCAACGGGCGCCTTTGTTCAAACACCTGTTCATTCTCTGCGCAGCACTCACCACAGCACACCGAGCCCAGAATCCAAGCTTTACGTCACGGCTCACGGCCTAGAAACATACACAGATTACTTGGGGCGAGCTGTTGTTAAATGTCCGTTTCCTAAGCTCCTCACACCATTTCTCTGAAGTCAGGAACTGATGAATTGTGTGCAGAGCCTGCAGAACCGCGCTCTCTCTCTCTCTCTCTTTCACTATCTCGTTCGCGCACACACTTAAAACTCACAGGAAGATACATCCTCAGCAACATCTTGTCATGTCTACTTCTCTTTTGGGCTGCCAACCTGCAGTACGCAGGGGACATGAAGTGTTACTTCTGCTTTCAAGCAAACACAATTTAGTGGCCTATGCAGTGTATACATTTGAGTGCTTAATATGCAAGTAGTTCACCAAGAGAACAAGAACAGAAAATGACCTTATTATATAACAAGGTGAAAATATAGCATCTCTCCCCCTCTCATACACTTTTGCTAAATAATCTGGTATGAAAAAAAAAGTATGCATGCATAGAGGAACAAACCTGACTGTATTGAGTCCTCACAGTAGAGGCCCACACAGTCTATCAGACCTGCCCAGCTGTGTACTGCAGCATTAACATGCAGGGACCTGTACTGGCTAAGAGCCAGCGCAGGCACACGCCAAAGCCTGCAAGCACATTTGACCTGGCCCGCTCCACGTCCCTGCCTTTTAGCGCTCACACACCCACTCGCCCCGACTGCACACACGTACACAAAAAACACAGCGGAGAGCCCACACACATTCACCTAACATTATTAAGGGCTGGATACGGGGAGCTTCTGCCCGGCGTGGAAGCCCACAGAGTGTGTGGATCAATAGCAGAGTGCAAAAAAAAAAAAAAAAAAAGAGAAGTTCACAAGATAAACAGCTTGCACATGCCACACTATTGGAACATATGAGGCAGTGCGCGCGCGTGTGTGTGTGTGTGTGTGTGTGTGTGTGTGTCTGTGCAGACAAAACCGTGTCAGGCAAAAACTCATGACCACAACGCACAATGGGACGGCGACGTATTAGAAGTATCGTTTCCTCTGCAAAACAAAAACCATGTCTGACAGCGTGGCTGCCAGCGCAGGAGGGGAGGGTGTCTACCTGCTACAACACCACAGGTATGGTTCCACATAACAACCAGGGGTGAGTCACAGGATGCCCAGCAACACACACACACACACACACCCACACACACACACACACACACACCTACCTCATACTTCTGCACATCCCTCAGCCAACCAACCTCGGACAAAGTCCAATTTGTGTCCCCTTCCTGGTTTGAGAAAAAGAAAAAGTACCTGTTGCATGCTTTCACATTTGTTTGCCCTGTTGGATTGTTGTAAACTTCAAGTGGCGTTCACACACACACACACACACACACTTACTGAGGAATGACATCTAAAGCTGCAGTAAAAAGCACTTTCGCAAAGTTGTCCTCCCACAGACTGGCGCTGGCCAGTTTGTTTGGGCAGGAGTTTTGGGTGTGTGTGTGTGTGTGTGTGTGTGTGTGTGTGTGTGTTTCCACTGAAGGTAGTCAGGTTCGCGTGAAAATGCGCGTGAAAAAAAAACAAACAACTGCACGACACCACCGCGAAACACAACTGAGACACCGGCTCACGCACTTCTGACTTCTTCAGCTTCTTGTTGCGCTTGTGTTTTCTGGCGCAGAAATCAGCCTGTTGTTAAATAAGCGGCAACAAACAGCTCCCAACTCTCCCAGACTCGTAACGAACAAATAAATAAGTAAATAAATAAAGCTGATTTAAACTGTGGTTTGTTTCACGTGAAGCCGAGGTGTCGACGTGCCCACGCAGCCGGGGGCGTGAGGCGCTTCTTTTTTTTTTTTTTTTTTTTTTTTTTTGCGGAGCTTACCTGCGGGCTCAAACGAAAACAAACAAAAACAAAAAAGAAAAGCGGGAGGAAGACAGAAAAAAAAAAAAAAAACCCTCGGGTGTCATCCGCGCGGCTCCGCTCGACGTCCTCTCTGCGGAGTGTCGCAGCGTCGGATACTCCGTCTGTTTCCGCCCCCCCCCGGGAGGCGGCTCCACCAGCCCGCACCTTAGCGTCATGTGCGCTCCTAACAAAAAAAAAACCAAAAACCCATAAACAGAGTGCAGGACCGAGCCTCGGGTTGATCCGAGTGATCCTGTTTCTAATATAAAAAAAAAATATATATATATATATATATATAAAAAATAAGTGTGGGAGCTCCTCTGGAGGCCCCTCGCGTTCAGGGTTTCTCCGTGAGTGAGTGCGTGTCCCAGCTTGATCCCGAGGCCCCCGGGGCTACGCATTCAGCACGGGGCAGGAATGTGAAGCAGGCTGCCAACAGAGGAAAACACCAACAACACGCTGTGTGTACTTAGATCTGGGTCGTTATTTGTTAGATTTGGGTGGGGGGGGGGGGGGGGGGGTAGTTCAGGGTCCACGTGTGCGTGTCATCGCTGGATAACAAGAGGGAACTTGGGTTTCGGACCGGAGCTGGTGTGCAAAAAGAAAAAAAAGAGTACTGTTTGGTAATATGTGTGAAACAGAAAGAGACTGGACCCGTTTTAAAACTGCCATATAAAGAGATGTACTAAGTTAACTGTTTAATGAAAGGTGATATACTACTACTACTACTAGGAATTTAATTAATGACAAATACACTTGAACTTTTGTCATTACAACTATACAATAATAATATATAATACAGTTTGTATAAATTAAACTGGTTGCTTTAACAGTTCAACCCCACTATGATTAATATATGATTGTAAACACATGTGTACACTGTAAATTTTTTAAACATCTTTGTTATATTATTTTTCCGATATTTCTTCGTCCACAGGTGGACTTTATTACTACAGATAGAATAAAAAAGGATAAAGTAAGTAATAAAACGACAGGGTGCAGTATGCGGCATCGGCCACACGGTGGTGACAAAGTGCTGCAGTGGGCGACTGTGGCAGTCAGAGGGCAGGATAGGCCCTCCTCACTGAGGACATCTGGATGTGTCACAGTAGAGAAAGCACAAGTGTAAATAATAAAATGAGTGGTGGCTGATGCCATTCGGCTGCTTCTGTTTCGGGGTCCTTGTGTCGTGCATGCTGGCTCACCGCCACTCCGTCATGGCTTACTGGGACACTTACACATTTGAAACTCGCAGGCCCTTATTACTTTTCTGATTAAGATTTTAGTATATAAAATATGATGCAGTGCGTTACTATCAGTGAATACTTTTTCCACCACGGGGGTGTCTTAGGATAGTACAACAAGACATTCCACAGGAAAACCCACAAAATGACGCCCCACACAGCACGCACTCTTCCTAAAAACCCATAAGCCTTCCAAACAAGTGACATTTCCGGTGTTTAAAATATAAATATTACGCAAAATTCATCACTGAGAGACTGCCACGTGTTTTTATCTAACTATTCAGGCGGGGTGACGTTTACTGTCTGGACATACAAGCAGTAAAATGAGTGACCGGAGAGTAGAAGAGAGGGATGAGATGTCCGGAGGATGGCACTCGGTCTTCCTGTGAGTCTTTTGCTCAGTGGCTCCTCTTTTGTCCCTCCCTGCCACGCCTCCAGGGGTCGCCTTGGCAACATGTTTTACTGCTGGCAGCCATATAAATACAGCATTGGCTCCTAAAACTAGGAAAGCTGTCCTCAGTAACAGTCAATGCCAAGGACACGGCGAACGAGGGGGACTTCAGCCTCAGATATAAAACGAGGTACACAAGGGAATGCAAATGTATTTTTAGTGAATGTTCGATATTGTTCTTGTTGAAGGAGCAAATTGCTTTTGCCGCATGCAAGATGGACTGAAAAGGGGGCAGAAAACAGCCCAGATGAGACACTTCTGACTCTTTTCTGTTGTATATTTCAGCTCAGCGTGGATGAGATTCTGCACCTGAGTAGACGGATGGATGAAGCTGAGTCTCTCCATGGCAGGAGGAGGGAGGACGTTCTCCTCAACGTGTTGACTGAAACTATTCGCGGGCTTGAAGCTGTCAGACGCTGCAGAGATCACGGGGCGGCGGGTGGGAGGGGACGCATGTGTGGAGAACCGGGTAGAGGCAGGGGAGAGGAAATGAAGAGAGGCAGGGAGGAGGGGACGCTCAGCCCGGCGGGAGAGGAGAGGGAGGATGAAGAGAGAGGAGGAAATGCTGAGGAGAAAGAGTGCAAGCGGAGAGTTCTGGGAGTGCTACGGGACTTGAGTGTTTTTCACTCAGACGGAGTGACAGCGTGGAGAGAAGTTCTCAGAGATTGGGCTCACATGTTTGCCAAGTCTCCACCAGGGGGCAGCGATCAGCAGCATCCATCACCAACAGGTATGTGAGTTGATCTGATTGATGCCGGATCTTTCTCAGCCTTTTTTGAAAAGTTATGAGGAGCTAGAAAAGGATACATTTGATTTTTAAAATGCAGACAATTTGCAGTTGAAACATTTCAAACATTATTAAGGAGAAGTGGAATTTAAAGCATCTTTGAAACTGCTGAAGTCAGTTTAGGTGTACATGCTGAAAGCAGTTGAAGAGTCAGTTGAAGAGATGGACCTTACATGATTTTAAGCAATTTAAAAACTATTTGTAAGGCAAAGGCGTCAGTTCATTGTAAGCATGAGAAGGAATCAAGGCGTCAGATAAAGTTGAAATACTGAAAGTAGTTCAAGTGTCAATGGAGACTGAAATGTAGGCAGGAGGAGGGGTTTGTCGGAGGACTGTTAAGTGTTTAGGTTTCAGGGAGAATCTACCTAAGTCAGTTTAAGCGTACATGCTGAAAACCTTTGAAGAGTCAGTTAAAATAAATATGCTGAAAGGAGTGGAAGCATCCGTTGAGAAGGACCAAAACATTTAAGCATATATTTAAAATCCATTTGTAAGCTAGTGCCCTGTAAAAATTATATGCATATATGAACCGCCACAGCATTTGACTTAATTACGTAGAAATAGTTTGTGTAATTTGTATACTTTTGTGCACTTTTGTGAATAAGCCATTTTGCTGTAGTACACACAATGAAATGTAATTCACAGTTTTTAGAGAGTTGTTTAAGAATCTAAAATTAGCTCTCAAAAAGTTAAGTTTTATACCAAACAATTGCCTATGTTCTATACTGTACATCTGTTTTGTTGCAGATACAGAATATGAAATCCCACCTTGTTCCGACTCCTTCAGTGATACTTTTCTGAGTGTTGGGGAGGACATAGAGGACATTATGGACAAACTACACACAATCATAACCAAGCTGGATGCAGAAATCCTCAAATTCTGTGCAGAGGAGGCCTCAGCTGTGGATGCAGCACCGCAGGAGACAAGAGATCCAAAAGTATCAGAGCAACCGGAAGCTGACAACAATCACCTGAACTCCCACAGTCCCCTTGCATTTGACTCTGGGCATAAACAGGACGTTGAAGGTGGAGATGATCAAAGTCATAAGATGTCATCACCAGACACTGAACAAACATTTGGCTCCAGATTCAGCAGTTCGGACTGCAACGATGTGAAAGACACAGAGAAAACATTAGAGGTCAAAAGTCAAGGGGGGGATAGTGAGGACCCTGTTTCTCCAGAAAGTCAGGCAGATGTCCTGGAGGAGACAGAAAAGGACACACATCGGGTAAATGACAAGGACAAAGAGGAGATAAATAACAAATGGATCACAGTAGGGTGAGTGGACAAAATCATCACCTTTTTGTCCCCATTAACTTTTCAACATAGAGTTTCCCTCTTTTGTTTCCCTTTAAGTAGCTCTAAGGTAGTTGTCCTAATCCACACTGTCTGACAGTATCATATACTGTTCCAGCTCTTCATTGAAGGTATATGATGATGTTTACACTGAGTGAAATATTCAAACACATTATTTCATGATCATTTTGTACACATTTTCTTCAATATTCAGCTAGATATATTTGGTATCTTTGAAAATGTGGAGAACTCTGTGTCAGTTTAATGTCGGTTTGGTCAACGTTTGGCTGCACAGCATGAGATTGAATGTTATTGTAACACTCCACTTGTTACAGAGAGTAAAGTAGTTAATTTTCTTGTGACAGATTTTGTTATGACCCCCTGAAAAAGGTGTTCAGCTTCCCGGCCTTTATGCCGCATGGGCTTGTGAGTCTGGACATGATTCAATTCCTTTCCCTCATTTCTCCTGCTCACTGACACAGATGCAAACTCTCTGCATTGGCTTATCACAAGGTGCACGCGTTTTGACCACATGGCCTCCCCATGGCCGGCTATTTCATGCAGTTCACCGTCAGGTCAATGCCCACATTTGTCCAAAAGCCAAACAAATCAGGATAATTCAGATCAGAGGGAGAGGCCAAGTCTGGGAGAAGCTGATATGGAAATCTGCATGCTCCAGCATTTCAGAAATATTTAAGATGGTTGCACTTTTTGCTAGAAATGTGGCTAAAGATGACAAACAATATTTGTACCACAAATTCTACTTTTCCCACTACTAATATTTGAGAGCAAAGATAAACATTGATATACGAACTATACAGGGAGCAAAATATACAATTTGAAGCTGATGAGCATTGTATCTGTGTACATATATCTGTTTTAAAATGATTTCTAGGCTGACTGGTGAACAGGAGAACAGCCACGCGGATGTCCCGGACGCATGCTTTATCAGAGCACCTATGGGTGTGGCTGAAGTCCTGGGATGTGAGGTGGCCGACACCCTGAGCTGCCTGATGGTGACCGCATCAGAGGAGCTGGTCAGCAGAGTGATCAGGGTCAGGGCTCAGGACGGAGCCAGCTTCCACTTCCCTGTGACCGTGGTTGTGCCGTTCTGCGCACGTTACCGCGGCAACTACAGGGATGTGGCTGTGAAGATAGTTGATGGGGAGCGGAGGGGAAGCTACGTCACTCCTGTGATAACAGAGGGCACGTACGGAGGGCAGAGGGTAAAGCTCTCCATTAAAGACACTAACTTTAATTTTACTGTCAGAAATGCTTTAAACTAAAAAAGTAATTTTTCGATTTATTTATTTTCATTATTACTATTTTCCTGAGATACTTTGTCCCCTTTTCAAGACAGACCCGGCCAAGGTAGCACCGTTATTTGTGAGTTTATAATTTATCGAACTACTGTGGCCAAAATAGACGATTTCCTTTATGTTTTATTTGTGTCTTTGTCAGGGCTCATTTGCAGAGGTGCGGGTGTACTCCCTGGGCCTGTTTGCAGTCGTCTCCTGTCTAAAAAGAGAAAATTACACAGTTCCCACAAAGGGTTTGTCACTCAAGCTCCCCATGGACCCCCGAATCGGTCTAAACTACCTCCCAGGATCCTTCACTGCTCCAGTAATGGCACAAACCATGGTACGGAGACCATTACTTTAACTTTCAATACAAGCCTTATAACAGCAGTCAGAGATTTACTCAACTGATTTGTTATGTATTGAATTTTTTTGTTGTATTGAGAAGTTGGTAATAAGATCTTAAATTTGGGATCAAGCTTTTGAAAAAAAAAAACTCAAATGTTGAAAGTATTTTTTATTCCTAAAAAGAGGTAAAAAAAAGAGATACAGTAAGGGACAGGGGGACATTAAAAGCAAGAGAGAGAAGGAGAAACAGACAGGCTGCTTATAATTCACAGACTTGAGTTTTCACAGATGTTTTGCTGTGAGGTAGAAAAAAGGAACAGCTGCAGCCGATATTTGAATTGACTCCTGAGTCCAGTCGTCTGTGAACTAACTTCACCACGGCAGTTTGTCGCTTGATCTTGTGTCAAGAACCAACAGCTCGCCCCTCGTCATGTCTCTCTCTGACAAAACGCCGCAACGCTGTCGGCAAAACAAAAGCCGCATCCAAACTACTGTCTGAATAATGCAGAGCAGCTGTTTCCTCGTCCGCCTCAGATCCAGCCCGTGGACGCCGTCCTTCTGGCTGCCGTCAAGTCCAGGGGCGATGCCTATCACCCGGTGGTGTCTACAAGTCCGCTGCTCTACCTCACCCACCCGTCCTCTCAGCCCCTGAGGAGACCCCTCACCCTCACCCTGCCCTGTCCTCCGAACCCTGAGAGGAAGAGGCACACGAGGGGACACGGCGAGGAGCGAGAGCACCGAGCCCGGCCTCTCAGTGCTTCCCCGCCATGGGATCAACCTGCTGCTGCCCACAGAAGGAGGTGAGTTAAGTGCTACATTTCTGTGAACTGAAATACAGATATCAGAGGCCAAAAATAAGAGACTACACGTGTAGAGGGCAGCTCACTGACGAGAATTACTTTTTTCATGGATAGTGTATCCTCCTGACTTTGGTGATCCCCTGATTTGTACTTTAGCACCACCATAAAGTTCACATTTGTGGTTTTGAGTGAAATATCTCTACAACCATTGGATGGATTGCCATTAAATTTGGCACATGTTCCCCACGTGTGTCCAATACTTTGGTTTATGACTCGCTACCTGCGAAAATAATGAATTCCCATCAGCCTCAGCTGTACTATGTAACTATTTCACCTTAAAGTAACAGCTTCAAAATAATTTTGATGGTACACTGACTTGTTATGGGGAGAGTGGCGCCTCTTTCGTTCCCACTTGTGGCAGCAGAGGCCGCTGTTGCTGCTGCTCAGCAAAAGTTACATTGTGTTTCTTTAATTGTTATTTAGCTGAATTAAGAATATTACCACACTAAACTAACATGGTGAAGATTACATCTGTTTAACATCAGCATTTAAGCATTGTGAGTATGTTAACTTAGCTATAGACTCTTAGTCTTGTTATAAAGAGATTTTGTTTTGAGTGTTTCCGTCAGGACCCTGGTTGCCTCTGTGAAGTCTAAGGAGATGTCCAACGAGCTGCTGGTTGTTCTGGGTTCAAGAGACAAACAGTGGAGCGTCCTGGATAAAGTCACAGCCAGGAACCAGCAAAACGGACTGGTGTCCTTTGAGCTGACAGAGAACTTTGACAGGTTTGCAGCTTAAAAATCATTATTCGTGCAAATGTGAATGGCTGATGAGAGAATATATGACTATTGAGAATGAGACGTTCGACGTTAGTCAAATAGTCCTTTAAACTTAACACAGTTGATCCAAAGGGATTCACAGGACAGCCAGGAAATGGAACTAAACAGAAATACACAATTCAAGTGTTTAAGTTGTTTCTTAGATACTGTATATGCGGATTGAGTTTTATGGCAACAGGAGCTCAGATATACGGTACATATTTAGAGCTCGACCACACAGTGCTCTGGAGAGAAATATTAGAATGGTTGATTCAATTCTAAAGCTAACAAGGAGCCACTGCAGGGAGGCAAGAGAAAGGCTAATATGGTTTTCTAATGTTGTTAGAGCCCTTGCTGCAGTGCTCTGGACCAGTTGGAGGCTGCAAAAAGAGGCCTGGATCAAAATATTGAGAGTAAATTAGATATGAAAACCTGGGTGATTTTTCTCCAGGTCAGATATAGACAAAAAGGTCTTCATTTTAGAAATTATTCAGCACAGGCATTTTATTTTCTCTTCTTTTGTTCACAAACCTTAAGCTGCTGGTTGTGATAAAAGGGGAAACAGGGTCATTTTGTGACCATAGTCAGTGGATATGTCGTTGTACCTTCCAAGCTAAACAGATCACAGCACAAACTGCAACATGAGGCAGAAACATCCAAAGAAGGACTACAGACAGGGCCGACAAGCCCAGGGTCAGACTCGTAGGCTCATTCGTGGCATCATTTGTGTCAGATCCAGTGGTGATTTGTCCAGTTGGTCCACCCAGTGAAAGAAAAATCTGAAAAATGGAAAGTATTGTATCAAAAGAAGCCTTTAACAGTATCCTACAAATTAAGCAAGTTGTGTTGTGATGCCATCTGTAATAATCTTCTGTCTCTCACCACATCTCCTCGTGCCTGCGCCTTACTACTAAAGTTTATCAACCATTGTAGTTGATTTGAAGGATTGTAGGTTTTCAGCTTGACGCTGTTGTTTCCTATGAACAGCATCCGAATGGGCCGGCTGCTCACATCGGAAATGAGGATGTAATAAATCCCGCATCTGATCGCAGAACCGAAAATGCGCTCAGACATCACACAGCATTTGAAGTGAAACCAAAACAGTTTTTATTTGGTTATGTACCGTTTCGGCGAGATGCAGTTAGCAGAAGTTGACTCCGGGTTTGTTTGTTTCTCAGGGGACACAGAAAACCAGCATAAACCATTTAGATCGGAAGCTCCTTGCAGCGTTGTTCTCGTCATATCAAGGAGGCTGTTGAAACTGGAACACACACACAGAGGACAGTAACAGTAGTTTGATGCAGAAAAGGATGATATTTGACAAAAAAAAGTGCAGTGTAGATTAACTGAAACCCCCTTAACACCTCTCAGTGAAGTACAGCGTTTTCAGATTTCGTTTTGCCAAGGAGTTAACCTGCAAGATACAGAAAGGAACATCAGAAAATAATCACAATCTTTGGTAGTTAAAACTGTACCTATGTTTTAAAATAATTGGAGTTGTTAAATCTGTCTGCATGCTCTCTTATCAAGATCAAGAGTAATTAAATGACACCTCGATAGTTCTTCAGGTGAACATGATTTTTAGGTTTCTCACGACATGTGTTTGGTGTCTGAGGCCCATGAGGCCCATGAGCGCGTTCGACAGGCGCAGCAGGTTGGCGGGGTTCTGGGCCGTCCTCACAGCCACATCCACGCACTGACTACCAGCCGTGACCGTCATCAGGAGTCCTCCCACTACGTAGAGGAGGTGGAAAACATTGCCCCTGGCCACAGAGAGAGAGAGAGAGAGAGAGAGAGAGAGAGTGAGAGAGAGAGAGGGAGGAAAAAAATAGGGAGTGTGGATTTGCATATTTAAGGACAACCAATTTTCTAAAGTCCTCTCTAGATTGTGGATCCTTACTTGTGGACAGTTAGCTCTGCTGGGAACTTCAGCATGAAGAGGTTTGATGTGTGAGGAAGAGGTCTGACTCTGGAGATGCTACAACAGGAAAATGTTTATGTTCACATTTACACACCACAAAATAAAACTTTACTCCCTCCCACGTATTTTTCCTATAATATATTTCCAAGATATTATACTTATATACATTTTTGTGGTGTTTAGTAAAAACAACCAAACATTCTATGAAGAAAATTACCTTTTTTACTTCACACGATAACAAGCCTAAAAACATTTCGCAGCAACATTTATTTTATCTAAATTCTTTTGTATTTTTGTCATATTATTTGCAAGGGACCATGTACAATATTAAACATAAACGTCACCATTTTATGTGTTGCACCAGAGTTCATGTGTAATCCCTTGGCTGGTCACAGTTAAAACATACATACAATTACAGAAAAGCACGACAAACAGGACAGTAAAAATAAGCAAGATTCAACAGTGTTTTCTTTAACATAGAGTTTGCTATTCATTGCTTATACCTTTAACTTGAATAACACTTTGCGTAACAAAAACACTTAACAGTATTATCACAGCATTTTCTTTCCTTTCTTCACACGACATCATCTAGAAGTACTCACCACTCATGCAGCGACTGTTCCACCTCTCCGGGGTTTGGATGTTAAGAGTACCTGCATTTCAAGGCACCGCATGATAAGAAAAGAAATGTAGACCACTACAAGTAACCAGACTTAATGCCAGCTTTTCTTTACGTAAGAGGTTTAAGAAAGGCAGGATGGATAAAGGGGGACCTAAAGGCTTTGAATTCCAGGCTTTTGCATTTCTATGCCAGAACACAAGTGCACATACAGTATAAGTCATCTCTAAAGACGTCATATGCACTGAGATGCCTATCTGCTTTAAAAATTTAATTGTGAATATTATACTTAGTTGTAAATTGTGAATTGTTCCTTTAATAAGGAAGGATTATCATTATTTCTCTCTTGTGCTATAATTCTTGGTCTTTCTTATCTCAAACAGCTTCCCCTGGGAATAATATATGTACAGTAGGTAATATGAATTCTTTATTCTGTCGTAAGTATATTAAGTCTGTATTCAGGCCCACGATAACAGACTCATCTCTTCCCTCTATTCAGCAACAATCTAATCTCTCCGCCCGGGCCCAACCTCTTAAGTTTGCTTCTGTCTCTGACTGTCTACCCCTCTCCCTTCCCTCCCCCTCAGACTGCTGGTGGTTCGCCTGCTCTCCCCGCTGCCGTCTTGCCGCCTCACCTCCCTGGCAGAGGAGCTGGAGGAGGCGGTCTGCTGCCACGCGGTCACCGTCGTCCTCCAGCGTCGACCGGACGAGCCCCGCGCCGTCCTGGTGGCCGCCCTGCCCAGCCGAGACCTCAGCTGGGAGCTGTCCAGGCTGCGGGCCCGGGGCTACGCCGGCCTCCCGGAGACCTCCCCGGAGATCTCCATGTGTGAAGGGGACCAGCTTCTCCTCCGTTTCAGTGGCAACATCACCTCCACAGGTAGCGTGTGAGGTTGACTGAATGACTTGTTAAAAAGGCCCATATCGTAGGACATACAGCTCAAAGCAAAGCCTCACAGTGTCAGAGTCACCCTTTGTCCGTATAGTACATTTTTATATATTTTTTTCAGCTGGAGAGCCCCTTCTAGCCTTGTTATTGTGCAGGGAATTTTTTTTTCCTATGATATCAGAGAAGTCAGTAGGTGTTGTAACCTTTCTGATGGTCTTAACACAGTGAAACACACAAAAAAGTAACCCTGGTAACTGTTGTTTGACGGTTACAGATCAAAACAGGTTTTTCTTCCTGCTGCTTGTAGCCACATAACTGATTGCCACAGACCATATAATAAAGTGAATGCATGATATGTTTGCACAGGCAGCCAGAGGAATGCATGTATGTTCACAATCGCAGGTATGTTTGTCCTCCTTCGCACTTTATTGATGTTTTCTACTGACTCGGTTGGAACTTGGTTCATTTGGAGAAATCCAAAGTCTGATGAAAGCTATGTGTTGAATGACAGCGACACTTAAGATAAATATCGTTTCTTGTATTAGATATCAAGTAATGAACAAGCTGCCGGCAACTGATCACAGGGTTTTGGATGTTCACGTTTTACAATAGGAACTCAAAACGGCCGACATGATGCCCCACACCAGCGAATCACCTTCCACAGTCAGCAGAAGAATCACCTCTTGGTGCATCTGACCGAAGTGGACCCGTTCGGGAACTACAGCTCCCCTCACTACAAGGGCACGGCCCTGTTCTATAAGGTCACCAGAGGTCAGCTGGCGTGGCGAGGTGACCGACCAGTCCCGACGGACGCAGAGCTCCTAGGAGATCCCGTCTGTAAGCTGTCTCTGACTTTACCCAAGGTGCAGAAGCATTCACAAGGAATTGTACTTTATACGTGGTGACGAAACGCTTCACAATAAAAGAGGATGCTAACATTTTATTCTGTTTCATTTCAGAAAGTGAGAACCATTAATCGGCCCATTATAGCTAGGGTGAAGTTGTGCGAGGAGACAGGTGGGTGATATGTTCTGCCTCAGAGGAATCGTATTGGTATAATCATATAATTGCTTTTAAAGTAACTCAGTACAGTCATAGTTAAGTTCAGATATGAGTAATTCCACTTCAGTTTCAAGTACATTTCAGAAAGAAATGTGTAGATACTAAATGTATCTGACAGCTATTGTTTCTGGTTAGTTTGCATGTTTTGCTTTTGATTATTTTTCATACAAAACATGTGCTTATTTTAAGATACAGACACTCATTTCAGATCAATTTTTAAAAAACAGTACAAAATGGTCTTATCTCCATTATGAGTACTTTTACCTTTTAAATGTTATGTACATTTAGTAAATTAATAGTTAGGAACTTTGACTTAATGTAATATGATTTTGCCTACATTTGCCATATTTTGATATATATCAGTATCAGGAAATATCTTTATTGATATTATAAAAAATGATCTCAGCCATAAGGCCAAGCCCTATAGACACTAAAAATACAGCTGTTGTTCGTCTGCCTTACCTCCATTCTGCATCTCTTGCCCATCCAACAGACTCCCTATCAGACTCTCTTCTTCTCTGGCTGTCTGGGGAGCTCTCAGAGGAGGAAGTGGCCCTTCTGGCGCTCGCCCTGCGTCTCCGCCGCAGCGCCGCTCAGCTGGTGAGGCTCCGGGCTGGGGGCAGCCTGTCCACCCAGGCCTTCCACGTCCTGGCCATGTGGAGGAGGGAGCTGCCCGCTGCCACCCACCAACCCAAGGCCTCTCAGCTGGCTCACTGCTTGGCCAAGAGCGGCAGGCCGGATCTGGCCAGGGAGCTGCTGCTGCGACAGGCTGCGGCCGCCGGGCAGGGCCCACTGAGACAGGGAGGCTTAAAAAGTAGAAATCACACTGCTTTTTAACTGCTGCTTTCAGTCGGGGCCTGTGTGCCTGCCAAATGAGTTGGTGGTAGGGTGTTGTTTGAACCACAAGGGGTCAGCGTCGGACTGTGTTCTCTTCCAGACTTGAGTTGATATTGTCAATGAGTCAACAAAGTACTTTTTGGAGGCTTGAGAGACTTAATATTATCCAGTAAAAAAGAAAAATATCTGAAATATCTGGGAAAAAAAAGAATCTAATTTTGTATAGCAAATGTCTTTTTCCCTGCTTTCCTCTCCTGTTAATTGTTTCATGACCCCTTGTATCTGTCTTGTGATCCCTTGGGGGGTCAGCAACCACAGGCTGGGAACCAGTGGTGTGGGCAGGCCTAATATTTCGAAGCATTTTTTGTGACATTTTGTAGTAAACAAACTGCAGATCACCACAAGAGACCGAGTGAGACATTCAGACAATCGAGGTCAAGTATACTTAAGAGTATTTATTAGTTTTATTTTTTAGTTTAGCAATTTTGTAATTGACACCTTACCTCATGTTAGGTGTTATAATTCAATCAATCTTAACAGTCTGACTCTCCAGTAGACACAAGCAGAGAGAATTATCTATGACTTGATTCAGATTGAAATAATAAAACTGCAATTTAACTGTAGAAGTTAGCCTGTGTGTGTTACACGTTTCTTCGGGTTACTTTTACATTTAAAGTCAAAAATGTTTGAAAGCATTAATCTCTGCCAGCGCCGTCACCTTCTGACTTTATTTTGTAGTTTTTCTCCACGGACAGGTAGGTGATTTACTCGCCCAGTCAGCCATCTCTTCTGTCTGTGTAAACAACCGCTGACACTGAGCTGTGACCTCTTTTCAGCTCCCGACACCCAGTCATCTTTACGACTTGACAGTGTCTGTTCATGATAACTGATTGGATAACAAACGCTTGGTTTCCAACATAATAATGTTTGGATAGGAGTTGGAAAAAGAAGTTAAATATATGAATATTGAAGATTTTTATAGGCATGTTTTTAAAATAAATAAAAATGCTGATATGGATCAAATGTTCTGCTTATGTGTGCAAATTCTAAAAATGTTATAAGTAGTTACTAGTAGTAAGTAGCAGTAAGTAGTAAGCTGTAGTCACTACTTACAGTACTAAGGTAGCATTACTTCTGACTCCAAGGAACTTTTTTTAGTGAACGATATCATATAAGTCAACAAAGGCATTTTAAGACCTCTTTTTACACATTTTTCTGAGTACTTTAAGGACTTTTTGTCAAAGTTGGCCTAAAAGTTGAGGTATCAAATGTGACGAAAAGCTCCAGAGGAGCTACTTGTGGTGAAATAGTTTCCTTCAGTGCTGTTTTCAAGGTCAAGAACAAACTTTGAACCTCAGCTTTTCAACCAGCGTGGATGAGAAGTGCTCTGAGAGATGGACATTTGAACATCTATGACTCCATCCGGGGATGAAGATCGTGTGATGGGATGCAGCTACTAAATGGACCTTGAGGTGAGACTGTTCCATCAACTATTATGTTACACGAAAAAAAAAAAAAAAAGAAATCAAATACTCAGTTGAAGCTGGTTTTATGTGGCGCTACAATAAATCCCTTCTGTAACCAAATTGTGGGCAGCATAAGTGTGCTCCATCTTTTTAATGACATTCGGCGGGGCTTTTTCTTTTTCATCTGTCTTCAGAGCCTTTCGCTCCAGCTGTGTGACATTCTGCAGGCCCTGAGCTGAAGCAGGGGGATAATGATAGATGCCATGTGTCCAGGTGGGGGGTAGGGGGCTCCCTGTGGAGACGGGGGGGACCACCCAGTGCTGCAAACAGGGGGTGTGTTGGGGGTGGGTGAAGGGGGTGGGGGGGTGCAGTTAATGAAGGATGAAATGGTAACAGGTGGAGCTGATGGATTAAGGAGGATGATCGCCTCTGCTCTCTCCTCTATTCATTAACCTTTTTCTCTTCCTCTATTTCCTGCCCTTCTATTGTTTCTCGGCTCCACGCTTGCGTGGGAGTATTGCTCTCATATTTCTCTCTCAAAACGCTTTACAAATCCGTCTTCGCTATTATCTCCCCACTTTCCTTCCTGCTTTCCCTCCGGCGTGATCTTAAAGGACATGTGTGGTATCGCTAGCCGGAGAGTTTTGTGCCTGGGGGGGGGTATCATTAGTCTGGCACTTGGCCATCAGATGCACACACACAACGAGGGCCTTGCTTGAGGTAAATGTCACAGAGGGGGCTCCCACAGCGCCAGGAAAAGTGTTTCCTCTCTCATTTTGCCTCCCTTCTCTCCCTTTCTACATTATTGAAAAGGCCACGCAGCAAGGCACTCTGGGAGGTTGCCCGTCGTCCAGCGGGGGAGGATACAGAGGGCTGATGAGGTGAAGAATTCCCACGGAGTGCCAGCGTGGAGATTTTCTGATTAAAACCTCATCTGTTTCATCATTCATTTCATCATCCGCCTCCTCGTCCTTCTTCTTCTTCTCCTCCTTCTTCGCTGGGGAGCGCGCTGACTTTTTGCAGGAATCCTGGCTGCCTCGATGAGTCACTGCTCTCACTCTCAGCTGTCAAGGTAAAGCAGTCTGATGTGATTGAGATGCAGAGACAGTCACGAGTGAACATCTGCGCTGGCGAGGCTCATCCTGAGCGTTACAAGACCGTGGCATTCACATCTGGGGGAAATACAGACTTCTTTTCTCTCCTGTGAAAACCTGAGATTTTTTTTTTATTTGCCTTAAAGTGGAGAAACTGAAAGGCCAAATTAGTTACGCGAATCTATCCGTTGGCTGTATGGCTGATTATTTTTGATTCAAGGCTGGTTTAATTACGCAGGCTCGTTTACTCATTTAAGCAATCATACACCCCAAACTGCCTCACAGTAATTTAGATCTAAGCACAGCCGAATTCTCATAAAGATTAAATGTTAAGAGGCTGAAAAAAACAAAAACTGATCACATATAATGTTTGTTGGTTGCAGTCTCTAAGCAACACAGTCGTGAGTACACATCAAAAGGACCTTGTATGATATAAAGTCAACAAATACTGTAAATTAACTTCTTCTTCTTAGCTTAAACTTTTCAAAAGTGACTGGAAACTGCTTAAAGGAATAGTTCAACAGTTTGAAAAAAAAACAATTATTTGTTTTCTTGCAAAGAGTAAAAGTCTTTGTGCTAATCTGACTGACTGGCTGCCAGCAGTAGCTTCATATTTGTAGTACAGAACATGAAATTGGTATCGATCTTCTCATCTAACTCTAGACAAGAAAGCAAATAAAGATATTTCCCAAAATATCAAATTATTCCTTCAATAATAACTTAGTTAGCACCTTTACTACACTTTATTATAATAGTGAGTCATTTTATATCTTAAGCAATCAGGTAGTGAAAATATCCCTAAACTGAATAAACAGAGAAAAATACTTACACCAGAATCAGAATCGGGTTTATTGCCATGTAGGTTTTCACATACAAGGAATTAGCTGTGGTGTATTGGTGCGTAACAAGTACAGACAAGTAGTGCAAAGGTCAGCGTATGCATAAATATACATATACATGTACATAAATATACATGTACAGAAGATTAAAAAAACAGATCTATATTGCACAAATTGTGTCAACAAGTCTGTTTTGGATCAGCATGGACATAGATTTTCAAAATGTATCCTGGTAAATGCTCGTGTTCGAGCACCCTAAGGTCCTGTGGGTGATCCGGGTCACCGTGCGGTGCTGAACCCTGTGATGAGTGAGAAATGGAGACAGCTCCTGTGTGGCTGTCCAATCATACGAAAACAAGGATGGATAAAATCTCAGGGGTGATTCTCTGACTCATAACCGGCCCTGACTCCAGCCGCCCATTGTGTGTGTGAGCGTGTGTTTGTGTGTGTGTTTGAGTGTGGCGGGGGGGGGGGGGGGGCTCTCAGGTGTACTGCTCATTGGTCCGTGACATTTGTCCCTCATTTTAGTGGCAGACGGGGCAGCTGGGCTGGGCGTCCACGGCCTGAGAGGGCCAGAGGTCCCGTTGCGGAGAGCAGGGACATTGATTAAGCTGCTATAATCAATGTTTCTATATTAACAACGGACCACGTGATATCACTGTGCTGGAGAGGAGCAATCACAGCTAAGTGGCTCATATTTTTCTCTGCAGATCTTTTGTTTACAACTGAGAGAAATCAATTAACACCTAAAACTAATTTCACTGTACAACTGAAGATGTTTTGAGGCTTTCTATTTGCTCCTTAATTTGAGGATGTGACTCCAGTGTTTGGTAATGTTTAACTCGCATAGTAAAGTTAGGGTAAGTTGTTTAAGTGAGTTATCTAAAAAAATATTTATATATAACTACAACAGCAGGGCCATCCTTCTCCAAATCAAAACTGATTGAAAAACTACTCATGCAGCAGGATATCACAACAGAGACTGAATGAGGCTGAGCATTAGACCTTGGGACCAAGATATAAAAAGAAATTGTTGAGGATTTTGTACAATGCCAAGCTTGGGGAATTTGGGTTTCTGATTGGCCACTTTGCCGACCCGTTTGAGCCAAATTCTAGCTGGGTTGCTGGCGACTTTATTTTTTCGAACATGCTGGCAAAGCTGGCAGGCCCATTAATATAAAGCACAAGATGAACTTTGTGATGTGGTTCAAGAACTGCAGCGGTGTGCAGCTTCGGGTTGTGCTTTCATACTTTACGTACTGGTACTGGTCCAAGGTTTCAAGGTGTACACCCGCGTACATGCACATGCACACAGAGACATAATCACACAGAAGCAATTCCGGCGGCATCCATGTCCTTGCTGACCATTTTCTGATGGAATTAAATTGGTTTTGTTTACTCTGGAAATCCTCCGAGATTGTGCGAGATGTCGTGAGGCGGAGCGGGAGAGGAAAGGTGAAAAAAGGTTGGGATGATGGAGAGGGAAACGAGAAAGCGGCAGCGGGGGTGAAGAGGTGTGAGAGGAGTGATGGAAGACCGAATAAACAGGAGAGAAGGGATGAGAAAAGGAGCAGAGCGGTCGAGAAAGGTGTGGCATGATGGGAGAGGGCGAAACGTGAGGGGGAGCGAAAGTGTAGCAACAGTGCGTCCGCCGGCGTGTGAAGCCGGCCTGACATCTGGAGTGTGTGATTGTGTGTATGCGAGCGTGATCAGAAGGCGGGGAGAGTCGTGGAGACTGGCTCGATTTCTCCTTCGCGCCACCAAAAACCACAAACACTTCTGGCTTGGCGGAGAGGATGCGTTCAGGGTTAGAGGGTCAAAAGTGCATCGCTCGGCCTCGCATGACAGTCGTGTTCCGCGCGTGAAGAGCACTGTTCACCCATACAAACACACAAAACACTTCCATGAACTTAAAACAACAGATTGCCCGCAGGCAAACTCCACAATATCTTAAGTCAGTTTCTAACATAAGCCAATTAAGAAATCTTTATCTCTTTATTTATTCATCAAGCGAGCAAACTATTTTACACAAACTTGCGGTAGTTTGTTGCATCATCTCTCTTATTAGGTCTAGCTTAGCTTTTTGTGAAAATATGCACCGTAGTCCTGTCAGTACGTCCTTCCCACTCAAAGAGCCAAGTCATTTTGCCCTGCGGCTCCAACACTATGGTCTAATTTGGGTGCAAAACTCAATACACCATTTGGCATAACTGTCAGAATGACATTAATTGAATGCTTTACAGAAATTCGCACATTTTTTTGAGCTGCCTGCTCAGAAAGCTTCATACCTGTTTACATCCCTAAAAGCCAAAGATGGAAACTGGAGACACTGCTAACATCTCTGTGCATGAAAAGTTGTGGATTTTTCTGACCTTTCCTCACTCTTTGACATTATTCCCCTGCCATCCACATGTGTGTGACATGAATGATTTAAAACACACATGAGATGGTGATTTACACAATGTGTGTACGATGTACATATTAATACTAGGATAATAGGATTTAGAGGCCACAGGCTCGGGGGTGACTCTAGGATTTTCTAGATAAAAGATTGTAGTCGTCAAAAAGTAGCAATAATGGGCCCATAGAAACTCAATAAATGTCCTTAAGAACAAAAACATCAGTAACATTGGCCTGACAATGTGTGGTGTTTACTGTAAAACCTCATAAACCACATGTATCAGTCTGCTAATTTCGCTTCTTTTGTGAGGCCATTCCTAATCCAACCATGGCCTTTGTGTGATGTATTAATAACCCCTATGTTCATCTTTCAGTATGCCCATTACCTACAACCACTAGTAATGAGGGCTTCGCCTGGCTTAAGATCAAATCCATCTCACCGACATGAGTACACTATTTCATCAACCATGAAATGTTTATAGTGTTTACGACAAATTATCCTGCATCATAAATAAATAATTCTGCTGTTATTCTGCGTTATCTTATTTCCGTCTCAATAAGCTAAAAGACGCTAAAACGCTCCTCAGAGCTGAGGGGAACTGCAGAGTCAGGTGATAATGCTCTGTGAGTTTGTCAATACAAACAACGGCTTTCATAATACGTCATTTGATCCATTCTTTATGTAAATATATTTCATATGGCAGCTTTAAACCATGTTTCAAGAGCTGATTTGTGTACAGACATGAAGAACCATAAGTCCTTTTTAAGAAAATCTCTGAGTAGCAGAAGGGAGAGGAAGAAAATTAGGAGGTTATTGGCATGACAATGAAGAAATATTACATAAGACTCTGCTAGACACTTGATTAAAATAAATTCTTAAAAACTGATTGAAATGAGGGAAACTCTCTTCCTCCATGCAGGAAGGTTTCACAACCCAAAAATAAGATTTGAAAAGCCTCATAGCTAGAGAAGATGACAGATGATGTTTTTCGCAGTGTGGAGGTCTCACAAGTCACTCTTGTGTTTTACAACCAGCTGCCCTCGCTCCCGACTAATTTCACCCATCCTTCATAGATGCCGCAATGCAGATGACCCCTTTAGTCAAGGGGTTTTCATTTTCTTCAACATGTGGCCCCAGAAGTGGAGAGGATGTAAAAGCATTACAGTTACATTTCCAAAAAGATTGGATACCTGAAAAGTTTCTTTCTATTGGAATCATATTGTTCCTCTTTAAAGTTGATGTATGACCTTCATTTTTTTTTTTTCCCCACTCATTTTAGATTTTGTAAAACCTGTAAATACCCTGCTTTGTGCAGCTGTAGATACAGTGTAGACATGCACACACTCCCATTTTAAATCGTTTAAGTGCATTGTGTAAGCAGATACCATTGTCGGTATGTTTACTGCTATTGCTCAGCTGACCCTGGTGGCACCACACAATATGATGCACATCCTACTGTGGCAGGAGAGAAAAGACAAAATAACAAAAGATGAGAGCACCATCATAAGGCGAGACAAACATGCCACACGTCTCCCAGCAGACAATGATTCACCGTTTTTCAATTTTTCTCCGAAAGACTGGAGGCAATAATGTGGCTTCCTGGACACAGTACAATATATCCAAACATCAACATGAGTTTGACCATGTTTAGAAAAGCTATATTCTCATTGTACTGCATAATGGGACTGCAATGTTTGAATACACAAACAATATTTATGCATTTGGTCCACTTGAGATCACTTCTCATCTTTAAAAATATAGGCCATAAATTGTATTGCATTTTAATGTCATTCTGAAGTTCAATTATTTCCATGTCCACTCCATTTGGTAAGTAAAAGGCATCGTGCAACTAGACAGATTCAGTGTCATTGTCAATGGTAAGAAAGGGGTTTGTTATTAAACCTGTCAAATTCAGCTGCCACTTCATCCATAATTATTCCTTTTGATCCCCTTTTCCTCCGAAAGTGTTTCCTTACCAGAAATGCAATACCAGCATTACTTCACTTTGCCCAGGGCACTGGTTTCATATAGCCACGTTACAGGAGCATATTGTTAGTCTCTCCACTAAAGTCCAAAAGTCTGTCTGGTTGGCTGACCTCTCCCTGGTCTCTGATCATAACCCCTTGGCCAGCACTCGCCTCGTAAGCCTTGTTTCATCTCTCATTGCAGCACAGCGGCTGCAATGAGAGATGAAACAAGGCTTACAAATAATCGCAGTACATGTGGCTGAAATATTGGGATCTGCTATTTTGTCTTCACTGAGTTATATCTGCTCTGTTTGTGTTGGACCCATGACTGTGACTCAGTCAATAAATGTCAACACCTCTTATGTTTTTTTACAGCCAAGTGCTTGGTAATATACCAATCTTCACTGCCTTGAAGTAAAGTTACTTGGATAAATGTAGTATTTTTGGGTAAAAATGAAAATGATGGCAACTGGAATGGTTATGTTGGTGGTAATTGGCAACATGCTCATGTGGATAAAGTAATTGATGTACTCTGGTACTTGGATCGTGCATTCAAACAGACGTACATATATGAGGGTTTATGTGGCGATATGTGTGTGTGTGTGTGTGTTTGTGTTTGTGAAACTAAATGCCACAGTTGAGATGTTAATAGCTGCGGGCTACAGCACAGCAGGCATGGTCGTAGTAACAGTAAATATTCACATCATAATCATCTTAATGAGCAGTGGCAGCAGAGCTATTTGAAAGTGCTGTAAGGTCTCTCTCTCTCTCCTTCTCTGATTATTCAACGCTATTCACTTTTTCATACAGCTTTTTTTTTTTTTTAAATGTCCCCATTCTCTTTCTCTGCCAAATCCCTAAACTGTCATTTCTGTTCTCTTTAGAGCATCAAAGTGGCCTTTTAAATCTGTGAGAATATGCAAGGACAGACAAAAAACAAAAAATCTATGAATGAACACACACACACACACACACACACACACACACATCCATCCTGATGATCATGAAAGGAAATTAAGCATGTTGTGTTATCTCAAGGTCAAAGCTACCACATTTTCATAATCTTGACCCCCTGTGTGTCTGTCTTTGTATGTGTGCATGTTTCATTAATTTCCTTCTTGATTATGTGACGTCATTCCTGTGCCTGAAATCCCTAAAACTGGGAAGAAAACGTTCAGATCCATCACAGAGATTCATTTGACCGGCAATCTTGCAACAACAGCAAACACGTCCAGCAGCAGTTAGTTTGATGTTAATCCTGAGTGGTCGTTTCATCTCCACTTCACCTTCAGTCTGCTTTTATTCATTGCAGCTGCAGGTTGTGATTCAGGATGATAAAATGTTTTTTGTTGTTGTTGTTGTTGTTGTTGTTGTTGTATATGAAATACACCCTTGCAACCCTTTAAAAGGCTATTCTGATTTATAAAAACTTGGATCTTCTTTTTGAAACTGCTGAGATCATGGAAATGCTGCAGAGAGATTCCGTAAAGGCAAGAAACACAAAACGATCTATGTTTTAATCAAGCAGATTGGTGCCATAACTAACAATTATTTTCACAGATTTTTTAACTTACTATCACATAAGACAAAGAAAAGCAACACAGCCATACAATTGAGAAAAATGGAACTAGGGAACATTTGGATTTTTTGCTTGAAAAATAGTTGCCATTTAGTTCTCTGTTGATCAACTAATTGATCAATTGACCAATTGTTTCAGCTCTTCACCAGAATTAAGCTACAACTAACAACAACCATGGAATCTCTTTAATAGTAGTTCACAGAATAGTTCTTGAGCTTCACAGCTTTGTGTCACTGATAGTTATGAACTGATAAAATTGCAGAGATTTTCCAAGAAAAGGAACCCAGCGCCCTTCGCAAATGTCCCCATTAAGGCTCGATAGTGTACTCAATAACCCCAGAATCTCTCAATCAAATACCCTCTCACAGTCCAAGTCTCTCTCAGTTGTAAATGGAGCCGCTCCAAAAAAAAGTCTCCTATCATTTCACTCCTATGTGTTTTAGCAACGTGCTGACAAAACACACCAACCTCGAGACAGATTGATGGTGATTAAATGAGAAATACTGTATCTGTAGACTCTGTCTTACAGCTGTGAAGCCATAAATAGTCCAGACAGTGGAACAGTTGAAAGGATTTCTTCCTGAAGTCAGCCAGACGGATGATCAAGTTAACTGGCTTGATTGAGAAAAGTCATGTCTGCTTAGTGTCTCCTATAAGCACAGACATATGCTGCCTCATCTGCAATTGGCAGTGGTTATTATCCGGTGTGTGTGTGTGTTTGTATTTCGCATATGAGTGTGTGTGTGTGTGTGTGTGTGTGTGTGTGAAAAGTACATGTAGTGGGTGGGGGTGGGGGGTTAGGATATTTGCTCACTGAACAATACACTTGCAAATATTGCATTTGTAACCCCACAGACTGTATTTGTGCATGTACATGTTTATACAGTACGTGTGCATATGTAAGCGTGATCTGAGGTATTTGAGAGTTTGTGTGTGTGTGTGTGTGTGTGTGTGTGTGTGTGTGTGTGTGTGTGTGCATTAGAGACGGACAGAAAGCAAATATGTGTATGTGCCTGCATTCTGCCAGCACCATTTGGCATTTCTCAAACAGCTGTCAGCTTCAGCCAAAGTGTTTCAGCTGACTGATCCTTAAACTGGGCCAATAAGTTCCCACACAAAACCCCACATTCCCTGTGCATGGCCACTTTGGGTATATTGCTGCATCTATCTCAACACATCACTCTAGATCCTGCCATCCATTACTCTGTCTAACCATCCACTCTTTCCCTGCTCAATTCCCTATACTTTTTCTTTTTCTACCTCTTTCCTCTCTCACTTTGTATTTTGCTTTTAGGCTGAAAGTTATGTGAAATATTTTTGGTGGAATAATACTGTATAATAAAGTTTTTCATGACATCAAACACAGTTTTTTGTGCTGTTTATGGACAGCATTCTTTCAGCAATAGGCCATCAATGTATTTAAATTAAGTAATTACCTCTCTATATAGTAGTTTCCATTATTAGTGGCAGAGTCCGCCATTCAAAATGCATTCACAAGTACGAGAGACTGATATGAAAAGAGACAGCAGGTAATCCAGCTTTACTTAAATGTACATAATTAATATCAATCTCACTCTTGTCAATCCAACATTTCCTGCTGCTGCTAGTTCACATCAAAAGCATTCAACTGGGCGAAACATTGGCTTTTATTGTGAGGCAGTCACAACGTATTTGTGACAGTTGGCATTGGCCGCGATGAAAAATCACATTTTTATCACATTATTATTGACTGACTACACAACGCCATGAGTTTGTTTGGCTGCACTGTAAACAGACACGCTGTGTGTGTTTTTTAGCTGCAGTTGTGGTCCCCAACTTTAGTGTATTTGTTTACTCTCACCGCTCTCATAGCGCTGTTTTTTTTTTTGTTTGTTTTTTAAGCCACAGCAGGCAAAAGTTTTCATTAAAATAGCTCGAAACACCCACTGAACACTACCCGCTCAGCACTAAACAACAGCCAGACACAGTGACTAACTCATGAATATAGTGTAGCATTTAGCAGCAACTGAGACAGATATTTCCCCCAGGAGTTTAAAGGGAATGAATATTGGACTCACATTCATCAGGTGGCCAAAAAACACGACTCTAAATAAATGATAATGTTGCTCTGTAACAGAGCAACATTATCGTTAGTTGTTAGTTTGCTCTTGCTAACAAATTCACCATATAAATTGAAAAGGTGATGATGTATTAATGTTGTCGCCGCTGCCCCCAAGTGCGCTGGTTATTACGGGTTTAAGGATTATAACTTTAATGTGGAGCCAGAGTAAATGCAGGAATTTGTCAAATTAATATTTCCGGTAACCTGATGTAAGAAATTTAAATATTTAATGCAACAATAAGTCTCGTGCTGGGATTTGTCCTTTTTCCATGTCCAGCATGTGCAACTGTATGAATGAAAGCATGTGTGACTGTGGGCATGTATAATAGGGGCGTCTACAGTAAATATGACCACGCACTTGAGACTCTGAGAGAGTGCGCGTCTGTGTGTGTCAGTGCCAGAAGCATGACTGAGCTGAACCATACAGCATCTCCTCTGGTCCCACCCCCTGCCCTCCAACTACCCCCCAAGGACGGCCAGCCCATTACAGTAATTAACTAGAGAGGGGGTTGATGGGATGGAAAGAAAAAAGGAAGAAAGGAAGAAAGAAAGAAAGAGGGTTGGGATAGGGAAGGAGGTATGAGAGCAAGAGAAAGTGGTTTTGAGAGAGAGGCAAGAGAGATGGAGGTTAGGTTTGGGAGGGTGACGGGGGGAAGCGGGGGGGGTCTTTTTCTGCCGAGGCAGCATGTGGGTGGGGGCCGTTGCCTTCCTGCCTGCCGTTAATCCCTGAGTGACTTTCACTGCGTACAGTAAGCAGTGCAGTGCAGGCCAGAGCCCCCGCAAATTAATCTAGCAAAGAGCCTGGGATGTGGCCGCGCTGAACCCCCCGCTTTACAACTCCCCCCCCCCCTTGCTAAAAGACTTGGAAGGAAGGGAGAGTGGAGAAGGAAGAGAGACAAATAGGGGGAGAGAAAGAGGGAGAGGGAGATAAGCCTCTGCTGTATTGTCCATGGAGTAGGGGGAAAATGTGGAGGATAGAAGGCAAAGGGGACAAATGAGTGGAGGAGGTGATGTGGTGAGTAAGGAAGGGGGGGGGGAGAAAAGGTGGGGGGGAGAAGAGATAAGGAAGACAGTGGACCATTTAAAGCGCAGCAGAGGATGACCGTTCTCCCCCGCTCCAGTAGTGACATCACTCAGGGACATGATGACGTCACTGACTGTGGGGCGCTTTTCTGCCACGCCGTCACGACGTCAGTTTCCTCCAGCTCGGGCCTCACATCCTTACAAACAGACGTGGGCACTGCATCTTAAAAGGTCCTGCATGATTCACTCGTCATGCTTCATAATGTTTTCCATGTAAATGTAGCAGAAGATCATAGAACAGTTCAGCATGTTGGGGAATATGCTTATTTGCTGTCTTTAAGAGTGAGATAAGAAGGTATTGACGTCTCGTGTCGATGTTAGGTACAGATGATGACATGATTTCAGGTGGAGGTTGTGTTGGTGCTATACCCCTGTTTCTAGTCTTCATGCTAAACTAGGCTAAACACGTCCTGACTTTAGCTCCATAACTCCATCATTTGTTTAAACTTTGCTCACTTTGTCCGTGAAACGTTAAAACAATAAAATAATAGCATTAACTTAAAGTCATGCTTGTGTTCACCTGATGAATTTCAGTCCAGTATCCGCTCACCTTTTAGCTCTATTTTGGTCTCCTCCAGCTCTTGAGGAAAATATCTGGCTCTTTGCATCTAAATGCTGAGCTACATTCACCAGCTTGTTGCTGGCTTTGTTTGGTGAAGGACAGGTAGCATTCAGGTTATCAGAGCAGTTTTTAATTGAAAACAGCAGCTGGGTCTGGAAATAACACTAATGAGTGCTGAGGCTGAACAAAAGCAGTAAAGTTGTGGGCCGTAAAACCAAAACAATGAGCTGAAAGATGCTAAAATACTCTGTAGAGCTGAGGGGAACTTCAAATTTGGGGATGATTCTCTGTGGATTCGTCACTTTTAGCGACACCTTTCACATAACAGATTCATTTTAATTTATTTAATTTAATCTAAAAATATAGACTGGAACAGCTCTAACACAGAGACATGTTGAGCTATTCCTTTAAAGGGTGAGCTGTCCCCCTGCTGGTCCTCGGCTCACAGGCAGAACCAGCTCTGGTTAACATGATGCATAAGTGGAAGAACTCCAAAGGGTGTGTCCAATTTCTGTGCCTAAATGCCTAAATGGACCATTTTAATCAGTAGTTAGGGACCAGTGCCAACCAGGGCCAGCTGTTGTGGGAAAATCTGAATTCTCATAGACATAACCATTCGATCATTTCGTTAAAGGTGCATTGAGATGCCTTACATCTATATCATGTACTTGAATCACAATGAGTCTGAAGCAAGCGCATGACCTTTATCACATGCCATCCTCTCTTTCGGTTTGCTCTTCACTGTTTAACAAAGCGGCTCACATGGAAAAAGAGACTCGTGTTTTAGCGGTTATTCTGATGAATACACCTCGACCATGACAGCTTACTGTACTGGCCTTGAAGAAACTAAAAGCTTCGCACATTGCGATGGTGGTTGCATCTTTTGTGGAACGAGGCAGTGGCTGCAGAGCTCTGTGGCCACATCAGCTCACTGAAGAGAGAGTGGGTGGTGCTGTCTGAGATGGAGTTCAGTTTAATCCTCGCCCTCTACTCCTCTGCTGCTGCCGCTGCCTCCAGGGTGTCCAGGCAGAACCAGCCCATTTTTACCCCGTCACCAGCAAAGAACAGCCACGACTATGGAGAGAGATTTGACTCTGTGGCATTGATATGACACTGACTTATCATACGCATTAGTTGCATTAAGGCAGTCTCAAATTGAAAATTGGCCTGTGAACTGTTGAATCTGCATTTGTGGATCAAGTGACACGCATGTGTTCGTTAACAAAGCAATCTCTTTTCCGCTTTTGAATTTTGAGACAAATTTCAGTGTTTCAGATTAGTGATTTACACACTCGTAACTACCTATCGATGCAGCTCTACTGAGCTTTCTTCTTCGGTGGTGGAGTGCAGCAACTCAACTTGGCCAATCTCTCTCCATATAATAATGATAAAGCATACTCTCTTGCTTAACTATGTACCGGGCAGTTAAACAAATAGTTTCATATATAGGTCGGTTGATGTGACTGATTTTCCAGGTATTAGTCAGACCTCAAGCTATTTCCAGGGGCGCAGGAATGGCACCAGCAAAACCTTTATTTTGAGAGCAAACGACCCCAAAATATGAATTAATTTGAATTATATATATTTATGTTGTTAATACACAATGCTATTGTCAGGCCGTGGGTTAGCGCGAGGCTTATCAGTCAAAGACATAAATCCAGATGCAAATAATATTGTAGGAATAACAATATTCTTAACAATGGGTATGACAGAGAACAAAAACCAAACTAGAGATCCTAAAATCACAAGACATGAGTTTACTCCTTTTAGTATAAATAATTCTGAGACAAATCTCTCGCCATACACAACTGACTGATTGAAACCACAGTGTATAGAGATGGCAGAACACACAAACACCCATCTGTTCCCTCCTCACACTCTTTTTTTCCCCCCTCTTGTTCTGTCACAAATGCATCGTTGTCCCATACACTTCCATTACCCACCACAATTTTTTGTGTCCCTCCAATCTCTCCAATCGGCTTATATATCTTTATCAGTGGCAGCTGCTAGTTTTCCTCAGGGGGAGCGCAATAACCAAGCAGCATATTGTTACGGCCAACCGAGGAACGATGATGAACGATGATAATACTAAACAATCTCCCCAATATCCTCTTTCATTTAGTAAGCTGCCCCTAAGGCCAACAGGCGCTTATTGAGCTCCGTACTACAGTGTTTAGCCTGTGGGCCCCCGCACGCCTCACATTCAGTGGGCTTGATTGACCTGATACCTCATGAAAATGCCAGGCGGTTCTCTCATTTGCGACTGCTGCTCATTTACGCCTGTGCTGATTGCTGGGCCGAGCGCAGCGGGGTGAGACAGGGGTCTATATTTGTTTTATCCGACTATCAGGGCAAATGTGCGGGTGCTATGAGCCAGACAAATCAGTTGAAAAATCAAATGGAGAAATCATGCGTCCCACATCTCAACTTCACACACTACAGATACACAGCTTACAGCTGCCTGTGGGCTCGTGTTATCAGGCATAAAACTGTGCTCATGTAAGAGATAGGCTGACCCAGAGCGAGGGGTGCACTGACCGAAAGAAAATAGCTCCAGCACCATCACGACCGTGCCAAATTGTGTTTCCTCTCCTGCTACCTCTTGTTTTACCTCTTCCACACATTTTTTTTAATCCCACCAAAAACACTATATTTGATGTTTTAATTAATAGGTATAATTAACAGGGTTGCCATGTATATCTGAAAAGTGATTTGATAATCGTGTTAATCTAAATAATCTAGAACTAAGTAATTGTCATTTGATGATCAAGACGTTGGAGTGTGAAAGCTATTGTAAAAAAAAGTTAATTTGCAAATGCAAAATGACAAGGTTACATAATTTAAAAAAGTCAGGACATTGGTAAAACAAAAATAAGACAAGTTTCATGTTTATATCACTCAAGCAAGGAGATCTATTTCTGCACACATAGCCCGAAAACGTTGTATTTCTCTCACAGCTACTACTTTATTTAAATGATGTTGTACACGTGATCATTAACTGCCCTTAACTAAGTAAGTAAATGAGAATTAAAATTCCTCCTCAGAGCTGTGGTGACCTCTCGATATTCTTGCATTCACCATGACCTTTTGGTTTGTTTTCATTTTCCTTTATTGTTCTCTGGGACTAGGAAGAAAAAAGGCTGTCAGATGTCCCCACTGTTCCATAAGGTTACTTTTTGAATAGGTACAATTCATGCACTCATTAAACAGACAACCAAAACAATCCAAGGGCAAAAGGGAATTATTTACACATTGGCCTAAATGAATATGTAATTCTCTGTTTGTGTATTCTCTATCTTCAGGACTGTTGACTCAAAACAGGTCAAAACAGGATAACTTTTGAAGCTGAATAGAATTTTTGCTTTTCATTTGCCATGAAAAGACAATTCTCTTATTTAAAAGTTACGTCTTGTTGTTGAATTTGTACAAAAAACAAGGGGTTAAAATGGCATGTTGCGGTTTTTAAAGGAGGAGTTAAGGAACTTTTTCACAGAGCTAAGGTAGCTGTAGCTGTTTCCAGTCTATATGTCTTTATGTATGTCCAGCAAGCCTGCTGCTGGCTGTAGCTCCATAGTTACT
Organism: Lateolabrax maculatus; assembly: GCA_031216445.1. Taxonomy (NCBI): domain Eukaryota; kingdom Metazoa; phylum Chordata; class Actinopteri; order Acropomatiformes; family Lateolabracidae; genus Lateolabrax; species Lateolabrax maculatus. The sequence continues at coordinate 8,081,123 of CM062207.1, forward strand.
GTATAGAAATGAGAGTGGTATCAATCTTCTTATCTGACTCTCAACAAGAAAGTTTTTTTTGCTTTACCAAGTCAATTCAGCAACACACACCTATAACTTACTGTGTAGGGGATTATATGTTCACAGGTCATGGCAAAATTTAAGCAACATGCATATGTTGTTCCTTTAGTCAACATCCTCAGTGCATTGAACGCGTTGAGTCAAGCGCAAACTGCTGTGGTGTTTGCCAGCTGTTGCAACAGAGGCGGACATTTCTGGATCACCTTCGACGACCTGCACGATAATTGCAAAGACCAAAACTCAAGTCCATTTTGACACCTGTCGATGGCTTCGTACAACTGAGTGGCATTACACAATAACTGTGGACCAGGTGTCAATAGTCCCCCCCCCCCCCCCCCCCCCCCCCCCCGAGTTCCCCCAGCAAGCACTCAGGACTAATTACACCTGAAAATTGTCTCCACAGAACCGATTAGCCACCACTGACACCACTCGAAGTGTCCTGTGTTACTGAGTCGAAAGGTTGCTAGGCTTGCCGGGCTATAGCCAATCAAGACCCCATGAGCTGTTATTACGAAAGACAATGAGTCAAAAGTAAAAAAAAAATCATGTCCCCAATATTCGACAAAATATCCTATTCAAGAGGTTCTTCTGAGTGTTTTTTCCTTACCAGGAAGGTGCTGAGTGGGGGAGCTGGATATATGGGTGGTGTGGAGAAGAAAGAAAGGGGCCCTGGATGGTTCTGTGTGCTCTAATTGGCTCCTCTGGCTTTCACCTTCACAGGTCGTTGAGTCTGTGCAGACACAGAGCATAGTGGTGCGGGTGTCTGAGGCCAAAAGGTGATGTGATGCTCTGTATGCTCTGTGCCTGTGTGTCTGTTCGTATCTGCGGCTATATGGCTGTGTGTGTGTGTATGTGTGATTTTCTTTTATTCAACTCCATGTGTTGGCTTTCACTGTTATGAAAAAAGCGTGAGCACAAGAGGCAAACAGAGCAAATGGATGCGAGAAGGAAGGGGGAAAAAAAAAAAAAAGCTTCGTAATTTGCTGCCTGCTTTGCTAATTGAGCCACCGCAGCGCTTCTCGAGAGGCTGGTCGGCAAGGAGATTGGGTGGATTGATACGGATGCACGGTCACACACATACAGGGGCAACGCAGAGGCAGGGCTGCGCACACACAGGGAAAGGAAATGCCTCGGACAAGCTTTCATCTGTTGTTTTCTTCAACAAATTCGATTAAGTTGTGCACAGGCAAAACAGAAGAGATGGTGGCCTGCTCTTAAAAGCTTCGGGAAAAGCCGACACTGCCTCACCGGGAGCAGTCTTATTCGTCCACAAGGATGCATCTCAATGAGAACTCATTCGCTGCCGGAGATGTGTTTATTTCATATGTTTGACGGGTTCCTCTGTGCAATTCAAATGGGCACCAATTTTTTGCACCCCAACATCAAAGGACCTTCAGGCAAATAATGACTTCAAAAAGGTTACAACATGCACTTGCACCCACAGCATTCTTCCTATCTTCTGCTTCTGCCTGAACACTGTGGTAGTGTGCGGGAATTAGTCAAATATTAAAACCACTAAAGAGAGCATAAGAGAGGGAGAGAGAGAGAGAGGAGGCAATAGAGACTTCAAGCTTTACGCAAGCAAATAAATCTCCGTATTGTTGTTATTAATCCTGTGTCAAACAGGAAAGCTCCAGCGTCATCCAGAGAGGCAAATAGGCGCTTTCCATCGCAGCTTTGCATCTCAATGCGGACGAGCCCTGCACACACAGCGCCCCACAGATAAGCACATCATTTAGGATTTTTAATGACACCCTAAGGCGTTTTTTTTTTTTTTTTTTTTTTTATGATGACGAGGCACACATTTTATATCTGCCCTTATAGAGTCCGCCTACATGAAATAACTGTTTTAATGCTGTAAATGTGGGTTTGCTTTATCTTAAGTGCTGTCCTAATTGTCTAAATTAGTCACATCTTTTACAATCAAACAGTGAAAATCGACTGTCAGAACCTTTTTGCTTATAATTCAACTTCTTAAATCTGTCCTCTTACATTATTGCTTTTATAGAAATAATAGCAATACTCATCAGTGTTCAGTTATTCTCTCACATCCTTGGGCTGATTTAGCTTTTAGCCACTAGTATGAATAGCCTACTATTGTTGTTGTCAATATCTATGTTCCTTTAACAAACATTATTTCCCATGAGCTCTAAACCACTGTGGCTCTAAGTCCCTGGGCAATTTAAACGGTTAGCTAAGAAATCTCTGTAATAACAGCAGGACGGAGAGAATGTTTTTTGTCGAGATTCCAGCTGAAAAGATTGAAAATTGACTTTAGAAGAGAATGTTGTTGGAAAATGATGCCGAAGAAGTACCAAAGACTGCAGTTCCTCAAATGGCCACTTGAGTCTGTCTCAAAAAGAGAGTCAATCCACATAGACCCCATGTTCAAATTTAAATTTAGCAGAAAAACATGTTTACAGCCTGGTACAAATAACAGTTTTGGTCTCTATAGCTAATTTCCCCCGTTCATGACTGTATGGGGGTGAATGCTTAGATAACTCACCCATTAAAATGATATTAAAGTTATACATGTTAAGGGTGTGCCTTAAACCTGCATTCTTTGTAATGGCCAGCAGGAGGCGACTCCACTGGCTCTAAAAAAACAGGATGCTTTTTTTTTTTTTGTATGCGAACAAAGTAATTGCAGTTTAACATTGTTAAAATCTCGACTGTTTCAACTTAATAGCAAGTACAGGAGTGGAGTTGATTTGTCTACGGAGAGTAAACCCCAGGAAAATGCCTCATTTTCCAGAAAGTATGATGTATAGGCACATTTTATTTCTTGCCATCTAAACTGAGTCCACGTGAAATAAACTGATGTTTTGATCATTTAAATGTGGTTTTGCTTTAGAGTAGGAGCAACTCAAAATAGAGATCACATTTAACCTGGGATGTTTTCACACATCTCTCCCGACATCCAGCTAAAGAGAAATTTAAACTACAGTAAACCATCTCATTTTTGAACCATCATAGCCACATCCTTCTTTGATCAGACAGTGAAAAGAATCATCTGTCAGGGACATTTCTGCTCACTGCTTAATCTTCCCCCTGGCCGCTGCAGGAATCTAGCTGAGTATTATTTGTTTTATAGAAAAAAAAATCATTGGCACAAAATTATTTTTTCACATTCATGGGATAATTAAGCTTTAAGCCAATAGCATGAATAGTCCAGGATGCTAATTAACACTGTGGTTGTAAGAAAGCAAGCCCCCACACATTTACAGAGCTTAGTCTCTGACTTAATTCCTCCAATTGAACAACATTTCTCGTCCAGTGGTTTCTCATGTGAGCAGATTAGCAGCCAGTCAATGAGGCATTGTGGTATTAGCCACAACAATGTGCTGTGTGTTGCATGATGGGAGAACATTAAGTTGGAAAACAGCTCAAGAAGTAATTAACGCAACTCCTGGGTAGCAACTCATTTCTGAGTACGCCAAATTGAAAGTGAGCTCGTCAGACATTCAATAAAAGTCAGGAGAGTGAAATATTACAGCCTGACAAAATCACTGAGTTGACCTTCATTCTAGCATCCCCACAGGATTATCCTGGCTCATAAATGGCCAATTTACTCCCTTTGTCTCCATTATCCTTCATTACATTTTACCCAAGAAGATGCCCCATGCAGTGCAGCAGGTTGATGACATGGGCAGAGAAAAACAAACACCACTGCAGTTACAGCAACAGCTTTTTATAAATCATTTGAAATATTTAAGCTATAAAGCGCCATTACCTTTCCCGACCGGTTTGTGAATGACATTTTATACAGTCTGAGCATCATTTGGGGAAAATAATGTGAGTTTAACTAAGCCCAGGGGCCTTCTCAGACTATATTTGTGATGACAGCTAGGCCTCGAGGCTCACAGTGGAAGTATTTCCCTAGAGGATGCTGGCAAACAGGAATGCTAACAAGCCAGGCCAGCACCAAGTGATGGATTCTCCCCGAAATATTGTTGTGTTCCCTTGAATTTAAACCACATTCTCAGTGTAAATAATACCTTTAATTAACTAGAAAAATATGATGAACAAATAACGTCATTGGCATGATGAAGGAGATAAAAAAAAACAACAACAATGCAGTCATTATTATTTCGGCCTTGTTTACCATGACATCCCAGCAGTCCATGCATGTCTCCCACATGCATGCCTGTGGTTTAGGGGCAAACGTCCATTTGCCTGAATTCACAAACAGGCATAATTAGAGAGCTCTGCAGTGCCTTGTTCTCCGTCTGAACTGTGTGTTTTCTCCAGCAGCACAAACAAGGATCATCTAATCATAGTCGCCTGTTGCCATGATGGGTTGCACTGTGTCTAGAGGAAGTGCCTTTAAGCAATTAACAAGTGTAAACAAGTCAGATTGGCACATGTCAGAGGCAGCACCCTGTAGTGTGGCGGCTGTTATCAAGGGACTGAAATCTCTGGCAGAGCGAGGGTGTGCTGAAGCAGATGTGTGCATTTGTATATGTTTGTGTTCATTTGCATGTGTTTATGTACAATTTGAAAATAGGCACACTTATGAAATGGTTGAAATTTAAAAGATATGGTGCTCTGAGTTAGTCACTGTAAATGGTGATAGTACAAAAACATTTGTTTTAATTGGAGGTCCACCAAACAATAGTCATTTTTTCCTCAAAATCCAATTTGCATTTTTTTAAGCTCAAATTTTGTACAGTTTCAGGACAGTTTTACTTTAATGGATGTGAGCGGCGGAGAAACAGACTGTGATATGATGTCATCCAGTGACAAATCCTTGAGCTGCGCAATTCGACAGTAAGTAACAGAACAACTCCCAGGACACTATGACAGCACCCACTGTGATTTTACAGGATGTGGAGACATTTTTAGTTCACAGCTGGAAGCTTGATAGAATGTCTCAAACAAAAACTGCATTACTCACTGATTTCTCGTCAATGGACTGCGTCTTAATGAAGTCATCTGTTCGAATCTTGGTGTCCTGATTTGTAGCTAAAATTGTCTGTATGTGTAAATATTGTAACAAACTTTAGTTGTTTAAGATTTTAAGATAAGGTAATGCTGCCACCACCTTTGTTTACCCGGTCTGGTCCGGTGTCAGAGGCAAGAGAATATTTACACCCAGAGAAAATAGTTAACAAAACAATATAAAAACGTTAGATATGAAAATATTTTAAACTTATCCCACCCAGTCTGGCGGCAAATCTCTCCCCAAGAGTGTCTGAGATAGAGATCCTCCCCCAAAGTCCCTCACAACACTATTGATGTAACTTTCCAAAATCACTGGAACAGCACAATGTTCCATTCAGCTCTACAGGAGTTTTCAAGCATCTTTCACCTAACTGTTCTGGTTGTAAAGGCCCACGTTTTTTCCCTGTAGATGGCCAAAAAAAAATCAGTTATTGCAGGTTTAAGGTTTAGTGAAGCTTGGGCAACTACGGCGGGCTGTTTTGTCAAGGTTTAGAAAATATCATGGTTATGGTTAAAAAATAAACTACTTGGGTGAGGTTAGGGAAAGGTCATTAACATTGTTTAAAGAAGGGATGCGAACAGTGGTTTTCAGTGTCAAACAAAGACGCTTTGTCCCGTCTGGGTGACATCCACCCCAACCTCCTCCCTAAAACGTTTTGCTGTGCTATAACAACATTAGACTACTTCTAACTTTGCTTCTTTGACTCTAAATAGTAAACATGGCTATCCTTTACCACCAGTCAAGGTTTATATGAAATATGTGCTGAGAACTGGAATAACTTGCCAATGCTTTCACACCGCACCACAAGACTCTTGCTTTTCTCATCCTCTTAATTTTTTCCCACGATGCAGCTTTTCATCATTCTTCCATCACCGCACGTGCGATATCTGAGCAACAGGATTCCTATTAAAATTATATCACTTTCCATTCCGGACGGAAGGAATTCGTCAAGATGGCTGCCGTAACAAACCCGTGGGAGCCATTAGGGGCTTGTGTTCAAAGTCAGAATGATTAAAGGATGCTTTGTTGGACACATAAAAGGGAGTGAGGGAGTGAGGGAGAGAGAATGAAACAAAATGAAATCTTCTCCTCATGCCCTTCTCATCAACAGCATGCTGTCTTCAGCGCTCGCTGCGTGTCTCATTTGGGCGGCAGACTGTTCGGATTCGTGTGTGAAGCTCCACTCTCAGCTAACTGCTGATTGACTCATATCTCATATCTGAGAGACAGGCTGGTGCCAGCCATTCAGTTATTTAAAAACTAGTGAGAAAATCTTAAAAAACTATTATAAAACTGATAGGCAACCAATGCAATGACTTTAAAATAGGTGTTATATGTGCTCTCTGTCTGGTCCATCCATACTTGGGCTGCTGCATTCTGATTAGGTTGTGTGAGCCTGAGAGAGAAATGGTTTAACCCTTAGCAATGTTTATAAGATGATAAAATGACACTTTGGTGACATTTTTCATGTGAGCTTCAAAACGAAGGTCAGAATTCAAGATGACCCCAAGGTTTTTGACCTGGTCCTTGGTATGAATGCCTAATGATTGAAGGTGCACAGATAGTTGGTCTTTCTGGCTTTTGCCCGAAATTTTATGAACACTGTCTTGTCTTGATTCAGCTGTATGTAGTGAAGGAAGTGACATCCATACATTGATGTACATCAATGTGGCTAATGTATAGTTTGGTGTCATCTGCGTAGCAATGAAACTCAATTTTATGTTTTCTGGTGACATCGCCAAGTGGTATAATATAGAGACAAAAAAAATTGAACCTGAAATAGAACCTTGTAGGACCCCACAGTTTGTCGGTTTTCTCTGAGGAGAAGTCAGCCTGGTAAACAAAAAACTCCCGGCCAAACCAGTTTTCAAGTCTGTACAGATTTTATGGTCAACAGTGTCAAAGGCTGCACTAAGATCTAGGAGAACTAGGACAGAAAGCTCTTTTGAATCAGAGTTAATGCTTACTATTGTTCACCATTTTAACCGATGCAGTTTCTGTGCTGTGGTGGGCTCTCACGCCAGACTGAAAATCTATATAACGAATATATTGTTGTTTTTAATTAAACTATTTATCTGTTCAAATATAACTTTTTCAAAATCGTGCCAAAGAATGGAAATATTGATATGGGTCAGTAGTTACCAAAATCAGAGGAATCCAAATAACCTCTTTTTGAGGAGTGCTCTAACCATGGCAATCTTTAAAGCATCAGGGTCAAACCTGCGCTTTTGTGGTTGGCAAACGATTACACTTACAGTACAATTTATCCATGCTCCTTTAAGTAGGCAGGCTGTGCTGGTAGCCTCAGTAAAAAGTATTAATTAATTTATCTTGTCATAAAATGTCCCACTAGTAAACCTTAGCTTTTACTTACTATAAATACACCATGAAATTCTTTGAACAAAGCAAGACATCATTACATAATTTCCTTAAAATGGAAATAGTGTAAAAAGAGCTTGGAAAGTTGTGGTTTCATCCAAAGCAGATTGACACAAGAAAATTCAATTGGATGCCAGTTGGTGTGACATATTGTGCCAAATGAAAGCTGTGCATATACCCCGTCTCTGCTCAGTAAGCAGCGATGGAGTACGGATCTCTGCTGGGCTAATTTAGAGCCCAGTTGGGTCCCCCACCCACACATCCTCTCAGCATCCCCAAGTTGATGATCTAACTGCCTTGAGTTCAAGGGGAAACCATGCAATCTTATTACTGAGCAGATGTGTGTGTGATTATCTGTATTAAATGTGTGTGGGAAGTGTATATAAATCCTTGTGGGAGTATGTATGTCACTTTGTGAATGTATGAGTGTGTATGTTTGCATACTATATATGGAGGAAAGTCACATTGCCGTATTTCAGCGAGAGCGCGTGCTGATATATTGGCTTTGCCAAAGAATCCCCAGTGATCAAGTCCAATTCAGCAGCCCTGCCCTAATAAGCTCTACACATCAAGGCTTTTCTTCCATTTTCTCTCCGCCTCACTCCCTCACTCTCATCCTTCCTCCTGCTTTTCCTTTGACTGCCACCCATTAGCTAACCCAGACCACACAATAGAACCCAATCACATCTGGCAATTTAAATTAGACCTATTTTCTCTGTGTCTTGCGCTTCAAAACACCTCTCAACAGAATGGCCTCCGTGCTTCCGCTGCACCCACGTTATTTTGCTCCCATTTATCTGCGCACACACGTGTGTGTATGTGTGTCATTATTTCTGAATGCTAGTATGACCATGAAAAGGGAACAAAGAGACTGGAGCCCAGCAATGACAGGGCCACACTCATTAAGTTTTCGAAAGATATTATTACAGAATTCCAGCACTATACTGTCTAGGGCAATTAGTTTTTGCATATTCACCGTATGCGTCGGTGATGACAGCGGTGCGCATATACATGAAGACAGAATGGATTAGACAGCTTGTCAAGTAGAAAATCCCTCGCCACTTCTTTCATTGCTCATTCTTTTTGAGTTGCTGGCAGGGGAAGTGAGCTAAGACACACACACACGCCAAAATCTAATTAAGAGATAAATGCCATGTTTTTTCTGTTATGTAAAAGCATCATGCGTGTTTTTTGTGTGTCGTGCCAGTGTTTGGAATTAGCTGTCATGGAGGCTACTTGGGTCCGTGCCCCAGCATGCATTTGGGTTGCGTGATGTAGGTCCACTGGCAGCAGTGCTATGAGATAAACATATTAGTCGTAACAAGCTGCCCGCGCAGGCAAGGAGAGAAAAACTGCATCAATAATAAAGCAAGTCACACTGACACTCTGTGTACTGCTGTTCACACAAGCGTGTCCACAATACACACACACACACACACACACACGTGTTGAATATATCTTGTACACAAACTTTATCCCTTTCTTTCATTTACATTCACACACACACACACACACACACACGTATCTACACCCTCACAAGGCCTTTCTTAAGAGAAAGCTTGGCAGACAGCTGAGAGCCTTGGACCTCGCTGTGACTGATTGGGAGAGTATACGACTCTGAAGGCAGTGACGCCTCTAACCAAGGGACAAATAAATCACCATGGTGAAGAGAAAGAGAAGCAGGGGAATAAGATATAGAAGTCTCACTGTGAGGAACAACACTGCTCGGTGTGCCAAAGAAATCAATTAGACTAATGTGCTGTACACATTAAAGACTGCTTTTAAGTATAAAATGTTGCATAATAGGCCTCTGTGTGTGTACACAGATGCTACATATTCATATGCACAGAGAATACCTGTGTTATGTGGCTTCCTGGCAACATTTACTGCTAAAGAAATCCAAGTAAACCATCAACTCTTCTTTTTACTGCCTGCCACTGTGGCAGGCAAGTTTCTTATTTTTCATTTTTTTTGTCTGACACTCAGAAATTATATCTGTCCCTTTTGAAATCAATGTCCTAAATGAAGGAATAACATTCAGATAATTTATACATAATTTATGTAAAGAATGTTGTCACTCAGCAAATAGTGACAAAAGTGACATTTCGAAGATGGAGAAGTGTACAAATTTACAGTATGTTGCTTTAGAGTAGTTTTTTTTTTTTTTTTTTGCTGACAAAATAGACCTTGATACAGCAAGCTAAAGTCCTTCTTCCTGTCTGGCCCCCTCCTCCTCCTCCTCCTCCTCCTCTTCTTCTCTTTGCTGTTTTTTACCTGTGTCTCCCTCCCACTCTCCTTTTCTCTCTGTCTGCCTTTCCATCTCATTTGGTCAGTCAATCAATAACCCTGCAATAATTTGTCTCCATTTCCCACAGCCTATTCACATGTCAAAGAAAGCGGGCTCCTGTCCGAAACACATAATCCAGCCCTCCCACTCACCCGCCGCCAATTGACTTATCAAGTGACTGCTGCTTGGCTAATTAGTTTTGTTGCAAACGTCACCACGGTAAGGCAGAGATGAGTGAGTGTTAGGTCGTTTACTAATTCACTTGTTTTTCAGGAGTTCACATAACGCTTCAGGAGGCTTTCACGCCAGGGACCCGGGCCCAGATCCGGCTGAAAAGGTGGACTCAAGTACGGTCCGTGTGTACTCAGGTACGGGTCGCATCAGGTGTGCAAACGTCCGTGCTAAAAAACACGGAAGTGGACTGCTATTTATACTTTGACGTCGACTCCATTATGGGCTTGGGATCGTGCGATTGGCGCGCTTTTCTACACTGTAGCCACAACATAAACAAATGTCACGTAGACGATGATGCAAGCAAGAAGCAATCGTACCTAATATGAAAATGCCCTTAATCTTGTGCCATAGTCTTGTGGTTTTAGTGTGATGCACTGGTTTGTGAATTTGCCCGACATGTTGTTTACAATCTCCGTTACAGCTAATGAACCTACTGATAATTACATTTGTGTTTATTTTGGGAAGGAAGCAGTGTTGTCTTTCATCAAATAAACCTCCCCCCCTCCCTTTTCATGCCCAAATCCGCACACACAAGCTATTGTTTTACCTTGCTCGGATCTTTTCTCTTCACTTTCTGACATCTGCGTTGATTAAGCGGCACGCCGAGCAGCTGGGGAGCGGCAGCGTTTGGGAGTGATAAAATCCCTTCAGGTGGAACTCTGTCAACACCTGCCATCTCCGCTCTGCTCTCAGCAGTCGCAGGCAGACACCAGGCCGGGGCGGGGAGAGGAACAGCAAGCACAGCAGTGCAGCGCAACAGCACTTCTGCCGTCTGGTGCACCCTGGACAGCTGAGTACCAAGGACAGGTCAAGTGTGTGTGGTTAGGTGTGTGTGTGTAGGTGTAAGGTATCTGCAGAGGAAAGGATAAAGTAATGCAGGGAGTGTCTGCATCGATTGGGTCAAAACTTTTTCTCCTGAAGAGCAGATGCTTTTCCCCCTTTTTTTTTTCCTTCACTTCACTCTGAATCAGACACTTTGAATGTTTTGGCCCCCGGGCGATGCCGTTCTCGCCATCCTCCTCTTTCACAGCTCCTTCTTTTTGGAGAGCCATTTTTCAAGTCATTTCCTGTCGTCTTTGCTGGGGCTCCTTTTGTGGCAGGCCTGACTCCCCCCCCCCCCCCCCCCCCTCGTTCAATCAATGCTGGTCCCTTTCTCCCCAACGGATACTAACAGCTGCATATATATGGATCCCAATGAGGCTAGGCGAGCTTTTTTATGGCTCTTTATGATATATTAATATTTATGCCATTGCCGACCAAGATAGCGATAGCATTTGAATTTAGCGCTCGCAATTAACAAGCTCCAGCTGCTGCTCTTGGGGTTTGTGGGGATGGGTTGTGCATGTGTGAGTGTAGTTGTGTTTGGGTCTGTGTGTGTGTGTGTGTGTGCGTGTGCATTGATGCTCAAATGAGAAAGCATGAAGAGGGGGAGTTAAATGTTCCATTTAAATGTTATGTCACGAACTAAAGGGCAGATTGAATCAATCTTGTTGAAACACAATTAGGATTTTCCTGCTATAAACATGATGCTACTTCTCTTCCTCTCTCTCTCTCTCTCTCTCTCTCACACACACACACACACTCAACAGAGAACAGATGACTGAAAGGAACAGTTAATAACTTCTTAATATGGGTTTATGATCACGCTATTAATATTATGTTATCAGGAAGTAGCAGACAGATGGGTAGATCGAGTGAAATGCATTTTTAATCACCGTTCTTCTTAACAATTTATTATACCCACCTTTTTCCATACTCCAATTTCCCTTCTTCTATAATAGCAATTTTGCTCAGCAAATTCAGGATGAAACCTAAAAATAGAAATGCAAAATTAAATAAAGGTCTTATTTATATCCTCCAGTCAGGAGCCAAGAGCGCACCCTGCTCGATGTCAGTGGGGTTTCCTCGTAGCTCTGAAGGATGAAGTAAATGTGTGTGTGTGTGTGTGTGTGTGTGTGCGTCATACGCTTGATGACATCTACAGAGTTGAATGGTCTTAGTCATCCCTGCCAGACATGGTGGGGGGGGGGGGGGGGGGGCTGGGCAGAAAGGATGAGGCATGACAGCACCCATGACTCACTCCAATATATCTACCCACCGGCATCTTGGAACATACAGACATGAGTGATGACATTGGTGGTGGCAGCCCAGTGGGGTGTACAAATATGCATCTACTACCTGTATATGTGCATGTGTGTGTTTATAAGTGGTATCTCAATGGTGCCGTGAATACATCTAAAACAATCCTAATAATAATATTTATAGTAAGACAAGAGCTGCGTCCAAATTCTATACTGCATACTAACTGTATTCAAAATATTATTGTACACTGTTTGCCATTTGTATGCAAGAAAATGTAACAGGAAATGAGGCAATATGTGCACTGTGCAAAATTAAATTGTTATTTTAACTTTTCTGAGGGGGTCCTGGAACTGTTTTAACACAATTAGCCCACTCAAAAATCGAGGCCTTTTCAAATATGCTGTTTTGAGTGTAATGTAATTTTGTCCCTTTTCCAGTGTGAACACACTACATACAAATAACCTGCAATGCAAACATTAACATGAAACATGCTCACAATGGCAATGCCAACTGAGCTGAGGGTGCATTGCTTACCATGTTTGCGATCTTAGATTAGCATTTTAGTATGGCAACATTTGTTAAACAGGACTAAAGGGGGGCACTAGAGGAGAAGTCAAGGGATCACCATCCCCCAGGGACCATAGATATATGTATAAAAATTTCATGGCAATCCATCAAACAGTTGTTTACATCCCTAGAGCCACGCCACTACAATGGCAAAATATGTTGTTGTATTTTCGTGCTTTTATTGCTCCAGTCCCGTTTTTCCCCTCTGTCCACTGTGAATAAAGCCTCGGACATGTGAAATCATGCACTGCAATGGATTTCCCTCAAAGCAGAGAAGAGATACGACCGACGGATCGATGGCAACAGGTCAGACGGACTGGAAGCATGCAGGTAAATTCATCCCAAAGGAGAGACAGTCACAACTCAGATGGACGGACCAAAGAGGCACGAATCCTGCTGTGATTCGTAATATTAGCATAATCAATTCTAACCCTCTTTCAAACCCAAACACAAAAGCCAATAGATATCTATGAGAATGCTTAAGAGTCAATTTTCTGCTGGCAGCTCTAACAACAAATAATAAAGCCATTTCTGGTCGCACACATAAAAATGTAAGGAGGTTGATAGACAGTCACATGCTTTGTAATTCTTATCCAACTTTGGCACCTTCGATTTCTTGTTGAATTCTGCCTGGCTGACTTTTACAGCACTAATAAGGTATCCAATGTTCTCTAGGGTCCAAGCCTGACATCCCTTTGTGATTGCCAAGCTATTCTTATAAATACCTTAGCATAATAAGAGCCCGGGCTGCAGGCGAGTGAAGACATCCAGGCAACCCGGCGGAGGAGACGGATGTAGCTGGCTGGGCCCAGCTGCTCATTAGTGAACAGGTCCAGTTATCCTGACAAGTCAGAGATGTCTAACCTCACCCCAGCACAGCATAATTCAAGACATTTCTCAACCAGTCGGGCTCAGCGTAGAGCCATGGGAGCCACTGGAAGCCAAGAATATTTCACAAAGACATCCCTGTGCTCTGATTTTTTCTTTTTCACCGTTTAGAAATCAAGTGCAAGCAAAGTTGGTTTGGAAATCGATACTGGTCAACATGAAAACACAGTCTGCGAAGGCTAAAAAGCGAGGCGGTGAAATCCGGAGAATATCTGTCTCTCCTGTGTCAACAACAACATGTTGATGTCCCTATCCTCCCACAGAGTCCCCGCACCTGCTTTCTCTCTCGCATATTCTCTCCAGCTGTCACATCGCATCTCTTTGACAGTGATATGCAGTTTCATGCAAAAGGCTGGAGAACTGAAGGTTAGGGAGTTTCATCCGCACATTGAGGGTCGTACCTCAGCAACTGAAATACTTTGAATGATCCTTTAATATTGTATGTAAAATCCTCAACTCTTAAAACTACAAAAAATATTTTTTTTGGCCATTTGGGGGCAGTGGAAACACAGCTGTAAATACGATATGGGCATATTTAACCACCTTTTAAGTTAATATGTGAATCTTGTGAGCACAGTTGCTTCCAGCACTTAAAGAGCAGCATTATCAATCATTTAAAGTTGTGTTTCTGGTCCAATATTCACTCTCTTTTTAGCTTGCTTTTCAAACTAAAATATGGAAGTATAGGTTCGTAGATCAGGTTTTTGTTAGGTTGGACAGTAACAGACCAATCACCAGGTTAAACACATTCACAAGCAATCTTTTTTTATGGTTTACGTCTTTGATAACGCACAAAAGTGTGCACAAAACTGACTTTGAAAGGATACAGTTTAAAAATGGTGCTTTTGTGGTTAGTTAAAATTGTTGCAGTTATTAGTCAGCGTTTGTGAAAATTGTGGTTGACAACATGGTATCTGGAAAAAGTAAAGTTTAAGAGAAGAGCTGCAGTTTTACTTGGGCGAGCATTTTTCCTAAACTCTCCACAGGGAGTTCATTGCCTGGTGGCGGGAGAGGACCTATTGATGAGTGCATTTCTCCCGCTCAGTCGAGATAGGCCTCGACAGACAACTCATTATTTATTTTTCATTCAGAGGCCAGAGATAAAATGGCTGCCGGTCTGACACTGATGTATGAGCATCTCATTGAGGGAAAATCCACTCTGCTGATCCTCTGAATCTACACCCAAGCTAATAGGCAAAAATCTAATCGAAAGTGATTAAAAACAAAATGAATAAAATGGCTTAGCTGCATAAACGCTAACTCAGGAGAGAGATGTCAGGAATGGATGGGTGATGAAGAAAACGCAGCAGATTTCACTCTCATTTGCTAATTGAGGAGATAATGTAAATCATTCTCAGAGTCAGTGGAATAAGCGGCGCTTTAAAAATCAATGGGAGTTACAGAGCACCTACTTCGGCTGTGTGGTTTGAGTCCTGGAGGAGTGAATCAGCATCTCTGAGAGACAAATCTCATCCTGGGGTTTGCTTCGCCTCTGGCCTTGTAAGATTGAACATTTTAATTGTGCTAAAGGTTAATGAGGAATCCGCAAGCAAGAAGAGGGACTCGGGGACGTGTAGAGCTTCAGCTGGTGACTATATCCCATCATTAGCAGACACCGACTTGCCAAGCAAGTTTGTTCATTACAGAATTGAAAGGCTTGTAGGCTCTCCTGGGAACTGGGTGTTTGTCTCATATTTTTGCCTATAGTGATAAATCAGCATTGGGTCGTATTTCGGCAAATAAGTGACAGGAAATTGCACTACATGTGTATATGTTGGAGGGCGTTTCATAGCTTGTCCATATGACATCTTTGCCAATTTTGTAAATTCTTGAATGACTTGATGTTCTTAGAAAACATTTTTCTTTTCCTTTTTCACTCTTGGTTTCAAAACAATCAATAGAAAATCCCAATCTAATGTTGTAGTCAAAAGGTCCTTGGTGTGATTGTATTGGAAAGGAGGAGGGGAAGCCCTTAATGAGAGAGTGGGAGGAAGGCTGCTGAGATCATTTAATCATTGTTCCTTATACATCCACTCATCATGCCACGGCAAAACTAGCCTTAATGGCTTGGCTGTGCTAGGCAGGATATTATTTCATACATGGGGGAATTAAATGAATGCGTGGCAGAGTTCAGTCCATGGAAAAAAATAATGGGAATCCACTCAGCTTAAAATATTGGATTTGTTAATGAATGGACGCAGTTAATCTAAAGCTTGACTCTGAGAATTGTCTCAAAAAAATCAAAAAAAAATCAGGAGATTGAAAGACGGGGGAAGAAAAAGGAGAGAAATAGGAGGTAATACAGCAGAAAGGGAAACACTATGTTTTCAAAAAACACTGTGATTTCCTCCACATTACAATCAACGTCTATCAGGAGTGACACAAGCATGAAATGCCATGAATGTACACAACGGTTGTCAGACTTTCCCCCAGTGGAGGGTTTAGATGAAGGTCACCCGTTGTTTCTCTAGCACTGTGATTATCTGACAGGGAGGGAGAGATAAGAGGTCGCCGATAATAAATGCTCCTCCATGATTGGAAATAATCTTGACAAGAGCCTCTCCAACAGTCCAGAAAAGTCCATCAATGAAACAGGATTGAGTATGACATGTTTTTGTCTGTGCCAGCCTCATACAATATGGACTCCCTGCAATTTCAAATAGGTCTGCGAGCGGCGTTGAGGGATGATTTATGCAAGCGCGTTAACTGCTAATGCTTCTCACTGGGCCTAACACTTGTGCAACCTTTACCTCAGAGTGAAGAAATGAAAGTGTCGATGTGTGGCTGTTTCCACTTTTAAGTATGCTTTGAAGGCAGTCGGCTGGGGGAGACATACTGGCTAATTTCAAGAAACTGACTGAAGTGGTTACCTCTTACAGTGCTGCCTTTAGGTTCTCCAGCATATTGGATCTTACAGTGACTTTGAAGTTAAAGAGCTGATTTTTAATTTTATCATTCTGCACTATCCAGAAAGGAAAGCTTTATAGAAATGGGTCCTGACCCCTTAGGTTTGTTGCTAGGTATTTTTTCTAACGTAACCGGTAACCTCACAAATTAATCCTATACCACTGTCGGTAGTGGCCTAGTTAGTTTGTAGTTTATGAGCAGACTAACACTTCTTAACCAAGCCCATCCTCATACTGAAAACTACAGGTTTTATAGGTTTCCAATCACTCCCAAAATCACATATATGACCGGCGTACCAGACCATCGTCGCCATGGTAACAATAACAAACACGTGTTGAATGATGTGAAACTGTCGTTAGATTTAGGCAACAGATAGATCATGATTTGGATCCAAATAAGTAGGCTACATAAGTGACTAATGAAATGAACGCATGGGACAAACGTAAGTTATGTACATCACGTATGTGTTAATATATTCATTCAGGGGTTTGATGTTTTGCTTCTTCACCTTTTGTACACATACATGACATGGACACAATAACAAGTACATAACTAATGTAGGTAAAAACTAAAGTAAGTTAAAATGTAACAACGGTGACTTTCGGTTTCACACAGGACATGAACAGTTGTCTGCAAATCCATCCACCCCAAAAACCTACCTACGCAGACTTTGTGACAATTTATACGACTTCACCTGACTTTACCTGCACTTGTTCACACGACAACAAGAGGTTGTATACGTAAACATTGATCGTTTTAACCTTAATGCTGATTGTGGCTCTTATTAGATCCCCACGCACACCGTTTCAACATGTGGAGCGATCCAAAGCTTCACCTGCCTGCATGCCTAGTTACGGTCACAAAGCAATGATTGGACAGTCATTGAACAGGGTTAGAGGTCAATTCCTACACTGGTGGTAGACAATATTCATCTAAACAACCTCAAACACCCTTAATGCTGAAATTCAGCACTTTAACTTCAGTCATTGTTTCATTTTCTATTCAATTGTTCTTCAGTACAAAGCCAAATCAATAGAAAATGTGTCACTGTGCAAAAGCTTTGAGTCTGCATTTTATAAATTGGTCTGGTTCAGTGAGAAATTTTAAATTAAGTTGTTGCATGAACCACACCAAGGTTTGAATATCTGTTGCTTCAAATTAATGTTTTTGATGCAGGATGTTGCCATGTGGAAGAAACTGGTGGGAGGTTCATGTTGCTCCCATTGTGCAGTATGCATAATTTTCTCCACTTATCTAGTTAGGTGTGTATTATAAATCTAATCTGATGCGTGGTTTGTGTGCCTTGCATTTTGGTTTCAGTGAAAAAACATTTTTCCAGGTACTTGAAGCATAACATTCATGGGCTAATTCATACAACTATCTTATGATCAGTCCTGTACCAATCCACTTAATCTAGAGACAAATACTGCAAATACTATTGTTTTTAGAATACTGTTTTATTTGTAATTGTTTGTAATATTTTGCATATTTTGATACGTTTAGGCTGTTCAAATTTAACTTTTTAAATTGTAAACCTTTGGCAATTTAGGTACACTTTGTTTTAAACTTATCTTTTTATATTTATGGTATTTTGTATATTTTAATGTTTTATTTACAATATATCAGAAGGAATTCTTCAGACTTTCTAGTGTCTCTCAATTTACTTACACACGGTTCCAAGAACAGTTTCCAGGGGCTAGAAATAGACATACAGCTAAAAACAAGGACAACAAAGCTGAACAAAGACAGGTAAACATAGATATAGTACTATCTATGTATGTACATACAAGTATGCAAAAAAATAGATGTGTATATAAATATATATAAAAAGCAACAAAGAACAACATACAATGTCCATATACAGGTCAAACTTTCTCTAAATTGTAAGCAAATACACAAATAGTGCATATATCATGGTTTCATTAGTATGCTGTGTGTCTGTCCTGCTGCAATATAAGATCACCAAGTTCCTACAACCTTTGTTGTAATGGAAATAAAGTTAACTCAAAGTTATCTTAATGCATTTTTCATATCAGCCTGAAAATCTTTTGGTATGAAATTTAGGCGAGTCCTTGGGTGGAAGAAAAAAATTACAGTTGTTTGGACAAAGCAAGAAAGATGTGCATGTTTCGCAGACAGAGTACTTAAAACATAACAATAGGTTGCCACGTACAGTATGAGCGCGGTACATAAATGAACATACAGAAAAATAATATTATGACCATTACTGCAGTATATATCCCATACAGTATGAATTGGGACACAGTGTCACGGTCCACGAGTCATTATTTGATATCATCAAACCTGCTTCTTCTTATCACAGAAAATCTGCATAATTAAAACTTTATCATCAACAACAGTGTGACGGATAGACACGATTCCAGGGAAAAGTGCTTACAGGGCGTAACATCATATCAAGATTTTGCAGAGCTCGTGTGAAGTGCAGGTCAACATTTTGTAACTTCAGTTACAGTAACTTTAGGTGGCTTTTGTATTGGTCTGTAGACAACTGCAGGAGGGGGTCATTAATCTGTGTTTTCTCCATTAAAATCTAAAGATCACAATCAATATTTTTTGTCTCATTGTGGCATAGGCAAACTCTGAGGGGGTAAAGTTTGCACAGACACACAGGCTCGGTGCAAACTATACTCCTTGCTGGCGTGGTTTTATTGACTGTATGCAAACAAAAGAGCATAAACAAATATAAGAAGCGTGAAAAAAATGCTTTAGGTGCCTTGGAGGTCGGGTGCACCAGAGCGAGGGAGCGTACAGAGGCCAAAACTCTGTGGCTGGGAGTTAGGGGAGATTGTGCTGGCAATGCAGTCACCTTGGCGGTCCTCATATGTCCTCCGGGGACAATTTTGCAGAGAACCAAAAGAAGTGCGTGAGCTGGAGCGGCCCCCGGCTTCACAGACGCTCACCTTTGACTGTCCTTCGACTCTTTTTGCAGGCTGCTTAGACAATTGCGGATGAGCAGCAGCTGTGCTGAATGACACACAGGTGTGGGTCAACAGAGTAGGTTATCAAACCCCTGAGTCCCTACTCAGTACCAGTGGCATTGTGTCTTTGAGACGGAAGATTTGTCAGTTTAAGATAAGCTTGTGTGTTTGAGGACAAGTGATCAATTAAGGATGATTCAATTGGTGTAGCTCTGCAGTACAGATTGCAGCTCTGTTGATTGTTTCTGACCGAAATGTGACTTATTACCATTGGCACAAACAAACCTTTAGGATGTGATGAGCTGTCCGTCCGTTGTTCTTAATTAAACTTTTGATAAACACCACAATTATGTATCATTACTCTACTGTATGTATTTGTTGTGGTGACCGTGTTTACAACCAATTAGCGGGCATTAGGAGTCATTTGGAGACACGAATCTGGCCAAATGACAAGTGTTTGTCCAATGTTCACTCTCCACCGACTCCTGAGGGAAATCTAGCTCTTCAGAAGCTAAATGTTCCCCCGCCAGTCACTCGTGGCAACGTGTGAATTCAGATCAACAGATGCCTTATTTGTTGGCAAATGAGCCACCACAAATGATCCAGCCATGGCCCTTGTGTGTTATTTTGTTGTTGATTCGTGGAATACCTTGTGTGATGGACATTCACGCGTTTGCAAATCTCAGAACAAAGGCTAAACAATGGTCACAGTAAACCTGTTTAGTGTGAAAACACCGTCAGTGAGTCATGGGGCTTAGCGTTTCTTGTTTCCCTACATTCATTTAGTTTTAGAATCTCTCTTGAGCTGTTACATATCACATCTAATGCATAATGGAAGATCCATTAAGGTGCAAAAACACATAATAAAATGGACTTCACTGCACGTCTCTTCTTCTCCCCCCCACCACCCTTCTTTTTAGCAGGCGCTGGCCTTGGTGCTGAACTCGCACCACTGTCAGCGTCTGCTGGTAAACAACTGACAACCCCAACGCAGATTAATGCCAAACTGTGAGCAAGCCGGAGCAGCGCTTTACATGTAAAACAAGTCTAAAGAGCAGAGTGGCTTGAAGTGGAAGTAAGATGAATTTCCAGAGTGACCAGTCCCATCCGCCCTGACTTAACAGAGACACATCGTCTCTATGCGTCCGCCAGATTCAGCCTCAACGCCGCACACATATACATATACACACACATTGGCCTACACCTCCTTAGACAGACAGAGCGGCATGACACGCGGCATTTCAGACGCGTTTAAATGTGTGCAAATGGTTTGTTTTAAACATGAGCACACGCTGTTTCATACATTACTTTGAATCCAATTAAAATGCGTGATCCAGGAGAAGTGTCACCAATGCGCAAACACATACACAAACTGTTCGCAGTTAATGAGCCACTGTGCAGCCAGCCACAGAGTTTGTCACCACTTCCCCTCTGAGCATTAATGTATTTCTCGCTCTCCTGCTCTGTGCGTCAAAGGATTACAGTCTCATTTGGAGTTAGCGTTTTCCTTGTGTGCCTCTGTCAGGGGAATGACTGTCTAAGCCACACGGCAATAAAATGTTAATCTGAAGAAGTTTTTTTTCTTTTCATATTTCAGTTTTTAAACATTTTCCTGCTATAGTATGTGACACATTCTCCTACTTGGGTGAGATAACTCCCTCTTGTTCAGATGCAGCAAATGGAAGAGTCAATTTATGAATAAGTGAATCTTGAAACCAGCCTAAATAAGACATTAGACAGCCTTTAAAGTGAACTGAATCCTAGTGCACAAATATCCAAAGAAATATTTTATTTACATTTCTAAAATGTTTTTTTTATAAGAGACATTTTCTGGCAGCGCAGTTATCTACAGTTGCAGGGCACACACACAAACACAGAAACAACATGAAAACCCTCCTTTTCTGCCTTCCTGTCAATTTGAATGCACTAATCTATTTCCCACTCTCTAGTTTCCCTCTCTTTTTCCATCTCTTGCCTCTCTCTCACACTCAGTCACTATCGACTCTTTAATGTCTGACTATTCTCACTGGTTCTTAAAAGAAATGCAGCGTTTGGTCCAAGAGCACGGGAAAATGGGGAGAAAAGGAACAAAAAGCATGGCCAACACGCTACCGTACAGTACAACCACCATCAAAGACGTTATTTTAACACACGCACACACGCCGCTACTCCTCTAAACAAGTTGTAGAGGGAAAAAACAAGAGCAAAGCGACGCACTGATGAAAGCAATGAGCCGAGGGAAGGGAGGGTGGGGTGTGAAAGGTGTGAGAGATGAAAGCCAAAACGTGAGAGAATGGAAACGAGGTGACATATTTTTAAAAGGAGTGAAAGAGCACTGCTGCATTTTTAGGCTGAATTTTAATCTGTGCTTGCTGTCGCTCTATTTGTTTCTTCCTCTCATTCTCCCTCCTCTTATCAGCAGTTCCATCCGTCCCCCCCCCCCACCTCCCCATGTTGCTGCCGAGTAATTTGGTAGATACAGCACTTAGTCCTTATTGAGGAGGTATTTCATCTTGTAATTCTCCCAACCCCTGCTGCAAGTTACTCCTGCAGAATACCATCACACAGAAGTGCACTTTTGACACAGATAAGTAATAAACACGCAATTTGAGAACAATCGGATTTCAAAATACGATTGCTACTGTGTTTTATATTAAAAATCACACAACATGTCACCAGTTTTAGCTACTTTTCTCTGCACACTAACATTTACATGCACTTGCTCAGCCAATAAAGATGTTTCCTTTCAGCATTAATGCAGTTACTTCTATATTAATAGGAGGTACAGTACTTCATTCACAACAAATAATAACATTGAATTTTGAGAAAGAGCCCAAGAAGGAATAGTTCGAAAAGCTCTTTATGGTTAATATGTGTGGCATTATCCATTTGAGGATTATGGCTGTGACATGTGGTGAAAAGCTCCAGAGAAAAGTAGAAGTAGTAGATTGACCTTGTGTCAAGATTATTTTGTCACACAAACAGGTAAGGCTTATTTGTAAGGTTTATTAAGTGGTTCTGGTGGTGGGGGGTTCCACCAATTTGTTCAGTTTGACCAAACTGTATTTGGTTTCCAGAGCTCCACATCCAGCTCTAGCGGACTGCTGTATTAAAGCAGTATTAAAAAATCTTATACTGTGATTGGCTGGCAGCACGGCTGATCCCACCCTTTTGTTTATTTTTAAAATCACACTTTGGGGGGGGGGGGGGGGGGCAGTTCAGAATGTCTTGGTCCAGTTTCATCACATGAAAAAGAGGGTGAGATAGTGACTTCTGCTCTGTACATAACTGAAATAACATCTCTAACAGAAAATCCGACTCAAGCTTGTATTAGTTTCCATAATACTTCCTCTTTAAAGGCCCAGCACACATTGTTATTGGCCACGCTCTGCACTACAGTAGTGACTTCCAGAATTATTACTATCACTGTGACGTTGCCAGTCAGTCAGCGGAGACTCCTGGAAGTTAAAACTGCTTGTAAAACCAGAAAACGTACTCATTAAACAAAGTATGAGACATTATGTCAATTAGTGAGCTTTAGAGGTGCTAGTTGGCAAATTGTGTCACAGATGTGAGAGTGTGATCGATCGCCTCATCTGCCTCTTGACAAAAAAGCGAATTTACGTAATTCCTAGCCCAGCTACACCCACCTTCAACCTGAGCAGATCTCTGATCATCCAGAGTGAATGAAAACACCAGCTTTTGTATAATTAAAATGCATAAATGAATAACCTAGAGTAGGGATATTTCTTGTTCTCAGTAGCTTATATTAGGACACAATACAAGCAAACAGAACAGTTACATTCAGAGTGCTCTCAGTCTGGTTTTCAAACAAATCAAACATTTTTTTTTTTTTTTTGCAAATACAAACGAATTATGAATGCAAACACCACAGCCAGCAATAAATAATCTATGCTAATTTGTTCTCTCCATAGATGCATACTGGGTGCTTTATGCCAT
The DNA here is from genome assembly GCA_031216445.1 of Lateolabrax maculatus. Classification (NCBI taxonomy): domain Eukaryota; kingdom Metazoa; phylum Chordata; class Actinopteri; order Acropomatiformes; family Lateolabracidae; genus Lateolabrax; species Lateolabrax maculatus. Next base: position 8,104,371 of record CM062207.1, read on the forward strand.
TTGCAAACAATGCAAGAATCCATGCTGGTTTACACAAATGCAGCCACACACACACAGAATTCGCCATGGCGAGACAGAATTGGCTGCACTGAATCCCCAGGCCGCTTCACCGAAATGCAACCAGACAAAGTCCTCGCCTCGCAAACACACGCGCGACTCACACAATACACACACACACACACAGACAGACACACGCGTGCACACAAACACACACACACACACACACACACACACACACAAAGAGAGGGATTCCCCAGACACATGATTATGGGCATGCACGTGCTAACACAAACATTTACACATGCGCTACACACAAAGTCGCATGCTTACACACACACACACACACACACACACACAACTGACCACAACATGCAAGCATCTGAGGAGATTTATTAACAGAAGCGGACAGCGGGGAAGAAATCTGCCTTGCTAAAGGGCCTAATGACCTCATCTGTGGCCGGCAGCCGACATGACTGATAACATCCAAGAACACACACACACAAACAGACACACACGCCGCCGGAGGCTCGTCCTTTCCTGCCCTCTCACACACTGTTCTCACTGTGTTGTGAGGGTTTAATTTTACACCATGCTACATTGCACCCTGATTAGCAGTGAGCTGCATCTTCCTCAGATAAAAAAAAAAAAATTTAAAAAAAAGAATAAAAAAAAGTGAGAGGTGTGCACACTGTCTGTTTCAGTCCTGATCTGAACAGTGGGCTGGTGCAGTAAGGCTACATTTTCTTCAAATAACCAAAATAACGCTGCAACATCACACGCAACAAATAACCTAAAATACACTGCAGCAGCAGCGCACACAGCCCTGTCTGTTTCTGTCTTTCATTTTCACACACACAGCACTGCACAGAAAAAACACCTGAACTGCACAAGACAAAGACAGACAGGGGGGAGTGATGGGGATGTAAGAAACAGATCAAACGATGGATTGAGATTTCCAGAGAGGGAGATGAAAAACAGATTATCCCTCCTCCGACTGGTGTTTCATTTTTACCTGTTCTCTCGCAGTCTCTGGATCCCTCTCGCTTTTTTCTTTCCGCTGGCTGGCTTGTTACGAGGGGGTGTGTGTTTGTGCGAGTGTGTGTTTGTGCGAGCATTTGTTTGCATGACATAAACCTTTGTGACAGGTCTGAGCATAGCTGACTGATGATGATACCAGCAGCACACACACACACACACACACACACACATACACCAATTCACGGCCGCCTGTCTCACCCTCCTTCACTCCCTTAAAGCCCTTTAACTATTCTGTGTTCTGTGTTTATATCAAGACTTTCACCATTTCTCCCCTCTCTGAACAGGCGCAGCTGGTTACTTTGCAGATGCAGCAGTTACAGATGTGTTTTCATTCTACATTTTTTTCTCTTTAACACCATTAAATAGTCCAGATAAGCCAGATGTGTGTTTTGGCAACCAGCCTCTGAGGCCGTTTCTGTGTGTGCATGAATGTGTGTCTACTGCGCGAAACCTCTTAAAGTGGATTTTCAACTAATACCCTTCAAGTTACTTCTCCCCACCCCCTGGCTATTTTATTTTCTCTCCAATTTCCAGAGTCGCGGCGTAGCAGCGCGCTGTCCGGCCCCATGCTGCTTCCTGGATATTTCTCCGAGGTTTCGTTTTTGTTTTTTTTCTCCTCATTTCTTTGGTCCTGATCCATTAGCAGCTCTATAGCGTGAAGCTCCACCAGCTCAGCTCTCCAGGATTGGCTGGAAGAGATATCCATTTCTAGATGTAAATAAATCTGTTACTTCCCTGACAGCACAATTCATTAGCTCTCGCAGCAATCTGCCTGTTCACGCAGAGTGCTTTGACGCAGCGTGTGCAGCAAAAGAGAGAAGGGTTGGGGGGGGGGGGCAGTGTTAGGAAAATGTGTCAGCTTGCTCTTTGGAGGTTTGGGTGTGATTACAGGAGGGAAATGCTTTCAGAGGACAGAGCAGCATGTGCACGGGGTTAACAGTGAGTAATCGCACTATTGCCCATTCTGTTACCTCATCGCCGGCTGTGTTTGCTTAATATTAATTGAATTAAATGATTTTATTTTTTTTTTTTTTTCACTCAAACCTTTTCCTGAGGAGTTTCTTTCAGGAGAGGTCATGTAACAAGTCCGTTGGTAATGTACATGTGTGTACTAGCATTGTACATGTCACTTAGGTATAGTTAATTTCATGAAATTAATTAATACAGCAATGCGATTATTATTTGTGCCTTCTGCATGCCAGCACAAGTCAGTCACTGCCGTCCCTGTACTGGGTCGCTTACTCCACCTGGTGTTTTGGTCTCAGGGTAATTCTTCATTTAATTCAATAAAGTTTTATTGAAGAATAAAGCTTGCTGCCTTGGCCACTAATGGGACAATAAGTGAACACTAACTTTTCGTCTACTAACTCCCTCGCAGGTTGTACTCTGACAGAGGTGGTTAAATAAAAGTGAATGGCACAACACAGCAAAAAAAAAAGTTACAGTATCTTCCTGCTTTTTGGACTCTCCAACTCTCCGTTCCATCAAAGGTCAGCACTGTCAAAATGGCTTGCTATTTGGCTGTCACAGGAAAATACTGTGACATATATATACTGGCATTATGTTAAAAATAGCAGGTAGCATTATGTTTCCTTCTGAACCTATTTGCTAGTGCCATTTAGTTGTATATGTTTTACAACAATCATGTTTTGGACACAGGTTTCCTTACATTTTGTCAAAAACTTGCTCAGCAAAGCAAATCAGCAGTAGGCTATGTAAAAAGTATTTTGTAGGAGATAGGGTTGCATGTTTATCTGCGACATCTCTGCATGTCCGCTGCACTTTGTGAGATTTTTTTTTAATTTTTTTATCTATCTGCATGTGTTTCAACTCAAGTGCAGGACCACAAGCATACAAAGTCTCTGCTCTTTTACACTGGATGCTGACTGAGTTGCATTTAATTTACACGAGCACGTATCTGAATTCGCCACATTTAATGAGTGAGTCTGGGGGTTTTTTAGCGTTTGCAGACAGACACTACAAACCGTGAGCTCCTTTGAACTTTTGACAGCTGCACAAATTTGTATTTGAACCTCTATTTACAGTACAACTAAGTTGACATTTAATTTATGTTTTGCCAAATGCCGCATTCAAATGTGTCACCGGGTTATCTCAAGAGTTATGTTAATATTTTCATTTTGTGAGCAGGAGTGGTGTTTAACACTTCAGGAGGTATTGGACTGTAAGTACATTATAGCCTCCTAATGAGCTTATAGGCATTATTCTTATATTGATCCAAAACACTACACTTGCATTTTAATCTGTTAGACCACGTGTGATAGATACTGAATCTACCTAAACAAGGCTACATTATAACATTGTTTAGTTGATATTTTTATGTTGTTAATTACTTAAGCATTCTCTTTTTTTGTATGATATTGTTTTGCAGTGTGATTACGTTTCAAGCTTACAAAACAAGATCCAGGAAGTCTTGCTTGATAAATGATCCTTGAGTGGTGCAGACAAACATGGAAGAAAAAGGACTAAGACACTCCTTCTTTAGGTGAAAAAATATAAATTCATTCTTCCAGCATGGGCAATAAAACAGAACAATGCGTAACGAGTAAAAAGTCTATTCAACATCTCCAGTACAAAGCCAAATACTGGTGAAATACTTGTGAATGTATCTTTTCTTTTAGTCTCCTACTTGTTTTCTGTTGTGTTCAGGACTCTGTAAATACTAAAATGTACTAAAAATAAAGAATTTGCACTAATTGAGGTACCTTAACTAAGCACGTTTCATTCTAGCCAATGTTCATTCAGCTCAGAAATACAAATAAAAGCCTTTTTATTGATTTAAATAAAGTGATGTGATACCGTGGATGTTTGCTTGATTATAGGTATATCTAACTCTTTGTAAGACAGTGAAAATGCGTGTTTCCCCAAAATGTAGAATTATTGCTTTAAAAGTAAATGAATTCACTTGGATCCAGTTTTTGTCAACATTCACTCAGTTCGCACCGTAAGACCTGACTGTGTTTCACTGACTGCTTTTGGTCGCTGCCGTCCAGGGAAATGGCAAACCTCGTTCATAAACCGACAGATGCCATACATTCATTAACAGTTCTGAACGTTCCAGCAGTCACCGACAACCTAACAAGGTTTGCAGGGCACACTGTGAGTGACGGACCCAGCAGCTCTCACTGGATAGCTGATGGAAGCAGTCCTGAAACTCTTTTCAGTTTACAGTGTCCACAATTTCAGCGAGGGTTCATGTTGTGTTGCCTATTTGCTAACAATGCTGCAAACAACTGATATAGCTCACAATACAAGCATATTAAGAGTGGTGTTTATTTAACAGTGGATTGGTACATTTGATAATTTGACCCAACCGGCTACTGTAATGTATTGGCAGTGCAACAGAATGCAGTTGGGACCTGTAACCTTTAACCTGCGTTTCCCTATTAAAGACCAGGGCGCTTATGCATGCACTAAGGTTTATTAGAATGAGTGTCGGGGTTAAAGAAATAAAATGAGGTTGAGATTGAGAGAATTAACAATATGGGTCGATTGGGGGTTGATAATGAGTGTAGATGTGAAAGTGTCATGGTGAGGAACCCAGGGAGTGACACTCGGGATGGGGGCAACATCTTAATAAGGGGTCGCAGCTTCATCAACCACCCTGGGGTTCCTGTAATGAGAAGGAAGGAAGTGAAGAAGCAGAAGAAGCAGCTTTTGTGGGGGGTGGGGGTGCAGATGCAGCAGGTGGCTGTTTTCATTTGCATTTAGCAGCTAAAGAGACAGATTATTTTTTTCAGGAGCGGGTGGAGAACAAAACAGAGCTAAAAGGAGAGTCACATCACGTACAGGGTTTCCTATAACAACTTTAATACTGTATGTCAGTGTGGTGTTTACAGCTTGTAGCGCTGCCCACAAACGGCCAAATTAAAGTAGCTTTAATTAAACCTATATACAGTATACAATTAAAATATGTTTCAATCTTATATCATTGATGGCACATGGGAATATGTTATATTATACAGCTCATTCTATGCCCATTACCATGCAATTAACATTATGGGTCACCAAAATAGGAACCAATAGCAGGTTCACACTTGTTTTAGCTTTGAGGCCCCTTCCAACAAGTACTGTGCCCTGTCAAATGCTATCTCGTTGTGTCATTCTGCCGTGCTAGCCTCTGCCCCCACTGCTGCCTCCATGTGCTGCTTAGGCAAATATAGAAAGAGACATTGCTTGGGTGACATGCGAAGCCACGCATAGAAAACCCCTGAGAAGGTACATCCGCACTTTGAACACACAGTTACATAATAGATAGGCCATGGCAAAGGAGCAAGGCAGCACAAAAGAAAGGGGAGACTATTGTGTGTGTGTGTGTGTGTTGGGATGGAGGGAGGGAGGGAGGGAGGGAGGGACAGAGAGAAAACTAATTAGCACAGCACTTTAAGCATCACGGGCCACAGACTGCTGCGAGTGGGGACTGCCACAGACAATCCCAGTCAATTTTCCCACTCAGCGGAGAGAGCTGAGGCATGCTCTGACATTGTGTTTTATCTCAGCGGGCCTCTTCACTCATGTCAAGAGCTGGAGAGGGAAGGGGGGGGAGCGAGGCAAGGTTGTTGGTCAGAGAGCAGAAAAAAAAGATGGTGAATTAAGAAGAGAAAGAGCAGTTAGAGCAAAATAGAGTAACAGTGCAAGAGGGAGATGGCTAAGAATTAAAATCGAGAAAGACAGAAGCAGAGAGCAGAAGAGCTGCAGCACTTTGGCAGTAATGTGTGAATAGCTGCTTTCATGAAGGATTTTTCTCAACTTTTAAGATGTAAATGACTAGTGTTTCAAAAGGCAGCGTTTCAGAGATATTGGTGGTCCACTGACAATACATCACTGCATCAAATGAATGACATTAGCAGAAATGTCAGAAAAGGATGTGCGACCTGGACTCTTGCTGTGGACAATCCAGCGTTATTGAAAATAACGACCACCCTTTGTGAGAATCATTCGTTTTGCAAAATGCAGCGATGCACAGTTTGGCTCACAACACGACTCCTCTGGGCATTTGATGAATACTGTTCTGAAGCTCCTGTACACTGTCTGGAGAAAAAAACTAATAAATACAGTAGATCTCACAGCTCTGTAAAGGCACCCAGCTTAGAGAGAGACTGGTCACATGTTAGCTCTGTCCTGCAAGCGCCCATGTGGCCCCTGTGTATGCACTCGTATCTAATCTGAATAAATCATTGTATGAGACAGCCTTTGCACTTTAACAGCTCTATTTTTATAGTCTCCCTACCATTAGCAGGGACACACAATACCCGTCTACCCCTTCACACGCTGCAGTATGCATCTGTGCAAACAGTTGGTCCACTCGAAAGCATAATAAATATCTGAGGTGGAATGTCATCATACTGGATTTGATATGGCCAAAGACATTAGGGTTAGGGTTATTGATCTTTTTAGCTATGTTAGACAATCCACATTTCCTTCTTCATGGTCAGTAACCTCTCAGTAATTTCAAAGGGGTGTCACCAACCGGCGCAGACAACCAATCACAGAGACGAAATGCCATCTTATTGTACGGTACGTCCTATCAGAACTACGGCAAACACATCATTCTTTTCAACATAAAGTTTAAATGCAGTTGTTTGTTGAAAATTTACCATCCAGTCCGTTTAATACTGCTGCTACAGCCGGCCGTGGAGCGCTCCGTATCGGCAGCAGCCATCTTGGTTATTTACAAAGATGCCTCAGTGGAGCTCCTCTCTGTCAGTCATCGTATTAAAGCGGCCCCATAGTAGATAAACGGTTGTGATAGGCTCACCACATAACAGTTCTGGTGGAAATCAGTCTGAATCGGAGAGGAGCCAGACATATCTACCAGAGCAAATAAAACATGAGCTCGCAGATTCGTCTGGTTCCCAGGCCACAGGATGGCTTTACAAAAAAGAAACTAGTAAGGAATAATGGATTTTATTTTTCCTGAAAAGATTAAGCAAGAACTTCTTTTCAGATATCTAACTTTGTACAGCCAGCATCAATTCAGGAGTACTGTTGTTTCGGTTCTTGAGTTGAGTTGAGTTGTTCATTCTTATGTTTAAATTATGCTGTTAAGTGTCAAATATTAAACACTTTTGTTAAAGTGTAGCAATCCAAATAAAATTCATCCATTGTGTAATGATCTGTATTTCATGGATTATATCTCCCTGTACCCATGCTCATTGTTCATTTTCTTATTTCCAGACACTAATCACTGCACACAGTTTGTGCAATGATCGCTCATTCATTCCCTGCCATTCTCCATGTGGGGGTGAGCACAATAAATCAAAATACCGAAGGAGTCTGGGGGACTTAAGTAAAAACAAGCTTTCTCAATTTCTACCACCCCACCCTCTCTTTCGCACACACACCCAGAATGTGTGGGAATTCATTAGCCGGCCGCTGATTTATGGCGCGCCGTTGTCAGCGAATAATTAGCAGTTGAGGATTGTTTATGATGGCTTTGGAAGTGGAGAGGAAAGTGTGGTCCAAGGTCAACACAGGTCGAAAGAAGGGAAGAAAGGAAGGAAGGAGGAAGGAAGACACAAAGCGACCAGACCAGACACATTTAGCAAAGGGTGAAGTCAACATAATTAACTCATAAAACTGTGCGTTCAGATCCGGGAAGAGATCCTACAGGTATGAGGAAAAGGGAAAATGTTCACGATTTGTCTTGTCTTGTTGAAATCCAAATGAGATTATTTTGTAATCATGAGTGAACAGTTCACTCATTTCACGATGTCAAAACAATGAATAACAGAATTTATATTTTTGCAAATGTTTTCTTTAAATACAACTTTGCTTTTAGTCACAGAAATATTATAGTTTGAAAGCTTGTTATGTTGAAAGCAAAAGATAATTATATTGTGCTCACAAGGAAACAAAACAAGTGGTAATTATCCTCCCTGGTCTCAATAAGATCCTGTTATGTGTACCAAGTTGTATAATTACAGCCCAAACCCAGCTTGGGTTACCAGCCATTATGAAGAAGGCCATGACAACACACACCAATCAGAAAGTTTGGATTTCGACACCTTTGATTTCTTGTCCCCGAACTTTACTGTTTGGTTCAATCTCGTTTTTAACAACGGTTTACAGCGAAGAACCTCTAAAAGCTCACTGAACGCTCCCTGCTCAGCAGCAAGCAGCAAACAGACACGGTTAGTGACTAGCTGGTGAACATAGTGGGGCATCTGGCATTTAGACGGTGAAAGAAATGGAGCCAAAATAGAGTAAACATTGGACTCGCATTCATCCGGTGGACAGAAACACGACGCCTAATAAATGATAATGTATTAGCAACTTTTTGCCATCAAGCTCACTGACAAAGATCACAGCAGAAAATGTTCATATGGATAATTTTTTAATGAACAGTTTGGTGGACTTTGGAAAATTACCAAATGTCGCTTTGAATGAAAAAACTATTATTGATTGTTCACCCCTTTTTCTCAAATTAATATTGACTATATTATTATACATCAGACTGGGGCAGTTTGTCGACTACGTAGTTAGTGGCCTGATTGGCTAGTGGTCTGTCTGATATTGCTATAAGAGATCATTTTTGGTGCAGAAAGGTCATCGGATTGATATTTGTCCACACTGTGTGTGTATTCTGCTTGTGAGTGAACACACACACATACACCTTCACATTCACACACTTCTGGGACACAGAGCCAAGAGCCATCATTATCCCTCTCTGTCCCAACGCATCGCAGTAGACACACACCTCAGTACAAAGACAACCACACGCATGCAGCGCAGAAAATCAAAGGCGTGTTCATCTCAGAAGGAGGCTGAATCCGTGTCTGATCGGATCTCAGGTCAGCCGGCCTCCCTTCAGCAACGCGGGGCTCACAGTGTGTGCGTTTTATGTGTGTGTGTCAGATCAATACCCAGTTACAGACAGCTCAGCCCCACCCTGCCTCAGGGCCTGGGCTCCAGGAAACACACACACACACACACACACACACACAATAACACAATAACACACACACACACACAGAAAAAAGAAAAAACATGTAGGTCTGACAGAGTCTGAGCTTTTAACCACATATGAGTCTATCTCTGCTTCCGGCGCAAATAGAGAACACAGAGAAAGAAAGCACGGATTGGAAAAGGTGGGGAGGCAGTGGACAGTTCCCCCATGAGAAACCAGTTCAATCATTTGACGGTGTACCCAGCAAAGAGAGTGGGGGGGGGGGGAGTAGCCAGCGAGAGATTCAAAATGACAGATAAAGAATCAGAGCGACAAGGACAAAGAGACAGGGAAGGCAGGAATGAAAAGAAAAATGTGCCGACTGCGGAAAAAATAAAGACCCAGCGAAAAATGTGAATTGATGGCCTTTGATTTTTTTTTTTTTTTTTTTTTTTTTTTGCTGTCCTTTCTCCAGCCTTAGCATAAATGACAACGTGTCTCACGAGCCCAGCTGTTATTTGTCAGATCCCCCTTCACACTGTGACAGCACGTGGAGGTGAGCCTCAGGTGAGGAGTTCCTCTCACCTGATAGCAGTTTTCCTCTCCTCCACTCGTGCTTCTTACGAGGCTCTTTGATTAGTAACTAGTCTGGAAGTGCGAAGTTAGTACGAGATGAAGAGACTGAAATCCTGGAGCGCGGGGGGGGGGGGGGATGAGAGCGGGAGATTCCTTCAGGCGTCCGCTGTGCCCAACACATCTTGGCAAGGTGTAAATTGAAATGAAAATGTGATTTGACTTTGATTAAAACCTTTTGAATTTAAATATTTCACAGCATCTCCAACCTTGCCCTGCAGAGCCTCAGAGATTCCCACAGAGAACAGCCTGGTATTTCTTTCAGTTAAGGGTTTTTCGTTTAGAGGGGTATTTTGCTTTCTTACCGAGAGATGGGTGAGAAGATTGACACCACTCATGTCTGTGCAGTAAATATGAAGAACCGAGCCAGCAGCTGGTTAGCGTAGCTTAGCACAAAGACTGGAAATGGGGAGAAACAGCTAGCCTGACTCTGCCCAAAGGTTAAACACATCTGCCTACCAGTAACTCTAAAGCTCACTAATTAACATGTTATATCTTGATTTTTTTTTTTTTTTGAAAGTTGTATTAAAATCTCATCCAACATTCGGCAAGAAAGCAAATAAGTTTACATCCCAAATTGTTGAACTATTCAAAGTTTTAAATGACGGTTGTTATTATATAAGATGGCGTACATAATGCTCATGACACCGCCTTAACAATCGAAATCTTTCTGTTCAGGTTCCATTCATTTGTGAGGAAACAAATGGGCTTATCGATCGGATTCCCCTTTATCCCCCCTTTCATGATAAGGCTTCTCACAAATTTCATCCATCAACGAATGCCTTTGATTCCACCCATGCGCAGCGCAGCCCGGCCTAATCAAAACACAAACCACAGACGGATGAAGAGAAATAGATTAGAAAGTCAGTTTCTTCGACGCTCTGCTCGGGATTTATTGATTACCTTCCTTTTTCTGTCTCCCCCTCTTTCTTCCCTTCTCTCTTTCCTCCACTGAACTTGGTGAAACCGCTGTAATCACCGGCAATTTGCAGGGCGCCTCGCAGCGGGACTCTTGCCCGCTGCTGACAGAGTGCGAGCATGCTGGCGAGTAAGGATATGTGTGTGAATGTGCAATGGGGGGCACACACGCAAATTACTTTTCATATGCATTTGTGCCTGAATGTGTGTGTGTGTGTGTCTAAAAAGGTCTATTTGGGGGAAAATGAGGACCATCTCGGTATTGGATTTGGTGTATAGGCTGAGGTCCGGGGAGGGACAAAGAGAGATTTTTTTTATAGATTGTTGATTACCTTAGGTGGTCCCTCGACTTAGATTGAGTCTGGGGCCAGACAAACACACTGATATATTTTGAGCACATACACCTTCAGTTCTGCTGTGGCTGAGAGTCTATATCTTATCCCATGTTTTAATAGCACCTTAAATACAAGTAAGTAATTATCAAATTCTAAATAATTTTGCAAAAATCTTGTATAATCTTGTGGGGAAATTCTACGAAAACAGTAATGTAAAACTTATACATTCTACTACTTGTTAACAGCACTTTTCTGGATCTTTGCATTGGTTGTACATCATTAATCATCCATAAGCCTGTTCAGATCGGTGTCAATCATTCACACTTTTAAAGGAATAGTCTGTCATTTTGGGACATAGGCTTATTTACTTTCTTGCCAAGAATAAGATTGATTCCATTCTCATATCTGTCCGCTAAATATGAAATTACAGCCCGGACATGGAAAACTGCAAGTCTGACTCTGTCCATCTTGTACATATCTTGTTTGTTCAGTCTGTACAAAGAATGCCTTTATGCTAAACTAAGCTTATCGCCTGCTGGCTGTAGCTTCGTGTTTAACAGGCAGAGATGGTGAAAAAGAACCAAGTCTACATTAATATAAAATGTACATACATAATGTACATTATTCTTAAATAACTTGAAACAACTTGAAACACTGACAGTACTTTGGCTTTATGGCTGAGTAAATCTTTCCCCCAAGCTTTTTAACATATGTGTTATCTAATTTAATACTCATAGGAAAGGATTGTGGTATACTACTGTTGCATTATTTATCAGCGCATGTGTACTGTACATTATTTTATATAATTATGTTAACTTTACAATAAATACTGTTTTATTATTCTTTTATGATGATCTTTTTTGACATCTGGCCAGGGACGAGAAAGTTTCTGTTGATCAGTGAAATTAAATAAAGGCCCGGTTTACTCCATCCTTTATTGGAGTGTTGGGAAGGAAGGAGAGAAGCATAATACTGATATAAAATGCAAATACTGGAAGGAAGATTGTGGCCACCTTTCGAAAACGGACACAGCACACTTTAGAGAGACTGTGGGTGCTGCTGGTTGATTTCCCTGCCCTGCAAGAGTCCAGCTGTCAGCGTCGAGACGTTCAAAACGACTCTGTCCTACAGCAGCTGGAAAATCCGCTGACATTAGATGTGAGAGCAAAAGTCCTAACGCAGCTCTGCTTAAATTTTATATGAGACTGAGAATATCGCTGGCTGGAGTGAAAAGTACGTCCGTGCTTTGCAATTTCCTGCCTCGCCGTTTCCATTTGGCTGGACAAATTGAGAATGAAATCGACAAGAAATTCCATATCGTAGCATGTAATATCGTGTAATTATGTAATGATCATTGAGAGGCCATGGATTATTAGGCTTTTTATTGTCACAAATGTTGTTAGGCCCACTCCCAAACATGATTGCCTCCCATTAATTTTCAGCTTGGTTTGTATCATGTAATAGCCATAACTGGAGAGGTTTGTTTCCCCTTTGATTAAGTCTGTCCTTTTATTATCATTTTTATTATATATTTAGGACCTGTACCAATTCATATTATCAGTGTCAGTCCGTTGATGCTTTATTGAGAGTCTGATGTTTATTATTACAGTTAATACAGGGTTGTTTGATAGAGGAAAATGGCTTATACATTCTGATAAAGAAAATATATGTCGAAATTCATCCATTCACACACACTTTTGTTCACAATATACAAGGATACAACTACCTTCTGTGCAGCATAAGTCACCACGACAGCACCCCCGCCCGTATTTCTACTCAGATCCCGAACTCTCTTTGAGCTCTGACAGAAGTTTCAACTCACACTTGTTAAGAAAAGGAGACACTTACACACCACCCAATCTCTTTCAGTCACCCACACACACCATTCCACGGAAACATCGATAGCGCCGACAGCTGATAGGTGTGATAAAAGTATCGGGACAGCTTTAGCACTATTTGCAATAGACCTTCCTAGATCTTCAGGAAAGAAGAAGTTGTGGCACAATGGGGTGGCACCACACAATCTCCTGACAGGCACAACAGTGGAAACGGAAATGTGATTTTAATATCCCCCAAGGTCAATAAAAAAGGAAAAAAGTCTAATTTTCTGAGCATTTTCTACAGGTAATGATACTTCAATTATTTTTTTCACAACAATGGATATTACACTCCTGTGCATTTGTAATGCTTTCACTGAGGGTAAGTCACCACAAAAGGAACAGAGGTACTCACATGGGAAGGGTAAAAACCATCCCTAATCTTAACTAACAGTACCACATAGACACAAAAAAAACCTCCACAAACACACACACACACAGTCTAAGTGTATATGCTCGCACCTTCTTGTCATCTTTCACACACATTCCCACAATCCCAAGATACTACGCCATCACCATGAACGGGGATTTTTCACACCCTCTGATGGTTCTTCCCCGGAGATGACAAGGGCGTGCTGTGTAGGCACACCTCTCGAAAAGGTGATGGAGGAAATTGCAGGGTGGTCAGTCAGAGAAACCGCAGAAGACTAAGGACACTCTCTACTGAATGTTACCAAAGAAGCATAGAGAAATCATATGTACGTGACTTGGTGCATGTTTGTGAGTTCCTGTTCACTGATTACCCCTAAATCCGGGAGCCTTTAAGTCTTAACTCAAAGCACTCTACTTGGTCCCAGCAGGACTGGATGCTTCTTGGACAGCTGATAGCAGTGCTGGCTGCAATTTTTCTGCCATTTCACTTAGTTTAAACTGAAACAGCTTTTTACACCATGCTGTTGTTTGATTGTCATTTAACTGAATGCGAGCTGACATTGGTCTTGTTTAGCAATGCAAGAGGAGGACAAGTTACTCACATTGTAATCACTTTAAAGCATCGCATTGCATCTGTTGCCATGTCATCTTGAGTTTATTTTTTGTTTATTTGTTTGTTTTCTTGTTAGATATTAGGGTTTGGTGTAATCCCTGGTTTAAGTTGATGGTGCATGTTGTTACTGCATTATGGTGTGGCGTGTTTTGCGTAGTGATGGAAATGACTGTTGGATGGAACTGACCCCTGAACCTTTCATCTCGCACCACCATGAGTTTGACATTTTTTTTTTTTTTTTTGTATAATGTTTCAATAACTATGTTGATGTTATGACGTATTACTTTTCATTAAGTGCCATCATCATCACGTTTTTAATAATATTATTAACGTGTCCAAATTTGGAAATTTGGATTGTGTTGTCCAATTTTAAGTGCTTGAATTACAAAAAAACTTCCGGTGGAAAGTAGTTTAATAATAACATGGCTACCCATAGCTATAATTGTACAAGCACTATATCTGGAAATAAAAAAATACAGCGCCCACTACACGGACAAGTTTAAACGTCTGCAAACAATAGAGTTTGCTCACTCCACAGACTTACTTCACAGGTCTTGAGCTCGGGATAATGGCTTTTATCAGATACCGGAAACCTCACTGCACACACACTTACACACATATACCACACACTTCTGATTTATCGCGAAGCTATTTTTAGATGCCCACAGATCTTCATTCAGTATCAGCCATGAGCTCAGATGTGTCTCAAGGAGGAGCCATTTTTGCAGAGACGATTTTTAGACCCACATGAATAATTACGAGGCATCCGTCTGGCAAAATGAGAAGGATCAGTTTCTAATTTCAGCTTATTTACTATGCCATGTTTATGTTACGAGCGCAAATGCATCTTTAAATAGAATTTATGTCAAGCTCAGTTTGAAAATAGATATTATTATTGCTCATACATCATGATGCTAACGGCCTGAGTACATACATGCAGCCACACTCTGTAACCAGCACTATTTTCTGATAGTCCCATCAATCAGAACAAACCGACTGCTGTTAGCTGAGGCTTTACTTTCACTCGACTGTGTGTGTGTTTTTCTGTGTGTGTAGGCGTCTCTCCAAGAGTGACAGGGTTCTCAACACAGCCCAACGTTTAACGGGAAAAGCGAGGAGGGCTCATGACAGGCTGCAGCGGTCATGGTTTATTTGACAGGCCGTCCCCTCGCAACCCCGTCAAATGACTGAGTGTTGGGAATGACGCCTGACATCACTGCAGCCCAGCACCCACCGACACCACCCCTGCCATTTCAGGAGATTTCTACAGCAGCAGGGTCAGCTGAGCCAGGGTGGGTGGGTGACATGCTGTTCAAAAGGTATGAAACCTACTCATTGTGCAGGAGATTGTGCAGGAAATGTCGTTCTCATCCAGGACGTTTTCCATTTGCGCTTTCCATGGCAGGATGTGTCACATGTGGCTTTTGGGAAAATTAACACTTCTTTTCAGATTTGCATTTGCTGAGAAGCGAATAAAATGTCTAATTACTGTTCAGACACAGTATGACGTAATTACAACCGCGTACAAGGAAGCTTTATGTTTGATGTATTGGAGGCACATCCTGTGCTTTAGATTTGCTTATGTTATGTATTAATAGCTGTAACGTCAAAGGAGCAGGATTGTATACATATTTGATTCGACATTATTGGTCTTGTATGTAAGCGTATCACATTTGTTCTTTTGCTCTCAGAGTGCCATGTTATTGCTCTTGTTTGTTTTGTTTGTAGTGTCTTGTAAACCAATGCAAACTGGGTACCTTTTGTTGCAAATAAATAAATAAATAAATAAATGACCTTACCTTACTTAGTATGACTTGATGCCAACAGTAAGAAAATGTGCATAGGATTTGATGATGAGGCCTTTCAGATGTCAGAACATCCTGTTGAGCCCTTTGGAGGATTATAGGCACCCTTTAGGTAAACAGTTATGTGTACATTCAGGGTTTGTCACCAAAAGGCTTCGTGTGTATCCTTGGGGCCTAAAAAATGTGTTGGGTGTATTTTTTTTTTCATAAAGCAATTGAGAACACTTTGTATGCATGACAGCACAAGAAATATACAAACAGCACAGTGTCCCGCTTATCAAAACTTTGCTCCATAGCACCACCAGTGGTCACAAACTCCACAGGGCACCTTTAAAATAGCGTTTGCATTGCCTACATTAAATTAACATGTAGAAGTAAAGTGTTGAAAGCATTTCATAAAACATTTGTAGAGCCCATTTTTATAATATTTAGACAGCTGTATTATTTTCATCCGTGGTTGCCTGTTTGCCCAGGTTTGTCTTCCACCAACCGTCGATCAGTGGATCAGAATGTGTTGCATCACCCGCATGCTCGTGTATGTGCATGTGCAGCTTCATGCGTGCACCAGTCAAGGAGAAAATACAAACAAAATGGGGGCTCGCTCATCAAAACATGACTCCATAGCTCCAGTAGTGATCAACAACTCAACGGGGTACCTTTAATTCAGTGACACATTTAAGATGCAGTAGGAGGTAACCTAATTACTCTCATGTAGCTTTGTCTTCAAACATAAAAGCTAGGTTTTTGCTCACAGCGGGCGCTCTTCCAATAAACACCACGAGGGATGCTTAAATCTGTGTGTTTTCAAGAACAAACAAAGCAGACAAGACCAACAAATTTGGTAAAATAAACTATATGAATCTATGCATGCCTCAGTCATTTTGGCCTACCTCTGCTATGCTGATTGTTTGCATTTTCATCGTCATACTTTTTCCAAAGCACAGGTAGAAGTTGTAGTTGTAATATTGAAGATATGAGTTTATCCAGGCTGTTTATGTCCAGGCTCACAAATGAAAATGAGTTTCACTGAATCTTAATGAGCGTGAAGGAATTTTCCCTCTGGCAGGTTAAAGGTAAAATGAGACAGTGCCTCCACAGGTCAGGTCAACTGTCAATCTGTCTCTTTGAAAGACTGATGTGTCTGTTTGAGCCCGATAAGGCCAGACTGTCCCCGTCTCCTAGGAGACCTAGGAGATATGTTATATTCTGTTGTAGACTCAACCGATTGGCAGACTTGAAGTAGGAAGAGCTGTTTTTAAGTTGACTAAGGTCAGCATAGTTTCTTGTTTAGATCAAATGCCATATAGAATCTTAACACATGAATAGCTGAGTTAGAAATAACCTTATTTGGATTTAGTGAATTCCAGTGGGCCGAGGAAAGTTTAAATACTCCTTAGCAGGAAAGTACCTTCAGAACTGAGTGGCAGTACGTCGTGATCTACATGTATTGTTTTTCCATTTTCCTCGATCGAGCTTCAATAAATATTCCCACTTAAGACATCCTGGTGTCCTGAAACTTCTTCAATTACGGGTTAACCAGCTCTCAGATTTCCATCACAATGAGTATTCATGGGTAATGAATTACTGAGCATGTAAAAATAGTTGCTTATATCCACATTTTCATTCTTAGCACATGTCATTGTAAATTGTGTTATCTCAGATCTCTGTGCTTGAATATCGACTTGACGTTGTCATTGTGACATTGAATATGTATTTAGCAGCTTGAGAATTATTTTTTCTGTACACAAAAAGTGCTAAATAAGCTAATCAACTTTAATATGAGAAATGTGTACTAACATCTGTGGGGACATTGTTAAATCTTTTTTCAGGAACACTGCAAATATAATGAGGCAAAATTATTAGAATTAGCATATGCTGCATTGTACAACATATTGTCATACTGCAGTTTGTCCGTAGTGTATAACTCAGTGAAATAAGGTTCATTTGGTTGTTCATATACAGAAGAATTCTGGGCTTTTGCTAATTAGATGGTTTAGGCTGAAGACAAACGCTAATATATTTTCTTGTCGAATGAATCAATTGGCTGAACCCTCCTACACTGAAATGCATGCTGAGATGTATAGTGTGGCACAGTCCAGAGGAGAGGCCACCTGAAGATGTGTAAAGTAACTCGCTATTGAAATTTGAATATGTAACCAGCTTCCATTAAAACACTGATTAATTTGAGGGCACCCAGAAGTTGCCAGAGCATGAAAGAGAGGAGGAGGGAGGGAGCGAGGAGAAAGAAAGAGTGTGTGTGTTGGATGATTGTGTGCACACATGTTGATCAAAGCATTTCAACTGGGGACAGAAACAATCGTTAATTATAACTGTGCATTAAAAAATAAGAAATAATTGTTTTTCTCCTAAATGTACCTACATTTAGAGATTACGAAAATTACTGGGGTGGGAATATTTAATCATATTAAAAAGCAAGACCCCAGCCTTATTTATTTTATTATAATCCGCACAAATCTCATATCAGCACAGAGATGGCCTGAGATAAAAAAAAATGAAAACAGAATAATACCCAAAGAATCTATCGCAAAGCCTCCTAAAATAACATTGATGTTTAAAACGACAAATCTCGTTAGCCATCGAGACTGCATCCCCTCCTCATCAGCGTGACTGAAGGGCAATCAGACATCTCCCGCATCATGGGGCTTGCAGGATCAGCACCATGGACAGTGATCAAGACGCACATTGTGCACAATCAAGTCAAGTCAAATTCTATTTGTACATCTCTAAATTTTAGGATAAATAAACTGTTAAAGAGTTGTTGAGAGTTACCGTCACGTGATCAAACTGGCGTCTATGTTGAGCGGGGCCAATAATCTGTATAAAAATGACAATACCCTCCCCCCTTACTCAGCCCCGTCCCCCTTAGTTACTGTTTTTATGTCTGTCAAGCTTTCTGTAACCCCATGCACAGGCCTGGAAGTGCCTAGCTACAGGTTGCTAAGCTATGATTGGACAATCTCTATTTGGGGGAGGGGTTTAGTGAGTGGTCAATTCCTTAGGCTCCTCTAAAATCATTGGCCAGGATTCCTCTGATCAGCAGGGGGGAGGGGGTGACTACTGACAGATAAACAATCCCTGATGGAAACTGTCTTGAAAAGCCCACTAACCCAGAAGAAGGTGGTTTATGGGATAACTTTGACCTCAATGTTGCACCCTCAGACACTCAAGGATTCCAAAAAAAAGTGTGTCCTGTTGTTAATATCTATTGCTTTCGAAATAAATTAAAAATGCTTCTTTCCAACCATTGTTCTCAAAGGTTAGGCTGAATACAGCTCACATCACATTTTACATAAAGATACTAAGACTCATAAGCAGCCTTGTGCTTCAATGTAAAAGCAGCGTTGCTCAAGGGCACATTTACAAAGTGGTTTTTCACTCCCTCCCACGCAGGTTTCATACATATTCTCCGTTTGCAGAATGAGCAACATTCTAGTCACAAACCTCCCTGACCTTTAAGCTTCCACTGCAGCCATTTAAAAGCAGTGCGAGCTTTGAAATGCACGCCGTGACCTCCCCTCACACCACATGCCAATCATACGGCGCATTACAACAGACAGATGTTCATTCGGCTGATCGAATGGCCGGTGGCATGTACAGATGTTACCTATGCCCAGGAGATGCTATGAGTGGCAGGTCCAGATGTTGGAAAACACTAAAAGCGAATAACTTGGCGATACACACGCTGTTGCAGTGAGTAAAGTGTTATTTTAATTAAAGGTGATGACATTTAAATAATTAATAATGATGATTAACGTTTATATATATATATATATATATATATATATATATATATATATAGAAAGTACCGCGGCTAACCTCCCCACACACAAAAACAATCCCATACACACACCACAGACGCCACAATGGTTTCTCTTAGGAGAGATACCTCAAGCACCATGCCTTCCACCACCGAAGTCCCGTTGTCAGGGCAACGGGCTGAAGCGAAAGCTAATGGCCTTCTTATCAATTTAATCCAAATGACTCTCAGGCAAAACAACGGCTGACTCCTCAACCGGCCGTACTGCACTGGCAGAGGCAAACGTGGCTCAGTGGTCCGCCTCAGTCCTTGAGGTTCACACAAATGTGGTCTAAAGAGGGTGAACGCACACACACACACACACACACACACACACACACACAGCCAATGCAAACACCAAATGATGGTTGAGACTCCACAGCCCCACTCTACGATACGATAATCTTGTTCATATGTAGACTCTGCATGTTTATACACACATGCAAATACACTCCATCATGTTGACAGGTTCATAAGGCGATTTCAGTTTCATCTCCACCTCTACTGGACACACACACACACACACACACACACACACACACACACACACACTCACAGCCATGTCCCAGTGGAATCCATCTTCATTTGCTGTGTTTGAGAGCAGCCCTGAGATTCAACTCTGTTCTCCTTCATAACTCATCCTTATGTCTCCAGATGCTCCTCACTGGTCCTCTCTGCTGTCTGAACAGAGCAGCAACATTTCCCACAACCAGCAGCAAGGACAGGATCTTTCCTCTCAATTATTTCCCTACAGATTGAATAAGGAAACCTTTTCCATCACAAAATGTGGAAGAAAAAGGTTCCCACTAAGGCAACACACAGCTACTCAGCAATATGACTTATCTTAAGAGTTTTCTGAGTGCAAATGTTTAAAAACCAGGGTAAAGGTATGCTCTGACAGAATGTAATATTAACTTGTATTTTCATTGCAGGAGGGGGAAAGGTGGATATGGATAGTTATTTGACACCCAGTGAAGTTCCACATAGTATGCCAATAGGATATTAGATAAAGCACCCTAGGAATTACATATAAACTGGACGATTCCACCCCTCATGATTTATGTCCAAAGTTCAGTGCCAACGCAGGAAGTAGCGCCCTATTGTTTATGTAGTGAGGAGGAAGGTAAGGGTGTGGAGGATGGGGCAATTTTCATGCAAGAGATCGGAGTTTGCATCCCATCACAGACCTGCAATTATTATTTGCCTTTTTTATTAGCCTGAACCACTATCTTTCCCTAAACATTATTTTCACGTTTCATACATTGTTATTATAAAAGTATCGATTAAAAATGTTGGTATGGGACTCCTCATTTCCCCTGAAATACACTTGTGCAGGATGAGGAAGTGAAGAAATCCGTGTAATTTTTATGTATGAAGGTTGTATTTTGATACGATCTCTATCCACTTTTTCAACTAAAGCTCACAAAACTAACTCAGACTTAACTTTCAATTCCCTTTAACATGCTAATGCAAGGCTCTCTGATTAATAGCCACCCATCTGGTTGTCTGTAGTTTTTGGATGCAAAGTACAATTAATTATAAATGGGTTGTCTTAGTAAAGTGCGTCCTGGTGTGTGTGTGTGCCTGTGTGTTAGTCTGAGCGCACACAGGCAGGTGTGCGGAGAGTGATTAATACTTTGGCAGACAACAGAGCAGAGAGGCAAAATTAGATTAGAGAGACAATATTTTTCAAGCTGGGTACCTGTGCTTTTTTCTTCCTGCAAATGCTAGTAGGGGCAGACACATACAATACAAAAGCAGTAATATAAACACATTAGGCCAGTGTTGAATGAGGTGGAGAAATTATGTAATATTTAACATTATGAGCTACTATAAAAAAAAAAGGGGATGGGAGCAGAGATGTGGTTATATATAATTCAGAAAACTGGGGTGGGCTTACAGTTCAGAAGGCCTGTGACCTGTTCGGGGGATTTGGCAAGCTAAACTAAACTAAACTAAGACTAAACTGGTCTGCGCTAAGCCGGCTGGTAATAAGAGAGTTGGCGGAGAGTAATCTGTCAGTGTGCCAAAGTGCCGCCATCCTGCGGGAGCTCATTAGCTTAGCATTCTGCCTCGGTGGTCCTGCTTTGAATGAATGGGAGCACAAAGACAGAAACAAGCACTCGTCGTGCCGCCTCCCACGGATCATGCTTTTGCCCATTTTCTCTCTTTCTATCCTTTCTCTCTCTCTCTTTTTACCCTTCCTTCACTTCCCCGTCTTACAGTTCTCACTGCGGCGATGGGTACTTGACGCAAACGTGACGCTTCCACGTCGTTTCGCTCTCAAAATGTTGCAGTCGCTTTCCAAAAAATGGCTTTCACATTCATCGGGCATGATTTTAAAGTCAGCCCACAAGGGCCCGTCGATGAGCCAAACAGCCCTTTCAAAAAACTCCCGACCTGGCCCTCCACCAAAGAGATTCTCCTCTGACTGAAGCTACATCACTCAACTTTCTCTCACTTTTCGTTCCAGTTTAATGGCAACTCAAACAGGAAAAAGAAAAAGTTTTCCCAGGCTTTACAGTTTTCCCCTTTTTGTCAAAGCTTTTGTGCACCATCTGTTCAATTAGCCCCTCTCTGCCTGACAGCCAGTGAGACATTTACGTATCCATTGTGCGGCAGCGGAGCAACACTTCGCCTCCACGGCTACAAAAGACAGGTGAGCCAACAGTCGAGGATTCCCGTTAATAGACGTGTGGGGGTGAAAGCCAGCTTCTCACTGGAAATGATTGTCTGCCGTGTCTCGGTGGTGCTCTCTGACAGCAATGAATCAGACCCACCTGTGGAGCCTGATATATGGACTTTAATTAGAGGCTTTTTAACTAAGATGTCAACTGTGTGAGGTGGGTTATTAAGACGGGATTGCCTGCAATGCCTTAATGATAAGTAATGAGTATGCAACCTCTATGGAAATAAGGCCTTAGTCCTGGAACTGAATGCCAATCAGGTTTCCTCTTACAGGATCTGCTCTTTATGACTAACAGATTGTTTAAAAGAGGCCACCAGGCTTCAAAATAATATACTACAAATACATTCATAATACAAGGGAGACGTCAAAAATTAAAGCACATGGATATAATATCTGTAATATCGATTTTATGAGGTCTGTGAATGTACACCTCCATTATTTAGCAGTTCTTCGAGTGCAGCGTAACCGTTCAAAGCCTGCACGCCTCCGCTGTAGGGAATTTTTAGTGTTGCAGGAAGGAAAGTTGTCACTGCATCCCTCTCATAGAAAAATGGCTTTTGATCATTTACGATCACAGGATGGCATGCATTATTCTGTGCCACACACACATCACACATATCATCCGCGCTACAGCAGGCAGCTAGATTATTAATCAAGAGATTTGACATTTGTGAGTCACTTTTACGAGCACCATGCCGGAGCAATTTGTTCCCATGCCCCCAAATTTGAACACAAATGCACAAATAGGCATCTACACAAAGATACATAGCTAAATGTAAGGATAAACCCTTCCATCACTATTGTTTAACCGGAGAGATTGTTGTATGAATTACAGAATAGTACAGAGGGGATTAAATCCGATGAACAGAACCAGCTGGGATCAGCAGGGGGGGGGGACCAGGGATCAGAGCCCAATCCTCTCCGACATACTTCACAGGCATTTCTGCCTTTCTGCTGAAGGTGTCGGATGTTGCACACACTGAGAAGAAGGAACATTTGTCGAGGCTTTAAGGGGGTAAAAAGGCAGAGGAGAAGCGAACAGGCAGTTGCGAAGGCAAAAAAAAAGGGGCAAGTCTTCCTGTCAGTTTTGAGCACGAGCCGAGGTACAGTGGAGGGACACGCACCCTGGAGGCGAGGATATCTTTGAAGTGCTGCTACATCAAAGCAGACTCCCTTTCATACTCATTTTTAATCTCTCTTCATCCCCTCCAGTTATCGGTCCTTGTGTTTACTGCCCCCCCGCCCCCCCCAGTATATGAAGAGACCGACTGACAGACGTACTGAAGGTTTTGTCTACCTGTGGCAACCAGAAGGCTACATACCTGCGCTCAAAGCTTTAGGTCCATACACACTGCAGCCCGTGGCATCAGACTTATGAACAGTATGGGGTCTGATTGTACCTGTACTTTTTTGCACAAAAAGAGACATAAATTCAGCCCTACTACACAGACTTGCTCAACAGTAAGTTGTGCGATTCACTCTATTTGTCTAGATAGGGGTGGTACATTTTTTAAAACAATGTTCCGATAATATCATTTAATATTTCTGCTTTAGTGATTAGCGAACAACATTTCTCAAAAGCCCTGCAAGACTGCTGTAGATTTGCCAACAAATTTACAAGGCAGTAGCCAAATAGATTTTTTTTCCCCCGTCCTTTACGGCAAAGCCTCGTCATATCTTTTAACTGTATGTCATACTGCGGTTTCATAGAATTCATAGAGACAGTTGGGCAGTAATGAGCTGTAAAAGGCAGCAACACGCCAATGAAAGAAGATGGGAAGAAGCCCACCAGTCAATGTACACCATAGAGGTGGCAAAACATTAAAAGTACCCTGTGATTTTTTTGACCAACAGTAGCACTACAGAGCAGTTAGGAGTGGGTTCCTTTTGTTTATTTCTGCTGCTAGTTTCACACTGTTTCAGTGACAGACACTGGTGGCGGTAACCTGCAAATTGACTTTACAAATGTTTTTTTGAGGAAGGAAATGCATTCAACAGACCTCAGGGGGACACAGTGTGTTTCGGTGGGCAAACTGAATATAAACAAAGCTTTTGTTTGTTGAAAAAAAACAAATGTTTGGAAAGGCTAAAAACCAAATCTATAACCAAAACTATAGAGTACTATAGAAACGTTACAGTTATCTGAAAATGAGAAAATATTAGCATTCAGTATTTGCCATAGCTGCTGTTGGCGTCTCACAGATGC
The DNA here is from genome assembly GCA_031216445.1 of Lateolabrax maculatus. Taxonomy (NCBI): domain Eukaryota; kingdom Metazoa; phylum Chordata; class Actinopteri; order Acropomatiformes; family Lateolabracidae; genus Lateolabrax; species Lateolabrax maculatus. The sequence goes on from CM062207.1 coordinate 8,128,580, forward strand.
ATCTGATGGGAATTGTGTCGAGCCAAAGGCCGAACTTTGACAGACACATGTCCAAAGATGTGAAAGAATTTTATGGAAGCGCCCTCTCATTCCTTGAGAATCATAATCCATGGAATCTTTTTTTCATTTCAGAATTCATGGGGATTCAGTGTAGAGCTCCTTGCACGCCTGCAACTGGAAATGATATACACTGTGATTCCTATTATTATGACCTCTGGCGCTCATTTGAATTCCTGCAGGTTGCGTGAAATTCAGGCGCTTCGTCTGCTCAGGCTCTTCATGGAGCACGGACGTGAACGGGGATGTTTACCTACAAGGAGAGGGAAATTATGTGGCGGATGTGGAGAGCAACACACACACACACACACACACACACACACACACACACACACACAACCACAACCACACACACGACCACATCTATTACCCCCATGTGATTGGCCGTGGGTTGAATTCAAATTATCTGGTTGTCTCTTACAGCCATCTCATAATAAACCAAGTTGATGTCTTTCACACACCACTACTATCGCCACATATCTATCCATCTATCTGGAAAAGTGATAATTACCATAGAGCTGCCATTTTCTTCAATTTACAAACATATAAAACATTAATTGAAAGCTACACTCCATTGTTTCCGATGTTTATAAAAGGTTGATTTATCTTTGATAAAACTGTGATCAACATTATTTAACCTCAATTCCCAAGTGGATCTGAAAAAGAACATACGACAACTATAAATACTGCTTTTGTCTTTTAACAAAAAGACAGCAGGACAAGAAGGAGACAAAAACAAGTGCCGAAGGAGAAATGACGGGGGATTTCAAGCATGATGGACTCAAGTGGCGTCTCCCCCCCCCTCCCCATCACCCCATCCTTTCGTCTGTTTATTGGTGAAATGCTAATGCTACACACATAGATTTAAAGCACATACACAGAATCATTTGCAAGAGAGGGGATTGGGTATCCTCTCCGATGCGTGAATGTTGAGGGCTTCTGTTGTCACATCCGTCACGCTACCAGGACAAACATATGGTGGTGATACAAGACCTGTCACTGCAGAATACATCCCCAGATGTCTTTGATACACTGTACATCAGAGTTTGAACTGTTTACTTTCTTTCATCAGCGCTCCAAGTAAAAGATTCACTAACGATTTATTTCCCCTGAGCTCCATGCTATGGCGGAAGAGTCAACTGTAAATCACATCAAATTGGTTTGATGGCACTATAGCATGATACATACATTCAACATGAATCAGCATGAATCAACCACCAGGCGTGACACACACTTAAACGCACAGGGTTGCCTAGAGGGAGTGTTCACAAGAAGCAGGATGGTGACATTATGAGGCTGCACTCCAAAATATTTCTGTATCTACAATTATCACTCTGCACTTCCCCTCAGCTCTATGGAGCATTTTAGCGTCTCTGAGCTCATTGTTTTATTTTTCACACCAAAAAAAGAAACGTTACTGTTTTGGTTCACTCTCACCGTTCTCATCAACTGCGTTTCCAGCCGCACACTGGAATCAGAATCTCCGCAGTAAGCTCCCGATGATTGTGCTGGCCCGGGGCATTGAAATACTACCAGTGAATTATCTCAATGTATGGCATTCCTAATGCTAGTATTGTCTGTTGGTATTGTGTGTCACTGTCAAAAGGTTCAATGGGAGACATCAGCAATAAACCCAGACTTTCTAAAGTCATACTTACAGCAGCTGACATGACTAATTATCACCAGATGGAGGGTCATATTTCCTGTCCTGACATCATATTAATCCCACAAGACAAGAACGGAGAATTAGTAGGCTACCTATCATCTTTAGATTAATGTGACAATAGGTTACGGCCGTGCTGCTGTCATAGTTCTGCTCGGTAAGCTCTCCAGTAAGCTGAATTAAGTCCAACCAAGTGCTGAAGAGTTCCTATTATTCCTATAGTTCCTACTATTCCTTCCGACAAGCTGTTTTGTCTTTTGTTTTTGCCAGCAGGATGGCGAGAACATCAGGGGATCTGTTTCCACAAGATTTATTCTTCGAAAACCATGAGGCATGTGACAGGATCTGCTCACTGAAAATAACAGGAAAGTCGTAAATATATGGATCCGTCTATACTATGGATGATTTATCGTTCACCGTTTGAATTGTCGCTTTCCATCTGTCACTTTCTCTGTGTGTATAATTAACCCCCATGTGCGGCTTCTAATTTCTCATCCTTTTTTGGCAACATCCTCGCATGTGACTCCATACCAAGGCCAGTTTGCACACAATACATTGCTATTGCGTGACTGCATTTCCCAAAGCAAATGTATCAAAGTGTGAGCCTTTATTGAATATGACATGTTTAAGCAGCTGTATGTCTGCTGCTATTTTGCACATAAATAATGCAACATATGGCAGGAGTATTTTTTCGCTGGGCGTTTGAGGGCTGCTGAAGAAGATGAGATTACAGGAAAGAAGAAATTGCATTCATATACGTTTCTTTAGGTGGGTTAACAGGCAGGACAAAAAAAATAAGCAATTACAGGATTGTGCTGCTGCTAGTTAAAGAATTGAAGGGCCGAGCAGAGAGCTTTGTTTTTTATGCAGATATGTGACCATTACCGTCATCTCTACACTTGGCAGCCTGACAGTTTAAATTGTGGAGAGGAAAACAGAAACTACATATTACATTATTTATGCTACATTTCCTGGTGGTTGCCTCACACACACTTGCGTTGTGTTTAAGTCAGTTTGCCACTTCCTTACCGGTTTTGAAAAAGAGCTGTCCCCCCCACACACACACACACACCCACCCCCCCACCCCCCAAACACACACAAACACACACCTAAGCTTTTTCAGACGGACCCCAAGAATACGAAGCAGAGGAAAGATGGCAGCCTGGACAGTCTGGATAACATAAAGTGTGATCTAATGAGGACATAGAGTAGGAGCTAGCCTTCTCTTCTCTCTTCACCGTCTCACACACAAATAGGCTTCATCCAGCTCACTGGTGTACAGACTAGAAGAAGACGGCCAGGTCCAATTAGCACTGCTGTCATGGATCCCATGCAGTTAAAGCGCCTACTGTATGTAACGCAGGCATTTGGAACGTTAACATTTTTCTCACAAACTCTCAATGCAGAAATATACAGGACCATGAATGCCAAGTACTTGTTTTGGCATCTCCACAGCAGGGCAGAGGGGAGTGTTCAGTGCCAGGGCCCTCTCAGCTTGTGTTGAACGCAGGATTCATTCATTTCATCTTCATGTGTGTCACTGACTACTGGCATTTTACATATTTGGGAATAGCAGTCATAAACTTATATACTGGTATCTGAGCACCAACTGCAGTGGTAATATTACAAATGTTTAAAAATCCTTTTAATTTGAAACCTACAGAGTGGTTATAGCACAGCAGGGAATGAAGTGAAATGAAGTGAAAAAGACAATGTTTCGAAAATTAAGCAGACCTAGTAATTTCAAGAAGGAAAGTCCTAATATTCTGAGCATAAATGTATGATTTTATGAAAAAAAAACATGATATGAGAATAAAGTTGTAATTTTAAGAGAAAAATGTCGTAATGTTTAATATAAAAATAAAAAATATAAAAAACTGTTAATGAAGGTATCTGAGGCCCGTAAGAGAATACTTAATTACTGGAGCAGACTTGTTATGCTCAGGTATCTTTCTGATCACAGGCCTTTTTAACAGCAGACAGTTTGACTTGTCATAGTAGGAAAAGCTCTGGTGTTTTCTGATAACATTAACAATGTTCTAATTAAGGAGTCCCAGTAAGCCATGAAGTGAGTCAGCGTGCACAATACCTGAAACTGAAGCAGCTAAATGGAATTCAGCCATCATTAACCTCATTATTTACAACTTTTTTAACCGTGACATGTAAAAAAAAAAAAAGAAAGAAACTTCAGCGGCAGTCTCATCCACAATAACATATAATTATTCATGACTATGATGATACCAGCAGATTGAGGGGAAATGGACATTTGGCAGCGATCAGAGCCTCACATTTATGAGCTGAGCATCTGAACTTCTACTGTGTGTTGAACCAACAAGCGACAACTACATCTGAAGTGTTGATTTGCATCTAAATAGTCCACAGAAGCTTAACATAACAGTCAAATCAAATACTTTCCTCACTGTGGGTGTTCCTGTGTATAGTCTGCCCGTGTGTGTGTGAGAGTGGGTGTGTGCACACTTGCCTGCCCGCGTGCTTGTGTAAATGCGTGCGCACGTTCAGTACACAACAAGCACATGGGCGTTTGTGCCCCATGCTTGTGTGTTTGTGTGGTTAAGTCCGTATCGCAATCACCGAGCCTTCACTTTCACCCACTCGAAAAACACAAAAACATAGATTCGAATCAATTACGCGCCAAAGGTCACAGCGGGAGCACAAACAAAACGGCTAATTGGCGAGTGGTGAAAGGTGCCACGGCTGACGTGGTCACAAATGTCTGTAAATAACTCCGCGTCACCTCACCTAGGCTTTGGTTTGGCACAACGGTAATGCTGAAATGCATCTCACGCTCCCAGCGACCAAATATAACCACGGTGTCTTGGCTGATGCTCGTGGTGGTGGAGGATTCACACTCGGAGGGAAGTTAGCGAGAGGAGTAGGAGGAGATTAGTACATGTTGTGTAAAAGTCTGTTTAAATCTGGCTCGAATTCTCGAATATTCTATGTTTTGGCACCAGATATTTGGTCGATGATCTTCTCAGAGGGACTTGAGACGAGTGAGCGGGGAGGATTTTAGATCTTTATCACGAATACATCAACAGCATCCAGTGAGACTAAATGTGTTGCTGTTGAAAATTGTCAGGAGTTATGATTTTGTTTACTTGGCGTTTGACTTGATGGTGTCGCTGACACCTGTTTTTTAAACCAGGTTTGTGTTTTGCATCATCTGGGGGTTAGGAGGTTGCCTGTCCTGGATTATCCTCCTAAGCCTGCACTGCCAGGTTCTTGTTCAGTTAAAGCCTGGGCGTCTCCTGGGTTTTGTCCTGAGAGTGGTGGTATCAGATACGTGAACATAAACACTGTCTGGAGGAAATGTGGAGGAGGACAGACGCGTTCGTAGAAAAATACCTAATGCTCAAAGTGGCCGAATCATTTTTACACATCACAATCAAAGCAGTAAGAGCTGCTCTTGTTTATCGACTGTGTAGATTTTTCACTCATGAATAAACCCGGTGATTTGCAAGGTGCCAAAGTTAATCTGCTTTGCATAAATAAATTGGTAAGCAGCATCTGTTCCTTATACAAGCTTGAAATGGAAGTCGGGAAATCCGAAAATTACCTAATTATTCATACACCGCTGACAAACCTGAACATGTAAATGAAATTATAAAAATGGGCCCTTTCTTTTGAGGCAAATAAGACGTGGGTCGGTGGGAAGGTGTCACGGCGAGAGTTGAGGAGAGACCTGTGATTACTCACTCACAGATGTGGCAGCCAATACAAATTCACTCTCTGGAAATGGACGCCAGAGGAAAGAAAGGAAGCGGGGTCAGAGTGGAGGGCCACACGGGGGGGGGGCGTCCCAGGAGCAGGGTGGGATTCAAGGACGTGCAGAAGGAAGATCATGCACTCAGTATGGCTGGAGCAAAACATAACGTGTATAAACCACTAATGTTTTTAGCCAGGCTGTCTGCTGGCTGTCAGTCGGTCCGCCAATTTGGACTGAAATATCTCATTTTTTTACAGATATTTGTTATTTCTTAATTTGTCTTGTTTGATAAACCCTCTAAAAATTATGTTAAAACAATACAAGACACAAAACACAATTACATGTCATATTTCAGTGAGTAAAGCACGTAGGATTTAATCTGCCTTTATTTTATTGTATTCATTTTTACAAGTTACCACATTTAGATTTGATTATGCCTTCCATTTACACTGTTTAACACTGTTGGACATCTATTTTGATCAATGGTGTTTTGCTGGAAAACACACCCATTTGCAACATATGCCCCCACTCATTCCAAATGAACGCATGAATCACATCACTGGGACTCACTGTGCGACTTATCAATGACTCCCAAACTCATCCGCAGTTGCTCTCTGAGTCAGCTACCCGGAGGAATCCAGCTCAGAGCGGGCATTGCAATTAAGGAGTTAATGGAGTGGTACCAATGGGTGGCGCACAGAAATAGACATCCGCAAACTGTCTTCCCTGGCTCCCACGCCCCTCCGCTCCTTCCCAGCTGTTGTGCGGGAGACCGCCATCCATCACAGGCCGTTTGTGCTCCCGGTGCGCGCAATCTGTGCCAAGGGAACAACCGGTGTCCGTGCGTCTCCCATCACGTCCCACATGTCACCGTGTGTCCGGGGTGGGTTTTTTTGGGGTGGACAGGAACGCGAGGGCGCAGACGCACGCCAATAAAACCCAACAACTCGCAATTACTGCGATCACGCTTGACTGCGCGGGCCCCGGGTCGTGTCAGGGACTGCACATTTTCACTGGTTTTGTTTTTTTTTTTCCCCCACACGGTCCAAAAATGTATGGCACCACCCCTGCACACACACACACACACACACACACGCACATGCACACACACACACACATGCACACGCACACACACACACATGCACCACACGCAGGGACGCGCTTCCCTCCTGCCCTACATCACATCACATCACGCCAACGAGCTGTGCAAAGTGCGTCCCGTCGTAAGACAGCGGTGCGTTAATCCAGTGCAGGTGCACTCGTGATTAACCGACTGGGGATTATGAGTGGGAGCGGAACAATCAAGTAAAAGAAAGGTCATAACACCGTCGGGAACCGGGCTCCGTTTCCCCCGGTGCTCCACTTGAGCTTTTCCGGAGTCGGATTTTTTATTTATTTATTTTTTTAGCTCTGGTGTGAGCTGGTGGCCCTGCAGGCCGCCCTTAAATGGGTCGGCGTGAGCCCGCAGAGCCCTGGGATCATCCACAAGACCTGCAGCAGAACAGTAAGTCATCTGGTGCCTAATTATTGCATCTTACGTAAATAATGTGTTAAATCTGGCATTTGCGATCATGGTAATGCGTCCTGTGGACTCCAAAATGTGCCAGGATTAAGTCAGGTGAGGTATATGTGAATACCACTGTGCCATTGGTGCAGGAGCCGCCTAAACGTGGTGAAGGAAATGGGGGGAAAAGCAGCAGGATTTGCAGCTTTCTTGCAACAGTCACTCGTCATTTATGGTGTTCATTGATTTGGAGCATCGAGATAAAATGTGGCTTTACTACTCGCAAACGAGGGTCCATGTCTGTTACACTAAATTCCATTATTTATTCCAAATGTCTATGGTCTGGTTATGTTAAAAGAGAGTAAAACTACTGTGAGCATCTGAGAGTGATGTAAAAAGCTTGTTTTCGTCAGTGAATTGCAAAATAAAGATAAAAATCTAATATCAAACATTAAGCCAAGGACCGTATACATCTATAGGCTCGGTTCTTCTTTTATTATGGCTTGAAAGCATCGGTGCAGAGGCTGAAGTTAAGGGCGACAGACACACTCTCTTCATCAGACTAAACACCGAGGCTGAGAGAGAGAGAGAGAGAGAGAGAGAGAGAGAGAGGAGAGGAGAGGAGGGGGGGTGGAAATATATGGTTCAGCGTTTCCCCCCCTCACAAGAACAGCACAGTAATCAATTCCGTTTAGTACAAATCCAATGCACTTAAACTTCCTGCGCGAATAACCAGAGGCTGCAGAGCAGAGGTACATTTATCGATAAAGCTATTAATTCTAACTCCTCCGCCCCCTCCTCCTCCTCCTCCTCCTCCTCCTCCTCCTCCTACGGGCTGCTGCTTCAAGAAGGGATACTCAGCTACTGCGTTACTGCAAAATAAAAGTAACGCATTACTCGTTACTTATATAAAAAAGTAAGCCGTTTTCTTTCCTCTCGTGTTGTAACACCTTAGGAATCAGAAGAAAAAAAAAAAACAAATAAAATAAAATAAAATAAAAACTTTATTCGACGTTCAGCGGTTGAAGCGCGGACGTAACGTGACGCTGACGGCGTCGTCGTCACGGTAACGCCGCCGGCGGCCGGCCGTTACTTTGCTCTGTCGGCCGACCGTTGGGAGTTGAAGTTGGGGCAACGTCGCTCGCGTCGCCCCGCCGCTGACTCGGCGGTTTTAACGGGGACCGGGAGAGTACCGGAGAGGAGGAGGAGGAGGAGGAGGAGGAGGAGGACCGGGGGCGGGTGGGGGGTGAGGGGGGGGGGGACGACATAAAGAGCATCCAGTGCTCCTCTGTCACCTCCGTCAAGTTAAACCCAACAACACGGAGCTCGCCCGGAAACAGATATTCAGCCTTCACCGTAAAAGCGCTCATTCTCGGGACGAGCTTGGTGAGTACACCGAGCCACACGCTGTAAAAACACACTTTAAATTAAATTATGTGTCATTGTGTTATGTCAAAAATGAGGATTCCTCACGAGGATGATCCTTCTTTTTCCGCTTTAAAAGCCCCTGTAGCCCGCAGAGTGCGGGTGTGTGTGTGTGTGTTTAAGTGGCGGTTTTATTTTGAAAATGGCCGCCGGCAGTGGCGCCTGCACTTCGCCGGGCTTCCCTCCGCCTCCACCTCTCAGAGAGCTCGCTCGGCTCGCAGGAGACAGCAGGATGCCACGGGGACCCCTCCGACACACGGCGTCCGCTTCACCGTCCCCCGGCGTCGCCGCCGTCGTCTCTCGGCCCCGGCGACTCTGATGGGCGTTTTTGCCCTCCTTGAACCGCCCTCGACGCTCGGATATTTTCGGCAACCGCGACATGAAGCGAATGAATGTGAGCAACAAGAAGTGTCCTGTTGTTGTGCCCGTCTCCGGCGGCACGCGTAGTCAGGTCCTCTCCGTGGATGCGGTGCCCCGCTGGTGTTTAGTTGTCTGTTTTCAGAGGATTTTTATTTAGTGTTCAGTAGTGGACTACCCAACTTTTTCCCCAACCCCTCGCTTTTTTTTTTTTTTTTTTTTTTGTTGTCTTTTTTTCTCCCGAGGTTTTCCGTCTTTGAAACAAAGCTTTCGGGATAGTCCAACTCCGGAAAACCCAGCGACTTGACATCTGCTCCCGGGCGGAATAACCACATTGTTAGCGGTTATTCGCCTTCTCCCGAGCATCTTCTCCGGGGTGGGAACACGACTGGTGCTCGCCTTGCTCGTCCATCCGAGTTTTGTGTCGTCTCGTTCTGTTTGTCTGTCTTGTCCCACAGTGGCATGAAAATTCATGAATGCGTCCAAGGACATGTATACAAATTACGCATGCACCATGACGGCAGTAGGCTGTGCGTAATATCCTATTATTATATCCCCCACCACATGAATGCAATGACAAAACACATTCAATCTCATTCCTGTGTTTGGAGAAGATTTTTTTGCAGATCCATCCTAACTTGATTGGTGTGTGTGTGTGTGTGTGTGTGCACAGCATGGGCGTTATGAGTATGGCAAGGCAGACTATTGTCACGCTTGAGCCTGGAGTAGAAAAAAATATGTATTTTTCTTAAAATCTTATAATTTTATGTGAGAAAAGACAACACCGATACCTCTTTAAAAGGTCTGTATTAAACATAATCACCAGTGGAGCATTTTGGACTAAATATTGAAGTGTTTTGCGAGTCCTGTGCATCTTTTTTTTTTTTCTTTTTTTTTTGTCCTCAGGATTAAGTCAGTGGCTGTAGACGTGTCCAAAGTTCGCGGCAAATTAAAGACGCTATTAGTTGCAGCTCCATGCCTTTGCCATAATCAGCGCCCCATGTGTGTGAATGGATCGGGGGGAATCTGCGCGCAAGCCTGCACGTCTGTCCATGTGCCCGCGTGTGCGCCCCTGGCCGCGCTAACGTGCCCCTTCTGTGCGTGTGTGTGTGTGTGTGTGTGCGTGTACGTGCGTGTGTACAGCCACGCTGGAAGTCGTCCCCCATGTGGCCGTCGGGAGCGGGGAACAGGCAGCCCTGCCCGCGGGAGTCTGCGCTGCGCAGGGCGGCCATCAGCGGCAACATCAGCGCCCTGCCGCCGCACAACGTGCCCACCGGCCGCAGCGTCCGGGTCTTCATCTGCTCCAACCCCGACGGTAAGAGACCCCCTCTTGTCTCCACTCTAACACGCTCCCCTCAAGTCTGCAAACCCCTCAAATTACTGTGTAGACTCTTCTTCTTCTTGAGGATGATCATGAAACAAATTGTTGCAATCACCTGCTAATGCTGTAAAAAAATGTACTCAGTTATTCTAAAGTATGCAGTTATTGGATCTGGATATGTGATCCAGTATTGATTGGGCCAGTTTTGAAGGAAAAGTCAGGGTTCTCATATTAAGGCGAAGTCTTTTTGCTATGAATTGAGCGGCGACATTTAAAGGTCCACTTAACCTACTGAAAAAGATCTTAAATTAGGTCACATTAGGCCATATGACAACTTGGCAAAAAACAAACTGGTGCAGGATTTGTTCCAATAACACAGTGATACAACGGATCGCTTTCGACACAGAGTGCATGGTGTGAGCAGAGTGCAAGACAGTTGGGTCGTGAGGGAGACACCCAGTTTCAGCTCTGTATTTGAATATGCCCTCTGGGCAAGGGGGTAAAAATAGGCTCGGTAAAACTGGAGTAAACAAGGCAAGGCAAGTAGAGTAGGCTATGAGAGAGAGAGAGAGAGAGAGAGAGAGAGAGAGAGAGAGGGCATGCCATGATTAAAAAGGGAGGTTGCTTTTGTCGATACATCACTGTCATTTGCTTGCCCTTACTGAGCAAATTTCTACGGACCAAAAAGAAAAAACAAAGAAGAATGAATTGACCTCCGTTTATTGCACCGTTATGTCCCGCAGTAGACGGTGAAAAGTCTGGCATTGTTAAGCCACCTGTAGCTGACTCAGTCATTCAGGCCATCTTGTCACAGCAAGAATGCAACGCTCCGATCGACGCGTGGATGGAAAAACGATGAGGGGGCTCTTCCAAGTAGTTCTTTTCACACCGTTGGCACAAATGGAAAGACACACATCTAAGCTGTGAAAAGAGCTAATTATGAACTGCTGTTTCCAGTGAGGTGAGGCGCTGGGATCCGGTGCCATATCTTAGTAATGAAGCCATAGAGGTGCTCTCGTACTTCAAACAGTAGCTCAGAAACGCTGCTGATTCCCCTACAAGTTCACCTTGAGCAAATCACATTGCAATATAATATTCTTTTCATTTGTTTTCTTATTGTCAGTAACAGAACAGAGTCAAACAGTTTGCAGAAAACCTTCCTACACAGTAGCAAATCTTTCCCTCTGGTTCAACATGCACATGAAAAAACACAGTTATTCAGAACTGTGACCCACGTCTGCCCTCAATCCTGCTGCAGAGCCTGTTCCTCCATGTTCACTAGAGGGGGCTATCCATGCACTTATTTAATAGCATTTACCTTACTGTACATATACTGTATAAGGTGATCAACTCAGACAAGCATTCAATAACATGGCCCAAATGGATAAAATTCTAATTTTGGTGGTACCCAGTCACAATAACAGAACAACTCCCTTTTTGCCATTTCCCTCCTGCATTTTGATTTAATTTAACTCCTACCCACTATAGGCATCCCACTGTGTGTATAGTAGAGTAGTGGAGTATTAGTCTATTTATGCTTACTGTCCAACATGTTGAGGAGACACTGAACAGGGCATTAATTAATCATTAATCTTGTGTGTACGCAATGAATGAGCAGTATGGATGTATAGGAGTTGCTGAAAGGCAATATCACCTGTGCTTTGACAAACTTCCCTTGATAACAGTTAACAAAATCTATGTCACACATAACAGTGTCATTCACTATTTGTAATACCGGACACTAGAATGGTGAACAATGCTATCCGCAGTGATAATCACACCATCACAGCAGTATAACTACACGTTTTTATTGTGTCTGTGTGGCTGGGGACCGCTCTGCTTTGATCTACAGTGCCAAGAGTTTTATGTGCTCCCTGGTTATAGCGTTGGCTCTGCTGAATATACTGACCCTAATGCCCTTAATCAAAAGCCACAGACAACCGCGATGCGCTCCCACTTCTGTATTCACCCTCACGGACCTCTGTTGTGTTCGTTTGTGTTGTCTGTAAAGGGGCATGACTCTTAATTTCAACAATAATTTTGAAAAAAGTACATTGTCTTCCTCAGAAGAAGAAGAAGTTCACTCCACAATGCCGTGATATAGAGTATATGAAGGAATTTTAAAGTGTCAGCCAAAATATAAGCCAAACAACTAATTTGAGTGGATTTACATCCTCCTTCCATGATGTTAATTAATCACTCAAGTTCTTGGCTCAGGTGGATGAGTGTGTGTGGGTGTGTGTGTGTGTGTGTGTGTGTGTGTGTGTGGCCACAGTCGATCAATTAAAAACCCCACTATTTGCTTTTGCCAGTAGCCAGACGGCTGCAACAAACCAGAGAAAGGCTTAACGTGATTTATTTTGGTGTGTTTGTGTGTACCGCTCAGTGCATTATGCAGCCTGTCTCATCTGTCAATATGTGTGTGTGTGTTCATGGAGATCCATATAAGCATATCAAGACAACTCCATTACCTTGCTGTAGTCACCTCAGGGGCTCTGGCATTGGCGGCGATAGGCAGCTATTTGTATGCGAGCTATGATTTAAGCTGTTTAAAGTTGATAAAAGCACAAGCCCTTAGGGATGTAATGCATAAAATCATCTCTCCCTCCAACGCACCATCATCAAGGTTTATAGTATGTCACTACAGGGACCACTAATTACATTACATTTCACCCCACACTTATTCCCATTGTTCTGATATACTCTGTTTATCTTTTTCAGTTTGTGTTGTTAATTTTTAGCTCAGACTTCCTTAAGTCAATGGTCTTTTCCTTTAAAAATATCTCTCTCTTCCTAATCATCCACTTTTTTTTTTTAATTGAGTCTGGTGAAAGAGAACAAAGGAAAGAGTGGGAGGCATGGCATGGAGGACAGAGGGAGAGATGACAGGTGGAGAGACTGTGTCAAGGGTGGCTTTTGTTTAATAAATTGCTTCTCAGGGGCTGGTGAGTGCCAGATTTTTGGCTGAGCCCGGCCCCGTTCTGCGGCATTGTGAAGTTTATGATGCGGGCTAGCGAGCTTATTTCTCCCCCTCTTGCGTCGTCCTCAGCCTCCTTGCCTCCACTCTTCTCCTGAAGGGAGAGACGAAGCTGACTCTGACTAGTTTGGCAGCAGCTTTTACTGACCTCTCTCTGAGTTTTCCAGAGTGCTGTGGAGCAATTCTGCACCCGCAGGACATCGTTCTGACAAATTCAGCAGTTGCCCTCGCACATTCGTCTAACTCCCTGGGTGTTTGAGCCATTTTATGGAACACATTGTAAAAACATTTCAACAGGGAGTGATGGCGATGATAGCAGGCAGCCCGCTAGATACACCTGAGTCAAATTACATAGTGATTATCCACTTATAACCAACATAATTAACCTCAAGAAAAACTAGTGTGGTCTGCAAGTGGTTTATAAATAATGGGAATTTTATTTTATGTGCATTTCAAGGGCTCTGCTGAGGGAGAGTTTAGGGGCTTAATACTGATAATTGAGATTGAAAATGAACAAAATCTTACCAGTAACTTCCAATGAATGTTTCACTCAGTGTTTTTAGAATATAAATTCATTTTGGGAACTTCTCACTATTTTTGACTGCATTTAAAGTCACCATAATATACTGTGGTAAGGCTTCAAGTCTTGCCAAACACTGTCTCTTCACTGTATTCTTTAGTTTTGCACATTAAAATGTATATACACATCAAAGGTGTTAACCATATACGTCTGTTTCTCTTCTTTTGATTCCAGTTGTGCATGTTTATTCATGGACCCTGAGATGAAAAATTTATTTTTCCTTAATTTACAGATTCCATTACAAAATATAAATCGTAAAAAAGATAGATTGATGAATTTCACAAAACTGAGGAGTAGTTACTTCACTTCAGAAATCACATGAATATTTCACACATCTCCCACACTTTAATTCTCCTCAAAACATAATACAAATTAAATACTACTTAATTTCGCTAGATCACACTCTATCAAGGACATCAACAGAATTAAAATATCGTATGCAAAGATTTATCATCCTAAAAAGGAAAGTTTCCAAGATTAAAAAGTAATATTGGGGATTATAAAATAAAATATGATGATCTGACTACAGCAGTATAAAATAGATGCGATAAACAATTGAGGACTAAATTTCACTATAAAAACTCAAGAGAACATGCTAGTTTTGCATTTGATTACCCACCTATATCATGTTACGTTAATGTTACCAAAAAAAAGCAAAAACATTCAAGAACTCACCATCTACTTGTTTTTGTTACTACTATTTTTCATTTACATTTAATTAACGTAGTTGTTCTGCCGGCTTAATTTATAGCAGATGGTGGCAGTGGAACTTTGATGATTAAGTTACCCGACCAATTTTATAGTCATGGCAAAGCCAGCACTCTCTGCGAATCAGCGTGTCAAGCAAACAAACACTCAATCATCTTTTCAAAGTATTCAGTACAAATAAATAAATAAAGATAGTTCACAAGCCCCAAATCTCGAGTCCAAGTCAAGTCTCAAGTCACTGTGTGTGGGACTTAAGTGCGACAACACAGCAAACCTGAGCCTGATACAAGACCATTAAAAATATATTTTTTTCGTTTTATTATTTTATTTTGTATTTAACCACTCAGTTTGTATACACCCGCCTGCTGCAGGACGACCAAATCGGGCTGCAAGCCAGATATGGCTCGCTTGTTGGTACAATTTTTATTATGTGATGTTTTAACATGACATGACATGTTCCTTCCATCCATACCAAAATCTATACCGACGTGCCTGACCAAAGAGCTGACAGGAAATTAAAGACGCAACAGCTGAGTTCAGTGTTTTGATATTTTGACCTTTGATTAATATGTGTTGATACTTCTGTCATTGTCCAGCTCAAGCTACGGGAATACAACATAAACATCTAACATGTTTGATATAAATCATGGCTGATTGGAGCATCTGATTGGTCTGAGGTTCTGTCAGGAGGCAAGAGATGAATGAATCTTAAACTACAAGATAACATGTGGTGTCCATGGTTACTTACTATCTTTTAAACAGAGGAGAGTCTAAGTGATCTTGAGAATCAGTCATCGTAACTTACTATAATTGGGCTGTAAAATGTGTAGTATGTCATGAAATACTCACATTTATACCAGGAACAAAGACCCTTTAAAGCCCTACTAGTGGCTTTTGAGGCAACAGCTGCTAGCACAGATGTCACCCAATTTACTTGTTATAGTATATTTTTATGTTGGGTATACTAACACTTGTTATGCGTGCAACCACTGTTATGGTTATTTAATCAAACACGATTTAGGTTACTGGCAGAGGGATGGGGAAGTCCCTATCACGGTCACATCCAGTCCCGTATTACCATGTTCTACTGTACGTTGTTGGTTTACGTCGATGCTTAACATGAAATGCGGATGGTGGCACAATAACCTCCAGTGAATTTCCTTCATCCTGATTCAGTGGTATTCAGATTACCTGAAGGGTCTCCCTGTGCTCAGGAAATGCATGAACATCTGGCCTTTATGGATGGCTGATTTCCACAGCCACAATTTGCCTTTAGCATCTTCCAGGTCATTCAGTATCGATTTGCTCACTGACTGTGCATTTGCATCATTGCAGTTCAACTTCCGATCTGCATTTTAGAGTTTGTTTGGTACACTGAAAAACATGAACTTAAAGCTTTTGAGCAACCTGTGTATACTTATTTGCATTTTTTGTCTTCTGTGGTGTATCATCATGTGTTGTAGACATTAGACATTGTATTAGACATATATTATTAGACATTTATGCTTTATTGTGAAATATGCAATGGTGAGATGTTGCATTTGGCGAGACAAGTGAGAGAATAACATACTGAAGGTTGAATTTGAACTAGGGCTGCTCCAACTTTGTGTCAACCATACTGGATATTATTTTATATTTTAACATTGAAAATTACAAGCGCTTTGGTCTCTAAATGTGTTTTATGGGTAATTTCACCCAAATTAAAAAAAATGTTTCTTCTAATTAACTTTTAGTGTTATCTAACCACGTGCATAGTGTTTTTACTGTACACTATTGTACTATTGTACTCAGTTTTTGAGATTTCTGCCTCCACCCAAATACGATAAAGGTGAGAGGAATTTTTGTTTGTGCTGTTTCATTGATTATCCAAAGTAACAAAGACTGGAGTGTTTCTGGAGGCAGATATCTCAAAACCTGGTGAACCAACCCTTTAGGCATGTCAGATACAGACACACACTGTAGCATCCACGTCAATGTGGTAACCGCTGTGTCACAGCGTTGTTCTATTTGCTAAGACACTTGTCTTGTGGACTTCTATCTCTCTCTCACTCTCTCTTTTAATCAGATATATCTACGCAGTTGTGCATACCAAGTGCCTCTGGAGTGTCAGTTGGTGTAGCTTGATGAGAGCAGAGTGATTGCTTTCTCAGAGTCTTGTTGATGAGACTCGGAGAGGGCAGCTGTAGAGTGACCGCCGTCTAGACGAATGAAGGACCAGCTGAAGCAATGTCGATATAACTAACTTCATAGTGTTGCAAAGCTTTTGGTTGAGCTCTTTGACTTGTTACCCATAGATACTTTAGTATCTGCTGAGATGGTTTGTTGGTCTTCAAGTCATTTAGCAAGCAAACTTGCCAAACAATCCCTGTTTGCAGTTTGTCAGATGTGAAAATATGCTGGTTTTCTCTGCTTCTGTCAATGTAAACTGAAACCTTTTGGTTTAGGAGTGTTGGTTGGACAAAACAAGCAATATGAAAATGTTATCGTGGAGTCAGATGGGAATTTTCCACTATTTTCACCTATTAAGGACTAAATAATTAATGGGAAATTAAGTATTAAAGAGAAAAAGAGAAGGAAAAGAACCAAGAATATTCTCTTTCTATGTTCAATTGACAGCCCATGAGTTCCCTGAAGGATGAGGGAGGAAAAGAGAAAATAAAAGGAAGTGACAAAGTAAAAAGAGAGAGATGACAGGACATATCTGAAAGGAAGGATCGATTGGTCGGCACTATTGAAATATACAGATTGGAAATATTGGAGGGAGGGACACACACAGTGAGGAAAGGGGGCGAATGTAACATCCAGTCTTTGTTCCTTTGCATGTGGGTGTGTACACAACAGACACACACACACACACACACACACACACACATACGTCAGGCTGCCATAACTCATCATCATCCCACAAAAACAAAAAGAGAGAGAAGGAGGCTTCTTGCCGTTATCAGCACAATACAAACAACAACACAGTTTAGTCTTGTCAGGTCACATCGAGGATTGCACTTGTTTTTTCTACTTTTCAACACTTCCCCAAACACATAAACAGGTTTAATCTAAATTCCATTAACGCTGCTATCTTTGTGGTCATGATGTCACCCGTGCAACGTAAGATATTATGCATTTATTGTACTGTAATATATCTGTCACGGAACGAGATGAGAGCTCCACCGATGCAGCAACTGCCATTTATTTCATTTGCATACTATTACAGCCGTTTGGTTGTGATGTGACATTTTGCTCGGGTAGCTGTGGGCGGATACATGTACGGTCACAGCCCAAAGCCTTACTAAAGATAGATGAGAGAAAGATACGTCAGACTAAATTTGTGGCCTCTTCTACTCACGGTGCGTATGACACGGTTAGCGGCTGTCTGCGCGTCCGTCCACCATGTGCGTTCGCCGCGCGCGCATATGTGTGCATGTGCAAGACAGCTTCTCAGTGTGACCGAGGGCCTCTCTGTTGGGCATGTTCTGTTTTTAACAATCCATCCACACCCTTCAGAAAAAGAGAGGGAGAAAGAGACCGGGCCTGTCCAAATAAATTACAGTAACCATTTGGAAGACAGTGAAAAAGAGACGAGAGGAGGAAAGAAAGTGGGACACAACAACAAGCCGTGGGCACTCACTCTGTGACACTCTGACTGTCCAATATGATCACTGCCTTTGTAATGCTGGATAATCCCACATTCTTCTACACTGTGTGTCAGCACTGGGTCTTCTAGGTAATCATATTTTTGATGGGTGTAAAGGGGAGTTGCATATTTTAAAAATTATATACATGGATATGGTGCTGACATTAATACTGGCATGAATTTTATTAGTGGTGAAACCATTAGTTGATTAATCAATTAATCAAGCAACAAAAAATGTCTTATATTTTGATTATTGATTCATCGTTTCAGTCATTTGTCAAGCAAAAATGCCGAACATTTGCTGGTTGGTTGGTATGCTCATATGTAACGGTTCTTTGTCACATATGATAGTTAACAGAATATTTGGGGGTTTGTCAAACAAAACAAGCAATTTGTAGTCACCTGACTCATCGGGTTGATCAGAAGATTATTCAATAATGAAAATAATCATTCTTCACGGCCAGTTTGTTAAAATGAGGAAGCAAGTTTGTTTGCAGAAATGTGACCTGAGTAAATCCATCAAATTTGGTTTGTTTTTGTTCAGAAAAGCAGAAATTTGGAGAAAGTAATTTATGAATGACAAATTTTTTCGTCCCAATTACGTGATTATGATACACACTGTTGAATGAATATATAAAAAGGTCGAACTGTGGTACTTATTTCTGCTTTTAACCCTGACAAAGACCTACAAAAGGTCAAACTGCTTTCTAAAAGCAATAGTTCAACATTTTTGGAATACAATTATTCGCTACCTTTCAGAGAGCAACATTAAAATACCAGTACCACTCTCATGTCATGTGCGTTGAGTATGGAGGGCTTTAGAGGTGCTAGTAGGTGTATTTCTGAACTTTGGAGAGAGCCAGACAAGTTCTGCTTCCAGTCTTTAAAGTGGTATCTTCTCATCTAAAAGAAAGTGAATAAGCAGATTTCCCAAAACAGTTTCTTTCATTTTCCCCATTTCAACTGGACCAAGCATGTAAACAGGCTTTTACTGTTACACATTGCTTCTGCTTAAAGTTTGCCTTTTTGTGCGCCTAAGTTTAACGATCCACGTGCCCTCTTTCTTTTGTCTCCAGACACAGAGGCGGAGAGGAACGCACTGAAAGAGCACGTCTACCCGAAACTACGAGACTTCTGCAGAGAGAACTATGGGATTGAATTCCAGGTAACTGACTGCATTCCCTTTTTTTCCACATTTCGGTTTTGTCTGATTTATTTTCTTTCTGTCTTACCTTCCTCCTGCTCAAGGGGCCTGTAACTTCCAGAGCTGTAGTTTGCCAGTACTAACTGTTAAGTGTCTCCAATTCCACACTGTGGCTTACACAGCCGTCAGTGCCTGGAGGGGCCCCCAGAGCAGTGTGCAGAGGTCCCTGTCCCCTTAAGCGGACAGAAGGCCAGCAGAGATAAGGCTTCCATCGGGGAAGGCTGGCACAAATCTAGCGGTGGATAAGGCAGCATGATGCGAGGGCTTTCCCTTTGTTGTTGTCGGAGAATTGCCGCATTCTCCCTGTGGTGTCCACTGATCAAGATCATTTGCATTGCAAATCAGCATCAGTGTACACGGAAAGATTGCTATCAGAGATTTGTTTGTTTAACAAATCCAGGCGAGCCTTCGAGTCGGGGAGATTTCTGCCATAGATGGTTCCTGGAAGGATTTGAGGATATTTGTTGCCGATGAGGAGACTTGTGACCCCTGAATTGTTTTGTAAAGCTGTAGGCAGCAGGGTGTCTGCAACTAATTCGCATTTCATGCTAAGAATGTTTGGTTTCATGAACAGCTCCAAGCACAGAACATCCGAAAGTCTTAAAACAAGACTTAGTCTCCAGTCATTGACAGGGTTTGGTATTATTCAGAGCTTAGTGATTCTGAAATATGAATTATTTGTGTTCTTTTTTGTTTTTCAGTTAAAAGTCTGAATCAGAAAAAATGTTACTGGCAAGTACTGTGTTACTGTAAAAAACGTTACTGGCCAGTACTGTGTTACTGTACTTTTGTACTGGCCACTGTGTGGCTCACAAGTAAAAACTATACAGTCAAAACACACTAAGAGTATGGCTGCCCAGGAAATAGCAAAGTCCAAATATGTACGTATGTTAGAGTCCTAAAGTCAGTCATACTCAATCAAAAATACTGGGCTGACGACTCTTATAATGGTGGCCTGATAGGAGGACGGAGTTGTGGATCGTCCTGAGGAGGGTTATTTTATCTCTAAAAGGTAAAATAAAGAAAATCATAAATATTCTATTTCTTGCTGTACAAAGTTGAGTTAATCTGTTTACCTGAGTTTGATGCGCTAGCAGCAAAATCTGTACATTGTTGTACCACGCAGCATGTTGCTTTGTCATGTTAGACAAATTGCTTGCATTAAATATTTTTGTGCAATTATTACATTTCACTGTACCACTACTATCTTTGGGGAAGCTTAGTCACTCTTGTAAGTGTTAGCTCCAGTCCACCATATTGTAAACATCTGTTGACACATTTGCAACTAGTGATGTAGGGAACCCCAATCCAAACTTTGCTCCAAATTCGCAAAGTGAAATCAGACTGCATGACGAACGCCTGGTTCTTAGAAATGTGAATCTGGTTTATATTCAAAAGCTAATATTGATACCAAGTCTTGTTCATTGTTTAGTTCTTTTTTTCAGTTGTTGTTTAGCAAATCTATGATGAAATGGTTTTGTGAACAGAAAAGCCAGTTACTGAATGGGATGAATCGGTTACCATTCAGTGTATAGCTCCAAAGGATTGTACATGCCCACCATCGGCAGACTCTCCACAGACTTGATGCCCAAATGAACCACAGTGTTTTATTACAAGCACGTTATATCGTATGTTTTGCACCTACAGCCAGTTGATTTACTTTGCATGAATTAACATATATTACTACTATTACAAGCATCAATTATATAAAGTCAAAGGGTTGGAGATGCTGTACCCACACAGAAAGATAAATGACAAACATTCCTGAATCTCTCAAATGCCTGTGTGTGATAGTGAAATGCAAGATAATGCAAGAGAAGCTTGGCAGAGACGTTTTGGCTCCGGTATCCGTGGCCACGTGTCTGTCTGGTGATTCAGCTCGCTGTGATGAAGCGTGAGCTGAAATGATTATGCAGAAGGCCTGGGAGTTAATACTATGACTCACTTACTCCGCTCTCTGCTCCCCCCCCCCCCCCATCTTTATCCGAACCCCCGCAATGTGAGATTTGGCACCTTGGCTAAAACCACAATTTACTTGAGCTCGATAATGACTTGCACTAGTATGTGTGAGTTAACGTTTCGGTTGTGAATCGTTTTACGTGTGAAATCATATACGATTTATACGAACGGTATCTTGTAGCCTGAGTAGATCCTTTTTCTAGTTGCATTCATTTCTTGCTTTGATTTGTAATTTATGTGCGATCCCGCCTCCCCTTTCACACACACACGCGCGCCGTCTCTCACACACATCCGCTGGCACACACTGACACACATATGCCAAGCTGATGAAACCCAATTCTCCCCGGTCCCTCATCACTTGACTCAGTTTCCATCCAGAAAGTTCCCTTAAGAGGATGGAGAGGGATCGCAGGAGACGGAGAGAGGGATGGAGGGAGGAAGATGGCACGGAAATCCAGCCCAGGGGCCGAGGGTCGTGTCCTCATTCAGTCAGTGCACAGCAGCAGTGGGGGGGGATCAGGCTCCGGGATCCTTTTTTACAATTTTTACCCCCATGTGTCTGGTTCTCTCTCTCTCTCTCTCTCTCTCTCTCTCTCTCTCTCTCTCTCTCTCTCTCTCTCACTTTTTATAAATTACACAAAACAGACGCACATCAAGATGCAGCGTGGAAACGGAGGAGTGATGCCAAAGATACACAGAGGAACCGGGTCAGACAAGGTTTCTGCACGTCTGTAACCGCACTAGATTACCGCAGTGTGTGTGAGGTTTGGCTTGCTCTGATATCCAGTCTCCAACCATATGGTGTGATTGGTACAACACTGATCAGAGGTTTTTATGCTCATGGTTGAGTTTTTGTCAACTCAAATATATAGACTAATCCACCATCTGATTTATTTTTTGGGCTCTCCAGCGTTGTGGTGTCATCGTCGACCCAAATGCAGTTTGTTATCGCCCCATTATTTAAAAATTACATTTATTAAAACTTTGTACTAGTGCTCTTTTCGACCACAGCAGCTTGTTAATTGATGCCACGTTATGCTGCTCTCTCTCTCTTTTTTGGGTTAGTTTAGGTCGACCACATTTGGGATTGGGTCTAATTATCCTCTTGCCTGATATCAGACAGAATTGTCAACTCATTACACTCCATTGTCATCTTCAGTGTGACATTGCTTTCACTCTAACCGATTTCCCTGGGATAAGGGGATTTGATTCCCCAACCAATAGAGACCGACGTATCCACTTGAATGTAACAGCAGCTTGGGTCCATACCATTACCACGCCGGTGTACGCCTGTGGTGCGCCGGGTAGGTGGAGTCTGTACACCATTTGACATTTATCATAGCCGGCAGATATGCCGGATCTGCTGTTAAATTTCAGCGGTGAGAGCAGCGTTTACATCACCGCGACCACATGGTCCATAAAATCATACAAGTCAAGGGAGATTGATAGAACGCTGGTTTATTAGTGCTGCTGGCTGACAGATTTTACTCAATTTAAACAGTTTTCCTGGCCCCTCAACACCTTGACAACGGCGTTAGTCTTGATTGGCTGATCTAGTCCTTATTGGAACGGACATTTTTCAGCTGGAGAAACTGCTGTTTCATGTCACACGATGCCAGACCAGAAGCAGTCCACTCGGTGGAGTGAGATGCAGAGGTCTGGAGCCAGGCAATTATCCGCATATTTTTCAGTTAAAATTTAAATTAGGCCTAAACCTTAGCCCCCTTTACTTTTCAGAATTTGCCAGTTTATGATTATAAATTGACAAATTTATATATTTTATTTATTTATATATATATATATATATTTTTTTTTTGCATTGTAATCAAATGAAATACATATGCATTTTTTTGTGTTAATGTTACTGTTGTTGTTGTGGCAGTTTGTCTTTCATGTGTCGTCTGCTGTGACCTGCATGACGTATGTCTCTTTTGTTACTTGTCTCTGTACATTGGGTACCAAACTGGTTTCCCCTCTGGGGATTAATAAAGTTTTTTGCAGTCAAGACACATAACTATGAACATAGTTTGTGTAGATGGGGCATGTTTTTGTTGGAGCGCCTCAGTCCAGTTTGTATTGTGGTACACATGCTGGATTGTCAGTTCCTCATCCAGTTCAGCTTTGAAATCCCAGTTTCCATTATCTTAAACCATTTTGCATTTCTTCGACTCATAAATCATCTTGTTACAATACAACCACTTCCTCCCACATGCAGGAGATAAACTAAATCTCGGGGTACTGGAAGCAGCTCTGTTAATAATGCGGTCGGACCTCTCTATGGTTGCCAAATTCATTGGCCATCACAAACACACACATACACACACACACTCAGTGCAATTATAATGAAAGTTTCCTGGCCATGGCTGTGAGATTCTGTTCAACGGCTGTCACTCAGACGTCTTTTACAACTCACAACACAAGCAGCAAGATGCGAGTCGAGATGGGGGTGAGACGACATTTCACGATGATTTAAAAAAAGCCTATTCATGAAGTTTATAATGCTTGCACTTTTAAAGAGGGGGACACGCCTGTCAATTTGGCTTAGTCAAAAAAAAGGATGCAGTGCTTTTAGAATATGTCATCCACTTAAAAATGTAAAAGCCTATCATTAATTTTATAGCTGTGTTGGGTGAAAATGTAAGTTGAACGTTTTCTTCTGCTATTTATCTTTAAGTGACTTCTTCTCAAAAGCTCCTGAATAGTTTTTACTAAAAACACCAATTAACCATCTGATATTTAATCTCTTTCTCCATTTTATTGTAAGTATTGTAAGTTTAACTATAGATTCTGTAATGTTTTCAGACTCTGCTATGTTCAGATATTTCTGAGATGGAGAAACAGTTCAAAGTCTTCCATCTGTTTACCTGGCTGCAATATTTTTAATTTTGTGTCTCTTATTCTTCACTCCGTCTGTTTCTTTCACTCTTTGGCAGCAGGCCACCATCTCCATTGACTGTCCTGCTCTGAGACTGTAGTTTTCTCTATTCATTCTCTACAGAAACATATCAACATGCCAACTGCCGCCACAGGAATGATACTGACAGTCAGAAAAAATAATCAAAAATCAAATATGAACTACTTCTTAGGTTTCAGTTACACTGTATTTGTATAATCCATTGGAGAACTATTAAATTACAAATAATTAAAAAATGTGATTTTAATGCAGAAAATGCAGAAATGTTTTTTTCAAGTAGCATCTAGTTACGCCTACACTTTCCCACCCACACTTTTAGCCTTGAGCGGGCTTAGCTCACTTCAGCCTTCTCTTACCCCGTGGCCAGTCTGACTAAGAGACACTTGGATGCACTGTGGTCTGCAGTTAAATCTGCCTGAAACAGAGTGATGTTAAATGTTATACTGCAGAAAATGTTCCTCTGATTTAAGAAATGAATGGACTCCCGGCGTGCCTGAAGTGTGTTTACACCATTACAGTTAACTTGTAAAGTATATGCTTTCAGGTTTGTGCTTGGTTAAAATGCAAAACAGCCTGTATGCCTCAGGATATTCCGTTTCTAAAACACTTGAAATTGATTGGAAAATGCATATATAACAGTTTTTGGTGGCTGTAGAAATGTTCAGATTAATTTGGCCATAGAGAAGCTGAGAGATGAGAATATGTAGAAGAAGCTGTGTTGCACTTTGACTCTACTCATATTATACCCTGGCTCCCAGGAATTTTAAGAGACAATTTCAAGTCTGGCAGGTATCCTGACTGCACAATCAAAGCATAAAGACTGTCGCACAGGGAATATTATGAGCAAAACTGGTCAACAATTGGATTTGAAGTCTTTTCTTTAACTCTCTGTACATTATTATGGTTGAGGTCAGTTCTTTGATCCACCTCGGCAAGTTTTAGGAATGTTTGCAATTTGCAACCAAAAACAAGCTGAATTATTCTCGATCACTGAAGTGTGCACCACCTGGCCAGCAAAAATTGATGCTTTGTTTACTACTGCGCAACACACCCACATTGGTCAACAGTGTCCTGATTAGTTTTTCCTTGCGGGTTTACTTATTGGTTTGAGGGGCTTCCAAGTTGTCTCTGCTCCCATTTAGCTGTCAAGCACCTCCATCTGGCGTGGATACCATTAAACAAACAAACCTCAGCGCACATTAAAAATGTTGGTCCCAAAGCTGTTTTTACAGCCTCTAAAAAACAGAACATATTTGCTTTTATGTTAGGGCACTGACAGCCGTAGAGTTACTATCCAGAATCTTCTGCCATGATGTAGCCTAGATGTATCTCTCTGGGCAGTTGTACTACAGGCCTCCTCTGCTGGTGCCTCAATATAGTCATCACAAGTCATGTGATCTCATTACCTCATGTCTTTGACTTGCTCTTAACCTGAACTTGCCATGGTTGAGCTGCAACCTCTGAAACACTGTGCCGTTATTAGCCCAGCGCGTCAGAGCATTTTTTCCTCGAAGGCATGCATGTGAAATTTCCTCTCAGCATTTATTATTGACAACCTGATTCAACAATAGTTGATGCACGAAGTGGAATTGAACCTCTTTTCATAACAGGCAGACTTTTGCAGTAAGTAAAGTAAAACAGCATTAAGAGATCTAACATTAAAGTCTAAACCCCTGCTTAGCCTCCTGTCATGTGATCTGTCTGTTACTGTTTTTTCAAACTCAGTTTTTTGCCTGTTTCACTGCAAACATTTCATATTTGGCCATGGATTTGCTGCTAAAACCTGCACTATCCTCGAGC
The DNA here is from genome assembly GCA_031216445.1 of Lateolabrax maculatus. Taxonomy (NCBI): domain Eukaryota; kingdom Metazoa; phylum Chordata; class Actinopteri; order Acropomatiformes; family Lateolabracidae; genus Lateolabrax; species Lateolabrax maculatus. The sequence goes on from CM062207.1 coordinate 8,154,407, forward strand.
ACCAAGAAAGTTGTATTCATCAAACATTCTTAGAGATTTACTACATGTTCTTGATAAAATTGCCTGCAGTATAGAGCTTAAGATATATTTATGTTGGCACCATATCTATTTTTACTGTTGTTTTTTGCCTTAGAGACTTTCTGTTGGTGGGGTTTTTCCGCCCTTTTCCCGGCCTGATTTCATGCCCTTTCTTCCTGGGCATCTTGGGCATAATCCCAAAGTCTAATAGTGTAACATTCAATAAATAAAAAAGGCTTCTCCTGCACTTGACCCGCCATGGGCGAATGCCTTCCAAGGGCATTTGAAAGCCGCTTAGCGGAAGCTGCTTCGACTCTTACGTAAGCGACGGCACCCCCACTACCATAGTTTAGGGGAAGAGAGAGAAAGAGTGTGGGAGAGGGAAAGTAATCAGAGAGAGAAACAGCAAAGACGAAGGAGAAGTTGGCATGAAAGAAAAGGGGGGGGGGGGGGGGGGGGGAGTGAAAATACACAAGGAAACTGGGAAACAGCTCCAGCCAAAGCCGGTCCCACTGGAGTCTAACTGTGCCTCCTGCATTAAAACCCCCTTAATGAATCCCCCCGTCCAAATACTGTCTCTCTTAACTTCCTTTATGTGTCCCTGCCTATGTTGAAAAAAAGCTTTATTCTTCATCCATCTCCCCATTCGTCCATACTCCAGTGAAGCGCGGCAGGTGATGGGGCAAATTTAATCAGTATATCCTCCCCCCACACATGCAGAGAGCGAATAGATATGACTAATGTCTTCATTTAGCTTTTAATTACCATGCATCCTCCCAATCACCCGCTGAAACCCAGTAGAAACCTATCGTAATCGGGGGCGCTCATCTCACTTCATTCCCCCTCCCTCCGGTCCTTGTCAACACAGAGCTGATTGCGGTCTCCCACACATGTGCGTTGGAAGTTGGAAGTAGATTAGTGACACTGATACACTGTGACTGATGTGCAAAGCAATGCTTTCCACAACAGGCCAACAAGAGGGATGCTCTTCATGTGTGTGTGAGTGGGTTTTTTAGTAAAGTAGTGGTGCGGAAACAAATTTGTAATTGTACCCAGTCAGCCCTGTTCTTTTTTTTTTTTTATCCCACATCCTCTGTTGTATCATTTATCTCTCTGTTGGTGGTACTGCTGAAACCCAAAATAAATGCATAGCTTTGTTTTAAGGCTTTACAAGACAAGAAGGTTAAGATCTGATATTTGGTAAAATCATCAGGCCATCCGCCACTCTGACAGGTAGGGAAAACACAAAAAACAACACACTGACTTACAGTAATCTTGATAAAATTATTGACAGTATGTGACTTCTTAAAATGTATATATATATAGTTCATATTTTGATCCATAAATTATGATTAAACTTGCAAATGGAACATTATCTGTTGATAGTGTGGGGTGAAAGGGAGCACGGCTGAGGAGTCAGAGGAGCAATTCATGTAATTGTAGTCATGTTATGGACATCAAATTCCGACTTCTACAATGAATTTACCATGCATGTAATTATTTTTGTGTGAATATATTGAAGAACATTCTTAACATTAAATTATGTCTAAATAATCTAAATGTTATTCCGTCATTTAGCGCAAGATTTCAAAAGTGGCAGACAAAAAAAAAAAACTTGCCTGCCATATTGGCAAGTTTTTTTTGAAAAGTTTCACTTCAGTGTTTGTTACCCACTGGAATAATTGATAATGAAAATATTTGTTAGTTGCAGCTGTAGGCTGTGGAAGAAATATATAGGTAGCTGAGAGCTGCCTCCTTCCACAGTAACACAACTGCTCACAGGTGCACAAAGACAATCGAGCAGATGAGCCGAGGTGTAGCTCCAGCCCTTCTGCTGCTCCTGTCAGTAATGGGAGAAGAGAATATCTCCCAGGCTGTCAAAGTAAAGTCCCACACTTTCAGTGCCGAGCGGTTATACAGGGCTGCCAGTCACTGCTGTTCTCTGCCACACTGCGGATGTGTCAGTCATTGTGCCAGGCTAAACTCATTTGAGCTCGCTAGTGTGGTGAGCAGCAGAGCATGACGGAAGACAGCAGCCCTCGCTGCTGAATCACTTTGGCTTCACCTCATCCCCCTGCCCTGCCTTCTACTTTTTGCTCCTCCAACACTGCCATCGGGGAGGCAGACCAGCAGAATCGATAGCCACGAGAGACACAAGAAGAAGCGAAAATGCGATTTTGCATTTTGTGGCCTGAAACTTGAGCCTCCAAGCAGCAAAGGCTATCAGGGATAATATCATATTATAAGTCAAATGTCAGGCCCCAGCCAGGAGGCTAAAGACAATCAGAGACTCAGGAAGCTGCCGGTAGGAGGGCTTGTTTTCCTCTTCGAAAAGCCCCAGCCAGCAGCAGCGTGGAGTGGGCCACACACACATTTACAAGCGTTTCCTCGCCCCTCTTCTCCGGTGGGAGATTCCCCTGTGGCGTGATTACAGTTGGAATTGTCTGAACTGCCAAAACTGCCACGAATGTGTTGAGGGAGACCCCCTCTGTGGCGTGTGTGTGTGTGTGTGTGTGTGTGTGTGTGTGTGTGTGTGTGTGTGTGCTCAGTCACTCCTCTCTGCTGGTCTCTAATGCTTAGAGTGGTGTAGTGGTTTTCAGTGACAGAACAGGTGTGTGTGTGTGTGTGTGTAAGTCAGTGTTTAAAACAGCAATGGCGTTGGTTCAACTGAGATTTTAGAGTGTAAGTCTACTGATCCTCATTTGAGCTGTTTCGCTTTTGTTGATTATACTTTGTTCCTTTTGTAAAACCCAAAACTTGGCATTGTTTTTCCTCAAATTCCCTTAAATACACTACTGCTTAAATCTTTTTTTTTTTCTCAACTAAGTTCATTACATTTCAGTGTGTGCGTGGAAACCAAACTGTATTTGGTTGTAATGAAACAACAATATGTTTGCAATTTTTGCAATAAATGTAAAAACAGGCTGTTTTGCAGGGGCTGAAAATGAATGTTAAAGTGCTCTCCTGCAACAGCAAGTGTATAACCTTGTCTTTTAAAAGGAAAATCTTATCATTTACTTTCGTGAGTTGAGAAAGTCAAGATGCTATTTCTACTTTTCTTTAGTAGAAGTAGAAAGATAAAAATCACAAAGGAAAAGAAAACCTGAGAAAAAGATTCCACAAAAATGTGTATTCGTGCTTTGATTAAAACACAGTAACATGACTGGTCTGTTTGTATGTTTTCAGGTGGTGGACCTGTACTGGGGCGTGGACCCAGAGGAGTGGGACAGTCCAGAGCTGCAGCGGCTCAGAATGAAGCTCCTGGAGGAATGTCTAAAGACCTCAGCGGGACCATGTTTTGTTGTAAGTATAACACAGCACACAGGTTACAGTCACAGTTTGACATGTAATGGATTTTATGAGTCTATTCGGATGTTATCTAAGTTCACATCGCTGTGTGTCCACACTTTACATAATAAGTAGAACATCTGTTAAATCAGTGTCTACTCCAGTTTTTCCCACCATCCCTCTCTATCTCATTACATGGCTCTGATATGGCATTAGGCTGGATTGTTCCCAGGCTCTTTGCTTTTGAAGATCTACTAGCAGTGTGAAACTTAACTAATAAGAGTGAAATCAATTTTTTCTTGCAGACCTGTCTTTCTACGGGTCGTTGGATGGTCACATTTGAAAAAATGACACTGAAACGACAGAAGTTACAGTAGCTTTTGAAGCCCTTTCGTCGCAGCCTTTGTATGCAGGACGCGTGTGTCCAAGCAATGTGTGTTTGTCTATTCTGTTTTACAGTGGATGCATATATGATGTAGAGTCCTATGTTGAGTTTTACGGTTTTTAAGTTAATGAAATTTTCACTCTGAACAAACAAACAGTAGATGCTAAGTCATCTTTGCTGCAGTCCAAACGAGGAGAAAGTATCAGAAAGTATCTCGGGCAAGCATACTGGAAATACTGAAAATCCATGCCAAGCTAAAATTACACTTGTATGAAGGAGTTATGTGAGGACCTCTGCAAGGAGAGAGAGAGACAGAGAGAGAGAGAGAGAGAGTGGCATGAGGCGTAATTAAGGTTGACATTTCAGTGATCTTTTTTAGATATTCTTAGGCCACAAAAAAAAAGAAAATAGTCAGGCACAAGGAAAAGGATGAAGAGAGGAAGATGACTGGAAGAGAAATTGATGGTGAATTATTCAGATGGAACAGATCCGTTTCTAGAGGTTGAAATTGAGGTGAGAGATCGCAGGGAGAGGTAATGCATTATGGGTAGGACAGGGACCCTGGTCTCCGGAGAGCATAATCTCCTCCCCCAGACTGAGTTTTGTATTTTCTTCTTCTGCCACCCTGCATGCACTGCTTCCTCCTGCCTTTCTCATTCTCAAGTAGCTGTTATTTTTACTTTCTCACAAAAACAAGCACACAAACACACGTTTCACTGCAAAACTGCATCTTAATGATTCCTTCTAGTTTATTTCCAAAGGAGTGACACTCCTCACATCAGGCCAGTGTCACTAACGTTCTTCTAACAGGTAACCTTCAGAGCAACAGAGTTCAGTAGCCAGCAAAGCTATTACATAACTCACAGGCAGAGCTGCAGAAAAGTAATAAAACATTGAATTGCCAAGCACACAAAACACACAACTGAACAGAGCCAAAACATCAGCTCACATATGTTACACAAGCAGGGAAATGCTGCAACCTACCTTGGTGAAGTAAGAATAATGAAGAATGAAGAAATGGCTTCTCTTTCCCAGAGCGGATATAACAAATAGCTAAACAACAAGAGTCAGGGATCACCAGTAGCAGCATTGGTATTGTGGCACAAACACAGTTCTTTTCTTTAAAAGATGCCTTAAAGCCACATAATCAAAGTGATAACATACAGGCTTCCTTATGAAATGCTATATGAGCAGCAGCAGCAGCAAGTGTTGCCAAGTGATCAGTGTGGTAGCACCTCAAAAAAGTAGGCAGGGCACTGACAGCTTGAATAGACCGCCCTCTTCCAAAGGGTGCGTTTGATGTATGTTGCAGCAGCTACAGGATGTCAGGTGAGACAGTTTGCAGTCTATAAAAATACAAATTTTCATTTATTCTTAAGAGGAATATTTCTTGCCACATCTTCTCTCCATCTACTTTACTGGATGTCCACACTCTTTCTTTCCCAGTGTGCTTTAATATTGAGGCAATATAGATTTTTTCTTACAAATATTGCCTCAGTACTTTGGTATTGACCCCTGCACTCTGAATCCAGGAGTTTAAGATGTGTGTGCTGATAACATTCGTGTTTTTATTTGTGCTAAAGTTTTAGACTTTCTCATGAAATCTGATGTCACGGCCTATAAAGCCCATTGAGACAGTGAATGCGATATTTGGCTGTACAATGTAAGCTCAATCAGACTAAACTGGACTGAAATGACCAGATCTGAGTTTAAAAGAAGCGATACGCTCTCCCCTTTGTGCTGCTGGCTTGATGTTTGGTGTGCTCTTGTACATGCTGCACTGATTTCATTCATTGCCATCGGCCTTGCCGCCCTCTGTCTCTGCTGCAATTTCACCATCTTAACCCCGACTGACCCCAAGCAATACCACACAACACACTGAGGGAAAGTAGGCACACATAAACTCAGGTATGCACACACACACACACACACACACACACACACACACACACACAGCTCTTTGTTCTTTCTCCCTCTATTCCCCCTTTCTTACTCTCTCCTGCTTTCAAACACACCAACACGGGCACAAACAGAGCATCTTGACCCGAGGCATTTTCATTGAGAATCAGTTGGGGTGTACTCTAACACTGGGTTATACAGACTTTTTACACCTCTCTACACACCCACACACTCAAGAGATACACACACACACCCACGCATATATAGCACACATCCTCCCCATCTGGCTGGTTAAATGTTTAATGGCGTATTCCCGGTGGTGAATGAAGGTTTTTTTGAAGAGGACCCCACAATAGCTCCACAGAATTAAGTCCCATTCAGACTTGTCAGAGCCAGCTGCCGTAGTCCCTGCAGCCGGGCTCTCCGTCACCGCCACACAGGACCGGCCGGCCCCGTTTGCAGGACTGGGGAGCTCCGAGCGTCAGTGGCGGCGGGTCCTTTGATCAGGGACTTGGATCCTCGTTTATGACAGTTCTGGGTTGTCTGGGCCATCTCTGGAGTACCGTTGTTTATTTTTACAGGGTGGTAGACCTAGATATATATGTGAGGACGGGGAAAATGTCAGCAGAATTTAGGGTCTTGTTTCTGCAACAACATACAGTAGGTTTCAACAGGCAAATCTGTTGTTGGCTTCCAGTTCATTTTGCTAGTTTTCATTTCATTTCTGCACACCATTATCACCACCTTCACTCGCTTAGGAGCCCACTTGAAAGACTGCCGCCCAAATGTCACCCCCAGCTAACACACACTCACACTTACACACACGACAGTAAGAGGACACTTCAAAGAGAAGCTGATCTGGGGGTCTGCAGCCCACATCAACTGTGACAGGGCCCAGTGCATGGATCAGAGGGGGGGAAAGGCATGAACACAAGAAGGGTTGAAGACAGAAGATCTCTGAAAAGTAAAATTACATCTACATTACTGATGTAAAAGAAAACAGAGGAGGTGACATATGTTTCCATTGCAGAAGAGCGGACAGATAAAGAGATGGGAGGACGACGGGAGCTTTAAGTGGGAAAAACAGGATCCATAGAAACACTACAGAGGAAACAGAGAAGCAGGATTGACATGCGTAGTGTAGGTGTGTTTCTTGCTGCCACAAAGGATCTATGTAACAACTGGAAACCTCTGAATACTCCGTAGGGCACATACATCTCTCCTCATTCACCTCCACAAATCATTCTGTGCTGCGCTGTACTCCAGAATCAAAATAATATAATTAAATATCTTCATCTCTCCTTTATGTAGTTCTGGAAAAATGGTTCTTAAGTGAAATCACAACTATGAAAACAACACCGTTCTTTTCATTTAGTCGGTTGTGTGGCCGGATTTAGAGTTGTCTTAGTTCATAAGAAAGAGACTGAGTTATATAACCAGGTTTTTATTGGATATGTCAGTCTTTCTTTATGAGTAAGAATCAATTGCAGCGAGTGTTTTTCAAAGGCCATGGCTGAACACAAGACAGGTGGCAGTGGAGGGTTGTTAAACACACACACAAATAGACACACACACCACACCACACCTGGGTGAAGGGGGCTTTTCTCTAACCTGTCGATGCAATAAAGCCGGTTTCCATGGCGATAGCAGGGGTTGGCATGGTGATGGTGTCATTGACCCGGAGATTAAGCATGACAATGAGCTATGTCTGCTTTTTTTTTCTTCTTCTTCTTTACTTTCCTCTCTTCTGCTCTCCAACAGTCTCAAATTCCCTCAAGTAGAAAACACTAAAACTTGATGAATGCCTCAAGGTCGCGTATCGGCAAACAGTATGCAGCCGCTCATCCAGTTCATCTGCTTTTTTCCCCCCTACTTGCCTGGCTGTAGCAGGGCTACTGCATGTAAGAGGATAGTTGAGGATACTGTAGCTCTTATTTTCTCTCTGCTTCTCCTCCATTCAGTTAACATGATGTAACTGCTAATGTGATAGCCCAGAGTGGCTGGTTTACCTCTCAGCTCCAGTGGAAGTTGACACAAATAATCAGTGCTTAGAATCCAGCAAAGGAAACCTGCAAGAACTGAATGAAACAATTACTTATTTGATGGTGGAATTCGTGTCTGTATTCTCTTGCAAAGATTGCTCTAATTCAAACCTTGTACTTTGGCCGGTCTGAAGCTGTTCTGCGAATCCATTACATATAGTAATTCAGCAAGATTTAATAAAATAGAGTGTTGGAACTGGAGACTAAATCCACTTGATTTTCAAGTGTGCTGTTGATGGACATTACTGTCCCACAATAAAATGCATAAAGAAAATAGAAAAACTACACATGGCTGCAAAATAAGAGACAGCTACTGGAAGATCTTTTGAAACAGGAAATTAATTATCTATATTATTCTTTTCCTCAATAAGTCCCCACCAGCATTGTGTTAGTCCATCTCTCAACATTTAATACTTTTCTGACTTCCCTACAGCCCTTTTGCTCCAATCCCATTTGTTCCTATTGAATATATAAAGTCTTTAAAAACAGGCCACAAAATAAGGAGTTTCATTTTTATAAAAGGTTCATTAATTTCGTAAAACAGCTGGGTACTGTAGTTTTTAGAAAACATTACTCAAACATATGTAAATAGGAGTCATTTTTAGGGACTAGTTTCAGTAGTGCCAGTAGTATTTACAGCAATAAGACGGTGTATGTGGGATTGACTCAAAATAAACTACAGTGCCCGTGTTAATTATAACATGTCACCCAGTGCAACAGCATGACTCATTGATGCGCTTTTTAATAGTTTTTGGACAAGAATATATATATATGATACAGAGGAATAAGCTACAGTATATCAGGCTTTGGTGACATCAATAATACTTGTCAGGATCAATACACTGTTGGGTTTGGTCTAATTTGCTGACAATAAGAAATATATAGAAAATCACCAGCCTTTTTCTTTAATTAGCAGCGCACATATTGTTTCGTGTTATAATTAGAGCAAACCGTATACTATCAGTATGTAGTATGAAAGTGTTAAACGCTGCTCTGTGAGTGAGTGTACATGTCACTGAAAATTAAATATTTCTCTGATCAGATCATCTGTTTTGTTTTAGAGCCAGTTTTCCCTCTGCAGTGCCAAAGCTGATGCAGCAAATATCAGAACAGTTGACTGTTGTGTTTCATTGATTGATTGACGGCATGAGTGATTGATTTGTTGATTCATACTGGAGCTGTGTACAATATCTTAGTCGCCTCTCCCAACTGGCTCATCAGATAAAGTGCACTTAGCCAGAGTATAAAAGCCCTTCCAAGGATGAAAATCCAGAGGAGGGAGGGAGGGAGGCAGAGGAGTGCAGCTGAAACTGGAATTGCATTTGGCTCCGATGTGCTTTGCTATTGTCACTTCAGCCACCTGTGTTTCTTGCACCTGTGGCTGCTAAATTGTAATAAGAACTACCACAATCCAATGGTCCACTCTCAAAAGAGAGACGCACACATACTGTACATGCACACACACGTGGACACACACACACACAGGAGTGAAGTTTTAGCTTGTCAGCTGCCATGCTGTAATCCACTTTAGATGGCCTCATTCCAAGCCTGCTCTCTGGCTAAGACAGCGGTGTTAAAACCACCCGGCAAATATTTTGACATTTTTTTGCAGCTTGGCCCTGGTAAGTTGAGCGGGTGACAGAGGTGACAGTGGATTACACGCAAGGCTGGAGTGGTGTGACTGTGTGTGTGTGTGCTGATGTCTTTGTGCATGTGAACACCTGATTTTGTCATTTTGAAAGGAAACACCAGTTGGTTTTATCCTAATCTCCACATCTCCCCCCCCCCCCACACACACACACACAGCCGGTCACACACTCCATTCATCCGGCTATATCACCGCAAGGCAAGCTGACAGAGACTTTGTCAGCAACTTGGAGAGTGAGAGTCTCTTTGCTCGCCTCTCTCTCTCTCTCACACACACTATAAGTCTCTCTCTCAGCATTACTGTAGTCTAGCCCAGTGCCTCCATCACTGCAGCACTGTGAGTCATAGAAGGCCATCTAAAGAGGGTGGATGAGGTGACCTGCAGTGCAATCCCGTGGTTTGAGAATCTGTCCCGTCCTTAGAAAATCTACAGTGTCTCTTGTTCGCAGGCTGTTGTAGCTCAAACAGGTAGATTTTATATTTCATTAAAAATGGCAGCATCAGAGTGCTCAGTGCTAAAACTGATTAACTCATGGCACTGTACTATGCATTAAATAAATAAGCTTACTACCAACAATAGTATCTTAACCCGGTGTTACTTCCAAGAATCACAACTAAAGTTAGTGAGCAGCCTGCCCTAGTTATCTATTAAACTCTTTATTTTGGCAGGAAGAGAGCACAGAGAGTTACACACAACAGGGAATCTTTTTCCTTTCTTTCTCTATTGGTTCTCTGCACTATTTTATAATTAGGCTCCTTGCTTTATTGGATGTATTTGAATATTCCAGTCACAAGAGGGTTCACTCATTACCCAGCATCATTTTCTTTTTAACCCTCTTGTTTTATTGCAAATACTTTAATATTCAGGGTATTTTTTTTTATCTTTTCTACAGTTGTTTTTGGCCCTTTGGTGGAGGATACATAGATTTAATCCACTGTTTCACTGGATAAGTGGGTCAGCTAAATGTTTACGTAATGCAAATGATGGGTTTGGATCCAAAATGCAATACCCAACCCTGAAAATGACACCTCCTCCTCCAAAACAACTGATGCCGCACATGGAAACTATCCTCTATATCCAAAAGAAGCTGCGAAATGAACCTTTGGTACCTCATTTGTGCAACCAAAACTGCACAAATGTAAATTAATCTACCAGTGGGTTTTGAGTGTAGGCTGTTCCTTCAGACCATGCCACATGCCATCATCTGATTCTGCTTGTTCTCTGCATCTGTTCCCACTGCGAATGCCAAGGGAATGAGGAGTCCAACATGGAATGGCTTTGAAGCGTCATTGCCGTGAGCGCACCAACATAGTTTTCCTGCTCATCGAAGCTTACAGTCATTTGGCTTGTCCCTCACTCGCTCTGCGTCTTCGCCCTGAGGCTTTAACTGCATGTGAATTACGACACATGGAGTAAAGATCAGCTGGTCATGGAGTGGAGGGTTTCCAGTGATTTTTTTTTTTTTTCGCTCCCATTGTCCTCTAATGTGACTGATAGAGCACATCAAGGAGGGTGCCAGGAAATGATCATTTCCGACGGTATTGAATCGGCTGCCACTCAAAAGCATCTGCATAGATGCCGAGGGGAAAATCGGAGCCTCATTGGAGCTCAGAGTAGATATGCCATGTGGAGTGGGAGATAATAGTGGGATGAAAAGGCCGCTATTTAATTTGATGATGCCTAATTATGCAGCTACTGTTTTGAGTGTTCTGGTTTCTGACTAGAAAGATGGTAGAGAGCGATTGTCGGTTTTGGCTTTGGTGTTGATGATGATGATAGTGATGGCAGGGCTAGTGATGATAATAACATTAACGTATACAACTTAAATAAAATTTCACAGTGTTAAATTCTTTTCTCAAAAATCTACATATGTCCCTTTAATTAATCCATTCATTTCCTTTCATTTCAAACAGTCCCATCTGTTCTACACATAAAGAAAATCTGTTCATTTTCTTAATACTACTGATTACTGAGCATTAGGAAATTTGGCCAAGGCTGTGTGTTTTACACAACAGTGTGTAATTCAAGCATTTGCTGTGCAGCAGCAGAACAAATCTGGTTTCTCATACTGAAAAACAATGAATTATGAACAGAGATTGGTGCTGCTCCTGTGGTACAGACCAAAATGTCTCCTTAGCACCAGATTCGTACGAATGTTTGGTCAGATTTGTAATCTTCACGGACACAAACGGTTTCATCCAACTCGTGTCTTCTTTTCCTTTCTCTTATTCTTCATATCGGTGTTATAAGAATTACTTTACACCTTGACTCACCTTCCCTTAGCTTTAATTCTTTAATTTCCCTTTTACATATCTTTATGTTGTGATATTTATGTGATAGTGTGTGACGTATGGCAGGCAGATGGCCTTTTTGTTGAACAACCACAGGTTTTTTCTCACTTGCGCACAATTTTTATTTTTTAACACTTTCTGCAAACATGAATGTTTCTATGTGGGAAGAGGGGTGCAACATTTTCTTTTCTTCTCTATTTAAACTGAACACTGTACATATGTGGCTGTGGTGTAAGGCTATTTCCATCCAAGATAGAACTGTTAGTGTGCACCATAGTGCACACAGAGTGGGGATTGTGGTGGCAGCTTAATCCCCAATGTCACAAATTGGCTGGTGGATGTCCCAACTGCACCATAGTTGCGCCTGTGGCTCAGAAATTGCCTTAAATAAGTCCGACTGTATGCATCATTGACTCCACTATTCACCCTGCGCCACTGATCCAAAAAATAGAGCCCTAAAACAGTTGGAAGGATCGTGATGATACGCATTTCCTGTCTCTCTCTTTCTCACCTTCCCTGCCCTCTATCTTTCCTTCTTTCCTTCCCCCCTTCAGGGTCTGGTGGGAGAAAAGTACGGCAGCATCCGAGTGCCGGGGGAGGTGGAATCAGCGGAGTTTGAGATGATCTTGGATGCAGCTGTGGAGGCGGGGCTGGACACACACATCTTGGAAGAGTGGTACTGCAGGGATGAAAACTCTGTGCCACCCGCATACTACCTCAAACCCAAAGCCCAAATGCTTAAGAACTACCAGAACTCAGTGAGTCCAGCTAACATGGTAAAAGGGATTTGTTGGTGGTTGTTGTATATTATTTTACACACATGGATGTTAAATAGAGGCTTTAACAGTGCTGATAGTGGATTCTTGTCCTCGAGTTCGGTGGTTCGTGAATTTAATTCTCCTGAGGAACATATTTTATATGCACAGAAAGGAAAAGCAGCTTTGTTTTGAGTTTGTGAGCAAAGTCGTTAAGTCTCGGGCAGCTCTTGAGCCAGTTTGAAGTCCTGTGCTTTGGTTGCCTACTTTTCCAAAAGAAAGTTTTAGTATACTTGAAAATGACCCCATAAAAGTCATTGAGCAACAATTATGTCAGCACAGTTAATTTTAAACCAAATGGTTTAGCTTCTGAGTTCCACCTTCTTATCTTGTCCAGAACTTTATAGAGGTAATAAAATATCTGGCTGAGTTTAGTTAAAGACTGCATGATAACTTGGCCTTGAGTTTCACTTAAATAATAAAATCTGTACATTGTTGGCAAGTGTAGCGCTTAAACACACTCTAGGATGCTAAAAAACATTCAGTTCCGTAGCAGAATGACTCAAAAATCAATCATGCATATGAGGATTCAGACAACATAAAACACTTTTTAAACACTTTTTCATTTAAACACATTTTAAATGAATGTTTCTCACAAGAAACACAGAACAATATTCCCTTTGTTACTGTATGTTCCTGCACAGTAAGAAAACATGAATAACGTCATTCCCTCAGTGCATGATTGGAGTCCTTCATCTAAACGGTAAAGTCACACTGTCCTCTCCCTGGCCCCCCGTCCTGCTTAGATGGAGTCGAGCAGCGCAGCCAAGACCAAGAATGACAAGGCCTGGAGGAATGTGTCGGAGGAGATCAAGAGGATCTTCAGAACAGCGGTGCTGCAGCTTCAGGAGAAGGGGACCATGAAGAGCGCTCAGGCCAAGAAATTCCTTTGCTCTGGTTAGTTTCAGATCGACTCTTTCTTCCCTTTTTATCTTTTCATGCCACATCTTTTGATAACTTCTTTCAAGTTGGAACATATCTTACTGTCTGATAGGTAGCTCACTTCGGTCTCTCTGGGTTTCTATGTGGTATTGGAAATTATTTATTTAATTTTACATTAAAACATAATAATTTGACCTTAAATTTGACAACAAAGTTCAAGCTGTGAATGCAAATAACATAATTTTATGAAAAATCTACATGTAGACTACCTTTTCTTGAGTTGATTGATTTTTTAGTTGATTAATCAATTAGTTGGACGACAGCAAATACGTAAGCAACAATTTCGATAATCAGTTTATTTAAAGGCAGAAATGTTAAAAAAAATCTAATTATTTGTTTCTTAAGTGTAATATTTGCTAGTTTTTAATCTTGTATGATAGTAAACTGAATATCTTATGATGTTTAGACAAAACAAGATATTTTAATATGTTAACTTTGCCTAATGAAGGGAAGTTATACAGTCGTCTTATTTCTCCCAGAAAAACAAACAAATTACAGTAGTATGATTGTTGTAATATTGCGTAACAGGGTATATGTGGTTGAAATAATATTTAAATGCTCACCGTTTTTATAGCAGAAAATGAATGATTTAAAAAAATATATAATATGAACCTTAAAAAGAAATCATAATCATAAAAGACAAATCACATGGCAAAGGCCATATATTTAATGAGTGAGGCTGTTGTGTAGGCTGTCATCTTTTGACTAAATTGATAACAAGAGATGAGATGTAATCAGGATGTGTCAGATATGCTCAGCAGATGACAGTGATTGATCGATCACGGTAATTCACCCAAACAGTGTGTTGCAATGTCAGGTATAAACTGAAAAACAAAATTTCTGCAGAGCTTTACTGAGGGACTTCTCAAGACCACTTTTCACTATGTTTTTTAAATGTTATGCAGTAGTTTCAGTGATTATCAGGCTAATTGTTGAGTGTTGTGTTAGTCACAAAACAACAATTTGCCAGTTGATGTGGTTCTTGAAAATACAAATTATTTTCCACAAAGGGGGGGGGGGGGGACTCTAAACTCTCCTATTCAGATCAAAACAAACATCAGAACAAAGGATGGATTTTAAAAAACAAAACTGTTACTCTCACACTGTAAGGTTGGTCTAATGTGCTCCATATCAGTTCCCGTCTGTAAAGGATTTATTTATTTATTACTGAATTGTTGACAGCAGTGAACTAATCTTTCAAGACATCTTTTCCTTTTCCCAGGCTGTCATTGTGGGAGATGATCTAAGCAATATGCTCTCAAGATCTGATGACAAGTCCTTGTTTTAAAGGCCTGGGCTTGTTCTTATAGAGCAGGCACAGTGCAGGCAGCGTGTAGTCTTTCATGGTGGAAATAAAGAAGTTAATTAAGTAATTGCTGTTGAAGTTTTATAATTTCATATGAAAAGGAAGCACCTCTTTTGTGTCAGGAAACTTCCATTTTTATGCACTTTAATTGAGCACACTGGGCATTAAACTGTGCTTGATTTTACTGTATAGAGAAAGTTTTGCCGTCTCCTGGAACTCCCAACTTACCTTTCACACTTTTCTCTCTCCCTCCTAATTAGTAGGCTACCATGTGAGCAAAACTACACAGGAGATGCTGGCAGAATTTAAGTCAGGCTGCTGAGAAGCCTGTGGTACAGTTCAGTAGTTCTGGCTTATGTGATATTATCAACTTTGTTTCTTCTTAAATAAGGCTCCAGAGAAATCTATCTAATCGGAGGTTAAAGGCTTCTTAAATCTGCTCAGCTTTGCTCCTGAAAGAAATCTAAATCCTACATCGACATTATTCCATTTTAGAGCTTACCAAACACAATGCTGTCATTTTCAAAAGTTATTAAATATAGAGAAGTTGAGGAGATTTTTTGTTGATCACTCAGTAAATGACAGTTGTATTTTTCTGTTATTTCAGCCTTGGAGGATGAATTAGACTTTGCCCTTGGGAAACAAACTCCTGCCTTTCTCAGGAAATGTGTCTGCTACATTCGCAAGATCTCCAACTTTGACCGCTTCGCCAAAATCCCTGAGATGACCCGATACATGGACATCGTGGTTAGCGGCGATCGCGTCATGCGCAACCAGGAAGCCTACGAACGCCTTCTGAAGGTGCGGGACGAGTTCATCCCCACAGTCGTCGCCGCCTCCAACCTCCGTGTCTATTCTTCAGTCACTCACTGCGACATGAAGTTAGGCTACTCCCAAGAAGTGGAGAGCCACTATGTAGAAGGTCTGTGTAAACAGTTCTACGAGGACATGGTGGATATCATCCAAGCCACGGTCCAGCAGAACTTTGACACGGAGTCCGACCCGCTGTACGATGAGATCCTGCAGCACCTGTCCCTCTGCAAAAGCTACGCAGCGCTCTACGAGTTCAAGACCGAGTCGTTGGATTACATTCAAGAGTATCTTCTGCCGTCGAAGGGCAGCAGAATGAGCCCTCTGGTGGTGTACGGGGGACCTTGCACCGGGAAGACACTGCTGCTATCTGAGGTGGCCAAACAGGTGAGATATGAGAGAGAGAGAATATTTTAAAAATGATGGTGTTATCTTTCTCCTTTTGTGTGATCCCCACCCCTCTTCCCCTCTCACTTTGGCCCGCTCTCGATGTGTGTTCACGCTTGTGTTCGTCTGTCTGTCTGATCTGAGCATGTGTCCATCTTTGTACAACAGAGTATGAGGGGGCGTGCAACTGTTCATCTCTTCTCATCAAACGCTTGCTTGACCATCTGTGTGTCTGCCAAGAGACAATCCATTGCCATGCACATGTCTCTAATTTCCTGTGAAGCCGTGTGTGGGTGTGTGGGTGTGTGTGTGTGTGTGTGTGTGTGTGTGCGCGCACCTTTACTCATCTGCATATAGCTTCATAGGTGTGCATTGGTTTGCTTTTTTAAACATTTGTGTGTGAACATCTGTAGAGATTTCTGCAAAGTCTGTGTACATTTGTTTCTTAAAGTGAATGTGTGAGCATGAACGTATTCTCTCTTCGCTCTCTGGCTCTGTGTTTGCCATCTGGCTGCCCGGCTACATTAGGATCACACCATAGCCAGGATCACAGCACACACCCACATACCTCGCCCTCCTGTCCAACCTCTGTAGTAACTTTCACATTAATACACTCACTTATCATCCGACTTCATTGTATAGTTGTATAATGTTTTACAAGGAACAGCAAAACAATTATCAAATTATGGGGGACGTAAGATTGAAAGTACAAACTTGAAAATGAAACTTACAGAAGTGTAAGAGAATATGGAGAAGCATCAAGGAGAAAAAAGAGAAAAAAGATTGATATTCTGCTACAAATGAATCAGTGCTTCAGTAAGACCATGTGTCTAGTTTCCATCAGGGGAGGTTACCTGTTTTCTTAGAGCCTGTCCTAATTTTCATGCCAACATTTTCAAACATCTTTGTTCTCTCATGTTTTCAATACCAAGTGGATCTTTCAAAAGCGTCCTTGTAACATGCTGACAGCCAAACTGTGTCCTCAAGTGAAAACAAGTTTTTGGAAACATAAAAGGGAAAATCTGCTCTCAGAAAAGTTTTTAGAAAATTCACAAAAAGCAGTTTTATCCATTTAAAACTGACTAGTAATTATCAAAAATAGAAAACAAATGCTTTGTTTTAGTTTAACTAAATGAAATGACTCATTCAAATGATTGTACGACTTATCAAACACTGCCCACACAGATTAGCCCACTGATTTATCACACAACCCTATTACACTAATATACGTACAGTGTGTGTGTGAGTGGGCTGGACAGTTCACACGTGGTCTTGGTGTTTGAAGGACAGAGGGATGTTATAAAGTAGGAGTGTTCAGGGGTCATTACGGGGATACTATGCTGTGCTCGAGTCCACAGGGTGTAATTCACACCGTACCTGTTTGGTTTGATTCATCTGACCTCTGGAGCAATTGTGTCTTTACTTTAGAGCTCCTAAAGAGGTCCTATACTCCTGAGTGGACAGAGCTGTGGTTTGTTTGTATTGTAACGAAATACAGACCAACCACAAGAAAAGCCAGTTGTAATATACAAATAGTCTGCAAATATAGATAAGTATAATTTGGCACAAAGTAATTATCTGTGAGTCAAACACAGAAATTTTAAGATAATGAAAAAATCACCTGTTTGCAACATTAGTTATTACAAGCATGTGCACACACTGAAACTCCTATTAATCACAAACAGGGATCCTTAGTGTGGTTTGTAAAGTAGATAAAAGTGACAATATAGTTGAAAATGTAATGCAGTTCATATCGTGTGTTTGATATAAAACTCAAGCCGGTCCACTGAGACAAGAGAAATCCCAGCCAAAATGTCACATTTGTGGGAACTTTGTGTTGCCCATTGATCTGTCTGTCAGTCTTGTTTGCATATTCTCACAGGTACGTACACATACTTTAATGAGTTAGCTGAATATAACAAAGTGGCAAAGAGAAGGATATTGTCAAAGGGATATTTTACTTGGACCGTTAACCTTCTCAGTTCAACACGGTAACCATTGTAGTTGAGTTTTGGGATTAAAACAGGTTGCAAAGCAGGATTTCAGTCAAATTGTACGCAGTTACAGAATAATTATACTAATATCATATGACAAATTATTCTTGTGTTAAATACTCTATTATAGCATAAAATACCGCAGTGTGTAATGGGTTCCTAACAGAGAATATTGTCAATGCAGGAATGAGACAGCTGAATTTTTGGCCCATGATAATGGCTGGCATTTACTGTACGTAAAAATCAGGTTAATTCAAGTTATGTAGACTTTAATTTATGGCTGATTGTAATAGTGGGTATTGTGCTTGTGCAAACAGATTCACAAAAACCTTTGTCGAGAGAAAATGCAACCTGTACATTTTTGCCATTTTATATCTCTATGATCTTGCCTCCCTTTTCTGTAGGTACATTGTAGCTGTATTCAGTGTAACATATGTAACATGCAACATATTATAGTTAAACTTTAGTTAACTGTAACTTTGCAATAACTGGTGAGATTTATAAGATTTAACAATCTATGAAAATCAAGCAGGCTGACAAAAAGAGTGTATGAGTTTTGCACAAATTCATAGTCTTTAATATTCACAGGGTTTTACAAATTCAGTCATACACACGTAAAACATTTACAATTGTAAATACTCTACTGACAGATACTGTGTCTCTCTTTTTGTCTTCTTCTCTCTCACACATTCACACAGCTAAATGTGGAGTAGGCGCATCGCTGTTGCCCTAAAAGTGTCAAGTAACATCTTAATGTCTGCCAAAATATCAGCTGGGCCATTTCTTTGGTTCATGAATGAAATTATAAAAACAACAAAGCCTCAAAACTGGAGTAGTGCTCATTCATAGACTGTTTCTCATGATGAAAGAAATTATTCATGTATGAATTAAATCTAGGCTGTTCGTCAATTAAAAATGAACATTGCTGAGTTTTATAATTTTTTCTGTCTAATAAAAGTTAGAAATTGTGTAGATATATTGTCATAAGGTAAAATGTATTAACTCTCCTTGCCATGCTAATGACCCCTGCTTCATACTGTTAGATTAACAATTATTTAGATCCCTCTGCCCTCACTCTAAAGCTTTGATTATTCTAGTTAACTGTTTCTCCAACCAGACCAAGCAAAATAAAATTACATTTTACTGACAGTTAATACAACCAAATGTCTGAAAATGTTCTCCATCTTTTTATTTTTACAGATTTTAGTTTATAGCCCTATGTGCTATAAATCCCTCTATTAAAACTAAATTTACTCAGTATATTCTGACAGTCATCTCTCAATGCTGTTTTTCAGGCCTACACATGGCTGCAGACAGAGATGGGCCCTGAAACCGACCCAGTGGTCATTGTCCGTTTTATTGGCTCCAGCCTGCTCTCCACAGACCTACGCACCCTCCTCCAGAGCATTTGTGAACAGATTGCACTAAACTACCGCTGCCTGATTCACTTTTTGCCTAACAAGATCCAGGAGATGAGGGAGCTGCTGATCAACCTTCTAGGGGAATCTACATTTGACAGGCCCTTGGTCATTGTCCTGGATGCCCTGGAGCAACTCTCAGATGCCGATGAAGTTCGCAAGCTGTGGTGGCTCCCCATACACCTGCCTCGGACAGTCCGCATTGTAGTGTCAACATTGCCCAATAAACATGGCATCCTGCAGAAGCTTCGAAGCCTCATCCATGATGAGGGGTATTATGTGGAATTAATCCAGAGGGACCGCAAGGTCTGCAGCCAAACATTAAAACAGCAGTTGCTGGGTGTGAAGAGAAAGGTCACTTCAGGCCAGCAGATCTATGTCAATGAGGCACTTGCCAAGTGTACATTGCCAATGTTTGTCAACCTCATCTACAGAGAAGTAGTTCATTGGAGGTCTCACAAAGATGTGGACGACAGGTCCCTGTGCTCCACAGTCCATGAAAGCATAGAACAGCTCTTCTACTCAGTAGAGAACAAGTTGGGCCAACGATTTGTCTTCAGAGCATTAGGGTATATCACCATGGCCAAGGCTGGGCTAACTGAGGTCGAGCTGGAAGATATTCTGTCCCTTGATAATATAGTTCTTGGTGATGTCATTGTGGCAACTTACCTCAAAAACCCTTTGAGGATCTCTTATGATTTGGTTGCAAGGCTCAAAGAGGAGCTGGATGGTTATCTGGTGGAACGTCAAGTACGTAACGTCACTTTGATGGTTTGGGCCAACAGACACCTGCATCTTATTGCCCAGAAGCTCTATCTTAGCAATGAGGAAGATGTCCATCAAATGCACAGCCTCCTAGCTGAGTACTTCCTGGGTGCATGGTCAGGAGGCAGGAAGAAGATCTTCACTTATGATAACAACCATTTCACTTCCCTGAATATATCTCATCACAAAAATCCCCACCATCAGCAGTCCCACGAAAAAACTTCTTCTGACAAGTACTCATATGACAGGCAGACACCCGAGCAGCCTTGGGTGTTCCAGTGCAACCTTTTGGAGCCTGACATTTTCTTTGTCAACCACAGGAAGATGACAGAGCTGGTGTACCACCTTACCAGGAGTGGACGCACCGATGACCTCATGTTCGGTGTCATCATGAACTTCAGCTGGTTGTACACAATGATCAAGATAGGCCAATTTGAAAAGGCTGTAACAGACATAGACTTGGCTTACAGCTACACCCAAGAAAAAGAACTGAAGTTCCTGGCCACCACTCTTCGTAGCATCAAGTTAAAGGTGCTGAAGAACCCAGCATCTCTGTCTGCAGAACTGCAGCAAAGGCTTCTACCAGTCGTCACCTCCCTCCCCAAGCTCAGACACCTCCTCCTTGAGTGTGATAAAGATGGGCCGAAGTATTGCTCCATTGTGCCTCTCCACTCCTCTATGGACGTTACCTACAGTCCAGAGAGACTGCCTCTTTGCTCTAGCTACATGCAGATTGTGGAGATCTTGCCCACTCTAGCCCCAAACATAGTCCTTGTAGCCCTGGAAGATGGGTCTGTCAGCACCTGGGATGTAGAGAGCAGACAACTTTTAAGACAGATCGACACAGCCAGATCCGTTGTGCTGGGAATCAGGCTAACCACTGATGAAAAGTATCTGGTGGTGGCCACAACCAAAAACACGCTGCTTATCTATGATAATCACAAGTCCTGCCTTTTATCGGAGGTTGAAATCAAGGGGTCCAAGAGTGGTGGCGTCACTGGTGGGGTGGCCTTCATCAATGGTTTTACTCTGTCCACCCATCATGCTTTGGCTTGGCTTGAGGCTAGTAAAGACGTCAACGTTATTGACCTACTCTACGGTTGGCCTCTCTACCAGTTCCATTGCTGGTATGAGGTGACTTGTGTCCAGTGCTCCCCAGATGGAATGTATGCCTTCTGTGGCCAGTACCTCAACACTGCATCCATCTTTCATCTGGGAAATGGGGACAAGTTGGCCACTGTGACCTCCGAGTTTTCTGGAGGATTCGTAAAGTCCATTCTAGTTCTGGACACCCTTCACCAAATGGTGATGATTGACAATGAAGGCAGTTTGTCAGTGTGGAACACCAAAGAGGTCACCAACCCACGGCTGATGGAGGATTATGATTGTAGAGGGGATGATAGTGAAGTGGTGGGCATTGAGTTATCTGAAGACCAGCGCTCCATTCTCATCTGCAAAGCCAGAAGTATTGAGGTTCTAGACACAAAAGTATGGAAAATGGTAGAGAAGTTCAAAGCCAAACGCACTGAACGCTTCGTGGCTGCTGTTCTCTCCAAGAATGGACAAAGCATTGTGGCCTCCATGGAAAACACCTCCTCCATCTTTGTCTGGAGGAGGGACAGTGGACAGTGCATGGCTAGCCTGATTGAGATCTCAGGGGCCATCGTCAAACTCATTAAATCAGTCCACCACAACCTGCTCCTCTCTGTTGCCAGCAGTGGAGTGCTTTCTGTTTGGGACATTGATATCATCACCGCCATGTCCAATATTGACAAAACAGGCAAGAAGATTCAAACTTTGCAGCTGTCCGGAAGAGAGGATTATGTATTTACCATGGACGGTTCAGAAGCTGTCCACAAGTGGAACTTCAGCACTGGATTTATTGAGACAGTCTTTAAGCACGAAGGCATAGTGGAGAACTGTGTCCTAACCTCCTCAGGGGATCTCATGGTGACTTCAGATGACAAGTCCAGTCAGTACATCTGGCAAACCATCACTGGAGAAAACATCTTCCGCATCAACGGACAGAGAATATCACAGCTGCTAATCACCCACAACGACCAATTTGTGGTGTCCCTCTGTGAGCAGAACGCTTCCAGAGTCTGGAGGCTCGCGACTGGGCACAAAGTGTGCAACATCTTAGTCACCCTCCAGAATGCACTGATCACCACAGCAAACACTTTCCTTGTGGGAACCTCCAAAAACAAGCTCCTTGCTGTCAGCCTGTGGTCAGGCAGCGTATCCAAGAAGTTTGTCTGCGATGATGGCATTGCCATCGTCAACTTCAAGCTCATTCCTGACTGCCCTGACTGTGTGGTGTTCATCACATCCACAGAGACCGTCTTCATCTGGAGTGTGGCAGATGAGTCAGTTTGCAGGCGAGTACAGCTGCCAACCAACTTCCTAAAAAATCTAGAGGACTTCCAGATCTCACCCAATGGAAAACTAGGAATCGTCTCCAAAGGTGATGAGAATATTAACGTCCTGGATCTTCACAGTGGAAAGCTGAGGCTTGTCCATGCTGCTGGTATAATATGGCGTCAGAAATTATCAAGAGATGGACGTTATCTAGTGTATGTCTGTTTCCGGAACTGTGATGAAGACGATGATGCTGGTGTTGTGTCCAATCTGATCGTGATGCGCCTTGCTGATGGTAAGAGCATCGGCACATGCTCCTTATACAAGACGCCCACCTTCCTGTCCCTCTCCCAGCGAGCACTAAACATCATCATTGGCTTCGAAGACGGCAGCATCGGCACATACACAGTAGTGGATCGCGTGGATGCTGCCCTCAAGATAAAGATAGCCACCTCCAACAGCCGACAGATTGTCAACAATGCCTCGCAGAAGGTGCGGCCCAAATGTGGCAACCATTCCTTTAAGACCGTTGCCGACTGCACTTGGAGGGAGTCAACTGAGGTGTTCTCCAGGGACAGCCCCATCAACGTGTCCGACTCTGGTGAAGGTGAGTCGACCACGCCTACAAAAAAGACTGAACTGCTGCAGTGAAAGGTGGAAATCAAAGAAGCGGGTGGAGTTAGGACAGGTGGGTGGAGATGTTTGACGAAGTTTAGAATCTCTGGGGTTGCAGTTGATTCTTGTTTACAGCCACGTGATTCAGCTGCAGATGTCAGCCCTCTGGGTAGTTAATGGGCCGACCATTTTAACGCTGCACTCAAATTATGTCTTACTTACTTCCAACTTATGATACAGTTTCTGTTCGTTTTACACACAAAGACTGTTAGAAAAAAATACTGTTTTTGAAAAGAAGAAAAATGTCAATTCTGTGAGGTATTAGTTTGCCATTATGTGTCCTTTTGCATTTGAAGAACAAAGTTATCATTCAAATGTCTTGTTCAAACATTTTCAAAGCCATTCCAGTGATCTTAGCCACTTTCATTGTACACTATCTTTATTTACATTGTGCACATTAAGCCATAATGTTGTTCTTTAAAAAAAAAAAAGAGTATATTTATGTTTGTATCAACATCAGTCGGTACTGTACAAAAAGGAAGAACTATGAACATATGTACATATCCCTTTTTGGCTGCTGCAATTTGTGCAACTCCTTAAAAATGTTATGTTGTGCTTAATGCAATCAAAGTGAGTGCCTGGAATTTAAAATGTTCTTTATGTGCAGATTACAAGATTTATGAAAATGCAGGGAATTTGTAAACACAGTATACACAGTTACATAATACTTGCATTGATGTTAAATCTAAACGGTCAGTGAACTGAAATCCAGTCAACAACATGAGAGATGGATGGCATTGCTCTTTGTAATGATAGTTGTAGAAATTTCTTGGAACTGTTTCTGTAAATTTGATGTGAATTTACCTGCAGTTCCATCGGTTTGTGTGATGTTTGTTTTAAGGGAAACACCACTATTGAGCATACAGTGTAGCATAGCACCATACACATTCACGCCTTAACCAGTGTACTTGCTTTAGGTTTAGTGGAGTTTGTTCAAATGTTCCAGTAGAGGAGGACAGAGTGATTAGCCCTATGTTTCACCGAAACAACCTGGCCTTGTGAATATATTTAGAGGTTTAGACAGTAGGTGGAAGCACTTTATGGGTGGTTTGTGAGAAATTATTAGATCTCTTCATATGAAACATTGTATTAATTGTTTAAAGTGTTCTAGAGTTGTCTTAAAATAAGTATTGGATTTGCCTACAAATATACACAAGGCCATCCAGGTATTTGCAGGCTACAGCTATAGCTCACTCGTTCTACTGTACAGACTCTATATATGTCTGGTATCAGTACAAAATTAAGATGTCGTCACTTAACAACTGAATGCAGAGACAGGACATTTGAAAATATATGGGATCAAATAAGTGTCAGTAAGATTTTGACCTTGTGAATATATTTATAAATAAAATAAAACTTGGTATGATTTCTGTAAAAAAAAATGTAAAAATGAAAAAGAATTTAACTGTCAAACTAAAATGTGTGCGAAAACAGTGAAGTTACACAAAAAAAAAACAGATTCAAAAGGAGAAAACAGTTTGGCATTGAAATTACGGACTTTACAACCCGAATCTAAGTTACATGTTTGAATTTTGGCCAAACATTTACTCTATAAATGTATTTTTTACATTTACTTTCTGCTTCAAATCTGTACTGAGATTTTCACAAAAGCAGCTCTTTTGAGTCTTTGAGTTACCTCACTCTTGATATTGTTTTGCAAAAACTTTATTTAGGTTTTCTGATTTTTTTATACAAATCATTTCTTACACATTCACAAATTTGAATTTACCATGCATAGTTTTGTCACAGGTTCACAAGAGTGACGTATAATCACAGGTTCTGAAATTCTTTCCCAACATTATTTCACAGACTCTAAATCTCTTTGACCCTTACGTGAGCCCATAGACATCTGACTCTGGTAACATCATGACAGGCTGAAATAAAAGCTGTTACGATCTGGTTTGCTGACAATCTAAAAGAATAGATGAGGTAATCTATGAGGTGGTACCTTGCAGGTACCATGATCGCTTTTCTAAGCATGTCTGTAATAACCCTAAACACAATTTTGAGCTCCGATGAGACCAATCGTCTGCCAGGCATGATTGAAAACCACACACTTACACTTTGACGTATACTTTTTAAGGGCTATTCCATCTTATTGTATGTTTACTAGTTTTGAAAAGTTGAGGTAATGGCCCTTGGATAATTTCAAACTGGGTAGCAGCATCAAGCTTTAATTTCCCTACAAGTCAAATTGAAGAAAAAATATATATATCATGTAATTGCCAAAGTCCCAGTTATAGTTTGTGTTTCATTTTGTTGTCTCATTAGTTTTTTGAGGCTTGTACTGTAATTATATTGTTACCAAATTGTTTCAGTGTTCTACTGTGATTATGTTTATGATAGAGAAAATGTGCTATCTTTGCTAAAAAGTTTAAAAAGAGTCCTCTTATAAAATATATTGGAATGCCAGTTAAAGAGTATATTTGAATGTGTCCATATGGAAGCCAGTAAATGTTCTTATTGTATGTTAAGTAACTTGAATGACTTTTAATAACTTACATGTTTGCAACTCATAGTTGACATACTGGTATAATGAATGTTTCTATGGTATTCTTTGTATTGTCAGGACTGACTTACCTGTTTAGAGATTTATATTTTCATAAATGTTGTACTTACATTTTGTTACAGAGTTGTTTAACTGGAATTCAAGCAGAAAAGAAACTTATGTCTGAAGCAATATGAAACTAGTGTGTATGCATTGTTTGTATGAAACATTTTAATGTAATAAAATGGTTCACTTTTTGCCTCCACTGGAACCGCCTCAGGCTTTTCTCTTTAATTAGATACAACTGCTACAAGACGTTTGTGATCAGTGTTTTGTTTACTTTGATCTCTGAGAAGATTGATGTGAATAAACTCTCTAATTGGCTACAATTAACCCAGTCCTGAAGTACTGGTTGCAATAGGTTAAGGTGCAGAGCATGCTGTGAAACAGGTAATTCATGTGTGTTTTTTGTTTGTTTGTCAGACAGTGCTGACAGCGTCACACACACACACACACACACACACACACACACACACAGAACAGAGCTGTAAAATGATTTGATAGGCCAGTAATTGCTCTTCTGCACTTGATGCCAGACAAGCGTGGTGAATATTTCTCCAACACTGGCTGACATTGTCATTATAATTAGGCGGTGCAGTGCACCTGTACAGTGCCCTGCGCCAAACAAACACAAATACACACACACACACACACACACACACACATAAACTTGCAAGGCAAACACATGCAGGATCAAGCCGTGATTGGCCAATAAAAGCATGTTGCTTTGGGCTACCATTTTAATTTCCCAGTGGTGTCACTCTAAGCCAATCTGTGTGTGTGTGTGTGTGCGCGCGCGTGTGTGTGTGCTGTCTCCACGGCAACATCAGGTCCATAGCGGTGACGGGCTTGGCCACGCCTCTCATTGTAATGATGGTGAGCTCATGTCTGTTAGCTATTGGGGCTGCTTCCAGTCCTTACGACAACAAGGGCTTGACTATCGCAAGCACATTCCACCTGCAGCGCCACGCAGGCGTATAATTACACCACTTGTTTGTTGAACAGGAGGTCTCCACAGGTCATGCAGTGTGTTTCTGTGTGTGTGTGTGTGTCCTACAGTAGGTACAGTATGACATTGCCTCTTATTTACTCAGCCTGAAAATAGCCTCTTCATTGTCAGCTGCATTTACTCTATAAGCCAGGGCCCTCCTTTTGTCATCCTTGTATTTTTTTCAACTCTAACCTGTATTTTCAGCCATGGGGAAGCCTATGAATCACCCATGTTTCTCTCCCTCCCCCTTCTAGTCTCTGGCTGGGCAGATAAACCAGCCACAACTAAATGCTTTAACCTTACTGGCAGCTGAAATTTAAGGAGAAGCAAAAAACCTGCACAGCATAAGCAAAAAAATAAATAAATTTAAAAAAATACTCAAAATCCTCTGGTTGTTTGAGTAGCCTGTGTTTGACTCACTAAAAGCCTTTCACCAAATATTAGGTGTTTGCTCAGGGAGACCACACCAATTTTAGGCCGCTCAAAGACAAAGGGGTACATTTTACAAAGTGCCATTCTTTGTCTGTGAGGTGAGTTATAACAAATCCAATCGCTGAACACACAACACGTTTCCCCATCGCCTCAGTAACACTAGACCCCGGTCTGGAAAGATAACCAACAAGCCCTGACCTAATTCCTCTGAAGCACGCTGGGAGCAGAGACACTGATTTGGGAAGGCTTCCTTCTCCGAGTCTGTCGCTCTATTTAGATTTCAGGTGAACGGTAGGAATCGGGAGATGTTAGAGGAGCTGTGATAGGTTAAAGAGATTAGGGCGTCCACTCGCACATCACAGAGACATTAAACATGGTGAGTGGTGCCGACAATGGCAGTAAAAAGCTCCTACGTAAATTGTCTAATCCACTGTATCCTCTTTTTCTCACACATAGACTTACGGTTTTGTTGGAATTAATAATTACAACGATTATACAATAGGTGCTTGTCTTTCTCTTTTGATTTGAGACAGTGAGACAGTTTTAAAAAGGGGCCAGTCCAGCAATGACTCAGTACAGACCAAAGTCCATTTCTTTTTCTGCCGACCGACACGTCACTGCTGGAGCCCAACAAAGACGTTATTCAATGACGTTTGATGGCGAATCTAAGTCAAAGCTTTTTGGTATGAAGTGTCATGGAAATGACAAAAGGTGGCGAACAGTAAGATTTAGTCTAAGTCAAGCACACCCAAGATAAATATTCAAATTATTCCTTGTTGTTTTAGAAGGAGATGAGGTCAAAACGACAAAGTCAACGTTCATCTGACAAATATGAATAAGATTCGATTTTCTTTTAGGTTTAAACCTTTTTTAGCAAGTTCAAAGTGTATTTTTGAGCTTGGAAACAGCTGTTGAGATAACAATCAACCACAAGGTCCATTTACTAGCAGTTCTGGAGCTTTCAGTCATATCACATGATCAGCAGCAGCATACATAGACCTTGTGGACCTTGCTGATGTTAGATGTTTTGAAAACCATCTGATTTAAACAGCTGCTGCCAACAGATTGTTTCATTCTTTTTAACCTGCATGTAGAACTGCCCCAGAAATAAGTATTTGGGAAAATACAGTTATTTACTTTCTGGCAGAGAGGTGGATGAGAAGATTGATACGACTCTCATATCTGTCTTCATTCTAAACTCACTGGCTAATCTGGATATGGTTTATATTTAACAGACAGATATGAGAGGGGCATTGATCTGTCTATCTCACTCTTTGCAAGAAAACAAATGAGCGATATTTCTCCAAACATTAAACTATGTATTTATATGGTCTTTTATTATAACATGTGGAAACTCTCTTTCCTCTGTGTCAAACCTTCATTCTGGTTCTTTCACTGGAGCTTTGTTGCAAAAAGAAAAAATGTTTTTAAAAAGCAGGGAGCAGTGGAGTGAAAACAGAGATCGAAAGCTTTTATGCGGCACCGCTGGCCGTATCTTTGAAAATGTCGAGAAGGGCTCTATTTTGCATTTGCCGTGTCACACTGTTGTCATGTTTTGTGACTTTGCCAGAATGTTAGCCGCCATCCTGTCAACCGCAGCCAGAGCGGAAGAACGTCTCCAGTGTTTTTCAATGATAGCATTTTTTTCCACAAAAAAAAAAGCCTGTCACATACCTTCATACTCACACATGCACAGTCTTTGTTTATGCATAAAAACAGGGTAACACACACACACAGACATGCTCACGTGCATACATACACCTATTGCACTCAAAGTTATTCATATTGTCTTGCAGTTAAAGCAGAATTCCACTTGTTTTTTAAGAATTTATTCAACTATAAAGAACAACCTAGAGCAAGATAAGACCAAAACTACCTCCCTGTGGTCCTTCACGAGGCTGGATGTGATTTCTGCTTCTAAACCTTCAACGATGAACTTACTTGCCTGTGCATCTGTAAACATTCAAACCGGTTTTTCAGTCTTCATCAGAACTAATTTGTCTATGAAGTTATACAAAACTATCCCTGCTCTGCACTGCTACAGATAACACCTTTATTTCATGTAATGTCACTTTAGTGGGATGAAGTGTCCTGCTAAAAATACAGATTACCATAGAAAACAAGA
This sequence comes from Lateolabrax maculatus, assembly GCA_031216445.1. NCBI lineage: Eukaryota > Metazoa > Chordata > Actinopteri > Acropomatiformes > Lateolabracidae > Lateolabrax > Lateolabrax maculatus. The sequence goes on from CM062207.1 coordinate 8,183,544, forward strand.
TAAAAGTGCATTACTTTACAATATATAATCATTCATGCAGTGGAATTATCTCCCTCATTTACCGAAACATACCCTTTTTTTTTTTAATAATTATAACTTTTTTGTCATTTTTGTCAGTGTAAATGTTGGATCAGACTCAGACCTATTCTCATTTATTTTCCTTTTCTGGGCTGCGGCCAAGTTTTGTTAAGTGGGCAGCAAAAGATAATCTTGCTAATATCCAAGTCATATGATCAACCTAGTAACTGTGAGGAGGCAGGTCAGGTTAATCTGAGTCAAGCTGCACACAGGTTGCCAGGTCAAGACAGGAAGTCAGGTATATTAAAGCCTCATGTGGTGACTTGATTGGTAAATGTTAATGATGACCACGGATTATCATTAGGGAGACACCTTATTCTCATAAAACCTCTATTAGTTTGATACAGTAACATGTTTATAAAGTGGTCTTTACCAACTTTTTTTGGTTGTGATCTCTTAAAATGAAGCGACCCCTCCGCTCAGGCTATGGCTGTATTAGTTTGGACGTGATTTGTGAGCAATTTTTCATCTCAAACTGATGCATTTGATTTTCAGAAGCTTGAATATGTAAGAGCATGGAGTATATCAGAAAAAAAAGCTAAATAACAAAAGTCAGAAATAAATCAACATAATTTTGTGCATCAAAATAAGATTTTTCTGTATTATCCCTTTAATTGTCTTGTGACCCCTCAGATTTATCCCTAACATCGACCCACAGCACAGAACAACTGTGCAAACATGACTTTTCACCATTGATATTTATGTCTCTCTCAAAAAGGTGTGTAAAATCTATTTCAATGTGGTCTGGATTATTATCTTTACATTCTTTATACTTCATACTGTGATCATTTGTACACGCCATGGTTAATATTGCACATTCCTGCACAAACTCTACAACCCTTTTACATTTTGCATATTCTACATTTATTACACAGTTTTATTGTAGTTTTTTAAATTTACTGTTTCTTTCTTGACTTTGCATAATTTGCTTTTAACTTCCTGTAATGTTTATTGTTATGCACCACAAATTCTTTGTATGTGAAAACTCACTTGGCAATAAAGATTCTCAGATTCTTAAATAAAAGCACACGTTTGGTTGGGATCACATCTCAATGAACGCTACACTAAATGTCTATGTCGATACTCATAACGTTGTTAATTCTCTTTCATTTGTCGTGTTTTTCTCGTAAAGCACTTTGTCCTTTCACTTTATGTAACAACGTTGTAACCACGGTGTGCCTCGTTTTATTGTGAAGGCGCAGACCGGAAGCGGCCGTGTTCCGGCCGGTGTTGACGGTCGCGCTCCGCCGCTTTCCACACTAACACCCCCCCCCCAACTAAACCACCGCGCGGCTGCTCGAGCAGGAGACATGGGACCGCGGAGCCGCCGAGGGGGGCCAAACTCTTCCCAGCGACGCGCCGCAGCCGCCCGACCCGGAGGAGGGAAGCCGCGTCCGGCCGCAGACGTCCAATGGAGCCTCCGCTTTCCCAGCTGCGCGGCCCGCTTGTGCTCGGCGGAGGACCGGAAGTGAAACAAGTTAAACGACAAACCCGAGTTATCCCAACTCATTTTTGATACCCGCGGCCAAGTGCCACACCTTCGCTTAGCGCAACAGGTGAGTCCAAAAAAAAAAAAAAACACACACACACACTTTTTCTGCTGGTTTCACGGGGGAAAAATACCGGTTTTTTATTTTTAAACGGGCTTTAAAAGGGAGATTAAAGCGTTGCCGGTGCGTTGTTTAACGTCTGGTTTCGACGGCCGGTGACGGGGGCCGGTGACCGTTGGGCCGGCCGTTGGTGTCGGACATATGGCGACCGGGCGAAAACAACCAGGCCGAGCGATGGCGTCCCAAGTCAGGCTCTTTCGAGTAAGTTTAAGTTAATTAAAGTAGGTGAAAAGTGGGAGAGGACCGTCGGAGGCTCGTTTTTTTTAAACAGCCGGGAATGAAATGTAAGAGGCCGTTTTTACCGTGATGAAGGAGCTGTGAGTCTGCACCTGTTGCTCATGATGACACAGGTGAACATGTATTATTATAAACTAGTTAATACATAGAAATTAACTGTAGGCAGGCATGGCTGGAAACACTCCCTTACTATTTTAAAAGTCATTTTGATTAAAAAAAAAAAAAAAAACCAAAAAAAAAAAAGCATCTTAAAGCTGTGTGTGTATATATATGTTGATATAATTAATGTAAGTGTTTCAACGCTTTCTGTACATTGTATTTCCAAACATACAGGTCTAAAAAACGTTTTCCTCACTACCTGTAATAAACACCTGGGAATACTGAATTTAAAAAAAAAATTTTGTTGGCCAAAAAATAGGGACATTTAAAAATATAGTCTAAATACGTTTGAATCAGCCTGTAAGATACCCAGCCTGTGTAAGTTTTTTCTTGCTAATGATTTCTTATTTTATAGATCAGTTCATGTATGGGTTTGTCTTTAAAGTGTCTGGAAATTGTGAAAAAAAAAATGTCCAGCAGAGTATGGGAGCCCAGTCGAACATTTCCATCTCACCCTGAGCGCAGTGCACACGGACAGGTGAAGTTAATGAGTTAATGGAGGGGCTGTTATTGGGGACATTTGTTCTTTGTTGGGATGGAGTAGAAAGGTGGAGGAGGAGGAGGAGGAGGTCTTGAATCAGTCAACCAGAACTCATGTACACGGCCTTGGGCTTTGTTTGCACATCTAACACATAGTCTCACTGAACCCTGGGTCACTTCAGACGGCATACAAGCTCCATGTCTGAGCCCAAACCCGTCGGCTCTGTCGTTTAGCACACACAGCACTCCTGAGCATGTTAACAGCCGTGTACGAGCAGCCATCATGCATCAGTGTGCCTCTTCAAATGGTTTTCTGACCTGGGTTTTTTTTTTTTCTTTTTTTAGCTCAGGCAGGTGAGATTTACAACATCATGAGAGTTGATTTACACAGGGTGCTGAGCTGTGGTTTGCTGAGCCCATTTTCTTGCCTTTAGCGGCAGACTCCACCCAGCTTATTAGACAAAACAAGCCATTAAAAGTGTATGCAAATGATATTTGCCCAGCGTCTAGTTTGCTTTGCACAGGGCTGCTGCTGCTGCTGGATGACACGACCTGAAACAGGATATAAACATGGGAACATGTTGTTGACATTATGGTCTGGAAGATGGATTGTACAGATATTGTTGTTTGTTTTAAAGTGAAGGATGTGTTGTGTGACAGGAGGGGGACCATATACATTTGAGTGTAAATGAAAACAAGAAGAAATAATTGTCTTTTCTGGATTTCATATCATTATAAAAGTCTTTGGGCTTCAATAATTCATGTGAAGATGACACTTTCGGTTGTTGTAACTTGTGAAAAACACAAGTCAACATTATTTTTGACCCCAAAAAAATAGACGAATCGACTGAAACAATTAGTCAGCAACAATTTTGACAATCATTATCAGCGTTTAAGTCATTTATCAGGCAAAAGTGACAAACTGTCTGAGCTAAGCTTTTCAAATGTGATATTTTTCCTGCTTTATTTTATTATTAATGGAATATTTGAGGGTTTCTGACTGTTGGTCAAACAAAACAAGCAATTTTAAAATGTCACCTTTGGTTGTGTGAAATTTGTGACGTATAATGTATGATGTATAATGACAGTAATCATTACTTGCAGCCTTTAAATAGAATAATCACTGATGAAAGTAGTAACAGAGAATTCTGTCCACCTTTTCAAATCATTACTTAACTGTTATGATAATAAATTTATTGTAACAGTTGTTTAATCAAGCAAAACAATCAGATATACTCTGGTTCCAGCATCTCAGATGTTAAGATTTGCTGCTTTTCTATATTTTATGGAATTTTAGGTTGAATATCTTTGGGTTTTGGAGTGCTGGTCAAACAAAACAAGACATTTCTAGGCTTCATCTTGGGCTCTCTGCTCATAATAGATTATTTTAAAATGAAAATATTTATCAATTGCATTCCTAAATCAGATTATTCACCAATGAACATAATCCCAGAGAAGTTGGCCCCAATGTTTCTGATGTAAATTCACACTTGTAATGATTAAAAGAATCAAACCTGGATACGATGTAAAGATATCATCGTTAAAATCTAAAAAACATTTCTGTTTATATTATAGTTGTTTGAATGCTCAAGATCAAGTTGAAGGTGTAGTTTACCCTCCTTTTTTTATTTACCACTGCATCACTGGCTCCATATCATTTAAAAGTGCACTCTTCTCAGGCTCTTTGTGGGCTTGTTTACTTGCTAAAGTACAATTCGGAGCTGGTGGGTCAGGAGGATCCACGGGAGGAAAACAGCAGCAGGTCTGTTTGCAGTGTGAGAGCGAGGAGGGGAGAGCTATTGATAAGTGTGGGCTGCTGGGTAATAGAGAGGAGACAGGAGTTGTTTTCATCAGACTGCTGCCCAAGGCCGTCTGAAAGAGATCTTTGGACACAGCACATCATATATATGTAATACAGAGAAGTTGCATGTTAAACAGGCCTGTAAATCAAAATAACTAAAGTAAAAAACTAAAAAACACCTGCTGTTGGGCTTACTTTATATAAATTGGTTGCCATGACAACTCACCCAATCACACCTCAAGGTCAACAAATCAAAAGTCTTACTTTGAGCAGCCTTTTTTCACAGCATTTCGGTGCTCTTTGTAGTTAGAAAAAGTTACACAATAACGTCACTCAGATGAATAGCTGGAGCTCTTATGGGAAGTCTTATCAGGTGTGGAAGGTTATCTCATCTACTGTAAATGCAGGTTATTAAAAGCTGGATAAAGCAGTGGGTGAGACAGCGTCATTGTTCTTTTTTTTTTTTGTCTTTACACAGAGTTTAAAATCGTGTATTGACATTTCAGCTGGATTTTAAAAGCCTCAGAGCTGATAAGAGGCCTAAATTGACCACGTTATCGAAGGCTGCCGTTCTCTTTCAGCAGAAAACGCAGAGGGTCACAATGGCCACCGATGACTACAAGGAAATCCTGTCAATAATTTGAGTCAATGTTTTTTAGTTTTACATAATGTTCATGAGCAAATATGAGATAAAAGCCTGTTGCAGCTTTAGTGGCTTGTACAATAGCATGTGAAACAAAGTCTTCAAGGAAGAGATTTATCCCACAAAAGTTTATTTGCATAGCACCTTTGAAACGCAGAGGCAATTCAAAGTGTTTTACATAAGAACAGCATTTAAAAAGACAATAAAAAGGAAATTAATCAATAAAGTACAGTGGGAAAATTAACCAACCCAGGAAGAAAACATCGATCAATCTTATTGGTGGAAGTGGTACTGCTGTGTTGGCCCCTCTGGAGGTTAATTCAGCATTTCATACTTATTGTTATCAATTCAGATGCCACAATCAGGCCTTTAAGGGCTGGTATTGATCAATGATTCAATATTAGTAGAATAGGCAGATCTGGTTGGTTCCTGTTCTATAACGTCTTTAAAGATGATCACAATGATGTCACTTTTAAAGTTGGACTCGCCACTCCAAAATGTTATTTTTTTCTCCACAACGCGTTATTCTTTTCTAAATATGTGATTTAGGCTGTAACTAACAATGTTTTAATATGCTGATTATTGAATTACTTAATTATTCACTTGGTCAATAAAATGTCACAGAGCAAGGTAACATAATCAATTTGCTTGTTATCTCTGATCAACAGTCCAAAACCCCCAAACATTCAGTTATTTGTCATACTGGACTAAGTAAAGTACCAAATATTCACAATTAAGACGCCAGAAACTCAATGTTGAATGTTGAATATCATAATTAAGTAGATAAATAAATAACTTTTCTTTTCAGCTCTAGATTGGTGCTTGAAAGCACAGCATGATTAAAGTTAATTTGTTTTTCCTCTGCTTTTGTGGTTGTAGTTGATCAATTACAATTATAATTTAATACCTGATCGATCAGAGCATCCCTGGCTCTCAGGAGTCTTGTGAGTGAACATAGGTATTGTATTAATGACTGGCAACATTAGGGAAAATAATAGTGATGTGAGTAAGGAGAGGATGGGGAATAAGAACTACAAAATAACATTTTCAAAACTGTAATTTACTGAAAACTGGGTCAAACATGTCCCCCAGTTTCCCCTCGTACCAGACATGCACATCCGCTGTAGCAATGTAAATTCCCGCTATGTTTCTGTCTACATTGTCTTTGCAACACATGATTTGACAGTTCAAATTTCAAGAAAACAGATGACTTAACGAAACATGCTGTAGTTGAAGAAACAGATAAAGGAACAAGAAACATAAACAACAGACAGTCAGGTGGACGTCACACCAGTTATTCAACTTTTCCATCAGCACACACCTCCCATGTCACCCGCATGAACATGATCTCCCTTCTCACACACACAAAACACACACACTTACCAGCCCAGAGTAGGTGTCATGATATAAATTATGACTTTATAATGTAACACACAGCTTACATAAGCCAACCTTTTCACAGATCTATCAGATGACCGAGCTATGTTGCAACAGCAGGGTCTTGTCTGTAAAAGACTCGGCTCCTTTGTTGAAAAGTTCACTAGAGACCCCAGAGAAATATTCATATCTGCACCTCAGGCAACAACTCTCCGAATGTGCATTCAATTACTGTCAGTAGATAAGAGTAAAGGGATTTTAGTGATCTACTAGCAAGCCTCTAACGTTATTCAAGCTCTCTGTTTTTGTCTCTACACCTCGTCTACCTGTATTTAGTTTTATAGTTGGTATGTGCAGTGTTTAGACCAGCAACTCAAACCCACAGTTGTACAGAAATGGTTGTGGATAGATTTCAGTCGTCCAAGGACACAACAAAAACAACTAGTATCAGATACATGACACTGAGGGAAGATTATCACAAGGAAGTGTGTTTTGAGGTGGTAGGACATGTCGCAGATCAAATCACTACAACTCTAAGTTTCAAACACCTAATGATTTGAATTTTTCCATGTTAAAGGTGCCCTGTCGAGGTTTTCGTGTAAACAGACAAAAGTTACGTTTACATTCAGTGTTTTTCACCCAAAAGCATTCTTTATACCCTTTTGTTTACATCCACGTTTACCAGCTTGTAGTCTTCTTCTTTTATTATATTATTACTTCCTTTGTTTTTGCGCATTGCTGCGTTTCTGGGCACGTTACCACCTGTAGATCAGTGGAATAGTATGAAACCTGAGTACCTTTTAAGTTTGTATCACTTCAAAATTAAACACATGGTGATTTGGTTCTGATACCCGGATACGTTTTGGATCCAGATCCCTGTTGGCAAAATACCCGGATTTGTTAAAGAAATAGTTTTGACATTTTGATAAAAATACACTTATTCGCTTTCTTGCCAAGAGGTAGATGAAAAGATTGATATCACTCTCATGTGTGTCCGCTACATATAAATCTACAGCCAGGAGTTAGGTTATTACCTAGCTTAGCTTAGCACAAAGACTGGAAACGGGGAATCAGCTAGCCTACCTCTCTCCAAAGGTAAAAATCTGCTTACCAACAGCTTTAAAGCTCACACATTTAGACGTTGTATCTTGTTTGTTTAATCTGTACTAAAACCGACATGTAAAAACAAGAAGTTGTAGTTTAACGAGGGGATTATAAACTGGACTATCTCTTGACGGGTGCAGTGACTTTCTGGAGTCTATTTAGATCGAATAGTTTGTGAAAAATAAACATAAGTAGTGGGTTAATATTAGTATTATATACTTTACTATTTGTCAGATACATTAAATTAACATTTAATTTTAATTTTCAGATTGCATATACACAGGTTGTTAAAACATTCATTTCGCTGCCATTCATAACTGTAGTGTTTCTGCCTTTTCAGTTAACAAGAGCTGATTACAAATCTCAGAAGTTTTATAGTGGAATAAAATAAGAGTATATATAGAGTATATAAGAGTGCATCCCAATGGTAACTTCAGACTAGATGTTAATCGTGTACCCATGTAAGAAAACCGATATGTTTTACTAATTATACACATGATCCAGTCTTTAAACATTAATTCAGCTCATTAACCAAGTAGTTAAGGTACCCATCATCCTTTAAATCAATACATCATACACATTAGTGTTCGCCTTTTCTAATTTTGTCCTCACTTTTTCAGTTGTGGTACACAATAACTCCTTTTTTCAAGCAAAACTCTGAACAGGTAAAATCAATTTCAACCAGACTCTTTCGAGCGGAAAAATTATTTTAAGCCTTATCTTCCTGGATGAAATTTTCCACCCGCAGCAATTGTTCAAAAATGTCTCTGACTGCCAGTTCCACGGGTGTCCCCTGAATTTCAATCCAGTCCACATTTAGGGGACACTCTGCAGCAATCTCACTTTTATTGCACCTGTTTCTCCAAGATGAAATGTTTCAATTTCCTCTGGGGAAAACTCAGAAAGCGAAAAAATGGGAGCTCAGCCAAGCTGCCAGTGCTGAAATATCTCTCCCTTTCAGTAATCGTCCTACGATCTTCCCTATCATAAAAAACAGGAGCAATATATAATATATTGAATGGCACAGGGAGCAGATAAAGCACTGTTATTGCCAGCCAACAATGGCCAATATCGGAATGAATGATAGTCATTTGATGCTGAGATTGAATCCTTGATCTCATTATGATTTTGGAAAGTCTCCAGGGGAACAACATGATTGGTCAGTTGGATGTTGTGATGTGAATCTGAGTCAGCTGCTGTTGGTTACTGTAAAGCCTGTGGGAGGCTTTAATGGCTGAGAGAAAATCCTCATTACTCACAGGTTTGCATAGCTCTGGTTTTCTCATGAATCTTCTGATAGAAAAGTATATAAAGTGCTTATATGTACAATCTGCCTTCTTTAACCTTCGTATATCAAACTCAGCCATTACTCCATGGAATAATGTGTCAGGTGCATTCATTAAAAAGTTTAATGTAGTTACCAATACGACCATATATATTAAAAATACATATAAAGATTAAGAAATAAAAATCCTGCTTTTAAGATTTTACTTGAATAAAAGAACTGAGGTATTAGGCAAAATGTAATTAAAGTATCATAAGTAAAAGTACTCATTGTGCTGAATCCCCCCTCTCAGAGTGTATATTATCACATAATTTATGAATAATCTAGGTTTTAATTGATTGAGTTGAGTAAATCTATAACAATCATATTTTGTATGGCGGTTATCTGAAAGAGTAACTAGTATCTACAGTTGTAAAGTAAATGTAGTTGAATAAATAAGTAAATACAGCATTTCTGAGTTGTAGTGAATTAGAAACATACAAAATACTATAAAAAAGTACCTCAAAATGTGGCACCCTGGTGACTTAGGGGTTAAAATGCTAAGTATAATGCAGCCCTGTACTGAAATAAAGCAAAGCCACAGCTTCAGTGTCCAGTGAGGTTCAGGGCTCAAATTTGCCAGAAACATTTGCATTCAGACAGGTTTGGATCTCAGTTTTTGGAGCCTGCACAACTCTAAAATGGGTGTTCGTGCAGTTTTGCATGAGCATGCAGTTTTCTTGTTTTTTCCACTTCTCTCTGTCTATCTGTAGCTATTTACTCTGCAAACACAGTGTGGCAAAGATGACAGCTGCAAGTAGACACGCTGGATCCAGAACAAACATCAACCTGCCTTGTTGGTCTTGTTTGTCTTGTCATTTCTTTAAGCAGTGTTCTTGGGAGTTTGACTTTTAATTCTAACGTCACGTAGTTATCAGCACAGTAATGTAAGTAGCATGTTACTCATTGGCCCTTGTTGCTCGGAGGAGTGATGTTAGCTGCTCGGGCTAAGATGGCAGCGTGTCATCTGTGCCCTGCAGGGTTAGTTCCCCTCCGACTGTGAGCTGTTTCTGCTGACCAGCAGCAGAATGGTTGGCCCGAGGCAGGTAACCCTACAATCACATTGTCCATCAGTTTTTGCCTTGCAAATTTGCAACCCAGCTCCACGCCGATGCAAACCAGCTTTTTCCGACCCAGTCAGCCAACCATTAGTCGGCCTGACTGATGGTGTGTCCTCACTGGATGTGAGAGGTCAGCCAAAACATCCCACAAAATGCATATGCACCTTTCATGTAGTAATAAATGACAGATTTCTCATTCCAAGAAATAAAATCATCTTGACTTTGTATAATTTGAATTATTCAATACAATATAAAATTCTAATTAATGTGACTCACATTTTGGCACATCCATATACCTTTAAGGCAGGTGCTGGACAAATAGAAGATATCTATGAAACATGGAATAAGAGCTGTAGCTTAAAACATCATCTGTGGATGTACTAATAAATTGGAATTAAGGGAGCTACTGTGTGCAGGCCTTCAAACATTTAAATGAACCCATTTCTGATAATTAAAATTGCTATGCATTTGACATAAAATAATTGTTTGAAATTTCAATATTTTCTTTACACAAAGCTAAGAAACATTGTCTAAGTAAGTGCTTTACCCTGTTATGATAACACTCAGTATAACAACAGCCAAGAGCCGAATAAACATGCAGCAGTGTATAAAATGTTATAACAACTTTGAACTCGAGAGATTTGACTAACATTTTAATTTAACTTGCATCAGCACTGCTCCGATGTATACAGTTGATTCATATGACAGACTTATGTAAGAAAAGTGGGTTAGGGCTAGTTACTAATAAAAAGACTTAACTATTCATCGCACCATCACTCCCTGTTTTCCAGCCTTCAGCTTTTCCAAAGCCTGTCTCCCATGATTTGACACATGAGAGGGAAAGTCATGAGATCAACCTCAGGGGGTAAATATTCTTGGAAAGGTCATGTTGTGCCATCTTCTCTTAGACTCTCGTTGGTTTATTCTCATATTATTTCTTTGTAGTGGTCTCAACAATGTGTTTTCAGTGTGTGTTTAAACATTTTTTAGGGTTATCAGCCAGATATAAAATACCAAATACCCCAAAACTCACCATGAAAGAAGAAATAACAGTTAACAAAATGCATAGCCCACAGCCCATTATCTCTTCTCAGTTTTGCTTTTAGAACAAAAGATGCAAAAAGTAACTCGACTCAGTGCCATCTCTTGGATTAGTTTCTTAAGGGATTGGCAAACAAGTTTAACCTTTAACAACACTTTGGGTGACGGGGAATTAGCAGCTGAAAAACCAACTCATTCATCATCAGCTGACAAACATGAGCTTAAACCTGGGGGAGCTAGAACTTGCTGTAAACACAACATTGACATTATCACCGTATTAAGTTTAACGTGTTAACAGTTGCTTATTTATACATCCAGCAGACAGAGAAACATTACCATTTATTTGGAGTCGTGTTTAATGTAAGTCCAATATTCACTCTCCGTTTAGCTTTGTTTTGGTCTCCACCAACTCCTGAGAGTAATATCTGGCTCTTTAGCAGTCTATTAAATTGTTTGTTGTAACAGCAACCCCCAGGCACCATCTACAGACAGCCAGGAAGACGTAGTTTTATCTTTGTATAATGTAAAAAGTCATTAATGAAATTCTAATTAAAATGGTTTCATAATCCCATATTTGGTCATTTTATAATGAAAAATGTGGTGTGAGTCATTTAACTTAAGTTAAGTAATTTATTGTTTAATTACTCCTCCGTCACAACGCTCAATAATCCATGTACTGTCACATTGTTTTTATCTGTGGTGGAAACATGCTGCCAGGAAGGAACTAAATTTATTCATACTCATAATTAATTCATAACAATTCAGTGAGAGACCGTCATGTCAAACGGCTTAGGACGATTTATTGCAACAAATATGCAGTCGCAGTTGGCAGAGGAGGTTCTGAGCTTGAGGATGCTCCCCAAACTAATCCAAGCAGCCAGCAAGACTCCGAGGCAAGCACAATAAAACACCCCCAAGGGTACAGGGAGCAGAAAGCAGCAGACACATATCACTGAGATATGGAATATACATAATGCACAAGGCAAGAAATGCCACCGCACAATAAGAAAACAGGAGGAGGAGGAAGCTGGTGGCAGCGCAGGGAGAAATCAGCAGGAGCGATCAGAGGTTTGAGAGTTGGAGCTTGTCAGATGATTATTGACCTGCTCGAATGTGACACGTAATTCTAAAAGTCAGCTGATAGTGACTTCCACGCTCTACCGGGACTAATATGACGCTTCATTAATGTGATAGTTCCCGATGCCCTCTGGGAAATTACCTCCCCTCTTGCTCCCCTCCTGGAAGATAAGGGACACTAAAGCTGGGTGGGTGCTTGCCAGTGCAACAGTGTGTAAAACAGGGTCTTCTATTTAAAGCACAGCCTGTCGAACCACTGGGCCTCTCTGCCGCTCTGAATTGCACTTGGCGCGGTACACCCTCTTGACTTTCTCATAAGGGGCTGTGATGGGTTGGAGGTCCCTGTGAAAATGTAGATGAATGTGTAGTACAGTCAAGCCCTACCTCGAATCACGATAGATCGTTTATGAGGACGAAAGAGAGAAAAGAGCTCCCTCCGGGACTTGATGTATGAAGCTGTATGAAGTCCCACAGCATAACTGAAGCCTGTTACATCATGACCTTAGTGCAACTTGAACATTTGCAGGACTAATGGATACAAGTGTGTGAAGAAAATGAATGATTATGGCTATGGCACATTCTTTTTGGTTGGAGATATCCTATATTTTTGTAGTAGCAGTCTGTTCCCAAATCCTGATATGTTTCATTCTCATCTTTCTGTGCCATAGAGCTCCATTGTCAAAACAATTAAAAAATCATCAGTAATCCACACTGTTGCACTGGTTGACATGTTCTTTAGATTAAGTGAACAAAGCGGAGTGCAAAACCTGTAAACTTGAACTAAGCAGGCAGTTCAACAAGTGGTTGAATCAGATATGATTAGAGCAGTTCAGCTCGATTAAGAGCGCCATTCAGCAGTGGAGAATTGAGAACAAAAGGTGGCCCTGAAGTTACAAATTAATGTCCAAGAACAATACTCCTGCTCCTCTAAATAAAACATATTTCCTCCGTTAATGCAGTAGTAACACAGACTACTCCGACTTAAAACTGTAAGAGGATATGCTAAAAGAAAATGGGAATATCAAATGATTCTTTGACATTTCATTTTTTAAAATCCTGATAGAAAGCATACGTATAGGATCTGCAGTTCTGTTAAAAAATAACTTTATTTGGTGTGTGGCAAAAACAGCAGTATATTCCTGGAAGTAATCAGTTTAAAATCACAGAAAAAACCCTCCATCCTGCAGTTGTTAATACTCACTAATAGTTCCCAACAAATGTACCTTTTACAGTTACATGTGGTAAAAACTACAGTGCCCTATTGTTTAAAGTAATTACTAAGCCTTTTTTAATAGTGAAACCATGTGTTTGGGACTTGAGATTTGGGATTTAAAGATTTACATCAGTTAGAGAAATCTAGTTTCCTATTTGCTTTTATTTGAAGCATCATTTGTAATGAGACAGATCTGAACCCAAAAGATATTGTACTTATCCCCTTCTGTTCAAGGTTTCAACTAAAGGTAAAGGAAAGGCCCACAGGGTCAGATAGTTAAGGTTAAGAATAGAAGCTGTTTTGTCTCATGGCCACATATCCTTCCTTTTTCTTCACCACAGAGATACTGTGTCCTCTACCTTTGTCGCTCTCTCTTTCTCCTTCGCTTGCAGACAAACCCATTCAAGACTCTGTGATTAATTATTTACCCAGGCAATGAAATGCCAAAGCCTAGAGAAACACACCACCAGGAGAGAAAAGGTCACTCCTGTCCTGCTCATAGATACAGACTGTACGATACACGATCACACACACAACAGTGATGGATGGCAATAACATCTTTATCGGCGCTTCAGGCAGACAGAGTTTTCATCCTCATGTCCAAACACCGTCGGGACCAAGGGCAAAGCAAAAACTTGACTGATGAGCTGAAATCTCAAATCCAAAAAAAAAAACCTCAAATCATTTAAAAACTGCTCACATGTCAGAGGTGGTGAACTGTCCGATCAATAGCAGCCTCGGACTCTCTCGAAGTGTGTGTGTGTGTCCGTGGAGCTAACCGTAACCTTTCCTTCATGAGCGAGCTCATACATCGGTGGGAAAATGTCACCCATTGAAAACGATATGTACATGTTTTTAAAGAAGTTTAGTCGTTTTTGATATTGTCTGTGATTAAAGTTTAATTGCTTTTCTTAATGTCCCTCCACAGATCCACGACACAGCTGGCCAAATGGGGTGCCAGTGCTGTAGGATGATAAAAAGGTGAGAAGTGTGTCTGGCAGCAGTCATTACCTCTTCTTGTTTGTTTGATTGTTTGTTTGTTTCATCTTACACGATCCGTCTAGTGAATATTGTCAGGACATATATGTGGTACGTGGTATCTAGCCAGTTTAGGTTTTGCATTTCAAGGTTATATGACCCCAAGAAATGTGGAGGTGATTAATAATGATAATAGATATAATAATTGTTTTGTAATTTGTGATACTCTATGATCCCCAGACCTTACTGTCAACAGTTTTCATTGCTTTTTTCCTACAGAAGAAATAGTAATGTGTTCTTTTGTAGTTGGAACTGACCCTTTTTTTTTGTTAATCAGTTATTCATTTACTTTGTAATGTCAGAAAATGAGACAAATGGCCCAACAAAAGGAAAAGGAAAAGTTTCTCATCTTGTGATCAGTTTACTTAGTAGATGACGCCCTAAACAGACACTCGTTAAATATATGGCTTTTGATGTGTGAAACAGCTCCTGTGCTCTTTTCTCTTGAAGGTTAATGTTTTATTTCGTCATTTTTTATGATGATGTTATTGGAGGCGCCCTTTATTTCAGGTGATGTGGCCCATCTCCACTATAAAACATTGCGGGAAATTCTTGTATTAGATAGAGAAAAAACAAAAAAGCCTCAAATTCAAATTGGATCCCTGGTTCACATTTACACAAAATACAGTTTAGCAGCAAGAAAGAAAGAAGTGACTCTTTTGGCTTTGCCTGTGTTGTTTTGAATTGTTAAAAAACATTATTGTTTAGTGCACCTCCTCAGTAACAACCTCTCACTGTAGATTTCGTTATCTGCAGCTCCACAGCACCGAATCAAATGTCTCTTGCCCACATAATGATTTCTCGTCTTGTTTCATGCAGATAGTGAGAGGTCCATTTATAATATGTCTGCACTGTCAGCCTCACGTGGGCTCTTTGTACAAACTGTGAGTCAATATGCCAATAGCCATCACCCTTGGTTACTGTATTTCTTTGCTGGACCGTCTATTCATTAAAAGCCTACAAGGCATCGTTGTCGGGGCTCGACATCACTGTGCTTTTTGAGGTGAACGAGGAGACAGAACAGGGCCGGGAAATGAGATTTTGATTGCAGATTAATGAAAGGGCACGCTGTGATTCGCATACCAGAGTTGTAATCCCCCTCTCATGTCAAAGACACACATGTAAATGCTTGTGACGCACACACATACCTCCCTAATTGTCTGGAGTGTCACATTTCTGGGCTTAGTGGTGTTTGGGGGTTTGGCAGGTTGGGCGAGTAGGTTACTGGGTCAACAATACGGCCTCGGTATCAGCAGGCTGACACTCACACAACAACCCAGGGTTTTTCCCTTTTTTTTTTTTTTTAATCCTGATCTTTCTGTTTTTTATTTTGAAAACTGGTCAATTTTAATTCAACATATCAATCTGCAATTTTTTTATTTCCTTACTTTTTTACAGGGAATCTGGGACATTATCAACATTAATTTTAGCTTTTCCAAATTGTTCTCCTTACTTTGACACATATTATGAGCTGTCACTATCACAAATGGCTCAATTTACTGTAAATGACAGCGATCAGCATTATTTTGCTGCAGGAAACACAATAACCTTCCAGGCATATTTCATTGAAAATCCATAAACAACAAAAACAATGAGACTTAGAGGTTCAGTTTGAAGGGTGAAACACGATGAGTCAACTCCTTGCCAGATGACTCTGAGCCCTGTGCACAGGCACTCCCACTGAACTAATGCAGAAGTCCCATTCAAATATTGAGCATTTTAACAAAAGTAGGATGTACCACAGAATGACAATGATTTTTTTCTGAGATAAAATTATGTGTATTCTTATGGTGAACATTGTCTTTTAACTTGATAGTAAATGTTATATTCATATTATACCTTTCGCCATGCCACTCCAAGGTGGACATGTCCATTCCCTTAAGCGGACAATGTGCCTCGCATTAAGAAAACTAAAGATTAGGATGTTCATCACAAGTCTAATGGTGTGGGTGGCATAAAATCCATAGGCACCACTGCACCCTGCATTATATTTTGAACGGATATAATCAGCTTATATCTGTGTAGCACAAGAAGTAAGTTGGTATTGTGGTCACACGCCAATCGTTGTATTGGCTCAAAAATGATGAAGGAGTCTTGAGTTAGCCTGATGCAGTAAACAGCCAGTGTCTGGGGCAGCTTCGAAGTAAAAACACATGCAAAGATGGCTTTTTTCAGGATGGAGGTGCTTCCTAAAAAAAACTCTTAACATAAACAAAACCCAAAACAGAGAGGGAATCCCGACAGAGAGGGCAAAGCAGGAACTCCCCAGAATCAACTGCACCTACTTATATGCAAAAATACTCTTTTGGTATTAAAATTCGAGCTGAACACCGAAGAGCTGCTGGTTTCCTCTTTCTGTGTTAGGAGTGATTTGCATCAGCCGTAGACATTAAAAAAAAGAAAGCGCCTGAAAATGTTGACATTTTGTCTGCCTTTTTGGTATTTTTGAGTACGTTTTAGTCTGTTTTCTGAAAATGGAGATAGATTGGGCATCCTCCTGAAAATACAGTTTTATTCTCTCACAGCTTTTGTCCAGCTATATGAATCACCAGCTTTCTTTTTTTAAAAAAAATATAAAACACCTTGTGTGCGCCTGGATATTCTGAAAGCGAGCCTCAAATTTCACCTTGGCAGCCGCGACACAGCGGGGCATCGCTGCCCAGGAGTGAGAGAGATGGAAAACATTCATTTTCTCAGCTTTCCACTGTGAAGGGAGACGGAGGGAGTGATGCAGGGTGAGAGAGGTGCTTAAGTCACAGGGTGAGCATGTGTGTGTGTGTGTTAGAATATAAATGTGTAGGTGGGTGATGTTTTTGTGTGTCTGGTTACAGGGCGGGGAGAAAAAAAAAAGCTGTTATTGAACCAGCCGATACATCTGAAAATTATCTTCTTAACTCTTGTGTTCTCGTTAAGCACGTGAATACTGTGAAGTTCATCCAAAGGAGGGGGAGATAAAAACAAAAACAGAGCAAGCTCAGGCTGAGGAGCACAGACAAGAAGAGTGAAGAGGACAACTTGAGAGCGGAGGAGGAAGAGGCGGGAGTGAGACGATAGATGGAAAAAGCTCGAGGGAAGGCGCTCAAATCAAGGAGAAGTCAAGTGCAAAGGGATAGTAGATTAGTGAGCTGCGGCTACATTACAATGAGGCTGAAAGAGAGAAAAGCAGGGGGTTTGTGCGGAGGAGGGGAGGGGGAGGCACCTGGAGAGGTGTGAGATGGAGGGAGCTCTGCTGGGGTTAGGAGGCTCGCAGGGTGGAGGAGAAAACAACAGAAAGGAAGAAGAGACGGGTGATAAAGACACAAGGCTCTCGCAGCAGGCGACATCTGACAGCCTGTTACACCGTCCACAAAACAAAGCCTCCCTGCCAACACTCCCGATACCTCTCAAGGTGTGTGTTTGTGCGAAGTTGTGCTTATACCCTTGTCAGAAAATCTTCCTCCAAAATGGGGTATCAGACAGACAGCCATTACAGCCTCCGAAGGGCTATTTCAGGTGGCGAGCTTAAATGAGCATTAATTAGTCTCACCCTTTTATCGACCTCTCATCCTACGAGGAACTGGGACAACAACACAGCAGAGCGGTGGGCCGACGAGCAGGGATTCAACGGCAGCATCTAATGAAGGACAAGAAATACAATTCAGTATTCGGGGCTAAATAATGTATCAGTGCTGCTTTTTCTGATTGAGAAAGGAGACTCTCATTATGCTGGTTGCAGGTGAAAATGCCCCCTATGCATTCAACGTGTGTCACTCATCTTAATGAGCTGAACTATGTGGCATAAATAGGGCTCGTTATTTCTGTTTTTCTTTAACAAAATGAAAAACAAAATGTGAATTCATTTGTGTTTATTATGGACTCGGCTCATAATCAGCTTTTTTTAATTTGTGGCAATTTGTTGTTTTTTGTCCCCATTTTTTGGCAGCCATCGTCTCGCTAACTCTAAGAAAGAAAGCGAATAAGTGTCTTTCACGATGTTAAACTATTCCTTTACATGCTGCTATTTTCGCTTGTCGAGCTCAGCGATACTTTTCTTTATTATTCTATTTATTACTTTCCAGCCTTGCTGACTATGACATCCTGTCTGTTTCCTGGCATTTCCCGTGGTACATGACTCAAAGTTGATACAATGATCATGTGGAATCATGATCAAGATTAATTTGTTATTTCAATGTAAATATTGGATTGTTGTGCATCAGCGCATGTTTCATCCTCTTCTCTTTTTTTCCTTTGGTTCCCTCTGCTCTGTGAAAGTCAGCAACACAAACAAAACAACATCTGAGAGTAGAAGTCAGTATTTTACTTTTTGAACCAGTACTGGAGAGAGACCAGCCAGAGGCCCGTGTACACCTCCCTGTCCTCTTTTCTCCCCTCCGTCCTGCATAATATATCTGACATTCACATGAGCGGTGCAAACATTACCACAGCCACGGCTAGATGCAGAATGTGTAAACATCAAGTGCGTCCACGTCGTGGAAGTAACAGTGGCATTTAGAAAGGTGCATCGACTGCGCGATGAAATATCCTTATTGACGTCAGTGTATAATATGTGAGGGTGTTTTCATCGATTGTCACGGGAGCATCTGACTCCTGGAGCCCAGTCAGACGGACAGAAATAGTCGTCTGTGTCTGTCTGCCGCCACACTGATCCGGGAAATCAAATAGTGATGTCAAGTGTAACTCTGACCCTTTTGGAAGTTGTGCAGTTTTGATTCAAAGTCGTATTTTGTGTTGAAGTAAGTTGATGTAGATGTAAATTCTGAAATAACTAAGGCTGCAACTACTGACTGTTTACCACTTTTAGTCTATAAAATAGTAAAAGAAAAAGGGCAAGTTTCCAGAGCCCAAGGTGACCTCATCAAATTGCTTATCTTGTCTCATCAACAATCCAAAACCCAACAAGACTAAGAGACTACTGTCATGCTGGCTGCCCTGCGAGGCTGTTCTGAGGCATCGCAGAGCTTCATCCAGTTGTCAAGACATTTCACTCAAAACCACAAATCTCAACCTCATGGTTGCGCTAGAGATAAAGTCAGGGGACGACCAAAGTCTGTAGGAATTATCGTTTGGGAACCATAACTGTCTGTACCAGTTGTCATGGTAATCCATCTGGCAAGGGTTGAGACATTTCAGTCCGGACCGACCGACAGTGCCGTCTCTAGAGCTAACGTCGCTAAGAATATTGAAAATACAACAAATTACAACGATGCAATTTAAAAAGCAACAAATCCTCACATTTTAGAATGTAAAAACAATACATAATAAATAATATGTGACAGCTAATGGCAGTATGTAACCTCCTCTCCGTCTGTCTCTCTCACAGCTACATCTACGACCCCTCCGTGGCGGTGGATGTGAGGAAGACCGACTCTGCAGGCAGCTCGCTCTACCAGCCCCACCTCCTCTCAGGCGGGGCCCCCGGCAGCGACCCGCTCAGCAGCCACAACAAGCAGAAGCACGGCGTCCACAACCTGGGCTACAGCAAGTCCAACGACAGCACGCTCAAGCTCGAGGCGGACAACAACCACGTCAACCACAGGCTGCACGCCGCCCCTCCGTCGGCGAAGGAGCTGCACAGGCAGGGGAGCGCACCGCCCGCCGAGGTGTACATCATCCAGCCGGAAGCTCTGGGGCCGAGATGGACGATGCAGGAAATAGGCCCGAGCCAGGTGCCCGTTTACCCCAACATACAGGGGTACGGGAACCAGAGGGGCGGCGGCGAGCAGGGACTCGCGAAAACGAACGGGTGGGACAGCTCCGTCACTGTGTGCGTGACGGGCAGCGGAAGCCTGTCGGCCGACGAGGTCGACGAGGGCGTGGGAGGGACGCCGGAGTACCCGTGCGACACGGGGGACGAGGGTAGCGTCCTGTCGGTGGACATCCACACCAGCACCACCAGCCTGTCCTCAGCCGACACCAGGGACGAGCTCAGACTGCCAAAGACTCCGGACGCCTCCACCGTCGAGAGCGGGATCTCGGTGATGAAGAGCGAGGACGAGGAGGAGGAGGTGCAGAGTGTCACGGACTCGATGGTGGCGGAGGCTCTCGCTGCTCTGGAGGCCGCCACCGCCGGGGAGGACTGTGAGTGACGGACCTCTGCGCTTTCTCAAACCCAAAAAATAAACCAAAAGAAACTTTGACACGGACCTGAAAGCGACTTGACAGAGCGTTCAAAACCACCACGAAACTTTGCCGCGGTCCTGAATGACGCCTCTTGTGTGTCACGAATGAAGGAAAACTCTGTTTACAAACAAAAAAGTACAGATTTATTTTTGAACTCAAAGTCTTGGATATTTTTTTATTTTGGTCGCACTGACAGGAGACAATGTCGGCCTTGTGGAAGAGGCAACTCTTCCAGTGCTGCGGGGTTTCGCATAAAGCCACAAGTGAAGAGACACCAGTGTCGAGACTGTGAATATCGCCTGCAGCCATGTCAGCCTGTTTGAATCTGTTGTATTTTCTGTAACACTCCACCGTACGCGCTCGCTCACTGCTTTGCCATGTCCATACTGCCCTTGCACACGTATAAAGAAAAACCAGCATGTTGCTTTTAGCACACTTTTGCCCCGTTTTGGAGCATCGATCGGATATTTCCTTTGTGAACGCAGTCCTTGCCATAGCTCGCTGTCTCTTCAGGAATCTCGCCCTCGTTTCACTGAGCAGGCGAAAGAGGAAAGGTCATCGCATATTTTTTTTTTTTGTACGCTACCCATGTTTTTTCTCTTTGTCTTCTCTTGTTATTTATAATATCTTCACTCACATCGTTTTTGATTTTAATGTGAGAAGAAACTGGACCAAGTCTGGAGCGGGAGAGCAGGAGGGAGGACGAGGAGACGGTCCGTATTTATGGCTTATTGTGTCATCATTGATTTAATCAGATTAAAACAGTGAATATTGTATCTACTTTTAGAAGAATTAGTTTACAAATTGTTCCTACATTGTCAGTCACATGTACACTGACAACAATAATGTAATTTAATGCACAATATTACTGTGAGACCATTTGTTTTGCGGTGGCACATCAGAAGCATCTATGCACATTTGAAATCTCGAGCAGCCACTTGTACATTTCACTGATATCGTCTTAGTTTCTGCAGTTTATCAACCTTATCTGAGCTTAGCAAGACCAGCTACGGTCAAATAATTGGTGAATAAAACACAAAGGGGGCCATTAATTCACCCTACTCGCTCTGTTTTTTAAATTTTATAGGTCAGGCTTTGTGTTTCTAGTCGGGCCTGTGATGTTAGTTCAATCCGCAGCTCCCTTATGTGCCTAATAACGAACTAATTGAGGCTAGACGGTGCAGAGGAAACTACAAATATGGCTTTTTGAAGGGTTTTCTAATGTTAAATGAGCTGTTTTGCTCAATGAAGTTCTGAATTGTTTCACTGCGACTCCCCTTTTCACTCACTGTTTGCCTGCCAAATGATTTCTACTTATAATAATATTTGTATTGTCAAATAAAGGAATGTACTTTAAAACACGAAAAACTGTGAGGTACTGGGTGTACTTGTGTGTAATTATTTATTTTGATTTGGCTTTCAGAAAAGATTTTAGAGGTATAAAGAAAAAACGGTGATTGTTATTAGTTATCTAACATTATCCCTGGAGGACACAGCTAATAAGCCGCAATAGTTTTTTCTCCGTTTTGGACTCGGCCCACACATCATTAGAGCTTCTATTCGATGTTCATTCTCTATTTTGACTTTGTTTTCCGTGTATACTGTAGTAAAGCTTTAAAATCTCAAAAAATAAATGGACCTCGGAGATCCTGCAGGACATCAGGTGCTTGTGTACGAGTGCATCCTCCCTCTTCACAAACGAGTTAGAGCCTCGGCGGGCGGCGTCCAGGGCCCCGGGCTTCGGCTAATGAACACCTCTGGGCTTTTTGCTTGATCCGGGAAGAGAGACACACACACACACACACACACACACACACACAAACACAAACACACACAGCACATAAGCAAAGAGCACCTTGGAAACCACCACAACAGCCGTGAAATGTCGGCCGACTGACTCTGGCTCTTGGCGGCAGGAGAGGCAGTTAGTGTGTCCGTCCCCGTGTCTCTCTCAGCGCGGGAGGTGGAGCAGAGCCCTGACAATACCGAAATAGCCCTCTCTTTGGACATTTATCTATTCATCCTACCCACGCCCTTCTATCTTCATCCCTCCTGCTCTCGGCTCGTCGCTGTAATTGCTCGCCATGGCTCTCTCAATTACAGTTTGCTCTTTTTTAGCCTCAAACTTGGTTCTCTCTGTAGCTGGACTTTGCTTTTCAGGCATGGCAGGGTTGGATGTTTTTTTTTTTTTTTTACAAGAGCTCTAGGTTATTTAAGTTATTGATTTATAAAGAAATGTTTTGAAGTTGGTCTTTGGTTAGCTGTTTTTCACCTGCAAAAGAGTATCTCTCTATCTCTCTCTCTCTCTCTCTCTCTATGTACATATATATTTTTTATTCTTTATTTTTCACTAAATCCCCTCACACATACTGCACAGTGTTTAGTTTCAAACGTCACATGAAACTGGAGTGAATTTCATGTCACATACGGCTCGATGTCACACAATGGGATAGACTACCAGCCTGCAGGCCACTCTGAGGCCTCTGTGTGTGTGTGTGTGTGTGTGAACACAGTTTAGCTTTGATCCAAGATGACTCAGAGCGAGAGAACAAGAAGGTGTGTGTCTCTCTCAAGGGGGCTGTTGTGTTTTTATTTTTACTTTTCCACCTTGATGGACAAGATAACTTGTGGATACAGTGGGTGGCTGTTTAGTCAGCAGGGGAAAATCACAAGCTGGAGAACAAACAAGCTCGTTCTTCGGCACAGATTTCTTGCAAAAGAGCACAACCGCACCGAAAAATGTCTAATTTAACCTTTAATTTTTCAACCTACAACAGTCTCACCACTTTACTTTGAAGAGAACAAACCAGGGATTTTTTGTTTAGGAATCAAATCAATCTATAACACTGGTTTCTGCTCCAAAAGCTTTTATATGAAGCCAAGAGCTTTCAGAATGAGCTTTTTAATCTATGAAGTTCTGAACGTACACCCCATGTTTGACAGTTTTAAGAAATACAGTACGTTCTGTGTGTCAGCGAGTGAGAGAGAGTCTTGCGACATGAGAAAAAGAACATTTCCACATATCCGTGGACTTTGATGACAGCAGGATCTGCTGTGGAGTTCCTGCTTAATCAAACCAGTGACTCATCTTTTCATCGGTGCGCCGTTTTTTCGCGGCGAAACAACAGAGCTGAGCCCCGCTCGTGCGTCACCAGGTTACTTTGATGCTTTCAATCAATTCAAGGATACACAGAAAGGTAGATTATGTGTAGATAGACAGATATCAGCTGGGGTTTTCATTTAGGCACAAGAAGAAGAGGGGTGACGTTTGAAAACAAGTGTTTGGGGTAAGCAGCACGTGTGATAAAAAGATAAATAGTGCCTTTGTTGGGGACTATTTTCACGTGCGGATTAACACACGTGTGGTGCAATAGTGGGTGTTTACAGCAGCAGGACAGTGTTTGTGGGATTGACTCAAATTAAACCACAGCGCGAACATGTTACCCACTAACTGCTAGAGACTCTGAGGCCCGTTTCTGATTTTTTTTCTTTTAAGAGGGCCACCACACTCACAAATTTCACCCACACTCACTGCTTTCGGTCTTCAGACCTTCATCAGGGCAAAAGTTTGACAAAGGGCCATCCCAGGGTTTATAATGACGTCAAATGGAGCCCACCTGCGCTCCATCGTGCAGGTGCACATGGGAAATGTAGTTCATGATGGGAGTTCCCAAAGGCTAAAAACTGCCAAAAAAAAATAAATAAATAAAAGTCAACACAGAAAGCAGTCAAGAAATCAAAAAGAACAGAAATAAAAATCAGAAGTAGTCATCCTCCCATTTTGTGGTGTATTTGTAGAGCTACATTTCCCATGTATACTTGCATGAACATGCACAGGTGTGCTCCATTTGATGTCATTATCATTCCTTTTGTTATACATCTGCACATCTGAACGTCTGAAGACCGCCATCTTGGGTTTTTGACAAAATACCCGGATTAGATCAAAGTGTCCAGAGCTGTACTTATTAAAGATTTGATGCTTTTTTTTTTTTTTTTTGTATTCTTGCCAAAGAAAACTATTAAAAACACATAAATGAGTCACATTTTTCTTTACAATGAACGCATCCATTGTAGTTTATTTTTACTCAATCCCACAGTCTTGCTGCCTTTAAATATGCACCAGCGCGCCAAACGTGTATTGATCTGCAGCTGAAAATAGTCCCCAACGGATGGACTATTGACTCCTCTTCGAGTAACGTTTTGCTACAACCTACAGCGCCCTTCTGCTACAGGAAATTACTGAGGCTTTCTTTAAAATTAAACTTCTGTAAATGTCTGTGAAACTTCTTTTAGGTCTCG
Organism: Lateolabrax maculatus; assembly: GCA_031216445.1. Classification (NCBI taxonomy): domain Eukaryota; kingdom Metazoa; phylum Chordata; class Actinopteri; order Acropomatiformes; family Lateolabracidae; genus Lateolabrax; species Lateolabrax maculatus. The sequence continues at coordinate 8,208,206 of CM062207.1, forward strand.
TCCTCTTTTCGCACATTTGAAAGCATGAAAATCCAAAGAAGGGACAGAAGCTTTATTGATAATTTGTGTGGGAGAGAAAAAAAAAACCCCCAGAGTTAACTATCTTGTTTTCCATTAGACTGCAAGTTACCTCTCGCTGTTACTCTTTACTGTTGCTGTCATCCCAGTGACTCACGCTAATCGATTCACCTCCCGAAGCCTCGAGATAACGGCACAAAAGTCGTTTCGCACCAAGCTCATTGGTGCCACAACCCGCTGTGCGTTGGATGCGGACGGAGTGTGCGCAGGCAAATAAAGAGCACTTGTGTGTCAGATTCCTTCATGTTGCTTTTATTAGGTCCATTAGGCAGCGGGCTGTAGAGTCCCCGAGGTGTGCGCGCTCCGTTAACATGTTTGTTTTTCTCAAGGCTTTGTTGGCGATAATGATGTCACCCTTAATTGTGGCACACACACACACACTTCCTTGTCTCAGAGGAGTAGGTAGGACCGTGTTTAAAGAGGAAATATCCAGCTAAAACAGGATCATTCCACAGATTTTTATATAAATCTGGGTATAAACATACAATAAGTGCCAAGAAGAATTTGTTTCCTGGTTCGCTTCTGTAAGCGCATGGCAGGCTGGGGTTCAGGGTCAGAAACCTGCCCCCCTTTTAATGTTTTACAGTCCTGAAAACACACATAAATTAAAACCCATTAATCAGTGTCAACACTTAATGGTATCTTTCACCTTTAAATGTCTGAGAAAGAGCCTCTGAATAGTCCCCTTTGTTTTGGAATTCATCCGACATCCCTGTAAGTTTCCTAATGCTTCACTCTGGTTAAAGATTAAATTCCTTAACTGGAAACTGAGTAAGATTCTTTATTTTTATTTGAAAAGCGTAACTTTTGTCATCGAGTGGTGAACGCTGAGATAACGTAACAGGAACGTAACAGCAGCACAAGTAGAAAAGATTCCTAAGGTCAGCAGACTGACTCACGCCGCTTGTTAAAGGCTAAAATTAGACACAACAGTGTCGGACCAGACCAGGTGAGGCTGTAGCAGCAAAACCATTGATCGCATTGAACCGAGCGGGGGCTTCGTTCTGCTGCTCAGGAGTCCAGCTCTTCATTTGTGACCGAATCAATGTCCCCGCTTCTGCCTTCAGGAGCGACGCAGTGGCGCTTTAACTCCGGTTGAGATACTGCGTGAGCCAGTCCTCACTGGGAGCACACCGGCCCGGTTAAAGAACGGTGGTGGGCGGTGAGCCATTTCAGAAGGTCACTGCGTTGACGGCGCTGATGTGGTTCAAAGGTGTTAAACATTGACTAGACTTCCTCCCTCTGGTCCCAAATGTTTCCCCGAAAAAAAATGTTCACCCCCCCCCCCCCCCTCACCGAACCAGAGCTCCATCCTCTTGGCTGATAGCCAGAGACAAAGATAAGATGTAGGGCACTTAGCCTGGCATCGGCATGGGAGCCCCGTCGCCTGGAGGCCTGAATAATTCAGCTCCTGAGATAAACCGACTGCTTATAAAGTCGTGCAAAGAGACGGAGCCGAGCTTTATTATTACCGATACCGCTTCTGTGTGCATAGCATTTTTCCTCGTGGAAGTTTTCAGCCGCTCGAGTGTGGTGTGAGAAACCTTTCACGGATCTGGTGACACCCTCTGTGTGTGTGTGTGTGTGTGTGTGTGTGAGTGTGTGTCCCAGTAAGAGCTAAAGCAAACACACATGCAACTGAAGTCAATATTTGCACCAGGTCCTTGTGCTGCGTACTCATGTCCTGCACCGTCACCCGCATCTTTCTGACAGGTTTAACACCCAGAAGCCTTTCTCTGTGTGTGTGTGTGTGTGTGTGTGTGTGTGTGTGTGTGTGTGTGTGTTTATAAAAAAGGTAGGTCTGCTTTGGGCCTGCAGCCCTGGGCGGGGTGACGTCGCCTCCTGTGCTATCAGGGTTTCTTTCCCACCGCATGTAAATGTGTTCCCCGTCCATGTCAACACTCTGAAAGCCAATCCTCCCTCCAGCGCTGTCAGGCGACACCGGCGGCAGCCATGTGTCGCTCAGGAGCCGCGTTTTAATCACGTCCACGCTGTTGTTCGGAGCCGTTAGACATCGGTTAATAATTCAGCGAAGTAATAACCTAAATTAACAGATTTTTATCTATCTTCCGCGGACTCTTTAAAAAGGTCAGAAACTTGTGTATCCTCTATCGAAACCGTGTATGTTTGCATGAGTGAACCTGATAAGACTCAGAAGGTCAAGAGGAGACAAAGGAGTCGAGGACTGTTAATCCTCGGTGTAACGCATCGGCTCAAAAACACCTCTCCATCTCATCTCCATTATCTGGAAATGATATGATAGAGAGCCCGAGGTCGCCGGACTCCGTACTCGAGATGAATAAGACAAATCATTTCATTACGGCACGCGAAGGGAGAGAAGGAGCGAGGACGGTGTGGAGAGGAAAGAAGGAAATGAGAAATAATAGAAAATGAAGACGGATGGTTCCCCTCAGATGAGGAAGGAGAGGGAGAGGTTAACCTGCAGGTCAGCGGACGGCGGCTTTTATCACCGCACAGTAAATGAAAACAATAACGTGAATTATTTATGGTTTGATATGTATTAGTCATCTTTATTTATTTCATTAAACAACAATAAAAACACAGCAAACTGTCCCAAAACATGAATAACAAAAAGTGTATTTATGTTTTTAAAAAATGAGGCACAATGGAACGACATTCACAAATATCGAGTTGAAACAAAACACGTCTAGAATGACGTTTTGATCACAAAAAAATCTGTGAAATGACATATTTGGATGACTATGTCTTACCTCACAAGGGTCTTTAAAGGGGTAGTCCGGCGATTTGGCATCGCACATCCATAAAGTTGCAGTGAGGCAGATTAAAAAGAGTGATAAAAATCAATGCAGCAAAGACATCTTGACTTTTAGTCTCTAGTATGGGTCAAGGTCCAAAAACACTGGGTCCAACATTTCCCATAATGCAACTAATGCGTGTTTTCATTAAACATTCTCTGCCTGGTAAACACACATAAATCCAATTTATAACAAAAGCTTTCTGTTAAATTTGGCTGTAAGAAGACTAAATATTTTCATCAGGTTGACATAGACACACGTGGATGTGTAACTAGGCAACTGTTTATCGACACGTTCGCCAAAACAACTATATAAGTTGATAATACGCCAATGTTGTTCCTACAGGCGCAAGAGTGGCCAAGAAAAACGATTAATGCAGCTTTAAAGATTTAGTAATGCCTCTCTGACACATGGGAAATTGTAGAAGGAAAATTCAAGGGACCTTCAAGTGTTGGAGCGGACCGACCCGTCTCAGGATGCAGGTTTGAGGTTTGGTCAAAAATAACACTGATGTCACTGAGCTCGCTTCTTCATTAAAAAAGGTCACACTGAAAGATCAACACTAAGAAAGGAGATTATATTTGAAAAGCGGACACATTGACCTGACAACTGTTATGATGCAGGACATGTTGTTCTCTCAGCATGTCTGGAAACTCTCCAGTCTACTTCCTGGCTCTGTGGTAGCAGGTTGTTCCTGCTTCCTGTTTGGGAATGACAACCTACAGTTTGACCTCAGACCGGCTCTACCTGTTTCTCAGGTGTAGTTGTATCAATTAACTGGCTGATGACATGCAAAAAAAAAAAAAAAAAAAAACTCCTCGCATACAAAAACACAGGTACATACGTCATGGACCGTGTCCATGGTTCGGGCTTCCTCGACGCTAAGCAGCTGCCCTGCTTAAACGTCGCTGAGCAAGGCACTATTGTAGATATATTTCAGGAGGAAATGGTCCCCAAATCACGAGTAGAGACACCTTACCCCCGTTCTGCTTGCAAAATAAATGGCTAGTATGTGTCGCTCTCGCCACCGTCACCCTCAGCAGCACGTTCGGCTCCCTGCGGAGCGGGAATGTGGAGGGACGACTCTCGGGTCGACTCTGTTGTTTCGCTGCTCCGGTGCTGATGTTTTAATGTTTCTTGTTTGGGTTTTTTTTTTTTTAAAGTGTCGAGATGTTTGTGTTGTTTTCCTCCTCTTTGGAACGCTGTAGAACAGTGGGGGAAAAAAATGTTGTTAAGACACAGAGAAAGGAAAAACACTGATGTAGGAGGTGAAAACATGACACGTTACCTGGATTTCTATCGTTTCTCTTTGCCCAAGTTGTCCGTCTGGTCCTAGTAGGAAGGAAATAAGCTTGATTTAATACAGAAAATAATTATTAAATCGACACACTCAATGATCTTCAGATTAGGAGCGTTCTGTCATCACTCTTCCACGCCACAGGGTTTGTTTATTTTCTTGGGCGGAAGGCATTTCTCCACTTCACACAGTCAATATGAGAAAGCTAAAAGTCAATATGTGAGAGAACAGTATGAAATGAAACAAACACGGATGTTAAATGTGTTCTGCAAATGGATTCTTTGCATTTGTATCATCTGTGAAACACGAGTGTAATGTTTCTCCTAAAACAAATTTGGTTACGACATTGATTCAGTCGAGGCTGCTGAATCCAAACAGACTCATGTTACCAAACCTCGATGTCAGAATCAGCTCGGGACTTTTCGGGTATGTTGTTTAAAAAGGTGAGCAGGAATCTGTATGCACGAACATTAAACGTGATTATCAAGCGAGCATCTCTGATGACGAATACTGATGTCGAATTAGAGCTCAACCCCACAGGATGGGAGATTTATCTGGTGGTTTTCTGTCAAGGTTTGACAGAAGACTGTTCATCACCTGGAGCTTTGAAATTTCATAAAGTTCCTGTGATGTAAACAGAAAACAGCAGAGCTGGAGGCTCATTCTTGCTGCAGTTGGATTTTTCAGCAGCTCTTTATCATGAATTTTTAAACATTTATTTAGCTAAGTATTGAGTGACAGGTATAAAATGTTTGTATATGCAGCTGTTCAGCGTTTTATATCTCTTAATTTTACATAGTTTCTTTCTTTTTTTTTGTTTTATACTTGTTTTCCAGATCCATGATTCTATTTTCTAAATGTTATACAATCATTGGGGAGTTTTTAGTGTTTTCTTGGTATATATTGTCTCTATTTGTCTATTAGGAAACTGTATACAAAGAAATTTGACTTGACTTGACTTGACTTCTATTTTCTACACCGATGTGAGAAGGTACTACATCACTGTCACCACTGTACGTGACATTTTAGTGACAGTTTGTGACAGATCCTACAGCTTTTACATTACAAAGCTGGAGCTGAGCTGACGACATTTAAAGACATCGCCTTGGGCTTTTTTTTTCACTGTTTTCTGACATTTTATAGACCAAACAGTTGAAAGCAATCAAGAAAATAAACAGCTGATTCACAGATACTGAATATAGTCATTAGTTGCAGCCCTAACACAGTTACATCAAACAGTGCCAAATGTTGTGCACCATTAATCATCAAAGCCATAACGTTCTACAGTTTGTCGACCAACGCAAAAAGGCAGAATGTCGCCAGGAGATGTGAACATGCACAGACATGGAAGTGCACACATCATTTTGCAAACATAAGCAACCCGGGAAAGAGCCCAAGGGGACGCAAAGAGAACAGAAGAGGGACACAGACGAAGAAGTTTCCAGGATACCGACCTGCTGGGACTCTGACGTCGTCCGACTCTTGGGCTCCACCTCCGTAGGAGACGCAGGAACGCTCCCATTGGAGTCTGTTATTAGCAGGGTCCGCCTGTCCCGGGTTGGTTTTTCACACTTAGTCACCCGGAACCTCGAAGGGGACAAATGAACCAATAAATAAATAAATAAACACATAAAAACACACAGCACAAAGGTTTTTTCATGTTTTTTTGCATCCTGGGACCCAAATGAGGAGTCGACTCATTAAAACCAACTCCTGCTCTTATGTACGGACTGGTGACCGTAATGACAAATACACATCGTAGAGTGGAAACTTTTGAACTATTTCAGAAAGTTTTTTAAAAAGGATCCCAGTGTGAATTATTTTTCTAGGTCAAAAAATTAAAGTAATATAAATAAACCACAGAAAATGGTCCCTTAATGGTCTCACTCACCTAATATTTACACCTCTCTCATCCACCCACCCATTCAAAGGCACCCATGCACACTCATACACTCCAAAGCTTTAATTAAATCAGCAGATGAATATTCGTATCCAGGTCAGGCTGACCCTCTACGTACGCAGCCATTCATCTGGGTGTGCAAATGAAAAGCAACCTCTCTGCATCCCAATCAGCTCCCAGCAGAACATTACGGATGAGGAGAGCGTTCACTGCGCGACGGGGGACGAGGCTGCACACTTTCCTGGGTTCACTCGTGCACTGAGAAATGCTTTTTTTTTTTTTTTTACTACAAACATAATTATCTCTCTATGTTGGGCTTTCAATTGTTAGTGGCGGAGTTTGCCATTCACGTGCTGGATTCAGATCGTCTTCGCAGGAAAAAGAAAAAGATGCTGGTTTATCTCATTAATACCACCCTCACCGTTTACTGGTCACCCTCTTCACACTTTGTTAGAGCTGTAACTTTATGATCTGATGCACTTGTCTATTTAGACTTTCCGGAGTACTTCTTAGTTCTTAGTTCTGCAGAGCTTAAAAAGTGATTTTTAAGCACAAAAGCAGATGCTTTGTGTGCCATGAGGAGGGAGAAAGTCCCCTAAAAACACAATTTAGTGAAGGACTCAAGCAGCTGCCACCAACTTTGTATACTTTCAATAAAAAAAAAAAAAAATGTTTCCAAGGACTGAGCTCTCCTGCATCGGTCAGATGGAGAAAGCTCTATATGATCAAAGTGCCATGACAGTGTATGAAATCCACCTAAATCAGTTTGCATTGGAGGAAAAGGGAAACGTTTTGATGAAATGGTGGACGGACAGATGTCAACTGCTGTGATCAGATTTGCTGAAAACTCTGAATGTCGTTCCCTGCCTTTAATCATGCTGCCATTTAGGCTGCTATCTCACATCAATATTAAAAGCTTGCTCTACCTGCCTGTAAAAGTCTTTTACGTCATCTTCTATCCATCTTTTAGATTCTTTATAGATCTTTTTTTTTTTTTAAAAGCTTCAAAGCTTTTTTTTTTTTGATACTTACATTTCTTCACTAATGTGTTAATTAAGGATTCCGCATATAGATTATAGATATTTGTTGTTTTTTTTTTGTCTTTCTTGAAAAGTGGTTATTTATAAAACAAAAAATTGGTACATTGATATTCTGTCTGCTGCACACAGTATTCTGAAAGCAGCAAAGTCTGGTAGAAAGCTATTAGATATCCCAAGTTTCTCAGCTGCTGTCACCGTCTCAGTTTTGTGCTTTTTAACAGGGATCGTTGCCTCGGAGCAGCGGCTCCACAACATAGAGGTTAACCACCGAAGCTTATCACAAACCTCACCACAGCCTGAACCCTGCAGCGTCTACGTTCCCAGGCTTCACCCTGACCGTCCACCGTGTATTTTCCAGGTCACTAGTCTGGTGTCAACGTGCAAGGTAATCTTAGCCCGTGTAATTAAGTGTGGATTTCGCAGTGATGATTATTGAGAGTTAATGTTTGATTGGGACTGTTGTGTGTGTGCACTAATATCTAATATGCCTCTATGATGGTTGTTAATTTACTTCTGCCAATAAAAGCACATTTTGTGGAAATGGAGAAAATCATTGTAAAGTAGCATTTAACTCTGCTTTTTGTTCTCGCCTCCTTGCTTCAGACACACACACACACACACACACACACCTGCCCACCTGCCCACAGCCAAGACCGTGACCTCTCCGTGGTGGCTGCGGCGCTGCTCTGGTTTACGGGGCGACAGCCTCCTCATCAGCGGCCATTTCTTCTGGCTGCAGCGGGTGCAGACGTTCTTGTGGCCGCTCATGCCGCCGATGGTGTGCAGGTGGTTGCAGGTGTGCTTAGCGGCTCCTGGGGGCGCACCCGGTGATGTGGGAGTCATCGGGGGGGTCGGGGTGCCGGGAGAGGTGGGGGTGAGCGGAGGGCTAAAGAGAAGAAATTAGTGAACAAGGTGGAGTATTTGTTTTATTTTACAAAGGGCATTTTAAACCCTTCTGCTTCAGTAATGACTCAATTATATTTAATATATTATACAGTACAATTCACAATTACACATTCATTATACGAGCTGCTGAATGACTATGGCCTATTATTACTAGCAGAGCGAAAGCAAAACAATGTAAATTAGCCCAGAGATATAATTATGCAACAAAGAGATAAATGAACCAAGACATTTTTTATAGGTCAGCACCGTGCAACATCAAAAGATACAAATAGCACGAAAAGTAGTTCGTATTTTTCAAGATCAATTGTCAAAAGTGCATTTTTGAGAAGTGAGACCTTTCACAAACTAACAACTGACCTACATTCAGCCCAAAATATTTTCATTTTACAGAGATGAATTCAAGCTCATTGAATCCAGCGGTGCTTTCTTTATCACAGTTCACCACTGAGGAAATGACACATTTATATCTCACACTTCAACAGGGCAAAAACGATTGCTGACAAGCTCTGAATGTTGATTGTGTTTAAAGGAATAATGAAGGCAATTTCCTGTATGAGCGGGCGTCAAGTGAAGTGTTGGGTACCTGATCAGTGGAGAAGTACATATGAAACAACAAACAGATACCTGTATAAAGAAACTGATATGCAGGGAATCGACACATACTGTTTCTCTCCACTTTCATACAGTATTTATCATAAAAGCGACAAATTATCCGTTTGCGCTCTCACATCTTTATTTAGAGGAACTGTGCGTTCATGTTTTATGACCCTGGAGTCCGGCTCGTCAAGTTGTTTATCCACTAACAAGGAAAATAGGGGTGGTACAGTATATGGCCATAAATACGTGGAAAACTTGAACATTACACGCATATGTGATTGTTGAACACCTCATTCCAAAACAGTGGGTATTAATGTGCTGCTAAAAACAGCCTCAACTCTTCCGAGAAGGCCGAATGCAGGTGATTCCTGGTAGATTACTTGTAACAAGAACATTGCATTGCTACGGTTTACCTCGCACACAGGTGTTAACTTATCCATGTACGCAGACGCCCAATATAGAACAGACAGAATTGCATGAATGTCTGTTTTGGACTTTATAACTGGAACTAAAAAACCTTTTTGAACAAAAGGTTCCAAGAACTACTGAACCGGAGGAACCAAGAAAAAAAAAAAAATAGGAACTGGTTGTCCCTTTTGCGCATTCCTGTTTGCGTTTTTACTGAAGAACTGTGAAAATTAGGCGAATAAGACCCATGAGAGATTAAAAAACATCGATCACTTTTCACACACGAAACAACAACACGGGAGACTATCGAGAAATGTCCCCACTTCTTCCTAATATCAATAGTTGTAGTTGCTGCGAGGTCTGTGTTTATCCAATCAGCGGCGTTCAGCCCTGCAAACCTTGCTCGATAGTTCCTGAATGATTGGATAGTTCTACCCAGAGAGCAGCTGGAACTGTCATTACCTAAATTTGGTTCCTGGTTGCTTCAGTCGAAACTCAGGGTCAAGTTCCTAAGTTTCTTTAAAGGTTCTTGGTCCCCCGGGAAAGTTCCTACAGTGGAAATGCCCTATAAGGGGCCTTGTCCACAAAAGTACAAAGCACAAAAGTACTTGATATTTTTGGTCATATTGTATAAACCAGTGGTTCCCAGCCTGGGGGCCGGGACCCCAGAAGAGGTAACAAGCTAAATCGTAGGAGTTGCAGGATAATAAACAGGATAGGAAAGCAGAATAACACAAAATTATGTTTTAAAAATGTTTGAGATTTTGCTCTAATCTTTGCTTTTCCTCCCCTTGTGTATTACTGGAGGAGTTTAGCTGTTCCAGACCTTTTTAAAAATAATTCAAACATAAGAAAAAAATAACAATATATGCAACCAGTGAGAGGAGGAAGCAAAAGCAGACCACACTTGGGAACCACTGGTATAAACAATGCGTGAGAATATGCATGTAAGATGCATAATTCTTGTGTTTGTTTTTAAACAAATGCAAAAAAATATGTATTATGCTCATGTACAGCGAGAGGATTCCTGAGGAGCGGAGGTGTGAGACTTGAGTTTGATCCGCAGGAGGAAAAAAAGACGAGCAAATGGGAAAATCAACTGATGTGAATAGAGCATCTAGTGGAAAGACGAACGGGGACTGAGGGATGGTGGAGAGGTGGAGGATGGAGTACTGATGGGGAGAGCACCACTGAGGCGAGGGGAAGTTAAGTACCAAATCTGGAGAGGCAGATAGCGAGCCCTGGCCACACTACAGTCACTCTCCTTCTTGTAGTCTCCCTCCATCCCTCACTCCTTTTTCCTCCCTCTCTTTCTGCCTGTCTGTCTGTCTCCCTCCCCCCTTAAGTGTCCCATAAATTACCCCCGCCGATACCCCTCTTCCCCTCTATTCCGCCATCTCTAAGTGATCCGCTGGCAGACTGCCCAACCTGGCTGGGAGAGAGAGAAAGATATAAAGAGTAACAGCAAAGAGGGAGTACTACGCAGCAGTTTGAACAAAATGAACAGAAAAAACTGAAGGGAAACGGGAGAGAAAAAACAAGGGGGAAATATGTGGAAAAAGAGATTTGGAGAGAGAACTGAAGAAGCGAGACACATGAAAGTGACGCCAGGGAAATGTGTGCGATTGCAGATTTCTGCTGATTTTTCCGGGACACCCAACGTGACTGAGCAGAATACCTCAACGCCTAATCCAGAGGCAGAGGCAGCGCTCCTATCATTTACCCACGGTTTCCTCCTAACAAAGGAGAACATCTCTCCTCTCTTTATCTCTCTCCTTGCAGAACAATATGTAGCGGCACAAGAAAGATGACAGGAGGAGAGAGAGAGGGGGGAAAACATACTCCACTAACTCGATTTAGTCACCCTCCTCTTCTGTCAGAGGCATCTCCTCCTCTAATCTGTCGATCAGCCGAACTCCCTCTCCCCTTATCTCAGCGGCAAAGCAAAGTGAAGACGTCCAATCTCGGCTCGTACCATCAGCTCCTGTGCTTATGACGCAGGGTCGCTTGGAAGTGACAAGCGGGGAGCCTTCGATTTGAGATGTGAATGTCAAAACGTGAATGACCCCTGAAATCCATTTCAAGGCCTTTACTGTAGATGTTATGCTATGAAAAAGGATGCTGTCCGTCAGATGCAGACTGGGGCCGCAAATAACAAATGGAAGCTGGCTTTCGACCGTTAGCTTAGTCATCGCTGCCAAGCCTGTCAAGCTTTCCTTTCTCACATGACACGTATGCAGTTAACAATGATAACCGGGGCAGATTTACCACCAGATATTCATGGTAATCTTTTTAACAATGCGTCTCTGATTTCATAAAGAGGAAGAGAAAAGTTACTTCTCATTTTCTGTCTGAAATGTCAACTTTAGCTCGAAGTTTGTATCAGCTGGAGCTGGATAAACTTAAACTTTAGTTTCATGAGCTGTCTCCAGCTGACTTTTTAAAGTTTCATTTTAAAGTGGAAACACCATAAAATAATATGAATTATGCACTTTAAGCTCTATACATAACAATATGTGCATATTAGCTATACAGTTCCGATGTCTTCTGTTTCAACGCCCAATGAATAAAGAAATTAAATAATGTACTCTAAACATGTTTTCATTGAACAAATTGCACATGAATATCCAACCAAACTAAACAGAACATTAATTTAAATAAGACATTATCACTATAAGAAGTTTAATTTCCTCTGCTCCCCCTTTTCTTCTAAACGCAAGAAAAACATCTCTTACCCTACCTGAGGGAAAACAGCTTAAATAATTAAATACAAATAAATTAAACATGGCAATTTAAAATAACTGTAGGCTAATGTCTCCTATTGCAATCATCGAGGCCCTCGACTTCACCCAACAAGGTGCAGAGATCTTTAGTACGAGCTGGGTCGGTAGCGGCGGGGGTGTGGCAGCAACTCTGGACGCACGCCGGACTCGTCTCACGGATCTCCTCAGCTACAGCTGGAGAACTTTCATATTCATCGCGTGTCAGGCGGTCTTTTGCAATGTGTTTATCCTGCATATTCATCTTGCGATGATGAGGAGGATACGATTTATCGGCCAGCACTAATGCACACCACTTCAACATGTGGAGAAATCAAAAGCTTGACATCATGTAATCTTTTGGTGTATAAAATGTCAGAAAATAGAAAAAAAAAAAACTTAATTTAATTAATTAAATGTTTCAGCACTAATGCAGGCTGCCGTATCTGTAAAGCTTCTGGTATAAAAATACCTACAGTTTCTTTGCCCAATACCCTGTTTTTAAGTGGAGTCATAGTCACACTCACTGTATTTTGGCAAAGAATCCAACGAGGAAACAATGCCAACAACTGTGCTCAATATGCTTTAATAATCCCACAACACAGTGATATCGGGCACGGTGGCATTTCGGGAATAGTCCCCAGCTGCTCGCCCTCAATCACACCCTGCCAATCTGGAAAAGTATCAGAAGAGAAATGTGGCCTGATTGCCTTGTTTGTTCATCTCCTGCTCTGGCTACTCTCATTTCAGTCTCTTCAGGAGTGACACCAACAGGCTTTCAGGGAGGCCTGTGGTGCCATCTGGTGGTTGAGACAGTTAATACTTCGCAGCCAAGAAAAACAACATGAGGACACTTACCCATCAGAATCAATGCTGTTTTCATGAACCATGGCTTTCAGGGCATCTGAGTTTGCTGAAGAAGGAGACAAAGAGAAAGTTAGACACTTACACAGATAGAAGAAAGGAACGGGGAGAGGGAGAGATTAAAGTGGTGTTGGGAGTAACCGAGGCGAACGCTCCAGTGACTTCAAAGGCAGAGCGCTTATTGAAAGATGGCTACAACAGATTAACTCCTTAACACAATTAAATGGCACATCACTGAGCACATTATTCCTGCACATAAAAACCTCTGGGGAAGAAGCCAAGCCAGAAAGAACTTTTGTGGGAGCAAACAAACTCCACAATATGACTCTGAAAACGTTCTTTTATTTATAATGGTCAGGATGTTGGTGACATAAAGCGGTTTATATTTTCCCTTTACTGCACATGAACAACAAAGTAGCATCAACCTAGAGCCAACAGCTCACATATCGATTTACATAATTTGCTCCGAGACAGATTTCCCTAGGGAAATGGCCCTGGTGCATTCACTGACTTCCCAGACAAAAGTAATTTGTGGATACCTAAGAAAAAAGGCGGAGATGTACTGAGACATAGAAATGACTCATGTAGGTGAACGTAGGCGTTACATGTTATGGTTCCATGTAAACGAGCAGGGACGTCTGACTCAAACCTCTGTCTTCCTTATCACCCTGTATCATCCTCATATAATCAGGACCCGCGGGGGCTTTTACAAGGACGTCCCTGATAACTGTTAGTTATTTTTAGGTTCAAGGTTCATTTATTTTTTACTTTACAACACATGGTTGCAAAACGAAAAAAAGCATGTAGCCCTTCATGTTACACACACACACACACACACACACACACACACACACACACAGATCATTAACTTTAGAATAAACAGGATCAGATATAAAATAAAATAAAACAATGCAGTTATTTATATACATAATATATACATATACACACAGGAAATAATTCTCTAGGAATTTTAAACAGCAGCAACAAGACAGTGGTGATAATATGATCTTCATCTTCACATTAAAAGTTCAACATCTGGGAAACATTGTCCATCCACTTTCACTGCGGTTCAGCACCAAGCATCATGCTGTATATTTCTGGACCTATTTTGTCATAATACTGTAAGTATTATGAACTTGCAACTGCTTTGGTCAGTTTATTTTCACAAGGCTACTCTCAAAATGTAAACAAATGTAAGATAAATTTGAGTCTTAGAATGCCCTAAATCCATATTTTCATAATCAGCTGAACAGTTTTGCTTTTTTCACAGATTTGAAGCTGGCAGGGCTCAGTTAGAAAAAGGTGATGTCACATGCTGCTGTGCACCAATCAGGATTTAGCAACATCTGAATCAAAAAATCTTAATGAGCTGTGGGATTGTTCCACGACTGTCAGCACTGGGTCGCCTTTATTCTGAGGTTGCCTCTGTAGGTGGCAGTCTTTGCTCAGCCATAAAGACTTACTTCTGCCTCTCCTGGTGTCTACTCAGTTTTCTGTTCATTTATACACAAACTGCTGCTGCCTGTGGAAATGTAAAATTCACAGATCACTTCCTGTTTTCCAGATAATTATTTCCATGAAAAACAAGAACTAGGTTTTTAGAGTCATAAAGCTTTCATTCATCTTCTCGGTTAAATGACATTTAATGTGACTTATAATGTAGAATATTTTGGTAATAGGAATCCTGAACCACGCCATGTCACCAGGCTGACAATGTGAGTCACCGTCAACGGACTCCAACTCTACAAACAACGACAGCGGTGATGAGTCAGCTCAACGCTCGCGGACAGAAAACTCAACACGGAACAATGACGACCAGAACACACAGACAGAACAATGCTGCCTTCGTGTGTCATGTGTTACACATCTGGATAAGATATGAAGGATGGTTTAGACTGATTTAGGGATCAATACTCTCAGATAAACTGCATCTGTCTAGTTCAAGCAGTTAAAAACACTTTGAGGGTAACAATGTTACTTCAACATGTCAAATTTTCTCTGTGATGATTTTTTCAAATAAACTATAGAAGTTCGTAAATTAACAGAGGTAAAACTTTTCTTTAACCCCCCCTTATTTATCCTCTGAGCAGTATTTAAACATTAAGTTGTTTTTAACATATTATAATGTAGTTATAATCAGATATAAGGACATTGTAAAGTGTTTATTAATGTGCAGTATTTGTCAACAATTATAGTTTCTCCTATGAAGACATATTTTACATTATTAAAACTATTATATTATAATGTCATTCACTATCTGTTTATATACCAAAAGGAGTTAAAATTGTTGACAACTGCATTAATAAACACAACAAAAGACCTACTACATTAGTGTGATCATAAATAGATTCAAGTGTTAATACAAAGATATAGATAGATGGATAGATAGTTGACTTTATTAATCATTGGAGGGAAATTAAATTCTCATAGCAGCTAAATACAGATACATTAAATTAAGTTAAGGACAACAACATAAAAGGTACATAAAGACAGATGCAGATATATGCGAGTTTGTTTTTTTATTTAATGAGTCTTAATTGTGTTCTGTAGAGGTAAGTTTTCAGGGTATAACTGTTTCCCTCTCCAGCTATTTCCTCTATTTCACTAAAATTTCCAAGCAGCCTTTATACCTTTAAATCAAAGCTATGCACCTACAAAAACTTTTAACAGTTGTCAGCCTGATTTCAACAGAACTCCACCGCTTTAGAAATCCTGTAATCTACACTGTCAGGAAAGGCATGTGTATTCATACTAATCAAGCTGATTGTATTGGACACATTGATCTCGATCTCTCCTGCTGCCACTTATAAACTCAGCTGAACAAAGAAAAGCAATTACTTGGTATCATGAGAGTGCTGTGATTTATTATGACTTGTACTCTGTGGTCCAGCTCAGGGAAATTACTTCAATTTACAGGAATATAGCAATCAAATACCAGCTAAAACAATCCTGTGACTTCAATGAGAAACAGTGATGTGATCAACCATGCTGTGTAAACCACAGTCATCACTCATTTTCCTTTAAATTCGTCTGCAGTTGCCAGTTTGTCTCTGTGTTCTTCCACGTAGATCCTCATTCCTGAGGCCACATATAAGAGCACACCCCCGCCACTACACAATTCCTTCTTGAATAGCATGTGACTATGTACCTGCCAAAACAATAATGGGAGTGCGAGCTGTAATGACTTCACGGAAGGAAGGCTAATAAAGGCTGGACTTTACTGAAGGGAAAGCCCCCCTCGGAGTCGCATGTTCAGAAACCCTCAGTATTAAATAGGAGGTAGTGAGAACTTATGAAATGTTTCACATCCTTTACATAGTCTTACAAATACCTGCTCCTTTACTGAGAGGCAGAAACTGCAGAAACAAACTGTACAAAGTGTAATCGTGTAATATGTTGGACACATACCTTCATTTTTCATGATGTACTGGACAATCTGTCCGACTGTGTCATTGTTTTCACTGTAGGTGTCATTCAGGTCTGGAAGACAAGAAGACGAATGGAAATACTTGCATTAATTAGTGTGTAATAAATATTATATTCTCAAACAGTTCTGAAGGCTACGCCTATACAGAAAATGATACATGATACAACACAAAACAGACTGTCAACAAACACACAAACAGTAACACAGGTCAAGCAAACTAAACAGCCTAAAAGCTTATGTATAAATGTGTTTTAAGAGGCAAACACTCTTCACTCTAACATTCAGAGCCCTTTTATTTTGAAAATGCCAAACATAATGCCCATAAATCCTAATTTAATAGCACTTGTTAACAGTAAAACTTGATGACATTAGTCCCAATGGTTTTACTGTTTAACTGGAGCAGGAATGCAGTTATAATAGAAACCCACACATAAACTCCTGGAGCATTTAGTCTGCCTGTTAGCTGAGATTCAAGCTTGGCAATATATTAATATAATATATATATTGTCATGTGAGAGTAGATATTTGTTTTTCTTTGTTTGTCTTAAACTTGCATTCATGGAATTTATGGCCACTTGGGGGAAGCGCAAAAAGCTATAAATACAACACTGATCTTTTATTGACCTAATAAAGTCATCATTGTTAGCAAACAGTTGCCTACTTTTGGAGCAATTGTATCATTTATTTGGAGCCATGTTCCTGGGCTCCAATATTGCTTATTTCAATTGCTGAATGCTCCACTGTGTTAACCAGCTCTTTTCAGTAAACAGGGCTGTCTGCTGCTGCTGGGAATAACGCTGACGGTAGCGATGAGAGCAAAAGAAAATAGTAAAGTTGTGGGCCATAAAACTGAGACAGTGAGCTGAAAGATGCTAAAACGCTGTGGGTTTGTAACTGAGCGTGACCCCTTTAACATTACACGTAGTCATTTGTTCCGTTGTTAAAATAAAAATAGTGATCATAGCAGTTTAAAAGGCTCAATGCCAATAGTCAACATATGGGGATATTCTGAGTGTAATGAACAACAAATGCCTCGACCTGTTTGATCATCACATACACACTGCAAATATTTACTCTGTAATGTAAATACCTTCTGGAATTGTCAATTTCCATACAGACATGTGAAATTGTGATATTGTTGTATCAACGGTTGACAAATAATTAGATATTTCATTTTGTTAACATTGCTCAGCTCTGAGACCTTCGGGTGATCAGTATGTGCACAGATCCATATAAATGTGGACTTAATGGAAAGAGGAAATAGAGAACTTGTGAATGAGCCCTTCCACTCAGCACACACCCCTGTGAGGCACTTCCTAGAGCTTCCTGTTGATTGCTTCCTGAGTTGTTCCTCACTTCTGATGAACGTTATACTCTTTCAGCAATTTATGGAAACATTCTGGTATGTCATGGCTGATTTTAAACAGTGACCTGCACAATATGAAGGCAGCTGCTTACAACTCATAAATGTCTTTGAAAAGAGACAAAAGCAGAGAGAAAGAGAAAGAAAAGAGAAAACCTGATCACTGCGAAACAAGAGAAGACTGGACTGATTGAAGGAGTGAGGTCAGAACAAACAAGCAACATTTTTTTTTTTCTACTCTTTTGTTTCGACGTATAAGAGAGAAAGGGTTGGGCACAGACGTACAGAGACAGCTGGGAAAACCCTAATGCACTTATGACTATTGTGCAGCTGGCAGGGAGCTCACATTTACTCCAGAAGAGAAAACCAGCTTTACGTCTCTCCTTTTCCAATACTTACTCCACTTCACAAACCGGGTAATAATTAATAAGATTCAGTGGAGGGGTTCAGGGCTTTGGCCAACATGGGTTTTAGTGGAGATGTGATGTGCCAGGAGGAAAACTACTGAAAGGTCCTTTCTATTATAACACATACTTGAGACAACGCGACCTCTCCATGCTCTTGGCAAGCCTGGTTTAAACAGTTCATTTTTTCCGTAACATTTCTCATGCTTGCGACATACCCCAGAGCAACCCAGTGATGACTGAGGTTTTAAATCTGCACACGACAATTACATAAGGAGAGGACAGAGCAAAGCACTAACCTCCCCTCTTTACTTTCTCTGTGTGGTCATGCCACGTACTGTGCGAGCAAAATGTGGCATGTCACATGCAGAAAGGGGAAAACCAAGCAATTAGGCCTGAACCTTTTTCAATAAGCTGAAGTTCAGGAAGTCAACTCTGAGAGACCACAAAACTCATCATCTCACAAAGCTCATAGCAATTAAGCATTATCTGCAGTTATCATTACAAACCAAGGGAAATTAAACTGGCCCTGTGTGGAGAATTTTTTGTTTCACCTCACTTAACACACCCCTAGCTGAGTCAGAACATGAGTGAGGTGAATGCAAAACGTTTTCCTGGTTTCTATTGGCCTCCACGCCTTAAAAAGTCGAAGACAATAGAGAAATATAGCTAAGGTAAGGCTGTCCCTTAAAATGGTAAACATGCTTTCATTATCACCACCTGACGTCTTAAATACAATGACAATAGGATTTCGGAGCTTATGTTTGTGATTTCACTGGGGTTTTCTGAAGATTCACTCATCAGCGCAAACATTGAAACCCACTTTTTAAATGATGGCGCATAAAATAAATAAATATTCCTTAAACAAGCTCTGACATACGATGCTTTTTTTTTGGTACGTTTCAATTATGTTTGAGGCATACAGAGATTATGAGAAATATTTGCTACTGCTTTTTCACAAAGAAAGGTGCCATTCACATCACACAAGTCTACTCTTACCAAAATCTGTCCGCACCTACAGTAGCTGGCCCAAACCAAACTCATTATTTTGAGGAATGTAGTACAAGCCTGTAAGTACTAGAGGGCAGGTAAGAGCATCTAGTGATTTTATTGCATGATGGCTGACCTTGAATCTCACTGTCACATGACAGGAAAATGGAAAACCTCATGCAGACTCATGACTAATTTGGAAAACAACTCAAAAGAAATCACTTCTTCTCCATTTACGTTTCCATTGACTGAGAAGTAACCTTAACACAATGTGGCTCATTGCAGAGAGTGTTTGGCCTGATACTGAACATCAGTTAATGTTTAACTTAATTTGAAATTTTTCAATTCATGTGCTGCTGTTGTGAAGCAAAGAGCAAATATAATCCTTAAGATTTTCATTAACTCAAATCCCGTTGTTGCAGTGTATCTATATTCTGTAATTACATACATACGTACTCTATATAGTACTCTTCATTGTTAGTGGTGGAGTCCGCCATTCCCGTGCTGGATTCAAAATGCCATCACATGTACAAGAGGAATCACAGAAGACGAGAAAGCACTTAATCTGGCGTTAATGTTTGATTTATTTCATTGATATCCGTCTCATTGTTCACTCTCCTACGCCATATCAGAGCTGCAGTAAGTTACTGCTTATGCAAGCTGAATACGAACTGGAATCAGATTGCGGTCGCAATTATTATTCATTGACTGATTCACTTTGTTTGGCAACACATACACCACTTGTTCTGACAATCTTCTCCATTTAAGAACATTATGGTCCTGGTTAAGCAATAAACTTGTGTGTACTGTACATGATGCATGTTTTACGAGTACATAGATGCAATAAACACACAAAGCTTATCATCTTTTTGACACAGAGTGTCAGACAATGTCACAGGTTATTTCAACATCCAAGGGTTTTTAAAGTTGCCTCAACTCCCTCCCTCTTTTATTCAGATTTCCTCACCTCCGCCCAGCTCAAGATCCTTTTCTTCTTCCTCACACTTCTCCTCCTCGCCATCATGGGCCTCAGTGGTACACCGGTAGCCCTTGCTCTTCAACACGTGGCAGATCACCACCCCCAGCAGGCCCAGAAGGAAGAAAACCGGCACCAGGACGAAGGCAATGTAGTTTGAGTGGGCCCCCTCTGCTACACCTTCACCTGTCCCATTAACTGAAGTCTGATCCGCTGGAGGGTGGAGGGGAACCAAGAAGAGCAAGAAAGAGATAAAAAGACAGTAATTATTTCAAATATTCTTGCAACAGGACACATAAAAACAAAAGAATGGATTGTCATTGTCATGCCCTTGATGGCAACCTGATATCCACAGTGAGTCTGAGGGTACACTTGAGGCCCGGACTGAGCAGCTGAGGGGATTTAAATGCTATCAGCTGCAACATGACGGAGCTTTCATGTTTCCTTCCTGGATCAATCGAGTCTGCTTCGGTCTCTGTCCTCTAACTACTCAATCTGGTGTAAGCTGCACCGCCCCACTTTCACAGCTTTGAGGACTCATTTGGTGTAAGAGACAGAGAGAGTGAAAGGGCGAGATACACCAAAAAACAACAAATGAGAAATACAGATTTACAAGTGTCCCATAAACTTTTGGCAATGGTGATGTGAGGGGCAGTGCTTTCTCTCTCATTAGGATTCTCAATAAGGGCAACACACCCGCTCCTGAGGTGAAACTAACAAGTCAAGATTGCATTTGAGCCTTCCACTGAGTCTACATGTAGCAGGGTTGGTGATATCTTGTTTTTCTAAGGTAAAGGTAAAAAAAAAAAAAAAAAAAAAAAGGCACAAAGACCATAAACTTTACCACTCTAGCTCGAGCTTCCCTCTCCCACTCCCACTCCCATCTGCCCACCCACCTACACACCGGCCTTTAGACCCATCAGGGTGCCACAACATTCTTGAGCAGGGACACAGCTTTAGGGCTGAAACTAACGATTATTTTCCCCACTGATTGATCTGCAGACTCTTTTCTGGATTCATCGATTCATCATTTAGTCTATGTTATGTAAAGAAGCAGTTCAAATGGCAATCACACCTTCTCAGAGACCAAAATAACATCTTCCTATTGCTTGTTTTTTCCAACCAACAGTCCAAACCCAAAGATATTGAGTTTACAATCATATAAGACAAAGAAACTGAGAAAATCCTCCCTTTGAAGAAGCTGTAACCAGCAAATTAGTGAAACGATGAATCAATTATTAAAATACTTGCAGATTAATTTAATAAATTAAACATGCTTAATAACGAAAAAACGAAAACATGTCCAATCTGTTAAAAAAATTTGGGCATTTCAACCCATAATTCTGTTGCAGACTGAACGCTCATATTACATTGTACATTTTGGACCTCAGGACGGATCAGGTCAAAGGTCAAAGGGAAGACTGTGACCTGTGGTCAGCTATAGGCGAACGATCGCCTGGCTCCTTCTGTTTGTGCACCACGTGAAGCATTCCAGCACAACACACAAGAGGGCTTTTGTCTGTTTTCCTGTTCGCATCAGTGTGCGTCTGTGTGTGTGTGAGACACACACAGACACACACACATAGAGAGACACAGACAGACAGAAATGGTGGGACAGAATCTCAATCATATCAAATCACACGTTCATGCCATTTTCTATCTGCATACTAACAAAGTGCCTCCTGATGCATACAGGAATCTGTGTTCTCCCATTGTCCCAGTTCCCCGATGCATCAGACTGGACACACTGATAAAGCCCATTGTGTGTTCACTGACCATCCTGTGACCTACTGTTGTGTGTCCTTGTGCTTACAGATTATTTAGTGACGACCACACATGTAGGCTGCCCTGGCACGGTCTCATGCCTCTCCAAATCACTCACAAGTAATCATGGGGCAATTAGAGGTTTGTTTTAAAAGCAATGGGGAAAAAAAAAAAAAAAAAAAAAAGAGCAGCAATGACTGGCAAATGGGTTGAGTCATAAATCTCTTAGAAACCACAGCTGATGCCATGATGAAAGGCCTCAGAGGGACAGACAAAATATCTGAGATGCATACAAGTTACAGGTGTGGATTTTTTCAATTAATCTATAAATCCCCTGAGGTGATGTCACATTTAAGTGGGACGAATCAAGAATATTTGGCATTTTTACTTGATAATAAGCTTAAATGATGAATCGATTGGCAATAATTAAATGTTTTTTCAGGTCTTAACACATATTCTATGATCATATTTTTTCAACTTTGTTTCTTTCAGTAAAGCTCTTGTATTCCTGCTTGTGCTAAGATAAGATCCAAACTCTGCTGTCTGACACCAGTATTGAAAACTTCAAATGATACTCAGGCTTTGATGTAAAAGATCCACTAAAAATGAAAAGCAGATGTGTTTATTTTGATTCTGGGATGAGAAAAACATCCAAATAGCATATTTTGTTACACACAATGTCGCAAGATCAAAAGATTTTCTGGATTTTTAAATTTGGGTGAGTCAAACAAATACTTACTGGGTCAAACTGCCCCTGGCTGCAAGGAAAACATATCAAGTCTTACAGTAGCAGGTAAATATCAAATTCAACTGGACCGCCAAATGATTAGTTGTTCCTGTCCAGACTCACGAACACCATCGCTATTCCCCCCCCCCCCCCCGATCGGGTATTCCCACAAGTATCAGTATCTTTATCTACAGTGTCAAATCCTTCAATTGAAACATCCTGTGGAGCTGAGCTCAGGCTGGATAGGTCAGCATTACTGTTCTGCCAGTTTAATTTCCTGCAGTTTTATGGGGATTTACGCTGAGATGTTCTGTCTGCCCAAAGGTTATCGACATCTCTGCTACAGCAGCCTCTTTCACGAAATGATGTAAAATCAATCTCTGCAAAAATACAAGAGGAAGGACGATTGAAATACCAAAAAATAAATAAAAAATAGATTAAAGCCTCAAAACCGAGCAGTCTACTTGTGTATTCTTTGCCTTTATCCTCTCTTTCCTTTTCTTTTCTTACTATTCTACTAGTTTAGCTATCAATACAGCCCAAGTCGATTTGAAAACTGCTGTGTGTGCTGGAATATTTGAATCTTGGATTATTTTTGCTCTAGCTGGCAAATTTGTACATGGAAACCCATCAGTTAATGCTGATGACCAGAAGACAACACCACAATGCCAAAGGGTGTCTCAGAAAAGAGGATGTTAATGTTCCTCCTTGCTGATATCAGCAGAAGACCTCATGACAGCAGGAAACACACTGTGTGCTTACTAACCTTAAAGATATTTTGTTTCCTTTTGGTTGTCAGGTTATTTTCCAACTTTGTGAGTCACTTTTTGGCAAATGTAGCATTACATAATACTAGACTGAGCAAAATCTTTTAAATCAATATAAGACTTTTACCCTTTTCTCATCAGTGACTGACCTCTCAGCTACATGCAGTTAGTAACCTGATCCTTAACTAGATGTAACTGCATTACTCTCCTCCGTTGACTCATCTTAGGAGGGAGAGAGAAAGGAAATGAAAACTGTTCGAGGTCTCCTCATTGACCGTTGTTTGGCTGGTCGATAGCCTCTCCTTCCCATTTAACAACAGTGTCTAACTCCACATTAATCATTGGGCGCCTAAGAAACACCAGTGTCTTAGTGCACCTCCATTCTTGGAGAATCTATCACTGGAGATGCCAAACAGAAACCCAGAGGGACTCAAAAGTTACTCCACGGCTCAAATCTTTCTTTTCTTGTCAATGTAGCCTCAAGACGTAGAGTATCAGTCAATAAAATCTTACTGGGTAGCTGTAAATATATACCACAAAGCTCGAAATAAAGAAAGCTTTTCTTAATTGTCGAGAAAGTGACAGTAAACATTCACTAATAGACCTTCATTTGACCACAATTACAGATAAGGATGAGAATTAGTGGCCTTCAGCTCAGAACTGAATATTAATGGGTTAAAAGGCTGTGACCTGTCTGTGTCTTACCCATTTCCTCAATTTCAGGAAATCAGATGCTGCTCTGAAAGCAAATCTAACACCCACTGACTTAAACAGACCACATCTCATTTTGGATTACACCAGGCAGCCCTGTCATTTCAACCCTTGATCTTTTATCCATTTAGTCAATAAGTGAGCTAATCCTCAGGTGGAGAGGAAACCTCTCTCTGTTTCACTTGTAGCTCCGACACTCTGAGAGCTGCCAAGGTCTCAGATGGCACATTATGCTAAATATTCCCACGTGTTTGCTGGTATGTCTGAATTTATACAGCGCTGCATATCAGCAAGCGTGCACTTGTCAATTATCATGGAGCAAAATCACATTTCGCTTGAAGAATGAGACAATTACTGCATCCGTTCTGGAAGCAGTAATTCATGCGGGGATTCAAACGAAACATTCCCACAAATATGGCTGTGGTGTCTAAATTACAAGACTGTCTCGTGTAGGCTGCAAGTAAGATTTTCTTTTTTACTGATTCATCTGCAGATTATTTTAAAAGTGTGGTCTATAAAATGTCAGAAAATAGTGAACACCCATCACAATTTCCTAAAGCTTTAAGGTGACATCTTCAAATTGCTAAACGAAGAAAAGCAGTAAATTGAGACACTGTGCACAATAGCACCTTAATTACCATGAAAATACAGCAGCAGAGGATCAAATTTAAGAAGGTAGCTTGATACGAGGACTGGCGCAGCTCCAGAGGCTTCACCGGGGGAGATAACCTCACCAATACTGAGTGGTTTGTTGCAACATCTCTTCGGCTCAACTACAAATATGTTTCTGGAAAAATGCTACATGTCGAACACGTGACAAACTAACTTTGAAGAACTGACTACGTCTCTGATAAAACTGTGTGTACCTGCATTATGTTCTGCCTACAAGTCCACATAGATTAGTGGTTCCCAACCTATTTTTTTTTTTATGACCCCTGAAACTAAAGTAATATGTGCTTGTGACCCTTCAACACCAGTCCTGAATTTTGTCTTTTTTTAATTTCCTGTCTTATCCCTTAATTACCTCCCAGGTTGGGAACCACTGAACTTAAACACAATAAGTTCCTTTGCCTGCAAACGTGTGTCAGGTTTAGCGGGCCCTGTATGCTGCAGCTGTGTGATGAAGACAGCTATCCAAGACAAGTATGCTTGTGCGGTGTACACACACACACACACACACACACACACACTACATGAGTGTATTCTTAATACCAAACCAACGCACTGGATGACTTGGTCTAATTGAATGAGGACAAGGTTTCAGCCTTGGCCTTTTGCAAGCCACACACTCCTGTGTGCTGGACTCTGCATGGAAAATGGAAGCAGGCCCAGCATTTTAAAGGTTATGAAGGAAACCTAAAGCATCGGCTGGGACTAATTACTTGAATATTAGCTTATTTGTTTATGCAAAGAGAAGTACAGTACATCTTCTCTCACACAAACATCCACAGACTCTTTCTATGGGCTTCAAGAGGTCAATAAAAGACTGAAAATACCCTGTTCAAATATACACTGAATACAGGTTTCGACAGTGGTAGCAGGTCATGTTTGCTGTTTACATTTTTTGTGGTACTCCGATATTATTACACCTAGGCAGTTAGTTCCTGTCACTTGTGTACATTTTGAAGATGTTATTTCGCGCAGATGCCAAATTCCTACAGCTGCTGTACACACTTGTAGACAGACATGCTGTGCTTGCATCACAAACATTACAGTGACACCTTAAAAAAAAGTAATATTCTGTAGTTTTAGCTGAGTTATCCAGTTAGATTTGAAACGCATAAGACAAGAGAAATTACAGTTTTCAGGAAGGAGAAGTGCACCGTGAGACCTGGTGCCTGGTGAAATAAAGTCTGCAGCAAACACGCATGAGCCTCAAATCTTGGAAAAAGACCAAGCGGCTCATATAGAGACATAAGAGCAGTATAACCTCGGGACAACACTAGATACAAGACACCGCACACGTTTACAATGAGGGATCCACGTGTGTGCTCTTCCTGCTGGGTGCACGGTGGCAGGCTGTCAGTTTCTTGAACAGGGAGCCTGTGTGGTGTGTTTTTGTCCACACCTCGGCTGCAGGTCGAAAAAAAAAAAACAAACTTTGCCATCCCTGAAGTCTCTACGTGCCTGGCTCCCGTCGGTACATTTCCACGGACGTTGTGGCACCGACCCTCCCTGGCGCCACTTTAACGTCATAAACCAGCTTTTTTTTTTTTTTTAATTTTTATTTTTTAGGAGTGAGATGAGAATACGTTCGCGACTGTAAGTTTTCTGTTTCCAACACAGAAGGTAAAAAAATAAAATAAAATAAATAAATAAATAAAAGAGGTTTGAAACTTACGCTTAACGGCGGTTGAATCGGCCATTGACGGACGGGACCGTTGGCGGCGTC
This sequence comes from Lateolabrax maculatus, assembly GCA_031216445.1. Lineage (NCBI taxonomy): Eukaryota > Metazoa > Chordata > Actinopteri > Acropomatiformes > Lateolabracidae > Lateolabrax > Lateolabrax maculatus. Next base: position 8,234,353 of record CM062207.1, read on the forward strand.
GGTGAGTCCGGGCGGCGGCCGGTGGACGGTGCGCTCGCTCGCCGACGCTGGTCACAAGCAAACTCGGGTGAAGGAGGGACTTGTCACCGACATGGCGGTGGTTTGGTTTTCCCCGGTTCCCCCAAAGAGCGGATCCGCCCCGGTCTGAGGGCGGGTAACGCTGCTCCTTCCGACCAGAGAGCAGCGGGCGGGAGGGGCCGCCAGAGGACTCCCCTCCGGCCACTTCCGCCTTCGTCGGCGGTCGATTATTATTTTATTTTTATTTTAGTTTCAGCAGTTTTGCAAAGTAACTGAGTGCATTTGCTCAGGTTACGTGCACTTCACTTGAGTATTTAAAGTGTCTGTTGACTTTATAGTTGTACTCATATAGATTGTGATGTAGTATTATTTGTATAAGATAAGATAACACAAGATGTTTGATCTCCGGAGGGGAAATACACAGGTTAGTGTCCTTTACCAGCTGCAGAATTAATGCATCAATAGTTATAATCCACAGATATAATATACATTATTCAGAAGTGGACCATTCTGCATAATGAGCCCTTTTACTTTTGGTACTTTAAGCGGCCTGTATGTTGATGCTGATACTTTTGTACTTGTACTGTAAATTTTGAACGCATGGCTCGTAACAGAGTATTTCTACACCGTGGTAAAAGAAGTGAGTACTTTGTGCACCACTGCGTTTCAGTAATTCAAAACAATTATTTATGAAAAAGCCCCAGCTTGGGACTTTTGCGTAATCAGTTCGTTTTTATATTTGAGACAAATCCACAAGTTTCCCGCCCAGATGCAAATGAAAAAACAAACCTGGCAGGTTGTTTGACACTAAAGACCGTGTTTCCAGGTCCAAATAATCCTCTGTTCTCTGAGAACAAAAACATATCGACCAGAAATTACATCTTTGTCTCAATAGGCAAAACCAAGACTGGAGCATGGATGTCCCCGCGATGGGGCCAATTTGTATTTTCAGCTAATTTCTGAGACAGTAGTAACTCATTTATGGGGGTGATTCGGTATGAATGGTTTTGGGGGCAAAAATACAGCGTTAATATTTGATTAATTTTTAAATAATGTTTGCATGTGCTTGCTTGTAACAAGTTATAAATTGGCAGTGCCTTGATTTGAGTGTCAAGGGTGTCTATATTAAGTAAGGTTGGACCATAAGACGAGAATGTGGGATTTATTGTATCTGACATTTAGTATCTATTGCATTTTGTTGTGTTCTGGGGAATACACTTATAGCTAAATCTGGTACATCTATCCTTGTTTGTGTGTTTTGAATCATTCTCTTAATTACGTTGTCGCCTGATTGTACCTGTCTCATACTAGCTAATAGTTGTCAAACTTTTTTAATTTCAGAGCTGTGCACCGCTGGGTGAGATGATGCCTACAGTGCGTTTTTTCCATGGGACACAAGGACTCAGTGGGCTGGAGTGGGATGTGAGATACCCACATAGGTAAGTCCACCAAGTGTATGTTCATTTAAATATGTTGCCTCAACTTAAGATGGTGAAGAACTCGGGGAACTGCAATAACTCACTGCTTCAGGGACTTTTACAGAAGGTTTACACACGATATTATGCTCTGTTGGAAAATCAGTGGCTCTTCTGGTCTCTCCATGGGTAACCTGCATGTTTTCGCTTAAAAAAAGAGAAATTTACCTCACATGCCAGGACCAATTAACTTTACCTATATCCATTTTTCTTGCTATACTAAATTTAAACGATCACACACACACATATTGACCTTATATGGTAAATTCTAAGTGGCTGCACTGATTCTAATTTATCACAATTCCATCAATGTGATGACATGATTCTGGATCATGATTTCATAATGGGCCACATTCTAAATACTGTGGGATAAACGTATTTCTGGTGCAGATATTCACATTTGCAACCTGACCTTCAATATCACAGCCAGATAGAGAAGTGCCATCCTAAAATTCATTCTTCTTCTTGTTGAGTGAATTATTAGTCCTTGCAAATATGTTTTGCCACCCTAGCCGGCGTCAAAAGGTATACACTTGATTTTGTTTCCTAAAATGTTAGTTTGACTTTGTGAATTTTGAGGATTGTCACTGAATTTTGACAATCTTCATGTTTTTTGTTGATATTTCTCTGTGAAGCAGCTGATTATGTGTCTGTAATATTTAATCACATTTGGTTTTATATATTTTAAACAGAAAAAATGTCGAGATGAAGTGGAAGTTGTTGACACTCAGAGCTTCAGCCCACACAAGAGGTAAGATAACACCTCGTAACTATATAACTTTTCTTCATGTTGTATTCTATGCTGTTTTATTTAATTTGTTAAGCAACACAGATACACAATCACACTGTGTTGTCATAAATATCAAAATATTTCTCTAAATATTTCACTTATTAAAGTCTGGAAAATCTCCACCAGGATAATGTGATAGATTCTGTCCAACTCTGAAAGAAGTTAAGGGCATTTTGCCTACAGTACCCAGTTGAATAACCACAGTATTTTAACTTTATTACCAGTGTCAACATCGAGGAGGACCCAAAACAGGAGCCTGTGGTCCCCGACACTCCGGTCACCTCTGCCACCACAGAGACAGCCAGGAAGGCTTCCTGGTGGCGTAGGTGGCCTCGTCGTAAGACGGTATGTTTATCAGATTTGAATACTAACTATAAATAATAACCCATGACCAAAATGGTGCAGTCATTTGTGTCCTTCAGCTGTATTTAACTGGATTCATGATTTTATACCAAACAGACTCTTGTGAAAGAAGATGTGTCAGAAGACACAAACCTGCCATCTTCTGCCACAGGAGAGAGGTATGAAATTCTTTTACTGTTTCTTCCTATTTTAGCTGATTGAACTCATTTTATTGGTGTTCATCCTCTTGGCTTCATCACTGTGACTGGGCCGCACAGTAGAATAACATCTGTCTTTGCCTTTATCACCAGTGTCGACACCATCGAGGAGTCTGAAGGTGGTGAAGCTGGAGTCCAGCAGGCTTCACCCACCCCTGAAACTCCAGTCTCAGCTGCAGCTGAGACTGGGAAGAAGCAGAAGCCTTGGTGGCGTCGGTGGCTTTCATCTCGTCACAAGGTATGTTCTACAGAACTGTAACAGTAACATGTGAATTCTGCACATTATGTGAATATTAGCATCACGCATGTAGTTTATTGTCCTGTACTTCACTAGTTTTTTTGTACTTACATCAAACAGAAACAGAAGTCGGCGTCTCAGGTTGAGACCGATGGAGGAGCAGAGCGCAGCCCTCCATCTGAGTCCACTGAGACAGACTCCAGTGTGCTCAGTGACTTACTCCCCACTGATGCACCAAAATTCAGGCAGTCCACCCCATCTGGTCATGGTGGGAGTCTACAGGCCGAACCTGACAACATCGGTCTGTTGGCGTCAGCACATGGACTGCCGATTGCCTCAGCCAGCACAACCCTCTCCAGAAAGCAACTGGTCTGCCTCGGGTAAGCACCAGCAAAGACACACACACACTGAATGTTCATATATATTAATTATATATATTTATGTATATCAGAATATTATTTTATTGTTATTATTACTCATACTTGCATGTATATAAAGTGATTCCAGCTTTAGTTACATAAATCTTCACTCCTGAAACATGAAGAAATTGAGCTCCAGTCTGACCTTTGTCCTCTGTCTTGTTGTGTTTAAGGTTCCCCAACCTGGCGCAGACGTGTTACATGAACTCCACTCTGCAAGGCCTCCTGACACTGAGTCCTTTTGTTCAGGAGGTCCACAACCAGCAGCAGGTGTGGAGTTCACACCCTGATTCTGGGCTTGTCAGGTACAGCACCTCACACACACTCACACAGACACCATCACTCTTTGGTTCCTTCGCTTTGCAGGTGTACATGAAGTAACAAAAACTAAATATATTTTTTTCTCCTGTCTTCCGTCTTTTCTTCTTCACTTTTGCTCTTTCCAGAGGGTTTGTGGAGGTCGGAGTCTTCCGCTTTTTCAACAAAGTGGATAAGAAAAAGAAAAGAAAGGTCCTGGCTGCCTTTAAAAAGACTGTCGCTGAGTTTAACTCAGAGTTTGAGGACGACAGTCAGAAAGTTAGTACGCTTTTTATTTACAACACACAGTGTAGCACCACACTGATTTTCAATAGTTTTACAGTTTTAGTCAAATTTCCACATTCTAAAACTCTTTCTTCTGTATGTTTCTGTGCAGGACGCCCATGAGTTCCTCAATTGTGTGCTGGACCAGTTGAGGTCTCTATCTGTCGATCTGCACCCAGCAGCAGTCGACATGGGCATCAGGTACACCTGCCCTGTTAATGCTCACATCGCCTTCCAGATGTTGAGCACCAGGACCTGCAAGGGGTATGAATACACAGCCACAGTCAACATCTCTACTCCTCCATTTATAAAACTATGTGCATGATTTTTTCCACATCCAGTTATGGTATAAAACTTCTCAATCAGGTGTTTTTATGAAATCTGAAGCCTTGTTTAATTTGAATTTATTCTGCAGATGTGGTATGCAATCCGCGAGGGAGGAGGATTACCTCAACCTGTCCCTGGACCTGGTGCCTGGAGGCTCAGTGAGCGAGTGTCTGCAGGAGTACCTGAAAGTAAGTGGCACATCTGCTCCTTTACTCAGAGTTTAGTGTGATTTTAACCCCCACACTCCATCCAATGTTGTAAATAAGTGATTCTGATATAATCCATGAAAAGATTGAAACTAAAACCTGTCTCTAACTCCTGTTGCCTGCTGCAGGAGAGCCAGCTGGAGTATCGGTGCGAGTGTGATGCTGAGGAGTCGTCACAGCAGTTGTCCTTCCTCACCCTGCCAAAGTGAGTAGTATGATCCATCACCACAGTACAGTCAGATGTTAGGATCAACAGTTTCCTTCCTTCTGTTTTCTTCCATCAACTCTTGATCTGACCTTCTTCCCTCCATCTCTTCTTCCTCGTTTCTGTCAACAGTGTACTGATCTTCCAGCTGAAGAGGTTCAGGTTCACCCAGTCCTTCAACTTGGAGAAGGACGACAGCCCCGTCGTTCTATCGACGGAGCTGGTGGTGAATCCTGCATCTGTCGCCACAGAACAGGTAAAGATGATGTTTAGTAAAGAAAGGCAACTTTTACTGTCTAACAGCCTTATTTGCTGGACATAAACTGATCTTAGAACAACAAAAACAGATTGAGAAATCAGCCTGTGAAATTTACAGTAGCTAATTGTTTGTAACTGTGTTCATTTTTTCTAGACTCTCTACTCTCTAGTGAGCATCGTCAGCCATTTGGGCCCCACAGCTCACTCTGGTAAGTGTTCGGTTGCCTTTTGTTCTCAAGGTTTGAGACTCTACTTCCTCTTCAGATGTATCTTTAACAAATGTGTCCTCTCCTTTCAGGCCACTACATCTGTGACGGTGCTTACAGAGAGCAGGAGCCAGGTGACGTGACAGACCGTTGGCTCACTTACAACGACAAGGACGTCAGTGAGACAACTGGTGCATCTGTCTGTCACCTGCGGCAGCAAACAGCATACCTGCTGTTTTACAAGAAACAGGTAAGAGAAAAGTTCCATCTATACACAGAACATTATTTTTGAAGACGCAGATAGACACACGTACGCTCAGACAGCATCTCCTGCTGTCTTTGTTAGTTGAAAAAAAATTAAGTTTGCACAATTAAATTCACATTCAAATCAAGAAGTCTCAATAAATGCACCAAATATGACTTATGACCGCTAATTATCTTTGTGATTTATATTTTAGGACACAAATCAGAAGCAGAAGTCAGAGTCTCAGGTTGAGACCGATGGAGGAGCCGAGCGCAGCCCTCCATCTGAGTCCACTGAGACGGACTTAAATGTGCTCAGTGACTTCCTCCTCACTGATGCACTAAAATCTAGGCAGTCCACCCCATCCAGTCATGGTGGGAGTCCACAGGCCGAACCTGACAACATCGGTCTGTTGGCATCAGCATGTGGACTGCCTATTTCTCCTGCCACCACCAAAACCCTCTCCAGAGAGGAACTGGACTGCCTCAGGTAAGCACCAGCAAAGAGACTCACACACACACTGAATGTTCATATGTATTCATTATATATTAGAATATTATTATTATTCATACTTGCATGTATATAAAGTGATTCCAGCTTTAGTTACATGAAGCACAGACGCCATCACTCTTTGGTGTCTCCGCTAACTTTGCAGGTGTATGTGAAGTAACAAAAACTAAAAATATATATTTCTCTCCTGTCTTCCATCCTTTTTCCTACACTTTTGCTTTTTCCAGAGGGTTTGTGGAGGTCGGGGACTGCTGCTTTTCCAACCAAGTGGAAAAGAAAAATGAGAAAAGTGTCCTGGCTGCCTTTACAGAGTCTGTCGGTGGGTTTGAGGACAACAGTGAGAAAGTTAGTATGCTTTTTATTTACAACACTCTGCGTACCACAACAATGATCTTTAACAGTTTTACTCAAATTTCCAGCTTCTGAAAGCCTTTGTTCTGTATGTTTCTGTGCAGGATGCCCATGAGTTCCTCAACTGTGTGCTGGACCAGTTGAGGTCTCTTTCTGTCGACCTGCACACAGCAGCAGTCGACTTGGGCATCGGCTACAACTCACTGTTGACGCTCACATCGCCTTGCTGAATCTGTCGTCACCGAGCAGGTAAAGATAATGTTGAGTAAAGAAAGGCAACTTTTGCTGTCTAACAGCTTTATTTGCTGGACATAAACTGTTTTTGAAAACAAAAACAAACAAAAAAAATCAAGTACACGCATAAGTTCACATTCAAATTAAGAAGTCTCAATAAATGCACCAAATATGACTTATAGCTCCTAATTATCTTTGTGATTTACATACAAAAACAGTGTGAATACAGTATTTTATATCTAGTTTTTGATTTGGACCAATCACCCTGCTGCTGCTGCTGTTTAAAAACACTGTTCTTACGTATGTTTATTTCCTTTCCTTCTCTGCAGTGAAAGAGTCGTGAGGCTGGGACCAGTATGGACTGCTCCAGCAAGAAGGAAGTTGTGACTGAGTCTCTGAAGACTCTCCAGCTGATCCAGAATGCGGCTGCCCACGGGACGCACAACTAATATGTTCTCATTTGCTAGTTCCTGTGAGTCCTAGCAAATGAGAACATATTAGTTGTTGATTTGTTGTCTCTCCTCCTGCTCTGTCTCCCCCTCTCCCCCTCTCTCCTCCCCTCTCAACCCAACTCGGTCGATGCAGATGGCCGCCCGCCCAGAGCCCGGTTCTGCTCGAGGTTTCTACCTGTTAAAAGGGAGTTTTTCCTCGCCACTGTCGCCAAGTGCTTGCTCATGGTGGGAATTGTTGGGTCTCTGTAAATAATATTTTAAAGATTATGGTCTAGACCTACTGTAATTGAAAAGTGTCTCAAGATAATTGGCTTGACTTGAGTGCACACATTCTTTTTATTTAGTCCTTCATGTCAGAGTCTTCCCTCTTGTGGTATGCAATGCTGACCTCTGTTGGACACACATGTGCTATTTACATTTGATTCAGCAAATCTGAATTTATCATACTACTTGCAGTATGCAGTTTTTTGTATAGGCAGAGTTTAGTATGTAAATGTATCTAGCACCATGTTCAATAAAATTATTGTAAATATGTTTGACCTCTTTGCATGTCATCTTTTGTTCAAAAAGCATCCAGATGTCAAGTACATTTGCACGTGGATATGTTTGTTCCACTAACATGACACACAGATAATAATGTTTGTTGCTTGTAGCATGTAAAATTGTCTGAACTGGAATATTTGCGGAATACTGCCTTATATTTTAAATGTGGTACATTTAAAGTGGTAAACATGACAGTGCAGTATACTGCTCTGACTGTCTGCAGCAAGATGTGGGCACAAGCACCTGCCAGTAGCTGGTGCCAAATGCTTCCAGCAGACTATTGGCCAGATGGCTGTGTGTAGCTCAACCAATGAAAGGCGGTAAATTCACATTAATAACCAACCAGTCAGATTGAAAACACATTTTTAAAGCAGATGCAATGTAAATCTGTCGGCCAGATTCAAACATCATCAGAAAAGCAGCCAAACATGATATAAAACTTCGGTGGAATCAAAAGAAGAAATGCACTCCTCCTTCTCTGCAGGGTGATTTGCTTCAATGCTGATTCAACATAATTAAATAATGAGAGTTTAACATTACTAGTAAGTAACACTAAATTCTGCAGCTCTATGCAGCTGCACAAAAACCCTGTGAGCCTCATGGCTCCAGCACATAAGCTCCGACAAGCCAAGTGCAAACTACCAAATGGCAGAGAGCCCAAATAAACCACCGACTGGTGAAGACAGTGGAACATTTAAAGAGGGGAGTGTCTGGCATATATTGAATGGATTGTCCAAGTGGTGATATATATATATATATATATATATATATATATATATATATATATATATATATATATATAGTTGTGAATACATTTTAAACTCAATTTCTATCTACTTTTCTGCAGAGTTTACTGCCACCTAGTGAACACATGTAATAAATGTACATTCAACATTGTTATTGTATTGTAACTGTGACCAAATATTGATTGAAAAATAATCCCAATAACAGTTAGAGGAGCTCGTGCTGATACAGTGATATTTTATTTATAGTGATTATACTAATAGATTTTTAATTTCTAATAATTTTTTTTTTTTTTTTTTTTTTTTTTTTTTTCCATGTGCATTCTGTCAAATAATCTGCTCCCATGAAAGACAGGGGTGCAGCCTTGTAGTAATGCGTTATTTACACACTGGCATGTGCCCTACATCTGCACTGTTTACTGCCGCTGCACAAACCACCCCGTCGGCCGCGTGCCTTCGGAGAGGGCAAGCAGATCATGAACACGTCACCGTGTGGAGAGCACGTTGAAATGTGCATGCATGGCCCTGCCGCAGCCGTAAGTGCGAGGCAAACGCGCAGCAGAAAACAGCCCTGTGCAGGGGTGTATCAATGCAGTCAACATGATATGGCAGATTCCTGAATTGGCTTGCCTTGGGAGCAAAAATATCAAGAATTTATGCACCTGCGAAAGTTGAAAGTATCAACAAAACCTTTAGTCAATGTTGCGTTCGTACACAATGTCCTTACCATGTCCTAATCACTTTGCTTGGTCAAATTTAATATGCAAGGGGCAATAAAACAAAACAAACCTAGAGTAATGTTTGTTTGTTTTTTACCTTTTTTTCTGGAGCTTTTAACTGCATTTTACAGTCTTTGCCAGTTGGTCAAAGTCGGATATAAAATCTAGAAAATATTTGGAAAACAAAAGTAATAAATAATGATAATAATAGCGACAATTTAATGTCAACCTAAGGTCCACTTTCTAGCCTCTTCCAGAGCTTTCTACTTCATTTCACAGCAGTCATGTACAGATGGAGTTTGCTCAGTTTACTCAGAATAAGATAGTAAGGAGACCTTTGTTGTTTTGTTTTGTTTTTTTTCTATTTTTGGTCAAACCATTTCCAAGGTCAAGAATCAACTTTCACGACAACAGTATAAAATTACTACTATTACAACTACTAACTACATATGATGACTATTAATGCCATTACTACTGTTATTATTACTACAACAACAATCACTAGCAGCATATATATATATATATATATATATATATATATATATATATCTTATAATTTAGTAGAAATTCACCATTAGTCATCACGGTCCATATATGAGCAGCTGTAGACAAAATAACACAACAACAGCTGCTCTTTGCAAACAAACGAGCAGCAGGATCTGTAATAATTCAAAAGGGGGACAAGGCCCACAGCAAATGTCGCTGCGGGGCTGTGGACGGTATTACGGCCGGCCCAAGTAGGCCAGCTGCAGAGCGGGCCCGGGCGACGCCCTCTCATGTTCCTCCGTGTTTGGAGGCGAGCACAGGACCAGACACTCCGCAACGTGAGCGGCGAGCCCCGTGCGGCCGACCCCGCCCCTCGCAGCCAATCGCAGCGCGCCGGGGCGGGCAGGGGGGCGGGGACCCGGCGCCGCGCCGTCCAATCGCGGCGCCGGGTCCCCGCCCCGCTTCTCCCCGACCATGGCGCCGGCACGTGTACCCCTGCGTGTAAACCGCCGTCGGTGGGAGTTGGAGAACAACACTTCGTGGACGGCAAAGACGAGTCCGGCGGAGACGAGGCGGTCGATTCTTTTTCCCAGGTCCTTCCGCCGTTTCTTCTGCACTCTTGAGCACCGTGTCGTGGACTAACGGAGCTGCTTTTTGTTGTCGTTTTTTTTTCCGAAGCAGATCTGAGGTGAGCTGGATTGTTGTCGCGTCTGTGGCCGTTTGATTTGTGACGTTAAACGTTAGCGAGGTTGCTAACGTACTTTGGACACAGAAAGTGTAAAAAACCGCAGACATCCCTTTTTATTTAAATGCGTCACATTACAGGTATAACGTGTGTCTGTTGTATTTGGCTTTAGTTATTCAGAAGTCTCGCCGTGTTGGAGTGAAGCTCTCCTGTCACCCTTTAGATGTCGCTTAATGCAAAAACAGACAAACATTTATTTATTCATTCTAGAAGAAGTCAACACCACCAACGTATGTAGGACATATTGGCATCCGTCCACGTTTCGAGACCGGTTTTTCTTGGACTGGATGTTCTTTTTTTCCCCGTGGGGTGGACATACATGTGGACATTGCACTGTCATAGGTTCACAATGTACACAATGTACGTTGTGCTTGTTGACAGTTCCCTGTACTTTATTTCCTATCATGCATGATTCCATTTACAGTGCAAACTGTAAACTTTGATCAGTGGTTAACATTTATGTTGAATTATTTGTTGGATTTTATTTTCTTTTTACTTTGACTGGGCTGTTGAAGCAGCAGCAAATCTTATAATTACACTTGTCTAAAGTGTACAAACTGTACTAATTGAAAGAGGCTTCTAGTTTTAATCCACTGGGGGCTTCTCCTAATGTGCACATAATGTACTTGTTCTAGGCAGGTTTGTACAGACTGCGTGCCTCTGGCCAATCAAGTGATGTCCCGTGATTGACAACTGTTGCAAAGCACAGAAGCCTGTGCTTTGCAGGTCTGCTGTGTCCACAGCTGCACATCACCTACACAGACTCCATCCCATCCTCTGCCATCTCACAATAAAATAAAGAATAAAAAACACACACACATTACTAGCAATAGTATATAAAATATATAAATCAGCTGTACTCATGGAGGTCTTTGCTAGTGTGTCTTCAGTTGCCCAATTTGAATACATGTATTTTCGCACCTACCATGTGGCAACCATAGAGTGATAAGCTGGCATCTATACCACCATCCTCTGTGATGTACAACATGTTGTGGCATTTGTAAGAATCTACATAGAGCATCTGTGCAGCCCTCATATTTTCTGCTCTACAGTAAATCTTCCACAGTGAGAAATCAATGACAGACTATGGAAGCTTGAGGGGTGCACAGGAATCTGCACAGATGCAACCCTGCAGGTTCTTGTAGATATCGCACCCTACTGAGTGCCAGAGTGTGCAAAGCGGTGGCACATAAGCATCCACAGTTTACAAAAGCGTGTGCTAGACAAGTTTGTTAACAGAAGATTAAAAAAGAAAGCTCAAAGTAAACTTCCTTCACCTAATGTCTGGCCCATTAATAAGTCTCAGAGAGAGTTGTGGGTGGGCACCATAAAGATGACTCTTTATGCAGAAGCACATCAAACGTGTCAGTTTTGACACCAGCAAGCAGCACTACATTTGCATGGCTGACAGAAGAGGTGAGATGGCAGGCAGTGGCAGAGGTGGTGTGAAACACTTTTGATCACATGTACTGTATGTAGGGGGGCTGAGTCAACGCATAGGACAGGACAAGTACGCAGTCTACAGTGATACTTAAGAGTGAGTGATTCACCCACAGTGCCTAGTTTGGACTCTTATGGGTGAGGCAGAAGAGCAGCAATACAATGTTCCTCCAGGGTTTGGCTTCAAGAGTGTATTTGTGCCTGAACTTAATTGCCTTTAAATGGTTAAAAAAACGAAAATGTTAAAGGCTTAGAAACACATAGAGGGAGAGAGATCTGGGAAAGTTGTTTGGTAGTTGTACAATAAAACTATCAGGGCTACCGAACTTACCACAGGCTGCCAGGAAAGAACTCACTGGTGGCTTTTAAACATGCCTGAGGTTGTAGGGGCTCTGTAGTTCTTGTTAATGAGGGCTGTCTTGCAATTTAAAATGATTAATCCCAGGTTTGATTATAGGGTTTTACAGTCATTGAAGGTCATAGCCTCATCTGGTGGTGACTGTTTCTCATTTAGTTTAGATGACATATTTGTTACATATTTACAACTGTACAGGGGTTGTTCAACAAAGCTACGTAGACAACTCCATGTGTAGCATGAATTATTCTCTTCTGTGATTTAATACACTTCTCTTAGGTGTTTCGGAGCTTCATTTCACAGTGTATGAGTTTTGCTGGCAGGCTAACAACATTGTATTCTTTATTACACTTTGATTATAAACAGTGGTTGTTATTAAACACGTTTTTTATAATTCTCAAGTTGTCACTTAGGGAAGAAAAGTTACTAATGTTAAGTAAATCTTGATTGAGGCTGAAATAATGGTCATTTTGTGTATTATGCCACAGTTGTCAACATTATCTCCCCCTGTAAACTTCTTGGCTCTGTTTTTAAATTCACCATGGAAAGACATGGGAAGAGCATTTTGTCTCTGTTACTTGATATATTTACTATTGAAACAGGACAGCTGGGCAAGACCGAACACAGGAAAAGATTATTCAAAAGCATGAACAAATGTTTAAGGATCACTTATAGGGAAAGAGGCCATTTTATTTGAGCTACTGACATGTAACAACAGCTAGATTCAGTGATACAGAAAGAGTTGACAAATAATCCCAACATGAAAATAAATTTGGAAAATCCTGGAAGTACCAATTATTGGATAGAAGTGGTTGTGCTGTGGTCACAAATGCCAGTGTGAGTGAACATTCAAGCTGCAGAATTTTCCACATAATCCAAGTTGTTAAAACCTATTTTACAATAACCCAGTTGGAAGATTATGAACAAAATGGTAAAGCAACAGTGAAAGTAAAGTACGGAGGCTTTTTCTAGGAAAAAGTCTCTCATATTAGAGATAATATATTATTTCTTTGCAGCAATACAAACAAATAGTAAAATTCTTGGAAAAAAATGTATATGAATAACTGGTTGATATGATACATAACAATCAGGATTCAGAGACAATCGTAGCACCAGAACAGCTCTCATGAGAGTAATCAATGACCAGTCAACAGTGACTCACAAAGAACTTCGATTTTAGTAATCCTTGATCTCACTGCTGCCTTTGACACTGTTGATCATGACATTTTAATTCAAAGGCTTTTTGTTTCAGTCGGCTTAGCGAGTCCTGTTCTTAACTGGTTTTTATACTACATAAAAAAAGACTACTTTTTTAACTTTTATGTTTCAATAGGTAGTTTTAAATCTGCAGCAAAAACAATGGTTTGTCCTTGGGCCACTGCCCTTCAATCTATACATGCTCCCGCTTGATATTAATTGTACCATTCATACGCTGATGACACACAGTTGTACATCTCACTTTCCTCTGTTGATCTCAGTCCTGCTAACAAATTAGTAAAATGTATTGATGACCAGCTGGATGTCCAGAAAACTTTTTACAGTATCCAGTTTACATGTAATGAAATGTGCTATATAAATAACATTCCCATTGCCAAAGGGGAAGGTCGAACAACATGCAAGTGTACATGTACTGATTCCTTACAGGCTTTCACTGGATTTCAGGATAAGTCCATTTTGCAGGAAAAAAAAAAAAAAAAATTTAATTATATATTTTCAGATATAAATAATTAAAAAAGTAAAATAAATACTGTGTATATATATACATACAGGCATGCATATGTATGCTTTGAGGTGTATGTAAATGTTGGTTTATAATAACTTAATATATCTGTATGTAATTCCTCCTACTTTAACAAGTCATGTGGCCATAAACCCCCCCCCCCCCGCCCACCAAACCCATGCATAGCGCGTGTGTCTTTGGCTCAGAAATGTACATTGTGTACAATCCCCAGTCCTCCATGCACGCAGCTCGTGAAGCCTATCGCCGTGCATATTTTAAAGCACAGCCCTGGAGGCGGGGCTGCAGCACCCCCCCGCCCCCCCCCGCCCCTCGCCCCGCCCCCGGCAGCCCGGCCTGTGCGGGACGCGCGCTCCCATTGGTCCGCCGAGCCGACCAATCAGCAGCCGGCGAGGCTTGCGGAAAACACCGCCGCGGACACGTGCCGTTTGTACACAGGAAAGCGAGGCGGGACAGAGCCGCCGTACACACCGACAGACCGCACCGTGACATGTCGGGCGCCGTGTGTCTCTGTCACGGATCGCACCGGTGAAGGTATTGAATCGTTGCTTCTTTTGAACCGGATCGTATAAACATGTCGTGATGCGCGGGGTTGTGTTGGAGCGGAGTAGTTGACACATGTTCCCGCACGGAGCAGCGCCACACCTTCCTGCAGCCTCCTCTGGCCACTGCAGTAGGGAAGTGTTTCATGTTATCTAGAGCCTTTTTTCGGGTGACTTGTTTTGTAAAAGCAGAGTCTTTTCGGTGATATTATGTCAGTGTAGCCTGAGGTGTAAAATGGTGACTGTACATACTGTAGCTGTTATTGATTGATCGGTATAATGGTAGTTTATGGTAATAGAAAAAAAAAATCAACTTCAAGGCCCAGCCTCTGTACTAATAATGAAAGAAAAACTTGATTTGTGGACTATTTCTTCTATATATTAATAAATAATGAGAAAAGTAGGGCTGCAACTAATTGTTATTTTGATTATTGATTAAACTGGCAGTTATCTTCTAGATTAATTAATCGCTTATAAAATAGTATAACATGCCCATTCAAATTCAGGGTTATATCTCAAATGTCATATGTATTCCATTTACACTGATATAAAAAAGTAAAAAGCAGCAAATCTTCAGAATAGAGAAACTGGAAGTAGGTAATGGTTGGTTGTTTGGGCCTTTTGCTTTGACATAAGGGGAATTAAATGCACCCCACCTCGATTTTGGTGACACCCCAACCAATCAGAAGATGTTTCAGAGGCTCAAGTCTCTGTCATGGCCTCTGTGTCACCGTGACACACTGGCACATGATTTATTTGGCCTTTGCCTATTTTGTGCAAGATGGGGCAGTCAGAGAAGTGCAAAAGAGTTACGGAAAGTGACATTACATTTTCCGGAGTTGCTGCGTTGGAGAGGTATTGAAAAAGTAGACCGTCTGTTGGCCGGAAAGCAAAGCAGCATTGACCATTATAGTCAGTAATTTCCCATATCGTTTCCCACACTAAAATAGACACATAATCAGAGATTGGTCGTACTGGGTGCATTTCCTGTGAATGATCTTAGCAGGTGGGTGGCATAGTGGCTCATTGGCTAGCACTGTTACCTCACAGTCGTGGGTTCAAACCTGACCTGGCTGCTTCAGGCGTGGCAGCGTGGCGTTTGCCTGTTCGCCTCGTGTTTCTGTGGGTTTCCTCCTTGTGGTCTGGTTTCCTCCCGCAGTCCAAAGACATGCATGTTAGGTGAACTGGGAATTGCCTTTAGGTGGGAATATGAGCATTAATGTTCTTGGATGCACCATCAAAGCAAATGGCCCACTACAGTTGGCTTAGCAAGCACATCCAGCTATTCTCGTAGCCCGAGCACAGTTCCCCACCTCCACCCACCACAGTGTGTCTTTGCCATCACCCGTGGAAGTATGCATAGATGCCAGCCTGCTGACGCCCACTCACGCCCTGCTTGCATATTTCCAGATCATAATTGCTCCTTCCCCCGCCCAGTTGGGCCCCAGCGCACACAGTTGGTCATGTGCAAGTGTGCCTCATCCATCTGACCAAACATAATGCTGATTATCATTTCACGATTGGCAAGGTGGCAGCTTAGTTGCATTGACGTAGCGTCACATGAATTTGTTGTACTCAAATACCTGCAGTTGTTCACCACTCTCCAGTCTAAGTTGTTGCGTTCTTTAGTTCTTTCTGCATATTGAGTTACTTTTGTCAGTAGCTGGCCACACCTGTAATCCTCTTGTCAGATCTAATGAGAAGCCTCCAGCTGATGGTGGCAACTCTGAACCCGTCCACTCAGCCGCACCGGGTTGTTGTGTCATGACAGGAAGCTGAGTTATGTCTGTCAGTGCAGGTACATAGTTAAACCTGTCCTAAAAAAAAATTCTGCACCAAAAGCATCACTTCACTACTGTGAGAGGCAGGTAAATGGGGTTGTGGCACAGCTAGGTGCACACAATTTAAAAGGAGTGACGACTGAGGACTGACCTGTGTCTTCTTCTGGTTTGCGTCTGCAGGGCTTAAAGGATTATGGGGCGCTTCTGTTGCCCGTGAAATAAATAGTACTAGACTTTTACATGCGTAGGTGGTGGCCAGATATATACTTTGACTTACTATTAGTAAGCACGCTTTAATTTATAACAACCCTCTGATAGTGAGATTTGGTCTGTCCTCCTGGTGTTCTGTTTGTTGTGACTGTCCTCTGGTTAAAAATGGACTAAGCCATGACGACTAACATGTTCTATGTCATTTTGGCATTAGCGTTCACCTGTTCTAATTAAGATGCATGCATACGCACTTGCTGCATACAAATAGGAGTAGGAGATTATTGTCAGTCTGCTCTCAAGATGAGGTGGTTTATTCTAGATAATCTGGGTAAAAGGCAGCTGGGCGCTCAACAACTACACACACACTATTGACAAACATTCAGTCTGCACCACAAAGCCATATTTGAATCTTCTTTGGAGGCCAACACGATAAACTGATGATAAGCGTTCCTTTTTTTGTCTGTCTGTAGCTGCAGGCCTTGGGAAATACTGACCGAGGCCGAGGCAAATATTTTGTAATCCTGCAGCTAATATGATTCCTTCTCTTTCTCTCTCTCCAATCTCTCTCTTTCTCTGTCATCTCAGGTGGCCTTTAGCACCTAGAGCAACACATCTCCGAAGAGACGAGAAGACCAGATACAGAGTGAAGGATTGTTTTTTTGCTCTCACCAAGAGCTGTTTTTCTCACTCTCCCTCACGATCTCTCATCCCATCTGTTGGAGCACTTATGCCAAGGCTGTTTCATAAGAAAAAAAATCATCTCTTGTCGGCGTTACTTTGAGTGACACTTTTTCTCGATAATAAAAGAGAACTGCTGTCTTTCTGAAAAGGCAGCCTTTGCTTTTTGGTCATTTGCAGTATTTTTGCAACCATTTACACTTTTTCAAAAGCTTCATAGAAGGGCTCACAGCCCCCCAAAAAATTCACATCTTTTAAAAAAAACTAAAAGCAATGAATTTCTCACCTTAGTTCTTTTAACTACAAGACAACAACCATGATTCACCCATGTATACATAGTAGTCCCACTTAAATTAAAGTTGTTCTTGTTTTCCTCTTGGCTGACGTTAATCAAGCTGTACCAGCCTCATCCTACTCTAGTATGAGTTATGACAACTCTAAATCAATGCCCAGCAGCAGCACTCGGGGGCGAGTGGCAAGGGCCGATGGGAAAGACAATGACCCGGAAGCCGAGTTAGAAGGGTTAAACTCCCTGAAAACCGGCGGTGGTCTGCCCAGTCCCAATGTCGCCACTCAGGAGCAGGGAAGTAGAGCTGGAGGCAGCTCGTCTCCCAGCGGAGGGTCAGGATCTGGAAGCTCGTCCGGAGACCGGAGGGGACTCAACTCCGATGACATGGACGGACTCTCCAGCGGGAACGACTCTGGGGAGAGGGAGAGCGAGAGCGGGACGGAGAGAGGGAACGGGTCGCGTGGGCGCACACAGTCCACGCGCAGCTCCCACAGCTCGTCAAACGGCAAAGACTCTGGCATGATGATGGAAAACACAGAGAGCAACAAGAGGTAAGAGAAGAAGATTGCCTCAACTATCTGTAATGCTGTCCATAATCAAACAAAATAGGTCTTCTTTGGTTTAATTGTCTAAAAGTTAGAGAGTGTATGTGGCCAGTAGGGACAAAGTCCTACACATGCGATTGCACATGTTAACAATACATGCAAAACACATAATTTCACTGTAACTGTCCTTTCCCAGCTCCAACTCCCAGAGTCTCTCACCACCCAGCGGCTCCCTGGCCTACAGCCTGCTGTCGACCAGCTCGGAGCACGACCCCCCCTCAACGTCTGGCTGCAGCAGCGACCAGTCGGCGAGGGTCCAGACCCAGAAAGAGCTGATGAAGGCCATCAAGGAGCTGAAGCTTCGCCTGCCAACGGAGCGCAAGGCCAAGGGCCACTCCAGTACTCTAAATGCGCTCAAATACGCACTTCAGTGTGTTAAACAAGTCCGAGGTGAGGGGGCATTTTTGTTTTGTATCTTCTTCATTTTTTATTTCTCTGTACACCAATATGCAATTCTGTCTTTACATATATTCACACCCTGACTGATTTTATTTTTAACACTTGCAGCCAACAAGGAATACTATCATCAGTGGAGTGTAGAGGAGTGTCTCGGCTGCAGTCTGGACTTGTCTACCTTCACGATCGAGGAGATTGACAACATCACCTCAGAATACACCATCAAAAACACTGTAAGATAATACAGTTATTTTCTTATTCCTGCTTCAGAACACTTGATTTTCTTAAATGTATCTCAAGCCCTCTTGTTTTTTTTTCATACAAGTATTCCTGGACATTATCATTTTATTACTTTAATTACCCTTAGGTATAACCTGTAACTGAACAAAAACATTCAGTTCAGCCACATGGCCTTGAATGCCATAAAGATTTACGAGGAACACATTGATCCTGATTAACTGATGCTGCATTTATCTTGCTGCAAGCTTCATAGTGAACTGTGATAGAAAATATTTGGAGGGTACAAGGACGGGCTTAGATGCATTTGGACCATTTCTTGCCAAGTTATGTTTTTCTTCTCCCCCTTTTGTTGAATAAAGCAGGTAGTTAGACGTCCTTACTTCAGTCACAGAAATTGATTGGAGAAATCGAAAGATGTCCAACTAAATTTCTCTACCCTTTTCTTGCAGGACACTTTCTCCATGGCGGTGTCATTCTTGTCAGGGAAGGTTGTGTACGTATCACCCCAGGGCCCATCCCTGCTGCGCTGTAAGCCCGAGTGTCTCCAGGGGACTGTGTTTTCTGACCTTCTGGCCCCACAGGACGTCAGCACCTTCTACAGCGGCACGGCACCCTGCCGCCTGCCAACCTGGGCCTCCTGCATCGGATCTGGTGAGCTGAGGCAGACTAAAATTTTTTTTTGAAGGATCGATTTCGTGTGAGATTGTATTGAAGAAAGTTATTTACAGGCAGTGAAAACTCAAGAGCATGTGATCTGAAATGATTGCTCAATGTCTGACAATCTATTGATCTTTCTCAAAGTACGCACTAATCCAGTCAGGAAAATGTGTAGTCTTCGTTGAATGTCTTTGTACGATGACTATCCTGTACTGACTTTTTCTCCAACTCTCTTCCTTCCCAGTTTCTCCTCCAGTCGATTGCACTCAGGAGAAGTCCATGTTCTGTCGAATCAGTGCCAACCGGATGCAGGGCGGCGAGATGCGCTACTACCCCTTTCGCCTCACACCCTACCAGCTCACCATCAGAGACTCAGATGCTGCTGAGCCACAGCCCTGCTGCCTGCTCATCGCAGAGAGGGTCCACTCTGGATACGAGGGTATTTGTCATTTTACTGCATTTGCATTAAAGTCCCAATAAGTCCAAGATTTATTTCCATTCTGGTCCTTGAAGTAAAGATGGCAAAGACAGAATTGCCTCTCATATCCTGTGTAATTTAGTTTAAGTCACACACCCCTGTTGCTGTGGATTAATCAGTATCCATGAACCTCATTAAGTTATAAAAGTCTTGTCTTAAACAAAGCAGTAGCCCGCTATTAGTAATACAAATAATGATTGATGAAGCCAGTGCAATTATAAAGTAGTGCTCTTCACCATTGCTGTGGCTTTGCATCATTAATAATGTCACAATAACCCAGGCATCAGGAAATAAAATAAAAGAAGAAATAAAAGACAGGAGACAGACTGGCTCTCACTGGTTGGCTTTGGGAAACCATATTAGTCTGAATATGGATTAAATCATAGACACCAAGTGATTGGAGGCCTTTCAGAATTCCAATTAAATCTTTTATCATATGTTCATAATGTCTGTTTGAACTTATCAGTCAGCCTGTCCTCAAAACATGCTTCTCATCTGTTGTATCTGTGTCCTCTGTGCCTCTCAGCTCCTCGTATACCCGCAGACAAGAGGATCTTTACTACCAGTCACACTCCCAGCTGCCTCTTCCAGGAAGTTGACGAGAGGTCAGTTGATCAACCTCTGATATGATGGTTTCTGCTGTATCTGCTCTATTTGCTTAAATCGGCTCGATGTCTTTAGGGCCATTATTTGTTTCCAAAACACTCCTTTATTCATCACTTTTCATCTGTGAATATTTAGTGGTAAACTGATCTGTTTACTGACCTAGAACAGTAATAAACATACTGTCACTGTCTAACTGTGTAAATGTATCATGTTTGCAGGGCAGTGCCATTGTTGGGCTACCTGCCTCAGGACTTGGTGGGAACCCCCACCCTGCTTTACATCCACCCTGAAGACAGACCCATGATGGTGGCTATTCATGAGAAGAGTGAGTCTATTTAGCACTGAACTGAACATAGTGCTGTTTATATGGATGATATACTGGATAAGGGTCTTTTTCTGTGTGTTTTCTACATGAGTAATTTATTTATTTTCATCTTACTTGTCTTGTGTTTACATTTTGTTGTACCATTGAGTCCAAACTATTGACATTGTAGTACTTTTATATTTAAAATATCATATTTATCATATAAATGTCTATATTCCTCGCAACTATCTCATATATTTCTGCACTGTTGTCTCCTTTCAGTCTTTCAGTTTGCAGGGCAGCCGTTTGAATATTCACCCTTGAGGATGTGCGCCCGCAGCGGGGAATATCTGACCATCGACACCAGCTGGTCTTCCTTTGTCAACCCCTGGAGCAGGAAGGTGGCATTCGTCGTAGGGCGCCACAAAGTCAGAACGTAAGATTATTAATTTGTTTCCTCAAAAACAAATGCTACCAGTGCACTTATAAACACTCGTAAACATAACATAAATAGATTTCTTAGATTATGCTGGAGAGATAAATAGAGAAGGATTTGAAGATGACTTCTGAAGTCATATAAATGGAGTGTGTTTGAATGTATATTGCATTCCTCTAATGTACAACCTGAGGGATATGCACTTTCTTTCTCTCGTGCTAAGTGGTACTCTCACATTTTTGCCCAACTCCAGGAGCCCTCTGAACGAAGATGTGTTCACGACACCGCAGGGCTACGAGAGTCGGGTCACCACGCCCGACGTTGTCCAGCTGAGCGAGCAGATCCACCGGGTCCTGGTGCAGCCGGTGCACAGCGGCAGCTCTCAGGGCTACAGCTCGCTCGGGTCCAGTGGCTCGCGAGGCTCCCGCCGTTCACACCACCAGCAACATAGCGCCTCGGCCGGCTCGTCCAGCGACAGCAACAGCCCCGCCATGGATGTGGCTGTCGCCGCGGTTGCTGTGCACAAACCTGTGAGTCTGAGCAGCAAATAGTTTTAGGTCGAGCTACTTTTTAGTCTCAAATCCAAACACATAACAGAGATACAATAAGATTTGTAGATAAACATAACAGAAGAAAACAGCACACACTGCTTCATATTTTGAGGATACAACCACCAACAAGTGTACTTTTTCCACAAGATACAACGTAATTGATCACCTTCTAATGGTTACCCAGCAAAATGTGACTTTTTCCATATTAATGTTACATCACACATGCACGGTGTCAAATATGTTTCTGATTCAACATGAGGAAAATGTCAAATTAACACAAAATTTACATCCACGTCTGTTTAACGAGTCTGATGCTTTTATTTTTGCAGATGACGTTCCAGCAGATCTGCAAAGACGTTCACATGGTCAAGACTAACGGACAGCAGGTTTTCATTGAGTCCCGCAACCGGCCACCGCCCAGAAAGCACACCAGTACAGGTAAAATTAAAATGGACAGTTACATAGTATAGTGTAGTTATATGGAATGCAGGTCAAACAAAACTGGATGATTGTTGAAAAATAAGTTTTTGTCAACTTAAAGGGCCAGTAAATAACAATGATGGAAGATGTTCAATCTGCTTGTTACATCTCTTGTATTTTCTGTTTCTCTCTATTCTTCATCCAGGCACAACAAGCATCAGAGCCATCACTAGTGACCCAGTCAGAGGTTTGATAGCTGACCTAACGAAACCACTCAAGACTTTGGTCCCCGCACCACTTGTACAGAAGGAGCCCCCTACTGGCTATTCCTACCAGCAGATCAACTGTCTGGACAGCATCATAAGGTGCGTGTGCAAGCCTAGTGCCATTCTCTCTTATCATTTTTTTGTTATTACTTCATTCATTACTCATCCAAAAAATGCTCTGACTCTACGCAGGTACTTGGACAGCTGTAACATTCCTAACACGGTGAAAAGGAAGTGCGGCTCTTGCACTGCCTCCTCCACGTCTGATGACGACAAGGATGCCAGTGGCAACAACAAAGGTACTTTTAAAATAACTACCAAAAAATAGTTTGGGTCATTATGTAGGTCAAAATGATGGTAACTAGGCGTTCCTCTGAAGTACGCCTTACACGCATCTCTGATCAACTTATTTAAGTTCCATTTTATCCCATTTTTTTGCCAATGCGTATTTACCAACAAAAATACTGATCAAAAAAATCTTATTCTTGTTGTTGAAATATGAATTTTCTTTATGCATTACCTTGATTTGCCTCATGGGAGCCTACAGATGTCCCAAATGACCAATAAGCATGCTTGTTCATGTGTCTGTATGTGCTTGTCAAGCCAGTATACAATCATTACTGCAACTGAACTTGTTGAACTTGTTGTCTCTGCAGGTGGTTCAGTTAGCCGCGTAGGTGAACCACCTACTCTGCCTCCTCTGACCATGGCCACAAAGGCAGAGAGTGTAGCCTCAGTCACGTCCCAGTGTAGCTTCAGCAGCACCATCGTGCATGTGGGAGATAAGAAGCCTCCTGAGTCAGGTGGGAATCATCAACACTCACACTCTGAATCCTGTAGCTTGTGCTACTCAGCAGGTTGTTTCTTTGAAATGACAAAGTATGAGGTCCATGCATGTTTTCATTTTAATTTAAAAAGGCCTTGAATATATTCAAGGCTGGAGTTTGAGTTGAGATGGCCTCAGTCTTTTTCTTTGGAGCCCTACTTTTCAATTTGACTAGTAACACTCTGTCACTGTTTTCTTATTTTACTTTCCTTCCTTATTTTGCAAAGAAACTGAAAGTGTTTTTATTACTTCAAAAGTCCTAAGAATTATCTTGCAGAAACCTGTAGCCGCATAAAACTGCAGATTGCAGGTAATCTGATTTATGCCTTTGTTTCTCATCTTGGTTTTTCCTGGTAATTTTCTCTTCAGTTTCT
This sequence comes from Lateolabrax maculatus, assembly GCA_031216445.1. NCBI lineage: Eukaryota > Metazoa > Chordata > Actinopteri > Acropomatiformes > Lateolabracidae > Lateolabrax > Lateolabrax maculatus. The sequence continues at coordinate 8,257,856 of CM062207.1, forward strand.
GGGCTTCATCTCTTTTGCTGTCTGTTTTTCCCCTTTACCGAAATATGTGTTCTACAGTTTCCACTTTCTTCTTTGTCTTTTTAAAGTAATACAATACTATGTAACATTTGCAGGATAATGTTTAATGCAAAAATGTAGTCTAACAGTTGCACAAGTACAGAAGAGTCTTGGACTCTGCAAACTAACACAGTTCTGTCTGTCTACTACTGTCTATCTTAAGTTTTCTAACACGAGCTACCATTAACTAATGGTCATACCAGACCAAGTAAAGCTGTAGCAACAAAATCCATAAGTGTATTGAACTGAACAAATTGCATTTTATTGCTTATGAATTTAACTTTTCTTTCATCAGAAGAAGAATGTCTTATTCCTTTTTTCTAAAGTTATATAGTCTCCCTTTCGTGCTCTAACACCGCCCTATGCTTATTTCCTATCACAGACATCATCATGGAGGAGGCTCCTACAATTCCCACGCTTGCTCCTCCCGCCATCACCGCAACTCGTCCTGCCAGTGGCCGGACACCTCCCGCTAACACAGCCATCGCCCCTCTTCCTCCCCCTCCCCCACCCCCATTCCCTCAAGCCACTCAGCAAGAGAGGGACAGCCGGAGAAGTGGAAGTGTAGGAGGAGGAGCAGGGGGAAGTGGTGGAGGCCAGATGGGTCTGACAAAGGAGGTGCTATCTGCCCACACCCAGCAGGAGGAGCAGGCGTTCCTTGACCGCTTCAAGGACCTCAGCAAGCTGCGCGTTTTCGATCAGACAGCATCTTCAACTCTGCACTGCCACACGCCAGCTACCAACCCTCTGTCGCGAGGTAGGGGATCTCTCTCACCCACACACATACATACACATTACATAGATAACACCTTAATTGTTGACAATTGATTGTTAACAACAATTTCACTTAATAATCAGTGTCTTCTTCTCTTTCCTAGGAGTGCGTTGTTCTCGGGATTACCCAGCCGCGGGAAGCAGCACTGGTCACAGACGAGGTCGTGGCGGTAAGAGACTCAAGCACCAGGAGTCATCAGACCAGCACAGCTCTATGGGCCTGAGCGGGGGCCAGTGTGACCCCAGAACCAGCGTAGCTCCCATGCCCCTCAACATACCTCTTGGAGCCCCAACAACCTCCTCCTCCTGGCCGTCTGTAGGCTCCCAGGCCAGCATTCCCTCTGCCCCTTTCGCCCCTGGTATGCTTCCGATATACCCCGTTTACCCACCGCTGGCACAGCCCATACCCGTCCCAGATCCATCACGTTTCCCCCCTGCCCAGATGGTACCTCCCATGATGGCCCTCGTTCTGCCAAACTACATGTTCCCCCAGATGGGAGCACCCATCCCTCAGCCAGGCGCCACCCCCGGACACTTCTACAATCCTAACTTCACATATCCCCTCCCCACCCCGGCCGTCGTCCCCACCGTTGTTTCCAACGCCGTACCCATTCCGGGCACCTGCGCCCCGTCTCGCAGCAGCACCCCCCAGTCCTACAGTCAGACACCTGCTGACCGTGAGGGTGCAGAGTCCCCCCTCTTCCAGTCCCGATGCTCCTCTCCCCTCAACCTGTTGCAGCTGGAGGAATCACCGAGCAACCGGTTAGAGGTCGCCACGGCTTTGGCAGCATCGCAGCAAGCCACACCTTCTGTGCAGGGCGGTGCGGCCGGGGGACAGAGCTCAGCCAATCAGATCAGCTCTGATGATGCCTCCAAGGAGAATGAGAATGTAAGTACACAGACCTTCAGGATAGGATGTTAAGCTTTAAAAAATACCATTTTGTCATTTACACTTTTTTTTTATGAAAGATTTTAATTTTTTGCACTTTGTTTGTCGTCCCCCCCTCCCCAGGGTGAAACTAATGAGTCCAACCAAGATGCCATGTCCACCTCCAGTGACCTGCTGGATCTGTTGCTGCAGGAAGACTCCCGCTCAGGCACCGGCTCAGCTGCGTCTGGATCAGGGTCCTCAGGCACGAGGTCCTCTGGTTCAGGCTCCGGCTCCAACGGCTGCAGCTCCTCTGGCACTAGCGGCACCAGTGAGTACACTAAATTTTACCATTCCTGAGATTTTAAATGACATTGCTGACAAGTTTTTAGTTTCTTTTTTATCAAAAACTAATGTTAGATTTGGAGTTGACTGCATAATGTCCCAAAACATGTCTGTGATACATCTATAGGACATTTAATTAAATGTGAGACTGTTAAATATTTTTTGCAGAATTCATGGTTCAAACAATATCACACTGATACTTTAAGTTTACACAATTTAATCCTCAACTTTCCCCTCCTTGTCCATTCAGGCAGCAGCCAGGGCAGCCACACCAGCAAGTACTTTGGTAGTATCGACTCATCCGAAAACGATCATTCCCGCAAACAGCCACCAGGGGGCAGCAGTAGTGGCGGAGGAGATGGTGGTGAGGAGCAGTTTATCAAGTGTGTCCTGCAAGACCCCATCTGGCTCCTGATGGCCAACACTGACGACAAGGTCATGATGACCTACCAACTGCCTGTTAGGTAAGACACTGGGCAAAATGTGACCAGACAACACATTTAGTTTCAGACTTACATGATGGCAGTCAACCATCTAAGACAAGCTCTAATTAAAAAAAAAGATACCTCTGTTAAAGTGTATATTATAGAGGGGGAAACATGGGCGAATAAATTCAGTTCAGAGCTTTAACGTCACTGCTATTCTCACACCACACAGGGACATGGAGACAGTGCTGCGAGAGGACCGCGAGGCCTTGAGGAGCATGCAGAAACACCAGCCACGCTTCAACGAGGAGCAGAAGAGGGAGCTGAGCCAGGTGCACCCATGGATCCGCACGGGACGCCTGCCCCGAGCCATCAACGTCTCTGTGAGTACACCGCAACTCAGCCCTGAGCTATTAAAGGTTCAGTATGAATTATTGTTTAGTTACGGTGCATAAAAATGAAATTAAATCCCTCTCTTTCTCTATCTGGTGTCTCTCAGGGCTGTGCAGGCTGCAAGTCTCCACCCGCTGTGGCTCCCACCGCTCCGTTCGATGTGGAAATCCATGAGATGGAGCTGTGCAGCGTGCTGAAAGCTCAGGAGGACGGCGCCAGCAAAGGGAAGAAAGATCTTTCAGAGACAGCCATGGATGAAGCTCAGGATGAAGATGAAGAAGAAGTGGAGGAAGAGAAAGGAACCAAAACGCAAGACAACAACCAAGAAATGGCAGCAGAGGAGCCGACCTCAGAAGATGTGAAAGAAAAGTCTCAAATGACTCACTAAGTAGGTGGCCAAAGATAAACACTATCATGACCATTCTACGCTCATATGCAGAAAATATGCACCTTCCAGGTCTTTCTGTGCCCAAAACATCGTTACACGGGGTGTACGTTGTTAAAATGGGATTTGCTGGGACAATTAAAAAGGTGCATATTGATCAAGACAGCTTCCATTTCCTGTTTGACGGGCCAGGCTGGACACTTGGCCCAGTCTTCATGAAGTCTGACTTTGATGTCACACCAGGCATGTTGTATGACTGCATACTAAATGCCTTGGAAACCACAGGACACACACTCACCTCACCTGTTCTGTAGTTCTCGGTGTATTTATTTAAATTGTAAGATAATCAGAGAGAACAAAAAAGGTGAATGTGTTACAAAAAATGCATTTACATAAAGATGGATGTTTTTCACCACAGTGTCCTCCCTTGACGTTTTCATCCCTTCTGCTCAAGGTTCAGCTCACGAGGAAAGACTTGTTGTTGTTGAAAGTTTCCTAGGTTGTCTGGGATCCTTCTCCCACCTCGATCTTCTTTCTCTCAAAGACAGTTTTTTTTTTTTTTTTTAAATGTAAAACATTTGTCCCAACAAGAAAAGGCAACTTTCACCCAATAGACAAATTGTACAGTGAGAACCAGGTTATTTTGTAAACATTGTGTATATTTTTATACTTTCATCCACTGCAGACCGTGGCAGGATTAATGCCCGAAAGAGTGTACTGTAAAAAGTCTGATCAGTTATGAATCACGTCACAGGCTCTGAAACGGAGGTTTCTCATGACACAGCAATCCAGTTGCTTCACTTGAGCGACGTACAGTTGACCGTGGGGCAGCGTGGCAGTCGCCAGGAGACCAACCTGGACTTTTAAGGTTTCTCCTCGGCCGGGCATTAGTGCGGTGTCCCCACAGTGAGAAATGAACAATGCATCTCTGAGAAATGATCACTCACGAACATCACAGACAGTATTTCTCCAACTGCCAGCGCCCTAAAAGGAGCTTTGAAGCCTTCCGCGGAGGGAGATGAGCTTAAGTGTTGCCAGTGTTTGCTCATGGTCGTAAGCAGATTTGAACGGAGGTGGACGCAACTCGAAAAAGTCGTGAGAGTTTGGAGAGTGTTTACTATCTTTTTCCCCTCTCTGTCCCCTTCTCTTTCTCTGTGGCACTGTTGTGGTCATGTGATATCCTATGCTTTATGGCGTCAGTGGTGTCTGCGACAGTTTCTTAATATTTTTGTGAAATTCTTTGTACAAAAAAGACAATAAAAATGACATTAAAAGCTTTGAAATGTGGAGCCTGATTTTAGCTTTTTTCCCTCAGCAGTTAGTTTTGATTACATCTCTCTGCAGTCTATTTTTGTTGGTGGGTTGTTTTTGCAACAGTTGGCCTGGATCCTCACAAGTGTCCAGAATGAACTGGAGGCAGAGAGCAGATCAGGGCAGCTGCTTTCTTTACCGAACCACAGTCTCCTTCTATTCAGCTGTGGTTTCTACCCAGAGTGGTCACCGCAGCTTAAAAAAGACAAATGGCATGCCCTCGATGAGACAAAACACAAATTTGACTTCATTGCACATTATGGTCCGAACAATGACGACAGTGATTGTAATGTACGTGGGTTATGTTGTGAGAGAGCTGATGTTAATGAACTAGCTTGAAAGCTTATTAAAAGTCAAATTATAATTTTAAAAACCATCTTTTTTTTTTAAACGATGGGCCTTTTCCTGCCAAAACAAAACACATTTTGCTGTAGAATCCAGCACATCTACATTCTTCCATATGTATTTTAATGAGTCTGAGTTCTGTTTTGGTTGAACCTACAATTTTAATTCTTTCCTGCATTTAACCTGAACTCCATCACCAACTACTTACTTTCCACCACTGTGAATTCTGTGGAAAGGAATTTAATCTTCATAATAACCTTCGCTTGCATGCTGGCTGTACTCGGGCACAACGTCAGCATGATAACGTACAGAAAAAACTGAAGTATTGGACTTTAAGTTAACCGTTTGAAATGTATATAAAGCTGTGGAGAACGAACACTGAAGCTAAAACTACCAGCAACAACACCTCTGAATCCAGACAGACGAGAGAGAGAAAAACACACATTAAGACAAGTATACATACATACATACATACACACACACAATATTGCCAATCTGTTACGAATTCTGAAATAATTTGACAGGTAATTAACACCATCATATCATACAATCTCACATCAAGACATTTGCTCTCATTTAAAAACAATGATTCTGACGTTGCTACTTTACATTACCATAATAATTTTTTATCTTATTTTGTTCTTATTTGTTCAGCATTTCAGGGATTGGAAATAATTTACAAAACGTAAATGTTTCCACTTTGATGAAAGGTTTATCTGATGCTGGCACTGGAGGAAAAAAGTCACCAGGATTCATCATCTGGGGACCATGAATGTCTTTAAGTCATTTCATGCCAATCCATCCAATGGTGGTTGAGATATTTCTGTCTGGACCGAAGTGGCGGACCGACACACCGACCATTGCTGCTGGCGTGGCAGACAAAAGTCTGGCTTGTAGCTGGTGGTGCGGTGAAAAGGTCATTACAGTATAAGCACATGCAACAGGGGCGCTCTGTCCATCAGCACACACACACACACACACACACACACACACACACACACCTGCAGTAACATACAGTTTCCATATATTCCATTACACTACCTGTTCAACAACAGCAACAACAACAACAACAACAACAACAACAACAACAACAACAATAGAGCTGGAACACAACACGCACACTGTACTCTGAACTGTATATACATTACTTTTGGCTGTGGCTCAGTGTACAGTGTAATTAATGTTAACCTGTGTGTCAAACAGCCTTCTGTCCTCTCAAAATCACTTTCCTTCACCCTTTCCTTTCTTTTCCTAACACACCTCCTCCTCGCCCATCACTTCCACTTCCCTCCTCTTCCTCTCTGCCCTCCCCTTTTGAACCCTGCGTCGCTCCACGCCTCTGCTCTGATTCTCCCTCCTGCCTCTTCTTCTTCTTCTCCTCCTTCTCCTCCTCCTCCTCCTCTCCCGTCTTTCCTGATCTCGGAGGACAGCAGGATGGAGGACGGTGTGTGGACCGCGTGCCTTCTTGTCATTCTGACACTGGGATGGACCGAGGCTCAGAGTCAGACCAACTTCACCAGGTAAGAGGAAGGGATTTAAGATACATTCAATGTCTTCAGGAGTGTGTGTGTGTGTGTGTCAACTAATTAACTATCAATGCCCCTCTTGTGCATCTGTTTTCCTCTCTACATCCTGCATATGCACATGTGGCATGCCATTTTAAAGCCCACATCTGACTAGATTAACTACTGTGTGTGTTTTTTCCTTTCCTGGTTACAGTATTATGATTACAGAAAGCGCAGTAGAAATAGAAGGTTGCAGTGTTGTTAGGAAGATGTGGTTGGCCTCCCATAAACACACAAAATGACAGCATGCCGTAACTGATGTAGTGATTCAACTGGGCAAATGTACAGTAGCTTGTCTTCACGTCTGATGTTTCTGTCAAAACTGGCAATAAATTCAAGATTTTACCCACATTTTTGGGCTCAGTTAAATGTTGAGAATTTCAGTTTTCAGGATGCTTTTTGAAGCTGGCTGCTATAGCTACAGTACTTCCACACACATACAGGGTGTAAATTGAACATGGGAGACAAACAAATGCCTGTGGGCTGTTCAGCTCCAGAGGGTCAGAAGGGAGGGACTCCACCACTGGGTTTTTTTTTATTTTTGGGGCCAAATGTGGCCTCAGAGTATCGCAGCAAGCTCACAACGTATGCCTGAAGAACATGACAGAAAAGGGACTATAATGTGTTGATGATCACAGAAACAGTTATCACCATTAAAAAAAAGGTGATTAATTATGGCCTTCTTCTTTCCCCTGATAAAAGAGCACAAAAATAAAATAAAAATTGAGCTACAGAGTCAAGTTTGAAAGAGGAAACAAACCGACCATATGCCAGAGCAGCCGACATCTAAATTAACAAGTCTGGGGCCCACGATTGAAAAGTAGAGGCTGGCCCTGCTTTGATCTGTGTTTATCTGAGTGTGAAAGGGTGGGTGTGTGTCACCTAACTCCATGTGTGAGCAAGGCTGTTGTGCAGCGTTTGAAAAGTGCCTGTCTGCTAAAGTTAAAGTGTGTGTTTCGTCTACTGGACAGCTTTCTTGTGGTACAGTCAGCTCAGAGCACATATACTGTATATTGACAGTCTTCCTGGCTTGGTTTGACCATGTTCTTTCTGAAAAAAAAACACCAGGAGAGTTCGTTGGGAACCTCCCCGGACTTCGGAGAACAGAGACAGACTGTGCCACTGTGGTTTTTCACCATGTATGTAAACGTGTGTGTGCGCGTGTGCACGGGCACTCTGCCTCAAAAACTGCGTTTTCTTCCAGTGCAGCACGTCAAGTTGAATGTTAAACTGCGGTTGATGGTGGTTGTGTGATACTCTTTTTTTTTTTTTTTAGGCCTATCTTCCACTGTGGAGGCCACTTGGTCACAGACTCGGGCATCGTGGCCAGTGAAGGATTCCCCAGTCCCTACAAACCCAACAGTAAATGCATCTGGTACATCACTGTGAGTCAGTTTAAAATCACACACACACACACACACACACACACACACACACACACACACACACACTCTATAGTTGCCCTGCACCATTTTAGAATAGAATACAATAGAAGGAAAACAAGTGGTGTCCATGGCATGTACAGTATTTCCTGCTATCTGTCCTATAATGCCATGCGTCATGACACCCTAAGAGTGTTTTTGTCATTACAGCGATTCTCTGTAACGTTTGCTACAGTATCATGGTAAAAACTAAAACAAAGTGTAACAGTTGCACAAGTACAGAACTAACTCAATAATGTTGAGTTAGCTGCAGCTAAGTTACACAACAGCTCTCATTTATCAAATGTTTGTTAATATTAGGTACCATTAGCTTCTGGTAATGCCAGACCAAGTCAAGCTGTTACAACAAAACCCCTGAGAGTATTGAATTGAGAAAGGTTGCATTTTATTGATACGGAGCTAAACTTTTAATTTGTAAAAGAATAATGCCCTTTGTTATGAAGGGAATCTTAGAGCTGGATCACTTGAGACACGACGTTTCAGGAGACTTGGATGTCTTACGCAGGAATATTTATTAATATTTATTGATTCAGTCATTCTGGACGCTTCTATCAACGCTTCTGTCAACAACCAGGTCTCAGCCTGTTGTGTCTAAACCCGAATACAGAAGATATCTGGCAGACCTTTGTCTACCAGAGGCCAGAGCCAACTCGGCCTTGTCAGGCACACAGAGTGAGACAGGCGAACAGAGACAGGCAGTTGACCTGACCAGTGAAGCACTGTCTAAAGTTACCTTTAACCTACAAGAGTGAAGTTTAACATACAAGAAGGAAAATTCCTTCACACTGGTCTTTCAGAAGTAACAATGTCACTTTGGAGGTGCATTATTTCCCTCCTTGCCTACAGTGATAAATGGTTTGTGAGACTTTGTGGGCCGCATTTGCTTCCAGTTTTAATACCCAAGTCTTGAACATCCAGAAATGTGGGCAGTGATTAATTTTACTTAAAACCCTTTCACATACAGTTTCCCCCTTAAGTTACTTTAAGGTTGGAAGATTTGTTAGTAGACCTGTCCCACCACATTGTAGCTTAATGACTGTAGAGCGAAAGGGCGACAGCTGTTGTGTGGCACTGAATCACTTCAAACAAGATGGGATTTAGGCCAGAAAAGGTGTTGTTTTTTTTTAACAAATATATGATTGAAACAGAGGCAAAGTCGATCCTGAGACAGTTAATTTAAGATAACCCTGCAGCTTCACAGCATGCTGACACCAACTCTCCTACAACAGACCAGTGACTGGTCTTTTTACCTTGTCAGCCTGAACTGGAACCTACCATTTGCTCAGGTAAACATGGGGTGAGCTGGGCCGATGCAAAGCTTTACAAAAGCTTACAGAATAAATAAATATTAAATTTAAGACTCATTTTTGTAACTGCCGACAATCACGGGTTGTCCACGGGCACACATACACACTCATGAATGCACCCACGCCAACGGTGAGTCGTTTACTGTAGCACACGTTTCCCCCTTTACCCACAACTTGACTGTCCCCTGTCACTCACCGCTCAGAGGACCTGATGATGCACACCTGCTTTCACTTTCACTAACTGAGCCGATGATCTGCACCATCACGAGCAGGACAACAACAAAAACTCTGTTACTTTCCACCACTGGTTATGCCCAGTTAAAAAGGTTGAAAGGGCAAAGTACATTTACTCAAGTACAATATTTAGGTACTTGTACTTATCTCAAGTAAATCCAATTTATGCCACTTTATACGCCTACCCCATTACATTAAAAAAAATTATTAAATACGATGCATTGTTATTGATTGAAGGCCCACATACCCTCCCAGGTGTTTTCAGTTATGTTGCTGATTTTGCCCCTCACTTACTCAGGTTGAAGTTGTGCGTGAGGTCATCAAGTAGTAAGTTGTAAATTGCCCCTCGACACAACTAACAGGAGAGCCCCAAGATAAAATATTTTGTATCTAGTTGCACACAATAATAACTTGAGTGTACAAATTATCTCATGTGCATAAGATAGAAAATGAAAATAAAAGTCTTTTGGGACCTTGAAGGCTCCGTAATTTATCATTTTGCTCATTTTTGTGATAGTTAATCTGTAACTTCTAAAAACAATGTTTACAAAAATAAATAAGCACTTCATATGCAATCTAGGAGGTTTATTTTCATGAAAACCTTTGAAATATTATTGACCATTGATTTGTTGCACCTTGTGAGCTCAGGCTAGTTATATAAAGAGAGTTAGCATATTGCAATAGCATCAGTAATATTAATATTAAGTTATAATCTGTGGTCACATGAGGTTTAAAGGGTTATAAAAAAAGGAAATTGCTCTTGATTTCTTCCACATTTCCTAAGATGAAACTTCATTACATTTACTCCTGTACATTTCTGTCCAGTAGTCGTTCCTCAAAGCATCACCTGTCTCTCTCCTCCAGGTCCCAGAGGGCCACGTGGTGATGCTGTCTTTCCGCCTCTTTGACATGGAGGCTGACCCCACCTGTCGGTACGACTACCTGGACGTCTACAACGGTCACACCCGCTTGGTGCAGAAGCTGGGTCGTTTCTGTGGGACGTTCCGGCCCGGCGCCCTCATCGCCACCTCCAACACCATGATGTTAGAGATGGTGTCGGACGACAGCACTGGAGGGAGAGGCTTTCTGGCTTCCTTCAGTGCAGGGAAGCCACACATGGAAGGTATGCACGTAATCCCACAAGTTTAGAAACACACACACACACCAGAATGAACTACTGAAGATGTTTTGTCTAGTGGTTTTCTAGTGATAAATGGCAGCATTGTGGTCGTCCCGGCTGGTGTTCTTTTTATTGTCTGGCGAACATAACTCAGTTTTGATGATTTGTTTGTGCTCAGAGAGGGTAACACAAAACCTCCATGGAATAAACAAATTACTACAATTTGTCAGATTTATGAAAGCTGCAAAATACATCATCAAGCTAAAAACAAAGCTGTTCCAGACATTTCGCATCTAGCAACAGAATATGTTTCTGTTTGCCCTAAAATATAACATCACAAAAAGAAAATAAAAAGGTTAAAGTTTGGTTTTGTTTTTATTCCCACAGAGAACCAATTCTGTGGAGGACGGCTGACCAAATCGCAGGGCTCTGTCAAGACGCCCAACTGGCCCAATTCTAATTACCCAGCAGGCATCAGCTGCTCCTGGCATATCTCCGTAGAACCAAACAATGTGAGCCAATTGTATCACACTTTGTATTTCTTACTAGTTATGTACCTAAAACACTCCCTTTTAAACTCTGGTTGAAGCATAGACACTGCTACGACAAATATGTCCAAAAATGGTTTATCCTCATTACAAAAGTGGTGAAATATCCACAATATAATCATTATATTTTATATTCCGTATACAAAAAGTGTTAAAATTTCAGTTTAACTTATAGTGCAGCTAAGTGTAGAATAAGGCTAGATGGTGAAGAAGGGGGAATGAAAATAGTAGTGAAGGGGCCCATCATAAGGAAATGTTCTACCTCAGGTAGGTAGACAGCGGCCTTGTGACGAGGTTCAAATGAAAGACTTCATTGAGTGCCTGAAGGTGTGTTCATGTGTGCCAAGAGATTGAACGTAAGGAAAGAGGGGAGGAAGCTAGAGCGAGGGAGAGAGTAAATGCCCTACTGTATTTCAGAATTCTGGCCCTCCTCCTCCTCCACCACTACCACCTCAACCTATGTCTGCTCTGCACTGGATAAATGAAAATTAGTCAGGAATAAACATGTACCAGCTCACATCATTCATTCCCCGTCATAAATGTCACAGTTTGTGTTGGCACGTTTGTGTGTTGATTGCTACCTCTTTCCCAGGTGATTGAGGTGAAGTTTGTGAAGCTGGACTTGGAGCCTGACACGTACTGTCGCTACGACTATGTGGCATTGTTTAACGGGGGAGAGAGGGATAACTCGCGACGGATTGGGAGATTCTGCGGAGACAGATCACCAGGGTGAGATTACTGATCAGAAATTGGCGTTGCTCGCTTGCTAAAAGTTGCTTTCAAAGACGTGACGTTTCTTTCTATTTTCCTCATCCTGTACATAGAACTGTAGTGACAAATGGGAACGAGCTCCTTGTCCAGTTCGTCTCCGACCTCAGTGTGACCTCAGATGGCTTCATGGCCCACTACTCCAGTGTGCCCCGTGGGTCTCGGACGCCCACCGCCGGGGGAGACTTCATCTATGGACCTCAGACCACCTCAGCGCCACAGAGAACAGTCGTGAAGCCGATCAAACCCACCAAATCGACCCCCAAACTTAGACCTGGCCTTCAGCCTAAACCCACCCCAAAACCAGCCAAAAAACCACTGGTGAAGATACCGCTGAAACCTCCACCACGCAAACCTATCGCCAAGCCGGCAGTCAAGCCCACGCCTAAACCCAGACCAGCTAAACCAACGCCTAAACCACCTTTGAAAAAGCCTGCACTTAAACCTGGAGCTAAACCTACACCAAAACCTAAGATTATTAAGCCAACGCTCAAACCAAGCATCAAGGTTAAACCCACACGTAAGTCTGCACTAAAGCCCAAGCCCAGCTTAAAACCTGCTGTCAAACCAGTGAAACCAACCTCTAAGAGCAGAGTTAAACCAACAACCAAACCGAAGATTAAGCCCAAAATGACACCCAAACCTGGAGTAAGCAAGACAGTGACGAAGAAACCTGCTGTAAGCAAGAAACGTAAGTGGAATTCATTCAAAATTAACAACCTGCACTTTGCTTTCATGTACTGTATGTATATGTGCACACCTGTATTGAGAAATAAGTGAATGTGCTTATTGTGTGTTTGTGTTTTCTTCAGCTTTACCACTGAACCCACTGTGTACACAAGCCTGTAAGAGGACAGGAACTCTTCAATCCAGCTTTTGCCCTCATGACTTCGGTGAGCCACATCAGCTGCCCTCTAATTCACAAAACATCCTCTCCAACTATTTTCACATCTCTACCTTTATAAAATGATACTTGTTTCACCACTTTTTCTTTCCCTCTCAGTGAAACTTGCTTGTGATGTGATCTGGGTTGTCTTAGCATGGTTCGAGTTTGATGAATTGATTCCCAGAATCTCTTTGTTCCAATAACATAAGCATTACTGAAACATTTTACAACAAACAAACAATAGCCAAAGATCAGCGACATTTGACCATAATTTCTCTCTTTTCAGTGATTACGGGTAAGATTATGTCTTTGACCTCTGGTCAGAGGGGCTCAGCTACAGTTGAGGTGTCCCTAATCAAGGCCTATAAGACAGGACGCCTCAAAATCACCAAATCAGGACCCATCATGTCGGTCATACTGACCTCCACCTGTAAGAGATGCCCTGGAATTATCAAAGGTACAGTACAACTATCTTTATTTACAGCCTTTTTCTGTCTTTGCATTTTACACACATATATGCAACAATTGTACTGACTGAAAGTGTCCACAGTAACAACTGTCAAGTACTGTTTCTTCTTAGTCTTAGTCTTAGAAGATCTAGATAAAGAAGGTAAAAAAAAAGTAAAGACTGTGCTTCATCCTATGCAATATCTTTACTAAATGTTGATCACAAATTAACTACATCAATTCTTGCAAATAAACAAAAACATATCATCTATATAACAAAGCACTGTATTATGAAAATACAACAAACATTCATGTTCATGTCATAGTGTATCTAAGGTAAAAATATAAGTAAACTTCTTAAAGGGAATACGATAGGGGGAATCCCTTTCCGCTCTGGTTTCATTTTGATTTTCTTTTGAAAATCATCACTAAAGTACAAAATAAAATGATCAGAAGAACACCAATTTTCAATGTATGCAGACGATATGATTCTTACAACCAATAACCAATCATTAAAAGCAGAAATGTCAGAAATAAAAGAATATTGGATGCAATTGTGACTTTGTTTTGATCCTTTTGAAAGTAATTATTGTTACAAATAGTTATTTTTACACAGAGTATAAATAAAATATGATTTTTTGATTTTTGTATTGAATGGGTACAGTGCCATACATTTTCAAATGATATTTTGTCTTTCCTGTCCAGGTCGGAACTATGTGTTGATGGGGAAAGTCGATGCAGAGGGCAACGGCCTTCTCAACCCCTCCAGCTTCACGCTTCTTTATAAACCCATCCACGGCAAAGCACTGGCCAACCTTGCGCGCAAACCGTGCTGACATCACAACCCAGCCCACCAATCAGATTGACAGCCCTGACTATCTCTCTGAAAACATGTAACTTTACATAAAAAGTAAAAACATCATGAGTATTATCCAAACATAATTTTTTACATAATGCAATATTTCTGTGAAAAATAATTTTTAAAAGTGTAAACAAACCAACCTTTATATTATTAAGTATTATATTTTGTATTTTGTATGTAAATTATAATATTTCTATGATAAAAGATGCACATCAATAAACCATGTGATTCTGGGGCTTGAGGTGTTTTAATATCTACTTTCTGGTGTTTTCCATGACATAAAATGACATAATTAACTCAAGGCAAATCAACCAACCAACCACCTCATGATCATCACTAATTGTGATGATCATGAGGTTCTTGTTGCTTATAACAGCACCAGCCTCCAGAAGAAAAAGATCATACCTAATAGTACATAAGACAAGTGTGTCCTTGTTATAGTTGGGCTTGTAAATAGAGTAGATCCACACATTACTTGGAAAAAACAAACAAACCAAGAAATGAAATAAATGCACATCCAATCATGAATCTCTGAGACATATGGTGGACATCTAGTGGTCCATACATGCTACTACAATATTTTCAAACTTGATGCTCCCTGAAAGGAGTCAGCTACATTTAATTGCAGCCTGGAGGCCCATAGTGTATAAGTGTATGCAAATCCATAAAAACTCATTTCCATTTATTTTTTGCATCCACTTGGTTTCACAATTGCAAATCTTTGGTTTAAAGGAACAAGTTCCCCATTAAAAAAATAATAGGTATCCATTCAGTTAACATCAGTAATAGTTGTGGAGACATTTCACTAAAAGCAATACATTTCAACCTCATGGTGGCCCTACAGGGAAAGTCAGGGGATCACCAGAGTCAGTAGAAGAAGGCAAACAGGTAGAGTGGCATGTTGTAGTAGGTATCCATGCTGGTTGTTGCCTTATTGTAGATAGGTTCAAATTACCTACAGTAGAGAAAAAGAAACCAATAGTACACCGTGTTTGTATATGAAGGGCTGTTTCACCTCTCATAGATGTGTGTGTTTCACCATTACAGATATTAAATTTAAAGCTGCATTCATCAATATTTTTGTATTAACAATGGGTCAACAAGGTCACACTATAAAAATATTTCTATTTTTCCATGTTCTTTATTCTCACAGTTGCCTTCTTTAGGCTTCTGAAGAAGAAAGAATCATGTTGGGAACCACTGTGTTAACTAAAGCTTGAATCTGTTTGTCACAATGTTGTGAGGATTAGCTCATGTAGAGACATTAGGGGGACATCTAGTGGTTGGTTATATTATTGCAGTGCATGAAGAGAAAGCTTCGATGTGGGTTCTCCTTAAACAGCAACGAACAAACAGCTTTTCATTCAATCAACAATGACAAAAAACTATGTTCGTGTGTAACGTTGATGCTAACTTCTTAACGTATTTATCTTTAGATCTACTTCTTCTTTTAGTGCATTAGTCAGTCATCTGCACCAGTTTGTGACTTACCACAAATATCATTTGAGTTTTGAGACACATACAGTAGACATTCTGCCTTTATGAATAACTTGAAACTGATTAGTAATTAATTATTTTTGTAGTAAAAAATACACTTTTATCTCCATTACAATGGTGGGAATCAGGATGATTGGAGTAAAGCCAAAGACAAAGATAATTCTGCATTTATCTGTATTAGTTTATATGAGACACATTTTAAGATTTTTTTTCAAGGAAATGTATTATACTGAAATGAGTTATCTGCTTTTCTGGGCGATAGTGGAAGAAACCAAATGTATCCAAATATGGAGTTGGAGTCTAAATTATTCAACGTGAGTTATGTAATATGAAAGTCTGGAGAAGATGAATGGAAAAGGATCAGTAATATTTTAGAGAGCACATTTTGTAAAGTCCCACGGGAAAAAGCATCCATAAGATTGACTGTTGAATTTGACTGCCATCAAATCAGAAATCAACTTGCTCTATTAGAGTGCTTTTTTGTGATGGATAAAATCCTTAAAAATACAGTTCTCATGTAACACAGTTTCCTCTGGTTCTCTTCATACTCTGTACACTGTATAGCTTTTTACTGAGCCTAGACAAGTTACGGGTAATAAATTACTTTTTATCTTCATTCAAATTATTGACTCCTTCTCACTTATATCTCGCTCTAATTCTATAATTATAGGTAAGGTCTGACCTCTGGTGTGCAGTGGTAAAATGTAACCAAATACACTATACACATATACACTAATACAAATTTACTCTTACTTTACTTGAGTTTTTTCATTTTATACAACTTCTACTCCGCTACATTTTGGAGGCAAATATTGTACATTTTACTCTGCTACATTTACTTAATTCCAGATTTAGATTATTAATACAAAATAAAGTAATAAATTATATATTATTATAGGTTAACACACTAATGCATCACCAATTATAACCCAGTAATATAAAATATATGATTCTGAAATAAGCCATTCTGCATGATGAGTACTTTTATAAGTATATTTTGATGATAATACCTATGTACTTTTACAAACATTTTGAATGCAGGACTTTGAATTGTAACTTTTACACTGTGGTATTATTACTTTTACTTGAGTTATATATCTGAATACTTCTCTATACACTGCTGGTCTGAGGGGCTCCACGACAGCCGTGGCGTCCTCCATTAAGGTTAGTCAGACAGGATGCCTGAACATCACTCAAACAGAGTTATATACAGTTCAAGTTCTTTATTGTCATGTACACAACATTTACCAGCAGTTTTCTTACAGATATGTATATTAAAAAAATGTATTTAAAAGAAAAATCAATACTCAATACTTTTCAAGGTTGAAATGTGTCCAAAGCATCAAGTATTGCAACCTGTCAGATACTCAAAGCTGGCATAAAATCTGTGGTGGGACTCTGTGATCAGATATTTCCTAATGTAAATAAGAAACTTGACTTAGATAGTATTTATTTAGGTATAGTTTCAACAGGGAAATACAGGGACATCCTTGCGTTGAGACAACATTAAACACTGATTAGATTGACAGCGCTGAAAACATGGAACTTTACATAAAGGCAAACTATTTTAAAAGAGTAAACATCCATTAAGTATTATATTAACCCTCCGCTGGCGTATGTGCAGCATCACCAGGGTCTTGTTGCTCACAGTACCAGAGGCAAAAGATCACACCCAACAGGACATAGGTCAAGATGGTGGTCCACAAGGCAAACAAGTATAATGTCTTGTTGCAGTAGGAACTGGGTTGTGTGTTGCTGTAGTTGGGCTCATAAATAGAGTAGATACACATGTTACCTAGAAGAAAGAAAAAAAAAAGATCACAAGAAAGGAAATATATCTTTTTTGTGGCACCGTCAATACTAAAAGATCTTGGCTTTCTTTTTAATTAAAACTGGCTAACTTCAATATAGCAAGTTCTCCCAATAGAACAGTGGGTTTCCATTCAGTAAACCTTTTCATGTCTTAGCTCAGAAGCACCTACTGTGTGAGGTGCATATATTTTAGTGTTACTAAATGTTTGGCCACTTGGAGGCAGAAGAGCTCCACAACAAGTTTAAGTTAAACTTATCCCAGTGACAGAGGTATAAGTTCTTATGGTTCGACAAGTGTCTGCTTTAACTTCAACAAATACAGGTCAGCATTAGCATTCATCTGGAGTCAGAGAGCCATTAATAACTAAATAAGGCAAAGCATTAATAATTTAAGATGTGGTTAAAATGGTGGAGCTAATTTAAACCTCAATGTATTCATAGAATAACAGTTTTCACAATATTATAAATGAACTTCGCAATTTCCAAATTTTAGCAATCACAGCAAATGGTTGAACTTCAATTGTAATATAGGCAAACTTTATGTGACAAATAATTTATGTACAGTCCCTTACCAGCAATGAACCACATGAAATAGAAGACAGAGACCAGGCAGAGACAGGCCCTGTTCAAGTCCTTGACCTTCAACATTGGGATGACTCCTGCCATTACTATCAAGTAGATAGGGAGGAAGGGCTGCGTGGGACAGTCATTTATGTATATAAGTCCTGTTTCACACCAGGACAGAGACAAAGAGGAGTATCACTTCACCTGCCTCATCAATTAGTGATTATTTTACTTTTTTAGTTTTATTGTTGGCGATTGGAATACACCAGTCCCTTACCAACTACCCCTTGACACAAGAGCATGAAGATGAAAATAATCCCAGTACATACTGAGGGAAGAGATACAAAATGCATTTTACTATCACAAATGACACTACGTACCAGATGTAGATATTTTAAGTTTGACCTAACTTTGACCACAAGTGTGCAAGGATTTTGCACATCACTGTCTCTCACCTCCTATTACTATTGGAAGTTCGTTGCCGTGTTGACGTCCGTCACTCTCTGGCATTATTAGTAATGAAGAATCTAACCTACAAAGAGACAAGAAGACAGCTGTCTACACTGTTTGTCATGTACATTAAACAAGACATTATGTGTTGTAATTGTTTTTTTTTGTTTGTTTGTTTTTTTGCTTTTGTTAGCAAGAGGTTGAGATTGTAAAAATTAAATATATTCCAGTAAATTTAACATGACCAAAAAATTCCAATGAAAATAAGTTCCTGCAAGAAAGGTGTTTAGAAAATGGTTTTAGCAGGAAATGTCATTTAAACATACATTATCAAACTAATACACACTCACTCATAACAAGACTGTAGACGCAACACCTGAACGCATTCATTAGGATATCTGGGGACGTCACCCTGGCTGCTCTGCCCACTTTCAAACAGTTTGTGGACCAACCAGGGTAAAGAAGACACTGGACCTGTGGACCACTGATCCCTGTGAAAGCCTCTAGTCCAGCGAGAGCCTGTGAGACGACTAGGACCGTGAGGAGATGATCACAGGAGACCAGTGAGGTTCTGCAGGGCTGCTCTGGAACAATGGACTGGGATGTGCTCTGTAATTGCTGCGTAAAAATGCAAAATCGTTTATCAAACGTTATCATTTTACCTTTCCTCTTCTTACCTGCACTTCAGATTCTATATTATACAATAGCTATACAGCTATACGCCACTTCTCATACATATCTATGTTCCTTACTGTTTATATTGTTGACATTGTGTCCATATATTTGCACCTTACAATTAACCGGTTTATATTTATGATTCTTAATGTTAACCTATTTACATATCTGGCATTATGTTCATTTGGTTTGCACCTTGATTGATAATCTTTATTTTTCATTTAGTTTTTTGTTAACATTTCCGGTCTTTCCTACTTTGTTTTCCAACTGCTGGTCAGCAATTTCTGTCAGTATAAATAAAGTTCTATCTCATCTTATAAATAGAATAACAGTACATTCTGCAAATGTGACAAACAATTACTAATTAAAATTGGAATACATTATGTCCTATTATCAGATAGGTATCTTACCTGTTTGTGTGTCTCCTGCTCACAGTGAAAGAAAACGGGCTTTTGTACATGAACTTGGCCATTTCTATATTGTGCCCCTGTGGGTGTGTATTAACTTCCTGTTGCAAGATCTTGTTTCTTGATGCTTAATTTTAGTTCCTGAAAGACTCAAATAATTCCACATTAATCTGTATAAGTTTGTAACAGAAACATTTCCTTTCTTTTACTCTTGTCTAGAACCACCACATATTAACTGTTAGGGGCACTGACTCAACTCATATCAGTATAATGCATTTCCTTGAAAGCACATTTAAAAAAAAAAAAAAAAAAATCTTAAAAATGTCTCTAATGTCTGTAGTTGGAGTCTAAATTAACAACAAACAACACATATTTTGTCAGTGGAAATGACCAATTATGTACCAAACTCCTACGGTTAAGAACATGAAAGTCTGGAGAAGATTTTTGCAAATGGATCAGTAAAACTTTTCTAATACATTTTTATTCTAATATTATAATGTTTTCTGGTCTTGGTTGGGGTCACTGTTGACTATTATGTAATTGTTCTGTAGATTATGAGTCATTGCCGTTTTGGGGTGTAAAAATGAAGAAAAGAGAAAACAGTGTCTTGTTTGTTAGTAAGAATAAAAATGTTTTCCCACCTGAGCATAAAGGTCAGACAGCCCATTTGTCTGATGGCCCGGCCCATGGTACTGAATTGCTGGGGGTTTTGCCCTGAATACGCTATTTTTCTGGCATTACATCAAAAACATTTCAAGTAATTTTACAGTTGCAGACCAATTTCCAACGACGGAATAGAATCATGAGCGCTTTACCTCAGTTGGTGTTCACCCCATCACCCAAGTCGCCCAACTCAAGTTTGTAGGGAGTCTTCAGTGAACTATGAACTATGGCCGTTTTGGGCCACTGGAATATTTTAAGGAAATAGGCAGTCCCCAGCATGAACTTGGGTTTCTAAATGAGGAATGGTATGTCTTTTTTTTTTACCAGCACTCTGGTTTATGAATTATTTGCTTAGCAGAGATACAGTTCCCATTTTCACACAATTCCCATGTAACACATTTCTGACCGTTTCTCTTTTCATGCAGTCCTTCCTGCAAATATCCCTTCATTTCTTCTTTTTGAGTCTTAACAATCAACACATCCCCTTGTCAGAGCAAATTTTGACTGTTGCATTTGACTGCCATACATCAGTAAACCAAACTTTTGTAATTCATTCCACCATTTTTTGGGTCCCTTCAAAGAGCTCAATTTTCTCTGTTAGAATTTTTGTGAGATATAAACAGGCTTTTAAAAAATAGTTCTCTATGCATGGACGCAGGAAGTAGTGGTGCTGAGGGGGCTGCAGCACCCCCTACAATCAGGCATTATAAAAAATTTAAAAAAGCATAGTGCACTAGAATTTGTTGTGGGAAAGAGGTTTGAAATTGTTTTTGTCCGTTGTTTATCACATCATATAATACGGAGGCAACCTCATTTCCAACTTGGTATAGGCAAGGCGAACACATTAAGGCGGTTCAGGGAGTTCAGAGTCATTTCAGGTCTCCCGCTGAATCAGAGTAACCAAAGACATTAGGGCACTGGTGACCAGTCAGACAGACCCAGAGTTTAAAATCAAGCCAGCTACAGCTAGAGCACATTAGGCTACTGCCGCTGTACAGTGACACCTGTGTTTCTACATGTATATAGGCCAGTAGTACGACAGGATGTGTGGTTTGGTTATAGCTCTAGATTATGAAATATATCTAGTAACTAGAGCTTGGTCTACTTTTCCGGAGGTTTGGCAGAGTAATAATTTAATAATGTTTAAATGTACTGTACTTCCCTGGGGAGAGAGAGAAAATGGTAATGCATTTGTGCAGAAATGGAGATATAAAACAAAACTACATTTGTATGAAATGCTGGTTCACTCCCTCTTCTTGTCCCTGCAGTTTTCATGCATTGGTCCACTGTTCCTGTCTGACACATGGTATGTTGGTGTTCATGTTTGCTGTTTGCATTTGTGAAATGCTTTAAATATGTTCTCAGTTGTTGTAAATAACCATTAGATATAAATGACCCTGGCCATTCAAATTAAGGCAAAAGTCAAAGTTATAGTTAAATGTAATGGGGAAAGAATCAAATTATTAATTTCATTACATCTCTGACCTCTGGTCTGCAGTGGGGGAATGTAACTTATTACATTTACTCAAGTGCTGTACTTAAGTACAAACTTGAGGTACTTGTACTTTACTTGAATATTTTGATTTTATGCTACTTTATACTTTTACTCCACTATATTTTGGAGGCAAATACTTTACATTTTACTCAACTAAATTTATATGATTGGTTTAGTTACTTTGCATATTTGGATTATTACTAAAGAATATAAATCAACTAATGAATTATGATGACATTACTATTATTATTATTGTTATTATTATTATTATTATTATTATTATTATTATTATTATTATTATTATTATTATTATTATTATTACTACTACTACTACTACTACTACTACTACTACTACTACTACTACTACTACTACTACTACTACTACTATTATTATTACTATTAATTATTAGTTAGAAAACCCAGCAGTATATAATGTAATCAAAATTAGCCCCACTTTTACCAGCTGCAACATCCAAGTCATGTACAGATCAATGCATCAATAATTATAATCCAATAGTATAAGATTCTGAAATTAGCCATTCTGCATAATGACTACTTTTACTTTTTTTGTACTTTAAGTATATTTTGATGTTAAGACTTTTGACCTTTAGGTTTTTTGAATGCAGGACTTTGACTTGCAGTATTTTTACACTGTGGAATTGCTACTTTTACTTCAGTAAAAGTTCTGAGTACTTCTTCCACCACTGTTGGTCTGAAGGGCTCTATGACAGTCGAGGCTTCCCACATTAAGGCCTTTAAGATAGGACGCCTGAACATCACTAAATCAGTTACATACTCAGTTCCTCTGCATCTCAGCACCACATGTGCAGCATGTTCTCAATACTCAAATACTGAATGTTTAATTAAATGGCATTAAATGTGTGACCAGATTTTTCCTGGTGTAGTTGCCTGACTTTAGGTTGTATTTTATTTAGGCAGTTCTTGTATGGCTGCTTGTGTTAAGGAAACATTAAACACTGATACAATTCAATGGGAAGTTTGGCATGTTTTATTAAATAAGAAAAAAGGGATTTGTTTGTTCGTACTGAAATTCAGGTATTGTGTTGGCACCAATATTGAAAAATGTCACAAGATATTGGCCCTAAACATAACATGCATGAAACTCCTCGAGCTCTTACTGCACTTGTGGTAGTTTTGTTGTCTCATAATAAAATACTGCTGTAAAAACATACAATATTAAGTATTGTATTTTGTATGTAAATTACATTTTGTTTTCATAAAAATGTGAGTATATTATCATGTTTGTTGTCTTTTAATCATCATCACCACTATCGCCGCAGGCATGTGAAACAGCTAGAGCAAAGGCTGAGACCTAACAGGATGTAGCTCAGGTTGGTGGTCCAGAAGGCAAACAGGTAGAGGGTCTTGTTGCAGTAGGTATTCATGCTGGTCGTTGTGTTGTTGTAGTTGGGTTCATAGATGGAGTAAATCCACACATTACCTGGAGAAGAAGAAGCCCAAGAGCATGATTACGTTTCACAGAAGTAAACCAGTTATCTGTTGTGTAACAGTACATCACTGTGGCACAACTGATTTAAGCTTATTAGATTTGTGTTAAAAAAACAACACTGGCAACATCAGCATTCATTGGGAGTTGCGTTTCTGGCCACGTGATATTTGTAAGTCCAATATTCACTCTTCTTTTAGCTCTGTTTTGGTCTCCACCAGAGGGAAATATCTGGTAGCTAAATGCTCCACCATGTTCACCTTGCTGTTTGGTGCTGGGCATGTAGTGTGCAATGGGTTTATCAGAGTTTGTTTTTTTTGCCAGAAAAGCAAATGGAAAAACTCCACCACAGACACACATAAACATAAACTTGTGACGCTCAAGTTAGAACACCGTTGCCTTTATAGATGCAGCAGACACGTAACACAACTCACACTTCAGTCACAGATACTTGAGTGAAAGGAACTGACCATTTATAGCAAATAGTTATATTGTTAGATTTTGCAGTAAAGGCCATCCAAAGAATGTGCTAAAAGAGCCTAAAAGCTGCAAGCAACACCTTTGATATTATACAGTAGACTCATTTGACTGATTGATGATCTGGAAAACATTGACTAGCGGAGGTTTAACTGCCTGTGTTAGTGCACTGATTGTGCATTAGTTAGACTACCGCTCCAGTCTTTTAGCTTACCAGCAATGAACCAGCAGGAGCAGAAGAGACAGACGCAGCCCATCCAGGTCTTGCTGCAATTCCCGAACCCGGCAGTGCAGGTCAGGTTTGAGGACACGGCCAGCAGCAGGGAGACGACCCCCATCACCATAAGATAGATGGGGATGTAGTGCTGTCCGGGGCAGTCGTTTTGGTACACTGCTCCTGGAGGACACATGGACAAGCTGGGTTGTGTGGTTGTCTGATATTACAAAAGTTGCTTTTGGTTCAGATCACATGAATACACCTCCATGACAGTGAGTGCACCAGCCCCTTACCTATTGCTAGCTGAGAAAGTGGCAGGCAACACAGAATCACCAGGTGACATACCGAGAGAATGGCCTCTGACATCGTCTGTTATGATAAATCTGACCTGCAGAGGGAGAAGCATCAGACGCCTACCCCTGACTGTCAGAGGGACATTTCACAAGTGCTCTTCATTCAAAACCTAAAATCTAAGTCATTTTTATTTCCTTTAAACAGTATCAGCAAGAATAGTAACAGTAATATGAATCAAATATAATGACTATACAAGCTATAAAAAAAAAAAAGGATTGGTTCCTACAGGAAAGATAGTGTTTTAAATGGTTTTTCAGCTGAAAAAACAAACACACAGGAAACTATTATTTAAAGAAAAAGCCAGTCAATTCTGCACAAGTAAAAAATAAAATACTCCCAAGAAAAATGTCAGAAAGGGCATCTTATACCTTTCTGTGCGTACAAGTGCCTCCTCAGTGGATCTCCTCCCTGATGGCTTTTGGAGGACAAATTGGAACGTATTACTGAATTACCGTTTAAGTGAGATGAGAAAAGAAGCTTACTTGCTGTGTGTGTGGATCTCAACTTCCTAGTTTGTCTTTTCTCATGGTGCTTGTTTTCTGTTCCTGTTTCATTACAACTGTGTCTGAACATGAGGAATAAAGTCTTTGTTCACCAATTTAAGTCTTTTTGGGAGAAAGTAACAAAATAAATTCTTCTTTCCATTTTCTTTTAATTTATTTATTTCTGAAGGGATATTTGACTTAAATAAGTTTAAAGATATCATGTCCTTTATTTAGGTGTACAGTCCTGGGGGAACTAAAAGAAGAAATAATCTAATCTGAATCTAAAGTTTTCTTGTATGTAAGATCTCTGAACTCTCAGATCTAAGGGCTCAATTGCAAGACTCAAGACAGAGCATTTAAGAGTTAAAAAGGTGTTTTCTTAGAGGTTTGTTGAGGCACGTCTGAGTAACAGGCAATCAGCAAAGGCAAACAAAAGTCAGGCAGGCAAAAACAAGGAGAAGGCAGGTAACAAGAACGAAGACTGGGCTAAGGATAGTTACGTGTTGCACAATAGACAATCTGGCAAAGTGCAAGTGGAAACAGGCTGATATATACTGGCTGACTAATGAGGGAACGAGTGGCAGGTGAGCAGGTAGGTGTGGG
This sequence comes from Lateolabrax maculatus, assembly GCA_031216445.1. Lineage (NCBI taxonomy): Eukaryota > Metazoa > Chordata > Actinopteri > Acropomatiformes > Lateolabracidae > Lateolabrax > Lateolabrax maculatus. The sequence continues at coordinate 8,283,105 of CM062207.1, forward strand.
GATCAGGTATTAGGTAATTGTGAGCTGAGGTAAACTGTGTAAAAAAAGTCCTCATTATAAACTGGGGAAAGAGAAAATTAGAATAGAATTGCAACATCTTCTCTATGGGATTTTTTCACCCAATTTTCTGCTCTATGTTGCCTGAAAATATTTTCTTGCGTCGCATCAGCTACTATATAATGGATATATATATTATTTAGGCCTAGTTTGGGTGTGTTGTCTGGGCTGGCGTGGTCATGTATATGAGGAACAATGGCATCTGGTCCGTCGGCCATTACTGTATCTGGTCGTGGAAGTCCCCCAGTGTTTTAGCTGCCTTTTGCACTCATCATGTACTGAAAGGAAGTTTCCAGGTTTTGGCATCAGCAGCTTTAACTTGACGGTTCCCATATTTCCGAGTTAGCAGTAGACAGACAATAAAGACTACACACAACTTCCCCTTATTTTTCTCCATCTTACTGTTACCTCAGTGTTCCACGTGAGGTAAAGCATGTGTTGTGGCCAAACAAGTTGTTTTTAACAACATCCTGAGCTCAGATCGGACTGCTTAACAGAAATACATTTCTTGTTTCTACAGACTTCCTATATAACACATATCCACATTTCTTTTAATTGATTTTTCAGATGACAAAATACAGCATATCTTAGTTTGAATCAGGGCTAATTTACTGTATGTGATCTTAACATTTAGTGTGTGTGTGTGTGTGTGTGTGTGTGTATATATATATATATATATATATATATATATATAAATAAATCATTATCTCGTAAAGTGCGGGGAATGTGTGGAGTATGATTAACTTGACCATATTTTATAGAGTGCCTTTCTGACACAAATGATCAAACATGAGCATTAAAACAATAAAACAAGGCAAAGTAAATTCACAGAGAACAGACATTTTTTATCATTTTTTGCAGTGTCAAGTTTAAGCCCAACTGCTGGCTCAACATGTAAACAATGTCTGATATATCTTTGTGAAAAGCCGGAGAGATAAAACTCCTACACACAGAAAGCAGTGCAGTCTCTATAGAGGTAGAAAAGGCTCAGCATTGAGGAAACACAGTACAGACATTATCTACTATCAGTGTTAAAGTCTACACAATCTTGGAGTTCTCGTGTATCTACTGGAGCTACCAAGACAAACGCAGGTCACTACAAGACATTAAATGTGTTAAAATAAGACATATTAGTTTTATCTCTGCAGCAAACTCGCTGTGGGCAGCCCCATGAGATGCATCCCGCCTCGTCATTCCTTTGTTTTGTCTCTAGACGTCGTCGTCGGCGTCGGCTCGGCCACACAGGTAGAAGCAGAAGAAGACGCAGCAGCCGCTTAGGAGGAACAGACCCAAGAGGATGTAGACCAAGGTGGTGGTCCAGAAGGCAAACAGGTAGAGCGTCTTGTTGCAGTAGGGATCCGCAACTGTTGTTGAGTTCTTGTTGTAGTTGGGCTCGTAAATTGAGTAGATCCACACATTACCTGGATGGAAAAGAAGCCAAAGAAAGTAAGTACATTGTGTTTTTTAAGACACACATTACACATTCACATTATTTACCCTTTATGTTTATTCTAATTTAACTCTATAAACCACTGTACAATTTGGTCTAATGCTAAAAATCCTTCTGCGTGTATGACTCCTGTTTCGATTGTTGCTGGTAAAATGTTTGTTAACTGTAAAGTTCCAACTTTCAGGAGTTAGGAGACATTTATTGTTTTGAAAAGGTTTTGAAGAGAGGATGAAAACAAACTAGGCCGCAAGGATTTTATTTTATTGCTAATGCTTTTCGAACACCCTTGAAAAGGTTTTGTCATTTATCTAAATACATCTTTCTTTCTTTTTTGCAATTTTTTGGGGGAATTTGAGACCTTTTGTTTGAGAGCTTATAACAGAAGGATGACAGAAAATAAGGGGAGAGAGATGACACCCCAACAGTGTTGTTTATTTAATATAAGGCAGAAATCCAAGTGAAATTCAACCCAAAATATGTATCAAATGTATAATGAACATTATTTGACTGGCTTAACTTAAAGCTGTGATGTTTAGAAGCCTGAAGGATAACAGACTGAACCTGTTTCCTCACTAAATATCACAGCCTACAGTGGATTCAGCACAGCCATAGGATTTTACATGTACCCCTGAGGGGTTTGAGCATGGCTGTGTCCGTTTAAATAAGGGAGGGGAATCTCTAGCAGACGTAGATGGACATCTAGTGGCCCGTACGTGTTACTACAGTGTGTTTATGAGTTGCAGCCTGGGGAACCACCAAATGGAAGAATATATATATAGTGAGAGATGATGCCTGCTGTAACAAGAGAATGGGCAAAATGGAGGTGATTGATATTTCTTCAATTGAGTCCATTTTTTCTTACATGAGGACACACACTTGCACCTCAGTTACATGTCACCTCGCATAAGTTTTGTTTCTATGGTTACCTGCAGTAACATACACTCAGCTGCCTGTCTATTAGGCACACTTATCTAAAACTAATGCAGACTAATACAACAATAAATCCTTCTTTTATGAGGGTTATAATGTTCGGAGAGGTGCGGATTCAACTTTATGATCGTTTTGGAGGCTGTAGTTTTCGTTGTTGTCGAACTGTTAAAATGAGAAGTGTCAATATTTAGTCTACACATAATTAGCACACCCCCCTCTTCAATTGGACTTTATAACCATTAACATCTTACCAGTGTACCATCCAGAGCTCACTAACCAACTGCATCTCTGTGTGGTATCACACCCGCTCCCGCATCAGATCGTAAAGCACCTCATTTACCATAAACACGGCCTGGGCGGGGCGAAAAGCACTATCAAGGGTTCACCACACTCCAACCATGTACTTTTTATTCGTTACAGGAGCTTCTGCACCAGCAGGTTCAGGAAGAGCTTCTTCCCTGAAGCTGTGGAGGGCTTAAGTGCTAAGCATTATGCGCTCGTTGCTGCACTGTCTCAGCCCTTTTATATTTGCACTGCTCATTCTTGCACAGGCTAAACCACTGACATTGTTCACATTACTATTATTTATACTGTACATACAACCACTGTACAAATGTTGTCTATACTGTGCATACAACCCTTACATATACACAAGTCAAGTCAATTTTATTTGTATAGCGCCAAATCATAACAAAGGTTATCTCAAGACACTTTTCACATAGAGTAGGTCCGGACCGTACTCTTTAAATGATTAATTACAGAGACCCAACAAGTCCCAACATGAGCAGCACTTGGCGACAGTGTCGAGGAAAAACTCCCTTTTACACGCTACCCTTCCAACTCTTCCCTCTTCACCACAATGTATAACATATTTAATACAGATGTCTGTTTGAGGTATCCATATTTAAACAGACACCTACCAACCAGAAACAATCAAGAACAAGGACTTCCCTTGTTCAGCGTAAAATGTCAAATAGTTTAAATGTCACTGGCACTATCTTTGACCATGTTTGTTTTAAACTCACCAGCAATAAACCAGCAGAAGAGGAAGAAAGATGTCAGCGAGTTCCAGATGGTGGAGAGTTGACTGAGCGGGCTGGAGGGGGCGTCTTCGGGCTGATGGGCGCAGGGCAGGCAGGAGAGCAGCGCCAGCACCAGGCCAAAGAACCCCACCACGATCAAGTAGATGGGGATGTAGTGCTGCCGCGGACAGTCATCCAGGTACAATGCACCTGTTGGACGCGGGGGGGGGGGAATGACAGGAGATCAATCGCGCAAGCATTTATCCACAAGTGCAGAAAAAGGCTGAAGAAACTGAACTCAAACGACATGCATAAAGTGCCTGTAAACGTGAATCACTCACTCACCAACTGCAATCTGAGCAACGGGCATGACACACATTACCAACTTTGAACATACTGCGAGAAGAAAGAATATATTTGGATTAAAGACACTTTCAACCTCTTTTTTTTTTTGTACTTAATCTGAGCAAAATCAAAGTATGACAGAGACGTGTATGATTCAGTCTGTTGATCTCACCTAGCATCGGGGTTGGGGGTTGAGGAGGGCTGCGGATGCGTCGAATAAGCCCGGTATTTGACATTGTTGGTAATGAGAATTGTCACCTACAGAGGAAGGTAAAGAACTGAGAAGTGTACGCTAACATCGTCTACATGGTTAAATGTTTAACATTTTTTATGTGAAGTGATCTTTATAAAAGCCACGAGACAAAAAAGAAAACAAAGTGCAAACAAAGGTTTAAAGTATGTAAACACAAGATGAGAAGATTTTGTTTTTCCATCGTTCTTTCACTTCCTCATTCTTCAAAAGCAGCATCTCTAATTTGCAGAGGTAACATCTCTGCCCGTTCTGCCATTCACGGTTAGTGTTTGAAATGTACGGCTCAAAGTAAAATATGTTTGAAACTGTACAGCAAAGAAGATTTGAATAGTGACTGATAGAGATTCAGCACAGTGTTGGGTTTCAAGGACAACAATTATTTCATTATCAATTATTCAGTTAAGAATTTTGTCTATACGTGTCAAAAAAGTTGTTTTTTTGACAAACGACTAAATAATTGACTAATGGTTTCATCACTACGTCAAACTGCAGAATCTGTTACGCCACGGATTTCATACTACTACTACTACTACTACATATGTGAGTATTAAAGGTGCAGTAGATAAGATTTGGATTAGAGTGGACTTGGCTTGAGAATTTGAAAGAGTACGACTTGCAGGTCCCTCCATCTCCCTCTCCGCTGCGCTTCAGATTGTCTGATAAACAGTAAATTCATCCAATTCAGTGCCCCATATCGCTGTTTACCAAGCTATTCACAATACAGCCTCTGTGCTTGACTCAAGCTGTTAACTTCAGAATTAAATTAATGTCCTGCACTATACTCCACATAGGTAGAAATGTTGTTTGTTTGTGATTGACACTGCGTTAGAGACTCCTCCTGCTCCGATTATTTGTTCTCCTATGTATCAGGAGCACAAAGACGAGCCAGAGGAACCGCGTTTTTTCACAGATTATCTGTCTCGTGTATTACTGTCAGGATACAGTGGCAGTTTCAGCAAATATGACAAAAGTTACCAACTGCACCTTTAATGAAGGCTTTTGCCAAAGTCTCAGGCCAAGCCCAGACAACCCTGAGGAGTTTTGACAGGTTTGGCAGAACTGGAACTTGTAAAACTGGTGGAAACCTTTGAGCATGTAGGGAAATTACCCCTGAAAGTGTCCTGAATTTTAACTGTATTCGTGCTCAACACAAGCTGCATGTGGCCGCTCACCGGGGTGATTGAATCATGTTTACTCCCAGTTCATCTCCCAGCCTAAATTCAATTTAGTTCCCGTGCAATTCCTAATCAGGAGCGTCCAGCACAGAGGATCACAGAGGATGCAGTGACAGCCGGTGTGAAGTCAGGACAAACTTCACGCTCTCAGCTCAGAGCAGCCACTGGTTACAGTCAAGAGGTTTGACTGCATTCCCTACAAAACCAGTCTGACCAATAAAACAGAAACAGCAATCTGTGCACCACAGCTAGTAAACAGAGGAAATTCAACGTACGAACAGAGTAAATACAGTTAAATGCATTTGGCACACTTTTTTTTTTTTTTTTTACTTGTTTCAAAAGTAACACTCACAGGTATGAAACTTGAACAAAACTTTTTTTTTTTTTTTTTTAACACCCGCTGTCAAGCCCAGATAACGTCAACCCGCCGCCTCGCTTTTTATCCCGTCTGTTTTCTACCAGGCACCCCGCCGCGCCACCCAGTCCCACCTCTGCTGCCTGAGGACGGGGCTTCCTCTGCACCTCGCACTCCGCCAAGTCTCCGGTCGGTGTTCCAGCTGCACTTTAAAACGTGAAAAGTCTTGTTTTTTCTTTTGTTTTTGTTTTTTCCTCCCAACTAACCTTCAGCGTCCCTCTCCGTGCGCGCCTCGCCGCCTCGCCCTGCGGGAGATACCGAGCCGCCGCCCGCCGGGGGCGCGCACGCTCGGTCGGGCGTTCACGCGGTCAGCTGATTGTCAGTGATGTCAGCGCGTGCACGCGTCTTAGTGTCAAAACATACCTGAAGTACCAGAAGTACTCATCATGCAGAAAACTGCATATTATAGCCTATTATTGAATTATCATTAACGATGCATTACTGTATACATGAAATACTTCCAATAATACTCATGTGTTATTTGTCTGAATCAGGAAAGTAACTAAAGTTGTCAGATTAATGTGATGGAGTAAAAATAACAATATTTGCCTGTGAATTGTAGTGGAGTAGAAGTATGAAGTACCTCAAACTTGTACTTAAGTAAAGTACTTAGTATATGTACTGAGTTACTTGGTTTTCTTAACACATTTCAGCTCTAAAAGTGTATATTTCGTCACTATCTGTCTCTGATGAAATCCCAAAGTGACATCGACGCTGGTGTGTCTGTCATGTTACGAATGAGGATGTTTAGAGCAGTGACTCCCAAGAAGTCACGAGATGATTAATGGGGAAAAGGTTAAGAATGTTGAAATACTGCATATTTCCTTCTTTTGAGGCATTTAAAAGCTCTTAAAATGAAACAATCTGAGAAGGAAAAACATTTTGTTGTTGTTGTTGTTTAACTGCTCATTCTCATGTCCACACTGAGGCCATTGCTTAATTTTAAGAGGTCAGAAGCCAAAAAGGTTGGGATCTACCAGCAGAAAAGGCGTATAGATTTAAATTCTAGTGAATTTCAGTATTTTAGAATGTGATTTAGACGTCTATTCACTGAGATGCAATGTCTTATCTCTAAGTTCAAACAGTATTAAAAAAGAAATAATCTAAAATATTTGCATAGCACTGTAGTAATTTTTATGACCATGTGCTTTTTTAAAGTTATAATAAAGTGGTGTTAAGTGCAGATATGGATAACATGAAACAAAGTATCACAGCATAGTTGTACCAAAGTGTGAGTTATCAACACACATACGGTTAAAGGTTAAAAACTCAACTTAAGGCAACATGAACCATGCTTCAAACACAGGTAATGGTAGTTCTTCAAATTTCAATAGCAGCACTCACATATAACAGGCTCAGACTCCTGATAAACAAATACTGTCAAATGAGATAAAGGTTGAATGAGCCCTGGCCTTTTATCTTACGTTTGTATAGTTTGCATTGGAACAGAGGTGCGGCCTGGCCTCTTACAGTGGTGGCTACACAGTACTTGTGGCAGCGGTATCAGCTGCAGTAATGCTGCGACAGTGTATCTCAATATAATTAAAAAGGCAAAATGTCAGACTAATACAATACCTCTGTATTGCCATCTGTGCTCAAACATTCCCTCTGACCAGGGTGCACTTCAATAGTGCACATTTTTCTGATTTTATTTTGTCTAGTCACTGAAAGATACGAGGCTATCTGGAGTCAGCAAAACTGAATCAAGAGACTTGTGCTGGAAGGCAAACCTGTTCTATTGCAACAAATAAATAAGTCCTCAATAAGTCTTTAAAATGTGTAATCTTCTGTACAGTATCATAATCATTTCAATAATTGAAACCATCCAAATAATGAAATGAATTGACTTTAAATTGTGATATTTAGCTGTAATAAAAATGAAAACACTCACACAATGTTAATTATGTAATCATAAGAAAATGTTTTCAAAACACATAAATGCATATTAACAACATAAATAATTGTAAAAATTATGACAATTGTAATGACAGTAACAACAACAGCAAAAAAACACATGACAACAACAAAACTTATAAATATATTAAATATAACAACACACCAAAAAGCTTATTTTGGCTGCAGTTTGAGAGATTTTTGATAGACTGCTGAAGTCACGAATGATACCGACCTGAAAAACTGACCAGCAGATCACCAGAACATCGTTTAAATAATAGACACTTTATTTACTCTTTGCTGAGACAATATTTGCTCAGTTTTTGTTGGAAATGCACCTTTAAATGCAAGATCTATGAATGCAGCTACAGCACCTTTGTTGTTTATATTTATGGGAACTGTCCAGTACATGCAGTATTTTTATTAGCTCATCAAAATTGCTGTTCGTCCATCATCTCCCACCTAAGAGGACGACTGTTGCCATGGCTTGATGTAGTTACCAGGGCAACCAGCCGATGCCGTTACAAGTCTGTGAGGCAGACGGTGGACGACGTCTCCAGGTAGATGCACCCGTGCTGTCGTGCACGGGATCGGCCGCCTCGCAGATCGATCGCGTGGCTCCGGCTTCTCTCGGACTCTGACGTCTGGAGCTGAACCCCGCCGAGCACCGAGTCCCACAGTAGCCCTCTGCTCCACAGCTGCACACAACAAGACAACGACTAGGACCGGTTGTGTGTGCACGTTGTGGGTGTCTGTGTGTGAGAGGGAGGGTTACAGGGTCAAACCTCAATGGAGATGTGTGTGCTGGGGTATCTCCTGTAGAAGATGGCTCTGAGGTTGAACTCGGGGTTTCCGTCCGCCTTGAAAACCCGCGTCCTTATGGTGTCATTCTCACAGCGCACTATGGCATAAACATCTGGAGCTGTGGATCGTGACATGTACATTGGTAAGGAAGCTACATGCAAGGAACAAGTGAGTGAGGTGTGTTTTCTTGTGCTAAGCCACCTGTCTGTTTGGGAGGGCTGAGTCCTGACGCCCTGCGGAGATGGACTGTGGTCACCGCGGTGGGTTGAGGTAGAAAACACTGGAAGACAGAGGGAGACGGCAAATCCTCCCTCAATTCCCTACAGAAAAAGAAAGATAAAACAAAATGAATCAACAGAATAAACAACTCTTTTTTTTTGTTTTGCCATTATCAAACATGAACACAGGGTGTCACACACCTGAGTTGGACGTGGGAATGGGAGAAGAGGCGTAGGAGGAAGCGTCCGGTGGCTCCGGGCAGGAAGGTGGTGGGCAGCACGACGTAGCGCCCGGGAGCCAGAGTCCCCCTCAGCGTCACGCTGCGGGAGTCCATGTAGACCGAGCTGGCCGCCTGCTCCACCACACACTGCACCCGGCTGCAGCGGTTCGCCTCCACCTGGGCCACGACAAGGCGGCAGGGAGAGGGTTTTTGAAATTCTTGTGGGAATTGAAAAGGTGCGTGTTCACATTTTGGTCCACGAACTGCTCACCTTCAGCACCTCGAAGCCGATAGGCAGGTTCTCCCCTCCTCCATCTTTCCTCCGTATCCTCCTGTCCTCCTGCTGCAGACAGATCAGCACCTCCTCTTCTTTGCCTCTCACCTCGAACATGAACTAGAAAGCCAGAAACAGGGCCTTGGCAGGGTTTAAAAATTAATGAGGTCCAGAAATATTTCCACAAACGGAGCTTATTTACTGCATTTCTGGACGAGCAAAATTCATACCAAAATGACACTGACAAACATGAACGAAAGAAGTGGGGGGTGCTGATAGGGCAGCAGCACCCCTCAGGCATAATAAAACCATCAGTTCATAAAAAAGTTTATATTTCCTGCATTGTGGTGAATTTCTGTGCACCAATTTGTGCCTTTTCTGCATCAGTTTATGGTGGAAATGTCTTTATTTATGTAAAGGAAAACACAAAATTCAGGCACCCGATGACAACTGAAAATATAATATATATAATAATAAATTATAATATAATGCCGGAAGGCTCTCAGGCGTTCTGTACTGCTGTGTGTGTGTGTGTGTGTGTGTGTGTGTGTGTGTGTGGTGGCGGGGATAGCTACATTTACCATAAAAGATTCAGTGGTTGAATGAGCTCATCATTTATATTTATAGTAAATATTTTGGCAATAAAAAAAAGACCCAGTGCTGAAGAAAAAAGCTATATTAATTGTTTGTCAAAATAAAAGTCCTCTGCTACTTCATCTGTTTATTGGGAGGGCTAAATGCAGGTGTTCTAAATATTGAGGGGATGTGTCCCTTGCGTCTCCCCCGAAACCTACGCCTATATACCCCACATTTTATAGTCAATATAATTACAGAGGTCTGGACCTCGATGACCTCATAGCTGGCTACGGCCATGGCCAGAAAGAAAAAACAAAATTCTTGCACTCGTCAAAACACTTTGTTTCCACTTGAGTTTTACCTGTGGATTGTGCAGGAAAGTGTCTCTGTGGTTGATGCATCCCCCACACCGACTCCTCCTGTCCATCTGTGCCTCCCATCCTCCCACCTCTCCACCATCGTCTTCCTTTGCCACTTTTTTCACAGCCTTGTCTCGCTGACACTTTCCTCCTCTCCCTCCCTTCTGCTGACTCTCCCCGAGTCTGGCCTCCTTCCGGTTACCTCGCTGCTTGGTCCCTCCAGGTTTGACGTTGCTCTTCCCCAAGCTCAGCGCGTGGTTGCTGTGGAGGACAGTGGATGGAGGTGTTCCCGGGGAAGCGGGAGCTGGAGCCCACTCCCCGTAGCGGCGCACCTCCCTCCAGTGAGAGCTCGGCCACAGCAGGGCCCTCTCCACCAGCCGGCACACCACCACATCTGTGAAGTAGTGACAGAAATCCTCGAAATCCATCCTGAGGAACAGGAGAGAAAATTAGCAACTTTATGAAAGGCGACGGGGATCCAGACAAATAATAAAGAATTAAAATCTACCAGAACTCCCCAACGTCTCGAACAATGAGGCCCATCTTCTCTCTTTCTGCGCGACTCAGCTGTTGCCACTGTTGTGACCTGCAGGGAGCGTGCAAGGACAATAATGTCAAAGGCAGCAGGAAATCATGCTGAGCTGCAAGGTCCAACGCACTGGAAATGACACGTGAAAGATACAAGTAGTGTTTTAACTTCTGGAAACCTTTATAGGTCCATTTTGGCCATTTTCAGAGTTTCTCAGACCCTCATAATGTAAATGGCAGATGTGCCCTCGTAAAACAATTCCAAAACTATTGTAAAATGTAAGAAATTGTCCAGAAAGTTGCAGTGGCACTATAAAATGTTGTAAAACGGACTGACACTGTTAAATGTCAGTAGAGGCTTTATTCCCTCAGCTCCTGCAAAATGTATGGTGGACTCAGCAGTCACACATGAGGCGGATGAAGCCAAAGTTCAAAGTATCCTCACCCCTGACTCCAGGCACCCGTCCAGTCCGTGGTCCCCCATGGGTTCCTCATGCGCACCATGAAGAGTCGGGACACCCCGTCCGTCGCCAGCAGCTTTTCCCCCAGCCTCACCTTCCTCACTGCTGTGATCCCGTAGGCGTGTCCTCGCACCAGACCACAGTCCAGCACCGACTCCACCGTCTCCCCCTCCGCTGGCTGAGAAAATGTCAAATATACTGAACATTTCTAACATATTATGCATCGCTTTTTGTTTGACGTTACTCAGGGATTCAAGGCCCTACCCGTATGGAGCAGGTGATGAGGGCTTTGCGTTCGTGGGCCTTGGCCAGCGTCTGGAAGAAAGCCCTCCTCTGGTCGCTGTGCAGGCTGAGGGCCTCACGGTCCAAGCTGAGGGGCTCCGAAACCCCGCCGGTGAAGTCGATCAGTGCCTCTGCAGTGTTTCCTCCCTCGAGGGCCTCATAGCAGCCGTTTAGCCTAGAGAGCAACATGATAGACTGACTGAGTGATTAATGGCTGCGCCCCTCTTCTCCCTTTTACCTGTCCCCGCTCCACAGGTGTTTGTTTTGAAGAGCAAGAAGAGGAACTAGAACATTTTGTGACCACTCATATCCCATAAGTGTGCATCTTTTTTTAAGAGTAGTAGCATAGATAATGAAGATGTTGTAGGCAGGTTCTAAGATGTTAAGTGTTGGATACTTGGAGTTTCCTAAGGAGTTGTTAGTTTGCTGCTATGGTGCATGGTGTTTACTTGACTGCGGGTGGTAGTTGGGAGGCACTGTATTTTTGCCACATCCTTTTCGGCAGTTTATATTGGACAATACTGCTAAATAAGTTCAAGGACACTGTTGCTTTTTACAATATCTGTGCATGGCAACTATAGTATTGTTAAGATTAGGAAAAGATTGTGGTTGTGGCAAACAAACTAGGGGTTTGTTTAGGCTAAGGTAACTAAAACATTTGGTTAAGTGTTGGGAAAGATTGTGGTCACGGTTAATAAAAAGGCAAAAGTTAATAGCAGGTCTCTAATGGGCAGCCCAGCCTCCATTCATTACATTACGGGCACACTACTTCCTGAGGAATCTGCAACGTCCTGGAGCCCTTACTTGGCGTAGGCCTTCTCCAAGAGGGCGCTCCAAAACTCCCGCGGGGTGGCTGAGCGGCAGAAGAGCAGCACTCCATCCCCGCTGACCGGCAGCCGGTCGTCCACAACAACATCCATCCAACGGCCAAGTCGCCAGAAACGGAAATGGAAAATTCCTGCGTACAGGTCAGGATGCTTTGGATTCCACTCTTGTTCCAGGTGGTCGGGGATCACCTGGGGGGAGCAGAGGAGGGGGATAAGAAGCAAGAAGGCATTGAAGAAAGGACGACAGGTGGCGAGGAGGAAAGACGAGGAGGGAACACAAATACACCACCTTCTTCCACAGTGATGGCTCAGATGCTAGGCAGGAAATGGCAGCCACCATCCAGCAGTTACCCAGACTGCCTTGGTGCAAGTCGCGAGTACTGATGCCATCAACAAACAAACGGGGGTCCTTATATATCTCCTGTGGATCACAAGAAAAAGACATTACACATTCAAAAAATACACATTCAACCTGCATCCAGTGATTTTTTGGCTACTTGTGGACAGCAACAGTTACTTATTTACACATGCACACGCTGCTGGAAACAATGTTGATAAGAGCGGTGAGAGTGAACTAAAACAGAGTTTAAGAAAGATGGGTCAGAAAACCAAAACAAAGAGTGTGATGATGAATTTCTGTGGGTTCAGTACTACGATCATCTCACGTTCCACAATGTAATTTGATCCAATGTTGATATAAAAATAATGATTATATAGTAGCTTTAAATAAACTCTGATTTATGATTGCGGCAGTTAGTAGCGTCAGAGGGTTTTATGAGGCTGATTCAGTGTCAGAGCACGGCTGAAGGGACAGATCCCGTCTGCGTGGACCCGTTGATCCCAGTTTGGACAGGGTGCGGTAACAGTAGAAGTGCTGCCGGACACACACACACACACGCAGGAAAACACACACTTAGTGGTCATAACCTCTTTAAATGTAACTCTAGACAAGATATGAACCTTTCTTGAGATGATATCAAGTACAAATGGGCAGATGAAGTCACGTAGATTGTGATGTAGACAGTTAATGGGAAGTTACAAAGTGAACGGATGCAGTTTCTGTGTGTGTGTGTGAGCAGAGAGAGGCGACATATGTCACTCTATCATCCGACTCCCTGTTGATACACGCTTAAAATACCTGAGTGGGGCATTAGGAACACAATACCAAATTAACCCTCTCCCTTCAGCCCTGAATTAACGGATGAATAGCCAGCAGGGTTTCACATTAACAGCACATACTGAATGAACATCATGAACTGCTGATCATACTACACCAACATTTATACATTTTTAACTGATTTTATTTAGTACCGTGTGATTCATTGATGAATTCAGGGCATCTGTAGGTCTGAAACGTCTAAATTCTGTTTCCTCAAAAAAGCCCTTAAAAAGTATTATAAGTCTTACATTTTATTTACAAAGGTCTTGAATATTGTTGGATATTGTTTCATGGCTGCAGTAGACAGTAACATTAGCTATAAGGTATTTTTTAATTGGTTAATCCCTCCGTCAATTTTCTGCCACTTATCTTCATCCAGGCCACGTTAATTGATTAATTTATTTGAACATAGAATTGGAATTGTTGTTATAAACAGCTGGAAAGTACTGATAAAATGTGATATAAATTTGAATACATTTACTTATTAATTAATAATTGTAAGCCTTATTGTCCCCACTGCTTTTCTGTTATTCTTTAACTGGTATAACGACGAAAAAGGTATTGAATTTCATTTTACATGGTATTCAAAAGGTCTTAAAAAGTCTAACATTCAACTTGTTGAACAATGCAGAAACCAGGATTTATTTTGGTTCCAATTTTTGGGAGAAATGACATCTCTAATTTTATACAAATTTGTGTGTTATCAATGACAGAAAAGACCCTTGCAAACTTAAAACCATTAAAGACCAATTAAAGACGAAGCCCGACACATGCAGTGTATACAGATGAATCAAACACAAGATTGGAAACAAAAGACATTTTGAAAACAACTTGCTTATTTTGTCGTCTCTATTATACATTTCTGCTAAAATAAACCTTGCCTGTATAATGACACATTTTGTTTATACATGCATAATCCATTTCCTTACAAGTCCTTGCACTATTAAACATATATTTGTTGGCCATTGACTCTGGGCAATAAATAATTTGACCTTGACTTTTATTGCCACCATTAAAAGGCCACAATAAACACCTATACTTATACGCAGCTACACCCATCTCAACACTGTGCTAAAAACACCTGAGCTATTTAAATTGGCTGATGCTTTTTCTGAAACTTTACGCACACAGCAATAGAGTGGTCCATCAGCAGCACGCGCCACTCGGGGGGCTCAGGTTTCACTGCCTGATGCCTCTCCTATAATAGAAAGCGCTTTAATTAACCCAATCTGATGGAAATGTAACGCGCTGAGCCGGGTCTCTCGATTTAGATGTGGGAGAGTTGGGGGGGGCGTGTATTTGTAAAATAACTCTTTGTTGTTAGAACTGCTTTGAGTCATAAATATATTTAATATACAGATTCAGACCTAAGCTTCAGACTCACCCTCGGCCTCTTCCAGGTCAGTCCCGGCGGGGGCTCCCTCTTGTAGAAGAGGGACTGGGCAGTGGTCGGGAACAGGGGATCCTTGAAGAGCGCCCCTCGACGCAAGCAGGCCCTCCTCAGCTTGTGAAAGCTTTGACCCTGGAAATTGTTTACTCGTTCGGGCATTGTGGCAGCAGGGGAGAGGCTTTAGGAAGGGTGGAAAGAAGAGGAATGGGAGAGATGGATAGCTCAGATGGAAATGGCCTCTCAGTCATGGATAGGGTTACACTGACAGCATATTTAGTGGAATATAGTTAGAAAACATATAAACATTTAGAAAAACCGTAAAAACAGCAATGTCCCAAAGTCTGACGGTGGGTACAGTGAAGATTAACAATTAACATTTTGTTTTGACCGATCAGACAAAAGGTCACACGACCACCATCTGCCTCTTAGACTTTTGTCAGACACAGAGGCAGTTGTTGTACTGTGGAAAACACTGCAGTCTTCAAAACCTCCTTTGTTTAAATGCATAACAATTTATACCTGATTGTCATTTAAACAATTGATATCTTTCTTTTTATGATTATCAGAAGACATACAGTATTTAGTTATTTAAATCTGCTAATAATATGATAGTGTGCAATATGTTTTGAGGCTGACTCACAATAATCAGTACCATAACAGGTAAATACATTGACTACATTTACTAATATTAAACACGGAAGTAATACATTTAATAAATCTTTTAAAATTCCTCAAATAAAATTAGTTGCTGCACCAAACCTGCAACAGTTTTTGTCCAAGTTACTAAGGTCAACTTTTACACTGAATTAGTCTAGCAGAATGTGTGTGTGTGTGTGTGTGTGTGTGTTGGGGGGATAGGGTTAGGACAGCAGTAAGGTAATAGTACCGTTTCAGTCATCAGTGATATGAACTGCTGGGGTCCCTGAGTCAGCAGTGTGTGCGTGTGTGTGCGTGTGTGTGTGTGTGTGTGTGTGTGTGTGTGTGTGTGTTCAGGGTCAACTCAGGGCCTTGCTATGCAGAGAGGAAAAACACAGATGAAACCTTGCAGGTGCTTGGGTTTGCAGATGCCGTACAGGTCAATGTCATCAATTATCAGTGAGGTTTTGTTTTTCTTGTATCAGATTTATGCAGAGAGACACACAAACAGCAGGAAAACATATGAAGCTAGTTAACACTCATTCATAATTATTAATGAATGCAGCGCCCATATGTGGATATCATGATCAAGCATAAAGATCAACAGACCATCAATTATGAATGATGAGTCACAATTAATTTAAATATTAATTAATATGTCATTTAAATTAGATGCTTTCTCACGTCTACAGTCACTCCAATTGTCCAGAAACTTATTTTATTGGATGTTTTTGAACTTGTTGCTTTAGTTTGGATTCAATTTCAGCAAACTTTCAGTGTTACATGATGTTGCAAAGACACTTCTGGTTTAGAATCCCCATGCACAGCCGGATTCAAACATTCCTTTTACATTTTTGTGCAATAAAAATCACTTAATGTGCACTCTCTAGTTACTGGTTTTAGATGTTTAAATTTGCTTTTGTTTATTACTTTTACTGCTACTACTACTAACCCTGTCTCTGTAGTGCTTCAAGGCAAATTTCCCATGCAGGATAACAATGTAATGTATAAGACAGTCAATTTATATGTATAAAATAAGTTTGTTTCTGAAATAATGTGAAAATATAAGCTTTATGATACAAGTTTCACTCATACACACTCTGCAGTAGATATATTATTGTCTCTGTATTAAAAGAGCTGTCATAAGTACATGCATTAAATTGTGATAAGTCAAACTGCAGGTAAATTCTTTTACCTTAAAGTCAGACTAGAAGTTTATCCACTGAGATGAAACTATTCCTCACTGCTCATGCAGTGGATCCAGAATCACGTCCTCCTTTGGTCATTTAAGAAATCCTAATTCTTCAGAGACGATCACACATGCTCTGTTGTCACAAATAGCCGGCATTTGTCACCTCTTTCCTCTTCTTCCTCTTTGTCGCGGAGACAGCTGCTAAAAGCTGACTGACACTTTCTTCTTCTGTCCCCTGAATCTGTCAGCACGTGTATGATTCATCTCCATCTCTGAGAGATTTGTTTCACTGGACCTGGATGAAAAAAATGGAAGTGAACAAAATGAAAAAATGAAAAAATGAAAACTGATGCTGCAGGATAAAAGGGTAGCTTGACGTGAGCGCTGCAAGCTTCCTGACACCATCTCTTATGACTGTGTATCATCTGTGTGTGTGTGTGTGTGTGTGTGTGTGTGTGTGTGTGTGTGTGTGTGTACCAGCCTCTAGAGTTGATGCAAGAGCTTGTGTGTCCATATGCATGCAGCCTTGACAGGTTGACACTGCTGTGTAACCGTATCTCCCTCCACACAGACAATAGACAGACAGTCCCCTCGCTAAGTGACATTACACGCTATTGTTGCCTTGCAAATACTATAGTTACTGGAGTTATTCGTGACACTTTATCCTCTGACGCCTGTGTGCAAACCGTTATTCTGCTGGAGGAAATAAACAAATGTGTTTTCTAGGAGTGTGTGTGTGTGTGTTTGTGCACATGTGTGTGTGTCACTCACTGCTGCTTCCTCTCTTCTGGTTGGTGACTCTGCACATTCTGTCTTCTTCTCTTCCCCCCTCGTGTCTCACCACTTTTCTTTTCTGTCTTCATTTTAACATGGCTCTCAGTTCCCCCTCGCTTCTCGTTTGCTGTCTTATCTTTTTGGTCTTTTCTCCTCTTCTTCTCCTCTCCTCTCCTCTCTAGCTTCTCTTCTACAGACTCCTGGAGTATCTGTTGTCGAGTGTGTTGCCCCTGACACCTGAGAAACCGAGAGGCAGGCGCCTTCTATTTTAACCACCTCACTGCCAAATATCACACTAATTATCCCCCATTCCTATGATGTGTCGGAACTGAAGCAACAACTCTGTGCTCATTTTTTCATTTCATTTTTCGTTTAACAAAGAGGCCAAATTCAACTTTTCATGCTTTTATTATATTCCTGTTAATTAAGTCCACTTTTGCTTATCAGTTTAGTCTCTTAAATACCTTCCCATTTAAAATATATGTAACATATATGTTTTTTGTTTACAAATGAGATGTTCACTTATTGTTTTTTGTTAGACATCCCTCCATTCAGCCAGCTGGTGAATTACAACCCAGAACTGTTAGATGGATGTCCCAAAATATGGACTTTTAGTGTATGTTTTAAAGCTGCATTACATTGGTTTTCAATTTTTGATTAAATAAAGAGGTTGATTACTTTTGTATACCCTACTTTATTTTTAATTGCTGCAGCTTACTTCGTAAAAACATCGTAGATGATCTTAGATGATAACATAAACAAACTAAAAAAAATGTGTATATGCTTCATTATGGCTGTGTATTTCTATTATATATAAATATTATATATGCTACATATAAGCATGTATCATAAGTGTTTATACCACATATGTGAAAATGTCAATGTCAATATAGGCAATGTAAACATTATGCAGGCTAATAAAGGCCTTCATTCATGGCCATATATCCGATATTCGTAACCATGAACTGTACCTGGTAAATGTGTTTCTATTTATGTAGACTATTTATATGCAGATTTATATATTACTCGAAACAAAATAGAAATCATACGATAAGTCACACAAATAATAGAGCAAAATGTTGAGGAAATGTAAAATAAGCGGCAATATGATCAAACTGAAAAAAATAATATCTATGAAATAAGTGAAGGATGGAGTTAAGAGTGTAACATAAGCAAAGTACTAATGAGTTGAGGTTTTCTTCGATCTTCTATCTTCCCTGAAATCCAACCATCAGGCATCTGCTAGTCTGGTCTGCCTGTGATACACTGCGCATGCGCAGTCGCACGAAGCCGTCCAAAATGCCGATGTGGCTCCTGTGACACTAAACTCTCACCTCGCCTCCACTTTTAACAACAAGCCGCTGCCATGAAACTTTTCCCGCTGGTTTTCCTTTGCGCCTGCGGCCTCGTCACCGCAGAAGAGGACGAGAGGCTGCCGAATAAATGCGAAGGTAGGAAAGAAGAAGCTGGGACAAAGTAAACTCTTATCTGACAGGAACAGTTGTTTGACATGTTTTGTTTTTTTGTTTGTTTTTCTTCCGCCTGCCAGTGTGTAAGTTTCTGACCGTGGAGCTGCAGGACGCGCTGGAGAAAACCGGTCGATCCAAAGAGGTGCTGGAGGTCGGAGAGGTGCTGGACTCAGGCAGGAGGAGGAGGAAGATCAAATACAACACCTCGTAAGTTTAACAGGAAGAGAAGAGACACCGGGGGGGGGGGGGGGGGGGGCTGCTTTACAAACAGCTCTCGGATGGGAGATAAGAGACAAAACGTCTCCAGCATCACAGATTATGTTTAACAAATGTTTTGCATAAACTGTAAACCTGAGATTTATGTGTAATTTCTAGTAAATCAAGCTTTGTGCTGTTTTAACTGCCAGAAATCCTGCATGTCTGGCTTGTGTGTGAGAGTTGTGTTGTGATTACAGGGAGACGCGGCTGACCGAGGCGCTGGACAACATATGTGAAGGCATCCTGCAGTATAACGTTCACGCCGAGAGGCCCGGCAGCCTCCGGTACGCCAAGGTGAAGTTAACCTGCTTTTAAAAAGAAAAACAAAAAAAAGAAGGTTTCAGCAGCATTACACGGGTTTTAATGGCTTAATGCTCCAAAAACCAACATTCCCGTCATGTTGTGCAGCAAAGTGACAGCTGGCCGGTCTGTGTGCACTGTCCCGCAGGGGGCCAGTCAGACCATGACCACTCTGAAGAACCTGGTCCACAAAGGAGTTAAGGTGGACTTGGGTCTGCCGTTTGAGCTGTGGGACGAACCCTCTGTAGAGGTGTCGGACATGAAAAAACAGGTGGGAGGATGTGTGTGTGTGTGTGTGTGTGTGTGTGTGTGTGCCTGCTGTAAGTGTTGAGGCACAATCACATTTTTCAGTGTTTACATTTAAAAAGATGTTTGTACATTACTTATTTATTTTCTAACCCTCAGTATAACTTAAATGAATCATTTATTTTAAGTGATGTTCATGAAAAAGTCATTTTTTACTTGTACTATTACCATCCTGTAGTCAGCAGCTGCACTGGAAACCAGGTAAACCCCTGATTTTGTGTGTACTCTTGTTCAGTGCGAGACGATGCTGGAGCAGTATGAGGATGTTGTGGAGGACTGGTACTTCCATTATCAGGACCAGAGGCTGGAGAACTTCCTCTGCCAAAACCACGTCCTGAAGACATCGGAGCAAGGTAGCTACACTCCAGGTCTAATGCTGCTTTGAATGTTTTTTAAGTCACTTCAGCTCGGGAACACGTTTGCTCAAGTCTACAAATACTTGTAGACACATTTAAAAACAGATTCATCATCTTACTGAAATCTAAACATCAAAAGTGAACTCTGCCTACTGCAGGAAATAAACTATGTAGCTCAAACCTCCTCTCGTGTGTTTTTTTTTCTCTCCCTCCCTCAGAATGTATGAAGGAGGTGTGGAAAGGAGACATGGGGAACAAAGGAGGCGCCAAGGAGGCCGAAAGCGACAGCACAGAAAAGGAGGGAGCAGATGAAGAGGCGGGAAAGACACATGACGCTGGGGAGCTCTGAGAAAAACATTTTCAAAAAGGGAAATGCAGAATACAATAAAATAACCTCGATTCTAGCCTTTGGAAGGCAAACTGCAGAAATGATGCATTGTGAAACCATGGATACTTTTACAGACCAACAGTATTTCAGGTGCCAAATCTTTGTTAAAACCGTCAGTAGAGTTTACATTTGGAGTTATTATAGTGTCAAATGATGCATTATAGACTTAACACTAACACTAAACTGCTCCTGTTATTGTAATATGTATGATGTCTTTTGCAGAACTGTTGCACCTTTTTAAAAAGCTCTTTGGATTAAGATTTTAATCCTTTCACTTTCATATTAGAGACCTCTCCAGTGTTATATTATGTGTACACGCTGTTACATCTCTACATTTTATGGTACGTATCAGTATTTTTTTACCCCAAATTGCAGTCTTTAAATGCAATATGTACAGTTTTTTCATTGTGAATAAAATGCTGTTTTATAACATTTTTGGATGTTCAGATTTCTCTGCATTTTGTTACAGAAAAATGTCCTCAAATAATATGAAAGCACAATGTGGAAGTAATCAAGGCTGATTAGTCTCAGGCGTGTCGCTGTTGACAGCCACATGAAGAAACTGAAGTTATCAGGACAGTTTTCACCACAATGCCTCTTATTTCTGTGTACTTTACAGTTTCTCTCTATATTCTATCCAAATTAGAGACAATTTGCTGCTACTCTTATCAAACAAAACCTCTTTTTCTGTCTTTCTCCGACTTGGCCGCCCTCGAAGCAAACTCTCTGGATCAGACAAACAAGCCAAACGCTCACTTTGGGGATCAGAGGGTCAAGACCTTTGAGGTGAAATGTCATGAAGACAGCATGGAGGTTGTGATGAAAGCTTATCTGTTTGACCCGGGCCTGCCTGTGGAGTCCAAACACTTTCGGCTTGGACATGAAAGCGCTACTGCGCAGGATCACTGCACAGCCAAAGCGTCTGGAAATGGGGAGTTCACCATCAGAGCACCTCTGACTGGCTGCGGGAGCCAAGTGATGGTTTGTGAGCCCTTAATGATCAAAATATAATGTCATTTTTACCATAGAGCAAGTTAATGTTGATATAAAAGTGTTGTGGCTGTTCAATGCTGCCACCTAGTGGTTTTATTTTGACAATGCTTTGTGAATCCTAAAACCTGTTGTGTGAAGTTCACCCAGACTGCTGTGCTGTACAACAACCTACTGCTGTACTCGCCTCCCCCGACATCACCTGGAGGCTTGTTTCAAGCAGAGGGAGCTGCTATTCCAGTCCAGTGTGAATATGGAAGGTGCATTTACACACACAAAAGCTTTGTGTATTTGCTTTATGTGTTTATGTAAACCCTACAAAGTAGAAGTTTTAAAATCAAGAAAAAGCTCAGGAAACACTGAATTGTTTTTCTCAGTTTTTTCCAGAGTCAAGGAGCAACAACAGTAAAAATAAGATCACTTTTATTTCACCTTTTTTTTTTTTTTTAAAGGCTTTTGTAAAAAATACTCCAATCCCTGTATGTACATTGAAATAGTTTTTAGGTGTACCTTGTATATCAAGAGTAAAACATAAATAAATAAAAAAGCTATAAATGACAGGGAGCTAACTAAGAAAACTGGTGTCATGTATAATCTACTTTTCATTAAAAGTCTCACTGCAGATTTCTGGACCAGTTGGAGTCAGATGAGTGAAGGTGAACAAAGTGTTAAAGTAGGAAATGCGACATAAAAACATAATTTATTTACCAGCAATTGGTAATTTACAGGTGTTAAAGTAATGTTTTACTTTCATTAACTCATGTGCAATGCTTTATTTGGATAATTTGTACTATCAATGACACATTTTCTTACTGTTTCCCACGTGTTTCTGGAGTGGAAATCTGTACTCAAGCGATTATGTTGCCTGGTTGAATCTTGCAGGAAGTACACAGTGAGCAGCAGGGCCCTGAAACCAACCTGGAGTCCCCTGATCTCCATCCAGTCAACACACCTCGACCTGGACTTCCACCTCAGGCTCATGACGAGTGAGTCGCCTTCAGTCTGGACGATAAACAAACATTCTCCCATCTACTCTAGAACGACCTATTTGAATGTATTATTGACCTATATTTCCAAAATAGCCAAATGTGTGACCTTTTTTTTTTTTTTTTTTAAATCTTAGTTATTATCCTGCCAAAAATACTCATTAACAAACTAAATCTGGGTTAAAAAAGGGGAATTTCTTCATGTTCTGTCTTATCCTCAGATGACTGGAGCAATGAGAGAAAATCCTCTGTTTACTCTCTGGGTGAAACGGTCAACATGGAGGCCTCTATAGATCCTCATCATCTTCCTCTTCGTCTGTATGTAGACAGCTGTGTGGCTACTCTGACCTCCGACGTGAATTCTTATCCCAGATACCCCTTCATAGACCACCAGGGGTGAGTCCCTGTGTCTTTAATGTCTGCCACGGTTCCTCTAATTAATTTTCCTAATGAAAACTACTTCCTTTGAATGCATTTTGGTGGTCCATATTCCCGGCATAAATCCGTCCAGTTTCTGGATCCCTTTCTCATAAAATGCACCCAAATTACTGGTTAAATCTGATAAGGATATGTCCGTTCTTTGCAGATGTTTTACAGACTCCCAGCTGCACGGCTCTAGCTCCCGTTTCCTGCCCAGAGTCCAGGACGAACTCCTCCAGATTCAACTCGAACCTTTTCTCTTCCACCAGGACCACAGACACACTGTCAGCACTGATTTCATATGTTTTTTTTTGTTTGTTTGTGTGTGTTTTTTATATATAGACACACTTCTATGCCTCAGCATGTGTTGTACTGTCTCCTGCAGATATATATAACATGTTATCTGCAAGCAGAGCCCATTTCAAACAGGGACCCAGTGAAAAAGGCTTGTTCTTTCATGAGTGGGAGGTCAGTCTCATAACTGAATGTTTTATCCCTCCTCTATTTGTCCACCATTAAAATATAAATGCTGAAGTTATTCTCAAAAACATGTGATATGTAAAAGATATAATCACAGATATTTTTTTACCCGTCAGATGGAGGTCAGTGGATGGTGATGACCGTGTCTGTGAGAGCTGCAGCAGAGTTAAAGAGACGAGCAGCAGTGCCAAGTCAAACCACAAGAGGGCAACGAGGAGAAAAACACAGCACAGGCAAACTGGTACTACATATAATAACTATACTAGTCATGTTGTATTTAGTTCTAAATACTGTGTATGTGTGTGTGTGTGTGTGTGTGTGATCAACTGATTGAATTAACTCAGATTTTCTCTTCTTGCAGAGCTGAACAGGGAAACCAGTTTAGGTCCGATTATATTTCTGACTACATGGGGAAAAAGCAAATATCTTTATTGAAGTAATTTAATTCAATAAAAATGGTGTTTAAACACCTGTGACGTGTAAGAAAAAGTACACGCAGTCTCAATTGTTTTGTATTTAAGTGCAGACAAGAGTGGGCGGTCCTGGCACAATGTCACCATTTATAATAATAATAATAATAATAATAATAATAATAATAATAATAATAATACACTATTTATCCTGCTTAAACCAGGATTAAAACATTTTAGGACTCCAATAAAATCAGATAATTATTAACAATTAAAGAATACAAAAATAAAATAACTACTTCAATGGTGTGTTAGCACTAACAATAGTGTGAAAGGGTCAAAACTCTTCTTGAAGACAGATAAAGACCATAAATACTGACAGTCTGAGTTTTTACCCTTTCTTTTATTTGCTGAATAAACCTGCAGATTCATCTGGAATATCAATGTGCTTTATACATTTTATATTATCCAACAGTGTAATAAAACTCCACTACATGTTGGAATATTTGCACATCAGATCTATGGCTAATAATCAATGAATAAATAGTTTCTAGGTGTAACGATAACAAATAAACTACTACCTCCAAAAATGTATATTTTAAGAATTCTGTGCTTTTTTTTTTTGTAACCTTTTTAGACTGTATTTCTCAGATGGTGGTTAATGTATTTTGCTAAAAAAACTATACAACTTTCTTCTAGCAATAACAATCTGGCTGGTGAGATCTGTCAAACAAGGGCTTGAAATGTTTAACCACTAACTATTTTTTTTTTCCATTTGTGGGAAATTTTTCAACCTTTTCAAGTTTAAATATCCGTCAACACCACACTCTTTGGAAATGTATTACATGCTTGACTTCTTTGAATAATAAAACTCCTGCTAGACACCACTACAACATGTTTATCCTATTATTCACAGGCAGGTCATTGAGTGTCGACATTGGGGTTGATTTTATCCCTGTGGAAGCTTCCTATTTTAATCTTTTATTGGACAAAGTTTTGTTTCCTTTCGAGTGCCATTCCCTCCAATTTGTTTCGCATTAAACTGTAAAACAACAGGATCAAGGAACATTTTTGCAATCAGGTGCCAAAATAATGATGAAAAGTAAAGAACTGTTTAGATTTTTTGTGCTATTACTTAATTTGTAAAGGTGGATAATGGACGAAAACGTACATGTTATGTACAAACAGGTGGTTGCTCTTGGCTAACAAAAGGTCGCTGGTCTGCATACCAAAGGCTACCAGATGCCTGTTGGAATTTATGGATTTCTAGCTGGCCACAAGCTATTTGTCATCTACCTGTTCCCCTTTGAGGACACGCCATTGTTATTTCATCACAAGCAGACGGTAAAACACTCATTTTACCCTGATCTCCCCTCTTGACCGCTGAACCTTAAACGCAGCAGGGTAACTTGCAGTTTATTGGTGAGTTTTCCCTCACTGCAGAACAACCGTCTCAACGCAGCACCTGTCAACACTTCAGAGACAAAGTGAGGGAAACTTGGGAAAACAAAAACATTGCTTTTGGATTCATGGCAACCAGGATTATTTTCCACTTTGCTCTTTTTGCCAGCCATGTTTTAGAGCCAAAGCCAGTCAGTCAAAGTTTCTGTTTTTTTTTAAAACAAAAAACAAATCATCGTAGTCACCAACAAGGAAATGCTTAATGATTAAATGTGCAGATTTTTGAGGAAGAAAAATTACATTGTGTAGATTTTTAATGCTACATTTTAGTGTCCAAAGGTTTTCATCCGGCCAGTTGCAAGGTCCTGGACAGCTCCTGTCAAAAGTCTGTCCATCATTTCCTTCTCTCCATCCTGCTGTATACATTAGAGAAGGTCAGAGGGGAGGGAACATGATCTGTTTGAAGATCTACTTAGACTAGGGGGGGCGATCCCTGAAATGGACAGGACATGTGAGGTATAAGTTAATAGAGGATCTTCTTACAGCTTCTGAACCTTCAAGTAAAACACACAGTAAATTGCGATAATTTCTTTAATTGTTTAAGGTGTTCAGAATATGCTTGGAGGCTTGGAAGACCTCTGCAAAATCAAGTCTTTCCTCCAGGACCTTATTCGGCCCAACAAACCTGTTTATTAATTTATTTGTCAAGGATTATACACAAACATAAATCTCCAGTCGCTTGGCAGGTTACGAAAGCTCAGTTTATTTATGTTTCTTCTGTATCCTGCAATGATGACATTAAATTGGCTTTTACCCATAATTTTAGTTTGTTTGCACAAGGACTCTTGTGGTTTAATGGCTGCCCCCAACATGTAGGAAAGGATCATAGCATGTGTAAATATTTTGGCTGCATCCATAGAGAAACTATTTCAAATTCATTGTTTTCACCATGTTGTTGGCATGTTTCATCATTTTTTGGGGCACTTGGTAAAACGACTGATGCTGTTGTTCCTCTTGGGTGGACAGTCCCCAAGAAATTTTAGATTTAGTAACCTGATCAGTCGGTAAGTAATTGCAACTGTGTAATCGTTTCCATAGTGGTTAGCTTTACAAATGTTAGGCCTTTTTGCACATGTATACAACAGTGTCATCGGCATACATTAGCACATCTATCCTGTCACACTGCTGTGGGGTATCATTAATAGAGTATATAGACTAAATCAAAGGGGGCCTAACACTAATCCCTGAGGTAAGCCCCTCTGTCTTCAATTCATGTCCTCTGAGATAAATATCCTCTAAGGAATTGGGGCCCTACTTGTAAGATTAATATTCTTCAGATTAATTTACTGTTTTACTCGTTCATTATATTGACATAAAAATTGATTTGTTAATTTCAGTTTTTGAATAACTTTGTTTCCCCAAAGCCTTTATAAATCAACACATCTTTATCTTGTCTAGATTTCACTGCTTTCCATCATGCTGAATCTGTTCTTTATTAGTTTCCACATATTTTCATTAAACCAGGGTCAATTTATTTTATTCTTGGACTTTTTCTGGACCTTCACAATAAATCTTTCCTTTACGGAGTTAATTTTACTTGTAAATGTGTTCTAACCAGCACATCATCCCATTTGCAAAGCCAAAACATGCATTTAAGGTTTTTATTAGAGCATTCGTGGTGTTTCTTTGCTCCGGTGATTGAGAAATAAATGTAGACTGTGGATGCAAATAAATATATTTTTTATATATTACATCCTTGCGTTCATATCTGATCATTAAACCGAAGCACAATGCCATATTGTTGCACTTGAAGCATTTAAGCATAATTAATCCATCAAATAGACGCCCATGTGTTGTGAAATCTGCTCTTATTCTGTCACGGTGGCTCAGTGTTGACTTTTATAATTACACCTCCATGGTATTTTGTTTATTATGATTTGAGTCTCTCAGCACACTCGTAGCTGCAGGGTGCAGACTTTGGCAGCGCACAGCACCTGTCAAAGACTACCTGAAGTGTTTTATTAAGCACTTAAACATTTTCTTATATCATTTTTAGGGATGGGTTCTGTTATCAATTAGTATTTGTGTGATTTAAATCATTCATCAAATGGCACCCATATAGTTCCACCTCCATCTCAGCTCACTGAAATCTCTAGTGTCTTTGCGTTTATGCTGCCAAAGTGCAATATTGACGCATAAACGTGCTATTTCACCCCTCAATTTACTTTATTGCACTTGTCCTGTGTCCAAGGATAGCATTTCTTAACTGCACTGTAACTACTTGACACACACACACACACACACAAACTCAAGCACACACATACACACAAAGCACACCTGGGGAAACATTCCTCGAGGGAAGTCATCAATCAGTTTTATGGCTTTCTCTGGGAAAGTTTCCTCCTCTCCAATCAAGCTTCTTCCCTCCCTCCCTCCACCCTCCTCCTCCTCGATTCTCTTTCTTATATTTCCATCTGTATCAGTTTTGGTTCACATCTGAGAACAATCCACTCCAACCAATTAACTTCAACCATTTTTCCTATTCCACTGAGGGATAATTGGAACAAACTGCAGAGTGAGATCTTTGCCTGGAAGATACGAGATAAGACTATTGCAACTGGCTTTCCTCTGTGTCCTCAATTTGCCCGCCAGTAGTAATAAACCTGAAGGTGGAGGTTCTGCACAGTGTAAAAAAAATTCCTTAACAAGCCATGAAAAGTTTAATTGAGTCTTAAAATTCTAGTTTTCTTTTAAAGAGGAAAACTGGCTTAAAAGTTTATAAAATGCCACTTGTCTCTAGGTCAACCTATTTTCCCCTCAAGTGTGTTGACATCGGTATGTCTGATTTAGTGTTTCCTCCAGAGCATGTAACAACAAAGACAGTAAAATGGTCTATTTTCAGATAAGTTATGATGCTCAGCTTGCCATCAAGTGACTGTAATGTGCTACCAGCGGTGGAAGAAGTGTTCAGATCCTTAGTGAAAACCCATTTGTTATGAGCAGGATCCTGCAAGAACACAAGGTAGAACAGTTTGGGTTCTTTAAATTGAGAGATTTTTATATTTATATTTCTTTCTTCCCACTGATTTTAACTGGGTGGGGCTTTGTTGGAATAAACTGATGTCATGTTCCTCCATGCACCAATCAGGATTTAGCAACACTTGAATCATAAATTGATTACAGTTGTGACTTTGTTGCCCACAGTCCTAATATACACAGCAAATGTATATAACTAACAAAAAAAAAGTACTCATTATGCAAAGTAGTCCCTTTCTGAGTGATATTTTTACTAATGTATTAACATGAAAGCAGCAGTTTAATGTTGTAGTTGAGTGTTGAGGTTGGGGTAATTTAATCTTGTTGGGTAGTTTATTCTGTAACTGCATCATTTAACAAGTTGACTGTGGTGGACGAAGTATTTATATCTTTTTACTTAATTAAAAGTAACAATGCAACAGTGACAAAATACCCTATTACCAAAAAAAAAAAAAGTTCTGCATTCAAATATATTACTGAAGTAGAAAGGTATTAGCACCAAAATGTACTTCTCAAATCAATGTAATGGATTTTCTGGAGTGGATCAACTCTGTATTTATTTATGGTGCTTCAGTAAATATACTTGGGTATAATATAAAAAATAAAAGGTTTTGTGTACATACAATATGTGATTATTGCATTAGAGTTTGGGTACATTATTTACTCACTTCTAAACATTTATTAGAAAAAAATAAGGATGTGTGTCTAATAAGTTACTAATTTAAGTAACTAATAAGTTAGAATGACATGCAGCAAAAAGACTAATATTAACATCATCCAAAAAAACATGATCCAAAACACTTTAAACCCGAATTCAACAAAAAATGGAACTATAAAAAGGTTGTTAGACGCAGTTTTCAGAGTCCTCGGTTGAGTCTGACGGATACATTTTGTCACGATGTGATCCAGTTTGGCAGAGGCGCGTCCTGCAGGATGTGACTCCTCTCGAGGCGGGAGCGCTCGGCTCACTTCAGTTACTATGAAGGAGAGACGCACCTCCCAGCTGATCCCGTTCATTTATCTCCCCCCCTCCTCCTCCTCCTCCTCCTCCTCCTCCTCCTCCTCCTCCTGTGCCCGGTGTGTTGCCCCCTCTCGGTGGGTTTGTCTCCCGCTCTGCTGGAGCTGGATGTCCGGACACTTGCTGCGCTCCTCTCGATGATCAGGAGGGACCGCGGGAGCAGAAGGAGAAGGAGAATCACCGGGACGCACATGGTGAGCCCTTGCGACTTCACGTCTCCCTCTTTCTGAAATGCTCCTCGGCTCAGACTCTGGAGTTTTATCTCTGCTGTGGGTTTGCGCGTAAAGGGAATGCGATCTTGTAATTTCTGTCACTGTAACAGGGGGCGAAGATTTGGCAGAAAATTCACTGAAATTTATTCGCAAAATGTACCTTAAAAATGCATGAAGAACATGAATCACCATGTGGTGTTTTTCTGGTCTAAAGTATCTAATAATTTAACAAACGGACCAAGAAGCCTGATATTTTTTTCCGACATCGCTGCTCAACTTAACGTGCATCAAACCTTATTTTTGTGTTTGTAATTATATATTTTTAAAACAATAATATTTGGTTATTTACGTTACTTCTACTGAATTTGTCTGATTTGACTGCAGGCCAAATTGATGAACTCGCTGCTTTATGTTTTATAAATTGTTTTCCCAACAACTCATTTAAGCATAAATCCCAAATTGCCATTTTTACTTTAAAATCTAGGACTGAATTTCCTTTAAAGGCCTTAATTTTAATAACTTTTTCACACGAATTGTTATTGTATGTTGCCGCTAGTACAATCCAACTTTTATTATAATAGCCTATAATTCTAAGCAAAATATGTTAGATTTTCGTCTTTGTGTCCTTCTGTTGCAGATTAAATAAAAATAAAAAAATGAAACCATAAATTATGAACACGATCATAACACGGCTTTCAACTAGTTGGACTTCAATTGGAAATAAAAACAGTCCTTGATGCCAAACACATACAAGACTAATTATCAAGATCTTTTTTCAATAAAAAGTTGTTTGATCTAACTATGATAGCCAAACACTGTAAATATTATTGTTCCTCTCTGTGAGATAAAGCTAATTGACTGCAGCCGATTTCTGCTTAACAAGTTCAATCAGCCCTGCAGAATGGAGGCAATTATGGTCTCCGGGCTTCGCTGTTTGCTCTCGCCAAAGTAATCACACTAAATATGATAAACATTTGCGTTTAATGAACCGAGGCAAGAGAATCATTATTCCCAGGTCTATTAAATGCAACGCCCGCAACCTGCGTGTGACTGCGGGCTGTTTTCCTTTTAAGGTCCGTCTGTAGTTAATTAGTTTCCTTAAAATCCCTTTGCAGCACTTGTTTCCAAAAGAAAATACACAGTATTTGCTTTAATAGACGTATGGGGCGGATTGCTCCTTTTTTAAAAAAAAAAAGATATGCGTGAATTTCATTCAAAGTCATGCAATTGTACAGTCAGGCCCTTTAGTGTGCTTAATTAAAACAGGCTGTTTTTTATTGAGGCTATTATTGAGGATCTGATGACCCGATTTAATAATAAATTATCCCAAAAAAAGCAAGAGTGCTTTTTATTTCTTTTTGTTTGCTCAAGGAGTATTATTGTGTTTTTGTTTTTCTTTATTAACCCTCCCTATGAGACAATGTGTGGATTTAATTGACACGCAATTACAACCAGAGGCCTAACTTTTATTTCCATCATGCCCGGGGGTTGTCTTTGGCGTGACTGCAACATGGAATCACAATGATTTCATTTCCATCTGTTTTTCAATATCAACATGTGAAGCTGGAGCTGCTGGAGAGCGTCTTGCCAACTTGTATGAGGCTGTAAAGGGGGGGGGGGGGGGGGGGATTGACAGGAAACTCACTTTCAAATATCAAGTGGGTAACATGTGTTTTTTTATTCAAAAATGAAGTAAGCAGAGCTCGTGGGTCAATGCAGAGGCCGAGACACCCTCCATGTGTCTGTGGGGGTGCAGCGGGCCCCTGGGGGCCCCGCACATGCACCGGATTGGCGGTTTGTTGGAGGTGCAAACGTGAATGACGGAGGCCTTTAGCTAAAGATACAAGCAGTGATAATCCATTTTGTGCTGTCTGTTGCTTTCACCTCCCGGGCTGCCCCACTAAAATTAGATTATTACACCTAAAACAGAACTCGTGGAATCTGCTCCGTGTGGAATAACACACACATGGGCTTCAACTGTGCAGGCAGGAATGCAGTTTGAGAATACAGACCGCATACGTAGCCTCCCTCTTCTCACCCGAAGCCCAGTGTTGTATTTCTGACCGGCTGAGGACAATTGCAAATTAACAAAGGTGTCAGTGTGGTAACATGCACCAACAGGTGCTTTGGTTCAGCTTCAAACATGGAGGCTATAAGAGAAAGCTTATATAATTGATCATATTTATTTAAAGGATCTGTGTCTTATAGCAGAGCGGGAATGTAGAACCCTGGGAAATCTTCCCAGCGACTATCGGCCTGATATAAAACTCTCTTTAAACTGCGGTCTTGTGTTTATTCTAACAAACAGTTTAGTCTTTTGGAACTCATCACAAAGTAGCAAGGCAATTTGAATTTAACATATTTGCCCCCGTCTTGCTGGCCGAGCTGCTGCCCATGACGAGGAATGTTAAAATGTGTGAGACAGGCCAAATCCAGCTCATCTGCTCACCAGAACAGCTCCAGATCCAGACAGGCCCACAGCTCCAAGTGTGAACAGGCCAAAGAGAGTTAACAGGTAGCAAGAGAGAAAAACCACACACCAGAGATTTCTACGCTTTAGTTTCATAACTTAAAGTCCTACTTTCCTGCTAAATCATTATGAATGAGTTTGGTGCAGCCCAATCATACGGTGGCAGACAAGGGTAAAAGTGCTACAACAGCCCAAAAGATTTCCATTAGGAGAAATGTGCTGCAGCTTCAGAAACGATGCCAACTCAGAAACAAACAAAAATCAAAAACAAACACAACAACGGAAACGTGCTGCACATGAAAACGCTTATTGCAAAAAGCCAAACCAAATATCCTGACAGCAAACATGCTGCAAATATACAGCTACAATCTCTCTTGCGTCGCACATCATCGATCCAGTTTTGTTACCCAATGGCATCACATTTCCCTCTGATAATCCCGCCATACTCTTAAAATAATTTTTACAGACTGTCTATGTTAACATATGTATTTTTTCAGTTTAGCTTTTACGGGAGCAATGCATTTGTTTCTCACCCTATATATTAATATTTAGGCTTCCTCAAGTTCCTCAGGACACATTTCAGCATAATGAATAATAGAAGGAGTATTACATTAGGAAATAAATAGGGACTGCAGAGCACGAACATGAGCGTCGCTCTCCTCTCTCCTCTGTTCGACTATGCTGTAAACATGCCCCCAGGTTGTCAGCAAGTATTTTTCCAGCCCCTTGCCAGCCAAGCATAGCTGCTTCTAAAGATCACCCGCCGGAGATGTTGATCTCATCTTACCACTATTTGGCTGTATAAGCTTTTTGAAAGACAGAGATTGCTGCCAAGTTATTTCAAAATTTGAGGTTTACTGGGGAGAAAGTAAAGGGGATGATGGCATCTCTCGAACATGTGCTATTTGTAGTCAACATACATTAACAGAAGAATTTATGTAAAATACTCCACTACAATTTTTGAATTTTCTCTCATTAAACAGCAATTTACAGGCAGTGCCGCTCATCTCCAACTAGTTCTTCCAAAACCCTGGCCGTGTGAATTTATGGAAAGCAGCAGAGAAAAACCATTGTAACCGTATCCGGTGGGTTACAGTGGCGGTGCCAGACAGATGATCTGGTTACGGAAGAGGAGAGAGTCTGGATTTGGCCTAGAGGGGCGCATTAAAAACCTCAGGGGCCTCTCTCAGATGTGCATCCATTTATCAAAGTGCTTGTAACGGGCCGATGTTTAATTAGTCATGTAATGTGACAAAGACAAGAGCAAGTGCATGTCATGGGAATGTTAAACAACCGCCCCCTTTTTCTCTTCTGGCCTCGTGTGTTTCACTCGTCCCGACCCTGAACCCCCACCCGCCTACGCTCACTCGTCATTCCTCGTGCAGAGTGAATTCTTCCACCACTTCCCTGAATCCTCCAATAACCTTTACCCTGCTCATAATCCCTTTGACACTGTCTTCCGATCTTATACAGCGAGGACATTGACACCGTATGAAACCAGAGACCTAATTAATCATCTGATCAACTTATAAGTCCTGCTTTTTATCAGTGCGTTCAGGTTCCCACGGGGCATGTCTCGACACGTCAGGAATGACCAACCGAGGCATTCAGGACCCCGGGAATGTGGCTCGGTGGCACCAGGGTCACATCATCACTTGTACCGTTTCCTGTCGCAACACCACACACCGGGGTCGCCTGATACGCCTGATCCTTGCTTTTGTCCTCAACCGGGTTTGGTTGATCCACTTTCTAGCTTTCCTTTGCTTTCGGAAGGTCAAGAGCAGAGCAGTTTGTCCGAGGCAGCCGCGGGAGTGGCGTGTCCTCCTCACAGGCTCCTCAGAGCTGTGTGGTCCCTGAGGGAAGCCTCATATTTCGGTCGTTGGCTAATTGAGCAGGATGACGAGGCCGGAGAGGCTCTCAACCCCGTCCTCTCCTACGGGTTTGGTTTATGCAGCCCTGCTGACTTTGCTGTCAGTGTCAAACGCTTGTTAGGAGACCATCAATCTCGCAGCAGTTAAGAATATTCCCAGAACAGAATGAAGGGGCCAGGTGATAGATGGACAGGGAGACTGAAGAGCAGAGATAAGGTTGTTTGGAAATGTGGAAGGAAGGTAGATATTGATGAGGAATTGACAGTCCTCTTAAGGAAAGGAACAAGAATGACCCAAAAGTAAAAGTGGAAAGTGTTGACCTTTCTCACTAAGAAACCGGTTAAAGAAGCGCTTGTTGGAAATGTGCTTCTGGGCTTCATGTGAGCAGTAAAAACAATAAATCACTGGTTCCAGAGAAACTACATGCATTGTTCGTTTTTTCCACATGTCAAAATTAACGCTCTTGGGTATCAAATCTTGACAGGAGAAATAAATTAGGCTCATCACCAGTTGTAAGAGACGGGAAGGGATTTGTTCACATTGCGGACGCGCACAAGTCTGTGTTTGTCTTTACCACGGAAGTTTCCATGTAGGGGCTCAAGCCGAACACACATTTTGATCTATAAATCATTTCCTACAAACCTCAAGACTAATCTCCAACTCCTCTCCTTCCCTCCCTTCATTTTGTTCTGTCTTTTTTCTCATACCCTCTTTTCTGCTCCACAACGCTTCACTCCGTTCATGCTCAGGCACCTCGCTCGCCCGCAGCACTGACCGACGGTAAAGTGATTTGAAAAGGGGAGCCATAAACGTGATGGATGTGGTCCAGCTCAGGATTTAGCCCCAGCTGTCGGGCATGTTTTTTGTCATTTCAGACAGACCCGCTGGGTGCGCGCCCTTCTTCACCCGCACTCATCCACTCGTTTCGGGGTTAAGGGGAGTTTTAAGACGAATATGTTCTTAAAGGCTGTCAGGGTCACAGGTTCAAACCAGTGGCCGACACTGCTGAGATCGGAGATTACATTTTTACGGGATGAGATCTTTACTGGCATCTATAGAAAGCCAATAAGGTGCAGTTGAAGTGATGCAGTGAGCTGGTATCGTGTGTTTTCAATAAAGGCACAGGTGGTCTATCTTAGATTTCCTTTTTTGGCTTCAAATGCAAGTCATATGAATCAATCAGTTTGTGTTTTTTTGGTTTTGTTTTATGATCTGGCTCCCATGGTTTTCTCTTAAAAATCATCTCTCTTTTTTATCACAGGCTGGATGACATGATGTTCCTACCCTTTCCCCCTCCCCCCTCCACATCTCTCTTCCCTGTTTTCCTTCTACTCCTGCTTTTCCTTCCCCCATCCCTCGTCTCCTCTTCCCTTTCCCACACCCCACTGAGCTGGACTTCGCCTCATGACCCCTGCTACCACCTAGACGGCCGCCCGCGACACTGCCTGTCCGAGTTTATCAACGCCGCCTATGGTGTTCCAGTCAATGTTAGCCCCTCGCTACAAGGGCCTGATTATGACAGCAACATCACCACCTTGACGGACCTCCACAACCCCCACAACCTCACCTGCTGGATGGCTCACGGAGGTCCTGACACCGGGGAATGGGTCCTCACGCTACCTCTGGGCCGCCGCTTTGAGATCACCTACATAAGTTTGCAGTTCTGCCAGCAAGGGGAGCCATCAGACTCCATCTCCATCCTCAAGTCGATGGACTTTGGGCGCACCTGGAGGCCAATGCAGCACTATTCCAGCGACTGCCTTGGAAACTTCGGGCTGCCCTCCCAGACGGTGGCACAGACAAGGCACCAAGAGACAGAGCCCCTCTGCTCAGACCCTCGCCCCTTGCAAAAGCAGAGGGGCGGCGTGGTGCTGGCCTTCTCCACCCTGGACGGAAGGCCATCCTCTCCCGATTTTGACCACAGCCACACCCTCCAGGACTGGGTGACGGCCACGGACATCCGTGTGGTCTTCCACCAGGTGTCCAAAGATGCCAAGGTGGGCAACTCGGATAAGAAAGAAGAAGCACGGTGGCGTGATGATGCAGAAGACGACAGAGGGACTGGGCTTCTGAGGTTGAGATCAGGCCACAAGGGACGCACTGGAGAACAGGTTGACAAGTCAAACACAGATAATACACTGGCATTTTTTGACAGGGAGACAAAAAACTCGGAGATCAGGGGGAGGAACAAAGGGGAGAAAGTGGACAAACATGGAAGAAAGGGCCATTATAAAGGATCAGGTCAAGATGAAGATGGACACAATGTGACTAGCAAGGAAGGGGGCGACAGTTTTAACGCAGACGTGCTTGCCTCTTCAAAGAAAGGTGGGAAAGGCAGAGGACGTGGCCGCAAGAAGGAAAACAATCATTGGCTGCCTTGCCCCAATGGAGGTTGTAATTGGACAGTTGAGGGGCGGAGCAGGAGCAACAAGGGGCGGGAACTGAGGAAGAGGAGGAACAATAATCTCAACGTAAAGCAAAGCTCGAGGAATCTGCAGATGGCCCCACCTTTTATGTCTGCTGTTCGAGCTCCTCTGGCCCTCTCGGACCTGCAAGTTGGCGGCAGGTGCAAATGTAATGGTCACGCCTCCAGGTGTCGCCGCGACGACACAGGCCGGGCTGTGTGCGTGTGCGAGCATCACACGGCGGGGCCAGACTGTGATGTGTGCGAGGATTTCTACTGCGACAGACCATGGCATCGAGCGACACCCACACACCCAAACCCCTGTGTTGGTGAGTCCTGCATCCCAACACAAAAATATTGTTATGTTATACCTTGCACATGTTTTTCATGTTTATGAGATTCAGCGTTGCACCTCCATAAAACTGGGGGGGAACACAGACAGATTCGACAGACCTCAATGAAGGGATCCCACATTACCCATAATGCTACTGGATAGTGTTCAAGAGAAACTCCCACGTCTTTCAAACTCCACTCTGACATTTTGTAACATAAGCTTTCTGTTATAAATGTGTATCCTCCAAATCCAGGTGAAAATTATATTATCAGGGTTATTTTCTCCTCCAGAGTCACAGAAGAAATTATACACCTGTTTTCACAGGCTGAACTTAATGTGCGCCGTTAAATTAAAATTTGCTGCTGCTGAACCAGTACAAGCTTTGACATGAACGCTTTCCAATATAAGCACCAAGTCATGAATTGTAACTTTAGCCGACATTTGGTTGCTTTTTTAATGAATGTAAATATCCAGCGATAATAAGGACAAGATGTTTTAATGTGTCTGTGTGGAACCGGTGGTGTCTGCATTTTGTTAGTAATTAATATGCCGTGACACCGGTCCCCCTTTGTACCATTCTCCTGTGGGAGAGGAGCTGGAGTGAGCAATTTTACTTACATGTTGTTTACATCTGTTCCTGTCAGAATAAACAGAGATCGCGGTGCCCTGGTTTACTACAGGGGTTTAAGACCCTGAACATGAATCGCAAGCAACCATGAGTCTGGCCAGAAACTTTTGTTGATTGTCAAATAACCCCCCCACCCCCACTCCCTTTAATTTACTCCTGTCACCTTTCTGCTGTTGACTCTCTATTAAAAGCATAACATGCTCAAAAAATAAAGAATAAACAGAGATCAGCTCCAGAGAAGTCACAGTGTCGTGGCATCTTCATTATTTACCACCTACATAAACATTCCTCCTGTGTTTTCTAGCCCCTGAACCTGAAAGTTAAAAAGGAAATTAAAAAGAAACCAAAACATTAGATGTGAGGTCTCGTTGTAATGTGATCTTGTGTAATGTGATCATTTTGTGATGATGTGTTCATTTTCTTCAGTAGTATTTATTGTTTCTCTCCCTTGTCCAGCCTGTGAGTGTAACGGCCACTCAAACAAGTGCCGCTTCAGCATGGAGGTGTTTCAGCAGTCGGGCCGACGTAGCGGAGGTGTGTGTCAGAAGTGTCGCCACCACACGGCCGGACGCCACTGCCAGTACTGCCAGAACGGATACACCCGCGACCACAGCAAGCCGCTGAACCACCGCAAGGCCTGCCAATGTCAGTCACTAGATTCTTGTTTGTGTATTTGAGCATAACGCGAGAGTGTATGACATACAACTTTAATAACTGACATTCCTGGAAGATGAAAAGTAAAATCATAGTGTGAGAGACAGTGTTTATGTCTGACTGTCTGAATGCACGTCTCTCTGTGTGTGTTTACATGGCCACTCTGTCTCAGTCCGAGCGTACAGGAGTGTTTATGGGGTGGTTACATTGTGAGAGTGGACAGCTATTCCTGTTAGCGATACAAAAAACACACACAAACCCCACAGGGCTGCCACCTGTATCCCCATCGTTACCACCGCTTGGCATCTGCCACAACCCCTGACCTTTGACTGGTCACATGTCCTAAGTAACTGTGACACTCAGGCATGTTCATGTGGAAGCTTGACCAGGGGCCTAATATATCCTGAAGTTAATGGGCTCTCTTTGAGCTTGACACAGGGATCAAAACACATGAGCTATGATTAAATATCCCCATATTTTATTACTTTTTATGCGTGAAACAAAAGCAAACTGCAAATTCATATCCTCCGCCACGCAGTCTTACCTCTCAGCCTGAATTTATTGATGCTTTATTTCACAGAGTTGCCCTTCAGAGGCCAATTACTCATTTTCTCCTGTCAGGTTGTTTGGACTCATTGTAAAGGATTTGTCTAAACATTAGCAGAGTGTGAACAGAGCTGCTGAAGTGTGGCTTCCTCTCTCTATCTGTCTTCTCTCATTGGGTCTTATCCCTTGATAGTAGTGGTAAATAAAAAGCTTTGCAATGTAAACCATGGCAAATCCAGGCAGTAATCATTATACAGCATCACAACAGCCAACATTAAGGGGGTAGGGAAAAAAAAGATAAGATATTAATTTAGATTCAGGATTGGTCTCCATTTTGATAAAGACTGATGGGCTAAAAGCTCCAGGGAAATAAGTCCATGACCTTACTGTTAACCCTGACAAATGTTGATATTAGTGTTGTCCGTAGGGGAATTTGTCTTTGTTTACCCAACAAGACAGCTACAAAATAGCTTCTATGGTGTTAGAAGAGGTCTTGTGTCTTTGCTCAAGGACAGGACAGATTCTGTCAAGCAGGATTAAACCTGGGTCTTGTCACTGATGGATGGTCTTCTTAATCCTGTCATTGTCCTGTCTGTCCTTTGTGCAGCACTCAGAGTTTGACACATTTTTGCTTAATATATCTTTAACTTGCTTCCTTGTTGTCGCACCTGGATGCGGGCAGCTCAACCAAATGCACTTGCGTGTTTCCATATTCATACAAAAGGAAACATATTCGCATGTGGAGGCTCCCCAGTGTAGCCACGGTCTTCTACAACTGGCTTCTGAAAACAAGACTACTTATTTAAAGCTGCACTACCTAATTTTTGTATACTAGCAATGTATCAAAAGACTATGTGTAATGTGAAAAGTGTCACTCAAAGAGAATCATCATCCAACTCTGCAGTTCCCATCAGCTCTATGGAGCATTTTATCCTCTTTCAGCTCATTGCTTTGGTTTTTACACCATGTAACGTCAATGTTTTGGTTCACTCTCACAGCTCTCATCAGCTGTTTTCAGCAAAAACGTGTTGATATTTCCCTCAGGAGTTGGTGGAGACCAAAACAGAGATAAAGCAAGGGTGAATATTGGACATACAGGTGTCAGATGGACAAAGACACAACTTAAAATCAATGCTGGATGTGAAATTACGCATCTGTTTGCTAACACGTCACCACATTCACTTTATAAGGTGATAATATATGTTAGGTTTTCAGCTTGTTTTGCTTCAAGTATTGCAGCTTTATCCACTACTCTACAAAATGTAAGACATCAGTATGACTCTAATCTTGTCATTCTCTTTTTCAGCGTGTCAGTGCCATCCTTTGGGAGCAGTGGGTCGCTGGTGTAACCAGACGTCGGGTCAGTGTCTGTGTCGAGAAGGGGTGACCGGCCTCAGGTGTAACCGCTGTGCCCCGGGATACAAACAGGGCAGGTCCCCTCTGCGGCCCTGCATACGTAAGTCAACCATTCAGTATTATTCAGAATCTTTCCCTGACCTTATCCAAGTAGTTTGAGTTGCCTAAAAGAAAAATCTTTTTTGTAAATAGTTTTAGAAGGCACTTACAAACATCATAAACTGGACATCTGATCAGATGCCCAAGGACTTGTTTTGATATGGATTATGAGTCTTAATTGATCTAAAAATAAATAAATATATCACCCTGCTAAAATAAATCAGACTTTTAATAGTTTGTTGTCCGTCATGACAAAGTGACCTCTTTAATTTCTCCTTCAAACTGATTTGCTTGTGGCCTAAATGGATTAAACTTCCTATCAGGCCCCTCTAAGCCTTTATCAAGTCGTAACTCAATATAAAAGGGGCCGCCGCTGTCCGGACTAATTTGGCCCAATCTCCCAGCGTGTCCCCTTTTCATCATCCCTAGAGACGGTTTCCATAGCAGCGTTAACATGAGCTGACCGCTACAGGGAAACCTCATCTCCAGCTGATCCGGGATCAGAGTTAGATCAAATGGACTGTTGCTACTCCTATCTCTGCGCCTGGCCAGCGCCGAACCTCAGCCATGAGCGCTAATCCACGTGCACTTCCCCGCCTAATCGCGCGAGTGCCGACAACTACACGGGCACTGACGCTGTGTAAGCCCCAATCAGGTGACATAGGGAGCCAGCGGCGGCAAGCTTCACACCTGTTGTGCAGCTCAAAGCGCCCCCCATCACAGGGCCCAGACTCATAACTCTCCCTGTGAAAGGAGTGAGTGAAAGAAAACCTTGTTTGTTTTTACTGCCAGACCATCTCAGGCTATGTATAGCATCTCTTACCCCCCACCACCACCACCACCACCTCTGACACCTCTCCGCCTCCTCTTTTCATCAGCCAGGCTAAACTTAAAGTTAACTTTCACTGAAGCTTTTTATCCACACCTTGAGCAGCACACGAAGTTCACAGAGTTAAGTATGTTTGTCTGCCGTCCCCCCCTACAAAAGGCAAAACATAGTGACAACATATTTAGTCCAAGTGGAAAGAAAAGCCAAATAGACAAGAGAGCGATATGAAGGGAAGGCTTGCTGCGGCCAGGCCTTAGTTAAAGCTAAAACTACATTTACCTGCTCTTATTTGTAAATGAAAAATTTACATTTTGATGAACTGACATGTTGGTAATTCAGGTAGTTATTAATAAAATGAGGCCATGATGGAGGAAAACCCCACCTAAACTCCTGCCAAACTAACTAACGTTAGCCGAACCAAGAGAGCTGTGATCTCAGTTTTTAGTCAAGTGGCTGTTTCAGCTACCTTCAAATCACATATGTGAATTAAGTAGTTTCAATATAAATCTCAACAGTAGAAGGACAAACAGACAAAATGGTTATATTTGATTTCTATGAACTGCGGAACGTAAATAATAATAAAAATAAAATGTATTTTTATGGCTGAGAAAGCTGAATTAACTGAATTGTGCTCTGAAGATTATCCAAAGTCGGAGGGCAGTAAATACATTTACGGTATTACGTAGGTGATTAGTAGTCTTGTTGTCTTGTTTAGTTATTCTGTGATCAGATATTTCTTGGTTTAAATCCAAGTTTTT
The DNA here is from genome assembly GCA_031216445.1 of Lateolabrax maculatus. NCBI lineage: Eukaryota > Metazoa > Chordata > Actinopteri > Acropomatiformes > Lateolabracidae > Lateolabrax > Lateolabrax maculatus. The sequence goes on from CM062207.1 coordinate 8,324,325, forward strand.
TCTGTTTTATTTCCAATTTCTTTTAGGCTTAAAGTTTGTGCACAACTGTTTGTGTTTAGACATTTATTATTTGAAAAATTGAACGTATTATCTTCATATAGTCACTACTCTAAAATAATTCAAATGACACTCAGCCCTGCTCACACGTATCTTTATGTATTTATACCAGAACGAGAACTTATACATACAAACACACAGCACCTTCCTGTGTTTTAGAGGGGGGCAGTCAGCTGGGTGGGGGTGTAGGGTGTCACTGGCCCAGTTGTGTCAGTGCGGAGAGGACGTGGACGGGGGGGGGACGGAGTGTGAACTTGGTAAAATATGGCAGCACTGTCACACACTTTTACAAGAGGCCTGGATAATGTATGTACAGACCAGCAGGTTGTTCGTTTTCCATCTACAGGTTCACGGACAAGTTAACTTTATTAGACTCTGTTTAATGTTAAAGACAAAGCCATACAAGAAGTGATGGTTTAACCTTATTAAATTACCAGAAGTAAAGTATTTGCGTGTGTGTGTGTGTGTGTGTGTGTGTGTGTGTGTGTGTGTGTGTGTGTGTGTGTGTGTGTGTGTGTGTGTCTACCCCATATAAAAAAAAGGACCACACACACATTTTTGACACTTGCTTATCTTCTGTGCAGACATGTCCCACGCACTGAGAGGCATTCAAGTGCAGCACGCATAACACACACAAGCACACTCGGTCTGCAGCAGCCTGACAGCTCATGTAGGTCACGGATGTGTAGATGCAGGTAGGCTGAAGCTTCCCTGTGTATCTGTTCATGTCACCTGTCTGACGCTGTGTTTTCTTTTGCAGGAATTCAAGAGGTCGCTCCAACGCCAGTGTACCAACCTCAGTACAGCATAGGTGAGTGGATTTACAGGCAGACAGATTTTATACCATGGTAACCATCCCTTTAGCAACTCTGGTGGTATTTGGTCATTGTGGGTAATGTTACAAATCAATGAGCCGGACTGTTTTATGTATGGCAGTATTCGATTTACAGGATTTACGCATTCATTCTGTGAATTTTCTTAATTTTTCAAATATATATATATTCAAATAACAGAAATTCCTTCATGTTATTTTAGGTATAAACAGTTTCTTAATTAAATTTTAAGACACTGGATGATAGAAATTACAGTATTACATTAAGAAATTACATAAACCTTGATAAACAATTTTATCCATATCGCCCATCCCTTAATGTTAAGTATGTGTATATTATAATATTTTTTCTTTTAATCCAGCTTTGGGATCATCCACTGCAATGCTCTTATTTGATCTTTTTGTAAAGCACCTGGTAGCTACTAATTAGAAAGGTGATAGAATTAAATGTACGTTCTTTTACTTTCACTTAAAGGAAATAGTACCTTTACCACAACAGGATAATTCACCCTCCAAACTAACCATTGTACCATCTTAATGTCACCTCCTGTACATCATACAAATGTAAAGCACTTCTATGGACTCATATATCAAAACAAAAGTAGCTAACCACTCCCTCCTAGTGGCGGCTTGAGGAATGTCCCACCTGCTGCAGTCGAGGTCATCTGTTAGTCACAGGATACTGTGATGACAAATAGGAGCAGCCATATTGTAATTAGGGGAAAAGACATGTGCTGATATGCCTGCTATGAAATGATACCCTCTCATTTGATGCATTCTCCCTCCCTCTCCCTCCCTCTGTCTGTCTGTCTCTGTTATAGCGGAGGAGTGTGTTTCATACTGCCAGCCATCCCAGGTTAAAGTCAGGATGAACTTGGAGACCTATTGTCTCAAGGACTTCGGTTGGTGTCACATTTTTTATTATTACTACCTTGTCAAATAGAAAAATAATGTTCTGAAACTGTTCTTACTATTTCACTTTTCCTCTTGAAACCGCATTCATATTGAAACTATTAACAATTTCTTTACATATTATAATGAAAAGTGATAATGAAATACAAATCTGATGAATGAAACCGAATTTGTGTCACATAAAACTTAAATATTTAAAGTAAAGATTAAAAGAATTAAAAAAAAAAATACAAAAATGATGTTAAAATATCATTTCAAAATGTATATATGCATCTCTGTCTTCCTCAGTGCTGAAGGTGCAGGTGAGAGGGATGGAGCGTTCAGGTCCCTGGTGGCAGTTCTCTATCTCAGTCCAAACCGTCTTCCGCACGGGGGCCACCTCCCGCGTTCGCAGGGGCCTCCAGTCCCTCTGGGTCCCCGACCGTGACCTCGGCTGCGGCTGCCCCGCCCTGCACGTAGGCCGGACCTTCCTCCTGATCGGTGCGGAGGAAGGGGAGCGGGGCTGGGGCCCTGAGGAGAGTCGCCTGGTGGCGGACCGCTCCACTCTGGCCCTCCAGTGGCGGGAACACTGGAGCCCCAAACTGAGGGGCTTCCGCGGGCAGGACAAGAGGGGACGCTGCCCGCCGAAAACCCCCGACCACCACCAGCACCACAGGGAGCAATCAAAGCCCCAGTCTGGGTACATCCCCCCTCACCTGCTGACTGAGAAAGACACAGAGCCTCCCAGTGCGGACACACACTCTGTGGAAGTGGACGACACTCAAACCTCAGTGGTGCTGCACACACACTCTCACACAGACGAAGAGTTGAAATCCCCCACGCCTACACCCGCTCTGGTGTGCTCTACGCAAAGCCCTGGATGAAAAACAAAAGCCACAGGGAAACATTAACAAAAAACAGGATTTTTTTTTTATCTTCTAAAACTACAAGGAGAGGAAAGTTCTCTCTTTTACAGTTTTTCCTGAAGGCCTCAGGAGGAACAGGTGTGACTTCACTTCCCCAGCCAGCCACAACACACACACACACACACACACTTGTTATGTGATGTTCGAATAATCTAAAAATGTGAAGGAACACACAAGTTCCCTCTTGTAACCGTTGATTTGTGGTTTTTTGGAGCATAAAAGTCAATTTTTCTGCAGCAAAACTCACCGGTGATGAAAATATTGAAAAATTCCACCAACAACATTGGAGCTATATGAAATATTAGTTATAAAATTTTAAAATGTTCTACTAAAGAACCTTTTGGAAATTAAAGTCATGCCATGCAGTATTTTTGTCTTATAAAGATTGTTTTTTAAGTATTGTTTGAATCATATTTATTCTTGGACTACTTTATGTAACACACATACACAAAAAAAGGGAAAACTGAGTCCAAATAAACAACATAAGACAGAATGTGCAGATTTACCAAAATTATTCATGGATAAATATTCTACCTCACGTTTGCAACACACAAAAAATGTAACCAAAGCGTATCACAATTTTTTTTTTTTAAAATAAAAACAAGGAGAGCGGCCATGTTATATAAATTATTGTTTTTAACTTGTTGGTAAAGGTCTTGCTACAAATGAGATCCATACAATATCTTTGACTTAAAATTCACATGAAATGAAATTACATTTAATAGATAATACATTTTTAGCTATAAACTAGCATTAAATCTACAAAGCTGAAACATAGTTGATTTGATGGTTATAGTTGCAGTGTAATCACAATTCAGCCTGTCCTTTGGTTAAAAAACACTGAATATTGAGCTGGGAAATTGAGAGCTAATATTTGTGTAAAATTCATAAAATTGTAGGGAAATATTTTCAAGCAGCATTTTTAAGCAGTCAGGATAAAAGTACACACACACACACACACACACACACACACACACACACACACACACACACCCACTGTACAATATTTGTGGAAATTGACACTATCTACAATCTGCTCCCTCATTGGACAGCTGACACAGAGACTAAACTAACCTCAGACTCATTTTCTAACCATATAGGAATCCTCTGATAGACCGTTAGGAGCCCAGATATGGATCTAAAAAGCATCAGTCCAGCCAATCGTCATGACTTCTGTTTCCATTTGGGAGATATGGCGTCATAGCCCTGGGGAAATTGGGTTGCTGGAGGGGGGGTATATTAAGACAGATGTAAGGGCTCCTATTTGTTGAACAGCCATGTTTTTTTGGAAGCGGCTGTGTCAGTGATTGGCTGTGCCACTGTGTTGCAGCCTGTGAATCAAAATAAAAAGAAGAAAATAGACTCGCTGACTGACGAACACTAAGTGGGACCGAACATACAGTACACCGAGGGGTTTTTTATACTCAAATGTCTGCACAAGCTTCTTAGGGGCTACACGATCAATTGGGGTCCCTCTAAAAACCGGAAGTTTGTTAATACAGGTTGTAATAGTAGCTCTACCAAAAAAAAAAAAGTAAGCAACATGTGGCTTTTTGTTTGTGCTGGTTTTAAAAATTATGAGTTAAAATTTAAATTAAATTGGGGTATTCAACAAATAAGATTGTTATGACGCTCTGCAGTGTGTTGTTTTTCATTATGAAAGTACCATTAATACTGGTTCACAGTTTTTAAAAAAGTAAACTTTTAGCTTTTTTCAGCTCATTGTTTTGATTCACTTTCACAGCCGCTTCCAGCAGCAGCAGAAAACTGATTTAAGCAACAACAAAAAAAGTCCAGACGGACAAAGTTAACGACTCGCTGGTGAAGAAAATGGAGCATTTAGCTGCTAAAAAGACAGATATTTTTCTCAGGAGTTGGTGGAGACCAAAAGCGGAGCTAAAAGAAGAGTATATATATATTGGACATTCAACAGGTGGCCAGAAACAAGACTCCAAATTAACTGTTGGATGTGTTCATAAAACTTTGCTAACTGGTCCACGATATCAAGTTAAAAGGTGATAATATGTCGGAGCTGTGTTTACAGCCTCTTTCCACTGCCCCATAGTGGCCCCAAGAGATCAGTTGATGCAGGTGTATGGTTTGATACGAGCAACAAAATGCTTCCTATTTCTTTCTCAAAAGTAAATGTGGCATTTGAGGAACATTTAAGGTGTAGCACGTAGAGTGCCGTGTTCATGGGCTCGTGTATAATAATAATAATAATAATACAAACTGGTGTGTGTGTCAGAGGGAATGGGGGGGAGGGGTAGACAATGTATGTGTGTCAGTACATGCACAATCATGTCTTGCAGGCAAAGTATCTCCCGTTTTGTCTGTGTGTGTGTGTGTGTGTGTGTGTGTGTGTGTGTGTGTGTGTGTGTGTGTGTGTGAGAAGGCGAAGCACCTGCTGCATTGCTGCAGGAAGCACCTGTCAGCGGTCGTCTCCTCAGTGCAGCCTCTGTCGACATGAGGGTTTGATCCTAAAACCCCCCAAACACACACACTTACACAGACACTAACAGACAACTTAAGCCCGCAGCTTGTTTGGCTTCGGCGGGGGGGGGGGGAGCACGTCCTCTGCAGCTTTGTTCACTTTAAATCAACACACACACACACACACACACACACACACACACACACACACTTTTTCTGGACGAGCGCAGGCCGATGTTTTGGTGGCATATGGAAAATGGGGATCAGCAGCAGTGTGTGTTTGGCTGCAGTGCTGGAGGAGTCACCTCTCGTAAAACGTCCCCTCAGCAGGTTGTAAACATAATACCGCACACTCAAAGTTCAACTAGACCTCTTGCAAACACACACACACACACTTCAAATTTTACTTCAGTCTGTTCTCAAAGCTTGTACATCTCTTCCTCACACACTCCCAAGTTGTTGTTTCACACCCAGGAGCTCCAAGTTCAGCCGGTTTCACCGTCACACTGTGTTCAGCGCGCGCACGCACACACACACACACACACACACACACACAGGGCTTCTGTTAACCTGAGAGGCAGAGGGTCAATCCCTGTGATCTGCAGCCTGCATGCCTTCCATACAGACACGCCGCCGACACAGCAACCTGACTCCCAGCTAGATTAGGACTAATCAAGCATGGCACATCTCCGGGCACCATGACACACACACACACACACACACACACACACACACACACACACACACACACACACATACATATCTACTGTACTACAAACATGTGCACACCAGCAGCATTTGCTGTTTTAAATTTCCTACAAATTATTGCTGAAAGTAATGAGTGAAACACTATTTTCCATTTTCGCTTCTTTCCATTCATGTTTCTGTCTCAAAAAGGCAAAACAGCACAAAAAAAAGAAACTTTCACCTTGCTGAGTAAAATTATTTAAAACAAAAGTTGTCTAAATGGCACCTTCAAAAAGCCTTAAAAATCTGGCATGTCATTTAAAATAATTTCAGCAATTGTATATTGGTGTTTGCATCCAGAAAAAGTCTGTTAAATTTGAGATGAAATGTTAACAATCCATGAGTGTAACTTCAGATATTAACAGTGGCTTAGTGTGTAAAAACTGAACGGCAGATTGTAAATATAGCAGAAAATAGACTCGTCAGAAATCCATATATATAATAAAAAAAGCAAAATGAACTTATATGCAGTCAGTTCCACCTGAGGAGGGCCAGTAAGATCTATGGTTCTTTGCATGTTTGATTTAAGAGTCAAAAAAGTGCTGCAGAAGTCTGTTAAAATGTAAATAAAATAGATGCCAAACATCATGATTCATAAGATGATATTATTTGTACAATTAGTGAGAATTATTTTAAATGTGGGGAAGCTTGTATCAGAAGAAAATCCTTGTTGCTTTGTGAAAGCATAACTGCAGCCTCATAACCTGAAGGATTTAAATTGTTGAAGGCCTGTGATGGTTTCCGTTGAAGGACTGCATACTTGTCGTTAACTTGAGGAACTTATTAGCTCCTCCTCGGTTTTATGAAAAACTTTGGAAACTCAAACACACACATCTGGTCAGCTGAAAAGCAGGTTAAAAAAAAAAAAAAAAAAAAGAAAAAGGTTCACCTGACGTTAATCTTGAATATTTTGTTGCTATTCTTTTAAAAAAATAGGTTTATACAAATGACTACCACAATATGTAGAAATAATTTCCACATAAATAACAATACTGTGTAATCTTAACAGATGTGATGGTTGGTAGTGCCATTGTGCAACACAGACTGTACGGAACAAGTGTTGTCACATGTCCAGAAACTGACTTCTCCTGTAAAAATGTTCCCACCGGCTCCAGGTGTCGACCAGTCATCTGGTCCAGTCTTCGGTCACAAACGTCTGGGACGTCTCAGGCCTCCTCAGCTTTGTAGTCTGAACCTGGTTCTGTCTTTGTAGTCGTCAAGCGAAACTTTATTTTGGCAGCCACCGTGTTAGAGGTGACAGCTGATTTATGACGCAGAGGGCAACAGGGTGATCCACCATTTTCTTTCAGTTTGGGGCTTGTTCTGGATGTTGTTATGGCGTCCACACACAGTCAGTCTATTAGTACTGGAGGGCTGGAGTCAGGGTCCAGGATTAGCGATCAAAAGAGCGATGGGGCCGCGGGGGGGGGGGAGATTGGGGTAAAAGGTTGGGGGTAACACTAGCCTGCCCAGGTGGTGTGGTTGAAAAGAGGCTCCCATCTGTGGTGTGGATGGGTCGAACATGGGCTGAATGTGTGTGTGTGTGTGTGTTGGCTTCCAACCCGGTGTTTGTGTGTGAATGACTTTTATGGGGCGTACACTTCGGGTGAACTCCGTCTAGTTGGATTTGAACCGTGACCGATTGGATTTCAGGCTCGGGGAGGTGACCCCTGACCTTTTTTACAACATCTGACTTTTCCACAACCGCAACTTCACATTTCTCCCTGTGCCACCCAGTCCATCTGCCTGTACAAATACAGAGAACACCACTGTACCACAAACAAATATATTGTTATCCACTACAACTTAAAAATTACCTTTTCTTCCCCACTTTTGAGTTTTACTACTTCTGGACCTCTGCGTATTCTACAGCCTTTGGGAACCGAGAAAAGTAAAACCCTTAAGTAAAAGTTAGGAAACAGAGACCTTTTTAATTAAATGTACTTTATTTCTCCAGGGTAATCCACTCAGTATATGAATACTGCTTTCTATGGCGTCCCTACAGTATATTAGACATATATTAGTCTGTGTACTGTGGTCTGTTTTCACTTCAAATTAACTTATTGTAAATTTGAATGCATGAAATGAACATCTTGGCAGATTTGTTTTCTGAACAGCTGTTTCCAGGTCAAGTATCAACTTTTAAACTGACATGGACAAGAAGTCCAGAAAAAGAAGAAACAGCACTAAAAATAATTTTTTTTTTTTAAAAAAAAAAAGCAAGAAAAGGGAACATCAACAACTCCATGACAACTGGGCAACTCCACTGCTGGTGGAAATAATGTGATCTGATTGAAAGCTCCTAAATGGACTTTATAGTGAGATTGTTTTCAACTATTTTTGTTACATACCGTATGTTCAAGTTTAATTGGGTTTTAAACACTTAAAACAGAACTAATGCAGCATGTGGAAGAAGTGTTGAATGGGTTTGTGTCTGACAACAAATGCTGCAGCACTTAATAAAGAATGCTTATTTTAATGTTTCACGTGTAATCTGTGTATATACTAGATTTAATTAAACGCTGAAAATGCTACAAGTGAGGTTCTGAAAGTGACAAACGCACAGAAACTGTCCATATTCCATATTTTTAATCAATAAATACAGATTCGTTTTTTTACACCGTATTCGACACTGATGGTGGTCTCACATGTGGGTGGTCTCTTCTTCAGCGTCTGTGTCATGTGGCCGAGAGGTCTCAGCTTCAGGGAGGTTGTTGCACTGCAGGTAGCAGAAAAGCACTTGGACCTGACACACACACACACACACACACACACACACACACACAAGTTTTGACATTGTTTTGACACTTTAAATTCCCTCTTGTTCAAAAGTCAAACTTATTATACAGTGAGGTAAATTATTGTACATTTTCTTTATAATATATTTTTAATTTGACACGTATTGTACATACTAAGTTTCTACCACCATTTTCTCATGCATGTTAACTAAATTAATATAGTTAATTTAGTTGAAGGCAGAAGATTAATTGAACAGAATAAATCTCTCATTTTATATCTAAAAAGGGTTAAAATAGATAATTAATCTATGTCCAGGGCCGTAGCTAGCTACCTTTGAGGACAATGAGGTCATGTCCTCTGTATTTTGTTATGGAAATTACTTCTATTTTAATTATCTATTAGAGATATTTTTTTTTTATATCTAATATATTTAATTTTGACTACCTTTTGGTCAACAAAAAAGGACTCCAAACCATAATTTTATTCCTGCCAGAGTGGAGAAGGTTTAAAAAAAACTGCCTTTAAATTTTCATGTTGCAAAAAAAAGATCAAATTTTCTGTGTGTAGTCAACATTTCTAATGATTTCTGCATTAAATTAAAAAAAATAAATAAAGAGATCAGCAAAGATCTTGTTTTGGGCAGAAAATTAGTAAATCTGCTGCAAAACCCATCAATGCACTTTTCCCATTCCCACCTGCACCACCACCTCCTGGGAGATATCCACTGTGGGGCCGTTGTGCCCCAGTCCAACCACCGGGGGGCGTAAGAGACTCGGACCAAACACTGTAGCCAGGTTCATCATAGACATCTTGTTGACCTCTTGCCTCTCAGAGACTCTTGAGAAAAATGATTAAAAAAAGAAATATGAGGTGCAGAAACCAAATCTCTTATTATTTCCTGACAGATAATTAAGTCAGGAGTCGTAATGTTGTGTGCTGATGGTTGTCAGACCGTTGGAGGTGGTGCAGGAGGTACAGGAAGGTGTTGCGGTTGGGGTCGGGACAGGAGTGCAGCAGGGACAACATGGAGGCAAGCTGGGAGTTTGTGTCCTGGATGTCTACAGGGGAGAGAAAAAACACATACATGTGAAGTTGAGGGCACTTTTAAGTTCAGTTGACTTGGCTGAGAGGCCATTTCAAGACCAAAAAGGGGTTTAATTTAAGGTTACAGTCATTTAGAGCTGTTGTAGCCCGTTTTCTATTTAAAATTGTACTCTGTGGCCAATTTGTCAGCCTTACCCAGCATCCTGGCCAGACTCTGAAACAGCTCAGTGGGTATAAGCGGCTCAGGCAGCTCTCTGAAGTACAGTTTGAGAACGCCAGAGACGGCGTTCACTTCAGCACTTCTCAGCCTGGTTACGGCTTCACGCAGATCTGAGCGGGAAGGACACATGGTGATTGTGATCGGTGTTACTGTGTCCTCTTTTGGCATGCACACTTCCTTCTTCACAAGCACAAGAAAAAACGCCTTGTGCTGAGCGGCGGCAGATGACGTCACAATGTTATGAACAATTTTGCATGCACAACAAACACGAGCCGTTCAGAAATACAACATGGTGGTGATTTTTCATGCTTGCAGCGTGGTTCAACGGGCGGGACCACTTTGGTCCAGACTGAAACATCTCAACTACAACTGTATGGGCTGCTGTGAAATTTAGCTCAGACATTCATGCTCCCCTGAAGCTTCACCTGGCGCCACCATCAGTTCAACATTTGTTGTCCAACACACTGATATATGACAAAATAACTGCAAAATTAATGACATTCCCAGCCTTTAAAGCTGTACTTTGTTTAATGCTAATTAAATATCAGTATGTTTACACGCTGAACTCAGATACTAAACATTATACCTGCTTAACATCAACATGCTAGAATTATAGTTCTCAGCATGCTGGTGTGAGTAATTTGCTCACAGCATGGTGACGCAGTGCCAATTTTACAAAAAAAAAAAACAAATATTTTGTACAAACTTCAGGTATTCTGTGATGTAGACTGGACAAACACTAAAAATGATGAAAACAGTTAAAAGTCTGAGGCTGAAACCTTCGTACAGTCAAGAGCTACAAAAGAAATAGACACACCAACTGTCAAGAAAAGGTTTGGGCACTAAAAGCAGAATGTTGAAAAGGTTGCGTAACGCGTTTAACAACTGTTGTTTGAAGCAGTTCAAGTGGATAAAATGGCAATTCTGGCCCATCTGAATTAGACTCTTGCAACATAACAGCACATGCAAACAGAAAACGGATGTTTGGCTGTGTGCCCTCTTACTGCTGTTGAACGCGGTCTTGAGCGTGCTGATGTCACTGGTGGTCCCTGAAACCCTGTAGATGCCCACCTCGTCCATGCCTCTCCTCTCCAACTCCTCCACGCAGCAGCGCACCACATGGGGGACCTGCACCCCCTCCTGTCTGACAGAAAATTGAAAGTAATACCAGAAAAAAAAAAAAAACTGAAATGTTTATTTTCATTTCCGATTCCACTCTTGCCACACTTCTGCTTCCCTTCAGCTCATTCTCCCACAAAACAAACTGCCTCACTTCCGAAACTGGCCTCACAAAAAACAGCACCCATGGGAAATAACACTCTAGACTGAACTGTGGCTTTCAGTATCAAGATCTTGAGACACCAGACGGGGTTCTCGTCTCGTTCCCAGAGACTGACAGAGACTTACTGAGCCACAGTCTCAATGGGGACACCGAAGACAGGTGGTTGTTGAGCTGTTGAGCAGGGTGGCTCCAGCGGGTGGGGACTGTACTTCAGGGAGAGAGTCACCTCCACCTGGCCAAGGTGTAGAGTCTGTCTCCTCCATCTCTTATTCAGGTTTTTAGAGTCCAACTGATTGACAAACCCAAAATATAAAAAAAAAAAAAAAACATTGTATTATGAATCTATAAAAGTAAAAAGTTTGGATGTGAATCTAGTGAATTGTCCGCGGCTTCAAAAGCTCATTTTGTTCAGGATGATAATAAAGAGCCGGAGCCCAGTCGGTCTTCATACCTTCACAGAGGCTTTGCCCAGGACGGTGTCATTCTGTCCGTCAGACTGACTCACACAGAGCACCCTCAGGTCCTGTGCCCCGTCCACCTGGAAAGACAGCTCCTGCTCGACAGAGAGACGGTGGCGTTAACACAAAGACGGCAGTGTCCTAAAGCCACAACAGGAGCATTCATGTCACATCTTATTTTAAGCCTTTTGATCCTGGCTACCAGTTGGATTTAGTGTAGACTTTACTGCCACTGATCATGTTTAAAGCAGGACACGGTCTGGCAACAGTGCCGACTTTTTAATCCTCTGAGTTGAACTGAAGCCTGACATCATGTCGGATGCTGTCTAGACATGAAGAAGTCATTCGCCGGCCTGGACTGGCTGGTAAATCGTCTGCCTCCCTTTTATTCAAGTTTAAAAGACCAACACACATTCAATCATTTACCTGCTCCCAGTGTGGGTGGAGGCTGTGGATTGAAGAGTGCGTCTGGGCTTGTTTATCGTAAAAGTCATAGCCATCTACTTCCACACACACATACACACCTGAAGAAAAAGAGAACCAAATATTAGGTGGCCCTATGACCTCGAGTTCGTTCAGAGACCTGCCGATCGTAAACGGTTATTTAATGTCATTTTTAAGCAAACATAACATATTAAAAAACATACAGGCTGGTTGCTTCAGGCCGTAGGCAGAGTGGATCGCCACACTCAGAGTGCCACACAAAGACCCCTCGTCCTGCACTGTGGAGAGACAGAGGCAGAAATATCCTGAAGCTCGTTAAATTTAACGGAGCAAGACGAGAAAAAGACATAAAGAAAGTGTTGAAAAGGTTTGAGGGCCAGCTTTAACAAGGTTAAAGCCCGCAGAGTCACGGGTATTCTATGTCAGATACAGGATGTGATTCTGTGGCGAGGAAAAGAGGACAGAGGTAGACAGAGATGGTGGTTGTACCGGCTTTCGTGCTGTGCAGCGGGGGCTGCTGGGTCATTCTCAGTTTCACACATGCACTGGTGAGGGTGAGCAGGTCTGGAGGGACAGTTTCTATATCTGACACACAGCAAATAAAAAAAAAAAAGGCACCAATCAGCTTTAAAAAAAAAAAACCCATCACATTATACTTAAGTCCTGTCAAAAGAGGCTTGTTATTAATGCTATTTCGAATTTCTATTTGACAATTTACAGACTAAAATGTAGGTGAGGTAAGTTTCTGCTGAAGGCTTTGGCATCTGTTCTAATTTTTAATGCAATTACTGTTCATTTTTTAACTGTTTTTATAGTTCGCATTTTCCATTAAAAAATGAAATTATATTAAACAAATACCTTTAACTTTTAGTTGTGTATTTTTACCATTGTGAGTCACCTTTTATATTCATTGGCAGAGACTATAATCCATAAACACATTGTCTATCTCAATCATGACCCAACAAAATGGCACTGCGTCCTTGTCATTATTTATTAAACTACAGATTATTTTCTCAATTAACTGATTAATCATTTGGTCAGATTCATGTCATAACATAGTACAAATCACCACAACCAACAGGGCAAAACCAAAGATATTCACTTTAAAATCGCATAAGTGTATCAGAAGCAGCCCTCGTTGAAGAAAAGATTTAAAAAACTGTCCAATATTAAGTTGATCTTGGACTCCCCTATACAAGACAAGATGACTGCTTCTGAGCATAACTGAAAATCAATCGTTACCCCTTCATGTATGAAGTAAAGAACATTTTTCACACTGACGTGTGACAAGGTTTGTTTGTCACCTTATGCGGACTGTTGATGTCGCCACAGCTACTGAACATTGTCACACCTACGTGACACTCTCACTTTCTACTTCTCAAAAGCCAGCATGGTGCTGACATGCACCAGTATTGTTACTCCCTTACAGACATGCCACAAAAAGAATAGAGATTTAGTAATAAATATGTTCAGTAATTATTCTTTGGCATCCAGCTTGGCCAAAAGCTGTAAACTTACTGTCTGCGGTGAGTTTGTGAATGGCTTCTCTCCATTCTTCAAGTTCATACAGGGAGGAGAGGAGGAGAGTGTGACTCTGCGGTGAGACAAAAACAGATTGCTTTTGTAATTTTAGTTATTATTCCCGACTGCATCGGTACTGAGAATGTTAGGATGTGTGCATGTACCTTGCCACTGGGGCTGTGCAGCTCCAGTCTGTAAACCGGGGAGTGCGTGAGCAGCATCAGCTCCATTTGCTCCAGTTTCTTCCTGTTACGAGCTGGAGCCGCCAAGGCCATGCCCCTGGACCCCTACAGTACACAAACACGTTTTTTACATTTCACTTGTCTGTTAGAGAGGCCGGTCATACTCTTGCCTCTGGATTTGCGTCTCTCTCTCTCTCTCACACAAACGTACTGTGTGATGTTGTAGATGTTGTCGAAGGAGATGCATCTTGGTTCTTATGGTGTGCAAGCGAAGGTGTGCGTCTGGTGAACGTTCCTGGTCTGCAACCCAGCGGAGTTTGAGACCAGCGAGAGGCAGATACCAGCAGAACCTGTACTGGTCCTGCTTCCTGGAAGAGCAAACACAGAGCAAAGGCACGTGTTTACTCAAAAAAAAAGGAAACACTTAGACGTCGTCATTCAGAAGGTAACTATGTGAAACTAAGACATGCAGGCGGTGTTGTGCATTACCCACAAGCTTTCCCCCACTACACTCACCCTCTGCTTGCATGTTTGAATCTGGTGCACAGCAGGAGGTCAGTGTAAAGGAAGAGGTGACGCAGGCTGCGTACCCCTTCGCTCTCATCCACCACAAAGCCGTCACGCATCAGCTGACGTCTCTGAAGCAACCACACAAAACAAATCATGTTCTGGGGCGCAATTTGAAGGTCATATATATATATACACACATATATATATATATATATATATATATATATAGCGTGACAGGTGTGTGGGCCTCAGCAAGGATGGCTGCACATGCAAACATGCAATAATAAATACTTTTCCGTGTGCATCTCGACCAGATTTGGCAGTGTAAGCCTCACCATGCCGTGACTGAGCGTGACCTCCCGTTTGCACTGTGAGCTCTCATTGACACCAGAGAGGAAGCTGCGAGACAACCTCAGAGCTTCATGCAACAGTGTGTAATCTCTGTGCTCCTCTGGTGTCGTCTTCAGGAGGTCCTACAAAATCACAGAGGTTTCTTAGTCGGAAAATGTTGAGTGAGGGGGGGGTGAAGCAGCAAAACATCCTACTGTAGGATAAGTCCTGGCACTGAGCTCCAGTTACACTTCACGAAAAATGATTTATTCGTCAAATTGTCGATCCAAATGTAAAAGGAAGGAGAGCGTAAACAGAGTGTGACAGTAGCAGCTATTGAGGTGAAGTTGCGAGTTTAGGAATGATTCATTTTCTCACACGCAGCACTAGTGTGGTCTTGGTTACTCTGTCCAAAGGCTTGTAGAGTAGAGCTGCAAAAACAAATACAGCAATCAGACACTGTCAGCCAACATGTTAAATAAAAAATAAATAAATAAATAAATAATAAAACTCATTTAGGGCATGTACCTTCAAGTGTGTATTTGGTGCGAGCTTTATCTGAGCCGTTGTTAGACATCATGCTCTGGAAAAGTGAGAGATACAGTGAGACTGGTGAGGATAAGCTTGTGCACAACTTGTTAGCGCAGGTGTAGGGTTTGTAGTACCTGGGCCAGGGTTCGGAAGCGAACGTCTGAGTGCGTGCACTTGCGAACAACGTCGATAGCTTCCTCATAGTTGCCAATGAAACCACCGTACAGACCGATCTGGTTCACCTGCAAAAGGCAAGATAAACAGATGGCTGAATGGGGGGGGGGGGGGGCAACATTACTTGACAGGATGTTAAAAGCAAAACATATCAGTAAAGTCTAGCTGGAGAGTCTTCTTGTGCCTGTTGTGTATAAAAATGCTGACAGTCTGGGCAGAAATTTTGCAATTTTCATGTAGTTAATGTTCAAGTTATTTCAATAAAATCCTGCTTATCTTTTTTGTTACTAGATCCCTGGTATTAATTGCTCAGTGTGAAACTCACATGTGTTTTCACTTATTTGCCTGATTAGACCTCTTCTGTGAACAAACTGTGCTTGACTGACGTCTCCATCCTTCTCCTGATAGTTTTTAAGCAGCTTTTGGGGCAGAACAACTTACTTCTTTATCATTCTTATTATTATTTTCGTTTTGGGAGCCACCCAGCTTCTCCCTGAGCAGACGTTTAATCACGAAAATAACTGGAGGCCATGGCAATTTACATTGGAAAAAACCCCCAAAACTAAAGTTGGCATTGTAGAACACATGTATCCACCATGTAAAAAGAACTGGAGTTGCTTTTACTTCAACATTTGAAGAATATATTAAGATATATTCAGAGTTACATACTAAAACACATTTTGTATGCCAGTGATTCAGGGAACATTGTATGGTTATGAGCGCTAAGTGGTTCAGACCCAGGTTAGAAGCTATGTTTGTGGACACTAAGATCGTGTCTTCAATATAGTTTCTGGTTTTGATGCACTGAGTTTACACACTCTATAAAAGACATGTGGTGGGTTTTTGTTAAAGGCTTATGCTGATTCTTCAGAGTAAATATCTTTAAATTTGACCTTTTTAATGCAAAACAATTAAATTCCAGATATGTAGATAATTATTTGACATTTTTGGATCGACAGGACCTAAATAAACATGGACAATTAAATTATTATGTTTTGTTCTGATTTGTTAGGGGGATTTGGACTCATGACTTCAGTATTTATAAAATCCTGGCAAAGACACTGTTCAGACTGTGAACTGCTTCTGCTTCTGTCGCCACAAAGTGCATGTCAGCACTGTTTTCTGCTCATTTGTGTTCATTCATTCATTCATTCATTCCCTTAACCTCCTTTACACACACACAATTATTGATGCACACTCATGTTGAGATCGATCAAGAGTGCTACCCAAGCACAGGTGTTTTATAGGCCGTCACGAGGGCGTGGCCAGGCAAGCAGGTGTCTTAACAAGGCCCCGAATTAACCCTGACCATGGAGGAATCGCTCCCTGCAGCCTTTTTCAAAGCAGGAAAACTTCAGGTGGAACAAATGACATTAACTAAGGCCATCGTTAATGTCATTAATTACACCAGTGCTTTACCTGCTGTGACGAGTCCAACTCTACGCTTTGACATTATGGTTTGTTTTAATTCATATTCAAAGCAGGAAAGCGTTTAAGCATCTAATTTGTCAAACTCCACTGACCTGAAGTGGTGTCTTATCTTGGGTTTTTCCAAACCCACAAAACTATTTTTCAGAAAGTGCAGTGGAAAATTCAATAGGACAGAGACGGAGGAGGTCAGGGAGATCTGAAAGTTTACAGAAATGCCAAATATGTTACACTGAACTGTGGTGGGGATATTAGTTTAAAACAATGCACAAAACAAATATTTCCATTTCATTAAATGGTGCAGCCATAAAAACAGTCTTGGGTGTGAATATTTCTTGGGTGTGAATATTTCACTGTAAACATCAAATAGCTTCAATGAAGAGCTGGACCGAGCTGATACAGAATAGATATGATATTGTCAGACAACCTTATAGCTGTTTAAGTGAAAACTAAAGGTGAAAATGGAGCTTAAAGCAGCATTAATTGATTGTTTGGCCACTTGGAGCAACGGAACAAGCTTTAAACACATTGATGATATAATATGACTATATTAAGCTGCTTTGGTGAACATGAACATTTCATTTGAAGTCGTGTTTCTGGCTACTGATGAATGCATTGTCCAATATTCAGCCTCCTTTTAGCTCTGATTTGGTCTCCACCAGCTCCAGAGGGAAATATTCGACTCTTCAGCTGCTCAAAGCTCCACTATGTTCACCAGCTGTTCTTCTCTGTATCACCAACCCGTGCGGGGAAAACTTCTTCCTCACCGTTTCCTTTTGTTTCAAGCATGACACAGAGTACAAGCTGTAAAAGTTCACACAGTCTAATGGAGAGCTTACCATTTTCAGAAACAGGTCCCCCACCATCAGCTCAAAGCCTGTGTGACTCATCTCTCTCCCCTCACCAGGGCTGGGCTCAGTCTGGCAGTGTGCGCTCAGCCGGGCCTTCAGGCCGGAGTAGAAGCTTTGGTGCATGTCTCTGAGCTCGGGCACCTGGTAGAAAACCGTCTGGACCTGTCGACTGGACAGAACTGGCTGGGAGGTCCCTGCTGACGCCCACAGAGCCTTCATGGGCTAAAAAAAAAAAAAAAGGAAGTCAAATAATTGAGCCGTACAAGCAGAGAGTATATAAATACCAACTACTGTACGTGATAGAAAAAGAGTTAAAAAGAGAACCTAACCACTGTCAGGCGAGAAAAAGAAGATTGTAGTGCAGAGT
Organism: Lateolabrax maculatus; assembly: GCA_031216445.1. Classification (NCBI taxonomy): domain Eukaryota; kingdom Metazoa; phylum Chordata; class Actinopteri; order Acropomatiformes; family Lateolabracidae; genus Lateolabrax; species Lateolabrax maculatus. The sequence goes on from CM062207.1 coordinate 8,342,292, forward strand.
TTACACTTACATTACACCCACAAAGCTTCACTCTTATGTGTTTCAGCAGCCTGTGGGTATAGTAGTATAAACATATACACTCAAACTTCTTTCTTATAACAGTAAACATATACAGCATGTTTGCATGAAAAGTACACACAGCCATTTAATGATACATGCAAACTGCTGCGTGACAAAACGCAGCATTCCCAGACAGAAGAAAAACATCAACTTTCTGAGAACCACGTTTTTTAAGGGGGGGTTAAATGAATCACAATGTGTAAGAATGCGGAAACAGAGAATTTGCTGTTGCTTTTATTAGCAGAAAAAAAGGAAAGAAGAGATTCACAAAGAAAGCCCCCAGGCTGTCCTTATTGCACCATTACTCCTGTCCTAAATATAGTTCTACTCTTAAGGGAGGTGTCAACCCAAATCATATCAATTTAAAAACATATTTTTAAACTCTTATTGACTATCACCTGAAACACTGATAGCAATGACTATGATTTTGAATGAAGGAATACTTTGACAAATACACGCATCTGCTTTCTTGCCAAGAGTTAAATGAGATGGTTTAAACATTTAGACAAAACGAGATATAAGCTGTTTCCCCTTGTTTACAGTCTTTTTGTCAAACCTAACTGGCTGCCTGCTGTGGTAACATATTAACTGTAGGCATGAGAGCGCGACCAATCTTTTGAGAAAAAACGGGGAACCTCATTTGTGATGGAGAATCCATTTGTTTAACAAGGAAGCTGAACGATGAAGACACTGGATGCACTTGTACTGTATGACACAACGTCAACCAAAAAACATGCAACATACTCAGTAAACACACACAAAACAAAGGACTGACCTCCTTTATGTTCATGTTAAGTTAAAAAATGTCTTTGGAGAGCAAGTTGGACTCAAAATATGTGTTACTTGCTCATTCTCCTTTAGGCTACAATAAAGCATGTCTATTTCTTATGTGGCAACAGCAGAACAGTAAAGGGGAAGTAATAACAGTTATAATAATCATTTCAACAGTTTTTCCCCTTTTGCAACATGGGCTGAGACCTCAGCCTCTACACGTGATGCTAAAATAAGAGATGAGGACTTATTTTCGTGTTTGTGTGTATGTTACCATCAGCAGGGTCTCCAGCTCTCTGAGATAAACCTCCTCACTCTCCAGGATGCCTTTCAGGACCACCAGCCTCCTCTCCAACAATTCCTCCGTGCTGCACGACGTCTGAATCAACAACACATCGGGAAAAAAAGTCTATTTGATTTATGTCAGAGGGGTTTAATAACGGTTTGTTCACAAGAGGTTAAACAGGGAGTTTAACTGACCACAAACAGAAGTGATATCACTAAATAGGATCACACACACTTTTTTCAAAAGAAAATGTGTCCGTCCTGCATAGCCCATTTAAAATATAAAACAAGAAATGTTTCCTTATTTGATGTGATAAATAAGTGTGTTATGGTTACTTCTGTTTTTTGCCACCTTCATTAAAACAGAAAACATGGAAAACAGAAGTGTTACTTTTTCGGTAGTATTTTATATATTTGGGTTAAATGAAGTCAAACAAAAGGAAAAACAACATCTAAAGGAAATGATTCTGTTTGTGGACACTAAGATCCTGTCCTCAACATAGCTTCTGGGAATTAGTACGCTCTGCAGTCACAGACACGTGGTGGGTTTTTGTTTAAGGCTGATGCTGATTCTTCAGAGTAAACATCTTTAAATGTGACCTTTTTAATGCAAAACAATGAAATTCCTGACATGTAGTTGATGATGATGATTTTATTTTTTTTTTTTAGGTGTGAACATAAGTGGCTCCACATATTGTTTTTTGTACTTCGTGGTATTCTTCTAAAATAAAGGTATGGATAGCCAATATATGGGAGAACTTGGAATGATTCTTTTGCAATAATTTCATAGCTAGGAGTGGATAGACCATTAAATAATACAAGAAAGGTCATCACTGACACCTACAAGGCATCAGTATACCTGTGTTTGAAATTATAAGGGATTTTTATCTACAACCATGACACCAGATAACTAACACTTTTAATATTACTTGAAAATGACAGAAAGTCCACCAAACTCACAGGGGTGTCTGGGAAGTCGACGGTCTCAGAGAGGAGAGGCGAGCTGAAACAGCACACTGCCTCCTCCTGGAACACATCCTCCTCCAGGACATCAGACTCTGCTTCAACCACGACTGACACACACACACACACACACACACACACACACACAGTGCATAAATATGTATTAGTACGTGGGAGTAATATCAAATAGGTTTCGATCTGCCTCCCCATTAAATGTGTAAACATTAGTGTTGTTCTTAATGGGCAAAAAGATAGCTGCTCTCTGACTGAGGTGCTTTTAATCTTCAAAAAAAAAAGGTATTAATACCACATTTTTCAAGTTAAATGAGTAAATAGATTATTTTTTTAGGATCCTCTAATGCTGAATTCTCAGGGGTTGTGTTTTCCCCAAAGAGAATCTATAATGCTTTATAAATGAACCTTTTCTTTACATAACAAAACACAATTCCCTCACCTGGTACATGCTGGGACCCCAGGTAATGCACAGCCTCCTGGTAGACGTCCATCGGAAGCTCGGGGGTCTTCTCCTCACAGCGCAGGCTGAGGTCTGGAGTGGCAGCATGTGAACACACTCAGCTGGTGACTGAAAACTTCCTCTTTCTGCGAAGGATGCGCAAAAGGGGAAAATACAGCTTCCTGTCTACGTGAAAGCCAATGAGAACTAGCCCCTGACTTTTTAATGCATTCCTACAGTTGCACTTCACTTCCTGTAAATGTGTTGATTTCAGCATACTTGCTGCAGACTAAATTTATCATCAAAACTTCACTATTCAATATTCCTTTAGGGTTTTCTCTCCCTTAACTAGTTCCTTTTTTTACTATACCACATTTTCATTTTGACCACAGCCTACATAATGATCATGATGTCATTTTCATGAGCCAATATCAGTTGAGTGTCATGTATATAGGATAGTACGCAATAGTAATCTGTGGAAATCAATGCAATAGTTAGCTGAACATGCAAGCGTTATATTAATTAATAAAATTACGATTGTGAGAGGCATTTAGCAGCCCCAAAACTATATCAATTATATGATTCATAAATTAAAAAGAGTGGTTTACTTAGGAAAACAATTCTTACATGGTTGTATATTCTTACATTAGTGTCCGTTAAACATCGATGATGACCTGATAAGTATTTCTATATTCCAACGCTGCCCTCTACAGTAAAAAAGGTGCTAACACAGTTTCATTTGTGCTGCTTTCATTCTTGTTCTTAACCTGTGGTTGTTGTTGTTTCCTACAGTTCAACATTTCTCTCAGTTCTCTCTTTTAACCCTGACTCGACTGACGTGACAGATGTACCACCACAACACTGAGGCTCTCAGATATTTCCTGTAGGAGCATCTAAACAGTGCTCACAACGCTTTGCTACTGCTGGTTGTGGTTTGTGGTGTCATGAAGCCCTATGTATGTGCTCACACTATTTTAAGAGCAATGAAAAGTAATTTGCATAGCGTTGTTTTACAGTTTTTAAGTTTCCATACATCCTTTTTGACAACATAAATCTTCGCTCTATTCACATAACTGAGGGCTGTGTGTTGCAAATGAATGATCTGCATTTTGATTGTTTGTTAAAACCTTTTTGCTGAAGACTTCTTTCCGATGAGAACCGTGAGAGTGAACCAAAACAGTACAGAACAAACAAACACATGAGCTGAAAGAAGATGAACTGCTGAGTTGGGTGATAATTCTCTGTGATTTCATCACTACATACTCTCTCTCTCTCTCTCTCTCTCTCTCTCTCTCTCTCTCTCTCTCTCTCTCTCTCTCTACATATATTTGTTTGTTTGTTTGTTTGTTTTGTATTTATTTCAATTAAAACAACACACTCACACTTTTGCCTTTATGTTTTCTTCCTGTTTTTTTTTTTTTTTTTGATAAAATACAACAAACAAAACCAAAACTACAACAACATAATACTTGAAGGTAACATTACCATGACCAGATTGTTCCTCCAGCAGGGGGCGCAGCCACACACACACACACACACACACACACACACCCACACACACACACACACACACACACACACACACACACACCCACACACACACAGGTTTCACCTCAACCATCCCCTTAACTCTCACTTTCTCCTTTCTTTGAACTTTTCCTACAAAGGGAAATGTCGAGGACCAATGCCACTTGGTGAAGCTGAATTATAATCATGATTGTAATAATAATAATTAGTAGTAGTACTATTACAATAAAAAGAAATGTGAACATGTGAATGACTTTATGCTGTTGCTCGGTAGAAAGAACATTACAGTAACTTGTAACTGTAACTGCTTCTTGACTGAATGAAACAAGATTGAGGAACCAAAAAACCACAGTAAAGTAACGCCAACCAGTTTTACAGTTACTGCCATTTACTTCCAATTGTATCATTCAGATAAGAAAGGCAAATAAAAGTTACATGTAAAAGAAGCTCTGATTTGTCTTTACTTAACTCAGACATAAACACAATTAGGATCTGGCACTAAGCTGCTGTAAGTGATACCTGATGTGTTGTATTCAGTTCTGAAAGGAACCAAAAGACTATTTTAAATGAAGCTTTATTTTATTGGTCAGTAATGTCATAATAATTTTCTTGAAAGTTTCCTGAACAGATTTGTATCATTTGGTACTAATTATAGAAAATAAACACACACAAAATAAGAACTTCTGCTCCATTTAAAATCAGTCAAATATTCATAAGCCTGAGTGCATTGATGACTGTTTGAACCTAAAATACTTATAATACAAATATGCATTTGATATTTAACTCTCAAAGCTAATTACATTAGTGCAGTTTTTTATCTGTACAGCCCTGCAATGAAACAAATAGATGTTAGATCTAAAATCCAAACTCCAGTCAGAATTCCTCTTTTCCTCTCTGTGTGCGAGTCCTTCCTCACTGCACTCAAACTTGCACAAGACATTAACAGTTCATCCTTTTCTCTGCTTTATAGAGAAAATGTTCATTTGTGCTCAGGCTTGAAAAGATATTTGAAAAAAAAAATATTACTGAAAACAAAGGACTCTCTTTTAGAGGGTTAAGAAACCAAACTGAATTGTACACAACCCTAAGGTGTTTCAATTTAACAGAATCATTTGTAAAGGCAAATCCAACAGAAGTTTTTAAAGATGGTCCAAAAAAACTATTATATTACATTCATATGTGATAAACAGGAAACGCTTTTCCACAGTCTTTTTTTCTTTTTAATTACGTGGTTTACCCAAGACACTCAATTAGCCTATGAATTATTAGAGTTGGAGGATAATTGGATTGAATGTGTGTTTGCCCAAAAATAAATTTCCCCTTTTCCCTTATTTCCTCCCCTCAGTTACAGCAGCAACTCTCTGCTTCAAATGTAAAAATAATAAATAAATAAATCTGGAATGAATTTCAAATGAACTCCCTCCCCGAGGGCATGATAGAAGCTTGTCGTCAGTATCGTCACGATCACCACAAAGAGAGAGATTCAGACGGAGACAGTTTTGGGTTTTGTCCACAGCAACAAAATTTAAGAGTTGCAAATGCAACCAGGTGCTGCGTCAGCTCAAAGATGACAAGATTAGGAGTCCACAGTCACACTAGCAGTTCTGTGAGGCTGTAGGCCTACCGTCACATTGTTCACAGCAATATTACAACCAGTCATTGCGAGAGAATGCAATGTTGTCAAGTTGTAAGACTGTTATTGAACTTGTATGAGCGTACAAAGGGAATGACTGCATGACCCTGTTATATTGTTCACACACACATCCAGATTCAGTATGTGGGAGGCAGTGAGTTATTGATTATGTCGACCACCCTCTTTAAGCAGTTGTGTATCATTTCCACTGCTTCCCCATGTACCACATGTACCAGTAATTTCTTGTTATTTTCCACAGGATGTGGTCTTTGCAGCACTCCTCCAACCACCAACCGCCCTTGTAATTCTACATGCAGCTTGTAATCACAAAAATCTGTAATTTCATCTGCACATATTCGAACGGTAGAAAAGGTATGTGCAGGGACAGTGGGCTAAGTACGTATCCCTGAGGTGCCTCAATGATTAGTATGAAGGTGGAAGGTGAGTGCTTGCCTTGTCTGACTATCTGAGGGTATTTCGGTGCAAATTCAGAGATCAAACTGCAGGTTGATGTGTTGAGGCCCAAGTAAAGGTAGAATGCCGGCTGGCTTGTTTGACTTAGACTTGCAATGTTATCTTCTTATCTATCTCGATTCTTCTAAAATGGTCTGTTGATCCGCCACACGGAAACAGCCTCAGGCACCACGCTGATGAAGGCCAGTAGCTGAAAACATTTGGTAAATAATTTGGTTTCTTAAAAATTCAAAGTTTCAGCCTCTTTTATTATATTTGGCAAATTCTTAATGTCATTCAAACTACCTGAAGACACTTTATACCATTGTTTCTGACTGCAAATTAACTATTTGTCTTTTTCCATTAAATGTTCAAACTGTGTCTAGTAAATCCTTTATCTATGCACCTATTTCAGAGTATTACTCTTTAACTGATAAATTGACCTCACTCCCTTTACCTTTTTAGTATGTTTGAGTCTAAATTCATTCATTCATTGAATTATATATTCATGCAACAACTATGGATCATAACGGCGCATTAGCAATGTATAAATAAATAATGCACATGATGATTGAAAAGGTAAAAAAAAGAGTGCAAACTGAACTGAAACTGTTGATCAAGATTTTGTGTAGACACACAGACCCCGACAGATGTATGCAGTGTTCATAAAACAGTGTAATATCTGTCATGTGGTGTGAATGCAGGTGTCAAAGCAGGACACAATTCAAACCTTTCAGTTTCCATGTATCAAAAACATTTTTTCTCCAGCTTTCACATCATGACAAAAGACAGAAGTGAGAAACTGTAAAATGATTGTGACTGAGATTAAGAACAAAGAAACTCAGCTGGAGAGTTTTAGCTTGTTTCCACTGGTTAAAGTCATAGAATCATATTGCCAGATGAACTTATTAATTGAAAACAGCAATTTTATTGGCCAGAGTGAATCAAATGCCAGATGACATCCAGCTAATAAAAGAATAAAAAAACGCATCTGGCTTTAACGGTGAATCTAAAGCTTTGAACAGCAAATTTTTTTTTTTAAAAAAAACCTAAATCTAAGCATTACAAACGGCAGATTGACTACAAAACAACGTATACACACTCAGTGCTGACTGCTAGAAGTTGGTTTACATGTGATGTTGTTGTATACAGATGTAGGCTACATTTTTTAGTCTTTTGTCTTCCACCTCATACAGAGCACAATACAAACAGAACTGACCGTTTTGCCTTTGTATTTTTCACTAAAAATAACTAGTAGGCTATATATTTTATTTGGCAAACATGTTATACACCCTCAGCCCACAGCCAAAACAGTTGTGTCCTATCCCCTGACGACCTGTGTGGTGACCACCGCGGTTTGGGCCGGATATCTGCCCCTGATTTTCAGCTCACGATTCATCTGGCACCAGACGCATGTGTAACACCAAAGCAGCTTGCAGCAGTCATCACAGCACGAGCCCTGCAGGGGGAAGAAGAGGAAGAGGAGAGTGAAAGAGATGTATGGGATGAATCCAGCAGTCTGAGAAACGAATGACACTGCTGAAACATACAGTCTCAAACTTATGGCGTTCAGAGACTCATTTATTAAAAATATTTACCAGCCCTACTGAAAACAGTCAACGCAGTCGAGTCAATTTAAAGCAGCATTAATTGAATTTTGTCAGCGCTTGGAGGTGGCAGAAACAAGCTGTAAACCCAACAGACAGATACAGAGCCACATTGGCAGTCCAACATTTCAAAGAATATCTCTCTAGCTGCTTAATGCTCCACTATGTTCACCAGCTAGTCGCTAACTTTGTCCGTCAGCTGTGCACTTGACAACAATATATTTGGTTCAGAGAGGATTTGAATACATTTCCATTCCTTCCTCAACCCCATATTTTATGCTCCTACACACCGTACATGTTGCATTGACTCAACTGTGCATTACTATGCACATTTACTACGCTATAAAAACTTTTAGTCTAGTTCTGTATCTCAAGTTTGTACTGTTTCCAGACATTGCTGTTGATCCTTCCAGGGTATTGTTACTGAAGAAAAATAATTGTAAAAGTTAACATAATAGTCAAAGGGTTAAGAAAAAAGGTAAATCTCCACAGTTTTTTCTGCCAGAAACAGAAAAATTTAATTTTCTCCCTCTTCATGACATTCTCATCTGATGTTTCATTCTTTAGATTAGTTTTATAGATTAAGGACCTGCGTGTCCAACAAAGTCATTTCTTCACTTAAATGTGTCTATTATTTGCATTTTACAAAGAAATCTATAAGAACTATAAAAATGAACAAACTCATTTTTTGTATATTTTATGCTTAAAATAGAATAAATTACTAATTTTCTACTACCATCACATATCTTCAGTGAAACTTTGTTAAAGGAAAATTAATGTATTGTATCGTGAGCTTTGTACCGTAAATGTAACCAAATTAGGAGCTAACTGCATCAGTGCACATCTAGGTGTGGGTGATAGGTGATATCTCTGGTTGCTGAGCAGGAACAAGTAACTATTGCGTAACACACACACACACACACGTGCACACGCCCTTAGGACGCTATTTTACACATTAGAGTGGCCTCACAAAACCAGTGATCCCAGCAGTGCCATGCAAATACAGAACTCTCCCTACAAATATAGTCTCCCACAATAAAACTGAGTCCGTCCAACGTGTAAATATCTTGGATGATGCTGGTCAGATGTTAATGAAACCGCAGGCAATGATACTTGTTATTTCTTGCTCCTCCACATTTACAATTCAGTATGAAATGTTAGTTATTAGGCAAAACATTATTATTTTTGTTTCCAACCTGTCTCTTTGATATTGTGCAGCACCCGGTAACTTCTGTTTTGAAAAAGTGCTATACTTACACATCTTTACTGATGTATTTCTCTACTGTGGCATGTTCAAAATGACACCAATTGGCCTAGGAGTATGTTATAGTGGGCAAACATGCACACTCTACAGTCTTTAGGGAGATAAAATTGAGGTGTTGCATCTCACACTAGCACTCCAACATTTAAAATTAAACTCTTTGACCGAAGGAAACCGCCACTACAGATGTTGGCACAGGATTTCCTTTACGGTAACTTTCTTACTGGCAGTTACGTGTTGCTTTGAGACTCGACTAGAGATATTCAACTACCACACTTTTTGTTTCTTGGAGTAAAAACCATAAATCTCTCCAAGTCTTTATATTTATATGTAGAGTCCCAACAGCACCCTCAGCGTTACTGATTGGATTTTTTTCCCCCCAGCCCTATCGACACTTTAAACGTGGACGCCCTAGCGCCATTATACAACCCTCCCTCCCCAAGCCAGCCTTACAGGGATGCCGTGGCGCTCTCTGATGGAGGAGCGGAGTAGGCAGGACACCACACAACAGCTGTCCATGAGTGGCATGCAGCAGCACCAGCCAAACTTAGAGGCCGTCTGACACTGCATGCACGGGAAGCACCAAAGAGCGCAGCAACCTTGAGGGCAGAAGGGCAGAGAAAAAACAAAGAAAGAATATATAAACTCTGACTTTATTAAGACTTAATATTAAGGTAAGCATTAAGACCTATCTCACACTTGTTTTGGGTATCCTTTCAGCGCACATTTGAATATTGTGTATACAGCGACTGACCTTCAAGTTCAACTCAATTTAAAGAGAAACCAGTTCCACAGATGTGAATGGGTTTACTGGTTGTGTAAAGTATTACTCATCCTGTGAATGACTACCAGTTGTGAACAGTTATCTGTGGAGGAGCGTTAACAAATAAACCTGATGATGTCTCAGCAAGGGCACTGGTCACAAGTTTCAGATGTGGAGGAGGGGCACAATGAAGTACATATATAGCACTTAGTATAGCAGTTATTATATATATTATTTATTATTAATTCATTAAAACCAACATAGCAAAGGTTTTCAACAGTCTTTTGCTGTTTCCAAGATCAAGAATGAACTTTAAGTCTCAGCTTTTATTACCTATACACCTAATGTTTCTCCATCAATTGTGGAACATTTTAGTGCATACAAGCGGTCGGAAACGACGTCTGTGGTGGTCTTGTTAGGTTCTTGTTAGGTTCGCTGGGCTGACTTACAGGTGCCCATATCGCTGAAGCAATCGCAGAGGCCGGTGCTCCACGTCCCAGGGCTGTGGTCGGTGCGGGTCACTGTCACCACCTGGGTTGGTTGCTGCTGGACGGCCATGCCTGCGAGGATTCCTGCAGTACAGAAAATAAAGTGAGTGTGAAGGGGCTCCATGCACAGGAATGGCTGGAATATGCTCAAGGCTTTTGTACGCTTCATCAAGCCGGGGAGAAGGTAACAGACTGGTTTGAAGCGATGCTGTCCACAGCGTTGCTACTGTAACACGCAGCCTATCTCAGGGTGTTTTTTCTTCACACACAACTAGCTACACCTATTTGTTCATGTCTACACCTTTTTGCGCAATCATACCGAAGAGAAAACTTAAAAACGGAGTGGTTGCAATGCCATCCTTGTGGTGGACCGCCACGCTCACTCCCTCCTTGACCCCCAACGAAGTTCATAACTTGTTTTGTTTCAGTGCAAAGTAAGCACAAAATGCTCGTCGTCGTCTTTCACACCTCACTTTGACACGTTTACACCTCTGACCTCAACCCAAACCAAGGAGTTATAAGACGGCGAGGAAAGCCGACTGCGAGGCACGCCTAACCACCCAACATCGGTGCCCCCCCCCCCCCCCGACCTCACTCATGCTCTTGTGCCTGAGCTGGAGCAGACTATCACTAAATCCCCCCCAGAAGATTGGAGGCCATCGTAGCAGCACAATAACACCTCCCCTCTGGTTTTGGATTGAGGTGTTTGTCTGTCAAACTCGCTTGGCAGGCGTGGGCAGCGTGATGATATCCTGTAGGCCTACGCCGTGAGACTGCTGCTTTTACCGTTCTAGCGTTTTGCATGGCGTCTCTTCTGTGTCTTCTTCGTGTGTACATGTGGGCAACGGTGCGAATCAATGAGCAGGACTTCCTTGCGGCAAAATTTGATTTTTAACATCACCCCGGCATCAAGGTGAAGCTGTGACTTGATCTGTCGGGTATGTAACTCGGTGAATAAGTCAATAACATCCTTTTCTTGCGCGGTTTTCATCCGTATTACCCACCTTTAAGGCTCAGGTGGCCTTATAATGAGTTTATACGCCTTAAAGTGCCTTTTAGTAAGCTAAAAAAAAAAAAAAACTGAATCCAAAAGCACAAACATCAATGAAGTGTAGGTTAAATAAAACAGAGGCCTGGTCCTGGTACACAGTTAAATAACACAAATTAAGTATTAGCTATTATGTCCTTTTTTAATTACAGTTCTGATAATTCACCCGCAACCAAATGAGCCAAATGTTTTAAATTCATGTGTGGCATCAAGTTGATTTTATTTTCTGAATCCTAACAGCAGTTCACGCTTCCTGTTAAGTTTCTCGTGTTAACATTTTATCACAACCTCTAACAAACTGTCGTTAGAGGAAACACTGTTAGCCTGTTAGCTGCTGGCTCTTTCAATTTCAGAATAATTATGATACTTTTTAATGCCTTTTTTTCAGTGTTTGAATCATATATTTTGTATTTTTCTCCTCCTCGTCCTGTTTCCTGGCACCAACACCTCAGTTTTTTTTTTTTTTTTAATTTTCTTACTAAAAATGAAGAACTAGCTACCTTTTTTAAATGTAAATTATTCCCATTTAAGGTGAAAAGGTGTCTGGAAAAAAACACCTGACTGAACCTCACAGAGGAAACCTGTCGTACTCTCTTCTTCTTCTTCTTCTTCTTCCTCTTCTTCAAACTCGCAGCATCCTTTGAGTCTTCACATCAGAATAAAATACAATAAAGTCACGAAACAAACGGCAACACCACGTTGTCACCAGCTTCTTCTTACCTTTTTTCTTTTTTCTTCTTCTCCCCCCTGTTGTTCCGTGAGCTGAGGAACCGAGAGGACAGCGAGCAGTGAACTGCGGAGGAGCGAGGAGGGAAATGTGTGCTCGTCTGCTCGGTTTCTGTTTCTCGGTTTGAGGCCCCGGCAGGTCTCACCCCAATGCGGTGCACAGCATGATGGTTTGCATTTGACACAAGCAGGATGTCTGCAGGAGGGAGGGGGGGGGGTGGTTATTTAATTATGAACCCTGAAAAAAGTGCTTTTAAAGTTGCAGGAAAAAAAAAACTGAGCAACTGCAGATATGAAGCAGAGCGATGGGACACCGGTGCACACGCAGACACGTGGGATGCACTTGTGTCCACAAACGACAAAAGACAGTAAAACTGTTCAAATGAATTCAGAAGATGCGATTCACTTCGACCAGCTTCCTGTGTGAAGGGACTGAGCTGGATGGAGGGATGCTGCGTTCACGTGCCGTCGTACTCGTTTCCCTCTCAAGCGCTGCGTGATTTCTACAAACCTTTCGGACAACACCACGGGCGACCTTGCACGAATATGAATCACCACCCGGCAGGCCTGGGGGCTGAAAGTGTCGCGACCCCGTGAGGACGTGGAGATAATTACACCGCAGAGGAGAAGAAGTGTTGGATGGATGGGGAAAAGTAGACTGATTGGCCCAAAAAAAAAAAAAAGATTGAGGGGGGGGGGGGGTCACCCTGAGCCCTGCACAATGTGATTTGAATTATTTTGCATGATGTATCTGGACAGATAACACCTTTTTTAACTTACTGGAAGATGGACTCAACTAGTAAAAAAGCTAAGTCAAATCAACCAGGGTGAGTGAAGGCAACACCCGGGTGGGAGCGCAGGGCCCAGTGACCCCGGGGTCCCAGTGAAGGGGCCATCATCAGGACACACTGTCCCCATGCCGGTCATTAGGGGTTGATTCAGTTCTCCAGAAAAGCTCCCTAAACTTTTTTATCACTCTTACGACCCCCTGCACACTGTAATGTCGCGTGTCTCACCCATGGGCCAGGACACTGTAAATCAGAGGGTTTTATTCTGTTATTCTGGTCACTGTGGGACGGATCAGACGCCGTCAGATGTCAGGTTTCGGTGTCTGAATGTCCTCTCGCTTCCTGCTGAAGTGACTGCGGGGACCTGTTGCCGCTCGCAGCAGGAGGTGGCAGCAGAGAGAAGCGCAGAGCAGCCGCAGCTCTGCGGGTTAGTTTAGTTCAGTGAGAGACAGAGAGAGAGACAGAGAGAGAGAGAGAGAGAGAGAGAGAGAGCACTGAGTCAGTCTACAGCGAGACAGCGGAGAGAGAGGATCATGCAGCGGACAAACTTTCTATCCCATCCTCTCCACTGCCACCACCATCATCATCACCATCATCATCACCATCCTGTGAATCCGACCAAACCCAGCTGAGGAACGATGTCCGCCAACAGCACCGCCACCCCGGCCATCCGGGCGGAGGCGGGCTACACCTGCGTGCGCTTCTACGTGTCCACCGTGTCCTTCTCGGTGCTGCTCTTCTTCAACCTCATCATCAACTGGACCATCGTGCGCGTGCAGCAGCTGCGCAGCCACGCGCGCTTCGTGCTGGTCTTCCACCTGCTGGTGTCCGCCCTGGTGCACCTGGGCACGAGCAGCGTCTTCTACTACCAGATCCACCTGGGCGCCCGGCCGGGCCGCTCCGCCTGCCTGGCCATGATCACGGTCCTGATCAGCAGCGCGTCCAACATCCTGCTGACGCTCACGGCCATGGCGCTGGACCGCTACTGCGCCGTGTGCCACCCGATGCGCTACAGCGCCACCTGCACGGCGGGCCGCTGGCCCTGGCTGCTGGGCGCGCTCACCTGGGCCGTGGCGCTGGTGATCCCGCTGAGCCTGGTGCTGCCGGCCAGCCGCAGCCCCGGCGGGGACTACAGCGGGGAGTGCGGGCGGGAGCAGCTGAAGAAGGGCGAGCTGCAGAAGGTGCTGTTCCTGGGCGGGTGCACGCTGCTCATCCTCTACAGCTACGCGAGGATCCTGGTGGAGGGGCGGCGGCTGGGCGTGCTGAACCGGCGCAACCGGGCCGGGTGCCGGACCATCGCGCTGCACGGCAGCCAGCTGGCCGTCTACATCCTGCCCAACTTCGTGAGCTTCGTGCTGACGGTTTTCAACAAGCGGGAGCTCATCACGCCGGAGACCAAGGAGCTGTCGGCGGTGGTCGTGTTCGCCTTCTTCAGCCTGGCGCAGTGCGTTGCGCCGGTCGTCTACGGCTTGCGCAAGGAGGAGCTGCTGGAGCAGCTGAGTCACAGGTTCCCCTGCTGCTCCCGGTACCTGAAGGGCGTCCTGGGCTGGACCGTGGGCGTCAACTGGACACACGCCCACCCCAAAGCACGGTAGGGACCCCGATGGGTGCGCGCGTAAACGCGTGGGTTTGCTCCAGATCCGCACGGGATAAATCGTGGTTTTCCGTTTTTTTTTTTCTCTCACGAGGCTGGGGGGCTGATCCATGGTCCGGATCGTTCAGAAATCAAGTCATCGAGTCTGCAGCTGCACAAAGTTAATAAAGATGACCCCTCACCTGGGGGTCTCACCTTGTAACAGGTCATCAGACAAAGATTGGAAGTCATCTCCAATATGGTCATCATCAACAACAGATTTTAACAATAATTCATGAAGTTTGCAGTCGCAAATGTTTATAAATAGTCAAAAAAAAAAATGGAATTCAGCTCTTCCAGAAGGTCAGAGGTCAAAGGTCAAGTGTCCTGCTGGAAGAGGACAAGCAGATTTTTAAGATACTTACTAACCATTAAAGCCATTGCAACCTATCAAAGAGTGGTATCAAAAAGAGTGACAGGAACCACAGTTTCCAAACTCCTGTCACGGTATTTTGCAGACTTATGTATGTGGTTATTGCACATAGAAAGATATTATCAGTAGGAGAAGTATCAAAGTCTTTGAAATTTCTGACCACAGTGTGTGAACATCAGTTCACAGACCGGCTCATCCAAAACAAACGCGTTTGTTTTCCCCTCGAGCAATAAATGTCTGTTATCCACACATTCAGAAGAGAGAAACGGACACTTCCCGATCCAAAATTCAGAACAGTTTGACAGTTTGGGAAATACGCTCAGCCACTTTCTTGGCGAGAGTTGGATGCATGGTTTGAAAGTGGTTAGCTTAGCTCAGCATAAAGACTGGGAACGGGGCAACAGATAGCCGGGCTCTGTCCGAAGATAACAAAATACCTGCACCCCCAAATCCCACTAATCAACACGTTATATCTCCTTTTGTTTAATTTGCACAAAAACCAAAGTGTAAGAGCAACAGTTTGGGGTTTTGCTGGAGGTTACGTGCTGGACTATTTCTTGGGTGGGAGCAGTGACTTCCTTCGCTGGTTGCCAGGCAACCTCACCCCTGTACAGATTAAAGAAACAAGTGTTAATTAGTGAAGGTTTCAGGTGCTGCCAGATTTTTATTACCTTCAGACAGAACCAGGCTGAACCATCTGTTTCCCCCTGTTTCCAGTCTTTATGCTAAGCTAAGCTCAACGGCTGCTGGTTGTATTCGGTGCTGTTGCATAATTTTATCTGTTTCTACAGTATAGTTGTTCACCGTAACTAAAACTTTTCAACACAAGTAGGTCTCCCTTAGGGCTTGGGTCCCACATTCACTACTGCCTTGCTTAACTTTTATGCAGGGAGCCCAGTAAGGTGATATTTTTTATCTTGTGCGCACAAGATAGTTATCTTGTCCAAACAAGTTAATAACTTGTATCAGTTACCTTTGTTTCACCTCATTCCTTATTTCCTCTTTTCTTTAGATAATAAAAGCATCAAGTAGCTAAGAGTACTTTTAAATACCGGTCATAGTATCACAATAAGGTGACTTTACAGTATACGGTTGACTAATAGTAACATTATATGTGTATTAATGAAAAATCATAGTGTAAGAATATTAAGGATATGTCAAGAATAAAGGACCAGTACAACTATGTTTAGGTATTTGATACTTTTATTATCTAAAGAGAAGACAGGAAATAAGAAGATTGCCCACGAGATAAAAATATCACCTTATAGGACTTAAGAGGCTGCGTAGTTATGGGGTCAAAACTATGTATTTATCAGACGGTGGACAATGAACCTCAGTCAATTAGACCGGGGACCCTGAAAACAAATATTATATACATTGACTTAGGCTTAACTTAATTGGCCAGAAATTGTCCTAAAAGTAATAAACATTTGATAACCAATAAGATGTGACTAGATTGTTTAAAACATTGCAAATAAGTGCTGAATTCAGCAACTAAAATGAAAAGGGGGTTTTCTGAAGCAGGGTGATAAAGTCACTTGATTGAAAGAAACGTGTGAAGTCTGTTGATTTGAGTCTATGACTACTGCAATTACTATGACTAAATGAGTAATTCAAATGGCCATTTCTTGCACGTTTTAAAGATGAAACCACAGCTAAAAATAAATAACTTCTCTTTTAGGTGTTTTGGAAATTTGAGCGTGCGAGACAACACCACAGACAGAGCATGATGAGTTTATGGTGTTATTTCAGGCTCTTTTTGCTCTCTTTTTTCCCCCTCAGGGAGCGAACACTGACAGCCCAGACAATCATCTCCCTAGAGGTTTCGCATGTCCCTGAAGAGGAGGAAACGAGCCCCATGTCAGTCAGGAGTTCCTCACATGACTTAGACTCAGGTCAAGGGGATACAGACAACACCTGATGGGAAAAATCAGGATCCCGACTGCTACAGGAACATTTGGATAAGTGGCTGCATCTCAGGGCTGAAGGGGAACTAAAGGATCCGCCTTGGTCATAATAATCCAGATCTATAAGGTTTCTTCCTGACCAGAGAACGTTGAGACCTGGACCTTTCGTTGAGACCTGGGAGCACGCACCGGCAGAACCGCAGAGGACAGTACGGCTTCAGAAGAAATGGGCAGTTCTCATAATGTAAATTTTGCCGGCTGGTCCGGAGATTTAAGCGTCAATCTTCAGGTCACAAGCCCACTTCTCTGAGGCTTACAGCCCTGCATCATGACTGAGAAGGAGGATATACTTAAACATGTCGTCTACTGAATGTTGTTTCCGTTTGATCTTAACTTGGATATTAAAAATTGACATGGTCCACGTGAATATTTCCAGCACACCTTGAAGAGGGATGGTCAGGCACATTTTCGCTGTCTTGGTAACTACATGACAAGATCAATACCACCTCTCATATCTGTCCGTTAAATATTAGGTGTGGGGGCGGATGAATGCCCAAAGTGTTGATTTGAGCATCAATACTGGCGGTAAGATTTAAATTGGATCTATCTCATGTTACATCACATTCTGGGCACACAAACATGCAGCAGTACAATAAACATTTATTTACCATGAAATGCTTTATATATATATCATTTTTTTACATTTAACATGCATGTGATTAAGTAATTAATAGTGAAGAGTGAAAAGAAATGCCAAATGTTTGGCAAATTATTCAGTGATAATTAAATATCCTCCTCCTACCCACCTCTAAAGCTCACAAATTTTGACATTCCTGTTTTTGTAGCGTAAACAACCAAGATATAATTTGTTCAATGGTGCTTTACAGGTCAGCAATATGCCGAGCGCCACTTCCCAACATGTTAAACTATTCCTTCTAAGACAAGTTATCTTAATTTTCACACGATTCTGAGCTAAAGAGGCCGAACAAAGTCCTAACATTCGCAGAGCAAAGCGGACTTTTGAAAGCTTCCTCTCTCAATATGTATTAACCACTACTAGAAAAAGAAAATTAGTGGTGAGAACCTCCAAGGAAACTAGGACTGACGGTTTGGTCGACCTGTGGCACCGTTGCTGCTGGGCTCGTTGGTTACATTTTAGTCATACGGCGCCGTGCATCGGGGAAATTCTCAATGCTTTAACCGCAAGGCCCGTGTAGTGCTGGCACAGGCCTCATCTCTCAGTTTAACACCCACAGCACTGACACATGACAAGTCAGATGTGTATATGAGGGCAGGAAGGGGTTCCTGTTTTTTTTTATTTCACAGCAGCACCTATGCACCTATAAACCAGCAGCATCTGGTGGCAAAGCACTTACTGGCATTCCTGCTGTGTTTTTGCCCTGGAAGATTCGCGGCTGCAGAAGTGAAAGTCAAGCTGCAGGTTGTTAGAAAACAACAGAATTAGGAAGTGACTTTGGCGGGAAGTGCTGTAAAATATTGCTTCGGTGGGGTTTTTTTGGTTTTTTTTTTTTTTTTAGACTTTTTTGCTGAGCTTCAGTGTTTGATTGAGAAATTTGCAAAAGTTTATACAGGAAACCAGAAAGTCAGTAAAGTTTGACCTGTAGAAGATCACATCCACAGATATGGTGACAAAATATTTAAATAATCTGGGAACAGTTGTATTGCAACTCCATGTTTAAAAACGTCAACACAAATCAAGGAAACTCGTACGAACCTCCATCTCTTTCACCGGTGCAAGCTAAGAAGGATAAATGGATCGACAGACAGATGAATAGATACTTTATTTATTAATCCCAAAAAGTAAATGTGTTGTTAAACCAAAAAGCTCAAAGTAGATCTGCACAAACACTGTGACTTCACCAGAACAGCTGAGACAATTGTCTGACACCTTCAGGCATAAATCTAGGTAACACATGATGTTTTTAAAGGCATGTGATCATATCCATTATTAGATTAGCCCAAAGCACATTCACTGTTTAGACAACACAGTATCAACTTAAAAGTAGCAAGTTAATGGGAGGGAAAGAATGTGCAGACCTAATTTAAAATTGTATGAATGCTTTAACACACTTCGATACACCAGATTTAATTTATTGTACAAGAATGTTTTTCTTAAAACTACCTAAAACCAGGTATGCAGACGGAGGGTCAATTTTCTACAGTTACAGTTAATGATGCCTGCTACCTTTAGCTGAGAAAACAAACATCTGCACTTTGGAGGGTAATGTGATGGCCATTAGTAAAGAGTGAAGTTGACCTGACACATTTTGTCAAAAACATGAGAAAGCTCTCTGTGTTTGATTCAAGTCATAACAGGAACTTTGAACAGCATATGTGGACTGTTTCTAAGGCAAAGGTTTTGCTCCTGACATTAATGTTTCTGTGATGAGCACCGAGTGAGTTTTTAATTAACATGCGGAAGCATTCAGCTACATAAACACCACACCGCTATATACATTTCAACACAATGTAGATACGCGTACAAATTAAAGGAGGTAAATACTATAATTTAATTTATACACAAAGGTACTTTAAAACATAAGTTCAAAGCTTCCTCTGTTAACTGGCCTCCTATCTCAAAGTTGCATTGATGTTGTACTAAGATCAGCTTCAGTCATGAAGGCTGAGGTCAAGTGAATTTACAAGTTTGATGCACACATTATTGAGATGCATGTGTTGGTAGGGCTGAATGATTTGAGGATATATTGTGATTTTTCTGTCCAATTAACCAATTTAATTTTTTTTGTCATTTCACACAGATGAAAACTGACTAAAAAAAGTGGTTCACAAACTCACCAAAATTGATTTGGAACAATTAGTTTCAAATGGTGATTTCTGTGTAAAAACTATGAATCTTTCAGCCCTCGGTTGTAAGATGCAACTCAGTACATGAAAGCTTAATTACACAAAGCAGATAAAAGTGCATGGATGTGTGTTGGAGCAATGATGGAGATGAAGTAGATAAAGTCTTTGAGGATAACATGGGCCTGGTTAGAGATGCAGAAGAGTGAAAAAAAACAGACGGACATGAAGACGTGGAGAGCGTGGTGCATTTAGAAACCCAGAGGGTGAGGAGCCACCACTCCTCCGTTCTCCACCACGGTCTTAGAGATGGCCTGCATGTTCTTAAAGAGCTGTCTGGACTCACTGGAGCGCAGGTTCTTGATCTCTCGCATGATCCTATCATGGGCCTGAGGGGTGAAGGGAGCATTAAATCAAATTTAAATGCTTCATCTCAAAATAGTTTATCAAGATGCTATTGCCAGCTGATATGTTGGGCAGTAACAGAAGAATAAAATCATCCAAAACACTAAAGTTAAATCTAGAAAAACTAGTGAGTCGTGCTGAATGGATATTCAAGAGAGCAAACTATTTGGAAAGCAAAGTGTGGAAGCACACATGCTTCTATATTTATGTGTGTGGACATTTGCATATGGAAAGATATTATCAGTGGAAAAATATCTATGAATTGAAATGTCTCAGCACAGTCTGGAAAAACATAAGACAACCGGCTGATCTAAAACAAACGTGTTATACATCTTTACATATACATCTTTTAAGATTTTATTTCTGAATCTTCCCTGTGTAAATAGAAGGAAGCAGTGTATCATTACATTTTCCTTGGCATCAAGCAATGAGAATGTAAAAAAAAAAAAAAAAATCTCATCATACAGACGTTTTTAGTGTTTCTCCCTTTGACAAGGATCTTACCTCAATACACCAGGTCTCACACAATATCTTCTCATGCTGAGCTGTGGGAGAGCCCTGACTCAGAGAGCGTGAGGCTCTGCAGAGAGGAATGAATAAAAAAAGAAAAAGAAAAAACACCATGTCACAACACGCTAAAATGTCACTTTAGGCAGTGTAGGAGTAAGTATGTGGAATAAAAGTAGACCAGAGAGAAACTGAGGGGGAGTGTTAAAGAGGGTGTGAAGGTGCAACTGGTATGATGAGAGACAAACAGAGTGGTTGGTGGTTGGAAAGAAAAGGACTAAGACAGAACCTGACAATGTTTATTGTCTTGTTTGAATGTTTACGTACCTGGACAGGACAACCACCATGGAGTAGAGGTCAATGGCACTGTCTGCGACTCTTTTCAGGACAAACTGTTCATCTGCAACAGAAAACTGCTTGTTGAGTTGACTCAGACTTATTACACTATAACAAAACAGATACACCAAGTGATAAGAGGACTCAAAAGCCCAAATCTTTGGATATATAACAACAACAACAACAACAACAACAACAACAACTTAATAATTAGGATACTCAGATTAAACAACAGTAAGACAAACATTAAGGCCAAAACAACATGAAGGTAAAGATAAGATCAGGTTAAAACATTAAAAACATCGTGGAGAGAAGACAGAAGAGTGAAGGATAAAAAGAGATAAAAGACAATAAAAAATAAATAACTAGATAAAATAAATAAATCATTAATAAAAACAGCAAAAAGACGACGTAACATAAAAGCAAGTCTATTAAAAAGTGGTTTTAAGAAGTGATTCAAAAGAAGTCACTAATTCTGTAAGTCACTAATTCTGCGAGCCTCATCTCATCATGGAAAAAGTCACCTTTAGATTTAAGTCTCGACTTTGGAATGGCCAGAAAGGCCCCACCTGAGGATCTAAAGCTGCGTGCCGGCTCATATGGGGTCGACATTTCTGTTATGTAGCTCGGTGCCAGACCCAGGCGTGCTTTAAAAGTGATCAGTCAAATCTTAAAATCAATTCTAAAATGAACAGGGAGCCAATGGAGAGAAGCCAGGATCTGGGTGATGTGATGCGGTCTGTTGAAACCAGTGAGCAGCGAGCATTCTGATTTAGTTGGAGGCGAGAGAGTGACTTAGGGTTTACGCCGGAAAGGAGGAAGTTACAGTTGTCAAGACTACTACTGTAACTGCTACTGTAGGTATGATTGTAACCCTTCTGTGAACAAATTGTAATTATTTCTCTGTAAGCAAATTACTTGAAATTTGGTTTTCTGGAAGACTCAAAATGCAATTAACACATCTGAAATGACTGTACCTCCTGCCAAAACTTTAAATCTGTACCAGTTGGGGATTTTTTTTCACCGCACAGGGTTTTCTCTCACCTGCACACACACACACACACACACACACACACACACACACACACACACACACTCACCAATAATCTTCTTGCCATGTTTGATCAGCAGCTCCTCAACGACCGCTCCAAACTGTTCAATGGCTTTAATGGTCTAGAAATCAGAAGAAAACACACAACGGTGTGATAGATTTCAAGATAAAAGTGAGTCAGTGATTAAAAGGCCCTGATCATCCCATTAACATAAAAAAAGTGTCAAACTGTCACTTGGACACCCACTCACTCAGTCCCCTTGAATGCCTGAAATGGAAAATGTATCTCTCACACACACACACACACACACACACACACACACACACACACACACACACACACACACACAAAAAAAGGTTTAACACACCAGTTCACCGCTCTGTGCCAGCTCAGGATGTACGGTTCCCTGCAGTGTCAGACCAGTGCCCATACCTGCCTTCCTACAAAGACACCACAAGAAGACGGCTGTTATATCAACAAGGCTGAGGAAGTACAAAAAAAATATTTTCTACACCTGCCATGTGGTGAAAAGCAGCACAACAGGTAGTAGTCACAGTCGTGCATCTGTTCTGTCAGGTAATAACGTCCTGTTTAGAGAGTAAGTCACACATTCATTACAGCTGTTCTCTCTTTAAACTAGAACCAATACGGGGTAAAATCCACGCATTTCACTAGTCTATGAGGATCAACTGACACACTGATAGTTTTCAGTGTATTCCAGTAATCCTGGTGTTCAGGTCAGTGCTTCCAGCAATTAATGCTAAATAGCTTTGTGGGAGATGTGGGAAGACAAAGGGGATACAGAAACATTAGGAGAAATTAGCTGCATTAGAGTGATAGTAAGATGAGCCTTCAGTCTGCACTGAAAAAGCACTCAAACGGAGCCTGTCTGAAGGCTTACAGCACTTTAAAGTGAAGAGTGCAGGAAATTGTGACTGTAAGGTGACCTTATGTGCATGTGCTGGCAAAGCCCTGACGCCAGGAATCCATTTTTAAACACTTCACACTTTATGGACCGAATAAATATAAAATACATCCAAATCCTGGACATTTTACATTTTATTCAAAGACATATCAGCTAATGAGCTAACGAATTAACTGCAAAAAAAGAATAAATAAATAGGAGCTTAACGCGTGATGTCCAATGCAGAAACATCATGATACAATGAGAGTAAAAACATGAAGCTCCAACATCAGCTGCAGCTGCAAAGTGACATAATGACGGGAGGAACGGATGCTCAAATCAATAAATTACACCCATTATGGATTGTGCATTTCAGGGGAATTCCTCATCTCCCACCTGAAACTAAGGAAATTTGGCACTTCCTGTATCCCAGAGAGGAGGAGACACAAAGACAAACGTGTTAGTGTGCGTGTGATGCAACCTTTTGGCTCTCTTGGTCATTTCTCCTGCGAGCAGCCCAGCGTTGCTAAGGGGATTCTTCAGGGCCTTCTGCAAGCTCTTCAACTGGTTACCGGCATTCTGGAGGGACGCAGAGAGGGAAACGTAAACAACTTTTACTACGAGTGATGGTAGCTTTCAGTAGGTTGTGGAAGTGCAGTACTATGTAGTTAATCACATTTATTTAGATATAATGTATTTTTATATGATTTATTTATGTTTTTTCAGTTGAATTAATTTAAAAGTTCAAAGGAATCCCCATCCATGAGGCACGCTGTCAGTTTTTGCGGTTTTCCTGTGCCAAACTTATTCGCCTACTTTTTATTTGAGTGGGTGGGTAGAAATGGCTTTGAACAGCTTGTGGTTATTTGGGCGGATTATTTAAGCTCGTCCTCTCCTCCAATTAGCAGAGAGTGGCTAGACACACAGAGAGCACCTCTGCTAGCTTTACTTTAAGAAGAGGTTGACAAGGCACTGAGTGATAGGAAACAGCCTTGACGCAGATCATTGGTCTAAAATAAGTATAAGGAAGTTGCTTCTTATTACACAGTTTTAAACCAACAAGATGTTAGTGTCTTGTGAAGCACATAGGAAGTACAGTTGGGGTTTCAGACAGCAGACAAGCAGAAATCACTTCCTCTCTAAAGAGCATCTGTACTTTTCCACACAGACATTATCAGATCACCATAACTGAGTCAGACAAAGAAATTACAACAAGGGGGTATCATTTTACCTGGAAGCCATTGAGGGCCACAAACAGTCTCAGGATGTCGTTTGTTCCCTCAAAGATTCGGAAAATTCTCAGATCCCTCATCACTCTCTCCACTCCAGAGTCCTGCGGAAACATACAGCAAGATGAACTCTTAAGTAAAGAGTATAGGAGATTTTCTTTTTCCAATACATCCTAAAGCTGTAATCATCACACATAACCCATAATTCACATTTAACTCATATCAAGAATATTCTGTTTTGTAATTCACTCTTGATTTCAGTATGTGAAATCTTTGGTGAAGCAACATGTTTGTATTAGCATATTGAGAACCAACATGGGACAATAAGCTGTGTTTTCTATCACATCGTACACATAGAAGAGAAATAAGGTAGCGAAACAGTCCCTATTAATTTCTGGGCTTTTGAATTTGGTTTGTGAAAGTCCGTGTTCATATTTTAAGCTGCACAAAGGATGTATTCTGTGTAGAAGAGCAGAAATGAAAATGTAAAGGGCACACTTCTGACTGGGCTTCCTTTGTAAAATGTAACCCTGCCTGAGTCAAAATGTGCACTGTGAACAGAACTAATCAGTCTGTTGTATCAGAGTTTTTCCCCTCACCCTGACAGCTCAAATCCCACAACTAATTTCACAATAACTTGTAGAAACATGAAGGAAGTGGACAAAATTACAGACACAACGGACAATGTACGACAGTTCATTCAGTTCAATACGACAAAACAGTTAATAATAAGTATATTTGTGAAGCTATTGTAGAGGCTCTTTCGTCCACCCCCCTGTAAGTGCTTAGGAAGTAAAGCTTGTTCCATGACTGGGGAAACTTTCCACTGTATTGAGACTGCTACATTGTTTACACGACTTCACTTTGCCCCGAAAGCCTCAGCTAGCTTGTGACAGTCTATTCCTGTGAATGTCTTGGTTGATTTTTTTAAATAAACCATTGATGTGGTATCAGTTTTTTTCTGAGCAGGAGCTCTCGCATGTAACAAGTGTGTCATTTAATACCACACTGGCAATGTATACGTGCCTTCTCTGAGAAACAAATGCTGTTGTTTGAAGCTTATAGCACTCTTTTTGCCTTCTGATTATGTTGTCCCTGATAAGTTGATTCAAATAAAAGAAAAATGTTGCTACTGATCCATGCAAATAAGCTGTTAAGTCAATATGATGAGTTCAGTCAGTGATCACTCCAAATAGAGGATTGCAAATGAGCTAATATACAGTAGATACAGTGAGTGAGTTGGTAAAACAGGAAAAACAGTTCCATTTCCAGTACATAATACCAGGAACTGAGATATCTGGAAATAAACCGGGAACTAAATGCTTCATATTGCGCAATTCTGTTTGAGTTTCCTCCACACCTGAAGAACCATGAAGACTAGTCAAATAGATAGGACATGACACTATGAACACATTTACAAATGACTGCTTTGTTTGAGATGCAAACAGAGCCATTGTGATGTTCTTGTTAGTTTGCTGATTCCCGACTGTAATGCTTGAATGGATTCAATAGAAATTACAAAAAAGTATATCCCTTGTCCAAATATTGATACTGCTGGCATATAGTGGTCGCAGACTGTGTGAATGAATGCTGTACAAAGGTTTTAGCAGTCTACATGCTTGTGTTTGACCAGTGAGCAGTGTTCAAAACTGCAAATTATGCCCTAATGGTTACAGGGTTGGCAAAAATAAGAACTTCTATTCCCTCATCTCTGCATATACGGTAGTTAACCACCTAAAACAAATGTACCACAGCTCATTTACATTGTAAAATAGTTGTTTCATTAACCTGTTGTGTTTTCTTTTTGAAACTGTAGGTACTGTAGATAGTATCTGTTTAACGGGCTAAGAAATGCTAAAATTCAATAACTTGAAAATTCTAGCAGTCGATAATTGAAACTGTTAAACCTGCTAGAATCTATTTGTTCCATGCAGCTAGACTGTGGACTCACCTTCATGAAACCCATGCCGCCCATAACCTGAATACACTCGTCAGTCACTGTCCACGCTGCTTCCTGTCACAATTTAAAAACAACACACAGATACAAGTCAGCTTTGTTTACCGAAAATACATAGTCAAATTTGATCTTTTTTTTTATCTCATCCCTGCATACAAGATTGGATACATCTACTTCCTCTATTTATTATCTCTATCATCATTTTCAGGCTTCCACAGAATAAGGAACGAAATATACATTATGAAAGAGCTGTTGTGTTTTGCAGAACACTAACTTGTGTAACAGCAATAGCACCCAGCCATGCATAATGTTGGCGACTTTATCCTATCTGAGCCACGGACACTGGACAAGCCATTCATTGAGAAATACACATGTTTTGGCCTTTTTGTATGTGGAAGGCTCTGGCTAGGTCCTGGCGAAGATTTTGGGTCAGGATTAGGCATTTTAGGACCAGGGACAGGGGAGACAAGTGGACCAGGTTACCTCAGCCGAAATGTCGGGTCTGGGCTGGGCCTTTCAGGCACTGCAGCCCTTTACTTGATGAAAAAAGAATCAATAATTCTCTTAACTTAACTGAGTGATGTTTTAAGGTTGTGATTCCTCTCGTGTGTGGGAATGTGGGAGGAGTACAGAATATTTGTTCAAAGGAAAATGTTTGCACACCCAGTTGCTGTTTGTTAAATAACAATGAAAGGGGTCCAATGAAAATGTTTTGTCACGCCAAAATGGTCTTGCCCTGGAGCGCTGACAACGTATAAAAGTAGAAACAAAAGAACACAGGATTTTCTAAAAGGCTCCCTTGTTACCATAACAGCTGCTGTAAGAGGCAATTATGCCATGCATTATTAGAACTATTAGCAACTCTCGTATGCATGTTTAACCAATGAAACTGTTGCGTTATCTAAGTTCTTACAGAGGCAAAGATCTTGCTGATGGCAGCTTCTATCTGGAATTCAGTCGCTCCACTGTCCATGTTGCCGCTGATCATGTAGGCCATCGACTGTGGAAAGACAGAGGAAGTAATGTCAGCGTGCATTTTTGACATCTTGTACATCTGTGAGGCCAACATCTTGCATCACCAGTACACAATAATGCAAAGTGTAAAAAAAACATTTGATGGGTACATTAAAAGGAAATCCACAACAAATAGGCCTACAGTGTGGTTCAGGCTGTTGCACAGATATGTTTCACAGTAAAATAGGAAATAACAATAACAGTTTTGACACTTGTGATAATTAATGCTGATTCCAATCAAACCAACGTTGAACATTTGCTAGTATCTAAAAGATAACAGAGATTCATGTGAATCACACTGGGGTGCAGGTAGAAAATCTACGGGGAAATTGTCCAACCTCAGTAACATATTGCAGCATAGTCATACGAGCCATCTTCTCCTGGATGGCTCCGTAGTTGTGGATCTTGCTCCCAAACTGGGTTCTGTTGGCTGCATGGTCCACCTGATGAAAAGAGGAAAATGACGGTCACTATCACACTTTAATTCATGGTTACAGGCTGTATACTGTAACAACATCAAACAGATAGACGGGTTTGGAAAGGAATCCTCTACACTTCCTCATACTTCTAGACTGGACTGTTGAAATGTTGTTACTGTCTAGTTTTTGTGCAAAAAACAGGAGGTTTGGCAGCATCAGTCTTATGGTGAGCTGGCTGTGCAGGAGCCCAGCGTGAATACACAGTTGCTCTGGCTGCAAATAAAATGCCACAAGATCTGAAATTAAATAACTCAAGTGAAAGTAACTACGCAGACTTGAAAAACTCAGCTTGATCACATCAAAATGCTGTGTTAGACCAGTGTTATAAACAAGAAGAAACACTGAAGCAGTAGTTTATACTTATAGATTTAGCTTCACGAGGGTTTCTGCACTGTTCTCTCGATTCTATGGAATTACACTAAAGCACAAACAGCAAAACACTTTCTTCCACAGCCGTTTCCTGGATATGTGCTTCTTATAAAACATTTGGATGGAAATCACTAGTCTACAGCGCTGCTATATAAATCAAAATTGATAAGCTAAATGTTGTATAGGGCCCAAAAGAATCTAATATACTGTGAGAGGAGCAGCGTCTAACAGGGAAACAGTAGGAAAATAATGACTTTGTAGTGTTTTACTTTCTGTTCCTGCATTGCAGCAGAGAGCTGTTCATGTCAGCTTACAGTTACACATTTTAGTGCTTAAATAATTACAAGGATTAACCGCTTAGTCGTAGAAAAAAGCCAAATATTTCTTTGTTCTCAAATGGGGGAATTTGCTGTAAATTGAATATTTTAGGTTTTATTTTAGGCTTGGTTGGACAAGACAAGCAATCTGAAGCTGTCATCTACAGCATTTATGCATTTTATAGGCTAAACAAAACTATCATTGGCACTGAAGAAATGTCCTTGCGCCAATTTCAAATGTATCAATATAAAATTACTTTCTGTATATATACAGTACAGAAAGGATCAGAGTTCACATTTTTGTTAATTGATCACTTGTGTTGACATCTTAAAAGTGCATTAACTACCTTTCAAACAAAAAGTAACAGGACTGATTATACAAATTAACATTGTTGGCCCACGCAGTGTTTACATCTAATAAAATTTGATTGAGTTGATTAGTTGATGGGTTTTTTTATGATGTAACTATCAAATGCTTGACTCATGTTTCACACTGTTTCCCTGCTGTGTCGTACATAAAACTAAGGGTTCAAAATTATCTTCCACTACAGTACTCCTTTACAAACTTTAACATTTATAAAACAAAACCATGTTCACTTAAGCTGTTGCTGACATTACAAAATTAGTACCATATTCGAAATGTCTGAGAAAAACAACAAGCATGACCAGAGCACGTTTTATTCTTCTGCGCCTGTAACCTCAGCAGGAAGTTGCATAGCAGAATCAGGCTATATTGATCTACAAGAAGGGGAATTTCCCACAAACCCACAATGGAGAAAATACATGACTGAAAGAAGGGGTTTAACATAAAGCTGCAGCAGATGGGAAACACATATAGAGGTGAAAAGCTGTGGATGCTAGAGTGTTTAAATTATAAGAAAAGCTCATCTGCTGTCAAACCACTTCCCTTCCGGTCTTCATTTACGGTGTTATAGGTATTTTACTCACAGCTTTGGTGATGACTGCCTTCATGGTGCCAGAGAGGGCAGCCGCCATGCCAAAGCGCCCATTATTCAGGATGTTCATGGCCACCTTGAAGCCTCCGCCCACCTCGCCCAGCACGCAGTCAGCTGGCACGCGAACATTATCAAAATAGACCTCGGCTGTGTTGGACGCCTTGATGCCCATTTTCTTCTCTGGAGGTCCACTGCGATTAACAAGATGGGATGATGGTGAAGGGGAGGAAACAAAAAAACATACAGATTAACATACAAATCATTCATTCATAGCTCAAAATCATCATGGCAGGGTCACAGAGTTTACTGATAAACTGTAAATAATGTAAAGAAAAGTTGCCCTCACTGTGTCACTCCTCCAAAGCTCCTCTCCACGACGAAGGCCGTGATCTTGTCCTTCATCTCCCCAGTCTTGGGATCCTTCATGGGTGTCTTGGCGAAAACAGTGAAGATCTCAGCCAGACCTCCATTGCTGACAAAGGAAAATGGGCATCAGATGCATATAACTTCTAGCCATTAAATTGTACAATGATGCCACCTTGTGGTGACAGTAAAACATTCTGATCATGTATACCACTGCTGTGTCCTCACCTGATCCAGATTTTGCCTCCACTGAGAGTGAAGTACTGTCCACAGGGGGACTGAATAGCTGTGGTCTTGATGGACGCAGCATCAGAGCCACTGGCTGGTTCGGTTAGACAGAAGGCAGCTACATGCTCACCTGGAGGGACAAACACACACGCAGAAATGATTTAGCAGTTCTATATTCTTCAGTGAAAACTTGTTGTGGGGTTTCACATTGGTTGCAGAGCTACATAAATATGACACAAAAGATGCAGTACATTAAAGGCTATGTCTGACTATACTCCTTTTTTTCTTATTGTCAACAAATCCTCTAAAATGACTAAAACTAACAAAGAATTGATCCTACTAACAAGTATTATCTGTGTATTCAAAGCCTGGTGTATTTTGTTCCTCTGTACCATAGAGCTCCATTGTTATCCGAAACTATAAATATGTATACATATGAACTCCACCATTGCACTGGGTGACATGTTCGTTCACTATGATAAGAATAAACCATCCTGCTGCTGTAAGTAATTCCAAAATATATTTTATAAATCATTTTGTGTACAAAATATGTATTAATCCACGGTTGAAAAGCACTATTTGACAAATTAACTTTTTTCTCCCATCTAAGTAAGCTTTGCTTAAAACAACAGAGCCCAGCTGTCTTAGACAGAGGTGGAAGAAGTATGCAGATCCTTTACTTAAGAAAAAGTACTCATACTACACTGTGAAAATTCTCCACAAGTAAAAGTCCTCCATTCAAAACCTTACTTATCAGCAAAATGAACTTAAAGTATTGAAAGTAAAAGTTCTCATTATGCCAAAAAATGTACATGTGATGTTTTTGGATAAGTGCAAAAAATGGAAATACTCAAGTAATGTACAAATATCTCAAATTAGTATATGAGTAAATGTAATTAGTTACATTCCAACTTTGGTCTTAAGGCATTATTTAACCTTTCGAAAAATGAAAATATATTAATTTCCCATTTTTATAGATTTACATCTCATGTAGGAACCAATAGACTTGGGGGCGGAGAGTCGCAGACAGGTCAGGGAAGTCAGAAAGTCTTATAAGACAGACTTAAGCTGCCAGTAAGCTTCGTCAGATCTGCTTGTCGGAAGGTCGAATAGCTTCAACCCCCCCCCCCCCAACATTTATTTTTTACGACAATTATCGTGTATCCCTCCTATCTATCACTCTGCCTTCCAGTGCGGCCATTTGGAACAACTATATATACTTTTTATGTCCAATGTTGGACCTTTCTAGCAAAATCCAACTGTAACACATTGTTGGTTTTGGCTTTTTCATGGGATTTGCAGTCAGTAATAAAATACAGATTATCACCAGCCTTACCCAAGTATTTGCTATTGTATCCAGAGCTACCAATTTATGGTTTATGATGCATGTAAATCAAGATACTGACAACATCAAACGCTGGTCTTCTTACCTGTGGCAAGCTTAGGCAGGTACTTCTCCTTCTGGGCTGGATTCCCAAAAAGCAGAATGCCCTTGAAGCCAATGGACTGGTGGGCACCCAGCGTGATGCCAACGCCAAGGTCATGACTGCCAACGATCTCAACCAGCCGAGCATACTGTGTGATGGATGGATGTTATCACATTAGACTCATTGCACTCACCTGTTCACAGAGCTGCCTGACAACTACTGTGCTATATTTACTAATGTGTATGTGTTACAGAGTATGCATACATCCGATCAAGCAGACGTACCTGTGTGTTTGAAAGGCCGAGGCCGCCCAAGTCAGCTGGCACCTGCAGGCCAAAGGCACCCATCTCTTTCAGGCCCACCATGGTTTGATCTTCTACCTTCTCCAAGGCATCGTTCTTGGCAGGATCATTCACCTCCTGCCAACAGGAAGCAGAAACGTGGAGGGTGACAGGTGGGTATGAGGGATGTAGAGAGGTTGTGAGGAATGAGTTCAAACTAATGTATCCGAGCACTCAAAGGAGGTTGGAAATTACCTCGAAAAATTTGCTGACAGGCCCCACAAGCTCTCGAAGAAACTGCTCCTGCTCCTCGTTCAGGGCTAAGGCACAGACAAAAGTTATTACACTACTACAACCTTTCTTCAGTTCTACAGAGGCACAGATATTATACAGATATTAACATGATATCCTTTGGTTTACCTGAAGGGTAGGGAAACACTTGGGCAGTCTGGATCTGGCCCTTGAAAATGTTTACAGCAAATGATTTGGATTCCTGTGGAAAAAGTCAAACATAGTAAAGCTTGTGCTAACACAGTGATTCAGTATACTATACTAAACCGTACACAAACAATATTTTGCACATTCCTCGCAGTTTTAGTTTTATTCATTATTCATTATCCTGTACAAAAGACACATAGCACATATTTAGTAAATTTCTGTTCATATTCTGTACTGTAAATTATACTTACTTAGCACTAGCACTGAAGTACTTTAAAATACGACACTTATGTATACCCTTGCACCTAGCACTACTTGTCTTGTCTGTACTTGTCTGTAATTGTCTGTACCAATACACCACAGCAAATTCCTCGTATGTGAAAACCTACTTGGCAATAAACCCAATTCTGATTCTGATTCTGATTCAGTATTCAAATGTTTAGGCATGAGCCCCGCCAAAAAAAAACTGTGATCTATTCATAAAACACTGTTCCATAGTGCTACAAGAAGTCAAAAACTCCACAGGGTTCCTTTAATTCTTAAGACATGAAACCGCTCAAGTGCTGTTTAAAAGCCATTTTAGGAAAACATGAGAGAGTAATGATCTGAAATATAATAATTACATAATAATAACAGTTAGAGAATTAACATACTACAGCAACTGTCTTCTTTTCCACATTAGTGGCAGCCTCAGTGCCCACTGCTGCTGGCTTCTCCAACACCGCCTAACGAGAAAGAGCAAAACAGAGATTGCAGAGAACATAAAATGAGTTCACTTAAGTAGTTTTCAGATTCATTTTTATGGTCTTACAACATCACATATATATTCTGTATCAGCTTGGTCCAGCTCTTTATTGAAGCTATTGTAATATAATGGACTATACGAGACTCAATGTTTTCTATGGCTGCAGCTCTCCATCTAATAGAAATATTGTAGCTGTCTTGTGCGTCATTTTCTAAAAGTTATAAAATACAGTTCTGTAGGTTTGAATAATGTTTAGCTTCACACCATATGTTTTTAATGACCCACCAGCGGTCTCTTGCTTAAGGGGTTAAATAACATTTAATGCCAAATCACACATTGCTTAACTAAACAACCTGGCTTAAACAAAATGTCAGGTCAACACCTGTAACAGGAAATCAAATAAGAGCAAGCATTGGCCCTCAAATGTGAAAAAAAAAAAAAAAAACAACCTTAAGCACAAACGTAAACCAAGGAAGACAGCTTGCTGTTCAACGCTGTTAATATGTTCAGTGATCAGAATCCAGTGCAATGAACCAGATAAACCACGAGTGAGAGTTTTTCCAATTCCAGCCAGGGCACCTACTTGCTAAAGACTGATTTCAAGCTCCAAATGGGTGAGAGGTGATGACAAGGGCACATCCAGCCAGCTGAGTCACCAAACAGTATGCTGTATGCACAGCACTCTTGCATATTTTTAAAATGACTGAATGTTTTCAACAATTTATTGTTCAAATTGTACCTTGCTAGATTGAGTTTTTATTGCATTTGATTATACCGATACTAACCTGGTAACCCTGCAATAAAACTTTATGAAAGGAAGTCAAACATAATATAGCTGAGTGAATGGGTAATATTTACAAAGTGACAATATAGTCCTTACTCATTGCAGCCTGTGTGTGCTCAAGAAAAAAATCTATGCATCAAATCTATCTCTGAGCTCTACCTATTACTGCTCTTTATAAATACGACGCCCACAGAGAATTCACAACCTCCTGCTCTCTGTGATCTTCTATTGTGTTTCAAATTCATGATATCGTTTTTCTAATTTACATATTCTTTCCCTTTCTGCTGTCAGATAACGGAAACAAAAAAGGAAACTTGAATACAACCCGCCTGAGCTGCACTTAAAATCATTATTTTATGACCATGACATTGTCAGACAAAATAAACAAAAGTACAGGTTAATGAAGGCAGCTGCGCAGGGAGATCAGCTTTACTGACATTTAAAATGTTTGTGATATTACTATCATGTGATACGTACAGCCACACTAAACACAAATGAGCTGAATGCATGTAGCTATGTATGCTTGTAAAACATGAAAAATGTTGGCATGACAGCCATATATATTATAGATGAAGCTGCTGAAGAACAGACAGTGCCACAACATGACTGACATCCTCCCTGCAGCCTGAACAACTGTAGTGTCACCTCTGTCACTGAGTCATGTGACCGCTGAACTTTCCCCTACTTCCAGCGGGAGGGGATGGCAACCTTATGTCAGCCGGCCAAACAAGGACAATGCACGGACTCTAAAATAGCATGCAACAAACGTATCTGACAAAGTGCTCGTTAAATCTTATTGGGGTTATCGGGGTGGTGTTGTCCTACCTGCGCAGCTTGGCTCGCGTACAGTCGGGCGTTTTGCACAGCAACCGCGGCCCCGGCGTGCCGCTGACCTCTGTAGCCCAGACAAGAAAACACAGGAGATGTTTTTTTTTTTGTAACATTTATTTATTTTTTCTTAAATCAAAGTATCTGGTGAAGGTTGAATAACCGCTTCGAAACGCCACCTACCCAGAGAGCACGGGAGGAATCCGGAGAATGGTGCCGCACAACGCGGACGACTGGCTCACTTTGCGAAGCAGCATTATTTCTGATTGTTCTGAAAAGAAATCACAGCGCCATTAGGCGAATAACACACGGATAAATAAACAAAAAACGCGGAGAGAAACCATGTTTATCAAACGGTTACGTGTGGTTAGCTGCCGGCGGCTATCTGCTACGTAACGACGTCGATGTGTTTTGTAACGTCGACTTGGTTATGACAGAAAAAATTAGGAAAACACAGTTAAAGATTTGGATTCCTTCCGTCAAAAATCAAGAACACCGATGTAAAGCACCTACCTGGAGCAGATATGTTATGACAAGTGTCCCACGTCCGTACAGCCGCCGACCGTTCCCCAAAATGACCCTCCGCTGTTCAGCTGAACCTGAGTTTTCCCCTCCGGAGTCCGGACCGCCGCGGTGCTTCATGGGATATGTAGTTCTACAGTATCACAAAGACTACAATATGAGTAAATTAATATATTTTTTAAAAAAAAATGTATTCTCAAAATTACATTTATTGAATGAGAATAAAATGATTTAAAAATATGTAAATAAATTAAAAACTAAATAAGTAGGGGGTAATGTAATAAATAGTGCCATCTTGGAGAATGTGTTCACATAATCTATTATTATACTGCTATTAGCTGACATAAATAATCCAAACCTTTGTTATGCATGAAAGACAACATTCTGAAATTCAGGAATAACATTTTTGGCAGCTATATAATCTTTCCCAGAAGGTTTTGGAATACATCACAGGTGTGAAAAAGGTGTTCTTGAGTTTAAATATCTTCCTTACAAAATGTAAACTCATTACACACCTAATTGCAGAGATACATATCGTTAAGGATACCTTGCTCTTATTTTGACAGTTTTTTTTTTTGTGTGTGTGTGTAAAATCTTGTAGATTTAAGTTTTCAAGGTCATGTTTTATGCAAAGCAGAGGGTTTATCTAGGACATCTTATGCCTTTTCGCCTCTGGACACATCATCTTCAAAATGTGTTGTTTTGGATCAGTTACAGAGAGACCAAACTATTCTCTTTCCTGAAAGCACTTCTACTTATGTTTAGTGTTTGCAATTTGCATTAGTAGAGCGCTGCTGCTCAGAGCACAGACATGCCAGAAGTCAAGAAGCTGATTTCATTAAATTTCTTTTCCTTTTAGTGTTTTGTTTGCATTTCTCAGTATTCGTGAAACGTCTGTAACTGAGATTAAACTACATAGTGATATTGATTCAATAAAAGTAGCAATGCCACAAAAATTTACATTACAAGCAAAAAGTACTGCATTTAAAATGTCACTGAGGTAAATGCACAGAAGTATTAGCAATGCATGTACTTCAAATATCAAAGGTGGAGCTAATTTGAACTGCTACATTTATACTGTTGTCTAGTTTAATGTGTTTAAACTGATGTTTTGTATCTAAAATCTACTATAGCTGTTAATAAATGTAGTAGAGTAAATAGCATTAAGTTGAAATACTTGCATACAGTACCTGAGTCAATGTACTAAAAGGTACATTTTACCACTGGTGCCTCCATATGACAGTATACAACTTAACTGTGGCCTTTTAGATCATAAAAAGAGAACATTTAAGCTCTATCACAACATCATGCTTAACAAAATCCAGGTATCTACAGCATTTTAAGATCAGCATACAGTATGTGAACAAACTGACTTTGAATACCCCCTGAAAATAATTAAGTCTGAACAGAATGTAAGTATCAAATTTATTCTCAAATACACAAACAAAGGTGGCGATATGAAATCAAACAATGACACTGTCAATGTCATTCTTTTTGAAATGTTGTATCTTCATTTAGCACCTTAATAGTTCGGTTATACATGATTTATATAGTCACTCATACAAAAATGAAATGGGTGAATAATGCGAGTCAGTAACATAAAAATAAGCATGGGGCATTTGGATCACAGTTACTTAAGATATACACTGTATGTAATCAAAAAGTACCGCTTTCAGCATCTCGTCTTTTCACCTATTAGTACCGTTAAGCCTCTACAGTCCCATACTGAAAACTCCTCACAATAAGAGTTATTTGACGACTAGGCCTAGACAGTGATTACTAAACACAAGTTCACCTGACTTTTTTGGACCTATTTTCTTTTCACATTAGAGCTTGCTGTCCTGTATTGTTGCATTTACATATGAGTAGTAGATATATACAGAGAAGTTCATTGTCAAACAATGCTGGAACAAGATGAGTTATTTTATGTACCTGGAGTGTGAAAATGTCTCTAAAACTGCAAAGAGTAAGGCACTCGATATACTCCTGTGCTGCCAACGAATCTGGCATAATGATCCAGATATGTATACAGGATTTTTATCCTTTTCAAGTACACAGTGTACCTGGCACCCTCTGGTGTTAAACTGAGCTCTGTGCGCTTCCTGGATGGTCAGCTCTGACACAAGTAGCTAGCTCATAGTAGTTTGGGAAGGTGCTTCCCCTCCTAAAATATTATATTTCTGTTTTGAGGAGTGCTGATCAAATCTGAAAGGCACTCAAAATACTGAGTTTGCTTTTTGAGAAAAACAAACAATTCAGTACTGATATAAGAAAGTAGAAGTTGTCTTTCTGGATTTTGGATTGAAAAAAATACTTATGTAGTGGATTTGAATAAGAGAAACTAGACTTAAAGTCAGACCATATCCCACATTAATTGGCTTTTAATTTTGTCTTATATTCTTTGTCAATGTTAAACCCTGTTCACACCAAATTTGTAACAAGTGCCCTCAATCCAATAGGCCCTTGTGAGCTCAAAAAGCTACCACCAGATCCTCGTCAAAACAAGTGGGAACCGTACACTAACTTCACATGAATGGTCACTCAACACCAAGACACAAAAACTACATGACATCCACAAAGAACTCGCTGGGGTTCCCCATGGCCAGGTGGAACGACTGCCGTGAGGCAGTCAGCTCTGGGGGTACGGAGCCCAGGTCACGGGTGGGCGGGGCGCCAGGAGGCCCCCCTGGAGTGGAGGAGGGGGGTGGGGGCAGAGCCGGGTGCATGGGGGCTGTGGCCATCTGCTGTGCGTGAGGAAGGGCGTGAGCGGTTGCCATGGCCGGGTGCGGGTGCTGGGGTACCATCATCACCATCATGGGGTTGTAAGGCAGAATACCTGGCGGGTAGGGAGACATGTGGGGCGGTCCGGGCATGCGGTGATGATGGGAGCGCTGGGAGGAGGCGTGGCTGTGCTCGCTGGGGGCGGCTGAACCGTGGCCACGCCTCAGGCTGCTGCGGGTGGAGTATTCGGATTCGCTGCCGCTGCCGGAGCGCGAGTCAGCCCCGCCACCTTCTCCACCCCCGCCAGAGGGGGATTTCTCCCCTCCACCCACGGTGCTGCCTGGACCTTTAGTGCTACGACGTCGCTCACCCTCGCTTCTCGTCGATCCACTGCTTCGGCTCCCTGGGGGCAGAAAGAAACTGCTGTTAGATAAAACAAACAGGTCAAAGTAGTTAAACTGGTTTGCATTGTTCACTTATTTCCAAACAACTAAAACCTTTTATAAAAATGTATTTACTTTGAGATAGATGACCTCTTAGTTCATTTCTGAATATCCATGGGGCGTTATCAATGGGCGGAGACAACTAATCAGAGCGCGAAATGCCATCCTGTCGTACTACGTAACTTTTAACGGAAGTTCGGCAAACATATTACTTATCAACATAAAGTTTAAGCACAGTTCTTTGTTCTTCTTTTACAGAAGATTTTCTGTCCAGTCTGTTTAATACTGCCGCTGTAGCAGTTTTCACAGGTTGGGTAGATCTCCTCGTGACCAGTAAATTGAACTTCAAAAACATATGGTATACTTTGGAAAATGATCAGCAGTGATATTAAATATACATGTTTGTAGTTAGTGGGCTGGTGCATGAAAATCAACCAGTAAAGTCCTTTAATGGAGATCTAACTCATTCAGCCCCTTCAGATTTGCAAACGTTTCTCAGCAGGGGGACATTTGATCTGTGCTCACCTTCGCTGTGCTGGCTACCGGTGCTGCCGGGGGCGTAGGTGTAGCTGGTGAGCTCGTGGTACGGAGGTGGCTGGCTGGAGAAGGGATGTGTAGGGTAGGGCTGATAGGGGAAAGTATGCATCATGGGCCACGGGGAGGCCCCAGGGAGAGGCAGGGGGGCCAAGGTGTCCTGGTCTGAAGCCCCGCTGGAGCCATCATTGTCATTCAGGGACAGGTTGGCCATGTCTGGGTGGGAGATAAGAACAATGGAAGGAGTGAATGACCAAATTGTTTTGCAGAAGACAAGCTGAACAAATGATACTACTACTGCAGAAACAAAATGTTCCTTACAGATCTACAACAGATGGACTCATTACACACAATCATCTTTATCTTTGTATTGCAGCTTGCTTTATTTCTGCTTGTTATCAAGTGCTTTCTGCAAGTTTACAGATGGCACAACATTAAAGAAAATCTTCCATAACAGAAATGTCACATGTTTGACCCTTTCAACAACCAGTGTGCAAATGCGATTAAGCGTAACATTCATGCAGACTGATCCAAGTTGGTCTTTGATGTCAATGTTTTCCAGTCACTCACAGTTCTCACAGTCGCTTAAATCTCCGAAGACATAGTAACACTGTTCGGAGAAGGTGATCTTGTTGACGGTGTGTCGAATGAAGCCGGCCTTCAGCAGGTTGCTGGCATACTTTCTGGCCTCACGGCGGTCCTGGAATCCCTCGATGTGGTGGAAGAGCCACTCGACTACGTCTGAGCCTGGTGGAGGATGCATGACACGTAAGATAAGACAGAACTTTTAGTTCCAAAAGGAATTTTTTTGTTACAAAGATGCCCAATCTTTTTTATCTGTCTGAGGTATGTAGAGCCAAACCAGAACAATAAAATCATGTACTTTAAATGTGTCAACAGCAGAGATCAACAAATGCAACAAATATTCCACATAAGTTAACAAATTTGTGGTAGGCAGGAATTATTTTTAATTATAAGTATTTTATCAAGATGTCCCAGTGCAAATCAGAATTAAATGTAGAAATTTAGGATCATACAGAACAAAACAGGTTGATGAAAGCTGTACTTTAAAGTAGCTAAACCAGCATTATTCCAGTGAGGGGCCGTTTAGTCTATTGTTCCCAAAACAGGATTTCAACCACATACTTTAATTATGTTGTGACAATAAAAAGTCTTCTGTGCAGACCATCCTCAGGGGGAATTTAGCAGCATTATCATTTTAAAAGACACTATAAACTACTGCCTCAAAATGACAATTAATTGGAATTAACACCTCCCTCCGACATTCTCAAAAAAAGGGCACCAAAATAGTATTTACTGCAAGTGAGAAGTATAATTTTGTCCTTGCCTGGTGTCCTGTAAGGTGCTGGATTTTTACTATACTATGATGAAATGCAAGCTGAATTCAGAAATTGAGTAAGAAACTAAATTTTAATTTCAAAAAGCACAAAATGGACAGGCATGTAGTTTACGTAAATACTCCTTGTGATTCAGTTGCAGGTGATTTCAATTTAACAGATGTTTTCAGTCAAAACAGGCACTCAACTTTGTACTTTAGGGTTTTTTTTCCCCTACCACAAGTCACACGGTTTTAATTCTGAGAACATAATGCCTGCCCTGTAAAGTCCTCTGAGGCACAAAAGTTCATGAAAGTAATGAACTCTTTTTTTTTTTTTTTTTGCCTGGTCTCCACTCTTTAGTCTTACCGAGGAAAGCGTTTGGGATGGTGATTTTAAGCCACATGCGGTCTCTGACCTCCAGACCAGACTCTGGAGAGGCCATGGCCTTGGCAACTGATGCCATGTCAGAGTGCAGTGATAAGTTGAAGTCATCAAAACCTGGAGAAAGACAAAGGAGCATTTTAGGAAAGCTGAAGAGGAAGAAGTACAGACATGCAAGGATAAATGAGAGAATGACAGATAAAATCCAAACTGGGTCAAAACAAGAAGGAAAGGAGTAACTTTGAAGAGGAGATCAAAGGCAGGAAAGCAGCAGACATCATTTATCACATAACGACAGTGACAAAAGCAGAAAGACAGATGTGAAAGATGATTCTTGTGCCAATGTCGTTAGGAGAGAAAGATGGAGGGAGACTATAACGGGAAAAATATACTTAACAATAACGAACATCTTTCAGGCTTTGAATATCATCAGAATGACAAATAAACTAGGTTTAAAAGTGGAGGATATCACTGTGTGGATATGAAAGAACTGAGAATAAAGAGGTGAGGGGAACTGAGGGAGACATTGAAAGAGGCTCTCACGTTCAGTTTCGGTGACGGAGGAGGAAGAGGTGATGGTGCTGAGGGAGGAGCTGCCTGGGAAGGCGGGGTAGGCCCCGGTCATAGCCACAGAGTGGCTCACCCACGCTGCTGGGTCAATGGGTCGGATCGGTTCATCTGCACAGGTGGAGAGGAGATAAGGAAACGGTTACTGACCCTGACATCAGTGTTGGATCATCTACAAGCAAACACAACAAGGGAATAAACAGAACAGCTGTTTGGTCAGTGGGTGTGGTGGAGTCCTGTACTTACTGCGAGGCAGAGTGAAGTAGCCCTGAGGAGAAGGGTCCCAGCACTTAGCCACTGTAAGGATGATGGGCCTGGCAAACACCAAAAGCATAATAACAAATCATCAGAAACTTTGTTGACCTCTTGTGTACAGACAGAACTTGATTTAAGTTTCTAAAAAAACTCTAAAATGAGAAAACAGCAACTCACCCTGGCTTGTGTACAATCTCCCTCAGTACCCGCACTGCATCGTCGTTACTCATATTCTCAAAGTTGATGTCATTCACCTTGAAGGGTATTGAAGCATAGCTAATTAGTCAACTGAGAGAAAAGTAATAAGTCACTATTTTGATAATCGACTAATCGTTCACTTGTTCCAGCTTTTGAAATTTTCAGGATTTGCTACTGTCTCATGTTGTAAATTTTTTTAAATATCTTTAGGTTTCAGAGTGTTGACGGGATAAAACAAGCAATTTCATAGTATCACCTTGGGCTTTTCTGTCATTTTATAAACCAAGTGATTAATCAATAAACCAAGGAAATAACTGGCATAATTGCGAATGAAAATCTTTCTTCATTTAAAAAGGAGACATGTCATCTAAATCAATGTTTCTTTGATCTGAGCATCTACTGTTAGTGATGAAA
This sequence comes from Lateolabrax maculatus, assembly GCA_031216445.1. Classification (NCBI taxonomy): domain Eukaryota; kingdom Metazoa; phylum Chordata; class Actinopteri; order Acropomatiformes; family Lateolabracidae; genus Lateolabrax; species Lateolabrax maculatus. The sequence goes on from CM062207.1 coordinate 8,383,849, forward strand.
TTGTAAACACATTAAACAGATGTGTTCATACATCTCAGCACATCAAAAGGAATGAATTACAACAGTACAACTTAACCAACACTGACTTGTTCCAAAGCTGGAAAACCCATTGGAAAACACCCTGAAATGGGCCTCACAATGTCTACAAAAAAAGCTAGACCAGTATGAAGCAAACCATTCATCTGAACAGTCATTTAAAATGAAAATAAAACACTGCTTTTGGTCTTGGATTAGGCCACTATTCTTCCCCACCTGCAGCAGCATGTCGCCAGGTTCGATGCGTCCGTCTGCAGCCACAGCTCCTCCCTTCATGATGGAGCCAATGTAGATGCCTCCATCCCCTCTTTCGTTGCTCTGGCCCACAATGCTGATCCCCAAGAAATTGTACTTCTCTGTTTTGTTGAGAGATCAGAATAGTCTTAAAACTACGCACACTTTCCATAGCACTTCCACAAAACACAGAAGTTCAAAGACAAGAATACACCAGGACTTTACAGACCCATGTTGAGAGTGACGGTGATGATGTTCAAGGACATTGTGGAGTCTGTCACACTGCTGAAGGAGGACGCCTGGAGATGAAAACCACAAAATTACTATGAGATGTGCTTACAAACACTGACAATAATACTTTTTCAGAGAAAATCATTTCAATGGCTCTCGACTCTCTAAATTCTTGATTTTTGATAAAGAACAACTGAGAGCAAGCATGCAAATACATCTGCAATTAGAAAGTAAAGCTAACTCAATACATACCCTCTCCAAACGTGGGGGGCGCTGTTTCCTGCGTCTGCGGTGTCGTTTAAGAAGCCTAGAGGCTGTGCTCTGCTCTGTTGCACTGCTGAACCTACGAGTTCAAGGGTCAATATAAGGTGAAAGGTCAGAGGAAAAACATGCCGTCACAAGCTTTTAATAGAGTTGCTTCTGTCTCTCATTTTGTGTCTGAAACCCACAAAGATAACGGGGAAGCTAATCGGGGATTCTTGAGTGAAATGTTTATTTTCAGCTCTTGTTTATCTGCGGATAGGTCACATTTCCTCCCTTATATTTCAAGGAGATACAAAAAGAAAAAATGAGGAGAAATACACCCCCAAAAAAATAACAAGGTAGCCAGAGCGTTCAAGTTGGAGACACAAAAAAGCCTATATAGATCGAAATATTTCCATCAACAAGTCCAGAAACATTCAGATGGAGATATTTTAATCCAGTTAGAATCATCTTTTAATATGGAAACTGGCCAAAATAAAAACAGTGTCTTCTGCTAGAAAATAACTGTAGGAATTACAGCCGAAAAATCTCATTAATGTTTTTTTTAATTTGGTGATTTGATACACAAACATATTTCCCATTGCACTATTGTGGGATACATCAAATTTAGGTGTCTGAATTCCTTCATCAGTCTCTTACCTGCTCATAGTGTCGTCGTCCTCAGAGTCGCAGAAGCTGGTGGTTTCCAGCTCGCTGCTCATCACTGTACTGGAGCTCTCATATCCTGCCAGGTGGCGCTCCAGTCGAGTCTGGCCATTCATACGAGGCCCTGGGAAACCACAGAAGAAACCCGAAAGACCAAAAGGAAAGATATTCACTGTGAATTTTCAAGTCTGCTCAAGTCAGGGTTTTACCTTTTTTTCCTATGGATCACAAATATTCCCCACTGCTCGACATTCTTTGATTATATCGCCATCTTTTCATTGTTTGGATGTTGGGAATGTGCCAAATCTTGATGGCATCATAAAACCGCATTTTTCGTCAGCTCTGTGATGTGCAGTTTCTTACCGTGTTGCTCAATGCCTTCTCTGTGCCGAGGTCGCTCTCTCCTAAAGGAAACTACAGACTCTGTTTCAGTCTGGTCATCCAAGGTCTCCACACTGCCTGTAGCATTGGGACTATAAGAGAAGAAGCAGGAACACTGTAAGAATTAGGAATTTTAACATTTGATTGAACTGTTTTAACATAATCATTTCTGTTTTTCCAGACACTGCCATCACTCTCTGGAGCCTCAAGAGGCTTTATACAAGTTTTTCACATACGCAGTAATACTCCCTCAAGACTAGTAAACAGGCTTTGATGTGTTACATCAGTTGAGTTCCCCTTAAAGGAACAAAACCATTTTGCAGTACTTATTATACCTTCTATTTATGTAAACTTCTAGTGGACATTGAAAGCATTCAAATTATTCAGTAATGCCAAAATCTGATAGTTACTCAATCAATAGTCTCGTGAGTCACACCGATTATTTGGCAGCTGTTGTTTTAAACTTTGCAAACTGTAAATTCTAATTAATAAAAGCTATGTGTCTTTGTCTCAGAAAACACATGCACAAACACACATATCTCAATAAAAACACATAGGATAGATACACAGTAATTTGAGTGAATAAAAAGTATATAGAAAAAAAGTTTATAAATAGTATATAGTACGGTTTGATAACATGATCCAGTTATACGTGTCACCTCAATATAGTTCTTAACCTAAGATAATAAGATCTGATATGAGATCACATTAAATTGTATCCAGAAACTGTCTGAAACTGAAACTTTCCTCTCCCATAGCTCTACTTAAATCTCCACAGACAAGATCAGATGACAGGAGACCTACTGGCCCGTCATGTATAAACAGGGTTTCATATGGTGACTGGGAACATGAAACCACTTAGTATAAAATCAGGCCGGAAGCAGTGCACGAAATGTTTGATCCATCATACTGTATCAAATGACCGGTTACCTTACACTTGCTGTATATCTTATACATTTTGAATACACTTAGATGTTCAACTTGGAGTGATTTTGCTGTTGATGACGTATGGTACGTATTATATACATATAATATTTTACAGTGTAAAAATCACCTTGTCAGTGGTGGACAAACTCTGTAATGGTGACACTGTTTCTAAATTAACTCCAACCTAGTTTGGTATTTCTGTACAGCAACTCCTTGTTACTCATCGGCTGACATACACTGACATCAATAAATCTGCAATAAGCTAATATTGACGAATATAATGGTCTAACTCTAGACCATCTAGAGAAAGAAATCAACCCGTCACATCCACAGCTGGTAACAGGCCAACATGCATGAAGCAACAGACTAATGCCCCAGTAAGCCCACATGGGGCAGCAGACTTCAGGACCATGATTACATAGGTAGAGAGTCTTGTGGTTCAGGATGAAAGCACGATGAAAAGAAAGATACTTTTTTGCATCAGACAGTCACAGAGACCCTACAATTTGAATTACATTTAGTTTTCCAGTATGAGCAATGGTGTTGATCCAGCTCCAAATACAGCATGGAAAGAAATAACTAACGTTGTTAATTCTCCATCGACTGCAAACCGCACATTTAGTGAAGTTAGAGAGAAATAGTTTCATTTGAAATTGGATTCAAAAAGCATCAGGCCACCTTCCTGCAACCACAGCCAGAGACAGGACGAGGTCCAAACATAAGAAATGAATGAAAGCGCTGCAGCAGTAATGGAGGTTTCACTGATGGGTGTGAACTTTGTTTGACCCCTAAACCACACTTGAAGAGCTCCAGACAACATACTTCTCGGGGAACTAGGAACGATGGTAAGAAGCTAATAGAATAATAGATACTTAGTTTGTTTTGGACACCACAGGCTCTATTCAAATTACGGTAATGATTTATTCACATTTTAGTAGGATAAAACGGATGCTTAAGGCTGAAGAAAATACTGTTATTTAGAGAATCTTTATTTCAGTCTAAAAATGTCTGTGACTAGACTCTCTTGTGGTTTCACACTATTTAAATCTGCCATAATCACTATTTTTATATTAAAAATGGAAAATGACTACATGTGATGTGAAAGATGTCGCTCTTAGTGACAAACACAGAGAATTATTACCCGATTCTGCAGTTACCTTTTGCTCACTTTACTTTACTTTACTGTTTTGGTTCAGTCTCAACACTTTCATTAGCGTAATTTCAACGCAAAGGCTCTGATAAACCCTCTATGAGCCAACTGTCTAGCACTTAACAGCAGCCAGACAAAAGTAACTGGTGAACATAGTGAGGTATTTAACAGCTTAAGAGGTACATATTTCTCTCAAGTGCTGGTGAAAAGCAAAACAGAACTAAATGCAGAGTGAATATTGGACTAACATTCGTCAGGCTGCCTGAAACACGACTCCAAAATAAGTGATGATGTTGCTCTGTGTCCGCTGGATGTGTGAATAGGCAACTGTTTTCTAACACAGTGCTAAATTGCAATATTTTAAACATAGACTTACTCAAACCTTTGACATTGAGGTTAATGAAATACCAATAGACACAAGCTCTCTGACATTTAGTTCCTTTTGGTATAATAGCAACAAAATATAAGTGAATGCTAAACCATTTTTAAACTGTGTGCATGTTTAATGGTCTGGAAGCTTCTCCCAGAACTGGTCATGTTAATAACAAGGGCGGCCCCAGCTAAGATCAAGTTCAAATGAACTGTAGTATTCTTGCTATTCTTGTTGTAAGTTGATACTGGGAGTGCATGAGATATTCTGGAAAAGATACAGTATCTTACATTACTGCCATGGGAGAAGCACAAGTGTATATTGAGTTTTAAAGTGCTGGTGAAATGTGCAGCTTTTGAGAAGGTTCGTGGCCTTGTTATGCCCCTCTTCAGGTAATTATACAGTACAGTAAATTAAATGAGTGTGAGTGCTTTGCTTACTGGAAGGAGGGCGGCCTGGAGTCCCCGATGCCCCCGGTCCTCTCTGCAGGTGGGGGTGGGAGGGGCGGAGGAGGGGGCGAAGGCTGGGTAGTCGTTTCCACAGGGGGCACCACCGCCACTGGAGGCTCTGCTGTTGGAGTGTCTGAAGACACCAACTGAAAGAAGAAAGAAAAAACTAAAATGAAAAGACAAGAACAGAAAGGTGAAGGTACAGAGACAGGATACGAAGCAAGTGGGGGAAAAAAAGAAACAAAATATGCAGAGTGAAGAGAAATTGGCACAAAACAAGTGGTACAAATTGAGAAAGGGCAGAGAAAAGAGATGGTGAGAAAATGAGAGGAATGAAAAGGAGGAGAAGGAAGGAGGTGGAGGGTAGAGGGAGGAAATCGGGTAAGATGTCAATTACTTTGACACACAAACACTGTACTCTTTTCAGATGGACGTCTCAAGGGCATACTGAAATGCTATCCTACACTTAACCTGTCTCTCTTCATTATACAACAAAGTGCCTACAAGCACACACACACACAATTAGGATGAATGCCATACAGCATCCAATTACCTGAACCATAAAAACAAACACAGGAAGAGAAGAAGAAGTAGTTAAGACCAGTTGAGCAAAAAATATGGGTGTATTTGGTTAAAACATAAGGGAAAAAAATAGTTGTCTAATGATGGAAATATTCCAAATCCACGTGTTTTAAAACCAGAGAACTTGCACAAACATTGTTTACCCCATAGCCTTTGGACATTTGGTGCATTTATTGAGTTCAGATAAACAAGTTTTGCATTCCCCGTCAAAAGAATTCAACCAAGAGAGTCTATCAGCCTGTACAGATTGACGTTAACCCTCATTACTCAGTCACTCCCTGCTTTACCCTCCCCACTAATGGCTATGCGACTATGAAACACTCGTCTTTTGGGATCCCTCCATCCGTCTTGGCCTGCAGATCACATATCAGTCCCTCTGGTCTCTGAGCTTTGTTCCCCCTCCTTTAATGCCTTCCCCTGTTCTTATGCACTTAACAGATGCTTCAGCCTCAAACCTGCTTGTCTGGGCCCCGTCCCGATGTTTTGTCTCTATTCAAATGTAACCTGCAGGGTGGGGTACAACAACTGGGCTTTCTACTCGAGAAATGGAAAGTATGAAAGCTGTACCTGGCAACTCACTGTACTGTAACTGGTAACAAGCTGTGCTGCTTGTAACTCACAAGCTTGAATACCGATTAACTCAAGGAGAGAAGCATTTTCCTCCCGATTTCTCCAGAAAACAGCTCCACATGTTGCATTTGTCAAATAATGATGGAGTGTGTTTACATGGACATGAGTATCCCGGTTATGATCCTGTTTTTGTGTTTACATCATATCTCGATTTCAGAAACCTGGATAAGCCTGTAGTCCGGAGAAACCCAATATGCTAGCTGGAGAACTGCGAAAGAAACCAGGATACTGCATGTGTACTCTACCGACTACCTGCTGAATACTGATACAGATACAGATACAGAAACCGGAATAAGCCTCACAACCAGGATACTCACATCCATGTGAACACACTCACTGCAATGTGCAGATTTGTTAGAGAACATCATGTATCGGCAGACTTTTGACACCAATACAGACTTACTGACTTTCAAATAGCATACACGGCAACACTGACCAAAAAGTCCTGACCTGAGTCTTGAAAGACTAAATATAAAACTCAATATTTACAAAAAGACTGGCAAGATTTCCCCTTTTCTTTCCAGTTATTTTACTTGTTTTAGGTATCTTGTCATGCAATAACTTAAAAAGGGTAATTGGTATTAAAAGGAACATCCCAAGCCTACTCAAAAAATGGCTGGACATATTCCAGAAAATATTTGTGATTTCCTACAAAATGGGAGAAATGGATTGGCTTCACTGCAACCAAAAGTGACTCAGACTATGGCTAAAGCTTCAAGCAGATTTCTTCTCATAGATCTTGTGGGTCTGTTTCCTCCTGTTTAACCTGGCTGTACAGTTAGTCTGGTTCAGGTTTCCTACTCTTTCCAGGAGATTTCTTTCCAAGATATTTTTTTACCCAGCACTCACCAAAGCACAAGCCGATGTTGCAATATGAAATACAATTATGCTAAGTGAATGACTCAAATTTCACATTTAATTACTTAATTTTACTGTTGCTCATTAGACAAGATCATTATACTGAGGGGGGTCTAGAGGAATGCACAGGAAAAGGAAAAGTGGTTTCTGAAAACACCCTCTGGCTGATGCTGTTGGCTGACTTTTCAGATAAAAGCCAGGTCTTGATATTTTCACAGATGCCTCAGTGGGAAATTATTGAAATGAGATCATTTATGGATTTAGCGCAATGGTCACCAGTGAAACCTGGATAGCTCCCACTCTTATTACAAATATGAAACAGGTTTATTATTTCTTACCCAGGACACCACTCTGCCGTTGAAACATGGCAACTTGGCACCGTCATCGGAAATCTCTTCCTTCACCACCCTGAAAAGCAGAGACACAAAGTGAGGCTCAGGAGGTATAAATTGTTCTGCCTTCACTACATTATGGCTTGGTATGAGGTATCTGGATGATACACCGCGGCGGAGGAATGAGGGCTAAACACAACACTGAGGTTTTCGTCTAGTCATAAAGAAAAAAGTGAAACTGCAGGGGTATTAAATGGTTTACATTACTGACACGTTACATAAAATACATTAGGCTATGACAACAACATGGCTGAACTAAATCAAACCCTAGGCTTAGTTCTAAAATATTACTAAAATATGTTTTGACATGCGGTTCTTGTTCGCGTGCCATATTCCATTTTACATGTGTTACCAGGTGTTTCATGGATCAGTCTGTGGCTAACACGGTGACTTACAACTAATACTTTAGCTTGTATTACATTAACACAACAGCTGTAAATTCCTTTGAAAAGTAGGATTATTTCACTGATATGAACAGAAGTTTATCTGGGCAACTGCAACAAAAAACAGCCAAACTCTGATCGGCTTTATTTTAGCCTATATCGATCCATTAAAACATATACATACATGACAGAGGAAGCATTTAACTGAGTCCAAGACAAATACTTTGAAAAACTATGCCAAAATTCATAGAAAAATCCAACATGCACTATATACACACACTTGTTGATAAAATGATTGATATCACAGTTTAACAAAATCTATATTGTCTAATAGTACATCATTATGTCACCCACATCTACTGCCGGCTGTTCAACATTTGTACATCTTTTTTGGTATCAACTTAACGAATTTCACCTATTTTAGCTTAAAGTATTTTATTATTCATGACTCCAGTTTTCCCGTGTGGGATTAATTTAGTTAATCTTATTTTAATGTGACTTTGCAGTGTTGTAAGTGGTTAAAGTGACAATTAGAAGCAACCATTCACTCATTCAGCTTTAACTGGCATCATCAAAACAAAATCCACTTGTAATAAAAGTGCAATTATATATCTGGGGTTATACTCTGGTCTAATGTTATTACCAAAACACCACCCGAGGCATGAAGCTATGAATTAGCACAACAGATATCAAAGAAAAGAACAAACAACCTTAATTTGCTTCCTCCAGTAAGTGACAGATGCTATGGAATTTCTTCCGTCACCACAATGAGTTAAAACACACACTCTTACTGCTTTTGTGCCTCCTTGCAAATTACACAACCCGGTCAACTAAATATGCATGCAAATCCAATACACATAGCAACAATAACCTCTCAGTAACAGTCACTGCAAGAGCCCAGTGTCCACATGGCCAAAGCTCCTTAAAGGCATCACATCCGCCTGGCTATTCTTCCAACCTCCGCACTCTTCCTCCATGTTTGTCAGCGAGGCATTCGGCTTCAGATGTGTAATTTCCCCCCCCCCAGCAGCCGTCCACTATGTTATTACAATAGTTTACTGGGACAGCGGCTGGGCACAAGTGCTACCGAGAGGACACTTGACTGCTTTTTCTTTTCCACCTTCATTTTGCCAATGTGCCTCCTCTTCTGTGTGTGAGACTTGGTCAGGCTCCACTGGGCTTTCGTAAGCAGCTGTTGAGAGCTGGTTTTGTGGCTGAGTGTTAGCATGCGGCCAGATTGTTGTGGGCACTGGTGGGGAACTGTTGCAGGAAGACTTCGCTTCAGAGAGCCGTGTGTGTGGCTACTGAATGTTAGTTAGCAAATGAATTTTCCGACATTTGGTTTATTTAACTTTTTCCCCCTCCGACAGGCTGCGAGAAACTGCATCTAGACAGCAGATGAGCAGATGCAACATTCTTCTGCCGAGAGCGTAATTGTCTTCATTCCTCGGCCCTCCAAACAAACAAGTGACCACAGTCGAGAGTCATTTCACACACACTCTAAAATGCCTTGAATAATGCACAAACAACCCTGAAATATGCTGAGTCCTGTTGGATTTAATACAACCTGAAGTTCTTCACCTCCACTTCCCCTTTTTCCAGTCCCTTGCTACCATTAAATTCCTCAAACCCTACACAGCATTGCCCTTCTAACAATTAATCTTACTTATACAGCTCCCTGCTCCCCCTTACCAGACTGACACAGAAGAATATCTAACAACTCTGAGTGACCACCACCCCACTCTTTCTCCACTTTCTTCTCCCCGTGGACACCCCAGACACCAAGCAAATGGCCCCTGTCCAGCCCCAGGTTTCCAGCGCTGGCCCTGGCCTGCTCTGCTCCACGGATCTCCCCCACTGCCACACACACAGCTCCGGTCGACAGCTGGCCTCGTACCAGGGCAAATGAAAACACACACTATTACACACTCCTCTCCTGGGTTGGAGAGTGGGGGGGGGGGGGGACATCCCTGCTTTGATTGGACAGCTGACTTGGAGCTATGTTTGAAATTTTTCATCTGAACTCAGTTGGGGATATTCAGATGAGAGAGTGCGATGCCAGGCTGTGCAATTTAAGTTAAGAACTTTTTCTTGTTCCTGCCATACTCTCTATTGAAAAACTTTCCTTGGTCTGCTCAGAGAGTTCTGGCGTGGGTGACTCTTTTGAGATGAGGACTTTTTGCCTTTGGAAAAACACTAACATTGTGTGCTCACTTACAAGCACACAGGGTCTAAATGTAATCAAGTCCTGTGCGGTTACACAGGGATAAGCTTTTAATTTGACAGCTAACTTGGAAATGACACTGGTGATTGTAGTAAGGATGGTCAAGTTAAAATAATCAATGGAGACCATTAAAGTCTAAAAAGAAAGGCTCTACTGTTATTACAGTGCCCATAAAAATAGCAGATAATAGCTTTTCACAGAGTTGCCAGTTTATTAGGTACAGCTAACTAAGACTAATGCAGTCTAATATAACAGTCTTGCAATAAATCCTAACTTCATGAAGGCTATAATGTTCTGTTTGTTTTTTTAAGAGAGGTGTTGATCATTTTGGAGGCTGTATTGCAAATATACTACATTTAGTCTACACTTAACGATTTAAATGTGATAAGACAACAACTATCCATTGAACAGAAAACTAATAAACGAAACAACATTTGAAGACGTCACCTTTGGTTCTGGGAACATGAAATAGACTTTTCATATTTTTTTAGAACAAACAAATAATCAAGAAAAGAATCTGGAATTAAAATATTCATAAATTGCAGACATAAAGAATATTTGTGGACATTTACCCAATTTAATTCACCTACACAAGAACTTTAGTTAAACGTTTACTTAATAATACTCAATATAAGTGTCCTCTTTGGGGCTACAGGTTATTACCTGTAGGCTTAGTCTATTTTTGTTATGAAATGGTGAATAACTGAGTCTACAAACAGAAATAGTGATGTCATAACATTTCTTACATAGTCTTACCAAGCATCATTTATAGTGATATAAAATCAGCTTTATTGGCCAAGTATGTGCACACATACAAGGAATTTAACCCTGGTTTTTCATTGAATGATAAAAAGCAAGAAGCTAGCCTCATTTGGGGAAAGTTCCTTTTTACTTGATAAATAACTATCAAGATCAAAATGCCGAGTAACACATTTTTGTGGACGTACTGACTGATTACTCAACTAATCCAACAACTCAACACCAGATGTTTTTTATTTCTAGAGGACATTTAGCACTAAAAGTCAGTTATTGGTGTTGCTCCTATTAATATTCAAACAATGTGCATCCGAGGAGCAGCTCTAGCCTGCCAGCTCTGTCGAGGCCTAATGAAAAGCCGTCTCGTCCATTTCATCTTGGTGTTTGAGTTGATATTGCAGTTCTCTTGGCAGAGGCGCCGATGGTGCCATCCAAAGAGGAGAAGAGGCAAATGGGCCAGCCTTAATACTCATCCAAGACTACAATGCATTTAACAGAAGCCCTGAGGGTCTCACTGGGTGAATAAACCACAAACATGCATTCCTCTGCAGGAAAATGCACAGCAGCCACACAGAAAAAAAAAAAAAAAAAAAAAAAAGATTAATTGATAGAGGAGAGGAGACAGCTCTTTCTGGAGGAGTGGGGCTGGGAGAAAGGGGAGAGAAAAGGGAGGAAGCCAGGGAATGAAAGGATGGCTGGCAGGCCAAAGTGTTAAAGAGGGGAGACAAAACCCTGGCTTCAGTCCCGAAAGAAAGAAAAGGCGAGGATTTCACAAGATGATGGACTGAAGGAGGGAGGGAGGGATGAGGATTAAGGCAAAGAAAAGCAGCAGGGACAGGGAATGCCTCCCATTGTAATGATGATGTTTTCTGAGAAATGTCCCAGCCTACATACCCTCAGTATTTATAGAACCACTCGGATAATCACCACCACTCATTATAACTTTGCAGTTTCTGATTAGGGATGTGGGCACTGGACTTACTGGATTCATTCAAGTTCATTATCCTTCTACCATAAGTTATTCCCTGTGACGAATATACGACAGCCGGTCACAAGATAGGATTGCATGACTTTTTGACACGCAAACAGGCATGAATTTCATTAAAAAGTTGCGTTTTTTTTTTTTTTTTAAGGTTAACTCGTGCTAAGGTAATGCTCCTCCACTAAGAAAATAGTGGCACACACTGGGATTGATCTGCAGCGTTAAAATCCTTTGTCACACTTAAGTTATCGCGTGTCTTCACCCTCACTACCTTAAACTTTCAGCAGCTTTTATCTCTCCTCGTTTTGCACGCAAACCACAAAGCTCCTCTCTGCTGAGGAGGAAAAAGAAAAGAAAGAAAAAAAAAAGAAAATCAGTGCAGCTCACCCAAAGTCCTGGTCCATAGACTTGAAGAAGAATTTGTAGTTTGGCTTGTTCAGGACCTGCTTAAAATCCAGCAAAGTGATATTTTCGGCAGCTATGGGTATCTTCACCAAATACGGCGTCTCCTCTTCGTCGATGTGATAAATTATTTTGGTTTCCGCCATCTCTGCGGCTGCTTTTTTTTAATTTATTATTTAATTTTCCTTCCCCCCCCACCCCCCCCCCAACCCCGAGCCGTGGAAGTCCCCACAAGAAAAAACACAAGGACCGAGGCGAGGTGGCCTCAACCAACTTAGCCGGCTAGGTGGCTAACGAGACGGCAGAGGTGAAACGATGATGGCCACTGAGGTTTTTCAGCCCGGGCCAGAGGACGCGAGGCGCCGCCGCCGCCGTCGCGCTGCGGGAGCTCGCTCAACGACTCCGGGGCTGAACGAAAACCCAAAAAAAAAAAAAAAGGACAGAGAGAGAAAGTCGCCGTCGCCCGAGTTACCGAGGGGGGGGGAGAAAAGACGACGGACACGCTACATTCACTACGACCCGACTACCAAACAACTTTTCCCCCAACAAAAACACGCCGGGGAGGGAGGGGGTCCGAAAACTTTTCACCACTTTTTTTTTTTTTTTTTTCTGCGAGCCAACGCGGCGTGTGACGTCAACGCGTACAACCCCCCCCCCCCTTTTTTTTTTTTACGTACTCGCCTAGCAACAAGCCGCCCCCCCCACCCCCAACATTTTATATTATTATTTTTTTATATTTTATCGACAGAATTAAAACATTCATATGTCGCCCAGTTATTTATTTTTTTATTTTTAGGAATATAGTTTTATGTTGTTTTTATCGATGGTTTTATCTAATAGTTATTGATTTCCGATGTTATGTAAATTATATAAACATATGTGCATGTGTGTGGTGAAGCATGTGTGCGGAGTATGTGTGTGTGAATGTTACATACATCTATGTATATACATATTTGCAGTTATTACCTTGTTTTACCACTTTACTGTTTTACTGTTATATTGTTATCATTATCATCAGCTCAATTTGTCTTGCTTTTATTATCTTTGTGCACTTTGTAAAATTGTTAAAAAAGTTTTAAAAACTGCCATATAAACAAGATATTATTATTTCTTCTTTTTATAGGAGTTGTCTGATGAGGATGGGAGCACTGTCATTTCTATAATTTCCACTTAGGTGGAAAAAATAAATCATCAGAAAAGTTTTTTTTCACGCCCTGCTTTTTAAATTGTATTCATTAGACGTAAAACATAATGTACTATGTTTTTCTGGCAAAATGTTACATTATTGTCGTAACAACCTTTGATTGTTGTTTTTTTTATATAACAGACAAAGGTGTACCAAAATATACAGACAATAACACAAAACAGTAAGACTATAGACATTTTATATTTGTATGTATTTCCGTATGAAATTAAATGTGGACCTATATGAAAGTGTGTCGTGTATTCATGTATGCATAAATGTGACCAGAGACATGTGCAGGTATGTGCTAAGAGGAGGAAGAGAGAAAAGAAGGGAGGAACACAATTATTAATAATAATTAACTAAAAGAAGTTACTAAATATATAGAAATGAAAAAAGTACTAACAAGTAGTAAGATGTTTATATTATTGTTAAATGTGATCAACTCAACTAGGTGTTTAAACTTTCACAATTCATCATACTTTTAAACATTTGTTTGTACTACAGTTTTCAGATAAAGGCAATTAAATAAAAAGTAAAAAGTTGCTTAACTACAAGGATAGATTGTCTACCAGGCAATGTAAGTAACTGTCTTCGGGCCCCAGACCCTTAAATGTGTCAAAGGTCCTGTGTTGATCATGAGTTTGCTGGTTTGCAGTGTTTCACATTTATTTTGGAATATCCACCACTTAATCACAATATCAACTAACATATTAAAGTCCTTAAGGCAGGTCCTTTATTATTACCTGCCTTGTTTAACTGTCTTGGTCAGGGGCCCAGTATCCAAATTGACATTGTGCGTACTCCTTTTTCACCAAATGTTACCCAGGGGATAGTACAAACAATGAATAGGTACATATATTTTTTAATTTCCACCTCTGTATTTGTAATTTAATTGTACAGTTGTACTTATACACATTCGTTCAGTACCTCCAATGTTAATAGTTCTACACTGAATGTAGAATTAGATGCATTGTGGTTTGCTAAAAGCATCTGATAGTGGGCCACTTAAACCCATGAACAGGCTTAAATAGATTAATCCATCACCATTAACAAGTACACACACACACACACACACACACAGAAAGAAACACCGTACAATCACTTTGTATCATTATACTATTAAACGCCACCATTAAAGCCAATAAATTATCTAATCTGGCCTGCTGCATCCTCTCAGCCAGATTCAACCATCACAGCCTGCCAAAAAGCTGTTGTCCACATAAGACACCATTGTTTTCAAAGAGGCCTTCTGGAGGTAATTTAATTCCTTATCCTATAAACAGTTTCTAGAATAAGGAAATTAAATTCCATATCTTAGAAATTATAAATATCCAAGAGCACTGTTTTTTCTAAATGTATGCAGCTGACACAGTGTAAATGTATTATGTAAGGCTGTTTTATTCAAAGTATAAATTGGCAGTACAGTTGTTAGCTGTATAATAACAAATATCACACTTGATGAAACCTTGGAGAAGAAAGCACAATTAGTTTTGAATCCTTTTATTTCCAGCTGTGATCTCAGTTCATCCATCTCCAAATAAACCACTAGAGGGAACTCTTCATCAGTCTTTCCTTAATGAATGAGCAACTGAAATGCAGTACAGGGGAGTAAGGATTGGCGTGAAATGTGGTATTCCATAAATAAAAGTAGAATTTGAGTTGGTCCCATAACTACAGGGTGAATATCATCATAAAAATAGAAAAACAATGTGTTTTATATTCTCTACAGTCCCACTACTTTTCCTGCACTACATCAACACTTACCAACTATATGTGATATATATATATAAAAAAAGGAGATTTTCCAATCAAAGTTTCCCGTTCAAAATATGCGGCCCAAACACCACCCCGACCACGCAGGTGATGACAAACACCACCCAGAAGACGACAGCCAGCAGCTGCACGCAGAACAGCGTCTTCCTGCTCTGCTGGATGACTTCCGCCTCCCCCACCAGGCCCGGCGCGGCGCCGCACGGCCTGTCCGGGTGCATCTGCTGCACCCGCAGGCTGACGGTGGGCAGGATGATGAGGCGCGTGTCCCTGCTGTCGCCCTCCAGGGAGAGCACCACCCTCTGGGTGACCGTGGCCAGGCGGGTGGCGGCGGCCGCAGGCAGGCGGAAGGCCACGGGCGGCAGCCTGGCCAGGATGCGGGAGTTGCAGGGCAGGGAGAGGGCGTCGCCGGCCTCCAGCCGGGTGAGGTGACGGCAGAGCGGGCAGGGGATGGCCGCGGGGCCGCGGGGGCAGAGCTCGATCCTCTGCAGGCACTCGGTGCAAAACACGTGGAGACACTCCAGCATGCGCGGGCACTTGTTGTACTGGTTGTACTCCTGGTAGCAGATGGGGCACTCTGCATCCATGGGCTCCCCCGGGGTGGCGCCGGGGCCCAGTGCTGCAGCAGCTGGGTCCCCCTGCTGGGGAGCTGGGACAACCTCCCGTCTCATGGCGGGTGGGAGGGAGGGAGGGTGAGTGGATGGAGTTGGCTTGGGAGCTCAGTGATGGCAACTTGTGGATGAATCAAGCAGAAGATGGTAAAATCTGTAAAGAGAAAAACGACTTTGAGTCTGTTTCTGTTGGACTAAGAGGACTCCAGAGGCTTATGGGGCCTTTTAAAACGTGTGGATCTGCTCTCCCTGGGATGCTGCTTTGTTTCTTCTGAGTTTTATGAACAGATTCCTCAGCCCATGAGTCATAGCATTCAGCCATTAAACCACTTAGCCATCCACGTCTAACCATTGCCCCCCCCCCCCCCACTCACAATCAGTCCATGTAGTGTGTGCTGGCCTGCACTCAGAGCCTGTCCAGGAAGTTACACATTTAAAAAAACAAAGCTAAGCAACAGAAGAATTGTGACAGGAAGAAATAAGTCACTGTAATGACTTGATACTACATGTCTATGTGCACGTCCGTACTCCTGATTTTGCTGATTTTACAGTTCAGCCTGTGGAAACAGGGAAACAGCTGTATCAGTGGGTCTAATAAAACACATTTTAGAGTTACATCATGGTAAATGTAGGATCCAATGTTTTGGTAGCTTGACCTATATGAGACTAAAAGTAAAAATATCTCATTCTGGGTAATATGCTTATTAGAGAGCTTGTTAAGAGTTAGATGAGAATATCGGTACCACTCTCATGTTTGTCTGTTTAGTGTAAAGCTACAGCCAGCAGCCGCTCAGCTTAGCATAAAGACTGGAAACAGGAGGAAACAGCTTGTCTGGCTCTCTCTGAAGTAACAAAGTATATAAGTCCACCTACCAGCACCTCTAAAGCTCACTGATTATCATGTTATATCTTGTTTTCTCACCTAACTCTCTCTAAGAAAGCGAACAGAAGTATTTCCCAAAATGTCACACTACTACATACTTTCAAGGGATAAAATCCTCCAATCTGATCAGTTACACTCTCTCTTTCCCCACATTCAATGCACATATGCATGTTTGTATTAAAGCTGTGATTCATAAAACAAAGCATTACATTTGCTTTGCTGCACTGACATTTTTTTTTGTCCCTGTGTGTTGCTCACATGGGGGAACTACAAGGCAACCCACGTTAACTCATGGGGGGATTGTTGCTTAGCAGATGGGGTCTCCTTTGAATTGGTCCATGGCAACGGACAGCCTGAAACCTTTCTTTTCATAATTCAAATACACATAATCAGAAAAATATAAATTTATTTAGAATTTACAACAACAATAAACATTTTGATTTACTCCCAAATCACAATATATGTAAGCAGGTTGTGAAGGGGGCTGTCGAAGCCAGCACTGGCTGTTCTGTGTAAATACATGAGCCCTCTCTTATCTATGAAGGCCACCAGGTTCAGTGAGATTATAGAGAGAGAAACTGGCAGCGAGCCATCATTACACACTAAGAAGCAGATGAGACAGCCACTTACCCACCACACACCCCTTTGATCAGAGCACACTCAGACGCCCACCTCCGACCCAGGTACTTCCCCTCGCACAGTTCATACTTCTTTTCATGTTGGCACAGATCTCATCCTGGCAGAGGAGTCTTCCTGCCTTGTCGGTGTGCACATTAACCACTCGAGTTTCTATCTTAATGTCGTGCGGCTGCGTGTCTGAGCTCAGCTCGCTGTCAACCTCCTGTTTTCGCTCCGGCTCACCTGATTTTAGCCGTCCTCGTCTCCCCGTCTAGTCCCCCGTGAGGCATGTCTGTGGTTTGCTCAGCAGTAATTAAACCCTTGGCGACGTGAAGGTAGCCAGGACACACAAGACAGAAAATGACAGATCTTGATCCCGACAACTCTTACTCCACTCGCATATTATGTTATTATGCTTCCACACAGTCAGCATGTAGAAGTTTAAAAGGCCAACTTGTGGATTAGGGTGTAATTATTCACATTCTTGCATTTTTCTATGTTTAAAGTGAGGTTTTTGTGTTGATAGTGTAAAAAACGTTTCTTTTACAGTCTGAAAATTATCACTTGTTGTGGGTATCAGGTACAAAAAAACTAGTAAATATGCTATAGGGACAGGGCGCTCTGTGAGGTGTAACCAGGTGAATGATTGACAGAAAGATTACATCATGTAACCTGATACCTGCTGGACTCCAGTTGAATGCTTTCCTCGCAACCAGCGTGTCCTGTTCAGACATGCAAGACGCCTACTCTCCTATTTTCAAAGAAATTATTTGGTACACGATCACGGTCTGTCTAAATCTGATAACTGCTTAGCTTGAGCTCATTTTATTGTAATTTTACTCCAAAGTGTCTGGTCAAGTGAAGACTTGTGTGTCAGATTTTTTCAGCTTTCAGCACAAAATTGCTAAAACAAATAGACACAGGTTATAATGAGAATGATATGTTCCTCCATGGGTTGGGAAAGTTTAACAACCACCAGACTAAACAAAATATTCAAATCTTTTATAAATGTTTCACTTAGTCCCTGAAAAGCTAATATTTGGGAGTTTTCACAGTGATTTGCAGTTCACACACACACATCTGAATGTAAGAAAAAAAACACCTATCTCCAAATTTTTTTTCTAAAGGATTAAGCTTTCCTTATGTTGAGACAATTCTCATTCTCCTTCAGCAAAATATTTAAAAACAAATTTGATTGGTTGAACAATACATTGTCACCAAGCTGAGACCAGTGCTTTTTAAACATCTTAACAACATACTCAGTGTTTTTAGTTGCTGGTTTTTTTCACACTGGCAGAAAAGAAATCCCTTCTTTAAACAATTTGAATGTATACATGACGGGGGACAAGAAAGGCCTGTTGCCTACAGATACGACTCTCAGTGAAAGGTTAAAACATAATTAGAGATAATATTTTTATTACAGTTCTAGTACACGTAGCTTATCATTACTCAGCTATGGCCTAAAGTGATCATTCGGGCCTAAAAGTTGATGAAAAACCCATATGTGGTATATAGATCAATATTTTTTCAATGTGAAAGTGACATGTTGTGCCCATTTGTTTTGTTTTTTTTTTTTGGGGGGGGGCATCTATGAGACACACAATAAATAAAAAAATCATAGCGTGAAGGCTGTCAAATACAGTCTGTAGTGTTCTCATATTGCTTTTAATCTAAACAAGGAATTCACCACGTTTCACTGTGAAATGCCTCAACTATATATCATATTCAGTATTCATCAATAAGATGTTAAATACCATTATATAGAAACATTATAAGAATGACCAGGCAAATTTGCTGAAAAAAATCACAGATATATCTGACATTGCTTATGTAAGTTCTTTCTTAAAGGTTTCTTTGGAGCTGGAGACATTTCTTTGGGAATATTCTCCTCACTTTTTTGGATTTTTTTTTTTTTTTTTCTGTGAGTCATTCAGTTTGAAAAGTTAATAGTTGTGTTTTGTGAAATCAAACAGCCTTTACAGTAAGTTCAATGGTGGAGGCAAAAGCGGGAAGCCTTTCAAACACACACACACGTACACACAGAGAGAGAGAGAGAGAGAGAGAGAGAGAGAGAGAGAGAGAGAGAGTGAGATAGTTTGTGATTGTTGGCCAAGATAAGAGCGGAAATCACCATGCAAGGAGTTCAGGCTGAAACAACTAACAGCAGGAGGCTTGTTTGGGGATTACCATGGTGAGGGAAAGGCTGACGTCACATCACAAACACACCCTCTGCAGTATCAGTGAGGGTGAGGAGGTGAAGCACTGCTGACACACAGTCAAGTTAGACTGAGTAGGGGGAATCCTAAGAGGGGATGGCGTCACTGTGGCACCTCAAACACATTTCTACTGAACTTCAAAATACAGCTTTTTTAGATCCTTGATATGGCCTCTTAAAGAAAACACTTCCCATTATGACATGTTGTGTCTGGCATCAGCTGGCACCTACTGTAGCTGTGACTTAGTCCTGTATAATCACTCACTGTTTGACTGTGGGGATACACAAGAGGAGGTGTGTGTGTGTGTGTGTGTGTGTGTGTGTGTGCGCGCTCTCTTGTACAAGAAAAGTGAGGACCGGCCAAAAGGTCCTCACTTTTTCTGACACACCAAGTCTGAGGAATCAGACTTGGGTTTAAGGTTCAGGTGAGAATAAAGTTTCGGTTCAGGTCAGGTTAAAGGCTGGGGAATGCATGATGTCAGTGAATGTCCTCCCAAATATAGAAGTACAAACACGCGTGTGTATTTGTGTGTGTGTGTGTATTTGGGTGTGTGTGTGCGCAGACAACTTGATCCTCCAGGTTTTCATTGTATCACGTGTATTTTGGGCTCGGTGACTCACAGGGTTTGTTTATCTGTCTCACGTCTACTACGTTTCCCCTCGTCCTCCTCCTCCCACACACTTCCTCGCAGCCCGGGTTTATAAACGTGGACGCATCACACTCGCGTTCAAACCCCGATCAGCCACCAGCAGAGCAGGATGTACTCAGATCTGGAGTGCGGAGTTTGTTACCGGACCTACAACGCAGGTCGGCGGTGTCCCCTGGAGCTCCGCTGCCGGCACAGCTTCTGTAAGAGCTGCGTGCGGGCCCTCAGCCGGCCGACCCCGGGGCCCGACGGGGGGCGAGCGGAGGGTCTGATCGTGTGCCCGCTGTGCCGACACACCACGTCCACCCCCGGGGAGGAGGGGGCCGGGCTCAGGGTGGATGAGGGCGCCCTGGAGCGGCTCGCGGCCGCGGGGGCCCTCGACCGAGAGGAGGACCCGGAGGAGGAGGAGGAGGAGGAGGAGGAGGACGACGCTCCGGGCGGCGAGGGGCCGGCGCTCCCCGACGCCGCGGCCGGGGAGAGAGGCTCCTCCGCGGGCTCCGGAGGTGGGAGGCTCCGGCGGTCCTGGAGGAAAGTGTGGCGGAAGATCAGCGGGAAGAGGAGCAGAGGAAGTAAGTGGACAGCGGATCGTGGTTCAGGAGGAGTAAAATGTAACAGGGACAAAACGTTGGGGAGCTTTTAAAATGCACAGTTTCTGGATGTGGTTTGGTGGTGGTGACCACAGTAACAGCAGGCTATTCAAACAGGCTTTTTGTTATTATTCAGGGCTGTAAAGTTGTCAAGATATGCCACAGGTAGTTTAGAGATTAATGTACAAAGTTTATATATTAGTTTTATATTGTTCTTTATATTAGAATTTTATATTTCATAAAATCATCCATCATGTAAACATTTTCTTGTGGTTTCCTATCCACAAGAAGTCCTTAAATAGTCATACAAGAAGCCTTTTATGGGTAATTTTATAAAATAAGTACCCAACACTTAATAGGAAGCTTTATTTTAAAGAAAGTGGATTTTTACTAATGTGTCCTGTTTTCTTTTTAACAGCCTGTATGACCAATGATGACTTGAGGAACCTCGCCATGATGTCCTGCTACATGTTTTAAGGTGCCTACGGCTTCAGATACCCTGGATATAATGTGATATATAGCTATATTTATTTTCACCGACTCTACTGGGCAACATGGACTTGATGATGAGGACGACGATGATTGAGAAACCTTGCTGGCAAGACACATGGACGCAGTCAACCAGGACTTAATTTAGCTTCTCAGCTTTCTGATTGCTTGTTTGAACATGAACACTATGTAGCTGTTGCTCAGATGAGGAAAAAAAATGGGGAAACTTGTGAATTGCCAAAGTGGCCTATTAATGCACGCTAATGTATATGATATTTATTCTCTCCATGAATGTATTTATTTTTTATATGTGTGTTACATATCTAAGGAAAATAAATGAGTTCTGGTTTCAACTCACTTTGAAGCTTTCTGTGGCTGCACGCTGAATTTTTGGATGAGGGGTTTGGGTGAGTCAGTGTGTGGATTATAAAAAAATCAAAACAAAGCTGTGTGTGTGTGTGTGTGTGTGTGTGTGTGTGTGTGTACAAAAATACAGTAAGAATAAGACATTGCATCACATCTAGGCCTGACTAAAAGCAGACTTTACAAAGTAAAATTCCAGGAGGAGGTAAAAGTATCCTTGTCAAGACAAATACATCAGAAAAAGAGATAACTATAAAAAGGTTTCTGCTGAAACTGCTAAAAAAGGGGAAATTACCCCTGAGAGACGGCTTTAGGAAGTGAATCACTTGAGGCCAGGTGAACAGTGTTGCCTCTAATCAGACTCACAGCCAGCTGCAGAGTGTCAGCGCTCAATGACTCATTTGTTTGACACAGTAAAACACATGGATTGACAACACAGACTACAACTTATTTTAAGGTCCTTTTTTGACAATCATACAAGTCTGTAAGGAAGCTGTCCATTATGTTAGAAAGGTAAATATCACATTTTGCAGATGCAATCTTAAAATTAGAAAAGGATGGGTGATTATTTTTGATTGACAACATTACAATTACGCACGATACTCCTGCAAGTGTTTTTTTTTTGTTTGTTTTTTTTCTATGCAGACTCTTATCTGTCTTTGCGCTTGTCTGTGCACCTGTCATGCCTGTTATCATGAGTTCACATGCTGCAAGAGGTGAGTGTAAATAGGCCTGAATCTGCCAGGCCAATACTGCAGTGTGTGCAGTTTCAGTGACCTAAAGCTCATCTCTCTGAAAAAAGTCATGAGTTGCATGTTTTGGCTGATTGTGTTAGATGGAGGCTGACATATTCGTTGCCTTAAAGCTGCAGCTGAATGTTTTAACAATAACAGAAAAATACATTTTTCAGCTGGCATGTCTTTAACTTGGCACGCCAGGATTGAGCTTTGTTTTGAAAATGTAAGAAAAAAATTAGAGTTAAGGATTTTATTTTTATGAGATTTATAACAACTTATGTAAACAAATCTGGAAATGTATTTGATCTTGCGCCATAGTCATTTCAGGTTATATTTTATTGAACTGAGGGTATAAAATGAGCGCACAATATCAAAGTGATGTACTTAAGATGAGACCATACTAAAGTAACACAAAGAGAACTTTAACCTTCTATACATCTATCTATCTATCAGTATTTTTATGCTGTCATTTGAATTATTTGTATAACAAAATTGGAGAGAATAAATTGTTATTTCTTATGTCCTGATTCTTTTCCACCTTTAGCCAGTCCAATAATGACCCAAACCGACAATGGAGTGAAGCATTATGTCCTGAGACGAATGTATACTCCATACAGTCAACATCGTCTCCTGTCTACTGGTCCTCTTTCAACCGAAACTGGACTCCAAACTGGAACTAATAGTGAAACTGAGATGAGCGGGAATGATGGAGTAGCTTCATCAGTCATTAACCATCAATCAAACCCCCTACGGTTCACACAAGGTAACTTTGGTTACATTCAAAACAACCCAGATAACAGGCAGTCCAGAGCGGGAACGACTAGAGCTCAGAGTGGAGTGAGTCCAGCAAGCCGATCTCAGCATGGAGGACAAAGCCTTGAGAGAAGAGAATCCAGAGTGAATTACAACCCCAGTGGAAATTCTTATAAATCATATCCACTGATCATTAGAAAGTCATCTCACAAAGAATCCGCCAGTCCCTTTCATCAGAGCTCTAGTGCTTCACAAGTTTGGGACCCCAGAGATGTTCAGAAATCCTACAACGAAGAAAAAGTTACTAGAAATGACTCTCCAAAGGTGGCAGCAGATAAAACAGTTTGGCAACCCTCTTCTCTTTCTTCATCCCAGACTGGTAGATATTGGAGTACTTCACTGCCAAGAGGGCATTACAGTGGCAATAAAGAGACAAATGAGCTTGCTGCGGTCGGGGCGCGGAGTACATCTAGTGGGATACATTCAAGCACATTTCTCGGCTTTGCAAGTCAAACTGCCCCTCATGCACCATCAATCAGCAATAGCTTAGACGCCTCTGTTATTAAAAGCAATGCAAGCCCAGAAAAACTGACACCATCCATCACCCATTTCTCCCAGGGGTTGCACTCGGTGAGCAGCAGTGAGACACCAAGATACAAAAAGGGCCAGTCGTATCTGTTCAAGGACCCCCAGACCTCTTCTGGTCGACATGAGACAGCTAAGACAGTCACTGGTGATGGACTCGGCATTTTTTCCACAACACAACATAAGCAAATGCCCTCTGATGCACAAGTTTACAGCAGTTTTCCTTTAAAATTGAAACAATTACAACAATCGCAGAGAAAAGACCCTCAAATATCTGTACATCCTGCTCAAGGGACAGACAACACCATTAAAAGTTTTGCACCTATACCCAATGCACATTTCCAGGGTAACTATGCCACTGGCAGAGAGAATTCTGTAGTAAGTAGCCTGGTTAATACAACCACAGGAGGATCAATGCATGCTTACAAACCTGGACAAAGCACAAAAAGCATGTTTGGCTTCAGAGGATTTGAAAATCCTACGTGGAAAGCTGTGACGGACCCATCAATTCTCTCCTCCAGTGGCTCGAATGAAAGGCCGGCCTCTCGACAATACGGCTTTGACAAGGGAAAGTTTAAAATCGCAAAAATACACCCATCTTTGTCACCAAAATATAGCTTTAACCAGAGAAAAGCATCTACTACACCAGAAAAACTTGAGAGGACACCCACAGTTTATTCTCCACCTTCTACTGGCACTTTAGATGTCGTTCAAACCATGACGACTACAAGGCCATTCACATCAGGACTTAAGGATGCCTGGCCTCCGCTGCCTGAAAGTGATGCCGGTATGGACAGCGACTCAGATCACGGGCAGTTCCAAATTCACAGGACAATATATGGTCTCAAAGGATTTAGCACCCGACCACTCGAGGGAGCCAAAGCTTTAGTTAGTGAACCAGACAAGTCTTCCAGAGTCCAGCAAGGTTTTAAACTTAGCAGCTGGCAACCGAAAAGCAGCAGGATTTACAGGTGGTACAATAAAACAGGTGAAACAGAGCCAGGTAGCAGTCATGCATCCACAATGAGTCAAAATGAGCGAAGCAGTGAAGACCTTAAGCCCCTTTTTAAGACATCCAGAAGCACTGAATCAGACACCACATTTACGCCCAACAGATTCAAAAAGAGCCGCAAAATCTATCCTTCTCTGGGATTTCGCCCTGTTCAAAATACATATAGAAATGCTAATAACAAAACACACTGGAAGTACAAAGAACTAAATCCAGCTACAGCATCTGCAAATTACATAAACTCAGCTTATTTTAGATCAGAAGGGAACCCCACAGTTAAATCCAGCCCAAAATCTGACCCCAACAAAACCAAACCTGTTGCAATGAGGGCGAGCCTGCTCGACACTTCCACCAGAAGCACGGTGAGAGGCAAACGTGTGAGAGGAGAAAACAGAAGGCTCAATGAATCTACTTCTCTGACTAATGATGGCGGAAACGTAGCCATAGTCAGACTGCCCAAGCTGCCAGGCAGAGCCAAAGCCGTCACGTACGCTGATATTCTCGGAAGTGCTTCGTTCAGCGGTGTCAAAGCTACAGCCCAGACACCAACCACACCGGCTGATAAGGATTATTTTCAAAACACTACAGATACGAACAAGCAAAAAGAAGCGGCGGCTAATCGGACCTTAAACCCTGAGGATGCTGTGCACAGTAGAGACAACACGAGCACAGGTCCAGAAGAACATGCTGAAGATGAGGGAGAAGACTTCAGTAGTGAAGACGTTGACATGAAAACATTAGATTTGTTCCTGGATGATGAAGGAAGTGGGAGTGGGGGTTTAAACATGTCTCGTGTTCTTTCAGCTGATACCACAAAGACACAGAGATTTAGTGAAGATTTGTTAGATCTAGATTATCTACGAATATCAACTGGGAACATCTCCTTCAAGTCAATGAAACTGTCCCATACCGAGAAATAAGAGAAACGTGTCGAATTGTTATGTGGTTGAAATAATTGCAATAAAGGTTGGGAAAGCACCTGTGAGTTTGTTCTTGGTTAAACAAAGGCTGTTGAGAATTCCTAAGCAAAATGACTAAATTAATGCATCTATTTTTGTGTAAGAAAAAGTAGATGAATCAATTATTTGATCGGCAGAAAATTAAGCGGCAACTATTTTGGTAACATCACTTTTAAAACCAAAATTTCATACTTGTACGTGTCTGAGTTTTAATGTGAGGATGTTTTGCTTTTCTTTATCTTATATGATGGTAAACTGAATATATTTGGGTTTTGAACAGTTTGTTGGACAAAACAAGACATCTAATCACCTTGGACTCTGGAAAACTACCATGGATTTTTTTTTTTTTACATTGTTTTACAGACAAATCTTTCTGGTTTTCCCATTGTTTCATACATTGTGGTAAAAAAAACACTCATCTGGCATGACAGGCAGATTACAAGAAATGCTGGAAAAAAAATCAAAATACTATGTACTGTAAATCATGTCTGGTAACAGCAATTTTACTAAATGACATTATATTTTCACATTTTCCTCCAACTCTGACCTCAAGTCTCCTCCTCCCCAGGAGAAACCGAAACCTTATGAGTGGAAAATCGATAGAGGTCAAACATGGATTTCTGAGCATAACTTTTGCCTCAGTTGGCAAATTATTTGCATAATGTAATGTCAAGTATGAAGAGAGAAAACGAACGAAGGTCGTACTTGTGGCTTTTTATAAAGTGATTGTATTCCCTTTCCTTGTGTCCTCATTTTCCAGGCAGGCAGTGGCTATTCAGCGTGCTGACACAGATTTTCCAGCTCCTCTTTTGAGCTTACAAGGAGGGTTTCAGCATGCTGGTCTCTGTGTTAACACACTATGAGATGGAAAAACCTGATCTACCACTTTGTGAGAAGGTCTTTTTCTGACTTTGCCAAACCATTAATAAGTATACAAAGAGTAATTGAAGAAAACAAGTCATTGTGTGGTTTGTTTCTATTGATTTAAGCCATAAAGTAAACACAGACTGTAATGGAACTGGTTTGTTAGTTGCAATCACAAGAATTATGTTGCTATAATCTTATCTGTATTGTGAGTGGCAGCTGAACTGGCTATGGATTATGCCTTTAGTGACCTGATCTGCATTGACAGCAAGAGCAGATGTTCCACTAGATGGCGTTACTCATCCATTTTATCACCCTACGTGTGACCCAAAATACTGGACGTAGTTCTCCGGCTGTGGTGTCCTGTTGGGCTGTGAAGAAAAAAGAATTTACAAAACAAGAAGATAAGATAAATTGCAGGATTATTGTTATGGAGTTTTGTTTTCCTAAGCTTAAAAAGAGCAACCAATTAAGAGCAAAATTTATGTTTTTGCTTCCACCCTCTTATCAATCAGCCAACCAAGCATTGTGTTTCAGGGGCATTGGGTCCACGCTAAACCCACATCACAGCTCCTAACAGGTCCATTCACACCACCTGACCCCTCACTCTTTCCCAGTCCGCCAACTCCACCTAAATACCAGTGCCACGCTTGTCCTCAATCTACAAGCTCAAAGGGGCCCCACAGCGAGGAGAGGGTGGGAAGGTTTGAGGGATCTGCCAGTCAAAGTTAAACACATTGTACATTGGATTAACTGCCCCCCAACACACACACACCCACCCACACCCCCACCACCACCATACCAATACTCGTGGAAAGTGCAACCGTCCCCTTTCCCATAGAGCTGAGAGGTATTTAGGTGATATGATGTTTTGAAGTTCCCGCATGCTGGCATGTCAAGGCGTTGGCCTGCCGGCTCCTTCAAAGTTCCCCTCTTTCTGTGCTGTGCCTATTGTGTAGCTGAGTGTTTGAGCGTCTGGTTCACGCACTCCCTTCTTTTCCAAGTGTGTGTACTTGCCTATAATATTCCCTGTGTGTGTGTGTGTGTGTGTGTGTGTGTGTGTTTATCACAGACAGTGTGGTGTTCTCTCGCAAAGCCGTCCCTCCCCCCTCTCCTACTGTGAGGGGAATTCTGTACCATGTGTCTGCGGTTTTCAGGGAGCTTTCAAGGAAAATAAAGCACAGAGGCCTCACAGTCCCCCCCCCACTCCACCACTCCCCCAAAACGCCCTCCTCACCTTCCTCCCCTTCTCGCTTTCCCTCACTCAATCACTCACTCCATGTGGCACTTTTTTTTTTTTTACGGTTTAAACCTTTTTTCTCAGCAGCTACGAAGTGACAGAGCTGATTTCATATGCAGCCTGTAATTGAGACAAATCCATAATCATGGCAAACATTCTCTTAGGCGAGGCGAGAGAGAGGGAGAGAGAGTGAGCATTAGCTGGTGGGGAGGAAAGGAAGGGGAGGGAGGGAAAGACAGAGAAAGGCTTTTTGTTTGGCTAAGTACACTATGTGAAAGAGGGGGCGGTGAGGAAAAGAGAGCTGGAAATACATTAGAAAATGGTTGCATCTGCTGTGGCATTTGTGGCTCAAATTACCTCACATGGCATGCAGTGGATGGGCCCAACCATGGGATCCACTTGGTCTGACCGTGACTGTGTGCGTACACGTCTGCAGTGTTTAACTTTGCCCCAAAACCTATATGGAAGGACTGAGGAGGGGGAATACGGAGGGAAAGTTGGGAGGATTAGCAGAGGCAGCTTGTAGTGTACCGACTGTAATCCAGGGCTTTATTGGCTCAGTCAACATACACTAGGTTTACCTAAGTTAAAGC
This sequence comes from Lateolabrax maculatus, assembly GCA_031216445.1. Classification (NCBI taxonomy): domain Eukaryota; kingdom Metazoa; phylum Chordata; class Actinopteri; order Acropomatiformes; family Lateolabracidae; genus Lateolabrax; species Lateolabrax maculatus. Next base: position 8,411,854 of record CM062207.1, read on the forward strand.
ACCTGTAGCATTACTTATGTAGTTTATTATGGCAACTTGCCTGGGGAAAATGGTGGGGAAAAAACACAAAATCTGGCCCTACACGTATCTAAATCACTGTAACTACACTTTCTGTATCTTAACTCACACCCAACCTGTACTATATACTTGACTGAGTGTGAATGATGGGAAGGAAGCAATTTAGGAGCATGGAATAGCGCCTACATTAACATTCCCGCATCTGCTATGGGAGCAAAAGCTATTTCCGTGTCCTACATCCAGCGGGCTTCCTGTGGTCTGCGCTGTGGAGGAAGTCATTAAGACGGGAAGACTTCCTGTATTGTTATCAACACGTAGCAGTACGGACTGTACGACTGTACGTGCTCCGTAAGGCCGGGGTCCAATGATCCAATGAACACCACAAATAGCACTCTCAGCCCATCAGAGACCAAGACATACATACATCTGACGGGATATTTACACACCACTCTTTTATACCAGTTCTTTGAGACATGTTTTCCCTGGGCTTAGCAGTCGCAAAAAGGATCTCCCTTTAAAATAAAATACACCTTGACTAACACAAGTGTTGTCTTGTGTCGTCTATATAATCTTAACTATATGTTCAATAACTCTGTCTCATGTATTGTCGGAGTACTTGAACAGAAACATAATGTAATCCAGTATAGTATTTCTGCAGTCAACATCACCTTTGTGCATCTTTAATGCGGTCTGTGGTTTCCTACATTTTTGGCTTGTGGGCGCTTAAAATAAAGCAATGACTACTTGCGACGCCTCATCATCACAAAGCCACAAAATGCCTTAAGATATAAATCTTAAAAAATTGCACGCTATTTACTGAAGTTCAAAGCACATGCTCTTAGTAGCAGTTCTGGAGCTTTGCATCATATCACATGATTTTCATCAGCAGATGGACTTTTGCCATGTTATCATAGAGTTGTGGACATTCAAATGTCCATTTTTTTCTGGCCACTAAATCGACCTTGTGGTTTTTGCATTGGATTAATTCACGAGAGGCCGTGCAAGTATTCCTGTGTCCACCCTGCGGTGTGTAAACAAGTGAGGTTATTGAGTCTGTTTCTGCTGCAGTGTGCCAATAGGTGCATGTAGGTGTGTTTACACTGAGCAAGGATATGAAGCTACAGTATCACACACATCTCACGCTGAGGAGATGATACACCCGCCCGCTCAGACACAACAGGTCCACCTGTTGGCCTCTGTCCAGCGCACCTCCCTGCGATTGAACTCGGTGTCCCCTTGCCTTGGCTCCTTTCCAGCGTCCCTCCTCCTCCCTCTTTCACTCCCTTGTCTTGACCGGAGATGTTGCCACCACAGCCGAAGCAGGCATTGTCGCTTGCCTGTCGCCACGACAACCGGATGGCAGCTGCGCCCATTCACCCGCCTCTGCTCCTCCATTCTCTCCTTATCCAAGAGCAGCGCTGATACAGCTTTTACATTTCCGTCTCGCTCTTGTTTGTCCACACAGCCATCACCGGGAATGAGAATGTGGGTCCGATTTGAGTTTATCTGACTTCTCACATCAGTCAAACACTCAAAGCTGAGTCTCAACTGTAACTGTGGGAGATCTTTAAAAGGTGCATCATGAGGGGAGACAAGTTGACGTTTTCATGATCGGTTCATGTATTCATAAAACCCTGGCTTCCTTGAGGAAAAAGTACCATGAGGAACATTCTCGTAATTAATGGTAAAGGTCAGCCACTGAATCAGGAGCTCTGCTTGCACAAGCTGCGAGTACATTGTGTGAAAAGGGAAATGTCTGTGCTGAAACAAATACGAAATAGGGCTTGAAATCCCCTTGGAACTCACTTTGTTTAAGGTGTAGGTGAACAAAAGTTGAAGGAACAAGAGCCATAAAGAGTGTATTTCAGTAAACCTTCAGGCGTTGTTCCTCTGCTTTCATACAGGTCCTGCCAAGCTTTTTATTCTCCACACTACCCTTATTTTTATTCAATGAGGGAGGTGAGAGAGTCTGCAGGTGTACACCTGATCTGTGTGTGTGTGTGTTCTCGTTTCTATTAATTCCTACGGAGCCTCAGTCAGGGTCGAGTTACTTGGCCATCTGTGGACGAGGATGACACAAGATCCCATGCATCCCAGCACAGATTTATCAAGCCTAAAAAACCTTATTTAATTAAACAGAGTGTTGAGTGAGAGCGCCATATCGAATAAGACAGAGAGGGAGGTCTTTGAGCTCACCCAGCAAACACCACGTTGGTCAAATTACCAGTAAGTCGAGTGATTAACTCCGCTGGCAACCCGCCAACTTTGAGTGCAAATGATCTTATCAATGGGAGTGGTGAATGTGACTAACGCAGCTAAAAAGCCTTTGCAAATAACAATCAGGCCTGTTTTCTTTACCACATAACGGTGTGACATCTGCGCCGTGGTCGCAGCCTCTACGAGCGACCGTGTGTGAGTCAAAGACGAGCGAGTGTGTGAGGGGCATGAGGGGGCCTGCGTCTGTGGCATTTCACGCAGATGTTCACACTTGCCTCAGCCTGTAAATTGTAGCGTTTTTCGCTTTTCCTCTGCCTCTCTCCCCCCCCCCCGTCAGATCAGTAGCTCTGTTGTTTTTCTGTCTTAAGCCTGTCACGTTTTAACAATCATTCCCATTACATCACTCAAGAGGAAACTTAGCAGCCAGTCACAGGAACAAAAGAAACCACAAGTCCTTTTGTTGTTTGACTTTTTTTTTTTTTCCTTTTAGTCAGATTTTTTTTTTTTTCTCAAGCAACAGAAGTAAAACTGTCTACATCAATGGCAAGTCTCACAATATTCCCATTCAGTACCATCCCTCATGGGAACAGGAGGAAGAGATAAAACAATTTAGAACAGCAGCACCACTTTCCTGCACATTTTATGAACATCACTAAACTCGCTAACAACGTAATGAATGAAATCATTTAGCCACTTAAACTCTTGAACCCCGTACGTCTGAGATTTCCCAAAGGAACTTTATTCATCATGTGGCTGCGACCATCACGCACTTTGTCACGGGCAGTCGAAGGAAAGACTTCCCAGTCTGCAAGGCAGTTTGACAAAGTGAAAAAAAAAAAAAAACGATCATTAAAAAGTTCTTGAGGTGCTCAGAGCTCAAACAGGGATTTAAATGGCAGGATGATAATGTCTGCTTGTCGGGAAGTCTGTTTGTGCGCTTGCTTTTCTAAACTAAGTACCTTCAAGCATTTGTGTTTTGCGGAAAACTGCTGAGTTTAAATACGAGAACATCTCCAAAAGACATTAGAAACATTTCAACTAAGCATCATGTGTTTGCCTGCAAGTCTGCATGAAAGCATGGATTTATGTGCGGAATCTGGTTTGAAGTCCAATTGTTTTTTTCCACTTCTGCATTAGTAACCGCTATTAAAGGCAATTCCAACCACAGATCCCAATCTGCGCATAATAAAGCTGCATTGTTAAGCTGTAGGCCCCGACGGTCACGTGACCAGAATGAGAAAGTTCATGAACTTCCTTAGGCAGGCAGACAAACACATGAGTACAATTTGGAGCTACATAGTTGCACATGTATTTATACATTAGGTTTTTGTTGTTGTTTTCCTTTCCGTCGTGGCCTTATCTCTCTCCTCATGCATTTCTTTTTAATCCTCTGGTCAAAGTCGTAGGCAAACTCAAGGTTAAAGCGTACGCAAGTCTTCACAATGACCTTTATCTCCGTAAGCAGACTGCGAGGCGGGATATGTCACAGTTCCCCCCCCACCCCCACCCCCCGCTGCAAAATAAAACAACGGGGGAACATAAAAGGTTACATTTTTAAAACAAAACAAAGCAATACGTCCAGACTTGAGAGCTGAAGGTTGCTTCTTGAGGTGCTGTCGGAGCTTAGTCTTTTTTTGTTGTTGGTGTTGTGTTTTGGCACTGACGGCCCTGCGACACTTAAGTCCTCCATTTCCGGGCAAAGAGAAACAGTCCAAAACTCCTCCGACTGGGGCCGTGGCTGTCAGTCAAGTCATCTGATAGTTCATCGCCACACCGGACGAACACAAACAAGTTGTTTCATGAGAACTGTACAGCCAAAAGAGACAAAAATAGACACAAAAATAGACTTGATATATTCTGCAAGGACAGCTCTATTAGTGCTAGCTGCTAAGACGGGGCAGAGAGACAGACAGACAAAAGGGACAGACAGGCACTTAAGTGCTGATGCATAGCGGAGATTAAAGTAAGAGCCAAGCCAAAGACAGAAAGGAGGGAGGGAAGGAGATAGAAAGGAGGAGTCTTAAAGAAGGATTTAGGGTCAAAGCACTTTCAATTCAACCAGTTTCAAACATTTTAAAGTGTAAAATCGCCCTCGTTAAAACATTTGGTACCTCGATGTGTAAAATAACCGAACACAAATGAGCGGTTTCAGTCTATTTCATACTGACAGAAACGGAAATAAGAACTGACCCCCTTTCCGACGCTAAAAGCAGTGTGCTGAGCCCTACAAAGGTAGCATTAACATGGCTATTGATAGGGTCTCTATCCTCAGCTGTACGTACCGTATGTCATTTAGCATCCTGAGACGAGGGGATTAATAGGGACATAAGTGTCAGGAGCTAATAGTACTAATGGGATTGCTTGGCTCTATATCAGGGGTCTTACCCTGAGCTGTAGTCAGCAGGACGGTGAATTTACGTCCTGGCACGGTGCTATCTTAATCTGACCTAACTGGCTTGAGTTAACCAGAGAACTACTGGATCCCCCGCTACAAGTGCCCTTCGTTTCAAGCCTGTGTGTTTAATACTTTCGGTGTATGGCTCTGTTGAAAAGTCAGGAGGAAGAGGAAAAAGAAGCTTGGCGGAATAAAAGCGGCGCAGGTTGTAACGAGGAGGAGGCCAACAGCAGCGACGCAAAGACTTCTCACAGTAGACAGGAAGGACAGCCGATCGCTAGTACCGTTATCATTATTTATGTCAGCGAAAAAGCCGCGTTCATGTCATATCGGATTTATTGTGATGACCAGTTTCCAGCGTGGCGCTCAGTGACACAGAAGTGTGTTTAACCCAAATAGATATGGAGGCCTCGCGTCAGCCAAAGTCTGTCAGTCAATGTAAATAAACCCACATTTTATGGGTATAATGGTTATATTGGCCGTGCAAAGTATTTTTAACCCTCACACGACCAACTCTGTAATCATAAAACTGCAAGTTGTAAGCGCCGGAATAACTCTGATTATCACCACTCATCCCATATGACATGGATGCAGCAAAAGCTCACACCAGTGCTACGCACTTTATCTATATCTTCTGCTGCGTTTCTTTTTTATAACTACATCAAATCAAGCACAACAATAAAAACAAAAGAAAAACAAAGCTTCAGTTAGGCATGGCTAAATTGAAGTTCTTTGTAAAATGGCTACAATCTGAAAATGAGGCACTTTTTGAGCTGATATATAATTCTATTTATTTTCTTTTTCATACACTAAACAGTGAGCCACCATTATACTCTTAATGATTAGAGTTTCTCTCTTGGAAAAAACAATCTCCTTTTTTTTTTGTACCCTTCTTTGATTGGCTTTCACTCAAGGAATGAGAGCAGCAAATGGCTTTTCAAGAGTGTCATTTGGCACACATCCCCGTTGGTTTCCACAACCAACAAGATGAAAGCGAGGAGAGAAAAAAACGAGTTTTCCATCAGTCTCTTTCAAAGTGCTTCAAGGGGCGTGTCCGATCCAGCTGCTCTCTCGATGCGATTGGTTGTCACAAAAGGAACAGGCGGAGCTTTGAAGCTCACTGAGTGGTACCAGATTGTTTCCCCAAGGACGACGCACTGACATCAGCACTCTGGAAGAAACACACAGAGAAAGAGGAAATGGTTTGGTTAAATGCGGAATAAACAATAACCCAGATATGAATAAGAAATAAATATTTTGACATGTATATACAGTGTCTCTTGCTTATCAGGATAATTATAATATTTAATGTAAGATATCATTGTCTGCTTATCGGCCCGGGAACACAGTGACCCTAACAGGAACAACAGGAGTACACAACACAGTCAAATAAACTGAAAAAAAGACAGATTCAGACAGGAAGAAAGTGATAAAGGGAACAGAGAAGAAGAAGAAAGTGAGGACACCTATTGCTGCAGGCGCAGAGTCACGTGTGTGTGTGCCAGCAACGAGGGAAAACAGAGATCCAGAAATCATGTCAGGTCTTTCTGGCAATTTCTGCTCTTCACGTCACATTGGACATGCAAGTACACAGGTGTGTATCGTCAGGAAAATGTCACTACTGTAATAATTCAAAAGGTCGAGTCTCGCCAGCAGATATGAGGGTTTCCTGGCCTTGTTTGCACAGTTGGTTGGATCAGCGGGAATGCAGACTTAATGATAATTCTGCTCCAGAGCAGAGAGAGCAGACGATTCACATGGCGTCAAGAATACATTTGCTTGTTTTAAGGCCTTTATACACTGTGTGAATTTGGGCTGATCCAGGCAAAAGTTGACAACTGTGAGAGAAACCTGGTGAAGTCTTTGGCTCTGTGAGACATGTCCACCCACAGCTGATTTAAGGGGTCAGCATGCACGCTTGTTGGATCGCTGAACGGCATCTGAAACCCCTCTCGCCCCAAACCTTTCAAACACCAGAACTGGGAAGCCTGCATCGACAATTTTAACCAGTCTTTAAGGCCAGTATAAACTGTGTTGTCGTGGTTCTAGATTCCTTTGTGAGATCTACCGATGAAACTACAACATAAAACTTCCCCGATACTGACCTGGGAACAAAAATGAGTGCTGGGAGCCAATACTTGCTTGATTTATGCCACATAGTGTGTCATAGCTGAGGAAAAAAAACACACTAGCATGTTTATTTTTGTCTTCGATGATCTAGTTTGACTTTTACAACATGTAATGTGACGTTAACCCACAGGAGCAAGGTGCGCTCTTCCATGGACTTTGTGACGTAGTGTGTATGGCCCTTTAAACCGATAACAGTCTTATTCTACAATTCAGATTAGGGCATGTTCAGTTCTGCATACAGTATTATTGCTTTGTCACGCGTGTATGTTTCAATGTTTTAATGAAAGAGTGAGTGAAAAATGCAAAAGAGTGGCTTCTAGACTTCTAGATCATGACATAAAGAGAGGTCGATGCCCTTTAAACTGGGTTACTTTCTGTCAGATGTGATGACTCACACCAAAGGCACTCAAGCTGCCTTCAGCCAAAATAACAAATGCACAAAGCTAGTAAAGAGAACAGGCCGAGAGAGAGTTCCCTGTGTCCCTTTCCCGAAAATTTCCCAGCAGCGCTTGACTCTCTAATTGCACGAGGGTACTCTATATTTACGCCCCTCCCTCTCTCTCTAGTTCGTCTTCTTCCTGGTGCAATGAGCTATATTTAGTCCCCCTCAGCACAGACGGTGCCCGCCAGCCGGCCAAGCCATGACGGCCTAAAGCAGAGCAGAGCGGAGCGGAGCGGAGCAGCTTCCTCATTCGGGCAGCCAGCTCGAAAAACAGCAACACAAACAATCAAGCCAGCCAACCAAGGGGACCAGAGGAGACAGGCTGGACACGCACTGGTGCACTGCCATGGACACACACATGCAAACTCATGAAACATGAAACCACACACACAGAAGGGACACAGAGGAAGATACTATAATTATGTGGATCACATTCACTTAATGATGACCTTTCCCCAAACACAGACATGGGAAATTATACACAGAAACGCAATAAACAACTCTCCAGTGCCTCATCCTAATGCACAGACTCTTATGTGCAACTACACAGGAAATGTTTCCACTCTAATCAAATATCGCCTTCTTGTTTTCCCTGAACTTCCCCTTCCATCAGTCTGATCCTCCCTTGGCAGTTTGTCCATTGATCTCACTCATTTCCTTGCATCGTTTCTCCATCTGTGGGCAAATCGATGTAATAATGACCGCGGTAGCGATTGTGTGAGTGTGTGTGTGCTTCTCTTCCCCTTTCTCTCCCAGACAGTTTAAATCAAGAAGTTAGACGAGGCTATCTGCCTCCGCAGTCCGTGTCTAGCCAATAACTGTTCTCCAGCCGCCTGTGTGTGTGTGTGTGTGTGTGTGTGTGTGTGTGTGTGTAATTAGGAGAGTCTGGGTCTATGTGATGTCTCAATCGAGGGCTGCCTAAAATTGAAAGCCACCCTGTTCTCTCGTCGTAAATCGAGCGTGTCGGTCTGTCATTTTAATGCCGCACCGGCTCCCACAAGACACAGAGCTGGTCTAAGCAACATGATGTGAGTCACCGAGTCCACTGGTCACTCAGTCAGTTTCGGTTAAATCATGCTTTATTATAAAAGAAAGTGGGCAGACCTACACTAGTGGTATTCGACAACATCATATGGTCACAGTAAATGAAAACAGAAGCTGGAGGAAGACAAAACAGCAGTCTACTCGACCAACCTACAGATTTCACATGGGGAAAAGATGAATGAGAATCACTGGAAATCCCCATGGTTATTTATCTCTATATCTCATCTTTTTACAAGCATCCCACAACCGCCCCACGGCAGAAAATCTGCTACTCCTTGGATACGTCAATCTGTGCTTTGCACCATGGCAAAATAAATCGGTGTTTTGAGAGATTTCTCTTCAACTGCAGGACTCGTGAGAGCAAGCATCCTGCAGAGATGTCTTTGTGCAAGATACCAAATTCCTTCCAGCTCCAAGGGCGCAGCTCTGCAGCTAACACCTGACCTTTGACCTACACGACAAGGGAAGCAAACAACCCTCCCCTGGAAATCATTAAGGCATTACATTATTATAACGATGTAAAAATCCCAACTGTTTTTCCACAATGGCAGCAATTTCTAGTGCCAGCGACTTTAGCTCTTGCAATCCTCTAGGACTGTTATTATACTTGATTCCATTAAATCATCTATCTTGCGAGCAGGCAAGCGGGTAAGAGGTACAACTGCGCAACATGAGCTGGGATTCAGCATCAAGACAGCTGCAGATACATGGAATGGACACTGGTAAACTGAAGCAGCAGGATAGCTCCTGTGTCACCGCATTTAATTTCTCCCAATGACGCCAGAAAGTCTGTCAGTTATGAAGATATAAAGTTCGCACTGTGACCACACAGCATGTATGCGATTTCACAGTACTTATTTGTTAGTCATAAATCTGGCACGTCTGCGTATGACAAGTCACAATGGGTTGCAATGACTCAGTTTCACAGTGAAACAAAAGTATCAAAACATCCATAGTAACTTGTAAAACGACCAATGCAGCCTGATCCACTTCCCTGAGGTCCATGAGGAACACTCATCATGCTCCAAAGAGTCTCATTTTCACTAAAAATCCTCATGCATGAGCCTGTACAGGTTGTGACCACGCGTGTTCTTTAGTTTTGTACAGGAATCAGCGCCAACTTCCCCTTCTTCAATTGGTCGACCAGCTCAAAACAAAGTCCCTACTTGGTCAGTGGAAGATCAGAAGGGCCTCTAGCCTAAGCAAGTTAACGCACTTCATCATAAGCCTAAGTGGGTCGACTAGTTGATTAATAATACAGAAAATTAATAAGCAACTATTTTTATAATGGAATAATAGTTTTAGTCATTTTTTAAAGAAAAAATGCAAAACATTTGCTGGTTCCAGAGGATTTCCTGCCTTTCTGTGTTTTATATCATAGTAAACTGAATATATATTTTGGTTTTGGACTGTTGGCCAGAGCAAAAAATACGCTAGAGGAGGTCACCTTGGGCTGTGGAAAAAAATAATAACAGGCATTTTCCACTATTAATGGGGAAAATACTCAGCAGATGAATCCATCATGAAAATTGAGTTATTTATAGCTAAGAAACCTTTGAAGTCACCATTGAAGTCTAAAAGGAATGAGTATTACATACTCGGATGAGGGACTTTAGGTGGAGTACAAGCATTTACTCCTTTTGACTGTCAAAGATCAGTAACAGTAACAATCAGTGGCGAGCTTTTATGTTTTTTCTTTTTTCAACTTCTACCTCAATTCAACCTATATTTAACTGGATTGGTGAATTAAAAAAAAAAAAAATTCTACATTTGCTGCCTTAAACAGGCACCGAGCAGACACCACTCTTTCCAGGGAAAAGTCTTCTGGGACACGAGAAGCCTTTTATGTTCACAGAAACACCAGCAGCAGTTTGTTTGGAATAAACACAAGAGGAGCATGGATCATCGGCAAGGCGTTGCAGTACTATCCACCTTGCTTGACTGACGCGATTTCTGGGAAGTGCAGGACATGAACCTGTCTTTTAAAGAAATTAAGCCGATAACTAGACAAATATCATAATACCACCAATGAATCATCCAACTGTAAGCTTTTTATTTTTATAAGCACCCCATTATGAGAACAGTGGACTCAGCACATTTCTTCTTTATGTCTAGCTGTATATTTCCATACATTACAGTATGCAGCTGGCAGTGGGGAGCAGGTTGCGTGGCGTTGAAAGACAAGAGGTTTGTTTTCCTTTTAGCACTTTCACACACACATTCTATACCGCCTTTAATTTTGCTGCTGTCAATCACACTTGCCGCAGCTACAACGGCTACGTAACAAGGTATTATCCAAGTGTGTGGGTGTGTAATGTATATGTACATACGACAATGTGTGCGGGGGTGTACGGTTGAATGGGTCGCATGGGAACAAAACACAGTTGGACTGAGGATACACACATATGCGAACACACATCAGAGACCATGAGAAGGTGTTAAGAAGTGAGAGATTAAGAAAGGCCAAAAGCAGTCTTTACATGACATATTAAAAGCTTTAACTCATTAAATGTTGTAATTTCTGTCTGTGTTTTCTCAGATTTTTGGACACGATTGTATAATGGTTCAAGTGTACGAAAGACAAGAGGCTGCAGGGTAGTTTGATTATGCAGCGACACAGTGGGAGAGACTGAGTGGGTGTGTTACGGCACACAGAGGAGCTGGAATGTGTGGGGACAGGAAGAGACAGACAGAGACAGAGCAGCAGTGCTGAGTGGGGGAAAAAAGGGGGGAAATGCACAGTTGTGGGAGAAACACATTCGCTGCCCATGTGCAGCTTCACATTCGAGTATTTTTAGATCATCCTTGAACAAAATCTAAAAAAAACAAAACTAAAAAAAAAAAAAAAAAGTCCAGTTTGCATTCGTTATCCTGTCAGAGCAGTGGGCAAGCATGTGGGCCTTTTCGTACTTGACTGTCAACAGGTTGAAAACAGCGGAGGACTTGGACTTTTGCCATTTTGAAAACATATGAAGAGAAGCTGGGAGCGCTGCTGGAGAGGTAGCTGAGCCCTACATTGGACCCTGTGTGTGTGCACCTGGAAGCGAACATGTTCCAAGTCTTTCAGTGGGAGGTTTATAAATTCAAACCTCCATGCCTGTCTGCAGGTATGACTACAACACGATGCAAACAATGTGTTGTCGTTGAATTTATCAGGCAAAAAATGCCAAATATTCTCTGGTTCCAGCTTCACCAATGTGAGGATTTGCTGCTTTTGTCTGTTTATATAATTGTAAATTGAATATCTTTGGGTTTCGGACTGTTGATCAGACAAAAACAATGCTTTTATTTCTCAATTTTCTGACATTTAAGAGACTTAATGAATTCAAATTTAAAAATCTTTAAATTAATTGATAATGAAAATAATCAGCCCTACTTTTCACTGCATGTCCATATAGTGGGTTTAGCTCACAATAGTGTCAGTTAAAACATCAGGTTTATAGGAACAACAAAAAATTACTGTGTTGTTGGCCTCTAGTTGTAGTCTAGTTCTGCAAACAGCTCATGCTACGAACATTTGTGTTTTGTAGGTAAATGATTCAACTGTAGGTCCAAAAGTCAAATATGCCCGTCAAGGGAGAAAATATATATATTTCAAAAAAACTGGATTTGTATAAAAGTGGAACCCTGTTTGAGCAGAAACTTCCTTTAGTGGTTGTAAATATAGCATTTAAAATGTGTGGCTGGCTACTGTTCTGAAATCTGACATGGGACGTCCTGTCCCTGGACTGGACACGCAGAGCTAAAGCCAACAGGACTAAAGGGTTTTGAGGAATGTTATCTCATTCACTCTCTCTCTCTCCCTCTCTCTGTCTCTCTCACACACACTTTCATTGTTTGCTGACTCAGACCACCAATTTCTCTCTGTCTCTCTGTGTCGAGTTGCTCCACCAGTTCAGCCAGTGTGGCCATCCTGAACAATAACACACACACACACACACACACACACACGCGGAGGCGGCGTCTTGAGTGAAGTGATAGATAGAGTGATAGTATAAGCAGGTGTGGTCATCAGTTCTTAGCAGTGCTTTTCCCAGAATGCCAGCGGCCAGCTCGCTCCAGCTGTCTGACGTGGACGGACGAACTAAATGAAACGCAAGAAGCTGTTGCACCACCTTCAAGAAAGGCAGCTGAGCGACGGAGCTGCTGTTGGGACATTTGTTTTCTGTCTTGCTTCACCCCGGCGCTGTGTCAGATCAGCAAAATTCAAATAACAGATAAGTTTGTGTTTGCATATCATTACTGTTGAGGAATCTTATCGGACTTTCTGAAAGTTGAAACTCCTCAACAGGAAGGTAAACTTTCAGTTCAAGCGGGACAAAAAGATAAATAAGTGTTCAGATAGGCAGTTTCTCAACACAAGGCAAGATAGACATATCACTCAGATGGTTTAACTGCTGCTTTAAGTTTTTCTAGGACTGAACTGTAAAACATAATTTTCATTCTTTGAAAATATACTATATAAACACTAAATATATTACATAATATGATCTAAAAAAGAAAGAAAGAAGAAAGAAAAATCTATATTATCACAGTACTGGAATACAGTATTTTTTCCCAATATCAATGCATACCATAATTTGGCAAATGTCTGCAAAATTACATACAAAACAATCAATTAATGTTCAGTGAATGTTCAGTGAACTTTGTTCAACTGTTGCAATACATCAGAAAAAGGTTTTCAAACAAACAAAAACCTTTAAGCTACACTAATCAATATTCTTATATTAACAAAGGATCAAATGACTATATGTAATGTTGTATCTTGGTGTGGAACCCACAGAGAATTATCACTCAACTTTGCATTTCCCCCTCAGCTCAACAGAGTTTTAGAGTTTTTCAGCTCATTGTTTTGGTTTCACAGCACAAACAGACCATTCATTCTGTCTGTATGCGGAAAAACTACAACAAAAGATCAACTGTCACATTTATAGTAATATCACAGGATAGATTTCCTTTTGAAGGTACAAAGTTTCATAAAGAGGAACGTTTTTGGATGAACGGTCTTGTAATTCTTGTCGTCTTTCCAGCGTCATTATTAACAATGTTTTCTTCTGTATGCTAATATGTGACTGTAAATAATAAATGTGGTCTTCAGTTACCCACTAAACCAAATTCATTCTATGTCGTTTCACTGTTCACTGAGTGTTTTGCAGAGTCAGACGTTGCAGCGAACAACGGACAAACCTTTGGATCATTAAAATGACAGGACGGGGGGGCTGACAGTGTGGAATCTGGATTGCATTTGGAAATCAAGTCCTGTGTGTTTAGAAACTGATGCCAATCTGTGTTTCACAGTGCCTCTGTGTGTGTCCACGTGCCAGTTAATGGCCTCTGTTCCAGTCTGAAGATGAATTGTGTAATTATTAATAGAGACACCCCCGCCCCTTCATACCGCAACAGCACACACACACACACTCATACACACCACCGAAGCTGCTCCATTCTAAGTTACTACATGTTGCTTTATTAAGGGCAGTGCAGCTCCGCGTTTAGGGGGAATATCCAGGAGTGTGATTGTATATGTGTGCTCACACACACACGAGTGAGATAGAGTGTAGGTGTGGATGAGTGTATGTGTGTACATAAGTGATTGTGTGTCTGACTGCGGGTAGACGGCCAGACTTGGCCAACGTGCACCGCAAATATTTATCTACGGACCTTCAGGAGGCTCCGCTAGAGACGCTTCTGGCCTTCTCCTTGTCTCCACAGGGGGATAAAAAAAATATTTAGTAAAAGATTTGGTCAAAGAATCGTATCCTTCGGCTCTCCATCTTCATGCTGTTGACTTAACAATGAGTACATGTTAAAAAAGGGGTAGCTCGCAGGGATTAACCCAAAGAGAAAATCTATATCCAGCAAGTTAGAGACTTTTCTCAGAAATAGCTGGATAGCAAAACAGAGCTAAAATAGAACAGAGAAAGTAGGAGTCATAGTCATTTTATGCCATTTTGAATTGAACAGTACAGCAGGACAATGAAAGGGCTACGTCTCCACACACACACACACACACACCGGTCAACCAGTATGAATTTAAAAACCCTAAAATTAAACCTGAAAGTCCCCATATAACCCTCATAGTCATTTAATTTCAGATCCAACGTGCAAGAGTTGTTTCTTCACTACAAATTATATGTATACTTACATTTTTGCTGACCATTTTCTTATGCACGTTGCAGTTTTTTGATTTTTGGATGTTGTATTCCTAGAGTTTTAGTTCCATACAGTGTGAAAATCAAAGGGCACGCTCTTTAAACTTGCTTGAGTTGTATAATCCATCGCAGTGAACATCAAGTCTGCATTTATTTTTAATCAAACTTAGCATTATTGTTTAACTTTCACTTCAACATAATGTGACTTGGGACAAAAATTCCTGCAGGCTCGATGTTTGAACTCTGGTATGAAAATAAATGGAAAACAATGGGTGTCTGAAATGGTAGAAAAATACATTAAATAAACTGAAGCACAGCATGCTAAGCTGTGAGGTAAAGTAGTGATTTCTAGTAAAAGCTAAAACATGAAAAACCACCGGCATGTTCCTTTAAGGACTGCGTGTGCCTGTGTGGTTGGTTTTCCGACAAAGTCGGACATGAATGGAGACGACACGAAACAACAAAAACATCAGAAAAAAGAAACAGCAGTTAAAGCGACTTAAATGGAGACACGGATGCAAGTGTCAGATGGCACAATAACAGGACACGCTGGTCGTGTGCGTAATGTGTGAGTCAACGGACCGCAAGCCGCTGGGAAATGAGTTTGTGTGTGTATGTGTGTGTGTGTGTGTGTGTGTGTGTGTGTGTGTGGAGTAGAGCTGGGCAGCGAGGCGACAGTGGTAGCTGGCTTGGGTCATGGCTACACAAGCAAATTACTACAGCTTATGTCTGGACACAAACACACACACACACACACACACACACACACACACACACACACACAACAGGCGAAAGAAGATGAAGTGGTATTTTTCAATGTAAGCATAAGCTTTATCTCTCGCACAAGTTAAGATTTCTGTGTACACGAAGTCCCCACGTCATGTAAATAAGCAGCATGATGACGCACAACTGGTCACTAGCTGTGTGTGTGTGTGTGTGTCCATGTGTTATTTTGAACAGGAGGTGGTGATTCATATTCAGACGATGCAGGACTCCAGAAAGCCCTCAGCTCCCGCGTCATCAGCTCACAGCAGAAAGGAACACGGTGTCACCACACGGCTCGGACGCGGCGAGCGAACGCACGTGGTGATGGCGACAGCGCGCTCACACTTAAAAACATAATCAACATGTTGTTTGGAGAGAGGGGGGGGGGGGGGGTTCGTTCAGCTCACCTGGATGACAACTGGTCATGAATACAAACAATTTCATTAATAGCAAAAGAAATTCAGCTGGAACATAAACAGTGAACAGACCGTCCAAGGATACACAGTGTGATGAGCGCCACCTCTCAATCATCCCTCGCTCATCCACTTTCCTACATCCCTCCATGCAATTTACTTGTTTGTTCTTGACCATGTCTGACTAATAAGTAAACAGGACAGTTGCGCGCATTTCATTTCCTCTCCTCTGCCGATCCGAGGCTTTTAATGCTCTGGTTAGGTGCTCTGACGCCTGCAGCGGAGAAGAACATTGTGTTAACGGCTGTGGAGAGGTGTTGTGGCAGGGTATAATTGTAGATTCCAGACATGTTGTCTGTGTGTGGAGCATAAAAAGACACAAACATTTAAGATGCACTCAAGAACACCACATGGACGAGGCTCGAGCCGACGGCGCAGGCGAACACACGCAGACCTGCAAACACACCTGAAACACGTAGATGACGCTCGTTTAAATAGACGCGTGGAGAAATATAAGCATATGTGCAGACGTTCACACTTGCAAACCTTCGACAGACTCGGGGCCAGTTTGTGCCGGATGGGTGCGGTTTCCACATCGTTTAAAATTTGGCACAAGGCGCTAGTCGCTTGAGTGGCATGAACAATAAATCCTGGCAAACAAGATGACTGGCAAAGCTTGGCACAGCTGCTGAATAAATGAAAATGTATTTTCTTTGCCAGCACCTGTAAATTGTGTTAAGACTGGAATTCAAGTTTGATTAAATACAACCAGAGACAAAGGCTCATTGTGTTTTATATGTTGCTCTTATTGGTATTTATCTGTCTTGTACATTCCTAATACAACTCATCCTCCACAAACAGTGTCACCAAAGGTTCAGCCGCCCCAACCTGACGGTGTTTGATCATCATCTGATCGGGATTCAGTGTTAATCCCTGCTGCTGGTGCTCAGTTTAGGCCGTTTTCTCCGCCCCTGTCATTTGCAGGATTTTTGCAGCGAGACCAGATGGAGGACACACATCCATCTCATCTGAACAGTAACTGTGGTGTATTTCCTAAGAAGTTGTTTTCAAGTCAGTAAGATGTCTTTAAACAACTTTTAAATGAGCCACTGAGATACAGTGAGATACAGATCTCAGATGTATGCCTATAAATGATTGTATAGGCTAGAAGTGAGTTTTTATGCATATTTAAACAAACAATGATACAAACCCAGCAAATAACAATCATTTTAATTGTCAACTGACCCTACGCTAAATCTGTTCATTCTAAATCGTTTTTTGGGGTTAAATTATTTAAATCATTGATAAATTTGCTCATTCGTGTTCTGTCAGCCAACTATTGATTAAATGTGCTAATGTTTCTGTACTACAAGGTGAAAACCTATCTCCCTAATGCAATAAATCAGTGTAATCCCAAGAAAACCATTTCCAGTCAGAAAATCCATGTGCTTCCACGTAACTGACTCTACAACACACACACACACACACACACACACACAGACACACACATGCTGCAGCCCACAGCAATTTGGGCAATTTAATGAATAAAACCCTGCAAAGCACAGGAAGCTGTTAGTTCTAAAACTGAGGCACGGTTACGGTGCTGACGCCGAGGTGACGTGGAGGTGAGGCAGCACTCTAAAGGTTAACGACCGTTCTCAGGCCAATAATGGCAGCGGTGAGCAAACATCGCTGCTCCTTCATTCGATCTGCACTGATGAGTTACATAAGGCCGGTCGAGGGACTGTTTGTTCTTTCTCTCAATCACCATATAGAAGATTTCAATGATCTTGACCATGGAAAGTGTTCGGGTGGGGGGCTGCGTAGATGGTTAGAGGAAGAGTGTGTGAGGGGAACAGTCGGGGGTAAATCTTAAACTCTCTGTCCACGTGTCCAGATTGGAAAATGTTCTGTAGTTGTTTTTTTTTTTCTGAAATGAAATTCTTGACTCTTAGTCAATTTGGCTCCGTGATCACATCGAACAGAGCTGCAGAGAACGTGGACCCTGGTCGATGTGTCAGGATTAGGTAACTGAAATGAAGGCTGTGTGTGTTTAGCATATAGTTTCCCTCTAGGCAGTCCGAGTTGAGCAATCTGTATGAAGTTATAAGATGGCCCCACTGGTCCCATGATCCTCAGTTTTTTGTTTTCTAATTTGAAACACTACTTTCTACTTTGCAGGAAATTCCCCAAAGCCCCATGTCGCAGATCAGCTAAAGCTACAAATAAAAGTAGTTCAATTTGCATTTTCACTTCTTATTTTATACTTTTTTTTAGAAACTGCATGTTGTTTTTCAGGTTATTGCCATCATAAACTCAAAACCTTTGACTCGACTGACCTTCAACCACCATGATAGGTAATTATGAACATCTGCAAGCAAACTTCTTCTGGTTTTACTTCAAGTAAAAGTCAGCTGTTTCTGAAATCAGGCCTGTTTTCATAGGTTTGGTCAACATTCCTGCTGGTTATGATAACATCTTTACTGTCTTCTAAATACGTTTTAAGAGGCTAAAGAGTCCATTCTGCGAAACTAAAACCATCTCTGGCAAACTAATGTTTGATCTGGTTGGTGTTCTGTTGGCAAGCTGTATCAGTTATGCAAAAACTGTTAGTGTTGCGAAGATGGATAAAAAAAAAAAAAAAACACATGGGGTGTCATTTTGACAGTTGAAAGGTGTAGTTAGACTGTGTTCATTTATTGAGATAACTAGTTGTTGAGTATAAATGATAAAAAATGGCAAATACTGAGCGATTTAAAAAAAAAGTCATTGTCATTGATACAAACTGAAACTGTTACTGAATGACTAATGTAGTATCTTACTTACTGTGAGCTAAACTGGTCCAGAAATAAACCTGACATACTATGACATAAAAGCTAATGTGCCCTATAAAAGGAATAATTTTAAGCGGTAAACAGAATTACAAAATATGAGAAAAGAGAAATACTTCAGAAGCAGAACTACGTACATATATACAGTATTTTGTGGGGCCAATCCTCAAACTTTGGTGCTAAAATTTTGTTTATGTATCATAATTGAAAACACACCTTTTTATTTCTTTAATTGTGTCAAAGTCTGATTATTTTTTTTATAAAAACGCTTAAATAAAATTATCAGGCAGCGTGTGGTCACCTTTTTTTGCTTTACTGCAAAGTGTCACCATCTTCCCAAAAGGGTGGCCAGACGTTTTTCAAAAAACAGTCGTCTGGTGTAAACTGGCTTAATTGGGCACAATTCAAACAGTCTAGTCAGATCAAGGCAAAGCCCGGCTGGGAAAAAAAAGGGATTTCATGGCAGCTCCTCCTGAGAATAACTTGACCCCCTCTGCAGGAGTCTTAACTGGATTCTCACCCTGTTGTCACCGTCAGCACTTCAGCTGACCCGGAGATCAACCCTGACCCCCCCTCTCATCTCCTGAACCTCCTCACCCTGATCCGTCCGACCTCGGCGCGGCTCGAGGCGCGCACGCACACATGTACCAGCGAAACCGCAAAGCAGCCACATAAACAAACGATATTATAGCCAGACAGAAGCACACGCACACATACACGGCCTCCATGTGAGAAGTGGCTCGTTAGTAGACGGTAATCAGCTTAGTGCTCTCCAAGGCCCACGGGTGCTAAGCTCTTTACAGACAAACCCAGTTAGAGAAGTAGCAGCTGAGCGACGCCGTGGCCCCCCGAACCCAACGAGACACACACACACACACACACACACACAGATCATGGTGGAGACACACTGTGGCAGTGTTGACATCAAGACAATCACCTGAGACAGAGCACAGATGTGTGCGTGCAGGGAGAAGAAAAAAAAAAAAAAAAGAAATTTATATGGGAGCAGGAGACAGACGGAGGAAAAAAAAGAAAGAGGCCGGGGAAACAAACCCGGAGTGAGAAGAACGCAGAAAAACAGGACAAAAAGAAACTCAAAGCAAAACGAGGAGCTCAAATGTTTTCCTGGGAGAGTGTGTGAGGAAGGAAGAGGAGGAAAAAAAAGGAACAAATAAGGAGGAGTGTGTGTGAAAGGAGGGAAACACTCCCTCCTCCTCCTCCTCTTCCTCCTCCTCCTGTGCCCTCAGTAACCCCAGTGGGTTGGTGGGTGGCTGCTCCGTTCTTTTAGGCAGCGCCCAACGCTCCCCGAGCCCGGCATACATCCCATACCACAGCGCACAATCAGCACTCTGTAGCCAGGATCATGCACGTACAGGGTGCTGGCAGGCTGCCAAGCTGACACACTCGCAGGCATGTACGTTTACAGACGGACACACACACACACACACACACACACACACACACACAGAAGATACAGTACCTACAGTAAAGTTAGTTCATGTCAATGTAACCTGAATATAACTCAAAGAAAGGCTTCAAATAGTGACTAATTCAATTATCAGTTAATGTTTTCAATCCCTTGATTAATCATTCAGTTTATACGAGGTTAGACAAAGGTAAAAAAATCTTGAGAGCAGTTTTCTTTTTCCATTTTCTCGCTTTTGTCCAAATCCCAAAATATTCAATTTACAATCGTGCAAAACCTCACATCTGAGAAGCTTGAAGCAGAGAATAAAGTAATGTCTGTCAGTCAACCGCTTCGGCCCAGACTGAAATATCTTTACAACTATTGAACGGATTGCCATGAAGTTTGGTGCAGACATCCACGGCTCCCAGCGGACGAATGCTACCAACTTTAGTGATCCACTGACTTTTCCTCTCTGTTAGGTACAAACGTTAAACATCAATATGTTCCCTGCAGGATATTTTATATATATATACATATATAGATAATACGTCAGTTTATTAGCTTAGCTTAGCATAGAGACTGGAAACAGCCTCAGCTCTGTCCAAGATTAATATCTGCCTATCAGCACCTCTAAACACTAACTAAACTATTTAACGTGTCGTAAAACAAGGTGTGGTTGTGTTAGGGGTTTGGTGTCGGACTATTTCTCTTGAATGGAAAGACACAAGAGTCGAATCAATCCTTTCATCTAAGTGTCGACAAGAGGGTCAGTGAGTGTACTTTTGAAAATGTCAGACTGTTTCTTTGAGCGGTGCTTCAAAGCGACGCCACTGCGCCGACACATGAGCAAATTGACAAAGCAATAGATCGAACATTCAAACTATGACATGAACACACACACACACACACACACAAGGTATGCAGTGAAGTAATGAGAGCTACATTTACAGAATCAGCTCTAGCCGGTGCTTCACTTTAACTTGGTTGGTGAGGGCTCGGACTTAAAAAAAAAACATGCAGTGTGGCAGTGATTTCTTCAAGCATACATGTCCTGTAAGTTATCTGTCCGGGGATCTGATTAAATTAAATCATGCACTGTAAATTATATCTGATGGATGGCCTCGGTCCACAGCGACCCTACAAGAGGTGCATTCATTCGCTCATTCGAGCACAAACACCTCGTACGCAAACACGGCTCACACGCCCAACTGAAAGCCCCTTAATCTGTGCAACATGATTACGAGAACGAAGAAGAAAAGTCTGGTGTGAAGATTAAAAAGGAAAAAAGGGGCAAACAAAAAGTCCACTGGGAGAAAGAGAAAAGACAGGAAGAGAGAGGTTTGGAGAGCGGAGTGGAGAGGCAGAGGGGCTTTGTCTGAAAGAGAATGAGCAAAAACAGTATTGACAAAAGAGACAAGAGGTGTGTGTGTGTGTGTGTGTGTGTGTGTGTGTGTGTCTGTGTGTGTGGTTGTAGTCGAGGTAGACCGGAGCCGGGTCAGTGAAGGTTACTTAGGCCATTAGTTGAGGAGCTTTTGGCTGATCCCTGCTTCCTGAAAGGTGATTGGCTTGGATGATCTGTCTCAGCTTTTCCTATTAAGAGCAACGCAGCCTCGAGATGTGTGTGTTTGTGTGTGTGTGTGTGTGTGTGTAACTTGTGTGTAAACCACACAAATCTTTTTTTTTTTATGTAATGAAAAAGCTTTGAATTGAAAAGCAAGCATGCACAGGTGTGGTAATCAAGTGCGTTTCTGTCACATTCAATGGCAAGTTCAATGGCTGAAGTCATCAATACACACACCCACACACACACACACCCACCCACACACACACAAACTCGCACTTAGTCTGTCCGGCGGCGCCTCTTTGACTGACCAAGCTGCCAATACAATTCATTCCCCCGCCACTGTGTTCTTGTGTGTGTGTGTGTGTGTGTGTGTGTGTGTGTGTGTGTGTGTGTGTGTGCCAAATGCATGTGAATAAAGCACTAGTCAGTCAAAACATGACTAGAGTACTGAGCCATTAGCCGAGGTTTTACTACCTAATTACCATTCGCTCGGCCCGGGCAGCTCACCAGATACTCACACAAAAAAGGAAAAGGACCACGATTGAGCTCCTGCCGAGGGCCCGAGCCCTTGAGCAAGGCGCTTAAACCCCAAATAGGGTAACAGAAGGATTTATTGTTGAAAAGGAGCAGTTTATATATGAATAAATAAACCAAAAATACATTTTCCAATTAAGACATTTTCAACATTTGATAATATTTAATATTTAAGTCCATCTACAGCTCACAGGAATTAAACAAATCACTTTTTTCTGCTAAAATCCTTAAAGACAAGATTTCAGAAATACGTATTTTTATAAATGTAATAGATTTTGGTCTGACTGGTCAGAAATCTGAGGGGATGTTTTCCCAAAAGCAGCTCTGTTATCGTGTGAAACCTTTATAGACAAAACAATGAAAGGGATAACCAGGAAATTAATCAGCAGATTAATCTATTAAACCCTCAAATATTGACGATGATATCAGCCTCAAAAATCCAGTATCGGTCGGGCCCTAATACAGTAGCAGCATGTTATCTTATGCAATGGGGCCGCTGCATTCCTGCCAAGAAACTAACTTATAGTTTGAACGCAGCAAGCGATAAGACATTAATAGATAAGGAAGGTGTGTGTGTGTGTGTGTGTACGTGAGTATGTACCTGTGATACCTTTGGGGTAGAGCGAAGGATATATTGTGTCGTCAGGCTTCATGTGATGAGCTCGAGAATGAAGCCACTCAGGTCTTTTGCTCTCTTCCTGACCTCCGCAAATATGCTGTCAGCGTCACACTCACACACACACACACACACCTAATTTTCCAGCCACTATCAGCAAAATCACACCAAGCAGAAACATTCAAGGGTGTGTGTGTGTGTGTGTCAGGTGGCAGTGTGACCATGACATACACCTCCCTTCATGCATGGCCACGAGATTCAACCTCCACCGTCACTTCATGAGAGAATTAGATCAGAATAACGTTTTTTTAAGTTTTTAGTTATGAGTAAATGTTTTAGTTTTTTCAACCTAATTTCTGAGAAATCTCAGAAAGTTTTTGTACGGGGGACGGCTCGAAATACTACAATACCTATGAGCCTCTGCCACCGTTGCCATGGAGACGGAGCCAGTCTGAGGTCTCTTTCAGAACACTTTGTTGCTGGGAACAAAACATGGCGCCACACTTGCCGAATTCATCCAAAATCGACCCTGACTACAAAGCTGACTCTTTAAGCTGATGAAAGTTTTATGGATATGTAAACTTCAGCTCCAGCTTGTGACAGAATCTCAAGCTCAGCGACTGGATGTTTTAATACCGAAATATTGTTTTTAAGTAAACACACGTGTGACTTGACTTCCGAATCAAAGGAGTGCATATTTTCTAAGGCTGATGATTCAATCTGGAGAGTTTAATGCCCATACGAGCTGTGGAAGAACTGTCAGTCACCGCACATCATCGGTGCAGGAAATAAATGGGACTTTTTTGGACAAAATAACCCCTCATACTTCACCAACTCTGTATCTTATATAAAAAAGAAAGGAAAAACTGTGAATTTGGCCTATCAATTGTCAGTTTATTACTCGCCTGTCTTTCCTTCACTACCTTCACTCCCTCTTCTCTTCCCAACATCCATCTCTCCTTTCCCCCTTTTGGTCTTTTGAAGCCTAAAAAGCATCTTCATCCATTCTCTGCGCCTGATGGCGTGTCCAGCTTCAATGTTTGACTGTCAACGCTTTATGAAAAGGCCTTTTGATGTCTGTCGAAATGAGGCAAATAGTAATTGTAACAAAGCAAATATGTAGGAGAGATTGCAAATATTACGCACGCGCATATGCAATCTGCACAGTGAGGAAAAATTTCCATCCGAAGACAGAAGAAAAGGTTATAAAAAGACATTATAGTTCAATACTGATTACACATGATGAAGGTTCAACGAGTGCTCAGAGAGACTGCCCGCACACACACACACACACACACACACACACACACACACACACACACACCCACAGCAGAGATTTAGTCTCTATTCATTGTGCAGAACCCATTTCCTCCCTTAAACTGTAGTCAATGAAAGATTAGTCTATAGCAGAGAGGACCTCAGGCAACATCTGAACACACACACACACACACACACACACACACACAGACAGACACACACAATGGCAAGTCCTAACATCACCTTCCTATGAAGGCAAAAGGCAGTTACTACTAAATGACACCATTAGAT
The DNA here is from genome assembly GCA_031216445.1 of Lateolabrax maculatus. Lineage (NCBI taxonomy): Eukaryota > Metazoa > Chordata > Actinopteri > Acropomatiformes > Lateolabracidae > Lateolabrax > Lateolabrax maculatus. Next base: position 8,435,931 of record CM062207.1, read on the forward strand.
CTCAGAAGATAAATTAGATTGTTTTTCCTTCTCAGTCACAGTTGGTGCTGTTTGGATAGTATCACTAAACGTAACACTGGTCCCTCTTAAAATATGCATTTTATGTCAGGAAACTGATATTCCCCAAAGACACATACAATTGATCGTGTGTTATGGGTTGAGGTTGTGTCGTCCATCACTGAATGTCACATTGTAAACTGGGGGTTCCTCCTTTCCAGTGTTGTAAAATCCTTCCTCATAGTAATACAAACCGCTGTGCAGTGTTTTGGCGTCTGATGAGCCTTCGAATGGCTATATTACTCAAACCAGTCTTCCTTGATTGTATTTCATTGTTTCACTTGTACCTGAAGAAACATGCCTACACCAAAGCAGCTACTTGCACTTTCTTTAAAACGTAGTTTACACAGGACAAGATCAGCAACAGTCGTGGCAAGTAGTCGCATGTTTTCTATATGAATGTTTCTTGGCGTGCAGCCGAACATGCAGTTAATTCTCAAGGCGACAATGAACAAAAAACTGTGCTGATATAAACTCTACAACATCAGAGTTAGAGGAGAGGATTTTGTGCACTTTACAGGCGTCGTGCACTTGCAGAATATTTATGCAATAGAGGCAAAGACTCCAATTTCTTAACACACATCTTGACCTGTCGCATCACTGACTGCTCTGAACGTACTCCACAGCACCTGTTTTCCAGGTGTCAGTCCTGTTGCTCAGTGGCGGTTACATGTTTAGCACATTATTTCCACACAGCAAAACTGTCCAGTGGGTCTCCATGATGGCGCCAGATGTGGCTGCAAAGAGATTTTGTGGTGCCACTGCAAAGCCTGTGCAGGCTGTCCCTCTCACACAGGTTTTTCGAAAGCTCAACATACAGCCGATACCGGAATAAACCAGAAAGATCCGGTGACAGTTAACAGCAGTGAGCAGAGTTCACCGGGAGTTTTTTTTTTTTACAGTTAAGAGCTGCTCAATTGCCCCATAGATTTGTCGCTGGCCTTTGCTGTGTCATGCTGAATTGTGCATGGAGAGCAGCGGTGTGTGTGACAGCTTGATCGTCCGTTACAAAGCCGTGAATACTGTATGTGTGTTAGTATTCAACTTCAATTACTCCCCCAGCCTTCGGATTTGCCTAATTGGAAAGGGCCTGTAATGAGACGATGCTGCTGCCGCGGCGCACGTAGATGACCTCACCACATGGTGGGGGGGGGGGGGGGATGCCTCAGCCTTCGAGTCCTCTAATATCCACGTGCGTGCGCGGCGGGGCTGGGCACACGTGCACACACAACCTTCGAGACTCCCTGTAAAACCCAAACAGAGGAGCGGTGTTGCTATGTGCGGTGTGAGTTCGGTGACTCCCTGAACAGACCACCCAAACAAAGCAAACCGGACTTCAGAGAACTAAACGTCCTTGACTTTAACTAAAACAAACTACCTCCCCCCCCAAAAAAAGATTCCTGTGCTTTCTGACCTCCTCCATCTCGTGACATTATCCAAAGAAGCGTATCTGAATGTGTGGGGAAAATATGAGATAAACTGAAATATGGCTTTTGTTTACTTGAAAGAAACTGGCAGGAAAATGGATTCAGGCCTCTGTGCCGTCCTCATGTAACTGTGCAGGTTGTTCTGCGTCTTCCCATGGGGAATAAGTTGTGTAACGCTGTAATTAGGCTAATGAAGGAAAGTTGAGTTTGCAGTGTGGAGAAACTCAAGCTAATTTCCATCCTAATATGGATTATGTAATAATAAAAGGCAGGAGTGCACCTCCCACCTCGTCCTGTTTTTCATCCATGCAGTCGATTACACAAAAGAGGAAAGTAGTTAAAATCTGATATTATGGCATTGCTTTTATCTTCAGCTAAGTGCATTGCTGTTGGTCTCTTAGCTTGATCTCTCAGGGGTCGCACTCAATAAATAAAAGATAAATTAATAGAAAATAAAGCCGCTGAAAATATTGAATTAAGATTCAGTTTCTTTTGAACCGTTAACTGAGAAGAAATAAAAGATTTTTTTCGAAGTTAAACGTCGACCTTGGCTGTGTCCTCAGCGTGTTCACTCCTGCCGTTTTGGCTCCACATCTGTGTGCGTTTACACTCTGCATAAATATGAGCGGAGCCGTGTGTCACTGTGCTGAGAGGGCAGGCTGGAGCTCAGTCTGCCTGGAACAAACCGGGTTAAAAAAGCACAACAGATAAACAGCCGAGTGCACGCACACACACGCACGCACGCACACACACACACACACACACACACACTCACGGTGCCCTGAGCCTCACCCTAGTGGGGGTCATGTCCGATCCACGTGGTTGTGTTTTACATAACACTACTAGTGCTGTGAGTCTACCCTAGTGTTGCCCTGGCAGATTACACACCCAGGAAAAAAAGGTCTGTCAGCTGCATGAGGAAAACTGTGTGTTTTTGTGCAGGGGAATGAATGTACATGGTGTTTGTTACACCATGGACGCATTAAATACAGCCAGTTTAATGATTTATTGATCAAATAATAATTAAAAGGATAATTCTGATTTATTACAACTTGAGTCTGATTTTCCCTGACTTGACCTATTTGTTGCCTTGACCTTCTTTTCAATCGGCAATAAAAATCGACAGCTTGTGCTCCTCTTCCCGTCCGTCTTTGATTTAGCAATGTCGTCAAACTCGTCATCAAACCCGAGAGAAAAGCTATCGGCAGTGCGAGGGAAAGGAATGGGAGTGAATAAGACATCACTTTTGATGTCTGCGGTGGACAGGATTTGGTTGCTAAAAGGACTTGACTGTGTGTGAGCTCCAGGTCGATCCACTGACTGACTTTAAGTATGTTTACCTCTTCCTGGCCCACATGACCTGGGACTTTCAGGAGGTGGGAACGTGCCAGCAAGCTGCCAACTGGACCAAGAGAGTGGACCCAGCAGTGTTACCAATAAAACTACATGCTGCTGGGAGTGTCAATACAGTTTTATTTCTATGCAGTTAAAGTTTAATTTCAGTTGTCATTTTAGTATTATTGGGAATTTGATATTGGTATCAAAACATATATTGATAGAAGTTCTTATTCATATCTTTATGGTTTTTATTTGATTTTTATTAATTCATACATTTTCAGTATTTTTGCATGACTATCTTACAGCTTTACTTCACTGGATCAGCCAAAAATAGACATCTCATTACTTTATCTTCAAACAACTTCTTAAATGAATTTTCCAGAGAATTTATATCACAATATAAACCACTATCCCCATATAAAATTACATACACCATGATAGAAGAATTTGATCCATATCGGCCACTCCTACATGGACTAAAATCCATTTAATTAGACAATTAATTCTTCACAATCTCACAATGTCTGGCATCTTTCCTAAAAGACAGTGCATTGGATGAATGAAAAAATCTATGAAAATCTATTTAAAACATTTATTTCTGAAACTGATAAACGATACACTAGAAAATATTTGCAAATACTAAGATTTTAGACACACACACACACACACACACACACAAACACACACACACAGTAGATACTGATCCAATTGGTCAGTTATGCATGAGTTTGGCCCAATTAACCAACAGTAAACAAATGTAAACAGTCCTGCTTCTGTGAGCAACAACAATGTTCATGTGATTCAGAAATTAAGGAAAACAAAACTAAATTTTGTTTAGATTAAAAGGCATTAAATGTATTTACAGATTAAATCCATCAAGGCTAAATTTTAAACTATGGATATGCATGGATTTCCCCATTAGAAACTTCTTCCTCAAAGTAGTGAGTCCCAGGGACGGGATTTTAAAGGGCTACAGGTTATTTTCAGACTGGCATAAACATCCCTCACCAGATGGTAAAGAAATAAAGTTAAGGGACAGCTGGAAGCGCGGATAATAAAATTCTCTCACATGGTTTTCCTGGAGGAGATCGTGGGAGTGGTGGCTGATTTAATTCAAATTAACATTTTGTCCCCGAAAACCCTCTCCAATGTTTCACTCAATTCTGCTGAAGGTCATGACTCTCCACAATCATGTGGGAGACGCCAACACACACACACACAAAGATCCACACAGCTAAGTGAAATATACACATTAGAGTCACTGTCTCGCACACTTTGGCTGAACTTGACACATCAACACAGACACTCATTTCTACATAAAGACACACGGACTTAAAATCTTTGCCGCAAGGCAAAAAAGCGTGCACATCCCATTGGTTGTAGTTGATTCATTTTGGATGTATTTCTAAAACACGTTATTTGGAGTAAAATAACTCACCCTGCTTTTCTTCATCATCTAAATCATGAGGTTATTTTTACATGTTACATATTACATAACCAGAGTCAAATAGGATTGTCTCTGGCACATGTCCCACTACTGATGTTCAAATTTAGCCATTGGCTCTCGATGCCAAAAGTATGCACCCCCGAGACATACGCACACTCTTTTCCTATACAAGCTGGTTCCTGTTGGGGAAAAGATCCCTGTAATTACAGCAGATCAGAACTCTTAAAAAAGCACACAGGATCCACGCAGACAAGATAATTAATCGTTTCTAAACCGTATTTTGTTTGTAGTAACGGATAGATTGGTCGTCATGTACCATCTCTATCTTTTCATTTTTGTTTTTGTCTGTCTCTTTCTCTGGTTGCTGTCTCCTCTACAGCGAAAGGAAAACGTCTCAGCGCGGTACTAAAATCTATTTTTAAGTTTCTCTGCAAGCATTTAAAGGATGGAGTGAAACACAATGTGAAAAGGGAGGGGGGACGAAAGGCGTAAAAGACAAGAGAGGTTTTGGTGAAAAAATGTTGAACAGTATGTGAACAGAGGGGAAGGAAGGAATTTCAGAAATCCATGAGTCTAGATGTCGGATGAGGACAAACATTGTGAAGAATGAATAAGTGCAAGGACAAGTAGTCAAATAGAAAAAAAAAGATACAAAGGCAGCAATTAAGAGGAAAATAAGGTAAGAAAAGAAGAAGACGAAAGCAAGATAGAAAGGCCACAAATTATGGACTGCAAGAGAGTTTCAGGAGAGTCCGCTAGTCTTTGGGCTTGGCCCTGCTGAGGCCCGCCAGCCCAACGCGGCAAAAACAGTCGAACAAAAGGATCATTTATTGGAGGAGGAAAGAGGGGGAGGAGGAATGGAGGGATGAAAGGAGGGGGAACACTGTACAGAGGCATTTGAGAGCTGTGTGAGTGAAACACTGGCCCCATCTCAACATTCACAGCCAATGTGTAACATTCTCCCCCACGCTGCCCCGCTGACATACTCAGCAGCCAGAGCTCATATGGTCCCCGCTGTGGTAGCCTGCAAGCATTTATATTTAAAATACACCCAACAGCAACGCCCGCTTCCACCAACATGGCCTCCATTTCCCAATAAAACCGACACGCCGACGTATGGATGCAGGCTGATGGTTCATTTCCATCTGTGGAATCTATGAAAACCAACTGTTGAGCTCAGCCGTGCTGCACTCACCACAAGATCCCATGATGAATTTTTGCTAATGCCTTACATTTTTCATTAAATCCAAATGCGGAGCCGGGCTATGAAATTTTTACCACAGAAACCCATGAGGTTTAAGTCTAACACAACCTACGGTACAAATCATGTGGAGGCTAGCAGGGCTACATAAACAACAAGGCTTGGCAGGATGCATTCATCACAAGAGCCCCACTGTGGAAGGTTAAGTAAGACGACGGAGTGTTTTACTGATGCATATAAATCCATGTCTCCCTTTAAACGCTGCTCTATCTGCTTAAACTGCAGGCGTCTATTTCTTAACAGGCCAATTTAGTGCAGACAGTGGCTCAAAGAGAATGTTTTTCGATGAGGAAACGTCTCACAGTGACCTAGTTGAGGCATTGTTTAGCTGTGGTGGCCCCCACAGCTTGAAAATTACCCCGCACAGTAGGAAAAAAATGTAAATACAATGAAAATGCATCATCTGGCCTTATTGACCTGCCTTCTTAACAAAAGTAAGTTTGACAGCACTGCAGTTACAGCACAACTGTAGATTTTTGTGCATGCATGCGATCACAGAAAGAAAATGCTAATCATCAAACCCTATAGTAGGCCAAACTAAACAACCACAGCTTTCTGCGTGGATTAAGCAATGTACAAATCACAGTCAACTATATTTTTACAGCCAGATCTACAAACCTGGCAACCCCACTTGAATGCTTGCATACTTTCCTTCATAGCATCATTATAATTTTAAAGTTGCAGGGGTTCTGGAAAATCATAAAATAACATAAAATTGGATTAATGGAGAAGTTTTTTTCTCCTCCATTGCTTTCTTCTACTCATGTCATATTGGAAGATCTTAGATTGACAGGTCAAAGGAAAAACAGGGTCAAAGTTCAACTATATTGAACTTGTAGACAGCTCTCCTTGTTAGAAAACAATGGCTCATTAAGAGCAGAAGGATTCTGCTACTGGTCATATATGTATTACAAAGATCTCCTGAATCTGCACCCAAACACTCAAAGGAAAAACTGAATTGAGGTGGGGGTGCAGCACTGAGAACGCTTACACAACATTCAAGAAGTCTCAAGAGGATCAATAGTCATTTCCATTATATTGATATTCCAATAGGTTGTCTGGTCTTCAGCACCTTATATAATCACATAAGGTAAAAAGTGTGCATATGCCTTTAGAAAGTAGACCAAACCCCAGAGAAGGAAACCTATTTATGAATTGTCAGAGCAGCCGATCTATCTCATATATTGTGGATTATGCAGACAGTCGTACAAATCAGACTAGTGTCTACATTCTAATCTGGCGTCAGGTGAAGTTTCATTACAAGCATAGATGGAGAGGGAGGCTGTGCTCCATTGGATTATCTTGAAAGCATATTCTTTTCCATCTGAATAATATGACATAAACTGGAAGACAAAGGGAGAGCGCACAAATTGAAAAAAGCTGTGATAGAGAGATCACAGAGTGTGTTTGTGTGAAGGGAAAACTACAGGGACATGATGCTAAACACAGTCCACTAAATTGTGTTTTAAAAGAATAAAGGCAACTCTTACCTGTTCCCTCCTTGTTTCCATTCTGATGCGTCCGCAGCTCCTCTGATTTGTAGAAGTCGATGCTGGCGTAAGTGTTGAGGCTGGAGCTGCTGCTGACTGCTGCGCTCACTCCCCCGACCCCCGAACCTCCACCCAGGACAGAGAAGAGGCGAGAGGGGGCCTGGCTCCCTGAGGCTCCATCCAGGCCCAAATGGGGGCTCTCTTTGTTGGCCAAGTCCAAGTCTATGTAGTTAAGGCCTTGCTCTGTGGATGAAGTCTGAGTGTTTGTGGGAAGGGACTGTTGACCAGGGAGGGCAAACTGAGAAGGGTTATCAGTCACAGCACCATTCCCCCAGAGCATGCTTTCAAAGCCCAGCCGACGGGCCACGGCCTGGGCATGTTCTGGAAAGAGGGAGGCAGTGGAAGAAGAAGTAGAGGTAGAGGTGGGGAGGGAAGGTGAGGCAAGGAAGGTTTCTGAGCAGTGCCGTCTGCGTCCTTGGGGGTCGGCGCGGATAACTTTAGCCCCATGGTCTGGGTTGGGTCCTGATTTGGCTAGGGGGAAGTCTAGACCCCGTGACAGCACTGGGACAGAAGGATCAGTCCTGGTGGGGGAAGGGGCTTTGGGGGAGACACTGGATGATGATGACCTAGGGACGGTGTTGCTATTCAAGCTGTAGACCATCTCTGTGTAGTCTCCACAGGATGTTGGGGACTCAGTCACTGATGCAACACTTTCTCTGCTTTTCCTAACTGGGGAGTCAGCCACTCCGGCCCCCTCTTCACGAGGGCCAGTAGCACCCTGATCACAGGCTTTGGGGGCATGAGCGAGAGCTGGAGGCGTGGGAGGGGTGTGGAAAGTGGGGAAAACTAGTGGAGTAAGAGAGAGGGGTGAAGGGGACGGAGAAGGGCCCAGGTCCATGTTGACATACTCAGAGGCAGCTGGGGGAGTGATGGGGGCAGAGGGGCTACGAGAGAGGGGGATAAAGTTCCCTAAGCAAGAAGTTGGCCTGTGTTGAGGGTGTTTGCTGCTTGAGCCATGAGGCAGTGATAAGCCATGCCGGAGACCCCGGCCACGCCCTCCTCCAATCCCAGTTTGGCCGTACTTCTCCCCCTTAAACTCAATGCTTACGTACTCCCCAGGGCTCTTAGGTTCTGGGGGTAGGGGGTTCTCACGGACCCTAGGAAGAGTGTTAGCCTTGGATACATCAACAAACAGGCTCACTGGTCTGCTTCTAGTATGGCTACCCTGCTTGGTCAATCCACCAGAGCCCCGTCTCTGCTGGAGCTTACTCCCATCTTTGGACTGAGCTCCCCCAGCCAAGGTGCTCATTGCCTGTGTCGCCCGGTCCTCAGTCTCTCCGAGGCTCTCGCTGCTGGCTGAGCTAGAAGAGTATGAGGAAGAGGACAGTGACAAGTGGCGTCCGACCACTGAATTGGCTGCTGCTGGTGGCTCCTGACGCCCTCCCACAGTCCTGCCTCCACCCATTCCCCTACTACAACTCCCATTGGGCCTTCTGCCTCGTCCAGGCACATCGTCAAAGTGTGCAGCAGAGGGGTTGTGTTTATATGATCGGGGAAGGGAATAGTAAGAATACACCATCTTGGGAGCTTGCTGTTGAGAACTGGTCTCCAAATGACTGGTGTGTTCAGGAGGTGGGGGGCTGCCATTTACAGAACGTGCGCTGATTGGAGACATGTTCATATAGTCACTGCCTGCCCTGCTGTCTGCACTGCCACTGCCCACCCAAGCCCCTCCAGAGAGACCCCCACGCTGGTCAGGGGAGCAGCTGCTATTTGGGGACATTATCATATAGCCATCAGAGGTTGGTGGTGGCCGGATCTGCTGTGGAGGCGACACACTGTTGTTAGGGGTCATGGCCATGTAATCATCAGCAGGTTTGGAATCTGACTCTGGGACAGAGACAGCCAATGACTGGGACAGGGATGCTGGAGGTTGAGTAACACCAGGCAGCATGGACATGTATCCATTGTCCACACCTAAATCTACACTACCACTTGCTCCTCCACCCCCTTCGCTTTTGAAGTCACCCGCCACATCCAAGTACCCTCCTCCTCCTCCCCCTGCTGACCCAGCACCCATGATAGATTCCCTCTGTGTGGAAGAGGACATGGAGGTAAAGGATTCACGGCTGGTACTCCTCGACATGATGGCATAATCGGCTGAATCTTCATCTGCAGGCTCCTCAGCTCTGCGCTGACGTGGGGCCAGCCTCTCCAGGGCCATAGGAGGTAATGAAGCCCGCTTGCTCAGCAGCCTACGTTCAGCTTCACATTCGCGGCTGGAGGAGCGACGAAGCACTCTCCTGGTCTGGGACTGGGAACCACTGGTTGGTGCTGGCAGGGAGCTGGATGTCAAGCTCCCTTGATTACTGCTGTTACCACTGCCACCACCACTACGTTGGCTCATTAGGATATAGTTGGCGCCCTCTTCGCCTAGGGACTGGCTGCTGATGCTACCAACAGAGCTTCCCGGGAGGCTCGGGGAGGGGAGGGTGTGATCCCCAGGACTAGAGCCATACTCATCTGAGGAGCCATAGTCACTGGGTGAGCCAGAGACTGACGCGTGATGGGAGGGAACACGACTGTAGGCACAAGACGGACCAGCACCGGCAGAGGATGTTACGCCTCCAAACTCGGAGCCATGCCCAGAGCTTGAGGAGAGGCTCGGGGCTGGGGAGGGTGCTGGGGTGGAGATGGAGCGCATCAACCCAAGAGGAGTTTTAGCAGTGGTCGTGGGGGCTGAACGGGCTGATTTCGACCTGAGGATTGGGGTGTTGGAGCAGGAGCCATTGGTGGAGGGGCTGGAGCTCGGCCCTTGGAGCACTGTGGTCCCTGCTATCCCTTCCTCGCATTTCCCCCCATCACTGGCAGTGCGAGACCTTGGGAAGGTATGCCGTGGCGTAGGAGAGGCATTGGCACTGTTGACCCCCGCTCCACTGTTAGCCCCTCCAGGAGGCTCAGTTCGGGGCCGGCGGGTGAAGCCGACCTGGCTCGGAGGAGGGTTTGGGTGGTGGCGGCGTGAGGGAACACTGATTGGGTTAGAAGCAGTAGCACCTCCTCCAGGCCCAGAATTCGACTGAGACTTGCTGCGTTGGCGGAACTCCTCGCTCAGTGCCTTCATGGCCTCAAGCAAGGTTTCATGCATGTTCTGAGCCACCACCGAATCATCCACCTAAGACACGACACAAAAACCTTCTTAAACAGTACACTCAAATCATACTTCTGGTAGATGTGGTGGTTTAAATGATGTTGTGTCGTCTTTGAAGTGTTTTTTTCTTTTTTTTTCTTCGGACACACTCAAGTGGGGGAGGAGGGATTGCAGATCCTGCTTTTGATTTCGATGATCAAAATCGAAAGCTAATTTCGATCAATTTTTGATTTGAAAACGAAATTGTGACATCCCTAAATCAAACCACTGAAAGATTTTAAACTGAATATTCTTTGGACATTTAAATTGGAAAACCACATTTGTATTTTAATTAAATTTGTATTTAAGGAGTATCTTTAAATCGGGACATCTTAAATACTGGTTACTCACTATTTTTTCTTTTTGCCTTCTGGGATTAATTTAACTACATTTGTAAAACCTGAATTGGACCATAATATAGGGTTACACAAACTCTAGCCATAATGTTGGGTAACTGTGCAGTTTCTCTGACTGTTGATTATAGGCTATTTATGTATATGTGGGATTGGAGGGTGAAACTGTCTACATAAAGGGGACTGCAGATTACAGGCTCACCTGCATCCAGAACTCGCCCGGGCCTGTCACAGCAGAGCGTCCCACCTCGACGAAAAAGAAGTTTTCTGAATGGCCGCAGCGTCGGACGTTCATCAGCTGCAGCACCACGGCAGCAGCATCAGAGTTGAGTTTGACAAAGTTGACTGTCTTGTCAGTCAGGCAAAGGCGGTAGATGCCCACCAAGTTCTTGGCTTGACCCAGGCCTTTGGGCCACACCTTCACCTGCCACACCTCTTTGAATGCAGGCCCGGGATTGGGGACTCCATAGTCCCCCGCAGCCTCGCTGTCAGTGGGGTTCTTACCTTCAGTGACAGAACAGAGATGGAAGGAGATTAAAATCTTGTTGGAGTGAAAAGGAAAAAAGAGGAGGACATGACTGGATAGGAAAGAACAGAGAGGTAATTAAACTGTTATAGAGGAGGATTTATGGAGAACACTGGCAAGTACAACTGCTGCAACAAAGCACTGACATGACCTTCATGCATCTGTGAACAAAGGGAACACCAGGTGAAACCACCACTATTTACTGTTAGTTAGTGGAGGGCAAGGTGCCTTTATTATGTAAGCTCTGCTGATATTGAGCTTCTCACTGATTTTTAAACCCGATCTGAGTTCAAACAGAGCATGCAGCAGCTTGCGAGACCCGCTCACTTTACCTGCAGGCGTCATACCTGGGGTCTCATTTGTCAACCCCACGCAGGCAGCCTGACACACACACAAGCACACATACCAGTGTGGAAAAAATAAACTGCTGACAACTGAAGCCCTGCACAAGAATGATGACTATGAAAGAAGAGCAACCGTTGTGGAAAAACCTAAAGTGAATCCTCCCCAAAACAATGCCAAGAGATGGCCAGAAACCTACAAGAAAGCACTCAATAAGCTCCTCAAGGGCTGTTTTCTGGAGCTGCTCTACTGACAATAAACCAGCTTTGTAAACTAATAAAATCTAGTGTCTTTTAGCAGGAGTACAGGCAGTCCATTCACCCTTTGTGTTAGGGTTTTCTGTATGCAGACAGTAGGGAATTACTGAGGCGAGGGAAAACAGGAGAGAAAGCTCTTGGTGAGATTTGATCCTGGGCTGGTAGGGGCCATACAAAGGCAGGGGACTTACTTAATGATTTAACTGTAGTTGGCCGCCTGTTTGGTGTTTTATGTCGTATTGTTCACTGATCTGAAGCAGGAAGTGTGCCCATTACCCCAGAAAATTACCTTAATTTTATAATGCTGTGCAACTCATTGTCAGCAGCTATTGACACTTCCTCTGAATATATCACAGATTTACCTCTTCAACCTCCAGCCCCAAGGGGACCTCACATCTATTGACTAAAAAGCCCAGGATTATAGGAATACCATGATGTGACTCATGTTTGAGGGTGGATTTTTACTCTTCGTTAAAGGAACCACCCTAAAATGTTCCTTAAACATGACCCCTTTCCTCCCATGTACCACATGTCTTAGTTTTGTCTCTTGAATTGCCAGGTTGGATATGTCTGAGCATGACAGCTACCAATCTACAACACAGATTCAATTCTATTCATGCCAACACTGAAGAAACAAACCTGCATGAGGAGGTTCACCTGTTCCCTTCATGGGAACAGGATGTTCTTTGTGCAATAATAATGAACTTGGGCACCTGCCTTATTGGACTACCACATCTGGCATATTGAATTATTGACAAAACGTGTTTTTTGATAAGTAACTTAAAGAAAGAGCATATTTTCACAAAGCTTGTGTGGTATTCTACTTTAAGCAATGATTTTGGCCCAATCAGGCTAATCATAGTGCACCCTGACCGCAGCATTACAAATATATGTTTGAATGTCTGAATGCGTTTGTTCTTCCTTTCCCATGCCTCTGCTGCAAATCCTACAATGACAACCATATGTAGACAAGAAGCCTCAGCGTGCACAGTGGACGCCATGTTAGCGGAGCTTCCGTTATGACAAACATTTCCCCAGATCCTCTTCCCAAAACATTTTTACTTGTGATTGCAAAAGAGGGGAGAAGTCTGACGTGTCTCGCTGTGTCTTCTTCCAGTTTGTTTCCCCAAAATTGGAGGATCGCTCACAACTTGAAAGCGCCTTAGAATAGATGTTTTGTTGAAAGCCATGGAGGCTGTGGCTTAGTGGCTGTGTGTGTGTGGAGGCACTCCCCCTACATTAGATGACTCACTCAAGGCCATGCATGGCTGTTTCATGTACTGGTTTTCTCCGTGTGCGAGGAGCTGTGTGCAAGAAACCCTGTTTGCCTCCTCGATTTAGATTTACAACAGGAAGGGATGGTTTGGGGATTTTTCAGTGGGGACCAAGGGAATGAGGGACTGCAGGAGATTGCAAAGAGATATCAGAGAGCCATTGAGGGAAAGAAGGGCCTTTTAAAAGAATCTTTAAGGAGGAAAAATTCCAGGCTTTATTTATTCTAAGATTAAACTTTTTAGCCCGCTGCGTCTTGAAGATTGCAGCGCAGCACATTCCTGGAAGAGTATCTTTTCCTTTTTCGAGAGTCCATTTAACGCATCTTTAGGAGAGCATGAGTGTGTTGTTTGTTTTGAGTACAGTGCAGCCTTAAACTTCAGCTGTGCCCTCAACAGCACTTCCACACTACAAACACCCTTGATCTCAGGGCCACTCAGGCTGTGCACACTTCACTCTCAAAAGCACTGAAAACCTTTAAGAGGTTTTCCCAGACTCCTTCAGGGGTGCAGACTGATTTACCCCTATCGAGCATCACAGACCTTTCTTCGTGGTTACATAAAGCTAGGGTTGATCCTGCATAGAGCCATATGAATTATAAATTGCTTTCCTCAGGGGGAACCTTCATGGCGGTGCGGTGCTCAGCAGAGATGGCTGTTAAGAAAGCGGTAAATTTTTCCCCCCTCTTTGCATAAAGAGGTTATCAGGCGGTCAACTTCCGTGCAGCACAACGCCACCCGTATACAACACAATGAACCCTCAGAAAAACACGCACTCAAAATGGCCCTAAGCAGGAGATAGATCGAAGGAGGAAAGGCGGATGCACATGAAAGCAAAATACACCTGGAGGTAGTAAAGCATCTGTGTTAAGCTTGCTGGTTGAATGAGGGCGCTGCGTGCGGAAAAACATTCAACCAGCCTTGATACAACCTTGAGAGCGGGTGTATGTCAGGTCATAGAGTTCATACAAGGAGACTGTACGTATTTCAAAGTTTCAGCAGAGTGTTTCCATTTTTAGCAACCTGTAAACAACTTACACTGGCTTATTCACGCACCAGTTGTTTACTTCACTTTCGCCACGACCACACATGAAACTTTCAGTGTTACGTGTGGCTCGAGAATGGCAACCTACACGGCCAACACTGCTGTCTATTCATGCCGGTTTATTTGCTGTGCTCGAGCTGCCTCCTTTGAGAACATAGACTGTACATAAAGAGGCCATAATCTAACCCAATTTTCTCAAACTGGGATTTTAAATATGAGTTGAGTTATTGGTGTTGAGGCGGTGCTGTGTCGCCCTTGCTTTCTCATTGCCTTAGTGCTATAAGGGAGTGTGTGTTCGGGGGGGGGTATAGGGGTGTGATATTTACCCCCGGGTCTGCCAGATGCCTGTTGGGATATTTGACAGCCCCTCCCTCAGTGACAGGCTGATTATTGTTATCACACAAATCCTAAGGAAGTAGGTCTTCCATAAGGGTCTCGAGGGCCTCTAGATTGTATCGGCTCACACACAGCAAGAACAGGATAGGGGGTATTGTTACTGAAGTGCCGTGCCGCTGGGTGGGATTCTAGTTGTTTTAAGACTGATTTTCAAAATGTAAACGGCTCACGTTGGAGCACTAAAACAATATCAAAGTTGTGTCTCCAAGCAACAACCTTTATGTGATGCATTTCTGTGAAAAAACAATTTAGATTGGCTGGGGGGAAAAAAAATCGATTGACTTAAATGTATAGATTCATAATAAAATCCCTCTTTTTAGTTAGCTAATGCAGCCTGTAAATCAGGAAAAACTACTCTGGCAATGAACCGACTGGCTCTCTCGACGTTGTGTTTCAAGTTTCTGACCTCATTGCCCCAGCATGCAGCGCTCCGCCATTATAACCGCAAAACGCTGCACAGAAACTTCTGAGGGCTGAACCCAATTTTCTACCCCCTATCTCAGCTACTGTGCCCCCTATACCACCCCCACTGCCATACCAGGTTACCAGCGCGGATAGATAGGAGACAGCTGTGTGCTTTTTGTGCTGGCATGTATTTGAGAGAGAAAAGAGAGTCCGCCACCCAGCAGGGAAAAACAGTTGGTCTAATCTCTGGCAGCCATGTGTACCCATTTTCCTCTTTTTCAACTCCTCCACTTCCTATCTCTTCGTCAATCTCTACCATCTGTAATCCCCCTATCTGGGCCCACACTCAGGGACACAATGCTTCCCCAACACCAGCATCTGCCTGAGGTCAATTTCACATGTGGTTTGTGTTAGCCACAAGAGCGAGCGCGCGCACACACACACACACACACACACAAGCGCATGAAATTATCAGTGACGCATCCAAGGTTTGCTGTCCCTTGACGAGACACACAAAGCCCTACGAAAGTAATCTGAGGCGAAATCGGCTCAGACGCTCTCACCAAACTTGCAGCCATCTTGGACTTTGATAGTGAGCTTGGCTCAGACTTCGTAAACACACTGTCCCAAAAATATCAGGTCGGAACAGGCAAAGAGTCTCCAACTGTAAACGTGAACAATACTATGGTTACTATTAAATCCAGCATCATTTTAGGGCCTTAACGTCCATAATAGTGGGTTTTCTTAAACAAAATAATACTATAATTCCAATATAATTCCTCTTCCTCACATTTTCCAAAGCAGATAAATTGAATTTTAAAATTAAACCATTCAGGAATTTGTTCTGGCCTACCAGGTAAGAGGCCTCTCCAAGTTTCTTTTTTACAGAAACTTTTCATTTAGGTATTTTTACAGCAAATACGTGGCATAAAAAAAAAAAAAAAAAAAACAATAGCTGATCAACGGCAATAACTACACACAACTAAACTCAACATTAAGATCAAGGTTTTGCAAAGTTTAACATCTACATATTTCAAAGTACATTAAGCAGTTGCACTTCATGGATACTTTTCTATGTACAAATAAACATACTTAGAAGCACATGATCATGTACCTATATGCAGCCACAAGTACATACTTAGCCACTATCTGCCCAGTCAAATTTCATAATGAGGGCCACGGTAATGCAAAAAACAATTCCACTCTAAATAAAGCAGGAGCGTGTCTTAACGCTGCAGAGAGGGATTCAAATGATTGAGTGAGTGAGTGCTAGGGAGAGTGCGTATGTCTAAAGGACGTAGGAAACTCTCCAATACCCTGTGTACATTCCTTTGAGCAAAGATACAGAGAACAGCTGAATGTTTTATACCACTTTCACCTCATTTCACTCAACAACTCCTGGATTTCATTCCCAAAAGCAATGCATAAAGGGTTCCTTTTACATTTTTTATGAGTTTCTTTTAACGTTTGGCATTTTTTGGTAGACAGAAAACAAAGAAGAGAACATAAGTTGAATTTCTCACATTTACTGCAATGATTGGGACTGGCAGGATTCCTCCTGCGACTAGACGATGATGTTACAGTACATCCAATCAATACAGTATCTTGTATTGCACCTCCCAGAGGAATACTGTAGCACACCAGGTAATGAGGAAGGCTTTCACTAATTTCTCTGCATGTTTTTAATGCACTTACTGTAAGGCTGATAAATCCCAACTCATGAACTTCCTGACCTCCACTATCACAGTAGTAATGGGCTAGTATCAGCCGACAGCAATCAATACGGCCCACGATGAGAGAGGTAACTCGTAAAGTCCCACGGCTCAACATATGGGCGCTCATTGATTAAAATGGATCTTGTTGCCTCTGGCCTTGCTTTGCTGTCAGTCAAGCCCGAGCACTTAACTCGCGGGCTGCTTCGGCAGAGAGCCGACCCCGATGCTCGGCGGAAGACATGAAGAGGAGTGCTGAGGGCCAATTTGCAGACTCACGCCCACAGTGTCTCACTGTAACTCTGATGCAAGGAGCTGCTGCATCGCAACAAGCCGGAGCTGGCCATGCCGAGGCCCGGCTGGCCAGCCCGTCGTATTAAATGAAATTATAGGGTGTTAACGTGCGCGGGCTATTTATGCAGGGGAAATATCTTGTGGCAGCTCGCGAGCCTGCGTTGGGGCTCTAAATGAGCTGCAGACAGTAGAAAAGACACGGCAGCGCTGATCATTTTCTGCACTCTAGATTATATTGCTTCCTCCTCTAACGACAGCGTCCACCCCTGCGCTCTCTCCTCTCCTCTCTGACTTTGTTAGAGCACAGCCTCTGCTGTGCCACCAGCGGCTGACCCTCGAGACAATAATTACTGACTAATTAGGGAGATGAGCAGTGCTTAAGCACGGCTTAACGTTTAATCGGCTGGCTCGGCGAGTCACTGGTGAGATCCAGATCTCATTGGCCAGAGCAGCCAACGATGGTCCAGGATAAAAAATAAATGTAAAAAAAAAAGTGCAGAGCCACAAACAGTCTGACAGAGAGTCTTTCTAGTTCCTGATCTAAAGGACAGTTCCCTCAAAAAACACAACTTTACCTCGTATCAATTCAGAGTTTTTGGTGTTGTTTCGCTGAGGTCTGGATGTTGGCTGCCTCTCCGGCTGACACCATGCCATCGCGGGCATTTGTTTTGCGGTGCTTAACGTGTCAAAAATTACATCACGATAATCCACAGAGCTAACTGGAAACAGATTTACAGTGAAGGAGAAACTGTTCTCATTGAGGTTTGTGGATTAACATGAATAACCATATCATTATATTTGGAAACAGATGTTGTTTCTCAGTGTTTCAAATGTAATGTTTCAGAGCTTTGAACAGTGAAAACTAAATTCCACGGAGATTTACTGTACTGTAGTGATGTCAACAAAACCTCCGAAGATCACAACAAAACCATCTGAATAGATGAACAGTGCTCTCAAACTAAAGATTACTTTCATTATCTTTTAATTTGATGAGTGTTTATTCATTTTGTTCATAAAATATCAGGAAAGCGGGAAGAATTGCCACTATAATTAAGGTATTAAGGTGACATCTTCAAATGTCTTATTTAAGTTTTAAAGTTCATTCTTTTTTATTGATAGTTGGCATCAATCAGACATTTACAGATGTCTTTCAGCAATCCACACTTTATACACAGATCTTCGGATGATGCCTATTTTATGTTTATTCATAGAGAACAAGTAGAAAGAAAAAAAGAACATAAAGAAAAACTTTATATAAAAAGGTACATTCATCGATTTTTGAAAATAAAATCAGGTCTATGTGGTTTTACATATGCAACCCATTTTTATTTGTAGTTGAAAGATGCTGTTATCTTCTCCATTTTTGTAAACGTCCATCCTTGTATCTAGAGTGGGACTCTCTTAAGAGTCTTTTTTACCGGCCACCAGAAGTATATTCATTAAATATGAATCTGTTTTTGACATTTTGGTTTCCACATCTTCTTCATCATAGTGGTGTTTCTGAGAGGGTGTTATAAAATACTCTATCACATTTTTCCACCCGAACTGTCTCCATGTCTGCGAGCTGGTACACTTCCATTGAAACTTCCATATTGTTGTCCATTCTTCGTCAGATATAGTTATTCCTCCCTCCATCCATTTTGTTTTAATATAAGAAGTTGAATGTGTTTTAAAATGTATATATACATGAAATTATTTTACTGCCTACATCTGAGTTATATGCTTTTCTAAATAGTTCTATCAGATATGTACTTGTCTCCGTCATATGTTTCATCTTCATGTTTACATAATGTCGCATCTGCAAGTATCAATAGAAGTTCTGTTTATCTAGTAAGTGTTTCTCTTTAAGAGTTTCAAAACTGAGCAGTGTGCCTTTTTTCATTATATTGCATATGGCTGTTATTCCTTTAGCCATCCAATCACTAAATCTATCATCCAACTTATTTGGTGTGAAGTCAGAATCATATGCACACCATTTAAGAGTTACAATATCTCCTTCTAGTTTATGTTCTCTTATTATGGCTTTCCATACTTCAATAGTCCACCTCACCCATGGGTTATCAGCAGTATTTATGGGACTTTGTCGATGGTTATCAGCTAGGACTACCTGTATGGGTGTGGAAGGTATTTTCTCTTCAATATTTTTTTCGATGGGTTGATTTATACGATGGGTTGCACCAGCATATTACTTAGGAAACTGACACTGACACTTAGGAAAGGGATTAAGTAGTTAAATAGTTATATTCGGCAAGTTTTGTAAGATCTTCTTTAATACTAACAATCAAATATTGGGAGCATGTTGTTTGCCATGCCAAGGGGTATTTATTTACAATTTCTCTTGGTGGGCTATAGTTATAGGAGAGTAACTGGGTTTAACCTGTTAATCGTGTATCCTGATAGTTTAACACTGTTCATATGACTGCATCAGAGAGTCGGCAAAATGTGAATAAAAGCCGATCGGATTACCGGAGCACAAGGTGACGTCTTCAAATTGTCTTCTCAACCAGCAGAACAAAACCCAAAGCTGTTTTATTTATTATCATATAAAACAGAAAAATGCAGCACAGGCTCAACTTTGAGAGGCTGGAAACAGACAATGTTTGGTATTTTCTCTTGATAAATAACCGATTATCAAAATGGTTGGTCGATGAATCGATTGTTTCAGCACTAAACTTGTTGACTTGTTGCTTTTTGGCCATGTTTTTATTCTGCTGCTGTACAACTTCCTGCATGTTTGGAGCTTGTGTTTCTCTCTCGCTCGTTAAATGCCACTGGCTCCAAAGTTTATCTCTGCCATATTATTTTATTGAGGTCAACAACAATTCCTGAGGTGGTGGTGCCCTGAGCTGCGGGACAGTTTTCTTGGCAGACGACGACTCTGGGCCGTACCTTCGCCCATTTTTCGTCAGGGTTAAGCCTTTACACACTCGACTGACTCCTAATAGATGAGCAAATAGCTGCCCTCAAGCCTGATACTGTACTCGCTGCCCGAAAGGGTGTTACTGGACTCAGCTGAATAAATAACTGGGATCCTGATATCGCCCTGCACGGCAGCTGGCTCGTGTTTGTGTAATTACCGCCTGCTCGAGTGGAGGCTCAATGGTTTCTGGGCCGCGTTTCCCTGGCCCAAAGCATGCATGGCAGCATGGACATGTACAGTATTTGTTGTGCCTCCACTGTATGCATGCTCGCTATCCTGCAAGCTGAGGAACCTCCTGCTTTGCGGAGTCAATCAAGAAAAAACTTTGATCCCACCTCCGGCTGAGGCGCCCGCTGAGAACTTCGCCCCCCTGCAGCCACTGATGGGGCTTTAATACGAGCAGCTACACAGGTATCAATTTGAGGGAGTGGTCCTCTGGAAAGTATGTGAGACAGACAGTGCAGCATCTCTTGGCTCCGTGCCCATCAGCTTCGCCCTGTTCTCAAGTCTGCAGGCTGCGAATTCCTCCGTCTCCCCACGGGGACATGCGGGGAGACAAATACTTTGTGCTGACAGTGGTGAAGGAGTGACAGTGTTTGACGATGAGGCTGGAAAGATGGTTGGGTGGGGGGGTGGGGGGTGGGGGGGGTTGCTGAGGATCAATCAACATACAGACACCGAAGACCTGAAACTGTGTATGAGCTCCACATGCCAGAGGAGGGTTATTACCGGAAGGAATCCTGACGGTGTTCAATGTGTGTGCGTGCATCTAAGCTATTTTCGCACATGCAGGTTTAGGCAGCAATTGGCTGTGACCCCACAACACCCCCCCCCCCCCCCCCCCCCCCCCCCTTTTACAAAACTCTCCCTGTACAAGCCTGGATCATGTGTGTGTGGCCTCATTTTCTCTTTTTTTTGTATGAACAGACACTGCAGCACATACCACAAGAAAACGCCTGCCAGCGTGCGGGTTTACACAGCAGCCAGCCGCAGCCCTTTGTCATTGTCAGCACAGGATGATTTACAGGAGAAACCCAACACTTGAAGCAACAACAAAAAAAAAAAAAAAAAAGAGGGAGACGAGAGGCCGTCAACGCAGCGGACCTGTAATTTCAAAGACAACTCATGATGACGGCTGAGCCGGCTGGATGTCTGGTTTCCTTGGAGGGCCGAGCGCGCTCACCTGCTGAGCTGCAGCCCATAAAGCCCGATTTCTGTACGTCTGACCTTTACACACAAGCACCGAGGACCCGCAGGTTGGATTATTTGCACTTTTGCATATTTTCCCTGGGCTCCAACATCTGCCTATTCACTCATCAAACGCTTTGAGAGGGACGGGCACAGACACAGTTGTGTTAAAGCAACAGGGGGAAGCCACGACTTTGACACCAATTCCAAATCTGCAGGGTTACACCATATTCCCCCCCCCCCCACAAATGCATCAACTGGCAGCAACTTTCTGGAGCTCGTGAATCTGCCCAGTCTGCCCTCCGCGTCGAGACCACTCGCTCTCTGTGGGTTGCAAATGAAAACGGGGATATTAAACGCATCACTTTGCCTCCCCGGGTGTTTTGTAATCAGCCGCTTTGTGCAACAGAGCAGCAGGTCCTGTGTAAGAAGCACCTTGAACTCGTATCTCCGTTTGCCAAGATTGCGTCATGTGTCCCTTGTGGGCCTGTCTGGTCTCTCACAGTGGGGGGGGGGGGGGGGGGGGGGGAGAGAGAGAGACTGAACAGGTGATCTGAAGTTTTCTCTCCACCATTGCTCTTACAGCTGTGTTTACTCAGCGGCTGACGGACACCATTTGAGAAATTTCTACACGGGTGATTTTTCCTGAGTTGAGGCCATTTGCACAGGAAGCCGAGCTGCCTGCTCGTCAACCAGTCAATCAGAAAACAAAAAAAACAAATCTTAATGTTTAACGAGTAATTCGTGGCTGGGGCGGGTCAGGTGCTTCCCTCTTTTGGGGACATTTTCCCTCCTCTTCTGGGATCAATGCCTGATGTAATATTGCCGTGTCAGCAGAAGAGCAGAGCAGAGCAAACAAGAGGGCAAGGTGTGTTTGAGCAGTGGACCTGGGAAAGACAGAGACGGTTTGCACACAGCTGAGGCCCAGAGAGAGAGAGAGAAAAGGGGGCGACTGGGAGCAAATATCTTGACCTGACACCAGTATGATAAGGACTGGTGGGGAGGATAAGCTCCACGGTGCAGGCGTGTTTACACACACACACACACACAGAAGTAAACCAGCTTTAAAAAGTGTATAAACGGACACATGTTTTAATAATAATAAAAAGAAAAAGCAATGGGAGTGCACCCACGCCACGGACACAAACTATGCAAACTATGTAAACTAGGCTTGGCGAGCTGTAACTGTTTTTGTGTTTTGTTTTTTTTTTAAGTAATCCAGCACACTGAAAACCAAACATGCACCCCCCCACCACCACCACCAACCACCACCCCGGGTCTGCAGTGCGCTCCTGCCGCTCGGCTCTGCAGACACTGCCACGTTTCTCCTCCTCACGCAGGAGCCCCGCACGGTATTGAGTGTGTGCATGCACGCGTGAGATCCGTGCATGAGTGTTTTGTGGTGGGGGTGCGTGCGTGTGTGTGTGTGTGTGTGTGTGGGGGGGGGGTTTGAGACTCTCGCTTACTTTTGCACTGCAGCTCCACCATGGCCTGGTACCACTCGTCCTGGTCCGCCTCGTTCTCCGCGGCCACGGCGAAGCTCTCGGCCCGCGTGTAGAGCACGATCATGTGCTTGTTCTTGGAGTCGGCGCGCTTGTTGATGTTGAAGCACGTCTCCAGCGCCACGGCTTTCTTCGGGACGGGGGCCTTGCCGCGGAATTTCTTCTCGCTCTCGTAGTACTCCAGGCGGGCCGGGCCGCGCTCCGAGGCGGCGCGCAGCACGAAGTAGCGCCGGTGCATGGACTTCTGCTTGCGGAGGTAGCCGCTCCTCCGCACGTCCTCGCAGCTCTGGGGCTCGGCCGCCTGGCTCTCCATGGCCGCCCGGTGTGCCCCCCTCCCAAAAAAACAAATAGAGAAAAAGAAAAAGAAAAAAAAAAAAGGCTCTCTTCGCTTCTCTCGTCCCTCTTTTCCCGCAAGTTCAGGGGTTTGATTCAAACATCCCCCGGCTCCGCTGCCCTCCCTCTCTCCCACATCAACGCAGGCATGTGAGGGGAGGCAGGGGTCGGGGTTTGGGGAGGGAGGGGTGGGGGGGGTTTGCTGTTTTCTGGAGAGTCTAAACCTGGACCGGGGTGGGGGGGGTAGAGGGGTTTGCAGCAGAGGTTAGTTTCCCGTTTCTTTTGGTTGTTGGTTTCTCTCTCTCTCTCCGACGGGCGCAAGTTTCGCAGGCGCACACGGGCGAACACACGCGGCGCAGCTCCCCCCTTCACTCCACCACTACTACTACTACTACTACTGCTGCTGCTGGTGGTGCTGGTGTCTCCAAACGCCGCTAAATCCCGCTTTCCTGCACGGCCGGTCCCCCCCCCAGCCTGCACGCACGCTGCCTGTCTGTCCGTCCGTCCGTCGGTGCCCGCAGCCCGGCGTCCCTGCCTGCGCGGCTGTGCCCGTGTTGCGGTGGCGCGGAGAGGAGCGCAGCGGCACCGAGCAGCGCCGCTGTCACTCCGCGGCGCTACTTACAGGGGCTGGAGCGCCGCGGCGTTCACGGACCCGCGCCGGGGGCTCGGACAGACGAGCTCTGCGGCCCCCGCCGGTCGCCAGCCTCCTTAGTGCGTGGCAGTGCTTCCCACCCGGGTTTAATGACGGATGTGTGTCTGTGCTGCTAATTAAATAACAAGTTAATAGGGTAATAAAAACATAAATAACTCGATCTGAACTAAAAACTAGGACTATACACAATGATAGTGCCTGGTACATGGTTGGTACAGTAATTGAATGTGTGTCATGTATGAGTTTGTACTAATAAAGGGAAAAAGTCAGATTTAATAACAGTTTTTCAATGCTGCTTTATTCAAACTACTAAAATAATATTAAAACACTCCACCCTTTCCCACATGTTTGTAAGTTTTTTTTATATTGTATGGGTGTAACGCAAACACCCATATTTTTATTTTTTTATTTTATCTATTCGAAAATATCCCCCAAAAAGACAAACTGTTTCCACTCCTACCTAGTGTCTGGATTCATCTGTACGGGGCCCTGAGGCAACGTTTTCTTAGCTTGCATTGCACACGGGGTCAAAAGAGTATGTAATAATGCAGGACCTGTCTTACTTAAGTGGTGTAAACTTCTTAAAAAGTTTGCAAATAATCAAATTACATAAAATCAGTTGATACACAGTGAACCTGGGCTTTTGGGTCCCTGAGGTTTGTGGGTCCCGGGGAAGTTGTCTACTTTTTCCTGTTAGTAATTCAGTCTTGTTTCAGTTACAAACACATTCAACTTCACTGTAACAAAGTGACTAACTGCAGTGGACTTGAAAGTCAACATTAGGTTAAACAAACCTGAAAACTGGACCATCTATTAATGATAATTATTTGCTAAAATGAATTCCAAACAGTAATGTCAAGTAATAAACTAGCTTATCTATATCACTTTTGCCCTATTTTATCTACTTAATTTTAAATTATTCTCTTTTTTTTACTTTCGTCTATTTCCTACCTTTCTTTGTGTTGCTGTAACATGTGATTTCCCCCATTTATTCCATGTTTATTGCGTTTTAAGAGTTAATCTGAGGTTCTCTCAACCGACAACTCGTATGTCCCACAGCACGTGAAGGCAGCAGCACTTCCAGTGTGTGTGGAGTAAGATTTCAGTGTTGGCGCTTGCATGAGTCCATCCTGTTCTATTTATTGTAGAATTCCCCCTCTGTCCTGTTTTCATATGTTAATATATTCACTTTTAAAGCACCGATCTAAAAATGTACTGCAATCAAATGCGAAAGTAAAATCTAGTGAACTCATTAAATCCCACTGTGGGAATACAGCGGCTTTTACTGTGATTATTGATTCCTTTAATGGGGCACAAACAGCAGATTAAGATGCTGTAATTGAATAATTGAGGCGTTTGTAGGCGCGTTATTTCTGCCACTCAGACTGTCTGCCAGCACGGTGATTTTGATCTGTTTCGACTGTCTGTCCGAGCAGTGAAACCTCCATTTCTCACTGGTGCATAACTGTAAAAAATCGCATCAAATAACGCCTACAATACATATTCTTAATATGCATTTTCTAGAGTTGGATTTCCTCAGAATTTAAAATGACTATAAATCTTTTACGAGGGTCTAATAATAGTCCTCCTGAAAGCTATAAAAGGTTTCTATATTTGCACTGTATGCTTATGCAGTATCTATGATGTTATGCAATGTGCATCCATAAGTAACCTTGTGCACGAGGTCAGAGAAAAGTGGACATCATGCGCCCCCTGCTGTTTGAAGACATCAGGACACTTTAAAACAAGCTTCTCTAACACTCAAGAAATAATAATATAACCTCTGAATTTTGGTTTCTAAGAGATTAATTTAGCATTTGAGTTCAAGACATTTACATGTAAATGAGCCAGAAAAAACACACAGAAGCAAAACTGTCTTAAGAAGCAATAAACTCATTTTATGAACATGAATACTTGTCATTACAAAGACGTTGTTACATGAATCTCTCTTCTTCTTTTTTTGGGCAAAATAAGGGGAAAAAAAACGTTGCCTCCATGTCAACCGAAAACAAACAAACAAACAAACAAACAAAACAAAACAAAACAAAAAACAGCAAGAAACATTTTGGTCCGGTACATGAAGCGCTGATGTTTCTATACACGTTTACGTAAGTTAATCTGAAATTGCTTTTACATTCAGTAGCATCTCCTTTTAGCCCTCTAAGCGCATGCAGCCTAGGAGTGGAAAACATAGATTATCCTCCAAAGGACACCTGACAAAAAACAGTGACGAATGCAAACATGTTCCACACACCCACTACAGAGAAAAGCCCGTCTTATCTTTCGACACTAAATCACATGCATCAGGAGGCTGTTAAGGCTGTTATAACCATCTTTAGAAAACTCGTGATGCAGAGTCTCAACTGGCTATTCCTTTGGACAACTGAGAAAATGTTTTTAAAGCAGGAGACGACGCTGACGTATTTACCGGCGGGCTGTTTTTTTGCACTTTTAAGCAGGAGATGAAAGCAAAGTAGCAGCAGCAGCGACTTGTGTGTGTGTGTGTGTGTGTGTGTCATATGTGTTTCTGCAAAAAAATCGTAGAGGTGTTGTTTACTTGTGACTCCCACAGAGCCCTGAGGTGGCGACTACTGGCACACAAACACCTTTTTGACATAGTGACAGCAGGGGGAACACCCTCATACATACATAAATTTCATAATTACATTCACACATTCTTTTTCCAACACAAACAAACACGTAAACGCAGAAAGAGAGGGGCGAGAGAGAGAGAGAGAGAGAGAGAGAGAGAGGGGAGGGGGGAGAGGTCAACACCTCCCTCAGAGGGTGAAAATACTTCAAAGGCATTGAAATGGCAGCAACTCCTCAAGTTCACTTCTCCCTCGGTTCCCAGAGATGGATGAGTGGTAGGGGGGGGGGGGATCAGATGAAAGGGTTTCGCGACGTCCCTCGACTCGGGTAAACATTCCCCTGGAAGACAAGAGAGGCAGGGTTAGAACAAGCAGAGGGGACTTTACTACACTTCCTGTAGTTTGCACACACGAAAAAAAGAGAGCTGGCAAAAAATATCAATGAGCCTCCTTTTCAGCCTCCTGGAGTGCACTTGGTGCCACTTGTTTGCAAGGCAGTGAACTCACCGTAAACGGGTTCACCGACATTGGCCGCGGGACTTTGGGCTGAGAGTCAGGCGCAGGAAAGGAGGCAAAACCTGAAAACACACAAAATTAACATGACAGAAAAAGCATGTCCACTGGTGTGAAGACAGCACTGAAACAAGAAACCACAGTGGCAACACAGGTGAAATGTTATTCTGTTCTATTTATGGTGCAAATTGTATCAGGAAAGATGGTTTGTTGATGTATGGTACCCATTAATGAAACCGAATAGCACACTGACCCTGCACAGAAAATACTGGACTTTGACGGATGATAATTTCAAAAATCTTTACCGTTGGCTTCCTGGTTGCTGGCCGACTCATGAGGAAATGCATTCTGGGTGCTGGGCGCTGGGAAGGAGGCAGACGGAGGAAAGACGGAGGTGGGTGAGGTGACAAACGCACCGGAGTCACCTGGAGAAAAGATACAGTGAGATCAGATACAGCTATATAATAATAATAATAATAATAATAATAATAATAATAATAGTAATAATAATAGTAATAATACCATTCTTATTATAACAAGTGTATATATAATAATAATAACAATAATAACAAAGTAATCTCAGAAACACAAAACCTCTTTCTCTAAAACAAATCCACAACTGTTGATGATAAAGTCACCACCTTCATCATCATCTTTTCAAAAACTGAAAGCATAACATGGTTAAAAGTCGTTTTCCCCATCTAAAAAGAGTTTCAGGGGGAAGTAGCAGAGTAATGTCTGAAGGACCCCGAACATGAGTCTCACCTCCTGATGCGTTGCTGAAGGGGTTACTGGGGGAGAGGGCAACGGGCTGCTGGGAAGCCGAGCTGGAGCTGGAGCTGAATGGGTTCGGGAAATCTGAGACACACAGGGAGGGGGTGGGGGGAGGAAGGGGGTAGAGGAGACGGGGAGATAATTCACAGTGTGTGTGGTGGTACATTCCTGTCTATTCAAACCAACACTGCTCCGAGTCGCACACTTGCATCCCAATTAATGGGTGCTGGACGGCTTTGAGGAGGAAGGAGCTGAATGTAAATACAGTGCAGGTTAGCAGGAGGGATCAATGCAGTTCGTGCTCGGTACCTACTTGCAAAGGTTTGGGAGCTGGAGACTGTATCGACACCGGGGGAACTGGAGAAAAGTAGAAAAAAAGCAGAGGATCGATCAGGGTCTGACCTTTAAAGGGCTCCAAACACAGGAAATTTTAGAATCTGTCATTTTTAACTAAAGCTGATTTGAACAAGACTGTTTTTTTTTTTTTCTACCTGGCAGGAGTAGAGCTGGAGGAGAGCCTGCTGCCGAAGATGGTGCTGTACTGCGGAGGACCAGCAGGTGGAGCTGCAGACAAGCATTTCACACAGGACCACAACATCACCTCTGGCTCTAACGAGCTCTCATTTAAGAGATCAAGTGCTGCGAGCATCTTGAAATGTGAGTTAAAAAAAAAAAACTCACAAAGACTTCAAAGAGTTGATCTTAAGCATGTAAGTCATCAAAGAACAAAAGCATTACAAATCCCCTGAATAAAATATCGTCTCTGTGTTCAACTTGATATGAATCAAACTGGGCCGGGGCAGAAAATCAATAACCTCATTACTCTGCCAGACAGGAGAGGCTGTGATGAACATGGAGAACAACAAAGCTTCTTGTAGAAAGCTCGAGGGCTCCTTACATGAATCCTGTGCATTAAGGCCGCCGCCGCCTTGGTTATTAGACTAATGCAGCTACAGATTTTAAAACCTATCAACAAGGTCCTTTGAATGAAACTTGTGCATGATCTGGAGCAAACACAATGAGCATAATTCAGCGGCTAAAAGCCTTGGCATTTGGAATAAGGATGTTATGCAACCTAGTTGAGCCGGCCGTTACAATTTGCATCACACGCACACTCTAACTCTCCCTCTGCCTCTCTGTCTATCTATTACCTCGTGGTTAAAGAAGTACTCGGGTCCTCTACTTCAGTAAAAGTTCCAGTACAAGCGCAATCAAAGCTGCTTTAGTAAAATTAGATAAGTAGGCAAAATTAAGTTGAAAGTTACTGGTTCCGAGTGAAAACGCAACCTAGAAAAAAAGAAAAAAAAAATAGATTCCGCCACATAAATTCTCTAATCTCTGCTTTTTGTGAAATACTGGATACTGGGCCTTAAGAGTTATTTAAATGAAACCATCTCAGAAGTTTAGAGTGGAAATGTCACATCTGAAACGTGACAAGGAGCCCCAATTGCTTTTTCATAAGAGGTCGAAAGCCAAAAAGGTTCGGAGCCACTGGTTTATCTTTCACAATGTATTTTGTCTTATAGGATTATCATGTGTTTTTATATATAAAATCTTAACCTGAAAAGTAACTCGAAACTATATCTGTCAAATAAATGTAATTTATTCTGAGTTAGAGTGGCACTGTACTGGAGTAGAAGCATAAAGGGGCAATAAATGGAGAGACTTTACAAATCAACGCGCAGGTAACATGAACATTAAAAGCATCTACACCTGTGACCGTGGTGTCAGAGAAGACGCTGTCCAGGTGTGACACCGCAGCGTATCTGTCCTGAGCGTTAGAGCCGCCGACCTGCGTCGTCCTCTCTCCGACGCTTCCAGGATGCTGCTGCTGCTGCTGCTGCTGCTGCTGCTGCTGCGACAGGGACTGGGGCAGAGGCTGCGGCTGAGGATGGCTCAGGCCTCCAAAGTCGACGCTGAGAGACTTGGGGAAGGCCCTGAAGGGCCCCGTGGCCCCCGAGGCCGATACTGTGCGACCTGAGAGCGAGAGAAAAAAACCAGACTGAGATACAGCGGCAAAGACAGCAGATCAGAGCTGTTGTGATTCGTGTGTCAACATCAACTTACTCATAACTAATTCTATAGTTTTTTTTTTTAGTATAAGTTTATTTTTCTATTTAAATTAATGCAACAAACCTAATATAAAATTAAACTATATCACAAAACAAGACTGAAACATGATCATATGACGTGACTTTGACCGGTTGTCAAATTCACTTTTTTTTCCCTACGCACTGGCAAACTCCATCTGCTGAAGAAGATCATGGGATATGGTTGAAAACCCCACAACAGCTACTAAATGGACTTTGAGGTGAGATTGTTTAGTCAATTGCTGATAAAGGTCAAGAACCTCAACAGCGACTTGCGGTGAAAAATAAAAAAACAATCTCACCACGTGGCCTATTTAGTAGCTGTTCTGAGGCTCTCGATCATTTCACATGATCTTCATCAACTCCATCTGCTGAGGAAGATCATTAGTTATGTCCGAAAGCCCAGAAATAGGTACTAAATGGACCATCAATCTCACCCCAAGTGATATTGTTTTCTCAGCTGCTGTTTCCAACGTTGAGAATGAACTATGAACATAGTGGGGGAAAACAACCTCCACACAGATCCATTTAGTAGCAGCTCTGGAGCTTTTTATCACCACAGTTCACAACTACTAAATGGACCTGGAGGTGAGAAGGTTTTTTTGAAAATACTAAAACAAATAAAGACATACTCTTTTAGAAATAGTGCTTCATCAGGCTAAATGCAGATCAATTAATGGACATTGATCTTATTTTGTGTTAGCACAAACATGTATATATATATATATATATATACACACACACACACACACACATATACACACAAATGTATGTTGTAATATATATTATTCATTAGGACAAATATAATGAAAAGAGTCTCATGAGCTTTAAGCCAGACCACATAAACAATCCATACACAACCTAAAACAACGCCATTTGTGCTGTTCATGCTGTTATAACATTTTAACATTCTCATGCTATGAGGCAGGTTTATCTTGACATGTCAGGTAGCATGGTCGGCCATCATGGTAAAGCATTAACAGAAGAAATCGAAAGGCACAGCAGCGAGCGAGCCAACAAGTCCTTGACAGTGTTCCAAGCACCAACCACAAAAATACAATTGTTAGACAGTAACAAAGGCAGGAAATTACGATCAGCATCTTTGCAGTCAGCAAGCTTTCCACAAACAGTAGCCACAGAGCATGCGCGCATCAGCCAGAACTGTTGGGGGGGTACAAATGAAAATGGGTATTGTTTTTTTGTTTTTTTTAAATAAAGCTTGTTTTCCTCTGTCAGCTGAGGAGACAGCGACAGAGACCAGACCTGTCCAGACTTGATACTGATGATCTGCAGATAGAAGGCACTCAAAAGCCGAGCTGCGTGTTTTTGGGATGTGATCACAGGCTACTGTCGGGCTTGGGATAGGGCCTATCTTTGTATACATACCTGAACTCCCTAGGATACTTGTTTGGGATGTTAATGTGTACCGTGGGATTACAGCTGCGACCTACATAGTTTTTCAAGTGCTTCAACACCAACGTGGTGCGAAATATCGGCGGCCCTCTTGCTGACGGGGGCAGCAGCAGCAGCTACGGCCTAAAAATAGCATTAACTTTAAACTTGTTCTTCTTCCTCTGAGGGAACAGTGTGTGTGTGTGTGTGTGTGTGTGTGTGTGTGTGTGTGTGTGTGTGCATGTGCGCGGCTCTCCTTGACCCTCCCAGCCTTCAGATCCGGGCTTTGAAGTGAGAAACCTGACGGATGAAGAAAAATATCGACCCCACTTGCGGCACGTGACACTTGCCAGCCGAGACTCGGGTGGCTAAATGAATACAGAGTGCCGTGTCTTCCCCTCAAACTGCTCTACGATAAAGCCAAATTTCGCATGCGCGCGAGGCGTGGCCGGGGCCAGCAAGGCCCACAGATTGGCCGCCCCGTTATGAATGATAGAGCGTGGGAGAGCTTATTGATCTCAGCCATTCAGCACACACTCAAATGCATCGGTTGGTGCCGTGTCTTACCTAAAGTGAAGTGGTTTTTGAAAGAGCTACTGGCTACGAGGTCGGGTGGAGAGAGGAGGGTGAGATAAGACAGACAGAGACAGAAAGAGAGAGAGAGAGGGATAAATTGAGAGAGGAGTGGAGAAAAGAGAAGAGATAGTGTCA
This sequence comes from Lateolabrax maculatus, assembly GCA_031216445.1. Lineage (NCBI taxonomy): Eukaryota > Metazoa > Chordata > Actinopteri > Acropomatiformes > Lateolabracidae > Lateolabrax > Lateolabrax maculatus. Next base: position 8,467,405 of record CM062207.1, read on the forward strand.
CTGACATCATACGAAACTGTTTCCCCTGCTGTGGCCAGCTGAGAGGTCTGTTGGATGCCGCTATTCGTGAAAAGGAACTCAGTGTGCTGAGACGATGACATGGAGCCATTTTGAACCCACATGATATGTTAAAAAAAAAAAAACACACAGTCGAGCTGAAAACCATGGCTGCAAGTAGTTCTCTCTCGTTGCCCTTCCCAAAGTGACACTTAGAGCCAATAGTGATGAGCGGACGACGTCATCGGTGAAAGTATTTAACAATCTGCACATTCTGGACACACTGACACTATGCACCGCCAACTTTTACAGCTGGAGCCCCACAAAATAGAAGAGAAAAGGATACAGTATCTAGTTTTTAACAAGACAATCCATGTAGCTGCTTCGGCTTCCTTAAAGGTGCAACAGCGGGAGGAACTGGGTTCACCAATATCAGAAACATCATGGCAGTCCACAGTTTGGGCTAACTGGTAGTAAATTGTCAAAACTTTTTCCATGAATAGATGAAAGCTGCTTAAAGGGTAAGGCTGGCAGTTTCATCCAATGAAAAGACAAAAACAAACAATGTGGAAGTGCGTCTCTCAATACTCTCTAACTTCCCCAGTCTGTGGCTCTCAGCCTCCTGCCCACTGGTTCCTACTGAGGGTATAAATCTTTAAAAACAAGTCACAAATATAAAGTTTACTTTTTTTAAAAAAAGGCTTAAAAATTTCCTGAAACAGCTGGGCACTGTAGTTTTTAAACAATGATACACAAACAGAGGGGAATAGTGCTTTTTTTTTTTTCTTCTAGGGACTATTTTCAGTGGTGGATTAATACACATGTGATGCTCTAGTGGGTATATACAATAGCAGGACAAAGTATGTGGTATTGAGATTGAGGGCTATATTACAAAAGTAATTTAGATAGTTTTTTTTGTCCTTTTCCTTTGATATTTATTGATTTATGTGGAAGAGTGGTGACATTTATTAAAGTTTGTATATATGATGAAAGAATTTGTGAGTATGCTTCTTCTGTAAACAAAAAATATTTGAAAAATGACAATTTCCAGCTTGAATCGAGACCAAGAAGGAACAGCATAGGGGGGTAAGTGGGGGACACACCTGAGGGCCGCGGGAGGGCGGGGAAGGAGGGGGCGTGGCTCTGAGCACCCAGCGCTGACGACAGGGAGCCTGGCCGCTGTCTTTCTATCCCACACAGGGTGGGATCTATATCAGAGAGAGACAGAAGACACAGAAAAGGACAAACAGGTGAGGGGATCAATCACATCCACTCCAAAAATATCAACTCCTCCGACAGAGATCGGCCTCCGACCTTTCAGAGGGGGGTCTCTGAAGCTCTGGGAGCGCGATGGCCGAGCGGTGAACACGTCCGTCCGCATGTCGGCAGGCGAGATCGCAGGAGCCCGATCCCATGACGGCAGCTGGGCCTGAGACTGCGGGACCGGAGACAGAGAGGAAGGGGACGAAGCAGATGGGAGGTAGGAAGAGAGACACAAAGGCAGAAAAAGTGAGTCTCTTTCATGCTTTCTTAATAATTCATGCGCAGCAGCTTTGATGTCGAGGCTACCTGGACCGCTCGCCGGCCGACCCGTCAGTCTCTGTCTCTGCTGCAGCCCAGAAATGAATTCAGGTTGCTTCTTCACCTACTATTCTCCAGTTTGAACAACTGCTTGTCTCCTCTCACATGCTCTTTTTCTACCACACACACCCACTTCCTGTCTTCACTTCTCTCCCTCTCACTTTCACTCCTCTCCCCTTCATCTCAATTACTCTGTCAATCCATTACATGCACAATTAGGACACATTAAGCTCTCTCACCAGTGGCCTTGTGGACCTGGCGTTGGGGGGCATGTTATGGGGAGGGGCCTGGTTCGCTAAGGGACCATGAGAAGGGGGCACAGCCTGGACCCCCGGGCTCCAAGGACCCTCGACGTCCCTCCGGTTCTTACTTTTGGAAAAATGCCTGAAAGAGATGGGCTATTTAGTGCTGAGGAAAAGAAAAAAAAAGACTCTGTGTGACTAACTGGCCTCAAACGTCACAATCAGAGCGTGGCATTTAGTCAGTTTTCCACTTATCAAACATCACGACAGCAAGCATTTCGAAGGGGCTTGAAACGCAACCCAAAACAACGACTGTTCTTTTATTCCCAGCATAAAAGAAGCTCTTATCCGTGAGCTATTTTTTTCTGAGTAGGCGTCTGCACTTTAAACAGCGAAAGTCTAAATTTGGAACATCATTAGTTGTTGTTTGGATCTAATTTTTTGCTTTTAGACCTGAAACAATTAGTTGATTAATCACTAAGAAGAATTCATCTCTAACAATTTTTTTGACTGGATTCTTTTGATTGGTTTAATTGTAAAATAAATAAATAAATAAATCACAGCAGATCAGTCCTGCTCACCTCCCAGCCTTTACTACTGCTTCCTGATCACATTAACATGTTATGCTGCAGATGAAACCAAAATCCTCACCACTTTTTCTTCTCATATTTGTCCTGGAGGAACTCTTTGAACTTCTGAGAGTCCTTCATGTCGGAGCAGCCGTCCGTCTTTGGGTCAAACACACACAGCCAAGTCCTCCTCCCAACCTGAACACACACAAACACACACACATTTTTCCAGAGAACAATTCAAACAATCTGGCAGGTCGCACGGCATCAGAAGGGGTCAACGGCGAAATTCCTTGAGCATAAAAACAAACAAACGACAATCTCCTGCTTGCGTTTGACATTTCGTCTCAGACAAAAACACACAATCGGATTGTCTCATCAGTGATTCATGTCCGGTGCAAGAGTCAGAGTGCCGCCAATATTACTGGCTGTGAATCATGACTGGCCAGATCCCTCTTCAGCTCTGGCTCTCCTCACATTATACTTGACTCTCACTCACTTACACACACACACACACACACACACACGCACGCACACCCCGCCTGATCAAAACGCTCGGCACTCATCTTGATAGCCTGAAACACTTCACTTTTTTTATTTGTGTGATGTAAGCTCATGGCTGAGTGCTGCCCACACTAGAGGTTCCCAAAATGTTTTCAGTAAGTTTCACCACATAGAAAGAAGCAGGTGACATTTACATTAACTACATTTATATATTAATGTTTTCAAACGTATCAAAATGAAAAAAAAAAAGAAAAATAAACATTTAAATGAACATATTAAAGCCCTGTTAAATGTTAAAGGTTGGTGACATGGCAGCTCGGGGTTGTCAGTTGTCATAGTAACGTAAGTGGTAGCTCGACCATTGCTGGATTTTTGAGGCTGATGTCGATATTTGGCAAATTACAAAATAATTTAGTGACTATTTTGACAAATTGATTTTTTTGGATTTCCATTTACACACACACACAGAGGAACCAGACAGTAGATTGAGTTGGCCAACCAGCACTGGTGCTTTTGTTTCGTGGCACCTTGTGAGCTGACAAGTAGCATCTTGTGCCCGAAGCAAAAAGCCCGACCACAAAGACAACTGGTTCAACTGGTAGCCGTGAGGTTCGTTTCATATTCCACTTCGGCACCAGAAAGTGAGTTTAAAACCTGAACTTGAACCGAAAAAATAAGAACAGGATGCAGCTGCAGCCCCTCGTGTGACCTAACACGTGTGGATAATGCAAGAAAAAAACACATCTAAAGACCTTGTTGTGTGTGCAACGTGGTGCATCACGCCCAAGCCCACCCGAAGCCCCAGACCGGTCAGTGTCACTCACCTCGTTGCCATGGTTTTGGAGGAATTCCACTTCCTGTTGGGAGAAGGTTGTCATGGAGATGGACTTGACTCTGTGGGGGGGGTTGAGGCCTCTCCTGAGACGCAGAGCAGAGAAGGAGACAAGAAGTTGGGGGGGGGGGGGGTAAATAAGGGCGAGATCAATGAGGGGACCTGAGGTCAATCCTGGCCTCTGGAGGAAGGACAAGGGGGGACGGAGGCAGGTGGGACAGCAAACATCGGACACGTGGCTGTGACTGTGACTGTCAAGGCAGGAATCGGTGTGAAATAGGCGCCACACACACACACACACACACACACACACACAGACACCCTTGTGACAGAGAAACACGTGTTTTCAGTTACCAGAACCTCTTTCTTCATGCTGGAGGTGGTGGTGGTGGTGGGGGGGGCGAGGACTCAAAGTGGGACACCGCTGTCCCTGTGCAAGATTGCGCAATAAAAAGTGCTGAAACCGTCTTCCCGGGGAGTGTTGGGACGAGGCTGAACATGCAGGAGAAAATGTGACAGCGCGCACACACACACACACACACACACACACACGCACACGCACGCACGCACACGCGCACCCACACTGGAGAGGAGCCTGGAGAGAGAGGGGGGGGGCGGTTGTGTCAAACCTGCACCATGACGAAATGAACCGTAACTCAGAGCTGGAAAATGACCAACTAGCGGTCTGTCGTTTATGAAGCTGAGAGAGAGAGAGAGAGAGAGAGAGAGAGAGAGAGAGAGAGAGAGAGAGAGAGAGAGGGAGAGAGAGAGAGAGAGAGAGAGAGGTGGACACTGCGTAAATTAATGTGGACGCGCGGCCGCCAAACACTCCCCGTTAGAATAAACGGAGCAGCGCACTGCACATGTACAATCTGTCTCCGGGCGGTGCACGGCCTGGTACTTCTCACTCTCAGTATCCACACTGATGCTCAAATGTGGCAGTAAATAAACCCGGGAGGAGGAGGAGGAGGAGGAGGAGGAGGCGCGGCAGGTTTTTTTTTATTTTATTTTATTATTATCTTATTTTCTACTCACAGCATTCCGGAGCACGACGTGCAGACGAAGCTGCCCACCGTGATGTCGGTGTAAGTCACCCCGGGCTGGTTGCACTCGAAGCAGTGTTTGTTTACTCCAGACTGGGCCAGCTCCCGGACCTTGCGGGCGCAGATCTCCTGGTTGTCCCGGTGCTTTCGGTTCGACATCGTATCCCCGCCCGGTGCCCGGTAAACCCCCTTCCGCTGTCCTCCTCCTGGATCTCCTCCGATCGCTACATGGAGCGCCTCACGCCCGCATTAGGGGGGATCGCTTTCTTATGCGGCTGCCGCCCGACGCAGCAGCACGCAGACGAGGGGCGCGTCAAGCCGCGCGCAGCGGAGCCGCAGGTACGCCGGAAGCGCTGCGCGCGGCCTTCAAAGTAAAAGCAGGCGACAGGTGGCGCTCCGGGCGGACGGTCGTTTTTTCTTCTCATGTCGCCTGTTTCTTTAAAGAATCTGTGCCGGTGTAACCACTGGTTATCTCATCAGACTGTTAGTGGGTCAGGGTATTTTCTAGTATATCTGTGTGTATTCTGTGAGTCAGCTATTTCTCAAGAGTACTTTTGGCGTAAACACACTGGGGGGGAAAAAGGAGAAAAAAAAGTCACAGTTTAGGGAATATATTCAAAGTGTTCTTCTATCTTTGTTAGTTGACACAATAATCTCACCACCGGGTCCATTTAGCAGCTGTTCTGGAGCTTTCGGTCGTATCTCGTGATCTTCAGCAGCAGGTGGAGATTACCCAGTTGTCGTGGAGATTTTAATCTCCAATTTACATCTTTCTCGTCCATGTTGGCTTAAAAATTGAGATTACCAATCTTCCTAATCATCTGATTAGGAAGATCATGTAATATGATAGAAAGCTTCACAACAGGCACTAATGGATCTTCTAAATTTTGTGGATTAGTTTGTTCAAAAAAGCCAGTTTATAATCAATATAGGCTGCTATATTTAAAACCAAGGCTGGATTACAAACCAGACCAGACCTTCAGGGGCCCTGAACGCCCCAGGTTGTCACTGTAGCGTTCAATTAATAAGCAAATTTTTTGGTAATATTCATCAAAGAAGCACAATATAAAGTTAAGGACGAGGGCCTCAAGATGGCTCCTGCATTTTTTACTATTGATGATGCCCTGTCGTGTAGACTGATCCTGTGTTAAAATCTAGTTTGTGTTTTGGACATTTGTTATGTCTTTATCTGATAGTTGACGGCAGAAACATGAGGGGAAACGAGGGGAATGACATGAAACAAAGGTCCTTGGCCGGACATGAACCCAGGATGTTGAGGTTTCTGGTCAGCGCCTTAACCCCTCAGTCACCTAAAATCTAGTTCTAATCCTTTTAATAATCCTGTTGATAGTACAGTTTGGTGCCATGGTGCATATCCTAAAACAGATTTCTGTTTGATCAAAGGGAAATAGGGGCCCGCACATTGTTGTCCCGGGCCCCTGAGCAGGTTGTGATACATTTGATAATAACTTTTTCTTTATTTTCTGTCAGGCTGTGACTTTACAATCCAAGGATCTGGACGAGGCCAAGCCCGTACTGAGCGGTCAAAGGCCTTAAATCCAGGCCTTTATTTTGAAAACCCGGTGATACCTGACATTCTGTCTGCTTTGACACTTGGACAGACGCGAAGGGAATCTCCTGTCAACGACAAATAAGGACCTGTCGAGCCGCCAAGTTCTGCGTCGTCCGACAAACGGTTTATTTCTCCTTCAGGTCTTTTCCTGACTGTTTAACTCCGCTGAACTCTCCCTCTCTCTCTCTCTGTGCGCCATTTACGCACACGCCCCCGTTTTTTTGGCGCAGCGCTGAGCTCTTGACGCTCCAGCGCGCACTGGAAAAGGGACAGATCTTGATAAAGGAGCTCAGATAAGGACAGCTGGGGAAAGGGAAGACATATAAAGCACTTTTGAGGAATATATTAGTACATTTAAAGTTTAGAAAAAAGTTAATTGAGACTGTTTGTTTCTGAAACTCGTGTTTTTCTTGGACATCAAATGAATATTCCCACGGAGCTTCAGTAGTTCTGCAGGTTGATACCAACCTCTTTGTCTTGAGAGAACATATTTGGACTATTTATTTTGATGAAGTAACGTAGCAACACAACGGACCCAACTACGCCCTCCACGTGACGTCTGTGAAGACAAATGTGAGACATTCAGTCACTGGCACAGAGACAGAAGCTGATCAGTACGGTGGTCAGTGAAGGCACCATGTGATCCTCTGACAGATGAACTCCTGGGGGGGTGGGGGGGGGGGATATATAATCTGCAACATGAAGCACAGTGAAGGAAGAAAATCAGAGAAACAGTCGCACTGTTTTCGGATGAGCGAGCCTGCAGTGGCTGTTTCTGATCAGCAGGGGGGCCACACACATCATGTGATAGACAGACAGACAGATAGATAGATAGATGAAAAATAAAGAGTTATGTTTGTGCATTGCAACATGCATGAATAGGGAGCACACTGGCAGACAAGCCTGTTGAGCTACTGTAATTACACGTCCCTGCTCAGCAGTCAACCACAGGCTTCAGTGTCTGACTGCAGCAGTCTGTGGCGATGATGACAATCTGCACATTGCTCGTTTAATGTTGCCCAACACGCTGAAATGGGTTGTTTTGTCTCTGTGTAACACCTGTGAATTATGGAGGTCCCTTACTGCCAGAAAAAAATAAATGAATTATGAGTTGTACCAGCCAGTGGCAATAATGTGAACTCTGTGTTTGGCTCTTGAAATGTTTTTTCATTGTTATAATTATTATTCAAAATAAAATAAAATAATAAAATTTAAAATAATAATGGGATAATCTTTCAGGCACCGCTAGTGATTTTCACCGTTCACACTTGCAGCTACATTCAGGAACATTTCCCTCCTGCGCCTCCTCACAGACACCATGGCAAAGCCTGAATAGATGGGGCAAGGGAAAGACAAAGATCTGCAACTAATAAAATGTAAATGCAAAACTTCACATGTAGTTATTTCATATCTGTTTGTGTAGAAAGTGTATTTCTCATAGTCTTAGTTTTGACTTAGTATTTCATATTCTTTTACAGACTAAGCCATACTATTGATATACACATAGCCCTGATTTAGTGTCTCTTTTTTGATTTAGTATGTCTTAACTGTCACAAGTATATCATAATCTTGATTTAGTGAACCATCATTTTATCTCACAATCTCATGGTTTAGATTTACAAGAAGTATTCCTATTTTTATCACGCGCTACTTTCCATCTAATTTTGTCTCCCCCTTTCTTTGCAGGAATGGTCTTCCGTAGGAAAGGGATTCACTCTCAGAGGGTGGCTTAAGGCAGCCTTCTTCACACCTCAACAAAAGCAAAACAGCCAATGTTGCCAGACGAGAATACACACCCAGTCCCTCTGCATGTGAAGCTCACTGAAACTGAAAAGTAGAATACACAAACAAGCCACAGGAGAAACCAAATGAACTGTACTCTACGTAGTCAAGGTATCACAGATTATAAAACAGATTATAAAAACTCCATATTTCCACATGATGCAACCTAGTAGGTTTAGTCTTCAACTTGCAACAGAGACCTTCTAGTCTAACCTCTCATTTTGTGCAGTTTCCTACTCAAAACCACAATTTGCCATGAGTAAGAAACCCGGAAATAGAGAGATGTGAGATGGGGGTTGGACCTCGTGTGTGTGTGTGTGTGTGTGTGTGTGTGTGTGTGTGTGGAGAGAGAGAGAGAGAGAGAGAGAGAGAGAGAGAGAGAGAGAGTAGTACTCCAGTCGGCCCCCTTGGGAGGAAACATCCACTCCACCGGCTGCAGTCTGATTTGGGAATATCGATCCGTTCCGATCAATAAGGATACTTTGACTCCCGAGGAAACTTTCCGCAGCATCCTCTCAGACTAATCTGCTTTTTTTTTTTCAAATTTACTTCCCGGACAAAAATGACAGTAACGCCACCAACATCCCCCCGCGTTCATTCATAAGCGGCGGCAGGTCGACCTCGGGCTCGGATCGGACTCGGAAGAAGTGATCAGGACGAGCTGCGGGAGGAAGACAGATCACACCAGAGAGAGAGAGACAGAGAGAGAGAGAGAGAGAGAGAGAGAGAGAGACAGAGGGACGACGAGAATGAGTCGAGCGGCCGGCGCGGAGCGTTGAGAAGCCGAGGAGAGAGCCAGTTCGTTTTTCGTGTCGGGCCGCCGTGCGCTTTCGGAGAGGACTCGGGACTCGTACGGCGCCGTGTGTGCGTGTGATCCGCGGCCGGGCGCGGCGATGACGGTCAAGCTGGACTTCGAGGAGTGTCTGAAGGACTCCCCGCGCTTCAGGTAAGAGTCCCACCTGCGCCAAGGCACTGCCGGGGATGTGGTGATGGGGTGGGAGGCTGAACTCTAAATCCCCCGCTGCAAAACACCCCAAAAACATGTTTAAATCCCAGATAAACCTCCTTATGCTGATAAAAAAAAAAAAGCAATATCATCTTTAATTATATTACTTTTTGAGGGTCTGTGTTGCAATATCCTCCTGTTAGACTGCAAAAATGACTTGTGATGCATGTGATGTTTCTATTTGAGCTGCTGGTGCTGACCATCAGCAGTCCCTGTGGGTCTGAGGTGAGGCCCTGTCCTGTCACTGCCAGTGCTGGTGGTGGGGGGGTCAGTGACAGGGATGAGAGTCTACATGCAGGCCTGCAGGGGCTGAGGACACCGATCTGAGGTCTGATGTCGCTTGCATTTTTTGATGTGTCACTGGACCACACAGGAAGCTTAAGTTGCAGTCACACTGCCGTCCAACAATCTTTCAGTTGAAGTAATGGTATCGAGTTAGGGTGACGAGTGGGGGGGGTTGCAAACATGGTTTTCTGACATCTGTAAAAAAAAAAAAGAAAAGAAAAGTAAGAAATCACAAAAACCTTCGTGACCTCACTCAAGCAAAGAGCTACTTACTAGCTCTGAGTCTGTGAAAGGTCATCGGAGGCTTCAAAGGTTACCAACTATGCTGTCAGTGTAGCTCTGCTGCATGTCACATAGACTACAATCAATTGTCTTTCAACACAGAAGCAGCATCTGGTGTAATCAAAGGGGAAGTGTCGCTGGATTAGTTTTGCAAGCAGTTCAATAGGCAGTTTGGCAGAATTTGGGTGTGTCCTGATACTTCTTGGCATCCTGCCTGAGTCACAGCGGCTGGTGTCGTCTCTACCAGCTGATTTGGCATATTTCAATCCTTAGACTCCCCCCCCCTCTCTGTTGCCCATATTGACTCCATGAGGCCTGCACAGTGGTGGAAAGTTTGAGCAGTGGCGAGGTCTCGTGTCAGGCTGTGAGCAGAAGAAGGAACGAGGGAAAGGGAAGGAAAAAGGGGGGGACGGCTCGAGTTATCACACGTACGAACGCAGACCATCGCACAGATAAGCGGAGAACAAGAAGGACGACGTGGGGGGGGTAAAAGAAAGAAAAAAACTGCACCGACAGTTCGGGACAGCCACTCAAATGTGCTGCCTCCTGTTGCCAGGTAACAGTGGGGTAGGAGGGCAACAGGAAGTGAGGCGAGATGTGCTGGGGTGATCAACAGGAGAGACAGGAAGTGTGTTTTCTGTGGGGAGAGCCACCGGCGGAAACTCAGCCTCAGCTCTGTCTTCATTTGCTTTCTCTGTCTGTCACGCACCCAGAAAATGTGACACTAATTCAGAGAGTAATGAGAAGGACGTGTCCCTTTAACGAAGGAATCTTTTTATCCTCCTCCTCCTCCTCAGGGGCCTCCTGTTGGCGTTTTTCTTTATTCATCCTCCCCTCTCCTTTCTTTCCTCCGCTCCTTGGCCGACTTGTCATTTGGTCGTATTTCAAGAGGGACATGACCTCAGACTTTGACTCAAACACTAACAAACACAGAAACACAAACCGTTACTGTCTGCCCTGGCCCTCCTCTCTTCTCTCTCCACTCAGTCTCGCCTCTTTTCTTTCTTCCTCTCTCTCTCTCTCTCTCTTTCTGTCTCTCTGTACTGTTGGTGGAAGGCAGCGGAAACCACATGGTTGAGCTGTTGGTATGAGCAGAGACGAGAGGCAGAAAGAGATACTGACTGTCACGCCAAAAAACCGACAATCTAGCCATGCACAGGACCTCTGAGGCGCTTTTGTGAAGTTTGAGGAGGCCTTGTACTCAAAAACAAAACTTAAGGGTATTAATCCATTACTGAGCAACAAGTATACTGGGTATTTGCTTTTACAGTCTGAATACTTACACGTGGGCCCATTCTGCAGGCCTACTGACACTGATTACACCTAAGCTCTGTTCAAGTTTTATTGAGCAGCTGCTCAAGATGTCAGGTTTCTAAAAATACCAAAAATGTCACGCAAAATTACAAAGAAGTGAGTAAGTTAGAAAGTGCATGGGAATTTCTCATTTGAGGTAACTATGCAGCCATGAATACTGTAGCTTCACTAAAGTGTTAAACCACAAGTTATACAGTGTTGTTTTGTCATTTTGTGAAAGTAAATTAGATGTGAAAAGCTAAAAAAAAAAAAACCACAATAAATTGTACTTAAATAGTAAATAAAATCATGTGTAATTTATATTTTAAGTTAAGTTTTTTTTTTTACTTAGTTGAAGTTGCAACTAATAGTTATTTCACGATTGATGTGTTGATTATATGTTCAATTGATTGATTTTATTTATTTATTTAACAGTGACAGTGCACATTAATAAACTGCTACATTGCTACATTTAGCTCTAATATAAATATTTGCTACACAAATCAAGGTTTATGTGTCAGAAAACAGTTTTTAAAAATTACAAAAATATTAAATTTACAGTGATGTCAAAGTGAAAAATGTAAAAGTTGAAAGCTGTGAACATTTGCCGTATTTTTTTGATAGACGACTTCAACAATGAATCGATTATAAACATTTTTCTCAGTTAATTTTCTGTAGATTGACTCATCAGATAATGAACTTATCATTTCAGTACAACATTCAACCTTCAGTTGACTTCGACTTCTGTCACATTGACAAAATGTCTGGCACTGATTTCTCTCCATATTTTGTAACGTGAACATTGTGGTTCACCGTAGGTACATTTATGGTGACATTTGACACCGAGCTCTTTTGTGTGTGTGTGTGTGTTTCAGAGCTGAAATCGAAGAGGTCCAGAGCGATGTGAGTGAGCTCGAGACGCGATTAGAGAAGGTGAGCCCACGCACACCTACACACTTCTATAATATCATACTGAGTCACTGCTCCACTTTCAAAAACATTGCCTCCAACACACACACACACACACACACAGACGCAGACAGGTATCACACACAAACGCTCCTCATGTGAAGAGGCAGTGAAGTGAGAGGTGGGCAGCGGTGGCTGAGGTATTTTTTCACCTGACAGCGAGCAGGAAGTAGCTGCAGGTGCTGCTTCCCCATCGTATTGTCCTGCAACAGAGAGAACTGCAGTTTGTTCTGCTTCCATGAGACAACCTGTACTCCCCATTGCGTTTTTTTGTATTCTTACATTGCAGTTTCAGATTAATTCATCTGATCGAGCGGTCACATGCTGCGTTTCTGTTCCTTGATGATACTGCAGAAGAATGAATCAAAATACCATGTCACTCTGTGGTGTTTCTGACCTCTCGTGGAGTTTCCAAAAAAAAAAAAAAAAACTGAACATCTACTAGAAGTCCTAGAGAAAACACTGCGTTTAACTTTCCCTGCAAAGCATCGAGCAAGAGAGGAAATTATGTGACGCAGCAGCAAGATGCAGGGATTCATAAAAACTGGACAAACTGGATTGAAGCGCCTGAGGCAGCTTTTTCTTTTGCTCGGTGCCGGTGCCCTTCAGCAAAAAAACGACGCCTTACCTGCTCCAGTGCTGCTGCTCTGTAGCTGAACTCTGACCTTACCTCAAAGAAAGAAAGAAAGAAAGAGAAAGAGAAATTCCCCTGCTTGCATGAGTAGCGGCCATTTTTATTGCAAGAGTAGATATTAGAATTAATCCTGTTTTTTCAGTTCTGCCATGATGATACCATGCTACAGGGTATCATGCTGTAACATGCCTGACCTGCATTCAAAATGTTCAAAGAAAAACAACTCACCATGCAGAGTTACAGTTTATTGTGTATAGTTATATTATTATATTTTATATGACTGGATTGCATTATTGCATGAGTACACCAATGGTGTAGTTGGTAAGCTGTCAGATAAAATGTAGTGGAGTAAAAAAAGAAAGAATAGAGTAGAAGTCTAAAGTAGCATGAAATGGAAATACTCAGGTAAAGAACAAGTACCTTAACAACCTTCCTACTGTGACATGACAAAATGTAATCCGTGAAAAGGGCCTATTGGTCCACTGTGGCGTATCAGATTTATCGGTAGCAGTGTAAATGTTGGATAAAAGGAGCTGTAGAACAGCACTCAAAGGTTCACTAACATCCACACGGGTGTTTTCACTTATTCCTGCTCCCAATTAACAAGGTCATCCGTCACACTCAATATATAATAAAAAAGGTTTAGGTTGTCCAACGCCAACAGGTGCAGCAAGCAAAGGGAGTTTATGTAACTCATATCTAAATGCTAAAATGAAGCATTAACAGTAGCACAAGAACAGAAGAGTCATAAAAGCTGTGTGAAGTCACACAGCAATATCTATTAACGGTTCTCTAACAACCGCTATGCAGTAAGCTGCTGGCCATACCAGAGCAGGTGAGGCTGAGGCTGGAACTCCCCTCTGTGTATTGACTCGAGTAAAGATGTTGTTTACCTCTTATGAATTCAACTTTCATAACTCATAAATGATATCATTTGAAAAACCTAAATTAGAGCAAATACTGGTTCTATTTTAAAAGTGTGTTTGTACAATTACTGTCATCTTGTATCTTGCCTCAATACGTGTCTTACCTAAAACTCTTGATGCGTTTTTTGTACAATAAAACATTGGTGATATATTGTTATCAAATATAGATATATAAAAACCCCATTCTGTAAAATCCACTAATGCTCTGGGTCTACTGCAGTTTAATGAACTCCAGACAGTATTTAACAGAAGATGGAGGTTATATTCCACATGCGCAGTGATTATACTCGCTGTTTCTGTGTGGACTCCTGGAATAACTCCTCATTATGTTTAATTATTCACATTTAGTATGGCCGTTGGCTACCTAAAGTGTCCCTCTCGTGAGAGTATTCTGGAGGAATTTGACCTTTGTGTTGCACGTTTGTGTTGCCCAGCTTGTGAAACAATGCCAGGCCATGCTGGAGGCAGGCAGGGTCTACTGCCAGACCAGCAAGAGCTTCGTCAACGGCCTCCGGGAGCTGGGACACCACTGCCATGGGGAGAAGATGATGGAGGTGAAAATAGCACAGTGGCATACCATTCGTCAGGGAGTTATTTATACACTTGTGTATTTTTCCACTCAGATATGTCACATTTACTCAAAGAAAGTGTTTGTTTATAACATTTAAGTACATCTTGAAGGCTCTAGTTTTAATTGATCAATTAAACTGTCAAATTCAGAATATTTTGTGCACACTTTGATGAGAGTAAATTGATTGAATAGAACCCGGGAACACGATCTGCAAACTACCAAACAGAGATGGTTGTTATAGATTTTTAACTTTGCTGGTAAAATGTGATGAAACGCAGAGTCGGTAATCTAAGGCGTCTGTCCTGCAGGAGTGTTTGGACAAGTTTTCCGAAAAGCTGTCCATCATCTTGGAGGCGCAGGGGGTGAGTCTTTCCGTCCATCCGTCCGTCTGTCTGTCTGTCTGTCTGTCTGTCTGTCTGTCTGTCTGTCTGGACCTTCGACTGTCTGCCTTTGCACCACAGTCCCACATGACACGTATCGGCCGCGGTATGTGGTCAAACGAGGCTGCAGCACCCTGTTGAGCGCACGTCACTGTTGACATTTCACAGCGATCTGTTGCTAACTGCTACGGATCTGTCTCTGTCCCCTTTTAGGAAGTGATCGAGACCACACAGAAGTCCGTCAAGACGAAGCTGCAGAACTTTGTCAAAGAGTGAGTGAGCTGCCTCGGCGTATCATCTGATCTTGTTTGGTTTTTTTTCGGTGCCTCTCTCTCCCACCAGCATTTGGTATAATTCAGACACTCAGCCACCTTCTACAGACTGAGTCATTCCCCTGCGAGTCTGCCAACCATTAACACTCATGAAAAAAATATTAGACTCTCATGTTCCTTCATTTTCCTTCCCCTGTACTTTGTCTCTTGCAGTCTGCTCTTATTAGTGAGAATGATACGGTGGATTAGATATTAGAGATTTTTAGCCAGTGACACATTTTGAATGTGGTTTCACCCTCTGAGTTCGCAGGTCTGTTATCAAATTGCAAACAGGAATGCACAAAAGCGGAACCTGTAAGCTTTAATTAAACACTATAATACACATGAATAATAGATGACATAACAACTGCATTCACAACCGATCCCCACCTACGCAGTTGGTCAACGCTTAATGGACGTCACAGTGCTAATATACTATGGTGCAGTGTAATATATAGTAATATGAAAAAAGAGAAGAATCTATTAAAAACATACGTGATGTTAATGAAAAACTGAAACAGTAAAAGAAAAAATAAATTGAATAAATATCTAACTTATCTGTAGTTTCTTCAACTACCTAATGTCACCAATTTATTTGTCATATTAAGGTTAAATACTCACAGAAGCAGGACGCTCATACTGAATTGTCCTACTTTCTTCCCTTCCTGTCCTCCAGGGATGTTCGTCGGTTCAAGGACGTGCGTAAGGAGTTTGAGCGCGGCAGTGAATGCCTGGAGGGGGCGCTGGCGAGGAACGCTCAGGCCCCGCGGGGGAAACAACACGAAGTGGAGGAGACGAGCAATGCTCTGCTCAACGCACGCAGGACCTTTCGGTCTGAGGCCCTGGATTACGTCTTGGAGGTGAGAAAGAGTGCTGGATGATGTAAGAATTGTACTTTTTCACCACTTTTCCACTTTATCTAATATTTATACTATAAAGAAAGTCGCTTTAGACTCTCTTTTATTCCTGTAGCCATTGAAACACTGAATCTCTCAATGTGACGATTTTCAAACCTGCACCAGGAACTGCACTGTATTTCTGTTTTTATATTCGGCATCGATCTTAATCTCATCTTTCACTGAACAGGATGTTAGTGGTGTTTCTACTTTTGGCTTGATCTGCTAACTCTCTATTTTTATGTATTTTTACACATGTGTTATATTGTATATTTTATGTCCTTGACTACTGATTGTTGCTGTTCGTTGTCATCATGTGTGTTGATGCTGCATGCAAACCAAATCTCCTCCAGGATAATAATAATAAAGTTGAAGTGTTAAGTCGTAACCCTGCACAGGTCATTAAATGCGTTTTGGGTGATAGGATTGCAATCGGATAGTGCTCCAACACATGAAAGTTCCAGTGTAAATGCACCCAAAACGCATTGAGGACAGATGTAATGAGGTTTAATCATATCTAGATACAATCTGGATACAGGACGCATTTTAATGCAAGGTGTAAACGGGGTCTTTGACCCTTCTAATTAATCCACTAATTATGACAACATTTTACACAAATGTCTAATAGGATAAAATTATAAAGTGATGACATTTTATATCCCAAAGGTCAACTTCACTGTAACATCATAATGTTCTTTAAAAACACTGGCCATTATTCAAAGCCATAACACAGGAGCAGATGGGGAGATTGGGACTATATTTCACATTTGGTCGGATACTTAATTGGTGACACTAATCTTAGTACCCACCTTGAAACTGTATTGATTGTATCGATCAATGAACTTGCACACCTCTGTAAAAATTGTCTCTAAGTAAAGACAGCATGTGTTTCACTTGAAATTATTCACTAGATTCATGCCCCTCAATACAGTGATAACTTCCATTTTGCCAAAAAATACACTTATAAATACCTTTTTATTAAATTCCTTCAAAGTCATACAACCGCGAGGTGGTAATTGTAGTTGGGTTATGGAAACTTGAACACTGTCTTTAACCACTGCTCTCTTTTGTTTCAGATTAATGTCATCGAGGCCAAGAAGAAGACCGATATTGTGATGGCAGTGAGTTCACGTGACATATTTTAAGTTAATTTTGGAAATAATTGGTGTCTACATCTTTAAAAAAGCACATTTACTGTATAGTTGTTTGCTGGATTTGCTCAGGATATCTTGTTAGATAAGTTAATATAAGAGTTCTATAATGATTTCTCACGCTTCCCGCCAGATGTTATCGCTGATGGAGGCCCAGGCACAGTTCTTCCAACAAGGCCACCAGTCCCTGTCAGAACTGGACGAGTATCGACGAAAACTAAATGAAGAGGTAACTGCTGGATCTCATTTCCTTTGTTACACTTGTATTTGCACCACAAATCTTGCAGTGATCATGTGAGGCACCAACACGGTGTTCGATGACAGACCTGGCACTGTTCAAATAAATAAGTAAATAAATAGCAGCTGGGCAGGAAAAGACACTTAAAGACTTAAAAAAGTCTTGTGTGGAGTGTTTGGTAAGAGTCTAAGTGAAAATAGCAGCCTGAACAGAATTATCCAGATACTATTCTTTGCTATAAGCTGATATTATTTTGAGATACAAATGATTAGAAATAACACAAAAATCAACCATTAGCCAAATCAAAGAAATAGTTTGGCATTTTGCAAAATACAAAATAATATGCATATTTTCCCAAACGAGTAACTCATCTTTTAACCAAGTCTGAATTCTGTTGAATACTGCTGCACAAGAGGACTTCCCATGTCGCTCTCAAACCTGAGTTAAGAATTGCTGGTGATGGACGAACCAATTATAGATTTCCGGTGGAGTTTGCAATACTATCTCACCTCAAGCTCCATTATTTTCCCAGTTGTCATGGAGTTGTAGATGTTCAAATTTCCCTTTTTTCCTGAGTACATTAAAGAATTGTTGTCCACACTGGCTTAACAGTTGAGATTGAAAGTGAAGTGTTGACCTTTTGAAACAGCAGTGGGAACAACAATCTCACTTAAGGTCCATTTAGAAGCTGTTCTGGAGCTTTTCACCATATTTTTGATCCTATTCCTCACACGCTGTGGAGGTTTGACTACTGGTGAGCGCTGTTTTGATGAGCAGATCTCTGTATTGTTTGCATCCGCTGCTCAACTTCATACAAGGATGCAGATGACATGATGGATGATTCTTGGATTGGAAGGAGTTTTGCTGCACACAATTTAGCTTTTTTGTGTGTTTTTTTTTTATTTGGACCTTTCTCTTAACTTTGTCTTTTTATTGAGAAATGTTGGCGGGTATGCTTCCTCTAGCCTCTAATGATTATTCAAAGGAAACAAGTTTTCTAAGTAATGGATTTCATCAGTTAGCGACAGTAATGCGTCAGAGGTGGTGGCGTGCCAGTTAAAGAGAAGATGCAGGTTTCAAAACATTCAAAAGGATATGCAGATATTTTATGGGGCAGGAAAATTGATTCAGAATGTTTATTTTGGCTTAGAAATATTTGAGATCTTGGTAAGACGTGTGTGTGTACAATAAACCACACAGTTCCTTTAATGGTAAGACCCAAAATGTTGTCTGGGTAAATTGCATCAGGCGAGTTCTTGGCATCTCTCTGAGGGAGCAGGGCCGAGGAGTCACAAGGTGACATCACACTTTCATCGTGACAGGAAAAAGTGAGCAACAACAGGAAATATTTCACATGCCTGTGTGTGTGTGTGTGTGTGTGTGTGTGTGTGTGTGTGTGTGTGTGAGAGAGAGAGAGATAGTTCCTGCTCTTCGACCGGCCAAACTGGCAAACATTTCTTGCACCGTCGACCTTGAACATCAGCAGTATTATTGCTGAATGTTTTTGCAAAATGAAAGTAATTTCAAACAGGAAATAAATTTGTCAGCGTTCAGCAGCCAAATCAAACAGCTACAAAGCTCTTGCTGTTTCAACAGGAAATTATAGTAACGAGAATAAGCAGATGAGAGAGAAACACCGACGATTAACATGCTGAACAGACTTTCTACGAGAGAAACCACCAGCGTTGGTCCTCAGTTTGGCACAGGATGTAGGAAGAGGCTTTACTCTTCCGAATTCCTGTTTCCTGAAGAGCAAAGTCTGCAGGAGTGATAACCGCTGCCCTGAACTTCCATTCTTTCTCACAGTTTTCTTACAATAGACAGAAAAATATTTTTTTAACTTTTTAAGGTTTTTTCTGAGCATTCTAATCTTTAGAGAAGTGAAACGATTGTCTTTTAATTACATTTCCAACAGAGTATGTGACTGTTGTCTTCAAGCTGATGTATGCCAATCCACTATGTTTAGTTAAGGATCAGGTTCATGTAAAAGCTCAGATATAGACTTGGCTTTAAGCCCCAGTGTTGGTAATTAGCCGGCTGATGTGTCATTGATCAAGCACTAAACCACTTCCTCTCTCACTTAGCTGACTTAAGTAAAACACAAATCAGTTCATTAATACATAAGAGCTCTTTTAAAACTGGTGATGTTGGCATCCTGAAGATAGCTTCATTGAGTGAAATGCATCATGAGAGTTAGTGAGTGGAATAACATACATCGGTATATACAAAAATCAATATCTGTGACCTCTGTCTATTTCTGTTTTAACAGCACACTCAGTTTGTCCTAAACTCTGCCCGGGAGAAGAGGGACATGGAGCAAAGACACGCTGCAATCAAGAAAAAGGTTGAACATATATATATATATATACACACATTTCCTCAGAAATTTATTTTTTAAACCACAAATTTTGAAATAAACTACAGGAAAAGGGCCGTAACTCACAAAGCAACCTGTGTTTCTTCTAGGACGTGTCCTACGATGACTCCATCATGGATTTCAATGCTGACGCAGCTAATGGGATCGCCATGGAGGGATACCTCTACAAGAGGGCCAGCAACGCCTTCAAGACCTGGAGCAGGTACGAGTTAACCCATAGAATGTCTCAAACAGAACAGCTGTGTTGTCTTTGTGCTTTTTCTTCCTCCAAACGTCTCACTAAAATGTCTCAAATGTCCACTGTTGGAAAACTTTTTGACCTTTTTCGTAATCTTTCTCCACTCCAGGCGTTGGTTTTCAATTCAGAAAAATCAGCTGGTGTATCAGAAGAAATTCAAGGTATATTCAAAATAAATATCACTATTTTTAAAAAGGTTTCACCAGCCAAACATAGAAAAAGGAGCTCTGTGAAAACACACAAAATGTGCGTAATAACATGCACAGTCTGACCTGTATGTTCTTCCTGTCTACGTCTCTCAGGACCAGCCTACAGTTGTGGTGGAGGACTTGCGTCTTTGCACAGTCAAGCCCAGCGCAGAAAATGAGAGACGATTCTGCTTTGAAGTGGTGTCCCCGTCAAAGTGAGTGTGCATGGGCGAACTTGTTCCTGCATTCATGCATACGTGTATTTAAGCCACGGTGGTGAACTGTGAGAATTTGTCCATGTTAATTTCTCATATACTAAGAATAAGGTGCTCACAGTGTGTATATGTGTGTGTGTGTGTGTGTGTGTGTGTGTGTGTGTGTGTGTGTGTGTGTGTGTGTGTGTGTGTGTAGGTCTTGTTTGTTGCAGGCGGACTCTGAAAGACAGCAGCAGGGGTGGATCAGCGCCGTCCAAAACAGCATCGCCTCAGCCTTTCAGGAGCACAGAGAGGACCCACACAGCCCAGTGAGAATACACACACACACACACACACACACACACGTATCCTTCTACTTCTATACCTGTGAGGACCGTCACTGATATAATGCATTCCCCAGCACCTTACCCTAACCTTAACCATCACAACTACATGCCTAACCCCAACCCTCACCCTAACCAGAACCTTGTTCAATTCTAACCTGAACCTTAAAACCAAGTTTTAACCCTCAAACAGCCCTTTGAAGTTGTGAGGACCGGCCAAAATGCCCTCACTTCCCAAAAATGTCCTCACTACCCAAAAATGTTGGTTAAAAACGTGTTTCGGTCCTCACTATGTACAAGAAAAACCCCCACACACACAGTGACACACACACTATCCACTATATCTGCATTTTTCAGTGAGTAGGAGTTTAATCCGAGAAGATACAAAGGAAGTTGCCTTTGTGCTTCTCCTCATTCCTGTATTTGTGTGTGTGTGTGTGTGTGTGTGTGGTTATTAGAGACAGCGCTGCAGCTCGGTGTCGGCAAACAATTTGGGAGGAGGGGGAGGAGGAGGAGGATTGGATCAGGAGAGCACGGGCCGCAAGGCGCTGGAGGAGGTCCAGGCGATCCCGGGGAACAAGCAGTGCTGCGACTGCGGGGAGCCCGGTCCTGATTGGGCCTCCATCAACCTGGGAATCACGCTTTGTATCGTCTGCTCAGGGATACACAGGTACACACACATACTCTCACACACAGACACACACACACACACACACACTTGGCTTGAAACCTTAGCTTTAATGGTTTCCTCCTCTAACAGGAGCCTGGGAGTCCATTTCTCCAAAGTGCGCTCCCTCACTCTCGACTCCTGGGAGCCAGAGCTCATTAAGGTAACTTAACCTTTTAACTGCTATACAACCTCATTATCACCCTTTTCTGTGCTGAGTATAAAGTTTACGCAACGCATTATGTAATAGTTTTACTTTGAATAAACTCTCCAAATAGAGCAACTGGCACCGAAATAAACTTCATTTTTTAAATTTGCTTTCTTCAGTTGATGTGTGAATTAGGAAACACAGTGATCAATAGGATCTACGAGGCCCGGATTGATGAGATCACCATCAAGAAGCCCCACCCCTCCAGTCCCAGGTACAGACAAATAACATAAAACCTACTTTCTGAAACATGTTCCCTTTGAGATGGATTTTTCCAAAAGTTCCTCAAATGAAGATATGGCTTACATTTTAATAATAGTATCTCAATATGCTAATTGTAAGGGTGTCAATCAAACACTTTTTGTGTTTCACCGATCTTTGTGTCCAAATACAACTTCCATACTAGACATCTTGGTTTATTGAAATATAGGCAGTAGGTTGAATTACTCAGTTGTGTTTGGTGTTTGTGTCATTTTGTGCACTTTGCAAAAAGAGCAGTTGATATAGTAGTATTCAGTTTAGAGATGGTCTGCCATAGATGGTAAACCACACATGTGGGACACCCATGATGGTTTGGTAGGTACTTGCCTAAAAGTGCATGTTAAGGGGAAATGAATTAGGCCGCACATTTACGCCATACTGCTGGAAAATCTTGCTGAAACAAAACAGATCTGCTAAAAAGGAAAAATAAATTCTGCTGATGAGACAAAATGAATCATGTGGAATTAAATTACATTTATAGAAGTTTACAATTTCTTTGTGCGTTTTATTTAGTTAATCATGTATTAATGCATCAATTTATTTATTATTCAACTGATTTGGGCATTTTACTTGTTTGCCTGTTTGCAAATAAGTCCTACAATAACGGGACAATAGGAATAGCACACACCCAAACTACAAACCTGTCTTCTAAGGAAGGAAGGAGATTTTCCAGTATCATTGATCAAGCTGTTTGTCCAACATGGCTGTTAGTGTGGCTCCAAAGACAGCCAGAAATGAACACAAACTCACTCTTCATCTCCTCCTGCTGTTATATTGATGCCATTACATAAAGGTTTAATTTTGCTTGTGCACGGGGTATTTGTACATTGATTGAAGACTTAAATTGCCTAAGCTCTGAATGTGACTGGAACGGCCGCAACTCCGAAAAGGCTTTTGTGTGTTCGGAAGATTTAAAAATGTACCCTCTGCAAAGATCTGCGTGGTTTACAGAAGATTATATCAGCAACTCTCTTTACACTTACTTTTTTACTTCCTCTTTTCTCGTCTCTGTTGTGTCACAGCAGACAGGAAGTGCCTCAGGTACACGATACAGATGGTTAACGTTGTGACTAAAGCGTCCTCCGGAAACTTGCCGTGAGGCTGCATGCTTTCTGCAGCATGAGCTTTCACCCTTGTCTTGTCTGGGCTTACACTATTTGATTAATGTTTTGCCTTACAGTATGTAGTACATTATAAATACTCTTACATACCTCTTTTTTTCTGAATTTGTGACTTCATTAAAAGACATGGAGTGCCTCAGGGACATGTGTTAAGCATTGTTTTCTCACAGCTGCACACACAAGTTGCAGAAATAAACTGAGAATAAGTAAAGCCAGAAACATACTGACAAATGCAGTTCTGCATGTCGACTTGTTTTGTTTTGTACATTGTGTCATTTTGTGGGAAAAGATCGCTGAAGAAATATGAGTTCCAGCCATCTATTCTTTCTTTCTTTCTTTCTTTCTTTCTTTCTTTCTTTCTTTCTCATCTATCATTCTGTCCCTCAGAGGAGACAAAGAGTCGTGGATCCGATCAAAGTATTGTGAAAAGAAGTTTATCCAAAAGCTGCCCGAGACCGGCAGGAACCCCCTGTTGAGGCGATCCAGCGCCAGGAGGACCCGAGCTGCCACGCAGGACCGGACAGGGCCGCGACCGCCGATCAAACCCAAACCAAACCGAGCCACCTTGCCTCGGCTCACAGGTAAACACTGATGGAAACCAGTGGGCGTCTAAAGGTCTAATAGCTCAGCTGGTAGCTTGCTTGTTGTCTAGTTCATCACTCACTCACTCACTCCTGCTGACAAAACAGAAGCCACACGTACACAATCCTCAAACTTGGTGATCCAGCAAAAGTTGATAATCCTAAAGGCCTAGTCTGCTGTATTTTATGTGTGTGTGTGCTGTTTCAGTCAGCAGGATAAACCTGTAATCGTGGCTCTCTCTCTTTCCTCAGGGCTGAGCCCCAGCGACCTTGTCCAAAAGAACAATACCGGCTTTCACAGAGGTGAGATAAAACACACTCGTGCACACACACACGCGCTGACAACAAAAACAAGCTTTACAATGTGTTTAACATGAAATGTCAAACCCCAACAGGAGGGGGAAAAAGTAGCAGGAATACGTGTCAAAACGTCATTAGAAAGTTAACCCTCTGCTCCCTGCAGATGCGGACGAGGAAGAGGAGGATCTGAGCGGACTTCACCCCGGGGCGCTGCTGTACCGCTCGGCAGCCCTGCAGAACTTCCCTGTCATGGCCGACGCTCTGGCCCACGGAGCCGACGTCAACTGGGTCAACGTGGCCGAGGAGTCCAGCACGCCGCTGATACAGGCCGTCTCAGCAGTGAGGAGAACTTTAAATTCACCATTGCCATTGAATTTGGTGTTAAGAATATAGGATGAACCTCTCCTTTAGCAACACCAGCTGGCAAAAATGTACCTTTGAGCAACATTTTGGTCAATTAAAGGGAATCTCAAGCTGGATTTTCAAGAAGATTGTCGTGAAAATTCAAGATCCAAAGAAGATGATCATGTAAAATTAGTTTTTACCCCTTGGCCATTCCTCTGGCTCTAATAACAAGCCAAACTTTCCACTTGTACACAAGCAAAACCAAGATCTAACAATAACTTTACTAAACACATTCATGCTCCCCACAGGATGAACTTCTCACATTTTGGACACTAAATGAGCTTTCCTGTAGCATCACCCCCGGGGTCATGATGTCGTCTCCGTGTTGCACTCAAGATATATAATAATTGCCATGAATTTGCTGACCAAAGGGATACATTTTTTTCAGACCTTCAGGGGCCACTAGTGGGGCTTTATACATTTAGTCTTGTGTTAACTTGTTTGGACAAGCTGATAGTAGGTAGAGGCTCAGAGATGATCATGTAGGTTGCGTGTATGTAAAAAAAAAAAAATATATATATATAAATAGCAGCTCACATGTTCTGTTTCCTCTCCAGAATGCCCTCGCAGCCTGCGAGTTCCTGCTGCAGAACGGTGCTAACGTCAACCAGGCGGACAGCAACGGCAGAGGGCCGCTTCACCACGGCACCATCCTGGGTCACACTGGGTAGGCAAACCGAATTACAGCAACAAAATAAATAACTGACACAGGTCGGTTTCTCAGGCAGAAGTGCAGGAAAATAAACAGATTACTTTATACACTCAAAGAAAATCTACTTAAGCCTTCAGGCGCGGTGCCCAAAACCATTAACGGAGCTGAATAGATTCACCCTGTTTCCCCAAATGACATTCCTGTGTTGTGTGTAGTGGGAAATCTCAGCACAAAGGAAGTGCTGAATTGAAACAAAAGAGCTGCAAGCATGCTGAAAGTTAAGACCGTTTACAGGATTATTTTTTTTTTTTTTTTAAGCATCTTTGTGCAGTTTACATCATTAAAGGTATTGATGTCAAATGTTTCAGGTCAAAGCAGTGCAAAGCTGTCCACGGTAGCTTTGCAGCAACATTTCTACTAAGTAATCTTTGCCAAATGATCGTGGTTTCTTTATTTGGCAAACTGAAGGGAAGAAAATGCAGATAACAAGGAGCCCATTATTCCCACCTGTACCTGTACTGCTTATCAGAAAGTCAAGCCTCTAATCTTGCCTGGCCTGGGTCAGATTGCACACTTCAGCTGCGGTGCTTGGTTTAAGAGTTTATTTTCAAAGTACGTTCAAGAACAATGTTTCATTTTAGACACATTTATCAAAGATCTTGATGTGTCTGGAATCTGAAAGACTCTTGTTCATAGTTCCTCACTGACTTAATAATTTCAACATCTAAGAAGCCACAGGAATTTAATTCAGCCCCCTTTGTGAATTCCTGTTTGCATTTCCACTTCATTTAATGAACCATGAAGATTAAGCAAATGAGTCCAACGATGAATTTTCAAAAAAAAATTGAGATGCATTTTTCACACACACAGCAAAACGACATTACATTGTCATCGTGGTATTCTTACTAATTAACTATCTAGCAAGTCTGATGTTTGAATGGATGCAAGGAAGACATGCAGGGGTGAAAAAGGGAAATTCTTTAGACCCTATTTCCCTAGTAGGTAAAGTTCTTGATTTCCTGAAATGGTTCCTGGATACAGGAAGCAGGGGTTACCTGGCTGTCAGGTTTCTGTTTTTAAGACTTTGGTGTCAATGCCCTTTTCTATGCACACACACTCTAACACTGTACATGTGTCTCTTTACTTTCCCAGATTGGTTTGTCTCTTCTTGAAGAGAGGAGCAGACTACAACGCCAGAGACAAGAACCAGAAAGACCCCATAACAATTGCCGTGGACAACGCCAACGCTGACATCGTCACATTGTGCGTATTTGAGTCGAGAAAAAAACCTCTTCTGGGACCATGTAAACCAGTTAACAACAGCAGCTTTTCTAACTGATCTTCTCCGTTTCAGGCTGCGGATCGCCAAGATGAACAAGGAGATGCGGGAGATGGACGGAGCGTTTGGCCAATCAGGTCAATCAGGGGGGCAGGGATCTGGGGGTGTAACGGGCGGGACTGGAGGTGGGCTGGCCCACACCAGGAAAAGTCTCCAGGCTATAAAGAACCATATAAGTGGCTGGGCTCTGGGGGGGCAAAATGATTAGTGGGGATAAAAACCAGTTCAGGAAAGGGACTGAATGAGCCTGTTTTTGGTTGTAAGACTTTGAGACATGGTTTTGTCAAGCTGTTAAGCATCAGAAATCACTGGTTTTGCAGTGTCATGTGATGTTCATCTGCAGCATCTGCAGAGAAATGATCCCGGCCTTCCACACGCATCATTCAAGGAAACATGCATCATCTTTTCTACGATTCAAAAAAGGAAATTTGCCTTTATTGAGTAAAGCATTAAATCCACTTCTCGTAAACCGAGAAAGAGACGGATCACAGGGTACGACGGTATGACGGCAGAGTCTCAAGGACGTAAATGAAAACAGATTTATTGATTAACTGAAAACAGGAAAATGTCTTGGGAAACAAAGAAGGGACATTGTGGGAGAGATTCTTAATAGGAGTCTGCATCGCACTTTGAATTACAAACGCACATCATCCTGCACTTTGAAACCCACAAAATCTCCAAATACCTTGTCAAGAGAGAGCGCTACATGTGGGTGTTTCCAATGTCTCGCTGTTGTAGAACTAAAGTTTAAAATGTTTTATAATAATAGACCTATATCGGGCCTATTTGTTCTGATATTGTATATTTGTGATATTTTTATACACAGTATGTACAGTTTTCTGGCTTTATCAGAATGTTTTTATTTTGTATTAGGCTTTTTTTCAGTCCAGTTATGTAAGCTAAATTCAACATCTTCTCCCACTATTCTGGGAATAGTGACGCAGTTTGAATTCGGTTATATATTGCGTGTTTGTATTTTTCATGCTGTCAGCCAGTTCCAGGAGCTCTGTGCTGTAGCTGTTGAGTTATAAAGGATAGCGGCGGGGTTTGTTTGCATTTTGTCATTTGGCTCCTTTTCAAGCTGCAAAGTCCATTCTTTCATGATTGTCCCTTAAGTGGATATCACAGCTATTTCTATGTTCCCTGTGTAAATGTGCTGGGTTACAATCACTCATGAAGGAATGGAAACGTGATGCTTTTGTCTGCTTGAAAGAACTGCTGGTCAGTATTTGACGTGCTGTGCTTTATCATTGTGTGTCTTTGTCGTGTGCACTGCCTTCTGCCCTCTGAGATGTCCAGCTGGTCTCAACTGCTTGTGCAGTGTGCCACCTACTGCAAACTAAGAGGTAAAGTGCATGTGCATGCCCTGATGTGTGTTTATTTGTTCAGTTGCATGCTTCTTGCTTTAGGGTTTCAACTCTTAATGTGTTCAGGAAATAGTTGGTGGAGTTACGGCCATTAAAACTGAATGTGTCCTCTCCCAAAGTATGTAGCTTTTGATGAAAGATGTTATGGTTCAGACACAGCTGTGTCTCATTGGAAGAGAGGATGTACTCAGGAAGAAAGCCAAGAGAAAAAATCCAGAAGAGATGGCATTCATTTGAAAATGGATTCTCAAGCTTAACATGTTGTATTTCTCTTAAAAACTTTAACCTAAAGGCTCATGTCTTCCTCATCTTTTCCAGGTGATGAAACCTACCAGGACATCTTCAGAGACTTTTCACACATGGCCTCAAACAACCCAGAGAAGCTCAAACGCCGCAGTGCAGACCCCAAATCTTAGCCAGCTGCTGCCTCCTCTTCACCCCGCCGTACAATGCCACACTTCAGCCCTACATACCTTCAAGCACACGTATAGAGAACATGTTAGTATCCAACTCACAGGCATGCAGACCCACACACATTTTCCCTGGCCACCTGCCACATGTGCAGTCATAGCTCAGCTGGTGTTGACTTCAGAGGGGATGAACGGTCCAAACAGTGAATTCTTTGTGTGAACACGTCAGACCAGAACAATTGTGTCTAAGTGGGAACGCTGGAACAGCTTTATGAGACCAGCATGAGGTGTCTTTATGTGTAGCAGAGGGTTACGCCATCACTCTGCCAAGATTTCCTAATTAAATCCTGTAAATCTGTTTTTTTTTTTTTGTTTTTTTTTAAAGCTAAAAAGGGCTGTTTTTATGTTCTGCCATTTTTATTGAATTTTTACATGAAAATGTCAGAAATGGATATAATTGTTGCAGAGAGTTAAACTTTTATGTCAACTGTCTTCCATCCATCGAATTGTAATGTACACAGATTTTTACATTTGGGAAATTGTTAGACACAGTTCATGGCTGTTTTATTAAACTGTGAGGTACTGTGAGATTTGTATCATGATCAAATAAACCGCATTACAAAACGTACTTTTAAGTGTGTTTTATAAGTCTAGGTTCATCGTTTTAGACGTATATTTAAGTCAAAAGTACAAATCCCCAGAAGAGGGCGCCATCTTTTTGTGATGGAGGATGTTAGTAAAAATGTTGGATGTTGTGCCGCAGAGGACCTGCCTAATATGTTAAAGACTGAGACACAAAAACTACTAAGAGTAAAGACACATTAAAACAAAATACATTGCTCTTTAATCAAAATTGAGTACAAAATATCACATAATAGTGTCAGGTTGCAGCCTGGATGTTGGAGTGGTAGGTTTAAGACTAGAGTGTTACAGGTTAGAATCACAGACTGACAGGAAAAGCTGGTTCAGACGAACATTTTCCACCTTTTAACAATTACGGAAAATCCACTATTCAGTAGCTGCCAGTACGATGAGGTGACATATGATGAGTCACATGTAATGATCCCGTTGTCCTGGCGTTCACTCAGCTGTTCTCAAAGCCAAACCACTCTGATTTACAAACACAGTCTTGGTTTATTGTTTACAAAAGTACAACATGCTTGCAACAATGACCAGGAAATGCACTTGAGAAACAACAGTCTCGTATTCCTGCCCAGCAACATAATGCACTGATGGAAAGTAAAGTCCTGAGGCTGAAAGAGAGTTGCTGGAAACAGTGCTGGTGTCTCTGTTGGAGCTGTTGCTGTGCACAGAGGTGTGCTGCTAATCATTAAGAAATTCAGTTTCTTTAATTCATAAATCATTATTCATAAATTACACAGTAGTGTAAAGACCAACAATAATTAGTTTTTTTTGAAATATACACCAATAAAGCACAATATTAGCTGAAATGAAAAGGGACTTATGACAAGTCCAGCTTCCTAAACTGAGGCTCTGAGGGCCTTCAATCAAAATCTAGTCTTTGTTTAGGTGATATTGTCCTTACATGGTGCATATTCCTAACAATTATTTTTAACCTGAATTACCATAAACTATTAGTTCAATAGTATAGTGAAAGTTAAAGATTGTGATTGATCATGTATGTGCAAACTTTAAATATGCTGCTCAGATTTACAGCAGCACAATCTGATTCACATTTTATGTTTTCTGCTTCTTAGTTTGAAAGTGCAAACTTCTAATAATAATCTAATAGTCTAATAATAATTATTATTTAAAAAAAATTAAACTCACATTTTCCTCCATATTTCCTATATTGCATGCCACCCCTCTGTGTATTTAAAGCAACCACATATTTATATAGTTTCTTTTTAGGCAGACAGTACTGGCCTAAACATTACACTGGGGGGATGACGATGTGTTGCAGCGTGAGGAACGAACTGGCCCCTTTGTGCTGTCACAGTTTTCACAGTAAGTTTCTTTTGTCACTTTGGGTCTGAAGCTCTGAGGTATAATGCAAACACATGTGCAGCAGCATACTAACACACTGTCTTCAGTTAGTCGTTACATTGGCTGGACTGAAGAGTAAGACTCTTGAACCCTTAATTTTCACAGTCTTGGGGATCATTGAGCCTGATTACTTTACCTATCAGATCATTCAACTCCTATGATTCATGTCTGAAGGCAAATTATTCATCTGTTCCAACTCTGAATCTAAACCCTTATCTTTGTCGTCAAGGGAACGTCTTTGAGGATGCGGTGGATCTGTGTGGGAGAAGTAGTGAGGCAGAGTGGCCATGGTCACAGTACCGACAATTAGGAAACTGCCCGCTACCATGAAGGAAGCGACGTAGTTGCCTGTGACGTCCTTGAGCCACCCTTGGGATAGGGAGATGGGAGAAAAGAGAAAATATTCAGAACTAAATAAAGTAGATAATGCTAATTAAGAAAAACAGTCATTTCAATGTATACTAGAAGAAGTCCTGATTACATAATTGTGGCTTTACTCTAAAGTGATCTGTGTTGTGCAGACATTTTCACTTGTCAAACACAAGAGTAACATTAATTGCTGCTGGAGCAGAGCCATTGTTATTCGTGTCACCTGTGCTGTCCTACTATGATAAACATGTTGGCCGTGAAAAAGTCCGCGGAACTGTGTTCTGTGGATTATCGAGCAACTTGGACATAGATTCTGTGAAAGACATGTTTTTGTTGAATCTGCAAATACACTTTTTTAATGCTCTAAGCTTCACAAATGAAATTCCATTAATCTCCATTGTATTTGGGTGGAGACATAAAACTTACACATAAAAACATAAAAACAAACAGAAGAAGGGGTAAAAGAACTAGCCGACCTTGATTATTC
Organism: Lateolabrax maculatus; assembly: GCA_031216445.1. NCBI lineage: Eukaryota > Metazoa > Chordata > Actinopteri > Acropomatiformes > Lateolabracidae > Lateolabrax > Lateolabrax maculatus. The sequence continues at coordinate 8,497,985 of CM062207.1, forward strand.
TGTTTAATGTTTGACTACTTTTAGCTTCAGTGTGTTAACTTGTGTTTATGGACCGATTTAGGTCACTTCAGATAACATGAAACAAGGTGACATGACCTACATTGAGAGATATAATTATTCATTATCCCAGTCAGCTCATACCTGATAGAGGCGCCCCCAGGAGTCCCGCGCAGCTCTCGATGAGCTGCAGAAGCCCGAGGCCCCCCATCATGCGCTCAACACCCACAATCTTTGGCACCACAGCGAAGACCAGAGAGGTCAACGCCCCGGAGCAGAAGCCGTAGAGGAGGCTCATCACCATCAGAGCAGCGTAGGAACTGGACAAGGAGCTCAAAGGCAGCAGCATGATGAACACTCCTGCCAGCGTCGTCCACACGCTCAGTAAATGAATCAGCCGAAAGTGACCCAGGTCTGAGAACCAGCCTGACGCTACGCGGCCCAAAATATCCGTTGCACCGGCAGCTGACATGACAAAAGCGGCTTGATACTCCGAGAAGCCGGCCTGGCGGCTGTGGGCCACCAGGTGGAAATACGGCACAAAGTATCCGACGTTAAGAAGAGTGATGGCCAAGGTGTAGGTGACGTAAGGCCGCTCCAAGAGCAGCGGCAGCTCCAGGTGGGAGGAGAATCGGTGCAGCAGCGCACGACATGATGACTTAGTCTCTGTATCCACCTGAGGGGAGGAGAAGGAGGAAATGCTGAGCTTCATCTTCACTTAACACGTCATCAAACATCCCTGTTTTTTCACTATAAAAGCAATTATCTTTCTCAATACTGTGCAGGACTAAGAAACACACCTCAAACTCTCCTTAGAATTCACTTGCTTTCACCTAACAAGAGACTGATATCATGTCTAAAGGTAGGAAGACAGTAAAACTGCCTTAAACTGAATCCAGCTTCTCTGCTGTGTATCTATAAGCTGGCACAACAGATGAAGACAGTAGAGTTTTGTTTCACCTTTGCTGGAGCTTTAGCGCGTCGCTGTGGATAGATAAGAGCCCCGCAGGGCACGATGTTGAGGCTGAGGCCCCCCAGAATCAGAAGGGCCCCTCGCCAGGCGTACATCTCCACCAGCAGCTGGAAGAGCGGGTTGAAAGCAAAGGAGGAGAGTCCGATGCTGGAGAACCCCAGTCCCAACACCAGGGTGCGCCGGCGAGTGAAGTGAGCCATGACTGTAGCTACCATGGGAGTGAAGACCAGCCCCCAGCCCAAACCTGGAGGAGAGGACACGGAAGAGCCACAGTGAGAGGTCACTTTGCCTGAAATGACTCAGTAAACAAAGATGACCTTCAATGATTGTTACCTGAAATGAGACCCATAGTGAGATAGAGGTGAACAAGACAGGTGGCCTGTGAGGCAAGTACGAGTCCGAGTCCAGCGAGACAGCCCCCCATCATCACCACCAACCGCGCATCGTATGCATTACATAGTGCGGCACCCAGCGGACCTGCAAAACATACATACATCTCCATTAGTCAGGATGCTTTAGCATAAAGCCTGCAGTCAACTTCAATGTGTTGTGAAAACATCTTTGTTTTTAGCTTGTGCTTTGTTCAGCGTTCTTTTTACTCAAAACCAAAAGGAGCAAAAATGCAAATGTTATATTAAGGTCATCTTCATTTTAAACCCAGAATGTATGGCTTTCCACTTGTTGTTAAATCATCTTATTCTACACAGTGTCGTATATATTCTGAATCGGCTTGTTCCAGCACTTCATTAAAGCAATATGATGTTTGATGATGAGTATTCATGGCTGTACAATTCCATCAAATGAAATCTTCCAGATGTGCATTATTGCAACATATTTGCAATGTCTCTCCCTACTACACTTTTAAATAAAAGTGGATTTGAACAATGTCTGGCTGTACAGCATGAGTTTGTAATGAGTGTCCCACTGCTGCTTGTTAAAGGGTTAATAAGTTGCAAGCTCATTTTTCACAAAACACACATAAATGGCTCGGAAATTGTCTGTGAATAGTCAATTATTGTTGCTCATCATTTATCAAGCTGCTTTTTCTTTGTTTTACGTCAACGGATTAATCAGTTATTAAAAATAATTGTTAGTTGTAGCCATAATTACAAACAACCCATTCATTGTTTAACACATAGTGACTCACTGAAGAACTGCTGTGCTGCCAGGCCCGTGGACGAGATCCAAGAGATGGCCTGGGCGCTCTCCTCAAAGTACTGGACAAACTCTACAAAGAAGATCCCCAAGCTCCGCATCAGGCCGAACACGAGGCTCGTGCTAACGAAGAGGGCCCCCACCAGCACCCAGCCCCAGCCTCCATCCGGGCCCTCGTCTTCATCGCTCTGGCTCTCCGCTTTGGGCTTGAGGTTGGTCATGTCTCAAGAGAGATTTATCTGTAAAAACAAAATAAATGCAGGTCAGCGTGAAAGCAGAGCGATAAGGGCAGATTAGAAGAGGAAGTAAGTACCAAGAAGAGGAAGATATGCTGTCCATTTGATAGCTCTCTCCTTCAGTAAGAGTGCAGAACAAGTCCCATATCCCCTGTGTGGTTGTCAAAAGCTAGAATGAGTAACTTCCCACAGGCCAATATGTTCCCTGGTTGTGCCATGTGTGACTAGGCTGCTTAACAAGTTGGCCTTCACTAGAGCAAGATATAGGTGAGAGGTGAACTCTGATCATGACTGCTGACGAGGTGCTGCTGAAGTGTTCATGGATCAGTTACGAAGACATTTTTGCGTGTTCAATAGTGAAAGACAGGAAAGCCAATCAATTAACTTTCCCTAGATGACTTATGGCTTATTTCTGCACTTGAGTAGTCATTAAACTATACTTAGACATTTCATGCAAATAAAATAGAGCTTAAGTATCATTAACAGACTGAAGGTGTGTAGAAATTTCACAACAGCCCATTTAAAAACCAGAAAAACACGTTTTATTGCTTATACTACAGGAACACTATGAGCATTATCACATTACTACATTTTTAGGTACTCTATGATTTCCCAATGCTGTGCCTCTTCTTTGAGGTGACTGATCAGCTCACCAATATAGAAATAAAACCCACTGTCATGTCCTCTCAACATGCAAATACTTTGTTTAATTTGATCTGCGGCTGCTTACTGTTACCCTCACTGCAATCAACACCTGAATGACGTGCCTTTTTGTCAATCCGGTTACACTTCATGTGTGCGTTTAAAGATTTATTGTCTATTTAAAAAAAAAAAAAAAAATCCAATACCTGAAGTTGATGTGCGAAGGTGAATGTGGATGCTGTGAGAATCCAAACTCGCCTCCTGTCTCTACGCCGCCATGCAGCTGAACAGGTGAGTAAATAGACAATGATGACTGCCAGTAAAACCCACGTGACATCATCATACCACACACAATAGGAGGTATGAGCAACAAGCAGGCACAACACAAAGATGACTCCTACAGCAACAAATAAAATAAAAAAATATACTATTGTATGTAACTGTGAACACTTCTTAAGTGATAATCACAATTTGCTTTTTATTTCCATACATATAGTTACAAATATACTACTTAAAATTGGACAGTAATTGCGCTTATTTGTGCTGCTGGTTGAGCGGTATTAGTATATAGTTTCTGTAGTGAGTTGAAAATGAGCCAAAGCAAAAAGTAGCAGAGTGTGGGGAGTATATGAGTTCTACAATAAGTAAAGGACATAGTGTTTCCACACCAGAGATGTATTGACAGCAATGTGCAGAAGGCACACAGGGGCATAGAGAATTATAATGATGCATTGATTGCATGCCATGGCCCTACAACATGGACATCAAGGTGTATGAACACACGCACCTGCAAACACGTGCTGGTCCCAGCTCGTGGAAACACTCATGACTGATTGATTGATTGATTGATTGATTGATTGATTACACAGCCATGGACAGGTAGACGGGCGAGCACGCGCACTGGTAACTGTGCACGGGGCCTCTCCTGTCCACGTAAATGACGTAGGCTTCGCACGGCGCCTGCGCACTGGCTGTCACGCACAGCTGTACCGGACACACAGAAAAAACATAATGTCCGTAGTTATATATGCATGTTTTTGACTATATAGCGGCAACGCTTATGTGTTTAATCACATCTTTAAGCTGTTTTCCAAGTGATACTGACAAAGTGTTTGCCGAAGCGGTGGGCCGTGACGAAATATTAACCGTTTCATAACCCGTGACTGTGTGAAGACTGAGCGTTACTGTTGAAAGACTTGAGTAAGAGCTTCAGCGTCCGTCGACGCTACTCACCGCGGCTGTGCGGGCTGTGTCCGGGGCAGCACATGGTCCACGGTCTCCATGTTCACTGCGGTGAACAAGTTCAACGGTCACTATGGTCACTGCGGCCCGGGGCGTCACGGTGCGCGCCTGCGCAGTCGGCACCCTTGAAGTCTGGAACTCTGGATAAGAAGATAAGAAACCATGGCAACAGCGATAATTACTCTACATTAAAATACGTTTGTGGACATTTTTTATTAATATATTCTTAACATTTGAGTATATTTTCCTTTAATTATCGTTTATTTATTAGTTATTTTGTTTTATTAAGTATGTGTTGATATTCTCCTCCAGTATTAAGGACAAACTGTGTCCTGATTGGATGGAAGTCCTTTAATATGTCGACGAGTTTCACTTCAGTTTAAAGTTTTGTTTAATAGTTTCATGGAAGTTTTCTTTCTCTTTCTCCTTTTTTCACCCTAAGAAAAATGTTTCAGTATTTCAGTGTTTCAATAGTTCATGATTACCTATAGCAATTATTATTGTTATTATTAGGGCCCGAGCGCCAAACTGGCGCGAAGCCCTATTGAAATGCAAGGAATTATTATTATTATTTTTTGTCCAAATGAATTCCATTTTTGAGGGACTTAACATGCATGAAAAGTCATGAAACTTTGCACATGCTTCAGAACTGGCGAAAAATTTGATATTTTAATGGACTTGGACATGGGCGAAGAAAAATGGCTCTATAGCGCTCCCTACAGGGTCGCTAAAACTAAGCCCCTCGCATTGGTTTGACCTACACGCATGAAATTTGGTAGGCACATGTAACATACCAAGACTCACAGAAAAGTCTCTTGGTGACATGATCTGAACGCAACAGGAAGTCGGCTATTTTGAATTTAATGTCATAATTTTGTGTGTTTTCGGCTATTTGGGGGGGTCATATTTTAACGAACTAGTCCTAGACAATGAATCAGAACAACTTCAAATTTGGTCTGTGACATCTAAAGGCCTTTGTGAGCAAACGATACTCGGCTCCTCCGCAAAACTTTAACGGCGTGGCCGTGGCGGCCTGGAGAATTTCGATTCTTCGCCATAAAACAGGAAGTTGCTGTATCTCCTCTGTACATTCTCCAATCCGCCCCAAACTTCTCATGTTTGATAAGAGTCCCACCTTGAACACATCTATATATCAATATTGAGTCATCATCAGAGCGCCACCTAGTGGCAACAGGAAATGACACGTTTTATACTTTAACAAACTACTCCTACGAAATTAATCAGAACGTCATCAAATTTGGTCATCTTACGACCTTGGTGATCAAACGATACTCGGGTTTTACACAAAACTTCAACGGCGTGGCGATGGCGAGCGTCCGTTTTTGATGGTTCGCCATAAAACAGGAAGTTTCTGTAGATCCTATATACATTGTCCAATCTGCCTCAAACTTCTGACGTTTGATAAGAGTCCCTCCCTGAACACATCTATGTGTCAATATTGAAACATAGTCAGAGCGCCACCTAGTGGCAACAGGAAACAACATGTTGTATAGTTTGATGTAGTCCTCCTAGCAGGTTGACCCGATCCACTTCAAATTTGGCAAGCAAACACTCTAAACATTGATGATGCAAAATACTGAAGATTGTGAGCTTTCATCAAACGCTGTTGCCATGGCAACACTTTGCTCGCCATGAAATAGGAAGTTGCAATAACATCACAGTACACTGTCCTGTCTGCTCCAAATTTCACATGCTTGATCAGACTCCCGGCCTGAACCCACCTGAACACCAATTAGGCATCATAGTCACTGCGCCACCTACTGGCAACAGGAAGTAAGCCTCATGTGGCAATCTTCATCCGATTTACATCAGATTTGCACGGTGTGCTCCGCACATGATCGGCGTCCAGTCACAAGGCCGCGGCCTCGACAAACCCCGACGTGCACACGGGAGCGAGGGCCCGATCATCGCTGCTTGCAGCTTTAATTATTATTTGGTTCTGTTCTGTTTATTAATGCTTACTGACTTTAAAAGAATGGCCATAAGGCAAGTCAGACCAAAAACAAAACACAGTACAAACAACAACTTTTTAAACATGGAAGAAATTAACACGAATTCATAAAGGGAAATTAACACAAATAAATATAAATAAATATGAAATAAAAAAAGAAATAAATAACACTCACATTAGGTGACTAAATATCACACTGGGTGTTGTGTCTCTACTAAATATTTAAACACAATACCAAAGTCTTAAAGATGAATCTTACTGTTTCATCTCATGACTAACCCCAAACATAGATCCACAAGTTTATAAGTTACATAGCCTAAATATTGTACAGGAGGTCAAGCCATCCATCAACACTATGCATTTCTTTCCTATTTAATTAGTTAGGGAGTTCTTGTGAGTTGCACATAGTATTTGTAGTAAGTATTTGTATTTATTTATCTTCCAGAATATGACAGGTTGAAGCAAGAATGTAATGTTTTGAACCATTAGCGTTTTATAAATCCAAAAACCCTGATCGGTCCAACAAAGGATAACAACACTGCTCTTTGTGCAATGACCCATCTCCTTTTCATTACTGAGTTATTCCTTTACTGTGCAGGTCAAGGTCATAGATTAACAGTTGCAGTCTTCAGTTTTGGAAAAATGAGTTACAGTATATTAAAACCACACTGTAATCACTCCAAAAACCACAGCACATAACAAAATTTAAAAAAAAAAAGGTCAAATTTAAATTCAATATTTACAGATCAGTGTGCATATTTTACAGATGTCATGCAAAAAGCTTTTTTCTGCAAAAAACACAAGAAAACCCAGCAACACCACAGAAACTGGACTGAGATTAAAGAGTCAAGGCAGAGAGAGTGAGGTAAAGTTTAAAAAAACTTTCCTTAACTTGGTTTAATAGCATTAATAGCTTCACGGGGTTTCCACATGTCCAACACTAGAGGGAAGCAACCACAAGGTCTAAAAATGTCAACAGCTTACAAACTGTTTTTATGTTATTTCTCTTCCGATTCGATGAATTTTGTAAGGATGACTGTGTGGATGAATCAGTAAATGGCTTCAAGTAATTTTGCAGTGGAAAGTAATTCAGTACTTATATAACTTTGCTTGAATATTTCAATATACTTTACTTTATATTTTTACTTTACTAAATTTTAGAGGCAAATGTTGTACTTTTTACTACTTCTTCCCCAGGGCGCTACAAGGTGTGCTTTCATTTCTCTTTTAACGTAATGAGAGGAGATTTAAATGTAAAATCTAAAGTTGAAAATTTGAGATTGATTCCCCTCACTTGACTAAATACAAATACAACAGAAATATGTATCTCTATGCACTGCCGGTAAGAGGAATTGTTTATTCTCTCTTCTGTATGTTCTTGTTTTGACAATACTTCTCCAAAACATACCGGCACAGTTTCCGTCCTGATTCCTTTGTAGTTTCTATAAAATCACTAAAAGCCTTCCAGTAATACTCACTTCTTGACATAAGTTACCTACGCTTCCCATGTATTATTCACTTCCTTAAATATGTTCAAGACAGAAGTCCTCTTTTCTCATAAACTCTGTGTGACTTCTGTGAACTGATTTGTGGGGAGAACCCCCGGGTATCACTGGCTACAAATTGATGAAGGGGAAAAACTTGAATTTTTCATGGAGGAGGGGGATGAAGGTTGGAAAGTCCCGTCAAACTTCCAATGTTTGTCTGCCGAGCACAGACAATAAGCGCGGCTAGCCACAACTCATGAGGGAGCAGGAAGCGGGGGATGACAGAGGGTGGGAGCGTTCAGCAGGAGTCCGCAGCCCCTCCACAGTCGACCCCCTACACCTTCAGGAAGCAGCAGCGAGCTCACACACGTGTTGCCGGCTGGTAGTGTGAGTACCCAGCATTAGGAACCCGGAGGAAACAGGTGCCCCTCGGCTTCATTGTTTCCACAAAAGCACCAAGAAAAAAACAAAATCTGGAAAATGGCGGCACAGATTGGATTTTCTTTTAACAGAAGACGTGATTCATGAGTAAAAAAGAGTGTGTTAATGAAAGGAAGGAAGTCCAGGGAGGAGAAAGGCTGAAGGAGGGAAGTGTGGAAGGGAGAGCAGGGTTTAACACTGCTCTAACAGTCTAGTCATTCATTTTCATATAAGCAATATTATTATTTTTTATTCCAGATATGTTTTAGAGAAATAGTTTCACCATTTGGTTACAAAGTCAGAATGGGATATTAAATGAGACACTGAACACCAAAGCTCCAATTGATATCAAAATGATTTAATTTAAATTGTACAAAAACCATCTTTGTCCAGCAAATGAACTTATACACATACAAATGATATATTATTATTAATCATCCAATTGCTTATAGTCCTCTTCTTTAAATTGCTCATTTCAGAAAAACAATATATCTTTTCATTTATACTTGATGCTCAGTACAAAATGACCAAGTCCTTCGCCTGCTCGGACTGTAAAAGCAGAAATAACTGCATACTTCTTTCTTTTTTTTTAAAGAACACGTAGGCCCCAGGCCTCAAGGTTTAAATGTACATTTTAAAAAGATTCCAGTAATTTAACACTGATTAAGCACTTCTCCAGGCTTCAAACAAATGTTAGAATTTCATTTACTCCAAACGTTCACCACCTCTCCTTCATTAAACTTGCTTTATCTTTCTTTCAGACATACTCGTATTTCTTCAAAATTCAGTGTACAAACGTCCCAAAATATGTTACCTTTCCTTTCATGTCTTGTTCCCTTCTTTCTATCCTTTCACAAACCTTCAAAAACACTTTTCTTAACATCCTCTCCATCTCAGAAAAGCCACCCAGGATTTCTAATGAACCTTATAGATTCATAAAAACAATTCTTCTGTGTGTTATGTTAGCTCCAAAACCCAAACTTCATCCCACATTCACCAAATTTTACATTTCCTGACAGATTTAGATATTGTTCAGATGTTTTCACCAATGTCACTCAAAGGTCAGACCTCTTCAGCAGGCCTGCAGGATAGGCTGGTAGGGCTCGGTCAGCACTTTGTAGCGGATCTTGGTGTTGGTGACGGCCCCGTGTTTCTGGCGCAGGTGCAGACGCAGCTGACTCTTGTGGCGGAAGTGTAGGTCACACTTCTCACACTGAAAAACAAGGGGTCAACACATCAAACGAGCTGTGGCATGACGGGACAGTTATAAGGGTACTTTGTGGTTTTCTGTGCTTCACTGATTTTGTTGCGTGTTTCTGACTCACAGTGTAGGGCTTCTCTCCAGTGTGAATGCGCAGATGGCTCTTCAGGGTCTGCAGGTGGCGGAAGCGGGTGCCACAGGTGTGGCAAGGGTAAGGCTTCTCCCCCGTGTGGATCAGAACGTGGGCCCTCAGATGGGCGACCTAACGCCAGGACAAACCACACAAACAAACTTAACCAGTTGAAGCACCAGGCAAGACGAGATTTGCATCACAGATCGACGCCATGTGTTAAAATAAAGTTCTGGTACCAGGTACAATATGTTTCCTGCCCACAAACCATTCAGAGTGATTTTTTAGACACCGAGTTAACCCTCACCTGAACAAATCGAGCGCCACAGGTGTCACAGCGGTAAGGTTTCTCTCCTGAGTGAATGCGAGAATGAGTCTTCAGGTTGGCCGGTCGGTTGAACTGGGCGCCGCACACATTACAGCGGTAGGGCTTATCACCTGCCGGGTCAAAGGTCAGCGTCAGGTGTTGGTTTTAAACAAAGAGAGTGAGAGAGAGAGATTTATTTTTAGTAGCCTTACCTGAGCAAACAGTCTTGGTTCCTTGATTGCCAGAATAACAGTAGGGCACATAGTAGCTCTCACGCTTGATAGCGTGTTGGGCAGCTTCTGGATCAGTGGGGTGCAGGTTTGGGAAAATGGTGCAGGGTGAGACTGAGGGAGCAGACAAAATACCCATGAGCACAGTTTGAATAAGTATGTTTAGAAAAGAAAATTTGTTTAAAGGTAAAGTTTCTGCAATATGAAAAAGGTTTCGTTTATACCTGCTCCCTCCTTGTGAGTGGGAGGCACTGTCGGGTGATCCACAGAGGTGGGTGGCCTGAGGGGAGGGGCTCGGCCAGAACCCTCGTAGCAGGAGGCCTGCCCCTGTCTGGTGAGGAAAGGTTCATGATTACATATTTGCAAAACCCTCAGAAACTTTTTTATCTTCCCTCTCTCATTTTATGATTCTCATTTCTTCCAGTTTACCTATCAATCTGACCAGGCACTTCTCCAGACCACGCCTCTGTGGGTGCTCTGGGTGTCGAGCCCATCCTGTCAGCAGTGGGTGATGTGTGACTTTGTGGTTCCTCCATCTCCTCTTCCTTCACGGTGGTGGCTGCACACAGAGGGTTGAGGACGATGTACTTGTATTTTTTCCAGTTGCAAGCCTTTGGGTCCGGTGTGGCTTTGACATCACTCTGGAGAAATAAAACAAAACTCAGTTAATTACTTGAATGTAAAAATGTAAAAAAAAACAAAACTTAGTGATCATTTCTCTCTTACGGTTCCTTCTGTTTGTATTAAAATTAACTTTTACAATTTGAATCTGCTTAATCTTCTTCAAACTCACCACAAGGTTTTTGATGCAGGTGTTGGATTCTGCTGGAGAGTTTGGTTGGCAGCTGGAGCGGGCGGGGCTGTCTGGAGATGGACTCGGGGTGCCCATGAGGGGCGACTCAGGTTCTCCTTTCATCTCCTTTGACCCGGGCTGGCAGGTCAGGAAAGCCCCTGGCTTGAGAGAGCCCCCAACCTCCGCAGGGACCCTGCAGGAGAAACAGAGGAAGTGCCGTAATTACCTAAATCTGTCAACAAGACGAAAGCACACAAACCACAGCAGCTGCACTGGCTAAAAAAAAAACAGTGAAAAGTGATAAGTTCGTAGGAAATGTAAGAGTCACACCCATACAGCACTTTCTGCCACTTTTAGCTCATAATCGTTTTCAGTTACATACACATAATTCTCCTACCTTGTTGTCACTGCTGTTGGGAGGAATCTCTGGGGTCCTGGAATGGGCAGGTCCCCTCCTTTGGGGGCTACAGAGGCTACAGACACCCTGGAGTCCAGCTCCAGTTGAGGGTGTCTTGCACTCATATTCTCCCTGCTGAAAAATAAAGAACCCGTCAACCACGTAAGTGAAAAAAACGTGCACGACTGCATCCAATTTGAATCACACTGGATTTTTTATTCAAAGCATTTTGAATTCAAGTCTCCATTTATGGCCCAGCAATGTGCATGTACAACAGATGCTCTCTCCAGTCGCTCACCAGTGCCGCTGCATGAAATCCCGGCAGGTATCGGCCACGTGGTCCATCTGCAGGTAGGCTGCAACAGTGAGCACCCCGGGGACAATGCTGGGTGTCAGAGGGAGGCGGGAGGTGTACATGAAGTCGAGCAGCAGGGAGATGCTGGATGGGTCCAAGGTGTCGGGGAGGGACACGGTCATGAGCTGCTCCCCGCTGCCTCCACGCCCCTGAAGCAACACGCGGTGGGAGTACAGCGAGTAGAAGAATCCACTGAGGGGAGAGAGGGAGAGACATATATGGATCAGTTGCAGTGTTTCAAATAAGGGAGACATGGAAGAAATGGTGGAGAAGGGATTGGAAGAAAAGGACGATGGGTGTCCTAAGAGGAAAGCAGGGAAAAGTGAAGGAAAAGCAGCACAAACTGAGGACAAATGAAGAAAAGAAAAAATTAGAAGGACAAAAAACAACAATGAGTCAACCAGAGGAAGAAAGGAAAGAGGTGACACACAGACAGTTGTGTCACAAAGGGACGGGAGAAGAGAATATTGTTCATTTTAGTCATTTTCATCAGACAAATACTGCACCAATCAGAGAAAAACTGAAGACTCCTAAGACTGCAGAGGGACTATTTTGTGTGGATGCATTGGTCTTTGCACCAACCTGCAGGCCACGAGCACAGCACAGTGCGCCCGCAGGTGTACGTTGCCCACAACGAGGGTGGTGTCAGTCAGGATGTTGCGGTGGCGGAGTTCGTTCAGGTTCAGCAGCACGTCGTTGGAGTGGCGAGTGAATTCCTTCACATATCCCTCAGCCGGGGCAGCAGCCCTCATCTCCTGCGCTCTGTCCGCCCTGTATCCTTCCAATGCTTCCATCATGCTCTTCTGTATCTGTAGAAACCAAGCAATGCGCATCATTTGAATTCACAACGGATAAATATGAATATTTGCATGAACAGAGTTTTAGATGTTTTTAATCCTGAAGCACAGTAATGACCTACCTATGTGTAACTGATAGAATAAATAGACTGGAGTGTCCCAGACACATCTGTTAGGTGAGACCAGCTCCCTACTCGTACCTGCATGAGGAAAATAATAAATAACATCCACTTTATACACATCTTTATCATAAATACTTAAGCTTTACCATGGCATATATAAAGACTTACAAAATTCAGCAAAGTTGTAATTACTGAGAGTTCATCAAGACATTAAATGTTGTGAAAAATCAAAAATTCAACCATTTTTAAGTCATACTTTCACCTTACAGTCACTGATAACAACTTAAATTAATATGGACATCCTCATCTGACAAAATCATTAACATTTCAACTTAAAAACAAACAAGTCAATCCAAGCAAGCAGTTATCAGACAATCCATTATAAATGTGAATATAGTGAGAAAATCATTGTCCAACTTACCCCGACCAGCAGGGACGAGAACTGACGTGCACGTCACTGACGTCAAACCCTTCAGCTCAGTGTTCAGTCTACAATCAAAGACGTGGAGCAGGGCCTCACCCACAGCCTCCACTGGCTCCGAACAGCACTGTAAGGGGAAGCTGAAGGGAGGGAGCTCTTTATAATGTTGCGCAGGAAGCCCCCATACAACCAGAGCTGCTCGTTTCCTCTTTCCTCAATGGCCCACGCGTATACTGGAAGCAACGCAGGAAAAGCCCTTGCCCAGGCCCCGGGCTCCAAGTATTTTTAGTGGCCTATTAGTTTGTCTAAACCCCCATAGCTCTGAATGAAGCAATGGCAGGAAAACATAGTGTGTTTTTGTGCCACGCTGAAAAAATATATATGAGGACCCTTGGAGAGATGCGGTACGTGCCTGGCTATTCAGGGGTAAGCCGGAGAGCATCAGCCTTCCCCCACCAACGCTTTCCTACCCTTGACCCCTCTCCAGGACAGAGGAAACTGTCTGAGAGGAAGCTGGAAGACCAATTTATTGTTGGGTAAACAAGCTGTGCCCTCATCATCAAGACACAGATTCTATCTCATTAATCTTACAAGTTTCACTTATATTTTCCCACATGATTTCTCAAGCATTCCTTAATTTCTCAGAATGGCATTAAAATATAATAAGCCACGGTATTCAATCATGGTGTCATTGCTGAGTTGAACAGTCAGGTAAATGGGCATTAATAAGTGCTCCACAACAGTGTCCGGAAGCTTCAGGCTTGCTGCCTGAGAGCAGAGGAGTTGTGTTATGAGGACCAAAAGGAAGGAAGCAAGACCAAATCTAGATGGGAGACACCTTCTCCTGGTGGTGAAAAACAACCTTTACCCCATCCTGACTGAGAAATGAGAAATGAGAAATGCAGCCGACAGATGTGCAGGAACTGCCCTGCACACCCACACACACCCACACACATACACTTCTGAATGCATCCTGCAAAGCTGCTCAGAGACATGGATAAAAACGCCTGCGCAGGACATCCGTCAATAATAAAGCGAACAGGAGACAAGGGAGGAGAAATGGAGATGGAGGGGGTTGATGGAGCGAGGGGACAAGGGCTCAGAGGTCATGAATAACTAAAAAACAAGCGGAAAGTTACCTCATCCTCAGGGCAGCCTGGGGTTCACAGAGAACCGAGCACAGGACAGTTAATTGAGGCACTGCAAAAGTGAACTATGAACTGCATTTCCCTGCACATCAAAGCATTTTACAGAAGGAGACATTGAAGTAGGAGGAGAGGAATCTTCAAAGTTACTCAGGGCAGATAAGAGCTTCTTGTACAAAAACTGAGATTGCAGGATGATGTAATCTGACATTTGATTAATAAAGAGAAAATTATTGTTATTTTCATTGAATCCTCTTAAGTGTTAAGTGTACTGTGTGGCGAAAACAATACCTTCAGTAAACTAGGAGACACCTCTCTGAAAATATTTGCATGCAGGTTTAGTTTCATTTCGAGCTGCAACTTGTAAAAAGGTAAAATATGTTTTGCAGATAAGTTTCAGCATGCAAACGTGTCAAACATGAAATAAAAATCAGACAACATGACCATGTTTGGACATAAATCGTTTGAAAATATCAATCGGAACTAAAGTGTTTGTATGGGGTGTAGAGCTCGTGTGCGTGTGCTTGTGCTTTTATTTGTTTGGATGGAGGTCGGATCAATTGTGTGCTTTGTAAAAGAAGGAAAAAAAGGAAAAACCATAAAGGAAAACAGCGATTAAGAAAACAGAGAGGGAGATGTAGGTCTCGGCTACTTCCAGGCATTGTGAGAAGAACGGATGAGGGGGGCGGTTGAGGAAAAGTGAGAACATTACTAAACAGGTTCACCAATGGGCGGAAGCCATTGAGTCCATCCCGTTGGCAAAGCTTGGCAACGCTCACAGTGACTTCCTCCATCTCACCCTGTCTGTCAGTGCCCGTCAGCGACCCACCGACCCTATTTCTCTTGATAAAATGAAGAGCTGGTACTACTGAACATCACATTGAAGACTTCTCAAAATGAGAACAAGCTGTTTTTCACCAGAAAATAGAAAACCCAACCTCTATTTAACTGTCACTGCTCATCCAACGGAACAAAGGCAGGGATTCCCCTTGTTTTGTGGTTTCCTGGTTGCCTGGACAGAACTATATTGTTTATCTGATAATGTATGGGCTGAGGCCATGCTTTGACTTCAAATCCCCCAGTTGGTGCCAAAGCGTTGATGGCTCCGGCAACAATAACAGATCTGCTTAAACTGCCTCTTCCTGTGATTGCTGAGCACTCTGGACATATAAGGGCAAACCGCACCGAGCTGCTGGAAGGAGGAGCAGGAGGAGGAAGCGGGGATATCCCAGGGAGCAGCCTCGCTTGTTTGTCCACTTATTGGCAGAGACAAACTGGGAAATAAAAAATAAATAATAAAGTTATGAAACCCTTCCTTTGAAGAAGTGCCTTTGGGAACGCAGTGGGCTTCCAACGTGGTGCTGGGAGGAGTGGGAGGAGGAGGAAGAAGAAAGAGGGAGGGGGGCAACACGGAGAGCGACAGTTGACCCAAATCTCATGAACCACAAAATAATAAATCAAGCACTTGACCTCCATCCTCACTGCTGCTTGCAGGGTGGTAAACAACTGTGTGTATAGAGAAAACATACGTATTAGGACCAAACTCTGTGTGCTCAGTGAGAGGCTGTTACATTTACAATCAAAATATTAATACAATTAACATACATCAACTTAGCTAATGATAAATAAAGATTTAAAGCACATCATAAGTTGGTACAGTTCAGCTCATATCATTCCTCCAAAATGTAAAATGGTTTACTCCTAACACAAAAATGTCCTTTGTGATGGTTTGTTCTATTTAATCTTGTTTCTAAATAACGATTCACTGTAACACTATTGCAGTGTTCCTAATCAAACTTTTTTCTTTTGATGTGAATGTATAGATAGCACATAAAAATATAAACAAATATCAACAATCTTCCCAGATCATATAAAAAAATGTTAATTCATTGTATATCTAGGCTACCTGATATATTTAGTTTTTGTTGTTATTTCCATTTATCACACCTTATGTTTTTATTTTAACTGGTAGGCCTATGTTGATCTACTAGATGCACTTATTTGAACATATTTATCTGCCACTTTAATGCACTTATCCTACATATTGTGTTTTCCTGTCTTGATGGTTTTTTCAGTTTTTATACCCTGGTCTTGAAGCACTTCTACTTTTCCATTTGTATTTAGCTTTATTTTAATATTTGGACTGGCAAATATTTTCCCCAACTTTTGAGTTTGAAGTTGAAATTTCCAAAACATATAACATTTGGCTCCAAAAGCTTAAAAAATCTGTTGTTTTTTATTTATTTTTTCATTTTAACTGTACGGTTATTATGGACGTGTGATTTTCCTAAAAAAAAACTTAATAGGCTAGTATTTATAATATGGTCGAGTTTTGTATTTTTATTGTCTGAAATTGTGTGTGACTCCCCCCCGCACACACACACACACACACACACACACTCACACACACACTCTCTCTCTCTGCACACACACATCACACACACACATCACACACACACACACCCTCTCTCTCTCTGCACAAACACACACACACACACTCTCTCTCTCTCTGCACAAACACACACACACACACACTCTCTCTCTGCACAAACACACACACACACACATACACACATCACACACACACACACACACACACACAGCGACGTCACAGGTCGGGTATGCAGTGAGGAGCCGCCGCTGCTGAAGGCCTCAGGATCCGTCACAAAGTAGGTTAACGACGCTGAAGATAAGGGAAAGTAACCGGGGAATAACTGTGGCCGAGCCGCGGACGTTCACGGGGACGGGCCGGTGGTGTCCGCGCGGCTCGCACCGGGCCGCCGGTGTCGGTTTCTCCCGTTGTTTCCTCCCCCGGTCGTGTTGAAGTTAGCCCGGAGGCGAAGCACGAGCTCTGCTCGAGTTCAAAACAGGCGAGCAAACAAGTAAACAAGCCTGTTATTAAAGTTAATTATGGCGAATTATCCTCCATTATGGCTTGTTGAGGGACTTCGGAGGCATGTTGTTCACATAAATGACGCACAAAGGACAGATTTGGACGAACTGCGGCAGTTAGTCTCCGTTCACTCGCGCCGGACGTTAATGCGGGACCAACGTTACCGTCAAATACCAGAAAATATCGCTCATGTGTCTTTAATGTGTCGCCTCTGCTCTGTTTTACCATTTTTATATTGTTTTTTTTGTTGGTTTGTAGATGAGACTGAAGGGACGAGGAGAGGCACAGTGAAAAGGTAGGGGATGCTAATGTGTCGGTGGCGGTGGACAGAGATGCTGTGATCGGACGTTGTTTTCTTGGTGTTTCCTCGCCGCTGTGGACTCGTGTCCTGTCGTCTCCATGTTATTTTTCTCAGTTTGGAGCAGCACGTTATCGCCTCATGAAGCTGCGCTGTGTAAAAAAACATGTGAGGCTAACCAGAGGCGCTCGCCTTCAAAATAAGATGCAGGAAATGCCCAAATTGTGACAGAATAACAAGATCACTTATTAGAAACTGACAATAGGAGTGAGTGGTGATGAAGGGACTTAATTAACACGTACTGGCTTTCTCTTTCAATCAGTTGCCTGGTGGAGACATTTTATTTTGAGTTTTAAACACACCGGAAGTTGTGTTTGTGCATGCTCCGCGTGCTTTTACTCTGGTGACTGTCACCAACTTTGACATTTCATCAGCTGCTGCGCCTCCTTTGCGTCCGTCAAGAGGTCCAGCCGGGCCAGTAAACACACAGACACGCTTTGTGTATTCAATCGCGTGAAAATGTCACAACTAAAGCGATAAAAAACCGCCGGGATTAATTTCCTGGCCCGGCCATCCGCGGATTTGAGTGTGTGCTCATCCGGATTCAGACAGGAGCTTAAATCAGGTCCACGGTGGAGGTGGTGGTCACTCTTTCCTCCACGTGGCCACAAGCCCGTGCTGACACTGCACGGTAACTATTACAACCCCGTGAGTAGAAGTGATGGAGGAGTAAAAGTCACAAACAAACCTAAAGGCTGAAGTGCCACGTTCAAGCACTGTGTTTCTGTATGCCCACATCATCCATCATTATAATCCTCTTACCAACAAGGACTTATGATGGCCACACGACCCACATGCAATCAATCTGAGTGGGTTATTAATTTTCTCCACTCTGACAATACCGACTTCCTTTGTGCTTGCAATCCATTCACGCATTGTTTTAAACACAGTGGCTTTCCAAAAAGGCTGTAACAGGATTTAACGTAATTAAAAATGATGAATCCACGATCAAAAATGAATTAATTCTGTGTCATTGATTAATCAGCACTTACTCATAAACCTTCACCCCTTTGCTTGCTTGCTTTGTTTTCCTTGTTGGGTAATTTGTGACACTTTCTATACATTTCTGTGATATATATCAGTGTGTGTTTTAATAAGATTTTTCCTTAATGTCTTTATAAATGGCCCTCAGGTGCAGGTTAGCACTTTGTCGACTCAGCTGTGTGCTGCTCTGTTATTTATCCCACAGAGAATACATAATATATTGTTATGAGCCAGGTGTCCACATGTATACAGACACGTATCATTACACAACATTTCCTGCCCTGTTTTTGTCTCTGCTTCATTTGGAAATCAATGATACCAGTGTGTAAACAGCCAAAGACAATAACCATTGTGGCTGATAACAGGCAAAGGGGGTAACCACCTGTTTGTGTATCTGTGTGCTAGTCTGTGTGCTGAAGAGTGTTTGTCTCGAAGTACACAAACACACACTCGCACACGTTTCGGGGCAATGTGCGAGTGTGCTGGAAATCCCCGAGCCGTTCAGAATGGCTACTCTCTTCCTGCTCCTCACAGATTGAGCCTATTGTTCAGTCTGTGTGTCCCCGTTGCCATAGGAAACAAAGTCCGAAGCATCCCTTAGTTTCCATTGGTTACAGCCACAGCTGTGCTCGTGCAAATTATGGATAAAAGCTGAAAACATAGTCATGCGTACTCACTGACCTGCTATATGTTTATAGACTTTAGAAATAGAACAACATGACGGAAACATTTTCCTTTCTCTTCTTAACCTCAGAAGCCCGCCATGTCCGGTCCCACCTGGCTTCCACCGAGGACTCTGGATAGCCCAGAGCGAGCCGTCCCCCAGATGTCCCACTCTGCCGGATCAGCGATCTACCGAGCCCCAAACAAGAAGGGGATGTCCGACTTCCGGCCAAAATATGGTGCCTACGACCAGAATGGAGGAGGAGGAGGAGGAGGAGGAGGAGGAGGAGGGGGGATGGCCAACAGGTACATGGCTACTGGACCCACAGGTAAGAAGACCACTGGATACATGATATCACTTAATTCACCTTTTTATATTTCAAACATTTAAACACACACATCACATACAAAATACGCATTTGTTATTAGAGAAATAGAAATAAAAGTTCACAATAAAAGCACTGGAAATAAAACAATATTTAAAAATTATTACTAGACATCTATAGACATCTGTTTACTAGCACTGAACATATATGTATACACACCACAACAGCACACACACACACCTTTGCATCAGTTGAGGGCGTTATGACTCTTCTGAAAAGTGTTTTCAGGATTATTTATTTATTATGGGAAATGTATTTATTTACTTATTTCCAGGCTCTTAACATGTCCAGTCTCTAGATCATATTAGGAGAGAAGAGAACAGAATGTTTTTAAGATGGTCTTGGAAAATAGTTTTTTGATATCTGTTCTCTGACCTGAAGGTGGGCCCATCCATCATTCGTCTAGCGATCACTATTACTCCCCTCCCCACGGTCCCAAAGAAGAGCGCAACTGGAGCCCTCACATGGACAGCTATGAGCTGATGGTGGGATTTGCATGCAGCTTTGCTGATTAAAAAAACAAACATCTGTGTGTTGTTTTACATGCCTACATTTGGACCTCAAACTAACGTGTTTTTTTATGCTGTTAGCACCGTGGTCCTGAGAAGCCAGCCAACTATCACTCCAAAATCGATGCTGATATCGACTCGCTCACCAGCATGCTCGCTGATCTGGACAGCCACCCACAGGACTCAAGCACACAAGTAGGAAAATACACGTCATTGAAACGAAATAGAAATATTTTCAGAAACTGCGTGTGCACATAGTTGACCCAAACATTTGCCTTCCATTTTCATTTTTTTCTGACTCCCCACAGCTGTACGACAATGTGCCTTACAACAAATACCTCTCAGGGGATCATTACAAGCCTGCGCACCAGAGTGCAGGCCCACCTCAGGGTCGGCCATCCATGGGCTACCCCCCTCATCCCCAGAGCCAATACCACCCAGCGCCCCCCTACCCCAGCGAGCACCAGGCGCCTCAGTACTCCACCTCCCACAAGCAGGACTACTACTCCTCCTCTCCAACCCCTAAGCCGTACCCTCAGCCCGTCCCAGCCTCCTACACCACTGCCTCGACTCCCACCGGGCCCAGGTTCAGCGTCCAGGTCAAGACAGCACAGCCTGTCACTTACTCTCAGACGGGGAGACAGGCCGAACAGGCCTACACCCCGCCCCCTCCTCGCCAGCACTTGTCACGCCCCCCTCCCCAGACTCAGACAAGTCAGCAGGGCTGGTACCCTCCGCATCCTGGCTCACAGGCTCAGGAGATGCACTCTGAGGCGGGGTACATGGGGAGCAGCTCAGGATCTGGAGGAAGAGTTAACCAGGTTCCACTGTCCAAGAGAGGGATGGAAAATAGCCAAACAGGGTCTGGGCCTGCACAGAGTCCTGCTTATCAGTCCAGCAAGGTAGGGGCACATATGTAGAAAGCCAATAAAATTATGAATCTGACAAAACATTAGATGTCAACTTTGGTACGTGACAGTATTTGCTACTGACACATTTTGTTCTGTCAAAAAAAAAAAATACCCAACCCCTAAATACCATAAATATTAAATAACTGGTTATGAAAGAGATGATTTCTGGTCTTTTGGTTTTCCAGTTATATGTGTGCTTCTTATACCCTGTTTTCTTCCTGCAGGGGTTAGCAACAGCCAGGCCAGAGGAAGAGTTGGATCGCCTCACCAAGAAGTTGGTATATGATATGAACCACCCCCCTGTAGAGGACTATTTTGGTACGGATGCTACTCATTACATGAATGACTTCTGGCATTGCAAACCCTGCATTCATGCATTTAAAATAAAACCGATGTATAACATTGTCCGTGTCAACCTTCCTCTTTCAGGTCGCTGCGCACGCTGTGGTGACAACGTGGTCGGTGATGGCAGTGGCTGTATCGCCATGGAGCAGGTGTTCCATGTGGAGTGTTTCACATGTATCACCTGCCACGCCCGTCTCCGAGGGCAACCCTTCTACGCCCTCGACAAGAAGAGTTACTGCGAGAGCTGTTACATTGTAAGTAAAGGAGCGACGGTACAACAAAGATTTAAGTTTTATTCCATTTACAGTTTTGGTGGTCAAGTTTATTGCACTTTCTCTTGCAGTCCTGCTCTGTTAGTCATACTCTGATCCACAACACCTGTTTCTACTTTTCCTGTCAGAGTACATTAGAGCGCTGTTCAAAGTGCTCCAAGCCCATCCTGGACCGCATCCTGCGGGCCATGGGGAAGGCCTACCATCCTCGCTGTTTCACTTGTGTGGTTTGTAACTGCTGCCTGGACGGGGTGCCCTTCACTGTGGATGCGACCTCTCAGATACACTGCATCGATGACTTTCACAGGTATAAAGACGGTCAAACATCCCGCTCAACATTGTACCATGGAGTTGTGTCCACTAACTGTACGCTCTGATGCTCGTTCTCCCTGACAGGAAGTATGCACCCCGCTGTTCAGTTTGTGGAGAGCCCATCATGCCTGAACAGGGCCAGGAGGAGACGGTCAGGATAGTGGCTCTGGACCGCAGCTTCCACGTTAACTGTTACATCTGTGAGGTGAGTCGGCTTTTTTGCAATTCTGCCGGATTTGTTCCTTTTTCCCATATATTAATGGGATGAACTGACTGAAGTGTCTGTATTCGTCAGGAATGTGGTCTCCTGCTGTCCTCTGAAGGGGAGGGTCGGGGCTGTTACCCGCTGGACGGCCACATCTTGTGCAAGAGCTGCAGCGCTCGCCGAATCCAGGACCTTTCAGCCAAAATCTCCACTGACTGCTAACAAACCCCTCGTGTCCGGTCCGCCACTTCAGCCCTCTCACTCTCGGGCAGTCAACATATTACACATTATGGACAGCACACACACTACATGCCCCTGCTTTGTTCAAACTCCAGAGCTAGTATTTCATTTCTTTTTTCTTTTTTCTGGTTGCTCTGATTATGAGTTCACATAAAGCTTGTTATAGCTCCCTCTGTTGGTGTCCAGCTGCATTTCAATTTTCTTTGTTACTGATTTAAAATGAGAGAGTTCTGATGGAGCAACCTCCTCACAATTTTTTTCTTTTGTTCAGAAGTCCTACGACATTTTCTTTCTTTATTCGGTACACAGTTAGTGTAACACTCAGTGTTAGTACAGTGGCCTGACCTGCAGGCAGCTTGGGCTCCACTTACCATCTATTCACACCGGTACTGCTCAACTATTAGCTTGCACATTATTATCACTGTCAAAGACAATGAACGTATGGAAGAATATCACAGATTTAGGCCAGAAAATGAGGGTTTTTCTGCAGAGAAGAGACAGCTGTAAAACACTAAACGTCAAAGTGCAGAACTGCATCAAAACAAGTATATTAAAAGCACATAATACAACAACTGTGTCTGTACATAACAGGCTGGTTTGGAAAGCATGTAGCCTTCAGTACGGTGAATCTTTGCAGGAAAATAGCCTCATAGCACGAGAAATGTAGACGAAAGGAATGTGTAGTTAACTTTTCAACCAAGACGTTTTTTCTTTAGCGTTTTATTAAATGCTAGTACAGTATTTACTAGAACAAATCTCTCATACGTCTCAACACTCAAACATTACAACATCATGTTACTTAGTTATTAAATCAAAGCGCATAACACAATTTTTGCCATTTTTTAAAAATCATCTAGAATAACATTTTTGAATGTCTATGAAACACAATCTTGCTTTGGTTTGTTTAACATTTGTTGTTGGTTGATACTTGACTGTTACATTGAAGATGATGGTGCAATGAAGTCAAATGCTTTCTTCTGTCTAAGGAAAACAGGGTGTTGGTCGCTTATGTGGCTTGAAAACATCCTATTGCGTGAAGAGTTTGTACATTTGGGGAAAGTATGCAAATTACACTCAATTTAAAAGTAAATGAATTTACTTGACAAATACTTTTATATACTGTTGATTATTTACATTAGACAAAATAAAAGTGGAATTTAATGTGATGTGTTTTTACCCAAAAACCTGATTGTGATTTTGGAATACAACTCTTCACTTGCGGATCTGATTTTTGTTCATGCTTGCACTCCTGTGGGCCAAGTTGTCGTTCTCTGCGACTTTGGAGCTACAGTATTTGTTATGATTGTGTCTAACCTCGTTTTTTCCGTCCTGATTTTGTACATGTGTAACTTAAAGGGCTACAAATTTAAAAGCCTTACCTCAAGGATATCATTCAGTTTCATAATGATCCTTTTTTTGAAACTGGGTTTGTCTGTGAATTCTTTTCTTTTTTTTTTTTGTGACAGAACTTGATCATGCTACAACGGTTCAGAGTTGCATTTTTCATCTCTTGTTAATTTATCTCATGATGTTTATACTATATTAGCATTAATCTGCTTTTTATCATCACGGTTATTATTTCATTCATGCTCAGATGTGTCATTTTTAAAACCCTGACCCATGCCAACTCTTGTGTCATATTATTTTGTTGCCATTACACATCATCCATTTATCCTCCTTACTGTGTTCAGTTTGAAATGCTGTGAATTGGAGCTTGTAGATTAAAAGCCTGCGGTACTTCAGCAGTCTGATGTAGACTGAGAAGAAAGAGGTCATTTTGTACCGAATGAACAGGCTGCTGAAATAGAAATGGTTGTTAGTTACATTAATGGAAAAGCATGTGGGTGGATTTCCTTCTAATACAGGTTGTAGTAACATAATTGATTATTAAAATGTCAGCGAGTCAATCAGTGTGTTTGTCACTTTTTATACGGTCATGTTCAAGACTTAAAGGGGCACGCCACTGATTTTACACATCATATTTAGTTCACTAGTCACACAGAATTGATGTCTTCTGCAGCTGAAGTCTGGAAAATATAACCCTGATGATGTCATAGTGGTGTCGTCAGGGTTATTTTGTCTGGGGCTCGGAGGCTACACGTTGTCAGCAAAAAGCCTGCGTTAAAACGGGGTGTGGTGTTTGAAAAACAAGGGCATTCACCTGGCGAGAAGGATCAGATAAAATATGAAACTGAGTTGCATTATGGGAAATGTAGGACCCAGTGTTTGGGACTAAAAGTCAGGATATCTCAGACCCTGATGCTTCATTTTTTATAATTCTTGTTTATATGTCTCTCTTGTTAGTCTGCAATACTATATCACTGGAAGACACAAAAGTGAGAGAAATCCATAACAAGCATATACTTTAAATCACAAAATATTTATTTTACACACTGTCTACATGCCTGCCAACCTCAAAACTATAACCTTATTACTGTCTGCATTTGCCAAAACACCTGTATATATGGCATCTTGCAGGAAATGATCCAGTTACAGCAAAGTGAGCAAACATGGATTCATTCTCCTTAAGAGTACAGTTAAAAATAAAAATACTCCCACAATTCTTGTCTTGTCTTTAGCACGATGTGAATGTCTTCCAGAAGAAGTTGCGGCAGCCTGCCTTGCGCTCTCTTTGGGAGAGGGGAAGATGTCGCCGCATCACCTCCTCCCTGACTCCCACCGCCTCCTCCTCCTCCGGCTCGGGGAGCGCCTGGTCTCCTCTCGCCGCCATCAGTTCAGACACAAACTTCAGCAAGAGCAGGTGAGCGAGGTCCTAAAGGAGGACAGAAAGGGAAACAAATGGCTACTAATAAATCACTGAAGAAGCCAGCCGTTTAACTCCATATCTAAACTTCCCTAATTTAGATGTTTGAGATATTAAACATATGAGTCACTCACCTTGTCGTTGGTGAGGTCTGCATTCAGTGTTTCTGTCAGCATGTCTCTGTGTGGAGCACCGCTGACCTGCACCAGCAGCACAGAGGAAAACAAAGCCACAAGAAGCACCTGCACCTGAGAGCGAAGCATCTCCACCTCAAACAGCAAACAGAAGAATCCAACTCTCAATGATGATGCCGGTCAGAAGGTGGGACGGTGGAAGAGCTGGATGCTATCACTGTTTGAGGAGGATGGGTCGAGCTGATAAATAGGCCTCGTCATCTTCGAATCCTCCTCATCCTCAAGGCAACAAAAGGATGTGATTGGTGGAGAGGAACGGCGGTGGAGGGAACGAGGAGGTGTGCGCTGGAGGTTGTGGACACTGGCGTGTCACTGGACAGGATAAGGTCATCATGGACAAAAGTGCTCCTGCAACAAAACTTCCAAGATCAGATCTTTGGGTTAATTGGTTTGTACTCATGTTGCGATAACTTTGAATGTCAATTATTACAATAAAGTCCAAGTTATGGTACCATATGACTTTTTACTTCTGTCAGTCCTGATTAGTTGCACCAGCTGTGTAGGTGTCCTGAACTCAACATGAGGCCTTCGTGCTGGGTTGTTAATGACACAATGTGACTCAAATGTTAATGAGGCTGCCTGGACACCGCTTTACCAGTCCCACACCCCACCACCGTCACTTTGAGTCAGTGGAAAATAACCACGGAGAACATCGAAATGTCAGACTGCAAAGATAACACTTGATGTGAGTGTTTTGTTTGCAGTCTGGACATAATTACAGTGTTTGGTTAAGAACTTTTTTGGAGATATTAGTTTAAAATGTGTCTAATTGGAAGTAATTTTGTTGAGAACTTCATTAAAAAACTGCCACAACCACACAACTTGCTCATACGTCAAGGCTTCATCATATTGTGACTGAGGTGTCTGCTTGGTTAGCGTGACCTGTCTTTCGTTTCGTCCCTGTCAAAAATGCACTTTGTCTTTTCATTTGAATCAATTGCGAGTGAATGCACACATTTATTTATCATTCTCACATTAATCAGACTCATTAAACTTTAAATTCTGCTCCCCATTTTTCCCTCCAGTCATGCATCCTCAGTTTGAGAACCACTGACCTTTTCCCCACCGCAGGACTCTCGCTGATGAGTCTCATTACTCAGTCTTTAATCATGACACGACTTGACTTTAAAGTAACATTTCCCGAGCGGCGAAGACGTCGTGGCCGCAGGCGTCCAGCTGTGCTGCCCCTCGACAAATGAGAGGGGTCCAACAGTGTGATGATCACACAAATCACACCTCCGCTGCCTCCACACCTGCTGCTACATGATGTAAAATAGTCTCAGTGTGTCAGCACTTTGTCAGGGTTGATTAAACATCTTCACCTATGGTTAATAAGCAGCAACTCCTCCTGCTGATTTCCACGTAACTCTATAGGATTCTTCATGCTGTTGTTGATTTCAGTATTTCATTCTATGCTTCAAGTTGGGGAGGCAACACATTTTTATTCCTATCTGAACAGACTAATTATTTCTTTCCCAAGTCATATTTACGAAGTCCTTCTTTTAAAAGACAAGCTCTCTCAGTTTGATAGAATTTCTAATTTACCCTGCAGTGTCTACTCCTCTGAATAAAATGTGTGCTCTGAGTATGTCTATATGTTTATGCATTTTTCCAAGATCTGAAATTATACTGGACATGTTGTGGTTGTACTGATTTATGAATTAATTGCAATCAAAGTATGAGAAAAAACTGAAGCTGTGGATTAAAAGGACATCCGAGATGTAGTAGAGTACAAAAAAAGGAAATATTTAAGTCCAAATAAAGTAAAGTACAGTACAGTTGGATTCCACCACTGTATCACTTCAAGGTTAAAAGGTGCAGTATGTTTAGATTCCGCATAACTCTTGTGTTGTCCTCTGGGTCAAGGTGACCCGGTGGCCGAAAATGTCCTTCTGTGTATGTAAATGTTGTTATGCATGACATTTGTGATTCTTGAAGCGGTTATCTTTTGTTTTTAGTTTGTTTCTTGACAATAGGAACAGAGTAAGAAACAGAATAAAGGAAAAGGATGACACAAACATATGATACATCACCTCGACCCAGAGGACAACACAAGGGTTAAACAAAGCCTTTTACTTAAATTTATTTGTAAAATATTTATTTTTATTTTAAATACTGTATATATTTTCTGTACAGTTAAAATAGAGAAATAGTTGGGCGGTTAATAAGCAACAACTTTGCAATTAACAACAAAACCTTGTATTTCGTGTATTTGAAACCAACACTTACACATTCATCTGACCATTGAAAATCAACTAAAAAAACGTTCTATTTGTTGGAAAAATAACTTCTAATAACATCTGTAATGACAATAAAAAAACAACCTGTGCTGTATGAAGAGGAGCAGAGCATAATCTTAACACTCACGTTATCTTTCTGTATGTATATCTGCCCACTGTGACAATAAACACAGCGTCCACTGGGTGTCACTGTAGGATCACTTTATTATTCTCAAACTCAACAGTTTACATATGTATGTAATAATGTCTCATGAAAATATCCGTGGGAGTTTATGCCACTTTAAATCTAATTAAAAGTTATATCTCTCACATGTGTTTGGGAAGATGAAGCCCAAGAAAGAACAGAGTTCTGTGCTAATCAGCTTCTCAATTAACTCAGGTGAGCGCGTCAAAATGGCGACTGACACCTTTCAAACCGAGACCTCGAAAAAAATGAAAATATCTGTGCTCATTTTGTGCGGGTAAGTGTCAGAGTCAGAGGGTAAAAAGGATGGTGGGAGCTGTTGCCTCGAGCAAAGACTCATGCTGCTGTGCTGGTTTCAGTCCGGCGTGGCTCCTCGGGTTACCTGTCTGCGTCACCGGCCCGGTGCCGACAGGTGAGACAGGTGAGTAACAATGAGCCCAAATATCACAGAACCGGTTTAAAAAAAAACGAGCCGGTGATGTGTGCAGGGCTTCAGGCGGGGAGTGGATATTACTTCAGCTCATAAAATGTGTTTCTTTCAATATAATATGCCCCCCTTCGTGTTCAGGGTTTTCTATGTCAGGGCTATTAGATTTCCTCTCACAGGGGAAATAGTTTTGCCAGTTAAGAGAGCTCCTGTCTGAATGTATATACAGGATATGGTGCAGTGTGAAAAGACTGTTTGTTGCTGTTAGTTTAATATCACATTGTCTAATAAGCACAGACGTTCCTCACAAAATGTTCTTTATACCATATGCATGTACAGGTCGTGGTGGTAAGGTTGAAATTAATACTCTATTAATAATATTTTTATGAAATCAAATGTCTCAAATGCATTACATCGAACCAGTGTTTTCACAAATGTAAATCTAAAATATATTATTTCATTTTTTAATAGAATTTGTATATAATATTCATATAATCATGATACAATTCCAGCGAATGTCTATATACAATTATGTTCAGTCTCTGCCCGACCCAATAATACATTTGCTGTTGAATTAGTTGTGACTTGACGCCATTCTTAATATGTTCAGGAACGTTTCAGACCAAATGTCTTGAGCGTCACTTTTGGCTTTCTGTCAAGTCCAGCTTCCTGGGCCCGATGATCCGTTTTGACTTCGAAGGTATGAGAGAGAGAATAGTTACCAGAGAAGTTCCTAGTAAATGGAAGGAGTACTCGTTGATCGCCCTTCTCTGTGAACCTCCAGACCAGCATGGATCTCACTCCCTGTCCGATCAGGAGGCCACACTCTGTGGTTACACTGTCATAATCAATGACGACGGAGACCTGGTGTTTCGTGCCTCCTTCCTGGCCTGTCATGTCCACAGCAAGGTACATTTTTCTTCTTCCCCCACAATTTGTGTGCTTCGATATGTTGCATTCCTGACAACACGCCGCCCCTGTATCTCTCCTCTGCAGAGCGGCACAGACTATCACCTGCGTCTCTGGTTCGTGAAGCTGCAGGCGGATGGGAAGGTGGCGGCGTATCCCTTCCAGCTCCGCTGCTCGCTCAGGGGGCGGTGGAGCGCCAGAGAGATCATCTGTGAGGAAAACTACATGGAGGTCGGTTACTAACCTGTATGTAACTGTTTTGTAATTATGGTCATTTATATTTTTTCTTGTACATTTTTGTATCCACTTGGAGTGAAGATTGTATTTTGTGAAAACTACTGTTAAAAACACGATTGTAATGTTGTTTTCTATACTTAGTATCTATCGTTATTTATAAGTTACAACCTCAAACACCATTTTTGTCTTAATTTGAAGGTCCAGATTTGGCTAGGGCTCAGAGAAGATTTGGGCAATTTATGAAGGGGTATCAAGGGTTTTTTTCTTCTCTCTAGGTGTCCATCCAGCTGCCTATCTTGCCTGTTACATCCAAAAATGAGAAGAAGGTTGGGATCATATGTCTTTAACTGATGTTTCGCTCTATGGCTTCATTAATTATACTCATTCGTGTCACATGCGTTGATTGGATGCCTCTTTGTCACTGAGCAGGGAGCTGATGAGGCAGCAATGGCCGTGATGTTCCACGGAGACGACCTCCCACCAGAGGAGGCGAGGGTCTTGTCCCTGATAGAGGCTGCTGCTCTGGGCTACCGCATCTCACTGCAGGGCTCACACCTCACCCTCCGCTGTCCCTACTCCTCCCCTCTCTCATACTTTGTCAAGGTACTCAGAAATTATGTTTTTAGCTGGAGATTAGGCCTGCATCATTTAGTTGTTTAGTTGATGCTGTGTGTGGGTGTTTTTTGTTTTTTCCCAGGAGAGGGGAGTGGATTTAGATATAGTCAGAGCCACCGTCCTGTACCGACTCCAGAGCAACTTCCTGGCTGTCGACACCACTGCTGCCTGTGCTCTGAGTGAGTACGGCTTATCAGTATTGCATTATTTAGTAACTGTACAATACCAGAGTGAAACGTCCTCTCCCCTCTCTCACCCCCAGATGAGGCTACAGCAGATGGGTCTGACCTGCTGTGGACTGCCCCTTATATTCTGTCTGCGTTGGTCCACGCTCAGTTCAGGGACAGAGGCGTGAGGATCGGAGTGAATGGCCGGGCTCTGAGTGAGTCTGACGCTAAAAAGAGGGGGTTCAAGATTGTCCTGCAGGAAGGGAAAGTTGAAGTCCGGATTCCTTTAGGAGCCCCTGGTGGACACATTGAGGTATAAGTAAGATGTGCTATAGGACACTGGTTCCCACCCATTGGGTAAATCTGATCTGACTCTCTGCTGTGATGCTTCCAGAGTGGTGTTGTGAGGGGACAGTACAGCCAGTCCATGTCGGTGGATCTGTTCTTCATGAGTCAGTGGGAGGACGAGCGCTGGCCTCTCACACAGCATCGCTCTTTCAGGCTCCTTAAGACTCCTCTCATCCCACAAATCCCAGTCTTCACCAACAGTAAGGCCAAGATAGTGTAATAGTGTGATATTAGAAACTAATATTCTGATCACTGATCTCTCTCTCTCTCTCCCTCCACAGACACAGTCCCACCTGAGAGATTGTTTTCCGTCACCTTGGGTCTCTTTGCGCCTGACGTTTCCCTCCAGAAAGTGACAGTAGACGGCGGTGGCGACCTTTTGAGATGGAGCAAGAGCCACCAAACACAGAGTGACCCAGACTTCAGGGTGTCCACGCTCTCCCACTCCAACGGGAGCCACTCCTACCAGCTTCGCTTCCTGTTGTCACACCCAAAAATAATCCCAGAGGTGAGTTTGACTGAGCAGTTTTATTATGAGTCGAAAAATATCTGAAACAACCTGCTGTTTAATCCCAGTATATAGGTGGTGGCTATGAGACGTACAGCCTCTCTTTCACCTTTACTCTGAACATCTTACCTAATGGTGAGGTGTTTTACCATCGAGCCACTATAGAGCATAGTGTTGAATACACAGGTGAGTATTAAGAGTTGCTTATCACACTGATTCAGACCAGTTGGTGTAGACTGTGTGATGCAGAATTATTCTATACATAAATAGATGTTAAAAATCAATGCACTGAACTAAATGTTAAATTCTTCTCTTAAAACCTATATATCCGCTCCTGATGATTCCCTATCCGTCCTGGTGCAGCTCAAGGTTTACCCAGGCTGGAGGGGAAGTGCACAGAGAGCAGCCTGCTGGTGCTGCTGCACCACGGGGCCCAGGCCGAGCTGCAGTGGGAGCTGCTCCTCGGAGGCCGCAGGCTGGACTGGGACCTGGTGGACATGGGTGGGTTCGTGGTGGAGTCGGAGGAGGACTACTTGACTGTGGAGATCCCCTCCTACAGCCCCGGGATGAACTATGGGGTGATCAATCACATCATCACAGAAAGACTGTTGGTTTTTTAACTTAATTTGTTTTTTCTTGCCCATTTACTTAACTTACGCCTAATCTCCATTTTACTAAATCTTATACAAGGATACCATCTGTGTGTGCAATTACGGAAATTGACTCTCAAAGTAAATTAAGGATCAGAAACCACTCCTCAGGCTTGTTTTCTTAAATCTGTCTAAATGCAAAGAGGATTGTATCCCACATCATGGATACTGTGATAAAACAAGCCTCTGTTTCTCTCCATCAGAGCTTATAAAAAAATTCTACAGTGTTTGTGTTCTTTTCCCACGCAGGAGGTGACATTGCAGGGTCTCGTCTCTGGAGTGGAAGTGTCTGTTGTGGATGCGAAGTCTTTGAAAGTGCAGGACACGCTTGTCCATAAATGCTCCTTTCCTGTTCGAGACCTACTAGGTACAGACTGAAGCACAGAAAGGTTACCTTTTTTTGTCTTAGGTTTTGTTTATAATGACCTTGACACACTTACTGTTTCTCTGACAGTATGTCTGCCAGAAGGGAGGATGGTGGCAGTAGTCGACACCACCCACACCGTCCCGCCCACTCACCCCAACCGAACCACTCTATTGGACCCCGGCTGTGTTCCCATGGAAACAGACAGTGCCAGAGCCCTGTTCAGCTTCAGCCTGGACTCCTGTGGGACAACTGTAACAGTAAGATACTTTAGTTATTCCAAATTTTCACAGAAAATACGCATTCTGGCCTCTTTTCTGATCCCCTTGTATTTCCTTAGACTGAGGGAAATTTCCTCGTTTATGAAAACCAGATCAGTTACCTTCAAGATTTTTTGCCTTTGGATGATCCTCTCATACACAGAGATGCTCCATACAGGTGAAAAACGTACATACTGAACTAAATATGTCTCTAAACCAGATGATAGTGTCAATTATGTCTGTTTCAGGCTGACAATCCAGTGTCGCTACCCAGCAAATGGCACTAGTACTCTTGTTATCCATCACCCTTTGAACTTCTCTCTGGACCTTTCACCCACGCCAGCCAAACCACATGCAGGGAAGCTGCAAACACAGGTGTGTGATCAGTTAGTATTTAAAAAAGTTAATCTGCGACTGACATATTATTTATGTAAATGTATGATTTGTTGGTTTCCACTCCAATCAGGTCAAAGAAAATGGCGGGTGAATTCAGAGGGACAGCAAAATCTTCTAGGTAGCGGTGCTGTGAAACTTTGTTTAAACTGTATTTAATCATTAACACTGTACTAAATCTACTTTGTTTGGGACTACTAATATAATTGTTGTAACAAGATGTTCACCTCGTCTCCTTTCTTCTGCAGTTTCAGTCTAGATGACATGGATGCTCGCCTCCATGCTGCTACTACTGATGCTCTGCGCATGGGTTTCTGCATACCTGACCTGTAAATTAAATAAATGAACACTGGTTTATTCTAGATTTTTTTTAAAGGTCTTTGTTGAGAATTATTTTATCTGTCTTCTCTTGTAATCCATTCTGTGATTTTTTTTAAATTATTCATATATATATATATATATATATATATATATATATATATATATATATATATATATATATATATATATATATATATATACACACACACACACATACATACATAATATCAGGGCCAATGATCATCTGTTGATGAAGGTGAACCAGACAGAAACCAAAAGCTGATGAGCTGTAATAGACCTTTTTTATGGAACTACATTTTAATGTGTCATAGCAGGAGATGCGCGGGGTGAATTAATAACATTAACAATGTCTGCAGTCAGTGTTGTCATCCTGGTTTAAGGGCCCTGGTATTAAACATGCTGCTTCACACAATGGAAAAGAGCCATCGTCAATATAATCTGTTACACCTGTGCTTGTCCTGCTGTTCAGTCTGCTGTGACTTCACGCCGAGAGCCTGACTGCTAATGAGCTGCACATGTGGCTGTAACGCCTGAGGGCCTGTGGTTGGTCGGTGAAGAAATGGACTTTTAAAAGCTGACACAGGAACCCTCACCACATGGTGCCAGTTGAGCCAGGATACTCCAAGCAAGTGGTTCACTTTAGCTTGTGTTGGTTAGTAGGTGTAGTTTGCTGGCGGCCAGGCTAGCTTTAGACACTGCCAACACATCAGCGGCTATGGCCTTTGGGTTTTTCCTTGGGTAAAGAACTTTGAAGGTCATTTACATTTTTTAATGCAGCTGTCCTGCTTGTGTTTATATGTGCTTTTGTCTTACAGTGTGACCTTGGTCCTGTCTGCATGGTCAACTGCAAAATGCAACATTCTCGATGGTAAGAATTCAAATGTTTGCTTATAGGCCTACAACAATGGTGAGCAATTTTTGACACATGGTCTTTGTGCATACAGGACTGCTTCATATGGAGTGTCGTGACCGTTACTTCATGATAGCTGTTGATCTCTCCATCACTAGGAATGAACCTCACTTTGAGGCTGTAGGTAAGTCCTGCACAGCTTAGTCACAAATCAACACCCTTGAAATCAAGCATCTAATCAATAGTGTGGCAGCTCATCATTTGACTGTTGCAGGGACATGTTGGGTTTAATAACTTGTGATTGTCTTCCAGACGAGACAGGCGTGTATCCCATCACTAAGCAGTATGCAGCAACATGTGGCTACAGAGTCAGTGTTCTCCCTCTCCTGGGCCTGGTGGAGCTCCGAGCCTCTTACTTCAGCTGTCACACGGACAACAAAGTATGTACAAATGGACAGAAACAGTTCAATACTTATCTGTGCAAACTAAATGAGATTAACTGTGGCCTCCCTCCAGGAACAAAACTCACAATTGGTCAGGAGTTGCAATTGTGACACTGTTTTTGTTTTATGGGGTTTTTTAGGATGATGAAGTGTTCACATTCAACTTCAACCTGATTGGAACTCATGAAGGAGAGGAAGTCACCTATGCCTTGAACAAAACCTGTTCTCCCTCGCTCCCCTGGTCCCCCAGAGAGGTTACCTGTGAGGGCAACTACATGGAAGTAAGCTTGGGTATATTTTTAAATATTACATCTCAGGATTTGTTTAAAATATTGACTAATCTCTTCTCTGTAGGTGTCTGTGAGGAGTGAAGTCACCTGTTCATCGGAGGCGATGAAAGATGACTGGGATGCTGCTTTAAAACCTGTATGTTTCAACTTGAGTCCTGTTGAAAATGGCTTGTCACTTATGTATAGATGGAATAAATATGTGCAACCACCTCAAATATTTCTCCTTTATAGGCCTATGTCTCCGCCACTTCAGACTGGCAGGTGATGTTCCACAGAGATGGGGAGAAGTTAATGCCCATAAACCTCTCTGAAGCTCGTAAACAGGGCTATGCATTTGACTTGACAGATGGAAGGCTTGTATTTCGTACACCGTATGGACAACCTGACTCATTCAGCACTGAGGTCAACCACTAATGCACACTTCAGTGCATCTTGTCCATGATACTGGAAATTTCCAAACCTTTAATGTAGTCATATGCTACATATTTGTTTAGTGCATGCAAGGCCTGTCTTCATGTAAAAGTTTAGTCCAAAGCAGGTTTTGATTTTTGAGTTTCTCTCCAGGTGAGTGGTGTTCCAGTAGAGGTGGTCCATGCAACTCTGTTCTCCAGACAAAGCTGGGTTGTCCTCATGGTGGATCTGGTGGCTGCTTGCTCCATGCGTCAGTACTACAATCTTTTATACTGTGAATTCTTTCCCTTGACCGACAACTACTGAAGCTGTATTATTGGTGTGATCTTCACAGATGAAGGATCGTATGACAACAGCGGATACATGATGTGGGAGACTACTGAGGCCCTGCAGCCGCTGGTGTCGGGTCTACATGAGACCCAACTCAACGTTGGAGTCGATGGTGAGCTTGTGGAGCCGACAGTTGCAGAGGAGAGAGGCTACATTGTGGAGAAGCACAACACCACGGTCCAGATCAGCATCCCCTATAATGCTGAAGGAGGACACAGGAAGGTCAGAAGACACTTATAACAAGCTGCTAATGACAATTTAAATCAATCTGTAACATTAGAAGCATTCAGGCTCCTCATATGTAAATCAGTGCTCATTTTTTGAGAGTCTCAAATTGTGGCCAGACTCTTGACGTGTTTAGTACATTAAATTATCAAATGAGTAGTTTTACTTAATGTTTCCTTCCCATGTATTCCTTTGCAGAGCTTAGTGTCTAGCGACCTATATGAGTTTTATATTTTCAATCTCTACTTGGAACAAATCTTGGTGGATGAGGATCATGTAGAGACCAGGCTCAGACTTCACAGGACTCTGGCCACTCCCCTGCTGCCGCTCCCTGTTTATACTGAAAACCAAACTGTTCTTGAGGAGCGCACGTTCACCGTCCGCCTCGGAGATGTCCCTACAGACGTCGCGTTGACGGCTGTCCATTTGAATGGACAAGAATTCACAGTTCCCTTTACAAATACAAGCAGCCGCACCATCACAAAAGTTCCTCATCCCAACAACACTCATTGCTACACTCTGAAGGTGCCTTTCGATGACCCTGTTGTCGTCCAGCAGGTAAAAGGTCTTAATAATTTGTCCAGTTGCACCTTCAGATGTCGTGCTGGTTTATACATGGAAATTTCATCCTGCTTGGCTCAGCCAGTTTGTATTGTTTCCTAGTTCTCTAAAGAAGATGCAGTGATGCAGCACATGCTGGACATCAACTACACACTGATGGTCCTCCCTGAAAATGAGCCTTATTACCACCTGGCATCGGTCATGGCATTAACTGAAGTCTGTAAGTCACTAACTCTTTAAATTTATTTTTATAATATAATCCTACTTCTGCATGAAGCAGAGTTAACCCATTGTCTTGTATTCGACAGCTCCTCCAGTCTTTGATGCCGTCTGCTCGGAGTCTGGGATCAGCTTCAAACTGGACCACCGGCCTTTTGACTACTTGTGGGAGATCAGTATCGGCTCAGACCTGCTGACATCAGAGCTGGCAGCCCAGCACGGCTACATCATGAGCAATGATAGCCAGAGTCTGCTGCTCGAGGTGCCGCTCTTCACTCATGGCTACGAGTACGAGGTGAGATGATGAAAATGACGACTCTTGTGTCCAGTGTGTTGCCTTGAACGTGGAGATCAATGACTGAGCTGCATGTGTTTTATAGGACGTTACTTTGAAGGGATTCTTTGGCACATTTGAGATCCTCGTGCTGGATCGTGAAACCTCAGATGTTCAGAGCTCCTCTGTCAAGACTTGTCCGTTCACCGCTACTGAACTCATTAGTAAGAACATCCTGTTTATCACTGTCAGAGCAGGTGGGGTCTTGCATATTGGTGACACGGGTTAAAATGCATTTCTCTGTAGTGTGCTCGACTGATGGGAGGATGACTGTGGTGGCTGACCTGTCTCTGGCCATCTCAAGCGGAGGAGTTCCTGCTAGAGCCAACCTGGTAGACAGATACTGTGGACCCAAAGAGGCGGATGACACCAGGGCTCTCTTCTCTTTTCCACTCAACAGCTGTGGATCCACAGTCAGGGTACTGCTGCTCAATGTATCTCTTCTACATTTGCACCCATTCCACAAATGACATTTACACAAGCTTTTGTTTCTCCAGCTCCACAAGGAGTATGTAACCTATGAAAACCAGATTTTCTTCAGCAAGAAGTTGCGTGCTCTGAAAAATCCAGCAGACTCCAGCAATGATATTGACCGGTAACTCTTCAATCCCCAACTCTTGGCTACTCACCCCTCCCTCAGCTACTTATAAATGTATCCCTCTTGTCTTGCAGGGTAACAATGCAGTGCACATATCCTGTGGCTGGACTGTCTCGCCTCTTCTCGGTGTACAGGTTTGAGTCTGACTCCCCCGGCGTTGGCCGTATCGTGCATTCCGCGCACTCCACTGAAGGTACGTGGTTGAACTGAGGAAACAACGCGACTTAACATTTCACTTGCTGACTACAATCTTTTTGGTCTTGTACTCTAGGTCTACGGAGTCCCACCGTCGAGCCCACTACACTGCTTCAAATGCCAGTGCCCGCTACCAGACCCACCAGAAGTCCCGTCTCAATGCGACCTGCTTACCGCCCTCCTCTTCAGCAAATCAAAATCTACAGCTTTTTAAAAAAATATCTCCAAAGAAAGGTTAGTTATTTGGTTTTTAGTAAAATGTGAAATGTAACTTTATATATTGATCTTGTTGAACTCTTTTCACAGAAGCCCGTGGATCATCACAAGCAAAAGTGACACATTACATGCATTTAAATGTTCAATAAATTCATCTTCAAGTGATCTTGTCTTGATACTGGAACAAACACAAAGGCAGCTGACTAGATTTAGTAGCTCATACCCCAAAGGTCAGTGCAGGTTAAATATTTATACTTGCATTGGAGCCTATTTCTACCAACTTGAGGTGCTGTGCCTTTCTAAATATGTCCTTGACCTGCTAGTTCATTTATGATAGACAAATGTGTCAGGCAGTGGATGTTCAAGACTCTTGTGGGAGTGGCTTTGAGGGGAGGAATTGGGTTTATTTTTCCTCTTTCCAGTTAGATACGTTCAGAATCTAGCTGGTTCTGCCAAAGTTACCTATCCCTACTTTAATTTTATTTATATATATAAAATTTTTTTTCCTTTGATTAGTGACCTTTTTTATTTACTAGGGGTTTAAAGTACAGTTGTGCTGTTCTGAGGAACTAATAAATATTTGTAGTGACAGTAAATTCCAAACTAGTTGAAACATCCACTTTGCAGGCATATAAGGACATAACATGGCTGCTGCAATATGAGAATAGAAGAATTATAACACTTAGATAAATTACATTGGAGGTTTAACTTACATCATGGGCTCCACAGTGCTGGGAAACTGAGGAATAACTAGAAGTTAGTGTTAAGAGTCGCATAGCTCCCCCTTTTTTAAATTATAAAAAAAGGTTGTGCCTAATGTGCATAGCAATTATTTTAAAAATGTATTGTATCTGTTTATACAATACATACAATATTTGTATGGGGGGGTGTAAATTGTAACAATACTTTAAGATTGTAGTTTAAATACAATTAATATTGCATTTTATTCTCGAGACTATCTCCAGGTTAAACAATTGAACTGTACAACTAAGTCTAATCATGGTCTCTGGCTGAATGCAAGAAAATCATGACATGAACGACGCGCTCATCGTGAACGACCATATTTCACTCGTGTTCCTCAAGACCAGAAGATTGAAGAAAGAAGCTGTTTTGTTTGGTGCCAACTTCCCCGAAGAAAGTAATCAATATGATCAGATATTGCACGCTAAGGCAAAATAACTAAATGATACTTAGATACACCAGGGGAAAAAAAAAAAACGCAATTTGCAAACTCGTGCCGTCAAACCGACAGATGTACTTACTAACAAAGTTAGCTCACTAGCTAACGTCACAGACATGAACAGTGGCGTCCTGCGGTTCTTCATCCTCATCAGCAAATTCTGTAACTCTAGATAAAATTAATTTAAGGCATTTAATAGAGACCATTAATAGTTTAAGCTTTCACACATGGTCTAAAATTAGCATCTGCCTCTCACCAAATGCCAGTAAAAATCTGCTTTGAGTTGTGCCACCGTTGGCGTGTTGCTGGAAACTTGCTTCATTACAAATCTCATCTCTACCACATCGTGCTTCTGCTGCAAACGTTTTGACCGGGCGGCAAAATAAAATCACACCGCCAAGAAGACAACACACCCTCTCAGCGATGGTTACACTGCAACCTGAGCTCATCCAGACACTTAATGGTTGAATATAAAGCCACTTAACTTCCTCCTAATGCACTTTTTTTTTTGCAGCTGAGGCAACGTTTAGGTACTTATTTCACACACCAGGAGACACTCACATCCCACAACAAACCAGACAATTACTAAAATATGAGATTGTTTGTTTGTAAATTACGTATTCAGTATTTTTAAATTACTTGTGTTTTATTAAAATATTTTCTCTTACCATTAATTTGTTGTGATACATTAGACTTTAGTATTTTTAACAAGATACTTTTTGATGCATTTGACTCAACTGTTTCGTGTTCGGACAACGTCAGCAGTTGCCCTTTCACACACGCAGCACACAGCCGGACACGTTCTCACAATCAAAACCCAAAAAATAAATAACATGATATAATAAACTTACACTCTCTACAGATATAAAATAATTTCACATTATTAGATGTAGATCTTCACATGTGGGACCCCTGGAGCAGAGCTACACAGGCTCCATTTCTACGTTAGCCGGTGTCGCTGATTTTTAGTGTTGTCAACTTGCCGACTTTTCAAACCCTCTTAGCAGTTTTATTTAAAAGTGAACTAGGGACTGGTTGTTGAGTGAGAAAGAAATAGATGATACAGGTCTATACTTTGTGTCAAGAAAATAAATAAAAAAGATCTTGGTGTTAGGGAGTAACTGCTGCTGCCCCGTTAGCTTAACCTAAGCATTAGCAGTTCTGTATTTCTCACTGCAGTGAACTGATAACCAGCGTTACAATGACTTGTGTCTCGTCTACAGAGACGTGTCCGTGAGTTTGTCCCTGTCCGGCCTGCAATACACAACCGGGCGGTCTCTTTTTTTTCTTTTTTTTTTTTTTAGAGATAGTCCTTTAAAAGGGTCTGAAAAAGTCTCTAAATCTAGCAGCAATAAAAAGCAATAAATCCACGTAAAACGTCACATACAGGACCTCTAATACCAGTAGTGGAAAAATAACCAAATACAAACAAGTACAGTTGTAAGGTACTTTTTCATAATTACTCACACTCAGGAGAAATTTAGTCCCTACTATTAAATAATTTTTTTATCTGACAACTTTTTACTAATTACACACACAATATATTAACAAATAAATGATGATGCATTATTAAAGATTAAACCATCCAGCAGTTTAGAAAGCACTCACAATTAGCTCCACCTTGAAGGGATATTAAGTAAATGTAAATACGTGATAATACTTAGTAAAATCTTGAATGAATGAACCATCAGTATTTTTACAGTGTAGATTTAATAGTTTTAATTAAAAGATATGAGTACCTTTTCTACCACTTACAATATCAACATACATACAGTTAGAGAAAGGGTGAAAATAAAGCACGGCAGGGGCCCCGTGCTTGAGTCTGCCTTGGACAAATCCCAAATCACTAAATCCACGCTGGTTTCAAGGTTAGGAAGGAAATTGCTGGAGCAGTTCATGCTGGTACATCTGCCTGCTGTTGAGGTCAATTTCCCCAACCTCAAGACTCTTGACTGCATAGAAGGAAACAAACCCACATTTGTAATGTTTTAAATAGCAGGAGGCTAATTGGCTTAAATCAGGAATTAGATGGTGTGTAACTCAGATAAAATAGGTTTATAAGTCATATGTTTGTGTTGAAACTTCTCAATTTGAATATGACATTATGCCTCAATTCATCTAATGCCGTCGAGGCAAACAACACACGCAGGCCCATGTGTTTGTGGTTATGAATATTATTATATACTTATTTCTTCCTATGGGAGAGAGTGTGTGTCTAGATGAAGCTTTTCTCTTACCTGTTTCTTGTAAAACAGCAGGTATGCTGTTTGCTGCCGCAGGTGACGGACAGATGCACCAGTTATCTCACTGACGTCCTTGTCATTGTATGTGAGCCAACAGTCTGTCACGTCAAGCACCGTCACAGATGTAGTGGCCTGAAAGGAGAGGACACATTTGTTAAAGATACATCTGAAGAGGAAGTAGAGTCTCAAACCTTGAGAACAAAAGGCAACCGAACACTTACCAGAGTGAGCTGTGGGGCCCAAATGGCTGACGATGCTGACTAGAGAGTAGAGAGTCTAGAAATGAACACAGTTACAAACAATTAGCTACTGTAAATTTCACAGGCTGATTTCTCTGTTTTTCTTAAAATCTTTGTTCTAAGATCAGTTTATGTCCAGCAAAAAAAGCTGTAAACAAGTTGTCTTTCTTTACTGAACATCATCTTTACCTGTTCGGTGGCGACAGATCCAGGATTCACCACCAGCTCCGTCGATAAAACGACAGGGCAGTTGACCTTCTCCAAGTTGAAGGACTGGGTGAACCTGAACC
The DNA here is from genome assembly GCA_031216445.1 of Lateolabrax maculatus. Classification (NCBI taxonomy): domain Eukaryota; kingdom Metazoa; phylum Chordata; class Actinopteri; order Acropomatiformes; family Lateolabracidae; genus Lateolabrax; species Lateolabrax maculatus. The sequence goes on from CM062207.1 coordinate 8,539,311, forward strand.
TCTTCAGCTGGAGGATCAGTACACTGTTACAGTGTGAGCTGCTGTACCTGACAAGGCCAGAATCAGGGTGTGAACTCCACACCTGCTGCTGGTTGTGGACCTCCTGAACAAAAGGACTCAGTGTCAGGAGGCCTTGCAGAGTGGAGTTCATGTAACACGTCTGCGCCAGGTTGGGGAACCTTAAACACAACAAGACAGAGGACGAAGGTCAGACTGGAGCTCAATTTCTTCATGTTTCAGCAGTGAAGATTTATGTAACGAAAGCTGGAATCACTTTATATACATGCAAGTATGAATAATACTATTCTAATATATAATTAATACATATGAACATTCAGTGTGTGTGTGTGTCTTTGCTGGTGCTTACCTGGGGCAGTCCAGTTTCTTTCTGGAGAGGGTTGTGCTGGCTGAGGAAATCGGCAGTCCATGTGCTGATGCTAACAGACCGATGTTGTAAGATTCGGCCTGTGTACTCCCACCATGACCGGATGGGGTGGACTGCCTGGATTTTGGTGCATCAGTGAGGAGTAAATCACTGAGCACACTGGAGTCCGTCTCAGTGGACTCAGATGGAGGGCTGCGCTCTGCTCCTCTATCGGTCTCAGCCTGAGACTGACTCGTTTCTGTGTGAGTCAAATGACCAAATATCGCGCCTGTAAGAGATGGGGTGCAAACCACAGTATCTAACCAAATAGAGACTTGGCTTTACATTTAATGATTTCAACCAAATAATTAATTTCAGTATTAATGACAAAACAATTTTTTTTATTTTACACATTTTTTTATTTGATCCATAATCAAACAATTATCCATCTATCATTCACACCTGTGGCCAATTGAAAGTTGTCAATTAACCCAACTTGTATGTCTGTGGACGGTGGGAGGAAACCGGAGAACCCGGAGTAAACCCACGCAGGCACGGAGAGAACATATAAACTCTACACAGAAAAGCAGGTTTGAACCCAGAACCTTCTCGCTGTGTGGTGTCAGTGCTACCAACTGCACCCGCCGTGCCGCCCCTGATGTGTTTTCACTCAAATGTGGTGTGTCTTTATTTAATTACATCGTCTTTGCACCAACCTACAGACTTGAACATCCCAAAGAATCTGCGGATCTTCTTAAGCCACTTCTTTTGGGTTTTGACTTCAATAAAGCATGTGGTTTCTTCCTCACTGCTGTCGTTGACCACATCTGAATTATGAGCTGCCTACCTTTTGCCAGGTGGCACCAGCTCCCTCGATAAAACAACGGGGCTGTCCACTTTCTCCAAGTTGAAGGACTTGGTGAACCTGAACCTCTTCAGCTGGAGGAATCAGTACACTGCAAAATCATTTGCATCTGGGCGGGAAACTTGTGGATTTGTCTCAAATATAAAAACGAACTGATTACACAAAGGTCACAAGCTGGGGCTTTTTCATAAATAATTGTTTTGAATTACTGAAACCCAGTGGTGCACAAAGTACTCACTTCTTTTACCACGGTGTAGAAATACTCTGTTACGAGCCATGCATTCAAAATTTACAGTACAAGTACAAAAGTATCAGCATCAACATACAGGCCGCTTAAAGTACCAAAAGTAAAAGGGCTCATTATGCAGAATGGTCCACTTCTGAATAATGTATATTATATCTGTGGATTATAACTATTGATGCATTAATTCTGCAGCTGGTAAAGGAGACTAACCTGTGTATTCCCCTCCGGAGATCAAATAGTCTGCTGGAAGTATTTGGTACCAGCTACTGGCAGGTGCTTGTGCCCACATCTTGCTGCAGACAGTCAGAGCAGTATACTGCACTGTCATGTTTACCACTTTAAATGTACCACATTTAAAATATAAGGCAGTATTCCGCAAATATTCCAGTTCAGACAATTTTACATGCTACAAGCAACATACATTATTATCTGTGTGTCATGTTAGTGGAACAAACATATCCCCGTGTAAATGTACTTGACATCTGGATGCTTTTTGAACAAAAGATGACATGCAAAGAGGTCAAACATATTTACAATAATTTTATTGAACATGGTGCTAGATACATTTACATACTAAACTCTGCCTATACAAAAAACTGCATACTGCAAGTAGTATGATAAATTCAGATTTGCTGAATCAAATGTAAATAGCACATGTGTGTCCAACAGAGGTCAGCATTGCATACCACAAGAGGGAAGACTCTGACATGAAGGACTAAATAAAAAGAATGTGTGCACTCAAGTCAAGCCAATTATCTTGAGACACTTTTCAAATATAGTAGGTCTAGACCATAATCTTATAAATATAAATATTATTTACAGACCCAACAATTCCCACCATGAGCAAGCACTTGGCGACAGTGGCGAGGAAAAACTCCCTTTTAACAGGTAGAAACCTCGAGCAGAACCGGGCTCTGGGCGGGCGGCCATCTGCATCGACCGAGTTGGGTTGAGAGGGGAGGAGAGAGGGGGAGAGGGGGAGACAGAGCAGGAGGAGAGACAACAAATCAACAACTAATATGTTCTCATTTGCTAGGACTCACAGGAACTAGCAAATGAGAACATATTAGTTGTGCGTCCCGTGGGCAGCCGCATTCTGGATCAGCTGGAGAGTCTTCAGAGACTCAGTCACAACTTCCTTCTTGCTGGAGCAGTCCATACTGGTCCCAGCCTCACGACTCTTTCACTGCAGAGAAGGAAAGGAAATAAACATACGTAAGAACAGTGTTTTTCAAAACAGCAGCAGCAGCAGGGTGATTGGTCAAAATCAAAAACTAGATATAAAATACTGTATTCACGCTGTTTTTGTATGTAAATCACAAAGATAATTAGGAGCTATAAGTCATATTTGGTGCATTTATTGAGACTTCTTAATTTGAATGTGACCTTATGTGTGTACTTGATTTTTTTTTGTTTTTGTTTTCAAAAACAGTTTATGTCCAGCAAATAAAGCTGTTAGACAGCAAAAGTTGCCTTTCTTTACTCAACATTATCTCTACCTGCTCGGTGACGACGGATTCAGCAAGGCGATGTGAGCGTCAACAGTGAGTTGTAGCCGATGCCCAAGTCGACTGCTGCTGTGTGCAGGTCGACAGAAAGAGACCTCAACTGGTCCAGCACACAGTTGAGGAACTCATGGGCATCCTGCACAGAAACATACAGAACAAAGGCTTTCAGAAGCTGGAAATTTGACTAAAACTGTTAAAGATCATTGTTGTGGTACACAGAGTGTTGTAAATAAAAAGCATACTAACTTTCTCACTGTTGTCCTCAAATCCACCGACAGACTCTGTAAAGGCAGCCAGGACACTTTTCTCATTTTTCTTTTCCACTTGGTTGGAAAAGCAGCAGTCCCCGACCTCCACAAACCCTCTGGAAAAAGCAAAAGTGTAGGGAAAAGGATGGAAGACAGGAGAGAAATATATATTTTTAGTTTTTGTTACTTCACATACACCTGCAAAGTTAGCGGAGACACCAAAGAGTGATGGCGTCTGTGCTTCATGTAACTAAAGCTGGAATCACTTTATATACATGCAAGTATGAATAATAATAATATTCTAATATATAATGAATACATATGAACATTCAGTGTGTGTGTGAGTCTCTTTGCTGGTGCTTACCTGAGGCAGTCCAGTTCCTCTCTGGAGAGGGTTTTGGTGGTGGCAGGAGAAATAGGCAGTCCACATGCTGATGCCAACAGACCGATGTTGTCAGGTTCGGCCTGTGGACTCCCACCATGACTGGATGGGGTGGACTGCCTAGATTTTAGTGCATCAGTGAGGAGGATGTCACTGAGCACATTTAAGTCCGTCTCAGTGGACTCAGATGGAGGGCTGCGCTCGGCTCCTCCATCGGTCTCAACCTGAGACTCTGACTTCTGCTTCTGATTTGTGTCCTAAAATATAAATCACAAAGATAATTAGCGGTCATAAGTCATATTTGGTGCATTTATTGAGACTTCTTGATTTGAATGTGAATTTAATTGCGCAAACTTAATTTTTTTTCAACTAACAAAGACAGCAGGAGATGCTGTCTGAGCGTACGTGTGTCTATCTGCGTCTTCAAAAATAATGTTCTGTGTATAGATGGAACTTTTCTCTTACCTGTTTCTTGTAAAACAGCAGGTATGCTGTTTGCTGCCGCAGGTGACAGACAGATGCACCAGTTGTCTCACTGACGTCCTTGTCGTTGTAAGTGAGCCAACGGTCTGTCACGTCACCTGGCTCCTGCTCTCTGTACGCACCGTCACAGATGTAGTGGCCTGAAAGGAGAGGACACATTTGTTAAAGATACATCTGAAGAGGAAGTAGAGTCTCAAACCTTGAGAACAAAAGGCAACCGAACACTTACCAGAGTGAGCTGTGGGGCCCAAATGGCTGACGATGCTCACTAGAGAGTAGAGAGTCTAGAAATGAACACAGTTACAAACAATTAGCTACTGTAAATTTCACAGGCTGATTTCTCAATCTGTTTTTCTTAAAATGTTTGTTCTAAGATCAGTTTATGTCCAGCAAATAAGGCTGTTAGACAGTAAAAGTTGCCTTTCTTTACTAAACATCATCTTTACCTGTTCTGTGGCGACAGATGCAGGATTCACCACCAGCTCCGTCGATAGAACGACGGGGCTGTCGTCCTTCTCCAAGTTGAAGGACTGGGTGAACCTGAACCTCTTCAGCTGGAAGATCAGTACACTGTTGACAGAAACGAGGAAGAAGAGATGGAGGGAAGAAGGTCAGATCAAGAGTTGATGGAAGAAAACAGAAGGAAGGAAACTGTTGATCCTAACATCTGACTGTACTGTGGTGATGGATCATACTACTCACTTTGGCAGAGTGAGGAAGGACAACTGCTGTGACGACTCCTCAGCATCACACTCGCACCGATACTCCAGCTGGCTCTCCTGCAGCAGGCAACAAGAGTTAGAGACAGGTTTTAGTTTCAATCTTTTCATGGATTATATCAGAATCACTTATTTACAACATTGGATGGAGTGTGGGGGTTAAAATCACACTAAACTCTGAGTAAAGGAGCAGATGTGCCACTTACTTTCAGGTACTCCTGCAGACACTCGCTCACTGAGCCTCCAGGCACCAGGTCCAGGGACAGGTTGAGGTAATCCTCCTCCCTCGCGGATTGCATACCACATCTGCAGAATAAATTCAAATTAAACAAGGCTTCAGATTTCATAAAAACACCTGATTGAGAAGTTTTATACCATAACTGGATGTGGAAAAAATCATGCACAAAGTTTTATAAATGGAGGTGTAGAGATGTTGACTGTGGCTGTGTATTCATACCCCTTGCAGGTCCTGGTGCTCAACATCTGGAAGGCGATGTGAGCATTAACAGGGCAGGTGTACCTGATGCCCATGTCGACTGCTGCTGGGTGCAGATCGACAGATAGAGACCTCAACTGGTCCAGCACACAATTGAGGAACTCATGGGCGTCCTGCACAGAAACATACAGAAGAAAGAGTTTTAGAATGTGGAAATTTGACTAAAACTGTAAAACTATTGAAAATCAGTGTGGTGCTACACTGTGTGTTGTAAATAAAAAGCGTACTAACTTTCTGACTGTCGTCCTCAAACTCTGAGTTAAACTCAGCGACAGTCTTTTTAAAGGCAGCCAGGACCTTTCTTTTCTTTTTCTTATCCACTTTGTTGAAAAAGCGGAAGACTCCGACCTCCACAAACCCTCTGGAAAGAGCAAAAGTGAAGAAGAAAAGACGGAAGACAGGAGAAAAAAATATATTTAGTTTTTGTTACTTCATGTACACCTACAAAGTGAAGGAACCAAAGAGTGATGGTGTCTGTGTGAGTGTGTGTGTGAGCTGCTGTACCTGACAAGGCCAGAATCAGGGTGTGAACTCCACACCTGCTGCTGGTTGTGGACCTCCTGAACAAAAGGACTCAGTGTCAGGAGGCCTTGCAGAGTGGAGTTCATGTAACACGTCTGCGCCAGGTTGGGGAACCTTAAACACAACAAGACAGAGGACAAAGGTCAGACTGGAGCTCAATTTCTTCATGTTTCAGGAGTGAAGATTTATGTAACTAAAGCTGGAATCACTTTATATACATGCAAGTATGAGTAATAATAACAATAAAATAATATTCTGATATACATAAATATATATAATTAATATATATGAACATTCAGTGTGTGTGTGTCTTTGCTGGTGCTTACCCGAGGCAGACCAGTTGCTTTCTGGAGAGGGTTGTGCTGGCTGAGGCATTCGGCAGTCCATGTGCTGACGCCAACAGACCGATGTTGTCAGGTTCGGCCTGTAGACTCCCACCATGACCAGATGGGGTGGACTGCCTGAATTTTGGTGCATCAGTGGGGAGGTCACTGAGCACACTGGAGTCTGTCTCAGTGGACTCAGATGGAGGGCTGCGCTCTGCTCCTCCATCGGTCTCAACCTGAGACGCCGACTTCTGTTTCTGTTTGATGTAAGTACAAAAAAACTAGTGAAGTACAGGAAAATAAACTACATGCGTGATGCTAATATTCACATAATGTGCAGAATTCACATGTTACTGTTACAGTTCTGTAGAACATACCTTGTGACGAGATGAAAGCCACCGACGCCACCAAGGCTTCTGCTTCTTCCCAGTCTCAGCTGCAGCTGAGACTGGAGTTTCAGGGGTGGGTGAAGCCTGCTGGACTCCAGCTTCACCACCTTCAGACTCCTCGATGGTGTCGACACTGGTGATAAAGGCAAAGACAGATGTTATTCTACTGTGCGGCCCATTCACAGTGATGAAGCCAAGAGGATGAACACCAATAAAATGAGTTCAATCAGCTAAAATAGGAAGAGACAGTAAAAGAATTTCATACCTCTCTCCTGTGGCAGAAGATGGCAGGTTTGTGTCTTCTGACACATTTTCTTTCACAAGAGTCTGTTTGGTATAAAATCATGAACCTAGTTAAATACAGCTGAAGGACACAAATGACTGCACCATTTTGGTCATGGGTTATTATTTATAGTTAGTATTCAGCTCTGATAAACATACCGTCTTACGACGAGGCCACCTACGCCACCAGGAAGCCTTCCTGGCTGTCTCTGTGGTGGCAGAAGTGACCGGAGTGTCGGGGACCACAGGCTCCTGTTTTGGGTCCTCCTCGATGTTGACACTGGTAATAAAGTTAAAATACTGTGGTTATTCAACTGGGTACTGTAGGCAAAATGCCCTTAACTTCTTTCAGAGTTGGACAGAATCTATCACATTATCCTGGTGGAGATTTTCCAGACTTTAATAAGTGAAATATTTAGAGAAATATTTTGATATTTATGACAAAACAGTGTGATTGTGTATCTGTGTTGCTTAACAAATTAAATAAAACAGCATAGAATACAACATGAAGAAAAGTTATATAGTTACGAGGTGTTATCTTACCTCTTGTGTGGGCTGGAGCTCTGAGTGTCAACAACTTCCACTTCATCTCGACATTTCTTCTGTTTAAAATATATAAAACCAAATGTGATTAAATATTACAGACACATAATCAGCTGCTTCACAGAGAAATATCAACAAAAAACATGAAGATTGTCAAAATTCAGTGACAATCCTCAAAATTCACAAAGTCAAACTAACATTTTAGGAAACAAAATCAAGTGTATACCTTTTGACGTCGGCTAGGGTGGCAAAACATATTTGCAAGGACTAATAATTCACTCAACAAGAAGAAGAATGAATTTTAGGATGGCACTTCTCTATCTGGCTGTGATATTGAAGGTCAGGTTGCAAATGTGAATATCTGCCCCAGAAATACGTTTATCCCACAGTATTTAGAATGTGGCCCATTATGAAATCATGATCCAGAATCATGTCATCACATTGATGGAATTGTGATAAATTAGAATCAGTGCAGCCACTTAGAATTTACCATATAAGGTCAATATGTGTGTGTGTGATCGTTTAAATTTAGTATAGCAAGAAAAATGGATATAGGTAAAGTTAATTGGTCCTGGCATGTGAGGTAAATTTCTCTTTTTTTTAAGCGAAAACATGCAGGTTACCCATGGAGAGACCAGAAGAGCCACTGATTTTCCAACAAAGCATAATATCATGTGTAAACCTTCTGTAAAAGTCCCTGAAGCAGTGAGTTATTGCAGTTCCGAGTTCTTCGCAATCTTAAGTTGAGGCAACATATTTAAATGAACATACACTTGGTGGACTTACCTATGTGGGTATCTCACATCCCACTCCAGCCCACTGAGTCCTTGTGTCCCATGGAAAACAAAACGCACTGTAGGCATCATCTCACCCAGCGGTGCACAGCTCTGAAATGATCATTTAACAACTCTTTGCTAACAAAGCATATTGCAGTTTTGAAGTATTTTAAATAAACGCTAACATGAGTCCATGAGACAGAGCTATAACATTACTTTCCCACATTACCACAGAAATGTTACACGATTAAAACTGTAAAACTAACTAGCTCCATTTGTGCTACTGTAATGTAACTTGACAGTAAATTATTTCTTAGCATAAATCAGCTGTTTTAAGCTTTCATTTTGTATTTTAAGTAATAAATCCACTCCCTCTATAAGATACACTGGATTAAAAACAGTTGTACCCCTTATAAAAACACTGTTTTTACAGTCAAATATTTTTGCCTATCAGTGCTTCTAAATTCCTTCCAAACACTAAGATGAGTTTGCACATATGATTCAGTTTCCATCTCTTTGCTTGTTTGGAGCATATGCCAACATGAAAAGTCAGGGGACCACAAAAGTCATTAGGCTTTACCATCTAGAAACCATGACTGACTGTCCAAAACCTCAGGACAATACTTTCATGGTTGGCCTCAGACATCCCTAGAGCCATGTCGCTGGCATGGCTAAAAACTATTAAATGAGGCACACTTAAATTTGCTTTTTCAATAAAGCAAAACACCCAACAAAAACACAAGGAGCAAGTGAGTCGTCTTGCTCGCCCTGCTGTGTAGTGTGCTGTGGTAGAGGGATTTCTTCTTGATTAAGATGAAATTTCCATTTTGAAATCAGAAAATGGATTTTTTTTTTTTTTTTTTTTTTTTAAGAACTTCCCCTTTGACCCCAGTTGGTGACCATCGTGTTCAACAGTTCTGTCATACACAGCAACAACCGCCGACTGGCTCGCTGCAGTCCTCGCCCCCTTAATATTGTATGTAGGGTATTTGTGTATGCCAAGCACACAGAAGTGTTGTGTATGGTCATGTATTTAATACTTTGATTCAAAACAATATATGTGTTACACTTCCCGTACAGTGGTGTTTGGTCAAGTCTCCAATGACAGCCTGTATCATTTTTAATACAATTTATTGTGATTTACAATTAGAAATACACACATTCAGGCTTTCAAAATATGGCAGGATATACTTTGGTTTATGAAGATCCTCTAGCTCCTGTAAAGAGAATTAAAAGATTTAGGAACAGATCTTACTGTTAAATGTGACCAGGTTTTCATGGAGTACCAACCATTCTTTGAAAGGTTCTTTAAAAAGCTGTAGATTTTGATTTGCTGAAGAGGAGGGCGGTAAGCAGGTCGCATTGAGACGGGACTTCTGGTGGGTCTGGTAGCGGGCACTGGCATTTGAAGCAGTGTAGTGGGCTCGACGGTGGGACTCTGTAGACCTAGAGTACAAGACCAAAAAGATTGTAGTCAGCAAGTGAAATGTTGAGTCGCGTTGTTTACTCAGTTCAACCACGTACCTTCAGTGGAGTGCGCGGAATGCACGATACGGCCAACGCCGGGGGAGTCAGACTCAAACCTGTACACCGAGAAGAGGCGAGACAGTCCGGCCACAGGATATGTGCACTGCATTGTTACCCTGCAAGACAAGAGGGATACATTTATAAGTAGCTGAGGGAGGGGTGAGTAGCCAAGAGTTGGGGATTGAAGAGTTACCGGTCAATATCATTGCTGGAGTCTGCTGGATTTTTCAGAGCACGCAACTTCTTGCTGAAGAAAATCTGGTTTTCATAGGTTACATACTCCTTGTGGAGCTGGAGAAACAAAAGCTTGTGTAAATGTCATTTGTGGAATGGGTGCAAATGTAGAATAGATACATTGAGCAGCAGTACCCTGACTGTGGATCCACAGCTGTTGAGTGGAAAAGAGAAGAGAGCCCTGGTGTCGTCCGCCTCTTTGGGTCCACAGTATCTGTCTACCAGGTTGGCTCTACCAGGAACTCCTCCGCTTGAGATGGCCAGAGACAGGTCAGCCACCACAGTCATCCTCCCATCAGTCGAACACACTACAGAGAAATGCATTTTAACCCGTGTCAGCTATATGCAAGACCCCACCTGCTCTGACAGTAATAAACAGGATGTTCTTACTAATGAGTTCAGTAGCGGTGAACGGACAAGTCTTGACAGAGGAGCTCTGAACATCTGAGGTTTCACGATCCAGCACGAGGATCTCAAATGTGCCAAAGAATCCCTTCAAAGTAACGTCCTATAAAACACATGCAGCTCAGTCATTGATCTCCACGTTCAAGGCAACACACTGGACACAAGAGTCGTCATTTTCATCATCTCACCTCGTACTCGTAGCCATGAGTGAAGAGCGGCACCTCGAGCAGCAGACTCTGGCTATCATTGCTCATGATGTAGCCGTGCTGGGCTGCCAGCTCGGATGTCAGCAGGTCTGAGCCGATACTGATCTCCCACAAGTAGTCAAAAGGCCGGTGGTCCAGTTTGAAGCTGATCCCAGACTCCGAGCAGACGGCATCAAAGACTGGAGGGGCTGTCGAATACAAGACAATGGGTTAACTCTGCTTCATGCAGAAGTAGGATTATGTAATAAAAATAAATTTAAAGAGTTAGTGACTTACAGACTTCAGTTAATGCCATGACCGATGCCAGGTGGTAATAAGGCTCATTTTCAGGGAGGACCATCAGTGTGTAGTTGATGTCCAGCATGTGCTGCATCACTGCATCTTCTTTAGAGAACTAGGAAACAATACAAACTGGCTGAGCCAAGCAGGATGAAATTTCCATGTATAAACCAGCACGACATCTGAAGGTGCAACTGGACAAATTATTAAGACCTTTTACCTGCTGGATGACAACAGGGTCATCGAAAGGCACCTTCAGAGTGTAGCAATGAGTGTTGTTGGGATGAGGAACTTTTGTGATGGTGCGGCTGCTTGTATTTGTAAAGGGAACTGTGAATTCTTGTCCATTCAAATGAACAGCCGTCAACGCGACGTCTGTAGGGACATCCCCGAGGCGGACGGTGAACGTGCGCTCCTCAAGAACAGTTTGGTTTTCAGTATAAACAGGGAGCGGCAGCAGGGGAGTGGCCAGAGTCCTGTGAAGTCGGAGCCTGGTCTCTACATGATCCTCATCCACCAAGATTTGTTCCAAGTAGAGATTGAAAATATAAAACTCGTATAGCTCGCCAGACACTAAGCTCTGCAACATACACAAGCAGTTTAAGGAATACACAAAAAAAAAAAAAAAAAAAAAAAAATTCAGATGTGCTGCTAGTTACATTTAGATATGTCTATTGTGTTTAATGTTCTTAAAATTGTGCTGCTAGATAAAGCAGTGCACCATAAATTTAGGGGCAACAAATTATACTCATTGGAGAATTGCATTTCATATTCAAAACTTAGTCTTTTTGAACATCCATCATTGACAAATTATTTTACAGTGACAGTTTTATTGTTTATGGAAGATGAATGTATTCAATGCTTAGTTTAAATTTAAGCTATCAAGCCTGTGTGCATATATACTGAAAGACATCTTTTATGTTTGTGTCTTCTGACCTTCCTGTGTCCTCCTTCAGCATTATAGGGGATGCTGATCTGGACCGTGGTGTTGTGCTTCTCCACGATGTAGCCTCTCTCCTCTGCAACTGTCGGCTCCACAAGCTCACCATCGACTCCAACGTTGGTCTCATGTAGACCCGACACCAGCCGATGCAGCACCTCAGGAGTCTCCCACATCATGTATCCGCTGTTGTCATATGAGCCTTCATCTGTGAAGATCACACCAATATTACAGCTTCAGTAGTTGTCGGTCAAGGGAAAGAGAATTCATAGTATAAAAGATTGTAGTACTGACGCATGGAGCAAGCAGCCACCAGATCCACCATGAGGACAACCCAGCTTTGTCTGGAGAACAGAGTTGCATGGACCACCTCTACTGGAACACCACTCACCTGGAGAAAAACTCAAAAATCAAAACCTGCTTTGGACTAAACTCTACAAGACAGACATTCTGCATCAGGTTGACCTCAGTGCTGAATGAGTCAGGTTGTCCATATGGCGTACGAAATACAAGTCTTCCATCCGTCAAGTCAAATGCATAGCCCTGTTTACGAGCCTCAGTAAGGTTCATGGGCATTAGATCCACCCTCTGGAACATCACCTGCCAGTCTGAGGTGGCTGAGGCATAGGCCTAGAAAGATAATTGAATCCACGTCAACATTTAAACAGCTATTGGACTGTATAAGCTTATTGGATTGGATGGTATGGTATTCCAGCCACAAGTGACAAACTTCACACATTTCACAATGTAAAACATACAGTTTGGAGAACAGCATCCCAGTCGTCTTTCTTTGTCCCAGTTGGACAGGCCACGTCACTTTTCACAGACACCTATAGAGAAATCAGGGTTAGCAAGCTTCTGAAAAAGTCTTGTGTAAAATGTTACGATGAAATTAAGCTCACTTCCATGTAGTTGCCCTCACAGGTAACCTCTCTGGGGGACCAGGGGAGAGAGGGAGAACAGGTTTTGTTCAAGGCATAGATGACTTCCTCTCCTTCATGAGTTCCAATCAGGTTGAAGTTGAATGTGAACACTTCATCATCCTGAAAGACCCCATAAAACAAAAACAGTGTCACAATTGCAACTCCTGACCAATTGTGAGTTTTGTTCCTGGAGGGAGGCCACAGCTAATCTCATTTAGTTTGCACAGATAAGTATTGAACTGTTTCTGTCCATTTGTACATACTTTGTTGTCCGTGTGACAGCTGAAGTAAGAGGCTCGGAGCTCCACCAGGCCCAGGAGAGGGAGAACACTGACTCTGTAGCCACATGTTGCTGCATACTGCTTAGTGATGGGATACACACCCGTCTCGTCTGGAAGACAATCACAAGTTATTAAACCCAACATGTCCCTGCAACAGTCAAATGATGAGCTGCCACACTGTATTGATTAGATGCTTGATTTCAAGGGTGTTGATTTGTGACTAAGCTGTGCAGGACTTACCTACAGCCTCAAAGTGAGGTTCATTCCTAGTGATGGAGAGATCAACAGCTATCATGAAGTAACGATCACGACACTCCATATGAAGCAGTCCTGTATGCACAAAGACCATGTGTCAAAAATTGCTCACCATTGTTGTAGGCCTATAAGCAAACATTTGAATTCTTACCATCGAGAATGTGACATTTTGCAGTTGACCATGCAGACAGGAGCAAGGTCACACTGTAAGACAAAAGCACATATAAACACAAGCAGGACAGCTGCATTGAAAAATGTAAATGACCTTCAAAGTTCTTTACCCAAGGAAAAACCCAAAGGCCATAGCCGCTGATGTGTTGGCAGTGTCTAAAGCTAGCCTGGCTGCCAGCAAACTACACCTACTAACCAACACAAGCTAAAGTGAACCACTTGCTTGGAGTATCCTGGCTCAACTGGCACCATGTGGTGAGGGTTCCTGTGTCAGCTTTTAAAAGTCCATTTCTTCACCGACCAACCACAGGCCCTCAGGCGTTGCAGCCACATGTGCAGCTCATTGCCAATCAGGCTGTCGACTTCATGGATGAAAAGATGGACCATAAAAGCTGGTGTGGGAAACCCTCAGCACATGGTGCCAGTTGAGCCAGGATACTCTAAGCAAGTAGTTCACGTTAGCTTGTGTTGGTTAGTAGGTGTAGTTTGCTGGCAGCCAGGCTAGCTTTAGACACTGCCAACACATCAGTGGCTATGGCCTTTAGGTTTTTCCTTGGGTAAGTTGTTTCAGATGTAACTTACAGAGTATTAAGTTTTGTTTGTGCTGACATTTTTGCATGCTTTTATCCTACAGTGTGACTTTACTCCTGTCTGTGTGGTCATCTGTCAAATGTACTGGCATTCCCAATGGTAATTCAAATATTGGTTCATTGACCTACAATAATTTAATAGGATGTCCATATTTTGACCTAAACTTGTTGTGCATGCAGGAGTTCTTCATATGGAGTGTCGTGATCGTTTTTTCATGATAGCTGTTGATCTGTCGTTCACTGGGGAGGAACCTCCCTTTGAGGCTGTTGGTAAGTCCTGCACAGCTTCTTCATGCAGTTATCTAATGCTTCTGGGCCATCACTATCTAAAACAGCGTAGTCCAACATGTCCTTAGGGAATAAAGTATTCTAGGAATTTCATCTAACCATATTTCACATAACCTCTGAGTAGTGCACCTTCAATCATGCATCTAATCAAGGAAATCCTCTATTGAAGTCGAGAAACCCCACATTCTTGCATTAGAACAGGTTTGGATTAAATAGAGATACATTAATAATGTAACTTCTCTTCCAGACGAGACGGGTGTGTATCCCATCACTAAGCAGTATGCAGCAACGTGTGGCTACAGAGTCAGTGTTCTCCCTCTCCTGGGCCAGGTGGAGCTCCGAGCCTCTTACTTCAGCTGTCACACGGACAACAAAGTATGGACAATAAAACAGTTCAATACTTAACTGCAAACTAAATGAGATTAGCTGTGGCCTCCCTCCAGGAACGAAACTCTAAATTGGTCAAGAGTTGCAATTGTGACACTGTTTTTGTTTTATGGGGTCTTTCAGGATGATGAAGTGTTCACATTCAACTTCAACCTGATTGGAACTCATGAAGGAGAGGAAGTCATCTATGCCTTGAACAAAACCTGTTCTCCCTCTCTCCCCTTCTCCCCCAGAGAGGTTACCTGTGAGGGCAACTACATGGAAGTAAGTTTGGGTATATCTTGGATTATTTAACTTGTGGAATACTTTCAGCTGTTACCTAACTATGATCTCTTTTCAGGTGTCCGTAAGGAGTGAAGTCACCTGTCCATCTGGGACAAAGAAAGATGACTGGAACTCCCTCAAACCTGTATGTTTCAAATCACTGTTCAATTAATTTTCTCACTTTGTGTTAAGTGCCGCCACTTTTTTAAGACATGAAATCTCTTTCAGGCTCATAGCTCCACCACTTCAGACTGGCAGGTGGTGTTTCACAGAGCAGAGGAGCAGTTGTTGCCCATGAACCTTTCTGATGCTCGTAAACAGGGCTATGCATTTGACTTGACGAATGGAAGACTTGTATTTCGTACGCCGTATGGACAACCTGACTCATTCAGCACTGAGGTCAACCACTGAACTGCATAATGTCTAGCTTGTAAAGTTTAGTCAAAAGTAGGTTTTGATTTTTGAGTTTCTCTCCAGGTGAGTGGTGTTCCAGTAGAGGTGGTCCATGCAACTCTGTTCTCCAGACAAAGCTGGGTTGTCCTCATGGTGGATCTGGTGGCTGCTTGCTCCATGTGTCAGTACTACAATCTTTCACACTGTGAATTTTCTTTCCCATGACAAACAACTACTGAAGCTGTAATATTGGTGTGATCTTCACAGATGAAGGCTCATATGACAACAGCGGATACATGATGTGGGAGACTCCTGAGGTGCTGCATCGGCTGGTGTCGGGTCTACATGAGACCAACATTGGAGTCGATGGTGAGCTTGTGGAGCCGACAGTTGCAGAGGAGAGAGGCTACATTGTGGAGAAGCACAACACCACGGTCCAGATCAGCATCCCCTATAATGCTGAAGGAGGACACAGGAAGGTCAGAAGACACAAACATAAAAGATGTCTTTCAGAGTACAACATTAAAGAAACGATAGACATATTTAACTCTAACTAGCAGCATATCTGAATTGTTTTCCCTGTATTCTTTCAAAAAACTGAATTTGTATGTTGCAGAGCTTAGTGTCTGGCGAGCTCTACGAGTTTTATATCTTCGATCTCTACTTGGAACAAATCTTGGTGGATGAGGATCATGTAGAGACCAGGCTCCGACTTCACAGGACTCTGGCCACTCCCCTGCTGCCGCTCCCTGTTTATACTGAAAACCAAACTGTTCTTGAGGAGCGCACGTTCACCGTCCGCCTCGGAGATGTCCCTACAGACGTCTCGTTGACGGCTGTTCATTTGAATGGACAAGAATTCACAGTTCCCTTTACAAATACAAGCAGCCGCACCATCACAAAAGTTCCTCATCCCAACAACACTCATTGCTACACCCTGAAGGTGCCTTTCGATGACCCTGTTGTCATCCAGCAGGTAAAAGGTCTTTTTGAAGTAGGCTGACTTGAGCATTACTTTGGCTCCTTGCCACGATCAGTCTGAACAGTCATTGCATTTTGTCTCCTAGTTCTATAAAGAAGATGCAGTTCTTCAGTATAGGCTTGACATCAACTACACACTGACTGTTCTGCCTGAAAATGAGCCTTATTACCACCTGGCATCTATTGAGGCATTGTTCACAGATGTCTGTAAGTCATTAATAATTTTTTTTTTTTTTTTTTTTAAAATGCCATGTTTGTGTTGTCAGTGAGTAGAGTTAACCCATTGTCTTGTATTTGACAGCCCCTCCAGTCTTTGATGCCGTCTGCTCGGAGTCTGGGATCAGCTTCAAACTGGACCACCGGCCTTTTGACTACTTGTGGGAGATCAGTATCGGCTCAGACCTGCTGACATCAGAGCTGGCAGCCCAGCATGGCTACATCATGAGCAATGATAGCCAGAGTCTGCTGCTCGAGGTGCCGCTCTTCACTCATGGCTACGCGTACGAGGTGAGATGATGAAAATGACGACTCTTGTGTCCAATGTGTTGCCTTGAACGTGAAGATCAATGACTGAGCTGCATGTGTTTTATAGGACGTTACTTTGAAGGGATTCTTTGGCACATTTGAGATCCTCGTGCTGGATCGTGAAACCTCAGATGTTCAGAGCTCCTCTGTCAAGACTTGTCCGTTCACCGCTACTGAACTCATTAGTAAGATCATCCTGTTTATCACTATCAGAGCAGGTGGGGTCTTGCATATAGCTGACACGGGTTAAAATGCATTTCTCTGTAGTGTGTTCGACTGATGGGAGGATGACTGTGGTGGCTGACCTGTCTCTGGCCATCTCAAGCAGAGGAGTTCCTGGTAGAGCCAACCTGGTAGACAGATACTGTGGACCCAAAGAGGCGGACGACACCAGGGCTCTCTTCTCTTTTCCACTCAACAGCTGTGGATCCACAGTCAGGGTACTACTGCTTAATGTAAAACTATCCTTGACACTGGAAATGCAAGACTTTGAATCCTTCATGTACTTAGAGTCCCATTAAGGATGACTGAACACATAACTAATATAAATGTTGCATAAATTTGTCACAATGCCTTTTTTGCTTTCAGCTTAGCAGGGAAAATGTGACTTACCAAAATGAGATTTTCTACAGCAAGAAGGGAGTTTCTGATCGTATTAAGAGGTAGGTGTGTGTATACCCTTTTGGTTCCTGATCTTTTAGAGCTACACAGCATTTCTTCATTGTTCTCTTATCTTACAGGTTGACAGTTCAGTGTACATACCCTCTGGCTGGTCTCCATCGCCTCTTCTCAGTGTACAAGTTTGAATCTGACGCAGCTGGTGTCGGCAGCATTACCCACACTTCGCAGCCCACAGCAGGTACAGTAGTTGGCTCACCTGCCTGACGTTGAATGTATCACTAATCACACAGTATTTTGAGCATTTGCTGTCTGTCTTCTCTGTAGGTCTGCAGAGTCCCACCATTGAGCCCACTGCAGCACTAAAAACTAAACCTGATGCTAGAATACCTGTTCAATACCTGCCTGCCGTCCACCCACCTGTTAGCTACATTAAAGTTTCTGCCGTTAAAAAATATAGTGGCATGAGAAAAGGTGGGAACATTAACATTTAAAATTCATATTTTAAGAGGTATGGTCTCACTAAACTTCGTGACCTCTCATCACAGCAGTGGAAGAATCCTCACAAGCTCAAGTAGATGCTGCTCAAGTTTAAAAGGAAGTGTAATTTTTAAAATTGTGGAAATAAAGTGGCTTCTTAAAAGTGCTGTATGTGTCTATTGTTTAAACTTGTTCAACACCTAATAAATGACAAATGTTGTTAACAAAGGAAGTTTTAGTGCAGTATTATAACACTATATATATATATATATATATATATATATATATATATATATATATATATATATATATATATATATTTTTTTTTTTTTTATTTATTTCCCCCATCTAAAACATCAAGTGCTTATAAAAGGTTTCCTTTTAAACTTAATGGTAGAAAGGTAACATTAAAGTGAATTCCACCACTGCTTTACATTTAAGTTACTTGTATTGGTACTTAAGTAAATGATCTGAATACTTCCAACAGTAATATTTTTAACAAAGTTACTTTACATAAAACATGACTTTTGGTCTGTGACCAAAATAAAAAAACTTTATTAGTCCCACAAGTCAAATGAACGAGGTCTTAATCAACCTGCAGGGGGCGCTAGCAGGTTTATATTGTACTTTCCCCCGTTTACATCAACATGTTGGATAGTTTTAGATACCACCTTTTGACTCTTCTGTCTACAAAATTTAGCAAAGAAAGTCAACCATGAACTCCAGTGAAGGACCTTTTGTGGTGAGTTTTCACTCTGCAGATGAACATTTTCTTACAGCAGAAGTTTTATTTTTATATCAGCTTCCACATCCCTCATGTTTCCCCCTCAGGGGTCCAGACAGCCAACCCTGCCTCCCTCCTCCACCAGGACCCTGCACCACCCCTCTCTCCTGCCTCTCTACATGGCTGCACACCACCACGCGGACTGCAGCGACCAAACCGGTGAGTCACATCTGCCCACATCTGTTTCAACCCTTCGTCCAGCTGTGCAGCCTCACTGACGACCCCCTCGTCCTGTCTCCAGTCCTTCCCATCATCCCAGCAGAGTGTTTCTACACTGATCCCACCATGAGCTGCGGGAGGAGGATCCCCAACACAGTCAGGGAGATGAGCGTGAGTGTCCACAATAAAAGCGTTCATACCCCAACAACCATGGGATTCAGTCCCTGGATGAAAGTTACGCACACTTTCATGAGTAGATGATTTTCAGACAACTTTGATTATTTTTCTGCACACTCAAAATGTATTTAAATAAATACATAAATTAAATCTGGGCCTGTGTCAAGAACACATTAAGACATTTTCAACACCATGTCCATTTGATGATTTGACTCAAGATTTGAGGTCAATTAACCATTTACACTTTTATTTTTTATGTATTTTGTCCCTTAAGGATTTATCCTGAAAGTAATCATCTGAAATAAAAGTGATAATTGATGATATTTTGAGGTATGTTACAAGGGTATTGTGATGTTTCTTTTTGTTGGAAATAATATATTTCTATTATTATTATTAGTAGTAGTAGTTACTAATGCATATTAATGAAAAAAATGCAACAAAAAAAAAAAGAATACTGGTGCATGTATATTGAAAAGGCCCAGGATGTTTAAAATGTAAAGATGAGGATTGAGACAATGACTTGACTGTAATGAACACACTGTAATGAAATGTAGTATAAAATACAGGAGCATGTAGTGCTCTGTGCAGTTACAGTGAATACAAACATCATTTTTAAGTATGTGACACATTCATATCTCAAATCAAACATTTCTAAAAAATTATCCAAGACTGTGAGAATGTATTGAGCACAGGTGGAGGTGATGAGGGGGGTCCCAGCCTGTCCTGTGCTCTTTGGGTGGTGGTGGTGTGTTTGTGGGCTGGGGGTGTAGAGCTCATGGAGGGGCTCAGACAGACAGAGACGTTTAATAAGATTGGCTCAGTCCTGTCAGACAGAGCTAAGACCCTGACCAGGGGGCCGGAAGGAAACTGAGACAGTCAAGACATTCTGTAGGATCAGCCATGTATACTTTTCATTTTAGGGAAGCCTATCAAAGACCTGTGATGATTGTATTTTATGAGCGCACCAATAATTCTGGACATCAGCACAGAAAAGGAAAGCACATAAAACAGAAAATGAGGAGGTGGGATTGTAAGAAAGCACAAAAAAAGAGTCTTTATTCCTGTAAAAGTAAATTTGCAAACTAGACTTGAAATGTCATTATGTAGGTCATTTAGAAAAAATGAAGTGTGTGAAGTAGAAAATTTGTTTTGGTTGGTCTTTCTGTCTCATTAGCCTCAATTACATAATAAATTAGATTCTCAATATTTTTCCAAATGAATCCCCAGTGTCCGCTATAGACACCTATTTTCTAGTAGTATAGTGACATGTCAAAACCAATTTCTTTGCATCAGGTTTTCGATTGCTTCCAGCTCAACACTCCGCCCCCGGTTATGTCCGCCTGCCCGGCCCCGACACCCCGTCCAGACCCATTCAGATCCGGACCACACCCCACCAGGGATCTGGGCAGCCTCACCTTGAAAATAAGTACCCTCCACCCTCCAGTGCAGCCGGGCTCCCGGGTCGTCCTCCAGCTTACCCAGGAGGAGGACCAGGCCATTACCAACCTCCTGAAACTGCACCACCAAGAGCCTGTGCACCGTGATGAGTCCCTTACTGCTCCGCAAATGGACTTTTCTGGTGTAGACTTGGACCCCGTCCCGATGCTTAGTCACCCTGAATCTACGCACTCCACTTCAGCTGAAGAAGTGTACAAGCCCTCCTGCAGTGATGTGCAGCATCTGAGGGAGGCCAGTATGCAAAGTCAGCTGCAGCAGAGAAGATGTTGGTCAGATGTGGAGCTTGAGGCAGCGGACACCCTCTTGAGTCGGTTTAACCTGACAGAGGAGGACAAAATCTGGGACTAAAACTGAAATAAATCCACAGCAGCACTTCCTGATCCTCTGCAATACCAGCATCAAAGGATCTGAGACTTTACCTGCATTAATAACTACTGATAGTACCTGTTATGACATTGGCTTCATCGGTTTTAGTTGTGTCAGCGAATCTGGAGAACCAGGCTGGGGGGGGGGGTTGGGTTTGCGGAGAGAAAGATTACTGATGAACACTTGGCATCCTCTTTACCCCATTTTCACTGTCCTCAGACTCAAAGGCAAAGAGCCGATCGAGTGTCTGAAGGACGGGACACTCAGATTCTGAGTGCGTGTACTCCTGAGCCTCGGGGGACGTGGGAGGGAGCGCTGGATGTTGTGCAGTGTTTGTCTTAGACCTGAGGGTGTTCTTGTCCCTGGGTGTGTTTTTAAGGGACTTCACTACCTCTTTTTCATTGTGGAAAAACTAGTTGAGGGTTCTTTGAACTGGTTGCTCTGAAAGTTTTAACTTGAAAGACTTTGACCCAAATGTACCCCAAAACCCCTTGTTTTACTAGGATGACAATATATATCCCACTTGAAAAGTCTACCTTTGAGTATTGTATCAGTATAGTGAGTGTTCAATAAAAATGATCGGCAGTTGAGCCTCTGAACACCAATCTAAAAAGACACATTTTTATTAAAAGCACTACTAGTGTTTTGAAGGAGAGAATCCCCAACTCATTATATACAACATACTGTACATTTACAGTTTATCCACAAATAATATCCCATCTTTACTGACAACAAGCTGCAGGGGGCGCTACAGTATTATTCCACAATGGCTACTGACACAAGCTAACAAGCTGGTGGACAGAACAACTGGAACGTCATAATGGCAGTACAACTCAGCCCACATTTACATGCATTTTCAAAGCTCTTGTGTTTGTTATGATCCTGACAGACGTCTCGGTGTGTAGTTTTGTGTTTTGAGTTTATTCAAAGGCACTTCCTGATTAGATTTGCTTTATAGGTTTGTCTCGTCTTGTCTCGGTGAGATAAATTCCTCATATGTTAACAGTTAAGTTTCATTCAAGATGTGTTTTTGTTTTTACAAGATTCTTGTATTGTAAAACGTGTTGAATCCTGTATTCTGGCCACCTTGGTGACATGCAGCCTGTGCATGGCAGGAATGAGGTGTGTGTGTGTGTGTGTGTGTGTGTGTGTGTGTGTGTGTGTGTGTGTGTGTGTGTGTGTGTGTGTGTGTGTGTGTGTGTGTGTGTGTGTGTGTGTGTGACGCCGCAAGAGGCGTTTACAGGAACACCCAACTCCTTTCTTTGCAGCATTGCTGACATTTGTAAAATCCGGTCAAACAATGTGTAGAATGACTGGCATTTTTTATATTTGCAGTTTCACAGCAGTGCACGAGGAGACGTTGATGCAGGGCTACATACTCACAAGAAGAGGTAAACTCTACAGCTGCAGGGCTGCGAGATGCTGATCTCTGTTATTGACTGCATACATGCACATTCACGTAGTTTGTTTCGGTACTATAAATAAGTTGATCATTGCAGGTCTGTCCTCATGATCGTCACCCTTCTCCTTTTATCTTTCATTTCCTGGTTGTTGGAAACTGACACTGCAACTAATAAAGTCCCTGAATAATCCTTGTTCACTTCTGAGTTTCTTCATTTATCGACCTTTTAATAGTGTTGGACTTGCTGCTGGAGACCATGCTGGCAGCGTGCATGACTCTGTAGCGCTCTCGGAGGTTTCGCCGCCTCACGTGCTCGTTGGTGATCTCTATGACATTTCCCGCGGGGAACCAGCCCTTCTGACCGTCAGACAGGCGGATACCTTCATACAAGCCTGGGAGAAGTAGGAGGAGAGGAGAGGAGGGGAGGGGGGATGGATGGGAACGAACAAGGGAAGATTGGAGGTTTCTGTATCGTTCATGCAAGAAAGTCAAAACAAGTCAATAAACTGCTAGGGTGGAGGGAGGATCGAGGCAGTTATGGGGATCAGGGTTGTATAAACAAGCAGAGTCAAAGGAAGCGGCATGTTAATAATAATAAAGTCATGTCAGTGAATTTGACTCTTGATAGGAAACACTGCATTTGAAACCTTCTAGTTTTCTGTCTAGATCCACGGACACTGATGATGCCAAAATTTAAATGTGACACAAACACAGATTGATATCACTTTTGAACAGTTTCAGAGAATTGTTTTCTGAAAGAGGAAATGTTTACAATCCTGTATGTGATCATCAAGTCTGATAAATAACAACTCAATGGTCTGTGGTTCCCTCCTCGTTCTTACCCTCATTGGTTTTGCGGATGATGTTGACAATCTCAGTGGGCTCCAGGGTGAGCTCGTCTGACTGCTGGGCAATGTACTGCTCCACACACTGCACCTGAGGACAGTCTGACGCGCAAACACATAACCGTCAGAGACTATAGATATGAAACGCACACAGCCACGTGCTGTGCTGTCACTTTGTGTGGATCGTGCGTGTGTGTTCTCACCCCAGTCCTCATAAATCACTTCATCTTCATCTCTGTCTGTGTTTGTGGGGTTGGGGAAAGCTGCCATCCACCTGTGCATGTCTGACCTGTTGACGGAAACCGTTAAAAGCGATATCCATTAGGAGTTTGTATTTTATTGTATATGTAGATTATAAGGATGGATTTACCATACGTTTTGGTCAAGTCTAACTAAGCTACTCACTGGGAGGGAGCTTTTAACAGCCTCTCCATCATGCGTCCCTGGTGGTTTTCCAGCAGGGTGAGGTTGAAGCAGTGCTCGTAGGGGACGCTGCTGCTCCCGCCTTCATCTATTGGCTGCACCTGCACCAGAGAGCGATGGGCGTGGTCGAGTACCACGAAACGCTCCGCGCTGCTCAGGAAAAAGAACGGTGAGTTAGCTGTTTTCATGGATATTAGTTGTTGGATATTGGCATATGGAATTATTGGGTTTTAAACAAAAGTTGTGACTGGATGAGTAAATATGCATTGAGTTGTACTTTTCATAGTACATTCACATGCCAGTGTTGCTATGTGGCAACACTGGCATGTTTGAAATCTACTCTTCTCTTCCTCACAATTCCCTTCTAACACAACTTAATGCTAAATATGAGGAAGTTTGGAGTCATTTCAGTAGTGATGACACATTGTTAAATATTCCTGATGGCTATGCGGTCGGTGATAACATTCTTCATTGCTGAAGTGGCATTATGACAGCAGGAATGCCTCGCAGGAGATCAGCTGTACAGACTACTGTTAACAATGTTAATGATGAACCATCGTTTATGAACTTGAATGTGAAAGTGCAGTGCATGACTTTGAAAGCGCACCTATCCTGAAGCTTATACATAACCTCAGTTTACAGAGGGAACTTACAGGGGAGAGTGGCATTATATATATTGTTTTCAAGCAGCTGCTTGAAAAAGGTTTACTGGCACTTTACTAGCAGCTTTAGTCTCATAAATTATAAGAAAAGACGCCTGAAGACGAAGTCAAAATCATGGTTTGAAAATGTTGACATCTCTCAGCCCTGTTGTGTTTGTCTCTCATTGGGGTTGAATTTCAATCAGTTCTGCCTCACCCTTTCTTGGCAGCGATGATGAGCAGATCGTTGAAGAGGAAGAGGTAGACGGGGGTGAACTTTGCCCTCATGTTGAAGAGAGTCCCTCCTTTGGACATTTCGTGCAGCTCTCCCTTCTTCTCCAAATATCGTGTCTGGGAGATGATCGGGATGGCCTGGAGAAGACACAAGCAAACGCAGAAACATTTGTCTCTCTTTTTCAAAATAAATGTCCCATCATGCACACATTTATTGTGTGTGTGTGTGTGTGTGTGTGTGTGTGTGTGTTTACCCGGAGCTTGTCGAACTCAATTGTTTGAGAGACATGAATCAACTCCTCCATCTGTCTCATCTTTCCCACCTGTGTGTTACACTCGTCGATGATCTGTGTGATTATGAAAGTGAAAGAAAAGAGACGAGATTATCGAATAACAATTAATATATCAGGAGATTCTTTTATCTTTCCACACCTTAAAAAACTCATATTCCCTTCAGCTGTCGTTATATAAAACTGTGTCTCATTGGGAAATACCCTCTAATGTCTCCCTGTCCTTTTCCATAGTGACGCGTATGACTCACTGTCACTGTGGAGCCAAATCAATAGGAAAGCCTTCACTCAAACAATGGCTGACGTTTCCAGAGGCATGCGAAGCACTCAAGAGTCACATTATATGGATTCGTAGGCCGGAGGGAGGGTGAAGAGTGAGGGGCGTTTACCTTTGACACTGAAGCCAAAGCCTTGGAGGCCATCTCCTCCTCTTTCGTCCTCTCCTTTGTTCTCTTCAGGATGTTCTGAAACGACAAACAACAACTTTCTATTTCTGTAACAGACAAACAGCAGACAGGATCATTTTTTTCCATCTAACTGCAAACAGGGTCATAAGATTGAGGCAAGGTGTGCCCGTGTGTTTGCTCATGGGTCAAGAGGTAGTGACAAGACTGAGGCGAAGATAACGCTGGAATGAGGACATTCCACAAAGCAACGCACCGTGATGAACTCAGATTATTGCCTTTCAATGGCTTGTAGCAGAAGAAGATGAGGGTCAGTTATACAGAATACACTGTGGCATTCTGTTTGGACACTTGAGGAACTAATTTAAAGGTTGCAAAGGTAAACTGCATTGTAGTCACGCACCAGTAACATAGCTATGAAGTCCTGAGCATTGTCCGCACGGGGGAAGAAAAAAAGAGAAGCAAACAGACACATTTCTACTTCTTTGCTGCACCCAGACTGAGTACCACAAATATATTTAACTATTTAACACTTCTACTGCAGCCTGAGCCTCGCACCTGCAAATATAACATAGTATAATTCTGTTCCTACTTTCCTATATTTATATTTTGGAAGATAAGCTTGTTTGTGAGTTAGATGAGAAGACTGATAACACTCTCATGCCTCTACAATCAGTATTAAGCTAGAGCCAGGAGGCGATTAGCTTAGTTTAGTATAAAGACAGAGCAGGGGACAAAAACGAGTCTGGTTCTGTCCAAAGTAAAAAAAAAAATATAAACATCTCTAAAGCTCACAAATTAACAAGTTGTATCTCTATTGTTTACTCTGTACAAAAACTGAAATATAAAAAAAAGGACAAATTGACTTTTTTTTTTATGGGGAGCCAACAAGTAGTATTCTTTATTGTTAAAAGCAGCAACTTTTTCTACAGCAAGATTTAACTAGTCATCCTGTGATGTTGCTCACCTCAATGAGCATTTTGATGCGTGTTATTCGCTGGAAGGGCAGCAGCAAGAAGGACATGAAGGGCAGCCGCTGGCATTGAGGCGACTCTTGGAGACGAGTGATCACCGTAGCAAACTGCACGTTGTTCTTCCTGTTAACACATTTATGGTCATGGTGAAATATTCATACATGTACAAATAAATGGCACGTAATGCAGCGGTTATGTTCCTCTGCTTGTGGAAAAGAGAAAACGATGGAAGGTGGTTTCAGAGAATAGAAAATGTATTGAACAACAATGTTTTATCTCATCTTTCGTGCTCCATCAGGAACTGAATATGACGGAGAAGACAGACAGCTGTTCCTTACATGAGCGAGGTGTAGGTCTTCTCCTGGTAGATCTGGTTGCGGACGTAGTCAATGTAGGCAGGGAAGTTGTGCTGTGCATGGTAGTGGATTATGTCACAGATGTCAGGGAAGACCAGTTCCTTGAATATGCGGTCCTCCAGGTCTTTCAAGAACCTGTTTTGTCAGACAGCAAATATTTCAGTAAAAACTTAAAAAGCTTTTTGAACTATAAAGAATCAACTAGATAAAAGACATCGTCCGGCCTCAGTTCAGGAAATGACTCATTACATCTTTGCTTTTCCTTCCTATCCCTCGGTATCTTTGTCCCAACTTACCCTGTCGTAGTTCAAGTCATAAATCACTTTCCTATTTCCCCTTTACTTTATCTCCCTCCATCCTTCCTTTGGCCATTTCTCACCTCTCGCTGACCTCTCGGACCCTTAGGATGTTGGAGAAGAGGGTTTTTCTTTCTCTGATGATCATCGTTTCCTCCAGTTCCCGGCTGTCCAGGAAGTGTTCGGTCAGAACTCGCAGGGATCGGAGGTAAGAGGACTCAGATGTCAAAACCTCAAACATACTCTGCAAGGGAGAAGGTGAATCATGTGACACATTTTACACATAAAGCAGCTACAAAATAAAATAGAAAAGGGGAATTAGCACAGTATTAAAGCTGGACAAATTTGTTACTGTAGTTTTCCCGTATATAGTATTTGCAGCCAATATTTTATATGTATATATATATATATATATATATAAAATATCTTTTTTTAAAAGAGACCCATTGCTCAAGGTAGGACTCATATCCAAAAGTTCAGGTGATCGACAGTAATAATGATTAGTATTGATTGTTATTAATATATAACCCATTATAACCCATCAGGATTCAGCTCAACTAATATTACAATTATATTCCAAACAAACTGCTGTTGTTGCAGTTAAGAACATAGATAAATCTCTTCCTACACTTAAAAGGATTTTTTTCTTTAAAAGTCCTGCCTGATGTTGGAAAGTTAGAAGAGTGACTGTAAAAGCTTTCATATGGATCGAGTAAATCAATATTATATTACAGCAGTGAGTGATACAGTGAGGCAGAGTGGGCCTTAATTTATATTAAAACATCACATTATTACTTTAAGATGTGATTTTAAAACTTGATACTGCTGCTCCCATTTCTCTTCTCTTTGCATCATTGATTTTTCTTTATGTAATCTCTCCTCGGCACATTGGCCTCTCCCGCCTCTCCTCACATCAGTCCCTCACCTCCTGGTACTTGCACTGCTCAGGGGTGAGGCTCTCCAGCACTCTGCTGTCCCGAACACTTGGGAGGTCCTGCCACAGTGTGGTCTGGCCCGGGGTGGGCACAGGGCTGCCCCTGGGTGCTCCATTTCCAGTCGCAGTCGGAGTCCCGGTACCAGTCCCGGCACCAGTCCCGGTACCAGTTCCAGGCCCGGAACGGCGGGCTGTCCAGTCCATAGCATAGTCCGCACTAGTTTTACTGATGTTACGGCAAACTGTTTGGCGTCGGATCTCCTTGGTGATGACAGTGGCACGATAGGTTTGGTACAGAGGCTCTGAGAGGAAACAAGTCACAAAGGTAAAAAAAAAAACTGTATACCGTGTTCAGTATAAAACAGTTTATTATCTGTTTTCATAGTTTTTATATATATCTATATATATATATGTTATGTCCGTACAGGAACAGGGTCCTTCTATGACATATTTGATGGGTTACACTATCAACAGCCATACAGTTTATTAAATTTGAAAATTCGCAGTCCAGTCATTGTTTATTGAAGAGTTTGTCTGCCGTGTGTGAGGTTCATAAAGGTAGGATTTATTGAAAAGCTCTTGCATTGGATTGCATAAGTGTACCTAAAGAACTGGTAAATGGTAAATGACTGTGCCTCCACAAACCCAATCGGTGCCATTTTTTCTGTACTGAGTATGAAAAGTTGCTCTAAATCTGCAAAGAAATCACTGAATTACAGGCAAACATTATGGTTCGTGGCTAACATACTGACACTGTATCCTGTTAAAAGTATGACTGTGATACTTTCAGTGTCCTGATTGATCTTTTATGTTTTGTTTGTTACAGCCGTCAGCCTCACCATCCTGCAGCCGGGACTCCCAG
This sequence comes from Lateolabrax maculatus, assembly GCA_031216445.1. Classification (NCBI taxonomy): domain Eukaryota; kingdom Metazoa; phylum Chordata; class Actinopteri; order Acropomatiformes; family Lateolabracidae; genus Lateolabrax; species Lateolabrax maculatus. The sequence goes on from CM062207.1 coordinate 8,567,810, forward strand.
CTGAACGAAGACTCCTTCCTGAGGGAGCCCATCCTGACTGGGCGTCTGAAACAGGAAGTATGGAAAGAGGAGAAAGGGATCAAACAGGGTGATATGAAACCAAACTGTCCAACAGACGAGAGAATGACACAGTGAATGATTCCTTCATGTACACAAGAACACAAGAATGCTGACTTAAAGGCTCAGGCTGGTGAAAGTCTAGATTTTTCTTATTTTCAACCAATCCCATTAAAAGATTAAAACCAACAATGTGCTAGTCTGTCTCTTACCACTACACATTTGGTGTGCTAGTGAGTATTTACAGCAGCAGGATGGTGTATGTTGGGTTAATTAAAAATAAACCATGTTCATAAAGAAACATGTCATCCAGTGCAACAGCGTGGTCCATTGATTGTTTTTAGTAGTTTTTGGACAATGGAGGTTAATGTCACAGAGGAATGAGATGCATCAGGCTTTGGCTACACAGACAATACTAATGTACTAATGTGCATTATTTCATTGATGGTTTTGGTCTTTCCATGGGATTTGTTGACAAAGAGAAAAATATAGAATATCATTCAGCCATATCCTTTTAAAAATGTAAGTATGAGGTAAAGCGAGGCTCAGAGAGGGTTAACTCACGGTTCTTCCACTGTGTCCTCTTTCTCTCCTTCATTCCCTCCAATCTCGTCTCCTTCTAAAAAGAAAACTAAATTACGTCATTGCTTTTGATTACACAGAAAACTTGTGAGCCATTCATAGCTCATCTCAGGCAAAGATAATAATGTTTGTTAGGTACAAACCTTTTTTCGGCGTGAGGGATTGCAGTGACTCACTGCTGAGCTTCCTGGGGTCTGTCTTTGGGGGTGGAGGTGGGGGTCTGTGAGGGCTGGCTGGGGGTGGAGTGATGGCCTGTTGGGGGCTCACCCCGCTGGCAGTGGAGCTGCTGGGGGACGAGGGCCGCAATATGCCCCACTCCTCCAGCGTGGGCTGGGGGAGAGGAATGCCGCCCCGGTGCACCGGCGTGAGGTTGCGGCTGTCCTGAGCCACAGGCATCCTCGGCGGGACGGCCGGCGGAACGTCGTCTGGGCCGGAGATGGGTTCTTTGCTCTTCTGAAACTCGGATGTCGAGTCCGAGGTGCTGTGGGACAGTTTACACCGACGGGGTGGTTTGAGCACCTTGATCAGGGGAATGTTCAGTTCCTTACACACAGGTGTGGTCTTTTTAAGAGCGGGGTCGACCACCAAAAGCGTGGCCTCGTAAATATTTTCTTCCTCGTTTTCCGTGGATGTGTGGCAGACGTGTGGTGACTGAGCGTGTTTTGGGGGAACAGGGGGTGACTGAGAGCGAGTGACGGCAAGAGAGGTGAGAACAGAGTGAGGACCCGGGTCCGAACGCCTCCTCTGATTCTCACTGATCAAAACAACCAAAGATTGGTGGAACTTCGCCTTTTCTTGTTTCGACACTTCACTGTCATCGGCCACAGAAGTCCTGTCCACCTCATCCCCGGCCTCGCTCTCCCCTTCCCCTCCCCTCTCCACCTCCTCAAACTCATCCTTCTCCCCGTCCACCCCATCCTCCCCGTCCTCCCCGTCCTCCCCATCCTCCCCCCTCTGCTCTTCCACTTCAGCCTCATCCTCGTCTCCACCTTCACCCTCCTCCTCCCCGCCGCTATCATCCACGTCCACGGGCACCCATATCAGTTTCATGCCAGGCCACTGGAGGTGGCACGCACAGCTGCAGCTCGGGTCGCAGCAGGGATTGAGAGGCGTGTGTGGACTGTGCGCCGCCTCGGCCTCCCCTCCTCCAATCATCTGAACCTCCACCTCTTTCCCATCAGGCGCTGCATCAAAAAGAAACAGCACAGATTAACTGCTTTGAAATGTTTATGAACGATTAAGATGTTTCCTGTCTGCCTCTTTCCTACATGTGCATCCCCAGCTAGGGCGGCTCACTTTCATTAAGAGGTTGTTTTTTTTTTTTTTATTCCCATCTGCTCTTCTCATAACAGCTTCACATGGCAAACGCTGGACTGCCGAGTCAGCAGTTCATCACTATGCAAATACAGTGAGTCTGCAAGTGGTGTGTTGAAATATTCATGGGGGGGTTCGGAGCGTTGCATGGGGAAAAAAATCCAATATTGACAAAAGGAAATGGAAGAGGTGGAGGGAAGAGAGAGGAGAGTCAGGATGAAGGTGAACAGTGAGTAAAGATATGACACACACACACACAAAAAAAAAAAACTATTAAAAAAAATATATATATATATCGCCAAGCATTTTGATACTGGATTGATCATTTATATTCTGTCGTGCTTAAAGGGTTCCTGTTGCTGGGAGGGAACCAAAACAAGGAAGTGATAGTACAGTATTTGTAACTGAGGAGGGATCACATTATCTAATCAGTTATCTTGAAACAATTCACTTCTTTGGGTTCCTCTTTTGTTGAGTAAGGAGGAAGCTACACTGGTAAGGAAATCCCATGTCAATTTAATCAATTTAATCTGCTACAGACTGAAACTGAAAAACGATATTTCATGTGTTTTTTGTCTGGAATCACCACGCAACAACAACTAGATGGTAAGAAGATAATGGGTGATGCCTTCACTTTACTCAGGAGCATGCACACACACGTACTCTCTATAACACACACACACACACACACACAGACACACACACAAACACACACACAGGTGATCAACTGACTGTCAGAACCTGTTTATGGCGATGGTTCAGACTAAGCCAGCAGCATAACTGACTCTGTTTTTCAGAGTAGTCAGAACGAAACCCGCACTGCATGGTCGATTTTACTTTCAAACCCATCAACGTACACACACAAACACAAACACACACACACACACTCGTGCAAAAGTCTGTACATGCACATACCCACATCTACCACTGTAAATAGAAGTGGAAGTTAAAACCCACTGTACCTGATCGACCTCCTTCCACGCTGATGCTGTCGCCCTCCTCTTCTGCCACACTCTCCTTCTTCCTCCGCAGGACGCGGCTCCTCTTCACAGGCAGCGGAGGCGCCTGCTCTCCGCCTATCTGAAGCTGCAGACTGGTGCGGCCGGGTTTGGGCTTTATCGTAGGCGGCCTTTTGAACGGTTTGCTCGGCGTGAATTCTGCAGGACCATTGCTGGGTTGTTCCCCCGGGTCACTTGCCTCAGACTCCTGCTTGCTGAACTTGTTCACGATCTCCTTGACCTTTCCTCCAGAGAGGCTCGTCCCGCCGCCTCTGTCTCCCGGAGGAGGGGAGCTGGTTCGTGGTGACGGTTTTGGAGGGATCTCCGGCCTCGGTTTGGCCTCAGGCTTGAGGGGTAAAGGTGACGGGGGCCGTTGGGGCGCCGGTGCTTCCTGGACAGACATGGTAGCTGGAGCTTTCTCTTACAGTGCGTTTCACTCCCAGCCCTGACCAATCAGAGGTCAGGCTTTGAGGGCAAAGGTCAATGTGAGCATGCCATCATCACCTAATGAGTAAAGAGAAAGGAGGAAGAAAATTTAAAACCAGTTTCATATTATATCAAATGTACTTTTTAAATTATAAAAATAGTACTTCACAGAAGATGGTTTGTTTTGTCTTTCTCAGTTTTGCTTTTACTTTTTTTATGAAGTACTGGACACTTTCACCTCTTCATGCTCCACGAATAAGGCCATAACCTGTTATATGGAGTCATTACTAGACTCTATTTCATGTAGTTTTCTGGGAATTTCATGCCTTTATGAGACAGTACAGAGCCAACAGGAAACTGGGGATGAAAGAGATAAAGGGGAATGCAATAAAAGTCCCTGGTCAGACTTGAAATAGAGATGCTGCGATTACATAGAGGGGACCTTAAGCTCCTAGGTTAGTGGTGAGTGGTTCTCAACCTTTTTGGCTTTGACCCCTTAAAAAAAGACATGATTCACTATAATTATAGTAATTTTCAGTAGCTGAAATAAACATTTACACATGGCAATAAACACTGCATAATCCAGTATTTCCATGATAGTATAAACCAAGGATCAGACTTTGAGCTCTGTGCTTCAGCTCACTGTAAGGAAATGAACTTTGCACTGTAAAGGAGCCCACTCATGACTTGTGAGAACACAGTCCCACAAATAAAAGAAAAGATAATTAACTCAAGTGGGATATCTTTGTACTGCTTCTTAAATTGTTGTTTATTAATGACTCGCAGCCGAAAAGCATGACGTTGTTTGTTAATTTACTGCTTTAATGGCTTGAATGTGTCAGCAGTATCAGAGCAGGGACACTGATCAAACATTAGATTTCCATTTCAGAGAAGTGGAAAGTCTGTGGAAAGTAAAAAAAAAACGACCTAAGATTATTTTAAAATGTGATATTATTACAGCTTGAACTTTTGTGTGCACAAATGGCCATTCTTCTCTGGTTTGCCGTTAATACCTGAGAAATAATCGGACATTTTCGAACATAGGATTCATGACACACTGGTGTTCTTCAATTAATTGTTAACTACTGTTTCAATACAAATGCATTTGTAATCACTCCACCCTGTCCACTGTCGTCCTGGTTGAACAGCCTCAAGCTCCTTGTAATCTGTCTCCATGTGCTCTGAAAACTTTTGTACACCTCTTTAATATTTGCACAATTCCTCGTGTTACAACATTACATGAGGTCTTTACATAGATGTAAACGTTTTAAAAATATGACCTTAAATGTGTACTGCTATCCTTCATACACAGACAAATCCTAATAATCATAATTGGGAATGACCTCCGTATTCAAAGCACTCTGGTCATTCAAATGAAGCAGTCAAACGTGGCACTTCTTTCAGTGTCTATAAAAAGAAACGACAATAATATGAATTTCCATTTCCATTCCGGGCGACCAAATGGCCATGCTGCACATTCTTCTCACCGTGTTTGCAACAGCTGATGCAATATCAAACCAAACCAGGGTTAGTCATCTTCTGAGTCATGCAGAACACAGAGCAGAGATCCAGAAGAAGACGTTACTGCACTGATTTGTGTGACTCTTTGATTCATAGATTATTATTATATAGCTTCAGGATTAGACAAACCTCATTAAAAGGCTGCAACAACTATTTGAATTAATGATTAAGGTAACGATTATGTTTTAGATGAATTGATTAATCATTTGGTCGGTAAGTATTTTTTTAAATGACAGGTGTCTGTCACATAAACCAACAGTCACCCTAAGTGTCTGTACTTTAGCCACTTTATTTCCTTATGGATGTCAATGTCTGTCTGGTGAAAATACTTGCTGGCTGCAATCCTGTTCAGCACTGCTGATAAGGAATATAAATATGAAAGTGCTTCCTATTATCAACACATGTTGTCTACCTGATTCTTAAAGGGGCACTCCACTGAAAAACAGCTGTGTATCATCTTCTGCGGTTCTGCAAGGAGTTTTCAAGAGTATAAGAAAATAAGGGACTACTGAGTTTTTGGAGCTTGAACCATACTACAGAAATTAAGTCAGAATATCTCAGCCTCCTCTGTATCAATTTTGACCTTTATTTTCTAAATCTGTCTCTCTCAAGTCCCCCAACTTTATGCAAGCGCAATAATAAATCAGTGGAGTGCCCCTTCAATGGGGCATTTACTAAGTGGTGAATTGCTTTGTGAAAGATTAGAGGCTATTCATTTTGTGTAAAGTGCCAGTCATTACATATAATGTCATGAGGACCAGACAACATTTTAAAGATATTAATCAACGGAAGTGCCTAATACCAGAATGTAACCAAAAGCGTCACAGAGAGCAATCCACCGTCTGGGGCTCTTGACACACTAAAGTCAACAACGCAAAACGGCCAGTAGCTGTTTGTTATTGAGTAAGTGCACCAGCTAGTCCGACCAGTTTGGAAGGGACGTTCATGCAGCTCAGTCAGTGAGCTTATAATGAAGAAACAGACCGGGTTTCGAGTTTCAGTATGAGAGAGCGTGGAGAAAATATTTTCGGGCTGACGAGCAGCTATGTATTTAATAATTACAACATGACGGAGCAGGAACGCATGGCACGGAAACTTCAGGAGCTTAATTAAAAAACTGTGAGCTTTTGTGAGCGACGCACCAATAACCTCCTGGCATTTTCTAGTGCTCCTTTTCTCCTTCACTTTTTTCAGAATGAAATAAATCAGGAGACATGACATCGCCACAGCCATGTATGTGTGTGGGTGTGTAATGTAGGTCTTTCCAGGTTTCAGTTTTGGCCCTCCGGTTATTATCATTGTCCACTGGGTGACATAAAAACCTCAAAGAGGAGGGCGTGTTCGCTCACAAAGCACTCATCGACAGCGGGGATAACACATTCTGATTGTGTGTTAATGCACTCATGGGCCGAGGGAGAGACTAGACTTGCGGTCACAATCCTGCCCCTGACTGGCTTTCAATCGGCCCCCGACAGACTTCACTTCTCTGTTGTCTCCCTTTTGCTCTGTTGACCTGCTTAGTTCAATAGCTACGTCCTCCAGTCTGCTGGACCATGCACACACTCGAGACAGGGTCAGTGGGCCACTCATTCATTCCAGTGAGTGTGTTTGTCCTGGTGAATCCAATACATATCAGATATGGTGTGATCCCTTAGATCAGACCGGCTTGAGAACAATCCTTAAGTGCTTAAGGAGGGTGTCCATTAACACTATGCCCAATGTGTGTGTGTGTGTGTGTGTGTGTGTGTGTGTGTACAGTACGCCATCTGCTCCGGAGGCTAATGGGTCAGTGTGTATGTAAAATGGGTAGGGGGGCTTTAACAGAGCTACCATTACAACACATGTGATGTGTGTGTGTAAGCTCCACGCTGGACAGGAAGAGAGCTCGGAAAAGGTGTGTCTGGAAGGAAAAATGCACACACTCATACACACTAAGGGTGTGAATACAGGAAAGACGAATAAGCATATGGGGCTGGATGGTGACATGAGTGGTAAATACATATGCAAATGTGACTAATGCTGTTGAGGTTTTGGAAGATTGTGATATAAGATAAAAGCTGCCAATAGTTGTCAAGGGTGCTGTATGTCAATTTTAGTGATAACCACATACAAATGAATAAAGACGAATTAAGTGTCAAGAGCAGACTATTTGTAAAATGTTCAAAATGAAAGTTTACCTATAACAGTCTTATTTCCATCCCTTTATCGCCTAAGATATGTCTTAGTCACGTACTGTTAGCTACCTACATTAAGAAAATGGGAAAATATGTCTAGATATTCAACTACAAGATATTCTGCAGTAATACCACAAGGGTTACATTAATTACTTTTCAGCATGACAACGTCATAATAATGTTATAAAATCCCTGACAAGTATTACAAGGGTTTTCCATATGAAACAGGTGCTTTAAGACTCACACATCACAAGTCAACCAAACCGCACCTGCTAAACTACCAATAATGAACTAATCTCTCTTAAAACACAATATTGCAAAAAAGAAAACTCACCAGCGTTGTTCAGACATGTCCGGCTCTTTCCCTTCGGTTATTCGGCTGTAGTGTTAGCAGTCCAACACGGGCAGCTTTGGCAAAAAAAAAGGGGTTTTGTGTTCAAATCTGTCCGGGGCAAAGCTCCGTTAGTGCGGGCGGTTACTTTAAACTTCACCGGTCCCGCGGTCGGTAAACAGAGAAGAAGAAATACAGCAAAGACAAATAATCCACAGCGTAAAAAAAAAAAAAACGAGCCGGTTGAGTTTCTTATTGTTTCTGTGACAGGCTTGTTGTGTGAGCGCCCATCATCCCCCGGTTGTTGTCTCCTTTGTTAGCAGCAGCGTGTGTGAGGGGAGCGGACGGGAGGTGGGAGTGTAGCCCGGTAACAACCCCCCGAGGGCGACAACCATGGCAACCACCGGCAAGACACGCACGGGGACGGTCACAGCTTCCGGTCGAGGCTTTCAAAATAAACTCGCATATTCTCACACTAAGAGGAAAAGAAAATGTATTTTGCTCATCTTATATCCTGTTAAGCATTAGTTTAACATATTATATATGTAGTTTTATGTACTTTTTATGTTTTCCGTGTGTTTCTGTGTTTTTATCTGCCTGCAAGCCAAATTTCCCCCTTAGGAAAAGTTGGTCAGGATGAAACAAGCAAATGTTCTATTCAGGCAACATAATATTGTGTATTAAAAACACAATATATTTATGATATACAATACAATACACATGCATTTATTTACTTAATTATTTCCTGCAAAACGTTTCAGTTCACCCTCTGTTGTCCCACATAGGAGATTTGGCTTGCAGCATTTCATAAACAGACACATCAAAACAGATTCCTTCAACAGCAAAAATATTTAAAACAAATGATTAAAAAAGTTACATGTCATAGCAGTTCAAACAAAAATTGATAACATTAAGCAAAAACAAATTAAAACCAATTTAAACTACAACTGAACAAACAAGTTCAAAATGAAAAAAAGACCTAAGATGAGATAAGAAAACCCTAAAATAAGGTAACCCTACGATGTGTCATATGTTTCACTCTCGCATGATTTACTCTTTTACTCTTGTATGATAATATAAATATATCCTATATTCTCAACCAGAAAATCTTGCTTTGATGATTTAGTATTTCATTTTAGTACTCTTACTTTGAAAGCCAGAGTGTCACAATTCCGGCACTTCCTGTCTGCTTGTTGTAAACTTTACACATGTTTGGTCTTCCAGTCACCTAACACCACAGAAACTATAATAAACCTCGAAATATTTGTTTATTTTTATGGCTGGCGTTACACAAGTACTGTATTGTGTACAAAGTCTAGTCTGTGCTGTGTTGCAAATTGCTGTTTTAATTTCCTAATTTCAGCAGTCGCATGACATAATATTATGCTGTGGTGACGCCTGGCTGTAAAGTAATAGCACATGATGCAGAATAAAACCGACTCTTTATGGTGGATTACTCACAGTACTACAGTACTATAACAGGTTCCCACAAGGTGCTTGTCCCTCCCCTCACCTCTCTGTTTTACTTTGTATCCTACTTCCACCTAGCGCCTTAGTCTGGAACAGACATGAAGTGTTTATTAAATCGGAGAAACTGGATTCTTCAGAGATTAAAATTTATTTTGGCCTGTAACTGGTGGACTCAAAGGTTTTAGTTCTGCAGTAAGTTATTTCTGCCAGGAAAAAAAAATAGATAAAAAGTAAGACATAAAAAACATAAAAATGCTCATGGTAAGTCAAATTTGTGACTTACTTTTTAAAATTTACATTTACTATCTATCACATTTGGGTTTCTTCCAAAATTTTAACTTTCAATTTCATTAATTTGCTTTACTATATTTATGACTTAGGCTAGTATCTCATCATTTTGACTACTTACTAACTCATAACTTTTACTAAGTCTCTCCAAATGTTGATTCTTATCATTTTGACATCACATTTCAAAATGTTGACTCATTAACTCATAATTATTATATTATTATTACTATATCATCATTTTAATTTAGTAATCCAACATTTAACTTTTTTATATCATCATTATGACTTACTTTCTAATAATTTGGATTTGCAATTTAATAATTTTGATTCAGCATTGTATCTAAATAAATTATTCCAATTTATAATTTTATTTTAGTAATCCAAAATGTAACTTACTATCTCATTATTTCAAAATAATATCTAGTGACTTTTGCTCAAATTCCGGCTTACTATTTAATCATTTTGACATGAAAAACTAAAAATATTGCCAAAAAGTCAAACTCTTGACTTACTTTCTCATATTTTTTTAACTACCATGAGTATTTTTATTTCTGTCATATATACATTCTCATCTGTTTTTTTCCTTTCCAGGAGCTTTGGTGCGTCCACAACATGTAAATATTCAGTAATAACTTCATGTATAAAGTGTGGCGCTGTCTCCTGGAGAGCACACAGGACTATGAATGAGAAGTAGACCCGGTCAGTTTGATGGACGTGACACTTTGCTGGAGGGGGGGCGGCTGATAATTTGAGACACTCCATCGCTTATCGATTATCGATTATCGACACCCCATCCGAGCCGTTTACAGCCCAACACGGCCCCCGCAGTGAGCCGAGCCACACTTAAACCGCGCGGACCTACTTAACTTGGATGCTCCCGCCGCGCAAAGATACTGCGGCATTTCCTTTATACTCGGTGAGTCGCAGCGCATGCTCGTATCGCTCCGCCGGCAGAGGAAATGCTCCTAGACCAATCACATCTGTGTTTACACCATCACCTGTCAAACAGACACCCGCTGCCAGGTTTTCTCTCTGAAAGGTACGGTTTTTATCTGGTTTTTATCTAAAATGTGAACCCGGTGGACGAAGGCGGGGTGTCGGCGCGGCACCGGGAGAACCGGCGCGACTGTAACGGGAAGCAGCCCGGGTTAGCAAGGTTAGCGCCCCCGGAGCTAACGAGCTGGACGCGCTTATCTCAGCGCCCGAGTGTCTGTTTTTTTTTTTTATTATTATTTTTTTTTTATCTATATCTATTAATCGATTATCAGAAAGTCCTTGCGCTTAATCTTCGGCGGACCAACGTCTGTCCGTTAACGCAGGCTCGGAGCTAACGGGAGCGGGCGTGCGGGGCATCCTCCGGCTAACGGTAAAGACGTTAGAGGCGATTAGCGGAGTCGCTCAGCAGCGCGGCTGGATTAATTTCACCGTCTGTATTTCTCATTTATCCGCCGAGACATTTGTTTTCACGGCGTCGCAGCCGCTGCGAAGTCGGCGATAGACGTGTTGCGGCGAGCCAGGTGCTCTTTGTTGTCCTCCGGTGTTTCTCTCTCTGTCTCCTTTTGCGTTTCGGCGTGTCAGTAAACTAACACTGTGGCAGCAGGTGATGATCCACGATGTCCGTTTAACCCTTCGACAAACGGTGGAGGGAGTATTGAGATCAGTTACTTGAGTGGAAGTAGCAGAGCCACAATGTAAAAATAATGCAATTCAAAGTCCTGCATAAGATATGCTTTAAGTTTCATAAGTAAAAGTACTCATTATGTGGGAGAATGATCCCAGTCAGTTACATTACATCAGAATTGTATAAGTTAGTACTGCTGCATTCATGTGTAAGTAGCTTTTTACTGTAGTATTTGGTTTCGGTGGAGCTAAGTAACTCTTATTTGCTGTTGAGTAGTTTAATCTGTAAGGATACATCATATTTTAGGAGCTTGTCATAGTTTTTGTGTGTTTATTTCTGCAAATAAATGGAGATGGAGTAAAAAGTACAATACCTGTAGAAGTCTAAAGTAGGTTCAAATAGAAATAGATGTACAGTGGTTGAGTTACCTTCCTTGTTTCCTCTTAAGTAGCTATATATATATATATTCTTTGTCAACTTGTTCCAGCTGTTCACCGAAGCTGTGAAAGTGAAATACTATACCAACACTATTTCAGTTTTTTTTTTTGGCATCATTTTTATACACATTTTCCAAAACTTTAGCCAGGCATATTTGGTATATTTGGAAGCGTTTGTATCTCCACTAGAATTGAAAACAAAGTTGAATAATCTTTGGCGAGCATGAGTTTGTAGTGTCTGACCAATTGGCTGCTGTGGGGTTAAGTTATCTCCCCCCATGAAGCCAGTGCAAGACACCAGGGGCTGAACTGACAAACTTGTTCACATTGAATTTGTAAAACTGCAAAGGAGGGACGATGGGCAGAGAGATGCAGCAAGGGGAGGGGAAGAGAACAGAGGAGAGTGAATCAGATCCAGACAGTATAAGGTGCAGTGCAGTGTGGGTGTTTACAGTATTAACCCAGCCTCCGTGCTGTAGAGCTTTTTGATTTACAGTGTTCACTTTCAGTCCCTTTTTTTTTATTATTCTTTTGCTGTGCACCCAGGAGCTGAAACACACACTCACACTGAAGCGTCTACGGTAGCCCCTAACTGGACGGACTCTCTGGCAATTGACCTTTTGCAGGTAAGCCTGGGCTCACTTTGTACAACACAGTTAGTGTTACTATATCATTGTGTGTTTGCTTGTAAAACTTGCTTATTACTCCTTGAGATACATCTTGTACTTTTATAGTGTATTGCATTTTCTAGGCTTTTAGAGGGGATTAGGAAGTGTCTTTACCAGCAGGAGCAGATTTCACATGACAGCTATGATCTAAAAGGACGCTGGAAGCACAAAGTAACATTTCATGAAAAACAATCCTACTGGAAGATTTCAAAGATATTAGATAATAACACAAAGTCACTGTTGTGCTCAGCCAGAAGCATCACACAGCAAGGGGATGTATTTGCATGCCTGTTATATGTGAGAAAAACACTGGCTGTCAAAGATATTAAAGCAAACATATTACGTAAAAATGAGTGATTCCCTTAATCCTACACAGCTCAACTATTTTGGAACATGACTTTTATCTTAAAGGTAGAAATCAGAAAAACGAGAGATATAAAAGACAAAACCTGATTTCCTCCATCATCTGTTAATTGGAAAGCAATTTTTATGAGCTTCTCATAAATGTGGGCTTTTTAGCATTCTAATGATTTTTATTTTATTGCTGCATCAGCAGTTAGTAGCCATAAAAATGCAATTTCCTCCCTAAATCACAAGACTGTCTCTGTGTTACAAAACATGCACAGACAGAAAAGCAGTTCATGTACTTGTAGGTTTTGCTGTCTTCGGATTTTACAAAATCCTGTGATTGTGTATCACAAGGAATGTCAGCATCACCTGTTTTTAGTCTAAGACCACTCTCGGTGTATGCCTTGTGTTTACCCAGTCCCTGAGGCTTTGTGGCACGTTGTGTTTGTCTGAGGCTTGTAAAGTGTTAATTGGAGCATCTCAGGTGTAAAAAGCAGCAGTGGTGCAGTGTAGCAATGCCACAGAGGCAGCCTTAATCTTCTGGGGCTTGAAAGCAATCCTAGCGAATATACAACAGTGCAATTAAGGGAGGGACGAAGAACAGTGTAAGAGACACGGTTTGAAACTGGCTTCTATATTTCTGATAGCTTTTTCGCTGTTGGATCATTAGTTATTACTTTATGACTATAAATGTCATGCAGATACTGCAACTAATTTCCTCCTCAGAGATTATAGGGTTTATATTTTTGTGCACATCTCTTTCTCAGTGGAATAGCGGAATAAGTCTTAAACCATGAGCTCAGTGGCAGTGTTGACCCCGGAGAGCTTTGCGGAGCATCGCAGTGGCCTGAAGGACCAGGAGATTTCAGGTAACGTCCACCTGTCATGTACTTACTGGTTTCCTGTTACTTTGCCATACATTCTCTGTTTTTTTTAGCCACCGTGTTTCTCTTCTCTGTATACTTCACTATTACTATATTGATGCCTCCGAAGTATTATCTCTGTTTAATTGTCATAATCCTCCTTTATCCATACATACATGCATAATGTTTTCTTCCTGCATCCTTACCGTCAACCTTGCCTTATTTATCTTTGTCTCTCTGGGCCAGGCTGTGTCCCGGAGGATGAGGCCTACATCCCCACCTACCTGGAGGCCTTCCCTCCGCTGCCGGAGAAGGGGGCACCAGGGGAGAAGGCCGGGGAGCCGGCTTCAGCGTGGGGGAGCAAGATCAGGCCCATTAAAGCCTCTGTCATCACCCAGGTCAGGCATACATAAAACAGACACTCCCAAATATACACAGGTATACACATACAAATGTTATGAGTGAACACACACTGAAGAAGGAAGTAAGTTTGCATTGTAAACACATGCATAAAAATTAAATGCATCAATACTATAGAAAAATATGAAAGTAAAAAAGTTGATGTCGTTTCTTCCTCAGCTACATAATTTTTCTAATTTCAACTAAATTTTACCACAAACCACAATAGTGGCAGTAGAGCTAATCAATAAAATGCACCTGTTATGGGAAACTAAACAAATGAGACATATTGCCTGAAATTTGAACCTCCCCCCTCGTCCTCCCCTCTAACCCGCTCTGTGTGTGTGTAGGTGTTCCATGTGCCCCTGGAGGAGCGTCGCTACAAGGACAACAGCCAGTTCGGGGAGGGCGAGGAGGCCAAAGTGTGCTTGGACATCATGCAGCGGACTGGGGCCCACATTGAGCTGTCCCTGGCAAAGGACCAGGGTCTGTCCATCATGGTCACCGGCAAACTGGACTCTGTTATGAAGGCGCGCAAGGAAATTGTAGCTCGACTGCAGACACAGGTAAATTGTTTAATGTAATAAGTTGTTGCTTTTGCATGAAGTTGCCATTCTAAACGGTTTGTTGTACAGTTGTAGTCAGTCATGAGATTATCACAATGAGTGAAATTAGTCATTTTGCCAGTTTGAAAATACTTACTACAACTTTTTTATCTGGATACATTGTGTGACAATATATTGGCGCAAGCACATTATGTGTGCTTGTGTTGAATAATATGTATTTTTAGGGATTAAACATTCCTGTATTTTAGAACGTCACTAAGTCTAGTTTTAAGTGACTGAAATGTAAAAAAGGAGTTACACAAGTGGTTTATGAATATTGAATAGTGTATACCATTGGACAATACCACCGGGTAACAAATGTTTCTGTGAGGAAGACTCACACCGCTTAAATGGATGAATTTTATCTGAGAAGTTTTATTGTAACAATCTGTTACTTTTATGGGTATTTACTGTTTTTTAATCCTCACAAAAAATTATTTCACAGTGGTTAATTTTAGAAGGTTACCCAATACAAGGATATGGAGGGATAGTTAGTTGTGGTGGCAGCTTCAGAACTCTTATCTGTGCAGGCAGGCCGGTTTAGGACAAAAAGTTGAGCTGAAAAATGACCGTCAGCTCCCCAAAGGCGACCTTTTCAGGCTTCAGCAGCAAACATGCTGATTTCCACTTGAATTGGTGCACTGAGGTCCACCTGTTTAGCTGAGCTGCAGTTATTGATACAATAGTGCAGAAAAAACACTCTGTCTTCTTCGCAAGGTCAAATCCTTTGTTTGTTTTTTCACCTACCTCAAATATTTCTTTCTTCTAAACTAGAAAACTAATATCATACTAATGTGGAAACTAAAGCTGATTTTTATGGATATGTCTGAACTTTATCTCCTAAGAGACATCGATATAATGCTAATGAAATCAGTTCAGGCAAGGTAATGTGCCCTGAGCCAATGAATTACTGCCATTTCCATTGTGTAACAATGCAAATCTAACTCACTTTCTCCCAAAAACTTTCTCCTGCTCCTCAAGGCTTCAGCCACGGTCGCCATCCCCAAGGAGCACCACCGTTTTGTCATTGGTAAGAACGGCGAGAAACTGCAGGAGCTGGAGCTTAAGACCGCCACCAAGATTGCTATTCCACGTCCCGACGACCCCAGCGCCAACATCCGCATCACCGGCACAAAGGAGGGCATCGAGAAGGCTCGCCACGAAATACTGCTGATCTCTGCTGAACAGGTCAGCCGCGAGGTTCAATTTCTGATGTGATCTTTAGAAATGTCCACCTGAATTGAGGATTAAATGGACTAACGAGTAATTAAATGCTAATGATACATTCATCAAGTATTTTAATAGGCTGAGACAAAGAATTTCCTCTCTAATGATGACAGTCATCTTCAATATCTTGGAAAACGACGATTTACATTGTCTATTGTTTGCCCAATCCCCCCACCTCTTCCTCCTCCTCCTCCTCCTCCTCCTCCTCCTCCTCCTCCTCCTCCTCCTCCTCACGCTCACCCACTCACCAGGACAAGCGTGCAGTGGAGCGTCTGTCCCTGGAGAAGGCCTTCCACCCCTTCATCGCCGGCGCCCACAACCGGCTGGTGCAGGAGCTGAGCCAGGAGACGGGCGCTCGCATCAGCATCCCCCCGCCCAGCCTGCCCAAGGACGAGATCGTTATCACCGGGGAAAAGGAGGCCGTCGCCCTGGCACTCAGCCGTATCCGAGCCATCTACGATGACAAGGTGCGCTCCAGCGATCATAGAGCTCATATAACCTGATTCTAATTAACCCACTCTCCTGATTGAGTTTACAATTGATTTGTAATGTTTAATTGATTCTTTTCAAAGCAATTATTGGCTTAGCAACAGCTTAAATAATTGCATCTCCATGTGTACAAAGCTGTCTTTAATCTAACTGCAATCTGTTTGAGTGCCCTGGTAGACAAATGGTGAGGACGCATATCATATGACTGCAGCGTGCACGATTCGATTCTGGCCAGGGACCTTTGTTTCATGGCATACACGTCCCTCTCCCCTGGTTTGCTGTCTCTTGTCTCTATCTCCACTGTCAGCTGTCTAAAGATGCCCAAAACATGACCTTTAAAGTGGCAACAGACAACTTTTTTGCCTTAACATTGTCATTATGAAGTAAATGTTGATTGCACAGTGTAATGGCTATAGCATAATGACACCATCTGCGTTTTCACTGGTTCCCTGTAAGCCTCACAAGAGCTCAAGGCATTCTGTCTGCTTGATCAGTAAGTAACACAACCTGCTTACTTTATTAAAACTACCAGATGTTTTACTCTGCCTTCATCACAGCACTGAGATCAGCGTTTCAAAATGGGATTCTTGTGATTGTTTCTTGCTTTAGACAGTAGCCAGGCTGCTGGTGGTTATAGGCTAGCCATGTTTCCGTGAAAATCGTGATGTTGTGTACGGCGTCAACACTGCCTGCGAGCACTTCTGGTCGACTGAGCCGGTTCGTTAGCCTCCGTTGTCTTGGCGATCTCTGGAATGAGCCAGAGATCGCCGATAAAGTTCGAATGTTCAAAAGCTCCTGTTGGTCTGTACGATGTGTACATAAGACTGTTTTGGTGAACATACTTGAAACAAATAGTCAGATAACAACAAATTTTCAGAATCTGGAGACGCTGAGCCTGACATTGGGCACGTGCCTCCATCTTGGTCAACTAGCAACACAGAACACGTTGTGGCCTTTATAAAATAAGCAGTGGTGAAAGTTACTATATTCTTTTAGGATCAAGGAGTTGATGAGCAGACAGATGGTTGAATATTTTAAGCAATCAAGCTGTCTTTTTGCAACTCTAGAGGGGTGTAACAGGGAGAAGTTGCCACTTTAAATGTAAAAATTATGATTATATTTGGTCATATTTGCTGTTGTTTGTTATTGCTCAAATTCTTTTTGCTACTATTTCATTCTGTTTTTTTTGGTCTGCATATTTGTTTTAATAACTAATAATAAATATTTTTTATTTATTTAATTTTTTCAAAAATTCAAGCATTCTAATTTAAGAACAACAAGAAAACATATCAGTGTTAACAAAGCAAGAAACAGAAAAGCAAAACATGGAAAAAATAAAACATGAAAATGGACACTTAATGTCCACTCATTTGTTTACATTCCTACCTGCTGTGGCTCCTGGTTCATACAGACATTTTGTGAAGTGTCCAGACTTTTAAGCCATCTTTTAGTCTGTGCTACGATTGCACTGGCATTTTTGACGTTTAGGTATTGCTGTTTCCCAGAATGACTTGCTGTGAGCAAGCACGTGGGGTTTATTTTAGGAATTAACTTTGTGGTTCTTTGTTTTCACCACAGTCTCACTTTAATCACTTGTATACTCTGCCGGATGTTAAACTTCATCTATAATTGAAATCTTTGACACCGTTTTATTCATACAAACAGCTTTTATCATTGTTTTCAACAGTGGTGTGGTTATATTTTCTAACACACACAAATGCACTATCTCTCCACAAGTTTACAAGAAACTACAGAAGATGGATGGATGAAACATGAACAGGAAGTGTGTGTTTGTATGTGTGCACCAGATGAGCGCTGGTGATAAGCAAGCCGGAGATAATGTGGAGAGAAAATTAGATTTCACCAGAGAACAACAGGATGAGAATGCTAATGTCATTTAGTGCATATGTATGAGAGGCAAAAACAAATTTATTTTTCTCTCCACTCACCTCTTGCCCACTTATTTCCTCTGGTCTTACTGTCGCTCAGTCCTCCTTTTCCCCTTACTCATGCCAACTTTTATCTGCTCTGTCCCGTCTTTCATTCTTCTTTCTGTCACCTGTTGTGTTCCCATCCATCCCTCACAATGTTCCTCATTTCCTACACTTCCTCCCACTGTCCTTCCTCTCCCCACCGTCGTCTTTTCCATGCCTCTCACTCATCACTTCTAATCTTCTCCTCATCCACCCTGCAGAAGAGGAAGACCACCACCATCTCCGTGGAGGTGAAGAAGTCTCAGCATAAGTACATCATTGGTCCAAAGGGCAACACCCTGCAGGAGATACTGGAGGCCACGGGAGTGTCTGTGGAGATGCCTCCTCTGGACTCCAGCTCAGAGACCATTATCCTCAGAGGGGAGCCTGACAAGCTGGGACCGGCGCTCACGCAGGTGTATGCAAAGGTGAGGAGGAGAGGGGAGGTGCGTGATTAGGAGAGTCAAGACATAGAAATTACCTCTCGGTGATACTTTCATTTTTATTAGATTCTATTTTTTATACGTTAGAACAACACCATTTTATATATATACACATACACACACACACACACACACACACACGTGTATGTATATAAAAATGTCTCATCTTAATAGTCTTAGTCTAATATCTTTAAAGCAGCAATAAATTCTTTCTTTTATCCACTTGGGTAGTAGACCAGGCTAAAAACATAACATTGGCCTATTGTCACCTCTATGGGGTACATCGTAGCAAACAGCTGCTTGGTTACACATCAAGCAGACACAGATCAACGTTGGTGTTCATCGTGTTTCTGGCCACCTGATGAATGTAAGTTGGCTCTGTTTTGGTCTCCACCAACTCCTGAGGGAAATATCTGGCTCTCTAGCTGCTGAATGCTCCACTATGTTCAGCAGCTAGTCGCTAACTCTGTCTGTGTGTCGTGCTAAGCAGGAGGCGTGCAGTGGGTTTATCAGAGGTTTTTGTAAAACCAAAAGACGTTTCAAGGTGAATGATGCTGTACAGCTGAGGGCAATCTGGGGATAATTATCTACGAGTGACCCCTCTCACATTGCATGTAGTCATTTGATCCATTTTTTAAGTGTAGCTTTAATTTCAAGTCAACTTATTGTAGGTGAATCAGTGTGTAACCATTTATGAGTGATTGCTCATTTTGAGATGTCAGTAGGGTTGTGAATGTAAATCAGATTTTAAATTGTAAGCCTTTTGTCCCCGTGCAGGCGAAGAGTGTGATGGTGGTGGAGGTGACCGCTCCGGCCTGGCTGCATCGCTTCATCATTGGCAAGAAAGGACAGAACATCGGGCGGATCACACAGCAACTACCACGGGTAAGGGGAGAGGGAGAGAGGATGGGGCTGAGGCGAGAGTTAGAAACCAGATATAAAACATACATTCTTTTTCTTCTTCCCACAAAATGATAGATTGTAGTGTGTGGGATCTTGTGTCTAGTGAAATGGGACCAATAAAACAGTGAGTGGAGAACAGTGCACATCATGTAGGCGGTGAAGAAGTAGGGAAAATTGACAGCAGCATGGCAGAGGATGCTTGTAACGTGGAGTGAGATGTGTTTTACTTACTGTGATACAAAGGGGAATCAGCGAAGGATGAAGCAGGAGACGTAACATTTATATTGGTCTTTTTGTGTGTGTGTGTGTGTGTGCAGGTTCACATAGAGTTTACAGACGGTGAGGAGCGCATCAGTCTGGAGGGGCCAACAGAGGAGGTGGAGCAGGCTCAGGCCCAGATACAAGAGATCATCAAGGACCTGGTGAGTACTTATACACAAACACACACACAATGCATTCCCTAGCCCCTTACCCTGACCTTAACCATCAAAACTAAATGCCTAACCTCAACCTTTACCCTGACCTTAACCTAAACTTAATTCTAACCTGAACCTTAAAACCAAGTCTGAACCCTCAAACAGCCCTTTGAAAGTGTTTCTGAAAGTTAGGACCAGCAGAAATGTCCTCACTTTCCAAAAATGTCTTCACACACACAGACCTAAAATCATGGGCCTTGGAGACACATTTGGCTCCAGCTTTTTAAATGTGAAGATTTACTGCTTTTCTGTGTTTTTTTTTTCATTGTAAACTTAATATCTTTGTTTTTAAACTGTTCGCCAGACAAAATAAGCGATTTGAAGATGTCATCTTGGGCTTTCAGGAATTATGATTTTTTTTTTTTTCTGACATTTTATGGACCAGTCATGAGTCAATTAATCAAGTAAATAAT
Source organism: Lateolabrax maculatus (assembly GCA_031216445.1). Classification (NCBI taxonomy): domain Eukaryota; kingdom Metazoa; phylum Chordata; class Actinopteri; order Acropomatiformes; family Lateolabracidae; genus Lateolabrax; species Lateolabrax maculatus. Next base: position 8,587,836 of record CM062207.1, read on the forward strand.
TAGCAGTGAGAAATCTTAAACCTCCTTCTGCAGCTGGTGAGGATGGACTACACTGAAGTCATCATAGACCAGCGTTTCCACAGACACCTCATCGGAAAGAACGGAGCCAACAGTGAGTACACTTCTTCTTCTTCGTTCTGCTGATCTCAACAGAAAAAACTGGGACATCCACACTGCTGGGGTTTAGAGTTCAAATGCCAGTAAGACCAGCTCCCCACTAACTCTAAGTGATTTTAGCCACATTCTTTTACTATTTTAGTTAAGAGTTAAGAGACAGTTAAAAGACCCTGCAACCCTTTGGGGTTCCAAAAACACTTGGTAATATTTTGTGTCATACTTATGTCACCTGCTCTGCTGAGTCAGACTTTCACTGGATGTTGGATGAAGACTCATCACAGTCTGACAATAGTCGGCTGTTTTTACGTGGGACTTGACAGGCAGCCTGGCAGGCACTAAAACCTTAAAACATTTTACATTTTCAGTGATAAAGTCTTAAGGGCTTGAAAGGTAGCTGTAAACAGTTTGTGTTTCAGTCGTCATGGAGCACAGTGTCTCTGGTCGGCCTCAATTCATGTCAGTTAAAGTTGTCACTTATTTCGGCCTTAAAAACTATTTACAGCCACCTTTTAATCCCACAGAGGGTTAGTGTTTTGATCCTCAAAATATCTGGGTGAAAAACTGGGACACTGTGTTTGAAAATTCAATTTTTTTCACACCATCCATCCCTCCCTGCTTTTTCTTCACCCCCACTACAGTTAATCGGATCAAGGAGCAGTACAAAGTGTTGGTACGGATCCCCCAGGACTCTGAACGCAGTGGCCTGGTTCGGATCGAGGGAGACCCTAAAGGAGTCCAGCTGGCACGCAGAGAGCTCATTGAGATGGTCCAGAGAATGGTGAGAATATGGTCAAAGTTTAGGTTGGTTCATTCATTCATTCAGAACGTCGGCATTAACAAAGCTCTGTACACAGACTCCAAAGTGGCCTGCTCACACTTTCCCATTTCTAGGAAAACGAGCGCACCAAAGACCTGATCGTGGAGCAGAAGTTCCATCGGACAATCATCGGCCAGAAGGGAGAAAAGATCAAAGAAGTTCGAGACAAGTTCCCTGAGGTGATCGTTCTCCCCGACCCTTACTGCACATTATCTCGCCTATTCATCATTGTGAAATAATTTGTTTTGATCCACTTCTAATTTAATTTGACGAGTAATATATCATCGGCTTCTAGGTCATTATCAATTTCCCTGACCCGTCGCAGAAGAGTGACATCGTCCAGCTGAGAGGGCCCAAGAACGAGGTGGAGAAATGTGCCAAGTTCCTCCAGAAAATCATTGCTGACCTGGTATGAGTCGCTGTTTTCTGTCTTTGTCTTTTGATCAGTGTCCGTCTCTCTACACTTGATTTCACAGCAGATTCTTTCTTTTGCAGATTGAGAATAGCTTCTCGCTTTCCGTTCCCATCTTTAAGCAGTTTCACAAAAACATAATTGGCAAGGGCGGCGCCAACATCAAGAAGGTGAGACTTTGAAAATGAAATGAACTGAAATACGGATTTCAGCCATATTGTTATGATACATTATGTTAAAGGTACAAAATGACAGATGTTGTTCACTCAACCAGATCCGTGAAGAGACCAACACTAAGATCGACCTGCCGACAGAAAACAGTAACTCCGAGATGATCGTCATCACAGGCAAGAAGATCAACTGTGAGGCAGCCAGAGATCGAATCCTCGCCATCCAGAGAGAACTGGTGAGTTTTTGTCATTTGTTACAGCTTACAGTGTTTGTTTTTGTATTTACCTTCCCTTCATGTTGCACGAAAAATGACTTATTTACTTGTAATTACTTATTAAAACAATGGATGTGATGGAAAATATTGAGACATTTAGCAGTTTTTAACGCTTAATTTACTAGATGGGCTTTTCCAGTTGACATGAGGTGGATGAGTGATTAAAATAAGTTTTGACAAGAAAAACTTAATTCAAAGTTCACTTATTAGCTTTTTCCTGGTCTTTCAGGCATATCTTGCGTTCTTCCTCATCGGATGGAAATAGCTCAGGTTTCATCACATCACATGAAACTTGATCACGTGATGACAACTGTGCAAAATATATCTGCTGAAGATGACCATGAGAGGGAGTTTAAAGCTCTGGAAAGGGGTGCCAACCATTAACCGCAGCATGTCTGGTTTAAATTCAGCCGGGGATATTTTGTTGCATCTCTATATCCATCATTTCCTGTCATCTTCCAACTTTTGCTATCTGATAAAGGCAGAAAATGACCAAAAAATAATAACAATTCCAAAGAGCTGGAAATAGCTAGTAAGTGGACCTCGGGTTAAGATTATTTTGTCAAACTACTGTGTGTCAAGAATGAACTTTGATGCTCAATAGAATAAGTTTGATTCCACTATAACCAAAAATGATAACAGCAATTTAAGATCTAAGATTAATATAACTAGAATTAAATCTTAAGGTCTAAACATTTGTTGTAATATTCCTTTATATATCAAGGGGGGATTAAGCGAAAGACAAAATGCTGCAAATGTTCCTGTTTCACATTATCTCCCCCTTCTCTCTTCGTCCTTTCAGGCCAACATTAAGGAGACGGAGGTCGAGATTCCCGCCAAGCTACACAACTCTCTGATCGGCTCCAAGGGCTGCCTCGTGCGCTCCATCATGGAAGACTGTGGTGGCGTCCACATCCATTTCCCCTCCGAGGGCTCCGGCTCGGACAAGGTCACCATCAGAGGGCCGGCTGGTGAGGTGGAGAAGGCCAAGAAACAGCTGCTGCAGCTGGCCGAAGAGAAGGTGGGTGGGAGTGGGATACGATAAAGTGAATGAACAGAAGAGGTGAATTAAAATGACGGAGAAGTGAGTTACGACAGAAACGAGAAGGGAGAGGGCAAATACTAACATCCCCCTCCTCCTTCTCTCCTTCCGTCCCTTTTCAGCAAGTCAACAACTTCACAGCCGAGCTTCAGGCCAAACCAGAGTACCATAAATTCCTGATCGGCCGCGGTGGGGCCAATATTCGCCGTGTGCGGGACAGGACCGGGGCCCGCATCATCTTCCCATCGCCGGATGACACTGAGCAGGAACTGATCACCATCGTAGGGAAGGAGGAAGCTGTTCGTCAGGCCCAGAAGGAGCTGGAAAATCTGGTCAAAAACCTGGTAACTATGACACTGCATTTATCTGATGCTGAAATTAGGATTAGGGTTATTCATCTTATTTTTCAATAATTTGTAAATCATTTTTTTATTTTATTTTATATTGTCCCTTAATGTGTTGATTTACTTTCTAAACTGTCTTTATTACATACAAGCATGCCTGTCTGTACCATAAATATATTTCTCAGGTTTTCTTTATTGGGTTTTGTTTTGAATTTATTTGCTTTTACTTAAATATTGTGATAGAGATATTTAGAAAGAAATCTAGCTGGCGTAGGAAAACCTCCTCCACCTAAATCCAGCAGAAATAAAGAGTGCCTCTAAATCTTCAGTGTCATATTCTTAGATATCCTCTTTCTTTACTTTAAACCCCTCCACTTACTACGTTCCGGTTGTCTCCCGCTCCAGGACGATGTAGTGGAGGACAGCATGGTAGTAGACGTTCGCCATCACCGCCACTTTGTATGTCGGAGAGGCCAGGTGCTGCGGGAGTTGGCAGAGGAGTATGGCGGCGTAGCTGTGAGCTTCCCTCGCACTGGAGCCAACAGTCAGCGTGTCACTCTGAAGGGAGCCAAAGACTGTGTGGAGGCCGCCAAGAAACGCATCCAGGAGATCATCGAGGACCTGGTACGAGACTTTTGAGAAATTAAGAAACAATACAGAATTAAATTATTATATACAAAATGTATATTTTCATTTTGCTCTATTTTGCCAAGAAAAATATCTGTTTTTTTAAAGAAAAAAGATCTCTGGCAAGAAAGACGTGTACGGATCAATATCTGTGTTCAGGTCAAAGCAGTTAAGTCTAATTATTGTGAGTGTCACTGAAATGCTGCCAATAGTAGCTGCATTTTAAATATTAAGCAGGATCAGGAGGTGAAAAAGGACATTTACTGTTGTCTTCAAGGACTTCATTTTTTTAGCGAACATTAACTTTTCAGTTAGTAAAGCCACTTGTCTTCCATGGTAACCAACTGACCTCCCGACCTGAGTGCCAGATGAAAGCACAAGAACTTGTCACGTCATGCTCAGTGATTTTACATCCAGAAGCAATGGAAGTAATCCTCCTGAACTCGTGATGTGTGTTGTCAGTGCTGTTGTTACCTAGCGCTCTCTCGCTCTCTCTCAGGAGTCCCAGGTGAGTGTGGAGGTGGCCATCCCTCAGCGCTACCATCGTGCCATCATGGGACCTAAAGGTTGCCGCATCCAGCACATCACCAGGGAGCACGAGGTCCAAATCAAGTTCCCCGAGAGAGACGACAGCGCTGCAGGTCAGAAACGTTACATGCAGCAGAAGCTATAATACTAAAACTATTGTTAATATGTTGCACAAAAACAAATCTCTCTACAACAACTGCTTTGCGATTATTTTGACATCTGGTGTCACTTCATGGACGGATTATAATATATAAATGAATTTAGATTAGAATCGTATAATAATAATCTTATGATATTTTAATCCAATTTCACAGTCAGAAGAAAAATGACAGTGTTTCTCTAAATGTAGTTGGAATTGTACCCAACATGGTATCTTTACAGGGAAACAGACAAGCCAAAGACTTTCAATCCATTATCTGTGCTAAAATTACAGGTCAGGAGGCTCCACCACAGGAGAACGGCGAGGTCAGTCCAGAGGCTGAGTTCGTCCCCCGCAAGTGTGACATCATCACCATCACCGGGCGTGCAGAGAAGTGTGAACAGGCTAAGGCCGCCCTGCTGGTAGGCACCATTTTACCTCAGTTACAGATATGATGTGATGCTGTCTATTCTTGTTTTTCCCGTCTTTATCATCCAACCTCGCTTCCTCCTTCAGGCGCTGGTGCCCATAACGGAGGACGTCGAAGTGTCTTACGAGCTGCACCGCTACATCATCGGCCAGAAGGGCAGTGGCATCAGGAAGATGATGGAGGAGTACGAGGTTAGACCTAGAGACCTTTCATACTGCAGGTCAAAAGGTCTGCAGCAGTGATGTAATGAGAAAAGCTGTTTTAAGCACGCTTAGTTATTGTGATACATTTAATCGGTTATATTGATAAAGAGAAGGAGTGTAAGGGATCTGTAATTGATTGTTTGCACGTTGTCTGTGTGTGGTTGTGTATGTGCAGGTGAACATCTGGGTGCCGCAGCCAGAGAAGCAGCTGGATGTGATCAAGGTGACGGGCCTGGCAGCCAACGTGGAGAGAGCCAAACAGGGCCTGCTCGAGAGGGTCAAAGAGCTGCAGGCCGAGCAGGAGGACCGGGTACGCCCTTGTCTCATCGTTACTGATAAAGACGATATTGTAAAGGTATTTGAGTGTTTGAGGTCTGTGCTCGTCCGTCTCCCCCTCAGGCGCTGCGCAGTTTCAAGGTTACCGTGTCCGTAGATCCAAAGTTTCATCCCAAGATCATCGGCCGCAAGGGAGCGGTCATCTCTCAGATCAGGAAAGACCACGACGTCAGCATCCAGTTCCCGGACAAAGGAGACGAGCAGCAGGTGTGTGTGTGTGTGTGTGTGTGTGTGTTATTGTCGCTGATTAAAACGTACATATTGGGATTATGTTGCCTTAAAGCCTTTTCACTGTATTTTGTATATATTTTCATTGTATTTTCTCTTCTATAACTGGCTTTATCTTGAGCCCCTAATACACATTTTCCTCCGTTGGATTCTCTGTTTACACGTACATGTTTCTGTTTTTTTTCCCCTTTACAGGATCTGATCGTGATCTCGGGGTACGAGCGTAACGTGGAGGAGGCGCGTCAGGCCATCCAGCAGCTGGTGGCCGAGTTGCAGGAGATGGTGAGCCACGATGTTCACCTGGACCCGAGGACCCACGCTCGCATCATCGGAGCCCGTGGCAAAGCCATCCGCAAGCTGATGGAGGAGTTCAAGGTTAGATTTTAATTTTATGCTCCGTGTGTGCTTATACACTGGTTCATAGTTAAATTTTTACTCTCAGTACAGAGGAGAAAAGTTCTGATTCTATTTTGTATTATTAAATCTGTTGTTTTCCACTCTGTTTCAACCTGTTGTTCATGTGTTCAGGTGGATATCCGGTTCCCTCAGCCAGGCTCCGACGAGCCCGACAAAGTGACAGTGACGGGCCTTCCCGAGACTGTCGACAACGCCATCGACCACCTGCTTAACTTGGAGGAGGAATATGTGAGTTAACAAAGACTTAGATCAGCCAGCGATGTAGATCAAAATTTCTTCTGGCACTAAAGCAGATGGCTTTAGTATCTCACCAGCTGAAACATGAAAAACAAATTATAAATCAGCATTAGGTTCTGCACACTCTAAGCTCTTATGACTTTATTGTCCCACCAAGAATCTACACACACTCTTTTTCAGTGTTTAGTGTGTGGTCATTTGTCATCCTTTATTCTGAAAAAAAAAAAAAAAAAGCAACCAAAAAACGATTATACGAAGCAAAAAGATAACACATTATATACAAAGAACACCAGAGTGAAGCAAAAAGAGGTATTGTGCAAAAAAGTTGACTGGGTTGTGTGAAGAGCAGTTTTTCTTCTCCCCCTCCCTCAGATGCTCAGTGTGACGGAGACGGAGACCCTGGCAGCGTACATGAAGCCTCCATCTCGCTATGGAGGGGGAGGGGGAGCAGGAGGAGTGGATGATAGCAGCGGGGGGCCGGCTAAGGGCTTTGTGGTGCGAGACGCCCCCTGGAACGCAGGGAACAAGGTTATTTGTTTCTCTCACTAGATCTGAATATGTTGAAAACCGGAGCTGCAGATGAGTTTTAAATGTAGATTGCGAACAAGAGGCAACTTTCAGAGGGATACGCTTCACATGTTGTGCGTTGATTGTCTTGCCTTCAATCCAGATTATGAGTTCAGTGCATCAAACACTTTTGTGTCTTTTTGTTCCAGGCTCCTGACATGAGCAGCGCAGAGGATTTCCCCACGTTTGGGACAGGTGTGGCCCCGAAGCAAGCGTCCGCCTGGGGTCCCAAGAAGTTCTGAAGCCGCTCACCTGGAGGAAAACAAAAAAAAAAAAAACGTCTGTAAAGTAGATGATGAGCGACGAAACGAATCTCTCATCAAATTGCTGCTCGCCTTCCTCCCTCCTCTTCTCGTTAGTGACCTCCCTTTGTCTCTCTTTCTCTGTAAGCCCCTTGTACCGCCCTCCCACAACCAGCCACAATGAATTCTGGGAGAACTATTCCTTCTTGTTTTCTCATCTGTCTTTCCTCTTAGTACCCCCCTCCACCCCCTCCAAGAGAAAACAAAAGAACGTTGAGCGCTCTCTTCATAGTTTTGCTGTCCCGCTCTGCCTCTCAGTTGCACCAACCCTGCCGGTCTCGCTGAAATATTTCAAAAACCCCTTTTTTCACCTCTGACAGCCAAACTCTCTTCCTCGAAATCAAACTGTCACCTCACTGCAGTACATTAGAAATGTTTAAACTCTGCGGAATCAGAGAAGTGGGGTCAGGGAGCAGGGGGGGAAACATCCTCGGACACCTGCAAGGCGCTTTCTGGGAGGTGGTGGTCGTCCATCCAAGTAACAACAGCTAAATCTTGGATTTTTAAGCTCAAAAAAAGGGGGAGTTTTACTGTGCAAGAAGAGTTTGTAAACAGTGACATCTTTTAAGGTTCTTTTCCTGTGGATTTTACAAGGAGGTTTCTTGTTGGCTCACCTTTCCACTCACTAATGTGGTGCAGCAGGTGAGGCAATGACACGTGTGTGTGTGTGTGTGTGTGTGTGTTCGGGAGAGGTTTTTTCGCTCACAAGTGTTTGTAGATCCCCTTTTTATTTATGTTGGAGCTGGGAGCAAAAACAGCTGCTGTAGTCGACTTTCTGGAAGTTTTCTTTTTAAATAATGACGAATCAAAAGACATGGAAGTTTGTTTGTAATGAAGGTCGTTTTGTCTCAACTGTTTATTTATTCAAAAAGGAGCCATTTTATTTGAACTACTGTGATCATGCGTTTTTATAAAAGCACCCACTGTAGCTTGATGCTTACAACCTTATGTCTGGGAGTGAATGCTGTACGTCAGAGGTTTCGGCACATGTCAACAGTTGTTATGTGTAAGTGTACAAAGAACTTTTCGCTATTTTTTTAAACTGTGTGGGATTTTTTTGTTGTTGTTGGTTTCTGGCATATTTGGAAGACTGTATGTATGTATGTATGTATGTATGTATGTGTGCGTGCGTGTGGAAGTTAAGATGTATATTTGAATGAAGCTGAACCAAACTTTTACATCGTCTTTGTCCATTTGTCTCTCTTCTCAGAGCTCATTTAGAGGTTTTTACCCTCTCAGCTCGGCATTAAAACTTGATTTTTTTTTTCTGTCAACATGCACAAAAACGCTGCTTAAAATCTGACCTCCCCTCCCACAAAACAATCTCAGTATCAACAGCACTTTGGTTTCCTCTCAAGTACAAGTGCATCACATGTATTTAGTGATATTTTGTAGCAAAAAACCTTTGTTGCCCCTTATTCCCTTTTTCCACTTCTGAGACTTAAAGCGACGTGTGTCCTGTTGCTGAACCGTACAATTGGCCCAGATTTCAGTCAGTTTAATCAAAGCTTCCTTGTGCCTGGAGTCTTCATCAAAGGAATTGTTTAACAGTTTGGAAAATACACTGACTTGCTTTCCTTCCGAGAGTTAAGAGAAGGTTGTTTTCACTCGGTAAGATCTGTACGATTAGTCCGGGGCTGATTATCTTACCCTCGCACAAAGACTGGAAAACACGCCCACTCGTACTAATTGCACACACGAGATCGATATCGATCTAACAATCTACCTCTCGGAAAGGAAGTGCATAAGTGTATTTCTCAAAATGTCAAACTGTTTGACAGGGCCAGGAAGAGCTCGGGACCAGATGGACAGCTCTACATTAGCGGACATCCGAACAACAAAAGAAAACTCAGGGTCCAACTTAAAAGTCAAAGCTGGTGCAGAAATGACTCTTTAAAGCTGACGACAGATTAGTAAACAAAACCAACTATGCAACCCAACAGGATCATACAGCAGATCACTGTCTGTCAGTGATATTTTATTGTACTTTGCGACAATTATGGCATCATTATATGTTTGTGGGATAGCAAACTAGTAATTTGTTTATTTTTAGTTGTTGAACTCATGGCTGAGTCTCTGCATTTTTAAATTACTTCATGTGTGTCTGTTCTTCAATGGCAGGACAGAGCTGCCCCTGAAGCAGCCACTATTTCTGTAAAAAGCTATGAAAAAAACCCACTATTGGCCTTAATGAGTAATTAGTCTACAGCATTTTGGAAAAGGTGTGATTGAGTAAGTATGCAACACTGCAATAACATGTCAGTGACCGGACTTTTTTTCCTACTCTTAAATAAAATGTGAAAAAAAAAAAAAAAAAAAAAGGAACCAAAAGCTCCAGTAGATTGTCTTTTCTTCACAGCATCTTTTTGTTTTTCAGCCTGTACCAAAAAAACTCTTTAACAATCCTTCTGTGCATACTGTCTGTCAGTTTATTTTTATTTTTTATAAATCAGGAAGATATGATTTGTTATGTAACAGCCTGTACAACGCAACATACAGAAAACAAAAAAAAAAAAGAAAACAATACAAATTAAATTGTACAAAGCAGCACTGGGCCATGAATAACCCATATAATATTTTTCACATTTTTGATTGAAGTTTTTCCTTTGCCAAAACCCCGTAGATCTTCCATCAGTCAGATCACAGCTGCTCTTAGAAGGTGACTGAGCTTCCTTAATTTATAATTTGAGTTTGACTCATCAAAACTGTGCCTTGAAAAATGTCGGGGTTTCATGTTCTGTAGCAATTTTATCAAACTGGCAAAAGGATTAAGAACTGTGAAAAAGAAATACGCTTTGGAAAGCTGTTCACATACAATCAACCATTAGGCGGATGTTTTGGATCAAATAAAACCCTTGTATAAACATCTGACAAATGTAAATCCGTGATGTTAGTTGAAATGAAAGAACTGCAGAGCCCTAATTAATAACATTCACATGTAAACACCAGCGAAGGTCGTGGGATGCAGACGACTCGTCCCCCTGCTGACCTTGAAACTCCTCGTTGTTGGCTCTGGAGGTCCTGCCAGGTAAACACAGTCAGACATGATGGATGGATCAGAGTGGAGGTGTGATCAAGAGTAAACGATGGGGCGGGGGGGAGCGAGACAGCGGGAGTGATGTGGAAAACCACTTAAACCTTTTGGCTTCAGTCCATTTAACCACCTTTTAAAAAGAAAAAAAAAATCATTTTAGGAAATATTCGCTTTCTTGCTGAGTTTGCTGGATGAGAGGATTGACACCACTCTCGTGTCTCTATGGTAACAGATTGATAAGTGCTGAACAATTTCCTGGCCCTAACTATGTATTGGTTGCCTGGCAACTGGTCCTGGCCAAGAAGTAGTCCTGCACATGTCCTCCTGTTAAATGGAGAACTGTAGCTCCTAAACGTTTTTTTTTTGTATCAATAAAACGAGATATAATGTGTTTGATTAGTGAGCTTTAGAGGTGCTGACAGGTGGACTTTGGACAGAGTCGCACTACCTGTTTCCCTGTTTTCAGTCTTTATGCTGAGCTGAGTTAGCCGGCTGCTGGCTGTAACTTCATATTTACCGTACACACACACACACACACACACACACACACACACACACACACACACACACACACAAGAGTGGTATCAATCTTCTATTTATCTATGGGCATAAAAAACAAATAAGCGTATTTCCCAAAGGTTTGTACTTTTCCTTTTTCCCCTGTTCCTGTATCAAAATCTACCAAGTCTAGAAGTAAATATATATTTTTAAATATCTCATGGTGGATTCTCTCAGTTGTAACACACAAGCTGTAGGGCTGGAACATAATTTGCCATTCATTATCTCCATACACAATTTTTAGCTTCCCGAAAGGTGCAGGAGGTTTTTATTCAGAAGTCCATTTTTTTCTGTCAAACCTTCCAGTTTTCTCCACAGCTTAAAGCCTGTGAATGTTTTCCATCTGACAAGACGAGCCGGACGTGACGCTGGGCCAGAACAGAAACGCAAACAGGGCCGATAAATAGCAGGACTGGTAATGTGGAGACACGAAGAGGACAGCAACATACAGTGGTACATGTGTAAACATTTTTCTTCCTCCAGTTTTAAAATCTCTCCCCCCCCCCCCCCCCCCCAATGAAGTCACAATCACAAGACACTCTTGGGTTCATTCTCAGATTCAAGTGTCTGTCTTTTTTGAATATTTTTTTGAAAACATTGTCACTCTTTGTTTTTTTTCTCTTTTTTTTTTTTCTGACCCGCGTTTCAGTTTTTTTTGGGGTGACGGTCCGTTAACGTGCAGGTTGGCAGGGGACATCTCCCAGAATAAAACACTGACCAGAGCAGAGGTGATGAGTGTTAAAATAAGTGCCAAAAGGTAAAAAAAAAAAAAAAAAAAAGAAGAAAAGCTGTTTGTGAGGGTGGAAGAAAAGATGCTGGGAAGAATGAGAACTAAAACGTGGCAATAAACTGAACTGTAGCGAATGAACTAACATGTCGTGTCGATGAGAAGTTAGTTTAAAAATCGCCCACGAGTGTCCGAAACATAAAGTGCAGGCAGTGTCTGTTCTTCTTTGAAACCGCCGTAGCCCCCGGCCATTAAAAGAGTCCAAGAGCAAACAACCAAAAACCAACAAAATAAACAAATCAATAATGCTGAATTGTCAATAATCCACAGTAGGAACAGCTGGATTCCAGAGGAGTCTCTTGCTCAAGGCAGGGGTTGGATTTGGTTGTCAGTTTATCAAAGTGCGAGGAGCGCCGCGCGGACCCTCCCCGCCTCCACCCGAATGCCTCCCTCGCCGCTCCCTTCACTCGACCCGGATGAGCAGTCCGTACAGGAGCGTGCCGCCCTGCTCCTTCGTGATCCACTCGATCTCTGAGTTGCTGAAGCGAGGGTCCAGGGGCTCGCTGTGGCCGAGCGTCTGGGGGCCCACCTTGTACGAGCCGGGGCGCACGCACACCTGGAAGCCCACCTGAGCCTGGTGGCTGCGGTGAGAGCGGGGGTCCTGAAATCTGCATGGGGAGAAGGAGATCTATCAGTGAGTGCTCCATTTCCTGTTTGCTCGCCACTACAGACCTTTTGGCATTTTCACTCCGGGGTTTTTTATTTTTTTGGACACTTACTGCACTTTGGGGGCAAAGATCTCCATGCCGGAGTAGCGCATAGTGGGGGAGAGCCGCACTCTGGGGACCTCCCTGCCGGGGGCACAGTTCTCCTCTGGCTCGCTGTAGCCATTAGGCCCCTCCGCCTTCACAGGGGACACTGAGAAGATGGACGACGTCCCTGCAACAACAAAGTGACATTCACGGTTTAGGCTTTTGGCCGATGCTCTTAGATTCAGAAGCATTTATTTCGGTCAATTGTCTGCTTTCGTCAGAGAAAACTGCTTCACGGTGAGAATTATGTCTTTCAGTGGATAAAAACATTTTCAAGACAGCTTCTGAGAGGAAAATAAGAAATTCACAGTGAAGAAGAGCGTGTGTCTTTGAAGAAAAAGGAATCAGTGATGTTCCTACCAGGCAGCAGCTGGCTGTGGTCCAGCGTGCGTCGCAGGGCTCCTACACTGGTGCCGTGGTACGCGATGTGCCACTTCTTCAGTGCATTAGAAACCTCACAGTGGGGCTTGATCCTGCACAAAGAGGGTACGCGCACTTATAGACTGTACAGATGTTAATTACAGGTTAATAGATACACAGCCTGCAAGAGGGAATTTGATGTAACTTTTAGGGACCGTTTTGTCCCTTTAGTTTTATATTATTTTAAGAAGTTTTGAACACATAAGGACCATAAAACCTGCTATGTCTTTCTCTCCTAACATCTCTAACTCTTCGGTCATAACTTCCTATGGTCCATGGGGAAATTAAAGGCGTATACTGTCATTTTATATACGTTCACAGTAAGTAAATCACACAAAGTACACGGCTACGGCAGTTGGTAATACCGTAGTACCTCTCAAAACTCAAAATAACCACACCGGTTAGTTTAACACCTCATCAAGTATCTGACTGGGTCGTCCTCTCACCTGAGGGCGAAGCGGCACCATCCGAAGGGCAGGGCGTAGTCCCGAGGCGGCTCTCCTCTCTTGTAATAAGCCTCGTCGCCCCGGAGCTTGTGGCAGGACTCACAGTAGCACAGGTTGTACTTTGCGTCTTCGTTAAAATAGCCATCTAGCGGACGGTGGCCGAGGGGACAGAGATCGTGATTGTTACGTGATGTTCGATGCGAGGCAGAGAGCGGGGCGGAGGGGCCGGAAGTAAAACTCACCTGGTAGCGTGAGCAGGTCCTTGAAGCGCGAGCACAGCGCCTGGTACTCGCAGGTCTTGTTGGGGTTGACCTCTGGAGGGGGCGTCCAGCACACACTCTCTTTGATTCCTGAAACGACAGAACAGATCAAACTCAAGACTTAAAAAAGGACTGAACAGAAAAAAAAAGATAAACAAACAGTAACCACGGGCTTCTTACCGTCAACCATGTCCGCCTTCTCCATGTCGCCCTGACAACGGGTCTCACCACTCTCTCCACCCACAGCTGGCACGTTGTTTGTTACTATAGTAACCTGACATGACAACACAACAATCATTAGCATATCATTTGGGGATTTAGTTCATAGTGATGAAATAACTATTAATTGATTAATCACCAGAACATTACTTGTCAAGATAGATCATTGATTAATTATCATTTATTGAGCAAAAAGACATATACCAGTGTCTCAAATGTCTCTGCTTTATTTTATCATTAATTAAATGTCTATTGGTCAAATAGAAAAAGCCATTTGAAGACTTTTTTTTGCTATTTTCTGGAATTTTATATGGCTAACAATTATTAATTTAATCAAAAAAAAATCAAATTTAAACTATTCATCAACTTCAGTGTGTCTAATGACATTTAGACTGTTATTTTTGAAGTTGATCTCAAACAGCTTACCAAGACCCTGACCTTTGACCTTTGACAGGATTCTGTGTAGGGAAACACCAAAAAGACAAACTGACATGACATGTTTCCGTGTGTGGCGCTGACCTGTTCACACTGGCCGTAGAGGTCGATGAAGGGGTAGCAGGGCGAAGGAATGTCCTGCGCCGCCACACCCTGGTCCATGCCGTTGACGTAGAGGTGGAGACAACTGTTGGCATCCACCAGCAGACCCAACACCGTCCCCTCCGGACAGGTGTCCAGATTAGGACCATAGTTCTCACATATCTGAGGAAAAGAGGGATTAGCAGAAGAGTTTTTTGAGGGACGGCGGTGAAAGAAGAAGAAAAATGAGAAAAGATAAATCCATCAGTCAGTGAGGCTGATGTCGCACTCAAAAATCAATAGACAACTTCAACATGACAGACAGATTTTGTTGTTTTGTGATAACTTGTGTGTGTGTTCACCTTTAGGGAGTTGTGGAAGACGGAGTCTCTCTGCAGCAGCCAGGCGGAGCGTTTCAGACAACACGCTGTGGAGGGGAAGTTGAGCCGGTCGGGGGAGTGACCGATCACGCCTAACGACAGCGACGACGTCCACGACGGGTTCAGACGGTCGATCTGAAACTGGTGACCAAAGAGACGCTGTTGGCAGTATCTTAAACTGGTCATTTTAATAAAACAGGTCAAACAAGGAAAAAGAAGAAATAGATGCACTGATATGTTATCGAGGTAAATCTTATTAATCAGCATATCCAGTTTAGACTGTATCGTCCAGCCTTAGTAAGAACTGTATTAATCTATTTAACTGATACAATCTAAGTTACAAAGGTTAATACATTACAGTCTCAGTCTCAAGAAAATATGGAAAACATAATTTATTCTTATTGTAGGTCAGTTATTAAACTAAAAGAAATTAACCTGAAACCACCTGTACCTCATAAAGACAGCAAACCGTACAGTAAAGTTACCTGGAACAGCTGCTGGCGGGCCAGCGGCTGGGCGGTGACCAGCAGGCCCTGGTTGTAGCTGGACACTCTGGCGGCTGTCAGGTTCTGGTTGGACAGCTGGATGTTCTTGCCGTGGTTCTCCAGGAACGCCATGACGGTGGGCACCAGCGCACACGGCTCAGCCTCCACCTGGACGCGACAAGAGGTGACATGAGGAGTCGGAGTTTCAGGCTCTTTGAACTGCAGCGGCTCCTCCTTTCTGCAGGCTCCTACCTCTCTGACGGGCGTGCTGTCCTCCTCTCCTTCGCTGCAGCTGTCTGAGGAGAGCGAGGGCGCCTTGACGCTTTCCATGTCCTCCATCAACGAAGAGCTCACGATGGACACCGCTGTTACCCGCCCATAAAGGTCCAAAACTGCATACACATTCTGCAAGGAGCCAGAGAGAGGGGCTGGGTGGCAGTGTACTGTAGATGTGTGGATGTGTGTGTGTGTGTGTGTGTGTGTGTGTGTGTGTGTGTGTGTGTGTGTGCGTGCTTACCTTGGCTACTGCAGTCGCTGCAGGTCCCATGTCTTCTCCATCGATGAAGATGTGCATGGTGTCGTCACCGCACCTCTTCACACCCACACGATTCCCAACCTAGGAAACAATCACATTCAGTGAAGATCAATCGGTTAAACACAACATTGGGACCATCGTTCCTCCTGAGCTCAGTCTTCAATATCTACCGACGTGGTGAATACTACAAGCTCTCAGTACGGTGAAGAGTGCTGATGTCAACTACTGGTGATTGACAATTTTTCTCAATAACAGATCAAATTCCACTATCACACACAATTAATAACCTGTTACTAATTCAATTGTTTACAATTGACTATATGCAATAACAATCATCAACTGTAGTAGAAAATAAACAAGATTCAAATCATTGAACTTGAGGATCGATGGATTAAAGGGATCACAAAATATTCAGGATTCAGGTACTCGTGTCCACGGTCTTTGTGACCTTAAGGTCAATATTAAATAATGGTTTTATGTCACTGAACTACCACATTTCTCCCTGTGAAATGTTAAATATTAATGCATTGTTTGGTCTAGACAGTGAGTAATCCTGCTCTGGCTGCTAGTGCTTCTGCTAATTTGCATAGTGGTTTTTAAAAGCACATTTAATTGTTTTTTAAGTGCTTTGGCAATAAATTAAAAAAGCAAATACCAAAGTGATGACAGTTTTAAAAGATAACAAAATCTAAAATATGAAAAGGAGAAGACAGAAGAATTAACGAATTATAACAGATGTTACATAAAAAGAAGTGACATTTTGAAGTTTTAAGATGTGAGACGAGGTAGATGATTGATACTATTAGTCTGAGCTTCTCTAGCAGATTGTGACACTCTCAAAACTGTGACGACATCTTTAGTCTTAAATCAGGGCATTGAAGAAGCCAGAGGCAATTAATCTGAGAGAGAAGAAGAGATCACTGAGAGTTTAAAAGGTCTTTGATATGACCTCTAACTGTGCTTTAAGCAATCCATAACACTCTGTTTAGGAGCTCAGTTCACAGCTCACGTAGCAGCGGGGAGTGCAGCTCACCATCAGCCGGTCCAGTGAGCAGCAGTAGTTCTGGCGCTGCAGCACACCGTTGCGACGGACCTCAGAGCCGCAGAGCAGCCAGGTGACCTTGGTGCGAAGCTGCGGGAGGGAGGGGGAGAGGCCTGACAGCGGGCAGGACGGCAGCTCCGGAGGAGCCAGTGTAGTCAGACCGATATGCAGCGAACCGCACCACTGCTCATCCACTTCATCAATCCTCACCTGCAGAGGAAGTAGACAGAGAAATCAGTACTACCAGCTCGTAGGGGAAACCATAAACACGTCATTTATATTCAAGAAAATGTTATTTAAGAGGTTTACACTCTTGTGCACTCTTTTTTTTTTTTTAATACGACATTTTTCATTTTCAGAGCATTGTTTACCTCGAACAGCTCGTCTGCTTTGAGTTCCTTCGCACTGAACACGATTCCGTGAGCGTAACCTCCGACTCTGACGGCCTGGCAGCCCTCACCGAGCAGCACCACGTTCTTACCGTGTTTAGCGTGGAGCCGATGGGCAACACCTGCTACTACACAAACACACACAAACACACACACACACACACACAGAAGAAAAAGAAATATGTAGATGAGGATATATGAGGATATATGTGATATGTTTTGTTTTTACTCCCTTTCTTCTTTATTTATTAACATTTTTACCATTTTACATATTAGAACTCCTTACACCTGCTTTCTAAACCTTTAACAGACTTTTCCTACATACTTTTCAAACTTCTGACCTGAAAATAAGGAAAATAGGCTTTCCCTGACGTGTACCTGGTGAGTGGATGGGGAAGCTCTTCTCAGTGATGTTGCTGGTACAGAGACTGTTGTCCAGTGGGCCCGAGGAGCTGGTGATGGACACCTGAACACACTGACCGTACAGGTCGATCACAGCATACACCTCTGAGAGAAAGAGAAAGAGAGAGAGAGACATGGATGAAGTATTGGATGAGATGAAACGATGAAACTCCTAACTCCCATTGACCTCTTCTTTACCTGGCGGCAGACCGGAGCAGGCGACGCCTTGGTCCACGCCGTTGATGTAATAGTGGAGGTCGCCACTGGCTGAGCGCATCATGCCGATCCGTGAGCCCGTGGTCAAGGAGTCCAGGTCACAACCGTAGTTGTTGCGCATCGTGTTGCCATCCTGCATGATGGCCGTTCCACTGTGAAAAAAGGAGGAAGACAAAATAAAGGTTTTGAACTGGTGATTTGAACTCTATGTATCCGGCTGCGGTTTTAGAAGGACAATCTGTGATCCAAGTTAAACAAAAGAAATTAAAAACAAAAAAAAAGTTCCACAAACATATTGAATTTCTTCATTTTAGGGGATCCAGGTGACAAACGTTGAGAACATAATTAAAACCAACTACAGGCACCACTGAGTACTTAAAAATAAAAGCTAGATGTGTTTTTAAGAATAAATAAACAGCGAAATGTACAAATATATGGTAATACAGCTCTTCACATTCATTCATTCTACCTGAGCATCCACGTGTCATAGTCGATATCAGTCATAGTGTTGGGAAACTCAAGCTCCTCTGGCCTGATGGCTGTCACTCCTGGACACACAGGGAGGGGAATGAAATACATTTACACGTAATGTCCAAAATGCTGTTGTGGAGACAAATTCTAGGTAACACAGAAAAACACAAGCAGCTGGATTCCAAATGGACACAATAAAAAAGACGTCACCTGCTTCTATTGAACCCGACCAGCGGTCCACCATCTTCTGGATGATGATTTCAAACAGCTCTCCGTCTCGAAGGCACCTGCAACAAGACGACAAGTTAAAACCCAGAGGCAGCTCCATCACAACAAATTCTCTGAATTCTGTTTAGTCTTTGATGTAAGCTCATGGGAGAAGAAAAACCTACGAATTTCAATGTTATATATTTCAATATTTACTCATAACTATGTCTAAACCAGATTCATTTCCCTTTTCTTCACCTGTAAAAACAATTACCCGCCTGGATCTGATAACATTTCTCAATAATTATTCAGTTATTATGCTTCAAGATCCACAGACGGATATGAATCACTTAAAGTTATTTGTTATTTGTTTCATCACCTGTTGGAAATGACGATAGCGTCGTTGAACTCGCTGCGGCAGTTCTGACGCAGAGCGGTGCGCCCCCCGTTGGTAATGACGGCGTTGGTGCCGTGTAGGTGGTGGAAACGCAGGTCATTGGTCGTGCTGGCCCCACCTACTGAGCAGGGGCTCCCGGGGGACATGGCTATGGGGCCCTCGGAGCTGTCCTCTGGGAGAGGGGGGAGGTCCACTAACAGAAGGAGAGGCAGAAGAGGGGAAGTTCACATCTTCTAAAAGTAGAATCTCAGTTATTTTGGCAGCCTAGCTGAAAAATGGAGCCCGGTTTCTCTTCCTCCCTCTCTCACCCATGTCGTCCATGATGGTGGCCTGAGCGGCCTGGCCATAGAGGTCGACCACGGCATACACACTGGGAGGGACGTTCCAGGCCGCCGGGCCCTGAGCCACGCCGTTTACAAAGAAGTGGAGGCTGCCATCTTCTTTCCGCACTACACCTACTGTGTCGCCTGCCTGCAAGAGGGGGAAAGAGTTAACAAACAACACTGCAAAGGAAAAGGTCAGAGGCATTGTTGGAAGGGGGAGGAGGACGGAGGGTGATGGGTAAAAAGGCAGAGTGTCAGCTGAGTAATAAAAAAACAATTATCACTCACCTTGAGCCGGTCCAGGTTGTGTCCATACTCATCCAGTATTGTTGTTCCGTTGTGCATGACGCCGTTCCCCGTCATCATCCACGTCCCTGGAGAACAATGTCGTTGTGAGATCTCTGTTTGAAAGGTATCTCTCAAACTCCTCCACACTTTCAGAGAAATGTAGCAGCAACAGAACTTTTTACATCATCCATCGTTCTTCAGGTATCTCAGAAAAGACTGAGACTGAAAAAAAAAAATCGCAACATTAACACCAGATTTCTTGTATTTTACCTGAGCGCAGGTTGGTCATGGTGGAGGGCAGCTGCAGGTATGCAGGGTTGTGCGTTGTGACGCCGATTTCGATGGAACCCGCCCACTTGTCCACCATCTTGTCGATGCGAACCTGGAACACCTCGTTGGAGCGCAGCGGCCGGCTGCTCAGGACCACGCCGTGGTTGAAGTCATCGGTCGCACTGTGAAAGCAGTGTTGTTAACTTATGAGTAAATCACTGTTTTCTGTTTCAAGTGCAGAATGTAGAGGATTTCTACACATCCACCAGTGCAACTTTGTTTTTTCACACTTATATTTAATTATGAAAAATATTAATAGCAGAATTATTCATTATTATTATTATTATTATTATTATTATGACCCCCAAACCTTATATATTATGAAACCTTCTGAGCAAAATCAAGATAATTCAAGACTTTACACACATAGAATTATTACTTTCAAACAAGTAAAGTGGACTTTTATACAGCTTGTTAAACCCATCTGGCAGGGCCCTGATGTACCCAATTCAAAACATATTTGGCAACAGAAGATGCCATAAAGCCAATAAAAACCCTACTATTAGAACCATTTAAATTCAGGTGGACCGCAAATGAAAAAATAAGAAACAAGCCTTTGATGTTGATGTGTTTTTAAATAGCAGAAAATACCAACCTACACTAAAAATACCTGAATCAGACAGTGTTTAAGCTTTTTAAAGCTTTAATAATTAACTTAACCGCACTTAACATGCAAATTAAAACAAGTCAAATTAAGATCGTAAAGAATAAGACTGCCTGTAAAGTAGCAGGTGGACTCACTGTGGACGCAGCGCCGTCCTGCCTTCACTGATGATGGCGGCCTTCTGGCCACAGTTGGGGTGGAAGAGCAGCCGGTCAGGCCCCTCTGTGTCTGGAGTGAGGGAAAGAGATGGCCTGGGCCGCCCGACATCAGGCGATAAAGCCCTCATGATGGCGTTGTTGCGTCTGAGGCGGTCGCTGTGGTTGTGGTTGTGGACTATGGTGACTTTGACAGCCATGCCGTAGAGGTCGACCACCCCGTAGACCACGCCGGGGGTCTGGGCTGCCGCGACACCTGGGGAAGACACTAAGTGGTTAGAAGTGACCAAGGACCAAGGAACTTTAAAATCACACTCGCTCCGCAGCCCGCTCAGTTACAGGATTTCTTTTGTCCAGCTTGTGTTTTAAGTATCTTCAGTCACATCTTAACCTCTTTGCCGACTCTGCCAAACATTTTGGTTTGTGGCTAATAAGTCGTTAATTCAAGCAATTTTCCAGTAAGTCAACAGCAGTTTATTGTGTAAAGCATCATGGGATGACAGGATAACAAAAATATAAAAACAGTAAAAAGCTAAAAAACAAATAGATCTGTTCATGTTTCACTTGTCCCCATTTTTCGAGTGTTTCTTAATCACTTATTTATAACCATCACATGACTGCGACCCCCCGCTGGGCCTCGCTCCCCCTCATGAAGGGTCTTGATGCGTCTCACCTTGGTCGATGCCATTGATGTAAAAGTGGAGCGCTCCGCTGGCTTTGCGCATCAACCCAATGTGATCTCCCTCCTAAATGTGGATGAGAGGAGTCGACGGAGATTATAAAAACAGACACACTTGCGCGGCAGGTGGCAGAGTGAAATGTGTGTGTGAGTGTGTGAGTGTGTGTGTTCATCACAAACCTGAAGTTCATCAAGGCTGAATTCACAGTATTCCCTGCGGGTTCCTTTCCCGTTGGTCAGTATCCCACAGCCACTCATCATGATTGTTCCTAATACATGCAGCCAGAATAATGTCATTCATTTCACAATAAACAACTCCTGTTTCGTTTAATACAGTTTTTTATGCGTCTTTGTGTGTGTGTGTTACCTGAGCGCAGATTGGTCATAGTTGCAGGATAGTCCAGGTTGTTGGGGTTGTGTGTGGTCACACCGATCTCTATCGAGCCTGACCACTTGTCAACCAGCTTATCAATACGGATCTGAAAATATAACAGAAATAAATGTAAAGTTTTCAGGTACTGACAATTTTCAACAACTCATTCGTTGTAATTATCTTCTGACGGGGCTTAAACTGCTGTAAATCAGTTAGTCGATGGATTGAAAATTTTGACAATTCAACATTTAAGTCATTATCAAGCAAAAATGCCAAATATTTGGTTATTTCCTTAGAAATTCGATATGTTTGGGGTTTGAACAAAATAAGAAATTTCTGGGTCTGGGAAATTGTGATGGGCATTTTTACAATTTCCTCGACTTTTAATTGACAGATTAATTGATGAAGGATCGTTATTTTCTGAGGGATCTTGTGAAATGATCAATATCAAAGTTACTGGTCAGATACACTGTGATATTAACTGTTTCAGGCACCCGGGAAACAACCCAGCACTGAGTTGTGTGATTGTAAACACCTCAAACATCTCGTTGTGTCGGAGCGGCCGGTTGGTCATCACCACGCCGTTGTTGAACTCGTCCAGCGGTCTCCTCCGCTCCGCCGTCTTGTTGTTGTTGCTCAGTTTGATCAGTGTGCCACATTTCTCGTGGAAGAGCAGCGCATCGTTGGTGGTCATCCCACCTGTCGTAACCCCCAGCCCGACCCCTCCGTTGCCAGCAGGACTGTTATTAGTGTTTCCACTGTCTCCAGTACCACCAGATCCTCCTCCGCCTCCCCCTGTTGTCCCTATTCCACTGTCGCTGTTGACTGCACCTCCTCCACTGCTGCTGCTCCCCCTGTCGTTTCTGGAAGAGGAGTCAGTTCCTGTATTTCCTCCTCCGCCGCTGCCGCCGCTGCCTGCTCCTCCTCCTCCTCCACCGTCTTCCCCTCCGCCCTCGTCCTCGGCGCGATAAAAAGATACTATTGCGTTGTTGAACACGTCAAAGAGCTGGTGCTCCGTTAGAACTGGAGAGAGAGAGAGAAAGAGGAAGATGGGGTTGTCAATACTGGTGATGCTGCACGTCCACCAGCTGATCTGAGGAGGACGTTCTTACCCGTGTCAGGCTCCAGGTTGTTGGGGAACTTGTCTGGTCTGCTGTGACTGCAGCTAAGCTCAGGCACTGACGGGGGGAGAAGAGCGAAAGGGAAACATCTGGTGAAAACCACAAAACCCAGAATACATGTTGGAAAAAAAGAACCGCACTGATAGAAATCTGCCGCCTACCTTCATCTCCATTCATCATTCCATTCATTGCTGCCACATTCATCAGTGCCGTGATCCCCACATCCTCCCGGACCCCACACACCACCACCTCTTCCTCCTCCTCCTCATCGTCGTCATCCACCTCCTCCTCCCGCTCTATCGTCTCTTTCTCAGCACAGGGCGGCGGTGGCTCACAGCTCACCACCGTCACTTGAGTGCACTTGCCGTACAGGTCCACCACTGCCCAGAGTTTGGGCGGCAGGCCGCTTGCGGCCGCACCGCAGTCCTGCCCGTTGACCCAGAGGTGGAGCTCCCCGCGGGAGCTGCGCTGAATGCCCACCCGGTCGCCCTCGGCTAGCTGGTCGAGGTCGCGGCCGTACTCCTCCAGGACCGAGCGGCCGTCGCGTAGCACCGAGCAGCCCGACACAATCCAGGAGCCGCCCTTAAGGCCTGTGGCGCTGCTGGGGAAGTCCAGAGCGGCGGGGTCCAGAGCCGTCACGCCAATTTCAATGGAACCGCTCCACGAGTTCACCTAAGGGGAGATAGGGGAAAGATTTAATGAATAGTTACATTATGAACTATTAACCTGTTATATTCTTAGTCTATAATACATCATCTGCATTTGCCAAATAAAATTGTGATTTGAAATTAATTTTATTAGATGAATTCTGGTGTAACTGTTGTTGCCAGTGTCACTGGCAACAACAGTTACACCAGATCCAGAAAGGAAAAGTAGTAACAAAACAGTTGACAGCAACTGTTACTCTGACACTGAGCGTGGAAGCGTCTAAGCTGTGATGTTAAAAGATGAAGCACTGTGCTAAAAACTGCAGGTAGATATCTATGGAAAACAAAGTGTGCCTTGTTGTATGATCCATCTTGTTATTTTTAGTCATTCTGTCAGTGAGGAACGTAGCTCAGGGAGCGCTCCTTTGAAAATAAAGCAGGACAGTGAACACACACTGACACAAAAGAAACCGACTGAGCTACGGTATGCGAGAGCAAAATGTAGTGGCAATGATTGTCTAGCAGCATTCAAGAATCACCATGATTAACTTGAAATATCGTGTGAATAAATTAACCAAGGATCAAACAAATTAATTTAACTTTACTCGTACTTTAAAAAGAACCAACCAAAGGGATGTACCACCGTACACTACACCAGCACCACCATTCGACTTCCAAGATGTTAAAAACATATTGATGCAGAAATATAGTTGAGTACACATCCCGTGCTATATTTAGACCAAGTGCAGGAGAACAGATTAAAGAAAAAAAACTGAAATAATACATCTCGCTGACGTCAAGGTCACTACTGCAAGTGTTGAACGTTTTTTGTTGAATCACTTGGCCATGAAATCAGAAGACTGTAATCAGTTTTGTGGCTATACACACACACACACACCTTATTCTTTGTTATGCTGGCCACTTGCCTAACGAAGACCCCTTTTCGTTTTGTTTCGTTTGTGAGCAAAGCTTGTAAGAACTCATTAAAGACGAGGCCTCTGCTGTGTGATGAAGCGCTATTGGCCGTTTTCCCCGAAGCTTAATAAGCCAAATACTTTATTTCAGACGCTCCAACCGCCTTTATCACGTTTTCTTATTTCCCCTGTACAGTGACTGAACCATTAACAACAGGTTCAACTACCAGTTTTCTCATGAAAACACAGATGTCTGTGTGGTCCAGCTGTGATGATTAAAACTGTGCACACAAAGCAAACGATATTTAAGCAAGCGAGCTTCACCTCCATGATCTTGCCTTCCACACAAGATTCAAGACATGAAAACACAAAACAACCGTTTCACTGCAAAACTCCTTTTGTCTTTGCATGACATTGGAATCATATCGCATAACGCGCAGCCCAAGATATCCATTTCTTCCCAGAAACACAAAACTCAACATTAGCTCACAATAATGTGATACTTTATTGATCTCCAGGGGTGAATTCTATTTCTTCATGTATTTCGCCTCCATGATGAGGATGACAGAGTGCAGTGTCAGCTACAGAGCGGAGCCGGTGCAGCTGGTGGAGATTCAGAGTCTCGCTGAGAGACACTTGAGTCCAGCATATGCTTTCAGACACGGGGGCACGGACCCACGTCATCCCACTGAGGACTGATCTCCTGGCTCGCTGCACACAGCCTCCAGAGAAAGACAGCCCAAAAAAAAAAAAAAAAAAAAACATAATCCATGCAGTTTGTTCCTCAAGAAAGGAGAATTGAGTCAAAAGTACTCTGAAACTTTACGATCGAACCTCAGCCACTCTCCTTTTCCCTTTTCCCCCCCGGATACTCCACCGGACTCTAGCTTAAGTTGGCAGTAATCCACCCTGATGAAGTGACCTTGAGCATAACATTGAAGCACTACCAGCTCCCGGGATGATTTTTTTTCTGCAGCTCACCTCCGTGCCGATGAGAAAAGAAAAGAAAATTTCCTCCGAGATCAAATGTTATTTTAAAAATACTGTCCCGTTTGCCTCCTCTCCTTCGTCTGGTTCCATGGTGTCCTCCTCAGCTCCGTGGCAGGTGCTATGTAAGGCAGTGTGCTACGAAAGCCCGGGTATCTGGGTTAACAGATTTAGAAGTAACTCAGCCCTGACCGGGTCGCTGTGTGGAAGAGATAGACATCTCCTTCCCTCGCTCATTCCCTTATGTAACAGCAGCCTGTGGGTGTCGGTCTCTCCCTCTCTCTTTCTCTCTCCCTCTCACTCTCTGCTCAAAAGACCAATAACTACAAGATACAACCATACATGCCGAGTGGGACCGCTGGACAGCTTTTGAAAGAAATGGAAGATTAATTGCATCAAAAGCAGAGCCTGAAAAGCACCGCTAAGACTATACAGAGTAGGAAAAGCTTCTCCTTTCACAGACCACACACACACACACACACACACACACACACACATACATAAAATGTTACAGCTGAACTCTGTATAGGAGACAGCTGAGCAAAACTTTCACAATAATAAGCTACATTTTGTAATAAATTAACATTTTAACAGCCAGGTTTTACTGCCATTTAAAATATTGGCATGATTCTGAGAAAGAAAGCAGCATACTAAAATAAACAAATTAGAAACGCATGAGCTCGTAGCAATTTTGACTAACATTGACATTTAAGAGTCTTATAACAAATAAAAAACAAGTTAGGCTTTAAATGATTAAAAAATGCTTAATTTACCTAATTCTTTTGCTAATTTGACAACTGTATTAGTTGAAGTAACATATTCCTAAAAGACCCTAGTAATGCCATTTCAACAGTGGGCATAATATCACCAACAAAACTAATAGATACAATATATTTTGAGGCTAATATTGACTGTAGTGCTGCGACTATATAATAACTTGTTTTAGCCGATCTCCAGTCCAAAACCCCCAGATATTCAGTTTATTATCATATAAGATTAAAAAAAACAGCAAATCTTCACAACTGAAAAGCTCAAACTAGAAAATGTTTGACATTTATGCTTGAAAAATGACTTTAAACAATTAATCTACTATCAAAACAGTTGCAGATTATCTTTCTGTTGATCGACGAATCGATTAAATCCACTCATTGGCTTTTCTTACAAAGCTGGATGATTCCTCTACATCACGTTGTAGACCACAGCTTTAAATACAAACCCTAAACCACGACCGTGTCCTACTCCGGGTAAACTGTTTGTCCAATAAAATCACTTCATTTGCTCGTTCTCTTACGCTCATCTTCCAACATCCACTGTAGCTAAGTAGACGTCAGACGGAGAGGACGGGCAGTCATGCCAATCTGGGTGCTCTGTGATGGAAAAGTATTGATTTACCCAACAGGCGGTGCATGTAATGACAGAGCATGAGGATGTTTACGAGAGCTCTTATCAGGCTGAGGGCGCCATAAGGGACGGATGATCATTTACAAAAACAGTAGGCGCTATCAGACCACATGTTTGGCTCTTTCTGCTGGCTCGCGTGCGGCTCTGTCTCAACGCCGTAGACCTCCCGGACAACGCGTGGCCCAGTTGGCACCGGCGCAGGCTCCAGAGCCGCCGCGTCTGCCGACGAACCCGGCGGGGCCGCAGACTGCAGAGGCCGTTTGCAACAGATGAGTTGTCCCGCGCTGATAACGGCCAAAACACTCACTGTGCACAGGCGTTGATATGACATGGACCTGAGTCACAAGACCGCAGAGCAGACGCCACAGATAGGAAAAAAAAAAAAAAAAAAAGAGCTACAAATATGGATTTCATCACAGCTTACACTACAAAAACAAACACAGGTAACACAAACACTGTATTAAAACAGTGGGGTAGCTAGGACCGGACACTCCAGCTGGTTCCCCATACTGTGTTGATGTTTCTTTTTCTAAAACATCTTCAGATTGTTGCTGACAACTAATCAATGAGGCAGGAAGAGTGAATGTTCACAGACACCAGTGATGCATGAGTTATAGCCTCTAGTGGTGCACCTCCTCCTCCTGCAGGACTCCAGCAGGGTCTGAGTGGGCTTTGGGTCTGGATCAGTGTGTGTGTGTGTGTGTGTGTCAGTGTGTGTGTGTGTCAGTGTGTGTGTTAGTGTGTGTGTGTGTGAAGACTTTAACACGCAGCTGTGGACATGATCCGCGACACCGGCGGCGGACGGCGGCGCCTGAGCACTGCAGCACTATCAGCCCAGAGAGTCTGACGGGCTCCTCCGACCTGTCACCGGCTGAGTCGAGCTCCTGCGGGGGTCTCTGCCGGCAGCCTCCCGGCCGGGGAGCTCTCCGCCCGCCGCCGCTAGCAGCCCGTTAGCCGGGCGGGCTCTCCGTCCGTTAAACACATCTGCACACAACAATGTGGCGCTCGCGTCCTTCGGTCCCGGTGAACCGCTGACAGCCTGTGTAATTATTATCACCCCCCCCCGTCCCCGGACAACCGCGACGGCCGTGGTCGCAGCGTGAGCCGGCCCGGGCAGCAGGAGCCCCCCCCCCTGCCTGCGGACGGACGCGGACCGGCGGCCCGTCCCGCTGGCTGCTCCCGCACTCCCGCTGCTCTCACCCCCGCTCGGCGGCGGCGGCGGCGGCGGGGCCTGTTGTTGTTTACCTTCTTGTCAATGCGGACGGTGAAGACATCCCGGTCCCTCAGCGGCTCCTTGCTGAGCACCAGCCCATGGTTGAACTCCTGGACCGGCTGGTTGCGCCGGGCGGTTCGGTTCGAGTTGGACAGGCCGATCAGCTTTCCGCTCCGCGGATGCAGCTCCGCCGCCATCTTCAGTGGGCGGCCAGTATTCACGACAGTCGGGGCTTTACGACAGTAGCGTTACGGCAGGCGGTGGATTTCTGCTATCGATGACGACACCGCACCAATACATCAAACCACTCAGTATAATGTTGTTTTTTAAGCTTGACACTGATACATTAACTGTTGTGACTTGTTAATTTATATAATTTAAACATTAAATTCAAGTCAGATTTTTAAGCTACATGGAAATTGAATTTATTTATTTTATTTTTAGGCCTATTTCTGCATTAAATGCATGATTTTTTGTTTTTATTTTTGGCTTTAGTACAAATAATGTTGCACCCACTGAATGTGTAGTTTTGATTTTATTGGGTGAACGTGTTACTCATGCATTTAATTGCCCCAAATCTCGTGTATGAAGGACAAAAAGCCCTAACACTTTATTTTATTTTACACTAATTTAAGGGATAAAAAGATGTTTTTTTCTTATGCCGTTCAATCGTTTAACTAAACATTAATGTATAGTTAAAATGTACCCTCCAAATAATTTCTGAATTATTAAATCCGCTTGAATTTAGGACAATTAAGAGGTGAAAAAGAAGCCTTTTCCTCTTCAGTTTGTCATAACTTTAAATACATTACACAAGTTCACATAATATCCTGAAAAACATTCTTCAAAATCTCACTGATGGGAAAACTCAGAAAATTGTATATAGGATGATTGTGTTTTTGAGTCATTTGATGAATATTTCTTGTCATTTAAGTTCTTCCCTTTCCTATGCTTATTCAGCTCACCAGATGACTGGTACAGGCACATGCAACGTACTTTAAATGTATAAACATTAAATAAAGAGAATAAAGAACATCAGACTTTCTGGCAGTGTGACATTTGTGCTTGCTCTTAAAAAATTATAGACCATTTTTCTTACATGATGAGAGAATATTTTTGATATTTTACATGAATTTGTGTGGTTTTATTGTTGGTGTGGCATCATACACTGAACATTATCTTTAACAATCCACTAGAGGGTGCAAAATCCATGTGTTAAATCTCCATCTCATTCATACCCTGCTCAGTATCTGTCATTAGCATTCAATCAGGTAGTAATTATTGGGCTTTATTTTGCCTTAAATGCAGCAGTAAAATTCACATTCATAGATAGCCACATTAAGGAGAATCATATTTTATTTAGAAACATACTGTTGCACGTACCAAGGTCACAACACCACTCACATTTCTCAGATTATTCTGCATATTCTGCTAAAAAAGGCCTATAGGGAGGATATTTATTGCACAACATATTCATATTTTATCAATAATTCTCCATATATTCGAGGTTGATTGAGGTTGATAAATACCAAGTTTGACTACAGAATGACTAATGGTAGCCTAATAAGAATGTTTACTGGTTAATAAGGTATCGTCGCTCTGTAGAGGCTACTATGTCTCTATCATTTTGTTGATAATTTTCCCCTGCAAACATCTAGTCCACATATTGTGCATGCACACTTTCATTGTCTACGCTGGGCAGCTGTGAGAGGAGATTGACATGTGTTTGACAGCTAAATCCAGGTCCAAATCCTTCTCTTGGACCTTGATCTTCTCCAGGCAGCCTGTCAAGAACTGGGAGCCTACGTTGTCCTCATCTGCACCTGAAAATTGAAAAAGAAGAAGAACGAGATGGGATATATATTTTATTGCAACTGGTTGTTTTCTTGTGCTGTCAGTGTTATTTATTTGTTTTTTATTATGCGTTTTTTTTTTTTAAAACCCTATCTGCAAATCAAATTCTTCTTTCTGCAAAACAATATAGAACCTTAAATTTGAATACATAAACACTGTAGCTGAGTGTGCAGACAATTCTGTGATCCACAGCACACCATCAGTGTTTAACTTCACCTAGGAGACCTCCAAAGGCAAGACGACCCTCTCTCCATGTCTCCAAAAAGCCAGGATCTCTCACTCCGGTGACATATAACGAACTGGACTCCGGTTCAACTTTATCTTGAAGCACTTGCAGTAATTCTGTCTGAAAGGTTATAACTAGTCTTTTGAAAGTGTCTTTCATAATGATTGTTTCTCCACCGAAAGTGAGTGTGACCTCCTGCAAATTGAAGAGAGAGACAGAAGAAATAACTTCACATAACTCAGTGATAACATAACTGTGGATAAATGCATACTGGTCATGCATAGTTTGTTTGTATGATGAAGCAAATATTCATGAAGGCATGTCTGATTAATGCGCATACCTTAGTGTTATTATTGGCCACTAAAGCTAACATCAATTCTTGCCCAGGAGCCTTGATGCTGAGAATGGTCCCATTCATCTTACTGAAATCTCCCCAAAATTCAGTCGTGACCGCTTCATATGGTTTAATAGAGAAAACTGCAGAGGACAAAAGAATAACTCAGAAAATTAATAGAATTTGTGTTGGAGTGACTTGTTAACCACCCAGTAAAAAGCCATTTAGTGTCCATTAACATGTTAAATCAGATTATCCAGGCCTGTTGGAAAGCTTGTTATTATATGAAGGAGTGTCAGCACTTGCCCATATCTTGTATAATCTAGCACAATGTTCCCACCTGAGGTGTTGAAAATGGCATATCCAGTGCCAGGGAAGTAGCTTCCGGGTTGGATGTTTTGATAGCAGGGCCAGAGCTCCTCCGCCTCTGTCTCCCAGGGGACGCTGAGGTTTAGCCAGCTGCCTTTGCGCACACAGCCGTCCATCTGCGGCTCGAACTATAGCAAGGAACACAGTAATGCATTTAGTGGAATGAACTGCAAGACACGCAGAAGAGCAGGAACATGTGATTGGTTCAGAAATGTTCAACGTTGTTCATGGTCCTTTTTCAGTGCACATTGTCACAGCCTCATTGAGGTTGGGTGCTTAAACAAACAAATTCACCCCAAAACCCCCTTGAAGTACTCTTACAGCTTACCTGTACAAAACAAACTGGAATGTATAGGCCCATTTTATGGCAGTATATCTGTTTTATTACCAAGTATAGCTGCCCAAAAGTTGACACTAAGTCATGTAGGAGAGGTATTTCCAGCACAAAGCTACAATGCAGTGTGACACATTTTAAATTTTGAAACACCAACAGAAAGTAATTTTTCTGGTGTTAGTCCCCCAGAATGAACAAAAAAAAGCCCTTTTTTTAGACTCCAATTTTGTGCTGATTCAACAATCTTACATGGATATATCCACAATAGAAGAGGCAGAGATGCTGACAAAAGCCTCAATAAACTAGAATGCAATGCAGCCACCAAAGAGCTTCCAACTCAAAGTTTACTAACTAGCCTTTTCCTGAGCTTTCAATTGTATCACAGTCTTCATCAGTGGATGGAGTTTGCTCACTTGTCATGGCAAAAGATCTGCTGATATGCAAGCTCAGTAACTGTCATGATTTCAAGAATTCATGTCCACTAACTGAGAGAACATCCATGATACGATAAAAAGCTCCAGAATAAGCTTGTAAGAGTACCTTGAGTTGAGATGTATTCTAAGGTTGTAGCACTTCATCAAAACCACACTCTCTTGTGGTTCCTGTATTACTGCTCCCACTTTTATTATTGCTCTCTCCATCTAACTTCATGTACATTTGCTGGTTGTTGTTGAAAGGCATTATGGGAAATGTAGGAAGCCATTATATAAAGCAGAGGCATAGGCTGTAGATGAAGCAGGTTGATGAAAAGTGGATCAAATTATCTACAAAACAACTTGCGTGATATGTTATAGATATAAATGCAAAGTATCCCAGGATGGACTTTACCTGAACAATCATCTTTTCATTGTTGACCAGGATTCCACCAAGGGCCAGTCGAAGTTCACCTGAAAGGACCTCCTGTGTCTGTTTGGACTGCATGCCCACCACCAGCCCGATGGTGCCGTCCACCTCTAAAACCACAAACATCTCTTGGTTGCTCACCTCCAGCTTGGTGGCACCAGGAGCACAAGAAGAATTCAGACTAAAAGTTCCTGCGTTGCTACACATAGTCACCAATTTGGAATACTCTGTCTACACTGCATGATTATTAAGCACGTGGCATGAAAATGTCCATTTTAAAAAATGCCAAATAGCTTGTTTCTGAGATCTGTGTTATGTCAAGACGTTGCCACTTTATTCACAAAAAACAATCTACACTGGAGACTCACTGTGTGCCATTTCCCGTCATTGAGCTTGGGGCCGCCTGCCACGCTGACGAGGATGTCTCCTTTGCTGATCTGCATCAGAGGGATGCCATCTTTCAGGGACAACACAAACCAGTCCTCCCCGTTTTTGGTGTCTCCATAGAAGACTACACCCTCTGGGTCAAATGTCCGTAACTGAAAGGATGATTTGATACTGCAGAACAGAGAAAAACAGAACAGACGAGTCTTAAATTCAAGGGAGTGCTGGTCCATAGAAGATAAGGAAAATGATTCTCTCCATTTTTCGTAACTTTTTTCTAGGGCTGCTTTTTAAATCTTAATGCTGACCAACAATATTTTATCTTACTGATTACCCAGACCAGTGCCACTGACACCAGGGGTAAAGTAAGTGATCATTTTTGGGGCCTATAGTTGGAGAACAACAGTATAATGAAGGGTTATTTAATATTTATGTTATTGAAAATAAGAGGGTTAAGATCCACAATCTTCCAGTGGGACCAGAACTCCTGACTATACCCTTTACCAGCTTCCACATATTCTCAACTAAATACATTTTTGAATATGCACAAGGCTTTTTTGCCTCTTTGACCCCAGATTATCAGTGATGATGTGAAGCCCTTTGCGGTGCAGTGGTTTGGTCCTGCTGATGTACCTGCTGATTTCACTGAGGTTGACTGTTGTGTGGATCAGCGGCCTCCAGATGTCTCTGTCCTGGCCGAGGTAGATGGTAGCCCCGCCTGATACTTCTTTCTGGAAGACACAATGTTCATAAGGTGCTCATTTAACACTAAATCATTATTTCAGCTCTTCATTCTGCGCTGCTTACATTCATTAAACCCTGCTTTTGTATTTTCATGTCAGATATCTTGATTGGTTACTGGTTAAAATCATATTAAACTGAGTGATGAACTTTATTCAATTATTGATTCGACTTAAAAAACGTAATTACCGTTTAACAAGGTAAGTGTGGCCACTCAAATTCTTAAGTGGTAATGAAGTGCAAAATCAATGTGGAGTAATTGACAAGAGAGCCATATGGCATCTAACTACAGTATATCAGTATACAATGGCCATCATGAAACCTAATGGAAGAAAAATAATTCAATGAGGTAGAAACAGCTGGTGGTATTTGTCCTCCCACAAACTGAGCAAAGTTTTAAGTCTAAACAAACTATTATTAGGACATACTATGATACCCCTCTTCAACTGGCATCTGAACTGCATACAGTATGAGATGATTCATGATCATATTATGCTTTTATACTGTATTGTATCTATCTTTCAAAAAACTATAAAACATAGAATCAATACAGGGGCTGTTTTACAAAAAGTTATTTACGCATCATTACAATCTTTTGAAAATTATGCAAGGAGAAAGATATTTCCAACTTTTAATCAACTGTGTGATTTTACATTAAGCAAAAAATAATAGTTTAAACATATCACAGGAGCCATTCATGCTTCTACGGATATTTAGGGACTTTATTAAAGCTACAAAATCCACGTAGATCAGTTACCATATTTATATAATTTGTTCCTTTATTTTTATAATATGGACGAACATGTTCTTTAGACTACCAGATAGAAATTTATAATTGATTTTAACACAAGAAGCACACATACCAGTGCACTATTCAGGAACATACCTTACCCCGTCCGTTCCCCTGTCCCTCAGCTCCCCAACCCAGCAGAGTGAGGCTAAACGTGAGCAGAAGTCCACCTGCCATTGCTTTCCAAAACACGGCCATCCTTCATGTGCATTCACCCACCCAGGACTCTCAGTGTGCAGTCTCCCGAGCCCTTGGGTGGTCTGCAGACTCAAAGCTATCCCAAGGTGTCGGTGGTGGGACGAGGAGCAGAAAGACTCTGTAGCAGTTTGTGAAGCGGTGTTGTGTGCTGGCACGTTGTCCTGGGGTCCAGAGGGCAAATATGCCATGGTCAGTGCGGGTCATCGATCCCCAGGTGGGAGTGCTTCTTTGCAAAAATGTAGGCGGACGAAAGACACAGAGTGGGCAGCAGGCAAACAGAGGACAGAGGAAAGAGAGTGAAAGATAGTAAAAAAAAAACCATCAGTGAGGGGCTGTAAGAACATTCCAAATTATTCCAAATTCAGCAAACAAAATGTTTAATTAAGTGTGCATTTCCATCAGTCTGTTGGTCTCCTGTCTCTGTGGGGATTCATGTAAAGTGGACGTGACTGCAGGCCGGGTGAGTGACCTTAGACAGACCACTGATGTGTGTTTACCCATTACACAGGAACCTTGATTCACCACCACTGGCTATGACTCAGTTTGTGTTGCAGAGGGCAGGGGAGAGGGACAGAGATGAGAGGGGGACTATGCTTCAAGTCACAGAAACTCTTTTTTTCTCTCCTGCTGGCTGCATTCCTGTGATACAGTCTCCTTCCAGGAAGGCTGTGATAACTGGGAAATACTGGGAAAAGTGCAACACACACACACGCAGAGAGAAAAGAACAATGAATAAACAACCTGTTGTTGAGTATTTGAAGTTAATCTAAAATGTCAAATCACACCAAAACATAAAAAAAATTTCTTCTCTCATATGTGCACTCACAGTCTGACGCATTGCTCTTAACTGGCATTGAGTGTTTGCACAGCAGACACCTTGATGTCACAGTAGGAGCAGCACAGGCGTAAACAACATTAACGATGGCTGCTTTCCACTTAGCTGGGTAAGTTTCAGTGTCTGGGGATTATTGTGCATGCTGGCCCATAGTCACACCTGAGCTTTTACCACCATGACAAGTCAAAATGTCTGCTGTGAAAAAGAACCATTGAGGTAAACTAATTCAGTGCTCTGCTATCCTGAAAAAAAAATTAAAAAGAATTTATTATTGGCAACTTCAAGTGACTTCAAATCACAACCATCCCCGGGGCCATGAATGCACCGTTTTTTTTCCCACTGTTGACATTTCATGATGAATGTTTTGAGAAATGTATTTTGAGAATATTTCTGAAATTCTTTCATTCATATTCAATTTTGTCAGAAGAAATGCGTATCTGACATATGTTTTTTTTTTGAAGTGCAAAGACGAGTGAGTCACCAAGCCGACAAGTTCTGTTTGAACCACTGAGTGTCACTAGTGGGAAAGCGCTCACTCGAGGATGGTAAGACATCAGCTCCCGACTCTGCCAAGAGGAAGCTGTAATCAGCCTCTGGTTTACATCAACAACAAACTTTCAGGACATAGTGTATTTTTTATAAATTCAGACAAAACGTGAATGTGCGCTGTGGTTAATATCACATAAAAGAAAACACCATGGAATGAATTACCAAAGATACTAAAAAACATTCACCAGTGGAAACAGAGAAGAGATTAAATGAACACTGAGTGATAGAAGTAAATTACATCAGTATCAAACAATGGACCATGTGCTTGAAAGAAGTGCAAAAGATGTTTACAGTTTGTTCTGCTTTTACCAATTCACCAAATGTTAAATCCACATTTCACTACAGAATTAACGGGGAGGATCAAACGATGTAAAACCAGGCATCTTCCAACTTTAAGCACATGGTTCATATTAAGAACTCTAGATCAACTTGTAAAGATTAACAGAGACATCATTTTAAAAAAAACATGAGACCAGACTAGAGCTGATTTCATTGGGTCATCAGGTTAATACTTTATTTTGTTTGATTGCAGCAAAGAGAAAGAAAGGGAGACGGAAACAAGGGGAGAGAGAGAACAAGAAGAATGTCGGAAAAAGGAGACTACAGACTTTGGGAGAGCTGTGGCTACAAGCCTTTGTATCAAATCTAAAGACAAAGTCATCAGGCAACATTAAAACATCTTTTAAAAATAACATTAACATTTTTTGTGGGCTCTATATGGCACAGTATTACCCTAGACATGTACACGATACCAAAACAGTTTAGCCACACCCCTACATCTATGAACAGCTTCATAGCAAACAAAGCCATGAACTCTATCTCCAAATGATACTGTAATTTCTCAAGAAAATGTTCATTTACTATTCAAATTTCTTATGCCATAACAAGGCACCTTAACAGTTGAAATCTGGCAGATCCACATCTTACTATAGATAATTATTTAAATATCAAAGCAGAGGCACATTCATTTAAACTAAAACATACAGTAAATAGTTGTATATTACCACCAGATTCCAGTCCAGTCACTACAATACGTTGATTTGCATGCTTTTGGTCTGTATGATAACCGTGATGGCAAACTATGGCATAAGAAATGGTCCAAAAACACAAACATGTCCACTATAGGAATGGCTTGAGATAGTGTATTGGAGACAGCAAGGCTTTTTTACATTGAAACTAACCCACAGAAAAGTGTCAAAGAACAAAAAAATAACAGGTGGCCCATACACTGCCAAGGGATATGCTGCTTAGGCAGATTTACAGTATTTTGGTTTTCTTATTCAAGCAGTCACTCACTCTCGTACACAAAAACACGTTCGCCTACACGCAAAAGGCTTGTAACCACACCCAAGGGGATGCTTGTGCGCCCCTGCAGTTGGTCACGCTGTGTTTTAACACTCCTGCCTGGACCAAAAGGCGCCCCAGTACCATCACACACACACACACACACGTACACACACACGCACACACACACACGAAACACACTGAAACATATGTACTTCATTCAGAGGAGGTGCAGTGTGCGAGTGTATACTTGAGGGAGAGGGAGAATTAAACAGCTCCTATAATAGTGACTGTGAAAAGTGGCAGCTAGTTTTGTGGAATTTATTCCAAACTGCGGTCTATAATGAATAAAAAAAAAAAAAAAATATTAATAGAGATATGGAAGATGAAGAGGCCAGAAAATCTAAAAGGAAACAGAAACAAAAGCTGTGCGCACAATGCCAGATTTGCTGAGGATATAAACGGTTAGGAAGCAAGTGTTGCTCATGCTTTGTGGATACAGAACCCAAGTTTACTGACATGTTCCTAGGACTACTGTATATATGCATACCAGACGTTATACGGTTCTTTAACAGGTTATTTGTGTCAAAACAGAAAACAAAAAGGAACTGAAAACAACTCTACCATTAATGCAGCTGTACTTCATTAACCTCATGACTAAATTTACATTCATATTTTTAAGTTTGCTCCCCCTTTTCACTGAAGCCATTTCCATCTGGTAAGAGGGCTAAACAACATAAACAACAACATAGTTTAACAAAACAAACATATAGAGATAACATGACACGTAACAAAAAGGCCCCAGGAAGGCACCTGGGGAGTTTCGGCCACCACTCAGCCTTTTCCTACCTCTTAGTAAATGACACATGGCAGGAGGGGAAATAGTTCAGGCTATTTCCAAACTCCCCTCAGTTGGGGAGCAGGACAATGTTTCTTGTCCTCAAAGTCATTTCTGTGGGGCCTTCTGACTCAGAGTCCAACAGCTTTGTGCCCATATATTTCTTTTCCTATCCAGAAATAACTCAATACCCTGAATCCATTTTTCTTTTTCCTTCCTTGCTGTTGCTTTCTTCTTCCTGGCTTAGGAAATGGAGCCTTTTCCTCTTCAAATCAAAGAGGAAAAAGCTAGGGAAGATGAAGGCTGACTGGTTTTTTATTCTTCTCCTTTTTTATGTGAAGGAAATGAGATGAAAAACGGAAGTGCAATGCTCTACCAGCCTTTAATTCTTACCCAGTGGCCAGCTACATATCCAAAGCAGCTACAAGTGTCCCCTTAAAGTGACCACTACTTTTTCTATTTTGTGCACATAAGGTATAAACTATGGTGAATGCTATACAGATCCTACAGTGTCATCTGACCACAAAGTCGCGAGGTTAGTTGAGACATTAGAAGCTCAGATGATCTGTCATTGTCATAGACTTGCGTCCTGCCATAGCATTGACTTCTTAATGATTTGGATATGAGGAATCA
The DNA here is from genome assembly GCA_031216445.1 of Lateolabrax maculatus. Classification (NCBI taxonomy): domain Eukaryota; kingdom Metazoa; phylum Chordata; class Actinopteri; order Acropomatiformes; family Lateolabracidae; genus Lateolabrax; species Lateolabrax maculatus. The sequence goes on from CM062207.1 coordinate 8,625,790, forward strand.
CTTCTAAATGCACTTCTACACATTGACCTACAGTAGCTATTCCGACAAGAGTAGGAATGCTGTGTGCGTCTCACACGGAATGATCTAGCCATTCACACACATACTCCATCGCTCACAAACACACACACTTTCACACATATGCAGCGATACCTGCTTAAGCCCACCTCTGCATGCACAAACCCCTACATACATGTGCATGTACATGCTCATATATAACTTTCATGGACAGTTTAACAACAGGATACACCTGCAGTCTCATTTGCTCATACAAACATACGCAAAGTTTGAGTTGCTTAATGCTCCACCTCCAACTGTGTTGAGTAAGGACTCTTCTGTCTCATCCCTTATCCTTGCCCACACAAGCCTTCCCTGAAGAGCGTTTATCCTCGTTATGCGGTGACTATAAAGGGAAGCAGACTGAACTAATTTTTCACACAACACACACCCTGTTAGCAGTTCTTATTCTTATAGATAATATAATGAGTCAGAGAGGAAGATTAATCAAGGTCTAGAACTATGACACACTACAGCAAGACAGGAGAGACGTGGAGAAAGGTGAGCAAGAGTAAAGAGAGGGGGGGGGTAATGATACGTCACTGTAATATCGGCCTCTCTCCCCGTTTCTTTGCTCCTTCTCCTCCCTTCAACCTACTCCTGGTTTAATGCCTAGCTCTGATCTCTACTGAATAAATGAGAGGCAGGGGTACTGTGCGAGTGTACTCATTGACCCAGTGAGCACGCACCCCTCCCGCTCCCATCCTAAACAGGCCAGGCCGTCCCCATTGAAATATATTCCTTATAGTGCTTCTGTGTCCTACGGTTTGCTGCTGCTGCTGTCTCGTTGCTTCTTGCTGCCGCCACTGCTGCTGCTGTAGAGGCTGGGATTTGCCACGAGAGGGTGAGGGGCTGCGCCCATGTAGGGCCCAGCAGTGGCTGCGTAGTTGAAGATGGCGGGGAGGAAAGGCAGAGGCTCCACTTTGTCCCCTCCAGGTGCCATCATATTCAGAGCCACAGGAAGAGCCGCCAGGTTATAAGGGTAGGCCAGCAGCTGGGGCCCATAGAGCAGCTGGTAAGGGTCCGGATAAAACGGCAGCTTAGCCAGATCCCCGCCATTAGGGACCATCATTTTTCCCAGCGGGCCAAAGGGAAGTGCTCCAGCAGGATAGGAGGACATGAGCAGGTTTTCCTCCTGCTTCTTACCAGAGCGGTAGCTGTCCGGCACAATAAGGGGTAGGGGATAATTCTGGGCATGGTAGCCCACTGGGGTGATGTCCCCCTGCTGGGAATCTCTGGAAGAAACAGTGTCCTGGTGCTCCGGCTCAGGTAGCTGGGGGGCTCGGGGGAGAAGCAGAGCGTGGGCAGAGGGGCGGTCACCGGCGCCAGCTGCTCCGGTGGGCAGCGTGAGCCTGTCGAGTCCTTGTGAACTGGAGTGAACATGGCGGTTGGCTTGAGCTAAGAGTCCAATAGCTGAGGGGGACCGGCAGGGGGACTTGGGAGTGTGCCTGTGTGAGGAGGGTCCATTCATAGTGGTTTGAGTGGGGATATGCTGGGGGGACGGCACGGGGCTCAAGGGCTCCTCTTTAGGGACCAACAGAGAAATCTGTTCCTCCGGGGCGTGTGCAACTCTACTCATTTGCTGGGCCCTCTCTATCTCTTTTTCTCTCTCTTTCACCATTTCTTTGTCCCTCTCCCTTTCTCTCTGTCTCTCAAACTCCCTCTCTTTCTCTCTTAGCCTCTCTATCTCCCGCTCTCTCGCTAGAATAGAGGACATGGTCAGGTCTTGGGCTTCGTTGGGAGAGGGACTCCTGGACAGGCACTGAACTCTGAGATCTTGGACCAAAGGTGGCTCCTTATAACCTGCATGTAGAAATATACCACACCCACCCTGCCTCTCTCTGTCCATAATGACCCCATCCCGTTTCATAAATCCCCCCTCAGAGCTGAGAGCTGTTGTCATGGAAACAGGAGGAGCAGCAGTGGTTATTCTGGTCTGTGACGTCATGGGCACATTTGGAGAGGTGTTGGTGGATGCCACGATGTGCACAGGGCTGGGTATTCTGTGGATCTGGCTGTCAAGGTTCTTTTTGCTGGGGGTGCGGTAGTCAAGACACTCAGGTCCATTCATGACTAGCACACTCTGGAGAGTAGAGGGTGTGGCGGGCATTAATTTGTGTTTAGTGGGTGTAAGGTTAACTGGGCTTTCTAATGGAGGGTCTGCAATTTGTGGGCTGGGCTCTCTCTCTGGAGCTGGATGTGTGACCTCTGTCAGTTCAGGTTTGTCACGGGATTCTGGTGACAGGTGATGTTCATCTGTCCGTTCACTGAGATGGTCTTCATGCGGTTGTGATGCCAAACAGTCACCACTGCTGGACGGGTCTGGTGTTGAAAAGCTGATAACTGAAACAGAGAGAGCACTGGGAACCTGTCCTTTTTCAGTCTCTAGGTCTCTGCTAACAGTGTTAACAACTGTCTCTGTTTTTTTTGGCTCTGAGTCTTTATCTTCCTTTTCTCTCTCTGGGGAACTGCTTAACTCGTGGCGTCGGACATGGCGAGTTAGTGCTGAAGATGTCTTGCACACCTTATGACACTGTGGACAGGTGTGTCGTGATAATGCTCTTCTGCTTAGGCGACTTGGACTGGAATTACTCCCGACTAAACCTACTTGCCCCCCTTTTTCTTCATCAATCTTTGCGATCTCTGGCACAGATTTAACCCCAACCGCTTCGACCGGTTCGCCAAGTGCCACTTTAGGGGGTACAGAGGATGCCTCAGTAGGCTTGGGATGCTGGGCTCTCTGGTGGTCTTCCAATTTATCCCTTGAGGGGAAAGTGGCTCGGCAGAAGAGGCATACAAACTCCAGCAGATGGCTCAACTCGTGTTTGTCTCGCTTCCTAGGGCTTGAGAACCAGCAGCCACACGTACCACACTCTGCTGCATTCCCATTAGTCCAAGGCCGCCTCTTTATTCCTGTAGGAGCCACTGAGGTAGACGCAGGAGGCTTTGGAGAGTGCAGAGGAGGCGTGGAAACCTCACGAGGGGCCTCCTTAACTTGTTCTTCTGCGTCTTTGTTTTTCTCCTTTAAAGGGGCAGAGTGATAATCTTTCCTTTTCCCCTCTCCTTTGTCTCTGTTAACTTTTGACAGTTTTTCAGCTTCCACAATCTTCCCCTCCTCTTCCTCGTCTTGAGATTTATCTGTTTCTTTAACCACATGGTTCTTGAGCTTGTCTGCTCTCCTCTTCAGGCGGATGGAGCGCTTGAACTTCAGTTTCCTCTGCCAGCTCTTGACCCTCTGTAGGTGTGCTTGGGCCTTTCTCTTAGGCTTGTAGGAGTAGTAAGGCCGCCATAAATTATCCTCCGTGTCATGGTCACTGTCCTGCTCACGCACCTCCTGACGGAAGTAGTACTCCCTCACTTCATCGGGGGATTTGGAGCTCTTTTTCCTGACCTCCTCCTCATCACAATCTCCTCCGTCCTTATCGCCCTCTGCTTCCGGGCTGGCTCTGCGGTGGAGGCGGTGTTTATGGTGATGATGGTGGGAGTGAGAGTGGCGTGGTTCCTTGGCCTCCCGCACAGATGATGTTTCACTCCGTTTGTTTTTTGGGGGAGAAAGGCTCTTGTCTCTCCTAAGGTCTGTCTCAGAAATGCTGCGCTTGACTATGGCTTCCTCACCGATACGTACAGTAATCTGGCACAGTGGCCCTGCCTCTTTGACCTGTGACCCTACAGACGCTGACAGCTGCTTTGAGTTAGAGATGTCACTCTTGCTGTGGGACTTGCGTGACTTGTGAAATAATCGGCCTGTCTCTGCATCCTGTCTACCTTTTGAGCGCTCCTCTGGGGTATCAGAACTGTCCCTTGACCTCTTTCTATGGTTATCCGAACTATCCCTTTGCTTTTTGATTGGCCTGGGGCTGCCCTTGTGTGAAGTCTGACTGCTGCTGGTTTCAGGGGATGGGCTGTTCATTGGGCTTTTTTCACTTCCGGAGGTGACCTGGTTGCTATGCACGATGACAGAGGATGACACTGCTGTACCATGAACTATGACAGAGGGTTTTGTATGGCCATATGTTATCACAGAAGGCATGCTTGTTTCTGTGCCTCTACCAGTCTTGGGAGTTTTGGTTTTGCTGCTACTAGACATTTTGAAGCTGCCACTGCCTCTGCCCTGCTCTAACTCTAGGGCCTCACTGTCATGTTTTCTAACTTGAGACATGTCCGTTTGGGGGAGGGGTGTTAGTGCGGAGAGGTCCCCGTGCTCAGCAGCTACAGAAACAGGGAAGCCATCAGGGAAGGCATCTGGGTCAGGCTTTACACTCTGAGGGTGGGCCCCACTGATGAGGCTTTGTAGGTCCCCAGGCCCCAGAGAACAGCCCAGGCCAGGCAGGGAGAGGGAAGGTGTTTCAGATGGTGGCAGTAGCAGGCCATTATGCAAACTGTCACTGTAGGTCTTGTAGGGTCTCTTCTGGGAGCGCATGGGGAGAAGGCGGTACAGCTTGAGGGCATTAGCCTTCTGCTTATAACCCCCATTAGCTGTCTTTTCACTGGAGATGAGGCTGGGGTTAATCCCATGAATGGTCTTCTGGTGTGTTTTGAGATTATAGTAGGTGGCAAAGGCATCCCAGCAGAAGATGCACTGGTAGCGCCGCTCTCCTGTGTGCCACACCTCGTGCTTTGTGCGGTACTCAGCCAGGGCAAAGACCTTGTCGCAGTAATGGCATGGATATCTGCGCCGCCACGAGTGTACATTAGAGTGACGCTTCAGGCTGGACAGGGTCATGTAGGAACGCTCACACACCGAGCAGAAGTAAATGACATTGCCATCTACCACCTTCACAAAATGGTGCTCATCACCCTCTAGTAGCTCTGTGGCTGCTGCATCATCATCACCTTGGATACGTGCCAGGAGGCTCCGCGCTTTCTTCCCTGGCCGTGCCTTACTGATGTCTGTTTCTCCCACAATCACTCCCCCCTCCACTCTCACCTCACCCTCCTCCAGCGGCTCCTCCTTTGGCTGCACAGTGAGAGAAGGAGGGCCCAGGCTGCTGGAGGGTAGGCCTGGCACCCTGCAGGAGCCCTCGTGGGATTGCAGTCTCTTACTGTGGATGAAGACTTTGCCACAATAACGGCAACTGAGGGCGCGGCTGCCACGATGCAGCCGCATGTGGACTGTTAGGGAGGAGGCTGAGCTGAAAAGCCGATGGCACACCCCGCAAATCAGCTCGGGCTTCAGGCTGTCAGTAGGGGAATAAGAGGACGAGTGAGGGGGCGCCGTAAGACCCTCAGACGGGGGAGGCGGAGGTGGTGGTAAGGGGGGAGGGAGGTGGAGGGTGGGTGGGTGAAGACTTGGTCCATGAGGGCTTCCCAATTTCCCAGCTGGCCTTCCTGTTATTTTCTCTCTCCTCTCTGCATCCCCACCTCTCTGATAGGCCGACGTGCCCAGACTGAAGAGGATCTGGGCCGTTTGAGAGGGTGAGGCTGTACCGTTGGCCCCCCTGTGCCTCTCCTCCCATCCATCGCCACCATAACAGCCTCCTAAAGACCCGCTGGTGGATCTCGGGGGCGACCTGTGAAACTGAGTCTCTGGATTGAGTTTGGAGCACTTTAGTGGAGGCGGGGATTTTATATCCTTCCTGATAAGTGCATGAACAGTCATAGGAGATGAGGAGGAGGATGGTGAAGAGGACGGAGAGCTGTCGTGCCTCGGGGGCTTAAAAGGTCTGTGCTTTACGTCCGTGGTAGCATCCAGTTTCCACAGCGACCCCTCGTCTGAGCTCTTGGAGGATGGCCGCCGTCGGTGGGGGGAAGGAGAGGACGAAGAGGAGCTACGACAGTGGTTTGGAGATGTCAGGGAGGCTGGGAGGGGGGCGGCACTAAGTGGGAAGCTTAGGGTTATTTTTGCATTTTTAGGACCATCAGCCATGTCCTCCAGCCTGTCCTCCATCATGGCCTCTCCCCGGCCTCCATGTCTTTTACCCTTCATCTCCAACTGCTCAGCTTCCCCTTCCCCCTCCTCTTCTTCAGGCTGAGAGGCCACTCCAAGACAGTGGAATGGTTTGTGTAGCCCTTCGATCTCGCTTGAGTTGCGGAAATTGACAGGCGAGGGTAACGGCGACGAGGCCCAAACCGGGTGAAGGGTGTCTACAGCCACTACTGACAGTGGCGGGGAAGACAAAGGTGACAACCGCTGACTCTGGTGGCACGTGGTGTCCTTAGTTGCCCTACGTATGCGGTTGCAGAAGGGAGTAAGCCCAGTAGCCAGGTGTTGCTCACTCAGACGTGACTGAACAAGGCCCGCATGGAGGGGGTCCCACACCTTCTCACCGGACACCATGACCACCCCCCGAAATCTGAAAGAGAAGTCAGAAAGAAAATGATTAGGAAGATAACAATAATAATGAGACAAATGTACAACACCTAAATTTACATCGACAAAAAGCAAAGAATTAACATTACACCCAAAGCTTTTGCAGTAGCAGTCATGACGCTCGTGGAACACTTTTGAGAAACGGAAAAGAAAACTAAATGCCCCAGCAATGCTGAACTCCAACAGCTCAGCCAGGAATGGTGAGTGAAAGGAGGGAGAGGGTAGGGGGAAGGAATGAATCTGCGGCAGTGCTGGTTTAGATTTCAGCGTGCCACAACCAAGCCTTCAGAAAGGCATTCCAGAGATCCATCTCTCTCGGCTGTGACACAACATTCCCTATGCCTAATTGGAAGGCATTCAGATTTAATCAAGATTCCCTCAGTATAGAGTGTTGACTTAGATCCACGGCAGCAACGCACGAAAAAAAAATAGTCCCACTCTCTTGCTATTTGAGCAAGAGCCTTGTTAGCCATTCCTGGCAGTGGCTAGTATTTGCCGGGCATGACTCTAACCATTTATTTGTGAAGGCAAAGGCGGGGGGGAAGGAAAGAGGGGAAGAGGAGAAGGGAGGGAGATTGCATGCATGTGCACAGAGAAAGGGGTGTTTTTCCGCCCTCTGCATCCGGTACAATCTCAGCTAAGCTGTAGGAGATGAGCGACAGGCTATTCTCATTTCCATTCTAATTTGACTGCCATGGTGGCGGATGCAGTCCATCTGCAATTTCGCCATCCATAAGATAGCTGCAGATTCACAATTTGCTGTTATTACTTATTTAAAATGGGTCCATGTGTTTAGGTTTGCAGATTGGGGAGAAAAATGGGGACAGTATAAGGCCATAATGATGCGATGAGAAGAAAAATCCTCAGTCATGCTTTTCGTCCTGCGTTTTCAAGCAGCAAAGCAGCCAGGAAGGCAGGCCGCTGTAAAATTCCACAGGCAGCCCTGAACAGGCAGAAACTAGGTCAGCACTGTTATTGCAGAGGGAAGAGGAGGGAGAGAGAGAGAGAGAGAGAGAGAAAGAGAGAGAGAGAGAGGGAGAGAGAGAGAGGGTGAGGATGAGGAAGAGTGAAATGGTGATAGAAAAAGCGAGAGAGAAAGAGAGTGAGGGTTAGTGAGAGAGCAAGAGACAGAGAGCAGGAGGGAGGAGGGGGGGGGGGGTTGAAACAGGAACAGTCAGACACAGTGCACAGTCAGACAGACAGGAGCCCAGGCAAACAACACACACAAAACAACCAGCACACAGACAAACACATAATCACACACACATACACCCGCACAAGCAAACACGCGTGTGTACACAACACTCATGCATGTCCCCAGGCAAGACAGATAGGCATAAATAAAGTAGTTTGACATGGATGGGCCCACTGGTAAATGACATTCAAAAAGGTGAATCTGAGTGCAACACGGCACTGAGACTGAGCGTACAGGTGGAATAAAGTATAGTCAACAAAAGGAAAGCAGAAGTGTCTACTAATGACGTACTTAGTGAAAGCAACGGCATACGCTTTTTGGTTGTACAGGGACAACAAATCAGTGTGCACAATCCTGTCTCGCCAGGCTTTCTATATTCCGTTGCTCTGTATTGAAACAGGCCGTCATTGTCACTCACAATTTGCTGAGCGATAGATGTTGTGCAGGAAATCCCTTATGGCAAGCGGCTGCCTGCTACAAGTGGGCGGACACCCTGAGAGACAGTGTTAAGGCTAAAAATTTCACCATCTCATCTGATGCTTGCGCCGCGGACAGGAAAATGCGTATGACGCCCCCTCGTTCTTTTTCTTTATCTCCCTGTGACGCACACAGCCGCTGCACAAGCAGAGCCTACACGACACGCTGTCTGACTGTGACAGGCAGCTTTTAACAGGCTTTGAATGTACTGGATTTACTCGTACATATATAAATGTGCGCATCAACGCTTAGAAACACGCAGAAAAACACTTTTACCTCTTTCTTATTTGTGCAGTGAGTGGATACACACATTAACACAGATTAATCCTTCTGTACAACTCACAGGCACACAAGAAAATGTGACCATGAACGTGGCAAGGACCCTAAAGCAAAATCTAAATAAACAGCAACCCTGTTCCCACACCTCTCTGCAACAGGATGTTCTGCGCAAACAAACATGTTGGTCAGCCTATGAAGTGTTCATCTATTTACGCTTGTGGCACTACAAAACCGCATAGCACGAACAGGTTCTCAGCTGGTGCAGGACAAATTACTAACCAGACTCACGTAAACATAAAACACATTATACCAAACGCATTGGCTTTCCTATAACGACAGACGCTCTTCACTGACAGGCAGAGGGAACAGAGGCATACTTTTAGCCAGGCACTGATTCAATTTGTATATATATATTTTCTATATCAAATGACGAATGTGAGGCAAAAGTAAACACTGTTGGCTTTTGATTCTGGGATTTCGCTCTTTCATTCTTTAGTGTTAAATAATTAGAAATAGCACAGACTTGCAGATTAGTCTCCCTCTCTGAGTGCAGTTTAACTTTTTGAAACACTATGAAATTAAAAGTGCGGTTTGGCTCAATAATCCTAACAGTGTTTGCCGTTTGCTTTTTGTGACCAATTCAAAACAGCAGAAGTTTTACAATTTAACTCTGAGATACTTTGCCACCAGCATCTGTAAAAAATATGGATTACTTTATGACCTTGGAAACCATTAATTAGTAATATACTGACCTTAAATGGAAAACCAGGCACTAGGAACATCCCTGCTAATGTGGCCTTGCATAACATAAGACAGGATGGCAAAGGAGTTTGGCTGGGACGCCAGCTCAAGGCCTTGAACCAGCCGTTGAGCAATCTGTTTTTTCCACAGTAAAACTGGTACTTGCTGACAGACAAATAACCGGATTCAATGTTTGTTTTTGTTTTCTGATTTTGTTTCTTCCATCACAAAGGAAATTCCTCAAAAATCTAGCCACAAGTATTGTGATATTATGCAGTTCAAAGAGAAAGTGAATGCAAACTAAAACTTAATTTGGTTCTACAATAAACTATTTAAGCTATTTGGTCCAATACGTTTTATAATTGAGGATTAGGAAGTCTGATCATAGCAAATTACATTTTTAATACTGTTTTAGTGCCACTTAATTTACTTTCACATTTTAATATGAATGTAAACAACGAACACTGTACCGAGGCCTCATTACAATTTATTTAATAGAGTACAGCTTAAGTCATCTCTGCTTTCCCAGTACTCTCAACATTAAAGGACAATTTTGGTTTATTACAACTTGGACCTTATTTTCACAGTTTTGGCCAACATTGTAATCACCAAAATAGTTGCTGAGATCTGGGAACACAGCAACGTTGCTAAAGCTTAATCCAATGGGGCAAAGAAAACGGGCAGTAAATAAATCAATAGTTTAGAGATTATTTAAGTCACTGCATTTTGAGATGAAATTGACAGAGAGCAGACCCACAATGTTGATGATAATCCCTCCTTGCACAGGACACGTGTAGGCACAAAGCTAGAGTAACCTGACGGAGTATACTGCTGCCATAAGTGCTGCAGGTCAAAGCTGGACCAGGAAGTTGGTCTGTGATTTGCGTATATATATTTTTACTTCACACATTTTTTTAGCACTCAGCAATTGGGTTGCTGGGTGCAATATTATAATTACTGATAGGAAAGATGGCCAAAACTATAAAAATAACAACCACGCTCAAATAAACCAGAATTATCCTTTAACTACGTGTTTAGCAGTGTTGTGCCGTCACTGTGTGTGTGCGAGTGTGTGTGTATGTGTCTGTGGGTGTGTGTACGTGTGTGTTTGTGTGTGTGTGTGTGTGGGCGTGCATGTGTATATGTGTGTGTTTGTGTGTGTGTGTGTGTGTGTGTGCGCGCGTGCGGGGTTAAGGGGAGTGGCTGCGGGGCAGAATGTGGGGGGCCTCAGTGTTCCAGCCGGTGAGCCAGCGGCGAGGAGCATGTGGGAAGAGGAAGGTGTCGGTTGGGCTTTCTCCCCAGTGAGGGGCAGCCAGAGGGGCCCAACTATCGGAGCAGCAGTTGGTCTGTGAAGAGAAGGGAGTATGTGTGTGTGCACGAGGGTGTGTGTGTGTGTGTGTGTGGGTGGTAGGGTGTGGGGGGGGGGGCATCGTTAGCAAGAACAGCTACTGAACTCTCCACAACCCCCCGGCCAAGAGAGCGTGGTGGAGCCAGCCAGATGGGATAGCGGGAGGGAGGGAAGGAGGGAGGAGGTAAGGGGAAGGGAAGTTGGTATGGGTCGGGGAGTGGTTGAGCAGAGGTGGTGGTGGTGGTTGTGGTGGTGTGAGCAGGGGAGGTAGGGGGGAACTTCAAACATATCTCCCCTATGTTCCCATTTCATGGTTTCCTTGTCTTTCAGACCCCGCCCCCCCCCCCCCCCCCCCCCCCCCCGGCATGACTGACTGCATGCCCCCTCGTCTCCCCCTCCCCACGTGTAAACTGTCGTATCGTGGTGTTTTCGCATGCCGCTCCACGCACCAGCGAACCAGCCCATGTCCAGAAACGCCATGGCCTCCACGCTCTGTTAGCTCTCAGCCCAGCACGTAATTCCCATAATTCTGCTTGCTGCAACAGAATCATGGGAGGCATTAGGAAACAGTAAGGCCAAAAAATACCCCTGGAGAGCAGTAACACTACACCAGTGACCTTTTTGAGGTAATCTTCCCAAAATCATTTTCAATTTCACATGTAGTCCTTGTTGAAAGGGGTTTGAAAGCCCCATTGGAGTTCTCAGTCTCAAACAACCAAGAAACATTTAACTATTACCAAAATGAGTCAGAGCGGCGTGTTTACAACAGCCACCATGCAAGTAGATGGCAGGTTAGAGAAGATGAAGCTCTGCACCAGTTTCCTGAACGTGTCCACATCCTTTATGTTTGTGGCATTCAAAAAAACAAACTGCATAATCAAACGAAGCCCAACAACTTGGTCTTGCAATCCGCAAGACTTGCAAGCTGGCGCTTTTATGCCCTGGGCAGAAAAAAGGCCCAAAGACAAATACAGCAGACATGATTTATCTAACGTGTGTCCCAAACACAAATGACAAAAATAAAAAGGCTGCCACAGCTATGACAGCATTTGTGTGACACCACAGAGCAGCGAGACACTACACTTCCTTATTGTCTGACCTATGACCCCTAACCCTGTGGCAGTGTGCATCGTATATTCCATACATTGAGCGCAGAGGCCTGGCTTGGCATCCATGAAAACCAGGAATGTGGAGCAGTTGGCAGATGCTCTGTTGTTTTGGAAAAAAAAAAAACGTGAGGGTTTGGGCAGCAACAACGGAGGTTGGTGACATCAATATGCCCTCTGCTGCTCTGCGAGGGAGAACCTCCAGCAAAACAACAGGCTGGTAAAATGGAGGACAAACTGGGCGGCCCGTAAGCGAAATAAGAGACAGAACCAGTCGGTGGAACTAGAGATGTTTACCGCAGCCTACATGCAAGTTTTTCCCCCCAAACACTTCCTCTGATGTTGTAGTGAGTTGATGGGCAGCGTTGGGAGACTGGCCCACCATGTTAAGACCCCAACAACAAAGCTCATATCTGTTCTGACGTGTGCTGGCCGCCTACATCTAACCCCCCCCCCCATGTCGGCGGTGAATCACAAGAGACGCAAGAGGCTTCGATAAATTAAAAGTTTCATCACAATCTCAAAACGAGTCATCGCTCTTGAAAAAGAACTGCGTGGTGCGCCAGCAACAGAGGGGAGGATGAGGGAGACAAGGCCTGTTACTGGCGCACACACACACACACACACACACACACAGACAGACCCAGCACAGGCACGCACGCACACACACACACACACACACGCACACACACGCACACATAAATACGCTTCCACAAACACACACTGCATTCATACGCACACCCACCAACACTCACGCCCCAACACACGCACAGTAAAATAGAAACCTTTTCCTCCTCTTCACGCGCGGAGCAACAACCGCCACAGCAGCAGAGTGAAGCAGAAAAACAAGCAGGAAAACAACAGAATTTAGCCTCTCTTCCTCTTATTCTCTCTGGCTGTCTCTCAGGAAGGCAAGCATACAAGAGAACGTACCTCGGAAAACCTCCTGCTGCATCTCTGCTGCGATGTGTTCTCTCCCCTCACACTCCCTCTCTCCCTCTCCCTCTCTCTCTCCCCCTTGGTCTGTGTATGCGCACGTCTAAGTGTGTGTGAGAGAGAGGGAGAGGGAGAGAGAGAGAGAGAGAGAGAGAGAGAGAGAGAGCGAGCGAGAGCGCAGGGAGAGGCGGTGCGCACACACACACACACACATACACACACACACACATACAGGCAGCAGTGTGTGAAGACAGAGGGCAGGAGCGATTCTCACACTCGAACTTGCTTGCTCTCTCTCACTCACTCCCCCTTTCTCTCTCTCCTCTCTCACTCCAGTTTTTGCCTCTGACACACGATTCTTACTGTTTTTGCTCTTTTTTTCCTGCAAGTGAACCCCCCCCACCACCACCACCACCACCACCACCCCCCTCCAGCCACCCCCCACACCCCCCCCCACCCCCGAATCCAATCTTCTTTTTATTTGGAAGTGTTGTTCCCTCTCTCTCTCTCTACACACACACACACACACACACACACACACAAACACACATGCACACACACGCACACACACACTACTTTATATACACAAAGCCCAGCGATAGGGAGAGGGAGGGAGAGGCAGAGGGAGACAGAGTGGGAGAGCAAGCAAGCAAGAGGACGCCATTTAAGCAGTTTGTTACGAGCACTGCAAGTCCCCAAAATGGCTGAAAACAAACAGGAACCACGCCAACTCAAAAAACCTGGGCACAAGGACGGTCGGACAGACACACAGACAGGGGAGTGAGAGGAGAGTGAGCGAGAGAGACGGCGAGAAAGTGAGACGGAGAGAGGACAAACTGGCGGTAGCCAAATGGCGGATGGGAGCACTTTGTGTGAAGTTGAGGGAGAAATGGAGGCATTAAAGGGGTACTCCAGCGATTTAGCACTGCACTTCGATAAAGTTTAGGGACTTATGAGGGACGGATTAAAAAAAGAATGGTCAAAATCGACGCAGCAGAGGCCGAGATATCCTGGCGTAAAAGTCCCTAGTATGGGTCAAGCTCCAAATACGCTGGATCCTTAATTTCCCATGATGCAACTTAATAGCATCTTTCATTAGACTCTCCCTGCAAGGCAGATGCCCACGTCTTTCATATGCCACTTCCTCAATTTCTCACCCTGAAGGGCGTTCAGATCCAAAATAGCACTATGGGATAACAACGGCAGGCTGAATACGACCCAGGAAAGCCGGTCTGAGTAATGAATCCATGAGTTTGAAGACCAAAACACATCGCGGTGCTTTATGGTACTATAACAAAGAATTTTACAACTTTGGAAAGTTGTCATGGCGACAATAATTCTTTCCCCCATCTTGACAATTGCAAAGTAAACAGTTATTTCCCATATTTGATTGCCCAACACAGTTCATTGCCAGATGACATTGCCTTTGGAGGCAGGAAAAGTTGAGCCAGGGGCCCATTTCACAAAAGCGATTTGCGAACACTGCTTACACACATACCGCAAATAACTGTCGCTTGCGAACTCAAGATACGCTTGCGAGTCCTACAGGGCTACGGCTACTGTATGGCGTTTGAAATGTGTCAAAATCAACAGGGGAGGAAATCATCACAGCAATCGCGGCTTGCATGTTGCATATTTGGTGAAACAGGGCAGAGGATCAAGTTTTTTGCCGGAGTCCTCCGCCACTGTGCCAACACGATGGTCCCAAAATGGCGGCCAGAGCACAATCTTATTTTCTCAGACTTTAGAAAGCTCCCTCCAGACATTATACCACTGTTTTCACAGGCTGTGTAGTACTCCCCATGACGGGTAAACTGATCTTCATGTGAAATACCAGTGGAGTGCCTCTTTAAAAGAGAAAAGGGATAAAGGTGGACAGACAGGCACAGAAACTGGGGCAGGGACACTCTTCGATTGTCCATGCCCTCAGCTAAAAGGGTTCAAGTGCTATCAGCGACGATGCCGCTCATGTCAATTAACTGCTTTTAGGTCAGCGTGTGTGTCTGTGTGTGACACATGAGGAGAAAACTAAAACTGCCGGTGACAAGCTCGTGTTTTGCTGCTGAACCGAAGCGCCGCCGTCCTCTCGCCAAAACAGTGGCGCCACTGCACCACCGCGAAAGGCCTGCAGCTGGATATCCCCTCTGATTCATCAATAGCCATGCAAAGTGCCTCACAACAACAACTCGTTCTGGTAGCACTCGGCCTTCCACGTCATGGTCAGTGGAAATTCCACATATCTCAGTTCCCCCCTCGGCCGGTCATGAGCCACTCGTGGCCTTTGATCAGGATTCTATCAGCTGAAAAATGAGAGGAGGGGTGGAAGAATGTTCCAGTACTGTTAGGCTACAACACCATCATACGTCCCACTGTCCTTTTGAGTAGAGCTGCCCCCCCCCCGCCCCGACTCCACCCCCAGTACCCACCAACTGAACCTTGACGCCAACTACCCGCCCTCCTCCTACTCTTCCCCTGCCCTTTCCCTCTCTCCCTCTCTTTCATCACTCTCCCTCACCCTCATTGTACGCTGCCACACTTGTCTCCATGGGAACCGCTCTGGGATTGGGTGTTGTTCCTGTGACCTCTCTGGCTCTTGGAGTTGGACGAACCCCCCCCCCTCCACACATACACACGCACACACGCACACGCACACACGCACACCCCCCTCCAGTCCGCCCTCATGCACTCCTGCACGTTTTCAAAGCATGCTGGGTGTGTGTGGACGGGACACATGACAGCAGCTGTGAGTGGCTTCAGGACAGGACAGTAAAAAATGAAAACTTAAAGTAACATTACGTCTGGAGCAAAAGAAAGAGAGGCTGTGTGTGTGGAGCAGATTGCCCGTTGGCAAAGACAATAGTGTGCGCGCATGTGTGTGTGTGTGTGTGTGTGTGTGTGTGTGTGTGTGTGTGTTTCAGGAGCGTGGCCGCTCGGTCCACACATGTGTGCTGACATTGTCCCGTGGCTGCAGCCAGCCACAAACTCTGTATTCAGAGGCACCCCCGTTGTCCAGCCGTCCCTTTTCATGGATGTTTGGCCAAACGTGATCATAGCTTTTCATGCTGTGCTACCAAGCGACACACACAACTGAATACACAAAGATGGAAGAACTAAGGAAGCCATCTTGGTGGAAAATTTAAACCATTAGCTCACCAAGACTTTCAATATTTCACCGTTATGCAAAGAAAGAAAAAACTGTTAAACTGAGCCTCAAGATCAGTGTTGAACTCAGTCTCAAGCCTTCATGAGGTGGTTATCAACATTCTGCCGTAAATATATTTTTTCAGCAGAACAAAATGCATTTATTTTATATATAAGATGTGGTCCAAAAAAGTGCAATTGACTATTTAAAGAATAAAACAATAAAAACTTCCTCAACACCATTTCAAGGAAAGACAACTAGCACATCACACAGCATTAATCACACACACATACTCACACTGTTCAGTAATTGGTGCAGTTAAAGGTTCCCTACGGAGCGTTTGCTCACTGGCAGCGCTGTAGGAGCAATGTTTTGATAAGTGGGTCCTGATATTGCATGTGCACGAGGACACATATGCACACATGATGGGGGTAAAGGAAAACACAGTTCTGCCGACAGTTCTGCTGCAAATGTGTTGTGAGGTAGTGAATTCATTCAACATGTTTGTTGAGCCTTAAACTTGCAATAATGAATTTCTTTCGCCAAGTCGGGGCAGCGAAAACAAGCCGTGAACACAACACTCATATATTAGCACCTTTTTGAGTTGATATGGTAAACTTGTCAGCAAACGGTTGCCTATTCACACATCCAATAGATAATCTGCAACATTATTGTAAATTAACGGTTTCACAATTCAGATTTCAGCGACCTACTAAATGATCTTGTATCTGATAAAGAATGGAAAGTTCACGGCCCCTGTCAGTTCCCTAAATGCAGTCACGCTTGCAGTCAGGTTATTTTGGTTTAAGTGCAACTGAGCACTGAATCTGTTTAATTCAGTACAAGCTTGGTTTGCCATGCATATCAAGGATCAAATCTTTGGTTTGGTTTTCATTTCCTAGATTGTTAGTTCAGAAAAAAAAATAGTATAAAAACAGTAACAAGATCAGAAACAGTGCATGAGACAACTGTATAATATTTATTTCTGCTAAAATTTCTACTGATACGTGTGTGAATACATCCCGAGGCATGCTCAAGGGTTAGTAAATATGCTCAGTGATCTCAAAGAACGGATGACTAACCTGCTCTCCAGCTGACTTGGACTGAGATCAAAGTGGAAAGTCAAACGACGTTCGAGGAGTTCAGATGTCAGTGGTTTCTTAAAGAGGAAGTGGTGGCTTTACAAGGGAGACGCTGCAAATCCTGTTTCTGTGGCCTGTGCACAGAAATGTGAGGACGGAGAGGCAGAATGAAACCACAGCACATAAAGTTTCCACAAGTACATGTACAGATAAGCATGACAAGTGTTTACATTTGCAGTCAAAGACAAATAATAGGGTGTTTTAGCCCTGAGCACTGTCCTGCAGACACGGGGGCGGCGCAGTGAGTAACCTGATGAAACCTCCCTTGAAATAGGGAAAGATGAGCGTGCTGGAGCATGTCCTTACCAAACGCCTTCACAAAAACAAATGTCAGGGCAGCCATCACGCAACGACGTCCTTTCTTGTTTGGAAACACGTCAAATCACATGGTTGATTTGAAACTTTCAATCCAGAGATCAGCGCAACAACTGTGCATCTAATATGAATTGCATGTATGCAAATGTAAACTTGCTTTTTCATCATCACAACACAGTGGTACCCAACCTGTAGGTAGGGACCTTTACTAGGGGTTGCAAGATACATCTGAGGCGTTCATTAACAGGAGAGAAATGCAATATAAATCATGTTTCTGCTAAATTAAGTGATTTATTTACAGAACTACCTCAATCTTTGCTTTTATTATAGTGAATTACTGGATAATTTGACAATCTACAGTACTAAAAACGATTCAAATAAGGGGTCGAGAGAGTCAAAAGGTTTGGGAACCACTGTCAAAAAATAGGGGTCCCAAGGGCCAGCTGGAACATATACAAGAAATCTTTTATCCCTATAAATTATACTTATAATATTACACACAGAATGACTGCATCAGATAACACTTGTTATTTTATAAATGCATTATTTATATAACTTATTTGCTGCTCTAATCATTGACAAAAATTGCGGGATCACAAAAGTATTTTGTGACCCTAAGAAAGGAAGCCCATGTTGATCAAGAAACAACTTTCCTGTGATCACATGAAAATGGAGGAGAAAAATCTTTGCCCGTGCCCTCGTTGACCGTTTTGTATAAAGCGCTGAAGCTTGGCAAAAACTGAATTTCTTCAGCAGCCGAGTGTTGTCGCTGACAAAATGTTTGGGCGTTTCGCTTTTTCAGTTGCAGTTAAGGACAAACTTAAAAAGCCGGGAATGCCTGAAACTTTATAAGTTTCAGTAGAGGGGTTAGGGATTTCAACACCGCACCGCCCCTTTCCTGCAAGACAACACTGAACGACTAAAAGACACACACCACAGACAGCAGAGGCTATCCTGAGCAGATGTCCACAACGTGCACGCTGCAGAGAGTGTGTCTACATCCAGGATGAAAGCACAGGAAGGATTCATAGAGTTATGTTGACAAGTGATGTCAGACAGTTTCAGAGTTGTCCTAGACTTGTCTAATATAACTCAGTGGGCGGATCCATCAGAGTGTCAAATGACAGAAGTGGGGTTTTATCACCCGAAGTCTGACAGGCCTCAGATCCCTGAAGCAGACGCACTGAGCTATAACAAGCATGTTTGTGTGAGCAGTGAAACACTGCTGAGTCACACAAACTGTCCCTGGGCACACACAAGAGATAAAATGCTAAAAAAAGGAATTAGATGGGTGTAGGCCACACAAGAGAGCTACAGTTGGCATGCAACTCACAATCAGTCTGATATGCAATAAACCGCTGTTTTTTTCTATCAGGGAAGAAAAAAAAAAGCAAAGGAGAAGAGGAAGAGAAGTTCCTGAGCGTGGACGTTTCCAAAGGAGACTGGAAAGGATAGGTGGAAAATCGTCTGGGAGGGGTGCCTGATACGGTTTGGAGGAGGGAGGGAGGAGGGGGGGGGGACGGACGGCTGGTTTTTCCACTGCCAGAGAGAGAGGACGGCTAAATCAAATTAATTAGCTCCTTCATCTCCAGGCAGCTACTCAGGCATGCTGTACTGGCGAAGAGAGACCGTCGGGGGGGGGGGGGAGGAGGCTGTAGGCATAAGAGAATGAGTGAAAGCGAGATAGGACACGGTGGAAGGGTGAAAAGCCTGCACCCCGGAGGGGAGGGGTGCATAATTCTCTGATAAGCGTGAGGGTTGTTTTGCTGGAGCCATGAGGAGGAGGAGGAAGTGGCTGCATGTTGGCTGACGCTGTGTGCCGCTGCGCTTCGGGGCGATGGTACTTCCTGTTTCTAGACAGCCTGTGTTTTGAGGGCACTGTAAACAACCCTGCTTTGCTGCACGGCTCTTTAAATAGCACGCAGACACTTCAATCAGACCCTGCCGGAAAGACGGGGATCTGAGGAAGTCTTGCAAAGAGAAAGAAAAAGAAAGATATAAAAGGGTTTTACATGAGGTAAACCTATCCTGTGATCAAAAATAAAATAATAAATCACTAAGAGCTGCGCTGACATCAGAAGAAGGGGAAAAGGAGAGCAGTAAAAAAGGAAAAGAGAAAAAAAAAAGACAGTGAGGCAGATGGTCAGAGGCAATGGCATCATGCCAGGGGAAACAAAACAGCAGCACTGCACAGAAACTAAACACAAAAAAGTAAGAAAAGAGGCAGGGCGGGTGGTACGGCCAGGAGAGAGCCACTACAGGCAGCATGTGGCCATCTCTAAAGCTTGGTGTGCAAGAGAGAGGGATGAAGGAAATGCAGGAGGGGAGGGCGGACGAGAAGAAGGAGTCAGAGAAAATATGAAGTAAGGTTCAGTGTAAGTGGGAGGTTCGGACAATTACGGAGACAGTTCTGTGAGGGAGAAAAAAAAGCAACCATGTGACTACAAGGGTGGACTGTGAAGAAAAGAGGTAGGCCAAAGTGATTCACGGTGAACATTTAAAAAAAAATTAGGCTTCCCCAAAGCTTAACAGTGAGTGAGAGAAGACTGGTAGTGGGGGGAACAAAAAAAACAGGGTGCACGGCAGAGGGGAGCGCGAAAGACTGCGCCAGAGGTCGAAACCTTGGGAGACGAGAGCAGTGGACAGCACGGTGCAGCAGCACTGCCCGGACGAGACTTGGCTGCACTGTGAGAACCTCAGATTAGCACTAAGCCGATTGCAACGCGAGGTGGGATCAAGAGCAATTAATTTAGCACCCAGATAGTTCCAGGAAGAGGCTGAAAGAACCTTAACAAAGCGTAGATCGGCTGCAAAACTCTGGTGTGTCCTGAGTCAACTACTAGCTGACTTAACATTCCTACTTCTGTCCGCACAAATGAGCTGCCCCAAATGAGCTGCCCACAAAGAGTCCTGTGTAAAAGAGAGCAGACGAGAATTCGGAGGGCCTGAAAGGGTGTGTGGACGATAAAAGGAGAGATAAAAGAAAGATGAAGACGCTTGGCAGGGGCTGACATCAGCCAAACCAAACACCCAAAGAACAGGACATTCTCTTGCAGACAGAAATGGGCCGGCCTGTTCCAAAGGGCTCTCAGAGAGAGCATGCCTCCGACCCTGCGTCACCCGTTTTTATTACAAAACAACATCCTGATGCATAATTTAAGGGGAAATACAGCTTAAAACTGATTATTTCCTGTTCATATTGTAACGGGCGATTCACTTTTCTTTTGCATGCAACGTCCTCACACAAAAAAAAACCGCTGTGACAGGACATTTTGAGTTTTTTTTAGTTTTTGGGGAAAGTTATCCATGCTCACAAACAGTGACTGAATTGTTTTAGAAACAATGTGTACTGTTTTTTTTTTTTTTTTCTCTCTTTTTTGGTGGATTGTGCTCACGAGCTGAATAAATCTGATGAGATTGCTGTTATTGTAGAGTAACTGGGAGCAGTGGTAGTTTAGGCGTTTTGATTGTAAATCACACCAAAAAAAAAAATTAATGGTCCGCTCCTCCCACCCAGCTTTGCATCTGCCTGTCTGTGTCTCCCTCCCTCCATGTTCGCCTACTTTATTGTGCTACAAAGCTCCCCCCTTCCCTAACCCCCCCCCCCCCCCCCCCAACCCCTGAAAACACACACACACACACACACACACACACACACACACTGTCAGGCTCTGACAACACCAGACAAGAGCTCCCCCTAGATACACGAATCCTCTCCCCTTCCAGGAATGAATTCCTCTGGAAGGCAAACACATGCTGCTAGATGCAGATGTATGAACACATATACTGCTAAAGTAGGAACAAAAGGTTCAACTTAATAATAACTACAGTAATATATAACTAAATCACTGTGAACAACCTGGAGCCACTCACTCACACAGGTCATGTAGTAAACGTCCAACTGCTCTTCAGCAAGACTTCATGTTATTTCACAGGCTTCATCAGCTTGAAGACTTTTTTTTTCATCATTTAAATACAAGTTAGAATCAATTGAAAATATGACAAATTCCATCACTGACAACACAGAACATTTAGGCAACTTTAAACGTATCAAAAGGTAAGTCAACAGTTAGTTTCTCACCAGTACCACCGACACTGCAATATTTTTAAAAATCCTCAAGATGAAATTAGGACATAGAAATATTAAACTGTATTCAAACGCCTTCAAATTAGAAGTCATAATTTCACAAATGTTGAGGGTTTTCCAGCTTTTGCATTTTCCTAGCAGTGGTGGAAGAAGAAATCAGATGATTACTTTGTTACAAGTGAAACGTCCTGCAATCGAGTTTTATATTATTACACATTACATGATTATCATTGATTTACTAACAGGCAAGCAGCATTTTACAGTCGCAGCTTGTCGTAATGTTTGCAATTTTATAGCATGTCATGTATTTAAAACAAATCATATTTTTGAGAATATTTTTGCATGTAAAATCTAAATCTGAAAAGTAATTAGTAACTTTACCTAAAATATAGAAATGTAGCGGTCACAGTATTAAGACACATTGTAAATACTCAAGTAAAATACAAGTACCTCAAAACACTAGTTGAGTACAGCACTTCAGTAAATGCACCTAAACATTTGTCTTAAGTCAACCGTGAATATTATAGTATTTGTTAAAGGCACTCACACCGTTTATCGTTTTAACCTGACAGCAGGGATGTTTACAAGGAATCCCCCACATGGATCCGTGCGCATTTCACTTCTAATCCTCAAATGATCGAGAGAAAAAAAAAAGGGAGGTAACTGCGTCTGACACCACGTCAACAACACGCGGACACCCTTCACAAAACAACCAGCATCAGATCGCACAGCTGCTCAAGAGCATTTGGCTGATTTCCTGGATAACTACGCGGGCCTACCTGACACCGCCGGGCCTCCGGGGGTTAAAGCCCTCGGAGCAGCAGAGGGCGCCCGCCTGACAGCCCTGCCAGGACCCGCTTCCGCATTGAAAATGTGGTTGTGCAATGTCCCCGCAAGCTCCGATCATTCTCAACACGAGCCAGAGGAGGGAGCCAGCTGGTCAATAATGGCTCCTTTGTATAGTCATGGTGTGGCATTGCACGGCACATGGTGAACAAAGTGATTTGCTGTCACGGTCCTGTGCGTGCATCTGCGAGGCTCTCTTCACTTTTGTTGGAAGACGGCTCGAAAGCGTGGACGCTGCGGATGTGGCGTCCGTGCTCGGTGCTGGGATGGAGGGATGCCTTCCTCCGCTGGACCTGCCAGAGAGAGATGATGGCAAAGAGGCATGTCCGTGCTGGAAGCAGCACACAAAACACTAAACCGTCCCACCTAACACACACCTAACAGGTTGACATGATAAAATGTTGAATTGCCAAAGGAATAAAAAAAACAATCCCACAGTCCGTCATGTTGGTTCAGTGTCTTTATTTAAACAGAAAGGCAGTGAAATGCGTAATACAACGTGACAAGGTGTTTTGATCACTGTTACATAGTCACTACATGTCAAAAACAAACAAAACAAACAAAAAAAAAAAAACACAACATCAGACTGAGATTATGCAATCGTAGCACTGAGATATTGGTAAGTGGTTCAACCACTGACCGGCTTTTACTTCCACTTCTTTAACAGTAAGAAGACCAAATGCCCCAAAAAAAAAGGGTCAACAGAAACAAGTCAGCACCGTATACAAATACCACAACACTGCTTGAATGGGACAATAGAGATTTATGGCACTCCATGGATCATTACCAACATAATGCACCGACCTGCTTTAAAGGCATTAAGACAGCCATCAACAGCAGCCAAACATTACTTGTTTACGTCCCTTGGGTACAACAACTAACGACAGCTAACCGGATAAATCTATTGTGTAACAGGCTGATGGCATTTCCCAGTCCCCGAAGACAAGATTAATGCTCAAACTGTAACACCTAAAACTTTAAATAATCAAATGATCGATACACCTCGAGGCACCAAGAATACCTCCACTGTCATAAACAATATAAAGACAGATCACGGACTTCGCAGCGAGCTTATCCCTCCAATAACAGACTAAAATTCACGTAGTAAACCAGCAAAATGGCTTCAACTTCGACACGGAGCGAGAGTCAAGACGGCCGAAACACTGGCGAGGAAAACTTCCGAGCAGCGGCGACACTTTACATCCCATCGTGTTTAAAACGACTGGCTCGAAACATTCACACGGCCGTGCCTCGCTCCGTCGCGGACCCCGATGCTGAAGTTTGAGATGTGCGCAGCCACAGAAGTTGCCCGTGAGCCGACAGGAATACCCCGGCCTCCATCTTTCTCGCTCACAACAAGAAGCGAACCGTCGAGCGCCGCCATGTTGGGCGCTAATGGCGTCCAACTAGGCTAGAGAGAATAGCTTCCATTTGAGCCCTGAAAGCGACGTTATAACATAATAAATACCCCCAAAATCCACTGTAAACAAAGCCCGTGTACTACAGCGGTAGCACTGGGATAAAAGATGGCTCGTAAAAGCAGGGATTTAATTAACAAACCGGTAACGTCTCCTGAGCGGATAGCCAACTGGACGTTTTGTCCGGTGCCGTCCTCTCCGAGGCTAAACCATCAGACTACTGTACCTTACAATATGATCATCACACGGCTCAAACGCGTACTATTTATCGATCACTTCTGCATTAAATATACCTAATAGATGTCGAAAAGATAACAAAATAACGTTACCGCCGAAGCAACAGACAAACAGCGGGGGAACACGACTACCGTCGTTGTCGGCGGAGGAGTCCGTTTCGTTCAGCAAACCCGATCGCCAGCAGCGGGGCTCAGAAAGCAACATTTGGACGGTGGTGTTTTAAAAAAAAATAAGATCAACTGGCTTGTGAACGACTTGTAATAATCGCGCTTGGGAGTTATCGAAGGTAGCGGCCGGTTAAATTAATATCGAGCTGATGTTACGAAGCTAACCGCCAAAAAACCCACGGCATTTCAGTCTGCTTTCAAAACGTGGCCTGCGACAATGTTTCACGTTTTAACAGAAACATGACAAACGCAAGAACAGGTGAATAATATCATTACACGTATAATCACACACAGAACATGGTATGCAAAAAATTATTAAAAACCTGTGGAAAAACAAACGTTAAATGCACACTTCAGGCTTCCCCCAGACTTTCCTACACGGCGTGCGGAAAATCCAGTCCACTCGCCGGCCACCGCTCGCAGGCGAGTCCGAGGCTCGCGACAAAGTCCCGGAGATCCAAAAAACGCAGAGGACGGGAAAACCGACAAGTCAACGTGTTTCTAAAGTACCTCGAAAATAATCCATTATACAATGTTTCGAGGTGAAAATATCATGTATTTCGACAACTTTCCCGTGTTTAGTGAAGGGTCTCAACAGGCCTCAGCCCTGAGCCTCTTTTCTTAGAGCCCAGGCTGATCTAGAGCGAGACGAACGGGAGAACAGAGATTTTTTTTATTTTTGCTCAGAGGGAAGAAATTCACATCGGCCGCATTCGGCAAATATCGGAAGAAGGGCGGGTTTTGTTGAAATTATTCTAAGAAGGTTTGTTTCTCCGCAGCCATTGGTCCGCTCTTTTCCACCGCTCAATATTAATAAGAGCACGAACCAATCGGGAGGACTTTGGTTGAATATTCATGTCGCGCATGCAAAACACACGCCGCGCCGCCTACTCTCTTTTAATACAGCCAATCGGCATGAGTTTAGATTAAATCAACGCCCGCCTTTTGTGCTGATTGGTTAAAAAAATAAACGTGCCCTCCTATTGGCTGTACGTGGCCTAACATTAATTATTCATATGACTGTCTTGAATGGCCAATGAGCGTTTTACTACAGAGATCCAGGTCCCACCTTCCGAAGAGTCAGTCCCTGTGTTTGTGAGTGTGCAACCCCGTAGTGCGCACTCAGTCTATAAAACCAAGCGTTGAGCCGCTTCATGCTCAGAAGCGCTCAGAGCGCTCCAGAGTGTAGATCAGGAAAAGGGAAGGGAGCAGTCGGTAGCCATCTTACTTAGGACCAAAACACAAATAAATAGGCTATAAAGGCAACCGACAGCAGAGGTCCCTGGGATATCGCCTTCGGAGACTTTCCGGTCACCGTTGGCGGCCTGACCAGAGTCGCGGTGACAATTTAAAGGCTGTTCCTGCTCACAAAGCGGCGTGCCGAGGAAGGACGCGTCTCTTTGAATAGACAGGATGCACGGACCGCCCTCCGGTGACAGCGCATGCCCATTGCGCACGATCAAGAGAGTTCAATTCGGCATCATCAGCCCAGATGAACTTGTAGGTTTTCTTTTCGGGGGGGGGGAGGAGGGAGTTGGGTATTTATTTTATTTAATTCTCGGACAGATCACACATCACTCTTACGTGTTCTTGGCTAGTCTTGTGGTTTTAACATATGTGGCAAAGACATTGGTTGAGTTTGCAGCGGGAAGTGCTCGCTGTTAGCCTAGCTAGCTGCGTGAGGCTGGTGGAGCTAGTGCTAACTAGCATGTAGCAGGAAGTTTGAAAAACTTTAAGCACAACATATTCAAAAACGATCCATGCTATCACATGAATTAAACCCCCTTTTTATTAATGCAATGTACCTTGTTGGCCCATCAGTGTGTGGAAGTTGTGGTTACTTTTATGGCTAATCGTTGGGGACAAAGCTTGTTTGGTTTTTACCACTGGTCGCTTTTGTACGCATTGGTCTTTTTTTTCTTTTTTTTTTTTCTTCTTTCTCACACAATAAATGAATAAAAGGGTACTTCAACAAAGTCAGATATGCATGTTTTCTTGAACTCAGGATTGTGTGTTTAGTAGTTGTGAGGATTAATGAGTATTAGGTTATTTATGTTTGTTATTGAGCATAATGTTTCATATAGTAAAAGTTATTGTTTACCGAATTTTATTTTAGCCAGATGCAGCAATTGTTAGACACACTTTTATTTATAATTTGTACATCATTTAGTTTAAGTAATTTTTGAGCACTTAATAGTGGATTATGGTTTATATATGTGTATTATATCACTGATGTGGATTGATGGTTGTGGAAAATACACTTGACTGACATATCTGCAGAGTTATTGATATTTATATTCTGGCACTGATGGTAGATGATCAACTGCGGATTATTCAACTACGTATTCTCGTAAATTTATATATATGATGTCTTTCTCCCCAGAAACGGCTGTCAGTTACTGAAGGGGGAATCAAGTACCCCGAAACAACAGAAGGAGGACGTCCTAAACTTGGTGGCCTTATGGACCCAAGACAAGGGGTCATAGAACGAACTGGAAGATGTCAGACATGTGCAGGTACAGTGTCATGTTGGCATCTCATGATAAAATATATTATTGATCAGTTGACTATTGTCCCTATCGTATGTACTGACTTCATATTATATGGCTTGTGTTTCCTCAGGCAACATGACCGAGTGTCCTGGCCACTTTGGACACATAGAACTGGCAAAGCCAGTTTTCCATGTCGGCTTCGTAACAAAGATAATGAAGGTTCTTCGATGTGTCTGCTTCTTTTGCTCTAAGCTATTAGTGGATTCGGTAAGTGTACTCCGCAGTGCATATTTACAGTACATAATGATAAAAAAAGTCACTGATATTTTTATCATTCAAGTATAATTTTTGTCTCGTTCATATCTTTTTCAATTTTTATCTTTAACTTGCTGTCATTGCTGTAACCTCTAGAATAATCCAAAGATCAAAGACATCCTGATAAAATCAAAAGGGCAGCCCAGGAAGCGTTTGACACATGTCTACGAGCTGTGCAAAGGAAAAAATATTTGTGAAGGAGGGGAGGAGATGGACAACAAATTCGGAATGGAACAGCAGGAGACAGAGGAGGACATTTCCAAGGAGAAGGTATTTGGGTGGTCTTTTTGTCATAGTTAATAGGCATTGGAGCTCTCAACATTCACTGCACTGTTCAACTTATTGCCTTTCTCACACTCATCCTTTCACTCATCCCACTATGTGACTCACACAGGGCCACGGTGGCTGTGGGCGCTACCAGCCAGGTATCAAACGTTCCGGCTTGGAGCTATTTGCCGAGTGGAAGCACGTCAATGAGGATTCGCAGGAGAAGAAAATCCTGCTGAGTCCCGAGCGCGTGCACGAGATCTTCAAGCGCATCTCGGATGAAGAGGACATCATCTTGGGCATGGACCCCAAGTTTTCCCGACCAGAATGGATGATTGTAACTGTGTTGCCTGTGCCTCCACTGGCTGTCAGGCCTGCTGTAGTCATGCAGGGCTCTGCTCGCAACCAGGTAAAGTAATATGTTCCCAGACTGAATGTTTTTTTTTTTTTTATGTTGTTAAACTGTCTAGTTTGTTTGTCCATGTTTTTAAAACTGTAAAAATGAGATCTACATCTGACAGTCATTCAACATCTGTTTTTTAAAGGACGACTTGACCCACAAGCTCGCGGACATTGTCAAAATCAACAACCAGCTGAGAAGAAACGAGCAGAGTGGCGCGGCAGCTCACGTCATAGCTGAAGATGTCAAACTGCTTCAGTTTCATGTAGCCACAATGGTGGACAATGAATTGCCAGGCCTGCCAAGGGTATGTGTATATATACACTTACCCTATGCCTATCCTACAGCACATGATTCAATGGAAAATCATCTGAAATACACTGAGCCCAGTCTCGATTTTATGGTGCTTAAATTACAATACATTTTTCCTTTTACAGGCAATGCAAAAGTCGGGCCGCCCTCTCAAATCCATTAAACAGCGTCTAAAGGGGAAGGAGGGACGAGTCCGAGGTAACCTGATGGGAAAGCGTGTGGACTTCTCTGCCCGAACTGTCATCACCCCGGACCCCAACCTGCAAATCGACCAAGTGGGCGTCCCACGATCCATCGCAGCCAACATGACCTTCCCAGAAATTGTCACACCCTTTAATATTGACAGGTACTGAGGAGTGATCAAACTTTATGTGATGTGTAAAAAAACGTTTTTATGAAATACAATGTCCGCTAATTCACTTGATGATCATTGTAGATTACAAGAGCTGGTCCGAAGAGGCAACAGCCAGTACCCAGGAGCCAAATACATCATCCGTGACAATGGAGACAGAATTGACCTGCGATTCCATCCCAAACCAAGTGACCTTCATCTGCAGATTGGCTACAAGGCAAGATTTAAATTATTATAAGCAAGAGCTACATCTACAAGTAACAATATCTTTTGTTGGACCAATCAATGTATAAATTTTGTTTTTATCCTGACTAAAACTGACTTTTTTCTCTGTTTAGGTGGAAAGACACATGTGTGATGGTGACATCGTCATCTTCAACCGACAGCCCACACTACATAAAATGTCCATGATGGGGCACAGGGTTCGGATCCTGCCGTGGTCAACCTTTCGACTCAACCTCAGGTACCAAATAAAGACCAGACCTCGCAGGCTGTTATAAACGTGTTTCTTTAAAGCATATAAAAACTTTTTATAGAAATAATTTATGAATGATTAGGCATATTCCTTTAGGAGATTTTTGGACTTGGTCTTAGTGCAAATTCCTGTCACTGTCATATTATGTTTGACTGAAATGAAAGTTCTCTATGTGGTGTAGCAGTTCTAACATCCCATCCTCTTATCTCCCTCCAGTGTCACCACTCCATACAATGCTGACTTTGACGGGGATGAGATGAACCTCCACCTGCCTCAGTCCCTCGAGACGAGGGCAGAGATTCAGGAGCTGGCCATGGTTCCCCGTATGATCGTCACACCCCAGTCCAACAGGCCCGTCATGGGTATCGTGCAGGACACCCTCACAGCTGTCCGCAAATTCACCAAAAGAGACGTCTTCTTAGAGAGGGTAAAGATGTTACGAGATCACCAGCAGTTTCCTTTTCTGGTTTGAAGGGGTGTTAACCCGGTGTGCATTTCTCCACCGCAGGGTGAAGTGATGAACCTCCTCATGTTCCTCTCCACTTGGGACGGGAAAGTGCCTCAGCCGGCCATCCTCAAGCCCCGCCCTCTGTGGACAGGCAAGCAGATCTTCAGCCTAATCATTCCTGGACACATCAACGTGATCCGCACACACAGCACCCATCCTGATGAAGAGGACAGCGGCCCGTACAAACACATCTCACCTGGGGACACCAAGGTACAAATTCTTTGATTACTTACATAAAGATTAAAGAATGAAAATGAGTGACAATGCAAGTGACCCCACATTCAACTCATTCACATAGGTCATAGTGGAGAATGGTGAGTTGATCATGGGCATCCTGTGTAAGAAATCTCTGGGAACCTCAGCCGGCTCCCTCGTCCACATCTCCTACCTGGAGATGGGCCACGACATCACCAGACTCTTCTACTCCAACATTCAGACTGTGGTCAACAACTGGCTGCTCATCGAGGGTAAGAAAACAGTAAAGTGCACACACCTTTATTGCTTTATTGAATGATAAACATTAAGCAACAATTATATATTTTTTCAAAATTGATATGTAGTGTTTTCATTTTAAGCCTTTATATTCTTTGCAATTGTTTGTCTTAATATTTACACGTTTACTCAATATTTTCTGTAGGTCATTCCATTGGTATTGGTGACTCCATTGCTGATGCCAAGACCTACCTTGACATCCAGAATACCATCAAGAAAGCCAAACAGGATGTGATAGAAGTAAGCATAAAGTATTTGTATTATAAAACTCCCAGAATAACTCAAAGGTGTTTTTTTTTTTTTTTTTTTTTTATAGCAGAAATTGAGTATAGAAAAGTTAAATTTTCCCTTTTGTCTGCCAGGTCATTGAGAAAGCCCACAACAACGAGCTGGAGCCGACCCCTGGTAACACACTGAGGCAGACCTTTGAGAACCAGGTGAATCGTATCCTCAACGACGCTCGTGACAAAACAGGATCCTCAGCCCAGAAGTCTCTGTCTGAGTACAACAACTTCAAGTCCATGGTGGTGGCTGGTTCTAAGGGCTCAAAGATTAACATCTCACAGGTAAGAGTCCATCCATCTATGATTACCTTACAGGAGATCAATGATAGGTTTGAATCACATTATCTTTGACAATCACATCTCTTAACCACTCATTTTCCCTCCTTATTCAGGTTATTGCTGTGGTGGGGCAGCAGAACGTGGAGGGTAAGCGAATCCCCTTCGGCTTCAAACACCGCACACTGCCTCACTTCATTAAGGATGATTACGGTCCTGAGAGTAGAGGCTTTGTGGAGAACTCCTACCTGGCTGGTCTGACGCCAACAGAGTTCTTCTTCCACGCCATGGGAGGCAGAGAGGGTCTGATCGATACAGCTGTCAAGACAGCTGAGACTGGTAAGTCCATGCAGCTGGGTGAGAGATTAGTCAAGAAGAAAAAGAATAAGAGTGTGGATATGTCCAAATATATGATGTGCTTTTAGTAACTTTTTAAATTAGGAATTACTAGATACTCAGACCCAACAGGCATTAAATGGGCTGTCCAACAGTTTAACATGACAAATGTGTTCTACCCCACCAGGTTACATCCAGCGTCGTCTGATCAAGTCCATGGAGTCGGTGATGGTGAAGTATGACGGCACGGTGCGTAACTCCATCAACCAGGTGGTTCAGCTGCGTTACGGGGAGGACGGCCTGGCAGGAGAAAACGTTGAGTTCCAAAACGTGGCAACACTTAAACCTTCACACAAGGCCTTTGAAAAGAAGTAAGTCACACGCTCATATTCATAAACTCAGAAAAATATAGCATTGTGTTTTGTCTGATAAAGGGCAATCTTTCCCTGAGCTTACTGATGTTCGGCCTTGCCTATAATCAGTGTCTTAACTCTTCTTAATTTCTCTAATCTTTCTAGGTTTAGGTTTGACTGCACCAATGAGCGAGCGCTGAGGCGGATGCTGCAGGAAGACGTAGTAAAAGACGTGCTGACAAATGCCCACGTGCAGAGTGCCTTGGAGAGGGAGTTCGAGAAGATGAAGGAGGACAGGGAGGTCCTCCGAGCCATTTTCCCAACTGGGGACAGTAAGGTGTGTGTGGTCACATTTGTAGAAACGGCTCAGCTCAGTTCTTTAACTGTTGGTCTGCCACTTAAACTCAAAATACTCACATGCTGCAATGTTTCTCCTTGCCTGCAGGTGGTGCTGCCTTGCAATCTGGCGAGAATGATCTGGAACGCTCAGAAGATCTTCCGCATCAACACTCGAACCCCAACAGACCTCAATCCTCTAAGGGTGGTCGACGGTAAGCCCAAAAAAAGCAAACCTTGTTGACCAAAGAACAAAATATCATCCATCACCCTGTTTATTCTTCCTCTGTAAAAGTATCTGTCAACTCGTACAGCCAAGTTGCCACACAGAACATTTCTTCATCATACGTTTAGTTACAGGATTAAATGAGACATGTGAAAGAAGTACTGGTTGTCGAATTACAACTAGGAGGTCGTGGCCTCAGGTGCTCTTTAAATCCATGTAAAGCCACCTGGTGAATCCCAGCCTGTTACATAACAAGTAGAACAGCTTAAGTCCTAGTCTCTTTCTTTGTTAGAGAGATCAATAATAGCATCTCAGTATAAAGAATTCAAGTTTTATACCATTAAGACAGCGAAATATAATGTCTGGGAGAAAAATATAAATGTTTTCCCACCACTGAAAACTTTAAGTATTTTATAAAACATTGAATATGTGACTGTGTTCGGGGTTTTTTAAAAAAAAATTTTTTTTAGACCACACAAAACTACACCAGAAAACACAAATTTAACATAAATCTCTAATCTCTGGGTGTGTGTTTGGATCCGCAGGTGTTCAGGATCTCAGTAAGAAGCTGGTGATTGTGAATGGCGAGGACCCGCTAAGCAGACAGGCTCAGCAGAACGCCACCCTGCTCTTCAACATCCACCTGCGCTCCACACTCTGCTCCAAACGCATGACGGAGGAGTTCCGCCTTTCCACTGAGGCTTTCGACTGGCTGCTGGGAGAGATTGAGACCAAATTCAACCAGTCAATTGTAAGTTTAGCATATTATTGTATTTAGTTTAAGTGCTGTCAGTTCTGTACTAGGTTTTTAAACACTGAACTTTGAAGATACTAATTCTGATGTTTTCCCCCGTTCCCAGGCGCACCCAGGTGAAATGGTTGGCGCTCTGGCTGCTCAGTCTCTGGGAGAGCCGGCCACCCAGATGACCCTCAACACTTTCCATTACGCTGGTGTGTCAGCCAAGAACGTAACACTCGGTGTGCCTCGTCTAAAGGAGTTGATCAACATCTCCAAGAGGCCCAAAACACCCTCGCTGACTGTCTTCCTGCTGGGTCAGGCAGCACGCGACGCTGAGAGGGCCAAGGACATCCTCTGTCGACTGGAGCACACCACACTGAGAAAGGTGAGAGAAAATTATTGGACAGTTCTTCCTGATGTCATTTAATTTTTTTACTTCGCCATTTCATATCCAATAATGTCATATAAACAAAGGACTTTCATCCTAATTTAAAAGCGGTGACTAAAAGAGCTTTGCTTTTCTTTTTTTGACATAGGTGACGGCCAACACCGCCATCTACTACGACCCAAACCCCCAGAACACGGTGGTGGCCGAGGACCAGGAGTGGGTGAACGTGTACTATGAGATGCCCGACTTTGATGTGACGCGCATTTCGCCGTGGCTGCTGCGCATCGAGCTCGACCGCAAGCACATGACCGATCGCAAGCTGACTATGGAGCAGATTGCAGAGAAGATCAACGCAGGTGGGTTGTGTACACACATTCCTGTTCAGCACTTTAACGGAAACACAGCGTTATTTCCTCTGCTGACGCTTTTGTTTTCCTGCAAGGTTTCGGAGATGACCTGAACTGTATCTTCAATGACGACAATGCTGAGAAGCTCGTTCTCCGAATCAGAATCATGAACAGCGACGAGAACAAGTTCCAAGAGGTGAGCAGTGATATTATATTCAATTACGATAAACGCACTGTGGTCAAATTCCATATAAATCATAAATAATTGTGTTTTTGTTTGTCTTAGGATGAGGAGGTGGTGGACAAAATGGATGATGACGTGTTCTTGAGGTGCATCGAGTCCAACATGCTGACGGACATGACCCTACAAGGCATTGAGCAGATCAGCAAGGTAACAAATCTAATACGAACTTGTCGTCAGCAACAAAAGCCTACGCCTGCCTGTAGCTATAAGTCAACGGTCACACTCCTCTCCTCCAGGTGTACATGCACTTGCCCCAGACTGACAATAAGAAGAAGATCATAATCACAGAGGACGGTGAGTTCAAGGCCCTGCAGGAGTGGATCCTTGAGACAGACGGAGTGAGCCTCATGAGGGTCCTCAGCGAGAAGGACGTAGATCCCGTCAGGACCACCTCCAACGACATCGTGGAGATCTTCACGGTACGAAAGCGGTTTTGTCTCAACAGTAGAATTAGTTAATAATGGTATAGAAAAAATATATTTACAATTTCTCTCTCTCTTAGGTCTTGGGAATTGAGGCAGTGCGAAAGGCTCTGGAGAGGGAGTTGTACCACGTCATCTCCTTTGATGGTTCCTATGTCAACTACCGTCACTTGGCTCTGCTCTGTGACACCATGACGTGCCGCGGCCACTTGATGGCCATCACACGTCACGGCATTAACCGCCAAGACACAGGACCACTCATGAAGTGTTCCTTTGAGGAGACGGTGAGAGGATAATCAATTTGCTGAATCAGTTTAGTCTTCAGGAGTCATCAGAATAAACTAGTTTAACCGTGTGCTCATTTGATAACTGTATGTCTTTCTTCCTGCTCACCCCCTTTCTTGCATTTTCCTCCCTCCAGGTGGATGTGTTGATGGAGGCGTCATCCCATGGTGAGAGTGACCCCATGAAGGGTGTGTCGGAGAACATCATGCTCGGCCAGCTCGCCCCGGCTGGTACAGGATGCTTTGACCTCCTGTTGGATGCTGAGAAGTGCAAATATGGCATGGAGATCCCTACAAACATACCTGGCATCAGCGTGGCCGGACGTGAGTGGAGAAATCTTTGTCCGATATAAGACAGACTTGTTTGTACAGTAGATATAGTGTAAGAGCCGTGATATTTATGTTCTGCTTCCGTCTTATTTGCAGCCACTGGAATGTTCTTCGGCACTGTGCCAAGTCCCATGAGCGGTATGTCACCAGCCATGACCCCGTGGAACACCGGAGCGACACCAGCCTACGGTGCCTGGTCCCCCAGTGTTGGTGAGTATAACCCAGGTTGCTTTGGCTCTTCTCTCTTTATTTTTTATTTTATTTTTTGCTTCATTCACATTGCTGTTTTTTTTTTTTTTTTCCTCTCCTTCCAGGAAGCGGCATGACTCCTGGAGCAGCAGGTTTCTCCCCCAGTGCAGCATCAGACGCAAGTGGCTTTTCTCCAGGCTACTCCCCGGCCTGGTCTCCCACTCCTGGATCTCCAGGATCTCCAGGACCTGCCAGCCCGTACATCCCATCTCCAGGTTAGTCGCTGCAGAAATCTTGTTTGTCTAGTTTGCTGCTGGTTTAAGATGTTTTATAATAATTTAGGTGACTTTTGGAATCATTTCTTTTTACAAATATGAAGACAAAAAATCATAATCTGGGGAAAAATGGACAAAATATCTTATTATTAATCTTATAATTAATTACGTTATTATACAGTATGTAGATTATGTGAGACATTCAGATACAAAAAGTATTGTTTAAAAAATGTTTATGTAGGACTTTAAGGAAAATATAATTTTTAAACACATTTGAAAATGAGTTTCATAAGTTAGTAACGTCTTTGTAAGAGGTTAAAAGTTTCTGAAATGAGGAACTGTTAAAAAAAATAACTCCAAATTTAAATGTGTAAGAACCAGTTAACTATTTTTAATAAAAAATCATTTGAGTCTGTTTGTATCAATGGGACATGATGGTTTTTCCTCACCCTTAAAAGTTTCTCTGTTTTCCTCTTTAGGTGGAGCCATGTCCCCAAACTACTCACCCACCTCCCCGGCCTACGAGCCTCGCTCCCCCGGAGGCTACACCCCCCAGAGCCCCGGCTACTCCCCAACGTCACCCTCCTACTCCCCCACCTCTCCCTCTTACTCCCCCACCAGCCCCAACTACAGCCCGACATCTCCTTCCTACTCACCCACCTCCCCCAGTTACTCCCCAACCTCCCCGTCCTATTCGCCCACGTCTCCGTCTTATTCCCCGACGTCTCCCTCCTACTCCCCCACCTCCCCCTCCTACTCCCCCACCTCCCCCTCCTACTCTCCCACCTCGCCCAGCTACAGCCCGACGTCCCCGAGCTACAGCCCGACGTCACCCAGCTACTCGCCCACCTCACCTTCTTATTCGCCCACTTCCCCCTCTTATTCTCCCACGTCCCCCTCTTACTCCCCCACCTCCCCGTCCTACTCCCCCACCTCTCCTTCCTATTCGCCGACAAGCCCGAGCTACAGCCCCACATCGCCGAACTACACGCCAACCTCGCCCAGTTACTCCCCCACCTCTCCCTCCTACTCCCCCACCTCTCCCTCTTACTCCCCAACCTCCCCCAACTACACCCCGACCAGCCCCAACTATTCCCCCACCTCTCCCTCTTACTCCCCCACTTCTCCGTCCTACTCGCCCTCCAGTCCACGTTACACCCCGCAGTCGCCCACCTACACACCCAGCTCCCCCTCATACAGCCCCAGCTCCCCATCCTACTCCCCCACCTCTCCCAAATACACCCCAACCTCACCCTCATACAGCCCCAGCTCCCCAGAGTACACTCCCACCTCTCCCAAATACTCCCCCACATCGCCAAAGTACTCCCCAACGTCGCCGAAGTACTCGCCGACTTCTCCCACCTATTCCCCGACGACTCCAAAATACAGCCCCACCTCTCCTACCTACTCTCCCACCTCCCCCACCTACACCCCCACCAGCCCCAAATACTCCCCTACCTCCCCTACTTACTCCCCGACTTCACCCAAGTACTCACCCACGTCTCCTACATACTCGCCAACTAGTCCTAAAGGCTCCACGTACAGCCCCACCTCCCCTGGCTACAGCCCCACCTCACCCACCTACAGCCCGGCCATCAGCCCCGACGACAGCGACGAGGAGAACAACTGAAGGGCCGCGGAGGAGAAGGGGGGGCAGCTGAAGTAAACCCCGTCACCTCATGGTGGACACCTGAAGGACAGCACCTTTAACCAGCTGGAGGTGGCGGTGCTTCTAGCCACAGGGGTCCCATTTGTGATTGTTTTGTTTTTCTTTGGGGAAATCTCTCCTTTGGGACCTCTGTTATGCTCCACTCTTGACCATCTGAGGCCCCCCTTTACCACAAGAAATTGTTAAAACTATTAGGAGAAAGACTTGAACTGCTTTGCCTGAAGGAAAAAACAATAGGCTGCCTTTTGAAATAGTTTTTTAATTTTCACATGGGGTGTTGGAGCAAAACTGCAAATCCCAAGAGGGAATTAAAAGGAGAGGAAGATGTGGTGAACACATAACGGGGAGAAAATGTCCCTTTTTAACTTTATAGTGTACTGCATCCAGTCTCTCTCTCATTCTCTAATTGTTGAGTGTATAGTTGTGGAAAGCGTACATATTGCCAAAAGCCTTTTGAAAAGTGGATTTTATTCATCACTAAAGCATAAGCTCTAAAGAAAATCAAGGAGGTAAAGTTCAGACTTTGTTTACTGCATATTTCACCAAGGTGTATCTTGTTAGACCTTTTGCTGCTTTTGTAATAGTACAGTTGCTGCCAGTTTGGGGGCATTTTGTGGATCAAAGACGGAGCTTTAGGTGTTTTGATGATTATCTAAAGAAGAAAGTTGGATGATGAGCAGAAAGACTTGATAGGAGAGAGAAACTGGCTTGCAGGGGAAAAAAAAATTCACTTTGAACATCATTGACTACATAAGTGTATGTACCCATCACCCTCGCCTCTTCCTCCTTCACACCCCAAAGACAAAACCTGAAAGATGTCATGAAAACACCCACCAGCATCCTCTTGTCCTCTATCATTTTGGAGACTTGTGCATCAAAAGACAAAAAAAAAAGACAAAAAGAAAAACACTTTTCCAGATAATATTCTTCCCGTTACACTGGGAATTTAAAGATTTATATGAAAAAAAAATAATAGTCAGAATGATTACTCTGTCTTTAATTTTGGTTCTAGGAGGAAATGGGGAACATGTGGACGAGGCATAATAGTTTGGCGTTGCTGCTTTTGTCATTGTTTGCATGAGTAGCACATGTTAATACATTTTAATCAAGCTTTAGGTTGAAATTTTTTCAAATCCCTCCCACTTGCTAATCTTCGTCCCATTTCTGATAGCTGACGTGTACACAGGTTTATTTGGACTATTCAATTTATTTAAGAAAGTTAACTACTATTCTGTGTGAATATGAATAGAGGAAAATTAAGAATTTACATTTTTTGTTTCTTTGGCTTTCCTCTAGTTTGCTTTTGGTGACTGTAAACCTGTTTGCAGGAGGCTCATGTTCATATACTGTGGATGAAGGGGCAGGGGACGGAGGGGAGTGCTTTTATTTTCGCCCCCGTTCTCCCCAACAGTGTGAGTTTTTCGCCACGACGGCGACTGCTCTTTTCCACTAACGGCCGTAAGAAATGTTGCATGCCGTCACCAGGTTGTGACGTTGCTTCAGTTAGAGGTAGATGGGCAAAAAGTTCAGAGCTCAGTTCAGTGTTTTCACTTCTCGGGAAGCCAGAGGGCAACATTTGTCCTCCTGTTGGCCTTTTTCTTCACAACGACGTGGAACAGTTTATTTTCTTTTAAGCAGAGATCGTCCAAAGAAACAGCACTTTTGGGCCTCTCTATTAAAAAAACCTTACCCACTACATTAGTGTGAACTTTTTTTTTTTAAATATGGGTGCTTTCTCACATGACTCGACTTAGTTTGACTGTGTTAAGGAACCGTCTGTACATTTATTGGACTAGCTGGGTCTCCTCCCTCTTCCCTCTTCATCCACAAGTGATCCTCATTTCTGAAATCAGTGTTTCTTTTTCTACCAGTGTATGTACCTGTGACCAGGGGAATCGTGGGGAGGGGGGGAACGTATTTGATCTGACTGGGAGTCCTGAGGAGATAAAATACAACTAGTTATCTTTTGAGTTATGTTATGTTTAAATGATTTGTCAGATTTTGTGATACATTGCTTCCAAGATGGTCTTGAATTGAAAGGACTGCATCTTCTGGCCTTTGAGATAAAGCAGGTTTGGTAATTGCACTTAGTAAATATTGTGTTGGACCTAAGTCCCAGACATTGTGATATTTTGTCCACTATGCTTGCATCTAATCCTGTTGTCTTAACTGTGTGCTGTCCAGTCAATTCAGAACATCAGGACTCCCGGGTGGTATGAATGTGTGTATGTGTGTGCGGTTAGCGTGCGTCGGAGGGCGAGACAGGGTTTCAAACTGAGGAAAGACTACACATGTCTGGGCAAAAGAAGGTTTAACTTGAAATTGCCACTGTATAGAAATCAACTCATTATCTCATTCTCTGTATCTTTGTTCTGTTTGTTTTTTGACTTGGAAAAAAATGAATAAAAGTTTTACTACATGTCGGTCTCTCTTCTGTCTTTTTCATGTCACTCAGCTATAGCTGTGAAGTTGGCGTGCTGAATATACTAATGTCCGTTGGGTGCAACAACAAATACATTTCAAGGCATTTGGGGAAAATAAAATGGTGCATTTAGTAGTTCACATTACATTTACTAAAGTACTGTACTTCAGGACAATTTGATGCCACTCTACTCCACCTCATGTCAGAGGGAAATATGAAATGTTTTTGATCCATTTTTACTCCACTTTATTTGATTTTAGATTTTATTTAAAAACATATTGTCTTAAAAAATATGGTGCATTATCATAGATTATAGAAACATAGGTAGAATAAGCTCCACAATGACCAGCTACAACATTAAAATGTGGCTTAAACAGCAATGAATTAGTAATACTCAAATAATAGAATCTATGCTTAAAGAGCTTATTCTTAATAATGGCCACTTTCACTTTTGATGCCTAAAAGTAAAATTAGCTGATTATATAAAATTTAGATATCAATTTAAATACAGAACTTTTACTTGTAATTGAACATTTTTGCATAGTTGTATTTCTGTCAGGGACAGAGCTGGTAGACCAGAGAGACACTTTTAACACTCTTTCTTTTAATTTACAAAAAGCAGACAAAAGGTAACAAATGTACTGACAATAACTCTGAGCATCAGAGGGAGATCAACATAGCAGAAAACTCAAGCACTGACCAAACTGAGACAGGGGGAATATATATATAATGGCTGATCAGACCATTTTTCCGTACAGGGGGATAAACTTAAACCTAAACATTCAAACAAACTACAATAACCACACAACATGTCAACATTTAGCCGCCTAATATTAACCACAAAGAAAACACAACAACACCAATATTAAGCCCACAATTGTCAAAGAAATAATAACAAAAGTCAAACTAGAAACCACTGACCCTCCCCGTGACGCTGGAGGAACATGGTGCAGTCCAGTTGGCCACCATGTGACCACACCAGAGCTGTCCTGATGTCCCCTGAAGAGAGACACCAGGCTGCTGCTGCCTCCTGGGGGCGCTCTCTCATCTGTCAGGGAACTCACCACTGAAACACTGACTTCAGTGAAATGGTGAATTTGGGCCGTGGGAGGATAGTTTCTCTGCTGAGTCGCCTGGTTTCGAGAGATAACTTCAGCCGATTATCATCTGGACTTCCTCTCATCCTGGAAACCAGACAGAGTTAAAGATGTGATTTATTAATAACCATTTCAATACAGTTTTCCTCTTTTTTCCCCTTAAAAATCATCTAATTTTATTTCACACTGTGTGA
Source organism: Lateolabrax maculatus (assembly GCA_031216445.1). Classification (NCBI taxonomy): domain Eukaryota; kingdom Metazoa; phylum Chordata; class Actinopteri; order Acropomatiformes; family Lateolabracidae; genus Lateolabrax; species Lateolabrax maculatus. The sequence continues at coordinate 8,665,614 of CM062207.1, forward strand.
CAGGATCATATATTTTGTGCTTGTTCCAGCTCCTCATTGAAGCTACATGATATTTACACTAAAAACCCACCATCAGAGAAAGAGCGATTACTGTTTTAATATGATGTAACATGGTGTATTTGCCACAACTGTAAAACTGAAAATGTTCCAATTATTTTTGTCATGTAAATATTAATTTATTTTTCAGTTCGCTTAAAAGTTTGTGGATTTGTTTGAATTTTAATTCCACCCAATCTAAAACATTTACTTAGATTATGCAGTGTTACGCAATTGATTCAGTCGTACATTTAAAATTCCAGTGAATAATCCTTAACTCTGTGGATTTGAGATCCCTCCTCTTCTGTGAGTGGATCCTTCAGCCTACAGTGGTAAATCTTCACCTGTGGAAATGATGAATCACAGGTTTCACTCTGACTTCACACAGTTAAATCTGTGCAGGAGTGCAGGTCATATCATGACCCGAGGAGAAACACTCCTCAGACAGTATGGGTGTGTCTGACTGGGAGACTCGTATATATGTTTGGGTCGGTTGCTGTGGTGATATTTACCGACTGTGGAGACGTTGGAGTTGAGTCACTACAGAGAGGGAAGTTGCTACAAAGAGAGTTTCAATTTAAAGAAACTGATGTTTTGTCAAACATTGTGTACAATGAGACTAGAAAGGAATTCAGGGGGAATAATATTCAACTTAGTGGTTATAGAAAGCAAGTGGTGGAAGAAGCATTCAGATATCTTACTTTACAGTAAAAGTACCAGTGCAACAATGTAAAAATACTTTGCTACATGTAAACATCCTGCATTCAAAAGCCAACTTAAGTAAAAGTACAGATGTATTAGATGTAAAAGTCTAATGAAATGTAAGTTTTAAATATCGGGTTGAAATTAAGCTTTCAGACAATGATTTTGTCAAGGAGGCCGACTTTGCATTTGAATTCTCCCTCCACTTCAGGTCCTGATTCAATCAAGTTTCCGCACATTTTGTGTAAGAGGGGACGGGCTAAGACTGAGGCAGGAAACAACTTGTGTGTGTGTGTGTGTGAGAGAGAGAGAGAGAGAGAGAGAGGGAGAATTTGTGTCTTTAGGGACGTGTTTCTCCTTGCATGACTGCTTCTCTCTCCACTCTCTGCACAGACGTGTCGTGTCCCACTGCTAACTCTCTAGTCAAGGTAAGCCTTAACTTTATTTTTGCACATTTTGCTGCACAATCCCAGAGTCTGATTTGCTCTGTCTTTTCTTGCATAGTTTCCTTTCTCAGTCTTTTTACCCTGAAACTATTTTCTTTCAGTTTTTTCCTCCCACACACTCCCTGTTTGTTCATCACATTCCTTCTCCTGAAATCAGCTGAGGAATCTCACAACGGGACAATGAATCTTTAGTTTAATTTCAGTGACAATCAAGTCTCTCTGACATCCATCTTTCCATTCAAACTCTGCTTATTCTCTGCTTCACTTTTCAGTTTTCAGTGTGAGAAAAACCACACCTTTAATTTCCTCTCTCAGTCTGCCCCCGTCTCACTTCCTACACATCATCCTGGTCTTATTTGCAGCTGTTTCACAACTTCCTTAAAGTTAGGGTGGTGCTATTAAAGAGGTAGCGACATCTGGGGACTTAGGTGAGAAAAAGTGAGCTCGCTATTCAACAAAAATAGGTTAACAACACATTTTCATTTCTCTCGCTCTTGAATTTCCCTTCTCATTCCTCTTTGTTCTCTGCTCCTCTCAGTTTCTCCCCGTCTGCTTCACTCTGTCTTGATTTCACTTCTCCTACTCTCGTAAACATACAGTACACCCGGCCACACACACACACACACACACACACACACACACACACACACACAGTATACACTCACAGTCAATTGACAGATTGCTCTCAGATCTCTCCACGCCTGCTGCTCTGTCCGCCTGCATATTGTCTGCTCTCATATTTCTGTCAGGTTATCAACGCATGAATGGCTGATTGAGTCAGTGACCCCTGTAGCCTATCTGTGACCTTGTGTCTCCGTCTGAGCGCCTCCGTCCCGTCCGTCTCTCCAAGAGGGCAAATCTCAACCTGTTAACGTTTTCTCTTTGGTAACATTATCAAAACTCACTTTTGAATTTAATCCTTGCTTGTTTTCTTTTATTCTTTCCCCAAATGTAAATGACTGGATTAGATTAAAGAGATTATTGATATGAATTGTAATTTTAAATCACTGCTTTCTAAAGTTTAAATCCTTAATGACTCCAGTTTATACATCACATAATAATAATAATAATAATAATAATAATAATAATAAATATAATAATATAATACATATAATATAACAGAAGAAAAGAGGAAATGTCACATTTGAAAATGTATACTTCTAATGGACAAATCATTTCTGGACCAGTACTGACTATAGAGCCCCCTAATTGAGGGTGGGCACATAAATTAGCTAGAAATTGCATTTTGTTGGGTCAGTTGTGTAGTTTTTCCCATGTTTGTTTCACTCTGAATCAGGTCATCATTCTTCTATGAAAGCCCATTTGCACCACTGTGAAGAAAAGATAACGATCCAGTAAGTCATAATTATGAGATACTATCTCATAATTATGACTTTATGAGATACTATCTCATAATTATGACTTACAGGATCGCTATTTTTTTCTTCACAGTGGCGCAAATGGGCTTCCATAGCATCCAGGTGGTCTGTTGTGGCAGGTTTAAAGATGTTTTTGCCATTTGCTTTGACGTTTTCAACCTTGATTCTGAAAGATCCCATTATTTTCCGTCCGTGTGCCATTTTCGATGGCTCTAGATACGACTCTACCCATGAGCCTTGGCTGCTGCTGCTGCCAATCTCAGCTGTGGCCTCAGAGCTCCTAAATGAAAGAGGAAGGATGGTGGCGCGGCGATGATGGAAAAAAAGGGGGAAGGGGTGTTCAAAGTCACTAACCTGAGCAGGACGGGGGGGGGCTTTTAATTCCCAGCTGCGCCCCCTGTGTGGGGAGATAACAGTGAGAGCCTTACACCTCCACTCATATCTGTTATTGTTGCCCTTTGACTAGAAGGAGGTGCAGTTCTCTGTAGGGACGGGGCAGAGGAGGAGGAGGAGGAGGGGGAGGAGGAGGAGGAAGAGTGGAAAGATGGAGGAGGCAGCAGTTTGCTCTCCCAGTAACTATCCGCCTGGTGTTTAGCTTTAGCCAGGAAACCAGGAACCCGACTCTACCCCCCTCCCATCCCCATCCCCACCCCCCCCACCCCCAGGCCGCAGGTAGGCTTTCATCACACCGGCTCCAGTTACCCCCCACATATAAGCTATCCAGGCCAGGTGAGCGCAAACACTGCTCCTGGCCAGGCCTCTCGATCCCTTACAACCTCTCTCCCACACACACACACACACACTCACTCACACACACACACACAAACACAGACTCTGGTCCACACACACACACACACACACACACTCCAGTGGACACGCAGAATGGAGTCGGAGTCAGACAGCATGCCGGAGGTACCAGAGGAGATCATACAGTTAAGTGGATCGGGCCTTTTTTCTCTGCCTCCTTACTTACTCTTGGAGCGGCTGTAACTTTAACCCGGGGCCCCTGCACGCGCTGCCTCCGGCCCCTTCTCTCCCTCCCTCTCTCCCTTACCTCCTCTACATTTTATGTGTTCACATCTACATATATGTTTAGGCATAAATCTCTATCTGGCATGTTTTGATCAGCAAACAGCGCCTGTGTATTGAGCACAGTTTACTAAAAACGATGCGGAGTGGACACCAGGCATCGGGAGAGGAGAGTGAGTGAGTCCTCCCAAACGGAAAAACCACCAGAGAAACGGGTGGAGGTGGAGCTGCTGCTGACATCCTGTTTGACTGACCACATTGCTGACAATTAGCGCAAATAGTCTCAACTTTTTCTGCTGCCCTGTTGTGTGATTTCTAACAGATAATATAGCAGAGTCAGCCGCAGTGTCTTACGTGTTGGATCAGTGCCCTCAGTTGACTCTAATCACTATAATTATCAAGTTAACTGTTTGTATTCCACTCCTCCTTTATCAGTTATGGTTGCTGGCTGGCGCCTGTCAAGCAGCTTAATCTCAACATAAACATAAAATTGGGTTATATAATGATAGTTTTCTAAGAAAAGTGTAGTAAATGCTCCACCTGTGTTGTGTGGATGTTTATTTTAACACAGAGTTTAATGTCACAACCCCCCCATAAAGCTGCAGGACTTTCCTTTTTAAAAGAGAGGAAACCTCAGCAGAAGATATTTGATGCAGCTGCAATGGTGCTTTGATGAGGTTTCAGATGTTTGTGTGTTATCGTACAGGAAACGCTTTTTGGCTGCAAACACTTTTATATTGCATCAGACATCTTAGACTTGAATATTGGAGTTTTTCAATTAATCCTTCAGTCAGTTGAACCGAAAATTAGAAAGAAAAATGAGTAAAGGTTTGTTTCCTCTTTCTCTGACGGATAAACTCTCCATTCCTCATTTGCTATTCTTTAAGTGTAGAAGCTTTAACATGTTTTATTTTGATTCCTACCTGAAAATTACAACAGTACAGTTTTGATTTTTCAATGCATCTTTTTAAATCACAATACTGTGGGACAGAGTGAGAGAAAAATACGAAAAGTAGGGTACTTCACTTTATCTATGTCATGCAGCATATTGTGCGGTAGGCAAGACAAGACAGGAAGAGACAGGAAGGTGTGGTTGGGTGACACACTTAGCATATTAACATCCAAAAATACAGTGTGGGTAAAATTGTGAGACAGAGAGAGTATACATTAGAGCGACTCAACCAAGTCCATACCTGGCTCATTCTCATCGGAGACATGATCTAGCTTGAATGCAGCCACACCTGGTTTTTCTACAAAGACGCTCATGTTGTGTCAGTGCGGTGTTGTGTTGCATAAAAGTGCTGAAAGTAGCTCACGGTCGTCAAACAGCGACACAACCCATCATTTCGTGTCATGTCCGCGTGTCAAAGCGCTCATCACATCTACCACATCCTCTGCTCTTCAGTAAGAGCGTCTGAACCCAAAGAGCGTAAATTAACCCTTCTGATCATGACAAGTTGGGTAGGCCTTACTTCCCTCATTTGTCAGTACCTCGTGGACTTGACTTCTGCTTTTACTTCTCCTCATTCCAACCAAAACAGTGTACCCATTCTCACATGGAAACAGTAACACACAACTCCACGCGTTTACTCTTCCCGTTTCAGCAAACTTCTTCCCTGTCCTTTGGTCCACTCTAAATCTTCTTCTCACCGGCCTTTTCTTCCTCTTTTCTCCTTGCAGTATGCTCCACTTCCAGGCAGCACCAGGTCAGTTTGGTCCAGAGGTCCGGGAGCCGGGCCTCCGGGTGTGGAGGGTGGAGAAGATGAAGGCAGTGCTGCTGGATTCCTCCGAGGTGGGAGCCTTTTATAACGGGGACTCCTACCTGGTGCTGGAGAACCGTGGCGAACTGGGAGCCGACCTCCACATGTGGATAGGTGAGAGACCGGAGAAACATCTGGGTCGTATAATGTGTAATCCTCGGGGCAAGAAACGAGAGAAAGAATGTTTTTGATTATCAAGAATAAGGTCAACAAAAAAGAGATAATAGGAATAAAGAGAAAAGGGATCATCAGAAATGGACCATTTGAAACGAATTGGCAATTTCTCAACTAAGTCATATATAGATTGAAATTTGACTTGGTGATCAGTGCGAAAAGATTCAATATCCAAGGACAACACCACACAGGGGCTAACAGACATGAAACAGTGCAAGGACAACATGCAGATGGACACGTTTGTTCAATGGGTGACTCACTGAGCAGGAAGGCACGTCGGCCTTTAGAAAGCCAGGAGACACACAAGTCAAGGCCTTTACATTTAAATATGTCACCCTGACTTACGGAGACAGGATACTTCTCCTATTTCTATTTTACCTGCTTTAGAAAAAAAAAAAAGGGCTAAGCATTGTCCAGTTCTTACTACACGTCTAATCCTGGCCCTGCGCTGCGGTTGCAAAGCTAATAACCCTCCCACTAATGGTGATGACACATGAGACACAGCGCTGACCTGCTGCATCGTTTGTGTGAGCAGAGAGAGGCTGGATGGAGAGGGACGATGATAGAGAGAGAGAGAGAGAGAGAGAGAGAGAGAGAGAGAGAGAGAGAGAGAGAGAGAGGGGAAAGAAGTCCCGAGGGAAACTGGGATGGTTTTTGAGCAGGTGCCCATTAAAAATGCAGGAGGACTGTTACAGTCCTCAAATGTGGCTGTTGTTTCCAGCATGTATCCGGTGCTTAGGTAACACTAAGCTGATTGTCACGGCTTGGAGAGGGCTCTCTCTGCTCAAGCATGCGTCTCTCTGAAGCCTCCCTCCCTCCCTCCCTCCTCCACTTGTTTACAGTTGATGACCCCTGTGTTGTCTTTGTGCGACCGCTGGACGACTGTTTGCTTGTCATCTCTTTGTCTCGGTGACCCTTCGCCGCGGCCCGCAGCTCTTTTGTTCCTCATATTGTGACATCTTAACCTATCTGCACTCATTTTCTCACGCTTCCTCCCGTCTCTCATTTCTAATAAACTCACAAACCAAAAGATTTATAGAAAAGAGCAACGGAAAAGAATAAGTCAGAAACAATGAACCCAAAATGCTCATATGTATTTTGCATGAGGAAACAAACATTTTATAAAAAGAGTATAAAGTCAGATTCATAATTTCTGACATGGATGTTTAAATATCCACTATTTGAACCTGATATTTAGTTCTTTCCTCTGGCAAATCCTTTCTCTGTTGTAGGTGAGAAGTCGTCTCGAGACGAGCAGGTGGCGTGCGCCATGCTGGCCACCCAGCTGGACAACTTCCTGGGCGGTGACCCCGTTCAGCACAGGCAGGTTCAGGGCTACGAGTCCCCGGAGTTCATGGCGCTCTTCCCCAGAGGGGTCAGCTACAAGGTGAGGGGGGGGGGGAAAGTGACTCTGGATGTTCAGACGCTTTGAAAACTGGAAGGCCATTGAAATATGAGAGAAATTCATTGTTAGATTCAAAATCTAAGGGCTACAAATATCTCATTTGTCAAGCAAAAACTACAAAAGTAAAAACTCATTTCAATAATACTTTATTTTATGGGTTTGTAGTTTCTTAATAATTTCCTAGAAAGTTACCTAGAAAGAATGAGGTAATTTGGTACTAACTATAGGTATAATCTATTAGGATAATATCAGGAAAAGCTCCTTAAACTCTTTTTTTTGTAATATTTTTAATATTAATTTAAGTTTTTATAAGACAAAAGGCACTAAGACAAGATTGAAAAACACATTACACATTTAAAGAGAGTAAAATATATTATTAAAAATGTAATTATTCATACACATTATTATATCATGATATTAATCATGCAAGATTGCTTCAAAATGCTCAATTTATACTTAATTCACTTGCAATGTCAATTAAAAACTATAATAACTATCACTAAAATTCATTTTCTTACATTTTCAATCACAAAACTGAATGCAAATATTCCCTTTTAGACATATCTCTTATTTTATTTAGCTGCTTTTTATTGCTGGATGAATCCTTTTTATCATTTAACAACACTATGGTATATTATGGCCTCTGTGCCAAAGTGCATTCATGACTCTGTTTGCACAGGCACCAAGTCGAACTTGTTTAAACAAACCAGGATGTGAAACCTAAAATCTCAGTGACGTCCAGGGCAAACAACATAAAATATATTAAAAAAAAAAAAAAGGGAAACTGGAACGTCCTTCAATGTGTGTCCCACTTCTCTCACAGGAGGGGGGTGTGGAGTCGGGTTTCAGGAGGACTCAGGGCTGCGGGACGGTGCAGCGGTTGTACCAGATCAAAGGGAAACGCAACATCCGTGCCAAGGAGGTGGAGCTGTCCTGGAACAGCTTCAACAAAGGAGACTGCTTCATCCTCGACCTCGGAGAGGTGAGGACAAAATGTGTAAATCAGGACAACACGCCGCGTATGCTCAAAGATCCTCACTGATTTGAACTGCTGCAATACGAAATCGAAGTTTGTTGTGACTTTTTACCACAAGCTAAAACTGCAGAATTGCAACGAGCGGGGTGAATGTGATGACAGTGACAGCTTGATCCTTCTTCAGGTCATTGTGTCGTGGATCGGGTCGCAGGCCAACATCTTCGAGAAGCAGAAGGTGCGCGAGATCGCCTCACTGATTCGTGACACGGACAGACATGGAAAAGCCCGAATTGTGGACTCCAACGAGGGGGAGGAGCCGGAGGAGATGCTCAAGGTAAACCCACACCCACAAGACTTTTACTATGTGATTATGTTTCAGCAAGCTGTGTTGCACCTCACAAGTGAAATAGTTTTGTTCAGAAGATTAAGGTGAACTACGAAAAAAAAAAACCCTTTGTTGTAGTGTTTCTGGTTTCTGAGCTTCCTGTTGTGCTGCTGATCAGGTCCTGGGAAAGATGCCGGCGCTGGCAGAGAGCTCGCCAGAAGAGGACAGCAAAGCAGACGCCTCCAACGTGGCCTCCCTCTACAAGGTAACTTCATCTGCAGAGCTTTTAGAAACTGCGCCGATATACGCCACACTACCATTTTACATCTGCTTTTTACGAAGTAAAGCACAACACCGCGTGCGTTTGCTCCACAGGTGTCCGATGCGACCGGTTCCATGACGACCACCCAAGTGTCAGAGAAGAGCCCGTTCGCCAAGGAGCTGCTGGTCCGTGACGACTGCTTCATCCTGGACAACGGCGCCAACGGGAAGATCTTCGTCTGGAAAGGTGAGGAAATACTACTTGACCCCGAGGCCGCAAACTCGTGCCGCCTGAAATGCAAACCCGAGGAAAGTGATAGTGGTTGGATGCCAGTGATATTCAGTATCTAATTGGATCAAATTTTAATGAGCATTGTGAAAAATAATGTTTGACAGTTTTCACAGGATGCACTATTTCTTAAAGAGAACACCAGCATTATTCATAGTTACTGTACAGCCCTAAACTGTCCAGTCTGATTTCACTAGTCATTGTGCAGTACATGTTTGTATTTAGATTTTCAGCTGCGATTTTTGGCATGGAGGTCAAGTGTGTGTGTGTGTGTGTGTAGCTTTTAAATGGATTCATGTAACATGGCCAAACTTTGTAGAAAGACACACACACACACACACTCAGATTGTTCCACAAAGCTGTCCCCACCCTAAGGCAAAAGCAACTTTCTACCTATGAGGCTGAAATTTAAAATGGAGGTGAAGTGCTTGTGAGGTCGTGTGTGTGTGTGTGTGTGTGTGTGTGTGTGTGAAAGCATGCACGCCTCGATGCATTAGTGTACATGGTCACAGCTATTGAGAATTCACGCTAGTTATAGATTTATATCTGGTTGCCTGACAGAGACATCTGAATGATAAAGACAAACATGCTGTTATCTACGATGGCATATTTTAAGCGTTTATTTCCTGGCAGAGACTTTCGGTTCAAAGCAAGATAAGACAGCACAAGAAAACACAAAAACTACACAAAGAAATAAAACGGAGAGAGCAGGAAAATGGTGGGCGATCTGTTTTTGGTATTTTCGACTTGAAGTGGCAGCAGAGGATTCTTGTGAAGAACAACAATCAACACAAACCAACAAACAGGCTGTCTGTGGAGGGTTTTTTTTAGTGAATTCATGAGCTGTTGTTTTTGGCAACAACAGCATTATTTTAAATAATGATTCCAATATGTTTGGACTGAAAATTGTTAGAATTGACCTATTTTAATGTATTATTTCCGCTCTCATTAATACTTGCATATTAACCTGAACTTGCTGTTGTTACTTTCTCCTGTGGACACAAACAAACCAACAAAACAAATTGTCCATCTATGATCCTGCTCATAAAGTGCCCGCACTAACGTCATTAACTTGTCTGTCAGGTAACGGAGCAAATGCACAGGAGAAGCAGGTGGCCCTACAGATGGCGGATAACTTCATCGACCAAATGAAGTATCCCAGGATGAAAACACAGGTACTGCTCATAACTCTTACTAAAAGTTAAAGTCTCACCCTTACTGTACATGTTATCATAGTTGCTCTCTCAGTATTTATTTATTTATTTTGTGGACATGCAGGTGAGGTAAGAAACCAGTCTAGGGCTTAGGTGAAACAATCAGCACAACTTAAAGATTTAAAACATGATCATTAACAGATGTGGACTATCACCTCCAGTACATTTACTGTAACTTAATGTATATGGTAAGCAGTAAAAGTTTATGTGCATTGTGCTGCAGGTGGAGATACTGCCGCAGGGGAAGGAGACCATCATCTTCAAGCAGTTCTTCAAGAACTGGAACTAAACATCTCATGGGAACATTAGACAGATCCTGCACTCGGGAAGAAGCTGTATATCCGACAAACAGACAGCATCTGATCCAAAATACATCAAATTTTTTTTTTATATGCATTAACTTGTATGTACATATTTGTAAGGCACTGTGCGGACAGAGCACACTGCAGCTTGTTTTAGACTTAGAATCAGAGAGGTGATGCCACTTTTATATATGCAAACACGTTTCTTCTAGCGAGATTATAAAGATATGAAGAGATATAAAAAAGAACTTTAGGTAAATGAGTTTGTTTTTTTTTTTTTTTACATTTGTTCCAGTGTCACAGATTTGCCTGTATTTGAAGAATAAATCTGAAAGTGCTACTTGTAGAGGAAGTGGTTTGATTTTTTTCCCTGGCAACACATGTCACCAGGGGGTTTCAAATCCAAGGTTTTTTACATAACGTTGTTTAAGCTACGCCTTCTCTGTTGCCATGCCTGCATGAATATTACCTGCACACAGTAATCCAGTAAAGTGACATATCACAGGCATGGTTCACAAATCCACTCATGGAACTACATCATTTACTCAAAGGCTGTATTTGTTTTAAAAGTTTGAGGTACTTCTAAGTTGTGCTACGTTATCCTCCACTGCATTTCAGGGAGAACTTTTGTCCTTTTTAATCTGTAGATTAAGATTTTACATTAAAGACATCTAATCGGTTTATAAAATATGATGCATTGTTACAGATGAAATTACACAACAGTATATGAAGTAGTAGCACATTAATGCATCAGTAATCATAATCCAATAATATATATTAAATATTTCACTTTCGGGGGCCATTTTTCTGCATGATAGTACTTTTACTCTTGATACTCTAACTACATTATGCTGATAGAACGTAACATACGTTTGAATGACGTATTTTACATGTTGAGTTGCTACTTTGACTTAAGTAAAGGATCTGAACACTTCTTCCACCATGGACAGTAATTTCCGTCGCACACTGTTCAGAATCTGGATGAACATTTTAACATCAGTAGTACATGAGACATCAGTTTTGAAATTCCACATCAATGTTGAAATTACTATTAATGTTTTTATTGTATGTTTTCAGTGATTCACCTGTAGCCTGTTAATGTTATTTTTGTTACTATATTTAAATTTCAAATCCATGCCTTATGACATCTTAAAATTATAGTCTTGAGACCATTTAGTGAACAACATCCAAATAAATGCATTTGTTCGTAATAAACATATTATTGAAAGTTAGAACAAATAAAGATAAAACAAAACCATACACTTCCGTCTACTCCAGGTTTAAGCACAGGAGTTCATTGTTTACAGAAGATCAGTGAAATGTCTTATTTTGTCCCAGGTTACTTCCTTTTCCCCCCATACACAAATATCTGAATCAATTTGAGGTTCAGGGCCTTTCTCAACCTCTAAACTCGTGATGATTTTGGTTAAATTCAGTCTAGATTAAATGATCCTACTTAAAGAACAATATATTTTAGAGTAGGTTTTGATAACTTTTGAAAAACTGGACGCAACACTGATACTGATTAGTCCCAATAAATCGAATTTGTACTACACTGTCATGGCTCTGTACATTTTATTCTGTTTAGTTTCATTCCATTTTCGCTTAGTTTATTTTAATTTTACTCTTTTTAAATTCGATTTGAAATGTTTTTGAATCATCTTGTGTTTCTTTTACATCTTGCCTTAATGCCTTTTATGAAGTGTGTTAATATCCTCACAGGCTTAAACATTCATGTTACTGCTGCTTTAATGGCCACCAAAGGCAATCCCTCCTGTCTGGTTCAGTGTGATGTATTTATTGCCTATTAGTCTGACGTCTGAGGGCAGGTGGTGATGATGATGATCATGTAGGGTAATACCATGATGTAACGTGTTTCCTTGACGTTTCTTCCCACAGCTAACCAGGAAGTAAATTGGTAACCGAGGCAGGCAAAAAAATGGATTTCTCGCTGAAATCTCAGTGACATTTTTATTTTATTTTTATGGTTTTCCTGCATTGCAAACATGTTGAAGCATACTTTCAAACCACTACTCTCTGTGTGTATGTTTGTGTGCATCAAAGAGGGTTTCTGTTTTTTATTTTGTTGAATCAGGATCGTCTCTATTATCTTGAAATCTCTTTTTGTACTGTAAATCACGCAACCAGAATCGAGTGAAATAAAGAAATAAGGGAAAATGTATACAAGGGGTGGCATTAAAACATAATTTATAGGAAAAGGTGCTGGTAAAACAGTTCAGTTTTATGTTAATTTACAGTAGTATCCAGAGTGTCAAAGTCCTTCCCTTCCCTATTTTTTTATGGCGGTTTATGTTGGAGAGGAGATACGATTGATTACAGTAAATGACTAACAATTATCTCCAATCATTAATATTATGTGCGTCCAGGCAGAGATATATAGTTGTTAGTGGCATTACATTTTACATAAATGCACTCATGCTTGCGGTAAAATGTTGCAAATATGGTTTCTAAATCATGTTGAGACTATAATCCTCAGATTTGTGTGTTTTCAGAATTATTTTACACAGTAATTGTAATTTATTATATGCTCATTTATTTTATATATATCTCAGCTCCCACTATGAAAAATACATTATAATCTTGATTTATTTGTTAATAGTAACAGTAAGAGACAAATTAGTGTCACTCTAAGTGATATCCAGAGACTTATCACTGTTATAAAAACAATCAATTCTTTTGCCCTCGTGGTAAACGTGCCAGCTGCTGCCGGGAAGCTGAGAGGATTTCGTGTCAGAGAGCTCTGCAGAAAATTTCCCTCACCATCTCAGAAGCCATAAAAAGAGTCCAAAGATCAGGGAGAGATGAACAAATACGGTGGTTAGAGAGCGGTGGCTGTCCAGTCTTCTCCACCAGCAGAGCTACACCAACGCTCCCTCAGACTAAAGGTAAGACACAATGACCTTATATGTAATATACTGTATATGTCTGTGGTACAGGTCTGTGTGATATGACTGCATTTATAACAACATATTTGAATATTTTAACATTTTCTTCTGAATTTATAATGTTTACACAATTTTAGAATAATTATTTTTGTAGGCATAAATTTATGTAGGCTTATGTGGTTAATATTCAACACTGTAAAATTAAATATTATTTTTTAAATGTGATCATAAACCTGAAGAAAAGGCTTTTTTTCCCCTAAACTTTAGAAATTTTCCTTATAGACTCAATTGATAAAAACTGGTTTGGTTTGGCTCATACAGGACCATTAAAATGTATCATTAAATTTTCTTGGTTGATTATCATTTACAGTCAAAAAAATAATAATTATACAACAAATGTATAGCTTTCTGTAAGTCTGAATGTCTTAATTGTTCCAACATACTACAGCTGTTTCCACTGAAATATTTTTCACTTATTTTGAATTTTTTTAAAAGAGAGAATGTCAATCTGTAATATTTATACATTTTTATTATATTGTTGTAGGTTTAACTACCCAACAGTAAATAAAAAAGTTAAAATTAGTTCCAAATACTAAATAATCCATAGTATAAAACTCACAAGGGTCATTTCTCTTAGGTACAATTTATTTTACTTTTGATATTTAAAGTAAATGTAACTATATTACTTACGTGACAGTTTCAATGCAGTATTTTTTCAATCCTAATGGAGTATTTAAACTGCCGTATCGCAACTTTTACTCCTTCAACCAGACATTTAATTCATTCAATTTCATGTGTCCTCCACTCCACAGCAGTAAGAAAATGACCATGGAGATGAAGAGCATCCTGAAATCTGGCAAAAGTAGGTTTTATTTACGATTTTATTTAATCACTGCCAATGAATGCCACATGTATGTCTGATAGTTTAAAACTTTGCCACTCTGAAAGGATAATAATCACATTTTGCTGGCTATATGGAAGTATCAATACTCTCTTCTATTAATGTGCTTTCATTGTCCCTCATTTTCTGCTGGTGAGCTGTTGTCAACTGAGACTCAAAAGACGTTGTCTCCTCTTGCAGAAGTGAACTTACTGCTGAAGCCAGAGGACAGGAACACCACCCAGAGCAGCTCCATCGGGCCCGTACGCTGGACCCAGTCCGTGGAGAGCGCCCAGGTTCACAGCTCAGCCCCCAGCAGACACTCCACCCCCAAGCTCAGCGAGAACTCACAGGTGCATGAAGATCCGTGATTTTGTGGATATTTCTCCATTTATATTCAGTGTTTATCAGTGACTTCTGTTTTGTTTTACCTTGTGGTTTTGGTCATTTTTAAATTAAAAAAAACCTGTATGATTTTCCCATTTGCAGGAATAAACATTTAAATTTGACCTGTTGTGTTTCCTGCAGCAACAATCTCGTCAGAACGGCCTGAAGGATTTCCGCAGCCTGCAGGAGTGTGTGCAGTTCATCAATCACTGGAAGGAGCAAGTGGACCAAGTCTGCAAGGTAGGACATAAAGGAAGGAGGGAAATAATACAGGAAAATGTGAGACACATATTAATATTACTCATTAACAGCGGTCATGCAGAGTAAATTCAGTGTAGACTTAAGGAACAATGAAATATTGAAGTTGAAGGTTTGCTTGCCAAATTTTTTAAGAGGTTACTCTAGGTTGTTTGTCAGCTCAGGGGGAAAAACAACTAAAAAGACAGACGAGGGCCAATTGTTTCTGACAGAAAATGAGGGGAAAAAAGGTGTCACAGCCTTATATGGTCAATCATTTCAGCCTGTTAAAAAAGACAAAGCTAGAGTTCATTGCTTTTTCTCCCAAGATACAACGGCTTATTTAGGGTGTAATGTGTTCAGGTGACCCAACATTATGACTGCACAGATTGAATAAGTTGCTACGGGAAACTATAAATTTGCTTATTCATGCAGGGTGACAACAAGGTTGATGGGGTGTGGATGCTGATAGGACATGTGTTTATTGAGTCTTTTACAGCCCGGTTACATGACTTGCAGTGCTGAGACACAGGGCTGGGACATGTGGGAGGGCTGTAATGTGCTGTAAGAAGTTATGTTCTGTATCTGATTTACATGGGGATCATGCGACTTTATCCTGCCTATCCTTTTGGCATTTGCAAATGGAAAATATATGTAATGTATTAAATGCTGATATGACCTGTCAATTAGCTGTATGTGATGACAAAAAACAGTCAATGCCCAATTGTCCTTTGGCTTTGGCCTTGAAACTCACATTGTTAACCCGCCATCATGTTTTTAATAGTGTTTGACAATGTCTGACGGTGAAATGTGTTGGGTCTTAGCAGGGCAGCGGTGATCCAGAGGAGGGCACCAGTAAGAAAGAAGCCCAGAGTTCAGACCGGCGAACTGAGCGCAGTCTTGAGGAGAGCAGGAAGCTGATCCTGGAGTGGGCTGACGAACTCCACCATGTCGACAAGGTGAGTACGCTCACGAGTTTGGGGGGTGCTTAATGAGACTATATACTGGAACAATCAATTACAGATTGAAGGTACCATCTTTATAACAGCTATGGTTGTGAAAGAAAACTTTTTCTGATGCAACAAATAGCAAAAATACTCACTGATTTTGCCTCCTTAGCTGCTGAAGGAGACCCCTTGGGCATCTGAGAGTCAAGAACATGAATATAAAGACGATAATGATGCCAATGAAGAGGCACATCTAAAGATCATGGAGTGGGCGAAGGAGCTACATAAGGCGACAGAGGTGAGGAGACCAAAAAACCAAAAGTCCAAAAGCATTGTGGGAAGGTTTTAGTACTCTTGGTTACCATCAGCAGAAATGAACATCATTGGTGTCACACTTTTTGAAACGCAAAACAGCATCAAATGTTGTAGCTGAAGTGAGTAATGTGTGTTTGCAGATTTGTGGTGTGCAGAGCGACGAGCTGGGTAAGGTGTTGCGTCTGCTGGGCCTGAAGAAGAAACGGCTGGTCAACCTCCTGCCTCTGCTGGAGTTCATCACCTGGTCCCTGCTCAAAGAAGACAGCACGGTGAGAAACCGCAGAGTCACACAAAAAAAAAAGATTCAGCCTCCTACCATAAAAGTGTGTAAGAAGGCAGAAATGAAATAGAAACCGTGGGAAGTCACTTGAATTCATAGATAAACATTTTCATTGCTTTGATAGCACACAAATAAACCATCGTCGAAGCCGTAAAATGTAGAGTTGGCTTAAACTCAAAAACCGAAACCAGTTAACGTTTGATGCCATGCAGTGCAGACATGACCAGGTTATGACACCACATTTAGTAACAAGTGAACCCTGCTCTCTGTGTGCGTGTGGAGCATCAATAAATGAGCTCTGTGATTCAACTTATGTAACCCTAATCTGCCTCTGCCCTGATGAACTGCAGCTATCGTTATCCTTGATAACTGATAGTGAAGACTGCAGATAAACTAGCGTCACACGACGCACGTAGTCAAGTTCTTGATTGAAATTTGAAAGAATGTTTTGTGGTTTTTTTCTTTATTTCACCTGGAGTTAAGGCATGAATACGCCACATGACTTTCTGCATCTTGTGCCGTAACAATAAGCTGTCCTTTGCTCTATTTGAACATGGTTATGACCTTCCGGGATTTCATTTAATGTTAACCGAATCAACAAAAAGGATGCCAGGTGCTTTGGATTATTGTCGTCATAAAGCCAGTGGTATCACCACGGCCCAACTTACTCCGAGCGCTAACGGGGTAAAAATAATGTTCACGCGGTATTAATAGGCTTTACTGCTCATGATTATATTTGCAAAGTGCAGGGTCATAAAGGAAGGCAGAATTAGGGAATCGATGCATAAAAATGCTGTTAATATTAAACATATTTTATCTTTCTTTTCCACCCTTTCAGACTATGATTCCACAGTTATGGCTACTGGCAAAGCAAAGGACCTGGAAAGCAGGAATTGCAAGATACATCCCCAACTCAGGTGTGCATTTTATTTAAATCACTTTTCTGTTCACGCATAAACATAAGATCCAGCTGACCTTTAAATATTAGATTTCAAAATCAAACTTTTTTAACCAAAAGAGAATTACACTTAGCTCATAACAGGGTGACTGTGACAACAGAGTGATAACTTTTTTTTGCTTGTGGTCCCTTAATACGAAGCAATCTCAACCACTCATCACAGTTTGTGTCTATGAGTTGTGAACAGTTCAGTCAGAGAGGGATTGTCCCTCCTGAGAATTTCATTTGTAGAAGCCTGAAGAGTGTTTCTAAAGAAAGAAAAGTTTGATAAAAAATTCCAAAACATAAAGATTATTTTAAGTAGTACTAGAATTTCCCCCATCCTGGAAATCATCTCCCACTTTATTTTGCTTTACATTTATCTTATCTAGACCATGTGCAATAAACTTTTCCCTTGTTTATCCACTGCAACTTTAACATCATTTAAAATGCTTCTCTATTTTCAGTTTGGAGCTGGATCTGCAGCGCAGCAGGTAAAATCAACCTCCTCTTCATCTTCATCTCACATAGACCAGAGAAAAAGCCCCCATCACATTCACAGCACAACAAGCTCATCTGTGTCCCTCTTTTTCCCAACAGCTGACGTGATTCTCGACCCCATGACCTGCCACCCCTGGCTGCAGATGTCAGACAACCAGCGTATGGTCCAGGAGGGCCTCTCCGCGTCCGAGCTGCCTTACAGCTCCCATCGCTTCGACAGCTGGCCCTGCGTGCTGGGCTGGGAGGGCTACAGCAGTGGCCGCCACTACTGGGAGGTGGACATAGCCAACAACGGCTACTGGCGCGTGGGACTGACCGCCGGCGACTCCAAGCGTCACGGCCGGTTCCCCATGACCCCAAAGCAGGGCTACTGGTGCCTGTGGCGCAGCACACACCAGTTCTACGCCTGCTCCAAGCCGGAGACGCCTCTGCCCGTCGGCCTCGTGCCTCGGCGTATGGGGATCTACTTGGACTACGAAGAGGGCCAGATCTCCTTCTACAACGCGGAAACAAAGTCCCACATCTACACCTTCACTGGAGCCTTCAAAGGGAAGGTGTACCCTCTGTTCGCCCCTCTGGATGGTCGCACACTCATGAGAATCACCCCACCCACGAAATCTGAGTAAACTGAGAAACGTGAACCGTGACAACTCTTATTGGACGCTTGAAAATTTGCCAAGAAATACAGACAACTAGATTGGCACAAAGTGGTGTAATCTGTTAAAGATCAGCGAAAAGCCCCAAAACCACAAAGGTATTTGGGATTTCACATGACGTCGACTTCCCCAAATATTACTTAAAATATGTCGGTCAATGTCTCCACTTTAAACTGATTTTAAAATCTCTTAAACTTCAGTTAAACACTGAACAAAGACCGAACTATATCAAAATGCTGATCATAGAAAAAGTTAATAGATGTATCTGATTGTAGCATTCTAAAAAAAAAAACAATCTAAATAAGTGGAAATGTTTATCAGACCTTGAGAAACACAAACTTTGAAAACTCAACTTTGAGTTAATATAAACGTATTTATTTTAAAAAAGTTGAATTTTAAAGAACAAGCTTGATTGAGTCTGTCCAAAAATGAAGCTAACAACTGCATTTGTTGAAAAATGTCCCTTCAATTTTTACAACATTCACATTCTGCATCTACATACATGAATGCACTTTATAAAGCACTTTCAGACATAAACATAAAAAATATTTTGTATACATATTATGTTGTCTTTGCTACTCATCTCTGACCTCTTTGAATTATTTTCCACAAATATTTCACAGTATGAGAGAAAAATCTTCATTATTCCGCCACATTATCAACTACATGTATCTTAACAAATGTAACTCTTCAATAAAAGCTCTTTGGAGACACGTGTCCTTCACTTTGCATGACAAATTCTGTAACAATATCAAAATCTTTGGTATTGAAAAGGAAAAAAAATGTGTGTAGATGTGTGTGTTGCCTGTCAGGAGTCTCTCTTACAAGCCCAGGGTCCATAAGCCTCACATCTGGCAGCGAAGAGACTCCCGCCTCCCCTCAGGTCTGCACAGTCCCTGTGATCAGCATCCCACTCCACCGTTAGCCTTCAAAACACACACACACACACACACACACACATATATATAACTGATCTGTATTAACTTATTTAGAGTAAGTGGTGGTTGATGTAGGAAATAATTAAATGGAGATAAATACAATAGTTTACTTAGTTTTACATTAAAGTTGTATGTCTGTGTATACAATGTATATATTTATATGTATGTAAATATGAAGTATTTAATTGTAATAAAAACAACTTTGACTAAACTGTTGTGAGGTTATTGTGTTCATTTTCAAGAAAATATACAAAATTTAGATAAAATCTTATTGAAATCAATTTCTAGTGTAAACTAAAGAGTCTATTTGGCTTTTTTGTTGTATTTTGTTTCTCTGTGTGAGCTGTGACTGGCCAAAGTTATGTACGTGCTACCTGTGAAGGAATTTTCCTTCTTGTATGTTAAACTTCACTCTTGTATGTTAAAGGTAACTTTAGACAGTGCTTCACAGGTCAGGTCAACTGCCTGTCTCTGTTCGCCTGTCTCACTCTGTGTGCCAGACAAGGCCGAGTTGGCTCTGGCCTCTGGTAGACCAAGATCTGCTAGATATCTTCTGTTTTCAGGGTTAGACACAACAGGCTGGAGCCTGGTTGTTGACGCTGGATAAGAGAGACTGTAGAGAGGCGATGCTGTTGCTAGGACAGCAATGGTTGACGTCTTTCCTTGTTTGGATCTGATATCCAATAGAGTCATCACACAGACCAGGCTGAGTTAGGAATAACTCTATTTGGATATAGTGGAACTTATCAGTTCTGGGGGTTAAATACTGAGCTCCAGGACACCATCTTCAGATTTGGGTAGCAGTACGCTGTGATTCACACATGGTGTTTCCCTTTTCTCCTCGATCGAGCTTCAAATATTCCTGTGTAAGACATCCCGGTCTCCTGAAACTTCTTGTTAGAGTGAACCAGCTCTAAGATTTCCATCACACTACCAAAATAATGGCTTAAAATCTGGTTCAGTGCAAAACCAGGCAACATAAATATATGTGAGCAAAGTTCTTTATTCAGAAGAAATGTTTTTGTCCATAAATGCTGATTTACAGAATATTCTCTTATTTTTCTCTCCTGTCACCTTTGTACTGAGGTGTTTGACATTTCTATTATTTAATCCTTCATCTGAAAACGGGTTTGTCCTGTTAACTCTGTGCCAGTTGACCTGGACTTACGGCATGTAGTGCTGGATGTCCGTCCCGTCGCACCACAGCCACTGACCCTCCCGCTTGGCGTCCGTTAGTCCCACCCACAGGAAGGGAAACCCAGGGAACTTCCTCATCACACCTTGGATGAACTCCTGAGGGGGAAGTTAGAAGACTTTAGATCCATTTTTGGACAGAAACGATACCTGATGTTTTCTGTCTAATTACTATGAAACGTGTGCTTTTAATCTGTGGATTTTCAACTTTTCCATTGTGAAATTTTACTGTTATTTCTGTCACCTCTGTTGTTTGGGGCTCAACAAATAAAACTGACTTGACTTCAGAGTTATGTTCAAGATCAAGTTGAGGAAGGTTTTAAATAAAGGTCACAGGGAGTTTATAGAGAGAGCTGCAAGTTTTTACTTTTCTGATGTGCTGGACTGGGTCACTGCATGTTGACTGGACTTTTTCTGTGCCAAGGAATTACAACTGTTAAGATGCATTAACTCAGAGGCACTGATCAGTCAAAAATCTATATGTTTAGTGGTTGGATGTTCCTGTAAGTAAATGACTAACTTGGCTCAGTTTACCTAGCTTTGGACTCTACCAAAGTGGTGTTTATTACAGCTACGGAGCTTCCCACTTGGTGTTTTCATTTACAACAGTACATCTAAAGTTACCATCTCTGCAGAGTCTGTGATAACAGCCAGGCTGCTGTTGTGTTGCTGGCAGAACTCGACGCTCTCGTTCCACTGACGATTTTCCTCCAGTCCCACTGAAAAGAAGTAGCAGTGACCCCTCCACCACAGCCAGCTGCCTGGGCACAGACTGCACCTGGGGTCTACACACAGCATGAAACCAAAACTGATGTAAGAACAGTCAACCATGTTTCCTGTGTTAACAGACGTTTTGAGCTTCCACATTTGTATCAGAGAAGGAAACGCAAATCACCCTGAGTGACAGCGTGGAGCATCAGGTTCTGATCGTGGCGCTCATTTTGGCACTGCTGCAGTCGCTCCATCAGCTCCTTCAGCTCCTTTCCTGAAGTTCTGGAGATCTGATCCACTTGTGATGCTGCTGACCACATGACTTTTAAATTATTTTTCACAAGTCAACATGAAGTTGAGGCAGCAACTGAATAACCTGATGTGAGTTTGACTTTATCTGCACAGGTACTTCAAGATGGTTTGTATTTTCAAGAAGTAAAGCATGGCACTGACAGGAAATGATGAATGTTGTAGCCAGAGTGTGGAGGTACTTGTACTTTACATATCCGAGTTATGCTACTATAGAGTATAAGTAAAATATATTCACTCCATATACATAAAATATATGATCTTATATTTATTGTTTTCTATTTATACTCACCACATACAAAACCCAAAACAAGTCCCATGACCAGCAATATTGTTGCTGTAGCAACTGCCACACAGACTGTCCGTTGACACGTTTGACAGCATCCTGCATCTGTGGCGGTAAAGAATAAGCAAACAGTCATGAAACAAACGTGATGGCGTCGATGTACCAGGACACATTTTTTAAATGATCCTTTTCAGCATAATTTTACTTTGAAAAGCATGTCACCCTCTTAAGGTTTTTATGCATTAAAAGTTAAAATCCTCTTGGTGTGGGGGATATAATCAGTTAAAATGTTAACCAATGACTTAAAGGAAGAATCCATTTAAAAGTATTTTTCATATTATGACTCTTTTTATATACAGTATTTCACCTGTTGGAAAAGAGAACTTGGACACTGAAACCAGAAAAAACTGTAGCTTTGCTTGTTAATGTTCGGCCTGTAACTGCAACTTCAGTTGGTCAAAGCCTTCACATAAAAGTACAGATTATTTACAGTAGTTGTGGTAGGAGATGCTCTTTTTAACCAACCTGCACGTGTTTCCCTCTCAGCAACCTCCTCCTGGTTTCTTAAATCCATGCAGCTGTTTGACGCTCTCTATCCTTTTACTTCAACTGCTCCACAGGTCCGTTGAACCATATTTAAGACATGTTCTCGTTTTCTCACATTTAGCTGAACCACTCTGCCCCTTCCTCATATTACAGCTTTTCTCTTCGACATGCGAGTTTAAAAATAAAGTACTTAAGTTTAAAAGAGGAAGCTGGCAGAGAACCGACGTGTGCAGTAATTATTTAGAACCATGTCATCTCAGGGTCTGGAGGTGTGTGTAATCTATCTGCTGCTTATCTGTTGGTTATCTTCTCATTATTAAATATAATAGTGCAGAAATATACATTTTTTGATCCCTGAAACTGTTCGGTGTAAATGTTTTATTTCTCACAGATGATCAAGTTTTTCTTTACGTGTACTTGGTTCTTTCTGCCGTTCTTTTTTCTTTTCTGTTTTATAGTTATTTAAAATCTGAATTTAAGCTAACTAAAGGTCAGAGATGAACCAACTGCTTATTATCTATAATCTGTTTGAAAATTAAATAAATATAGTTTGAAAAAAAAAAAAGAGTGCCCTACTTGCCTTTATAATTTAGGTGCTGGGAGAAAGCATTAAAGTTGTTATAAGTGTTGTATATTCTATTCAATGAAGACTTCTTTAAGTCAGCTGGAAATCTTTATTGAGCATTGGAACAAGATAAATTTGTTTAATTTTTTTACATCAGACACACATTTGGAGGCACATTTAAAAAGCAGATTTTAAAAAAGTTAAACATGATAAAAAATGTAAATTCTCATGGTTAGTAAAATTCTTAATTAATATCTTGTAATTTTGATTTAGTAAATTACATTTTTATGATCCCATAATTCTGATTTAGTTCTTCAATAATTCCCATTTCCTGATTCAAAACTTTTGACATATCATTCATAAAATTATTTTTATCATTATTAATATTTTTTCCCCTTTTCCTGGTAGAAATGGGCTAAGATAGAGAAAAAAATTATATCAAATAAATATAGCAAAAAGAAAGCAGCAAAAGTTTAAAATATATATTGTAGTATTATATAGTATTTTTTACCCTATTGTTGTTGATTCAAATACTGGACATAAAGAACTGACTGACTGACAATGCATATTTTAAGAATTATGACTAGATTTATAATCACAAAACACAAAAGTATAACCTCTTAACTATTTTGAATAAATATCACACACAGAGGCTTAATATTTATGTACCTGAGTAATAGTACAGCGCAAAAGATTTTAACATTAACATGTTTCCAAAAAGAAACCCAAGACAGAAAACACCTAAAATACCTTCACCAAAACCATTTAAATTATAAAAACATGTTTCTTGTGTTCCTTAGTTTTCAGATCCCTGCTTCTCGAGTTTCCAGAAAATGTCCATCAACTCATTCTTGAAATGTGCTTGCAACTGAAACAAAAAACACGGACACATGTCAATAACGAAAGCTGTTAATGGACATACACACATATATATATATATAAATAGTATATTAGTATAGAAGAGAAGAGTATTTTGTAGAATAAAAATAGCACCTTATCCTCGTAATTTTATCCCCCCAAACCCTGTGTTTGTTTTTGTTGAGGTGGTGACTGACAAACCTGTTGAAAGACACTTTCCCTTGTGGTGCTGTTATCGCAGAGGAGAGCTTCTTGAGAAGAGCACAACATAGACAGACTGATCTCCATTGGTTTTGCATCTGGGGAACAAACAAAGCGTAAAGAGGAAGCTAGAACAAGGAAACTTGCTGTAAGATTTGCATGTGGAGGAATACATAATGCCCACTGCGGTCACTAGGGGACTGTTACATACACACAGTATATGAGAACTTCTTTTAATTTATATGACATTTTTAGTCATTTTTTGCCTGCACTTCCCAGCTGTAAATAACAATAATTCCAAATGATATCAAAATCAATTAACTCAACCTGGACCCAGATAAGTGGCAGAAAATAGATGGATTAACCAATTAAAAGCTTCCTAGCTACTGTTTGCTTCAGGTGTGAGGATGCTGACTGAAACTCCAGAGAAATGAAATGAACAGCCTTCTCCAGCACAATTCACTGTTGCACCAGAGTCACTTGTAGTTTATAGATGAAGAACATGTCCCGACAGACCGCAACCACATACAAAAAAGTAATAATTGGGAACTGAATTTAATACTCTTTAAGATTTTTGCCCTGGTGTCAAAGGGACCTTTGGTATGAAGGAGCCAATATTATCAATATTATCAGTCAACCTCAGGATGACTCAACTAGCAGAGACTTCTTCTTTGTGTCAGCTACCATTAGAGCCCAATAGATACATCAATGTTTACAATAAATTCATATTTTTTTCATCCGGACTGTCCATACAGCAATTTTACTGTTAAAAAAAACTTGGCTTGGTTTACCACAGAAATATCAGTATTGGCAATGCACAAAGGAGCCTTTCAAGTCAGTTTATTTTTTATAAAATTGAAACTGATGGCTGCCTGAAAGTAAAAGAAAACTCTGTGGTATGCTCAGGAAAACAATTAAATTATACACAGTTTGTTGCTAATAAACTAAAGCATGCAAAACAACCAGTATAGTCTTTTAGGTCTGAGTCTCACCTGTAGAATTCGACAAAATTACTGGGGAACTTAGGTTCTTATCCGCAATGGTTCGCACTTCAAATTTGTACAGGGTCCCTGACTTCAAATTAGGAAAAGTGTAGTTGGTTTGTTCAGACACGAGAGCAGAAAAGCTGAAGCCCCAGAAGCTGGACGAGAGTGTGACATAGTACTGAGCTTTTGATATGTTAACAGGAGGCTTCCACTTGAAAGTGAGTTGGTTTGTATCATGGTAAAATAGTTCAGGATCAGTTGGCGGCAATGGCACTGGGAAAAAAAAAAAAAAAAGAGGCAGTGATTTATCAGAAAATCTTGCAGTCAAAAGATTTTTCCTCATAAATGTTTAAGATTTTTGAACAGGAAATATAGTCAGAATAACTGATTTTAAAGTTATAATCTGCAAGATTTTGGTGAAATCTAACTTTTTGAAACTACTCATGGTTAACATTTCAGCAACAGCCATTTGATGTATTTACATTCTGTAACTAACTCTCGACTTCTTTATTTAAACAACATGGGTTTATTTGGCTGCACTGTAAACAGATACACCAGCTGCTCTTCTGTTGTATTTCAGATGAAGAAGCTGCTCAAGGAGTGTTTGCTGTGGTATTAAATCACACTTAATGTAACCATGGTAACCACAGGTGTCGCTAAATCAACCTGGACCGAACATCCTTGAGGATTATAACTTTAAAACACACAAATGGTGAAAATACAACAGGGGCGGAAGTGACTCACAGGTGTATATGGATTTAGCCACTGGCAGGCTCGGGATATGTCCGCTTAAGCTTTTGACGATCACTGTGTAATTGGCTGCATTCTTCAGTCCGTCAAAGTTCTTCTGAGGTGTTTCTACAGTAAAATTTTGTTCTTCATTCGTGCCCTCCAGCAGGAGCGTGACGGAGAAACCTGAATAACTACCATCAATGTTCCAGGTGGCATCGATGGAGTTATGTGTTGAAACCAAATTCAGGTTTGTAATTGGTCCAGGAGCTATGCAGAAGTCACAAAGTCAGATTAGTGACATTCAACAAAGCAGGACAGAGTTTTTGGTTGTTTCTCGGAATCATGGATTTCTCTACCGACCAACAGTCAACAGCAAAAGCCCGGACTTACCTGTATAACTGACGTTGGTCTCTTTGTCTCCCTCCAGAGTATTATTATTGGTCAGTCCTGTCACAGTAAGGGTTATTTTGGTGCCCTTTGGCAGGTCTGTTACGTTCGCTTGACTTTGGTTCACCACGTTTTCATAAAATACGCTGTTAGGAAGAGAAACAGTTACTTCACTCAAATTGCTGCTGGCAGAGGTAACTGTGCATCTCCAGAGTGACAAATTGAAAATATAATATCAGTTTGTTACAACTTCTTATTTTCGTAGTTTGGTACATCATTCCTATTTCTATTCGGCAACATTGTTAAAATTCAAACTATTCAAAAGTCAGAACGGGTAAGAAACATCTTGATCATACAGGTTCTAAACAAACCCCAGGGTGAGACAGAAAAGAGTCTGTACGTCAAATTCACAATTTCATTTACCACCTGGACAGTCTGTGGCAGTCAATCAGAAACAACAAAGAGACGAGTAAGAAAAATGAATGACTCCAACTGAACCTGAATGCAGCACTCATTCAACGCTACTCAGAGGATAGTAAAGGGTTATTTCACAGGTTTATACAGGATACTTCACATTCTGGAAAAGTGTCTGTATATGAGATTCATGATTCATGGGCCAAATGAGCAAGTTAGTTGCTTCTAAAAATAAGAAGGGCAAATCTTTAAACATATTGTAATGAATGTGAAGATTCTTTACAACACAGTGCTTTCTGCTTGCCAGAGATGGTCTTTACATTTTCAGGTGCAATGGTTTCAACAACTTATGTCAGAGTCTGATGTTAAGCTTATCGACATGGACGCAGTGTCCATAAAAAGACAAGCATGCCCTGTTACATATGTTTTCCGACAGCTCATGGAAAAGGAACAAATTGTTGTGATGTGACGTATGATTGGGCTGATCTATTGTTTATAGAAATCTTTGCAAGGTTCAAGTCGGTTCTCAAACAAAGAATAAACGACATAGAGGCTATACATTAATGTATGGCCTCTAAAAAGGTTTGTTTGCACTGGTGATGTTTTAGAATAAAATGTGGATATCTTTTTTACATAATTAAGCGCTCACAGCCATGCTACCAGGACCCGAACGTCTGTGCCAGATGTCATGGCAATCCATCTGATAGTTGTTAATACATTTAACTAAAAACTACAAATCTCAACCTCATGGTGGCGCTACAGGAATAGTCAGGGGATCACCGAAGTAATTAGGATTCATCCCCTGGGCACCATGAATGATAGTTGTTGAGATGTTTTGGTCTCGACCAAACTGGTGGACCGTCCGATCGACCGACAGGCCGGTGGCCTGGTTAAAAGAACATCACTGTAAATACAGCTGAATTTAAATAAGTAAATCAATTCTGGGCCACCGATCCACAAATACATACTAATTACTGCTGTTCATGGCTTTCACCAAGAAACCTGTGGTGTATCCCCTGGGTCGCTCCCAGCTAAGCAGCAGCCAGTGTTCGGTATTAACAGACACCTGCAGGTTGGACGCTTTGCCGGGCTCTGAAAGAGAGAGCAGACAAGTAAATATGAAAGACACAACATCACTCTGTTTACTGATCTCACAGGTGTCAGATGTTGCTCTAATTTGCCTCCGCTGATTTGAATGTTATATTATAGGAGCAAGAAATGACCGGCTATAAACCTCTTCCTCATTTAAACCTGAACAAGCGTTTGATGTGCTTTCACTGGTCTCAGTCATATAGTGTACTTCCTGTTGAGTGTCCAAATAAAAGGTAAAAAACACATATAAATGTAAAAAGTCTGTAGAGAAAAGTGCATAAGGTGTAACACGCAGCCTACTTAGCTTCATCAGTCCTGTCAGGCATTTCAATCCTTTTATCTGTGTTAAGTTTTATGGGATAAACTCACTGGTGTATACGCTGATGCTGGACTCTTCACTCCATATGGACTCGTCCGCGACTTCTGAGCGGACGGTGATTGTGTAAAGGCTTCCACTTATCAAATCGGGGATCTCTATGCTCTCCGTCTTATTTCTGAACTCCTGACCCTGGACCTTGGTAAGATAGAAATCCACGTTTCCAGCTGGTTTGCTCCAGCTCAGGGAGATGGAGGTCTCTGTCACTGTGGCGCTAAGGTTTTCGACTTTGTTAGGTGCTGAAAAAAAAAAGGGAGATAATATAAAATCAGGGTTACAAGGAAAGTGTTTGTAATATTACAAGGGCTCATTACTTTTATTTATTTTTTACCTGTGTTTTAATTTTACCAGGGTATGTTTTACGTTATACAAGGGTGGTAATGTGATTTATAAATAATCTTTATGAATATTACAAAAACATCATACATTCATTTATTATTTATACAGACTATTTTTTCTCC
This sequence comes from Lateolabrax maculatus, assembly GCA_031216445.1. Classification (NCBI taxonomy): domain Eukaryota; kingdom Metazoa; phylum Chordata; class Actinopteri; order Acropomatiformes; family Lateolabracidae; genus Lateolabrax; species Lateolabrax maculatus. The sequence goes on from CM062207.1 coordinate 8,694,014, forward strand.
ATTTACTATTACTAAAAGCTTTTTTGTGTTAACCACATCAGGTTAGTTAAAGACAGTAAAATAAAAAAATACACAGATACATCAAGTACCCCTTTGTTTATTGTGTATATACCAATTGCCAAATGTTATAAAAAACATATTTTTGATGACTCCTCCTGGACTCAATGGCATTTACATTTCCAATTCTTAAAAATAAAAAGTTTTTTTCAAACTCACTGGTGTAGAAGGCGATCGCCTGCGGGTTGAGTTTTCTCGAACACTTAACAGGGAACACCTGGAAAGAGTAGTGGGTGCCTGCTGTCAGGTTGACGAGGTCATACGTGAGTTCAGTCACATTTCCCATCGTTTCGTTGTTCACCACTACGCAGTAATAGTCGGTGTTTTGAGGTCCTGGTAGCCAGGTGAGGGTGGCGTTCACGGGAGTCACCTGGGTCACGTTGGCTTGGCCAAAGAAACGTTCTGCAGTTGGAGATGAGATGTAGATTGTTAATTGGCAAAGAAGCTGAGATATCCAGGGAGGTGAAGATACACAGAAAACTTCAGTGTGCAAAATAGGGTGTAAATTCAGAATAAATGAATATATCTCACATAATAATTTCGCATATTTTCCCAAGAAGGATTTATGCATCTTTCTTTGGCAGTAATTTAGTAGTTTCTAAGAAAGCTATTCATTCTTTGAATGAAACAATGTTAAACGCTGATGTTCATTTTAGTCCCTGCTTGAATCTTTTAAACAACTTGTCTGATGTTTCTTAATTGTGATTACTTATTTAGTGTTAGCTTCGAAAGGAAAGCGCTCCTGTGGCAAGTAAGTAACCACGTATCACAATTTTTGGGACACATTTTCAGTCACATTTGGAAGACTTTCAGTTGTGAACATTAATAGATTTATGTTAATTTACAGGGGATGCTGAATTGTAGGCATATTTTGTTCCAGTTTTTTTTAATTTTGTAGTCTTCGTGTGACAACCTAACATAGCGATTCTATGGATTTTTTTACCTTCTTGTTTTGGGTTGTTGTTATTCATTGGAGCTGGTTTCATTTGCCTTCTTTTCTTGAAAATCTGTTTTACAGGAACTTGTTGTGCTGCATAACAATGTTGGCTAGATGTATTTGGGCTTCTTTTTTGTCTCAAACTCTCGAGAGCTCTGGCTGCCTTGTGTTTAATTTAGTTGCTTTGGAGGTTTGTTTGGACACGAATGGACTGGAATGGAAGTTTAGATTAATGTGCGGGTGCCGTTATCGGTTTTGATTTCGTATCTTCACATATGGAGGATGAAACGCGTCCTATCAACGTATAAACGTAAAAAAAACAGTGTGAAGGGGAAGGCATTTAATGAGTCCTACCATCATAACATATATAAGGCAGAAGATCCGTGCAGTTCTTTTCAACCCAAGCCCCAAAGCTGAGCATGGCCACACAAGAGTCTTCAATGTAGTTCTCTTCAGTCTCTGGGACGTCCGGTGGCAGCATAGGCGATCGCACACATTCTGCTTCTATTGGCGGAGCTGCGGTAAGTACTGTGGTGTTTCGGGATGAGGTGTGACTCTGTTCACCATAAACTCCGCTTACCGGTGTCACAGTTTGCTCCGTGACGTTGGTGTAGCTGCTTACGTTTGTCCAGCTTTCGGTTGTAAAGTCGGTGAAACTGGTGGAGCTTGGCATTGTTGAGGTTGTCAATGCTGGGCAGGTGCAGGCGCAGCTGCAGCACTGTGTTTGCGGGGCGAAGGATTTGAAGACGGGCCAACCAGGGTACCAGTTCTGGAAGAGAAGGGGATCCCCGTTGGCCCAGCGGGTCCAGGCCCTAGTGGAGTGGTCTGTGAAGTTCTTGCGGAGGCCGACCCAGTAGTCAGAGCTGAGATTCTGGACTATTTTTTGGATGTTTTCATGAGTCACTGTCACCAGGTCCTTGTAACAGACCTGACAGGACATGAAAGGCTACAGTCAGTCTTTTACAGGAGATGTGGTGTGGGCTGAGATCTTCATACTGTGATATCAAAATGTTTTTCTTTAGCAATGTTGGTACATTTATTAAATCTGTATGAAATGGAAAATCGTACAGAATCCAGAAACGTTTTTAGAATTCAACACCAGATGCTCATTTGTGTTTTGTTACATTAAACATTCAACTCAGTGGTCATTATGAGGCTTTCGGTCAGTGTTGATGAGGAACTACTGTACTTGTGACAACTTAAAATGACTATAAACAGTTAAAATGTTAAAACAAATTGTCAGTAAATGAAATGCAATGTGCAAATGAAACATGGAAGTAAATTTGCTAACTATCTTTAAATAATTAAATGCTGCTTCAAACGCGTGCCATAGTTCATAACCTCTTAAGTATTTACACAAAGTCCGGCCGCATGTTTCAGCCTCTTTTTGTACGTGAAACTAGGGTTGGTGTTGTACCTGGCAGTGTCTCCTGGCCTCACTCCAGTTGACATTTATATTTTGAGGGAAGTACTCTTGCTCTGCAGCGCAGTACGTCAACATCAGAGCTGAGGAGAAACATACAGACGGGAGAATAAAGATCGTTTGTTTGTCGATACAGGTTTCAAGTAGGGATGCACTGATCCAATCTGCCAGATGAGCATCTGGGCCAATTTGACTTTAGTAAACTGATCGACCAAAGGAGACCGATCCACAATTACAGTTTCCATTTTGATCTAACAATTACTTTCATTAATCTGAAAATTATTTTTTATTGATTGTTCAGTCTACAAAATCTAATTTTTTTCCTCAAAATGCCATTTCTTAGAGCATAAAGACATGTTTAAATCGCTTGTTTTGTCCAACCAACTGACCAAAATCCAAAAACCTTCAATTTATTGATATGAAAATCAAAAACCAAAAATCATTAACGTACATTTGAGAGGCTGGATGACAGAACAACATCTGAACAAATGTCTGCTGTTACAAAATAATCTGTATCTCTATATTCCTGACAGTGGTAACTTCAGTGAACAAGAACCGTTAAGTTATTCAGAACTGGTAGTGATTCATATTTTATTTAGTGTTAAAAGATATCGGCAGAAAATGAACTAGCAAATGATAATATAATTAATCGAGTCATTTATCAAGCAAAAATGTAGAACCTGCCAGCTTCTTTTTGAAGAATTAGCTTTATATCACTGTAACAATCATCAGCTGCAGCTTAAACTCTTTTACTTTGTCTTTAAAAATGTTGCATACAGGTTACTGACGAATACCATTAAAATAATACTCACCCAATGAAATTAAAATACAGACTTTGTCCTTGAGAGACAACTTTCCCATGTTGAGATTCCTGTGGATCCACGATTCGGGACAGCTTTATGAAATGTCACCCAAGGGCAGCTACTGTCAAATAATAATAATAAAGAAATTAAAGAACCAAACGAAATACAGTCGAACTAAATTTAGTTTAACTAATATGTCATGTGTCTCACTACTCACCCAGGCTACAGATGCATTCTGTGACTCTGAACAGAAGAAAATAATCTCATCATGAGGTGTGTATATACACACACACACACACACACACACACACACACACACACAGGTAATAAACAGGACATTTTTAGAGGCCACACAAGGGTCCATTCAACTCAGACCAGAGGAAGAGCATTACAGGCTCCTGGTTTTGCATACATGTACCAAACATGCAAAGTACTAATGAGAAAAGTGGAGTGATGTAAAGCACAGTAGTGCAATAAACTGTCAGCAGAGATGCAAAGACAGAAAACATTTATGTGGCTTAACAGAAAACAAGAACACAGTTTTAAGTTATGAATTTATTTTGGATTCAAGCTTTGAGTAATAAAATGCAAATTAGTACAAAAAAAACATGAAAAAATAACAGTGAAAAATATAGAAAGATAAACCTCTTATACAAAACTAAGTTCCCAAAATAATCCATAGATACAGAAAAAAAAAACAAAGAAATGCCTTGAAGAATAGCTCTTTTTGCAGTGTAAAAAATAAAAAGGTGTTTTAACGGACAGTGATTGGTTTCATCGAACTGAAGTGCTGATTAAGTAAAAAATATCACTGTTTGTGGGTGGGAAGCGGCCTAATTGATGAAGTTGTATGAGTTTAGATAAGCAGTATTCAGTGGCTTGACCCTAAGTCCTCATAAACCACCCTAATAATTCTCTTCTCACAAGAGTTTCCTCTATTTTTATATCTCTTTTCCTATTTCTTCTGCCAACAGTTTCTGCTATCAGCTATATATAAAAGTTACAAATACTAAAAGGTGATTCGCTTTTTGGGGTGATCCAGCCAGCCCCTCATCTACCAAATCTAGTGTTCATTTACACAAAAATCATGACAACACGTTCCCTATGAGCAGAATCCTCACCATTTAAGAGGAGGCGACGCCGATGGCAACATCCAGAAGCTTTGGGGGAAACGGAGTAAAAAAACGACAACATTAAGCCCTATTTTTTTGTTTTTTTATCTGGTCTTAATCTCTATCTAATTGGTTCCTGGGCTTTATATAGCATATCTAATCAGAGTTGATGGACCTTCCTCACACAAACACCCAAAAGGAGAGTCTGACAGGATGTAAATGTCTGAATTTACATAGGCTGTGGTACAGTAATACAGCAACAGTAATGAAGGTAAACATCCATTCAAGTTTTGCACCTTTTCGAACATATGGCAGTGACTCGTTTTGAGATTATCATCTTTTGCAATCACGTCTTAATAAAGGACTCAATTCTAACAAAAAGGTTCTTTTGCCAATTAAGATCATTATTACTATTTTGACAAAACATAACAAACAAATATTGAAAAACCAAGAAACAATCTCTTCAGTTTTCATCGACTAAAACTAATGCATTATAAATGACAACATGAAAGTGTAATCAAGAACTCAAATGAAAAGAAAATCCCTGCCAAGATTAACACTGATAAAATACAAAAGCCATCAAAGCCGTTTCACAGGACCTTTATATGCAATGAGGCATTGGGGAGGACCTGCGTACAGTATGAACTGCTCTCGCTGACAGTACTTAAGAGAACAGTAAATGGTCAGGCAGTATTGAATCAAGTTCTTCTGGGGTACTGAGGCAGGATGTGATCGGGGGTTCCAATGTCGAATAAAAAACCTGAAATAAACCTGCTGGCTCGGAGTGAGAAAGACATGCCGCTTGTTCTGCTGATCAAAGATACAAGCATCTCAGTCGCTATCACTCCTCTCTCCTCTCTGCAGGAGTCTCTTTCCGCTGGATGGCAGTGGAGCCTCCTGTTTCACTGACACCTTGGTCTTTGTTTTGCTGCGGATGGAAAGCAGAACAAACCCAGTGAGTGTCACGGAAAACTGTTTTTAAGAGAAAAGCTTTACCCAATAACAGTTTTTTTTTTTTTTTTTGGTATACACCTACAGACAATCATGGAATATATAAACCACTTCTTTCTTTATTCAAGAGAATGCAGTTGTCCAGATATAGAGATATACATAGTGACAAATGTTCTGAGATAACAGAGGTATAAGTAATGGAAACGCTTCCTAGACCTCAGTTGACCTGCATGTGCTGCAAGTTTAACAAATATTACACATGGCGACCTCTAGTGGCAGGAAATATCTACAAACCACACGGAAATGTGGCTTTAAACTCTCAACTGTAACAGAGTAACAGCCTAAATGTGTGGATCATGTTCAAATGTTCTTGAAGAATTAAGTTAGAAGTTTAAGCAACTGACAGTGGTTAAAGCTGTTTTGATGCAAAGTTAAAGGCTGCACTTCTTACTTTTCTTTCTCCACCAAATCCAGACCATCATTGATCTTCTTCAACATCTCATATCTCTCTCGGCCACGAACCTGCAGGAGAGAGCAAAGGTAGATTAATAAATCAAACAGCTTTGGGCATTTTTATTTTAACAGTATGTATCTTTACTTACATGCAGAACATAGACATCCTTTTCCTCCTCCTCAGCGCTGGAGGCGGACTTGGACTTCTTCATAGAAGTTGTGTCAGGAGCCGGGGCGCTCTCTAAAGAAACAAAAGTAAGGTAAGCGAGGGAACATCAAGAAGGGACAGAAACTGAAATAGAATGCCATGCAACAAAAACGCACTTCGTTTCTTAGCCTGTTTGGTGCCATTCTGCGTCTTGGTGCTATTATCCTCTTCGGTTTTGCGGTCTCTGCCTGGACATGCACAGACACGCACCTCGAAGCACCTCCGGCCCAAAACAAGTCCCCTACGAAGAAGATAAAAAGTACGAAGGGTCAAAATGCTTTCCTAGATTGCACAAGAAAATCTAAATTTAACAGGAAAAGGTAATGCATGACGTAACAGGGACATCCTTAGCAATAACACACACACAAAACAGGTAGATGTCACCCCTTGTCCTCTATATACCCCGAGAAGATACAACACTCCCACCGCCCCCCCTCAAGTCTGGTAACAGAGAAGAAAGAATTACTCTGGAGTCTCGAGGGTCAGGATGGTGAGGATGGGTCTGCGGTTCATGCCGCCCATGCAGGAGCTGTTGCACATGAAGCTCAGCAGGATGGTTGTCATCTCTGAGCCCAACTGACACCAGAAAAGAGTCACAATTGTTATTCACAGCTGATTGAAATGTGTACAATTAGGGGGAAAAGGCAACTTAACCTAGAGAAACATTATTTGTCATTTGTCAACATTGCATTATGTTGACAAATGTGTTCATGGAGAAAAATGCACTTGTGTTTTCCTGTGAACCCTGTGCTTGCAAAAAAACAAGTGCATGTTTCCACTTCAGGATCAACATTGTGTTAAATAGCCACAAGGAATTTATTTTTATTATTCTGGGCATCCAAAATGCAGCCAACTTTTAAATTTGGGAAACACATTCCTGAATGGTTTCACAATTGTGAACCTTTATGTACATTGAATTTTCAAGCTAAAATATGTCACACTGCTCATATACTTACACAGAAAATGCTTGACGGTCACACATTAGGAATGTGAATGGGTAAAAATAAACTGCTGTAGAAAAAGTAGACATGTCCCCCTCAGACAGATCGAGTGGGGCAGTACCTGTGGGGGCTCGTAAGGGACAGTCACACTCTGCCTCTTGGTGTGCGGATCTTCAAAATACTGAGCTCTCTGGCTGCCCTCCACTCTGATCAGATGGCTGCGATGCTCCGCCACTGAATGAGAAACATTACAATATGTTAAAATCTATTATGCTCACAATCAGATTCCAGAAAAGACAAACTTCCACCGTATTTACAAAGCAATTCAGAACAGAAACATTTTCCTTACAGTCCTCATTCTGGTGATGGGGACATCTTCGAACCACGTCTGCCACGTGCTCAGTCTTCTTATAGACCGCGGTGGCCCTGAGGATAGCACCCGCCGGAGGCTCTTTGCTCACTAGCACTTCAACCGGGCTGGTCTTTGCCAGCTGGCAATACAGCTTGTTGATAAGCTCAGAATACTGAGAGAAAGCAGAGGAAGAAAACCACACACGTCATCATCTGTGAAGCGCTGTGAGTACATGAGTGAGGACTCAAATACCGAGATCTGTCTCCGACCACAAAAAAAAAAAAAACACTGTTCTTAAAGTTTCAGAAAATTTAAGTTAAACTATTCTTTATTTTTAAAAAAAAAAAAAAAAAAACAGAAACAAACTACTTTTCAAATTAAGTTCTATAAATTAGTAATGCCAGATTTATTCAATTAAAATATTTTTTATGGAGCTTTCTTTTGTTTTTGACCCTTTCTGTGCTGGAGGAAGAAGTGCAGGAACATGTCCCGTCATGTCAGAGCTGTGCTTTACAACCACACTGCACCGCTCCCTCAGACCACAGCACAAGTCGCAGGGGGTGGGAGTTTCAGGCCGGACCACCCTAACCTCAACGTAACTGGCCAACTGCAGGGCGCTGCTGGGTGAGCCACCGTGGAAACTTTAATGCCATTGGCTCTTCAAAATCTGTGACTGACTCTAGACCTTCAAATTTTTGCGAATCGTCACAATGGATACGATTCTACATAAACGCCACCATGAAAGATGCGAAAGAATGGATTTCTAAGGTGATGCCAAGGTAAGACTTTTAAACTGTTTCCTATGTTTAAAATATTTATTTATATTTAATTTTGCGAGTGATTAAAACTTAAGGAGACCTGTGGGTGACTTTACTATAGTAAAACCTTTCAATTTCAAAACTTCAAAAGTTGAAAATTCAGTGTGGTTAAGTTGAATTTAACTTTGTGAACTAAAATAAAAGAGTTTCTACATATTAAAATGACACTGTGGATGGAAGAAACTCGTTGGACAGTAAATGGCGCCTCGCAACTGAACTGCTGCTGTCTTTTGTTCTCTGGTGAGGGGCTCAAACAGAAAACTTCTGCTCCTTGCTATGTTTGGTTACAGGATAATCTGCTGAAAGTCCTGCCAAACTTTAACGTTTCTGGTCTAGCATTTCAATTCTCTGTAATTCTGTTAAAATTATACACTACGTGCATTAAGTACAGATTTATGTTTCTCAGGTTGGTAGTAATTTGTCTCAGACCAGATATAAGACATTTGTACATATATCGTTTGAAATTATCTGCAACACATTTACCAGTCAGTTTGAAAACATAAGAAATCAATAAAAGAAGTAGAATTTCTGAATTTTGATATCTTATGCCTTGGATTACTTACAGTGGAAGTGACGGATTTAGCCGTGCCAGACTGCTGAAAGCGAAGCTTGAAGTCATACTCCCCCGGATAGTCGGTTGTAACCGGGACGGTGGAGGCCGGGGGAGTAACGCCATCTTTAGTGGACATCTCTGGGGGCAGCTCAAACAGATTCTCATCAAACCCCTCAGTCAGCACTTGGTCATTTATGAGCTGTGAAAGGAGAGAGATTAAACACAGTGAGTCTGCCTGCACAATTAAGTAAATTCAGTTTAAAGTTACCATCATATAAACACTAAGAAATATCTAGAGCATGGGTAGGAATGCTCACCAGCATATCCATATGTCCATCTGTCCCCCATGGTTCACGAGGCCCATCAGTCCCCGTTGAAATGTTGGAGATGGACGTAGTTACACTGCAAAAACAAACATACACAAACAGGTTAACTTGTTCTTCTGGATTACCCTGATATTTTTTAAACGTAATCTGCTATTAAAACACAACTTACACAGTCTCCCACAGCTTTCTAAAGGAGTCCTGGCTCAAAGGCATAGCGTCGAACCCTTGCTCTTCCATCACTGATTTCCCTCCGTTCCCAGCTGAGAGAAAATGAGGAAGAGCCAAGATGCAGGAGTGCTGTCTGGATCAACAGGAAGTAAGATCTTGTGTTAGGCTACTGAGGTACGCAACAACTTGATCTCTATCAAACTCTTCATTTGACTAATTTTATCAAGTTAATCACGTAGTGTATGACTTACACTTTGGGACACAGCCATTTTTAATTTTAATGATTAGTTGATTAATTGTTTTGTCTGTAAACTTTACAGAAAACAAATTATGGAGCTGGAACCAGGGAAGCCTTGAGTTTTAGTTTGATAAATCACCTTTATTGACAATTAGTCAATAAACAAAAATGTAATCGAACAATATTCTGTGGTCCCTAATAGCTTCAACACCACCTGATCTATAACGAACTGAGGAACAAAGCTACAGTAAAGTCGTGTGAGACATATATATAAGTGAAAAATAACAACGAGGACTGTTTAAGATTATCTAGATTTTGCAAATGCATAAACATTAAAATAATAAACCCTGATTTCTGCCACACAGGAAATGCGGGTTCTCGAGGGTGAAAACAAGTAGGCCTTCTGCTTTTTTAGCTGCTGACTAACGTCAACCAGTGTAACTACCGCTAAATAAAACGCAAATATTCCTACAAGCAGCCACATTTCACACATTTAAGGTTTGAAACGCCCAAAAAAAAAACAACACAAAAACAAACAAAAACCCATTCAACCTGCTGACGCTTGCCAGCCACCGTCCATTTTCTTTCAAACTGGAGGCCCACACACACTGAATGAAGCCACCTTTCCCCAATAACTCGGCGGATATAATTCACCCACACGCCAAAATGAGAGTGGACGCCGATGACCACCGGCTGTGTGACACGGCGTCGTCTCGCAGTTAAATCTCGCCGCCGTTTCTCCTCCGCCGGGCAGCTAGCTTCGCGTTAGCACGGGGAGCTAACTGCGCTAGCGCTGCGACCGTTGAGCCAAACTGCCGTAAAACTTTCTTTCGTCGGACAAATGAGTCGCTCTCGTCTCTCTGGCTTTAAAAACAAAACCAAAAAAAAGAGGCGTACCGCTGCCAACGCACTCGTTTACCTTTACGTGTCCCGCTTCGGCTGTCCGACAGAGGTGAGTCACTTGAGCGCAGAAAGTCACAGTGTTTTGGGTGAACACGGCGGCGGAGCACGTTGTTGTTGTCGGGGATTCCCACGGAGCGGCCGGCGGGGGGAGGGGCGGCCGGCCAGCGAGCGCTCCGCTCTCCTGACGTCACCTGAACGCAACGTCGCGAAACGCTGCTGCGACGTTCAGGACCGTCGGAAAACGCCGCCGCTCGCGAAAACAAGCGGGCGCCTGCGTGGTTCAGATCTGTGTATTTTGTACAATTACAGGTAAAGATGTGTTTGTTTACAGATAAAATGTTTTTTTACGGTGAAGAATAAACAACAGTATTTGATGTATGACTGCTACAGGAAATCACTTTTGGTTTTGAGTTCTCCAAACGTCACGTTCAGGGAGGTCAGCTATTTATACCATAAAATAAATACCCGGCTCAAATAGTTATACTGTGTTATTTTCTATTATGTGGAGGGTATGGACTTTTCCAATGCCATTTTAGTCTTAGGCATTGCCTTAGTCTTTGTCATTGTTGGATTCAGACTAAACTATATGTTTATAAACTTTTAACCAAAGCATCAATGTCATTTATTTGACACCTTGAAATTTACTAGTTTAAGTCTTCTTTTATACAGTCTATGGTTTAGGTTTATTGCCCCTTTTTCAGGTAGAAAACAGGGACTGGTGCTGATGTGGGCCGTGACAGCCCACTGTGATACTGTATGTGATACCAGGTTGTACAAATAAAGCTGATTTAACATACACAGACTCCTCAGTAACATCTGCTGAGCACCTGAAGGCAACACGACGACATCATGACGAAATGAAAATGAAAATGCTGAGGCAGTACTTTGTTGCTTCAGGGCATCCTACATACAACAAGCAATATTTGTACTTGGAAGTAGCAAAAGCACACACAAAATCTACACTCAAAATCAAAATAAACATGAATACTGTCCATACAGTCATATATTTTGCTCTCAAAAACATCATTGTTTCTTGACATTTTTTTAAAAAAAGGGTAGTTCCTTAAAAACTGTTAATGGCCTGTGGATTACTGGCTAGTACATTTTATTGTAGTCCTGTTAAGAAGTTGTGTCTTTTTTGTTTAAATTGAAAAAGACTGCTTTGTAAAATCAGAAACATTAACAAACCTCGGCCATATGACATGCACAGAAATGCACAGTAGTCATCTGTAATACCTGGCATTTTTAGTGGCAGTTCCTGTAAAGTTATATTTGAGCCGTGACCTACACTATGACCCTGTTTCTTCCTCTCTCCAGGGAGGTCAGAGGTCTCTGTCTTACTTGAGGACTGTCAGGGATAGTTTCCTCCTACGTCGTTTCGGACGGTCCTGCCTTTATGCTGTAGACAGTGTTTAAAACGAGAGTTTAAATCTGTTAATTTCACACTGGCTGGGCGACGTCGCCTCTCATCACCCTTCAAAAGCCCCTTTGCGGATTAGATAAACGTCTGCACCACTGGGGACCAGAGCTGCACAGAGACTCTGCAGGATCTCACTCGGGGGGCCCTGCAGCAGCGTCGGTGTCTTGTCCTGAACTGGCATGAGTCGCATCCAAAGAGTACACACTGAATGTTGGTTCTCATCTATCTCTGGGTGCATAGCAGTTATTGGTGCCACTTTGGAGCTAGGCGGCTGTCTGACCTTTGAGTGAATATGCTGAGGGTGCCAGCACATCCACTATGAACTCGATCCCAGTGGCACTGCTTATAGATACAATAGTGAGGTCTAAGAGAGCAGGACCAGGACAGAGAGAGGGAAAGGAGAATTTGCATGATTAATGTTGAACTAATCTGACGTTATGTGTCATTTGATATTTTCTCGTAGCGTGCACGTCATGAAGCAGGACGCGAGGCTGCATGATCGGTGTGTGTGGGTTTTGAATCCTCTCCAGTGGTTACCAAGGCCACAGGGACACAGTCCACAATAACTGCAGGCACACAGCAGAGAACTTTTCACATCTAGTTATAATTTGTTAGTGGTCATAAGGTGTGTTGCCATGGACCTGTTGTATGCTGTATTTCCCAGGTGCCATGATATGAGGCCAGGGCCAAAATATAGCCAGAGCTGCATGCAGGGTCTAGTACCAGTCTGCTGTGCTGTCATAGTGCTTTTATAGGACTGACTACAGTATGTGGATTGTATTATTTACTGGATAATTTGTTCTATTTACAAGGCCAGTCTACATTTTTATTATTTGCTTTTAGCCCCAACAGTCTTTATTAGTTAAATCCTAAGGATTTTTTTGGACCCAACTGCTTTGTATATCAGTGACATGAAAAGCGACACGTTACATTTGACGAACCAAGTGACAGATCTGTCCTGTTATTGAAGAAACCGAATATTTTTTGTATTTTCTGTATTTTTTTATTATTCCTGTCTTGTTCGTGTTTGAGGTTATTGAACACATTCATTCATAATTTTTCTCCAGACGAACGACTGGACTGACATTCACACCGACCACACAGTGCAACACCTGCCATCCATCACGCCACTCAGTTTACTGTAGCATGATTTTGAACCAGCTGACCCCACCAACCACACACGCACACACACACGCACGCACACACACACACACACACACATACATTACAAGGAGGAACAGTCTTTGCATGGGCTGTTTCTCCATATCAGTAGGGTGAGTAATAGAGGGCAGTCACATGGTGTGTGTGCGTCTTGTGAAGGTGTGACTTTTTGTTTCAGATAACAGTAAAACACACTCTGGCTGGCATCTCCAGTTTAGGGACAGCACAGGTGACATTTTGCACTGTGGATTGGTGTTGAACAGGTGTTTTTGGTCAGAAATATTGACTGCATGGAGTATTTAAGCTTATTTATACCATTTTCTAATCTGTACTCGTAGTTCTGTCATTGTTCTTGGCTGTCTTTGTATGAATTCATGTGATACTTCTTGGAAATGTTACACTGTCTTCTCTGTCTACCCCCTGGTTGCGCACATGTACCCTTAAACTATGTTGGTAGGGGCTCTACGCCACTGTTCTGATGGTGTTACGTTTCTCTACATTTAGTCAGAGTCACACACACACACATGACTGTGCTTGGGGCCCCTGGCTCTGGATGAGGGGTGTCAGGTTCTTCTCCTCTTTCTCAATGTGCGTACGAGGGCAGGAAAAGGCAAAGAGGCGGCCGTCTCCAAGGAGCGAGTGGTGGGAGGTGGGGGGGTGTGTCTGCAGGGGATGGGCTTGAACCATTGGACTGAGAGAACTAGAGCAGATCTTTTTCCACTGAACTCAGATCTGTACTCTTCCCGCCCAATGCAACCCTCCCACAACATACGCCCTAATCCCCGCCTTGCTCCGTCACCAAACTTCCCCTAACCACACCTAAACTCCTAACTCAGGTGGCACAGCCCAAATTTAGAGTCCACCTGTTGCCTGCTGGACGGGGGATTAAGCTTTGTTGTGTGCAACAGAGGGGGAGGGTTTGTGGAACGGGCTGATCTCTGGTGTGTGACCCCTTTGGCATGTGATCTGAAATAGAAAGGGATTTATGGCTGTTGGGAAGACAGACAATGGCAGCCAGGGCATCAAAGACGAGCCCCTCTTTGCAGCACATGAGAAATGTTGAGTCATAGCGGGTGGCGAGTTGGGCTCGGACTCGGGTTCGCCTAAGGTCCTAAACCTGTGCACCCATGTAACCGCAATTATTTCACCTTCTAGGTGATGCGTGAGTGATCCGGGGAGCCAAAGAAAAATCGGATTATTCAACGCAATGCTGCAGATGTTGCACTTCCCGAGAAAAAGATGCAACACATTCTTGTGTGTGACGGGTTTTCTTTGCAGCCCCGCTGTAGAGAGCTTGTCGTGCTTTTAAAGGCCAGTCGACATTACGCAACGGGGCCCTAACACCAAATTTGGCCCTCTGTCTCATGAGCTCCAGAGAAATGATTGTTGATTTAAAGAGGAATCCTAAAAATGTAATCACAGCTCTCTCACTCCCCTTCATCCCTTGCACACCCTAACAAAAAACCCAGACCCACTTGCAGACTTGTCACTGTAGTATTCTCTCTCTCTCTCTCCTCTACTCTTAAGCCAATAGTAGTTAAGGGCAAAAGAGCTTCCTGCTTGCGTCTCGACCTCTGCGGCAGGACCTCAAGATCAGCCCACCGGGCCTCTCTGGACTGGAGTGGCCTCAACTCCCCCAACCCCCCCCCCACACACACCACCACCACCACCTCCCCCAACCCCGTGCGGATAGAGGCGTGCACGTGGGCGTGCGGGTGTCACTCTATCCCAGCAGGACGGACACAACACAGAGTGCCAGGCAAAGAAGCAAAGGAGAGAGGACACCCTGCAGCACAGGACCCTGCGCACTGATCACTCTGGGCATTCTCTTCAGGATCTTACTTTTTTTTGTTTGTTTTTTTTTTTCTGTTTTTTTTTGGGGGGGTGGGCGGGGGGTGCTGAAGTGCAAGAGGTTGGAGACGGGTCTTGTTGTCCTTTTGGGGGAGTTTCACGTGTCCGCTTTTGGCACCAGCCGCGTCTGTCATCCCTGCTGCTGAGCCGCCCGGAGCTGCCAAAGTCATGCCGGCCGGGTTTCAGCAACTCGGGGGGGAGGTAATTTATTTATTTATTTATTTTTTTCTTGACAGCTTTCCACGGCTTCTGTTTGTATATCGTATTTGCATTTGGAGAGCTTTTACGCACGGGTTTATCTCCGTCGCACCCAACATTTGCAGTTTGCCTCGAATAATCCGATAAATAAACACAAACTCCTTCACTGGCAGCAACATGATCCGAAAAAGAGAATGATGAGCAATTGAGAATATTAACAAATAAATAATAATGACCACCTGTAACTACAATAAATGTCTCGGTTTCAGCGTTGATCCGAACGAGTTTCGGCCCTTACTTAGTCCTGAGCCGTGACCTTGACCAGCCAAATATCTGAGTTTGCAGGTCAGAGCTCACTACTGTGGGTTTGTTAAAGGCCACCTAGTTCGACTGGTTCCTTTTCACCACCCTCATAAACACTGCCTGTGTTGTGTGCTCCCTCCAGCTCTGACAAACGATTTCTAGGTCTCTTGGGTGTGCTGGATCAGTTTTTGAGTGTTGCATCCCTCTGGTTCTGGCTGGTTTAATGTCTCCATAATCTTGAAACAAGAGAGGGTGGACTGTTATCTGTGATGCCAGGAAGAGGACTCCTGAAGCTGTTCATCGCCAATAAAGGGTGGCAGACTGTGTGGACACTGTTCAGGGGGATGTTCCAGGGATGTGGGATCATCTGGTTTCTCAGAAGTTTTGGCTTCAGTGTAAAATAAATCCCCTAAGCATTGAAACTCAAACAAAGCAAAAAGCAAACACACTCTATGATTTGTCCCTAAGGAATCAGTGGCCCGCTGTTATATTTAACCCTTATTGGAAGCAGGTACAGATTCATTCATGATAAGTGAATAGTAAATGAATTACTGCTCAATCAACCGTGTTTTTAATGAAATGTAGTTGTGTAAGAGACCATAACTGGCTGCTTGATGATGTTTTACCTTTTCTTCTGCAAGGACAGCGTGCGCACACACACACACACACACACACACACACACACACACACACACACACACACACACATTCTTTTGTTTTGGTTCATGAATACTAAACAGAACTTATCTAGAGACGCAACACAGCAAGGTCAAGACACAGTGTTACAGACGCTCGCTGACTACACACATACACAGCAGAACATATTATAATACAATACAATTCAACAGTTTTAATATGATATATATAGGAGTAAAGGCATACAAAACAGACCACATGCACATTGTATTGCTTTCTTTTAGAAGCTTTTTATAATTTTCTACTGTACATTATGAAATAAGACACATTTGCCAGATGTATGAAGACTTCTCCACATTAAAAAAATGATTCTCTTTAAAATTGAATTGTTGTTGTCAGGTGGCCCACATCACCAAAATGTCAACTTTACAGGAAGCCTTGTTATTACCGTGATGAGTGTGTCTATCCAGCAGCTCTGCAAAGACTTTATAAGTCCTCCAAAAGCTTATAAAATCACCAGAAAATGACCACATTCCTCCAAGTACAGTTATGTCTTAAGCATCGAGCTGCTAGGTAACTAATCTGCCAGTTGTGAAATGGCTCTTTGAGACTTAAACACACTTTGCTGGAGGGGAAGGCCTCATCTCCCTGGGGTCTTCCCGTCTGTCATTGCGGAGACAGGTGCCTGTGGCCTGATGGGAAACTGGAGGGAAGTTAAAGTTCAGGCGTCCACAGTAAAGTAGCCTGTGAAGTCATGGACAGCGCCGAGGAGATTGTCTCTCATCAGGATCACAGTTATATATAGTGGATGTTAGTGGAGTATGAGTACGAGTGCTGAAAACAACCCCAGCGTCCACTTAAGCTCTCTTATTATTTGGCATTATTAAAAACATTACTCACTGCTCTGAAAATAATACACTTGTTAACATGTAACCTCTTTGTATGTGTTTCTCTCTGTGTGTTTCGGCTGTAGACAGTGACTGGGACCTTTGTTCTCTCGGTCTTCACTGCCGTCCTGGGATCTCTGGAGTTTGGATACAACATCGGCGTCATCAATGCACCTCAGAAGGTGAAGAAAATGGAGCGCCGATCGCAAGGATGGTGTTCAAAACATGAACCAAACCGGTGCCAATCTGCATTAGAGAATGGAAGTGTGTTAATAGAAGTGCTTATGTAAGGGAGTAACATTAAACCAGACGTTAACTAAGCCGTCACTCATATTTTCCTGTCGTGCTGCCTCAAAGGGCACGGATGGTGTTTAGAAAATAAACTTGGAGGAGGGAAACAGACTCAGGCACGTGATACTGTGAAGTCATCAGATAAATGCAAGTGAGACAGACGAACAGTTGAACAGACGAAAGTGTGCAGATGGTTTGGTGAGCATCTTAGTTGTGTCAACAACACGCGGCACGCTCTTTATGGAAAGAGAGCCGTGCTATAACGCGTCCGTCTGAGGATATTTCTGATATAAGATTATTAGTTTTCTGCCCCATCCAGAAGGAAACATGGAGCCTTCAAATACAAACACTGTATGTAAATATAGATGGAAGCACATGATTTTTGAAAACCTGACTTGCCCTGGCTGCTCATGTTGCAGTCACATCTGGTGTTCCAGCATGAAGGCATGCTTGGGTACTGCATGCGAGAAATATATGGAGCACTGTGTGATTTGCCTGTATCGCGTCAATTCTGTATACGAATGTGTCCCAGAACACTTAACAGTAGACAGTTGTTTGGCATGTTGTAGCACGCTCACAGTCAGTCAGAGAGATGAGTGGGCAACGAGCAACGTCAGCTGTTTCGGACCTGGCTGTCGGTATTCATGCAGCTGTTGGTGATCCTTGACCCTCGGACGTAAAAACCTGACACAGCTGACGTAGTTTCACAGAGACTCTAAAACCAGAAGAGAAGCTGAGCTGCTGTGTTTTTATGTGCGTGTGATATTTTGTGATATTTGCTGTCCATTACAGTAGAGAAATGTAAACATCTACAAACCCCACTGTAGGCTATGACACCAGACATTCGATGCCAGTATCCCCATTGGTACTTATAAGACTCTGTGCTACTGACAAACTTTGGCTGGTACCAAAAAAGAATTGAAGCTTGATACCCGCACCGTGGTGCGTATAAAATGGGTTAAGTTCAGGGATGTTGCTGAAAAAGTACAGACAGGGCAAGTAAATCTTTCTCTGATGGTGATTCTGGGTTTCTTAAAGGTATCTTTTATATTTTTAGTATCCTTGTTCCTTATCCGAATTACGAAGGCTGATTTTAAGAGAGATTCTAAATCTCTAAACAGGTTACCTTAACTTTGATAGACGTATGCATCTGTCTCTGTTCCCGTTCCTAGTTGCAAGACATCTCTAGGTCTGTTGTTTAACGTGTCTCATGCTTTCCTCGGTTCCCCTGTCTCCTCTGTGCCTTGTGCAGATGATTGAGGAGGACTACAACGCAACGTGGGTGCGCCGGTATGGAGAGCCCATCCCCACGGGGACCCTCACCTCCCTCTGGTCCCTGTCCGTG
Source organism: Lateolabrax maculatus (assembly GCA_031216445.1). Taxonomy (NCBI): domain Eukaryota; kingdom Metazoa; phylum Chordata; class Actinopteri; order Acropomatiformes; family Lateolabracidae; genus Lateolabrax; species Lateolabrax maculatus. The sequence continues at coordinate 8,712,349 of CM062207.1, forward strand.
GCCATCTTCTCCATCGGTGGCATGCTGTCCTCCTTCTGTGTGGGCTTCGTCTCTGAGTGGCTGGGCAGGTAGGGAAACTCACAGGATACTCTACTTTAGGTATTTCTACCTGCTTTACTAGATAATATTTCCTCTTTAGGCCTCTGCTACTAGTACTACTCCTCAAATAAATAATTTTTTTTTTTTAGACATTGCTTCAAGGGGTCATAAGCCAAAAACTACATAATACTACAATGTAATTCACTTAGTGTGAACAATCACCAAGAGCAATGCAAACAGAAAGGCTTATGCACTGTATCACACCTAAATTACCTAAATTACCAAAATACCGTATATTATACAGCATACCTCTGCATGGATCCAAAATGGATCCCAACATCCAGTCTGTAGTCATTTAGGTCGAAACTCAGACCCAGCCCAGGATGTTTCTTGTGAGCCCGGGGTCCCCTAAGTAACGTGAGCTGGGATGCAAACTGACCGACTGGAAGTGGATCTTAACAGAGCTGGCAGCACTGGGTCTGGAGAGGTGTGTGGGGGTCATGGGCGGCGTTCAGCTCGGGTGCACTCAGGACAAGGTCTTCCTAAAACAGCAGACGACACTGTTGTGGCTGATGGGAGCTGGGGTGACCTCTGAGGCCAATATGATTACGATGCAACTCAAGTCTCCAGTGCACAAAACAAAGAGTTACGTTTAAACAGGAGGTCTTATTGTTGGTGGGTGAAACAGACTGGAAAAAGACAATAACAGACAGGAGCACAGTGAGCAGTCTGCTGTGAAACATTTTCCCAATATAAGTAGCCCCTAGTTTGAATGAAATGCCTGCCACCGCCATTTATGCTGGAGTCATTGTGCTGCACAGCACAGGAAGATATGTGGGAAACACTTTTTGGAATGACTTGTAATGATCATGATCAGAAAATAACTTTAGATAAAACGGAATAAAGCCAAACTGCATGGGTGAACAGTAAATGTGTCATACCAAGTTATTTAAGAATAACTACTAATTTCAGTCAGGGATTAAGCAGCTAAAGCCTTCAGTGTTTTTGTATGACACTGCCCTCTGGAGGCTAAAATATCACTCGCACATACAAGCTACTATGTAGAGAAAGACAAAGAAATCTATAAAAATCTGTGAAGTGCAATGTTTAAAATAAAATAACATTGTCAGATATACTGACCCTGAATACACCGGCCTCTTTCCACAGTGTGTGACTGTAGGGGTCTGTCTACTTCAACAACTATTCTGTTTTCTCTAAAAAAGTGTTTGAGTTCGTGTTGATCCTCTGGGTGATAAATGAAGACTTTTGATCCTAGTGTAGCATCTTTTCTGACTCATGTTTGACACCAGGAATAGATGTCACTCAATCAAGTGGCAATCTTGGACTTATTGATAATGAAATAGGTCAGATTTAGATGATACTAGATGGGATTTAAAGTCAGAATACGTAACATTTGAGAACTGAATTACTACAAAGATGCTTGTCTGTGTCATTTCCAGGAGGAAAGCCATGCTCATAAACAACTTGTTTGCCTTCATTGGTGGAAGTCTGATGGGGTTGTCAAAGCTCTGTGGCTCTTTCGAAATGATGATCCTCGGACGCTTCGTCATCGGTGCCTACTGTGGTGAGCGGTCCACGGTTCTGCTCTCAATCTTCTCATTTCTAGTGTCGTTTTGCATATTTACCTTAAAACCATGGACATTTACAGGAACGTATTTGAAAGTCTTGCAGTCGGTCATCTCCTTCACACCCGAGTTTCTGTCTCTCATCCAACGTTTCCTCTGTGCAGGGTTGGCATCAGGCTTGACACCGATGTATGTGGGAGAGATAGCTCCTACAAGTCTGCGAGGGGCACTGGGCACGCTGCACCAACTGGCTATAGTCACTGGTATTCTCATAGCACAGGTATGACAGCACATTTTATAAAACCTTTCTGCTGTATGAACAAAGATTGAAAGTTAAAACGTGAAAACAGTATATTCGCATGTGAAAATCATCAGGCATGATGTCTCAAGGTGATCAGAACTTGAAATGTTTTTATATTATCTTTTTAAATCTTATGTCCTCACACTTGATCCCTCTCCCTGTGCAGATCCTGGGTCTGGAGTTCTTACTGGGCAGTAGGGACTTGTGGCCAGTTCTGTTGGGTTTAACGGTTGTGCCGACTGTACTTCAGATGGCACTTCTGCCTTTCTGCCCCGAGAGCCCACGCTTCCTCTACATCATCCGCTGCCAGGAGCATCTGGCCAAGAGAGGTGAGCGGGGTTGGACTACTCGAGACTGGTTGCAGGACATCCTTAAGGTCTTGGTTTTATCTTGGAATAAGCTTAGGAACAACAGAGATGGCAATTTGTTCTTTTTAATAAAAAGGGGGCTATCATCTCCTTCCCCTTTGACATCATTTTATTTTGTGGATTATTATTGAGGTTAAATCTAAAACCTGAATATGTGATGGGATCTCTATGAATGAATTATCATCACCAGTCAAAGCTAAACTGGACCAGCACACAGAAAGTTGGCAGCCATTAACTAACAGCCTTCCTCAGAACTATAATGGTACTATACAGTATTAAGATATCTATACAATTTCACCAGACCGCTTATGCAGCATTGTTCAGGTCCACAAGTACAACAAATATGTCATAATTTTTTATATTTTCCTCCTGATTTGCTTGTTTCTGTGGATTTGGCTACAATAATTGGATCATGCTATATTTCTGTTGCTGTTGTACTATGACCACAATAATTTGCGAGACAAGGCTGAGATGCTGAAGTGAATCCCGACCAACTTACTGTGTGCGTTTGTTGGTTCTACAAACCTGAGAGGACGTTTCACTTACTGCATGTGACTGCATGTACTAGAACAAGTGTCTATATGGATCTCTGTGGCCTCAAGCATTTAAAATAGTGGCCGAAACTCTAATATAAGTTACTCTGATATCTTCTCACTCCTTACGTGGTTCCTTTGTGCAGGTCTGAGGAGGTTGACGGGCAGGCAGGAGGTGGGCAGCATGCTGGCAGAGATGAAGGAGGAGAAGAGGAAGATGGACATGGAGAGGAAGGTGTCTATCCTGGAGCTCTTTCGCTCTCCACTCTACCGCCAGCCCACCATCATTTCCATCCTGCTGCAGCTCTCCCAGCAGCTCTCTGGGGTCAACGCAGTGAGTTATTTAGTTCTGCTACACAGCATATTGTTTACATTGTTGCCATTATTGTATGAGTGTCCAAAGTCCCTTTTAAAAAAAGTGAATCAGTGCAGGATAATGTTGACATGATCTTAATCTGTTTACCCCTCTGGCCAGATTTTCTACTACTCCACCAGTATCTTCATGAAAGCAGGAGTTCAGAGTCCAGTCTATGCCACCATAGGAGCAGGCGTGGTAAACTGTGCCTTCACCGTGGTCTCGGTCAGTAACCAAAACAACATGCCACCATCTTGGCTTTTTGATGTGCTACTCCTTCCTCATAAAAGAATTGAACTGTAACGGTTGAATCTTTTTTTAATTTAGTGTAAAGATTAGAGCCCTGCTATGTTCCAAAGTGTGTTTCTATTACTGTGTAACATTGTTATCAAAGAGCAAATAAGATAACACGGCAGGCTGGTCACCATTTTTCGTGTGCCTGCCTCTCAAACAAGTTTGGTTTGGCAGATCAGGATGTTTCAATGTCATTAAATGGGTCAAGATTTTTGGTCACACTAGCAGCATGGCTCTCGGGACGGCAATGGTCAGTCCACCACTTTGGTCCAGAATAAAATATCTGAACAACTTTCGGACGGATCGCTCCCACGGCTCCCAGAGGATGAATCTTTTGTCGTCCCGACTTTTCCTCTTGCGCAACCAAGAGGTTGACATTTGTGGGTTTTAAGTGAACTGTGTCCACAACTATTTGATGGATCCTCATGAAATCTGGTACAAACATTAATGTTCTCCTCAAGATGAACTGTAATAAATTTGGTGATCTCCTGACGTCTCCTCTGGCGCCATCATCAGGTCAAAGTTTGAATTGCATGCTAACACGTTAAACTAAGATAGTGAATATGGTAAACATTATGCCTACTGAGGATATTAACCTCCCTATTACCCCACTTTCTTCTTATTAACAGCTCTTCCTGATAGAGAGGATGGGTCGACGAACGCTCCACATGCTTGGACTGGGTGGGATGTGCATCTGTGCCGTCATCATGACCATGGCTCTTGCTTTACTGGTAGGTCTTCCAAAGATGCTGTGCTGTTGTCGATAGTTTCTCTACAAACCTTTGACCCCTTTTGTCTCCCACCTCACAGGAGAGTGTTCCTTGGATGAGCTACATCAGCATGCTGGCCATCTTTGGCTTCGTGGCCTTCTTCGAGATCGGTCCAGGTCCCATCCCCTGGTTCTTTGTAGCGGAGCTGTTCTCTCAGGGTCCGAGGCCGGCTGCCATGGCCGTGGCCGGCTTTTCCAACTGGACCGCCAACTTCATCATCGGCATGTGCTTCCAATATGTTGCTGTGAGTTATTTTTTACCTTCAATAGATGTTGTGAATGTCTGACGCAATGATGGGGACCCCACAGATGATTTTCTCCTTCATTCAAGTGTAGCATTTTCTACAAAAGTCTGCTTCCCCTTCATGTTGTTTATGATTGTTTACATCCTTCTCTAGGACCTTTGTGGGCCATACGTCTTCCTGATCTTTGCGGCACTCCTGCTCTTCTTCCTCATCTTCACATTCTTCCGGGTGCCAGAGACGCGGGGCAAGACCTTCGACCAAATCGCAGCAAACTTCCAGCAACACTCGGCGGGAGGAATGATGGACATGGACATGGACATGGATCTGGACATGGACCTGGACAAGCCCAGCACCGAGCTGGACTACTTGGGGGAGGAAAGCATCAACTAAATAGTCTCTGCCTGAAGAACGATGGGACCGAGTACAGTTTAAGATGAACGATGTATATTGAGGTCAATTGTTATATTCATATAGATTGTGGTGCCAACGCAGTGTTAACGGTGTGTGACAATTTGGGTGTTTTGTCCTTTGCTGGTACCACTGCAATATAAGATTAACAGTTATGAATTGAGCCTTGACAAAGGAACCTATGGATTAAGAGTTGACTACTGTTGTTTCAAGGAATAATGCACATAACAACAAAGTGTTTGGACTGTTGAGGCGTTGACTGCTGATGTGGTAGGATTTTATTCCATGGTGATGCATTCAGTTGCAAAATCGACAGACGGAGGTGGAGAGACTTTGGAATTCCTGCACTTTATCTACAAAGACATCCAAAGTTTGGAGATATACACTAGGATATACAGCCAAGCCGAGTGCTTGTCTATTTAGTACTAAAGTTGGGAACACTAGAAGTGTAATTCCAACCGATTGAAACACATTTATCTGAGATTTAAATAAGACACTGGCATTCACATTTTTACCATTAGACTCCAACTACAAGATCATGGTCAAAGTTGTAAAAGATCCAACATTTGATATAGTGGTAATGGGTCTTAAATCCTTAATCCCCTTTGCATTATATAGTAACTTGGGCTGGGTATTAAGCAAATAGTTGATGTATGGCAAAATACTCAATGTATTTGCTTAATACTACCTGTAATGCCAAGCCTTGAAGTTATCAAAGTTCTTGTATAGCTGCTTTGACCTCTAACTCTTGTTAATTTAAGAAAAGGATTTTGTAGACAAAACATGTTTTTATCCACAAGTACAATTTTGGCATCAGTACCAAAACACAAGTATTGGATCAGTGTAGAAATGTGTAGATAATAAAACAATACCCAGCCCTAACAATAACCGTCCCAGAGTGTCTTCAATCTTTTGGAGAGAAGACAGCCTTGAAGTCTTCATTGCCAAACTGTGCTTACAATCATGTAATCTGTTCTCAGTTTAAGCTAAAAGCAAAGTGCTATCACAACATTTTTCTGATCACAACAAACACATTGCACACCTGCAGAAATGCTACTTTTAAAAGAATATCTATTTTAATACTTCATATGTACATAGTGTTTTATTTGCTTGTTATTGAGGGTATGAGGGTCTAAAAGCTTCAGTTCTTTATGCACTCCAGTAGGTGTTTGGTTTTGTAAACAGAAGCACCGATACAGATTAGAGCAAGATGTGCAATCAAAAAGGGCTGCCTATATAGAGTATCTCTTCCTGTAGATTAGAAATCACACAAGCATTATGCTTGTGTATTTTTCTTGGCATCTGTCATGTGTGCTGTTTGCCGTTTATTCTTTAATGGTGTGTATCACTACCTTCTGAGGATTTGTATTGAGGTTGTTCAGAGAGGACCTGTAATTTGTATAGAGTGAATAATGATGCTGTGGTCATGTTGTGACTAAACGATGCAAGTACTGTAAATAATGTTACTGAAAACACCTGTGAAGGCCTCCTTTAATTTCAAACTACTAGAAATCACAGGGAAAAAAAAAACAAACAAAAAAAAACATCCCCTAATCTGCACCCCAGACATGAAGTAGTAAGAACTGAATCCTGAGATTTGCAAACATGATTTATTAATTAGCATTTTAAGTACTGACATTGCACATAATCCCCTCCAAAGAAAAGCACACACAAATAAGTAAAACAAAAAAATAAAGTTTCTTTTCATCAATCTATCCTCAACTGAGGAGATGAAGGGAGAAGTATGTTGTAAGGCTTGATTGAGGTGGTTACAGAACTAAACTGACTCCCATAATGCACCACCAACTTCACACCTGCTTGGTTTTCCCTTCTTCAACCAAATTAAAAAGTTAAATAAAAATCAAGGCTGGTTCCTTCTATAAACTACTTGATGTGTCCCATCTAGGCAATTAAAGAAAACTATTTTTTAAAGGGGGGTTGGAATAACTGGGCTACCAAGCAGATTGTCCATTCTTCGCCATTTGTCTTTTTAAAGATGTACTTTCAATTTCTAAATACGCACCCACCCCCCACCTGCATCCCCTTCTTCCCTACCTCATCCCTCACTGACTAGACGGGACAACACAAGAGGAGAGGGGGCATGAGGGATGACAGCGAGATGGGGTGGGTTGGAGGAAGGGGGAGTGCAGGGAGGGGAGAGCAGTGCATGTGTTCTGAAATAGGTCCAATCCTCCAACCCAAGGACCTACGAAACAAAGACAAAATAAAAAAATAAAAAAGGCAGACACAGGGATTGAGAGAGAAAGAAACAGACATTAAAACAGAAAAAGACACCTCTAACCCTGAAACAAGGATTATATTAATCTGAAATCCTTGAAATCTTGACACGTCACCTTAAATCCATTGAACACCCCACTAACCAGCCCGTTAATGTCCTTCACTTGCCCTCTTTGAAAGACAGCCAATTTGGCACCTGTAGCACAAGAAGTGCAACCCTACACCCTGACGTCACCCACCCCGCCTGACCACTCTGGTGTGGGGTCCCACCTCTTGCCAAGGGTCACGTGACCGTCCTCTCACTGGTGTCACTCTGTCGGTGCTGGGACTGTTGTGGCATCTGTCTGCTGTGGAGAAGGAGCCAGTGGAGATTTGTGTCGACACAACAAACACTGGTGATCACACAAATCAGCAGAAAATGGCAGCTTACCTCTGGTGATTTTGGCGTTTTAGGAGGAGAGGCTTTGGGGGAGTCCTTTGGTGATTTTGATGTGGATTTAAGGTCAGCTGGTTTAGAGGTCTGAGGAGGGGTGCCAGGCTCTGATGCGGACTTTTCTGTATCGTTCTGCAATATGTGCAAGTAAAATTGTGTTAAGCATGCAATAGTAAACCATGACAATAAGCACAACTGTCAGGTAAATGATGCCAAAACACCATCTAAAATATGCAAATGTTTTTTTTTTTAATGCCCCCATTAAAAACAGTTACTCTCAAAAGGACAATTCATGTATTTCAGGTTGTGGTGGCAGCTCTGGCTAGAGTTGCACGTGATGCAGTTTACTGACCATGAGCGATAACTGCACTCACTTTTGAGGTAGAGGACTCAGAGTTTCTTTGCCTGCGGCGTCTAGACTGGCGGCGTGGTTTCTGGCCCTCGGCTGCTTCGCCGTTGGTCTGCGGGCCCTCGGAGGCCTCCGTCTGCTTCCCCTCCTCCTGCGCCTGGCTCTCTTCTGGAGCAGCCTGCTGGTCGTCTGCAGCCTGATCCTGAGGCGGGCGAGGGCGGAACGGTCTGTGAATCCCAGGACAGAAAAACTATTATAAATCAGCTCTGAACATGTGTAATTCAGAAGCAGAACATTTTTTAAAATAGAGGCAATGTTGTCAGGTCACCTGCGGTACGGGCGCCAGAATCTGCGCTGTGGCGGTCGCTGCGTTTGGTCGCCTTCTGCTTCTCCGTTCTTTGGCTCTCCAGCCTCATCCTGACGGATCAGGCAGACAAAACCTCAGACTAGTCTGCCGATGAACGGTTTAAACTTCATCCCATTACTTTCAAGAGCTTCTTACAACATTCAAAAACTTCTCAAAGCTTTAAACTTCAGAAAAGGTTTCCCAATGTTTAAGTCTCCAAAATTGACAGCATTCCACAGCAGTCGTTCTTAAGTGATCTGCTGCAACTTCACTTTCACCTTTTAAGACAAAAGCTGCTTTACATTCATTTGGGTTGTAGTCAATCAACCCCTTGTACCAATCCTTCTGCTTACATCTTGTGCCTCCTGCCGAGGTCTGCGGGGCCTCCGGCGGCGCTGCTGCTGTTGCTGCTGCTGCTGCTGCTGCTGCTGAGGTCTCGTTCCACCGTTCTCCCCCGATCCCTCGCCCTCAACAGAGGGAGCTTGGCCGTCCGCTGGTTTGCCCTGGTCGCCAGGCCGAGGGCTGCGGGGGAAGAACCGCCGACGGAAGCGGCGTTTGTTGGGTGCATACCGGCTGCCTTTGACCGGAACCCCGCCTGGACCGGTCACGTTGGCTGCCTCTGAGCCCTGCCGGGGCGCCAAAGAGGGGCGGGATTTGGGAAATGTAAAGTTAGACAGTAGTGGTCATGCCATGTGGGTTTCTCCCAGATCCTTACCTTGGCTGCTTCTATCACATCGAACTCTACGACCTCCCCGTCTCCCACACTGCGGAGGAATTTCCTAGGATTGTTCTTCTTGATCGCAGTCTGAGGAGGCAGATTTAATGTCAAAAAAATTGTTCCATCAACCCAGAAAAACATTAATTCAAGAAAATGGCCTTCGCCTCACCTGATGAACAAACACATCTTCTTTGGTGTCATTCCTGCCAGAAATAAAAACCTCATTAGCAAACTTTAAAATGCGGCACTAAAAATGCAGAAAGTAATGTAGAGGAAATACACAGTACCTGTTTATGAAGCCGTATCCATTACGCACATTGAACCACTTCACAGTGCCTTGGACCAAGGTGGCTGCAAACAAACAAACAAACAAAAACAGGCAACACACGAGTCACTGTGCATCCCAGTAACACACGGTACAAGAAACACTGTCATACAGCCATTCAGAGAACATAACATACTGTTATCTGGCCTGTATCAACGGCTTACAGCAAGAAATGGAGCTGTGCGCGTCAATCATTAACCGGGAGACTTTGTAACCGGGCCGTCACGAGGACGGGCTGCTGAAAAAAACAACAGGGATACAGGTCTCACCTCGGGAGAAGACGAGACCCGGCGCGGGTATCCTCGAAGAAGCAAAATAAAATAAAAATAAAAAAATAAAAATAATAAAAAGAGTGGCATGGACGCGCGTAATTGGCACCTTTAGCGCCTCGGCCAAATGAGTCGCACCTGGGAGGACGGGCCGAGACCGCCGGTGAAACCGGGAATCTAGGTCACGTGTTCACACTGTTAAAACACCAACAACGCGATTTTTCTTCTCGTTTGAGCACAACAGCACCGAACAGATGCGCAGGAGGCGCAGGGAGAACCCGGCGCGTTCCGGTGACCTGTGGGGTTTTTTTTTTTTTTTTTTTTTTTGGAGGGGGGGTTAACTTCCACTCAAACTATCGCATTTGCTCTGCCAGTGAAAAAAAAAAAAAAAAAAAGCTCTAAAAGCTCAGATTTGGTCTCACAGCGGGAGCCTGATTTCGCTCGTACGCGTAATTGCTCCCCCCCGCAAAAATCCGTGCGCAAAACTCCAGGACACGTGTTGCGCCAAAAAGAATGAATCACACCCTGGTGTCAAAAGACTGAAGTGATTGATTAACCGTTATCTGCTGATTTGGGTTGAGTGGTGCCTTGCTGCAGTTGACACAACTGATTAAAAAAAAATAAAATAATAATAAAAAAAAAAAAAACACTAGTGAGAAAGCAGATTTAGTGGGACAAATCTGCAGATAAAGATGGTGCGTTCATCTCACTTGTAAGACACACAAGAACTCTAACTTCGTTGTCACAGGTGTAAAGATGTCCAGACGGACCGGTCCCTCTCCTCACCCACCTATGACTTTCCTCTCCGGCGGCGGCTGGTCTTCCACAGGTGCCGATGGTGGAGCGCTCTGCGCCTCGGCGTCGGTCATGCTCGCTGTCGGATTACTACACTTTCACTCCGGAGTCCCCTCCCTCCTGCTCTTCCCGAAACTTTTCTCCTTCTTCTTCTTCTTCTTGTTTGAGGATTCGGGGCAGCCGGCCAGCCGCTGGCGCCGCATTACCGCCTCCTTCTGGATGCAGCCCGGGTGTCCTCGGTGTCCTCAAGCGAGCCCAGCAAACACACTCTGATGTACATTTTAAATTGGACCTAACTGTGTGATCATCACTTGTCTCTCTTCTGTATATTCTCTGCATGCTACTGCTCCACTGTCTCTTATTCATGACACTGATCACAATATCCTGTTAGATGTTTTCCCATAATTAAAAGTACTGTTTAGGTTGTTCTTTTCTGTTAGTTCCCCTAGTTCTACTTTATTTATTTTGGATTGACTGTAGGTGTCCTCCTTTTGTTGCGTAATCCAAATACTGTTGCCACACTATGCTCTTCTTCTCTGATTTCAAATATTAACTTTGCTCCTTATTCCAATTTGTCTGCTTTTTTCTTTTGCTTCCAGGGATACCTGAAGGTGCTGGGACCCACGTGAGCGGGATATTTTCCCCTTGACCAACTATTCTTTACTAAACAAGAGCTCTTTGACCCCTGTTAGTGCTTGTGAGCGCTGACACAGGGTGACTATGAGTATTTTGGTTGGTTTCACCTGTTCAGCCCATTGTAATTATATCAGCATTGTATTGTATTGTATTGTATTCAAATATACTGGCTGCTATGAGGACTTAATTTCCCTTCGGGGATGAATAAAGTAATCTATCTATCTATCTATCTTGCAAACAGTTTAAGGTATATACAAAAAAGTTTTTCTACACAAATTTGTATTCGACCTAATCTTTGCTTTTTTGTGAAATAATGAGTAATCGCACCTCTTTGTGACACAACCATGTGAGAAGTTTGGTGGGTAAATGTCTCTTCTGTTGAACTGCTTACAACTCATTTTGTGTTTTATAGCTGATACAATACTTGAGTACAGTATAACATATGTAGCCTAATTTTTAGTCTGACCAACTGATACTTCCAGTCATCCATGCAGCAGAACAAATAACCATGCAATGTGTAAACTTAAAGGTTTGACATTGTTCAACATATTTTGTTGTTTGTCACCAGTGAATAAAATTTCTTCTATAAAAAATACAAAATGAAAAACAGAGTTTTGCCATAGAGATACCATAAACTCTTTTAGCTATATCAGCATGTTCAGACAATGACAGACAATTAATTTATCCCTCAACCTATTGAAGGGGGCCATCAGACAAATGCTGTTTTTGGCCAGTAGAGGGAAGGAAAGACTGTCACTTGATCCAACGTGATGCATATAGTGTGCTGCTGATGCTGCTGCTGTCTTTAATTTTGGTGAAAATCAGTCAGGAGACAGTGATCATTTTCATTTTTCTACCAAATATGATGTGCTAACCTATCATTAGTGAGAAAAAATGTACCTGTTATTTAAGTACTCAGTTTACTGTGATGAAACTGTGTGACATGGCTGAGTAATTACAGAACGTATTGATCAGGAATTAATTAATATGGTTTTCTGCAGCTCTGCACTGAATATAAACAGTTGATCCTAAAATGAAACTTCCATATTGGATACTGATGGGCATTTTATGATTATTTTGTTCTTCAACTTTTGAGGGTTGTTTTCAGCTTGCGGTGGCTTTGTTGGTCCTATATTAGTTTTATTTGACACAGGATTAAGAAAGCAATAAAAAAAATTAAAATAAAGCAATAACTGAATATTCATTTTGGGGTTATGGTAACTATGCCTTTAACTACAGCCCTCAGCACATAGGTCATAGGACTCCAGTTTCGCAGCACTAAATTTAACCCAGCGGCTCTAAGGACTGCCAAGTTCAACGCAATCATTCGCAGTGCACAGAAGCCATGGGTCTCTGGACAGAAAAAACAAGGCTCTAATTAGAAGTGTAATTATTAGTAGCAGAGGGAATTACAGCCAGCAGAGGAGCACGCTGACAGGACTGCAGCATTGACCCTGTGGATTAAGAGTGTTTTCAAAGATGCACCTAAAATTCTACTTGGATCCTGTTCATGAAACTTTAGTTTAGTGAATGGAAATCCCTGTTCACACACTGATCTTTGCTTTCAGTATACTGCATCTGGACGACAAATGTTTCACTTTAATGTGCAAGTAAAGGCACTGGGGTCTGTATGTACCAGACATCTGAAAAACAGCAGCTAAACTCAGCTTGCCTCATTTTATTTGGGGGAATAAACTAACATGACAATACTTAAATGTTTAGCAATTTAAAAAGGTTTTTTTTTTTTTTTTTTTTTTTCAGAAGAGCTGAGTGGTCCATGCTGCACTAGAATGAAAAGCTACGCATGCGCAGACTGTGCCAAATTGCCAGGTTTATTTCATGGGTATTCGGATGAAAGCAGAATAAAGTCACTTGAATTTAGCCCAGAGAAGACCGGAAATATTGTCACTTTAACTTCAAAGTAAAAGTGTGTCAGTATGTCAGTGATGGGAAAGAAGAAAAGGTCTCAAGCATTTTTTACTTTTTAGTTACTGGCATGATGATAATAAATTAAAGAGATGTTTGTCAGTTAAAAAATCATGACAAAACATCCATATTCTACACTAACCAATTAATACTATACTGATTTTTCCCAAATATCGTTTCTCTTTCATAACGTCTTCCATTACACCTTCACTTTTGAACACAAATACCTGATAAGTATATCTAAAAATGTAAATGGCTCATGAACTCCTGACTACATGCATAAACAGCTTTTAAGGTGTCTTGTGAAATTGTCAGAAACATGCGCAGTAGTGCATAAGCATTCAAATCCTTTATGTACTTGGTTGAAAGTAAGCCTGGGTAAGCAGTAACTTGTACCCCCCCACTTCAAACTGGAATTGTATGAGAATACAACCACCAATACAATAACACTCTTGCTTTTAAACTGGGGACATCTATTAGGAAATAAAACATGTGAAAAATAAATGTATGAAAAGGTGTTTTTCCAACTGTACAGTCCATATCTTGGTCACAGTTCTCAGTAAGGGATCCTTATCGTGAACGGTGCGTATTTGTGTTAAAAATATACATCAATAGCCTGATACAACTTTTAAAAACTCTCTGATCATCAGCCTCAAAAATCCAGTACGGGTCGGGCTCTAATCTACATTCTAGAATACATTCTGGAATTACAACGTAACGACAGATTCTAGATTCTAGAATGTAGACAACTGTTCTAATTCCATCGTCTGATGAAAACCATGAGATGGAGTTGAAAGCCCTGGAAAAAGATAATAAGTGGACTTTGAGGTTTTATTTAACCAGTTTTTTTTTTTTGGTCGTCAAACTGTACTTTTTATATTAACGATATTAATACGTGACGTGTTTTTTTTTTTTACTAGTGAGGGGATTTTATTGTGGCAGATCCAAAGGGAAGTGGTGTGTGTTTGGACGGTTTTATTTTTGTGTTTTTTTTTTCATGCGAGACAGACGGCGGCGAGGAGCTGGATGAGGGAGACAGACGGGAGAGGGTGGAGCGCAGGCCACAGACAGCGCAGGCACACCGGGGCTCAGGGCTCTGCTTCGTCTCGGGCCCGGTTCAACGGCGGCGCACCTTCCGCCAGAGGAAAAACCCGCCGCTCCGGATCTACCAACCCAGGCGGGGACGAGAGAGGGAGAGCGGAAAAAACGACGGGGAATGAGAGAGGAATAAACGACTGACAGCTAACGAAAAAAGAAAAAAAAAAAAAAAAAAAGGGGGGAGCGACGTCCCTGACGAGCCGACGAGGAGGAGAGCGTACCCCGGCCAGACGACCCGCTCGCACGGACACAGGGAGGGCGGAGAGGCGGGAGGAATCGACGGGAGAAAGGCTGATAAATAAACACAGCAGAGGACAGCCATTGTCACCAGGGGTGAGTCCCTTACCCGAACACCCGGCGGACGGCGCATGTTCGCGCCTGAGCAGACGAGTTATCCCGGGCACATGTCCTGCCCGGAGCCGTGTTATGATTTATCCCCTTTAAACGCCCCCGTGCAGTAACAACAGCGGTCGGCCGCCAGCTTCCTCCTCAGCTGTGCCATGAAATGGGAGAAAGAAAAAAAAAAAAAAAACACTCGTCCCCCCCCTTCTTTTTTTTTTTTTTTTTTTGTTGTTGTTTTAAGTTGGACTTATTAAAAAAAATAAAATTAAAAAAAAAAAAAAAAAAAAGTGACATTTGTAACGACTTGTTGGTTGTTTTGTTTTCCGCTCACATGGCGGCGGACGCGACGCGTTCAAACGAGCAGCTCCTCGGTGCCGTCGCGGAGCCATTACGAGTATTAGCTTAGTCATTACTGTACACGGCCGGGCCAAAACTAACCAGGGTCCACGTCTGCGGGGGGAGTTCAAGGCCGGCGCGGGGAGAAAGCAGCCGGGGGGGGGGGGGGGGGCGTTTTGTTACGGGAGTCTGTCTCCATCGGCGGCTCGCGGTCTGTCCTCCCCGCCCGGCGGCCCGGGTCTGTCCGGCGGACGGGCCCGAGCCTCGGCGGGCGGTGCGCAGGGATGCGGGGACGCCGACCCGCACGCAGCAGCGGCGGCGGCGGCGACGCTAGGCCGCAGTCAGCGCCTCCCCGGCCCGCCGTGCCCCCGCAGCGGCCCCGGGGTGCAGGGGACCGCCGCGTTTTTTTTTTTTACCACCTTTTTTTTTTTTTGAACATTTTGCGTTTTCGGTTTTTTAACGACTCGGGCTGGTCGGTTGAATAAGTCGGGCCGGAGCTGAGGGTCGGTGGGCCTCTGGGTGGAGGTTCACCCGGAGGACCGCCGCACTAACTGAGCGGAAAAAAAGCCCCGCATCTAGGTCTTCCGTTTGTTCCTCTTCATTATATTCTCAGGATTATGTTCACTTGTTTGATTATTGCGGGTTCGTCGTTAAACTCTTCCCAGTTTACCGTCAGGTTCATTGTACTCGTGGCAGACAGTTCACGGACACTTACAAAGTTTGGTAAGCAAACGAGGCGCAGTTCATCCCCGAGCAGCTGCGGCTCAAATATTCAACTCCGGGCCTAACTTTTAAATATTAGTATAATATAAAAGATGATTTTGTGGTTGCCGTTCACAGCAGCTCGGTCCGGCTACGAGGTGCCATGTTTCTGTGTCTTTATTTAGCGCTGCTGGTCTGCAGCTCGGCGGCGGTGGATGAACGTGTCATTTCCTCTGCAAGTTTTTCCTGTCCTGCTGAGACGTCGACAGACATTCACCTGGCAGCACCGGCTGTTTATCTTTCATCCTGCACAAACTTGCCTGCATGCTACTTTACCCCATGATGTATAAATCCAAGGATGCGTGCAGCGTGTGCACCGCAGTAAAGTGGAACTGGAGTCAATAGTTGTATCAGCCCAGTAAACAGCAGTCCTTAGAGAAGAGAAGATAATGTTAAAATCAAATGTTACAGTATGTTTTACAATATTTTCTGGGTGGCTGTTAAATAAATATTTAATCTAAATTGGTAGTTTGTGATAAGGTGTTAGTGAAATGTTATTAAAGTGGATTTATTTTCTCAAAAACTGTCAATTACAAAGTACTTACCCTTTAATCAGATATTTACTGTTTTAAATCACAATGGTTTATCATTTTTTTTACTTTTTTGTATTTAATTTTCCTTATTTCCTTCAGGCAAAAGTGTCGTGTGATTCTTTGTGTCAGACAGCACTTAAGGTCGGAGAC
This sequence comes from Lateolabrax maculatus, assembly GCA_031216445.1. Classification (NCBI taxonomy): domain Eukaryota; kingdom Metazoa; phylum Chordata; class Actinopteri; order Acropomatiformes; family Lateolabracidae; genus Lateolabrax; species Lateolabrax maculatus. The sequence continues at coordinate 8,728,503 of CM062207.1, forward strand.
CTTTTTATTTGATGAAATAAGAGTTTGATAGAAAAATATGTTATCTTATTTCACAAAATAAAGTATGGGAAAGTATTGTTTTGGTGTCATATCCACACTCGTATCAACAACTTTCTGATTTCACTCAGAACAATCTAAAAAGTTTGGAAAATTGCATAACTGGACTGTCGTCCCAGACAACATCTGGTCTTAATGTTGCAATATTGAATCAATACACCTCGTAGCTCTAATGGTAACTGTGCCTGTTATAATTTTTCGGAATCAATAATGAACGTATAATAATGTCTCATGCCCTGTGTGTTGGCCTCCTCAGCAGGCATGGCAGATGCAGAGCTAGACTTCCAGACAGGTGATGCCGGGGCATCCGCCACGTACCCCCAGCAGTGCTCGGCCCTGCGTAAAAATGGCTTCGTTGTGCTGAAAGGCCGACCCTGCAAGATCGTTGAGATGTCCACCTCCAAGACTGGCAAGCACGGCCACGCTAAGGTCGGTAAATCCTGAAGTGCTGGGACACGGCGGATGCTGACGTTCAAATTTAAAACGTTACAAACTAATGAAGCTAAAGGACATTTTTGCAGAGATTTATTGCATGACTCAGACAATAAACTAATAATAAAATAGTTCAGACAACAGTTTTTTCCAATGTGGACTTCACCCGTGAGGGAGAATACAGACAGAGGGCGAGTGTCAGTGAATTACCATTGTACTATCTATCCATTTAACTCTGGAGTAAACACAAGGTCACAGTCATTAATATTAATGCACATTAATGGACACTTTCAGCCCTTAGAAGAACAATAATGTGTCCCTGAAGGGTTAAACTTCCTATTTCTAAAAAGACATTCAGTATTCATCAAGTATACACAATGAAATACAGCTAATGTGTTTTTTTTTTTTCTTTAAAATTGATATCTTGTTTTGGGATACATTTAATTTAGAAAGCTGTGTTTTGTGCTTGTGCAGGTCCACTTGGTTGGTATCGACATCTTCTCCGGTAAGAAGTATGAAGATATCTGTCCTTCCACCCACAACATGGACGTCCCCAACATCAAGAGAATGGATTACCAGGTGAGACAGCTGGACGACTAAAGAGACCCTTTAGAGATCTTGACTGCTGTTACAGTAGCCTGTTAGTATATTGTTAAAATACAGTATTACCAGAGTGTGGTCCGTGCTAGTACAGAGAACATTTGGCCAGGTAAACAGCCACTTGTTTCAAATTACACCCTCCCATATGTGTGTGTTTCTTTCCAGCAAAATGTTTACTGGATTATGTGACGTTCAGGGCCACGAGTATACAAACCACCAACAAATTATAACAAATGTTTTACTTGCTATGTAAAAGTGCACACAGTGATTTCTGTAATAGTCTCCCCATGGTGAATGAGTTGAGTGAATAGTCACAACAGCAATATTCACAAATATGCTATATTCTTTATGCAAGCACAATATTTTCAGAGATAATTCTACGTGGCTGCTGGGGGACAATTAGCAGTTGGATGATTATATGAAAAATAAGTCCCATGATAATTAGTACACGAAGAACAGCTTTTCAGACATGAAATCGTACTGTATTAATCTATAAACAGCTGTTGGAAGCACACATTCAACCTGGTGCATGAAGGGAACATCATAAATGGTTTTTATTTTTGTCAGACTGGAATTGGAGGAAAAAAAGCGGTGCAGGCCTGCTGCAAATCTACACTGACTGAACTGAGCTCGATCATAGCAACAAAACTTCAAATCCACATATGAGCTGAAACCTTCAAAGAGAAATGTTTGTGCATGATTGTACGTATGCTACAGTTAAAAATATATATATATTAAAAAAGTATGAATCAGTTAGTTCATTACGTATATGAAGGAAATAAGGACCAACAAATGAAAAAAGATGATGCCTGCATGTATCAAAATACCTTACTCTTGTTATTTCCCAGCTGATTGGGATCCAAGATGGCTACCTGTCCCTGCTCCAGGACAGCGGGGAGGTGAGAGAGGACCTGAAGATTCCCGAGGGAGACCTGGGCAAAGAGATAGAGAGCAAGCACGAAGCCGGAGAGGAGATCCTGGTGAGTACCCTCCCCTCATCTTACACTCGTCTCTACTGTGGTTATCTGCTCGGAAATTCGGCATGACGCGCGTCGTTTTTCACGGGGGCGTCTCTCAGGTGGTGTGGAGAGCGTCACGAATCCTCGAGACCATTAGGACTCGTCATGTTTCAGCCAGCTGCAACTATCTTAGACTAATCTTCACCGAACTCCTCTGTGCTCTTTCAGATCACCGTTTTAAATGCAATGGATGAAGAAGCTGCAGTTGGCATCAAAGCCTTGGGTAAATAAGCCACTGCAGGTAAATACAGAGCTACAGCTGTATCGACATGCAGCTGTCTCCTCTCCCACCCCCCACCCCCCAACTACCGCCTGACCCAAGCCTGCCTGAAGAGGAGTGTGTGTGTGCGAGCGTTACCTAAAATGATGTATGTGTGTGTGTCTGGGTGTTACACCACAAGCCACCAGCATGTTTCATGCCAGTGCAAGTGTGTGTGATGTCACATACATGTACAGTTCATTGTTCATCAGTGGACCAAGGGGAAGGCAACTCCAGTCAACAGGATCCCAGGCTGTGGCCAAGGTTTGATGTTTAGACTTTACTTTGGGTATTAAAGGAAGAAAAAAGTTGACATGTCATTTTAAAATGTTATTTACAATTATGCATATCCACTATACTGGAAATATCCATGTTTTTCCATATGATTGCATTGCATAAAGACTTGTTTGTGTATATATTGGTTTAAACTGGACATATTATTGATCAGATTAAATTTAAAGATTTCTAATTGACGAAATGTAACTAACGTGTTCAAAATTTGAAGCCTGTATAAAAATGATGGTTACTGAGCAGTATGCCACTGCGGATTTGCCTACCCCTTAATATAATTTTTGTCTCATGTTAACACTATTATGAGCATGTGTATTATTTTTACATTATCAAATATAAATGAAAGCTTATGGTTCATACTGTATTTTGGAGCAATGTTGCCTTTTCATCTGTGGGTTGCACTTAATTTTACAGCCTGCTCTAGCCAATTGCTTCCTGTAGCTCCTACTTCACTAAGAAACAGCTTGTAGCATTGTTGTAGTTGCTGGGTCAAACTGTTTTATGCACCTTGGGCTGTAGAATAAAGTGTCCACTGAAAATATGTTTAAAACTGTTGGTTGTGCAATGTTTCTTCTGCAGAGGCTACTTAAAACACTGTCTCATTAAAATATATTTCTCGTGTGTACTTTTCCTCAAGCATCTTCTTTCTCTGACTTTTCTTTCCTCTTTCTTCTGATCCCCCCACCCCCCCTGTAATTCTGTTTCAGGGGCAAACGAGATGCACTGGACCTGGGGAAAAGGAGGGGATATTGCCTCGTCAATGCTATTCTCCCTCTTTCTTCTACCTTTTTGTCTTTGTTTTTCATACTCTCTCTCCCTCACTCTGTTTTCTGACCCTCCTTTTGGTTTCAGTTAGAAAAAAGAATCTTAAATAATTGGAAATGTCAAACATGCACACATATTAAAACCACATCTGATTCGGGACACGTGTAAATGGTGTAGAAGGTCCTTCAGTAACGATTAAGTAGGTCTACAAATATTCAGTAGCTACCTACCATCAGGGGAAAGAAAGGTGGTGATACTGTCACAAATCTTGTTTTTTTATATGTCCCGTTCTATGAAGGGCTTCAACTCAGCATTGTTCTGTTGAGGCTTGTTCAGTGTGCGTGCCATACAGGACTGAATACATGACTGTTTCGTCTTTTCTGTGTGGCACTTTTTCTCTTGTGGCGATTCATCTGAACAAGCCCTTCTTTCTGCTGTTTATGTTATCACCTGAAACTTGTCTATTAAACAAAGGTTACCAACATGGCACACCAAGGTTCAGTTTGTTTTTGTCTCGAGTGTCAAAAGGAAACAAGATCCTGCTTCAGGAACTCACAAATTCTCATCTGTTAAAAAAATCCTTCAGAAAAACATTAATTTAACTTCACCCAGTGCTTAAAATCCCTTTGGCGGAGGCCCTCAGTGTGGGCCTTCTCACACAGCTGTTTGGAGAAACGACTGGAGTATTATTTGGCGTACTGTCTGAGAACTTTGAGCAACCTTTCAGGAGGCATCTAAGTTGTGACAGTTTGGTATCCTTTGTGTTCATACAGCAACTCCAAACTGTGCAGAACGTCTCCATGGCCAAAAAACAATAAAGATGACACCAACTGTTGGACGTGGCGTTTGCTTATTGTTTTATTTAGCAACATAAAAGCTTTAAAACAGCAGAGACTTAAACTTAATTTATCCTGTAGAAGAGGACGAGGCAAAACACTGGAAATCCTCCATCATTTTGGGGATAATAACGGTCATATTGACTTCATTTGTGGTAACCAACCGAAATGGGTCTAATATGATCAACCAGAAGTCAGTAACAGTAAAATAGAATCTTTCAGTTAAGTCAGTGTGTTTCAGCTATAGTAGTGTTCATCAGTATGTGACCTTAGTGGAAACATGTTGATTTAATCTAGGCCCTCTAAATTTAACTACTAAGTGTTGCTGAATATTTACTTGTACTCTGGTTTTTGTTATTTTTTAGTGCGCAAAGTCACTGCAGAGACACTAAACCCTCCACTGATGCTGGAATTTAAGAACGTTATTATACAAAGAGCAAGCTGTGGTTCATGCAGTCTTGCTTTATACAAGATATTAACAGTTTAGTGCACATAAGCACCTCCCAAACGGCTTTACAGTGTAGGTAAAATAATAATATATTTTACAAATGACCATCATTTGAAGTTGTGTAAAAATCAAAAGCACATTGGAATGAGCTGATCACTCATAAACAAAGATCAAAACAAGATACTATACAGGAAATAAAACACAAATCACATGGCATAAAGACTTTTTTTCATTCATCGTCCAAAAGTTCTCCAGAATCTTCAGTGGAGCTGTGACACCTCAGCGACAATGAAGGTGAAAGAGGCTGTGAGTTACTTGCCATGGTGGTAGAACCTCTGGCCGCTCTGGCTGTGGGGGAGGAAGCCGTGGCGAGGAGCGCCCTGGGGTGAGCTCTGGAACGGGGACTGGTTATAGAAACATGGAACAACATGATGGGATGACAGCTGTCAGTGTTAGGTGATACAATTATTCCCACTAAAGATCTAAGCAGCATGTTTACAGTTTTTTTTCCCCCGGTGAAGGGAGTGTACATGAACAGAAACACGTGACGACACTGATGCCAGGTTATCATGTGTACCCAAAACTGATGGATGGCAACTTTGCCATTCTGCCTTAAGAGAAGCCTCAGGGTGGCGCCAGAGGAAAGGCTATGTTGCTATACTGCTTGCATAGATAAAAATAAAAAACAACCCTGTCACAGTCTCATTAAAGGAACAGAACACTCTTCCCTCCACTTTTGTGCCAACTGAGTGACATTCAATAGCCCAGAAATCAATATAAGGGTTTAATAGAAAGAGTGGTGTGCGCATTTGTTTTGGGCATTCACCTTTGCGGTAGGAATCTGAACCGCCATTGATGGTGTGGGCAGCAGTCCTGGAGCAGAAGGATGCATGGCTGGTGGATGCATAGGCCTTAAAGCACCCTGTGAGAACATCGAGGCACAGAACAAAACAAATTGTAATCAGATAAGGAAGTGATGACTTGTAGTACAGGGCATATGAATGAAGGTTATGCCACCATTTAGACAGTTAAATGTAGGAATCAAGCTCATATTAATCAGTAACTGTATATATTTAATTTTTTTTGTGTTACTTAAAGTTCACACAATTCAGCGTGTTTATGGGTCCTCAGCAAGACTGTTAAAGCATCTACATTTGTTGTGTTGTTCTTACTGCATCAGTAAAGCCTGACTGTTGGTTGGCGTGTTCCAGCTGCTTCTGTAGAGGTATTCCTGCTCCAGGAATGTATCCTGCATGAGATACAGAGATTACCATTTATAATCAAACAATAATGTACATGAAATAAAGATCCTACCTTTAGCTTATTTTGACTGTTATTAATAAGTTAGTTTAAATTTAAAAGTATATGGCAATGAAACAGGGATGAACCGAGGATGAAAACAAGAGAGGAGCTGACCAGGCTGGGAGGTGAAGTGACTGTGGACGGGGTAGCCAGGCTGCTGGTGGGGGAGATACTGCATGGCCTGAAACGCAGACGCACCTGTGGGAGAACGAAAGCGACTTATTCACTTATTACAACCACTACATCTCACTTTGATGTGGCTCAAATGACTGATCTGAGTATGCCACAACAAGCCTGATTAAAAGACTACTGGACTAGGGAATTCATATCCAGATTTCTAAAATCAGGACTTTATGTAATATCTTACTGAGATCAAATGATTTAATTATTTGTTTATCTTATATCACAGATGATGCGTGATCCCTGCAACTTAAAAAGACATTTACCTCTGATCTGAGAGCTGCTTGCGAAACTGACAGGCACAGATGGTCCCGGGGCGTAGGTGGAGGGATGCTGGGCCTGAGCCACCCCATAGGGCTCATGGACCCCCTGTCCCCCGCTGAACTGTCCGTGCTCTGCTGAGCCTGAGCTGAACCCAGGCGTCTGATAGTGACGTGCCTAAAGGAGAAGAACGGGAGAGGGATAAACAGATGCACATGGATTAGAAGGTGTAAGACTGGGGATATCAGAAAAATTTAGGACTGAAAAAAAAAAAAAAATGTACATATCACCACTTATCCATACTGAAGCATATGACCTATGGAGAAGTATCTGTGGCGAGATATTTTTTGTGAAGACATCGGTTCTCTGAGTGAAACCCCCCCTTTACTCACCGGAATCACAGCAGTTGGGAACAGCTGTTTACTGCGTTCTCCAAGCAGCGCACCGGGTCGACTGTGGCTGACTGGACTGCCTGAGAGAGGCACAGAGAAGAATCAGTTGATTAATACTAATAATGTCAAAAGGACAATGACAACTTATAGGCGATACATAATACTTGAAAACTGCCGTACCTTGAATGCTGAGGAGGTGCTGCCCTGCGTGCATGGGCAGGCTGGATTGGTAACTGGCGGATGTCAATGTTGTAATATCACTAGGAAGGAAGTACAGAAATGCAAATGATTACCAAAGACACGGAAATAAATTTTTGGGTTTAATAACAAAATTCTTCTTAACATACCGTTACGTGCTGAATTAGAAAAAAAAAACAGCGGCATCCTTACTACCTCTGCTCCTTTCTGCGTCTCTTTTCCTCTTCATGAAGTACTTTCTTGAGCTGTAAGAACAGCTGGTGTTTCTCTTCTTGGAGTCCCTGAAGTTTTTCCCCCATCTTCATTACCTGAGGTTTACATTGGGGTTGGGAAATACAGTATAAGAAAACACGTTGCCAGAAATGATTTGTCCCAAACATCAAAGCGATATGGTTGTGGGAGCCAAGGTTTCAGTAGAAATGTCAAACTTCTAAGCAGTTTGTGTTTTTTTTTCCAATCACTAACCTGTTCTTTGGTTTCCTCCAAAGACATCCTTTCCTCTATTTCTTTTGTCCTCTTCCTCTCTTCCTCCTCCTTCATCTTCTGCTCCATCATTTTGTCCACCTCTTCCTCCTCTGAAAAATTATGTAATGCATCATATATGTTACACATGTACAAGTACTCAGTAAGTATTATTAGAAAAAAGATTTACTTAAAAGTGAGTACGCTCATTGTGCATGGCCTTCTCATTCAGAGAGTAAACTGATATTATGTTTCTTAGTGGAGTACAGTTAATAAGGTACTACACCAATCTAAATCTAATTTAATCCAATACAAGGCTTTGAGTCAAGCCCTTTTTAAGAAGCTTGTATTCAGTTTTTAAGTTTTGTTGTTTTTATCACCTAATGGTTTTTTTAAAGACATAAATATAAAAAATAACAAATATTGTATTGCACTTTACACAAATGGGCCTTTTTGTCCACCAATTCCAATTTTGATAACCGTCATTTAAGGTGGCAGTCAATTTAGAAATAAAATGCTGTCTGCTGCTTGTTTTTTTTTGGGTTCATAATATCCCGAAGGGAGTGTTTTAGGTCGTGGGGGTTGTCTGCAGCATTGCACAAAGACATCAACAGGACACATCACATAATGTATAATAATCATAGTATTTCTGGGCGGGTAGACAAGGCTGCATATTTAGGACATTAACGAACATATGTTGGGGTACATTCTGAAGCTGGGATGCAGAGTCCTTACTGCAGAAGGAAAAAGCTGCAGTTATCGTTAATATTATTTATGCATCTAACAGTGTGCAGGTTAAAACCCGGCGCCTGCGTACCTTGTCTCTTGCGCTCCCTCTCCCTCATGATGTGCTTGTGGAGGGCTCTGGCCATCGCGTTAGACAGCTTGGGTCTCTCCAGCAGGGCGGGCATGGTGACGGGCAGTGGGGGGGCCAGCTGGCGTGGATATAATGTTTACTAGTTGTGAAAGGTTACAAGAAATCCCCGAAGCACATTTGAGTGTAAAAAAGAAAAACAACCACAGGTGTCACGGTCACAGGCCCAGCGGCGAGGCTAAGCCCGCACTGTTGACTTCAGCTGCTGGTAACTGACAGGAAATGTTACTGAAACATAAATGGGTGTTGTGTAGTTTAAGGTGGGGATGTGTTAAACTTAAAATATACAAACCAGCGGCGAGAGTTTTAATTTTATAACATATCCGAGAGCCAACGTTAACTGGAGTTAGCCAGATAGCTTAGCATTAACGTTACGTATTGCACCTTCTCCAGTTAACGTCACTTTAACGTGGCGGATTAAAATACTTACCTTTGTTTCGTTGTGGGTCGATAAATATGAACCTAACCGTCTTGCGGTTTTCAAACGGAGTTGGCTCGACTGCGTCCGGAGCAGTTAAACGAGATAAATTCAAAACTTCGGCTCAAAATATAAACACACGGAGGTTTTCAGCCCGGGTGATAACCTTGTGCTTCCGGTTTCCTCACAGCTGCATTCTGGGGATTGTAGTTTATCCTGTGTTTTTTTTTTTGGCAGAGAGCTCACATTTCCCCGATCTAAATAAGCAAACATCCACCTCCAAATTCCCCCTTTTTTGCTCACAAACATGTCATTGTGTATGGACACGTTGAAAGGACATTTTCAGACACAACACATGAAAGTAGATCTTTTGTTGAAAATGTTCCCTCATCTTGACATTGTCCTTTTCAAAATTAACCTGGATCCTCACTTGCTAGATCTTATCAAGTCAATTATTTGAATGGGTCATATCATGTTTATTCACACATGCAAGTGGTGTAACAGCGGCCCTCTTTAATTTGTTTTCAAAACCTAAAAATTATATCAAAGATTAATTTAAAACTATATTAATGTCTGATAGAATTCTTAGTTGTCTCTTGTACATTTATATTTGATGTTTTTTTTCTTTCGATAAACCTATTTACTTTACTGTGACCCTTTTTTATCCTCGACAGTATGTCAATATCATGTTCCTGATTTCTTTACCTCAGTTGTTGCTCCACTACTTCCCATTTTGTAAATTGTTTGAAATAAAGAAAAAAGCAGATCCTACGTTTAGTCAAACCAACTTCTCGCAAAGAAACGTGAACAATAAGGATGGCCTTGCACAACTTGGAAAGGCACACAGTATTTGTGCAGCCAGAATAACTGATATGATAACACATCCCATGTAAATACAGGAACAAAGGCCGAACTATATCACCAATGCAGGGTGTTGTATGTTGTACAGATTGTAACGCCTTCTACGACGAATGTGTGATTTTGGCCGATATAAATAAAATTGACTTGGTTTAACGGACTAAGAGCAAAGTTTTGCACTGAGGGTGAGCCTCTCACAAGGGAAAACAATAAAAAATAAAAGATAATTAAAATAAATAAATAAATAAGAACTAAGATATTAAATAAAGACAAGAAACATGGATAACTTTTCATCACATTTTATCATGTATGGTCATGAGTGGAGAGAAAGAGCCAGTAATGCAGCTGTATACAGAGTTCAAATCTTATGTTTGTTTTTTTTAAAAAAGGAAACAAAAAAAAACTTAAAAAAAGAGAAAATTGCACTCAGCTTTACAATACCTTTAGAAATTAAGCCATCTAAAATTAACAATAATAACAACAATAATCATAGTAGCAGTCAACATAATAGTCTTACCACTGAAAGCAGAGGATGATTGTTTAGTCTGAATTATATTATACTCCTTGCTAAGGTCATATGCGGGGCAGCACAATAAATTGTCTTCACAGACTTAAGTGCCTGGTGATTTTTTTAAATATTACCTAGCCACTTTAGTTTTTTGTAGGAAAATAACTGCTGCAAAACAGTTTTCCTTTACTCTGTCAAAGACAAAATAATCTGCCTTCAGCTGGAAGATGCTATTCATTTCCTACCCTTAACTCAAAACACACTATATCCTCCTGCAAGCCAACAAAAGAACACAACCAACAGCAATCTTCATTGTCAAAAAGAGTTGATTTGAACTCACATACTACGCCTTTCTTTCCTTAAACCTAGGGTTACTATAATTACGGCCTAGTTCTAACATTATTTATTGTTATTCTTTCTCAGTGTTTTCAGTAAAGTATGATCCAATATGACACTAGAAAAATAACTGGCCACGAGACCACTTATCCCAAATCGCTACTGAAGAGAAAAGTAGAGGCAAATACAATTCAGACTGCAGAATAATAAAGACGTAATTGGATGGGAGAGGGGTAATGTATGGGTGGTGAAAGTGCATTTGACATATTTACTCTGGGAACTCTAGGCTGCTGAGCTGGATTTAATATTTAAATGAATGAATGGTGGAGGTCTCAGAAAGGTGGTAGTGGTTGGAGGGGGATGGTAGTGGGATCAGATTTCCCTTTGGCTGCTCCCATACACGCTCTCATCACTGTAGGCAATGTAGAGGAAAAAGTCCTCTTCATGATGCTCCTGAGAAAGACAGTAAGAAAAAAAGATGTTATTAACAACATTAAAAATGTAGAGGGAGGCTCACTTTAGTACAAGTAGGAAAAAAAAAACAACACAGTACGCTGATAAAGGCGTAGTATGAGAACAGGTCAGTCAGGTAGAAAATGAGTAAGACTCTTGCCTGGTACAACAGTCCCATGGTAGCTGAGGTGGGTGGAATGACGTTGTTTACAAAGAAGAAGAGGGCGTCCTCAGCTCGCAAGTGGATTCTTTTCCGGATGAGAAAGTAAAACTGGCCCACTGAATAAAGAGAGTACACAAGATTGACAACATTTTAAATGTTACTGTAACATACTAGCGTCTTTTATTATTGTCCGGGAATTTAGCACATAATACAATGTTTACCTGTCAGGTCGGAGGGGACAAGATATTTCTTCTTGTCCAAATCTCCTATTCTGGCTTTGGGGGCTTTCTCCACAATTACCTGAAAAAACAGAAAAACGAGAATCATTGCACAACATGTCCGTAGAAAATTAATCTGGTACATTGTTCCCACTAAACAAAGGCTGTGTGTAGTGAGTGGGAACTACTTTAATAGAGTGTTTCACCTTTCTAAGAAAAGGGATCTGAGAATGCATACATCATTAGTCAAGCACCCAGATGTGGTGTTTAATTTAACTTTAAAAAAAACTACCCGAGTATTTTATAGTCCGTCAGTTAGCAAGAAACCAGTATATTTATATATTTACAATTCTGACCTAAGATTTAGTACAGAAGACGGGAGAGGAAGAAAATGAAAATAGGACTTGTAAAATACTACCAAGCATCAGCACGTCATTGTAAAGCTTAAACAATTAATCAATCGACTAATAAAATTAATCAGCGAACACGTTTTGAACTATTAATAGTATTTTTAAAGGTAAAATTGCACCCAAAAAAAAGTTGTGGTTCCAGTTACTCAAATGTAAATATCTTCTGGTCTCCTCAGTCTTATATGACAGTAAAATTAATATATTTGGGTTTTGGACTATTGATCAGATATAAAAAAAGATTTCAAAAGGTCATCTTGGGCTCTTGGAACTTGTGGTGGGCTGTTTTTATTCAACTTTTTACCATTTTAAAGACCAAATTAGTGTTCGATTAATTGAAAAAAACAATTGGCAGCTCATTCGTCAATTTTTAGGCAATAAATCAGCGAGCAGAAAAATTGTTACTGATAATAGTCAAATATAAGGAAGTGACACTAACGCTTTTGTAGAGATAAACCCTGCTCGTCACACATTACAGAGAGCAGAGAGCACATTAATCTGGGTTTGACACAGTCACTCCTGCTGGCTCAGGACTACACAATCCATCCATCCATCCATCCAGGGCCAGGGCGACGTAAACAAAGCGTCCTGTCTGTTGACACAAACTATTTCAAGGTGCGCTGCCATTAGCGTTTCATACTGAGCCCAGAAAAAAAAACTACACCCAGCCTCCCGTTCACACTGCGGACTGAACGTCTTTCACTGCAATGTCCGCCACCGTCGTGACAACCAGCGAGGCCCTGACTGAAAACACGTTGTTCCAAAAAAAAAAAAAAAGATCCATCTTTACGATTTAGGGACATTTTCCTTGAAATAAACACATCCCGGAAGGATTACACGGAGCTTTCCCTCGCCGGCCTGCTCGGTGCGGCCGAGATCCTCCCTCGGTTCACCTCTAACGTTAGCAGGGGCTGTTTACTAACGTGGCAGGCGACCGGGGAGGGAAACAGGCACGACTACGCGTCTCCACGACCAAACCACATAATTACAGACACATTTCAAGTGCGTGCGTTGGGTGCCACACAATTTGCCCCCGACAGCGTCAGCGCTGGGAGGCAACACGGCTCGGTGCTACGAGCTAACGGCAGCTACTTACGGGGACCCTGTCCGGATACTTCTTCCTTATTTTCTCGCCCTCGGACCGCCTTTTCTCGAAGGGGTGCTCTTCCTTGTACTGGAACTTCATCGTTGAGAGAGAGAGAGAGATGACAGACACACGAGTCGGTCACTCCGGGGGTCGTGCGGTAGCGGTCTTTGCTCAGGGAAACGGCTCGAGTCGCTGCCACACACGACGAAAACAAACGGTGCTAACTAGCCTTTAGCTCGACACAGCTGTTTTCCTAGTGCGACTGCGGCGGAGGGATACAATAACAATATGACGTCGCGGAGTCCAGTTCGCAGGGCAGGCTCCGCGCGGCCACGGGCCCCGTCGACGTCGGTTTGTAGCGTGATAATCCGTGGTTGATCGAGTCAAATACCCTCGTTGGACATTTATCGTTTCTGACGCGGAATTGTAATACGTGATGCAATCTTTCCGCGGGGACTACTTTATTTTGATCAACCGCTGCGCGTGAAGACGCAGGGCCGGGGCGGTGAGGCGGCGGCCGTCCCCGTCATGTGACCGCGGCGCCGCAGCTCGGGAGGAGAAAGTCGAAAACACGCGATAAGAAACTGTCATTTTGGCTGTTCAGGTCATCGCTTCTCTAAACACGGGCCCGATGGCATCCAGCGGTTCCCCTGCAAAATGGGGAATCATTGTTAGCGACTACGTCTCGGCTCTGTGAGACCGAGCGCAGCGCTTAATAATGAGTTAATTGCCCAGGAGTTTCGCAATCTCCGCCCTTGCCACACCATCAGACCAATAATAACAAGTGATTTGTGAGATCATCGTCCGGACTGTGAACCAGGGACGCTGACATCCAAAAGAAATAGTTGTGTCAATAAATATCTACCTTTTTCGCATGGCCAGATTAATTTGGGGCTCTTGAAGATATTGATCTGATTGACCCCAATTAACACACACTGGAAGTTCCGGGGTAGTTTCCCATTTTTCCCTGTTGGCAATCTGGCCCTGTATCTCATCATTTACTCTGGCTGTCATCTAAAGAAATAAACTTAACACTCACACAGATCTAAACTGCTGAACTAATTCCCTTTCTTAGTAATAAAATGTACATTATTTAATTAGATCCAGGAAAGGACTCCCCCTATAATTTATAAGAACATTTTATCAAAAGGGGTTGATTCTCTAATAGGCCTTTTTTAATATTGCTTTAATGGTGTGCAATGATGAGGGAGAATTCAAGATAAGGGCTGGACTAGTTTTAGGAATTTACGAGAAACCACAATCACTGACACTGACCAAACCAGTTACTCAATTTAAACTCTAAAGCCCTTACCCTCTATTCAGAGTTTAGAAAAAACAGACAACTTAAAATAATCTGACGTATAGTGTACAGTATGTTGACTAGGTAAACTAAGCCTGAGTTTGCCGTTCATATTTCCATTTCCTGAAAGAGTTATGGGAAAAGTTGCTGACCTGTCTGTGGCAAAGTGATCCACGGCTCTATGACTCACTCGTGCTCATATGACATCCAAACTCCCCTCTGTGCTCCATAGTCTCATGGTGGTTTGCGGTGTATAGACAGACAGACAGGCTGCATACACCTAAAACAGTTTTTCCCAATATACTTGGTTTTCCTAAACATTAAAAATCATTTGATTTCATTTCATTAAAGTTAAGTTTTCAGTATAAAACTCATTTTATTTCTTCCATGTCAGGGACTTTTGTAGGGATCACAGGTTTTAATTTGCTCTAGCACAGGATGTAATGTGCTGAGAAACTTGTAGGTACAACCCCCATCCCACCCCAGTTCCTAAGGTTCTGAATAAGTATTTTAAAATAATAATAGTTACTGGGAGCAGCTTCATGTTAATGTGCGAGTCTTACTATGGGACTCACTTCAGGTGTGACAGATCTACATCATGAATGACAGATGCTTAATGTCACTTATATTCTCCGTATTGTTGGCTCCCTCAATGGGCTGCAAGGGAGGCGTAGGAAGGGGAAAAACAGAACGTCGTCCTCCCTGGAAGTCCCCTTTCCCAAACACAACAGAAGAGGTGAAATTTAACATGTGGGCTGGATGGAACTCTTACAAGAGTAAAGGTACTGTAAACAATGGCAGTTTGCTGTTTCAAGCTTTCAGGTTTACTTTCAAACCATCGTCAGGGGGAGGCAGAGGTGTTGGGAAATAACAGCTAATATACTGCAGTATACTCTGGGCCCGCCCAAGTGCAGCTGTCTATCCACGCAGTAGGATGACTAACATGTCATTTAAATGTGCAATATAAAAAAAAAAAGCAGCACAATACTGACTGATTATTAGATGTGGATTCACCGATATCTAAGTTCAGAAACTTACCTGTATGTTATGACAGAGGGCTGAAAATCAGTTTAAAAAACTAAGCAAACTTCAGTTTCTTTTGAAATTAGCACCGCTGCAAAAGCAAAAAACTCAGTTGTCTGGAAAAATAGAATTACAAAATTTGCATACATATCTTAACATAGTGCCATTAACCTACATTTACCACAACATGTATAAAACACTCAGTTGTCAGTTTATTAGGTACACCTATCTAAAACTAATGCAGTCTAATACCATAGTCCTACAATAAATCTTAACTTTGAACATTACAATGTTCAGTTTTTGTTTACACGGTTTTATAGAGGTTGCCATTTAACTGTATGGTCATTTGTGGTGCTGTTGAACTGTATGGCTTCATACAGAGAGGTGCTTCTGTTATTTAGCCTACCCTCATTGATATAAACAGGGTGGACAAAACCAGACAATATGAGAAACACCTGTCAGTACAATGCAATACAGTTCAACAGCACCACAGACTTCACCCTCCAAAATGATCACACAGTTGAATCAACGCCTCTCTCATAACCATGCAGACAGGATTTATAGCAGTACTGTTGCATTAGACTGCATTAGTTTTAGCTAAATGTACCCAATAAACTGGGAGTGATGTCAACATATACATCCAAAATTACAAGCTGTTAAATGCCATATACTGTATGACACAATACAGCCCTTAAACAAGACATTGTAGGCATGTGGAAATCTTAAGTAAGGGAGACCATTTCTAGTTTGATGCTGAAGAGAATTCCTGGAAAAGCCTGAACCATAATTAGATTTTGTTTGTCTCTCAAGCAGGGTAGGAATACTAAGTGGACCAATGCAGTTTCCCGTAACACCACATGATGGCAGCAGATTATTGGCAAAAAAAGAAGGAAAAAAAAGGCCTCATTCAGAAACTATGTGAATTAATTTGAGCTCTTTTTCACCCCCCGAAGGTCGTCAGTTGAAAAGCTGCAAAATGTTATGCCTTAAGTATGAATTGCATTAAAAGAAAACAAGCTGGATAGTAACTGGTCGATACTGACAAGTGTTTTATTAGTAACACAGACCTGGAGACAGAGCCAATAAGAAGCCGCTGTGAGCCTTGACAAGACTGACATTGTTCAGAAGGCATTTAAAGACAGAGGGTCTAATAGTTGAACCCATACAGTAAGCGGAGTGGGTAAAACTAAAAGGGGAAGGCTGCAAATTTGAATCAAATACAAAACCAACTGCAACAAAAACAGAAGGGGAAAAAAATTAAGTGCAATTTCCTATTAGATGAAATCAGGATGGCATCAAATGGCAAAGGGGGAGAGCGAAATGTCATGGTATGCAGAAGTCAGAGCATCATATACTGTAATAGAGAAACAATCAGATATGGAAAGGCGGCACGGCAGTCCACATATTGTTAGAAGCCATTCTTTTTTTTCCCTTCACAACTTCGTCTTTGTCACTGAGTCCCATGAGGAGCTTTTGGGGAAAGAGTGATGGTTATGGCTGAAAAAAAAAAAAAATAGTTTCAGGCTGCACGGCTATTTGTCCAGAAAAATGCCAGTGGGTGGTATGTTGCAAGCAAGTCCATCAATTACACCATTTAAGTTGATCCATTCTTGTTCAGGAAAAAAAAAAAAAAAACGTACCTCAGGGATCAATGAATCACTGTTGGGGTATGAGGTTGATCTAAAAAGGGGCGTTTTTCTATTTTGTCCTACTCAGTTTCTCTGAGAGGTTAACGTTAACGAGTTGTCTGCTGAAGTGCTATGTCTGGTGATGATGAAGTAGAAGAAATAATAATGTAGAATTGTCTTTGCTGATCCTCCTCTCCCCCCCCCCTTCCCAATTGTCAAAAAAGTTTAAAAAGGACTAATGAAATCGGCAAGCATACTCCGACTCACGTACACAAGCTCACCTTCATACGTACACAGTCAGTATCAGGAGCGATAAGGCAGAGAGGCTCCGTTTTGTTTTGGAAAAAAAAAAAAAAAAAAAAAAAAAGAGATACAAATAAAGAATCAAGAAGAAAAAAAAACTAGCAGGCCTCCCCCTCCCTCCTCAGTAGTTTCTGGGCTCTGGTGATCCCGTACTGTTCATCCCGTGTTAGGCGGTCACCCCAACCCTCATCTCCTCAGGACACGTCTGAGAGGCTCAGAGAGGGCTGGTGGGTCGTCTGTGTGGGAACGGAGGGCAGGATGGAAGCCGGCAGAGAGGAAGAGGCTGGTCAACAAGCCCCACCCCCTCTCGATTCAGCCGATCACCAGAGTCGGTGCTGGTGGAGGTTTCGACTGAGGACGGAGCGGACATCAGCAGTAAACCTAGGAGAGAGAGAGAGACAGGCAATTAAACTACTTGACATGGTATGTTTCACTATGTTGGCCATTAAAGGGATAATTCAACATGAAATGCGCATATTTGCTGTCTTTCATAGGGTGAGAAATTCTTCAAAAGTGAAGAATTATGCCTACCAACACCTCCAAAGCTTGCTAATAAACACTTTGTATCTCCTTTGCTTAATCTTCACATAAACAGAAAAATATAAAACACAAAACTGATTAGGGCAGGTCATAACTTACTTGCTGCACAAAAGTTGCACCGTCTGCGGTGCGGGCTGCCAGGTCACCAAGCACAGGTTTTGATTGTGGTCTCTATAGAGGCAGAATGAAACCAAACCTGGCAACCTCACGGTCGCAACAAGACTTTGCCTCTGCTTCCAGTCTTTATGCTAAGCGAGGCTAACTTCATCTAACCCACTGACTTAAGTGTTTCGAGATCTTCTCATCTTACTCTCAGAAAGAGACCAAATAAGCGTATTTCCCAAAATATTGAGCTATTAGGAAGCACAGTCTTTTGCAAAATTTTCCCCAAAATAACTGTAGCCAAATTAGACTTCAATAGGCGTTAACAACTAAAATTGTGTATAGCAATTGCGGCCATCAGCTTGCATCTCTTAAATTACCACAGACCATTTGAATACAGACAGTACGCACGAGAATTAAAGTATT
This sequence comes from Lateolabrax maculatus, assembly GCA_031216445.1. Taxonomy (NCBI): domain Eukaryota; kingdom Metazoa; phylum Chordata; class Actinopteri; order Acropomatiformes; family Lateolabracidae; genus Lateolabrax; species Lateolabrax maculatus. Next base: position 8,746,649 of record CM062207.1, read on the forward strand.
TGCATTGTCTATTTACTTTAATGCCAACTATTGTGCCTCTTACCTTAGTGCATCCAGCATAGGCAGCAAGTTAAGAAGTGCTGTGTCACTAGGGTCGCTGAACCAGGACTTGATGGGTATTGCATTGTCTGGAGGGCAAAAAACAGTCAGTCAGTCGTGTCAGAGAAATGGACACGGTTGTTATTTTATGCTGCTCTTCTAAAGAGGCCACTGAGTGTTAGAGGACCGGCAGACTTAATGTACTGTTACAGCATTTACAATACAAGCCTTGTAGTGAGTGTAAGCTGCTCGGTTATTTGTCCTCTTCCGGCCTCATCACAAGGTTGATGTGTATAGGATGTAGCCTTGTTTTATTTATTGTATGTTAAAAATGAATGTACACAAAATACAAGCAGCTAAATATAAACCTGAACTTGTTACCAATCTAAATACGTTTGAGCTATAAAACTTTCTAACTTTTGATCCACCTGGTGACTTACAAAAATCTAAATAAAGAACCCCCTTAATATTTGTAATTGATGCTTATTTAAAATATGTGCAATACTTTCCAAAATGTTTAGCATCATTCCCCCTTTTAGAAGCAGAAAAACCTTTCTTTATCATTTCCAAATGAATCAGAGCAGACATATTGACTTGTCATAGCTGGAAAACTAATAACATTCACGATGGTTTTCCTTCTGCAATTACTGCAACCAATTAGCTCATTAGTTAAACCTTTGTTTGACAAGCTTCTGCTTGACAAGCTTTTTCTTCTGGTTATCTGTGACCCCCCTGCAGCGGCACTGACATTTGTGCAGTTATTTGTATGGTACAATACATGAAGGATTTAAGTCTTACCTGGATGGCTGCGATAAGCACCAGGCGAGTTGTCCAGGATGACAATACTGGACAAGTCATCGTGTACTACAGACAGGTCTTTAATATAACTACCTAGATCCAATGTACAATGCTGGCAGGAGAAACGAAAACATTAAAAGACACCATGAAAAGGGAGAAAGAATAATTTAAAGGGCACAATGGGACCAATGAGCCTAAGCAGCATCAGCTTGAATACATATGGTTTAAATACAGTTTAGGGCAGTACCTGTCTATAGTATCTGCGTTTCAGGATGTTCCTGTTGTTGTCCAGCTTGTCTGCCACTGCTGAGCCATAAATCTCCATACTGGCTGTAAAAACCACCAGCTCATACCACTGGCTCACCTGTGTACATACACAGAGTACAGAGCACACAATAATATATGTAAACAAGTTATAGCAAGTGCTTAGCAAGTAACGGAGGGTCATTATCCAAAACTATTATAGTTTTACGATATCAGGTAGTGTGAGAGTGGAGTACAATGGAGGGTGATGGCAAACATGACAGGATAATGGGTGACCTGAGCATGTTTCTGATGTTTCACAGTGTGCTTCACTGTTCCCTTCCATGTTATTCTAGGATTTAAAAACACACAAACAGTGACAGTGATCACCGACTGACACTCACCACTTCTAAAAAGAAGTCAACATGTGGCCTTTTATGTACGAAGAATCTGACTGGATGCTTGTCAATGACGACCTACATAGAGGAGGACACAGAAGAACACAGATTGTATAGATAAACCAGATTTAGGCTTGAATGTGTTCAGACATGTACATGTGTGTCTGAATGCTCGTACTTTGAGGATGAAGTCTGGCGGCGTGCCAGGTCTCACTGTGGGTCTGAGAACCCCGTCATGGTGAGAGTGAATCAGCGTCTCATCCAGGTCCAGAACCAGAATCTTCCTCTTTACTGCATCTGGAGTTTATAATACAATACAGACACGTGTGACTTTATTCAGCACATTTACATGCACACAAGAAACCAGGTAACTGGAAGAAATTTACATGCACTGTAGTAACATGGTTACTGTAAAATCTGCATATACATGCAGCGGGTCAGTCATCGATTTCTCCCCTATTCCTAACTTTATTTTACAACCATGACTTGGTTATTTTAAGGGTATTACTGACACAACAAGACAATTTATTAAAGTGGATTAGATGGCATACAGCTCGTATGTCTCAATCTTACAAATAGTTTAAGATGACTTTAAAGTTGTGGACATATTAGTTTAAACACAAGGATCCGTCACTCTTTATTCCTGCTGCGATTCTTTCTCCATCTCAGATCTTTGACATGTGCCGGAGCACATGTAAAATGTTCATTGGACACACATACGTGCATACATGACCTAAAGTTGGTTTTCTCTTGGAGAAATCTAGCTGGCGAAATTGAGTATCTCTAACTTTTAACCCTGATTACAGAATCCTGGTTTCTTGTTTATGTGACTTGAAGAAATCAGGTGACTACAGGAGGCCGACTGTAAGCCAGTTACTTAAGGGCATATAAACACTCTCTTTGAGACCCATTATAAAACTCTGTGCCAGCTTAGAAACACCAAAGTGCCAATGCTGCTGGTAGGGATATACTGTACTTCACATGAGACAGAGATTAACAAGGAGCAACCTGGTTTAAAATGGGAAATGGAACAGCCTCATACAAAGAACATACCGCACAAGAACATAATCTTCCAAAGAATATTAAGTAGGCTTATTATGCATTACACAACAAATAAAGTTGTTGCTTTATGATCAGGAGAAAGCTGTAACTAAATACTGGCACATTATGATTGTCAGGGAGCCAGGTGACGGGTAATTAACACCAGGGTCACTCCTGGACCCATCCGTTTTTCATCTGGTTCATCTCTCTATGGATTCATGATGGTGTGCTCTGTTTGCAAGTGTACGTTACTTTTTGGGGTTTCATGGATTTCTTTAGTACATTATCAGCTGCTGGGGCGTACCACAGGTAATTCATATTTAATTTACAAAGACAATACACCAGATATCAATGTCCTGGGCACATAACTTAAGAACAAATAATTATAACAACAAACCATAAAAACAAGTAGTAACTAAGTAAGTAAGTAAGTGTACCGCCATCCAGATTTCGGATAACTTCGGATAACTAGTGGCACCATAATACGCATAATAATGTGTTATAATACACTACGATATTTTTGGGCTGCAAGGACTTTCAGGAGATGTGGATCCTACCTTTTAAAAGCCATTTCTGCTATATTTTCCGGTTAACTTTGAGAGAGCAATGTGACACACAGATTTGAAGACCACTGTTGATGTTGTTACTTTAATTCTGTCCACAATTGTATCCGTACCAGCAGAAGTACCAGCCATTTACGGCTAAATGAATGTAAAGGAATCACTCATTCACTGGACCTCCCACTGAAGTCACTGTAGTGAGTGAGACGCGAGTGAAGTGAAACTGAAACGCAATCATTCATCTAAGTCAAGAGTCTGCTTTTGAATGAGCTCTCTACGGGCAGAAGGAAAGCTCATTCAGAGCGCACACACCAGTCCATGCTAGTGAAAATGCTGCCTGTAACGTCTGCATTTCCTCTCCACTTCCACACCACAACCACGTCGTGTAACTGTTAAAGGCAGGGCAGAAAAACTACTTTTATTTTGTTTTCCTTTGGGTCACCGTGCTGTCGTGTTTGGGTGGATTCTGACATTAACTGCTACCACTGGTGTAATTTATAATTCCAAATATTACAGAATGCAGTATTGGTACTTGAATCTATAGCTACTTAATAGTCATGCATAAATGTTATTAATGAGCTGTGGTTTTGTAGGGATCTGACTTTGCTTTTCTGCCAGTTATTAATGTAATGTCACACTGAGATTTCCTTTAAAGAGCTGATGTTGTCTGATGTCAGCAAAATCATTTCTCATTCTTAAAACCTGTATGGCTTTCAATTGTAATGATGTAAGACTGGCGTCTCACTGTACTGTTGTGACACCAAACTGCAGCCAAATATCTCACATGCAAAAGCATTCTTTGTTGGTATCCTACTAAAAAGTCACAAGAACACACAATAACTGTCCAATGTAGCATAACAAGGTTTACTGAAACAATTACAAGCTAAGTGTGGTTTGTTTTTTAGCTTTTATGACCCACAGTGTTTATTTAGCATTTAGTCTCTGTATTGTTAATTTTTCTTTTCTGCATGACTTCTTCCTTGACAGACTGGTTTAACTGCTACTTAAATTTCCACATTACATAAATGTTGTGATTGTTTTGCCATTCTTATCTATGCACTGTTTTGGTAAAAGCATGCATTAAGAAAGAAGAGTATTTGCTGTTCCTTTCTACCTTACCAACTATTTTTACAATTATTGACAATCCTACACAAGGGCATTGAACATTTTGCTGAGCCGTCACATCATGATAACAATTATGTACTCACTGAGTCTGTTTCTGGAGATAGGTGACAGAGGCAAAGTGTCGTATCGCACCGTCTGATACTGGATTATCTGCAAATGAACAAGGCATGTGCAACAGTCAGACAACTCTTGACAGACCACAAACCTGTTAAAACGACAAACCATACACAATATACTGAGCCATAATTAGTAAATTGCCCCATGGATTTTTTTTTAACTTTAATTATAGATGAAAAGGGGAATACATTTTTCATGAAGTACACTTAGGGCAATCTTTTCATTTCCTGCTGCACTCTAAAAGTGTCTGTCTTCATTTCCAAGGAAACAACGTTGTATTTGGGTTTTAAACAAAGGACAGAGGAGAAAAAGGCTTTAGGTCATCTCTCCATGAAGGTCTTAAAAACCTTCAAGTCTTGCAATCCCAAAAACTTACATTTAAGCTATGAGACAGTACATTCTGTCATGCTACACATCAGAGATTTAGCAAAAGAACAGAGGACGACACCATACTGGAAGGCACTCAGTTGTGTCCACTCCATGACTCCTCCTCTATAACTTCCTGGCCCTGCTCTGGTCAGAGCGACTACAGAGAGGATCCTTTCCAGTGCCGCTCTAGCCCAGGGGCTCTGCACTTTCCTTCACAGGGCTATTTTTATCCCCCCCAGCTGTCGGTGGGTGTCAGCGGAGCATGGGGCACACACAGAAAGGGAGACTTGCAGAGTGACTTTGACTGAGCCCGGGCTGCTTGGTACCTAAGCCTTGGACAGGGCCTCCCTCTCTGTCCCCTCCCACTGCCGCCTGGCAGAGTAAGCCTGGGGGAAGCCTATTGGTGCCAGCAGCTGCTGGGCACCAAGGGGGACCTCACCCTCGACTCAGCTCTCTGAACCTCCAAGAGCGTCCATCTGGACCCCAGGCCTGCCGACTGAGTCCTTTGCAACCAGACTGGAGCTACAACTAACATTTCAATTCCAAAAATCTACACTTCATATGTCAGAAATCTGACAATTGGGGGGATTTTTCCTTAAAAAGTTTAATATTTTTTATCCTGATTAACTAATCATTTCAGCTCTACTAGCAACTAAATTGGGAGTTTTGTGTCGATTGTTTCGGCACTAACGTCACACTTGGCTACAGACTGTTACTCTCCTGCAGGAGATAATGAGCAGAACCACTACACAACATTGTGTTGGTAAGATGAATAAACAATCAGCTCGTCCTCTGTTGACACAGAATAGTGTGCATGGGATTATGACCTGGTACTAATATCCATAATCCAATAGAGCTTTTATTGATGCACATTTTTGAATCAGGTCACTTTACGCATTGTGGCCTTCTCAAACTGCAGCACTTTGAGCCCTACCTTATTAAGAGACAACAGAAGCAGTAACCAACGGGATTATTAGATTTATAAAAAGGGGGTTATCACAGTTATAACAAACTGGGGCACTCGAAAAGTATATTAATACTCATGTTTTAAATGTATTGAGTGGGTTAGGTCTCACCTCAAATATTTTTCATCACATCATCTGTCATGGTTTACCTGACTGACATCTATAGGATCACCTACATTACATTACTTGCTACAGAAGCGGTCGCTGGATCATGACATTGTTCCAGTGCATCACGTAAAGTAAACAACAGCGCTAAACTGTTGAGTGAGAATGAGAGAAACAGAGGGAGGGAGAGAGAGAGAACAGTACGCTCTCTGTGCTGACATAATCCCTCTCACTTCAGCCATAACATGGACTGGACTACTCACTCTCAGGGCCTGTTGACAAGCCGCAAGTGTTACTGCCACACAATAAAGTGAAGACAAACCTCGAAACAGCAAGATGATTACAACACACAGGGCACTCCTCCAAGCTTTGTTGGCTTGATTTGGAGCGAGAGGCGAAGTCCACTCATATTACACCACATATGCATGTCTATTAACGACTTGACAACACCTGTGTCTAAGTTACAAGCAGGGGGGCTTCTGTCACGTTAAATGCCAACGTTTATTGTGGAGGCATTTGGAGGCAATTGAAGGTGACCTGCACGCTCGCACTGGCCGCTGCTGAAATTTGGAGTTTGGATGTGGGAGGAATCCACTTTGCACTGTAGCTGAATGAGCCATTCATTCACACCATCATCACACAAAGACAGAAATATTACTTAAGAGCAGAAACACTTTAACAGTCTATTATTTGATTAGTTGACCAACCAAAATTTTATCTGCAACAGTTTTGATAATTGCTTAATTGTTTAAGATTTATCATTGTATGGTTTTAGCTTCACATGCATGAGGATGTGCTAGTTCTCTCTGTTTTATACCATTAATGGGATATATTTTGGAATTTCCTTTGGTTTTGGACTGTTAATCAGACAAAATGAACTACTTCAAGACCTCACCTTGGGTTTGTGGGAAAAATGTGACAGACACTATCAACTAACTGAAAAGATAATGTAATGCTTGATAGATAATGAAGGTTATCATTAGTTGCAGTCGCACATGTTGGTGCTCTTTTGCATCCTGTGTGGCTCTTTATACATCTCCCCTGCTGCTGCAAATATGTCTGTGCCATTTCACAATCTCTTTTAAAAATCAAGCTTTAGCTATTCCTAACCATCTTTATGCTGGGAGGATAAAACGATACAGGTGACACTGATGTTACTGAGCCTCAGGTTGAGAGGCCACTCAGACAGTGGGATCTGCTCCCCACAGTTACATCCTTTACAGACTATACAGCAAAATATATAACGTACATAATAACACTGAGACACAGGTGCAGCACAGGTGGGAAACACAGGTGATCTCGCTCTCTCTCTCCCTACAGGTGGACGTGCTCTGCAAAATAAGGTTTCAGGCACCACGGGAACCATGGCAACGTGAATACTTTGGCCACTTGTCAGAGAAACAACAACAGGATCAACATCTGGACGTCCCCTACCAGCCCTCTTTCTCACCGTCCGTAGGTGCTTCCTGAGGATGTACATGATGAAGCCCCATATTCTCGACGTTACGCCGAGAAACGTGCGGATGCCAAGTAAACACTGCCGGGTCTTCAGCATGTTGACGACCACGCAGAGACCCCCCCTCCACCGCAACTCGACTTCAATCTCTCTCTCTCTCTTGTCGCCCCTGCAGTCGCCGGGACGATTCACCGGAGGGAACCTGCGTGCTACTGGAGGAGTCGAAAAAAAGAAGAAAGAAGAAAGAAGAAAAAAAGAAGAAGAAGAAGAAGAAGAAGAAGAAGAAGAAGAAGAAGAAGAAGAAGCCCCGTCCTTAGCCTCCGCCGCCGCCGCCGAGCGATTCACACGACCGAGAGAGAGGCCAAGCAAACTGTGTGAGTACCTCGCTCTGCACACTTGTGGCCCAAATTGGCGCTAAACGCGGCGCACTCGCATCGCAGCTGCGACGGGCGAACACGGCGAGGATGAGAGGAGGAGGAGGAGAGAGGAGAGAGGAGAGGAGGAGGAGAGGAGCCGCCTCGGTGTGGACCTTAGCCCGGGAGCTACCGACCGACGTTAGCCGCCGAGCTACCGTTAGCTCGGCGGGGTGACCACCTTGAGCCCGAGGACAGAAAATACCCCGAAAAAGCGGCGGGGACGCGGGTCGCCGGGCGCCGGGTCAACGCGGCCTCACTGCGTGCGGCGTCCGGAGGGGGACGGCGCGGCAAAAGTTCCAAAAAAGTCCAACCGGTCCGGTTAAAATCGGTTTGTAGTCCGGTGCAGATCCGGAATGAAACTGCGAGCCGCCATCGCCGCCTTGCCGTCACTTCCGCGAGGAATCCTGTGGCGGCGCGCAGCACGTCCACGTGGAAGGAAAATAAACAGACGGGGACGAGCGAGAGCCCCGGTGATGAAAAGCCTGCGAGGACCGGACGCCTTCTCCACCGGGGTCGGTTTGTGTCGCTTTGACACGGACACGGAGTTGTTTGCGTGAGTTTTTGGCCGTCGTTTTCACCTGGCCGGCTTTAATTGGTGCCAATAAACCTCACTACGCCCGTGTTAATCAACGGCTGTAAAGCAATAAAACGTGAAGGAGAAGAAGAAAAAAAAAAAAATCACTTTTATGTTTGGCAGGTTACAGCCCACGTGTCGACTGACAGTTCATGTAAAAGATGTTTACTACGCCGAATTAATTGCTTCAAACTATTATGAAACCAATTAACAATCTCCTCTGATGCTGAAATGCAAATAGCACTGATGATTTATTGATGTTATTTATAATGGGAAATTGTTTCACTGGAAACTAATTATCGACATGGGGCATTAATTGAGCAATCTCTGTTAAAGTCACCCATTGAGGAGTACGCATTTTTTAACATAATGTGCAGTAAAATGAAAACTGTCGTCATATAAAGTGATTTCATGAATATTACTTCCAATTATGGTATAACGAGGTCTTCATTTATTTTAGTTATGTTGGGCAATGAGACAATATCTGCTGGTGACCCTGACCATATTTTATGGGCGTGATATAGACAGTTATCAACAGTATTTTGTCCCCCTCTGATTGTTTATGTACTGTAAGATTTTTAAGAGGCTCTGGAAAAGAAAAAAAATATCCATTATTTAAAAAAACAAAAATAATACTCAAACAATGAACATTATTTTGTGTATCAGAATGTATGTTTTTCTTTCTTATCACTTTACTCAGCTTGTGACCCCCACAACAGCGGGAACCACCGACTGTGTTAAAAGCAACTCACATCAGTGCAATGGCAACAACATTACATATACAACATTTAATTTTGTGAAAAAGGAAAGTGAGGTATAAAGAAAAAGTTGAGGAAAAGCATAATTTTATTCAAGAAAAAAAAATGTAAAAAAATATTAAAAAGGATCAATAATATAAGGAAATATTCTTGGATAAAACCATTTAATAAACATAATACAGATTTATTGAAATACTGTGCATTATTTTATATCTTCAAAGCACCATGAGATGGTGATAAGGCTGTAAATCTGTATCACTGAAAATGACTCAGTGTCTTGAATGGCAAGGAGTACGTGAACATGTGCCTCTGTGCCTTCAGGGGGTTTTATGTCCTAACTCTACACATCGAGATCATCATCAGGGTCCTCCTGGTCATAGTCGTCATTGGCATCGGGCTCATACAGAATTCGTCCTGAACCTGGGCCTGAGTGGAGCAGAGCTGTTTTCCTGCAAGAGAAAATGTGGGCCGTGTTTTCAAGTTGTTTGTAAAATGAAACATATGGAATGCAATAACTGAAGGAAAAAAAAACAAAAACGTTTCTTACTTTTCTTTGCTAAAGACAAAAGGAAGTGCAAGTTTCTCCTTGGCCTCTCGTTCTGTATCAGATAGTCTAAGGTTGAAGGTCAAGTTGGCCGTTGGGTCCGTCTATAAAAACACAACAAGGACACTTTCAGTCCTGCCATAGTTGAGCCTTATCTTTATTCTATTGATCCACATATGGTGTGAGAGTATTAAGCATTTGTTATATTGCACCTCCTGCTCCTCAGGGTCAGTCTGTTTGGGTCCAAGTTGGCTGGGCTTACTCTGTACTATGACTGTAAGATCATCTTTGACACTGAAAATCTCCTCCTAAGGACAAAAAAAAGGAAAGTTAAATACATTTTTTTTAATATTAATAACGGTGTAGAAACACATAAATAGTCATCCAAAGGAAACACTGCTTACATGTTGCATAACTTTCCCTGATTTTGAGCGCTTTGTTATCTTTGCCACTGCTTCGTCTCCTTTCATCCCCGGTGCTACAGTGACGACTGAAGTAGCCAAGTGGCATACACTTCCCACAGTGCCCCTCTGATGCATATCTGCATGGAGCAGGCCGATAATAGCTCTCACAGCTCCCCCTAATGAAAACACAGAAAAAGTTCCACTTTACTCTAAAATAAATCAGCCAAGACAGTTTTTTTGAGAATACTGTGCACTTATAAAAACGTTTAATAAACATGTTTGTACTTGATTCCTCTTAAAAGATAATTAAAGATAAAAGTTTTACAATGACTCTTACAGCCTGGTTGTCACACATTCCTTATTTCAATACCGCTACATAAAACCTATGACATCACACTGACACATAGACATTAAGAAGATAATCTATCACCTTTTCTAAGTTTCTGAAGAGTCGTGCAGACAGTAGGGGGACTAATGTGTCTCAAAATCCATGAAAGGGAATCGATCACTAAGGTAGCTGGTTTGGAGTGTGATGTTTGCTTGACCAGATGTGTAAGTTCCTCCAAACAGAACTGGTGAACTGTGAAATCTGGGTGATCTGTCCATCCAAGTGGGTCTGTATAAGCATTGTGGAAGTGTAGCCTGAAGTGACAGAAACAGACATTAATAGTCAATTTGGTTATCCTAGGTAAAATAAACTGGCTAATAAAAGGGGCTGCAGCAAACTATTATTTATACTCACATAATCTATTGATTTTTTTGATAATATAATCTATACTATGTCAGAAAAAATGCCCATCACAAGTTTTAAGATGCAAGATGACGTATTCAGATGTCTTGTTTTGTTTGATCAACAGGCTAAAACCCAAATAAATTTTATTAACAAAGATAAACAGGAAAAAAAATACTCAGTGGAAAAAGTAGGTTGCTATTAACTTTCTGTTGATGTAATCTTAGTTACCTCTGAATGTGTGATCCTTTCAGTCCATCTTTCAGCTCTTCCTCACTGACTTCAAAGCCAAGGACATGGACAGCTTCCTCCCTACATTCATAACACAGGTAAAAGATGTTTTTTTAAAAATAGCTTTTAGCAAATACATGACTTCGATATATTAATAGCTGATAGTACACTCACAGCCAAACAGTCCGCAAACGCATCTCTTTAAATACCTGTTCAATGCAGCATTGATGAAGCTCTTCAGGAGTGGTCGACCTGAACAACCAGCAGAATCTACCAATGCAAGTATACATGACTTTACTGTATGCTGCTGCTTCACAACAGTTATTAACTTCAATCCTTCAACAATTAAAGCCTTTACCTTGTATTAATAGGAATCCTCCAGCATCAGTGCCTTGCAGTAATTCAGGCAACATGGTAGAGTATAAGTAAATTAAAGAAGGTCCAGTTAGCTTCAGCTAGTGAGCATGCTTCTGATTCACCACTAATTTTAAACGTGAACACCTCAACAACAAGTCGGAGAGCTCAGTCATTTAACGGCAGAAGAACAACATCTCTCAAACCACAGAACGACGAGGACCTAAAGCCACAGCAACTTATATTTCACAGGTTAAAAAGCTTTCTGTGCCCGATCCAGTCCAGCGTGTTTCGCTAGGTAGCATGTTTGGAGTGGACGGCTTCAAACAAAAAAAAAAAAACTCCACCTCCCAGAGTTCCCGTCACTTTAAACATCGGTCACGTGTGGGAAATGTAGTTCCGCAACGTGCACAACCCGCGCTCGCGTCTTGGGGGGAATCCTGCGCGATAAACTACGTTACCCAGCGTGCCCCGCGGGAAACACTGCGCTGGCAGCCTCAAGAGGTTTCTGCCGCGCACGGAGAAGACCGTGCGGAATAAAGTCAAAACTCCAGTCGTTTTGTGTGCATACGGCGAAGAAACGAAAAAACTTCACCGGAGAAGTTCCCGTTATGGATCTACGTTGGCCAACACTCGCGTTGAGCTAAGGAGTTTCTACAGTTCTGCCACATATCGACACCGATGGTTATATAAATGCAGTGACGAAGAAAAGCTTTAAGTGCAGCACGTTAAGCGACAGAGGAATTAGTATTTTGCCAGGCTAATAACGTTAGTGTGGCGACCGTTCAGAGGCGCCTCGCTTCTGGTACGTTTTCTAGCTGCAGTAACGGATCCCACAGCTTCGACCCACCGTGGAGTGGGGTGTTTTTTTTTTTATATTTTTTTATTTTTAGGGAAGAGTCTCCTCGGTCTTCCGCGCCCTTGGCTCTCTGCTCGCCGCTGCTCGCTGCTGCTGCTGCTGCTGCTAAAGTTGCCCGGCGGTAAGGTGCAGCCACGCCGGGGGGAAAGCACAGCGCGACGGCCGCCACTCTCCGGCTAGCTCGCCTGCTGCTTCTGTCTCCTGGATCGAGGCCTCGTCGGCGAGGCGACAATGCTTGACATAATGTCCGAGCATCAAGGTACGTTTCACCGGCCACCGGCGACGGGAGATCAGACCACCGGCCCCCGGTGCGATGTTAATCTGAGACCCGTCCGCCGTGTTTTTTTTTTTTTTTTTTTTTTTTTGCGGGACATTTAAGATAGCTCGCGTAACTTATGCCTCGCGTTAACGTCGCGTTTGGTTGCGTAAGCTGCATAAATAACACAAGCTCGCTTTTTTTGGTGGGGGGGACAACAAAAAAAAAAAAGTTGCGTTAAAGTGAAATCTTTGCGTGTCGTTGTCGCCGCGAACCAAACGTTACCGTCGGTGGTGTTGAGTTAGCCGCTGCTCCGGTTAACGCGCCGACCCCGCGGAGCTAACAGCCGGGCGGCCACCGTTTGCCCCGCCGGCCAGCTCCACCGAAAAACACCCCCCTCGACTCGCCAGTTCGGGGTTAAATCGGCTCCCTCGTCCGCCCCGGGGAGCACTTTCCGACCGGAGCTCAAACTTCGGCGCTGACAACTCGGCCGAGGGACGTTTCACCGCCGCTAACGACGGGAGCTAACGCGGCTAACGAGCCTCCCGCTGTAGCGCGACGAGCTGGCTCCTCTTCACTCTCACAACAACAACAACATCATCGTCGTCTTCATCATCTGGACGCGTTCAGGTGTCCAGATGTTGTATCAGTAGATGTCGGACATTAAAAGGAGAGGGGGGGGGGGGGGACTCGCACGTTTGAAGCTTTCGCCGCAAACTGTGTAACGTGTTGTAGCCTCTCCTCTAAACGTCTGCTAACGTTAGCAGGTAGCATCCGGACAATAACGGAGTGACAAGTTCACTGAGCTTCGTGCTTCTTCGCTAAATCGATTATCTGTTTGTAATCGATATCGACAAGTGTTTGTGGCTGATGCCGACATAAACCCGGACTGTGTGAAGTTCAGGCGGTGACACCGGTTGCAGTCGAGTCGCCTTAACATCCGACGACCGACGCTCAAAACACTCAAACGGGCTGTAAACTGTGTCGGTTTGAGTTAACGTGTCTCAGACAATCGAAGCTCCTCAATGTGATCGATCTGCTCGTGATCGATCACACAGATTTGGGTGTTTGCGCCGCCTTAGCACGCTAATGCTAGCGTCGGTCCACATGTGTCTCATCACACCCGGGCGGTCGTGTGTCGGTGATCCCGTCTGTCGGTGTGTGTGAGAGAGAGACCTGGTGTCGGTGATCCCGTCTGTCGGTGTGTGTTTGTGTGTGTGTGTGAGAGAGAGACCTGGTGTCGGTGATTGATTGTGTGTGTGTGTGTGTGTGTGTGTGAGAGAGACCTGGTGTCCGTGATACTGTATGTGTGTGTGTGACCTGGTGTCGGTGATCCCGTCTGTCGTTCTGTGTCTGTCTGTGTGTGTGTGTGTGTGTGTGTGTGTGTGTGTGTGTGTGAGAGTATGAGAGAGACCTAGTGTCCGTGATACTGTGTGTGTGTGTGTGTGAGACCTGGTGTCGGTGATTGTGTGTGTGACCTGGTGTCGGTGTTTCCGTGAACACAATAAGCGAATCGAGGCTGGTTCTCCTGTGACTTACACAATTGTTTACTTTTTTTTTTTCCCCCACCAGATTCACTGTTGACGTGCAAAACGGAACCTTTGGTGAGTGCTTTTTAAGTGTTTCTACTCCCGAGTAGTTCATTCAGTAGCTTTCTGTTGTTGGAAGTTGTTTAGATCAGCATCACTTTTTTTAAACAAAGGTGTGTGTGTGTGCTTTCTGTAGCCCCCCGAGAGGAAAAAGAGGACAGTTGAGGACTTCAACAAGTTCTGCAGCTTTGTCCTGGCCTATGCTGGCTACATCCCCAGTCCAAAAGAGGTAAGCTGTACTGAATGTCACTGTGGATATATGAAATTACTGATATTGCCTGCCTGGCTCAAGTTGTGAGGAAATACCAAAATGTCTTCTCTTGTTGTCTTGTAGGAAAGTTCATGGTCCCCAACATCATCCAGCTCTGCACACAGTTCAGGGTTGTCAGCAGATGGAGGCGGTGGGGGCAGCAGCTCCATGGGCAACACTTGGGCAGATGGAAGCTCCGACATCCACACCATCCATACGTTTGTCCGTAAAGCGCGAGCAAATAAGGGCAAAAACATTCGCCGCATGCACTCTGATAGCACTCTGCTGGACAAGATGCGCCTTAAAGACTCCCTGTATGAGAGCCAGAGCAGCACTAAGGCAGAGCGCAAGAAGGACAAAAAACTGAAGAAGTTATCGCTGGGTTCTGCCATGACGGCGGCCGACAGTGGCAGCAGCGAAGGCGAAAAAAGAGCCCGCATTAAACGCAGCAAAAACTCAAAACAGCCGAAAGCCAAGAAGCTCAAAAGTTCCGCTGCTCAAAGCGAGACAGACTCTGAGGCACGGCACACACATTCAGAGGTACGACCCATCAGGGAGGACCTGACGGGGCATGGGGGCTCCACCCCGAGCATGCAGGGTCTGGGGAAGATGCAGAGTCCAGACGAGTCCATGAGGGAAGCAGAGATGAGCTCCAGTGAGGGTGAGACCTGGATCGCCGATGAAGACATTATGGTAGAGTCAGGTACGACATAATGCGTTTGTCTTTTTGAAAGAACTTCTCTGCATCTAATATGGAAATGTTTAACACCAAACTGTCTAATTTCTGGTAACTTTAATATGCATCCATTATCAACTTTTTATCCGCTATAATATCCTCCTAACTGTTCTCTTTACCAACACAGGGGATGACTCATGGGACTTGATCACCTGTTACTGTGGGAAGCCATTCGCAGGGCGGCCAATGATCGAGTGCAACCAGTGCGGCATATGGGTGCACTTGTCGTGTGCAAAGATCAAGAAGTCCAACGTTCCCGACATCTTTTACTGCCACAAGTGCAGGGACTTGAGGCGGTCAGGACACAAAAAAGACCCCTAGAGAGGTAGAGGATGGGAGGAACGAGGAGCACCCACCTTGTTTTTGCTGTCCTCTGACACTTGTTTTCTTTGATGCCTACAGCCAAAACAGCCTAAATTATCACCTGGATGGCAACTGTATTGTCACTTTGTAGGATTTCTTTTGACAATCACAACCATTCTTATTTATCCCTCACTGTTTTGTTTATTTCATTAAGTTTTTTTTTTCTTTTCTTTGGCTACTGTGAAGAACTGGACAGAAGGCAACAGTGACAGTGGAGAATCATTTATTTGTTGCCAATTAATTCCTTCGTTGATTGGCTTTATTGTTGCATACTGTGCTGGTGATGTGCACGGAAATTTTCATGCTTACTCTAATATTACCCTAACACAGAAGATGCATTTTGACTTGTAAATTAATTCTTGAGGTTTGCGACAAATCAGTGAAAATTTCCTTTAGAGTCTCAAGGAGTATCATTTTCAGTTTGATAGCCATTTCCTCTCAACTTAAAATCAATGCAAGTTTTTACACATTGACAAAATTTATAGCTTAAAGGATGGAAAATGTCACTCCTGTTATTTGTTTAGATGTCATAATGCTAGGTGGGCAGCTCATTTTATTTTTGATCGTATTTTGGCGATTTACTTTTGAGTTTGCATTTTAGTTTTTGGTTGTCAGTGATAATCACTGAACTTTAAAAATGTAGAGATCTCACACCTGTAGAATAAGTGATCTTTGAATTCATACAATTTGTTAACATTTCTTATTTTGCATCTGCAATTGCATCTTAATTGCTACATTTCAAATTGCACACAGACAATTCTTTCGGCAGTGCACTTTTTTAATATAAACCCAAATACCGTCCCCACTGCATATATGGGTGGTATTTGGAATATGATGAGCTACGGCTGATTAAAACTGTACTTGGCATGTAGCTGTGTACATTCATGATTGAGCGCTTAATGTTTCTCCCTGTCTGGCTTGTTAATCAATCATTGATTGCCATTTACCATGAACAACATTTACATTGAAAGCTGTTAAATTTTGATGTTTTTGTTTCATGTGTGGTTTTCGTTTTTTTCATGTTTTAAAGCTCATCTGATATGAGGGGGTAATGTTGCTGTAAGACGAACAGTTTGGCAGTGCTTTATAATATCGAAGTGGCTCCGAGGCTTGTTTATGAATGGTTGTAAAATATTTGTTTTTCCGTTTCATGTAATTGTTTATTTCTTAGCTTTCTGAGAAACGGGATTAGAGATGCGCCCGCATCCGAGAATGGACATAAGATTGTCTCACAAAGAGAACAAGTTGTAGTGTACAGAAAATAAGTTGATGCCGCTTAGGTTGTGGCATTTGTTTATGTTGTTTGGTTTTACCATGTGCTTTTTCTTTTGTTGGTGGGAGTGTCTTGGTAAGTCTCCAGTAGCAGTTGCACTCTCTCTACAACTTCAATTCTGTGTACATATCCTGTTCTTTGACAACTGTACATATGTGAAAGTGAAGAGAGAAAATACCCAAGCAAAATCTATATTTTCTGCAGTCTGATATTGTTTTCTTTAATTGTAGCTTGAAAAATAAAAGTCTTTGGGAACATAAAGATTTTAAAAGGTATTTTATATCATAATTTGTATTGAAAGGTCACATAAAGAAAAGACATTTGAAACTGTTATTTTGTCACATTTAATTGCATGTTGGCACACAGCAGTGTTTGTCATGTTTGTGTCTTCCACCACTAGGGGGAGTGGGTCGACAAGCGTCTCACTTGTTACTATGGCAGTAAGTTAAACAGGAGTTACTGAAGAAATATCATGGAACATATACAAAGTTCACACATGGATTGGCACTGAGCAAATATGAGGAGCTCAGTTGTTGGAGTTGCTATTTATTCCCTGTATTGTTCCCAGTAGATGTCCGGTTCATCCTGTAACGCAAACATAAACAAATGCTCAGTTTTTCACCTGACAAAAGCAGCGTCCTTATCAATGCTGAGCCATTGTTATACTCTTATCAGTGACTACAATGGGAAGCTATATGCAATGGAAAACCATGGCATGTCATGAAAGTTGAAACCTGGAAATTTAAGTCTGCTATTGAAAATTGTAACATTTAAACACTGATATTGATTGATAATGCTCATTGAAACTGTAGGCTACCATGTGTACTATTACTCTGCTTCAGACATGCTGTATGTATACAGTGTGTATACAGCAGGTGGCATCTACATGTCTTTGTGATGCAGGTTGATTTGTTTTAGACCCGAGTGATATTCTCTAGTAGCTTTAACAACAGTTTTCCCCACAGCATTTTTCTCTCGTTACTCACCTTTCGGTTCCGGAAACTGGACATTTGAGAGCCGCCAATGGAGTCCAGAGGAGCAACCTTCCTCCTGTAGACACAGCGGTAGAATAAAAGCTCAGTCCAAAACACTTAGTTCCTGTGACGAATTTATACTTTCACCATACATTCACTCTTAACCACACATTCCAAAAACATTATAACACGTACTTTGCTTAGAAAAATAAAAAAATCCAGAAAAACA
The DNA here is from genome assembly GCA_031216445.1 of Lateolabrax maculatus. Taxonomy (NCBI): domain Eukaryota; kingdom Metazoa; phylum Chordata; class Actinopteri; order Acropomatiformes; family Lateolabracidae; genus Lateolabrax; species Lateolabrax maculatus. The sequence goes on from CM062207.1 coordinate 8,764,405, forward strand.
ACAACAGCCAAAACGTCTCAAAGTTAGATAGTCTTATGTTTATCTTTAACTGAATTGATTGAGTTAACTACATTTCCAACTACCAGGACAAAGTCATCATTCATTAAACCATTCAAACTGCACGGTACAAGGTTTCTCTAATTTTATCCCTCACCTCTTTTCATTGGCTTTACGCTGGTACTGGTTCTGGTTCTGGTTGTGACGCTGGCGTTGGACAGAAAGGTTCTCCGTTGGGGCGAAGAAAGTCTCTGAGTGAGAGGGGCGGCCGTCCACGTCCCTGCCCATCTCCCCAGCGTCACCCACAGAGAGGTCTCCCTGGTCTGAGCGGTCAGCCAGGTGGGCGAAGAGCTCTTGGTCCTGCCAGTTAACTTCCTGAGGACAACAATCAGATTATAAAAAGATAAGCAGACTGCATAGCATTCCTTCAGTTCTTGCAGTTGTTTGATCAGTCCAAAAGCTGACGTTTTTTGCGTAAAGGCCTACCCTCCTGTCTCTGAATCTGCTCGGCAGTACGGCAGCAGATATCTCCTCCAGCAGCAGGTAAAGAGCCAGGAAAGGTAGCACACACCTGGAGCAAAGCATCTGAGCGGAGCGATAGCCAGAGTCAGTCACAGTCCCACACAAGCAGTTGAATTTTAAGAGGAACCGCACGCTTACCTTAGATGTTCTGTTTTGCTCTGTGGATTCCTGTCCTCAAAGCTGACGATGGTCGAGCCTCTGCGTCTTCTGAGCTGTCGCCCAGTGCGCAGGGTATTTGTAGCCATGCATCTAGGGTGGGTTTATATTATGGGGACTGGCACCAAGGGCTGTTTAGGCTAAGTGAGTGTGTGTGTGACTATGTGGCTTCAGACATGCCAATTACATCTGCCGCCTTGCCGCCTGCCATTGTCATCATTAGTGTCGAACCTCTGCAGCCACTCTCAGAGAGATTTCAAGTGCTGACAACAGGCCTGGACATTCACATACACATGGCCCCACCCCCACGCCCTCTATTATTTTCCTTGCAGCCGATATGAGGAAAGATGGGAGCGAGATAAGGTCATTGTTGAGGATGTTATAGCTTGCTGTTTACAGGCTTGCCTTGAGGTGATACATTACCCTCAGGGTGGTTTAAGCTGGTTGGCTCTCATCTGCATTTAGACTTTTTTTTTTCCCACCATCCTCTCATATGAGTTATAGTTTTATATTTTGTTCAGAGGCTTCTATGAGATTCTTGGAATACGTTTTATCTGAAACAGGTTGAAACAATCTTACTACACTACTGTAATTTTCACTTCTTTTAAGAAAACAACAATCTTAGGGCTCAATAATGAACAGAAATTACGTGATGGGGAGTTTTTTTTATTGTATGATGTGACCATATTGGCAAATTATTTATAAAATAATTGGATTTTTGTTCAATGCAACAAACTGTGTTCCATTACATCAAAACCGTATAACCTAATTTTTAATCTTTAATTACAGTTTGTTTAGAATCATTAAGTTGGACAGCTGCATTTAGTCACAAAAGTCAAAGTCTAAGCGACTGAACTTGAAACAAATCCAGTTAATTTGTCACTTTTTATTGATTCTGGTGCAGAGAGTTGCTTTATTCTGTTATCTTTCAAGAAGAAAGAAAAATGAAAATACTACATTGTGTTAAGAACAAAAGATGTTTAGGGCTCAATAATACACAAAAATTACTTGATGAAAGTCCATTTAAATCTATATACAATGATATTTAATCATTGCCCAACCTTATAGCTGTTATTTAGTTCTGGCAATATGTTTGCTGTGTTTTGTATTTTGTATATTTTTTCGCCCTATACCTTAAAGAAAAAAATTAACTCTTTGCTAAATCATCACTTAACAGTTACTCTGTAACCTTGAATAATTGCTTTTTTGATTAACTACTTAATCTATAAAATGTCTTAAATAATGGCAAATACCATTAAGGGGTCAAAAGTTAGGCTACATATTTAAACTGCTTAACAACAACCATAAAAACTAGGAAAGCAAGCAATTATTTGTCATGTATACCTAATAAATAATATAAATGATTAACTTAAACAGTTAATTGATAGTAATAATTTAAATAAATTAATCAATGAATCCAATATTCATATCTGCGCTTAATCAATGTGTTTGGGTTTGAAAGAGCCTGCGAGAAGCTCAGAGACAGTGAGATCACTGATAGTATCAGTCCCCAGTGTGTGTGGTAATCTGGAAAATTTGATCACTCTGCTTCGCCCAATTTCACCGGCAGATTGCCACCCAATCCAGACCACACACAACAGTCTCCAGCCCTCCTCCGCCTGCCCGCTGCCTCCGTCTACAGAAAGCAAAACAGAGAGGAGACAGTGTAGCAGGGATGGATGGGGAGATTGGCAGAGGATGCCAAGGGAGCGGTCCGCTCCGAGTGTATGCACATTCAGACACGTTTTCACTTTTCCTCTTTTCCCACCCTGTCCTAATTATTTCTATTTTGAGATGCTGAGGCCCACCAAACATAGAGCTACTGCTGATAGATCAGCCGTAAAATAAATAAACCAAGGCAAGGCCGGCAGCATGTCAGCAGGGGCAGAGGCCAGATAGGCTGCACTGATTAGGCAATAATAAGGGACAGGCCTCATTAGGAGCCTCTGGCTGGGTGTGCGTGTTCTTTTATTGCTATACAGCACCAAATTTCTTCCTGAAAATGTACATTTACAGAGAAATCTTCAAATTAGAGACATTTTCACTTTCACAACAGGTTAGTTTAGGTTTGGGCTTCAGTGTAGTGGTAGGATTAGGATCACATTTAGGTAAGGTTAAGGTTCAAATTAAGTTAGGTGGATGCCAGTACAACTTGAGTTGGTGTGAACTTTGAGTATTGAAGACACCATAAAAACAATAACTTAAAACAGGGGGGAACAACTAGCCTGGCTCTTTCCAAAGGTAACAAAATCCGCCCGCCAGCAGTTCTAAACTCACTTGTTATCATGTTATACCTTGTTTGTTTAACCCCTACAAAAATCAAAATATACAAGCAACAAGTTGTGGTTTCATGGGGGTTTGTGTGCCGGACTATTTCTTAGCCTGGAGTAGTGACTTCCTTTTGCTAAGCTAAGCCAAACGGCTGCTGGCTGTAGCTTCAGATTTAACAGACAAACTTGAGAGTGGCATTGATTTCTCTCATCTAACCCTGCAAGAAAGTGAAAAAGTAATGTCTAACTAGTCCTTTAACAGCCCTTGATTACGCCATTAAGTAATAACTTATTGTATTTAAATTATTATTTTTGTAGTTAAAATAGGCCACGCATAGTTAAGATATAACTTCACCATTCTGAAAAACTATTTTATGTATGATATTTACAGGTTTTCGATACATTTAACTAGTATTTTAAGTGTATTCTCTGTATATTAAAAGTTCTCCAAAAGATAATAAAGTATACACAAAGTACATGGTAAAAGGTTAATTATTAGTACAAAGGAGTACTTAAATACAAGTTAATGGTGTCTCAAAATAACATACTGTACGGGGCAGTCAAGTGCAGTCAAGTCTATGTTACATTGTTCTCATATCGTTAATAAATAAAGTACAATATTAATAAATTTGAAATAGCACACTTTAAATACATCAATCATAAGTAAGAATGTAGTACAATTTATACATTTTTAAAACAACTTTTTCAGGTTATAGGCTGTATGATGAAATTTGTTTAGGGTTTTTAGTTTCAGTTAAACCTAAAGTTATTTATCTCGGTTTGTGTGCATGGACCTGATTCACTGATTCATGACTTAATGTGTCCTGTTGTATCTCTCTGTGTATCTGTGTGTGTGTGTGTGTGTGTGTGTGTGTGTGCTGAATGACTTCTCTCACACCCCGCCCCAGTCCAGGGCCCTATAAGTACCAAGGATCGCAGCAGGTGCCAAATATAGACTCAGCAGAGGCTGTTCCCTCCACAATTGTGAGCAACCTTAGAAAAGATTAACATGGAAAAAAAAAGTAAATGATAATTAAACAAAACATTTGTCGGACTGAATTTGTCCAGAAATTTCATGTCAGTTAAAAACATTCTGTTCGTGTTGTTAATAAAAGTAGGAAGGTTTTCATCCAAATGTAGCGCAACCAAATCTTCAGAAAAGGCGCAAAAGAAAAAAGCAAATTAATGTTTGTTTCCATCCACTTCTACTGTGTAAATACAAGGAGTGTTTTAATGGAGATAAGCAGCAGGTGGCGCTAGTTCTCCGGTCAGGTGCCATTTTAAGAAGCGCAGAAGAAGAGGACGCACTTACGTGATGACGTAGATAAAAGCGCGGCAGTCAAATCTTAAATGGAGGAAAAAACTATGTAGAAAAACATGATGGAAATGTGACATCAGTGTTTGTTTAGTGTGTTTGCAGCCTCCTCGTTGCTCTACACAGATCCGCCGCTACTTGCAGCCTCTTCAGCGGATGTGCATCGATGCTGGAAATTATAAAAGTACGATTGAATCGACGATGTACGATTCTCTGCCCTTTAAACTCTGTTTTGGTCCCCACCAACCTCTGTGGAAAATATATCAGGTCTTTCAGCTAGTTAGCTGCAGGATGTTTTACTTTCTTCATGTTAACTTATTGCTAACGTTGTCAGCGTTTGTTTTTTTTTCTCCTGGAAAAGGCTGCTTGTCGAGGTTGTGAGCTGAAGACGCGAACCACCTGAGTCAGGTGATGTTTCTGATATATTTTTGATCAGCAGGCTAATATAACAGAATAGTTACGCCTTCCACATTTCACATTTAACTCAATGTTAATGTAAAAATATTGTCAGTACAGCTTTAATTGAATTGTAAATGATAGTTTACAGTATATTCAGGTTTAATGCGTTTTAGTTTTAAATTAAACATGGCAGGATGTCTGTAAGTTATTTTAGCCTTTTGGGTGGTTAGTTAAATTAAGTTTAGTTGACTATAGCTATATTAAACATTTGTTTAATTTAGATTACCTTATTTTAGCTTGTTTAACTTGGATTTAATATATTTTTTATATTAGTGTAGTTCAGTTTCATTTAGTTTGAGTCAGTAATGAAAAGTAACTTCAAGTACCTACCACAGTATTTTTCATTTGAGACTCACTTGCTTACTTATGAGTAGCGTTACTTTTTATACTTCTTAGTACATTTTGCTGATAATACTGTTGCTTGTAATGGAATATTTTTGAATCGATGCGTGCAAATAATGCCGACACTTACAACACCACAGTTTGGAGTTGTTGTTGTATTTAATGGCCTGTCATTGCTGAGGTATTGGCGCCCCCTGGTGGTGGTTGCCAACACCGTGTTCCCCAGACCAGCCCCCCCACACCCCCCCCACCCCAGCTGCTGCATGCGCTGCTAAAAACATGTTTCTATTTCCATAATGCAAATCCCCATATGCCAACACGAGGCTGGAACAAGCAGATTAAACACTGTTTCCGCCAATAGACGATAATCAAATGTTCGTGTCCGGCTGTGTGCGGCATGGCAGGTTCCTGTGAGCCTGGAAGGGGAGGGGAATATAAAAAAAAAAAAAACAAGATGTGAGGGAGGAGTGACACCATCGAGGAACAGGTCTGACAGAGGACGGTGAAAAAGTGCTTTCTTGGCTCCGTGGATCGGGTCGTTTCCCCCCACCAGCTTCGAATCCATTTGTTTTCCCCATCACCTTTTTTTTTTGTAGTGCGGAGCGTGAGGAAAACAGCCACCAAAGAGGTGAGTTATGAGCTTTTTCTTCTGTTAATGAGGCGAAGATCAGGGGTTTTTTTTTATCTGGGTTTCACCAGACACAGTGTGTGAGAGGCAGAGGTACACAGCCAGAGAGGGGGGGGGGCTGCACTGGAAAAAGTGAAACTAAAGATGTGGGGGAATAAAGGAATCCCCCATGACCGTTTAAGGGGTTTGTATGTGCTTCAGTCTTTTCAAAAACAGGAAATGCTTTAATCCGTTCATTTCTATTGGTAATCCAATAGCAAAATTAAAAGCAGGAAGAGCGGCAGAGGACATGACTTTGGGTGGGATCCAGTGGAAAAATTAATGACCAGCCCTCCCGCTTCTCCCACAACATCTGGGTCCCACTTTTGTTTTCATGCATCTTAGCTCTCAAACATGCTGCATCAGGAACAAAAGAACTATTTTATGCACTCTAGTTATTTATTTATTTTTTCTTGATAAGGGACAAACCAGACTTCTGGACTATTTTATGGTGGATCTCCTGTGAACTTTTACTTATTAAACCACTGTGGGGTGATGACAAAGTAGGCGTGATTACAGGACTATAGAAGCCTCTCAGCATGACTGTGAGACTGAATGAGGCTAAACGTTGTTGGGCTTGGACTCTTTTGTTAGTGTAACTTTCTGTTTCTTGACCCCACTCCCTCCGTTCTGTTTTTTTTTTTTTTTTTTTTTTTTTAATCAACCCCCCCTCCCTTTCCCTTTCATTCCTCCAGTTTCCCATAGAGACCCTGGGAGTGGATCGGGAAGTGTGACCTCCTTTCACTGCCTTCCCAAATAACGTTTCTGCCAGCTCCTCGCCATGTCCGCTCCTGGTAAGTGACTTAACACAGCAACCAGGAAAGAGGGGAAATACTAGATTTCTTTCAGATTTCCATGTTTAGTTTGACTTTTAGACAGAAAAATTGAAGGATTAAGAGCTGCGATGTGAGTCTTTCCACTTCATATTTGACAACAATGAAAAATAATCAATTAATACTTGCTTCCTCATTGGCCTCTTCCATTATGTCATATTTTGCTGCCATTATGAAATGTTTCGGCTCTGTGTCTCAAACTTTCCATCAGACTTTCCGTTCTGACCGAGCATCATTATGCTGTGAATTGAAACCTGCCCCCAGATTCCTTTTCGTGCCCTTGAGAAACTTTATCCTCCTCACGGTGGCGTAATTTAAAAGAAATTCCTCAAATGCCTGCATAAAAACTGAGGTGAAAACACGTGAGAATTTGCCCGTCGGTCCGGAAGACTCCTCCCTCTGGATGGAAAAGGGCAGTTTAGGAGGTAAAAGGCACCGTTGTGTGGGCAAGTTTGTCGATGTACAGGCCTTCCTGTGCACACACTGGTTTGATTTTGTGTGTGTTGTTTCCTGCAAGAAGAGAAAGGAATGTGGAAAGAGGTGGCGCAACAACATGCCTTACACGTTACACATATCTTCTCTTGACTTCAGGACGAATCTCACCATGAAATGGTTCACTGACCTCTGAACTCGTTTAAGGCTGTTATCATGCTGTCCTGTCATGCCAAGAAAAAACAGTTTGGTCAGCTGTCACCAGTACATGACACACTGATCCCTCTTAACGCAACACTAAGGAAGTGGTGTTTATTCAAACTATGTTTCTGTTACAAGCACGGCGAGCACACCTGCCCCACAGACAATCACCTGAGAATATAGAAAAGTTTTAATTTTCAGTTGTGACAGATCTCAGGTCATCAGATAAGGACCAAAGCGAACGAAAAACACCCTCAGCAGATCTAGGTGTTGTCCTCTGTACATCCTGTCCTCGACACAAAAGTCTGACTGGACATTTCCCTTCTTTTTGTGCTGCGTGGATGTCGCCTTTTCCTAAATTGGTTTTGGGTAAATAAACATATTGTGGGCAGGAGACCCAGCTAGAATTCATTGCAGAAGAAGCACACTGGCTTCCTCTTGTGAGCAACCACAGAACACACAAGAAAGGAACCGTATCTGAGGCATTGTTGATTGAACAATCAAAAATGACAGGTTGATACCTGTGGCTACAGGGAGAAAGAGAGAGAACAAGGATCATTATTAGTATGAAACTCGTGGGAAATGCCAAGCTTCCCTCTCTGAGAGAAATCCAGTGGTGACACAACATCTGTTCATCTGTTAGTGCAGACACATGACAGTCTGCGTTCCACTTCATTAAACGCAAACATCCTCATGCACTTTCCTGTCGCACCCATTTCTTTTAAATTTCCATTTAATCTCTTTTCTCCACATTATTTGTGGCTCTTCTAAACTATGTTTGAAAAACTGTGTTGAGTGAGTAATTTAGTATTCTCTAATTGCTTCTATTGTCTTTTTAAAAACATATTTAGAGGATATCTGTAATTAGCAGATATTGAAGTGCTCGCTTAAACATCAGAATGGCAAAGTGAAGTTTTGAACTATCCATATTTATTTTGATATTTGATATTATATTTGAATTTGATTACAGATGCACTTCAGGCGTAAAAACAAGCAGAAAAACAAATTTGACTTTCTTCATATGAGACGATATGTACCGTCACTCTAAAGTGCCTGTTGAAAACCTCTCTGATTAGTGTAGTTTGCTCTGGTCAGATAAGAGTGCAGCTGTTGAATTCATGCCCAAATAGTGCCTGTTATCAGGCAATTTTACTGTTTATATACTTCTTATTAACAAAACACAGTTCTTCAGAGAGTATTTATCATGAAGATGTGACAAAATGAGAACCACAAAGGCTATTACTGTGCTTATTTACTCCCTTGTAAGTGCTTTCAGTCTGCTCTGTGGCTCGGCTAATAAGGAGCTTATAGGCTCGGCTGTCCCAGCAGGGAAAAGCAGGATGATCCGCAGTAAACACACACGCTCTCCCACACACTTATGAGCAGAGAGCAGCTGTTATCAGCCAGACACACACAGATCATGACTTTGTACATCTATGTCACTGTTACTGTGCAATGATGACCTGAATTATGCTGCATCGTTTATTTTTGATCTTATTGGAAGGTGAGAACATGAAGTCTGAGTCATCTGAAAACACGATAAGATGTTTAAACCAGGAAGCTGGTTTATATTTTTTTATGCTTTTATTATTTTTTTATGCTTTTTATGCTTATATTATTATTTATTATTGTTTTTAATGCATCATGGTTAAAATGAACCTCTACTGCTTCCAATTTGTATGTCATCTAAGTTTTATGTGATGGAGGAACCTCTGTATGTAGCTATTATAATGTTTTATAGAAATAAAAGAAGAAACCTCAAGAAGATGAACTTATATCATTGTCTTTTTTCTAGTCTACCCAGGCTCACCCAACCAGGCACCCTACCCCATGCCTCAGTCTGGCGGCCACTCCGTGGCCCCTTACCCAGTTGTTCCTGGGGGGTATGGAGACCCAAGTCAAGCCCCCCCACCAGGCTTCAACATGGGCTACAATCCAGGCCAACCTCCCGTCATGTATCAGCCTGGTCCGATGGGCCCAGGCCCAGTTCCAGGACCGGAGTATGGTGGCCACCCGGGAGCGATCTCCCCGGCCCCGGTTGGGGCTCCAGCTGCGGTTGCCGTTGGGGTCCCACCGGGGCTCGAGTACCTCACACAGGTAGGAGGGAGACATCAAAGAAAAATCTGCAAAAACATAGCTTTGGTTCTTGAAATTCCCCAAATAAAGATTAGCTAAAGGTCAGCCCCTAGTGTCAGATTTCACACGCTGTCCGACCTGTTTGGAGATTTCTTAGGTGTGTCTTTCTCAAACTGAAATGGATTGCTCATTCACCACTTCAGCGTGACTTCTTGACTCACAGAGATTGACAATAAGTACTATGACCTTTAGTAATTACAGCCTTTGAGCTTGTAAAGATCACATCCAGCATTGCTTTATCTATAAATAAAAACTCAGTAAGTTTTGTTTGTGTACATATTAGAGGATTTTTTAAATTTTATTTAGTTAGATAGAGTTTAAGGTTTTGAGTTTTAGAGTGTAAACAAACCAACTTGCTTTTATGGCTCTCCAACAAGTTGCTTTGCATTGCTAAACAGCTGAAATTGTGCCTGCATGTTTGCGGTTAAGAGGAATACGACTTTCACACGTTGGATATATTTTGTGTAATACTAATTGTTAACTTTTGCTCTCGTGTTTTTAGATCGACCAGATCCTGATCCATCAAAAAGTGGAACTCTTAGAAGGTAAGGAGGCTTTTCTTCAAATAACCAGCAGCAGTCTGTAAGTTTCTGGTGCACCCTCAAGCTTTAAACCTGTCAATATAAATCATAATGATAAAATGCTGCATGTCCTTGGACTTTTTTTTACTTTATTTTTTTTACTTATCTTTACTTTGTTAGTCACCATTTCCACCTGTTTTCCTTCCCCTTCCATTCCAACCCCACCCAGCATTCATCGGGTTTGAGACCAACAACCAGTACGAGATAAAGAACAGTCTGGGCCAAAAGATCTACAAGGCCAAGGAGAAGAACGACTGCTGCACCAGGAACTGCTGCGGCTCGCTGCGCAGCTTCGACATGAAGATCAAAGACAACATGGACAGGGAGGTCATCCGACTCATACGGCCTTTCCGCTGCGTCTCCTGCTGGTGTCCCTGCTGCCTGCAAGAGGTCTCTGTGTGTGTCTGTGTGTGTGTGTGTGTGTGTGTGTGTGTGTGTGTGTGTGTGCGCGCGTGTGTGCGCGTGTGCGTGTGGTGGGTGTAAATGAGCCAGCAAGTGTCAAAAGCAGTTTTTAATAGCCTCACTCGGTACTGACTGTAGTTGGGGATAATCACTTTGATATCTGTGTTATAATATTTGCCCTAAGTGTGTCAAGATAACGTGCCATTATTAACGTTGTTAATATTTAACCATATTGATTGTCTGAAGAGTTTCTGATGGAGAAGAATGAACTATTACTTGCTTAAAGTGTTGAACTTTTTTGTTTAGCTTTGCCAAGACATAAAACCAACAATAATCATTTTGGGGGGGTTACTTTTGGAAAGTGTTTTGCAATAAAATAGGGAAGAATTAAAACAACCAAAGCAGAAAAAATGGAAGTGCTAAATTAAATTCTTAAGAAGCAGAAATTACAGGTTAAAGGATTAGTTTAAAACTTACAGTTTTGATTAAGGAAATCACTGAGCCTTTTTAAAATGAAACTGTATTTGTGACCTGTTTTGAAAAACAAATGTCTTTAGTAGGAACCGAAAGGCTTGGGGCTGAGTGTCAGCGACAGGTTAGAAAAATCAGAAAGTATTGAGAGACAAATTAACACATTTTGGGTTTTTCTCTTTTTTAATGGGATTTATTGACAACAACAACAATATAGAATATCCCCAGACTTATCCTTTAAGAGTTAGTTCTTGGTTTTATTTGTCCAGATTTTGAGATATCTGTCTCTGAGATTTCTCCCCCCATCTCAATGTTTATTTGTGGTGCTCACAGTTCAGCAGCTTTCATCAGTCTTTCCAGGGACAAAGTCCTGATTACTCTGGATAATCAGTTTGAACTAGAACTACTTTCTTCTGTAGTTAATAGTCCCTATGAAAACTGTGTTCACTAGCTTATCCACAGTAACAGGGTCATTGTTTCTGCAAAGATGTTGTTGTGATGGATATCTTGTGAACTCTGGGCCATTAAATCTAAAACTATTTGCGTGTCTAGATACCACTAAAAGTAAGCAGCTAATTTCATTGATTAATTCATTTCCATTTAGACAGGAGAAACTACATTTTTTCAGTCTTTCCTCTCTTTGCTTTGTGTTACTGCTGAGCTGCTGAGTGGCGCTTCAGTGTCTTTGTGCACCAGTCTGCTCAGGCAGGGGATTGTCAAGACTATGAATGGCCCTTTGTCTGTCCAAACTATCTCCTAGACTCCCCCAATCCTCTGCCATCCCTCGACCTCTGAGACCGCTCTCTCTCTGTCTCTGTTTAATCACAACGTCGGCAATCTGGTTACAGTACGTTCCCACTGGCCCGAACCCAAGCTGCTACACTCTCACATACTGCAGTTCTGTGTACTGGCCAGACAGGAGCCATGTGAGACATATTACCTTTGTATTTGGTGCCACAATGGAGCAGTCAGAGGCTCACTTATCATTTCTGCTGTCCCGCGTGACATGCAAACCCTGTGACGTTTTATTTATAGCTGCAAGTGTCAAGGGTGGGGGCAGATTTTAAGCTCTCGGGAATAACTGTCTAATTTTGTGTCATGTTAATTGTGTTATGTGACCGACAGATGGAGGTCCAGGCACCGCCGGGCACCACGATCGGTTACGTCAAACAGGACTGGCACCCTTTCCTGCCAAGGTTTTCCATCCAGGGGGCCAACCGTGAGACCGTGATGAAACTGGAGGGGCCTTGCTTTGCCTGCAACTGCTGTGGGGACGTCAACTTTGAGGTGAGGTCATTGTTTGTTGTGCTTGTGGGGGAAGCTCAACTCCTATGGTGAAATTTCATGTGGTTCAGCCAGCCATGAACTTCCTGTTACAATTGCATTGAGTTTATCTAAACTGAAAGCAATGAGATATTCGTGATCTATAACATATTAACTAACTTAAAGGAATCCTGCTGGCTGTAGCTTCATATTTATCCTGTCAATCTTCTCATCTAACCCTAAGCAAACAGGAGGATTTCCCATAATGTCAAAGTTTTTCTTTAAAAAGTTTGAACAGTTGCAGTCCGGTTTTGGCAGTTTTTTGTAAACCCACCATCTGTACATACAGTTTCCAGCTCTCCACGGGAGGGAACTAGGGCCCCGTCTTTCTCTCCTCTCTAACACGATCACAGCATTGTATACTTGCTAAAAGTTGTCATAGACACTGTTGTTCTTATTGCTCTGCAGCTGAAGGGCAAAGATAGTAACAAGCCCATCGGTCGCATTAGCAAGCAGTGGAGCGGCCTTTTGAAAGAAGTCTTCACAGACACGGACAACTTTGGCATCCAGTTCCCGCTGGACATGGACGTCAAGATGAAAGCTGTTCTCATGGGAGCCTGCTTCCTCATTGTAAGACCATATCATTCATTTTTTTCCCCCTAGTCTCCCCCGCTTTGAATAACCACAATTTTATTTTAGTTATACTTGCTGCCTCTGTCTAATCGGTATGAATTAATTTATTTCTTTGTCGTCATTTTGCAGGATTTCATGTTCTTCGAGAAGGTTGGGGAGGCCAACCAGCGCAGCACAGTGTTTTCATAACAGCAAAAAAAGGAAAAAGGAAAACAACAGTGTGATAACAAAGACTTTCTCCAGTTATGCCTTCTCCGTTCACGTTTTTCCATTTGTTTTTGTATATCAGCCGATTACAGCCGATATGGTGCCATCCTTTTGTACACACAGACCAGTTTGGGGCCAATCAGCTAAGGATTGTTTTTGAAATGTATCCAAACTCAGCGAGTGATACTGACTGCAAGGTCTCTTACACTCCAGCTGAGATTCAGTCCCTGCCAAAGAAACTCAACTTTACCCCTCGGTGTCTAAGTGTCTACACATAGAAATAAGAGTGGATATCCACACGCACGTTTGAACCTGCTCTATGCTACTCTGACATTGGCATTTAATATGCATGCTGTATGTTTATCCATTATTATCACACTCGTGCTTGAGCTTTCTGAAGGAATCACAATAGACATAGTGTAAGTGCAATACTGTCGTGGATGTAGAGTCTGTATTCATTGCGTTGTGTTTTTTAGCTATGATAGTGATTGGAGATGGCAGCGTCGGTGTGTTGGTCCACCACTTTGGTCTAGACTGAAGTATTTCAAAAACCATTGGATGGATTGGTACAGATATCCATGGTGTCCAGAGGGTGATTGACTACTATACTCAAATAGTACTACACCTGAAAAAAATAACGACATTCCCATCCTAAGTACAGCTTCACAGAGCTGCTGCATGGCTGTAAACCTTTAATCTCGTAAATTAACAATAGCTTTATATAAAACCTGTAAACTGGCTGTCGTTATTTAGCTTGTATGTGGAAGCGCTGGTCGTGGGAGGATGTTTAATTGACGTCTTTCAGTCGAAGTTGTGACCACGAGTTCACATATGCTGACAGTATTTTCTACCGAAGTGCTCTCTCTCTCTCTCTCTACCTCTCAGCTGCCTTTCTCTTCCTCGAAGCCCTCTGCGTCTTAAAGCCTAGTGACCATAATCTAACAAACCTGTAGCACAGGCTGCAGTGTAAACGCTCCCATGCTCCCTCTGTGGTTTAGTGGTTCCCATGGAGACGGACTTCCACAGCTAAACCTCGCCCCAATTTCTCCAGATACCACTGTGTTGAACATGTGCCAGTATGATGAAATATGAGACAGAATGTGGGTTAAGGTTAAGTAGGAGGAGACGTCTGATTAAAGGAGGAATGTAAAGAGAAAAAAAAAATAAGCAGAAGTTAGTAAACCGAATCCGAACCTGCTCAGTGCGATTAGAAACCTCAACCAGTGACGGGTTTAAGGAAACACATTGACTTTCTGTAGCAGAAAGAGACCTGACTGTGAATGTTTAGCTCATTGATCACTGTGCTTTAGAATGAATCAAAGAATGGCACGTTAATGTTTGCAAATGTTGCCTGTTGCCGTTGAATGCAACTTTCTGCTCTGTGTTTCATAGTCATTAGCGTTTTCATTGTGCTCCTGTGACAACATGGGTGTGCCTCCTGTTAAGGCTTAGTTGCCACTAGTGCTCTCAAATCCACAACGCAGCTTTCTATTACACAGTCACTAACTAAATGTGTCTTATTGCCTGTGCATATATCTATATATATATATATAGTATAGAAATATATACTACCACCAGCCTTTGTGTAATCTGATCTCTGTTAAGGAAAGAAAAGGTAACCAAAGCATGTACAGTACATTTAATGCTATTATTTCATTACTGGATCAGATTGATGTTAACCTATAGCACTTGCTTTTTTATATCAGTCATATCTGCAGCTTGCAGGATTCAGTTTCCTGTGTTTCTATCAAAACTATTTTGTGCCATTTGTTTGTAACTCTTGTGTGCTGTGATTGTGGATCTCTTTTTTTTACAGAATCAAAAAAGGTAGTTCAGAAATAAAACAAATGCCATATTGAGCCATTGTTCAAGTGTTGTTGTTTAATGTTCTTCTGCTCCAGTGATTGTCCAGGAAAGTTTCTGGGAGGCACTCGGAAACCTTAACTCTAAATGTGGAACATGTGGTTTCACTTGGAAAAAATTATCTCTGCTTCAGAGGGAAATCCAGTCTCTCATTCTCTGGCACAAAGCTACCCAAAGTCCAGTTCCACTTAAACTCGGCTGGATAACTTTCTCAGTACAATATGCACTTTATCGTTGTCAATATCTGCTCTCTTTATCTATCTGCAGTCAGTTAACAGATTATATCCATGCCCTACTTCCGATGCAACAAAAGGAGACAAAATCCCTCCACCTCCTGGAAATGTGGGAAGTACAAGCATACTAGTAATGGGAGCATGTCTGTACATGTCCATTCATGTCTTAAAGCTCATAGGAAATAACTAAAAAAATATAATTGTCTCCTTGTAAAATGTAATGATATGTTGAGTGAGAGAAATATGTTGTGTAAAGAAAACGGAACCTAACAGAAAACTCAGCAGAGTCCATGACCTCTCTCTAAAAATAGAAATTAAATGGGCCCACAAAGTTTTTATCTTGCATTTAGGGCAATTAAATTAATGTAATATATTTACATTGAATCTTTGTGAAGGCCAACAGGCATTCCAACACAACAATACAAACTTCCTATTAAAGAGTGTTTTATGGGTCATAAACAAGCTCATCAGTGTGGGTACTGTGAATACTAAAAGATTTATTTTAAAAGAGTACTTCTATAATACTAAAGAAAACAAACAAACAAAAAAAAAACAAACAAACAAAGAGATGCAGCAGCAGAACCAGAGATAACATCTTTTTTATTCCACATTTTCTACTCTTATCAAGACATAGCGCCTACATTGCCCACAATGCAACTCAACCGCCAGCGGTCTAGCCTCAAGCAGAGATGAGGAGAGGCCTACAGAGGTCTGGTATATTCAGTTCACTCCAAACCCCCATACTTCTTTCATTTTCCCACTTGAAGTCTTCAGCCACAACTGACGCTGACTCAAAAGGTTTATACAACTTTTTTCACATGCATTATGCTATTCAATGTGTCTGCTACACTGTGACAAGGATCTTAAAACCCAGAAAATAACATCTACTTAGAATTATCTGCTGTTAGTAGCTATATAAAGTAAGGCAGTAATCATGGTGCATTCAATTTTATTCAATAAAACAATTTCTAAAACAATATGTACAAATTCATTAAGATACAAAAACTATTTGTAAAAAAAAAATCATTGTG
The DNA here is from genome assembly GCA_031216445.1 of Lateolabrax maculatus. Taxonomy (NCBI): domain Eukaryota; kingdom Metazoa; phylum Chordata; class Actinopteri; order Acropomatiformes; family Lateolabracidae; genus Lateolabrax; species Lateolabrax maculatus. The sequence goes on from CM062207.1 coordinate 8,780,419, forward strand.
CTGGATAGTGTTATTAAAAATATAAAAACAGTAGTCAGGAACATTGTCTTTTTACTAAATTATTTACTAATATTTTTACATTCAACCATCTTCATTTTTCTACATTATATGCACTGGACCTCCCATCGCTTCCCACATCAAGATGTATTGGGCTGCTTCCAGTGTCAGAGTGTGTCAACGTGAAGCAAGATGTTGCTGAAAAAGTCAACCATCCGTGCATTAATAAAAGGTCAAGTGAGCCAGAAAATCTCTTCAGACTCTTCTTTCTGTGCTAACTGGAGGTCGCTCCCTCTCGCCCGGGCCGGGCCTGTCGTCCCGCGCCCATCGGATCAGGTAGCGACTGGCCACCTGCAGGTTCCACTGGTACCTGGAGAGGATCCTCACACAGTCCTCTCTGGAGCAGAGGCTCAGCGAGTACAGCTGCTCCAACTGAAGAGACACAAAACAGGAAGACAGGGATCAAAAGCGGCAATCAAGATAAAAAAAAAAATCCATTAACACCTCGAGGATTTATGGAGAATAAGACAGACAAAATGACGGACAAACAAAACTTGAAACTGGAGTGCAGGTTATTTGCATTTTGAGCGTTGAAACTTTCAAAGCAGTTGTTTCCCATCAGCCTTCAAATGCAAAACACCTGATGTTACATTTGTATGTCCTGTAGTGCAACATTCTTTGGTGTTTATTGCACTTTATTGCAGAATCACACACAACTTAAATATGCCCCATGCAACATATACAGGTAGAGAGATGAGGTGTTTTTTTTCCCCATTTGTGTTAAAGGTAGTTTTATGGTCTGACCTTGAGTTGTTGTTCAGCCCGCACTGGGTTCCAGTCATTACGCTGAAGTGCAGTTTGAACCTCTTCAATGGTCGCTCCATGTACTGCCTCCATAACCTTCAGCAGAGCAACGAAGCTTGCATTTTAATCCATCCAACAAGTTTTCATTCAGAAAAACAATTATGGAATTAAATTCAGCCTCTTACTTTTTCGATGATACTGTCTCTGATGTTTTGCACGTGAGCTGACTTATCTCTAACTCCACTTTTCTCTCTGTTGTCCACGTACTCATCCAGCTGCGGGGTTGAGCGTGCCATGTGGGCCATTTTAGCCAGGTTTGAGCCTCCGCTGCCCTGCTGAAGTTGGGGTTGGAGTGGAGGTTGAGGTTGAGGTTGAGGCTGTGTCTGTGCCGGAGGGGACAAGACCACCTGCGAGAGCCATGAGGTCCCGGGGACCGGCTGGGTTGTGGGCCTCTTCTGGGGTTTCAAGTTCAAGCGTTTGAGGTTGGGGAGTGGCGGCCGCGGAGGCGGGACAACACTGGCCTCGCTGAAGCGGCGTGGGTCCTGCTGCATCACCACACTGTGAGCTACCATCGAAGGGGGCATGAGTCTGCCCTGCTGATCCAATCTGATCACGCCTACTGTTTGAGCCCGAGGCCGCTGTCCGCTCAAAACAGACTCCAGGCTCTGAGACATACCTGAAGACACAGGAAGAGGCCTTTTTAAATGCACAATGTACAGTGAAATCAGTCGGTCAAGTGAAATGAATGAGGAAAAAAATGATAGTTTGCACAATTTAATAATATAGTATTAAACAGAGAAAGTGATTGTAGTTCAGTGTGTGTGTATGTGGGTGCTGCAAGGATAGCCCAATACAGCCACTAGAGGGCAGACTGGCCACAAGCTAATTAGTGAGACAAAGAATGAATACGTGGATGTAAAAGCCCAGATGATATCAAGTCATATTATGAGGTTACCATTATCCTGATATAATAAGTGTATCTGGCAGCTTTCCTCACTACGTTCTGCAGCAGAGCACCTACCTGCCATTTTCTGCAGATTGGAGCCCTCCTTCTCCCTGGCAGGGCCCGGCCTCCAGCTGCCACTGCTGCACAGGTCACAATAGTTAACACATTTAGTGCGACAGCCTCGGCTCACAAACTATATTGACTCGCAGCAGGTTAAAGTTCAGGGCTGCACTGCCGTTAGGAAAAGTCAGTCACTTGGGGACCTGAGGTGGAAGTTTATACGGTTTTCTACATGATATAGGGCTTCCAGAATCACCCAGGAATCATATTTTTTCAACAAATTAGGAGAAAAGCAGGCTACAAGGAAATAAAAGAGACACCCACCCTAAAGCAGTACTGTATAATATTGCTAAAAACAGCTATTAGATATGAACTTTGTATCTCTGGGCATGTATCTTATTTTTAGCTGTCGGTAATGCAAGTCACAGTCACTGCTTTATCACTTGGAACGTATCTCAGCCAGTAAACTATGGGAAACCACATATCAGATGACCTGTCCTGGTCTGCCAACACCTCAGCAATAGTGAAGAAGGCACAGCAGCGGTTACACTTCCTGAGGGTGCTCAGGAAAAACAACATGGAGCGCAAACTGATGGTGGCCTTTTACCGCTCCACCATCGAAAGTGTACGGACGTACTGCATTTCGGCGTGGTACTCCGGCTGCACTGCGGCAGACAACAGAGCCCTCCAAAGGGTCATCAACACAGCCCAAAAAAAGAAAGAAAAAAAAAAAATTCACTGGCTGCTCACTGCCCTCCTCCCTGGAAAACATTGCCCGTTTCCGCTACCTCGGCAGGGCCAAAAACATAATGAAAGACACATCACACTCAGGCCGCGACCGGTTTGCTCTCCTGCTCTCTGGCAGACGGTACAGGACTTTCGGAACCACGCATCTAAAAAGGACAGTTTTTTTCCCGACGGCCATCGGAACATTAAACTCAAACATGCACTAAAATGTGGAATTTCGTTGTGCAATATTAACACAATAGTCACTTTATTCTACTGAAAGTCACTTGTGCAATCTCAGTCACCTTATTCATGTGTAAACACAAATGTTGCTAGTTGCAACGTACCTCAGGGGGAGTACTTGTACTCTATACCACTGCACTTTGTTTTACTCTTAATCTTTGTTTGTACTGATGTTATATGTTGTCCCTCGTGGCACCAACAGGAGCAGCGCTCCAAATTTAGTTGTATGCAAATACAATGACAATAAAGGCTTTTCAGTACAGTTCCTGTGTTATTTTACTGCCATGCAAGTTTCAGTTTATTGTATATTTATTTTCATCTCTGTAGATAGCTGCTGAAACCTACAACACACTGCTTTGTGTCAGGACACTTTCAGAAGAGAAAGAGCTTCTCCAAAGAGATTATTATAGAAGAAGCAAATATACCAAACTGCCTAAGTAAGATAGAGAGGAATGAAAGAGTAGCAGCACTGACTCGTCCAGCCTCTCAGGTGTTCCCCAGCAATGCTCAGGCTTGATGTCTCCGTGCCCGGTGTGGTGCAGGCTGCCCTTCAGCGGGACTGAGATGTAAGTGGAGCCGGAGGCAGGGTTGGGCCCGGAGTTGCCGGCGGTGGCAGCAGGAGGGAGTGACGGCACAGTGAGGCTCGCAGGAAACCAGCCGACTGTCAGCGTCCTTTGGTTCTGACCCCTCCACTCACACAGCTCCAGGCTGCACAGACAGAAGAACTGTTCAATCAATTAGAAAACCAAAGACCTTCCACTGATTGAAGTGAAACTACATTTGCAAACAGCAGCGTAACGGTCAATGCTAAAACACAGTATAACAGTAGAAATGAGTCAGTGAATTGGCTTGACACTTTCAGTTAGTGGTTTCAATGGATGACTTAAATCATTAAAATGACCTGTAGATGCTAATACACCAAGAAGAAATTATCTATTTTATGCTGATGTTTATTGATTTATTGATTGGTTTTTCCTTGATGCAAATCTTATGTTTTCTGCAAACTGTAAACAGTGACACAACAAATATCATCTCGGCCCATAGATCTATTATGTGAAGAAACACTGAAAACACTGCCATAGCTGCTAGACTTGTTAGAACAAACAAAGCAAAATGCATCCAGGTCTCTGTGAGATCATGGCTGGAATGCACTTTTCAGAGCAGGCCCGTTTAAACCTACGTTTCATCCTAACAAAGGCCCATTGTGTTGGTCAATGGTCTTTCCTTTACTCTTTAAGTCCCACCCTCCTTTCTCTCACCCACCCATGGTCTATGACGGTCACAAGGTCGTTGGCCACAAGGGCAAGTTTTCTGGGTTCAGAAAAGTCTCTTGTTGCTTGCACTTCCATTGGTTTAGCCTGCAAAGGAAGTGAGGACAAATGATTTACTGAAAAATCACGCATTTCTGCAGCAATTTCAGAAACAGATTGTTCTGTTAAGGCTTGATCAATAGTCCATCCTCTGATTTCTTCAGCAGGGACATTAAAAGCTTCACAATATGTTGCAGACCTCTGCCACCATTGTGGTGAGCTGGGCGAAGCCGGGTCTGTCAGCAGGATTGCAGGCCCAGCACTTCCACATGACATTGTACAGTTCTTGCGGGCAATCCGGCGGTTTCTCCAGACGTTCCCCCTCACGTTCCACACGCCACAAAATCTGGATTTCAGAGAGTGAGCGTCAGAGATGGTACAACTCTGAGTCATAGAGCATATCACGAAAGCAAACGGCATCAGGGCGGGGACCCACATTCCAAACATGAAGACAAATATGTTGATTGGCATGGTTACAAACACCGCCAAGCACAGCGTGAATTGTAGATGACAAGCGTGTACCTGTCTGCCTGACAGCCCGAACCAGGGCTCCTCACAGTAAGTGAACATCTCCCACAGGGTGACACCAAACATCCACACGTCTGAGGAATGGGAGAAGGAGCCGACACGAAGGCTCTCTGGAGCACACCTGGAAGAAAAACAGGTCGACGGACCACAAGGAATAATTAGTAAATCAGAATTTGAAATGTTGCTTCCCCCTCCATCTTTGAATTTCCCCCAGCAGCCCTCACCATGCAAAGGGGATCCTTCTGTGTGCTGTCATGACATAGTGGTCCGCGTCTTGCCTCAGGCCTCTCATGAGGCCAAAGTCCCCGATCTTCACCATCTCCCTGGATGCCAGCAGCACGTTTCTCGCAGCCAGGTCCCTGTGGATGAACCTCCGGGTCTCGAGGTACTCCATACCCGCCGCGATCTGGGTAGCAAAGAGCCAGAGGCGGACCAGAGGGTACTCGTACTGACGTGAGCGCAGGGTGTCGTATAGTGAGCCCAAGGGGGCCAGCTCTGTTACCTAGAGGAAGGCGAAAAATATTGTAACTGTGTATTCCAGCTCCTAAACTCATCTTAGTTTGAATATAACCATATATACCTAATGAATCCCTGCTCTGTTGTAAGTTGTTCTTACCATCTTGAGGGGCTGTGTGAGCACCACACCATAAAGTCGGATGATGTTGGGGTGGTCCAATGACTGCATGGTAGTCACCTCTTGGAGGAAGTCCGTCAGTGTGTCCGTCTGCCTGGACATGCTGCTCCTTAGTGACTTTACTGCTACGGATAACTAAGAGGGGTAAAAAGAGGGAGACAGAGGCTCAGTACCAATCCTGCCTCTAAACCCTCCGCCTGTTTGCCTGTATGGAGGGTGCGCCATGTCAAAGAGTGTAATGGGACAATAAAACTATCCCTAGATTACCAAAACAATTAGCTGAAAGAGGCTAAAATGCTCCTTAGAGCTGCTGGGAAATGCATAGATGGGTGATTATTATCTGTGGTTTGGTCCCTCTCACACACACTTACACATCTGATGTGTTGTTAATACAATTGTTTTATTATAGCGGTTTTAAGTTCTGTCTTTCTACATTGTCAACACTTAATTGATCTTGTACACTTATACCAAAAATTTTTTTTTAACCAAAGTGTGTTAATGTTATTAATTACATAATGTAAAGAAAAATAAAAGCAACTATCACTTTGTCCCTAGATAAATGTATTCGATTTGTACATATATACGTATGCGAGCAGCATTTTATAATACATGTTGATTGTTTTGGGGATGATATACTGTTAACTGTATCTGTTAGTTAAACAGTACAAGATATACACCCAAAGAGATGCCAAAAAACATGTTAAAGAAGAAACTAGAAAAGGTGCTGCTGATCAGATCTTGTAAAACTGTTCCTTACCACTCTCCCAGTGGGGGTGTGCCACTCTCCCTTCTTCACCACCCCAAAGGACCCGGAGCCCAGCTTCTCTCCCAGAAGCAGCTCGGTGTCCTGGATCAGACAGGGAAGAGCCCGGCTTCCGACCTCCTGACCCTGAGCCGGGGCACCTCCGCTCCACTGCTCCGACCCATCCGGACCTCGACCATTATTCACCTGTGTGGATCAACAAATGCGTTAAAAACATATCACACACACACACTAGATTTAAAGTCTGACACAAGGTTGATGTGACTACATATTTCCGACCTTGGGGATCCGTGATCGTGAATTGGTCTTGTAGCGTTTCAGAGCGTCCCATAATCTTCTTTGTGCTGGAAGAAAAAAAAACAAAAGTAATTACCCAACATGACATTTTATATATATATAAATTATTTAATTTAGTCTATACAATTATAGATTAATCATTAATAGGTTATTTGGTTGCAGTTATACTCCATATAAGAGTTGAAAAGAAGGCAGGACAGGCATTAAAATCTCGAGAGTCTGTGGAGATCACACACACCTCCTGTTATAACGCTGACTTTTGTCTGAAATGAAGGAAGACGAATATGGGAGGTCCATGTTTTTAACCCCTGAGTGAATCCTTGGCAGAGCTGCCATTGGTAACATTGCAAACAGAAACAAACATCAGTCACTGAGCCAAAGGGGGAATCCTCCCTGTCTGAGAAGAAGACCAAAAGGAGAAGATCAGGCTCACCAGGTTTGCTGATTCCTATCTGCTCCAGGTCGGACTCCTTGACGTAGGTGAAGTGCTCGATGCGGGTGATGTTGAGGCCATCTCTGACGCGCAGATAGAACTTCTCCAACTGGACCTCGGCCAGGAGGTGGTACAGCCACTGAGTGTCCTGGTCCATCAGCATGACCTGGCCGACCCGCCTTCAGGGTCAAAGGTCAAAGGTTATGAGACCGTTTGTGTGTTTTTTGTTCAGTTTTCCTATGCATCTATAAATCCTCACATTAAATCTACTCAAATCTTTTGTTTTGGGAGAACTGAGGGAGAACAGAACAGAATTTGAGCACTCGGCCGCGCTTTCCAGTGTGAGGACAAAACCCAAAGACACAATTATGAACCAGTGCTCTATATAAAGTCTTCCTCATCTCATTTAAGAGTCTGTTTAATGGCAACTTCACTGCCACTCGCGCCTTGGTAGGTTGCCACGGAGACCTAACAAAAAGCCCTTGGTGTAAGATGCCGGAGGGGGTTCGTTCGGCTTTTAGCTGTGTGCCAACTTTTAACAGGTTGTTAGTCTGTGTCCTGTGAGAAGGGATCTCATCCTGGCAACTAACTGTCTGCTGATCCTCCTTTTGTTGCTCCTCTGGAACAACAAAAAGGCAGATGAGTACGTTTGACACGTTTTTTATAACCAAGAGAACCAGACAGTAAAATAGTTTGCTTACGCTCGCAGTTAGTGGTTTTGACCCTCAGAGGCGACGATCCTGCAGGAAGTCCTGAAGCAATGTGAAAAACTGAGGGGTGGAGCCTGTCTGTGGTTTAGGGGCACCAGTCAGACGAGATCCTGCTCACACCGTATTTACATAACTACTGAAGTCACGCTGACTTTTGGATCAGCTCTTCTAAGGCTGATTGTGGCTTCATTTTCACTTTCCAAGGAACTATCTGCCTTAGGATTTGCATTTCCTTAATATCTTTAATGTTGACACTTTCAAGTTTCAGTGTCCCGAGCCATGAGTGAAATAACAAGGACGAATACGTTTGCATAACTTTCTTATTGCTTAAAAACGAAAGGTTAAAACTCAGAAAATTCTTCTTCGATTCAAAACAGTCACTGGATCATAATGTTACGGTTGATTACAGCCATAAATCACCTGCTTATCAGCACACTGAGCCCAGCAGGCATGAGTCAGGAAAGGCCTCCAACATTCCCCTGTCAGCTACCCTGGGAAAAAATTAACATCGACGTTAAGCCACAAGCAGAGCAGCATTGTCTGTCAACAACAAGCCTGCTTTTCAAGTGCAAGAGAGCACCAGCCTGGGCTTGTATCCATTTGCAGAGAAGACTCCCAATTAATTTGCAGCACACTTGAGTGAGTATGAGACTGATGATTCTCCGCCGGCCAAGTTCAAACTGAAGAGGAAAACGCTCACACACACACACACAGATGCACGTCGGTAAACAAAGGGAGCCCTGTGATCATCCTCTCTGTGTACAGAGTGATTAATCTTTAACCTGCACAGCTACTGAACGAAATTCCTCTCAGTCTAATGGCACGTGTGACCAAGTGTCCGGCTGTTTGTGTGGCTGAACGGTTCGCCGTGGGACTGGGGCTGACTGTTGCCTGACAGGCCATCACCTGCACCTTCAGATGGCCCACAGAGTTGTGCATCCGGCACAACTGCACTTGCTGCTGCAGGGCATTTGTTTGTTTACACCGGTGAGGTCTGCTTCCTCTGTGGCCAAGAACCAATCAAGATGATCAATAAGCAGTTTGACAAAGCAGCTTAAACTTCAGTGGCATCTATTATATTGGATCACACTAATATTCAGATGTGTTATCATAGAGGTGAAGTGTGTTGCCCGAGATGCTGGGTGTTTTTTTTCAAGTGAGGAAAAATAGTCCTGAGCCCCAGTCAACAGCAGCGGCGGAAGGATTACTCTGATCTTTCAGTTGAGAAGCAGTAAAATGTAAAGTACTCTCTGCGTTCAGTCAAATGTACTCATGTAATAGGTTAAACTAAACTAACTACGATACCCACCGTTAATCGAAATCACTCAGCGCTCCGGAGGCTGATTGCTGATCCTTAACCGAACACGCCCCGAGACCAGTGATCCATGTTGGCACCGAAACCTCCTGCGGCGTCGACGGAGGCCCTTTTTCTCCGCAAATCACAACTCCTCTCTGACTCCTCGGGAAACAGTTCACCAAGCAGACAGATTCGGGCAGACGATCGGTACAGGTGTAGCTTTTCTTTCTTTGCGTTACATGTTTCGGTCTGGGATCTCGCCGTGTGTCTGTCTTCTGCCCTTTTCCCCTCCGCCTCTTCCCTGTTTTCTCACCTGGCCACTCCTCTTCCTGACTCGCCTCACCTGAGCACGAACATCCACGCGTTATGAAATCACCTGCACAGTTTTTTTTTTTTACACTGTTCATATCAATGAGAGTATTGACTCCTCAGTAAAATGCAATCAAATTCAACAGGAGCACAAACGTGAGCTGGTAAAAAATACCATAGAGTTGAATCAATTCCTCTGCAAAACTGTGTTTCAACAGAAACTGAACATGAAGCTTCATGAAGGTTGGGGCTGTTGTTTTAGACTTTATTAGTTGTATCAAGGTGTGTCTAATAAACTGGAAACTGAGTATAATTAGGATGGGAATACTGAAGCAATTAAAACACGTTAATTCTCTGAAGACTATGCAGCCTAAGTTGTTATGGTGTGTTGTGGTGTTCCCCTTAATGATCAGAGGACACCAACATCTTCTTTTTTTTAAATTTCTTTTTAACATGATTCATGTTACTTGTGTGCAAATAGTTCTATAAATAACACCATTAGTTCCCTCCAGTGGCCGTGTTCAATTCTTGTTTGGAATCAGATGAAACTTTCCATGACCCATGAGTCAGGTACGGAAACTCAAAAGGTTTTTTTTTTCTGTCTCTGTTTTTCTCTCCTCCATGTGTGATGTGGCCAAGCGAGTTTGACAGGATTTCTCATCCCTTCACGTGGCTGTTGATCTGAATGCAAACCAGGAAGCACGGTGGAGGACCCGCCTGCCCTTTGCACTTCCTGGTACAGTATCTCGCCCAGTCGCTGCTCCCTGCCTGAATTACTCAACCTACACAATAGAGTTGAGTGGAGCAGCCATTCAGAGGACTTGTGAGATGATTGAGACCAACCTGTTGCAGGAAGAAATTTGGGTTTTCAATCAGTGGCTTATAGGAATCCATATGAGTCAGTTTTATTTGTCACTTAGTTGCTATTGACGATGCTACAGCAAAGAGCTTAAGAAAACAATACAGGTAATGACAGACACAAATGATGACTAGGTGAGGAATTATAGAGTCAGAATAATTCCCATTTAACCCACCCGACCCGTATTTATACAACAACCTGTCATTTCCAGGATTTGATGAGCTGTTGAGCCTCGGGGAGTGTGCGGGGCGGATGTTTACACTCAGGCTGAAGTTTCTTAGTGTCAGTTAACAGTGCGGGAAATGAGATAAATGTGATAGTTTTACCGTTTTCTTGCTCATAGACAGTATGTATGAGAGAGATAAAGTATGAACCAACGCTCAAGAAATGGGAAGTCACTCTGTGAATACCTCCAGTCTGGGTTTAGGAGAACAGGCCAAACCTAACCGTGGTCATGATACATGATACATGATGTATGGCAGAGGAACAAAGAGGGAACAATTCTTGGAAAAGTTTGCATTATTTGCCTAAAAGGTCAGAGAAAAGAGTCTGTTGTAAGCGAATTTGAAAGGATATGATGTGACAAAACCTAATGGCTTTAATTTTAACATAAAAGTTTATACTGAGACTGTTGTGGATTTACAAGAAGGGAGTTAACCACTTAAACTTCACTGATCTGCCGGTGGGTTGGTCATTAAAGTCTCATTCTGTGCACTATTCAAACCCACATAACTTGTTTTATGTTCTAGTGGAGATCCTAAAGTTTCAAAAGACACCAAATATGTCAGACTTTTTTTTTTTTTTTTTTTTTTTTTTGCCAAAATGGAGCCATTAAAAACAAACACAGATTTTTAAGAATATTTGACTGTGTAAACATTATTTAAGCTGATAGAGATGCTGTATGAAACTGTTTATGTGATGGGCAGGCAAAGTGATTAAAATAACATAAGATATGATAAGACAAAGGAAATTAAGAAGAGGTGACTAGAAACAGGATACACCAACCATATATTCAAATGACCAATAAAGTAAAGTTAGAAAGCTGTACACAGCAAATTCTGCATCCTAATACAGTTATAATAATATATTAAATAGCCAGGTACTGCTGTTAGTAATTTGTTTATTAGGTAGAAGAAGAAAATAAACAACAATAAAGAGTAGTAATATAAAGGATAAAGGTTTATTGTCACAAATTATTATTATTATTATTATTAAATCCAGAGAAAAAGCGACAGCGCCCCCTGCTGTCTGACTGACTGTGGAAACGTCATCATGCTGCGACGACACTTTCTCATCAATAACATGGGCCAGTGTTGATAATAAAGCTCAATGTTTGTTTGTTTTTTTTTATGTTTGGATATGATTTAACAAATGATTCCAGCTAATTTCACAGGCACGTCTTATCTTAAAATAACTAGTTTTACCTTGAATACAAAATAAGCCCCGGAAGTCCCTTCACCGCTTGTAAACACATGGCGAGCAGTCGCGTGTGAAGCTCAATGATGCCCAAGCTGTTCGACATAAAGTTTCCAGCGGGGTGCAAGAGTCTCCCCGAAGGCTTTTGGTCCGCCGTAGACGTGTGGATAAGGAAACCTCACGTCGTGAACAAGCGTCTCTGCGGGGCGACGGAGACGGAGAGCGGACGTGCGGGAGAGGAGGCTCTGCGCTTCCTGCGGGATGACCCCGAGCTCTCCCGTCATGTGTTGTCCTCCACGACCAGCCGGGTTTCACCCGCACAGACACACGAGCAGCAGCAGCCCTGGTCTTCTACTGTCAGGACGTTCATCCCCAAAGTCAACTGTTACGGGACAAACCTGCACAAAGAGGTCATGCTCAAAGGTAAGAGGGGACCTGAGTGGAAGTCTCTACCAAACTCTGGTCTCTAATTAAAGCTTTTTTTTTAAAAAAAAAACATGTATTTATGTGTTCAAGACTTTGGCAGACAGCAAGTGACCTTCATCCCGTTTGAAGAGGATGCAGAAGGAAAGGTGTCTCTAAAGGGGGGCAACGTCTATCAGATTCAGCTCCTCCATCAGGACTGTGAGGAATGGTGAGTGGCTGGATGAGCATAATGTATCACAGGGAGAAAGGACTAACATTAAGGACCTGGAGGTCAACCTGACTGCAAGACTGACAGGATAATGTGTCTGAACACCTTGTTTTATTAAACGTGTACGTAGGATGATTATTTCCTTTTGGTTTTGTGTATTGACAACATTATAAAATACAACATGTCAGACTTATTCCATTGTTGTAGTCCACCAGCATGTATCAAGATGGAGACAGGCATTCAGTGTCCGACATTAAGAAATAAGGAAGGAAACTTAAAAAAAAAACTGCTTTATTAGGAAAATACAATAACCAAGAGCCAAGCTGATATAGCCATGCGCTACTGAATACATGAACTTTTATACACAACTTTTTTTCCCTTCGGGGATGAATAAAGTGATCTATCTATCTATCTAGTCAGTATCAACAAAGAAGGAACTAAACTGAATGCTCCTGTCAATGTTAGTATTGGTATTAAAATACGTTATGCTTTCACATGGATTAAAAAATAAATAAAACAAAGGCACTCTTAGTATTGCACTTATCTTTATTTATTTTTAAGAATGCACGTACATTTCAACATGGATGAAAGCTGACAAATGCAGACAAAAAGGTAGTCTTCTGTCACTGTAGAATAAGATTGAGGAACGTTTAAACTCCATACAATCTTGTGCACAAGTCTAAAATGTGATAGAGGTGCTGTGTTTGTATATGCAGTAGTAGTATTGATATATCGTTTGAAAGTGGTTATTGGAGAACAAGAGGACTGTATCATTATACATCAAAAGTGTAGTTGTAGTTGTATGATCTGGTGGAGGTTGATTTTATTGGCACTGATGTCTCTCTTCCATATTACCTGTGTGGTAATGTGATTGGGCTTGATTTTGACTCAGGGATTCCTAAATACAGGCCCTAAAGATTAGTTAATAAAGCAGGGCCCACATGCTTTAGTAGCACATATTCCCAAACAAATAAACTCAAACCAGTTGATACACAGTAAGCCTGGAGCTTTCTGGGCTCCTTGGGTTTAGTTGCCCACTTTGCCTGATTGCTACACTATGACACGGAAAATTAACTTAAACCACAGACAAAATGTTTTAACTTTATATACTATATGTTATTTTAAAATTAGACACGTTTAAAAAAAGTGAAAATAAACAATCTAGATGACTTTATCTGCAGGGCCTTGGAGCTGCACGTGTTGACTTCAGATGCGTGGTATTCTGATGGCGTGGCGTACCCGAAGCTGCCCTGGCTGTCCGCTGAGCTGCTGCCTAAACTGGTGCGCTGGGCCACCGAGTGCAAGAGTAGCGAGTTCAAGAGCACCTTGTCTCTGCTGCCGGTGGAGAAGTACAGCCTCATGTACCAGCAGCTGAAGGAGAAGTACAAGGTCATGGTCAAGGTAAAGTCAGCTCGGTGTAAGGCTGTTGTTTTATATTTAAACTGTTCTAGGGGTTTAATGCCGTTAATATTTAGGTTCGGTATTGATCTTTATTACAGAGTTCTGATATTATTTCCCTCATGCTCTCTAGGTTTGGCCCGAGGTTACAGATCCTGAGAAGTTTGTCTATGAGGATGTTGCCATTGCTACATATCTCCTCGTGAGTTAAAATCTAATTGTTAATGTTGTTTTATAGTAAAGTCAATGATTTACTGGGTCAAGTAAAGTTGTGCTATACTTGAAGTGGGTCTTGAAGATTGATATGTGAATTGAAGAATAGTTATTTATCGACCCTCATGCCTCACATGTCTTTTTGCACTTACTTTAAATGTGTATGACCACTGTCAAATATACAGACATGTCATGCTCATATGTCATGTCCATACATGTATGTGTAGGTGAAACTCATTTTTTGTCTGATGTTATTAGGTCATGTAACCAAAGCTGGGTCAATCAATTTGAGTGTGAAAAACAGCTTTGACCTAGTTAATCAATTCAAAGCTAGAGGGCGGTGAAAGGGTGTCAACAGCAGCAACTGTCACACTGCAGATGTGAATTGGGTTTTACTCAAATGATTGAAAGCTCTCATGAGCATACAGTGGTATTGAGGGTCTGTCCCTGTTCAGGTGCTGTGGGCTGAGGAGCGAGCGGAGAAAGGTCTGACTGCCAGACAGTCCTTCGTGGACTTGGGCTGTGGAAACGGCCTCCTGGTTCACATACTGACCAATGAAGGGGTAAGATATGTCCTCCCACCTCTAGAGATTATGGCTTTCTGAATGTATGAGTCGTTAACACTGATGACAAAAATGCGAAGTGAATCTAATCTGGGATCTGCAGTATGTTACTTCCTGGTTAAAAGCCCACAAAACCCCAGAAAACATCTGTGATGTGATAACTCACTCATAATGTAGATAGGTGGTTTCTGACCTAATAAACCTTATAAACAGCGGTTATATCAGCTTAGGTTTGTACTGAAATAAATGCAACACTTCCTAAAAAGTCTAAAACAGTCAGAAGCAGTGCCTTTATGTCGCAGTGTTATGAACGACCAAACAATCTTTAAATAATTTGAAAGGGGATGCAGTCGCATAGCTACAAAACAAGCAAACATTTTACAAACTACATCATGAAGAATTGAATTGCCAAATCTTTGAACTGAATTGAAGAAAATTATTAGACTAAGCAAAATCATTCATAATTTCAATTTATGGTCTTTCTTAATAACGTAGGTTTAGTAAGGCTTGGTCACCTGTTAGAATACCAAACAGATTGTATCTAACAGGTTAACATACAATTCCAGATGACCTCAAAGCAGAGGTCTTTCAATTAGCCAAATCTTCACCGGAAGCTTAATCAATGAAACGGAGCTGGCCGGAGCCCGAGTGAGGGGGTTCATGTCTCTGAGTATATTAAATCTACAGCACCATGTCATGTCGCCTCAGCGGCCAATCACAAACTAGGACAGGTGTAATTAAAATTACACCCAGCGGTCGATAGTCAAGGGTGTGAATGTGCCTGAGAGCGATTAGCCGCTGACCGTCATGCCGCCTTGTGTTGCAGCATCCTGGAAAGGGCATCGATGTTCGGAAGAGGAAGATCTGGGACATGTACGGCCCCCAGACTCTGCTAGAGGTGAGCGGGCTGAGCGCGAAGAAGGCGGGTTCATTGTAACCATATTCAGGTTTTTAATTATCGTTATTATCTTTTCACATGATAAGTGGAATCACAAGCTGTAGGTGTCTTTTCAGCTGGCGTCGCCCCCTCGCTGGAGCTGCTGCTTTGTGCTTTGATTATTGGAGAGAAGATTTGTTTTTCACTTTTAAACAGGTTGAACTGATGATTCTTCTCTTAGTATGAGACAGATACACATTTTAGAATATGAGAAAATCTTTTTCTATTAAAGCACAAAATGTAAATCAGGTTGCTGACAAAACAATCATATATCAAGGTCCGTTTAATGACTGTTTTGGAGCTTTGAAACAGTACAATGCAATTCCTTGATAACTGAGCAAATGCCATCTGCTGATGAAGATCATGTGATAAGATGAAAAGCTCTGGAACAGCTGCTAAAGGACCTGGAGGTGAGATTGTTTACCCAGCTGCTGTTTCCAAGGCAAAGACTGAACTTTTAAACTTGTTCTTTTGAAGTTTCAAATACTGAGAATTCAGTTTGAGTTGCAGATAGAAAATAAGACATGCAGTTTTTTAATAAATACATTTATGAAGATATACACAAATAAAAATTGTACATATGTATTAAAATACATGTTTATATTCCTTAGTTGTTTACCTTTTACAACAATTTTGTTTTGTATTAACAGTTAAAAATAATTATCTATTAAAAAGTCATTTTATAAGGAGAAATGCCGAAGTTTGTTTGTTCAACCCTCTTAAATGTGAAGGTTTCCTTTGGTGGTCTCATAGTAAACTAAATGTCTTTGGGTGTAGAGCGGACAAAACAAGCGTTATAAAACATCACCCTGGGCTATTTTTGATAGAAGACCAAAGGATTAATTGATTAATTGTTAAAGTATCCTGCAGATTACTTGATGTCAGTTGCAATTCATGACATTACATAGAACAGGCAGTAAATATACTTAAGAGACTCTTGTTGTAATGGTTGCTACATAAAGCAAACACTGCTGCACAGGGGGCTAACGCTGAATCCAGACGAATTTATGTATGTTATGCAAACACACAGACACACTTGCAGGGAAACCTGCCCCCAAAACTCTGCACTCTCCTGTCTTAGTCATTCATATGACAACAAGCTGCTGACTGCTTCCATTTCGGGTCATCTATTATTGACAGATTTTTGCTGAGCGGATGTGGCAGACCAATCTCTCTGGGTCCCCAGGGGCGCTGCACTCAGTCCTGAACCTTCATTTGGAAACTCTCTCTGAACCTCACAGGCCTCAGTGCTCTTAATGTACATAATTTGGGACGTTGGTGAGGGCCTTGCCTATGGAAAAGAGCCGAATAAGAAAGGTTTTATATAAATTCTTAGCTGGATTTGCTGGGATCGTGTTATTTTTTTATCAACTATGTGTCAAGAAAGTAGTCAGGAAATCACGCAACCAGCCAGCCTTTCACAGACAGGTGTTCTTTGATACATTAAAAGTTTGAGAAGATAGAAAGTGTTCCTTTTCAGACAATTTCCCTAAATTGATTCAGAATCAAATTACGCCGCCGTGCATCTCCCCTGCTTTTAAGGAGCTCTTGTGCTTTTTGGGTCTTTGCTATTTCAGGAAAAGGCAATTACTCCCGGCGAGGGCTTCTTATTCCCGTGTACGGACTGGCTGATTGGGAACCACTCAGACGAGCTCACACCGTGGATCCCCGTTCTAGCAGCCAGGCGAGTCATCAGCAGATACAATCTCACTCAGCAGCTCAAGTGCCAGCTGATCACTCCAATTGGGAATCACATTATGGGCAGAGGGAGGATGTGTGAATATGTGTGTGTGTTTGTTCCTGTATCTCCGCTCACAAATGTGCCTAGTTTAAGGCAACCACCTGATGGCGATGTTGAGCCTCAGTCTGAGAGCTACTTTTCTCTAATGTGGCCACAGATGATAATCTCTAGTAATGGATTGTTGTTTCCTGTCTGAACAGCTTCAGATTCTTACTTAAAGGAACATAAGTAGCCCACAAACTCCGTACATTTACCACTGAAGATTTATAATCATCGTTTTTTTTTTGGCACTGGCTAAGAATTTTTCTTTTGCTCTCACTGCAGGTCATCTTACTCCTGCCGGTACTTCGTCCTGCCCTGCTGTTTCTTCGACTTCTATGGAAAATACCAGAGACGCCAGTGTAAGAAGTCTCAGTATAAGGAATACATCGACTTCATCGCTGAGGTCAGCCAAGTCAGTGGCTTCAACACTGAAGAGGACTGCCTGAGAATACCATCCACCAAACGGGTAGAACTGTACTCCATAGCTTATGTGTTTAACTTCCTATAGTTTACACAAGACTTGTCTTAACTTTAAACATTTGTCATATTGTGTGATTGACATCTCTGAAATTTAATTTAATTTAATTTTAATCTATACAAGTGTTTTTTTTCACTCACCCTCACCCCATGTTACCTGTTCGTCTCTACTGTCAAATAATTGAATATTATAAATTGGGGAGGGGAAGAAAGAACACATTTACCTCTGAAAGGTTGAGGGGCTTGTGAGAGACAGAAACAGCAGAGCCGAACATGTGGCTCACGCCACAAAAACTCTGAGTCCTACACTTCCTACAATGCCCATAACATACAAAGACTTTGGTAAGCTCCGTCCAGAGCCACAGAAGACATTATACAACTGTTTTCACAGGATGATTAGTACTTTATATGATGAATAAAATTAACTTCATGTGTAAAATTGGTGGAGTTCGATGGGGACTTGTCTGCCTAGACAATTAAACAAATGGACATTTTGATTATTAGACCTTGTTAGATTTTTGCAAGGATTTATTATACTGTTTGAGTGTGACTGTTTTGAAGGGAAAAAAATACCATATAATTAAGGTTTCAGTTACAATGACCACAGTAACAAAAAAGAAGAGTCTGTTCTGTTGATATATAGACTTTATGTTCATACACTTGTAACTTTTCACAGTACTGGCAGTGTGTAAAAGGACAACATAGTCAATCAGTGGGTGGTAAAAAAAAAAAACTTGAGGCACTTTGCTGATTTCTTGATTAGCTAATGCAAAAATGTACTTCATACTTATGAAGTCGTAGGTGTGACTCTGACTTGTGTTTCATGTCATTTTCCAAATCTTTCTTCACTGTGACTTTTTAACAAAGCAGAGATGTCATGAACCTATTTTTCTTCTTATAAAAAAAGACAGTCGTGTACAGGAGTCATAAAGTGTATCTGCAAAATTACCACAAAATGTATTCCTGTTCTTCCAACAGGTACAGCTGTGCATCCCGGCCTTTTCTCCACCTGAGCCTTATTTAGTATAGACGGACATAAATAAATCAAGTCTTTATTGTTCCCGAAGGGACATCTCTTTCCGTGCTAGTAGCTATTAATGGCTTCAATACACATGGACACATAAAAAGAACAAACAAGTATGTGCTGGGGTTTTAATGTGCAGGAATAAATACACATACCAAAAATGATTTATGTTGGCATAAAGACAACATTACTAGGTTTTGTCCATAGTAACACACATATTGAGGATTTGTGTTGTCCTTTCTACCTTTTGAGTTTCTAGTTTTACAGTTTTGAGCCTCGGTACCCATGGGAGTCCACCTGACATTCAGCTTCTCTTTCTGCAGGTGTGTCTGGTGGGAAAGTCAAGAAACTACCCGCTATCTGACGAGGCCGAGGCAGAGCAACAAAGAGCTCATTACGTCCAGAGCCGCCAGATCCGCGCGGTCAAAGTTGAAGGGTCGGACATCAGAAACGACGGGGAGTATTGCTGTGGTAACAAAGACACTGACAGGACCCCCGGGAGCAGCTGGGGAGCCGGGTTCCAGCCCAGAGACAAGGTTGAAACGGTTCGAAACTGCGCTGCTCTCCCGCGGGACTTTGTTGACAGTGTTGTCCTGCAGGTTGCTAATGTTCTTCTTGGAATGACTGAGTGTGACGGCGGGGGGTCCTCCAGTGACTGGAACCGAGGAGGTAAACCGCAACACAACACACCCGAGATAAACAAACAAATCACACAAGTCTCCTTGGACATGAGCTTCTCCTGATGAGACAAACAGGTTCAGGTTGAAAGCAGAGTAGGACACATTATCTGTGAAGCTCACTGATCGAGCACTTTAAAGGGTTTCTGAACTCATTACTTTGCAACTTCTGTTGCAGGCCTACAAAGGAAGACATTTGTATCAACATAATACTTAAAAAATGCACATACTACACTCCTACACTATCTACTGACAAAATGTGTTAAAATTTGCTTTCTTGTACATTTTAACTAGTTTGTTTAAGAAAGTATTTTTATTATTTACAGCTCATAGCTTATAATTAAATGTATCTCTGTTTTGTCTGTCCTCCTACCATTAATATTTATCTTGAAATAAGAAAAGCTGCTGGCTGTAGCCTTGTATTTATTGTACAGATGAAAAGTGGTATTGATCCATCTCTCCTCCAGAAATCATAAGAATAAGCGCATTCCTCAAAATGTCAAACTGTTTCTTTAATGCGGTGTAACCTGAATACCTCCAAAACAACACGGATGAATCACTTCTCACATTTCTCGTCAGTACCTTTTTTAAAAAATATATATTTCGAGGTGCTTTTGGCACGTCGGCAGCTTCTGCAGCCCGAACCTCTCGTCTGATCCCCCCCCTCCATCATCCTATCTAACCTTCTAACCTCTCTCGTCAACCCCCCTGTCCCCCTCTCGGCATCAGTCGGCGGGGCCTGCGTGACACAGAGTGATGCCACTTTGAACTCTGTATATCACCCTCCGCCAGCCACTTCCTGCACTGCACGGTACAGAGAGTGCCACATGCGCACACCGCATCACACAAATATGCACACAGTTTCACTCGCACACCGCCCACGCATCACCTTTGTCAAAGCCTCTGCGCCCCTGCTGCCACACAGACGTGCACAATATGAATGAGATAAGGAGATGAGGACTACTATGATTAAAACAGAAAATTCTCCATCAGGATGTCAGTGCTGGGGGAAAATATGAGGGAGAGCGAATAAAGGGAGTCTGTAACTCTGTATAGAAATGACTGGATGAATAATGCACCACCATCTATGATTTATGCATGAGTATGCATTTGTATTGAGGTATTCCTACCAGTAATCTGCTGTGTAGGAACAAAGGGTAAATTCAGGGTGAGCAAGCCTATATTGAAGAGACCCAGCAGGTCATCAGAGTCATTAAAAGGGCTTTGAGATTCAGTTTCTTTTAATTTAAAATATATCTTCAAAGAGTGTAGAGATTATTGGTATTCACATTTTTTTTCATTATTGATATTTAAAGTGATACTTAAATAGAATTTTGGTTGTATAGCCTCCTGGCTTTGTTGAACATATTTAACAGTGGCTTCTGAGCTCTTGGTCTCTTTTTAGATTTCTCTTTGCAAGTACAAACAGATCTCAAAAACACACATTTAGCTAATATACTAACAAGAACAAACTGGTTCCTGCAATGTTACGAAATAAGAACAGCTTGTCACCTTTAAGAGCCTGTAGAATTCCCTATTTGGTGTTGGATGTGTAAATTCCTCGTCGTGGAAATGACAGATTGAAGCTTTAACAAAACGCACATACTGTCTCATGTAAATGTGCTGAACAGAACCAGCTTGCAGGAAAGAGTGTGTGAAGCAGCGTACACTATGTAATTAACGGGTGGGCGCCTCCCATCACACTTTTTTTTTTTTTTTTTTTTAACCAGTTTAGGCCCACAATCCTCCAAGAAGACCCAGCAGTAAATGATGCTTCCCAGAATTGTCATCATCCTCTCCTACAAACGTGTGCATAGTAGAGTACACCTTGTTTATACTATTAGAACTGCAACGATTAGTGGAAGCAGAAAGTTAATCTGCAACAATCGTTTGTCATGTTTTATTCAAAAGTGGCAAAGCATTTTCTGGTTCCAGCTTCTCAGGTTTAATTGTTGGCTGTTGGCCTTAGTCTTCAGTGATTTTAAACAGAAACGTTTTGGGATTTGGATTGTTGGTTTGACAACATTTGGCATTTTTCACTATTTCCTGACATTTTATAGACCAAACGGATTACTAGAATAATCTTGAAGTAATTGGCACATTATTCTATAGTGAAAATGGCAGCTCTTCATAATATTATGTCTGTATTTAAAAAAACGTCTGTTTTGTTCCTGTTTTCAGATTATAGACCCCTTTATTCACTGGCAGTAGATTTGTGAGGTTTGCAGGTAAAGGCGTAAAGGAGTATTATTGTGGGATAGGTAAGAGGTGAAACTCTCCAGTATTTCTGAAGAGAAAGGAAATGTTTGAGAAAAGCCAGAAACATACATAATTATGTATAGCAGAAATATGTTTCTCTCCTCTTCCTTTCCAACTTCTAAATCATCCTGTGACTCCTTTGGATAGTTCTAACTCGCAGGTTAGGTAAAGATATTAAACTATTTTTGAGCATTTTCCAGTTTTGATAGACAATAAAATAAAAACACAAGCAACCATCTATTACAGCTGTGCTCCTAGTAGCTAAAAATGGTCTTTTCCAATGTTTTATTTGCCACTCAGCAATTTTAGAGCTAATTTTTCTCCACTCAGCCAGATTCTGAATTGCCCTAAGCAGCAAAAACAATCATCCACAACAAGCAATCAATCGCTGGCCATCTTAGCGTTTTGCACAGGGGACGTTCAACCTTAAAAAAAGTCCGTGTGTACGTCAAGCCGAGCCATTAATAATCGCCTACGTTGGTCTTACTCCAAGCAGAGTCTGCTCTGTCAATACTGCCCGTCTCCCATTAATCCCCATTAACATTGTAGGCAGTAAAGGGCAACTCTAAACAGTGTATTGATATTATATTAGGACCTGGAGCTCCCTGGCGTCTGGGCTGGTGGACGGCAGTCTGCCCAGTTTCACACTCTGCAGCACAGGACTGCGTTTGGCTGTGCGAGTGTCTGTGAATGTGGGAGTGTGTGGCACTTTTTAGGGATTACCTCAGCAATTTGACCAGCTAAATTTGGGATGTATTACAATGCACAATATGTTTTTCTCAGGTATTTCAGCGGCAGAAAAATAAGTTTTAGAAAACCGAAAACCATCATAGCTCTAAATTCAATTGTAGATTTCCTGTCAAATTATAAATATGACTCATATTAGCTCTAAAATAGTACATTTATTTGTTTGACCAACTGAACTTGGACCGGAGCCAAAGACAACATATGTCACAGTGACATTCTCTCATATTCAATCATCTCTAAACCAACAGGGATTCCCTGAAGTGCCACCAGAGATTTGGTGTAACAGTAGATCGTATTAAGATGTCTGCAGATTTAGGTCAAATATTGTTATGAAAAGGCGCAAAGGAGCATTAGAAATACTGTGGCGTGTCCCTCTCCAATATGAGGAGGAGGATTGTCATTTGTACAACCCAAAGGTCAGCCCTGATTGAATTCTCTTCTGGGGGGAAAAAGGGCAGAGCCAAAAATACTGAAAATCCCATGAAACGGAGCACAAAGGCGGGGTGCTGTGAACCGAAGGGGTACGTCATTTATCGGCTTACTATTCGCTGAACTCTTTGCATAGGTTTTTGTTTCCCCCTTTCTCATTTTTTGCTCTTTAGTATCTAAAATTATCGTCCCAGTGGGAGAGTGACGACAATGACTCACGCTCTCAAGCGGCCGGTGGGAAATGCAGCGGTGAAATGCATGCTGGTTGCTCTGACAGCTTGTTGGAGCAGATTTAATTGAGCACACTTCACAGCCCTGACTAACACTGAAAGACAGTGACTGAGGTGTTTTTTTTCCTTTGTCCCTGCAACATGGTCTGTATATAGCATTTATCACCCTTTCACTCCAGGAGCATTTTCACTGAGACGATGTCAGGCTGCAGTCATGGTTCTGCCTCTCTCGAAAACAACTGATGAGATCGACTCAAGCCAATCAGCTGTCTCGGATGCTTTTTTTCCTCCTCTGTAATGGCGCATGAAAAGTATTTCTGCGCTTCTGTGAAGCAGCACGTTAATATATTGATGAGTGTGACATCGATAGACCACCTCCCGTCCTTTGTCACTCTGTTCTTCGCTCTTATCTTTCATCCTTTTCTTCCCCTCGTCTTCAGGCAGCCTCTCTGTGAGCGAGGTCGCCGGGCTGCTGGAGCAGGAAACCTTGCAGCTCCTCAAGAAGGAGTGTGGCGGCCTCCAGACGCTGCTCAAGAACAACCACCAGGTCTTTAGAGGTAGTTGGACTCCACGCTTATATACAGTAGCTTTAGAAAGTATTCAGACCCCTTCACTTTTTGCACACTTCATTGTGTTGTAGATGTCATTTTTGCGGGGTCAATAACCCATAATGACAAAGTAGATATGTTTTTAGAAATCTTTGCAAATGTATTAAAAATCTAATTGAAATCTGTCATTTACACAAGTATTCAGACCCTTCGCTGTGGCACTCCAAATTGTGGTCAGGTGCATCTTGTTTTCTTTAATTATCCTTGAGATGTGTCTCGAACATGATTGGAGTCCACCTATGGTAAATTTAATTGATTTGACATAGTTTAGAAAGGCACACACCTGTGTGTGTGTGTGTGTGTGTGTGTGTGTGTGTGTGTGTGTGTGTGTGTGTGTGTGTGTATATATGTATATGTATATACGGCCCCACAATTGAACTCTCTGTAGACTTCCATGATTACATTTTTGCAAGGCATAGATCAAGGCAAGGGTATAAATCAATTTCCAAAGCTTTGAGTGTTCCCAGGAGCAGAGTGGCCTCAATCACTGTGAAATGCTCATCGCCTGATCACCTGGCTAATACCTTTCCTACGGTGAAGCATGGGGGTGGCAACATCATGCTATGGGGGTGCTTCTCAGAGGCAGGAAGACTGGTGAAATAAATGTATAGGTTTATTTATAGAGCATCTTTGAAGAGCAGGTGTCACAAAGTGCTTCACAATAAAAAGAAAGTGAGAGACAGTAACAGATATTAAACGCAGACATCCAGCTAAAAACACAGGGCAAAAACAAAGTAAACACAACAAAGTAAACGGTTTAGGGATGTTTTGCTTAGACAGGTAAAAAGGGGAATTACAGTAATCAAGATGGGAGGAAATAAAGGCATGTATAATCATATCCTTTCAGCTATGGACACAAG
Organism: Lateolabrax maculatus; assembly: GCA_031216445.1. NCBI lineage: Eukaryota > Metazoa > Chordata > Actinopteri > Acropomatiformes > Lateolabracidae > Lateolabrax > Lateolabrax maculatus. Next base: position 8,804,590 of record CM062207.1, read on the forward strand.
GGGCCTGAGTTTAGTGATATTCCTCAGCTGGTAGAAGCAGGTGCAAACCAAACAATTCACATGCTCGTGAAAACGCCCAGATAACGGAGAGTAGGTTTAACAGAAGAGGATAAAAAGCCAAGACAGTCCATGACTTCCAGGACAAGGCCATCTGGGGCAGATATAAGAACTTATGCAATCCAGTAGAACAGGCAGTTTTGAAACATTTTGAGGCAAAAACGATACGTACAATTGAATATCGTCCACATAACAATGGAAGGAGATACTTTTAAAATGACGTAAGGGAAGGATGAATGAATACAGTGAAGTCCTTGAAGAAAACCTGCTCCAGATCGCACACAACCTTTATCCATTTAAAATAACATCTTCCACACAAAGTATGTAAAAAGTAAAGGGGTCTGAATACTTTCTGAAGCCACGTTCACAACACAGCAGCTTATACTTTGTACTGATGATTCAACCAGGAGAGTTCAAGCTTTAGTGTGCTTCAACTCCAAGTCACATGTAATTGTCTGTGGTATGCAGAAAATAAACAGTTTTTTTTTTTTCTGGACCTCCAAATTGACTGTCTTTCCCTTTCTTTCAGTGGAAGGAGGGAGGGTGTACATAAGAGACTGGCGGGACAGGAAGTCCTCCAGGGCCGATACCAAGAGGAAGCCCGTTGCCCCTGGCGCCTTGAAAACCCGTCCCTGCTGGTTTTACGACCACCACCCTCAGCGCTGCCCCCTGAAGGCCGAACAGTGCGCCTTCGCCCACGGACCTGATGACCTCCGACCATCGACCAGACCTCTGAAGAAGATAAAAAACGATGATCATTCCTCCTGAACCCTCTAATTGAACTCATTTATTTAGGTGCCTTTTAAATTGAGTAACTACTTTACTAATTAACAGTAGTCACCCTGTGGTTTAACCGGCTGCGAAAAAGCCCCCACATTCAGGCCTGCAGCCACAAAGAGGAAAAAGTTCAGGTCCAAGCTGTGTGAGTTTTATTGATGCAACGTTACATCATTTCTGGTGTTTGAGGTCTTGAAATTTCACAGTATCCTCTTTCATCTGTGTGATGTTTCCTGGTGCAGCTTTAGGAGCTTGCCGACACCTCTGGGCTATGTTGTCTGCTGAAATTTCATTTCAAGGGAATATTTTGTATTTTTTATTTATTTAAGAAGAGGACTTTTTGTAAGGCTCAGAAAAACAGGTGTATATATACTGTATATTAAAGTGTGTATCAAGCTACCTCTTTGTATTTATTTAGAGATTATCAAGTCTATCCTGGTAAGGGGTTTGCCGAGCACTCAGGGTATTTTTTAAATTTTTAAACTCCACTGTGACGTTAAAAGCTTCTGTGTCCTTCACTTAGACAGTTAATTCACCTCAGACAAGTACTTTGAGGTTCACAGACACTGCGGTAAAAAAGCAAAAAAAAAACAAACCAGCGTTTGAACAAAGTAAATGTTAGCGGTATGAATTATTTGTTGGCAGGAGTTGAGGGGTGAGCTGCATGTCGTCCGCTCTGGACGGGTGCTCACCGCCGTGTCTCTCTAGCACAGTTTGCCATCACCGTGTGGCTCAAATGTCAAAGACAGAGAGGACCACCCAGGGACCGCAGCAGGGTGATGAGAAGCGTCTCCTCGGGGTTTGTTTTACGACAACAATCAGACCATTCATGCCATGTAGGAGAGAAAGTTTAAATGTATTCAATTTTTCCAATCGCATACAGATGAAGAATGTTCAGTGACAAAGGTGACTGGGAATATTGTTACATCATTTTCATCACGTTTTACCTAGCCGGTTAACAAAGTGCTGACATTAACTGATAGGATATCTGTTTGTCCCATTTTTCAAATTGAATACTAAAGCTTAAAGGGTTGGTTCACCCGAATTATGGTCAACATTTTCTCAACTCCAGTGGTGTCTTATGGAAGCCCATTTCTGCCAGGAAAAGAAAAAAATTGATGAAATGTGTGACGACAAAAACAATAATACTCACAGAGTCAAAAGTATGAGATATGTCATAATTTTTACTTTAAAAGTATACACTTGTTACTTAACTATCTTATATATTTGACTATCTCAGAATTTGGACTTAAGACTGTATTGACTTTATTATTTTATAATTTTGACTACTGACTGACCAACCCCATTTACACCTCACTAGCTCAGACAAGTCATTATTTTAAAACTTAAAATTCCATAATTTTGGTTTACTATCTCATAATATGGACTACTAAATTGTGACTTAAAAGTGTCCGTTATAGTATCTCATTTCTTTGGTCTCATAATTTAGATTAACTGACCCTTTAAAAAGCAACTGCATCCAAACAGACAAAATCCCTTCCTTGGTTTTCCTGTTCAGAGGATAAAAATCCATACTGTGATTGATAGACACATCCTACGGTTAGTTACATATTAGCAGACTGGATGCCCCCATATCCCCTGGAGCTCGATGGCTGTGTCACTGAATATTGATGAAGATGTACATGTATTTACTCAGTCTGACAACAGGTTCGATGCAGGGAGAAAAAGCCAGCAAGTGCTGGCAGATGATCTATCATCGATTAAAAGGACATTTAGACATAAATGGTGTTTCAGCTGTGGTGGGCATAAACTACAGTGGAGCTGAAAGTGAGTGTGGTTGTGTTTTGACCGACAGTACTCACTCAGCCATGTGTGGGTTTTAATGACCTGTTCAAATAATTTCTCCCCCCCCCCCCCCCGCCCCCCATGGTCATTATGATTCCAGGAAGAAATCAATTCCTGAAAATACTCCTGCTGCTCTGGGTCTGCCAAAGATCATCCGCTGCAATCGACCTAATGCCCTACATTTAACTGCAGAGTGTGATGTGGCCGGGTTGCAGAGGAGTTCATCTGCCCGGTCCACAACTCTGCACGCACTTGGAGCCGCTCTCATCATGACCCTTTGACCCCAGCCCTTTTTTTTACCTGTCCGATAAGCCATCAATATGACTTTGTCTACGTCTGCCTCTTACGGCTCCCGTGGAGACCAAAAGATCCAGAGCGGGCAAAATGACCCCCCTTGCCCACACACCCCCACCCGGCCCACACTGAGTGACTCTCCCTGCCACTCGCCCCTCACGGTAAACACATCATAGGAAGTCTGCTGCTCACCCATCTGAAGCATGCATCGTCACGCCAAAAACAACAACTGATACAAAGAAGAAAAATGTTTTTTGGGTTGTTTTGACATGTAATTAGAACCTATTACACAATTATAGTCATTAAAATGCTGTTGAAACAATGATTAAATGTAACAATGATTTCTACAAAATGCCACGTTTCAACCAATCTAAACATATTTTGGCCAATCAAATTACCTACTTACTGGGCACTCCTCAGTAGCTGGAGCATTAGTGAACTGGTATAATACATCGTGAGACTTGGGTTGTAAAGACTAGTTAGCCCTAAGAACAAGCTTCACCTTGGGAAGATGGCAAAAAAGAAATATACAAATCTAGATTTTAAGTTGCTGAAGTCCTGTGGTTAATATTATCAGGATCCTGTTGCTGTTCCAGTGGGAAACTATGTGAACCATGTAAACAAACTGTTTCCTTTAAAAGTGGCTCTGTCTTACGCAACGTCTGATACTGACCAGAGGCTCAAGTTATTTTTTCTGCAAATGGTACTTTACATGTTTGTGATTTCTTGCAATAACTAAAGAAGAAAACCATTTTCTTGTCTTGGTTTCTTACCCCATATACATATCTGTTTCCATACAGAGTTTGAATAATGTCCATCAGCTCTGAAGATTTCCAGTATGAGTCCAGAGGAAAGAATTAGAGAGAAAAGGACAGAGGGGAACACATTAACAGACAGACAAAATTACTCCCCATGCTTGAAATCTAGGTCAGGGAGAAGTGGCTGCATTTCCTTGCCTAAGCCAACAACTTTCCCTGTGTTCCCCTCATGCTTTATTCATTGTGGCACCATGGGGCCAGATGTAATGTAGCGTCTCCAAAACACTATTTTGGACGTACAGAAGTCTCTCTCCGTGTAGGACTGCAGCGCTGACAGCTGTCACGCCAATGCATTCTTTTATTTGACTGTTGTTGCCTTAGACAATCTTTTTCTTCTCAGTTTTATTTTACTGGGGAGTTTTTTTGGAGAGAGGGGTTGTTTCAGTGCATTCATGTATGTCAATGTCTGTGTTTATTTATGCATGAATCCATGGAACTGCCAGATTATGATATAGCCTACTTAATAATTCATTTTTCCCTCAATTGAATCTTCACCAAGCCTGTTGCTGCGCCTGTCAAGCTTTCCGTTCTTACACTGATAACAGGGCAGATTTACCACTCCACGTTCTTACAAATTTTCAAAACAATCCTTGATTTCAGACATCCGAAGACAAACGCAGGCTTCTCAATTCTAACTGGCGACTATAGATTTTGCCATCAGAAATTATAGCTTAAGCTACTGTACAGCTTCATACCTTGGTTTAAAACACAGTTTACTATCTCCTGCTGACTTTTTGGTGTTCCAGCTGACTCATTTTAAAAACAACAACCTTATAAAGGGGTCTTAAATATGCACTTAGTGGCTATAAACAGGATACTGTGTTAAAAGACTGAGGATAAGCTGCATGACCCACCCCATACTTTATTAATCCCCAATGGGGAAATTCTTTTTTTTGACTCCGTTTCCAGGCCGACAAAGACACCGGGCGTATAGACATGCAGTGTGTGGGGGGATGGTGGAGTGATGGGCTGCCACGGCGACGCCTGGGAGCAGTTAGGGGCTCAGTGCCGTGCTCAGAGGCACCTCAGCAGTGCCAAAGTAGTGAACTGCTACCAGTCCACACTCCATACTGTGGGCCGTGCTGGACTTGAACTGGCCGCCAACTGGAAACAAAGAAACATATTTTTTCATATGACGCTTCGGCACCTTTTACAAACTGAAAGAATATTTTGTAATTATACAGTTGCTTTTGGCTTGATGTAGAAAATGCTAATAAAAAGTATATTAAAAAAACCTGAAATTATTTAAATAAGGAAATGGAAACACTCATATAAACCTTTTCTAACTTTTTTCCTTTAGCTTCTAGGAGGATTTTCCAGCCACAGAAAAGCCCACAACACGTCTTAAATCCTTTCCCACTTGAGGTTTGATAAGTCGAGGATGATATTCTCATCCAGGCGCTCGATCAATATCTCAAAGCTGACAAGCGGATGGTCACAGCTGATAACACGCTTATGGTCTTCTTTTTTGTGTACTTCAACTACTCACCGAGTGTCATACTGTTCCTACAGGAGACCCTTTTTCACCCACTTCCCCTCCCTCATCCAACAACCCCCTGCCTCGACCTTCCTCATCACCTCCCCAGAGCTGGGGGACGCTCAGAGATAAGGGTGTTAGGCTCGTCAGCTGCCAGACCTGGTGCTCCCTCAGTGTGGCATTGCATGAACTGCAGAGGGAGAAACAGTGAGAAGGGGGGTTGGATTGTTTGAAAATGTTTCCATTTGACATTTTACCATTCAACATGCACTTAATTTGAAATTCAAAAAGTTGAGTGTCATGCCACCGCCGTCAGAGAGCTGCCAAGCGTGCAAGGCGCTTCTTCTCGACACAGAGCTGGAAATACACAATACACACATGGGCCGTGCCGTGGCATCCACCCAATTCACTCAGCTTGTCATGGAGTTAAAATTAGAACACAATTTAAGTATAAAGCTTTCTGATCTATCACATATATCTCATTAAATAAACATAAACTGAAAGATATCTCTTGCAACAGCTTCCCCCGCTGAACACTAAACCATAACTTTTACTCACAGATTGATCCACAGCATCAAAATATATTTTTTCGCTTGTTGCAATTGCCACTTGGGGCCAATCCACAGAATTAATATTTGATGAGATGTTAATCTAATACTGTGTTCTGCAAATGCGATGCCTCACAGTGTGAGAATTCCCACTCTCCCAGTCCTTTCCTTCCCCCCCACTGCTGATCAGATCAAAATATAGAGTTTCTTTTTTCATGCACTATTCAAATTACCGCCTGTTAAATTTCAGCAACTTTAGTGTCTGGGGAGTATTAAAAAACGCTGAGTGATGAGGTCACATGTTTGGCAAATATCATCTGTAAAACGCTTCTTTTTTTAAACAGCATGAAATCTGTTTTTCCTTTTAGGTGTGTAAGTTTTTATTCTGATTTTTATGCTCCATGTGAACACATGAAACATGAAACTGGCTTTTATTTCGTAACACAGATAATTGTTTCCTACTTTCTCTAGCTTAGACAAAGACTTTGTGACCCAGGCAACCGATGTCCACAACACACAAACTGACACTAGCTGCACAGAAGCTCAGGACAGATGCAACAGTAATGGTTTCCTCTGTTAGTTTAACTTCTCTGTTGCATCAACAACACCACATCAGGGAGATGACGCTTCACTAACTCGCTGCTTGATTTCACTCAATGACAGTGAATCATCTCGTTGCACAACCACAGGCTCTGCTTTTCCAGGTTTTTTGGTAAAAAAACTGTTACAAATTCACAGATTTAGAGTGTCAGTGGTGACGGCGGATGCTTGGGGTGGGCACTGCTGATGCTGAATGTAAAAGGTTCAGATTTCAGATCTTTTGTGACCACATAAAAATAAAAATAAATCAATAAATTACATTCACATTTTGCCATTAATAGATTAGACTTGGCCAGACTTGAACCAGTGGCATTGCAACAACATGGTCAGCATCTTAAACCAGAAATGATTAAAAGTGAAGTGAAATGTATCTACTACTGGCTGAGCCAATTCATCAGCTTCTTGTTGCCCAATCACCTCCCCAAATTAAAAACATTTCTTTTAACTAGTTCAAGATTCATGGTGATTTTAGCCACCATTACCAGCCTACAGAGCTGAACCATATTGTATCATTCTAGTGGGACGCAAGTACATTCAATTTTGGTTTCTCTTTCCAGCACACGTGATGCAATATTACATAAAAACCTGCTCTTTTTCTTTTATTGTGACATCACACTTAAACGTCTCACCTCCACAAACTTGCTAAAGTGAAAAAAGAGAATGCATCCGTGCAACAGCTCGGCAGCTCTGATGTGAAGTGAAAATGGGGGTTACCATAGAGGCAGACCTGAGAGAGGGTGTTGTTACCATGGGCGACAGGCCGAGATGACCCAGACGGCACCAAAGAAGCTGAGGCTATTGGACCACTGTGCCTTGACAGCTACACTTAGTCTGTCCGATATCATCCAGAAAAAGCCGCGGACGCTCCACCACCCAAAAGTCGGATGTCAAATCATGGTCATGGTGATTGAACTGTATTGTTGCATGATGGATGGACATAATCCTGCATTTAAATTGAGCATGAAAACTAAAAAGGCATCAGTGTTTACTTTTCATCAAGCACAGCCTCTACAAATACAGTGTCGTATTAGCTGTGTGTGTGTTTGCTTGGAGGAAGGCACCGCTGGCAGCCAATAAGGAAAGGTTCAACAGATACATGTGGCTGCACAGGGGATGGCAAACAGTGTCAAAACACAGACATGACTGCAGCTGTGCTGTTTATTTAATTAAAGCTGGCCACATGAGCACACGTTTGATATAGATTTGATTCACCTAAAGGTCCTGTCTGTGCTACAGAACAATAAAATCAGAGTATCATGTTCGAAGTATGTAGGCGGTGCTTTACCTTTGTACTATGCAATGCACTTTCGATCTTGTGACAGGAATGAGCCTAAAATATTTAGCGCTGCAGTCTTTGAGAGTTTTATGATTATATGTTATCATGAGAGAAACATGGCCATGTAACGATGTCAAACATGTGTTTTTAGTGCAAAGTTTATGCTTGGTCGCGATGGCATCATCAGCGGATAATGGATCAGATCAGGACTTCCTGTTTCTGTTTACCGTAAAGATTTGACTGAACATCACTAATGAGATTCTCTAAATCTTTAACGTGATATCGAAAACCAAAAGCCACATATAGCAGACACTTTCATTATTTAAACCAGCCTGCATGTCCACAATCAAAACAGACATCCGCTGTAAAATGGCTTTCCTCAATCTAATCGCGCTTTGACAGGAATGTTTCGTAGCCTCTTCTTTGCTTTTAAAGACTCGCTGTACCTCCCCAGAGAGGGTAAGAGTGGGCGATGGCGGCTGAAAATAGCACTCGTCGAGAAAGGATGAATCAACGCTGCACCTTATGCTTAATTAAAGATTAACGAGAAATTGCTCGCCGGTGTGGAGGTTTCTCAAAGCCTCACTTTACTTCTCTGATTAGGGTTATGCAACACTTGTTAATACTGCATGGACCGCGCCAAAAAAGCAATGACATCTGCCAGTGTGGCAGAATCAATCCTGCCATGGCAGGCCGCAAAATTTGAAGCTGGTGTGTTGCCAAGACATTGATTAATTGGCTGCTCACAGCTGCTAAATCACTTAAATCATTCTGATTTGTGCAAACTGTATCTGAATTAATGATGAACCCCCCATGAAAATATCCAAGTGGTGGACCTCAATTTGTCATCTCTTTGTTTGAAGCACTGACAGATGGATTTTCGTGACTTATACAGAGTGATGTGCTGCCATGTTGCTGCTTCACTGAATGACCCCAGGAACTAACTGGTTTACAAGATAAATCAAACTGTAAATCTTTTCACTCAGTTTCCATATTGAAATAAAAGCAACAGAGGCCATTAATGACATCTTTTCCTCTTGGTCAGCCTCAAGCTGTTTTTATTTCATAGCGGTGATAACAAATTCATCTGTAGGACTGGGTTCGAAATTTGAAATGATACCTGTCTTCTAGTAATTTGGTAGTGGTGCCAAGTGGCAAATAGTTTTCCCAGAGCAGCGCGAACTGAGGCAAAGACACGTCCACGCAGTTTGAAAATGTTTCAGCTTGAACAAAAAAATGTGTGCTTATCCCGAGGCTGTACAATTCAAGGTCTTGGATGTACAGAGACGAAAGGGAAAATGAGACAGACTGAATTAAAGGAGGAAACTAGAGTTCAAGGGGAGTTCGTGGAGCAGTCAGAGTCTGTGGTGTCACATAAACTCACACACAGACACTAACATGAGCTGAATGAACACGGTGTGGAGAAACACTCCGGCAATCAAATTTGTGCAAATACTGCAAAGCAAAATCCATTTGCTCTGAGTTCTGTCTGAACACAGCCAACTCCTTATGTCAAATGTTCCATACTCATAAATATTCCATACACGAGAAACAAAAAAACATAACAAACGCCAACACCAATAACACAACAATGACAACTAACATAGCAACCAAAACAAACAACAACATACCAAAAAATCAATCTTTCAGTCATGGTTTTTTTGGCTAAACATAAAGTTAAGAAGGTACCTTACAAGAGGGAAGGCCATAACACAATAAACGCCAAGGCTTTGCAATTTCTCCTGATATGCCTTCGGTGTTCAAAAAACGAGCGGGGAGTGCTAATTGAATTTGACATCATATTAGAAACTCTTCACCCAGAATGGACAGCACCTTCAGGTTCACTAAAACATGTTCATATTTATGGACACAGCCAGTGGGAGCAGATGTAGAGCAAGGAAAGATAACACACACTTGGAAACTATCTAGTGGGATACAAATACAGTCTTGTACTTCTGGCAGCTGAGCCGTTAAGCTGCTCACTGGTGCCTTGATGGTAGTTTTTTGGAGAAGCGGGCGCACTTCCTTTGCGCAATGCAAGCCTGTGACACCCATAGTCTTCCTGTTTCCACTGTCCAATCCTACGACAACTAACATACCGATCCAAGCATCCTTTGAATCCTTATAAATATCCAATGACCGTGTGCCTCTGCTGTGTCAGAAAGAGTAAGGCGGTTGTCCTGACCCAGACCCGTGTGTGTGTGGCGGCTGCTTTCCTGCTCGGCCCTCTGTGACTCATGCGGCTTATTTACCATGAGTCACTACACTGCAGTCCACACCTTTAAGAGCATCCAAGCCAAGCATGGAAAATGCCTTGAAGCGTTGAAGCAGATGTTCGTGCATACAGTCTGTTCTGGGGGAGTCTTGTCCTTAAGGCCGATGGGTCGCACTTAAGCCTAGACAAGCATGAGTAGGAGCGGAGGTACTGTGAGATCCACAGGCAGGACAAACTGCTACCACCTGGGATTCAGATTGGGATCCGTATGTGTGTGTGTGTGTGTGTGTGTGTGTGTGTGTGTGTGTGCAGGGGGATTAAAAAAACAGGCAGCGCTACAGAGTAGTGAGTCAGTACTTACACTGTGTGTATTTACTATGGCAAAGGGCTGGGGCACAGGGAGACAGCTGGTGAAATTATACAATCGCATAATGTATTCACTTGGCAGTAGAGAAAATATAAGAACGCCAACCCAGCCTCGTTCTGATGTAACTGATCAGCTCCACAAACTACAAAACCAACAAAGTGTTGTAAGTTAATTCTTTGGATAACTGGGGAAATAATACTTTTACCATATTCTCATGCGTTATTTGATAGTTGACAGTAGAGAGAGACAGACATTCTGGGATAGGACAGGAAATAATTTGCCAACTATCCTGGGCCCACTTGACTGTTAGTTAAGCACTGCCCTCCTAAATTACCGTTGCTACGCCTTTTAGTTTTCTGTTCCTGCACACACAGTTTAGAGTGACAACAGAAGCTGATTTATCGCTCAAATTTCTTATACATTTTCCAAACAATATGCCCTTAATTTCAGACAGTGATAGACAAGAGTAGCTCATTTCTAGCATAAAGTTAGAAAGTTATCATCCTAACCAGTTGATGAAAGAAACATGACATGGAAATAAAGAAACTGTCCTCTACACATCAATACAGGGACATTGTGGAGCTAGTTAATCCCTATATTATAAGTATGATAAGGGAACATCAAACTGTTAATTAATTTTTACTCTCACATAACCCTGTTTAACTGCTTATATACTTGGACAAGCAAGACCAAGGTTAGAATTACGATTTATTGTTCATTTATCATATCGTTTTGAAATTTTAATATAACAAAAGAACATTGTGATAAATTAGCATCCATCCATCCAACAGCTCCCACACAGTGAGGAAATCCTACACAGTGGATGAGGCTAGTTAGCCATTTGCAGCTTATGGAGTTAGAGTAGACACTATTGAATCCAGTCCATGCTTTTGCTTTTAGTTGGACATAACAATTTCTTGTATTCCTACTTTTATTTGAGTAAATTATATTTGTAGAGTCCAAGAATAGAATTTATGCAAATTGATTACATAATTAAAATATGAACATTACAAAAACATCAAAACCAAACTCAAGGTCCATTTACTTGCTTTTTTCTGCAGCTTATTTAACAAAACAGCTCAATCAGTGTTTAATTTTAGCTTAACACACTAATCAGGAATCTATTGTCTAATTAAAGAATATATTCAGAAGACTGAGAATCTTGAGAGTGTTTAGTATTCTGCATTAGCAATCACATTTCACTCAATTACTTAACTGAAGGTCCACTTACTCGCTGGTGTTTTCAGCCATGTTTCATGGTCTTTATCAGCACATGGAGTTTGCCTTGTTGTCACGCAGCGCAAGCAACGCAAGTGTTGGGCATCAGTTTATAGCCTCATGTCGTCGGCTTCCATTGAAAATGACTCGTAGCCAGCTACGTTGCATTATACATAATATATGTAAATACTTAGAACCACCTACTGACACATCAACTTAAATAGAAGCCCATTGTTTTACTTTAATAATGTATTGCAACACTGTTAACATCTAGTCAAAGCTTTCATATGCAGACTGGCACATTGATCTTAGAAAGCATTGGTGCACAACATCCCTTCTAAATGGGCTGTTCATTACAACCTCCCTGTGAGAGGCTTGTTAAGTAGTGTTTTCTTCATCAGTGTGCCTGCACGTTTTATGAGGCCCTTTTCATAGTTTGCTGCAGAAGCTATAATGCTCCGTCACGTGCCTGCTGGCCTGCTCTGTCTGCCCACTGGAGCCCCGGCTGGCTTCAAAGCGCTCCTGTCGCCTAATGATAATGAATGCAGTGTGTCTGCTCAATGTGCTTAGTGGCTCACTGTCAATCTGTTCCACTCAGACTCAGGTTACAGTCTGCTCCTGCACGGCTCTCTCCGCGAGCGCAACCGCTGCCAAGAGAGACAGTTTTCCTGGTTCGTTTGCCCGCTGGACGCTCTGAGTCCGTGGTCATGAACCCTCTGCAATAACAATGAGTATTTGACCCTGTGGTCCGAATCAAAGGAATGCTCTTTAACTCCAATGCAAATACTGTAGTAGGCAGTTTAATACAATGCTGCACTATTTGTCTTTTGCGCAGGCATCCAGGAAGCTTGTGTAATATCTTTCAAAGCTTCATAAAGAAGGTCTTTGACTGTATGAAAGGATTGATGAAGAAATCAATAAATAGGCCGGGCATAGCCTACTGGGTCATTAATAAAACACTAAAGGTGTCCTTTCAAATGTGGCTTTATGTGGTCTGTCCTCATTGGGTCAAAGCAATCTATTTATGCTTTCTTCCTCACCCCTGCTATCTCTCCATCCACTCCTTTAGCGCTTCAGATAAAAGAGGGCTCATTGTGAACAAAGCAAAGGGTTTGACAGAGCTTTGGACACCTGCAGCGGACCAAACCATTCTGTTTGCTCAGGTTCGATAAAGCAGGGGTTTTCTCAGGGTGGGAGAGACCATTCGGTTATGAGAGAGAGAAGAGCGATGAAGAAGGACCATGAGATATTTCACTGCAAGCTTATGATGAGGCACACATGTCAGGTCACCAGCGTTTAAGCCTTTGAATGCTGTCAAAATGTTCTTCCAGTTAGATACCATAAAAATAATATAATTATCATGTGCCTCTTTTGATGTGTTTTTTTTTTCTTTCAAGCAGCAGATAATAGAGGCTTCACAATCTCCTTGGATGGCAATAACAACCCCCATGTAAATGATATTTACATCCACTTCGAGGGCATGTGCTGCCAGAGATGGTGCGATAACTTCCCAGACTGGGGGTGTTGCTATGGGAACATGACTCATCACAAGTCTTCCTGCATTACCTGTGGCAGCTGCACAGTACTCATGAAAGCTATTTCATGCTCCTTTTGTTTGCCAACCAGCAGTGCTGAGCCTCAATTTTCAATAACATATCATATCAGATGTCTGGGGAAACACAATGAAACACAGGTGTTAAAAAGGCTTTTGTAGCCAGTTGTTTTGGTTTTTTTTTGTATTGTTTTTTCATAGGAGGTACTGCATATTTATGAGCACTTTTTATGGACTTCAGGACGGGAGTTTGAGCCTTAACAGACTGAGGCTGTGATTGAATCAATCAGTCGCATTAGACCCTGACTGTGTGAGAAACTTAACGTATCAATGCTAATTTGCATGATTTTTGGATGATTTTAAAATCATATAACTCATTGACTTTAATGTATCAGCTGAGTTATAGATGCAATTGGAGTTAACGGAGGCTTAATGCATTTTAATATATAGCTGATAAACTGTATATGTCTCTATGTAGCCAAGGGTTGATCAGCGTGCAATACTGAGCATTTTGGAGTGAATGGACCTCCACACACTTTAATGCATTATATAATGCAATACTGAGCATTTTGAAATTTTAGTGAATTGTGTACTGTATACAGTTGTGGGGTAATAAATCCAATGGGAGTGAATGGGCCACCATAGACTGTAATGCATTATATACAGTAACTCATAGTATCTAATAACCTCTACATGTCACCATAAGGAGGAACATATATATTTTAATGTGTATGTATATATATATGCACTTAACACATATGCAAATAATAATAATAAGAAGAACAAGAACAAGAACAAGAACAAGAGGGATCATGCAAAACTACATGCTGATTCATATGCGATAAGATCAACAGATTTTAATGTTATTTTTCTGTCTTCTTCAGTCTTTTATCTGTCCAACATATAACACACACAGACACACACACACACACACACACACACACACACACACACACACACACACACACACACACACTGTAAATGCCTGGCAGATGTTTGAGCTCACTTTTGTTTCTGTGTGGTGCTTCAGGTATGTTGTCATACACTGAGAAGTGTGGAGGAGGCCCATCTGTCACACCACTACTAACCCTGTAAACAAAATCCTCAGCTGTCATTCACAACAGGCCCACGTCTTTTTATCCACATTGGTTACTTCCAAGCAGGCTTCTCTGCTGAGGGCAAAATATAGCAGCAATAAAAACAAAATGTAGAGCAAATCGTAGCTCAGGCAGTATGCAGGAAATGTCTGTTTTAGACAAGATATCCCACATTTTGATGTGTAAGGTGGGAGCTGTGGTACGTTACTTTAGGTTGGCTTGTTTATAAAATGTATTGGTTACTGCTGGGCTGTTTTTTCAAATTATCACTAACCTTAAGATCAAATATTGATCTGTACATGATGGATCATTGCAGTATGAGTCTGAGCACAGCACACTTTAAAGGTTAATGCCTTCTGACCTCGTTTCTTAACCTATTCATATCTCCGTCCTTATACTGACTCAATATGAGCTGACATATGGTCAACATGACCACAGTCTCAAATAATTGGGTCCCAGAGAGTAGATAAGGAATGGTATAATCTTTCTGCTTTTTAGTTATAAAAAACCTATTGATGTATGTGAACTAACCACTAACTTACCACATGCATGTAATAACATGAGAAGCAGTGAAAGTGTCACTTCTTAGTAAATTCACATACAACAGAAAAAGAAAATAAGGCATCGCCAAAATGTAGAGAAAAAGGTAAATAAGTTAAATTGTGCTTAAAAAGTAATTAGTAAGAAAATATTTAAAAGGTAAAGCAGATTGCAGACTTCTAAAGGTGCTGATTGCAAATACCTGATCACCTCGTGGGCATGGAAAGAGCCAATAGAAACTAGAACCTCAGAATACAATCTCATTAATGTGAGGATCTTGGCAGATTTTGGTGCCAGACATATTGATTTCCTTAGTAAAATCTATTTTTAAACTGTAATGTATTGTCTGGACAATATTTGAAGTGGCTGCTGTAGTTTGCACAAATAAGGCCTAAAATATACAAGCTGCTGTTTAGACATTTAACTGCCATCAGTACAGTGTTTTCAGTGTGAATTTAAATAGATCTTCTGCAAAAATCCCATTAAAAGTCCAAAACCAGCAATGCAGTCTCAAAAAACACATCACAATAATTGTTTCATTTTTCTTTTCACAAAGTCCACATTTGCTTAGTGCATCTTTTTTGGAAATAGTATAAGCTGCACAATTCTCCAATCACCCAATAATAACATTGCTAAATAAAGGTGACTAAATGCTCACTTTGAGGGATTATCTAAGTAACTTTGATGGGAAATGGTTGACAGTAACGCAAGGTGCAGACAATTAGTAGTAAATGGGCTAAAATATGCAGAATAACCAGTCTAAACCATGAATGATTCAGTGTTTGTATAGTTCATGATAAAGAGTAGTAAGGATCTGTGCACCGCTTGAGAGTCTTTATTCCACGAAGCTGTCCAAAGGCATCATGTTACCCACTTCTGTATCTTGTGCTCTGACTC
The DNA here is from genome assembly GCA_031216445.1 of Lateolabrax maculatus. NCBI lineage: Eukaryota > Metazoa > Chordata > Actinopteri > Acropomatiformes > Lateolabracidae > Lateolabrax > Lateolabrax maculatus. Next base: position 8,820,129 of record CM062207.1, read on the forward strand.
ACAGACAAGACATACCAACCACCATGTTACCTAATGCATGACCTGAGATTCCCCCCCCCCCCCCCCCCCCCTCTTTCCTGGCCTCAGGCGGTACTCTGTGCTCTCGGGACACTGTAAAGGCAGTGAATTTCAAAAGGCGCAGTGCAGGTACAAGCTCCAAGTGACATTCCAGGTACCTACAGGGCCACGGGGGGATTTCATTGCTGTGCTGAGATCCCACTTTTTCTGATCATCGAAGGCACTTCTCTCTCTGCCTGAAGGTGATCAGGATGTCGGTTTGTATGAAGGTCAGACGCTGTTACGTAAGATCATTGGTTAGGATGGAAAATTGAAAGCTTTCAGAGCAGTCTTTGTTATGAGGCTGAGGTCGTGAGGTGCCCACAAAGATCTGTTTTGCTCTCAGTGTGCTCTTTTCCAGTCTTGCTCTCCCTGCAAAAACACGACAATCATTGTATTGCTCTATTTGTGCACTGTACACTCCTCATGATTGCATTTCATTTCACAGTCTGAGATGTCTTACATAAGCTTGTTTTTGTCATCTTCAAGTAGATAAGTGGGACTGCAACTAATGATTATTTTCATTATTGATTAATCACATAGAATCAAAACTTCAAAGACTACAAGACATTTTCAAATTGCTTGTTTTGGCCAACCAGCAGTCCAAAACCCAAAGATAATCTCTTTACAATCATATAAGACGGAGAAAAGCAGCAACTCCTCACAGTTGATCAGCTGAAATCACAGAATGTTTTTTCTTTCGTAATGACTTACACAGTTCATCGAATATAAAAATATCTGCCGATGGTCAGACAGTGGTTCATCAGTGGTGGACATAATTGAGTATCTTTGAGTTGTGGACTGTCGGTCTGACATAAAATGCTGATTTAGGAGGACACTTTGTGTCACACACACAAAAACATTTCTGAACCAAACAAATAACAGAAAAGTGATAATCGTTCGCTGCAGCCCTAATGTGAATTGGTGGGGCATCTTACAGTCACATTCGAGACGTTTATTCCTCAATCTTATCTCTGAACAATCCCCCCGTCTACTTCCTTAATTTCCCTCTGTGCTTGACTCCGACTCATTATCAGTCGCAATTTGGTGTATATTTGGTGTACAAAATGGAGTTGGCTAGTGTGTGTGACTCTATGAGCAGCGGTTGATAACCAGAGAATATGTTGCAGGTTTAAATGAAACTGCAACAGGTCCTTGAGGCGTTTTGGAGGATGCCTGAAACTGCGGCGGCTGATTACTCAACACACATAAAAGCATCCTGTAAAAGCAATCTCATTTGCGGTTCCAAAGCTGTGTTCAGTGCTTCACTCCGGTACCTTGGTTAGGTAATACTCTGGCGCTGAGAGTTATATTGGAGGTGACACCCCATCAGGCCTATAAATAGCTTTGCACTTTTCTCCCAGGAGCCCAGCTGTAGCTCTCTCCCAGGCATTTGATCACTTGTTTGTAGGGGACTGACATCATCCACCGCTGCTTTGTCGCTCTGACTTTCTGACTCCTGCACACACAAACACACGCACATTCAGACACGCCGCTAAACACACACTGGCGCGCACACACTCCCTCGGTGCTGAAGTAGCTTCGTTTACAGCCCGGATATGTGGCACTTTCATCAGCTGCTGAAGCTTTTAAGAGTCATTTCACGGATAGTTTTGCCCCAGGGTTTCCCTAAACTGCATTTAATGATGACTCACCTAATCATTTTAAATACTCAACTATCATTGCCGTGAGCGAGCCAGGACTGAGTAAAGTGAATACTCTGATACTGTATCACTCTTAAATAAATAAAACGGCGCACTTAATTGGAGGGGATGGGGATTCAGGCACAAGCCTCGTAACAAGTGGGAGGCTGAAGCAAATGAAAACGAAAAAAGATATACAAAACCCCTGAAGGCTGTCTGACCCCAGTGAGTCACTGTCTACACAAGATTCTCCAGAATTGGGCATGACTCAGTAACGAGCACAAACATTTCTGAAGTGCACTTCTGTTTCTGGCTACAGTATGTTGTTTCAATTTGGATTGGGTACCATTTTAATGCTCAGTGGTTTATGCCATGAAATAAACAGTGGTTTTTAGTTTCAAGAGCTAATTTGTTTTTATAGTTCTTTTTCTTTTAGACTTTTCTTTATTCCTCAACAGCGCCTCAAGGATTTATATGGACATAGTTACACAGAGAAAAAAACAAAAGAAACATAAGGTGCTGATTTTTGGGAACATTTTCTCCTCACTGTGAGAGAAAACATATGAAAGGATCAACAAAGTAAATTAGAACATCTGTGTGGATTCACTTTCTGCTTAAATTAACCTTTAAAAAGGATTTATAAGCAGTATATATATATATATATAGATAGATAGATAGATAGACATAATCTCTCTCTCTCTCTCTCTCTCTCTCTCTCTCTCTCTCTCTCTATATATATATATATATATAACTGCTAACCTGATCGTTTATTAGAAAGTGAGAAATCCATAAGCATTTATTAGTGTATTAACATTTAGAACCACATTGTTACCAACAGTAACAATAACTCACTTTCTAATAATTGTATTAGAAAGTGAGAAATCCTTGAGAATTTATTAATGGATTAACATGTATAAACACATTATTACCAACAGCAGAAAGGATAAAAAACAAAACCTATTGTGATCATTCACAATAGGAAATTAAAATAGTGGATGAAAAAGACTTTTTTTGATTCCCAAACAAAATTACACTGAATGACACAAAATAAGGGTGTTTTTCTCAGTGTATAAATTGAAGTAGAAATCAAATATAAGACATCTAAGTTTCATCATTGCAGTTTACCTACATTTCAGTCTTCATAACCACAAAATCATACTGGCAAAACAAAAAACAAAACAAAAAGAAAACTGTGATTTTAGGTCACGGCAGCATTCTCTTACAAATGGCCGTCCTGTTGTATGTTTTTCCATACCAGATGCAAATTATGATGGTGAATCTACAGTAGCCACCGGGCTATAAATAATTCATTTAAGGAAAAGGATCTATTTGCCCCCGTGCCTCTCCGTGTGCACCTGGTGCGCCTGCAATTGTCCGGGCACGGATCCCCGGACCTGCCTCCGGGTCCACATTGATTTGGAGCAGGGCCACCACACGAGAAACTCCGCGTGCGCGCAACTTTACGCGGCAAAGATCGATTTGCAAATTGCGCACAAGTTTACTCGGAGGGAGGAGAACAAAAAAAAAAAAAACCCCAAACAACTGCCAACCTCGACCCAGAATAACGCCCCGATGTGTGGCAAATAATGTCGGGACCGGCTGCCCCGCAGGACGCGCTGTCCCGGCGTCTCCGGCTGGCGAGCCTCAACGCCACATGTCAGAATGATCACTCATTTCAGCGTGCACGCCGCCCCCCCCCCCCCCCCCCCTCCACCTCCACCCCCCCCCCCCGGGCCCTCCTCAGTCCCCCACCTGTGTGCGTGTCCGCGCGATGTGCGGGCCGCCTGCGCGCCTTTCTGTGCGCTCCCGGCTGCTGAGAGCGCGGCGTGCTCACACTCCGCTCCCGCACTCGTCGGGCCCCTGACGGCAAAAAAAAAAAAAAACCGAGTCTGAGCAGAGGGATGGCGGCGGCGGCGGCGGCGGCCGCTCGGTTCAGCACGCTGGACAGCGGCCGTGGAGGCTGGAGAGCTGGCGCGGGCGCACGGCGGGTCTGAGGGAGCCGGGCGCAGCGGACGCGCCGCGGGGGGCGGCCATGGTCCCCGTCGGGTGTTCACCGTCGACATCAGCAGGCGCAGGCAACCCGGGATCGGACTCCACGGAATGAGACATGGACTTTGCTGAGATCCTCTTCGCCCTGTTCATCGTCGTGGTCGCGGTCGTCTCGCTGCTGTCAAACCTGCTGGTGCTGCTATGCTTCGTCCACAGCACCGAGATCCGCCGTCAGGTCCCCGGCGTCTTCACCATGAACTTGTCCTTCTGCAACATACTCATCACCGTCCTCAACATGCCGGCCACCCTGGTGGGGATTATCAGGAACCAGCAGCCCTTCGGGGACTGCGTGTGCCACGCGGTGGGCTTCCTGGAGACCTTCCTGACCGCCAACACCATGCTGAGCATGGCGGCGCTCAGCATCGACCGCTGGATCGCGGTGGTCTTCCCGCTCAGTTACTCCGCCAAGATGCGCTACAAGGACGCGCTGATCATGGTGTGCTACTCCTGGCTCCACTCCCTCACCTTCTCCCTGACGGCGCTGCTCTTCTCCTGGGCCGGCTACAGCGACGTGTACGCGTCCTGCACCCTGCAGCCGAGCGGGGGAGCCGGCGGCGGCGGTGGCGGCGGCGTGAGGTTCACCGTCTTCACCGTGGCTTTCCACGCCACCAGCTTCGTGCTCTCCCTGCTCATCCTGTGCTTCACCTACCTGAAGGTGCTGAAAGTCGCCAGGTTTCACTGCAAGAGGATTGACATTATCACCATGCAGACTCTCTTCCTGCTGGTCGACATTCACCCAAGGTAGTCCGCCTCATTCAAGCCTGTTTTTCTCTTAGACTCTTTCAGTTTATAATGCACGCTCTTGCTGCTGTTTTGGAAACAAACAAACAAAACAAAAAAGTATGTTGCCTTTTTTTCCAGCGTGAAACAAAGATGCTTAGCTGAGCAAAAGAGGAGAAAGCAGAGAGCCACAAAGAAGATCAGCATCTTCATCGGCTCGTTCATCATCTGCTTTGCTCCTTATGTAATTACAAGGTAAGTTGAATTAATAGTGCCCCATAAATAGTTTATGCATTGCAAAACTCCTGCACAACAACTTAAAAGGCAAATGGCTCCATTTATAACAGCACAGCCTGAGCAATTACCTTGTGAGTAGCCTAATAAGGTTAAACCATAGTCTGAATATAATGAGTAAACAGCCTCATTCCTGCATTCAGACTCAGATAACAGTTGTTGTCCTCTATAAACCTATAAGATGCAGATATGTCACACCATTATACAACACTTGAAGTGTACCGACACTTAACAGTGTCACTAACACCGCACTGTTCATTTTCACTCGATAATTATAATTATTATCCTTTCTCTGAGCTACGAGACGGCTCATTTATCACCTGCATCACCCTGTAAACAGGAGGCTTACCATGCCGCTTCCACTGAAACACACACAATACAGAGTAGGGCAATACATACAGTACAGACAACAGATAGTGGCTCCCAGAGAAAAGAGGAAACCCTTCAGGGGCCCATAAACCTGTTGTCAGCCAGATGCGGTGCTGATGATCCATCAGTGTGACATTTGTGGTGTGTGCATACGGGAGGGAAGAGGGAAGACACATTGACAAAGGGGAACGTGTTTGAGAAATTGGACTAACCTCCTGACCAGGCCCACTCACTCAAAGTAGCCATGAGTGATTGTCGAAAACCAAAACATCTAATTATGATAATTACTACTCAGGTATCTGTTCTGCTTTTAAATGATTTTTATTCTTCACTCTCTGTGGTGACCTTAGTCTTCAGTGACATTTTTGTTTCATAACATTACCTCAATTAGGTTCTGTACGTACATTATTGTAGCATGAAGGGGGGCTGTGCATATATATATATACACATATATACATAAATAAATACATATACATATATAGAAGTCTATATATATAAATAAAGTGAAATACAATACACATTGTTGTATGTATTTCCTTTTTATGTATACTTTATGGAAGATTTAAAATGCCACCTCAAAAAGAAGTGGCTCCCCTGCATCTCCTCGTGAAAACCAATGACAGTGCTTTGCATGCAATATTGACAGGTTTAAGCTGTTCTCTGCTGGACAACACTGAATGCCATACACCTCTTTACTTTGTTCTGTTTTGTTGTGTTTTTATTTAAATGTGACATGGAACATTCATTTCACAATGAAAAACAATTCATTCAGTGTTTTTATGTAGGCATTTAATCTTCCGTATCAGAGTATTTAGTTTAACCATTAATGTGCATAAAGACTTCATCATTTAAAATAATTTATTATGCTAGGGGGAGCAATCATTTTCACAATATCCACATAAATGCATAAAACTGCACATAAGAAATGATGGCGAACATATAATAATGAGTCCTGTTTAACAGATATTCAACCAAGAGCTACTAACTGAACAATTATTACAACTGTCTGGGACTGAAGGAAGGCGAAGGCTTTGTGCAGCTCAAGGGAAGCCTAAAATAAAAAAAAAATCTAGGGTGAAAAAATTTAAAAGACCTTGTCTTGCTTTTTCAAAAAATGTCAGTCTAGTCTCCCTTTAGAAAAATGAAAAAACACATAACCCCTTTTTGATGTTCCCTGATAATTTTCATACATTCCCTAATTTGTTAAAGGCTGTACAGGTTCAGTCTCACCATCTAACCATTTTGGACGTTTGAAAAACTGAAGAACAAAAGAGCTAAGAATGGCACCTTTGACTGAAATGTACTTTGTTTAGTCATGTTTCTGCTGCCGCCCCTACAGGTTGGCCGAACTTCTACCCTTCGTGGACATCAACCGACACTGGGGAATCATCAGTAAGTGCCTGACATACAGCAAGGCTGCGTCCGACCCCTTCGCCTACTCCCTCCTTCGTCAGCAGTACAAGAAAGTCCTGGTTACTGTCGTAAACAAGCTGCTGCGCCGTGACCTGTACCCCTCTTCTGGCCATAACAGCTCTTTAGACACAGAGAACGACTACTGTCTCCAGAGGATCAGCTAGTGGCAAACGCGCGGACATGACAGATACACACTACAAGCCAAAAAAACAAAGGTTGCCTCTTGGAAGAAGGTAGGCGGAGGAAAAGAATGAGGCGCGAGACAGAGAGGACAGGATATTGTTAGGAAGGAAAAAGAGAGCAGATAGAGGGGACAGATTGTGGGTGGAGGGGCAAAGAGAGAGCAAAAATAAGGAAGGCAGTGGGTGGAGAAGAATGAGAAGACAGTAACGAGGGGGAGGATGAACTGACGAAGAGGGAAGACAGATGGGGAGTGAGGGGGACGATGTGGAGGACGTTGGCCGCGGACAATATTGGTCAACAGGGGATTTGTGATTCATCTGCGATGGCAAAACACACAAAACCACACAGATGCACACACCAATCAGACAAATCACTTTCAACGAATAAGTCACGGGTTCAGATTAATCTCAAACTGGTGGTCCTCGCCGCTGGAGACTGGCCCTTGCTTCTCTTTGAGAGACGTGTATAAAGTGGCCTTTTGTACTGTACCGACCACTTCATAGTGATTTTCGGCAAAGTCCACATGTAGTGACCTTTCTACTGCCGCAGGAACGCAGCGACAGAGCTAGACGCTGCTGGTCGATAGGAGGCGGAGTGAAGATGCGAAACGAAGGAAAGACTATGTTGTTCCTGCTTCTGGATAATGTTGGATGTACCCTTACCGTAGGTGTGGAGACTCAACTGCACATTATTGCCATGTTCTGTATTGACCATGTTAGACTACTTTGCAGTGTCATGTCAGTCACTGAATATTGATGCACTTTGTCTAATTCTCTCAGAGCTACAATAGGTACAGGAGCCAAAGGCAAATAACATTTACACCATGATATTAAATGATAAGGCTGGTGATATTCTATACTTTTTTGCCATTAAAACCCCAAACTGTCATTTTTAGCAAACATCTCTAAAACAGGAGAAAACAGTGCATTTATTATTTGCTCTATTTTCAGATACAGACTAATGCACATTCTGTGCACTGGTGAGTATTTATGGCAGCAGTATGGGGTGTGTTTGTTTAACTGAAAATAAACTAGTGTCCTGGCTCATGGTAATGAAGAAACATGTCACCCAGTGCAACAATGTGGCTCAGCAGTGTGCTTTTAATAGTTTTTGGACAATTGATAAACAAGGATCAGGTGTAGTGGCAATGCTCCAGGTTCCTACGCCACTTAGTCTGCAAAGCATCTCTGTTTTGACATGTGTTTCAGTTCATTAAATCCAACCCTCTTGTGAATTAAAGTGTTAGCGTACCCACAAGTCGTGACGGCAGGGATGATGTGATTGAGTTTATTTGAAGACTGAGATCAGAGACTGTACAGACAACACTTGTTAGTACAAAGATTCATTATTGGTTTTGTTTTTTTCATGGGATTTTGTTGATAATGAGATAAACATAGAATATCACCGGGCTTATCCCTTTAAAGTGTGAGTTTGTAACTGAATGTACTAGAGATAGCCCACTTTTGACTGAAATGCTTTTGTACAACTGTGCTTTGTTTTGCCAGTTGACTGGAGAAAATGTTTCTATGGATATTTAACTTGATGTTATTATATATTTTGCACTGTACGGGAACAACTTTTTGTCTAGATAAAGGGGGAGCAATGTTATGTAGCATAGGAATGCTTTCAAAGTGCTTTATACACACTGTTTTGTGTTTGTGCCAGATTTGAATATGTGACTTTTTCAGCTGTTCAATACTTTAACCAGAATAGCTGCTTTATTATTAAAAATCTGTTTCTTTGGATGTACTTTATGCACATGTATCCCTCCTCCTGTGAGCCACTTGCTGTTCTTTGGCAGTGTGATTAGCTATTAGTGGAATTTGTGCAATAAAAGTCGATTATAAAGCTATTAAAAATATTAACGTTTTCACATTAATGTCATTGAATCTAGGTAACGCCTTTCGATTTGATTTGTAAGTCTGTAAATTAACTTCAAGTAGAAAAGTTAAAGGTCTTGGACACTAAATGGCAAATAGTAGTACTTTTATGCAGAGAATGATTATAAGGCAAAATTACACATTGCAATATTCAATATCTGTAATTGAAGGATACAGGTAAGGAAACATTATTTGTTATTCCAAAATAAAACTCTTTTGGCTCCTCGTCCACCACCAGCTACACATCAGTTTCTGCATCACATTGTTTTGCTTCCATATGCCCCATGGCCCTAATTATATCGTAGATGATATATAAGGCATAAAAAAATGACTGTGGTGTCACATGAGCAATGTCTGTTGCAGCAGCATTATTGCCAAGTGTAATTAAAGAGACAAGTCAAAGATCATTTTTGCAGATGAATGATTCTGATTTATTCTGACTCAGTAATGACTCTGGCTTAATTTGATGCATGGAAACAGACCAACAGTAATTATTTGCAGCATTAAGTGAAGGAATGTCCCATTTTTTTTAGGCTAACTCAACCAACATCACTTCGGCATTCGAGCATTTTATGTTAAAGCCTTTTTATGCAATAATTGTTTTGTTTTTTTCGACTTGGCGTCTCTACAGTTTTGGCGTTCAATTCGCTTTTGCACCACTGTTGTAAATACAATTTGCACCTCACTCTATTTCTCTTCTTAGCTTCCTCCGTCAACGTCCTATTCGGTCTCTTCGCCTCTGCCATGATGTCCGTACTGAGAATACCGAGCTACCTTCTTCTTATAGCCAGCTGAAGACCAATAGTTGGTGGTGCGTGATGTAGTGCTGCAATGCGGTACGCACTTCTTGCGGGAGATTGCACCCGCTCAACTCAAGTTACATAGTGCAAGAACAGGAGTTGTGGAGTGGGAATGAAAATGGCGCCATTCTCCCTATTACAAGTCAGTGCACCATCAAAATAATTTCGAAGCTGTTTTTTGAAGGTAAAATAGTTGCATAATGCTGCTTTAAAAGCAGCTGAGGGCTTGGCTATATTAACACATTGTCTAATTAATCCCAAACTAATAAAGAAGGAACTGGTGATTAAAACTGCTCAAATGGAAAATGTATGCATAGCAAAATGTGTCACAGCTGCTCAAGGACAACAACTGAGTCAACTGAGGGATTTTCAAGTGTCAGCCTGCTCTTGAAACTACATTTTCTATATGACTCTTCTGACACTGAAGTGTAGTTTGAGTATACATTTAGGATTAAGCCCAAGGAGAATTCAAAGATTGTTTATGTCAGAGGAACATTACCCAGTCAACCAGTTCAAACACTTAAGTCCACTTAAAGAGAGGCAATGAAACAGTGATTACTTATCTGACTGATTACTTTTGTTGATGATGAGGTGGAAGCATCATTGAAAATCAGTGTAAAAAAGTAGACCGGAGACAGAATATCAGCAAAACGGTGATACACAGGCTTTACAAAAAAACAGGATGAAGGACATTTGGAGCCTGGCATCTTGTATCATCATCATTTTGCAGGAAGAGTAAGAAAAAACAAGACTAAGAGTCTACAGCCATTCAAGTGGCTCTACTTAGGCACAGTGCTGCTTTGAGCTAAATGTTAATGTTAGTGTGTTAACATGTTCACAATTAATGTTATGGTTTTGTGTACACCTGATGCACTAACATTAACTCTTTAAATGTTCTCTATCAGGCTTATTGTGTAATCTTTCCCTTGAAGTTTGTATTCATTCTCTTAGTTGGAGCTATTTTATAATAAAAACCTGTATCCGTTTCTGCAGCTGAAAAATCACTATCTGTAACTATGTCCCATAGGGTGTCATCTCTCCCAGAAGGGAGAGGCCCCGCAATAATCTGCATAATAAATGACCATGTTAAGGATCTAATTCATATGCCTGATTAAGCTGAAGGATAGTGTAGTATTTCTACTTTACTCTCGCTCGCACCACCTTCAACTCACTCCACTCATTACAGCCAGAGGGCCAAGCTCGATCTCAAGATACGCAATCCACTCTTGAACCCAGGCGTCCTGCGTCTACTTGCCTGCATGATGAATAATCATGTTTCCCATTATGGAAATTCAGATCAGCTCAGCTCAAAGGAGAGAAGACCTTATAATTAGCTGAGTGAGTAAAACAACCTAACTTGGAGAATGTAGGAAGCTGTGATAAAATCTTTCGTGTGTGATGAAATCAGGTCAATCACCACGGCTGAGTCTTGAAGCAAACGAAGACTCCTTTTGAGACAATCAGAGGTTTTCTTCTGTCTAATGACTATCTTGGTAGTCATTTTGAGAATCATTGTTCTATTAAGGAGATTTTTAAAGCTTTTTAAGGTTTTTGCTTGTGTGCCTGGTATCTTAGCCTATCAAGGTTACATGGCTGCAGCTCCGACCCACTCAGCTGCACTTAACCTTCGTCCCCTTTTTTGCTTAAATGATGATTTTCTAAGATGGAGTTTAACAATAAAGCTTGACCCAAAATAATCCGGACTTAATCATCAAAAATGTCCTTTCAGAAACCAGTGGGTGATGTCACGACTACACTCATTTTTCTACCGTCATTGCTACAAATATTCTCACAGCTTGTGTCGGATGAGCATCATGCATTTTAATCACAACACACATACAGTTATCTTAGCCCCATTTTCATATTAAAACATGATACGGTTATAGGCCTTTCTTATAGCAATGTGATTAAATGTGTCCCCAGGATGGAAACTGTGTCTACATAAATCCCCCAAAATTTCCAAAGACTATTTTGTATCGAAACCAAACTATTAAGATGATGTGATAGAATGAAAAAAGATTTAGAAGGTTATACCTAAATTAATTTAGATTAGCTGGTTAAATAACCTGCTGGTAAGAATATAATGCTTTGATTCTATGAAACTTAAAGTTATCAGTGTATGTCATTTCACACTTGACACAATTTGTAAAAGACAGTCAAAAACATAAGAAATGGCAGCTGCTAGTCATCCTTACAGTTCCTTAGAGGGAGTTTGAACTCTAATATGGCCTAAAGCTTTTAAAAAAATGCAAATATTTGGACTTTCCATGTTGTTTGTGTAGGTTCCCCATAATGGATAACAAGGTGCCAATCACCTCCAACACTATTGGCCAAACGAGGCCACGTGACTTGGGGGTGACGCCCCAATTAAACAGGGTGAGAATATTAAATCAGTCATGCACTTAACAAATATATATTTTTAATCCAGATTCTAACATTTCCTCAAACAGAAAAGTCAACAACTAAACTCAAAAGTGGCTTTTTCTTTTCTTTACGCGACTTCGTCCCCGCGTTCGCCAAAACCCGAGCTCCCGTCTTCTGCATGTCCCGACTTCACCTCGCAGCCACTTCCTCTGTAACTCGATAGCAGACCGTAATACGTCTAATAAGGTGGCTCCGAGGGGGGGGGGGCGTCGGGGGGAGTGGGGACCTCTGCAGACAACACGCCCTGCGGCTGCGTGCGTGAGGCGCCACATCGAGACGCGGAGTCCGAGCGTCATGTTGCTGGTCCTGCTGCAGCTGTTGGTCCTTGTGTCGTGCGCTCCTCGGCGGTGTGACCCAGGGTACCGGGGTAAAGTTTTTGAGCTTTATGTCCATGCATGTGTTATTATTGCTGTTGTTATTATTATTATTATTGTACGTGCATCCGGGCGTGCTGCACGAGCTGGACACCTCTTTGTGTGTTTTCTAGACCCAGGAGCTGATTTTCGTGCAGTGAGAAAAAAAAAAAAAAAAGAAGCTTCTATGCAACTTTTTAGAAACTTAAAGTAGCAAAAGATTGTGAATGTGATTAGATGTTGGCCTACAGCTTGTCATATGGTATTAATGTTCCAGATTTAAAAGCATGCTTTTCAGACCTTAATAATTAAGATTTATAATCCTGTAAAAACTGTGGAACCTCTAGAGACTTAATGATACTCTGTAGACAGACGGGCATTTCAGAGAGCTGCTGAAGCAAGACCAGAGGTTGATCCAGCACAGTACTTTGTAGGCCACATTTGAGGCATTTACAGAAAACCACTCTGCCATCTAGTGTCTGCCACGGTGTCGGCTAATGACATGCTGATGTGTCTTGCAGGGTTGTGCAAGCCAACAGTGGAAGAAAAACGTAAGTACCCTTGGGCTTGGAGGAAGAGCGGCGTGCTGCCTGAGCTGCTGGTCATGCAGCTTGCCTCACGGTGTACCAGCTGATCCGCCTCTCCGGACGTTTTAACTTAGAAACTGAAGTTTTTCCTTTGACTTTTTGAGCCTTGCGCCGCGCAGAGAAAGATCAGGCTCCAAACCTCCCTCACAGGTCAAGTGTTTGTGCACTTGCATCCCTGTGGATTTGAACTGAGTCAGTGACTTTAACAACAAAAAGGATGAGATCATAAGTCACTCTGGGCGTAGTCTTAATGGAATCTGGCCCGAAAGCCATAAGACCATTGTGTGTATTTTTAGATGATCAATGGCACTATGAAATATTCACATTCTAATTTCCAGAGATAATAGAAATATTTGGGGCTAGATGATTGAAGACAGCACAGTGCGGCTCATGATTAAGTGTGTGACAGATGGAGATACGTCTCCATCCCCCGAAATAAGATAAGGTTGCTGGTGTGAATAACTGTTCCCTGCTGCACTTGTTCGCGTCTCTGCTCATCAGTCTGAGTAATCAGTTTATTTGAGCCTCTTTCCTTTTTTCACCTCAGCCAAATGCACAGATGTCTTACTGTCCTACTGCGACGACATGTCCTACGCTCAGACCATGCTCCCAAACATCCTCGGCCACAAGACCCGCGAGGAGGCCGAGTCTGGCGCCGAGTACCTCCTCATAAGCGTGGTTGAGTCTCTGCTCGGGGGAGACTGCAACCCCGAAATCCGTATGCTGGGCTGCTCCGTGTTGGCCCCGCGCTGTGAGAAGGACAAGGTGCTGAAGCCCTGTCGCGCCACCTGCGAGGCGGTGCGGACCAAATGCGGCCACGCTTTCGACAGGATAGAGATGGCTTGGCCCTACTTCCTGGACTGCGATCGTTTCTTTGTCAGTGACCAAGAGGGATGTTACGACCCCCTGGAGGGCCTCAGAGGTGAGAATATAGTACAATATCATTTGTTTTGTGACCTTAGTGACCTAACCTGATCTTAGTTTTGGCTATGACTAATTGTATTTGTGTTAATATTTGAAATGTAGCTTCAGAGTGAGAGTTTCAATAGTAAGAGTTGACCTACACACGTTTTTAGCAAGCATCTGGTTCGCACACACGCTCATGTGGCTCACCTCAAAATAAAATCCGACCGGAACGCCTTATTTCCCCACATAAACCCTCACTAACACTGGGTCCTCTGGCTATTTCCATGTGTTTTCATTAGGAGCCTATTCGTATGAACTGCGTCTTAACGTGCCACAGAACAGACATTGTCTGACAGTATTTCCTAAAATCTTGCTTACTAAAACAGGTTCCTAAAGATGAAAAAAAAGATACTCTGCTGCTGAAATCATGTGTGAGCCATATGAGAGCATGAACAGGAGGAACTTATGCAGGGCAGATGTAACCGATTTGAGAATTTAGTTATATCATTTTAGCATTTGTGTACAGTAAAATGCGTACATGGCCATAAGAGTCTTAAAGTCAACCAATGAAATTAACTTCAGTGTCTCACTTTTTATTGTCGTGCAAAACGTTTTCTGCCATGCACAATTTGGTTCAGATGTCTGGCAGCAGGTTAGACCTGGGTAATTATTTCCATATTCATATTAATGTCAAACGGGTGTCCTCAAGTTCTTCACACAGTAATGCTATGCAGTATGTCCTGTTTGGATCCTTACATTCCAGAAACATTTACATAACTTGGGGTGCTGTACAATACTAAGTATCTTTGGGTTTTTGACTCTAGCACTTTGAACATTTCACCCCAGGTTTCATGGATATTCTGAATGCCATTTTTCACAATTTCCTGACTTTTTATAGACCAAAATAATTGTCGAGTTAATTAATAATGAAAATATTCATTTGTTGCAGCCGTAACTGGTTAATAATGAAACTGACTTGAGTTGTCAGAAAGAAAAGTTCCCTGTGACATTAATTACATGTTTTATTATTGTTGTATTTTAGCATTTTGACATGGATATTTATTTTTGTGTCAGTTTATACTGATGCGATTTCAGTTTTAAAGATTTTTAATGTTTTTTTATGTTTTTGTCTGGCCTGGTTTCAAACATTTTGGGATCATGCCAAAAATAATCTGACTTTAAAGATTCACTAGTCACTATTTTTACATTGACAATACATCAAATGACTATGTGTGACTGCCCTCAGCTTTAAGGTTTTGGTTCAGTCTCGCCACTCTCTTGCTTTAACATCTTATCCCTTAGATTCAATGTGTCTTTGAGATCTATAAATAAATCTATAAGGAGATGAACAGGGGTATGGTTGCTGCCTGTATATACTGGGGCATACAAAGTAAATCCTGTTAAATGAGAAAGGGTCAGTTATACACGAATATACACTATTATGGGTGAAGAGTGAATACAAAAATAAGGGCAGACACCAGCCGGTTTGACAGTTTAATGTATCATCTGAAATAAGCACATCCGGCTCTCTTCGTGGATTCTGCCGTACATACTAGACTCTTCAAACAACATCCTATTCATAGCCTGGCAGCCCTACAAGAATGGAGACAGCAATTTTGTTTGATAAATCTAAAATGTGGCCAGTTAAATCTGTTAGATCTAAAAGCACGTTGACTGAAGCTGATAAGACACGCTGTGTTCTTCTTTACAACAGAGCAGGATGTAGAGGCCATTGACAGCATGGAAATCCCTCCTCCTGAGGAGACCGCTACCGCGATGCAGTTCAAATATCACTCCAACGCTCAGATGACAAGTATCTTGAAGAAAACTGAGGATCAATGCTCCGACATAGCGAGAACCTACAGCATCGGCCGCAGCATGGAGGGCAGGGAGATGCTTGTGATCGAGTTCTCAAACAACCCCGGCGAACATGAACTGCGTAAGTAAAACCCAAAGTCAGAGCCAGTGCAGATAGTCATCCTGTGCATCCTTTTTCATTATCGAGGACGTTAGACCAGTAGCCAGTTGTAAATGTGACCCCTCTATAGTCGAGCCCGAGGTAAAGTACATCGGCAACATGCATGGAAATGAAGTCCTGGGCCGGCAGCTGCTGATCTACTTGGCTCAGTACCTGTGCTCAGAGTATCTGCTGGGGAACGAGCGCATCCAGACCCTCATCAACACCACCCGCATCCATATTCTGCCCTCCATGAACCCTGATGGATACGAGGTGGCTGTTTCTGGAATCCAGGACAATAACTACAGTGATGATGAGGAGGTCAGTTCACACAGTTATTGCTGTGCAGTTGGAGTTGCATTTGTTTTTTAATAGATTTGGAAAACCAACCAAACATCCCAACATTAATCCACACGTCCTTGTTAAATGTAACACTTAAACAGCATCTAAAACATACCTGAGCTTATGGGATATTTAAATACCTTTTAACATGAGTTCAGAGCATTTTTAAAATAGGAAGCATGTATTTTATCTGTCAACATACATTACAGAATGTATTGGACTTTGTTTTTAGCATGTCAACACTGGGGCTTGAATGATCAGTCTACAAATCAAATTAAATAGTCAATCAACAGAAAATTCCTCTACAGTTTTGAGAATCAAAGCAAAAAGTGCCAAATATTTGCTGTTTCTTGCTTCTTAAATGAGGTAAAATGAACAAGTTTGGGTTTTTTGACTGTTGGTTGGACAAAAAAAAAGCAATAATATAACAAAATATCAGGAGAAAGGACCACTATATATGCAGTAACGGATGCATATATTTTTCTATAATTCACACTATCCAAAGAATAAGAAGATTAAAAGTAGATATAATCATAATTACACAGGCATACAGATTAATTTCAGTTTTTTTAAACCTGGAAATTTCCTCCAATTACTGTATGCATCATACTGTTGAGATTGTGATATTCATTTTAATCATTAATACTTAAACAAATAATATTTGTCATTGTCTAATTGTATAAAACACACATTTGTGAATTCGACAGGGTCCCAGATATGATTCTTGGAACATCGGCCGAAACAATGCTCAGAACATCGACCTGAACAAAAACTTCCCTGATTTGACGTCCATTGTTTACGGCCGACGCAGGCAAAAGGGCTACCGAACCGACCACGTCCCAATCCCAGACTATTACTGGTTTGGTAAGGTACAGTATGAATCCTCATCCATATATGGCATTTCAGTGAATTATATTTTATTGCCTAATGGGTGATATTGCTGAGGAACCTCTCTACCACTGAATAAACTTGTTTCATTTCTTGGTCCAAATAAGTCTTAATGCTGCAATACAGGTTGCACCAGAGACTTATGCTGTCATGAAATGGATCCGCTCCATCCCGTTTGTGCTCTCTGCTAACTTCCATGGCGGGGACCTGGTGGTGTCTTACCCCTACGATCTGTCCAAACACCCGCTGGAGCGCAACATGTTCTCCCCAACACCGGATGATAAGGTAAATGGGTTGCTTGTAACACATAATCTCTACAATAGAATAAATATTGATGTGTCACTCCTCAAAAGTCAAAAGTGCACTGAATCCACAAAATAAAAGAAGAAAAAGATGACATTTTAAAGTGAAGTTAATACCTCTAAAACATATCATTATGAATCAGTGTACTGGTGGTTAGTATATCACTGTGAGAAAGAACCAAACTGGGTCTGAATATGTTGCAGTCATTGAACATATACTGACATTTTTCCTGCGCTTTTTGACATATTTCAAAACTTTATGTTATTTAATGTTTATCTTCTCATCTATAATGGACTTAAATAAGACTAAAATAACGCACAGGTTTTTATTCCCTAGGTATTCAATCTTCTTGCAAGAACATATGCAAATGCCCATGAAAGAATGTCCTATGAAAGTGCCCATTGTGGACCGTCCCGTACTAACAGTGAGAAAGGAATCATTAATGGAGCACAGTGGTCCAGCTTTAAAGGTGGTGAGTTGATCATTATTGATTATTCCTCAGTAAAAGTTGTGGCGATTCCTGAAAACCCTAACCCCTAAAAATGAAATGTTAGCCGGAGCCACTAGAGGTCGCTGTAAGACCAGAAGCAGTGTGGAGGAACCTCTGAGAAGTGTAGGGCAAAGGTCAGCAGCTTCTTATGGATTTCTGGGTAAAGCGGTTTCTTTTTTTGTCCCTGGCCAGGCATGCAAGACTTCAACTACCTTCACACCAACTGTTTTGAGGTGACTGTGGAGCTGGGTTGCGATAAATTCCCTCCTGAAGAAGAATTGTTTATCGGCTGGAATGAAAACCAAGAGGCTTTAATCACATTTCTGGAAGCGGTAAGAGATTATGTTTTGCCTGTTTTTGATGACTGATCCTCTGTCATTATTTAATTAGTTGGTAATAGAGAAGAGATGATTTGTTTTTTTGTCTGTGAATTGTTAATTGAAGTTATTCTTTGTAAGCGACTTGTCTTGTGTTGTTCCTCAGGCCCATCGAGGTATCAAAGGCATCGTAAAAGACGAGGAGGGAAATGGAATCAAAGGTGCGCGGATATCAGTCAGAGGAATACGGCATGAGGTTACCACAGGTAATAAATGTCAGCTGCTGACGAGATGCACTATTTTTCACAGATGAATTCTTGTTTTTCATTGTCAAAACCACGTCAATAGTTTTGTTTCTTGTGGCCAACATGACAAATGTTGTTCTGTTGAGGGGCACTCCAGCCATTTAGGATCGCACTTCCATAAAGTTAGGGGACTCGAAAGAGAGCATATAAAAGAACGGTCAAAAACTGAAGCAGTAAAGGCTGAAATATCTAGACTTTTAGTTCCTGTGATGAGAACAAATTGGTGGAGTGCCCCTTCAAAAAAATGTAGTCCTGCTCAGAGATTTAAGCGTGTAAGTCCAAATGCTCACCCTCCCTCTCCCTGCCAAGCTGAAAACGGAGACTACTGGCGCCTCCTCACCCCTGGCATCCACATTGTGACCGCCGCGGCCCCGGGCTACGCCAGAGCTATGAAGAAAGTCCACCTGCCTCCTCGCATGCATACAGCAGGCCGGGTGGACTTTGTGCTGCAGAAAGCTGATTTAGAGCCAAACATGCAAGAGGAGGACGACATCATCCCTTCGATGGGCACCTACGACCGCTTTGACCCTTATAATCAGTACGAGCGCTACACCCTGATGGCTGATTTGAGCCAAAACCGCCAGGAGAGAGAAGAGAAGCCCTGGTGGTGGAACTACTTTGTCCTGCTGGGAGGTCCTGCACCAACATGGCTGCTCAAACACTATTAGAGCTTCCATGGGAGAAGTCGAAGAATAATATATCTTTCTACACTATAAACACAAACCAGGCTATCATGTAATAAATGTGCCTCTTTTTTATTGGTGTTGTAATGCAGAAAAGTATAAAAGCTAGTTGGCTGGCCTTCATGTTGGCTTTCACACTTTTTCCTACAAGTGCACTGTTTGGTCCCCAGTCAATGACATAACTCCACTTAAAATAAAAGTTTGTTAAAGACTTCTATAACAATTTTACAGCACAAAATAAAGAGCTTTTGTGTCAATAAAATGAGTGGTGTATATAGTCAAAGTGTGAGCCCATACAGCTGCAGCTAACCACACGTTGCAGTGCTCAGATCATGTCTGTCCCACTTGCAATCTTGGCTCAATGATTCGATTTTTAGTAGGTAATGAAACCAGGCGGACACTAGAGGGCAGGCTGAACCAACTTCTGACCAAGTTACTGCAAACCATCCAGTCCGGTTATTCTTCCACACAGTGTACAATTTGTAAAATTAGCAGAAATAGTTCCGTGCAGGTGTGTCTTCAGCGTTATGCTGAGTCAGTTTTGTAGGACTAAAAGGCTTTCCTGGTGTCCTCTTTTTTGTCTTATAGCTTTCAGTTGTTGCCACGCAGCTTCATTTGATGCAGATATAAGTTGTAATGATCATTTATGCTCTAAGTTACGTTTAAATTTTGAATTGGATGTATTACAACAAATAACATACAGTACCAGAGTGAGATCAACTAGTAACTTTGTATAGCGATTTGAAAACGTTTTTAAGAAAATATTTTAGAAAGTATTTAAAGTCTTCAACTACAGTCATATAAAACCAGTGGTTCCCAGCCTTTTTACCTTGTAACCCATTAAGATTAAGCTTAAATTGCCTGCATGGAAACCTTATTACATGTGACATATTTAAATACGCTGTGAGTAGTTCATCCAAAGAGTGATTATCCTCTTTAATTTTTTTTTATTTTTATTCTTTTTAAAGGCTTTAAGAGGCAAAAGCATTGAGTTGTTCCACAAAAGGCAAGCAAAGATTGGAAAAAGTTAGGAAAATAAATATCATTTTGTGTAACAGAAGTATGTTTCGTCCTCTTTCCTGTCCTATTAGCCCTCAGGTTAATCTTGTGACCCCACGGAGGGGTCCCGACCACCAGGTTGGGAACCAGTGAAACTACAGACTTTTAAAACTCTCTTTACTGCAGGCACAACCGGCACTCAACATTAGTCCCTTAATGACCTGATTAATCCAGGACAATCACTGAAACTTGCGCCAGGATATAATTACACATCCACCTCCCACACACCTGAGCAGGAAAAATGTTTCATAAACTTAAATCTTAATTAAACAACAACTTAAACAAAATCTAATTTGGTTGTGTATATTTCCAATTGCCAGTTTTATGTGGGGACTAATATGTGACTTAAATAATTACTGCTGTGGAAAGCTCATGTTTTAACATAAAAAAGTTCCTATGATACTTTTCAAAACGATGAAATCTACGTTATGACTGCAAAGTAGAATGGGTCTATTAAAAAAGGGAAGTAGTGAGCCAAATACCAAGTCTGGGTATTAAACCGCAGTTCATCAACAGCAATGAAGGATTGACCAAGAAGATGAAAAAGAGGGTGTGATTGTATTGTACTGCAACCAAACCAGAGGAACTGATAGAATAGAGAATATAACAAAATGATAAAGAGCTGAGGCAAATTTGTCACATTTAGCTAAAAATCAACCACCACAAGACAAATTCACCTTAATAAAGCACCAAATGGACACAAGATCACCACAATGAAAAGTAGTTCAAAATGGAGTAAAGCTTGCAAGAGCATTGCCAGCCCCAGGGTCCACAGAAGTCCCAAATCTTATAAACTAGACAAGAATTTTTATGTAAGGTCATGAAAGAAGCATGGGAAAAGCAAATTACCCCCACATAAAGGTCGAGGAATACTATTACAGAATCATAGAGAGAAGTCTGCTTAGTGAGCTAGTTGACCCATGACAAGTCAGTGAAAAAAACATACCAGGCTTCTCAGGGGATTTACAAAACACAAACACATGATTTGGCACCGAGCTCGGTCAGCCAAACAGCAGAGGAGAAACTTCCATCGATAGTATGTCTGGAAAATACTGTACATTGTCCCAGTGACACACAAGGTAAACTGTAGAGAGCGTTCAGTAGACTGTCAGGTGGCTTCAGCAATGTCTTTTTCATGGCATTCAAGTATGTATCAGGTACTGGAATTCATATATACTGTAAAGGCATTGCAACGCCTGGAACTTGGTTCTGTCATGGCTGGGAGTACGATCTCCCTAACAGTATTCAATGTATAGAAATGGATGTAAGATTATATAATATATTATACAACAGACTCTTTTACTAAAGGCTGCTTGTCAAGTTGACATTTCCCAGAATCAGAGTTGACTCACAGTTTAAGATCATTACGGCTGGATATGTACAGTTTGGTCTGATTGCTCAACTGTTGTGTCTGTTGTTGTAATGGTGTTCTCTATGGGAGCGCCGCTGTCCTGTCTTTATATTCAGATGTTTGCATGAGCTGATACCAACAGTTAAGAATCAGTTCAATAGTTGACATTGCCCACTTCACTCTGATGAAGGCCCGCTTGTGGCTGAAACATCTTTTTTAAGTCTTGATCTCACTTCAGGGTTGTCTCTGACACAATTAAAAGAAGCAATATTACACCTTGAAAATATTCTTATAACTACTTTATATACTGCTGGGTAGTTTGATCTACAGCAATGCATCATATTCTTTAAGATCATCATATGTTTGCAGTGTCGCTGTCCTGTGACAACCAGCATCTCTGAAAAAAGTCACATTTTCCAGAAAATCCGAAGGGGAATTTAAAAAAAATGTACCTTAGAAGTATGATTTTTTTTTTTCACCTACAAAGGAAGACTTAATCCTTCAGTTTAGCAGAAACATTAATATTCAAAATCACCAAATTTGGAGATACATGGTTTTCACTGGACGGGAAGGGTATGAAAAATTGTAATCTAAAAAAAGTGACTAAAGCTGTCAGACAAAAGTATTGGAGAAAAAAGTAAAATATTTTACCCCTGATATGTAGTGAAGTTGCATAAAATGGAAATACTCAAGTACAAGTACCTTGAGTTTTTACTTAAGTAGATACCTACAGTATTTGAGTAAATGTACTTAGTTACGTTCCACCAATGACTTTGTTACAGGTAAACCCACATGAATCTGCCACAGAACTACAGGCTACTACTGTATAGATCAGTGGAAGCCAGTGGAGTTAAAGAGGTTCTCTACTCAAGGTTCATGTTACTTGGTGTTTTCCAAAAGCTTTCAGCCGCGTCTTGTGGCCTTCCTCAGCTGACTGAGTTGTTCAGTTGTCATAGAGGTGGTTTAGTTCGTTATCATGTGACCAGAGTATGGGATTTAGGATTACAGGTGGTTGCGGTTATACAGGGGGAGGAACCTCTGCCTTGTGACTCCATCTCCACGACCACAAAGCAACCCCATCCATGGAGGAGGGACGCAAGATGTGTCTGAAAGCTCCACAGACAACAGTGGGCCTTAGTTTAACCATCAAGCTGAGCTGTGCCCAAGTTGTACAGGTGAGAACTGATGAGGTGTAGTTTGAAGTGTGCTGCAGGTACAGTATGGGGTTCCATCAGTGCCAAGATTATGTCGTTTGCACACTGTCTACGTCCACTGAACATGTGACAAAACATTTGTCTATTCATGTTTGAACTGTACTTCAGTCATGACAAAACTCTTGTGACAATAAGATTGTCTCTGTCGATGCTCACCAGACAAAACATTCAGCTGTGTCAATTCAACTTTAAACTGTACTTCTGTCGTCTTGATGCGCTCCCTGTCGTCTTCACGTTCAAAGTTGAAATGACATAGACAAATGTTTTGTTACATGTTTAGTCGACAAAGACAGTGTGCAAACGACATAATTTTGGCACTGATGGAACCCAATAGGGTAGCAACTGGAAACCAAGTATTTATTTGAAATTTAAGGACACTGATCAGATTCTCCGTGATTTCCCTCCTTGTTTTTCTGAAGCACATTGTTATTTCATGGATCAGCCGAACATTCACTCACTTTGAGGTGACTTTACAATATTTTGTCTGGTTTCTTTCTGTCCTTTTTTTTGCTTTTTGTTAGTTTCTTTGTATTGCTACACTATGTACACATTGATTCAATCCTTACAGATTACATTTAAGTCACAGATACCTTGATCAATTGTAATCATCAGTTCACAAGTCTCAGATGTAAAGAGAGTAATTACATTACATGGGTTTCCTCATGATTTAAAAGCTACAGACATTTGCCTGTGTAAAAAAAAAATGGTTTTAGGAATCAAATTAATATATGATGAGCTGTCTAATGCTGTGAGCACACATCTGGCATAAATAGATCCATAAGATCCCATGAAGTGCATGTTTAAAGATATCTGTTAATGTTAAAGATATGTAATTTTATATTAGTCACTGTACAATATGTGTGCTTTGTAAGAATCTCACAGTTCTTTGTGACATTCTGAGATTTTATGAGAAACCTTAAACATTTTAGGTGCAGATACAGTAAGTGAATCTGTCAGTTAGCTCTGAAAAGGTTTGCTCCATTGCTCCGCAAATTAACCTATTTGAGGAATGTTTAAACTTGACATTAATGCCACCACAATCCCTCCCACAGAATGTACAGAATGATGGGACTCAAGTCCAAACCAAAACAAACACGGTGTCAAGTAGGCCTTTGGCTCTCTCTGTATGAAGGAATGACCGGTTTCACTTGTCACATGCTTTTTGGTGAACATACGACAATCCCACGTTGGACTGACCCTGTTTGCCTTTCTGGGACCAGTTCCTCGGGCTGCCCATGTCAGGTGGGGTGCTGGGTCACCAATTACTTGGTGAGGCTGAGAAAGTAGCATAGAGCCGCCCTGAGCTGCCATGTTGTATCAGCATCATGCTGCTGGCAAGTAGGTAAGTAACGCCTCATTTCAGTTCAGTGAAGTTGCCCTCTGTTCTCAAAGGAGCTTTAATACGCTTACTCAAGATCAGTTTGTAACTATGACTATTTATGAACACTCAGTCCACCATGTGAATATAGTGCCACCAGGTGCCAGCATCACAGCAAGATTTTTTTTTTTAAGTATACAAGGGAGATAGAAGACAGAAAAGATGATATACTGTATAAAAGATACAAAGTTATAACATCAAGAGAAAGCCAAAGAAAACAAATGGGCTTTAAGATGCTTTTTATAATTAAGCATTTACAAGAAGCTTTACTGTAAAAGGACATTATGCTGTTTTGTATTGTGGCTTAGGAGTCAAAGCATTTCCTTCTTGTATTCAAAATAATCTAAAACGTTAATTAAGAGGCTTAGAAATAAATCCTGGTGGCACATGCCATCAGCCAGGGATGTCTTTCAGTCTTTGTTGTAAAGTCACTTGTGCCTTGCTTACTCCCTACTTCTTTTCTATCAGCACTGTAAGAGAATTATTGATAGGGTCGCAAGATAAATCTGATTAATCGAACAGAACAGAAGAAAAATAATGTTCTTGCTCTTAAATTTTTATCATTTTTTGTCTAATCGTTGCTTCTTTCTTTAGATACACTGGATAGATTTTACCTCTTTAGGCTTTGAATAATTCATCAGAAGAAACAAACTGGGAAGCTTTAAAGGAGAAATTCACTCTTTGGTTCAACTGCACACATCCTATAGACAAATTCCTGTGACAAGTGGTCGCAAGCAGATGCTGCTTCATTTGAAATGGGTCATCAGCCGAAAAACTTTGGTGCCATAGGAAACACTTTTTAGCTGAAGCATTAAATGCACAAGTTCTCCTGCCAACCAAAAACAAACCCACCTAAGAAACAGATTCAGTCATTGCATTCATAGAGTAAACTAGAAATGTATATTCCCTCCCCCCAACAACACCACAAAAATAGTATATTTCACAATTCAGCATTCACTCTCTGGTTGAGTTAGTTCTTAAAAAAGCAAGCAGAAGAAAATGGATTGCTGACTCAACAGGAAGCAGTATTGAAGACACAGCGCATGATTTCAAAAACAAGAAAGAATTAAATGGGTGTTGTGATGATATTTGCCACTTGCTGAACTTCTGATCCATTCACAGTAGATGTGATTTAACAAATTTTAATTTCTTTTGCTAAGACATCAATGTCCAGCCTTCTTGTTTCTTTCTTTATGACATTCCCTGCAACAGGTGTATGCTTCAGAAAGTTGAGGACACCTTCCCATGGAGACAGGATGGTATGTATGCTGTCACTGAATGATGTTTGAACAGCAGCAGATCATGCAATCCATTCTTCTTGAGCCTGTCAAAAGTAGGAACATAGTAGCAAGAATAAGTCTGGTTTGAGAAACAATGACACCTCTTTCAGAAAAAAAAATACATTTCAGTGGAAAAATCTTTCCTTTCATTTTTACATTTCACCCAGTTTACACAACTAGTGAAAACCATGTAGCATACTCTCAAACATCACACAGCACTTCTGTATCTTTGTGGCTGCAACTATATACTCTTTTTACTATCCTTCCAGGGGAGATTCACTAGGCCCTGCCAAACTCCCATAATTGCAAAAACAGCATTTCATTTCCTAATAATGGCTCAGTGTCAAGTCCAATTCAGTCTGCTTGTTAAGCGGCAGCAATTACCGAATTGTACATGTGCAGACAACTCCTCCAGTGGGTGATAATAAGCTACTTTCTTTGTTACAGACCCTGAACAAACTCGGGGGGGAAATACGTGAAGCAAAGATAATGCGACCAGTCGAGCGTGAGTGTATACAAAACCCCACCAATCGTTCTTGTAGAAAACCCCTCAGCTATGACAAAAGCAGGTCCAACTGGGTTAAGGTGATTCCACTTTAATAGTGTTGGGATCCCTAACCACAACAGAATATAACAATAGAAAATACAGCTGCTCGTTTATGAAAAGTCACTTCCTTTTGAAAATAGGAGGCCGTGTCCGGGTTGATTGTTTATGAACTTGGGAGGTAGGTTGAGGATTGGAGAGTTTCTTTGTTGCTTTTTTCTGTTGGTATATTTGGGGTTTCTCCTTCAGCGTGACGGTCAGAGGTTGCGTTACAACAAGGCCACACAGGCTTTAATTTGACCTGCAGGCTCAGATGAGCTATCATGTTTGTTGACATGTTCCTCCTGCGTTTGATTGTGTTCATTTGTGTTGGTTTATTCCTGCAATGCTCTGATACTCTGTTGTACTGAGGGATCAAAGGGGAGATCTGCATGGAGAGAGCATCTGCTTGTTCAGCCGTAGACCTTTGCCCGGTGGAATAGGGGCAGCACAGACCTTGTAAAGGCAAAGGTTTAGCATGTTTTGTATTAACATTTAGTTGTTGCACAAAATGTTAGAAACATGAGGGGAACATAAAATGTCTGAACCAAATTTCACGGCCATCAATTAGTTGTCAAGATATTTCACCACAAATGTGAATCCTGGTGGTGGCGATAAAAGAAATGTCAGAGGATCATCAAATCTGTAGGATTCCTCCCATGGGGACAATGAATACATGTACCAAGTTTCACGCAAATCCATCCAGTAGTTGATGAGATATTTAAGTTTTGGACTAAGTTGTCACTGACCGGCCAACATACATTGCCACCCATAGAGCCATGCTGCTGGCAGCTAAAAAGTAATTAAGGCTCCGGAGTTAACTTAACACAGTTGAATTGATATTTGAAATATATAAGTAATAAATAATGATACCAATTCAACCCGATTGCAGAGAAGCATGTAGCCAAAATCAGTGAAGGGCCTGCAGAGCCCTTGGCCCAAACTACTTTCTCTAAAAAAAGTAGTAGTTCCTGTCATTTGGACTTTTGCTAGATCTACTTCTACACTGTTTCCTAATCAGCATGCCTCCTCTGCAAAATCTCAAACTGACCTGCCATCAGAAAAGAGCCCGAACAGTGATTTATTGCAAGGTCTGAATTCACCATCCTGTCTCTAGAAACAGACCAGATTCACACAATATGCACTCTGACAGCCACGGAAACACAAGAACGACTGATTCTGGACAAAACGTGAATAATGCAGATGAACAGATATTGATGATTTGCCTGACTGTAAATAATTTCAATGTCTGAATTCATAAAGCTGTGACTTAAGCTGAACAATTGCAATGTACAATTCTTTTGTGATGACTACTTTACTAAATTAAAATCAAAATATGATGCAACAGAAACACCACCACTTTGGATAATACAAAGAAAATTTAAATATTGTTTGTTTTTAGTGTGTGTGTGTGTGTGTGTGTGTGTTTAAATACAAGTTTTCATTTACATTTTTAAATGAAATTCAATAGCAACTTAAACATGATTCATCTGTACATCCCATTGAGTGGGGTTTAACACCTTGATATATTTTAGATTAACCATATTCTGTCTGTGTGTTTTTGTGTTACTTAATGTAATGTGCTGGAATTTATAGCAGGATTTTAAGCCACGACACTGAACTCTAAATAAATAGGATTTTAGTTAAATGAGAGCAAGTTTGTTTGATTTGATTACAAGGGTTGGAGGGGTGAACCTTATTTTGGTGGGTTGGTTGGTGGGACTTCCTGTTTACATCTTCCTGGGCATGACACTGTCCAGCTTTCCAGGAAGTTAAAGTCTCCATTTCTTGGGGTCTTCAAACTTCTTTCATTCACAAAATGCACTTACTTTGGGGACTTCTAACAACACAGGTAAGATTGTCTGGTCTTTACTTTCTAATCTGAACTGCTTGGTCATATTCCTGTATCATGCTGTGTTTAGGTTGGACTTTGCAGCTTGCCAGCAAGCACATGGGTCTGCATGGATGGCAGAGTGGGTCAATTGTTTGTTGAGTTGTTTGGTCACTGGCTGGTTTTGGCGTAAAGCTGCATGGAATAAAGTGAACACAGGGCAAATCTAGATTATTTTTGTCAGGATTTTCCATTGGAGTTGGCATCAAACAATGTGTTTCTCTGGTGAGAGTTAAAATGGTGAGACTCCCAGGCTGCGGGATTGATCAAGTTTGAGGGTGTGTGTTTAGGTACTGACAGTACCTGGAGCTTTTCCAGTGTATGAATATTAATGAACGGACTTTCCTACATGGCGTTAAATTCATTGTGTCAGGGAGAAGGAATATATTGGCACATTATCAGGTGTTGTATTACACTGCTTCCATTTTCTGTGTCCCCTCTGAGCCTGAGGCCTCGAACTCAGTTAATGGAAAGACTTTGAAACGACCTGGGATGTTCTTGTGTGTTTCTGTGTGCTTTTTCTTATTATTGCACTGCCTCAATGATTTGTTAAGAGAGTCCTTTCTCAAGTACAAAGCAGCTGCTGTTAATGATTGTCACCTTTTCCCTCTTCCAACCCTGTGGACTCTAATTGACGGCACCTGTGTCGAGTGCAGGAGTGTGTGAGGGCTTGTCTGAGGACAACATGTCGCCTGCCACAGACGCTACTTGTTTTGTTCCATGAATGGAATATTTTGAGGGCACAATATACAGTTGTGCATAAACAATACATACATTTGGATACGCACATAAACAGGGAGACAGTATTTTGCATTATATAGTAAATGGGAAGTAATTTTGGACACAGCCTGGGTCAAGGCCTCCCTTTTACCAGAAACCTGAGCTGACAACTGAACTACCACAGCCTATAAGAACACAGTACATCTCAATTTTATGGCCTGAATAGGTTTCGCTCGTGATTGTTTTTAAGGTTTATACAGTACGTACTGTACATGTTAGGTGTTTATGTTACAATATTGCAGAAGCATGTGTTCCAGGAGCACACAGGTCTTAAATTTATTTTCCAAAAAGTTGATTTTTTTTTTTTGTCTTCTAGAAGACATTGTTTTAAAGGATAAGTTTGCTGATATTCAATATGTAACAAATCCAAATGAAAAGACCAAAACCAACAATGAATTGAGCATACGAACAAGTGTTGTCTGTGTACCCAAACCCTGATGTAGTGTATTCCTACTAGTCCTATAGAGCTCCATTGTTCTCCAAAACTATTAGAAACACATCAGTGAGCAACACCATCTCGCTGGGTCACGTGCTCCTTCATTACATAGTTTATTTTGAGTTGATTCCACATACACCATCCAGCCGCTGTAATTTCTCAGCAGAGCACTAAAAATACCACTGAAACCACTTAAAATAGTGCTGAACAAATTCACAGTTTACTTCCGTTTGAGTAAACTAGAGTGCCCAAATGTTTTCGGAAATGATTTGGCCTTATTAAAAGAAATATAATTATATATTTGTGACCTGTTTTTAAAGATTTATGTCTTTAGTCGAACCAACAGGCTCTGGGATGAGAGCTACAGGCTGGGGAAGTTCAAAAGTGTGAGATTATTGCAGTGTTAGTTTTGTTTGTTTTTTTTTTCCAAGGGATTTGTTGAAAAGAAGAGGAATATAGCATAACATCAGCCTCTGTCCTTTAAACCACAGACACACAAGAGATCACTGTTATTTTGACTGAGGAATATTCCTATTTATTCTAATGCTATTAGCATGTGTTGATAGAACTAATTAATAGTGAGGACTAATGTTAGGATACTTAAAGGCAGCTCTCCTCACAATAGGGGATCCTCCCATATGAGCTATTCTCAGCAAAGCACAGTCTAGACACTGCTGAATTTAAGGCCAGAATAAAACATAAAGCACAATTGAAATAAGTGTTCTTGATCTTAATGCACATTATCGCTGTGTCCTAGGGATAAAACACTTAAAAGTCAGTCATGAAGAAGAGAAAGCCCAAGGGCTCTTTAGGCTGGGTACATGTCCGTGATGCACCCAGCTACTTTAACTGTCATGCAGCAATATCTCAAAGCCTTCGCTGGGTGCACTGATGCTTGGCTTAAGCCATTTAGCAGCGCCCTGGTTAACTGAAACCGACAAAACTTCTGATTCCAGCCTGATCTTAGAATAACACCCCTGGCGATTGTGAAGCTGTCTTTGCCCATTTCATCTTGCGCAGTTCCAGAACTGCATTTGTAGCCGACAGAGATGCAGAAGAAGAAGATGCCGTATGATGTTACAACTGTTACCCAGAGAATTAAATTAAATGGAAAACGTTATGATAGAAAAAGAGAAATTAGATCCAACTGACAGTTTTAGGAAAGGGGAGACTTATACTATTGCTCGAAGAGAGCGCCAGACTTAAGGGTGCAGAAGTGCAATAACATGAATAAAATAAGATGGCATTTGGCCACTTAAAGCCAATGGGTGCTCCAAAGGGTAAAGTGTTGGATGATTCAAGTCGAATATTTGCCAAGAGTTGCTCTATGCACATAAAGGTCGCCCAGATTCATGCAGAGCAACAACACTGGGTGATGAGATGTTTACAGCTGAGTAGAAATGTGAACACTGGGCATGTGAGAAGTCAAATTTGCTCATGACACTGGACAAAATTTCACTGAACGGTACAAATGCAATGTTACAAGAGTACAGGGCTTAGAAACGGCTGCCTGTGCACATAATCTTGAGCTGAATTTAAAATTTTTGTAGTACCATATGGCTCTAGATGTGTAATCCACTCAGTTCCTCTGTAACATGCCATCTTCATCCTCCCCATTAGTGTAAATCCAGGTCTTTGCTTCATGTTGATGTTCATAGGCAAGCATCCGATGCTGCTGTCAACAACACTTCCTTTGGAAACACAGTAATTCACCATCTTGGATATGCAGACATATGACGGTGCCTTTTTATTTAAACACTAATTTGAACGAAGTGAAGCCACAAAGTTAGCACAGTATTCAAGTTGGCTGACACAATTAACAGTAGGGGGTTTGTGCAATGGATAAAGAACAATAGTGCTGTGCCCCAATTGCATACTGCATGCTAATAATACGTACCATATAATATTTGCCACAGTTAGTCTTTTTGCTGTAGTATACAAAACATTTGCACAATTTACTTTGACAAAAAGAGTCTAAAGTTAAGGTCTGCTTAGGAGCTTTTTCTGAGCTTTTAACAATTCTTTACTAGTAGGAAATGTATTATGTGCACAGACAACATGTCAATAGACTTTAAAAGGCCAGTGTCAATTAAATATCACAAAGAGAACTAAATTATTCTCCAAAGAGTTCACACTTCCTCACTGTTGTCCCACTAGCATTTGCAGTTCATTTAAATGTTTTGAATTGGCATTGTGCAACGGTAGTGTCCAACAACATCCTGTTTTCTCGAAATTACATTTATACTCAACAGATATGTTTTGAAGGAAATGTAATGCAGACCACGTGATGTTTTCTATTAACATTATGAGGAAATGTTGTTAATCAACGTGTCTGGCAAGTCACAGAATGTTGATACTGAACGCATCAGTACAAGGTTCGCTGACGATATATTTCCCTCGTTTTCCACCAAAATATCCAATCTAGCAATACAATCTCTACATGTAGCAACTGCAGCATTAGTACATTTGTTTATGGTTGTGTACTGTAGAGTCATAGTCTGATTTATTTTTCCGACCCGATTGTCTGTAACACCCAGCAGGTATCAGACATCCCAGTGCTGCACAGCACCCAGACGATTTGTAAAGCAAATGTAGTTTATAAAGGCCGGTGTTTCGTCACAGCATGCTCAGGCTAACAAGTCAATTTTGCACGCTCCTCCGCACATGAACTTTAAGCTTGTATTAGTAGTCAAAAGAGATCCGCCGTTAGGTGCGCCAAGCTAATTATGTGATGATAAATCTTCTATGGCATGAGGTAATTTCTCAGTGCTCTTTAAAGATAGTAGAGAATATGGCAGATGACTGCTTGAAGCCTTTGCGAGTCGGCAGCGGCGAAGCTAAATGTGGCAGCAAGTGTCAGGCCAAATCAATACACGCTTCCCAGGATTCCTTTGGTGCCATAATCCGGGCTGTGGTGGGCACTGACCCTGGGGAGGCCTGGCCTCTTGTTTTCTTGCCCTGTTTTTTTCACAAGCAGCTGCACTTATGGATATGACAGCATTGAGCACAAGCTAATTACCTAAGAAGAAGAAGGGGGTAAAAAAAAAAAAAGAGCAGAATTTGTGCAATAAACCGCTCGGCTCATATCTGAGACGCACTGAAACCTCTCTTCCCCACATTTGGAGTCTAGCTTGCCCTCGGGAAGTGGGATGTGCAGAATTTCAATGAAGGTGTTAATAAAAATTTTGGATGACCTCAAGCTCAAAAGTTGCATAATTTTTCTGTAGCTGTGAAGCTGAACTCTTAATGTGTGGCGCATAGATGATTTATGTGTCAAATATTCCCTTTGGATGTTAGAGTTTTCGGTCAACTATTTCACCTCGCCAATTAATAAGTTGACTAGCGTGAACTGCGTTTTGCAGATATTTTCTTTGAGAGAGTCCCCCCGGTGTCTTCCATCTGATTTCACAGATCCCATTAAGTCATAATCTGGTATTATCTGCCTTAAAATAACAAGAGATAATCCTGACATCAGGCTAATCAGCCATGAAATTGACAAATCTCCTTGACTGGATCCCACTGCAGCGAGTTAACACAGGATGTGGGGGGTGGGCAACAATAGTATAAAACAAATTGCACAATTTTTGATGTTAATATTCAGTATAAAACAATTCAGTGCTTTTCAATACCAAATATTCCATTAAGTTCTGAATCACTTTTCGTTCTTTTTACAGGAGTCACTCGCGACAAATGAAGCCCCATCTCTGTCCTTCACGAGGCAGGAGAGATCATTTAAACCAGGACCAGGAGCTGAAGGTGTGGGGAGGAGGATTTCCAGAACATCGCATCTTCTCTTGTAAGTGGTACTCACTTACTTAAGCCATCAGCCAGTCATTAAAAATGTAAAATTAACGTCCTTAAAGTGGAACACGATTCTGTTCTGTGCAGGAGGCAGTGAAGCGCGACACTTGCATATGAAATGCATTTGGTCATCCCCCTGGCAACAGGGAAGAAAAAAGGTGCATTGAGTGAAACGAGAGCAGATTGCTTTTATTCTTTATTTAGAGAGTTATTCTAGACACTGAGCCACAGATGCACTGCCATCATAAAAAAACCCTTCCTGCTCAATTGAGGTTGTTGGTAGAACATTTTGAAGGCTTTGGTCTCTGTGGGGAAATATGAAAAGCAATCATGGATATTTATTTGTCTCAAACATGTTTTTCACTCATAAATATGTCACAGATTTGGGCTGCTGACATTATGTTCCTCCTGAGACAGTCAGGTAGCAGTATAAAGACAAATTTGACACTATAACATAAATAGACTGTTTGAGTGTGATTTTCTTCCTTTTTCTTGAGCACAGAGCTACTAGAGGTGCGCGTGACATTTAATGCATCTGTGTTCTTGTTCACACCAATGTTTGGCCTTGGGCCTTGGCCATAAACGTAAATGTACT
Organism: Lateolabrax maculatus; assembly: GCA_031216445.1. NCBI lineage: Eukaryota > Metazoa > Chordata > Actinopteri > Acropomatiformes > Lateolabracidae > Lateolabrax > Lateolabrax maculatus. Next base: position 8,853,460 of record CM062207.1, read on the forward strand.
TGTATTAATGTGTTTCAGATGTGTGTGGGAGGTAATGTGCTCCATATTGTCAATTTCCTGCACAAACAGTGTATCCACTCCCTTTATGTTGCTTAAATTGACCTGTGTGATGTGTACTCGAAACCTGGCCCATGAATTGGCTGACATCATCGGCCAGAATCAGCTTATCACAGATATATCAGTATCTGCACATGCCTAAGATATGCTTGAGGTAATTTAGAAACAGTGTCGCCCCTGACATGTTTGTCCACCATTTTTAGCCACACTAGTGGCCCGTCCAATCAGGATAAAATGATGGTGACGCAGAAAACGCCGAAAATGTCGAACTCACGGCTTCAGAACAGCTATTCACAAACTAATGGGTGACGTCACGGAGGCTACATCCATTACTTTTATACGGTCCATGGTTAAAGCAGCCTCACAATTTAGACAATTACACCAAAAAATTCTTAGCACATGGTCTAAAAGGCTGAAAACTCCAGATTTCCAGTGAGTGGACATTGTTCCAGACATTGTTTGTCAAACTATTATTTTTAAGGTCAATAGTAACCTTCAAACTCATCTTAAAAAAACTATAATCAACATTTGGATTTCTAAACTCACATTTCAATATCTGTCTTGGCTTCAAAAGTTGAGCACTGGTAGGACTGTATTATGCACTTGTATTACTGTACAAAGTTTACCAGTAGTAGAAATGCTCTGTAAAATGCACAGCGCCAACCAGAAAGTAACCTCTCACTTTTAATAAAAATACTACACTAATTATGACCTCCAATAATAAAAAAAAATGTGCTTCTACTTTTTCTAATCTCATCGTTTTAACTATTCATCAGCTGAATCCTCACATTTCTTTACAGCTTCCTAAAGCTAAGGAACAACCTTCTCCCTGAGAATTTAAAGGCACAAATCATTTCCCCTTCTTGTCATCATCAATCATAATTATGCAACAATTTCTTCACCTTGGATCAATTTGTGCCATTGAGATCAAACAGCGGTGTTAATAGGCGCCCAGATTTCTCTTAAGGTAATCTATATCATGTGGTGCGAGCAGCAGCCTTTCAAGCCTCAAGTTAGCGCATGCTGTATATTGTTTGTCACTGAAAAAGTTTTCCCCCGGAGCTAAAATGTAAATATATTCTTGTGTCCCATTTTTTTCTAGTTGATCAACCTCTCGTCAGTGATTTAGATAATTATGGGAATTTCAAATGTGCAAATAAACCTAATATGATGGTATTATTAGTTAAACACTGCTGTATGTAAGTAAGTATTTTTTTTAAGAAATATATCATATGGGATACTATGCTTTGCATGATAGAAAGGTCTGCTTTTTTAATGTGGTCATTCTCCTAATTGCAATTGACAAGTGAGCAGGCTCTAATCATCATTGTTTCAGTCACAACACAAACTGGGTCTTCAAAGGTTTCACCCATGGTGCAATTACACCAAATTACTCTCACCATTTGGAGTCAGTCAGGGGCTCTGTTTTCACCCCACTCTGCCTGTAAACAGGATGTTTCAAAATGTCATGAATGGCTTTACATGAAACTTTGTGGAAAGGGTGGTTATGAGCAAGGAACGAAATAAGATACCAGACCTTCCAGTTCCAGTGAGTGTAGCAGTCGGCATGGCTTCACACGAAAAGACATACAATATAAATTCCGAAAAACAGATTTATGTAAAACCATTTTGTGAGCCTATCAGCAGGCGTAAGAAGATGCAAAGTCTTAATTATTGATCCAATCAAACACCAGAGATGCACTAAAGAGCTCTCTTCCAGATGTTCTTTACACTTTTCAAAAGCTCAGTACAATAATGGAAGGCTGCCTCAAAATGAGTTTTATCCATGAAAACTAAAACTATAAAGGAAAAAAATGTAGTGTTTTAAGTAGAAAAAACAAACAAATCTAAATGGGTTATTAAAATTTGTCTGGAAACAATGTCATTGTTGTTTTTGTCTTTGGTTCCTTCTTTCCAAGGGTTAAATGTGTTCTTCCTGTTCACAGCATACAACAAAAGAGAAACAATCCACTCAACCAACTTGGACGTTACCAGTGTCTGCAAAACCCCAGAAAAGATGACTGAAAACGTTTAAAGGTACCATGACAGACTTCAGAACACTTTATTGTAACATTGTATTCTCTTTCTTCCGAACTGAGCCAAATCTAAACATTGAAGTTCAACCTCGGACTTGGAAATACTTCAGGTGTACTTACTAAATTTTTCTGGAGCTTTCAACTGTACCACATGGTCTCTAAACATGGAAGAGAAGTCCTGAAAAGTTCTTTGGATGAAGTCATTACAACTACTGATCTCAGTGGTCAACAGAAACATCACCTTGACAAACTCATTATAGTGATGAAGACACTGTCATATAATTGAAAGCTCTGGAAAAAGTTAGTAAGTAGACCTTGAATTGGGATTGCTTTGTCACAGTTAAACAAACTTGTTTTTGCAATCTGCCATTTTTTTTCCGACAAATTTGAACTGAAACTGGAGTGTTCTTCAGTACAAGTTACTGTACAAGAATGTGCAGACAACACAGGATAAACAGCCAGCTTGAGTTAAACGTCGTGGTTTACTTTTCCCTGAGTTAGCATGAGACAAAACGCTGTGACAATGAGTTGAAGATCAATTGTTAAACTCTTCAGCCATTTCACATTATCCCAATTGCACGGAACCACATCATAAAATCACGGCGCTTAGAAGGCATTAGCATGTCCATACCCAGGAGATGTAACACTATAGTGTTGGGAAATACTGTAAGAAACAGACTGTGCAGATGAAAGAGCATGAGCCCATCATTGTTCCTTACATAATGTGTTTGTAGTTAGCATGAGGCGGTTGTTTCTCACCCCCATGTACTGTAGTTTAAGCACCCTGTCACTTCAAACTAGCGAGATCTGAAATTTTCTGGGTGACTGCTGAGAACGCTAATGCCTTGGAAGTTGTATCCTGTGGCTCTTTTGGCAAAAATCAAACCCAGAGAGGCACAAGGAAGAGCCAAGCAGCAGCCATGGCCACTTGAGAAAGGCTGGTAATCTAATCCTTCAACAAGTTTGTTTGGGATCAGAGTTGGGACTGACGCTCCCAAAAACGTTTTCATCACTAACAATAGTCGTGAAGGAGTCCGTATCAAAGAGATGAAGATGGTTGATGTTCGGGACTACAAACCGCAGAGTCCTAGTGGTCGATTTTGTACTTGTTTGCGTGTTGAAATAGGGTGTGTGAGAGTTAGTGAGAGAAGTAACGATAAAGTTGTGGTCGTCATTTATGCAGCGACAGTGCAAACACGATCATGTGGCATGGCTCAGTTTTCCCAGCGAGGTAGTTTAACATTATCTAACAAGCAGCAGACATAGAGGACATTTCCATTTTACCATGGTTTCTTCCTTTTTTTTAAATTCACGATCTGACAATGAAGATTTTTTATTAATTTAGCGACTGATCAAAGATTCATGAGAGGCCAAGCAAACATTTGGCCACATATTCAGTATACCACTTAAAAATATGAACAACATTAACATGACAGCATCCTCTTTTATAGCACATTGACATACACGGCAGAAAACATTATTGTTTTGTTTGCATCGGCTCCTGGCAAAAAAAAAATGTCAGAATAGCTTTCGTTTTCAGTTTAGTTTTACAGCTTAGAGGAAACACAATGAATTTTATGCACTTGATTGTCACAGTTTATCAGTATCAGATTCATTTCCAGTTTTGCTCAAACATTATGACACATGCAAGTAATGCTTGTGAATTTGCCACCAGGGAGCAATCAAGAAAGGAAGCCGTGTGTGTGTGTGTGTGTGTGTGTGTGTGTGTGTGTGTGTGTGTGTGTGTGTGTGTGTGTGTGTGTGTGTGTGTGTGTGTGTGTGTGTGTGTGTGTGTGTGTGTGTGTGTGTGTGTGTGTGTGTGTGTGTGTGTGGCTTGCAGTTGTTCAAAGCACTACACAAACACAGACTCTACTTTTTAATAATTAGTTTACACCTTTTAAAAAGTACACCTTTTTTTTACCCATTCACTGCTAATTTTGGGCAAATTTCTTGCAGAGGTTTGGTGCTCATCCACACAGCATTCTCATTAAGCAGCCCATCTCCTTGTCGCTTGAAAATAACCAGTAATAAAAGACTAAAAGAAATCTGATATCCCTATTCCCTTCCCAATGATGAATAACCGGTTTCTAATTTCCAAATGTGTGGGCGTTTAATGAGGCCTAAGATATTTTATTCTCCTGCTATAATGCTGTCCACAAAATTGTGCGCTGCTGAGTGTAATCATGCAACGCAATCTGGCACAGACACTCTCTGGCAGCAGCGAGGCACAACCTGCAGCCCAGAACTGCTCCACTTAAGGGAGGCTGATGTGAGAGGAGCAGACAGGCGAGAGTGGAAGGCCCTCCAGTCATGCAAAATGCAAAAGAAATATGACTTTATTACAGCTCCCTAATGGTGACATAACAATCTGTTCAGCCACTTCCCTCCAAATCTCCAAGCATTTTTGGAGAGTGCTTCGGTCTGCAGGATAGGATGGGCTCGAAAATCTCTGTGTGAGTGAGTTTAAACACAATTGAATCTGAAATACGGCTTTGACCAGCTCCTCTCTGACAGCTTTTATTTATTTATTTGCTTGTTTACCATGTCAGAGTGTTAAATGTCCTGAGAGAAGAAAAAACCAATAAACAACAGGATGTGAAAAACTGTTGCTTTTGATCACTGATCGGGTTCCTATAATACAACATGTGGTGTTTATTTATACTATCAACTATATAACCAAAGAAATAATTCAACATTTTGGGAAATAGACTTAAAATTTTACTTTTTTTTCCAAGAATGAGATGAGTAGATTCTCTTGTCTGTGTTAGTATGGAGCTAGAAGAGCCAGGAGGCGATTATCTAAACTTAGCATATAGACTGAAAAGAGGGGATAACTCTTGGCTCCCTCCAAAGCCAGGACTCTTTGCAATTTTTAAGTTAATGTCAACTGAAAATTATGTAGGCAGGACCAGGGACGGACTGGGAGGGCAAAGGCAATGGTCTACATTAATGGTTAGCGCTAAATCAGAACCATTCGTGCATAACGATGAATTCACCGTTTAAAAGTGCAAGTCAACCTTGTTTTAATGTCCCGCCCCATCCAGGTTGTGATTACCCGTTTCACAAAAAGTGACACCGATGAGCGCGTCGACTTTCTGAAGAGTTGAACATGTTTCAACAAAAGGCACCAGAAAAGGCTTAAACCCTGCTCATCTCATGCCTGTTGTCTTCTGTCTTACCGCCTCCGCTGCAAAACATTGCCTAACAGTTGAACTGGTGTCACTGGGCTCACTGGGCTGCTCTCTGCTGCCTTCAGGCTCACTGGGCTGAGACGATTGACTGCTAAGGTCGCCAAATGTATAATTTGTTATTATAAAACATTTGGCAGCATCAGCCTTGAGTGACCTCTAACCTCTTCTCTCCTCAGCTTTTCAGCACCGCCTTTATGTATTTTCTCTTTCTGTTTATCCATCTTGCTCCACTAAATCCACTTATCCATATATCTACTTCTCAGATTGTCTTCATACCAGAGATGGGAAAGGAGCAGGGCCCAGTTAACGTTAGAGTGGACGGATGTAATACCGAACCAACTCACCTGGGCCAGTCAGCCACACAGCGCTTAGTTATTTTTATATAATAGGGGGTTATTTAAAAAAATATGAATATTTTGCGTCACATCGGCCCCAATTGTCAAGCGGCCCACCTGGGGAAACTCCCGTTGCTCCCGGTGACCAGTCCAACTATGGGCAAGAGGTTAGGTAACTCGCTACTGAAAAATAATCCCCCTCCCAGCAAGAAATCTACTAACATGAAGACATTGTTAGGCTAAAATGAAATGGCAGTTCAGAAGTAGTTGCAGCTTGTAACTACTTGTAAAGCTGTACTTGGTTTTTACTGCTTGTGTTAGGATTAAACAAACGCCTCCTGGCCCCAGCTCTGTATGTAACGTACTGACATGAGTGGTATCAATCTGAAGAAAACAAACACAGATACTGGTCATAACCCTTTCAGGACAACAGTAGCAAAAGTTCACTATTTGATGCCTCGTCATAAATCTTTAACGAGGGAGATTTTGCAGCTATCTATTTGTGGATTTAAGAGATAAATAAAATAAACACAAACTCTTCTGTTTTCTCTGTTGTAGGGTTGTGGAATTAAAGCGGTGAATAATACATGGCTGAAAGCATCCGTCTCTCGGAGTTGCCTCTTTTGGACAGCAGGGGATCTGCAGGCAAGTAAGCGCAGATATTTATGAAGTGTTATTTGATTTCAGAACAAACCGATCCTATCAAGTGACTTTACCACTCACCTGGCTTTAAAAGCACCATGCGCTGTAGACAAAATAACCTGGGAAATCACCTTTTGAACTTTGAAGTTTCCATGTTCGACTTTTAGTGACCCACTGATGTTATAGTAGAGAGAATGTAGAGAAAGTTACTATACATGTGAAAGGGAACAGCCTTAGAGCAAAACTTTGATAGACTTTAGTAGAAGTACTGTAACACTGAATTATTAACAGTATGGATAAAATCACACTGAATCGCCATCTTGTTTTTTTTTTTTAACCAGAAGTGACGTTATTTGGACGTTATTTTTCTAGCATGTTTCATCACTATATTTAGTACATTATCAAACTGCCAGACTACAAATTATGTAGCATCGCTCTCATACACTGACTATGCCTTTAGGCCTGGAGACACCTTTTTAAAAGAATTCCTGCATAACAAATTGGACGTGTTGAGTTTGAAAATGCTATGGGGTTGCAATATGGGAAATGTAGGATTCAGTGTTATTGGAGTTTAACCCACAGACTAAAGGCAGTATATCCCCGCCTCTACTGCTTCATCAAGTCCCCTCACTTTGACATCAAGCAGATGATGAAGTGTAATACTAACTCACTCGAGTGCCTCTTTTAACATGACGTCAAGCATCAAAATCTCAGGTCAGAGTGGATGTTTATCTGTGTTGCTTTGACTCATCTCTGTTTACACAACATGGTACTGAACTAAGTAGTTATTGATGTTAACTAAACTAAACTAAACCTTTAGCCACAATACCTTTTATTTTTTTTAATCAACACACTGTTATCAGTTCTTGTTGTACAGTGTGTTGATAGTGAAGACAGACATGTTTTGTTCGTTTATCTGAGAGCCATTTTCAGCGCAATATTCAAATGATTCTGACTTTGAAAGGGTAAATCTATTATTAACACATACGTGTTTGTAATCTCGGGATGTTTTAAAGAGTGTACGTGGAATTCTGACAGCAGCTGAATTGATTTAGACATTTGTTGGCAGTCTGAAGTGGCTGTGAATTGTGACCTTTTTGCTGCACATCATTCATCTCAGCTGATGAGTCATGTCGACAGCCGTGTCAATAGCGGCTTGGATAGCAGATGACAGGTTGTATGAGTCTTTTGAGCGTCAGATCGTGATGCTGATGAACGATTCAACCTCAGGCTGCTGATCCAATTGTCGACTGAAATGTACTGAGGAGAGAATCTTCAAGTCTTCGTCGGCAGATATAGAGGTTCTTTTAGGATTTTGTGCTTTAAAACATCAGCTGGCATTCTGACTTTTTGTAGATGGTTGGCGTTTTTTGCTCAAGGCATGGTAGCGGAGTGTCCATCATGCAGTAATTAACAAAACCGTTAGCTGTGCTGCTCTGCATATCACTCAGAGCAACTGGATTTGTTTCAGATGAGTGGTTTAAACAGAAATAGCTGGGCTGTCACAAATTGTGTTTCACTTGGGATTCCAGCGAGGGCCAAAGAGCTGGTGAGTGGGGTCGGGGCTCTGGCACCAAGGCAGCATCACGTTTTAGCTTTAATGTGACCAGCGCTGCCGTCAGGGACCCGTTGAACTGTTGATTAATTCTTCCCTCTGAAAACAATCACATTGTAGCGTCATATCGCAGTTATTGTCACACAGTACGACACATGTTTGATTGAGGTACTCAGCTGATGCTGATCAACACAGTAAAAAGAAGTCAACATTTACACTGACTACATTTAATGTCCTTTTTTAAAATATCAAAACTGAAGTAATAAGCAGTAAATATCAAAACCACCTTTATTAAAGACTTACATGTGCACTTACACAGCTAGTGTGTTTTTCAGATGCATGAAAGAAAGATGTCTATGAAGGGGTGCTGTAATTCAATAAAGTATGGGCTCTGCTGTACAAGCGTGTGTTGCACCAGTTAAATAATATGGTAGGAAGGATGACTGGCGGGGATTGGGACTTTGTGTGTATAGACTGATTCATACATAGAGCGTTACAGGTATCAAACCAGTCTTCTAACGTGGGAATTTGTTGCAATTGGAACATGTTTCCTGGATAGCTGAGGCCATTTGTTTGTTGAATTCTGTCCTGCCACTGACTCATACACTTAGCACTTCTGTAACTACACACTTTACACTATTATACTTTTTAATATTATCTGTTGTATAATTGTGTTTTTTTTGTGTTTTTGATGAGACGTGTATGTGTATGTTCTGAGGTCTATACTAAGTAATTTCCCCATTGATGACAAAGAAAGTAAGACTCCTACATTAAGGCTGTGTGTTTTGAAGGTGAGGTTCTCTCACACACAGTTGTGGTGTTTTTTGGCTCCAGTATTTGTCAAAGATGGCAGCGACTGGTGAATCCAAACCGTGCAGCTGAAATCTGTGTAAAATCAAAGAAGCTTCGTCCAAGTGTTTCTACAGTTTGAGTTTAAAACCTACAGGTTTGTCTCTGTGGCTACAGAGTCATAGGTATGAAACTGCTGCTTCTACAATACACAATTCGTCTATATGGAACACTGTAGGAAAAGATTAAGTTGTTAGTTCATGCAGGCTGCTTTTGTGTGTGAAGGTTGTTTCTCAGCAGATGTGAGTTGATGGTACCTCTGGTAGTCTGAAGCCATATGTAATGGTTTAACTGTGGTGATGACCCAGCCTGTTTAAGAGCCGCAGGTGCATCTACCTGGCAGGCTGCCACTCAGGCTATTAGCCCACAATCCAATGATCCCTATTAGGGGAGTAGTTGTCCTTTTCACTGCATCAACCACAGCTCGACTTGTATTCCACTCAGCTGCTGATTGCTCAGTGATATGTGTGTTTACAGATGATAAATTCCCATGACTGGGCTGTTGCACTTGTGATTTGGAGCTGTCACACTGGATGAGCTGAACGATGCCCAGCTGCTCAGCCCTCAGGGAGAGCCGAGCTGGCAGCACATGCCGCCAACTCAGAAGGAAGCAAAATGGTTACAGCGCAGATTATTACATTTTTGTGGTGAAGCTGTGGGTCAGGTTACCGTCCTGTCGCCAATTGCCTGGAAGAGGAGGGTAAATCAGCAGGAAATACACCAGCTTTCAATTAACTGTCACTTTCACACTACAATCTCATAGTCAGCATTTTGTATACATACACATTACAGGACCTAAAAAGTTAAGTTGATAGGTCAGAAAATATGAAAAAACAGATTTGTTTTCCTTTTTCAACTTTTTCTTTTAACCCTTTCTGAATAAAATGGAACAGTCAAAAGGGGAAGATCACTCTTGATGGTGTTTTTGCTCACAACTCCAAAAATGAACCTTCAAGCTCAAAATTAGTTTTGATCATTTTGATATTTGACTGGTAATGCACTTTTTGAACTCAAATTTTTGGTGAATAAAGCCTCTTCTCTTAAAAAAGAGAAAAGTAGTTCAATATGTTCTCAGAATTAAGCTCCCTCTCTGTTTGCAGCTCCATTGTGACATTAACTGTTCTGGGGCCTGCGGATCATACTGAGAAACCTTAAACAGCATTAAACCAAAACACCAGCAGCATTTTAAAATGATGTAATATTGGAGCACAAATAAAGCCAGACTGTCGTTTTCATATTTCAACATGTACACCATCTTCAGCAGAAAAAGGTATTATTGAGTGACTAACAACTTGCTATTGATCAGAGTGAGAATCCCTCAGGGCTGCTAAGAAACTGATATGCCTGCATTCACACACGTAAAAGGTGCACATGTACAAGCGCCCATACAGACACATTTATCCCAGTGCAGGCATACGCAGACTCTGTGCCTCCCAGTTACATCTTAGTCTCAGTAGCTTCTTCCCAATTCAGTCGATAGGTTTTCCATTAAGAGGGTCTAGGCTGTCAAAGCAACCTGTGACCTCCTCTCGCCCCCTTGGAGCCCACTGGCCTGTGATGTCCGTATCAATATGAATTTCAGCCCTTTGCGCCCATCAGCCACAATTCCCAGTGTCCATTAGTCTCAAGTATCTGTTTCCTCCAACTTGTACTATTGATTTCGGTGTCTTTCGTAACAGAGCATGTACACTGATCTTAAAGACAGGGACAGCTTTATAGGCCGGGTAGATTCTGTCATCTGGGGCATCGAAGTTCCCCCATGTTCTACTCATTAAATTATTTTCATAACTTCTGTCACTCTGAGTGGCACTGCCAGTCGTATCCCTGCTCATAATTGCCGTACAGTTGTGTAGTTGTGTGAAGCAGCTGATCTTGGATCCGATGACATGTAGTTTAAAGTTGGCTAGACCGGTGCCCTCGAAGGTCAGGGCTTTTCATCTCAGGGGCCACAATAAAATGACCTGTTGTTTCCATACACAGAAGGATACCACAGCAAACAGAGGGGGCAATATGTTCTTAAATCCCTGGAGATGTCAGACACTCGCCTACATCTGTTACTGAAAAGTGTCATGCTGGTCTGATTAGTTATATCAGACTAAACCTTCCTTCACAGGAAAGACTGAGGTGACGAGTCCTACATGAGACAAGATGAAGATGTGATAAGATAAGATTGTAAAAATTCCCAGAAGGGAAATTAATATGATACAAGAAACAGTCTTAGATTAGAAGAAAGAACAATCTGAAATGAAGAAAATTAATGAGTGAATGAATAAATAAAACAAAACAATAAGTGAAGTTTAATTTAAATGCTATTTACAGAATAGTATCTTAAATCATACATGATTTGTATGTATGCAAAGAAAACAGGCCTCATAGAAGAAAGTGTGAATAATGATACACTGTTAATTTTATTAGATGAATCAAATACGACATTTGTGACCATTTTCTTTCAGCCACAGCCATCTTAACTATAGAATGGGACATACAAACGTTTTATGTATTTTTTTTTTATATAGGTTTACTCAAGTTTAGAGCTTTCGAACATGTCTCACGGTCTTCATTCAGCGAATAGAGACGTCTCAGTTTGTTGAGATTTTATTATTTTGTTATAAAAGAAAGCTGCGATTAGAAATCCGGTTTGACCTTGGAAACAGCAGTTGACAAAATGATCTCACCACAGTGTACATTTTGTAGCGTTTGATTCTATCACACAGTCTCCTGCAGCTCATGGAGTTTGTGGTGAAATTGTCATTTCCAAGGTCAAGAATGAACTTTCAATCTTCATTTTAAACCAACATGGATGAGAAGCCCTTAAAATGCTCATGTGAACACATCATGTGAACAGCTCCTAAATTGCCTTTTTTATGAGATCATTTTCTTTCAAAATAATTTTCCACCAAAACTAAAACCTTAACATAGGAAGAAGTTGCAAAAACCTCTGACATGACCATTTGTAACTTCAGCTCTATTATATTTATTGGGTTCAATCAGTATTAACCCTAAAACATGTTTGCAAACATTAACACTAAATGGGTCAAGAAATTAAAAAACAAATGCAAAAATGGTATCCCATAGGAGCCGTGGTCCTCCCAATGCTTCCTCCCCACTGCCCACCATTTCCAAAGTGTGAAGAGCATATGCTGACATTTGACGTCTCTTCACTGCTGTGGCGTATTTGCCGCTAGGGGGCCTTCGGGGACGAGATGAGAAACCTCTTGACACAGTAGACCGGTTCCTGAAAGAGGAAGATGGATGACCTTTGGCTTTATTTATGTCGTCGCCACTCATGCAGGACCTTTTCATCAGATACGGTCATTGTAATCCCTCAGCCCCCATTCAATTTACAGAGGCACTCTGTCACTGCAGACCACTAAAGTCGACGAAATTAATGGATCAATAACCCCTCTGAAAGCCTGGCGGGATGGTCCAGATCCCCCTGGTCGCTATCAAGTTACGAGTCATAATGAATGGGGTGTTGTTTATGTTGTAAAGTGCAGCGTCACTGAGTCCTTTGAACAAACCACCCTCTTAGACAGGGCTTTGTACACTACTGGAGAGAGTTTTCAGGGATGGGATAGGGAAACAAATTGTACCACTTTTTAATAATGCACTCATTATAAAGGGTTTATAACTGTCCGACTGAATTGTCTCCCTGTTTAAATTATGTCAACATGAACCTCTATTGACCAGTAAAAATAAGAATAAGTTTGTGAAGTCAAATGAGCTTATTTTCACATTGTGCCAGCAGTACAACAAAACCCTCTGGATGTTTTCTTATGTGTCATGTTTTCCATCTTTACAAATTAATTCACTTTCTGTTGAATTTTGTATTAGTGGGAAAGCTTTTGGTTTGGGGCAAGTCGTTCTTTGCTCTGCCTTTTCTAATCATTGTCTGTTACCAGCAGAGTGGTTCTGAGGCAAAAATGTATTTTAATTTATAATTTAATTTAATTTTCACTGCAGGATCATGTCACAACAATGGAACATTTTGAATTTGTGTGAGGAGCAAATTAAGAAAGAAATCAGGCTTTTTCAGTATTTCCTGGTGGATCAGTGGGTCAAGTGAAACCATCGAAACATCACAATGGGTTTGATGACAGTTCATGTGCATGTTTATTCTGCATTATCATACAAGTTGTCATGGGCCAGTGGTAGTCCAGAGGTTAGAGACAAGATTTTGTTTGGCCATGTAAAGCATTTGTTCTTTAATGTGATTTTAGTTTTTTTTTCCTGGATTCTTTCATTAACCTTGAAATAGTTCAATAATGACAGTAAGTGTGTGACACACCTGATGTGATGATACTGAAGGACACAATCTTTTTGGCAGTTATCAGTTATCTGGTCCATAAAAGCAACAGGAAGGGAACTGGGGCTAGAATACAGGTGGAAGTTAGGAATTGCTTTGCTGACTAAATAAAGAATTTGTTCAGTTAGTAAAAGTAAACGTCTATTCCACAGGTGACACAAACAGGACTCCAAATGAATGTTGATGTTGAATTGTGTAAAAAAGCATGTTCACCATGACAAATTTACAGTTACACACACAAATTTTGTATTTCTGTTGTCCCCAAGTGGCCAAAAAAAAAGCGTAGCCCTACTGGTTATTGCAGCTGAAGTGACAATGGTGCTTTCAGTCACCAGCGAGGGGAGCTGCCATACCCAAAGTTACTGACAGGGAGGATTCAGTACACTCAGTTTGAGGATTCGGTGCCAAAGATTTATTCACGGATACACCTCTATAACGGGGTTCGTACATTGATTGTCATGTGAGCTATGACCACGCTTAGTAGCTAAACATCTGGCTATTGACAGTCACAAGTAGGGAAGTGCTTTATTGAAAATATGTCTCAACCCTCAAACGTAAAATTGACAATGAAAACCATAAGTTTAACCCTGCCTCGCCTCGCAAGTACTTAATTTTACCGCCATCTCCAACTGTCAAACCAATGTGCAATGAATGCGTTGTTAGTTTAAAAATATAATGTTTGGAGGCACCACATTAAGAAACAAAAACCAAACTTTCTGGATGAACCTTGCAGAGGAGAAGGAAGCTAAAGTGCAGAATTTTTGTATGAGCTTGGAGCTGTATTACCCAGGTGCGGTCATTATTCTGTTTCTGCACTTTGCAATGTGCTTTGGTCAGATATGTGACCAAATTTATTTATTTATTTTCAAAAGTCAATTAATAAACATTGCTATTTTTTTACTACATTCATTCACATTTGTTTAAAACCTTGTCATTACCAAAAGATCAAAAAAAAAAAAGGCTGATGAAAATCTCTTGCCCATCTACATTTCCTGGTTTTAAAACCTGCCTCAATTGAAGTTGTAATTGAATAGCCCTGGTGTAGAGGCTGTATCACTCTTCATTTTAAAATGACATTGACAAAATCATATTGGTGTCATCTACTGTGTATCTGGCAGCTTTTAAAATACTGATTCACTATTTCACATTTCTTGCCAACTCTCAACTGTTTACAGTCTCTGCCAAAATAGCCTTAAAAAAAACTGCTGTAGTATTTTACAGCAGTTGCAGCTCAGTTCTGACGCATCATGTTTAGAAAATTAAGCTCAGTCTTCAGTTAATGGCTGCTCCAGACCCAGCCTACCTCGGGGGAGCTCCAACAGTAATTGGTAGTAATTATAAATCCCATCTGAGAATGCACAAAGAAAGCTCACGGCGAAACAGGCCTGTTGCGGTGCCTCGGTCCAGAGCGCCAAGTAGTGTGAACATCCATTAATGGCTGCTTATCAGGGTTATTAAACAACTATTCAGACGTTCGGGTCTAGTTACGAACAAGGCCAGAGTTGAATGATTGATATGGAAATCTCAATCAAAGTTGTCAGTCAGTGTTAAGGAGACAAAATGAGATATGACACCATGTCAACCTCTTTGAGACGAAGACAGGATGAAGATCCTTTAGCAAACACACACATGCAGAAGTGTAGTGCAGATAAAGCAAAGTAGTACTAATAGGATTGAAAACATTGGTCTTCGTTTTATTCTGGCAGTATTTTGGATGTGATTTAAAATGACTTTGCAGGGACCTTTTAAACACAGTAGTGGTGGTAAAACGGAGCCATAGCAGTCGGGTCACGTCTCCATATTTGCATGGTAATGGCATCAGAGAAACTCCCACCACAATCATTCAGAGTACCCACATTATCACTTGCAATTCGGGGATCAATCATTTCAAACAATAGCCCGCAGCATTCATGCAGTTAACCCAAAATCGAAACCATGTGCTGTGTGGGTTACTGATGGTCAAACTGGAGAAACGTACTGACAGCTCTGGATGGCCTTGAGGTGCACATCAGCCCGGAATAACTCACAGCTCTATTTCGTTATAGAAAAATAGTCTTTGTTGCCACTGTTGGCAGTAAGTCAATCGCATGTATTAAACTACCCCACAATGCTCGCCAGTCATCGATAGCCCTAAATGAGTGCATATGGTGTCTTGGCTTTGGGCGTCTTTTTGATCAGGTTGAGATTTTAATGGATTTTTCTTCGCCTCTGACAGACGAGGCTGTAGCGGGGGTGTGGGGTGTGGGTGGGGGGGGCGATGGGTTGCCAGACTGTAGGCAGCCGGTGGGGTCACTTGAACCTTGTGGTTGCAGAGCAGAGTGCTGAGACACAAAGAGCCAACGCTGCGCTCACAAGTGTCCGACAGCGAGAGAGTCAGGAAGTCTGGCGACTGTAAACCCCACCCAACCAGACTCCCCCTCCCCCCCCCCATCTCAGACACACTCCAAGACACGCCAAGCGGGCACTTCTGCGCACAAACCTGTACTGCTACACTTGTGAGGACATTTGTATTGACTTAAATTCATTCTTTGCAAACTTCTGCTTATTTAAACCACCACTGCCCAATTCCAACCTTGAACCCAACCTTAATCTACAGTAGCCATAATTATTACCTTAAAAGAACAATCTGTGATCCAAATGTAAACAGACTACCACCACCAAGAAAACATGTAATTAACACAAGAAAATGTATCTTAATGATAAATTGTTAGGTTAGAGTGGGCCTGTAACCCTAAAATCAGATGTTAACACTAAAATTATGGACAAGTATATCGTTTTTTGTGACGTGTTTGAAAAAAGAGTTTTGAAAGTTGGTACATTTTAAGTCTCTCTCTTTCTAACACACACGCGCACGCGCACGCACACACACACACACACACACACACACACACACACACACACACACACACACACACACAAACTGAGAGCTTTGTGCTAGCAGGCTTTATATTTGAAGATTGTTCACTAAGTTCCAGTTTACAGGCAGGAAACGTAATCTTTAGACAAACTTTCAAAATTTAGTTTACAGGCAGAAACTTTCAGAAACGTAAATGTTCATACTTTTTAAAGTTGGAACATTTCAGTTTTTGCATGTAAAACATTTTGTAAGATTGTGCACACATACAAATTTACATACAAAAACCTAAATATTTAAACTTAATAAATTAAGCCTGCAACACAGAGTTTACTGGTACAAACAGTACCAGCTTAAACAGTTTAAGCTCACACAAATAAGACTACAGGTACAAAACTATTTTAGTAAAATGTTAAATTTGTCATACACATGTGCTTGAAAATAAACCAGTAACCTTGACTGAATTTTTGTATATATTCACAAAACTTGCACTTTCTATGAGGTTTCAGTGCATTATGAAAAATCGTTTTTGCCAAGACATATATTGCATTATATTGTCATTATTGAAGTCAACAATAATTAGCATGGTTCTAAATACATCTCACAGTTTACACTGATATAAACTAAATCTTTAAATGCACTGTAATGGAAGTTTGCCTATACTTATTAGAATCCATTTCCTCAATTATTCATTGTAATTGATACTCTAAATCTAAATGGGATTAATGTGAACGGTGGTAAAGCAGGGCGGTAATACAGTCATTGTCCGCGTTGGATTATTGACATTTTCCATGGGCTCCTGCCAGTCTGTTGGACAAAAAGACGCTAAAATCCAATTCAACTGTGTAGCATTAAAGGCTTAAAAGATCTGCAGTAGTTTCCTGCAGCATGATACAAAATATGTTAAAAATTAGAATGGAGCTGTTATTTATTATACGGATAATTCTATTTTAGCCCTGCAATTACAAGGTTGCTCTCAGTTCAGTTTGTACTTTGATTTGTTGAAATACACAAGTGCAAAAAAACTACATTAAAAGGAGAATAATTGCCTGTTAAGTATATGTTTATCCTTTTTTACTAGTTAATATGTTTTGAAAGATTGACCACTAATTTTCCTTTCTTTTAATTAATTCCGAATTGTAGACAGGCAAAATCTATAGCATATCAATATGCAGATTTTGTCTTTCAATATCCATTTTTGCATTTTTCAACTTTTTCTTTGACATCAGAGCATTAACAGCTCATTTCCTTTATCACCTTCCTTTTTGTGAGGAATAATGAGATACAGTACAACTCAACATGCACAGCAAAGGTAGACAGGAATTTAGTAGAGAAAACAACAGATTTGCAGGCAGACTAAGTGGTTGAGTGAACAGGTTAACAGTGACGGGGCCTTGAATGGCTGTGACAGGGAGAAAGCAGCGAGAGGCTCCAGCACTGAAGGGGGAAGTGACCCGGAAACGGTGTGTAAGTGCAGCTTGCTGGGCCCTTTAGGAAAAATTTCTCCAGAAGCACTGATGCAAATCCACCTAAATACACATTTCTCTTATTTATCTCACTCTTTCTGCAGAGATGCATTACTCAGCGACACTCTCGCACACTCATGTACTGTAGTAACGGCAAAGAACAAACCTTCGACTGTGTTCATCACCTACAAACCTGGAACAAAAACTAATAGTGATTCTCTGATTCGAGCTGATTTTCAGTTCTTGTGTGAGAGGGACTGTTTTTCTTTAAGAATCAGAACATAAGAGCTACTTAACGGTCAAACTAAAGTTGTCGGTCTGAATAGTATGGATGCAAATACCTATGACGTTGTGACTCCATGGTACATGTGTCACTAGGACACGACTTTTACTCTTCGTCTCCACGAGGGTGCTTTTCACAAACAGTCTCGGCACAGATTTGCTTGTAACATACATTGTTACTGACATGTCACTGACATGTGGGCCGTCAGTGATTTGAAGAAGCATTTTCTTACCTAACTTGTCACTTTTTTGTTTTAAATCAGGATTCAACTGACTAAACAAACTTTTTTTTGTAGGTTCCCACAATATAAAAGACTCACAAAGACTCATTTTTTTAATTCTGATATACTTTTTGTCAACCTCGTGTTAAATGTAATATTACAAACTTTGTCCCAAGCAGTCTGAGCTTTCCGACAATTAAAGAACATGTATATTTGTAGGAATTCCTTTAGCATGTATCTTTTATATAATGATACGTTGTTATTACTTTTTCAGTATGAGGCGGTAAAATTAAAGTGATAAACTCGTAGTGTTGTATCAGTTTGTCATGCCTCTGTTTCAATACACCCTTAAAGTAGAGTAACTCAGGAAATTTTAGTTCCACACATAAATGTAGATTTTATGCAAAGCTTCTTTCTCGTTCAGTGTTTCCTTTTAAGCACAAAAAAAACTATATTAGTTGGTTTATAATCTTAGTAAAACCAAACCTTAATACATATATATTAAGTGTTACATTAGTGTAGATGAGTAGATGTTCTTAAAGGATATGTAATGTTCTTTACTGGTTGAATGAAAAACATTACATTAGTTAATTAACATAGTCATGAACGAAAAGTTCTGAAACATTGTTTCACTTTTCTTCTTTTCACCACCTCTGCTGTCTTTATAAATGTTTATTTCAAATTAGACTATTTGTAGCAAAGTTTTTTTTTTTTAGCAGAAATCTTACCAGTTGTAAACATCATAGTACATATGGATATGCACAATTTTTGTATAAAGTGGTACCACAGGATTTTTCACCTCACACTGGCTGCTGTCACTCTTCTAACAATCAAACTGTATTTACTGGTTTTGATTGTGTATATATTTAAGAATTATATTTTAAAGTTTTATTTTGGGTTAAGGACAAGTTTTACTCTATTTTTTTATATTTTGATTAATGTTAACAGCCGTATTTTGGTGCGTTTTAAAATTTATAATTAGTAATCCTAATGAAATCAATTTCAGAATAGAAAATACTTTCCTCAACCCATAAATCTGTGTAAACAAAGTGAGTTATGAAGCCAAATGGTGTTAAGATTAGGTATTAGATTTAAATTCAGAGAGACAAATAATCCATAAACCCTTTAGTTTGTAGTATTTGATGTTTAAAAACTCTTTAAAACACAGTTTAGGGTCTTTAGTGCAAACTAAGAGTAAAGACTCAGGCAAAAAGGAACTAACTGTTAATGTTCTGCACAACTTGTAGAAAAAGAGGAAATTTAACACTTTGAGAAATCCACTGCATGTAGAAAGGCTTTAAACATAATAAATGAAGGATATAAATAATACCAGGGGAAGTGAACTATAGCTGTAAATGATTTTCTGTGTGTAATAAGATAATAATGTAATAATGCTTGTGGATTGTTTCACAGCACAGATTGTGTTCCTTGCCTATAAATAAAGTGCCCTGGGGCCAATTTTCAGCCATTTTTGGCCCCATCTCTGTCCAATTTACTGTATGTACAGTTACTGTATTACTGTATATAGCCTACAGTAAATTGTTGAAAGAAACCAATCATTACCTCCGACTTCAGCACTGCAGAGGACAAAGTTAAACTTTAAGTTTGTTTTTGCCTAAAGATGACATGACTTTTTTTTATACTTTCTGAAATAACACAAACTTTCTGTGATGTATTGCGCGGGACTGAATGCACAGTAATAAGGAAAAAAATACAATGAAAGACAAAAAGTAATAAAATGTGGAAGTTGGTTTGTTTCGAACGTCTTTTGTCCGAATATAATTCAGTTTGAGTCAAAACACTCCGGTAAAATTGCAAATATTACACTTTTTATTGCAAAATTCGTCATTGCCATAATATACGGACTGCATTCAGAGTTTAACAGTCTGTCATATGAAAGGTCGAGTGGATGAAAATATGTTTATTAATAATAATAATAATAATAATAATAATAATAATAATAATAATAAGGCCATATAAATGAAGTGTTGCTTCACAGAAACTAATTCAAAAGAATTGTGGGGGGGGCTATTATTTCGGTGTTAAGACATTAACGTACATTCATTCAGATGACATTACTCCCAGAAATAAAACTGCTCAGGAACTTTTAATGCATGCACATTTTTCTGACTATAAACTTGTATTCAAAATGTTCCTAGGCATTGGATGATGATGATGATGATGATGACGATTAATAGATTAATAGTAGTAGTAATAATAATAATAATAATAATAATAATAATAATAATAATAATAATAATAATAATCGTAGTAAACAGTGCTATTATAATAATAATAATATAATAAAGCAATCTGGAGAAGGACAAAGTGGCACATGCATGTCTTAGATTAGTTGATATGTTGACATCAAAGTTGGTAGAATTTTTATGAAGTAAAAAAAAAAAAAACAAACCCCCCCAAAAAAAACAAAAAAGTGACATCTCTAAACCCAAAACAGAGCTGGCTGTCTGTCCGACTGTCCACACGTCGTCATCCCAAACAGCAGGAAAACTCATCAGTCCGCATCGAACAGGCCAAAATATTTGCCAGTGTTGGAGAAGTAGATGTAAGGCGCCGCGTTAGCCGCCGGGTACACGACAGGGAACGGCATGGGTAGCAAACACCCGCCCAGCAGGCCGCTGTCTTTGTAAAAAGTCGGTAATTGCACATTTTTCCCCGCGTCCGAGAGGTGCTCGGTGGCCAGCGGGCCCTCCGTGTCCGCGGACAGCTGCCTCTTCAGCTTGTTGCGGCGGTTCTGGAACCAGATCTTGACCTGCGTCTCGGTGAGCTGCAGGGAGCCGGCGAGACACGCTCTCTCCGAGCTGCTCAGGTACCGCTTCATGTCGAAGGTGGCCTCCAGCTGGAAGATCTGTCTCTTGGAGAAGATGGTGCGCGTTTTCTTCTTCACCGCGGCCTTGGAGTCCGCGGTGGCCTCCCTCTCCTCCTCCTCCTCTTCCTCCTGCTGCTGCTGCTGCTGCTGCTGCTGGCCGGACGCGTCCCCGGCTCTGTGCGCGCTCTGCGCCCCGGGACAGGAGCCGGCGGCCGGCGGCGCTGCGCTCTCCCCGCGGTGGCTTCTGGGCTTCGTTTCCGCTGTTGAATTAAGCGACAAAACGTGCTTTGATGCGGCGGTAAAGGCACAGTTACACACTTGCTGCTTTTTTTGTTTGTTTTTTTGTTTTTTCTGCGTGCAAACAGCCTGAAACAGCGACCGATCGCCACCCTTTACATTTTTCACATAAACATCACCAGCCTGTTGTTGGATCCATCTTTACGCACCGCTCTGCTTCTAAACCATCCCATCAAGTGCGTCTATTCCTTTTTATAAAATATATTAACCATTGTAATTAGAGTGCTTGGAGAGACACTTTTATGAAATCAGCAGTTACCAGTCTCCTCTGATCCGCTGTCCCGCTTCCTCCGGACGTCCCACGCCTCGCCGCACCGCGCGTGGAAATCCCTCTTACATCCACCGTCGCGGTCCCCGCCGTCGCGCTGCCTCAGGTTGAGGATGCTGTCGATGGTGAAGGTCAGGGACGCGCTCCGGGCCGGGGGCTCCTCCGTGCTCATGTTCCCCGGCGTGTCGTCCGCTCCGCAGAGGCTCCCGAAACACCGACGCCTCCGGACGCTCCGAGCACCATCGCTGCCCGGCTGCGACTGGCGCGCCGAGGAGCGCGGCGCGACGCTCTTCAGCGACCCGGAAGACCGCGGCGTTAGCAGCTTTTGATTGGCGAGGTCGCGGGGCAGATGAGGGCGGGATGCAGATTAACGTCTGGCTGCCATATTGTGGCTTTAAAACACACTTTTTTTTTTTTTTTTTCTTTTTTCTTTTTTCTGTCATCGAAATCCCATCTCTGCGCGCGTTCCAGCCCGCCACACTGAGCAGATCCAAGACATTTGCAGAGTTCCTTTGAACCCCCCCCTCCCTTGGACTCACGAGTTTGTAAACTTGGAGTCAACACCCCCGTGGGGGTGCTTGATTTCCAAACTGGGTCATGAGACGTCAAAGACTGATATAGTGTTTATTTGCCACATTCACATGACAGTTTGACAGCACTAACTACTGGGTCATGAGAGTTATGGGGACCTAGAAATGGGTTCAGGGGCCACATAAGCTTAAAAACCATTATTTCACCTATTCCACAGCAAAAGTCTTTAACTTCTTCGGTGCTTTTGTATTTATTGTGACTTTTCTACCATGAGTGTCCTGTAAATGGTAATGTTTCCTTAATCCAACATCCGATTTGTCCATGACTCTTATCTTCATTCACATCATCTAACCCATTAACATGCATATGCAAGGTGAATTTCTTTGCGAATTCTTAATGAATGCAGCAAACACTGCGTACAAGCCAAAAGGAAACCACGACAAAATGTGTGCATACATTTTATTCACACGTGAACATATCGGTGTACAAAAGTCTGTATTAAAATCCTCTTAAATATGTGTCAAAGAATATTGCTAATAACATACCCATGCTCACAGCTATCAAAAGATCAAAAGTCACAAACACCAAATGCCTCAAGTTCTTACATTTTGTAGAACAGTCCAGGGGTACAGTGCATAATATTCCCAAGTTATGTGTATGGGCACCAATAAAGGTCAAACAGAATCAGATCTTGTGAAATTTGGAGAAAAATAAAGTTTGTGGGTGTAGGAAAGAGTTGTAGTTGTGTTGTACAGTGAGGTTACTACTAAAAGAATGTATTTCACCGTTTTCTGCTTTGAATCTTGAATTTCTCACAAGCTCAAAATCTCATTGACCCTTATTTGATCCCATATGTGTGGATCATTCATACAACTTCTGCGAAAAATCATCACAAAATAGAACTATGCTTGAAACCTGTGTGACCTGAGGACAGGATTGTGGGCATCTTGAATAGCCAAAACTCTCAAAATGACTTAAGATTAAAATAAATGGGAAAGAATGGGGGGAAATGGTCTTGTTTAAAGGATTTTAAAGTAGCCACTCAAGGATTATGATGGCCTACTAGATGAGTGATCCCCTTAAACACAGGATGAACTGACATTATTGTCATCGGACTTTACCGGATCCGAAGCTGAACTAAAATGAATGTTGTTTTTGCAGCATCTTTTATTTTATTGATTTGGTGTCCAAAGAGTCACAAGTACGCCCGGTCTCTCCAACGTCACTCTCCACCTTTTTTTTAAAGTCACACCAGTCCCGTCATCTGTGGGGCCACGAACGACACCGGGTGGGTGAAGTGGGAAGCCAGCGGATAGTTGACGGAAGCAGGGAAGCCGACGTGAGGCAGGCCGGCCAGCGTCACCGGCGCGGTGACGCTCTCCTGGTACAGCACGGGAACCCTGAAGACCCTCTGGGCGGCGTAGCTGACGGCGGCGCTGCTGGCCTCCATGTCCGCAGCGATCTGCCTCTTCCACTTGTTCCTGCGGTTCTGAAACCAGATCTTCACCTGGGTCTCGGTGAGCTGCAGCGAGGCGGCCAGCCCGGCTCGCTCCGAGCTGCTCAGGTAGCGCTTCAGGTCGAAGGTGGACTCGAGCTGGAACACCTGGCTCCGGCTGAACACCGTCCGGGTCTTCTTCTTTCGCGACGCCTTCGCGTCACCTGGGAGGAGGAAGTGGGAGAGATTTTTAGTCAATGCAACTGCATACAACTCTTCTAACAGTGCAGCTTTAATGGGGGCTGGATGATATGGATACAGTCGTGGTTTGTGATATTTTGCGATATCAGTATATATTGTGATAACGATTCTGGAAAGCCAGTCAAGAAATAGTTTATTGATAAAATAACCAGATGGGAAATCTGTTTTTGGCCAATCAGGGATGAAATACCTGGTAAATCAAGGTGCTTACTGATCAGTATTACCCACAATGACTCAATACTTAACACCAGAACTATTACAGGGTTAAGTGGTGCCTTTTTTTTTGTTTGTTTTGTTTTGTAATACCAGCCAATACACTATTGTCCCTATACGTTCTGCTATTCAGAGGTGCATGTACACAGCTCAGTCTAGGTTTACCCTTTTTTGTTTTCAAGTTTAAACACAAAAAGGTGTTAAAAGTTAAATAACTTTGTGTCACTTAACTGTAGATATTAAATGAAAATAATATAAGCCAGTACTTCCATGGCTGATGGGGAAAAATAACATTAGAAGAGTTTAAAAAGGACTCGTAGCTGCACCCCTGGAACTTAATATAAAACTGTGTTGGACTTCTGTTGCTGATGCTTTCTGTCAAGGAAGACCTCAAACTACACCAAACCTAAAAGTTGTAAATAAGCGCCTAGATTTGACGCTTTCCATGGGAGGAAGGACTACAAGGACCGAGGGAGCCTTTCAGGTGGAGATGCGCATGCGTTGTGACCCCCACCCCCCCAGTACAGGCCAGGGGGAGGTCGGGACGGAGCGTGCGCACCTGGCTGGGCCTCACCTGTCTCACAGCTGTCCTCCCGAGACAAGCAGCAGCAGGAGGAGGAGCGCGTGTCCTCCTCCTCCTCCTCCTCCTCCTCCTCCCGGTCCTCCGTCAGACCGTCGCCCCCCCGGTCCCCGGCCGGCACCGGCTCCGTGCCTTCACCCCCGAGCTGCGGACCTGCGAGGAGCGAGGGGGAAATAAATAAATAAATAAATAAATAAATAGACCATGCTCCCTGTCCTTCTCCAAGATTATACACGAGCTCCGTCTCGCCTCCGCGGGTCTATTTGAAGCGTCGGAGTGAGATTGTTGTGTGGACGCCAAACACTGTTCCAGGCTGAGAGTTGTGGAGTTGTGGTGTTTTTTACGCACGAAGGGGGGGGGGCAGTAAAATGTTCTACATGTGTCACGGCAGAGTGAGATGTTTTTTTTTTTGTGTGAAAAATGATAAATGCAGGCAGGTTTCTGCTCCAGGTAGTGAATGTAGACTTTCCCCCTCACGGACTGGGGAGGTTTTTTTTTTTTATTTTTTATTATCAGTGTGACATTTTCGAATTGCAGTTTGTCGCCGGGTTTGCTCGCAGAGAAGTCTTTCTTCCCAACAAGCACAAGCACTGACAGATGCACTCACTTCTTGCGGAGACGCACGCCGGCTTCGGGGCCGCCCGGGTCCGCGCCTCGCTGCCGGCCGGGCGTCTTGTCCCCGGGCCCGGACGCGTCTCGGGGCCCGGACGCGTCTCGGGGCCGTGCGCTGTAACTTTGAAGCCCGGCGTCTCCACCCGCTCCTCCGCCGGAGCCCGCCTGTATGTAGTCCCCAGCAGATTCTCGATGTAAAACGACGAACCTCTCGACGGAGGACCGAGCTTCGATCTCGGCGCTTTATCGTCAAGCATATTGACTTTTTCCAGTCCGATATTTCACCTTTTTTTTTTTTCCCCTAAGATTAGGATTTTATAAAACCATTCCCGGGAATGCGTCTTGTGTCCAGCCGGCAGTGGAAACCATCCCGACGCGATCCATGCGAGCACAGAGAGCTCGAGCCTCCGCTGTAAGAGATCCCAGACTGAAATTTCGTCTTGAAGAGACGCGGAATTACTCCAGGAAAGAAAGAAAGAAAAAAAAAAAAAAAAAAACCCAAGACTGTCTCGTTCTTCAGAGCCTCCCTTGTAGGCTGTGTGATAGTCTGCCTTGAGGGACCGTAGAGATGCTGTATTTAGGTCAACGACGCGGCAAAGCCAAACCCAAGCAGAGATCCAGTGTTGTCCTCGGGGCTGGAGATGGAGAAGGCTTCATGGAGAATGGCACAGTACCGCCTATTGGTTACATCTGTCCATGCACACTTTCTGTTTACTGTGCACACTGTGAATCTGTTATTCTCTGCATTTTATGAGCCAAGTCCATCATTCAGATCCATATTTTTTTTTTGCACAAAACTGCACACCCTTATGTCTTGATATCAGCTCGATGATAATCATCATTTAAAGTGTGTTTTGGAAGCCTAATGTGAGCAGCTTCCAACTACTTTGACTTTCCGTTGTGGAGAAAACACGTAAGGAAAACGTAACAAACGACGTGAGAAGAAGAAAACACGCCAATCCTTTTAATTCGTCCGTTCAATTGACAAAAACAAGCACAAAAATGATATAAAAGAGCCTAAAAATATATTTTACAAAGAAGCATTTATGCATGAAACGGAACAAAAACTTGGGTTTTTGCTTTTATTGTTATCATTATTATTTTTATTATTTATTATTATTTTATTATTATTATCATCAGCCTATATGTTTATGATGAATAGCTGAACAACAGAATCACGTAAAACACTAAATAGATGATTACAGCTTTAATGTATGTAAATAAAGACGTTTATGTCTGCAGAAAACTTCAAATCTTCAAATTCTTTGCTATTTAAACTATAAAAAGAGTAAAAATATAGATAATGTGCACGATTAACCTTTTTACAACCAGTCGCATTTTAACCATTTACAGCTGATGTATAATGTGTATTCAACAGCAGCTTGCTATATTCCTAATTTTTTTAAATTACTTGCATTGTGTGAAGACATTACACATTGAGATGTTTAAAGACATATACAAAAATACTACACCTATATTATTCATTTGTGTCTGACATGGTCTTTCCACAAATAAAGTTGAATTACCTTGTTAGTTTATTTTTTCATTACATTTGCTAATTTTTGCTAATTCAAAACACCCTAATCTATGAATATGCAAATATTAACTGCAAGGCACAAAATGTCTCCTACTTCACTAAAAGTTAATTATTAGTGTCTGTGCACTGGAGGTTTCAAGTTTCAGACTTTCACACTTGTTTAAGTTTCATACTGGACCACATTGGCTTGTGAAGTCACCAATTATGCAATTACACATGTGAAACTGAAATTTAGGTCGAGCAAAGAGAAACTTTCCTGAAAACAGCCTTCTAATGGCAAATATCCACGTGACGTAACAATAAGCGAAACACATTTTTGAGTTGCGAGGCCGGTTAGAGCTTGTTTTATCACTTGCAAAGAACATATTGTAGTCCACAAAATAGTTTATTTCTGTGTGTGAGTTGTTTGCAAAGTTGTATTTCCAAATGAACTACAACATACCCACAGGATGCATGTTGGGAACATGTTATTCCTCCCTCCAGCAGGCTTATAGGACCAATCCGTGACATGTAGCCCCGCCACAGGCCTCTAAACACTGTCTCACTTTCAAACTGATTAACAGCCTGAGACAGAGGCATTTCAACAGGGTTAGGAAATCTTTCTAAAGCCTAATATGAACACTCAAGTGTAGCTTAATCATGAAGAATAAATGTCGTCTTTTTTTTTTCTTGGAAAGAGCCTCTTCCACCTTAAATGTCCGTAGATGGACTGACAGCGTGTTCCAGCTTAACATGAGTTAATTAATGCTGAAGGTGGAAAATGTTTAGTCAGCTTCGAAGCTGTGAACGGTGGAGTGAAACACCACTGCGTTTGGAGTTGTAATAGGATTTAAACACTATGAAAAGCTTACTTTCATCTGTAAGTAGCCTTGAACAAATGCTCAGAACATTCCAGGCTGCAGGTTTTCAGTCTACATGTTGATCACCCTTATTTAATAATTTTTTTTACTTCTTTTTGCAAACAAAACACCACAAAACACTGCAATAATATTGGTTAAATAATCCCAATAAAGGAAACTGAGCAGAGCTGTAATCGGTCAGTGTGCACAGCTGACCAGCCATCAGTGAAGAGAGGCAGAGAACAACAAGCCGTTTGTTTTCTCAGGAGAATTGCTCACAATTGTTCCTATTGTACCACTAAATTGACTTTATTAAAGCCTCTTTGCAAGTAATAGCCTATCAACCTAATACTCTGGATTCTGGTTTGGGTGTAACACCTACACAGACATTTTTACACCAATTCTCAAATGACGAGGACTTAACACACAGTTTATGACATACAAAGTGATTAAACTCATGATTATGCATGTTTATTATTCTGTCATTGTGTAGCCTGCAGTATACCTGCAGTATGGTTATAGCTCATATTTGTAAATTATAAGAAGGATTATGAGTAGAATATTGCCAAAACTTGCTTACACGGTTAATTTCATCTGGTGTTTGTGTTCACTGTTTTGAGACTGTTTGTTTTTTTCTAAAGTTGAAAGAAGAATTTGGCTTAAAATGAAAACCCCCCAGCAGTTTGTATAGATAAAAACATGGATGAATAAATGAACAGTTGCTTTTTGTTTTAAAGAAATTTACACACAGGATAAGCAACATTCTTCAAGTACACTTAACTGTGGGCTTTCTATCTGGCTTTAGTTGTAGTGTATGAAGTGGAAGCGTATCGTGTCTTTACATACTTATTGGTCAGCAGTTCATAAAGTCATATGGAGGCATGGCTGGGAAATATATTTTATCAAGGACAACCGTTTCAAATTACTTCACATCCTATTAATCTGGAACTATTTTGCGGGCTGTAAAACATTGTGGAGGGCCACTTTTTACAGATGCTTGCACGAGTCTGCTGGAGAAGTCGAAGTGAGGTGTCTGGGTATTTAAAAAGATGCAGAATGATGGGAAATGTTGCTTTCTGCTGTTTTTTCCCAACAATCTTTATCCAACAATAATTCAGGCAGACATGTTTTTGTGTCAGTTTGAAGCCAGCTAGAAATGACCTCATGCCACAATAACCTAACACTTCCTTTCCTGTCTGACCTCATTGTGAAGCATTGCACAGAGGCATGTTCAAGATCTCTTAATTAATGATGGCACTGTGGCTTTACAAGGTAGATATGATGCAATGAGGAACTTACCCTCTACATTTCCTGCTGCATGAACAACAAGGATAAGAACTCCTTTCTTGTACTTACCGTGTAGAAAAACCGTAAACTAAATTTTAATTAATTTGACAAAGGAAAAGCTGACAAAAATAAAAGTTGTACTGCACTGTAGGCGGCAACTTCTGATCCGACTTTTATTCTCAGTGGTTAAAGAAGACATTTTACATTTTTTAAAAGAAGCAATACTACAATGTTAAAACACTCCATTATAAGCCCTCCATTTACAATTTTAGTTCAATAATAGTACTAAGGTTTTATCAGCAAAATGCACTTAAACTATCAAAGGTAAAAGCACTCATTAGGCAGAGTAAATCTATTATTTATAAAACTTATATTATGATTACTGAAGCATTAACATGTACAGTTATCAGCATTTTAATGGGGTGCAGCCTATTATACCATTTGACGTATTGAGTAGTTAATAAAAATAATACTTTTATAAGATAATTATTTGTTCTATATGTAAAATCTGCAAAGTCATAGCTGGAATAAAAAGTACAATATTTCCCTTTTAAATGCAGTAGAGTAAGTTTATTTTATTTATTTTTTATTTAAGACAATTTTTTTACTCTTGTTGTTAAACATTAGCTATAATTAAATAGTCCCTTTTTTAAAAGCCAGACCTCCGGGACAAACATGCAGGACGGAAAATCTCGTCACCGTCCATCTTGCTGATTACTTTGATTTCCTGACGACAGATGATCCATCACAAACCCCTCATGAATTTAATCCAGATGGGATTCTAATCCAGTATCATTAACAGTGTATATGTTTGTCTTCCTGCAGGATGACAATCACTGTATTAATAATAGTCTGCTGGGGAATCCTCCACATCATTACTGGCTCTATAATGGGCCACTGTGGCGTTGCAAGCTGTTGAGGTTAAAGCCATGGCCTACAATGCTATAGTGTATATGAGGTCAGCAAGGTCCAGACATCTTAGGTCGGCCTAAACAGAGGCAGTCAACCGGAAGGGCCCTTTATGCCACATCGAGCCTGGAGCTTCTGACATATCTGTCTGATTTCGGGCTCTCCTGCGACCCCTGCTCGCTGTCTTTGCTGCTGTTTTTATTTAATCAATAAGCCCTTCATTTTTCTTATTCAAAATGCTAAATTTGTTCCCATCAGATGCGATTCTAAACATGCTGTTTCTCTGGCAGTTCATGTCAAATAGGTCAGTGTGGGCCCCTGCGTGAAAACAGACCTCCAGGCTCCTGCTGTCATTTATCAGAAATGCTTCTTAATCTGCGTTTTTATACCTGTTCAGAAAGTCCAAAAAGAACACTCCAGATTACAAGCATCGAAACTGACACATACTTCTCCTGCTTAATCCCTATTAGCCCTCACCTTACTGCACCCAGAGCCCAATTCAATGGGACAAACCAAAAAGGCATTCTGGGAACTGTTTGGTTTATTGCAAAAGCCTCTGCAGCCTGGCACAAAAGCCTGTTAACAAAAATAATAATCTTGTTGTTTTTAGTTTTTTTTTTTTTTTCTAGTTTGAATTTTATCTCTCAAGCCTCGAAAGAAAACAGGTTTGAGTTTTAGCTGAAAAAAAAACTATTAATGCCTGTTTGTTTAACCCTTTACAGCAAATTAACCCCTGTTAGAGCCACCTTGTCAGTTCGGCACAAAGGAGGAAAAGGCTTGACATTTTAACCACATTGTGGCCTAATGCCACACATCCCCGACCCTTTCTCTGTGTCTGAAAGAGTAGAGCAAACATGTTCTGCTTAAAAGCCATGCGACTATGCCCATTATTACAAGTTTTAAAAGGAAAAAGTAAGGTTTTCCGTCTTGTTTTTCTTTTAACTTCAGGAAAAAGTCTGTTTGGGGTTCAAGGGGTTACTGGCTCTTGCCCATGCACGTTAAAGTGATCAAGGTTAAACACGTGAGATAAGTGCAGTCCCCAGCAGGTACTATATACCTCCACAGGAAACATGTTTTATCCCTCTGGGTGTGGGGTGGGAACGAAGGAGCACTCCTGATGGATTACAGGCCCACCACAAATACCAAGCCTTATCGGAGATCAGATCAATGGGAAAACATCAGCTTCCCTGTAATAGCACTAATGTCTTTAGCTGTGCCAGGAACTGGGGTCAAGTGTTAACATAGCACTGGATTCTTGGGATCATTTCAGCTCAATCACAATTGAAGGAAAACTTGTTAATAAATGCTTAATCTGTAAAAGCTTTTAAAACTTCTTAAAGTACACAGATGCCTAAAAATAAAGCTTTTTTTCCCCCGTTTGTACCTCTTCCCTCTCCTAAATGGTGTCCTGATCGCACCCTATCTGACCCCAGACTTTCAGGTTCAGGTCCTTTTTTTTTTTTTTTTTTTTAAACTCAATCTGTGAGTTTGC
This sequence comes from Lateolabrax maculatus, assembly GCA_031216445.1. NCBI lineage: Eukaryota > Metazoa > Chordata > Actinopteri > Acropomatiformes > Lateolabracidae > Lateolabrax > Lateolabrax maculatus. The sequence continues at coordinate 8,884,345 of CM062207.1, forward strand.
AAAAAAAGCAATAGGAGGGACATCGAGCTGAAGACCCTCGCATAGAGGAATCGCGTGAGAACGAGGCAGAGTAGCCTACATCCAAGGTAGCAGCTGACTGTTGTGGAGAGTGCACTGCCCCCCGAGGTCAAAGCACTTCTGTCATATTAGCTTACACACGGGGTCCATATTTTTCAATAAATCATGGCCCTGAAGGAGAGCTGGGAGTGCAGGGGCTGTCAGAGCAGTCCTGCATGTGGACTTCCTCCTGCTGCTGCTGAATTACACCTAATGAGGAAAGTTACTGTGAATGTCTGATTTTGATCGTATCCAGTTTATTAACTTCTAAAAGCTGTTTTTTTTTTTTTTTATTTTCTCTTTGGAATTAAAATGTATTGATGCAATAACAATTTGCAAACTTATATATTGTCACTGGACTAGATTGAAGGAGATGTTGTGGTTCCCCTGCAGGCTGTAGTGCTACTCTTGTGTGAACATCTTTTATTTACATAAGTTTATAGTGTTAGATAAGTAACTGAATTTAAAAAAAAAATAAAAAAAAGATTACTTAGGCCTATACAGCAGAGGTTTTGAGACCCCTCCCCACCCCCACGAGACACCTGACCAAAAGTGGGGTGGACCTATTTCGTCTCCGCGGAGTCAGGGGGCCCATCTGATATGATTAAACATACATGCAAAGGGGCAGGGCAAGGAAAACCAGAGGCGGCAGGAGAGATGAAAGAGGCCACTTTAATGTTTGCCTGCAGGACAGATTTCCACGGAGAGTCTTGTTTTTTTCCCCCCTCTTGTCACGCAAGTCCTGCGCTCACTCAGAGCTGCAGCCCTGGGAGTCAGACCCGCAACCCCGACCCCGATCTCACAAGGTGACGGGGATTTATTTTAATCTGCATAAAAGCACCTTTTTTTTTTTTTTTTTTTTTTCTTAAAAGTCCTTATCCGTGATACACTCGCAGTTATTATCAGGGCCTAAACTGAACGAAACTTCACGAGTGAAAGACGGAAAAACCTACATATTTAGGCCTACTCTTGAAATATTGTCCAATATGATATGACTTAAGATATAAATAAAGGGTCGGTGCATTTGTGGTCAGTTGGCTGATACTTGAAATGGCTATTATACCTCAATACACTTTTTGGGGAGAGAATGAGGGCTAGAGCTTTTTAGAAGGAGCTCTTGAGCCTGTTTGGTTGTCTATAGGTTGTTCATTGGTTTGATCACTAAGATTTCCTTGAACGGCAACAAATTCAGCTGTTGGCCAAAGCTGCTGCTGCCTCAGAGTGTCAGGAATTAAATCTACTTTTGATTAACAAAAAAAAAAAACAAAACACCCGCCTTTAAAAAAGAACCGTTATGTTTTAATTATTAATTTATTTTATTTTATTACTAGCCTATAATAATACAAAATAAAATTAAAAAACAACTTTTAATGGTTTGAGAATACAGTCTATTTATTAACCTAAACTCTGATTTCTAACCAGTGATTGAAGAAGTAGAATAAGTAGGATTTACTTACTATTTAGTATTTTTTTACTTAAGTAAGAATAGCAATAAAAGTCATTTATTTCACTTAAAAGCACCAAATTTAAAAATAAATTAAGGAATATTAACAGCAAAATATACTTAATGGTGCTTTAAGCAGCCTTTTAATGTTACAGCTGGTGGAGATGGAGCACATTTAACTGCTTTATACTGTTGGATAGTTTAATCTACAGCACCCTCTAAAAAGTAGTGGAGTAAAAGTACAAAGTAGCATAAAATTGAACTAATGGACACTATTTGGTACGTGTTCTTACTAAATAGTTACTTTTCACCACTGTCGATAACGAATTCTTTGTAACGAAACGTTTTACTCCAAATGTGGTTAAACTCATCCTGCGTTAATGTGAATCACTAACGGATCTCGGGTCTGGGACCACCTTTTAAAACGTTACGGAAAAATAGAAAGAAAAATAATCCTCACTTATGAAGAATTTAGATGGTCGGCAAAACACATTACGGTGTGTGATCTGCGAAATGGCATTAATTTACTAAAACACACGTTAGTCTGCAGGGAAAAATCAATCAGTGATTTATCTTCAGTAGGAAGAAATATTGTGAAATTACTTTGAAACGATTGCTTTTTGATTGGGGGGAAAAACAGACTGATCTGTATTAAATATCAATTCCGAGGTAACATGAAACAACGCTTAACTGGTGATATTAAAACAAGGCGGGAAATTGAAAAAAGACTATATTTGAAACTGAAATTTGAGGTGCAGTTGTGTAAGAAGTACTCAGAACCTTTATTTAAGTAAAAGTAGCAATAACACAGTGTAGAAATACTTACAAGTAAAAGTCCTGAATTGCATTTTTTACATAAGTAAAACTACAGCATTGGCATGAAAACACACTTAAAGTACCAGAAGTAAAAGAACTCATTGTGCAGACTGGCCAATTTCAAAATGTTTGTCATATCATTGGATTATAATTAGTGATGCATGAATATGTAAGCATCACTAATGCCTTGGATTGAATGTTTTGGATTGGATGTTTACCTCCGTGGTTAAGTTCTTGATGCTTTAGTTTGTGTGAAGTCATCATCAGGTTTAAAACACTGCTCACTCACACACTCTGCAAGGTTAAAGAAAACACACCCTCTGTAGTTCATTATTCTATCAACATCTGAGTTAGATTTCTGCATAAATACTCACCCTTTTTGACACACAATACAATTATATTAAATGCTGGGAAATATACGCACACTATTTTGGCAAATTTTAATTTATAATATCCAACTTTAAGCAAAAGTAATGTGTCCCACATACAGTAAACAGACTGGGTTGTGTAGTTCACCACATTTAGAGCATAAAACTATTTCTTAACACCCATGTGTTTCTGTTTAGAACAAAACGAACCAACCAATAGACGAGAGACATTTTCTTGAAATGTCCAACACACACTTTCAGTTTAAAAGTCCCACCACTGCTGCAGCATGTGTGCTAATAATTTGCATGGTGTGACATGAAAGAAAAGGGCTAATTAGCAGTTGTTTCAGAGGGACTTAGTGAGGGAGGTCTCTATAGTGCCTGAAGCTGTTTGCAAGGCTGGGAGGCTGAAAACTCGTCTTATTGTAATCTGCTTTTTGAGTTCAGGCACTTTCATCTGTTGCCTGTTTTGTGATTAATGTTATTCTGGTTTGTATCACTTAATGCGGTGAAGAAAAACAGAAATATCCTGACCGGGAAAGATATCGTACAGTTTCAGCTTTGAGTGGTTTGAAAGTTCAGTTTGATTAGTTTTATTTGTGCCAAAGAAACACGAATGCAGCTGAAAATCATTAATACAAACAGAAAAGTAAGTCAAAGGAGGTACATGAACACCACGTGCAGACTCTAAAACTCAGGTCTAGAAAATGTGTTCATAAAACCAAGCTCACTGTATTGTACTTTGACACCAGTTTAATACTGGTATTTTACCACAACAGTCAACCAGCTGAGGGCAGCAAAGCACAGTTTATATAAATCAATAAGTGTAATATTAGAAAAATAGCAGTAGTAGTTATATTTGGTATTGGATTATAGGGAGAGCCACTGTCAATAATGGGATGAATAATGTTTATTTATATACATTCCTCAAATCAAAGATAAAAAAGAAATTGTTCATTATACTGTCACAGTCCAGTCCATTGCAGACATTTACATGAGAGTGGACGACAGTGACTCCTGGACAATGTCCCGATTTCATGTTTGTAACACCATTCTTCTGGCAGTAGATGGCAGTGTTATGCTGCGGTCAGTCACAGCCCTTTGGCTTAAAATGTCTCAATTAATTTTTTTTACCAACCAACATACTTTAAATCCTGAAATATCTGCATTTTAGAAATATAGTGACCCTCATTTTTATTTTGAAGTATAAGGTCTCTGTTTAGAAAGTGTAATTCAACATAGACACTCAGTAGTAGCCCAGTAAGCTTGACTTTTGTCAACAATGTTACATTTTAGTATGAATCTGTTGTCAAATCAAGCCACATGTTGACTTGACTTGAGCATTAACCTTTTTTTTTGTTGTTGTTGTTGTTGTTGTTTGGGCCCTTGATGACACCCCAACCCCGCCCATACCTACTGCTATGTCTTTATTGTAGTGCAGTGAATGCAGCAGTCTACATATGGCTGCTTCGTTATACGCCCAGAACAAATAGAACTGGATAAAACTGTCTTGCCTGGTGGTTATTTCTCTCCCCACAGCACATAAAGAGGCTATAAAGACCCAGTGCCAGTCAAAAGCCAATCAATGGGAAGCTCATTAATAGATAATTTACTTGAGGAAAAAGTGGGAAAGCCTCATCTATCAAGAAAATTGCGTGAGCTGCTACAGAACAAAATTACAATATCATCTGCTACCTGAAATTATTATGTCTCTGAGCAAATGTCATCTTGTCCTCATCAAGTCTGAGATATTTGGCATTGGAGAGGAGAAACACTCGCATACACATCTTCATCTTCAAATAATGTCACCACATGGACTTTCTCATGTCATGACGGCTCTTTGTTAAATATGCAGCTGATTTAATGGACTTCATTTGGCTGTCCTGTATTGAGATTGGTCCTTAGGAAGTACTGTATTGCGACATTCTGTCCAATGATTGATTATGGATAAGCTAGATCCACTTGGGCAGAAACTCAAGACTCCTTCAAGACAGGCTTTGTGTAGCTGTAATAATAAACCAAACTTAAAGGATATTTCTTGTTTATCACAGAAAATGTATCCAAATCATCAGCTTATAGTAGCTGAAACACCTTATATCACAATTTATTCCAGTTTCAAACAACACAAACTACAAAAGAATGACTAAATGAATGAATGAGAGTAGACAAAACAATTTCACCACAAGGGTCATTTAGTAGCTGTTCAGGAGCTTTCAATGACACCACTCAATATTCATCAGCAGATGGAAGTTTTCGCAGTTGTCAAAGAATTGTAAATTTGAAAGTTGATAATAGTAAAAGAAACCTCACCACAATCTCACTTTTAAGTCAACAGGGACGAGACATCCTTAACGCGCTCAGAAAATGGAAATTTGATATTTCCATAATAACTGGGCAAAATCCATCTGCTGATGATCATATAAAAGAACTGAAAGTTCCTAGATGGACCTTGTGGTGAGATTGTTCTGTTTAGTCACTATCGTGTTGTGGACAAAAATATCACCAAAAGTTGCAGCCTATAATGCTGATAAAATCTGTATTTATTGTTAGAGGGAAACTGCATTTTCTGGGGCTTTCAACAGCATCTCATTGACTTACTCAGCAGATTGAATTTGCTCAGTACCGCCTGTTATGACAATTAAATTAAACATCCATGGCAACTGAGCAAACTTAACCTGCTGATGAAGACAGTGATATAGAATTGAAAGCTCCAGAGAAAGAAAGTTGACCTTGAGTTAAGATTTGATGAAGATGAAACATACTAGATTGGGATTTTATATTTGCTAATTGCACAGTCCAGCCGTGTTGTTCATTTTATACGAATTTACCAGAGGACAGACGGCTTTGGATTTTAGGATTTTAGAGACTCTTTGTAACAGTCTGAGTCATCCATCACTTGAGGTCAGTGTTGTCCACACTGAGTTGGACACGAACCTGTGACAGTTACACATTACCCTGCAGCACCACGACAGGATCGAGTGAACAGCCATAAGGCCCTGAGCTGTCACTGAAATCCACAAAACAAGACATATATAGAGCAGTTGGGTTATTGAGTGGATCTGCGTTTTGCTCAGCGGGAATTAACACCTGCCTGGATTGAAAGTTAGGACAAGCACCAGTCTCTGGCAATTATGACAGGCTGGCTGGAGACACGGCGAGTGCATGTGAGGCGACGGCTGTGTTTGGGCCCCTGTGCATAATGTACGGGCTTAATTTGTAACAAGGAGACGGAGGACTCCTTTGCATGCACACAGCATGCCTTTTCTCACCACAGCCCATCAAATCAAATTAGTCCTCCAGAGGGGGGCTTAGACAGAGAACATCACCTGTCATGTGGTTCTTGTGCAGAGAGGGTAAAAAAATAAATAACTGCACAAGGCTATCTCTTGTTAGAGAAAAACATTTCTGTCGTAATGCAAATTAGTGTTACTGGGCTTTCACATCAACAGGATTTTTTAAATCAGTGTGCGGGTGGCATGGGCTCTGCTAGGAGGCAGTTCCTGGTAGTCCAGTCAGACGTGGACATTTACATTGCCTCCAGCTGTCTTTCTTCTTCCGAAGCCCAGTGCGTTGGGAAATCATCGAAGTGTCCAACCCAAAACATCTTATTTAACAAGACACGGATGCAGTAAGCACAAAAACAGCACAAAATAGGCCAACGCTACATGTGCACTGACCACATTTCTGAATGCAGGACTGATGCAGTGTGTGCTGTCTGACTAAATTTGCATACCGCACATTATTGAATTTTAATGAGGAATAACAGTTCAGTTAGTCTAGTCTTTTAAGGCTTTCAAGCTCCCTGTGACGTTCACGTAATTTAAATAAAGTAGCTGGGTCACCAAGCAAAATATAGTCATTTAGAAATGCCTCCAAAAGTAAGCCCCTTTTCTCCATTTAAAAAAGAAAATTTCATTTAAAAAAAAAAAGTAGCCGTCTAACATTAGCCATCCCTGTAAGTCAGTGAAGCTGGATGTTATCCCTCATTTTACTAATTTTACATGTGTAACATCACTCAAAGTTATAAAAACGAGCTGTATTTGGTTAACGCTAAAACTATATATTATATTATAATTATAGCACAGATGTTGTAATTACTTTAATTGCCTGTATCATTGTGCATGTGTCATTGCTGCCATTTACCAGCAATCTGTTGCTCCTGGGTTCCGTTTAAAGCCATTTGTTTAAGGCATGTGCTGCAAACACACAAACGTGGGGAAAAAAGTACTTGGGAATGGATACAGTAATTGTGTGACTTATATTATTTGTATACTTGCATAAGAACACTCTAGCCCTTATTTTCAGATGAGAAGACATGCATGCACCTCACATTCTTCATAATCCATCGCTCCTCCTTGTGTATTATTTGCATCCTTTGCAAATTAATTGGAAACTTGTTACAATACATCACAGCCGTCTCAGTTTCCTCCACCCTCGATCTAGAGGGAGCACAATACCTCAGTGCCTTTTACCTTCTTATCAGCCTCCCAGATGGTGCTGTGGCTCAGGGCCTTACTGTGCTCTGACTCCTAACTTTCTCCTACTATTGGCGAGCGTGGGTCTGCCAGCTGCTGAAGTGCGTTTCCCGCCACAGAAATGGCAAAGGTAGAGGGGCGGCCTTGCTCTTTTATTTTGAAGGACGTTGTTGACCGAGTGAAATCTTCCCTGCTATTCCTGGAAATATCTTTTTAATTTTGCACAAATCCTACAGTGTGCCTTGGATTGTTTTATGAAGATGGCTTGAATGTTACATTTTTGATTGAGACCATATTCCACCCATGCAGTTAAGCTCTTCACAAGATGGAATAACCAACGATGAGTTGACTCAACAAAAAATGTGTGTGTATCCAAAGCTTCATATTTCTTATTCCTCTGTGCTACAGAGCTACCATGAACATGGCCACTGCAATTCATTTTTGAGGTAAATCCCACATTGAGCATCTTGCTGCCATAAATTCTTACCAGACCACCAAATGTGTATTAATATGCCGCTGAAAAAAGCCCCCAACAATAACACAGTTTACGCTTGTCTGAGAAACATTTCCTAAAAACTTCCTAAAAAAGATCCAAGCAGGATCGAAACGTTGTCATTATTAAACTTTTGTGGCATGGAGTAAGTGTGCAGGTGTTACATCTTCTTTCATTGACACTGTTTTCTGATTGCCATGCACCTATGTGATGTAGGTATAACTACTTTCCCTCTAAACTAAACTAAAAACTACAGTGCCCAGCTGTTTTTAGGAAACTACTGAGCACTTTCTAAAAATGAAAGTATATATTTTATAGATTTCCGTCTTGAATAGGAACAATCGGGGCTCAGCCTGAGAGAGAGACTGGCAAAGTCAGAAAGTTCTGGGAGTAACCTATTGTTGATATTTCATTTTTTCTTGGGATTTGTTGACATCAACAAAAATAGAAAATATATAGCCTAATCCTTTTAACCCCATAACATCCAGTTTTCATCTATGATTCCTTTATGATTGGAAAAAATCATATTATTCCATACAGTATACGCAGCAGCTTGTTCCAGAACTTTATTGGTTATATGATTAGTGATGTTCCCCACTATTTTATTAAAGTCATGTTCTTTAATAAAAAATCTTTAATAAAAATACAAAGCATGTTTGCACAATTTCATTTTTTTCACCTGCCGAGTAAGGCTTTTGTATCAGCTACAGCCTGATTATCATTTTTAGATGATAGTCAGACCACATTTGCAATCCAATCCTGCAGACGTTTGAGTGATCTTTCAGTTTAATGCATAATAATACAGTTTTAAAGTGATTTCTTTCTAAGCACCCAGGTCTCATTCAATCAGTTCATGCCCACCTAGACCTTGACTTGTTTATCCATGCTGCTGAATTATTTAGCACTCCCCTTCCTATCCTGACACTGACTTTGTGTGTGTGAGCGTGGGCATTATATTATGCATGAGGTAAATAAATACATGAGGTTTCTTGAGAAACGATGACATTGAGGATAAAATTGCACCAAAGTCAAATGCTCCACCTGTCGAGGCATCAAAAAGGTACAGTAGAGGCCAAAATACATGACAAATGTATACCTGCTTCTAATTGAGAATCTGTACCTTCTATCAGCGGTCTGTTTATTTTTTTATTTTTCTGGGGTTAAGCTAAAGCCATCCTCTTTTGGTTGACCTTTGCAGGAATCACTCAGTGAGGAGTGAGGATTTGCAGAGATAACAGTCACAGCTGAGGCAGGGTGCAGAAATAACAGCTGCTCTCCAGAAGCCACAAGCAATATAAAACCCCTGACAATGGGTTTTCCTGCACTGAACAGCAACAAAGCTCTTAAATGGGGGATGTACTTTCCCCAGAACTGTGATAGACTTTGGTTTGAGGACTGCACGTAGAAAACCAGGTTACTTTACAGGGAGAATGAAAGGCTTAGAGCATCATGACGTTCAGGTTTGCTGCTGATTGACAAGTCAATCTCTTTAATTAATCATCCAGAGTAGTTGAAGCTGTGGCCTTTCGTCTTTAAATTCCGCCGTGATGAAAAGAGGTAGATAATCAACAGCGAGACAAAGTTTCTGTTCTAGTGCCGTCTTCAGAAGAATTAGCTGACAGCCAGAGCAAACTGACATTGACTTCATTGACTCAGAAAGCAGCGCAATCACTCGATGACATTGATGATAACAGCAACACTATGTTGCCATTAAAGCTGCATTGATCAGTCTAATGAAGACAATTTATTCCAGCTGAGAGAGAGCGATAAATCAGAGGACCAAGCAGTAGACATTAGCACTTGTTGAATCAGATTTTTTCCTCTCAGATCCTCTAAAAATTAAAGAAATATGGTGAAATATTATAGCATAATGAAACTGGTATTATATTTAACAAGGAGTAACTGTATTCTCAAAGTCAAAGCTGCTGAACAACAGGATGCCTTTTGATTGTTGAACGCTTCAGTGGGGAATTTCCATCATGTCACAGCACTCAGCATGTAATACAATAGCTGGCATTTTGTTTTCTGTTTATGGCTCTTGTCAGTTTTATGGGGCTTATTCTGTTGTAGTTTCTAGTTTACTGGATAAGCTGTCAGAGCAGTTTTAAAGGAGGAAATCTCATATTTTCTTTTGGCTTAAAAAGCATCCTCTGAGCTCATGAGGCTACATTGCATAAATAATGTGGTTATTCTGATTACCCCAGGACTGTGATTACAGTTGATGCTGCATCCATAGCCAGTGCATTTGTTTAACAGTGTGTTCTTGCAATCCATTGATTTTTCTACACTTGCGTATTCCTTTTTCCCATAATTCCTGAGGAAGAACAGCGTGCTCAAAACATAACTCAGTCCTTTGTGGTTTCATATTCTTTTTGCTTTTGGAGCTTTCATTGTGCAGACTCTGTCGTTGCAGTTTTAGCTCATCTTCAGTCCAGCACCTGGGCCTGCATTTGATCAAGCATGTCAGAATTCCTCCTAGGAGTTGCTTTGAAAGAAGTTCTTCAGAGTAGGACTTGAGAGTTATTTATAAAGCATTCTACAAATACTTTCAGCAGGAGAGGGATCCCTCCTAGGAGAACGCGTGACTTCACTGTTTTACACACAAAAATTCTCATCAGGATTTGTAGTTTCTCTCATAGAAAATGGTGAATAAAAAGAGTTGCTACTTCAAACCACACCTATGTGCAGGGGTGGACAGTAACAAAGTACATTTACTTGAGTATTGTACTTAGCTAAATTTTTTCGAGTGTCTGTACTTTATTTGAGTATTCATGTTTTTGAAAACGTATGACTTTAACTCCACTTCATTTGAAAGACATATATATATATATATATATATATATATATATATTTGTCTCCACTACATTTCTGTGAAGGCTCCCGTTGTTACTTTGAAGCATAGCTTTGAAGTCGGCAAATTCATTTTATTTTATTTTTCTAAAATGTGATTCGGCCACTGGCTGGGTTCATCACAGGAGAAGAAACAATCACAGTAAACTACTACTCCTACGCTTTCAGTCAAGTTCAAAGTGCTTTCCGCATTTTTTTTGAACAGTTCAATTTGATCTTGGCTGTGGTAATGATGGCTGCAGCAGACAAAGGTGACATCACACACGCACACTGCCAGAGCTGTATCAGAACGCTGCCATGCTGTTTTGTGGGGGTGGGGTGGGGGGTGTTAAATAAAAAAACAAAATCAAAACGACAATGGCTGTCCTTTTGTCGTATCACCAATAGGCATTTCAAAATTGTTGAAACTGTTGAAAATTTTGTGGCCACCTGTCGCACAATGCCAGTCACAAAAATGATGCCGTTTTTTTAAAATCTTTTTTAAAAGCTCAATGTCATCAAGCTTTTTCCAAAACATCTCTCTTCCCACAGAAAGTTTACTTGACAGAGACAATCTTCCAGTTGTGTTGCTGAGCTTTAGCGTCACCATGCTGTCTGATATTCTGGGTCAGTTTTCAGAGTTTCTTGCTTCCAGCATCGCATGAAGCTTCTACAAGAATCTCCTGCTGATAAACCAGAGCTTTGTAGGTCATGATTAAGGGACTCATTTGTCTTGCCCACTCCGTTCTCTCAGTTTCAGCCTTCCAAGTAATTAAAGAGCTGTGGAACACTGAATGCTGGATGTCCTCGGGGTATTCACTCTCACTTTCATGCATACATTAACAACATGGCCAATGCCTTCCAGATGTACGCTCATGCTTGGGGATTTGTTGCTTTCTTCACGGGAGTCCTCATATAAATTGCATTTGATGTAGTAATTATTCTTCGAGATTTATTTAACAGAGGTTCCAGAGAGTGGAAAGCGACTGATATAATTATGACCTGATGTAGTTTTTTTTCTTGCTTATAATGGCTTGTGATAATCTTTATGTTAGGCGTCTGTATATCACATTTTCAGTGCTCAGTCGTATAAACGCAAGGTGGATGAAGACATTATAGAATACGGAGGGTATTATTCAGTCTGGTTTATCAAATCTTACAACACATTTATCACAGGACTATCAAGACAAGGTTGTTTTAATCTCATTACCTTTCAGCCAAATTCCCATTTCTGTCACTTCGGCTTTGACAGAATTTGTATAGAAATTGGGTCTCAGACATCTAAAGCCTCCTGCAATAACCACAGATGTCACAAACATGGACATTTGGCTATTCATTCAATGATTCATGACAGCGTGCAGGTGGAGCCGCGGTGTGAACACATAGGAACTCACAAGGCAGCAGGATGTGCATAAAACTTGGGACTGGAACTACAAAAGCTTGATAGGTATGCAGCGAAAAAGACGGAGTGGGAAGCCCCCCCGAATTGTTCACCGACGGCTAATCAGAAGTCCCAAACCTTCATGTTCATTCAGAAGACAGAAACTGTGTTTTAAGAGATTCACAAATGCAATTGTTATCTCTGCTGCCTTCTGCCACAGTGTGAAAGAAATGAGGAAAGACTGCCGATAGAATTACAACAGATAAAGGGTCTTTGAGGAGAGGTTGGATTTCTTTTTATTAGGCAATTGAAATTAAAAATACCTCCATGCACAGAATACAGTTCAGTATGAAAGAGCTTAGGTCAGGTAAGGTGAGACTTAATTAATTCCCGAGGAACATTTGAATTGCATGAGTAAGAATATAATATGACCAGTATCATTACTGACATGACACATGCAGGTACAACCATTCTTCACCACAAAACGACCCAACCTTTAAATAAGGCAGGTTGAAAATGAGCATTTAAATCATTGTAATGCAGTTGGTCATCAGTATGAGCTGCATGATCTTTATCTGTAATATATTCTTAGGGGACCTCTACAGTGGAGCTATAGCATTCTGTGCTTATTCAGCTTTTGTACATCTGCTCTAGTTCACCAAGAAACAGCAGCATAAAAGACTGAACACTGGCAACAATACTACAATAAAATATTGGCAGTATTCCATTGAAAACATTAACACTTTTGAGTGAGTCAACTTCACACCTCCCAGACGCTTTACTTTGTGCACTTTGTGCTTTCAGTCCCCCTCCGTGTTGTTCCTGGTCAACTTCTGCTCAGTTTTTTGGGGCGCTCAAGGCTCTCTGCAAACCGAGGGTATTGATTAAATGCCATTCTTATTCTGTAGGCCTTTTAATCTTCATTGATGTCACAGCTATTTTGTGTGGTGTTCGTAGTCTTACACAGTCCAAATCCAATGTTATAAAGTAAGAGCTCTTACTTATCAGAATACCACTATCACTTAGAAGATTGAAGTAAATATTTTAGCAGCAGAGATATATATCTTTTTAGATTGACTTTATTGTCCACCTCAGTGGAAATATGTCTTTGGCTTCTCCCTGTACAGCAAAAGTACACACACTACACACGACACAGCACACCATTCAAAACATAACATTTACAGTATACAATTACAATAGTGCCATTGGGCAGGTAGCAGCAAGTTAGTTATGTAATAAACAGGAGAGAGAATCTCATCCTGTGTTCAATGCCTGTACTGAATGACGTAGAGCTTTGTTTCCCAATCTATCTGTCACCAGATGGGTCACTGACCTGTTTTTACTGGGTCACCAATTGGCAGAGTAAAATGCATAACAATGCTACGATATGTGTTTTCATGTTCCTAATTAAAATGGATGCAAAGTGTTCTTTTTCGCTACGCCGGTCTGTTCAGCTCAGATGCTGTGTGCGGGGCTGTTTGTTTTTGGATCTGGAGCTGAATCCCTGGCATAGGGAATAAAATACTTCTCGTGTATGTTCCGGCTGGCCCTTTGGGATCCTAAATCGATGGCCAGATGGGAGCAGTTCTGAGTGTAGTGGGTGTGCGGTCTTTGCAGTTATGTGTTTAGCCTTTCGGTATACAGCACTGTTAAATGAATTGCAAAGGTGTGTTAGTGACTTGCCAATCAGCTTCCCTGCAATGTCAACAATTTTGTAAAGCTTCTTTTTGCTCTTTATACTCAATAAGCACCCTTCCTCTTAGACCATCAGGCGAAGGGGCTTTGCTGGGTGGAACACGTGGCTTTTAAAACATCTCACTTGAGAACTTTCTTGTTGAAGGCTAAATCGACATTCAGCTGAATAAAACTTTTTGTCCGTTTTGGGAAGATAAGTTCATTCTTGACCTTGGAAACAGGACTCACAGTCCCCACAGCGATCAATTAAATGGACTTTGATTTGAGATCGTTTTGTCAACTGCTGCCAATGTCAAGAATGAACTATCAACTTCAGACAGAATACTGCATATTTTACCAATAATATTTAGTACTCATTCTTTGCAAAAAATGGACCATTAATCCAGTAGTTATCATTTCAAAACTGACATTAACGAAGACCTTGTTGTTCCCTCTAAAGCCTGTGCACAGGCCTGGTTAGGACATTTTTTCCTCGACCAGACCTCTCCAGAAACATTCATTTTATTCACTGATCTATTAGAAAGGAGAGTGTGAATGCCATCCCAGCATGCACTGGGCTAAAGCATCCACTGGGATGTGGTGCACAGAATGGCTCAATATTGACAGATTTACATATAATGAGAAACCAGCGACCAACTGTTCCATGACTATTCCTTATCGGGTTGTATATACATCTTTATTTTAAAAAAACTTGAGTTACAAATAAGAATCTCTGGTAAATCACATGAATCAACTCACAGCACTGTCATCACTGTCATAAATAAAGACTGCTTACCATCTCATAGATGGATCGAATGTGTAATCTTATCAAGATGGATAATCCTGTGAAGGGTGATGGTGAAAGTGACACTGAGCAAAATATATTGTGGTGTTTACAATCACTTGTCCATGTTTAGCAAGGTGTATTTGTGGACTATGTGTTAGATCACAAATGATGGCAAGTGAATGGTAAATATGACCTAGTGAATGTTGACTAGAGCTGGGATTGATAGCAGTTAAAGCATTGGTTCTTTTCCTCTATTAACATCATTGTATTGTTTTAGCTGTAGGTGGGGGGTGAAGACCCAGTTTTCTCTAATGAACCAAAACTAAACATCCAAAAGTAAGTTCAAATAAATTCTAAGTAGGTTTGTTGTCATTTCAGTAACTAGTAATCTCATGCGAGGCTCTGCTGATTTCCCCGATGGCCTGGCCTGTAATTTACAATGTAATATTCAATTTGGGGTGGAGCAGTTGTTTCAGTAGCAATAATTCTTAATGGAAGATGAACATCCAGATGCATATGTGGTGATGTATGAGGCATGAGGCACTTCATTAACTGAAAATCCCAGACCTGCCCCGAGCTGGGTTCTATTAATGCAGAGAGCAGTGAATGGGCAAAACTGATATATCAATAATTCCTCTCTCCTCCCAGATGATTTCTGACCTCGCTTGTCTTCTAAACTAATTTGCAGTTTATTTGCCCTGATCTTAATGATGTTGCGAGGAAATTTAAATGCAAAGGCTTGAGTCACACATTTTCTTTTTACGGGTGTTAAGTTTCATGCTAATTTATTTGGCTGAAATCTAAGAGTTTTTTTTTTTTTTTTTTTTGAAGCCTTGTGTTGCTCTTTAATCCTTACCCATTTTGGTTCTTGGACTCGATGTGCTCCTGCTGGCAAAAAGTAGGACTCCAAGGCTAAATCTGTGGTGCCGCACACGCAGAAAAGAATTTCAGTGATCCAACAGCAAATACTGTTGTTCACATCTGACTAGTCATAGTTAGACTTAGTCAGATGGGGCAGGATGAGACTTCACTCACTGTGTGGGTGACAGAGAGAAAGGGGAGAAAAGGAACAACAGTGGGAGCACACAAACGCTTTTCAAACGGTTTATGCGGGGATCTCTGATGGAGGCCTCCGCGGCTCCTCTCTCGAAGCTTTTGCTCACATGAAAAGGAAGTCGTGTCACGGTCTTGTAATGCTGTTATAAAGCTGTTTAAAAACTTGAAAAAGAGCTACTTCAGAAAGATGACATGAACGTGCATTGTTAAATAGTGTTCAATTGTGTAATCTGGTGCGGCGTCCCATTTCTCCCCTCATCCTCGCGCTTGAGATTGCACAAGACTTTTCACCACTGCACTTGGCACCTAGGGCTACTCATACAGGGTCATATTAAGGTCATTAGTCCAAATTCCCCAAGTGCTGATTTTCTTTTTACATAAAAATGTCTAATTTTACTCTTTAGTTATATTTTCTGAACATTTTGTCTCCCTACATAATGTTCTAAATGCTGATCCAAAGAATTCTCCACATTCCCAGCATTGTAATTCTGGTGGAGCAATGCTAAATCACTCCTTTTTACTTTGATATAACTTAAATGTTTTGCCTAAATACAGTCACATTTAAAGAGATTTACCCAGAACCGTCCTTAAAAAAACCCCACCGTGAGTAATTTGCCTGTAATTGAAGGACGTCAAATCCTTCTCAGGTTGTTAAAATCCCTAAATTTCCAGAGGCATTAGTGAGGACATGACCCTCGGTGTCTTCAGTTATAGCTACTGTACGGTCCTGAACTTCTAACACCTTAAAAATGTTAAGAAAAGGATGAGCTTTAAAGGGTACTAAATATACAAAAGCAATTCTTCATCAGTTATTATCTAGTGCCTCTTGTCCTTCCAGCCGGTTAGTCACTGTTTGACATAGACGTCACAAAAGAGAGACTAAGTAGGCTTGTTGTATTAAAGCCTTGCTGCATGAAGGAGTTTTAGCATTTTTAGCCCCTCCAGCGGCTCTAGGGATGGCTATGTCCGTCAGTCAGTCCACCACCAGTATGACATGGGTTGCTATGACATTTCGTACACACATTCATGGTGCAGAGGATGGATCCCAATGATGTTGGTGATCTGCTGACTTCATCTTTAGCACCAAAAGCTGCTCGAGCAGCAGTTGGATGAATTGCCACACACATTTATACCCCCTTAGGAACTTTTTAATCTCTTTGATGATCCCCTCACTTTTCCTCTAGTAGCATCTTCCAGTCAAAATTGGTAGCCTATTTATGACCATATACCTGCCAACATAATGACATTCCTGTCAATCTCAGCTGTGTTTTGTGTTAAGTGCTAATTAGGAAATGTTACCATGCGGACTCCCTAAACTAAGATGAGAACATGGTAAACATCATACATGCTTCACATCATCATTTGTGTTTCCTTTAAAACCCTTTTACTCTTCCAAGTTAATGCTTTAAAGATTTAGGCCGTGCGAAGAGTTTCATAATGTAAAAATTCTCCGTGTATACAAACCTGACATTCATATTTTCTTTGGAATAGATCGTGTGTAATAATTTTGTGGTCAGAGTCCATTGCTCATTTCATCAAATTTTAAGAGTCTGTGTGGGCGAGGAAACTCATGTAAAACTCTTCATGTGACACATTCGAATGTGCTGCTGCAGGGACGGTAAACTGTGCAGTTAGTCACAACAGATACAGAAGCATCATGAGACCTTGGGGCAGATACGGGTAGTTTGCTTTGATGATGTGACAGTGCAGGACGTAATCTGGCTCACTAACTATACTGCAGATAATAATACAGGTGGAACTGATGACAACCGTCTTCTTACCCACCTTTGACATTACCATATTGGTTATTGGTCGGTTCATCTTGTTGGAGGTTCCTCTCGGACCACATTATTTACATAAATCTTGACTGTAAAGCCTTTAATGGCATTTAATTTTCTTTGCACTGTTTCAGAGGCTTTTTCACCCTGATAAGAGTGACATTGTTACAAACAACACAGGACCTTAACATCTTTTTTTTTTTTTTTAAATGGACCTTCTACAATGATCAAATGACAAAGTATATGTAGGAATGGCTGCATATAGTCATGAACTTACAGAGAATTATTATCTGACTGAAGTTTTTCTCTGTTTGGTGCTGTGTAGCCTCTTTCTGTGCATTGTTTTGATTTTATGGTCCACAACTTCACTGCTTTGGTTCACTGTCACACATTGCGCAGCTAACAGCACAAAAACAACACACATGCTTATTTACTTAATATTCTTATTCACATTTACTACATCAACAATTATTCCCCACAGTACAAGCGTTAACTCCTGCACATAAAACAGCAACAATATGAGATAATAATTCACATCTTGTTACCTCTGCCCTTCTCACCCCCTACACAAGTAATTATCACCAAATTCACACTGTGTCTTGGGCTTTGAGTTCCAGGCTATAATTATAATTGTGAATTAGATTTGACAAAAAGGCCTTGGCACATTGTTGGACAGTGTTACCATGGAAAAATAACTCATAATACATGATTGGATTTGAACAGCTGTAACTTGGTTTGCAATAGACTTTTTTTTTTTTTTTTTTTTTTGGATACAGAAGAGTCAACCTCAGCCATTCTGTGTGCCTTCGTGCTTTCCCCGAGGCTGGATGAGCTCGCTGGAGCAAACAAAACAATAAAAGTGACTTATGGGGTGTTTAAGGGTCCGCCCGTTCCTCTGTATTTCAATGAAAGCTGTTGTTCCGTATGAACACAAGATAATAAAAACAGAGCAGCCTAAATGTAAAAATAAATGACCTCTTGTTCAGTAAGGTAGCTGTAGTGTTTACAGCTGCGATTTTTGCACTTCAACAAGTCAATGGGACACTTCTAAAAAACTAAATCATTGTTAATTTGAGGCATTTGTACTTAATTTCTTCCATTTCATGTAACTTTCTTCTTATTCTACACTACATTTAAGATAGTTACTGGTTACTTTACAAATTAAGATTTTACATGCAATGAAAAAGATACATTGAATTTATAAATGATGAAGCATTGTTATAGATTAAACTACCCAGCATTATATAAAACAGTTCAATTTAGCTCCACCTCACCCTACTACAATGGAAAAATGCAGCTTACACATTAATGCATCATGCATATTGCTAGTTTTACTTCAGTAAAAAATCTGACTTCTTCCTCCACCGCTGATGAGTTCACATAAACATAACTACATGCATACATGCTAAAACCGCCATGCAAAGGCCTGTTTATATCCTCCTTAATGCACATGATGCATGATGACTAAAATCACTTGCACATCTTCAAGCTGTAGGTTTCTTGCGTCTGGTTAGAGTGTCAAACGTACATGTTTTTCATTCAGTACAGGACCAGTCAATGTCTCTGTACACCAATAGACAGCACTATGTCATGAACACAGTGATTTCTGTTTCAGTTCATTAAGTGCACTACTTATGTAACATATACAGAAAAAACATGCATTTGTGCTCATCCTCAGTTGTAAGTCAGTTGCAAGTATTTTAAATAGAAAACATAGTCAAAGTATATTAAGAGTTTACTGCAGAAAGGTGTGGCTCAAAAGCTACAAAGTTGAGCCTCTTAAATTCAGCTGAAGAGAACATCTGAGGCAGGTGTTCAGTCTGTTTCCAATTGAGTCATTCACACGTTCTCACATCTGAGCCGCTTGACGGGGCGGCCAACCCGGCTTTCTGCTCAGGCAGCGAATTGTGAGCTACGCCGGGAGACATTTGGTGAACAGCGTCTGAGATGCTCTCCATCATTATGTGTGACAGCTGCACTGTGATGTATGATTGGCTGAAGATGGGATAATTCATCACACAATGAGGTGTAGATTTAGGAGTCATAATGTATTGATGCTGGTTCAGCAAACTTTACTGCATTATATCAAATATTAATCAAATGTTGAATAAAAAGCCAAGCATCAGCTAATATTACAGTGTTTGAAGTGTAATTTATGGTTCAGTGCATTATTAACACTTTAAGTCAGGTGTGTACTGTTAACATAGACTTGTTGACTCTGCTGCTATTAATCAAACCACTATCACTTTAGCTTGTAATTTTGTAATTTGGTCTCCAAATACTCTTATTTTAGTTAATATACCTCTTACTATTTATTTATTTTACTTTCTATACTTATCTGTACTTATTTCTGTTCTCGTGCTGCTGCAACAAACAGATTTTGCCAATGAGTATCAATAAAGGTTTATCTTATCTCATCTTATCTCCTTTCCACATATACTAATGCTATTATTTTGAGACTTTATAGCATGTCCTGATCAAGTCTTGGTTTGTCCTCGACTTTCACAGCAGCATTTATACTGCAGATTCTTAAATCAATTGTGCATTCATGCTTTTATGCATTCATGGTTCAAAGAGTGAAGAATCCTATAGGGAAACTTTTTTCAAAGGTAAACACATAAATTTGGATTACATTTTGTTTTCTGAAGGGTTCAGCCCCCAAATAGCTCTTTTGGGATAGGATGGCTGTTGCAATCTCAAGATTGCCGGCCTATATTTCCCCGCTGTCAGAGTCTGATGTCTGGCAGAAATTGAAGCCAGTCAGGTGTAGCAGCATCAGAGCCAAAAGTCTTTTAAAGCCTTTCATCTTCCATAAAATGTAATGATGACATGAGAAACCTCATCTGCTTTTGAGTAAAGTGTATTGAGAGTTTCAGCTCGGTGTTTACTCTCAAGCAAAGAAGTACTTTTCAACAAGTCTATCCAAAAACCAATTGGAAAAACATTAAGATGCTAATGACTCAGACTAGATCTCTTGATTTGTTTAAAAATTTGTATTTTAGGGTGTATTCCCTATTAAATGTTTTACATCTATCCATCCATGCTCTCCAATAAAGTTCTGCCAAATGCATATATAAACATATATGCGCATCTATGGATTTCTGTGGTAGCTATTCACTATAAACAGTTTTTTTTTACTTTCCTGACAAAAGGGGCTGGTGACATCTGTCTGGGTAAAAATGTTGTAACACTCAAAGCTTTCATTCAGAGGAAATGCTAACACTCCTATCTTCTATTCATAGTAGAAAATTGAGGTGTTTGGCAGTAACTTTAAAACCTCCATTGCACAGATGCACACGGATCTATTGGTGGTGCCACAGGGGCTACATCCATCAGTCCTCTGCAGGGACTTTTTTTTAAGTGGAGTTGGGTGTTACTCAGCACCATTTTGTCAGTTGTCTGAAGCCATAAAATAGTAATTTGGGCTACACGATCGAGCCTGGGAGGTACTGAGGCGGGACAAGTGAGTCGTAATCACAGAGCCTAGTATTAGAAAGTTTAAATATTTGTCTGAATCAGTGTAAGTTTTCATGAACATTTGAGGTGGTGGGATGTTACGAAGTACATTTACTTAGGTACTGTACTTAAGTACAACTTCCTCATAGTTACTTGAGTATTCTATTTCATGCAACTTTATACTTCTTCTCCCCTATATTTCAGGGGCAAATATTGTATCAGTGGAGCTGTAGTTGTTGAGAGCCAACAGTTGGAGGCAGATTTTGTGGAAGTAATAACATACCACCATGGATCTTGTATGTGTGAATGTGTATGTATGAACGTGGCTCAAAAAACATTAAATTAATCATTCTCTCACTTGCTCATTGCCCTACACTAATATTGGTGAATATTGGACTTACTTAGTTTGCTACAACAACAGTATAGGGTGATAATATGTCAGTGCCGTGTTCACAGCTTGTCCTGCTGCCACTAAGTGGCCACAGTGTGAATTTAACTTTAGCATTACAGCCATTGTTTCTGTAGTAGATGTGTGTCTTTGTGCCGGACAGCATCAAACGACCTGCAGTTGCAACTGTGGCCACAACACCAAAATCACAGCACAGTCCAGTATTGTTTCCGAGGGATTGCTCAAAACGGTTGAAGTTTTTTGAGCCTCCATCTTGTGACCATCAGTTGAACAGCTCTTATGTCAAGACTGAATATTGTAAAGACAGACAGACAGATTCCTTTTAGAATAAAGTGAGTTACTTGGGTTACTTTCTATTAAAATTGTGAAATGCCTTTTAAAACACAGTGTGAGCGAACAAACTTTCTTTAAACTGCAAAGAAAACTGTTTCCCTGGTGATACCTTTACCTTGATTTCAAGACAGAAAATAAATGAAAACCTTCAGTTTTCATGAATTGAACTGAAAGTGCAGACTGGAGAGTTTTTGAAAGCCATAAAATCTCAGCATCTGGCAAAGATATCGTTGAGACAGTGCAATCAATCACACACCCTCTTAGACCACTATTTGTTTTCTGACTTAGGGGTTAGTGTGCAGCCAAATACAATTTATTTATCCCGGTGTATATGGGACTGTCTTTATCAAACCTATAAATATACAAAAGAACATTGCGGTTAATCTGATTCATCCTCGTTTGACCTTTTATGAAGAAAACCATTTTTGTTTAGCACAATACCATTTGTGTTGTGCAAAGATTTAGCACAATTTGAACATAAAGTCACACTATTTATTCGTTTTTGGCAGTGAGAAAAAACATGTTCTCGCTGGTGGAGCAGTTTAGTTAAATACTATATATACAGATTGGTGACAGAGATATTTCCCTGCTGTTTTTCCATCAACCACTTTAAACCTACCTGTTTATTCTCTTTATTCAAACAATTCAACAGACTGGGACACTGTGTTTCTTCTTTTTTGGGACATGAATCTCTGGTGGCTGCGAACAGCAGTTTGAACAACAGCAGATGGACTCGTTACATGTTACAAATGGCTCTTGGCTGCGTGCACTTAGCCACAGCAGAAAAGTAGGAGGAAAACAACGATAGTTTGGCGTGGGGAATTCAGTTTCACCTCAGTCCTGCCCACAGGGGCTCAGGGGAATATTAGATCATGAGGCAGCCAGACCCAACATCAAACTTGTTGTGCTGAAAGGTCACCAACACCCTGAAAACTTCAGGACTGAACCCTTTTTTTTGACCCTATCATGGCATCCTGTTTGATTTCGAAGACCAAGCTCACACTGCTGAGAGTTTAGTAGTCAACTTAAATTGGCCAGAGAAACTGTGTCACATAAAACTCCCCTGATAGGAAGAGATGATGTTAATGATAATGTTCTGTTATTACCAATCTGCTTATTATTGTTTAAGTATTTTACCTATTGAAGACACATAACTGTTTATACCGAGGCTGCACCATACAGTGAAACCAATGTCGGATCTCACTGGCTTTGCGTAAATGGGATTTTCTCTTTCAGCTGAAATGTAAACTGGTGAGTTGCGTTTAATTAGTGTGTCGAATTCTAATTTTATGAAAGGTAATTTATCTAAACTTCCAGAAACCACTGTACTTGATTGTTCTGGAGCTGTCAAGATTTTGTCACTGAATTTAAAAGCAAAGCAAAAGTCATAAATCACCGGATCGATCGCCTTGTAGTTAAAGCTGTTAGAGTAAACATGGTCTCTGCCTCTCTAACTGTCACTCCTTTTAAAAAAAAAATAAATAAATACAGCAATAACATTTGATAACTCTGTGATTGTTACTTAAGCACTTGATGTACATGTGAAATGACAATAGATAAAGGGGCTTCATATTGCAACATCACACCAAAAGTTCACATAAGACTTTTTCATCTTTTATTTTTGCACAACAGCAGACAGCTTAAGCAGAGGAAAGATGTGTACTGCACTTTGCAAAATATAAATCCAGAAATAGCAACAACAACAGAGAGGTAGTTTCTTGTAAAATACATAAATAAATGCAAAATAAATGCATTTGTTCCTTAGTAGTTTATGGCCACTGTGAAAATAATGACGTCTTTCGCGCATCATAAAAATAATTTAGCTTATAGTCTGGAGTGTCAGCCCTTCTCAGTGCCGTCTCAAATCCTTAAGGTGCAGTCAGAGATCAGAATAAAGACTCTGTAGTGATTTAGTCCGCTGTTGTGCTTTGCCATTTGTCAGCTGTGTTATGAATTACCATGATGACACTTTGGTGGCATGGATCCACTCAAAGCATCCAGGTACTTGAAAAAGACAGATCATTTGTTGTTCCTTCACTCTTGCTGCTTTGGAGTCCGTTGACAGCAGAGATGCTCAAAAAAGCAGTAAAACCCAACATGGCCAACATCATGGCAAGCAAACAAATGTTTTTTTCATACATGGTTACATTTTTTCCACAAAGTCAGCGGTTTCTTACCTGAGGGTCGTGACCCCCAAAGAGGTTCCGAGATCAATCTGAAGTGTAATTTATTATTTATTTTCTGACTTCTCTCCAATAATTCCCTCTTTTGTTATAAAATTCTAGATCATTTTTAGCCTTTCAGGCTTCTAAATATAATTTACATTAAATTTGAGGAAAATCAGTGTGGTTAAACTGCTAATGAGGTCACATGTAAACAGAGATTCATTTTGAGGGGAAACAAGTGAAAAAGGTGGGAAACCACTGCTCTTAGTGTGTATGCAGGATTATCGAGCTGTGGAGAGGTGCTCAAAGACCCCCGAACTTCAGGGGCCCCAATAGCTCCAAGCTCACTTTGTGTGAACTGGTCTGTGCAAAATGAAACTTTTTTTACAAATATGCAGAAGTCAAGCACCACACTGACATGATGAGGGCCTTAAGGTGGGTTCTACTTTATCACTCAATCTCCAGGGAATAGTTTGACATTTTGGGAAATACACTTTTTCCCTTTCATGCTGAGTTAAATGAGAAGATTGACACCACACTCATGTCTGTACGGTAACTATGTATCTGAAACCAGCAGTCCGTTAGCTTAGCTTAGCTTGAAGACTGGAAACGGGGAAACAGCTCCGTTCAGAAGTTACTCAATCTGCTCACTAGCACCTTTTTTAAAGCTCACCAATTAACATATTATATATTGTTTAATTTGTACAAAATCAGAGGCATGAACCTGATAATTCAGTTTTACAGGACCAGTAACTTTGGAGCATCCACTGGTTGCCTAGCAACTGGCCCCAGCCAAGACCAGCACATAACCCCATTGTTGAATTGTTGTTTTTGTGCCTCATTTTTCATTTTTTCATTTTTTGTATGGATTAAACAAACGAGATATAAAGTTTTAGAGGTGCTATAAGGTGGATTTGATTACCTTTTGAGAGAGCCAGCCTAGCCAGGCTCATTATACTAAACCCAGCTTGGATATGACATGATCGTGGTATCAATCTTCTAATTTAACTCACAGCAACAAAGTGAATAAGCGTGTGTCCACTATTCAGTTAAGGCTCTGTCTTGAAAATGAAGTTTTAAAACCTTCATCATCTCAGTTTAGTGCTTATGTAAGTTGCATATTCCTAAATTAACATGTTTAATCAAACTGCCACTCAGCAAATCAGTGGCCAA
Source organism: Lateolabrax maculatus (assembly GCA_031216445.1). Classification (NCBI taxonomy): domain Eukaryota; kingdom Metazoa; phylum Chordata; class Actinopteri; order Acropomatiformes; family Lateolabracidae; genus Lateolabrax; species Lateolabrax maculatus. The sequence goes on from CM062207.1 coordinate 8,909,039, forward strand.
GTAGTATTCTCGCACAAAAAGAAAAATTATACACATTGCACAGCGGGTGGGGGGGGGACAAAAGGAGGTTAAGGGGGGCCAAGGAGTTAATTTTAGCCCTCGGGCCCCCTAGCAGATAAATCTGGCCATGTGTGTATCTTTTTGTGGATGTAATAAGAGCTTGATCTATGATGACACACTATAAAGCATTACAGCACATTTCAGAAGGAATAAAAGAATGGAGGTGCTCACTAATCAGAATCGGAAAGAAGCCTGTAATGAAAATATACTGTATGTTTAAGTTTGTAGAGGCACCCAAGTAGGTGGTTGAAGGTGTGCACTGCCATGACTGGATTACAACAGGACAATGAGACGCAAGGAGTGACAGTAGTACACAAAACGGGCCTCTTTTTTTCTTCTTTTTTTCTTTTTTATTTACTTTGTCATTTCCTTTAAGATTGTCATGGTGGTGCCGCAGTTCTACTCCAGATCTAAAAGGACTTTTTCCACGACTTGCAGAGGATCTTCTGGAAGGCGCGTCTGAAGTCCCGGTTGAAGATGGTGTAGATGGCAGGGTTGAGGGAGCTGTTGCAGTAGCCGATCCAGAAGAAGAATTTAAAGAGCGGGTCGGGGATCTTGCAGGAGTCCCTGCACACGCCATACAGGCTGTAGCTAAAGAAAAAGGGGAACCAGCACACCACGAACACCCCCATGACCACGGCGAGGACGAACGTGAACCTCTTCTCCCTGGCCTGAGAGACCTTTTTCCTGGCCAGGGAGCTCCGGCGACGTTTCCTCCTGGAGGCGAAGAGGTCCATGGACTTGTTGCTGACCCGGGAGATGCGAGTGGAGTGTTTGGAGAGGGCGCTTTTCTTTTGGCTGGCCCTCTTGGCCGCCCGGGGGTCCTGGCCCTCGGACCCGTGACCTTTGCCCTCCGAGGAGGAGCTCTCCTCCACGTGGGCGTCCTCGGTCGGCGGCCCCGCGGCGGCCGTGCGCTGGCTGGGCGTGGGCGGGCACCGGCAGTGGCCGTTCTCCCTCGCCCCGTGGAAAGGCGACGTGGCTTTGCTCAGCCCGTTCTCGGTCTGCGTGGCGCCGTCCGGCCGGGCGTCCTTCCCCGGCATGCTCCTGGTCCGGGTCTTGGCCACCTGGTATATCCTGACGTACACCAGCACCATGATCAGGCACGGAGCGAAGAAGGACGCGGCGCTGGAGGAGAGGATGTACCAGGTGTCGTCGTTGAGCTCGCACTGAGGCTGGGAGCCCGGGTCGCCGCCGCCGCCGCCGTCTATGGACACGAGCGGCGGAGAGGAGATGACGGCTGAGATGAGCCACACGATCAAGATGATGCACTTGACGCGTCTGGGAGTCCGCTTCAGGTTGTACTCTACCGCCTGCGTGACGGACCAGTAGCGGTCCAGGCTTATCGCGCACAGGTGCACGATGGACGAGGTGCAGAAGAGGACGTCCAAAGCCAGATAGATGCCGCACCAAACTTTCCCGAAATACCAGTAGCCCATGAGCTCGTTCGCCAGAGAGAAGGGCATCACCAGGGTGGCGACCAGGATGTCCGCGGTGGCCAGAGACACCAGGAAGAGGTTCTGCGGGGCTTTGAGCGCCCTGCTGGTCAGCACCGCGATGACCACCAGGGTATTCCCGACCACGGTGAAGAGGATGAGGAAGCTCACGAGGGCGGCGACGCCGGCCACGGCGGCCAGGGAGTACCCACCGTCCGGGCTCCAGGAGGAGTTGAGGTGGACGACCGCGAACGCGTCCATGCCGCTGGCGTTGAAGGAGTCCATCCCGACGGTGCGCGCGTTAGGTAGATCCAGGGCGGGCTGAACCTCGGCATGAATTCGCAGCCAGCCCTCTAAGGACCGAGGAGTCCATCCAAAAAAGAAAAAAAAAAAAAAAAAACCCCAAAAAAAACGCGCAGCTCCGCGGCACAACTTACAAATCCGACGACCTGGATAGGCGCGCACCAAAAGACTCCCACTTAACGAAGTCTCCGGAGGTCTCTCCTGCTGCCCGTCGATCCCGTGCGGATCCAGATGACTCCTTTTTTAAATAAAAAATAATAATAATAATAATAATAAATAAATCTCCCGTGCGCCCTACTGCGGTCTCGTCGCGCCTCTCCTGCGTACCGGGCGTTGAGCGCCGTCCAGCCGCAGCTCTGCCTCCTCCAGCATGGTGCGCCCTCGCTCCTAATGATGCCCCATGTGTTGTTCTCGTCAAGCTCACCCACCGCCGCCCCGCCCCCGCCACACACAAGTCTTGTCATACTGTTGGAACACGATAAGGCTAGAAAAAAAGACTGTTCAGCCTAAACTATCCCTAATTTCCAAATTCTTATTTCGTTATTATTATTATTATTATTATTAAACTAAGGCAAAAACGGTTACATTTCAAAATTGTATGACTCAGTATGCACATTCATGAAAATGAATGTGTTTTTAGTGTCTTTGGAGGTTTTCTCCCTTTCCCTTTCTCCCTCCCTGTCTGCTAAACCTCAACTGACTGGAGGTCAGTATGTCTGCACTCACACAAGGTTGTCAGGCTGTTTTGAGGTAGGATCCAGAAATATGTGAAGGAAAACCTTGCAGACTCGGGCAGGATTTCAGTTTGGAGCTGTTTGTTTGTGTTTGTGTGGCTGAGGGGAGGCTGGAGATGTGAGGCTCGTTGGGATTTTGGAGTCGAGCTCATCAGCGGAGAGGCAGGCTGCTCATTCAGACACACCGGGGTCTAAGATGGATTGGATTTACAACAGTCTGCTGCGTTTCACCTCTTCTTACACACTTTCACACATCCACATTTTTTAGGCTCAAGACACACACATGTACAGGCACTGGTTTAGGTTGCAGTTGGAGCACATACAGCATTTATAGGTGTTTTTCTGTGACCTCTGCGATGTGTTGAAAGGTTGAATAAGATGCCTGTTGATGCCTCAGTGTTATAACGTCTCTCTTAGTGCTATTATGAAGGGATGGGCCCCTCAGGAGGGATCCAATTTTATTGGACAGAAAATAAACAAAACGTGGTAGTCTGAGAGGAGTTTCCCATTAGAAAGCAAACTCATGAAGATGTGTAATTCCAGAGGGACATTTGAAGTAATGTAGAGCAAAGAATACGATAACTTTCCTCTCTTAAACGGGTTCATTTTTCAGTTCAAGCTTAAATGTACAAGCTGGATATGAATAGATGTATACCATACCATATCATAGCATACCATTGTATAGCACACATTTACCATGAAAGGGCAGTTTTAAAGAAGAAACGGTGCAACAGTGAACAGACACATACAGTATATACTTACACACACGCGCGCACACACACACAATGCTGCAGGTGTGGATGTGCCACTCACAGAAGTTGAGCATACACTTTAAGTGTATGTAATGATTCTGCTCAAATCTCAATGAATAGCATTCATCATCAAAGATATTTAGTTTTTATTCAGGGGAAGAACATAACCTATTAAATGTGATCCTTGAAATAACACAGAAATGTAAAATTGCAGTGGAATGGGATCATTCCCTTCCATTGCCTTTCTTGCATTCCATTGTCTTCGATTCCATTCCATTTACTTTCATTCCATTCCATTCTGTTTTAAATTCTATTCCATTTTCTTTCATTTCATTCCATTCTAGAATCACTCTATCCCATTCTAGAACCATTCTATTCCATTCAATACTAGAGTGGTAAGATTTCATTGCCTCCCAATCCGTTCCAATCTAGAAATTGAATCATTCCATTCCATTGACTTCCATTCTCTTTCCTTCCATTCTATCCTATTCCTTTGTAGAATGGAATCCTCCCATCCCATTCCCTTCCATTTTAGAATGGAATTATTGCATTCCATTCTCGAATCATCCATTCCATTCTAGATTGGAATCAATCCATTTCATTCCATTCCATTGTGGAATGGATTTCCATTGTTGAATGAAATGATTCCACTCTATTCCACCTTGCCTTCCCTTCCCTTCCATTCCCTTCCAGAATGTTTTTTTATTTTTATCAGATGATTTTACACATCAAAGTATGTCTTCACGTCTTGGGGAGTACTACTGCTTATGTGAAATAAGTTGTATAAAGCCCTTTGTGGGTCCAGAGGAAGTGGAGTTAGAAAAAAAATGGTTTTACCAGACCTCTGCAGCCCACTCTTCTTCTATGCATGAGGCTAGCTGCTTGAGGCTACATTAACCGCTACAAGCACAACATACCCAAATGCACTGTGGGTAAAATATTTATGTTTTGACAAGGGAGTATGGAATAAAAAAAATATATCTCTTGTTCATCTGAATCGATTTTTTTTAAATCCTTTATTTAAACCATGACAATGTATTAGGAGTGCAATGCTAAATTAAGTTTTGGGTTCACTATGCTGTGGTAAATGACTGTATACATACTATTATTTGGAAAGAAATCCACTACTATTTTGGACTGTTGTAGAATAAGTTTTATAATTATTTCTTCAATAGTATTGTTTATTTGTAATATATTAGATGCTTATTTACGTCCCCTTGCCTCAGGATCATTCTAGTTATTACCTGCCGTTGTTTTATGGTGGACACTTGTGACTATAACATTAGAGTCAAGAGTCTGATGAGATAGTGAAGTTTGTTACTATCTCCTCATGTCGGTGTTGATTAATGAAGATTTACCCAAGACAAACTATAGCCTGCTTATTAAACACACCCCAGAGAGACAGGAGAACATTACCCATATAGATCTACACTGTAGACTAGTTGATCAAAGTACTCAGTGGTAGGGATTATTTTGAAAAAGTGGAGAAAGTGTAAATCTTTCAGTGCAAATTCACTGTTCTACACCACATCAATTGTATTGTTTAATACTTTATAGCAGTGTTAACTGGACGTCAAAGCCAAGCAGTCACTCAAGGAGAGCTGAATGTACCAACGGTCTCTGCAGAGCACTGCTGAGAAGTGAGCGGCATATTGTTAAATGAGCACAAAAGGCACTTGTGAGGCATGACAAGGAACTGTGAGGGGGAGAGGCGGCTGAGTGAAAGCTCAGCATGAGCCCTTTTGTTCATTGATCATTATGGGCGGCAAGCCTTACAATTGTAATTATTTACAGGTAATAATTCACAATAATTTAATTTACGTATTTGGTGTTGAGAAAATGATTTTGACAATCTTAATGCATCTGCATTATCCACATAAATGAGAGGGACTTTTTTCATTCACCTGGACTTCAGACTTGTATTAGGGATACTGTAATACTGATTCCTGTATGAAATTAAAATGCATTAATAATGACGACATTTCCTGCCCACATATAATTAGTGTAATTAGAAAAAGGGCAGCCCTTTGATCAATCACACAAATAACTTACTCCCCCAAGTCGTTTGGGTAAATGGCACTATTTGTCAGTTGTTTCCTTTCGTCAGGCGAATATTACAATCCTGTCAGGATATGGTAATGTAAGTCCACCTGTGAAGCTGAGGATTTGGGCAGGGTCCTCAATAATTTTCAAACCCCCAAACAAATATGACGAGAAGATATCTTGTGCACATGAGATAACACCCGAGGATACAAAATACTACTTCTGGGGTTTCCTAGGAGTCAGATAAACCATGTGACGGAGCCAGCTCACAATGACGAGAAACTATTTTGGGACAGTAATTAAAATTAAAATTAAGGATGATGTGATTATGAGGTATTGTTAGCATTATTTTACCGCGGCATAGTTTAAAAAAAGTTTGCATCTACCTTAACAGATTTTTTGGCACCACCCGGCAAGCAGACTGAGTGACCCAAGTCAAAGAAACCCAAGATGTGTGACCAACAGGTGCATGCTGGGTCTGGTTAACGTGCTACTGAAATGCTCATGGTGGATCCTCCAGCTGTGACTTTCTGCTGTATGTGACAATTTCTGTGATGTTGCGACTGCAGTGCGTCTTACCGGTCCAAGTGTTTGAAAACTTGGCGGAGCACAGCGGGACAGAGACGCCGAGTTGACTGGTTATAGTGGGACTGAAAAGCATGGTGGACTGGTTATAGTGGGACAGAGAGGCCATGGTGTCCATAGACTTTTGAGTTAGGCCTATTATTGGCAATTTCTGTTGTTGAGTTTTGTCTCTTTTCTGCTTAATTCTAATGAGGCTACACTGAGGAGGGCGTTGTACATGGGTCGCACACATCAAAACGCCACACCACTGTCCCGTCCTGCCGGTTCACCCTTTTTACACAGACGTCAATTGGACTTTGTTACTCCCCCCGCTGCCGGCTTAAAAGCGGAACAACATTGCAACCCTATTTCATGTTCGTACCTTTTATAGGCGAGGCGAAATAACGGCGAGGCGAAATAACGGCGCAACATTCCCACCATGAACATGCCGTGTAAAAGGGTCTTTAGTTTACTCGGAGTACATTTTAACTGACTTACTTTTTACTTTTAACCTAGTACATTTTTACACGTACTCTTACTCTGACTTGACTAAAACCTCATTAAAGTAACAGTATCTTTCCATCTCTGCGTATATGACAAATTGTTCCACTTTGTCCAATGGTTCTTATCTAAAAACACATACTGATTGGGCCAAAACAGCTAGATGTATTCTGGTGTGTCAACATTAAAAAAAAATGTTTGTGTAGATCTTAATCAGTATTCACACACAGCTGCATTTATGATTCAGTAAATGTTTATAAAATATAACACCCAACTGACAGAATCCTCTTAGTCTGACTGGTGAGATGTTACAGTTTCAGTTAGCTGTTGACCCCACACATGGTCAACGTTTACATAAAGCGTGCCACAACTCTTCTTTATTGAATTTCAAGTAGCACAGTGTGACGTAGGAGGCTTCTCCAGTACTGCTTTTATTGACCAGACATGGATTTTGTCCTGTTTTCATTTAGTCAGAGATATGGTGTGAAATGTGTCTTTTCAACAAACTGCATTCGTAAGCGACACCAGACACAATGTGCAGGTAGTGTCATGTCAAATTAATGTCTGTTTTAGGGGCAGCTGCTGCCCTTACTTTCAACACTTGCACATTTTGAAGGCCTGCCACTGATGAGCATCTGTGTTAGACCTGGAGCCACTCCAGAATTTCCTTTTAATACAGAGCACAGTGACTGAGGTCCGATCAGAAATCCTGTCATGCTATCACCTTGTATTGCCAGGACTGGAACAGAAAAACCTTTCCTAGGCAATGGATAGGAGCAACAAGGATTCAAAATGTTGTCATTTTGTCAAGATGAATAAATCAGAATATTTTCTCATCAGAAATGCCAAAAAACCAGAAGATGTGAAAGAGGTCCAGTCCAGAAACATTAACATTATCACTTTAACATTTAAAAGTGTTTAAAAGTCATTATTTATTAAGAGTTCAACACTCAAAAACTCTTAACTTGCTTCATCAGGACTGCGTGGGGGCGCTTTCATCCAATTTGATTGAAAGTGGCTGACAACATATGCAAATAGCCCAAAAACTGTCATCAGATTATGATTCAAATGTTTCTAAACTCTGACTGGTGCACAGAAATACATGGCATTACGTTTTCCCATCTTCAAACCACTGAGAAGAGCACTGACACTACTCAAATACAAAAATCTCCCATGTGAAATTACAAAAACTGATCTAACTTTGGCAGAAGATTTTGTGTTCATGTAGGGCCCAGGAATGGGAAGCTGATTGAGAACATAAGTTTTTCATGGCTTTTAAAAGAAGTTTGTGAATGAAAGTGACAGGATCTGAAGTACTGCCTGATGCAGTTAAAAGTATTTAGTTATATTTCTCTAAATTTGAACTAATGTATCCAAATGTAGATTCCATCTGTGGCTGGTGCTAATTGCTACCCACCTCCCTTGCCAGTATGTTTTCGCATTGTAAATTTTAAAATTTCTGGAGGTTTTTTTTCAAAACTCAGTCAAATATTTTTGGACCATACAACCAGATCCTTTGAAGCAAAAATAGACACATAACTGGAGCTAAATCTACAATTAAACCCTTTGTAATACTACAAACATGTAGTTGTTTAATTTCATTAAATACTGGTACAGAATGTGCTTAATAGTTCCATGCCGTATTGTTATCCTTGTATATCCCTGACTGTATTTTGGGATATTAGTATGTTCAAAAACCACTAAATAAGCCTTTAGCAAAAAAAAAAAAAAAAGAAAAAGGTTTGAGACTTGATCAGATTGGTAAAAATGTTCGACATAAGCTCTAATAAGAAAGTCCCACTCATATGTGAGTTCACTTACTTCTTCCAGCAAAGAAATATTTCATAAAACACCACAATATCTCTGAGGAGCAGGACTTTTACTTATGATGTCTGTTGTGGATTACTATTCCAGCCTATAAAAAGCATCAATAATTAAGACCTGACTGTGAGTACAGTGTACCATGTTTCAGTAATGAACCCAGTCTTATGATCAATGACCCAGCTGCCTAGCAGCCAATAAAAATAATAAGCAATGGGCAATTTAATGCACCATTGCAGGGTATTCAGCATTTCTCTGTAGTTTGATAGGTGATTAATAAGCTCAGTGCTAATTATAGGTCACTGATGATTCAGAAACGCACTGGTGTTTATACTTCCTGAGTGTCCAGTCTCATACATTACTTTGTAATCACATGTTGCTATTCTTAAACAAGGTTTGCGTTAAATTAGATGAACATACCAAAATATTGGTTGGTAGAGAGGGTTAGTCATGGGCCGGACGTTCGATCCCTGGCTTCTCCCGTCCTCCACTGACCAAGTCATAAACCTTAAATTGCTAAATGCATGTGAAAATATAGGTTACTTTGGATAAGACTTCTACTAAATGAATGCAGTGCTGCAACGATTAGTTGATTGACTGAATAATCAACAGAAAATGAATCTCCAACTATTCTGTTTTTTTTTTTTTTAAAAGTAAGTTATGATTGACTGCTTTTTTTTGGTCTTACATTATGGCAAATTGAGTATGATTGCATTTTGGACTGTTGGTCTGACAAAACAAGTCATTTGAAGTCACCTTGGGCTCTAACGTTTGATGGATTCATTGAGAAAATCATCTGGTGACTAAATTGATAGCAGACATAATCGTTAGTTGCTCTAAATTAATATAAAGTAACGCACTACCATGTGTAGTATACTATACTGTACTTAGCAACTAGAGGTGACAGGGTAAATGCACAATGCACAAAAGGGAGGAGGTGGGGTGGTCAATAGGGGCCCAACAGCAGATTTATGCTCTGGGGGCCCCTAACAGGTTTATCAGGCCAGGTGCCTGGTTCTGACCATTTGTTTTAAACTGGATGCAAACAGCCAGTTAAGAGTCTGATACAGGGTTATGTTGGAGATTTTAGGAAGGCTGCAACTTTCTGGATGAGCTGTATGTGAGAAAAAATGGACTCTTGTAAAAATGGAAGCTTGTAAGGAGCAACTGCAGACAAACAGAGGGTTTGGTAAATGTAGTATAGCAGGTGTTACTTTGGTCTGATCAACAGTAATGGAGAGATCTTGAAAGGGAGCAAGATTTCCCAGAGAAGAAGAACAGCTCAGTTTTGTCCACATCGCACTAAATGGGTATTGCAGTACAAAACCAGAATTTGGCGACGAGTACATAATTCACATAATTTATGCACATTTCAAGAAATGTCAACTTTCTCTTTGCTTCATTAAGATCCTTCACAAAGCAGCTGGAGCCTTTTTCTCCCTTTCATTTGTTTCATAATAAGACATGAATACCTCCCCAATTTCACATCATTTGATTCTGGCAGAGCTCCATGACTAAATAAAATGAGTACTGCACTCCTCATTAGTAGTGAAATCTTCATTCTTTACATCTGACACAGGAAAGCGCCAGGCTCTCAGTGCCCACTTGCTGCAGCTTGGTCCCTCTCAAACATGTCAGTCATGAAGTCCCTTAAGATTGATGTCTTAATGGAAGGAGAGAATGTCAAACACTCATCCATCACGCTCCCAAGGTTGATACAAGACGCTGATATCTTGAATTGATTTTTATTTTACACACAGAAGAAGCTAATGTGTATTTTCCCTCAACAAAGGCTTAAGTACACCCAGGTCAAAACTAAAACACATACAGTACAGTACTGTCTATGGAGCTGGTTATAGACAACTGTGACCAAGAGCTCTGAATCAAGAAACTGGAGCTGTATAGTGTTAGTAAGGCTCGGCAAAATGTCAATATAGTACATACATGAAATTTATAGAAATTTGTCAACTGTTAGTCTTCTTTCTTTACCGTGGTATTTATCTTTGTTTTAGTTCAGGCTTTATTAGGTTATTGTGGTCAAAGTTGTAAATCAGTAAGCATTTTCATTTGAAGTACTAAATCGCAAATCAGTAAATATTGATTTTACTGGTTAGCTGTTCAACCCGTTCGGCATAGATCAAAAGTTATTCAATATTTATGGTGTGTCCTTTGTTAAAGGATAAAATATTGTTGCGCTATGCCAAAATGTAAAGCACAGAAGTGAGATCTTAGATTCACAACTAAGATCAATATTTCATTTTCAGTTGGCTGTCAGTGTCCATGTACTTGACCTAATAGATGGTGATGGACATTACCATAAACATGACATCAGCCCATAAACGTGCGATGGCCAATCAACAGGAAAACACATAAATGGTTTTAGAGGTTAGATGCAATTTTAGTTTTAGTAGTTTTCTTCTTGTTCTCCAGTAAATATATTTTCAGTTTTTTACTAATAATTTGTTGTTGACTTTACATAAACGTTACATAAACTAGATATATAGCACAGAGAGTGACTGCAGTGTTTGCAATATAAGTGTTTATTTAAGCCTTTTTTTAAGTCCATCTTTGTCAAGTTAAGCTTAACCACCACGACAGCTGTAGAAAATTACAGTGAGAAAAACAATCAATATTTAACTGTGACATAGAGCCTCACAGTTCATATACATGTAAATCCCTAAAATCAGTTTGCTCACAGATTAAGATTTACATAATAGGATTCATAAATGAGTCAGTTTTTTTAACCTTTGCTAATATGTATACACAAAATGGTCAATCAGGCCCTGGACTCGCATGTCTCATTGAACACAACCTCTGCTTTGTTATGATACATTTCAATCACACTTGTTAAAAGACTAGCATGCAAATGATATGTCAATTATTTTCTCATTTGGATGCACATTAGCTAACGGCTATTTATTTATGCTCTCCATTGTATTTTAAGTAAATCAGTTCAAGCTGTTTTAGCTTTGATACATTTATGAGTTCTATTTATTTTTCCTGTGGTGGTTATTCAAAAGATTAAGCCGGCCATCATTTATCTGTGTATTATGCATGTCTTTTCTAATTCAATCAAATAAATCCAAATTGTCCTTTGTGCAGAAGTGTGAGTCATCATGTATGAGTAACACAATAAATTAAGGAGCTTTGGGGACCCCTTGGGCGTCAGTGTTCATGTACCCTTTCTGTATCTTCTCCCATAATTTGCTCCATATCACGCGTTCCTAATTAGAAACAACACAGATTCCTCACTGACCTTCAGAATATGTGATATTTGTAAATCATTTTCATTTCATTTTTAAAGCCATTGTTGCTGAATAAATCATCTTTTTTCCCCCCAAAGATCAGTCAATTATTTCATTGTTGTAATATTATATGAATAGACAGCAGCATGTAAGAAAAAGTGAGGAGTTTATGCTTTAGTATCCACCTTTTTATATTTTCCTAAGAAATTATAAGCAAGACTCTGAATGAATAATTGATCAGGCACAGTTTTTTTTCTTTTTTTTTTTAATCTTAGAGGGACACTCACCATATGCCAAGTCTGCTTTGCCATCATGACCTTCTGAAACTTTCATGTCACTCATCTTAAGCTGTGCCCAGCATGGGAGCAGAGGAGAGGATGAAAATAGCTTGTGAAATAGCTGCCTTTTTAAAATGAATAAGCAAAGAGAAATGCAATGTAGATTCACTGCAGAATAAAAAATCCACTTTTCATTTCTCATTTAACTTATTATTGAGACTTAAAATCCATTTCACAAAAAATAAGACCAGTAAGGTGAGGCAGTATAAAGGATACAAGGTTAATTTATTGCCATTTTACAACATAGAGTTGTAGAATGAGATGCACATATAGTCCCATTTTGCTACTTTAGTAAAATAATCATTATTTATGGTGGAGTGTGGAGGATGTCTCACAGCCTGAGGAAAGAAGCTGCTCTGCAGTCTGGTGGGACGACAGTGGATACTTGTGTATCTCTTACCAGGCGGCATCAAGGTGAACAGGCTGTTGCTGGGGTTGGTTTGGTCTTTTAATATCCTTTGGGCTCGCTGCAGGCACCTCACCTCACCAATATCACTGATGCTTGGCAGATGGGTACCAAGTATGCACTGGGCAGTTTTAATCACCAGCTACAGATCCCTCCTGTCCTGGGCCGTCCACATCCCATGGCAAGTTATGATGATTCCAGTCAAAATGCTGTCTATTGCCCCTGTGTAAAAGTAAAAAAGAACTTGGCGTGGGTGATATGATCAAGGAGAGTTTTATATCCACCACAGAATGACTGACTAACTTCTCTCCAAAAGACTCTCTTCCCATGAACTGCTGATCAACACAGGTCAATGCCGTAATTCAAAGTAAACACTAATGGAAAGTTGTATGACAAGTTTCTGATTTACGTAGGCCTGAAAACTATCATGAACATTGACCAACAAAGTTTTGGTGTCAGTTTGGACCACCTAAACCAGGGTTTTAAATCCAATATCCAATAATCCATATTCATTAATTAGTCATCAATGTATTCTTTTGCATTTATTCAATCATTCCTGTGTCCGTCTAGTATTCATCATTTGTATGTTCATTAATTTATTTGCTTATCTGTAAGTTCAGTAGTTAGTTATGTGTAGACTAGTAGCTGAATAAATACGTAATTTCTAAAGAACCTGATTACATAAGTTTGTGTGTATTAAATATTACTGTCACTGTACACGAGTAAAGAACTCCATGGCAACTTTCAGACTGAGAGATATTAAGTTTAACTACACCATCCTGTGCCATTCACTGAACCTTCAGACTTGAACATCACAGACAGCTTCATCAGAGCCCTTCATTATTTCAGTCCACTGGGCATAAAATGGGATCCAAACATAATATCATCCTCAGATTATCTACAAATGGGGCAAAGCGGAAAGATGGGATGGTCCGAGTGCCGTTCAACACGTGGTCAGATGGTTTTCACTTGCCTCATTGAATACCATCAGTGATCTGAAAAACAGCAACAGGTGGTGGTGGTGATAATGATGGAGATACATTTCAATAAATACATGTTTAGGCATTTGAACACAGACATGTAGTGTTGTCTGAGGACCGAGTCTCAATTAAGCATAGTTGAAAAAATAGGTTTCTTAAAGGGAAAGTTTGCCGATTTTCAACCAGCTTTGTATCATTACAATGTTGGTAATATATGCAAATTTACATTTTCTACATTTCTGCCATGTTGCCTGCACCCACAGCTCCCCGCTCATTTGCCAGCAAACGTCCGCCGGCTGACACGAACCATCCGGTGCACATTCGCTGGTAAATTAACTGGGAGCTCTGGGTGCAGGTTTTGTTGGCATATCTGGGTAACGCCAGCGGACTTCCTCCACTGCAGGCACGGAGAAAAGTTATTAAAAGTATTATTCATTTGCATTTACCACTGACATTGTAATGATACAAAGCAGGTTGAGAATCTGCAAAGTTTCCCTTTTAAGAAACCTATTTTTTCAACCATGCCATCATCCATTCATTGATACTGTGTAGGCCTATAATGAGAACTGTTCTTTTCTTGATGCTTATCGTTATACTGCGTGATCTACCTTTGTGTTGATTTGTTAGTGTAGGCTGGCTAAGGCTTTTTCGGATGTTTGACAGTTGGAGAAGTCAGGCTGTGGTTTGCAGGATGGGAGTTGCATGGTGACATAGCAATTGTCTGTTTTATCAGGGTTGCGGGCAAGAAAAAACATTTGCACTGGGTCCAATCACAGTTATGTAATGCTGCTGTGTTAGTTTAATTAGTTTGCTAGCTGCGTTCAGCAAATAAAATCTGCCAGAGACAGTCATTCAAGCAGACGCATGCTTCTGTCTACCTCTGTCTGAAACAAAGGACCTATTGTTTCAAAAATTACTAAGAATTTCAAAGGTAAATCTGCCATCATTAACACTGTAAACTGTGTTTATGTGTCATGTGAGAATGTTTGACAGGTGCAGCAACAGTAACTGAGGGGACGGGGTTAAGCGAATGGTCGGTTATTGCCCACAGAGTGAAGGAAATAGAGTTGCCTGCAATCACAGATCTTTTAATTGATTTGGTCCACTATAAAGATGAAGGCACACTTAGACTTACAGTTGGCTACACTGGGATGTCCCTCAGCTCACAGTATCAGCAGATAACAGATCCAGATTAATATTAATGCACTTGTCAATGATAATGGGCTGACTGTGCTGGCTTGAAATACTGAAATACAGACTTTGAGAAAAGAGTCATTAACCATCTTTCTGAAATCAAATCATCTGAAGTGAAAGTTCAAGGTTAAAAATAACAATTATTATAATTTGAACTCCAACCAAAGAACCACCCAGAAATTGTACTTGCTCATGTTATAACACTACTGTAGGTAATGTTCAAGCAACATACTTTGAAAGGATTAGGTCTTTATAGCATCAAATGTAATTTAAGATCTGAGCAAAGGTGGGGGCGGTCAACGGCGTACTCTGACATTATTCTTTCACTGTGGGCAGGAACACAGAGTAATGCAAACAAGGCTGAATGCTTTGTAGTGGCACTTATCAGTTCATTGAGCTGTGAGCGGCTCAGCAATGCCATACATCAGTGGATCCTCTGAACATCTGTGCAAATAATGCCTGATGCTGCGTGAAAATGAAATAATGAATCACTGCCATCCCTCTGATGTCTCCACAACTCTCTCTGTTCACTCGCAGAGAGCCGCTCGCTCTAATCACTTCAGCGAGCAGAGAAAAAAAAAAACGGGTGTGTGAGCGGACGTCCTTCCCATCACCATTCCTGAAAGACAACAGCGTCTCTCCACAAATTGAATTCCACTTGCAACAATATCTCATTCTGATAATAATGAAACACTCAGAAAGTGAAGGTTAATAGATCTTTCTCTCAGTGGCCTGGCGTCTACACTAGTAATGTTGCTCCATTGCTGCTGAAGACTTGAGCTAAATTAGAGTTTGATTGCTGTTGCATCACTGAAAATTTACCAGTGTACTGTATATTGGGTTTAAAGGTCCCTTAATTGATTCCAAGAGGCAAATAAATTTATGAGTAGGGCCGTTGAGACCTCTTATAAATCATATTTATTAGTAATCCCATCAACAACCATTAAAGGATGAGAAATCAACATCACCACACAGTGCCCTTTCGCATACAGTAACAAATGTTAGACAGGGTTTTAAACTCCTAGAAGCAGAGCAAGAAATTATTTTTGTCATGTCAAAGTATTCTTTTGTTATATTTATGTAGTGAAAAAAATAAGTCATTATTAGTATTCAAGTACTTATTACATACATTTTCAAAAATGTCATGAAGGTCTTATTGTGTCTTCAGACCCTTAAGTCAAACTCAACAAAGAAAGGATAGTAAGAGAAAAACACAAATGATGTAATGTAATGATGTGTGGCAGGTTCACCATGTTCCCCAATTCAGTTTAGCGTGTTAGCATGCCAACATTTCTGAATTAGTACGAGCACAAAGTAAAGCTGAGGCTGTACCTGGCTAAAAAGACTCCAGTTTGAGTCATCTGATAATTCTCTTTAATAGTTTAATAGCAGATTGTGCTATAGCCACATCAGTGTTATGTCGGAAACAGTTTCTATATGAATGCAAATCTTCAGAGTTGTGTTCTGGCAAATGGAGATGTATCATCCAAGTTTGAGTCATTTTTTCACTCATCACATTTCATCCTAGTATTATTAATAGGATCTTGTCTACAGCAGTGTCATTCGGGATATATTTATCATCTTATGTGTTCATGTTCAGTGAAAATGAAGCTAAAAAGTTATGTTCTATTATATTCATGTGGTGAACATCATCCCCTCAAGGCCGGACTGTACTTTCAGACCTACGCTTATCCAAAAAGTACTTCCAAGGGTAACGATCTGTTTTAAATA
Source organism: Lateolabrax maculatus (assembly GCA_031216445.1). Classification (NCBI taxonomy): domain Eukaryota; kingdom Metazoa; phylum Chordata; class Actinopteri; order Acropomatiformes; family Lateolabracidae; genus Lateolabrax; species Lateolabrax maculatus. The sequence goes on from CM062207.1 coordinate 8,925,144, forward strand.
AACCAGCATTTGCCTCCACTGTCAAGTCAATTATATGTGCTGAATCTAAGAAGCTTTACTGTAAAAGAAAAAATGAACACCTCAAATAGCATTAAATGTAATAAGATTGGAATCCAAATGTTTTTTAAAAAGGGTCCAGACTTTAAGGGTTTCATGGTAAAAAAAAAATGAGAAATGGGCTCACTTCATTTCTAAATTCATCTTGTCGTGAAAACTCTGTGATAACAAATTTATTCCACATGCCTCAGGCCTGATAGGAGGGATACACTCAGTTGATTATTAGCTGATTAGGCCTGTTATGAATCATCACACATTGCGCACAGAATGCATTTAATCTTCTCTGAATTTAATTAAAACCAAAAATCACAATGATGAACCTGAAAACTCAAGATTACATTTTTTGCATTATTTTTTGTTGCACACGACACTGTCAGCAGTGTTGCACACTCTGCTTGATTTGCCCGAACAACATGTAATTGCGTGTTGAAGCCATTTCATGCAGGCAGAATGCCATGAATGCTAAATTTGTGCCCTTTGTGAAGCCATGCAAGATGCTTTAAAGCCTTAGGGCATTTTCTAGGCAGCCCTAAGGGCAGAGTCCTAAATTGAAAGAGACAAAGAGAACAAGAGATAGGTAGGGAGTGCATAAGAGGCTAGAGTACTTCCTCCCCTTCAACCAATCAAGTGCGGGATAAATGTCAAGCCATGGAAAGGCCAGGCTCAGAAATGAAGATAGATTTTGACTCCCTGAAATGTCAGCTAATATTTGTATCTTTGTGAAAGGAACACATGAGGAATATTCCTGCAAAGCAAAAATAAAATTCATGATCACTACTGTACATAACTTTGGACAGATTAATTTACCTCTATGGAAATCTTTTATAAATAATATACATACTCTTAATTATTCAGTACATGACAAAATTAGAAGTACCTTAGACTCACTACTCCAAGAAATTATTAGTTTTAATTAACTAATTAGTTTCCTCCTGTATTCCAAATTTCCCTGGACAATATATTTGCACATTCCTGAACATTTTTTTTAAATTTTCATCTCATTCTGCATGTAAATATTTCTATTCCTATTTTGTATTTATGCTTATGTTGACTTTTGCACTACTTGTCTCTTACTTCTACCTTCTTATTCCTTAAAGTTTTATTGTTATGCACCAATACACCACAGCAAATTCCTTGTATGTGAAAACATACATGGCAATAAACCCTGTTTCTGTTTACAGTGCAGCCAAACAAACTCAAGTCAGCCAATAATAATCACCACAGTGATCCGATTTCATGCAGGGCACAGCATAGCACACAATAGCAGGGCTCAGTGAAGTTGATTACCTCAGTAAAAAGTTGGAAGTGTGCAGTCTGCCACCTGCATTACTCCCTGTAATAATTAAAACGGATCTGCTGTCAACAAATTTTTGATGAATTAATGTTTGTCGCCTGTTGCTAGTTATTGCGACTGTGTTCTCATGGAAAGTGAGGACTTTGATCCAGTAATTTATTTTATGCAAAAGAGAGATGGGTGCAACAAAAACACCCAACTCTTCTCTATCAAATCAACCAGTCTCCCAATACATCAAATTTTTGTTTTGCAGCTGCTTCAAGTCTCTGAGATATAGATTTGGGTTCATGTGCTTTTCTCCTTCGATTTTGCTTTTTCTCCTAACCCTCCCTGGTAAAAACAGCAGTTGGACTTAAGTGCTAAACCATGTCTGAGCAAAGATAAGTCACACCACTAAGACAGAGGATCAGCAGCCAAGAGCTTTTCTTGCTCTCTTGCAGAAGGGACAAGTGTCCATCTGCTCTTTGGTGGCTTTGGATGGAGTCACCTCTATCTTTCTCTAAAGATTAAAAACATCAGATGTTTTTCTGGCCAATGTGTTTACGGGCAGCCGGAATAGTTTCCAGAACTTTTCACTTTCTTCTACAGCACTTTCTGCTTATAAGCTTACCAATTCTGCAAGCTTGGAGTTTCCCTTGATTATGAAATATTTACCTCAATCTGAATTTATTCTTAAAAAATATTAAATATAATAAAATATCAAGTTTTGATTATACCCATTTATTGAATCTAAATTAATAACTTTTTTTCTCTGTTGATCCAAGAAATTGTTTAAAACTACACAAATGCCACCAGAAAGCACAGTCGTCTTCTTTCTCTAACAGCGCTGCAATCTGAATTCTAACAAGCTTCAGTTATTTTGCTCACTTGAGCATCAATAATCCCAAAGCATAACCAAATCTTTCCAAGCCAAAGCATATTCAGTATTTCCTCTGATGTCCCTCGTCTTGTCTCTGCTGCTCTTATGTTTGCCTTGAGGACTCTCCAGAGATGGATTGGGTTAAAAGAAGGTCAAAGGTCACTCTTTGAAGAGTTGGTGCCTTAGTGTCCCCGGACTCCCCTCTAAACTGCCATGCTGATTGTCGCCTTGAAAGCTCTCCTGCTGTTTCACAGTTATTACTACCTGCTGAACAAAGGACAAGCAAAGGATACACCATTTGCAGCCTGCATACATGGGCATCTCCAAGCACTAAATTTCTTCTACTACTAATTTCTTAAAGGGGTGAACAGTGTTTTATTCCTTTCACCGCTTTGTTCAAACCTTTCTTTTGTTTAACCTAAGGACAGTGCTGTTATTAAAAGTGAACATTTGTATCTCAGATGTGGTATCACCATTATAATGACAAAGCCAACTTGCTTTGTTTTAACCCAATATGCTTGACAGCTACATAGTAGTTTGTAGGGGATGAAGTCTTAGCACGAAATTAACACTGATAATCCTTGTTCAGGTGAAGGAAGGCGCCAACATTAACTTGCTTGTCCTTGTCTTATGGTTATGTCGATGTTTGATTGGACTCTGTTCTCTGTGTTTTTAATTTCCATGTTTGCATTTCATTCAGTTAGACTTTGAATCTCCTGTGAAAGAATAATCACAATGAGAATGAAGTAACTATTTCATAATACTTTTCTGTGCTGAAAGAACGGATTTCAGATAAAGTCGGGGTAAAGTAATAGAAAACTTCTGACTCTAATTTGATGTGCATTTATTGTACAATAATTAGCTAAATTGAAAACTTAACATCACTTTAAGATAAAAGTCTGACTTGGAATTCATATTTTTTGAAATTATTATACAATTCAGTTAACAAGAGATTTTGAAACATTTCAACATTTCATTATTTAAAATTTGTTGTATCCTTTGTGGCTGTTTTGTACATTCGATTTATACAGTATGTTTTATTGATCGACATATAGTTCAGCTATATATATATATATATATATATATATATATATATATATATATATATATATATATATAGTTCAGTTACAAAGTTGTGCAGCTCACTGATACAACCGCTGAGCTCAACACTTTGCGGAAACGGGAAAATAATTACCAGCCCTTTGTTGCGAATGGCTCCTGATTTCTGTTGACAGACTGCTTGAAACCGTCTGCATTAAGGTTATTGAGAGGCGCATACAAGCCAGGTCATCCCTTGTAGATTGTAGAAGTACAGTCTGCTCTCCAGTGATGGTTTCCTGGCCCAGAGTGGGGACAGCCGTATCGATTCTGTCCCCCTCTTCAATCCATTATCAAGCCTTTATCAGGACAGCCAGGAAGCCTGCGGTAAGGCTATCTGATTTCCCGTTTTATAAGCAGGTTGGAAAACAGCAACCAAACTTTGCAATTATAATGGGGTGGTCTCTGTATCGGTGTGATCCCTCGTGACACTCACACAGCAACATAATCAATGCTTTTCCAGATTTTTTTCCCCCCCATAGACATACACTCACATAAACATGCACAAACCACACACACACCTGGGAGCTGGTATTGTGATTCTGGTATTGTTGATAGAAAAGCAGAGCACTAAGTGACTCTCATACTCCTGAAACCTGGTATCTTGATTGCACTGCTACGCCTGGTAATTGCTTTATAATGACTTTGTCTTTGTAGTTTTATTTCTGTGACGAGGCATTATATAGGCTCAGGGCGTTTCCATGGAGGGTGTAAAAAAAACTAAAGTCTAAGCATTTGGGTCTGACAAAGCTTACACACTGCCTCCGCTGGTCTTTCGGAGAAAAGCATTTTTTATTTATTTTCAGCTTCATTCTCGCAAGAAAATAATCTTATAGTCAGAGGAATAGTTTGGCATTTTGGGAGATGCGCTTATTTGCCTTCTTTTCCAAGTGTAAAATGAAAGGATTGATACAACTCTTGTGTCTGTGCGTTAAGAATGGAGCTTCGAGGCGACAGAAGAAGCCAAGTTAGCACTGGCAAACCAGCAAACCATGACTGGCAATAAATCACAATTTACAATGAAATATTACAAGTTAAAATAAAGAAAATTAATTTAGAAGCTTTGCAACGCTGCCATTAAAACATTCCATTCGTTGTGGACAATTGATCCATAGACACTCATTATATTTTAATTTTATTAAGACACATTTTCTATACCTCTCATGGATCAACTGCTGTGTCAATCTGCAGTGAAAGCTCATCAGTGTGGAATATGACTGTGGTTTCCTTCTCTCTTTTTTTATGATCACACCACGTCAGCTTGCCTACTGTAAGTGAACACCCATTATCTTTTAATCTTTCAATATCCCTCTGTGAAACCCTGCATCAAAATATATTTGATCCAACTACCCATGAGAGCGTTCATTACAAACGTTCAGTGGTGCCATCTCGTCACGTGTCATTCAAATCTGTTTGTTTGAGGTGCCGTGCTGTGACAACTCCCACTCATCCTCTCTTGTGTGGAAGTCAAGAGAAAATTGAGTAAAAAAAAACAACAGATTTAAGTGGCTTTTAAAACACTGCAGTTTGAATAAATTGTCATTTAAATAAAAGCAGTACTGAGCCCCTGATGCATCATAGTAGTCATAAAACAATGGCCCCCCATAATTGTGACAGTAATGATTGGTTTACACCGTGTTACTGTATCTTCTACTACTTTATCTGCAGTTACGTTAACTCAGGGTTGTAACCGCTGCGGGGGAGGGGGGTCATGGACACACAGTGGAAATTATCATTTTACCCTTTTAAATAATCTCTGATAAAAAAACATATACAATGATACTGTATCTGAAACATGACGCATCATTATGGTTGAATAACAAGAATAAAAGAAGCAATCAGTCCGCAGGAGCTAAGCTTGTATGTTTATGATTTCATCCTTGTGTTTCTGGGGCTTCATTCTGTTTTTCAGCTAAAGAAACTTTATTTCAGTTCCTCTTTGTGTGTTGCCATGAAAGACCAGATAGAATAGGTAATAGAAGAATAGAAACCAGCAATTCTTAAAAGAAAATGTTAAATATCCATCTTTCACTCCATTAACTTCAGTCCATTAGGCCTATCGCCAACACTCTTAGGTAATGGCGCACTTTCTTAATGCATCTTTGCCTTTCTTGAGGGGGCAATGAATTACAGAAATAGAACCAAAGTTGCATTGAAGCATTTCCCAGACTGACAAAGTAGCTTCAACTTGAGTACTCAATAGTATTCTTAAAATGTTCATAGCTGCTTTATTGCCACCGAAAAAAATCTGTTCAATATCGTCTGATGCTTCGTTGTGAGAGTTGTTCAAAAGACCTCTGCTCAACTTTTATACCTTAGTTGCTCAATTTTTCAATGGTTTACACCACAGACTCATGTATTATTTGTATAATAAACTGAATTCAGTAGAAACAATGAGAAACTTTATTGTAAAGCAGTTTTGCAAGTTTTTGTTGAAGGTTTTGAAATTACGCCATAGATATTTATGATTAAGCATTACGTAAACTGTAAAAGGAATAGTTGGACACTTTGTGTGATTACTTGCCTACAGTTAGATGAGAAGATCGATATCACTCACGTCTGTACGCTAAATATGAAGTAAGAGCTGGGGGGAACAGGGGGAAGCAAGAAGCCTGACTGTCCACAAGTTTAAAAAAAAAAAATGCCTACCAACACCTCTAAATCTCACCTCTAAAGACACGTTACATCCTGTTTGTTTAACATGTACAAAAACTGAAGTGTGAAAACGACAAGTCGAAGTTTTAAAGGGGGTTAGGTGCCGTAACTTCCAGGAGTCTTGTCGTCTTTGTTTTTCGTGTTTTACCTTTTGAACAGAGCCAGACTAGCCGTTTCCCCTCCAATGTGAGTCTTAAAGCTAAGCTTAACTAACCGGCTGCTGGCTGTTGCTTCATATTTACCTTGGAGACATCAGACAAGTGGTATCAACCTTCTCATCTGACTCTTGGCAAGAAAGCAAATAAGCATATTTCCCAAGATGTTGAGCTATAAAAGCTTTTATTTTAAACACAGACGTGTAAGAAGATTAACCCCGCACATCTTGAAAAACCTGAGTGAATGATCCACAGCTAGTTCAGTCTAACTGGATGGCGAACACGAGTGTAAGTACCAAGTGAATAGAGTGAACCTGTCTCGCATTTTAAACAGAATATTGCAAAAAGACGCTCCGCACATTAAAGCTTCCCTCCTGGATTAGAGGTGTCATCATAACATTGTCAGATTTATAACCGTATCTGCACACGAGTCACCGGTCCTGACTATACAGAGATAATCTAAGCAATGTAATCTATTTTCACAGCCTACACCACTGAAACCTTGTGACTCATCTCCTAAATATCAAGTTGTGTGTGTGTGTGTGTGTGTGTGTGTGTGTGTTGAGTGTCTCATTTAATTCTGCCTTGAAGAGCTAATCAAAGGCCCCCTTTTCTGCTCTGCACAGATGTGCTGGGTTCCCCTCCAGTTTACTGAAAAAGCCCTACAGGGAAGCTGAAGACGTTAACCTGGAGGGCTCCCGTGATAACTGAAGTTGACTTTTAATTTTTTGTGCTCTCGAGTAGTATTAATGAAATAACTATCTTTGATAACACTGTAATAATCATTTAACCATATCGTTACAAAAAAAAGTCTGTAAGTCCAGCCAGTCTCAGCCTGGACAGGCGGATGATAGTGTGTTTTCCTGAGCAGGCCACACTCTGTCAGTATGTGTCAGACATAATGTAGCACGGCACCAAGGCCTCTGCTCAGGTCCCACACTGTCGATGCTGTATCCCACCCTCTTTCACCTCATCACATCTATGGATGGATCATTGGAACACGGATCATTTCAGAAAGTCGGGGTCTTGCTTTAGAGGGCGCTAAGTGCCACATGCCCCATTTTGTAGCACTAAATGCGTCATGCGCATTAAGTGCGTCTCAGGGCGCCCACCACGAGCCACTTCCAATGTGATAAATAGGATTTCATCCCACAAAAGGAAGAAAATTACTTTGAACAAATTATCATGTAACTACAATATCATTACCATATTTCACATAAGTGACAACTGACTGTGAAAGTCAATTTTGTGCGTAAATTAAATGCAGAATGTGACCATAGTCTGTCATAATGTATTTAAATGTGGGTGCTGTCAGGGCTAGCCTGGCATCGCCAGACAAGTTCACAAATGCGTATTAGTCTGGAACCTCTCAGTTCATTTTCGATTTTCCAATCAACGGGCGCAGACAACCAATCAGAGCGACGTCTTAAAGGAAGCTCGGCAAACACATATTTCTTAACTTTTGGTAAACTCTTACAAAACATCTCTGACCTTGATGTGTAGGCTGTAGCTCATTAACACCCACATCACATTTACTACAAATATTCCGACCACCAGATAAAATGCAAATACAGTACAGAGGATGGCAAACTTTAGTTTACTGTTTAAAACGTTTCTTTAGTGTGTACTGATTAACTGCTGAACCCAGCCAGTGGGGGATGCACAACCCAGTGCATTCTTAGTGCCAGTCCCACGCCCGGATAAATGGGGAAGATTGCGTCAGGAAGAGTATCCAGCAAAAAAAAAAACTATGCCAAATCAACTATGCAGAATATAAAAAAACATCTGATATCCGCTGTGGCTACCCCCTAACTGGGAGCAGCCAAAAAAGGAACAAGGACAAGTACTGATTAACTGCTAATTCCTGCGTCAAAACATCTTGAAATCCTTTTAAAATTACCGTTTAAATGACTGTTTGTTCTGACGAGGCGAAGCAACTGAAATGAAAACGTCCCAAGAAATGGCAATCAATGCAGAAATTTCCAATTTGTCTACAGGCTCCACCTCACATCCCTTTTTGAAAAAGGGATGACTTCTTCTCCCAAAAATCAGCAAGTCATTTAAAGGATTGTTTGTATCCTGCTGAGCTGTGTCATACTGTGTCACACAGCACTCACTGTGATAACTGCATTTTAAAATAACTTTTTTCCGTGCATTTCTGTCATCTTGCAAAACACAGAAACACTGACGGTAAAGTTAACGAGACATGGTAATAGTAAAGCTGTTAGTTTTAGAGTAAAATGACAGTAGTTCAGCAGCAGGATCATCCCGTTTAGCCATCAGCTCTTCCTTTTGTGTAAACAAGGGACAGCTGGTATAGACAAGATAAAGGTGAAAACAAAAACCCTAAAGATGGGCTTTAGTGCTGAGGTAATGATGTCACTAAGTGGATTGTTGTTGTTGCACTTGTTCCCTGAGCCACTTGACAATTTTTGTTGTTTTTCTCCTCTCGGTAACAGTCAGCAGATGAGCATCAAATGATCAGGCTGAAGTGTTTGTGTTTGGCTGGACATTCATTGTTAACTGCTAACCGAGAGCGAACGGTCCCCATTTGGTGCATTATGTAACTCACACCCCAAAACGAGGCTTACTACGGCAATACAGCCCACCCGATGTGTCACAGACAAAAGAGGTCAGAAACTGAGCGCTTTCACTAACATACTCAGAATCAGAATCAGCTTTGTTGGCCGTGTGTGTGTTCACATACAAGAAACTTGACTCAATGTACTTACACAGAAATAGACAAATAAGCAAAAAACAAGGACAACAAAGCTGAACAAAGGTAAAGAAAAATTGAACTACTATGTACAGATATAAATGAATGCAAATATGCTGATATACATATTGAAAATGGATGTAACAGATCACTTTATATACATGAGGCAGGTGGATATGACAGTACATGAATGTAAACACAGAATATACAGCGTGCTCAGATTTATATTGACAGTGATGATGTGTTAGAAGACTGCAAAAATATGTAATATTCCCCTCATGTTTTACACATGCAGCAGCTGTTGGTCTATTTCACGTGGTTCTTGCAGTGATATGATGGATATTTAAAAGCTCCAATATGTTACTCGCCTAAAATGAGATGGTCCAATCAATATTTGACACCATGGATCATTTCTCCCTAAGCTGTAAATGAGTGAATCATAATTACAGATTAGGAGCCTGGAGCAGTTTAACAGATAATGAGAGATTAAGATATGACAGATTGAATTTGTTGCCTGGAGTGATTACATCCAAAAATCCTTTATGTTGTGGTGTTATCAGGACCAATAACGAACATTTAGCCCCCAGAAAAATCTTCCCAAATACTGTTAGTATCTCCTTTTCAATCATTTCTGCTTTCCAAAATGTCCCGCTAGTTTGTGTCTGTGTAGACTCAAGGAGGGGTAGGTAGTTGTCTTTTGCTTAGGTAGAAACTTAAAAACAAACCCAACCTTTTTATTAAGATTTATAGACCCCATTCATTGTTAAGCAAATAATTCATGTTGTCGAGCCAGTCAGTTAAAAAAAAAAAAAGGCATGAAAGGGGAGTTCAGACTGATCTGAAGAGCATCTTTGAACACTCAGTACTCAGCAAGAAGAAAAACACTCATCAGGGTGTGTCAATGAACATATTAAGAGAGCTAATGTACCATCACTGATGTACGGTTTAGTGTGTGTGTGTGTGTGTGTGTGTTATTTTCAGCCTCTGCTATATTCAGCAGTGTGCAGTGTGTGTGGAGATAATGGTGATGTTTGTATCCTCGGCTGTCCTTAAACCCTGCTGTCTTATTAAACTCGAATGTAATTAGCTAATCATAATGCACTATTACCAGCATATAAGCACATTTGAAAGTGAAAGGAAAACCAAATAAGGTAAGCATGAAAGCATTCGGGCAACCGAACAGCTGCAGCCCAAAAACAATAAAAGCTGCGTAGGGAAAAAAAAAAACAAAACAAGATTAAGGCGTTTCCTCCTGAAATGCCTTGTGGGCACTGACTGGAAGAGGCTTTTTGTGTGTTTGAGTGAGACATTAGGGGTCGTAATTGAGTTGGGCTGAACAAGGCCAATGACCAGGGCCCAATGACCAGAGCAAAAAGGTCAGCGGCTGGAGTTTATTGGGTTGCCGTTTTTTTGAAATGCTACTAAACCCTGCAGGCTTTGACCATTTGCAACAAATCACTTCCGACAGATAAACCGATCAGCTGCTATTTGTGGAAGCATAACATTTACTTAGAAGGCACGAGGTTGGGGGTTCAAGCATCAGTGCGTGGGTTAAGAGACCGCTGTTCAACACTTAGTGGAGCCGGACTCAACACTTGTGACTCTGCGCACTTGCGAGCCAAAAACAACTACTTTATGACTCCATTCATGAGCCACAGGGACCCCGTATTGCCTTTTGTGAAAAATATTGAGATAGTGTAACACACCACTGCTCTGACATTCATTATATCAGTGTAGTGTATCAAGCAAAGACCTTTACCCTACAAATGACTAATTTCCGCGTCCTTTATGCTCTCTGCCAGATGTGCTGATGTAATTTAATTTACTGCCGTGCACTACACAGAATGAGAATTGATTGGAACAAGAGAGAGCGACCCGAATAACAATATCATGTAGTGCGAAAGGACGATCAGCACATCGATAGTCAGTAGGAAAAGTAATAGGTTTCTGATTGTACTTCAGTTCAGCGACTGTTGTTGAAGTCGGCTGACAATTGGCATTTCACGTGATGTTTTAGCTCAAGACTGGGCACCATCTTTGCTGCAGTTCAGAGTCGAATGTAAAGCGTGATGTGTTGAGGACCCATAAAATGATATAAGCTTGAATTAACTGATTGTTGTGTCCACTTGGGGAGCGTCGCAGCGAGCTGTAAACCATACATTAACTTATCATCACCTCATAAAGTTGTCATGGTGCTTCAGCAAACCGTCGCCTATTGACAGCAGACACAGAGCAACATCAGCATTTATTTAAAGTCGTGTTTGTGTCCATCGGACCTGTGTGAGTCACTCTCCTTTTAGCTTTGGTTTGGTTTCCTCCAGGTCCTGGGGGAAATATCTGGCACTTAAGCTGCTGAATGCTCTGCAGTGTTCACCAGCTAGTTGCTGACTTTGCCTGTCAGCCAAAACAAGTAAAGATGCGAGCTGGAAAACCAAAGCAATGAACAAAGACAGTAAAATGCTCCGTAGAGCTGAGGGGAACGGCGGTGTCGGGTGATTATCATCTGCGGTTTCATCACTACTTTCACATTACAGAGTCATTTGAGCCATTCTTACTATAAACATATTGATTAGAGTAGCTTTAAGTTCCACAGTGCAGCCCTGAATTGATTTAGAAGTTCTGACTTCTAAAACCGTCTTTATTTCGTCTTAATGACATGTAAATAAGAGACAGGGTTACTGTAGGAGTCACATAAAAGGTCAAGTTATGGTCATTAGACACTGGACTCACAGAGGCACAATAATTACTTTCATCTGAACGAACAATAATGTATTTAATATTCTTGGAGAATTATTAATGCACTTTGTGGCAGGAACTTCCTGTCTGTTGCTGTTGCCTGAAAATAATCCTTTCTCACGGTTCCTGCATAATTTATGAAATTTAGTATGTTTTTTTTTTTTATTTCTTCCTTTGAAAGGAAAAGCAAGGAAAAGCAGAGTGGAAAAATGACCTTGCATGAATAATTAAACAAATTGAGTAGTTCGAATTTGTTTTCTGACAAGTATAAGATTGACAAAGCAAAGCAGACAGTTTGATTTGCAAGTACCAATTACTTATTCAGTAGATGTAATTTTCCTAGCGGCAAAGGAGATTTCAGATAATTGAACCGGTACAAAGAACAGAACTGAATGTCCTTGATTTTTATACACTGCCTCCAAAGCCTTTGTTCTTTGAACCCAATGTACACGTGAATCTGTATACAGTGGCTTGTAAGTTTATATATTATGAAGTCAGCATTTATATTCTTCCTTTACAGCACATTCCCAAGTCTCACTTCAGTTGGGACAAGTCCAAATCTATTTACGAGTAAAATAACACAGCATTCTAACATTTTTTCTTCCAAAGCCGTGTTTGGTACATAGCTTTTGGTCCATTCAATGCAGAGGAGGCGTAATAAGGCCACATGCAGCCACGCAAGAACCGCCTGCTGCTCTCTTTTGTTCTGGGATTTTACCAAGTCCGAGTCTCCAGTCTTCAGTTCTGGTAGACATATTGTAGTCCTGAATTAGAGCTGTGGTATATTCACTGTGGGCACAGTGGGAGACATTAAAACTCTGCCCACATAAACTAAACTGTGGATTCTTTCATTGAAAAACAGGCACTGCACTTAAAACACACTTGTGGATTTGCATAGTTCATTTAACTACCACAGCCAGTTTCTCAGCGGCATTAACATTACTTTATTTATATCAATATTTGACCAGTGACTGCCAATTACGCTTCATTTCTCTATCTGGCTAAATTGAATGAGTAAATGCATTTCCAGGAAACACTTCGCTGCACTGAATGGTTTTGTTCCAGGTCAGTCAGGTTCATATCCATAGTGTGAGTGACCGTGACAAGCCAATGCGAATCATGTTGCTCTGAGAGCTGGCAGACCACACATCACCATCTTGAAAATATGTGGAACAGTAACAATCCCTATTAATAGTCCCTCTGTGTGAAAGCTTTTAATTTGGTCCTTGTACAGCCTGATCTGTAGCACACTGTGAAAATAATGTGCAAAACCCACTGTGTTTCTTTTTCCAAAGCTTGCACGCTGCCAAGCTGGGCCTCCCAGATCCTTTCCGGCGAAGATGTTCACAAACGGAGTCTCTGCTGGCCAGCACTGATCCTGTGACGCACCTCCATACAAGTAGATCAAAACTATTTATTAATCAATACCTCTCTACCACAATCTCATCTCATCTCAGAATCACAAATCTAAGCCTAACAAAGTTAATATTGTGTTTGATTCCACAGGTGTTCCTGGTATTATGTCGACCTGTATGTTCCAAAAAGGCACGAATAAGTCTGCTGCGAGGTAAAGATCGTCATGGTGCAGCTGCATTGTAGGTCACTGAGGTAAACTGAAGAGTCACATATGGATTCGCTTTCAATTAACTGTTCAAGTTAATGTTACTTCCTCAAAAAAATCTAAAAATATCAGAAAATACTGTTGTCCAATAACTACAGATGTTTAACATCAGACGGACACATAACTAAAAGTAAAACTTACATAAATTTTATGATTTTTTTTTTTTTTTTTAGATTAATTCTATAATTTAAAGCAATACTATGTAACTTTCGCTGAGCAGCAGCAACAGTGGCCTCTGCTGCTACATGGTGCCAGAGCGGCTTTAAGGATACTGCACAGACTATTCCAGTTTTTGCCCTTATTCTGAAAAAGACAATATTCCTACTAAGGTCTTTACATGGCTAATGAAAATGAATATTCGACCACTATTCCCATTTACATACAGCCGTGCATACTCTGACTAACGTAAAATGCCTCCATGACGTACATCCTACAGCTACGCCATCAAAACTTGTTTATAACGTACAGAGCTGACCGTAAACAGGCAAGATACCGTGTGTCGCAAACTGCGGTAAAAACCCCAACTGAGACGCACATTCTGAATGCGCTGTTTACACGTCCAAAGAAGGCTCCTAAAACCTGAATTATACCGGCATATCCCACGTCAGAAAATGCTAAACTCAGAATATCCAAACAGAATATGCTATTTACATGACCCGTATCAAAGTTGGAATATTGTCATATTAAGTTCATGTAAACGTAGTCAGTATAACGGGACAGGAAAAGACTCTTCTTTTCAGTTTACGGTTGTGACGACCCTTATTCTGCAACCTAGTGCCGTAAAGCGTTACACACTTCCCCCGGGAGATCGTTCCCGGGCAACCCAAGTTAGATACTGAAGGAAACAGGCGCCATTTTGCCTATTACAAGTCAGCGTGCCATCAAAATGATTTTGAAGCTGCTATTTTATGGTAAAAAAGTTACATAGTATTGCTTTAAAGACAGAACAAGAAAGCAGAATTACTGTTTTTAAATTAAATTTTTTGAGTTTTATAATGCATCATTTAAATTAGATACATGTTTTGTATTTAACTGAACACTATAAAAATCTAATTATTCCTGTGACACACTCCATAGCCCAAAATAATGTATATATTTTGTTAATGTGATCAGTGCCAATAGCTTTCATACTGTACCTCTACATTAAAATGCGTTAACATAGTGTTGAATGAAAACAAACATCAATTTTAAGGATGCTTTTTATAATATTGTAACAAACTGGTTTACAACTGTACAGGGGGACCAAAGTCCCATATATGACCTACTGTACTGTAGCTCTAGAAAAACTGAACACACATCAAAGCAGTAGTTAATGTTATAAATAACTTGCAAGAAAAATGGTATTACAAGAAAAAAAAAATAGCGCCTTAGGGAACAGGCACTGTCCTTGAACTGAACTTTTACTGTACATACAATGTCTTCACATGTATATTTTATAACAATCCACATCACCTAAATAGAAAGAAAATGTATTTACAGATATCAAAATAGAGTGTAATCCGAGTCGAGTATGAGACAAAAACAATATATTGACTGAAATGGGCTCCTACTCTACAAAACACATAACTATTGTTTTCATAATTGCAGTTTCAGTAAAATTGCTTATGTGCACACACAATTAGGAATAATAAAAATTTTAACCACTTCAGTGAGCTTATAAAAAAGAAAACTCCAAACTTCTTTTCAAATACATTATTTTAAAAAGGCTAGTGAGTGAATAAGAAAAAAACAAGTGATTCACCGTCTTCTCTGCTTTGCATTATTTATGAAGACTTTTCCACAGTAAATCCTGTTCCATATGAGCTGTGAAGCAGAAAAAACAATAGCAGCAATGAGATTCTGTTCAAGTGATAAACACGATCTATTAGTTACACCCAGGCAAAAAGAAGGTCACCAAGCATGATGTGGAAGTATTATGCAGAATCATTAACTAACTGCTCTTACTTATACAAATATAAATCTTGTCTTTTAATTTTCTTTCAACAGTGAGCCTGAAATTTGCAGCATTCTGAGTAAGACTGGATGGAAAGTTTCCCCAAATATGAATATACTAAAAAGTGAGTTTCGTGCAACTACATATGGAATTACTGATGTGTTTATCACTGAGTGTGAAGTCCTAGAGAGGATAAACAGCAACTGCTTCCTCTCCTGCTGCTGCCCTGCCTCATTCTCCCAGACAAGGACAAAAGCAGCATATTGCATGTTATTAGGGATGGCCTGAGTGAGCTGTGAAATGCCTCTGCTCTCGGGGTTTATTGGGACCAGTGACTCAGCTCAGGACTGGCACATCTTCCTCCAAGTTACCCTGAGGCTCCGGCACTGACATAATGCCATTTAATGAGATGAGTGCACAAAGGAGACCAAGATTGAAATGCTGCTCCTGATCCTGTGCCAGACCTTTTTGAGGACACTCCATCTTCAAGTTGCTTTGTGATTACATAAGCAAGTCTAAATCTGAGAAAACTGACATTTTTCTGGGATTTAAGTATGGGTATGTGTGGACTGGATGTACCGACTTCCAAACAATCTGCCTTCAATAGATGGAACAGGACAGAAAAGGAATCCCACTGCAAACCCCTCAGAGAGAAGTTTCTTGCAAACTTTACAGTTTGATGTTGTATGCTGGTCCTGGGCAAAAATGTCCTGCTGAGATCAACAGTTCGGTGATGAAGAAGTCAATGCGGCGTCCCCTTTCTTCTCAGCTCCAGAGTGTGCAGGCCCTCCTGCCGACCGAGGGCATGCTGCGTCCCGACTTTGTGGGCCGTCTCTGTAGCGGTGATGTCAATCTGGGCGTACTTGGTGGAGCTCTTTCCTGTCAAGAAAAGCAGACAGTAAGTAATTCATAGAAAGTCTAATATTTGAATATTCATCACCAGAGAGCTAAAACATTTAGTGGATTGACAGAAAGTTACAGGGGTAGTTTTGGGAAATTCGCTTCAGAGTTTGATGAGAAGAGTGGTAAAACACTCTGTACGGTCAATATGAAGCTACGGCCAGCAGCTGGTTAACTTAGCTAAGCACAAAGATTGGAAACAAATAGCCTGGCTCTGTCCAAATATAACAAAAGCCAGCTACCTACACCTCTAAAGCTCACGAGTTAACTTTAACTAACGTTTTAGATTATTCGACAAACGATACATCTAAAAGATGTCACCTTGGGTTCTGAGAACTTGTAATGGGGACATTTTCACCATTTGCTGACATTGTTTGGCCGGCAAATTCTGCAGATTTTAATACGATAGAAGACAAATTCTCATTGTAGGTAACAGCAAAAGCATTGCTGAATCATCTTCAGAAAAAAAAAAGGTTGAAAACGTCCAAACAAACATGACAACAGGGATTTCAGAGTCAAGTGGATCTCTGCCCTCGCTGCCAACATGATTGCTTATGGTATTTGAGTGAGCATCGCCACACAAAGCAGGAGAATATGCAAATGGAGCCTTTAAAATTGCCCTCATGCACCGTCTTCCATACGCACGTCACTAGCATTGCCATAATTTGGCATCGTTCCTTGAAAATCAAATAGGCAAGCTGTCTAAGTTTAGTCGTAAAAGCAGAATTTGCACGAAAATGCACATCACTGTTTCCCGCTTCAGTAATGTGTTTTACAGTCTCAAAGTCGAGGCAATCCAAACCAGCTCGTCACAACACATCAATAGACCCTGGAGGAGGATCCCATTTGAGCCAGTGAATTCACAGCTGTGATCTGAATGCCCTGTGACCTCCTTTCAGTGGCGAGATGGGACACCCCTCCTCCCAGGTGACAGATTAATGAGGCTGCATGCCGGGATATAAACTGTATTGCTGACATCAGATATTAACCTCTCATGTCACGGCCCGAGCGGTCCTCGTATTCCTGAGGGCAATGACGCTAATAGCCGACTTGTCTGTCAATTACAACTCACTACCGCGTCTCCGATGACAAGGACACAGCTGTCTTTTAGTGAGACGAGAGGAAATCAGCTAAATTATTTGGGAACAATTGTGTCAAATGACTTTCATCCTCTTTTTATATTTATTTTGATATCTTGGTTTTTCAAATTTCAAATTTGCTCTTTCATATCTGTCTACATGATTTGAATTATTTACAAAATTGCTTTTCCAAAATGCTGCACACATCAGAACACGAACATAAAATCCTTGTACAGTGTGTGTGAACCAAGACAAGAACATAAGGGCACGACTGAGGCCATCTTACTTTTAATCTATTTTTTATCAATTCAGGATGTGGAATTTTCTTTGCAATACAAATCTTCTAACATCTAATCTATTAAAGATCGATTGGAATTTACAGCATGTCCATTTGGGCAGTGCATGAGTGCACATTTTATACAATGATTAAAATGAATACTCACTGGAACAGTGCATTAATATAATAATGAAGTTCCCTTTCAGTAAGGTAAGCCACCAATATAACTCAAATATATAAAATATGACAGAATTCTGTTCAAGGTGGATACATGCAATAATACAATGCCATTGACAAGACTTTAATATTAAAACTACCCTCTAGGGCTGTCATTCTTCTATACTTGTACCAATACAATACCTGAGTTTTTCGTACTGACACTAAAAATACTTAAAGCTGGAGTGCGGAACATTTGTCTCCCCCTTCTGGCAGTGAGAGTAGTTACACAAACACTGTCGACACAGGTTGACATATTGTAGCAGTTTGACTAGGAGCCCTGGTGCCAGTCAGAGTGTAGGTCTGACAAAGATAATATTTTTAGTTATGTACCAGTCAACCATACAAAGGACCCATGTCTTTCAGTAACTATCGCAGACAACAAGAAACACACAAGAACACAGTTCAACTACTAATGAAAGACTCCTTATCGCAACAAAAAAAAAAACAACGCATCACTACCGGGGAGACAGCGTGGGAATCTCACCCCAGACACCTAATTTAAAAACTCCAGTATGCTAAAAAATACAGAGAGATTTATCTGGCAGTGAAAAGCTTAATCAGCATTGTGTGAATTTGTTTCGTAAGGGCTTGAATGTAATGGACATTCATTTATATGTAAAAGTCGTGTACTCCAGCTTTAAAATATGGTACAGAGACAATACTTAATCTTACTTTGTGAAATCAAAACCTGATTTCTAAAAAGAAACCTCTTATGTCAGAGTAGTGCAACTTCAAGGTTGTCTGAACACAAGCAGCTGTATAAGAACTTGTCTAAATAAAACAGTCCAACATTGGCAAAATTGTTATTTGTTGTTTTATGCGTCGTAAAGATAAAATAATGCATGAGCCGACAAATAGACTGAACCGATACCAATTTGCCTCAATCTTTGAAATGTGTCTCAATTAATTAGGTAGTTTAGTCTTGTTCCAGTGAGCATTTTTTAGATCTGAGTTTTCAGTAGTGAATCTTTTGAAGTGATAAATGAGTAACAGTAGATTTTTCTCCACAGGTGGAGTTTGCGACCCTGATTGTTCAACGTAGTCGATGTCGGAATAAAGTAAAGATGAGTTGACATAGTTTAATTTCTTAAAGCTTATTTTAGATGACTTACTCTGAGACGGGGGATGTGCGACAGTCCCTCGGGTGCCTGGACCTGGCTCCTGCAGCTCCAGCTCCATGTAGTTGAGCTGCTTCTTGGATGTGGGACTAACAGGAATATTCACATACGTCACACCATCACTGCGAGGCCTTTCAGGAAGCGGTGCCTCTGGGGGGAAAACGAAAACTGCCCCTGTCAATACGAGAGGAACAATGTGTTAATTAAACACAGGTGGAGATTTGCTCATTTGTGTCTGAAGAACAGTAAAATCCTTCAAGTTATTAAGTTATTCATCCTGATGACAAGATTTGTCTGTGTAGCCACAGCCTGATAGCTTATACTGTTCCTCCATGCCAAAGTTTTTTTAATGTCTCAGTTTTTTGTTTGGGGATAAGGTAACATTATTCTAAACTGTCTGTTTTCGTTGTAATAAAAAAATGTGCCACTTTAAAGCAATAGTATGACCCTTTTATGTGTTTCTAATAGTCTTTGGTCAACACAGAAATAAGCTCTACCAGGCTGTGGCTACATAGACAACACATAGTTACTCTGACACTTGTTTGAAACAGGAATTGTTTTTGTCACTATGACCTTAATTAAAAGATAATGAAGAAATCAAGGATACAGCTGGTGTTATTTTAACAGTTTGTCATAACCTTAATCAAAAGCTAAAATATGTCCCCCTCAAGGGTTAGTGACTCTTGAGGCAACAGCCCTTATCAACAGCCTAATGTTAATTACATTCATTCATTCATTCAGACAGACATTTTCAACAGTGAAGCACAGCATCTTACGTGGGACTATCAGCTACACTGGCACACACTGTATCCCATGATTGCCCTTTTCCCCAGAGACTAATTATGCATAATTGGCTAATAGGTCCCAGAGATAAATTATGAGATACATTATGGTCATTTAGTGTTATGAGGCAGTAAAACCAACTTGTTGCCCTTTTAATTCCACCATCATCATTCCAAGTGGTTTGTCTAAGGCACAAATCTGGTTTGATAATAATTTGATAGTTACTTTAATTATTTTGAGTAAAACCTACATATTTGTTAAATAAGTCTGCAGCTTAATTCTGTAAATTTGATTCACAGTAAAAGAATATATATATCCAATCGTTGATTCAGAGAATCTTGACACTCCTAGTGTTAACAATGTTACTTATAACATTCTTTCTCAGTCCTGGAACTCTAATATTAATATTATAACAAAAATATTAATTAATATTATAAACGTGCAACGACTAGTTGAGTCATGGATTGAAATAACGACTATTAGTCAACCAGGAAAATCTTTAGTCGGGAGCAGCCTTATCTCTGTACTATCTCCTACAATCTCTGTGTAAAGAGGGCTATGGACTGATGACGAAATTTACGTTAATTGGGCCCTTGTGGCCATACAGGTGTGGAAAATCTAATTTGGACTTGTCAACACACAATATGTATTTATCCCATTTGTTTGTTTGTAAGTCCTATAAGGTTAAATTTTTACACAACATTTTTAGCCCTATTTAAACAATCCATTCAGCTAGTGCTTCACTGGCAGCATTGATTCGCCCAAAGTGAAATCTTTAAATTACATTCTTTGGGTTTTGGTTTGTTAGGGTAACAAAGATATTCAGTTTACTGCTATACTGTATATGACAAAGCAGCAAATTCTCTTGATAAAAGGATAAACAAATCAATTATCAAAGTAGTTTCAATTTAATTGAAAGGGCTCAGGCTCTTACTGAGCACTACCACTTCCTAACAAAACAAACACGGTGTATAGTGTAGCTACATAAACAATGCTGATTTTCGCCTGAAAAAAATCTTTCAGTTATTGTGAGACTACTGACGTTTGAAGATTAAAGAGAATATCTAGATCAAAGAAAATAGATGGTTAAGCTACATTTGCTGTTGTATATTAGACAATCCCAGCAGCAGTAAGAGGACAATAGAGGGCAGTTCATCTGAGGGTATTTACTCCTAGAAACAGTAATGAATAAATAGTTATTATACACCTCTAAAACTTAATTAATATATTCCTTAAACACATGTAGTCTTGTTAGAATCATATTGTAAAACTATGAAATGCTGCATAAAACACATTATCTTAGTTTCCACTTGACTCTAAAGATCGTCATGGATTTATATTTATCTGTATGTCTACAGCAGTGTTGTAATTACACTATCCTGTAGATTACATTTTGTTCAGAGGCTGGGGAAAATGTAACATTTAGGGACAAAAAAAGATTTCCCCTGCTATTAACTCTTCCTAAATGGCAGCAGGCAGTGGCCATTACCCACAGCTAAGAGGCATAAACCCCAGGGGACACTCATACAATCAGTGAGAAGCCATTAGACACCAGCAGAGTCTCAGTGGGTGCAGCCTTTGGCAACGTCTAAGAGGCCTGATACCTAATTGATCAGACACCAACCAGCCCTTGTGGAAGTGTGGTTTTTTATAATGGCTGCCATTACAACAGCGGGTTTGCCCACAGCTTTAAGACTGAGGGACTTTTCCACAACACACTTTTCAAAGCCTTTAGGGGAGATGTTAGAGGCAATACCTGTCTGAGCTCAGTGACCTGAACTCACAAAGTCAAGAGTCTAATAACAGCGGTGTCTTCAGGGTGAGAGGCCTGTTCAGGCTGGTTGTCCACTTTTCACATGTTATTCTGGCAGCCAGACATTAAGGTGGAAGTGAAAACATGCCTGACTGAACTCAAAGGAGTAATGACTTCACTCAGAATGCCAACATTTGAGAGACTCACGTACAACACCTACAAGTCCAAATTTGATGCTTCATCATATTTCATCCAACATTACAACCTTCATGCATTTATTCCAGGACTCAACTTAAAAGCTCTGGTGAATAAAGACAGCCTGCGTCAAATTCCCGTATAGCGGTCTGAAGACTAGTAGTGCCACAGGTAATTTTCCCACCAAAAACTTTAAAGCTTACACACTAGAACAACCTGAACACGTCACAATATGGAGACAAAATAAGTCAATACAACATCATCAGTTGTAGCTGCTAACTGCACTGTTTTATGAAATCAGGAGCCAAAGCTGTTTTAATATGAAATGTTACCAAACTTCAATAACATCAAAACAATCAGTTGCCATCGAGCCTGCATCCTGACTTAGCCCCCTCCTTCATGTCCCGTCCATTAACTGCTTGCTGAGGCAGGATGATGGGAAAGATGACATGGGAGCCGAGCCTTGTGTGTGTGTGTAGGTACATGAACATGACTGATGGGTTTGGTGCCACATAGTGACAGCTGCTGGGACTTTCTAGAGCAGGTGTGCATTAGACTGAGGGCATGTTTCTGGGTGTGGGATGCTTAAGTGGCCAAATGTCCCCTGACAACTGTCCCCTCACATCAGGGCAGGTATCCTGTCGCGCGTCACTGCGCTCTGTTTGGTTACATATCTCTTTGTTTTTTTCCGACACAATTGGTTCTTATGTAACTCGAATTTATGGTATTACATAAAACACAGATGAAGAAATAAGTGTTCACGCTGCAGTGAACTCTCACAATCAAAGGGAGAGGTCGCTGAACCGAGTCCTTTAATCTAAATTATATTGATGGCAACGCAAGTTACGTATGTGACTCATACCTGCGTGTGATTTATAGGCTCATATGTGTGTGATTCATCTCTGACATCACGTCACAAATCACATAAATTAAAACAATTTCATCTGATGCACGCTTAACCCCCAGTTTGTTCCTCTGGTGTCCATTCATTACATTCGAGCCACAGACCTTAGATTCTTTGCTGTTTACAAAAAACTGAAAGAAAATCCAATCAGCAAAACCAAAAATAACAAGAACCAGAAACTACTACATTCTTAATAAAAATTCCAAAACTAAAATGTTTCTTTTGAAAGATATTTTCTCATCATTTTTTTATTATTTCTTGAAAGTGTCCAGAAAAAGACGATAGAGTAAAGAATCAAAAGCTTTTAGGTGTATAATAATTATCTCTATTTTACCTTTAACCCTTAATAATTAGGCATTTACACACTGGTAAAATAAAGCGTTACCAAGAAAACACCCCCAGTGATCTTTCAAAAACCCAGAAGCCTCACTATTTTGAAGGTATTTCCAGAATCCTAAAAGATTTGTCCACCAAATGGGATCAAGAATATTCTGTCTGCCGCACTATAAAAACAATCTTTAACACTTGACAAACTAATCTGGAATAACAGTCCTCTTTCCAGAGATTTAAACCAATACGTTGTGTTGAGTCAAGTTTTTTAATCAAACTTTTATTTCCAAGATCAATAATAATCTTTCATGTTCAATCTTAAACCTAGCTATGACTTATGCAAACAAAAACAATAACTAAAAGTGAACATATATTTAAACATAAAATAATGTAAATTAATATTGATAAAAATAGATGTATTAATAAATTTTTCCACTGAAGATTTTTGACATTAACAAAAAGCAGCAAGTGCAATTAAATGATTGTTTGTGTTTTTGAAAGATAGCCAGGGATTTATCTCTCAAAAAAAATGAATGCTTAGTTCTGTGACGCGAATGTCAAATGATTTACAAAACTGGTTTCAACCATTTAAAGTCAAGAAGTCGTAAAGACTTAAATGTAATGCAATGTGTAAATTGGTTGCTAGGTAACACGGACTACGTTTGCATGCACAAAAATTCTGGTTTTCGCCACCACAATATTCCCACTAAGCTGTTCACATGTCTAATGACAATTAATAGTCCACTAATATTCCTCAGACTAACGTCAAGAACACCCCCTTTTTTATTTTATTTATTTTGTTTATTTATTTTTTTTTTTTAGGAGCGTTAACTTTTCACATTCCTTTTTAAAACTGTACTTTAAGTACAGTAGGTATTTTTTGGGGCCAGTAATCTACTTTTGACTTTGCCACATTTGCTATTTACACTTTTGTTATAGCTAGTCTGTTATCTACTCTTTATATTGCCGCTGTAACTGGTCTGTCTTGCGGTACAAAGAAACATGCGTGTGTGGCAGATATTAATGAGCTGGGTGAATGCAAAAAAATCTGAAAAATCAGGCAAATACCTTTTCAAGGTTCGGTTGTTTTACTGATGTAAGTTAAATCCAGTAACTGCACACTATGCCACTGGTGGCCGTGTTGGAAAGCAGCCTGCATCGCCCTTTCACAAGCTGGCAGAAATACTTTCATTTTCCATTAATGGAGTATTACATGTTCTTACACACTGTAAACATTTAAGTCAGATGATCACTGGATTGATTCTGATACATTAAAAAAAAATCCTCACGTTGCGCAGAGCATGGCTTTCTTTATATAGAATTTTTTTCTCTAATTCACATTGGTTGCTATTTGTTTTATAGCGATGCCCTATGGTCAATTCATTCGATTCTATGTCGCTAGTGAAACTGATCTTGGCTTTCAATAAGTAGGATACCAGTTGTTATTTATTCAGGAAACAATCATTTTTGAGAAGCATAGAGAGATCAAATATGTGTGGATACAACAGTCCTGTTGGGCTTTACGTGTGACACACAGGTCTCCCTCTATATATAGCCTTACTTTGCTTCATTCATCAAAGGGCTGTTCCCATGCTACTGCCAGAATAATTCTTTACATTGAGATGATGTTCATAGATGTTTAGGAATAATCATTTTGTATTGGGTGCCTGCGCTATTAGAGAAGGCAAATCATATGCAGCACCCTTCATATCAAAACAAGTGGTTTGGTTGGCTACATGTCCATATCAAGACAACAACAACAGATACAGGCAACAATAGTCGGATAGGCAGCTAGCAAGTATGATATTTTAAGGTGATCTTATTGATACCTTTATGTAGATAAAATAAAATAATAAGTAAAATAAATGCATTAAACAGAAATAGCTAAATTTGAGATAATCAACATGCAAAGCAAAGTGCATTCCCTAGAAATAACTTTGTTGCACGGTGGCTATTTCTAACCTGATGCACAGCGGATGTAACACTTCCAAAAAGAGACTTGAAACTTGACTCGGACTTACATAAAACACGTGAAAATCTCTGGCCTGCACACACTAAACAATATTAAAACATAAAGTATCTTGTCATTTGTGTAGTTTATTGACCGAGTACTTTTACTTTTAGAATTAGAGTGTAATTGTACTTTTACTTGAGTAAAGATTTTCAGTACTCTACCCAACCACTGTGTATATATACGCAAACTTGCCTACAAAAAATGCAGTGGACTAGAAGTATAAAGTAACTAGTAACTAAAATTAAGTACAGTACTTTGTTATACCCTAACACTACATCGCACTATGTTTGAACTTAGGAAGAGCAGGTCCAAAGGGTTCCAGACATTATGAGTTCATGCTATATAGATACCCACTTCATGAAAACAATTTCCTGTCAAAGTCACAGCCCATTACCCTGGATAGAGTTAAAATTATGTGGGTGGTCTGTTCACCCTTGATGTTATGTGTGGTGCCAGTCTGCTATGTCAGACACTGAATGAGCCTAATTTTATTTATCTGTTCATTTCAATTCATGCGCACCAAGCCAACAGGCGATGCGTTTGCAGCTACAGTATGTTGATTCAGGTGCATGACTCATCAATTTAATTCACTTTCTGTAAGTGGGTCCTGGTTATTGTAAGAGGCCAGGGTAATGCAGGGCTGAAAACATTCAGAGCACTCAAAATCCATTTGTGCAGCTACAGACCCAACAATCTACATATGTTTAACTGGCTTGGTTGGGGGAAAAACACATCCTGGTTATGTTCATTACTTGATGTCGTGATGTCAGTGTCACTCACCTTCAGTCTCTTGAAGGAACCTCTGCTGACCATAGCTGCCCATTAGCTCATACTTGCTTCTTTCTTCCGCCTGCAAGACACACAGACAGTAAGCACTGTTGAATATGATTTACAGTGAGCGACCATACCCAGCATGTAAGTTTATTACATAAGAAGTGTGACGATGACTTTCTCCACAACAGCTCCGGGGACACGTAAGGAGTATTTATAGACAGAGGCTGATTCTCAGGATTTACTAAGAGCTCAGGGCTATGTCTTACATGCGGAGACACTGTCTGCAATGCCTCATCGTTATGGATGGATAACCATGCCTTTTAAATTGCCCCCACATAATCTCTGATTCCAGACAGCCACTGTAAGCAGAGCTATTGTGGTGTGAAAATTGGTGGTGGAGTGCAGCCATATTGCTTTCAGTCTCACTGAAAGGCCACTGTGCACACAAAGAGGGATTCCTTGATGAGACCATCATTGTGCTAAGAATGAATGAGGCTGGCACACGCAAGTGGATATCTGTAATGGGAATCAGCTGATTATATTGGTGCATTTTCCAGTAGTTGGACAACTGAACTGATAACTATAAGCATTGTTTTTCAATATTCATGTTCCATATCAGGGCACTCCAGAGGTTAAATCAATTTGTTCATATTTAATAGCATCCAGCCCCATAATGTTAGGCTGGAAAATAAACTCCAATTATCTGTTTTAGTTTAAGGACCAGTGTGTGGGATTTAGTGGCATCTAGCGGTGAGGTTGCATATGGCAACCAACTGAATACCTGTCGCCTCACCCCTAACTTTCTTTGTATAAGTTAGATGAGGAGATCGATACCACTCCCATGTCAGTGCTCGAAGTGTGGAGCTGGATCCATTAGGCGATTAGCTTAGCTTAGCATAAAGACTGGAAGAGGGAGGAAACTGATAGCCTGGCAATTTCACCTCTAAAGTTTCATCTTTAAAAACGATAGTTAACAACCTGTACACTAATAGTAATGTAAAAACAACAATTTTGTAGTTTTAGTGGGAATTACGTGCTGTAGTTATTTCTTGACACTTAATCCATCCGCCCAGCGTCACCTCACAGTGAAGACAAGTGTCTGACAGTCACAGCACATAACTATCTCTACACCGATAAATTCTCATTTTTAGATTTCAATCAGTATACAAATTAAACAATGTGTGGTAATAAGTCAGCTTCAGTAATGCTGTCAAGTGTAGTTTTGAAATTTGTAGAGCCCGGCAGCTGTTCACCCCTGCTTACTGTCTTTATGCATGAGAGGGTATCAATCTTCTCATCTAACTCTTGGAAAGAAAGTGAAGAAGCGTATTTTCCAAAACTCAAAATTAAACTTTTAAACAAAAACTACAACAACCAATGACACCTAACATATTCAACTCCATGTACCAGTCGATAACTTTCCAAAGCAAGAAAGGAAATATCATGTACTGATGTATTTTTCATTATAGGAGATAAATATTGCAATTGTGACTGTATCTTTAAAATTTATTTACCTAAATGTATTGTTTACTTTCTCGCTGATATACATTCAGTTGCCAGTTTATTATGTACACCTGGATAAAACTAATGAGGTTTAATACAAAGCTGTGCAATAAAATGTACTTTCAGGAGAGTTATCACACCAACAAAATTCAATATAAGACAATAAAGTTGAATCAACACCTCTCTAGAACAACATAAAATGGCGACTGAGTACTTCTGAGTTCATATCATCAAACCCTACTGTTGCCCGATATCAGACAGTATGGTCAATTCCTTAAAATCCATTTCTGTCTTCAGTCTGACACTGCCTCCACTCCAACCGATTTCCGGGGGGGGAGGGGGATTCAACTTTCCCTAACCAATCAATAGAGACAAATGTATCCACCTGAATCTAACTTTAGCTTGAGTCCGCACTAGGTCCGCACCATTACCCCATCGGCATACGCTTGTGGTGTGCCGAGTAGGTGGAGTCTGCAGCCATTTACCACATGGCCCATATATACAAACATGTCGAGGGAGATTGATAAAAGGCTTAGTTTATCATTGCCGCTGGCTGGCAGATAATACTCTAAACAGTTTTCCCAGCCCTCGCCGCTGCGTGTTATGCAATGCACCGGCACACTGAAATGGAGCGGACCCCTTGACAACAGCTTGACAACATCGTTAGTCCCATCTATGGCGAGGATTGGCTAATCATGAGTCCCCCCACGGCGCTCATTTGATCGGTCACTTTTCAGCCAGAGAAACCACTTTGTCATGTCACAGTGGCAGACCAGAAGCAGTCAACTCGCTGGAGTGGGCGGATTCAAAGGTCTGTTCTGGACGCAGGAAAACCCTACTGCATGCTGCTGGACTTTCCTCTTCCTTTTGGCTGAACAAACACCTCTGAGAACAATGTGTCTCATCACACAACCACATTTAAGTTGAGAAACTGCACACACATACATAATTACACTACTTTAATGCTTTGATTTCAGCTAATGACATTGACAATCTCGACTTTCTTAACCACTTATTCCAATCCACAATAAGTTGAAAACTACGAAATGCTGATTGAACATATTTTTTCATGTTTAATTTAACTTATCTCTTGAGCCTCTTTTAAAAACTAACCTATATGAGCTACTATTCATTCTTTATAATCCCCATCAATAAGTATACCCATGATATCAGACGTTTTCCCAAATAGGTTTAGCTGAACTCAGCGCACAATGAGTTACACAGTCAAAATGTGTGAGCTGTTGATAGCATAAATCGGATTAGTGAGTTTTGGATTGGCCTACCTCTGAGTTCCTCTCCAGCGCCCGACTCTCCATGATCTCATAAGCAGGATCAGCTCTGCGTCTTTCCTCTTTACTATTAAGCCTTTTGTCTGGGGGGAGAGAAAAATATAGTGGGTTTTAAATATAAGAAACTACACTGCAATTTTTGTGTGCCAAAAGCCAGGGCAGAAATAAGGCTATATTGTGCTTCTTTAATCCATTTTGTGAATCAAGGTACTGTCTGCAACAATTCCCACAGATCCAGTGATGGGAACAAATAACAGTGGCTTGATTTATCATCTCACAATACCACAAACTATTACACAAGGGGAAATAGCACGTACTGAGGACGTGATAACGTGCAAGGGACAGACATCAGAACCAGCATGCTGGTAAAGAGGTTCAAGATGCAGCAGACAGTTTAATGTCCTTTAATAAAATACATTCAACTGATACTTTCAGTTTTAAAATGCAGAAAGCCAGAAAGAATATTAGAGCCTGACTGATACGTCAGCACTGACGATATTATCTGACAATTTAGCATATTTACAGATATATTGGTGTTGATATTATAGCCCAACTGGTAGTGAATTTCTATGGTCAATACCAATAGATATTTGAGAATACAAATCAATATATCTGCCAATTGACAATTTTTTGTATGTAATCACATGACAAAATTTTTTGTTAAGGATTCCTAACATTTCTATTTTTAAAGAATTGGGACCACAATGTGTACAGAGCTGGCAATTTTACAGACTCTTACAAACTATGTGAAAGCGACACAGTTTCTAAATGACCTCAAACATATCTTTGCCATTTCAGTGCTGTAATGTCGTTGTTGTTGTTCAATGTTCTGATCTTGTTACTTATTGGTCAACACATATACCGGCATATCAGCATTAAGCTAGTATCAGCTTATATATCAGCCCAGCAGATTTATTGCTCTAACTCTAATTGGCATATACATTCAGTTTCCAGTTTATTAGGTACACTAATCAATCTAATACAACAGTCCTGCAATAACCCTGCCTTCATGAAGGTTGATGTTAAATTTCTTCAAAACTGTTTTAGAGAGTTGTTTGTTATTTAGCCTCCCCTTCTCATTGATATAAATAGGATGGACAAAATAATAAACACGTCAATATAAGGCAATACAATGCAGGACTGTATTAGACTGCTCAGTTTTAGCTGTGTACCTCAGTGTATATCAGCCAAAAGGTAACGTGAAACTTCAGAAGATACTGACAAGTTTATTTTTTAATTTTTTTTCACAATTCTTTAAGAACCAAATTTAAGTACACAAAATCTTTCATTTTAAAAAACAAAATGTTGGCAAGTTTATTATCAGATTTTTGGTACCACTTTCCAATAAGGCAACGTTTATAAAGGGTTTATTAGTTTTACTGATGACTTAGTAGTGGCTTCTAAATAATTTACTAATGCTTTATGATTCTATTTAAAACAATGTCAAAAATGTTTGGTAATTGATGAATAAATTCTTAATAATCAGTCAGTCTTTAATAGATCTTTTGATTTCGTAACTCTTTCACAGCCCTACAAAAGCTCAGTTCTAAAATAAACACAACAAACGGAAACATCAGAGAGAAAACAAGAAGTTGATTAAAAAAAGAAGCGTGGAAAGAAGGAGGAAAGAGCGTTTATTTTATTGATGATAAAGAGAACAGCAGGATAGAAAAGTAAAAACCCATTTCAAAAGGACTGAAGACGAAAAGGACACCAGAGGAATCGTAGAAAACTTTGTATTGAGTTGAAAAGGAAACTGGAGAAGAGGCGTCTTACCTTCAGTGGTCACTGACCGACCATTCATCTCTTCATACTGACACTGCCCGTCCAAACTCTGTGATCCATCACTGTGAACTTCATAGAGCACTTCCTCATTAGCAGCCACTTCATGTTCTTGGCTTTTCTTCAGGCGCAGCCCAGCTGGAAATGTTTGTGAAGTGGAAACGTTCCTGTTGCGGTACATTTCAGCAGGTGCGACCCGCGGAGGAGGGTGGCAGTGCTCTCCTTGACACTTCATACAGTTTTCATAAATGACAGCTCTTTTGTCTCGCTGTGAATCTTTTAATGGTACACAGGTGCCAGTTGGTGCAGATTTAAGCTCATTTCCAAATCTAGGGCTCATTGACTCATACAAGTTAAGTCTGTTTGTCTTCGCCTCTGGCTGCATATCTGCGATTGGAAAGCCTAACAGATCAGCTAAGAGACTTGCTAATTTCTCACTTCCTGTTTTTGGCATCGGTGAATCCTCACTTGTCCCCACTGTTGGCTTTGCTGAGCTATGGATGCTTCCAGAGCCAGAAGAAGTACAGGATTTCTCCAGAATTTTCTTCACTGCAATATTGTATTCACTGGGAGTGCTGGGTCTGTATGGTGATTTGTCATTACTTTGATCTGCTGGATTGAAAATATGATGTTCTGGAGGCAAAAACTCTTCAACACACTTTGATTTATGTCCCAAATCAAATCAGCAAGCTCTGGCTGCTACAGCAAATTATGAATGCTTTTTCCCCAAACATGCATCAATTCTGTTCATTCATGCAGGAATCAATGCATGCAGTGTGCATAAAATATATCAACCACTTACACTTACCTGGTATGGCAGGTACCACTGAACTACTTGCAGGGGTGTACGGTGTCCCCTGTGAAATGAAATATAAAATTACACAAATTACATTCTTTATGCAGGCTTAATTACACAGTATTTATGTGTACTATAAATAGGCAACAATGAGCAAACAATCTCAGCCAGGTGTTTAAGTATGAGGCGTTTAAGCTGAAAAGACTGCCAATAATCTATATATTCTTTAATTGTCGACAATCACATGGAAAATCCAAAACAGACAGTATGTTAATTCATTGTTTAATGGTTCTCAGCCACAAGCAGATTGGTTCCCACTGACAATGTAAAAATGAGTCAACAACAGCTGGGGACTGTGTTTTGATCAAAGGTTACTTAAACAGTAGTACATGTAAACAGAGCATTTTTTGGGGAGTATTTTCATTTACGTATTTGGTATGCTGGTGAGTATTTACGTGGGATCGACTTTTAAATAAACTAAATACTGGGTGACATGTTCCTTAATCACCATGAACATGTCACCAAGGGCAGCAACGTGGCTCGTTTATGCTTTGAATGTTTATTGTTTAGTTGACCACAATGTAGCTCTATGGCACAGAGGAATAGGCTACACAGATAATAGTTGCTAGTAAGATCAATTCATTGTCGGTTTTGGTTATTTCATGGGATTTGTTAAGAATAAAAAAAATAGATACAATATTATCCTTTAAAAGCTTACCACAGTGGACTGTTAAGTTTCAAAGCTTTGAGGGGTCTGAATGCTTTGAGTGTCATGTCCATGGTTGTCAGATGACTACATCCATCACACAGAGCATATTCCACACTTCAATTTTTTTCTTGTAGATTTATTACCCACACTCCCTCTGAGCCAAACCAAACCTCTTTAAGTCTGTTGACAACAATGTGACTGCAATTATAGGACAATTAGGACAAAATGGTATTCATGTATTCATAAATATACTCAAAATGTGAAATTACATTTGTTTCAATATATAATGTTTTTCTTTTAAACTAACCCTTCAACTGTGAGCCAATAAACACTACAGGGGTGGATTGTGTTGCTCACGCTGAGGGTGATAAATGCCCTCCCACACTGCTCATGCCTTATCCATCAGCTTCTGGCCAATAACTCTCATGTTTAATTTAGTTCCCTGAAGACTGAGTGAAGTGAAACAAAGAGAAAGAACATTTTATTCAGTTAATCAAAGGGTCGTTCTGTGTCAAGTCAAATAAGGTTGTTGCAGCACCATCTCAGAATTTGTTCAAACATTGTCTAGATCATGAATGGGTCCAAAAACCATGGCCTGTCAATATTTCTGTTCAAATCCCATGTTTTCATATTTTCCAGCCCTTGATATTAATTCATTTTTATAGCCTAAAAAAAAACTTTATCTGGGAAGCCCTGTTTGGGCATTAATATCTTGACAACTTTGTAACAGACAAACATGTTTTCTGTTTGTGTGCTGGCATATTTGGGTCACTTTCATAGGTCCAAAATGGTGTGTGGGGTAACTAGTAGGAACATAAAAATGTACATGAAAATTGCCTAATGTATGGTTATTTAGGTTGACACAGAATGACCCCAATTGCATTCTTAACTAACTGCACTGCCAGCAGGTGGAGCTATATAGTTAGATTATTCAGTAAATGTGACTGACATGGACAGACCAGGACAAAAAAAGCTTTTACTAAGTTTGCACCCAGATGTTCAAATGGTATTAATTTCCAAAGAAATTGAAATTATAGCTAAAGTTCAGCCTTAAAGAATAGAGTTCTTGCACTACAAATGCAAGAAGATTATTGACAAAGTGCTGCAGATTTCTACTGGAAATCATCACAGACATGAAGAAACTCAGTAGTATAAAACTGGTATAAATGATGTAACATCAAATATCACAGCTAAGATAGATCTATCTCAAAATCAAAGGGCAAAACCTATCCTCAATTTCTTCCTAAAATCCAACATGTCTTTCTTTCCTTACAGCATCCTATCAAGTCTAAACAATGCAAAAAAAAAGTAAAACTGAAACAATTAATCAAGTAATGGAGGAGTTGATTGTCAGAAAATTATTCTGCAACTATTTTGATACGAGATTTAAATAATTTTTAAGCAAAATGCTAAACATTCTCCGATTCCAGCTATGCAAATTTGCTTATTGTCTTAGATCTCTATGATATTAAACTGGATATTTTGGGTTGTTGTTGGTGGCTGCACAGAAACTGATTTTAATATGTACACTTAGGCTTTCGTAAATTGTGGTAAATTGTCTACTCCATCTCAACGTCAGCAAAACAAAGGAGCTGATTGTGGACTACAGGAAGTGAATGGGAGAACAACGTGCCCCCATCATCATCAATGGGACTACGGTGGAGAGCTTCAGGTTACCCGGGGTCAATATCAACGACTCGTACAACTTGTACAGGTGCACCACTGAGAGTATCCTGACTGGCTGCATCACTGCCTGGTAAGGTAGTTGCACCGCCCGCAACTGTGAGGCACTACAGAGGGTGGTGAACATGGACAACCTCTACTCCCAGCAGTGCAGGAAGAAGGCCAACAGGATCTGGAAAGACCCCGATCATCTCAGACACAAACTGTTCTGCCTGCTACTGTAGCATCCTGCGACACCAGGTTCAGGGACAGCTTCATCCCTCAGGCCATAAGACTGCTGAACTCCTGAGCTCTCAAGCTCATTATTGCAGGTTCTCAAGAAGAACATTCATACATATTCTTTTTTATTTGTATTATATTGTATTCCTATATTTTTATGTCTTTTCTTAGATTCTCTTTTTCTCATCTCTTATTTTACTTGTGTGATTTTCTTTTGTACATTTTGTATGAGCACTGTTAAAGGGAACCTGAGAATAACAATTTTCTTCTTGGTTATGACAATATAGACCTTGAAATCTTGAACCTCATAGTTCATATCTAGAAGGTTTTACTATACAAGAGAAACAAACTTGGATGAAATTGGACGAGTTTACATGTACTTTTCTTAAAACAGGGAACACTCCCTTAACAGTATTAAGTTAAGCAATAAATAGGAGGTAGAGGTGTAAAAAGAGAAAAACTGCAAGTCACTCACAACTCACAAAGTCTAAATCTGCTGAATACGATGACAGTGTCATCAACTGGCTGCTGAAATGCTAACTCGATAGACAGATGGGCCATGAGCCTGTTTGTTGTTTTGACACCAAACGCAGAGCGGCAGCACCGTCAGCCTGCACAATACCACAAAGGTCATACTGACAGCGAGCTAGAGAACAGATGATAGAGTGATGATAAGGCCTGCTCACACAAGCTGCTACTGTATGAGAGGCAGTTATACAACACAGCACATTCAGGAGACCATTTGAACGGAGAACACGCCATTTTTGTGAGGCAAACAGATGGCCAATTAGAATAGAACTACACTCTGAGCGTAACTCAAGTCTGCTTCTGGCAAAATGGTAAAAAGAAAAAAATATTTAAAAATATTTTTTCTGATATTTTTCTACTCACCTTAAATCCGCCGCACACTGAGCAGATGGTCACGATGGTTTTGGAGACAGATGTGAGAGAGCTGCAGATGTGACAGGAGTCTGGGTGTTCACTAGAGGGCACGACTTTGGTTTTCTTACTCTCCACTGAGGGGCCTTGTAAGTGTTCACTCACTGACGGTCTTTCAGTAGTTTCCGAGTGTTCCTCAGAGGTCATGGCACTGCTTTTATCCCCCTTTGCGGAGTCTGTTGTGAGGCCTGAAGAGGCAGGACGGTGCTTAGTTGGGATGGAGGATTCATTGTCTTTGGCACCCTCATATCCTTCTTGTAACAGACTCCTGGGAGAGTCATAGAGATACCTAAGTGATGTTGGTATTTGGTAATCATGTCCAGTGACAGTGGGGCAAGTACAAGGGCTCAGGTCTTGAGCCAAATGGGGAGGCAAGCTGAAAACAGACCCAAATTCCTCCCCAGGGGTGATATCCAGGCTGCCTGTGTAGGAGGAGAAACTTCCAGAGTAAGAGGAATGGCTGCCGGTGGCGATGCCGCTGTCGGATGAGCTCTGACGGCCGATTTCCTGAAGCTGCCGGGGGGGCTTGGCAGCAGGCCGGTTTCCACCTCCCTGGTTGATGGAGAGCTTCTCCATGCTCTGTAATACTGCTTTAGGGCCCACATGGATGATGTTTTCTGACAGGTTGGAGGCCGGTTCAGTCCAAATGGCCATCCGGCTGCCAATACTGCAATCTGATTGGCTGGTGTCTGACGTGTCGGAGGATCCGGATATGCTGCGGTCGTCTCCCCCAGCAGACGGGCAGTACGAGGACGAGACTGCCAAGAAGAAAGAGAACATCAATAAAACTTAATGAATTTAATCAACAGATTTAACGAAAACATTGCTTTCATCAATAAATGACTGTTTTCCAGACAGAAAATAGATTCAAATTAAATTTGTAGATTTTACATAACTCTCACAGGTGATTTATTGTTCCCGGGTACAGAATTATTAAAAGCCAATGTATCATTTATACAAGAGGGATCACTGCAGTAAAAGAATAATTACTGTATGGGTGTTTTGGGATATTCATGTAATGAATGATACGCATTCAGAGCAGAAACCTTGAGTTGCAGTTTCACCTATTTTCAGCTATTACATGCTCTACCTGTGCTGCTCCTGTGAGAGAGCATGCTCAGTCGTTTCTCCAGCTCCTGGGCCTCATGGTTCAACCTCTCCTCCGAATTCGTCTGACTGGCATTGGGGTCTGTTTGAGAGAGCATCAAAAGCATAACTTCATCCACAAAAGGCTCATTTTATTTTTTATAAAATTTACATTGCAGTTGTCAAACTAACAAGTGACGACAAGGTTAGTTTAGGGAGTCTTGCTACTGTCACTGAGACATGGGATCAGATGTGACGCAGCTGAGCATTTTGTACTGCGGTGACACGGGCACAGCTGTGAAAACACATCCAGCTACTCCGGAGAAACGAGAAGGGACACTTTAAACCCAAAGGGGCTCACTCATCTTTCTGTGGCATCATGGAATAAAAAAAAAGTCAGCTATAAGATGTTAATGAAAAAGTAACTATCAAACACTTTGGCAGAAGTGTTGTGTACTTTTAATTGGTCTCTGAGTATAATAGGCATTTGGATGCAGAAAAGGGTCACACAGGGGAACACCTTGCAGTATTTGCACAACACTACAGGGTTTATTAATAGCGCTGCCACGTGGCTCTGTTGGTACGCACTCTGCTGCTAGTGGCTAAAGATTGTTGGTGCTGTGCGAGGATCTTATGTGCCTTGGACGACCAAGGTCAACTCAAACACTGGATCGATCTGTCCGAGCCTGCAACATTAATGTGGTTAATGTACCAGAACTTTGCAAATGGTTAAGATCCCATCCTACACGTGGAGTATCCACTTGTAGTATACAACAGTGTTATCAAATTAAAAAATAATAGACTGGGACAAACTAATGGACCTCAGTGCTACTGGTGTCCTTTGTCTCATATGTGTTGATTAGATATATTTCATTTCTTTCCTTTTGAAATCACGTCTCCACCTGGAGGGCAAACAGCAGTTTGTCCAACTGGTATTTACCAAGATGCACATCATACAAACTTCATGAGGCACATATTTCTGGCTGAAAATTTGATTATGCAACAATGTATCTCAAACAATACAAGTAAAATTACATTAATAATTTTTTCATAAGTTTAAAGGTCCAAACTGACAGATTTGGAGCCAGGATTTCAATTGTTTGTATTAACTATTTAGCTTTTACATCTAGTCATACACTAAATGCCTACTGCTGTGTACCAAGAAGCACATCATACATCAACAACAGGAGGCCGAAATTCCACGAACAACAGACTGTGCAACAATGCATCTCAAAAATCCGAAGAGATATAACTTCCTATTTTCAGGAAAGGCCTAAGAAAACGTTTTCAGAATTAGTAAGAAAAACAAACTTTTAAATGTACCATAATGCAGAGAGAGATGTTAAGTGTAATCTCTGTTATTCAACCATTTATATTATTTTTTATTGTTTATTTGTCAGCAATTGGCTCATACTGAACATACTGTACTGATGTTTATTTAGCTATTTATTTTATTTGTATTTATTCTAGATTTTCTAAGTGTATAACAATGTTAAATATTCTTTAATAAATCTATTTATTTAGGAGAGCAGCCTTCTGAGTACCTTTGCATAGGTCTATCAGTGCAAAATCCCTACAAAAGGTCTATTTTCATTCCAGCTCAGAAGTTCAGTATAGCAGCTGCTAAATAGGTAATTGGTGGATTTTCCGCACTAAAAATCAGTATTGGTCTCAAAAATCCCACATCGGTCAGAATCTAGTACCAGGTGTACCAGCAGCATCAAAAACAACACAAACTGATAGACATGTTTCACATGTATTGTCATGGCTGCATCCAGTTAGAAAAGGTATTGTACGGCCTCTGCCAACGCTTACAAGCTGTGATAAAATGAAATTAAAGTTTACCACAGCATCTTCTCTAGCTGCGCCTGTTTAATTATCATCTGATAGGGATTCAATATCATACCTGCCGCCTCATAAGCCATCTGCACTCCATTTAAGCAATGCCAATGCTGCTATCTATGAGAGGCATGGCAGCAAGACCAAATGGAGTTCAGCCAAAAAAAGATAAAAACAGAGTCTGTTTTGGGTGATCTCTGCTTGACTGACAGGTGTAACAGCCTATCACATGGTGTATTTCTACAGCCTGCTCAGCCCAGCTAAGCTCCACTAACGCTTCCTCCCCTTTGACCAAATTAGGATTTTCTGGCTGCTGTAACAGACAAAGATAGCAGTGAGCTGTAAACAGGCTTCAAATATGTATCCTCACTACATTTTTCTCATGTCTATGGTTATGAGATAGGGAATCCAAACCAAATAAACAGTGCTTATTGCAATTTCCTTACATATACCTTTTTTGCCTTCCAGGTTTCCTAATTGGAAATTTGATATACACAATTTAGAGGAAAATATTGTAATAACCTCATAAAATCTTAGTTTAGAATTTAAAGGAACAGTTCAACATTTTGGGAAATGCGATTGATCTGCACACTGAATATGAAGCTACAGACAGCAGCCGGTTAGTTTAGAAAACCCCTATAAAGACTGAAGAGAGGAGAAAACAGGTAGCCTGGCTCCGTCCAAAGATAACAGAACCCGCTTACCAACACCTGTAATGCTCACTAATTAACACATCAAAATCTTGTTTGTTTAATCCTCACAAAAACAAAAAAGCTACCTATTTACTGTACATACATGAGAGTGGTATTTACATATTAGCATCTTCTCACGTAACTCTCAGCAATAAAGCAAGGAGGAGAGTGAAAGGCAGAGAAAGGTGGAAACAGAACAGCACACAAGGGTGAGAAACACATAAGTGAGCCTGGGAACATAACAGCAATTAATCAAAATAGAGGTGAAGAGATTTAGTCAGGAGCTTTGTCGCACAGACAAGGACTTAGAGGTGAACTAGACGTGAGAACGAGAGACACAATTAAGGGCTGCAGATAGGAATAAGTTTACTATAAAATGAGAGGGAGGGGAGAGTCGAGCGGTGGATGACTGAGTATGAACTGAAGGGGGGAGGCAGCAGTGGAATCCTGTGGATGAGGTTACATACATGCTCGGAGTGATTAGGAGGCTTTGGCTGCTCTGCTTGTGTGAACTGTGACTTTGACCCCTTGCTCTCCCTCCGACATCCTCCCTGCTATTTATTCTACTACACATCACAATAATAGGAGTATGAGCTCAACCTGCGATTGGGCGGCGAGATGTGTGAAAACCAGAATATCCACAAGCCCCCACAGCTGCCCGGTCCACATTTCCTGTTAAGTTGCATGCTGGGTGAGAATGTTTTTTTAAACCGCTAGTGTGGAAAAAATTTGAGGTGTTGAAGCATTAGAACAGGAGAGCGGATAATGTTTAACGTTTAGTAATGTTGGATTTAGCATCCAAATGTGTAATAAAAATAACTTGTTTTACATTCCTTGTTTTACAAACCATTTCTACTATTTCTGTTTTTTTAACGGTATCTGATGGGTAGAGAGACAATGACAGGACATTTCTGAAGGACGGTACATTGTTGTACCGTGTTTTTGGCCAATTGGGCGCAGCAGAAACAAGCTGTAAACCATTGTTAATATAAAAATATTGATTATAGCAGATTAAGCAATAGAGTTGGGATCATTTGAAAGTTGAGGAGGATTATTTTTATATTATATAGGGATGAAACAAATATTTTGTTCTTTAAATAGCTTGTTTGGTCGAATCAACAGTCCGTACCCTAATGATATTCAGTTTCCAATCATATAAGACAAATAAAAGCAGCAAATCCTCACAGTGGAGAAGCTGGAACCACCTTGGATTGGCATTTTGAATGAGAAATGACTAATGACTAACCGATGATCAAAATTGTTGGGGATTCATTTTCTTTTAATCCACTTTCAGCACAGAAATAATAGTGCTATTTTACAAAAATAAGCTAAGCACTGGAAAAACCTTTTTATAGAAAATAAATTAGATACTGTCAAGTTTTCACAATGGGTCACAGAAGAATAGGAGAGCAGAAGAGCGAGGGTGGACATGCTGGAGCACATTGCTCATTATACAGACAAACCTCACTGTTACAGAGTAAATATTGCAATATTCCACCCTATTAACTCTTCAGAAAACTTATTACACTTTAGTTTTCATATATTCCCACTGGAGATCATTCACATATTAGGTCTATCATTCAACCAGTGTGCTTGACATCTCTGACATACTGAAATCTTGCCAGACAACCCTGATGTAATAATAGTAAAAAAACCTAATGGCTATTTGGAACTCTGCCCGTCCTCCAGCTCGCCCACCAGTAGCACTACACCCTCAACTATACATAGGCTACAATTGAATTTGCTGCCATAATCACAGTTAGTACAGTAGTTATCCTCTTACTGATGTTTAAGGTGACCCTAAGGTTTACATTCACCGCAGTACACTTAAGTCAGGGGTTAGGACGTTTGACTAAAATTATAAATTGCTGCAGAGGATTATCCAATTACATTTAAAAAAACAGCTGTCAGTCATAATTCTGTGACATCAAAGCATATCCATCCACGGAGGAATCCTCTGACTCATTCTGCCAAAAATGGCTGAATTCCAGGAGGGCAGCACACCTAACAGATTTGACAAATCCCTGGAGGCACAGGAGGGGAGCCATGCAGGATTTGCTACTATTCAAATGGCCAATGTTGACTTAAGTGTTTGCTTAGACTCCTTGGCAACAGCGCTGCTATTAATGATCCAAAGAAGCCTCACACAGAGATCCACCTTCTTTCTTTAAATAATAGTCCTTACAACCAAACTTTCCCTGTCTGTGTAGATCAGTTGGTCTTCCAATCCTTTCCAGCTACGCAGCTTTAAACACCTCGGGTACTGACCTGGCAAAACTGGCCGCAGTCCAAAAGGGCCTCTGGTGGGGGAGATGCCTCTGACGATGCAGTCGAATAGAAAGCTGATCTGCTCGCTGTCAGTAGATGAGAGCAAAAAGACACCGGCCCCTGTTGAAAGCAGACTTTATCAGTGTCACGTTATTCTTTACAGCACTGAAATATCAGCTATCAGGCCAAATAATACTTTAAAAAGTTGAATTTTACTCTACATGTACTAATGATTGGCTGGGTGTCATTTGTTATTCTTTAATAGTAGTGCCAATATGAATGATACTTAGAAGGGCTGCAGCAACAGTTAGGCCCTGTTCACACCTGGTATTAACATGCATCTTCAGTGACCAGGTGTGATCGGGTCTCATTTCCCCTCTCTATATGCAATTAAACATGTTCATCATTTCCATTTGCAAAGACCAAATATGTT
Organism: Lateolabrax maculatus; assembly: GCA_031216445.1. Lineage (NCBI taxonomy): Eukaryota > Metazoa > Chordata > Actinopteri > Acropomatiformes > Lateolabracidae > Lateolabrax > Lateolabrax maculatus. Next base: position 8,965,852 of record CM062207.1, read on the forward strand.
GTTTTTAACCAGCGAGATATTCAGGATATAAACGGTGTTTGATGCCTGTTTTGTTGTCGGACTGGGCTGATATGAACTGATTTTGCCGTGCTATAATTATTGTTTTCCATGTGTGCTTATTAACTACCAAGCTCCTGACAAAAGTATTTCATGACATTAACCACATCGTCTGTATCAGAGCTGGTCGCAGAATTTACCTCAGTATCAATTAGCTACTAATTTTCAGATCGTCATAATCACGCTAAAAACATATTCAAACAATGTCTGTCAATATAAATATTGTGAAAAACAGCATCCAGCGCTGTTAATGACTCTGTGGCTAATGTACTTCTGTTGTGATCCAGGTAGTTAATGTTAGTTTTGTTTTCTTTGTCTTTTCAGCAGACTTGGAAATCAACAGCGTTACCGCAGGTGAAGTCTGTTTAAATGAGCGATGAGTGGCAGGTCTAACTTCCGCTTACGCAGAGGACGCCAGCTGAGTGGGCGGTCCTTCAATGTGGCCCAGGACACATTCGCGTTCACACGTTCTCTTTATACATCCATGGTTCACACTGCTGAAAGAATGTGGACACAAGTGACCCAAACCACCTCTGGATGTGGTCTGACTGATCGGATCTCAATGCGTCCTCAATCCATCTGGGCTACATTCACACCTGTACCTGAGCTGCCCACTTCTGATCGGATCACCCAGGACGGATGTTAATGCAGGTCTGAACAGGGCCTTATTTTCATAATCAATTCATTAGGTCCATAAATGTCTAAAAATAGTGAAAAATGTCCATTACAAATTCCTAAAACCCAAATGAACGTCTTCAATTTTTTGGTTTTGTCTGATCAACAGTCCAAAGCCCAAAGATTTTCAGTTGACGATCACACAAGTCATAGAAAAGCAGCAAATCCTCACAATTGTGCATTTTCTTATTGAACAAGTCTATAGCCATGCCTCACTTAGACACAGCAGCACAGTGGTGTTTTGAGCTAAATACTAACGTCAGCATGCTAATATTTGCTACTACGCACTTAACGCAAAGTACAGCTCGGGTTGATGGGAAAGTAATTAGTTTTGCATGTAGTTGTACACCAAAGTATTGGACTAATTATAATTTTGAACTAATTCACCCTGCCGGACATGAATGTGCGTACCAAATTCCATGGAAATGCATCCAATGGTTGTCTAGAAATTTCACTTAAAATCACAAATGTCAAACTCATTGACCCACAAGAGGAAGTCAGAGGATCATCAAAGTCATTAGTATTCATCAACTGGGCACCATGAGTATCTGTACAAACGTTTGTGGCAAACCATCCAATATACCAATCAACATGGCTAAAAACTACAAATTATTAATCAAAATAAGCCACTTGGGGACAACTTTGCCTAAATAAAATAAAGTAGCAAAACTAAACAAGAACCATACGGTCAAATAAGATTACAAATCTAACCAAGAATTCAGTCCTGTTTTTCAGTACCTGACAGTTTTTGATACTAGCCCTAATCATGGCTGCTGTTACACATTTCATCATAATTCACAGGTTTACTGATCCCAATTTGACTTTCTCATAAATTTAGAATGTCATCAAAGGTGATATAATAATGCAAAGGTTAAAAGGTCCTGCTCCACAGAGCTCTCTTGACCTCCCTCTGACAACACAACTGGCTGTCCATTATAAGGTGTCACCAATAAAGGGGTCGTTGTGTCGGCCTGTGCCTGAGACCACCCGTGTCAAGGCAGGCCTCAATCACATTCCCAACACTCCCCTGGCCATGAGCAGGGTCAAAGGTCAGCAGCAATGTCTGCTCAAGTGTCTGAACTAGATGAAATTGAAGATGTATTGTCTGCTTAGCACTGTCATATGGATCTGATCAAGGAACATCTCATCTTATGCTCTCCTCTGGCACAGAAAAAACACTCCAATAAGACTGAATTTAATTTCTTCAAATATTTTCTTTCTTGGAGGAAACACATTTACTCATGTCATGCCTATAGCAGGTGACTGAACATCAGGTGCACTGCCAAAAGCTTCAGTACAAAAAAAAAAAAAAAACCCACAAGCAAAACAAAGAACAGGCGCCAGGGCTTGTATAGTTTACAACACAATAAACAACTCAAGTCAAACCTTCTGGTCTCTCCTTTAAAAAAAAAAAAGTGATAAATACAAAGTAACATAACTTATTAAAACATGTTTGGTACGTGGGAAGTGTGAATTAGCTTGAATCTTCACTGAGATCCAAGGCTGGACTTTTTAATTTTACAGCATTAAATTCTTCCAAGCAGTCAAACATTAAAGGGAGTTTGTTTTTGGGCAAACTGTACTATTCTTTCTGTTTACAAGTGAGACAAACTCATGTCTATGGAACCAGTGCAAGCTTCCCTCAGAGGTACTGATATATACCTTCTCCTACACATGAATTTCTTCCTTTATTGTGAAATTAGTAACTTTATATAAAGTTATCTTAACAATGTCTAATTTAGTTCCCTTCAAAAAAGGAAAAAAAAAAACAAAAAACTGAACTACCCCCTAAGCAATACTAAAATAGTGCCAGGAGCTGTTAATTGTTAATTGTCTTTAAAGCAGCAAAACAAACTAACACAGAAATATTTTCACTTGTCAGACATATCAGAAAACAGTTGCCTTTTCACACATCCAGCAACATTAGCATTCATTTGGAGTTGTGTTTATCCAATATTTACCCTCCTTTTAGCTCTGATTTTGGTCTCCACCAGCTCCAGAGGCAAATACCTGTCTCTTTAGCTGCTAAATACTCTATGTTCACCAGCTAGTTACTAAATATTTCTGTCTGCCGTTTGGTGCTGCGAGGGTAGTGTATAGTGGGTATTTAGAGCTTTCCACTGAATCTGCATCTGGAAGTAGGGCTGGTGGGACTATTGAGCTGGAAAACCAAAAACAATGAGCTGAAAGACGTTAAAAATCTCTAAAACGCTGAGGTGAACTGCAGAGCTGGGTGATATTAAAGTCACTACAAAAAAAAAAAAAAAAACCTTCACATTATACTCATTTGATCTATTGTTAATACAATAATATAGATTTGCGCAGCTTTGAAATATTCTTTATGTGCTGGATGAGGAAATCTGTCATTCTGATCATTCAAGAAAGAAACATTAACTGACTAAGGCTGCAACTATCAATTAATTTCATTATCCTTTAATATGTTAGCTATTTTTTCAATTAATAAATTAATCATTTAGTTTATTAAAGTAGTGAAAAAGCATCTTCAAATTGCTTGTTTTGTCTAACCGACGATTTAAGATAAATCAATTTAAGATATAAAACAAAGAAAAGTCTTAAAGCTGGAACCAGGAAATGTTTTGCTTTTTTATAGGATTAATTACTAAAATTATTCATTGTTAATCTATTCCGATTATCTAGTTTTAAGTGTCAAGATTTTAGGTATTTGTTTTATTTTGCAATGTATGTGTGACTTGACCGTTGTAACGCTGCAAATTCCCATTGAGATTAATAAAGTCTCAATCAAACTTGTTGTTGATTCATGTTCCGTCTATCAATGACCATCTGACTTATCACTTTGGCACTAAGTGGTTTATATATACAGTTTATACAGTAAATGCTAAAAAGAGCCCTGAAACTCATCTCTCCAGCACACTTTGGCTACTTGACTCACATTTCCTACTGATAAACTAGAAATCTTGAGGATAAACTATCAAACAGGACGTGGAAAAAAAGGTCACTCAAAAGCAGCTCACAGTCCTACGGCTGCTTCAATCAGAAGTGAGAGGTCCAACACCGTTACACCACTTCTCCTCTGCTGTGGATAAACTGTGCTGAGAGATTACATGTCACAGGAATGCACGCCCTTCAACACACAAACATTTAGAGGCACCTTCGTGTTCACCCACATTTCCTTTTGTTTTGTACGTGAAAGTGCAAGTGACCATCTTCATTTTATGTGAGATCCACTGCTGAATATTTAATGGCGCTAAATAAATCACACATGCCTCAACATCACATTATTAAGGGTCATGTTTCCAGCAGGGTCATCGTGTGTCCTCAACACTCTGAAGTCTCCGGCGTTCCCCTCATGTCTGTCTCTGTCCCCTCCAGGCGTTGACATACACTCGTCTCTACTTTAATGGTTTCACGTCTTTACCAAGATGTTTTCCTTATCAGAGGGACACACGCAGCTGGGACTGTTATAACTGAGCTTAGGGAGAACTCGTTTCTCAAAAACAACCTCTCCCGAGTGGCGCGTGATGTTGAATTTTTAAGCACAGCAGGGGTGATCCTGCACAGACGGAATAATTTCCTCAATCAGGTTTCTTGTTGACATGAACAGCTGTTTTTCTAATACTTAATCCACCAATTCAGAGAAAAACAGTATAAACAAATGAGGACAGGCGAAAAATAGTCAGCTTTTTTAAATAATATTTGGCTTCAACTGCACTCACGTTACACCGTTGCCAAAAGTATGTGGACACCCAAACTCATAACACCCATATGTGATTGTTAAACATATTACTCCATAAATCTGCTTTCCACAAGATTTTGAAACCAGGATTTTTTCCCCCATCAAGCCACATGAGCACTAATTGTTGGGCAATAAGGCCAGGCTCACTTGGTTTTTCACTTTATTCCAAAGGTGTTGGATGGGGACGAAATCCGTTCTTCCACACAAAACTCTGCAGATAATTTCCTTAAAGGACTTGGCTTTGTGCAGGGGGGGTACTGTCATGTTGATACACAAAATGGCCTTCCCCAAACTGTCACAAAGATGGAAGCACTCTATTGTCTAAAAGAGTGTTTGGGGTACACCTGCTCCAGGGGGTACAAATCTAGAACAAGTTCAGTAGTATAACTGCCAACTTGACCGAAGGGATAAAAAGACACATAAATCCCTTTTACACAGAGATCGAGCAATAATGCTGCAACGAAGGTCCGTCTGGACCAAACAAGGCAGCATTATGCCGCTCCAGTTGTGATTTTAGACAGCGTTCCGAAAGCAAAAGAGGCGAAACTTGTAATACAACATTATTGGCGTCCCGTCATGCCGGCTGCACCGTTTACACAGACGTTATTTCGGTGTACCTCTGTTGCCGGCTCAACGACGGAACAACAATGTCCCCCGTTTCTGCAATCGTACGTTTTATACAGAAGGCGAGGCAGAATAACGGCGCATCATTCCCAGCTGTGTTAAAGGGGCTCAAGAGTAAAGATCAACAATTAAATGATCACTTTGTCTTGCATTTGTTCACGTGTACCAACAGACCCACCAGAGGTACTTGAACCCATCTCCTAAGACTGTGGGGGTAAAGAAAGGTTTGGGAAACACTAGTCTGAAACATAGTTGTAAGCTGTAGCATTAAGACTTCATGTGTATTTATTTTGTAGTTGCATAAGACATTAGTGCACTGGGAAGGAGTCTCGTCTTCACAGACACTTTTGAATGAAAGCTACAAATGAATCATCTTGAATCACTGCCGGTGATTATTCGGTCTGTTTGAGAAAGACATAAGCATAACATGGCTCAAATAGCGATTTAATGAGCTATTAACTTCTAATGACGCAACCCAATTTTACTCAGGAGACATTACTGTCGTGAATGAAGACGACAGTGTTTAATGTGGTTGCACTGGGGTTCAAAACAACATTTTATGTTTCATTTTCACTGTCACTGAGCTCTTTTTCTCTCCTTGTTACTTTAACCTTTCTTCACTGTTATTTGTGGTATTGTGTCATTTCACAAAATGTACTAAATGTTCAATGCTCATTAATCTTTTTATAGTTCCTTTAGTTTGCCTCATGCTTCCCAAACACAAAGTGTGCTGCCAAACAAAAAATTATAGTTTATGGAGCCAGATAATAGCTACATTTACCTAAACTAAACATACATAAAGAGTAATAAACTTACAGTAACCACATCTGGTTCCTCCCTCAAACACAAATCCATTGGGTACAGGCCCATATCTGCGCAGATCTGGAAGGTTCCAGTGGCCGATAATAACAGGAGGGACGTCACGGGCAAGAGCCAGCAAGTTGTTGCACAAATGAAGAGTGGCAGGTCCACTCTCCAACTTGGTCCCTGGTAAGACTCCAACACTGAATCTGTGAACTAAGCAAAAAGAGAAACGAGTAGAACAATGACAAACCACCGACAGAAACTTAAAACTTCATGCTTAATCCAATAATTCTCAATTCATTTTCAAAATTCAACACAAATGCTTCAATAGAGGGACTTGCATCTTTCAGGGTGTGGCTCTCATATACTGCCATGCTGGACCAATATAGTCTGCCCTTGAAGTATCAAAAGCATGGCTAATGTTGGCTAATGACATTCAGTGTAATGAGGTGCGCAGGAATAAAAAAAAAAAAAAATACTGTGTAATCATGCACAGACAAGTTTTGTTTTGATCTTTAATATAAATCTGTCTTCACATCCTGCACACATAGTCACATAATAAACACATGCATACTAATACATACCATAGAAGTCTGCATATACTAATGTGCATGCATGCAGTGATCAGTAAACATCTTATTTAAGGCTGCAATGGCAGATGGGTCAAAGCTGCCAACGTGGGCCCTCTTCCAGTTTAAAGGAGTAGTTTGACATTTTTGGGAAATACATTTATTTGCTCTCTTGCTGAGTTACATGACAAGATCAATTCCACTGTCATGTCTGTAACAAAAATATGAAGATAGAGCAAGGAGCAGGTTAGTTTAGTTCAGCATAAAGGAGCGGAAACAGCTAGTCACATCATTGGAGTGAGCATCGCTATGTGGACAAAGACATGTCTTACTGTAGTAAACAAACTGCGTAGATATTGGTCAGAATCCATCGCAATGAAGGGGAAGAGGTTGAAAATAGCTGCAGTCAGGCTTTACAGCGGATAGAAAACAGTGTTCTTACACAATGATTACTTCAGCCCGGATTTGATTTCATTCACCAATAAAAAAGGAGAAGCAGCTGCACACAGAGGATGAAATCAGCGAGCTAAGCTCCCAACACAACAGGCTCAGATCTAAAGCCCAGTGCAATTAATCAAAGCCTGTCATGAACATCTGTGGGACTGAGTCTGTGTATTGTTGCTAATAAGAAACCGATGAGTAAAACTGGATGTACGAGCACTAAATGCGTGTTTCTGTCTGAGAGTTTGTGGAACTTTGTCCAACACGTGTGGAGTTCCCCAGCAACACTGAGCCAAAGGCTTTTACTGCGCCGGGCAAACTTCGCCAGGTGAGATTGATGGAGGCGATGGCGAGGAAAGGTCCGCCAGCTGCGCCACGTCATCACTCAGGTTAAGAAAGATTCATACGGTGTCACCCGCAACAACAAAAGCTCTGTGCACGGTGGCTTTCGGCCCACAGGCTGGCAGGTGACATTTCTGCTGGCTTGGACACACTCCACTGCGTGGCATTAAGCACTAGGCCACACACACACACACACACACACACACACACACTTTTAGCTAGCTCTCTCCAAACACAAATGCAAGCCTGCATAGACACAGGTGCATCCGAACAAACAGGCACACGTGTTTATTTTCACACACCAGATTGGAAGGAACAACTGCGATGCAATTTGTCTTTAGCACCACGTCCGCTTCCACACAATCAGGTCCCATAACACTGTCATTAGTGACTGCTTTAAAATTCAGCTGGACTCCGGCCCCCAGCTCAACAGGCCGACACTATTAATAGCTCCTATCTGTTTATCACTTATATAACTTATATAATAGATCCATAAAGTAGACGTATCATTTAGGCTTTATACGTATCATTTAATGCAGAAATAATGTCAAAAATTCATAGCACATTGGGATATGAACAAAAATGAATATCACAATAATTAACCTCATCATACCATCATTCTCAATAACAAGTAACTTGTAGACAACTCTTAAAATTACCATCCCTGACAATTCAAAGTCTGCAAAAAGACCTGCTTTTGGGTCGGGAGGAAGAACATTATATTTGGTGAGCTCGAGGTAGATTTTGTTGTCTGTATCAGTAGTGTAACTTTGGGTTGATCTTAGAGCTTTATCAAAGCAAATAAAAGTAAAAAGTTGGTAGAAACACCACTGTTCCTTCTCTTATAGCCCCCGTAGGCCTATTGATGTCCAGCCTGCACCTTCATTAAGCTGTTTTTATAACTTGTTTTACAGCCTCTGATATTTTACATATTGATGAGAATGTTTTTACATTTTAAATTAAAGAAACCAAAAATGCCAACAGCATTTTAGAAAATCATTCATAACCTTGATACAAAACACCCCAACTGCATCTTGCTCAAAAAACAAAGCATATCTTTGATTAATAAATCGCTTGCAGATGCATCTTTCTGTCATTATAGAACCTTGGAGTTACTTTTGATCAGTACGTGGATCCTGAACAACATATCAAGTTGTAATGTTGTTCTTGTTTTTACAACTTTGAAATATTTCTAAACTACACTCGTCTACTTCACCTTGATTCAGAGTCAATTATTTATGACTGTCTCGAGAAAGAACTGCAGCTTCTCCAAAATGCTGCTGCAACACTCTTATCCTTCATTTCACCTGCTGCAGGTGAAACACGGGACTGAATTCAAGATTCTGCTGATCAGCTGTAGGGCTGAGGCCCCTGGACATATCTGTGAACTGCTGACCTCTTTCTCCTCAGGCAGGACTGACTAGAGCTTCCTGACAGAGCTTTAATTAAAAATTAAACCGCAGGGTGATATAGTTTTGCTGTTGAGGCCCACAGGCGGTTGAGTATTCTTCCTACAGACATCACTGCAGTTGAGGGCAGTTTATTTATTTGTGTTACGCTCTTGCTTTTGTTGACAGGTGAAGTTTGGAGCACTTGCTCTAGAAAGGTGCAAGCTTTCTTACTTGTGACTAAAATCACTTGATTATTTTCATAGGTTTGGCGACCTTGCAGGGGTACTTTTCTTTACCTAAAGGGAATCTCAAACACTAAAACCTGCCAGCATGATGGATGAACTAATCTGGTGGTTGAGAATCGCGTCGACTACAGCGCAGGGAGGTCAAATGTGGTGTTATTCTAAAAAAAATTGAGTAACTCACATTTCCCTAAAAAGTTTTGGGCAAAAAGTTAAACAAGAACAAAACATAGAAAACCAAAAGCACCAACGGGTCTTCTCACCTTCTCCGAGGCTGTATCGCAGGCGCACGTCCCACGCCTGCAGGGCCTCCTTGCTGTCGAAGCCCAGTAGAGCAGCCTGGTTCAGGCAGAGGACGGCCAGAGTAAAGGCCACGCCATCATACCACTGTCCCACATCCAGACCGCAGATCTCCTCCAAGGTGACGCTGGCCCGCTCCCTGTTGCCCTGCGCTTTGTCGGACTTGTCTTTAAAAACCAGCAGCACGAGGCAGTCTGGAGGAGGCAAAGAGTCGGCATGAGACACGACAACGGTAGAGAGTCTAGGAATTAAACTGCAGTTAACGTTACAGTTTTGTATTATTTTAAATTCCCTTAAAGTAACCAGAAACTCAGTTAAAATCTATAATTAATCACACTGTCAAATACTAATAAGATGTATTCTTACACACAGTAGCCTCCTCTAGTCTTTTGGCGCCTTCAAACAATCAGTGTCAACTGGCAAAACAAGACTGTGGGTGGGTGGGTGGTTGTTTGTGTGTGTGTGTGTGTGTGTGTGTGTGTGTGTGTGTGTGTGTGTGTGTGTGTGTGTGTGTGTGTGCGCGTGTGCGTGTGCATGTGTGTGTGTGCGCGCATCACTCTCCTTCACTTCTCAACCCACATAACTCAGGCATGAGCGCAGGCAGCTGTGATAACACGGACATCAAAGATCTGAGGAAGAGCAGCGCTCAACCTCTGTCTAACCTGTAGAGCATGTTAAGCTGTCCAGCGGCCGACAGTCAAAGACACTTTTTCGGTGCAGCGTAGCCCTTTAATCGCTTTGAATCTTAGTTTGTTATTCACAAAATACAAAAAGGCCGGAGGTAACTGGTGAACTCAAGGCTTCAGGCAACCTCAACCTGCTCAGGAAGTGTGACTGAATAACAAGTCCGAATTCACCAAGAGCACATTCGTGGGTGCGTCTAAAAATACAGCCGGGCTCAGACTATCAGTCTTTAGCACATTAACCGATGACGACGAGGTCAAATAAGAGCAAATAAGATTTAGAGCTCGACAAATCATGTTCAAATGGTTGTAGATCAGCATCTGGACACCTGAGGAAACACTCTGCAGGAGAAAGAAAGCTTGTGTGTGTGTGTGTGTGTGTGTGTGTGTGATTAGGCAAGAAAATTGAAAATGTCAAAATAAAATGCGTTAATATATCGACAGTTAGGTTACACAAAACACTGAACATTTGAGTAAAGACTCTGCAAAAACTATGACATTTAAAGTTACACATGAACGCACATTTAAATCCCATGAACGAAACACGTGCACTCTCAAACTGTCCTTGCTCTGCTTTACACATTTTACTTCTACATTCTCCATTTTTATTTTTTTTTTCGACAAAAGCAGCTCTTTCTTTTTCCTCAGAGACTTTGTGCGACAAACTTTTTTCTATTGGCCTTTTTTTTTTTTTTTTTTGCCGTTTCTCCAAACACTACACGCTCTGTCTCTCCGCGGCGGGTTTTTGCAAACGCTGAGACACAAGCAGCAGCTCCCGAAACCTCATGTGAACGAGCTCTAAAATGTCTCTGAGACCACGAGACGAGGCCCGAGCTCTGGAAACACGCACACGGACCAGGACCGGGACCAGGACCAGGACCAGGACCGGGACCAGGACCTTTCTGAGGCAGGAAGCTCCGTGCAACTATGAAGCAGCAGCAGGCCGGCACTTCCTCCGACTGTGGCGCAACATTTGTTTACCCGCTGCGCCAAAACTCCACATATCACTGAATAACATGCGTCAAACTGGGCTGTAAATGTCGGCGGGTTTTTTTTATTATCATTATTATTTTTACCTGCTACAGGCGACGGCTTGCGAAGAACGAGCCACCTAGTTTTCCACTGTGGGGGGAGAGAGAGACAGAGACAGAGGGAGGGGGGGGAGAGAAAGCAGAGACAAACTTTTTAAGCGCAGATCAAAGTGCGCCGAGGCGCTTCTGCCGCATTCAGTCTGCGGAGAAAAAAAAAAAGAAAAAAAAATGTGCGGTCGAGCTAAACACCTTTTTCCCATCTCGGAGTCTGGCGTATCCCTCCACGACAACAGAATCCGTCATCTTCAGTCATGGTTCCTGACAGCTGCACGGTCGCTGCCTGAGTGAGGGGTCACTTTCAAAATAGCTGCTCTCCCTCTCTCCCTCTCTCTCTCTCTCGGCTTGCGGGGCGCACGGAAAAATGGCTCGACCACTGTCTGTCTGTCTGTCTGTGTCTGTCTGTCTGTGTGCACCGGCCAACCGACCATGCTGCTGCCACCTGGGCGGCTTCACACCACCTGCTGCTGCTGCAGGGAGAACTGCTGCAAGTAGTTCTCATACCACAAATACCACGTTTCATTTGTGAAACATCACGCCGGTTTGACAAATGTACTCGCTCAGGTGCACGTCCGTTGCATTAATTGTGTAGGAGAAAAATTGAAAGTAGTGGAAGTGGCCCGTGACATGTTCAGCTGCGCCAGCGCATTTGAAATTCCACGTGTGAAGTCTGTACCCAGATCTAGGGGAAAAAAGGCCACATTCGCTTAAAATGTTAAGTGTGCTCACTGCCGACACATAACACAATGTGGTATCCTAAAATAAAAGTTATAAAAACGAATGTAACCACAGACAAAATGGAAGTTAATGAAGTGGTGAAAGAAGTAGAAGTCTCATTTAAAGTATAAGCACTGAATGAAGCTGAAGCGTCAATTAAGTGCTGAGTGAAATTTAAGTTCAAGCGCTGAAAGAATCATTTGTAGTAGTTTTATGTTAAAAACATGTGCATATAATCTTAAGTATATGAGAAAAAATATTCTGCATGGTTGTACAAATGTAATATTTTAAAGTTTCACCCTTAGTGTCTTAACTGAAGAATTACATGGTTCTTGAATTCTGTGTGATTTGGTTGAGAGCTTCGGAAAAAAGCTAGTAAGTCGACCCTTTGTTAAACCACTAACAACTCGGGAATTGACTTTGATGCTTATCTCGTTAGAACAACACTGACGACTCTTAAAAGCATGGATGGATTAATAACAGCTACTGAGCTCACATGCCAACAAATCCATCTCCACGACCACTGGCCAAACCCCATCTGTTGATGATGGACTCTGTGATACAGCTAAAAGCTCTGGAAAAAGCTGGTAAGTGCGCCTTGAGTTGGGATAGTTTTGTGAAAATACTGACCTAATCTGTCCAAAACAGAACTCAGTTCATTAGTCTTAAAGACACTCAAAGCTTCGTCAAGTCAGTAAAGGTTTATTCAGTCACACAATGTTTCACAGTTAAAAAATATAACCTATAAACTTTCACAAACATCACACATACAAATTTAATACAATATAGTACAACATGTCATATATTAGAGCTAATGTCCACGTTAGGCTTGGGTTTGCGTCTGATCACTGAATTGATCCAGTCGATATAGTTCACCACTTTTGTGTAAACACCAGGTTTGTTGGAGCGGCCGCAGCCGTCGCCCCAGCTGATGATCCCATACAGGAAGCTGACATCATTCCTCGCACAAGCCAGAGGGCCCCCGGAGTCGCCCTGAGGAAACACACGGGGAGATACAGTCCACACGTAAACATACATGCCCGGATCAAAGCAGAGGCACACAAACAGCTGAGTCACACACTTGAAACCTAATATATTACTAAAGATTGCACTCTACCCATGAGGTAAACAAATAACTGTGACATTTAATTTAAGAGGAAGGAGCTCATATATTTTACACGGCAGGTTGAGTGGGTAGTCTGGCACTTCAGACCCTCGCTGACTTCCCCCTGGCACTTCACTCGGGGGAATCCCTGCTGCCATCTTAAGTGCCACTCCATTACTCCGATACCTCGAGTCAACTTTCCGATATCGACCCATCCGGAGCCGAAGGAGGAGGTCAAATACTGTGTAGGCTCCAGGAGACTTTTTTGGCTTGAACACTTTATGATCAGTCGTAATTTCCACTACTCCACAGAAATAACGCTAAAAAAATATCTTCTTAAATTCAAACTCAAACTAGTTTGTTTTATTGTAAGTGTCTACCAAGTGGAGATTCACGCATCAAACAATATGACAATGGAGAAAGATGATAAAGATCCCAGTCTGTAGTTCAGAGCTGGTTGAATGAGCTGTCGTAATTTGTCAAGAAAGTGCATCTATCGTCAAGATCAAATTATAAAGACGCTTTTATTTGTTTTCTTTTATTTAATAATCACTGTCTGCCTCGCAATGTTTTCTTACCTGGCAGGCGTCGGCACAGCCGTTGAGCCCCGCGCAAATCATGTCAGCAGTGACGTGGTTGCCATAAACGTCTGGCTTCCTGCAAGCGTCATGAGGAATGAGCCTCACCTGAGCCTCCTGCAGAGTAGAGTACCCCTCTCCCTCTGTCAAATAAAGCACAGATAACTCATTACATTGCAAGAAAGTGGAACCTTGTGAACCTGAACAGGGCCGTGGTCAGGATTTGGGAAAGGACACGAGAAATCAACAACTGCTTATAACTTCAACGCAACTCACTGAATTGTAACCATGTGCCATGTAATTAGTACCGAAATATGCCAAATACGTTGCGTTTCCATGTTAAAATTCCCAGCCCTGCAGCAGCTCTTATTAAGTTTAAACTTTGGATTAGTTGTTACTAAATATTTGCACGCAGTAGCTGTCAGGTGACTGAACCAGCGGAACTAGTTAATTAGGTAACATGGAATATAGGTGACATATCTGAACTGACATTTGATCAAAATACTGTTTAACACTGATGTAAAATGGGGGGATTTTACATTACATTTCATAAAATAATACAATATACCTCAAACACAGTTCTCCAAGTATGCACTTATAAATAAAACAAAGTAAATCCTACATTTGCAAAGGATTGACATTTAAGTTTAATATATTGCTGGTTAATATATTAAACTGTTATTTCTCTGGAGGTTGGGTTATAAGTTGTGATGCTACAGTGACTTCCTGTTTACGTGTTTTGGAATAAACGCCACTACAGACGATTTAAACATTACTAAAGTCTTAACTAGTTAAGACATTTCACAAGTTTTAACGGTACAACCCCATTAATATCATAGTATCAATGAAAAAAGCCGGTGGCTTTTAAGAACCGTGGAAGAACTTCACGCACACGCGTTGTGATGGATTTGCAAACACTCTGTTTCTAGCACTTAAGCACATTGACAGTGAAGGCACTTCACTTTTGTCAAAGTGAAGCTAAGTTGCAAACAAACACTGGCTCTGCTCTGACAGTTTAATGTGTGGTATGGCATTGCACTACCCATATCAAATAAGCTGTCTCCACTGTAGATAGCTGTTATTATGATGACACCGAAATGACACAGCGCTGCCATGATTTCCTTATCACTCACTCTCATGCATGTGTCCCCAGCCGCTAATAGTACAGCAGTAGCCATCAGGGAACGTCACGCTTTTGTCTGGGAGACAGATGGGTCTGATGAACGGGGTTCTCCTCACACACTTTCCGTCCTGCTTCTTCAGCTTGATCAGAACTGGGGAACAGAAACACAGCGTTAGGAAACGGGCAAAGACACGACTGAAGTGGAGTTAAGCTGACGAAACATGTGGTAGGCTTGGAGACTCTGTTGAAACCGCCACACCCAACAGTTCTGTTCAGTCCCTACAGTGTATGTGAGAGTGTGTGTGTGTGTGTGTGTGTGTGTGTCTGTGTGTGTGTGTGTGTGTGTGTGTGTTCATGCGGGGGAGCACTGCGGCACAGCTGCTCAGTGACGCACAGCTGTGCACGCAGCCTGGGGTCTTAAGTGACTGTGTGTGTTTCTGAATGGGGACAGGAGGTCTTCTAGTTTATGTGAGTCACTGGTGTGTGTGTGTGTGTGTGTGTGTGTGTGTGTGTGTGTGTGCATTTAATGATTACCAATGTCATGAAGTGTTGGGTTAAACACGGAGAACTGTTTTGGAAAGATGTACTCCTCCACTCCAAATGTCCTGGTGTTGGGGCCGGTGACGTTGAAATTCTGCTGTCCGAGCACCACGCGGAGCTGAGACTTCAGGGGGCTGAGGGAAGACACACGATTATCAGTCCGTGGTACTGCAAAGTAGTATGCACTCATAATACTCGTAATACTGTCGAATAAGACTGTCCAGCGTCTTAGTCAACAGCCAAGTTACCTCAACAACTACCGGCTGAATTTTCCTTTGAAATCTGCTCTGGATGATCCCCAGAGGATGAATCCCGCGACACAACATCTATTTCAGCACCACCATTAGTCTAAACTTTCCTAGCCTGAGAACCAGACGAATGCGGGAGCTCAATTATTTTTCATATATTTCATATATTCAATTATTTGGCCCCCCTTCCGTTCAGACAGATTTCCACCCGTCCTGGAAGTTGTCGGGCCAATCGCAACCATTTATGTAATATGTGGCGGGTTTGATATGATGACTGACAGAGAGGAGCGCTGTTGAGGCATTTTCTTAAACAACCACGATGGCTGTCGCCGATGTGGAACGTTCTGTTGAATTTGCCATCGCGTCAGTATTAAACGGACTGGACGGTATGTTTTCTCTAAAAGAAGAACAAAGAAATGCACCTAAAGCTTTTGTTGATAAGAAAGATGTGTTTTCTTCTGACAGGACGACGTTTTGCTGGTTGTAGGTCTCTCCAATTGCGTCCAGAGGCATTTCTGGTCTGTGCCCATTGATAGTGGCCCCTTGGAAATCGAAAATGAACTGAGAAGTTCCAGACTAATATGCATTTGCAAATGATTTAATCATATCTTGGCTTTCAGCCCCACTTCTGGTAAGAATCTAATAATAGCCAATCCTCCAGTATGTTGTTCATTATGTTCATCACTTTTGTGCCGTGGGGTGTTGTCCTGCTTTAATTTGTTTCATCAAATCCCAGCTGATACTAAAAACAGTTTAAAAGAAAGCCTTGCAGATATCACATGTGGCATCAATTTCAAACAGCAGTTTTCTGAAGATGAAATGGCTGTTAGACTGATGTGCACTTCCATTCACTGCTAGTGAGGTCCAATTTAATGGATTATTGCTTCAGCTAAAGCTCGTTGAACTTAAACAATGACAACAGATGACTGTTTGTTGACATCAAAAGGGAAATGTAAACAGCATCTGTGCATGAGACGTTTTTAGGTTTTCCTCGAACTGGATGCTTGTCTAAATATAGTCGGTTCATAAAGCTACTGAGGGGTCAAAGTCTTTAAATTCATATGCCCTTTCGGTTGTGACCCCTTGTTAAGCTGCAACGGTCAGAGAACAGTTTAGAGAAAAATAATGCTCCACTCTCAACTATGAACATTGGTTGAAGGACGATGTTTTTTGGGGTTTTTTTTTACATTGCTGACTCAATCTGGGCGCTTTCAGTCTTTCATAGACAGGCTGAAAAGAGCTCCCAAGGACACACAAAAAATACCCTTTTCGCACTTTGTTAAAACATTTGATTTTGTATGGCATGTCGACTCAAAATCGCTACAAAACATTTGCCTTTTCTGCAGTGACATTAATACAATTATGAACATCCACTGCAGCCGAGGTGCATCCATGACATACTTGCGGAAGAAGCAGTGAGCCGCAGAGACGACCCAGCAAGAGGAGATCAGGGTGCCGGCGCAGAAGTCTGACGTTCCGATGTAAATGGCCGCCATCCAGGGGTGAGTACCTGGAAGAGCTGAGTTTCCGCCCATTATCCGGCCCCTGGCGATCGATAACCTCTTCTTGTGCTTTTTCCCACACACTGGCTTTTTGTCTCGCTTGGAGGGCTCGGGTTTTTTAATGTCGGGAAGGACATTAAATGGCATAACTCTCCGAGCAGAAGCTGCATGAGGAAACAAGTCAGTGCGTGATTATTTCAAACTTTCAAACATAATTGCTACTACAGTATAAGCTACGATTTTCTAACAAGGGGCTGGAACTAAAACAAACTAAAACACTACAAACCGGTCTAACAACTAGAATATTTTGCTACCACGCTTCCTAAATACCTCTTCTGAATATTTGCGATTTTGCCGCTGGCTGATTGTCCCCTGCAAGAAGCAAAAAAACGCTGCTCTATAGAGTGGTAATGTAAGTGGTAAGAGAGCAACCTCGTGGTAAAAATCATATGCCGAGCAGCGAACAGCAGATGGGAAAAGCTTGTGGATTCTGTGCATACCCCTGGCATCATGAAAGACATGATCAGTCAGCTGTGCCAAATCCCACTCACCACATAAACATTTGGCTCCCCCTGATGAGTCATGCCTTATTTCCCCTTATCTCATCCAGCCCACGGTTAAAAAAAAAAAAAAAAAAAAAAAAAAGCGCTGCCACTTCTCAGAGCAGCGTGACTCAGCAGTGATTAGCTGTGTTCTCCGCGCTTTCGTTTTTGATCACAAACACTGGATTTCTAATTCAAAGTCAAGGTTCAGTTGTTCTGAATGTTTCTCAGACGACAAAGGTGGCTCTGATGAATAGTCTTAACTTTTCATACGTTAAAATGATGGGACTGTTGTTCAAATAGGGATCTACAAAAGTCAGCTAAACGAATATGCAATCCATGATAGGGTTCCTAAGGCCAAGGCCGATAATTCATAGAAAGAACAGAGCTAATAATGCTGGTGGCAAGAATTTATTAACAGCAGAAGTTAATGATGAAAGCAAAATCAAGTTAGAAAATATGTCTGGTCAGGCTAAAAAGATATATCACGCCTTAACACGGCAGAGTGCATCAATACACTTGTTCAGTGATGTAACTAACTACATTACAAATGATTTACAGATGCAATTAGGTTCTTTAACGCCCTGTGGTTTTTCTAACCCGGCCTGACAGAATGTTTCAACATACATTCGCCCGAAACTCACTGACGACACACACAAAAAAAAAAAAGACTACAAAACTCCTTTCCTGTGCCCCGTTTACTCACACAGAGACATCATACAGGAGGGGACGTCACAGTACTCCCAGGAGATGGCGCCGTCATTTAGAGTGTAGCACCACGGCATCTTGTCCCCATCTGGGTTTCTGTACACACAGAAGCACGGTGGACAGAGTGTGTGTTGGTGTGGCCCCACGGTTTTTAACACCACACGTTACTCAGTACAATAAAGTAGGTAATGGCTTACAGGGGCTCAATCGTTTTTTCTAAACGTGGAGGCCGATATTATTTCAATGTTTAGCTTTCACATACATATTGTGCATAATTAGGAATAACGTTTCATTGACGTTAACGCTGCAATATGCAACTTTTCCGGCAATAAACCAACAATAAAGGCGCATGATCCATCTGAGTCTGAGCCTTTCAGACAGTCTGAGCTTGTGAGTTTGTGCCTATATCCCAGCGGTGGCTTGAAACAGGCTTTTCTTTGATGTTTGGGACATTTTGCAGCACGTACCATTCGCTGGGGGCTTGTCATATGGCTGCTGGGTAGTCGTAGCAACCACAACAACTGAAGAAAGCAATAGGAAACGGAGGAGTGAATGTGGAGGAGATAAGGCTTGTTTTTTAATCATAGACAGACTTCTGTGTATGGGCATCTTTAATGCTCATGGTGGTTTTATGGTTGCCGACTGCCTCTGAGTCGTCTGAGGACTCATCCATATGAGTGACAAGTGTTGGCATATGAACTTTTGCAGATAAGGGGTAGGACCAGCAGACAGCTTTGCTAGCTCGGGGTAAAAAGTTGAATATTGCAGCTTTAAAGTAGAATTTATGGGAAAAGTAACGGAAATCTGGCCTTGCAGATAAGCCAGTCGGTATTGTAGCAACCCCAATATTAACTACTTAGTATAACTAAAAGTAGCTTTGAATTTGTCATGATGCAATGAGCAGTGTAAATCAGCACACACACACACACACCTGCAGTAGGCATGCTCCCCGAGGCCCCTGAGGGGCGAGGCAACCACCGTGCCCACATGGAGCTCGTCATACAGCAGGTCCGAGTCCCACGGCAGACACCGGGCGCCGGACACCGTGGTGCCCGCCACCCCTCGGTAACCCGTGCCCCTGCTGTTATAGCACTCTGTCTCTGGCTCTGCACGCACATGCATACACACAAACCACAGGCAGAAAAACACACAAAGCAAATACACGTCTCAGTCGTGCCTGGATTCCGCAATAAAACACACGTATGTAAACAATGCAAATGCAATCAGACAGTTTCCGGACACGAATGTGTATCTGTGGGATGACAGATGTTTTCCCTTTGAACTGGAATCAGTCAGAACAAGTCTTAAAAAAACATCTCCGTATGCATTAACGGCAACAGTTACAATAACTGAATACAAGTTTAGCAGCTTGCTCATGTCTTCACCTGCCATCATTAACCAAACCATTATCACACACACACACACATTATCACACACACACACACACACGCATAAACACGCATGCACTGTACGAATGTGCATACACGGCAAACACACAGGAGGGCACACATGAAGAATATCACAACCTGTCACTACAGTCCTGCGTTCACTCACCAAAGCTACAGTACGGTCCGCTGTAGCCACGTCTGCAGTTGCACACTTCCTTGCCGGTGGCTGTGATCAGTCGACACGCTCCCTCATTCTGACAAGGGTTCGAACGGCACACTGGACACATCAAGGCAAACCGGGTCACATCTTAATGCCGTGCATGCTGTTTATTTCCACAATAACCTCAACTTCAAATGGAATATGTCTGTTTTACAAATTATTTAAACCTGCAATAAGGGATTTTTATGTCCATCATCTGAATGCAGCGGAAGCAAGCCGTGAACACAAAATTGACCGCTGGCTGTGTTAATAAGCTGCTGCTCATCAATGTTATATCTTCAGCATGTTGTGCTGCCCACAGGTGGCAAGAAAAATCAATTAATGCAGGTTAAACAAAATATATCTCAGCACTAAATTGCGCCTTTTAATTTCTTCAGTAACTGCATAAAAAGCACAGTGCAAACCCTGAGGATTCCCTCAAGAGCCGTTGCAACAACTGTGAAATATGCCAGAAAATAGTGGCGCCACATCAGCACTGACGACATCTTCAGAAAATGTTAGTACGAGAAGCCAAAAGATAAAATTGATCTCAGTGCACAACGTTTTATTTGAGAGTCAAGTCAAAGGACATTCAGGTGCATTTATCTTTCCATGACCACTGCGAGATAAACCCCTACCATCATGACAAAAAACGGTTTCGACTCAGGGAGCATGAAACCGCCTCACTGCCTCGGTCTCCTTTGTGCCAGGGAATCTGTTATATGTCCATGAACATCCCCCACATTGAGATGAAAGCACCTTATGGACCCATGGGGTGTGTCCTAAAACACCTCTCCTGAGTCACAGTGAGTCATATAATCTGTCTTTTCTTCCATTGGCAAGGTTACTCCTGTAACTATGGAGCTGTGATCAAAGAAAAAACGCATTTCTTCAGGCTGGGGAGAGACCTGATACATGTATTTTTTTAATGCTTGATAAGAAAAAAAGAGTTTGTGAAACCAAAAAACCTAAAGAAGTCTTTCTTTGGAGATTTTAAAGTCAAAATGCACAATGCCTCTGCTAATTTTAGCTCATTTTTAGCAACTACATGTAGAGTAAAGAAAGTTAACTGACAATCAGTTGAACCGTTAGTGGAAGTTCACAGTGTTTAAATTATTGCAAATACGTCACTTGTTAGGTTTCGCCCTCATCATCCCAACAAAAGCGGACCGCAGAGCAAGAACAAGACAAGGTTGAAGCAGAATAACAGCAGCTGAAAGCATATCTTACTTGTGTAGCGAACTCTTTCACACTTGATTTCCCCTGCCTCACACGTGCACTGTTCCACATTACGGAGGTGAATTCGTCCCCAAGACTCTCCGGTGTCATAATAGCGCAGGTGTATGGTTTCATAGCACCTTTCTGAAAAGGACGACACAACACATAAAAGGCAGTGGGTTGAAATGTGAGAGGGGACTGAGGAGCTCAATGGAGCGTGCAGAGCAAAGCGTGATGGCTGATCTGCCAGAGATGCACTCAAATGGGATACATTTGAAGAGTGAAACTTCACTCTTGATCTTGGAAATTGTAGTTTGGCATTGAAGGATTTCAAATGAAAAGACTTTATTATTTTGCAAAGCATGTCACATGAAATTAATTTTCAAAAAACATATATACCACTTGGCATTTCTCATATTTTTTTCTAATAATCTCACTTAAACTCTACTTATAAGCTTTTTTCCAGAGCTCTCAAACACATGTCACTGTCTTCATCAGCAAATGGAGTTTGCTCAGTTGTCATGGAGTTGGTTCAGTTAACCAAAGTACAGCATGGAACCTCGGACATGTGACAACAGAGGGTCATGTATTGTCTCCATCCACTGATGAAAACCATGAGATGTTGAGGAAAGTTCTGGGAAGAAGCCAGATAATAGGTCCTATAAAGTAATAAGACCTTAAATTCAGATTATTTTGGAAGACAATTGTCCCAAATGTCAACTTTCATTCTCATCTTAATATTATATCTAACCATAAAGTTACAGCCTTGCATATGTGATTATTCACTCTTTGGAACTCGCTTTAAGACTGTACAAAGATTAGAGAATACACAGAAAAACAGTGGTACATAATAATAAGTCTACCTACTCTGCTCACAGAGCCTCCCAGTGAAGCTCTCAGGACAGGAGCACTCAAACGAGCGTCTGTGTGGGATCGGCGTGCAGGCGCCTCCATTCTGACATTGATTCAGCGAACACGGATCTATGTCCCTGCGCGATGTGGGGCCCAAAACTGAAACACATCAACAAGGAAAAGCACAGTTAGGGGATAAACAAAAGTAAAATACAGTATTTCAGTATTTCAGACCAACCATCTGGCTGTGTTTTCTCTGGTGCGCAGAAGCCCCACTGCCGGTCCCGATCGAAGTTATGTGTGACGGAGCACCTGCAACAGGACAGACGGAGATACAATACAGTCACCAGCAAGTCACCTGGATTACAAATAGAACAAACATTTGCAATTAAATTAGGGTGGGCCAATATGACGAATATGTCTCAACAGATGGATTGCAATGAAATTTGGTACAGACATTCATGTCCCCGTCAGGATGAACTGTAATCACTTGGGCGACGCCCTGACTTTTCCTCTAGTCCCATCATCAGGTCAAATGCTTATGATCAAATACCTGCAAAACTAATAAAATTCCCATCAACCTCAACTGTACTCTGGGTTTAGTGCCAAATAGTAATAAATAATCCTTTTAGCTCTAGTACACCCTCACAGAGCTGTACTTTTAATCGTGTTATGTGATTTACATATTGACTATCTGGTTCTTTTACAGATATTGTGACATCAAATTATTTATACCATAGTAGAAGATTTTGCCCACGCCTCAATAAAATCTTTTAAACACTAACTAGCTGCTCTAACGATCTCTCTGTGACGGATGGAAATGGCTGCACTTTCTGAGGCCGGTTTGAAGTATAAAAGGAAAAAAAACTCTCCAACCCAACAGACTCTCGGTCAGTTATTCCCCACTTTAATCAAAATACCTTCAGCATACTCACTGAATCTGCAGCACATATGGGCAAACACCGAGCTCATGAGCACATCGCAAAACCACGCAGGGTCATATTGCAGTAACTTCATGTGTAGGTGGACCAGAGATGTTGGGCCATATATAATTGCATTCGCGTTGCTCCAACTTGCTGGCACCCACCCTTCTTGTCTCGATTCCAGGGAGTGATGACTGGAAAGCCCTTCAGCAAGTCTGTTGTTTTGTTTTCTCCAAAATAAAAATCTAATAAATGAGGATTTGGTTGCTGTGTCACACTCTGAAGCAGTAAATGATGGTTTAACTGTGACAGCTGTTTATTCGCCCCTTGGGATAAACTGTATCAAGTAGTAAATGTGTGGGAAACAGCCAAAGTCACAGTTTAGGAGGAATTTTCTACAATCTATCTGACGTCACCTTTGAAAGCTGCTGGTTACTATAACACCCCATTATGATATTCTTGGACACACAAATCATTACAAGGACCACCGGCTACGAGCAATTCATCAGAACCAATTAGCTCATTACCGCATTAAGAATGGCCTGATGTTTCCTGACGACACTGTTGCACAAATCCCTCCTCGCCGAGCTGTAATTACATGCGACTGCACAACCCATGCACACACCGCGTCAGCGTCCCTTTTACAAATCTCTGTCATCACCGCAGTGCACGATGGGAAATGCCCGTGCATTTGTTCATTTGGAGGACCGGTCGTGCAAGCAACTGGGAGGCAGCACCTGCGGCCAGCGTGTGGTGACGCGGAGAAGGCGTGTGGCGTGTGAGTGGGGGACATGACGAGTCACCTGTCAGGTGCTGAGTCGTCTCTATGTCTGACGCAAGTGTGTGGTAACACTAGGATTACGCACACGCTGGCGATTGCTTGTGTTACGCAAAAAAAAAAAAAGCAGCGGCTCCAGACTGGGCTGGCCAATGAGGACTCACCACGGTCTCGGGGACAGGACGGTGATGCAGTAATGATGAATCCTTCCACCCTGACGAAATGGGAATTTGCATTCTTTGCCGGTTGTAGTGAGAACTGGCAACGGAGCGGCAACAAAAAAAAAACAAACAAAAAAAAAAAACAGTTTGTTGGTGACTTTCATTGAACACAGATGGGACACACACACACACACACACACACACACACACACACAAAAAGTGAAATTTAGAAACTTCCTCAAAAACACTGTGCGCAGCTTCCCCTGTGCCTCACACACAAAGACCCCTTTCACTTTGTCCAAGGCTGTGATCAGAGCACAGTCACTCAGTAACTCTGCAGCTCACAGACCTGTGCATGCTTTAGATTTAGGTTGCACCAACTTTTCCCTAACCCTAACCCCCCCCCAACCCCCTTTTCTCAGCTCCTCCAGCTGAAAGCACATCAGAATCACCACATCTGCATCCCCCCCCCACCCCACCTCCCTCTTTTCCCTCTAAATTAAACACAGTTAAACACACACACACACACACACAAAAAAAACACCTACCTTTCTGACTCTGCCTGTGGGGCTCTCTGGACAGGACCTTTTCGTACCCAGGGACCAACGTGCGCTGAAATGCGGAGAGGAGAAGTTACTTTTACTTTTTTTTTTTTTCCCAGACGCGGGCAAAAAAAATGGATTAAAACAAAAAAACAAACAAAAAAAAAAAGAGCAAAGAGGCGCAGAGCTGCTTAAAACTCACCGCCCGTGCACCGAGGACGCAAGGTAGGAAAAGTAACATCCAGTATCTCATCGTGGAAGTCGGTGCCGCCCCCCCTCAACACACACACACACACACACACACACGCACGCACGCCTGCTGTCCGGAGGGAGAAAAGCTTGTTTTCCAGAGCTCGGAGGAGTCTCCTTATATCCGTCAGTCCTCAGACGCGGGGAAACCCTGCGAGCGGCGTCCTGTCCCTCACGGTGTGCAGGAACCCGCTGCGTCATGAGGCTCTGCCTGTCTCCCTGTCCGTGTCTGTCTCTCTGTCTGTCTGTCTCTGTCTGTCTGAGGCATCCGGACCGCATCCCGGCCGGTGGCCCCCCCCAGTCCCATCCCAGCTGCAGCCCCCCCCCTCGTCCTGCAGGGTCGCAGTGAATGAGACCTACCTGCTGCAGGTGACGGTCGGTGCGTAAAAGGCTTTGACCGGTTTGACGCCTTTAACCAGGTGAGAGAAATAACGAAAAGGGAATTCTCTTCAACCGAGCCGTGTTTTTTTTTTTAGAGCAGAAACATTAGAAGGATTAAGTTTATGTAAAAAGAATTCACGACCTTGAGCCAGAAATCGATCTCATTAAGCTTGATGTTAACGTTAAGGCAGTTTCGGAGTCTGAATTGTAATTTTGTAATAATAATTTGAAGTAAATGGATTTTTAAAACAGAAAGGGCAATTCAGTGTAATTATCCAGACGATACTTTTCATAATAAATTCCACAGGTAGTAAAAGCTTTATGCCGTTTTTTTTTTTTGTTTTTTTTTCCAGCAGTTAGTCTAGTTAACAGGTTAGTTAACAAACCTGAAGTTGTCTCAGAGGATGTGACACAGACAGAAGTTGCTCGGGATCTCTCCACCAGACTCCTCTGTCTTTCAATCCAACAAAGTTCTTATGTTTTAAAACTAAATATTTAGTTATATGTAAGTCCACAGTCAAGAAGACTGTAACTTTGTGTTTCATGTGCGTGTGTGAAATTATGACCCTTCTAAATTCAAGTCCAGTTTGCAGTTACAAACGACTGACTAGAACATGAACTGCATCAGTGGGAGTGCAGTGTTTCCTGGTTTATTGCGGCAAAATGAGACTTGAGCTGTGCAGATGTGCACACGTTTCAAAATAAGAGCCCCATCATACAGAGTGGCTACTGTGGGAACTGGCAGAGAAGCAGAGGGTGGAAGCAATGAGACATCAAAACAGGGGAACTGAAGGTTGTATGGAGGACAATGTGACGAAGAATTCAGTAATGACAGTGCCTTTGAAATAAGGGAAGTATGAAAGTGAACTGCCCAACCGACCATTTACAGGCCCCGTGTGTTGTCAGCATTCCAGCAGTGACATGCTCTGTCAAGAGAAACTACCCAGTCCTATAATTTAACCTCTAATTTTCACCAGCTGTTATAATCAATCTCCAGATGCTGAGCTAAAAATACAAAGAGGAGGCTGGACGACTAAACAGCACGTCCACATCGGAGAATCCCCAGGTGAAGGCGGTGTGTTTCCAAAGCAGAAATTGCCCAACTAAGACAACTACACAGTTAATTATTGACAATTCTGACTAACTTAGCAAACACATTTAGCTGGCCAAATATGCCAAGTAGGAACTGTGAATGTCTTATGTAAGACTTTGGGTTATAAATTACAACGGAGGAGTATTTCAGGTATGTTTTTACAAGGTCGATCTGCCAGCAGGTATCTGCTGGCAGATTGACCAGAATCATTCATATACAATGTACAAAAGAAAAGAGCATCAGTTTTGTTGGGATTACAGCCATCAAAGCTTTTTAATTACTCAACATGTGGACAACCTCAAAACCACAGAAGCAGGAAGTACAGGCAATAAAGGTACCGTCTCGATTATCTGTAAAACACAGGAAGAAGATGTAAACAGGAAAAAGTTAAATATCCAAGAAAAATTGTGATTTGCCTCCCTTCTGATCCTAGAAAACAGAGTCCTGCCACACAAGTGGGTGCCACTTTCTAATAGGGCAACAGTTTTAACAAAAAAAAACCAAACTCAAGGTTCACTTACTATTTTCTTTTGGAGCTTTCAACTGCACATCAGGGCCTTCCTCAGCAGAAGATTAGCCGGAAAAGCTAGGAACAATTTTATGTCAAGCTATATAAAGTATTTACACTGTAAGTTGTAATTAATAGCTTGGTCAATAGTTAAATTCAACCATTAAATCATTTGGTAATGCTTTAGACATCAGTTATACGGTATTAATAAGAACAACATTTACAGAGCATTCAACTGCATCTCGTGGTCTTCTTCAGTGAAAAGCAAGTGGAAAACAATAGTGGACACTGTTTTAAGATCATTTTGTCACAATTGATACAGTGCTTATAAATTTAAATTAATAGCTTAATTAATGGTTAATCCCTTTGACTGGTACATGTATTTCGCTAACATAATTTACTTTTTAGTTAGCCCTTTAATTCCTTTTGATGGCTTATTAAAGAGTAAAGACTATAAATAATAAACCCATTAATTACAACTTAATAACTGTTTATAATTTATGCCTAATTAGAAACTGGTACCCAAAAAGTTAATTTCAGGCTTCCTCCATGGTTGTCCGGAGTCTAACATGGCTCATAATAGAACAGCTGTGCACTTCATTGTTAAACTATACCATAACAAAAACATATCACTGTCCCAAAATTACAAACAGTACTAAAAATCAACAAGATGACGCCAGAATTCATAACAAATATACAATAACCATCACCATATTATGTTTTGGGAGTGTAAATTGACAGCTTTGTACATGCAGCCCATCATTTGACGGATTCCCTTTCAGAAGACAGCGCCTCAGGCTTCAAAAGTGCAGCAGTGGAGGTTCCCTTCAGACCACTGTGGCCTTGTAAAGGTCCGTCTTAGAGTCCTTGCCGTCTGGCGGGTTGCGGCCGGTGTGGGGCACCTGGGCATTCCTCATCTTGCTCTGGCACTGCCGCAGCTCGGCGACGTAGCCCTGGAAGCTCAGGCTGAGCTCGGAGTCCTCTCCCTTGGACGTCTCGAGCGTTCCCTCCTCTAGGTGAACCCCCTCCACATCCATCACCTCCTGAGCCGGCTGTGCGGCGTCGGCTCTATCGGAGGGCGATCTGGTGTTTGAGCCTGCGTTTGGTCTTCCCCCTGTGCGCGGGGAGAAAAGAAAAACATGGACGATTTAGGATGAGTTGATGCATTATGGACGGCCAAGGCGTCTATTTGAATATTTATGTGGGTGGCCGTGAAAAACACATAAAGCCGCATTCACCAATTTCTTTTTTTTTGGCCACTTGGGGGCAGCAGAAAAAAATGAAAACACAACAATGATATATCATCACCCTATAACCAAACATGGTTGCAAACATTTACCTATTTACATGCACAGCAGACATCAGAATATATATAATATTCAGTCGACTGTAAGTTCTATTTTGGTCCAGCTCCTTAGAAAAATATCTGACTTTTCAGCTGCTAGAAGCTCCATCATGGTCATCAGATAGTCTTCCAGTTGGTGCTGGGCAGTAAGCCCAAGTAGCCCAGAGGTTTTTTTTTTTTTTTTTTTGATTAATACAGCTGCTGCTTAAAATGGAGCTGAAGAGAGCGGCGTTTACCGGCTGGGAAACCACAACAATGACAAATATTGACGAGTGCCGCTTTAAATAAGCAAATTATGTCATTATGTGACGTAAAATGTCATTTTAGATAACAGCGAGAGCCTAATCTTACTTCGCTCTCGCTTCATTTCTTTGCATCTTTGACTCATATGGACCCACAGACCGAGCATTGACATCACATTTTTGCTGCATGATTGCCAGATGCTTAGCATGACTATATGAGATTTCAGAGGCTCTGAGAACTGGAAACTTTGTCCCGTGGGTGCACATGCACTTTAACTCGACATCGCTGACATGAACACATCATCTTAATATGTTTGTGTAAACTGACAATTGTATAGTTATGTAATCTGGACAGCTGTTGTCAAGACAAAACTCGATGACATAACTGCTTCAGTTCAAACTTGCTAAACCTCGCTTGCCAAATCATGGAAAAGAACCTAATGAAATTGGACCAGGATTAAATATATGAATTCACTGGCTTGTTGTCACATGTGGTCTATTTCAACATTAATCCTTGTACTTTCTTTAAACGAGTTAGGAGATGCATGACCTCATCTGACGGCCCCCATAACAAGTTGGTAAACATTAAAATCACATTTAAAGAGGGTGTGTTGGTCATGGGGACTCCAAGATTACTCTTTTCTCATGCAAGTGCAATCGGGGCGGGGGGGGGGGGGGGCAGTTGACTGATAAACTTCCTACTTCACTCATGTGAACCCTGTGGCCTCCCAGACTCTAAACACAGAGGCCTGAGTGACTCAAACACGGCACTTCAACACATAGAGTCTCCCAACTCCGCCGACTGTGATTCACTGCTGTTCAGCGCAGATGTAAACACTGCCTGTGAGCTCCAACAGCTGACCCTACACAGACCCTCAGGAGAGCCACTCCAGTGCAACTGGAAACATCAAGGTGAACAAGGAACACGTTCAGGACTTTTCAACCGCTGCCAAGGTCTCGTCTTTTGTTCAAGGACATGATACTGACTTGTGTTTGGCAATTAAGGCAGCCGCTAGATGACACATCTTGGTGAAATGGGGCTTGTCGAGATCATAAAATGTGCACTTTCAAAGCCATACATTTATTCCTCCATCCTCTACCCCACTGGTGACCACTCTCTATTACCCCCCCCCCCACCACCCCCTCTCTGTAAAGTGTCACAAGTAGGACTGCAACTTGTTTTCATTAGGAAATAGTGACTTATCCTAATTTTCCCCAGAACCCAAGGTGACGTCTTCACAGTTCTTATCTTCTCCAGCCAACTTTCAAAAACCCAGGGCCATAAATACTTAAAAGAGACGACATCAATTATCAGGAGTTCATTTTCTGTCAATAGACAAAAAAAATTGATTATGATTGGTGATCAATTCTTTTTTTTCAGCTCTAGTCACAAGCCAAAAAGGTTGGGAACCACTTCTCTACACCCACTTATTGCTCTATACCCCTGTCAGGCAGGTGGGTTGCAGCCTATCCCAGCATGCATTGGCCAAAAGGCAGGAAAACACACTTGACAGGCTGCCAATCTGACACACAGGGCGAAATCCAAGATACTGAGAAGAGACAGTTCTACTCTAACCACTGAGACACCATGCCACCAGTGTTTGTACAAAAACATAACAACTTGTGAAATAAGGGGGTGAAACCTGCAGACTTAACTACAATGCAGTTTTTTTAATTTTTAATTCTGGATCAATGTTTCTCTACATATTTCCTTATCCGCACCAGCACCTCACTAGAATAAGTATTTTTTCTTTATCATTTACCCCCTACAACTTTCTCGTACACGTTTTCAGTGTTCAAGCCTGCGGACTCCACTGTGACGTGTGAAAATGATGTCTTGACAGAGCCGTGCAACTTGGCCAAGCCTCCTGGGGCGAGTCTTGTCCACAGCCGTGGCACCAGCCGGGGGCTGGGACGGACCAGCCAGACTGGAACGGACCCAGCTACAGTCCTCAGTGAGGCTCACTGCCAGGGATCTGCGTCGATTCCTCCTCCGACCGCCAGATGGATGATAAGGCTGGCCCGGAGTCAGCGGCTGCCAGCTATGAGAGCTGACACGGAGACGTGAGGAGGAATCTCCATGCGGGCCAAACCTTTCTTCTGAATCAAAAGCTGAGCAGCTCAACCCCTGAACCTGACTGCAGAGGGTGATGGGCAACACAATCTCAACACGAACTTGCTATAATGATTCTATCATCTCTACAGCTCGCCTCTTTTTCGGTGTCGTTTATGAAGAGGCCAGCTTTGTTTTTGACTCAACTTAAAACTCCATGCCCAGTTCAAATCAGAGTTGTGTGACTGTAGTTACCCGGTGTGATGTCGCCCCCATGTGGACGTCCTAATCCCTACAGACCAAGCCTGGCAGACAGGGAGAAGCGATTACAGCCATGATTAAGAAATTATCGTGTAACATGGAGCAGCAGTTCACAGTTCTGGGCCCCTGGATACAGACTACAGCCCTTCTGGTTTTGATTTTAACAGTCTAACCAGGGACTCATTTACACCTGATATGCCAAGTACATGCAGTAAACTACCTGAAGAGCCAGAAATACTCTTGGTACTATAGACCTCTGCCTAGAGCCAGTGGTTTAGATGCAAATGCTTATACTGATGTCAGGGTACATTGGTTTTTAGTGAGAAAGAGAAACTGTACCCTTAATAATATAAAACCAGTGTGGTCTACACAAGTTTTAACGTGTCCTCTAAATGCATGAATTAACGTGTAGTTTGGTGACTTTGCAGTAGAATCAGAGGAAACAATAGTCCCAAAATAGTATTTATATTATCCACATAACCTCATATGAAGAGGTGTAAGCAGCGGTGCTTTATCTTCTTCATTTCTACAGCACTTTAGTGTTTATGGCATTTTGGCAATTGATTACATGTTGATCCACCTCTGCAGCAATTATATCTATTTCCGTGGAACAGCAGAGGGCGTCAGTTTAACAGTAATAAGAAAACTGAAGGACATCTGCAATAACTGAACTCAAGCAGACTGACACGGACGAAGAGGATAATTACTTCAGAACTACCGAGAACTTGTTTGGGCTGATGGACTCTTGACTTATTCTGTGGGTGTTCGTCTGTAAAACACATTATTGTGTGACTTTCCACCCAAATTCAAAATGTAACAACTTCATAAAGTCTCTAAAAAGTAGTGAAGTGGAGGCGTGTTAACTTGCTGCATTTCCATGTTTGCAGATCCCTCACAGAATCACCGAGGTGGCAAACAGTGTTAAAAATATGGGTATGTCGAATCATAGCTGCGTTTCTATTTTAGCCAGTGGGAGATAGAGACACAGGGAGAAATACGGTGGGAGATAGATGAAAACCAGTAGTGACAGTTTCTATCTGTAGCTCAGTCAACTCGTGGATAAGGTTACCATGGCACCCGTTGGTGGGAAGAATCAGTCTGATGCACTTAGCAACCAAAAAAGAGGAGCAAGTCGGTAGAGGAGCTGAAAGGCTTCGATTCCTCCTCATCTTGTGGTCATATCACCTTACATTAAAGCCAGGCTATTAATAAAAGGCACTGAGGTCAGGGTGAACATGTTCGTGTCCCGTCCCCAAAGTGCTTTGAAGTACAGGATCAGCTTTGTTGTCGGAAAACATGTTGAGCGTGATTATCTTCTCTTTCAGTTCAGTGTTTGAAAGAAGGCTTCCTAAGATTTTTCTTTGAAGCCAAGAATCCAAACGTGTCTCTAATTGGATATCTGAACACAGAAAGCTTTTGGCCTCAGTTGATACATTTTCGACAACTCTGAAAAATCCACTGTAGAGAAAACCCATCACCATCACAAATCACCACTTGATTGTTTACCTTAAAATCTCAGAAACATTCACAGTGGAGGAGTGGGGAAAATGACAAGGATAGAAAAAATGAAATCCATCTGCAGGAGGTGATAATGATCTTGCACTCCATGCAGGATGAACTACACAACGGCAAGCTTTGAAAACACAAGTTTGACAGAAGACACACTCAAACGATCCACAATGCCGCGCTGAAGCTACACACAACAGAGCAGTGACCCCCATCGAAAAACAATACACCAAAGCCACTGTTTAACAAGACCGCACAAACACTGGACAACCTGAGCGGAAGACACACAGCGAGCAGCGACACCCTGAAACGAGCGCTCGCAGAAAAGTACACAAAGGAGTGGGAGCTGATGAGAGGAGGAAGCCACAAGACAAAATGAGACAGAGCTAAGGGAGAACGGGAGGAGGCATGCGGAGGCGGAGAGGAGGAGGAGGAGGAGGAGGTGGGGGAGACTGAGCTCACAAACGTGTAAAAAGACAGACGAGAGTGATTTCCAATTCTAACATTTATTAGATCTACTCAATCACAGGTACAGAGTTTATTGGCAGTGATTATCTACAACAGGCATCTAGAGAGGGAGAGAATGACCCAGATAAAGAATGGCAGGCAATTCAACAATGTCACCAGTACTAGGGAGCACTTGTCCTCCTATGACTAATTATTTTCACCATTGCTCAAATTGCTACAGCAGGAGCTGACACCGTTTAATGACTCACCATTTTTAGAGCGTTGGGTAAGACATTGACATTGTTGAATTGCTCTCAACTAGAGGTGGTGGGATGGAGAGGAATACAGCATTTGTTTTGTAATGACTGTTTAGCATTCGCAGGTCCAACACTGTAAAACAATTCCATGGGTCCGGTTTGCACCGATGTTTTCTAATTGTACATAATGAACCCATAATGCCAGGAAACACAGTTGCCAATGTCGTCACTTTCAGTCGTTCGGTTGTTCTGAAATTATAATCTTCAGTACAACATTCAGTGACTACAGTACTGTCAAATATTGATCGTTAATCTGTGTGAATTATGCATTTATTATTATTTTTCACAGGCTCTGCAGTCACTCACATCAGGATTCTCATGCACCCAAAACTACAAAATAAACTAAATATGTAACTGGAATAAACTAATCTCAGTCATATGGCGAACCCAACAATTTGTGGCGTGGGAAGTGACATCCAAGTAAACGTTTCTCACTGAACAACATATACACACATCACTATTTACAAGTTGATCTGAGTGTAATTAAGATCACACAAATGCTTTGCTAAGTTTAATAAAACAAATCAGTTTAAATGATTGGCAAACTTAGAAAGAGTCATTATCAATTTGTCATTAAAGTGCATCAGAGTCAGTGTAGAGGGAGTTTTATCATTAAAGTGGTCGGGTTTAGACCACCGGGGACAGAGCGCACACATGCACACACGACACACACGCAAACACACAGAGCACTGGTTTGTTACACTGTAGAAATACCTGAACTGGACTTTCCCTTTCCACCTGCGTCTTGAGACTGGGAGCAGGGTGGTGGCGGGGTGAAGTTGGCTTCAGGCAGGCTGGTCTCAAAGGACAGCAAGGGGGACGGGGTTGCAGGCATCAGGGTGCTGTTGGGGCTGCTGATGTCGCCCTCCCCCACGAGGGTCAGGTCGGTGTGGGCGTCCTCCTCCACGGTGCGGAGGCTTGGTCGGATGTCCGAGGGCCGGGAGATGGGAGACAGGTGGGTGCCAAAAGTTTGGTGGCGAGGAGGGGGCAACAGGCACCGCCTGGTCCCGGAGTGTCCGTTGGCGCTGGAGCTGAGGGAAGAGTCGAGGCTCTCCGATCGTAGGCTGGAGGTGAGGGCCCCCCGTGAGGAGATGCCGTTTTCCCGGGTCTGTTTGTCAGGAGTGGAGCAGGCCAGGTCAGGTGGGGTCAGGCGCAGGAAGTCGGGAAGCACCAGGTCTTCTTTGTTCAGGAGTCCGCGTTGGTCGTTGGCTCGGCTGCTCTGTGCCCGGCTCAGCAGCTCAAAGAATTCTGCAAAACAGATCAAAGAAGTTTCCTCAATTAAACTTTCCAAACAGATGAGCACCTGAAAAAAGGGATTAGTTGTGTTTGACATGCAGCATAGCAGCCTCACACCCGACAGAGAAAATAAACCCTCCAGAGCAAGAGTTAGTCCTGGGGCAAAGCGAAGCTACGAAATCCACCAACAAGTCAAAAAAAGAGAGAAAGAGAAAGAAGGAAAAGGGGGATTTACCTTCAGCTTCATCTATATTAATTTTTTTCTGTTTTCTCTTTTCCCCTGGGACTGCAGAGTCTGGTCCACTTGCTCTCACAGAAAAGTCCTTTGGTGTTGACCTCTCATCTCCCTGCAGATGCAACAATAACAATGCACTCTGTTAGGAGATGGAGGGATGGGGGAGGGGGGGGGCGTATGGGGGAGGCTAAACATGAGCTGCCAAGCACCCTACTGAGCAGTGTCCAGATTTACTGAGACCTTCATGTAAAGATGAGCCTGGTCCATCTGTTGCCTCTGTGTCTTTACTGACCTTGGTAGTATCTAGACCAAGAGCTATTTGCCTACATTTGGTGCAATAATAATTCAAGCCTGGAGAAATATGAGCAAGTGAGTCAGCCACAGGCGGTGTTAGGGCAAAGAATACCAAAAAAAAAATAAATCAGGAAATATGCACCAATTTAAAGCTTGTAAATGTTAATAAAGCTTGTCGTGGGCCACTAATAAATTATACTGAATGTTGCAGAAGCAGCACAGCAATAGAGAAGCACAAACACCCCAGTTGGACTTTAAGGCAACATGTTGTATTACATTAAAATGTTGTGAGTACTTACTGTGGCAGAGAAACTCCTGGTTGGAGGGTGGCCTTTCAAGGAGGAAGACTTGGATTTGTCTATTTGAAAGACAGAAAGAGAAAGGTGTACATGAAAAATTCATCAGGTTGAGAAATCGATGAGGAGAGTGTGAGACAGAGAGGGGAGATGAGGACACCTGAGACATAAGGGGCATGTTCTGCAAAACTTGAATATGTTAATCAGTGGGATAACAAAGGTGGACATGATTTACAATGAGTTATATTTCAGTGGCGGGGGGGTGCATCCCAGTAAATAAACACTGTTGTTCAGGTTCCATTGGGGAAAAAACAACTTATCAGATCCATTTAAATTTTTGTTAGGTTCTTAGGTCCTAACAAAATTATAATTAGTTTGTAATTGTTTCTATTAAATATGAGGTGACAATGTTTTAGATGGTCTTACCTTTGCCTGAAGCTGGGTCTATTCGGTCCAACACAACTCGCAGGCCATCCAAATTCGATATAGGGGCACCCAGGTCCAAAGGCTCAGTTTCTCCGCTCTAAAACGAAACACAATTTCATGTTCGACAGGTTAGCATCTTCATCTGTTGCACAGAAGTCTAAATGTGTAACAATTTCTCTTTATATAATTAGCATATGGACGATATTTGAGTTCACAGGCCATTGCTTGATTTATAAACTATCTTTCAGCTCTGGTCTACTGTATAATACAGTTATAATGCCTGGAAACCCAGGGGACTAAAATAAATCATCTGGCAGGGGTTTAGGGGAGGAGTAAAGAGTCGGCATGTTTGAGGAGTGTCGTCATTCTTAATTATAGCCCTGGTGCTCCATCTTGGAGGCTGGGCTGAGTCAGAGTGCTAACCACCGTGTAGAGATGGAAAAGGATGCGGTTGCTTCCCTCCCCTAACCATGATACTCCACCCTGTGGCACTGTCACACACTGCACAGGCTGCTCGCTGGACACACAGGAGCTTCAAAAAGATTAAGGCATTGTAGCCACCGGGGACGACTTACTATTTTGGCCACAAGATCGCTGAGGTGGAGGCCATATTTGGCCACCACTGGACGAAGGACCTCAGTGACTGGTTTGGTAGGTTTGGCTTTCAGCCCCACGGAGCGGTTAATGGGTACCAGGTCCAATCTAGGAGCAGAGTAAGGACCCAAAGAAATGTCAGCATAAACATAAAAGCATAGACAGAAAATGTGATATTCAAAGGCAATTGACAGCAGATCCAAGCAATTTTTGATTGATCAGTCATACCTAAACAAGGTCCGCTTCTCCAGTCTCAAGTCTCGTGAGCAGAGGGTCATGCAGTCTTGGTCCAACACCAAAGGCTATAAAAAAAAAAGCATAAAACAACACATCAGCATCACATTAAGTCCCAGTACCAAACCCAAAACACTACACACTGTAATATCTTTTCAGTAAGTAAAAGACACATTCTCCACTTTAATCCTCTGTAATCTTTTCAATTCGCTTTGGTTGAATTCAGCTTTTTTCAGTAAAGTTCCAACAATGTCTCCTCACAAAGTAAAGCATGTTTAAGTGATAATGTGGTCGTGCTGCGTTCAACAAAGTTTGGTTCATAATAAACAGAGAGCTGAGTCAATTCATTCAAGAGGTGCTCGCAGCAGTGTTCTGCTTTCTGATCTATTAGCAGCAGATGTTCTTAGTAGTTGGCAGTAATTTGTTGGCGGCGTCTGCCTCTCCTTACCTTCTCCCCTCCCACCAGAAAGAGGTCGACAGCAGCGATGTTGACGCTAATGTTGTGGCAGAGATCTTGGAGGACTTCCCTTATGGAGGCACCGGGCCGGAGAGTGATGGAAGAGCAGGAGCCGTCGGGAAGCATCACACTGCAATGTTTGGGGGAACGTTCCCATACTCCCACTGAGTGGCGATTATCAGACTGAGGATACAAAAAAAAAGGCTTTATTTAACAAGAAGGACTGAGTTGTGGCTTTCTAGTGTTAAGTATTTAAGTATTTATAAATTCAGTTGTAGCTTCAGTTCTTTACCCTCTGATTTATGCCATCCATAAACAAAAAATGAGTGGTCTGACAAGCGAAAAAAATAACCCTGGCCTATTAGGATGGCTTCACCAGACACTGGACTTTATGTTGCCATGGTGATCAGTGCAGAGGAATCTTACCTCAATCTTGCCAGCAGAGCAGGAAGTGGCCATCTCCAGACTGGTACCGGACGACAAGGAGCCCTGGGACTCCCTCCGCCCATTACTGCCCCAGTAGTCTGCACAGAACAACACAGAGGATGATGTATTCATGCAGATAAGAAACATTTGCACACTACTCACATTAAATGACCCAATATGTAACACCAAGACGTTGTCAAGCTAAAACATGACTAATAACAATGTTTTTGATTCATGATTGTAGTTTGTCAATCATTTAATTTGTTTAAATTGTTCAAGGCAAAATTCATGCTATATTATAATATTTAAAATCCCAAACAAAAGTTTCAAATCACAATATCAACCTTATTTTGCCACATTTAAAACACTGGCTGTTTGTGGTTAATACTCTCTGATTAGCAGTATGTTTTTGCCAGTGTAACAGTAGTGCCTGTGTAACACTTTGATCACTGCAGGGCAGCTGTGTTTCTACATGTCTCCCACGCATGTAGCTCATGGCAGCTCTGGAGCTGGCAGCAATTTGGTGTCTTGTTCAAGGACAGATCAGCACTTTGGAAGTTTGTGTGTTGCAAAAGGTTGGAACAGTGGGGATATTCGTAACTATAAGTCAGCGGGCTTGTTTAGCAATTTCTTACCGAGGTTAATGTCTCCAATTTCCTTCTTCTTTGGGCCTTTCCCGAAGCTCCTGTTGCGGGACCACGAGAAGAAGATGCCGCGTTTCTTGTCAGCACTTTCATCTCTGCTTTCTTCATTCAGTGACCTTCCTGACCTCTGCTTTCTGATCTCCTGTTGGTTGCAGAACAAAAAAAACACTTTACACACACATTTTACCTGCTTTACTGGGCTGAAGAGCACTGTCAACAATGTCATATTTCCACGTAAAGCCCTTTATGTGCCGTCAAAAAAGTAACAGTGGCACCTTTTTTGGAGTGGAAAGGGTAGAGCGGTCAGAGCTGGCACTGTGTTTCGAGGGCGCAGGACTGCAGGGGATCTGGTATGGGTCCGGCAAAGGTCGGCCATCCACCTCAGCATGCATACACTCTTGGTAAAGGGAGGACTTGAGGAATCGTGAATAACTGTCAAACTTCATCAGGTTGAAGATCTGTAGACGTGGAGAAAAAGAACGGTGTTGTTGAGTGAACAGACAGTGAAAGTGATGGACAAGAAGAGGTGACATACACAAAGAGGCGTTTAGGGTCAACAATAACCGAGAGAGAAAGACAAAATGAAACAGACAGAAGAAACTACTAGTGTTAACATATGGTTACAGCTTATGTTATGACAGGTGTCTTAACAGTTAACATTTTATCATGCTCATGTGCAGGCTGAAAAATATACAGATCTGTGACTGCATGTCTATGTGTCTGTGTGTACAGTATGCGCTGATTCTCTGTGGGTGTATGCCAGTTTGTGTTTATCTCTCCGGTAAAGGCTCAGAGCCCTTTTGTAAACAAACCCAGATGGCCACCAAAAAAAATCTAATATGCTTGTGCAAAGTGACTAAAGGCTAGATGAGAGCAAAAACCCCTACCGCACACAGAATCTCTCCAACTAATAATACTGTCTAGGAACATTTCTTGATCTTCAGTGTTGATGTGGAACAACTGAATAATTTAAATAAGAGAAAGTCTAAATAAACCAACATATTATTTACCAACCAACAGATTGGAGTATTTTAAGAGATGAGCTCTACTACTGCTCTCTTGTTGATACCTGTAGCTGCTGCGTCTTGAACATGTCGGGCCGTGGGGAGGTAAGGACGTCATCCGCCAGCTGGGCTTGGCTGTCGATGTTGACCGGCATGGTGGCCTTGCTGGACAGGAAGCTGTTGTAGATCTCTCCAGCTCTCTGGGACAGCTGCAGGAAAGAAGTTTGATGATGCTGGAGTTTAAAGAACTGTAGAAAACGATGTTGCTAAGTGTATTCTTATGTACTCCTGTATTAATATATTTTGCACACAAATTATAAAGGCATCAAGATATAATTTAATCCGGATTGACCCTTCGTTAACAGTGGCTATCTCACTGTGCTATAAAGTAGTGGCTCTATTGGGGTCAGTACCCACAAATGGATCTCAAGATACATTTGAGGGGTCAGACCTGATAAATGGGAGAAGAGAGAATCAAAAACATTTATTTTTTTCTTGTGGAATAGTGGTTAGTTTGACCTCTTTGATCCTCTTAAAGTTATTCAAATTAAAAAAGTTTGGAAAGGAAAACTCACTTGGGGTCACATTAAATCTGCGAGGAGAGGTCACACGTGGAATTTATTTTGTTAGAAGTGGATAGAAGCTAAAAAGGTTTGGAACCACTCCTATGAAGACAAATGTCATTTATTTAGTGTCTATATTTTTAGAAATGGGATTTCCCCAGGAACTGAAACCTACAAAGACTGGACAAACCACACACAAAGTTTCTACCAGGTTTCAGAGCTTTAGGAAGGAGCATAAACTTTACGACTGAGGAAATACTAGACAACACTCTGAACGACTGGTCAGTAGCGACTGGAGTTCTGACAGTAGAAGAATTGTCGAGTGTGTGTTGTTTTACCAAAACAAACATGGACTGCAACCAGTAGGTTGCACTGTTTATATGCAGTGCAATTAGCACAGAAAAGGCGACAAAAGGACGGAAAACGTGCCGAGTTTTGGGTGAGATCCTTGATGGAGAGGTTTGGAAACGCAGACTGTATAGCCTTCAGAGGGAACTGGAGGTGAGCTTTGAGCTTTGTGAAACATAGCTGACTTCAGGTGACGCTGTTTATTTATCGGTATGTCAGGCTACACAAGTGACGTCGCCAATGTTAGTCACAAATATGTTTTTAAAAATCTTGATGAGAACAACTGGCAGTGACTGAATCTGAAGACACACTATATGATTTTATCTGCCCCCCTCCCCCATCAAGCAAGGATCTGCCAGTTCATAGTGGACCACAGTACACAATACCACCACACAAAAGCCCCAACTGCATCTGTAGCTTCATACTGTGGACTTACCTGCTTCTTATCAGTTGCAGGGACATGACTGAAGTATTCGCAGGCCTGCCAGAACAAGATATTCTCCTCACTGAATTCTTTCTTGAGAAATTCCTGTGGAGACACACAGAACAAAACTTTCAATATGATCTCAAACCTGATCGACCGTGGTCCTTTTCTCATCTTTCCGGTGCTTTTGTTGTTGTTGCTGAGACCAGTGGTGAGGAAAGAAATTATTGGGTGTAATGTTGTGAACGAGACGTGTGGTGTAAGTGTAGGCGCAGGATAGTGTAGGCGAGTGCAGCTCTGATCAGTGATGAGAAAAGGTGAGGAGCGAGGTGGTTCTGGGACACAAGAACTTAATGTTGAGCCTTCTGAAAGCTAGATTCAAAGACACATCTTTTATGTGGGAGGTATGGTAACATAAATGAGATGCCTGTACTCACTAAGGTTGGATACTGAGAACTGGTTCTGAACCGATTCCAAATGTATACAAACCTGGGATTTGTGGAAATGTGCTGACATAAACCTGATACAGAAAAATGTAATGACTGCATGAAAATAATGTAATGTATGTAGGAAGGTGGTCTGACATGACGAAGCATTTACTACAACATTGTATAAGAATGCAGGGGTTTTGATGCACCCAAGTGCAGCCACATGGCCAACCATCGTTAAGCACAGGTTAAAAAAAAAAAAAAAAACTTGGAGAAGGTTTTTCTTTATAAAGATGGTTTTGCTTCATGTCATGAATCAAAACAAGGCTTCAATAAGAACCAGAATCAATGAAATTCAAACAACACACAAACCTACTGCTTACCCACTTTATTTTTTTTATTATTTATTTATTTATTTTAACTTGAGAAACTTTTTCTTTTCTTACCGAGAAGTAGCGCACACCCACTGGATCCTGGAGGAGACGCTCGAAGCAGGCGGCCCAGCTGGCCACGCGCTGCTCTGGAACCCCTCGATGGCTGCCTGCTCCTGGAAGACTGCCATTACTATTCAGGCTGGTCTGGCTGCAGCATCCCTGCAACTGGACTCCGCTATAGTCTGCAAGACGGGAGAGCGAATTGCAAAGGTTAGAGGGCTCTGATGTTAAAGGGCAATTCCAGCCAGAGGGAAAGTTAGATATATTCTCCATGTGAGCAAGCCTGAATTTTTGAGAAGGCAAACTGAGAACAGAGCCTTTATAAAGACTTTCCTAGACCTCATCTAAGAAACCAAAAAGGAAAAATATTATATTATATGTATTAGTACACATCATCAAAAGGAAGGCATGTCTATGATTTTTTTAGTGAAAGTGTAAACAAAAAAGCAGGCAACTAATGATCTAACTAATGTCAACTAATACACATAAAACTCTCACTTCAAAATTGCAAGGAAAGTGGAAAGACAAATAATTTGTCTGCAATTTAATAAAAGTCTTGATCCTGTTAGAGTTTAGAGAGGCAAGAACTTGTCATCTAGACACAAAGGGCAGCCAAAAGCTGCCCTATAACTGCTCCAAACATAATTACAAACAGAAACTGGCTTAGACTATAAGGTAAAGGTCAAGGGAATTGAAAGGAAAGCTAATGGCTCTTTACTGTACCCTTTGCTACACAATAAGTGAATGTCAAAGTTCAAAAACATGTTATGAGGAAAGCACAGAGCTAACAGATCGAATCCCACAAAGAGAAAAAGCAGATTACACTCAGTTGATAGGAAAGGTGCAAAGAGAGGGCAGCAACGAGGAGGGAGCAGAGTAAAAGAAGAAAGAAAGAGGGGAGACATGACTGATTACAGGGAAACAATGAGGGAGTGTGGGTGAGGATCCAGGAGCGGGTGCTCAACAAAAGTGGGGCTTTCGGCCTGCACAGTACCTGCTATCGTGGTAGCAGATGGCCACTTTAGAGCTGTGGGCCGACCAGGCAGGGAGCGCACAGTAAAAACAAAAAAAACAAAAGGGTCACCGTGGGATTTGTTACAGATACATAGCTGTTGTCATTCTGCAGAGAGTCAACTGGTTGGCATAGGCAACTGGTATTAATCTGTTGGGTGCAGAAATGTGAGCTAGGTCAGGTATGGTACAGTGCTGCATATCTTCATCTTGCCACTATGTCTGCACAAGAAGTAGGGTGGAATTACAAATAGGTGTAGTTCAACTGTGGCGTTGTGAAATAAAAGCACTGTAAGTAGTACATGACATCACAACAGCCTCACAGTGAGGTCTTTCAGAATATGACTAAAGTGGCCTCCACATGACCTCTTAAAGTGTACAGTATATCTAAGTTTCTGTGAAACTGTGAAATTTTACTCCGTTTCTCTCTGAAATGACCGGCTCCCCTGTGTCACTGAGAGCCACTGCATACAGTTTGCTGACAAGCCACGTGTTTGCACTTGGTTTAATGTATTAGGACCGAGGCTTCGGAATCCACGTTTACCACATTGTGTGCAGCTCGGTTAATGAGATGGCTTTAGAAAACAAACAGCCGTGCATGTCTGATCCACATCCACAGTGAAAGGAGCGGAGATGCCCTGCTCACCGCAGCCTCGGTCAGCCTGTTAGCAAATGTTATTAAAACTGCTATGAAAGGGAAGACCAGACAACATGCACGCTAGTCCAGACTGTTACCCAAAACACGCCCAACAAACATCCTTTGTTAATGAGGCATGCTGCCTACAGTGAATACATCATCCTCACTAAGGCTTTTTATTAGACCATTTTATTAAGCAACTACAAAGTTATGTGTTGAGGGTGGAGCGGAAAATTTGAAATAAAAATGCAGCTGGGAAGCTGGACAGAGCAAAGCAAGCTGGACAAGATCAAAAAGTTTCATGATGTTAGTAATAAGAAATCCTCAAGAAAAAGCTGTAAAATCTTGATAATTTTGTAATTTCATTCAGTTTTAGTTTAAGTATTCACATAACTACACTTCATATCAAATGCTCAGGTTCAGATTTTTTTTCTTCTTAAAGAATAATGTTTTAAAGTAGTAATAAAGGAATGGTACTTACCACCATCTGATGAAGCAGCAGACTGAA
Source organism: Lateolabrax maculatus (assembly GCA_031216445.1). Lineage (NCBI taxonomy): Eukaryota > Metazoa > Chordata > Actinopteri > Acropomatiformes > Lateolabracidae > Lateolabrax > Lateolabrax maculatus. Next base: position 9,008,508 of record CM062207.1, read on the forward strand.
ATAGAACAAAGAGAGACATGAGTGAGAAGCTGCCCTCATGACCTCCTGTGCTGAGACAAGAGACTGACGGCTGTGCTGATAGCAGTGTCTCTTCAGGCATCCCACCAGTCGATCCGAGGTGTGTGTCTTTGTGGTGTGTATGTGAGAGAGTGTGTGTGCTACTGGAAAAGGGTTGGATCTTGGGTCCTTACAGAAGACCATTAATTTGTAAGTGGGTGGACCCCTGGCCTCTACCACACACAGCTGTTCACACCTCCACACCAGGACCCACCCCTCATTTTATATTATCCTCACAAACACTCACAGCCCTGAATGTGTGCATTCCTGCTAAGTGCAGTCACAAAGATCAGAGCTCATCAAGGCAGAGCTACTTGAGAGGCCATCGCTGGCCGTAATGGTCCTCTTTTCACTTGCTAATTCAAGGAATGAGTGGTTCATGCGTGTGTAGGTGTCCTTGAATAAAAGGCAAACAGCACAAGCCCCCCTAATGGGCATGGAAATGCAATGGTGACAACTTTCCATAATTTGGTGTTATTATAGCCAAGGAATAATGCTAAATAAAACACCACCCAAATCTGATCTTATGATGGATCAAGAAATATTTACTTGGCAATACTTCAATTGGAAATCACTGCCTCAACATTGAGCTTCTGTAAAAGCTGTTAGCATAATTTTGGTGCGGCTAATAAAGAGAGATTTAAAGCCCAAAAGTCTGAAGCTGTTGTCGCAAATATATTTAAATGCAGGGGAGGATATGAGAGGCGCATCTTCGGGCTTGGTCCAAGAACACTCGAAAAATCGGTGCGTTGGAGGATTCATCTGAAAAGGGGAGACTATTTCCAGAAGAGTGTTTTCTGAGCTGCCACTTCAAAGTGTGAATTTTCCAGGCTGATAATACGTCTAAACAAGGCTCTTATTGCCAGGCTGGTGCCTTGGTGTGAGCAGTACATACAATTTGTGATTTAGTGGAATTGCATAACACTGGACTGTAGAGCTAGAAAATGATAGAACAATGAAAGCTAACAAAAATGATGCACCCTGATGAGGTTATTTTTAGTGACACTTAAAGATGTTGTTTCCCTTTCCGATCTGATATTATTCACAGTATAATTTCTAAACTGGCTGTGAGTTGTAATTTAATTAATAGTTTTCAGTTTGATCAATCAGAACATGTCCAGACGTATTGTGGACTAGACTATTCTTTTAAGTTTTTGCAACTGGTCGTCTGAAGCACGGGGATGGGACCGCGGTCACGTGCGCTGACGTGACGCTTCATTCCATTTTGGGAGTGACCACATGTAAAAGCTCTATCAGAAATAGACCACTAAACCACTAATTGTCTGTCACAGCCTCTTTACAACTCTGCTGCTGCCGAGTCCAACCCCATACAGTCAACACCCAAAAGCCACCCCTTCTGTGGTGGTTAGCCTGTGTACAGTAATCATGGGTGGGTAGGATGAGGACCAACATGAAGCCGAAACAGAGGAGAACAGAGAGAACACCCACTCCATCTGTCCGTCCCTTTAGGTCTAAAAGCAGCTCGACCTCAAACCTTAAATATATACAGTGTTGGGACTGTAGTGTGCTTTAAAGAACAAGACAGACATCACACAATGTGATGTAAGTTTTAGTTTTGAAGAAACAAAATATCTCCAGACTGAAACTAGGTGTATTCACTACTATTCGTATTTTGGGAATCCATACTACTTTTAAAACCTATTTATGTTGAGATTTTTCTTCTAAGGTGACAAATATGATAGACATCCAGTTCTTGTAAGAGCGGAAGTTCCACTTATTGAAACATGTGATAAGAGTGGGAGTGTTACAATAAATAATAATGAATGCCCTCTTGACACACAGTTTCTGTAATGTCTCATCTTTTAAACCACGCTCAAGTCAGAGAGGAATTATGTTGATGACAAATATGTCATATGTTGTGTAAGCAGGCTGAAGTGTCTAACTAAATGGAAATGTTGCAAAATCCTAAAACTAATCTGACAAACTATAGCACATAATATATTACATTTAATTGAAATTCTCAAAAGGGGCTACTAAAGATTATTTTCATTGTCAATTGATTAGTTGATTTTTTTTTTTTTTCAAATGACAGAAAAATGTGAAAAATGCCTGTCAAAGGTTTCAAGAGCCCAAGATGACCAGTTCAAATGGCATGTTTTGTCCAATCAATAGTCCAAAACTGAAAGATATTCAGATTACAATTATATAAAACTTATTTAAATCCTCACATTTAAAAGGCTGGAAGCAACAAATGTTTAGCTGTTTATCATGTTTAATGATCTGTTATGAAAACTTTTGTTGGTTAATAATATGTAGATCAACAGCACTTTTTGTCAGATAAAATGACCCGTGTCACACTTATAAATATACAGAGGGGCGATGTGTGTATGTTTGTATGTATGAAGCTGCAGGGGTTAGACCACACACACCACTGTGTTTTTAAACTCGTTATTGCTTCCTCGTCCTCAAGTCCACTACAATGAGGCCGAAGTGATGACCCAGGAACACCGTCACCCCTTGTCCACACACTCCCTTCCTCTGTTGACACCTCTGGTGACGAGCTGGCCCACCATGGGTGGCTCTGCAGTACTACAGGTCCTCTTTGATCCTTTTCATATATGGCTGAATTGCTGAAATCCCATTTCGTAACTGGAATACCTCTGAAAGATGTCCACGTTAGGTTATCAACCAACTGGACAAAATCCCAATTCAAGTCACAGCAAGTACCCCGGCTCCAAATGGAGCAGGATTTGGCTCTCCAGTTGGAAAACGCTCTAAGAGCTTTACTGTGGTACAGCCTCCACGCCGTATAGTCTGGCATCCCGAGACTCCACATGCTGAAGGAACGTAGATGATCCCACCAAGACAGATTTATGTGTATGATCTGAAGTGAGCCACCACAACAAAAACACACTTTTATCAGAGTGAAATCAGTTGAAAAATAAACTACAATGTAATGTCATCCATTAACACCTCTCACAGAGTGTATTTCACATCTTTTAAAAGTGACTTCTTTTATCTTTTGGGCTTGTTTAGGCAGGTTCCTTTCTTCAAAAGACTTGGTTGAGGTGTACTTGTTCCACACTTTACCACAGTCAGATAAAAAAGCCTCTTCTAAACTTTTACACAAGCGAAGGCTGATTCTAGCACCCCGCAAACAAACAACCTCGAGTCCCCGCCGCTTCAAACAGCTGTTCTGAGAGGGAGAGAGACGAGCGACAAAGAGGGAGATTAATGAGAAAAACAGCTGACTGAACAAAAGGAGTCACCGCTTCACACAGAGGAGGAAGAGGAGGCTCGCTGGGCAAACCGCAGTTTACTTACAGTGTTGAAGTTCCAGGTCCTCTTGAAGGAAAGTCTCTTTTTGAGACTCATTGTTCCCTCTTGTCTGATACACCAGCAGCACACAGACAGATTATGTGTGTGTGTGTGCAAACGCATACCTGAACATTCCCCACCCAAATCTCTGCAAACCATGTCTGTACAAGTCGGGGAGAGGGAAAGAGAGGGAGGGAGAAATTTGACATGGCACTGGACAAAAAGAGAGAAGAGGAGGGAAAGGGGGGGTGAGAAGGAGGAAAGAAAGATTTCCTTACTCTGCAGCTGTCGCCATGGCAACCCGCCCGACAATACTTACAGCCTCTGCCACAGTGGCATGAAGGAATCAGATGAATTAAGCCCCCCCTCTTCATTCCCCTCAGAAAAAACCCACACTCGTCATGTCAAAACCACATTGGCCTTCCCCCCTCTTTTGTTTCCAGTTGGGGCACTCTCCCTTTACTTGAAAGAGAGACAAAATACCCAGTCAGTTTAAATTGAAACCAGATGAATTTTGTTTAATCAAAACATAAGTTTGGTAGGCCACGAGTTGGACTCTGAGCTTCATTATCCGCTGTCACAGAGCACCATTCTTACGCCCCCAACGCTAATAATTCCATCAAGCGGTGTTTTCTGCTAGCAATTTAGCTCATGTACCAGAAACAGAAAATTGGTTTTTATTCTGGCATCACTCCTTTCCTCCGCTGCGGCACTGTGCCTCCACATTTCTGGCAAATCTCTACAATCAGCATGCGGACTGTTTTTGGACCAACTATTATCCTTAAAGCATGGGTGGCTCTTTTTGAGGTTTTCCCGTGGCAAATGAGCTTGCATTCTTTGGACTTAATTTTGCCATAAATAATGGATGAGATACAGTGTTTATTAACAGCCTGGTTTTCATGGTAGATTTCTCCTGTTTAATTAGATTTTTACATGGTCTATCACTTTGGAAATTGGATGTTTGTCATTTGTGCATGGCTGTGTTGATCGTTTGGAGGGGGCACTAACAGATGACATCTTAACCCCCTCAGGAGAAATGCGTGTTCATGTGTGTGATCACATGAAAGGACATATGGAGAAGGAGTGACAGAAAAGGCGTTGATATGCTTCAAACACATATGTTGCACCAGGTTGTACACACAAAAAGACAGAAGTGGTTTTGTGAAGAAAAAGAGAGAAAAAAAGAGGTTGAGAGAGAAGTTCAAATTCTGAATACTTCCCCACCTCTGCACATCTGGTCTATTACTGTGTAAAGTGAGCGTGATTATCAAATTGTGGATTTCAGAAAGTTACAAAAATGGTCAGACACAGTTCTCCCAAATCTGCCGTCAGAAAGAGGGTTTGAAGTACTCTTAGTGGATGGAAAACCCTCCAGACTCAAAAAGTCAAAAGGCTGTGCTGGTGGGGGGCTTTAGATACAGGTGAGACAGAGAATCACGATCCAGAAAGTCCAGTTTTAGGATTAACTTCTGCTATGTTTACACCTAGACCCTTTAAAACAGAGACGTTTGGAAATGCTGCTGACACCGCTTTAGTTTAGGGGTTGTTTTTTAGTCTGAACGGGCAGAAACGAAGACCTTTGAAAACGATGACGCAGACACCCATATCACGTGAACCTTTCCCGGAAGAAAACAAACAACATCAGCCTTACTACCAGGGGTTAATTAAACATGGATAACGAATTACAGGCGTTGCTGAGCTTGTTGTCAGTGCTAGCAGCTGTTGTGCAGTTAAACTCAACATTTTATAATGCTACTACTGCCTACATGCGCAGAAGGCAAGCTATTATTCAAGTGACAATTCCCACATCCAGCAGGCTATAACAACCTCGTAGCAGTCAGTAGTATTGGAGTATCTTTGTTGATGGCTACTGAAAAAAAAAAAACTGTGTTTGCAAAATAAAATTTGTTTTTTTCCCACTAAATTTGTCTGTATTTTATTGAGAGTTTTTGTTTTAAAACGCCATTTTAAAACAAACAAAAACAAAAACGCATTAATGTGGGTGTAGCCTTAGTAACACATACATGAGTTTGAAGGCTTATCAGATGCCAAATCACTGCACATCCATTTTGGTTATATTATGAGAAGGGATTTGACAACTCTGTAAAGTTGTCATGAGGGCAATCATCTTTCATGACACAGAAAAACAGAATGAGTATGCCTTCACAGGAATATAAAATCAGTTATGCAGTAATGACAATCTACTCACAAAGCTAACTGAGTCATCAAGAACTGTCTACTTCTGCCCTTCAGATCTACTGTTGCCCTTTGACCTCCCTGAGGCCAAGGGTTCACTGCAGCCAGGTGAGCACATCTATAAGCACATGACAAGAGCAAAGCATGGTGGAACTCTTCAAACCAAAATGCCTCCAGGAAAAGCATTTTTTCTTTAACTTGCTTTAGTGTCGCCAACTGAAGAAGTCCGCTGCCTCAAAGTAAATAGTTTTCACGTGAGCCCTGAGCTGCCACTAGATTTAATCAATGTGAAACATTTCTAGACAGGCTTTACAGCTATAATGAGCACTGGCTTGTCACAAGACCTCACTAATTGCATGTCAAATCCTCCACCAGGCAATCTTGACGAAGGACGGAAAATAATCTAGGCCTGCTATCTGCGGCAGACGACAAACTATTCCCTGAAAATAACATCAAGAAAGAGTCTTGCATGGAGGCAACTTCCTTTGAGGGAGAAAGGGCGAGGGTGCGGTGACTGATAAGATGGAAGAGACATTTCTTTCCCAACCAGGCAAGGACTGTGGGGGAGAAAGGGAGACAGACTGATTTAGAGAATAATGAAACAATATCTAAGTGAAGATAGTGTAGACAGACAACCGTGTGTTTTAGGAGGATTTTAGGAGGATTTTAGGAGGCTAAGGAGTGGGATCCAGTGTTTTTACTGTGGGAAATCTTGTTTGTCACAGCAAATCTGCCAGACACTCTATCACATTAGCAAAGATCTGATGAGGTCAGCATGCTTATGTGATGCTAGGGGGGCAGGAATTGTAAACAACATGAATTAGCGTCCCCTTAGATTTCTTATCTGCATTATGTCTATAGATCAAGGGCTGTTAAAGTCTATATCGGGTCTCTTCAGACAGCAAAATATTTCCATGAAATGCACACAAATATAGCACATCTTAATACGTGATTTACGGTCATGGTCTGTTGAGAAATCCTATTTTTGAGCCTCAGAAATGATGCCAGTGGTGTAATTCCACTTCACTTATGATCTAATTGAGTTTCACGTGTTTTTCAGTTAGATTTTTATTGAAAAAATGTCAAAGTAGAAAGCATGTGATTTGGGCAAAATTCAACACAAAACAAATAATTCTGGGTTTAGTTTTTAGACAAAACGTAATGTTTTTGCATCTAACTTCCAGACATCTGCCTCTACAGTAGCATAACAGTCACTGCAAAACAAAACATAAAAAAAGGATTTGTCTAATGGCAATATCCAAATTCAGATTCAGAACCAACATTTAAACACCCAATATGTAGGCCAAGGGATTTATGTCCTCCCAATTTCAGCCAAATCTGTATGTATTTTTTGAATCTTACAAACAAACAAACAAGGGAAAGAAACATCCTTCAACTCTGTTGATAAAAGTCATTATCTTACCAACTAGCAGAGGTATTCAGGTGTTTACAAGAAAAGATGAAGAATTTAAGGGTCAGATTTACATTAAAAAACATTTGATATTTTCCATAGTGTACCAATACAGGTGTAAAATCTCATCTTGTTATCCATGCAAACAGATGAGACTACATGCCAGGATTTGAGTGGGAATAGAGTTTAATGTGAAACCTGATTTAATAAAAGGGACTTTTTCTTAAACGACCAAACAAAGATCCTCATTCAAACTTTACAATAATGCTGGATGGATGCATGTCTGGCCCTGAATCATGAAAGTCCAGACTAGTGCTGAGGCATCTTTTAAATTTTGTCCTCTCAGTTAACAAATGGGTTGTTCTCAATGGTCTTTAAAGACATGAGAGATTTGCATGCAAACAAAGGCCATCACCACAATGCATTTCATCTCTTAATCCCCCTGATCGGCAGTAATCTATTGCCTGTTTCCCAACTAAAACCGGTGAGCCACAGCAGATGGGTACGGCTCTGCTCCTGTCTGGATTAAAGTGGCATTACTATGATTTGTGCAGTGCTACGTTTGTTAGCCACTTGTTGCTGATAAAAAAGCTGAGGGAGTACTTGCATTCCTCTGAATAGATATGTTTACCCTTTTCCCTTTGCTGCCCTACTTCTCGCAGGGTCAGGAACGTGGCGCTTTAACCAATATCAGAATTTGCCTTTCACAACTTAAAACAACATTTGTGATCTAAACTAATGTTAACTCCTCCTGAACCTGTACAGCTCATTGCATCAGACTCACTACCTATAACTGTGAAGCCTAAAAGCATGAAAACATGACATTTACTCCCTTTGTTGTCTTGAAGTAACAAAAAAAGAGTCTCAGCATGACAGAGGTGGGCAGGTTGTATGTAAATACTATATACAAAATTAGTAATAAATAAAATAGATTTGACTTACAACACACAGCTGAACCCTGCAAAAATAAAATAACTTCAGAGATGGAAACTAAAACCAGTGACAACGACCCCTCCCATCTCAATTTATTATCATATAGAAAGGGCTGCACTCATGTGAGCCTGGAGGGCTTGAGGTGGATAAACCACATTAGATGCTACCACACCCTGTTATTGCTCTCTTTCTTTTCCTTAAAAAACACCAGAAATGGACTTTCCAACCTGACACCCGACACTTGTTATTAGCCCTGTGAGTCCCCCTGGTTTTCCACCAAACTAACTTAGACAAAATCTTAGTGTACAGTGTTTTGAAAAGTCCGGGTGCTTGGGTACGTTTGTTGTGTGATAATAAGGCCATGATATGAATGAATATCTGCCTACTGGAAGTGTACAAGGCTACATGTTGCCACTGACAAGGAACTGCCATAATTGTTTTCTTCCTGTATAAGTCCTAGTGACCTTACACCCCACTGTCTAATCCTTTTGGTCATGCAGGGAACTTGAGCTGGTTGAGTGACACTGGGAAAGAAGGGCAGTTTGGTTTAAGATTGTCCCTCTAGGCTAAGGGCTATAGGATGGCTTTTTGCCTCTGTGGGTATTTGGCATGGCTACAAGTTAGACGACTTACAGAGGGTGACCTTTTGTCTACACACAACATATATTATTTATATATATATATATATATATATATATATATATATATATATATATATATATATATATATATATATATATATATATACATACATACATACATACATACATACATACATACATACATACACACACACACACACACACATACATATACATATATAAAAGCAATTTTCCTTAAAGACACTTCTTTGTCACATGTAAACAAACAGTGCTGGTCCCCTTTTGCTTAAGCATATATTTTATTACAGTCAACTAACACTATATAATTTGCATTTCAGGGCAACCTTTTCATCTACTGCCTTAAGAAATACCATGACACACAATGAAAGTCAAAACATGAACAATATGCAGCACTTTACTCAACCTGAAACAATGAGGTCATATAGTAACTGTATATAAACAGATATATCATATTTCTTGATGCTGACCACAGGATGAAGATGTTATAGAAGTAGTTCACCAGGGAAAGTAAGTATTTAGACTGCCAAAGTACAGCGCCAAGCCAATCCCTCACAATATCACAGAAAAAGTGACTTGGCCGCCCCAACAATCCATGTTTATGACTTCCACAGTGCGAAGTAGACAAGACCTTGGCCTGGTTCTGCAGCATCTTGCACCAACACAAGGTCAGAAAGATACCAACTACATTCACTTTCCAAGCTACCCAGCAATTCTTTCCCAGTTCAAACATGACAAGCAGTCTTGCTCAATGTCACAAAAACATGAATCAAACGCACCCTGGCGTCATCTGAACTACAGGTATGAGGTAAAGAGTTGAACACGACGAGCAGCCGAATGTATCCCAGACATGTCTTAACTGTTACCAGAGAGGTGATAAAAGACTTTGGCAGTTCCAAAGCCGTTCCTTGTTGAGTAACCTCCACACCCTTGGCAGTAGACTCCCTTTCAGTGAAGCCGAGAAATTTAATAATAGTACGATTGTGGAAGGTAAACAGTGTGTGGGGAATGAATCACCTCCAGAAGTTGTGTATCACATCGATTCAAGTCCTGGTTCAGACCAGGTCTTCCTATAGCCACTCAGGGGATGACAAAGAGCTGGGTGGTTAACTGAAAAAATATATATAATAATCCTGAATGTCGATACATGATGTCATAGCCAAGAGTGGATCTGCAGTGCATCTCCGTCCAGTGATGGCGAGGCAGCGGGTATTTTCCGTGGTTACAGTTTGGTCAAATAGCAAAGTCAGCAACCACAACCACATCTGGTCATCTGGTTATTGGCTGTTGCATATTCATACTCTGAGGAGCTGGACAGTTAAATAACTTCTGCTCAAGTTTTGTTGTGTTAATGTGCTGTTTTTCCAGTTGGTGGGTTTGGAGAGAGCAGTTTATGTAATTGCAATAAAACCTCTTGTGGGAGAAGAGAAGAAGAAAAAGGAATCATAGTGGAGACATTCAGAAAATGTCAGGCTGTTTAGTCTTTGCATCCTATAATGCTAGCCTGAGGACACGTTTCGTGAGCGCAACTGTCCACCCACACTCCAGAGCTGGCCATGTGATGTCAGCGAGATAAAAGTGCATCGTGTTCTCCTGCCTTTACTGCTAATCCCCGGGAACACATTAATTGGTCATCTTCTCAAGTCATAACACCCATATCAGAAATAGAGGGAAGAATTTATATATTGAAGTATGGCATCTAATTTTAGAAGCTATTATAATATTAATAATAATCATTACTCAACGTGTAAGTACATATAGGTTGGTTTCTTGGATATACTGTGTGTTAGTTTCTTTAAGACGTACTGTATGAGCAACATAGAACAGGCAGTAGTCATGCAGCACCAAAAAAAAAGATTTTTTAGCAAAGCTTGATAAGTGAATAAGAGGGCTGGTGAATCAGAGCGGGGACATGTCTGTACAAAGCCAATAGGGGCAAGGCGAAACCACAGGCAACAATTTCAAGTTCAGACTAAACCACGGCTATTACACGATCACCGAAAAAACAATGCTGCTGAACTTCCACGGAATAATTAATTCTATCTGGCAACAACTGATCTCGGTTTCCTCACACCAGATCTAACTTCTCCCAATGTCATCAATTGATTGCGAAAAAGGTCACTTCAGAGAGCGAGTTCAACAGAGCGCAGTTCATTCAAAGGCACATAAGCAACTCTCGATGTGCAGTTTACAAGAATAATCTTGGTTCAATTCACAAAACCCCTTTTAGAAGAACGTCTAATTTAAAGTCAGCGTGCATCCTGATATAGACGATAGACCACATTTCGCTGTATACAGCAGCACAGTGTGTCATACAGCACATGAGAGTTCAGCTGGCACTGGTCAAAACATTCCTCTGACAGACCACACAAGCTAACCACTGTATGCCGCTCAAAGGCTACAACAGGAGCTACAAAGAGCCCAAAGAAGGAAAAGTAACGCTGGCAGAGAAGACAGTGTGGAGGATGAAGATGGCATCACCAAACAGAAGATGAGTGAAGACAGACAGAACAGAATGAAGACTCAAGAATTTCATGGCAAGACTTACAGAGTTGAGAGTTAAAGTTTGCTCCATGTATGGTGCTGTGTGCGCGTGTTTGGCTCGTCTTCAGCGCTGCTCCACACGCCTGGTGCGTGAAAACGAGTCCATCCGCTGGAGCTCCGCTGCGCGTGTGCCAGTTGGTGTGTGCGGTGCAGAGAGACAGAGCTCAACGGGGGAGGAGAGAGCGTGCAAGAGAGCCGAAAAATCCTGACAGCTACTGGGAGTTCAAAAGCTCCCTCTCTCTTCCTCTGCTGCCGGTTCCTCCTCTCCCTCCCTCTCCCTTTTCCTCTCTCTCTCTCTCTCTCTCTCTCTCTCTCTCTCTCTCTCTTTGCTGTAAATTCCTCCTCCTTCCCTCTATGTTCACCTCCCTCCCTGCCTGTGTGTCTTGATGCCTTCTCTTGGTTTCTGCTACGCCCACAGGATGGATCTATTACCCGCAGGCGTGCAAACAAGAGCTACTAATGTCTCCACACCTACGAGGAGAGAGGAGAAACTTCACACTCATGGAGCAAAAGAGGTGCCCCAAATTTCCCAGCAGGCACCCAGAGCACGCCTGAATAAAACAGTGTGCAGTGACTAACTCACATTAACAGATGTTTTCACATGCAGCGACACCTCCGTAGAGAGTCTGTGTGAACACAGTCACAGCAGCCTACTAATGGTGTCACCTCTGCAAAGTTGAACACACTGACTTCTCCTGAACGTTGCGGAGCGTCTGCTTGAAGCCAGAAACGAGGATTCTGTGATGAGCAAGAAATCAGCTCATAGTGGGGGAGCCGTGCGGTGGGATGTGGGGGCATTTGCAGTAGGGCTCTGACAAGCTGTGTGGAACAGGAGGTACAAAGCAGCGCATTCTTCGACATGCCCAAACATAAGAGGATCTGACAACAAAAGCTCAGCGTGCATCAAAACACTCATCATAAGATGTAGGGAAAACGAATCAGCACAAAAACAAAAATACAGAATTATAAAGCAGTTTCTCCCTCTACTGAACCAGAAAGGCACACATCAAAACGCACAACATCATATATATATATGCTTCTGCCTTGCTGCGTGGGTTGCAAAAGCTACGTGTCAGAGCCTTTGTAATGTGAAGAAAAATAACAAGCATTCGCTCATTCCTCTGCTAGACACTGTGACGCACACTGGCGACCGTGGAAAAAAGCAACGCGGCCACACGCATTTATTCTAGCCTGGTCCACAACATGCAGCGAGGCCACATACAGGGGTTATCCGCAGGGTCTTTCCTGAGCACTGATGGTGAACTCCAAAATAGTCTCACGGTGTCCTTATGAGTCCAGAGGCATGCACTGACTGAGAGCTCATCACGTATTTTTGCAAGACTTGCCGTGAGAACAGTCCCCTCAGAACATCCTTCACAACAACATACAAGTTAGAAAATGCTGCAGAAACCAAACTCTCCAACCCCTCAAGTTCGTAATACTATCATTGAATATGTAGAAGCAAGGGGACATTTAAAGGTCAACAGTTTAGTGTAGCTCATAGGCTTGATAGGTTGATCGTTGATTATCTGGATTCTCTCTGAAGTGGAGCACAACCTTCAAAGGACAAAGGAAGGCTTCACTTTGTAGTCTGTCTCTCTTGTCTGACTGGACTGCTTCTAACAAAAACACAAGTAGTTCTCCAAATCTGTCGCTAAAGTAAAACCACCAACCTTTGAATATGTGTAAGTCTTTATAAGGATATAATTGATAATGCCATTAAGGGCACTTTGGCTTGCTGTGACAGGGGCTTTTGCAAGTGCACCACCTGATCTCTGAGCATGAACCCAGCGAGAAGCTCAGCCTTTGAAACGAGAGTCCAGGGGCAAGTGCTAGGTGAGGATCTAATAGCCTTTGAAAACCATAAAACATTCTCTATGCTGTTATTACTTGGAATGTATAGGCCTACCATGACTTAAAACTGCAGTGGTTAAATTACTGTTCTTGATTAGATGCGGCCTGAATACTTGCTCCACGAGAACTGATTTTCTGATTTCTTGGATGTTATCTCATTGGAAGTAGAGCCGGAGTGATATTATCGCCAGACATTAGCTAATCAGAGGTGTATCAGTGTGTGACAGTCAAGATCACAGCACAAAAATGCAAAAGCAATATGAAATATGTTTGGGACAACAGTGTTGCCATTACATAGTTACATAGTGTCCACAAGAAAGCACTGACAAGTTTATGTTTTAACAGTAAAATATCCCAATTGGGACATATATATGTTATAATTTAAAGCCCGAGTTTATTAGCTGATGTAGGCCTGATATGGGTATCAGCATATATGATTTCTGATAAGCAACAATATGAAAACTTTTACAGAACATATAATGTGTAAAACAATGCTTGGGGTGATTTAAAGATGGTGTAGTTTGTCTAGCATTTCATTTTTGTTTATTCTTTAATTTGTCAGTGTTCTTTTCTGGAATTGGTGGACAATGTATAATAATGTTGAATATTCTTTAATAAAGTAATTGTTTAAGAAAGCAGCCTTCTGAGTACCTTTGCATGGTTATATTGGTGAAAAAATGGTGCACAATCCACATAGAAAAGCTAAAAGATTCACTATATTGGTTGCCTTATCGATTCATTTTCCCCTCTGAAATTGGTAATGGTCTCAAAAATCCGATATCAGCCGGGCTTCATTATAATTCTCTGAGAACCAAATGGAAGGGGTCAACTACTGACTGATGTATGAACTTGCAAAGCTTTGGATGAAGAAACTGAACGTCTAATACTCTTTACTCCTTCAACAACTGCAGTTGATGTGGCTCTGTGCAAAACAAACAGTAGACACCTCTGTTTGCACAGCAGAGAAATGCAGTGAAAAACTGTTTGAATGGAAATGGATTCCTACTAGTGTTTTGATACACAGAATTAAAAGTCTCCTCTTCTACACAATGTCACCTAACAATGTATTCACATGTGTAACTCAATAATTCCAGCATCCCAATCCAAGTCCTTAATTTAACACAAACTTTCATTATACGTACTGCCACATTCTTTTTTCCATAATACATAAATGCCAAACCAAACTTCAGCTGTTTAAAGTCAGACTTTTAGCCATTAATTCAACCACCAACATGTCAGAGCTTGAAAATGTACGAAGATCATATTACCCATGATGCTCCCATGTGTATGGCCAGTGTTTTTTGACTTTACTGACACTTCTCTCCCTGATGGTGTCACAACAGCTCCTGAGTGTGAAGTCCAGGTGTTACAGATGCATCGGGTAAACTCAAGGTGTAAGAAAGAGAACTCAACACTACAAGTATGAAAGCATCCAGCTTTCTATTGAGCCAATGTGTTTTTGTTCCATGAAAACGGTGTAAAATACAAAACTGATTGCAGCAGCCTGACGCTTCTCAGTTCTCTACATTTGGAACTTAACAGTGAGCAGGAATAAATATCTAATAACAGCTGGATCAGTTGTTAGGGATGATGGTCATTTTTGTCTTTATAGCTGCAACCTAATTTGCAACTGCTAGGAAGCCATAACCATAGCAACTAAATATAATGAAAAACATCTCCAAACCAACAAAGAACACACCGTGTCTCTGCACTTCAGCTGACTAAAAGACAAAATGCCCAAAATTAGTCCAAACAAACTCACCCAAATTAGTTTCTTGCAGTTTAAACATACAGTAATACAGTAAGGATAAGGTGGGAGAACCATTAAGGTTTGGAGTACTTTTGTTTGAGAACATTAACATATTGTGGACTAGTTACTAAATTATAGTAAATCAACAATGAAAGAAAGCATAAAAATTGTTCTATGCAAGCAGGAACTCTGCAGCTGTCGTAACCTTTTGTAGCCATCTTTATTCCTGTGGCTGTACATCTGGGGCAGACCTGCTCAGAACCTGGACATTTTCAACAACAGTACTGTTTGGAGTGTGTTGAGTCAAACCTGGGGAGATCTGTGGTCTGCCTCTCTGAGTACAATGTGTGGTCTGCGGGTGTGTCTGTGTGTGACTGTGACTAATGCGTGGATATACAATACAGTATGCCACTTTTTGGTTTGTTTTTTTGTCTGTTCGTGTGCTTTCAGAGCAATTATGAGATGGAGGAACAGTGTGCGTGTGTTTTTGTGAATATGAATCAGTGTGCATGAGTAATGCATGCATGCAGGGACCCTTGGAGAAAGAGAGTTCCTCAGCAACATTAATATAAGAAAATGTGAGCACGATATTCAGCCGTGCAGCGGTGCTCATTAGCGTCGCCAAACAAACAGGACCGGGGCTCTGGCCCACACAAAGACCACTTTGTGAGCCCTCCCCGTGCCACAAGTATAGCAGCAAACGCAGAGTTCAAGGCAGCGGAAATGAAAGGTTAAAAAAGAGCTGAAAGTGGAGCAGAATGAGAAAGGGGGTGGTTCAACTGCATGTCCACATTAGTATAGTACCAAGTATATTCTACAGGTCCAGCAGAATAGGACGTACAGAAGACTAAACTAAAATAAATACATCAAACCGAAACTTTGAAACCACTTTTGATTCAAACAAGATGAGAAAAATAACTGAAATAAAACCTCTAGGAAAACCAATGAAAAAGAAAAAACAACTTAGTGCCTACCTCAAGGTCATCCAGCGATCGTGCAAGGCTGAGACGTTTGGCAGAGCGGCGTTTAGAGGCACGGACAGCACCCATACCCCAAAACCTCGAGCCCTTTAAGAATAAAGGAGAGACGGATGAGCAAAGACACAAAGATTATTGTATTACCGTATTTTATTCTGGTTAGCAGTTTTGATCTTGCACACCCCTATGTGAATGTTATTTAATTACATTAAAATTTACTGTCATTACTCCTCTTGAAACTCCTAGAAAATGCATCTTACTAAAAGTTTGAAAAACTCAAAGGTAAAAAAAGAAAAGTTGTAATAAACTGTATTGCATTAGTTTGAAAAAGTGAAATCATTTAAAAATACTATGCATAAATAATACTAGTATGCTGTATCACTCACATGCTTTCATGTACTAACATTTCTTAAATAATTTAAAACACAAAATGTGTTATGTGTTATGAGATAATAAAATAATATTCCAAGTGTTTGTGTGCAGTTTGTGCAGAGTGTGAAGACTCAAAGATGATAAAGTTACTGTAAGAGAAAATGAAAATGTAACACGTTTACCAAAGTGAGAAGTGACTTTGAGGTTAGTAAACTGAAGTCTGAAAATCTCAGATTCTTTACTAGATTTGCAGATTTCCCTGCTGATGTTTTTTCATTTACATATAATGGGGGTCATGACACACAGTCTTCTCTGACAACATGCAGATTGGTCACATAAAGTTAACCTAAACGAATTTCATAATCTAACTGTCAAAAACTGCCACAAGAGATCAGCTGGAACCACAATGGTTTTCCACTTAGCACGTTAAAAAAGATAATGCACTTTAACCAGCCACCCTTATTCTTATGATTGGAGAGGCTGTGTCTGATGTTTGAACCAAATGTTTGAGTTCAAGAATTGCAGATAATTACCACTCCATGGCATGGGCTCTACTTTGTAATCTGCCCAGCTTCCTGTGCAAGATTGTCATCTTTCTGATCTAATGCAAGCTGGGGGACATGGACACAGTCCACTGCTGATTTATAAACAAAAATACTTTAAAAAACCCCAATAAATACTGTAAATGTTTGTACTCATACTAATTGTAGTCACCTATGTGGTAGAGAGAAAGAAACTAATTCTAATATACTGCATACATAGCAGCCATTTCCGGGACTACATGGAGACACAGGGCCATCTTGTGGGCAAAGAGGAGAGTAACATAAAGAAATCTGTTTCCTTTTCTCTGCACGTTTATGACAATGACATCATTGACTTACAACAGGTGCAGAGTTCAATTCACACTCACCACCAAGTGACTGTTGAAATAGTGGTATTGTATTTCATTTTGGGTGCCACCAAAAACAGGCTCACTAACACACCCTCAGTGTCTGGAAACTCAACTCCATGTGACCATTTAATACTTCCTGTGTTGCTGTGTAAAACATGAATGAAGTACAGAAACAGATGCTCTTGTCTCAGTATGACTATGCTTGCAATGGAACTATTTAATATCACCATGCGTAAGGATTTCTCATTAACACATGGCTACAAAATTGCAAGGATCCAGTTCATATGAGCCAAAACAAGAGTCATCAGTATTTAAAATCCTATGATACCTAGAAAAATTCAAAAATCAAGTTTGAAGGTAAGGTAAATAGCAATGGGTAATTTTTAACATATTCAAACTACAGCAAAGATGGCAGAGCATCTACTGTTGTATTTTTTAATCTGGTTACCCTCATGTCCGCCTTTGTTCTAATGAATAATTCGATTTTTTTTAACCTAAAAAAAAAAAAATCACTGTTTGGTTGAACTGGTTATACCCAGTAGACATATGAAACTGGTAACAAGGGGTAATAAGTAGCCATTGCTTTGTTTTAAGAGGGCTGGGAAGCACTTATTTAGACCACAGATCACCTCTTTGACCTGACAAACCTGATCAACATTTCTCTATAGCAGTGTAAAGAGAGAATCTACCGCATTGGGATATGATAAATGCTTTAAAATCTCTTACTTACATTTTTGGTGCTACCATCTTTCCGCTGTTTCTCTCTCTGATCAAGAAGCCTTTTGGTCCATTCCTCTCTGGGAGGGAGCATTGAGACTTCGGCTGACTGGTACCTGTCTGAGGGGATCTGGCTCATGGGGGGAGGCAGGTTATTCGTGCTGGTGCTGAGGCTAACGCTAGAGGACCAGTTGTTGTTGGATGTCACCTGAGGCTCAGGATCAATACTTAGGGCTTTTGGCCACTTTGGCTTTGAGAACCACCTTTGGCTACCTCTGAGAGGATCTCCAAAGAGGTTGGTTTTTTTACCCAAGGGCAGAGGAGGTGGTGGGGGCTTGAACTGGAACTCGAGCCTAGGTGGGGGACCTCCATAAAACCCAGTAAGAGAGTCAGGGCCAGGTAGTGACTCTGAAAGGGAATGTGTGCTGGCACTGTTCTCTGGATTAAGTTTTTGGCCATCCTTGGAGAGGTTTATTGGGGTGAGGTCTTCAGCCGGAGGATAATCCCATGGACAGCTGGGGAGGTGGGCCCCAGGGTGGTTTTGCACTGTAGAAGGGAAATCCCTGTCTGCCCTCTCCTCAGGGGGCGACGCATTTCCAATTCCACTGTCGCCATTGCTGCTGGCACTGCCTTGTTTGCCAGTGCTGCCGTTCTCCTTGGCCTGCTGCTGAGCTTCCATGTCCAGTTTCACCCGAAGCCTCTCCACAGCCTCCCCCATATCGCTGTACAGCACTGTGACAAAGTGAAGAACGTCTGGGGGAGTCTGAGGGAATTCCAGGCAGCCCAAGGCATCTGGATCTGGAGTGCAGTCGAAGCCAAAGCGTCCGGCAATGCCTATGTGGTCCTCATGGTTTCCCAGCTCTGGGTCAATGAAGAAAACATGGCAGGAGGCCCGCAGAGGACCATCCTCAGGCACGCGACCATTGATTATATGCGCTGTAGTGACCAGGCAAAAAAAACGTGGGTCTTCAGCGCAAATAGCCCCTAAAATCAAATTCTCAGTAGGAAAGGCTGCCAAAACAGCTCCTGTGTCATCACAAAGTCGGACGCAGTCAAACATGATCTTCATTATTACCAGAGTATGGGTATTCTGCTCGGTTCCCAACTGTCGTATCCGCTCCCGAATGGCTTTTAAACAGTCCTCCTCTGATTCTGTAGTGTTTAAAATCAGCTCTGTGGAGCTCAGGTAACCCACCACCAAGGTCATGTTTAAAATACTCCAGTCTGGATTAGCTTCTTCTGTGTCTGTAAACACAGAGTCTGTGTCTCCCACTCTGGAGGTTTGCTGCTTTGGCTGCCCAGCTAAAGCGCTCCAATGTTGTGACCACTGCGACATATCAGGCTCTGACACCGGCCTCTGTTTGGCGGCGATAACGTGACTTGAGTTAAAGGAACAATCGCTTGAATCGTCCGAGATAGTGCGGAGAACCCCTGCCTTTTGGAAAACACCACTTTTCTGGCCAATCCCAAATTTTGCATCATGAAGGATGGGGTTCCCCATGAATCGGCTTTCAGCGTGCACCACCAACCGCACAGGTCCTCTGCAGCTGCCAATCAACTGCACCACAGTCTCATGGGGCGCAGTGGACACGTCGGTTCCATTGATGGCCATGATGTGATCCCCTTGTTTGAGTCCCACCAGGTCAGCAGGACTTCCTTCAAGGATGCCACTCAACAGACACGGCCTCTGTCCCGAAATAGTAAAGCCATATCCTGCCCGACCACGGATGACCTCCACACCCCTGAGCTCCCCGATTGCATTTAAATCCAGACGCCTCCTCGCGCCCTCAGGCTGTCCCTGTATCCTCATCTCTGTTGTAGGATGCTGTGAGATCCAGAGTGCGGGAACCGAAACACTTGCAGGTTGCCAACACTATTGTGTTGTTGTCATCCTACAGTTACACAAAGTGGACAAAGACAGGAAAAAAAAAACTAATTGAAAAGCAGTTTGTTGCAATAGATCGAATTACACAAACCATAAAAAACTGAAGAATTATCACATAAGATTTGAAGCTGCAACTAACACTCATTTTCATTATTAATTTACCGAACTCCTTGTCAATGAATTACAAAACGTGTTATTCTTGACAAAATAATGTAACATGCCCATCCCAGTTTCCCAGAGCCCAATATGATGTCTAAACAACAAAACACGATAAAACGATATTTAGCTTATAGTCATTTGAAACTAACTAAAGCATGACATTTTCCCTTTTGAGAGGCTGTAACCAAAACATTTTGGGATTTTTGGCACAACAAAAAACTAACTTAAATTCAATCAACTAATCAATGAATTGACTAATTGCTCCAGCTCTACATTACACAGTACATTCAACACATCAAGTTATTTTTTTATACTAAATAATTAAATAATACATGTTTTGTTTTGTTTTATCCTGAGACCATTTGTTAAAAACGAAATTACAAAATACTTAATACACACATTTTAAAACTAAGAGGCCTGCTGTTTCCCCAGCTTTTTTTTTACTCTTGCTAAAGTAATTTATAAACCAAGTAAAACACTGCCATCAATCTTATTTTAGCAATTATCTGTCAGAGATAAGACACATACAGCGTGTGTGTCCCAACACAGCTTGCAAATTACTACCACCCCCCCACTCCCCCCAAACAGAGTGCCAGCTGGCTCCCTGTTCACCAACTACACTTAAATGACAACCACGCTCTTTGGTTTCGGTCAACCACGGTTTTTAAATGCTCCAAATACTCACCACACGAGCGAAAACACCTGGCGAAGCCCCGCGGTTTTCTTTCTTTATTTATTTTTTATCCGTCAAAAGAGTCAAACCGATGTCGCCACGACGGAGGACCAACTTTTGAAATCACATTTTTCCAGGGGTAAAAAAAAAAAAAAAAAAAAACTCCCGCAGTTTCACGCTCGCGCTACCTGTACGCCCAAACGTTTACATTTTCCAACATTACGCGTCCATTTCTTTTTTTTTTTTTTAATTTTCTTTTTATATTAGTAACTCAAAACAACATTTTCCCCGCCGTGATTCACGAGTCCGTGTGGCGACGCCGGCGGCTCCGTCCACACACAGAGCGTCTTTCATCGTAACCATGACAGCGTAACGTCTCCGGAACACGTGACGTGGCACTCTGGCCAATCAGCGCGCCTGTGACGTTCAACATTCAAACGATCCGAGCGACGCTATTGGCTGGCGCCGGTGACAGCGCACGGGATCTATTTTGCGCTAAAGTGAGTCAAATTTAAAAAGCCTACTTTTTATTTTATTTTATTTTTTTTAATAACGACACCATTTAAATATGTAAATACGTGGACTGAAACCACGCAGTCAGATCTGTAATCAGGCCGGAAACATGTTACGAAGGAGCGCGTTGCATTTTTAAAACTCACACTCAATGGTGTATAAGTTCTCAACTGGAACAATATATAAATTGCAAGTCTTACCCGTAGGATTTTCCTATTTGTGCAGTATGCCCCGATCCCGTTGCGTGCGGCTCGCCCCCTGTCTCATCCGCACAGCAGCAGCAGCACTTTACTGCAGATGGTCTGTAAACAATGGCTCTCTGGTCAAAGGGCTGCAACGGCTGCACACACTGTCACACGGCTTTACGACACATGTGCAGCCTACACATTTGCCGAAAAGAGGGTGTAATAATACAATAATATAACAACATGTTGATACTGATGAATAGCGTAATGCTTTTTTTGCCATGAAGCGGTCTGTGTATTTTAATTTATTATTTAATTCATTATTGATAACGTCAGCGTAACAGCTAGGTAATAATATTAGATTTACATCCGAACAAACAACATTGCATTTTCATTTTTCATGAAGCAGTGACTTCTGTGGAGTTGGTGTAGTGTGTGATGGAACTGACTTAATCCCTAGTTTCTCCAAATCCTCTTAAAATAGGCTGAAAGGTAAAGACCTTAACATTTTGGCTTGATCACTCCTCACCTTCTGTGTAGATTGCATTTGAATAATTACCCTGCAGTGATAATGAAAGACAAGAAAGGATTGTAGACTGTGTGTTGTTTTATTCAGCAGAAATGCAAATAAAAACAGGACATTTTTACATATTAAAGTATTGAAATCTCAGGGAAAACGTGTTTTCCTGTTTCTGTCTTGAGGTTTGGATTTATATCTAATCCTCAAAGCACAATGTAGAATACATTATTTAGTCCAATTAATGTGCAGGCAATGTTTGTTTTCTGTACCCCCACATCAGCATGTTATCTCAATACTGGCTGCACAGAAAGGAGATGTTTGAGGTTTGCAGTTTGTGCTGGTTATGATGCCATGTGCTGGCAGCTCCCTTCCTATCACTTCAATAACAGCAGGGATTATTGCCTCAACTCCTGGTTCATAATGCTACAAATTGCCCTGCTTTGGCATCAAACCTTCACAACACCAATTATCCTGGCACAGTGAAAAAATGAAGTGACAGGATCTGTTTTTTGCAAGGCTGTTGTTCCTACGATTTTAATAAGGTAGGACAAATTATCTAGAAAGAAGATCTGATACAAGTACAATGCAAACTCAGATTGGAGCCTGCCTTACGGCGGATGCAAAAGTGCTAGCATATGTCATTATGGTTACTACCATGGTAATCATCCATTAATGATATTCAGGCTGATGACACCATCGGAAATCGTAACAGCATGTTTTTGTACCTCTCTATACCATCTCTGCACTGATAAGAGCTATTCTGTTAAGTACTTCGACATATGCAACACGATACACCATAAAAATGTTCGATGTTGAACCGAAATCCAAAATAAATATACTTTATTTTTGCTTCAACAAGGCTATAGGTGAGGTAAGACCGTGATCTCTTACGGACAACCATAACCCTCACAATTCATGGCTTCCCTGGATCTTTGACCCCACTCTGACCCCATGAGGCTGATGTGGCGGAGGGAGGCTGGATCATCTTCTCCAGAAGGTTCATCATACGTTCCTGCAGCTGCAGACACTGGACCTGGAGGAGGTTCTGCTGGTGCATGGCTCGACGGACCTCCCTGCACGTCTCCTCTATGGCCCGACTCGACCTCTTTTGTTGCTGCAGCATGGCCTGCATCACTCGCAGTTTCTTTCTCTTAACGGACAGGTGCTTGTTGGCATGCCTTTTCCTGGCTGAAGTAGGGTGAGAGCTGGAGAACAGAGAAGGGACCTTAGCAGGCAGTGTCTTATAATAAGAGAGATCACCTCTCAAATCATAGAACTAAAGTACCATAAGTATTTTAAAAGTAATGAGAAATACTGAATAAACTAATATAATTAGCATTGATGTATACTGCCCTACAAAAGCCAAAACGCAGTAAGGACATATTAAGTCAAAATTTAGTTTAGATCTAAATTAACCATATAAAACATTTAATTGTTATGTCATATATGTATAATTTCAAAGAAAACATTTTATAAAATAGGCAGCCAACAGCTACTACAAAACACAGCCACACACCAAACCAAACAGTAAACTACACAGCTGACGCTAAAGCAAGACAACATTCAAGTCGAGATGAAGAAAGCACTTTAACCCTTTTAGATCACATCCCCTCTCATATTGTTCACCTATTTAACAATATATGCCAGAAAAAATACAAGAAAATCCCTTTCTTTGTATTCTTGCATCAAAATCCAATCATGTTTTCGTACTTTGAAACAAAATATGATGTGTTCTTGCGTAGGCTTAAACCAAATAATGTCACGATACCCACCCATCAATCAATCTGTAACTTTTAGCGGCACACAGCTCAGATTCCTTAGTTAGCTGGGTAACAACAGCATGGTATGTCGGTGCATCTCCGAGTGTTTGCCACCTCAAACCTTGTTCCATTTCCACAAAATACCATGGTTATGGACCCCACTGGCTAAAATGTATTCACTTTGAGGAAAGTGGTATCTGTGACAGCTTAAAGGCATTTTACATACATGGGTTTTCATCCTCCTCTGTCTGGCAGATACTGCCATCCCATCAGTGTACACTGAATCACTGTTATTCTCCATGTTTGTTATGACACGACCACTTTTCAATGTTCAAATAAAATTCTGTTATTTCCTGCCTGCCTACCCTGTTTCATTCTGTTTCAACACATCACGATACGGAAGTCAGACACTCTCGAAATGCATCATCTGGACTTTAAAGCTAGTATCTAAGATTACCACTGTTAAATACGCCTTGGATTGAGCTAAATGTACTTACTTTTCCCCGTAGCTGTTTCCTGAAATTGAAATATATAGATTTTGAATTACTAACATCATGGTAACTTAGTTTGTTGTCCCACATAAATAAGAGAATAAAAACAGCTGAACTAGTCCTGTGAAAAAATTAATAACCTGCACCGCAGAGTAGCAGAAACGGCCATCTCAGCTTTTGACTCTAGTGGAATTCATGATTTGGTGTGGTTATACTACTTTTAAATAACATATTTCTTAAATTGTAAATGATTATATTCAGTTCATGGTAATTATCAACAAATTGTGGATGGATGAACTTACTACATTACTAATACATTTTGTCATGTTTTCCCCTCATATTCCCTTCAGTTTTCCAAAAGTCTTTTTTGTAGTAAAATACAAAGAAAAGTCTAAAGAGAAGTTTAAATGCTTTTCTCTCGACTTAATTACCTCCTTCCAGAAGTTATATGTTACCAGATAACATGTATACTCTTGAGATTGAAAGCTGAGACTTTTTTTTTTTAAACTGTTGCTTTTGGCTTTGGAAGTATTTCTTTTCTTCAAAAATATATATTGATCATAGACACAAAAGTAATCTATTCTTAATTTGAATGCATATCCTAAATAAAGGTTTTCTAGAAAGTGAGTTTGATTTCTTGACAATATAGTTTGCAGAGTCTTATTTGTCTGAGACATGCTACAGGAAACACACGTAACAAAACGAGTAAAGTCTAGTAGGGCCATTACATCAGCTTAGTTGAAAATGAACAACTTTGAAGGATTTTTTCCCTCAAACAATAGGATACAAAGTTCAGTTTATCCACCTGCTACTACCTTTATCGGTGACACATTCATACACACACCCTCACAACATGTGTCTCGTCTACTTCCTGTTACCTGGAGCCCTGTGTGTGCTCACTGTCAGAGCTCAAAGAGTCCAGCTCTTGTTTTATCTCCATCTCATCTGAGGAGCCTGTGTACTCTGGGAGGAATCCCATCATCCCCTCCTCTGACAGGGGCACCAGGTTGTCTGTGGACTGGGAGGAAGTGGAGGGACCTGCAGCGGAGGCCTGGAACTCCAAAGAGTTCACCCGCCCGTTCTCCAGCGGCTTGGAGAGGATCTTCTCGATGGGCTTATAATACGGCCAGTCCGGCGTCTCCCCACTTTCACTGACTGTGGCT
This sequence comes from Lateolabrax maculatus, assembly GCA_031216445.1. Taxonomy (NCBI): domain Eukaryota; kingdom Metazoa; phylum Chordata; class Actinopteri; order Acropomatiformes; family Lateolabracidae; genus Lateolabrax; species Lateolabrax maculatus. The sequence continues at coordinate 9,033,459 of CM062207.1, forward strand.
TTCAGTCGCCTGTTAGATCAAAAATACATGTTTAAAGTCATGCAACAGCTGGGGTTTGATGTCATAACTCCGACTGGAGATTTGGATCTGGTGCACTTGCCTGTACTGAAAAGACATGTTGGTGATCTTCATCTTGATCTCCTCTTTGAAACGCTGCTCTCCAGTCAGCTGGAAGAACCTCTGGGACATCTTCTCGTAAACCTTAGCGTTCCTCTTGCTCATTTTCAGTTCGTTGTGGTGTTCCTCCCACACGTACAGGAGGGCTTTCATTTCACCGTCCGTCCAGTTCGGGGCCCGCCTGTGTTTCTCACTATGGCCTGGCATTAGGTAGCTGAAACCATCTTCTGTTGCCATTTTTGAAATGGTTCTCTTGGCCTTTGCTGCCTGTGTTTGCTGAAATAGGATCTTTGGAGGTTGAATTTGAAAGTCTTTTACTGTGCTAAGAGCTGTGTTGGATCTGCAGTGAGGGAGTGATACATGCAAGAAGGCACACACACACTCCTGCCTGTGCCCTTCCCCCTAGCCTAGCTGAAAGAGGACTCAAAATGGGGCCTAAGGCAGGAGAGGAATCCGGTTAAAAGCTTTTAGTGGTGCGTGATGTCACCGTGACATCAAGTTGCCTTGGCAACAGGGAGGGAGGCCCTTCATTTTCCCTCCCTCTCCTCTAACCACTCCCATCCGCTCTCCTTTCCCCTCCATTCTGCTCCACGGGTAGCACAAAAAGCTTTTAGCTGAAAGGCAGCAGTGTGAGCGCATGAGATTGCTGACAGTTTTGAAATATGAGTCTCTGAGGAGGGGAGAAAAAAAAAGGAGAGCCGAGACCACGGGTATGTGTTTCCCTGGCAACAAGGCACTGGATTTGGTCGTCAGCCGACACACTGCTCCATTTAAAAGCTTTTAATAGACAAGTCATTTTGAGACTGGGAGAGGGAGGATTTGCTTTATCTGGCATGATGCAGAAGAGAGGAAAACACTTCTAGCCTGCAGTTTAGACCTAAAAGGCAAGCAAAAGGCTTTCACTGAAAGACTGTGAAATGCTTTGGGTGGCAATAACAGAGGGGAGACATCAGACAAAATGGCAACATGTGGTGATCAACCATAGGCACCCCTGCGATGGAATACAAAATGCTGACTGCTTTAATCAGCTTTGTATTCATAGGCGTGGGTTGTAGACACTGGACCCCTGCAGGAAGTATTTCTCTGACCAGTCAGAGACCCCTCCCCCCTTCAGGTCTCCGCAAGTAGGGGATCTCCTTCTACCCCCATCTCAAGCCCCTTAATCTACCATATTATCTGCATCCCCCCCCCCCCCCCCCCTTGTCTCTTGCTCCCTTTCTCTCTCTCTCTCTCTCTCTGTTCTCATCTTTCTTTCAAGAATATGTATATGTATGCACCAAAGCCACATTGTCATTTACCCAAATACACAGACAGTAAAACCCCAAACTACTCTTTCTCTGCAGAATTTTGCCTGCTTTGTCGCTCCATATTTGCTTTTGTCGCCTGAAAAGCACAGGAATGGTAAGGCACTAATGCAAGTCGTCCATCGTCCCTTCATCTTTATGAGTGCCACTAGTTGCTGTCAGTCCGGCTTAACTCAGTTCTGGCCTGATTAGACCCTTAACCCATCTGCTCCTCAGTAACCTGACAGGCGTTCTGTTGCATTTTCATACTGCAAATTGGCAGCTTTGGCCAATCCATCACAGCTGTCACTTAAGACAAACGATAAGCTTTGCCGTTGCAGAAATGGAGGGGCAAATGAAAGTGTGAAAGGTTTGATTGTTTGTTTGTTTTTCATTGTTGCCTCCCGTGTGTAGTTACCAAAAGTGAAGAAATGTGATTAGAATTTTGAGTATGGGTTCATATTTGTCACTTTACCGTCCTATGTAAATCATAAAGTAAGTATTAAATGTTTATGTGTAAATAAATAGTTAGTATTTCTGTTACTTCACTACCACAGCTGCTCACTGACCCTTGTCTATTTCAATATCATGACTGAATCCTCTTGCTGGGGTCCACTATAATTGTGTTTAATTATCTCCGTACATTTTATCATTCATTAAAGTGGAAGTAAACCAGACTACTAATCCGGGAGCCAGACTAATCTACAGATAAACTGGTCATGCAGCACTCAAGTCAGTAATGTGGCTAATCTATAAAATCTACCTACATTGTAAAATCTAACTATATGACAAGAAGAACCAGGATCTCCTTTCCATGAAGGTCATAATATTAGAAAATGTCAAAATTGTGTTTAAACAATAGATTTCCAATGATCTAACCAATATACGAAGGATCAAGAAGTATTATCAGTTTATTCAGTAAACACTTGCAGAGTAAAGTAAACCATTCAAAATACCAGTACTTCCTGAATATTGTTAGTTAAAAGTAAATTTACTGCAGGAAGGTGGATTTAAATAAACCTAGTGTAACATAGCACACAAACACACACAAGAGAAAACTGATCATCTCTTTTCTGACTTTTCAATTTCAATTGCAGTGAAAAAAATTGTGTTTTAAAAAATGTTTAAATAATAATTTCATTGTCCTTGGAAAAGTCAATCAAGGATAAAGGAAATCTATCTCTGGTGTCTATGGCCAAAACATTCTGGTACTTTTAAAAATGATGTAGATATGAGTCAAACATACAATACCAAAACACGCATGCACTACATTTTAACTTTTGAGAAAAGAAATAGCACATTCATCCTCTGAATGAAAATGGAAAGTTGAATTCATAAGCAGACAAACTTACCTTTGCTTTATTCAATACACTCAGAGGTTTTGCTCCTCTAGTATTACTTGGTCTGGTATGACCAGTATCTTATGGTGACAAATGTTAGCTACTGTTGTAAACATATTCAGTTTGTTGACTTTATGACTCTTCTGTACTTGGGCTACTTGTTACACAATGTTTTAACATTTACCATTATCTTGTATTAGTCACTTGTGGCCAAAGTGTCTGCCGTTTATCAACAGTTACATAGTCTCACTTTAAGGCAACAAAAGCTGGCACATTTATGGACCTTGATAATCATTACATAATCAATATTACACAAAAAAGTTCTGTTATCTCTTTGAACCTTAGAAAAACGTTTAATGCAAATTTGTGCACATAAAACACATACATACAGTACAGTGCATACATAAAGTATCATAAAGCATAAATGCTTTTAATGTTGGCCTACATTAGTATGTCATCACATACTGTTGTACAACTCCTCATCATAAACCGATCCACAATGGAATGCAAACTGACTGGACCACTTTGGCCAAAGCTGGATCCACAACAAGAGATAGTCTTCTGCACCTGCTCATGACAAAACCTAAGCATGACAAAAACAACTGATGACCACATTTTGTAGTGATTAGAGCATTTGAGGCTGGTGTGTGTGTCCTACACAATAATACAGTAGATACAAGCTGTCCAGTTCATTTTGATACTAAGTAGAAAGCTCTGTGCAAATCTGAGCTCAGGCAGGAGGTCCAATCCTAGTTTTGGGGGAATTTACTCCTCCTGGGGGCAAGGGTATAATCCATAATAGCTTTTCCTCTATCAGTCCCTAACATTAACGCAGATACATGAAGACATAGAAAGCTATTGAATGCTCTTGAGGGCAGAACAATTAAGGAATGTCAGTTTGTGAACTTATCGAATACAAAATACTGAAAATGATTTTTTTTTTTTAAAGAAAGGGACTGGTAAATGACATATAAAGTGTCAGGCAAACTCCGGTACACCAGCAACTTATCTTTACTTCACCCCACATCTCAGTCAGTCACGCCACACACAAAAATAATGCAAAGAAACACGCCATATAAAACAAAATGTAAAATTAAAATATAAAAACATGATAGAATGGAAACAATATCATATAATATATCAAGTGTTCATAATATACAACAATTCAATTTAATAAAAATCAAACCTAAAAAGGAATGTAGTTCTGGAAAAGTACCACTAGAGGTCAGCAAATATTCATGCTCAGATATCCAGTTATACACTTGAAATATTTATCTGCAGTGAAAAGTTTCTTCTGCTTGTGGACTTCCATAAACTTACAGACCCCACCTTTTTCTTCCGTTTAACCTCCTTTCAATTCCACATAGCAGCAGTAGTAGTGGTAAACACTTCATCAATTCAGCAAAATTCACATCGTTACATTCTTGACATGAAGTCTCACAGTATTATTTTTTTATTTTTTTAAATCCAACACCGACTTGTATGTGCACAGTGGTCTCAAATGTCTCACTGAATAACATCTGTGATCTTGACACTGTTACTGCATCAGGAGGAAAAAAAGGATTTCCCACGTATCGAAACTGACTCATGCAGTCATAAGAGAAATTTTATTCGCAGCAGATTCTGCTGAAACAATTTCTGTAACGTTCCGGGAAAGAGTTTTGTTTTTTTGAAGTTGTTTTCCATCTGTGGTGGTAAAAGTTCTCTCTGTTCATTTTGTCAGATTTTGAAAAATAATTTGTCTGTCCAGCTGTGGATCCCTTCCCATCATCGTGTGTTTACAGACTACAGCCTGGTTCCTCGTGTGTTCAGAGTCTTGACCGTCTCTTCTCAGTCTCTGGGGAGACACTCTTCCTCGGTGATGCCCTGAGCCTTAAGCTCCTCGAGGACGTTATCCAAGTGGCCGGGGTCGGGGTAGCCGTGGCCCGTCAGGTTGGAGCCGAACTCAGTCTTGTGGTGCACCTCGTTCCAGATGACCGTGTCGGACTCGCCGGTGGTGCTGGACGTACCCACGGAGAAAATGAGCCGGCGGTCCCACGCTACCAGAAGAAGCCGCAGAACCTGGACGAAGAGATTGAGAAAGAATAGATGACACTTAATCACAAAATCCAGTCACGTTGAAAACCATACGTGAGAGAAGAGTTATTGTTTACCTTGCGTCCCTTCTCGCTGTCAGGGAGGTAGCAGTGTCTGGGGAACCCGCGGGCAGTGAAGGGTTTGCCTGGATTTGGGTGCTCTGGGCCCTAAAGAGCAAGAACAAAGCTCATCACATCATCCGAGCAAAGCCAATATCACGTCCTGTATTCATCATTTAAAAGCCACTGTTCTGTAAACATCGGTAACCTGACTTTACCTGGATGCCAGGAGGGATGTTATAGATGATACGGATGGTTTTGCAGTCCGGGTGGCCGGGTAGCGAGTGGGGAATGATGTGGTACTCCATCTTGCCCGGGGGCTGGTTGCCGGTCTTGACTCCGTAGATGGTCTTGCAAGTGGGACACTGCAGGCTGCCGTCCTTGTTGCCATTGTTGTACATGGCAACAAGGCATTGAAGGTGGTACTGGTGACCGCACTGCGCCAGGCGGCCCACCGACTCGGCCCGGGAGATGCCACCCACACCGGGGCCTTTGTAGCCCGATGGTCCGGCCAGGGCCTCCATGCAGATGGTGCAGTCCTGGGAAGGGAGGACGAGTACAATTTATGACTCCTCTCCTCTGATACGGACAGTTTAAAAAAAAATGACTTTTCTGAATGTTGGCTTTTTATGTTTAGCCAGTGACAACAAATCTTTTGGGATGCTCTCAAACATGGATAAATGAGAAGATTCTGGTCTTGTGTTAAAACTGTGAAAATGTCCGCATGTCAAAAATATGGTCATCATATTATTAAGTGTAAAGTTGTTGGCTCAAGTCACCCGTGGATGCCTCAAATAGGAGTTTATGTTTAAGTTTTGTATGTGATCCTGTTTCACGAGAAGCAACAGTTGTCGCAGTGACATCTGGATGTTAAAATGGTTTACACAAATAGAACTGTGAGGCTTTTAATCAGACAAAGTCATCAAAAAAGGAGAGCTCACCTCCTCGGGGGGATTGCGGACTTTCTGAAGGTACCTCTTCACCACTTCCTCGGGGGTCTTGCCTACGAGACGGATATACAAAGTATGATGATCTGTTTATGAACAAAATGCACATTATAGGGATGGCTGCACAGGAGTGAAATATACAAGAGCACAAGCAGAGTTCATCATCATCAAACCCACCTTTTCGAGCCTGCTTCTTGGTGGTCTTGCGACAGCAGTGGCCCAGGCCAGGCACGGGCTTGATGTCACTCTTGCTCACAGGTGGAGGATGAAGCACCAGCTTGGGAGGGCGTGTCAGGCAGACAGGAAGTCCTGCTGCACTCATCAGGATGCCTGTAATGCCTGGATACAGCCAGCAGAGGGGGGGGGATGTAAGACACTGTATTTGGGTTTACTAATTGCGTGATGAGCTCTTTATCCAGGGAATTATCTATTAACCACACTTGTAACGACTAGTCGGGGGATTTACTGTAAATACTAGTTAAATATGGTGCTAAATGTCATAATCTGTAGGACAGTATAACAGTGTCAAGTAAAAGTTGACTTAAAGAGCTGGAAAGTACAACAAACACTGTAAGATGCCTCTTCAAAGTCTTAAAAACTGATTTTTAAACCTAAAAAAAAATGCTTGTGTCGATATGTTTACCTGCCAGTGCAGGGTGCACAGGGCTTGATCCATTCAGGTTTTTCACTGGAACCGTTGGCACTCTGAAACACGAGGAAAACAAACACGTTAATCTACAGATCGCTGACACATTCAAGTAAGAGCATACATGGCCTGGTCACCTCAGCCCAGATTCAAGGCATCCAAATCGGTTGAGTCACCTGTAAACAGGTGGAATTACACACAGCCGGCCACAGCATATGCTACCTCCTAGTTCAGCCCATGTCAGCAGGTTAAGGAGCTTTTGCCACGTCATGTGGAGAAACAAACAGACGTTGGTCATCACAACGTGACATATGGTCCTACTATAATTGCCAGGTAGGACTTCCTGCTATGTAAAGCTTAAGATTAGGATGCATATGGCAGCACCGGACACTTGTTTCTTTGGGTACAACTAATGCAATATTTACCAAAAACCCAGGAGAAATATCATGTATCAGTAATGATTCCACCAAAGGTCAAACTAATCAACCCTTTAAAACCTAAAAAAAAACGCCTGGACATTTTAATATTTTTGCCAATTCTGAGCTTATTCTTTCAGTCAGTATCAAGTGTTATACATCGTATGAATCAGGGGAACCGGCCTTTCTTTCTGGTGCAGTGTTAAGTCACCATCCTGCATTACCTTTGTGTGAGCATACCATATTTGTCATTTTTTAAAAATAAAACGCCCAGTGAAAATAACTTGTGTTTGGTTGAATAACACCATAGTCAACCAGGGAAACTGTGTTTTTTTTTTAATGTGAAAAGTTATATTTAGGTGTTTTGGAGCTCCATATGAAGTAGAGTTAGGGTTAGCGTAGAATCAACGCCACACGTGGTTGAAAAGGATTAGAGCAGCTGTGATTTTATACAGAAATTGGGCAGCACCATTCAGTCTCATTTTTATTTTTTTTTTAAATCCCAGACCTTCTGAATGAGCCCAAAAATCTTTCTGACATGAGAAGCAATACAAATGCTCTTATTTAAACAAAATGTCAACCCATCCTTAACTACTGCTGTACTGTGCCTCTGCTTGTTAACAGGTGAAACACATGATAACACTATTACAGTCCAGTCAGAGGAGGGTACTTACGGTCTGCCAGTTCTGATAATAGTCATTTTTACTGCTCGGAAGCACCAAGGACCACAGAAAACAATTTGATTGAAGATATTCCAGCAGTAATCTCCACTTGCTGCAGTATCTGACTGGCCCTGCACTCTCTGGCCTATCCTTAAGTTTGACAGTAGGGTGTAAGTGTCTCTGTCCTGGTCTCTCTCCCTTTCTGCTTATGTGCCGGTGTCACGTCTCCGTCCTCCTTTTAAAGGGCTAATCCACCTGCATCCATCTGTTGCCTGAACTCTGGTTGTACGCCAGAGATTCGTCACATGAGGGATTACCTGTCAGTTTCCGTGTCACGCTGCCAGGTTACCATAAGGCTGACGGCCTCGAGCCCTGATGACTGTACACTAACACACTTCCACTGCATAAATGTTACACCTGCTATCCCAAAAACCCTAATCTTGGATTTGGGCAGGATGATTTTAACACTTTGTTGTGTTACATCAATCAAAGCTATCAATTTATATTGTCCTCTGAACTCACTGTGATCACTTTGACTGTAACTGTCCCTAGAGATTTAAGAATGTGCCCCTTGCTAGAAAGTTTTAAAAGACGGGTTAAAACAAATAAATTAATTAAAACCAACAAGCACTCGCTAGAAATAATTTACTGCGTCTTTCTCCACCTACAATATGTATTGTTATTTAAGTACTGTTCACTTAGTTTTTAACTTTTTCCTGCTTTGTTTTTAATATTTCTACTTTATGCATCCGCATATTTCCCATGTATTACAAAGCACATCGTACTGCTTTAATATGTATTTACATATTTTATAGTTAAATACATATTTTACCATATATTATGTCTAAAACGTTAAATTGATATTGAGTCTATAATTCTTTTGTTAGGGGAACATATCCCAGAATTACTGGATATGATTAATACTGGACAGAAATCTACCAGCCTTGTTCTTAGGGTGAAATATAAGGCAACATAGGTTTGTAAGTTGACGTGTAGGCTATAGAGGTTGAAGCTTTTATTCTGGTATAAACAGTAAGACAGTAACAAGCATTTCTGCACAGTTTTCACTTGTTGGTAGATTATCTGTGTTCTTATAATGATGCAACAATGACGCAGAAAACAGTCAACAGTAACTGTACTTCAGTCCCTGTCTGCCAACACTGTGTTTGTTTGCCAATAAACAAAGTGTCCGAGCTATAGTATTAGGTTCCTGTGTGCGTGCCTTACGTGATTCACATAGGCACGAAACATGCCAGCTGATTTGGTCAAACCTGAGCATGAATGAGCTGAGTGACATTTGTGTGTCAGGCAAGAAAACGTGAGTGATACGGTAAAAAAAAGATTAAAGGTGGGTGTAAAGCAGAGAAAGGGTGGGAAACAGCAGGGGGGGGGGGGGGGGGGGAGGGTCAGCTCGTCACGTTTCTTTGATCCAGGCTAATCTAGTGGCGTTAGAGCAGCCTCCATCTGGACCGCTGGATGATGGAAGGACACAAGCTGCAGCTTATGGCAACACACACACACGCACGCACGCACGCACACACACACACACACAGTCTTTATACCTAGCAGATACAAGCTCACACCTTAAATCAAGTCTGATAAAAAGATTAACCCTTTGACAGAGGAGAAAAAACTCTGATGAAGTGAAGGTTTCAAGGCGGTGACCCACTTGTAGAAATCAAACACACTGGAGTAAAGGGAGAAAAACGACCCCAACAGGTGTCAACTATAACTGCATGCTTTGCATTATTTCTTTCAGCAGACTGTTCAAAATCAATATCAGTATTCATTAATATCTGTTACTATTATTGTCAATATCTATTTATCTAATACATATTTCAATTCTTCACAATTTGTAGTTTGTTTTCAGCGCCTTTTTTTATACAGTAGATGCTCATACTTATTTCTATCTATCTTTATTAGAATTAAGTTTAGATAAATCATTTTTTATGTTATCGTGCACTACATTAAATTACAAAAGTTTGCCTAGCTGAAAGGTTGAGATAACAATTTTTAACATAGAGGTGTATTCACAAAGGTTTCTGATACCGTATATATATCCCAGGTAAAACACGGATGTTGCCTTAAAGCTACACCGATAAATATTTTTGTGTCAACAAGGGATCAAATGGTTATTTGTGATGTGAAAGGGGTTGTTCATCGGGTTGAACCTACAAAAAATGATCACTCAAACGCAGTTCCCCTCAGCTCTATGGAGTGTCTTTCAGCATACTGTTTTGATTTTGCAGCCTGCAACTTTAATGTTTTGGTTCACTCTCAATGCTCTCTTTAGCATTCCTGTCACAGCAGGCAGCTGTTTTCAGGAAAAGAAAAAAAAAACTCTAACAAACCTACTGTAAACCTGCCTGCTGAGCACCAAACGTTAAACGGGGACAGTGAGCAACAAGCTGGTGTACAAAGTGGGCCGCTTAGCGGCTTTTGATTTTGAGGCTTTAAAACAGTGCTTGGCGATATTGATTTTGGGCAATATGATGATGTTTGAGTCAATGGCTTTGACTTCACCTAAATAAACAAGCACAATTTGTTTTTTTTGTAGTAATAAATTTACTAAATTACTAAATATAAATGTGAGCCGTATCTCTCACCAGTGGAAAGTGGTGTTTCCCTCCACTACACAAATACTCATGTGAAGCCAATTATGAATTTGGGGATAAGGCAGATAAGATGATGACAGCAGGAGACCAAATTGGGTGTTGTGCTTAGAACAAGCAGGAAGAGAGAAGAAGGGCGAGGCAGCTGAGGGAAACCCAGGCTGAAGGGGATCAGAGAGAGTCCTGATCTGTGACGCTGGTGGTTTTACCGCAGCAGCAGGTGCTCTTACCTACTATGTTGAAAGAATGGGTCAGTCACACAGCTCCCCTGACACAAAATACAGAGATTACTGAAGCAAGAATATTAAGCCTGTGGTATTTGGTATTAATCTGAGGCTTTGCTGGACTGCTTATGTGAGGATTCAGAAAACCAGAGTGCTGTGCTGGGGCAATGTTGGGTTGGCTCACGTAGAAAATTATCCTCAGGTCGTTTTTCCAAAGTTTGATCACAGAACAAGCTGCAAAGTCCGTGCAAACCTGTAATCAAACACAGATAAAGTGACTAAATGTGGAGGTGTGAAATCTAGAGCACCTTGGAAGCATCTATTTCAGTGACACTTAAAAAAGAAAGGCTATAATTGGAATCTGATAAAAAAAATTAGATGCTAAAAATTGGCCCACACAAACAGAACCAGCTGCAGAACAGAGAGTAATGATCAAAGAGTGGAGAAACAGCAGTGCTCTTGTTCCAAACGTCTTCTCTGAAACATCAGTGGACCTCTTCATAACGCTGCGCACGGACAGCTTGCTCCCCAGCGCCCTCTGGCTGTGACACCTGGATACTGTGACTTCCGTCATTCCCTAACAATTACTGATGCTGACAACATTTAACACCAAAGACCACATGGTCACACAGTGCGTCTTCAGGTGTTAAATGCCTCACACAAATCCATCTTAAGCTCCTGCAGAGCTACACGTTTGCTCTTGTAAATCTGCATTATGAGAACCAGCTCATCTGTGACAGACTGTTAAAGACTCTTCAGACATGTTTTAGGACATTTGAAATGTGACACTCTGAATAATAATTTGTGTCTGATATGGTTTTTCAACAAAATAAATGACATCTCCTCCTTCTCCCTCAAGGAAAATAATCTATGAATATAAAAGTACAATCGAAAGTTTCATTACTAGAAACAAGATGTGTCCTACTTCCCAGTAAAGTTCATGCTCAATTTATGTGCCGTGGAGGCTTCAAATTTCATCACACTAGTGTAAGTTGCATGCTGAGCCATGATTGGCTTCCAAACCAGTTGTAATGTGACAAAGTCGTGCTTGTATGAATGTCTTTAACTCAGATTTAAGATGAGAACAGAGTGACAGACTTCTAGTTATTAAACTCTGCACATACATCTTCCTGCATAAGGAGGTGAATGTCCAAACCTAGTGGAGGGGGGGGCGCTTTTATTAACACCGTGCTCAGAGTGCAGATACACCCCTCGACATGTGAGAACATTTCAGATTTTTGGTCAGTAACTGTGTCTGTTTAGTATTTGAGATTGTGCACAAACTCAAAGAGAAGTCTCGAGTACAAGAAGAAGAAAATATCAAGCATTCCATAACAATGGGGACATCCCAGATGTTACAGACCCTTTCCAGATGTGGTTTGCCGAGTAAAACCCTTGGGCTTGTTTTTTTTTTTTTTTTTATATATCAGCCCTTGCTCCAGATTTCAGGGTTTCTTGAGGTTTTAATCAGCAATGTTATCCAAATAACTCAGTAAACCTGCTTTGTTAAACACACTGGTCCATACTGGTTGCTACAGTTACCAGCCCAAGTGTTACACACACACACACACACAACCACAAAGTATTTCCAGGCTTTTCTGATTTCGTCATACCCGAGCCCCTAATTGTTTGCATGAAAACTATATACAAACTGTGTACAGTACGCGCGTGTGTGTGTGTGTGTGTGTGTGTCATGTGCGTGTTTGTAAAGTAAATCCATCATTAAGTGGTTGCACGACAAATGTCTGGAATGTGAAACACCAAGCTCAGCTTGTGCGGTGTGAATGCTTTGCATTGTTTTTCCATGGAAATGAACGGCCTGATGGACTGTCACAGAGATTAAAGCCTCATGAATGCTAATGAGCGCTGATGTCAGACACTGTGTAATGAGGGCCTCGAACAAATGAGAAATTCCTGTCTAAACTGATTTCCTGACATATCCTGTTCAGCTGGTCTCACTTTGGTTCATATACAGTATACTGATAAGGGATGTAGCCTCTGCGAAGATGTTATTTAAATGTGACATCAAACATTAAACAATAAGTGCCCATTAAAACGTCCTTAACCAGCTGGCATTCAAACCCTATTATTATATACACATTATGCACCTCATCTTTGTTTAATGTGGTAGTATCCCACTGCCTTTACACTTTTGATAATATAATTTGCAGGTAGTGTACAGTGGATTTTAAGAGCTTTTGCACTCAAAACAGCTGCCTGTTGCTGCTGGAAATGAGATTGAGAGCGGTCAACGTGAACCCAGACAATCATGGTGCAGGCCGGAAAACCAAAACAGTGAGCTGAAAGACGACAAAACGCTCTTCAGAGCTGAGAGGAAGTCCTGCAGAGTCGGGTGGTATTTCTCTGTGGGTTCATCAACACGGGCGACCGTTTGTACACGACACATAGTCATTTGATTCACTGTTAATAGAAAAATATTGATTATTGCAGCTTTAAGCTTCCAGAAGAAGTATTGCCTTACAGTTTAATTTGGGGGCTTAACTGAAAAATGAAGAGATCTACTAAGGAACAACTCTGACTTCTTCTGATGGGTGTTTTTTTTGGAGGAATGTAAATGTCATTTAAGGACAGATAAAACTGTAAAAGAATATTTTGAGCAAACTGATACACTCCATCAGGGGTTGTCTACTCACCCAGAGGCGATAAGGGCACGTGACTGAGCCATGGCGATACGCTGCAGCGCAGGGCGGCTCAGCCCCGCTAGGCTGGACCGAGGTGGCAGAGGGGCCGCACAGGCCGCGGCGCCGGACGAAGACACCGGACCCAGGACGCGGGCAGAAGGCGAGGGCGTGCAGGTGGAGGCGGCCGTGGAGATGAGGGGAGGGCCCGGAGCGGGCAGCGCGGGCGCAGAGCAGGACGCGGACAGGGAGGACGAGGCGGAGGGGTGCGGGGGAGGGGCGGCGGCAGGCGAGAGCGCGGCGGAGGGCGGGGGAGGGGGCGGCGGAGGAGGGGGGAGAGGAGGAGGAGGGGGGCGGGTGGAGGAGATGGAGAGGGCGGCGGTGGCTGAGCCCAGGAGGGAAAGGGAGTGGGTGAAGCCTCCTCCGAAGCCGAGGCCGGGGCCGCCGATGCCACTACCACCGACGATGCCCACGCCTCCCGGACCGCCCATACCGCCGACACTGAAGCCGCCCGTCGCCCCAACTATGGACGTCCTGTGGGGGGAAAGTGACCGCGACAGGGAAGGAGGCCGAGGGAGGGTCAGCGAGTATGACCCCCCTGGGACAGGGTGACTGCTGATTTTGGGACTGGGTGGCTTGGTCTGTGGCGGCCTCCGACCCAGGGTGTGAGCAGCGGTCATGGCGCCGGCTTTGACACTAAGCACCAACATACACTGCTGACAGGCACAGGGCTGTCCCAAGGAGGTGATGGCCGAGGCAGGGAGCGCCCCACTGGGGTACGCGCTCCCGTTTCCAGTCCCACTGCTGCTCATCCTGATCCCCATGCCCACTCCAGACACATCCACGCCCAGCAGTCCTCCATGGCTGGGCATGGACGTGGGCCCCCAGGCGTGGTGGGATTTGGGCAGGGGCCCGGACACCAGCGGGTAGGCCAGGTCGGAGCGGCGCTGGATGCGTCGGCAGCGCTGCGTCTGCCCGTTGATTTGGGTCATGCTTTCGAAGTCAATGAGGTAGCAGAAACCCAGCGGCGCCAGGTCCAGCCAGGGCTGCTGGCGATCACGTGCCGCCTGGATGGCGATGCCCACCTCCGTGTCGTACGCCGTCCAACTGCCAGCGTCGTTCTCCCACTCCCACAACCAGCCCTGGCCTGGCGCTGAGGTGGGGTCGTAGAAGCTACGTCGTACCGGTCGAAGGGTACCTGAGGCAGGGATTAGGGGGTAAAACCATGCAAAAGATTCATGCGCATTATTAACATTTTGACCAGATGCAACAACTGTTAGTAATACAGTCAGATTGTCAGAGGAGATTTCTAGACTTCTACTTTAACTATAAAGTTTGAGTATCTTTCTATCTCGACTTGACCTACTATCACGATGGTAATGACATGGAGTTGCAATAGGAGGCAAGAGACTGACTGTGGTACAGTTTGCTGTGGACAAGTGCAAGTAGATTGCAACCCTAACAAATTCAACATGTCTGTGTTTGCTTGCTAAGAATTTGGGCAAACAGGTTGCCCCTGGTAACAGCACACAGCGTTCTGAATTCTGATTGGCTGGCAGCCTTGATCCGACCCAAAGCTGGCTGTGTTTGCTTTCCCAGGGTGTCCAGAGAAACTCTACAGAGTCTTCGTACTGTAAAGCCTTCACATATCAAATCCTGAGTCGGAAACACAAAGGGGGGCATGGATTTCACGAAGATGAAGGAGCTCGACCTCAAAGGGAGAAACCTTTTAGAGGCAGTTTGCTGTAAAATGCACTTTACATGAACATTTAAACCTATGGTACACAGCACAATTAAGCATTTAAAATGCATGATGTACAGCAAAACATATTTGAAGCCCTCTGAAAAAAAGACCAAAAAAATGGCATGTATGACCCAATTTATACGGAAACAATTATTTGTGCCATACAGTGTGTGTGGCACAGGGTGCCCAGACACTCGACAAGACAACAGGGGAGTCATTCATGCTCCCATCGACCCCATTTTATCAATGACCTCAGACTCCTGAAATTCCTCTCCCCCTCTCCTCCTCCTCCTCCCTGTCTCCTATTCAGACTGCCCACCCCACCCCACCAATTTCAGCTTCTGCTGGGTTTGGAAAACAAACCGCACAAAGGCTTTTGTCAGCCAATGTTGAGAGAGGGGGGGGGGGGGGGGGGGGAAATATTGGGGTCTTTGCCAAAGTTAGACATCTGACGACTGACAATTCCCTGCTTTGTCTAACGCTCGGCTTGCATCTCTTTACCGAAGCTTTAACTTGTGGAAGAGCGACCACGCTCTGCCGTGGAAGACAGCAGCACTGGAACTAGTGCTTGCAGCAGTACTGTTTGATGTGTCTGTGGCTATGACTGGACACTTCAGCTGCTACTGTGGCCTCGGTGCCATATGCACGCACACACACACGCACACACACACACACACACACACACACACACACACAGGTCCTACCAGAATGACTCACTTCACCACTGACACCTTTTCATAATCACAGACGCTGGGCATCTCTCCCTGCCCTGCAATCCTGAATGCAACCTAATCCAGGGAAGTGCAACCTATAGGAGACTAGATTTTAAGATACCAAATAAAAAAAAAAAAAATATTAAAAAAAACGATAACATTAACGCCACTGCTGCAGAAATAAGAAGCAACTTCACAGCAAAACACCACCACCACCACCGAGGCTCCAACTTCTGGGTGCGAGATCAACATGAAGGCTCGCAGAGATAAAGTAGACAGACATGATAGTAATAATAAAAAAATAAAAATAAAAAAAGGGGGCCTCCACCTCAGGCCCGGCTCCAGCGTTACACCCTCGGCCGTGCGTCCCCCCCCCCGCCTCCCCTGCCTCCGCTCCTCGCTCCTCACCTGTGTCTTGTCGGAACTGGTGCATGGAGTGCAAGTCGATGATGTAGGGCGAGAGGCGAGAGTCCACCTGGCCGAGGACGACGCTACCACAGCGCGGGTCGCTCCGGATGACTGCCTCGATGTGGTGACAGACGGCCGGGCTGTAGGGCCGCCAGCGTCCGTGCTCGTTCAGCCATTCCCAGACCACCACGGCGGACGCTAGTAACATCCTATTCCTGCAGAGAGAGAGAGAGAGAGAGGGGGGAAAAAAAAAAAAAAAAAAGACACAGCTGACAGTGCGGAAGCATGAAAGGAGAGCGAGGCCGCTGGGGGGGGGGGCATTTAAAGGCAGCTCCTCCGTGCATCCCTGCGCACAGCGGCGCTGCATCCATCTTGGGCAGTTTTGCACACCCAGATGTGTCTCCTATCTGTTGATTTAACATTGACATCCCGGGGAGGACGCTTTGCATGCAAACCGTACCTTCCATGTCTGTAGTCTCGGTTACGCAGCGATTAGCGGGTTTCCCTTTTTTTTTTTTTTGTTTTTTTTGTTTGTCTTATCGCGTCTCGGGCTCGCGGAGAAAGCCTCGCAGGATGGTTGCATTTTACTCCCCTATGCAGATGAGTGACGTCTACCGAAATCATTTTCTCCGGCACAATCAAGTTAGGGTGAGAGGAGGGAAAAATGCAACTTGGACGCTCGCGGCGGTGCGGCACTCGCGAAGTAGGTTACCGTGACAGGCTTTGGCTGCATGTGTCCGCCAAACCCGGGCGCTCCGATCGGATTCCTGCGAAGCAAAATAACTTCCCATATTTACCGGGTCAGATGGGCGCCGGTGTCTCCGGTCGAATCGCAGTCAGTGCGGGTCCATCTGTCACTGAGCGTCTCCCGTCTTGAGGTAGAATCCCGGATTCGTGGTTACATAATTGATTTGATAATGTGTCGCCACAGTTGTGTTTTTTTTTTTTTTAACCTACTTTGACTCGGGCCTCACTCATTGGCTCACCCATAATGTCTCGCTCGAGTCGCTCGCACCCACCACCGGTGTTAATTTGGCCGGCGGAAAAAAACACGAGTGTTTGACATTCCCGTGCGTTAACACGCCCACGCCTGCGAGGCCGCCGACATCCAATCGGATTTCAGCAAGTGCTCCGACCGGCCAATCAGCGACGTCCCTCGGCTCGCAGTCTTGTTGTTCCCCGTGTCGCTGGTGGGAACTGTGTGGAGGAATGTTTTGTATTTGTTTCACGTTGATATCACAGCTTTAACACATCCACCTCTTCTTTTGATATATATATATTTTTTTGCTCAGCTGGAAAAGAATCAAATCTATATATTAAAAAAAAAAAACACACTTGGAGATGCCGGGGATTGAACCCGGGACCTCATACATGCGAAGCATGCGCTCTACCACTGAGCTACATCCCCATTGGTCAACTAAAGACCAACAATGTCTTATATCCCTGATATCATTAATGATGTCACTGTTTTGTTCACTTAGTTTACCTCAGAGCAAAACAAAAAAGGCAGTACAAATGGGAGAAAGTCTCTTCTGAACTACTTTGTTTCGGTGTAGGCTACATCGTCTCAAAATGAAAAGTATAACAAAACTGTCACAATCATTCATTTAATGAATACAATCATTAAACAGGGAAGTAAGTCAAATGTTTACAGGTATACTCCCTATATATCGAGCTTAATGTTATAGTTCTGCAGTACATTCAGCATGATTACCACTGAACTTTTCATAAATGGCAACAACTCATTTTTACTACGCATTCGACCACAATGTAACTAATATACTGTATGAAATGTCGCTTGATGGATAGTTTGACTCACACCTACAATAATATTACAAGGGCTGCAAAAACTATAAGCTATCAGCTATAATTATGACATTAAGAACAATACAAACACAGTAAAATCTGTCTTTGAGTTTTATTTTTTTATGAAAAAACTAACAAACCTTTGACACAATAAAAAGTATGCTACAGTTCACATTTACAGCATCCTGATGCAATGATACAAAGATTGCTTTCTTAACCGGCTGAGCCAGTTTTACATCTCTTACACAAACATTCAAAATCCCATCCAGTGTTCTCCTTTGTATTGATAACAGCTTAATTCATTAATCACCTTTTTATACTCACACCTCAAACAGGAAGTGGAATTAAGATATAGCTACCGTTGAGGACAAAGGGGTCATGTCTGGAGTTTACATTCTGCATTTAAAAACATACACATTACAGGCTGAGTCCAGTATTTTGAGAATACTTGTATACTTTTAGGCTAAAAGTTTTAGACATTTAGACATACATGTTGGAAAATAAAATGTACAGAAAATATGTTTTAACAGTTAATTGGCGAGTCAGTATTTCTAAAGTCCTGGCTATGTCCCTGATTAAAACTGTTTCCTAAGCTTCCCTTGTATTTCATGTTTTTTTAAATTCTGTTCTCACAGTGCAGTCACATCACTGTTCTTGTTACCTCCCTCTTCCTCAGACCAGATGGCACTTCCAGAGAACTGCTTTAGATCTATCAACAATCCAGCCCCTCCACTTGCTTCACCTTTAGCTCCCCCATCTCCCACTTTCTCCTCACTTTTATCCCCCGTCTCTCCATTCGCCTCTGGCTCATCCGTTAGCCTGGCTTGCTCCCCTACCTCCGAACCCTCCAAACTTGAGTTATCATCTGAAGTGTCACCTCCCTTTCCCTCTGTCTTACCACGCTGCTCCACATTATCCTCCTCTTCCTCCTCCTCCTCCTCCCCCTCCTGGTCATCTCCCTCGCTGTAATTCCCCTGGCTACTACCATCCTCCACCTGTCCCTCTTCATCTTGGACTTCCCGCATTTCCTCTCCATCCTCATCTGTATCACTGCGAGGCCACAGCTGGACTCCGAGACGTGTCCCCAGAGCTAATGCTGCACCTCTCACCCGATCCCTGACCCCTCCTTCCTTATACACCATGCGCCGGATGGTATATTCTCCATCGGCCTCCTTGTTCAACTTCTTGTACAAGAAAACCAGCAATACAATTAAGCCTATAAGGCAGAAAAAAAGGATGAGCACAGTCCGAGTGGATGTTTCATGTGTGCCGGGTGACTCAGTCATGCCTGAGGTGAAAAGAAAGAAAAAGGGTCACTGAGTTAGAATTGTCACTATTGTAACACATTGGGATTTATTCATTTTTATGAATGTTTTTTTTTTTTTGTTGTTGTATTAAGTGGCACTATCTCTTAGATAAATACTAAGATATTTTGGAAAATGCACTTATTCACTTGCTGCTCGTGCCACCAACACCTCTGTAACGTTTTTACACTTCAATTTGTTATATAGATTTAACAAACGAAATATAATGTGTTAATAAGTGAGCTTCAGAGGTGCTGGTTGGTGGAGCCAGGATAGCTGTTTCCACCTGTTTCCAGTCTTTACACTAAAATAAGCTAAGCTAAGATGAAATAGCTGGCTGCTGGAATGATTGTAGCTTCATATTTGGCTTACAGACATGGGAGTGATATCAATCTTCTCTTCTCTTCCCTTTGCAAGAAAGCATATGAGTGTATTTTCCAGAAGATCAAAAATCTGCTTTACCCCTTACGTGTGTGTGGCTTGTTACATAAAACAATGCTCTGTGTGCAAGAAAGATTAGATTAAGTCAGCAAATGTTAATTTCACATAATGTTCTGTAGTTTGCACATTTTTCGTGGTGCTATTGAAATTTCACTCGAGGCAGCCAATTACAGGTTAACACATATGCAAAACATTATGTTGGCTGTTTGAACCAGGTCTATTTATTTCCAAGAGCACCAGAAATGTTTTCAAGATGTAAATCCCCCAATACTCTGGCAGATTCAATTTAGAAATGTACATTACCTCCTTAAAAAATTCCCTGTTGAGTAGAAAAATCCCACTGATTTGGTGTCACAGTTACAGGCAGAATTTTGCAGTCTTTTAAAGCAGTTGTGAAGTCTTCAGTAGCAGCAGATCCATTGGTAAAATGTATATTCAGGATCTAGAACACAACAAAAATTAGGAAACTAAATGACAGTGAAAGCTGCTTCCATCTTAACCTTTCAATGGCATTTCAGGTTTAATTTAACAGATTATCAAGAAATGCCAATGTAATTCTACTTTAAAATACACTTCAATGTGTTATTATATTTAATATTTAAGCTACTCATTTTAACATTCTACACGGACATTAAATCCCGCCACAATTATAATAAAACAGTTAACCATCTGCACTGGCTGAAATGGAACCACAGGCTCATAATTGTAAACTACATACATAAGCTGGAGATGTAACAGGAAATCTGTATAGCCTTGATCTTGTTTGACTACACTGTCTGCAGTGGAGTGACAGGAAGCTAGCAGAGCGGTCGAAGCGTTGCTGGTTTCCTGTGAAAATGATCATTGAACAGCATCAGTCAGTCTGCCATGGGAGGAAACCTTTTTAGTCACCGTTAATCAGACTAAGAGCAAAAAATAGTATTGTAACATAATGTTTAATAAAAAACATGAAAATACAGATTTGAAGTATCTGCACTTAAGGTGCAATTAAAGCTGAAATGCATAAGGATAACTGAATTAATGTCTGCAATACTATAATTATACAACTATTTCACATGTAAAGTCCATTAAGTGAAAGATGAAATTATCAAAACTCAGAAATTAGCTAGATATTTGCATGGAACTCTAATTAAATAACGAAGTACAGGCACAACATGAAGCATTTCACTTATGATTAATTAAAAAAGACAAAAATGTGCAGAGTTAAAAACCTATTCAAAATAGGAAGGAGAATAAAAGGAAGGTATTAAACTGTACAACACTTACCAAGTTGAGCAGAAGATAAAGCCTGTGGTGCTAGATAGTGCCAGAACACAAACTGTGGTAGGAAACACTTATGAACAGTGTGACGGTATGTGAAAACAAGAGAGGGGTTGATGCATGAAATGTGGTGGGAAGAGCTGAGGTAGGTGGAGGCTAACGAGGTGAGAACACAGATTAGAGACAAAATAAAAGCAGGGTGTGGCGAAAAAGCTAAGATGACAAAATGTGCAACTTATTTATGGAAAGAGGAAGACATACACATTTGAATTTTTTCCATGACTGATATCCCTTTGAGTTTGCAGCACAGGTGCAAGTTACATTAGTCTACATCTATTAAGCACATTTTAAGAACATACATACTCTAAACTAGAAGTTACCTACAAGAAATGTGCGGGACACAGTATATTTCCTGTGACACATTTCAATCTTTCAGTCCAATTTGTCAGTGGGTTGGTCGATTGAAACACAAGGGGCAGCTGAGGTGAACATGATGCTGGGGTTTGTAAAAATTGTTACCATCAAAATGTAACTTTTTTGTTTATGTGGAAGTTATATCTTTTTGACACTCATTTGAAGAAAATTAGTCTTAAAGTGTGACATTAGCCCCAACAAACACAACCAAGATCCAGTACTTTGATTGAGGCAAATATATTAATGTCATTATTATACAGTACATTATATAGTACAGTTGTACAAGGGAGCCCATCAAGTTCATAAGTTGCAACCAGCTTCTAAATGTGAAACAAGATGGCCACATCCTGTTCTCACTACAGTAGCCGCCAGGCAGCCACAACCCCTACACCCAGCAAAGACAGCCCTACCAAATCTGTATAGTAATTTATACCTGTATGAATCCGTGGAGGACATAAACATGACTGTCTGGTGTGAAATCATAGAAAAGTCCAATTTCAGATGCCAGAAATCATCTTTATTTTGTTCTGAGTTGTAAGATTTTTGTGAATTTCTACACAGTATTAGTAGTAAGAGTGTATTTCCTTTCTTATTTTCTTTTCAGCTTATCCATTGTGCTCCTTTTGTGTCTTTTGACTTAAAAAATGGATGTTTTGTTTTAATTTCTTTAAAAAAAAATACAATTCTAAACTCATAGGTTCACAAAATGTTTATTGGTGTTTATACAGTCAATTAAGCACAAAAACCCTTGGTACCTCTGCAACACTTCAATAGAGATTTTCTCCAGTTCGGTCAGCTTAGATTGACAACAGCTAGAGCTATCTTTGGGTCATACTCTGCAGCATACACACGATGTTTGCACGGTCTGCTGAGTTTAGTTTTGGTTGTATCAGACCACCAATTATTCTGTGTCATGCCGCTAGTTTGTTGCAAGCCCTTCTGCAAACTCCCAGCTTCTGCGGTGTGCCTTTAATCATCTTAAGTAGCGCAAAACTGCCAGTCTTTCACATGGACTATATTTAGTTCTTATATGCCATATAGTTCCCCTCTTTTATCTGTATTGGTTGGTTGTTCAGTTTGTACAAGAAGTTCCAACTAATAATGAGACTGTGTGCTGTGCTAATGTGAATCTCCAAAACTTTAGAAACTGTTTCACGTCTTTATATGCTCTCTAAAATCTACACACAAGTTTCACTTCATTATAGTTTCTGAAATGGCAGACATCATCTTTCGCACCTCATTGTAATTTGTTCCAAGTCAATTTCACTTGTGAACCCCGGTTAAGTTTATGAGAAATCCTAAGAATATTTCTGAAGTATGAGAAATTCAGACAACAAATGCCTACAAAAGCCAATATAAAATGTGAGAAGTCTTCAGGGTGTTGCATCCTTTATGGAGGCAATGTGTTTAGTGTGTGTGCATATGTTTATTCAATTGGAGTAGGCAGCATTTGCTTGGCACAGTACAATATGTAGACTATTTAAATACAACCTAGGAATTATCAGATACCACAAATATATGATCATGATAAGAATATTCAGAAAAGCCATTCCATTAATACAAAGGAGAAATTAATGTTTATTGAGTTTTTACAATGTAGTCTCATTTAACCTGCTACTGGTTTTACATTTAGTGTTAAGAGGTAAGTGCATAAAGAAATATAAATGGTGGAAATAATAAAGGGGTAAGCTTGTTGGGGAATGTACCATTGTTACACAAACATCTACTGATGGAGTGGTAACAGAAATGCTTGTAATGTAATGGCCAAAAACACAAAACTAAAATAAAAAACTATTCTCAAAGAGCTCTTCATCTTTTAACACCAATACAAATGCTCACTTTCATGAAACTTCCTCTTTCTTGTGGCTGCAAACAATTTGAAATGCTCTTTTGAATAACTTTAGTGTGTTTGAGTGAGACTGCACTGTGAGTGTAGTGTAGTGTAAGGTTATACTTGAATGTACTGTATATAGCACAACTTAGGTTATGTCTACTGGGCAACCCTCATTTCAGCTTACAGCTCGAAAAAGATTTCTCTGTATTTATATCTTAATGGTAATGTGAACAAATATCTTGCCTCAGGATGTTACAGAAAACTTGACAAAGCCGCTTGTCCCGCCTGATACCATGAGGTACAAAATCACAAGTGTTACCTGTTCATTGACTGCAAAGACTACACACAATTACAATACACATAAATATTCAACTACACTCTCATCAGCTATCATTCCCATAATTCTCACTGTCCAGATCATAATTTGTGTACCAGAAGATTTCCCTACCATTAACCTTACAAACTGTGTCTTATTATGATGTAGTAAAACAAAAAGTCACACAATGAGTTAACAATTGGGGGGCCGATATGACATCACAGTTTAGCAGCTTTAACTACCTGATTAAATAGCCCTAATGGTTACATTTGTGAGTGCCTCAGAGAAGAAAAAAATCATATTGGAGGTACTTCATCGTTTTGCTATAGTATGTCGACCTTCATTAGCTTTAATATAATGCTTTTTATCATTACTTTGTGCATTAATTTGAAGCAATGGTGCCATTGCAACTCTTTCAAAGCCCTTCAGAAATTAACAGGAGGATTTTGCAAAGCTCCTATAGCTGCACTATATGCACCATCACATAGCTGCTACAATACTCCTCCATATGAAAAACCAAACATTATCTCACTGTCAGAAAGCACCCTATGCAGATGACACCCCATTCTCAGCCACAGCCTGGAAAACAATCACAGAAACAAATTGTGGTCTTGTTTTTAACAGCTGTTCAAAGTTCATCGCTACCCTACACTACATTCTCCCACTCACACAGCTTAAGTTACCGTTGATTCTAGTAAGGCTATGGTCTATGGATTTAGTAAGAATGCCCTCCGAATGTAGTGGTTCTCCGGCTTGCTCATACATCCCCATCCTCAATCCGAGCCAGCTGCCTCTCCAGCAACTCAATTCTCTGGCTCTGAGCGAGGACGACAGCACGTAAGGCCTTCATTTCTGCTAGCAACTCGTTCAACACATCGTCCTGAAAGAAGGGAGGATAGAAGGAACAAGTCAGAAAATGACCTAAAACATTAGTAAGGTCACTATGTCTCATTCTGTCGACCCACCTCTCTCTTCGGCCTCTCAGTGTTTCCATCTGTCTCCCTTGTGGCTACTCGTGGCTGTGGCACCTCTTCCTCTGTCTCCCTGGCGGCGGTAGATGTAGATGTGGGAGCCGCTACACTGCCTGCTGATGGCGGGGCGCCCCCAGTCGAGTCCTGTGAGACGAGCTGGGGCTTGCTTCTGAGGGTTTCTCTGTGCTTGGATGCAGGAGCGCTGTACCCACCGCTCAGAGAGACCAACAGGGGCGCTGCATCCTGCCCAGCGATCCATTCATCAGCCAGGAGAGCCGGCTCCAAGCCAGCTGTGTCTGGGTAAAGGTCCCCCTGAAACAGATCTGACTGGGGAGGCAAGATGGAGACAGAAAAGTGTTTTTATTTTACAGTTATGAATAGACTTCCTGGGCATGCAGGAGGCTTGCATTTTTAAATAATAAGTAACATTAATTGTTTTTTAAAAAAAAAACTTTTTAAAGGCTGTGCATGCTTACCTTTCGTGGTACAGTCATAGAAATGGGTTCCACTTTCCTTTCATGGAGTTTGTAGAATCTACATAAGATTACAAAATTAGTAATCTCGTTAAAGGATAAGGCTCAACATCATTTTAAATAAAGGCTCAGTTGTTGTTGGGGACTGTTTTCAGCTGTGGGTTAATACACATTTGGTGAGATAGTAAGTATTTACAGTAGCAGAATGTTGTGTGTTCGGTTTAAAAATAAACTACAGTGCCAATGTTCAGAGTGATGAGGGAAAATGTCAACCAGTGAAATGGTGTAGCTTATTTATGTGTTTTCAATAGTTTCTGGACAGTGGAGCTCTATGGCAAAGAGGAACAAGATAAAGAGGCTTCGGCTACAAAGGCAATACTGAGTAGGATCACTTTATTGTTGTTAATAATCTTTTCAGAGACTTTGTTGGCAATAAGGAAAATACAAAATATTGCCAGGCTTTTAAAAATCTTTTAAAGCAATTAAAATAACATGAATGAAAACATGACCAAACATATTTACCTGGCAATTTCACACTTGTTGACATCCACACCTCTTTTACTAAGAAAGCCTGCACCTCTCTGGGGCTCCTTGCTGCTGTATAAGCTGAGGAAGTGGACATACGGAGATTCGTCTGTCACTTCAAAATACCGGATGGTACAGTCCCCCTGAACGATAGAAGATAATCCAATTAAGAGCTGAACCAAAAATCAATAGGAAATGACACTAATTTAAACAGTTGAATAAGTCTGTGTTCTCTATACAATCCTGAGGACATACCTTTCCACACAGGTAGACCATGTTTGTGTCAGGGTCATAAAACGGTAAAAGAACCCCGTTACTGGTATCCATCTCCTGTACTGCCATTGGCTCAGACAGATCTTTCTGTAACAGAAATATACAAGCATTGGTCATTTAAAAGATCCCTTCTTAATGCACTTCTAATGTAAGTGATGGGGGGCAAAAATTTAAAGTCCTCACTCCATGAAAAAAATTTACTCCAAAGTTTATCTGAAGCTTCAACAGTGTGAGTTAGTCAATAAAGTGGATATCTTGTGTTTTTTAGTAAGAAATTCCCTTGCTGTGTTACTGTCCCTCCACTTCAGCTCAACACAGAAACACTGTCCAGAGAAACACAAAGAGAGTCTTTGTACTAGAAAGACTGTAACTGTGGAAGATATCCACTTGATTTGACTAATTTAGACTGCAGAAGCCTCGTGTCAACTTAGATAAGCTAAGATAACATTGAGAATGCATTTGTAGACTGAAGATTTTGCCCCCTGTTACTTACTATGAAACCGCATCAAGAAGGGGATCTTTTAATGGCCAGTGTGAACAGGAGGAATTATTACAGCAACTCATTAAATGTTCATATGGGCAAAAATTGTCAACATATCCTTAATGTTAGGGACACTGAACGTTGGCATTGAGTTTCAATTGTGCATTGCAGAATCATTCAATATGATGGCACACCTGCACGGTTGGTTGGGCTCCGTGCTCGCTGCATCTCCTACCAATTTGGCTAATTTCCTACTCTGTGCTAAAAATCTCTCAGCCGACTTTTTAATGACAAACCAACAAAGGCTCATATATGCCAGGAAGCAAAAAACTAATGTGCATGACGGCCAGCAACGACGCCAAGAATGGCAGCACGCATCAGACAATCAAAGCCTGCGCTTTCACCTGCTGCTCACCTGCTTTGCACGGCTCCTGTCCCAATCATGCTGGGATCTCTGGCACCCAAGATCCCTTCAGCAAGGATTCAGCAGGATAAACAAACGTGCCGTCTGGTCCCTGACAAACTTCAGCTGAATTACTTAGGATATGGCCATTTTACCATCGCTCATCGCTCGCTGCTGAGCTGATGAGCCATCTTTGAGATGAATGGGCCGGGCCAGGGCTTGCCAATCTTATTAATGTTTCCATCAAAAGTGGGCAATTCCCTGATGGATGGAAAAGTGCCTCGGTAATGCCTATTTTAAAATCCCCCGATGCTGAAGAGATTAGCAACTATAGACCATGTCTAAAATGCTGGAGAAGGTTGTCTCAGAACCACTGCTACACTACTTGGGAAACAGGAATCCCCCAAGGGACTGTCTTGGGTCCCATCCTTTTCAGTTTGTATATCAACGACCTCCCAGAAATATGCCCTGGTATAGGTCTTCAGATGTACGCGGACGACACAGTTGTTATGGATCTGGCAAAACCTGTGATGCTGTTCCAGATAAGATAACCAAAAACCTAGAAAAAGTATCATCTTGGCTTGATGCCTCCTGTTTGACACTCAACACCAAGAAAACAAAGTCTCAAAGTTTTTCCAATAAAAAGCTACCTGCAACTCAGTTCTTGAATGTCAGAATTAAAAGGTGAGAACACTGAACAAGTAACAGAGTTGAAGTATTTCGGGATAATTTTAGATTCTCAGTTAAATTTTAAAAAGTAATGAAAAAAGATCTGTAAAACGTTTAAGGCTAACCCTAGCTGTTTTAAGATGATAAGGAAGTCCTTGACATTTGATTATGCCTTGCTGTTTCTAAATTTAATGATATTCTCACATCTGTCCTATGGTTTGGCCATTAGGTCCCAGGCCAACCACACTGTAGTTAAATCCATAGACAGTCTTTACAATCAGGCCTTGAAAATCTTGGATAAAAAGCAAATACAGGATCAACATCTTGCTGTACTCAGTTTACCTTTATTGTACCTCACTGTTTTAATAACTGTATAAAAGCCCTTCCAGGGACGGGTCCATTCGCTATAAACACTATAATACTGGCATCGGATAGCTGTTTTTCCAATTTGTCTATGTATACTGTATCTGTCTCTATCAAATAAATCAAATATACATTTTACTCAATTAGGTAAACAAGAGAAAAACTTACCGGATCCCACAACGCCAGCTGTCTCTCACTCATACGGCTGAAACCTGTGGTTAGGATCTTCCCATCAGAGAGGAACACAGCTCTCATTGGCCTGGTGCCATCATGGACCTTCTCTTTCACCTAGGAGAGCAATTAAGAGACTGATAAAAGGACTAACGTGGAAGCAACATAACATAGTATTGAGGAAAGATCCAGCAAAGGAGCACTGCAGGATTCCTTTACTGTCCATGCATGATGTAGTGTCGTATAACTTCTTCAGTATGCATCTGCACACGTAGAAAAAATGTTAAATAACCTTGAGGACGACTCCCCTCCGTGGGTCGATGACACGCAGAGCCTTGTCCTTGCAGACAGTACAGACAGCACTGCCGTCCTTGTTCCAGCCGACACTGTAAATCAGGTCCGGGTGGGCATCAGTCAGCTGGTACACAAGCTCCCCAGTGCCCACGTTCCACACACAAATCACATTATCACAGCCTAGAGAGGGGAAAGCACAACATCCAATGCAGTGGTGTTAGTCCATAGGAGAGGAAATATGTCCAGCACGAAAGTTCAAGTTTAGGTATTATTTGTATAGAAGCATTTCAGACAGAAGGAGTTGAAGGTGCTTTACAAGATTATAACATAAAACCAGATGTGTCCTGATCGACTTAAGAGGCAGCAACTTGACTTGAGAGCTTTGTTTGAAGAAATGCAATGACAGAGGCCCTATTTGTGTGTGTGTTTGCTCGCCAAACTGCTGAATGAAGGCAGCTTGACGTGTAGCAGGGGTGTCATGTTATGCAAATACATTCCAGTGGCTGACAGCATCTGCAGATGATCCCTCCTGATGACACCAGACTATATAAAGAGCCAGAGTGGTGCGCTGTTTTACTGAGGCATAACTCATTTCCCAGTTGTGAGCAATGAGCCCCTAAACACATTTCAAACATTTCCTGCCAAAAGTTCTGGTTATTTGCTGAGAGATTTGTGTTTCTGATACGAAGGGGACAGAGAACAGCTGGGAAAGGTGATGTACATCCGAGCACTGATCAGAGTTTAAAGGTTATTTGCTCATGTTGCTAGCACTGTTAATCAAATCTAACCAAACCACATCCCCCACAGACCTGATAAAGCAGATTGGGTTGGAGGTTTTGAGTGTTTAACTCTAATATCTAATGTTACAGAAAAATACTTGAAATTTGACACCAAGTTTATGGGGTCTTAAGTCAGAAAGAGAAGTGAATTTGCTTTCTTTGATTTCATCATGTTTTACCGCCTTACATTTCTGCTTTCTTTTTTATATTGAACTTGCTCGCCCAACGCTAATTCTAACTCTAATTCTAAATTATTTCAAATAAACATCATCATTCCAATAATCTGCCTCTGTGGCTATAAACAGTAACAGAAGACAGCGGCTCATAAAGTTATGTGAGGTAAACATTGTGTACATCAAAGTCTAAATTTCTCTGCTTGTTACTGTACAGTACTTGTGTGTTTTGGGGATACACATGCTAACATGGGACTTATTTCAAATGAAACAAAATCTAACAGCTTTGCAGCAAACTGTAATTATATTTCAGGTGAATCACGTTCTCCTTTCAACTTGCATTGCATGCTATGAATTGCTGAGAGGGGAAATCCAATGCCTTGCTTGTATAATGCAGTAGTATTTGAACTGGCTGTCACTAAACACCAACACAGTAAGACAAGGGCTGTTCTTCAACTCTCACTATTTACAAACAGATGGGTGGATGTAATTTTCACCGGATAATGTGAAATGTTTTGCACATGCATGAGTGTTGGTGGCAGCCTTGTTTGCCATAATTATTGTCAGCATTTGATCAAAAGAAAACTTGGCTCCTGGAAATTTGTAAATGTAAATGTATGTAAAACAAAAAAATTAACCACACTGGTCTTGTTGCACGGTGGTACAGTTTCATTTATGAGCCCTGCTCCGTAGCGTGCGCAGGTAAAAGTCTAATCAAGTGATCGCAGCCATATTTCAAGCAGACCAAGTCTTTTCTGCAGCCAATTCTGTGGCCCCAGAATGTGATAAATGACGTTACCTGCAGTCAAGAGGATATTGAAGGCAGTCGGGTGCCAGGCCAGGATTCCCACTCTTTTACTGTGTCCCTCGAGAGTCGCAATGGCTTCGGTCATTGGACTCGTCAGGCCGCCGTCTGGGATCTGCCACACCTTCAATCAACAAGACACAGCAGACATTTGTATCTTTAATAGCAACAACAATAGGTTACTTCCTTTAACCGAAGAAGGTCGCAGGTAGTTTACACCACTGTGGTCGTAACTGAGAGCACGTGACCGCAATAACTGATAAAGGGCCACAAACCACCCGTGCACAAGCTTGACAAGCCTTGAAATACCTTTACTGTGCAGTCCTCTGAGGCACTTGCGATGATGTTGTCGTCGTGAGGAGACCACTGGATGTCCAGCACCGGTGCCGCATGGCCGCACACCGTGGGACAGGACTGATCGATTCTGCCACTCTGAGGGAGAAAAACAAAAAGTTCAAATCATGACAGTGTGACAGCTGGCGGAGACACATTAGCATTTGTTGGAAGTGCAGCATATGCAGAGGCCAGACATGGAGCGAAGTCAGAGACTTGCGGACATATTGCTTTTAGTAGCAGAGTGGAAGATAGGAAACAAGATAAGAGGCTTTTAAAAATATTGATCCCCTGTTTATTTGACGCTGAATGTAAAGCCGAGGGGGCCGAACCTTGCTGATGGGAACAACGAGGAAGGCCCCTCCTCCGCCGGCTTCGATGATTACGGCGATGAATTTGGGGTTGACCGCGCACAGGGAGGTGTCCCACGTCACGCGGGACACCCTGACGTCGTCGATGCAGTGCTCCGTTTTCCACGCCTGGGCGAAGACGTGGCGGAACTTGCTCTGCCTGACCACACCTCGCCGGAAAGACATGTCTGTGGAGAAAACAAAACCTGACCAGTGAATTATATGGCAAACATATGACTGGGTCTTCTTTAAACTGTTGGTTTAATGAAAACAAGCTACTTTAGAACGCTGTCACATTTTTTTTTGATAATGATCATTAGTTGCAGCTCTGGACTGAACTACCTCGGCCAAAGTAAAACACATGAGCTGCAGATGACTTCGTGATACATTTGTTGCATAGTTCAACATTTTAAGGCCATTAAATTTACAATTACAGGCACTATTGCGGGTATTTTGCCACATGCCACTTTAATGATACCGAAGATTTGTTACATTTTATTTTTCTAAAATGTGCTACACTTTGTTTTTTAAGATAAAAAATATGAGGTTTTTAAATACGAGGACGCAACAGACTGTGTTGGCTATTCACATAAGCCTGAGAGATAAAAATAAAAGCTCTGCATCTGGTTAAACGTCATTGCTTGAAGCATTTCTCCTCTTTCTTCTGCTATTCAGTGTGCAACTTATTTCAAAATGTACACATAAAAATTGGTTGGTTAAGCATACAGAGGTACTAATAGTATTAACACTGATGTTTTTCTTTTAGTTTTATATACGTAACTGGAAGCTGTCTTGTTATACTTTAATGGTTGATAAATAGCTGGGTTTTGTAATCCCCTGTGGGATGGACTAAATGTTTAACGTGAAAATAATAACTAACTAACCAACTCACTCACTCACTCACTCACTCAACGTACATGAGAAATGATGGCTTTAGTCATTTCCATTCCTAAAAAAGTTGAACAAGTGAACTCTGTTGTGCCTTTTTCACATCTGCATCCAGCCAATTAAAACCACTGCACTTTAAAGAGAGAGAGAGAGAGAGAGAGAGAGAGAGAGAGAGAGAGAGGGGTTGTCAAAACAGCAGGCAAATTCTTTCATACTGGGAGTCAGTCCTGAAAAGTACAGTCGGGCTTCAGTGGACAAAAGGGCAAGATCCGCCTGAAACCAAAACACGCTGTGGCAGTGAGGGGAAGGGGGCTGGGCAGCCAGTAACCCCACACACACACACACACACACACACACACACACACACCATCTACCCAACGCTTCACTGTTGTCAAAGCAAATTGTGTTTCAGCAGGTATTATGCGGGGCTGCGGTCTACATTTTTGTCCAGCAGCTTGCCGGGGGGATAAAACTGCTCCACATCCGCGCAGCTTCCGTGCAGTCAGATCCCAAAGGCTGTCACACTTGCATCGGCATTCAGAGCGGAAAAAACACAGCGCTACTCTGCCGTTTAACGCCGCTTTCCAATGCCCTGCAATGTGGCCTGCGTTGCGAAAAATGCCCACACGGTGTTTCTGCACCGGCGCGTTCAGGTTGGGGTTTTCCTATTGTTGTCTGCACACAAGACAAGGAAATGTGGCTTTTGCAGGAGAGTAACCACAGGCACTGGGCAACAAAGGACGCGCGTTAATGCGTAGTTCGTCCCGCAACGAGACATTTCGCAGGATGTTGGTTGTGTCCGGGTGCAAATAGCATACCTGGCTTTTAAAGCGACCTCTCCTAATTGGGGGAAAAAAGGAAAAAAAAAAAAAAGGGATCACCAAAGACTCGGGCGTGACAGGAGGGATCCAAAAAAAAAAAAAAATAATAATCCGCCGCCAGCAACAGTAACTTAATCCTCTCCTGTGTCCGGGCGGGCGATCACGTCGATTGCGCAGACCTTCAACAAAACACAGCCATTAGAAATAAGAATAGTAATAAAAAAAAAAGACCCACTCGAGTTATTACCAATTTTCTCGTGTCGGTGTATCAGCGACTACGCATGTGTGGCGAAGTAAAAGCCTGACCTGACGGAGCATGTCCCGCGCTGGTGTGCGGCTACATTAAATAGTGCGCGGCGACGCTGAATGGAGTCCGGATGGGAAGATATGCAGACAGGGTTTTTTTTTTTTTTTTTTTTTTTTGCAGCCCCGTCTCGGGTTTTACAAACGACTGGCTGGCTGACTGACTGGGGGCGATGGATTGAGCAGAATCCCGGACACTTCCGCTCACGGCAGGATATGTCAAAGACACGCAGCAGGCGAGAGGGATATCTTCCCGTTTACGTCCACATGCCTGTCCGCCACATCGGATGTGTACGCACCGGCGAAACCGCCTTATATCGGAGGATTGAAATATGAGCTGGTTTAATGTGCAAACTAACTAATGGAAGTAGCAGCCGTGCATTTGTCAGGGTCCGGGGTTTTGCCATCCCGCGCATGCGTGAAACAGAGGGACATTTGTATAGATTCTGACTTTTGTAAAGTTTTTTACAAAGAGGCTGGAGCAGGAAAAACCAAAAACAGGTTTGACCCGAGCTTCAAGGATGAAGGCGGGTGCAAGTTAAGAGCGCTTACGCAAAGACGGAAGTTGGCACTAATCATAAACAAGCTGGATTTATACTTCTGACCAAAAGAAAAGACGTGCATGATAAACCCCAAGGGTTTTATTTAGAGATTTTATTCCAAGATGGTTTGCCCTGCTGCACCCCGCAACCAGATCATTTTATTTACGTGCTTCGGAGGTTATGGCAATGGTTTTCAGTGTCCCTGGTTTATTTGGAAAGATCACCTCTATAGTACATATATATTTTTTATACTATTGTTAACAGTAGTAGGGTCAATTGTTCTGATGTTTTATTCTAGCAGACTCTGCAGTGCTGGATGTATTGGACGTGTTGTGTATGGTCCTTCAGCCCCACCTAGTGTTTGACACGGCACAAGGCAGGTTAATCATTAATTCCCAATGAAGTTGTAATGTCAGGTCCGCGAGGTCAATGGCGCTGTTTGGCGGAGATAACACAGAGGTCACACACAGAAATCATGTTACAATAAATAAGAGACAAGATTGGGTAAATAGAGTCCGTTAAATAATTTGGTGCGGTTTGTATGCAACAGGTGGCTCCGTGGCGCAATGGATAGCGCATTGGACTTCTAGGCACTAGACGAAGTGATTCAAAGGTTGTGGGTTCGAGTCCCACCGGAGTCGCATTTTTGCTTGTTCGCTTATGAACATTGTGAAGTGTTGAAACTAGTTCAGTCTGCTTCTATTTGTTTTTGCCACAACACAGTTGTATATTCAGCGAAACTCCAACTTTAAAGTTGAATCTTTTTAAACTTTGATTTCTTTTCATTCGCATTGTTCGTTAAGTTAATTTAGTAAACCGTCAACCTGCAAACTAGGTTAACACAACCGAGTACTATTATAGACGTTGGAGATTCTCTGTAGTGAACGCATACTGAATATTTTACTGTAATTTTGTTGTAAGTTTATGTCAACAATCTATTATCTTAATAGCGTGTAGCTCACGTCAGCTAAGACAGTAACTGAATGTGTGAAGTTAACGAGATCACAATCAAGTGGGTTTCCGCTTTGATTCTTCAAAATAAAACATATTCTCGGGACAAAAATAAACAACTGTATTTATCTAAATAATACACTATCAACAGAACACGCAAACTAATGTATTTAAGGATATATATACATATGGAGTAGAGAATATATATTTCAATGGTATTTGACCGAGACGATCAAGGATACTTTTATTTATTTATTTAAGCGACACATACTGACACAATGTGCTATTACTTTGAAGGGGAAAAAACGCCGGTGTCGTCCGGCCAATCGTCGTCATCGTCTCCCTTGACGCAGCCCACGGGGGGGAACCAACGTCGCTGGCTGGTTGTTTCTACACGAGACCAAAACGTCGCCGCACCGGGTGTAACCGAGCTAACGCTAGGCTAGGTAGATGTAGCTGGCTAGATTTAGACTCTTGTCGGGGGCACGCGGCCGCAGAATGAACATTAAACACTGACGACCGTCGCTGGTGTCACGGTACTTCGCAGCCACGCCGCCGTTTGTCGTCGACGTCCCCGCTTTGGTTGTTTTTTCCCCCCCTTCACCAGCTGTCCCGTCGTTACTCGCTGGTTAGCCTCCTCGGCTATCTGGGCGCAGCGGCGTGCGGGCGTCGGAGGCAGCCGCGACTTCCCCGGGTGTCGGGTTGCCTGATCTCACACTTCGGACACGTCAAGGTAAACATTTGGCGAGTCGGCGAGTTGGCCCGGCGAGCCGCCGGGGCCGACCGAGCCAAGCCCAAGTGTCCGGCGTGCACCGGTGTGTCAGTGCGCGCTTGTCGGCAGGTAAAACTCGGAGCAAACGTGTCAGTTTGTTGTTTCTCGGCTTTAGTTTGTCACCGTGACTCCCACCAGCACAGCCGGAGCTACCGCTGGTTAGCCTCCGGTGTCGAGCCTGTCAGTGTGTTCCGAGCCTGACTGATTTAATGTGGTTACCGTTTGGTTTTTCTACATTGTAACACTGGCACATTTCCTGGAGGGATCATTTGAATCACTATTTAAAAAAAAAAAATCTCTGAAATTAATTAATATTTCGTTTACAGGTAATTATAAGTCATAAACTTCTGACTTTTATAAATCTATAGAAGTCAGGAGTCAGTCCCTCTTTAATACACATCTAATTCCGACTTAAACACTATTTTTTTATAATAAAATACGCCAGCAGTGAGTCCGTATTGATTACATAGTTTGACCTTTGACCTGTCACACCACACTGAAAGATCACTATCAACCACCAGTGATGAATCATATTAGTGCCATATAAAGTGTTCAGATAGTTTAGTTTTAATGTAGGGCTGTGCCAAACAAATACTTTTATTATTCCATAATTTGCTGATTGTTCTCTTGAGCAATCGCTTTGGCCATGAAATGTCAGAAAATAGGGAAAATGCCTGTTGCACTTACACAAAGCCCATGTTGACCTATTAAACTGTCTCGCCTTGTCTGACCAACAGTCTACAATCCCAAGATTTTTAATTTCCATATCACAAAAGACTAAGAAAACCAGCAAATATGCACATTTTAAAAGTTTAAAGGCAGTGAATTTGTTGTTGTTGATTGTCAAAACATTTGCTGATTAATTTTGTGTCAGTGTGCTTTTTGATAAATGATTTCAGCCCTATGTTAAAGCACAAGCCTTGTCATGTAAATTCTAAGATTTGTAACTTTCTTTTTCTCTTTAAGGTTCCTCAAGTCGGTCTCTTTATTTTGGGGGCTGAGATGTCGGAGCCCAAGACCCCCACTCCCGTTCCTGCTGGCGACACATACAAAGGATGGGTGTTCAAGTGGACAAATTACATCAAGGGTTATCAGCGGAGGTGGTTTGTCCTGAGCAATGGGCTGTTGTCATACTATAGGTACGCTTTCCTTTAACACAGATAAAGTTAAGGAAGGATAAAGCCTTGATCATGTCACCAGAGAAATCCCTCAGCATTGATCTTCAGTAACTACCCTTTAATTACACCGAACTAGCTGTTAATAAAACAGGGCACAATCATGTTGTAATGTTGCTGTGCTCTGCTCTAACAAAAACATGTAGAAGTATACAAAGCATCCTGTCTCGGTGGTCCTGTTCACACTAAAATGCATCCAGGATGATCATCTAATCATCGGTAGACAACTCTTAATTCAGGTGTAAAATCCCACCACAAAATGTATTGATTGCACATTGAGATACAATTATTCAATCCAGGATGCATGTGTTCATTTATGCAGTTCACTGTGAACTGTGTGTATGGCACTATAAATCTGGATAACACTGTTGATTTGCCTATGTTGAACTCCAGCAAGGCTTTAAATAATAATAATAAATAGCCACTGTTGTAGCCAAGTACACATGTTGTTTTTTCTGTTTGATAAAATTTTTCCCAAAATGACGAATCAAACACTCCTTGATTATTAGGACCCAGGCAGAGATGGGCCACACGTGTCGAGGCACAATCAACTTGGCCACAGCGACTATCAGTGTGGAAGACGCCTGCAACTTTGTAATCTCCAATGGCGGGGCACAGACGTACCACCTGAAGGCCAGCTGTGAGGTGGAACGGCAGCGCTGGATCACTGCCCTGGAACTGGCCAAAGCCAAGGCGGCCGGCATGCTGGCTGAGTCAGGTAAAACATACAAACACACGGCAAAGGAAAAAAAGTATTCTTGCTCTCTGAGCTATTTCTTCTGTCTAAATTAAGCTGTTCTTAAATCTTTGTAATCATAGAGAGGCCACGAGAGTGGCAGGTATGGTTTTGTGAAACCCTTTTTAAGCTGATGTTTTTGGCTTTTCTGTTACTTTGATTATTAACAGATGACTCAGGGGATGACTTTTCTACGTCATCCCCGCCGGTGGCACCTGGACAAGGTGGCGGGTCACAGAATTCAGAAGTCCAGTCTGCTCTCAGAACACTAGGCAGCAAAGTGGAGGATCTCAGCACGTGCAACGACCTAATTTCAAAGCATGGCTCTGCCCTCCAGAGGTCAGGCTTTAACACTCTATCACTTGCTCTCCTTTTGCTTCATACCTTAGTCCTCAGGCGAAGTCTCTCATGTCTCTTCTATCTTAACATAGAAATGAAGACTCAAACATGCACATATTAATGTTAAAAAAACATATCTTAATTTCAAAGCCTTTTTGAAGTAATGTCCTTATTTTCAGAATATCTTATCAAAAAATTGTTTTATTGATGTTCATATGCTGAGTTCAGGTTTGGTGTTTGGTGCATGCATTGGCAAAAGAAGGACGTAGTAAACAGATAGGGCAGGCAGACAGACTAATTGAATCTGAGGCGTTTACACTGTAAATTGATGATGTATTGTCCCAACCATGTACATTTTAATATTTATTTCAGGTCTTTATCAGAACTGGACAATTTGCGTCTGACTGGAGAGGCTGGAGATAAGATTCGTCAGGTAACAGAGAGGGCCACGCTGTTCCGCATCACCTCTAATGCCATGATTAATGTAAGTGTTACATCCTCTCTCAGTATATCTACTTCTGCCTGATTGTCGATGTATAATATAGCAATGAGAGTGGGCCTTATGCAATCTGTACTCCGTGCAGGCCAAATTAACTGGTCAAAATTGCTCATATTGTTTGGATTTTGGGTTTCAATGGTTCTAGTTGACCCTGTTTGGTGTTTTTCCCTCCATCAGGCGTGCCGAGACTTCCTCGCACTGGCTCAGGCTCACAGCAAGCGGTGGCAGAAGGCCCTTCAAGCAGAACGAGAGCAGCGGGTCAGGTTGGAAGAGACTCTAGAGCAGCTGGCCAAGCAGCACAACCACCTGGAGCGAGCGTTCAGGGGGGCTGCACAGGCTAACGCCACTACAGACAATAAAAGTAAGACGTGGCGCTGACAACTTCCTAAGTCAAAACTATGCAGCTTTTAGCAGGCTGCGTTTATCCAGCACCAGCCGCATTTATAAAATACAGCAACTGTGTATGAGAGCAGCTGACTTTTACAATTACCTGCTGCATCGACACTTGTGCACCTTTGTACTAGGGAGCTGGCCGGTTTAAGTCCGTTTAAAGTCCGCCCCAACTGACTTGGACATTTGCGTTCACACATACACCGTGTCCGGAAAATTTCATGGTAGTGAGTGTGTGCGAGAGTGCCTGTGTGAAAGGGGCTTTAGAAACATTGAACTTAACTGATTGTTTATTGTTAAGGTGCTGCTGGGCCGGGAAAAGGGGAGGCCAGCGACGAGGACGACGACAACGAGTTCTTTGATGCTATGGAAGAGGCTCCTGAGTTTATCACTGTACCTGCAGACCCACAGTTCCACAAGTCAGTGCACAATCATCAACCCCACATACACATGTTTGCTTCAAACGCATGTTTATCTTACTTGCAGGAGGAAAAAGGAAAAACCCTTCAAATTGTGAATTTCCCGTCAAGTTGCTTTATCTGTGTGAAAGTTTGTTTAACCTAGTTAAACATGCTGGCACAAGATGTGTGTTGTGACATTTCCCTTATCTGTGCAAGTGTTTGATTTGCTTAGTGTCTGTTTAACCAGATTCTTCTCCATTTCCTTGTATATTCATTAAATCCAAACTAGACACGGACAGAATCTTATTTTTTTTTTAATCTCTTACAGAAGGTCAAGCAGTAATATCAGCGGTTTCAACAGTGAAATGTGTGCTGATGATCAATCGGTAGGTCTCACTCTGGCCTCTGGGATGGTTGTTAGAAGACCGGTTCATTGTTTTTCATTTAAAACGCATTATAATGTTGTTTACCATCATTTATTATAGTTAAA
Source organism: Lateolabrax maculatus (assembly GCA_031216445.1). Classification (NCBI taxonomy): domain Eukaryota; kingdom Metazoa; phylum Chordata; class Actinopteri; order Acropomatiformes; family Lateolabracidae; genus Lateolabrax; species Lateolabrax maculatus. Next base: position 9,072,090 of record CM062207.1, read on the forward strand.
TGTACCGTTTTATTGTAATGCTGAAGCATGGTGGTAGATTTCTTAATACTAAATGTGTGATTATGCTCCAGTCATAATAAACCCCATCAGAAACATGTCAACGATGACTCAGTGAATCTGTTTTTAAAGATTTATTATTTCCAGAAGCTTTAATGCTGTTTATTGACAGAAGTTTCTGCCTTTTCAGCTTAATGAGGAGCCTCTAGTGATGAACCACGAATCGCCCTCTCAGGAGTTGGTGCCCTTGAAGAAGAGGCGGAAACGCATTTCAGACAAACCCAACTACTCTCTCAACTTGTGGAGTATCATGAAGAACTGTATTGGCAAAGAGTTGTCAAAGATTCCAATGCCTGTGAGTATTTTTCTGCAGAAGTTACTCAATATCCAGTGTGACTAACAGGAAGTTTTTTAGTTGGCCTGGTCAGTAAAATCCCCGGGCAGCCTCACCTAGTCTTTTGCTTCTTTTTGTGAGGTTGGGAGGTCTTTGTGAGGTTACAATAAAAATGTTTCACATCATAGACTTGAGAATGCCAGTGCGCTCCTGTGTGATGTGGTTTTAGCAAAACACAGATCGTCTGTAATACTGGGTCAACAACATTCTGTGAGAGGCATCTGTATTTAAAACAGCTCAGTTATGAAGTTGCTTTTTTTTTTTTTTTTTTAAAGACCTCTGAGTGTACTGTAGATACACATCTGAAATCTATATTTGGATTTATTTATTTGGCAGGCCTTTGTCTGTTTCTACAACAGTCTGCTTTATTGTGCTTCCCCAACAGCACTTTGGCTTAAGAATGCAGACAGACGACTTCTGCCAGACATTTGTCCTGCATGTTCACAGCAGATATAATAAGATAATTGATTATAACAATTCTTATTTGCAGCATAATCCTGACATCGTGTTTGGTTTGGATTTATTCTGTCGTAAATGACCTCCACGTTACATTTAATTATTGTATTTTATACATAACACACTTGTCTGAATAAAATAAGAAAACCTAAAGAAAATTCAAAAATTCACTTCAACATGGGACCAAAAACATAAAATGAAATAAAACAAACTATAAATAGTACATTTAGTAGATTTTCATCCCTAGTACAGACTGTTCAACATTATGACATGCTGATTGAATTATTGTCAGTAGAGTTAGACCTATAAATTGCCCAGGCGGATATATATCGATATTAGCTTGTTGCAGATATATCGATATCAGTTTTTATGTAAGTAACAATGTTGGTGTATATGTAAGCCAATAAGTACAAAAAAAATGCAGTACAGAATAACAGATAGCACTGACAAGTTCATTTTTTCACTGTGTAATGTCTTGCTTAGTATGTGGCTTGGTCACAATAGCTCTTTTTGTCTTTAATAAAAGATTTTTAGGACCGTTTTTTTATTTTTATGCTCTCTAGGTGAACTTCAACGAGCCCATTTCCATGCTGCAGCGGTTGTCGGAGGACCTGGAGTACCACGAGCTGCTGGATAAAGCCTCCAAGTGCCAGAGTTCACTGGAGCAAATGTGCTACGTGGCCGCCTTCTCAGTGTCCTCCTACTCGACCACCGTCCACCGCACAGGCAAGCCCTTCAACCCTCTGTTGGGAGAGACTTACGAGCTGGACCGGCGGAGAGAGAGCGGCTACCGCTCCCTCTGTGAGCAGGTGAGAGAAAAAGAAGCACAGAACGACAGAGGGCCTCTAAAAAGGAAGAAAAACTGAACAAAAAATGAATACCAGGAAGGATGAGTTGAAGAAACACACTGATTCAGCATTTTAAATGATTTTGCTTCCTTTTTTTCATGTATCTGGGAATGCACGTGTTACAGTGACCTTCCATTTTCTTGCTTTATGGGGTCTGAAGTAAGAAAAAGAGAGGATTTTTAAAGCAGAGACAGGAAAGGATTTGTGAAGACATTTGCAGGACACATAATGAAGGCCTAATGTTGGAAAATTAGATTTGGTGAAAGGTTTCTGTTCATGAAGAACAAGAAAATATATCCAGTCCAATAAATAATCCAACATATTGGGCTTTCAAGAAGCAAATCTGATGATCAGGCAGCTACAGAACAGTCACAAAGGCTTTTAATGGGATTTGGCAACTGGGAGCAACTATTAAATCCTATTGTAAATGAATAATATAATTGTATGTGAGATTTTAATGAGTTTGTTTTATGCACTGCAGTATAACCCCAGGGTTGATTTCTTTTTTTTTTTTTTCAGACTTGACAGGTCAAATTGTTTGTCTCTGTCTGTCTGGCTAAACATAACTCATAGTTATTAGGGAGGATCAAAACCTACAAAGCAATAGCGCTCAAAGAACATATTTAGACGCCCCAGATTATGTTCTTTTTTTACATCAAACTGTACGCTTCAGTTAGTCTTCACCCTTTGTCACAGGTGAGTCACCATCCCCCTGCAGCAGCACATCATGTGATATCTGATCGTGGCTGGACTCTGAGGCAGGAAATCACTGTTGCCAGCAAGTTCAGGGGCAAATACCTCTCCATTATGCCTTTAGGTAAGAGACGCGCATGTTAAGCATGTCCTGCAGTCTGATGACGAGGTAGGTTAAGGGTGTGATACGAATGTGTGGTAATTATCTGATGGAGAGAACAAACGAAGTACAGAAACCCGTGATTACAGTGCTCTTTATTAGATTAGTGAGTAAGCTTTAGGCATGTGTCAGTTACACCTTTGCTTTAATCAGACACCACACAGAATGTTCTGTTTTGTTTGATGATTTTTCTTTGTTCACCCTGTCTGCATTTCCTCTTTCCTTGCAGGCACAATTCACGCAATCTTTGAAAAGGGCAACAATCACTACACATGGAAAAAAGTTACCACCACAGTGCACAACATCATTGTAGGAAAACTATGGATCGATCAGGTGAGATCAACAGAATTAAGGCAGGATGACACCTTCAAACAAGGCTTTGCCTAAACAGCAGGACCCTCAGTTAGCTCGTAGCAATGATCTGATATTATTATATAGTATTAGATAGATAGATATGCATGTACAAAACTTTATTGTATAGTTTGACTTAATTGTGACATGTACATTTTACATTTTAATATACTGAAAAATTATACCACAGTTTACTACCTTGCATTTCACTACACATATTGTTTGTGTAGGTACAAATAATACAAATAAAATCCTTTGAAAACGGCACCAGACTTAATTGTCCCAGTGTATTTATTGTCAACTCTAAATTTCAGTTTAAACTTTCGTTTAGTTAAAATGAAAATGTCTCCACAGTGTCAGTGATTTCCTTGAAATATTCTTTTTCGGTCTCTCTGACAGTCAGGAGAGATAGACGTAGTGAATCACACCACCGGAGACCGCTGCCACTTGAAGTTTGCTCCCTACAGCTACTTCTCCAGAGATGTCGCCAGGAAGGTGAGAATAAGCAAACCCCTTTTGACTGATTTCATTTTACTTTTTGTCTTATTTGAAAATGAGGTGCAACGGGTTCATGTTTTCATTTGTCATATGCAATAAAAACTCTTCACTGTAATACACCATAATGTGCTTCTTGTATTTCACATTCCCTCTTATAAAGATAATAAATAAAGATCTACACGCGCCTTTCACCCTGTGACCAGTCTCTTGTGGTTCATGATGCTTTACTCCTCTGTTAATCCTCTCACTCTCCTTTCTTCAGGTGACAGGTGTGGTGACGGACAAGGATGGCAAGGCCCACTACGTGCTGTCAGGCACGTGGGATGAGAAGATGGAGTTCTGCCGGGTTATGCAGAGCAGCCGAGGAGGAGAGAACGGCACAGAGGGCAAACAGAAGACGGTCTATCAAACCCTCAAAGCCAGAGAGTTGTGGAAGAGGAACGTTCTACCGTGAGTGCTATCACTGCACGGCTCGACATGTGACTAGCAACCTGAGTCATGTACACAGATTATAAATATTGACCACCAACTTGACAGCCCTTGGCAGAGAACCAAATATTTGTTCTTTTCCTGGTTGGCTATCGAGGTTTCACTTCAGTCTACGTTGCAGGCTTCGTCAGCACACATTGTGTTCTTTGTAATATAAATATAAAAGACAGCAGTGATACAGCAAAGTGTAGTCACCTACTGTACAAAATACCTCTGTTTTAATTCATCTTTACCTTTTAACCAAAAATAATAATTAAATAAATAAATATGGTGCCTTAATGCCAAAGATTGTTTAAGGCAGGAAAAATGAGCTGAAAAAGAAAATGTATTTTGCTCTAAACATACAAGAATTCGGTTTCTTACTCAGGAAACACAAGAATTTGAGCCAGAATTCACTGAGAGCCAGAAAATGAAAGGTGGAATTTCAATTTAGGGAAGAAAATTGTTCAGCTGAGGTGCTGAGCCAACCAGATCTTGATGCATTTTGTTCACCTTTCATTACATACGATTTAGCCTGAAGTGCTTTACAGAAGATTAAATCATTTGAATTAAAAGGTTAAAACAAAACAATTAAAACAAACAATTCAAAATACAGTTAAACAGAATATTCAATTAAAGAACCAACAGGCAACAAGAAGATACTTAAAAGCAAGATTAAGAGATCAGTTACCATCTTCTGTAGAGAGACATGTTTGTAACGTAGTTTCGTAAAAAACCACAAAGTTTTGACTTTCACTGCTGCTGCTGTTCATCTTTACTCTACCACAGGGAGGGAGCAGAGACCATGTACTACTTCACTACCTTGGCGCTGACCCTAAATGAGCCCGAGGAGGGCGTGGCGCCCACCGACAGCCGGCGCCGACCCGACCAGCGTCTGATGGAGGACGGTCGCTGGGACGAGGCCAACGCCGAGAAGCAGCGACTGGAGGAAAAGCAGCGCAGCGTCCGGCGGGAGCGAGAGAGGGAAGCTGCCAGCCAGCGCACCTCCAGCCAGTCAGAAGAAGGTGAGAGTCCGCTGTGTGTTGATGCTTACGCCTGTATTCCTCTCTACCTTGCATGGGGCACATTTTGGAATTAAGGGGTAAAAAAAATCTCTGTGATCCCCCCTTTTCTCTTCCAAAAGCTGTCGATGAGGATTCTCTTACTGATCCCTCCTTAAAAAGCAAGTACTATTTTTGTCTCATACTGCCACGCTCTAATTTCTGTCCCAGTCTTCCATCTAGATTGTTTCCTTTCATCTTTTTCGGTAACACAAATTTTCTCTTTTGCAGGCGCACCTCATGAGAACTACCAGGCACTCTGGTTCGAGCGCTGTGAGGACCAGATCACAGGTGAGCCAGTCCATATCTATAAGGGAGGCTACTGGGAAGCTAAGGACCGTGGCAGCTGGGAGGGCTGTCCGGACATATTTTGACCTCGGCATTGACTGCAAAGTGCCCTAAAGAGACTGATCTATCGAAGCCGCCTGGTGCACAGCTACCGCAAAGGCCGGCTTGCCCCCCCCCCCCCAAACTTGGACGGCTGCCTCCCTCCAGTGGCTCTCTGTTCTAAGAGATCTCCAGGACGGTCACTGCTGTCTCATCCAGAGGGAGAGCAGGGTTTTTCCTCCGCCCCCTCCCTCATCCCCATTTTGGTGCCCGTCTCCTTGTTGCTGTCACACACTTGAGAGGACTCGAATGAAAATGTTTGTGCCGTTTTGACTCGGGTCAGGCTCAGCATAACGGGGAAGAAATGACATGGGCTGTGCTTCCGAATCTACAGTAGATCATTATTTTAGTCTCTCTGCTCAAGTCTGTTCAGCCTCTCAGATCAGGAGCAGAAGAGGTTTTGTGCTGATAACACCCTGTGAGATAATGTAGTGTACCTATTGTCATCCACAGCATTCTGTGCTTTGGTAATAACTCTAAAAAAGGGGTAAGACCTGGTTAATATATACATTTCTATATAAATATGATTAAAATAATTTCATTAAAATGTCGACTGGTGGCCTTCAACACGTTAGCGAGGATTTCTTGTTTATCTCTCTGATTTAGTGTCTTAATGTAATGAAGGTTCTAGTGTGCTTGTGTGTATGACTGCATATCTGCTCTTCCATCACTTTACAACACTGCCACTGTGCAGTATACTGTGTTTTTAAAAAAAACAAATGTCCAAAATACTGGTTGAACCTCCGCACTGTCATGTTTTGTATTTAGAAGAGATTTTTTTTTTCCTTTACAAAGGACTGATGGAAATTATGGTGAAAATATTGATGTGGCTACAAGGCCTGAACATCCTTTCTCTTCGCCTTAGAAATGAGCAACCTGCTCTCACTTGTATTTACATTACACCGGAGTCCATATGATGCTGACATTTGTAGCTCGTTTGTTGTACAAGAAGAATTAGTTGGGAAAAGACTACAGAGCTGTGAAATGGCAAAAAGCTTGTTCCAATGCTGAGAAAATCTCACATTAGTACAGTTTTATTCAATAACAATTAATGAACTGACCCCTTTTCACAGGATAGGAATAATGTTTAGCCATTTTGCAGTTAAAGTGAATGGTAACTAAGTTACATGGCAGTGAAAATGGTTTTAAAATTGTGGGATACTTGATACGTGTGAATTTTGTGTTGAGAGGAACACAGACAAATGAGCAAAGAAAAGAAAGATAAATGCAGTGGTGTGAATAAACGTCACACACTTGTGAGTTCATACATATGCAAGAACATTTTGACACCAAAAACATGGGGTATGGTGAGTGTGTGTGTGTGTGTGTGTGTGTGTGTGTGTGGATTTCATAATTTTGTTTGTAAGTGTACTTAAAAATGAAGAATAAAGAAACAAAGAAGCATCGCAAATAACTATGATTTTATAAATGTATAGAAATTCATATTATAGTATTGACAACTGTAAGGTAGTTTTTTGTTTCTTGTATTTTTGGTTCCTCTCATATTAATGGAAGAGGACTGTCTTCAGAAAAAAGGGAGTTTCCGTACTTAACTAAGATGGGAGACATTGACACAGTTCAGTATTTTGTATTAACAAAGAAAAAGAATCTGTAATAAACAAATGCTGTGATGTCACACAAATAGCTTTTCATACTGTGCTTTAATTTCATTTGTTACAACATTTCATTAGTTATCAATTAGGTAACACAATTAAAGATTCGCCAAAACAATTCTTTGGGAATCTCATGTCCTCATGTTCAGTAGGAGCTCCGGATGGGACGCCATATGTTGTCAATAAAATAATAAAAACAATGAAAACATGCTCTCTTTAGTTTGTGTTCCCGCTTATTTTGATATATATATATATTTATATATGCAGATATAATCTTAACTCAATATATAGTGAGTTAGCATTTTCAAATTAATTATAGCAAATTACCCATTCAATTTGTCCCATACCTCTTTGTTAAAATTGCAAAATGTACCATAAAAATGTTATGCGTTCAGTATAGTAGTTGCTCATAAGAGCATGTTACCAACAAATGTCAGTGCTTTTCAGAGATATGAAAAATAAAAGGCAATGACGGGACATAAGGAGTGTTAAAACAGCTGCTTGAGGTACAAAGTAAAGCTAGACTGATAAATCCGGGGCCAGGCCAGTAATTTGAGATATATTGGTAATGGCGTCCATGTTGATTCTTAAATAAAAAAAATAACTAACTAATAACTAAATAAGAAATTGCATCATGAAAATGCCAGGATAGATTCAGTATGTTTGAGGCAGTTATGCAACAGCACAGAAGTTTTTTTTTATTCGCTTTGTGGCTGTATGGACGGCAATATCTGTCCACCACTTTGGTCCGGATTGAAATGTCTCAACAGCAATTGGATGGAGTGTCATGAAACTTGTTATAGACACGTTCCCCTCGGGATGAATAGTAACAGTGATCCCCTCAACTTTTCTCTTGCACCATGATCTGCTCAAAAATGTAATTAGTCCAATACTTTTATTACCAAATACCTACAAAACATTCCCATCAGCCTGAGCTGTACTTTGTGTTTGGTGCAAATTAGCAAATGCTGACACACTAAACTATGATGTGAACATGGTAAACATACCTGAAATAAGGTATTTAAAAGAAATAAAATGAAAAATGGTTATAAGGACGAGAGTTAAATCTGCCATTTTAACTTTTTCTTTAGCGTTCTTGTATTTACAGTTTAAGATTAAATCTGTTCTCCATAAATCACCAGCTGGTTCTCTTGTTATTTTCCCTGCGAGAAGAGCTGTTTCTTTCACCGTGCACACCACAGGCGCCTCTCCTGCTGTGTCATGCCAGCAGATTTATTTTCAGCCAATTTTCTGAAAGGCAGACTGGAACCTACCATCCTATACACGGGGCAGAGAGACACGGGGAGTTGGGGAAAGTTGGGGAGGGGCTTACAGCTCGGTGGACCTCACAGCTGTTGGGGACCAAAGGAAGCGACCAATGTGCCACGTCACACTCAGGACCCACCCTGCCGATGATACAGTGTAGTACAGTGCAGTGCAGTGGACAAGAGGTGGTAGAGAGACGGTGAGAGTTTGCATAACAGGCAGCTACAGCCTGTACAGAGGGAGGGATGGGAATGCTGAATCAGTGAAACTGCATGAAAGCCTGGGAGAGGGTGGAAGAGGGTAAACGGCAGGGGGAGAGGGAAGAGAAAGGTAACGGCCAGGGTAGAGTGGGTAAGATGTACAGTATGGTGCCTCGTCATTCGTTTCATCTCTTGTTTGTGAACGTGGATCTGACAGATCACCCGCTTTTACCTCAAGCGCTCCTCAATTAAGAGGCTCTATACAGACTTGTAAGCTCAGTGCTGCTTTAGAGCAAAGTGCATCTGTAGGGTTTAGAGCCGGAACTGCCCCTTTACAGTTTTCAGCAAGCCAGAAAAACGAGGTAAGGTTTCACGAATCAATATCTCTGCTTTGTGTTGCAGTGTTGTCTACAATGTACCCAGTGACTTCCACACTGGAGTAACTGATACCTCATACTGAGTGAAACAAGAGGGGGAAAAAACATCATTTGAAATTGATGCGTACTGAATAAAAAGAGATACAAGTAGTGTATGAACAGAGAAAATGCAACTCAGTGTGGGCATGTGCTGCTAAAAACTGAATGCGTGATATAAGGAACAATAAAAAAAAAACATTTCAGACTTTCCCCACTGTATCTCTACCTGCTCTCAGTTAGATGGAGGTGGTCGAGGTGGTGCGTCTGCCAAGGTTGTCCCGGGTCGCCGTATCCGGTGGTACTCACGGCAACGAGCTCTCCGGGGTGTACTTGGTGAGAGAGCTGCTGAAGATGGAGAAGAAAGGGGTGGCGAAGGAGGAAGAGGCCGCGTCAGTGGTGATGGTGCTGTCGAACCCGCAGGCCACGCAGCGGTGCCGCAGATACGTCGACACCGACCTGAACCGCTGCTTCACCCATGCCAGCCTCAAGTAAGGCGGCGCTGAGAGGTGTTGATGCTCATGGTCGCGGTTCTGATGATGATGAGTTGTGATCAGACTGTTTCTCTGTCTCCCAGCGGTCCCATATCAGACATGGCGCCCTATGAGATGATCAGATCCCGAGAACTGAACGCCATGCTGGGTCCCAAAGGGAGCCCTGAGGCGGTGGATCTTATTTGCGACCTCCACAACACCACCGCCAACATGGGCCTGTGTGTTATCGCGTACTCTGACTGCGACTGGATCTGCCTGCATATATTCAGACACCTGCAGGCAAGCACAGACGGTTCCTAAAATCAATTCACCCTGCATGTTTGAGAAACGCTCCAGAATCGGCTTCACTTAAATAGAACGAAGGATTGAGATCGGTATTGCTAGAAATGTAAAGTTATATCTGACGTGTCACTTTCAGAGACAGATGCCAGATATACCAATGAGGTACATCCACTTTGATGTCTCCAGTAAAGAATCATATTCCCTTGATTCAGTGGGGAAACATGGCTTTGGTAAGTTTTTCATTTTGACTAAAACAGCAATTAATGTAAACCTTTTGAATGATAATCTGTAATATTTGTCATCTAAAATCCGTTTTCCGCAGCCATGGAGATCGGCCCCCAACCCCACGGTGTGGTGAGGTCAAACATCTACACCGCAATGAAAGTCGGCGTGCAGCACATGCTCGATTGGGTCCGTCTCTTCAACTCAGGTGCAACTAAGCCCAGGTTACCAATTGAGTGTTTTTGCTCCAAAATGCCACCAGTGCACCTTCTAAGCCCTTTTTGGTCTTGTTTTAAGTCCTCCTTTGCTTGTTCTGCGTTTATTTTTAGGTACCATTTTTGAAGGAGGATTTGTGGATGTGTTTACCATGGTTAAACACATTGACTACCCAAGAGACAGTGAGACTCACAACATCACAGCAGCCATTCATCCTCAGCTCCAGGTACAGACCATCTTAAAATATGAATATATATATTTATATATATATTTATATACATCTATATCTATCTATCTATCTATCTATATATATATATATAAGTACAGGGTAGCTTTAATTCCATAAAGACATGAACAAAAAAGAAGCATGCTCTTTTGTTAGACGAACACAAAAGACCTTAACAGGATTTGTTTTCACAAAAACGGGTGGGGCCTCTTCCTGTAAAATGGATTAATAACCGGCTTGATGATCATCAAGCTGAATGTTTATAACATGGTTTTCATACCATCTAAATCTACTGTAATTAAGAGTTGGCAATGCACATTGTTGGTTTAAGGCTTCCAGGAAATACTTTGTAAACAGAAACTCCACTGGATCAGTAACACTATTTTACTGCAATTTCTGAATAATTTATATAGTTATATAGTAGAGTATAGTTATAGAAAGAAATATACAATTTGGTAATAATTACAGAGCAAATAGAATAAAGTGTTCAATTGCTAGTGTAACCTAGAACGTCTTTTAGTTACAAATGTGTCAAAAGGTAAGCAAACAATTCAACATACTGTGTATGGAGAGTTTATCATGTTTCTAAAAGTAAATTAATATTAACAGGGGTTTGGATTGAGCTCTTCTTTCAAGAAAGAAGATTCCTATTTTCCCCATACTTGGTATATTTGGTTACAAATTACTAGCAAGTATGAAGACAGGTGCATCTTTGTTACTGTGTAAAAATCTGTACAGAAATGTGCATTTGTGTTACTTTGTTATACATTTTACAAATTACAGAATAGAAATTTACAGTATGAAATGGAAATAAGGAAATCTCAGTCTCACAGTATCTGGGTGACCACGTGATTACACAGCGGGTAGAGATTGTGATAAACAAAGAACAGGTATCCAAACAGGTAGATTGAGTCTAAAGTACCTTCTAATAGTGCCTGATAATAACGCCTTGCCAGTACCTGTGACTGGCATGAATAGCTGGCATTGTGAATCTCACTATGTAGTTTCTGTTGAAAGTGTCACGTTACAAGTGCTGATTGAGATCTCAGGTTATGTTTTAGTTGAAGGGGTTGTGGTGTTTGGCTACAAACTGTGAGTCACAGGTTTGAATCATCACTGCAGTTTATCTGCTGTCACTATTTGTAACGTGCACCACCATGAGACAGCCAGGCCATTACTAACATGGATTTAGTATGGCTAGTTACTTGAACATCAAACGGGCATCAAATCAACCTTTCCTTTTAATCAGTTAGCAATTTTTGTGATCCAATAACTACAATTGTTTGCTTCCCAGCTGCTTTAAAACGTCACGTGTAAATCTTCCCCTCAGGACCGGGACTTCTGCCTGCTCCACCCTGAAGACCCACTGTTCCAGACTTTCTCAGGTGAAACACTGAGGTATAAAGGCAATGAGCCTCTTTACCCTTTCTTCATCAATGAATGTGCCTATTACGAGAAGGGCATCGCTCTCTCCCTGGCTAGAAAAAGGCGAGTGATGATTCCTGCAGTCCGGGTGCAGACGGAGCAGGAGCGACAAGCTACCGAACAAGGATTTGGATCGGAGGAGGAAGAGTGAGGACGGACTTTTGGAACACCTGACAGCACGAGACTGATGTGACCATGAAATAAATTTTACAAAAAAAGCTTTTTATTGAAATCACAGCAGTTGCTTGGAACACGCACGTGTACGCTCGCATACTCTCACACACAATATTTAAGTGCACAATTATCAACCGTTTCAGCTAACAACTGGAGAATGAACAACACTGGAGATTCACAAAAGCAGAGTCATACAGCGACATTTGCTGTTATTTACGCTACAGTGGATTCAGGGATAGAACAATTTATTGAATTAAAAGGCTGAATATGCAAAATACAATCTGATTTATTTATTTTATGTATCGTACCACACACAGTGCATCATTTCACAGACAGTCTTTACATTTAGGAAACTGACTGGTGGTATATATTTATATATAATTCTGCAGACATAGCATGGCTTTTAGGCTAATAATGTTTTTGTTTTTTTTCTAAATGTATTTTATTTTTAGGACATTCAGATCATCAAAAAAATAGAAATTCACTACCGACCACTACAGAAATATTCAGGATATGTTCAACAATTTAAGTGCAAAGGAATACTGTAGCTTATCACAATATGGCCTTCAAATTACATTCATAATGCTTAACAGGGAAACCCTGTTTAATTGGTGACAGCAAATGAATACAAAATAAAGGAACAAATATAAATTAAATAAATAACACAACTGAATTCACAAAAGGATGTGGAAACCAATCTATATGAGCATGTAAGGGTAAGAAAACAAAACATGAAATGCTGAAAAACGACTACTATTTAGTTTTTGATCTTTTCTACAAAAGCCTACAAAATCCATCAAAACGTTAAAAATATGCTTGAAAATAGCAAAGAACACAAACACAGTCTGACCTTAATGACGGCCATGAATAAATAAATGTCACGTAAAAAAAGGGTGGACAGAAATGTAGATCTTTTGTGATAACAGAAACATATGTACAGTAATAGTCACTGTGTCTCTCACTGTACTCTTCATTGATGCCACGCACTGTTTTGAAGCAACGGAGGCGAAAGACTGACTACACAAAAGCAAACTTATGGTTGTGTACACGTTTTTTTGTCTTGCTGCAGTGCGCACAGAAACAAACAAAGAAACTCAGGGTGTGTACAGTACACTTGTTAATGCCAGGTGTTTTCTATAAGTTCAACTGAAGGGAAATGTCACCACACCCGATTGTGATTATGTGTTTGATAAGAGGTGCCACAGACTTGAAAATGTCAACCAGAAGACGTCAGTGAAACAAAAGGTGTTTTTAAATAGACAATATTGCAATCCTTGTTGGATCGTCATCAGGTCAAAATTTTTAAAAATGTAATGTATGAATAGTTATGGTATTATGATGACACTGTATTGGAATGGACATATAGGAACATCCCTATAATCAAATCTGATATTTTGAGATAAAACTGCAAAAGAGCACATGTAATGTTAGTAATTATCCTTCATTGAATGCTGTGCATGCACAACTATAGTAAGTAAGTAAAATAGGTCAAAGTTGATTCTGTTTGGTTAATAATTTGATCATTTTTCTTAATTTTGGCTGACCTGGGGACATGTTTAAAACTTTGTTTCCTGCCCTGTCAAACTTCCAATGTTGCTTCATTCCTTAATGTCAGTGATTAACTTTGTGAGTACTGTAATTATTCTTTCACTTACCCACTTTTTCCAATGTACAATGACAGCATATTCAGAACCTGGAATGAATTCATGTGTTATATGAAACTGGGACAAAGCTAATGCTTTTCATCTTGGTGTTAATTTACTCTGAACCAAACACATGTGTCACTATACACATCTTTCTGGTTGACCTTTTTCAAACCACTTCCATAACCCCTAGAGAGATAAAAATCAAATCTTTTAATGCAGCAGATAGGGTCATTACTATAAAGTACATGCATTTTAATCCATCAGAGGGCAAAACGTACAGATTAACCCACACCCCATTCCTCTAAGATCATTATGAAATGCATCTTGGTGGGGTATGAATTTAAACTGGGCAGAGATCCAGAGCTGAATCTCAGTCTATGCCACCCGGTACGCGGTCATGCGGTAGTAGTTCTGACTGTGGCTGCGTGCCGCCCACACTAGCAGTGCAGCGGCCATCATGTGGAGCGGCGAGGAAATGAGGGCCAAGTAGAGCGACCAGCCCAGAGAGCCATCCACCTTATCAGGCAGCATTGACACTCTGTGTAGCAGGTCCATCCCAGCCAGGTAGCAGCACACTGTGGCTAAGGTGCAGAGACCTGCAGGGCAGAGAATGAGGGGGCGTGAGGAGACGTCTTCAGGGGACTGTTTTTCAGGAGGATGTTCTGATTCGTCAAACACATACACATCCTAGTAGGATTTTGTTGCAGTGGTATTGCAAACAGGCCATTTTCCCAGCAGACATTTTGACTTGTCATAGTGGGAGAAGCACGGGTGCTGTTGCGTTTGTGTTGTATTGGTTCTCCGTGGCTGCATAAACACCAACAGCTTGGGCTTCAGTTCAAGCTCAAACTGCACTCACACAATTACAACTGTCATATTTCAGATGTAGGTCATGGCAAACTGATTTCTCAAGCTTATCTGATTAATTAACTGAACAGCTGAACAGGTCTTACCAGCCAGCAGGTGAAGTACTCCTATGCTGAGAGTGGGGGTGAGGCTCCGGCAGAGGCAGGCACAGAACCCAGTCAGGGCTGCCAACACCACCAGACCCAGAGACACCAGTGGCAGCAGAAATTGGCACCTCCACAAGTCTATATATACACACACATGCACACAGACGAAGAAAGGTATGAGTCCGGGGACATCACAGTTACTGAGGTCTTCACTTCCTATGCACGACAGAAGAAGCAGCCCCGATTGGAGGCAATGTATTATTCAGCATCACATATTGGTCATAATTAATGCACCACACAGAGAAGCGGCTGAATCTAGTGCACATTTTCTTGCCGCTTCATGCAACTTAGAACATATCAGGGTAAACTTGGCTGAACTTACAGGTGCGCAGCATGTCCTCTCCGCTGTTGTGGTTTCCAGGTTCCTTATACTTGGGAGTGAACTGCTGAGGTAGAGTGAAGCTTCGACATTCCAGCGCCATCTTTGCTTCTGAAAGAGGTTATATATGTAAAGAGCCACCGTCTGAGCATGTATTATCCAACTGACTACAAATCACGTATTCATTAGTGAACTTTTTAAAATAAAAAAATCTGTTTTTTTTAGATTGTTGCGTGTATTTTATACTTTCCTGCAGCAGATGAATAAAGTCAACTTGTAGAGATACACAAAAATGATTTATATTGAAAATGTAAACTATTGATATTTTGGGTGGCCGAGAAGAAACTCCAAACTCATCTGTATATTGCTCAGGGAACAAGATTTGGAATGACCAGTATCTGTCTGATCAAATTGAACATGGGAGTCCCTCAGTGTGGCAGTTTTGTTATTTGTGCCAACAGCTAAAATGCTGCACATCACTGCAGCTTAGAAAGTAATTTTTTATTACAGAAAGTTATCTTCCGACCTAATGATAATAAAAGTAAAGCTGTCGGCTGCAGCCTTACCTTACCCAAGGTTTTCTGTGTGTTAACTACTTGACACAGAAAACTATTTAAGCAATTTTGATAGAACACAACTTTACAAGAAAGGAGCACCAAACATGAACCAAAACAGCATGGATCCTATTCAAGACCGGGGGCCACAGGATACAAGATGAAAGAACAGTCATAGTTGACGTTAATTATTCAATGAATCATGAATCAATTAAGTTTGTTTTTTTTTTTTTTTTTTAATCAGACAACGCCGAGCTCTGTGACTCATGTGCAATGGTATGACAGGCACAGGCAAGTGAGGGTAATGCCATCCATGTCCCTAAGGGTGATAAATTCCAGACTTGGCTCCTCTCCATGCTGAGAAACGAGCCGCACCTGTTGACGTCCACACTGACAAGGTGAGGCAGGGAAAACAAAAACAAACAAACAAACAAAAAAAAAAAAACCGACTGATCTGCCTGCAGATTGCCCCGGTGACTCTGCGCCGTGTCACCTGGGGGGCCGGGTGGGGGTGGGGTGGGGTGTCAGGGGTCCCACGTACCTGGCTCCCGGTGCCAGTGGGCGCCGGCGGGGACGAGCACGCACCGCCACCAGAGGCCCACGGTGCCGTTGAGGCGGAACAGGGTGTCGCTGTAGGTCTTCTCGTCGAACTCCCCGTCCACGAACTCCTCGTACAGGGAGCGCAGCTCGGACGCGTTGGCCTCTCCGCGCACCGCCGGGCTGCTGTACTGGTACCAGTGCTGCGTCCCGACGGCCACCGACAGGTACACGGTGGCCAGCGCGCTCAGCACGCAGGCGATGACCAGGGCCGTGGCGTAGCGGTTGTCCACCATTGTTCACCGAGCCGGAGATGATGATGATGATAAAATAAAGAAAAAAAAAAACGCCTGAAGGGGATTAAGTCGATGGCCGTCCGCGCGTCAATCTGGTCGATCTGCGGCGCTTCCTGCAAAAAAAAAACAACAACAAAAAAAAAAACAAAACAAAAAAAAACACTCCTACCCGAGTGACTCTGGCATCGTCACGTCTGCAGAAACGCACCGTGCAGATTTTGCCAGTGAGCCCCCTCTCACTTTGACGGCCGGCTCTCGTCCCCGGCGCTCACAGCGTCAGGGCCGGCTTGCGTGCGCCATCTGCCCCCCGTGTCCCACTTCCACAGATGGCGGGTGGGCCCCGACGCTGCGCCAGATATCTCGCGGCCAGTGCGCAATGACAGCGCGCCCCCCCCACCCCGACCACCCCTACCCCACGCGTCCTCTCCAGACAGAGTGAAACGGGCCTGCGCTGTCAGTGTCCGAGACGGCACCGGCCGGCCAATGCAAACTGCGTGGGTCAGTGTCGGACGCGCAGGATGAGGCCGGCTGCACCCGGGGATGATGGGAGTTGTAAACACACACTAATCCATGCGTTTTCCTCTTCCGGTTCCGCTGATCAGCGCATAGAAAAATAACTGCTCTCCGTTAGGGGTAGCCGCAGCGGATGTCTGATTTCTTTTTATTATACGCGTATTTCATTCAGCATAGTTTTTTTTTTTTTTTTCCTTCTTACGCCCTTCCTGACGCGACCCTCCCGATATATCCGGGCGTGGGACCGGCACTGAGATGTCACTGGCTTGTGCATCCCCCCCCCCCGCCAGTGGCTGGGTCGTAGCTGGGGATCGAGCCACCAACCTTGCAGCCACACGGCACCAATATCAAAGTCAAGTCTTGTCAAAAATGACCCAAGTAAAGTAGTTGTCAGCCCCGGTTATTCTAAAAACCATGGCCTGTGATCACTTTACGGCTGCAGCTAATGATTATTTTAATAATCGATAAATCTTCTGGTCTATGAAATGGAAAGAAGTCCATCATTAGTTCCTAGAGCCCATGGTGACTTCTTCAAAATGCTTGTTTTTATGTTTTTAACAGTTACAAGCCCAAAATATTCTGTCATGGGAGACAAAGAAAATAGTCTTCACATTTAAGAGGCAAGAGCCAGCTGAAACTTTGGCCTTAATTGTTTAATCAATTATTCAACTAATTGCTTCACTAATTGCTTTATGCTGATGATTCACAGCTGTACCTCCCACTAAAATCTAGGGATTTCTTACTTACAACTGAAATAATTTCTTTGGTCACTCCTAGTCAAGAAGCCAGTCAGCTAGGCCACCGTCAGCCCAACAGCTGGCAATTGCTGATATATTTGCTTAGGTGTGTGTGAGTATGTGTGAGCCCCCCCCCCCCCAGTTTCATATGGGAGAGGTGTGAGATAGGCAAGTTCATTATATATTTTCCTTATTAAAGTCTCTGTCAACTGTTCATTAGTCCACAAAGCTGTGTCCACCCTATAGCAACCGCAGCTTTCTACCTATGAGGCTGAAATTTGCCATAGAGATCAAGTGTTTGTGAGGTTGTGTGTGTGTGAATGCATGCATGTGTAGATGCATTCGCTTACGTGGTCACAGCTTGCAGTTTGAAGAAACAGTGGATTTATTAAGGCTGTTTTGGGGCTGGAATAAACAGTTGCAGTTTAGTTACTATTTCCTACATAATAGTCAAGATTGTAAGGATTAAAGATGAAGCCCACCATAATTCTAACCCATAGTCTTTATTCTCTTGATAAAGGTTTTTGTAGAAAGATTTTGCTAGAGAGATCTTGCCTTCTGTAATGGACAATAAAGACAACAGAACTTATCTTACAAATTAGTTAACACACAGTTGCGAGTTCACAATTTGATTTTCCTGGTCATTTTTTGAAAGTCTTCTGCACCTTTATTTCGTCTTTATTGATCACTGCACCATTTTTTGCTCCTATAAAGTCTGTTTAGGCTTGTCTATAAGACAACATAAGTGGCTTCTTTATCAACTTAAAAAAATAAGAATTTTACCTTTATTGAGTAAATGGCATGTTTCTCAGAAGATTTATTTATTTTAAGTATTTTGCAACATAACTCTCTATTGCTTCTTTTTGTGGGTGCCTTCATGGAAAATGAAGTCTGACAATGGTTGATACTGGTTATGATGCAGGTAGTTCCCCTAGTTGAAGTCATTTAAGAAAAATGTTTCTCTGAAGGTATCAGAATAAATAAAAATCTCATAGCCAAAGTAAAGCATGCACCACTCCCAGTTCTCACTTTCTGAACAAACCTGATTCAATGACACAACAAAAGCCGATTGTAAGATGCTGTTGCGAAACCCACGTATGAAATCACATGGCAGGGTTTGATTGAAACATCACTGGTGCTTTAAATAAAGCTCCTAACATTAAACATGTCCTGACACAAAATCCAACCAAAATTGTGAAACATTACACAAGTGACGATTTATATGCTTTAAAGATTTTGTATTCTGATCATTGTAGTTTCTGACAGAAATTGTACAAACTTAAAGAAATCTCACAGAATACAGAAATGCATGATTACATAAATACACTTTGTATAAATAACAAAATGAACATTGCATTGTTTTGACATATTATGTATCCTAGGAGCCTTGATAAAATTCTGTGCCTTGGTTCAGGGTTGGTGTGGAGCCCACTCTGAGCTGCTTCCAGTCCTTCATGTAATTTAAGACACTTGTTCCCTTTACAATATGGTCTCTGTGGAGCTGTTATGTTACTATGCCATGTTATGCTGTGCTATGTTATCAAGTGAAAGCTAAACATGAATTTTAAATGTTTTACTTTCCAGTGTGGCTGATTTTACTTAACAATGTTAACAAGACTATATAAGACAGCATAAGTATTTGAATCAAAGTTACATATTGCTATAACACCAGGGGGATTTTTTCGGTCGGATACTTTAAAAATCTAGCTTCTCTTGCTGGTTTCTCCAAAGTTACCTAACCCAGCTTTAATAGTGCAATAGTGCGATTATTTTCTGACATCCAAGGGTAGAAAATGTTTTTATATTGTTTGGTTTATTATTCTAGTGATGATTCAATGAACCAGGTGCTTAAATTTGTCTGTGTCATGTGTGTCTGTGTTGTCTGTGATGTTCCAACACAGAAACATGTTCAGTTCGACAGACACACCTAATCCACCGTCATTAATGTGTCCAGTCAGTGCAAAGTTGAATTTAATAGTAAGTTCATCTAAAGCCGTACAACAGTTAAGGCAATCATGAATCTTGGATTTTTACCCACAGCAAAGTCCTTTTTCATCCCAGTGATGGAAATTGAAATAGAAATCAGCAATGATGCTATTGCTGGCTTGACAGTAGCCATGACAACAGGAC
Organism: Lateolabrax maculatus; assembly: GCA_031216445.1. NCBI lineage: Eukaryota > Metazoa > Chordata > Actinopteri > Acropomatiformes > Lateolabracidae > Lateolabrax > Lateolabrax maculatus. Next base: position 9,091,679 of record CM062207.1, read on the forward strand.
CAGGCAGGATGTGGTGATGATACTGATCTTGTGGCTCACTCCACTTGAAGCTGTAAATGAGGAGAAAAGGACACGAAACATTAGTTTAATGAACAATTGTGCAACTTTTGACATTTTTGATCAAGTAGCAATCAATATTACTTACGTGTGCCATTCACGTTGATGGAGCTGGTTTCAATGTCGAAGCCGGTGACGTTTGAAGCTGCATTGATCAAAACACTCGCAATCTGAGCGTTATTAGGAACAGATGTGCTTGCAAAGCGAAGGTCAATCTCGGTGATGACTGATCCACTTCTGCAGAAGGAGAAAGAAAATTTTTCGGTTGAAATATCAGATTTAGGCCACTATTTTTAAATTGTAACATACTAAGTCTTAAGAAATTACCTGAATGACACCACGTTCAAGGACTTGAAGGAGGAAGGGAATGTTCTTCTGTACAAAGGTTCAAGCTGCAGAAACAGAAAAGTATTCAAGTTTAGCAAGCCTTAATGCCCAGTTTTAGTTGTGCTTGGCACTTGTAAAACATCTCATCATAACAAAATGAGCAGCAGTCCAAGTAAGTACATTTAAATTCTTATTGTATATAATAAAGTACTTAGGGAATAACGATTGGGAGTTTTGGAGGTAAGGAGAAAAAAATTATACTTTAAGTATTTTGTAAATACTAGATTCTTACAAGGTACAGCACTGGAAAACACAAGTTTGGAAAAGATGGTGTCAACAACCCTGATATTCTGCAGATCCTATCAAGTATATAGTTATGCTAGCAAATCTGCGGTGGGTTCAGAAATGTAACTTGAGTTTCTCAATACTGTATCCCAAAGGTACCAAGTATTTACAAAATAAATACTAAATAGAGTAAAAATGATTTCCCCTTTTTCCCAAAATGGCCAGTTGTTACTCCCTTGTTCCCATAGTCTTGTTTTTTTCCGCTGTACCTACATTTAAGCAGTGGTAGACACCTGTAAGTATCTTATTGGTACCTAATTTATACAACACAATTACACTTTAAATCGCGGGCTGTATTATGAAGTGTTAACCTCAAATTTCAATTCTTTGTGTGTGGGCTTGAGCTCTCTGATAAAATAATTCAGTAGGTGCACCAGTAGATTTTATTGTAAGGTTGAGACTGACCTGTGTCTTTATCAGGGAAGCTCGATTTTGAAAAGCTTCAGATGATGGATTCAGCAAGTCACTTGTAAATGTGGCTTCAACAGATCTGAAAGTCACCCTTTGTGTTACGAGTGCTACAGTTGTAGGTGGAGTAGTTGCAGGTGCGGCCGTCACAGGCGCGGCTGTCGCATGCGCTGCCGTCGCAGGCGCTGCTGGCGTGGCCGTCACAGGCGCTGCCGTCGCAGGCGCTGCCGTCACAGGCGCTGCCGTCGCAGGCGCGGCAGTTGTAGGGGCGGCAGTTGTAGGGGCGGCAGTTGTAAGCATTGGTCCTGCTGTAAAATAGATTTTTTAAGAATAATTGAAGAAGTATGAGTGTCAGAACAAATTACATTTCTTTATTCTTGTTTGTCAAACTGACTTTGGTGCCAGTTTCACAGACTTATGGGAACTATCAAAAATGGCTTAGAAAGAGTTGGTTTCGCAGACGTTTTAGCATCTCATCTAGTTCTAAAGTTGCGAATGTCAACAATCTTACAGTTTATAACAAATTATTTGAATAACAAGTATTCTGGCTGAATACAAGATAGCTAAGAGAATAGCTCATCCTGCCCAACACGCACAGTTGAATGGATGGATTGAACCGTACAACACTGAAAACAGTCTTTATGAATCCAGTATGTACTTCCATTTCTTGTGTAGCAACATAATTTTGTTGCTGACTTATTTAAAAATAGAGCATGAGTAGCACATGTTATTTCAAATGTTTTACAAACTAATTAAAGTGAAACATTATGTTGTGATTACTTACCTAAAACAGTGACGGTGTCTGGGTTTACGCTCACATTGAAGGTATTGTTCGGATTACTCACAGCTTCTACTAAGGTTTTAGCAATGACACTGTTCTGTGGGAGTTCTGCAGCGGGAGTCGTCCGACTGAACACAATCCCCACATCTGCTTGAGTTCCATCCATTCGTGTTGGGTTTAGAGAAGGCCTATATCATGTTTGAAATAATAATATGAGACGATTCTGTTGCTGTGTGTCATGTGTGATTTACACAGCATTAAAAGATATACATTTTAAGACCATAATCCTGAATGTAAAGAAAAACCAGAGAACCACTATTAGATATCTTTTTACCTGAACCGTTCCACAAAGCAGGATCGAAACAGAGGACCAAATGCTTTACTGTATATGAAAATGAACTGCAAAAAGATAAGCAACATTAAAAGACCTTAAGTAGCTTTCAAGCACAGTTGTCTTTAAATGCAATTTAATAGATTTGCAAATTTAACTGAAATACATTTTCAGCTTAACAAATTTGTCTTCCAGGTAAAACATTCTGTCCATTAATGATAAATGTTTTACTCACCATTATTACAACTCTTTCTTCAAGTTCTTTGTATCGTCTGCTGGAGGGGACATTAAGCTCATCTGAAAAAGCTTCATTTTGCAAGGCTGCAGAGACTGAATAAATTGGTTCAGGGGCCAAAGTAGTAGTTGGTGTTGTAGGAGCAGGTGTTGTCGTTGCCATTGTTGTTGTCACAGCACGTGTCGTTGTTCGGGCAGTTGTCAGAGCAGATGTTGTTTCTGCGGTTGTTTTTAAAGCTGTTGTTATTGTTGCAACAGTAGTTGTTGTCAGAGAAGGTGTTGTTCTTGCGGCTGTTGTTGTAGGAGCAAGTGTTGTTGTTACTGATGTTGTTGGAGCAGGTGTCATTGCTACGGTTGTTGTTGGAGCATTTGCAGTTATTGTTGCTGCAGTAGTTGTTGTCGGAGAAGTTGTTGTTGTTTCGGCCATTGTTGTTGGAGCAGGTGTTGTTACTGATGTTGGAGCAGGTGTTGTTGCCACAGGTGTTGTTGGTGTTGCTGTTGATGGTGTTGCTACTGCAGTTGTTGTTGCACTACCTGTTGTTGTTGCTGCTGTGGTTGTTGGTATTGAAGTCATTGTTGTCGGAAAAGGTATTATTGTTGTGGTCGTAGTTGTCGGAGAAGGTGATGTAGTTGCATTAGTTGTTGTTGTCTGAACAGGTGTTGTTATTGCTGCTGTTGTCGTTGTTGCCACAGGTGTTACCGTAGCTGTTGATAGTGTTGCTAATGCAGTTGTTGCACCAGCTGTTGGTGTTGCTGCTGTAGTTGTTGGTATCACATTTGCTATTGTTGCTGCAGTAGTTGTTGTCGGAGAAGGTGTTGTTACTGATGTTGTTGTTGTTGGAGCAGGTGTTGTTGCTACAGTTGTTGTTGTTGGAGCATTTGTAGTTGTTGTTGCATCAGCTGTTGTTGTTGCCACAGGTGTTGCTGTTGCTGCTGTGGTTGTTGGTATCACAGTTGTTATTGTTGCTGCGGTAGTTGTTGGAGAAGGTGTTGTTGCTGCTGTGGTTGTTGGTATCACAGTTGTTGTTGCTGAAGTTGTTATTACATTTGCCGTTGTTACAGCAGATGTTGTTGCTGGAATTGTTGTTGGGGCATTCGTAGTTGTTGTTGCACTAGCTGTTGTTGTTGGTATCACAGTTGTTGTTGCTGCAGTTGTTGTTGCACCAGCTGTTGTTTTTGCTGCTACAGTTGCTGTTGTTACAGCAGGTGTTGTTGCTGGAATTGTTGTTGGGGCATTCGTAATTGTTGTTGCACCAGCTGTTGTTGTTGCCACAGGTGTTGTTGTTGCTGCTGTTGTTGTTTGTATTGAAGTTGTTGTTGCACCAGCTATCGTTGTTGTCAGAGAAGGTGCTGTTGTTACTGCTGTTGTTGTTAGAGCATTTGTAGTTGTTGTTGCAGCAGCTGTTGTTGTTGCCACAGGAGTTGTTGTTGCCACAGGTGTTGTTGGTGTTGCTGTTGATGGTGTTGCAGCAGCTGTTGTTATTGCCACAGGGGTTGTTGTTGCCACAGGTGTTGTTGGTGTTGCTGTTGATGGTGTTGCAGCAGCTGTTGTTATTGCCACAGGGGTTGTTGTTGCCACAGGTGTTGTTGGTGTTGCTGTTGATGGTGTTGTTACTGCAGTTGTTGTTGCACTAGCTGTTGTTGCTGCTGTGGTTGTTGGTAATGCAGTTGTTGTTGCACCAGCTATCGTTGTTGTCGGAGAAGGTGCTGTTGCTGTTGCTGTTGATGGTGTTGTTACTGCAGTTGATGGTGTTGTTACTGCAGATGTTGTTGCACTAGCTGTTGTCGTTGCTTCTACAGTTGTTGTTGTTACAGCAGGTGTTGTTGCTGGAATTGTTGTTGGGGTATTCGTAATTGTTGTTGCACCAACTGTTGTTGTTGAGATAGGTGTTGTTGTTGCTGCTGCTGTTGTTATTTGTATTGCCACAGGTGTTGCACCAGCTATCGTTGTTGTCTGAGAAGGTGCTGTTGTTACTGCTGTTGTTGTTGGAACATTTGTAGTTGTTGTTGCAGAAGCTGTTGTTGTTGCCACAGGGGTTGTTGTTGCCACAGGTGTTGTTGCTGTTGCTGTTGGTGGTGTTGTTACTGCAGTTGTTGTTGCACTAGCTGTTGTTGTTGCTGTGGTTGTTGGTAATGCAGTTGTTGTTGCACCAGCTATCGTTGTTGTCGGAGAAAGTGCTGTTGTTACTACTGTTGTTGTTGGAGCATTTGTAATAGTTGTTGCAGCAGCTGTTGTTGTTGTTGCTGTGGTTGTTGGTATCACAGTTGTTGTTCCACCAGCTGTTGTTGATGCTGCTGTGGTTGTTGGTATCACAGTTGTTGTTGCTGCAGTTGTTGTTCCACCAGCTGTTGTTGTTGCTGCTACAGTTGCTGTTGTTACAGCAGGTGTTGTTGCTGGAATTGTTGTTGGGGCATTTGTAATTGTTGTTGCATCAGCTGTTGTTGTTGCCACAGGTGTTGTTGTTGCTGCTGTTGTTATTTGTATTGCCACAGGTGTTGCACCAGCTATCATTGTTGTCAGAGAAGGTGCTGTTGTTACTGCTGTTGTTGTTGGAACATTTGTAGTTGTTGTTGCAGAAGCTGTTGTTGTTGCCACAGGGGTTGTTGTTGCCACAGGTGTTGTTGCTGTTGCTGTTGGTGGTGTTGTTACTGCAGTTGTTGTTGCACTAGCTGTTGTTGTTGCTGTGGTTGTTGGTAATGCAGTTGTTGTTGCACCAGCTATCGTTGTTGTCGGAGAAAGTGCTATTGTTACTACTGTTGTTGTTGGAGCATTTGTAGTAGTTGTTGCAGCAGCTGTTGTTGTTGTTGCTGTGGTTGTTGGTATCACAGTTGTTGTTCCACCAGCTGTTGTTGTTGCTGCTGTGGTTGTTGGTATCACAGTTGTTGTTGCTGCAGTTGTTGTTCCACCAGCTGTTGTTCTTGCTGCTACAGTTGCTGTTGTTACAGCAGTTGTTGTAGTCAGGGCAGCTGTTGTTTTTGTTGCAGCAGCTGTTGTTGTTGCTAAAGGCGTTGTTGTTATTGCAGCTGTTGTTGTTGATACTTCAGTAGTTGTTTCAGCAGTTGTTGTTGTGTGAGCATTTGTTGTCGTTGTTGCAGCAGCTGTTGTTGTTGCTAAAGGCGTTGTTGTTACAGCAGCTGTTGTTGTTAGTACTTCAGTAGTTGTTTCAGCAGCTGTTGTTGTTGCTACAGGTGTTGTTGTTACTGCAGCTGTTGTTGTTGCTGGTGTTGTTGTAGTCAGAGCAGCTGTTGTTGTTGTTGCAGCAGCTGTTGTTGTTGCTAAAGGCGTTGTTGTTACCGCAGCTGTTGTTGTTGTTGGTAAATCAGTTGTTGTTTCAGCAGCTGTTGTTGTTGCTACAGGCGTTGTTGTTACCGCAGCTGTTGTTGTTGTTGGTACTTCAGTTGTTGTTTCAGTAGCTGTAGTTGTTGTTGGTACTTCAGTTGTTGTTTCAGCAGCTGTTGTTGTTGCTACAGGCGTTGTTGTTACTGCAGCTGTTGTTGTTGCTGCTGTTGTTGTAGTCAGAGCAGCTGTTGTTGTTGTTGCAGCAGCTGTTGTTGTTGCTAAAGGCGTTGTTGTTACCGCAGCTGTTGTTGTTGTTGGTACTTCAGTTGTTGTTTCAGCAGCTGTTGTTGTTGCTACAGGCGTTGTTGTTACCACAGCCGTTGTTGTTGGTACTTCAGTAATTATTTCAGCAGCTGTTGTTGTTGCTACAGGCGTTGTTGTTACTGCAGCTGTTGTTGTTGTTGGTACTTCAGTTGTTGTTTCAGCAGCTGTTGTTGTTGCTACAGGTGTTGTTGTTACTGCAGCTGTTGTTGTAGGAACATTTGTTGTCGTTGTTGCAGCAGCTGTTGTTGTTGCTAAAGGCGTTGTTGTTACCGCAGCTGTTGTTGTTGTTGGTACTTCAGTTGTTGTTTCCGCAACTGTTGTTGTTGCTTCTGTCATTGTAGTCAGAGCAGCTGTGGTTGTTGCCACTGGTGTTGTTGTTGCCGCAGCTGTTGTTGTTGCTGGTGCCTCAGTTGTTGTTGGAGCAGCTGTTGTTGTTGTTGCAGCAGCTGTTGTTGTTGCTACAGGTGTTGTTGTTACTGCAGCTGTTGTTGTTGCTGGTCCCTCAGTTGTTGTTTGAGCAGCTGTTGTTGTTGCTGCTGTTGTTGTAGTCAGAGCAGCCATTGTTGTTGTTGCAGCAGCTGTGGTTGTTGCCACTGGTGTTGTTGTTGCAGCAGCTGTTGTTGTTGCTAAAGGCGTTGTTGTTACTGCAGCTGTTGTTGTTGTTGGTACTTCAGTTGTTGTTTCCGCAACTGTTGTTGTTGCTTCTGTCGTTGTAGTCAGAGCAGCTGTGGTTGTTGCCACTGTTGTTGTTGCCGCAGCTGTTGTTGTTGCTGGTCCCCCAGTTGTTGTTGTTATTGCAGCTGTTGTTGTTGGTACTTCAGTTGTTGTCAGAGCAGCTGTTGTTGTTGCCACTGGTGTTGTTGTTGCCGCAGCTGTTGTTGTTGCTGGTGCCTCAGTTGTTGTTTCAGCATCTGTTGTTGTTGCTGCTGTTGTTGTAGTCATAGCAGCTGTTGTTGTTGTTGCAGCAGCTGTTGTTGTTGCTAAAGGCGTTGTTGTTACTGCAGCTGTTGTTGTTGGTACTTCTGTAGTTGTTTCAGCAGCTGTTGTTGTAGGAACATTTGTTGTCGTTGTTGCAGCAGCTGTTGTTGTTGCTAAAGGCGTTGTTGTTACTGCAGCTGTTGTTGTTGGTACTTCTGTAGTTGTTTCAGCAGCTGTTGTTGTAGGAACATTTGTTGTCGTTGTTGCAGCAGCTGTTGTTGTTGCTAAAGGCGTTGTTGTTACCGCAGCTGTTGTTGTTGTTGCCACTTCAGTTGTTGTTTCCGCAACTGTTGTTGTTGCTTCTGTCGTTGCAGTCAGAGCAGCTGTGGTTGTTGCCAATGGTGTTGTTGTTGCCGCAGCTGTTGTTGTTGCTGGTGCCTCAGTTGTTTGAGCAGCTGTTGTTGTTTTTGCAGCAGCTGTTGTTGTTGGTACTTCAGTTGTTGTCAGAGCAGCTGTTGTTGTTGTCACTGGTGTTGTTGTTACCGCAACTGTTGTTGTTGCTGGTGCCTCAGTTATTGTTTCAGCAGCTGTTGTTGTTGCTGCTCTTGTTGTAGTCAGATCAGCAGTGGTGGTTGTTGCCACTGGTGTTGTTGTTGCCGCAGCTGTTGTTGTTGCTGGTGCCTCAGTTGTTGTTTCAGAAGCTATTGTTGTTGCTGCTGTTGTTGTAGTCAGAGCAGCTGTTGTTGTTGTTTCAGCAGCTGTTGTTGTTGCTACAGGTGTTGTTGTTACTGCAGCTGTTGTTGTTGCTGGTCCCTCAGTTGTTGTTTCAGCAGCTGTTGTTGTTGCTGCTGTCGTTGTAGTCAGAGCAGCCATTGTTGTTGTTGCAGCAGCTGTGGTTGTTGCCACTGGTGTTGTTGTTGCAGCAGCTGTTGTTGTTGCTAAAGGCGTTGTTGTTACCACAGCTGTTGTTGTTGCTGGTGCCTCAGTTGTTGTTTGAGCAGCTGTTGTTGTTGTTGCAGCAGCTGTTGTTGTTGGTACTTCAGTTGTTGTCAGAGCAGCTGTTGTTGTTGCCACTGGTGTTGTTGTTACCGCAGCTGTTGTTGTTGCTGGTGCCTCAGTTATTGTTTCAGCAGCTGTTGTTGTTGCTGCTCTTGTTGTAGTCAGATCAGCAGTGGTGGTTGTTGCCACTGGTGTTGTTGTTGCCGCAGCTGTTGTTGTTGCTGGTGCCTCAGTTGTTGTTTCAGAAGCTATTGTTGTTGCTGCTGTTGTTGTAGTCAGAGCAGCTGTTGTTGTTGCTACAGGTGTTGTTGTTACTGCAGCTATTGTTGTTGCTGGTCCCTCAGTTGTTGTTTCAGCAGCTGTTGTTGTTGCTGCTGTTGTTGTAGTCAGAGCAGCCATTGTTGTTGTTGCAGCAGCTGTGGTTGTTGCCGCAGCTGTTGTTGTTGCTAAAGGCGTTGTTGTTTCCGCAACTGTTGTTGTTGCTTCTGTCGTTGTAGTCAGAGCAGCTGTGGTTGTTGCCAATGGTGTTGCTGGTGCCTCAGTTGTTGTTTGAGCAGCTGTTTTTGTTGTTGCAGCTGTTGTTGTTGTTGGTACTTCAGTTGTTGTCAGAGCAGCTGTGGTTGTTGCCACTGGTGTTGTTGTTGCCGCAGCTGTTGTTGTTGCTGGTGCCTCAGTTGTTGTTTCAGCAGCTGTTGTTGTTGCTGCTGTTGTTGTAGTCAGAGCAGCTGTTGTTGTTGTTGCAGCAGCTGTTGTTGTTGCTAAAGGCGTTGTTGTTACCGCAGCTGTTGTTGTTGTTGGTACTTCAGTTGTTGTTTCTGCAACTGTTGTTGTTGCCACTGGTGTTGTTGTTACCGCAGCTGTTGTTGTTGCTGGTGTCTCAGTTATTGTTTCAGCAGCTGTTGTTGTTGCTGCTCTTGTTGTAGTCAGATCAGCAGTGGTGGTTGTTGCCACTGGTGTTGTTGTTGCCGCATCTGTTGTTGTTGCTGGTGCCTCAGTTGTTGTTTCAGAAGCTATTGTTGTTGCTGCTGTTGTTGTAGTCAGAGCAGCTGTTGTTGTTGTTTCAGCAGCTGTTGTTGTTGCTACAGGTGTTGTTGTTACTGCAGCTGTTGTTGTTGCTGGTCCCTCAGTTGTTGTTTCAGCAGCTGTTGTTGTTGCTGCTGTCGTTGTAGTCAGAGCAGCCATTGTTGTTGTTGCAACAGCTGTGGTTGTTGCCACTGGTGTTGTTGTTGCCGCAGCTGTTGTTGTTGCTGGTGCCTCAGTTGTTGTTTCAGCAGCTGTTGTTGTTGCTGCTGTTGTTGTAGTCAGAGCAGCTGTTGTTGTTGTTGCAGCAGCTGTTGTTGTTGCTAAAGGCGTTGTTGTTACCGCAGCTGTTGTTGTTGTTGGTACTTCAGTTGTTGTTTCAGCAGCCGTTGTTGTTGCTACAGGCGTTGTTGTTACCGCAGCCGTTGTTGTTGGTACTTCAGTAATTATTTCAGCCGCTGTTGTTGTTGCTACAGGTGTTGTTGTTACTGCAGCTGTTGTTGTTGCTGGTCCCTCAGTTGTTTTTTCAGCAGCTGTTGTTGTTGCTGCTGTCGTTGTAGTCAGAGCAGCCATTGTTGTTGTTGCAGCAGCTGTGGTTGTTGCCACTGGTGTTGTTGTTGCCGCAGCTGTTGTTGTTGCTGGTGCCTCAGTTGTTGTTTCAGCAGCTGTTGTTGTTGCTGCTGTTGTTGTAGTCAGAGCAGCTGTTGTTGTTGTTGCAGCAGCTGTTGTTGTTGCTAAAGGCGTTGTTGTTACCGCAGCTGTTGTTGTTGTTGGTACTTCAGTTGTTGTTTCAGCAGCCATTGTTGTTGCTACAGGCGTTGTTGTTACCGCAGCCGTTGTTGTTGGTACTTCAGTAATTATTTCAGCAGCTGTCGTTGTTGCTACAGGCGTTGTTGTTACTGCAGCTGTTGTTGTTGGTACTTCTGTAGTTGTTTCAGCAGCTGTTGTTGTAGTCAGAGCAGCTGTTGTTGTTGTTGCAGCAGCTGTTGTTGTTGCTAAAGGCGTTGTTGTTACCGCAGCTGTTGTTGTTGTTGGTACTTCAGTTGTTGTTTCCGGAACTGTTGTTGTTGCTTCTGTCGTTGTAGTCAGAGCAGCTGTGGTTGTTGCCACTGGTGTTGTTGTTGCCGCAGCTGTTGTTGTTGCTGGTGCCTCAGTTGTTGTTTGAGCAGCTGTTGTTGTTGTTGCAGCAGCTGTTGTTGTTGCAACAGGTGTTGTTGTTATTGCAGCTGTTGTTGTTGGTACTTCAGTTGTTGTCAGAGCAGCTGTTGTTGTTGCCACTGGTGTTGTTGTTGCCGCAGCTGTTGTTGTTGCTGGTGCCTCAGTTGTTGTTTCAGCAGCTGTTGTTGTTGCTGCTGTTGTTGTAGTCAGAGCAGCTGTTGTTGTTGTTGCAGCAGCTGTTGTTGTTGCTAAAGGCGTTGTTGTTACCGCAGCTGTTGTTGTTGTTGGTACTTCAGTTGTTGTTTCTGCAACTGTTGTTGTTGCCACTGGTGTTGTTGTTACCGCAGCTGTTGTTGTTGCTGGTGCCTCAGTTATTGTTTCAGCAGCTGTTGTTGTTGCTGCTCTTGTTGTAGTCAGATCAGCAGTGGTGGTTGTTGCCACTGGTGTTGTTGTTGCCGCATCTGTTGTTGTTGCTGGTGCCTCAGTTGTTGTTTCAGAAGCTATTGTTGTTGCTGCTGTTGTTGTAGTCAGAGCAGCTGTTGTTGTTGTTTCAGCAGCTGTTGTTGTTGCTACAGGTGTTGTTGTTACTGCAGCTGTTGTTGTTGCTGGTCCCTCAGTTGTTGTTTCAGCAGCTGTTGTTGTTGCTGCTGTCGTTGTAGTCAGAGCAGCCATTGTTGTTGTTGCAACAGCTGTGGTTGTTGCCACTGGTGTTGTTGTTGCCGCAGCTGTTGTTGTTGCTGGTGCCTCAGTTGTTGTTTCAGCAGCTGTTGTTGTTGCTGCTGTTGTTGTAGTCAGAGCAGCTGTTGTTGTTGTTGCAGCAGCTGTTGTTGTTGCTAAAGGCGTTGTTGTTACCGCAGCTGTTGTTGTTGTTGGTACTTCAGTTGTTTTTTCAGCAGCCGTTGTTGTTGCTACAGGCGTTGTTGTTACCGCAGCCGTTGTTGTTGGTACTTCAGTAATTATTTCAGCCGCTGTTGTTGTTGCTACAGGTGTTGTTGTTACTGCAGCTGTTGTTGTTGCTGGTCCCTCAGTTGTTTTTTCAGCAGCTGTTGTTGTTGCTGCTGTCGTTGTAGTCAGAGCAGCCATTGTTGTTGTTGCAGCAGCTGTGGTTGTTGCCACTGGTGTTGTTGTTGCCGCAGCTGTTGTTGTTGCTGGTGCCTCAGTTGTTGTTTCAGCAGCTGTTGTTGTTGCTGCTGTTGTTGTAGTCAGAGCAGCTGTTGTTGTTGTTGCAGCAGCTGTTGTTGTTGCTAAAGGCGTTGTTGTTACCGCAGCTGTTGTTGTTGTTGGTACTTCAGTTGTTGTTTCAGCAGCCATTGTTGTTGCTACAGGCGTTGTTGTTACCGCAGCCGTTGTTGTTGGTACTTCAGTAATTATTTCAGCAGCTGTCGTTGTTGCTACAGGCGTTGTTGTTACTGCAGCTGTTGTTGTTGGTACTTCTGTAGTTGTTTCAGCAGCTGTTGTTGTAGTCAGAGCAGCTGTTGTTGTTGTTGCAGCAGCTGTTGTTGTTGCTAAAGGCATTGTTGTTACCGCAGCTGTTGTTGTTGTTGGTACTTCAGTTGTTGTTTCCGGAACTGTTGTTGTTGCTTCTGTCGTTGTAGTCAGAGCAGCTGTGGTTGTTGCCACTGGTGTTGTTGTTGCCGCAGCTGTTGTTGTTGCTGGTGCCTCAGTTGTTGTTTGAGCAGCTGTTGTTGTTGTTGCAGCAGCTGTTGTTGTTGCAACAGGTGTTGTTGTTATTGCAGCTGTTGTTGTTGGTACTTCAGTTGTTGTCAGAGCAGCTGTTGTTGTTGCCACTGGTGTTGTTGTTGCCGCAGCTGTTGTTGTTGCTGGTGCCTCAGTTGTTGTTTCAGCAGCTGTTGTTGTTGCTGCTGTTGTTGTAGTCAGAGCAGCTGTTGTTGTTGTTGCAGCAGCTGTTGTTGTTGCTAAAGGCGTTGTTGTTACCGCAGCTGTTGTTGTTGTTGGTACTTCAGTTGTTGTTTCTGCAACTGTTGTTGTTGCTTCTGTCGTTGTAGTCAGAGCAGCTGTGGTTGTTGCCACTGGTGTTGTTGTTGCCGCAGCTGTTGTTGTTGCTGGTGCCTCAGTTGTTGTTTCAGCAGCTGTTGTTGTTGCTGCTGTTGTTGTAGTCAGAGCAGCTGTTGTTGTTGTTGCAGCAGCTGTTGTTGTTGCTAAAGGCGTTGTTGTTACCGCAGCTGTTGTTGTTGTTGGTACTTCAGTTGTTGTTTCTGCAACTGTTGTTGTTGCTTCTGTCGTTGTAGTCAGAGCAGCTGTGGTTGTTGCCACTGGTGTTGTTGTTGCCGCAGCTGTTGTTGTTGCTGGTGCCTCAGTTGTTGTTTGAGCAGCTGTTGTTGTTGCTGTTGTTGTAGTCAGATCAGCCGCTGTTGTTGTTGCTACAGGTGTTGTTGTTACTGCAGCTGTTGTTGTTGCTGGTCCCTCAGTTGTTGTTTCAGCAGCTGTTGTTGTTGCCACTGGTGTTGTAGTCAGAGCAGCTGTTGTTGTTGTTGCAGCAGCTGTGGTTGTTGCCACTGGTGTTGTTGTTGCACTTTCTGTTGTTGTTGCTTCTACAGTTGCTGCTGTTACAGCAGGTGTTGTTGCTGGAATTGTTGTTGGGGCATTCATTATTGTTGTTGTAGCTGCAGATGTCGGCATAGCTGTTGCTGTTGCAGCAGTAGTTTGTACTACAAAGCAGGTTCAACTTAACCAGGTTATCTTTTTGTTTTCTGACTTCACCAAACCCAATAAACCCAATCTCGTTAAGCGGTCACATGATGTTGGTTATCACCTCAGTAAGTCAACCTAGGGTTTCCCAACCTAGTTATCAGGGCACTCATATAAAAGGGGTGGTGTTTGCAGCATATTACCAATGGCAAACATGGCCAGGTCTACTGGCAGCAGAGGGGCATATTTTACAAACAATAAGCAAAATATAATATGACAATTTTAGCTTTATTCTTTCAGGTGCAACCCCTGCAGTGTCAAATGGACTTTAAATGAGCAAATTATACATAAATATAAAGAAGTATTTCAAGGCGGTAAGAAGGCTTACTTTCATATGTTATATACATATATATATATAGTACAACAACTACAAGGCTTTAGTGCTTCAATCAGTCTCTTTAGGATGATATCTGTGATGGAAATCTTAGAGCTGGTTCACTCTAACAAGAAGTTTCAGGAGACCGGGATGTCTTACACAGGAATATTTATTGAAGCTCGATCGAGGAGAAAAGGGAAACACCACGTGTGAATCACAGAGTACTGCTACCCAAATCTGAAGATGGTGTCCTGGAGCTCAGTATTTAACCTTCCCCAGAACTGATAAGTTCCGCTATATCCAAATAGAGTTATTCCTAACTCAGCCTGGTCTGTGTGATGACTCTATTGGATATCAGATCCAAACAAGGAAAGACGTCAACCATTGCTGTCCTAGCAACAGCATAGCCTCTCTACAGTCTCTCTTATCCAGCGTCAACAACCAGGCTCCAGCCTGTTGTGTCTAACCCTGAAAACAGAAGATATCTAGCAGATCTTGGTCTACCAGATGCCAGAGCCAACTCGGCCTTGTCTGGCACACAGAATGAGACAGGCGAACAGAGACAGGCAGTTGACCTGACCTGTGAAGCACTGTCTAAAGTTACCTTTAACCTACAAGAGGGAAGTTTAACATACAAGAAGGAAAATTCCTTCACAATATCAGTATACAGAAGTACATTGAAATGGCTCTGAAAGTTTTGTAGCCAACAAGAAAAAAATGAAATGAAGAAGACAGGAGGGGGCACTCCTACAGGATTACACTCCTGCTGCCAAGCTGGCCCTGTGCAACAATATAAATTAAAGCAAGGTAATCCATACAGCCTGCGGGAGTGCACTACTCCGACAAGTCGCAGCAGCAAAATGCAGCTGAAGAAATTGACACAGATAAGTCATACACTCTGACCACCACCTAGGTCTCTCATAAAATTTGTCAAGGAAAGCCAAAGGGCTTTGCCGGTCTCTGAAAACTCTTACGTAAGAGACAGAGTATTTTTTAATATGAGATATATATTTTCTTTGGAAGGAATGAATTATCTCTGTCAGTTTATTGAGCCTTATGTTGTCAGTCTGACATGATGGAATGCTGTATGCATTGCCTTGCGTTACTTTCCGTTATTGCAACTCTTCAGCAGGAGTGTGCTACTCTGAAGAGCCCCCTTCTGTCTTCTTTATTTAATTTTTGTCCTGTTGGCTGCAAGCAATGTCAAAGCCATTTCACTGTGCTTGTGTATACCGATATCATCATACAACAGAGACTGATTGAAGCACTAAAGCATTGTAATCATTGTACTTATAAGGTGTAAAAGTAAGCCTACTTACCGCTTTGAATTATGTTTTTATATTGAATTTTTATTTGCTCCCAAGTCCATTAGACACCGCTGGGGTTCTAGATGAAAGAATAAGGCTAAACTTGTCTTACACGCCATAAAAATACATATAAGCAACACATTAATTTAAATGAATACACAAATGTAATAATAGTCATAATAATATTAGGGCAGCCCATTAACTTACGCATTCACACAGTCTGCGATTTTTTGCCAGCCATCCCTCCTGCATTTGGCAGGTGCAGCTGGGTTGCTTTCCTTTTTGTGAACGCACTCATAGCTAGATTGGGAAACACTGGGTTGATCGAGTTGATAACCACTGTTGTGTGACCGCTTATTGTGATTGTGAAACAAACTTGATAAGATTTTGATCTAAGTGTGGTACTAGACTGATCTGTCTTTGTATAAAAAATATTCGATGATATGCAGGCAAGAACTCCATCTAATGTCAATACCCACGTTTTCCATTGTTTTGTCTCAAGACACTTAAACATCAGCAATCTGTTCAACATGACATAGCTTACCCATTAGAATCAGGACAACTGATGTTATCCATCTGACACCCATCCTTTCTTCCTTTGAATCTATAAAATCAAACAATACAGAAACTTACTCACAGAAGCACCATGTTAAAGCTTTTTTCACTCCAGTTAACTACTCTCTCTATAATGTTAATGTTGGAATCCCTGTGAGCATACAATGTATTAAAAAACGTCTTAAATAGATAAAACAATAATTACAACAATCAACAATCAAAGTTTAATGTGAATCCTTTTGTTTTGAGTATTTCTTTCCAATTGAGTTTTAAAACAAAGAGACGATTTAAAAGGAGTATTAGCCATTAATATATTTTTTATTTTAAATGCAACTTTAACTCATGTGAAATTCATCTGTGTTTCAGTATACTGTCCAACATTTTCATTCATGTAGCATTATGAGAAAATACAATACTAATAACCACATTGAAGTTGATAAAAGTGAGAAAATGTCAATGTCCTATGGACTTATAAAAGCTACATGCAACATCTCTTTTCAAAAGATTCCTCCAACATTTGGAAAATTACAGCAATTTTAAAAATCCAAGTCACTGAAGAGAGTGGCTCTCTCTTTATTTGTTGAAAAATGTCCCCTCACAAGACCTAATTTCATTGTTCAAATGCCAATGCAAAACATCATGTTCAATTCCTTGTGTCTTTACACTGAATTTCTCCATTAGTTCTTATCCAGGTTAGAACTGATGGAATGTACATGTCTACATGCACGACATCAACAAACAGAATATTGAAGCAGACCTTTAACTTTAACCACCCTAAACTCTAAATCTGTGCAACTGTTCACAACCAGGCTGAAATGTCTTTGAACAAAACATTAAACCCCTGTTAGTGCAGGGCTGCTACAAGCTGACCTCACAATGGAATGACAAAAGAGATCCCTACAAGAACCAATACTGTATCACATTTTTATTTTTATTTTTATTTTTATCAATTATTATACTTATTTTCATCTGAATATAATAACAACACTGGTTCATTTGTACCTGAAAGAGTGCATATTTTCCATTCTGGGAAAAGAATGCCTTCATGTGCTATTATAATGGAAATTGAAAAAATATATTACATAGAACTTTTAATCAGGGAAAAAAATATTATATCAGCTAAAGAGAAATCATTGAAGTAGGATTTCACAACATTTTACAATAATGTTAATAACTATATATGACAATGACTTATTACGACTTTAAAATTGTGATAATCGCTCTCTCTTACACACACATTGCATAAATTAATTAAAATTTACTTACCCTAAATTAAAAGATGTAAAATAAAAGTTACAAAGTCTCACTTCATATATGCTTCAGATGTTTTTTGTAACTATTTTAGTTTGTTTGAATTAAATCCAGTTGATGTGTGACAGTCAAATTAACTGATTTTCACGTTATGTGAATATTCACATCTATCAGGGCCTATATATATTGGAACAGACAAAAGACTATGACGTAATTCACGCATAATAAATATTTCAGAAATGTTGTGACACTTAAGTGATAGAGAAACAGAATTTCATCTTTCAATCTGTCATTTTCTTGGCTCAGTATCGTGGCATGACTGCCTTCTTTTGTCTGGTGAAACTAGTTTCTGGTGCATTCCACGGAAATGGTTAAGGAAGCTGCACCAGTGTTACAGTAAGTTATGACAAAGAAGTAAGTATAAAGTACTAGTGAGGTGGTAATGGAGTGGGAATAAATGCCAGAAAAGAATAAAGAAAAGTAATATGAATTGATATTCCAACACATTTCTAAGGAATATTGTGGATGGTATTTGGAATTGTCTGAGTAAATCTGTAAATAGACGATTCAATACGCTTCAGTTTATGAGGACCCATTCAAAGAAGTTTCTTTTCCTCATATTTCTCTGAGTAAGTACAAATCCATGACATCAATATAATCCAGTAGAAAATCAATATATTTAATGAATGGTGAATATTTACATGTATTTTGCTTCCAACCTCAATGGCAGTGGAAAATACAGAATTTTCTAAGTTAACAATTGAAGCATTTTATTGATATAAAGATAATTAATACCACACACCATGCCTTTAATACCTGTTTCACAATCATACCGGACAAAGTGTGAGAGTATAATAGAAAATCAGCATGGCGATATGAGATAAAATGATTTGTTATTATATCAAATGTTTTCAATACTTCACACCTGTATAAAATAATAATTCTTAATGATATAATTCCTTCATGTGACCTGGACCCAAATAAGCAGCATAAAATGATGGATGGATTGACAAATGAAAGATGATGAATTCATTCAAGTTTATTGATGTTCCTGCTAAAATTGACACTTGCCCATTATGAGTCAATCAACTTCCTAGTGTACAACAACAGGTTATCCAAAATTCGTTTTTGATTTGTTCTTCTTCTACAATAATATTAAATTGTTTAAATGTGTTCACTATTTTGTTGTTTGTTTGTGTAGCTGTTTATTAATTCATTTTAAAATGTAATTTAAAATGTGCCTATTTCAATCTGTAATAAAATAAAGCTATTGTAAAATTAATAAACCCCCTAAACTGAATTTTAAATAGTTATTTTGTCAAGTCTTACCTAGTATTTCAAAAATTGATGAAAATATATGTAACTGCTTCAAGAAATTACATCTTTGTGATTGCTGATGCTGTTGTGATAGGGGGTAAAAATTATTAATTTTAGCCTTGCATCACCAGGCCAATTTGCAAATGATTCGTCGGGTTCCCAGGCTACAGTAATATGAAAACATATCTTAAAGAAACACCATCAAACATTAGTAGTAGTAGTCCATGACAATTAAAGGTGCTATATGTAAGCTTTAGAAAGTCCTTGTTTTTAGTGACACTGGTGGCCATTGAGTGTATTGCAGTCAGCACAAGTAACATTCCCATTGAGCCAGATGGGCTTCATTATGAAACTTTTTTTTGTGCCTATGTGGACTTTGTGTTGCCTCTTTGTTCTGGTGTAGGTACCAGATGTGCTCGGGGTCCTGCATGTAGAGAAAGAAATCTACATGTACTGAAATGCAATGCCAAACTTGACATAAAATTATTATTTCATATCTTTTTGTGTAGAGAGTGTAAGTTCATTTCCGTTATCTTCCCCTTATTCAGTGTCATAGATTAATACGCAGAACCATCATGCACCAAGGAGGTCCCGCAATTTGCAATAACTTCAACGATGGCGAATGTACCATGTCCCAGTGCTGCTTTCCCCACACCAGCTACTTCTGCGGCAGAGGCCACGCGCGCCCTGCATGCCCTCTTACCACAGAGTGGTAGAAATAAATAAATAAATAGAATAAATAAACAATCCCACCACCCTTGAACTCCATATCACTAGACACGCTGTTATGTTACTATGCCATGTTATACTATACTATGTTAAAAAGTAAAACGTTATTAACATTATTGTTGTTGGGCTCTAGTGATGATTCAGTGAACCAGTGGCTTACAGTTGTCTGTGTCATTCGGTCAAGCCCAGTATCCTGGACGTGTTCAGTTCAAAACGTGTTCAGTTCGACAGACATACCTTCTCCACCGTCATTAATGTGTCCGGTCAGTGCAAAGTTGAATTTGATAGTAAGTTCATCTAAAGCCATTCAACACTTAACACAATCATGAATCTTTACCAACAGCAAAGTCCTTTTTCATACCAGTGATGGAAATTCAAATGAAAATCAGCAACTAAGCTATTGCTGGTTTGACAATAGCCATGACAACAGGACCAGGCAGGATGTGGTGATGATACTGATCTTGTGGCTCACTCCACTTGAAGCTGTAAATGAGGAGAAAAGGACATGGAACATTACTTTAATGAACAGTTGTGCAACCTTTGACAAATTTGATCAAGTAGCAATCAATATTGCTTACGTGTGCCATTCACGTTGATGGAGCTGCCTTCAATGTCGAAGCCGGTGATGCTTGAAGCTGCATTGATCAAAACACTCGCAATCTGAGTGTTATTAGGAACAGATGTGCTTGCAAAGCGAAGGTCGATCTCATTGATGACTGATCCACTTCTGCAGAAGGTGAAAGAAAAATATTGTTTGAAATATCAGATTTAGGCCACTTTTCTGAAATTGTAACATACTAAGTCTTAAGAAATTACCTGAATGCCACCACGTCCAAGGACTTAAAGGATGAAGGGAATGTTCTTCTGTACAAAGGTTCAAGCTGCAGAAATAGAAAACAATTTGTATTTAACCACTTTTTGCTTTCATTTATGCCTTAGAACACTGAGTTGTGTATATATGAGATATGTTGTATTTGTCTTGATACATTCCCCTCTGTCATTAATTTCTTCTAGAAATTTAAAGTGACCTTCTTAATTATAGTATATAACCTGTATTTTAAGTATGAAGATGATGCTTTCCTAATTTTCTTGTTTGTATTTTTCTTGTGTTTTCTGTACTTGCTATAGTGCAGAAAACAAACTGTGGACAGGTGACGGATGGACAGGAGGAAAATAATTGATGGGCACCAGTACAAGGTTTAACAGAATAGACGATTGTTAACATTTTCTTCAAATGGTATTTGTTTCCTCTCCTGGTGGGGAAATATTCCACCTCACAACAAACATCTTGCTAACTGTGTTAGAATTTTTCATACACCATAGTTGTGTCATATACAGTATAAGTTCAGTATGCCTTAATGTTCTCTTCTTAGTGTGTGGCACGTAATAAGATAAGCAGAAGTCAATGTACATTTAAATGCTTGTTGCATATAATGGAGTACCTGATACTTAAATTTTACTTGTAAATACAGGTCACGTACAGGGTACAGCACTGGAAAACAAACATTTAGGGAAAATGGTGTAAAAAACACTGATATTCTGCAAGACCTATAAAGAAATTTTATACAGTTATAATACTCTACCAAAACTGTAGGGGTTACAGTAAGGTAACTATTTTGTTTCCCATTTGCAGAACTGTACCCCAAAGTTACCCAGTATTAAAAAGAAAATAAAGTATGATTTGTTTCACCTTTCCTCTAAAACGGCCAATTGTTACTCTCTTGTTCCCATAGTCTTGTTTTTTTTTATCTCTTTACCTACATTTAAGCAGCTGTAGAAACCAGTAACTATATTATTGGTACCTAATTCATACAGCAAAATTACTCTGTAAATCACGGGCTGTATTATATAGTGTGGCCATAACATTTCATTCTTTGTGTTGGGGCTTGACCTCTCTGACACTTTAGTGAGACCGCACACTTTTATTCCAAATGTGAGACTTACCTGTGTCTTTATCATTGAAGCTCGATTGATAAAAGCTGCAGATGATGGATCCAGCAAGTCACTTGTAAATGTGTTTTGGATTGATCTGAAAGTCACCCTTCTTGTTATGAGTGCTACAGTTGCAGGTGCGGCAGTCGCAGGAGGTGCAGCAGTTGCAGCAGGTGCGGCAGTCGTTGCAGGTGCAGCAGTTGCAGCAGGTGCGGCAGTCGTTGCAGGTGCAGCAGTTGCAGGTGCGGCAGTCGCAGCAGGTGCGGCAGTTGCAGGTCCGGCAGTTGTAGCAGGTGCAGCAGTTGAAGTTGAAGGTAATGGACCCGCTGTAAAACCATATTTTTAAGAAGTGAGTATTTGTGTCTAAACCATAAGGATTTCTTTATCCTTGTTTGATGTCAAACTGACTTTGGTGCCAGTTTTACACATATGTTATTCACATTTTTCATACTGATTAAAGTGAAACACTGTTTTGCTTACTTACCTAGAGTAGTGACTGTTTCGGGATTTATGCTCACATTGAAGGTATTGTTCGGATTATTCACAGCTTCAATTAAGGTTTCAGCAACGACTTTGTTCTGTGGGAGTTGTGCAGCAGGAGTCGTCTGATTGAACACAATTCCCATTTCTGCTTGAGTCCCATCCTCTCTTGTTGAGACTGTAGAACGGCTGTGTGTCAAATTACCACATGAGATGATTCCGTTGTTACATGGCATGTGCAATTTACACATGGCACTATCAACATTAAGAAATATAACTTTTAAGACCATAATCCTGAATGTAAAGCAAAATAATTTAACCACTGTTTACCTGAACCGTATCACAAAGCTCCTTAGAAACAGCAGACCAAATCTTTTCCTGTATATGCCATTGAACTGCAAAAAGAAAGGAACATTGAAAGAACTTCTGTAGTTTTAAAGCATGATTGACTGAAATTGAAATCAAATGGATATGTTAATTTTATGGATGTTAATTTTTATTTTAAGAAATTTGTACTTGAACTTAACCTCAATCATTCGTTCACAACACTAATACAGTCAATATAAATGTATTTAATTTGAAAAATAACTTACCACCAAAACAATTCGTACTGCAAGAGTTTTGAATTGACTGCTGTTGGGGTCTTCAAGCTGAGTTGAAAAAGGTTCACCTCTCAAAACTGCTGCGACAGTATAAACAGGTTCTGGAGCCAAAGTGGTTAATACTGCTGTAGTAGTTGTTGCTGCTGCAGTGGTTGATGTTGGAGAAGGTGTCGTTGCCGCAGTTGTCTTCGGAGCAGTTGTTGTAGTTCCAGCTCTTGTTGTTGTCAGAGCAGGGATTGTTGCTGCTGTTGTCATTGTCTGAGAACCTGTTAGTGTTGTTGCTGCAGTAATTGGTGGTTGAGCAGCTGTTGTTGTGGCTGCAGCAGTTGTTGTCGGAGAAAAGGTTGTTGCTGCAGTGGTTTTTGGTATCACAGTTGTTGCCACATTAGCTGTTGTTGTTGTGAACGAGGTTGTGGGTATCACAGCTGTTGTTTCTGCAGTAGTTGATGTCACCGAAGCTGTTGTTGTTGCTACAGGTGTTGTTGTTACTGCAGCTGTTGTTGTTGCTGGTGTTGTTGTAGTCAGAGCAGCTGTTGTTGTTGTTGCAGCAGCTGTTGTTGTTGCTAAAGGCGTTGTTGTTACCGCAGCTGTTGTTGTTGTTGTTACTTCAGTTGTTGTTTCAGCAGCTGTTGTTGTTGCTACAGGCGTTGTTGTTACCACAGCTGTTGTTGTTGGTACTTCAGTAATTGTTTCAGCAGCTGTTGTTGTTGTTGGTACTTCAGTTGTTGTTTCAGCAGCTGTTGTTGTTGCTACAGGCGTTGTTGTTACTGCAGCTGTTGTTGTTGCTGCTGTTGTTGTAGTCAGAGCAGCTGTTGTTGTTGTTACCGCAGCTGTTGTTGTTGTTGGTACTTCAGTTGTTGTTTCAGCAGACGTTGTTGTTGCTACAGGCGTTGTTGTAACCGCAGCCGTGGTTGTTGGTACTTCAGTAATTATTTCAGCAGCTGTTGTTGTTGCTACAGGCGTTGTTGTTACTGCAGCTGTTGTTGTTGTTGGTACTTCAGTTGTTGTTTCAGCAGCTGTTGTTGTTACTACAGGCGTTGTTGTTACTGCAGCTGTTGTTGTTGGTACTTCAGTAATTGTTTCAGCAGCTGTTGTTGTTGCTACAGGCGTTGTTGTTACTGCAGCTGTTGTTGTTGTTGGTACTTCAGTTGTTGTTTCAGCAGCTGTTGTTGTTGTTGGTACTTCAGTTGTTGTTTCAGCAGCTGTTGTTGTTGCTACAGGCGTTGTTGTTACTGCAGCTGTTGTTGTTGCTGCTGTTGTTGTAGTCAGAGCAGCTGTTGTTGTTGTTGCAGCAGCTGTTGTTGTTGCTAAAGGCGTTGTTGTTACCGCAGCTGTTGTTGTTGTTGGTACTTCAGTTGTTGTTTCAGCAGCCGTTGTTGTTGCTACAGGCGTTGTTGTTACCGCAGCCGTTGTTGTTGGTACTTCAGTAATTATTTCAGCAGCTGTTGTTGTTACTACAGGCGTTGTTGTTACTGCAGCTGTTGTTGTTGTTGGTACTTCAGTTGTTGTTTCCGCAACTGTTGTTGTTGCTTCTGTTGTTGTAGTCAGAGCAGCTGTGGTTGTTGCCACTGGTGTTGTTGTTGCAGCAGCTGTTGTTGTTGCTGGTGCCTCAGTTGTTGTTTGAGCAGCTGTTGTTGTTGTTGCAGCAGCTGTTGTTGTTGCTAAAGGCGTTGTTGTTACCGCAGCTGTTGTTGTTGTTTGTACTTCAGTTGTTGTTTCTGCAACTGTTGTTGTTGCTTCTGTCGTTGTAGTCAGAGCAGTTGTGGTTGTTGCCACTGGTGTTGTTGTTGCCGCAGCTGTTGTTGTTGCTGGTGCCTCAGTTGTTGTTTGAGCAGCTGTTGTTGTTGCTATTGTTGTAGTCAGATCAGCCGCTGTTGTTGTTGTTATCGGTGTTGCTGTTACTGCAGCTGTTGTTGTTGCTGGTCCCTCAGTTGTTGTTTCAGCAGCTGTTGTTGTTGCTGCTGTCGTTGTAGTCAAAGCAGCCATTGTTGTTGTTGCAGCAGCTGTGGTTGTTGCCACTGGTGTTGTTGTTGCCGCAGCTGTTGTTGTTGCTGGTGCCTCAGTTGTTGTTTCAGCAGCTGTTGTTGTTGCTGCTGTTTTTGTAGTCAGAGCAGCTGTTGTTGTTGTTGCAGCAGCTGTTGTTGTTGCTAAAGGCGTTGTTGTTACCGCAGCTGTTGTTGTTGTTGGTACTTCAGTTGTTGTTTCCGGAACTGTTGTTGTTGCTTCTGTCGTTGTAGTCAGAGCAGCTGTGGTTGTTGCCACTGGTGTTGTTGTTGCCGCAGCTGTTGTTGTTGCTGGTGCCTCAGTTGTTGTTTCAGCAGCTGTTGTTGTTGCTGCTGTTGTTGTAGTCAGAGCAGCTGTTGTTGTTGTTGCAGCAGCTGTTGTTGTTGTTAAAGGCGTTGTTGTTACCGCAGCTGTTGTTGTTGTTGGTACTTCAGTTGTTGTTGCAGTAGCTGTTGTTGTTGCTAAAGGCGTTGTTGTTACCGCAGCTGTTGTTGTTGTTGGTACTTCAGTTGTTGTTTCCGGAACTGTTGTTGTTGCTTCTGTCGTTGTAGTCAGAGCAGCTGTGGTTGTTGCCACTGGTGTTGTTGTTGCCGCAGCTGTTGTTGTTGCTGGTGCCTCAGTTGTTATTTGAGCAGCTATTGTTGTTGCTGCTGTTGTTGTAGTCAGAGCAGCTGTTGTTGTTGTTTCAGCAGCTGTTGTTGTTGCTAAAGGCGTTGTTGTTACCGCAGCTGTTGTTGTTGTTGGTACTTCAGTTGTTGTTTCTACAACTGTTGTTGTTGCTTCTGTCGTTGTAGTCAGAGCAGCTGTGGTTGTTGCCACTGGTGTTGTTGTTGCCGCAGCTGTTGTTGTTGCTGGTGCCTCAGTTGTTGTTTCAGCAGCTGTTGTTGTTGCTGCTGTTGTTGTAGTCAGAGCAGCTGTTGTTGTTGTTGCAGCAGCTGTTGTTGTTGCTAAAGGCGTTGTTGTTACCGCAGCTGTTGTTGTTGTTGGTACTTCAGTTGTTGTTTCTGCAACTGTTGTTGTTGCTTCTGTCGTTGTAGTCAGAGCAGCTGTGGTTGTTGCCACTGGTGTTGTTGTTGCCGCAGCTGTGGTTGTTGCCACTGGTGTTGTTGTTGCCGCAGCTGTTGTTGTTGCTGGTGCCTCAGTTGTTGTTTCCGGAACTGTTGTTGTTGCTTCTGTCGTTGTAGTCAGAGCAGCTGTGGTTGTTGCCACTGGTGTTGTTGTTGCCGCAGCTGTTGTTGTTGCTGGTGCCTCAGTTGTTATTTGAGCAGCTGTTGTTGTTGCTACAGGTGTTGTTGTTATTGCAGCTGTTGTTGTTGGTACTTCAGTTGTTGTCAGAGCAGCTGTTGTTGTTGCCACTGGTGTTGTTGTTACCGCAGCTGTTGTTGTTGTTGGTATTTCAGTTGTTGTTTCCGCAACTGTTGTTGTTGCTTCTGTCGTTGTAGTCAGGGCAGCTGTGGTTGTTGCCACTGGTGTTGTTGTTGCCACAGCTGTTGTTGTTGCTGGTGCCTCAGTTGTTGTTTCAGCAGCTGTTGTTGTTGCTGCTGTTGTTGTAGTCAGAGCAGCTGTTGTTGTTGTTGCAGCAGCTGTTGTTGTTGCTAAAGGCGTTGTTGTTACCGCAGCTGTTGTTGTTGTTGGTACTTCAGTTGTTGTTTCTGCAACTGTGGTTGTTGCTTCTGTCGTTGTAGTCAGAGCAGCTGTGGTTGTTGCCACTGGTGTTGTTGTTGCCGCAGCTGTTGTTGTTGCTGGTGCTTCAGTTGTTGTTTCAGCAGCTGTTGTTGTTGCTGCTGTTGTTGTAGTCAGAGCAGCTGTTGTTGTTGTTGCAGCAGCTGTTGTTGTTGCTAAAGGCGTTGTTGTTACCGCAGCTGTTGTTGTTGTTGGTACTTCAGTTGTTGTTTCTACAACTGTTGTTGTTGCTTCTGTCGTTGTAGTCAGAGCAGCTGTGGTTGTTGCCACTGGTGTTGTTGTTGCCGCAGCTGTTGTTGTTGCTGGTGCCTCAGTTGTTGTTTCAGCAGCTGTTGTTGTTGCTGCTGTTGTTGTAGTCAGAGCAGCTGTTGTTGTTGTTGCAGCAGCTGTTGTTGTTGCTAAAGGCGTTGTTGTTACTGCAGCTGTTGTTGTTGTTGGTACTTCAGTTGTTGTTTCTGCAACTGTTGTTGTTGCTTCTGTCGTTGTAGTCAGAGCAGCTGTGGTTGTTGCCACTGGTGTTGTTGTTGCCGCAGCTGTGGTTGTTGCCACTGGTGTTGTTGTTGCCGCAGCTGTTGTTGTTGCTGGTGCCTCAGTTGTTGTTTCCGGAACTGTTGTTGTTGCTTCTGTCGTTGTAGTCAGAGCAGCTGTGGTTGTTGCCACTGGTGTTGTTGTTGCCGCAGCTGTTGTTGTTGCTGGTGCCTCAGTTGTTATTTGAGCAGCTGTTGTTGTTGCTACAGGTGTTGTTGTTATTGCAGCTGTTGTTGTTGGTACTTCAGTTGTTGTCAGAGCAGCTGTTGTTGTTGCCACTGGTGTTGTTGTTACCGCAGCTGTTGTTGTTGTTGGTATTTCAGTTGTTGTTTCCGCAACTGTTGTTGTTGCTTCTGTCGTTGTAGTCAGGGCAGCTGTGGTTGTTGCCACTGGTGTTGTTGTTGCCACAGCTGTTGTTGTTGCTGGTGCCTCAGTTGTTGTTTCAGCAGCTGTTGTTGTTGCTGCTGTTGTTGTAGTCAGAGCAGCTGTTGTTGTTGTTGCAGCAGCTGTTGTTGTTGCTAAAGGCGTTGTTGTTACCGCAGCTGTTGTTGTTGTTGGTACTTCAGTTGTTGTTTCTGCAACTGTGGTTGTTGCTTCTGTCGTTGTAGTCAGAGCAGCTGTGGTTGTTGCCACTGGTGTTGTTGTTGCCGCAGCTGTTGTTGTTGCTGGTGCTTCAGTTGTTGTTTCAGCAGCTGTTGTTGTTGCTGCTGTTGTTGTAGTCAGAGCAGCTGTTGTTGTTGTTGCAGCAGCTGTTGTTGTTGCTAAAGGCGTTGTTGTTACCGCAGCTGTTGTTGTTGTTGGTACTTCAGTTGTTGTTTCCGCAACTGTTGTTGTTGCTTCTATCGTTGTAGTCAGAGCAGCTGTGGTTGTTGCCACTGGTGTTGTTGTTGCTGCAGCTGTTGTTGTTGCTGGTGCCTCAGTTGTTGTTTCAGCAGCTGTTGTTGTTGCTGCTGTTGTTGTAGTCAGAGCAGCTGTTGTTGTTGTTGCAGCAGCTGTTGTTGTTGCTAAAGGCGTTGTTGTTACCGCAGCTGTTGTTGTTGTTTGTACTTCAGTTGTTGTTTCTGCAACTGTTGTTGTTGCTTCTGTCGTTGTAGTCAGAGCAGTTGTGGTTGTTGCCACTGGTGTTGTTGTTGCCGCAACTGTTGTTGTTGCTGGTGCCTCAGTTGTTGTTTGAGCAGCTGTTGTTGTTGCTGTTGTTGTAGTCAGATCAGCCGCTGTTGTTGTTGTTATCGGTGTTGTTGTTACTGCAGCTGTTGTTGTTGCTGGTCCCTCAGTTGTTGTTTCAGCAGCTGTTGTTGTTGCTGCTGTCGTTGTAGTCAAAGCAGCCATTGTTGTTGTTGCAGCAGCTGTGGTTGTTGCCACTGGTGTTGTTGTTGCCGCAGCTGTTGTTGTTGCTGGTGCCTCAGTTGTTGTTTCAGCAGCTGTTGTTGTTGCTGCTGTTGTTGTAGTCAGAGCAGCTGTTGTTGTTGTTGCAGCAGCTGTTGTTGTTGCTAAAGGCGTTGTTGTTACCGCAGCTGTTGTTGTTGTTGGTACTTCAGTTGTTGTTTCCGGAACTGTTGTTGTTGCTTCTGTCGTTGTAGTCAGAGCAGCTGTGGTTGTTGCCACTGGTGTTGTTGTTGCCGCAGCTGTTGTTGTTGCTGGTGCCTCAGTTGTTATTTGAGCAGCTGTTGTTGTTGCTACAGGTGTTGTTGTTATTGCAGCTGTTGTTGTTGGTTCTTCAGTTGTTGTCAGAGCAGCTGCTGTTGTTGCCACTGGTGTTGTTGTTGCCGCAGCTGTTGTTGTTGCTGGTGCCTCAGTTGTTGTTTCAGCAGCTGTTGTTGTTGCTGCTGTTGTTGTCGTCAGAGCAGCTGTTGTTGTTGTTGCAGCAGCTGTTGTTGTTGCTAAAGGCGTTGTTGTTACCGCAGCTGTTGTTGTTGTTGGTACTTCAGTTGTTGTTTCTGCAACTGTTGTTGTTGCTTCTGTCGTTGTAGTCAGAGCAGCTGTGGTTGTTGCCACTGGTGTTGTTGTTGCCGCAGCTGTTGTTGTTGCTGGTGCCTCAGTTGTTGTTTCAGCAGCTGTTGTTGTTGTTGTAGTCAGAGCAGCTGTTGTTGTTGTTGTTGCAGCAGCTGTTGTTGTTGCTAAAGGCGTTGTTGTTACCGCAGCTGTTGTTGTTGTTGGTATTTCAGTTGTTGTTTCCGCAACTGTTGTTGTTGCTTCTGTCGTTGTAGTCAGAGCAGCTGTGGTTGTTGCCACTGGTGTTGTTGTTGCCGCAGCTGTTGTTGTTGCTGGTGCCTCAGTTGTTATTTGAGCAGCTGTTGTTGTTGCTGCTGTTGTTGTAGTCAGAGCAGTTGTTGTTGTTGTTTCAGCAGCTGTTGTTGTTGCTAAAGGCGTTGTTGTTACCGCAGCTGTTGTTGTTGTTGGTACTTCAGTTGTTGTTTCTACAACTGTTGTTGTTGCTTCTGTCGTTGTAGTCAGAGCAGCTGTGGTTGTTGCCACTGGCGTTGTTGTTGCCGCAGCTGTTGTTGTTGCTGGTGCCTCAGTTGTTGTTTCAGCAGCTGTTGTTGTTGCTGCTGTTGTTGTAGTTGCAGCAGCTGTTGTTGTTGCTAAAGGCGTTGTTGTTACCGCAGCTGTTGTTGTTGTTGGTACTTCAGTTGTTGTTTCTGCAACTGTTGTTGTTGCTTCTGTCGTTGTAGTCAGAGCAGCTGTGGTTGTTGCCACTGGTGTTGTTGTTGCCGCAGCTGTGGTTGTTGCCACTGGTGTTGTTGTTGCCGCAGCTGTTGTTGTTGCCGCAGCTGTTGTTGTTGCTGGTGCCTCAGTTGTTATTTGAGCAGCTGTTGTTGTAGTCAGAGCAGCTGTTGTTGTTGTTTCAGCAGCTGTTGTTGTTGCTAAAGGCGTTGTTGTTACCGCAGCTGTTGTTGTTGTTGGTACTTCAGTTGTTGTTTCTACAACTGTTGTTGTTGCTTCTGTCGTTGTAGTCAGAGCAGCTGTGGTTGTTGCCACTGGTGTTGTTGTTGCCGCAGCTGTTGTTGTTGCTGGTGCCTCAGTTGTTGTTTCAGCAGCTGTTGTTGTTGCAGCTGTTGTTGTTGTTGCAGCAGCTGTTGTTGTTGCTAAAGGCGTTGTTGTTACCGCAGCTGTTGTTGTTGTTGGTACTTCAGTTGTTGTTTCTGCAACTGTTGTTGTTGCTTCTGTCGTTGTAGTCAGAGCAGCTGTGGTTGTTGCCACTGGTGTTGTTGTTGCCGCAGCTGTGGTTGTTGCCACTGGTGTTGTTGTTGCCGCAGCTGTTGTTGTTGCTGGTGCCTCAGTTGTTGTTTCCGGAACTGTTGTTGTTGCTTCTGTCGTTGTAGTCAGAGCAGCTGTGGTTGTTGCCACTGGTGTTGTTGTTGCCGCAGCTGTTGTTGTTGCTGGTGCCTCAGTTGTTATTTGAGCAGCTGTTGTTGTTGCTACAGGTGTTGTTGTTATTGCAGCTGTTGTTGTTGGTACTTCAGTTGTTGTCAGAGCAGCTGTTGTTGTTGCCACTGTTGTTGTTGTTACCGCAGCTGTTGTTGTTGTTGGTACTTCAGTTGTTGTTTCCGCAACTGTTGTTGTTGCTTCTGTCGTTGTAGTCAGAGCAGCTGTGGTTGTTGCCACTGGTGTTGTTGTTGCCGCAGCTGTTGTTGTTGCTGGTGCCTCAGTTGTTGTTTCAGCAGCTGTTGTTGTTGCTGCTGTTGTTGTAGTCAGAGCAGCTGTTGTTGTTGTTGCAGCAGCTGTTGTTGTTGCTAAAGGCGTTGTTGTTACCCCAGCTGTTGTTGTTGTTGGTACTTCAGTTGTTGTTTCTGCAACTGTTGTTGTTGCTTCTGTCGTTGTAGTCAGAGCAGCTGTGGTTGTTGCCACTGGTGTTGTTGTTGCCGCAGCTGTTGTTGTTGCTGGTGCCTCAGTTGTTGTTTCAGCAGCTGTTGTTGTTGTTGAAGTCAGAGCAGCTGTTGTTGTTGTTGCAGCAGCTGTTGTTGTTGCTAAAGGCGTTGTTGTTACCGCAGCTGTTGTTGTTGTTGGTATTTCAGTTGTTGTTTCCGCAACTGTTGTTGTTGCTTCTGTCGTTGTAGTCAGAGCAGCTGTGGTTGTTGCCACTGGTGTTGTTGTTGCCGCAGCTGTTGTTGTTGCTGGTGCCTCATGTGTTGTTTCAGCAGCTGTTGTTGTTGCTAAAGGCGTTGTTGTTACCGCAGCTGTTGTTGTTGTTGGTACTTCAGTTGTTGTTTCCGGAACTGTTGTTGTTGCTTCTGTCGTTGTAGTCAGAGCAGCTGTGGTTGTTGCCACTGGTGTTGTTGTTGCCGCAGCTGTTGTTGTTGCTGGTGCCTCAGTTGTTATTTGAGCAGCTGTTGTTGTTGCTACAGGTGTTGTTGTTATTGCAGCTGTTGTTGTTGGTACTTCAGTTGTTGTCAGCGCAGCTGTTGTTGTTGCCACTGGTGTTGTTGTTACCGCAGCTGTTGTTGTTGTTGGTACTTCAGTTGTTGTTTCCGCAACTGTTGTTGTTGCTTCTGTCGTTGTAGTCAGGGCAGCTGTGGTTGTTGCCACTGGTGTTGTTGTTGCCGCAGCTGTTGTTGTTGCTGGTGCCTCAGTTGTTGTTTCAGCAGCTGTTGTTGTTGCTGCTGTTGTTGTAGTCAGAGCAGCTGTTGTTGTTGTTTCAGCAGCTGTTGTTGTTGCTAAAGGCGTTGTTGTTACCGCAGCTGTTGTTGTTGTTGGTACTTCAGTTGTTGTTTCTGCAACTGTTGTTGTTGCTTCTGTCGTTGTAGTCAGAGCAGTTGTGGTTGTTGCCACTGGTGTTGTTGTTGCCGCAGCTGTTGTTGTTGCTGGTGCCTCAGTTGTTGTTTCAGCAGCTGTTGTTGTTGCTGCTGTTGTTGTAGTCAGAGCAGCTGTTGTTGTTGTTGCAGCAGCTGTTGTTGTTGCTAAAGGCGTTGTTGTTACCGCAGCTGTTGTTGTTGTTGGTACTTCAGTTGTTGTTTCTGCAACTGTTGTTGTTGCTTCTGTCGTTGTAGTCAGAGCAGCTGTGGTTGTTGCCACTGGTGTTGTTGTTGCCGCAGCTGTTGTTGTTGCTGGTGCCTCAGTTGTTGTTAGAGCAGCTGTTGTTGTTGCTGGTGCCTCAGTTGTTGTTTCAGCAGCTGTTATTGTTGCTGTTGTTGTAGTCAGATCAGCCGCTGTTGTTGTTGCTACAGGTGTTGTTGTTACTGCAGCTGTTGTTGTTGCTGGTCCTTCCGTTGTTGTTTCAGCAGCTGTTGTTGTTGCTGCTGTCGTTGTAGTCAGAGCAGCCATTGTTGTTGTTGCAGCAGCTGTGGTTGTTGCCACTGGTGTTGTTGTTGCCGCAGCTGTTGTTGTTGCTGGTGCCTCAGTTGTTGTTTCAGCAGCTGTTGTTGTTGTTTCAGCAGCTGTTGTTGTTGCTAAAGGCGTTGTTGTTACCGCAGCTGTTGTTGTT
The DNA here is from genome assembly GCA_031216445.1 of Lateolabrax maculatus. Classification (NCBI taxonomy): domain Eukaryota; kingdom Metazoa; phylum Chordata; class Actinopteri; order Acropomatiformes; family Lateolabracidae; genus Lateolabrax; species Lateolabrax maculatus. The sequence continues at coordinate 9,122,696 of CM062207.1, forward strand.
GTTGATACTTCAGTTGTTGTTTCCGCAACTGTTGTTGTTGCTTCTGTCGTTGTAGTCAGAGCAGCTGTGGTTGTTGCCACTGGTGTTGTTGTTGCCGCAGCTGTTGTTGTTGCTGGTGCCTCAGTTGTTGTTTGAGCAGCTGTTGTTGTTGCTACAGGTGTTGTTGTTATTGCAGCTGTTGTTGTTGGTACTTCAGTTGTTGTCAGAGCAGCTGTTGTTGTTGCCGCAGCTGTTGTTGTTGCTGGTGCCTCAGTTGTTGTTTCAGCAGCTGTTGTTGTTGCTGCTGTTGTTGTAGTCAGAGCAGCTGTTGTTGTTGTTGCAGCAGCTGTTGTTGTTGGTACTTCAGTTGTTGTTTCAGCAGCTGTTGTTGTTGCTACAGGCGTTGTTGTTACCGCAGCTGTTGTTGTTGGTACTTCAGTTGTTGTTTCCGCAACTGTTGTTGTTGCTTCTGTCGTTGTAATCAGAGCAGCTGTGGTTGTTGCCACTGGTGTTGTTGTTACCGCAGCTGTTGTTGTTGCTGGTGCCTCAGTTGTTGTTGCTGTTGCAGCAACTGTTAAAATATATGGTGTTATACTTTAAAATCAAATACGTAATATTAAAGCCCCTGTTCTAAATTAGGTTACTGCTCAGGGTAGTGTAGGGACCAAACTATGTACCCTGTACAATAAATACAAAACTTTTGCTTCAGATTACGTAACCAGTTCACTCACAGGTGCTTGGTAACCTGACTTCACGTTTGATGCACTCTCAGCAAACTTTGTAAAAAGTATAAAATGTAAATGGGTGGCCCATACACAATTCACTTATTTTCTTTGTTTATTGATAGTGATGTAAGGGTGATACTAGACTCTACCACCACCTTAAGTTTATGTTAAGTTTTTCCCTACAACATTATTAATTATTTTGTATCAAGACACAATTGGCTTAAAAGCATGCAGCTTACCTGTTGCAATCAGGATTATTGATATGATCCGTCCAATACCCATCCTCTTTTCCTGTAAAATCAAAAAATGTAGAGACTTAGTCACAGAAAAAGCACTCTGAAAGCATTTTCACTATTGTTTGTACTTACTAGGCTCATTACTTTCTCTACAATGTTAACGTTGGAATCTCAGTCAGCGTACATTATATTTGTCTTTATGTTAAATAGATAAAACAATAATTAGAACATTCACAATTTTTTTTTTGTTTTTTGTTCCGAGTATTTTTGTCCAATTGTTTTTTAAATGAAACAGATTACTTCAATACAGAGTATTCAATCTACAAATTGCTTTATTGATTATATGAGTATGTTTAGCCTTTATAACTCAAGGTACACAAAACTTGCAAATGCAAAGGGTTTGTTGCAAATAAAAATCATAATACTGTGATAAAATGCAACTTTCACTCTGTAAAACTCATTTACATTTATTAAAATAGTAATGGAACATTTTTGTTAATGTGGCTTCTTGAAAAAACACAGTAATTAAATAAGCACGTTGAAACTGATGAATGTCCTATGTACTTTTTTTGCCTCCCATATTCCATCTTCAATCTGTAGTGTCTTTACACTACATTTCTTCTCTAGAGCATAATAATATAGCTTTTAATTGGGGTAAAACATTAAATATCAGCTTTAGAGAAAAAGTTTAAGCAGGATTTCACAATATTTCAAACAAATAACAATATTGTTAATAATTTATGTGACAATCGTTTATCCTAACTTTAAATATGTGATACTGAGACATAATTTATAACTAAATTAAATGTATTGGTACAATAAACACCATTAAGCAGACATGCACACACTCGCTTTCGCTGACACACACACTGTATAAATGTACAAAAGAGTATATAGACATAAAAATGTACTTACCCAAAATGTAAATATGAAAATTGAAATGTTATAAATTCCACCTTCTTATCTGCTTCAGATGTGTTTTAAAAAGATTGTAATGTTTTATTTAATTCAATCTAGTTCACATCTATGATATTGCAAACTTTTCACCTCATGTGACGGTCCATATCTGTTAAGGCCTATATATATTGGAATGGAATAAAGGGTAATGACGTGGACAGTACGTGAATAATTTTGCAGAAATGTTATGATACCTTTGTGATGAACAATACCAGATCATAGGAAACAGAATGGCATCTGCCAGTCTGTCATTTTCTTGGCTCAGTGTTATGGCACACTCCCTTCTTTTGTCATGTGAAACATTTGCTGATGCATTCCATCTATGGGAAGGTAGGTTCCCATTGTGAAAGGTTATGACAAATAAATAAATATAGTTTATTATAGAGAGTATAGAGTGCTAGTGAGGTGGTAATGGAGCGGGAAGAAATGCAAGAAAAGAAAAATGTTATATGATTATGGAATTGCATATTAACACGCATTGAATGAATATTGTACATGATATTTGACGTAATCTGAGTAAATATCTAAATAGATGATAAATGAAAATAGAATGTGAACACACACTGCATTCACCAAGTTACATTTAAGCCTTCTTAAAGACCATTTTAAAACCACACATAATGCTATCTAATACCTGCTTCACAATCATACTGCCCAAAGTTTGCAAGAATATATATATATTATATAGTTAATGCGACCTGGACCCAGATAACCAGCATAAAATAGACTGATGGATTAACAAATGAAAGATGATAAATTTGTTCAAGTTTATTGAAGTTTTTTGTAATAAAAAAAATAAAAAACAACAAAATGATTGGCCAACATACGTGTGACTGTGGCTTAGCCCAGAGGTCCCCATAGGCAGACCGCGGTCCAGGTCTGGACCTAGACGCTGTCTTATCCGGACACAGACCTATAATGGATACATTTATGAAAATTATTAAATTATGATGTAGTGTGTCTATTTTAAGCTTCTCTAGCCTTTACAGAACTGGTTTAGCATTGCAAGAAACTCACAGACCAATCGCATGTGTTGTAAATTATCTCACATGATGCTACTATTTTCCGGAAAGTAAATATAGGCATATTTTCTCGGTCTATGACAGGAAAGACAAGACTTTTTAATACCTTCTAGGGCCCTTTTTGGCAGAAATAAATTTAATGCTTTTCAAGACTTTTCAAGAATTCAGATACCCTGTTATACTGCTTTTTCCTGTTCACTGATGTATTTTCTACGTCACAGCTTTTATACAAAGCCAGTGATTTGTATGTCAACACATTTGAATATTCCCTTCTTTATTTATTGGAACAGGAGCAGGTTAAAAGGTTAAATGTTTTTTTTAAATTTTTTTTTATTGGTGCAATAAAGTGATAAAAATACAACAATACAAAACATGGTGTTGAAAGACAGGACAGAGCTGCCGGAGCTAACTGGTAGGACCAAGCCTATTTAACTGTGTGCACTTCCTGGGTGCTTGAGTGCGCCACACTTTGAGGCCAATTTGACATAGCGGCCAAACGGTGGAATTACAACTTCTGGGTCCGTCACGTGATGCCATTGGGCCCAAAAAGACTTTTTTCCATTGACTAACATTGAGAAAGAGACGCCTGTAACTCAGTGGATAATTTTTTTTGAGGTACATCAACTATCCAGTTCTTACACTTGAATAACCCTTGTTTAAATCCATAGGTCCTAAAAGTTGTAAAGTTCACTAATAGCTGGATCCAGAGTTACTTTATTCCGCCATTCATGTGAACGAGCCCGAGAGCGAGCGCAACGCTAGTGTGCATGCTCTATGGACCCAACAGAACGGGAAAATCTGTAAACTTCCGCATTCTGAATACCCGGATGTTTGCTTCATGCACCACTGAGCAACTTCCATAGGAATGAAAGGAATGAAACATGAGCTCGCAGATACGTCTGGTCCCCAGGCTAGAACATCTGCATTGAGATTATTTTGAAAACATGAATGTGAAGTAGGTAAAATTATTTTTCGTTTTTGTTACTCAATTTGTGATTTAAAAGAGGAACACAACATGTTTAATCATGATTTAAAAACTTATCATAATTTGTGGCTGAATAGCAAAACATAATTTCTAATTATTTAAAGAAGGATAAAATGCTCCATGTGAGAATTGCTGTGTATTATTTTGCAATTCATTATGGCCATAACATAGATTGGAATTTCACGATAGTAATAGCCTTGTTTTATAAACGGTAGGTTTTTTGAGGTTCCCTGAATATTGAACTCTCCCTGGAGAGGGAGATGGCGAGCCACCACTGAACCCGATCCTCTGCTTACCCCATTTCTCATCACCTGAGTGCACCAGTGTGGTAGGATTAAGAAAGCAATACATCTTACTACTTGACTTTGGAACTGAAACTGACCTGGCGCTGTCCTACTATTTGAACTGACCGCAAAAGGAAACAAGGAAGAAACTTCAACTTAAAAAAACAAACTGAAGTAACATTTCAAAGACACTTTTACCATTTCAATGGAAATGTTTTGAGTAATCTGTATATGTGAGCATTGTCAATGTTGCACTAGATTAAAATATTGTAATTTTCTATTTTCACAAGGTTCAATATCATTTTTGAAGTCAAACAATTCTGTGGCTCCAGTTATTTTGTGTGTTTGTTCTTCTCTTTCAACCTCTCCTTGTGAGCCTAGACACTGGTCCAACAATTTATGAGTATACTGCAGACCCTAAGTGGGTTACATTAGCAATTTTGGTAATCGCTGCACTGATTCTCAGGTGAATTTTGCCGTTTTTAAGTAAGGAACAACGGCCAAATTTATTACATACTATTAAATACTTTTGTTGTGAGCTAGCTAGTTAATATTAGTTTTCAGTTTTATTTGTCTTTGTCAGCCAACATCCATAACAATAATGTTACAGCAGGGTGAAATCAGTTCACCGTGCAAATATTAGTTATTTGTATTCTATTTGTAATAAATAAAAAAGATCACCAGGTAGAGCAGTCAATCAGTATCAGTGTAGATTGACAAACCATTGTGTAAACACAGCAAGAATACGGATGAAATGATGTACATGTTTATTTGGATATAGAGAGGGGAAGTGAGATCCAATCACAAGTGGTCCCTTACAGACTCATGAGCAGAAGCATTTTAATGCCAGGTGTAAACTGACGTAGAGCTGTTCACTTGTGATCAGATCACCCAAGACACATGTTAATGCAAATAATGAACCAGGGTCATTGTCTCTCCAGACCAGTCCATACAAGAATGAGAATTCCGTTATTGTTACATCCCAATATACAGATATAAGAGAGTAAAATTATTTGGTTTTGGGCCCCTCGACACTGCAGTAATAAAGAAATTACAATAAAAATACAGTACAATAATAATAATATAAGTAATATATAAATAATGTGCAGTGTGTGTGTGTGTGGTCACCGGCAACAGTTAGTGTCCATTGTCCATGAGCCTGGTTGCCTGGTGGAAAAACTGCAGGTCCGGGCTTTGAGGCTGCAGTACCCCTCGCCAGACAGCATCAGCTGAAACAGTCCATGATTGGTGTGGCTGGGCTCTTCAATAATCCTTGGGGCTTTACTGGCGCGCAGTCCGTTGTAAAAGTCCTGGATGGATGGACGCTCACATCCACTGATGCGCTGGGCTGTCTGCACGACTCTCTGCAGTGCCTTGTGGTTGGGGCCAGAGCAGTTCCTGTACCACACAGTGATGCTTCCAGTCAGGATGCTCTCTGTTGAAGAACTTTTGATCTATTCTAAGATTGAAATCATACACCTCCTAGGTATGTTGTAATTCTTTCCCCTACACCTCTCTCTCTGCTCAAACTTGTTACAGCCATGATAACCTGTACTTGACGTTTTTCACATGGGCCCGAGCAGGTACATCGCAAACAACGCAGCGAATCTTCGCTTTAAGACCACAGGGAAGACTTTGTCTGTCTGGAAGTGAATGCAACACAGGACTGGTCACATTAATAACTTGGTGCTCTTGAAGACAGGCAAACCATCAACATTCAGAGAAACTTCAATTTCTCCTACTTTCTGTAACATTTCTCTGGGGTACTGCTGCAGTTTCTGCATCAGTGTCTCCCTAAAATCAAAATGTACATGTTGCATGCCAGACTTCATATTGACTGGAATGTTTGTTGGTGTCTGGAACAGGTTACCAGCAGTGGAAGACAATTTGGGGTGGCCACGCATTTTTAAGCCCTGCAGGAGGTCAGCCAAGGCAATGTGCGAGACCTGGTGTTTTGAAGCCCACTTGTGAAGAAACCCCTTCACTCTAGATGGAGTATCCTCCTCTTCAGCCTGTTCTGAGCCACTTATGTTTGTTCCTGTCCATTCTCCTCCATCTCCTCTATCTCTTTCTGTTCACTTTCATCTTCTAATTGCACGGCCTCTGACTGTTTATGATTAAAAGCCAGCAGGGTCCCGTTTGTGTGCTTCCATTGTGGAGTATACTGCTGTCTCAGCAACCTGTCCATCCTGGAATTAAAAGCATTTATTGTGGCAGTTGTAAACATCTATTTAAAACTTTTCTGTGTAATAATCAGATCATCTGTCAGCTTTTTGGATTATTGATTGTAAGCCCTTGGCACAATGTAAAGCCTGGCAAATGAATGTAGTTCATACATTCAAAGATGTCCTTGTTTTTTCCTTATTTGTCTATTTCTGTGTAAGTACATTGAGAGCAACTGATTGTTTTATACATACTCTGCACAAATAGTGCCCCTTTGTGGAGGGATGGTCCACACAGACAGTGTGGTAATCCAGAGTACAGGTGGTGCATTCAATCTGAAAGAAAAAAGAAAAAACACAACATTAGATTATTGTCAAACATTTTGGCAGGTTCAGGTCACTCATCCAGAGAAGGATGTACAATGAAACAGTTTAAATGTTACTATATTATTTTTTAAAATTGCGTGACAATGTGTAACAGTTTCTGGGTTTAAATTTTAGCTGCAGTCCTGTCAGTGTGGAGTCAGTGTGTTCCCTTCAGCTGCACCAGTGTCCTCAGAAATTGCAAACACATGCAAATAAGGTGAATTAAACAATGCATTTTCAATAGCTGTGTGATTGTGAGAGTTCACCCACGTTCCTCAAATGTTTCTTAACTAATTCAGGCTAACATGCTGTTATCAAGATAAAAATAATCCCATTTATTCTCATACATCTAATTTGGTTCTTTTTAAATAAAGGCAAAAGAAGTAGAGTTGAAACTGTGATTGTCATTCATATGATTGGGTGAGTGTTGATCATGTGATTGCAGGTACAGAGGTGTGTTGGGAACCATCCCAGCATGCACTAGGGCAATATATTCATGGACATCATTATCATTTTATCATTAACCAGTAAGGTGTATGCAGAGTGTTTTCTGCAAAAGTGATCTATTTTGAAAGAGAGTGAAGGAGAAGTGAGATATGGGGGATACTGGACACGCTGATCTGGCAACGCCCACGCTGTAGGCATTGTTAACTAGCTGAAGTGCTACCATTGGTGTCTGCCAGATGAATAAACTGTAGCAAAAAAACAGGAGCGTTTGATATTTATCATTTATCAGATTCAGACATCACTGAATTGGAATAATATATAGTCTAGATACACAGCTTTCGTCCCACTTTGCTACCTCAGAAAAATGATTCTTTATGTGGGAGTGTCGAGGATCAGTTGAGGAGTCCTATTGCCTGAGGAAGAAGCTCCTCAGTAGTCTGGTTGTACAACAGCTGAAACTCTGTTTCTCTTGCCAGATGGCAGCAGTTAATGGATAATTATACAAGACATTATTCTGACGGTGCATTAATGAGTGACACCAACTTCAACATGGATCTTACTGAGTTAGAGAAAGAGTAAAGACCACACTATTACATGTTTTACTTTACTACTTAAGTCACATTCTTAAACGATCAGAATACATTTCATGCAGGCAATTCTGGATTGAGGTTATAATTTAAGAAGTTGACAGTATGTTTTACATATGCCAGACTAGCCTTGCTTGTAACAACATATCTTATTAAAGTATGTCTCAGACTGTCTGTGGGTATTTGAATTAATAAGAATCTCATAGCCAAAGTTAAGTATGCACCACTCCCAGTTCTCTGTTTCTGGACAACCTTGATTCACTGACAGACACATTGTAAGACACTATTGTGAAATGTAATCATATGAAATCACATAGCAAGGTTTGACTGTCTGTAAACATCACTGGTGCTTTAATTTCAGTAAAGCTCCTGACATTAAACATGCGCTGATGCATATACCCCCCAAAATTTCAAAACATTGGAGATCGTTTAAATTCAAATATCTTTTTATTGTGATCATGAGAACATTTCTCAAAGAAATTGTACAAACTACAAGAAATCACAGAATACAGCTATGCATGATTACAAAAATACAATTTGTATAAATAACAAAATTGACAACTTTTAAAAAGATATATATTATATATACTATGATCTTTGATGAAATTCTGTGCATTGGTTCAGGGTTGGGGTGTGCAGCCCACTATGAGCTGCATGTGACCCTTCATTTAATTTAAGAAACTTGTTCCTTTTACAATATGCTCTGTGGAAGTGTTATGTTACTATGCCATGTTATACTATACTATGTTAAAAAGTAAAACCTTATTAAGATTATTATTGTTTGATTTATTATTCTAGAGATGATTCATTGAATCAGTGGCTTACAGTTGTCTGTGTCATTCGGTCAAGCCCAGTATCCTGGACGTTCCCACACAAAAACGTGTTCAGTTCGACAGACATACCTTCTCCACCGTCATTAATGTGTCCGGTCAGTGCAAAGTTGAATTTGATAGTAAGTTCATCTAAAGCCATTCAACACTTCATGAATCTTTACCAACAGCAAAGTCCTTTTTCATACCAGTGATGGAAATTCAAATGAAAATCAGCAACTAAGCTATTGCTGGTTTGACAATAGCCATGACAACAGGACCAGGCAGGATGTGGTGATGATACTGATCTTGTGGCTCACTCCACTTGAAGCTGTAAATGAGGAGAAAAGGACACAAAACATTACTTTAATGAACAGTTGTGCAACCTTTGACAATTTTGATCAAGTAGCAATCAATATTGCTTACGTGTGCCATTCACGTTGATGGAGCTGCCTTCAATGTCGAAGCCGGTGATGCTTGAAGCTGCATTGATCAAAACACTCGCAATCTGAGTGTTATTAGGAACAGATGTGCTTGCAAAGCGAAGGTCGATCTCGTTGATGACTGATCCACTTCTGCAGAAGGTGAAAGAAAAATATTGTTTGAAATATCAGATTTAGGCCACTTTTCTGAAATTGTAACATACTAAGTCTTAAGAAATTACCTGAATGCCACCACGTCCAAGGACTTAAAGGAGGAAGGGAATGTCCTTCTGTACAAAGGTTCAAGCTGCAGAAATAGAAAACAATTTGTATTTAACCACTTGCTTTCATTTATGCCTTAGAACACTGAGTTGTGTATATATGAGATATGTTGTATTTGTCTTGATACATTCCCCTCTGTCATTAATTTCTTCTAGAAATTTAAAGTGACCTTCTTAATTATAGTATACAACAAACATCTTGCTAACTGTGTTAGAATTCATTCGTTTTCATACTCCATAGTTGTATTATATACAGTATAAGTTCAGTATGCCTTAATGCCCACTCTTCTTAGTGTGTGGCACTCGTCAAACACCTTGCCGTAATAAGATAAGCAGAAGTCAATGTAAGTACATTTAAATGCTTGTTGCATATAATGGAGTACTTGATACTTAAATTACACTTGTAAATACAGGTCACGTACAGGGTACAGCACTGGAAAACAAACATTTAGGGAAAATGGTTCAAAAAACACTGATATTCTGCAAGACCTATAAAGAAATTTTATACAGTTATAATACTCTACCAAAACTGTAGGGGTTACAGTAAAGTAACTGTTTTGTTTCCCATTACAGAACTGTACCCCAAAGGTACCCAGTATTAAAAAGAAAATAAAGTATGATTTGTTTCACCTTTCCTCTAAAACGGCCAATTGTTACTCTCTTGTTCCCATAGTCTTGTTTGTTTTTTATCTCTTTACCTACATTTAAGCAGCTGCAGAAACCGGTAACTGTATTATTGGTACCTAATTCATACAGCAAAATTACTCTGTAAATCACGGGCTGTATTATATAGTGTGGCCATAACATTTCATTCTTTGTGTGGGGGCTTGACCTCTCTGACACTTTAGTGAGTGTACCAGCAGATTTTATTCAAAATGTGAAACTTACCTGTGTCTTTATCATTGAAGCTCGATTTATAAAAGCTGCAGAGGATGGATCCAGCAAGTCACTTGTAAATGTGTTTTGGATTGATCTGAAAGTCACCCTTCTTGTTATGAGTGCTACAGTTGCAGGTGCGGCAGTCGCAGGAGGTGCAGCAGTTGCAGGTGCAGCAGTCGCAGCAGGTGCGGCAGTTGCAGGTGCAGCAGTTGCAGGTGCGGCAGTTACAGGTGCGGCAGTCGTTGCAGGTGCAGCAGTTGCAGGTGCGGCAGTCGCAGCAGGTGCGGCAGTTGCAGGTCCGGCAGTTGTAGCAGGTGCAGCAGTTGAAGTTGAAGGTAATGGACCCGCTGTAAAACCATATTTTTAAGAAGTGAGTATTTGTGTCTAAACCATAAGGATTTCTTTATCCTTGTTTGATGTCAAACTGACTTTGGTGCCAGTTTTACACATATGTTATTTACATTTTTCATACTGATTAAAGTGAAACACTGTTTTGATTACTTACCTAGAGTAGTGACTGTTTCGGGATTTATGCTCACATTGAAGGTATTGTTCGGATTATTCACAGCTTCAATTAAAGTTTCAGCAACGACATTGTTCTGTGGGAGTTGTGCAGCAGGAGTCGTTCGATTGAACACAATTCCCATTTCTGCTTGAGTCCCATCCACTCTTGTTGAGACTGTAGAACGGCTGTGTGTCAAATTACCACATGAGATGATTCTGTTGTTATTTGGCATGTGCAATTTACACATGGCACTATCAACATTAAGAAATATAACTTTTAAGACCATAATCCTGAATGTAAAGCAAAATAATTGAACCACTGTTTACCTGAACCGTTTCACAAAGCTCCTTAGAAACAGCAGACCAAATCTTTTGCTGTATATGCCATTGAACTGCAAAAAGAAAGGAACATTGAAACACCTTCTGTAGTTTTAAAGCATGACTGACTGAAATTGAAATCAAATGGATATTATAATTTTATGGATGTTAATTTTTTATTTTAAGAAATTTGTACTTAATCTCAATCATTAGTTCACAACACTAATACAGTCAATGAAAAATGTATTTAATTCGAAAATAACTCACCGTCAAAACAATTCGATTTTCAAGACTTTTGAATTGATTGCTGTTGCGGTCTTCAAGCTCAATTGAAAAAGGTTCACCTTGCAAAACTGCTGCAACAGTATAAACAGGTTCTGGAGCCAAAGTGGTTAATACTGCAGTGGTTGATGTTGGAGAAGGTGTCGTTGCCGCAGTTGTCTTCGGAGCAGTTGTTGTAGTTCCAGCTCTTGTTGTTGTCTGAGACCCTGTTAGTGTTGTTGCTGCAGGAATTGGCGGTTGAGAAGGTGGTATTGTTGCTGCAGTTGTTTCTTGTGCTTCAGTTGTTGTTTCAGCAGCTGTTGTTGTTGCTGCTGTTGTTGTAGTCAGAGCAGGCATTGTTGGTGCTGCAGCAGCTGTGGTTGTTGCCACTGGTGTTGTTGTTGCCGCAGCTGTTGTTGTTGCTGGGGCCTCAGTTGTTGTTTCAGCAGCTATTATTGTTGCTGCTGTTGTTGTTGCTACAGGTGTTGTTGTTATTGCAGCTGTTGTTGTTGGTACTTCAGTTGTTGTCAGAGCAGCTGTTGTTGTTGCCACTGGTGTTGTTGTTACCGCAGCTGTTGTTGTTGCTGGTGCCTCTGTTGTTGTTTCAGCAGCTGATGTTGTTGCTGTTGTTGTAGTCAGATCAGCCGTTGTTGTTGTTGCTACAGGTGTTGTTGTTACTGCAGCTGTTGTTGTTGCTGGTGCCTCAGTTGTTGTTTCAGCAGCTGTTGTTGTTGCTGCTGTCGTTGTAGTCAGAGCAGCCATTGTTGTCGTTGCAGCAGCTGTTGTTGTTGCCACTGGTGTTGTTGTTGCCGCAGCTGTTGTTGTTGCTGGTGCCTCAGTTGTTGTTTGAGCAGCTGTTGTTGTTGCAGCTGTTGTTGTAGTCAGAGCAGCTGTTGTTGTTGTTGCAGCAGCTGTTGTTGTTGCTACAGGTGTTGTTGTTATTGCAGCTGTTGTTGTTGGTACTTCAGTTGTTGTCAGAGCAGCTGTTGTTGTTGCCACTGGTGTTGTTGTTACCGCAGCTGTTGTTGTTGCTGGTGCCTCAGTTGTTGTTTCAGCAGCTGTTGTTGTTGCTGTTGTTGTAGTCAGATCAGCCGTTGTTGTTGTTGCTACAGGTGTTGTTGTTACTGCAGCTGTTGTTGTTGCTGGTGCCTCAGTTGTTGTTTGAGCAGCTGTTGTTGTTGCTGCTGTCGTTGTAGTCAGAGCAGCCATTGTTGTCGTTGCAGCAGCTGTGGTTGTTGCCACTGGTGTTGTTGTTGCCGCAGCTGTTGTTGTTGCTGGTGCCTCAGTTGTTGTTTGAGCAGCTGTTGTTGTTGCTGCTGTTGTTGTAGTCAGAGCAGCTGTTGTTGTTGTTGCAGCAGCTGTTGTTGTTGCTACAGGTGTTGTTGTTATTTCAGCTGTTGTTGTTGGTACTTCAGTTGTTGTCAGAGCAGCTGTTGTTGTTGCCACTGGTGTTGTTGTTACCGCAGCTGTTGTTGTTGCTGGTGCCTCAGTTGTTGTTTCAGCAGCTGTTGTTGTTGCTGTTGTTGTAGTCAGATCAGCCGTTGTTGTTGTTGCTACAGGTGTTGTTGTTACTGCAGCTGTTGTTGTTGCTGGTGCCTCAGTTGTTGTTTCAGCAGCTGTTGTTGTTGCTGCTGTCGTTGTAGTCAGAGCAGCCATTGTTGTTGTTGCAGCAGCTGTGGTTGTTGCCACTGGTGTTGTTGTTGCCGCAGCTGTTGTTGTTGCTGGTGCCTCAGTTGTTGTTTGAGCAGCTGTTGTTGTTGCTGCTGTTGTTGTAGTCAGAGCAGCTGTTGTTGTTGTTGCAGCAGTTGTTGTTGTTGCTACAGGTGTTGTTGTTACTGCAGCTGTTGTTGTTGCTGGTGCCTCAGTTGTTGTTTCAGCAGCTGTTGTTGTTGCTGCTGTTGTTGTAGTCAGAGCAGCTGTGGTTGTTGCCACTGGTGTTGTTGTTGCCGCAACTGTTGTTGTTGCTGGTGCCTCAGTTGTTGTTTGAGCAGCTGTTGTTGCTGCAGCTGTTGTTGTTGCTGGTGCCTCAGTTGTTGTTTCAGCAACTGTTGTTGTTGCTGCTGTCGTTGTGGTCAGAGCAGCCATTGTTGTCGTTGCAGCAGCTGTGGTTGTTGCCACTGGTGTTGTTGTTGCCGCAGCTGTTGTTGTTGCTGGTGCCTCAGTTGTTGTTTCAGCAGCTGTTGTTGTTGCTGCTGTCGTTGTAGTCAGAGCAGCCATTGTTGTCGTTGCAGCAGCTGTGGTTGTTGCCACTGGTGTTGTTGTTGCCGCAGCTGTTGTTGTTGCTGGTGCCTCAGTTGTTGTTTCAGCAGCTGTTGTTGCTGCTGTTGTTGTAGTCAGAGCAGCTGTTGTTGTTGTTGCAGCAGCTGTTGTTGTTGCTACAGGTGTTGTTGTTATTGCAGCTGTTGTTGTTGGTACTTCAGTTGTAGTCAGAGCAGCTGTGGTTGTTGCCACTGGTGTTGTTGTTGCCGCAGCTGTTGTTGTTGCTGGTGCCTCAGTTGTTGTTTGAGCAGCTGTTGTTGTTGCTACAGGTGTTGTTGTTATTGCAGCTGTTGTTGTTGGTACTTCAGTTGTTGTCAGAGCAGCTGTTGTTGTTGCCACTGGTGTTGTTGTTGCCGCAGCTGTTGTTGTTGCTGGTGCCTCAGTTGTTGTTTCAGCAGCTGTTGTTGTTGCTGCTGTTGTTGTAGTCAGAGCAGCTGTTGTTGTTGTTGCAGCAGCTGTTGTTGTTGCTAAAGGCGTTGTTGTTACCACAGCTGTTGTTGTTGTTGGTACTTCAGTTGTTGTTTCTGCAACTGTTGTTGTTGCTTCTGTCGTTGTAGTCAGAGCAGCTGTGGTTGTTGCCACTGGTGTTGTTGTTGCCGCAGCTGTTGTTGTTGCTGGATCCTCAGTTGTTGTTTGAGCAGCTGTTGTTGTTGCCGCAGCTGTTGTTGTTGCTGGTGCCTCAGTTGTTGTTTCAGCAACTGTTGTTGTTGCTGCTGTTGTTGTAGTCAGAGCAGCTGTTGTTGTTGCCACTGGTGATGTTGTTACCGCAGCTGTTGTTGTTGCTGGTGCCTCAGTTGTTGTTTCAGCAGCTGTTGTTGTTGCTGCTGTTGTTGTAGTCAGAGCAGCTGTTGTTGTTGCCACTGGTGTTGTTGTTTCAGCAGCTGTTGTTGTTGCCGCACCTGTTGTTGTTGCTGGTGCCTCAGTTGTTGTTTCAGCAACTGTTGTTGTTGCTTCTGTCGTTGTAGTCAGAGCAGCCATTGTTGTCGTTGCAGCAGCTGTGGTTGTTGCCACTGGTGTTGTTTTTGCCGCAGCTGTTGTTGTTGCTGGTGCCTCAGTTGTTGTTTCAGCAGCTGTTGTTGTTGCTGCTGTTGTTGTAGTCAGAGCAGCTGTTGTTGTTGCCACTGGTGTTGTTGTTACCGCAGCTGTTGTTGTTGCTGGTGCCTCAGTTGTTGTTTCAGCAGCTGTTGTTGTTGCTGCTGTTGTTGTAGTCAGAGCAGCTGTTGTTGTTGCCACTGGTGTTGTTGTTACCGCAGCTGTTGTTGTTGCTGGTGCCTCAGTTGTTGTTTCAGCAGCTGTTGTTGTTGCTGCTGTTGTTGTAGTCAGAGCAGCTGTTGTTGTTGCCACTGGTGTTGTTGTTACCGCAGCTGTTGTTGTTGCTGGTGCCTCAGTTGTTGTTTCAGCAGCTGTTGTTGTTGCTGCTGTTGTTGTAGTCAGAGCAGCTGTTGTTGTTGCCACTGGTGTTGTTGTTGCCGCAGCTGTTGTTGTTGCTGGTGCCTCAGTTGTTGTTTCAGCAGCTGTTGTTGTTGCCGCAGCTGTTGTTGTTGCTGGTGCCTCAGTTGTTGTTTCAGCAACTGTTGTTGTTGCTGCTGTCGTTGTAGTCAGAGCAGCCATTGTTGTCGTTGCAGCAGCTGTGGTTGTTGCCACTGGTGTTGTTGTTGCCGCAGCTGTTGTTGTTGCTGGTGCCTCAGTTGTTGTTTCAGCAGCTGTTGTTGTTGCGGCTGTTGTTGTAGTCAGAGCAGCTGTTGTTGTTGCCACTGGTGTTGTTGTTACCGCAGCTGTTGTTGTTGCTGGTGCCTCAGTTGTTGTTTCAGCAGCTGTTGTTGTTGCTGCTGTTGTTGTAGTCAGAGCAGCTGTTGTTGTTGCCACTGGTGTTGTTGTTGCCGCAGCTGTTGTTGTTGCTGGTGCCTCAGTTGTTGTTTGAGCAGCTGTTGTTGTTGCAGCAGCTGTTGTTGTTGCTGGTGCCTCAGTTGTTGTTTCAGCAACTGTTGTTGTTGCTGCTGTCGTTGTAGTCAGAGCAGCCATTGTTGTCGTTGCAGCAGCTGTGGTTGTTGCCACTGGTGTTGTTGTTGCCGCAGCTGTTGTTGTTGCTGGTGCCTCAGTTGTTGTTTCAGCAGCTGTTGTTGTTGCTGCTGTTGTTGTAGTCAGAGCAGCTGTTGTTGTTGCCACTGGTGTTGTTGTTACCGCAGCTGTTGTTGTTGCTGGTGCCTCAGTTGTTGTTTCAGCAGCTGTTGTTGTTGCTGCTGTTGTTGTAGTCAGAGCAGCTGTTGTTGTTGCCACTGGTGTTGTTGTTACCGCAGCTGTTGTTGTTGCTGGTGCCTCAGTTGTTGTTTCAGCAGCTGTTGTTGTTCCTGCTGTTGTTGTAGTCAGAGCAGCTGTTGTTGTTGTTGCAGCAGCTGTTGTTGCCGCAGCTGTTGTTGTTGCTGGTGCCTCAGTTGTTGTTTCAGCAGCTGTTGTTGTTCCTGCTGTTGTTGTAGTCAGAGCAGCTGTTGTTGTTGTTGCAGCAGCTGTTGTTGTTGCTAATGGCGTTGTTGTTACCGCAGCTGTTGTTGTTGTTGGTACTTCAGTTGTTGTTTCTGCAACTGTTGTTGTTGCTTCTGTCGTTGTAGTCAGAGCAGCTGTGGTTGTTGCCATGGGGGTTGTTGTTGCCGCAGCTGTTGTTGTTGCTGGTGCCTCAGTTGTTGTTTGAGCAGCTGTTGATGTTGCTGGTGCCTCAGTTGTTGTTTCAGCAGCTGTTGTTGTTGCTGCTGTTGTTGTAGTCAGAGCAGCTGTTGTTGTTGTTGCAGCAGCTGTTGTTGTTGCTACAGGTGTTGTTGTTATTGCAGCTGTTGTTGTTGGTACTTCAGTTGTTGTCAGAGCAGCTGTTGTTGTTGCCACTGGTGTTGTTGTTACCGCATCTGTTGTTGTTGCTGGTGCCTCAGTTGTTGTTGCAGCAGCTGTTGTTGTTCCTACAGGTGTTGTTGTTACTGCAGCTGTTGTTGTTGGTACTTCAGTTGTTGTTTCAGCAGCTGTTGTTGTTGCTGCTGTTGTTGTAGTCAGAGCAGCTGTTGTTGTTGTTGTAGCAGCTGTTGTTGTTGCTACAGGTGTTGTTGTTATTGCAGCTGTTGTTGTTGGTACTTCAGTTGTAGTCAGAGCAGCTGTGGTTGTTGCCACTGGTGTTGTTGTTGCTTCAGCTGTTGTTGTTGCTGGTGCCTCAGTTGTTGTTGTTGTTGCTGTTGTTGTTCCTGCTGTTGTTGTAGTCAGAGCAGCTGTTGTTGTTGTTGCAGCAGCTGTTGTTGTTGCTAAAGGCGTTGTTGTTACCACAGCTGTTGTTGTTGGTACTTCAGTTGTTGTTTCTGCAACTGTTGTTGTTGCTTCTGTCGTTGTAGTCAGAGCAGCTGTGGTTGTTGCCACTGGTGTTGTTGTTGCCGCAGCTGTTGTTGTTGCTGGTGCCTCAGTTGTTGTTTCAGCAGCTGTTGTTGTTGCTGCAGCTGTTGTTGTTGCTACAGGTGTTGTTGTTTCAGCAGCTGTTGTTGTTGCTGCTGTTGTTGTAGTCAGAGCAGCTGTTGTTGTTGTTTGAGCAGCTGTTGTTGTTGTTTGAGCAGCTGTTGTTGTTGCTACAGGTGTTGTTGTTATTGCAGCTGTTGTTGTTGGTACTTCAGTTGTAGTCAGAGCAGCTGTGGTTGTTGCCACTGGTGTTGTTGTTGCCGCAGCTGTTGTTGTTGCTGGTGCCTCAGTTGTTGTTTGAGCAGCTGTTGTTGTTGCCTCAGTTGTTGTTTGAGCAGCTGTTGTTGTTGGTACTTCAGTTGTTGTCAGAGCAGCTGTTGTTGTTGCTGGTGCCTCAGTTGTTGTTTGAGCAGCTGTTGATGTTGCTGGTGCCTCAGTTGTTGTTTCAGCAGCTGTTGTTGTTGCTGCTGTTGTTGTAGTCAGAGCAGCTGTTGTTGTTCCTACAGGTGTTGTTGTTACTGCAGCTGTTGTTGTTGGTACTTCAGTTGTTGTTTCAGCAGCTGTTGTTGTTTCTGCTGTTGTTGTAGTCAGAGCAGCTGTTGTTGTTGTTGCAGCAGCTGTGGTTGTTGCCGCAGCTGTTGTTGTTTGTTGTGCTTCAGTTGTTGTTTCAGCAGCTGTTGTTGTTGCTACAGGTGTTGTTGTTATTACAGCTGTTGTTGTTGGTACTTCAGTTGTTGTCAGAGCAGCTGTTGTTGTTGCTTCTGTCGTTGTAGTCAGAGCAGCTGTTGTTGTTGTTGCAGCAGCTGTTTTTGCTAAAGGCGTTGTTGTTACCGCAGCTGTTGTTGTTGTTGGTACTTCAGTTGTTGTTTCAGCAGCTGTTGTTGTTGCTACCTCAGTTGTTATTTCAGCAGCTGTTGTTGTTGCTGCTGTCGTTGTAGTCAGAGCAGCTGTTGTTGTTATTGCAGGAGCTGTGGTTGTTGCCACTGGTGTTGTTGTTCCCGCAGCTGTTGTTGTTGCTGGTGCCTCAGTTGTTGTTTGAGCAGCTGTTGTTGTTGCTACAGCTGTTGTTGTCACCGCAGCTGTTGTTGTTGGTACTCCAGTTGTTGTTTGAGCAGCTGTTGTTGTTGCTACAGCTGTTAAAATATATGGTGTTATACTTTAAAATCAAATACGTAACATTAAAGCCCCTGTTCTAAATTAGGTTACTGCTCAGGGTAGTGTAGGGACCAAACTGTGTACCCTGTACAATAAATACAAAACTTTTGCTTCAGATTACGTAACCAGTTCACTCACAGGTGCTTGGTAACCTGACTTCATGTTTGATGCACTCTCAGCAAACTTTGTAAAAAGTATAAAATGTAAATGGGTGGCCCATACACAATTCACTTATTTTCTTTGTTCATTGATAGTGATGTAAGGGTGATACTAGACTCTACCGCCACCTTAAGTTTATGTTAAGTTTTTCCCTACAACATTATTCATTATTTTGTATCAAGACACAATTGGCTTAAAAGCACGCAGCTTACCTGTTGCAATCAGGAATATTGATATGATCCGTCCAATACCCATCCTCTTTTCCTGTAAAATCAAACAATGTAGAGATTTAGTCACAGAAAAAGCACGCTGAAAGCATTTTCACTATTGTTTGTACTTACTAGGCTCATTACTTTCTCTACAATGACCCTAACGTTGGAATCTCAGTCAGCGTACATTATATTTGTCTTTATGTTAAATATATAAAACAATAATTAGAACATTCACAATTTTTTTTAAGTTTTTTGTTCCGAGTATTTTTGTCCAATTGTTTTTTAAATGAAACAGATTACTTCAATACAGAGTATTCAATCTACAAATTGCTTTATTGATTATATGAGTATGTTTAGCCTTTATAACTCAAGGTACACAAAACTTGCAAATGCAAAGGGTTTGTTGCAAATAAGAATCATAATACTGTGATAAAATGCAACTTTCACTCTGCAAAACTCATTTACATTTATTAAAATAGTAATGTAACATTTTTGTAAATGTTGCTTCTTGAAAAAACACAGTAATTAAATAAGCACGTTGAAACTGATGAATGTCCTATGTACTTTTTTTGCCTCCCATATTCCATCTTCAATCTGTAGTGTCTTTACACTCCATTTCTTCTCTAGAGCATAATAATATAGCTTTTAATTGGGGCAAAACATTAAATATCAGCTTTAGAGAAAAAGTTTAAGCAGGATTTCACAATATTTCAAAACAATAACAATATTGTTAATAATTTACGTGACAATCGTTTATCCTAACTTTAAATATGTGATATTGAGACATAATTTATAACTAAATTAAATGTATTGGTACAATAAACACCATTAAGCAGACATGCACACACTCGCTTTCGCTGACACACACACTGTATAAATGTACAAAAGAGTATATAGACATAAAAATGCACTTACCCAAAATGTAAATATGAAAATTGAAAAGTTATAAATTCCACCTTCTTATCTGCTTCAGATGTGTTTTAAAAAGATTGTAATGTTTTTTTTAATTCAGTCTAGTTCACATCTATGATATTGCAAACTTTTCACCTCATGTGATGGTCCATATCTGTTAAGGCCTATATATATTGGAATGGAATAAAGGGTAATGACGTGGACAGTACGTGAATAATTTTGCAGAAATGTTATGACACCTTTGTGATGAACAATACCAGATCATAGGAAATAGAATGGCATCTGTCAGTCTGTCATTTTCTTGGCTCAGTGTTATGGCACACTCCCTTCTTCTGTCATGTGAAACAAGTTTCTGATGCATTCCATCTATGGGAAGGTAGGTTCCCATTGTGAAAGGTTATGACAAATAAATAAATATAGTTTATTATAAAGAGTATAGAGTGCTAGTGAGGTGGTAATGGAGCGGGAAGAAATGCAAGAAAAGAAATGTGCTATATGATTATGGAATTGCATATTAACACGCATTGAATGAATATTGTACATGATATTTGAAGTAATCTGAATAAATATCTAAATAGATGATAAATGAAAATAGAATTAAAAAATGAATGTACAATACAATAATGTGAACACACACTGCATTCACCAAGTTACATTTAGGCCTTAAAGACCATTTTAAAACCACACATAATGCTATCTAATACCTGCTTCACAATCATACTGCCCAAAGTTTGCAAGAATATATATATATATATATATATATATATATATATATATATATATATATATATATATATATACACATATACATATATATATATATTATATAGTTAATGCGACCTGGACCCAGATAACCAGCATAAAATAGACTGATGGATTAACAAATGAAAGATGATAAATTTATTCAAGTTTATTGAAGTTTTTTGTAATAAAAAAAATAAAAACAACAAAATGATTTGCCAACATACGTGTGACTGTGGCTTAGCCCAGAGGTCCCCATAGGCAGACCAGGTCTGGACCTAGACGCTGTCTTATCTGGACACAGACCTATAATGGATACATCTATGAAAATTATTAAATTATGATGTAGTGTGTCTATTTTAAGCTTCTCTAGCCTTTACAGAACTTGTTTGGCGTTGCAAGAAACTCACAGACCAATCGCATGTGTTGTAAATCATCTCACATGATGCTACTATTTTCCGGATAGTAAATATAGGCATATTTTCTCGGTCTATGACAGGAAAGACAAGACTTTTTAATACCTTCTAGGGCCCTTTTTGGCAGAAATAAATTTAATGCTTTTCAAGACTTTTCAAGAATTCAGATACCCTGTTATACTGCTTTTTCCTGTTCACTGATGTATTTTCTACGTCACAGACTTTTTTCCATTGACTAACATTGAGAAAGAGACGCCTGTAACTCAGTGGATATTTTTTTTTTTTTTTGAGGTACATCAACTACCCAGTTCTTACACTTGAATAGCCCTTATTTAAATCATTAGGTCCTAAAAGTTGTAAAGTTCACTAATAGCTGGATCCAGAGTTACTTTATTCCGCCAGTCATGTGAACGAGCCCGAGAGCGAGAAAATCTGTAAACTTCCGCATTCTGAATACCCGGATGTTTGCTTCATGCGTCACTGAGGAACTTCCATAGGAATGAACGAGGCCGCGCCTCCAACAATGTTCTCTTTATACATCCATGGAAAAACCCTGGAGCCATCTTGGATATTTACAAAGACACCTGAACGGCACTCGTCTCCGCCAATCATCGTATTAAACCCGCCTCACACTAGATAAACGCTTGCGATTGGTTCACCCGATAAAACGACAGAGAAAATTAAAATGAAGACTTTTTAGTACCTTCTAAGGCCGTTTTTGGTAGAAATAAATGTAATGCTTTTGAGGACTTTTCAGGACTGTAATACCGCAGTCTGAATGGGAGAGAGGCCGGACATATCTGCCAGAACAAATGAAACATGAGCTCGCAGATACGTCTGGTCCCCAGGCTTGAACATCTGCATTGAGATTATTTTGAAAACATGAATGTGAAGTAGGTAAAATTATTTTTCGTTTTTGTTACTCAATTTGTGATTTAAAAGAGGAACACAACATGTTTAATCATGATTTAAAAACTTATCATAATTCGTGGCTGAATAGCAAAACATAATTTCTAATTGGTTAAAGAAGGATAAAATGCTCCATGTGAGAATTGCTGTGTATTATTTTGCAATTCATTATGGCCATAACATAGATTGGAATTTCACGATAGTAATAGCTTTGTTTTATAAAGGGTAGGTTTTTTGAGGTTCCCTGGATATTGAAGATGGCGAGCCACCACTGAACCCGATCCTCTGCTTACCCCATTTCTCATCACCTGAGTGCACCAGTGTGGTAGGATTAAGAAAGCAATACATCTTACTACTTGACTTTGGAACTGAAACTGACCTGGCGCTGTCTACTATTTGAACTGACCGCAAAAGGAAACAAGGAAGAAACTTCAACTTAAAAAAACAAACTGAAGTAACATTTCAAAGACACTTTTACCATTTCAATGGAAATGTTTTGAGTAATCTGTATATGTGAGCATTGTCAATGTTGCACTAGATTAAAATATTGTAATTTTCTATTTTCACAAGGTTCAATATCATTTTTGAAGTCAAACAATTCTGTGGCTCCAGTTATTTTGTTTCTTTGTTCTTCTCTTTCAACCTCTCCTTGTGAGCCTAGACACTGGTCCAACAATTTATGAGTATACTGCAGACCCTAAGTGGGTTACATTAGCAATTTTGGTAATCGCTGCACTGATTCTCAGGTGAATTTTGCCGTTTTTAAGTAAGGAACAATGGCCAAATTTATTACATACTATTAAATACTTTTGTTGTGAGCTAGCTAGTTAATATTAGTTTTCAGTTTTATTTGTCTTTGTCAGCCAACATCCATACCAATAATGTTACAGCAGGGTGAAATCAGTTCACCGTGCAAATATTAGTTATTTGTATTCTATTTGTAATAAATAAAAAAGATCACCAGGTAGAGCAGTCAATCAGTATCAATGTAGATTGACAAACCATTGTGTAAACACAGCAGGAATACGGATGAAATGATGTACATGTTTATTTGGAAATAGAGAGGGGAAGTGAGATCCAATCACAAGTGGTCCCTTACAGACTCATGAGCAGAAGCATTTTAATGCCAGGTGTAAACTGACGTACTTAGAGCTGTTCACTTGTGATCAGATCACCCAAGACACATGTTAATGCAAATAATGAACCAGGGTCATTGTCTCTCCAGACCAGTCCATACAAGAATGAGAATTCCGTTATTGTTACATCCCAATATACAGATATAAGAGAGTAAAATTATTTGGTTTTGGGCCCCTCGACACTGCAGTAATAAAGAAATTACAATAAAAATAATATAAGTAATATATAAATAATGTGCAGTGTGTGTGTGTGTGGTCACAGGCAACAGTTAGTGTCCATTGTCCATGAGCCTGGTTGCCTGGTGGAAAAACTGCAGGTCCGGGCTTTGAGGCTGCAGTACCCCTCGCCAGACAGCATCAGCTGAAACAGTCCATGATTGGTGTGGCTGGGCTCTTCAATAATCCTTGGGGCTTTACTGGCGCGCAGTCCGTTGTAAAAGTCCTGGATGGATGGACGCTCACATCCACTGATGCGCTGGGCTGTCTGCACGACCCTCTGCAGTGCCTTGTGGTTGGGGCCAGAGCAGTTCCTGTACCACACAGTGATGCTTCCAGTCAGGATGCTCTCTGTTGAAGAACTTTTGATCTATTCTAAGATTGAAATCATACACCTCCTAGGTATGTTGTAATTCTTTCCCCTACACCTCTCTCTCTGCTCAAACTTGTTACAGCCATGATAACCTGTACTTGACGTTTTTCACATGGGCCCGAGCAGGTACATCGCAAACAACGCAGCGAATCTTCGCTTTAAGACCACAGGGAAGACTTTGTCTGTCTGGAAGTGAAAGCAACACAGGACTGGTCACATTGTTAACTTGGTGCTCTTGAAGACAGGCAAACCATCAACGTTCAGAGAAACTTCAATTTCTCCTACTTTCTGTAACATTTCTCTGGGGTACTGCTGCAGTTTCTGCATCAGTGTCTCCCTAAAATCAAAATGTACATGTTGCATGCCAGACTTCATATTGACTGGAATGTTTGTTGGTGTCTGGAACAGGTTACCAGCAGTGGAAGACAATTTGGGGTGGCCACGCGTTTTTAAGCCCTGCAGGAGGTCAGCCAAGGCAATGTGCGAGACCTGGTGTTTTGAAGCCCACTTGTGAAGAAACCCCTTCACTCTAGATGGAGTATCCTCCTCTTCAGCCTGTTCTGAGCCACTTATGTTTGTTCCTGTCCATTCTCCTCCATCTCCTCTATCTCTTTCTGTTCACTTTCATCTTCTAATTGCACGGCCTCTGACTGTTTATGATTAAAAGCCAGCAGGGTCCCGTTTGTGTGCTTCCATTGTGGAGTATACTGCTGTCTCAGCAACCTGTCCATCCTGGAATTAAAAGCATTTATTGTGGCAGTTGTAAACATCTATTTAAAACTTTTCTGTGTAATAATCAGATCATCTGTCAGCTTTTTGGATTATTGATTGTAAGCCCTTGGCACAATGTAAAGCCTGGCAAATGAATGTAGTTCATACATTCAATGATGTCCTTGTTTTTTCCTTATTTGTCTATTTCTGTGTAAGTACATTGAGAGCAACTGATTGTTTTATACATACTCTGCACAAATAGTGCCCCTTTGTGGAGGGATGGTCCACACAGACAGTGTGGTAATCCAGAGTACAGGTGGTGCATTCAATCTGAAAGAAAAAAGAAAAAACACAACATTAGATTATTGTCAAACATTTTGGCAGGTTCAGGTCACTCATCCAGAGAAGGATGTACAATGAAACAGTTTAAATGTTACTATATTATTTCTTAAAATTGCGTGACAATGTGTAACAGTTTCTGGGTTTAAATTTTAGCTGCAGTCCTGTCAGTGTGGAGTCAGTGTGTTCCCTTCAGCTGCACCAGTGTCCTCAGAAATTGCAAACACATGCAAATAAGGTGAATTAAACAATGCATTTTCAATAGCTGTGTGATTGTGAGAGTTCACCCACGTTCCTCAAATGTTTCTTAACTAATTCAGGCTAACATGCTGTTATCAAGATAAAAATAATCCCATTTATTCTCATACATCTAATTTGGTTCTTTTTAAATAAAGGCAAAAGAAGTAGAGTTGAAACTGTGATTGTCATTCATATGATTGGGTGAGTGTTGATCATGTGATTGCAGGTACAGAGGTGTGTTGGGAACCATCCCAGCATGCACTAGGGCAATATATTCATGGACATCATTATCATTTTATCATTAACCAGTAAGGTGTATGCAGAGTGTTTTCTGCAAAAGTGATCTATTTTGAAAGAGAGTGAAGGAGAAGTGAGATATGGGGGATACTGGACACGCTGATCTGGCAACGCCCACGCTGTAGGCATTGTTAACTAGCTGAAGTGCTACCATTGGTGTCTGCCAGATGAATAAACTGTAGCAAAAAAACAGGAGCGTTTGATATTTATCATTTATCAGATTCAGACATCACTGAATTGGAATAATATATAGTCTAGATACACAGCTTTCGTCCCACTTTGCTACCTCAGAAAAATGATTCTTTATGTGGGAATGTCGAGGATCAGTTGAGGAGTCCTATTGCCTGAGGAAGAAGCTCCTCAGTAGTCTGGTTGTACAACAGCTGAAACTCTGTTTCTCTTGCCAGATGGCAGCAGTTAATGGATAATTATACAAGACATTATTCTGACGGTGCATTAATGAGTGACACCAACTTCAACATGGATCTTACTGAGTTAGAGAAAGAGTAAAGACCACACTATTACATGTTTTACTTTACTACTTAAGTCACATTCTTAAACGATCAGAATACATTTCATGCAGGCAATTCTGGATTGAGGTTATAATTTAAGAAGTTGACAGTATGTTTTACATATGCCAGACTAGCCTTGCTTGTAACAACATATCTTATTAAAGTATGTCTCAGACTGTCTGTGGGTATTTGAATTAATAAGAATCTCATAGCCAAAGTTAAGTATGCACCACTCCCAGTTCTCTGTTTCTGGACAACCTTGATTCACTGACAGACACATTGTAAGACACTATTGTGAAATGTAATCATATGAAATCACATAGCAAGGTTTGACTGTCTGTAAACATCACTGGTGCTTTAATTTCAGTAAAGCTCCTGACATTAAACATGCGCTGATGCATATACCCCCCAAAATTTCAAAACATTGGAGATCGTTTAAATTCAAATATCTTTTTATTGTGATCATTAGAACATTTCTCAAAGAAATTGTACAAACTACAAGAAATCACAGAATACAGCTATGCATGATTACAAAAATACAATTTGTATAAATAACAAAATTGACAACTTTTAAAAAGATATATATTATATATACTATGATCTTTGATGAAATTCTGTGCATTGGTTCAGGGTTGGGGTGTGCAGCCCACTATGAGCTGCATGTGACCCTTCATTTAATTTAAGAAACTTGTTCCTTTTACAATATGCTCTGTGGAAGTGTTATGTTACTATGCCATGTTATACTATACTATGTTAAAAAGTAAAACCTTATTAAGATTATTATTGTTTGATTTATTATTCTAGAGATGATTCATTGAATCAGTGGCTTACAGTTGTCTGTGTCATTCGGTCAAGCCCAGTATCCTGGACGTTCCCACACAAAAACGTGTTCAGTTCGACAGACATACCTTCTCCACCGTCATTAATGTGTCCGGTCAGTGCAAAGTTGAATTTGATAGTAAGTTCATCTAAAGCCATTCAACACTTCATGAATCTTTACCAACAGCAAAGTCCTTTTTCATACCAGTGATGGAAATTCAAATGAAAATCAGCAACTAAGCTATTGCTGGTTTGACAATAGCCATGACAACAGGACCAGGCAGGATGTGGTGATGATACTGATCTTGTGGCTCACTCCACTTGAAGCTGTAAATGAGGAGAAAAGGACACAAAACATTACTTTAATGAACAGTTGTGCAACCTTTGACAATTTTGATCAAGTAGCAATCAATATTGCTTACGTGTGCCATTCACGTTGATGGAGCTGCCTTCAATGTCGAAGCCGGTGATGCTTGAAGCTGCATTGATCAAAACACTCGCAATCTGAGTGTTATTAGGAACAGATGTGCTTGCAAAGCGAAGGTCGATCTCGTTGATGACTGATCCACTTCTGCAGAAGGTGAAAGAAAAATATTGTTTGAAATATCAGATTTAGGCCACTTTTCTGAAATTGTAACATACTAAGTCTTAAGAAATTACCTGAATGCCACCACGTCCAAGGACTTAAAGGAGGAAGGGAATGTCCTTCTGTACAAAGGTTCAAGCTGCAGAAATAGAAAACAATTTGTATTTAACCACTTGCTTTCATTTATGCCTTAGAACACTGAGTTGTGTATATATGAGATATGTTGTATTTGTCTTGATACATTCCCCTCTGTCATTAATTTCTTCTAGAAATTTAAAGTGACCTTCTTAATTATAGTATACAACAAACATCTTGCTAACTGTGTTAGAATTCATTCGTTTTCATACTCCATAGTTGTATTATATACAGTATAAGTTCAGTATGCCTTAATGCCCACTCTTCTTAGTGTGTGGCACTCGTCAAACACCTTGCCGTAATAAGATAAGCAGAAGTCAATGTAAGTACATTTAAATGCTTGTTGCATATAATGGAGTACTTGATACTTAAATTACACTTGTAAATACAGGTCACGTACAGGGTACAGCACTGGAAAACAAACATTTAGGGAAAATGGTTCAAAAAACACTGATATTCTGCAAGACCTATAAAGAAATTTTATACAGTTATAATACTCTACCAAAACTGTAGGGGTTACAGTAAAGTAACTGTTTTGTTTCCCATTACAGAACTGTACCCCAAAGGTACCCAGTATTAAAAAGAAAATAAAGTATGATTTGTTTCACCTTTCCTCTAAAACGGCCAATTGTTACTCTCTTGTTCCCATAGTCTTGTTTGTTTTTTATCTCTTTACCTACATTTAAGCAGCTGCAGAAACCGGTAACTGTATTATTGGTACCTAATTCATACAGCAAAATTACTCTGTAAATCACGGGCTGTATTATATAGTGTGGCCATAACATTTCATTCTTTGTGTGGGGGCTTGACCTCTCTGACACTTTAGTGAGTGTACCAGCAGATTTTATTCAAAATGTGAAACTTACCTGTGTCTTTATCATTGAAGCTCGATTTATAAAAGCTGCAGAGGATGGATCCAGCAAGTCACTTGTAAATGTGTTTTGGATTGATCTGAAAGTCACCCTTCTTGTTATGAGTGCTACAGTTGCAGGTGCGGCAGTCGCAGGAGGTGCAGCAGTTGCAGGTGCAGCAGTCGCAGCAGGTGCGGCAGTTGCAGGTGCAGCAGTTGCAGGTGCGGCAGTTACAGGTGCGGCAGTCGTTGCAGGTGCAGCAGTTGCAGGTGCGGCAGTCGCAGCAGGTGCGGCAGTTGCAGGTCCGGCAGTTGTAGCAGGTGCAGCAGTTGAAGTTGAAGGTAATGGACCCGCTGTAAAACCATATTTTTAAGAAGTGAGTATTTGTGTCTAAACCATAAGGATTTCTTTATCCTTGTTTGATGTCAAACTGACTTTGGTGCCAGTTTTACACATATGTTATTTACATTTTTCATACTGATTAAAGTGAAACACTGTTTTGATTACTTACCTAGAGTAGTGACTGTTTCGGGATTTATGCTCACATTGAAGGTATTGTTCGGATTATTCACAGCTTCAATTAAAGTTTCAGCAACGACATTGTTCTGTGGGAGTTGTGCAGCAGGAGTCGTTCGATTGAACACAATTCCCATTTCTGCTTGAGTCCCATCCACTCTTGTTGAGACTGTAGAACGGCTGTGTGTCAAATTACCACATGAGATGATTCTGTTGTTATTTGGCATGTGCAATTTACACATGGCACTATCAACATTAAGAAATATAACTTTTAAGACCATAATCCTGAATGTAAAGCAAAATAATTGAACCACTGTTTACCTGAACCGTTTCACAAAGCTCCTTAGAAACAGCAGACCAAATCTTTTGCTGTATATGCCATTGAACTGCAAAAAGAAAGGAACATTGAAACACCTTCTGTAGTTTTAAAGCATGACTGACTGAAATTGAAATCAAATGGATATTATAATTTTATGGATGTTAATTTTTTATTTTAAGAAATTTGTACTTAATCTCAATCATTAGTTCACAACACTAATACAGTCAATGAAAAATGTATTTAATTCGAAAATAACTCACCGTCAAAACAATTCGATTTTCAAGACTTTTGAATTGATTGCTGTTGCGGTCTTCAAGCTCAATTGAAAAAGGTTCACCTTGCAAAACTGCTGCAACAGTATAAACAGGTTCTGGAGCCAAAGTGGTTAATACTGCAGTGGTTGATGTTGGAGAAGGTGTCGTTGCCGCAGTTGTCTTCGGAGCAGTTGTTGTAGTTCCAGCTCTTGTTGTTGTCTGAGACCCTGTTAGTGTTGTTGCTGCAGGAATTGGCGGTTGAGAAGGTGGTATTGTTGCTGCAGTTGTTTCTTGTGCTTCAGTTGTTGTTTCAGCAGCTGTTGTTGTTGCTGCTGTTGTTGTAGTCAGAGCAGGCATTGTTGGTGCTGCAGCAGCTGTGGTTGTTGCCACTGGTGTTGTTGTTGCCGCAGCTGTTGTTGTTGCTGGGGCCTCAGTTGTTGTTTCAGCAGCTATTGTTGTTGCTGCTGTTGTTGTTGCTACAGGTGTTGTTGTTATTGCAGCTGTTGTTGTTGGTACTTCAGTTGTTGTCAGAGCAGCTGTTGTTGTTGCCACTGGTGTTGTTGTTACCGCAGCTGTTGTTGTTGCTGGTGCCTCTGTTGTTGTTTCAGCAGCTGATGTTGTTGCTGTTGTTGTAGTCAGATCAGCCGTTGTTGTTGTTGCTACAGGTGTTGTTGTTACTGCAGCTGTTGTTGTTGCTGGTGCCTCAGTTGTTGTTTCAGCAGCTGTTGTTGTTGCTGCTGTCGTTGTAGTCAGAGCAGCCATTGTTGTCGTTGCAGCAGCTGTTGTTGTTGCCACTGGTGTTGTTGTTGCCGCAGCTGTTGTTGTTGCTGGTGCCTCAGTTGTTGTTTGAGCAGCTGTTGTTGTTGCAGCTGTTGTTGTAGTCAGAGCAGCTGTTGTTGTTGTTGCAGCAGCTGTTGTTGTTGCTACAGGTGTTGTTGTTATTGCAGCTGTTGTTGTTGGTACTTCAGTTGTTGTCAGAGCAGCTGTTGTTGTTGCCACTGGTGTTGTTGTTACCGCAGCTGTTGTTGTTGCTGGTGCCTCAGTTGTTGTTTCAGCAGCTGTTGTTGTTGCTGTTGTTGTAGTCAGATCAGCCGTTGTTGTTGTTGCTACAGGTGTTGTTGTTACTGCAGCTGTTGTTGTTGCTGGTGCCTCAGTTGTTGTTTGAGCAGCTGTTGTTGTTGCTGCTGTCGTTGTAGTCAGAGCAGCCATTGTTGTCGTTGCAGCAGCTGTGGTTGTTGCCACTGGTGTTGTTGTTGCCGCAGCTGTTGTTGTTGCTGGTGCCTCAGTTGTTGTTTGAGCAGCTGTTGTTGTTGCTGCTGTTGTTGTAGTCAGAGCAGCTGTTGTTGTTGTTGCAGCAGCTGTTGTTGTTGCTACAGGTGTTGTTGTTATTTCAGCTGTTGTTGTTGGTACTTCAGTTGTTGTCAGAGCAGCTGTTGTTGTTGCCACTGGTGTTGTTGTTACTGCAGCTGTTGTTGTTGCTGGTGCCTCAGTTGTTGTTTCAGCAGCTGTTGTTGTTGCTGTTGTTGTAGTCAGATCAGCCGTTGTTGTTGTTGCTACAGGTGTTGTTGTTACTGCAGCTGTTGTTGTTGCTGGTGCCTCAGTTGTTGTTTCAGCAGCTGTTGTTGTTGCTGCTGTCGTTGTAGTCAGAGCAGCCATTGTTGTTGTTGCAGCAGCTGTGGTTGTTGCCACTGGTGTTGTTGTTGCCGCAGCTGTTGTTGTTGCTGGTGCCTCAGTTGTTGTTTGAGCAGCTGTTGTTGTTGCTGCTGTTGTTGTAGTCAGAGCAGCTGTTGTTGTTGTTGCAGCAGTTGTTGTTGTTGCTACAGGTGTTGTTGTTACTGCAGCTGTTGTTGTTGCTGGTGCCTCAGTTGTTGTTTCAGCAGCTGTTGTTGTTGCTGCTGTTGTTGTAGTCAGAGCAGCTGTGGTTGTTGCCACTGGTGTTGTTGTTGCCGCAACTGTTGTTGTTGCTGGTGCCTCAGTTGTTGTTTGAGCAGCTGTTGTTGCTGCAGCTGTTGTTGTTGCTGGTGCCTCAGTTGTTGTTTCAGCAACTGTTGTTGTTGCTGCTGTCGTTGTGGTCAGAGCAGCCATTGTTGTCGTTGCAGCAGCTGTGGTTGTTGCCACTGGTGTTGTTGTTGCCGCAGCTGTTGTTGTTGCTGGTGCCTCAGTTGTTGTTTCAGCAGCTGTTGTTGTTGCTGCTGTCGTTGTAGTCAGAGCAGCCATTGTTGTCGTTGCAGCAGCTGTGGTTGTTGCCACTGGTGTTGTTGTTGCCGCAGCTGTTGTTGTTGCTGGTGCCTCAGTTGTTGTTTCAGCAGCTGTTGTTGCTGCTGTTGTTGTAGTCAGAGCAGCTGTTGTTGTTGTTGCAGCAGCTGTTGTTGTTGCTACAGGTGTTGTTGTTATTGCAGCTGTTGTTGTTGGTACTTCAGTTGTAGTCAGAGCAGCTGTGGTTGTTGCCACTGGTGTTGTTGTTGCCGCAGCTGTTGTTGTTGCTGGTGCCTCAGTTGTTGTTTGAGCAGCTGTTGTTGTTGCTACAGGTGTTGTTGTTATTGCAGCTGTTGTTGTTGGTACTTCAGTTGTTGTCAGAGCAGCTGTTGTTGTTGCCACTGGTGTTGTTGTTGCCGCAGCTGTTGTTGTTGCTGGTGCCTCAGTTGTTGTTTCAGCAGCTGTTGTTGTTGCTGCTGTTGTTGTAGTCAGAGCAGCTGTTGTTGTTGTTGCAGCAGCTGTTGTTGTTGCTAAAGGCGTTGTTGTTACCACAGCTGTTGTTGTTGTTGGTACTTCAGTTGTTGTTTCTGCAACTGTTGTTGTTGCTTCTGTCGTTGTAGTCAGAGCAGCTGTGGTTGTTGCCACTGGTGTTGTTGTTGCCGCAGCTGTTGTTGTTGCTGGATCCTCAGTTGTTGTTTGAGCAGCTGTTGTTGTTGCCGCAGCTGTTGTTGTTGCTGGTGCCTCAGTTGTTGTTTCAGCAACTGTTGTTGTTGCTGCTGTTGTTGTAGTCAGAGCAGCTGTTGTTGTTGCCACTGGTGATGTTGTTACCGCAGCTGTTGTTGTTGCTGGTGCCTCAGTTGTTGTTTCAGCAGCTGTTGTTGTTGCTGCTGTTGTTGTAGTCAGAGCAGCTGTTGTTGTTGCCACTGGTGTTGTTGTTACCGCAGCTGTTGTTGTTGCTGGTGCCTCAGTTGTTGTTTCAGCAGCTGTTGTTGTTGCTGCTGTTGTTGTAGTCAGAGCAGCTGTTGTTGTTGCCACTGGTGTTGTTGTTGCCGCAGCTGTTGTTGTTGCTGGTGCCTCAGTTGTTGTTTCAGCAGCTGTTGTTGTTGCCGCAGCTGTTGTTGTTGCTGGTGCCTCAGTTGTTGTTTCAGCAACTGTTGTTGTTGCTTCTGTCGTTGTAGTCAGAGCAGCCATTGTTGTCGTTGCAGCAGCTGTGGTTGTTGCCACTGGTGTTGTTGTTGCCGCAGCTGTTGTTGTTGCTGGTGCCTCAGTTGTTGTTTCAGCAGCTGTTGTTGTTGCTGCTGTTGTTGTAGTCAGAGCAGCTGTTGTTGTTGCCACTGGTGTTGTTGTTACCGCAGCTGTTGTTGTTGCTGGTGCCTCAGTTGTTGTTTCAGCAGCTGTTGTTGTTGCTGCTGTTGTTGTAGTCAGAGCAGCTGTTGTTGTTGCCACTGGTGTTGTTGTTACCGCAGCTGTTGTTGTTGCTGGTGCCTCAGTTGTTGTTTCAGCAGCTGTTGTTGTTGCTGCTGTTGTTGTAGTCGGAGCAGCTGTTGTTGTTGCCACTGGTGTTGTTGTTACCGCAGCTGTTGTTGTTGCTGGTGCCTCAGTTGTTGTTTCAGCAGCTGTTGTTGTTGCTGCTGTTGTTGTAGTCAGAGCAGCTGTTGTTGTTGCCACTGGTGTTGTTGTTGCCGCAGCTGTTGTTGTTGCTGGTGCCTCAGTTGTTGTTTCAGCAGCTGTTGTTGTTGCCGCAGCTGTTGTTGTTGCTGGTGCCTCAGTTGTTGTTTCAGCAACTGTTGTTGTTGCTGCTGTCGTTGTAGTCAGAGCAGCCATTGTTGTCGTTGCAGCAGCTGTGGTTGTTGCCACTGGTGTTGTTGTTGCCGCAGCTGTTGTTGTTGCTGGTGCCTCAGTTGTTGTTTCAGCAGCTGTTGTTGTTGCGGCTGTTGTTGTAGTCAGAGCAGCTGTTGTTGTTGCCACTGGTGTTGTTGTTACCGCAGCTGTTGTTGTTGCTGGTGCCTCAGTTGTTGTTTCAGCAGCTGTTGTTGTTGCTGCTGTTGTTGTAGTCAGAGCAGCTGTTGTTGTTGCCACTGGTGTTGTTGTTGCCGCAGCTGTTGTTGTTGCTGGTGCCTCAGTTGTTGTTTGAG
Source organism: Lateolabrax maculatus (assembly GCA_031216445.1). NCBI lineage: Eukaryota > Metazoa > Chordata > Actinopteri > Acropomatiformes > Lateolabracidae > Lateolabrax > Lateolabrax maculatus. Next base: position 9,155,741 of record CM062207.1, read on the forward strand.
CAGCTGTTGTTGTTGCCGCAGCTGTTGTTGTTGCTGGTGCCTCAGTTGTTGTTTCAGCAACTGTTGTTGTTGCTGCTGTCGTTGTAGTCAGAGCAGCCATTGTTGTCGTTGCAGCAGCTGTGGTTGTTGCCACTGGTGTTGTTGTTGCCGCAGCTGTTGTTGTTGCTGGTGCCTCAGTTGTTGTTTCAGCAGCTGTTGTTGTTGCTGCTGTTGTTGTAGTCAGAGCAGCTGTTGTTGTTGCCACTGGTGTTGTTGTTACCGCAGCTGTTGTTGTTGCTGGTGCCTCAGTTGTTGTTTCAGCAGCTGTTGTTGTTGCTGCTGTTGTTGTAGTCAGAGCAGCTGTTGTTGTTGCCACTGGTGTTGTTGTTACCGCAGCTGTTGTTGTTGCTGGTGCCTCAGTTGTTGTTTCAGCAGCTGTTGTTGTTCCTGCTGTTGTTGTAGTCAGAGCAGCTGTTGTTGTTGTTGCAGCAGCTGTTGTTGCCGCAGCTGTTGTTGTTGCTGGTGCCTCAGTTGTTGTTTCAGCAGCTGTTGTTGTTCCTGCTGTTGTTGTAGTCAGAGCAGCTGTTGTTGTTGTTGCAGCAGCTGTTGTTGTTGCTAATGGCGTTGTTGTTACCGCAGCTGTTGTTGTTGTTGGTACTTCAGTTGTTGTTTCTGCAACTGTTGTTGTTGCTTCTGTCGTTGTAGTCAGAGCAGCTGTGGTTGTTGCCATGGGGGTTGTTGTTGCCGCAGCTGTTGTTGTTGCTGGTGCCACTGGTGTTGTTTGAGCAGCTGTTGATGTTGCTGGTGCCTCAGTTGTTGTTTCAGCAGCTGTTGTTGTTGCTGCTGTTGTTGTAGTCAGAGCAGCTGTTGTTGTTGTTGCAGCAGCTGTTGTTGTTCCTACAGGTGTTGTTGTTATTGCAGCTGTTGTTGTTGGTACTTCAGTTGTTGTCAGAGCAGCTGTTGTTGTTGCCACTGGTGTTGTTGTTACCGCATCTGTTGTTGTTGCTGGTGCCTCAGTTGTTGTTGCAGCAGCTGTTGTTGTTCCTACAGGTGTTGTTGTTACTGCAGCTGTTGTTGTTGGTACTTCAGTTGTTGTTTCAGCAGCTGTTGTTGTTGCTGCTGTTGTTGTAGTCAGAGCAGCTGTTGTTGTTGTTGTAGCAGCTGTTGTTGTTGCTACAGGTGTTGTTGTTATTGCAGCTGTTGTTGTTGGTACTTCAGTTGTAGTCAGAGCAGCTGTGGTTGTTGCCACTGGTGTTGTTGTTGCTTCAGCTGTTGTTGTTGCTGGTGCCTCAGTTGTTGTTGTTGTTGCTGTTGTTGTTCCTGCTGTTGTTGTAGTCAGAGCAGCTGTTGTTGTTGTTGCAGCAGCTGTTGTTGTTGCTAAAGGCGTTGTTGTTACCACAGCTGTTGTTGTTGGTACTTCAGTTGTTGTTTCTGCAACTGTTGTTGTTGCTTCTGTCGTTGTAGTCAGAGCAGCTGTGGTTGTTGCCACTGGTGTTGTTGTTGCCGCAGCTGTTGTTGTTGCTGGTGCCTCAGTTGTTGTTTCAGCAGCTGTTGTTGTTGCTGCAGCTGTTGTTGTTGCTACAGGTGTTGTTGTTTGAGCAGCTGTTGTTGTTGCTGCTGTTGTTGTAGTCAGAGCAGCTGTTGTTGTTGTTTGAGCAGCTGTTGTTGTTGTTTGAGCAGCTGTTGTTGTTGCTACAGGTGTTGTTGTTATTGCAGCTGTTGTTGTTGGTACTTCAGTTGTAGTCAGAGCAGCTGTGGTTGTTGCCACTGGTGTTGTTGTTGCCGCAGCTGTTGTTGTTGCTGGTGCCTCAGTTGTTGTTTGAGCAGCTGTTGTTGTTGCCTCAGTTGTTGTTTGAGCAGCTGTTGTTGTTGGTACTTCAGTTGTTGTCAGAGCAGCTGTTGTTGTTGCTGGTGCCTCAGTTGTTGTTTGAGCAGCTGTTGATGTTGCTGGTGCCTCAGTTGTTGCTTCAGCAGCTGTTGTTGTTGCTGCTGTTGTTGTAGTCAGAGCAGCTGTTGTTGTTCCTACAGGTGTTGTTGTTACTGCAGCTGTTGTTGTTGGTACTTCAGTTGTTGTTTCAGCAGCTGTTGTTGTTGCTGCTGTTGTTGTAGTCAGAGCAGCTGTTGTTGTTGTTGCAGCAGCTGTGGTTGTTGCCGCAGCTGTTGTTGTTTGTTGTGCTTCAGTTGTTGTTTCAGCAGCTGTTGTTGTTGCTACAGGTGTTGTTGTTATTACAGCTGTTGTTGTTGGTACTTCAGTTGTTGTCAGAGCAGCTGTTGTTGTTGCTTCTGTCGTTGTAGTCAGAGCAGCTGTTGTTGTTGTTGCAGCAGCTGTTGTTGCTAAAGGCGTTGTTGTTACCGCAGCTGTTGTTGTTGTTGGTACTTCAGTTGTTGTTTCAGCAGCTGTTGTTGTTGCTACCTCAGTTGTTATTTCAGCAGCTGTTGTTGTTGCTGCTGTCGTTGTAGTCAGAGCAGCTGTTGTTGTTATTGCAGGAGCTGTGGTTGTTGCCACTGGTGTTGTTGTTCCCGCAGCTGTTGTTGTTGCTGGTGCCTCAGTTGTTGTTTGAGCAGCTGTTGTTGTTGCTACAGCTGTTGTTGTCACCGCAGCTGTTGTTGTTGGTACTCCAGTTGTTGTTTGAGCAGCTGTTGTTGTTGCTACAGCTGTTAAAATATATGGTGTTATACTTTAAAATCAAATACGTAACATTAAAGCCCCTGTTCTAAATTAGGTTACTGCTCAGGGTAGTGTAGGGACCAAACTGTGTACCCTGTACAATAAATACAAAACTTTTGCTTCAGATTACGTAACCAGTTCACTCACAGGTGCTTGGTAACCTGACTTCATGTTTGATGCACTCTCAGCAAACTTTGTAAAAAGTATAAAATGTAAATGGGTGGCCCATACACAATTCACTTATTTTCTTTGTTCATTGATAGTGATGTAAGGGTGATACTAGACTCTACCGCCACCTTAAGTTTATGTTAAGTTTTTCCCTACAACATTATTCATTATTTTGTATCAAGACACAATTGGCTTAAAAGCACGCAGCTTACCTGTTGCAATCAGGAATATTGATATGATCCGTCCAATACCCATCCTCTTTTCCTGTAAAATCAAACAATGTAGAGATTTAGTCACAGAAAAAGCACGCTGAAAGCATTTTCACTATTGTTTGTACTTACTAGGCTCATTACTTTCTCTACAATGACCCTAACGTTGGAATCTCAGTCAGCGTACATTATATTTGTCTTTATGTTAAATATATAAAACAATAATTAGAACATTCACAATTTTTTTTAAGTTTTTTGTTCCGAGTATTTTTGTCCAATTGTTTTTTAAATGAAACAGATTACTTCAATACAGAGTATTCAATCTACAAATTGCTTTATTGATTATATGAGTATGTTTAGCCTTTATAACTCAAGGTACACAAAACTTGCAAATGCAAAGGGTTTGTTGCAAATAAGAATCATAATACTGTGATAAAATGCAACTTTCACTCTGCAAAACTCATTTACATTTATTAAAATAGTAATGTAACATTTTTGTAAATGTTGCTTCTTGAAAAAACACAGTAATTAAATAAGCACGTTGAAACTGATGAATGTCCTATGTACTTTTTTTGCCTCCCATATTCCATCTTCAATCTGTAGTGTCTTTACACTCCATTTCTTCTCTAGAGCATAATAATATAGCTTTTAATTGGGGCAAAACATTAAATATCAGCTTTAGAGAAAAAGTTTAAGCAGGATTTCACAATATTTCAAAACAATAACAATATTGTTAATAATTTACGTGACAATCGTTTATCCTAACTTTAAATATGTGATATTGAGACATAATTTATAACTAAATTAAATGTATTGGTACAATAAACACCATTAAGCAGACATGCACACACTCGCTTTCGCTGACACACACACTGTATAAATGTACAAAAGAGTATATAGACATAAAAATGCACTTACCCAAAATGTAAATATGAAAATTGAAAAGTTATAAATTCCACCTTCTTATCTGCTTCAGATGTGTTTTAAAAAGATTGTAATGTTTTTTTTAATTCAGTCTAGTTCACATCTATGATATTGCAAACTTTTCACCTCATGTGATGGTCCATATCTGTTAAGGCCTATATATATTGGAATGGAATAAAGGGTAATGACGTGGACAGTACGTGAATAATTTTGCAGAAATGTTATGACACCTTTGTGATGAACAATACCAGATCATAGGAAATAGAATGGCATCTGTCAGTCTGTCATTTTCTTGGCTCAGTGTTATGGCACACTCCCTTCTTCTGTCATGTGAAACAAGTTTCTGATGCATTCCATCTATGGGAAGGTAGGTTCCCATTGTGAAAGGTTATGACAAATAAATAAATATAGTTTATTATAAAGAGTATAGAGTGCTAGTGAGGTGGTAATGGAGCGGGAAGAAATGCAAGAAAAGAAATGTGCTATATGATTATGGAATTGCATATTAACACGCATTGAATGAATATTGTACATGATATTTGAAGTAATCTGAATAAATATCTAAATAGATGATAAATGAAAATAGAATTAAAAAATGAATGTACAATACAATAATGTGAACACACACTGCATTCACCAAGTTACATTTAGGCCTTAAAGACCATTTTAAAACCACACATAATGCTATCTAATACCTGCTTCACAATCATACTGCCCAAAGTTTGCAAGAATATATATATATATATATATATATATATATATATATATATATATACATATACATATATATATATATTATATAGTTAATGCGACCTGGACCCAGATAACCAGCATAAAATAGACTGATGGATTAACAAATGAAAGATGATAAATTTATTCAAGTTTATTGAAGTTTTTTGTAATAAAAAAAATAAAAACAACAAAATGATTTGCCAACATACGTGTGACTGTGGCTTAGCCCAGAGGTCCCCATAGGCAGACCAGGTCTGGACCTAGACGCTGTCTTATCTGGACACAGACCTATAATGGATACATCTATGAAAATTATTAAATTATGATGTAGTGTGTCTATTTTAAGCTTCTCTAGCCTTTACAGAACTTGTTTGGCGTTGCAAGAAACTCACAGACCAATCGCATGTGTTGTAAATCATCTCACATGATGCTACTATTTTCCGGATAGTAAATATAGGCATATTTTCTCGGTCTATGACAGGAAAGACAAGACTTTTTAATACCTTCTAGGGCCCTTTTTGGCAGAAATAAATTTAATGCTTTTCAAGACTTTTCAAGAATTCAGATACCCTGTTATACTGCTTTTTCCTGTTCACTGATGTATTTTCTACGTCACAGACTTTTTTCCATTGACTAACATTGAGAAAGAGACGCCTGTAACTCAGTGGATATTTTTTTTTTTTTTTTTGAGGTACATCAACTACCCAGTTCTTACACTTGAATAGCCCTTATTTAAATCATTAGGTCCTAAAAGTTGTAAAGTTCACTAATAGCTGGATCCAGAGTTACTTTATTCCGCCAGTCATGTGAACGAGCCCGAGAGCGAGAAAATCTGTAAACTTCCGCATTCTGAATACCCGGATGTTTGCTTCATGCGTCACTGAGGAACTTCCATAGGAATGAACGAGGCCGCGCCTCCAACAATGTTCTCTTTATACATCCATGGAAAAACCCTGGAGCCATCTTGGATATTTACAAAGACACCTGAACGGCACTCGTCTCCGCCAATCATCGTATTAAACCCGCCTCACACTAGATAAACGCTTGCGATTGGTTCACCCGATAAAACGACAGAGAAAATTAAAATGAAGACTTTTTAGTACCTTCTAAGGCCGTTTTTGGTAGAAATAAATGTAATGCTTTTGAGGACTTTTCAGGACTGTAATACCGCAGTCTGAATGGGAGAGAGGCCGGACATATCTGCCAGAACAAATGAAACATGAGCTCGCAGATACGTCTGGTCCCCAGGCTTGAACATCTGCATTGAGATTATTTTGAAAACATGAATGTGAAGTAGGTAAAATTATTTTTCGTTTTTGTTACTCAATTTGTGATTTAAAAGAGGAACACAACATGTTTAATCATGATTTAAAAACTTATCATAATTCGTGGCTGAATAGCAAAACATAATTTCTAATTGGTTAAAGAAGGATAAAATGCTCCATGTGAGAATTGCTGTGTATTATTTTGCAATTCATTATGGCCATAACATAGATTGGAATTTCACGATAGTAATAGCTTTGTTTTATAAAGGGTAGGTTTTTTGAGGTTCCCTGGATATTGAAGATGGCGAGCCACCACTGAACCCGATCCTCTGCTTACCCCATTTCTCATCACCTGAGTGCACCAGTGTGGTAGGATTAAGAAAGCAATACATCTTACTACTTGACTTTGGAACTGAAACTGACCTGGCGCTGTCCTACTATTTGAACTGACCGCAAAAGGAAACAAGGAAGAAACTTCAACTTAAAAAAACAAACTGAAGTAACATTTCAAAGACACTTTTACCATTTCAATGGAAATGTTTTGAGTAATCTGTACATGTGAGCATTGTCAATGTTGCACTAGATTAAAATATTGTAATTTTCTATTTTCACAAGGTTCAATATCATTTTTGAAGTCAAACAATTCTGTGGCTCCAGTTATTTTGTGTGTTTGTTCTTCTCTTTCAACCTCTCCTTGTGAGCCTAGACACTGGTCCAACAATTTATGAGTATACTGCAGACCCTAAGTGGGTTACATTAGCAATTTTGGTAATCGCTGCACTGATTCTCAGGTGAATTTTGCCGTTTTTAAGTAAGGAACAATGGCCAAATTTATTACATACTATTAAATACTTTTGTTGTGAGCTAGCTAGTTAATATTAGTTTTCAGTTTTATTTGTCTTTGTCAGCCAACATCCATACCAATAATGTTACAGCAGGGTGAAATCAGTTCACCGTGCAAATATTAGTTATTTGTATTCTATTTGTAATAAATAAAAAAGATCACCAGGTAGAGCAGTCAATCAGTATCAATGTAGATTGACAAACCATTGTGTAAACACAGCAGGAATACGGATGAAATGATGTACATGTTTATTTGGAAATAGAGAGGGGAAGTGAGATCCAATCACAAGTGGTCCCTTACAGACTCATGAGCAGAAGCATTTTAATGCCAGGTGTAAACTGACGTACTTAGAGCTGTTCACTTGTGATCAGATCACCCAAGACACATGTTAATGCAAATAATGAACCAGGGTCATTGTCTCTCCAGACCAGTCCATACAAGAATGAGAATTCCGTTATTGTTACATCCCAATATACAGATATAAGAGAGTAAAATTATTTGGTTTTGGGCCCCTCGACACTGCAGTAATAAAGAAATTACAATAAAAATAATATAAGTAATATATAAATAATGTGCAGTGTGTGTGTGTGTGGTCACAGGCAACAGTTAGTGTCCATTGTCCATGAGCCTGGTTGCCTGGTGGAAAAACTGCAGGTCCGGGCTTTGAGGCTGCAGTACCCCTCGCCAGACAGCATCAGCTGAAACAGTCCATGATTGGTGTGGCTGGGCGCTTCAATAATCCTCGGGGCTTTACTGGCGCGCAGTCCGTTGTAAAAGTCCTGGATGGATGGACGCTCACATCCACTGATGCGCTGGGCTGTCTGCACGACCCTCTGCAGTGCCTTGTGGTTGGGGCCAGAGCAGTTCCTGTACCACACAGTGATGCTTCCAGTCAGGATGCTCTCCGTTGTGCCTCTGTAGAACTTTTGATCTATTCTAAGATTGAAATCATACACCTCCTAGGTATGTTGTAATTCTTTCCCCTACACCTCTCTCTCTGCTCAAACTTGTTACAGCCATGATAACCTGTACTTGACGTTTTTCACATGGGCCCGAGCAGGTACATCGCAAACAACGCAGCGAATCTTCGCTTTAAGACCACAGGGAAGACTTTGTCTGTCTGGAAGTGAATGCAACACAGGACTGGTCACATTAATAACTTGGTGCTCTTGAAGACAGGCAAACCATCAACATTCAGAGAAACTTCAATTTCTCCTACTTTCTGTAACATTTCTCTGGGGTACTGTTACAGTTTCTGCCTCAGTGTCTCCCTAAAATCAAGATGTACATGTTGCATGCCAGACTTCATATTGACTGGAATGTTTGTTGGTGTCTGGAACAGGTTACCAGCAGTGGAAGACAATTTGGGGTGGCCACGCGTTTTTAAGCCCTGCAGGAGGTCAGCCAAGGCAATGTGCGAGACCTGGTGTTTTGAAGCCCACTTGTGAAGAAACCCCTTCACTCTAGATGGAGTATCCTCCTCTTCAGCCTGTTCTGAGCCACTTATGTTTGTTCCTGTCCATTCTCCTCCATCTCCTCTATCTCTTTCTGTTCACTTTCATCTTCTAATTGCACAGCCTCTGACTGTTTATGATTAAAAGCCAGCAGGGTCCCGTTTGCGTGCTTCCATTGTGGAGTATACTGCTGTCTCAGCAACCTGTCCATCCTGGAATTAAAAGCATTTATTGTGGCAGTTGTAAACATCTATTTAAAACTTTTCTGTGTAATAATCAGATCCTCTGTCAGCTTTTTGGATTATTGATTGTAAGCCCTTGGCACAATGTAAAGCCTGGCAAATGAATGTAGTTCATACATTCAAAGATGTCCTTGTTTTTTCCTTATTTGTCTATTTCTGTGTAAGTACATTGAGAGCAACTGATTGTTTTATACATACTCTGCACAAATAGTGCCCCTTTGTGGAGGGATGGTCCACACAGACAGTGTGGTAATCCAGAGTACAGGTGGTGCATTCAATCTGAAAGAAAAAAGAAAAAACACAACATTAGATTATTGTCAAACATTTTGGCAGGTTCAGGTCACTCATCCAGAGAAGGATGTACAATGAAACAGTTTAAATGTTACTATATTATTTCTTAAAATTGCGTGACAATGTGTAACAGTTTCTGGGTTTAAACCTTAGCTGCAGTCCTGTCAGTGTGGAATCAGTGTGTTCCCTTCAGCTGCACCAGTGTCCTCAGAAATTGCAAACACATGCAAATAAGGTGAATTAAACAATGCATTTTCAATAGCTGTGTGATTGTGAGAGTTCACCCACGTTCCTCAAATGTTTCTTAACTAATTCAGGCTAACATGCTGTTATCAAGATAAAAATAATCCCATTTATTCTCATACATCTAATTTGGTTCTTTTTAAATAAAGGCAAAAGAAGTAGAGTTGAAACTGTGATTGTCATTCATATGATTGGGTGAGTGTTGATCATGTGATTGCAGGTACAGAGGTGTGTTGGGAACCATCCCAGCATGCACTAGGGCAATATATTCATGGACATCATTATCATTTTATCATTAACCAGTAAGGTGTATGCAGAGTGTTTTCTGCAAAAGTGATCTATTTTGAAAAAGAGTGAAGGAGAAGTGAGATATGGGGGATACTGGACACGCTGATCTGGCAACGCCCACGCTGTAGGCATTGTTAACTAGCTGAAGTGCTACCATTGGTGTCTGCCAGATGAATAAACTGTAGCAAAAAAACAGGAGCGTTTGATGTTTATCATTTATCAGATTCAGACATCACTGAATTAGAATAATATATAGTCTAGATACACAGCTTTCGTCCCACTTTGCTACCTCAGAAAAATGATTCTTTATGTGGGAGTGTCGAGGATCAGTTGAGGAGTCCTATTGCCTGAGGAAGAAGCTCCTCAGTAGTCTGGTTGTACAACAGCTGAAACTCTGTTTCTCTTGCCAGATGGCAGCAGTTAATGGATAATTATACAAGACATTATTCTGACGGTGCATTAATGAGTGACACCAACTTCAACATGGATCTTACTGAGTTAGAGAAAGAGTAAAGACCACACTATTACATGTTTTACTTTACTACTTAAGTCACATTCTTAAACGATCAGAATACATTTCATGCAGGCAATTCTGGATTGAGGTTATAATTTAAGAAGTTGACAGTATGTTTTACATATGCCAGACCAGCCTTGCTTGTAACAACATATCTTATTAAAGTATGTCTCAGACTGTCTGTGGGTATTTGAATTAATAAGAATCTCATAGCCAAAGTTAAGTATGCACCACTCCCAGTTCTCTGTTTCTGGACAACCTTGATTCACTGACAGACACATTGTAAGACACTATTGTGAAATGTAATCATATGAAATCACATAGCAAGGTTTGACTGTCTGTAAACATCACTGGTGCTTTAATTTCAGTAAAGCTCCTGACATTAAACATGCGCTGATGCATATACCCCCCAAAATTTCAAAACATTGGAGATTGTTTAAATTCAAATATCTTTTTATTGTGATCATTAGAACATTTCTCAAAGAAATTGTACAAACTACAAGAAATCACAGAATACAGCTATGCATGATTACAAAAATACAATTTGTATAAATAACAAAATTGACAACTTTTAAAAAGATATATATTATATATACTATGATCTTTGATGAAATTCTGTGCATTGGTTCAGGGTTGGGGTGTGCAGCCCACTATGAGCTGCATGTGACCCTTCATTTAATTTAAGAAACTTGTTCCTTTTACAATATGCTCTGTGGAAGTGTTATGTTACTATGCCATGTTATACTATACTATGTTAAAAAGTAAAACCTTATTAAGATTATTATTGTTTGATTTATTATTCTAGAGATGATTCATTGAATCAGTGGCTTACAGTTGTCTGTGTCATTCGGTCAAGCCCAGTATCCTGGACGTTCCCACACAAAAACGTGTTCAGTTCGACAGACATACCTTCTCCACCGTCATTAATGTGTCCGGTCAGTGCAAAGTTGAATTTGATAGTAAGTTCATCTAAAGCCATTCAACACTTCATGAATCTTTACCAACAGCAAAGTCCTTTTTCATACCAGTGATGGAAATTCAAATGAAAATCAGCAACTAAGCTATTGCTGGTTTGACAATAGCCATGACAACAGGACCAGGCAGGATGCACTGATGAGACTGATCTTGTGGCTCACTCCACTTGAAGCTGTAAATGAGGAGAAAAGGACACAAAACATTACTTTAATGAACAGTTGTGCAACCTTTGACAATTTTGATCAAGTAGCAATCAATATTGCTTACGTGTGCCATTCACGTTGATGGAGCTGCCTTCAATGTCGAAGCCGGTGATGCTTGAAGCTGCATTGATCAAAACACTCGCAATCTGAGTGTTATTAGGAACAGATGTGCTTGCAAAGCGAAGGTCGATCTCGTTGATGACTGATCCACTTCTGCAGAAGGTGAAAGAAAAATATTGTTTGAAATATCAGATTTAGGCCACTTTTCTGAAATTGTAACATACTAAGTCTTAAGAAATTACCTGAATGCCACCACGTCCAAGGACTTAAAGGAGGAAGGGAATGTCCTTCTGTACAAAGGTTCAAGCTGCAGAAATAGAAAACAATTTGTATTTAACCACTTGCTTTCATTTATGCCTTAGAACACTGAGTTGTGTATATATGAGATATGTTGTATTTGTCTTGATACATTCCCCTCTGTCATTAATTTCTTCTAGAAATTTAAAGTGACCTTCTTAATTATAGTATACAACAAACATCTTGCTAACTGTGTTAGAATTCATTCGTTTTCATACTCCATAGTTGTATTATATACAGTATAAGTTCAGTATGCCTTAATGCCCACTCTTCTTAGTGTGTGGCACTCGTCAAACACCTTGCCGTAATAAGATAAGCAGAAGTCAATGTAAGTACATTTAAATGCTTGTTGCATATAATGGAGTACTTGATACTTAAATTACACTTGTAAATACAGGTCACGTACAGGGTACAGCACTGGAAAACAAACATTTAGGGAAAATGGTTCAAAAAACACTGATATTCTGCAAGACCTATAAAGAAATTTTATACAGTCATAATACTCTACCAAAACTGTAGGGGTTACAGTAAAGTAACTGTTTTGTTTCCCATTACAGAACTGTACCCCAAAGGTACCCAGTATTAAAAAGAAAATAAAGTATGATTTGTTTCACCTTTCCTCTAAAACGGCCAATTGTTACTCTCTTGTTCCCATAGTCTTGTTTGTTTTTTATCTCTTTACCTACATTTAAGCAGCTGCAGAAACCGGTAACTGTATTATTGGTACCTAATTCATACAGCAAAATTACTCTGTAAATCACGGGCTGTATTATATAGTGTGGCCATAACATTTCATTCTTTGTGTGGGGGCTTGACCTCTCTGACACTTTAGTGAGTGTACCAGCAGATTTTATTCAAAATGTGAAACTTACCTGTGTCTTTATCATTGAAGCTCGATTTATAAAAGCTGCAGAGGATGGATCCAGCAAGTCACTTGTAAATGTGTTTTGGATTGATCTGAAAGTCACCCTTCTTGTTATGAGTGCTACAGTTGCAGGTGCGGCAGTCGCAGGAGGTGCAGCAGTTGCAGGTGCAGCAGTCGCAGCAGGTGCGGCAGTTACAGGTGCGGCAGTCGTAGCAGGTGCGGCAGTTGCAGGTGCGGCAGTTACAGGTGCGGCAGTCGTTGCAGGTGCGGCAGTTGCAGGTGCAGCAGTTGCAGGTGCAGCAGTTGCAGGTGCGGCAGTCGTAGCAGGTGTGGCAGTTGCAGGTCCGGCAGTCGCAGCAGGTGCGGCAGTTACAGGTGCGGCAGTCGTAGCAGGTGCGGCAGTTGCAGGTGCGGCAGTCGTAGCAGGTGCAGCAGTTGAAGTTGAAGGTAATGGACCCGCTGTAAAACCACATTTTTAAGAAGTGAGTATTTGTGTCTAAACCATAAGGATTTCCTTATCCTTGTTTGATGTCAAACTGACTTTGGTGCCAGTTTTACACATATGTTATTCACATTTTTCATACTGATTAAAGTGAAACACTGTTTTGATTACTTACCTAGAGTAGTGACTGTTTTGGGATTTATGCTCACAGTGAAGGTATTGTTCGGATTATTCACAGCTTCAATTAAAGTTTCAGCAACGACATTGTTCTGTGGGAGTTGTGCAGCAGGAGTCGTCCGATTGAACACAATTCCCATTTCTGCTTGAGTCCCATCCACTCTTGTTGAGACTGTAGAACGGCTGTGTGTCAAATTACCACATGAGATGATTCTGTTGTTATTTGGCATGTGCAATTTACACATGGCACTATCAACATTAAGAAATATAACTTTTAAGACCATAATCCTGAATGTAAAGCAAAATAATTGAACCACTGTTTACCTGAACCGTTTCACAAAGCTCCTTAGAAACAGCAGACCAAATCTTTTGCTGTATATGCCATTGAACTGCAAAAAAAGAAAGGAACATTGAAACACCTTCTGTAGTTTTAAAGCATGATTGACTGAAATTGAAATCAAATGGATATTATAATTTTAAGGATGTTAATTTTTTATTTTAAGAAATTTGTACTTAATCTCAATCATTCGTTCACAACACTAATACAGTCAATGAAAAATGTATTTAATTCGAAAATAACTCACCGTCAAAACAATTCGATTTTCAAGACTTTTGAATTGATTGCTGTTGCGGTCTTCAAGGTCAATTGAAAAAGGTTCACCTTGCAAAACTGCTGCAACAGTATAAACAGGTTCTGGAGCCAAAGTGGTTAATACTGCAGTGGTTGATGTTGGAGAAGGTGTCGTTGCCGCAGTTGTCTTCGGAGCAGTTGTTGTAGTTCCAGCTCTTGTTGTTGTCTGAGACCCTGTTAGTGTTGTTGCTGCAGGAATTGGCGGTTGAGAAGGTGGTATTGTTGCTGCAGTTGTTTCTTGTGCTTCAGTTGTTGTTTCAGCAGCTGTTGTTGTTGCTGCTGTTGTTGTAGTCAGAGCAGGCATTGTTGGTGCTGCAGCAGCTGTGGTTGTTGCCACTGGTGTTGTTGTTGCCGCAGCTGTTGTTGTTGCTGGGGCCTCAGTTGTTGTTTCAGCAGCTATTGTTGTTGCTGCTGTTGTTGTTGCTACAGGTGTTGTTGTTATTGCAGCTGTTGTTGTTGGTACTTCAGTTGTTGTCAGAGCAGCTGTTGTTGTTGCCACTGGTGTTGTTGTTACCGCAGCTGTTGTTGTTGTTGCCACTGGTGTTGTTGTTACCGCAGCTGTTGTTGTTGCTGGTGCCTCTGTTGTTGTTTCAGCAGCTGATGTTGTTGCTGTTGTTGTAGTCAGATCAGCCATTGTTGTCGTTGCAGCAGCTGTGGTTGTTGCCACTGGTGTTGTTGTTGCCGCAGCTGTTGTTGTTGCTGGTGCCTCAGTTGTTGTTTGAGCAGCTGTTGTTGTTGCTGCTGTTGTTGTAGTCAGATCAGCCGTTGTTGTTGTTGCTACAGGTGTTGTTGTTGCTACAGGTGTTGTTGTTATTGCAGCTGTTGTTGTTGCCACTGGTGTTGTTGTTACCGCAGCTGTTGTTGTTGCTGGTGCCTCAGTTGTTGTTTCAGCAGCTGTTGTTGTTGGTACTTCAGTTGTTGTCAGAGCAGCTGTTGTTGTTGCCACTGGTGTTGTTGTTACCGCAGCTGTTGTTGTTGCTGGTGCCTCAGTTGTTGTTTCAGCAGCTGTTGTTGTTGCTGTTGTTGTAGTCAGATCAGCCGTTGTTGTTGTTGCTACAGGTGTTGTTGTTACTGCAGCTGTTGTTGTTGCTGGTGCCTCAGTTGTTGTTTCAGCAGCTGTTGTTGTTGCTGTTGTTGTAGTCAGATCAGCCGTTGTTGTTGTTGCTACAGGTGTTGTTGTTACTGCAGCTGTTGTTGTTGCTGGTGCCTCAGTTGTTGTTTGAGCAGCTGTTGTTGTTGCCGCAGCTGTTGTAGTCAGAGCAGCCATTGTTGTCGTTGCAGCAGCTGTGGTTGTTGCCACTGGTGTTGTTGTTGCCGCAGCTGTTGTTGTTGCTGGTGCCTCAGTTGTTGTTTGAGCAGCTGTTGTTGTTGCTGCTGTTGTTGTAGTCAGAGCAGCTGTTGTTGTTGTTGCAGCAGCTGTTGTTGTTGCTACAGGTGTTGTTGTTATTGCAGCTGTTGTTGTTGGTACTTCAGTTGTTGTCAGAGCAGCTGTTGTTGTTGCCACTGGTGTTGTTGTTACCGCAGCTGTTGTTGTTGCTGGTGCCTCAGTTGTTGTTTCAGCAGCTGTTGTTGTTGCTGCTGTCGTTGTAGTCAGAGCAGCCATTGTTGTCGTTGCAGCAGCTGTGGTTGTTGCCACTGGTGTTGTTGTTACCGCAGCTGTTGTTGTTGCTGGTGCCTCAGTTGTTGTTTCAGCAGCTGTTGTTGTTGCTGTTGTTGTAGTCAGATCAGCCGTTGTTGTTGTTGCTACAGGTGTTGTTGTTACTGCAGCTGTTGTTGTTGCTGGTGCCTCAGTTGTTGTTTGAGCAGCTGTTGTTGTTGCTGCTGTTGTTGTAGTCAGAGCAGCTGTTGTTGTTGTTGCAGCAGCTGTTGTTGTTGCTACAGGTGTTGTTGTTAATCCAGCTGTTGTTGTTGGTACTTCAGTTGTTGTCAGAGCAGCTGTTGTTGTTGCCACTGGTGTTGTTGTTACCGCAGCTGTTGTTGTTGCTGGTGCCTCAGTTGTTGTTTCAGCAGCTGTTGTTGTTGCTGTTGTTGTAGTCAGATCAGCCGTTGTTGTTGTTGCTACAGGTGTTGTTGTTGCCACTGGTGTTGTTGTTACCGCAGCTGTTGTTGTTGCTGGTGCCTCAGTTGTTGTTTGAGCAGCTGTTGTTGTTGCTGCTGTCGTTGTAGTCAGAGCAGCCATTGTTGTCGTTGCAGCAGCTGTGGTTGTTGCCACTGGTGTTGTTGTTGCCGCAGCTGTTGTTGTTGCTGGTGCCTCAGTTGTTGTTTCAGCAGCTGTTGTTGTTGCTGCTGTTGTTGTAGTCAGAGCAGCTGTTGTTGTTGTTGCAGCAGCTGTTGTTGTTGCTACAGGTGTTGTTATTATTGCAGCTGTTGTTGTTGGTACTTCAGTTGTTGTCAGAGCAGCTGTTGTTGTTGCCACTGGTGTTGTTGTTACCGCATCTGTTGTTGTTGCTGGTGCCTCAGTTGTTGTTGCAGCAGCTGTTGTTGTTCCTACAGGTGTTGTTGTTACTGCAGCTGTTGTTGTTGGTACTTCAGTTGTTGTTTCAGCAGCTGTTGTTGTTGCTGCTGTTGTTGTAGTCAGAGCAGCTGTTGTTGTTGTTGCAGCAGCTGTGGTTGTTGCCACTGGTGTTGTTGTTACCGCAGCTGTTGTTGTTGCTGGTGCCTCAGTTGTTGTTTGAGCAGCTGTTGTTGTTGGTACTTCAGTTATTGTGTGAGTAGCTGTTGTTGTTGCTACAGCTGTTAAAATATATGGTGTTATACTTTAAAATCAAATACGTAACATTAAAGCCCCTGTTCTAAATTAGGTTACTGCTCAGGGTAGTGTAGGGACCAAACTGTGTACCCTGTACAATAAATACAAAACTTTTGCTTCAGATTACGTAACCAGTTCACTCACAGGTGCTTGGTAACCTGACTTCATGTTTGATGCACTCTCAGCAAACTTTGTAAAAAGTATAAAATGTAAATCGGTGGCCCATACACGATTCACTTATTTTCTTTGTTCATTGATAGTGATGTAAGGGTGATACTAGACTCTACCACCACCTTAAGTTTATGTTAAGTTTTTCCCTACAACATTATTAATTATTTTGTATCAAGACACAATTGGCTTAAAAGCACGCAGCTTACCTGTTGCAATCAGGAATATTGATATGATCCGTCCAATACCCATCCTCTTTTCCTGTAAAATCAAAAAATGTAGAGACTTAGTCACAGAAAAAGCACGCTGAAAGCATTTTCACTATTGTTTGTACTTACTAGGCTCATTACTTTCTCTACAATGTTAACGTTGGAATCTCAGTCAGCGTACATTATATTTGTCTTTATGTTAAATAGATAAAACAATAATTAGAACATTCACAATTTTTTTTTGTTTTTTGTTCCGAGTATTTTTGTCCAATTGTTTTTTAAATGAAACAGATTACTTCAATACAGAGTATTCAGTCTACAAATTGCTTTATTGATTATATGAGTATGTTTAGCCTTTATAACTCAAGGTACACAAAACTTGCAAATGCAAAGGGTTTGTTGCAAATAAGAATCATAATACTGTGACGAAATGCAACTTTCACTCTGCAAAACTTCTTGAAAAAACACAGTAATTAAATAAGCACGTTGAAACTGATGAATGTCCTATGTACTTTTTTTGCATCCCATATTCCATCTTCAATCTGTAGTGTCTTTACACTCCATTTCTTCTCTAGAGCATAATAATATAGCTTTTAATTGGGGCAAAACATTAAATATCAGCTTTAGAGAAAAAGTTTAAGCAGGATTTCACAATATTTCAAAACAATAACAATATTGTTAATAATTTACGTGACAATCGTTTATCCTAACTTTAAATATGTGATATTGAGACATAATTTATAACTAAATTAAATGTATTGGTACAATAAACACCATTAAGCAGACATGCACACACTCGCTTTCGCTGACACACACAGTGTATAAATGTACAAAAGAGTATATAGACATAAAAATGTACTTACCCAAAATGTAAATATGAAAATTGAAAAGTTATAAATTCCACCTTCTTATCTGCTTCAGATGTGTTTTAAAAAGATTTTAATGTTTTTATTTAATTCAATCTAGTTCACATCTATGACGGTCCATATCTGTTAAGGCCTATATATATTGGGATGGAATAAAGGGTAATGACGTGGACAGTACGTGAATCATTTTGCAGAAATGTTATGACACCTTTGTGATAAACAATACCAGATCATAGGAAATAGAATGGCATCTGTCAGTCTGTCATTTTCTTGGCTCAGTGTTATGGCACACTCCCTTCTTCTGTCATGTGAAACAAGTTTCTGATGCATTCCATCTATGGGAAGGTAGGTTCCCATTGTGAAAGGTTATGACAAATAAACACATACAGAGCACAAGTGAGGTGGTAATGGAGCGGAAAAAAATGCAAGAAGAAAAAATTACATGATTACGGAATTAATACACATTTAATGAATATTGTACATGATATTTGAAGTTATCTGAGTAAATATGTAAATACCTAAAAAATGATAATAGAATTATAAATTTCTAAGTACATTACAATAATGTTGACAGACACTGCATTCAACAAGTTACATTTGAGCCTTCTTAAAGACCATTTTAAAACCACACATAATGCTATTTGATACCTGCTTCACAATCATACTGCCCAAAGTTTGCAAGTATATTGGAAAACCAGTAGGGACGATATGGCCTAAAATACTTCCCAGCAGTGATTAAGAATAATTCTTAATGATATAGTTAATGCGACCTGGACCCAGATAATCAGCATAAAATAGACTGATGGATTAATAAATGAAAGATGATGAATTTATTCAAGTTTATTGAAGTTTTTTTCTAAAATTGACACCCATAGTCATTGAGCTTCCAAGCTACTGTAGCTAGTAGTAACAACAGTGTTTGCTACAGGTCTGATGGAGCTGACTGACACTCCACAAAAAACAATTGAACAGCTTTCTGAACACACAACTCACCGTCACAACAATCACACTTTTGATTCAGAAGAGCGGGACACAGGCAAGGCACCATGAGAGGTCTTAAGGGGTCTTAACCTCCTCAGTGGTATGTTTTGCCCCCTCTGTTTTTCTTTATGTATCTATAAAAAAATAATAAAAACAACAAAATGATTGGCCAACATACGTGTGACTGTGGCTTAGCCCAGAGGTCCCCATAGGCAGACCACGGTCCAGGTCTGGACCTAGACGCTGTCTTATCTGGACACAGACCTATAATGGATACATTTATGAAAATTATTAAATTATGATGTAGTGTGTCTATTTTAAGCTTTTCTAGCCTTTACAGAACTGAGAAACTCACAGACCAATCGCATGTGTTGTAAATCATCTCCCATGATGCTACTAATTTACTTAGAAGTAAATATAGACATATTTTCTAAGTCTATGACAGGAAAGACAAAATATTTAAGACTTGAATTAAAATGAAGACTTTTTAATACCTTCTAGGGCCCTTTTTGGCAGAAATAAATTTAATGTTTTTTAAGACTTTTCAAGACTTCAGATACCCTGTTATACTGCTTTTTTCCTGTTCAGTGATGTATTTTCTACCCCACAGCTTTTATACAAAGCCATTGATTTGTATGTCAACACATTTGAATATCCCCTTCTTTATTTATTGGAACTGGAGCAGGTTAAAAGGTTAAAGGTTTTGTTTAAGTTAGTTTTATTTGTGCAATAAAGTGATAGAAATACAAATGTATGACAATACAAAACAAGGTGGTGAAAGACAGGACAGAGCTGCCGGAGCTAACTGGTAGGACCAAGCCTATTTATCTGTGTGCCAGAGGGTGAGAGGACCCCCAGGCCCAGGGGAGGGAGTCCTCCTCACCAAGGGCTCACAGCTTTGTTAAAGCTGAACATTAATGTTAGGTTAAATTTTAAGTTCAGATTGGTCTGATTTAAAGAGTTTATTCTCAAGTGTCCTCAGTAAACCACTAATGTAATATGTTTCTGTTACGTTATGCTTTTTTCTCTCCAAAGGACTTTACACAGCACAGCATGATTGATGACAATATCCTGCTGTTTGACTATTATTGTCAGGAGGCGTAACTATAGTTTCAGTGACGTCTTTAGCTACGTGTCATATCTTTGTTTTTTTTGCATTGCACTTCCCAGACATCACTTGTCAGTATTGATGATCCTGATTTATGTATTCATTCATGAAACATTAGTTTTGTCTCTTATTATTTTATTAATCTTATGAACAGAAAAACAACTCAAGAGCTGCTCCAAATATCCAAATGTATGGGCTGTATTATATAGTGTTACCATAACATTTTATTGTTTTGGTTGAGCTTCAGCTCTCTGATCAAATAATTAATTAGTGTACCAGCAGATTGTATTGCAAGTGTGAGACTTACCTGTGTCTATATCAATAAAGGTTGATTTCTAAAAGTTGCAGATGATGGATTCAGCAAGTCACTTTTAAATGAGTTATTAGGTGATCTGAAAGTCACCTTTCTTGTTACGAGTGCTACAGTCGCAAGTGGAGTAGTTGTAGGTATTCGCAGTCGCAGCTGTTGTTGCCGCATGTATTGTTGTTGCAGCAGCTTTTGTTAAACCAGATGTTGTTGTTGCCATAGTGATAGATGTTGCTGCAGCTGTTGTTGGTGAAGCAGGTGTTGTTGTTGCAGCAGCTGTTGTTACACCAGGTGTTGCTGCTGCCATAGTTGTAGATATCGCAGCAGTTGTTGTTGGTGTAGTAGCTGTTGCAGTTGCAGCAGCTGTTATTGCAGCAGATGTTGTTAGTAGTGGTAGTGCAGTCCAATCCATAGTCACTTTTAACAAAGAAGATAAAACATATTTTAAAAATGTTTAACTTTTTATGAGATGGCCTAGTAAGAATATATATTTTGAAGGGAATAAAAGCTAATGACATGAACCATATGTAATTAGTTTTCCAGAACAAAACCAAATCATAGGAAACAGAATGGCATCTGCCAGTCTGTAATTTTCTTGGCTCAGTATTAAGGCATACTCCCTTCTTTTGTCATGTGAAACAAGTGGTTGATGCATTCCATCTATGGGAAGGTAGCTTCCCATTGTGAAAGGTTATGACAAATACATAAATATAGAGTGCTAGTGACGGGAAGAAAGCAACAGTGTTACAGTGTCTACAGGTCTGATGATGCTGACTAACACTCCACAAAAAACAATTGAACATCTTCCTGAACACACAACTCACCGTCACAACAATCACACTTTTAAGTCCCTATAGGCGGACAAGCTCTCTGTTATGTATTTTATTTATATATAAATGCAGCCCTTATTTTACTTTAAATAAAAAAAACATTTATTTTTAATCAGATTATATTATTTGTAATCCATCCAGTTCAATGTGAAAACTGACAATAAATATAGTTGAAATATTTTTTAATTGTACTTTCTTTATTTGATTTGACAGTCAGTTGTTGACTACATACATATGTTGATACTGTTAGGCTACTTCAAAATATATGGCACTGACTCATAACACAAGTTAAACATTATGATGTCACAGACTTTTGCTTAAGAAATTATCTCAAACTGGACCTGAATTGTAATACCCCTGTTTTTTTTGGGGGGTTTTTTTTTCAGAATAATGGACAGCGCTGTTTGTTGTGTGTGGGGATTTTGAAATATAGCTTTATGTTGTTGTTTTACATTACACTTCCCAGGCATCACCTGTCAGTGTTAATGATGCTGATTTACGTATTCATTAATGGCACATTAGTTTTGTCTCATATTATTGTATTAATCTGATGAACAGAAAAACAAGAGCTGCTCAAAATTTTCAAATGTAGGTTTGATTTTCCCTCACTTAAGGGTTTATTGTTAATCATTGCACAGCAGGTTTTTAATAATTCAGACATGGCAGGCAACAATCATCTGAGTCACAGATATAACCACAGCAATGATGCAGTGAGTTTGGAACATGATCTTACAGTACATATTATATTCCCATAGATTGTACTCCTAACAAAATATACATAATATATAAAGTAGATTGTGTTACCATCCAGAATATGTTTGTGTAAGTAACATAAAAGAACAGAAGATGTATGAGTACTCCACATTAATAGCAGCAACATATGTAGCATTGTAATGGAATTTCTCAGTCCAGATCAAGACAGAACTGCAATGAATCCAGACCAGATGTAACACTGGGGATATTGTATTAATACTGGCTAATACTGCAGTCTGAATGGGAGAGAGGCCAGACATATCTGCCAGAACAAAGCTTGCAGATACGTCTGGTCCCCAGGCTAGAACATCTGCATTTAGATTATTTTGAAAACATGAATGTGAAGTAGGTAAAATTATTTTTTGTTGTTACTCAATTTGTGATTTAAAAGAGAAACACATGTTTAATCATGATTAAAAACATTAAATAATCCTAATTAATGGTTGAGTGCTAAACATAATTCGTAATTGGTTAAAGAAGGATAAAATGCTCCATGTCGGAGTGTTATTTTGCAAATTTTGATGTGATATTCATTATGGCCATTTTTTTGAGGTTCCCTGGATATTGAACATACATCTTACTACTTGACTTTGGAACTGAAACTGACCTGGCGCTGTCCTACTATTTGAACTGACCGCAAAAGGAAACAAGGAAGGAACTTCAACTTAAAAAAACAAACTGAACTATTGTTGTCCAACAATTTATGAGTATACTGCAGACCCTAAGTGGGTTACATTAGCAATTTTGGTAATCGCTGCACTGATTCTCAGGTGAATTTTGCTGTTTTTAAGTAAGGAACAACGGCCAAATTTATAACATACTATTAAATACTTTTGTTGTGAGCTAGCTAGTTAATATTAGTTTTCAGTTTTTTTTGCCTTTGTCAGCCAACATTCATAACAATAACATTATGCAAATATTAGTTATTTGTATTCTATTTGTAATAAATAAAAAAATATCACCAGGTAGAGCAGTCAATCAGTAACAATGTAGATTGACAAACCATTGTGTAAACACAGCAAGAATACGGATGAAATTATGTACTTATTTATTTGCATATAGAGATAATATAGGTAATATATAAATAATGTGCAGTGTGTGTGTGGTCACAGGCAACAGTTAGTGTCCATTGTCCATGAGCCTGGTTGCCTGGTGGAAAAACTGCAGGTCCGGGCTTTGAGGCTGCAGTACCCCTCGCCAGACAGCATCAGCTGAAACAGTCCATGATTGGTGTGGCTGGGCTCTTCAATAATCCTTGGGGCTTTACTGGCGCGCAGTCCGTTGTAAAAGTCCTGGATGGATGGACGCTCACATCCACTGATGTGCTGGGCTGTCTGCACGACCCTCTGCAGTGCCTTGTGGTTGGGGCCAGAGCAGTTCCTGTACCACACAGTGATGCTTCCAGTCAGGATGCTCTCCGTTGAAGAACTTTTGATCTATTCTAAGATTGAAATCACACACCTCCTAGGTATGTTGTAATTCTTTCCCATACAGCTCTCTCTCTGTTTGTTGGTGTCTGGAACAGGTTACCAGCAGTGGAAGACAATTCGAGGAGGCCACACATTGTTAAGCCCTTCAGGAGGTCAGCCAAGGCAATGTGTGAGACCTGGTGTTTTGAAGCCCACTCTTCAGCATCCTCTGAGCCACTTATGTTTGTTCCTGTCCATTCTCCTCCATCTCCTCTATGTCTTTCTCTTCACTTTCATCTTCTAACTGCACGGCCTCTGACTGTTAATGATTAAAAGCCAGCAGGGTCCCATTTGCTTGCTTCCATTGGAGTATACTGGGGTCTCAGCAACCTGTCCATCCTGGAATTAAAAGCATTTGTCTTTAGGGGCATAAATCAATAATTCCATTTTGTATTTATTTTTATGTTTGTCCCTATATTGTTAATTATATTAACAAGATAGATGTTATGCCATTATTGTCATTTTTATTTATATAGGATACTACATTGGTGTATATTTTGTAAAAATTTGGAATATGTCTGCCTAACCCTGGGAACTTCTGTTGAAAATCTTAATAAAGTGGGTAATAATTGCAGTAAGGTTTCCTTTTGCCTTGCAGAATAATAAATGGATGGACTTCCCTGTAACTGTCAACAAACCAGCTAAGAAAAGTTGTGTGGTACTTTCAAAAATGTTTTATATTGTAATATTAGATGCATCATTTGAAGGCCTGCAGAAATAGGCCGCCTGTTAAATTTAAAAGACAGGTGGCATGTAGTTTTTTAATTCTTATCTATCTTGGGGGGTGCATTTGTATGTCTGTGTGGAATATCTAAGTTGTATACAAATGTTGCAGAAAGGAGAAAGAGAACCTGGCATGTTATTTCACCGACTGTACTTAGTTGACAGTTTAATCCAGTAGCTATTATGCCAAAGGACACACCTGAAGGTAAAAACAATAAGAGAAGCCATAAACGAGTAAATCAGGACAGTGCAATGTTATTTCGAAAGTCATAGGTTCAGTCTTGTTACTTTGTGTCCAGTCATGCAAAATAAAGAATGTGCACCCCTCAAATCTACAATGAGCCCAGCAGAGGGCGCTGATGTTACACAAAACACACTAATCCCAGTAGGAAACTAATAATAAAACATAAACAATATTGACAAAAATTAAATTGTAAAGTAATGGCAAGTGGAATCACTAACTCCACTATACCTCCATAATATTTAGAGAAAGGGTCACACGTTTTGATAGCTGTGATTTTGGTGGAGCAGAATATGTAAGACAGTATCACAAACCCACTTGTTGAAATTCCTGAATCCTAAATTCCTAAAATCAAATTAATTAAAACCTAGCACAGGCATGTGTAATAACACCAGCTTTGTCTTCATTACATGTGAAATGGATTTAGGAAATTAAAAAGTAATATTGCTGCTTGTTACCATCTTGGATGCCACAATTTGGCTTTATTGACCCATAAAATGGTTCTAATGGCTACCATCTAATTCAAAGAGAATCATGAGACGGTAATTGATTATTGTGAGACCCAGGTGACAACAAGGTTTTTGGGGATGCGTCGTAGATTGCTACGTTCACTAAAATATACCCTGGCATCACTGGACTGCCGGTGTTTGGGTTTATAAAGGGGCAGATGTTTCGCTTTTCAGGAAATTAACATTCCGATTTCTTTGCCTCTCCATCGCATTCATTCGTCGGTGCTTTTGAGACATTAAACAAGGAAACAACCCTTGCAGGAGCTGAGCTGCTGATCGCTGCAGCTGTGTGGTTTCCGCCGTGCACACGGCGAGGACAGAGAGGAGACAGTCAGTCTGGCTTCACAATAAGAAAAACCCAATGAATCTGAAATGTGAGTGAATCGCTGAGGGCTGATTACATGCGGCCCACCACCGCTACATAATGTGTTGTTATAAATAAGTCATTTATTTAACACACGTTAAATAGTTTAGTTCAAACTGTGTAAGGTTTTTTGGCTGCCCTGTCGTTCCTCCTCGACATTACCTAACCCAAAATGAGGGTTAAGATGACTGATCTCAGACCTGCTGTTGTCCTGTCGACCTGCTTATCCACGTTTTAACCAACAGATATCGCTGGTGAGCTTTACAACCGATATACATTTTGAGTATGTTGGTGATCTTGTGATGGTCACATTGGTAAACGTTTTGCAATAATAAAACCTGAATGCATCTAAAATGTGAGTGAATAGTAGTTTTATATATTGTAGCTATACTGTATAATATGTGGCTTTACAATATATTGTAGCAATACTTTCTATCTTGCCTCATTTAGACCCACCAAAATCAAATACTTAGGAGCAAAGGCCAGCAGGCCAGCTCTGGGGTAAAAAAAAAACAACAACATATTTTAACATAGTGGACGAATTCAAGTTCAATATGCAATGCAAGCTCTATGTCCTCTTACATACACTTAGTAGGTAGAGTGACCCTGTGACTGACGCAAACACAACAATGATTATTAATCTAGGATTTTATTTTATTCTACCCCAGCTCAGGAAGTTCAACATGCCTCAGGAGCGGCTTATCCAGTTTTAATCTGCAAAAATTCAGTCTGTTCTCTGTACTTCCATCACTGTCTGGTTTGGATCAGCCACCAAACAGGTAAGGAACACACTACAACGGAGAGTCAGGACTGCAGAAGAAATGATTGGTGTCATCCTGCCCTCCATTCACGACTTATACATGTCCAGAGTCAGGAAATGGCCAGATAATATCACTGAAGACCCATCCCACCCTGGACACTACCAATTCCAACTTTTCCCCTCTGGTAGGAGCTACAGAACACTGTACGTCAAAACAAGCAGACACAAGAACAGCTTCTTCCCAAAGTCAATCACTCTGATGAACAGTTAACATCTATCATAGAGTGTCTGAAACAATCCCTGTGCACTACACCTCTAACACTAAACATCCACTCTCTATTCTAAATATATATTTTATAGTTTTAAACAGTGTTTTAACATATCATTGTCAACATAATCAAAGCACGTTGTATATTCTGTGTACACATTCATATACTGTCATATCCACCTACATCATGCATATAAAGTAAGTTGTTACATTAATCTTTCATTATTAATTCCAACATCTTTGCACTCTTTGTGGTATTGTCTTTTTCACAATATTCATTGTTTTATTTGTCTGTCTGTGTGTGTGTATATGTATGTATGTATGTTTGTATGTATATATATATATATATATATATTTACATATGTTTATCTGTATGTAGTGGTTTGTTTATGTCCTTGTTTTTTTCCTTATTTGTCTATTTCTGTGTAAGTACATTGAGAGCAACTGATTGTTTTATACATACTCTGCACAAATAGTGCCCCTTTGTGGAGGGATGGTCCACACAGACAGTGTGGTAATCCAGAGTACAGGTGGTGCATTCAATCTGAAAGAAAAAAGAAAAAACACAACATTAGATTATTGTCAAACATTTTGGCAGGTTCAGGTCACTCATCCAGAGAAGGAAGTACAATGAAACAGTTTAAATGTTACTATATTATTTCTTAAAATTGCGTGACAATGTGTAACAGTTTCTGGGTTTAAATCTTAGCTGCAGTCCTGTCAGTGTGGAGTCAGTGTGTTCCCTTCAGCTGCACCAGTGTCCTCAGAAGTTGCAAACACATGCAAATAAGGTGAATTAAACAATGCATTTTCAATAGCTGTGTGATTGTGAGAGTTCACCCACATTCCTCAAATGTTTCTTAACTAATTCAGGCTAACATGCTGTTATCAAGATAAAAATAATCCTATTTATTCTCATACATCTAATTTGGTTCTTTTTAAATAAAGGCAAAAGAAGTAGAGTTGAAACTGTGATTGTCATTCATATGATTGGGTGAGTGTTGATCATGTGATTGCAGGTACAGAGGTGTGTTGGGAACCATCCCAGCATGCACTAGGGCAATATATTCATGGACATCATTATCATTTTATCATTAACCAGTAAGGTGTATGCAGAGTGTTTTCTGCAAAAGTGATCTATTTTGAAAAAGAGTGAAGGAGAAGTGAGATATGGGGGATACCGGACACGCTGGTCTGGCAACTCCCACGCTGTAGGCATTGTTAACTAGCTGAAGTGCTACCATTGGTGTCTGCCAGATGAATAAACTGTAGCAAAAAAACAGAAGCGTTTGATGTTTATCATTTAACAGATTCACTGGATTAGAATAATATATAATGTAGATATACAGATATCGTCCCACTTTGCTACCTCAGAAAAATGATTCTTTATGTGGGAGTGTCGAGGATCAGTTGAGGAGTCCTATTGCCTGAGGAAGAAGCTCCTCTGCTCAAACTTCTGTTTCTCTTGCCAGATGGCAGCAGTTAATGGATAATTATATAAGACATTATTCTGACGGTGCATTAATGAGTGACAGCAACTTCAACATAGATCTTCTGATGTTATAATTTAAGAAGTCGACAGTATGTTTTACATATGCAAGACCAGCTTTGCTTGTAACAACATATCTTATTAAAGTATGTCTCAGACTGTCTGT
Source organism: Lateolabrax maculatus (assembly GCA_031216445.1). Classification (NCBI taxonomy): domain Eukaryota; kingdom Metazoa; phylum Chordata; class Actinopteri; order Acropomatiformes; family Lateolabracidae; genus Lateolabrax; species Lateolabrax maculatus. The sequence goes on from CM062207.1 coordinate 9,183,172, forward strand.
GGGTATTTGAATTAATAAGAATCTCATAGCCAAAGTTAAGTATGCACCACTCCCAGTTCTCTGTTTCTGGTCAAACCTGATTCACTGACACAACAAAGGCTGAGACCGGCTCATTGTTAGACGCTATTGTAAAATGTAATCATATGAAATCACATAGCAGGGTTTGATTGTCTGGTGCTTTAATTTCACTTAAGCCCCTGACATTAAACCAAAATTGGGACCGTTTAAATTCAATTTTTTTTTATTGTGATCATTAGAACATTTCTCAAAGAAATTGTACAAACTACAAGAAATCACAGAATACAGCTATGCATGATTACATAAATACACTTTGTATAAATAACAAAATCGACAACTTTTTAAAAATATATATTATATATACTATGATCATTGATAAAATTCTGTGCATTGGTTCAGGGTTGGGGTGTGCAGCCCACTATGAGCTGCATGTGACCCTTCATTTAGTTAAGACACTTGTTCCTTTTACAATATGCTCTGTATGCACTCAAAAAGATATGTTACTATGCCATGTTATACTATACTATGTTAAAAAGTAAAACCTTATTAAGATTATTATTGTTTGATTTATTATTCTAGAGATGATTCAATGAATTACAGTTACAGTTACAGTTACAGCTTACAGTTGTCTGTGTCATTCGGTCAAGCCCAGTATCCTGGACATTCCCACACAAAAACGTGTTCAGTTCGACAGACATACCTTCTCCACCGTCATTAATGTGTCCGGTCATTGCAAAGTTGAATTTGATAGTAAGTTCATCTAAAGCCATTCAACACTTAACACAATCATGAATCTTTACCAACAGCTAAGTCCTTTTTCATACCAGTAATGGAAATTTAAATGAAAATCAGCAACTAAGCTATTGCTGGTTTGACAATAGCCATGACAACAGGACCAGGCAGGATGCAGTGATGAGACTGATCTTGTGGCTCACTCCACTTGAAGCTGTAAATGAGGAGAAAAGGACATGGAACATTACTTTAATGAACAGTTGTGCAACCTTTGACAATTTTGATCAAGTAGCAATCAATATTGCTTACGTGTGCCATTCACGTTGATGGAGCTGCCTTCAATGTCGAAGCCGGTGACGTTTGAAGCTGCACTGATCAAAACACTCGCAATCTGAGTGTTATTAGGAACAGATGTGCTTGCAAAGCGAAGGTCAATCTCGTTGATGACTGATCCACTTCTGCAGAAGGTGAAAGAAAAATATTGTTTGAAATATCAGATTTAGGCCACTTTTCTGAAATTGTAACATACTAAGTCTTAAGAAATTACCTGAATGCCACCACGTCCAAGGACTTAAAGGAGGAAGGGAATGTCCTTCTGTACAAAGGTTCAAGCTGCAGAAATAGAAAACAATTTGTATTTAACCACTTTTTGCTTTCATTTATGCCTTTAGAACACTGAGTTGTGTATATATGAGATATGTTGTATTTGTCTTGATACATTCCCCTCTGTCATTAATTTCTTCTAGAATTTTGAAGCGACCTTTTTAATTATAGTATACAACCTATATTTTAAGCATGAAGATGATGCTTTTGTTATTTTCTTGTTTGTATTTTTCTTGTGTTTTCTGTACTTGCTATAGTGCAGAAAACAGACTGTGCCCAGGTGACGGATGGACAGGAGGAAAATAATTGATGGGCACCAGTACAAGGTTTAACAGAATAGACGATTGTTAACATTTTCTTCAAATGGTATTTGTTTCCTCTCCTGGTGGGGAAATATTCCACCTCACAACAAACATCTTGCTAACTGCGTTAGAATTTTTCATACACCATTGTTGTATTATGTTCGGTATAAGTTCAGTATGCCTTAATGCTCACTCATCTTAGTGTGTGGCACTTGTCAAACACCTTGCCATAATAAGATAAGCAGAAGTCAATGTAAGTACTCATTACCTACATTTAAGCATCTGTGGAAACTCTTAACTATCCTATTAGTACCTAATTCATACAGCAGAATTACTCTGTAAATCACTGGGTGTATTATATAGTGTGGCCATAACATTTCATTCTTTGTGTGGGGGCTTGACCACTTTGATCAAATACTTCAGTGGGTCTACCAGCAGACTTTATTTAAAATGTGAAACTTACCTGTGTCTTTATCATTGAAGCTCGATTTATAAAAGCTGCAGAGGATGGATCCAGCAAGTCACTTGTAAATGTGTTTTGGATTGATCTGAAAGTCACCCTTCTTGTTATGAGTGCTACAGTTGCAGGTGCGGCAGTTGCAGGAGGTGCGGCAGTCGCAGCAGGTGCGGCAGTTGCAGGTGTGGCAGTTGCAGGAGGTGCAGCAGTTGCAGGTGTGGCAGTTGCAGCAGGTGCAGCAGTTGCAGGTGCGGCAGTTGTAGCAGGTGCAGCAGTTGAAGTTGAAGGTAATGGACCGTCTGTAAAACCATATTTTTAAGAAGTGAGTATTTGTGTCTAAACCATAAGGATTTCTTTATCCTTGTTTGATGTCAAACTGACTTTGGTGCCAGTTTTACACATATGTTAATTCACATTTTTAATACTGATTAAAGTGAAACACGGTTTTGATTACTTACCTACAGTAGTGACTGTTTTGGCATTTATGCTCACATTGAAGGTATTGTTCGGATTATTCACAGCTTCAACTAAGGTTTCAGCAACGACTTTGTTCTGTGGGAGTTGTGCAGCAGGAGTCGTCCGATTGAACACAATTCCCACTTCTGCTTGAGTCCCATCCTCTCTTGTTGAGACTGTAGAACGGCTGTGTGTCAAATTACCATATGAGACGATTCTGTTGTTATTTGGCATGTGTAATTTACACATGGCACTATCAACATTAAGAAATATCACTTTTAAGACCATAATCCTGAATATAAAGCAAAATAATTGAACCACTGTTTACCTGAACCGTATCACAAAGCTCCTTAGAAACCGCAGACCAAATCTTTTCCTGTATATGTCATTGAACTGCAAAAAGAAAGGAACATTGAAAGAACTTCTGTAGTTTTAAAACATGATTGACTGAAATTGAAATCAATTGGATATGTTAATTTTATGGATGGCAATTTTAAGTTTAAGAAATTTGTACATGAACTAAACTTCAATCATTCATTCACAACACTAATACAGTCAATAAAAAATGTATTTAATTCTAAAAAGAACTCACCATCAAAACAATTCGATTTGCAAGACTTTTGAATTCACTGCTGTTGGGGTCTTCAAGCTCTCTTGAAAAAGGTTCACCTTGCAAATCTGCTGAGACAGTATAAACAGGTTCTCGAGCCAAAATGGTTGTTACTGCAGTAGTAGTTGTTGTTGCTGCAGTGATTGATGTTGGAGAAGGTGTCGTTTCCGCAGTTGTTGCTGCTGTCGTTGTAGTAAGAGCAGCTGTTGTTGTTGGTACAGGTGTTGTTGGTACTGCAGCTGTTGTTGTTGGTAGTTCAGTTGTTGTAGTCAGAGCAGCTGTTGTTGTTGTAGCAGCTGTTGTTGTTGGTACAGGTGTTGTTGTTACTGCAGCTGTTGTTGTTGGTAGTTCAGTTGTTGTAGTCAGCGCAGCTGTTGTTGTTGCAACAGCTGTTGTTGTTGGTACAGGTGTTGTTGTTAGCACAGCGGTTGTTGTTGGTAGTTCAGTTGTTGTTTCAGCAGCTGTTGTTGCTGCTGTTGTTGTAGTCGGAGCAGCTGTTGTTGTTGCCACTGGTGTTGTTGTTACCGCAGCTGTTGTTGTTGGTAGTTCAGTTGTTGTTTCAGCAGCTGTTGTTGCTGCCTTCGTTGTAGTCAGAGCAGCTGTTGTTGTTGGTACAAGTGTTGTTGTTACTGCAGCTGTTGTTGTTGGTAGTTCAGTTGTTGTAGTCAGAGCAGTTGTTGTTGCCGCAGCTGTTGGTGTTGGTCGTTCAGTTGTTGTAGTCAGAGTAGCTGTTGTTGTTGGTATCGGTGTTGTTACTGCAGCTGTTGTTGTTGGTAGTTCAGTTGTTGTTTCAGCAGCTGTTGTTGTTGCCACTGGTGTTGTTACTTCAGCTGTTGTTGTTGGTAGTTCCGTTGTTGTTGCAGCAACTGTTGTTGCTGCTGTCGTTGTAGTCAGAGCAGCTGTTGTTGTTGGCACAGGTGTTGTTGTTACTGCAGCTGTTGTTGTTGGTAGTTCAGTTGTTGTTTCAGCAGCTGTTGTTGCTGCTGTCGTTGTAGTCGGAGCAGGTGTTGTTGTTGCCACTGGTGTTGTTGTTACTGCAGCTGTTGTTGTTGGTAGTTCAGTTGTTGTTTCAGCTGCTGTTGTTGCTGCTGTCGTTGTAGTCAGAGCAGCTGTTGTTGTTGGTACAGGTGATGCTGTTACCGCAGCTGTTGTTGTTGGTAGTTCAGTTGTTGTAGTCAGAGCAGCTGTTGTTGTTGCAGCAGCTGTTGTTGTTGGTACAGGTGTTGTTGTTGGAACAGCTGTTGTTGTTGGCAGTTCAGTTGTTGTTTCAGCAGCTGTTGTTGCTGCTGTCGTTGTTGTCAGAGTAGCTGTTGTTGTTCCCACTGGTGTTGTTGTTACTGCATCTGTTGTTGTTGGTAGTTCAGTTGTTGTAGTCAGAGCAGCTGTTGTTGTTACAGCAGCTGTTGTTGTTGGTACAGGTGTTGTTGTTGGTAGTTCAGTTGTTGTTTCAGCAGCTGTTGTTGCTGCTGTCGTTGTAGTCAAAGCAGCTGTTGTTGCAGCAGCTGTTGTTGTTGGTACAGGTGTTGTTGTTACAACAGTTGTTGTTGTTGGTAGTTCAGTTGTTGTAGTCAGAGCAGCTGTTGTTGTTGGTACAGGTGTTGTTGTTACCACAGCTGTTGTTGTTGGTAATTCAGTTGTTGTTGCAGCAGCTGTTGTTGCTGCTGTTGTTGTAGTCAGAGCAGCTGTTGTTGTTGGTGCAGGTGTTTTTGTTGGCAGTTCAGTTGTTGTTTCAGCAGCTGTTGTTGCTGCTGTCATTGTACTCAGAGCAGCTGTTGTTGTTGGTACAAGTGTTGTTGTTGCAGCAGCTGTTGTTGTTGGTAGTTCAGTTGTTGTAGTCACAGTAGCTGTTGTTGCTTCTGTCGTTGTAGTCGGAGCAGCTGTTGTTGTTCCCACTGGTGTTGTTGTTAATGCAGCTGTTGTTGTTGGTAGTTCAGTTGTTGTAGTCAGAGCAGCTGTTGTTGTTGCAGCAGCTGTTGTTGTTGGTACAGGTGTTGTTGTTAGCACAGCTGTTGTTGTTGCTGTTGTTGTAGTCAGAGCAGCTGTTGTTGTTGGTAGTTCAGTTGTTGTTTCAGCAGCTGTTGTTGCTTTTGTCGTTGTAGTCAGAGCAGCTGTTGTTGTTGGTACAGGTGTTGTTGTTAACGCAGCTGTTGTTGTTGGTAGTTCAGTTGTTGTGTCGGCAGCCGCTGTTGCTACTGTCGTTGTAGTCGGAGCAGCTGTTGTTGTTGCTACTGGTGTTGTTGTAACTGCAGCTGTTGTTGTTGGTAGTTCAGTTGTTGTAGTCAGAGCAGGTGTTGTTGTTGCAGCAGCTGTTGTTGTTGGTACAGGTGTTGTTGTTGCAGCAGCTGTTGTTATTGGTACAGGTGTTGTTGTTACCACAGTTGTTGTTGTTGGCACCACATTTGTTGTTGCAGCAGCTGTTGTTGCTGCTGTCGTAGTCAGAGCAGCTGTTGTTGTTGGTAGTTCAGTTGTTGTTTCAGCAGCTGTTGTTGTTGCCACTGGTGTTGTTATTTCAGCTGTTGTTGTTGGTAGTTCCGTTGTTGTTGCAGCAACTGTTGTTGCTGCTGTCGTTGTAGTCAGAGCAGCTGTTGTTATTGGCACAGGTGTTGTTGTTACTGCAGCTGTTGTTGTTGGTAGTTCAGTTGTTGTTTCAGCTGCGGTTGTTGCTGCTTTCGTTGTAGTCGGAGCAGGTGTTGTTGTTGCCACTGGTGTTGTTGTTACTGCAGCTGTTGTTGTTGGTAGTTCAGTTGTTGTTTCAGCTGCTGTTGTTGCTGCTGTCGTTGTAGTCAGAGCAGCTGTTGTTGTTGGTACAGGTGATGCTGTTACCGCAGCTGTTGTTGTTGGTAGTTCAGTTGTTGTAGTCAGAGCAGCTGTTGTTGTTGCAGCAGCTGTTGTTATTGGTACAGGTGTTGTTGTTGGAACAGCTGTTGTTGTTGGCAGTTCAGTTGTTGTTTCAGCAGCTGTTGTTGCTGCTGTCGTTGTAGTCAGAGTAGCTGTTGTTGTTCGCACTGGTGTTGTTGTTACTGCATCTGTTGTTGTTGGTAGTTCAGTTGTTGTAGTCAGAGCAGCTGTTGTTGTTACAGCAGCTGTTGTTGTTGGTACAGGTGTTGTTGTTGGTAGTTCAGTTGTTGTTTCAGCAGCTGTTGTTGCTGCTGTCGTTGTAGTCAAAGCAGCTGTTGTTGCAGCAGCTGTTGTTGTTGGTACAGGTGTTGTTGTTACAACAGTTGTTGTTGTTGGTAGTTCAGTTGTTGTAGTCAGAGAAGCTGTTGTTGTTGGTACAGGTGTTGTTGTTACCACAGCTGTTGTTGTTGGTAGTTCAGTTGTTGTTGCAGCAGCTGTTGTTGCTGCTGTTGTTGTAGTCAGAGCAGCTGTTGTTGTTGGTACAGGTGTTGTTGTTGGCAGTTCAGTTGTTGTTTCAGCAGCTGTTGTTGCTGCTGTCATTGTACTCAGAGCAGCTGTTGTTGTTGGTACAAGTGTTGTTGTTGCAGCAGCTGTTGTTTGTAGTTCAGTTGTTGTAGTCAGAGCAGTTGTTGTTGCAGCAGCTGTTGTTGTTGGTAGTTCAGTTGTTGTAGTCAGAGTAGCTGTTGTTGCTTCTGTCGTTGTAGTCGGAGCAGCTGTTGTTGTTCCCACTGGTGTTGTTGTTACTGCAGCTGTTGTTGTTGGTAGTTCAGTTGTTGTAGTCAGAGCAGCTGTTGTTGTTGCAGCAGCTGTTGTTGTTGGTAGTTCCGTTGTTGTTGCAGCAACTGTTGTTGCTGCTGTCGTTGTAGTCAGAGCAGCTGTTGTTGTTGGCACAGGTGTTGTTGTTACTGCAGCTGTTGTTGTTGGTAGTTCCGTTGTTGTTTCAGCAGCTGTTGTTGCTGCTGTCGTTGTAGTCGGATCAGGTGTTGTTGTTGCCACTGGTGTTGTTGTTACTGCAGCTGTTGTTGTTGGTAGTTCAGTTGTTGTTTCAAATGCTGTTGTTGCTGCTATCATTGTAGTCAGAGCAGCTGTTGTTGTTGGTACAGGTGTTGCTGTTACCGCAGATGTTGTTGTTGGTTGTTCAGTTGTTGTAGTCAGAGCAGCTGTTGTTGTTGCAGCAGCTGTTGTTGTTGGTACAGGTGTTGTTGTTGGAACAGCTGTTGTTGTTGGCAGTTCAGTTGTTGTTTCAGCAGCTGTTGCTGCTGCTGTCGTTGTAGTCAGAGTAGCTGTTGTTGTTCCCACTGGTGTTGTTGTTACTGCATCTGTTGTTGTTGGTACTTCAGTTGTTGTAGTCAGAGCAGCTGTTGTTGTTGCAGCAGCTGTTGTTGTTGGTACAGGTGTTGTTGTTGGTAGTTCAGTTGTTGTTTCAGCAGCTGTTGTTGCTGCTGTCGTTGTAGTCAGAGCAGCTGTTGTTGCAGCAGCTGTTGTTGTTGGTACAGGTGTTGTTGTTACAACAGTTGTTGTTGGTAGTTCAGTTGTTGTAGTCAGAGTAGCTGTTGTTGCTTCTGTCGTTGTAGTCAGAGCAGCTGGTGTTGTTCCCACTGGTGTTGTTGTTACTGCAGCTGTTGTTGTTGGTTGTTCAGTTGTTGTAGTCAGAGCAGCTGTTGTTGTTGCAGCAGCTGTTGTTGTTGCAGCAGCTGTTGTTGTTGGTACAGGTGTTGTTGTTAGCACAGCTGTTGTTGTTGATGTTGTTGTAGTCAGAGCAGCTGTTGTTGTTGGTACAGGTGTTGTTGTTACTGCAGCTGTTGTTGTTGGTAGTTCAGTTGTTGTAGTCAGAGCAGCTGTTGTTGTTTGTGCAGGTGTTGTTGTTACCGCAGCTGTTGTTGTTGGTAGTTCAGTTGTTGTTTCAGCAGCTGTTGTTGCTTCTGTCGTTGTAGTCAGAGCAGCTGTTGTTGTTGGTACAGGTGTTGTTGTTAGCGCAGCTGTTGTTGTTGGTAGTTCAGTTGTTGTTTCGGAAGCTGCTGTTGCTGCTGTCGTTGTAGTCGAAGCAGTTGTTGTTGTTGCTTCTGGTGTTGTTGTAACTGCAGCTGTTGTTGTTGGTAGTTCAGTTGTTGTAGTCAGAGCAGGTGTTGTTGTTGCAGCAGCTGTTGTTGTTGGTACAGGTGTTGTTATTGCAGCAGCTGTTGTTATTGGTACAGGTGTTGTTGTTACCACAGTTGTTGTTGTTGGTACCACAGTTGTTGTTGCAGCAGCTCTTGTTTCTGCTGTCGTTGTAGTCAGAGCAGCTGTTGTTGTTGCAGCAGCTGTTGTTGTTAGCGCAGCTGTTGTTGTTGGTAGTTCAGTTGTTGTTGCAGCAGCTGTTGTTGCTGCTGTCGTTGTAGTCAGTGCATCTGTTGTTGTTGGTACAGGTGTTGTTGTTAGCACAGTTGTTGTTGGTAGTTCAGTTGTTGTTTCAGCAGCTGTTGTTGCTTCTGTCGTTGTAGTCAGAGCAGCTGTTGTTGTTGGTACAGGTGTTGTTGTTGGCAGTTCAGTTGTTGTTGCAGCAGCTGTTGTTGGTACAGGTGTTGTTGTTGGTAGTTCAGTTATTGTTGCAGCAGCTGTTTTTGCTGCTGTCGTTGTAGTCAGAGCAGCTGTTGTTGTTGGTACAAGTGTTGTTGTTACTGCAGCTGTTGTTGTTGGTAGTTCAGTTGTTGTAGTCAGAGCAGTTGTTGTTGCAGCAGCTGTTGTTGTTGGTAGTTCAGTTGTTGTAGTCAGAGTAGCTGTTGTTGTTGGTACCGGTGTTGTTACTGCAGCTGTTGTTGTTGGTAGTTCAGTTGTTGTTTCAGCAGCTGTTGTTGTTGCCACTGGTGTTGTTACGGCAGCTGTTGTTGTTGGTAGTTCCGTTGTTGTTGCAGCAACTGTTGTTGCTGCTGTCGTTGTAGTCAGAGAAGCTGTTGTTGTTGGCACAGGTGTTGTTCTTACCACTGCTGTTGTTGTTGGTAGTTCAGTTGTTGTTTCAGCAGCTGTTGTTTCTGCTGTCGTTGTAGTCGGAGCAGCTGTTGTTGTTGCTACAAGTGTTGTTGTTACTGCAGCTGTTGTTTTTGGTAGTTCAGTTGTTGTAGTCAGAGCAGTCGTTGTTGCAGCAGCTGTTGTTGTTGCAGCAGCTGTTGTTGTTGGTACAGGTGTTGTTGTTGGAACAGCTGTTGTTGTTGGCAGTTCAGTTGTTGTTTCAGCAGCTGTTGCTGCTGCTGTCGTTGTAGTCAGAGTAGCTGTTGTTGTTCCCACTGGTGTTGTTGTTACTGCATCTGTTGTTGTTGGTACTTCAGTTGTTGTAGTCAGAGCAGCTGTTGTTGTTGCAGCAGCTGTTGTTGTTGGTACAGGTGTTGTTGTTGGTAGTTCAGTTGTTGTTTCAGCAGCTGTTGTTGCTGCTGTCGTTGTAGTCAGAGCAGCTGTTGTTGCAGCAGCTGTTGTTGTTGGTACAGGTGTTGTTGTTACAACAGTTGTTGTTGTTGGTAGGTCAGTTGTTGTAGTCAGAGTAGCTGTTGTTGCTTCTGTCGTTGTAGTCAGAGCAGCTGTTGTTGTTCCCACTGGTGTTGTTGTTACTGCAGCTGTTGTTGTTGGTTGTTCAGTTGTTGTAGTCAGAGCAGCTGTTGTTGTTGCAGCAGCTGTTGTTGTTGCAGCAGCTGTTGTTGTTGGTACAGGTGTTGTTGTTAGCACAGCTGTTGTTGTTGATGTTGTTGTAGTCAGAGCAGCTGTTGTTGTTGGTACAGGTGTTGTTGTTACTGCAGCTGTTGTTGTTGGTAGTTCAGTTGTTGTAGTCAGAGCAGCTGTTGTTGTTGCCACTGGTGTTGTTGTTACCGCAGCTGTTGTTGTTGGTAGTTCAGTTGTTGTTTCAGCAGCTGTTGTTGCTTCTGTCGTTGTAGTCAGAGCAGCTGTTGTTGTTGGTACAGGTGTTGTTGTTAGCGCAGCTGTTGTTGTTGGTAGTTCAGTTGTTGTTTCGGAAGCTGCTGTTGCTGCTGTCGTTGTAGTCGAAGCAGTTGTTGTTGTTGCTTCTGGTGTTGTTGTAACTGCAGCTGTTGTTGTTGGTAGTTCAGTTGTTGTAGTCAGAGCAGGTGTTGTTGTTGCAGCAGCTGTTGTTGTTGGTACAGGTGTTGTCATTGCAGCAGCTGTTGTTATTGGTACAGGTGTTGTTGTTACCACAGTTGTTGTTGTTGGTACCACAGTTGTTGTTGCAGCAGCTCTTGTTTCTGCTGTCGTTGTAGTCAGAGCAGCTGTTGTTGTTGCAGCAGCTGTTGTTGTTAGCGCAGCTGTTGTTGTTGGTAGTTCAGTTGTTGTTGCAGCAGCTGTTGTTGCTGCTGTCGTTGTAGTCAGAGCATCTGTTGTTGTTGGTACAGGTGTTGTTGTTAGCACAGTTGTTGTTGGTAGTTCAGTTGTTGTTTCAGCAGCTGTTGTTGCTTCTGTCGTTGTAGTCAGAGCAGCTGTTGTTGTTGGTACAGGTGTTGTTGTTGGCAGTTCAGTTGTTGTTGCAGCAGCTGTTGTTGTTGGTACAGGTGTTGTTGTTGGTAGTTCAGTTGTTGTTTCAGCAGCTGTTGTTGCTGCTGTCGTTGTAGTCAGAGCAGCTGTTGTTGTTGGTACAGGTGTTGTTGTTACTGCAGCTGTTGTTGTTGGTAGTTCAGTTGTTGTAGTCAGAGCAGTTGTTGTTGCAGCAGCTGTTGTTGTTGGTACAGGTGTTGTTGTTAGCACAGCTGTTGTTGTTGGCAGTTCAGTTGTTGTTTCAGCAACTGTTGTTGCTGCTGTCGTTGTAGTCAGAGCAGCTGTTGTTGTTGGTACAGGTGTTGTTGTTACCACAGTTGTTGTTGTTGGTAGTTCAGTTGTTGTAGTCAGAGCAGCTGTTGTTGTTGGTACAGATGTTGTTGTTACCACAGCTGTTGTTGTTGGTAGTTCAGTTGTTGTTGCAGCAGCTGTTGTTGCTGCTGTCATTGTAGTCAGAGCAGCTGTTGTTGTTGGTACAGGTGTTGTTGTTGGTAGTTCAGTTGTTGTTTCAGCAGCGTTTGTTGCTGCTGTCGTTGTAGTCAGAGCATCTGTTGTTGTTGGTACAGGTGTTGTTGTCACTGCAGCTGTTGTTGTTGGTAGTTCAGTTATTGTTGTCAGAGCAGCTGTTGTTGTTGCAGCAGCTGTTGTTGTTGGTACAGGTGTTGTTGTTGGTAGTTCAGTTGTTGTTGCAGCAGCTGTTGTTGGTACAGGTGTTGTTGTTACTGCTGCTGTTGTTGTTGGTAGATCAGTTGTTGTAGTCAGAGCAGTTGTTGTTGTAGCAGCTGTTGTTGTTGGTAGTTCAGTTGTTGTAGTCAGAGTAGCTGTTGTTGCTTCTGTCGTTGTAGTCGGAGCAGCTGTTGTTGTTGCAGCAGCTGTTGTTGGTGCAGGTGTTGTTGTTGGTAGTTCAGTTGTTGTAGTCAGAGCAGTTGTTGTTTCAGCAGCTGTTGTTTTTGGTAGTTCAGTTGTTGTTTCAGCAGCTGTTGTTGCTGCTGTCGTTGTAGTCGGAGCAGCTGTTGTTGTTGCTACAAGTGTTGTTGTTACTGCAGCTGTTGTTGTTGGTAGTTCAGTTGTTGTAGTCAGAGCTGTTGTTGCTGCAGCAGCTGTTGTTGTTGGTACAGGTGTTGTTGTTAGCACAGCTGTTGTTGTTGGCAGTTCAGTTGTTGTTGCAGCAGCTGTTGTTGCTGCTGTCGTTGTAGTCAGAGCAGCTGTTGTTGTTCCCACTGGTGTTGTTGTTAATGCATCTGTTGTTGTTGGTAGTTCAGTTGTTGTAGTCAAAGCAGCTGTTGTTGTTGCAGCAGCTGTTGTTGTTGGTACAGGTGTTGTTGTTGGTAGTTCAGTTGTTGTTTCAGCAGCTGTTGTTGCTGCTGTCGTTGTAGTCAGAGCAGCTGTTGTTGCAGCAGCTGTTGTTGTTGGTACAGGTGTTGTTGTTACAACAGTTGTTGTTGTTGGTAGGTCAGTTGTTGTAGTCAGAGTAGCTGTTGTTGCTTCTGTCGTTGTAGTCAGAGCAGCTGTTGTTGTTCCCACTGGTGTTGTTGTTACTGCAGCTGTTGTTGTTGGTTGTTCAGTTGTTGTAGTCAGAGCAGCTGTTGTTGTTGCAGCAGCTGTTGTTGTTGCAGCAGCTGTTGTTGTTGGTACAGGTGTTGTTGTTAGCACAGCTGTTGTTGTTGATGTTGTTGTAGTCAGAGCAGCTGTTGTTGTTGGTACAGGTGTTGTTGTTACTGCAGCTGTTGTTGTTGGTAGTTCAGTTGTTGTAGTCAGAGCAGCTGTTGTTGTTGCCACTGGTGTTGTTGTTACCGCAGCTGTTGTTGTTGGTAGTTCAGTTGTTGTTTCAGCAGCTGTTGTTGCTTCTGTCGTTGTAGTCAGAGCAGCTGTTGTTGTTGGTACAGGTGTTGTTGTTAGCGCAGCTGTTGTTGTTGGTAGTTCAGTTGTTGTTTCGGAAGCTGCTGTTGCTGCTGTCGTTGTAGTCGAAGCAGTTGTTGTTGTTGCTTCTGGTGTTGTTGTAACTGCAGCTGTTGTTGTTGGTAGTTCAGTTGTTGTAGTCAGAGCAGGTGTTGTTGTTGCAGCAGCTGTTGTTGTTGGTACAGGTGTTGTCATTGCAGCAGCTGTTGTTATTGGTACAGGTGTTGTTGTTACCACAGTTGTTGTTGTTGGTACCACAGTTGTTGTTGCAGCAGCTCTTGTTTCTGCTGTCGTTGTAGTCAGAGCAGCTGTTGTTGTTGCAGCAGCTGTTGTTGTTAGCGCAGCTGTTGTTGTTGGTAGTTCAGTTGTTGTTGCAGCAGCTGTTGTTGCTGCTGTCGTTGTAGTCAGAGCATCTGTTGTTGTTGGTACAGGTGTTGTTGTTAGCATAGTTGTTGTTGGTAGTTCAGTTGTTGTTTCAGCAGCTGTTGTTGCTTCTGTCGTTGTAGTCAGAGCAGCTGTTGTTGTTGGTACAGGTGTTGTTGTTGGCAGTTCAGTTGTTGTTGCAGCAGCTGTTGTTGTTGGTACAGGTGTTGTTGTTGGTAGTTCAGTTGTTGTTTCAGCAGCTGTTGTTGCTGCTGTCGTTGTAGTCAGAGCAGCTGTTGTTGTTGGTACAGGTGTTGTTGTTACTGCAGCTGTTGTTGTTGGTAGTTCAGTTGTTGTAGTCAGAGCAGTTGTTGTTGCAGCAGCTGTTGTTGTTGGTACAGGTGTTGTTGTTAGCACAGCTGTTGTTGTTGGCAGTTCAGTTGTTGTTTCAGCAGCTGTCGTTGCTGCTGTCGTTGTAGTCAGAGCAGCTGTTGTTGTTCCCACTGGTGTTGTTGTTACTGCATCTGTTCTTGTTGGTAGTTCAGTTGTTGTAGTCAGAGCAGCTGTTGTTGTTGCAGCAGCTGTTGTTGTTGGTACAGGTGTTGTTGTTGGTAGTTCAGTTGTTGTTTCAGCAGCTGTTGTTGCTGCTGTCGTTGTAGTCAGAGCAGCTGTTGTTGTTGGTACAACTGTTGTTGTTACTGCTGCTGTTGTTGTTGGTAGTTCAGTTGTTGTAGTCAGAGCAGTTGTTGTTGTAGCAGCTGTTGTTGTTGGTAGTTCAGTTGTTGTAGTCAGAGTAGCTGTTGTTGCTTCTGTCGTTGTAGTCGGAGCAGCTGTTGTTGTTCCCACTGGTGTTGTTGTTACTGCAGCTGTTGTTGTTGGTAGTTCAGTTGTTGTAGTCAGAGCAGCTGTTGTTGTTACAGCAGCTGTTGTTGTTGGTACAGGTGTTGTTGTTGGTAGTTCAGTTGTTGTAGTCAGAGCAGCTGTTGTTGTTGCAGCAGCTGTTGTTGTTGGTAGTTCAGTTGTTGTTTCAGCAGCTGTTGTTCCTTCTGTTGTTGTAGTCGGAGCAGCTGTTGTTGTTGGTACAGGTGTTGTTGTTGGCAGTGCAGTTGTTGTTTCAGCAGCTGTTGTTGCTGCTGTCGTTGTAGTCAGAGCAGCTGTTGTTGTTGGTACAAGTGTTGTTGTTACTGCAGCTGTTGTTGTTGGTAGTTCAGTTGTTGTAGTCAGAGCAGTTGCTGTTGTAGCAGCTGCTGTTGTTGGTAGTTCAGTTGTTGTAGTCAGAGTAGCTGTTGTTGCTTCTGTCGTTGTAGTCGGAGCAGCTGTTGTTGTTCCCACTGCTGTTGTTGTTACTGCAGCTGTTGTTGTTGGTATTTCAGTTGTTGTAGTCAGAGCAGCTGTTGTTGTTGCAGCAGCTGTTGTTGTTGGTACAGGTGTTGTTGTTGGTAGTTCAGTTGTTGTAGTCAGAGCAGCTGTTGTTGTTGCAGCAGCTGTTGTTGTTGGTACAGGTGTTGTTGGCAGTTCAGTTGTTGTTTCAGCAGCTGTTGTTGCTGCTGTCGTTGTAGTCAGAGCAGCTGTTGTTGTTGGTACAGGTGTTGTTGTTACCACAGTTGTTGTTGTTGGTAGTTCCGTTGTTGTAGTCAGAGCAGCTGTTGTTGTTGGTACAGATGTTGTTGTTACCACAGCTGTTGTTGTTGGTAGTTCAGTTGTTGTTTCAGCAGCTGTTGTTGCTGCTGTCGTTGTAGTCAGAGCAGCTGTTGTTGTTGGTACAAGTGTTGTTGTTACTGCAGCTGTTGTTGTTGGTAGTTCAGTTGTTGTAGTCAGAGCAGTTGTTGTTGTAGCAGCTGTTGTTGTTGGTAGGTCAGTTGTTGTAGTCAGAGTAGCTGTTGTTGCTTCTGTCATTGTAGTCGGAGCAGCTGTTGTTGTTCCCACTGCTGTTGTTGTTACTGCAGCTGTTGTTGTTGGTAGTTCAGTTGTTGTAGTCAGAGCAGCTGTTGTTGTTGAAGCAGCTGTTGTTGTTGGTGCAGGTGTTGTTGTTGGTAGTTCAGTTGTTGTAGTCAGAGCAGTTGTTGTTTCAGCAGCTGTTGTTGTTGGTAGTTCAGTTGTTGTTTCAGCAGCTGTTGTTGCTTCTGTCGTTGTAGTCGGAGCAGCTGTTGTTGTTGGTACAGGTGTTGTTGTTGGCAGTTCAGTTGTTGTTTCAGCAACTGTTGTTGCTGCTGTCGTTGTAGTCAGAGCAGCTGTTGTTGTTGGCAGTTCAGTTGTTGTTTCAGCAACTGTTGTTGCTGCTGTCGTTGTAGTCAGAGCAGCTGTTGTTGTTGGTACAGGTGTTGTTGTTACCACAGTTGTTGTTGTTGGTAGTTCAGTTGTTGTAGTCAGAGCAGCTGTTGTTGTTGGTACAGATGTTGTTGTTACCACAGCTGTTGTTGTTGGTAGTTCAGTTGTTGTTGCAGCAGCTGTTGTTGCTGCTGTCATTGTAGTCAGAGCAGCTGTTGTTGTTGGTACAGGTGTTGTTGTTGGTAGTTCAGTTGTTGTTTCAGCAGCGTTTGTTGCTGCTGTCGTTGTAGTCAGAGCATCTGTTGTTGTTGGTACAGGTGTTGTCACTGCAGCTGTTGTTGTTGGTAGTTCAGTTATTGTTGTCAGAGCAGCTGTTGTTGTTGCAGTAGCTGTTGTTGTTGGTACAGGTGTTGTTGTTGGTAGTTCAGTTGTTGTTGCAGCAGCTGTTGTTGGTACAGGTGTTGTTGTTACTGCTGCTGTTGTTGTTGGTAGTTCAGTTGTTGTAGTCAGAGCAGTTGTTGTTGTAGCAGCTGTTGTTGTTGGTAGTTCAGTTGTTGTAGTCAGAGTAGCTGTTGTTGCTTCTGTCGTTGTAGTCGGAGCAGCTGTTGTTGTTGCAGCAGCTGTTGTTGGTGCAGGTGTTGTTGTTGGTAGTTCAGTTGTTGTAGTCAGAGCAGTTGTTGTTTCAGCAGCTGTTGTTGTTGGTAGTTCAGTCGTTGTTGCAGCAGCTGTTGTTGTTGGTACAGGTGTTGTTGTTAGCACAGCTGTTGTTGTTGGCAGTTCAGTTGTTGTTGCAGCAGCTGTTGTTGCTGCTGTCGTTATAGTCAGAGCAGCTGTTGTTGTTCCCACTGGTGTTGTTGTTAATGCATCTGTTGTTGTTGGTAGTTCAGTTGTTGTAGTCAAAGCAGCTGTTGTTGTTGCAGCAGCTGTTGTTGTTGGTACAGGTGTTGTTGTTGGTAGTTCAGTTGTTGTTTCAGCAGCTGTTGTTGCTGCTGTCGTTGTAGTCAGAGCAGCTGTTGTTGTTGGTACAACTGTTGTTGTTACTGCTGCTGTTGTTGTTGGTAGTTCAGTTGTTGTAGTCAGAGCAGTTGTTGTTGTAGCAGCTGTTGTTGTTGGTAGTTCAGTTGTTGTAGTCAGAGTAGCTGTTGTTGCTTCTGTCGTTGTAGTCGGAGCAGCTGTTGTTGTTCCCACTGGTGTTGTTGTTACTGCAGCTGTTGTTGTTGGTAGTTCAGTTGTTGTAGTCAGAGCAGCTGTTGTTGTTACAGCAGCTGCTGTTGTTGGTACAGGTGTTGTTGGTAGTTCAGTTGTTGTAGTCAGAGCAGCTGTTGTTGTTGCAGCAGCTGTTGTTGTTGGTAGTTCAGTTGTTGTTTCAGCAGCTGTTGTTGCTTCCGTCGTTGTAGTCGGAGCAGCTGTTGTTGTTGGTACAGGTGTTGTTGTTGGCAGTTCAGTTGTTGTTTCAGCAGCTGTTGTTGCTGCTGTCGTTGTAGTCAGAGCAGCTGTTGTTGTTACAGCAGCTGTTGTTGTTGGTACAGGTGTTGTTGTTACCACAGTTGTTGTTGTTGGTAGTTCAGTTGTTGTAGTCAGAGCAGCTGTTGTTGTTGGTACAGATGTTGTTGTTACCACAGCTGTTGTTGTTGGTAGTTCAGTTGTTGTTTCAGCAGCTGTTGTTGCTGCTGTTGTTGTAGTCAGAGCAGCTGTTGTTGTTGGTACAAGTGTTGTTGTTACTGCAGCTGTTGTTGTTGGTAGTTCAGTTGTTGTAGTCAGAGCAGTTGTTGTTGTAGCAGCTGTTGTTGTTGGTAGTTCAGTTGTTGTAGTCAGAGTAGCTGTTGTTGCTTCTGTCGTTGTAGTCGGAGCAGCTGTTGTTGTTCCCACTGCTGTTGTTGTTACTGCAGCTGTTGTTGTTGGTAGTTCAGTTGTTGTAGTCAGAGCAGCTGTTGTTGTTACAGCAGCTGTTGTTGTTGGTACAGGTGTTGTTGGTTGTTCAGTTGTTGTAGTCAGAGCAGCTGTTGTTGTTGCAGCAGCTGTTGTTGTTGCAGCAGCTGTTGTTGTTGGTAGTTCAGTTGTTGTTTCAGCAGCTGTTGTTCCTTCTGTCGTTGTAGTCGGAGCAACTGTTGTTGTTGGTACAGGTGTTGTTGTTTGCAGTTCAGTTGTTGTTTCAGCAGCTGTTGTTGCTGCTGTCGTTGTAGTCAGAGCAGCTGTTGTTGTTACAGCAGCTGTGGTTGTTGGTACAGGTGTTGTTGTTACCACAGTTGTTGTTGTTGGTAGTTCAGTTGTTGTAGTCAGAGCAGCTGTTGTTGTTGGTACAGATGTTGTTGTTACCACAGCTGTTGTTGTTGGTAGTTCAGTTGTTGTTTCAGCAGCTGTTGTTTCTGCTGTCGTTGTAGTCAGAGCAGCTGTTGTTGTTGGTACAAGTGTTGTTGTTATTGCAGCTGTTGTTGTTGGTAGTTCAGTTGTTGTAGTCAGAGCGGTTGTTGTTGTAGCAGCTGTTGTTGGTAGTTCAGTTGTTGTAGTCAGAGTAGCTGTTGTTGCTTCTGTCGTTGTAGTCGGAGCAGCTGTTGTTGTTCCCACTGCTGTTGTTGTTACTGCAGCTGTTGTTGTTGGTAGTTCAGTTGTTGTAGTCAGAGCAGCTGTTGTTGTTGCAGCAGCTGTTGTTGTTGGTGCAGGTGTTGTTGTTGGTAGTTCAGTTGTTGTAGTCAGAGCAGTTGTTGTTGGTAGTTCAGTTGTTGTTTCAGCAGCTGTTGTTGCTGCTGTCGTTGTAGTCGGAGCAGCTGTTGTTGTTGGTACAGGTGTTGTTGTTGGCAGTTCAGTTGTTGTTTCAGCAGCTGTTGTTGCTGCTGTCGTTGTAGTCAGAGCAGCTGTTGTTGTTGGTACAGGTGTTGTTGTTACCACAGTTGTTGTTGTTGGTAGTTCAGTTGTTGTAGTCAGAGCAGCTGTTGTTGTTGGTACAGATCTTGTTGTTACCACAGCTGTTGTTGTTGGTAGTTCAGTTGTTGTTGCAGCAGCTGTTGTTGCTGCTGTCGTTGTAGTCAGAGCAGCTGTTGTTGTTGATACAGGTGTTGTTGTTGTTAGTTCAGTTGTTGTTTCAGCAGCTGTTGTTGCTGCTGTCGTTGTAGTCAGAGCAGCTGTTGTTGTTGGTACAGGTGTTGTTGTTACTGCAGCTGTTGTTGGTAGTTCAGTTGTTGTAGTCAGAGCAGTTGTTGTTGCAGCAGCTGTTGTTGTTGGTAGTTCAGTTGTTGTAGTCAGTGTAGCTGTTGTTGTTGGTACAGGTGTTGTTACTGCAGCTGTTGTTGTTGGTAGTTCAGTTGTTGTAGTCGGAGCAGCTGTTGTTGTTGCCACTGGTGTTGTTACTGCAGCTGTTGTTGTTGGTAGTTCAGTTGTTGTAGTCAGAGCAGCTGTTGTTGTTGCAGCAGCTGTTGTTGTTGCTACAGGTGTTGTTGTTGGTAGTTCAGTTGTTGTTTCAGCAGCTGTTGTTGCTGCTGTCGTTGTAGTCAGAGCAGCTGTTGTTGTTGTTACAGGTGTTGTTGTTGGTAGTTCAGTTGTTGTTTCAGCAGCTGTTGTTGCTGCTGTTGTTGTAGTCAGAGCAGCTGTTGTTGTTGGCATAGGTGTTGTTGTTACCACAGCTGTTGTTGTTGGTAGTTCAGTTGTTGTTTCAGCAGCTGTTGTTGCTGCTGTCATTGTAGTCAGAGTAGCTGTTGTTGTTGGTACAGGTGTTGTTGTTACTGCAGCTGTTGTTGTTGGTAGTTCAGTTGTTGTTGTCAGAGCAGCTGTTGTTGTTGCAGCAGCTGTTGTTTGTACAGGTGTTGTTGTTGGTAGTTCAGTTGTTGTTGTAGCAGCTGTTGTTGCTGCTGTCGTTGTAGTCAAAGCAGGTGTTGTTGTTGGTACAAGTGTTGTTGTTGCAGCAGCAGTTGTTGTTGGTAGTTCAGTTGTTGTAGTCAGAGCAGTTGTTGTTGCAGCAGCTGTTGTTGTTGGTAGTTCAGTTGTTGTTGCAGCAGCTGTTGTTGCTGCTGTCGTTGTAGTCAGAGCAGCTGTTGTTGTTGGTACAAGTGTTGTTGTTGCAGCAGCAGTTGTTGTTGGTAATTCAGTTGTTGTAGTCAGAGCAGCTGTTGTTGTTGGTACCGGTGTTGTTACTGCAGCTGTTGTTGTTGGTAGTTCAGTTGTTGTTTCAGCAGCTGTTGTTGTTGCCACTGGTGTTGTTACTGCAGCTGTTGTTGTTGGTAGTTCCGTTGTTGTTGCAGCAGCTGTTGTTGCTGCTGTCGTTGTAGTCAGAGCAGCTGTTGTTGTTGGTACAAGTGTTGTTACTGCAGCTGTTGTTGTTGGTAGTTCAGTTGTTGTTTCAGCAGCTGTTGTTGTTGCCACTGGTGTTGTTACTGCAGCTGTTGTTGTTGGTAGTTCCGTTGTTGTTGCAGCAGCTGTTGTTGCTGCTGTCGTTGTAGTCAGAGTAGCTGTTGTTGTTCCCACTGGTGTTGTTGTTACTGCATCTGTTGTTGTTGGTAGTTCAGTTGTTGTAGTCAGAGCAGCTGTTGTTGTTGCAGCAGCTGTTGTTGTTGGTACAGGTGTCGTTGTTGGTAGTTCAGTTGTTGTTTCAGCAGCTGTTGTTGCTGCTGTCGTTGTAGTCAGAGCAGCTGTTGTTGTTGGTACAACTGTTGTTGTTACTGCAGCTGTTGTTGTTGGTAGTTCAGTTGTTGTAGTCAGAGCAGTTGTTGTTGTAGCAGCTGTTGTTGTTGGTAGTTCAGTTGTTGTAGTCAGAGTAGCTGTTGTTGCTTCTGTCGTTGTAGTCGGAGCAGCTGTTGTTGTTCCCACTGGTGTTGTTGTTACTGCAGCTGTTGTTGTTGGTAGTTCAGTTGTTGTAGTCAGAGCAGCTGTTGTTGTTGCAGCAGCTTTTGTTGTTGGTAGTTCAGTTGTTGTTTCAGCAGCTGTTGTTGCTTCTGTCGTTGTAGTCGGAGCAGCTGTTGTTGTTGGTACAGATGTTGTTGTTGGCAGTTCAGTTGTTGTTTCAGCAGCTGTTGTTGCTGCTGTCGTTGTAGTCAGAGCAGGTGTTGTTGTTGCAGCAGCTGTTGTTGTAGGTACAGGTGTTGTTGTTACCACAGTTGTTGTTGTTGTTGATAGTTCAGTTGTTGTAGTCAGAGCAGCTGTTGTTGTTGGTACAGATGTTGTTGTTACCACAGCTGTTGTTGTTGGTAGTTCAGTTGTTGTTGCAGCAGCTGTTGTTGCTGCTGTCGTCGTAGTCAGAGCAGCTGTTGTTGTTGGTACAGGTGTTGTTGTTGGTAGTTCAGTTGTCGTTTCAGCAGCTGTTGTTGCTGCTGTCGTTGTAGTCAGAGCAGCTGTTGTTGTTGGTACAAGTGTTGTTGTTACTGCAGCTGTTGTTGTTGGTAGTTCAGTTGTTGTAGTCAGAGCAGTTGTTGTTGCAGCAGCTGTTGTTGTTGGTAGTTCAGTTGTTGTAGTCAGAGTAGCTGTTGTTGTTGGTACCGGTGTTGTTACTGCAGCTGTTGTTGTTGGTAGTACAGTTGTTGTAGTCGGAGCAGCTGTTGTTGTTGCCACTGGTGTTGTTACTGCAGCTGTTGTTGTTGGCAGTTCAGTTGTTGTTTCAGCAGCTGTTGTTGCTGCTGTCGTTGTAGTCAGAGCAGCTGTTGTTGTTGGTACAGGTGTTGTTGTTACCACAGTTGTTGTTGTTGGTAGTTCAGTTGTTGTAGTCAGAGCAGCTGTTGTTGTTGGTACAGATGTTGTTGTTACCACAGCTGTTGTTGTTGGTAGTTCAGTTGTTGTTGCAGCAGCTGTTGTTGCTGCTGTCGTTGTAGTCAGAGCAGCTGTTGTTGTTGATACAGGTGTTGTTGTTGTTAGTTCAGTTGTTGTTTCAGCAGCTGTTGTTGCTGCTGTCGTTGTAGTCAGAGCAGCTGTTGTTGTTGGTACAGGTGTTGTTGTTACTGCAGCTGTTGTTGGTAGTTCAGTTGTTGTAG
Organism: Lateolabrax maculatus; assembly: GCA_031216445.1. Taxonomy (NCBI): domain Eukaryota; kingdom Metazoa; phylum Chordata; class Actinopteri; order Acropomatiformes; family Lateolabracidae; genus Lateolabrax; species Lateolabrax maculatus. Next base: position 9,204,238 of record CM062207.1, read on the forward strand.
TCAGAGCAGTTGTTGTTGCAGCAGCTGTTGTTGTTGGTAGTTCAGTTGTTGTAGTCAGTGTAGCTGTTGTTGTTGGTACAGGTGTTGTTACTGCAGCTGTTGTTGTTGGTAGTTCAGTTGTTGTAGTCAGAGCAGCTGTTGTTGTTGCCACTGGTGTTGTTACTGCAGCTGTTGTTGTTGGTAGTTCAGTTGTTGTAGTCAGAGCAGCTGTTGTTGTTGCAGCAGCTGTTGTTGTTGCTACAGGTGTTGTTGTTGGTAGTTCAGTTGTTGTTTCAGCAGCTGTTGTTGCTGCTGTCGTTGTAGTCAGAGCAGCTGTTGTTGTTGTTACAGGTGTTGTTGTTGGTAGTTCAGTTGTTGTTTCAGCAGCTGTTGTTGCTGCTGTTGTTGTAGTCAGAGCAGCTGTTGTTGTTGGTACAGGTGTTGTTGTTACTGCAGCTGTTATTGTTGGTAGTTCAGTTGTTGTTGTCAGAGCAGCTGTTGTTGTTGCAGCAGCTGTTGTTGTTTGTACAGGTGTTGTTGTTGGTAGTTCAGTTGTTGTTGCAGCAGCTGTTGTTGCTGCTGTCGTTGTAGTCAGAGCAGGTGTTGTTGTTGGTACAAGTGTTGTTGTTGCAGCAGCAGTTGTTGTTGGTAGTTCAGTTGTTGTAGTCCGAGCATTTGTTGTTGCAGCAGCTGTTGTTGTTGGTAGTTCAGTTGTTGTTGCAGCAGCTGTTGTTGCTGCTGTCGTTGTAGTCAGAGCAGCTGTTGTTGTTGGTACAAGTGTTGTTGTTGCAGCAGCAGTTGTTGTTGGTAATTCAGTTGTTGTAGTCAGAGCAGTTGTTGTTGCAGCAGCTGTTGTTGTTGGTAGTTCAGTTGTTGTAGTCAGAGCAGCTGTTGTTGTTGGTACCGGTGTTGTTACTGCAGCTGTTGTTGTTGGTAGTTCAGTTGTTGTTTCAGCAGCTGTTGTTGTTGCCACTGGTGTTGTTACTGCAGCTGTTGTTGTTGGTAGTTCCGTTGTTGTTGCAGCAGCTGTTGTTGCTGCTGTCGTTGTAGTCAGAGTAGCTGTTGTTGTTCCCACTGGTGTTGTTGTTACTGCATCTGTTGTTGTTGGTAGTTCAGTTGTTGTAGTCAGAGCAGCTGTTGTTGTTGCAGCAGCTGTTGTTGGTACAGGTGTCGTTGTTGGTAGTTCAGTTGTTGTTTCAGCAGCTGTTGTTGCTGCTGTCGTTGTAGTCAGAGCAGCTGTTGTTGTTGGTACAACTGTTGTTGTTACTGCAGCTGTTGTTGTTGGTAGTTCAGTTGTTGTAGTCAGAGCAGTTGTTGTTGTAGCAGCTGTTGTTGTTGGTAGTTCAGTTGTTGTAGTCAGAGTAGCTGTTGTTGCTTCTGTCGTTGTAGTCGGAGCAGCTGTTGTTGTTCCCACTGGTGTTGTTGTTACTGCAGCTGTTGTTGTTGGTAGTTCAGTTGTTGTAGTCAGAGCAGCTGTTGTTGTTGCAGCAGCTGTTGTTGTTGGTAGTTCAGTTGTTGTTTCAGCAGCTGTTGTTGCTTCTGCCGTTGTAGTCGGAGCAGCTGTTGTTGTTGGTACAGATGTTGTTGTTGGCAGTTCAGTTGTTGTTTCAGCAGCTGTTGTTGCTGCTGTCGTTGTAGTCAGAGCAGGTGTTGTTGTTGCAGCAGCTGTTGTTGTAGGTACAGGTGTTGTTGTTACCACAGTTGTTGTTGTTGTTGATAGTTCAGTTGTTGTAGTCAGAGCAGCTGTTGTTGTTGGTACAGATGTTGTTGTTACCACAGCTGTTGTTGTTGGTAGTTCAGTTGTTGTTGCAGCAGCTGTTGTTGCTGCTGTCGTCGTAGTCAGAGCAGCTGTTGTTGTTGGTACAGGTGTTGTTGTTGGTAGTTCAGTTGTCGTTTCAGCAGCTGTTGTTGCTGCTGTCGTTGTAGTCAGAGCAGCTGTTGTTGTTGGTACAAGTGTTGTTGTTACTGCAGCTGTTGTTGTTGGTAGTTCAGTTGTTGTAGTCAGAGCAGTTGTTGTTGCAGCAGCTGTTGTTGTTGGTAGTTCAGTTGTTGTAGTCAGAGTAGCTGTTGTTGTTGGTACCGGTGTTGTTACTGCAGCTGTTGTTGTTGGTAGTTCAGTTGTTGTTTCAGCAGCTGTTGTTGGTAGTTCAGTTGTTGTAGTCAGAGCAGTTGTTGTTGCAGCAGCTGTTGTTGTTGGTAGTTCAGTTGTTGTAGTCAGTGTAGCTGTTGTTGTTGGTACAGGTGTTGTTACTGCAGCTGTTGTTGTTGGTAGTTCAGTTGTTGTAGTCGGAGCAGCTGTTGTTGTTGCCACTGGTGTTGTTACTGCAGCTGTTGTTGTTGGTAGTTCAGTTGTTGTAGTCAGAGCAGCTGTTGTTGTTGCAGCAGCTGTTGTTGTTGCCACTGGTGTTGTTACTGCAGCTGTTGTTGTTGGTAGTTCAGTTGTTGTTGCAGCAGCTGTTGTTGCTGCTGTCGTTGTAGTCAGAGCAGCTGTTGTTGTTGGTACAAGTGTTGTTGTTGCAGCAGCAGTTGTTGTTGGTAGTTCAGTTGTTGTAGTCAGAGCAGTTGTTGTTGCAGCAGCTGTTGTTGTTGATAGTTCAGTTGTTGTAGTCAGAGCAGCTGTTGTTGTTGGTACAGATGTTGTTGTTACCACAGCTGTTGTTGTTGGTAGTTCAGTTGTTGTTGCAGCAGCTGTTGTTGCTGCTGTCGTCGTAGTCAGAGCAGCTGTTGTTGTTGGTACAGGTGTTGTTGTTGGTAGTTCAGTTGTCGTTTCAGCAGCTGTTGTTGCTGCTGTCGTTGTAGTCAGAGCAGCTGTTGTTGTTGGTACAAGTGTTGTTGTTACTGCAGCTGTTGTTGTTGGTAGTTCAGTTGTTGTAGTCAGAGCAGTTGTTGTTGCAGCAGCTGTTGTTGTTGGTAGTTCAGTTGTTGTAGTCAGAGTAGCTGTTGTTGTTGGTACCGGTGTTGTTACTGCAGCTGTTGTTGTTGGTAGTTCAGTTGTTGTTTCAGCAGCTGTTGTTGGTAGTTCAGTTGTTGTAGTCAGAGCAGTTGTTGTTGCAGCAGCTGTTGTTGTTGGTAGTTCAGTTGTTGTAGTCAGTGTAGCTGTTGTTGTTGGTACAGGTGTTGTTACTGCAGCTGTTGTTGTTGGTAGTTCAGTTGTTGTAGTCGGAGCAGCTGTTGTTGTTGCCACTGGTGTTGTTACTGCAGCTGTTGTTGTTGGTAGTTCAGTTGTTGTAGTCAGAGCAGCTGTTGTTGTTGCAGCAGCTGTTGTTGTTGCCACTGGTGTTGTTACTGCAGCTGTTGTTGTTGGTAGTTCAGTTGTTGTTGCAGCAGCTGTTGTTGCTGCTGTCGTTGTAGTCAGAGCAGCTGTTGTTGTTGGTACAAGTGTTGTTGTTGCAGCAGCAGTTGTTGTTGGTAGTTCAGTTGTTGTAGTCAGAGCAGTTGTTGTTGCAGCAGCTGTTGTTGTTGGTAGTTCAGTTGTTGTAGTCAGAGCAGCTGTTGTTGTTGGTACCGGTGTTGTTGTTACTGCAGCTGTTGTTGTTGGTAGTTCAGTTGTTGTAGTCAGAGCAGTTGTTGTTGTAGCAGCTGTTGTTGTTGGTAGTTCAGTTGTTGTAGTCAGAGTAGCTGTTGTTGCTGCTGTCGTTGTAGTCAGAGCAGGTGTTGTTGTTGGTACAAGTGTTGTTGTTGCAGCAGCAGTTGTTGTTGGTAGTTCAGTTGTTGTAGTCCGAGCATTTGTTGTTGCAGCAGCTGTTGTTGTTGGTAGTTCAGTTGTTGTTGCAGCAGCTGTTGTTGCTGCTGTCGTTGTAGTCAGAGCAGCTGTTGTTGTTGGTACAAGTGTTGTTGTTGCAGCAGCAGTTGTTGTTGGTAATTCAGTTGTTGTAGTCAGAGCAGTTGTTGTTGCAGCAGCTGTTGTTGTTGGTAGTTCAGTTGTTGTAGTCAGAGCAGCTGTTGTTGTTGGTACCGGTGTTGTTACTGCAGCTGTTGTTGTTGGTAGTTCAGTTGTTGTTTCAGCAGCTGTTGTTGTTGCCACTGGTGTTGTTACTGCAGCTGTTGTTGTTGGTAGTTCCGTTGTTGTTGCAGCAGCTGTTGTTGCTGCTGTCGTTGTAGTCAGAGTAGCTGTTGTTGTTCCCACTGGTGTTGTTGTTACTGCATCTGTTGTTGTTGGTAGTTCAGTTGTTGTAGTCAGAGCAGCTGTTGTTGTTGCAGCAGCTGTTGTTGGTACAGGTGTCGTTGTTGGTAGTTCAGTTGTTGTTTCAGCAGCTGTTGTTGCTGCTGTCGTTGTAGTCAGAGCAGCTGTTGTTGTTGGTACAACTGTTGTTGTTACTGCAGCTGTTGTTGTTGGTAGTTCAGTTGTTGTAGTCAGAGCAGTTGTTGTTGTAGCAGCTGTTGTTGTTGGTAGTTCAGTTGTTGTAGTCAGAGTAGCTGTTGTTGCTTCTGTCGTTGTAGTCGGAGCAGCTGTTGTTGTTCCCACTGGTGTTGTTGTTACTGCAGCTGTTGTTGTTGGTAGTTCAGTTGTTGTAGTCAGAGCAGCTGTTGTTGTTGCAGCAGCTGTTGTTGTTGGTAGTTCAGTTGTTGTTTCAGCAGCTGTTGTTGCTTCTGTCGTTGTAGTCGGAGCAGCTGTTGTTGTTGGTACAGATGTTGTTGTTGGCAGTTCAGTTGTTGTTTCAGCAGCTGTTGTTGCTGCTGTCGTTGTAGTCAGAGCAGGTGTTGTTGTTGCAGCAGCTGTTGTTGTAGGTACAGGTGTTGTTGTTACCACAGTTGTTGTTGTTGTTGATAGTTCAGTTGTTGTAGTCAGAGCAGCTGTTGTTGTTGGTACAGATGTTGTTGTTACCACAGCTGTTGTTGTTGGTAGTTCAGTTGTTGTTGCAGCAGCTGTTGTTGCTGCTGTCGTCGTAGTCAGAGCAGCTGTTGTTGTTGGTACAGGTGTTGTTGTTGGTAGTTCAGTTGTCGTTTCAGCAGCTGTTGTTGCTGCTGTCGTTGTAGTCAGAGCAGCTGTTGTTGTTGGTACAAGTGTTGTTGTTACTGCAGCTGTTGTTGTTGGTAGTTCAGTTGTTGTAGTCAGAGCAGTTGTTGTTGCAGCAGCTGTTGTTGTTGGTAGTTCAGTTGTTGTAGTCAGAGTAGCTGTTGTTGTTGGTACCGGTGTTGTTACTGCAGCTGTTGTTGTTGGTAGTTCAGTTGTTGTTTCAGCAGCTGTTGTTGGTAGTTCAGTTGTTGTAGTCAGAGCAGTTGTTGTTGCAGCAGCTGTTGTTGTTGGTAGTTCAGTTGTTGTAGTCAGTGTAGCTGTTGTTGTTGGTACAGGTGTTGTTACTGCAGCTGTTGTTGTTGGTAGTTCAGTTGTTGTAGTCGGAGCAGCTGTTGTTGTTGCCACTGGTGTTGTTACTGCAGCTGTTGTTGTTGGTAGTTCAGTTGTTGTAGTCAGAGCAGCTGTTGTTGTTGCAGCAGCTGTTGTTGTTGCCACTGGTGTTGTTACTGCAGCTGTTGTTGTTGGTAGTTCAGTTGTTGTTGCAGCAGCTGTTGTTGCTGCTGTCGTTGTAGTCAGAGCAGCTGTTGTTGTTGGTACAAGTGTTGTTGTTGCAGCAGCAGTTGTTGTTGGTAGTTCAGTTGTTGTAGTCAGAGCAGTTGTTGTTGCAGCAGCTGTTGTTGTTGGTAGTTCAGTTGTTGTAGTCAGAGCAGCTGTTGTTGTTGGTACCGGTGTTGTTGTTACTGCAGCTGTTGTTGTTGGTAGTTCAGTTGTTGTAGTCAGAGCAGTTGTTGTTGTAGCAGCTGTTGTTGTTGGTAGTTCAGTTGTTGTAGTCAGAGTAGCTGTTGTTGCTTCTGTCGTTGTAGTCGGAGCAGCTGTTGTTGTTCCCACTGGTGTTGTTGTTACTGCAGCTGTTGTTGTTGGTAGTTCAGTTGTTGTAGTCAGAGCAGCTGTTGTTGTTACAGCAGCTGTTGTTGTTGGTGCAGGTGTTGTTGTTGGTAGTTCAGTTGTTGTAGTCAGAGCAGCTGTTGTTGTTGCAGCAGCTGTTGTTGTTGGTAGTTCAGTTGTTGTTTCAGCAGCTGTTGTTGCTTCTGTCGTTGTAGTCGGAGCAGCTGTTGTTGTTGGTACAGATGTTGTTGTTGGCAGTTCAGTTGTTGTTTCAGCAGCTGTTGTTGCTGCTGTCGTTGTAGTCAGAGCAGGTGTTGTTGTTGCAGCAGCTGTTGTTGTAGGTACAGGTGTTGTTGTTACCACAGTTGTTGTTGTTGTTGATAGTTCAGTTGTTGTAGTCAGAGCAGCTGTTGTTGTTGGTACAGATGTTGTTGTTACCACAGCTGTTGTTGTTGGTAGTTCAGTTGTTGTTGCAGCAGCTGTTGTTGCTGCTGTCGTCGTAGTCAGAGCAGCTGTTGTTGTTGGTACAGGTGTTGTTGTTGGTAGTTCAGTTGTCGTTTCAGCAGCTGTTGTTGCTGCTGTCGTTGTAGTCAGAGCAGCTGTTGTTGTTGGTACAAGTGTTGTTGTTACTGCAGCTGTTGTTGTTGGTAGTTCAGTTGTTGTAGTCAGAGCAGTTGTTGTTGCAGCAGCTGTTGTTGTTGGTAGTTCAGTTGTTGTTTCCGCAGCTGTTGTTGTTGCCACTGGTGTTGTTACTGCAGCTGTTGTTGTTGGTAGTTCAGTTGTTGTAGTCAGAGCAGCTGTTGTTGTTGCTACAGGTGTTGTTGTTGGTAGTTCAGTTGTTGTTTCAGCAGCTGTTGTTGCTGCTGTCGTTGTAGTGAGAGCAGCTGTTGTTGTTGCTACAGGTGTTGTTGTTGGTAGTTCAGTTGTTGTTTCAGCAGCTGTTGTTGCTGCTGTTGTTGTAGTCAGAGCAGCTGTTGTTGTTGGCATAGGTGTTGTTGTTACCACAGCTGTTGTTGTTGGTAGTTCAGTTGTTGTTTCAGCAGCTGTTGTTGCTGCTGTCATTGTAGTCAGAGTAGCTGTTGTTGTTGGTACAGGTGTTGTTGTTACTGCAGCTGTTGTTGTTGGTAGTTCAGTTGTTGTTGTCAGAGCAGCTGTTGTTGTTGCAGCAGCTGTTGTTGTTTGTACAGGTGTTGTTGTTGGTAGTTCAGTTGTTGTTGCAGCAGTTGTTGTTGGTACAGGTGTTGTTGTTACTGCAGCTGTTGTTGTTGGTAGTTCTGTTGTTGTAGTCGGAGCAGGTGTTGTTGTTGCCACTGGTGTTGTTGTTACTGCAGCTGTTGTTGTTGGTAGTTCAGTTGTTGTTTCAACAGCTGTTGTTGCTGCTGTCGTTGTAGCCGGAGCAGCTGTTGTTGTTGCCACTGGTGTTGTTGTTACTGCAGCTGTTGTTGTTGGTAGTTCAGTTGTTGTTTCAGCAACTGTTGTCTCTGCTGTCGTTGTAGTCAGAGTAGTTGTTGTTGTTGGTACAGGTGTTGTTGTTACTGCAGCTGTTGTTGTTGATAGTTCAGTTGTTGTAGTCAGAGCAGCTGTTGTTGTTGGTACAGGTGTTGTTGTTACCACAGCTGTTGTTGTTGGTAGTTCAGTTGTTGTTGCAGCAGCTGTTGTTGCTGCTGTCGTTGTAGTCAGAGCAGGTGTTGTTGTTGGTACAAGTGTTTTTGTTGCAGCAGCAGTTGTTGTTGGTAGTTCAGTTGTTGTAGTCAGAGCAGTTGTTGTTGGTAGTTCAGTTGTTGTTGCAGCAGCTGTTGTTGCTGCTGTCGTTGTAGTCAGAGCAGCTGTTGTTGTTGGTACAAGTGTTGTTGTTGCAGCAGCAGTTGTTGTTGGTAGTTCAGTTGTTGTAGTCAGAGCAGTTGTTGTTGCAGCAGCTGTTGTTGTTGGTAGTTCAGTTGTTGTAGTCAGAGCAGCTGTTGTTGTTGGTACCGGTGTTGTTACTGCAGCTGTTGTTGTTGGTAGTTCAGTTGTTGTTTCAGCAGCTGTTGTTGTTGCCACTGGTGTTGTTACTGCAGCTGTTGTTGTTGGTAGTTCCGTTGTTGTTGCAGCAGCTGTTGTTGCTGCTGTCGTTGTAGTCAGAGCAGCTGTTGTTGTTGGTACAGATGTTGTTGTTACCACAGCTGTTGTTGTTGGTAGTTCCGTTGTTGTTGCAGCAGCTGTTGTTGCTGCTGTCGTTGTAGTCAGAGTAGCTGTTGTTGTTCCCACTGGTGTTGTTGTTACTGCATCTGTTGTTGTTGGTAGTTCAGTTGTTGTAGTCAGAGCAGCTGTTGTTGTTGCAGCAGCTGTTGTTGTTGGTACAGGTGTTGTTGTTGGTAGTTCAGTTGTTGTTTCAGCAGCTGTTGTTGCTGCTGTCGTTGTAGTCAGAGCAGCTGTTGTTGTAGCAGCTGTTGTTGTTGGTAGTTCAGTTGTTGTAGTCAGAGCAGTTGTTGTTGTAGCAGCTGTTGTTGTTGGTAGTTCAGTTGTTGTAGTCAGAGTAGCTGTTGTTGCTTCTGTCGTTGTAGTCGGAGCAGCTGTTGTTGTTCCCACTGGTGTTGTTGTTACTGCAGCTGTTGTTGTTGGTAGTTCAGTTGTTGTAGTCAGAGCAGCTGTTGTTGTTGCAGCAGCTGTTGTTGTTGGTAGTTCAGTTGTTGTTTCAGCAGCTGTTGTTGCTTCTGTCGTTGTAGTCGGAGCAGCTGTTGTTGTTGGTACAGGTGTTGTTGTTGGCAGTTCAGTTGTTGTTTCAGCAGCTGTTGTTGTAGGTACAGGTGTTGTTGTTACCACAGTTGTTGTTGTTGTTGATAGTTCAGTTGTTGTAGTCAGAGCAGCTGTTGTTGTTGGTACAGATGTTGTTGTTACCACAGCTGTTGTTGTTGGTAGTTCAGTTGTTGTTGCAGCAGCTGTTGTTGCTGCTGTCGTTGTAGTCAGAGCAGCTGTTGTTGTTGGTACAGGTGTTGTTGTTGGTAGTTCAGTTGTCGTTTCAGCAGCTGTTGTTGCTGCTGTCGTTGTAGTCAGAGCAGCTGTTGTTGTTGGTACAAGTGTTGTTGTTACTGCAGCTGTTGTTGTTGGTAGTTCAGTTGTTGTAGTCAGAGCAGTTGTTGTTGCAGCAGCTGTTGTTGTTGGTAGTTCAGTTGTTGTAGTCAGAGTAGCTGTTGTTGTTGGTACCGGTGTTGTTACTGCAGCTGTTGTTGTTGGTAGTTCCGTTGTTGTTGCAGCAGCTGTTGTTGCTGCTGTCGTTGTAGTCGGAGCAGGTGTTGTTGTTGCCACTGGTGTTGTTGTTACTGCAGCTGTTGTTGTTGGTAGTTCCGTTGTTGTTGCAGCAGCTGTTGTTGCTGCTGTCGTTGTACTCAGAGCAGCTGTTGTTGTTCCCACTGGTGTTGTTGTTACCACAGCTGTTGTTGTTGGTAGTTCAGTTGTTGTTTCAGCAGCTGTTGTTGCTGCTGTCGTTGTAGTCGGAGCAGGTGTTGTTGTTGCCACTGGTGTTGTTGTTACTGCAGCTGTTGATGTTGCTAGTTCAGTTGTTTCAGCAGCTGTTGTTGCTGCTGTCGTTGTAGTCAGAGCAGCTGTTGTTGTTGCTACAAGTGTTGTTGTTACTGCAGCTGTTGTTGTTGGTAGTTCAGTTGTTGTAGTCAGAGCAGTTGTTGTTGCAGCAGCTGTTGTTGTTTGTGCAGGTGTTGTTGTTACCGCAGCTCTTGTTGTTGGTAGTTCAGTTGTTGTTTCAGCAGCTGTTGTTGCTTCTGTCTTTGTAGTCAGAGCAGCTGTTGTTGTTGGTACAGGTGTTGTTGTTACTGCAGCTGTTGTTGTTGGTACTTCAGTTGTTGTTTCAGCAGCTGTTGTTGTTGCAGCAACTGTTGTTGTTGGTACAGGTGTTGTTGTTACCACAGCTGTTGTTGTTCGTAGTTCAGTTGTTGTTGCAGCAGGTGTTGTTGCAGCAGCTGTTGTAGTCAGAGCAGCTGTTGTTGTTGCAGCAGCTGTTGTTGTTGGTACAGGTGTTGTTGTTACCGCAGCTGTTGTTGTTGATAGTTCAGTTGTTGTTTCAGCAGCTGTTGTTGCTGCTGTCGTTGTAGTCGGAGCTGCTGTTGTTGGAGCAGGATGATGGAGTATCAAACATTTAAGAAATTTCTAATAATACAAAACTTTTCCCTCATATTACTTTACCAGAGGCCTGTATTATAAAGTAGGATTCGTGTTTCTAAGGTAACTTAAGTTTAACCGTGGGTTTTCAATGTTACGACAATTAAGTTTCACATTCACACAGTCAGTGATTTTTTTCCAGCTGTCATTCCTGCATTTGGCAGCTACACCTGTGTTGCTTTAAGCCTTGATTATGTGTTTATATTAATACTTCTTCATATTTTCTGAAAAAAAATGCCACCCTGCTGACAGAAGACTCTTTCATGTTTCTCATTGGTCATATGTAGCAATCACCGCCCATTTCCCGTGAACGGGGTAGAAGCTAAATTGGGACCTTTGGTTGCCTTATCGAGTTAATAATTACCGTCCTGTGACCGCTTAGTGTGATTGAGGTTGTTAGGTTCAGTGAAGCCAGATAACATAAAAGACGTCCTGGCTATTTTGAACTCTTTTCATAGTACAGACCCCAGCTGTCTCACTGGTGTACCTAACCTAACCATAGGTTTAATCTATTGTAATCAAACTTGATAAGAAGTACAAAAACATTAAAAAGTATGACCAAAACACAACTTACCTGTTGTTTTTGATAACTGATTATGATCTAAGTGTGATACTAGACTGATGTGTCTTTGTTTAAGAAATATTCGATGACATGCAGACAAGAACTCCACCTTAACTTCATGTTTTGTCATTCCCCACGTTTTCCATTGTTTTGCCTCTGTTAAACATCAGTCAACTTACCTATTAGAATCAGGAAAATTGGTATGATCTGTCCGACACCCATCCTTTCTCCCTTTGAATCTATGAAATCAAACAAAACAGAGTCTTACTCATAGAAGCACCATGTTGATGTTGATGCAAATAATTATAGTACAGTATCCCCTTCATAATAATCAATATCCTTCACCATATATGTTTTATACTTTGTAACATCTATGATAAAATGCTTTCACCTCCATGACACTTATCTATGTTTCAGTATACTGTCATTTTAATTAATGTGGCATTCTGACAAAATACAGTACTAATAACCAAATTGAAACTGATGAAATTGAGAAAATGTTAATGTCCTATGGACTTCTAAAACCTACATGCAAGAACTTTTTTCAAAAGATTCCTCCAATGTTTTTAAGATTTCGTCAATTTTACAAATCCAAGTCACTTAGAAGAGTGGCTCTCTCTTCATTTGTTGAAAAATGTCCCCTCACAAGTCCTAATTTCAACGTCCTAAATTGTGCTAAAGAGAAACCATTGAAGCAGGAGTTCATAACATTTTAAAGTAAATTTTGTTAGTAACCACATGTGTGACAGTTACTTTTTATAATTTTAAATTGGTGATAATGACACGTCATTTAAAATGAAATAGAAATGCATGGGCATTTCCTAAAATTGGCACAACACACAACACACAAATGCATACACGCAAACACTCTCTCTCTCTCTTTCTCTCTCTATCTCTCTCACACAAACACACACAGTGTATAAATAAGTACATACAGACTTAAAAATGTACTTACCCAAAATGAAAAGATATAAGATTAAAGGTTATAAATTCCCCCTTTCTATCTGTTTAAAATGTTTTTTAAACTAGTATTTTTAAACGAATCCTGTTGACATCTGTGATCTTTCAAACCTTTCACCTTACGTGAGAGTCCACATCTATTAAGGTCTTTATATATACTGGAACAGAATAAAGGCTACTGACGTGAATCATACACAAATATTTTAGAAATGCTGTTACACCTTGTTGATGAACAAATCCAAATGCCAAGATACAGAATTTCATGAGTCAGTCTGTCATTTTCTTTGGCTCAGAACAATGGCATACTCCCTCCTTTTGTCCTGTGATACAAGCTGCTTATGCATTCCACCTAATGGGAAGGTAGCTGCACCAGTGTGACAAGTTATGACAAATCAATGAATATAGATTTCTAGTGAAGTGGTAATGGAGCGGGAAGAAATTTTCAAAAATAAGTATATGTTCACGTCCTTTACGCAAGTAGATGTACAGATACTGAAAAAAAAGACTGGTAAAAGCAGAAGTACTGATTTAACTTCCAAACTCAAGTAAAAGAAGTACGCTCTGAAATGTGCTCAAAGTATAAATGTAAAAAGTACTTCTAGTTGTGGTTCTCTCATGGACATCACATTCTCTGGACGCCTTTTTTCCATAGTCAAGTCTCCTTCTCTTGTTTATTTTGTCTTGTTATGTATTTTACATTGTTTTCGTCTTGTTTGTCTGTCCTGTGTCATATGCACGCATAGTTTCATTTCCTCATATTTCTCTGAGTAAGTGCAAACCTATGATAACAATATTATCCAGTATGAAATCATTATATTTAATAAATGATGAATATCTGCCAGAATTTTGCTTCCAACCTCAATGTCAGTGAAAAATACAGATTTTTTTGCGTAAACAATTGCAGCATATTGTTGTAATGAAGCTTGGTGGATGTTCAATCAGGAAGACTATCTTTATTCTCTCTCTCTCTTTCTCTCAATTCCCAATGCTTTATTGGCAGTAATGTTAGGTTAACAATATTGCCAAGCGTCTCTGATAATACAATTAATAATAATTATAATAATTATAATTAATATAATGTCTCTCCAGCTGTGACATGCTTGCATATATTTGGCTGCTTCTATGGCGCTGAGGCCGTTTTCTCCAAGTAGATTTTGCATGTTGGTTTGGTCAGAGAGGTTATCAAAATCTTTGAATTTACAGTTATTTAGTTATTTACAGTTAAAAGGCCTTCGTTCTGATGTAACTGTATGTGCTACAGTGCAGCACGAAATGTTGCTCAGTCTCCTCCTCTCTCTTTGGACAGAGCTGACACAACCGATCATCTCTTGGCAGCCAGGTCTGCCTGTGTCGGCCGGTTTCTATGGCCAGGCTGTGATCACTGAGTCTGAACATAATCGATGTCTTTCTCAGTTTCTCATCAGTCACGGTGGTCAAATAATCTGCCACCATGTACTGTCTGTTTAGAGACAGATAGCATTGAAGTTTGCTTTGAGTTTTTTTGATAGATGTCTGATAGTTAATGTAGTTTTCTTTTTCTTTAACTATAGTAGGGCCAGATTGTGTGAGGGCTGTCCTGAGGCCTTGTGCTGTTAGAGGAGGTGAGCCTCAGCACCAGCTAGCAAAAGGGACTCCTTTCTATGTTGTCCTCTTGGCAGTGGAGAGCTTTGTAATGGTAGGAGTTGGGCACGCTGGCTTTTCGATGATTGTAGAATTTGATGATTTTTTTTTTCTATCCCAATTAATAGGGGTATCTGGCCTAGTTCAAATCAGCCTCCATTGTTGTAGATGTTCCTGTGGACTCGAGAATGCTTTTGAAAATCTCAGTGTGCAATCGGGTGTTTGTCCCATTTTTCAAAGTCTTGATTGACAAGTAATTTTAAATAAATAATTTTAACCAGGCAGCGTTGAACTTTTGGTTGCTTAATTTCAGCATTTCATTTAAAATCAAGACCACTGGCCTTCCTTGGCTCTAGGACCTAAAGTTTAGCCAGTAGCTCCTCTTCAGTAATGTGATAGTCTAAAGGGTTCTGACTGTCTTTAACAACTGATTCTGTTATCAGTAATTTGTTGAGGTGATCATTTTGGGCTGAATTCAGTGTAATAGTACTACACAAGGTTTTCAAAGTGATTTTTCCATATTTCACCATTTTGTATAGTCAATTCTTCATTGTGTGGTTTGCTGAAAGAGTGCAATTTTTTCCAGAAATTAATTTGATTGTCTGTGTTTTTGATTTGATAGACTTCTGAGTGTTTTTCTCAGGTCTCTGCATCAAACTTTTTGGATCTGTGGTGCTGAGATTTTTTAAAATTAGATTAACCAGCCACATGTTGTTGATATCCTGTACAGCCTGATTCAGGCCATCATTACTGTGGGGATATGAGGTGAAAAGAAAATGATCTAATTGAGACTGAATTGTTTGGTGTCTGATTGCTTTCTGGTAGTCATCTTTGCTATTGTTTGACCATCTATAAGGTTCTTTTGTATAGTTCAGTTTACTGGGCTCTGCTGCATGAGGGTGTATTACTATCTCTCTAATGTAGAGTGTAATTTTAAACTACTTCTCTTTTTTATTTTATTTCTAGATAAGCTCTATTGAGTACATAAGGTTTGCTTTTTACCAAAACAAGTCTTAAGTCTCTACTGATTGAAATAAAGACAAGTAAACTACAGGTACTCATAAGGAGCTAGCTACTATAGTTATCAGTGGCAACAGTGTTTGCTTCAGGTCTGATGCTGACTGAAGCTCCATAAAATAGAATTGAACAGTCTCCTGAACACACAATCCACTGTCGTAATAGTCACACTTTAAGTGTGTAATGTCCCCTGACAGCTCACATTTTCTAACTAACATTACTGCCTACACAAGAGAAAATATTTTTGCAATTGTCCTGATGTGCTGCTGTGCTTAAACATTTGTTTCATATGGGCTGATCTACCTCACAACTTTGATAGAAAATCTGTCATGAAAACTCTTTGAACAGCCTCTTTCTATTTACTGCCAGTGGAACAGGTTTACAGATTAAGTTTGTTGGGTGCTTTGAACAGTACATTCTCATGGATCTTAAATGACTCAAATTATTATGCTGTGACAATGTATCCTGCTGATCTATTTTTAAATGTTTATTGTTTCAATGCTTAGCTTTTAGTCTCAATGACGCCTTTAGCTACGTGGTGTATTCCTGTGTTGTTTTTGCATTGAAGCTCACCTGTCAATCACAGAGTTGATAAACCTGTGGCTTAAGTATTCATTCATGTTTTGTTTTTTTATTATACTGTGGCCTATTGTGAAACATGCTTTGTGTTATATTACTTTTGAGGTAAGATCTGTCAGTAGGGGTAGAACTACTTTGTTTTTTACAGAGAGATTTCGGAGAAAAATCACACACAGGAACATTTTGCAATCTGAAAAATATGAAACCAAGAAACAACAACAAAAACTAACTGTTCATGACAATTAATTATATGTAACAAATATAAACTGCTACTAGGGAGTGCTGTGGTTTTATTGTTGATTTAGACCAAAAAAGGTGTTATCGACAGATAGTTTTGAAATCGTTTTTAAAAAAGAGTTCAGAGAAGACAGGTTTGGATCTGGAAAAACTGCATCTATGTGTTCTCACCAGGGTTGTTATATAAGTTGCTGATTTTAGTATTTTGCCTGCCACTGCAAGTGAACATAGGCATGTTGTGTTAAGACTTAACTTGGCCTATAAAAAAGAGTAGTCTATTTCACATGTCACAAGCCACACCAACTTTAATCAATTTTGGCTTAATTTAAAATTATACTCCTGGAGCAGATAGTGTACTGTAAGTCATGAAACTTAATGATCATGGAGAAACACATTTTTAAGGTGTGATGGTTCCCCCTGTGGATACATATGGGTACACTTATTTCCCTCTTAATTAAAAGAACAAATAAAAGAACACCAAGGATATGGCCAAAGGTTATTAAAAAAAAAAAAAATTTCAGAAATCATAAAAAGTTGCTTCATTTCTTTTTGTTTTGTGGAATTTCTCCATTAATAAAACCAACCTTAAAAGTAGGCAGTTAAGATTGAGAAGAGAGTGGACTTTGCTTAAAAAATTTGAAAGAGTCCCTCCCTCTCCGCTGCGCTTCACTTCTGCCTCCAAAGCCCCTCCCTGCAGAGGATGCTGCTAGGCTATCAGATTAGCATATATTTCACAACGGAATTAACACAGGGAGATCCTCCGCTCAGCAGCACTCCCTCTCTGACAGCGGGACAAAGCAAATCAGACAGATCAATCCTCACCGCCGCCAGGCTGCAGTGTGACCCGAAGAGGAAGTGCTGTGGAATGTTTCTCAGCCATTTGGAGTAAGGGTTGACACTGTGTTAGAGACTCCTCCTGCTCTGACTGGGTGATTCTTGTAAATGCCATTATCATATACGAAAAATATTGTGCGACTGAATAGTCCACACAATAGGGTATATTAACCATATTAAACCATCTTATCATTTTATAATTAACCAGTAAGGTATGTGCGGAGCTGCCAGGTTCGGGTTTTTTTCTGCAAAAAGTGGGCTATTTTGATAAAGACATTTCTGTGTATTCCGATCAAGTGACTGAAAGATTTTTAGTAATAGCTGTGGTAATTTATACAAGAAGTTCATTAGGAAGGCTTACTTTATGAGGTGATTTATCACCCATTGAAAATTATAAAATGTTATAGAACCAACACATTTTTTATTTATTATTTGTCACGTGTGTATTCAGATTATTAAGAACACTAGTATTTCAAACAAAAATTGTTCAGAATAAAGGAAAGCTCTCTGAATACACATATCTATGGTAATATGAATACACATAAATAAGTACAATTAATGGATAATTATACGAGACATTATTCTGATAGAGCATTAATGAGTGACACCACCTTAAACATAGATGTTTTCCTTTTCTGTTTAAGTCACATTCCTTAATGATCTGAATATATTTCATGCAGGCAATTCTGGATTTATGTTATAATTTAAAAAGTCGACAAAAGTCTTTGGCTACAAATGCCAGACCAGCCTTGCTTGTAACAACGCATATCAACAAAGTATTTCTAAGACTGGCGGTATTGGAATAGATAAGAATCTCATAACCAGAGTAAAGTATGCACCACTCCCAGTTCTTTCTTTCTGAACTAACCTGATTCACTGACACAACAAAGGCTGAGACCGGCTGATTGTATGATACTATTCTGAAATTCTGAAATCACACGGTAGGGTTTGATTGTCTTTAAACATCACTGGGGCTTTAATTAAAGCTCCTGACATTAATGGCCTGATGCACATACCTTCCAAAATTAAAAAACATCAGACAAGATGATTTAAACTCTTGATAAATTATTTAATTCTGATCATTGTAAAGTTTCTGACAAAAGATTTACAAACTACAAGAAATCACAGAATACAGCAATGCATAATACATAAATACACTTTGTATAATGAAAAATTGACAGTGCATTATTTTGACATTAGGTTTACTCAGTGGTTGCGCTACACCTTCTTGTCAGGGTCGTAAAAATCCCGTCATAATCTATTTTTAACAGTTATAGACAGAAGAACAAACTTAGAGTTTGCATTTATTAGAGAGGAAAGATGAAAAAAAGAAACACCCACTGTGCAGCCACTTTGCATGTCAAAACACAAAGCAGTGTTGTGTGTGAATTCGTTAAGGTTAGGGTAGATCCCCCTCAAAATAATCTCTCAAATGATGGACAGCCTTCGGATTTTTCACTCGATGTTCAAAAAAAATTCCATCAATGAAGGAAACTATTCTGTTAACGCGACCACTATGTATACTATCTTCTTAAAACTCTATGCATTGGTTCAGGGTTGGGGTGTGCAGTGTTTAGAGAAGCAAGATGCATTTATACATTAATAGTGCAATAGTGCTGTTAATTTATCAAATCCCAGGCTTAACAGATAGTGTTGTTATATGTTTGACTCATTATTCTAGCGATAATTCAATGAACCAAGTGTTTAAAGTTGTCCGTGTCATTCTGTCCAGCCCATAATCCTGGACGTTCCAACACAGAAATGTGTTCAGTTCGACAGACATACCTAATCCACTGTCACCAATGTATCCGGTCAGTGCAAAGTTATATTTGATAGTACGTTCTTTTAAAGCAATCATTAGGACAATCATCAATCTTGGATTTTTATCAGCAGCAAAGTCCGTTTTCATATCAGTGATGGCAGTTCAAATGGAAATCAGCAATACTACTGCTGGCTTGACAATAGCCATGACAACAGTACCAGGCAGGATAAGGTGACAAGACTAATCTTGTGGCTCACTCCACTTGAAGCTGTAAATGAGGAGATGAGGAAACAAAACATTAGTTTAACAAACAGTTCTGCAACTTTTAAAATTTTTGACCAAGTAACACTCAATATTGCTTACGTGTGCCATTCACGTTGATGGAGCTGCCTTCAATGTCGAAGCCAGTAACATTTGTAGATGCTCTGATCAAAACATTTGCAATCTGAGTGTTATTAGGAACAGATGTGCTTGTAAAGTCAAGGTCCATCTCATTGATGACTGATCCACTTCTGCAGAAGGAGAAAGAAAAAATAATGTTTGAAATATCAGATTTAGACACTTTTTTTCCCTAAATTGCAAATTAAAAATAAGTCTTAAGAAATTACCTGAATGACACCACGTTCAAAAACTTGAAGGAGGAAGGGAATGTGCTTCGGTACAAAGGTTCAAGCTGCAGAAACAGAAAACGATTTGTTTTTAAACACTTTTTACTTCTATTTTGTCCTCAGAACACTGAACTGTGTATGTATGAGATACATTGTATTTGTTGTGATACATCCCCCTCTGTCAATAATTTGAATAAGTGACCTTTTTAAATATAGTATGTAAACTGTCTAGTAAGCGTTCCTAATTTCCCTGTTTGTATTTATTTATTTTTTTCTGAACTTTCTATAATGCAGAAAACAAATTGAAGACAGGACACAGACATTAAGGAAGAAAACAATTGATTGGCACCAGTACAGGGTGTAATAGAATAGATGAGCTGTTCATTTTTAACAATAAAATTACTTTTGTTCATGTGTATTACTAGGTAGTGTTTACATTTCTTCAACTGGTAGGCAATTTGTTTCCTCTCCTGGTTGGGAAAGGTCCCCTTTAGAGGATTGGCAAGGACTAGCATTGGAAAACGAAAGTTTGGGGAAAATAGTGTCAACAACACTGATATTCTGCGGCGCCTATAAAGAAATTATGTACAGTTATATTATTCTACTGAAACTGTAGGGGCTATTGTATGGTTTTCGTTTGGTTTCCTAGTACTGTACCCCAAAGGTACCTAGCATTTAAAAAAATAAAATATGATTTGTTTCACCTTTCCTCTAAAAGGGCCAATTGTTACTCCCTTGTTCCCAATAATCTTTTTTTTTTCTCTGTACTTACATGTAAGCAGCAGAAGGAACTGGTAACTATCTTAATGGTACCTAATTTATGCAACAAAATTACACTGTAAATCATGGGCTGTATTAAATAGTGTTTTTTTCAAGAATGACTTTAGGATTCGCACCCAAACCAAAAGGATTTCTTTATCCTTGTTCTATGTCAAACCAACTTTTGTGCCACTTTAACAGACAAGTTATTTCAAATGTTTTACATTCTGATTAGAACGAAACGTTGTGTCTTGATTACTTACCTATTACAGTAACAGTATTTGGCTTTATGCTCACATTGAAGCTATTGTTGGAATTATTCACAGCTTCTACTAAGGTTTGAGCAACAACTGACAAATGCAACTTTTACTTCTGTGAGACTCATCTATGTTTCAGTATACTGTCCAACGTTTTCATTAATTGTGGCATACTGACAAAACACAGCACTAAAAACCTCATTGAGGTCGATGAAAATTTGGAAGATTCCCAGCAGTTTTATGTCCCCTCAAAAAACAAAAAACAAACAAACAAAAAAAACAATTTCAATGCTCTAATGCAAATGCAAAAGACAGATGAATATTTTTGCATGTCTACATGTACTTCATCAACAAGCAGAGTATTGGAGCAGACAATTTTACTGCACTGTGAAGAAAAAAAAAAAAACGATCCAGTAACACTGATCTGTGCTCAGCTGCAGGTGTCGGAGGGGTTCAGGGAGAACTTTTAATGGTCGCCGCTGATAGTGTTACTAGTTCTGCTTGTTCCTGTGCAGCAGTGGCGGCTGGAGCTCCGGGTCTCACTCACACACTCACACACACACACACTCACACACACACACCGGGGGACACAGAGACTCCAGCCCGTACGGGACTGCGATACTTCACGCTGATGTTGTTACTGTGCGTTAGGGGCCGACGTGCGCCCGTCACCTGCGCAGGTAACGCACTCCTTTATCAAGGCGGCTGTGCAAAACACAGCGACAGACTGCGGTCAAGGCGTTTCTACATGTTTATGCTCGTTGAACAGCTGTTTTTTTTTTATTTTTTTTTTTAATTGCTCTACTCTTTTACCGAGCGAAGATGTTATTAACTTGACTTCACCTGCTTCACTGTCTCTCCATCATTGCCTGCTCTGCTGAGCCCCCGCCCCGACAGGCTGGCTTCCTAAATTATAACTCTGAGATACTAAGTCATAATTACTATCTACTAATTATGAGATACGAAGTCCTAATTATGAGATGCTATCTCTATCTCAAGGCTGAAATGTCTTTGAGCAAATCATTTAATGCCTATTAGTGCAGGGCTGCTCCAAGCTGACCCTGCCCTACCAATGGAAGGATAAAAAGGGATCCCGACAAAAAGCAATACTGTATCACATTTTTATTTTTTATAAATTGTTATACTTATTTTTATCTGAGTTTAATAAATAAGTAAATGATAGTGTATTTGTACCTGAAACAGTGCATGCAAAAGAAAAGCCACATGTACCATGATAATGGAGCTGGGGAAAGAAATAAATTAGCACTTTTAATTGGGGGGGAAAAATAGAATCAGCTAAAGAGAAACCATTGAAGCAGGATTTCACAACATTTTAAAGTTGATAATGTTAATAACTTAATGTGAGACCATTACTTTTCATAACTTTAAATTTGTGGTAATGACACATAATTTATATGATATAATTTATTAAATATAAGTGCATGACCGTTTCCTAAAATTGGCACAGAGGTTAATAATAAAATATGTTTGTACAATAAAAAACTAAAGTTTAACCAGACACACACCCACACACACATACAGTGTTTAAAAGTACGAGTGTACATATAAACTTAAAAATGTACTTACCCAAAATTAAAAGATATGGTGAGAAGTTATAAATCCCCCCTTTTTTTCTGCTTAGATGTTTTTTAAACTGGTGTTTTTATATTCTATCCAGTTGACATCTGTGATTTGCAAACGTTTCACCTCATGTGAGAGTCCACATCTATTAAGTGACAGTACATATCTATTAAGGCCGATATATATTGCAACAGAATGGAGGCTAATTATGTGACTCATACATAAATATTTTAGAAATGCAGTTTCACCTTTGTGATGAACAAAACCAAATCCCAAGATATAGAATTTCATTATCCAGTCTGTCATTTTGTTGGCTCAGAACAATGATGTGCCTTCTTTTGTCCTGTAAAACAACTTGCTTATGCGTTCCACCTATGGGAAGGTAGCTGCACCAGTGTGACAAGTTATGACAAACCAATAAATAAAGACTTGTAGTGAAGTGGTAATGGAGCAGGAATAAATGTAAAAAAGAAAAAAAGGGTAATATGGTTATGGAATTGCATATTCAAACACAAACATTTTTTGCAATTATCGGATTAAATCTGTAAATAGATGATGCAATACACTTAAAGTACAAAACAATAATGTTTAGGCTATCAACACATCAAAAGGAAAGCATCTCAGTTTTATTTCCTCATATTTCTCTGAGTAAGTGCGTATCAATATGATCCAGTATGATATCACTTTATTTAATAAATGGTTAATATCTGCTTGCATTTTCCTTCCAACTTCAATGTCAGTGAAAAATAAAGAATTATTAAAGTTAACAATTTCAGCTTATTGTTGTAATGAAGCTTGGTGGAAGTTCAGTCAGGAAGACTATCTTTATTCTCCATCTCTCTCTTTCTCTTTCTCTATCAATCAGCTGATTGAGAGCGTCCTCTCTTTCAGTTAAACCAATCGGATTTTGCCATGACCTTTGTAAGGCAATTGTATTGTTGCTGTTCAACTTTAAAATCGTTCCTTTCTCTGCTGCTGTCGGTGTTCGATCAATGCAATCCTTCGCCACCCCATTCACCTCCAGTTTTCATCACATCCAACACTCATGGGTCCTTCCACTGAGCTCATCAGAAGTCCCACTCCACATCACATCCATGCAGATCTTCAGCCATTGCTCTACTCCTTTACGACCACCAGTGTCTCGTCTCCATCTGGGGGATATACTTGTACGGTTCACAAAGCTAAATTTAAGAGGTTTTTAATACCACACAAAATGCCATTTAATACCACTGTCATCCTACTGGCCAAAAGTATGACGGAAAAGTAGCGACAAAATGGCCTAAAATACTTTCAGGCAGTGTATAATAATAATTCTTAATGATATAATTAATTTAACTAATGCTGTCTAGACATAAATGGATGGATTCACCAGTTTTTTGCCAAAATTGACACTTGGGCAGCGTGAGTCAATTAGCTGTCTAGATACTGTAGCTAGTAGCAGCAACAGTGGTTGCCACAGATCTGATGGTGCTGAAAGTAAATTAAAAAAAAAAAAATTGCATCTTTTTGTTCATGACATAAAGGCTGCAAAAAAGTTAATTTGTTCTTCAGACTTTGCCATGTGTAAAGATTGTGTAGCCTTATCCTATGTTCATCTGTTGACGTTATCATTTAAGAGGAATTTGCATATCGTGTCTTGTTTATCACAGTTAGTACTTCGCTTTGGTTCTTACTTCCCTACTTCCCGTTCTATTTTGTAGTAGTCCTTTCCTCTTTTCTGTCACTTCCTGCCTTTGTGTGTTTTCCCACCTTTCTAATTGCCTTCACCTTTTCTTTGTTACCCTCACCTGTCTTCACTTCCCTCATCAGCTCCTTTACTGAGACCAGCCCTGATCCTTTGTTCCTTGTCGTCTTTGTTCATGGTTGATTTCTGTTCCTTGTGTTACACCCGAGTTTTCTTTACTCATCTGAATTGAAACCTGCGCTTGCCTGTGATCCTGCTTGCAGTTGTCATTTGTCGTGTGAGTGGGTTTCACAGTAAATACTTCTGAAAGTTCATCCTGCTGCCGCCTTCATCTGCGTTTGGGTCCAACCCCTGTATCCCTGGCTTCAACCTTGATAGGGATATTAAATAAACTGGAGCAAAAGCGAGAAGATGCCTGTGTATTGTAGAAACCCAGGCGTGCTTGAACAGATTCCATTCAAATTGGCTTTGGAAAAATTCACATCATATATTTGGGGGTAAAGATCACAAAGAAGTATATCTCCCTATTTGGAGCTAATTTTACAGCAATATTAGACAAGTTTAGGATCAAATTAGAGTTGTAGACTTTAGCCTGTCAATTTCCCTGATAGGCAGAGTAAACTCAATTAGCTTTTCCATTTATCTGGACATATAATAGGATTAGCAGGGGTCATCTGTGCAACCGTGTGGCAGGTGGGGGGCTGGCCCAACCAGATTTCATGAGCTATTACTGGGCGCCATTCGCTGGATCTCTTACCGGCTGGATGAGACAATTGTACTCGTCAGCTGGCTGGATATGGAACGAGAGGGCTGTGTACAGTAAGCTTATTCAGATCTGGAGGCAAGAAGCAAAACTGTTTAAACATAGATCTCTATCCCTTGCACTGCTGATATCACCAAATCCGTTATTTGCCTGCACATTAGTTAAGTTGCCTGATGTTTGTGCTCCATCGTGTGTATTTTTGTTTGTTTTTGTTCATTTTGTCTTTTTTACTACCTTGTATTGTTCGTCTTCTGTTGATAAACATTTAATATGAGGCATGATATCCACTCCACAGAAGTCTGCTTTACAGATGTAAGACATGCTTCATAATAAAAATATTTGACAGAGAAAGAATAATAAGAACAGCAACAATACGGGTCCAGCAGTAGTGAGCCCCTAACTGACATTACAGCCTGTGACAGGCAAGAGAAAATATTTAAGACTTTTGTAAATTAAAATGAAGACTTTTTAATACCTTCTAGGTCAATTTTGAGAGAAATTAATGAAATGCTTTTTAAAAACTTTCAAGATGTGTGATGTCCTGACACATACTGTTTCTTGAACATATGTTTCACATCTATATCCATATCATGCAAAATCATTTGAACATCCCCTATCTTTTCACTGGCAGTGGAACAGGTTAAAGCTGAACATTAATGCCACGTTAGATTCTAAGATCAACTTTGTCTGGTTTATGACAAGATCGCTCTCAAGTGTTTTAAATGCCGTAACAATGTTTCCTGCTATTCTATTTTTAAGTGGTTATTGTGACAGTGCATAGCTTTTAGTTTCCTTGATGTCTCTAGCTTTGCAGTGTATCCCTCTGTTGTCTTTGCAGTCAAAGACCTGTCAAACAGTGTCAATGATCTTGTCACTTGGTAGATTAGTTTTGTCTCATATTTTTAAGCCTGCATTAAACAACAATACAACATTCTGCTAAGCATAAAAAAGCAACTCAAAAGACAATGGTGAGGCTCTCCATTAATCTGGGTTTGCCACTCCCTCACTAAAAGGTTAATTGTGAGTCATTGCACAGCAGGTTTTCATAATTCAGGCATGGCAAAAACATGGTCTTACAGTACATACTATATCCACAAAGATTGTACTCCTACCAAGATATACCTAATGCATTAGGGACATTGTGTTGGAAGTATAATCTAATTTTAACTTATATTATTTTTTAATTATACTGTGGCCTGTTGTGGAACATGCTTTGTGTTCTATTACTGTGTATTTTTTCTTACCCTCTTACTTCTGAGGTAAAATCTATCAGTAGGGTGAAACTACTTTGTTACAGAGATTAGAGAGCAGAATCAAACACGAGAAATAGAAAAAGGTTGCAGTCAGCTGTAGATTGCTAAAATTTAGTTGACTTTACTTGAACACTTCTGTCTGACCAGCTGCAGGCTTGCTGATGATGTTCATGCATCTTATGTTAAAAGTCCTCTCAAGCTCTGATATTTTCAGGAAACATGTAAGTGTAAGTAACTAGTGTTGTTTTTTCACTTTATTTGGAAATTTCAATGAACACACACAAACATATTATTAAAGTATATATTTCAAAATATTTTTTAAAACATAGGCTTTGTAAAAGAAAGAACAAAAACAAATAGTCCATGACAATTAATTAAATGTATGTGTAGGAAATTAAAGAGACTGTATTGATTTATTCATCATTTAGACACACACAAAAAAAAGTGTACTCCCCAGAGTTGTTAAAAGAGCTGCTATTTTTAGTATTTAAATACTGCAAATAATTCTGACATGTTTAATCTTCCTGATATTTAACATTACCACAGTTACCTGTTGCTTGTCAGCAATAAGTTACTGCATAAGACTCAATTTTCACATTGCATATGTATATAATTATGATTATCTATGCCTTCTCGTGGACTCATCCTCCAGCAGTAGTCAGGAAGTGTGCATTTATGTGTTTTGTGGGATCGGATTTTGAGGGAGGCCTGAAGGGAGGGTTGGGATTTTCTGCCAAAGAAATATGAGTTTTGCTATAGCTTTAAGAAAGTAAATCATGCTGAATGTTTGTTAAGTTATATTCATCATACAATGTAACTTTTTTATCAATAGCCTAGTTAATTAAATGTTCTTTTTACTACAAACTGTACAACTGTACAAATGTCATGACAATAAGACAATCGCTTGATACTGAAATTATATATTCATTATCTCTGTTCTTCAGGAGAGGAAACAGGGGCTTTGAAAGGAAGCGATGACAAGTGAGTGACATACAACTTATTAAATGAGCAGCAAAGAAAATATTGTATTTATGTTTGATTTGCCAATGTGACTTTTATTGTGGCCAGTATGATTCTGATGTCCATGTTAGCGTTGCAGATCCGGACGGGGCTCTCGACGAGGATCCTCCATTCAGAGATGACCCAAATGACCTCATCTATAAACCCAAGACAAAGATGTATTCTGAACTCACTGTCTTTCCAAAATGAGTACTAGTCACGAATGTTACTTTATATGAAGATTTCCAACATGATGAACGTTAAAATGCCAGTTTCAATAGTAAATTGAGCTTCATCTCTTAACTCCGTAGGGAAAAATCAAGGCGGCGTGCAGCATTACAACAAAAGGAGGTCAAGAAAGAGGAGTCAGAAAAGGGGGACAAAGGAAATGATGTTAAAATGGAAGAATCAACCAAGATTGTGCAGGGTGAAGATGGAGTGGGCAATAACACAGAGACACCAAGGAAGTAAGCAAAGTATGGCTTGATAACTAGTTAGAGGAATGCACAGAGGGACTGTTGGCAGATTATACTGATAATAGGTGTAGCCTTACACCGAACTGCAGCACCTGTTTCTGACAACTCAATTACTAATTGAGCTTTGTCATGCAAAAAAACTTTTGGCAGTAAAAGTAACATGCAAATTCAAAGTACGTTACCACCGAGAGAAAAAACAACCTGTTGATGCCAAAGTAAACTCACAAGCAAATCTTAGATTAGCACACATTAATCATTGATCACGCACAATGTTGGAAACATGCTGATGTGCTTAGGTATGTAACTGTGTGTCTGACTCATCTCATCTTAATTTTTTTATAATGAGTTTGCTATTGTTAATGTTATTATTGTTACTGCAAGTAATAATTAAATCATAGAAACCTAAATTAAAATAATATTGTGCAGTAGTTTAAGATGAAGATTCCTGATTGTAATTTCCAATTGCAAAGTAACCAATTTCAGTTTCTGTTCTCCAATCTGGCCCAACCACCCACGCTACCAAAAGGTTTGGCATCCTGTTAAATGTAACCATGACAACCCCCAATGTTTTTAAAGGCGCTGTCTTAAATAGCACTGAAGAATAGCAACAATAACAATAGCCATGGAAACCAAATTGATAAAGTGTATTTTTCAACACTGTTTTTGATGTGTGAAGCTACTCTGTTTCTGTCATCTCTTAGTGTGTGGAGGAAGTGTAAAGGAAATCTCAGAGCTGGTTCACTCAAGACAGAAGAAGTTTCAGGTGACCCCGATGTCTTGTGCAGGAATATTTATTGAAGGTCAGTCGAGGAGAATGGGCGAAACGACATGTGAAACACAGCTTGCTGCTACCCAAATCTGAATCAAAGTTTTGAACCCTCACAGACCTGCTATGATTTTCTACATCCAAATAAGGTTATTTCTAACTGAGCTTTACATGTGTGAGGATTCTATTGGCTACTGGATGTAAACAAGAAATTATGCCCACCTTAGTTTACCCAGCAACAGCATAGCCTCTCTATGGTCTCTCTTATCCAGCACCTCGAAAATTGGCTCCAGCCTGTTGAGTCTAAAACCAATTACAGAAGATTTCTGGGTAGACCCTGGTCTCCCAGGTACCTGAGTCAACCCGGCCTTATCAGGCACAAAGAGAGCGGCAGCTGAACTGACGTGTGAAGCACTGTTTTTTTTTTGTCTTTAACCTACACGAAAGAAAATTCCTTTCACAAGAAGTATGTGTGTGATCATCCCTCATGTGGGCGCTTGTTTTGTCGAAGGAAGAAGCTGTTGCGCCATGCTAAACACCATACAGGTGATGTTAGGTCACAGATGTTTACTAATGTTTATTTGCATTTGCATTTATTTGACTGTGAAAAAAATAAAACTTCTGAGTTGCTTAAAATGTCTACTAGTACGTAACAAGCCAAGATAAATCAAAACTTTTAGTTTTCTTTGTCTATCCGAGCATATAGTTTGGTCATTTCTGCTTGTTATCTGTCTTTCAGATCAGAGGGACTACATCTGTGAGTATTGTGCTCGAGCCTTCAAGAGCTCCCATATCCTGGCTGTGCACAGGATGATCCACACAGGAGAGAAGCCAATTCAGTGAGTTAGCACAACATTTTACTGTGGCATGTCACAATGGTTGCTGTGGACAAGGAAGAACTTCTGAATCTGGCTTGTGTCCATTATTACAAGGAAGAAAGCACATTATCTCAGTTCAGTCTTATATTTTTAGAAGTGATAAAATTCTTGTTCAGCTTGTTTTTTTGTAAAAGACTAAAAAAAAAAAAAAAAAGAAAAAACACTGCCGGTTTGTGAAGATAGAAGATAACAAACACATCAAACTTTTGAACTCATTGTTAGCTGAGATAAATAGTGCGGTGAGGAAGAGATTAAATGAATCCCATTCAGTTTACAGAATTAGAAGTATAATAAATACAGTTTATATCATAGTATATCTGGGTTTGAATGAAGAAATAGATTATAAACCACTCTTATAAACAACCCTCTTAACTGTACCTATAATTGACTCTGCATCATCCTGAGTGATATGACTGTTATGGACATAAATAAAATAATTAGAAATAGTTCACATTGGCCAACAACAAAAATTAAATGCTTTCTATTAATGTATCAGTAATAATGATGACAGACGGACAGATTCCCTTTTGCTTACAAGAAGTACTTTAATTACTTTTACTTGTAAACTTAAAGTAGACTTTGCTGATAATACTTTTGTGTAGGAATATAAGACTTACATTTGTAAACGACTATATTTCAAACTGTAGTATTACTACTTTTAATGGAGTATGTTTTGCACTGCGGACTTACTTCTTCAACCCAAGGTAGTGCAGGTAAGGTCATAGATGAGACTTGAGCTTGAAGGGAGTTCGGTATATAACTGGTATATACTTTGTCTCCACCCTGTGTCAGGTGTGAGATCTGCAGCTTCACCTGCTGTCAGAAGGCCTCCTTAAACTGACACATGAAGAAAGACAAAGAGAAATCATAGACAAAATCTAAAATATGTTGTTTTTGATCACCTTTGAGAAAGGTGAGATCTTTTCTTTACAAAATGAGGCAATGGACCTCTTTCACAACAGACATTCTGACATTTGAGTAGAAAAAGCACTTTCCAGGACCTCAGTACTGTCCCTTCCTTTCCATTCTGTATATTCTATGCCATCTAATTTACCGATTCTTGATTTAATATTTTTTCTCAGTAAGGACTATGCAGGCAGTAGTATTATGATGGAAATAGTTTTTGTCAGCAATTTTCTTTTTAAGCAGTGTTAGGTGACAAAATATACCTACTACTGAGCATTGTTATCAGAAAATGTATTCAGAATAACTATAATAAACAAATTATGTTCTGAAGTCTTTGCTTATTATTCTTGACACATCCTTTTAAAAACGTGATACAGTATAATCTATGTATCAGGGACATTACACACTAATTAATGTTGATATGATGTAAATATGCCAAATTTAGCCAAATAACTAAATTTCATGTGCGATCCGTGGACAAGTTGTCGTCACATTTTAAAGACAAAACAGCACCAAAGACCATATATAGAATATAACATGTTTGAAAGATAGGAACCATTGCGAAGCAGATGCCTACATGAACATATGGCAATCTTTATAATAACAGAAAAAGGATTACAAAACTATAATCTTAAAAGAAAATACTACATAGACCAATATTACAAATAACAAATTTGCCTCAAGAGGCTTTACAATCTGTATATCATATGACACCCCCTATCCTTAGACTCTCAATACGGAAAAAGATACACCACTTATAAATTACCTCAAACACACAGTAGATATGACTGAGTTAGGGTTAGAGTAAAGAGTATACTACTGCATGTTTTACTTTACTGTTGAAATCACATCAATCTGAACACATTTCATGCAGGCAATTCTAGATTGAGGTTGTAGTTTAAGAAGTCAACAATATGTCTTACATATGCTAGACCAGCCTTGCTTGTTACAACATATCTCAAAAAAGTATTTCTCAGACTGTCTTGAGGTATTTGAATCAACAATATAATGGCCAAAGTAAATTATGCACCACTCCCAGTTCATTCTGAACAAACCTTATTCACTGACACAACAAAGGCTGAGACTCGCTGATTGTAAGACACTATTGTAAAATTTAATTGTATGAAATCACACAGCAGGGTTTGATTGTTTGTACACATCACTGGTACTTTAATTACAGTAAAGCTCCTGACATTAAACATGCCCTTATATACATACACACCAAAACTTCAGATCACCATGAGAGACAATTTAAATTTTTAATTCTGATTACTATAAAGTTTCTGACAGAAATTCTACCAACTACAAGAAATCTGCTGTTTTCAAGTCAATCCTAAACATGAAATGCATTTAACATGCATTTGAAGACTACAGAAAGGTTTATATCATTAAATTCAAAGTAAAGCAGCAGCATTTTGATTCATCTTTGTTTGTACAAATAACAAAAATCTTATATATATGTGAAGAAACTAATTTCTCAAAAAGCCCAGAATTCAATCTGCATGTTTCAAAATAAGGCTACAACTGCATTCAGACAATGGTAAGAGTGATTTGATGGTTTTACTTTTCAGTTTGGCTGATTTTACTTAACAACGTTAACAAGACTAAATTAAACAGTATTAGTAATTGAGTCTAAGTTACATTTTGCTATAACACTGTTCAGAGAAGCATGATGAATCTGTACATCATTAGTGCAATAGTGCAATTATTTTCTTAAGCGATAGTGGTGTTATATTGTTTGAATCATTATTCTAGAGATGATTTAATGAACCAGTGGCAAAGTTGTCTGTGTCATTCTGTTCAGCCCAGGATCCTGGAAGTTCGCCCACAGAAACGTGTTCAGTTCGACAGACATACGTTATCCACCGTCAATAATGTGTCCGGTCAGTGCAAAGTTGAATTTGATAGAAATTTTGTCTGAAGCTGTATAACACTTAAGAGAATCATGAATCTTTAGCCACAGCAAAGTCCTTTTTCATACCAGTGATGGAAACTTAAATGAAAATCAGCAACTAAGCTATTGCTGGCTTGACAATAGCCATGACAACAGGACCAGGCAGGATGCAGTGATGAGACTGATCTTGTGGCTCACTCCACTTGAAGCTGTAAATGAGTAAATACAGAAACAAAACATTAGTTTAACAAATAGTAATGCAACTTTTGACATTTTTGTTCAAGTAGCAGTCAATATTGCTTACGTGTGCCATTCACGTTGATGGAGCTGCCTTCAATGTCAAAGCCAGTAACATTTGTAGCTGCTCTGATCAAAACATTTGCAATCTGAGTGTTATTAGGAACAGATGTGCTTATAAAGCCAAGGTCCATCTCGTTGATAACTGATCCACTTCTGCAGAAGGAGAAAGAAAAATATAGTTTGAAATATCATTTTATGCCACTTTTCTTAAATTGTAACACGCTAAGTCTCAAGAAATTACCTGAATGACACCATGTTCAAGGACTTGAAGGAGGAAGGGAATGTGCTTCGGAACAAAGGTTCAAGCTGCAGAAACAAAACACACTTACTTCTATTTTTGTTTCAATGTGTGTATGTGAGATAAATTGTATTTGTTGTGATACAGTCCCATGATACACATATTTTCTGTACTTTCAGTAGTGCAGAAAACAGTTGATGTTGATGGACACCAGTACAGGTTTAAAAAGAACAGATGAGCTTTTTCTTCATGTGTATTTCTGGGTAGTGTTTATTTCTGGATAGTGTAAGTATTCAAGTTTTGTATGCCTTAATGCCCACTCTTCTTAGTGCTTGGCACTTGCCAACCACCTTGTTATAACAAGATGAGCAGCAGTCCATATAAGTACATTTGAATACTTATTGTAAGTGTGACTCAGACATTTCTTGAATTTTATTGTAGAGATACCTTTACTTCAGCAACATCCTATAAATATATTAAATATTAAATGGTTAACACCATTTTCTCAAACTTGTTTTCCAGTGCTGTACCCTTTAAGTAACCAGTATTTACATAAATAAATAATGGTTTAATTTCCTTATCCTTTTCTCTAAAATGGATAATTGTTATTCCCTTGTTCCCCATAGTCTTGTTTTCTTCCCCTGTACCTACATTTAAGTAGCAGTAGGAGCCAGTGAATATTGGTACCTAATTCAAAAAACACACATACAGTGTAAATAACGGGCTGTATTATAAATTGTTACCACCAAATTTCATTTTTTTGTGTGGGGCCTTTAGTTCTTTGATCAAATAATTCAGAAGGTGTACCAGCAGATTTTTATTGTTTTTTATAAGTGTGAGGCTTACCTGTGTCTTTATCATTGAAGCTCGGTTTCTAAAAGCTGCAGATGATGGATTCAGCAAGTCACTCGTAAATGTGTTTAGAAGTGATCTGAAAGTCACTCTTTTTGTTACGAGTGCTACAGTTAAATGTCCAGCAGTTGTAGATGCAGCAGTTGCAGGTCCAGCAGTTGTAGGAGGTCTAGCAGTTGTAGGAGGTCTAGCAGTTGTAGGAGGTCTAGCAGTTGTAGGTGCAGAAGTTGCAGGTGCATCTGGAACTGGTCCGTCTGTAAAAACATTTTTTTAAGTAAAAAAGAATATTTTATAAAACGGTTTTCTATACTTGTTTATTTCAACCTGACCTTGGTATCAATGTCACAGACTTGTAAGAACCACCCTAAAAGGCTAAGGAAGAGTTGGCTTTGCAGATTTTTTGGCATTTTATACAGTTCTAAAGTTGCCAATGTAAAAAAATAACACGTTATTTACATAACAAGCATTCTAGTTGAATACAAGGTAGACAATAGCTCATCCTGCCCCACATGGCACTGTTGAATGGATGGATAAAACTGTTAATATTGCCTATACCTCAATTTCTTGAGTAGCAACATAGTTTTGTTTGTGACTTATTTAAAGAAAGCATGAGTAGCCATTTTAATTAAAATGTTTAACATTCTGATTAGAGCAAAACATTGTGTTGTGATTACTTACCTATTATTTGGATGGTGTTGGGATTTATGATCACATTGAAGCTATTGTTGGGATTGTTCAAAGCTTCTACTAAGGTTTGAGAAACAATACTATTTTGTGGGAGATCTGCGGTGGAAGTTATCCGATTGAACACGATCTCTATAACTGCTTGAGTATTGCCCACTCGTGCTGGGGGTGGAACACGCCTGTATCATAAAAAATAATGATATGAGATGATTCTGCTATATGGGATTTACACATGACAATATCAAAAATTCGTATTTTAAGACCATAATGCTGCATATAAAGAAAAGTTATTGAACCGTTGTTGGATTTTTTTTTTACCTGAACTGTTTCACAAGGCAGTGGTCAAACCGACGACCAAATCTTCTTCTGTATATAACATTACACTGAAGAAAGAAAACAACATTGAAAGACCTTTCAGCCACTATTGTCTAAAAAGCAATTAAACGGAAATGCAAATTTAATTTAAATCAATTTTCAGGTTATAAAATGTGTCTAAAAAAATAAATCCAAACGTAAATTCACAACACTAACACAGTAAATGAAACTTGTTTAATTTAAAAATGTACTCACCATCCCTAGAACTCGTTGTTCAAGATCTTTGAATTGAGTGCTGTTGGGGTCCTTCAGTTCATCTGAAAAAGTTTCTCCTTGCAAGTCTGCTGAGATACTATAAACAGGTGCAAGAGCCAAAGGGTTTTTTGTTGTTGTTGCCACAGTGATTGTTGTTAGAGCAGGTGTTACTGTTGTTGTTGCTGTTGCTGTCAAAGAAGGTTTTGATGCTGCTGTTGTAGGAGCAGATGTTGTCATTGCTGATGCAGTTGTTGTTGGAGCAGCTGTCATTGATGCAGCAGTTGCTGTTGTTGCCTCTGTTGTAACACTAGGCGCAATAGATACCTCATTACTTTTTGGCGGAGCAGGTGTTGTTGTTGATCCTGTTGTTGTTTTACCAAGTGTTGTGGTTGATTCTGTTTTTGTTGTCAGAGCATGTGAAGTCGTTGCTGCTATTGTTCTTGTCAGAGTAGATGTGATTGCCAAAGTTGTGGTTGTAGTAGAAGGTGTCGTTACTTCAGGTGTTGTTGTTGTCGGAGCAGGTGTTGTCGTTGCTCTTGTTGCTGTCAAAGATGGTGTTGTTGTTGCTGCAGTTGTTGTCACAGCAATACTTGTTTGTGCAGCAGTTGTGGTTGTGAGAGCAGGTGTTGTTGCTGCAGTAGCGGTCGTTCTGGCAAGTGTTGTTGTTCCTGTGGATGTTGTCAGTGAAGAAGTTGTTGTCGTTGCTCTCACTGTTGTTGTCTCAGTAACTGCTGTCGTTGCTGCAGTTGTTGCCTCTGTTGTTGCCAGAGGAGATGTTATTGTTGCTCCTGTTTTTGTTGTCAGAGAGGTTGTTGTCGCTGCTCCTGTTGTTTTCATCTCAGAAGGTGCTGTTTTTGCTGCAGTTGTTGCCTCTTTTGGTGATGTAAGAGGAGATCTTGTTGCTACAGTAGTTATCACAGCAGTACTTGTTTTTGCTGCAGTTGTGGTTGTCAGAGCAGGTGTTGTTGTTGTCAGAGAAGACGGTGTTGTTGCTACAGTAGTTGTTGTTCCTTCAGGTGTGTTTGTTGTCAGAGCAGGTGGTGTTGTTGTCGGAGCAGGTGTTGTTGTTGCTGCAGTTGTGGTTGTCAGAGAAGGTGTTGTTGTTGGTCCGGTTGTTGTTGTCTCAGCAGGTGCTGTTATTGCTGCAGTTGTTGCCTCTGTCATCGTTGTTTTCAGAGGAGACGTTGTTGTTACCCCAGTAGTTAGCTCAGCAGTAATTGTTTTTGCAGCAGTTGAAGTTGTCAGAGTAGGTTTCGTTGTTCCTTCAGGTGTTGTTGCTGCTGCTGTTGCGGTTGTCAGAGAATGTGTTCTCATTGGTCCTGTTGTTGTTGTCTCAGCAGGTGCTGTTGTTGCTGCAGATGTTGTTGCTGCAGTTGTTGTTTCTGCAGTTGTTGCCTCTGTTGTTGTTGTCAGAGAAGACGTTGTTGTTGCTACAGTAGTTGTTGTTCCTTCAGGTGTTGTTGTCAGAGCAGGTGTTGTTCCTTCAGGTGTTGTTGTTGTCGGAGCAGGTGTTGTTGTTGCTGCTGTTGTGGTTGTCAGAGAAGGTGTTGTTTTTGCTACAGTAGTTGTCATTCTTGCAGGTGTTGTTGTTGATGCAGTAGCTGTTGTTCCTTCAGGTGTTGTTGTGGTCGGAGCAGGTGTTGTTGTTGCTTCTGTTGTGGTTGTCTGAGAAGGTGTTGTCGTTGCTGCAGTAGTTGTCGTTCTGGCAGGTGTTGTTGTTGCTGCAGTAGTTGTCGTTCCTTCAGGTGTTGTTGTTGTCAGAGAAAATGCTGTTGTTGCTGCAGTAGTTGTCGTTCTGGCAGGTGTTGTTGTTGCTGCAGTTGTTGTTGCTGCAGTTGTTGTTTCTGCAGTTGTTGCCTCTGTTGTTGTTGTCAGAGAAGACGTTGTTGTTGCTACAGTAGTTGTTCCTTCAGGTGTTGTTGTCAGAGCAGGTGTTGTTCCTTCAGGTGTTGTTGTGGTCAGCGCAGACGTTGTTGTTCCTTCAGGTGTTGTTGTTGTTGCTGTTGTGGTTGTCTGAGAAGGTGTTGTCGTTGCTGCAGTAGTTTTCGTTCCTTCAGGTGTTGTTGTTGTCAGAGAAGACGTTGTTGTTACTTCAGCTGTTGTTGTGGTCGGAGCAGGTGTTGTTGTTGCCTCTGTTGTGGTTGTCAGAGAAGGTTTTGTCGTTGCTGCAGTAGTTGTCGTTCTGGCAGGTGTTGTTGTTTCTGCAGTTGTTGTTTCTGCAGTTGTTGCCTCTGTTGATGTTGTCAGAGAAGACGTTGTTTTTGCTACAGTAGTTGTTGTTCCTTCAGGTGTTGTTGTTGTTGCTGTTGTGGTTGTCTTAGAAGGTGTTGTCGTTGCTGCAGTAGTTGTCGTTCTGGCAGGTGTTGTTGTTGCTGCAGTAGTTGTCGTTCCTTCAGGTGTTGTTGTTGTCATAGGAGACGTTGTTGTTCCTTCAGCTGTTGTTGTGGTCGGAGCAGGTGTTGTTGTTGCCTCAGTTGTGGTTGTCAGAGAAGGTGTTGTCGTTGCTGCAGTAGTTGTCGTTCTGGCAGGTGTTGTTGTTGCTGCAGTTGTTGTTTCTGAAGTTGTTGCCTCTGTTGTTGTTGTCAGAGAAGACGTTGTTGTTGCTACAGTAGTTGTTGTTCCTTCAGGTGTTGTTGTCAGAGCAGGTGTTGTTCCTTCAGGTGTTGTTGTTGTCGGAGCAGGTGTTGTTGTTGCTGCTGTTGTTGTTGTCAGAGAAGGTGTTGTTTTTGCTACAGTAGTTGTCATTCTGGCAGGTGTTGTTGCTGCAGTAGCTGTTGTTCCTTCGGGTGTTGGTGTGGTCGGAGCAGGTGTTGTTGTTGCTTCTGTTGTGGTTGTCTGAGAAGGTGTTGTCGTTGCTGCAGTAGTTGTCGTTCTGGCAGGTGTTGTTGTTGCTGCAGTTGTTGTCGTTCCTTCAGGTGTTGTTGTTGTCAGAGGAGACGTTGTTGTTCCTTCAGCTGTTGTTGTGGTCGGAGCAGGTGTTGTTGTTGCCTCTGTTGTGGTTGTCAGAGAAGGTTTTGTCGTTGCTTCAGTAGTTGTCGTTCTGGCAGGTGTTGTTGTTGCTGCAGTTGTTGTTGCTGCAGTTGTTGTTTCTGCAGTTGTTGCCTCTGTTGTTGTTGTCAGAGAAGACGTTGCTGTTGCTACAGTAGTTGTTGTTGCTTCAGGTGTTGTTGTCAGAGCAGGTGTTGGTCCTTCAGGTGTTGTTGTTGTCGGAGCAGGTGTTGTTGTTGCTGCTGTTGTGGTTGTCAGAGAAAGTGTTGTCGTTGCTACAGTAGTTGTCGTTCTGGCAGGTGTTGTTGTTGCTGCAGTAGCTGTTGTTCCTTCAGGTGTTGTTGTGGTCGGAGCAGGTGTTGTTGTTGCTTCTGTTGTGGTTGTCTGAGAAGGTGTTGTCTTTGCTGCAGTAGTTGTCGTTCTGGCAGGTGTTGTTGTTGCTGCAGTAGTTGTCGTTCTGGCAGGTGTTGTTGTTGCTGCAGTTGTTGTTGCTGCAGTTGTTGTTTCTGCAGTTGTTGCCTCTGTTGTTGTTGTCAGAGAAGACGTTGTTGTTGCTACAGTAGTTGCTCCTTCAGTTGTTGTTATCAGAGCAGGTGTTGTTCCTTCAGGTGTTGTTGTGGTCGGAGCAGGTGTTGTTGTTGCTTCTGTTATGGTTGTCTGAGAAGGTGTTGTCGTTACTGCAGTAGTTGTCGTTCTGGCAGGTGTTGTTGTTGTCAGAGCAGACGTTGTTGTTCCTTCAGGTGTTGTCGTTGCTACAGTAGTTGTTGTTCTGGCAGGTGTTGTGGTTGCTGCAGTAGTTGTCGTTCCTTCAGGTGTTGTTGTCAGAGGAGACGTTGTTGTTCCTTCAGGTGTTGTTGTGATCGGAGCAGGTGTTGTTGTTGCTTCTGTTGTGGTTGTCTGAGAAGGTGTTGTTGTTGCTGCAGTAGTTGTCGTTCTGGCAGGTGTTGTTGTTGCTGCAGTTGTTGTTGCTGCTGTTGTTGTTCCTTCAGGTGTTGTTGTTGTAAGAGCAGACGTTGTTGTTCCTTCAGGTGTTGTTGTTGTTGCTGTTCTGGTTGTCTGAGAAGGTGTTGTCGTTGCTGCAGTAGTTGTCGTTCTGGCAGGTGTTGTTGATGCTGCAGTAGTTGTTGTTCCTTCAGGTGTTGTTGTCAGAGCAGGTGTTGTTCCTTCAGGTGTTGTTGTTGTCGGAGCAGGTGTTGTTGTTGCCTCTGTTGTAATTGTCAGAGAAGCTGTTGTCGTTGCTGCAGTAGTTGTCGTTCTGGCAGGTGTTGTTGTTGCTGCAGTTGTTGTTTCTGCAGTTGTTGCCTCTGTTGTTGTTGTCAGAGAAGACGTTGTTGTTGCTACAGTAGTTGTCGTTCCTTCAGGTGTTGTTGTCAGAGCAGGTGTTGTTCCTTCAGGTGTTGTTGTTGTCGGAGCAGGTGTTGTTGTTGCTGCTGTTGTGGTTGTCAGAGAAGGTGTTGTTTTTGCTACAGTAGTTGTCATTCTGGCAGGTGTTGTTGTTGATGCAGTAGCTGTTGTTCCTTCAGGTGTTGTTGTGGTCGGAGCAGGTGTTGTTGTTGCTTCTGTTGTGGTTGTCTGAGAAGGTGTTGTCATTGCTGCAGTAGTTGTCGTTCTGGCAGGTGTTGTTGTTGCTGCAGTTGTTGCCTCTGTTGTTGTCAGAGAAGACGTTGTTGCTGCAGTAGCTGTTGTTCCTTCAGGTGTTGTTGTTGTTGCTGTTGTGGTTGTCTGAGAAGGTGTTGTCGTTGCTGCAGTAGTTGTCGTTCTGGCAGGTGTTGTTGTTGCTGCAGTAGTTGTCGTTCCTTCAGGTGTTGTTGTTGTCAGAGGAGACGTTGTTGTTCCTTCAGCTGTTGTTGTGGTCGGACCAGGTGTTGTTGTTGCCTCTGTTGTGGTTGTCAGAGAAGGTGTTGTCGTTGCTGCAGTAGTTGTCGTTCTGGCAGGTGTTGTTGCTGCAGTAGTTGTCGTTCTGGCAGGTGTTGTTGTTGTTGCAGTTGTTGTTGCTGCAGTTGTTGTTTCTGCAGTTGTTGCCTCTGTTGTTGTTGTCAATGAAGACGTTGTTGTTGCTACAGTAGTTGCTCCTTCAGGTGTTGTTATCAGAGCAGGTGTTGTTCCTTCAGGTGTTGTTGTGGTCGGAGCAGGTGTTGTTGTTGTCAGAGCAGACGTTGTTGTTCCTTCAGGTATTGTCGTTGCTATAGTAGTTGTTGTTCTGGCAGGTGTTGGGTTTGCTGCAGTTGTTGTCGTTCCTTCAGCTGTTGTTGTTGTCAGAGGAGACGTTGTTGTTCCTTCAGGTGTTGTTGTGATCGGAGCAGGTGTTGTTGTTGCTTCTGTTGTGGTTGTCTGAGAAGGTGTTGTTGCTGCAGTAGTTGTCGTTCTGGCAGGTGTTGCTGCAGTAGTTGTCGTTCTGGCAGGTGTTGTTGTTGCTGCAGTAGCTGTTGTTCCTCTGGGTGTTGGTGTGGTCGGAGCAGGTGTTGTTGTTGCTTCTGTTGTGGTTGTCTGAGAAGGTGTTGTCGTTGCTGCAGTAGTTGTCGTTCTGGCAGGTGTTATTGTTGCTGCAGTTGTTGCCTTTGTTGTTGTCAGAGAAGACGTTGTTGCTGCAGTAGGTGTTGTTCCTTCAGGTGTTGTTGTTCCTTCAGGTGTTGTTGTTTTCAGAGCAGACGTTGTTGTTCCTTCAGGTGTTGTTGTTGTTGCTGTTGTGGTTGTCTGAGAAGGTGTTGTCGTTGCTGCAGTAGTTGTCGTTCTGGCAGGTGTTTTTGTTGCTGCAGTTGTTGTCGTTCCTTCAGGTGTTGTTGTGGTCGGAGCAGGTGTTGTTGTTGCCTCTGTTGTGGTTGTCAGAGAAGGTGTTGTCGTTGCTGCAGTAGTTGTCGTTCTGGCAGGTGTTGTTGTTGCTGCAGTTGTTGTTGCTGCAGTTGTTGTTTCTGCAGTTGTTGCCTCTGTTGTTGTTGTCAGAAAAGACGTTGTTGTTGCTACAGTAGTTGTTGTTGCTTCAGGTGTTGTTGTCAGAGCAGGTGTTGTTCCTTCAGGTGTTGTTGTTGTCGGAGCAGGTGTTGTTGTTGCTGCTGTTGTGGTTGTCAGAGAAGGTGTTGTCGTTGCTACAGTGGTGGTCGTTCGCGCAGGTGTTGTTGTTGCTGCAGTAGCTGTTGTTCCTTCAGGTGTTGTTGTGGTCGGAGCAGGTGTTGTTGCTTCTGTTGTGGTTGTCTGAGAAGGTGTTGTCTTTGCTGCAGTAGTTGTGGTTCTGGCAGGTGTTGTTGTTGCTGCAGTTGTTGTTTCTGCAGTTGTTGCCTCTGTTGTTGTTGTCAGAGAAGACGTTGTTGTTGCTACAGTAGTTGCTCCTTCAGGTGTTGTTATCAGAGCAGGTGTTGTTCCTTCAGGTGTTGTTGTGGTCGGAGCAGGTGTTGTTGTTGCTTCTGTTGTGGTTGTCTGAGAAGGTGTTGTCGTTGCTGCAGTAGTTGTCGTTCTGGCAGATGTTGTTGCTGCAGTAGTTGTAGTTCCTTCAGGTGTTGTTGTTGTCAGAGAAGATGTTGTTGTTGCTGCAGTAGTTGTCGTTCTGGCAGGTGTTGTTGTTGCTGCAGTTGTTGTTGCTGCAGTTGTTGTTGCTGCAGTTGTTGCCTCTGTTGTTGTCAGAGAAGACGTTGTTGCTGCAGTAGCTGTTGTTCCTTCAGGTGTTGTTGTGGTCAGCGCAGACGTTGTTGTTCCTTCAGGTGTTGTTGTTGTTGCTGTTGTGGTTGTCTGAGAAGACGTTGTTGCTACAGTAGTTGTTGTTCCTTCAGGTGTTGTTGTCAGAGCAGGTGTTGTTCCTTCAGGTGTTGTTGTGGTCAGAGCAGGTGTAGTTGTTGCTTCTGTTGTGGTTGTCTGAGAAGGTGTTGTCGTTGCTGCAGTAGTTGTCGTTCTGGCAGGTGTTGTTGCTGCAGTACTTGTCGTTCTGGCAGGTGTTGTTGTTGCTGCAGTTGTTGCCTCTGTTGTTGTCAGAGAAGACGTTGTTGCTGCAGTAGCTGTTGTTCCTTCAGGTGTTGTTGTTCCTTCAGGTGTTGTTGTTGTTGCAGTTGTGGTTGTCTGAGAAGGTGTTGTCGTTGCTGCAGTAGTTGTCGTTTTGGCAGGTGTTGTTGTTGCTGCAGTAGTTGTCGTTCCTTCATGTGTTGTTGTTGTCAGAGGAGACGTTGTTGTTACTTCAGCTGTTGTTGTGGTCGGAGCAGGTGTTGTTGTTGCCTCTGTTGTGGTTTTCTGAGAAGGTGTTGTCGTTACTGCAGTAGTTGTCGTTCTGGCAGGTGTTGTTGTTGTCAGAGCAGACGTTGTTGTTCCTTCAGGTGTTGTCGTTGCTACAGTAGTTGTTGTTCTGTCAGGTGTTGTGGTTGCTGCAGTAGTTGTCGTTCCTTCAGGTGTCGTTGTCAGAGGAGACGTTGTTGTTCCTTCAGGTGTTGTTGTGATTGGAGCAGGTGTTGTTGTTGCTTCTGTTGTGGTTGTCTGAGAAGGTGTTGTTGTTGCTGCAGTAGTTGTCGTTCTGGCAAGTGTTGTTGTTGCTACAGTTGTCGTTTCTGCAGTTGTTGCCTCTGTTGTTGTTGTCAGAGAAGACGTTGTTACTACAGTAGTTGTTGTTCCTTCAGGTGTTGTTGTCAGAGCAGGTGTTGTTCCTTCAGGTGTTGTTGTTGTCGGAGCAGGTGTTGTTGTTGCTGCTGTTGTGGTTGTCAGAGAAGGTGTTGTTTTTGCTACAGTAGTTGTCATTCTGGCAGGTGTTGTTGTTGATGCAGTAGCTGTTGTTCCTTCAGGTGTTGTTGTGGTCGGAGCAGGTGTTGTTGTTGCTTCTGTTGTGGTTGTCTGAGAAGGTGTTGTCTTTGCTGCAGTAGTTGTCGTTCTGGCAGGTGTTGTTGTTGCTGCAGTTGTTGCCTCTGTTGTTGTCAGAGAAGACGTTGTTGCTGCAGTAGCTGTTGTTCCTTCAGGTGTTGTTGTGGTCAGCGCAGACGTTGTTGTTCCTTCAGGTGTTGTTGTTGTTGCTGTTGTGGTTGTCTGAGAAGGTGTCGTCGTTGCTGCAGTTGTTGTCGTTCTTTCAGGTGTTGTTGTTGTCAGAGAAGACGTTGTTGTTACTTCAGCTGTTGTTGTGGTCGGAGCAGGTGTTGTTGTTGCCTCTGTTGTGGTTGTCAGAGAAGGTGTTGTCGTTGCTGCAGTAGTTGTCGTTCTGGCAGGTGTTGTTTCTGCAGTTGTTGTTTCTGCAGTTGTTGCCTCTGTGGATGTTGTCAGAGAAGACGTTGTTTTTGCTACAGTAGTTGTTGTTCCTTCAGGTGTTGTTGTTGTTGCTGTTGTGGTTGTCTTAGAAGGTGTTGTCGTTGCTGCAGTAGTTGTCGTTCTGGCAGGTGTTGTTGTTGCTGCAGTTGTTGTTGCTTCAGTTGTTGTTTCTGCAGTTGTTGCCTCTGTTGTTGTTGTCAGAGAAGACGTTGTTGTTGCTACAGTAGTTGTTGTTGCTTCAGGTGTTGTTGTCAGAGCAGGTGTTGTTCCTTCAGGTGTTGTTGTTGTCGGAGCAGGTGTTGTTGCTGCTGTTGTGGTTGTCAGAGAAGGTGTTGTCGTTGCTACAGTAGTTGTCGTTCTGGCAGGTGTTGTTGTTGCTGCAGTAGCTGTTGTTCCTTCAGGTGTTGTTGTGGTCGGAGCAGGTGTTGTTGTTGCTTCTGTTGTGGTTGTCCGAGAAGGTGTTGTCTTTGCTGCAGTAGTTGTCGTTCTGGCAGGTGTTGTTGTTGCTGCAGTAGTTGTCGTTCTGGCAGGTGTTGTTGTTGCTGCAGTTGTTGTTGCTGCAGTTGTTGTTTCTGCAGTTGTTGCCTCTGTTGTTGTTGTCAGAGAAGACGTTGTTGTTGCTACAGTAGTTGCTCCTTCAGTTGTTGTTATCAGAGCAGGTGTTGTTGTGGTCGGAGCAGGTGTTGTTGTTGCTTCTGTTGTGGTTGTCTGAGAAGGTGTTGTCGTTACTGCAGTAGTTGTCGTTCTCGCAGGTGTTGTTGTCAGAGCAGACGTTGTTGTTCCTTCAGGTGTTGTCGTTGCTACAGTAGTTGTTGTTCTGGCAGGTGTTGTGGTTGCTGCAGTAGTTGTCGTTCCTTCAGGTGTTGTTGTTGTCAGAGGAGACGTTGTTGTTCCTTCAGGTGTTGTTGTGATCGGAGCAGGTGTTGTTGTTGCTTCTGTTGTGGTTGTCTGAGAAGGTGTTGTTGTTGCTGCAGTAGTTGTCGTTCTGGCAGGTGTTGCTGCAGTAGTTGTCGTTCTGGCAGGTGTTGTTGTTGCTGCAGTTGTTGTTGCTGCTGTTGTTGTTCCTTCAGGTGTTGTTGTTGTAATAGCAGACGTTGTTGTTCCTTCAGGTGTTGTTGTTGTTGCTGTTCTGGTTGTCTGAGAAGGTGTTGTCGTTGCTGCAGTAGTTGTCGTTCTGGCAGGTGTTGTTGCTGCAGTAGTTGTCGTTCCTTCAGGTGTTGTTGTTGTCAGAGGAGACGTTGTTCCTTCAGCTGTTGTTTTGGTCGGAGCAGGTGTTGTTGTTGCCTCTGTTGTGATTGTCAGAGAAGGTGTTGTCGTTACCGCAGTAGTTGTCCTTCTGGCAGGTGTTGTTGTTTCTGCAGTTGTTGCCTCTGTTGTTGTTGTCAGAGAAGACGTTGTTGTTGCTACAGTAGTTGTTGTTCCTTCAGGTGTTGTTGTCAGAGCAGGTGTTGTTCCTTCAGGTGTTGTTGTTGTCGGAGCAGGTGTTGTTGCTGCTGTTGTGGTTGTCAGAGAAGGTGTTGTTTTTGCTACAGTAGTTGTCATTCTGGCAGGTGTTGTTGTTGATGCAGTTGTTGCCTCTGTTGTTGTCAGAGAAGACGTTGCTGCAGTAGCTGTTGTTCCTTCAGGTGTTGTTGTTCCTTCAGGTGTTGTTGTTGTTGCTGTTGTGGTTGTCTGAGAAGGTGTTGTCGTTGCTGCAGTAGTTGTCGTTCTGGCAGGTGTTGTTGTTGCTGCAGTAGTTGTCGTTCCTTCAGGTGTTGTTGTTGTCAGAGGAGACGTTGTTGTTCCTTCAGCTGTTGTTGTGGTCGGAGCAGGTGTTGTTGTTGCCTCTGTTGTGGTTGTCAGAGAAGGTGTTGTCGTTGCTGCAGTAGTTGTCGTTCTGGCAGGTGTTGTTGTTGCTGCAGTAGTTGTCGTTCCTTCAGGTGTTGTTGTTGTCAGAGAAGATGCTGTTGTTGCTGCAGTAGTTGTCGTTCTGGCAGGTGTTGTTGTTGCTGCAGGTGTTGTTGCTGCAGTTGTTGTTTCTGCAGTTGTTGCCTCTGTTGTTGTTGTCATAGAAGACGTTGTTGTTCTTACAGTAGTTGTTGTTCTTTCAGGTGTTGTTGTCAGAGCATGTGTTGTTCCTTCAGGTGTTGTTGTGGTTAGATCAGGTGTAGTTGTTGCTTCTGTTGTGGTTATCTGAGAAGGTTTTGTCGTTGCTGCAGTAGTTGTCGTTCTGGCAGGTGTTGTTGTTGTCAGAGAAAGTGTTGTTGTTTCAGCAGGTGTTGTTGTTGCTGCTGTTGTGGTTGTCAGAGAAGGTGTGGTCGTCGGTCCCGTTGTTATTGTCTTAAAAGGTGCTGTTATTGCTGCAGTTGTTGCCTCTGTTGTTGATGTCAGAGGAGACGTTGTTGTTACCCCAGTAGTTATCACAGAAGTACTTGTTTTTGCGGCAGTTAAGGATTTTAGAGCAGGTGTTGTTTTTTCTGCAGTAGTTGTCATTCTGGCAGGTGTTGTTGTTGCTGCAGTTGTTGTTTCTGCAGTTGTTGCCTCTGTTGTTGTTGTCAGAGAAGACGTTTTAGCTACAGTAGTTGTTGTTCCTTCAGGTGTTGTTGTTGCTGCAGTAGTTGTCGTTCTGGCAGGTGTTGTTGTTGCTGCAGTTGTTGTTGCTGCAGTTGTTGTTTCTGCAGTTGTTGCCTCTGTTGTTGTTGTCATAGAAGACGTTGTTGTTGCTACAGTAGTTGCTCCTTCAGGTGTTGTTGTCAGAGCAGGTGTTGTTCCTTCAGGTGTTGTTGTGGTCGGAGCAGGTGTTGTTGTTGCTTCTGTTGATGTTGTCTGAGAAGGTGTTGTCGTTGCTGCAGTAGTTGTCGTTCTGGCAGGTGCTGTTGTTGCTGTAGTTGTTGCCTCTGTTGTTGTCAGAGAAGACGTTGTTGCTGCAGTAGCTGTTGTTCCTTCAGGTGTTGTTGTTCCTTCAGGTGTTGTTGTGGTCGGAGCAGGTGTTGTTGTCGCTTCTGTTGATGTTGTCTGAGAAGGTGTTGTCGTTGCTGCAGTAGTTGTCGTTCTGGCAGGTGCTGTTGTTGCTGTAGTTGTTGCCTCTGTTGTTGTCAGAGAAGACGTTGTTGCTGCAGTAGTTGTCGTTCCTTCAGGTGTTGTTGTTGTTAGAGAAGACGTTGTTGTTACTTCAGCTGTTGTTGTGGTCGGAGCAGGTGTTGTTGTTTCCTCTGTTGTGGTTGTCAGAGAAGGTGTTGTCGTTGCTGCAGTAGTTGTCGTTCTGGCTGGTGTTGTTGTTTCTGCAGTTGTTGTTTCTGCAGTTGTTGCCTCTGTTAATGTTGTCAGAGAAGACGTTTTTGCTACAGTAGTTGTTGTTCCTTCAGGTGTTGTTGTTGTTGCTGTTGTGGTTGTCTTAGAAGGTGTTGTCGTTGCTGCAGTAGTTGTCATTCTGGCAGGTGTTGTTGTTGCTGCAGTTGTTGTTGCTTCAGTTGTTGTTTCTGCAGTTGTTGCCTCTGTTGTTGTTGTCAGAGAAGACGTTGTTGTTGCTACAGTAGTTGTTGTTGCTTCAGGTGTTGTTGTCAGAGCAGGTGTTGTTCCTTCAGGTGTTGTTGTTGTCGGAGCAGGTGTTGTTGTTGCTGCTGTTGTGGTTGTCAGAGAAGGTGTTGTCGTTGCTACAGTAGTTGTCGTTCTGGCAGGTGTTGTTGTTGCTGCAGTAGCTGTTGTTCCTTCAGGTGTTGTTGTGGTCGGAGCAGGTATTGTTGTTGCTTCTGTTGTGGTTGTCTGAGAAGGTGTTGTCTTTGCTGCAGTAGTTGT
Source organism: Lateolabrax maculatus (assembly GCA_031216445.1). Lineage (NCBI taxonomy): Eukaryota > Metazoa > Chordata > Actinopteri > Acropomatiformes > Lateolabracidae > Lateolabrax > Lateolabrax maculatus. Next base: position 9,249,220 of record CM062207.1, read on the forward strand.
CGTTCTGGCAGGTGTTGTTGTTGCTGCAGTAGTTGTCGTTCTGGCAGGTGTTGTTGCTGCAGTTGTTGTTGCTGCAGTTGTTGTTTCTGCAGTTGTTGCCTCTGTTGTTGTTGTCAGAGAAGACGTTGTTGTTGCTACAGTAGTTGCTCCTTCAGTTGTTGTTATCAGAGCAGGTGTTGTTGTGGTCGGAGCAGGTGTTGTTGTTGCTTCTGTTGTGGTTGTTTGAGAAGGTGTTGTCGTTACTGCAGTAGTTGTCGTTCTGGCAGGTGTTGTCAGAGCAGACGTTGTTGTTCCTTCAGGTGTTGTCGTTGCTACAGTAGTTGTTGTTCTGGCAGGTGTTGTGGTTGCTGCAGTAGTTGTCGTTCCTTCAGGTGTTGTTGTCAGAGGAGACGTTGTTGTTCCTTCAGGTGTTGTTGTGATCGGAGCAGGTGTTGTTGTTGCTTCTGTTGTGGTTGTCTGATAAGGTGTTGTTGTTGCTGCAGTAGTTGTCGTTCTGGCAGGTGTTGCTGCAGAAGTTGTCGTACTGGCAGGTGTTGTTGTTGCTGCTGTTGTTGTTCCTTCAAGTGTTGTTGTTGTAAGAGGAGACGTTGTTGTTCCTTCAGGTGTTGTTGTTGTTGCTGTTCTGGTTGTCTGAGAAGGTGTTGTCGTTGCTGCAGTAGTTGTCGTTCTGGCAGGTGTTGTTGTTGCTGCAGTAGTTGTCGTTCCTTCAGGTGTTGTTGTTGTCATAGGAGACATTGTTCCTTCAGCTGTTGTTGTGGTCGGAGCAGGTGTTGTTGTTGCCTCTGTTGTGATTGTCAGAGAAGGTGTTGTCGTTGCCGCAGTAGTTGTCGTTCTGGCAGGTGTTGTTGTTGCTGCAGTTGTTGTTTCTGCAGTTGTTGCCTCTGTTGTTGTCAGAGAAGACGTTGTTGTTGCTACAGTAGTTGTTGTTCCTTCAGGTGTTGTTGTCAGAGCAGGTGTTGTTCCTTCAGGTGTTGTTGTTGTCGGAGCAGGTGTTGTTGTTGCTGCTGTTGTGGTTGTCAGAGAAGGTGTTGTTTTTGCTACAGTAGTTGTCATTCTGGCAGGTGTTGTTGTTGATGCAGAAGCTGTTGTTCCTTCAAGTGTTGTTGTGTTCGGAGCAGGTGTTGTTGTTGCTTCTGTTGTGGTTGTCTGAGAAGGTGTTGTCTTTGCTGCAGTAGTTGTCGTTCTGGCAGGTGTTGTTGTTGCTGCAGTTGTTGCCTCTGTTGTTGTCAGAGAAGACTTTGTTGCTGCAGTAGCTGTTGTTCCTTCAGGTGTTTTTGTTCCTTCAGGTGTTGTTGTTGTTGCTGTTGTGGTTGTCTGAGAAGGTGTTGTCGTTGCTGCAGTAGTTGTCGTTCTGGCAGGTGTTGTCGTTGCTGCAGTAGTTGTCGTTCCTTCAGGTGTTGTTGTTGTTAGAGAAGACGTTGTTGTTACTTCAGCTGTTGTTGTGGTCGGAGCAGGTGTTGTTGTTGCCTCTGTTGTGGTTGTCAGAAAAGGTGTTGTCGTTGCTGCAGTAGTTGTCGTTCTGGCAGGTGTTGTTGTTTCTGCATTTGTTGTTTCTGCAGTTGTTGCCTCTGTTGATGTTGTCAGAGAAGACGTTGTTTTTGCTATAGTAGTTGTTGTTCCTTCAGGTGTTGTTGTTGTTGCTGTTGTGGTTGTCTTAGAAGGTGTTGTCGTTGCTGCAGTAGTTGTCGTTCTGGCAGGTGTTGTTGTTGCTGCAGTTGTTGTTGCTTCAGTTGTTGTTTCTGCAGTTGTTGCCTCTGTTGTTGTTGTCAGAGAAGACGTTGTTGTTGCTACAGTAGTTGTTGCTTCAGGTGTTGTTGTCAGAGCAGGTGTTGTTCCTTCAGGTGTTGTTGTCGGAGCAGGTGTTGTTGTTGCTGCTGTTGTGGTTGTCAGAGAAGGTGTTGTCGTTGCTACAGTAGTTGTCGTTCTGGCAGGTGTTGTTGTTGCTGCAGTAGCTGTTGTTCCTTCAGGTGTTGTTGTGGTCGGAGCAGGTGTTGTTGTTGCTTCTGTTGTGGTTGTCTGAGAAGGTGTTGTCTTTGCTGCAGTAGTTGTCGTTCTGGCAGGTGTTGTTGTTGCTGCAGTCGTTGTCGTTCTGGCAGGTGTTGTTGTTGCTGCAGTTGTCGTTGCTGCAGTTGTTGTTTCTGCAGTTGTTGCCTCTGTTGTTCTTGTCAGAGAAGACGTTGTTGTTGCTACAGTAGTTGCTCCTTCAGTTGTTGTTATCAGAGCAGGTGTTGTTGTGGTCGGAGCAGGTGTTGTTGTTGCTTCTGTTGTGGTTGTCTGAGAAGGTGTTGTCGTTACTGCAGTAGTTGTCGTTCTGGCAGGTGTTGTTGTTGTCAGAGCAGACGTTGTTGTTCCTTCAGGTGTTGTCGTTGCTACAGTAGTTGTTGTTCTGGCAGGTGTTGTGGTTGCTGCAGTAGTTGTCGTTCCTTCAGGTGTTGTTGTCAGAGGAGACGTTGTTGTTCCTTCAGGTGTTGTTGTGATCGGAGCAGGTGTTGTTGTTGCTTCTGTTGTGGTTGTCTGAGAAGGTGTTGTTGTTGCTGCAGTAGTTGTCGTTCTGGCAGGTGTTGCTGCAGTAGTTGTCGTTCTGGCAGGTGTTGTTGTTGCTGCAGTTGTTGTTGCTGCTGTTGTTGTTCCTTCAGGTGTTGTTGTTGTAAGAGCAGACGTTGTTGTTCCTTCAGGTGTTGTTGTTGTTGCTGTTCTGGTTGTCTGAGAAGGTGTTGTCGTTGCTGCAGTAGTTGTCGTTCTGGCAGGTGTTGTTGTTGCTGCAGTAGTTGTCGTTCCTTCAGGTGTTGTTGTTGTCAGAGGAGACGTTGTTCCTTCAGCTGTTGTTTTGGTTGGAGCAGGTGTTGTTGTTGCCTCTGTTGTGATTGTCAGAGAAGGTGTTGTCGTTGCCGCAGTAGTTGTCGTTCTGGCAGGTGTTGTTGTTTCTGCAGTTGTTGCCTCTGTTGTTTTTGTCAGAGAAGACGTTGTTGTTGCTACAGTAGTTGTTGTTCCTTCAGGTGTTGTTGTCAGAGCAGGTGTTGTTCCTTCAGGTGTTGTTGTGGTCGGAGCAGGTGTTGTTGTTGCTTCTGTTGTGGTTGTCTGAGAAGGTGTTGTCTTTGCTGCAGTAGTTGTCGTTCTGGCAGGTGTTGTTGTTGCTGCAGTTGTTGCCTCTGTTGTTGTCAGAGAAGACGTTGTTGCTGCAGTAGCTGTTGTTCCTTCAGGTGTTGTTGTTCCTTCAGGTGTTGTTGTTGTTGCTGTTGTGGTTGTCTGAGAAGGTGTTGTCGTTGCTGCAGTAGTTGTCGTTCTGGCAGGTGTTGTTGTTGCTGCAGTAGTTGTCGTTCCTTCAGGTGTTGTTGTCAGAGGAGACGTTGTTGTTCCTTCAGCTGTTGTTGTGGTCGGAGCAGGTGTTGTTGTTGCCTCTGTTGTGGTTGTCAGAGAAGGTGTTGTCGTTGCTGCAGTAGTTGTCGTTCTGGCAGGTGTTGTTGTTGCTGCAGTAGTTGTCGTTCCTTCAGGTGTTGTTGTTGTCAGAGAAGATGCTGTTGTTGCTGCAGTAGTTGTCGTTCTGGCAGGTGTTGTTGTTGCTGCAGGTGTTGTTGCTGCAGTTGTTGTTTCTGCAGTTTTTGCCTCTGTTGTTGTATTCAGAGAAGACGTTGTTGTTGCTACAGTAGTTGTTGTTCTTTCAGGTGTTGTTGTCAGAGCAGGTGTTGTTCCTTCAGGTGTTGTTGTGGTTAGATCAGGTGTAGTTGTTGCTTCTGTTGTGGTTGTCTGAGAAGGTTTTGTCGTTGCTGCAGTAGTTGTCGTTCTGGCAGGTGTTGTTGCTGCAGTACTTGTCGTTCTGGCAGGTGTTGTTGTTGCTCCAGTTGTTGCCTCTGTTGTTGTTGTCAGAGAAGACGTTGTCGCTACAGGAGTTGTTGTTCTTTCAGGTGTTGTTGTTGTCAGAGAAAGTTTTGTTGTTTCAGCAGGTGCTGTTGTTGCTGCTGTTGTGGTTGTCAGAGAAGGTGTTGTCGTTGGTCCCGTTGTTGTTGTCTTAGCAGGTGCTGTTATTGCTGCAGTTGTTGCCTCTGTTGTTGATGTCAGAGGAGACGTTGTTGTTACCCCAGTAGTTATCACAGAAGTACTTGTTTTTGCGGCAGTTAAGGATTTTAGAGCAGGTGTTGTTTTTTCTGCAGTAGTTGTCATTCTGGCAGGTGTTGTTGTTCCTGCAGTTGTTGTTTCTGCAGTTGTTGCCTCTGTTGTTGTTGTCATAGAAAACGTTGTTGTTGCTACAGTAGTTGCTCCTTCAGGTGTTGTTGTCAGAGCAGGTGTTGTTCCTTCAGGTGTTATTGTGGTCGGAGCAGGTGTTGTTGTTGCTTCTGTTGATGTTGTCTGAGAAGGTGTTGTCGTTGCTGCAGTAGTTGTCGTTCCTTCAGGTGTTGTTGTTGTCAGAGGAGACGTTGTTGTTCCTTCAGCTGTTGTTGTGGTCGGAGCAGGTGTTGTTGTTGCTTCTGTTGTGGTTGTCTGAGAAGGTGTTGTCTTTGCTGCAGTAGTTGTCGTTCTGGCAGGTGTTGTTGTTGCCGCAGTTGTTGCCTCTGTTGTTGTCAGAGAAGACGTTGTTGCTGCAGTAGCTGTTGTTCCTTCAGGTGTTGTTGTTGTCAGAGGAGACGTTGTTGTTACTTCAGCTGTTGTTGTGGTCGGAGCAGGTGTTGTTGTTGCCTCTGTTGTGGTTGTCAGAGAAGGTGTTGTCATTGCTGCAGTAGTTGTCGTTCTGGCAGGTGTTGTTGTTGCTGCAGTTGTTGTTGCTTCAGTTGTTGTTTCTGCAGTTGTTGCCTCTGTTGTTGTTGTCAGAGAAGACGTTGTTGTTGCTACAGTAGTTGTTGTTCCTTCAGGTGTTGTTGTCAGAGCAGGTGTTGTTCCTTCAGGTGTTGTTGTTGTCGGAGCAGGTGTTGTTGTTGCTGCTGTTGTGGTTGTCAGAGAAGGTGTTGTTTTTGCTACAGTAGTTGTCATTCTGGGAGGTGTTGTTGTTGATGCAGTAGCTGTTGTTCCTTCAGGTGTTGTTGTGGTCGGAGCAGGTGTTGTTGTTGCTTCTGTTGTGGTTGTCTGAGAAGGTGTTGTCTTTGCTGCAGTAGTTGTCGTTCTGGCAGGTGTTGTTGTTGCCGCAGTTGTTGCCTCTGTTGTTGTCAGAGAAGACGTTGTTGCTGCAGTAGCTGTTGTTCCTTCAGGTGTTGTTGTTGTCAGAGGAGACGTTGTTGTTACTTCAGCTGTTGTTGTGGTCGGAGCAGGTGTTGTTGTTGCCTCTGTTGTGTTTGTCAGAGAAGGTGTTGTCGTTGCTGCAGTAGTTGTCGTTCTGGCAGGTGTTGTTGTTGCTGCAGTTGTTGTTGCTGCAGTTGTTGTTTCTGCAGTTGTTGCCTCTGTTGTTGTTGTCAGAGAAGACGTTGTTGTTGCTACAGTAGTTGTTGTTCCTTCAGGTGTTGTTGTCAGAGCAGGTGTTGTTCCTTCAGGAGTTGTTGTTTTCGGAGCAGGTGTTTTTGTTGCTGCTGTTGTGGTTGTCAGAGAAGGTGTTGTTTTTGCTACAGTAGTTGTCATTCTGGCAGGTGTTGTTGTTGCTGCAGTAGCTGTTGTTCCTTCAGGTGTTGTTGTGGTCGGAGCAGGTGTTGTTGTTGCTTCTATTGTGGTTGTCTGAGAAGGTGTTGTCTTTGCTGCAGTAGTTGTCGTTCTGGCAGGTGTTGTTGTTGCTGCAGTAGTTGTCGTTCCTTCAGGTGTTGTTGTTGTCAGAGCAGACATTGTTGTTCCTTCAGGTGTTGTTGTTGTTGCTGTTGTGGTTGTCTGAGAAGGTGTTGTTGTTGCTGCAGTAGTTGTCGTTCCTTCAGGTGTTGTTGTTGTCAGAGGAGACGTTGTTGTTCCTTCAGGTGTTGTTGTGGTCGGAGCAGGTGTTGTTGTTGCTTCTGTTGTGGCTGTCTGAGAAGGTGTTGTTGCTGCAGTAGTTTTCGTTCTGGCAGGTATTGCTGCAGTAGTTGTCGTTCTGGCAGATGTTGTTGCTGCAGTAGTTGTAGTTCCTTCAGGTGTTGTTGTTGTCAGAGAAGATGTTGTTGCTGCAGTAGTTGTCGTTCTGGCAGGTGTTGTTGTTGCTGCAGTTGTTGTTGCTGCAGTTGTTGTTTCTGCAGTTGTTGCCTCTGTTGTTGTTGTCAGAGAAGACGTTGTTGCTACAGTAGTTGTTGTTCCTTCAGGTGTTGTTGTCAGAGCAGGTGTTGTTCCTTCAGGTGTTGTTGTGGTCAGAGCAGGTGTAGTTGTTGCTTCTGTTGTGGTTGTCTGAGAAGGTGTTGTCGTTGCTGCAGTAGTTGTCGTTCTGGCAGGTGTTGTTGCTGCAGTACTTGTCGTTCTGGCAGGTGTTGTTTTTGCTGCAGTTGTTGCCTCTGTTGTTGTCAGAGAAGACGTTGCTGCAGTAGCTGTTGTTCCTTCAGGTGTTGTTGTTCCTTCAGGTGTTGTTGTTGTTGCTGTTGTGGTTGTCTGAGAAGGTGTTGTCGTTGCTGCAGTAGTTGTTGTTCTGGCAGGTGTTGTTGTTGCTGCAGTTGTTGCCTCTGTTGTTGTCAGAGAAGACGTTGTTGCTGCAGTAGCTGTTGTTCCTTCAGGTGTTGTTGTTGTCAGAGGAGACGTTGTTGTTACTTCAGCTGTTGTTGTGGTCGGAGCAGGTGTTGTTGTTGCTTCTTTTGTGGTTGTCTGAGAAGGTGTTGTTGTTGCTGCAGTAGTTGTCGTTCCTTCAGGTGTTGTTGTTGTCAGAGGAGACGTTGTTGTTCCTTCAGCTGTTGTTGTGGTCGGAGCAGGTGTTGTTGTTGCCTCTGTTGTGGTTGTCAGAGAAGGTGTTGTCGTTGCTGCAGTAGTTGTCGTTCTGGCAGGTGTTGTTGTTGCTGCAGTTGTTGTTGCTGCAGTTGTTGTTTCTGCAGTTGTTGTCAGAGAAGACGTTGTTGTTGCTACAGTAGTTGTTGTTCCTTCAGGTGTTGTTGTCAGAGCAGGTGTTGTTCCTTCAGGTGTTGTTGTTGTCGGAGCAGGTGTTGTTGTTGCTGCTGTTGTGGTTGTCAGAGAAGGTATTGTTTTTGCTACAGTAGTTGTCATTCTGGCAGGTGTTGTTGTTGATGCAGTAGCTGTTGTTCCTTCAGGTGTTGTTGTGGTCGGAGCAGGTGTTGTTGTTGCTTCTGTTGTGGTTGTCTGAGAAGGTGTTGTCTTTGCTGCAGTAGTTGTCGTTCTGGCAGGTGTTGCTGCAGTAGTTGTCGTTCTGGCAGGTGTTGTTGTTGCTGCAGTTGTTGTTGCTGCTGTTGTTGTTCCTTCAGGTGTTGTTGTTGTTGCTGTTTTGGTTGTCTGAGAAGGTGTTGTCGTTGCTGCAGTAGTTGTCGTTCTGGCAGGTGTTGTTGTTGCTGCAGTAGTTGTCGTTCCTTCAGGTGTTGTTGTTGTCAGAGGAGACGTTGTTCCTTCAGCTGTTGTTGTGGTCGGAGCAGGTGTTGTTGTTGCCTCTGTTGTGATTGTCAGAGAAGTTGTTGTCGTTCCCGCAGTAGTTGTCGTTCTGGCAGGTGTTGTTGTTGCTGCAGTTGTTGTTTCTGCAGTTGTTGCCTCTGTTGTTGTTGTCAGAGAAGACGTTGTTGTTGCTACAGTAGTTGTTGTTCCTTCAGGTGTTGTTGTCAGAGCAGGTGTTGTTCCTTCAGGTGTTGTTGTTGTCGGAGCAGGTGTTGTTGTTGCTGCTGTTGTGGTTGTCAGAGAAGGTATTGTTTTTGCTACAGTAGTTGTCATTCTGGCAGGTGTTGTTGTTGATGCAGTAGCTGTTGTTCCTTCAGGTGTTGTTGTGGTCGGAGCAGGTGTTGTTGTTGCTTCTGTTGTGGTTGTCTGAGAAGGTGTTGTCTTTGCTGCAGTAGTTGTCGTTCTGGCAGGTGTTGTTGTTGCTGCAGGTGTTGCCTCTGTTGTTGTCAGAGAAGACGTTGTTGCTGCAGTAGCTGTTGTTCCTTCAGGTGTTGTTGTTCCTTCAGGTGTTGTTGTTGCTTCTGTTGTGGTTGTCTGAGAAGGTGTTGTCGTTGCTGCAGTAGTTGTCGTTCTGGCAGGTGTTGTTGCTGCAGTAGTTGTCGTTCCTTCAGGTGTTGTTGTTGTCAGAGGAGACGTTGTTGTTCCTTCAGCTGTTGTTGTGGTCTGAGCAGGTGTTGTTGTTGCCTCTGTTTTGGTTGTCAGAGAAGGTGTTGTCGTTGCTGCAGTAGTTGTCGTTCTGGCAGGTGTTGTTGCTGCTGTAGGTGTCGTTCTGGCAGGTGTTTTTGTTGTTGCAGTTGTTGTTGCTGCAGTTGTTGTTGTTGTCAGAGGAGCAGGTGTTGTTGTTGCTTCTGTTGTGGTTGTCTGAGAAGGTGTTGTCGTTACTGCAGTAGTTGTCGTTCTGGCAGGTGTTGTTGTTGTCAGAGCAGATGTTGTTGTTCCTTCAGGTGTTGTTGTTGCTACAGTAGTTGTTGTTCTGGCAGGTGTTGTGGTTGCTGCAGTTGTTGTCGTTCCTTCAGCTGTTGTTGTTGTCAGAGGAGACGTTGTTGTTCCTTCAGGTGTTGTTGTGATCGGAGCAGGTGTTGTTGTTGCTTCTGTTGTGGTTGTCTGAGAAGGTGTTGTTGTTGCTGCAGTAGTTGTCGTTCTGGCAGGTGTTGCTGCAGTAGTTGTCGTTCTGGCAGGTGTTGTTGTTGCTGCAGTTGTTGTTGCTGCTGTTGTTGTTCCTTCAGGTGTTGTTGTTGTCACAGCAGACGTTGTTGTTCCTTCAGGTGTTGTTGTTGTTGCTGTTGTGGTTGCCTGAGAACGTTTTGTCGTTGCTGCAGTAGTTGTCGTTCTGGCAGTTGTTGTTGTTGCTGCAGTAGTTGTCGTTCCTTCAGGTGTTGTTGTTGTCAGAGGAGACGTTGTTGTTCCTTCAGCTGTTGTTGTGGTCGGAGCAGGTGTTGTTGTTGCCTCTGTTGTGGTTGTCAGAGAAGGTGTTGTCGTTGCTGCAGTAGTTGTCGTTCTGGCAGGTGTTGTTGTTGCTGCAGTTGTTGTTGCTGCAGTTGTTGTTTCTGCAGTTGTTGCCTCTGTTGTTGTTGTCAGAGAAGACGTTGTTGTTACTACACTAGTTGTTGTTCCTTCAGGTGTTGTTGTCAGAGCAGGTGTTGTTCCTTCAGGAGTTGTTGTTGTCGGAGCAGGTGTTGTTGTTGCTGCTGTTGTGGTTGTCAGAGAAGGTGTTGTTTTTGCTACAGTAGTTGTCATTCTGGCAGGTGTTGTTGTTGCTGCAGTAGCTGTTGTTCCTTCAGCTGTTGTTGCTTCTGTTGTGGTTGTCTGAGAAGGTGTTGTCTTTGCTGCAGTAGTTGTCGTTCTGGCAGGTGTTGTTGTTGCTGCAGTAGTTGTCGTTCCTTCAGGTGTTGTTGTTGTCAGAGGAGACGATGTTGTTCCTTCAGGTGTTGTTGTGGTCGGAGCAGGTGTTGTTGTTGCTTCTTTTGTGGTTGTCTGAGAAGGTGTTGTTGTTGCTGCAGTAGTTTTCGTTCTGGCAGGTATTGCTGCAGTAGTTGTAGTTCCTTCAGGTGTTGTTGTTGTCAGAGAAGATGTTGTTGTTGCTGCAGTAGTTGTCGTTCTGGCAGGTGTTGTTGTTGCTGCAGTTGTTGTTGCTGCAGTTGTTGTTTCTGCAGTTGTTGCCTCTGTTGTTCTTGTCAGAGAAGACGTTGTTGCTACAGTAGTTGTTGTTCCTTCAGGTGTTGTTGTCAGAGCAGGTGTTGTTCCTTCAGGTGTTGTTGTGGTCAGAACAGGTGTAGTTGTTGCTTCTGTTGTGGTTGTCTGAGAAGGTGTTGTCGTTGCTGCAGTAGTTGTCGTTCTGGCAGGTGTTGTTGCTGCAGTACTTGTCGTTCTGGCAGGTGTTGTTGTTGCTGCAGTTGTTGCCTCTGTTGTTGTCAGAGAAGACCTTGTTGCTGCAGTAGCTGTTGTTCCTTCAGGTGTTGTTGTTCCTTCAGGTGTTGTTGTTGTTGCTGTTGTGGTTGTCTGAGAAGGTGTTGTCGTTGCTGCAGTAGTTGTCGTTCTGGCAGGTGTTGTTGTTGCTGCAGTTGTTGCCTCTGTTGTTGTCAGAGAAGACGTTGTTGCTGCAGTAGCTGTTGTTCCTTCAGGTGTTGTTGTTTCTTCAGGTGTTGTTGTTGTTGCTGTTGTGGTTGTCTGAGAAGGTGTTGTCGTTGCTAGAGTAGGTGTCGTTCTGGCAGGTGTTTTTGTTGTTGCAGTTGTTGTTGCTGCAGTTGTTGTTGTTGTCAGAGGAGCAGGTGTTGTTCCTTCAGGTGTTGTTGTGGTCGGAGCAGGTGTTGTTGTTGCTTCTGTTGTGGTTGTCTGAGAAGGTGTTGTCGTTACTGCAGTAGTTGTCGTTCTGGCAGGTGTTGTTGTTGTCAGAGCAGACGTTGTTGTTCCTTCAGGTGTTGTTGTTGCTACAGTAGTTGTTGTTCTGGCAGGTGTTGTGGTTGCTGCAGTTGTTGTCGTTCCTTCAGCTGTTGTTGTTGTCAGAGGAGACGTTGTTGTACCTTCAGGTGTTGTTGTGATCGGAGCAGGTGTTGTTGTTGCTTCTGTTGTGGTTGTCTGAGAAGGTGTTGTTGTTGCTGCAGTAGTTGTCGTTCTGACAGGTGTTGCTGCAGTAGTTGTCGTTCTGGCAGGTGTTGTTGTTGCTGCAGTTGTTGTTCCTTCAGGTGTTGTTGTTGTCAGAGCAGACGTTGTTGTTCCTTCAGGTGTTGTTGTTGTTGCTGTTGTGGTTGCCTGAGAAGGTGTTGTCGTTGCTGCAGTAGTTGTCGTTCTGGCAGGTGTTGTTGTTGCTGCAGTAGTTGTCGTTCCTTCAGGTGTTGTTGTTGTCAGAGGAGACGTTGTTGTTCCTTCAGCTGTTGTTGTGGTCGGAGCAGGTGTTGTTGTTGCCTCTGTTGTGGTTGTCAGAGAAGGTGTTGTCGTTGCTGCAGTAGTTGTCGTTCTGGCAGGTGTTGTTGTTGCTGCAGTTGTTGTTTCTGCAGTTGTTGCCTCTGTTGTTGTCAGAGAAGACGTTGTTGTTACTACACTAGTTGTTGTTCCTTCAGGTGTTGTTGTCAGAGCAGGTGTTGTTCCTTCAGGAGTTGTTGTTGTCGGAGCAGGTGTTGTTGTTGCTGCTGTTGTGGTTGTCAGAGAAGGTGTTGTTTTTGCTACAGTAGTTGTCATTCTGGCAGGTGTTGTTGTTGCTGCAGTAGCTGTTGTTCCTTCAGGTGTTGTTGTGGTCGGAGCAGGTGTTGTTGTTGCTTCTGTTGTGGTTGTCTGAGAAGGTGTTGTCTTTGCTGCAGTAGTTGTCGTTCTGGCAGGTGTTGTTGTTGCTGCAGTAGTTGTCGTTCCTTCAGGTGTTGTTGTTGTCAGAGCAGACATTGTTGTTCCTTCAGGTGTTGTTGTTGTTGCTGTTGTGGTTGTCTGAGAAGGTGTTGTTGTTGCTGCAGTAGTTGTCGTTCCTTCAGGTGTTGTTGTTGTCAGAGGAGACGTTGTTGTTCCTTCAGGTGTTGTTGTGGTCGGAGCAGGTGTTGTTGTTGCTTCTGTTGTGGTTGTCTGAGAAGGTGTTGTCGATACTGCAGTAGTTGTCGTTCTGGCAGGTGTTGTTGTCAGAGCAGACATTGTTGTTCCTTCAGGTGTTGTCGTTGCTACAGTAGTTGTTGTTCTGGCAGGTGTTGTGGTTGCTGCAGTGGTTGTCGTTCCTTCAGGTGTTGTTGTCAGAGGAGACGTTGTTGTTCCTTCAGGTGTTGTTGTGATCGGAGCAGGTGTTGTTGTTGCTTCTGTTGTGGTTGTCTGAGAAGGTGTTGTTGTTGCTGCAGTAGTTTTCGTTCTGGCAGGTATTGCTGCAGTAGTTGTCGTTCTGGCAGATGTTGTTGCTGCAGTAGTTGTAGTTCCTTCAGGTGTTGTTGTTGTCAGAGAAGATGTTGTTGTTGCTGCAGTAGTTGTCGTTCTGGCAGGTGTTGTTGTTGCTGCAGTTGTTGTTGCTGCAGTTGTTGTTTCTGCAGTTGTTGCGTCTGTTGTTGTCAGAGAAGACGTTGTTGCTACAGTAGTTGTTGTTCCTTCAGGTGTTGTTGTCAGAGCAGGTGTTGTTCCTTCAGGTGTTGTTGTGGTCAGAGCAGGTGTAGTTGTTGCTTCTGTTGTGGTTGTCTGAGAAGGTGTTGTCGTTGCTGCAGTAGTTGTCGTTCTGGCAGGTGTTGTTGCTGCAGTACTTGTCGTTCTGGCAGGTGTTGTTGTTGCTGCAGTTGTTGCCTCTGTTGTTGTCAGAGAAGACCTTGTTGCTGCAGTAGCTGTTGTTCCTTCAGGTGTTGTTGTTCCTTCAGGTGTTGTTGTTGTTGCTGTTGTGGTTGTCTGAGAAGGTGTTGTCGTTGCTGCAGTAGTTGTCGTTCTGGCAGGTGTTGTTGTTGCTGCAGTTGTTGCCTCTGTTGTTGTCAGAGAAGACGTTGTTGCTGCAGTAGCTGTTGTTCCTTCAGGTGTTGTTGTTGTCAGAGGAGACGTTGTTGTTACTTCAGCTGTTGTTGTGGTCGGAGCAGGTGTTGTTGTTGCCTCTGTTGTGGTTGTCTGAGAAGGTGTTGTCGTTACTGCAGAAGTTGTTCTGGCAGGTGTTGTTGTTGTCAGAGCAGACGTTGTTGTTCCTTCAGGTGTTGTCGTTGCTACAGTAGTTGTTGTTCTGTCAGGTGTCGTGGTTGCTGCAGTAGTTGTCGTTCCTTCAGGTTTTGTTGTCAGAGGAGACGTTGTTGTTCCTTCAGGTGTTGTTGTGATTGGAGCAGGTGTTGTTGTTGCCTCTGTTGTGGTTGTCAGAGAAGGTGTTGTCGTTGCTGCAGTAGTTGTCGTTCTGGCAGGTGTTGTTGTTGCTACAGTTGTTGTTTCTGCAGTTGTTGCCTCTGTTGTTGTTGTCAGAGAAGACGTTGTTGTTGCTACAGTAGTTGTTGTTCCTTCAGGTGTTGTTGTTGTCGGAGCAGGTGTTGTTGTTGCTGCTGTTGTGGTTGTCAGAGAAGGTGTTGTTTTTGCTACAGTAGTTGTCGTTCTGGCAGGTGTTGTTGTTGCTGCAGTAGTTGTCGTTCCTTCAGGTGTTGTTGTTGTCAGAGGAGACGTTGTTCCTTCAGCTGTTGTTGTGGTCGGAGCAGGTGTTGTTGTTGCCTCTGTTGTGGTTGTCAGAGAAGGTGTTGTCATTGCTGCAGTAGTTGTCGTTCTGGCAGGTGTTGTTGTTGCTACAGTTGTTTCTGCAGTTGTTGCCTCTGTTGTTGTTGTCAGAGAAGACGTTGTTGTTGCTACAGTAGTTGTTGTTCCTTCAGGTGTTGTTGTCAGAGCAGGTGTTGTTCCTTCAGGTGTTGTTGTTGTCGGAGCAGGTGTTGTTGTTGCTGCTGTTGTGGTTGTCAGAGAAGATGTTGTTGTTGCTGCAGTAGTTGTCGTTCTGGCAGGTGTTGTTGTTGCTGCAGTTGTTGTTGTTGCAGTTGTTGTTTCTGCAGTTGTTGCGTCTGTTGTTGTTGTCAGAGAAGACGTTGTTGCGTCTGTTGTTGTTGTCAGAGAAGACGTTGTTGCTACAGTAGTTGTTGTTCCTTCAGGTGTTGTTGTCAGAGCAGGTGTTGTTCCTTCAGGTGTTGTTGTGGTCAGAGCAGGTGTAGTTGTTGCTTCTGTTGTGGTTGTCTGAGAAGGTGTTGTCGTTGCTGCAGTAGTTGTCGTTCTGGCAGGTGTTGTTGCTGCAGTACTTGTCGTTCTGGCAGGTGTTGTTGTTGCTGCAGTTGTTGCCTCTGTTGTTGTCAGAGAAGACCTTGTTTCTGCAGTAGCTGTTGTTCCTTCAGGTGTTGTTGTTCCTTCAGGTGTTGTTGTTGTTGCTGTTGTGGTTGTCTGAGAAGGTGTTGTCGTTGCTGCAGTAGTTGTCGTTCTTGCAGGTGTTGTTGTTGCTGCAGTTGTTGCCTCTGTTGTTGTCAGAGAAGACGTTGTTGCTGCAGTAGCTGTTGTTCCTTCAGGTGTTGTTGTTGTCAGAGGAGACGTTGTTACTTCAGCTGTTGTTGTGGTCGGAGCAGGTGTTGTTGTTGCCTCTGTTGTGGTTGTCTGAGAAGGTGTTTTCGTTACTGCAGAAGTTGTCGTTCTGGCAGGTGTTGTTGTTGTCAGAGCAGACGTTGTTGTTCCTTCAGGTGTTGTCGTTGCTACAGTGGTTGTTGTTCTGTCAGGTGTCGTGGTTGCTGCAGTAGTTGTCGTTCCTTCAGGTGTTGTTGTCAGAGGAGACGTTGTTGTTCCTTCAGGTGTTGTTGTGATTGGAGCAGGTGTTGTTGTTGCTTCTTTTGTGGTTGTCTGAGAAGGTGTTGTTGTTGCTGCAGTAGTTGTCGTTCCTTCAGGTGTTGTTGTTGTCAGAGGAGACGTTGTTGTTCCTTCAGCTGTTGTTGTGGTCGGAGCAGGTGTTGTTGTTGCCTCTGTTGTGGTTGTCAGAGAAGGTGTTGTCGTTGCTGCAGTAGTTGTCGTTCTGGCAGGTGTTGTTGTTGCTACAGTTGTTGTTTCTGCAGTTGTTGCCTCTGTTGTTGTTGTCAGAGAAGACGTTGTTGTTGCTACAGTAGTTGTTGTTCCCTCAGGTGTTGTTGTTGTCGGAGCAGGTGTTGTTGTTGCTGCTGTTGTGGTTGTCAGAGAAGGTGTTGTTTTTGCTACAGTAGTTGTCGTTCTGGCAGGTGTTGTTGTTGCTGCAGTAGTTGTCGTTCCTTCAGGTGTTGTTGTTGTCAGAGGAGACGTTGTTGTTCCTTCAGCTGTTGTTGTGGTCGGAGCAGGTGTTGTTGTTGCCTCTGTTGTGGTTGTCAGAGAAGGTGTTTTCATTGCTGCAGTAGTTGTCGTTCTGGCAGGTGTTGTTGCTACAGTTGTTGTTTCTGCAGTTGTTGCCTCTGTTGTTGTTGTCAGAGAAGACGTTGTTGTTGCTACAGTAGTTGTTGTTCCTTCAGGTGTTGTTGTCAGAGCAGGTGTTGTTCCTTCAGGTGTTGTTGTTGTCGGAGCAGGTGTTGTTGTTGCTTCTGTTGTGGTTGTCTGAGAAGGTGTTGTTGTTGCTGCAGTAGTTGTCGTTCTGGCAGGTGTTGTTGCTGCAGTACTTGTCGTTCTGGCAGGTGTTGTTGTTGCTGCAGTTGTTGCCTCTGTTGTTGTCAGAGAAGACGTTGTTGCTGCAGTAGCTGTTGTTCCTTCAGGTGTTGTTGTGGTCGGAGCAGGTGTTGTTGTTGCTTCTATTGTGGTTGTCTGAGAAGGTGTTGTCTTTGCTGCAGTAGTTGTCGTTCTGGCAGGTGTTGTTGTTGCTGCAGTAGTTGTCGTTCCTTCAGGTGTTGTTGTTGTCAGAGCAGACATTGTTGTTCCTTCAGGTGTTGTTGTTGTTGCTGTTGTGGTTGTCAGAGCAGGTGTTGTTGTTGCTGCAGTAGTTGTCGTTCCTTCAGGTGTTGTTGTTGTCAGAGGAGACGTTGTTGTTCCTTCAGGTGTTGTTGTGGTCGGAGCAGGTGTTGTTGTTGCTTCTGTTGTGGCTGTCTGAGAAGGTGTTGTTGCTGCAGTAGTTTTCGTTCTGGCAGGTATTGCTGCAGTAGTTGTCGTTCTGGCAGATGTTGTTGCTGCAGTAGTTGTAGTTCCTTCAGGTGTTGTTGTTGTCAGAGAAGATGTTGTTGCTGCAGTAGTTGTCGTTCTGGCAGGTGTTGTTGTTGCTGCAGTTGTTGTTGCTGCAGTTGTTGTTTCTGCAGTTGTTGCCTCTGTTGTTGTTGTCAGAGAAGACGTTGTTGCTACAGTAGTTGTTGTTCCTTCAGGTGTTGTTGTCAGAGCAGGTGTTGTTCCTTCAGGTGTTGTTGTGGTCAGAGCAGGTGTAGTTGTTGCTTCTGTTGTGGTTGTCTGAGAAGGTGTTGTCGTTGCTGCAGTAGTTGTCGTTCTGGCAGGTGTTGTTGCTGCAGTACTTGTCGTTCTGGCAGGTGTTGTTTTTGCTGCAGTTGTTGCCTCTGTTGTTGTCAGAGAAGACGTTGCTGCAGTAGCTGTTGTTCCTTCAGGTGTTGTTGTTCCTTCAGGTGTTGTTGTTGTTGCTGTTGTGGTTGTCTGAGAAGGTGTTGTCGTTGCTGCAGTAGTTGTTGTTCTGGCAGGTGTTGTTGTTGCTGCAGTTGTTGCCTCTGTTGTTGTCAGAGAAGACGTTGTTGCTGCAGTAGCTGTTGTTCCTTCAGGTGTTGTTGTTGTCAGAGGAGACGTTGTTGTTACTTCAGCTGTTGTTGTGGTCGGAGCAGGTGTTGTTGTTGCTTCTTTTGTGGTTGTCTGAGAAGGTGTTGTTGTTGCTGCAGTAGTTGTCGTTCCTTCAGGTGTTGTTGTTGTCAGAGGAGACGTTGTTGTTCCTTCAGCTGTTGTTGTGGTCGGAGCAGGTGTTGTTGTTGCCTCTGTTGTGGTTGTCAGAGAAGGTGTTGTCGTTGCTGCAGTAGTTGTCGTTCTGGCAGGTGTTGTTGTTGCTGCAGTTGTTGTTGCTGCAGTTGTTGTTTCTGCAGTTGTTGTCAGAGAAGACGTTGTTGTTGCTACAGTAGTTGTTGTTCCTTCAGGTGTTGTTGTCAGAGCAGGTGTTGTTCCTTCAGGTGTTGTTGTTGTCGGAGCAGGTGTTGTTGTTGCTGCTGTTGTGGTTGTCAGAGAAGGTATTGTTTTTGCTACAGTAGTTGTCATTCTGGCAGGTGTTGTTGTTGATGCAGTAGCTGTTGTTCCTTCAGGTGTTGTTGTGGTCGGAGCAGGTGTTGTTGTTGCTTCTGTTGTGGTTGTCTGAGAAGGTGTTGTCTTTGCTGCAGTAGTTGTCGTTCTGGCAGGTGTTGCTGCAGTAGTTGTCGTTCTGGCAGGTGTTGTTGTTGCTGCAGTTGTTGTTGCTGCTGTTGTTGTTCCTTCAGGTGTTGTTGTTGTTGCTGTTTTGGTTGTCTGAGAAGGTGTTGTCGTTGCTGCAGTAGTTGTCGTTCTGGCAGGTGTTGTTGTTGCTGCAGTAGTTGTCGTTCCTTCAGGTGTTGTTGTTGTCAGAGGAGACGTTGTTCCTTCAGCTGTTGTTGTGGTCGGAGCAGGTGTTGTTGTTGCCTCTGTTGTGATTGTCAGAGAAGTTGTTGTCGTTCCCGCAGTAGTTGTCGTTCTGGCAGGTGTTGTTGTTGCTGCAGTTGTTGTTTCTGCAGTTGTTGCCTCTGTTGTTGTTGTCAGAGAAGACGTTGTTGTTGCTACAGTAGTTGTTGTTCCTTCAGGTGTTGTTGTCAGAGCAGGTGTTGTTCCTTCAGGTGTTGTTGTTGTCGGAGCAGGTGTTGTTGTTGCTGCTGTTGTGGTTGTCAGAGAAGGTATTGTTTTTGCTACAGTAGTTGTCATTCTGGCAGGTGTTGTTGTTGATGCAGTAGCTGTTGTTCCTTCAGGTGTTGTTGTGGTCGGAGCAGGTGTTGTTGTTGCTTCTGTTGTGGTTGTCTGAGAAGGTGTTGTCTTTGCTGCAGTAGTTGTCGTTCTGGCAGGTGTTGTTGTTGCTGCAGGTGTTGCCTCTGTTGTTGTCAGAGAAGACGTTGTTGCTGCAGTAGCTGTTGTTCCTTCAGGTGTTGTTGTTCCTTCAGGTGTTGTTGTTGCTTCTGTTGTGGTTGTCTGAGAAGGTGTTGTCGTTGCTGCAGTAGTTGTCGTTCTGGCAGGTGTTGTTGCTGCAGTAGTTGTCGTTCCTTCAGGTGTTGTTGTTGTCAGAGGAGACGTTGTTGTTCCTTCAGCTGTTGTTGTGGTCTGAGCAGGTGTTGTTGTTGCCTCTGTTTTGGTTGTCAGAGAAGGTGTTGTCGTTGCTGCAGTAGTTGTCGTTCTGGCAGGTGTTGTTGCTGCTGTAGGTGTCGTTCTGGCAGGTGTTTTTGTTGTTGCAGTTGTTGTTGCTGCAGTTGTTGTTGTTGTCAGAGGAGCAGGTGTTGTTCCTTCATGTGTTGTTGTGGTCGGAGCAGGTGTTGTTGTTGCTTCTGTTGTGGTTGTCTGAGAAGGTGTTGTCGTTACTGCAGTAGTTGTCGTTCTGGCAGGTGTTGTTGTTGTCAGAGCAGATGTTGTTGTTCCTTCAGGTGTTGTTGTTGCTACAGTAGTTGTTGTTCTGGCAGGTGTTGTGGTTGCTGCAGTTGTTGTCGTTCCTTCAGCTGTTGTTGTTGTCAGAGGAGACGTTGTTGTTCCTTCAGGTGTTGTTGTGATCGGAGCAGGTGTTGTTGTTGCTTCTGTTGTGGTTGTCTGAGAAGGTGTTGTTGTTGCTGCAGTAGTTGTCGTTCTGGCAGGTGTTGCTGCAGTAGTTGTCGTTCTGGCAGGTGTTGTTGTTGCTGCAGTTGTTGTTGCTGCTGTTGTTGTTCCTTCAGGTGTTGTTGTTGTCACAGCAGACGTTGTTGTTCCTTCAGGTGTTGTTGTTGTTGCTGTTGTGGTTGCCTGAGAACGTTTTGTCGTTGCTGCAGTAGTTGTCGTTCTGGCAGTTGTTGTTGTTGCTGCAGTAGTTGTCGTTCCTTCAGGTGTTGTTGTTGTCAGAGGAGACGTTGTTGTTCCTTCAGCTGTTGTTGTGGTCGGAGCAGGTGTTGTTGTTGCCTCTGTTGTGGTTGTCAGAGAAGGTGTTGTCGTTGCTGCAGTAGTTGTCGTTCTGGCAGGTGTTGTTGTTGCTGCAGTTGTTGTTGCTGCAGTTGTTGTTTCTGCAGTTGTTGCCTCTGTTGTTGTTGTCAGAGAAGACGTTGTTGTTACTACACTAGTTGTTGTTCCTTCAGGTGTTGTTGTCAGAGCAGGTGTTGTTCCTTCAGGAGTTGTTGTTGTCGGAGCAGGTGTTGTTGTTGCTGCTGTTGTGGTTGTCAGAGAAGGTGTTGTTTTTGCTACAGTAGTTGTCATTCTGGCAGGTGTTGTTGTTGCTGCAGTAGCTGTTGTTCCTTCAGCTGTTGTTGCTTCTGTTGTGGTTGTCTGAGAAGGTGTTGTCTTTGCTGCAGTAGTTGTCGTTCTGGCAGGTGTTGTTGTTGCTGCAGTAGTTGTCGTTCCTTCAGGTGTTGTTGTTGTCAGAGGAGACGATGTTGTTCCTTCAGGTGTTGTTGTGGTCGGAGCAGGTGTTGTTGTTGCTTCTTTTGTGGTTGTCTGAGAAGGTGTTGTTGTTGCTGCAGTAGTTTTCGTTCTGGCAGGTATTGCTGCAGTAGTTGTAGTTCCTTCAGGTGTTGTTGTTGTCAGAGAAGATGTTGTTGTTGCTGCAGTAGTTGTCGTTCTGGCAGGTGTTGTTGTTGCTGCAGTTGTTGTTGCTGCAGTTGTTGTTTCTGCAGTTGTTGCCTCTGTTGTTCTTGTCAGAGAAGACGTTGTTGCTACAGTAGTTGTTGTTCCTTCAGGTGTTGTTGTCAGAGCAGGTGTTGTTCCTTCAGGTGTTGTTGTTGTCGGAGCAGGTGTTGTTGTTGCTTCTGTTGTGGTTGTCTGAGAAGGTGTTGTTGTTGCTGCAGTAGTTGTCGTTCTGGCAGGTGTTGTTGCTGCAGTACTTGTCGTTCTGGCAGGTGTTGTTGTTGCTGCAGTTGTTGCCTCTGTTGTTGTCAGAGAAGACGTTGTTGCTGCAGTAGCTGTTGTTCCTTCAGGTGTTGTTGTTCCTTCAGGTGTTGTTGTTTCTGTTGTGGTTGTCTGAGAAGGTGTTGTTGTTGCTGCAGTAGTTGTCGTTCCTTCAGGTGTTGTTGTTGTCAGAGGAGACGTTGTTGTTCCTTCAGCTGTTGTTGTGGTCGGAGCAGGTGTTGTTGTTGCCTCTGTTGTGGTTGTCAGAGAAGGTGTTGTCGTTGCTGCAGTAGTTGTCGTTCTGGCAGGTGTTGTTGTTGCTACAGTTGTTGTTTCTGCAGTTGTTGCCTCTGTTGTTGTTGTCAGAGAAGACGTTGTTGTTGCTACAGTAGTTGTTGTTCCTTCAGGTGTTGTTGTTGTCGGAGCACGTGTTGTTGTTGCTGCTGTTGTGGTTGTCAGAGAAGGTGTTGTTTTTGCTACAGTAGTTGTCGTTCTGGCAGGTGTTGTTGTTGCTGCAGTAGTTGTCGTTCCTTCAGGTGTTGTTGTTGTCAGAGGAGACGTTGTTGTTCCTTCAGCTGTTGTTGTGGTCGGAGCAGGTGTTGTTGTTGCCTCTGTTGTGGTTGTCAGAGAAGGTGTTTTCATTGCTGCAGTAGTTGTCGTTCTGGCAGATGTTGTTGTTGCTACAGTTGTTGTTTCTGCAGTTGTTGCCTCTGTTGTTGTTGTCAGAGAAGACGTTGTTGTTGCTACAGTAGTTGTTGTTCCTTCAGGTGTTGTTGTCAGAGCAGGTGTTGTTCCTTCAGGTGTTGTTGTTGTCGGAGCAGGTGTTGTTGTTGCTTCTGTTGTGGTTGTCTGAGAAGGTGTTGTTGTTGCTGCAGTAGTTGTCGTTCTGGCAGGTGTTGTTGCTGCAGTACTTGTCGTTCTGGCAGGTGTTGTTGTTGCTGCAGTTGTTGCCTCTGTTGTTGTCAGAGAAGACGTTGTTGCTGCAGTAGCTGTTGTTCCTTCAGGTGTTGTTGTTCCTTCAGGTGTTGTTGTTGTTGCTGTTGTGGTTGTCTGAGAAGGTGTTGTTGTTGCTGCAGTAGTTGTCGTTCCTTCAGGTGTTGTTGTTGTCAGAGGAGACGTTGTTGTTCCTTCAGCTGTTGTTGTGGTCGCAGCAGGTGTTGTTGTTGCCTCTGTTGTGGTTGTCAGAGAAGGTGTTGTCGTTGCTGCAGTAGTTGTCGTTCTGGCAGGTGTTGTTGTTGCTACAGTTGTTGTTTCTGCAGTTGTTGCCTCTGTTGTTGTTGTCAGAGAAGACGTTGTTGTTGCTACAGTAGTTGTTGTTCCTTCAGGTGTTGTTGTTGTCGGAGCAGGTGTTGTTGTTGCTGCTGTTGTGGTTGTCAGAGAAGGTGTTGTTTTTGCTACAGTAGTTGTCGTTCTGGCAGGTGTTGTTGTTGCTGCAGTAGTTGTCGTTCCTTCAGGTGTTGTTGTTGTCAGAGGAGACATTGTTGTTCCTTCAGCTGTTGTTGTGGTCGGAGCAGGTGTTGTTGTTGCCTCTGTTGTGGTTGTCAGAGAAGGTGTTGTCGTTGCTGCAGTAGTTGTCGTTCTGGCAGGTGTTGTTGTTGCTACAGTTGTTGTTTCTGCAGTTGTTGCCTCTGTTGTTGTTGTCAGAGAAGACGTTGTTGTTGCTACAGTAGTTGTTGTTCCTTCAGGTGTTGTTGTCAGAGCAGGTGTTGTTCCTTCAGGTGTTGTTGTTGTCGGAGCAGGTGTTGTTGTTGCTTCTGTTGTGGTTGTCTGAGAAGGTGTTGTTGTTGCTGCAGTAGTTGTCGTTCTGGCAGGTGTTGTTGCTGCAGTACTTGTCGTTCTGGCAGGTGTTGTTGTTGCTGCAGTTGTTGCCTCTGTTGTTGTCAGAGAAGACGTTGTTGCTGCAGTAGCTGTTGTTCCTTCAGGTGTTGTTGTTCCTTCAGGTGTTGTTGTTGTTGCTGTTGTGGTTGTCTGAGAAGGTGTTGTCGTTGCTGCAGTAGTTGTCGTTCTGGCAGGTGTTGTTGTTGCTGCAGTTGTTGCCTCTGTTGTTGTCAGAGAAGACGTTGTTGCTGCAGTAGCTGTTGTTCCTTCAGGTGTTGTTGTTTCTTCAGGTGTTGTTGTTGTTGCTGTTGTGGTTGTCTGAGAAGGTGTTGTCGTTGCTGCAGTAGGTGTCGTTCTGGCAGGTGTTTTTGTTGTTGCAGTTGTTGTTGCTGCAGTTGTTGTTGTTGTCAGAGGAGCAGGTGTTGTTCCTTCAGGTGTTGTTGTGGTCGGAGCAGGTGTTGTTGTTGCTTCTGTTGTGGTTGTCTGAGAAGGTGTTGTCGTTACTGCAGTAGTTGTCGTTCTGGCAGGTGTTGTTGTTGTCAGAGCAGACGTTGTTGTTCCTTCAGGTGTTGTTGTTGCTACAGTAGTTGTTGTTCTGGCAGGTGTTGTGGTTGCTGCAGTTGTTGTCGTTCCTTCAGCTGTTGTTGTTGTCAGAGGAGACGTTGTTGTTCCTTCAGGTGTTGTTGTGATCGGAGCAGGTGTTGTTGTTGCTTCTGTTGTGGTTGTCAGAGAAGGTGTTGTCGTTGCTGCAGTAGTTGTCGTTCTGGCAGGTGTTGTTGTTGCTGCAGTTGTTGTTGCTGCAGTTGTTGTTTCTGCAGTTGTTGCCTCTGTTGTTGTCAGAGAAGACGTTGTTGTTACTACACTAGTTGTTGTTCCTTCAGGTGTTGTTGTCAGAGCAGGTGTTGTTCCTTCAGGAGTTGTTGTTGTCGGAGCAGGTGTTGTTGTTGCTGCTGTTGTGGTTGTCAGAGAAGGTGTTGTTTTTGCTACAGTAGTTGTCATTCTGGCAGGTGTTGTTGTTGCTGCAGTAGCTGTTGTTCCTTCAGGTGTTGTTGTGGTCGGAGCAGGTGTTGTTGTTGCTTCTGTTGTGGTTGTCTGAGAAGGTGTTGTCTTTGCTGCAGTAGTTGTCGTTCTGGCAGGTGTTGTTGTTGCTGCAGTAGTTGTCGTTCCTTCAGGTGTTGTTGTTGTCAGAGCAGACATTGTTGTTCCTTCAGGTGTTGTTGTTGTTGCTGTTGTGGTTGTCTGAGAAGGTGTTGTTGTTGCTGCAGTAGTTGTCGTTCCTTCAGGTGTTGTTGTTGTCAGAGGAGACGTTGTTGTTCCTTCAGGTGTTGTTGTGGTCGGAGCAGGTGTTGTTGTTGCTTCTGTTGTGGTTGTCTGAGAAGGTGTTGTCGATACTGCAGTAGTTGTCGTTCTGGCAGGTGTTGTTGTCAGAGCAGACATTGTTGTTCCTTCAGGTGTTGTCGTTGCTACAGTAGTTGTTGTTCTGGCAGGTGTTGTGGTTGCTGCAGTGGTTGTCGTTCCTTCAGGTGTTGTTGTCAGAGGAGACGTTGTTGTTCCTTCAGGTTTTGTTGTGATCGGAGCAGGTGTTGTTGTTGCTTCTGTTGTGGTTGTCTGAGAAGGTGTTGTTGTTGCTGCAGTAGTTTTCGTTCTGGCAGGTATTGCTGCAGTAGTTGTCGTTCTGGCAGATGTTGTTGCTGCAGTAGTTGTAGTTCCTTCAGGTGTTGTTGTTGTCAGGGAAGATGTTGTTGCTGCAGTAGTTGTCGTTCTGGCAGGTGTTGTTGTTGCTGCAGTTGTTGTTGCTGCAGTTGTTGTTTCTGCAGTTGTTGCGTCTGTTGTTGTTGTCAGAGAAGACGTTGTTGCTACAGTAGTTGTTGTTCCTTCAGGTGTTGTTGTCAGAGCAGGTGTTGTTCCTTCAGGTGTTGTTGTGGTCAGAGCAGGTGTAGTTGTTGCTTCTGTTGTGGTTGTCTGAGAAGGTGTTGTCGTTGCTGCAGTAGTTGTCGTTCTGGCAGGTGTTGTTGCTGCAGTACTTGTCGTTCTGGCAGGTGTTGTTGTTGCTGCAGTTGTTGCCTCTGTTGTTGTCAGAGAAGACCTTGTTGCTGCAGTAGCTGTTGTTCCTTCAGGTGTTGTTGTTCCTTCAGGTGTTGTTGTTGTTGCTGTTGTGGTTGTCTGAGAAGGTGTTGTCGTTGCTGCAGTAGTTGTCGTTCTGGCAGGTGTTGTTGTTGCTGCAGTTGTTGCCTCTGTTGTTGTCAGAGAAGACGTTGTTGCTGCAGTAGCTGTTGTTCCTTCAGGTGTTGTTGTTGTCAGAGGAGACGTTGTTGTTACTTCAGCTGTTGTTGTGGTCGGAGCAGGTGTTGTTGTTGCCTCTGTTGTGGTTGTCTGAGAAGGTGTTGTCGTTACTGCAGAAGTTGTCGTTCTGGCAGGTGTTGTTGTTGTCAGAGCAGACGTTGTTGTTCCTTCAGGTGTTGTCGTTGCTACAGTAGTTGTTGTTCTGTCAGGTGTCGTGGTTGCTGCAGTAGTTGTCGTTCCTTCAGGTGTTGTTGTCAGAGGAGACGTTGTTGTTCCTTCAGGTGTTGTTGTGATTGGAGCAGGTGTTGTTGTTGCTTCTTTTGTGGTTGTCTGAGAAGGTGTTGTTGTTGCTGCAGTAGTTGTCGTTCCTTCAGGTGTTGTTGTTGTCAGAGGAGACGTTGTTGTTCCTTCAGCTGTTGTTGTGGTCGGAGCAGGTGTTGTTGTTGCCTCTGTTGTGGTTGTCAGAGAAGGTGTTGTCGTTGCTGCAGTAGTTGTCGTTCTGGCAGGTGTTGTTGTTGCTACAGTTGTTGTTTCTGCAGTTGTTGCCTCTGTTGTTGTTGTCAGAGAAGACGTTGTTGTTGCTACAGTAGTTGTTGTTCCTTCAGGTGTTGTTGTTGTCGGAGCAGGTGTTGTTGTTGCTGCTGTTGTGGTTGTCAGAGAAGGTGTTGTTTTTGCTACAGTAGTTGTCGTTCTGGCAGGTGTTGTTGTTGCTGCAGTAGTTGTCGTTCCTTCAGGTGTTGTTGTTGTCAGAGGAGACGTTGTTGTTCCTTCAGCTGTTGTTGTGGTCGGAGCAGGTGTTGTTGTTGCCTCTGTTGTGGTTGTCAGAGAAGGTGTTGTCGTTGCTGCAGTAGTTGTCGTTCTGGCAGGTGTTGTTGTTGCTACAGTTGTTGTTTCTGCAGTTGTTGCCTCTGTTGTTGTTGTCAGAGAAGACGTTGTTGTTGCTACAGTAGTTGTTGTTCCTTCAGGTGTTGTTGTCAGAGCAGGTGTTGTTCCTTCAGGTGTTGTTGTTGTCGGAGCAGGTGTTGTTGTTGCTTCTGTTGTGGTTGTCTGAGAAGGTGTTGTTGTTGCTGCAGTAGTTGTCGTTCTGGCAGGTGTTGTTGCTGCAGTACTTGTCGTTCTGGCAGGTGTTGTTGTTGCTGCAGTTGTTGCCTCTGTTGTTGTCAGAGAAGACGTTGTTGCTGCAGTAGCTGTTGTTCCTTCAGGTGTTGTTGTTCCTTCAGGTGTTGTTGTTGTTGCTGTTGTGGTTGTCTGAGAAGGTGTTGTCGTTGCTGCAGTAGTTGTCGTTCTGGCAGGTGTTGTTGTTGCTGCAGTTGTTGCCTCTGTTGTTGTCAGAGAAGACGTTGCTGCAGTAGCTGTTGTTCCTTCAGGTGTTGTTGTTTCTTCAGGTGTTGTTGTTGTTGCTGTTGTGGTTGTCTGAGAAGGTGTTGTCGTTGCTGCAGTAGGTGTCGTTCTGGCAGGTGTTTTTGTTGTTGCAGTTGTTGTTGCTGCAGTTGTTGTTGTTGTCAGAGGAGCAGGTGTTGTTCCTTCAGGTGTTGTTGTGGTCGGAGCAGGTGTTGTTGTTGCTTCTGTTGTGGTTGTCTGAGAAGGTGTTGTCGTTACTGCAGTAGTTGTCGTTCTGGCAGGTGTTGTTGTTGTCAGAGCAGACGTTGTTGTTCCTTCAGGTGTTGTTGTTGCTACAGTAGTTGTTGTTCTGGCAGGTGTTGTGGTTGCTGCAGTTGTTGTCGTTCCTTCAGCTGTTGTTGTTGTCAGAGGAGACGTTGTTGTTCCTTCAGGTGTTGTTGTGATCGGAGCAGGTGTTGTTGTTGCTTCTGTTGTGGTTGTCTGAGAAGGTGTTGTTGTTGCTGCAGTAGTTGTCGTTCTGGCAGGTGTTGCTGCAGTAGTTGTCGTTCTGGCAGGTGTTGTTGTTGCTGCAGTTGTTGTTCCTTCAGGTGTTGTTGTTGTCAGAGCAGACGTTGTTGTTCCTTCAGGTGTTGTTGTTGTTGCTGTTGTGGTTGCTTGAGAACGTGTTGTCGTTGCTGCAGTAGTTGTCGTTCTGGCAGGTGTTGTTGTTGCTGCAGTAGTTGTCGTTCCTTCAGGTGTTGTTGTTGTCAGAGGAGACGTTGTTGTTCCTTCAGCTGTTGTTGTGGTCGCAGCAGGTGTTGTTGTTGCCTCTGTTGTGGTTGTCAGAGAAGGTGTTGTCGTTGCTGCAGTAGTTGTCTTTCTGGCAGGTGTTGTTGTTGCTACAGTTGTTGTTTCTGCAGTTGTTGCCTCTGTTGTTGTTGTCAGAGAAGACGTTGTTGTTGCTACAGTAGTTGTTGTTCCTTCAGGTGTTGTTGTTGTCGGAGCAGGTGTTGTTGTTGCTGCTGTTGTGGTTGTCAGAGAAGGTGTTGTTTTTGCTACAGTAGTTGTCGTTCTGGCAGGTGTTGTTGTTGCTGCAGTAGTTGTCGTTCCTTCAGGTGTTGTTGTTGTCAGAGGAGACATTGTTGTTCCTTCAGCTGTTGTTGTGGTCGGAGCAGGTGTTGTTGTTGCCTCTGTTGTGGTTGTCAGAGAAGGTGTTGTCGTTGCTGCAGTAGTTGTCGTTCTGGCAGGTGTTGTTGTTGCTACAGGTGTTGTTTCTGCAGTTGTTGCCTCTGTTGTTGTTGTCAGAGAAGACGTTGTTGTTGCTACAGTAGTTGTTGTTCCTTCAGGTGTTGTTGTCAGAGCAGGTGTTGTTCCTTCAGGTGTTGTTGTTGTCGGAGCAGGTGTTGTTGTTGCTTCTGTTGTGGTTGTCTGAGAAGGTGTTGTTGTTGCTGCAGTAGTTGTCGTTCTGGCAGGTGTTGTTGCTGCAGTACTTGTCGTTCTGGCA
The DNA here is from genome assembly GCA_031216445.1 of Lateolabrax maculatus. Lineage (NCBI taxonomy): Eukaryota > Metazoa > Chordata > Actinopteri > Acropomatiformes > Lateolabracidae > Lateolabrax > Lateolabrax maculatus. Next base: position 9,275,534 of record CM062207.1, read on the forward strand.
GGTGTTGTTGTTGCTGCAGTTGTTGCCTCTGTTGTTGTCAGAGAAGACGTTGTTGCTGCAGTAGCTGTTGTTCCTTCAGGTGTTGTTGTTCCTTCAGGTGTTGTTGTTGTTGCTGTTGTGGTTGTCTGAGAAGGTGTTGTCGTTGCTGCAGTAGTTGTCGTTCTGGCAGGTGTTGTTGTTGCTGCAGTTGTTGCCTCTGTTGTTGTCAGAGAAGACGTTGTTGCTGCAGTAGCTGTTGTTCCTTCAGGTGTTGTTGTTTCTTCAGGTGTTGTTGTTGTTGCTGTTGTGGTTGTCTGAGAAGGTGTTGTCGTTGCTGCAGTAGGTGTCGTTCTGGCAGGTGTTTTTGTTGTTGCAGTTGTTGTTGCTGCAGTTGTTGTTGTTGTCAGAGGAGCAGGTGTTGTTCCTTCAGGTGTTGTTGTGGTCGGAGCAGGTGTTGTTGTTGCTTCTGTTGTGGTTGTATGAGAAGGTGTTGTCGTTACTGCAGTAGTTGTCGTTCTGGCAGGTGTTGTTGTTGTCAGAGCAGACGTTGTTGTTCCTTCAGGTGTTGTTGTTGCTACAGTAGTTGTTGTTCTGGCAGGTGTTGTGGTTGCTGCAGTTGTTGTCGTTCCTTCAGCTGTTGTTGTTGTCAGAGGAGACGTTGTTGTTCCTTCAGGTGTTGTTGTGATCGGAGCAGGTGTTGTTGTTGCTTCTGTTGTGGTTGTCAGAGAAGGTGTTGTCGTTGCTGCAGTAGTTGTCGTTCTGGCAGGTGTTGTTGTTGCTGCAGTTGTTGTTGCTGCAGTTGTTGTTTCTGCAGTTGTTGCCTCTGTTGTTGTCAGAGAAGACGTTGTCGTTGCTGCAGTAGTTGTCGTTCTGGCAGGTGTTGTTGTTGCTGCAGTTGTTGCCTCTGTTGTTGTCAGAGAAGACGTTGTTGCTGCAGTAGCTGTTGTTCCTTCAGGTGTTGTTGTTGTCAGAGGAGACGTTGTTGTTACTTCAGCTGTTGTTGTGGTCGGAGCAGGTGTTGTTGTTGCCTCTGTTGTGGTTGTCTGAGAAGGTGTTGTCGTTACTGCAGAAGTTGTCGTTCTGGCAGGTGTTGTTGTCAGAGCAGACGTTGTTGTTCCTTCAGGTGTTGTCGTTGCTACAGTAGTTGTTGTTCTGTCAGGTGTCGTGGTTGCTGCAGTAGTTGTCGTTCCTTCAGGTGTTGTTGTCAGAGGAGACGTTGTTGTTCCTTCAGGTGTTGTTGTGATTGGAGCAGGTGTTGTTGTTGCCTCTGTTGTGGTTGTCAGAGAAGGTGTTGTCGTTGCTGCAGTAGTTGTCGTTCTGGCAGGTGTTGTTGTTGCTACAGTTGTTGTTTCTGCAGTTGTTGCCTCTGTTGTTGTTGTCAGAGAAGACGTTGTTGTTGCTACAGTAGTTGTTGTTCCTTCAGGTGTTGTTGTTGTCGGAGCAGGTGTTGTTGTTGCTGCTGTTGTGGTTGTCAGAGAAGGTGTTGTTTTTGCTACAGTAGTTGTCGTTCTGGCAGGTGTTGTTGTTGCTGCAGTAGTTGTCGTTCCTTCAGGTGTTGTTGTTGTCAGAGGAGACGTTGTTGTTCCTTCAGCTGTTGTTGTGGTCGGAGCAGGTGTTGTTGTTGCCTCTGTTGTGGTTGTCAGAGAAGGTGTTGTCATTGCTGCAGTAGTTGTCGTTCTGGCAGGTGTTGTTGTTGCTACAGTTGTTGTTTCTGCAGTTGTTGCCTCTGTTATTGTTGTCAGAGAAGACGTTGTTGTTGCTACAGTAGTTGTTGTTCCTTCAGGTGTTGTTGTCAGAGCAGGTGTTGTTCCTTCAGGTGTTGTTGTTGTCGGAGCAGGTGTTGTTGTTGCTTCTGTTGTGGTTGTCTGAGAAGGTGTTGTTGTTGCTGCAGTAGTTGTCGTTCTGGCAGGTGTTGTTGCTGCAGTACTTGTCGTTCTGGCAGGTGTTGTTGTTGCTGCAGTTTTTGCCTCTGTTGTTGTCAGAGAAGACGTTGTTGCTGCAGTAGCTGTTGTTCCTTCAGGTGTTGTTGTTGTCAGAGGAGACGTTGTTGTTACTTCAGCTGTTGTTGTGGTCGGAGCAGGTGTTGTTGTTGCCTCTGTTGTGGTTGTCTGAGAAGGTGTTGTCGTTACTGCAGAAGTTGTCGTTCTGGCAGGTGTTGTTGTTGTCAGAGCAGACGTTGTTGTTCCTTCAGGTGTTGTCGTTGCTACAGTAGTTGTTGTTCTGTCAGGTGTCGTGGTTGCTGCAGTAGTTGTCGTTCCTTCAGGTGTTGTTGTCAGAGGAGACGTTGTTGTTCCTTCAGGTGTTGTTGTGATTGGAGCAGGTGTTGTTGTTGCCTCTGTTGTGGTTGTCAGAGAAGGTGTTGTCGTTGCTGCAGTAGTTGTCGTTCTGGCAGGTGTTGTTGTTGCTACAGTTGTTGTTTCTGCAGTTGTTGCCTCTGTTGTTGTTGTCAGAGAAGACGTTGTTGTTGCTACAGTAGTTGTTGTTCCTTCAGGTGTTGTTGTTGTCGGAGCAGGTGTTGTTGTTGCTGCTGTTGTGGTTGTCAGAGAAGGTGTTGTTTTTGCTACAGTAGTTGTCATTCTGGCAGGTGTTGTTGCTGCAGTAGCTGTTGTTCCTTCAGGTGTTGTTGTGGTCGGAGCAGGTGTTGTTGTTGCTTCTGTTGTGGTTGTCTGAGAAGGTGTTGTCTTTGCTGCAGTAGTTGTCGTTCTGGCAGGTGTTGTTGTTGCTGCAGTAGTTGTCGTTCCTTCAGGTGTTGTTGTTGTCAGAGCAGACATTGTTGTTCCTTCAGGTGTTGTTGTTGTTGCTGTTGTGGTTGTCTGAGAAGGTGTTGTTGTTGCTGCAGTAGTTGTCGTTCCTTCAGGTGTTGTTGTTGTCAGAGGAGACGTTGTTGTTCCTTCAGGTGTTGTTGTGGTCGGAGCAGGTGTTGTTGTTGCTTCTGTTGTGGTTGTCTGAGAAGGTGTTGTCGATACTGCAGTAGTTGTCGTTCTGGCAGGTGTTGTTGTCAGAGCAGACATTGTTGTTCCTTCAGGTGTTGTCGTTGCTACAGTAGTTGTTGTTCTGGCAGGTGTTGTGGTTGCTGCAGTGGTTGTCGTTCCTTCAGGTGTTGTTGTCAGAGGAGACGTTGTTGTTCCTTCAGGTTTTGTTGTGATCGGAGCAGGTGTTGTTGTTGCTTCTGTTGTGGTTGTCTGAGAAGGTGTTGTTGTTGCTGCAGTAGTTTTCGTTCTGGCAGGTATTGCTGCAGTAGTTGTCGTTCTGGCAGATGTTGTTGCTGCAGTAGTTGTAGTTCCTTCAGGTGTTGTTGTTGTCAGGGAAGATGTTGTTGCTGCAGTAGTTGTCGTTCTGGCAGGTGTTGTTGTTGCTGCAGTTGTTGTTGCTGCAGTTGTTGTTTCTGCAGTTGTTGCGTCTGTTGTTGTTGTCAGAGAAGACGTTGTTGCTACAGTAGTTGTTGTTCCTTCAGGTGTTGTTGTCAGAGCAGGTGTTGTTCCTTCAGGTGTTGTTGTGGTCAGAGCAGGTGTAGTTGTTGCTTCTGTTGTGGTTGTCTGAGAAGGTGTTGTCGTTGCTGCAGTAGTTGTCGTTCTGGCAGGTGTTGTTGCTGCAGTACTTGTCGTTCTGGCAGGTGTTGTTGTTGCTGCAGTTGTTGCCTCTGTTGTTGTCAGAGAAGACCTTGTTGCTGCAGTAGCTGTTGTTCCTTCAGGTGTTGTTGTTCCTTCAGGTGTTGTTGTTGTTGCTGTTGTGGTTGTCTGAGAAGGTGTTGTCGTTGCTGCAGTAGTTGTCGTTCTGGCAGGTGTTGTTGTTGCTGCAGTTGTTGCCTCTGTTGTTGTCAGAGAAGACGTTGTTGCTGCAGTAGCTGTTGTTCCTTCAGGTGTTGTTGTTGTCAGAGGAGACGTTGTTGTTACTTCAGCTGTTGTTGTGGTCGGAGCAGGTGTTGTTGTTGCCTCTGTTGTGGTTGTCTGAGAAGGTGTTGTCGTTACTGCAGAAGTTGTCGTTCTGGCAGGTGTTGTTGTTGTCAGAGCAGACGTTGTTGTTCCTTCAGGTGTTGTCGTTGCTACAGTAGTTGTTGTTCTGTCAGGTGTCGTGGTTGCTGCAGTAGTTGTCGTTCCTTCAGGTGTTGTTGTCAGAGGAGACGTTGTTGTTCCTTCAGGTGTTGTTGTGATTGGAGCAGGTGTTGTTGTTGCCTCTGTTGTGGTTGTCAGAGAAGGTGTTGTCGTTGCTGCAGTAGTTGTCGTTCTGGCAGGTGTTGTTGTTGCTACAGTTGTTGTTTCTGCAGTTGTTGCCTCTGTTGTTGTTGTCAGAGAAGACGTTGTTGTTGCTACAGTAGTTGTTGTTCCTTCAGGTGTTGTTGTTGTCGGAGCAGGTGTTGTTGTTGCTGCTGTTGTGGTTGTCAGCGAAGGTGTTGTTTTTGCTACAGTAGTTGTCGTTCTGGCAGGTGTTGTTGTTGCTGCAGTAGTTGTCGTTCCTTCAGGTGTTGTTGTTGTCAGAGGAGACGTTGTTGTTCCTTCAGCTGTTGTTGTGGTCGGAGCAGGTGTTGTTGTTGCCTCTGTTGTGGTTGTCAGAGAAGGTGTTGTCATTGCTGCAGTAGTTGTCGTTCTGGCAGGTGTTGTTGTTGCTACAGTTGTTGTTTCTGCAGTTGTTGCCTCTGTTATTGTTGTCAGAGAAGACGTTGTTGTTGCTACAGTAGTTGTTGTTCCTTCAGGTGTTGTTGTCAGAGCAGGTGTTGTTCCTTCAGGTGTTGTTGTTGTCGGAGCAGGTGTTGTTGTTGCTTCTGTTGTGGTTGTCTGAGAAGGTGTTGTTGTTGCTGCAGTAGTTGTCGTTCTGGCAGGTGTTGTTGCTGCAGTACTTGTCGTTCTGGCAGGTGTTGTTGTTGCTGCAGTTTTTGCCTCTGTTGTTGTCAGAGAAGACGTTGTTGCTGCAGTAGCTGTTGTTCCTTCAGGTGTTGTTGTTCCTTCAGGTGTTGTTGTTGTTGCTGTTGTGGTTGTCTGAGAAGGTGTTGTTGTTGCTGCAGTAGTTGTCGTTCCTTCAGGTGTTGTTGTTGTCAGAGGAGACGTTGTTGTTCCTTCAGCTGTTGTTGTTGTTGCTGTTGTGGTTGTCTGAGAAGGTGTTGTTGTTGCTGCAGTAGTTGTCGTTCCTTCAGGTGTTGTTGTTGTCAGAGGAGACGTTGTTGTTCCTTCAGGTGTTGTTGTGGTCGGAGCAGGTGTTGTTGTTGCTTCTGTTGTGGTTGTCTGAGAAGGTGTTGTCGATACTGCAGTAGTTGTCGTTCTGGCAGGTGTTGTTGTCAGAGCAGACATTGTTGTTCCTTCAGGTGTTGTCGTTGCTACAGTAGTTGTTGTTCTGGCAGGTGTTGTGGTTGCTGCAGTGGTTGTCGTTCCTTCAGGTGTTGTTGTCAGAGGAGACGTTGTTGTTCCTTCAGGTTTTGTTGTGATCGGAGCAGGTGTTGTTGTTGCTTCTGTTGTGGTTGTCTGAGAAGGTGTTGTTGTTGCTGCAGTAGTTTTCGTTCTGGCAGGTATTGCTGCAGTAGTTGTCGTTCTGGCAGATGTTGTTGCTGCAGTAGTTGTAGTTCCTTCAGGTGTTGTTGTTGTCAGGGAAGATGTTGTTGCTGCAGTAGTTGTCGTTCTGGCAGGTGTTGTTGTTGCTGCAGTTGTTGTTGCTGCAGTTGTTGTTTCTGCAGTTGTTGCGTCTGTTGTTGTTGTCAGAGAAGACGTTGTTGCTACAGTAGTTGTTGTTCCTTCAGGTGTTGTTGTCAGAGCAGGTGTTGTTCCTTCAGGTGTTGTTGTGGTCAGAGCAGGTGTAGTTGTTGCTTCTGTTGTGGTTGTCTGAGAAGGTGTTGTCGTTGCTGCAGTAGTTGTCGTTCTGGCAGGTGTTGTTGCTGCAGTACTTGTCGTTCTGGCAGGTGTTGTTGTTGCTGCAGTTGTTGCCTCTGTTGTTGTCAGAGAAGACCTTGTTGCTGCAGTAGCTGTTGTTCCTTCAGGTGTTGTTGTTCCTTCAGGTGTTGTTGTTGTTGCTGTTGTGGTTGTCTGAGAAGGTGTTGTCGTTGCTGCAGTAGTTGTCGTTCTGGCAGGTGTTGTTGTTGCTGCAGTTGTTGCCTCTGTTGTTGTCAGAGAAGACGTTGTTGCTGCAGTAGCTGTTGTTCCTTCAGGTGTTGTTGTTGTCAGAGGAGACGTTGTTGTTCCTTCAGCTGTTGTTGTGGTCGGAGCAGGTGTTGTTGTTGCCTCTGTTGTGGTTGTCAGAGAAGGTGTTGTCGTTCCTGCAGTAGTTGTCGTTCTGGCAGGTGTTGTTGTTGCTACATTTGTTGTTTCTGCAGTTGTTGCCTCTGTTGTTGTTGTCAGAGAAGACGTTGTTGTTGCTACAATAGTTGTTGTTCCTTCAGGTGTTGTTGTTGTCGGAGCAGGTGTTGTTGTTGCTGCTGTTGTGGTTGTCAGAGAAGATGTTGTTGTTGCTGCAGTAGTTGTCGTTCTGGCAGGTGTTGTTGTTGCTGCAGTTGTTGTTTCTGCAGTTGTTGCATCTGTTGTTGTTGTCAGAGATGACGTTGTTGCTACAGTAGTTGTTGTTCCTTCAGGTGTTGTTGTCAGAGCAGGTGTTGTTCCTTCAGGTGTTGTTGTGGTCAGAGCAGGTGTAGTTGTTGCTTCTGTTGTGGTTGTCTGAGAAGGTGTTGTCGTTGCTGCAGTAGTTGTCGTTCTGGCAGGTGTTGTTGCTGCAGTACTTGTCGTTCTGGCAGGTGTTGTTGTTGCTGCAGTTGTTGCCTCTGTTGTTGTCAGAGAAGACCTTGTTGCTGCAGTAGCTGTTGTTCCTTCAGGTGTTGTTGTTCCTTCAGGTGTTGTTGTTGTTGCTGTTGTGGTTGTCTGAGAAGGTGTTGTCGTTGCTGCAGTAGTTGTCGTTCTGGCAGGTGTTGTTGTTGCTGCAGTTGTTGCCTCTGTTGTTGTCAGAGAAGACGTTGTTGCTGCAGTAGCTGTTGTTCCTTCAGGTGTTGTTGTTGTCAGAGGAGACGTTGTTGTTACTTCAGCTGTTGTTGTGGTCGGAGCAGGTGTTGTTGTTGCCTCTGTTGTGGTTGTCTGAGAAGGTGTTGTCGTTACTGCAGAAGTTGTCGTTCTGGCAGGTGTTGTTGTTGTCAGAGCAGACGTTGTTGTTCCTTCAGGTGTTGTCGTTGCTACAGTAGTTGTTGTTCTGTCAGGTGTCGTGGTTGCTGCAGTAGTTGTCGTTCCTTCAGGTGTTGTTGTCAGAGGAGACGTTGTTGTTCCTTCAGGTGTTGTTGTGATTGGAGCACGTGTTGTTGTTGCTTCTTTTGTGGTTGTCTGAGAAGGTGTTGTTGTTGCTGCAGTAGTTGTCGTTCCTTCAGGTGTTGTTGTTGTCAGAGGAGACGTTGTTGTTCCTTCAGCTGTTGTTGTGGTCGGAGCAGGTGTTGTTGTTGCCTCTGTTGTGGTTGTCAGAGAAGGTATTGTCGTTGCTGCAGTAGTTGTCGTTCTGGCAGGTGTTGTTGTTGCTACAGTTGTTGTTTCTGCAGTTGTTGCCTCTGTTGTTGTTGTCAGAGAAGACGTTGTTGTTGCTACAGTAGTTGTTGTTCCTTCAGGTGTTGTTGTTGTCGGAGCAGGTGTTGTTGTTGCTGCTGTTGTGGTTGTCAGAGAAGGTGTTGTTTTTGCTACAGTAGTTGTCGTTCTGGCAGGTGTTGTTGTTGCTGCAGTAGTTGTCGTTCCTTCAGGTGTTGTTGTTGTCAGAGGAGACGTTGTTGTTCCTTCAGCTGTTGTTGTGGTCGGAGCAGGTGTTGTTGTTGCCTCTGTTGTGGTTGTCAGAGAAGGTGTTGTCGTTGCTGCAGTAGTTGTCGTTCTGGCAGGTGTTGTTGTTGCTACAGTTGTTGTTTCTGCATTTGTTGCCTCTGTTGTTGTTGTCGGAGAAGACGTTGTTGTTGCTACAGTAGTTGTTGTTCCTTCAGGTGTTGTTGTCAGAGCAGGTGTTGTTCCTTCAGGTGTTGTTGTTGTCGGAGCAGGTGTTGTTGTTGCTTCTGTTGTGGTTGTCTGAGAAGGTGTTGTTGTTGCTGCAGTAGTTGTCGTTCTGGCAGGTGTTGTTGCTGCAGTACTTGTCGTTCTGGCAGGTGTTGTTGTTGCTGCAGTTGTTGCCTCTGTTGTTGTCAGAGAAGACGTTGTTGCTGCAGTAGCTGTTGTTCCTTCAGGTGTTGTTGTTCCTTCAGGTGTTGTTGTTGTTGCTGTTGTGGTTGTCTGAGAAGGTGTTGTCGTTGCTGCAGTAGTTATCGTTTTGGCAGGTGTTGTTGTTGCTGCAGTTGTTGCCTCTGTTGTTGTCAGAGAAGACGTTGCTGCAGTAGCTGTTGTTCCTTCAGGTGTTGTTGTTTCTTCAGGTGTTGTTGTTGTTGCTGTTGTGGTTGTCTGAGAAGGTGTTGTCGTTGCTGCAGTAGGTGTCGTTCTGGCAGGTGTTTTTGTTGTTGCAGTTGTTGTTGCTGCAGTTGTTGTTGTTGTCAGAGGAGCAGGTGTTGTTCCTTCAGGTGTTGTTGTGGTCGGAGCAGGTGTTGTTGTTGCTTCTGTTGTGGTTGTCTGAGAAGGTGTTGTCGTTACTGCAGTAGTTGTCGTTCTGGCAGGTGTTGTTGTTGTCAGAGCAGACGTTGTTGTTCCTTCAGGTGTTGTTGTTGCTACAGTAGTTGTTGTTCTGGCAGGTGTTGTGGTTGCTGCAGTTGTTGTCGTTCCTTCAGCTGTTGTTGTTGTCAGAGGAGACGTTGTTGTTCCTTCAGGTGTTGTTGTGATCGGAGCAGGTGTTGTTGTTGCTTCTGTTGTGGTTGTCTGAGAAGGTGTTGTTGTTGCTGCAGTAGTTGTCGTTCTGGCAGGTGTTGCTGCAGTAGTTGTCGTTCTGGCAGGTGTTGTTGTTGCTGCAGTTGTTGTTCCTTCAGGTGTTGTTGTTGTCAGAGCAGACGTTGTTGTTCCTTCAGGTGTTGTTGTTGTTGCTGTTGTGGTTGCTTGAGAACGTGTTGTCGTTGCTGCAGTAGTTGTCGTTCTGGCAGGTGTTGTTGTTGCTGCAGTAGTTGTCGTTCCTTCAGGTGTTGTTGTTGTCAGAGGAGACGTTGTTGTTCCTTCAGCTGTTGTTGTGGTCGGAGCAGGTGTTGTTGTTGCCTCTGTTGTGGTTGTCAGAGAAGGTGTTGTCGTTGCTGCAGTAGTTGTCGTTCTGGCAGGTGTTGTTGTTGCTGCAGTTGTTGTTGCTGCAGTTGTTGTTTCTGCAGTTGTTGCCTCTGTTGTTGTCAGAGAAGACGTTGTTACTACACTAGTTGTTGTTCCTTCAGGTGTTGTTGTCAGAGCAGGTGTTGTTCCTTCAGGAGTTGTTGTTGTCGGAGCAGGTGTTTTTGTTGCTGCTGTTGTGGTTGTCAGAGAAGGTGTTGTTTTTGCTACAGTAGTTGTCATTCTGGCAGGTGTTGTTGTTGCTGCAGTAGCTGTTCCTTCAGGTGTTGTTGTGGTCGGAGCAGGTGTTGTTGTTGCTTCTGTTGTGGTTGTCTGAGAAGGTGTTGTCTTTGCTGCAGTAGTTGTCGTTCTGGCAGGTGTTGTGGTTGCTGCAGTGGTTGTCGTTCCTTCAGGTGTTGTTGTTGTCAGAGCAGACATTGTTGTTCCTTCAGGTGTTGTTGTGATCGGAGCAGGTGTTGTTGTTGCTTCTGTTGTGGTTGTCTGAGAAGGTGTTGTTGTTGCTGCAGTAGTTTTCGTTCTGGCAGGTATTGCTGCAGTAGTTGTCGTTCTGGCAGATGTTGTTGCTGCAGTAGTTGTAGTTCCTTCAGGTGTTGTTGTTGTCAGAGAAGATGTTGTTGCTGCAGTAGTTGTCGTTCTGGCAGGTGTTGTTGTTGCTGCAGTTGTTGTTGCTGCAGTTGTTGTTTCTGCAGTTGTTGCGTCTGTTGTTGTTGTCAGAGAAGACGTTGTTGCTACAGTAGTTGTTGTTCCTTCAGGTGTTGTTGTCAGAGCAGGTGTTGTTCCTTCAGGTGTTGTTGTGGTCAGAGCAGGTGTAGTTGTTGCTTCTGTTGTGGTTGTCTGAGAAGGTGTTGTCGTTGCTGCAGTAGTTGTCGTTCTGGCAGGTGTTGTTGCTGCAGTACTTGTCGTTCTGGCAGGTGTTGTTGTTGCTGCAGTTTTTGCCTCTGTTGTTGTCAGAGAAGACCTTGTTGCTGCAGTAGCTGTTGTTCCTTCAGGTGTTGTTGTTCCTTCAGGTGTTGTTGTTGTTGCTGTTGTGGTTGTCTGAGAAGGTGTTGTCGTTGCTGCAGTAGTTGTCGTTCTGGCAGGTGTTGTTGTTGCTGCAGTTGTTGCCTCTGTTGTTGTCAGAGAAGACGTTGTTGCTGCAGTAGCTGTTGTTCCTTCAGGTGTTGTTGTTGTCAGAGGAGACGTTGTTGTTACTTCAGCTGTTGTTGTGGTCGGAGCAGGTGTTGTTGTTGCCTCTGTTGTGGTTGTCTGAGAAGGTGTTGTCGTTACTGCAGAAGTTGTCGTTCTGGCAGGTGTTGTTGTTGTCAGAGCAGACGTTGTTGTTCCTTCAGGTGTTGTCGTTGCTACAGTAGTTGTTGTTCTGTCAGGTGTCGTGGTTGCTGCAGTAGTTGTCGTTCCTTCAGGTGTTGTTGTCAGAGGAGACGTTGTTGTTCCTTCAGGTGTTGTTGTGATTGGAGCAGGTGTTGTTGTTGCTTCTTTTGTGGTTGTCTGAGAAGGTGTTGTTGTTGCTGCAGTAGTTGTCGTTCCTTCAGGTGTTGTTGTTGTCAGAGGAGACGTTGTTGTTCCTTCAGCTGTTGTTGTGGTCGGAGCAGGTGTTGTTGTTGCCTCTGTTGTGGTTGTCAGAGAAGGTGTTGTCGTTTCTGCAGTAGTTGTCGTTCTGGCAGGTGTTGTTGTTGCTACAGTTGTTGTTTCTGCAGTTGTTGCCTCTGTTGTTGTTGTCAGAGAAGACGTTGTTGTTGCTACAGTAGTTGTTGTTCCTTCAGGTGTTGTTGTTGTCGGAGCAGGTGTTGTTGTTGCTGCTGTTGTGGTTGTCAGAGAAGGTGTTGTTTTTGCTACAGTAGTTGTCGTTCTGGCAGGTGTTGTTGTTGCTGCAGTAGTTGTCGTTCCTTCAGGTGTTGTTGTTGTCAGAGGAGACGTTGTTGTTCCTTCAGCTGTTGTTGTGGTCGGAGCAGGTGTTGTTGTTGCCTCTGTTGTGGTTGTCAGAGAAGGTGTTGTCGTTGCTGCAGTAGTTGTCGTTCTGGCAGGTGTTGTTGTTGCTACAGTTGTTGTTTCTGCAGTTGTTGCCTCTGTTGTTGTTGTCAGAGAAGACGTTGTTGTTGCTACAGTAGTTGTTGTTCCTTCACGTGTTGTTGTCAGAGCAGGTGTTGTTCCTTCAGGTGTTGTTGTTGTCGGAGCAGGTGTTGTTGTTGCTTCTGTTGTGGTTGTCCGAGAAGGTGTTGTTGTTGCTGCAGTAGTTGTCGTTCTGGCAGGTGTTGTTGCTGCAGTACTTGTCGTTCTGGCAGGTGTTGTTGCTGCAGTTGTTGCCTCTGTTGTTGTCAGAGAAGACGTTACTGCAGTAGCTGTTGTTCCTTCAGGTGTTGTTGTTCCTTCAGGTGTTGTTGTTGTTGCTGTTGTGGTTGTCTGAGAAGGTGTTGTCGTTGCTGCAGTAGTTGTCGTTCTGGCAGGTGTTGTTGTTGCTGCAGTAGTTGTCGTTCCTTCAGGTGTTGTTGTTGTCAGAGGAGACGTTGTTGTTCCTTCAGCTGTTGTTGTGGTCGGAGCAGGTGTTGTTGTTGCCTCTGTTGTGGTTTTCTGAGAAGGTGTTGTCGTTACTGCAGTAGTTGTCATTCTGGCAGTTGTTGTTGTTGTCAGAGCAGACGTTGTTGTTCCTTCAGGTGTTGTCGTTGCTACAGTAGTTGTTGTTCTGGCAGGTGTTGTGGTTGCTGCAGTAGTTGTCGTTCCTTCAGGTGTTGTTGTCAGAGGAGACGTTGTTGTTCCTTCAGGTGTTGTTGTGAATGGAGCAGGTGTTGTTGTTGCTTCTGTTGTGGTTGTCTGAGAAGGTGTTGTTGTTGCTGCAGTAGTTGTCGTTCTGGCAGGTGTTGCTGCAGTAGTTGTCGTTCTGGCAGATGTTGCTGCAGTATTTGTAGTTCCTTCAGGTGTTGTTGTTGTCAGAGAAGATGTTGTTGTTGCTGCAGTAGTTGTCGTTCTGGCAGGTGTTGTTGTTGCTGCAGTTGTTGTTGCTGCAGTTGTTGTTTCTGCAGTTGTTGCCTCTGTTGTTGTTGTCAGAGAAGACATTGTTGCTACAGTAGTTGTTGTTCCTTCAGGTGTTGTTGTCAGAGCAGGTGTTGTTCCATCAGGTGTTGTTGTGGTCGGAGCAGGTGTTGTTGTTGCTTCTGTTGTGGTTGTCTGAGAAGGTTTTGTCGTTGCTGCAGTAGTTGTCGTTCTGGCAGGTGTTGTTGTTGCTGCAGTAGTTGTCGTTCCTTCAGGTGTTGTTGTTGTCAGAGAAGATGCTGTTGTTGCTGCAGTAGTTGTCGTTCTGGCAGGTGTTGTTGTTGCTGCAGGTGTTGTTGCTGCAGTTGTTGTTTCTGCAGTTGTTGCCTCTGTTGTTGTTGTCAGAGAAGACGTTGTTGTTGCTACAGTAGTTGTTGTTCCTTCAGGTGTTGTTGTCAGAGCAGGTGTTGTTCCTTCAGGTGTTGTTGTGGTCAGAGCAGGTGTAGTTGTTGCTTCTGTTGTGGTTGTCTGAGAAGGTTTTGTCGTTGCTGCAGTAGTTGTCGTTCTGGCAGGTGTTGTTGCTGCAGTACTTGTCGTTCTGGCAGGTGTTGTTGTTCCTCCAGTTGTTGCCTCTGTTGTTGTTGTCAGAGAAGACGTTGTCGCTACAGGAGTTCTTGTTCTTTCAGGTGTTGTTGTTGTCAGAGAAAGTGTTGTTGTTTCAGCAGGTGTTGTTGTTGCTGCTGTTGTGGTTGTCAGAGAAGGTGTTGTCGTTGGTCCCGTTGTTGTTGTCTTAGCAGGTGCTGTTATTGCTGCAGTTGTTGCCTCTGTTGTTGATGTCAGAGGAGACGTTGTTGTTACCCCAGTAGTTATCACAGAAGTACTTGTTTTTGCGGCAGTTAAGGATTTTAGAGCAGGTGTTGTTTTTTCTGCAGTAGTTGTCATTCTGGCAGGTGTTGTTGTTGCTGCAGTTGTTGTTTCTGCAGTTGTTGCCTCTGTTGTTGTTGTCATAGAAGACGTTTTTGCTACAGTAGTTGTTGTTCCTTCAGGTGTTGTTGTTGCTGCAGTAGTTGTCGTTCTGGCAGGTGTTGTTGTTGCTGCAGTTGTTGTTGCTGCAGTTGTTGTTTCTGCAGTTGTTGCCTCTGTTGTTGTTGTCATAGAAGACGTTGTTGTTGCTACAGTAGTTGCTCCTTCAGGTGTTGTTGTCAGAGCAGGTGTTGTTCCTTCAGGTGTTGTTGTGGTCGGAGCAGGTGTTGTTGTTGCTTCTGTTGATGTTGTCTGAGAAGGTGTTGTCGTTGCTGCAGTAGTTGTCGTTCTGGCAGGTGTTGCTGCAGTAGTTGTCGTTCTGGCAGGTGCTGTTGTTGCTGTACTTGTTGCCTCTGTTGTTGTCAGAGAAGACGTTGTTGCTGCAGTAGCTGTTGTTCCTTCAGGTGTTGTTGTGGTCAGCGCAGACGTTGTTGTTCCTTCAGGTGTTGTTGTTGCTGTTGTGGTTGTCTGAGAAGGTGTTGTCGTTGCTGCAGTAGTTGTCGTTCTGGCAGGTGTTGTTGTTGCTGCAGTAGTTGTCGTTCCTTCAGGTGTTGTTGTTGTCAGAGGAGACGTTGTTGTTCCTTCAGCTGTTGTGGTCGGAGCAGGTGTTGTTGTTGCCTCTGTTGTGGTTGTCAGAGAAGGTGTTGTCGTTGCTGCAGTAGTTGTCGTTCTGGCAGGTGTTGTTGTTGCTGCAGTTGTTGTTGCTGCAGTTGTTTTTTCTGCAGTTGTTGCCTCTGTTGTTGTTGTCAGAGAAGACGTTGTTGTTGCTACAGTAGTTGTTGTTCCTTCAGGTGTTGTTGTCAGAGCAGGTGTTGTTCCTTCAGGTGTTGTTGTTGTCGGAGCAGGTGTTGTTGTTGCTGCTGTTGTGGTTGTCAGAGAAGGTGTTGTTTTTGCTACAGTAGTTGTCATTCTGGCAGGTGTTGTTGTTGATGCAGTAGCTGTTGTTCCTTCAGGTGTTGTTGTGGTCGGAGCAGGTGTTGTTGTTGCTTCTGTTGTGGTTGTCTGAGAAGGTGTTGTCTTTGCTGCAGTAGTTGTCGTTCTGGCAGGTGTTGTTGTTGCCGCAGTTGTTGCCTCTGTTGTTGTCAGAGAAGACGTTGTTGCTGCAGTAGCTGTTGTTCCTTCAGGTGTTGTTGTTCCTTCAGGTGTTGTTGTTGTTGCTGTTGTGGTTGTCTGAGAAGGTGTTGTCGTTGCTGCAGTAGTTGTCGTTCTGGCAGGTGTTGTTGTTGCTGCAGTAGTTGTCGTTCCTTCAGGTGTTGTTGTTGTCAGAGGAGACGTTGTTGTTCCTTCAGCTGTTCTTGTGGTCGGAGCAGGTGTTGTTGTTGCCTCTGTTGTGGTTGTCAGAGAAGGTGTTGTCGTTGCTGCAGTAGTTGTCGTTCTGGCAGGTGTTGTTGCTGCAGTAGTTGTCGTTCTGGCAGGTGTTGTTGTTGCAGTTGTTGTTGCTGCAGTTGTTGTTTCTGCAGTTGTTGCCTCTGTTGTTGTTGTCAGAGAAGACGTTGTTGTTGCTACAGTAGTTGTCGTTCCTTCAGGTGTTGTTGTCAGAGCAGGTGTTGTTCCTTCAGGTGTTGTTGTTGTCGGAGCAGGTGTTGTTGTTGCTGCTGTTGTGGTTGTCAGAGAAGGTGTTGTTTTTGCTACAGTAGTTGTCATTCTGGCAGGTGTTGTTGCTGCAGTAGCTGTTGTTCCTTCAGGTGTTGTTGTGGTCGGAGCAGGTGTTGTTGTTGCTTCTGTTGTGGTTGTCTGAGAAGGTGTTGTCGTTGCTGCAGTAGTTGTCGTTCTGGCAGGCGTTGCTGCAGTAGTTGTCGTTCTGGCAGGTGTTGTTGTTGCTGCAGTTGTTGCCTCTGTTGTTGTCAGAGAAAACGTTGTTGCTGCAGTAGCTGTTGTTCCTTCAGGTGTTGTTGTTCCTTCAGGTGTTGTTGTTGTTGCTGTTGTGGTTGTCTGAGAAGGTGTTGTCGTTGCTGCAGTAGTTGTCGTTCTGGCAGCTGTTGTTGTTGCTGCAGTAGTTGTCGTTCCTTCAGGTGTTGTTGTGGTCGGAGCAGGTGTTGTTGTTGCCTCTGTTGTGGTTGTCAGAGAATGTGTTGTCGTTGCTGCAGTAGTTGTCATTCTGGTAGGTGTTGCTGCAGTAGTTGTCGTTCTGGCAGGTGTTGTTGTTTCTGCAGTTGTTGTTGCTGCAGTTGTTGTTTCTGCAGTTGTTGCCTCTGTTGTTGTTGTCAGAGAAGACGTTGTTGTTGCTACAGTAGTTGTTGTTCCTTCAGGTATTGTTGTTGTTGCTGTTGTGGATGTCAGATAAGGTGTTGTCGAAGCTACAGTAGTTGTCGTTCTGGCAGGTGTTGTTGTTGCTGCAGTTGTTGTCGTTCCTTCAGGTGTTGTTGTTGTCAGAGCAGACGTAGTTGTTCCTTCAGATGTTGTTGTTGTTGCTGTTGTGGTTGTCAGAGAAGGTGTTGTCGTTGCTGCAGTAGTTGTCGTTCTGGCAGGTGTTGTTGTTGCTGCAGTAGTTGTCATTCCTTCAGGTGTTGTTGTTGTCAGAGCAGACGTTGTTGTTCCTTCAGGTGTTGTCGTTGCTACAGTAGTTGTCGTTCTGGCAGGTGTTGTGGTTGCTGCAGTAGTTGTCGTTCCTTCAGGTGTTGTTGTTGTCAGAGGAGACGTTGTTGTTCCTTCAGCTGTTGTTGTGGGCGGAGCAGGTGTTGTTGTTGCTTCTGTTGTGGTTGTCTGAGAAGGTGTTGTTGTTGCTGCAGTAGTTGTCGTTCTGGCAGGTGTTGCTGCAGTAGTTGTCGTTCTGGCAGGTGTTGTTGTTGCTGCAGTTCTTGTTGCTGCAGTTGTTGTTTCTGCAGTTTTTGCCTCTGTTGTTGTCAGAGAAGACGTTGTTGGTGCTACAGTAGTTGGTCCTTCAGGTGTTGTTGTCAGAGCAGGTGTTGTTCCTTCAGGTGTTGTTGTGGTCGGAGCAGGTGTTGTTGTTGCTTCTGTTGTGGTTGTCTGAGAAGGTGTTGTCGTCGCTGCAGTAGTTGTCGTTCTGGCAGGTGTTGTTGTTGCTGCAGTTGTCGTTCCTTCAGGTGTTGTTGTTGTCAGAGCAGACGTTGTTGTTCCTTCAGGTGTTGTTGTTGTTGCTGTTGTGGTTGTCTGAGAAGGTGTTGTCGTTGCTGCAGTAGTTGTCGTTCTGGCAGGTGTTGTTGTTGCTGCAGTTGTTGTCGTTCCTTCAGGTGTTGTTGTTGTCAGAGGAGACGTTGTTCTTCCTTCAGCTTTTGTTGTGGTCGGAGCAGGTGTTGTTGTTGCCTCTGTTGTGGTTGTCAGAGAAGGTGTTGTCGTTCCTGCAGTAGTTGTCGTTCTGGCAGGTGTTGTTGTTGCTGCAGTTGTTGTTTCTGCAGTTGTTGCCTCTGTTGTTGTCAGAGAATACGTTGTTGTTGCTACAGTAGTTGTTGTTCCTTCAGGTGTTGTTGTCAGAGCAGGTGTTGTTCCTTCAGGTGTTGTTGTTGTCGGAGCAGGTGTTGTTGTTGCTGCTGTTGTGGTTGTCAGAGAAGGTGTTGTTTTTGCTACAGTAATTGTCATTCTGGCAGGTGTTGTTGCTGCAGTAGCTGTTGTTCCTTCGGGTGTTGTTGTGGTCGGAGCAGGTGTTGTTGTTGCTTCTGTTGTGGTTGTCTGAGAAGGTGTTGTCTTTGCTGCAGTAGTTGTCGTTCTGGCAGGTGTTGTTGTTGCTGCAGTAGTTGTCGTTCTGGCAGGTGTTGTTGTTGCTGCAGTAGTTGTCGTTCTGGCAGGTGTTGTTGCTGCAGTTGTTGCTGCAGTTGTTGCCTCTTTTGTTGTTGCTGCAGTTGTTGTTTCTGCAGTTGTTGCCTCTGTTGTTGTTGTCAGAGAAGACGTTGTTGTTGCTACAGTAGTTGTTTTTCCTTCAGGTGTTGTTGTCAGAGCAGGTGTTGTTCCTTCAGGTGTTGTTGTGGTCGGAGCAGGTGTTGTTGTTGCTTCTGTTGTGGTTGTCTGAGAAGGTGTTGTCGTTGCTGCAGTAGTTGTCGTTCTGGCAGGTGTTGTTGTTGCTGCAGTTGTTGCCTCTGTTGTTGTTTTCAGAGCAGACGTTGTTGCTACAGTAGTTGCTGTTCCTTCTCGTGTTGTTGTTGTCAGAGAAGGTGTTGTTGTTCCATCAGGTGTTGTTGTTGTCGGAGAAGGTGTTGTTGTTGCCTGTGTTGTTGTTGTCAGAGAATACGTTACTGTTGCTGCAGTAGTTGTTGTTCCTTCACGTGTTGTTGTTGTCAGAGCAGGTTTTGGTGTTTCTTGAGGTGTTGTTAAGGTCGGAGCAGGTGGTGTTGTTGCTTCTGTTGTGGTTGTGTGAGAAGGTGTTGTCGTTGCTGCAGTAGTTGTCGTTCTGGCAGGTGTTGTTGTTGCTACAGTTGTTGCCTCTGTTTCTGTCAGAGAAGACGTTGCTGCAGTAGCTGTTGTTCCTTCAGGTGTTGTTGTTGTCAGAGCAGACGTTGTTGTTCCTTCAGGTGTTGTTGTTGTTGCTGTTGTGGTTGTCAGAGAAGGTGTTGTCGAAGCTACAGTAGTTGTCGTTCTGGCAGGTGTTGTTGTTGCTGCAGTAGTTGTTGTTCCTTCAGGTGTTGTTGTCAGAGCAGGTGTTGTTCCTTCAGGTGTTGTTGCTGTCGGAGCAGGTGTTGTTGTTGCTGCTGTTGTGGTTGTCAGAGAAGGTGTTGTTTTTGCTACAGTAGTTGTCATTCTGGCAGGTGTTGTTGTTGCTGCAGTAGCTGTTGTTCCTTCAGGTGTTGTTGTGGTCGGAGCAGTTGTTGTTGTTGCTTCTGTTGTGGTTGTCTGAGAAGGTGTTGTCGTTGCTGCAGGAGTTGTCGTTCTGGCAGGTGTTGTTGTTGCTGCAGTAGTTGTCGTTCTGACAGGTGTTGTGGTTGCTGCAGTAGTTGTCGTTCTGGCAGGTGTTGTTGTTGTCAGAGCAGACGTTGTTGTTCCTTCAGGTGTTGTTGTTGCTGCTGTTGTGGTTGTCAGAGAAGGTGTTGTTGTTGCTACAGTAGTTGTCGTCCTGGCATGTGTTGTTGTTGCTGCAGTAGTTGTCGTTCCTTTAGGTGTTGTTGTTGTCAGTGGAGACGTTGTTCCTTCAGGTGTTGTTGTGGTCGGAGCAGGTGTTGTTGTTGCTTCTGTTGTGGTTGTCTGAAAAGGCGTTGTTTTTGATGCAGTAGTTTTTGTTCTGGCAGGTGTTGCTGCAGTAGTTGTCGTTCTGGCAGGTGTTGTTGTTGCTGCAGTTGTTGCCTCTGTTGTTGTCAGAGAAGACGTTGTTGCTGCAGTAGCTGTTGTTCCTTCAGGTGTTGTTGTTCCTTCAGGTGTTGTTGTTGTTGCTGTTGTGGTTGTCTGAGAAGGTGTTGTCGTTGCTGCAGTAGTTGTCGTTCTGGCAGGTGTTGTTGTTGCTGCAGTAGTTGTCGTTCCTTCAGGTGTTGTTGTGGTCGGAGCAGGTGTTGTTGTTGCCTCTGTTGTGGTTGTCAGAGAAGGTCTTGTTGTTGCTGCAGTAGTTGTCGTTCTGGCAGGTGTTGTTGCTGCATTAGTTGTCGTTCTGGCAGGTGTTTTTGTTTCTGCAGTTGTTGTTGCTGCAGTTGTTGTTTCTGCAGTTGTTGCCTCTGTTGTTGTTGTCAGAGAAGACGTTGTTGTTGCTACAGTAGTTGTTGTTCCTTCAGGTGTTGTTGTTGTTGCTGTTGTGGATGTCAGAGAAGGTGTTGTCGAAGCTACAGTAGTTGTCGTTCTGGCAGGTGTTGTTGTTGCTGCAGTAGTTGTCATTCCTTCAGGTGTTGTTGTTGTCAGAGGAGACGTTGTTGTTCCTTCAGCTGCTGTTGTGGTCGGAGCAGGTGTTGTTGTTGCTTCTGTTGTGGTTGTCAGAGAAGGTGTTGTCGTTGCTGCAGTAGTTGTCATTCTGGCAGGTGTTGTTGCTGCAGTATTTGTCGTTCTGGCAGGTGTTGTTGTTGCAGTAGTTGTCGTTCCTTCAGGTGTTGTTGTTGCTGCAGTAGTTGTCGTTCTGGCGGGTGTTGTTGTTGCTGCAGTTGTTGTTGCTGCAGTTGTTGTTTCTGCAGTTGTTGCCTCTGTTGTTGTTGTCGGAGAAGACGTTGTTGTTGCTACAGTAGTTGCTCCTTCAGGTGTTGTTGTCAGAGCAGGTGTTGTTCCTTCAGGTGTTGTTGTGGTCGGAGCAGGTGTTGTTTTTGCTTCTGTTGTTGTTGTCTGAGAAGGTGTTGTCGTTGCTGCAGTAGTTGTCGTTCTGGCAGGTGTTGCTGCAGTAGTTGTCGTTCTGGCAGGTGTTGTTGTTGCTGTAGTTGTTGCCTCTGTTGTTGTCTTAGAAGACGTTGTTGCTGCAGTAGCTGTTGTTCCTTCAGGTGTTGTTGTTCCTTCAGGTGTTGTTGTTGTCAGAGCAGACGTTGTTGTTCCTTCAGGTGTTGTTGTTGCTTCTGTTGCTGTTGTCAGAGAAGACGTTGTTATTGCTACAGTAGTTGTCGTTCTGGCAGGTGTTGTTGTTGCTGCAGTAGTTGTCGTTCTGGCAGGTGTTGTTGCTGCAGTTGTTGCTGCAGTTGTTGCCTCTTTTGTTGTTGCTGCAGTTGTTGTTTCTGCAGTTGTTGCCTCTGTTGTTGTTGTCAGAGAAGACGTTGTTGTTGCTACAGTAGTTGTTTTTCCTTCAGGTGTTGTTGTCAGAGCAGGTGTTGTTCCTTCAGGTGTTGTTGTGGTCGGAGCAGGTGTTGTTGTTGCTTCTGTTGTGGTTGTCTGAGAAGGTGTTGTCGTTGCTGCAGTAGTTGTCGTTCTGGCAGGTGTTGTTGTTGCTGCAGTTGTTGCCTCTGTTGTTGTTTTCAGAGCAGACGTTGTTGCTACAGTAGTTGCTGTTCCTTCTCGTGTTGTTGTTGTCAGAGAAGGTGTTGTTGTTCCATCAGGTGTTGTTGTTGTCGGAGAAGGTGTTGTTGTTGCCTGTGTTGTTGTTGTCAGAGAATACGTTACTGTTGCTGCAGTAGTTGTTGTTCCTTCACGTGTTGTTGTTGTCAGAGCAGGTTTTGGTGTTTCTTGAGGTGTTGTTAAGGTCGGAGCAGGTGGTGTTGTTGCTTCTGTTGTGGTTGTGTGAGAAGGTGTTGTCGTTGCTGCAGTAGTTGTCGTTCTGGCAGGTGTTGTTGTTGCTACAGTTGTTGCCTCTGTTTCTGTCAGAGAAGACGTTGCTGCAGTAGCTGTTGTTCCTTCAGGTGTTGTTGTTGTCAGAGCAGACGTTGTTGTTCCTTCAGGTGTTGTTGTTGTTGCTGTTGTGGTTGTCAGAGAAGGTGTTGTCGAAGCTACAGTAGTTGTCGTTCTGGCAGGTGTTGTTGTTGCTGCAGTAGTTGTTGTTCCTTCAGGTGTTGTTGTCAGAGCAGGTGTTGTTCCTTCAGGTGTTGTTGCTGTCGGAGCAGGTGTTGTTGTTGCTGCTGTTGTGGTTGTCAGAGAAGGTGTTGTTTTTGCTACAGTAGTTGTCATTCTGGCAGGTGTTGTTGTTGCTGCAGTAGCTGTTGTTCCTTCAGGTGTTGTTGTGGTCGGAGCAGTTGTTGTTGTTGCTTCTGTTGTGGTTGTCTGAGAAGGTGTTGTCGTTGCTGCAGGAGTTGTCGTTCTGGCAGGTGTTGTTGTTGCTGCAGTAGTTGTCGTTCTGACAGGTGTTGTGGTTGCTGCAGTAGTTGTCGTTCTGGCAGGTGTTGTTGTTGTCAGAGCAGACGTTGTTGTTCCTTCAGGTGTTGTTGTTGCTGCTGTTGTGGTTGTCAGAGAAGGTGTTGTTGTTGCTACAGTAGTTGTCGTCCTGGCATGTGTTGTTGTTGCTGCAGTAGTTGTCGTTCCTTTAGGTGTTGTTGTTGTCAGTGGAGACGTTGTTCCTTCAGGTGTTGTTGTGGTCGGAGCAGGTGTTGTTGTTGCTTCTGTTGTGGTTGTCTGAAAAGGCGTTGTTTTTGATGCAGTAGTTTTTGTTCTGGCAGGTGTTGCTGCAGTAGTTGTCGTTCTGGCAGGTGTTGTTGTTGCTGCAGTTGTTGCCTCTGTTGTTGTCAGAGAAGACGTTGTTGCTGCAGTAGCTGTTGTTCCTTCAGGTGTTGTTGTTCCTTCAGGTGTTGTTGTTGTTGCTGTTGTGGTTGTCTGAGAAGGTGTTGTCGTTGCTGCAGTAGTTGTCGTTCTGGCAGGTGTTGTTGTTGCTGCAGTAGTTGTCGTTCCTTCAGGTGTTGTTGTGGTCGGAGCAGGTGTTGTTGTTGCCTCTGTTGTGGTTGTCAGAGAAGGTCTTGTTGTTGCTGCAGTAGTTGTCGTTCTGGCAGGTGTTGTTGCTGCATTAGTTGTCGTTCTGGCAGGTGTTTTTGTTTCTGCAGTTGTTGTTGCTGCAGTTGTTGTTTCTGCAGTTGTTGCCTCTGTTGTTGTTGTCAGAGAAGACGTTGTTGTTGCTACAGTAGTTGTTGTTCCTTCAGGTGTTGTTGTTGTTGCTGTTGTGGATGTCAGAGAAGGTGTTGTCGAAGCTACAGTAGTTGTCGTTCTGGCAGGTGTTGTTGTTGCTGCAGTAGTTGTCATTCCTTCAGGTGTTGTTGTTGTCAGAGGAGACGTTGTTGTTCCTTCAGCTGCTGTTGTGGTCGGAGCAGGTGTTGTTGTTGCTTCTGTTGTGGTTGTCAGAGAAGGTGTTGTCGTTGCTGCAGTAGTTGTCATTCTGGCAGGTGTTGTTGCTGCAGTATTTGTCGTTCTGGCAGGTGTTGTTGTTGCAGTAGTTGTCGTTCCTTCAGGTGTTGTTGTTGCTGCAGTAGTTGTCGTTCTGGCGGGTGTTGTTGTTGCTGCAGTTGTTGTTGCTGCAGTTGTTGTTTCTGCAGTTGTTGCCTCTGTTGTTGTTGTCGGAGAAGACGTTGTTGTTGCTACAGTAGTTGCTCCTTCAGGTGTTGTTGTCAGAGCAGGTGTTGTTCCTTCAGGTGTTGTTGTGGTCGGAGCAGGTGTTGTTTTTGCTTCTGTTGTTGTTGTCTGAGAAGGTGTTGTCGTTGCTGCAGTAGTTGTCGTTCTGGCAGGTGTTGCTGCAGTAGTTGTCGTTCTGGCAGGTGTTGTTGTTGCTGTAGTTGTTGCCTCTGTTGTTGTCTTAGAAGACGTTGTTGCTGCAGTAGCTGTTGTTCCTTCAGGTGTTGTTGTTCCTTCAGGTGTTGTTGTTGTCAGAGCAGACGTTGTTGTTCCTTCAGGTGTTGTTGTTGCTTCTGTTGCTGTTGTCAGAGAAGACGTTGTTATTGCTACAGTAGTTGTTCCTTCAGGTGTTGTTGTTGTTGCTGTTGTGGTTATCTTAGAAGGTGTTGTTGTTGCTGCAGTAGTTGTCGTTCTGGCAGGTGTTGTTGTTGCTGCAGTAGTTGTCGTTCCTTCAGGTGTTGTTGTTGTCAGAGGAGACGTTGTTCCTTCAGCTGTTGTTGTGGTCGGAACAGGTGTTGTTGTTGCCTCTGTTGTGGTTGTCAGAGAAGGTGTTGTCGTTGCTGCAGTAGTTGTCGTTCTGGCAGGTGTTGTTGTTGCTGCAGTTGTTGTTGCTGCAGTTGTTGTTTCTGCAGTTGTTGCCTCTGTTGTTGTTGTCAGAGAAGACGTTGTTACTACAGTAGTTGTTGATCCTTCAGGTGTTGTTGTCAGAGCAGGTGTTGTTCCTTCAGGTGTTGTTGTTGTTGGAGCAGGTGTTGTTGTTGCTGCTGTTGTGGTTGTCAGAGAAGGTGTTGTTTTTGCTACAGTAGTTGTCATTCTGGCAGGTGTTGTTGTTGCTGCAGTAGCTGTTGTTCCTTCAGGTGTTGTTGTGGTCGGAGCAGGTGTTGTTGTTGCTTCTGTTGTGGTTGTCTGAGAAGGTGTTGTCGTTGCTGCAGTAGTTGTCGTTCTGGCAGGTGTTGTTGTTGTCAGAGCAGACGTTGTTGTTCCTTCAGGTGTTGTCGTTGCTACAGTAGTTGTCGTTCTGGCAGGTGTTGTGGTTGCTGCAGTAGTTGTCGTTCCTTCAGGTGTTTTTGTCAGAGGAGACGTTGTTGTTCCTTCAGGTGTTGTTTTGGTCGGAGCAGGTGTTGTTGTTGCTTCTGTTGTGGTTGTCTGAGAAGGTGTTGTTGTAGCTGCAGTAGTTGTCGTTCTGGCAGGTGTTGCTGCAGTAGTTGTCGTTCTGGCAGGTGTTGTTGTTGCTGCAGTTGTTGTTGCTGCTGTTGTTGTTCCTTCAGGTGTTGTTGTTGTCAGAGCAGACGTTGTTGTTCCTTCAGGTGTTGTTGTTGCTGCTGTTGTGGTTGTCAGAGAAGGTGTTGTTGTTGCTACAGTAGTTGTCGTCCTGGCAGGTGTTGTTGTTGCTGCAGTAGTTGTCGTTCCTTCAGGTGTTGTTGTTGTCAGTGGAGACGTTGTTCCTTCAGGTGTTGTTGTAGTCGGAGCAGGTGTTGTTGTTTCTTCTGTTGTGGTTGTCAGAGAAGGTGTTGTCGTTGCTACAGTAGTTGTTGTTCTGGCAGGGGTTGTTGTTGCTGCAGTGTTTGTCGTTCCTTCAGGTGTTGTTCTTGTCAGAGGAGACGTTGTTGTTCCTTCAGGTGTTGTTGTGGTCGGAGCAGGTGTTGTTGTTGCTTCTGTTGTGGTTGTCAGAGAAGGTGTTGTCGTTGCTGCAATAGTTGTCGTTCTGGCAGGTGTTGTTGTTGCTGCAGTAGTTGTCCTTCTGGCAGGTGTTGTTGTCTCTGCAGTTGTTGCCTCTGTTGTCGTTGATTTCAGAGGAGACATTGTTGTTATCCCATTAGTTTTCACAGCAGTACTCGTTTTTGCAGCAGTTGTGGTTGTCAGAGCAGGTGTTGTTGTTCCTCCAGTAGTTGTCGTTATAGAAGGTGTCATTGTTGCTTCTGTTGTTGTTTCATCACGTGCTGTTTTTGTCTCTTTTGTTGTTGTTGCTCTTGTTGTTGTTGTCAGAGGAGACGTTGTTGTTGCTGAAGTATTTGTCAGAGCAGTACTCATATTTGCTCCTGTTGTTTCTGTCTCAGCAGGTGTTGTTGTTCCTGCAGGTGTCAGAGAAAGTATTGTCGTTGCTTCCATATAAACCTCAAATATATAAAACAGGTTTTTAAAATATTTCCTTTCTTAGTCTAGTAAGATTTCCCTTTTTCTGTCTGCAGACAACTGATAAAATATGTTGTGTTATACTTTTATTGAAACATAAACTGTTTAAGCCTCCTTTCTAAATTAGCGCACAAGGCACAATAAATCTTAGGCATCCATAATTACAAAACTTTTTCTTTAGAGTACCTTACCAGGTCACTCACTGGTGCCTTTTAATCTAACCTTAGATTTAATTTACCATCAACACACTTGGTAAAAATCACAAACAATTTAGAGGAATGGCTAAAACACAGATTACCTTTTTTCTTTGTTAATTCATAGTTATCATAGATAAGTTTTATACTAGATTCTTTGAACTACTGGATGAGGTGCAGGAGAGAACTTCACCTTTAACATTATGTTTTGTCTTTCACTACACCTTTACCATTATTTTGTATGCAGAAAGTTTTAAAAACAACCAGATTAAAATTGCTCATTTTACCTATTAGTATCAGGAAAATTGACATTATCCATCCGATACCCATCTTTTCTTCCTTTGAATCTATAAAATAAAACAAAACAGAAATTTACCCACAGAAGCAACATGTCAAATTTTTTTCTTAAAATGAGTTCAGGATTTTATTTAAATGTTTTCATTACATGTATTTCTATCCAATTGTGTCTTAAATTAAACAGATCAATTCAGTACACAGTGTTCAGTCTGCAAATGAGTTTCTTCACACCTCACTTTTGTCCTCGATTTCTTTTGTCTTTACATATTTCTTTACTAGATCTTATCCAGTTTAGAGCTGATGGAATATACACGTCTACATGCACTACGTCAACAAGCAGAGTATTTGAGTGAGTGAGGAGACTGCTTTTTAACCACCCTAAACATTTAATTTGTGCAATTGTTCACAAGCATCAACCAGGTTGAAATACCTTGAAGCAAAGCACTAAACCCTTAGAGTGCAGGTGTGCTACAAGCTGACCCTGACCACATGATGAACAAGGGAAAAAAGAGATCCTTACAAGAACCAATACTTTATCACATTTTTATTTTTTATAAGTTGTTATACTCCTTTTTATCTGCATTTAATAACATGATGCTAGTGTGTTTGTACCTAAAACAATGCATTTTTAACCATGCTGCAAAAAGGAAGGCCATGATAACAGATGAAAAAAAATAATGAAATAGCGCTGGGGAAAGAAATAGAATATGAAAGAGAAACCACAGGATTTCACAACATTTTACAGTAATGTTAATAACTTCATGTGCCAATCTTCTTATAACTTTAAATTTGTGATAATGACACGTGTATCCCAGAGTATTTAAATCACCAATACAAAATAAATCAATAAAAAGTGCCAGTCTTGAATTCTTGCTGAGAGTTAAAGTTAGAGTTAGTTAAGTGGTAAGAAATGTAGCTTAACAATGGAGGAACTCATTTCAACTTAATGTTGTGTCTTCATGTATTAATTCATACTTTATGTTGACTATATAAAAGAAGCAGTAAGCATATGGAACCTGCAAGAGCCACATCAGATATTTATAGTTTTTCCGCTTTTCCAAAGCCAAAAAAACGCAAGAGGAGAGATGTCAGATATGGATTAAACAGTGTGGAAGATCTCACTCAAAGCTGAATCCATCGCAGATCAACAAGAACTCCTTTGTTTGCTTGAATATTAATTGCAAGATACTTACGTTTTAACTTTAAGTTAGATAGTTGTGTACCATTTGAAGCTGAGCAAATATATCATGTAAAAGAAACACTAGTACCGTTGATTGCAAGACAGACACGTTCTAACATTCAATATATTTTAGCATTTTGTGAATCCCAATCCCATAGCTGCTCTCCTTGCACCTGTCAAAGGGAGGGAACATCATGGGGCTGCCGAAAACCTCCATCAAGAGGTTGGTATGCAAATCACAACAGCGGTTCATCATTAACTACTTTAGACAAATCAAAGTACCCTTATTATTCAGTTTGAAAGGACATAGCATTTCATTGTCAGTACTAACCATCTGCTTCTAGCATGCAGTTGACAGACAAGCTTTGTGTTATGTGTAGTAGTGATAGTAGCAATAATCAGCGAGGCACAGACTACTTTTAGCCAGCTTCACTGTAAGCCTTGCTTACTCACACTGCAAACGGCACAACTTAACATTTAACCGCCACGACGTCCACACTTCTTTTCTGCACTCAATGTCAGTTTTACAAAGCCATTCTTAAAATATATTCTGCCACCTAGTGGCGGACACAACACTTTGATGTGATTTCAAAGAGATTTATTAAAGAATATGTACATACATTTGTGATTGTTACACAGAATTAATGCATTTTATTTTAGTATCTTGTCTCAAAACCCAACTGATACAGGATTATAACACAACAACACAACAGTACAATCAATTTTGGTTTCAGTGTAGTGACAAACTCGTAAGTCAGAGCAAGTGGTAAACTTACAGAAGAGCCCTAAGGCTTTTTCTTTTCTGTTAGGAGGCTGTTCGGGCTTTTAGAGGGTTTACTACATACTCTAAATTAATTTATCCCAGTTAGTCATTAAATCACATACTTGGAATACCCCCCAGGTAGCAGTTTGACAGTTTGATGTAAGTCAAAGCCATTCTTAAGATATATTCTGACTGTGCAAGATTTCAAAGGTTACTTGTGTCCTGTTGTCTGGTCTCATGTTCTGGAGCTACCGACTCAAAGTGATGGTCTTTTTACTTATGCATTGCATGTAATTTCCATTCAGCACTGTACAGTCATGTGTTGGTTGTGATGCCAAAAGGAAATCAGAGAAATTTCCAGGCAGGTTTGCAGGTGGTGTTTCTATAGCTATTCCTCTATTACAAGAGGAAGCTGTAAAAGGAAAGAAAATTATACACATTATTTACTTAAAGCTGCAGTAGGCAATATTATTACATTATAATGTTTGGTTAAAATAACAAATTTTAACCATTGCATGTCAATAACAATATTTAATTGAAGGGTTCTTTTATTTTTTATGTTTGTTGTAATTTTTGACATTTACAGAGGCAAATCAACACAGAGGCAACAATGAAGAGGAACTGAAGACTCTAAAGGAGAGACTAGCAAAAACAGAAGCAGGAGATATTGAATCTGAAGACGGAACTTGATGCAAAAGACGGCCAATTCTACTAACTTGTAAAGGAATTTCAAAATGCATACACTACAGATGCATTAACCCCAGAGTCTTTAGACCAAAGTCATGTGCCTGGTTACTTCACTTACAGCACTGGATTAACCTATAATCACTTTAACAGCTTGTGTGAATTAAGGCAAAATGATCCCATTGTCCCACAAACATAGATTCCTCTCTCATATAAAATGGTAGACATCGAGATCCAAAAAATGCCTTTGCGTAGTCAGTCATTACACACACTAATGAAACTGCTGCACAGTCAGACCTATTCAACTTAGACGTGCATTAGGGATTCCTTAACACGGCATCCTGAGGGATAAAATAACTTAAATGATAATATAGGCCTAATGTGTATTACTCGCTAAAGGGCTGATGAGCTTATTAATGCTGGTGGACACTTTAATCCAGTTAAAACATCAGTTGGACTGATGAGAAAAACTATGGACTAGTAAAAGAAAGATTGTGGGAGGGATATTGTAACCCTGATCCTCGGAAGAACTGCAAAAAAGTGGTCAAACTTGTAAACCAGGGGAAGGCAAAGACAGAACAATATATGTGTACCACCCCTGGACAAAACACTGACTTAAAAGAAGTCATGGCAGGCGTACCCCATCAATCAGACCTGGGAGAAGCCGAATTTGGTGTACAGTTACAGGAACTGATACGACAACACTGTCCCACAACAGGAGAAATCAAGAGACTGCTGGTTGCCAAATTAGGACTAAAATGGGACGCTGTCAAAGGTGAATGGCCAGCTGCGGTCCAGATAGGGTGGCAGAACCTGCCCTGGTTACCAGAATGGCAACTTACTTTGAGAGAACAATGGATTGGCACGAAACTGTAAACAATTAATGGGACAGAGAGGAGTGGCAGCCCAACCCGGATGACAGAGTGACTGTGAGTAACCTGAGAGGAGGAGGCAGAAATCACTGCGGAGGGAGGGATGGCTTCAGACAACCAGGGGAGATGGAAACGGAGTGTGAGCAAAGCACACAGACACACACATAATGATGAAGCATCAGAAATGCAAATAGCACAGAAAATGACTCCCCAGAAGAGTAACCATTAAATAAAATGTTAGTAGCAGGAAAATAGTTAACTCTGGTGCAACTCATTTCAGTTTTGAAACTAAGTGACTAAACATTCTTAAAAAAATAGCCTCAGGACAGGAGACACTAAAGGAGCAGGAAGTATAATGAAAAAAAAGAAAGAAAATTCACTACACCTTTTAGGTATTGATTTTGAAACAGGAAAATGGGGAGGAAAACATTCTTTTCTTGTTTTCCTCCTGTTGTCCTATACATTTTAATGGTAAAGGTTTGCAAATAGAGAGCATGTTTTTCCATTTTTTTAAAAAAATTTTAGGATGTGTCTTTTGATCCAACTCCCACAGTACATATGGGATTTGAGGTCTGATGACCTTCGCTCAGTTGCACAACAGCTGATGGCTTTCGCTGATCAAAATGTGGGGAGGGAGTGGGACACAAGTGTGGGACACACTTTGAGAAAACACTAGTTCAAAGAGGGGTAGCCAGGGTTGTTGACTGGTGCTCATTTAAAAAAAAAATTATTTTTTATTGTGGGGAAATGGGTTTTGTGCATTCTCTCTACAGAGGACTGATGAGATTAAAATGTTTCTCAAACAATACATTGAACTGCTGAACTGACATTCTTGATTGGAAAAGAGCCACAGGGGAGGGAGGAGGAGTGTCATGCTCACCCTCTTCAAGGGAGCAGTACAGTAAATGATTCTGTTGCAATAACAATAAATTAATAAATAATTCATTGTATGGAATATTATTGGCATTTACTTGTAGTTATATGTTCTACATTTAGCTAGAATGAATTTTGTATAAAAATAAATGGACTATCTTAACCCAGTCAAGTCCTTTCCCTACCTGGTGGCTCAAACCACTTCAAAGAGGGGACTTGTTTTCTCCTACAGTTATCTCGACAGGGGTTCTGTTTACTAAGTAGCTGATGGGTGCTCCTGTCTGCCATCCCAGTAATGCCAGTAATATCAATACACTTTATTATGGACTACCGAATAGATGAACCAGTATGTATTCTTTTTTTTATATGACAGTGTACAGTGAGGTATTCAATGTACACGGTTTAATGACAAACCTGGGAAAGTTAACTCAGAGTATGTGGTGAACCTCCCAACAGAATAGCCAATGTTTTGTTATCCCAGCAAAACGAAGCCAAAGGGCTCTTCTTTTATGAGGTTGACC
The DNA here is from genome assembly GCA_031216445.1 of Lateolabrax maculatus. Taxonomy (NCBI): domain Eukaryota; kingdom Metazoa; phylum Chordata; class Actinopteri; order Acropomatiformes; family Lateolabracidae; genus Lateolabrax; species Lateolabrax maculatus. The sequence goes on from CM062207.1 coordinate 9,305,052, forward strand.
ACTTACTCAGAGATAACAGCAAGAAAACATGAACTTGGAATACCATATAAAAATACTACAAGACAATTGCATAAAAATAAGTTAGAATATACACAAATGTAAACATATTCAGTCAGGCTTCAGGGAAAAAAGTTTTATAATGTTTCAATAGCTTATTACTTTTTTGTTGTTTAAGAAAACTTAATATTAATCAGATTTTTTCCACCTCTTGGTAGATAATGAAAGCTATGGGGTGTCGTAATTTGATGTAATTAGCTTAAAATAAAATCAAAATATAGACTTACCCTGCTGTGCAAGAAAATTGTTCTTCCTATGTTTCTCCTTCATGTGAATTGTCAAGACGTTCGGTGCCTGAGGCTTTCATTGAGACCGGTGACGATTTTAATGTCCTCTTCTTTCACAATACTCCGTAGAAAAGTTATATTATGAATGTAGCTCTCAAATGCATATTGTAGACCTTTCTATCTACTTCTCTCTGATATTTCAGAACTATTTTCCAGAAATTTGATATTAGTTCTTTTGAAATATTTCTCATGGATATCATTAAAAACTCTTTGACATATAGTGAAAAACTTAAACTTTAGCTCTCTGAACTAATTATTTTGGTTGGTTATACATGAAATTGTAATTGTGCAATCAGAGTGAACTGCCTATGTTGTGGAACAGAAGTGTGTGAATTGGAGCATTGTTTCATAAGCTTTACTTTATGATTAGGAATGCTCATAGAATTAGTATAAAGGTAATTTATCTTAACCTTATTCATAGGTCAGGTTTTTTTAGTTGGAGTCATTTTAAGACGGTCTGGGACTTCAGAGGACATCTCAGAGCCATCAGGGGAGGTTTGCGAGACCCAAGAGATGATTTCAGAGATTGCAGAGAAAACCTTTTTCAATACTGGATTGCGAGCCCAGTCCACAAAATACAGAACCTGTTGCCTGCAGTAAGAAGGCTGTGAACTAAAGAATGCCTACATCAAGTGCAGTAGGACTGAACTTTACACACACAGCTGCGGATATACAGCATATGTTTCTTAATGCCGTTCCCACACCAGACTTGGGTCGATAGATCAACATTATAACTTAAACTTACTTTGAGACCCACCTGCTTATTACCTGGTTTACTGTTCAATACATGCAGTCAAAATCTATAGCTGTGTCCTGTGTTTCTATTTCACTATGGTCACCCATCGTCTGGGCTCCAGCTGTTCCTAAATTCTGTCTGGTCCAATCCATACAGTTACCTTTATTATTAATTTCTCACACTGTACTTATTGGTTACACATATTGGTTTTAGGAAATACATGAACATTTGCTAAAATTAAGAAAGAGTTTATAAATATAATTTATTGATACAATAAAAAACAAAACCCACAATTATGAAACAGACACATACACACACTCTCCCTCTCTCTCACACACACAGTGTAAACATTTACAAAAGAGTAGATAAAGTAGACTTAAAAATGTACTTACCCAAAATGAAAAGATATGAGATGAAAAGTTAGAAGTCCCCCCTTCCTATTAGCCTTAGTTTGGGTTTTTTCTACTATTTCTGTGTTCTGTTTTTTTAAACTCAGCCCAGTTTAATATCTGTGATATTCCAAACCTTTCACTCTATGTGCCAGTCCCCATCTATTAGGCTTACTTATATTAGGATGGAAAAAAAGCTAAGGACGTGACTCATACATAATTGATATTTCAGAAATGCTGTTACACCTTAAAACCAAATCCTGAGACACATAAGTTCATCTGTGAAGTCTGTCACTTTGTTGGCTCAGTACTATGGTATACACCCCTATTTTTTCCTCGAGACAAATTACTAATGCATTCCACCTATGTGAATGTTAAAGGTAGTTCCACCAGTTTGATAAATTCTGACAAATAAATAGATGGAGGACTAGTGAGGTGATAATGGAACAGGACGAAATGCAAGAAAAAGGAAAAAAATATATAATAATGGAATGTTAAAACACATTGCATGTTAAAACACATTGAATTAATATTGTACATGATATTTGGAGTTATCAAAATAAATCTCTAAATCTAAATATGAAGCAAGGACTCTCTTGCTGTAGGCTATGTATGTCAGAGATGCTCATAAATCATTATATGCAAGTCCAAGTCAAGTCTCAAGTCTCTTATGGTTATAATGAGCGTTTTATCATCTGCTGCATGCCATCCAGTCTGCTTAAAACACTATATCTAAAGAATTCAAAGCATATACTGTCTTATCACCACTATTTTCTATACTTGCACATCTCTTGTCTGAGTCAAGAAAGAATCAATGCTGCTCTGTACCCCTGCACTGGCCACTTTTTTTGCTTTGTTGAATTCAGTAAACCTGAAGATGAACACAATGGAAGGTTAGATTGCTAATTATAATACTAAAATCTTGATGAAATAGCTAACATATTTTATGTGTATCATCTGGAATAATACATAATAGGACAACAACATAATGCAATAATATGTTTAATAACAGAGTACAGCTGTATTGTATAATTACACTGGGTCTTCCAATAATGTTTATAATTCACTGTAAATGAACACATCCCTTTAGCATCTCAAACCTAGTGTAATGGGAACCTAATAATCCTGTAAATTGCCTGTCGCCAATGTTAATAACATTTAATTAACGTGGTTGTTCTCTTGGCTAAATTTATTGCAGAACCTGGATGGATGGATTAACAAATGAAAAATTATTCATTTATTCAAGTTTATTGTAGTTTTTTCAAACATTCTGAGGTACTGTAGTTTGTAGTGGCAACAGTGTTTGCTACAGGATAGTGCTGACAGATACAAAAAAAGAACTGAATAGCCTGGTTTAACAACATGGCACACACCCTTCTTTTGTCCAGTGAAACAAGTTGCTGGTGTATTCCACCTATGTCAATGTTGAAGTAGCTCAACCAGTCTGACAATTTATGACAAATTTGAAGTGGCAATGGAAAATAAAACAACAAACAAGAAAATATGCAAATTTCTTTGAATAGCCTATCCCTTTTCTATTCACTGGCAATAGAGCGGATTCAATTTTTACATTTATGCCAGGTTAAGATCAAGTTTGTCTGGTTCATTTAATCACTTTCATTCTCAAGTGTCTTAAACCACTAAAATTGATATGCAGTGGCAATGTATCCTGTTGTTGTAATTTTAAGTGTGCATTGTTCAGTCCCTCCAGATTGTTGCAGGGATTTGTTGGTATTGTTGATGCCTAAATTGTCTGATTTAACAGCAGCATTTCCAAAAAATAATTCACTGTTGCTAACTTCCAGCAGTCAAGTTGTCTCTCATCCACAGCCACTATATTTAATACATATATTTAATGTGGCTGGAGCTGGATAAATGTACACTGTAACAAATTGCTGTAAAAATACTGGATATTTTGCACAGTAGTGTACCGTTTTCTATTAATACAGTTGAATACTGTAAATTCTGATGTCTTTGAAGAACAAAATATTAACGGCAAGCTCCTGTAAAATCTTACAGTAAAAAGCAGTATTTATTTATTTTTTTACAGTAAACTACCTATAATCTTACGGTATAATATAGTATTTTTTTCTCTCTTTCAGTTAACTTTAAATCAGACTTGATCTTCGGTCCGTTTAATAGTTCATCTGAGCAAAATAAAAAAATAAATGAAATTAAAAATAGGCCTACACATCAGTGTTTTTATTTGAGATTGAGGACACAATCACAAGAAGATGACGAATTCGTTTTCATCCGGACTCTCAAACTGAAAGCACCAAACTGGACGGAGCGCTTGAGGCCTCACCTGCTGCTCTGCTCAGCGCAGCCTCATCCATCCTGTCCCCGTGGCTTTCTGAAGAAGGTAAATACAATCTTGCAAAAATCAACATAATGTGATTTTGTCGAAAAAGATTGGGTCAAAAGTACGTGCTGCACGCTATCATTTAGCAACTATGTGGACAAAAGTTTAGCTTCCTGTTGAAGCGCATTACTTAAATTAGCATAGGTTGGCTTGGGCATTTGATTTAGATCTAATTAAGGTGTGCTACAAGGTTCTATTTTACCATTTGTTGTTTTACTTTTTCAAGTAAAACGGTTTATGAGAGTTTATAGGGAGAAGCTCCTTATGCAGATTGATGCAAAAAGCTAAAAAGTAGCTACAAATATGCAAGAATGTAATATACAGTAGCTAAAAGTTAGTTGACTAGTTGTTGATGTAATGATTTATTTTTTTGAGAGAGTATTTTAAAGATTTATTTGCTGTGAAGGCCTGTAGTTGAAACATGATAACTTGCAACATATGTGGTAAAACCTGCAGGAACACATTTGCACAGGTCAGGCACATGCGAACTCATAGTTGTCTGCCTAATGCATCTTTCAAGTGTGGTTTCCCTGAAGCGCTTTCAGCCTTTCGCTTTCACACTCACGCCAATTTGTAAAGAATGTAACTAAACTTGTGATAATAAATGTCCTACTGCTGCATTCCCCTTATGCAAATTATGAAGGGAGTTCCAACAGTGTGTCAGTAAGTTATATCAAACAATAATATAATGAGGGAATTAAATAGTTGAGCATATTGTATTTCTTATAATATACAGTCCTATAAGGTACAAAAACAACAATGGTTTTATGCACCAGTAAAAAAATCATCATCGGTACATCTGGCCCCTCTCCTATTCAGACTGATTTCGTAGTTACTGGTATCTGGCCAGGCCAATCACAACCGTTTATCTAGTATGAGGCGGGTTGAATACAATGAGTGACAGAGAGGAGCGCCATTCAGGCATCTTTGTAAATATCCAAGATGGCTGCCACTGATGAGGAGCGTTCCCCGGTCGGCTACAGTGGCAGTATTAAACGGACTTGGCGGTAAATTTTCCCTAAAAAGAACAAACAACTGCACTTAAACATTATGTTGAAGAAATATATGTTTGCTGTTCTTCTAATAGGACATACCATCCAACAGGACGGCGTTTTTTTGCTCTGATTGGTTGGCTGCGCCATCAATAATGCCGCTTGAAAATCAAAAATGAACTGAGAGGTTTCAGACTAATACGCATTTGCGAATTAGTCTGGTGATTCCAGTTATAAATGGATAGCACTTGAGGTGAGCTAGGTCAACTATGAGAAGAAAAAAGCTTTTTACTGCTGAAGAAGTGTTACTAAACTTATTTCAAGATGCAGAAAAGCTTGTATGAGTAATGACCAAGAGAATGAAATAGTCCAGGATTAGATGTCATGTTGAGTGACAATGGCAAACTAAACTTAACTTGTTCAAAGCGAATGGTGCGATAATATCAAAATATTGTTCAATAAATGTATTGTTATCCGTATATTTATGACGTTTCAATATCAAAGATTGAATTTAATAAACAAAGTTAAGAAAAGTATGGTTATTTTTTGTTTTGGTGCTCCTGTAAAGTTGGTCAAAAGTCACTTATGCCCCTCTGGTTCTCACCCCTCAACATCTTGGCTTTGTTTCCTCACATTCCTTCTGTGTTTTTTGCTCTGCACTTTTTACCTGTCATCACCTGTCAAGTTCCTCCTCTTGCAAATTTAACCAGTAGAATATAAAGGCGAGGCAACAACGTCATGTCTCCTTCAGTCAACAACATAGTTTGGTGAGCATTGAATCCTATTTTAGGGTCTCTTATACCTAAGAGATGTCAAAATACTGTAATGTACATGTGTAGCGTCAACGAAACTTAGACAAGGATCCCACAAAGCCAACATCTGATTTGGTCCAAGACAGTAAGCTCATACAGTTGGAAGGCAATAATTATCAGGCTCATTAATGTAACCACAGCAATGAGGCTGAAGTGTATAATTTTGAATATGAGCTTACACGTCACATTATGTTTATCTTATTGGGAGTACAATCAGATATTAAGATATCAGAATAATAATATCAGAAGAAGACAATAATCTCTGTTTTAAAATCCTTTAAATGGTGGCTTGATCTTTCTGATTTAAGAATCTAATATGTTAATAGAGGTTTCATACTAAGGGAGGAACTTATGGCTGACTTTATTGTTGAAGCTCTATTTGGTAAAATCTGCAGATGATGAATTCAGCAAGTCACTTGTAAGTGTTTCTCGAACAGATCTGAAAGACACCTGCGTTTGGATGCTACAGTGCTTGTAGGTGCTGCAGTTGTAGTTGTAGCAGCTAAAGGTGCAACAATAATAACTGCAGAAGAGTCAGATGCAGCAATTACAACTGTAGCAGTTCTAAGTGCAGGAGTTGGAGGTCCAGCAGTTGTTGCAGGAGTTTCTGTAAGAAAAAAAGGATTTCTTTGTCCACCATTGATGTTATACAGACTTCTCACAGGTAAATGTCACAGACTTTCACAGACGTTGTACCATAAAATGCTGAGAAACAATTGGCTTTGCAAACTTACAAAACAAATTAGTTATTAATTGTAAAAAAAGCATTTTTGCCGAATACAAGGTAACAGTGTTGAATGGGTGTAGTGAATTCTATATTATTGAATCGTGTTAAAAGTTGATGAATGTCTTGATGAATATTGTCCAAAAAACTACTTTTGCCAACAAACCTCTGCCATAACCATGCTCCAACTTCCAGACAGCCAATTGAGAAGTAGTTCTACTTGTGTCATTGGTTCGTTGTGTTTTACCATGACAAAACAATAATGTTTGTCATGGTAAAATCAGTTCATATTGGCTCTGTTATTGTTATCTTCATTCTTTAGATCAACATGGACATCTTGTCTAGATATCAGACAGGATCTCTTTTTGGAGCTGAAGGTCAGTCAGCCTCCGGAGTTAATTTTGACAGTAGTAGCTACTGTATATATTGTTGCAAAGGAAGTGTTGTGACATAGGGGATGAATCAGAGAAAATGGCGAAAAACTGCCCAAATAACTAAAATTCGGGGTTCAGTCACCAGACAATCCTTACTTAGCTTTAACACGCCCTATTCTGACATTCACAGAGAGTGAAATTATTTTCTGGTAAGTGGGGATTACTGCAAGATACACACAATATTTGTGACTTCAACTAAACTTCATAAAGGATCCCACAAAGCCAACATCTGATCTGTCTCAGGAAAATTAGATCATATAATAAGAGATGACTACAGGCATTTTGGACAAGTGATATATTACATTACACTGTTTCCAGTTTTTAACTGATTTACTGACTTTAATTTTGAGATATATGGGACTAAAATGCACAGAGTCAGAAATCCAGTTTGTGGTCTATTCAGTGTGCTGGTACTAGAGCCAATTCCAGTGAAGAAACTTCACGTCCCCATCAGAGGCCAAGCAGTCAGTCACTTTCACACTATTGTTTCTACCTGACCTGAACACAAAATCCACACATAGAGAGAAGAAAGAAAAGAAAAACAATAGTAATAAGTAGTAAGAAAACAATAGTAGCGATCCCCGGCTCCTCCAGAGTGAGTGTCAAAATGTGCTTGAGCAAGACACTGACAGTTGTCGGTGAACTGACTGATTTCTTAGATGGCAGAGGTTACATTGCATGGTAGCCTCTGCCATTAGTTTATGAGTGTGTGTGAGTGGGTGAATGTTGGCATCTGTTGTAAAGCACTTTGAGTGGTCAGTAGACTAGAAAAGTACAATATAAATGCAGTCCATTTACTATTCAGTGACAAAGCATGATACAGCATATATAGGCATGAATAATTAGTTTATTGAAAGTGCAATTAATTGCAGTGTTCCAAACAACAAAGGTATTGGTTTCAGAAAATTACAAATATAATAAGCAATTGGGTGAAAAGGGGAAAATAGGCACAAATTGTGCAGGTAAATGGAATCACAAGAGATCACCAGAACATCACAATGACAAAGTATATAATGAACAAAACTCAACATGAAAGAAAACTCAAGTCAAATCAAATATATTTTTTCAAATAACGTAGGTAAAGGCACACCTCTAACACTTTGGATGGGCTGGCTGAGGGTGGAACACGTGACTTTCTGTCTCTCACAGGTATTTGATCTATACTCATCTGAAAGCATTTCATGGCAATCCATCATTGTTAACACTCTGTCATCTTTAGCATACCATGAATTAACGTGTGTAATGGCTCACTGAAGGTAGGTTTAGGTGATCATCGTTGAGACTGAAAATAAGGAACTCAGGCCTTCTGTGTCTAATTCACACTTGTGATACCACTGTGGGAATCTGTGAAATTAAAAGAGAAAGGTCATTTACTACAGAGAAGATCTTGACACAATTAAAAACTTCAACCTGTTAGTCCAGGTTTTTGTAATGGCTTGTAACTGTGGATAAATTAGGTATAAACACATAGCTCATTGCCAGAACATGTAGTCCAACTGACTTTAAAGGAACCGTTTGCAATTTTGGGAAACACACTTATTCACCTTCTTGCCAAGAGTTAAATGAGAAAATAATCTGTAGAGTAAATATGAAACTATGGCCAGTCAGCTTAGTTTAGCATAAAAACTGGAAACAGGGGGAAACAGCTAGCCTGGTTCTGTCCAATAATAACAAAGTCTGCCTACCAGCTCCTCTAAAGCTCACTTACTACACAACGGTTTTTGTACAAGTTCAACAAACGAGGCATAACATGTTAATTAGGTAGGCCGATTTTGTACCTTGGGACATAGTCAGCCTTTATGTTAAGCTCATCGGCTGCAAGTTGTAGATTCCTATTTACCATACAGACATGAGAGTGTTATCATCTATCTCTTCTCTTCTAATTAAATAATAACAAAATCCCCAAATATACAAATTATTTCTTAAAACCAATTGTAATTACCTCACTGGTGTTGTTCTGATCTGGCACGTGTTGCTCCTCAGCCAAAGCATTTGAAACTGGGAATGTGGTCCAGATCACAGTTGGGTAATCAAAAACAAGGGGCCTTACAGCAGCGATTTTGGGGCTATGTTTGAAAAACACTGTATGTCCCCCAGATACGGGAACAGAAGTAGGATAAACTTGCTGTGTTGTGTTGGCTTTGGCAGGCCTTTGGGTTGATGCATCTGAGGAAAATGGCAAAGGCTGAAGAGAACTCAAGTCTGTGGCAAAGGCTGATTTTTGGGAGTCCGATGAGGTGGTTTGAGACGCAAGTCCAGGTGATGGCAAGGAGCTGGATGGCACTGTTGCAGGGGCAGCAGTTGACATGTTTGTTGGTATAGCCATTAAAGAGCTGTTCACTTTTTCTTCAACAATTATAAGTCCTGGACTTTGGGTAGGTGCCCCATCTGTTGATACAGACATCAAGGCTTCTGTTGTTGAGTAGGATGGAACTGGCATTGGGTCTGTAGTGTGTGTTGGTATAGATGTTTCTTCTCTTATCAAAGGTGTACTGCGTATTGGAGTTGTGTGAGTTGGTCTTGACACACTTGTTGTTTGAGATACTATAGCTTGTACTGGAGTTGTTGCTAGTGTTGCTGTAACTGTAGTTTGTGTTGATCTTTGTAGTGGTGTTACCAAGGATGTAGTTTGTGTCAATAATAATTTGGGTGATTCTGTTGTAGGTGAAATTAGCTTTGTTGGTGTTGCTGAGGACATTGTTTCCACAGACCCTCTAGTGTGTGTTGTAAATGCATTTTGTGTTGGTTTATTGACAGATCCACTGTGTGTTGGTGTCAAGCTGTGAACTGTTGTTGATCCAGGGCTTAGTTTAGAAGCTGTGGGCAGTTCTGTTGTAAATGATGCAGATGTAGGTGTTGGTGAAATGACTGAATTTGTTGTTACATATGCTGTACTTTGTCCTGAAGTTGCTGATTGTGTGTTTGCAATTGTAATTTCTGTTGTTTCTCTCACTGTTGTTTGCTTAATTTTAGTTTGTGTCGGTATTACAGATGATGTAGTTTGTGTTGAAGTGATTTGTAATGGTGTAGTGGTTGATTCGGCAGCTACAGATATAGCCTTGTCTTGTGTTGTTATTGGTGTTGTTTCTGTTTGTTTTTGTTCAGTTGACTGTGGTGTATGAATTGTGATTTGTGTTTCTGTTCTTTTATTAGCTGTAGTTTGTAGTGGTGTTGCCACAGTTGGTGTTGCTTGTGTTGATTTTGATTCTGTTGTTATGGTAGCTGCTGTTTGTGCCGATGTTGTTTGCAACTGTTTTCCTGTTGGATTTGTGGTGGTTGCTGGAGCTGTTGGCAATAGAGTGGTTTGTATCAGTGTTAGGGTAGATACTGATGCCACTGATTCCCTACTTTGTGAAAAAGTTGTAGTGGATGTTGATGTAGCACTTTTAGTTAGTGGTGTCATGGGTTCTTCTACCACAGACATTGTTTCAGCTGGTGTCGTGTTGAGGTTTGTTGTAGATGCTATATTTTCTGCTGCTGTTGTGGTGGATTGTCTTGTAGATGCTGTATAATGTGTTGGAGATTGTTCTGTAACAGATGCTGAAGTTTGTGGTGGAGCTTTATCTGTGGTTGTGATTTTGGTAGTTGGTGTTGCTGTTGTTGTTTTGTCAAATAATGTTTCGATGGATGGTGTAGTTTTTGTCAATGTGATCACTGATTCAGATATAGAAGATATATTGTTGTTTGTTGACTGCGTTACTGAAATTAATGTTTGTGTTGGTATTTCTTCTGTTGTGGATATTGTGGTTTCTGTTGGTGGGGTGAACGCATTTGCCACAGTTAGTGTAGTTTGCGTTGGTGTTGTGCTGTAAATTGTTGTTGTTGTTAATCCTGCACTTTGTATTTCAGCTGTAGCTGGTACTAGTGTTAATTCTGATGTTGGTGTTGGTGATTTAACCAATTCTGTTTCCATAGTTGCTATACTTTGTTCCGCAGCTGTTGATTGTGTGGTTTCAGCTCTGATTTGTGTCGATGGTGTTTCCGTTCTACTTTCTGTCAGCATGGTGGTGAATCCTGTTGCCGCAGATAATATAGTTTGTGGTGAAACAACTGATGTTGTCAAGGATATTGGGTTTTTTAATGGGGTTGTGTTGGATTTTGTTGTTACGGATGCACTTTGTGTTTTGACAGATTGTATAATCTGTGATGGTGTTGTGGTAGATTGTGTTACTATTGGTGCATTAATTTCAGCTGGCACTGTGGTAGGACTTTCAGATATTGTTGCCACAGACATTGTAGTTGGTGTATGTATTTCTGTGTAAACCCTTGTGGATGCAATAGTTTGTCTTGTTGCTTTGGGTGTCACTGTTGTTACGGATGCTGGAATATGTGTCAGTGATGTGATCGATGCTGATATGGCAGAGGTTTTAGTTTGTGATGGAGTTGATTGTGTTACAGGTGTAAATTTCATGGATTGCATAGGCATGGCTGTAGATGCTGTTGCCAAGGATGCTTGAGTTTGAGTTAGTGTTGTAGTGTACCTTGTTGTAGATAGGATAGTGTAAGCTGGTATTTGGGCTGCTGTTGTTGCTTCAACAGTTGTACTTTGTCTGACTGCTTCAGAACTTTTAGAGTGTGTTGAGGTTTGGGTGGATTCTGTCTCTACAGATGTAGTTTCTGTTGCTGTTGTAGTTGACGGTGCTGTAGATAAAGTTATTAGGAAGGGAGTATCTTGTTTTGGAGATGAGGTTAGATTCATTGTAGATATATTATTTCCATTTGTTACAGTAGTTGATCCTGCTAGTGATGAACTCGATGATGAATTATGTGTTGTAATGGGTTCTTGGGTTTGTTTCTCCAAGGTTATAATTGATTCTGAATTTTCACTTACAGGGGATGGTATATATTGCAGAGCTGATGTGATGCTCTCTAAATTTGGCTCCTCTGTCTGTATTCTTTCTTGGAATTTGCGTGTAGATGTTCTTGTTAAGGTAGGATCAGTTTGTGATGAATGTGGAATGCTAGTTGGTGTTCTGGTATCGCTGACATCTGAGGCGTTAGGTGTGGCTGGTATTGTAGTCACAAATATGTTTCTGGTTGAGTCAACAATGTGTGTATCCAATGTTGTAGATGTGGGAGTTTCATTCACCACTGCTGAAGGGTTATCAGTGGATACCGCTGTATCCACCACAGTTGAAATTAATAAAGCTTGGCTTGACTGAGCTGTGGTGGAAGCTGAAAGAGTTTGTGTGAAGTCAGCATGAATCTGTGTTGCAGTCACCGTTTCTGGTGAGAAATCTGTCAGTCCTGACACATTATGCACTACTGTTGAAGTGCCAGAGCCAACAGAAGGTGAATTTTCACCTCCATACTTGCCAGGATTTACCACTGATGATTGCAAAGCTGGTTGACTTGTGATTATTTCTGACGATGGACTGGTTTTGGCAGTCACAGGTGTAACGTTTGAAACAGTATTTCCTTCATTGGCAGTGGTTATGTTTGGACTTTCCTCTGTTGATGTTTCATTTATTTCCTCCATTGGTTCTGATGTTCCTCCTTTGACTTCAGTTACATTTGCCATTATTGAAGTTCCTATGGTTTCCTCTTTACTCTTGGAGCTAGATGTTGTTACCCCAGCTGAAGTAAACGCATTTGACTCCATTGGCAGAGTTGTTGGGGTTGTCCATGTTTTTGGTGTAGGCGAATGTTGCCTGTTTAATGGCTGAGGTGCTGAAAGTTCAGAGCCCTCAGGTACTGTAGTGTTCAAAGCATTTGTTGAGTTAATTTCAGGAAACTCGGTAGAGGCTGTGACCCTGAAGTGTTGTAGGCAGACAGCTGTGTGAGAGGGAAAGGCAGAAGGTTTCATTTCAATTAAACTTACACAACAGGCTTTACATTATAAGCAAAAGCAATTAACATTAAAACATTTTTAATTTGTTTTTGCTGAGGAATCAGTATAAATATCCTTGGTGTTTCTTTTAACTTGTGTATTAAGTAACTTTGTGGACAGGCATTACAAATAGTTTATAATCTCACTTCAATTTCGACGGCCACACAGATGGTTAATCACCTGGTTGGGCAACTTTGTTAGCCATTGCTTAGTCACACCTGACTCCTTATGCTACTCCGGGTGTCTGTATGTTTAACAGTATCATCACAGAGTAATGTACAGAGTGCTGAGGTTGGAGGACTATCGGTTGCTGCGAGCTCTGACAGTCTGGCCATTTGCCATCACCACATCTGGACCCATGAAAGAGACACTAACGCTAGTCAGACCCGCAACAAAGGGTGGACTGTGAGAGCTGCTAATGACTCAGCATGTGTTGAAATAACATGATTGAAAAGGCAGACAATGGCAGACAATGGCAGAGGCATGTAGCCGGATTATATTTGAGTAGTATTGTACGGATGTTTTAATGCAGGTATAAATCCAGAGATTTAGGAGAACACAAGGACTGAAACCAAACATGAACTTAGATGACCCAACAAAGAGACAGTGAAACAAACAGACTAAATACACTAGGGAGGGAAGGATGCTGAAGGACAGGTGAAACTAATCAGGGTGAGGTACTCAATCATAAAGGCGGGAAATACGCAAGTAAAAGAAATGAGAGGAGACTACTACAAAATAAAACAGGAAACAATCAATAACAAGACTACAAAATAAAACATAACTAAGGAAGTGAGAAATCAAAGTGTGTAGACGTTGTAACTGTGATATACAAAAGACATAATGTGCAAATGTTTCTTAAACATAAATGATATCTCCAACAGATGACCGACATAAAATAAGGCTACACAAACCAAAAACCCCTCCACATTAGGGCTGTCACTTTTTATTGGAAATCCAAACAAGAAGATGGCAGAGTCCACACCACGATATCTCTTGGATCACTTTCAGAGCAATTAATAAATGATAGAAACACTGCCAGCCAATCAAAGAACATCTGAATTTACAATGCATCACGTCCACATCACCTTATCAAACGCTTATATCAATATCCACTTTCCTAAGCAGCCGACACAGCTGCAGCATGGGCTTGGCGCCACTGTTTAAAGAACGTTATCGTTTATCAGTGTGGATGCTCATAAAGTTTTGGTTATCTTTGTATATATAGATTGATATAGTTCTTGGTGTGGACTGCCTTTTAGACATGTCATGGAACAATTAATGCTATGTAACCTGACTCACCTGCCAGTAGGCTTAGAAAGAATCCACAGTACATAGTTGCAAGTGATGGTTATCCAGGAGCAGCAAGCATATCTGATGACAAAGCAAAGATAAAAAGCAACAAATTAACCCATTTGTCTATAATTATTTATGGCCAAACATCTTATACCTACAACAGTATATTTCTACATGTGTCTACATTCTTATGTCCACCCTTTTAAACAGTTTGAAAATGCATGAGATGATGTATTGTAGATTGCATTCTTCCATCCACTGGTGCATATGTATCCTTAGTTTGAACTCCCAATCAATCCCTACTGAATACTGTATTCTAATTTCATTTAGTTTTTCTGTAGTATTTTCTGAGTATTTTTACAGAGCTGTATTGTAACTTTTACTCAAGTAAATTATATGAATACTTCTTACACCACTGGTAGTCATAGTTAATCTACTATATTATTTCAGTTCTGTCTGCTTTTAAATGCACCTACCATATAGAAAATATTATATGGTGATAGTTATAGTACTGTTAAGAATTACACAATTTATAATTTACTTGTGAAACCACAGAACATATTACACACCCCTACAGATTATATTAAATTGAAAACAACATTTCTGTGTCAGAGATGTAAAATGAGATCGTACATATGGTTTGGAACTGCCCAACGCTAGAATTTTTTTTTGAAAGTAGTATTGCATTAACTTCAAAACTATGGATATTGGGGGACAAGAGTCCAGTTAAAGTCAACCAATACAATAAATGCAGATGCTTGATAGCACTGCATTGAAAAAATTCATGAGCTTGTGTCTTGTTCTACACCTGAAAATATATTGTATAATGTAAGAAAGAAATCTGCAATCTTTCAGAAAATTTAGGGGCCCTTTATCAACATTCTGCCTTCTTTAGACACCACCATTACACCACTGTATGACCCTTCCTGGACCAACTCCAACTTAACCTTTAATAGGTTAGGTTTATTATTAGTAAGATGTTGTATATGCTGTTATATATGTCATATATGACTTTATGTATTTAAGTTGATGTATCATTATTATGTTTAGAATTAACCTTTTTTCTACAAGTACATTTGCGTGTACTTGTATAAATATGTGTATTTTTCCTTTTCTCATGCAAAAACGGAAATGTTTATGTTACATATTTGAATTGCACTGTAAATCTTTCAATAAAACAAACCTTTGTGAATGAGATGTCAACATATCCTTAACATTGACGACATTTTACAATGTCATAGGCTGGAATCTGGTCTAAGACCTTTGTCACAGCCCTCCACTTGTCCATCTGTCTGTCTCTCTTTTCTTTCTTTCTCTCTCTCACTCACATAGACACACACACACACACACACAAACAAACATTTCCCCTCAATTTGTCCTTTTCTTCTACTTCTAGAGAATTACCTTCACATAAAATCTAAAAAATTAAATTCAAACAATAGATAAAACATTTTCAAAAACACCAGATCTAACTTATACAACCTGACAACTGCACCCTGCAGTCTAGACCGATCAGACAAAAGAGTTCAAGTGCGTTCTAAGAATCTAAAGACTGTGAGTCATAAAATCAAAAAATCACGCTTACCTTTCAACACCATTGACCTGACATATTTCGTAAATCTTCAGTATACCGATAAGCGTAAATAAAACTCAAAAAGAAAACTTAAAAAGAAGAGCTATCTTTAGTTGTCTCGTGAAACCAGTTCTACCTGCTATAATCACACCTTTGAGTCCACCTCATAGCAGTGACAAACAACGTGAAGTAAAGTCT
The DNA here is from genome assembly GCA_031216445.1 of Lateolabrax maculatus. Taxonomy (NCBI): domain Eukaryota; kingdom Metazoa; phylum Chordata; class Actinopteri; order Acropomatiformes; family Lateolabracidae; genus Lateolabrax; species Lateolabrax maculatus. The sequence continues at coordinate 9,320,742 of CM062207.1, forward strand.
GTACACTGAAAAGCACTGGCTGCTGTATGCAGGTGATGATAAATGAATTATGGAGGAAGATTTCAGTGTGTGTAAATTTGTTCCTTCTTGTAATAACCCTCTACTAGTCTGACAACTGAGCCTGTTTGGATGAGAGTGACATAAGAAGTCCATGTTCACTTGATACAAACCCTCATCCCTTGTCAGCTTGACATAATGTTTTTATGTTAAGTCAACAGGTTTGGATTTTTGAGTCCATTTTACTGACATTTATAAATCCAGTATAACCTAATTAGTTCAAGACCAATAAACAACACATACATTGTGCACTTAGCATATATTTTGATAGTTGAAAAAACTAAGAAAATGGAAGTAAAATGTTTTCTCAATGTTTTTTATGTTTATATGACATGTAGTCAATTTCTTGTTCAATAAAATTAATTTGTTTTATTTTTTATAATTGGGTCAAAATTGTTGTGTTAAACAGACAGAAATGTGTCACATGAGGGTCATGTGACACATTTATTTTGTGTCAGGTGAACTCATAACTGTCATGCACCAGACTGATAAGTTTGCAAGCTGTTTCAAATAAACCTTTGAGTATGACATTATGTTGTGCTCAAAATAGTGAAGTTTGCTGGACACAAAGCAGGGTGGTCTGAGTGATATCATAGTATTTGATCTCCACTGCTCTTGTACAGTTAATGGTAATTAAGAGCCACCTCTTGATTAAATAATTTATTCCTGGCTGGGTTTCATCAGATGACAATAGCCAACTGTTTATAGGTAGTGTTCAAACTGGTTCAAACCTGAAAAAACAAGAGCAGACACATTATTGGCAAGTTGCTAATCATGTGCAGTATGCCCAATGAATAATACAATGGGTAATATATATATATGTATATATGTATGTATATATGTATATATGTGTATATATAGATATAGATAATGTGTGTCATTCAAAATGAGTAAAGGATTGAAAAAAAGTCGTAATCATTTGTATTATTTCTTTATTTTAGATTGGTTATTTATGCAATAAGGGGCTATCACAATAAAAAAACGCAATGGCATTATGTAATTATTGTAGATATAACTTATGTGTGTTATATAATGCAGAGGCTCATAAGTCAAACATTTTTTTTTTAAAAAGTAATACTTAGTAGTATTATGTAATTATTCATAGGACCAAATAACTGAGATGGATTCATATTTCAACGTGTTCGGCACATGGATGTTCCTATAATACATCCATGGAACTGCATAAACCTAATAGAGCCAAGTGTTTTAACTATAACTACATTTCCCATAACCACCCTTTATTTTAGTATGGAAGCCCGTAAGGCCAAACATGATGTATTCACATATCCGCGCTACCACTGCTGCTCTTAAAGGAGACGCATCCCAAACAGACCTAGTCTCTGCCAAAGAAATATGAGTTTTACTATAGCTTTAAGAAGTAAGTAATGCTGAATGTTTGTAAAATTATATTCATCATACAAGGTAACTTTTTTCTATTAATAAGCTGGTTAATTAAATGTTTCCGTCGAGACAGAAAATTTACTCTTGACCGAACCAACAAAACTTGGTCCGACTAGGGCCTTCAACGTTACGTTGGTCTGACAATTTGCGTTCATAACTAACTAATAACAAAAGTCTGTAAGGGTCATAAGGGTTAAATAAGAGCGGCATGGACTCAGAGGAGGACGAGATGTCAGCCACTCGTCCTGGGATTGAGACGAACGGAGACCCAATGGAGGCCGCCGAACCATCCCCGGACTCGACTGAAGCAGCCAGCGGGAGAAGAGGAAGTACAAGGCGGATGAAAGCCGCAGTGACCTCCCCGGACTCCGGTGGCTCTCGGTCCGGTGCCGGGGGTCCCGCGCGTGTTTTGCGAGCCCGGGGAGCTGGATCTGGCGGGACCAGTGAGTCCAAGAATGACCCCTGCACGAAAAAACCTACGGGTCTGCACCGTGGACGTGGGAGACCTGCGGGATTACGCTCCAAACACACGCCTGCTGTGCAGTAAGTGCGTGCTCAAAGGCAGGTCACCTACTTTCCTGCACAGTACTACTGCAACAAGATCGCCACATCAATTGCAAGAGGCTTGTTAGAAGCTCTTGTGAGATTGCAGTGCAAAGAGGCTCGGGACTGTAATTGTCGGAAGTGTGTTATATCACTGGGGTTTTCTTAAAGCTATAGCTTTACCAGATCATAAAAGCCGCAACAAACGAGTTGACTGCATGTGTTGTCCTGTTCTTGTTCTTTGTCAAAAGGCAGTAGAGTTAAAGCACTTTCTGTATTTTTTGTAGGCATACTACAATTTTATTTTGATTTGCAGTGGGCTGTCATTTACTGTAGACTCTCTCTCTCACAGACCTGCGACAAAGAAGCCCACAGCCAAAAAAGGTAAAAAGACACCTATCTTAGGAATTTCCCTGTTACTTATTACCTCTGTCACTAATACATGGGCGCTCTGACTTCCTCAGCATCCAAACGCACTCTTGGACCAAAGCTGTCCAAATCTAGAAAGGGCAAAGGGAGACCTCCGACCCGAGCCTCTCGCTCCACACCAGCAACAGCATGCAAGCCTGAAGCAGAGATGGAGGCTTCATCGTGTGGTGAAACAGACTACTTGCATTCTTTTTACTACAAACTGTGCAATTGTACAAATGTCATGACAATAAGACAATCGCTTGATACTGAAATTATATATTCATTATCTCTGTTCTTCAGGAGAGGAAACAGGGGCTTTGAAAGGAAGCGATGACAAGTGAGTGACATACAACTTATTAAATGAGCAGCAAAGAAAATATTGTATTTATGTTTGATTTACCAGTGTGACTTTTATTGTGGCCAGTATGATTCTGATGTCCATGTTAGCGTTGCAGATCCGGACGGGGCTCTCGACGAGGATCCTCCATTCAGAGATGACCCAAATGACCTCATCTATAAACCCAAGACAAAGATGTATTCTGAGCTCACTGTCTTTCCAAAATGAGTACTAGTCACGAATGTTACTTTATATGAAGATTTCCAACATGATGAACGTTAAAATACCAGTTTCAATAGTAAATTGAGCTTCATCCCTTAACTCCGTAGGGAAAAATCAAGGCGGCGTACAGCATTACAACAAAAGGAGGTCAAGAAAGAGGAGTCAGAAAAGGAGGACGAAGAAAATGATGTTAAAATGGAAGAATCAACCAAGATTGTGCAGGGTGAAGATGGAGTGGGCAATAACACAGAGACACCAAGGAAGTAAGCAAAGTATGGCTTTATAACTAGTTAGAGGAATGCACAGAGGGACAGTTGGCAGACTATCCTGATTATAGGTGTAGCCTTACACTAATTGAGCTTTGTCATGCAAAAAAACTTTTGGCAGTAAAAGTAACATGCAAATTCAAAGTACGTTACCACCGAGAGAAAAAACAACCTGTTGATGCCAAAGTAAACTCACAAGCAAATCTTAGATCAGCACGCATTAATCATTGATCACGCACAATGTTGAAAACATGCGGACCTGTCTGACTCATCTCATCTTACATTTTTTTACAATGATTTTGCTTTTGTTAATGTCCTTATTGTTACTTCAACATATTATTGTTTTGTAATTAAATCATAGCAACCTAAATGTACTTAAAATCATATTGTGCAGTACTTAATGATGAAGATTCCTGATTGTAATGGCCAAGTAATCAATTTCACTTTCTGTTTTGCAATCTGTTTTCATTTTAGGAGAGGTAGACAACAAAAAGATGACAAAGCCCCTCGGCCGCCAAAACGACGGTAACAGTCTTAATTGTATTATTCACTGTAGATGAGTAGTACTATTTGGATTAAGTATGATTATTACACAATTTTCTTTTTTTTTCTGTAGGAAAAAGCCCCCAGTGCAGTATGTGCGTTGTGAAATGGAGGGCTGTGGTACTGTCTTGGCCCACCCACGCTACCTACAGGTTTGCCATCCTGTCAACTGTAACCATGACAACCCCAAATATTTTTAAAGGCACTATTTTAACTAGCACTGAGTAGCTTAGCCATAGAAATTGAATTGATAAAGTGTATTTTTCCACACCATTTTTGATCTGTGAACCTACCTCAAGGTGCAAAGGATCAGTGATGTTAATGTTCAAATTATTAAAATGGTTTCACCTATAAAGGACTATGAGTGGCATTGCACGTTCACCAACCTTGCTGTTTTTCTCTCATCTCTTTATTTCAGCACCATATAAAATACCAGCACTTGCTAAAAAAGAAGTATGTGTGTGATCATCCCTCGTGTGGACGCTTATTTCGTCTGCAGAAGCAGCTGTTGCGCCATGCTAAACACCATACAGGTGATGTTAGGTCACAGATGTTCAACAGTGTTTAGAATGGCACCTTAACTAATGTTTATTTGCATTTGACTGTGAAAATAATAACATTTCTGAGCTGCTCAAAATGCCTACTAGTACGTAACAAGCCGAGATAAATCAAAATGTTTCGTTTTTTCTTTGTCTATCCGAGCATATAGTTTGTTCATTTCTGCTTGTTATCTGTCTTTCAGATCAGAGGGACTACATCTGTGAGTATTGTGCTCGAGCCTTCAAGAGCTCCCATAACCTGGCTGTGCACAGGATGATCCACACAGGAGAGAAGCCAATACAGTGAGTTAGCACAACATTTTACTGTGTCATGTCACAAAGCACATTATCTCAGTTTCTACTCATTGTTAGCTATTGAAGCCATTCCTCCACGCCCTATTTATCTCAGCTAAGTGGAGCTCAGTGACATGAATCCTGTTCAGTTTACAGATTAGCAGTATAATGAATACAGTTTATACCATAGTATGACCGGATTTGAATGAAGAAATAGATTATAAACCACTTTTATAAACAACCTTTTTAATTGTACCTATTGTTGAGTCTGCATCCTGCTGAGTGATATAATTGAAATGGACATAAGAACTAATGTCCATCGTTTCTCATCTTTTCATAATATTAAAATTGTAATATTATATTAATATTGTGGTACCAGTTTTATTCCATTAGTCATTTCATTATCCAATGCAGTATTTTGTATTATTCATGTATTGTCTATTTGGAGTAACAGGTTTGAACAACCTGTTATACTAGTTTTGCGCTGATGACAACCAGATGACGTTGAAACCGATCGGCGTTATTAACCCATGTCCTCAACTAAATATAGACTTCAAATATAACTTAACTACCGGAAGAGCATTTTCTTTTCTATAATACATAAATTGTCTGGTGATATTTGAAGATGTTTTTATTTTTTTTCTGAGCAGTTGTGTGTATGTCATTCAAGTACTTGATATTTTGTACTTGACTTGCATATTTTCATTTTGTCACTTTATACTTCTACTCCACTACATTTTAGAGGGAAATACTCCACTACATTTATCTGACATCTATAGGTACTACTTACTTTGCAGATTAAGATATTAAAAAACTGTTGTGAGCATATAAAATACAATGCATTGTTATACAGTAAATGAAACCGCCCAATACTACATAAAATAGATTCACCTTGGCCAGCTACAGTAGTTAAATGCTTCATATTAATGTATCAGTAATAATGATGATCCAGTAGTATACAGTATAATGATATAACTGACAGATACCGTTTTTCCTACAAGTAGTACTTTAAGTATTTTTACTTTTAAACTTAAAGTAGACTTTCTAATGGAGTATATTTTACACTGTGGATTTACTTCTTCAACCTAAGGTAGTGCAGGTAAAGAGTCATCGATGAGACTTGAGCTTGAAGTGAGTTCGGTCTATAACTGGTATATACTTTGTCTCCACCCTGTGGCAGGTGTGAGATCTGCGGCTTCACCTGCCGTCAGAAGGCCTCCCTAAACTGGCACATGAAGAAGCATGATGCAGAAGCCTCCTACCAGTTCTCTTGCTCCATTTGTGGCAAAAAGTTTGAGAAAAAGGACTCCGTTGTTGCCCACAAGGCTAAGAGCCACCCCGAGGTGCTCATAGCTGAAGCCCTAGCAGCTAATGGGGGCTCGGTAATAAGCAGTGCCATACCGATCCCAGAGACTGTCCCAGGCCTCACCCAGCCTGACCAGCCCTGTGTCAGCCAGGAGAGTCAGGAAACAGTGAGTGGGACACTCACTCCACTGCAGCAGGTGGTGCTCCCGCAGATTGATGTATCCCAAGGCCAGTACCTCCAACTGCCCACGCATCATGTGGTGCAGGTGGCACATCAGCAGCAAGCCCCCACCTTGCTGCACCTCACCGCTGCTTCTCCTGCACACCTTTCCAACACCAGCCATCATCAACTCATCCAGCTCTCCACCCTTCCTGCCAGCACTGTAACATCCATGTCCACCGCAGACTCCCAGAGCACCCTCCTCACCCTGAGCCCCGTCACCACACTGGCCTCCACAGCCTCCCTGGCTTCCCAGCAGGCTGTGCATTGGGGCAGGGAGGCTCATGAGGATGCACAGCTACCCGGGGAGGGCGAGCTGTGGGACAGGGTGGTGGTGGGTGGCGGTCACCAGGATGTAGGGGAAATGATGTGGGAGGGTAACGGGGAGAGGAGGAAGGAAGATGAGGGGATTGTTTGGGAGAGAGAAGGAGAGAGACAGATTCTGTTACAGTGTGCCGAGGTTCATGGAGAAAGTTTAATCTAGCCACAAAATGAGCTGAACGGGAACTTACTATGCACAGTAAGCTGAAGGAGGCAAATCAAAAGAACATTTTAATTTATGAAAAGAACAAGAATGAAGGACCTGTCAAAAGTTGATAAGCTGACATTTTAAATATTTGAAATAATAGAATATTGTGTAACACAGTAGTCACATACAGTACATTGCTACAACCAGCTACTTTACATCAGGGAATATGATTTATAATATTATAGATTACATACACTTCTTTTACCACTTAATGAATATTTTGTAACTTTTTGGTTTTGTCACCCTTGTGTTTGTATATGTGTGTGTGTGTGTGTGTGTTATTCTTTTTTTTAGATTAAAAAGACAAAGAAGATTGTACATATTGTACAAGTAAGTAAAAAATGACAGTTCTGTCTTGTTTTGTTTATATGCTTCTATTTGCAAGGTGAATTTTGACTATGCAGGCAGCAGTGTTATGATGGAAATATATTTTTGTCAGTAATTTTCTTTTGAAGCAATGTTAGATGATAAAATATACCTCTGTACACTGCCACTACTACTGAGCACTCGTAATCTCACAATCTTAATTTATCAGAAAATGTATTCAGAATAACTATAATAAACAAATTATGTTCTGAAGTCTTTTATTATTCTTGACACATCCTTTAAACAAAGTGAAACAATACTAGTTTATTTATGTATCAGGGAAATTACACACTGATTAACAATATGATGTAAATATAAAAGAAAATACAAATCAAGTCAATTTTATTTACAAATCACAAATTTGCCTCCCTCTATCCTTAGACCCTCAATTCAGATAAGTTACAAGTTATTTTTTTTTCATCATTATTTTTGGTAATCTCTAAAGTTTACAAAAAAATTAACTCGTCATTGCCCTCTTTTGGACAAACCATGTAATACATACACTGCTTCTAAACAAGGTCAAACATAGTTGGCATTTCTGTACATTTACAGGCTCATATCAGCAGATATAATGGCTCAGCTGATTTAGCGGTCTAGATCTACAATAGTCATATATATAATAACAAAATAAATCCTAATTCATAGTAAAGTAAAATGAGTATTTCTATTATATATTTTTATTCCAACTTCATTTACAATTGTCAAAAAAATGAATTTATGATTTATTGTTGTCAGGGGAGTGATGATTGTTGTGTGATGACATGATAAGTAAGTCAACAAATATTTATGCAGATGTGGTATTTGGCCAATTATATAAAATCACCTGCATACATTTTTTGCTTTGCTTCTCATCAACACGTTGTGACCAGTCTCGTAATATCTTTGCATTTAAAAAAAAAAAAAAAAACATTTGCAGGATTTGCAAATAAAAAAGTAAAAAAAAAAAAAAAAGAGAAGAAAACACTTGAATGTGGTAGTTGCATGTGGTTTCCCACCGTGACAGAGCGTGTTGTTGGCGGACGGATGGGTGGGCCACACGGTGACGTTGTTTCGGGAGAGAAACAGGAGAGGCCCTCCGGTGCGTCCCCCTAAAACCGCCCCTGTGGCTCGCGGAACCAATTAAATCCCCCTCCGCGGTCCGTGCATGCCAACACGAGCACCGACATAAACACGCCTCACCGACGCCCGCTCAAGCGTCCAGCAAGAAAAAAAAAAAAAAAAAGGGGAGAAGAAAAAAGAAAAAAAAGTCGTGTGAAAAAAAAAAAAAAAAAAAAGGTTGTTTCGGAGGAGGAGGAGGAGGAGGGGGGACGTATTTCTGTGCGCGGTGCTCGTCCGGCTCGCTGCTAACACACCTATACACAAATGGCAGAGCAGGAGCAGCAGGAGGAGCCGCAGCAGCAGCAGCGGACGACCGCGCCGGACTCCCCGGCGCCCGGCCGCTCGCAGACGGGGAGAGCGGTGGCCCTCGCCCGGCTGCTGCACCACGAATGCACCCGTCTGCTCCAGCTTTACGTGAGTTAACCGTGCCGAGCCCAGGCTCGTGTCCCACGCTTGCCCCCCCCCCCCCCCCCCCATATCCCCGTTACTTGTGGCTACTTGTGTTTTTTCTACCTGTCGCGTTTGACTTGACTCGTACCGTGTGCGCATTTACATTCACTAGTCCACTTGGGTGTTGTTGAAAAGGGGATGCTGTGGTGCAGGGTGTAATCACATTAAAAGACCCCCCCCCCCCTCCATTTTCCCCTGGGGGGGGGCCTAATGGATAGAGTGCATTGGATTTTTTTTTTTTTTGCTTCTGTGCCTCATCTTCCTTTTAGAGCACCTTTTAATTGATCAATATAATCAATATGGCTGTCACTTAGAGTTCATTTGTAATTGATATGAAGTATAGTTAAAGGCGCAAGTGCGAGGCCTTACATCTGTCTGCTTTGCACTCGGCCTCAAGTGGGAAAAAAAACCAAAAAAAAACAACCTCTCCCTCGTCCCCTCAGAAAGAGAAGGAGACCTTCTTGTCGGACCACACCCCGGGCGGCGGGCGCATCGTGTCCCTGTCCCCGGACTCGCAGGAGCCCAGCGCGGAGCAGCAGGTGCAGTTGCTGCATTCAGCCCTGCGGCAGTGCCTGGGGCTGCTCCACTGTGTCATCCAGAAGGAAGAGGAGGAATGGGGTGAGCAGGAGGGCGACTACGAGACCATGAGGAAGAACGTCCGATTCCGGCTGGAGTACCTGCTCAGCAGCACCAAAAGTCTGGTGGAGACCGAGGACAAGACCCTGGAAGTCACCCCGGACCACAAGTGTGATGAGGTACAGTATTTGTAATATATGGCACATCCTCTCATGCAGTTACAAGACACTGCTACTTCTATATATATAGCTCATCAATTCTGCCAGAGAGATATTCAGCACAAAAGATGCCGGCCCTCTATGACTTAATAACATAATTAAATGGCAAACAAAAAGGCCCATCAAGGGTGTGACTAAACCCTGTATTATATATAAATAATACCTTCATGTCAATATGACTAATGCTGGGAACAAAGATTCAAAACATTTATTGAATTGCTTGGATCAACAAGTCTTTTGATCGGGTTATTATTATACTAAGAATAGTTTAATGTTACAGGTGTCACTCCACAGAGATTTATCACCCAACTCTGAGGTTCCCGTCAGCTCTACGGAGCTTTGTAGCACCTTTCAGCTCATTGTTTTTTTTTTTTTTCCCCCGACCTGTTACTTCACTACTTTCGTTCACGTTGAGCTACGTGCTCAGCACCGAGCAGCAGACAGACAAAGTTAGCAACCAGATGGTGAACATAGTGGAGCATTGAGCAGCTAAAGAGACAGACATTTCCCTCAGGAGGCGATGGAGACCAAAACAGAGTAAAGGCATAGTTGATATTGGACTTACGTTAGTCAGGTGGACACAAACACAACTACTAATGACGATAATGTTGCTCCGTATCTGCCGGATGTGTCTATAGGTTTGCCAATTTCGCCATATCAGCTTAAAAAGTGATGATATTTCAGTGTTGCGTTAACAGCTTGTTACCGATGAAAATCAGTTGTTGCATGTTTGAATTTACTTTTGTGAAACTATGACTTTGGAACCAAATGCAAACATGTTCATGTAGAAATGGCCAAATTCTCTCTTAACTTGTTGTCCTGCAAACATTTTAAATAAAATAAAAATAAAAATCTTATTCTTGTTTTGAACAACTAGGTTTTTTTCGCTGATTGCCTTCTTCATCTCTCAAACTTTTAACGTAGATGAAACTGGACAATTACACGGAAAGTTAAATGTGACCACAACATAAACAACGTTTTGCTTTAGCCTACCCATCCACCATTCTTTTGTACTGTATGTTGGCACAATGAAAGGCGGCGGATGTTAACTTGCTCTCTTCTGTGTAGGAAACTGATGGCGCTGGGGGAGTTTTCGGGCTCAAACTGTGGACGTATCGAGTGCTGCTGGAACTAATCCACTGGGCTGACCATGCTGCGCAGACCCTCCATGTGTTACACACAGAGAGGGAAGGAACAGAAGAGATCTAATTTACTTTATTTTAATCCAACAACATCTATGAATGAACTCACCTGACACTAACAGCCAGCTTTCCCTTTTATGTATTCCAAACTAAATATGAAGTGGTGTGGAATATACTCTGTGAATATTAGAGGTTCAAAAATGTACTGCTTAACTAAAATCACAACTAAGCTCCTTTTAACAAAGCTCTGTAGACAGCTTTTCCCAGACGTTGGTATTTCCCCAGCAAGTGCTAAAATGACCTCTAGTTTGCTACAGTTGCTTTTTCCTTTGACAAAAAAGTGAGGTCAGATTTTTGACTGTATAAAGGTTGGTTTGCTTTGTGAAGTGGCAGAGTTAGACTGTTTGAAAATGTATTTTTTGTATACAGTGTGTAATTTATTTTATTTAAGTGGATTTACCTTCGATGACTGATTATCTGCTGTTTTTAACACTCCAAAATCTACTAACTGCTAGAATGTAGCCAAAAATACAAGACTGATAAACTGTGACTGATGTGCAGCAACATATCTAATCTAAATAATTCCAACTTCCATGTTTTCATGTTTAGACTGAATGCTGTTGTTTATGGTTTGGCACAATCGGTGACGGTCAAGTGTCAAGTTTGCTGCTGTGGTCTCCAAGTTCTCTCCTGATGTTATACTTGAATGTGCTGCTACACTGTTCACAACTTTGAACTATATTACCGGTGGTCTCAAATCCTTTCTGTCACGCCCTCCTTTGGAAGCAGAAAAAAATGTTTGAGGACTGTTGCATTAGACTGTTGGTTTACAGTAGGATTGTATTGTCTGTAGCCAAACGTATTAAACTGTCTGCACCACAACGACTTCCCTGTAGTGTTAAATGCCTGAAGCAGCACGGACTCACCGAGTGAATGAGCTGTGACTTTCAGACTTGCTGGTATGGTGAGTTTCTTTTATCTCTGTGATGAATAACTGGATGTGCATTGAATATAAAACCTCTTTTTGCGTTTTGTTGAGCTTTAGTTTCTCATTGTTTTTTTTTTTTAGTAGTAGTAGTAATAATAATAATAGATGCAAAATCAACCAATTTCTTTCTCTTTAATTAATTGGTAACACTTTATTTTAGATGTCCTTAACTTCTTATATGTACGTATAAGTCCGCTTGAAAAAACTACATAATTGGATGGATATTATAGAGAGAATAGAGACAAGTTAATTTGGTGCAATTAGGTCATTCCATTTAATGACTAGCATAGGCTAGAAAGTCTTATAGTCAGCCTGCAGCAGGGAAGCATAACATGCAAAAAAATTCAAACATGAAAAATGGTTTCCTAAAAAATTACTAAGAAATTAATAATTCTTGGGTTTATATTGAGTTCTTTCAAGGAAATTGTATATGTTCCCTATGGTTAGAACCAAATTAAATAATTATTTCCAGCTTGCACATTTGATGAAGGGGACCAAATACTAGAATGACCATAAACCATTGTTATTACACCAAATAATAAAATATTGAATGTTGAATGGGCTTGAGTATTTCCATTTTTTGTTATTTTATACTTGTACTCCACTACATTTCAGAGGGAAACATTCTATTTTTTTACTCCACTACATTGATTTTAAAGCTTTATGCAGTTACTTTGCTGATTCGGATAATAATAGAACATATATTCAACAAATAAATTATGATGCATTATTGTGGGTTAAGATCAGACTATTGATCCCTGGGGCCTTTCACAAGCTACACATCAGAACATGAAATCATCATCAATGCAATTCAATAATATAATACAGAGTACATTCTTCCAAATTGACCATACTGCATGAGTACTTTTACTTTTAGTACTTTAAGTATATTTTGATGGCAATACTTTTGTACTTAAGCACATTTTTGAATGCAGGACTTTTACTTGTAACAGAGCATTTGTAGACTGTGGTACTGCTACTTTTTGTAAAAGGTACTTCCACCACTGCCTAGCTGTATTTAAAGCAGCTGAAACTGGCTCCATGTCGTCCAGTTGCAACAGCACAGTGCTACTCATGCACTGATGCATAGCAATCTGATAACGTTACATGTTAAAATGTATTAGTTACAGAGGTTGCAGATTTTTCTGCATAACTGTACTTATATTCAGGTACATTTTCCTGATAAAACCTTTAGTTAAGTAGGATTTAGAATACGGGACTTTTTATAATGGAGGATTTAATTGTTTTAATGTGATTTTTTTTTTTTTTGTGTGTACCAATTTAAAATCGTGTTTCCAAGCATGCAACTGGGACCATTTATTCATTCACTCAAACTTGAGACAGGCCGACTTCATTTCAATGCACCGATCTGCCTGCACGGCGGACGGACCCCGCGCCCCGGCGACCGGCCGCGGCGCTCTGTGTATCTTCACCCGGTCCGTGCACTAAACGCAGGTCGGTCTCTCTCTCTCTCTCTCTCTCTATCTCTCTCTCTCTTCCTCCTCCTCCTCCTCCTCCTCGGAGGTGAGCGCACCCCATTTTACCATGAGAACCCCAAAGGATGTTGTGCACATGCGCGTTGTGCAACCCACCGGAGCGCGAGAGGTAGGGAAGGGAGTCCTAATGGCGGAGACTGTACGGTCGCCTTTCGACTACCGGGAGCCACCGACCCTCGACAGCGACGGGGATGGGAGCAAGCCGCCGCCGCCGAGGGGGTGAGTGAGCACGGCGGGCCTCCGGTTGGGTTTTCCCTCGGCCGCCGCGCGGGCTTGTTTTCACCGGGGAATTTGTGTGCTTGAAAGAGCCCGAGACGCACGCGCCGCGGGCGTGCACGCCCGCTCAGTTAACGTTAGGAGCCTTTTTTTTATTTTTTTTATTTTCGCGTGCGCGGCTCCAGCGTTATAATGCACGAAAACGGAGCAGCAGGAAAAAAAAAAGGATTTGCGTTTGTGTTTTTTTGGGGGGGGGGCGGCGGCGGTGGCGTCCGCCGGGGCTGCGTGCCTCCCGGCCGGGCGGCAGCTCGCGCTGGGTCGGGGCGGCCGTTTATTTTCGGTCGCTTCGCCGGGAGAGCGCGAGCGTTAGCCGCTCGGAGCTAACAGGCTAAGTGTTAGCTCCAGTGTTAGCACGCAGCCAGCGGGGATCGCCGGCTCCGTTAACCGGTTCCGTGACCCGCTATCTCCTGTCGGGGGGGGGTGGGATCTCCGCCGTGTCGGGTGTCCCTGCACCGCGCGGGGTCCCGGAAGATAATACGTCGACGAAGCGCCCGTGTCGGTGCCGTTGTGCTCTCTCCGCCGCTCAGCCGGTGCAGATCATGACTCGTGGCTTGTTTGAGTAAACAAAGTTGCTGACCAAGAGCCAAAAAAAGCGTCCGAAAACAACAGGCGACTGTCACCGGGCTCGGTGGATCAGGGACGCTTTGTTTGTGCTAATCGGTCCTCTGTAAATGCATTTTATTATTCAGTCCGACGTGATTGGAGAAAGGGGTGGGGCCATTTTCTAATATCAACACGATACATCATAAAGATAAACCGAAATCGTAGCGTCCCCAGTAACTATGGCAGATCAGTGCTTTTCAGTCGTGGTCCGTGATCACCACATCGCTGACTCGCCAGGTAAACTTGCCGCAAAGTCTACAAACAAGCCCCGATGTGTTACTAAAAGATATTCTTAAGTGCAGCAAGTAAAGCCAAGCATGGTGGTCAGGCTGCAATCAACACAGTGTCAACAAAATGAATGGGCTGGGATGAACTGTCGGTGTGCAGTCTTCACTTGAACAAATAACCTGATTACTGCAGACATGAGTCATGGTTAATTGACAGAAAATATATATTCAACAATTTAGAAAATTGATTGACTATTAAAGTTATACCCAACATTTGCTGTTTCCAGCTTTTGAAATGATAGTCAGCTGTTCTCTTTGACATCATTATAAATGACATGTCTTTGGGTTCTGTACTGTTGGACTGATGGGCATTTTCACACTGACATTTTATAGGCTTAACGATGAATAGATGAATTGTAAAATTGATCAATAACTAAATCAATTAATTAAATGTAATCAAATGTAGTTGTCTTTCGTCTTTTCTGGGCCTGTTTTTCTTCTGCTATACTCTATAACCAAACTAACAATATATGTGTAGGTTGTGCAGAAACCCAACTTTCCAAGCTTCTTTGTTTTGATTGCTTGTCAAATCAAGGACATTCAGATTTTTCTGAAGTGGAAGAACAACAAATGCACTGTTGTCACCACTGCTGCCACCATCACTGGTTAAGCAGTTCAAAGCCTTATTGTTGTGGATGAGTCACCCACCTAAAATAAATTTTACATGTCTTGAGCACTGCTTTGTCTGAATTATGCTAAATCAAGCCCTGGTTTTGTTTTTACAGCCGTGTGTGTGGGAGAAAAAGGAAGGGGACACCTGTGAAGGTGTGTGACCGAGCGTATGTAACAGAAGATGAGGAAGAGGAGAGCATGTCAGAACACAGCTACAGCCCTGGTATATATATAGAAACACACTCACACATTTTGCCACCTGCTGTTTGTGTTTTTTTTTCATCCCGTCTGGTGTTTATGGAAAACAAGTGTACCATGTTGTGATGAGCGGTGTATTGTAGTAAGGAGAGCCACCTTCCATCTTTCAAACATAAGGCCTGTGGATTGAGATAGAGCAGTTAAGATGTGCTAGATTTAAGCAGTCCACTCTGTCCCAGGTGATAGCCAGTATCCAGAGGGTGCAGAAGACCGCCTCCCTCCTCCCGGCAGTCCCTACTACCTGCCTGATCCCACCCAGCTCTGGTAAGGAGGACCCTCACCATGGTAACTGTGCTCAGATGCTTTTTTTAGGTTGGGGGTCCATATTGCTAATGTCAGTTTATGTTTTCCAGTGTGCCAGAGTTGGGGGAGGAGGGAGCGAGTGGCGTTCGGGGACCTGTGCTCTTCCATCCGCCGCCCAACTGTCGGATTCGAGAAGTCCACTGCGGGACCCAGGTGCGGTTGGTTGTCATAGCAATCAGGGACATCGCCAAAGGGGAGGAAATCACAGTAGACTACAGTCTGACGGACTGGGGCGAGAATGCAATGGTGAGCTACTATTTTGATCGTAACTTGAGTAAAATGGACAAGGAATGCTAAAAGGACAGGTCTGGAGATGTTTTCTTTATTTTCCTTATTGTCAACAAATCCCTCTTATTAGATAAAGATATGTGAGAAATGACAAGAAACAAGGGGAGATAGAGATGCTGCAAGGGTTCCTGGCCAGATTCGAGCTGGGGACATTGATTCAATGGTCAGCGTCTTAACCCACAAACCATATATATTTGTGATCTGTTCTTAAAGATTTCCATCTTGCATAAGGAGAGAACAGACAAGGTGGGGAAGTCAGAAAGAACTGGATGAACAAAATGTTGTTTTTTGGACAATAACAGAAAACTTGAAATCGCCACTTCAATTATAAATTTGATAAGAATGTCAGTCCTGTTACTATAGCAACATGTTGAGCTAACTTTTTTTGTTTGAATTGGAAATCTGTCTAACCAGGAGGAAGAGGCCGGCCCCCACCCACTGTCCCTCTCCGTTTCTGATTACCTTACCCCTTCCTGGTCATTATCACCCTCATCCTCCCCTCTCACCCACTCTGAGCCCAGTGACTCAGACCGCGAGGAGGACGAGGAGGAGGAAGACGACGATGATGACGACGATGACGAAGAAGAGGAAATTGAAGAGATAAGGGGTCGAATGCTCCGCCGCCGCAAGAAGCGCAAGATGCCTGCAGTGGTCGATTCAAAGAAGAAGACCGCGCCCACCTCCTCCAGAGGACCGGGGCGCCCCTGCTCATCATTTACCCACCCGGAACCTGTTGCGACCCCAGCCAGATCCCAGTCCCAGCCCCCGGTCAGCACCCTGGCACCCCCGACCACCAACATCAACAACAACATTAACATAAACATTGGCAGCTCCAGCGGTGCCACAGTGAGCCGGCGGCAGCACTGCCCGTACTGCGGCCGCCACTATCGCTCTCTGGCACGCCACCTGGAGAAGCACCACGCCAACCAGCCAGAGGTCAGAACAGCCATGGAGCTGGCACACCTGCACACGCACAACGCTTCAAACGGCAGCGCCGCACACCCGCACCCCTCCTCGTCCTCCACCCCTGCTCCTCACAGTCATTCCTTTGCCGTCCCTCAGCCTTCGGCCTCCAACCCTGCTCCACCCTCTCTCTTCTCCAGGGAGAGGGACTCGCCGGCTACGCGCTCGAGCACAGGCGCCGTCTCGTTCTCCCTCTCGCTTTCGCCGTCTTCTTCAACTCAGCCTGCAGCCACCAAGAAGGGCCCTAGCTTACCCGTGCCCAACACAAAGCGCCCCGCGCCCCCAATGGTGGCACGGGTAAAGAGTCCGTCTCCGCCTCCCCCATCGACTCCCAGAAGGGGTCGGAGGTTGAAGAGAGAGAAGCATGAAGAGCAGCAAAAGGTGGAGGTGGAGAGCTCGAGGGGTCAAGAGGAGCTGGTTCCACCTCCTACTCCAGAGCCAGACATAGATCCAGAAGAAGATCTGGAGCTGAGTGGAGAAGGAGAAGATGACGCACCAGAGGAGAAGAATGGAGAGATTGTAAGGTGTGGTTGGATTATTGTCTTTTTCTTTGCACTGTTGTGTCTTTTTATAATCTTATCACCAATTAGATATTTACTGGTGATGTTTGGGGTTTTTGGATGGTGCTTTATGATTTCAACTGCTATTTTAAAAGCATTTTTTCCTCTCTCTCTTTCATTTCCAACACACACAGACATCACATGTCTCCGCTGCTCTCTTCCCTGTCCTGTTTGGTCCTCTACCTCCGCCGCCAGCAGCACTCCTCTTTCCTCTCTTTAACCCGCTCTCCTCACTCTGCCGAGGCCTGGCGCCTGCTCTGCCACTCCAGCCTCTCCCTGCTCATCCTCTACAACCGCCACCGGGAATGTGAGGTGGCCAAGCTCACTATCCAGGACTACCGCAACCGTATCAGCCCCCAGGCCAGCTCCAGCACCAGCCCCCCATCTGGCATGGAAGCCCTCCTATCCCCCTTTGAGCGGCAGATCCTCTGTCACCTCCCACGGGCTGGTGTTTTGGGCAAGCGTGGTCGCATCCAGCCGCTTATTTTCCCACCACACTGTGAGTCCTGCCTGGACCTACTCCTTCAAACCAGCCCCAATGTGGGTGTGGACCCAGAGAGCCCCTATGTTTTCTCCCGGCCCTACCACTCTCCCGCCACCCCGCTCCGGGGCACGGACCTTCTGAGGAACCTGGCACGGACCAGTGGGGCCAAAAACCCCGGAGCACTGACCGCAACGCGTGTGCGGCGGCAGGTAGCAATACTTACTCAGCTGCTACTATTAGAGGAGGGTGAGGGCCAGGCTGGGGCTACCAAACGACTGGAGGACTTCCTGGAACGAGAGTACCACGTGACCCAGAACTGCTCCACTATCATACGGGATCCAGCACTGATGGGTCGGGTTGGTCGTGTTGTTCTGTATGGAGAGAGGGAGGGCGTGCTTTTCCGAGGGATGAGCCTGCAGCACATCTGCCTCGAGTTGGATGGTAAGGAGTCCTATCTGGCATTTTCTGTCTTAAGTAAAAAATATTGAAGTCACTTGAGCCCATCAGCAGGTATTTCAGACATGTGGTGTTCAATTCAGTGTAAAGTCTGTTTCTAAAATTCTTTTTAAGGTTTAACTCTCAGCAACTGTTTTGAATAATGCAAAAAATGTGTCAACACATTCTTTGCTGTTTGCTTTAATGGAAAAGACATTTTTAAAGTGTAAGTATTAAATTCTTGTGGACTTTAAATGACTTTAAAGGAGTCAAGTTAAGAAAAAAGTGTTGGTTAATAGAAAAGCTGTATGTTAGTTATTTGCTTTGGGTTACTACACTCTGTTTTATCTCTGCGCTGCAGTCATGTCTGGCAACTCAGCAGAATCCTTTTCAGAAGATTCAGAGGCAGAGGAAGAAAAGGAGGATGTCAAAGAGAAAGCTGAGGTGATGGTGAAGAAGAAAGGACCAGGACGGCCGCCAAGGAAGAAGAGAGCGCCCATTCCTTCTCAAGTCAGCCCATCGATAGCCAATGTTCATAAGAGGAGATGTATTCCACCCAAATCAGGTAACCATCTGTCGATATCGGTTAATGACTTCTCAAGCTCCAGTCACATCCTCTTAAATGTGATCCTGTGCGTTCTGTTTCCATTCACTTACACTTTGTCGCACCTCCCCCTCCATCTCACAGGAAAGCGCGGTGTGCTGAAGCGTCCCTGGTCAGAAGCAGAGCGTGTAGCAGTGGAGACTCACTTAAAGAGAAACCTCATGGAGCTGCGAGTCCCTGCGAAGGCGGACTGTGAGCGCTGCCTCGAACTCTGTCCTCTGCTGGTGAGCAACCAGCGAGACTGGAGGGCTATCAAGTTTTACGTCCACAACCGCATCCAGCTGCTGAAGAAGCAGGGGAGGAGGGAAAGCGCTGCCTCTGTCTGCTAGGGTAAAACACAGACATGGCGGAGGACAACTACCATAATGTATAAACCACCAGCAATCATAATGAAGAGAGAAAAGGTTTTGGACATGGTGGAGTGCAGCTTTGGTTTTTTCTTTTCTTTCATGGATGCAGTACCTGAAATTAGGCGTATGTCCAGTCTCATCACCCTGGTCATAAGTGAGTAGTGTAATAAAACTGACTAAGCTAAGGAAACCGATGGGTTGCTCCAGTTAAAGATCATTCATACTTGGGCATGTCCAGTGTCTGTTTTCAACATGTATTTTTAAGCGGTTGGACAAGATGTACTTTTAAGGTGTGAATACGAGTTCAGACACAGTGAATGCTTTTTTTTTTTTTTTTTTTCATTTTTCATGTCTTGGTTACTTTATTAAACAGTGGAGAAGGGTAGGAGATACAGGAGAGAGGTGACACGCGACAAAGATCCCCAGTGTGATACCAATCCAGGAGGTTGCAATATGCGCTTTAGGCCACTAGGACATGCCACAGCAAACGGTCCTTGGTCTAGCGTTTGCTTCAACTGAAGGCTGAAGACCAAACATGAATGTGTAAAGCTTTGGAGGAAGAAACCAATGGTTCCAGTCTTTAAAAATCCCCACAGATTGACTACATGTCTCCAGGACTGAGACATGTATGAACTTGTATAGTTTGTGTTCGATATTGACTGACATTGTGCCCCCAACCCATGGTGCCCTACTGACGAGTGTATTAAAGTGTTCTTTAAAGACTCGGACCATGATGCACCCGTGAAGTGGTTCTTGCATACCCCTTATACCATGATCATAGTCAGACTAGTATGTATCAAGGCACGCCTACTTGAATTTATTGCGTATCAGACTTAAAAAAAGAATTTATTACATATGGTCTTATTCACAATGTAAATACTTCCTAATCTATGAAAAGTATACAGTAGTGATGACAAAGTTAGTATTGTGTTATGGTGTATATATTGTAAATACTACCTGTACTTATTAAAGTGTATGACATTTTGCTGTGTTTTCTTAAACTGGATTGTAAAGTGAGTTTTACATTGTGGACAGAGTGAGACAAAGAAAATAGAAATAAATACAGGATCCCATATTGACTGAGTTCATTCAAAAAGGTTATTATTTTCCATTCTTAACATCAATAATTGGAAATACATTTACAAATCGAGTATAAAAAAAATACTAATAGAGTTATGTACCAGTAGTGGCTAAATGCATCCTTATAACATCAACTGGGAATGAAAGTACAGCTGCCTCGTTCAAGATGTCATATATTGCATGCATTTGCTCCCAAAATACAACTGTAAACAGTGGTAATGCCAGAGTTGGGTGGATTTTCCCTTATGCCAGTCAATCTCTAAATAGTTGACTCATTAACTATGTCAGCCGTTTGACACCAAGGCAATTAAATTACCACACCTGGCCATCCCAGCTCACTGTGTTGTGTGTGGACAGCTTATAATCATCAAGCGTGCTAGAATATAAACATTATATGCAGGTACTGGTCCACTGAGAATTTCGTACTGTATGGGCTACTAGGCTACGCCAGGATCTTCAAATATATATTCTACATTTTCCATGGGAGCCCACAAAGCAGTTTAGGAACAGAGGGTTTATGTTCACACTTTATGGTCCTACTCAGGTTGTAACCTGGGGCTCGTCCAGCCCCGCCAGACGTAGCAAAACGTATATTTAAATGCAAACGGTGGTGCGTTGAACACCCTGTTGTGTTATGCATGCGTTGCAGCTGCGGCACTGCCTTTTTATATACACCTCTCTGCTGTTGTCAGATAGAACGTGCCACAGCTGTGCACCAAATAAGCTCAAGTCCACCTACGATCCCTTATGCAAGACCATTTAGATTAAATATTGCAGAAACCTGTTTTTTTGAGTCTGATTTAAAGTATCACACCCTTTGGAACCTGAAAATATAAAGTTGGGAATCATCTAAATAACTTTGTATGAAAAGGAATGTTCCTGTTTAGCAGTGCAATATATCAATTAAAATGTTACAAAGAAGAGTCACAGTACAAGCGATTTCACCCATCACGTAGAGAAGTTGCTAGTGTTTCAGCTGTAAGTGGCTTATTTACAAATGTTGCGTGGTCACCTATTTCAAAACAAGCCAATACTACACGACACGACAGAAGTACAGTGCTTAAATAAACAGATCTATAGTGTTTTCATCTTTCTTTATAACAGCAGTTGTTGTTGATTTTTAGGATTTCATCTCTGGTGCTGTTTGCTCTGCAGAGTTCCCCACGCCACTACACTGTTCTGGCCTATGTAATATCTCCATAGGTGCCGTGTCACCTTTACCAGGATTGAAAAACGGAAAAACAGCACCTTTGAAAGTAGCTGCTAAACTGCCAATGAGACATTTATCTTCTACATTATAAAAGGAAAGCTCTCCGCCATCATAATTCAAATACACACCAACCGTCTGTGGTCTGGAATAGACAGGGAGTAAAACTTTTGGTTCTGTGCTTAACTGAAAGATGTTTGCTCTGTCAGGGGAAGAGGACAGGAACCAGTAACCATTACAATTAGTTGAAGTAAAATCTGTGACTTGAGGGATGTGAGTTGCATTTGTAACTCCAACCCACCAGGACTGTTTAAGGCCTACTCTGGTGTTCCCCAGAGAAACCTCCCAGTAGTGTTGTCCAGAAGAGAACCCACGCATTCCTCTGACAGCTGTGAGACTGGTCACCGCACGTCCATCAGGGAGATCTCCACATTTGTCTCTCAGTTTACTACCTTTGATGACGAGGTATGGATGGTCCATCGTTTCAGGTGTAACATTTACTGTTGGAAATTAAAAAACAGAAAAATCAGAAAATGGTTAGAAAAAAAAACGGATTGTTAAGGATTGTTATTTACAATACATTTTTATGTAATTACCATAGCACTGTTGAGCTGTTGATGGATCTGTTGGCTGGATCACTACTGTAACAGAGAATAAGTGACAAAAGATTATATCGTATCTAATACAATTATCTGTTCCTATTAAAATGAATTACAGCAAGCAATTTGTGTGTCACACGAACGGCAACAGTCACTTATTACCTTTTGGTAAAAGCGGAGACTCTGGCGGAAAAAAATACAAAAAAAATGTTAACCCATGGGTTCTCGTACGAAAATGTAATACTACATAAATACTAAATCGCTGGAGTACACATTAAATACACATGAACTTTGACTGAAATGTTGTGGAAGAGTAATAAATAATGTGTATAATGTGACTCTGTGGTCCTGCTCACCCTCAATGTCGTCACTTCCTGATTTGGCTTTCTTCTCTGAAACATAATTCATTTGAATGTGATTATTGACTTCATTTTGCCACTGAATTTATACAATGGCTGTTTTTAAACCTTTGTTTATACTATTTATTGAAATTATTTGGAATCTATTATGTATTGTGGTCATCCATGTAATCCGTTTTTTTACTAATTATATATACACTGTATATATATAAACATATATAACAATCATTCATATAAAATCAAACCTTTACCTCTCTTTTTGAAGTAAAACACTCCAGCTCCAGCTCCAGCTAACACAGCTATGAGGAGTATTGCGAAGGCCACCCATCCAGCCGACCCAGACTCTGAATAAATGGCAAGAAATCTCGTTATTTGGTATGTTCAAAGTAGATAAAAACAATAAAGACACCTCAACCGTTGCACACATGCAAATAATTCTCTTTGCTCTGTTTACCAGGTTGAGGAGGGTTACCCAGGCGCACTCTCGCCTCCTTTGCCTCTTCGCCGGGGAGGCCTACTGAGCAGGAAACCTCAGAGGAGCTGGAGACAAGAAGCCAGCTGTGGACTGTCAGAAGACCGGACGGGCCTTTGCTGAACTTGAGGCCTTTCGGGGTCAGAACCCGCTGTTGGTCCGACCAGCGCAGACCAGGCTTTGGGTACCAACCTTCAGACTCACAGCTCACATTCGCCACCTTATCCTTATCTGTCTCTGTCCACACTGCTGACAGAAGCAGAGGGGCTCCCGTTTCTAGGAAGAGGGTTGGGGGAGGAAGATGGAAAAACAATTGACAAAAAGGTCAAGGAGACATTTTCTTTTTACACCATACTTTGGTTTTGTGTGTTTTTTTTTCCACTTTCAGGATACTCACCGGTCACAGCGAGACTGACACTGGCACTGTCATAACCCTGATCACTGCTGACGTAACAAGTGTAATCTCCTGCATCCTCAATCGTGACGTTTACCAGCTTCAGGCTCACATCCCCCGCCGCCAGCCCGCCAGACGCCGCATCCTTTAGGCCAAATGAGACTCGGCCCTTGTACGAAGCGTCCTGGGACGCATCCTCAAAGACTTTCGCCCGGTAAAGCATGACCGGGGAATCAAAGTGACTGGGACGGTACCAGCGGACCTCCAGACCCACTGCGTTTTGTGGTGGATTGAGCCAGCAGGGTAATGTGGTTGTGTGGCCGCGGCGCACTGAGGCAGGGGACCTGACCAGAACCCCAAGGATATCTGAAACTGTGAAACACTCAACATCAGTGTGTTTAGGTGAGTTTATGTTTTTGTAACTTTCTCTGGTTTTTGGTTACATTAAGAAATAAGTGCCATTTAGTACTGAACAACAAAGTGAAGATGCATTATTACCTTCTTACTGTTCAATCTATTTATTACTTTTATACTACAGCATGTTAACCGTACAACTGGTGATAAATCACGTTTTGTCCAAAGAGGACATAAAGGTATCCTATGGAGATGAAGGCTTAATGTGGTTTACTGTAAATGAAACCGAAAGTTTCCAAGTTTAGTACAAAAAGTGACAGTAAAAAGTGAACAAGCTGGTAGGTAAATGAATAAATAAAGTGATCAGACACATGAAAAAGGTAAGAACGGAGAGCATCACTAGGGACCAGGGAAGGCCACGGTAAGAACACCGATGTGAAGATGCAGGCTCGGGGAAAACAGGCACTTACCGGGGGAAGCGCTGCACAGTGACGCGCACAGAGCAGCCAGGAGGCACACACTCACCATCAGAGGACCTGGAGGCGGGAGGCACACGGTCAGTGACCGAAGCCGACAGTTTATAATACCAAGAGAACAAAAGACGTGCGCATCCTCGGCCTACCCATTGCTCTGTTGTAACTCCGGACCCAGGAATCCTCCGCGCAGCTCCAGGTGCAATCCTCAAAAGAGAGAAAGCAGGACGTAATTCAGAGTTGGATGTAGGGATTGGAAGTCGGCTTCGCGCTTTTAAGCGTAATTTTCGGGCGCAAATGAGAAGGGGCCCCCCGGCGAGGCGCGGTCTGCAGGTGTACTTTCACTTTCACCGCTGCAGGAAGCAGATTCAAATCAGTCGGCGGAGGCCGTGAGGGGACAAATGCAGGAAGCGACCGACGGGGAGCGGGTCTCACGGCTCCGTCCCCCTGTCCTTTTTTCTTTTTCGTTCATTCATTGGATTCGTCAGCAAATCAGTCACTGGGATGATGATAGGGTAAGAGCTGGATCAGATCCAAACCGATCTGGAGTCATTTTGCATGTGTGGACTCGACCAGCGGCACTTAAGTGCATGTATTACCAGACCTAATGTCAATGATCTGCCTTGTGAACATTACACAAGGTGATGCAACAAATTACTAGTTTGAATTTACCCTGAGGGGTAAGGTAGGTCTACATAGTTTGAAGTAGTTTGACTCTCCCTATGTCATCGGGTGCAATATCTCCAAAGAGTTCAATATTAAATAAATAAATATCACAGAATTAAATCAACTAAATATAGTTGGCTATATAATATAAATAGTGTAGGAGAGTGCATCCGTGGCCTTTTTGACAGATAGCCACTACAAATAGAACATATTAAAACAAACAAATTGGGAATTACTTTAATATTTTTTTTTTTTTACAATTAACTTCACATAAAATGTATAACTGTGTCATAGAAAGAAAAAAAAAAGTCCTTTCAAAAGAGAATGAACTGTAACTTTGATGATCCTCTGACTTGTCCTGTAGCGCCACAGTGAGGTCAAAGTTAGAATTTGTCCAGACTGGTTCATGAGGAAATATCTGCCTCAGCTGTTTGGTGCTAATTAGCAAATGCTAGTATGAGACAATTTTATAATAAAAAATGTTGTTATAAATAAATAAACTCCAGTAAAACCAAATGATGAAATGATACTGAATACAAATTAGTTTAATTTGAACGCTTTCTTAAATTATTTAACAATGTATTGGCTCATTTATATTTGAGTTTTTATTCAGATTATTGTGTACAGTATATTATAATGTCCTATTATTTATTTACCATGGATCACACTGGGGCTCCATATGATGTGTTGATGAGGTGGTATACAAGCAATGTCTTTACAGCATGTCTCTGCCCAAGGACAAGTTAGTTATTCCTTTATTTAAACTGCAAATATATATAAGCCTATATAGACTATATGTATTGGCCATGAACACACATGTACACATACAAGGAATTTGACTCCGGTTTTTCCGTTGCTCTCAATGTACATACACAGACAAATAAACAAACAAAAAAAACAAGGACATCAAAGGTAAGCATAAACATTTAACTGCCATGTACAAATATAAAAATAGATACGTATACAAAGTATATATAAGAACATAACACAACAACAATGGCAATGGAGTGGAGAAATAGTGCAAATGATGTAGAGTGCAAAGATGCCTGGATAAATATGGAGAGATTGTCACAGGATACTTTATATACATGAGGTAGGTGGAACATGTATATATATATATATGTATATATGACTATATGAGGAGGGGAGGAGTTGGAACAGTTGTGTCCAGGGTGTGATGGGTCTGCAGTGATATATATATATACATAACCCCATTTGTGCTTTATAAAACTCACTGGATGGGTAAATCGAGTGAGTTCACTTTCAGAATGCACCGCTTCTGTTGGTTTAAAGGTTACAAGACAAATTTTTTTTTTTTTTAATCTTACTCTTTTTAATGAATGTCTTCGTAATCTGCTAAATATATCCATTTAAAGCGGCCTGTTGTCGGACCTGGCGCAGTGTGGGGGCGGGAGTGTTTATTATGTGGTTAGTTAAATCTCACGTGAGAGCGTTGATTCAAGATGAACGGTAAATACCACAGCGGACCCGGATGTGATGCCACACTGTCTTCAAAATAAATGCCCGTAGCTGGTCACGGGCGAAAGAATGAAAGGGTAGATTGTAACACTGTTCAATATTCACGTGAACACACTTATTTGAATTATTTGGTTAATCTGTGAGCGTTTGACTGTGAAGGAAAACAACAAAATTAGTCTAATCAAATCCTGATTCACCTTATTTTGAAATGTTTAACCGGATGTTTCCGTTTTAACTCTTTAGCTTGACAGCGGTCGCGCTGTCTCTGGTATCATAGTCCAGTTTTGATCGCTTTTCTGTGGCGTTTCTTCGTTAATTCACTTCAACTGCTCCACTCGTGTGTGTTGTTGGTCGGGTTAAGGTGTGCGTAAGAAGGCGCGATGTTAGTCTGAGTGACCAACGCCAGCGGATACGAGAGTTATCTTGTTGTCCGGAGGAGTCGTCGGCAGCAGCGTTAGCCGCGTAGTTCACTGACCCTCGGCTACATGGAGACTTGAGAGTGCGGGCCAGCTGCACGGTTTTGTTGTTGTTTTAGCAACAAAAAAAAAAAAAATGTCCCAACTCGTTGACCCCGACGATACCACTCCGTTGCTTGGGGATGATGCAGGCAGGTGAGTGCAGAGTTTCCTTAACCCAGAGAAAGGGCGGCGCATTTACAATTACTGTCAGTTTTTAAGACGAAACTCTGGACATAAATTGGGCAGTGTAAATTACCACGGTGACCTGGCCAGGTTGAGAGACAGACAACAACATACCTCGCTAACCCAATAATCTCTCTTCCCCCTCAGTATAACTAACCCTATGCATTACGTAAACCACTCACTCTTGTCTGCCCGGGCGTTTCGTGTTTGTTTTCTTGCCTGTGCGCGCAGCGATGACTCTCAGGACGAAGATTACAGGAGTCGGTGGAGGTCGATCCGAGTCATGTACTTCACCATGTTCCTCAGCAGCGTAGGTGAGGACGAGCTACAGGCATGGTCGACTCTCAAACGTGTGTAGTGAGGAAAGAGCCCAATGCAGGGACACTTCCCGCAGGGTTTCGCCAAGTTGTGTTTGTATACTTTCATGCTCAGGTGGTGAATATGTTGTGTAATTTGAAATACATCTGGCATCCCTGTAGAAAGACAAACCATATCCTCCTATGGGGAAAATGGGATCAACAAAACATATTTATTTTATTAAGGCTCTGAGAACAGAACCACATTATTCATCTTAACCAGCAACACACAGAGTGTATTACATTACATACATACATACATACATACATACATATATATATATATACAAAGAGTAGTAGCTTTTCTGAGTGTTTGTTTTCTGTGTGCAAAAAGTAAAGTCACTGTGAGTATATGATGTATTTTATGTGCCCTTTCAGGTTTCACCATTGTCATCACTTCACTGTGGCCCTATTTGCAAAGGGTATGTATGGCTCACCGTTTTCTTTGCAGAAGAGTGTTGCCTGTCAGCGATGCAAATTAAGGCACCTTGTCTTTTCCACTCACAGTCGATCTTATCAGCGTAAACAGGAAGTGAAGCTACAAAGGGCATTTTTTTGGGCGATTTTTAGATTTAGCAGAAGTGCTGCGTTTGCCCTGTGCACTAGTCAAACTGAATAGTAAAGCAATTCAAAAGAATACGGCACATTCTGGTTGTAATGTGATAATATTTGGACTCTAAGAGTTGTTTAATTAGTTCATATATTTGCATTGTAGCTATGTAAACATAACATTACACTTAGTTAACTGCAGGGTCTTCAGTATAACAAGCTCGTGCTTTTACGTGTTGTTTTTTTTTTTTTTGGTCTGTGTTTCGTATAGATTGATGGTACCGCCAATGCCAGCTTCCTGGGATGGGTGGTGGCAGCGTACAGTCTCGGTCAGATGGTGGCCTCACCCATTTTTGGTCTTTGGTCCAACTACCGGCCACGCTGGGAGCCACTGGTGTGCTCCATCTTCATCAACATGTCAGCCAATATCTACTACGCCTATGCATACCTGCCCCGAACCAATAACAAGTTCCACATGCTCATGTCCAGAGCCTTCGTGGGCTTTGGAGCAGGTGATTTGCGAGGGCCTGAATATGTTTCACATTATTTACTTTTTAAATGTCCATGTTACTGTCTTTTGAATAACGGTCCTTCTCATTTAATGCCATGGCATTTGATTTGCACATGAATTGTACAGTGGCTCTGCTCTACCATATATTGGTGAGATCCATGTCACACAACTCCTAACATTAGCTTTTGTGTTTTCACGGCAGGTAATGTTGCTGTGGTGAGGTCCTATGTTGCTGGGGCCACATCACTGAAGGAGAGGACCAGCGCCATGGCGAACATGAGTGCCTGTCAGGCCCTAGGTTTCATCCTGGGACCAGGTAACGATGGCTGTATTTTGTTGGGGGGGAGGCAAGAAGAAAAAGTTGTGGGATTGTTTGTTTAAAAGCTTGAGTGTGGGATTTTTACGTGTAAATTTATGTCCGTTACATTCAAGCCCTGCCAAGCAAGTTCACACAATGCTGAGTAAGCCTATCATCGTCGGGTAAATCTCTTCATAATTCACAGTATATAAGAGTTTTTAAATCAGGTGTCTGTGGCAACATTCCCACGCTGGTGCACCGTTAGTGATGCATTTTACTTCAACCAGCAATTACTGAATGGGGGAGCAACCATAGTGACGGAGCGGGCCACAGCAACTAGGACTATGGCGGAGCCTATGGTGGAAAAACCTAAGAAACGTACAAGAAAAGTTTCTATAATATTTTGTGGGCACTTCAAATTCTTGTGCGTTTTCTGTTTCTTGTTGTCTGCTGGTGCCTTATGAAATACCTTTTTGTCAGTGATACTTACTGAAAGACATGGGTCCTTTGTATGGTTGACTGGTACATAACTGAAAATATTATCTTTGTCAGACCTACACTCTGACTGGCACCAGGGCTCCTAGTCAATCCGCTGCAATAAGTCATAATAACGCGTCAGCAGTGTTTGTGTTATTACTCTCACTCCAAGAAGGGAGAGACAAAGGTTCCGGACACCAGCTTTAACATCTGCATATTTTTGTATGTGTTAGCTCTGCAGGCCGGCCTATCATTCATTGGTGAGCAGGGTGTCACAGTGAATTTCATAGACCTGCAGCTTAACATGTACACTGCTCCTGCTTTCCTGGCTGCAGCTTTTGGCGTCATCAATGTCCTGCTGGTTCTTTTGGTGTTGAGGTGAGGCTTTCTCTGCATGTATATGCAATGTATCTCCTTGTTTTTCTGTAGATTTTTAAAATTAGAGCGCATCACTTTACTCCATAACCAATCATAGATCCTTGGATTTTTCTACGCTTCTGTCAGTTCATGTACACTTTTTTTTTGAAATAGCAAGTTTTTCAATGCTATTGTAATTGGCTGTGATGTCTTTAATGATTCTTGTTAACAGAGAACACCGTGTTGATGACCATGGAAGACACATTCAAGCCATCAACTACACAGATGAAGGTATTAAATGTCCTACTCCCTCTTTTTTTAAACCAAATTTTTATTAAGGTTGTTATAACAGGTAGTGATATCGCAGACAAAGAAGAAGTTGGCGGCAGAGGCCCAGTTACGTTAACTACTGAAATGTAATAGACACTGTGACATCACCAGGAACGAGAAAATCATGACACATGGCAGCCCTAGGTCAGGCCTAAGATACTAGTACCTCTGAGAATTATAGAGTCAAGGTGAAGAAGTAAATTTACAGTATTTGTTATTGTCACCACAGGATATTAGTCTTTGTTTTTTGGTTCAAGCCTTTATTATCTTCACCCCTTCCCTGTAGATAGACTTGACATTAGCGAGGAAACCGAGGAGACAATTGACCAGGTCGCGGTTCTGACTTCCAACGTCCTCTTCTTCATCGTCATGTTCATCTTTGCTGTCTTTGAGACGTATGTATTTCATCAAAGACTACTGAGGGAGTCAAGTTAGAATATAAACATTTGAAATGAACAGAATTTAAAAATGTGAGGTGAATTTGTATTTTTGTTATTTTTCAGGATTGCCACTCCTTTGTCCATGGACATGTTTGCTTGGACAAGGAAAGAAGCTGTGTTATACAATGGCATCATCATCTGCTGCATTGGATTTGAATCCATATTGGTGTTTCTAATTGTAAAAGTGGCCTCTCAAAGGTACCCTCTCACATGCCTGTATGGATTAGATACAAATATATTTCAGCTTCAATGAATTTGGTTAATCAAGAAGATTTATGTCCTTCCAGGGTCGGGGATCGTCCTGTGTTGCTAGCAGGCTTGGCCATTATATTCTGTGGCTTCTTTATTCTGCTTCCGTGGGGAAATCATTACCCTAAAATCCAGTGGGCAGGTATGTACTGTTTTAATTGTCCAGATTGGTTCAGTTTCTTCTCTTGGGGGATACATTTCTACAGACGTAATGCCAGTTTGGCTCTTTCTGCTGTTTGATTGAAATAATACTGTTTTGGGCCTCTGGGCTTTGATCATTAGAGATTTTTAACATAATTCTTAATGTTGGGTATTACAATATTGGTGTGTAGTGGTGCCACTTCTTGGGGCTGCAAGAATGCAGCTGAGAGTCACGCTGGATAACTGTGTTCATGTTCTGCTTTTATGTCCAAAATACAGACCTCACAAACAAGTCTTTGGTCAGTGAGATGTCTAAAGCCACGATAGCCTCCAA
Source organism: Lateolabrax maculatus (assembly GCA_031216445.1). Taxonomy (NCBI): domain Eukaryota; kingdom Metazoa; phylum Chordata; class Actinopteri; order Acropomatiformes; family Lateolabracidae; genus Lateolabrax; species Lateolabrax maculatus. Next base: position 9,351,532 of record CM062207.1, read on the forward strand.
CAACTCTTTGGAGCCAACAGGCTGCCCGTATGAACAGACCTGGTGCCAGTACACTCCTGCCATCCATCTGGCCCAGTACATCTCATCTGACATCCTCATCGGAGTGGGATACCCAGCATGCAACGTGATGTCCTACACACTGTATTCCAAAATCCTCGGACCGAAGCCTCAGGTAGGGTGCTTTAAATAATTTTGATAGTATACATTTCTCATTTTTACATTGTAACTTAATAAAGTGACTATATTAGGATCATTCATCTTTTAGAACCCAGAATGTGGATGTTTACTGTTGCTTTTCTTCCTGCAGGGTGTGTACATGGGGTGGTTGACAGCCTCAGGGAGTGGGGCGCGGACATTGGGCCCAGTCTTTGTCTCCCAGGTCTATACTATCCTGGGACCCCGCTGGGCCTTCAGCTTCATCTGTGGTATGGTGGTAGGGGCCATCATCCTCCTCAGCTCTCTTTACAAAAGACTCATCGCATTTTCTGTACGCCACGGCAGGACTGCAGAATAACATGAAGATTCCCGGCGGAGGGACTGATGGCAGTTTCCTACTTTCATTCTCAAAGACTTAAAGCCAAAATCCAGGTTATAATCAAGACTCTTTGTTACTTTAAAATGTGGTAACTGATAACCGTTCAAGAGTTTGTGACTCAGGGTTGACCTTTAAACTCTAAGGCGAAGAGATAAGGCCAGGTTATTTCTCATGACTTGACCAAAGATGGCTTCTTTGCGAGCTAAAAGGGAGCCAGCACTGCAGCTGCACTTTTCACTTGTTGTGAAAGAAGCCATGTGACGCCTTTTTTATAATCTTGTCTGGCATTGCCTTGTATGAAGTGGGTCCATTATATCCCACTGAGTGATTGTAGTTTTAAATCAACGAGTTCCTAAATGTTTGTTACTGAACACTCAAGTTTTATGAAATACCATTGTTGGTCTCAAAGATAAATTTATTATAACAGTTTTTAATAAACAGACTTCTTTAGCAAAGCCTTTTAAGACCTAAAAAGGTTCCCAGAATGTCTTAGTTTTTACTGATAAAATCTGCTGACTACTAATTTATGTTTGATTTGCATTCCCTGTACTTACTGTACTGATCTATGAAATTGTTATTTTGCTGTTAAAGTGTAGAATATGAGAGACGGCAGTTTTAAATGTGCAATGATTATTGTTGTGCAAGACGTGACTTGAGACAGAAGCACACATTACATAGGTAGAATAAATGGAAAAAAGTTCCTCATTCAGCTGTTTTGCTCTAACGGAAGATACTGGTAATAGTTTTCCTAATTCCGTTAATGGTTCCACAACCTCTCCAAACTACCTGTGTTGTCACCCTGAAATCATTCAAAAGGTTGTGCGTGAATGTGCGGATGCTAATGAGTGATGAGTGATGCATTAAACAATTACTGTAATCTGAAATGACCAGTGTCACTTTATGCTCAGTTTTACCAGGACCGCCAGAGCAATTGAGTGAGAGAAGGCTTTTTCATCTCTTGTGTGCAGGGATGCAACGTAATATACACACCCCCACCCCATTTTAAGTGTTACAGCAGCGCAAGACACAGGTACGAAAACCACTACAGAGCCATTTAAATGGATTCACACATCATATACACTTGCCCATATAAATCTAAATCAGTGTACAGTGCTTGCTTGTGTGTGTGATGTGCAGTAGACCAGTGAGTGTGTGCAGGGGGTGCTGCTGTGTGAGCTCGTGTCCGGCAGGGGGCAGCAGCCGGGAAACAGCGTCGCAGCGCGCATGCGCACCACAAAAAAAAAAAAAGGCAAAATAATAAAGTCGCGGGCGCGCCGACATGAACGCGGCCGCAGTGAGAGGCCGCTGAAGTTGGCGTTTCATTAACGCAGCTTCGTGAGTTGTTAACTCGAGTTTGAGAGTGCATGAGGCCGCGGGAGGGCATGTGTTACTGAACATGGATGCGGGTAAGGGAAATGCCTCTTTGCCACTTATCAGAAGTTGGGGGCCACACTTCAGCTAACGGGCTAACTCGCTCGCACTAGTTAGTTGGACGTCGCCGCTAAATGAACGCAGAGAAACTACCTGCCGGCTTTATGTGGCGCCAACGCGGCGACGTTTTTAACGCTGTCTTCTTCTTCTCGCTCTTTTTCAGAGTTTACCCATATCCGAATGATCGTAAGTACACGTTTTGAACTGTCCTGTTTGGTGGCCGTGTGCTCTGAAGTGGCGGAGACACGACGGAAGCGCCCACATGTCGGTTCCTGGCGCTAACGACGCCAACATGGATGTTGTCGTGCTCCCAGCGTGGGGTCATGTCCTCGGTCCAACAACAACAACAACCGCAGCAGCAGCCGCCGGGCATCCTGTGCTTGAAAGCTGACGAGCCATCAGACCAAACTTTGATCGGTCTCGCTGACTAATGTGTGTTTTGAGACTCTTTTTAAACAGTGCTCGTACCCACTTCCGGTTTCTGTTCTGCAAGTCTGAAACCACGAGCGCACAATCAACCCCGACGATTCGGAAATTAATAATCCTTCCAGGAAGTTTGTGCACTAGCAACATTGTCATTGTTACACTGAAGTAGCACATATTGTACGTGCAGTGTGTCCTTTTTTTTAATTGAGTGTGTTAACTTATTGGGCGTTCCTGCTCTGATCCTGCATGCAAGCTTTGATAGAAATCATTTGCTGTTAGGAACAAAGCAGATACAGACATTTTTTAACCAGAACATACAGCAGATGCAGCTTAAAACATTAGGAAAGCCCCTTTTCCTTTTGTTTGTCTTCTCTTTAATGTGAACATCTTTTACAGCTGCCACCTGTTAGCTGTACAGTCTGCTCGTGGCTTGCCTGCGCTTAGGTGCAGTCTTAAATCTTTTAACCAGATACAGGGCTCTTAAAAAGTTCAATACGTGTAGGCCGAAAAACAAACTCGGTACCACTGTAATTTATTTCTTGGCTCTGTGACAAAGAAAAACATTAGCCTTTTGTTTACATGTTTTCTTTGTTCCACGTCCTGATGCCTGGTCTCATCTTGTGGTGTTTTGCACCTGTTACTGCCGGTGACATACTGTAGATCATTGTCCAGAGCTTTACGTGTGTTTACCGTTGTGCCAGCGAAAGGAAAGCGGCTTGTCTGCCAATGTTGATTCAGTGAGTCAGCCTACCCCGAGTAAAGGAAATTGAAACTTAAGGGCGCAGGGCTTCAGTGTCAGTAAACTCGCTGCCAATCGAGGTCACAATCAGTACTGGCATTTGCGTTCAAGGTTGAAGGTGCTGAGCTAAACGGATGGCTGAAAGACACGATTTGGAACTGACATTCTCATCTCCCTTTCTCCTGTCTAGCAAAGGGCTATGGAAATGTTTGATAGACGCCGAGGTATTGAAAGGGTAGTAAGACTTGGCCTTGGTAAGATCACATCACAGTGTTTTTTATTTTTGAAATTGCAGCAACTTAATGTGAGATTTTACACATTTATTCAGGAATTCAACTTGTGAAATGTGCCGTCTGACTTATAAAACGTTCTCCTTCGTAGCTGAAATGGACGATGGTGATGAGGTAGATGTTACAGGTGAGGAAGATTATGAATATGACAATGGGGTACATGGTCGTAACAATTCCCATGGATACCAACGCCTCTCTGACTGGAGTATTGGGAATCATATAAGGTCATCCAGCTCTGTTTATGAGCCTCCACTGCATTACTACAATTCAGCTTGTGACCTTCAACACACATCAAAAGTTCAGGCAAAGGAGAGTGTAAGTTCACATTTATTATGTTTGTTTATTTATCAAGTTAGATGACTTCATTCTGATGTGATGTGATTCTGCAGAGTTGGAATGTATACATTTTTTTTATTTTTTATTTTTTAATTTTTTAATTTTTTTTTTAGGATACTGAAAGAAGAGCCAGATTATTACAAGAAGTGAAAAAAAGCAAAGGAAAGGCTGAGAAGAAGCGGCTTAAGAAACAGGTAAACACTGCGCTTTCCAATATGAGTTTCATAGTAATGAGTGAAAGTCAAATTGTGGAAATTAAACTTAATTGTGTGTATTCTTCAACAGAAACAGAAGGAAAGAAAACGGCTTGAGAAGTTGGAGAAAGAAAAACAGAACCCCGTAAAAAATGAAGAGGTAATAATCATTTGTGTGAAACATGTTTAAGAGTATTGCCAGTGGCCTCCAACAAAATGATTGATGAAACAAGCTGCACACTCATATTTAAACAGGTTTTTTTTTCTTCTGTTTTACAGGGAGAAGGTGATGCACAGCAGTCTAAAGCAGAGGAGAGTAAACCAGTTAATGATAAATCCAAAAATAATACAAATTCCAGTGTTAAACAGTCGGTTTCAGCAAAAGATACAGACAGCAGCGACAGTAGTGAAGACGAATCCAGTGATGAAGATAGCGACACAAAGAATGACTCTGGCGACTCTGAGGTACCAAGTGCTCCTCTTATTGTAATTCTTACTCTTTTAATTTTAAAGAGTTAAGCAAAAAACGTTTGTTTAAAAATACTTCAACCCTTTGTGTGATGTATTTATGTCTATAATTTTGTTAAACATAAATGCTAAACGGTGAGTTATTCACACTGCTGCAGAATGGCTGCCATTTTGTAAACTAGTGACTGGTGAAGAGGAAACATTTCTGTCTTTGTGAGTTATTCAAACTTGGTCCAGGACCATTTTTAATATAAGCCATGCATCCACAAATACCAACAGGAATTCCAAAATTTCAGTGTATATGAAACTGTTTTGAAAAAATAATTTGTTTGTACAAAACTATTTGTTTTCCTTTGTGCTTTGTTAGCCTTAACCAAGTGTTTTTATTTTTTTAGGAACTGGATATGACAAGTTCTTTTGTGAGTAAAGCTGCTCTTATAGCCAGGCGTAAATTGGAGCAGAAGCCCAGACATGAGTGGCGGGAGAAAAAGAAGATCCCGGTTAAAGACGAATCTAAAACCAAAACCCCTGTCAAAACTAATGAAGACCCGGAGGTTGAAAAGAAGGTGAGGTATCTTGCATGTAAATCAGATAGCAGCAGAGATGACAGATGATTACTCTTTTAATTAATACAGGCTGACCATAACATAGAAATAATTACTGTGAGTGTATGGGATAAGGTTGCTCATCATTTTTCTCTTCCTGTCTAAACAGGTTTCTGATGCCCCTAGCAGCCCCACTTTTGAAGATAATGTAAAAATAAGTACTGAACTTGCAAGTAAGTTTTGTCGATCTCATGTACACAAACTCTTAGCCAGATGAGTTGATTTATTGATTAATATTTATTCATGTGTAAATTGTTTTAAGGAGATTTTACTTTACTCTTATTTTCTAGATATTGGGAATAAGTTTGCAAGTACTGGAGAACTTAATATGGCTGTGAAGTATTTCACAGATGCAATTAAATACAACCCAACAGAGTTTAAGTAAGAACTCTTTTTACTTAATTTAAAGTAAATTCACTGATCGTGCTTATGCCATCACTGGTTCATATGCAGTGTTTTAACTGTTATTTCTGTCGCAGGTTGTTTGGCAATCGTTCCTTCTGTTTTGAAAAGATGAAAGAATATGAGAAGGCGCTGACTGATGCAGAGTTGTCTCTCAGCATATGTCCAGGTTGGGTTAAAGGTCTGTTCAGGAAGGGTAGAGCTTTGGCGGGTCTAAAGGTAAATGATCTCCAATAAAACTTGTGCTCTGTTATAAATGTCAAGTAGTAGATAAGTCACTGTTGATGTATTAGACATGTGCTTGTTGGTGGACAAAATACAAAATAATCTAAATGTATCCAGCATGCAGACTGTCCTGTGACAGCTCAGTTACAGAAAGCATGGCATACAGATTAGTTTGTGTTCCTTCACATGTAAATATCTTTGCTTTTTCTTTCTTTTACATGTTGACTGTATGCAGTAATTCTGTAGTTATGTCAAGAACTACTGTTAAGTGTTGACTTTTCCTCTTCATATTGAAGTGTGTCACAGGGAACCATAACACCCCTCATTAAGATCCACCTCTTACTAAGTTTTGTAGCTGTGTCTAACTTCAGTCATTTTTCATTAATGTTGACATTGTTTAGTTTACTCCCAGTAATTTAGGTTGGAATGACTTTGTGATCACTTTGGCTTTGTTGCAACACTATTGAATTAATACCAAGTGTCATTGAGCTGCGCAGGCTCACATTATTTACTCTGACTTGTTTTGACTAGCTGTTGCTGTTGCTGTAAACATTAATAACTGGGCTGATTATTCCAGCAGCCTGACAGCCAGTGAGCCTGCACGTTGATTTAGTCCTGACGTAGCGGCTGCTGAAAGCTCATCTTTCTCTCTCTCTCTGCTTCCTCCAGAGGTATGAGGATGCTGCCCAGGCCTTCAGGGAGGTTCTCAAACTGGACAGTTCATGTGCGGAAGCCGCCCAGGAACTGATGCGGGTGCAGATAACACAACTCATGGTGTGTAGTCGCAAATGTGGGGAGGCAGCTAGGAAAAGGTTGTCAAAAAAGTGCTGTACTTTAAGTAATCACATTGATTTGTTGCATTTTCAACAAAAACACAACATGGTTTCTCAGCTCAGTATTTTTATAAATAAAATTTATTTAAAAGGAGACTCAGACATCACACAAAAACAATGTTTGACAATCCCAGTATTGTTTCACATTGAAGAGGGATGTCTTTTGAAAGTATTGCAGGAAAATATAATCATTCACTGAAGGTGGAATTGTGTTTCTGTTGCAGGAGTACGGTTTCACTCGGCAGCAGAGCTCAAATGCTTTAATTATTCACGGGACAGTAAAAGCAGCACTAGAGGTTCTGTCCAAATTAAACAATCGCCCAGGTGAGTGAGTGGCTGTGATTTCACTATCAAGGATTAGATTTTAATGCTGCCATGCTTCTGGGGAAAAGAAATGTTTTTTTGAAGCATATGTCGAATACATTTCCTAAAAGACGTGTATGTCTGTTAGTACCGATTTTAAACACCTGTTTTTGTGTTTAGGACCTATTCAAAATAGCGCTCTCCCACCGGCTCAAGTAGCGAACGTCTCTGGAGTCTCTCCAGTCCTTTCGGCCAACACAAACCCCGCTTCTCCTCGTCCTCAGTCCCAGGATGCACCAAAAACACCACTTAAGTACAAACCTTTAGGCCCGGTCCAGAATATGTCCAATGTCCAGAGTCAACCAAAGACCAACAGTGAAAACAATCATCCTCCACAGTGAGTACGGTTTAAGTCACACTGCAGTGTTTGAAAATTAAAAGATGTTTTTATTTAAAAGTGACTTAAACCAAAGGCATACCAGGATATTTTGCAATTCTTATGGCTTAATATACTGAGACATTACTGTTGTGTGATTCTTGGGTGGCAGACTGTTTTATTGACAAAGCTGTTTGTACACGCTCCACACTTTCTAACTCACCCTACCCATAAAAATCCATATCACTAGTATCTAGGGCTAGTTTGCTGCTGTCTCTTTGCCAAAACTGATAATTAAAGCGGATGTCTGTTCTACTTAGTTGAAGCATCTGGTACCGACAGTCCAGAGCGGTGTGGGATGACCTGTCTTTTGAATCTGCGTAGTGAAGACAGACTTGCAGAACCTCTGATTAATCAATTATCTTGTGCATGGGGTGTGAAACATGGTATTTAATCCTGTTTTGTAGAAATAATGGTGTGCTGAATAGTGTTTCTATTAATGCTTCTGTGTGAAGGGTTAAATGTCTGCAGGTGAACAGTTTCTCCTACTGGACAAGCGTTATTAAGTACTCTACAGACAGTATACTTAGGATTATTGGCATTGCTTCTTGTCTAATTAGATAGTATATTCTAAGAGCAGAAAATCACTGCATGCTGTCATGCAGTTCAAACTTCATTTTGCAGATAAACACCATCTTTCATAACAATCAGGATCTCTGCATAGAATGAATTACACATCACCTTAATTTTAATTGTTAATCTTCTTTCACCAGGGAGCTGTTTCCAGTTTGGGTGGGAAACTTGGTTTACCCAGTAACTGAGTCTGTGATAACCAACCTGTTTAACAGGTACGTGAACATTGGTTTAGAGAAATGCTAAACTACATTTTTCATGTTGTCTTATCTTAATTTTTTCCACTACTCAACCTTTGTAGTCGAGTTGCACAGTAACTGATGACTTACACCACTCTTCTCTTGCAGGGTTGGGGTTGTCTATAGTGTGAAGGTTCTGACTGCAAAACGATGTGCCTTCGTAAACTTTACAAAACAGGAGCATTGTGATGAAGCTATCCAACGCTTTCATGTAAGTCAGAGTCTCTGTCTCTCTCTCTCTCTGTCTCTCTCTCTGTCTCTCTCTGTCTCTCTCTGTCTCTGTCTCTGTCTCTCTCTCTGTCTCTGTCTCTCTCTCTGTCTCTCTGTCTCTCTCTCTGTCTCTCTGTCTCTCTGTCTGTCTCTCTGTCTCTCTCTGACACAAGTGTCTTCTCTTAATTCAGCTACAGATACTTACATTAGTCCTGTATCTGTTCACTGATTGGGACAAGTTATTGCTCCCTCTCCTCCATGTACACATTGTGAAGCCAGTCCTTTTGTGATCTTTCTTCAGGGCTACGAGCTGAACGGCATGAAGATTGCTGTGAGATACCCAGACAGGATTCCTCACGGCATGGGAATTTCCAGATCTGCCCTTAAAGCTGACGACCTGCAAGACGAGAATATGAGGTGAGCAGACCTTGATTTTAAAAGGAATGATTCAACATTGGTATTCTAAGTGAAGCATAAAGACTGGAAGCGGGGGGTACTGCAAGCCTAGCTCTCAAAGTTGCTAACTTATATGTTGTAACTAATGCAGCCAGAATGTAAATGAGTCACATTTAATTCATTGGTACAGGCAAAACGAGTATGTTGATGGGAGGAATGGATTTGGAGGCCGAAGACCTGTACGCTCTTACAGACACGCCCCCGACTACAGGGGCAACCAGAATCACTGAAATCACACTCGTGAGAATCACTTAAACGGTCAAATACAGATTTATCAAGGGTATCTGCAGAGTTTTAAAAAGGACCAGTGTATAGGATTTAGAGGAATATAATATTCAAGTTTTTGTTAGCTTAGAATGAACCCTTCATATCTACATGCGGACATCTTTCTACAGTAGCTCAGAATGGACAAACCAAACACTGACTCTAGATAGGGCGTTTTCAGGTTGGGAGGGGAATTCTGTCGGTTGTTATCTGCAACCTAACCGCTAGATCCTACACACTGGTCCTTTTTAAGGCTTTGTTTCCTTCCTCAAGTATTATCAGTTTTTTAGGAAGGAATGTAAGTACTAATCACTGAAAATGACTCCCACTGGTCTAAACAAAGGATAATCTTTTTGTTTTTACCAAAAGTAAAAACTTATGAGGTTTATTTAAGTTCCAGGTATTGATGCCGAGGTTGGTATTTTAAATGTCAGTATACAGGAAAATCTGTTTATAATTTACATATTGCACTTGAGGTTTCATTTCTAAACGGAGAACATCGTTTGTCCAGTGGGCTTCTATGTTTATTACACTCTGCCATACATGTTTAATTAATGTCTGAGATTTTATTTTTTATTCCAAAATGATGGTATTGGGCCCCAAAATCACACGGGTTCTTAAAATGATCCTGTTTTTCTACAGTTGATACACAAACAAATGCAGGAATCATTATTTGTATACTTATTAGTGATGTTCACCTCATTAACATAGTAAACTTTAAAATAAGGTATTACAAGAATGTCACATTTATGGCCTGTAGCTAAATTATATTCAGTATCTATATTCATAATGATATTTACTATTTTTTACTTGAAATACAAAGTGCAGGTTAATCTGCTCTTGCTATTAAAAAACAATCCTACAAATATATAAAAGGCATTATTTAATTATGGTTTAACTGGCTCATGATTCATTTACCATCTATGACTTCAAGTTCTTCATCAGTGTTTATCACAGGGATGGCATGTCTTGTTTTATCCAGATGTCTTAAGGATTTTGTGTTAATTCAAGAATTAAAGATTATTTCATATTCTGAGTCCCTGTCTCATTATTAAACATGGTCTTTTACTGCTAAAAAGGGGCCATACAGAATACTGTATGAATTGTTTACCCAATTTCCTTATAAGTACAGAAAACATGATGGAAGCTTCTAAATATATTTAGCCAAAAACCCAGTGAACTTGTGAAAGGTTTTGACACTGGACCCTTCTACAAAACAGGGCTAATGCAGGCCCTACCTTAAGGCACTTAACATTTAAGTTGATGTATCTGAGTGGTACATATTTCTGAATTAATTAAATTATGGCAAACTAATTGATTTACATTGTACCTGGGGCTTTCAAGGTCCCACAGGACATTTGCCCTCTTTGTTCAGGCAGTAATCCAGCTTTGAACTCGAGTTGATTGAATTTTTCAAATGTGATCTTGAGGTCTGCAGGCCAATAGATGGCAGCACAAGCCAAGTGTTGGATCTGCAGTCTCGGAGAATGCCCCAAACATACAAAAAATAATTCCTAGACGGTGGAAACTGTTCTATTACAGCCCAGCCCTCTGATAGAATATATAGATATTATAAACATACCATTATGGCACACTGAGGCGAAGTCCTGAGCTGCATACAGTGCACTTCTTCTGCAGCACCTGGAACAACAGCACAAGCAGTTTGAATACTAGTTATTAAATATTGTCATGTACAGGGTTTCTTTAGCTTAATGTGGAACTGAAGTAATGAACAGTCTCACTGGTAAATACTTTACACTACAGCTTTGTGTACTTTGTACTATGCCTCTATTTGGATGTGGGTGAACCTGCACTAAATAACAGCAGTAAGGCTACCAGTGTGCTTACAACTGGTAGATGATGCATAATGTTTTACATGGAAGCTTAATAGGCTACATATGCTGCATTCGAGACATGTCTGCCTTGAACATGGAGAAAAATTACCTGTTTGTAGTGTTTGATGATGCAACATCAACCATGAGGCAATCTGTGAATTGAGAGTGATATCAAAGTATAAAAGGACACAAGACTGGCATCCTAACAACAAGGCTACACCTACAAACCACACTTCACTGCCTTGAAAAGATTGTCGTCAACAGTTGTATACTACCACATCTGCAGATAATAATAATTTTGTGTTTTAATCCCAATCAGGATGTGACCTTGCTGTTTATGTTAAAGTGAGAGCTCAAGGTCACGGAGTTTTTATAGACCGACCCTGACAGAAATGAGTAGTTTTAATGAAGTAAACCGAAACTGATAGGGCAAATAGGAGAGTTACATGCAAAGCTCGACTAAGATAAGATCAGAAATAAGGTACATTCCCCACTAATTAGAAATCGCATCAAACTTGTGCCCCAACTTTCAAAACAATCTGAATACATAATTTGAGCTTTGGCACATCATTTTTTCAAGGATTAAGACCAAATATCAAGCCACATGCAGTTTTGATAACGATATGCATATAAAGGCATGAATCCAAAACAGTCACAATCTCTGAGGTCTTAAGCATCTGGTGCCTGTTGGAACCAAATGAATGTTTCAGCATGATCAGAAATGCAAAAATGGAGGTCTTCGCCAGCAGCAAAAACATTCAACTCCCTAATGTGAACTGATTATTGAATTTTTGCAAGTCTACACCACCTTTCACCTGTCATCCTACTCGCTTAATATGGGATTTGTGTATTAAGGCTGGTGGATGGGAGTGAATTATTAGTTTGGAGATTTGATGCAACTTTTTTAAAAAGCCCACAAGTCATGCAAATATGCAGAATAACCCTTTGTCTCAGTGTGAATTAGGTAATTGTCAAGGCAGACAAGTTGGTGTTTGACTGGCAACAGGGTTAGACTCCAGCCTCATTCAGGTCCCATCTATTCTGGTTTAAAGTGGAGATTTAAAACTATTCTATAAGAAACAGATGGAATTTTAAAGCACGATTCTGGGAGAGATTAAAATACAACAGCTACAGTAGTTGTTGTAACTGATGTGGCTTTTTGACGGTAACTTTGGGCTTAATTAGAGCCAGAAAACTTGTGCACCCAGCCGTGACTCCGCAGCAGCAGACTACCATCATATCTGTTCCTAACCCTGCGTCTTCAACACTCTCCTCGGGCCAGTTCTGTTCAGACTGCCTGTGGCGAAGGAAATTCTTTATAATGTTCCAGCCTCCACCAGGTAAAATGCTGCATCTTCCCTGAATAAGATGCAAGTCAACATTACGGGAAGAGACAATAATGACATATACCAGCTGATAGCATCTGTAGAAAGTAGGTTTGAGTCATTTCCTCTTTCTTCAGTGTTATACTGTGCTGTACAGGTTGGCGTTCTCTCCTCCTGAGGCCACAGTAAGGCTATGCAAGACTTATATTTTACATTATATAATATTTGCTTGTTTTATTCTAGTCTTCTATTGTATTAAACTAAATATCTTTGTTTTCAACTGTGGGTCAAACAAAACAATTAATTTGAATATGTCTGTCTGGGCGAAAATGTGTTTTTTTATTATTTTTATTTATAAAACAAACTGTAATCGAGGAAATAAACACAAGATTAACTGATAAGGAAAATAATTGTTTGTTGCAGCTCTAATTCAATTTCTACCTGCTGTCCTCAAGAGCTGGCATGCAGGTCTGAGAAGTTTTCTTATGCTATATTTTCACTTAATTTTTGTGTCAGCCAATGAGCTTGAAATTATTTTTTCTAATTGCCAGGTCTATGATTCAAGTTTGACTTAATATTAAAACTTATAGAGGGTATATGGCGAGATCACCGTAATGCAGAAGTCGCCACGGTTACTCATCCCTGAGTGGCAGACACATAAACATTCTGCAAGAAAACGTGGCCAAAATGTTAAAGAGCTGTGGTACAATGGACGCCATAAATATATTCAGAAAGAATTCAGACACATACATTTTTACTGACCGCTACAGGCGGTCTGTAAGGCAGAGAAGAGAAGCTAATGGATCACTGCAATTTGGTGAGACAGTTAGAATCCTGGTGGTCGACTACATAGTTTCCATTTTGTTTTGGGTATGATAGATTTAGAATCGAAGTAAAATCATACCTTAAGACTGTGTTTGGTCTCAGTGTCAAAAAAAAATTGGACCCATTTCAAAGTCCACAAGTGCCTGACTCTCTGGTATGACAATTGTCCTTTTTCTTTTTTGAGAGATTTCTTTGTTTTCTTCCTGGTACAGGTATCACTTTCCCATTCCCAGCAGCCACACTCTGGCCATTCAGTCTTGGTGAGGGGCGGTAGTGTGTACACTCGCATTATTTACAGACATTGGATTAAATAATTTAGAAGTTTAAATTAAATGTAATAATACAATTCTTGTGTTTGGGATTTTGGATTTGTCCCTTATTTGGCTGAGAGAGAATGCCATTTAAGCAAATAAGGTGAATCTGCAGCATCTCTAACACTTTTTACTGCTGTAAATCTTCTGTTGAGGGAAATAACACAGGTGTATTTTCACGCGCAAACAACCAATCTTTCATCGTGCATCTGTAAAGCATTAAAAGCTAAGCTCTTGATAGAATGCCATCATGGCTCTTACCAAACCGGCCCGCCTCTGCCGCAGGGCGATGATGGAGGATGAGGAAGTGGAGTGGAGCGAGACTTCGCACCCCGGCAGGCCTGCTGACACATGGCTGCCTGCCTCGCTCTCAGCTGCAGCGCCAAGGTCAGCCAGCCTCTCGTGTCAAACTCCAGAGTGCGGCGCTGCCTCGGAGAGAAGTACAGTTCACACAGTTCAGTGGCGTTTTAATATCCAAGAGTTGCTCGCAGATAATTAAATGAGAAAAATTTACATTTAGCAAGATAAAGTACTTTCAAAAAACAGTTTTTTGTAATATTAGTTTTGTTATAATGATGAAAAAACACCACACGGTCCTTTGAGTAGATGCTGAGCTTTCAATCATAAAACATGATCCTCATCAGCAGATAGAGTTTTCTCTGTTGTCATAGAATTGAATCCTTTGAATTTCCATTTTTTCTGAGCTCTTTAACTTCTCGTCCATTTTGATATGATATGATATGATATGATATGATATGATAGGTTTGAATGCTCCAGAACAGCTACTGAATGGACCTTGCGGTGAGATTGGAAACAGTGGTTGAGGGACCAAAGTCGAGAATGAAGCCAAAATGGATGAGAAGTCCTTTAAAGTGCTAAGAAAGGAAATGTAAACATTTACAATTCCACAACAACTGGGCAGACTTCACCTGCTGATTAAGATCATTGGATAAGCATGAAAGCTCCATAAAAGCCTCTTAATGGACCTTTTTGTGAGTTTGTTTGCTCTCATGTTATAGTATCAACATCAGGAAAAGGTAGAATATTTACCTTAAAGAGGAGAAGTCCAGTGAACCTTTACCTAAACATTCAAAACAGCATATCTGTATTGTTTTAAATGGTCTTAATCACAGGTAAACTTCAAGTACAATGTGTGCCACATAAAAACATGTTTAATTTCAAATGAAACAGCTGCTGACATAGTGGGAACAAAACTAAAATATCTATTGAGGTTATAAAAAACAAAATCTAAAATCTGGATTTTTGGGGGGAAAAACATGACAGAATTGTGCTTACTTGCCCTTCTTCCATCACAACTTTGAAAACAATTTAACTATCTTGCACAGACAGGTTCAATATTAGTCACAATGTGACTTCTTTCAAAGCTGAAGGCACCTGTGTTTTACCTTTCCTCATCTATTTTTTTCTGAATCAGTCACTGTCTACAAAGAACCTAGAGTAGAAAAATAAAGGTGTGTCCTCTGACTCTAATAAAAGGTAGTGGAAATGTTCCTGATTTCAGAGAACTGCTCTGACTGCCATTCCTCAAACCCCGTCAGCGTCAGTACAAGTGTCCTGACCTCCAACAGACACTGCAGGCAGTGGTCTTGGATGCGTCCGTACTAATCTGAACTCAGACAGCAAAGAGTTCGAGCTCCACCTCCCCCGTGGTGAGTTCACTCTCCTCATCAAATGTACCAACGGAGGAGTCTCAATCTCAGCCGCTCCAGAGCAGATGTTAAAGGTGTCCCCGATCAGCGACGCTGCTCCCAGGTCAGCTCCAGAGGCAGATGTTGCTCATGGCCTGGCAGGTGGAGCTGCTCTCTGCAGGAGAGAGGTAGATCTTGCCGCTGGGGCAGACGCACACCTCGTATACGGCCTGTTCCTGGGAGGACTCGCTGGATGACGCTGTGTAGACGCCGAGTGGGAGGCTACCCAGCTGAATGGTGTTGGCATCCAAAAGTATCTGGGAGGAAAAACATCAGAGACGTGCTGGAAGTCATTCAAATCGCCAGAGGTGCCCTGAAGTGATGGATGCATTACCAACTCTGATAAATGACAATCAGTAAATAAAATGTGACAGGGGGGGCGAATTACAGCAGCACAGATCTGGTGAGTTAGGATAAGCAGGGAAGGAAGAACTTCTTTAAACTTTATATTTGTCCAGTGCTACCAAATCCCTGTAAAACATCTGACATACCATCAGCCTCTGCTGTACTTTGTGGTTAGTTACGTAGCAAATGTGAGCATTGTCCTTGTGACGTTAATGGGTCCCTGTTATGTTTGTATCATGTACAGACACACTACACTACTATACACACTCTATTCAGCTGATCTACAACTGGTGGCTGACGTGTGCAAGGAAGTGTAGCAGAGCGCAAACAAAGAAGAAGAAGACAGCTATCTAGTAAACACGGAAGTAAACACTGCAGGATTTAACATTTCAAAAATCGTTTTATGTTGAAGGAAAGACATAAAAGAGAAACTTTTCACTTCTAATGTTCCTCACCTCTCCCTCTGTGGACTCCAGCTGTAGGTCCTTGCGACCACTGACCTTCAGCGGGCCCTTGGCAGCGCTCACTTCCACCCCTCTGGGAGCCTCCATGGTCAGGGTCCGTGTTGGAGACTCCAGCCTGAAAAAGAAACAAGCACAAGCTCAGAGATGTAGTGCGTCAACTCACCGATTAAAGTCGTTTATACTTTCAGGATGTTTGCATTACTACAACTTTGCCTCACAGTATGATTTAATAACTGATGATACAAGATGCATTCAAGGTTTAATTAACTGTTATTCAGTTCATACTTATGAGAAGTAACTGTGTAGTTACTTGTTTAGGGCAGGGTGATGGAATTCAATTATATTATTTGTTTCATAACAGACCCAAGGCAGCGAAGCATTTAGAAATGTAGTCAAAATGTCTCACATTTGAAAAACAAACCAGCTTATTGATATTTTGGTTGGACTTTAGCTGCATAAATATATATTTTTGGTGTTAGTTATACCAATGACTTCTCCACCTGTGGAATGTTAAAGTTGCTGTTTAAGCAGCTCTTCTCATTATTCTGATCCAGTATGGCTCCTAAACAGCACATAATTGTATCAGCTGATTTTGACCTTCAGCAACACTGAGGCTAATGCAATTTGCATTTTCCTCCCGTGGACCATTTGTTTACACAAGGAAAGATAAGTGCAAGAGCCAATCAATGTGGAATTTGTTTTCATAACTCATAACCGTTTCAAATTGATTTCCCCCCTCCCATCTTCCCCAAATCTGTTTTCAATGAATTTTAAATGGAAGACTTTAAGGAGCCGTCTTGAAATCGCTTAAATCTCCATACCCTCTGAAAGTGACACACATTTCGGATTATGCGCTATTGGAATTGGGGGAGGGGGGGAGCAAATGAATATCATCTGCATTTGAAAAGCCTCTTTGACTTTAAATCAGCTTTCAGTAGATACAGTTTGGAGAGGATCTGTGAAATGTGCCTTTGACCTGGGACTGTTTTTGCCCTAAACCTGTAAAAGATAGAGACAATAAATGTCTGCCCAAATGTTTTTATTATAATTTTTTTTCCCCTCATTTTTCCTTTTTTATTCCGAAAAGCTGTTCAAACTAAACAGCAGATATGCCTTGGATCAACTTACAATATCATTATGACGTTTGTTATGTCGCTTGAGTTTCAACTCATTTACACTATTTTTTTCTCATTTTCACAATGCATTTATTTGGTACATTTGACAGGAAATTAATTGTAAAGAACAAACCTCAAGTATATTTAACTTTTCATTTATTTAAAAAACATCCTTATTGTATCTCCCGTAGCAACACAAAATACCACCTCTTCTCCCGAACTCTAGCCGCTCATTAGCGAGCCACAAGAATCTCCTCTGCTTCGTATGTTTGAATAATTATTTTCTCAAGCATCCACTGATTATCCATGGCTCAGACAGACAAGTCATTAAAAGACCCATTTAAAACACTTTGCACTGAGCTGTGCAGTAAGAAGTTAGTGATGTGTGATGTGAGTGTGATATTTTCACTCCATCCAAAGCCTCGCCCGCTGCACACACACAGTTTCGGCAATTCTTTCAGAAGACAAAGTGCTCATTTTTCAAGATTGCTGGTTTCCGAGACAGTCCAAAATAAAGCATTAAATTAAATTAAAATTGTCTTGTGGGTTTTATAACCATGCTTTCATTTCCATGTACAAAAAGCTTACGATCTAGTTTCTGAGGCTCCAACAGCAATTTCACCTCACTGCTGACAGGTAAACATTACTATTAAAGTTAATGTTAAATTAATATAATTCTAAATATATGAAACACATGAAATAAGAATTAAAATGGAAAATTAACAAGAATGAACTTTGAACCTCATCTCGTAAGCCGACATGAACAAGAAGTCCTTAAAAGAAAAAACACATTTCAACATGTGATAACTGGACTGGTATGATTGGAAGCTCCAGAACAGCACTAAACACACTTTGTGGTAATATTGTTTTCTTGATGGCTGTTTCTAAGGTTAACAATGAACTTTGAACCTCAGCTATAAGTGTAGATGTTAGATGCGGTGTTCCATTTTCTGTGATGTTGTGGCAACAGCAGCTGATATATTACAGGTTGTTATTTCATAGTTATAACCAAGGAAGGAGAATTATAAGGAAAAAGGAAAATGTTCACTACAAAGTTCTTTCCAGGAACCTTCTTAGGAATTTACAATTACGTTACAGATCAGTTCATGTTTGATAAATTTGAGACTAATAAATGAAGCTACATTTGGTTCGTTATGAACATTCAGATTATTATTAGCCTTATTATTATTATTATAATAAGGCTATCAGTTAGCTTAAAGAAAGCTCCATCCTCCTCAAGGATGAAACAAGGAGCTTCTTGTACCCAGAATATTTCAGGGCTTCTGGCTCCATCTAGAAAACTGTGATATGGAAATCCCTCACTACAGATAACCTATGTGGTATTTGCAGTCATAACGGCTGTTTACAACAGGCTCTCTAGAAAATCTGACCAGCTTTTCTTGCTGCGTTCAGGATGACCTTTACATCCACAGAAAGGTCACCACATCAAAGAGCTGTGCAGGACCAAATGTGCTGACGGCCGTGGCTGAAGTCATAGTGGATGATGTTGGTTTAAATACTGCATATCTACTCTTGTAGCTGAGGGGATTCCTAAAAAGGTAAAAGTCATGTTTATTTATAACTCACTATCACACACCGTGTCCCAATGAGATTTACAGACCCACAACTGCAATAGTTCCACACTGGGAACATGTTCTCTAACTAGTTGGGCCTTCAAAACCTGGCTGACATGGCACCCAAGCATAGAAAGTAAAGTCTCAAAGTACAGCGCTCGAATAAAGCCACCTTTGCAATGACATCAACCGACAAAGCTATTTCCCCAACTCTACAGTCCTGACATACACTGTATAATGAATATAATGAGTCCCATGGGATTTTCTGCTCAGGGCCCCTTCAGACTCGGGTTCACAGTTCTCAGACACGCTTAATAAGGCCCAATCTTTTTGACCATATGTCATCATTTTTAAGTCCTAATGTTTGCTTATTTTATCTTTTATTTTACTCTTTTAAAAACCTATTCTGTCTCTCTTTACGATGGCTTGTGTGTCCTTCATATATCGTCTTAATGTTTTTTATGTCTTACGTAAAGCACTTTAAATTGCTAATTTGTTAAAAAGTGTTATATAAGTAAACTTGCCTTGGCTTGCCGTATCAGTTGCAGGTATATTGGCATATATCAATAAATAATTGGATATGTAAATGAAAAACAAGTACATTTGTGGTTCTCGGCTGATCACATTTGAAAATGCAACCGACTTCCCTTGGTGTACATTAGTATCAGAGGGGTATGAGAATGAACAATCAGAAACGATTAGTTGACTAATTAATTAGTAGATCAACAAAATTAATCTTAATTAAACTTACTCAAAAGGTATCATTTGAGTCATTCTTTAAAACATAAATGCCACATTTGCTTTTTCCAAATGTGAGAATTTGATGCTTTTCTTTGTCTTTTATGATGGTTAACGATACATCTTTTGGGTTTGGACATCTGAAGACATCACTTTGGGCTCTGGGAAATTGTGACATTATTTTCTAACATTTAATAGACAAAACGATGATAGATGTTGTTCATTTATACTGACAGAATTTAAACCAATTATTTCCACTGTATATGTATGTAATGTTCCCTGCTGTCCAAACATTTCTCTCATGGTCAAGTAATCGCAATAACAGAACCACCATATTTCTTTGCTGCAGTCAAAACTAGAATACACTCCTGCTGTACTACATCTCAATCCCACTAAATTGGTGGTGGAAAAGTCTGACCAGATTTAAGTGGGACCAAGAAGAGTTGTTCTGTTCTGCCTTTATCTTCTTAATGAACCTGTCACTCTTGTGTGGACACAGCTACTGCAGAGACTGTCCTGAAAGGTGCTCAGATCAACCAGAGGAGAGTACGTGGCTGGCCGCTGACTTTAAACCTGAACAGGAGGAGAGCTCTAGTAGCAGAACAAATTTAGAGAAAATAAAATGAAAAGCTGTTTTCCTGCTCCCTGATGCTAGGATGCCTGGAAATGTACAATATGATGTCTGCACTGTAAGAAAGCAGAGAGCCTTCAAATCCTGTCTGGTCTGCCTTTGCTCCTTATTGTCAGATTTGTCTCTCAACAGATTCCCATGTGCTTTGTACGAAACAGTTTTATTTACAGCGTGCCAAAAAAGTTTGTTCTTGACACAGTTGAGACCTGGAGACTTTTTGTCGCATTGATCAGACGTCCATCTACCATCTGTCCTCCATACATGTCTAGAGAATAGACTAAGTCTCTTTGGATGTGAACTAACTAGATGACAGAAACATTGCAGTGAAATGTTCAGTTATACATTGCAAACCAGCTTTACCAAGCGTAATATCACAGCATTTATTCACGCAGCTTCCCTGCCTGTTCAGATGGATTTGGGACATGTGCATCAGGAATCAGAGCACCATCCTCCAGAAAGAGATACAAAATTATCCGATTATATAATTGACAGAAATATTTTCATATTTAGGCCTATAATTTCTGGTTGGAAGCTGCTCATATTATCAAACTGAGTGGGCAGCCAGCTGGGGAGTCAAAACATTAATCCTTGGAGCCAAATTTCCTGCAATTAACCATCTTGATTTCTGTCCTCAAACTCGGCTCAGGAGGGTATTTTGAGGGTGAAACTGAACTACAGAGGTGACTGTCAGGTGAAGGAGCTGATCAGAGCCTGACAAGAGCTATGACTAAAAGGTAATGAAGCTGTTAGAGCAGGACATGACAAACTGACACGTCTCTCCTGCAGGACTATATCCACTTTATAACTGCACTGCCCTTGTTTTAGAGATCTCAACATCAAGGTCTCTATTCCTGATAGCTCTCACCAAGTGCAATTATTCACAAGTCACCGTAGACAAACATGTTTCCTAGTTTTTGAGCGTACAGGCAACAGACAGGATGGACTGAAGAGTAAAAAAACAAAGTGAAATACGAGTTGCAAGGGAACAAAACAACTAATGGACTATAAATCACTCACGCTACTCAACTGTTAACCTTCTGCACTACTGTCTTTGCATTATAAGATCCATACTTCGCTGAAGCCTAAACAATTACTTGATTAGATAAACACAAAAATTAATCTTCAGCCATTTTGATAATCAATTAACTGTTGCCAATGATTCCCAGGGAGTATCTGCTGCTTTTCTCTATTTTATGTCATTGTAAATTTAAAATTCTCGTGTTTTCAAGCTGTTGGTCGGACAAAACATGACATTAGAAAATTACACATTTGGCCTATGTGAAATTAGGATGTGCATTATTCATTATCTACATTTTATAGATAAAATGATTAATTGAGGATATGGTATTCATTAGTTATAGCCTTTCATTTCACTCTTTTTGCAGTGCAATTACTGTATTTAAACTGCTATCACTGATATCTGCAGACACAAGTAACTTTACCGACAACACAAATCCCTCAAGTGCAATTTTGTATTAAACTTTTTATTCCAATTGTATTTATGTATTGTATATATAGTCTCTTTTATTTTTGTTTTTAATGCTTCATTCTGTGTATAGTAAATGTTTAAGTCTTTCAAATGCCTGTTTGCCTACCACCTAACTGTTCATCTCAATAATTCAGTTGTTCCTTGTGCAAAAGAATCCAGTGGAAATATAAACCTGCACATCACTTTCAGTTCAGATTGCAACTACAAGAGGAGTTTGAAGCAAACATGGACAAAATCCTGTGCACTAAACTTTAAAACTTAAAATATATATATAAAAATATGTAATTAAATAGTATATCAAATTCTTCAGAAGCAGTGATGACAAATGAAGACAAATTTGAGTGCGAGTGTACACAGATAAAGCGCTCAGGGAGAAGAACAGGTGCTTCAAAGAAGAGGAAGATCTCAGGTGGGTTTCTTTGATTTTCTCTCTGCTCTGTTCTTCTCCCAGATTACTGTTGGCTTGAGAGGAATAAAACACACCACAAAGAGAGCGATATTTCTTCAAAGAGGATGGGCGGCATGTACGCTAGCCAAGCTGTATCTGTATCATCCAGAGAGGTTAACTAACAGGTGGCAAGTGGCTTACAAAGAGGGTTTCACTTTCTGGGTGGTGGAGACATGGGTAAAATTCATGAGTCCCAGAGCCACATATGTAAACGATGGAAAAAGAAACCATCCATGTTTGCTTTACAACATGCTTAATCAGAGTCTCGAATCAGCTGTGTTGAGTGTAATATAACAAAATAAAAAAGAGAAAAATAATGCCAAAGAGTACATTTTTGTGACAACACAGGTGTGTCAGTGTCGAAGATTTAATGTTTTAGTCAGAGTCCTGATACTGTCACCCTAATTATACAGTATGATGTCATCATATCAGATGATGTATTAGATTTACACACGTGTAATCAATCTACAGGCTATTCCGGCTCATAATTTACTGTCTCGCTTTATAATGAAAAAGTGCCGGCTTTGGTACCATGAAAAGGAACCAGCACAAGGAGAGTGAGCTGTCACAGATGGTGCTTATTTTCTGGTCAATGATGGTGACTGGTTCTTTAGGTCAAATCATTAAATTAAGTTTAAATAGAGATATAAACGAATTACCAGCAGAAGAAAAAAAAACTAGATTGGTGGAATGCAAAAGTGTTACAGTTGTTTCTGAACGACCACACTTTAAGGCGGAGTGAAAAGCAGGCAAAAAAAAAAACAAAAAAAACATTTCAGACAGCCCCTCCTGGAAGCATTTACAGTGTTGCACCCGTTTGGAAACAAAAGTGACAGAAGTCGTTTTGTGAAAAATCAAGAATCCGCACTGCTGGACAGCACGGTGTGAATGTGGGATTGTCAGTCTCGGAAAGTTATAGAAGTGGTCGTTACCAACCCTCCCTACTCTGACGACAGAAAGGTGAGGGGGAGGGGGGTTTCCGAAGCTATTTAACTTCCCAGCAGTTCTGAAGCAACATACTGGCAGCTTTATGCTTGTTTTTCCTTTTCTTTATTCTTTTCTTCTTTCCTTGTCTATTTAAACTTTAACTCTAGACAAAATAAGACTGTAGTTCTAAAATGCACAATGGTTCATCTCCAATGGATGAAGGCAACTGGTCTCAAAATTGGTCTGGCTTTGGAAGAAAAACTAATAACATAAGTTATTCCAACCTGCACAGGATGAATGTGAAAGTGCTGTGAAGTGTCGTATACGTTCAGTGTTTTTGTGTGTGCGCTTTAAAAAGGACTTTAACTTTGATTATTGCTTATTTAATCAAGAATATTTAATTTTATAGAGATATACGTTGGGGGCTTTGAACCCTAGCCTGCTTTTCTTCTTTAGAATTTACAAGCTTAATTTTAAATCATCAAATGTCAAATCTACATTTTCTTACCTTGCAATAGGACACATTACATCATTTAATAAAAATCAGAAACATAAAATTATTTTCTTCACAGCCAGGAATCCAAACTATGCAGAGTGTATGGTTTTGATATAAATTAGTCATTTTGATGAATATATATTAATTTGTGGCAGAGTCTATGGAATAACCTGAATGTGTTTCTGTAAAAAGTGAAATCCTTTCTACATACTACATTACTGCCACTGTGGCTTGTTTACTTTGCCAAGAGCCCAATTAGTCTATAAACAGACGCTAAGAATAATAATAAAAAAAAAAAAACATAATAATAAATTGGGTTTGGATAAAAGGAGAATTCTTTTTAAGTCCTGACAGTACAGTTTGTACATCTGCTTGTTTGGAAATATCTCAGTGAAGGAAGCCAGTCATTTTGAAGCAGCCTTTTTGAAAATGCAATATATTTTAAATTAAACCACACAAACAGAATCGACTTTGACAAAGCGTGAATTGAATATCTTTGATCAAATATGCATTTAAATAGAATCCTATTGAAGCAAACATCTTGTTGGGAGAGTTTGTGTCTTAACTGTCTCCTGTTCGGTTGTCTCTCGTTAAGATTTTGACCACATTGCAGATGGTCACCCCTGAGCGAAGCCTGTGTGTGTGAGAGAGTGTGTGTGTGTTTGCTTTAAAGTGAACCTCATCAGTATTCCTCTCAGTCTGGAGGAATTAGATGCCAGAACACTGCTTTTTCTGCCAACTTTGATCCCAGCCCTCCCTTCAGGACCAGTAAGGTGGACAACAAACCAAACTCGTTATAGCTCGTTAATGGACCGACACAGGGCTCGGCGCCTCAGGCGGAGTGCAGTAGGGCTCACATGCACGTGTGTATACGACTGTAATACGCACCTCAACCGTACCCACTTTCTCCATGCTCTCTCGATGCTTTAATCAATTCCTGACTGCTTTAGAGAATAACTAACAAATTAGCTCACCCCTCGGCTGTGAAATTAATATAATGGTCAAATCTAGTTTTAAATTTGTGTGATAATGAGGCAAGCAGTATATGCTTGAGTTTACAAGAGGGTGCTTGAGAATAATGATACTGGTGAATAATGGTTCCTGACATTTTTTTTTCAGAGCAGACATCGACTTTGAAATGCCATGGAACATTTATCATCATCATTTAAAAATCTTCATTTTAATTGAACAGGATATTAACATGTGACATTTAGCTTTAATGAATTTCTATAAAATCAATGAGTATGGACTTACTTCAGGTCTTCAGAGGCCCTTGCCTGGATCAGGGGAGTTTCTACCGAGTGTCCAAACACGGCGCCTTCCGAGCCTGCCGATGAAATATACTTTTACAATTCATAAAACTACAGCATGTATGTGTTTACGAAGGCTTGGTATCAAACCTCAATACATTTCTATTGATGCTGAAAGGTGTCGATAGCACAGAATATCAAAAACTGTTACACCTAACCTGCTAGGTTCAAACAACTCTTGAACATTTGTCCGTTTGGTTCTTTTAAGCTGAATAACGGTGACCTCGACCCTCTTCCTGCTTCCAAGCAGGCTTTTGTTTTGTTTGTGGCATGAAAGCAAAAAAGGACCAACCGCAGGATTTTCCAAAAGCAGATTTTTGATTTTGAAACACACCAAGTCATGCAGCACTTTACTGCGCCTTATGCCTTTTTTTTTTTTTTTAAAACACCCTGGCTCACTGTCACTCTGTCTTAGCTTACTGGGACACAGGTAACACACCTTTGCTCTAACTCCTTTTCTGTTTTATCAGGAAAATTCACATGCTGATGCACAGACGCATTATCATGATGATCGAGAAATTATCTAGATTGCTTTCTTGACAATTCCCATGGTCAGCGAACCTCTCATTTTCTCAATTTCAACTTCAACTCAATCTCACAACTTTCAATCTCATACGATATTTTGAAAAAATTCCATTTCCCAGACATCAGAAGATTATAAATTGAGAGTACAGCACATTTTACCTGTAACGGTGAACTTTTCAGTTGTCATAATGACCTCCTCTTCATTTGAAGTGAACAGCAGTCTGTCTCCATCTTTACTTCGTATCTCCAGCCTCTGACACTGGGCCTCCACAGCCTCAGGTCCTGCAGACAGAGACGTCCAGCTTTGAGCTTCTGGCTTTCAACAAAAAACTACTATAAACACTGTTGCTTGCACTTAAGCAAGGTGCTGGAAATAAAACTGCAAAACTTGGACACTGAGAATTCAACCCATTAGTTTTTGTTTTGCTCTCTAACCTTTGCAGGACTACACATATATTTTAGTTTGATAATTACAAAGTATTAAAGAACAGATTTCCAACTACAAAGCTTTATCAGTCTGCAATGCTAACAATAATGTTCTTTTTGCAAATGGTGCTGTCAAATAAAGGTTGCCTTATGTGTTTCTGGCATTGCAAATCAGCTTTGGGAAACTATGTTTGGGCATGTAAGACTATTAGCAATCTGAAATACTGTGTAGAGTGCTTGCTCTGCAAACGAAAGGCGCCTAACAAAGCTGGATCAGCCATGCTTTTACAATGGATGGAGACAAATCAGTAATCTGTTCCGCTGGTGAGGAATATTAATTCCTGTTCTCCAGACTTTGGTGTTTTTCCAGATGTGCATGCAGAAACTTTTAACGTCTCCCTTTGTCGCGCTCTCCTCCTCTCTCTTCCATTAATCCACGGGTTGCGACGGCTGGGGAATTTAATTATTCTCGCCAAGTTTCATCTCATTTCAGACAAAATGCACTTTCTACAAAAGCAGGCACTAATTTTCGGAGGAAGGTCAAGCGTGACCAAAAAATGTCATATCACCAGTCTTGTCAAATCAGCATCAACTCTCAACTTATGCTGGCTAAGATCAATAGCTATTAATGTTAATAAGCAGGTCATTTGCTTTCCAGTGGTCATTAATCATGTAAATGACTTTGGTAATTTGGACTGACTGATGGTTAAACTTGATGATAATAAGAAGAATCCATTGTCCTTTCAATCAGTGCATCAAAGGTTAGTGTCTGGAAGAAACTAAAGAGAATTTAAAGATGAATTATCTTGATTAAAGTCATTAATAAAATAAGATTGAACAGGCAATTAAGAGTCAGGGCCAGATTAATCTAACATCACTTTTAAATAAGTTGTACATAGTAAGAGCAATAAAGGCTCAACCTGAGTGTAAATAAAACACATAACCAAGATAATTACCCGATTCTTTTAACCTTAAATGTCAGAGGCAAAAAAAAAAAAAAAAAAAAAAATGTTGTTAAACTATCTTTAGGCCACACCCCAGACATTGATATCACAGCAGGCATTTCTCATCAGCTGTCGAAGACAAGTGGCAACTTATCATCTCAAATGAGATGGCGTCCAAATGGATGTATACAGTAGTAAGAACTGAAGACTCACCCACTGTGAGCTGACCGGTCAGCTGGCCTTGGTCGTTTCTGACGTTCAACGTTACGTTCTTTTCTGACCGCAAGACCAACAAGCTGTCCTAGGGGAAGCATGAATGGGAAAGGAGAGACACAGAAAGAGAAGAAGAGAGAAGAAAAAAGAAATATGTTATATTAGGATCTTAAATCTTATATTGGCATCCCTTTGGCAGGAGGGAGAATCGTTTCTTTGTCATGATGCTACTGGCTTATTTAAACTTGGGTCTTATTTTTATACTTTTAGCCATCATTTTGTTTTGGTTTTGATAGCAAGCTAATTTTTCTTTCCTACTGAACTGCTTAGCGATGTCGTGTTCACAGAAATCAACAATTGACTTGGTGAATACAATATTATTATACCTATATAAATGATGGCTCAAAGTATCAATAAAGGAAAAGGTGCATTAAACTAAAATTATCCTCTAAATCCCCATTCTCAGCGATTCTTAGTCAATGCAAAGCGGGTTGTACTTTACTGTAAAAAAGCCTTCCGAAATGAATCTTTCCTTGATATAAACCACTAAATCAAACTACATTAAGACTAAAATGGAACAAATGAAAACTAAATTATCCAAAGATGAGTAATGAAGTGTAGGTAGAGTGTGAGGAGAAAGGGGGTGTCAGGGTAGTTCGGCTGAAGTTCTGTGTTTTCCATCAGTGACAGGTGTGGGTGGATCCTTTCTTCACTGCAGACATTTTAACTCTGGACCTCTTCTGCTTTCTGGCAGTTTTGCATTTTGCAAGTTTATGGCTGTTTGACATTTGAATGATGGCACACATTTGTGTGCGACACTGTGTGCATACTGAAAAGGCTCACGCAACACTTTTACCTCTGTCGACTAAAATACTCGGTGAAACTGAAAACAGCTCATGACGCAGGGAATAAATTCAAAATATGAATAGTTCCTTTGTTTTGAAAAGTTAGTAAATATGTCTTATATCACCCATCTAGGTTATTTTTCCTGTCTAATAAGGAAAACAGGGAGCAAACTCACCATCTGAAACTACGGGGGTTGATCAATATATCGGCAATTGTCTGCAACGGTGGCCAGTTGGAAAATTTTAACATATCGCCCAACCCTAATATTCTGTTTCAGCTCAGTTTTGGGAAAATAACTTTAGAGCTGCAAAATGCTCTGTTCACCAGCTAGTTGCCAGTGTTTGGAGTACAGTCAGCTTATCAGAGCTTTGGTACTGAAAACATCTGCCAGCTGTGAGAATGGTGAGGGTGAACCAAACAGTAGTTGCAGGCTGTAAAACCAAAACAATGAGTTGAAAGAAGCTAAAATGCTCTGTACAGGTGAGGGAAACTGCAGAGTCGGGTGACAATTCTGTGTTCATCATAATGAGTAACCCCTTTCACATTATACATTGTTAATATAAAAGTATTCATTAAAGCAGCTTTAACACAGTTCATTGAAGGGAATTATTTGTACTATACACTCCTGTCAAACCATGCTGCATGTTTTTTGAGGAGATAGCTTCCTCTATTTTGGACTCTCGTGTTCCTTTTTTCTTTCAAAGATCAGCACTGTCACGATAGTTTGCATTTTTCAGTCCACTAAAGTTGAACTCTACACGAAAGCACTGAACAAATTCACTTTCCCTCCACAACAGATAAACTGATGGTGAATGCAATTGAACTCCAGACTCCCTTATGTCTCACAATGTTTAGTTGATGTTAAGAGTTTCAAATAATACAACATATCAATAATAAACTGAACATTTATTAGCATGTAGTTATAGTTTCACATTTGAACTAATAATTATGCCATGATGCAGTCTAAGAGGTTTGATTAACTTCCTGCTCTCCCAAAAGAAGTGTCAAGTTGTAGCAGATTATCTCAATTTTTTTGTGGTGTGTAACTTTGCAGAGGTCATTCGGTTCATTTTCATTCCCCCGTTGCTCCTTCCCAATATAAATGCGCATCATGAACAGAAGTTTTCTTGGAAGCATAATGAAGAAATTTGAGTTCTTGATTTAAAAGTAACCCTTTAAAGAGTTTATGGGTCTTAAACTGTTTCCTGAGGGGCCATGACTGAGATGCTGTTGCTCTCCTCAACACTTCTTTGGGATCACATAAAAGGCTTTTTAGTCGCTGCGCTCGTTGAGGAAGGTCAAGTGCAGATCAGAGTGAATCCACATAAATGGAGCCTGTTGTTGAAGGTGCAGTGGGCCCCGTCAGACTGAAAAATTACCATGGCTGCTGTAAGGCAAAGGATGCTTCCCTGCATACAATGAATAACATCACAGCCAAAGCAAGAGCACAGCACACTGCTTCGATGAAATAGTTTAAAACAAAGCAACCTCATATGATGTAATGTCTTTCTGTGAGTGTAAAATAAAACACAGACTTTTGAAGCATCGATACAGAGCACCGCTCAGGGTTTAACTGTAATCCTAACCAAATATTTGCATAAATATATTTACATTTTAATTATATTTGATTGTTGTGCTAGAAGCCAATTTGCATACTGAGCTGAACAAGTAAATATAATGAAGAAAACATGTCACAAGTTGAAAACACGCTTATGAAGGTCTTAATTTTCTCATTCAAATATCAAACTCTGCAGGCAGGCTCATTGCATGCAGGGTACAAACCGTTTTGGAACATGTTTGCAGGCATATTTAATAATTTTCATATTAAAAGGCCCCTATATTTCAGTGTAATACTGTGAGCCAAATTAAATTGGTTCTAGCAAACTAAGTTTGAAGGATGTTCAGATCTCTGAGGCACTGCTGCTGCTGCTGCAGTTTGCTCCAAAAAGCTTTGATTTTAAGCCGTGAGAATAAAACAAGTGGATAGCTTCCGCCCTCATCTGCAGACTTGAATTCAGAACTGATGCTTACGATCATCTCCAATGCTAGTTGGTGAGACTTGGTGAGTGAAGTTTCACCCCAATAAAGATACACCTGCATCTGATGCTATTTATAGATCAGCCAGGGTCCCCGGGGACAAAGACGAGAGCCAACAGTCTGAAGAGCAGAGATTTCATAAACTGTATTGGTGCACTGTGTTGCCTCATACCACATTGTTTTTCACACTGAGGCAGAGAGTTGCATTCAAAGCAAATACAGCCATATTTCCACTGCATGGTACGGCTCAACTCTACTTGCTTTTGATACCCCAGGTACTTTTCTAGATTTCTTTTTCCACTGCAGATAGTACGCCCTCAATGTAGGCGGGATTCTTACCTGAACGTCAAAGTGACGCCGCGTGACACTGCTGTGACATCATCTTCAACGCGACACAAACACACAGGGACAATCTTGTTGCGCATTGCTCCATCCGGTTCTCGCTGGATCTTTTCATTGGCAACTAAACAGAAAAACGCCTACACTTCGTAACAGAAACAGAAATTCAGGCATTTTACCATAGAAATGGAGACCTAATTATACGGGAACTGTAGCTATTGTACATCCCTGGCCTTCTGCCTCCCTTTATGTCCTCCTATTGTTTGCGTCAGTAGACTTTAACCAAATGCAATCGAATCAAAGGACGGGGCTGCAGGCTAAACACTCCAGCAGCTGATTTTTTTTCTCTGATTATCATCAAGCAGAGAGGAGGAACAAAGTGAAATCACCTCTTGTAGTTCTTAACATAAATAAAAAATCTGTCTCAACGGTCCATGACTGAAATTTATTGAAATACATAAATTTACAAAACACTAAAAACAACAAATGCGAGTGGACAGGCCACTCTGTTAAAAAATATATCACTGCTGCTCATCATAGCTACTTTGACCTCTGCTGTCCTTAAGCAGCAGCAATATTATTACCATAATGCATGTGAAAAACAGGAACTATTCCAAGACAAAACACTAAACCAAAGACTTGTCTCCTTTGTGTATTCCTTTTAAGCCATCTAGCATTTCTATCAGAAATCAAAACCATCCATTAGCTCAATAGTTTCTACAATACTTTCTATGACAATCAAAATTTAAAAAAAACCTGAAGAGTAGTGTAGTAACATGTCAGCCTGAAGTAAACAATTTTACAGTTTGAACAATAAACAGCCATTACTCCACTTATGCCAGAAACCAAAAGTGTTCTACAGCCACAGTAAAGGCTCACAGACAACACATTTGCTGTGTTTGAAGTTCCCGTGTGTGGGAAGTGATAGGTGTAAGAAATGCCCGCCAAAATGTTTGATTTCACGAACACTTGGAATTTCACAAGCTGTCAGAGGAACACTGCATTCATAATTTCAAGTGTGACACAGCCTGGAATTACAGCCACTCTGTTGCTTTCAGACGGGTGAAATTTAAAGTGTCAAACCAATTTCGCATGCCTGAAATTATAGTAGTATTGCAGTTTTCACATGTGCAGTAGGAGCTGTTGTGTGGCAATCATATGCTTGAAATTTTTGAAGTGTAAACTGGATTTCAAACATTTGATATTAAGGTCATACTGTAGAAGCTTTTTCATGGTCCACATATTGGCCTCTTTTTGCCATTACAATTCAAGTGTCTGTGCACTGTGCCATCTGTAAAAGCTGACAGATGGATGGATAGATGAATAGATAGACATGCATAGGGGAAGCCTCCAGGGTGAGGAAAAATATACAGAATATTCCATCCATCCATCTGCCTGTCAGATTTGACAGACAGCTCAGCACAGGCATAACTGAAAGCTGCCGCAAAAAGAGGCCAACATTAGTTACACATATTAAAACAATCATAATATTGAGTGTCTGGAGTGCAATTTACACTTGAACCTTCAAGCAGGAGTGCCACACAATGCTCATTATTTCAGATCTGAAAGCAACAATGGGGATATTTTTTAAGTAAGTAAGAAATCAGCTCTGCACTTGAAATCTCACCTGCCAGAGGCACGCTGCTACCAAATCAGAAGTTTGTAGAGGCTGTTGTGACCGCCTGGGTTCACACACTGCGGTGCACAGCAGGCAGGAAATGTGAAGCATCAACACTAAGGCACTGGAGCGTTCACTTTGCCACCGAAGTGTGGAAAATATGGTGCGACATAAATCATATAACGCAGTATATAGTCTGTACAGTACATGGTAGGGCTGGGTGATATTGTACAATGTATCATGATTAGGTCTGAATATTAACCTATAATATTCTTGAGTACCAACCAAAGTACGTCCATAGCAGACGATCCCACAGACGATCCAGAACCAAAAACTGACTTATTCTTTGATGAATTAAATAAAATGACCAAAATTAGGATTTTATAATTTAAGTTCTTGTAGTTGTGTTATGACAACATTTAACACTGACGTTTATCTTTTCTGACCACTACTACTGTGTTTTTAATATTTTGGGATATTTATACTGTAGTTATCAATGTATTTATCAGCAGTGCGACAATAGTTTTCAAGCTTTGTTTGGTTTTAACTTTCTGTCTTCCCCTCTTTATTGTGTTTGGCAAACTGCTGCATATACAAAGTTTTATTGAATTGAAAATACTTTTCAAATATAACTACAAAATTGGCCTGTAATACAAATATGACTGCCAGTTAGAAATACATAAAAGAAAATATGCATCATAACGACAGACATGCCAGTGCAGATAAAGTGGGGGAAATTTATATTTATTTATATTTAATATTTTGACCTGTAAAAGTTTCTGCAAAACTCCACAGAACACATTTGTTGTAGTTTTTTTTTTTTTTTTTGGCAATGATTGCAACCAGTGTAAACCATATGTGCAAAGTTACCAGCTCTCATTTCACAACATGCTACTGAGAGCCCCGTTTTAAAAGGAGCTACTTAGCTTGTAATTTGCTGCCAGCTCCCAGAGTTCCTGCCAAAAACACTGAGGGAGCTATTTTCACTTGGTATTCACAGATTATGGCTTCAGTCATTGATAAAGATTCAAAGAGCTGATTGATCCATGAGAAGTAAAACTAAAAGCTACTTTGAGTTCAGCCTCAACTGCAGCTTGGAAAAAAAAAAAAAAAAAAAGAATCATGCTATATTTAACTTTAAGATATCTGTGGTGCACTACAGAGGTCACTGCTGTTTGTGGTAATGGCTTATTGATCAATGGTGGTTATCTGACTGAAGAACAGCACTGTGCACTGTGGTGTAAACTCATTGGATAACCATAATCCCCGCTCTCGCAGTGCTTGACATATTTCCTCAGGTGAGAAATATCGAGTGACCCACAGAGATTTTTGTCCTGCAAATATCTCTGGTGCCGGTAGATAAGGGGGCCACTGCACAGCATGTCTGTAAAACAAGACAGTAAAAATGTCTGCAGGTGGTATTGCACCGGGGAATGAGATATTGGCTTTGTCCAGTGTTCGGCTTGGGCGTCTGCTGTGGCCTTGAGGTGTTTGCTAACCACGCAGCTGTTATATTTAAATCAACATTTAGCTCCAACTAGAACATCAAAGAGCACGAGTGGGCAATTCCAAGTTGTTTCTCAATCTGCTGTGGCAAATTGTACCCACTATCGTGCCACTTCCTCCATCGACGTCCCTCAAAAATCAAATTTACATGGAACCCCAGCTTCCAGTGCTTGAAATTGCTTTCTGCACCATGCCTAATCACTGAAAAAGGGGATGATCCAACTGAGCTTCTGTGATTCGTGTGGGAGAAGGAAATTTGGATCAACTTTGCACTGGAGCTGTGTTGGTTAATCTACTAAACATCAAAGAGGGGAAAGAGGAGGGAGGAAGTGGAAGAGGGGAATTTATCGCGTGGGCTTGATTGGAAATCCAGCGGGGGGACTCTGGTCCCTCTGTAATCGTCTGTAATCTCCTGTAGGGTTGTATGTGGCCTGAGAGGAGCCGAGAGGCAGCCTATTACCCATCTCCTGCCGATGGGAGGCCTTGATAGAGCACTGTTGAAGGATGACAGGAAATGAGGAGGAGGAGGAGTAGAGGGCACACTGGACAGAGAGAGAAAGAGTGTAATCTCTCCTATTCAGGCACAAATATAAGGTAACATCAAAGTATCGTCAAGTCAGAGCTCAGAGGGGAGTTGGCCTTTGTTGTTAATAAATTGATCATAACTTCCTCAACACTGTGAGATCAATACCGGCTTGTCTGTGGCTTTGGAGAGATCTTTCCATGCGAGAGCTCTTCACATGAGTTTCAGTCGATGGTAGTTATTTCAAGTTAATCAGTGCCGCAGAGTATTGATCAACAGGCGAAGTTGTTGAGAAGAGCAAAAGGGAGCAACTTACCTTTCTGGACTGGATCTCATTCACATACAGAGGCAGGAGAAACTCAGAGATACCCTCCAGGCGAATCCCATCTTGGTTCAACTGAAGGTTTCCCATTCCATCCTGAAACATAATTATGGTCATCAGTGATGTTGTGACGAGTAGTGCCGATTTTCCTGATTTGATTCAAAAGGATTATAGCTTCCCTAATGCATACAAATTTAATACCGCTGTCACTGAACTGCATTATGAAGAGCAGTGCCAGACGGGCCGGCGGAGAGGCAGCAACGCTGAGTGACAGCAAAGAAGTAGGACATGACATCGAGGTGACAATGCCACAGACACTCAGTGGTGTCAGGGTGACAGGCTGCTTGCAGTGGGAGGCAGACTGAGGAGAACCAGGCTAATGCAGCAGTTGTGGATGTGAATGTTGAAAAGACTCATGAAAATGACAAAAGGAAATATCAGATGGTCATGCAGATTTGCATGAGTTGACTTAGTACTCATGTTTACATTATTTTAATGTTTATTATTAGAAGTAGAAGTTGTTATAGTAGTAGTAATTAAAAAAACTTTTTTTCTCGTCAGTTCCATTATAAAACTCTGACTAAACTTGACCAAATTAGCTTTGCAGAGGCCAGCCTTAAAAAAGGACAATACCTGTGTGCTTTCAGGTTTTAGCGCCTTTACAACAAATCATGCAGCCTATTTTCAGTCTTTTTCAGAACAGAAGCTTAAGTTTCAGATTTATGCATTTTTACAACTGGTCCAGGCAGCCATTGTTTTATTATTCATTTCTGTGCCATATGAAAGTCAATTAGTGGACATTTGAAACTTCTGAGTTATGCGATCCATCATGATGAGTTTTATTGCAGCTTGGTACTACGGTTTAAGGGCAGATTGGTTTGAAAAACAAAAGTAAATTATCTCATTATTAGTTAGTACAGATTTGATTTTCACTGTAAAGGCTTCCACAACTCTACAGTCTTAATTTTCATATTGTGCATTGTGTGACATGAATGAAAACAATGGCTGCCTGGACAGTATAAAACACAGAAGCATGGTGTGATGTAACGTATAAGTGATTTGTAGTAAATCAGCTATGAGCAGGCAGTTCTCCCGTAAATTATTTTAGTCTAGAAGCCTGATCTCTCAACTAAGTGTTTTCGGCTCTCGCGAAACCATGTCAACAGACCCTTTTCATAGCAGGGAAAGCACAGGCGTAATTGATGACATTGAAATGGAGTGCATCCCATTAAGGTGAGCTAGTTCCAGGGTCCTTGTATTGTCCATGCTGGCTCACTGTCAAGGCTTACTTGGACACATTTTGAAGCTGAGACACGAAATTTGTTTCACCTGTACATTTCCTATGAAAATTCAAAAGGTCGGCCAGGATTATTTAAAGATTCCATAAAATGGGCAATAATCTTTGCAATAATCACATTTAAAAATTATAAAACTGCAAAGATTGTGTAAAATGAAGCATGACTCTGCAACTCCACTGCATATTTTTCACCTCACGTTCATATTATTTAGGACCAGATTTTGGTGTCAGATACTCCAGTAGACATTGGACCATGTATGCCTCTCCGCACCACAATGAGCAAAGTGAGGTTTGAGGGCAGCTTTGTGTGGATGTGTGTGAACAGATGGGCCCCTGAGGGATGTGTTGAAAGAGTCCATAGTGCTAGCAGCACAAATGGATGGATATAGTGGATAGATAATTATAGAGGCGGAGTACAGCGAGAAGAGCTCCACAATACGTGGTAGAGAGCCAGGACTGGGGACCGACAGGAGGACAAAGTCAGAGGAGAGGAGGAGGTGGGTGGGGCAGTGTGGAGTCTTTTGTGTGTCGGCAGCTGAACATTAAAGTCACTCCTGTGTTGAAGTGAAGGTGATGTGGTGGGTGTGAAGAGTTGTACAAGTAGTACAAGCTGCAGTCAGTCAGACGAGTAGGTGGGAGGCAGGAAAAACAGGAGGGCGTTACAACTGTCCAGTCGTGACATGCTGAAGGCCTGGATGAGTTCCTCAGCATCAGTGAAAGACAGAAATTAACAGATACAGGCGATGTTTCTAAGGTGGACAAATGTTTTTTTAAAGAGTTTTTTTTGTGAGGTTTAAAAGAACAGTGTAGAGCCAAAGATAACATCCAAGGTTACCCTGTTTTTCATTTTGGAGGATGTAAACCGTTTAAAATCGTATTGTTAATTTGATTTTGGATTTTTAGCCAATTTTTAAGCCATGAACATGAAAGTTTTAAGTTGATTTAAAGCAGAAATCCCCAGATTTTACACATAAGGTCAGTTTACTTGTTATGGGGGTTGTGTTGTGTCTTTTGTGGCTCTGGAGGAGCTTTAAAGTCTGAGAAAAAATAACCCCAGGGACTTTAAGTGTTCAATGTGGGGATTGGGTGCATTCACGCAATGTCGGCAGAAGGAGAAGAACAAGAAAAACAACCCTTATTCTGACTTGGGAGGGTTCATGCATCATTCCAGGGAGGTGAGCCCAAGTACTAACCTTGTAGTCATACCAGATAAATAGATACATTAGCTACTTTTGTTGTGTTACATATTTGTAGCAGTTTGTAGCCAAGTGAAACCAAATACAGTGTACAGATCCTAGACAATGAGCTGAATCGATATAAGTGTTTATATTGGATTTTATTTTGATGTAAGCTGTGGTGCATTTACAGCCATTCTGCCAACGGTTTGTTGACATGTATGCAGTTCTTTGCATCAAGTGGCAGATACCGTTGGTGTCAGAAATCTCATAATTACAGTTCAAATTATGATTTGAACGTGGCAGCTTACCAGGCAGGGAGGGTCTAACAATAAGACACTATTAGTTGCAATACAGGAAGTGTAGGATCCAGCAGTTTTGGAGCTTGACCAATACATAGGTCAAATATAGAGACTAAAAGTCAGAATATGCCAACCACTGATGCTTCTTCATGCCAGGACATACAGTAACCGCTCAGAACAGACTATAATATACCAATTAGAAATATACCAATACAACAGGGTGTAGTTTAGCACGTGTTTTCTTGTTGAGCTGCCTGAGTCCTGAGAGATGGGGAGCAGAGAAGTACATTTTCTGGAGCGACACCAACAGCACTGATAAGGTCTTTTACTCATGACACAGATTGATGGGAGGCGAAGGAGTAGAGGAGTGATAGCAATAGTCAGGGGACGCATCCGTCACAGGGGAGGGATGCTGCCATCGCAAGTTTGTTGACAAATGGTAAATTGTGTGCATTGTCCCTGGAAATGTCACAGGAGCTCGTAGCATCTGCCTGTTTGGTTTTCGTTTGAGATTAACACATTCTGTGTCAGCCGGTCCTGCTGCCAAGTCTTTTCTAATTCTTCTTCAAATTCAGATGAGACAAAGCGCACACCATGAGAGGTGGTGACTGCATAAATACATTCTTCCACTAAAGCATTGTATTAAGGTCAAAAGAAAAAAAGAAAAATATATAAACTACGTATAGTGAAATTAATATCTTCCTTAACCTTTAAGACAGTGTCATTGTTGTAACATAGCCCAGTATTGAGACTAAACATTGTACATTATCTCTAATTGTGCCTCATCTTCATAATTGTGTTTATATTTGAAATCCATGTTATATTTTCTGCAAACACAGTATAAATCTAATTGTTTTTCCTCTTGTAGCATTTCATGATATTACATCTTGCCATGCACTGGAGGCCAAGTACTTACAGTTTAATTTCTGATCTCAAAACACGTTTCCAAATTCAGTCAGCTTATGATTGTATTTTAGTAAATTATATGCAACTGCAGACGTCTAGCTATAAGCCTTTTTGTTGCAAGTCTTTAAGACTTATAAAAAATACAAGAAACTGATCCTCACGCTTCACAATATTCGAAAACTCAAGTAGGAAATATCTTTGGTGCTAAACACCCTTTATTTCCCTTCAATGTCACTGTGTTTATTTCACTTAAAATAAAATTGTGTAGGTTTCTGTACAGTGTGAACCGTTCTTTGTCCAGCCATGCAAGCTTCTCCTGCTCAAGCTTACTAATCAATTATTTTATTTTGTCCACATTAATTTGCAATAAACAGCAGCTAAGGAGACATTCACTCATGAATATGTTGCATAATATTATGTTAATGCTTTCCCAAGCTTTATTTTGTACAATGCCAGGCTGTACTCACCACTGAGAAATTCATGACCTTTATGATCCAGACAGTGAGGGCCAGGTTAACTATCATGGTGACCAGGAGTAGCAGCAGAAAGAAATACAGGCATCTTTTCCTCCAGCCGTACAGACCCACTGGGTACACAGTATCACAGCCT
Source organism: Lateolabrax maculatus (assembly GCA_031216445.1). NCBI lineage: Eukaryota > Metazoa > Chordata > Actinopteri > Acropomatiformes > Lateolabracidae > Lateolabrax > Lateolabrax maculatus. The sequence continues at coordinate 9,389,627 of CM062207.1, forward strand.
GGTCGCTGGAGATGCAGGGACTGGGATGCAAGGATAAACTGCTCCTGGGTAATCTGGAAAACAAACACACACAAGCCTTTAGGTTAGCTGGCTGTCAAGAATATATTCACTCCACAGAAGCAGTCACATACTATAAGTGGTTATTATCTTGCAAGAACCACTAAAAATAACTCCGGGCTGAGGCATGTCTGTGTAATTCCACAATTTTTTAAAAGTGGTGCTACAACATAAAGAACAAAAGGTGAGAGCATGGCATTAATGAAAGCTGGGATGTTATTACAGCCCAAAACATCCATGCTTGGAAATTAAATGGGATAAGAGGATACTTTGATCTGTAAAACACTAGAAACTTAGAATAAGTGTTGCTATTTGTCAGTTGTTCAGGTTGCGTACACCGGACCTACACACTTTTAGAAAGGGAACAAGTAGCAGAGTAATTCATCAAGCTCCGTGCCTAAAAGACAAGGTCATTTTGCTGACTTTATTTTATTAAAAGAGATACCACATCAGAGGTGCTCACTGAAAAAACCCAAAAGGTGGTGTGTTTCATTCCACTGCAGGAAAGAGGAATCATCACTCAAGATTCATCGATTACAAGTTAGCGATCAGTTGTGGGAATATCTGGCCCCGAAGTGGAAAAGCTCTAAAATGGCATGTTTACACTTTTTGTAAAGCGAATAAACAGCCACATCTAGATACTAATAAACTAATCATGCGATTACTACATTGACCTTTCTGCTTGTATTTATGTACTTTACAATGAAAATCAATTTGTAAGGATTTAATAACATGTCACAGCTTTGTTTGCAATCTAGTTACATGTTGACATTCTGTCAAACTGGATCCACGTGTGTTCACAAAGAAAGTCACCATGAGTGACAGTTTCCTGTAGCCAACCTGTTTACGGCTCTGATCTACTGCTGAGATCTTTATAATGTTACAAGCCCATCAATCTTTCACAGGTAAATATTTCACGTGCACTAATAAGGCTTTGTGGGGCTATGTGAAGATGGGAAACAGAAGGAGACGGTTGCCACAGGCAGTCAGTCCATGACTTAAGTAGAGGATATCTCTAAAGCCCAGTCTTCACATAAAAAATGTCACATTATGAACAAATTACTTGTTTTTCTTCCACTCAATATTAATGAAAACAGGATGTGGACTACGAGACAAAGGATCACTTTGGTGCCAGAGAAATGTTCTCCACTCTGGCTGAGTAACTAAGTGCCTGCCAGCCACTGAGAAGCTGCTACATCGGAGCTCTGATCTGAGATCAGAGAGGATGATGTCTGTCAAGTGCGGTCGTCCAGGCGAGAGCAAGCGGTTGGTGTTCTCCAGCCGATCGTGACTGCGGGCTGACAGTGTGAAACTCCCCATCACAGGGTACGAGGCTGGCAGAGCTCTGTACTGTTCTGTTCAGCTGTTGTTGGGTTGAATTCATACTGAGGCGGGCTGCCATCCCACTCTTTTGCATAGATAATGAATAAAGTCAAACGCCTGCACGTACAAACCAAGATAAAATATCCAGCAGCAGCAGCAGAATGTTTTATGTCCAATTATGTCAAAGATTTTTTTAAAGTTCTTCAAACTTCCAAGGAGCAACTATTAATTCATCCTGCCAATATAAAGTGCTTTAATTGCATGAAACACACATCTATAATTCACACACCTGTGCACAGTTTTCCCAGAGGGACCCCAGAAGTGTAATGCATGCATAACTCACGTCAGAATCCATGCCCCACATGCTTTATTCACACTCAGCATGTCATTAGCAAAGGACACTGATGGCAGGTATCATTAGATTGTATGTTTGCCTCTCATTAACCGAGGCAGAGCAAGAAGAGACTCTTTAGCTCAGCAAGCAAAGGCCTTTTTCCGAGAGGAACTAAATTACTTGACCAAGCTTTAAATAGAGGAAGAAACTGAATCCTGTGTGCCTCTTCACCTCATCGTGGTTATTGTTATAATAATCAGTATCTCTTACATGGGAGAGCAGCTGATGAAGTTTGGTGATTAGAAAACTGCAGACACTGAATATGGTTTTGTAAAGTTGTGTGAAAGTGTGTATCAGGCAGCGTGTGGTGTATCAGCTGGTAAAAGGCTGGTGCCAGAAATAAGCATTAGTCCTTCAGTCATCCAGGAATTCATACAAACAAATGCAATTTCAGACATCTATAAAATGCAGAAGCCTTTACTGTGTGGCTGCAACTATTACTTTGATTATCAATTGTATCTGCTGATAATATTCTTGATTAAGCTATTAACTTAATACTATTAACTTATAAACTGTGAAAAATGCCCATCACAGTATCCTATGGCAATCTACGATGAATAAAATCAAAACTCTAATATTTGAAAAATATACCCAAAGGTTTTGGTTGATCATTTTATTGGTCTATAATATAACATTTCAGATGTTTAAAATTTTACAAAGCTACTGTGCACTGAAGCCTGTATTTCCAAATCTTTCCCATTATCGACACCACTCCTTGGAGGGGCATGAGTGATTGGACACTCTCTAAACCAGAACAATAATGAAACAGGGTAATGCACTTCAAACATGGTATCTGACAAGAGTCTTCCACAGCTTCATAACTGGCTCTCAACTTAATCCACACTTTAAGTGCCTGTTTCCTTGGATGAACAGTTTGGGTCACGTCTGCCAGTGGTGGCAGATGTCTCACAAATGGATGTTGGGACTTTGCAGCAAATACAAATGACCCATATCGCTGGCCTAGAAATGTCAGTGATTCCAATTTAACCAGCGATACAGCTGAGGGACAAGAGCATTGTGAGGGGTGCTTACATAAAGGCTGAATTCAAACTCTAGAGGCAAACGTCGCAGAAGACTTTTTACCACAACTTTGCACAACATTAAAAGCGGGTTGGAAGATGCCTTACACACTATGTTCAGTAAAACCATATACAGAGTTACTGCAGATCACTTTCCAGACACTTTGAAAGCCTTACACTTCACAGGACTCTAAGACACTCAAAACTTCTATAAAACATTCAAATAACACCAAGAAAAACTGTTTAAAACCAGTCTTTTAGCCTACAGCCATGCCCCTGCTGGACAGATTCAGTCTATTTTCAATCCACTGTTGCTAGGGGAAACTTCAGCACTTGTAATTTCTATGGCAACCCACTGTTCCCAATGCTAGTGGATCCTGTGATTTCTTTGCAAGAGTTTTAATGCATATATTACCCTGGTCGAGTCATGCCTCCTAAAGCTCGGTTATTCACAGAGCAAATGGAGGAGTGCATAGTGGCTGGCATTTTGTCAATCTGTCATTTCAGCATGCCGGTCACAGCTGACTCTCACAAACACTGTAGACTGGACTGATCGAGACGTCCAACTGCAGTGAGTGCGAGAAAACAACTTTGACTTTTAAGAAACAAAATATTGATTACAGAGCAGGCAGTACAGGCACGTCACACTATGCTGAATCCCATTTATCAGTATATGTCAGCTTCAGTGGGTCTGACGATTAACACTTTATATCCAAAGCCCTGTCAACAGAGTGAAAACTAGTGTCCACATTGTGGGTGTGACCACTCCTATACTGTACAATTAATCATTTTCCACTTTTAATGTAACTACAGAAACAGTCCAGATAATTAGAAAACAGGAGCAGATGGAAACTTATAGTTGGCAACTATGATACAACTGTCAACAATCAATTCAATTCAATTCAACTAATCAGCCCAAGCCCAATCCAAAGTGTTGACTGTAAATTTGGACAAAATAGAAATAAACCATTATGAGGAAGGAAACAAAATGCACTGATGTATTTTAAAAAAAACATGCTGTCACATATATTTAAGGTCATAATAGTGACCTGGGTGTTGGGGCCTCCACGAGGAGTCACGAAACAAATCTAAGGGGTCACTGGGTGATTGGATAGGCTGAATGTAAGAACAAATTGAATTCTACAAACACAGAGTTATGTTGAAGTTTAGTAATTTTCCCTCATCTTGTTTATTCCAGTAAAATACAGTAAAGTTTTACCTCTTCAGGTCTCCAAAAGGAGAAAGTCCTAGAGGAGAGAATGCTCTTCGACTGGACTGCAAGTAAACTCGCAAGTATTATTTGTTTATATTTGGAGCCACAAATTCAGTACAAAAAAAATGGTACTTCTGAACACTGAGGTGGGGTTTCCTGTGTCTGGGATGCCTGCTGCCAACAGCAGATGCTCCATTATCATCTTACAAAATGATCATGTGTCCTCATACATATTGCACAAAATTTCTGAAGTGGTTTCATGAGATCAGGTGGAGTCTTTCTGAGCCAAAAGAAGCATTAACCACGAAGCACATGCTGAAAGAAAGAATAGAGTAAATCCTTTGAGGGAAAAGTGAAATTCACTCCAAATGTCTACTTGTTTAGCTAAGTAGTTTTAGCTGTCTAGCTTTTAGATGAAAAATTAGCATTTTGTGGGTTTCTCAACAATCCATATTAGAGAAAATAAAGCCACGTTTAAAAGACATGATTGATTAATAACACGTTTTTACTGTACAGTTTAGGACTAAGCTGCTAGAACGCGAAGGGCGTTCTGTTTGTTATGTATTGTTAAGTATTTGAATCACAAGTGGTGGAAAAAATTAACCCAAGTTACTGCCAAGTGGCTAAAAACAATGAATTAAGCTTAAATAATGCAAGTGACACTGAGACTCAGTAACTCAATGCTCAAACTTCCAATCACAAAAAGGTCTAAAGACCATTTTTCTCTCCCCTCAGACAACCAAGAAGAGAACACTTTTTCAGTGTCTGCAATCCTCGTCCAAAAAGGCTTGTTTAGGCACAGTCGTGCAGCTCTATCGATCATGAAATTATCAAGATCTACTCTAGTACGCTTGAGACAAATGTCAACAGATTATCACAAACAGAAGGGTCTGAAATCTACGGCTGGTTTTCCACCTACAGCCCTGATTACATGTAGTTTCTATCAATAGAAACTGCACACCTACACAGTAACTTGCTTCTCTAAGGTACAATACGCTACTGTATAAAAACTCTCTCATGTGCTGTGCTGGAAAAGACCTGGTGGATTTATCTTTGCTACTTCATCAATCCTTTTCAAGTTTGTGCTGAGATCTGTGTCACTTTCCTTGGGGGCTTTGAGTACAGACGTTACAGCTGGATCTAGGCAAAGCAAGCAATTACCCAGCAGTCCCTTCCCACTGCCAGCACGCCTCATCTTCACCAATTAGCGTAGAGGGTGATATTCTACATGCTGTTTTGATCAAACATTGACATGCTGCACAGGCAGCAAAACGCAGCTGAGGAGCCCCTAATGAATGAAAATGAGACGTTATTAATGCTTGATAATGTTAATCAGCAAATCGGCTCCCTCTCTCTCACTCAGCGGTGCCACAGGAGTCCCACAGGGCCGCCTCAGCTGGAGGTAAGAAAGCATTTGAGATGCACTAATGACTGTAAAGCTTGCGCTCATCCAGCCTGCATATGAACACTGCACAATCGCTGAGGCAGCAACAGGGAGACGGGATGGACACAATCCTGCTACAAGTCTGACACACAGCATCAAAGCACCTATTCATTTAGCCAGGTTCTGTGGCAGAAAGTCCAATCACAAGAGACGGAGGAGCCTGAATACACGACTGCAACTGGGAAAGCCAATTACACTTCACACATCCAACTCAATGCATTGATGTAACCATTTCACATTTAGTTGATGCAACAATCAAGCATGTGAGTGAGGGCGCTGCTGTCAATACCCGCTCCACTTAGATGTGAAATCCAATTTTTGTGGCTCCATCGTTCTCTGGTGGAGTTACAATAGCAGCAGAGCTCATCAATGGCTTCATCTTTTGCTGTGTGGTTGCCCTTTATGGACGGACGGCGGTGCATTTCCTTCGGCTCAAAGCAACAAGGTAACCCTACTGTAAGCGTGAGAGCGGCGGGGATCAAAGATCTCCAATAAGTCTGGCACGACGAAAGGTCGCAGCTGTTCAATCAGCTCGCAGGGCCAACAAGCCTGAACATCACAGAGGCTTTTCAGGGAGAACGTCCTTTTTGCCGTTACATGCAGCTCTGCTTTCACTTTCATGAAAAATCTGCGTACTGGGCAACACAAGTGTGCAACAGACCCCATCGGCATGCTGCACCTCTGACCTTTGCATCATTGATTAATGCCGAGAGCTGGTTTTGCTAAGTCTCAAGCGTTTGCAGCTCTGTCAGGTCCTTCCCTCGGTGTCGATCATGGCTCTGGCGGGGGGGGGGGGGAGAAGACGACAAACTGCTGATGTATACAGACAGACACTTCTCCACAGTACACTAGCTTTCCTTGCTAATCCCTAGCAAATCCTTGGAGAGCCAACGGGGCCATTTTGGACAGCACTCCCCATAGGCGTCATTTGCATTCACCAGACGAGCGCACAGGGGAAGTGCCAGACTGAGAGCAGCGTTATCAACATAAATAACATCACAAAGCCTCCTAAGCAAAGCCTGTTTTAATTGCAGAAGAACTCGGGTTCTTTGCCTTTTAAGTCACCTTCCTACAATTTAAAAAAATATATATACATATATTAAAAAAAATGCACATAACTCACATTCAACATGACAAATTAGCTGAAACTTGCAGACTTGTCACTAAGTGGGAAGTGCTGGATCAGCTCAGAGCCAGGAGTGATTTCTCGACTGATAAGCATGACCCACAGCTGTGAGAGTGTGTGAGTGTGTGTGAGAGTGTGTGTGAGAGTGTGTGTGAGAGTGTGTGTGCACAGCGGGCCAGTGGACGGACCTGAGTGCACAGCCCAACAGTAGCTCTGCTGTGTGGGGTTTTCTGACACCGAGCTGCTTTCCTCCCCCCCCCCCCCCTCCCTCCAACGCTGCAGCACGGAGCCCGAGATGCACACACTGTACCCAGAGGTTACTGCCTCCCCCTGCCAGACCGGAATGATAATGAGGGGAGAAAAAGCATGCAGGCAGAATATTCATAGGCTGTCACATTACTGTGATTCTTGGAGGAGGAGGATGCACAGAATATGATATATAGTGCCAGAGGGGAGATATGTAAAGAACTCCAGGCCGGCTTTCCTGAGGTGTTTGAGCTCCGGTCAGTGCTGATTACTCATCCTGTTCCTGCCTGAAGAGAGAGAGAGAGAAATGCAACCACTGCAAAATGTGAGCCGACAGTTTACATTCATCTTTAATTACCTGGGCTTTTTATTTTTTTTATTTTTTAATTTTTAAAATGGAGCATTTGAAGCACTTGGGTGCACCTGTTGCAGGGGGGGGGGGGGGAGTTCGGACCGCTGAATAAAACAACTTCCGGACACATAATTCATGAATTCCTCCGCGTCCCGACCGCGACAAGAGGTTGAGGACAAAAAAAAAAAAAAAAAAAAAAAAAAAACTTTCCTGTTGCATAATTGCTTCAATGTTTCCGTCAGAGCCGGACATGAAACCTGCACTTTCCTCACCACCACCACTGTTGTCTTACCTTCAGCGTCTCCACGTCGAGAGTGGCCGACTGCTCCATGTTACAAAGCTCATGTGTCACGCTCACATTATCTCCACAAAGTTGAAACGAGCGAAGAACGCACGAAAGAAAAGAAAAAGACGCAGATATCCAAACGCTTCGACGCCAGGGAGGTTGTCTGTCGCTCTCGTATTTCTCGTATCGGCGCCACTTTCTCTCGGGGGCAGGTTTCCAGCGGAGCTCGAGACAGGCGGCGGTGTCATTAAGGCGCGCGGGCTCAGGTGCGCCCCCCCCCCCCCCCCCCCCCGCGAGGAGCCGCGCCGCGCCACTTCCGGGAGCTGACTTCCAAAATAAAAGCTCCTCTATGCTTTATGCTCCTGCTCCGCTGCGTTTATTGGATCTCTTCTCACTTCAATACAGCTTTTAAAAAAAATGTCTAGTATGTTGTTAAAAGCCCGGCAGTTTATAAAGTGATTTATATTTCAGCTCATATTATTGTGCTCTGTTCCTTTGGGACAATCAGTCAATTATGATGGACATACATATTCATATTTGTTCATGCATTATCTATTAACAACTCACAAAGAAGTAACTTGTACTGTTATTCTTGCTTATATTTTTTGGCGTTGTGAATATTTTGGATTGTGTGTATTATGGATTGTGTTTATTGGTATTTTTATACTTGCACCTTTATTGATATGTTTGCACTCTTTCCTACTTTGTACTGCAACTGCTGCACAATAATTTCCTTCAGGATAAATAAAGTTCTGTTTTATCTTATTTTAATTCAAATGCAGAGTGAGAGCGTGGTCCCGTCAGTGTTATATGTAGGAGGCACTTTAATGTTGTGGTTGATGTGGAGCTATTTCTAACCAATTGAAATCAGTTTAAACGGCTCCAGTTAACTCCAATCAATTAACGTTACAAAGTTGAATCTGTAACGATGTATCATTATTTAAAAACTGATCAGATTTTTTATATGTAAAATCTTAGTGTGAAAAGTGACTAATTACAGCTGTCAGATAAATGTAGGGGAGTAAAAAGTACACTATCTTCCTTTGAAATGTAGTGAAGTAGAACTATAAAGTAGCATATAATGTAAATACTGAAGTTGAGTACATGTACAAATACCTCAAAACTACCAAAAAGTTAAAGTACTGTACTTGATGATGGGATTTCACAGTGGTCTGGAATGAAACTAATATTATACTTTTTTCAGATCTTATTTGTATTTGTCTAGCCAGTTAAACAGAACGAATAAATACATTTAGAAGAAGGCCATACCCAAATGTAACTTTGAAAAAGAGCACATATTTAAGGCTGTATAATTAGTGGTGGGCTAATGGGATTTCTATTTTATTTTTTATTTTCTAATCACGTTTTATTCTGAAAACCGGGTATTGTTCAATGTCCTGTTTTATCGCAGTGAACACTGGTCCATCTGGCACAATTCAAACCCCATTTAGGAGGGAAAGCATTGGTTAAACTAACTGTTTAAAATGAGATTATGCAGCCAGAATCAGCAGCAACAGAGTTCACTCTTAATATCACATCAGAGGATGACTGACTCTTATTGACGAGACATTTGGATGTTATACAAAGTACAGCTTTATCTGACCATCCTGAAACTAAAATAAACACGTTTCCTTACTAAATGTTAAGCTACTACCACAACAAATGTACATAGCCTACAAGTCTGTTGAGGAATCTAAATATATATATATATATATGATTTTCCTCCAACAGCAGCCACTGTACAGTCAGTGTTACTGGCTTATTCTACAACTCTGTCTGTTCCCATTCATTGGGGATTGATGCACCCTGCAGGAGACATAGTGACACTGCAATAAGAGTAAAAGACACTTGATGTATTGTACATATCAATGTATCGTTGATGCTCCACAAGTCCTGCATTCAAAACCTTAAGTAAAAGTATATAAGTAGCCTATTATCAGCAAAATGTGCTTAAAGTAGAAGTACTCATTCTGCAGTAAAACTGTCCCTATCATTGTTTTGCTATATATATGATGTTTTTGGATTGATATCACAGTTGCATTAATGTGTATGTTGCCTCTAACTGTTTAGCAGTTTAAGGTCGTGATCATTTTAACTACTTTGTATACTGTTGGGTAGTTTAATCTACAGCAGGGCATCATGGTCTATAAAATCCTCATATGTTTGTAGGAAGATTTTCTCAAACCATAAAGGACCTTAATCCTTCAAAATAAATCTGAAAAGTAACTAAATATTAAGTATAAGGTATAGAATGGAAATAAGTACAAGAGGGACTAAATAAAGAAGAAGTAAATGTACTTACACATTTCCTACATACCTCCTCTGACTACATGGTTTTAAATGCAGGACTTTTTCTCGTAGTGGAGTATTTTTCACAGTGTGGTTTTGCAGCTTTTACTTAAGCAAAAGGTCTGATTGTGGACAGGTTTTTGACTTCTGTTCGTCGCAGCATCCTCAAGGATTCAGCAGAGGGCAGCAAAGTGTCGGGCTGGCTGTTTCCAGACAAACACAATCGACCCCTGAGCTCCGAGCCAGGATTCACAATCAATCACCGAGACATCCATTTTTATTTATCCATCATCGAGAGGATGACAGACGCCAAGCAAATCACGGCACAGAAAAGGTAGACGTCTGCGTTTGATCCGCGTTGACATTTCTTTATACCCTGAGATCCCGTTTGAACAATTTCAGCTCGCAGGGAATAAAAATGGCGTTTCATCTTTTAATAATCCTGCTAAATCACCGGTGGCGACACCCATATTTAGGTCGGCTAGACAGATGATTACCGAGATACTTTAATTGCTGCCATTGTTACAGCCTGTTTATTCTGCATCACCGGTGTGTGCGTGAACGTATCATCTCTGTGTCTCCTTGCAGTGCCAAAATTGCAGCCGGGGCTGTTGTGTGTGTGGAGAGTGAAATAAGAGGAGATGTGACCATCGGTGAGAATTTGCATTCAACTTCGCAATAAAGCGCCATTTTTTTTCTTCTTATCCAGCTGCAGCATGCGCTCCAGAAATATGATCCACCTTTTTAATTATTACAGGTGCGAGAACAGTTGTCCACCCCAAAGCCCGGATCATAGCAGAGGCAGGGCCTGTGATCATTGGAGAGGGTAATCTGATAGAGGAGCAGGCGCTTATTATTAACAGGTACAGTGTGTGTTACAACCTAGTTTCCCTGTTTGACCATTACAGTGTCGCCTTATCTTATCTGTGTGTTTTGTCTGCAGTTATCCAGAGAACATCATGCCAGACACAGAGGGAGTTGAGCCAAAAACCATGACAATTGGGGCCAATAATGTGTTTGAAGTTGGTTGTGGTATCCTTTCCAATGCCAGTAACAATATGCGGGCATGTGATTGCAGTAGAACTAGGCTGACAAACTGAGAAATATGATCTTGTTGTAGATATATGTCTGAATTTCTATCAATAACAAGCAATATAGCTACAGAAATACCAAAGATGTGTAAATTTAGAAACAGTGTTGCCATAGTTTGTCCAGCAGAGAGCACTGACAAGTTTATTTCAGCTGTCAAATGCCCCACTCATTACATGTCCTGGTCACAATCCTTTCATTTAAATAATCCTTACAAAGATATTATGTGTGTATCAGTCAGGCTTTAGTTTGTAGTGACTATTATCCGTCTCAAAATGCCAATTCATAGGTTTAAATCTTTAACGATTCTGCTTCAGTCTCTCAAGCTTTGAAAATAGGAGACAACAATGTGATTGAGTCTAAAGGTAAGTACCACAGACACTTACTGTATTCCTATTAGGAGTGTGCAACATGGATAACATCTTGTGTTATGGTATATGTCATTTTATATCTCAGTATCGACATATATATCATGATATAATAGAGAAAATAACCATCACTTGTTACAATACAAAAAATTCCATATTCCTGCAGTGTATTTTTCTAAATACATATTTTTGCTACTATTAAATCCCAGCTGATCTTGGGAGAAACGTGATCCTGACCAGCGGATGCATCGTCGGCGCGTGCTGCCAGGTCAACACGTGTGAGGTCGTGCCGGAGAACACGGTCGTGTACGGTTCAAACTGCATCCGGCGCGTGCAGAGCGAAAAGCCACAGGTCAGTCTCCGCCGAAGCTTGCCTGTGCCCGAGAGTCACACAGTTTTGTTTGCAGATTCGTGTAACCGGGCGTGGGTTTTTTATCTTGTAGTCTCAGACTCTGCAGCTTGACTTCCTCATGAAGATTCTGCCCAACTATCACCACCTGAAGAAGACGGTGAAAGGAAACAGCACACCTGTGAGAAACTAAGATGGAGCAGCATCTGCACACACAGACACCGACACAATTCCCTCAACTTGCACTTGTCTTAAACTTTAGTGTTGTTCCTTTATGTCTTGTCGAATACCTCTCGCACTGAACATGACTATCACACAGTCTACATTTCTTCCTGCATTTGAGGAATGCCATCCTTCTTTAACACGAGATAATTTCTGGTTTTGCACTTTTGCTTTAAGCTCAATATTAAGACTATTTGTGATATATTTTCGACCTGAGATTTGCAATTTCCTGTGCCATTGTTATGTTAATCAATTATCTATATTTATAACTGTTCAAAGATACCAAGATATTTCAATAAAGATTCTAATAAAGATTGCACTCATGTTGTATTCCTCCAAGTGTTGATTATATGGTTCCTATATTTTTTGACCACAGGGAGGGACTATTGAGCAACTGTTTGTGCACCAGCTGTACTGTCTGCTCTGATGGCTTTGTTTCATCAGATGATACAAAATATCCAATTAAAATAGTATTTATTAATAATACAACTAAAAATATCTATATTATCACGTTCTGTGCTAAAAATAGTAATAAAATCAAGTTTATGGGCTAAGAATTGTCACTTCAAATGACTGTGTGCGTCAGTGACTGTGACTGTAAGCTGATTTACCAGTTAAGAGGTGCAATTACTGAGCAAAACGATGCCTCAAAAGATAACTTTGGGTGTGGTAGTCCCCATCTTGGATCTGGTGGGTAGCCAGTCCTGCGCCCTCCCACCAGGGGTTGCCAAATTGGTGCCCTGGGTTCAGTGGGACTTGCACACAATGCCTGGTTCATTGTAATTGACACGGGTGTGGTTGCAACTTGTATTTCTACTGCAGCATGGGCCTGAATAATCCCCGGTGCCCCCCTCCTCATGTCTGAGCCCCTTGGGTGGTGCTCCCATCTGTGCCACAGCCTCGCGGATTTAGGTGCGGATACATGCGCGTGTGTGGCGCCTGAAACTGTCTGAAACACCTGACGTAAAAAAAAAGTTCAGATGTCACATTTAACAGTTGTTTCCTTTCAACTCTCGCAGCTGTAAAACAAGCCCAAGGCCGCCGCTGTAGCTCTTCAGAGTTTAAAGGCTTTGTGCTGTGCTCGGTGGGCAGGGCGCTGCACAGTACAGCAGCTCCCTGTAGGAGGCCCACAGCTGGTGTCGCACACTGCCAATACTCATTTGAACATGTCACGGTGGAGTCCCACAAGGAGTCCACATCAACCAGGGGCTAATTATTTCAGCAGCGGAGTGCAGCCGGGGCCACGTCTAGGCTCTTTTCCGTTCTCACTTCTTCTGTTTCTTTCCCCCACACTACCATCGTTTTTATTTTGGGGTGTTGCCAAACCGTCAGTTTACTTTAATATGACAAGGGAGACAGATGCTGGGCACAGTTGCACGGATGTGCAGAGTGACAAGGACCTCATGGGGGGCAAGTGTGGCCTTTTAATCTGCGGTGGGTTTTTAGAGAGGCAAAATGGCTATGATGATAGCAACTCATGGCAGGAATTTGAGAGGAAGTTCAAATGTTGTTCTATATTTGGAAGCAGTTATTTATACCTCTCCCTTACTGTACTGTTGTGAAACTTAATTATCCAGCTTCCACTCGGTTGTTAAGGCAGAATTGTGCATCGCAGTGGTATGCGCTTTTCTTTTCATAGGATTATCTCAAGTCAATATTTGGTCTTTGCTATAATATGCAGCATTCTCTGAAGAGTCAATAGTATCTTATCATAAACAAAGAGGGAAGCATGAGATTTTAGTTTGCAGTACAATGCTGGATACTGGGGAGGTTGCTGTTGCAAAATGTGAGTGAAACACAAGTATACTCACATTTCTCAGCCATTTAGAGTATATCAAACATAACATTTGTTCTTACTCTTCGATGCACTGTTATAGTCTGTGTTTTCAGCAGCACATACAGTTCAACTTAGTGTAGTCCACTGCAGTCGGTCATGGTCAAACAGGCCACCAGTTGGTTTGAGAGGATAAAGGCTTTCTGACAGCTGACCTTTGCATCCAGGTCCACTCCACCTTTGAAAAGTGAAATGTGACCTATAGGCCACAGTGATTTCCATTGCAATCCCACAGAAATAATTAATGTATTCACAACAGGAACCCTGAAACACTGGATGTCATGCTTTTTCAGCCATGCTAGCGGCATGGCTCTGTTTGATGGCATTGTTGGCCGGTTGGTCCACCACTTTGGTCCAGATTGAAATATCTCAGCCACTGTTAGACGGATTACCATGCTGATTCCTACAGATATACGTACTGTAGAGATCACCCCAGAGGATGAATTCAAATGGCTTTGATGATCCTCTGCAAAACAACATATCATAAAAACTAATAAAATGTTAACATAAAATGGTGACTTCACTTGAAAAGACAATTGCAAGATGTAGCAAAGAGAGAAAAGTTACAAATGAGAATAAAATTGACAATAGAAGATTTAAATTCACTGCAAGCAAAAGTCAATATGAAAAGTTCTGCAGCTCAAAGCAAACTGCAGAAAGCAAATGAACTACTTTTTTTTACACACGCACATTGTTCAATAAAGATTAAAGACGGTGGGAAAGACAAAGACCTCAGGGGCCGGGTTTTAGTTTAACCTTTTATTGGTTGCACTGCACAACAAAAGAGAAGATATAACTTTACATACTTCCCTTTGGCCTGCTTTGAGTCATTTTAGGACCACTCAATAGCATTCAAAGGGAACATTATAGTCCATTACATAGGCCTGTGTCAACATTTGGGAATTCAAGCCTAGGAGACATACTTAGCGTGGTCTCTGCTCTCTACTCAACCCTTCCTCTGCCCGCTGAACCATGAAAGCTTATAGTACAGTCTAATGACACAGACTTGGGCCTCTTTCTTGAGTTTCTGTACCTTGACACAGCTGCAGGTCTTTCCATATATGAGAAGATGGAAAGGTGGTTTTATGAGCCAAGCTCTTCTTTTTGTTCAGAGCAGGTTTCCTTCTCGTGACTTGTCAGATTTAACACACGGTTACACCTGACAACCCTGGCGGTGCCCTTGAGGATAAGCGCAGGTTCTACCTCACTACTCAGTAATGCAGCCTAGTTAATCACAAGAGCTCTTGCATGCTCTTTATCTGAGCCAATCCAATGGGGGAAATATGATGCAGAACAGCAACAACTCATGATAAAGTTGATTTTACTCAAACCAGCATTTTTTCCAGACACCTGCCTCATCAATTTGGACTTTTTTGGCCTTCTTTAGATATCAACCTAACCTTTTTCAGTTTTGCTTTTCCACTTCTCCAGCTAACAAAGACACCCCATACAAAAAGACACTAAAGTTTGGAGGGCGACACGCTCTTATTTCCTGGCAGTGGCTTGCATTTCTTCCTGTGGGCGGTAAGCAGAGCATAACGTAATGTGTGCACCGATATAAAGACTCAACTCAGGCACAATGTCTCAGTGATAAAACAGGGAAACTTTACTAACTAAACTTAATTACAGCTGGTTTGCTTAAGCTCAAGTGTTTACCCAGGCCAGAGGCGTGGCTTTAAGGATGTGTGGGTCTGTTTGTCCACCACTTTGGTCCAGACTGAAATATTTCAACAACCTTTGGATGGATTGCTAGAAAACTGACCATGATAATGACAATCATGGTCCCCAGAGGAGGATATATATTGCATCTCTGAAAGACGAAAGCTGTGCAGACTGTGCAGGCATCATTTAAAAGGATGGAAAGGAAAGACAACAACCTGGACAATTAAAAACCAACTTCAAAAAGTACCAGTATTGTCATTTAATTGGTATTGGTACTGTCATTTGTTGAGCTGTGGTTGTGAGGAAGTCACTGAAAAAAACTAAGCAAACTAAAACAAAGCACCAAGTCTCTCATGGCCAATTAGAGCGGGTCAATCCGACCACAAATTGCTCATTGGTGATCTTAGAGGAAGATCAAAGGGCACTAAGCATAACGGAGGAACGCTGTATCAGTAAGTCAAAGGAATGGAATGGCCTGGCTCTAAGCCCAATGAGAGTCACTTACCCCACATCACTCAAAACAGTGAAGTGTGTTGTCCTGCCAAATCCAGAGCTGTTTTCAGGTCTAGATGGATTGCAACATTGTTCCCCTTATCTCTCCTTTTTTTTTTTTTTTTTTTATGTTGTTGGTCGTTTTGGAGTGAGTTATTAACCATGGAGAGCAGTTGTAGGAATGCAAAGCAAGAGTGAGGGGAGGAAGAGAAAAAAAAAGACAGCCATCTTTGAGTCATCTGACTGTCGACTGCAGGGGTCCTCCCTCAGGGATCCAACAGTGGTCAATACATCGGCAATGTGTCATGATAGATTCTTGTTTATGTGCTAATATCAAGCTGGCCTTTTAGCTATGAGCCAGTGATCCAGAAGATGATGTTGGATAATCAGACTTGTCTCTTCAATCCTGCCTTTAAGCAGAGGTTCTTGCAATATATGTTTGCTATCTGGGCAGCAAAAGAGTTCTGGTTCTTAAAGCAATAGTTTGGTATTTTGGGAAATATGCTTATTTTATATTATGCTAAATGTGGGGTAAAAAGTAAAAAAAAAAAAATCCACCTACCAGCACCTTGGCTTCTACAGAGAGCGTTGCATTATGGGTTGTTAATGCCTTAATATTGGTAGGCTTGGCTAGTCTCTTTATACCATAAAAGTGTTAAGTTAGCCAAGTGTGACCTATGAGAGTTTGTGATGGCTTGTTTGATGTGTTTTCTGGAGGAAATAAATTCTTAACGAGTGACAAAGGGTTGAAATTGTCTCCCGACGGTTTACTGCAGGAACAGACAGAATCATCTGTCAAGCACGTTAAGAATTACTGGAGTCACAAGACAGAGAGAAAGACACAGACAAAAAAAAAATGGTAACTGTTAGAGAAAATAATGTTGGCTGCTTCCAAGAGTCTGACAGGAGAGTCTGAATATGAAACAAATAGACAAGCCACACAAATGCGGGATTTACGAGTCTGAGGCGACGTCCCAGTGGGACCAGACCAAAGTGTTTACTCGCTTCAGAAAGTCTCCTAAAAGAACTATTCGGAAAAAAGGTGGGGTCATTTAATAACCAGGGTCACCTTACAGTATATGACTATAGTTTTTCGTACCTTTGGCCAGGGTGAGACCAGCTTATCTTTATGCAAAGTTAACCTAACCGGCTGCTGGCTGTAGCGTTATTTCCCAAAATGCCTAAGACTATTCCTTGCCATTATGCAGAGCGAACATGCACGCTCTCCTTTCTGTCTCCCTGTCGACTCAGACTGAAATAACAAGGCTTCCTCAACCCACACTGTTGCATTTCCTTTAACTAGCAGCCTCTTGATAACACTGAGATATCTTCATGTACGGCTGGACCGTGTCAAAGCTTGCTGACATGTTGCCCAGGACACCGTGACCAGACTGTCTCCTGGCTGCTCCTCATCCTCATCCCCCCCCCCCCCCCCCCCCCCCCCAGTGTGTGTGTGTCTGTTTTTTTTTTCATGGGGGGTGGGTGGGGGGGTGGGGGGGTGGGTGGGGGGGTGGGGGCACACACCCTCCCCCTCCGAGCATCAGACCACACAGCTCAGCCCTGAGACCTGTCAAACACAGCTGGGACATCTCCCCCCCTCCCCCCACCTCCCCCCGACTCCTATCCTCTCCTCCTCCTTCCCACCTCGCCTCCCCCTCCTTGCTCCCCAGACTCCGGCAGGAAGCTTTGATACAGGGGTGTTGAGCAGCAAGGGGAACATTTCCATTTTTATCTGCTTCGAAGACTCCGAGACCCTCCTCCCTTCTCTCCTCGTCCCGAACTGCTTCTCATCAGCATAAAAGAATCTGCCATTTCCCTTCTTCATTGTGCATGCTTCAGATGCAGTGTAATTGATATAGACATGATCTGGGAGGGGAAAGAGCAGAAATCTCTCAGACCGATCCACGATGACTGTTTTTCCTTCTTTTGTTGCTTTTGAGGTGCAAGTTCAGCAAAAAACGACTCGCTCTGCTTTTCTGCACCGGCTGTCATAAAAGGCGAGCTTCTGTCCTGCGCAATAAATGTCACGCAACATATAGTCAAAGTCTCCACTACCGAGCTACTGTCAGCTCTTGAACTTTTCAACGCGAAATACAAAGTGAGGCAGTTGCTCAAAATAAATGTTTTGAAATGGGGGAGCGTTCAAGGCTGCCTTGTCACCTGATCGCTGCTTTTAAGGCTGTTTTGCACCCTGCACTGTAGACAATAATAGGTGTGTCAGTAAACTTTTTGCTGTTTGCTCACTGTGGTTGAGACAGCCCTTCCACAGCTCCAGGGTCTGACTGTTTCCCCACTCAAAGGTCATTAATCAAACAGTCTTGAGTGAGCTCACAGTGGCTTAAGTGCAACTTGTTATCGAATGCAAATCTTGGGCAATTCACGGGTGTTGTTTTCCAGCACATCTTCACATGCACGCCCTGCCATGGCCATTGTAAATCCAGACCGAAATGGGCTGTATCAGTGATGTCTGAGGGGAAATATTTGCCTTAAAGCACAAAACTACCCAGGGGCCTTGAAACGATAAACCAAGAGCCACGTGAAATGTATTAAACAGTCAAGTTGATAATTGTCTGTGTCTACTGCTCTGTGCGTCTTCACAGATGATGGATTGTGCTGAGTGCTACATTTCAAGGGGTTGACACGGGGAAAGAACGATGAAATACTCCTGAGTATGCAGGGTGACAAGACATCTTGTGATGCCAGATTTATGACGGAAA
The DNA here is from genome assembly GCA_031216445.1 of Lateolabrax maculatus. NCBI lineage: Eukaryota > Metazoa > Chordata > Actinopteri > Acropomatiformes > Lateolabracidae > Lateolabrax > Lateolabrax maculatus. Next base: position 9,408,109 of record CM062207.1, read on the forward strand.
CTGATGGTATGTAACGCGGCTTGGTTAAACATTAAACCGTCAACAGGTTAAGACACAGAAAAATGAGCGACTCTTCAAATATACAGGTAAGTACAGATGAGTGACAGGATTACTTTCCAAAGCAAAGCCGTGACTGGATTGTTCCCAGGAAAGCACTTGGCAAAATGCAAACAATTAACAATCAAAAATGACTCTTAAATTACAAACGCTTCTACAATGAGTCATGCATGTCCTGTTGCTAATCAAAATGTTTTATTTTTTCAATAATTTGACTAATTTTTAACCCACGTCATACCAGTGCAATTAGAATATAATTTAGACTAATCATTAATGAAAAGCAGTGTAGGTACTGTATATTTCTTATATGTCCACCATGTATAAAAACAAGGATCCCAAGGGAAGAGACACATTGTACCAGGTTTGCTGCTTTCCATCCCTGGGCAGGTAGACACAAACAGAAAACTGCAAGTGCAATAAATGCATCTGAGAACCTGTATCACAGCGAAGTGTGCGAAATAAAACGATAAAACAAAACGTGCCTAAGATCACTATGAACCAACAGCTGGCTCAGAGATAGAAAAAGTCACTAAAGTAATCAGTGCACACCCGGTAGACAGGTTCCTGCACACCATCAGCACCAAGTGTACTGCAATGACATGCAATGTTCTGGCCATGCATCACATCAAGAATTTGGGACTCAACACATTCACTTTTCAGGCCAACAAAATAAATAAATAAATAAAGATTTCACTGTATGTCACCATAACAGCATCCCTGACAGGATGGAGATGGTTTGAAACAGCACGTAGACAGCCGAATAAATACAATCTAAACAAAAAATCCACATAATAACAAAGGGGAGACGGACAGGACAAGTTTCACTCCGGTGTCCTCTCACACCTTTTCGTCTCTTTTTTTTTTTTTTTTGTCTCCATCTGAAGCAGTCCAACAACAAAACCCTCCGTCGCTCTGCGATAATGTTGCAGGAATAAGCTGCTGCTGCTGCTGCTGGGGGACGAAAACGACGCTCAGCTGGCGCGGAGAGCCGCTGATTTACTATTATTATTATTATTATTATTATTATTATTATTTCCCACCGTCGCTCTCGCAAGGCGCTTGGTGAAAGTTGCCGGGGCCCGGCGGACGGTGCATCCCACCCTGTTACCCCACCCTAAACCCCTCCCTCGCCCCCTCGCTGACGCGGGGCTGAGGAGAGGGAAGTTCGCCTGCGGCGCGGTCCGCTCCGCACTCAGCTGTGTTTCGTTTTCGGGGGGAGCAGCAGCGAGAGTCTTCCGGAGAAGCTTTTCCCAGGGAATGCTGAGGAATACCTGCCGACTTTCCGCCTCTCTCTCCCTCTCTCTTTTTTACTAATATTATTATTAATATTGTCATTATTTCCCGAGCCTCGCCTCCCACTGCGGCGGGGTCAGCAGGGGACCGTTCGTCCGTTTTCCGCCGGCGGGTTTTGTTTTGTTTTGTTTGTTGTTTGTTGTTTTTGTTTTTGTAATTTTCTTTTTTGGGGGGGCGGTGGCAAAAACAATTCGGGTCCTGGAGGAGAAGACGGGAGCGAGGCAGAAGCGGAAGACGGACGGAGCGGACGAGGCCGAAGACTCTGCGAGCGACCGCGACAAGAGAGTCCGACTGAGGATGAACGGCGGAAAGAGCGAGAAGGAGAGCGAGCCGGGCGACTTCCCCGGGCACGAGGAGGAGGTGAGTGTCCACCTGCGGCCCGCCGGAGTACGGCACTTTTTTCCTTTTTATTTTATTCCCCCACCGCGACACACATTTTGACAACATCCCCGTATCCGTTCCCCGCGTTTCCTGCAATAAATAAATAAAAAAAAAGAGAGTTTTCCACCTGGTAAAAGTTGGGAGTCTCATCCTCTGGCCTCACACCGTGGCCCTGTCAAAGTAAAGCTCAGCCCTGTTTCTTTCTGAAACACAATTTTCTATTCTTTCTTTCTTTTTTTTTTTTTTTTTTTTACAGTAAGGTACAACATGAATGAGTGAGAAAGTGATAATTGATTAATCTCACTCCTGTAATAACAACTGAGGCCATGACTGTACTGCAGGTCATGGTGAGTTACCTGACCACAGGCTGAGTTGTGTTGTTAGGCCTGGTTTACTGAGCCCTAAAGCCAGACTTTACAAATCTCTGGGCAGCTGTAGTAAAAGGAGTTGAGAGCCAGTCATCACTCAACTGCTGCTGCTGCTGCAACATGTAGGCAATAAGTCTCTGCAACCCAGGCCGGCTTGAGCAAGAGTAGCGACTTTACAAATAGGACTTAATTACATCTTAACACAGCGGAATAATATTGTTTGTCCAAAACAATGTGAGGTAATCCATTTAGTTTCTGGTGAAAAAAATGTGTTTCCTCACTAACAAGCTGCATAACAGCCCGGTTTCCTCCTCCTCTCCTCTCCAAACGTTGCACAATCTGGATCTCCTTCTTGGTAAATAAGTTTGTAGTGGTGGTCTTTGCATGGGGCGGTTTTCTTTGGCCCAGAAGTGTCTCCGTTCAAACGACAGACCTGTTATTTCAGAGCTCCACACATCCGCAGCCAAAGTGATGTAAGAAAGGTATATCGGATTATATCAGATATTTCTCTTGGAGCGATTTGATTAAGGCTCGGTGTACTGTTCGTCCCTTTGTAACTGAATAGCCAAACATACCCAGCCTGATGTAATACCATATTTGGTCCACTGTTGAGGTTACTCACTGGTTGCAGGGAGTTACTGTAACAGAGCACAGATCACACACTGACTTTCTTAGAAACCTGATGGAGAGTTTCGCTCACATTGAACTCGCACTATTAACATTTCAGAGCCTGTATTTGTAGCAGCACATGACTCAAACATATTCAGTTAAAAGAAGTATAGAGAAAAGGGGTAAATCTTCACATTTCTGAGGCTGGAACCACAGATTTCTTGGCCATTTTTTACCTCGATTAATAATTGTTGATAGTTTTCTGTCGATCGATTAATCGACAAATGGTTTCAGCATCTTTGCCTCAACTGGACGAGGGATGGTTCCTTATCATTTTACCCAAAGAGGACAAAACAGACAAAACAAATCGATTAGTCGATCGCCAGAAAATTCCACTTCAACTCTCAACTATTTTGATAATCTACCTGTCATTTAATTAAATTTTTAAGCCAAAAATTCCAAACATTTGATGATTCCAGTTTCTCTAATATGAAGATTTATTGCTTTTTTTAAAAAAAAAATTATACTAAATTGAACATTTTTGGCTCAATGATGGGTTGTTGGACAAAGTAAGTAATCTGGAGGCGTTATCTTGGGCTCTGGGAAATTGTGATAAATATGACTTAATTAATAGATTCATCTTGAAAATAATTAGCAAATTAGCCAACGATAATCAGTCGACAATAACCGAGAATAATCATTGCAGCTCTACTTTATTTTTATAAATAACTGTCTAAACTGGCATCCCACTAAAATAAGTCTGAAATGCTGTGATGTCCGCAAGCAGGACGACTAGACGAGAGTCGTGTCTTGCATTGTGTAAAAGACAGACAGAGCGACACAGAGACTAATGGCCAGAGGAATCTAATGGTTGTGGAAATGTTTGGAAGCAATCCAGACTCAAATTTACTTGGGTGAATTAACGGAAGGTTAGACGGCACCACTTTACCTTACGCGTAATGATGTGTGTTGTGTGCAGGGGAGCAGCAAGTTTTGGGGAAACTGTAACACACACACACACACACTCACACACACTCACTCACGCACATTCACACTCACATAGACCAGCAGGCATGGAAAGGTGCAATCACACACACTCGTTTGCAGGCAGGTGTGCATATTCGCACAAAAACACACGTGGGACTAAGAATAATGTGACTAATTCCGGGGAATGACTTGCACTTTTTCCACATGATTCATGAAGAGTTTCTGGTTACAGAAGTAGAGTCGGATATAAGTACAGTACAAACTGCTTTATTAATGATCAAGTGACTAATTTGACATTTCCAACTTTGGCGTTGAAGTCTTTTAACACTTTTTCCATCCCAGTCTCCCGTGCAGAAACATTCACAAAGATCACAAAAGCCCTAACTGTAAAATGCCAAACAGCTTTGTGGTTAACAACTCTAAAGTAACCATAAACTACGACCTTATGAGAGCCAAAGTTTAACAACCTCGCTGGTATGACTCTCACATGCTCCCTTCCTCTTGCACAGCGTAGTAAGCGACTCAATGGATCACTGATTCGCACCAGTAAAGCGCCGTAGCGAGCTTGGCTTCTCATGCCTGCTTCATTGCTCAACTTCACACGCCATCATCACTGTACACCAAAACTTGGCGATGCTTAATGTTTATCTTCTGTGGACCAGCGCACACCAAACATGGCGCTGTTGCAGACGAGGTATGCAGGTTTCAGGCCCGGCAGCATCTAATCTTGTGAGCCGGTTTGATAAGCTTTATTATCAGGTGTCCTGGACGCTTTCACATACTGTGGCACTCAACGGGCACCGATGTAGTCGAGGGGACATACCGTCTCTTACGTGGTGAATGTCAAAGATATGTTTTGACCAGCCGTGGTTTCCGCGCCTTGTATGGACAAGAGACCTGGAGGGGTCTTCAGACTGGATTTGATTTTCGGAAAAGTGAATTGAAGATGGTTTTAACTGAACAATATCATATGTTTTTGAGACTATTTGTTCAGTCTTAACTGTGACGACAGTGAAGTGAAGTATATTCATGATGACTGAGGCGAGGTGACAAATTCCAGACATATTTGTGTTATCAGGAAGGTAACATATCATGACAGAGTGCTGCAGTGAAGGAGCAAGCCCAGGTCACCAAAAGTTAATCATATCAAAATTTTGTGTACGTATTTTTGTGCCGAAATGACAAGTGGATTAATTGATGATTGACATAAAATCAATTGGCAACTATTTAGAATTCTTTGTTTAGTAATTTTTCAAGCAAAAATGACAAACATTCCCCAGTTCCAACATCTAAAGGAGGTTTGGATCAATAATGACAATATTAATTCGCAAAGAGTGCCAAAGATTTTCTCCTTCCAGTCTCAAGCAAAAGAAAGATATCACCTTAGGCTCATGGAAACTGAGATGGCCAGTTTTAATATTTTCCTACATTTTACAGAGCAAACATTAAGTCAGTTGACATAAAAAAAACTAAACGGTTTAATCGGTGTTAAAAATAAGCATTTATTGAATGGATAGTACACGGAAGAGAGAAAGGTGCATTACAGGTTGTGAGTACATGAAATGCATCATAGCTAACCAAGTCACCAGACTAATATTGACCTTTAACCTCCTTGCTGTCAATTTCTCCCCGAACTAACTCGTTTTTATTTAAGTCGAAACCTGCCCAGCCTCCTCCACCTTGGAGGTCCACCGTCAAACCGCACCTGATTTTTTTTTACAAACGAGTGAACACAGAGTACCCATTTATTGTTTCCTCTGCAGGATGAAACTGTTTTCCTTGAAATCATACTCATAATCCTATTCATAGTTCAACAACACAGCAGTAGTTTGAACCTCGTAAAACATCTGTTGATTCTAGTTCCCGGCTGACCATAAACATGTAAGTGGATCTTTACAAGCGCCCAAAGAGAAACAGAATATCACTCAAGCAGAGTTCAGCAAATGTGGCGTATCTCCCTGGGGTGTAATTGGATTGTGCTTGGCCTGCTTTGGGTATCCACCAGGTCCTCTTCAAATAGCAGGTCATGTGGCCAGCGTGACCTTTTCCATGAAGAGCTGTAGGTGGGGAGCCGTGCTGCTGGAGAAGCACGGTGAAGCGGAGGGAGGCCACACCGGTCTGTCGCACAGTGGTGTGGGCACAGTGGTCCGTACTTGTGCATGTATCTATGAAAAGGGCACACGGATACATTAACGCTCTGTGACATGAAACGTTATCGGAGGGAGGCTTAGGGGGTGAAGTGGCCATGATAGGGCAAAAGGTAAAGCCTGCAAAGAATCTTACAGATTGTCGAAGACAATATACGCGGAGATCTACTGTAGATTATGACTCTAATGTAATAAAACACAGATATACTATGAGATATACTTAAATATTACATTCAAAAGCCCCTATTCAGGCTCACACGAACAGTAAAACCCTGCTCCATCTACCAGTCTGATAGGTAGGGGTTTATTTATAAAAGCGCGGGGGGAATTGTCATCTTATCTTAGCCATTTGTCAGCTGTGCGACAAGAGGTATTTGAAAAGACAACAACAAGGCTTAGCGTCAGCAACGGCTGGCAAAGGATCCTGCTAGACTGATGTGAGAAGAAAAGAAAAAAAGTCAGAGATAAAGATTTGTTCTAGATATTCAAATATATATATATATATATATATATATATATATATATATATATATATATCCACAGCTATATATAAACTATTAGAACTGACCACGAGCGAGGAGTGAAGTCTCTCTTATATGGTGCTGCTTTCCTTAAAAGGCCTTAGCTGTCAACCTTGAGTCTGCTTTGTAATTAACGACACACTACACAAGTGAAGGAAGTGCGAGCTTGTGCCTAGACAGCGTCAGCCATCTTGTCTGGCTTTGTCAAACTGTAGTTACGCGCTTGTTCTGCCACCTCCACTTAATATTGCTTACTCACAAGCTATAATTATCCACCGTACAGTATACACTATCTCTTCTCCGAACCCTCTGCACTTTTTCAGTCAATAATCCTCTAATTCATCTAATTTCTTACCCCACATCCATCCTCCCCCTTCTCTCCTGCTCCCTCTCTACACTTTTATCTCCCTTCCCCTCAGTTTCCTTCCCTCCTTCCTTACATCTGTCCCACCCTTTTTCTTCCCTCTCTTTATCTTGCCGTTTCCTCCCCTCTTTCCCTCCCTCCACCCTGGTACTGTTTATAATTTGCCACTCTTCTTCTCCTCTTTCCTACCACTCCCTCCTTTTTCATCCTGCTCTCTCTCTCTCTCGCCCATTTTAGTCCCAGTAGACAAACTCCCTATGCCTTATCGCCCCATACGTTGAATGAATGACCCTGAGATCTCTGGACAGGGGGACCGTTTATGGTCATGGGAAGAGGCCTAAAGACAGGAACGAGCCAGGCAAAGGTAACTAGTAGAGTTACTTGTCTGTCCGACTATCCAACTGAGTTTCAACAGCCTTTTGGCCACTGAGAGTTACCCATTCAAGGTCAAACCGCTCAAAATAAGCTTGAAAAAGTGGGACGACTAGTCAGGGCCTCTAGTCGAAACTAGAAAAGTCGATGGATAGGTCATAAGTTTACATCAGCCCCCATGACCAGTAGCTTACTGGTCATCCTAGACCATTTAAGGCTGTAGCTGCAAAACCCCCGTGTGTATTGAATTGAGCAAGTGTACATTTTATTTTTAACTAATTCAACTTTTTATTTGTTAGAGGCCTATTGTGTTATTCCCTTTTAAAAAATTTACAAAGTCTTGCTTTAAAAATCAAAACAGATCCTGAGATGAATTCTATTTAGTGCTGAAAATCGATCGACAGATAATAGTTTGTAATTTCATTGAGCCAGGAAGGCTAAACAATATGCTAGTCCCAGCTTTGCAAATGTGAGTAATTGCTTCTGTTTTATATTATTGTGAATTGGTGACATTTGGGATTTGGAACTTTGGTGGACAATAAAGCAATTTGAAGATATCGTCTTGGCCTTTAGGAACTTGGGATGGACAATTTTTACAATCCAAAATAATCATTATTTACAGCCATAGATAAGTGATCTTTAAGTGCTGTCACTGATAAACATAGAGGAACAGCTGTACTATCACATGAAGGGAACATATTAGCGGTAGGCTTACGTTTCTTCATGGAGACACGGAGGGTGACAGAGTATCTGCTGTTGTTTTTTTTTGTCTCCAATTGCACCGGACACTTTAACCCTCTGCCCCTAAAACCTCAAAACCAAACAGTTTAAGGTGTCCACTTGGGCAGGCAGCAACAAAAGGGAGTCCAGGAAAGGCCGAGGCGGACTTGGCCGATTAGTTCACGTTAATGAGCACTTTGGAATGTTAAGTCCATTCATCGAGACTCATCAAATAAGAGAGAGAGGAAGAAGAAGGCAAACTAGTATGAAAGATTTTGATGAACTCTAAGCTGACAGCCGAGGAGTCAAACTGATGTGTAGCTGACAGTCTGTGAATGAGTCGCTCTTCTCTACCGCACGTCACCCAAATGAAACCTTAAGGCCTTTTTTTTTTTAAAGGTCGAAAAATGGTTGATAAGAAAAAAATAGCACACGTGTCATTAAGACACAGGAGTATTATTTTCCAGGTTAGATTTAAAACCAGGGTAACTGTTATGGAGAGTGGAAGAAAAACGTTAAAGAAGGAAAAACACAGTGAAGTGGGGCGCTTACTTGCTTTTCCTAGGTCATTTGTTTTAAATGTCTTTTAAAGGTTAACTTGTTGGAACATTTACAGGCCCTCACTGAGCTGTAATTGTTGGTCCAAAGCACTTGTGGGAGAAAGAGGGAGAGGAAAACAAAGAAACTCTCCTCAGAGTGCAGTCGTGACGTTTGCAGTGTGTTCAACCTCACAGTTGACCCCCTGACCCACACTATAACCCGTGCCTAACCTGCGACCCTTGATCCCGCATGTGAAACTTGACCCGTTGAACCCTGGCGATTAACAGACAAACGGAGTCATCCATTTATGGTCGTTTGACACCTCCTGGGGTCTGCAGTCCCTCACTCTTCACGTCCTCCGACACCGAAGATTTGGATAGAATTGGATGATGGAGAGCGATGCCAACACAGAGCAGTGACAACTCACATAGCAAAGGAGTGTGGGAGTCTGTCAGTTAGACTGTTTTTAATAACGCAGCTCTCAACTGATGCAAGAAAACCTCAACTTGCCCTGAGCTCACATGGGCTTATGGGTAGGCTTTGATTTTAGCCCGGTCACAGCGAACCAAGACTGGATTTGAAAGCAACTAGTGTGGGTGTGCAATGAAAGATTTCTTCTGAGCTCTTTTTAAAAAATTTCATATGCAACTAATCGCAGCATTGTTGCATGCACACACACGCTACAATAAGGCTACTGTACCCTCTCTTTTAAGGTTGGAGCTGTGTCCTGGCACATCTGGCTCGAAGGACCTGTATCTATTAACTTGGCCGTCGAACACACACATACACACACACACAGGGAGGGAGAAAGAAACACAGAGTAATCATCGCACATCGCACCAAGGTCGCGTCCCTCATTTCAGCCAGAATGAGCGGTCAAAAAAGCACTCAATTAAATTCGGAGCAAATATCTGAGAAAGTCACACAGAGTATAATGAGGCATTTCAGGCAATAGGTGTAAAAAATTGTATAAGTCTACAACGCAAGCTGAATAGAAATGACACATGAATAATAAGTTGCTAGGTCATTTAATTAGACAAATCATGCAGCTTTTATAATGGCTGACAAATTGCATTCTATGCTGGAGAGAATTTGAAATAATTAATCATCTAATGCAAGTTTTGAATGCTGTTCCAGTCACTTATTGTGCTGTCAATTTTGGCTTTGTTAATTAAAGCTTCATGACATTTGATAGTGGAGGCTATTTGGAGGAAGGTTGGTGTCTTGGTTTCAGGGCCAAAGTAAACTTTTTATTTTACACGACATTTCATTAGTGAAGCCAGAAAAAACATCATTCTGTAGCTGATATTTTTAGCCCCAGATGTTTTAGCTCAATACTAAATGTATCATCCTTTGTGATTTTGCTCCTTCATCTGGCTCATTTTAAAGAATAAATTTGGATAAATACAACCTGGATCTTATTTTCTTTGGTTTGGCCATTGTTTCTGTCTGTAGTTATGTACTCATAAAAGTTTAGTTGACGTCTTGGTTAAAATCTTTCCCTACCGTACTTGTCTTTGAGGGATTATTGCACATCTGGTTAAATTGTCGGCATGTTTATAACCTGTATGATAATCAGAATGACTAAGTTTCTTGCCCTGGTTTTAGCAATATTGTTGTGTCCCCGGTAGGGCAGAAACGATTGAGTATTCGATTAATTGACTGAGAGAGATTTATTCAACAACTATTATCATAGTTGATTAATCGTTCCAGTTATTTTCAAGCAATAATGCCAAGCTGGTTCCAGCTTCTCTAATGTGAATATTACGGATAAAAACAAACAGTCTTAAAATAAGATCCACTAACTTGTGATAAACCATAGTTATCCTTTAAGATAATACCTCACTTAAGTTGTTGAATGCTGTTGTGAGCACAGACCCTTCACCCCTCCTTCTCCAGCCTTAGGGTGGCACCAGCAAACCTTCAAGGTGCAATGATAGAGTATCAATAAGGTGATGACCTCATCCGAGGCTTGTGGAGTCAAGGATCTCTGATTAGAGGTGCATTGATCCCCTGGGACTTGCTGCAGAAGTGGCCTTAATAGGATCTGATGTTTTTGGCCCGGGGCTCCACACTCTGCTGTGCTCCGCTAAGGCGTTGCCAGGGAACTGCACTGGTAGCCGGCTGTGAAGTACTCAGCTGGCTTGCGGTAGGTAGGGACTGCTGTTTTTGATCGAAGCCTGCCTGCTTGTTGGTGTGTGTGAGAACGCCATAAATGGTCAACGGTTCAAAGGCCCGTACCAGGCCACTCAGCACTATGGAAATGTAGGTATGTGACTCACGAAGCTCCAATAAAACAATGCTTCTAAATCCCAATAAAACAGTGGCAGAGGGTTTATCTTTGCCTTTTTACGAAACTGCAGAATCTGCTCAACCCTGGCTTGACCTTCACTTTATTTTACTACATCATGAAACTTACCTGGTGGCAGTGCGTTTACAACTCGGCCCTTTTGAGCTAGTCTCCAAGCAAGATGAATAAAGACTGATACTGTAACCAACAGCAGATGTCTGCAGGAGAGAGCTGTTGACACATTTGCCTGTGAATCATCCCATATCCAGCATGTGCAGTCAGCGCCACACTGGACACACGGCAAACCAATCATACATCACAACAGCTGACGTCAGGAAGTCTCAGGAATGAGGTTCGACACCGCCAAGAATGTCCCATTGTTCAGAGTGTGTAGAGGGCTCATTGTTGTGTCTGTTTGCTTTAACTTGTGCAGCAAATCCAGCTCTGAAGTGTTTATTAGCCTCTTGACTGAAGATAGGAGTTAAATCAAAGATGGGATCTTAGATAACGTGGCGAAAGAGAGTTAGATGAGGAAGATTTTGCTTCAACCTCCTGTTTAAAGGGGTAACTCTGTTTCTTTCTTCTTTCTTTGATTACCTACAGTAGATGGCAAAAAAAATAGCAATATTAGTTTAGGTGTGTTATATTTCACATATTTTCACTGCTTTACCTTGCCATCAGACAGCCCTTTCCGACAGGGAACTGAAGCCGCTATGTTGCTCTTTTCACAGCCACCAGACTCCTTTTTGCAAAAACACTAATTTTACTTCGATTGGTTAGTTTGTGTTATTATTTGACTTTGGTGTTTTAACGCATTAGTTTGGATCTGAACTACACACAATAACACAAACTAACTAACAAAGGAGTCTAGTGGCTTTGAAGAGAGCGATTTAACAGCTTCAGTTCCCCGTCGGAAAGGGCTGTCTGATGTCAAGATAAGCTGTGAAAATATTCTAAATATAGCGTACACTTAAGCAGATATTGATTTTTTTTTTACGGAGGAGCTTTTCCAAACTGGAGCCGTGTCGACCACCATCTACTGTAGTTAATACATTGACTATGGACAACCCCAATTCAAAAAATCAGAACTAGCCCTTTAAGGTACAATTTGAGAAGATGCTGCAGTCGACATGATTATCATGTAAAGATACCCCGTATTACTAATGTAATCTTCTACTGTCTACTTCTGTCCTCAAAACAGCAGCGAGTGAGTCCAACATTAGATTATTATTATGTTCACTGAAACAGCAAAAAGGACCAAGAAAAACAAATCCAGTCCCTAATAGATTTTCCACAACTACAGTGTTGATGCCAGTCTTTGTGACTGTGTTGTCAGCTCCTAAAATACCTTCCTGGATTTTTAGTTTCAGCACGACTTCAGTTTTTACTGCACTTTTTACCACCACACTATTAGTATTATCAGCATCAACAGCTGTCAGTGCCCCTTGCTCGTGTCTGATTGATACCATCCCGTTCTGACTCTTTGTTCCCATGTAACTCCATATAAGGAGAGCCTCTGAAGGAGTTTATTTAAACAGAACTGCTAGAGACAGAGGCCAGTGACAGCCCTGCAGGGTTCAGCTCGGCTCAGATAAGATAAGATAAGAGCGAAGGTGAGAAAGTCGCCGAGGTGAGATTCTTTTTGGCTGGATGGCCAGTTTGGCACACAGCTATTGCTCCCCCAGTTGCTAAGCTCCATTGTTTGTGTGTTGCTCTGCCTTTGGCATCAGTGGTGTGTATCAGGTTACATGTGGGAATGAGGTGTAGTGTTAGTTCAGCAGTTCCTTTGTCCCCCGAGTTGTGAATCTACTATCTAATGAATCTGGGAGCTTTGAATCTACTCTGTGCAATTGCATACCTACGGTTTTATTCTAAATTCAGCCTTAAATAGAATTTGAATATTGAATAAATAATTAAATTGTGCATCCAAGTCCACTATCACTGTATCGACGTGGGTGTGTGCGGTGGAGTTGTTGAAAGTCGGTTTGATGCACACAGTCCATTGTTTGATTTTGCTGTCTCTAGTGCACCAAAGCAATTATTTTCTTGTACCAAGCCAACTTCAATTAGGTGATAATTCCAGCTATGAGGTGTGATTAATGCCTGTTTAGATAATAGAATTGTCTAAAAAAAATAATATTTATCTATCATTTCATGTCTGCCCCAGTTATCTTTATTGGATTGCTAAATTTTTTCACCGTTCTGTAAAGCTTAAGAGAGGTTAAATTGAAAAAATAAAGCTGGTTTGTTAGTAGAAAACACATGTTGTAGTTTATAGTAAGAAATACTTGTGTTAACAACTCTTTCCTGTAGTCACCCTTTATTAAGGACAGACACATCTTCAATTACGTGTAACTAACAGAAATTTCCTGTTTCATCACCTCCAAAATGTAACCAGATCTGCATTCATGAGCTGTGACAGGACGTCTCGGCACATGTGTCTTGTAGTGCTGCTCTGTCTGTGTTGACTAAATGTTGCCGTTGGTGCTAATGTGTCTGCATATGTTGAAAGAAATACCGCTGTTCACACAAGCCTTTTTAGCCATGGCAGTCAGGTCGCCGATCGCGTTATTTAAGGGGTGACACTGTTGGAGTGCAAAACTGAAAGAGGGTGACAGCTCCGGCCAATTTACTTAGTCAAAAAGTGTCTTGTGTGTCCTGAAAGTACCCCACAGTATTGTAGCCCTAAGCCCTAACACTTAATTTTCTAACTCCTTACATAAGTATATTCTGTATTAACACCTCTGCCACGCTGCTTAGACAGTTCTCTTTGACGTTTGAGTGGCACTTTTGATATTTTAGTGTGCAGTAAATTGGTATTATATTCTCCCTATTGTTTTCAAAACAATATTTTAAGTTTATCCCTTTACTCCGCACATACCCAGCCACTGTCAGCTCTCTTTCTCTTACTCACCAATGTCATCTAGCTTTTTTTATCGCCACATTTTTTCATCTCTCAGGGTTGACATTGAGGTTGTAGGCCACACATCCAGGTTTAAATGTTGGCTTTAGCTTGTGTCTTCAAAATAAAAGTAAATTGAGATTTGCTCACTTAAAATGTTGATGTTACCGCCTACAGTTTCCTTTTGACAAACCTAAACTTTACCTGCAGTACACTTAGAGCAGTCACACAGCATTCATTTTCATTTCTATCAACACATATAATAATGATAATAATAATAACAATTTTGCCTGAAAGCACTTTCAGAGTCACTCTCATGTTACTCCCCTTGTGGTTTTCCACCTTCTCCGACTCAGTACAGACCACAACAATTACATTTTCCTTTCCTTTCCTCTCTTTGCTAACATACATTGTAATTCCCCAGTAATGCCAGCTGAAGTTGCAAGTTGAAAAGTTCAAATGTAAAACAGAGGCTGGAGCTGCGAGGGAGGATCACCATAAAACACAGCAGGCTGTAGATTACACAGGAGAACACAATACACTTACTGTAGAAAGGTGTGTGGGTGTGCATGCTGAGCTGAAAGACATCCCTATCAGTATTTGAAAAGTCTATTTTTTTAGTTAGTAAAGCCAACCCACAGAACTATTTAACTCATGTTCTGTGTCCTTTTTCTTCTTCTCATTACCTCATCTGTAACTGTCAGGTATGCAAGGTGGCTATTTATAACCAGTGGATGTTAATGAAAAATACATGATTCTCCTTCTTGTCTTCCTCAGGTCCGAACGCTATTTGTCAGTGGGCTTCCACTGGATATAAAGCCGCGGGAGCTCTATCTCCTGTTCAGACCATTTAAGGTATGTTTGTATGTTTTAAATGGATGGGCTGTAGCTATTCTTAGCAGCTTTTCTTTCCAGCAGTCAATGGGACCTCCATTAATGGTGATGAAATAAACGGCAATGGAAACTCTCCCACGTGGTTCAAGTGTCTGTGTTCCTAAAGCCGAGGTTCAATCACATCTTGATCCACGGGAAGCTTGTGTGTGTGTGTGTGTGTGTGTGTGTGTGTGTGTGTGTGTGCGTGTGTGTGTGTCCCATGGAAAAATGGCTCGCTGCCTGAGATACAAAAACAAAGCTATTTGCTTCACCTCAGAAACTCTCACTTTGTCACAGGCACAAATAGTCCTAGAGTGCAGTTCAGGTGCATGCATGTAGATGAAGCGAGCTTTTTGGACCATCGCCCCAGAAGAATGCCCTTTAATGGCACAGTTAAAATGAATAATTGGACAATTGCTAAGCATCTAATCTCTGCCTTAGCTCACGCTATGAACTCTGAGTAAATGGTTTATGTCATGAGCGTTCAAGCAGTAAATCTCGATTAATCAGGTAAAACACAACAACCAGTCCATATGGTCGTCATAAAAGCTCTTTGACTCATGAAATGCCCAATAACTTGGTCAGTGGTGACCCTGCAATGCAAATATATAGATATTTCTACCAAATGCAAGTGTTATTATGTAATATTTTGGCACTAAATTATATGGCTTGCAACATTTTGCTCACTAGAATATCTAAAATATCTTGTTCTTTACATCAATTTTCTTCCTTTCTTTGTTTCAGGGCTATGAAGGCTCCTTGATAAAACTCACTTCTAAACAGGTATGCTACACAACATCCTGAGGGCTGTGTTTCTATATAAAGAAACTAATGGATGAAGGCATCAGTCAGTCTCTCATCACGCTGTTACTCTTTGCATTACACAATTTCTTGCTCATCAACACCTTTGATTTCTTTGTCTCTCCTTTGTCCTATTTCCCTCCCTCTTGGTTTTATCGGCTTGTTGACTGTGAAGGATTAGCACCCTTTGTCAGGAAGTACCTGGAGTAGGAAAAAAAGTTTATTTGGGGGAGAGGGAAAAAGTGTTGCACCAACTTGCCTTTGGCAGTCGGATACTATGCTTGTAGTCACAGACAGTCAACTCCGGTGGGATGTGCGGGGATGGGAAGGGAGACGGGAAAGAATTTTGAGGTGTCAAAGCGAGCGTTTTGACAAGAGCAGTACTGACGGTTGGATTTTGCCTCCAGGGGCACAGGACTGAAAATGAGCTCAGCTGGCAGGTGTCCACATCCAGAGTTAAGCAATTTAGCTTGATGTCGGTGTACTTATTAGCACATTACACTGTTTCCCATACAGACATGACATGCTCATTAGAAGGGTTTAGAGCGATTTAGATCGAATGTGCTGAGTATAATACCTCTAAAAGTAAGAACAAAGGAAAGCTTTTTTTTCCAGTAGTGAAATTTCTTCAGAACAAGTAAAATCCCATTGCACGGTTTGGGATTTTCTTCTTCGTTTTGTTTCATTGTGGTTGCACGCTGTCCAAAACTTTCAAGAGGCAATTAGCAACTATTCTAATATACTTTTATAGATGAATACATTAATACTATTAATGCATTGTTTAGTGTTTTTTTTTTTATCTTGCACCTCATTGTGTTATGTATTTATATCGATTAATCTACCAATTATTTTCTTTTATTAGTCGATTAATTGTGTAGTCTATATAATTCAGTTCAAAACCCAAAGATATAACCTAGCACCCCCTGTAATAGTTGTTTTTGCTGGCCTCCACTGGTTTAACCTCTCACCTTGCTGCAGTGATGTACAGGTGTACTCCGGGACCCTGTGACATCACTGTTAAGTTTGGTTACAGGTACAACAGAGCACACTTCTGACTGAACCCCAGCTTGAAATGTTCTTCCAGAGATGGCCATAAAATGCTGTTTTTCATCCCTGTGTTCAGTAAATATTTAAATGATAATCAAAATATTTTCTGATTAATATAAATGTCGATCAAATAATTGATGAATCGACTAATCTCTGTAATAGTGCAGCTTTATAGTTCAATCCAAAGGCTTTGTTGGACTTAATTTGCGGATTCCACATTTCATAATCTAGAAAATGTGGTCCGTGCGGCTTTTGCTCTTTTTGTTTTGGCTGCTTAATGTTTGAGTGGGACACTCGGCAACTCTTTGTGCACTTTGGCCTCTCTTTGCACTTCCCCAGCTTGCGTCATACTTTCATAATTACCATCTTCCTCAGGACAAATGTCAACTGATGTTCATGCTCAGGTCTCAGCTGAGCACTCTACAGCATTCCTCTGGCCTGTCTTTGTTTTGAGCGACTCTCCTCCTGAGTAATGACAGTGCCGATGTAAATCAATCGATCTCCCTCTCCCTTCCAGTCCGAGAACACACAGCCATCTCCATATATAGCAAGAGCCAGATCTCAGACCTTTTCTATTTATATTCCTGTTACGCTTCCTCCTCCTGACGTCTTCACTTAGTCCCTCTCTTTTTTTTTCATGTTTCTTCTTTTCTTTTCCCCTCCTCCTCCTCCCCCTTTCTCTCTACTTGTTCAAAATTCCCATAACCCTATACTGCTTTTCCAGATCACACGCAGCAGTGCGTACCCGTGGGAGCAACATGTTTAGAGATTTAGTTTTTCTCCTCACCCCCACCTCCTCCCAACACCCCCATCCACACACACACACACACACACACACACTCTGCAAAAAGGCGTATTCTTTGTTCATATCTGCAACAGCGGCAAGAAATCTGACAACCAAAACTGCATCCCTGTGTTTTATTTATTTATTTATTTTCTTTTTTCTTTTCCCTCTTGCTCACTCACCTTTGATATTACGGGCACGGGCTTTAGAATGATGTCACCAGAATATAAAACACGAACCGGTGAAGCAGATGCGAAGAATGTATTGCGTGGTTTTCCACTGACAGGCCTGTTCAAGGAGATCTGAAAGCCATATCTGCCTCTCGCCTGACGTTCTTTCACTTTTACTATCACCTCTAACCTCTAAATTCTCATTCTCAATGACCACCCCACCAACCCCACCCCCAGTCTTATGTTCTCTTTCTCTATCTCGTCTCCTTTTTCAGCTTTTCCCCCCTTCTCTCTGCCTCTCTCACACTCACTCTTACATGCACTTTCTCGCTCTCACATTGCCCGTATTTGGGCATAGGGGAGCTGAACGATGAACTCTCCTTGTACAATGTAAGTGTCCAGCCTCCATTTCCCTCTCTTCCCCTCGCTCTCTCTCTCTCTCACCCTCACCCTCTCTGTCTCGCTCTCTCTCTCTGTCACTATGGTTTTATAAACAGGGTAAGAGAGAGAGAGACAGAGAAAGAGGGGGGGTTGGGCATGATAAAAAAAAAAAGAAATAATAAAAAAAAAGAACAACATGTCTATGTCACTCAGACAGAAATGCCGACTCAGTCTTCTGCCTTAAACCATGTTTCTTTCTTTTGTTCTGTCTTCTTGTCTCCCCAGCCAGTGGGGTTTGTCAGCTTTGACAGTCGATCAGAGGCGGAGGCTGCTAAGAATGCCTTGAACGTAAGTGTCATGCCCTCTTCGTGCTCCTCTCAAGCACCAGCTCTGCGCTTGTATATCTTGTGATGATTTCGAATCGCATCTCTCTGCCTTCTGTGCAAATGCATTTCATATCAGGGAATCCAGACATTTTTACATTTTTTATCACACGCAAAAAGACAAACATATCATGGCTGCTTTAAAGACTGTATGTCTGAATGTTTCTGCTTGAATAAATAAAGCCTTTTTAATAAAAGCTTTGCCATAGATCCTGCAAGGTCAGGAGGAAAATTAGCTCCTGATAGCTATTGATCTAGGGTTTAATTTTAATCTCACTTATTTCAGAATGTAGCTCAGTAGAAAGCCTTGATGAGGCAGACTCAAATATGAAACAGAGCCCATCCTCACAGGGTTTTATTCAGCTCTCTTGAAACGAAGTATAGATAGATGGTAACACACACAGCTTTAGTTTCCCATTGTTTTTTTTTAACCTGTCTAGATATACACCACCCCTTCTGCTGCTTCTCAAGTTTTTGTTGATCCATTTGTCACAGAAAAAGATCAGTTTTATCATCCTCATAAAGTGGGACCGTGACAACGCGAGCAGCAGAGTCTGTCAACTTTCAGATGTTGAGCTATTGGTGTGCATCAAAGGCAGAGCAGAGAGTTGAAGAAAGGATACAAATTATCATCTTATTATGAGCCAACAATAGTCAGACTGTTTCCATAGAATCACTCAGTGGGGCTGAGAATTGAACAGTGCTCTTGTTTTTTCGGGGGAACGCTACGTCCCGGGGGTCATATGGAGATAAGCCAGATTTTGCAAACATCTATCTGCATATTGAAATATGGGAAACACAGAGAAAACTGAAAGGAAGGAGGGGATTTGTTTCCTGAGATAGCAGTTCTGCTTTATTTCCTCTAAACTATGACCAGATATAGCTTCTAAAAGAACACTTCATTCTCGTAAAACAACACCATTACACCAATAACAATCACCACCACAACAATACATACAGAAGTGCAAAGGAAGTCCTAAGAAGCTAAAAAACACACTTCAAGGTAGAGATTCAACACAGTTCAAGCTGAGATGTGCTCAGGCCTCATTATATGCATGTACCTTATTATACCTCTGCAGCCTCGACTGGCAGAAGCTGCGAGTTCACTGAGCCAAGGCAATCCTAGTTAATTCCCTCCCCTTCATGAGAAGAGTCATCCCTCACTTGTTTCAGCTCAGCTTTGCCCGAGCCTGCAGGGAAGACCCTCGCAGCTTCTCGCTCTTTTGCTGCAGAGAACTTTACCCCTGGCTGCTTTTCTCCTCCATTGATCTGACCTTCCGTGTTTTCCTGCATGTCTTCGACGGACAATCGATTGAGGTTAATTAGGGGGTGCTTATAGTTGCAGGTGAAATTCTTCCTGGCCTTGTTGCCTCCACAGCAGGCAAACAAATAACCGCTTTGTTTTTGGATGAAGAAGACCTTTGTTTATGTCACATTCCTTATTTTCCCCCAGGCGAAAGTAATTGAGAAGAAAAATGATTTGGACTACTGCACATGTGGAGGTTTTTGATGTAGATCAATGTGTTCTGGAGGGAAAAACAACCTTTACTTGGCTTGTCATGAACACTGGTATGCCAGAAGGCTTTTAGCATTGGCATCTCAAGAATTTGACAGAATTTTTGGCTCACTTTAAGCAGTGGTGCCTGCAGTATGTCATGGCGAATGGCGGATTTGATGTCATGGTATTAAGTTACAGTTACAGAGTTCAGTAGGGAGCATAGCGAAGGCCTTGTGGCTTGTCTGGCATCATGCACTGGCCAGGTTTGTGTCATCAGCTCCTGATTTTCAATTGAGGGTATCGCCCGTCATCATGTGCATCCAGACAGAATTATACTCTAATCCACAGTGATCCATTTACAGCAGGCTTCAAAATCTAAGCAACTGAAAATGTCCTTTGACTGCCAAGATTTCGGCAGTAAATTCAGTCATAAAACACTGAAAGATGAATAGTATACAGAGTGACGAATCCAAATTTCAGCCGGGTCTCATTGGACATCTAAACAACACACAACAAGGCTGAGAATGGAAAAAGTGGAAGACATGCTTGATCTTATTTATATCATCACTACAAAGTAATTAATTTTGTCAGGTTGTTTCAAGGCACGGTTGTTAAAGCAAAGTATTACTGTTCTAATGTGTTACATCATTAAGAGTCATCATGTGGTGAACCCTAATCTCGCTCAGCAAAGACACCTCCCAGGGTGTTGACTTTGAGCAACCTTCCAGTAACACAAGGGACATCCAAGAACTCAATGAACAACTTGTCTGCATTCATCATATTTTGGCTGGAAAACAATTTGTGGGAAAAAAATATGTAACTCAAAGTGAAACATCTACCATACCAAACTGTTACAACAGATGGCCATAACTATTAGCTAAAATATTCTTAAATAGTCCAGGAGACTCTGTGTTTCGATGTTGAGAACATTAAGAATACCATTAAAAGACATTATTAAAAGAAAACAATGGATAAATACTTATTAAACTTTGCAGAGATGCTGTCAAATTCAAAAAGTGAGTATATCGACTTTGATTGTTGAACGATGACATACTTCAAGAGTTTGATTTGATCAAAATAATAATAATAATATTAATAATAATAATAGTAATCAACATCATAAATGATGTAAAACTAAATCTATGTAAAAACAGTACAATAATAAATATACTGAATGAATATTTGAGGCTTTAGATAAAAGCTTTCTAGGACACAATATTTTTGCTGACACGTTTTTCTGTTTGATCTCAGGGGGTCCGGTTTGATCCAGAGATCCCCCAGACCCTGCGGCTGGAGTTTGCCAAGGCCAACACCAAGATGGCCAAGAACAAGCTGGTTGGCACCCCCAACCCCCCTCCCTCCCAGCAGAGCCCTGGGCCACAGTTCATTGGCAGAGACCCATGTGAGTACTCATGTCTGTCCCTGAGCTCGTCTTACCTTTTGTCTGTGTTGATGATTCCTTTGGCCATTAGTTTCTGTTGTTTGCAGGGACCGGATAGCTGTTTCCCTTTAGGATTAGTAGTCGAGTGTTTGTGCTTCCGCTGTGACTATACAGGAAAAATGGAGATTGACTTGGCTGCTTATCACTGTAAAGTAGATTATTTCTTTTACTGGTGTTGTGTTTGCTTCACATTGAAACATTGTCATCCTGTGGAAACAGGTCAATGCTATTTCTCTTAGAAATTTGTAACCAAGTATGGATCCTCTCCAACTATTCCTGCAAACCGTTTCTTTGAAATCAGATTCTGTGCACTCATAATAGGTTAACTTGATTAGCGTTCTCTGCCCCTAAACGACACATGCCTCCTGTTAGATTAATGATTCATAAACAGTACATGTTCACTGTTAACCGTTGCTCTAATTATCTGGACTCAAGGCCTTCGAGTACCAGGCGTGTATGGAATTTGTTAATGGCAGCTCTGTACTTTTTTTTTTTTTTTTTTTTCATTTAGTTAAATATTTTTTTAGGGGGTTAAGGATTCTGCAAGAATCAGCCATTGATAGTTGGCCATCTGTGGTCGTACATTCTTCCTGAATGACCAAACCGCTCTTATCTTGGATTTTTTTTTTTTTTTTTTTGCCAGAGAAAGGGTGTGTACCCGGGGCCTCAGTGGGAAATGGAAGGAAACGATTAATGAGACCATGACGTAATCACCAGGAGAGAAATTGCTGTCATTTTCTGATAAGAGATGTTTAAATCAGCATTTTTTTTCCGATCATGCCATGATAAACACTTACAAGGAGACACAGAGAGCACAGGGAAAAGGCTCTTTAAAATTCTATGGCTATCTGATGGTTCTCCAGTGAGCTGCTGTTTTTTCTGATTCTGCTTTTAAACATACACACTTACTCCATACCACTCTGCACTGTCACCTGTCTCTTCACTCATGCACTATGCTCTTTTTTTCAGTCACTTTATATTCGACTCAGTGAGTAAATCATCATATCTGAGATGGTTTCCTATCATTTTATCCAGAATTAAGTCAGCTTTACCGATTTTAGGGGAGTATAATTGACTGCTTGCTACGCCCTGCCCCCTCAGTGAGTGTTGCTACGCCTGTTAAGCTTTCCGTTCTCGCACGGGACGGATTTACACAAGTCAAATTTACCCAAAATGCAGTTTTTTAAACAATGTGTCCTTGATTTCAGGCGGTGGGGGACAAATGTAGGCTTTTCATTTGTGGTTAACTGAAAACGACTTCTCCGGCTGACTTAGTAATGTTTCCAGTTGACTCGTTTTAGAACGAGAATCTAGTCAAAGGGGCCTTAAATGTGGACTTGATGCCATATACTAAGATATTGTGCTAAATACCGAGGGTAAAGCTAATTTCTCAGGCAAAAGTCAGCATCCTACCATTCAGAAAAAATGTAGTGTAACTCTAAATTAAGAATTGTAGCATTGTTCTTGTATTGAAATGTAGAACCAGATAGTCTTAGTATTTTAATTATGATAAGAAAACAATGTAAATTCAGTCTGTTTGGTTCGAGCATTGGAAGTAAGGCTCGGTTATTACTGTAGGTAGTAAACTAGTAGATGATAATGATTGTAGTTTACGTTGAGCAGATAAACACACAGTTGAATCCATTCCAGGGTTTGGCTTTGGAAATGCTAAAAAAACAAACTCGATAAGAATCTGGCAAGTGTTTTTGCTCTTACTTACAGCCCAATGCATACCGCTTTGGCATATTGAGAAATCCGAGGTTTTACAGGCCAGCCATGCATAGTTACGGTTGCTAAGCTATGATTGGACAGTCGCCCTTCAAAGGGACGGGTTTAGCGAATAGTTCGAAATGAGAGGAAGCTACATCAGATAACTGACACTCACACCTCTAGTGCACCACCACAGCCGCCACCTCCACCCTGTCTCTCTAGCCACCCACCCATCCACTGGCCACTCTCCTCACTCCACTCCTCCTTCTCTTCTTTCCACAGATGAGCTCACAGTGCCTGCTCTATATCCCAGCAGCCCAGATGTGTGGGCGTCATACCCGCTGTACCCGGCGGAGCTGTCGCCGGCCCTCCCACCCGCTTTCACCTACCCCTCCTCGCTCCACGCTCAGGTAACCTGCAAACCCATCCCCACCTCCCCCACCACCACCACCTCGACCCCTGCCCCCCTCACCTCCTCCTGAGCCCACTGCGCAAACAGCTGCTGCTGTCAGCCCTGAAATCCCCCTCTGCTCCATCCCACGGACCCACCTCAGAGCTCTCGTCATCCTACCACCACTAACTTTACACTCATTAACCAATTTCTTTTTACACCCAGAATATTAACTCACATCATAGCTTAAAACTGCCATTTCTGATATACTAATAGGCACGTTCATCTGCTGTGAATGTGCTCCATCAAAGCAGGATGTGGAACAGGAATTTGATATATCGAATTTGTTTATTGATAGGTAAATTAGTGACTTTATGAATATTTGATATACAGGGTGTAGTCCATTTTTGCTGCCACGTAATGATGTATTAGCCTTCTCTTGGGAGGAACTGCTACCTGATTCCATTAACTTCCAGGAATCGAACTAAACTAATCTAATCTCACTGTCCACCATACCCTAAAACTCCATGCAGAGGCACAAGAAAGGGTTTGACTGACTTTTAAATGCTCGAAGATAGTAATGTTCCCTTAATTCAAAATAGTACATGTTTAAACAGACTCTTTCAATATATTTCCCCCAAAACTATTTATTTAAGCATACAGGGTTCTGCTTATGTCTGTAAATCCTGAAAATTGCATATAAATCATCAACATAATATCCTGAACTTTTCTAGGTCATATTTTTATAAAGTTGGGAATTCAAGACCAAGAAAAGTTTTAAAATGGGAAGATTTGTCAAGGTCTAACATCAAAGACCGCAGTTTACAGTTTTCATGAATCAACTCACATCATGTCACGTTATTTATCCCAATTAGTGGCATCACCCGTGCAAATGAAAGCTTCAGTGGTTTGAAAGGTTTGCGTCATCATTTGACCAGCACCTACTTCATTAATTAAATCCCTCTTTTTCAACCAACCATGATCCCGTTTATTGAGGTCTTCTAATCTGCACAGCTCCACTGTGAGTTCACATGAGAGTTCATTATTGATCTCCTGAAATTATTCTCATGGAGCCTGTTTGGAGCTGGCTGACTCAGATAAGATCTCAGTGTCAGACATACTGTTTGTTGAAATTGTGTTTGTTGATTGGTTTTGAAGCTTGCAATGATTTCTCGGTACATTGCTGTATTTAAATCTCAAACTGTTACAGTATCGGAGTTATTTAAGGCTTTTTATCTAGCTCTGCTAGAGCGTATATAGAGCATATTTCCATATATAATGCAGATACCAGGGTTTTTTTTTAAAGTTTAAAGGCCCCTAGCAAAGACACTAAAGCTGAAGCTCAGATGATGTCAGAATTTGAAATGAGTGCCACTTGAATCTGCCTTGCTGGCATTTTTCCATATGCGTCAGATATGTGAACACACACTGACACACACAAAGACAATCTGGCTTTGTGATTTCAGGCAGGGGTTGTTGGTGATGTGAGACAAAAATATGTATATAAATATGGCACACACACCAGACTGAATGATCAAATCTAATTTATGTTCATTTGAGCTCAGATTTCTGGCTCCCTGGTTAATCAGCTCCTGTTATCTTTTCTAGTGAGAGTCAAGTAATGTTATTGCTAGTAAATGTTATCAACTGGACTGTTTGCAGTAGATATCAGATAAACAATAAGTGCTTCTGTTGTGTGACACCATGAGAATTTAATTTGAATACAAGAAGATGATTGTGCAAGTTATGTGGAAATATTCAAGACATGTGACAATTAGTGATAGATAACTGTTTACTTTTAAGTTATTTAATTCTGTAACAAACAAGGAGTAACTTGTCCTGCTGTAAATGTGAAAGCACAAATGAAAAGCTTTATGAGTTAAAGGAATATTTTTGGGAACTTAAGAGCCTATTTCAAAAAATGTGAAACTGCTCCTTTTAATGTCTTTATTCCTTGAGGTTGAGATTTAAAAAATACTTTTAGTCCCACAAAAGTACTCAATAAATTGAATATTACTATTGTATAAACTCATGTAATTTGTAGGTATGTATGTAAGAGTGCGTGTTAACGTATGTGTGATTATGTGTGTTTAGATTCGCTGGCTCCCACCTGCAGATGGAACTCCTCAGGGATGGAAGTCCAGGCAGTTCTGCTGAAGTATGTGTGAGTAACAACAACAACACACACACACACACACACACACACACACACACACACACACACACACACACAGCCCCCTGCCCTAGCATGACATGGAAGTGTACATTGCGCCGCCGTGCAGTGAAAATACTTGAATGTTATGACACTTTGTTTAATGAAGCGCAGAGGCATTCCTAAACATATGTCGGGAATATCACAGGGTGTTACTCCATGCACGTGGTGTGTGCGTCAAGTGAGCACCCTCTTCTTGCCCTCGGACCTCTCATTGAGAAAACCTCCATCCAGCTTACTGCCAAACTAATCAACCAATTAATCACGTTTCTGCTGGTTGACTTCAAAAGCAGACATACAAGTCACTTAGACAAAACAAATGAGCTTTTTGGGAGTGAATGTGGGAGTGCAAAGCCCAGTGGGTCAGTGAAACCACGGCTGCTCCTCGCACATTATCATAAAAGATGATAGGTGCTATTTAAAGGGGAACTCCATTATTTTCCCCCACTCAGGTCACAAGTTACAGAGGGTCGACTTTTCCCATCGATGGAATGCTTGATCTCAGGCATCAAAGGCAGCGAGTCAAACAGAATATACAACGAGCTCCGATGCCAGCATTTTAATAAAACAGACTGGGTAGACCTCAGCAAATATGACTAAAATGCTAATATCAGCCGCTTTGATAGGTAATGTTATCGAAGCCAGTGGTGAAAGTCACTCAGTACATTCACTTAAGTACTTTGAGATACTTGTACTTTACTTGAGTATTTCTATTAAAGGCTATTAATTCTACTACAATTGACAATTCAGAAGCAAGTATTGTACCTTTTACTTCACTACATTTATTGGACAGCTGTAGTTAGTAGTTATCGCTTGCTTGTCTGGAGAGTGAAACAAAACAGTTAATGTGCAGGCCGGAAAAACAAGAAATGAGCTGGAAGACGCTTAAATGTTCTGTAGAGCTGAGGGGTGATAATGCTCTGTGGGCTCATGACTATGAGCGACTATGAGCGATGCCTTAAACATTATACATAGCCATTTCATCTATTGTTGCTGCAAAAATATTGATGAGTGTAGCTTTACTTAAAGTATCTGCATACTTCATCTACTACTGATCATTTACTGATTCATAATTCTCTACAATTTCAGGACAAAATCGTCTTTTACTACTGTGCACACGCTCTAACTTTGCCATCATAAACATCATCCTATAATAATGTTGATACTGTACGGCAGATATTAGGGCATATTTGTCATCTTGTCAAATCCTGCCAGGATGAAATACAGTTTTTAATTTAAAAAAATGTTTTTGGCATTTCCGCATTATGACAAAGTACACAGTGGAGACTAGTGAAGAAGACGGGACAGAAAGAGACGGAGGATGTGATGCTACGAAAAGGTCGTAAATGTGGAATATGCACTATAGACTGCTGAGGTACCTTGGTAGTGCCGGAGGGGCCATTTTTATGAATCTTTATTAAAAAATGATTAGCATGGGGCTTTATTTAAAATAAATTGCAGATGAATTCATTTTAGTGGGGCTGCAGACAGTACAGTGAGCAGTTGGCTTCTAATAAGTGCTTTGATAAGTACGAGTCCGGTCTAATCCTGCATGAGCTGCACAGCACATGTGCTTTGCTCTCTGGTTCAGACAAACTAAACGCTGTTGTGCTTGCAGAAAAACAAAACCACAAGGCGCAACAAATCCCCTGCTAGTCTGTGTATCTGTGTTGGCTGTCTCTGTGTGTGTATGTGTGTGTGTGTGCGTATGTCTGAGTGTGTGCGTGTGTGTGTTTGCACTCGGCGCCAGTCACACTGTCACCAGTACCCTCCCTCCAACGTCTCGGGACAGGAAGAAACATGTTCTCCCAACCCCTTAGGGAGTCAGTAGGGAGTAGGTGGGTGGTGATGGTAGCGTGGAGTCTAACATTCATCAAGCTGTTGATTGGTGCTAGTCCTGCACTGTCCCTTTGTAACCCATTTGTCTATTTCCTGAGACTGAAACATACAGCATGAGAAAAAAAAGCTGTTGGGAGTAATTTTATGTTTCGGGGATTTCGTCTCTCATGGGGGGGATGGGGGGGCTTGGAGGAAATAATTACTCCCCTATCAAACCAGGAGGAAGTCATTTGGCCGGTCAGGCTGCCCCAGTGGACATTAGCCCCTCAATGAAACAACAACATCCCCACGTCCGGCTCGCAGTGGAGGGTGAAGTGCAGCTGAGACGTCCAGTCAGGCCACCGCATCAGATATACACATACACAACACACCCAAATGATGTAGTGTGCAGCGTACATGCACAGTCATGAAGCCTCTCACAGGCAAGGGCACACAACAGCACGCATAAACAACAAAAAGGTTCAGTTCATCCAAAAGCTTTTATATTTTCATGTTGCACTTTTTGTTTTAGTTGTCCAGGTTTTGACGTATCTGTAATTGAGGTGTCTGCTTCCATCCCAGTAACATTCAGGTGGAAGGAATTTGGTTTGTGGTAGTGATAGTATTGAAAAGTTACGCTTGGCACCTTCATGTCTTTTTAGACACTCTGGGAACCACAGACCTCGCTGTGAGCAATTTATTTGGAAATACTTTTTCCAAAGAAACTGCCCCTACGGAAACTGCTCACAGTGACGTCTGCAGATCATCTGTAATAACGGGGGCACTGTTCCTGCAAAGTGAAGTTGCTGTTGAATGTTTTAGATGTCTTTTTTTTATTATTTTGATGTGAGCAACACAAACCAATTCCACTCATCCCTATTGATTGTGGCAGAAGCAGTAATCTCAGAGACAGATAGATAGAGAGATCTCAGAACCTGGACAAATATACTTATCTACATGACTAAACTTATCACTATCATTATAAATTATATTTATTATCAAGCAACACAAGACATAAACAAACACACACATACAACGCACATGTATATTGTACACACATGACTAAACATACAGATCGACATATTTTGAGTGACCCTTTAATTTCCAGTGTCCAGCCACATGGTCATTTAATGTAAATTTAAAAATGTAGTTGGGAAACACATCTCCTAAGTATGTGTGTTTATATAGTAACATTAAATGATACTCATGGTTCACTGTATCTGTCTTGCAACCATAATTAAAAATGAAAATGCTGGTCCTTTCCCACAGTAAACTGCCCTTGCCAAGTTAGCCTTGCTGCTTTGTTTGTCCCTGACATCTTGCAGCTTTGCAAACAAACACTTCAGCTGCACCAGACCTTGTCTTCTTTGGCCCTTCTTGTCTGTTCAGTGGACACAGTCAAGTTAGAAACACGGTTACTTGACGTCTTGATGCGGGCTGTGAGGAGGGGTGTTACTCATTTGTGCAATGCAGTCCACTAAGCATAGCGCTTGTGAAACACTTTGAAACTATTTTAGCTGCAAGCCAGCAAGAATAAACTTGAGCTGATGTTACAAAGAGAAGCTGTCTGTGTTGCACCACTACTGTATAATCTGTCTGCTATTGATGGGTCATGTGCATCCCAAAAAAGAGGCATCGTTTATGGATTGTTACGCATGCTGAAGGCGTCTGGTGACAGTAAACCTTCACAATGGGAATTCAAAGAAAGCTTAGAGCTCCGCAGTCCTGAGAGGCTTGTGGTCAGTCAGTGGCTGTCTCGGCATCTGACGGACGGGGGCCACTCACGGTCAAAGTATGTGGCTTTGCATTAGAAAGCGTAACCGTGGGAGACTTGAGTGTGTGTGTGTGTGAGTGTGTGTGTGCGAACAGCTGAAAGTGAGAAGGGTGTTCTGGGATCTTTAGTCATGGCTGGTAATGAATTGTCCTAATCACCTGGCATCCTGCTTGTCAAGGGAAAGGGCCATGTTGAAAACTTTATTTACAGCAGTGCCACTTCATGCAAGTTGAAATAGGTAGCTATCCAGTGTTGACTCTGGGAAAACATTGTTGGTTTTCGTTGTTGTAATACCCCTGGAGTCATTCATCTGAATGTTTGTGAAGCTGAATTATATTTGACATTCATGCTCCGGCACAGAGCTACATCCAAAGACAACCTAATAGTGGACATTAATGCCTAGTGAACTGGAGGGAAAGGTAATCCGGATTTTCCATCTGACAAGACATGGGGGGGCGGGGGGGAGTGTAGTGTGTGTGTGGACCCCTATCATGCATGCTTGTGCGTGAGACTGGGAGAGACGAAAGTGTGTATATGTGTGTGTCTGAGTGTGTAGTCTGGCCGTCTGCCCTGAGGAGCTTTTTGGCCAATAGCCTGACAAAACCAATGGTTCCTGTGCAATGTTGGACTAACTCCCGCCGGAGAGCTGAGGGCCAGCTGGGGCCCCTTCTAATAAGGAAGTGGGACTTTATTCCTTCACCCCCTACCGACAAATAACACACACACACACACACACACACACACACGGGCATACAGTATGGCTACATTGTGGCCTCGTCCCTGAACCGGGTCTCAGGAGCTAGATACATGTCAGCAGCTGTGTTCATCACCACCCAGCTCCAGCAGCTATTGCTGGTATGTGAGAAACACAGCCAGGGCCTAAAGGCTTTTCTCTGGATTAAAGGGGCTTCAGACGGGGCTCTTTTTCATGGCCATGTTGCACAGGTAGAAATCTTAAAGGACCACACTGGTGTGTTTTGCGAGTTTTAGCTCTTTACATTTTCCCTGACCATTCTTTAACATGGGCTGTACAGTTTTAGACTTCCTACAGGCAGTTATTGGTGTACGTTCTTTTTCTTGTGACATGAACATCAGTTAGAAAACACACTTATGTTGTGTAAGGTAAAAAAATACATCCAGCTTTCTAAAACACAGCAGCATGGTTTGCAAAATGGTAAGGTGTGATATAAAGTGTAAGTGATTTGTAATGAATGGGTTGAACTAGGGTATGGTCCTTTTTTTAAAATGGGCCATGGACGGTGGGGAGCTCGAGCAAAGCGCTGTCAAATGTCGGGTATAAATCTGTCTGCTCTCTTTTCATTTATAGCACGAGATCAATGATCACTGATAACACAGACGGGAACATTTGCTACATGAAGCATAGCTGAAAATTAAAAAAAAAAAAAAGGAAACAGTGCTCACATTCACGAGAAACCGAGTCGCCTCCCACATTCTCAAACATTACTTGTTTACCTATCTCACATTATGCGCCTGGGTCGAGTTATTGGATGTAACACATTAAGCCCGCAAATCACTAAACCTTTTCCTAATCCGCACAGACATGTTCAATGATCAACCCAATCTTTAACCTTGGTGTCTCAGCCAGAACAAATAAGGTGGTCTGGAAGTATGCGTCGCATCAGCTTAGCCAAGCGTCTGTACAACCCATCGATTCCCTCATCCTTGATTGAACGCGCAACAAGGCATTAGCTAGGCCAGCCGTGCCCCCTTCAAAAAAAAACGCACTGTTCTCTGAACGGGGGAACAGTTCCCAACCCGTCCCCCTTCCCTGCCTGCAACAGTCTGTCTCTCTCTTCCTTTCTCTTAAGGTCATGTTTGCTTTTCTAATTGTTTATTGTTCCAAAGAGTTTTCTACCCCCCCGGACCCGAGTTACCACGGTCTCCAAGAGATATCTATTTTTGGTGATACATCTGGGGTTGGGTGAGGGGGTCGGAGGGTTGACCTTTTTCTTCGGTCTGCTGGTGGTGTGTGTGTGTGTGTGTGTGTGTGTGTGTGTGTGTGTGTGTGTGTGTGTGGAAGTGGAGAAGGATCATGGGAGATATGGTTGTTAGGCAGAAGTTCAACATAAGTATGTAAGACTATTGTCAGCTGACATCCTGTTTGTCACAAGTGGACTTTGAGCTTGAAAGATTTGGATTTGTCTTTTTCAAAGTGCAGTCAGATGATTTTACATGCCATAGTCAGTTCAGTAGTCCGAGGGTGTTCCACATCCTGAGAAAACCGTTGTATAGTGTCTTCTGTGGCTCTGGAGTTTTGTTTAGTCTGAAAGTATTATACTTTGAAAACTTCCCCTGAGTCATCTCGGCGTGAGCTTGGAGACTACACATTTTAACAGAAAGCCTGCTTTACAAACCGGTGATGCGAAGTTTGAATGGTGTGAGTGTTTACCAGACAGAGAGCGTCTAATGAAAAACCGGGTTGCATTGTGGGAAACGTAGGATCCAGTGTTTTTGGAGCTTGACCCCTATTAGAGACCAAAAAAATGACATTGCTGCCTCTACTCCTTCATTTTTGGCCGTTCTTTTTCTCTCTATTTTGAGTCCCTCAACTGTAAAATTGGTGGAGTATCCCTTTAAAGCTACACTCAGCTCAGCTCCATATATAGCTGTTCTTTGCCATAACAGTGAGGAAGGAGCTTTAAATCATGAGTTCCTGCCTGGTGCAGTTTTTGAGCTTCAAGGGCATAAGCTGGCAAAGGTGGTAGTATATTACCCTCAGATATAACACCACAACACTCATGAATATCGAAATCATGAAAATGTATAGCGGTCCAATGCAGTAACAGAAATGTTATACAGTCCAATAATCCAATCCATAAAGTTGAATCTTCATATAAAACACCCTCAACAAAAACACTACACCAGCAGTCAGGATGCTGTTGCAGCCAGTTCACTCCAGTAAAACTCCTCTGTGTCCTCAGGTTCCTGATGTGTGATGGTGGCCGTGGCCGGCTGTGACGGGCGTTGCTGATTGCCTCTCTTGTCCAATTAGAAAAAAACCAGGAGGACTGACCTGACTCCAGCTCTCGGAGCAGCGTACCGTCGGTGAGTTTGTGGCTCGGACTTCACGAGCATTGATCCCAACAGGCGAGGACTAAAGGTGTAAATCTCACCTCGCCACCAAAGCGCCGCGCCTCTCCCTTCTGGCACACTGTCTGATTTTGAAAGTGTGGATTTGTGGAAAAAGCTGTGAAAGCCCAGGGTTTTTTTTTTTTTTGTTTTTTTTTTTAGGAGACTGTCTTGCACTGCCAAAGACATCTGCTGGAATTACCATAGCAGCACCAAGCCATATTGACGGCGTGTCAACTTTCACCTGTGTATATTTCGGCTTTTGTTCAACAGAAAATGTTTTGAAAACAAACCCAGAATTGCAGTATGAGATATTTGTGGGATGAAAGTCTGTGTGGTCTTGGCATCACGGAGGCAAGAGAAATCGAGGAGAAAACAAGGAACACGTTTTGTGTGTATGTTAGTGTTTCTGTGTGTGTCTACCTTGGTGTGTGTGATTTTTTCCGGGTATGCGAATGTGTTTTTGTTGTGCAACAGTTCCACACGATCCCCTGTGTTTTCATTAGTGTACAAGTTTCGTATGCGGTGACCATGGCAACCTCACCCCTTTTTTTTTTGCATCCCCCTTTCTCTCTCCGTGTCTCTCTCTCTCTTAGGCAGCAGCAGCCTCATGAGCCTCAGGACATACTAGACCCCAGCCTCCATCACACATCGAGCACCCCCCCGCCCTCCCCGAAGTCCCTCCAACTCTTTTTTTATACTGTTACATACTCGAGATTTACCGGCAGCGCTTTGGCTACACCTCCTCTGACACCTCCATGAAAGGTACCGGGCATGCATGACAAAGGCGCGCACACCCTTTGTTTACCAGTTGACTGCATCGCCTGTCTAACATTAGCAGGTCTCTTGCTGTGCATTCTGTATATGCAAGTGTAAAGGCAGCCCAACAGAGGAGTGTAAACACATTTTATGCAGGAACTTTGCAAGGCCAGACGTATGGAAGTGTGGCTGAAGCGCTGCCGGGTAATGTTATTATATGACTATAATTATTACTATTCTGTATATCATTCATATTAATGTTATTATGATTATTAAATACATGTTGAAGCATGACTTTGCAAAAAAAAACAAAAAAAACAATGCTGTACATTTTTAGATATTTTAAAGAAATACAAAAAAGTATTTTTGTAATCAAGATAATGTTTGAAATGGTTCTGTTTGATTGGTTCATGTTGTGCTAAAGTGTGTGAGGAGCTTTCATACATTTTTCTTTTTTTCCCTTTCTGTTTTCGGCCATTATAAAATGGTATGTCTCCCTGCTATACCAAAGCAGTCCTGTCGGTTTGCTCTTGTCTTTTCTACATACTGTGTGGATTTAGGTTTGCTCTTGTGTATCTTTGTGTGGTGTCTTTACCTGATGAAGCAAACATATTAGTCCTTTTGCCTGATGTGCTTTGGTTCAACTAAGCAGTCGACGTGAGACAGACACTCCTGATCCAGCTCACAATTTTGCAGTCTGAGGTAATCAGATGTGTTAAAAGAGGCATTGACAGGAATAAGCCATCACTGGTAAAGGTAGAGTGACCCCGGAAGCTGCGAAACACGGCAAACTGAGCCCTGCTATAATAAGGAATTTGCTCCTTCGTTGTGTAGCAGGAGGACAGCGGCACAGTCTAGAGAAACAAAAGACCAAAGGCATTTTATTTTACACTGGAGAGCTATTTAGGCTACAGGAATTATTCCGTTTTTTGACTGCTTTGTAGTCCTCAATCTGATTTCTTAAGAAGTATATTATTTTTGCGGCTTGTCTCTTCTGGTGTCATTCCAAAGGGCCACTCTGCATCTGAAAGGATATTCACTTAAGCAATTTGACTCTTTTGTCTATTTTTAGGGAGCCAATGTGAATCAACCTGCTTTTGTAAATTTTGAATTTACATAGTAATGATTGGAATTGGAATGATTGGGGGGAAAAAAATAATCTTTTGTAATCTTGTGTATTCTGGGCCTGCAATAACGTCTTTGCTGTTTGACATATCATCGAGTGATCATATTTCTGTCACATTTTGACGCCAAAATTCTCATTCATGTTGCATTCTTACAGAAAACACACAGTGGTTCTTGTACTTTTCTGATGAGGCCAAGTCACATTTCACAGTGATGTGACAATCAACATACTGTAATGTTTTCTTCCCTGTAATGTTTAGCCCAGGTGTGTACAATCATATTGGAGTGGTTGAATTATATAGTCAGTGTTTGTAATGAATAATAATATGCACATAATATCAACTGATTTTCTGAAGCAGTTTTTGCTTTTAGAGACATTTTTTAAGCCAAGTGTGGCACCAAATTTATTAGAACAAGTATTTATAAGGTGTGTGTGCGTGTGTATGTGTGTTTTTATGGGTATTATGTTTTTAAAGTTCATAGAAGATGCCCATCATATAATTCATTGTAAGTATTATTGTAAGTTTAATTGTATATTCATTTGGTAATTTTCTAGAGCTTCTTTTTGTGTTTGTATCTGATATATGAATACTGTTTTACCTACATAATTCACTGTGAAATCCAGAGAAAAACATGCTCTTTGAACGAATGGATCTTTTTGTGTTTTGCCAGCAGTACGGTACAGAAGTTCCTGGAAATTATTATGATGATCCCTCCCTTTGTCAATGAGAAATATTCCTTTCTCATTTCAGTATACCATGTGCGTACCTGTGTGTTCTGTGCATGTTCATGGCATGTGTGTGTGTTCTTTTTTTCCTTTTTCCTAATGCATACAGTACTGTTGATATTTATGTACTTTAACCGCTGTAAGGAGAAACTGTATTTCAGTGAATTGCAGGGGTTTGTTTGTTTGAAACCAAAAAAAAGAAAAAGGTGATCAAAATGAGAAGTTTTTATTAAAAATGTTAAATGAAGACATTTCAGGCCATCTGCCATTAAAGATTGACGTTATCCCTGTTGTCATTGTTTCATTTTTTTCTCCTGTCTGAATGTTATTTTGGTAGTGCTTTGTGAAGCGCGTGGATACGGAGCCCCAAAACTGACCAACGACAGTACAAAAAATCACATTCACAGTAGCCAAAAATATAAATAATAAAATCTGTTAGATAAACACTCTAAATGGAAAGTAAAAAGAAGTGCCGATGTAAAGCTAAAAACACTGTAAGCTAAACATATTGAGTTTAGGGTACCAGCCTATTCGGTCCTTTTCTTTAAAACATTAATGTTCACGTAACTTTTGTCACCAGTGCTGATCATAATCTAGCGAATGCTAAGAAATTTTTGGTTTGTCTAACATTTTGAAAAAGGAGGACATTAAATTGCACACAGCCACAAAACGTAAAGATAATGTGATGAAGATAGATGTATGGTATCTGCTGGTAACTTCTTGCATTCATTTGTCGGCATGGTCAGCCTTACCTCGCCTGCTAGAATACTAACTACTATTATAAGTGTTGATACACTGATATAGCTGTGCAGTACGGATCATTAACATTACGTGTGCTGTGCGGCGTAGTGAGTTGGTGCAGCTGAAGTAGCTCGTGCTTAGCTACACACACCAATAACTGCTCCACTGATGTTACACACACACACACACACACACACACACACACACACACACACACACACCCTGGACAAGTGTTGTCCTGGACATTCCAGGTCATTATCATATAAGCATAAGAAAAAATGGGTAATATGGTAATGAAAATGAGAAATGTGCTTGGGGTAAATAGGGAACAGCTGGATCCTTCCCATAATAAAGGAAATCAAAGGGGCTGAAAACATAAAAGATTGAAGACAAAATAAAATGAGATTGAAGATTGAATTTTTTTCTGTCAACTGATCAGAGGGGGAAATAAGCTGTCCACTTTTTTATACCACCTGATTGATACCCTTTGTTGATTTTTGGGCTCCTATAATTGGAGATATTTAAGACTAGATTTTGACAATTTTGACTGCACTTGGAAGTTGCCTTTAACCCACAAAGAAATCCACCTGCGTGAGGCTCAGTTTCCTCCTCCTCGCTCACACTTGTCATTGGGTAACACCTCCCCCACCATCCCAGGAGGCCGTCAAAACATGATGTGGAATCCTATAAAGTGGTTTGTGTACCAGGGGAGCTGGAGACCTCTCGCTGCCCTCTATAAGAATAGCCCACCTAACCCAGGGGCTGGCTACTCCTGAGACGGGAGGCCACAGCCAATTTAGTTTCTCTCGCCGCTGTCTCCACTCTCTTCTGTATGCTCAGCCACACCAGGTGGCTTACACCAGCTTCTCACATGACACACACTCGTCCGTGCCCGGAGGGGGTTACACGCAGGGCGTCGGAGTGGAGTAAAGTGGGGGGTGGAAGTGCCTGTGTGTGCATGCATGCGGGGAAAGGGGACGTATTCATCTGGGTGCATGCATGCATACGCCCGACTGGCAACACTTTGTAATGGTGTTACTCCCTTTGACAAGTCCATTAAAGAGGTGTTTCGGTCCCCTTTCACTCATCCTCTTCCAGCTGACTGTCACACACACGTCCTTGCTTGAAATGTGTCTGTTTTCTCTGCGCTGAACGATCAGAACTGAGGTTAAATTAAGATTCTTAGACTTACTTGGACACCAGGGCCTGTATTGTGTTTTTCATTTCCACATCAGCTCTGTCACTCGGCTCTCTGTAGTAAAACACTGACCTCTGCTTACGGTAATAGGCAACCATAATATGCTATCATACGCTGCTGTAACAGTGCCAGAGGAGCCGGTAGATTCACAGTGTGTCCATGATCCATTTAACGCTCCACTTCCCAAATCTTTTCACCTTTGCCCACTTAAGATGAAGCAATCGTGACCACTTGAGTCACAGAGTAATAAGTAATATGTTCTGGAGTTGTGAGCATTTCAACAAATGAGTGATTTTACCCTTTTTAAATTGTTTTATCAGATCAATTTCAGAGGCCCGAGGGCGGTCAAACTCTCCAAATTTACTAGAATATTTAGAAAATGACGTCTACAGTCATGCATGTGTCTTTGTGAGGCTAAATTTAGGTACAGCAGTGCTACGAGTTAAATGCTAATGTCAGTGTTAATGATCTTGTGACCCCTGTGGGTCGTCCATGCCACCCGGTTGGGAATCCCCAATGCATAGATTATCTAACATAATCCAGACATTGTGATGCATTTCATACCAGCA
Organism: Lateolabrax maculatus; assembly: GCA_031216445.1. Classification (NCBI taxonomy): domain Eukaryota; kingdom Metazoa; phylum Chordata; class Actinopteri; order Acropomatiformes; family Lateolabracidae; genus Lateolabrax; species Lateolabrax maculatus. The sequence continues at coordinate 9,445,152 of CM062207.1, forward strand.
TTTTTAAATTTAGCAAAAAAAAAAAAGTTGACCTTAATGTACAATTTTGTATTTTTTTTTTAAACTTCATGTGTAACGGTCAAATCATCCTCACCATAATAACCCAAACGCACAAGGCTGGTGGAAGTTGCATCCGAGACTGTGCAGTGACATGACTCCCAAATAATTCCCATGTCAGGAGGCATTTGAAGAGGCTCAGATACAGTACTGGGCCCTGACTAACCGGTGAGTCATCATTCAGCAGCCTGCATATGTCTCTGCAAGTTCTGCACAGTCATTGTCTAAACAGTGATTGGCCAAAAGGGGGTTGTGTCTTCTTGGAAAGATTGCCCAACCAAAAAGCCCTGACGCTCCCCGCCGCGCCGCTGGTGTCTCTTTTGTGATCGTTACTCTTCTTCTAGATAAGCTGACGACTTCAGAGTGAGTCAGTGAATTTGATTTCACAGTGGGGGGGTGGTTGGGGGGTGGGTGGAAGGTGGGGGGGGGGGCAAGGAGTGTTTTTCTTCCTGCACTGTCCTCTCTCTGCGCTCCCCCTCGTCCTCACTCTCAGTCTTTTCTCTCTGTCCACCTCTCACAGTTTCCTTCCCTCCTCCTCTCCCATCCACAGCCTCCTGTCTCCCTCGGGTGGGCCCCTGCTCCCTCAGTCTCACAGCAATCAAAACGCTGACGGCTAACTCTCTCTCCCACTACTTTCCTGCTTCTCCACCTGATTTTTTCGTCTCGCCACAGTCCACTCTCTGATTCCAGATCAGTGCAGAGAGATGTTATTTTAATAATTTGAGATGGGATCCAATAATTGTGTAGGTGTGTGTGTCTGTCTGTGCGAACAGGGTGTGTGTCATATGATAACTTGACTGGGGATGACATCATAGAACTGCTGAGGCCCTTACTCAGAAAATTAAGGAGCTCCACAGCGCTACACAATGGTTATTAACATACATTACAGCATTCATCTACACTACGCGACACTGTTCCCAAAGCCGGCACTGGAAGAAGTACTCAGATCCTTTGTTTTGGTGAAAGTAACAAGACCACAATGTAAAAATACTCCATTACAAGTACAAGCCCTACATTCAAAACATCTGTGTATACTGCTGGTTTGTTTAAACTGCAATAATTATTCAGCTGTTTGATAAACTTCATCAGCTTTAAGTGTAAGATCTAACTAACAGTGGTGGAAGAAGTATTTAAATAATTAACTTAAGTAAAAATAGTAATGCCAAACTATTGGCATACTCCATTAGCAAAAGTAATGTAAAAAAAAAAAGTAATTTACTTTATTCAAGTATCAAAAGTTAAGTTGTTAATTAACTTTGTTATATAATTATATTATTGTACCATTATAATTATTGCATTAATATATAAGGGGTACTTAATGGTGTAGATGGTCAAGGTGGAGTTAACTTGATCTCTTTCATATACAGTTGGGTACATTCATCTTTAATATAGTGTAATGTTGTAAAATCATATAATCACATGTTTTGTATGTAAAATAAAAACATTGCTGATTCCAAAATGGATGGCAGATCCAAACACAGAGAAAGGAGGCCCACCAACCCATGTTTTCCCCTCGCACTGAAATCCGCAGGCTCACAGTCCTCGAGCCTCACAGCTTCTGAGGGGTCTCAGAGGACTTCGCTCCTCGTGGTGGGTTCAGGGGCAAACTGATGTTCAAAGCAGCCCTGCCTCTGCCAGATTAGCCTTGTGAGCAGCGGGTTTATACCTCCATGAAAGAGGGTGCCACTCAGGGCTCAGTGGGGGGGAGGGGGAGGCTGCGATCGATGGATGCCAGACATCATCTCAGGCTGTCCAGGTTTGGATGGGTGTCTATAGGGATGATAATACCTTTCCTGTTTATTAGCTATCAATTGACTGGTCGATTTTAAATTTCTCAATGGCTTTTGGTGAATGAAACACCAGTTCTCTATTCTGTTACATTAATTGATAATAGAAGATATTCTAATAGATATTGTGATATAGAGTTTAACTCTGTTGTACTGAAGCCTGTTTCTGCCAGGAAAAGAAAAAAATTGATGAAAACAAAATGCTCTTGGTGTGTCAGATGTATGTCTTTTTATCTCATAATTTTGTCTTTGATTTTTATTACTAATGTTTTTTATATTTTATTTGTCTTCCTGGCAGAAATGGCCATACTACTGTCCCACCCAAATACACAGCATGAACAAAAACCTGATGAACTCCCCATATCTAGATGATAATCAGCTCTACACTGGTCATCTGTAAAACATGAAACAGCACATTTAGACTGACACTAGAACAGTTATTACTCCAAACTCCCATGTGCTATTCCGAGATTTAACCATTCAGCAAAGTCTCTCTATCAAGCAGTATCTTTATGTATATGTGGAAATGTGAAAAAAGCATTGTCACAGGATTCCAGCTTTCACAGTTCAGAGTACAGTACTGGAAAAAGTAGACATAGGTCACCCTCTTGTGGTCAGAGAGGCTCGGCACACGTGCACTCTGTATTTCTTTCCCTTCCACCACCGAGAGCTCCTGAGCATTTCGACACTGAATGGCCGTCATTATCCACAGCGTTTGCGCAACCGAATCATGTGAGAAATCCCAATGTCCCCCTGTGTGCTTGGCGCCCAAAGGCCAGCACATGACAGCACGAGACCCCGCTGTCGCCATGTGATCAGACTGCAGTCGTGCTGCGCAGGGGGGCGCTCTCAAGCGGAGTCTGAAAGGCTGCGGTGACGTGACGTTGCCTCAGAATCCTTCCCTCGGTCGAAGACAGCGGTGACTTACTTATGATGCTAAGTGATGCTGATAAAACGTAACCAACCGAGATTGATCCTTGTGCTGGATCGGGATGACTTGATAACAGTTGACTCCGCCGACCTGCAGGCAGCATGACTTGCAAGTTTGTGGCCGTTTGGAACGACAGTTAGACCTTCATAATTCATTCATCAAACGTCACTTCACTTCACTTTAAACGAGGCCCAAATTATCCTTGCGATCAGATGTGTTGACACCAATATTAGACTCAAGTGACAAGTGACACATTTTTTTTTTTTTTTTTATTGTTGCAGATTATTAGTGCAAACTATTTCCAGGAACAGCGCGACCGTTACCTTGGACAATCCATAAGCATGCGAGCAGTTTGCATTGGAGCCACGTTTTACCAGTGAAGTAGGCCCATCTGAAAACTGTTGACAACATGTTCTGTGGATCGTTGTGAGTAACTGGGACCTTGTTTCCGGAGCGACAAGCTGCCGTTGATGTTTTTTTATTACATTTTTCAGTGCAGGGAGAAACACCAACACAATTCCATCCTCCTGTTTGTATTATGGCAGGAATATAAATAGCAGAGACTAATATGTAAAAGTTTCTGGGATGCTGGTTGTTAATGTTCTTTTGTTAAGGCACATTAGACTGGCATGGTGACGTATGCTCTCCCTCTGCTTGTTTGTGCTTTATATTAGCTTCTTGTGTTTTTTCTTTCTTGTGAAGCTTTTTGTGACCCTGCTCTGTGAGAGGTGCTATACTAACTAGCTACACACTTTACTTACTTACTTACTTACTTACTTACTTATGTGGTTTATCTGTTAATTTCACTGTTTCTGGGTTTGCATCAACACCCATTTAGTTTTCTAAACATTATTACATTGATAGGCTCTGTGCACTGCTGTGGCCGACTATTCCTCTCGTAAAACTCTGAGAAACTTGAGGTATATGAAGTAGAATCCCATGAGAATACAGTTGACTTAGCCGTGTGTTCAAGTTGGAAAGAAAAAGCACAGTCTAAGCAAATCTATATCGTGTCATCTATGTACAAATGAAATATGAACTTCGGACTCCAGGTCACTGCTTCTTGAAGATCCTCTTAGCATCCACACCCTCATAGCTGTAACTCTGCGGGGGAAAGGAAGATGCGTGTCACGGTATGGAGACATTTATTGAAACGAAACAAATCAACATATTGCATATTATTGATGAAACACACTCTGGACCTACTGACCTGCACCAGTTCTCCGCCCACCAGAGCTCGAGTGGTGGTCAGGACCTTGTTGTTGTCTTTCCTGGTGAATTTGCCTTTCAGCGTGTCCCCCTCCATCTCCCACGTACCCTGGTAAAAAAAATATGCAGCTGGTGATAGAAGCTCTCTAATGCTCTTCTCATGTTGTGTTACATTTGTCTATATTTGTTTTGCTTTTGATGGGTTTTTTCCATGTTCAGTTAGCCCTCATTCCAACAATACAGCTCCACTGTAGAGCCATTATTCACTGGAACTTTTCCATTGCTTTCAGCATTGGCTTGAGTCGGCTTTCCCAATTTGCGGCGAATCCATCAATCTTAAAAACAAGCCGTATTTTCCTAAAGCAAACCACTTCTTGTTGCAATGAAATGGCGGAGACAGCACCTGGACCTGGCTGCTCTGGGTTTAGTAAGGCTTGAACCACTCCGGGGCACTCACTGAGACTTCAGTGCCGTCAGCCAGGCTGTAGTCGAACTGGACGCCCAGGGTGAAGTCGATGTCTTTGGTGCGGAAGGTGCTGGACTCCTTGATGTGAAACTTGTCCCCGGTCTGCTCGATGGTGACCTTCAGGTTGTCGTGCTCGGCCAGCTTGCGCTTCATGACATTAATGCCTTAATTATTAGACAGAAGAAAAATAGAAGCATGTAGCTGGATTGTTGCCATTATGGGATGAAATAAAAATCATTTATTGATTCGTTTGTAAGTGACCATTTACCTTCACCCAGGGCAAAAAACAGAAGCCTCTGCTTGTATTTGAAGCTTTCCCTAGTCTGCTTTCCAAGTATTCAACTGTGTCCGAGTCCAAAGAAAGATCCTAATTTAGCTACTGCTATTATTATGGGTAGCACCATAAACACCTCTGACTTATCAACACTTCACTGCACCGTGTAATACTCATACAGCAACGTCGGACGGTACGGAAACCAGGACACAGTTACACACATCGCCCTTGTGCACAAGATCATAGGGCCAGACACAGCAGAAACGAATGGAGCTGAAGTACAGCATGACTCTAATAACCCATCCAGTGTGATCTACGCGCGCCGGCTCTCACACGCTCACCCATTTGCTCCATGAACTTGTCATAGTTGTCGCTGCGGTCGACCTTCCAGGTTCCGTTGAACGTCATGGCTGCAGGCTGACCGGGTCGAAGGCAGCTGGTGATGAAGCACAGGCAGACCGTGGGATTGTGAATGCCCAGTGGCCTCCATTTATATACACCCCTCCCTTCTCCCTATCAACCTCCCCACCCCCCCCACCCCGCGAGCTGGCATGGAGGATGCTTCTTCTTTATCTCGCTGATTATCCGTCTGCTGATGTGGCCATTTAAAGACTGTGTCAAATGTAGGGCTATTGCCGCGCGACCTCGAGAATACCCTCATAAATAACTGGAGGGCAACATATCTCTGTGAATCTGGCACGGTGAAACACTGTCGCATTGTTCTGCAGGAGAGGAGAGGAGAAGAGAAAAAAAAAAAAAGGGTGGGCTGTTTGCATGGCTGTCCGTGGCAGTCACTCAACTGAGCCCCTTTCTGCCCCTCAATCCTTTCTATGTGGCCCTGTTTGTGCCTGGCATGGGGATGAGTCGTGAAGGACTTAATGACCTGAGCTGGCGGGCTTACAAAGAATCGTGGGCCCGGCAGAAAAAAAAACACACTGAGAGTGGAAACTTTCTATGTGTCAAGAGTTAAAGGACCACACCAGTCGCACTTTGAATCAAAATTCAAATATTAAGCATTTGACAGTTTTTGACTGGGAATACAGTTTTGTTGCTGCACTATTTCTACAATTCCAGGCAGCCGTTCGTTTTCATTCATATCTCTATTTGTGAGAAAATCAATTAACAGACTCTTGAACCTGGCTTCTGTTACCCATACATCTGTGAACCTCTAGCCTGCATACATTTTTATCAATTTGATCTTATTGTTGCATGTAACTAAAGAAAAAATGTATCGCTTACAAGCTTTTCCTGGAGCTTTCAAATGTATCACATGGTCCTGTGGAAAGAGTTTGCGGAGTTGTCATGGACATGGACCGCTTGGCATTCAAGCTCAGACATTATTACAACTATTGCAATTTCATCCAGAGCACTTTTAGGACTTCTTGAGGGAAAAGTTTGACATCTGGGGACATACGCGTACACTTTCTTGCTGAGAGTCAGATGATAAGATTGGCACATGAAGCTGGAGCCAGCAGCTGGATAGCTTAGCTTAGCATAAAGACTGGAAACAGGTCTGCCCAAAGGCGACGTCTAAAAGCTGACTCATTAATAAGTATATGCTGTTTGTTCACTCCGTACAAAAAGCAGTTTAAAAATGAAAATTAGCATTTTCCAAAGGTTATTATTTGGCCTTTACCTTCCTGGAGTTACACTTTGGCTTTTGGATGGAATTTAAAAAACACCATATTGTTTGCAATTTCCTTGATTTGTAATAAAATGGGATAAAGGTATTGTCCTTGAAAGTACCAAACTAGTTGTCATGCAGCGTGTGTGCTTGGACAACGGGGCGCTATAGCTGCATTCTTGAGGGGAAAAACTGCGAGCTGGACTGTTGAATTAAGGACACTTGGAGAATATTGAATACATTGTTCAAGCCTCAATAAGTCTTCTCAGTCACCACAAGATTCCATTTAATATAACAGCATTAGCAGAGGAGCAGTTAGGGGAATGAGACAGGTAAATCTAATATGTCACAGAAAGAGAAAAGACACCTATAGATGGTGAGAGCATACATAATGTTGTAAGTTATCACAGATCACCACTGCTGCCGTTTCCATATTCCTCGCACGCTGCATGGTTAAAAATACATTTGGGATCCGAGCTGGGACTCACAGACGTAGTGAGTGTAGTTTTCTCTCACATAGCATGACAGATGATGTTTATTAAACATGGTTGGAGGATAAATCTATGGGGGGAAACCCAATTCCTCTGCTCAATTTATCTGATTAATGAGCTCTCAATACTCAGTAACGTATATACATAGAAACAATAGCTGTGATGTTTTCAGTGTCACGAATGTATATGAGAGAATATAGATGAGGAAACACTGAAATAGTTTTGTTAAGTTGTCCTTAAGAGAGAACTTTAAATTTGAATAGAGGGATGGGAATGCCAACTGACACCACCTGAACTATTTTAGATGCTAAAATCACATTTATCAGTTCATTTTGACGTAAAAACACCATTCAAAGTCATGCTGATTTTGTTGATGGATGTTTGAAGTATTCTCTCCCAAAGTTAGAGCATGATAGATACAAAGCACACACATCTGAACTTCTGTGCGACCTTTAACCTTTAACTCTAACTGATAATATGTCTATAAATAAATTCCAGCACACTATTATGCTATTAAGTATATATTATAAATTAATAGAGATTATGTTACGGTTTGTTGCATGTTGTAAACATGAATTCTTTTCTTTTCTTTCTTATTTTAGCTGTATATAAGGCCCTTTTCAGAACCTGGCAGCAAGCCTACAGTTACATAACATAAATGGGATGTTTTACAGTTTATCTCAATGTGTGTAAATGTCATTAAAAAGTAACGATAGCATTGCGAGTAAGCGTCTGATTATAGCTGCGTGTCCTGTCCCATAATCCCTTTTACTGCTCTCAATAAAGAGTTTGTACTTTGACTGAGCTCACCTGAGATAATTTGTACGAAAAGCTGCACGTAAAGTTTAAACTGGCACCATAACGAGATAAAGACAGACTAAATACAGTTTTATATATTCGCTTTTATGGACAGAAGGGCCACACTCTGTTCGCCCATCCTCAAGCACCTTCACCATGTTGTTTATAATGATGTTGCAAGTGCAGCCCACAGAGATTTCTCTCTCTGTGTATCTCTGCTGTTGATGTTGCACTTTGATGTCACACACTGATGTGACTCTATATAATCTCACTAATGACTCTCTAATGATCCCTTTTCCATATCGCTGTGCCCCAGTGGTCTCAATTACTCTTATTAGTGTTAACACCACATCTGGCACTTTTCCAGTGTAAATCAGGGTTACGCGTCTACATTCATAGATTCAAAAAAAAAAACAACCCCATGGGAAACATCATATGTATGGCTGTGCTTTAATCGCCCCCATTAATCAATAATTGTGAGATTTTTTTTGTATTCCTTGCAGATTCTTTTTTATTTTTTACCACCTTGATGCATAGAATACGGGTTAATGGGCCAAATCAGTAAACTACCTCACACACAGGCATTAAAAAAGACAGTAAGTTCCTTTGAAAATGGTGATATTTCATAAAAGTAAAACTCAGTTTCAAATCTCAGTTGTTTCTCTATAACATTTACCCTTTATGACTAAATAAGCAGCAATCAACGTTAAATTTGGGTAAAGAACATCCTACGTTATTATTTATTATTTATTTATTATAAGAGTGAAACGCTCGTGTGCTCTGCTTCTTTAGGACTGTGCGGGCGTGGTTTGATTAGATTGTCTTCCAGGCAACACGAGCAAACAATTCCACAACAGTCATCAGATTTTGATCCAAACGTTGTAAAACTCCAGCTGTTGTTAAATTAAGTGTTGTCCAACTCAAACCAGTGACAGAAGTAAAGACAAACCCACAAACTCATGAGAAATAAACAAAACAATTCACACCTGGGCAGAATGTAAGAAACCGATTAAGAATTTGGTTTTCAGGGCCTTTAAGTCATTCTGCAGGCAACAACACAACATTTTTAATGGCTGCAGCTTGTCTGGATTTGCTGCTTTCGCCTTTCTTGTCATTGTAAACTGAATATGTTTAGGTTTTAGGCTGTAGGTCAGACAATACAAATAATTTATAAACGTCCCCTTAAACTCAGAGAAATAGTGCATTTCTCTGCACAATTAATTAACAATAATTCTGGACAATAATTGGCAGATTAAGCAAGAAAGAAAATAATAGTTAGTATCCAACACGCCAACATGCTACAGCAGTTTAAAGTCAACACATGAACCACATATCCCCATCATGTTCAGAATGAACAGGATTTCTTGCCTCATAGTTATAAAATATCAGTCAAATCTCCAAAAATGTATGACTGTTCGACACTAATCACCCCGAATGGCACAAGCATATAGCTATACAATTGGCATATAAACTGTAAATGCAAGACGAGGACAAATGTAACCAAAGAAGGAAAAATACAGCAAAAGAGATGAAAAACATACAATTCATCCACCCACATAATCACACAAAATTATTGAGATTTTTAAAAAGCACTTTTCTATACATAACAATCACTCTGGGTTGTATTTGTCACAGCAGAATATAAACACAGCATGTTTACTTGAATTTAGTGCCCTGAGTTGATATTAATAATCAAACGTTTTATGATGCACTGTACTGAATGTCTCTGCTGCTTAGACCAGAAACACTCCTTCAGTGATGTAGCACTCCATCTAGTGGACCGCTGACGCAGCTGCTGTGCCCACTGCACGTCCTTAAAAAGCATACTGAGATTTGGGTTAAACCTTTCAGGAGTTGCAGTTTTCGGACTGAAGTTGCGTTGAGCAAAGTTTAACCAGCAACACTGAACTATTCAGCATCACAGGTCTGCCAATTATAAAGCGGTCTCATAAGAGAGGGTTCATTTTCCAATTGCAACACAACTAAATCTTAAATTTCTATTTCTATTTGATAGTGATTTCCACTGCCTTAAACCAGACAAAACTTACCATTGCCTGCAGCGTCTAATTGATGAATACATGCTGTAAGAAAAAACACAATCCTGGCCTAAATATATCCTCGGTGCCTCTGGAGAGCAAGTGAAAGTCAATATTATTGAGGCTCAGTCAGCAATGGGGCAATATTTGAATTTCAAATTAGCCTCAGACAGTAGAGAAAGCTTGCATTCAGTCACCCTGACAAAAGTGTACAGGAATAGCGAAGAGGCGAGCACATGACACAGCGTTGACAAATAGCCGGTACATTATGCTGAATGAGAAACAGTGTTTCAGAGAGGGGAAATGGGATAATTGATCCAAATTAGGAAAGAGTGACCTAGAGCACTCTGTGAGTGCCAGCGTAAGGCAGAATGTGAGTAGTGTTAATACATCTTCTCAAATTAAGTAGGAACTTAAAATGCTGCATGTGTAAATACAATGATTTATGCAGTCAAATGAAGGAATTTGTGCAGGTCCATTTGGTAGAGAGCTTTGGCTTTTGGAAGAACACCACAATAGCAAGGGTGAAAATGATTTAAATTCAGCAGGAAATACTTTACTGAAAGAAACCTTACAGTTAGTCTTTTCTGCATAGTTTAAATGTTTTACAGCAAAGTTAGAGTATATATAAAAAAAAAAACCTTTCCATTCCATATTAAAAATTCAACTCCTCAAATTGTGAAATAATGTAAAAACAAATCCTCGTCTTAATTGTTGGCTCTCTTCTCGGTAATGGCTTCTCCCCTATCTCCCTCATTCAGCGGTTCACCCTTCCATATTTATTTTCCTGCATGGATGGTGCGTTCCAACTCCGAGAGAGGGATTACACGCCTGGCTTGCTCTACATCCTACAGCCTCTGCAGGGACTGGTGCTGCCACCCACCACAGGACCCCGGCTGCTCCGGGGCTACCAGCATGGTTCTGGTGTGGGTTTATAAATGATCCGGGACCAGGCGCCATGTTTTGCCCCCCCCCCCCCCCCCGAGCAGCCCCCCAAAACAACCCCGGTAGGCCTATGTACATGTGCTCACAGACTAAAAAGACAGTATAACTTTTTGCGAGCCATGTTGCACCGCTAATCCCTGTCTGAAAGTAATTGTAAAATACAGTGACACTATAAAAACAGTAACAGTAATCTTTTCTGGTATGGTATGGTGGTCCTGATGGATCAGCTAATTATTAGAGTGACTTCACTATGGGCCAGAGTTTCAGAGCAGCACAAATTGCCCATTTTTCAACATGAGCTTTGTAGATAAGTGCAATAAAGACCAGTGCTTATTACGTCTCACAGTTGGAGCGCAACTGACCTTATCATATGAGATGCAGCGGTGGGTTTCGTAATTATCTCCTGTAATGAAGCTGAGAGAATCTATGGGTGTAAGTATGGAGGCAGCAGTGTGTCTATAAATGACATCCCCGTAATCCAGAACTGAGACTGAAACTGCTTCAACAGTTCAGATGGAAGCTGCATCTGTATGTGTGCAAAATGCCAAGGCTTTGAGGTAGATTAACAACAAGTGTTGTCCACATGATATTTAAGTTAATAAATAAAATTAAAAAAATGCATTCCATTAATTTCTCATTGGGCTACTGTAGATGAGCTCACCAAGGCTGCATTATCCTGCACAAGGTGCTATTTTATTATTAGAAAATATATAGAAATTCTATTTAGCATTTGGATCTTTGAAAACATTTTGTATTTTTAACACATCTGTGTTTTCATATTGTTGTATTTTTGTTTCATATTGTTTCATATTGTGTATTTCATAAGTTGGTAAAGTAGTGAATTTAAATCTTGAAATGACTAAACAAATAAATAAATTCCTGAATCTGCAGCTGGATCCAGATTTGCACTTGTTCCTTAGTGTATGGCAACATTTGCATCAAAAATGATTGAAATGTGTTTTTGAGATGTCTTCTTTCTGTTGTATATCTGCCAAAGTCATTTTATATATTGCACAAAATACAAGTTGTTAAGACTGATTTTTAAAAACCATGACATTTTCCCCCATATTTACAGTATCTATCGGATATCTGAATATATGGAAAATTGATTATACTTTGTGACATATTTTTAAGATATTTGCATATACTGCAAACTATATGTAGAATCCTTTCATTTGTTCACATTCATTTTCAAAGGTTCTTTAGGTATGTTTTCTGTATTTTAGCATTTGACTGAATCTTCACAGAAAGATAAGAATTGATATAATTTAAAGATAATCTCTGAGTAACCTGATAAGTGTGTTCTGATTAAAAGTTTGCACAAAGTCGTTGAGCTTTTTCTGAAAGGTCCGTGAGTGTGTCTGTGTGTCTGTATTTCTGTATATAAATGGTCCTTTAACGTGTCAGAAGTCATATTGTACCACCTAAGACGGTCCTTGGAGTTCAGCAATAAATGTAAAACATGAAGCTATAATTCCCACTCTCCAGCTTGATTGAAGAGTTGTTAATTACAATCATCTCATCTCCCTTGGCTGATTTTAATTTCCACTCAGTGCATTTGACCCAATTTTGTTTTAATGAAGTTGGCATTTTCAGAAAAGTTCAGATGACAGAAATGTTTCAGCAGAGACAACTTTCTGGTTTACACTGGATTTTGTATCAGAAATTTTACTGTATATTAAATGCATTGTTTAAAGTCTCAGTGCAGCTGACTGTCATCTGTGTTTTTGTGCTCCTAATGACAACTTAACACCCTCTCTTCTTCAGCAGATGTCCACGTATTAATTACTCAATCCAACATATGGGCAAACAAACAGAGGCTTGTTCTTGATGTGTGTGACCGTGGTGCAAACTGCCAACCCAAGTCATTAAAAGTGCTTAATTGTCATCAATAGCCACTAGTTATCAAATCCTCCACAATTACTCTTCCACGGGGTATAAGGTGACTGTCCTCCAGCATCCTGTAAGTAATATTCTGTGACAAACATCTTCATTCTCACAAGTTTTTCTAATACCCTCGTAGTACTTCCCACCTAATCTTGACGTTTCCTCTCCTCTCCTTGGTCGCTGAGGGTTTTGTGCTGAGAGGACGAACTCTAAGCTCTTAATTGCAGGTGGTGTGTGTGTACGCTTTTCCCAATCCCAACCCCCTTTTGTTCGCAGCGCTGTGGGAGAAACAAAGGTTCCTTTTTTCACTCCCTGCCATGACTCTCAGAAGTAGTGTGGGGATGAAAAAAGGATTAAGTCAACATTTCTCATGACCTCTGAGGCCTGGGGTTGGAGGGAGGCTTGCATGGTGCTTACAATAGGCAACCAAGAAGAGGTGTGTGTGTGTGTGTGTGTGTGTGTGTGTGTTTGTGTGAGTGTATCACATGTCCAAACTGGTGGAGAATTCAACAAAAAAATTATTTTACAGCAGCGCGATGACAAAATACATACCTTAAAATACTGCACAGACATACCAAATGTAATGTCATTTTATCATTCGAAACCTATTAGTGTGCCAAATATTCAGACATTCCCTCAAAACAGTAATCAAGTGCTAATATAATTCTGAACGGTGCTGCTCCAAAAATCTCTCCCACTGAGACTGAATGAGTCATAAAGCATGGAGCCGGCTGCTACAGTTAACTATTGTTGTTCATTTGTTTCCCATTACAGAAGCTCCATTTTGGCTAATTAGTCTTGACAGTAACTTTTCCCTGCGGTGTTGATTAGATCTAATTAATGACTGCAGGCAAGATGGAAGACTGGTGCCCTGGAGGAGCCATTTTCATACATCCCTGGATAATTGAAGCTGTCCTTTTTTGCCACAAAGACAAAACTATTCTCCTATTTTTCGTATGTAGTTTAGGTTCTTATTGGCGTTTCAAACTTTTTTATTCCAATCAATTTTCTGTCAATAATCCACCGTTGCTGGTCAATTTTAGCATAATTTTGAGCATTTTATGATGTCAGCAGATGTGTATCGATTTTTATGTGATGTCATGTCCTTGTAGTCGAGTCGTGCCTTTTGTGCAAAGCGCTGATTCCCTAACTTCACTTAAATGCATGAATATGAAGCAGGCTGCACCGGGAAAAAAGCAAACACAAGCAAACTTTCTTCCGGATTAATCGAGTTTAAATGGAAATGGAAAATGGAAATCAACTGCAAGGTTATAATGTTGTGATATGACTTTGTAAAACAACGGGAAGTTTCTCTGGACGTTTCGCCAGCGAGCTCCCTTGACCCCTTTTCTCTTCTCCAACCTTGCACATGCAGTCATAATCAGTCCTTAGTCCCATCAGCCTTGCGGAGTGGAGAGTTTAGGGGGATTAGATCTGAGGTGAATGTCTCATAGGAAAACACCATGCCAAAATATGCATGTTGCAGGGGAGCAGATCGTCAGGACGATCTGATTAACAGTGTGAAAACGTTCCTTATCTGCGATGACTTGAAACCTCCATACAAAGCCGGCAACAGCCACAGAGAGAGAGAGAGAGGAGATGAGATGATTAAGGTGGAGATGGATCCGTCACGTATACATGTGCCAACATCTGCCAACATCTGCCAACAAGTCACAACCCACCACAGCCAGCAATTTTTCAGCTCTTCAAGTGGACGGACTGATCGCAAACTGTTATAAAGTTTAATTTACGTGAGCAAAAACAAATAAAGATCTAGTGTGGCATCTTTATTTTTGGCTTTGGCTTCAATCGATTAGTATATCCGCAAGAAAATAGGCACGTTAAAATGACATTAGCGACTAGTGAGTAGACTGGGTGTAGCATTTAGCAGCTGAAGAGCTATTAGTTGCAAGAGCTGGTAGATTGACATTTCGGGAAATACGCTAATTTGCCTTCTTGTTGAAATTTTGATGAGAAGATAGATGCCACATCTGTCATATATGTCCGTTAAATAGGAGGCTACCGCCGGCAGGCGGGTACTTTAGCTCTCTCTGAAGGTAACAAAATCCACTCACATCCACAAGCTCACTCATTAACCCAGCCTGAAAACAATGTTGTCTTCCAAATGTGGCTACACAATCATCATTATCTTCCAAAACTAAAAACTGTTGTCACCCTCCTGCTTTAATACATCTGTGCATCTGTGCATCTGTTCTGAAGCCAATTTTAAACGCGTTCCACTATGATTGTGTTTACAGTAGAAATGACTAATTTGTTTAAATTCCCCCCTTTCTTCCCATCAAGGCTGTTGGTCCCATTTGACAGAAACCACTTTATTCCGATGCTGGTATAAGCCGTAACCCAGAGCAGAGTACAGTATTTTCACCAGCCCCTTGGCCTATATAGCCACCCCAATGTTTTTCTATCTACACACATGCAGTGTGTAATGACTGCATGGTTGGGGAGAGATATGGGGGCTCCCGGTGAGCGTTGCAGGGGCTGGTGTCTGTGTGTCTCGGAGCCCATGATGTTTATCTGAGTCCGATCACGGACTCTCCTGCTTCCATCACCACCTGCTCGCAGAAATCCAAATAATTACCTGCGTGCTAATGTGGGTGGTGGTCCTTATCTGCAGCCAATCGCAATGGAGCATGATGGAATCGCTGCCATTGCTCATGGCATTGCTCATTTCTTCCGAGATGAAGAGTGTAAGGGAGCTCATTAAGGAGATGAATACATTCGGATGGGCTGCTCAGACTAACAGAGAGGCTGTGTTAAATAGTCTTTATTGGCCGCTGTAGATTGTACGTCTGGGCGCTGAGCAGTAGGCAGCCTGTTGCAGCAGCTCTCTCGCTGCTATTTCTTGTTTTTGGACTTTGGTCTACTTTACACTTCTGCGCACCTGAGACAGTATTTCACTGTCTTGATTTACTGACAAATAGCGCATTTATAAATATGGGAGCCCATTTATGAACCTTGGGGAGACTGAAAACAAAGAATGTCATTGCCAATGACTGATTTACTGTAACTTAACGACAATAAAGAACTTGTGAATTTGAATGTGAATTCTTTTCTTTGTTTTTACCTTCTATTGCATTGAATGCTAAGAAGAAGAAGAGATTAAAAAATCTTGCCTAGTTATAGTCACTGATTGCAAAGATAAGATTGACAGAGAAAAATGGGCTGGTTTTGTTGGGGAAAATGTGGCATTCATCCGTCAATATAGGCTTGTTGACAGAACAGTGGCAGTGATGAGTAATGGTCTGTACATTTCTCTATCTGTCTGATTCCCTTTGACTGGCAAACGCTGATTTTAAAAAGATAGTTTAGAATATGCAGCAAAACAGCCAGGAAAGGGGTTTTCATGCCTTGTCTTTAGTCGTTCTAACGGCATGGCTTTATGGATGGTAATGTTGGTTTATCAGTCCGTCTATCTGTCGGTCCACTACTTTGGTCCAGACTGACAGCTATTGGATGGATTGCTGTGAAATGTAGGGCAGACATTCTTGGTCCCCAGGGGATGAATCCTACTGACTTTGGTGATCCCATGACCTTTTCGCAAAGCAGCGCCATGATGTTGTCTCAACAGCTGTTGGATCGATTGCCACGACATTTGGCACGCACATTCATGTCCCCCTCAGGATGAATTGTAATAACTGGTGTTTTCCAGGTTTCTCCAGGGCCACCATGAGATCAAAATATTAATTTGTCCAATACTTCAGTTTTTCACCAAATATGGTCTGCGGCCTGTAATATAAAGAGACCTTAGTCTAATCAGCTTCAGTTATTTTGAGTTTAGTGCTAATCAGCAAGGGTTTGCATGGTAATACACTAAACTACAATGACAAACATGGTAAACATTATCTCTGGTTAGATCTTAGTCTTGTTCCCCTCTTTGTTTCGGTGTAAACTACCTTAAACACCACTAATGATCATGTAAATAATTGTTTTTTGATTATCTGAGAAAAAGTGTGAACCCTTGGAGGGAACTATGTGTCCTTGGTTTGAAAGAGTGACAGGAGGCTGGCTCAGCTCTGGCAGATCTGGTCCATCCTGCTCCTGAGGTATCTCTCAACCTGTTAAAATCCTGCCCCTCCCACCACTCCTAATGCCCAGCATGGCAGCCATACAAACGGGCAGGACTCCCCCGGGTCCCAACAATGCCGACCCCTCCTCAAAGACAGAGGAAACACTTGGGGATTACGATGTAAGTTTTTCAGAGTCAATCACCCAGAAAATAGAGCTCCTGAATGGATGCCTAGACCAATATATCGTCACTTAGGCACAGAGGGCTGACCAAAGAGCACAGTCAGGTGGAAGGAATACAGGCATGCTGGGAGTTGAGAATGTGAATTAAAACTCACCCATGGATAAAAAAAAAAACCTTTCTCAGGTTTCCAGATCTGCTCACAATAGCTGTCAAACTGCCATGAGTCAATTGTTGCTCGGATATGCAGGAGCAAAAAAAAAAAAAAAGTGGTAGTGAGTGATTTGCGTGTTATTATTCTCATTGTGAAGCGGCATAATTTTGATGTAGAAAATGATGATTTACTCCACGCACACACACACACACACACACACACACTCCTAATGCTGATGAGTCTACTTACGCAATTACTCACACAAAGTTTTATCTGCCATCATTATTCTCGCCGCTGTGAATTATTCATGAGATTGGGTTCTCTTGAGCAAGTGTTGCCTGCAAACTAAAAAAAAAACGCATTTTCACATTTGTACACTTCCTGCCAAGTCATGACATCGCACATATTGAGATGGATGGCAATTACTGTTCATCAGTGTTCAGCAGAATTTATTCAGAAGATGATTGAGGACAAGAACGAGATGAACGAGTTCGATGCTTAAATATTATATTAAAACTACATGGAATATTTCATATGTGGCTGCAGTTTACTGGAATCATGAATGAATGTTAAGTAATGTTTAAGTAAATGTGGAATTCTATCTGGGATTAGCATTGTTTTATTGTTGTTATCACAAGCCTCTACTATACACTATTTAAACTGGGGAATGCTGCATTCTGGCTCACCCACACTTCACTGCAGCCCATTTAATAAACACTCATATGCATGGCAAAATCTGATTATATGAGGCTTCTAAAAACTCTTAAACCTTTGGAATTTCACAGTGAGATCATGAACATGGCATGTTTGTGTTCCTCGCTTTAATGTCCAACAAATATCTGTTTTCCTGTGCTAAGAATGCATATTGGAATTAACAGGTCGTGCCAAAACAACTTTCATTTGATGTTCACAACTTTTTGGCCTAAATGTCTTGGCATTAATGGATTCAATACAATTTATTCTTGGTCTCAGCTCATAAAATGCAAAATTGCTCAGTATCATGTTGTATGCCTTTTAGTCATGTTTGGCTCAATGTATATCCACATACTTATTATAAACTACTAGCACATTTTGCTTACATGAAATTATCCTATGGCCTCTCCTTAGCATATACTTTGGTTGTAAGACTGATATATAAAAAGATTTATATTTATATTTATGCATGTATTGTTATGTGATTGACCTTGAATTGAGTTTTTCTACTATTTATCTACTATCTACTGTTTATCTACTATTCCCACTTTCATTGACACAATGACAGTTTCTTTTGGGAGCACTGTTTACTCAAAGTACCACAAAAAGGTCCTTGTTTAAAGAATTTCACACCTTATTAACCTAAGCCAGTTCCTTGTAATTTTTACTTGGATCAAAGAGAGATCATATTGCACACAGTCAGGTAAATCCACCTGTGGATAGAGGACAAGAACTCTGCTGTTGTCAGAATCGCCTTATTCTTAGCTATACATTTGAGGCGGGATCACGTTAGCTTGCTTTTCAGATGTCAAAATCAAGTTGGACCTCATCAGTCAGTTAAATTAAACACTATATGTAAATACATGGTGCTTCATACTACACACAATACATCATATTGCAAATAAAAACAGTTTATCTTAGAAATGTGCAGTATGTGCTTATGTCTCATTCAATGATGTTTCAGTCATTTGTCAAATTCATGGAAAAATCTTAAAAAATCTACTTTTTTACCTGGTGCAGAAATCTGGTCATCAGAAAATATACAAAATCACAAGTATATACTATATATCATCTAATGAACTAATTCCAAGATGTGGGTCTTAATTTAATTCTTAGCTTAATGTGATTGAAATGTACTAAGACTTTTGGATCTAATTGCTGTTGATAAAAACAGAAACAGAGATAAAGCAGCAAAAAAAAACTTTCTAAGAAGTGAAAGTTTGTTTAATGCTCTAATGATAGTATCACAGTTTGGAAAAGTCAGAAACACAAATAAACTGTAGCGCTTAACAGCAATGCGCTATTACCTGAAAATTCACCTGCATTTTTCTCAGTGGGCCCCCTCTAACAAATGGATGTTTTTTTTTTCCCTGACGAAATCACACTTTGATGTTTTTCCCTGTTGTGTTTGGCTTTTGTTGCGGGTGGACAGCCCATCTTTATTCCGTGCTAGCAGGGTAGCGGGGCTTCAGAGGCTATTTCGAAACCACTATTTTCATGGTTTAAAGCTTTCATCTCATTTGCTGGCCGAGGAAGTGTCATGCTGCTCTGGAGTGGTGTGTTGTTTTGTTGTGAGGGACAGCCTCAGCTTCCCTCCCTCATCAGGGGGTTAAAGCACCCTGCGTGGTGTAGGAAACCAGGCTGGCCTTAATAAGACAAAGTCCAGGCATTGATTTGACAAAATAGTATTTGGAATTAGATGTTGCAGCACAAGCAAATCACAGCTGGGGTAAAAACAATTCACCCATCGGGGGGCGGTCATCCCTTAGGGGACTGCTGCACCCCCTGCCTACCTGAGAGGATCAAATCCATGTCTTGAAGGAAAAAGAGACAAATTTGTCAAATTTTAAGATGAAAAACTAAATCCCCCTATTCAGAGGGAAATGAGGAAACATACATTAGCTTATTATCTTAACAGGCTAAAGGCTAATTACAATAATTCTCCCCATTTGTATTAGATAGGTTGGTATTTGATTATTTCAACTAAAAAGGGTACCATTACTTGCTTTTCCCCCCCAAGATCTTCATCAGCAGATGTTCACACAGAAAAATCTTTCGTCGTCAAATCCAAGAAAATTTCATCCACTGATGAAGACCGTGAGATGTAGTTTAAAGTTAACTTTGAGTTTAGATGTTTTTGTGTGTGTCAAACTGTTGTTTCTTTGAATACATTTTCCGTCTATGCTCAACCTCAGGTTTTTGTAGAAGAAGCTACTTAAAAAGGTGATGAACTGACTGCCATTAAAACAAACACTTAAAAAAAAGAAATAAATAAAAGCCACTATGGAGTTAATCACTTGTCAAAGGGCTCATTATTATAGGAGAGGGACAGGCCTGACAAGAATCAGAAGAAAAGCAACACAGTGGAGGCACTTTAGTTTCAATGAGCCACTCTGCCAGTGCTGGGGTGACATCAGAGGTCCACTAAGCTGTCCTTTGTTTCCTCTCCTCGTTCGCCTTGTCTCTTGGGCCGTCCCCCTTGTTCTCACCAGCAGGTTGTTTTTTCTCGTCCTCTCATTAAGCCCCAATCCCAGAATTAGAAGCCCTCCGAACACCGTATCTGACATGTCGAGTAAAAGACATGTTTTTGCAATCTTTGCAGTCACCTACGACTTTGGTTTATATACTAGTAAATGGTTCGTCAAATACAGTACATATGTCCATTGGCAATGTTTGTTTTCACATTCCATTAAGTGTTGTGTTGTTGAACTGCGTAGCAGTCACAGGGAGGGCAGAAGGGCAGGATTTCAACACCTGAAAACAGGGTTCATAGGAATAGCTATTTAAACATGTTAACTGCAATGTTATACAGATACTTTCAGTATGACCAGTATACCATGTCGAAAAAAAAAAAAAAGTAATCTGGGCTCTGCTGTTGCGAATTCGTAGAGTTTAAACAAAATTGAAAGTGACAGGGTTTCAGGTATGAGTCCAGCTGAACTTAATATACCAAAATTAAACAAACAAAATAATACTAATAACAAGAAATACATGGTTTAAGGGGGCAAAATGTTCCAGTTTTCGCAGATGACATTTCTTTGTAAGTTACTGTATATCAGTAAATTGATTCACTTGAGACCCCGGATATACCCACTTTTAACAATGCACACAAACAATTGCAGTCACAAAGTGACCCTGTACTTTCAATTCAACAACAAACTGGCTTAAGGTGACTCATGTTTCAGCTTAAATATGTAACCTGTTTTGTTGTTGGAGCCCAATGCCCTGATACGTGGCAAAGACTTGTTTGAAAGGAAACACTGGTGTTAAATGCCTCATGACTTAATCCTTCCTGTTAGACCCTGAAGATTCTTGCCAACCACTGATTACTCATTTGGGTCACTGCTGTTTATGACTGAAGCATTATATCTCATTATTGTTACACCTCGCTAGATCTACACCAATTAACACAGGTTTACTCATTAATTTAAAAACATACTTGTAGTGAGACTTGACAAAGCAATCCTGGATTGACTTCCTAGACATTATAATGCAACAAAACTGCCTTTTATCAAAGCTTTATAAAGTTTAAAAACTGTTTAAGTACTTTCCCACACTCTCCAAAGCTTCATGAAGAGGATCTTAACCAAAATGTGAATGATGGCAATGATAAGCTGTGTTTGCGATTCAAGGCGCCATGATCAGATAAATTCCCTACGGCCTGTGAACTTAAGGTTGCAGTTCTTAGAATCTAAAGCCCGCATTGATGTTGGGACACCAGTTGTACAATTATACAACATCTAAACTGATAAAAGATCCCATTTATCTTGGGTTTTGTAGTTGCGAAGGAGTAAGATCTTCAAAACGTTCCCCAAAGATCCATAGAGTCCCCCATTTGTAAATGTTTTTGAAAATGGTGCTTTGTTCACACCTGTGGTCATCACTTTATTTTGTATTTTTCCTTTATCTTAGTTTAATCTGCATGCAGCCAGCATTTTGCAGTCTATAGCTCTGAATAGACTGCAGTGTGTATTGTTATCTGTTCCTCTGTCTCTGTACCTGACTGGCTGTGGTTCCCCAGTGGCTTTGAACCATATCCAGGTGTCAGTCCGTGTAGATGCATGTTGCTATGGTTTGGTGCCAACAGTACTAAATCTGTAGGAAGCAAATCTTTCTTCAAATCCAAATCTTCACCTTCACCTGATATCATGCCATATAACGCAAAATTTCACAAGTAATGATGCATTGCTCCAAAGTGTTTAAGTGGTATATATATGAATCAGTTGTCAGTTTGCCCATTCATTATTACAGTAAATGAACAAAAGTGTTAATGTTCCACTGATCCTCTGCATGACCCCCTCGAAAAGTTTGATCAGGCACCAACTATAATGTTTGTTGAACAATTGTAGAGATATTTCAAATTTTATCAGTTCAGTTATACTTATTGTAAATGTTGTTCTCCAACATTATGGTTTAAATGCTGCTTTAAAGCCTTCCCTACTGCCAGGAATATAATTCAGGTGGGGTGACTAGTGAACCACTTATTCATTTGTTGGCTTTTTTTTAACTTGAAAGGAGTCAAATGTAAGTATATAATATGTAATATAAGAGTGTTTAATATTACCTGTTGAATTGCTGAGGATGAAAGTGTTGTAAATAAAGTGAGCATGTGTGATTAAATCCACAACTCTAGTAATACTCCATACCAACAGCAAGGTGTAGGGTTATTTTTGTAGTTAAATTCCCAGATTCCCAGAAAAAAACACTGAGGACGTGACCTCAAAGGTAAAGTCCTGGAAACATGTATTTCTGTTTCTAAAGCACTTGGGAATATGCTTCATGGACGCCTGCTTCTGCTCCTGTTTTAGTTATTATACTTAGTATAAGGTTTGAGGACTTAATCTTCACAATAACCAGTTAAAATGTTTAATTTATGAGGTAAAATATGAAAATAAAGTCTTGTTGAATTCTATTTTTGTGGCTCATCCACATTCACCTCAAAAACAAGTTCTATGTTTTGTTGGCCACTTGTATTAAATAATCCAACCTTGAATTGCTCCATTGACAGTAAAGTGAGGAATGAATTGGTGGAATATTCATTTTATTTTACTTTTCCATACAATGTTATATTTTGTGCCTCTTCATGACATCATTAGTGACGTTCTGGCTTGGAAAATAAAAAATTAGAAAATATTGCAGAATACAAAAATACATTTCGGACGCCAGCATACGTGCTTCTCTGCACCTCTGTTTGACTAAATGTGTGTGCTGTGGGAATGATGGTAATGCACAACAAGAGAGATGCAAAAATAAATAACATGTGATAAAAATAAAGAAAGTATTGTGATCTTTCCGTTCAACTGTAACAGATGTATCACGTCTCAGTGGTTTCCTTTGTTAGAAATGAACAGAGTTCATGTGAAACATGAAGTCACAGGTATGCTCGGGGCAAAGACAGCAGGGTAGGCTAGGTTGGTATTTCAAAATCTGTGCTACAAGATTTAGAGCAAGTCTGGTTGGTCTGCCTCCGGGAAATTCAGTACTAAGAAAATGGATTTCACAAATGGTTAATTTTGTATCTGAATATTCCTATTACATGCTCAGACTGTCAGATTTTTGCTGTTGGATTTAAACAAAAGAAAGCAGATATGTGACAACATACATACTAGAACAATGTATTTATTCTCTGCACACAAACGCACTTCTTAAAATGCTTCCACTTCATTGACGGCTTCATGTTTCATCTAATCTCAGTAGCAACTCACTTGCAGATGCCAGTTACTATCGGAGACAATGTTTAACAATTTCTACGGTGTTTGTGTCTGTAACTGAAAGCCTAGAACATTTTCCCATAACACCCTGAGAGAGATGTACAGCACTGATGTCTCTTCCTGTGCTCTGTGTTAATCTGATCGCACACTCACCTTTTTTTTTTATGCTTCACCTCCACTGTTCCTTGTTTCTGGTTTTGCTCTCAACGCTCTCCTGCACTTCTAATATGGTTATTGCAATCTGGACAGGTTTAACATTGTTTCACTCTGACCTGGCATCGCAACAGTGAAACAGTTACATAGATATGCGGGAAGTGTATAACTGTAACAACAACACATTTAGCACGTACAGCTTTTTCACATTTTAAGGTTGCATATAAAGTATTTCTCTTTAAAGCTCTGATTACTCTGATTTTTTCCTCTCATCTGATCCTTGGTACATCTGAAGACCCCCACAGCTGGAGGAAATCTTTTCAGCAAACAGAAAGGAACCAGAATCCTTTGCCTTCAGGATGACGGCAGATCCTTTCACTCGAGACGCTGTAAACAATGCTTTGAAGGTCTGATTGTTTGCTTATTTGTATATGAGAATGAGGAGAGGGAGAATCTCCCTTTCATTTAGTTTCCTGATGCTTTTTAGCTCAGTGACCAATAAGTAATCAATGCAATAGCTCTCTTTAAACCTATGTGCATGTAGACATTTATAAATCTTAAGGATCTACAAAAAGTGGAACTCTAATGATAATTGTCAGAATATTTTCTGGCTATCAGTCATCTCTGACATATTCACACATGCCAAGTATGTATTAATTTTACTACGTAACTAACTAAGTACCAACATAGTTCTTTCCCACGTTGCGTCTATCATTAGCACATCCATTTCCTTGTTAATGTGTGTCAAGGGACACATTTTTATGAAAAAAAAAAAAAAAAAACACACACACACTTAGCAACCTGATTCTTAAAATCCTTCACAGAGGGTTGTGCTCATCTGCCACTAAGTTATGCATTGTTGAGCTGCAAAGCTGTCCTTGCAAGTGTATCGTTGAATAAAGAAACGTCTTTGACAGGGAACAAATAGAGAGTTTAGCCAGAGTGAGAGCAGAACGAGGAACTCTCAGGGTTCAATCTTAACCTGTTTAGACAGCGAAGGTTGCATTCACTGGCACCTGACCAGAACCTTTCAAGGTGCTAATGTTCCCTACCCACACCTATACACACACACATACACACACACACACACACATAATTAGCACTTAAATGCACACACAAACACACGCACACACACACACACACAGAATGAGCCTGTATGTAAAAGTGAACCAGCATTTCCTTATAGAAGCACCATGTTGATGCAGATGTAATATGCATGATTAAAACAGGTACACATGGGTGCTCACACAACCCACCCACCCACGCCCACACACACATCCATACCCAGAGCTCATGAGCAAACTTGGCCGTCTTTGGCCCACCATTGTTCAATGGCACTGAGGCATTGCCGGGCTAAGTGAGGGGCCCTGATGGATACCTACCAGACTCAGACCACCAATAAAGGTGTAAGAGGAGGAGAAAGAGAGTAAATGGAGGAATACTGAATAGGGGACAAGAAGATGGCAGAAGATAGCAGAATCCAGAATCCAAGGGAGAGGAAAGGAATAGGAAGAAAATCTATTGTCCCATGTATTCAGATGCACAGGTGTGTGTAATATGGATGCTTCCCTTCTCCTCGGCATGGGTTGTAATAGAATATGTCAGTTATCTTTTTGGAATAAAAAAGCCCAACTCCACTGTATGAATTGTAGGTGCAACAGAGTTATTGGCGGAATTTCCATCCACCTATATTTCAAAAAGGAAAAGCGGGAAGGCATTATGATAATTGTATGTAAAGTAAAAAATATCACAATGGGAAAACTCTTTATTACAAATAAAGGCCCTGCATTAAAAAGTTTGCTTAAAGATTCTTTTTGTATTAAGAATGGGTCAAATGATTGTGCATAGTGTGAAAGGGGTTGCTCGTGCTGTCAAACCTACAGAACAGGGTCAGCCAACCTAATAGTTTCCCTCTACTGCATTTTAGCCTCTTTCAGCTCATTGTTTTGGTTTTACTTCCAGCAACTTTTCTGTTTTGGTTTAGTCTCACCGCTCTCATCAGTGTCATTTCCAGACACACCAGGCAGCCGTTTTCAGTGTAAAAGCTCAGATAAACCCACAGTGCACTACCTGCGCGGCACCAAACAGCATACAGAAACAGTTCGCAACCAGCTTGTGTACATAGTGGATCATTTAGCTGCTAAAGTGCGAAAGAAGTGCGAACAGAAGAGTGCATATTGGGCTTACATTTGTCAAGTCCCCTGAAACACCACTCCAAATGAATGCTAATATTGCTCCGTGTCTGTTGGATGTGTTAATAGGCAATTGTTTGCCAATATCTTAGCTACAAAACAACAGTTCTATAAGGTGATCATTGTTGTGTTTACAGCTTGTTGCGCTGCCCCCAGGCATTAAAAAGCAATTAATGTAGGTTTAAGAAAAAATATAGTATTAGAGTGTAGTAAAAATAAGTATTTTCAGAAAAGTGTAATCAAATATCAAAAGTAAAACTGGTCGCTCTATAACATTATTCACATTATACATTAGTATATGAGCAGCATTTTAATGTTGTAGCTGGTAACTAGTAACTATAGCTGTCAAATAAGTAGTGATATAATGAAAAGTACAATATTTCCCTCCGAAATCCAGTGATGTAGAAGTATAAAGTTGCACAAATAAGAAACAAAGCATCTCAAATTACTTAAGGGATCGTGTTAGTCACCTCCGCAAAATTATAAGTCACATAAGTCGCTACAATCCTGAGTAACATTAATCCCTTACTCTGGTAATCAATGATTTATAAAGACTACATGACACATTTTTGTCAAATGTCACAAAGATTTTATTTTTTACACTTAAACATTTCAGTGTGAATTTTTGCACCTCAAAACAAGCTACTAATCTGATCTCCAGAGAAAGATGGGTGAGAATATTTCCGTAGGATGCTGGCAAAGGAGTAACTTGTGCTCCAGGCGTTGTAAACAGAGACACCAAGTCCAACAGCACAGCAACAGTCAACACCCCCTGGCGCAAAAATAAAAACAGAGGAAACGATCTTGGAAGCTCCACTAAAAGCAAAGTTGCTTTGTGAACTCCACTGAGGCCACACTGCGTCACATGGAACACACATCGGTTAACTCTGTGTTGCAACAGCGCAACAGTGCAGAGAGACTTGCATTCATATAAACTGATCCCAGCAGCAACCCAACCACCCCGATGGCCATCACTGCTGGCCATACACCTGTCAGCAGTGGCTACTGCGTGGCACTTGAATGACAAGGGTGTGAAGTGACAGATGAGAGGGTAAACATGCAAAAGGTCAAGATGCTTCGCATGCTGAAAGAGAAGGAAATTTGCTGTAACTTGAGTGCTGTATTTTCAGAAACAATGCCCCAGTCTCAAAACTTAAGGCTTGTTTGCATGTCAAAGTCGTGTCACGTGATGATTCTTAAGCCTCTGTTGTTCAGAGTTGGCAACAATATCATGATTTGATTTCCCCCCTTTGTGCATCAGAAGACTTGCAGCTGCAGGGCAATAGGATACAGATCTATTTGGATTAACAGTGTGATAGTATGTTATAGTATAAAATCTGAATGCACAATATGTCTTCATAGAACACTATAAAAGAAAAGATAAGTCCAGATGCCATGATTTACTGTTTAATGAAGGGCTTCTCTTCCTCTGCCCCCCCTCCTTCTCTCCATCTCTCTGACAGTAGGAGACGTAATCAGGTTTTACGAGATTTGGAAGTAGATTAACAGCCACCTTAGTTTAGATAACAAACTGCACTGATAAAGCCATGTCCTAGAAGGCATATGGCTGTGATTAAACACCGTATCTGACATGGACAGATCTGCTGAGAACACAATTAAGAAACTGTCTAGCTATATCTACTCTAACTGCACTCATCCCTGCTAATCCCTTCGTTCTGTGTTGCGGGTTAGGTTGAAAAATTCGGGCCAAAAACAGATCATCCGGGCAAACCGGGAACTGGACTTAAGGTTTCTACTAGTTGTTCTGTATATTATATTACGATCAAATGGTAGAATGACACAAACTAGTTGAGAAATCGCCTTTCAACAACCAGCCTGACATGGCCCTGTAGTAATCCTATGATCCAGAGACAAACAGAAGAGGCACAAAATGAGTAAATACAACACTACAGTTTTTTATCCATAATCCGATTTACAGAGGCTTTACCAAAACAGCTATTTTTGTCCTATTTTCCTCCTCTGGGTAATTAAAAATAAGACTGAAACAGAGCCTTTCTAAAAGCTCAAAATATAGTAACACACACATTTACACAGGCTTGTCAACAGCATGCTGCCTTGAGCCACCCTTCCTGCAAGAAGAAGCTGTAACTGGCCCATATCAACCGCCTGAGTGGTCCGTATAGAAAGCCAGGTGAGAACAGCTTAACGTGCCTGGATGAACTTGCCAGCCACAAATCCAAACCTCAAATTCCACTTCACAGTGGATGAAATGATAAACGCTGCATGTGCGTCCACTCGGCAACGGCATCACTGGCATTTATTTATGTTTTTAGCATTGTGTGTTGAAGGATGCATTTCATATTATCTTCGTGTCCTGCACAGTGAGTCTGTTCCAACCCGTATCTATGAAGGCCCATAACTTGTGGAACATCTTTCTGCAAATAGCAGACTCGCTTCTCAAAACCTCTTTCTGTACGAGTCATTATCGGAAGGCTTCTGTACGAACAGATTTGGTGTTTTTGCACAATATGTGTATGCTCTTTGCATATGTGCATGCATGACTGTAATTGGGCAGGTGGGCAGATAGGCTGCTGATTAGATCCCTCACTTAAGGACTGATGGAGCAGGCATCCGTGCGAAGAAGTGAAAAAAAAAGTACCATCTGTCACTCATAAGTTTTGGTTTTTCAAAAACAGTAATCTTCTTTTATCAGCAGGTTGAAACACCTACCAGTCTGTACTTGTGGTAAGTAGGAATATTAATGTCTAATAATAGCTATGTCTGCAACAAATCATTGTGTGTTATACCAAAAGCAATTTTCCTGGCCCCTGCTGTAGCAGACCTTCTTCAGAGTTGCCCTTCAGGGGATCATTATCTCAGTAAAACACCACAAGGGGGTTGAGTGCTTCCATCCGCTGCCTCTTTAACCCGCATCCATTATTCAGAGATAGTCTAGTGGAGTCACAACCATGGGGAGACCGAGAGAAGCCACTGATGTCCTACTCTTACATCTCCAGATGATTAGGAGACGTCTAATAGCCGAGGATCACTATTTACATTTTAGTTACCATTTTAGTGTCTGTTTGCACATGACATCTTGGACAAGTGAAGGTATATACTGTACACAAACCGACTGATGAGGGGGGCAGCGTGCATATGTTCAAATGCATGGCTAACAGTGTTTCAGTTGTGTGTTTCCCCTGGTGACGGCCACTGTGTTTGTCACATTATGCTCAAGTTGTTTTCCATGTAATAACGGTAAGGCAACCTGTTGCCTGTAACTGGATCCTGTTTGAATGGAGAGAAATGAATGAAACATGTGACAAGGTGTGATTAGCTATCCACCAATCTCGCTCAGTGTTTGTTGACAGATGGGTCCTTTGTCGGGGGCAAATTGTTCAACAGAATAACCAGGTAGATAATTACCTGTTGCTTTTGTGGCCATTAGGGCCATTGTTGTGTTAAAAACACCCCGATCGTGAATATTCATTGCTCTGGAGGGCAACCGGAGGAGCTCATTGTATACAGCTGACCTGAGGCTAGGGCCTGATTTCTTGTTGAGGCCTAATTCAACACAGTTCCCCCGCTTTGACCGGCGGTGCATGTCAGAACAAGAGGTCGGTGCAAATTTGAGCGCGGTTTCCCCACAAATCAGGATTTTCTGAAAGTGCAATTAAAGATCATTCAAAGTCTGGTCTTGGCTGGCCTCAGTTTTTTTTTTTTTTTCTTCTTCTTAAAATTACAGCAGCACATAGGCTCAGTTGCACCACATTAGACCAGTACTCACCCCGGCATGCAAATACACATGATAGGGTAGGCCTATTAAGTGGCTGGGGCAGGAAAGGGGTGTGACGGGGGTGTTGTATTTCAGGTCAAACCACCTGGAGCGGAGACACTTAAGGCGCGCAGGCTCCGGGTGCCGGCGGCAGTAGAGAGACGCCAGTCATCCAGAGAGGGCACCCCCCACTTGAAATAACTCCACTTGAAATAATAAGCATCCGTAGGGTGCTGGCGATGGACGGCAGGATCAGACCGCTCGGCCTGGCCGGGCACGGCGCGGGCCCGCTCGGCGGCCTGCAGGTGCCCCCGTCCCTGCTGCGCCCTCCGCCGCTCTTCCTGCGGGCCTGCAGCGCCGCGCTGGAGCGGGGCTACCCGCGCACCCCCAAGTGCGCCCGCTGCCGGAACCACGGCGTGGTGTCGGCGCTCAAGGGCCACAAGCGCTTCTGCCGCTGGAGGGACTGCGTGTGCGCAAAGTGCACGCTGATCGCGGAGCGGCAGCGGGTGATGGCGGCGCAGGTGGCGCTGAGGAGGCAGCAGGCGCAGGAGGAGAGCGAGGCCCGGGAGCTCCGGCTCCTCTACCCCGGATCGGGGATCGGCGGGGAGGCGGGGGTCCCTCAGGGGTCCCCCGGAGGCCCCGGGGTGCCTGCAGCCGCCGGCAGCAACCCAACAGCGGCCGGTTATGATGTTTTTGGAGCAGAGAACCAAAAAGATGGTAAGTTTAAAATAAGAACGATTCATTTGGAGATTATTCTATTTATTGTGTCTAAAAAGAAAGGAATTCCCTAATGAAGTTGCTTATTATTAATAATTATTTAAATGCACAGTCGATGCATGTTGTCATTTGGCTATATTAAAGTTTATTTGCAGTTTTATTTGCATTAAAGTAACCACAACATAGTAATCGCATAGGCCATTTACTTTCATTTACTTTTAAACACTTGTTTTATGTTTTTTAACCATACGCTTTTTTTTTTTTGCCCCACAATTCAGATGACAAACTGAGCAAGTACAACTTTTATAACGGATTCATGGGTCGACCCCTGTTCGCACCCCACGCCGCGCAGCTGCCGTCCCCCGGCGACAAGAAGGACCCGTCTCCGAGCAGGGACCCGTGCACCGACGACAGCGCCAGCCCGTCCCCGGGCTTCGACCCCGCGGAGAGCCCGCAGAGGTCGCCGTCCCCCTCCGATCCGGAGTCCGGCAGCGAGTCGGAGAGGCCCAAAGGCTGCCCGAGCCTGGACCGGGACCGGGACCGGGACCCCGCCGACATCATGGCCAAGATCTTCCCCCACCAGAAGCGCGACGCCCTGGAGTCCATGGTGAGAACGTGCAAGGGCGACATCGTCCGGTCCATCGAGCTGGCGCTGGGCTCCAGGGACGGCAGGACGGACCCCGACGGCGGGGCCGCTCACCCGCACGCGGCCAGGCCCCCCGGCGGAGCGCCCGGCGCTCTGGGGAGCAAGTCGGCCTTCTCCCCGCTCCACATGCCGCCGATGGCCGCCGGCGGGGACGGCCTGTACGGGCTCGGGCCTCGCTTCGGCGTCAGCCCCCTGCGGCTGGCCTACTCCTCCGCGGGCGGCGGCGTGGCAGGCTTCATGTCGCCCTACGTGACCTCCGGACTGATGCCGGTGTTCCCGCTGCGCCCGCCCTTGGACTCGTACTCGTTCCCGGGCATGATCCGAGACCTGTCCTACCTGCAGAGCAAGGAGTCGCTCTGCAGCACGGGTCTTTACACACGACTCAGCAGCGAAAAATGAGTTCACCTTCAAGACGCCTGACAAGTGCCTGAAACCCAGTTAAAGTGCTGCATTCTGACAATTTCCTTTTAAAACTTGTTTTGTTTTTTTTATAATGTACATTGCTGTAAAGATTGTTTATTATTAATAAAGCTATCGAAATCTGCTCTTGTCTTATGTGTTAATACTTATCTATCTATCTATCCATCCACTTTTACACATAAACTATGAGATCAATTAAACATTCTTTATAATTCAGTGTGTAGTGCTTATAGTCTCATGCAAAAATGACTTTTTCTCCTTCAAACACACATTTAGTGACACATTCACCATGTCTATGTCCACACAATAAAGCACTAATCACGCCACACAAAGTAAAAAAAAGAAATAAATTTTTTTTCGTTTATGGAAGAAGTGTTTTGCTCTCACGGGTTCAGGTGTCCACAGATTTTTTTTCCCACCGCCCGTCCTCGTGTTTTCGTTCTACGTGAGAACAGATCGCCGGGACGTCACGGCGTCGACGTGTCGCGGTGGCGTGAGTGAGTGGAATGTGCAGAACGCCGCCGTTCCACAGGTGAGCTCAGCGTTCTGTCGGCGTTGCCAGGGAGACGACCGCCCCTTTGCTTTAAGGCGGCTTCGGATTGTTTAAAATGTCTCGCCAACAAACGGGAAACGGTGTTTATTCTAAATGACAACAAAGTTAAAGATTTGAAATCTGAGAAATAAAGTCTAAACTGGGAACGGGTACCCGCGTGTTTTTAATCCTCCGCCTCGGAAAGCCATTCTCACTCGTGATTGGCCAAAGGGGCCACACGCGGCTCGGGCGTAAGCCAATAGAAAGCCGCAGAAGCAGTCACGCGCCCGCGTGTTTCAGGAAGTGGGGACATGGCCGGTTTAAATGTTTGCCGTGTATCATGAGTTTGAAACACCTTTGAGCGGGTATTTTTTTTTCTTTTTTTCCCCCCTGTGAGGCAGGGAGGGAGACACGAAGCGCAACCCTGCCACCTGACATGCATTTCCACGTTGTTGTCGCCGCTGTCTTTTGGTGTGGCTTCGTAGACTCGCGGAAAATAAGAGGGATATCTTCGTCCTGTGAGTTGTCTTGTCCCCTTGTAGCTAGCTTCAGGCTAGGTGGCTATCACCATGTTTGTGAAAACACTGCGTGGTGTAACGTGCTGCCACTATAACAGCCCCGTAGCTTCAACACAGGCAACATGTGGCCAGTGTTCATGAGGCTGTCATCGCTGCATTATTGTTTGTAGCATTTACAGTTTGTACAGAGTGGTAGCAACTATACCAGACCTAGTTTGTTTTTTAATACTTCCAGTAGCATCCCTTCACAGACTCTGCACTTAAACACCTTAAACACCGAGCTTTTTTTCCCTGAAATAAATGTTCTAGGTTTAAAATGTTGTTGTAAGTCTGTTTATTTGTTTGGTTAGATGTCTAGCCTGCAGTTCAAGGTCATCACCGTGCATCAGTCTCTAATGTGTTTACTCTGTGACAGACAAGCGGTTCTACAGGGAGAGGAAGTCCTTTCTGTGCATTGATGGATCGAAAATCATCCCCTTTGAGCAGGTGAACGATGACTACTGCGACTGTGAAGATGGCTCCGATGAACCAGGTAAAAAAAGTGACCCTATGGGCGAGGGGGCTGTCTGTTTACCAATGTTAGCAAACTGTGAGTCTGCACTGTTAATCATTACTGCACACTCCAGGTACGCTTCTGTGTGCCATGTCTTTGCGATACAGCTCACCAAGAGTTCCTTACCTGATTTATTTGGTTTTCACCAATGTGGACATAAATAATGGGCTGCGTTGTCTATCAAACAAACTCACAGTGACACATTTTAAAACAGACCACATGGTTTTCAGACTGTATAATCACCAGGGATTTGCTGTCTGCCCTCATTAGACTAGGCTATGAAGGAATGTGTTAAATGCATTTATTTTAGGTATCCTGCCATCTCATTGCACCTCTAAGACATATAAAGCCTTTACAAAATGTAATTGTTCCAGTCCTCATAATGATTATTAAATCATTACAAATTCAAGGTTCTCTTTTTTTAACGTCACAAGTTACTGTAAATATGTTGTTCCTTGGGGAATCAGAAGCCTTCTAAACTGCTACTAAGGTTGAACAATGAGGATTTGTTGCTGTTGTCAAAGAATATCAGAAATTAAAAGAACATTTTTTAAATTAAATTACATTAAAGTAGTGAACTCAATGGAACAAGTCCATTGTCTGTTGTTGTGTACATTTGAGCATTTTCAGTGTTTATACAAGAAGATTACTACTTTGAAAGACTTTGAGTGGATACATATACTCTGTAAGTCACCAAACAATGCATTTACCAACTAAAGTACATAATCTGCCTTTGCTGCTCCTATGCTGTTCCATACTGCTGCTAAATCCCAACCCCCACCACCACCTGTATTCAACACAAGTATAAGCACCTTAATGAACTCCTCTACTCATAACAGACAAACAGGGCTAGAAAAAGCAAAAGGTGAATGATTCAAAATTGAGCATGTTGATAATATTATCTACCCACACCAAGATTTTGAAGTGATTGGCCCCCTCATATTGGAAGCT
Organism: Lateolabrax maculatus; assembly: GCA_031216445.1. NCBI lineage: Eukaryota > Metazoa > Chordata > Actinopteri > Acropomatiformes > Lateolabracidae > Lateolabrax > Lateolabrax maculatus. The sequence continues at coordinate 9,478,840 of CM062207.1, forward strand.
GATGTAGCCAGTCCAGTACAGTGGAAACGGGAAATATAGAGGAAAAAATGTCCCAAACCTCATGTTTACACAGTTTGAGCTGTATCCAATTACATGTTTGAATATGTAGTATATTTACACTTAAAACATCTAGAAAATACAGTATACCACACCCAAACTAATTTTCTACTCTTATCCAGGCTTGAACAAATTATAATAAAACAACAACAAAACAGGGTGCCAGCATCATCTGTGCAAGTGCCTCTTAAAAGGTTGATGAAGGACATACTATATTACTCGCATCAGCCCCTGTGCATGTATTAGATATAGTTTCTGGGAGTAAGTTTATTATGCAGCGCTGACCTCTGTTCCTGCCCCCATGTAGGCACCTCAGCCTGTCCTCGTGGCCGATTCTACTGCACCAATCTCGGTTTCCGCCCACACTACATCCCATCATCCCGAGTCAATGATGGCATCTGTGGTAAGGCGTTTTTATATTGCATTATATTTCATGAAATAATACTCCCCTGAGAGGTGACTTTAATACATTTTACAGAATCTTTTGAAGTGAGGCAGTGAATCAACAATGTTTTCTGCTAAAGCGTTTTTCAAGGACAACAAGTAGATTTATCTTTGCAGAAAACGAAGTGCTTTCTTACTTGTAAAAAATAGCTGGTGGAAAGGTTTAAAGCTGAATGTGCTCTAATATCTTGCAACTTAATTAATTCCATGGGTAGTTGTGAGTTTTTAATAGTCCAGGTCCTTTCTTTATCGGGTAAGAAGTTGTTTTGGTTGCTTTTACCTCTTTTGTGTGTTTTGCAGACATGGACAGGAATTCATATTTTACATGATGTCAACAAGCTGATATGTTGGTGAACAAACTGTCACCCCTTTTGTAGCACAAACAAACAGATGAAGTAGACTCAGCCAACAAAACATGGCTCTCTGTCACACACATACCAATGTGCACACACTCACTCTCCTCACACAGTTTTCCTTGAAAAACATCCTGTCCTTTTCCTCAAGGCTTTTCTCAGTTTTTTTCCTTGTAAAATCTGCCACACTCACTGCCTAATCAGGTAGTTTTTCAGCCCCCCCCACAATCCACTTTTGTCCCGTGTATCTCTCCACTTTGTATAAAATCAATACATTCCGTTGTCGACATCTCCTATCTGTCACCGGCGCTTTCAGCAGCATTAGACAGCATGCAACCATCTCGGTTAAAAAATGGAAGGAATGACGAATGAAAGAGCAGTGGTGGAATATTTCTCAAAGCCTCCTTCTCCCTTTCCTCCCTCTATTCTACTCCCACCTGTCCCTGCCTTGAATGGAGCCACCTAATAGCTAACACATCGTCACTTTTCCTCTTTGCCTGCTTGTTGGGAGATTTTCATTGGCTCTCCTTTCTGCGCTGTAAAGCTCTTGTTCCACCGGTCACCAATGGGGTTCTGGATAATTGAGAAATATCACACTGTGCCCACTCTCTTGGGTGAAGCATCTCTGCAAAAGCCAGATCTGAGCACTTACAAAACACCATGCGGCTGATCTTATAAGTGGTTGATCTCAAGAGACTCTCTCTGAATCAGAGAGAGATGTCATGCAGACACAAAGATCTAATCTTTATTGAGGATGAAAAGTGACTGGCTGAATCAAAAATATCTGCACTTATAGAATATACATTTCTCAGTTTGAGTAGTTATCAGTTATAGTTGTTGATTTGATTTGACTGATAACTGTTTCAACTCTACTCTCATTACACCATATCTTGTTTTATGAAAATGATGTGCTGTATGTTGGAAAGCAAAAGATTGTAGTGGTCAAATTCACCTTTAAGGGGTGAGCAGTACTGTGCTCCAAAAGTACCTCAAAATAAATTATTCGTAGTTGCTGATAATGTGTTTTGTGAGTATTGTTTTTAACTTCAATCTGTGTTTATTTCTATTGGCAACCGATGTATTGATCACATGATTTAGAATAAAGACATATTACTCACCTCTCCTTGCTGATAATGTTGAATGCTTTTCTGTTCTCTTGTATGTGCATTGGATTGGTTTCTCCTGTGTCTCGTGCCAGATTGCTGCGATGCTTCAGATGAATACAACAGCCACGCTCACTGCCAGAACACTTGCTGGTCAGTTGAATCAAAACTGAGATTCAATATTTATAAAATAACACATGCAGATTTTGTCTCAAAATATGGCATTTGAGGCCCACGCATAGCTAAAGAAATAAATATTTAGCCAGTCCATACTGTTTGGGAAACGATCAAAAAGTACATTTTGGGCAATTTGTTAAAAATGCACAAATTCTTAAATCCAAGTTGTCTTTAACATTAGGCTATTTATCATAGCATTGGTATGATAGACTGTTTACTTGCTGCGCTCATGTGATAGTGACTCATTCACTGTGCCACCAGGGGGCATGGTGTCACTATGATTAAAAAACTTGATGTAGTTCAGACCATGTCTTCTTATGTATATGCATCACACTATTGTTTTGAAGCGTTCATCCAGGATAAAGACAGATCTGACTCACCACCTCATTACACTTTACTTTTCGCACCGTAAATTGTACTCTCAATAACCCCATCCAGAGGTGTTTTTCATGCAGATAATTTAGTTTCTACAGGATATAAATTACATACTGCAAAGATGGTCCTTCTGTCAATAAAAATATTTATAAGAACGCAGGCTCCTGCCAGGTCATATTTATCATCTTCTCTGAGCTGCACTGCAAAGATTGACCATACTATCCTGCTGAAATGTAGCCTGCTGTGTAAATGTAACTTCTAATACAGTAACCCACTTCTTTTGTTGACAGTGCTGTTATTTCATTCACTGCCATTCCCCCCAAACCCACATACAAGCAGAGTATATCTCATTATGTTTTCACAAGGTCCACACTCATATTATGTTTGCCAGACTTCAAAAACAATTTAGTTCAGCCACAGAGCATCAGCCCCCATCTTATTTACTCTACTATTTTCCCATTTGGATTCCTGCTGCATTGTGGGCCCTTAAAAATTGGATTGCACCATCTCAATGACCATAGCAGGGGTGGCCAATGTTTACTCAGTAATGATGGGACTATGCATCCTCTGTCTCGCTCTCCTCCAGGAATCTGGGACAGAGAGAGAGAGCATACGTAGAGGGCCAGATGAGGACCCTGGACGAGGGATTGCAACTCAAGCAGCAACTGATTGAGGAGGGAGTGCTGCTCTGGAGGGAGAAACAGGTACACTGTATTCTGCTGAAGTAACCACAACTCAATGGCATATAGTAGTAACTGAGGATAGTCACCAGGGTTTTCTCTTAAAAGCTTTATCCTGTCACTGTTCCGGTGACTTTCACTTGTTTGTTTTTCACCTCTTTTCAAACTTTAGTTTGACCTTCACAAAATATACACTAGGTTAATTGAGTGGACTATATATAGTCTATGGGGGCCTATATATTTTAACATAATCCCTAGATCAGTAGTAAACAGGTGAGTTTATATTGTTGGGAAACTCTCTAAATGTAGAGTTTTAATACGTGAAATAGCAAAAATTCTACAGCAAAAAATATTTAAGAACTGACTTTTTACACTGACTTTATACATTTTCTTGGATTAACTTGAAAGAACGAAGTATATTGGTTGCACATATTAAACTTATTCACGTCCAATGTACTGAATTCTTATTTGTGAAACTAACATGACTTTTTCAAGTCAACTTAAAGATATTTTATGATGTTCAGTATATTCAATTATTATCTGTAAACTAACATGACTTATTTATGTATTGTTCAAGCAGTGTTTTCATGTTCAGTCAACCGAATCTGCTCATGTAGGTCTCATGCCATTGAGTTATAAAACTTCAACTTCCACTTCACCAAGAGCCATAATTCAAAACATTGTAATAACAGTTCAAACAAGTTTGGAGTTTTACCATCCATTGATGGAAGGGAAAGGTATATAAAGTATATAATGTGTATATATACTAGAACCTTATAATATACTGCACGTACTTATAACATGCCTTATAACAAATACTAATATTTTCCAATCAAAATCAAGAGTTAATGACACAAGCAATGGCACAATTGTAAATACAAATTACTTCCCATCATTTTTTCATGTCACTGGATTGCAAAATATCTCTCTTTGTAAGAAAACACTGCAGTTTTATCAAAGCCACTCTGGGTGCAGGAGATACATGTTATAAAATGTGCCAAAAGCAGTAGGTCAGTCAGCAACAAAATATCAGGAGATCAAAATAAACATCTGCCAAAGTTAGAACCTAAAAGGAAAACAGCATATCTAAAAGGAACAACAACAAAGACAACTTTAAATGCAAGAGGGAGGTAACATATAAAAGACTGTCCAAATCTGACATGAACTACAGTGCATAATACATGTCTACGATCAGTTTAATGCAGGAAGCAATAATGTCCATAATCCAAAATAGCGAACACAGAAAACTGCATCCTGTCTGCCTCGCCATTACACATTGGTAACAGCTCGCTGATAGTCTTTGATACTAGAGAGTGCGTTGCTTTCCAGCTCCATGAATACCTACTGGAGTGCTTTAAACATGTACTCGAGTTTATGAGGTTAGTTAAGTCCCCACCGTAAACCTGAGACCGCGCATCCAAGTGTTAATTCAACCATTAAACAGGTATGTTAAAAAATACAAATATTGAAGATATTTGAATACCGCTCACGACTACCACAGAGCCTTTGGAGCACCACTCAATGTAAATGAAATGAAACACAGATTGTTCCTCACACATTTCCAATCATGTGTGACTAACATGAAGACTTTGGAATATCACCCAAAGCAAAGCAGAAGTCCATCAAAGCCTGTGGCTGCAGATATGTATATATATATATATATATATATTTTAATGAAATGTTAATGTTTGGTAAGGTTGTATCATTTTAACAGCTGCTCTCCTCAGCTGTCACCTGAAATGAAACACTCATTTTCCCTCACACATCCCCAACTTATTGTGACTGACTGTTTGCCTCTACTTGTCCTAACTTGTAAAAACAGACGGGTGAGACAAAGCAAATCCATGTCCCTCGGAGAGAAACGATTGTTACAAGACTGTTCCATAAACTCCAAGAACTCTTTTTGAGCACATTTTGTGAAACATTAACGTTAACAGATAAGATTTAAAAAAGTGTTTGAGGGCTAATGTCTCATTGCTGTTGCTGATAGGACAACTGAATTTTCCTCTGGGAATTAATAAAGGTTTATCTTATCTTAATGTTAGCATGGCTAATTTACATTTGCTTTAACACTGGCTGTTGCTGGAGCCCATTGCAGTCAATATGGTTAAACAAAGGATGTATTCCAGTGGTGAAATGTAACTAAGTACATTTACTCAAGTACTGTATTAAAGTACAAATCTGAGGTACTTATACTTCAGTATTTCCATTTTATGTACCTTTATACTTATACTTAATCCAAAAACATCATATATAATAGTAAAACACCCAATTTTGTACTTTTACTTTTGATACTTGATATATTTTGCTGATAACATGTTAACACAAGTTTCTGAATGCAGAGCCTTTACTTCGATTTTCCCAGTGTAGTATTGCTACTTTAGTTTTACTAGTAATAAGTAAAGGATCTGAATACTTCCACCCCTGACTATGGCACAGACCTTTGGCACATATTCATATGTGTAGTAAACTCATTTCCGACTGCACTACATTCAGTGAATTAATTTGACCCCAGAATGCAGTAGTTAATATTAATATTTGGTTGCAATTTCATAGCAATGTCCTGGGTTTAACTTTGGGCAGTCTATAGTATTGCATGTGGTTTTCTTCCCCTTTTTGTCTTTTGTTATTGACAACTTCCAAATTATGGCAGAAGGCCCCTAAAATCATAAAAATGTACCAATAAGCTTTTATCTTCTAGCTACTGTGTATATATGTTGTGTCTGTTATTCTCAATAGATTTAATTAATTTTTTCCCTTGGTTACTGTAGTGTTACTACCTGGCTCGCTAGCCAAAACACTTGATTGATAGGAACATTTGGGTTAATTTGCTTTTATATGTGTAGCACTCGCATTAGAATTCCTGCTCTAAATGAGCAGCTTGTGCTCTATGATATTGTTTTGACCATAAATGTTCATGACATCTGCTGTTACAGGCGTCTGCTGTGCAGTTTCCAACACCAACCTTAACCTGCTGTGCGGTTAGTTTTTGCCATGACAACGTGAGACGTGTTTTCTAGGTCTAACAACTCTCAAAAAGCATTTTTCCAGCCACTAACTCACTGGCATCACTGTGTTTTAGTTGATCAATTTTTACCATTTCCCAGTCACTATGTACACTATGTGTATGTATGTATGTATGTATATGTATATGTGTGTGGTGTGTGTGTGTGTGTGTGTATATGTATATATATTATGAGCTTTTTCTAAACTTTTATCTGCCTATGAGCCAGGACGCAGACTGAGATCCTCTGGCAGGGCTAGGCTGAAAACAAAAGGAGACAGGGCCCTTCCTTTCAGAGCCGTTACACTTTGGAACAGTCTGCCAGAGGAGCTCAGGCTTGCAGAGTCAGTTCCCTGTTTTATGTCACTCCTTAAGACACATTTTGATAAAAAAGCTTTTACTGTGTAATTTATTTATTTATTTCCTTATTTATTTTTATTTATTACACTATGGGTGTTTTTATATCTACTGTTGTGAAGCACTTTGTTTCCTGTAATGAAAAGTGCTACACACACACACACACACACACATACATACATACACTAATTTCTAGTCGTCTGTTACCCATAAACATCATCATATTCTTCTTTATTATAGCTGTAACTATGCCTCATTTGCAATCACTCTAAACCAGTTAGGAGTTAATGGTTTGGGTTAAGTCAGCACAAGTCAACAAGTACCTGAGTGATCAAGCCCATTTTGAATCAACATGCTCCTTTACAGAGCTTCAAGATAAGCAGAAACCACTTCACAGTTTTTCCTCTGCTCTCCATTTGCACATTTAGTTCAACAAGCACTAGGCCAAATTAGAAACTGGAGCCCTGGAGTTCGGTGAAAATTAAATTGGTAAATTTGTCAGCTGAGAATCTATTTAGATGTTTGTAAGTTATATTTACGGGTTCAGTGGTCTCATTACTTAATGCATTATCTTAATTTAGGAACTACAAGTTGCCCTCCCTACACTGTCTGATGGTCAAGTGAAGCGCACATGTTGTGCATATAAAGATACTGTTCCTTTTTTCTAGTTCTGTAGTAACAGAAAATTGTAAGACCGGAGTATTGTTCAACATGTATTTATGGTCACAGCTGCCCTCATTCCTTGTGTTATTTTGTGTGGTGATTATGTGAGAAATTACTTAATATCAAGGTATTTCACTTTACAGCACAGTTTGTGTAACAAATGCATTTCAAGCATGTCAGTATTGTTTAAAACCGGTTTTGCTTGTAATGGAAGATGTGCTTAAAAAGATACCACTTATTGACAGACAGGTTTTGAATGAATGAATGAAGGACACTTTTTGGCACGCCCACACACACACACACACACTCACACACGTGTGTACAGCTATACTTGTGAGGACATTCATTGACATAATGCATTCCCTAGCCCTTTACCCTAACCTTAACCATCAAAACTAAAGGCTTGACCCCAACCCTTACCCTAACCTTAACTTGAACTTAATTCTAACCTGAACCTTAAAACCTTAACCCTCAAACAGCTTGTTGAAGGTGTTTCAGAAAGTGAGGACCGGCCAAAATTTCCTCACTTTCCAAAAATGTCCTCACTCCCATGGTCTAAAATTCAAGCTGGTTCTCACAAAGATAGCTGTACAAGAGGCACACACACACACACACACATTATAATTTACCAGCTGATTTTCTCTGAGTCTGTACTTTGCACTCTTCTTTTCTTTTCTGTTCTCTTCTGTTCTTTTTCTGTGGCAACTGATTGGCACATCGAGGTTGAAGTGTCACCTGTTACCTCAGGGGCCTTGTCTCGAACACCTTACACATCGACTCAAAAGTTAACTCTTCCTGCGGTTCAAGGGGTTAAAGAAGAATCAGCTGTTTAAGAAACAGGTGCTAGAAAACCTTTTTAACCAAATTAGAAGCTTTTACACAATGAAAGCTGAGTGTGGCATGTCAGCACTGTGTGTCCTAGAACCAGCAGAAATAAGAAAGCTGCTGTTAATTGAATACAAATTGGTATTCAATAAAATCCTCTTTCAGGAGGTTTGTGATTATCTTTCTATTGATTGGCCCATTGTAAGTGTACATTTTAAAGCAGGGAATGGTGTGCATTTTTTCAGGATTTCAGAAGAACGTACAGTGCTTTTTATGTCCAAACTGTACTACAGTTTTTCAAGCGTTAACACAGTAGGGAAAAGTCTCGAACACTGTAAATCAGCACTCCTGGATCTTTTAAAACAAAAAACAGTATCATTTTTACTCACCCTAATTTGTGTATTTCTTATTTTTTCAGATTAATATCCTTTTTATAATATTTTTCAATGCAGTTTACTGGAAAACCTTATGGAAACACAAATACTATGTGCATTCATTTCTAATGTTTTATACAGTATTTTAAAACTGGAGGAACATTTTACATGTTATGGGTGTTATTCACAAGAAAATATGTTCTTGTACACTCAAAATGGAGCCCATAAATCACTGCAGCAACCTGAAGGTGGCTAAGCAAGCAGCGTGGCCTAGAAAGGTAGTCATCCCTATCTGAACCAAGCAGAATCCATCGCTGCATTATGAGAGTCTTTGAGGAGAGATTTGAAAGCAATATTGATACACACACACACAACACACACACAAGCAACAAGCTTCTGCTCTTCCATATTAATTGGTCCATTACAGAGAGTGATGATAGGTTATGCTTGCTTGTCAAAAGCTGTCATTTTTGGTGTGATAGCAACACCTCCTGACGCAAGTGATTTAAATAATCCATTGTGCAAGCCCGGCTGCTGTCGTACAAGTTTTTGTAAATACATGGGCTGGTTGTGGTCTGGAGGTAGATATGTTAATGCATAAAGAGGGAGATAAGAACAGAGCCAGATTAAATTAAAAAAAATGTGATATTGTCATTTCCGGTATTACTTTCTATAAATAATAAACACACACACACACACACACACACACATCTATAAATAAGTCAGTTATCCTCTTGTTGTATTGTTTCACTATTACTGTTGGATGTTGATGTTATATTCCTCACAGTGCTTTAAGAAAAATGCTAACATCAGAATGCTAACACAGTGTTTTGCAGTCAAGTGTCATTTTACCTCTTATTTTGAAATTATCTATTGATATTCACTATGACGTGTACACCAGCCAGGTACAACAAAACCCTTTCCTCCAGCTGCTGAAAAAAAAGTTATTAGAATTCATCCTGAGGGGAACGTGAATGTCTGTACCAAATTTGATTGAAATTCATCCAGTAGTTGCTGAGACATTTCACTCAAAATGTTGACCTCACGATTTAACTAATTGTACTGGTACTGTAATTGGTTGGTGTCCATCAGCCGGCAGCTCGAATGTTTCCCATGTTATGCTGATCTTGGGCTTTGTGTTTGTCTATATTGTCTCTCTTCAGGCCCAACTCAGAGAGCTTCAGCAGGTAGCTGAGGACCTACAGATCAAATTAGAGGAACACAGAAGGAGGAAAAACGAGGCCGACCGACTCAAAGAGCAAACATTAAAGGCGCTGGAAGCAGGGGACAGCAGTAAGTGTCTTGCCACCTTTAACCTGCCATGATTTGGTTCAAGTACATTTAAAGCAATTTGCTCAATCGACAGAATTGCTTTAGTTTGTAGAAAGTTAGGTCATTGTTACGGCTACCACAGGGTAGCTTCCATTTTATTTCAGCTTAGCCTTTAACTTACATTGAACAAAAGTAAATTGACCTTAGTGCCTAAGGCCAGAAGGTCACGATGACAAATGGTATAACATCAGAAACCGCTGCAAGGGTTAAATACAGATGCCTGTGCCATTGAAATAAATGGACTAGGAGAGGAGTGCTGAGCAACAGCATATTGCAGTCCCACAGCTCTCCTTTTACTTTCCTCAAACCTTCAGAGAGAAGGTGCTCATGACTCACAGGAAAATTCCCTTATCACTCCAAGCACTAGCCAGCTCGGCACTTAATCGACATTCAGACCTGCGTGTGTGAGTGTACAGAAAGTTGTGGGGCTGGAGAGGAAATGGGCTCAGTAATTTTTGCAGTCCGTATGGATTTAGAAGCATTATGCGTGTGCGTTGGCAAGGGAGGCGATAGAGGTTTGAGGTAAATTAGCTTAATGTTTTAGATTGTAACAGAATAAATATTTAAGTATTCCTATAAACACACCTTTAACACAAATAGCAAACTGACACGCAATCCATGTATTTTTAGTTACATGGGAAATTTATTTTGTCTTTTTAACATATTCAGTTGTTAATGTCAGCATACGAAAAAAAAAAGCATCACACATTTATTCAGAATAATGTAATTTTTCTAATTTTTAATTCTTTGCTGTCACGTTTCTTACGTTCTTCTCTGATGTCATGTAATGCTGACTATTGATTGTCTCGTGTCAAACAGGCCCTCAAGTGAAAGTTTTGATTGCAGTAAAGGTCATTTGACTTTGGTGGTTCCTCTGAGCATGCATCCATCATGCTTCCCACTGTGCGAGCTGACCTTTGCTAGACCTCACAGGCCCCCCACGAACCTCAGCCTGTCATACTTTACTTCCATTACTGCTCATCTTTAGGGCGGAACAACCATCCATTTTCATTTCTGTGGTCCCGTTGGCATGTCTTGTCCATGTTGGCTATCCATCTAGGCTTTTATTATGCAGTTCTAATGATTGATTTGATGAATGTTTGTGTGTGTGTGTGTGTGTGTGTGTGTGTGTGTGTTGTAGCTTCTGTGTGTTGAAGTCTCATGGCATCTACTTATCTATCCTTTTTCCTGCCTGCAACCTATGACATTACATGTTGGTAAATACTTAAGTTTTAGTGAATAAGCACCATTTATCTGCCAACAGTATAATTTAGCAGACACTTTATGGCTTCCCCCGATGGGCCACATTTTTTCTCCATGAGAAATTTCAGCCTCATTGGTCGAAAGTTGTGGTTGCTACAGGGTGGGCACAACTTTGTAGACTGATGAAAGAGATGGCAGGACTGACACCCACCACTGAAAAACGACTATCTTCCCCAAGGTCCATGACAAACAGTTAATGAGTTATGACAAGGGCGTGGCTAAAGTATTGGGGTGGGGTTAACTCGCACCATTAAAAAGGAACGTCACCTAGGTTTCAGCCACCTAGGGGTGGGGAATGTGGGTGGGGAAATTTATGTAGACAGACCAACCAACCAACCGACCGACTAAGCAAGTTATAGAGCTGCTGGTCGCAACTAAACCTACACACAGTAAAGCAAAGATTGTACAAGTGAGTGATCATCAAAAAAGTATTATCCCAATATTTAACTTTTATATTTGATGGATTTTTAAATGTGATCTGGCTAAAGCATGACTCTGTGCTTGTTTTTTTTAATACTTTTTCAGAAGAGCAACCTAAGCAGTTTATAACCCATTTTAATTAGGGATAATTTATACTACTGTTTTAAATGACATAGTTTATTACCAGTAGCATTTCATAATTGCTAACATTAAATTTTACATTCATATTCTCTGCAGTGAGGTCACACCCATAATCAAACCAACCTGCATGCCTTAAATGGACTTTAGCCTCCATGTCGCGGAGGTTTCTTGGATTACAAATCCTCAATACTCACAAAATATCATCCAATATGTTAAGGTTTTTATAATTCTTTAACATCGTCTATAATATGATGACAATATGATCGTCCCTAATATGATGAATAATTTTCATGATTACCTGTCAACTGAAAGTCAGGATAAAGGACAAACAGTTAACAATCTTTAACTTGTTAACCGTACACATGCATATTGTATAAACATGTCTCCTACCCTGTACATTCTGTTCAGTGATTCCATATTCTTTGTTCAACCTTTAAAACAATTGCCTTAAAAGATCCTTAAACTACAAAGGACCCATGAGTACAAATATTGAGTTATCTCAATTAAATATAGGAACATCACAATGAAGAAACACATTTTTTTTTTCATGAACATCTTGTCTTTCCCTTTATGACCTGTCAATAGCCTGTCTCAAAATAGGAATGAAAAGCCAGAAGAACAAGCAGCTGAGCCTGCAATTTAGAACTTAACAGTCTTTCCCTTTACTGCCGCTGTCGCTCAAACATGTCTCCAGGGCTTCATGCACAGTTATTGAGAAGTTTTAAAGGGCCAGGTTATTTGTGCCTCCGAAGAAAATTGCAGTTTCTCATGGTGCAATGCTTTTGGTACGATGAAACAGTAATTGCAGGACAAGGAGAGGTGGCGATGTTGGATATTGTTCTTACGGCATGAGTTGCACCGTATAAAATTATTTTCCAAGAATTTTGAAGCTTTTTTGTGTGCATACTTTTAAAGGGCTGTGTATTCTGTCAATTTTTATTAGCTAGCCCAGTATTTACGATTCTGTCACACTTTGCAAAGCATGCATGGAAATCTGGTTAAATCCTCATTGAATAACAAAGACTTTGCTGTTGTCGGCTAGTCGGAAAGGACACTGATCATGTGTGCTTGTTTTTGAAAAAAAAAAAACCCTTAATGCCAACCTCAATAAGCTTTGGGTTCACAAGGAGGTCTCGTCCTTCTCTAATGTTAATGTGATATGCACCCCTCCTTCAAAGACAGTGTGTTTAATGTCTGTTACTCACTTTAATGGTACGTCCCAATATGCAAAGCTAGACTGTCTCGGAGTTCACCCACAGTTTGAGGGGATTTCCTCAAGTTCATTGTTAATCCAGTGGTTGACCTGATTTCTCCAGCGGACTGTCTTGCAAACCACATCGCTTCTGCTCATGTTTTCCAAAGGTACATGAGTGCAGTTAGACACCGTATAACATAAATTAAGTGTACTGAGATGGCAGGAGTCAAACCAGCTTAGTTTGTTGTAATCGTACTCCCCATGCACATTTCCACACCGTAATTTTATCACTGAAGATGTTTTTAGTTTGAATAATTTTCATGTTTCTTAGTTTTCTTACAGCTGTACATTTTGTATAAACAAAACTTGAGATATATCAAATTCATAATTTCATAGTTATATGAAATAAGGACATAACTCATGGTCTGTCCATTTGGATTTGCAAATTTTTGCAATTTCGTCACATATTTGGCAGCGTCTCTATAAATTGGCAGAATTTTTTGGCATGTTTCCAGTTTTGCTTAAAGAAGTGCTGTCCCTCCGCAGTGCTATTAAACAACGCATTTCCTCCAAATATGGTCTGGTTGATCCAATAGCATTTGGATTGCAATGAGTTCTGCGTGCATTTACACATGCATTCTTCCTTATCCAAATAAGATGTCCAGATATAGATCACATGCTAATAGGTTTAAACCATGGCAATAGCACGCAATAGAAATTTTGTCTTGTCTAAACGGTCCCATTCAATATATACAAGGATCTATAGTTTCTGTAAATGGAGTAAAACTGAAATTTGTACCCTTACAGATAATTCTAACGTCTTGTGCAATATGTGTTGTGTTTGATGATGTCTTTGTATATTTGTGTGTAGCCCTATATATGTGTGATTTTGCATTGGGCATATGAATATTAACAAAGATTTAATATGCAGCGAACACACAATCTTCTAGATTGTCTCTGAGGATTTCAGTAGAATTGCCCTGAGGTAACAAACATGCAACAGATCCAATACCAAATATTTCATGTTCCTACTGCTTTGACTCCTATTTCTCCTTACAATAAAAAAAGAAAAGAAAAGAGTGACCTTTCTTAGCTGCTGAAAAAATGTATTCTAATTCTAATATATTCACTGAAGTGGGCACACATTTTTGATTCATCGTAATAGTTTTCTTTTTTTTCTCAGAAATAGAAAAGACATTGCTGTTTTATTTCCTTCAATACATTATGGAAATGAACTTGCAGTGCCTTGAAACTTAAGATAGGCAATCCATTTCAGTGACTATTATGTAGCCATTCACTTTTAAATTTTTTTTTTAAAAATACTTTTGTGGTATTTTAAACTTTTATCAGAAAGATAATACAGCCAGAGTCAAACTGGATACGTTGCTGTTCATGGTCAGCGCTTTAACCCAAAGGCCACCAGGGTGCCCTGCAGCCGATGAAAAGTCCCTCCATCTAAGACTTTAAAGTCAGCTGCTACACATAATTGAGTTAATGATGTGTGTTTTTTATATATCGGGAAAACAAGCTAAAAGGAAAGATAAAATAAGCAGAGGGAAAGGTTGAGAAAATGATAATGTGAATTGTACACATTAATTTGTCTAGTTTGTGATACCTATCCGTCATATCAGCTCTAGGTTGTTAAAAATGTCTTGGAAAATCTCTTACAACATTAACATGTGGGAACCTCGACAAGAGAGCTGAGAATAAAACAACTGTAATCACAACCCTGATGAACTAATGAACACGTTTAGATCAGTAAGCCGTTGATTTTGTACATTGCAATGTTCTCATTGTACTGTAGTGTTATCTGAATGTGATGGAGTATCTGAATCATTCTGATGCTGTAAACCCCCGGCATCCGATGCACCCATTAGGTTAAAACACTTATTTGCACATGTCTTTGTATTTACAGTATCTCTTCTTCTCTGTAAAGTAAAAGTTTAGTGCAGCACCTGCAACCTTTTGATCCATTTTCCATCTCAAAGCATTTTTTTCCCCTCAGAAAGGGGTAATTTCCTGCCTGGAAACATTGCTTAATAGTGTATAAAAGAAAGCAAAATGTGTGTTTTGTTAGCCTTGGAGTGCAGAGCCTACAATAACAAAGAAAGCTCTGTGTGGATAACATGGTTTGTAACTTAGGCATAGATCTGCAGTCTCCTGCTGATATGTTCCATTTTCTCTGTTCTCTTTGTGCCTCTCTTATTTTACGAGTGTGCTGCGCTATCGCCAAGGCAACATGGGTGGATGAGTGATGGTGTCCATTAGTAAACATAGCCCCCTATATGTGCCATCGGCCTAAAGAGCCAATGTCTTGAACCTCCCTTCTCTCTTCTTTCGCCCTCCTACTCTCTCCTCACTTATTTTCCACATTCTTCCCCACTCTTCCTCTTACCTTTTACCACATCGTCCCCCGCCCCCACTCCATCTTTTTCTTTCTCTGCCTTCCTCTCCTCCCTTCTCCATCTATCCTCCTTATGGTTGTTTTTCATAGCTACAGCTCTGCAGTAGAGGGAGGGATGAGACCGTTTCTCTTCCTCCTATGTGCACTCATTTTTGCGAGACCGAGCGACCAGAGGATGGGTTGAGAATGTCAAGCATTAGGTTGGGAATAGAGAGCTGTTCAAACAAAAGAATAGGCCACTAATATGACAGATGCTGTGTATAGTGCAGAGGAATATTAGCAAATCTTGTTTTTCCTCTAGGTTGAGTGGAGGCAACAACGGGGGTGAGGAATCTGGCTTCTCTATAGACATTTGCTGCTTCCAATCACGTCGTGGGTGACAACTACGATCTCGCATCTTTTTCAACTAAAAAATCCGAAAAACAGCTTGGCTTTATAAATATAGATTCAAGGTTCATTTGGGCAAGGCTGCATTCATAAACGGGTTTAGTTTTTGTGTTTTTTACACCCCTACAGCACTCAACACAGGCGCTCTACTGTACACAGTGAAAAAAAAATGCTAATTTCACAATTAGCTTTTCTGTAATTAGTACGGAAAGGTAATTGCAGCGGATGTGCAATTAGTATTATGTAAAGTGCTTTTCCCCAGACTTAGGGGCCAATCAGTTTGCCCCTTTACATTCTCCGTTCTGCTGATGATGTGGGAGATGCTTAGTGCTGAACATAAGAGAACTTCCTCTCCCTTCCTCTCCAATGAATGCGATTCACAAAATGAATCAGTTGGGGTCACATGCTCACTGGAAAGGGGGTTGAGGAAGTTTTTGCGTCTCCTTTTCATCTGCCTGTGAATATGAATGGGGAAGAGGGAAATCACTGTCATACCAGCCGTTACAGCACAAAGCCTCCTGATTGCATTCTGGACTCTGACATGCTTTTTTTTTCCTACAGGGAAACCAAATGTTCTTGCACAGCGTGACTGACTCATTGCCTGATTGCCCAAAAACCTCCATCCTATCCCCCCCCTGCTTCCTATATTTTTAAATCCAACACCAGCTCTGTCCCTTTCTCTATCCCAGCCCCTCAGTTTGCATTCAAATAGATTAGTGATTGGTGATAAAAGAGTGAATCCAACATAGCTTTATAATAAAAAAAAAAAAGTATTACCTCTTTGTTAACATCACTCATTTTGCGCATAACATGAACAGCTAGAATGTTGTTACTGTTCGGGGTAATTTCGCATTAACCCAGATCTAATTTTTCTTTTTAGGTCTCAGGCGTCAGAACAGCACAGTAACCAGCATTTTCAAGTTACTGGACAGCAATGAAGATGGCAGGTAACTAACATGCTGATTATTTCATTGTGTTTTGCCCTATGCTAACCCATTTTAATGACCCTAGAAACCATGACACCCCTCTCAAGCTCATGCATGTCTGATGTATCAGCATAAAAATTATAATAATAGAGATATATTGTAATAATAGTGAAACCATGTTGGCGAAGGGTTTAGATATTAGGGATCCAGTTTTTTTTGAGGCCACCACTGATATTTGTATACTGTTTTGTATAACAGTTTTTCCCTCAGGATTTTACTCTTGCCAGGGTGAAAAGGCTTCTGTCACAGTATTTAGATTGCTATGAAATCCAATACTAAAGAAATTCTTAAAGCGTATTTGCTCCCAGTTTGGACTATTCTCCTACTATTGTGCAATTTTAAAAATGTACGAGAGTGGGCTGGGGAGTGTGAAAAAAGAAACAAGGTTAAAGGCTTCAAATCTAGCTTCATATTTCAGTGGTACCTTTTTTTTCTACCAAATGATCCACTGTCCTTGAACAATGTGCGTCTCCAACTGAACTGCTTATTTTAACCACTGGACTCTTAAAATGGGCAAGGTTTGCTGAAATGAATATAGCTGTGGCTCATTTTTTCTACATTTGTATCTGACATTGTCATTTAAAATCTTATTATAAGAGTGAACTACTAAAAAGTTAGCAACTGAAAAAGTAGTCAAAGGATCTAGCAGTTCCTAATATCTATGGTAAATTTATAAAGTTCTTTGAGGTGTAAGATTTTTAAATCCCAAAGCTGATTATTTTCATAGTCCCCAGCTAATTATATAAAATTGAAAAAAAAGAAAAACAACCCTCCTTCAAGGGCAGGTAATTAGTATCATAGACAACACTGTGCATGAAAACAAAGCGGTACAGGTTTAGCGGTACAGGTTTTATTTTTTACACAGCGGCAGTGCTGTGTAAAAAATAAAACCTGTAATTTCTGTCACTGAGGATAAGATAAGTTCATTCACTTGTAATTCTTGTAGTCCCCGACAGAAATCCTGCTAATGCAGCAAAGTGAAACAAAAACAACATAAAAGATGAGTAAGATAATGAATATCCATAACACTGGATTAAAAAAATAATGACTCATAGTCTTATATTCTTCATGCTTTAAGATAAATTTGTGTGTCTTGAGCACCTAATTCACATCAATATGTAAAGTAATTCATTGCCTTATTTGCATTGTTTAATCTTCAAATCCCAACAGACCGTCTCGTCGCCCCCCTACCCAATCTCCCAGCTTCCCCTTAGCCACCCAAGCAGACTAACTTGCTGTCGTGAGCAGTGTTTAACCTCTGCCAGCTTTAAAGAGAATGGCATTCGTTTTGCTTTCAAGCAAGATACTTAAATTTGCTGGTGGCTTGCAGAAAAACAGAGCGCCTGATATCCAGCGGGCCTGTCCCCTTCATGCTTTTTCTCCACTGCTATCCCCACCCTCACGTACCTCACCTTCCCACACCACGCCTGGGGAAAAAAAAAAAAAAATCAATACTGCTTAAGCTAACCGGGCATATTCTCCCGGAAAGGAAGTGGGGCTGGGCATAGTAAACCGAAAGCGCTATAAAACATATGGCTGCATCGAGGACGAAGTGCTTGTGCAGCGATTTTTCCAGGGAGCGCTATGTGCCCACTTATGCATTCCTGCGCCTGGATGTGTACCATTATTCAGCCCTTCTGCCCCCCCCACCAACCCCTTCCCCTTCCCCTTCCCTCCCCAGCTCTGCCTCCATCCATCCACTCTACCCCCTCCATCCCAAGCGGTGTCTCTCCACGGGCTGCGCTTAAACAAACACATTACTAAGCTGAAATATCTGCAAGTGCCGCTTATTTCTATACAGCCATTGTTTCAGTCCGTCAGTCAATGGGATCCGGTGAGCTGGCCATCTTGAGTCAGGACATGTATTGATGCCCATTTGAATAAAGCTGGAGGTGGAGGCTTTGTATATGTATGCTACATCACCATTTTTTCTGAAAGGCTCTGCAGCTCCCATGCCCAAGTGTCGAGCTGAATTTAGTTGCCGTTATGATAAATGCAAAGTCCAAAGTCACAGGTATACCTGATGCTTGCACATTGCTGAGCAATTTGCTGACTTTGAACCAGATTAGCATGCACATTGCAGACTCTTTATCTTGTACAAAAAAGCTCTTGGCTTTGTCCCTAATGACACTTAGCAAAACACTACCCCGTTCTTAATCCACTCGATTGGAATTGCTAATTATCTTTAATGCAGATTCACAGATAATTGTTCTCTCATTTATATTGTGAACTAATCTCATTTTTGTGTCCATTTAGCCACCAATAATTGCTTCATGACAAAAACGGCAACCTTTTTTTTTTTTCATGAAGTTTTAAAACAACTCTGAAATACATAAAGAAAGAAGAAACTAACATGCTGCTGATTATCATCATAATTGTATTTTAATACAAATATAAACCCTATTAACTCACTGTAGGAATGTTATTGTTCCTGTGATTTGTGGGTTAACAGGTTCAGACATTTTGGTCACATCTCGAACACGTAGTTGGTAAAAGTTCAACCTGAAAGTTTCTTCCTATCAGCTTGTGCTATGGGGAAAAAAATGTTCCCCACACATTGGTCATTAAGATGGCTTGTGGACTTCCTCACTATTATTTCATCCCGAACCTTCCCAAGCACCACACATAAGTGCAACCCACTGTGCCAGCTGGCAGGCAGTTGGCAGCCCAGTGCAGGATTAACTGGTACCAGTATGCTGGCCTATAAATAGAGTCTACCAACTGCTTCAGGAAATGAACCATGATGGAGCCTCCCAAAGGCCCATGAACAGGTTGTGCTTTTTATCCCTTACTCTCTGTCAGGATTATAAGTGTATGTGTGTGTGAGAATGAGTTCCCTAATGTTTATTACTGTCTCTTTCAGTCCAACCCACTGTAGGTGTGCATTGCAAAGCACCTGCTTTAATGATGCCTTGGTTTATATGTGTATAATGCTCTCTGCGATTTGGGCCAGTTTTCTTCACACATGTTTTCAGAGCCATTGCTCTGCAGCCTCTGTGCCGCCTCACAATGGAGAGAGCCATTGTTTTTCTCCAGCACTTACCCTGAGCATTGATCCTCTGTAGTGGAACAAGCCATTCGCTTTGTATGTTTGCCTGCTTTCCCGCTTTTGATGGACTCCCGGGATTGATCCCGGCCATGCAGTCATTATCGCAGCTCAGTAATGTTAGTTTAGGTGGAGCCTCTGCAAGAAAGACACCAGCAGGGAAGAAATGGTTGAAGAAAAGATCTAAGTGTTCCAGGATAAGAGGTGGTGTGTGTGATTTTAAGTGTGCGGTGTGTTGCGTTGTGTTGTGTGCCACTCAGAGTGAGAGAGGCTAGAAAGACTGCAATGCTGAGTAAGCCCAAACTGACCTAAAGAATGAGCTCACCCAATAAGGACAATGTTCGACCCGCATATCTGTTGAAACACCAGTAAAGTTTGTTTGCCGTTCAATATACAGTGAGTTAGCTAGGCTGCTCTTTTCTGTCATCTCCAGAGGAAAACAGAAGTACCAAGTGGTTCATTTATAACTCCAAACAGCTTGTGCACCATAATCCATGTTTTGTGAAGGCAAAAGATCATGCTTTAGGTCCAAAAGTACAATATTTTATTAGGCAGATGCTATAAGCACCAAGGTGTCCGTAGCCAATAATGCTATTAAAAAACAAAAACTAGTTACATTAGTTAAACTAGTTATGCCTGTTACGCCTTCTGTAGGAAACGGCTTTCTGCTTCAACTTAACTAAACTGTGAACTGAAAACTGAAAATAATTTTCAAAAAGTTTAAGAAATGTTTGTTTTTAAATAATAAGTCAAGTAAGTCTCAAAGTAAAATGGGATGCAAACGCCCAGCTCCTGGGAAAAAATCCTGTGTTTAACCCATTCATCCACTACAATCTCCTCCCCACCTTTGTACTATATCACCTGCCTTTCTAAGGGGGCCGGCTGTAAAAAGCCAAATAGGTGCCGTGTGACTATTCTCACCCGGGTGCAAATAGACACTTGTTTTATGGCATTTAAGCTTCCATTCAAAGCTCAAGTCCCAGTACAGCAGTGGAAACATTTTGCTGGCCCTCATGTGATATGGAATACATACCTTGTGAACAGGTTGTGTCAGTTGCAGTGGTGAAGGCCTCGAAATGTTCGGAGCATCATGATGCCCATCCGATTTGCCTGTTGCAAACTGCTTTAAACTGTTAGGGATGCTAATGATATTAACCACATTTTGAGCTTGAGTTGATGAATTTAGTAAATGACGACTGATGAGTAAATGAAGACTGGAGTTCATATGTTGATGGCTTTTATTGGGAATTTTAAATTGACTTGTGAATTTTAGTCTAGGAGGGAAAAAAACCTACTTTTTATTTTTGTATTTTCTTCAAACCCAACAGTATAACAGTGGATGAGGTCCAGGCTAAAGTGGCACTCGTCCATGATGAGGAGCGGGTTCTCACTGAGGATGAAGCAGTGGTAAGTTGTCTTTTATTCATACAGTTTATACTACAATGCTGGTATAATGAGGTCTGAGGGCCACCGAGGGTGCATGGGGCTTTTGCCTTCACTCAGGTTGAGTACTTTGCTAGGCTTGAATCCATGTCATAGCTGGCTTTGAGATACTTGCTTTCCCTGACAAAAACAACAAGAGTGTGTAGCAAGGTATTGTAATGTACAGTACGTCATCTATCTATCATCCTTCGTCTTTCTATTGGAGGAGATTAAAGGATGAAGGGGGCATTCATTCTATATTCTCATTATTTTCAATAATTTCCTAAACCAACCGGATGCTGCAAATCTTAGCAAACATTATGCAAACAGGATTAAATACTGCATTTGTTGGGAACTATTTACTAATACACATTTGATGCACTAGTGAGTATTTAAAGAACTGGTTTATATGACATAGAATCAAAATTACAAGCTCTCAATTGTGCTTCATCACCATTATCTATCATCCATCGTCATCCAATTTAGCCACATAGTCAAGTTGTCTAGTTAAGCATTTTTCAGATTTGCCAAACAACAAGCTAATACACATACACATGCACCTTGCCTTCTCTGTTATATTTGTATCTTGCTTGGGTTGACTGTCTGTCTGGGTCCACTGTTTTCTCCACTCGTACAACAGGGTCCCATCCACATTCATTTGAATTCTGAACAGGACGAGCACAGTTTCCCAACAGTGATTTTCCCTCAAGCTGCAATGTGTGAGAATGCGGCTGTCTGTTTCACTTTAAACTTGTTGAGCCTCCCTCTTACCAGGCAGCAGATATCAAAATCTCTGGCTGTAAACAAAATGGCTAGACCTCAGTTTTTCCACTTCTTCTCCCTGTTCCCTTTTCTGCTATAAATGGCAATTGGTATGCACAAGCATACACACACGCACGCAAAAAAAAACGTCTGCTGGGTTCTCCTACTGCAGGGCAGGAAAAGTTCAGCTTGTGAGTAGGTTGTTACATTGCTGAAAATGTGTTTACAGAGATGTTCACATTTTTCACAAATTAACTTTGCTGTATTTATGGTTAGAGTAGAAATGTCCTCAACTCTGTTAGGGGTGACAATGTGCATCATGCATTGGCTTACTAATTTCAACTGCTGTAAAACGTCTAACCAGAGAAATTGTTTGGATGTTGTGGTGTAAGTATGTAGAAGACAACACATAAGCGGCACCAAAGCTGCCACCAACATGAAAGGACTCGTGGAGGGAAAAAAATCAGTGCTCATTTGTTATTTCTGCTGGCTAACGGGGAGGCATTCCTAATGAATTCAACTGCATCTGAGGAGGATGAATCAATATGAATATGCATGAATATGAAAATGTGTACTTAACTGCAACCACAACAAACGGTGATCAAGCTGGGCAAATTAAACAGGGTGCCATTGACAGTACTTAACAGGCAATTTACATTAGAACTGACAAGCGGCCCTGTGTTAGCACCTTAATCAAGGTCCAAGGGCAGCAACAGTTGTACCATATGAGAAGTTAATTCTGTGTACTGGGAGGGATTTAGATAAGATTTTGCTTCATAACCATCTATTAATTCTTTGCTTTTGGCTCCTTAGAAATATATTTTCTGGAGACTTTAATATAGCAGTCATGTTGCTGTACAGTCAGTGCATGCCCCAAGTATGTGTAAATCCTTTCAGGTTGTTAAATAAGTGCCACAGTTGCTGAGGGGACACAAAAACACTGGGTCTTCATGCTGTTTTCTTTTGTATATATGTGGACAGAAAGGAAAAGAAGGAGTATTTTCTTGTCGGTGCTCAGTTGTAATGTCTGAAGACCTTGATTACTTTTCTTCTGTCACACTTATGGAGAGGGCCCTATATATTTTTTTCATGCTTATTCAATTTGTGTCATTTTCACACCTTTTTATTAGTTTTCCCCTTCTTTTCACTCTCTTAAGAAGCTTTGGCCTCCACAGAAAATTCAGTTTCCACTTCAGCGGCCCAGATAATTCAAGAACAGAGAGGATTTTCAGGAGAACAATTTGATGATCAAAGGAGGCACTCCACTTGGGAGGGAAAAGGGATATTCTGACGTGGCACTCCCTCAATATTCTATCATTATGTTATAGCCCTCCATTCCTGTTGAAACCACTGTTAATGTAGATTCAAGTTCACTCACATTTAGAAGGTAATCATAGGTATCCAAGGAGAATGTCTTGGCATTTTAAAAAAAATAGCACCATTCTTGTCGAGTTGTCTCCTTCTTTGGTACGTTAAGCAGCATAGAGATCTGAACCGATATCATTTCAATATTCAAACCGAAAAATGTGCTCTAAATCAGCACTTAGCAAATTTTGGAAAAGAGAGGACTGTCCCCTCTTTTGGCATTAACCATAGGACAATACATTCTCAGAAGCACTGATGTGTGACCAAGCTCGGACTGTAGCTGTGCCGGAGGAAATTGCCTTCTCTCAAGAAATAGGCATTTGTGCAGAGGTGAATTTCACTTATCCATCTACTACCCACCCGCCTCCCTTCAAAGCCCCTGAATCAGTCTACCAGAAACTGAGAGAGACTGAATATAGAATATGTTTTTCGTTTGTTTTTGAGAAGGAAAACGAAAGAAATCCCCTGATTAAAAAGAAAAAAAGTAAACCTTTGGTGTATAAGCACATCTTGGTGCTGATAAAAAAAAAAAAAGAACAGAGATTGAAGAATTTCACTTTTTTAATGAAAGCATGTAGAAGAAAACCATTGCTGTAAGTGCATGCAAGGTTAGGTATTCCCCATAACAGCTTGCTAGAAGGTATGAAATTCTTGCTTGTTTCACAGTTTAATAGTATTTGCTAGACCCCAAGGGTTTCTATACACAGTAGAGAAGCTGTCATTAGTTGGTAAGAAGGCAAAAATGAAGACAGTGTAGTTGGGAGGTATTGGTGCATAGACAAAGGGGGAAAAAAACGAACCTGAAAGATCTCATTATAATAAACTCTTTGGCATCTATAACTACCTACCTCAGAAATCCTGTATGGTATATCACCAGTAGACTAAATATACACTCTTTCAGTACTTGATAGAAAAGGAAACTGCATTGAAGTTGTATTCTATCCTCATTCAGACTTTAGGTTTATTATTAAGTAGTTGACAAAACAGCGTCACTTTAATGTCAATTTAATAGCTGTTCTGGAGCTTTTGACCATATCACATGATCTTCATCAGCAGATGGGGGATGGAAACTCAATATTATCAAATACTTTAAACAAAAAAAATTGTCTTCAAAACTAAAATTGTCATCATGAATGCAGATAAAATACAATATCAATTGTCATAAATTTACAATAACAATTTTGCTAATCCAGTAGGTGCTTGAAGTAATTAATTTTTTTTTTTTAAAAATGTTCTATAATTGTAAATTAAACATCTTTGGGTTTTAGGCTGTTGGTTGAACAAAACAAGTAATGTGAACCATCTGGGCTCTAGGAAATTAAAATGGGCATTTTTCACTCTTTCTGGAGAATTAACTGAATAGTCAAACAAAAAGACCAATTAATGAAAAATGATCTAGCAAAAAGTTGTGTCTAAATACTATTAAAAATGAGTATAGTTATCAACAATAAAAACCTTCCCTATACCATTTATCCATTTCTGACATTGTTGTGTCATAGTGACAGATTGACAGCATCCTGCAGAGCCAGAAGGCACCTGCAAAGCAAGTCGGCCCGACGTGGCTTCACCTTTCTATCTTGGCAACAACACTGACCTCTCTTGATGTTCACAACATCCACTGATACACACACACACACACACACACACACACACACACACACACACACACAAAACGGCGTCTCGCGCTGCCCTCCCACCCCTAGTCACTACCAACCAAGGTCAGCTACTCAGCCCGGCTCTTCACACCATCTGTTTGGGCTGGTTGACATTTGGCCCTAGCCAACACAGAAATCTCACTTCATAGGGGGCCCGGCATATTTGCATTCTGTTACTGTAATGTATATCAAGAGAGCAGATTTCAGTAATTTAAAAAAAATTCTCAAACACAAGAATTAAGATCTTGACTGAATGTGCGAGATATTAGTGAAGAAAGAGATTTAGTGGTACATATTGAAACAGTGTGTAGGCTTTAACAATGGCTTTTGACTTCCCATACAGTGCTGCATATAAACTGCCCATTAGATCTAGAGTCCAGATATAACCCTGACTGTAACTGTTGCACATTTAACCAACCCAAAAACCTGTAAGGTTAGAATTCAAATCACAGCCACGTGAATAGGAAGGCAGGCATTACAGTACGTCCTGCTTTATGATGTCTCGCCAGCCTCCAGAAGGGGGCAGCAGGCCTCTAAGTTGAGTGTGAGCTAATGGAAAAATGGAAAGTCACATTCACAGGTCATTTAATCTCTTTGTTTTGTTATGGGCTGGGCCTCTGGTGCTGCTTTCCTGCCTCGCTCTGTCAAAAAAAGAGAGAGATCCTTCCTGTTCAGAGATGCACAATTCTCATCTGCCTCCAAGAATTTCCTTTTTCATGCATTTGTAGGGAGGTTTCGTAAGCTTGCAATGATTCTAGGATTTAATGTCTGTGTTCTGAGGAGCGTTTTGGATTGGACTATACAAGCAGCTTTTTTTTTTACCATCTGTATTTAACTTTATGAAATGCCTTCTTTTGGAGCAATGTATCCTCTTGCGTCACTGAGAGTAACCTAGAAGTTGAATATCTGCAGACCTAAGCTGCACTTAGGATTCCAGTCTTACTGAACTGACTGTATGGATGTAGGCCATGATGTTACTTTACAGTGTATGCACAGGCTTGCTAGTCCACGCTGTGTTTGCTTGTGGATTACACAGTAGTTAAGGTAAACCATGAACAGCTTACACTGTGTGATCTCAGTAACTTAGATGGTAGAATTAGGTATGTGCAGGCAAGCAGAGTCAGGGCAGTAAACACTGGCAGCCATATATAGGTTTTGCATATCATTTTCTGTATTCCAACAAGATTATATTCTTGTGTTAAAAGCCTGCTGGGTATATGAGGCTAGCTGAGCTGATGGAAAAAGGGGGTTGTCTGCGCCTTTCCCCCTCAGTACCATTCATCACCTCCCATCACACGCGTCATGTTTTTGCTTCCCAGCTGGAGTGCTTTCAAGTTATATAATGCGAAATGACAGGCTGAAACCAGAGGTGGAGTGATATGCGGTTTGTAGAGGTAGAGAAAACTGACCTGCTAAAAAGTGCTGTAATGTGTCATGTTCTTTTGAGATAGGAGGACAGTGAGGGGAGGCAGAGGAGGGGCACCGCGAATGATTTGAGTGGTAACTGCGAAATACACTTTTTTATTTGTTTCAGGCTGCACACCTGACACTCCTCAATACCTTGCCTTGCCCTCTTCCTCTGCGCCTCTAATGTTCTCTGGACTCGTCTTTTGTTATGTAACTGTTGTGATTGGATACGCTCGAGGTCGCGCGGGTGGTACGGGTAATGGAACCAGTGGGAGGTCAAAGGCAAGAGAGGGAAGGAGCAAAGTGAAGAGGCATTGTTTTATGCTGCTTCAACAAGTCCTGACAGAGGTGTCTTAGATCAAGATGTGTCTTATCTACCTGTCTGTCTATCTGTTTACCTACTGTATCTATTTATTTGTCACTTTTTTCTTTACAAGGTGTTTTCTTGTCAAAATGTTGTTGTTTTTATAAACAAAATATGAAAAATAATGATAAAAAGTGCGATGTATGAAAATACAATAGTGTCAGACTGACAGAAAGTTGAATCACGCAGCAGTGTTTATACCACTTTGACTCCATCACTGAGAATTCTGTCTTACAAGCTGTACTGACAAACCAGCCTTAAAGCAAGCTAAAGGCAATCATTTGTATTCTTATCAGCTTTAACCACTTGACAAATACTATTGATGCTGCACCCATGTAACTGCAGCTTCCAAGAACAGGGTACACACTGTGCAATGAGCAATGTCCACGGAGAATAGACATCGGTTTCCTCTGGGACAATCTATGCTAATGCTTCCCAGGTGAATGCATCAGTGATCTTATACTGTATCACAAGAACAGAAAGGATGTTTTAGCAGTGGGAGCAGTCTCTTAATACCCTCCTAACATTTCAGGAACATTTTAGAGGGATTATTCTTAAATTATGCTAATGACAGAAGATTAGATTATCAATTTATTTGGTTGGGGTGGGTGATACGGTTACAGTCAGTATCGTGACATTCGTTGGCGACACCCGCAGTTACTTGTGGTAACAACAAATGCGTTTTAAAACTGCAGCGCTTGTCGTGGAGCTACAAAAGAGGAGCAACTACGCAACCAAACAAACTCAGGTTGTGTTATTAAAGAAGTCAGTCAATAGTTTTCCACTCACAGAAGAGCCCTTAACCGGTAACAGAAGTTAGTCACATTGTTGAGAAGTTGCAGGTGTTCATCCTGTACCCGAAAACGAGTTTCATGAACGGTGACAAGTACATGACAAAACGCTTTTTTTAATGTGACTGATTCACACTGAAAGTCACCCTGTGTTTTCAAATCAAACCCTTTTAATGCAAAGCAGCAGCAGCAGTAGAACATTTGAATACAGCTTTGATACAGCTGTAGGAGAGTGAACAGCTAATTGTAAGGCTGATATTAAATAAAAAAATTAAATGCTGGATTACATCCTGAATTGTTTTCTGTGAATCGCTTGCGTATAAAGTGGTAATTACAGAAGGTAAATACATTTAATGGCTATAAGTAAAAAAAAAAAGAAATTTATTAAAAAGGAGTTTGATTTTATTAAAAAAAAAATGTTTATTCTCATTATTGTGGCTATGAGTCATACTAATTTTGCACTTTTCACCTTCATTGTAGAGATTTGGGAAACAGCTAAACTATGTATATCGGGACAAGGGTTGCAAGTCAAATAGACTGAAATTTTACATATATCATTTGATACCCTTGTCTGTTACTGCATAAGGATCGGTGACACATAGAATGGCAACAATTATGAAAATAACACCCAGGATGAAAAATACCGGAATTTCCTTTTAATAAGAATAATTTTCATATATATATATATATATATATATATATATATATATAGCAATATTACAAATGCATACACAATCACATAAAAAATCAGACTATCAGTTAATTTCATTGAACTGTGTTGCTGGAGTGCGGGACTTTATATATATTTATATATGTGTGTGTGTGTGTGTAAACTATATACAAATGAACATCTGTTACATTTAAACCCTTGCCGAACGCCGGCATCACCGGCACCAGGTAAAACTCTCTTAGTTTTTAAATCTGGTGTCTGTGTCGACATTCCCGCGGTGGTGCACCAATCGTGATACATTATACGTCGTAGTGACGGATTAGGCTACAACAACTAGGAGTATGGTGGAAAATAGGCTACATTTCTGGAAGAGATAATTACCTAATGTTAACGTTTCAACAGTGTTTGTGTAATTACTCTCACTGCCCGAAGGGTGCAACAAAAGTTCCGCACTTCATCTTTAATTTTGCACAAAATAATTAATTTATTTAATTAAAAGATAAAGTGATATGATCAATAATCACAATATCACTGAAAATCATTAAACATTAATATTGAATCATTACTCCAGCCCCACAGTATAGTCACCTGCTTATTGTGCTGTCTGAAGCATCACACATCCTGTGAATAATAGAGCCTGAACTGCATTTGTTCACAGGGGAATTGCAGACTTCTGTATTTTATTTCTAAATACCAATTCACATCTAATATCCTCGGACCCCAGACAGACCGGTGGCTCCTGGAAGAACATCTTGTTGAAGAACCTCATATCCTTTGTGGAGAAACGGTTGATGTGTTTTGTGTTTCCATGGTGACCCCGCAGCACAGCACACGAGACAATAATGAAAGCTCTCAAAGGCCGCAGGGGCACCAGAATAGTGCACGTCCTCAACGTTCCAGCTATTGTGGCACTTGGAGGAGTTACACAACCTGACGTTCAACCTGAGAATATTTCCTTCCCCCATCATCTCGGGGCTTTTGAGACCGGCAAAGATTGGGCTTGCTAGCAAAGGGATGACACATGAAATGACAAAACTCCTGTGTCTGTCTGTCAGGCTTGGTCTTTATCCCACTGACATTTGCTGGCTCAGGCTCATCCGGGCTCTGGAGAAGCCAGGGATAAGAGTCAGACACAGATGGCTTTTTCCCTTGCAATTCTGTCTAGCGCAAGATTCAGAGAAAAAAAAAAAAAGTGTTCCAAATCTTCATCCTGTTTTTACAGAGTCTGAAATATAATTGCCTCTACAAACGTATAAGAAACCAGTGGGTCTGCACATACTGCAACAATGTGTTATTGTTTTTTGTAATATGTTCCCTCACAGTGCTTTATTTTTTTTGTCTGTGCTGACCCAACCTATTGGTGATTAGGCTGGATAGGGCCGTTACTTCAGCAGAGACATTTCTTGTCCTCTGAGTAAGTCAAAAGAACAATGCAAGAATGCCTTGTGCCATTTAAAACTGATGAGCCAAAGCCAGCATGAAGGAGGAGAGGGGAGGTGTAGGTGTTAAATTGATTGGCGAGAGAAAAAAGCATCTGCTTTGCAATAGCTTAACAGTTGCCTTAGAAGCCCGCCTGCTATTGTTTCCAAACAAGAATACCCACTTCTGTGTGCCGAGGAGTGTCGCCTTCAGAAGAAATGTGTGAGAGGGATAGAAATTGTTGCATAAGAAACATTTAGAGACATCTTCTTTTTATGCAACTTTCCAGGACCTTGATCTATTTTCTTTTTTCATGGCTGCCTCAACTCCTTTTCTGTTCTCCAGACAGTCCAGAGTTAATACGTGGGCAGAGAACAAAAGACAGGGGATATAAGGCTGGAGTCAGCAGCTGATCCAGTGACAGAAATGGCACCGAGGCGAGAGGGTCCCAGGTGTAGTCATGACTCAAGTAGCACTCCAAGATAGGGGGTTGTGATTGAGGGGGGGCAAGGAGCGAAAAAGAAGCATGTGGGCATCATGGAAGCTTGCGTCCTGTGTGACAAGCTGCCTGTTGTGTTCGTACTCCCTGACAGCAGGAGCAAAGAGACAGGACACCCGACCCCTCTGACCTTCACCAAAATAAGACGGGACTCAGACTTCTGCTACTCAACACCAGTGGCATGAGAGTGCACCTCTCCTGTCTCTGCATATATTCCAGTAAACTTGGGTTAGATGCTGCAGATTTTTTTCCTGATTGGAAAGGCAGAAATGAGAATAAGAAGATATGTTTGTATTGACTCACGTTTATCAGCAGAGGTCCTACTGCAGTGATGAGACCGCTACAGTCAGGGTTGGTAGATCCATCGTATTGATTGTGGGGTACCTACAGGCAGGAAGGCTTCGGCTGAAACTGTAATGAGCTTACATCTAGTGTCGACAGTATCAGCCGTGCTACTGCTAGTCACTGGACGGGGATGGGTATTAGCAGAGCATCTTCATTCAAATGTATGAGGCTTTGTTTCTCCTTTTGGTCAATTAATAAGGTCAGTGTGTGGTGTACGTTTTAGGGAAAATCCTTGCTGTGGTCAAATAAATGAACATAGTCCTGGATCAGTTCTTGTTCTTTTTGGTTTTGATGACTGGTCGAAATGTGCTACGCTTACAAATATCATTTGCCGTCGTCACTCGGAATTAGCTGCTTTTTATGGTTACAAATCCAGCCAAATGACAAACTACACTTGAAATATTCCACGCACATTCTTTCTCAAGTCTAACTAGCTAATTAATGAAGCCGTCAGTCACACATAAAGGGCGACACCCAAGGAAGATTTCCTAATAGCTGCGGGGTCACCATCAAATGCCTCCAAAACTCTGTGTTTTTGTCCGTTCTGTCCCCTGCGTGCCACACACAGTTGATCACTCAGACTACAGGTGTACTACACAGGTAAAACACAGTCTGTTTGAATCGCAGCATCACTGATACACATGTTAAATTTAAACCAGCGTGTCGCTGCTGCTGTTGATGAACACATCTGCTCGGGTGTTTTTTTCAGTGCAACAGTCTGGAGGATGATGAGTTTCACTGAATAACCCAAAAACTGGATCTGTGGTTGATTTGTCACTAAACTCTGTCGCTGTGGAGCCGACAATGTTATCATTGTGTTGTTGGTCAAAGCGCGCCCACGCTCGTAGGTGGCAGTTCTGTGCACTGGATCGTGCACTGTCTGTGGCGCCCAGTCCTTACCACCCTGTGTATTATATGTATTACTGTATATCCAACAGTAGCTGCTGGTTAAAGAGTTAATACTTAAAACGCAAAGAAATACTTTACAAAACGTGCTCATATACAGACTGTGTGTCAGGTGTGTGCCTTTGGACACAAATAGGAGCTAGAACAGGCACAGCCTTAGAATTTAGTTGCAGGGGACGAGATTATAAACATAATTCCTTGGAGACAGGGTTGTGAAATCACTCATTGTACTTTCCTGTATCTCTATAGTTGCATGTTTTTATAACAAGGGTTAAACCAAGAACCTGATTATACTCATGTTCTCATGCTTGTTTAATCTCAGTCTCCCATGTTTGTTATGGAGTGCATTTCTACATGTACCAGGCGTGGTTGTGTGCCTGTGCACTTAAGTCAAGATCAGTATTGTTGTCACTCCGACTCCCTCCCTTCCTCGTTACTTTCGCTTTTCTCACACACTCCCCTCACTCCCTCTACAGAGTGACATTCATTAATTAAATATGGTGTACTGCCGCAGGATGTGCTTCCCTTTCCACTATCTCCAGACACTAATAATTACATTGGCATTTAGCTCCATGATAAGCCGACCCTATGGCCTTTATGAAATGTTCCCTAGGCCCGGATACTGAGCAAAATATAGACTGATGTGATGCTATATATCGATCCATCTGCCTCTCTTGCTTTCATATTAAGACGCACTGTTCATCAGCATGGTTAAAGAATCTAACAACACCTGATATTTACATCATTGAAGGCTGAAATTGAGCTTTTCTGGTGTAATTCTGTACGTAGGTGGGCTTTTTAAATAGGAATTAGAGTTAGAGCTGATGGTGACAAGGTAAAGGGACCACTGTCCTTTATGAAACATACTCTTCTGTAGCCTTAAAGTTTTTATGGTACACTGTAATTTTAGGGTTGCAACTAACAACTATTTTCATTGTTGATTAATCTACTGATTATTATGTAGATTAAATGTTTGGTCTATAAAGTCAGCAAATAGCAAAAAGTGTCCAATTGTCCAACCGAAAGATATTCAGTTTGCAATCATAGAAGGGTAAGAAAAAACAGAAAATATTCACATTTGAGAAGATGAAATCAGTTAAATTGCCCTTTTTGGTTAAGAAATTACTGAAACAATTTTTCAGTTATCAAGATTGTTGCTGATTCTTGCACCTCTAGTAGAATTATTGCTATTATGCTTAGAACACAACATGTTTTCTCCATGACTTCTTTCTTGTTTTTAATTATGCCATGAAACGTTTAGCCTTACAATATGTCAGAAAATAGTGGTCACAACCTTCCTGAATCCAGGGTGATGTCTTCACATTACTTGTTTAGTCTGACTACCAAAACCTAAGTTTAGAGGGATATAAAACAGAAAAGCGATTAATTTCCTACCGTTTGGATAATTTATTGATGAACTACTTTTTTTCTAACCGTTGCGCATTGGTACGTATGTTACATACCTGAAAGATAACACAGAATTTTATTGTGTCTTCCACTGACATGCAGAAGATATGTAAAAGCAGCAGTTTGAAAAGGCAAAGAAATGACAGCTGTAAGCTGAAAGCTCAACTGCATGAGTATTTGCCTCTGCAGAACTTAGGGAAGTTAGCCAAAAAGCTTTAGAGTATTAAGTTTGATTTTGCTTTACCTAATTACTTTGCCTCAGGTGGCCTAATCAGGCTGCTACATTTCAAGATTATTATGTGGCTTATCAGCTTCGGGGATGTATCAATTGATGCTCAAGTCACAATTACTGTAAACATGCATTTAGTTTGTAAAAAGCTCACTTGAACTAGTTACATTTTAATAAGTTGTCAGCAAATAGCCTGCCGTCTCTTCCCTCAGTTGTCTGGTATCGTGTTCCCTTAATCCCCCTTCTTCTTTCTTGGAATGGGGGAAATAAAGGATGCCTTTTCCTTTTCTTGTTTTACTGACAAATTGTTAATATTTTCTGCAAATGTGGGACTTTTTACTTTACTTTTACTTTTCACATGACTATGGTTATTTCTCATAGCCTGAAATATATTTTTCACGGCTCAAAGTTTGCCTGAATAATCTCTGATCACCAAATTAAAGTTGAGATTTGAGTCTCACTTGTTCCAGAATGGTCCTAGCTGAAATTACCAGGGAAGGTTTCAGTGAAAACCATCTGGGCTTCAAATTGGACCGCTGGACTCGGGTGATTGTATGTACCATTCAGTATCAGCTGAGATGACCAGTGTTCTTGCTACCTTGGGAAATCTGCCCCTGACTTCCATTATTTTGGTCGATGCTTCTGTCCTCATCTGTCAAAGGCCCTGAAGGAGATCTCTAGCGAGTACTATTCTATCCGAACAACATGCTGTGCTGCTGCATTTGTCGCTGGGTACTTTACTGAGCAAAGGATAAAAGCCTAAATTGAGTGACAGAGATGCCTAGATGAGGCAGAGTGACATAAGTAGCTGCCAGCTTTATTACATATGACTTTATGCTCATGTGTACATCCAGTATGCACACATACTGTATGTGCATTAATACTGTGTGGGATTGGTAATATTTTCAGTTGTGTGGGTTCATGGTAATAAATGTCTCATCTTTTTGTTTGCGCTGTTTCCACATATTTGCAAGGTGATGCATTTCATAACTCCGACTAGAAACCCAATATTCTCATGCCAGGTGGATATAAGTGGTATTTGTAAAACTGTGCTTCTGGGACCAGCTGGATGTATCAAATAACATAACGCAGTATGTAACAATGTTATTTCATATTTCCTCTCTTCTCTCTCTCTGTAAGGCAATATCTTTGCATACTGTTTTATCATCCCTCATGTTAGTTTGACTAAATCAACTGTAGAGCTTATTTGTCAGAACTGTTGGTGAACCGGAGTCAAATGTCTCATAAATTGAAGTTCAGATACAGTGTATCTAAGTGTACTGCTCAATAAAAGTGATACGTGCTTAATGCGTAATTTAACCACAAGAATTTATTTAGCATCACTTAAGGCTATGGATGCGAACTGTAGCAATTTGGAGGGAATTTTTCAATATATTTTCTTTTTCTTCACCTACAATTGCAGCATGTTGGTCTGCAAACAACAGTATATTACCATGGACAAGGCTGAAGCTCATTACAGTTGTACATCAAGGGAGTAAAAAAGTTCATATTAGTTCCCCAGTTATCGTAACATTTTTAAGCTATTGGCCAAGCAAGCAGTGATGATGATTATGCTGGATGTAAAACAGACGGGAGAAACATGAAGATCGCTGCAAGTCTAATGCTTGAATTTGTGGTGCTGCAAACCGAACAGATTCTAACAAACCACAGTGCAGTACATCCGTCAATCGACTAATGGACTATTTGTTTCAGTTCTGCCACAGAATCTAACCCCAATTTTGCGAATTCGTTAACAAAGGTCGAGCTCAAGATACAAAGAGTATGTCACCAATAAAGAAAAGATATGAGTGAATACTGTAAAACAAACTGTGAACTTCAGCCTCGAACAAAACTCGCATTGAGCTCATTTCCTCTCAGTGCACACAGCATCATTTGTATGCATTTCAAACAAACACATTTTCGGTTTGGCTTTGAAAAGGCTACCTAAGCACAAAGGAACTTTTCATTGCACCTGCCTTCCAGTCCAAATGTCCAAATCCACAGTCGTGTTTATTAGCTTAGCTTAATTGTGCATAGTATCTAAAGGTCAGTGCCTGCTGTGATACATCGCTGCCAAAATGGCTTCCAGGGGACACTGTTTCAGATGAATAAACACTGAAAGCTGCACCACCTACCACCCCTCCATCCTCATCCTTTACCTCCCAATGTGCAGCAGCATCTCATTCGGCTCTTTCAGGCCTTGCACAAGGTCCTGTGACTGATGGGCATCCAGTGGTACACACTGCCTCACTGACTTCCATTTCAGCAGGCAAAAGACAGCAGATTAATTTCCTTGTCAATGTTCCCCTCGTTTTTTTTTCCTGCAGGAGTTTATTCAGATAGGAGGAATGATGTGTTTGTCCTCCAGTGAATTAAAACATGCAGTTTATCTGTATAACTGCAGCCTTCTCTGTGATTAATGGTATTTGACTTCTATAAGCAGTAAACTTCTTCCGTTTGGCTGTAAAAGCTGATTTAATGAGAGAGTGACTTGAATAGATAAGCAGATATGGCAGTGGGGATTATTGGGAGGTGAGCTGAATGGGAGATGGATGGTGTGCAGTTTATTATTAGTTATGTAATGCACTTTTTATAAGGCCATACCTGTGGGGCCAGCAGGCTTTCTTCAATAGATGCGAGATTGCGAGCTTGTGTGCATCCTAAGATATGTTTCATAATGTATACGTGCTTTTGAGGAGATGTGTACACTTGTGGGGCAGGTTGTGTATTACTGTAGGTTGTATTAAGAATTTACAAGAGAAGAGAAAGCGTTGTATGTACCTGTAAAAACACTCAACAAAGGCTCTAGACAATGTTTGGTTCACGACCATTAATTTGAAAATATTAGATGGAGCCCTCAGTTCAGTTTGGCAAGGTTTAAAAAAATAACCCAAAAGACAAAACATTAAATAAAACAAGGGCCCCCAAAAAATATAAAATCTAAGCGTCATTTAAATCATTAAATACTATACATATATTAATGTGTTTGTATGCTATTTGACTATAAAACAAATTGTTTTCTGTGTTTATCATACTTTGTTTGAAATGTATTTGAAGATGACTCTTCCCTCTTAACCCTCCAGGCTTTGTTGGGAGGAGGCCATCAGATGGATCTCACCAAGTTTCAACACACACTCTGGGACATCCTGACCAACGGAGACAGTTTCAAGGTCAGCTCCATCGTTTTTACTTCCACTTTTCCATTATGTCTGGCTAACTACATTCTTCATTCACTTCATTGCTTTATTCTTTGGATTAGTTCCCAGTTACACCAGAAATTGGTACAGAAAATTCATTGACTCAGGCTTGTGAAATAGGTGGTTCTAGGACTTTCCGTCATTCAGTAGTACTTGTGGGTCTTGTGAATGCTGGAACATACATCTCTACGAATGTGTAAGGGTGTCTTTGAACCGTACTAACGTGAACGTATTTTTACATTATTAAATGCTAATGTCGGTTGGTTCGATCAGTCCGTCAGTCCACCACTTTACTCCAGACTGAAATATCTCAATAATGATCTAATCTGGTACACACTTCTGTGGTTCCCAGATGATGAAATCTAATTAATTCAGTAGTTCTCCGCAAGCCTCTGCAACCTGTGGGTACCCATTGACACAGTTAATACAATAGTTTCCCTCAGTTTGGACTCTGCCTCTATCTATTCCCTCAATGGAGACTGCAAAGACATCACGAAGTTGGTAAAACGGTGTGAATTTGCATGCCAAAGTTCACCAGTTACCAGTCACAGTTACCGTACAAATTAACTTTGCTTCTGTGAGTCCAATGATTGCAGGAATTCTCTCGGAATGACTACATAAATGCTGTGTGACCAAGCTTTGCTTTTGCTTTGATCCATACCCAAAACCTTTTCACTTGCTGTTTAAAAATGACTTCACTACAATGGCTACACTGATGTAAATAGGAAAATAAAGCACAGGTATCTTTACTGACTATGTGCAATAACATCCAGGAACACCGTATAGACAAGAGAAAAATCTAGACGACAAGCACAAAATGAGGAAAAATTGTATTCCTTTAACCGAAATGTGCGAAAGCTTGATTACTCTAAATTTGTAAATGTAGCTGTTGGTGACTTGACGCAGGGATGTTATTTTAGTTAGCAGAGTGTGATTAGATTCATATCATGGATCTATCCTATCTTGACAGCCACAGCACAAATAACCTCATAATACCTTCCTTTCTTCAGTCTGTGTTAATTTAGAGTCGCTAAACTGCCGACATATTTCTTTGTGAGCACAGTTTTATAAACCGCATGTTTTCATCTGACAGCTAAAGGCCTTAAAGAAAATGTCCGTGCCTCTCTCCATCTCCTGAACTGAGGACGTGGAGAGTACGAGATACCATCCTTTCATTTCCGCTCCTCCAGATAAAAAGATGAGAGAGGGAGAGGACGAAAGTGAGGCCTATCGCTGGGCAACAGTGATTGAGTCCCTTCGCTAAGCCACAGCGAGGATCTGCTCAAATAACCAACTCTGCCGATAAGAAGCTAGTCATTTCCATAGACAAAAAACACTGGAGTTCAGATTAGATTTCACCATCCGCCTGGCTTCTCTTAGTGTAGCTCCATCATAGAATGGGAATTATAAGGCAAACTCCTGTCCCTCGTCTTTTCATGAAAACACCACTGACATAGATATGGACTTGGAAATGGAATGATTTTATTTGCACTATTATTGTTAGCACTGGTCTGAATTTTGATGCCTGCATTAGGAGTGTCACCACCACCATTTTAGAATTATTGCAGGAGCAATACATTTTCTGTTATAAGTTAGATGCTTTCATTGCTCACTTTTCTGGCTTAGCTAAGGAAGTCCATAACATACAGATCAGAAAATAAGTGAAATAATTTTACATATGAAAAGTTTTCTTGCCTTTGGTTTTCTTTTCATCCAACCCAATCCTAACCTTTTATCCTTTTATCCTATTATCCATTTACATTTCAAGCAAGTAGGCATTGAAAGAGCCTTGACAGAAGTGTCCGGATGTGACCCTTGAGATACAAATATGTTCTTGTTCAACTGTTTGC
This sequence comes from Lateolabrax maculatus, assembly GCA_031216445.1. Lineage (NCBI taxonomy): Eukaryota > Metazoa > Chordata > Actinopteri > Acropomatiformes > Lateolabracidae > Lateolabrax > Lateolabrax maculatus. The sequence goes on from CM062207.1 coordinate 9,516,714, forward strand.
TGTCTTTTGTAGTCCTATACCAGGTTGTATTTTATTTATTTATGGCCATGGCCATAGAGCAGGTTTCTGCTGAAGGCACTGAAAAGCTTTATTGTTTGAGGACATCCTTCAAACTGTCATTGTACCTGTAAATATGACCATTTGTGGACCACAAAAGCTCTTTCTTGTTCTCTTCTTTCTGGTTGTCGTTCAGTGCACTCAGAGTTCTTCTAGAAACAGTATAAAGATGTGATGTAGTACAGGTATGTGCTTTTTACTCTACTTCTCTTGTTACTTTTATTGTTTGTTGTGTTTTCCTTATTTTGTTGATATTTTATCATCTCTGTGTGAAAAGTGAAATTTTGTTGGATTTTAAGGTTTTTTTTAGATTTTTTATGTAACCAGCTTTTTGCCGGTGTGATCATTACATGCAAAACAACTACCAACCAGTTTGTGAAAAGTGTTGATAAGTGATAACCATTTTTATCAAGCAATCTTAAGCTTTTCTTCTTTTACTGTAGGAGTTACTGTAAGTCAGCTGCTGTATCATACAGCATCGCTGCCGCATCCATTATGTTCCAGCCATATGTTCGGTTCACTTATATGTAACACCATTCTTTGATTTTCTCAAGATGCCTTAATGAAAAAACCTGATCAGGAAAAGAGTGTATTATAGAATTTTCTACATTAAGACTGGTCACAGATTTGACCTTTTCACACAGATACAAAGGACTGGGTCTGATTGTGTTATGTTGGAGCCTTGCACAATAACTGCGGCGGCTAATGGCCTTTTTTCATTCCACACTTTAATTCCACATTTCATCCCAGCAACGGAGGCCGTCACAAATGCAGTGGCCATGACAGTGTTTTCTGTTTCAAAAGCAAACCTTGCTAATGAATCACTGCATCTCATACAGTCTAATTAGGAGGTAATTATTCAGTCTTTTCTCTAAATTTATATGACTTTAACCTGCCCTCCTTTGCCTTGTCAAAGGGTTGCCATATTACTGCAGGCCTTAGTTACAGTAAATAACATTTGAGGAGAAAAGGATTTGTGCAGCCCAACCAAACCCCATACATCAAATTTCTTCTGCCTTGACTCTTTCCATTCTTTGCATTTGTGGGTTTTGAATTATGAAAAAAACTCACATAATTGTTCCTGCATTTGTATCCGCACAAAAAGATTATAGTTGTCACCCTTGGTTTCAGTGTTCAAAGTTGGTGTAGACTGGTATTTGCAAATATATATCATTAGTTAGAATGGCAATATATATACAGTAGTTCAGTTTCAAATGTCAACGTGTGTCCTGGTTGAAAGAAATTCATTCACTGTCTGTTATTCAGCCACAATAACAGCACTAACCGCAATTGTGACAATATGCTACATTCAAATCAAGCATCGACAGTGAAAATAGAGAACTGTCTCAACACTTAATTTGGAAACTAACCCACTGTGTCAGTGGTACCAACAAAAGCATGCTTTGGATATTTGAAGAGTACAGCAGAATTAGCAGAGTATTTTGGGGGATTGGGGACTTTCTCTGTGGAGACCAGTGCGCTGTTAAGGGTACATTTGTGTGAGCATTTAATGGACCCCCTGCTGGTCCCCCCCCATCAAGAGGCCTAAGCAAACTTGACATCAAGAGCATTTGGGGTACTCTCCATCTATCTATCTCAGCACATTTTTTCCTCCCCCTTGCTCTCCCCTCCTCTTCAAGCAAAGACAACTTTGGTGAATATTTCATGGGGTATATTGCCTCAGTTTCAACGTGTCGAGAGAGTGGCACGCGATGACGACTGACAGGCCCACACGCCACTGTCCTCTAGGAGACAGCATTTCTTTTTGGTCTGTCGTCTTGACACTCCTACTCTTTTTTCCCTCCCGTTTTCCTTCTGTCACAGACAACAGTTTTTTGAGGCGAGAGTTTGGCTGCTGATCATTTAGCTGTTTCCTTAAATTTTAGTATGACTACAGAACTTCTGCCGATCCATCTGATACTGTTAGCTAAAATGCCAACATATGGATACAAATCTGTTTTTGCACAGACTGCAACATTTATAGCACTTAATGATATAATGACGCTTTTAAGAGCCCACAGAAACTTAACTGTGCTTCTTTTATTTTGCCAACTTTGATGTTTACATTATTGAGTGAATTAAATTATCAAAAGCGAAGTGTTCTCTTTGCAAAAGGATTGTCAGTTTATTTTCAAGTGGCTTAAAAAAATCACTCACTTTTTCATGATACAGAATGATTCCGTCTGCCTTTACCTTTTAAGCTGACCTCAGCCTTCCCTCAGCTGCACATTACAGAAATGTGCTGTATCAACCATAAAATAATACCTCTTAATAATCACTTTTGTTGTTTCTTTCAGCGCTACTCAAACTCCAGCCTCAATATCATATTTCTCAAGTGCAAGCTTCAATGATTGCCTTTACTGTTATTGGAAGGCACACTTCATTTCCCTCCCCAACATTCAATTTCATGGAGGGGTGAGAAAATGCCGCCTTTCCATACTACTTACAAAGATTTAACAACACTACAGTATGCTCACTTTGCTGCCGCTACGGCTGCATTGCTGCTCTTTCCCTCCTCTCCCGCTCTCTTATTTAATAAACACTGTGCCTGCTTGACTTACAGTAGGTTTCCACCTTGCCTTGCTCAGTATGACGAGCAGCTGAATGGTGTCACAGTTAACAGGGGCGGCTCAGTTGCTCTGTTGTGACAACGTTCGTTTGATGTAGAAGTGGTAGTCCTTGGCTGCCATGTTCTCCCCTTCTGCTCTTTTTCTTGTTCCTGCGCTGTAAGGATCTCACCGCTGTCACATGTTTCGGAAGCCAACTGGCATGACCTGAAAGTGTGACGGTGACAAGCAAGCTGCTGTTTTTTATCCTCCGTTGATAGCCATCCAATACGCATACATACATAAAGAGAAAAGCAGTCATTTTTTTGGATTTAAGTACTTTAATTGGCTCTCACTCTTGTCTGAACTGATGTCCCAGGATGCAGCAGTTGGTGCCAGTGATGTATAAAAGATGCTATGTGTTTGTGAATGCGTGTGTCCCTCCTTTTCATAAAATTGTGTCAAACGTAGTCACATATAAATCTGCCATATGTCCAGGAACTGGAAACAAGCCTTTTCACTGTAAGTCTTAACATGTTTTTTCAGAAGACATGATTCAAACAGTAGAAGGTGTAAAATGTGCAGCTGCAGTTGTATCGTTGTAACCCTTTTTAGTGTCAAACATTATCTCAACTCATGTGAAAGTAAATCATGATAAAATACACTAAAATAATAGACAGGAAACCCGTCTCCTAGTGGCAGAAGATTTTGTTAGGAAGTGCCATTAAAATTAATCAAAAGATTCACTTGTTAAAACCACCATGACTCACTCCGTCACTCCTCTCGCTGCGAGCTGGAGATACAGAAGAGGAAAGTGCCAGCAGCCATGTATGGAATCGGAAAAAGGAAAACCACTCAGGGCGTCTTTGTCCTCTGTTTAAACAGCGCCAAAGAGGGGGGGGGGGGGGAAAGAGGAGTGGAGGGGGGGAACCAGGGGAAGAGGGGATAAGAGAAAAGAAGTTTCTCACAGCTGCCCAGCCTGGGGCCAAAAATATGAGGCGCTTTCCTCGTCACCAGCCATCCGTTCTCGTCTGTCATTATTTTACCTCTCACAGAGCACACGCATCGTGTCTCAGGCACACATTTGCACACTTACACCACCACACACTGTCTGTGCAGCCTTGATCTGCTCTTAAACGTTGCCAGCATCAGATCCTCAAATATGGCCAACTTAAACGGAATGGAAAAACACAGACTGCTAATTTTTGTCGTTGGTAAAGGAATGCGGATAATCATTAAACTGTGTTACGTGGTTGGTCTGTTAAATACTCACCAGAAAATCAGCATCGGTCGTTTGTTCAATCTGCCACACTCTTGTGGTCAGATGATGAACGCGAAAAATAATTCTTATAACTACTATGAGGAGCAAAGGCGGAAGTAAAATTATGTCGTTACAATGACACAAAAAGTTAAGTTGAAGACCTATTGAATGCAGCGTGATGTGATGCAAGATTTGGCCCAGAATTTTTTATTGAATCTGGTTCTGATTCAGGCAAAGCGAGCCCCAGCAACATTGGCAAAAGAGGTAATTATTCTGAATGTTCAGAGTTTGCATGTCAACTCTTTAACGACTATTAGAGTGCAGCCCTAGTATGATAACATAAGATAAGATCTGATAAAACTTTATTCATCCTGAAAGAAAATTGTTGTGCAGCAGTTGTGATACAAAGTAGGAAAATGTGCAAAATGGTCATAAGGGGTGTCCGCCTGAAGGCACTGACAAACATCCCATCCCACCGACAAGGTGCGAGTATTGTTGGTGTCGTGAGTGTGGGGCTCTGCAAAAGGTCTACGCAGGGTCCACATCGACCCTCCGCTCTGTACTCCCGTCCAAAAGTTAAACACGGCAAAGGCTTCCACAAATGTCATAGTCAAGTTCGGTTTGCATTAGCAACAGTGTCACGAGTCAGAGGAGATTCAGAGAGCGATGCGAACGTTGTGCTGCTGCCACACTTACAATTAAACTCTGTGCCTCTGCAGAGATCTGTTGCATCGTAAAAACACTGCAGTCTCCACATCAACCCTAAATTTGACTTCAGTACAGCTGAAACCTGAGTGTTAAGTTGCTGTAGCAGCTTCTGTTTGAATTAACAGAGAGCTGTTGGACTTTTATGCACTTATGAGAGATGTGGCCCCTCAGTGCAATCTGTTGTAGTGGGCTTTGTGGCAGTAACATATCCATCAAAACTGGCTGATGGGAAACTTGATGATCCATCCATCTTCACATTTCACCTCAGCTAGATATCACTGACAGGCTATAACACAGCCTGTAAGCTACGGGCTGTTAAAAATCAGTCACTGCTACATTTAGCAACAAATGTCTACCCAGAGCACAACTGGGGAAAGAATGTGGAGCAGCAGATGTGTAGGAAAATGTCATGTACAACACAAAGATGTACACAAATGCAGAGAACACGTGTTTAGTGCATTCAAACATACAAAAAGCATGTGACACATAAAATAGGAAAAAGATTCTGTAAAATATGACACACTCACCAACTGAGCATCCTGCTGAGGGAATTCAACATAACACACACATACAAGGAGGCCGTGTCTCTCCTACTTGGCTGTCATGAATATGGGTCTGCCAAACTGAGCAACAACAAAAAAATAAAAATAAAATCTCAAAGTATTACATAAGTTAGGATTCTCTGTGATATGATCCTTAAGTCGGTACACAGGCGGCTATTTAAATTGCATCAGTTCCTCTGATGTAAATGTGTATAGCCTTCAACTCCCTTAGAGCTTTTAGTCATTTATTTTGATTAGGGCTGTATTTATAAGATAAGTCTCTTAAGTAAGTCGCCTGGGAAGATGGGTTGGCAGGGATGGTGGTGGGGGAACAAAATGAAGTCTGTTTGATGATTATAAATTCAGAAATATCTGCTTGTCAATTAATTAGGCGCTTCCTGGTTATGTGTGCCCCTCTTTTCATTTACTGGGCCTGGCTCTCGGTGGACAAATACCCGCGGTGCACCCATTGTATGTCTAAGCCGTTACACACATCTCTGGCAGCTGGGGAATGGCGAATAAAGATCCTTCAAAGGCAGACAGTTTTCAAGAGCAAGCCTCTGTTTTTCGTGTGCTGGCTGATTTCTTGAAGCAGTGCATGTGGCTGCTTGAAGGCTTTACTCTCCCGGTGTCTCGTTCCCAGACACAAACAAGAACTAGAGAATGATGTGGACATGAAAAGATAGGTAGACTGAGAGGACTGAGCTTGAAGTGAGGCCTCCATTATTTGCCTCTCACAGTGCAACAATACATGCAGGAGACTTATCTTGTTGAGGCTACTGTGGCGAGGCGGGCGTTAACTATTGTCATGAGGATACTTCTGCTTTCATAGCTGATGAAAACCAGTTAGCCAAAAAAAATTATGATGTTGATTTTGTATATTACGGTCACATTTAGAGGAAAATAGACGATAAAGCAGCGCATGCTTTAGGGCGGGGCTACCTTGTGATTGACATTTTGAGGTGAAATCAATTAATTGCAATGGAACTGCCACAATCGGAGGATCCGCTCAAAGAGGCAAAATTAATCCACGCAAATAATTCTCTGCGAGTAGTCACTACATTACCAAGCTTCCGGCCTCACCGTTTTAATGTCGACAGATGTCACTTTGTGATGTCAGAGTGAGATGGCAGAGTAAGAGGGTGTATTTGGCACAATAATTTTCACTTTGGTAGTAAGAAATAGCGTGTTTTACGTAGACAAGACTAACAGAAGGTAGACCGGTTTGTACTTACAGTAAAAAATAATCTTTTGATCATTCGTAACACGCCTGCTAGACAGGACTCCAGAAGGTTTCAGCGCTCGTCAAAGAAATAGTACATAACCTCCCGTAAAACCACAATGTGTCGTTTTCAAGGTGATTAAACAAATAAGAAGCTACATGTTAATTAGTGAGCTTTGAGGTGCTGGTAATTGGATTTTGTTACCTTTGGAGAAAGAGACAGGTTAGCTATTGTAGTCATCTCCTCGGCTCAACTGTTGTTACATTGTTTCAGTGGAAATCACCAAATCCATCTTAATGCAATTCCTAGTTTTGTGATCTTTTGTTGTCTCTGAAACTTGAAAAAGATGAGATTGAATTGTAAATTATGCCTTCTTAATTATGAAGTCTATGTTTTTGGAATACTCTTAATACTGTCCATTGTTTACTAGCTTTAGGAAAAAGAGATGATGGAGCGGATGGTGGGAATCTCAAACTGTTGAAGTGTATGTTTTTCATCATTGTACTCATTTTCTATTTTGCATTCGTATTTAATGAAAAATGAGAATGTACTGAATTATAGATTTCAGCCGTCTCAGTGCTTTGGGGATCAGTCGGTATTTCCTTCCATATGTATCACCTGAGCTGATGTTGGGAAAAACATTAGTGGTTTATTATTAAGATTTTTCAAACAGAGTAACTCAGTGACATGTTTTGTTAAAGGTTTTTCAATCTGTCAAAATATTCTGAACCGCATATATTGCATGCGATGTCACAGTGATCTTAAGCAGGTTTTTGTTCTCCTCAGAGGTGGTGAGTCACATTGCATTTGGCAACGTCTCTCACTTGCACAGTTGAGTTTACAGTCTGGTTTCCAGTGAAGGGAGAAATGTCAGCATGCTGCATGCGACAACTCATCAAATCAGACCCATATTTCCTCTGCCCTGGTTGTGGGAATCCTGCATATTTAGTCCTCCTCAGCATCATGAACACTCTGGAAAGAATTGATGTTTGATGCGCATTATTTTTATTCTTTTTAATTTCATAATGGAGAATGCCTACAAGCATCAACAACAGAATATAGCACAACTGTAATAACACACATTTTTCTAACCTCAGGTAGATTCCCAGCTCGAGATAAATGTCAATATTTTGATATTCAGTATATCAATATTTTACCGCCACAGCTTAGCAATCAACAATATTTACTCTAGGAAGGATTTAGTGATTATCTCCCTAAAACCTTCCACAAGGTGAGGATCCACAACGTGACTTGGATCTTTCTAAATGAATGTGGCGTCTTTAAAATAAAAATTAAAGAAGTAAAATTGTTTTGACTCTGCCTGTTTTTCCCCTGTGACCTAAAACAGAACACTAGCATCCAGGCATGTTGTCTTTCATCATTAAACTGTCTTTCAAAGGCTCCTGGGAGCCTCCCGGAGCACAGAAAGGAACCTTGTATTTTGCAACATCAAGCGCACAGTGTCTTCAATGTCTGCTGGGAGGTGCATATTAGAGTCATGGACTTGAGTTGAAATGATCTTTTAAAATCGCTTTGTCTGTCTCTGTCTCTCTCTCTCACACACACTCACACTCACTCACACACACAGGCATGCACTTTTGTTGTTGCTTTATACATTAATGCAGGTGATACCCAAGGTCTTATAAGTGTATAGATCTTTGACCTTGTTTTCTGTCCCTCTCCGCTTCCATTATGTGCTTGTAGATCAAAGACACACAGGATGCACCAGACAGTCTTGTGGGTGAAGATCCTCACTTAAAGGCAGCTGACAGAGGTAAGTTATTAAACCTTCTCACTGTCCTCTCTACCTTCGCTGTTGTTGTGGTCCCCACATAAAATCCCTCCTTTTTGTTTACGACGCTATAGCCATAAGGTATAGTTACATTACACGCCTGTGTGTTAATTTCTGGACTTAAATGAATCTTTATTGCGTCACAAATTGTAATGCAGCCCACAGTTTGCTTATGTTCTCAACACAGCAGAGAGGTGTGTGTTTTATTTTGCCCAATGCTAGTTCACCACAACCAGAACGTGTGTGTAATTGAGCTGTTTAGAGAATTTGAGGCTCACCTATAGTCTAGTCGCACAAAAATGATGTGATTGATGTGTTGTTTGAGAGGTATGAAATGGCTAGGTGTGAATATAGAGCACAGATGAGGTTGCATTGACTTAACTTTTGCTTTCGTTACAAAACAAATTTTAATACTCTTTCCTCTGAAAATCAGTGACAGTGACAATTTAAGCAGCTGTTTCGATCATTTGTCATGAAGACGATGCCAAAAAAGAAAATCTCAAATATGTGGTATATCCAAAGTGTGAGCCCCCTTTTTAATACAGTCACTAGGGGGTGCCAAAGCCAGAAATGTACAACTTCTAAATAGTGACTTTAACTCATTATTAATCACTAAATAAATTTAAAAAAAAACGTATACAAAATAATATTAAGGAAAAATATGTTTATTTACGCAGTTAGTTGAAGCTGAAAGAAAATTCTACAGCACATTTAGCTTTCCAAAATATTCTGTTAGAAGAATAGAAGTATTCTGGCATACCTTGAAGCTTGGCTGTTGTCCAAAAATAAATAGATTATCCACACATAAAACAGCTTTGTTTACCATACATCTATTCCTTTGGCCGTAGTTCCAATCCAAGTGAGGATGCACGTAGTGTAGATGTGTGGCTGATGTAGAAAGCTGTTTGTGTGTCTCATGTTTTGTTTTCAAGGTGATGCAGCTAGTTTATTCCCCCTTCACACCGCGGCACATTATCCTGCTCCAGCTGCTGCGAGGAGACAGGGCCAGGTATTTATGGCTAGCATAAAAAGTGTGTGCATCCCCTGTCACCCTACAGCCCGAGATTTACAGCACATTTGACAAACACACTGAATTAAAAACGGAGTGTTCAATTTGTATAGGAGTTTAGAGCCTGTCTGTTGTGCATGCTCCCACCGGATTCAGCTGTTAGTACATGTGTGTGCGCATGTGTCTCGCTGTCTATGTACGCCTCCCGCTGTGTGAGAATGTGTCGATCTGTCTGCCCGTGTGTGTGTGTGTGTGTGTGTGTGTGTGTGTGTGTGTGTGTGCGCGTGTGTGTATTTTTTGCGTGTGCAAGCGAGTGTGTGCACACCGAGCCCGCCTGCTCTGAAACACCAGCAACAGATAACAGATGGTCCCCCTGCATTAGAAGTGTTTTATTTCCCTGCGGAAGCCAGATATGTCAAAAATAAGCATGTGCAACATTAGTCATTTGGAATATTCATGCCCCTGCCGTCCGATGGTTTCCTTTTCACCGCCAAAATACCACCAGCCCAATTCTCCTAAGGAAGTGAAGGGAATACGGGGTAGAAGGGAAAAAAAGCAGTCATCAGCTGAACTGATGGGGGGGAAAGGCTGAGGCCTACATGCAGCTTTAATGGAGGAATTTTTTTTCTCCTGGTTGCTTCTTAGCATGCCAGGGCTGTAATTAAAAAGGGGCTACAGTCTGTAGATGTGTTCATATTAAGAACCACATCCCCCAGCCCCATTAGACACAGCGATGTGAATATGCACACATGTCCATATGCCTGCTTGGCTGCGTACACAAGGTGTACACACACACACATACACACACAAAATAGTAATTTGCACCCACATTAAATAACCTCATCCAGTGGATCAGGCCTCTTTTGCATTCCTTCATAGACTTATCTTCTGGAGTCCGCTCCTCTCCTCCTCCACTATTTATACTCCTATTTCTCCTCTCTACCTCCATCTATCCAGCTACGTCCATACGCACTTCCTTCAGAAATAATCTTTGTCCATACTAACGCGACTGAAAACGCATACGACATTTCCCAAACACAATCAAAACTTAGTGGGAAAAAAAATAATTTTATTTTGCAAACGCAGTTACATTTATTTATTTATTTACTATATTTATAGTAGCCACCAACAAAATACTACTATTGGTACTAGGTTACTATAGCCTAGCTCTGGCTCTGTCTCTCTCACACACAAATTAAATTAACTTTAAAAAAAATAAACAGTTACAAATCAATGTTTTACTACTTTATTGGTCAAAGCTGTTTCACTCGTTTACCCTCAGTTTTCATTTCCCTGGGCTCATCTGAAACCGGCGCTCCACGCAGGGCTGATAACGCCATTGGCCACGGGAACTGTCGCTGGAATAATAGCTTGCCTCCTGCCAACAGCTGCTAGCATTGACAACAAGCTCAGCAAGGCCTGTAATTCGTTATCCATGCTTAATTAACCCCTGGTCGTAAGGTTGATATTGTTTGTTTTCTTCCGGGAAAAGGTCACGTAATACGGACGTGACAAATCAGGGAAGGTCTCCGTTTCTGCCCGTCAAGACTAAAACATGACCCCTAAACTAAAACGGTGTCAGCAGCGTGTCCAAACGTCTCCGTTCTAGGGGGCCAAAAACGCCAGAGTAGTGTGGACACTAGGTGTAAACGTAGCAGCAGTTGTGTGTTTTAAAACAAAAATGTATAGTGTGGATGTAGCTTTAAACTATCTAAGTTCTCTGTATCTTCAGCCTCTTTAATCTCCACCTCCTCTCCTCCCAGGCTCTCTACCCCCATTTCTCACCATTGAGTTTCGGCTGCCATCTTTGTCCTTGGTGGCGGACACGGGCATGCATCATTATCAGGCCTGATTAACCATCCACGTAGTTGGCAGTCTGGGCCCCACCAGGGGCCAATGGCATGGTTCTTCCTACCGCCGAAAACATGAATTTTGAGCAGCACTTTCTCACTTGCCGTGGTCCCTCATGATCAGGGTTAATTTGTGGCAGCATGCGTGAATGGTGTAGAAAGAAGAGAGGAGGAAGAAAAGGAGGAGGAAAAGCTACCAAACAGTAGTGCTCTGCTTATCGCAGAAATGCAATATGATTTATTCAGGAATATGCAAATCCAACAATCACTCTGCCTTGTTTACCGAAGGGACCTGCTGATTCAGAGTCTGAAAGAGAGAGAGGGAGAGAGGGAGAAACAATCCAAACCATAGAAGCCAACATACAGTGCATGCTCTAAGGCAGCCAGCAGCAACCAAATCAGTGGTTTTCCTTGAAATCTGGAAATGAAGGGTATCTTGGTTGTTCTGGTTAGGCAGAAGTGTTGATAAGAGTAAAGGGTTATATGCAAGAAATGCCTGCAAAACATTATATGGAGCAGTTGGATTTATTAAATACCATTGTACTACATGGTATGCACTTGGTATGGAAAGGGCATTGTACACCAATTATGGATTTTGGCAAAATATGGCTGGGTATTGATCTTAAAATACATTTTTGCTACTGACTAAAATAGAAGAAGAAGAAATCTCTAGTCAGATTTGTAATCGTGTTTACTTATTCTTTGGTCATAAGGTTCCTTATTTTGTCCACATAAGACTGCATTTATATAGAATGTCTTCATACAGCTGATCATCATCATATCATTTGAATCATTTGTCTGCCTTCTTTTGTTGATTGAAAGAAGGTGTTTGTGGAGAAACTGTAGCATCGCCAGACCGATTTGCAAATTGGAATATAGAAACTTGTTTATAGTCCTAAAAGTAGGTAAGTATAATTTAGCTACTGAAACTCCGGCATTGGATTGGCACTAGCCCTAGCATAAGTAATGAGTAAAATAATGCTGTATATTGACAAGGCGGTGACAAAAGCATTATCAGACTGATGTGAAGAGTCATGGGTTAATGAGTCTATAATGTGTGTTTATAGGGTCCAACAGTCACATACACGCACATAAATATTATCATGTTCTTCAAATATGTGTATATTTGAACAGCTTACCTCTAATACAACTCAGTATATGAACAGCATCAGAAATAATAGGAATGAGATCATATATGATGAAGTGAGTAAATATGCTTGCCATTTAGATTTAACAGCCTTCTTAATAACTTCATTGTCATGTTACCTTTGCTGTAGCCATGCTCCGTTTGCATTATCATGTTCTCAGTTATACCCATTTCGCCTACTACTGAAAAGTATTCATTAAATCTATTTAATTTTATCTGCTTATAGGGGATTCACTTTTTGTCATTGTTTTGTAAGACGTTGAAGTTACATTTACCTGTTTAAACTTGCCTCACATACGGCAGTATCACTGGAGGGTGTGCAAAAAATCCAAGGTGTTGTAAACTGATAAGAGTTTTTACCGTGCTATAAAGGGCTACAGGGAAATCCAATAATTGTTTGACTAACATGTATGAATTGGTATCTTTGAAGCAGTTTTCAGCACTAACAGATAAGCTACTGTATTACTATCCTGCTTGCCTAAAGTAAGAAAGTACAAATTTTCTTTGACCACAGGACATCTGATATTCAACACACTGTGGCAAAATAGTGTGTGGTTAAAATGTTTAAAAAGACGGCTATGTACTGTGAATGAAATGTAATATACCATGTGCAACCGTCCAGTGTTGAATGGACAGACTTGAATTTGATCTGAAGCTGATATGAGAACCAGAAAAACCTAATTGTATTCTATTTGCAGACTTATATGTGACATTCAGTGTTTGCTCTTCATCTTCTCTGGGTTGTAGAAATGGGTGTGAGTTGCAGTCATTTTCTGAATCTCTGCTGAGAGCCCAATTAGCGCTGTTGTACAAAATTGATTCCTCTGCACTATATTGCATGTACTTTTCCAGGTGAGTCCCTACAGCTAGCGTGAGTGTATGGAAGACAACAATTATCCCCTCTAGCAGAATCTCTGAGGCCACACAAAAGAGAGCAGAGCTCAGAAAATTGATCTCTTCAGGCTTGCGTGCCGTTGTGTGGATGAACAGACAAAGGCAGCCACAACTTGGTGATTTTTAAAGCTACAATATGCAACTTTTTGATGTAAAAAAACCCTGCAATTATATTCTTAAAACTTGTTTTTTTCAGGTTATTCTCACTGTACAATTGAGCAATGAGACCTGTCCTGTGAATAAAACATAATAAACTGCTTATATCACATCAGTCTGGGTCTTTGGGACCATGTGCTTATCAGTATACAATTCCCTGAAATGGGCAATTTATTCTTTTTTTAGGCATATACCATTTGCTGTGGCCATGGTCATGAAATAGATTGAAGCTTTCAAGCACAGGAAGTCATAGCAACAACAACAATAGCAGAAGGAAAGAAAAAAAAATAAAAACTGTAAAACTTAAACCAGATGGACACTAACATTGTTTTTATAGTTCAGATTTTGTTATAATTTTAAGATTATAACTTTAAATTGAGATATTAAAAACAATTTTTGCCATATAGACTCATGCTCAGTACATTTCTAAATCACACTAAACGAATTATGTGAGGCATAATGTATTTTCATAGCTTTAATCTATGATGGGCAGAATGGTTTGTTTCTCTTCTGTAAGTAATTTGGAAAACAGAGTGGGCAGTCCCTCTGTGTCGTTTTAGGATTTTTTGATTTGTAAAAGTGTTTTTTGGGCAGAAATTTAGTTTAAAGCAATTTTTAATGCACAATAGGGAACCACAGACACACTTTATTTCGATTTATTTATTGACTGCACATTGCTTTTGAAAGTAAAAATCTTTTTTGGTCTGGGAAATCTATTTTGACAGGCTGCCCAAATTCATTATATATATGAAAAACATAGTAATTTCCTATCTTGAACTGTAGACAGGAATCCTTATAACTTATAAGAATGTAAACACTCGGATTTTCTACATAGGCAATATTTTTGAGTTCTTGCGCTCATTTGTCCTGTGAATAGTTCCTCTCAGTTTCTGTTTTCGTTGTGCAACTTAAATGGCTGGAAGATTTACTCAATTTTCCTGGGAATGTATGTCATATGAACAACGTGATGCTAATCTGCTGGATTCATATGCCCTCCACCATGCTATTTTTGCCACACACATGTTGCCTGAGAGGTCAGCAGCATAGCGGGGTTCTTACTAGGTTGAATTGCTCGGAGGCAGAAGTTAATTTCCAACTCAACAGAGATAAATGACTTTGCTTTGACCTGCTCGCTGGCACAACAAAGACTTTGTGCTTTTCTAGGAGACGGGCACCGTAAATATCTGTAATTTAAAAGCAGTTGTTTGTTATTTGCGGTATGAAATGACTTGATAACAATGATTAGTCCCATTTGGCTGTGTGTTGTTCTGCTGAGCTCAGATAAAACTATACTCTTTTGTTTTATTTTTCTTCTTGTCTAATTTTTTTGTTTTGCACCAAGTCAGCTCTGTACAGAAACTAAAGAACAATGAAAGAAGGCAGGATTTAATATTAATAAGTACATTTAGTTCACAGTAATACTTAAATCTGATCAAAGTGATACTCTAACTGTTAAAATCTTATGTAAAGGTATTTATTTTTATCTTAATTAGGGTTACATCTTAATGCTAGTAGATTAACGCTCCAACGTTTCTGTTAAAACAATTAGGAATAAGTTATTTTGATTGGAGTAAGTGCTTGATTTCTTAAATTTTTTTTCTAATTGTGCATAATGGTCACTAGCAAAAGAATAGTGCAGTGCAATACAGGGACAATTTATGGACAACTAGCAGTTGGAGATTATTAAATGGATCCGTATAAGTGGCATTAGTGGGAGTAGTAAATAGTGTAATTGAAACCGTGCCTGAGTTGAGTCTTAACTAAGCCCCGTCCCTCTTAGCTCCATGATTATTTTGAAAACAGCGTCTCCGGCTGACCCTAAAAGGGTCTTAAATATGTACCTGTTGGCTACATACACGTAATGCTGTACGAACAAAGCCGAATGTTACGTTAGAGCAGATAAACGCACTGTTTTATCCATTATTCTACACTTTTGCTCTTGTGTCTTGGATTTTGGAAAGGCTAAGAAAAACAACCACTCTTCAAATGATTTACGTGAAGAGTATCGCTCTGACTGCAGCTCCATGCATACAATTTAAACGTGGCGAAATCCCAAGCTTGACAGGTATTCCATGCCTTGTTTCTGTCGCTAAATTGTGATTGGACAATGGATGGTGAGGGGCGTGGTTTGGCGAGCGATCAGTTTGATAAATTCCTGAATTTGTAGGATTGTGGTGCAAGCAAAGTCAGTGACACACGTATGTGCACTCTCTTTGCTTCCTTTTTTTTGATCTGCTCATTCAAAGATGTTCTCCTTCCAAAATGGTCTGAGCTTCTGGTGTGCAACACGTCACTTATTAATAAGCCTGTTACATTATTACATTAATTATTCAATTGAGATGTGTTCCCAGGGCCTTTGTATTCCAGTTTTATATGACATTTTAACATAATTTGGTATTCATAGGTTTTTTCCCCAGCTGTCAACATTTCTGCTCAGTGCGCTGTATTTATTCAAACATGTTTAGAGAGTGTAAATGTTAATACAAAGTTTAATTGACACCGCTGTTATTTACAATACCCTGACTATATTTTGCACTCCAGGTATGTGCATAGCTTTGCTGAAGACCTATTCCTGCTTAGTAAACCACAAGTGAAGTGTTGGTTTTGTATTGCCCAATATAAGAATTCACACTAAATTATTTAGAATCTTTTTCTACAACTTTTCTACAACTAAATATAACATTCAGCACCATGAAAAATGCCAAATTTAAATGCAATCAAGGGCAAAAATTACAGACTGAATTCTATTTCCTTCAAATCTTGTTGAGATACTGAGATAGAATATAAATTCTTTTGAACGCATGGTCAGGTCCAGCTTTATTCTGTCTTTTTTCAGATACACTCTGTGAACCTACACAGAAGTTATTCAAAACCGCTCCTTAATAAGAAAAAGCTAATTTTATAATTTTTCTCAGTTGCAGTTGAATTGTGGGGATTGTTTTGGAATCCATCACTATTGAAGCAGGCCTAGTCCTCACCACCCTGTGCATGCACCCTGCCTGGCCTTCAAATGCAGTCCCCACAGCAGACACATGGCAAATTAATTATATTTTCCAAGTCCCAGAAACCAACCAATTCTTTGGTATCTGTCAATTACTTCAGTTTTGATTAAACACAATTTTATGAAGGGATGTGAGCTAAATAGGTACTGTATAATTTAAAGGTTCTTAAAACAGCAGAATTGGACACAAGGCAGCTTTTAAGACTAGGTAATGATGCAGCACCTGCCTTGAAGCCCTTTAACATTTCAGCTGATATTTTGCTTTAGCGGTGCATATTCCCAAACAAATATGCAGTGCAATGAATCAAATTACCACAAGTCAAATGACACACAGTAAACCTGAGGCTTTTGGCGCCCCTCGGGGTCTGGGAGATGATAGAGTTGCTTACTTCTGTCGGTTGGTAAGCCAGCACTGTAGGTTGCAAGCGTAAACATGAGCTACTATTTCTAGCGGAAATAACATCTAAACCAGTGAATGTAAAATTATAATCTTGCAAGAATTTTTCTATTTTCACACCCTCAGGTGAATTCAGACATAACCCTCATGGAGTCTATTGTGAAAACCAGTTATCTGACTCCTGGATGTGCCTGGCTATATTTAACACCGGAGGTCGTACATGCTCTAAGTGACCATTATGCTCTCAATTATCACTGTGAATTC
This sequence comes from Lateolabrax maculatus, assembly GCA_031216445.1. Taxonomy (NCBI): domain Eukaryota; kingdom Metazoa; phylum Chordata; class Actinopteri; order Acropomatiformes; family Lateolabracidae; genus Lateolabrax; species Lateolabrax maculatus. Next base: position 9,533,561 of record CM062207.1, read on the forward strand.
TCCCCCAGTGCCCACCATGCTACTTTAGCACTTATTAGGGGCACATACTTGAGGCTCACCCACACAGTTCACCTTTGGCCCACATTTGGCAGGTAATGAGCTTGACGGAGAAGACGGCATTAGACACATTTCCTGCCAGAGATCACTGAGGGGTGACCCTGTTGAATGTCACTGTGGTGGTTGGTATTGATTTGTGACTTTAAAATTATAGCAGTGGTCAGAAGCTCAACATTATTCAATTACTAATTGACCTAATTTCCTCTGGGCTCTTGAGGATTTGACCGTGCTGTATGATAGGTGTCACATTGTGTGAGATGGGTATAATGGGTGTCAAACTGCACGATATATTCTATTTTCTTCCACTGTGATATTCAGCTTGACCATCCAAGGCTTTCAAGTTCTGTTACAATCTATCCTGGCAGCAGCCGGCTGAAAGGCAGTTCAAGAAACTGAAATTCTGCTAGAGTCCCATGTTGCTTAGAAGAACTGGGCTATTGGCAGATAGGCTTATCATTAGAAATGCCTGTCAGATTTTATTGGAACAAAACCTCATGCTTACTGAAGAATTAAAGAATTCAAGCGTAGCACATCATGGAGACAGGTGGTTGCCAGCCTTGTAATGATACATGAAAAACATAAGTTGTCTCCCACATTGGATTGGTGTTCGTTGCCGGGCACATTTGGAGCCGATACTTGTCTACAGGCTTGGCTATGGATACATTGAGGAGATGCTGACCGTACCAAGACAATGCACTTTTCTTTGTGCTGTCTTTGCTAAACCTGTGTTTGCCAAGATTATGTTCTCAGTCGTTTCAGTTGTTTAAGTCGGTTTCTATATTTTGCCAGAGCTGCGGTCTCGTGGTCTCTTGAGATTTGATGGCCGTTCATACACAGAAAGACTTTCACAAGGAAGCGTGAGAGCAGCAGAAATACTCAGCCATGGGATTTACCCGTCAACTGCACTTAAGCACGTGGGATAACATACGCTAGGCGCTGTGATGGTGAAATAAAGGCTGACATGCCTTTCCTGTGATCTTCGGTCACTGACGGCTTCATGTAAGTCGGCGCCTCCGAGCTAAGAGAATATAAACTTACATTAAAAGATGGTTGGATGGATGTTTGTGTTTTGAAGCCCTCAGTGTCTTCAAAATCATTTTTCATGTCAGCTTATCACAGACAGATATTTGATGTGTAAGCCAACATTTCATGAAATGCTCAGTTCTTTACTTGCTTCAGTCATTTGATTCATAGTTTAATGGATTACTTTATAGCTTGGTAGGAGTGCAAATTCAATTATGTCTCATCAAATTGCAAAGCTATAATTGACATTTTCTTGAAGATTTCAATAAAGGTCTAAGTGTCTCTTAAAAGGGAAATTTGCAGTCTTTCCTATCAGTGCATGATTCTCTTAATTTTTGGCAATTGAAGCCTTAGCAAAGTGATGAAGCCTACAGATGTTTGCTAAAAACAAAGCAAAACTATCAGTATACTTAAACTTTACAAAAAAAAAAAACCATCAACTATTGCAGAAGCTCCTGTAATGTCTCACCATAATTTGAGAGCAAAGGGAAAAATGAACAATCTCATCTAGCATAACAAGAAACCAAATGTAGCTCTGTATTAACAATTGAAATCTGCAGTTCCTTCCTCAGTTTCAGACTGCTGTGTCTGAAAGTACAGAGCAGAGTTTGGGGATTTAACTAAGCACAAGAACTCGACTCAATTCCCAAAACATCCGCCAACCACCCAACTGCACAGCACTTTTGGAAAATAGACACACAGGTAACTGATTTCTCCACTGACAATGCAACAGAAGAAAAGCTTGCTCTATCATTCCAACCATCTGGAAGTCTGGCTCAGACTTGAGGCTGATGTGTAACTTTTAATTGGAGAGACAGTGGTGGGAGGCAGAAGAGTAGGAAGGAATGATCCCAGTGGATAGGCAGGCAGTGCCTGCTGCCAGATGGACAACCTGAGTTTGCTGGAGTGCATACCATTTCATTCTCGGGCCACTGTAATGTGTGTTCTATTTTACAAAGAGGTTGTTGCAGTTTGGCCCAAGACATCTCAAGTGCTGCAAATTGCTGCTCTTTTCACAGGACAGAATTAGGCAGGGACAACGCTTGCCTTTTCTTTGACAACAGACACTTTGCGTTTCATTAGATGACATGAGATGTCAAAAAGTGAATCCCAATATTAACAGTTAAGAGTCAGTTGATTGTAATTGTTACGCTAGTGTTGACCATTATGTGAAACTATAACCCTCTACTTCACCCCTTTTAGCAGCTAAGTTTGACAATCCAACTTAAAGCCTATTAAGTTCCAAAAATTCTTTGTGCTATTAAATGATCAAATATAAAATGTCTGTACACAAAAAATCTGCTTTTATTGTAGTTGTTTCAAGTTGTTTTAATGATGAGACAAATCTTTATCATATTGCTCACATGACTCTCTGACACCTAATTGAATTAGTCATGTAGTGATGAACCGACAGAGAATTATAATTTGAATCTGCAGCTTCCCTCGGCTTCACAAAGCTTTATAGTGTGTTTCAGCTCATTGTGGAGCTGCTCGTCCCGCAACTTTACTGTTTTCGTTCACTCTGTTTTAAGAGAAAAATCTCTAAAAACTCACTTTACACTACTTGCCCAGCACCAAACAGCAATCAGACACAGTTAGTTACTAGCTGGTGAAGATAGTGGAGCATTTAGCAGCAAAAGAGCCAGATTTTTCCCACAGGAGTTGGTAGAGACCAAAAATTGATTTATTGGAGAGTGAATAATGGACTTCGTCAGGTGGACACAAAAGTGACTTTAAAAATGAATGATAATGTTTCTTCGTAACTGTTGGATGCGTAAATAAGCAACTGAACAGTTCACTAATTAATCGCAGTGAGGTTGTCAGGTTTGTGAGAGTGGTATCAGTTTTTTCATCCCACTCTCGGAAAGAAAGCAAATAAGCAAAAGGCCAAACTATTCATTTAAATCTTTAATGTATTCAGGTTGACTCGGATTTACCATCAGACAGTGGTGTATGATTTTGCTGATCTTGCTGCTCTCTCCATAGGTAATAAATACATTTGTATAATGTAATTTAATATAGCTGTTTCCAGTTTCACTAGTATGGTGCAGTAAAAATGATCTTGTGAAATTAAAAAGAACACCATGGCTACATCAGCTAGCTGCAGAGATGTTTGCATAAACATATTTCTATGTCTAAGGCCCCTAAAATGTTGCAGTGGTTGCATTGCAATTTGTGTATAAAAGGCATAGAAAGAGATTTGGGGAGAGGTGTACTGTAGGTTTGTTGATGCGTAGTAGATTCCTTCCACAAAGTTCTCCTCATTGTGAAACTGAATATAAACAAGCATTTGTGCAGCAGTGGCTGTCTCTGCTTTTATGCACTTGGAATCCAAAATCTGTGCTATGTATGAGAAATGTTGAAATGACAAACCCTGTGCCGGGGCCACTGTGTTGTGCAGAGTTGTTTTGTATCAACTTTCCCAGCAGTCTCGTCCCCCTAGTATTTCAAGAACAATGTCCTCAGCACCGGGCAGAATTAGATCTTCCCAGACGGTGTGTGGTTTCTGTGTGGGCCATCTGATATGAAGCTATAAAGGACCCCTTCAGGGCTCACTCAGGAGTGGTCGCTTGTTGCTTCAATACAGTTGACTATCTTTTTAGCTTGTCTCACCTTTCTCGTTGGTGTGGTGAAGCCGTACGTCATTCAGGAAAATTCATATTTGTAAGTCTTAGTGCTGACCTTGTGTGTGTTTTGCAGCTGAGTCATAAACTTGATCTTTTTTATGTATTATTTGCAGAGTGGCTTACAGTCTCTGCACGAATTTGTGATCTATGTATCTAGCAGGTGACGTGTTATATAGTGTTTGGTGAACTTAAAGTCTGGTAATATTCCCTATTTTTCCCTATTCTCAAAAAATCCCAAGAAAACACAAAAAACAACAATGCATCATGTAGCCAAACCCTGATATAATGTATTCCTCTGTGCCATGGACCTCAGCTTTGCACTGAGTGACATAAAACCCACAACAACCACCAATAATGTCATCAGCACTCTCTCCCTATATTTTCAATGTTCTTTCATGCCAACTGCGTGGATGAATAAATGAATATCCAAATGCCTTTCATACAGCATGTGCGCTAATTGCCATTAAACAAGAGTCCTAATTTAGCATTAATCTGTCATTCAATACTTGCGCTATCAGATAAAAAAAAAAAAAAGGCAGCAGAATTCGCTCTTTCATAACGTCAAGTGATGAAACCGTATCTGTATCAATGGATTCACTGTGAGAAGCGGGGGCAATTGTACAGTTTCACATTTCGTTAAACTGCGTTTGTATTTTGTCACATTTGTGCAAATTGGTGTCTGATTGCTCTCCAGCCATGATTGTAGGCTCACTAGAGCTTCAGAGTTGAAAGAAAATCCAAGGGCTGTGTAGGTGAAACAAGAGTGGTAAACTCAGGTTTAAGTGGTGCCTGGCTCAAGAGTTTGGGAAAGGACGGTCCAAGTTAAAATCTGAAATGTGTAAACTCATGCCTTCCTCAAGCTGCACCTGCCTCCCTATGCTCCTCCCTTCCTTTCTCCATTCACCAGCCTCTTCAGGCTTGTGTATGTTTTCCTTTTTGACACCTCTCTCACACTGCATATTCATTTTTCACTACTATTGCCTTTCTGCTACCCCCCACCTATCCGCCCAACCTCAAACCCCTTGACGTGGGAATTCAATTTGTACTGTATGTTTCATTTCTACTCCGATTTAGATTTATTTCATGTTGGCTGCTTTTAATTAACTCTCTGGATATGCAACGGCGGGTGGGGGGGGGGGGGGGGGTGAGAGAGATAGATAAAAACTCCTCACATCCGCCAATGAGTTACACCGGCAATCATTTACCACTTAGACAGTAGTGCAGAAGCCCCCTGTTCGTTGCCCTGGCAACCGGTGCCTTGGTGATTGATTCCTTGCCAGTGTGGCATCGCTGCGGGGAATAGAGCGCATGAGCTTACCGTGCCCGCTACATCTTTCTAATTAAAATGGGATTACAGAGTCATCGCCGTTGTATGTTCAAACAAATGCAAGGCTGTGAAAGAAATCAATTTTGGTAAATGTCAGGGCTGTTAAATACAACTATGGGTAAACAAATGTAAGCAAGCTCAATGTACTGATATGCAAGCTCTATGCACACTATACATGAAGATGTGCCTCCATCCGATTTGCATGTTGGGGTTGTAGCGATTGACAGCAGCAGTGCATCCCTCCATCCAGGAGTCAAGCTTGATTGACAGTGCATGAATCATGTTATGCAGCACAAATCACCAGACACAACAATTAGTCTGTTTGTTGCTGTCTGCTAATCAGAAAATATTCTTCAAATTGGAGCTTAATGTACATCTTAAATGAACAACGGTTTCTTAATGTAATTGGATTAGGCAAGTCAATCATATCTATGCAGTTTATGTTGTTGTATTTAAGACTAGTGTATATTGAGAGGCTAAACATTCTCCCATGCACAGAGCTGAGACTTGATTACTTCACATTTTACAGTGGCTGCTTGCACTTGCACCACAGGGATGCTTTAGCACACTGATGTTATTTCAAAACATGATTTTACATACATATGAATGATAAATTAGTGCGGAATGCGCTAGATGGTGTAGCAGAGGTAGGGGAATAACAAATAATGTAACACAGTGTAGTAGCATTTTACAAATTGTGCTGCAGAACCACTTCAATTAAATGTAATATTGTCTTATATTTATTTATGTATATTTTTGATAGTCCAGTGCTACCTTTACTTTCCTTTATAACCAGTATTACCTATATAGTTATATATCAATAACAGTCTGCTGATATCATATTGTTAAAGACTAATACAACTACAACTTTTTAAACTGCCATTCTTCAACATAATTGTATACTTGAGAATCACATTCTTAAGACTGTAATTCATAATGTTTAGTGGGCTCTTGAAGCCATCGACGACCCCAGAGTGGCCCCTTGAACCCCTAAGCATAAAAGAGCAGAAGATAGAGAGCATGCAAGTGAGCGAGTGAGCGAAACCAGGAAAGACGGTGGCAAACTGAGCAAAAGAAAAACGAGGTCTTACAATCGGTTTTCAGATTTCAATCACTACAATGCAGTTAGCAAGGTGTAACATAGTGCCTTGGGCCTGTTCCCAAGTGGAGCTCTTTGGCACTGGCTGTGTGGGATGTGTCATTACAGCAAAGGTAATAATAGACCAGGGAATTTATAATGTGACGCTTTTTACGTGCCTATGAAAGAGTGCCTGAAAGCCTGGGACTGCTGGCAGAAAAACAGGAAAAATTCATGTGTGGTTGTAAACAATGGAAAGCCATGTCATTGGCTGATATGTCATACGACGGAAGCATATATTACACCTCTCATCAAGGAGCCCTGGAATGCCCGTATAGAAATGTGAAATGGGTCTACCTGCAGACTGGGAGTGCACCACAAGTCCCATGTAGCTCTACTATATCATCGCATAAAGCAGAGATTTTTACAGGACTCCTTGTGAGTAACAAACTACTCTCTGAAATGAAAGTGCAGTTACAGCCTTATGAAACTGAGTGCCCAGATTAAGCATAAATCACATTCAGTCTTTTTTTTGCCCCCTCAATCATTGCTCAGTGTGGGTGCCCGGCTTTTGTGTGCTCAGCAAGCATGCTAACATGTTTTATTTGTCTTTGTGCTGTGAGTAGAAAAATGAGAACATGAAGCAGTGTGAATTCTTTCATTGCCCTTGAAATTGTGTAAATTGACAACATGTCTATTTGTGTGAATACCATTCAGCACATCATCTACTTGATTAAGTGGAGTTCATGCATGCACATGGCTCTGATTAACATACTTTACAGACTTTTGTTTTAATGCAAATCTTCAGGAATAAATGGTGTAAGCTGTAGTTGCCCGTTTTCATTGCCATGTCAGGCAAAGGTCTTTATACTGTAAAAAAGCAGTGTACAGCAGTATTTTCTAATAAGTATTAGTCACGCTGATGCTGTGGCTCTAGGCTTGACAGTGTTGGTCAGTCAGTCCTCCACTTTGGTCCAGACTGAAATGTTTCAACAACTACTGGATGAATTCCCATTACATTTTTCTGCAGACATTTATAGTCCCCAGAAGATGAAGCCTACTGACACCATGAGGTTGACATGTCTTGTGAAACGCCTAAACCGATTCGGTGCTTTGTGTCCAGTGAATGGATTGTAATGACTTTGGTGATCGGCTGACATTTGTTTTGCACCAAATGCGAGTCACAGTTTTTACTTGTCCAGGGAAATATCTCAACATGTAATAGATGGATTGGCACAACATTTTGTATGCACATTCATGGTTCCCAGAGTATGAATCCTAATGAGATTGACATTTGTGTCTTTTCAAATTTTGGATAGATTGCCATAAAACAGATATGCATGTTCCCCTCAGGATGAGTTGTAATAACTTAAAATGACCCCTTAACTTTTCATCTAGTGCCATCATCAGGTCAAAAATCGAATTGGTCCAATACTGCTTCATGTCAGCCTCAGCTGTACTGTGTGTGTTTAGTGCTAATCAGCAAATGTTTGCATGCTGACATGCTAAACTAAGATGGTGAATATGGTAAACATTATACATCCTAAACATCAGCATGTTAGTGTGTTGATGCCAAAGCACTGCTGTGCCTAAGTACAGCCTCACAGAGCTGATAACATGCCTGTAGACTCATGCCTTGGACTCCTGACTGTGGAGAAACAATGTAACATACTATTCTGTAAGAGGTTATGTTACACTATTTGAATTGTCTTTTTGTGATCAACCCCAAAACATTTGCTCCACACAAGTTAAAGCAAAATAAATGTTTATACAGCTCGTGGCCAGGATAACAGGAATGGGCCTGAATTCTCCAAGTGGTTCTACTGGCTGAAGGAGGATGACAGTGTAATGTTTCTCTTTTCTTTTTTTTTTTTTTTTCCTCTTGGGGTGTGTGTTAAAAATCACACATGCGTGTGTGCGAATGGCGTCGGGTTCGCTCTCCTCATGAGCGGAGAAGAAAACCATCTGGGATTGTGTTTGTGTTAAGCAAAGTGCAACGGTTTTCCTCTCTCTCATTCACACCGGCGCCTGGCATCATGTAGGGACTAATGTGGAATCTAAATCTGGACCTTGTTGATAGAAAACGGCAGGTCACACTGTTTGGCATGTGACTCTCACAAACCCCAGTGCAGGCGATGGTGCTAATAGATAATTGCCAGCTTAATAGGAGGTGACAAGTTGTATGATGTTGCACGTCTCCAAATAGGGTTCTTTATAAAGTACAACCTCCATATTTTTTTCTATTTCGGTTACAGGCCTTGAACAGTGTTGAACTTATTTGAATTTGTCTTTTATAAAACTAATATTTCTTGTTTTTATCATTTATAATTATGAAAATACAGAGATTTAATAATACTTTTAAATAAACTAGAATTGCCACTAATGCCTAAAGTCTGCAACAACATGTCTTAATTTACATTACACTGCATGGATACAAAATTCATCACATGAAGAGCAAGCGTTCTTGCCTCCTGTCGTGAACTTTTGTTCGTGGACTGCAACAATTTGCGTGCTGAGCTCTTTCTCTCGCTCCCTCTCACACACACACACACACACACACACACACACACACACACACGAGTCCTCTCACAGACACAGACACACTCATCGCAACCGTTCGCTGTGGACTCACACCCCCTCCGTTCGCCTCCCACTCATCCTACTGATTGGAGTTGTCAGGAGTCAGAGGGTCACAGTAGAGGATGTCAATAGGCCTCATTCACAGACACAGAGAAGCGCACACACACGTTCATATACTCAAACACACACACACACACACAGTGAAGCAATACAGGGGAAAAGCGGACAAAATGACAGACAGACAGTAATACAGTCCTGTCCTAAGTGTGTATAAACACACCCCACAATCACCCCATCACATCAACAGCTGTGCATCAGCTCGCTCTCCCACTCACCGCAGCCACGCACGGCGACGCCAGCGCAGAGCATTCAATTTATATTCATTATTCACCAGTCAGCTGCCTTGATTTCAGTGATTGGATATACCCTCTTCCACCTACTGGCTCCTCCCCCCGCTTTCCTCAGTCCCATGGGAAGGCTCAATGTCTCCACTCAGCTCATGAGTGGATAGCTGTGTCAGTGTGTGTGGTTGTGTGTCTTTCATGTATGTTAAATGGCGCCGGGAGTGTGTGGCAGTGATACGGCTTTTGGGATATGTGTAGAGAGCACATTCATCATGATTGGATGGATTTGATCGGGACTTATCCTAAAAGAAAAAGGAAAAAAGGCAGTAAAAAAGCCGGCAGCGAGGTTCAAAGCCTTTTTTACACAACATTTAAGACTCTTACTTATATGCACTTTGGTTGGTAATTTTTTTTTTCATCCACCTTTGTTGATATTGATGTTAAATGCTAAAAGTGTGTCATTCACTGTTGTGCCACTTTCCACACCATGGGTCGCTCTTTTTGCAGTAGCTGATGATTTGTTAGAGGGGGTTATCTGATTTATTGTTTGGTATCTTAAAATGAAATAGAACTTTGGTAAATACTAGAGCTGAAATAAGTTTCAAGGAAAACATTTAAAAAATCTGCCGATGCCAGCTTCTTAAATGGGAGTATTTGCTTCTTTAATTTGTCTCGTATGATAGTATACTGAATTTTTGGGGGTTTTTGGACTGTGACTCAAACAATCCAAGCAATTTGAGGATATCACCTTGGCCTCTTAAAAATCGTGAATAGTATTTTCCACTATCTGTCGTTGGTAAAATTCTCATCACAAATGTGAAAACCATGGCGTTTATGAAATTGAAACCTTGTAAGATAATTTTGGTAGGTGCCTTAATCGATCTTCCTATCCCCTTCATATCTCCCAGGTCTGTTACATTTAGCTTCAGGTAACTGGTGAAACCATCAACACGCAGCATCTCAATAACGACAGGCTCATCAGAAATAATCAAGTGCAGCTGAGTCCAGCTGAGAAGTAAAAGAGACGTTTGTTTGACGAGACATTGGCTTGGCTATCTTTATCTCTAACCATAAGCAGAGACAACCACACGCAGAAGCTCACAGGCAGTTTGCGCTCAAATTGTTTTGGGCACCTGTCATCCTCTATTATAATTAGCAAGTGGACGTCTAAATAATTGCCATCAGGCTGCGGCTGCTGTATCAGTGTTGGTAGCCCGAGCCCCGTCCCTCGCCTTAAGTTCTGGTATTATTTAAAGGAGCGGGGCGCCTTGACAAAGCAGTGCCCTCAGCAAAGTCTTAAGCTGTGTATTCAGTCAGCGACAGCATCTGGAGCACCGAAAATAATTAACTGACACAAGAGGGTTTGGTGTTGGCTTCACCATTTGTTTTGTCCACACTTGTCCCTGACACACACAAACACACATATGCGCACACATACAGGCAGCTTTTGATCATAATTGTGACACTGCCAGGAGAGAGGGAGGTAACACGCTCATCCCAGTGGGGACTGAGAATGGTTGTAAAAGTAAATGAGGCAGATGGGTCTGTCTTGAAAAGTAGTGTGAAAAAAAAGAAAAAAAAAACGCTCCTTTGAGGAATAAAGATGGAATAGTTAAGTTGAAGCACTTGTGTAATTAGAAAAGGACTGTACTGCCACATCTTCAGAAGGAATAATATAGAATAAAAGTACAGTAATTATCTAAATCTACATGATTGTAGAGAAATTCAATTTGATATTTTTACAGAAAGGCCCATAAATCAAAAAAGTATGACCCAAAGGTCTTCATCATTGATGTAGAAACTGATGGAAACTGGATAAGTAATGCAATATACAGCAGCATGTGCTTCACACAAAACATCCAAAATGCAGGTGCATTAACATCACTGTGTGTGTGTGTGTGTGTGTGTGTGTGTGTGTGCGTGCTTGTGAGCGTGTCTCTTGCTGCTATAAAGAGCTGCGCTCCAGGGCCGGTGAGGGCTATCCTGCAGTGTATCGCCAGCCGTAGCGTGATGACTTGACTCACACTTGTCGTTCTCCTCTCTCCCCCTTTCCTCCCGATTAGACTGATGCAGTGTGGAGATGTATGTCAGGACCACACACACACACACACACACACACACACGTATATATATAACATATTCACAAAGAGCTGTTGCCAGTGGGAACACCATAGGTCATCAGGCTTGTTTCCACCAACCCCCTCCTTCAGGGGCATTGAAGCTGGTTGAGGTCACTGCTGCTCAGCAGCGCCCTCGCTGTGCCGATAGCGGCGCTGCTCAGATCAGCCAGTCAATGTCGTTGAGTTTAGTCCGCCAACAGCCGACACTAACGCGCACACACACACACACACACACACACCCTCTCCCTTCCCCCTTCCCCCTCCTCCATATCACCCTTCCCCCTTACTCTCTGTTGTTCTACAAGCTACCTCTGTCAAACTCATGGGCTTCCTTTGTTGTTATCTCACTGCACAGTTGTATGTGTGTCAGCATGTCTGTGTGAGTCTGTGCGCGTACGTTTGTCTCTTTCTCTCGCCTTCTAATTCTCTAATTTGTCTGACATGTCCTGAAAAGCCCCCATTTGGAGAGACATTAGCATAGCACAGCTTAGAGTGCCGTGGTGTCTACAGAAATCACTTCCTGTACAGAGACAGACAGGATGGATTTTTTTTTTTTTTTTCTTCTGCTGGCTGTGCTCTCATAGTGTCTGCTGACATTTTGCGCTAAACAACCAATGCCACTTTTACCCAACCACCCATTATGATCCGGGCGCAGATTTCCAGGCCCTCTGATCAGATGAGGTGTAAACCAAGACAGAAAGAAAAGAAAAGACAGGAGAACTGTGTTGAATCTGAATCTCTCCACTTGTATTGTTGTGTGAGGGTAAGAGTTGCTGGCCCAGCCTTTTCTGTGTGGTCTGTTTTCCTCGGTGCCTGCTCAGCAAGCGCTCTCCGCGGTGCTGACTTAGATGGGGCAAACTGGCGCTGTCCACGGTGCTATCATCACTGGTCCAATTTCGCTCGGCCCTTGCTGAGCTACAGCTGACTGTGTTAGCTTTCGTCTGCTCCGTCCTTTGTTTGCTACCTCATCTGTTTCTAGCAGAGCGCGTGCCATCCGCAGTGCTAACGCTGCTGGTTTGGGGCCGGGGATGCAGTTTCAGCTGCCCAGTAACCACTTACTGCAATCAGAGCCAATGTCTGCCACAGATTATAAGCTGCTAACTGCCACTCTGGATCCATTTTCTGAATCCTCAAGAGCAACCTTTTTTTTTTTTTTTTCCTATACCCGGCTCATGTTCTGCCAGTTAAATGTGTGTCAGGAAGCAGATTTGTCATTGCTGTAGCTCATGGGCTCTATGTACGTGCGGGCTCTGTGGCATTTTCCTGAGGTGCCGTGAGGATTTTCCCTGTTCTGTGTTTTGGTGACTCACTGTGCACTGCAGTAGGGGGAGTGTCGCTGGCAGTCTAGTGGCGCGCTGCAATTTTCGGCAATTACATTTTGCGCCATCTGCTGCCTGTCTGCTCTGAGCAGGTCTGGAGCGCATGCCGCACCCGAATTCTGTGATCTTGCTTCACTGTAATTGGTTGAGGTGCAGTTTAAAATTACACAAACTTCTTTAATTTATGTTTGCACTTTCATTATTCACATTTAACCATGTGACACCTCTATCTACACAGAAAAAAAATCCAATAATTTCAATAACCTAAGAAGTCCACCTCTGTTATAAAACACTGTGGGAATCTCTAGCGTACGAGGTGACCAAAACCAAAAGCCATACGCTCAGAGAAAACTTTGCATATGATCTGGTGAAGCCCAAGAATCAATGTAGATCAATGTTATTACAAAGTTATATGACTCCAACTGTGGGAAAGAGGCTATTGTGTCATCCATGGGGCAAGCACAGTTCCAGTTGTGCAGTCCAGGGTGTTTCTTTTTCATGCTACTTGTTTAAATATTGCTGCTTTAAGTAGTATAAACAAATGAGCTTTTTATATAAGGGTTGTATGAAGTAGGGTTCATTTTGATATAAGCTTGTCATGTCTAAGAATGGTAAACTCACAAGGAACGAATCGCCATCAGTGAGAGATATCTCAAGACAAGAATTTGATAGACAAGATATTTGTAGCTGATCACATTACATCATTAAGACATTTTTTTTAATAAATAATATAATTCTAGTATAGTATTTTCTTTCATCATTCACCTTCTAAATTTAAATTGGTTGCTTATTTAACAAGCATTTTATCTTACAAACGCTGGCATGGCAGCTCCCTACACTCCTACACCTCTGTCTCCCACATACAAATGCTTCAACGTGTCCCCCAGTTCGCACTGGGGTGACCAGGGAGCTTTTCTAAGACAATGCATCTCAGCACTCATCAAAAGCATTGGCATGTGAGGCAGCGGAGCTTCAGTGTGTTAGAGAGCACGGGGATCAGTGCTCTGGCAGGTTACAAGCCTTGGCAAGGGCTGATGTTAATTAAAGGCTCTGTTCAGCACTTTCCAAATTAGATGTGAAATGTTAAGCAGGAGGGGCTTGCCATTAAGGTGGTGCTCGGCGAGACCTCTGACCCTGGCGGAGGGCGACCCGTCCTTGAGACATAATTGTACTCACCTTGAGTGCTAGTTCGACAGAAGGAGCAAATGGAGAGTCAAGAGAGGAGCAGAGTGGAAATGTGTACCGAGCTTCCCTTATGCTATAGAATGAGCAGCGAAGTACATTTTCCCTCTTCTTCCATTAAGCTGCCGAGAGGCTGAAACGATTTGCCTCTCACCCTCGCTCACCCTTGTTTGTGTGTTTTGATAGCCACAGGAGCAATGTATTGGATTGCAACCATTTGAGGGATACACCAAATTAGCCCATTTTCACTTATCAAATGTTGGAAGTCTGATTTGAGCTGCTGCCAGCTTTCTGTCTCTTATGTTGTCTGAAATAGATTTTTTCTTTCCGAGCTCCTGAAGCTAACAGTGTTTGGCACCGCACCAAGATGATCCCAGATAAAGATATTTTATGAGATGGTGCAGACGAGTACTCTCCAGCGTGCAGCCCCAGTTATGTCGAGAGCTCTCTTTTGTCTGTTCATACTTGTCCATCACACATTTACTCCATTTCATGAATCTCCTTGTATTCATGTCACATGACTACTACATGAGTACAAGTTCAAATATTGGTGCTCTATTTTTTAACATGACTCCCTTGGAACCAGTACAAATTGATGTTTTTGATCTTAACATCTACATTTAGGCCCGCAAAAATAAAAAAATAAACTCTGAACGCCAATATGCATATAATGTCATTACTAGATCCTGTCTATTCCTACAGCTGCACAATCACATATTGAGCACTTTAACTCAGCAGACAGTGAACATCACTTGCAACACCACCGAAAGGGAGCATGTTGATTTGTACATGAGAGTCACATCCTTCCTGCTATTACAGTATGTTGCAAGATGACAGAGTTACCCCGGAAGGGGACCAAGTCATGAGCAGAGGAGACACAGAAGTAGGTCAGCTCCTAGGCGTTTGTTACATCATACATATTCATAAACAGCACCCAGTTGTTGCAGAGTGAACCCACTCCACACAGACTGTTTATTCTGTTCATTGGGCCCCCTTCTCTGTTTAAATGTTAAATAGTGATTACGCATCATGATGATAAAATGAGCAATTGACTCTGACTGCTGCGTTTACATGCATTTTTCCGCTATTACGTGAACAGTATACTGTTATTATCACATATTAACACCTCTTCATCTCAGTAAGTCATGCATTTAATTGGGTTTAAAACATCAGCAATCCCACATTTAGTTGTAGCTTTATATTTAATTGACAAATATGAGTAGTATTAAGCAAATAAGCCCATTGCCCCATGTGTCAAACTATTCTTTTAAGTCTCTTAGACTTTGTAAACAATTAGTTGTATGAGTGATTCTACCTAGGGTTGCAACTAGTGATGATTTGTATTACTGATAGTTATTATATATTCTAAGATGCAAATACTTGACGTTTCTTCTTGACAAATCACTAAAACATGTATTGGTTAATT
Organism: Lateolabrax maculatus; assembly: GCA_031216445.1. NCBI lineage: Eukaryota > Metazoa > Chordata > Actinopteri > Acropomatiformes > Lateolabracidae > Lateolabrax > Lateolabrax maculatus. Next base: position 9,548,644 of record CM062207.1, read on the forward strand.
TCCTGTCAATTTCTGAATTGTTTCAGCTAATTCTATCCCTCACAGATGTTTACCGGTACATGTAACAGGAAGGCCAGAGTGTTTTACTCTGTCAGTCAAAACTAGTGCAAGGAATACACAATATTCATAAACGTGTACTAAATAATGCAACATTATTTTTCTTGGCATGTATATCAGTACAATTTAACAGTGCAACTGATGTTCGCCAATCTCAGTATTGGCTGATGTCCTGTAATTTGATATAATGGCAGTTATGCATTGAATGGACCCATTCTTGATTTCAGTACGTCTTAGTCGTGGTGCTGTGCTTGTCCTTCAACCGCTGTGGATAAAAAGAGAGTTGCAGGCAAGTGTGGGAGAATGAATACAAACTGAGTCAGTCACAGGGCTATGAATTGTACTGATAGTTCAAAACATGATGCTATTTCTGCCAGCTACTGTTATTCACTCAACCCTAATATAATCAGACACTCCAACACAACGATTATGCAGGGGGCGAGATTGACCTCTCCTCAACTCCCAGCAGCCTGTGCTACAGTTTCAGAATCATTTTTGAGATTTGGAAGGATAAAGAGAGAAACATAACAAAATAGAAGTGTAACTCTGGATTTCAATTAAATGTTTGTTTAATTTCTGTTCTGTTTAATATTCTTAATGCAAACACACTTTTTTTTCTATCATGTAACACCTCCTTTGTAACCTTTGTTGAATTTTTGATTACGTAGCTTCTTTTAAGAAAAAAGGAGTAATTTGCACCTCTGGGTGGTCATGTTTGATGCTAGCAGGTGACTATTAATGCTATTGCCAGCCCTGTTGACAGTATCTGAAAGTATTCTTACAACCTGCCATAAACATTTCATTACTAGAATCCTAAACCTGTATTTTACCCCTCACCGCTCCCCACTCTGCAGTCAGAACAAGTTCGTCAGTTGAGGAGGGAAACTGAAGGAAAAAATTGAACTGGAGAAAAGGAGGTGAGGCAAACAGCAAAACTCTTGAGGATCTCATGCTGAAAATATTGAAGGAGAGGAGAATGTTGAAGTCAAAATGAAAAGGAAAAAAAGGAGATTATAGATGGCTGTGAATAAAAAATGGTTATGAAGGAAAAGTAAATAGGAACCAATGCTGAGCACGCTGTCTTTATTTTAAAGGGTAGACGTACAGACAACAAAGCAAACTCCTACATGTGCTTTGTAGTCGACATAGTCTAGCTAAAGGTGTCTGTTGCTTCTGTGAGCGTGCGGTTCAAGGGTGGCCTCACTGCATTGCCCTTGTTTTGTTAAGCATCGCCGCAGCGCACATCGCACCGTCTCCCAGGCTTCTTTTCTTAGAGCTGCAGAGAAATTGCCTTGCCTATTGATCCATTCGCATGTAAACAGAGCATCTCCGGTCTCCGGCTCAAGGTATGTATGCACAGGAGATTTCCGACAGGAGATGGCATATACTATACAGTGTATTCCTCCCCTTCTATTTTTGTACACGGCCTCCGTGATTTAAAAACCCTTTGATAGCATCTAGTGCTAAAAGTGAAGTACAGTACACTTGACGAGGTAGAAAATGTCATCCACTGGTCAATTTAGCTTCAACTTGAAATCATTTGTCCTACATTTCCATATGCACACCCACTACATGTAGAGAAAGTAGTTTGTTTCAGTGAAATAAAAGGCTTTTCTCTCTAGTCTCAACAATAAATAATTGTTAGGATCTGATTGTTGAAGTGAGCTGTTATGTCGACTAGGTTCAATACGCACACTAACAAAAGATGTAGCATGGGTAAATAAAAAACAGGCTCGAGCAGCTAATTTATGCTTGCTGTAATTACGATGCCATAACATCCATCGACCGTATGACAGATAATCTAATCCTTGCACTCATTAGACCATAGGAATGAGGTCTTTTTGGTGGAGTGTACGTCGGCCTCAGGTTATGTCGGCCTGACTGGTGCAGAGACCATTCGAGAGGCTTTACTCGCCCTGTGTTCCCTGCTCTGGGTACTTCTGTACGCTTGGCTGCTCTCTCAGTCTTTCTTTTCCCTCCTCAGCTCCCTCCTTACCGTCATCACTCTCTCCATATACGACTGGGCTGGTGCGAGGGGTCAAATGTCACCCACTTGGGATTCTGCGTCTCCTTTTGTCATTGCTGAGCCTGATGATTGGTGTGTGCGTCTGCGAGAGAGAGAGAGAGAGAGAGAAAAAAAGGGCAGGAGAGGGAATCTGACAGTATGCAAGAGAGGGATGGAGAGAACATTTTTGTGTGTATGACTGAGATTTTCTGAAGGAGTTTGAGGGGATTGGGGGTGGGTTAGGGACAGATCTCCCCTTCTAGGTGCTATAAAAATAGCCATTACAGCATGGGAAATCACAGCTTGCCTCTTGGACACACCACATCTGTACTAGGTTCGGCAAGAAATAGGTGCCGGGGGAATTGTGTGGGGGGTATCTTTATGAGCGACCAGCTGAGACCACATGCAAGGAACATGCTAATTGGTATTCAGGCCAGGGCTGTGACAGCTTCCCACATAGTCCTTACCGCTTACACATTCCTCTCTGTTGCCACGGCGCCGGGCCCCAGCGAGAGTTTCCTCAACGGCAGAAATGTCCTGTCCACTTCCAGAAACTCCAGTAAATCCTGAGGTCCATCGGCAGTGGACAGTTAAACTGGAGTCTTTCTTCACTTCTGTTTTTCGCATATGAATAGATTTGAGTTAGTGTGCAGGCATCGCCCATGTCACTGTTAATTCACATTAAGGTATAGGAGGTACATATTGGTTTTAGAAGTGTAATCCTTGGGCTCCAACTAGAAAATATTTTCATTACTGATTAATCTGTTCTTTATCTTTAACAGAAGATTTATAGAGCAATATTTTAAACTGTAAAATCAAAAAATTGTGAAAAAAGGCCCATCAGAATTTCTCAGAGCTAGTTTGTAAACCAAAAGCCCAAAATCCAAAGGTTTTCAAGGAGTTGCTTTTAGTTACAAACCAACTGAAATTTGTCGCTGGACTCCCCTCAGCTTTGCAGAGCTCTTTCACGTCAATGCTTTGGGTTTATGGTCTAAAAGCTATTTTCAACCCCGTTTCCAGCAGCAGCAGGAGGAGGCTGTTTTCCGTTAAAAAGCTCAGAGGAACTGACTGTACTGTACATGCCCAACACTAAATGACATAAAGATAAAGATAGTGACTAGCTAGTGAAGACAGTGAAGCATTTTGCTGCTAAAGAGCCAAGTTATTTCTCTCATGGGTTTTTGGAAACCAGGATAGACTTAAAACCACATTGAATATTGATCTTACGTTTATCAAGTGGCCAGAAACACAACTTCAAATAAATGCTGATGTTGCTCTGGGTCTGCTGGATGTGTAAATAAGCAACTGCTGGTTAACATGTTGGCCACAACCTCTTTAAAAGATGATAATATGACAATAATGTGTTAACAGCTTATTCCTCTGCACCCATATGGGCAAAAAATCAGTTATTGAGTTATTGCTGCTTTAAACAATTAATAAATTATTAAAATGTTGTCAAAAAATGTATGTTGATCAACGATTAATGGAGGAGTAGGACTAACAAATCCATCATCTATTTTCAGGCTTTGCATTGTGATTCATAACATAAAATGGCAAAATATGCAAACAACAGCATTGTACATTTAGACTTTTTCTTTCAGTTCCATTATTTCTTGTTTTCTGTCACAATCACTTGAAAGGACTTTGACGATCTTGCTTGCCACTAGAGTCTGACCTGTTGTCATACTAGGAACATGTGAGTGTGACAAAGAGAGACAAACATATCATCGCTGTGGCCACCTCTGCTGCTCTCACACTCCCACTGACTTATTTTCTCTCAATCTCAGTTAACACAATTGTCAGTGTGAAGAGACTAATAAGCCTGCGGGACTTTCAGCAGTTACTACACCTGGAAATAACATTTTTCTGTTTATCTGCAGCCTTGCTCCTCTCCCAGTCCTAGATGTAACAGCCTTTATTAAGAGCCCACTGTTTGGCAACACGCAGCTGTTGAGATGCAACAACTCCGCATTGTTAATTTGTCTGACCTTTTGTTTTGTCTAGCTGCAGAGTGGGAGGCTACCAATCTGAAGAAGGTAGAAGAAGCCTATGAGACAGTCAACATGGAAATAAGGTAAGGGAAGAATAACAAAAAAAATAAAAGCAGAGGTTTTCTTCTAATGTCACATATCTGTGGCTAAATCCCCAACATTTTGCACTTTGTGTGGATGATGCATTTGCTATTGTAAGCAGGGTGGCATGGTATGTAACCAGGCCTTAAAATAGACTCCATCCTTATGTGCTAAAGTAGTCAGGAAAGCTGCATAGTAATGAATTTGGACCGTGTGATACCTAAGGCAAATTTTAATGAAGAAAAACAAAAGCTATTGTTTGCCTACTGTGCTTTGGTGGGTAGGCCTTTTGCAACTTACTTTGAGCAGAAGAGTGTCTGCCTGGGTATGAATTATCCAAACTTCTTTGTGGCATTTTCTAAAGATGGACATGGCCCAAATTAGTGTGGCAAACACTGTAATTATTTTGCATTAATGGAAATGAACAAAACAAATTAGTTACATATGTATATTTCCATCCAGAGAATCTGTCAGCCTAAGTATGCTATATTAATTTTAAAAATCTTAAGACATTTAATGGATTCTTTTTTTACTTGTAAGTCCTTCCTGACATTACAGTACACAGTCACACTCCACAACAGCTGAGACAAAAAAAAAAAAGCTGAGTAGGTTTGAATGAGAATTCCTGTTACATGCTTTTGCTCTCTCTCAGATGTTTTCACAGAGCTCTGAGCCAGCCAGCAATAGCTGATAAGTAGCTACTGTGGCCCTTAGGCCTGCAAACTGTTCATTACAGTAAAGGGAGAGGAGAGCCAAGATGGCAGTTACCTAAAGGTCAAGATTTTTTCCCCTTAAACAAACGCCTGCATGAGGGGAGAGGAAAAAAGCAGTTGGCATGACTTCAGTTGCTCTATTTCTTCATTGTCCACCTTGCTTCAATTGCTCGCGGTCAAATTACTCATCATTCATCATTTCACTCTCTTCAGGCCATGTCCTTCATCAGTATACTCTAATATTAGTGTGCTTGTGCATTTATTTGCTCTTACCTTTTGGAACTAGCATGAAATTAAAGTCTCTTGCTTATTGCCTTTTTATATGTGTAAAAGGCAATTTACACAAAAATTGGCTCTGCATCAATGTTATGACCCCTGCCCTACAGAGAATCACATGCACATACAGTTATGCAACCTGCATTGCTTTTCTGACCCCAAATCATCCCCCTATGCCATCCTACCTTATCAACCTCAAGCGAAACAATCACCCTCCCTAAACATTTGTTAACCCCATTAGCAATTCTGGGTTATGAATATGGAAATAAGGCCCTGTGCACCGTTAGAGATATGGCTCAGTTCCCTTATTTGCGATTAGTGAAGAAAAGCAGTCCTCACCAGCTCAGATAATTGGAGACAGTGCATAGAAATGGGCCTTAAAGGTCCACCCCATCAACACACTTTCCAAGAAGTCAGTCACTAAAAGCAGCAAGGAAAATAAAGCTACATTGTCAGCACAGTTAGGAGTCATATTGAAGTTATTAAAGCAGCTTGTCAGGGACTTAAAACAAATGGCCTATATCCAGAACACTTGTTTCTCTCATATGAAAAGCAAGAGCATTTTGTTGCAAAACCACAACATAACTTAAGTTCAGGCATATTTTAAAACCTTTAACTTTATAATATGTAAAGTTATTTGCTTAAAACTACACCACTAGTATAATTTCTGTATGTTTTTGAGCGACTTAATATATTAATTTATTTATTTTGGTTCCCTCAGTGATCTCCGGAAGAAGCTGGTCATAGACTATGGAACAGATTGGGAGTTTCTGTTTTTGAACAGCCAGTGTTACAAGCTGAAAGTATACGAGTAAGTACAACAGAATTTCCATTACTTTTTTGATTTATATGCTCATTTTTGTCTGGCATTAATATGGAAATTAGTCCTAAAATGTGTGGTTGCGTACAAAAATACGCTTTCATTTAAAAAAAAAAATGTCTTGTGAAAACACACACACACTGACAGAAAAATACTTTTTGATGGTTTTGACAATCTTGTCATGAATTGTTAAAGCTTTAATAGTTATGTCTACTCTGTGCAATACCTGGGCACTGCAGGTAGCTATAAAAACCTCTGGATGGAAAAGTAAAACTGTTTCAAAGAACCATCACAAAATCAATATGTTAACCAGAGGCTGGAATCCATCTTATTTTGAGATCTGTAGCAAATGTGAACCATCTCAGTAAAGATCCACCATTTAAAGTTGATAATTTGTGAGCTCCAAGTCACCCTGGAGAAAGCCAAGCAGCTAAATCAACTAAATTTAATCAACAGAATGAGCTTCTTTTACTCTCTCCCGCTGCATCCCTATGGCCCCTGCTGGGGTAGAATCTGTTCTCCTTAGGATTGCTTGCCAGCTGGAGCTTTAGAAGCCTGTGGGTGGTTGCAGTTTTGAAAGAAAATTATCTGAGATCTGCACTGAGATCTGCACTGCAAATACATTTTTCCGACATCCTTGGAATCAGTGGTTTTCCCATGCCCTTATACACCAGTGTGATTTGTTTGCTTAGTTTGCCATTTAGAAGGCATTTGAAAAGGAAAGTTGAAGTTCTTCTACATAAGCCAGAAAAATCGATCTCAGTCTTTTTACTGTAGACAATATTAGATAATAACATTGCACATTGGTTGCGAGATGCTTTAATGTCGTGATGCAGGGATGGAGAGCTCATTCCTATGATACTGATTGTCCTTTATTTCTGGAAACGCAATAGCCCTGAATGAATAGGTTGTACAGATACAAGTGGAGGTGAGCGATGCAATTTACACCAGAGTGGGCAAGCAATCAGAACAATCATGGATGAGTATACAAGAGTATACAAGTAAATCTGGTCCTGGATGCTTGTAGAGGTTTGGGTTTGAAAATATGAACAATAAGCAGCTGAAATAAGAGTCTGGTCTTGTTTTTCTTCATCATACATCATAAAATACTAAAACTAACTAGCTCTACCCTGCAATACAAGAACAATGCTGCCTTTATCTTCTACATGGATCGTCAGCACGTGAGGAAGCTGCCCTTTTGTCTTGGACATGCAGCTTTAGCCTCAGTCTTTTAGCATGATATCATATATGTAGTGATCAAGTGTATATTTAAGACCCGTTTTGTAGACTCTCATTTTAAAATCAGCTGCTAACATAAAAAAAGTCAGCTGGTTTGTGGATCTACCGTTACCTAGTTGCCGTGTGAGAATCAAAAGCTTGACAGGCGCTGCAACAGAAACGAAAGGGAATAATGTTCACTAAAGTATGTAATCTGGGAATACTAGTTTCTCAGGTTATAATTGTAAAGAAATAACATTACAAATAGTTTGGTTAGTTTAATCCAGTTCATGCGAGCAGTATCAAGTGAGCCTATTTTGCACACCCTCATGCTTTTGTACAGAGACCTATTCTGTATGTTACCTTTCTTACCTTTGCCTATTGGTATCATACACTATATGTTTTTTTTTTCATTTTTCAAGTCACTGAAGAGCACAATATCCACTAGAATCAATTCAGCTGAAGGTCCTTTGACCTACCAGCACCCTCTCAGCAATGTACCCGTTCCCCTCCCTACCCCCCTTTATCCTTGCTATTCGCCTTGAACAGTGATCCTGAAAAGACATGACATTGACAGACACATAAACCAACGGCTTTCTGTAGCACTCCCTCCCATGCCCTCAAGTAGCAAACTAGCAGAGCTACAGTTCCTCTCCAATAATGGAACAGAATCACACACTTCTCTCTGCAGCTTCTTCATCATCGGTTGAAACCATCTTACATCCGCCCTCCCTCGTGTTTAGATCTCTCACGTTTGATTAAATTGCTCCCTCTTTTTTTTTTTTTTTTTTTTTTCTTGAGTGGAAGCCAATACTGGTGAAAAGTGCCTGAAGCCATAAAAGTTTGCTGAGCTGAACCGCTGTCTATCTGTAATATAACTATTAGCTGTGCATTATTTCAATGAATAGAATTCAGCTGGTGCTAGTTTGGGGTGTGGCAGGAAAAAAGGTTTGAAATGATACCAGTTGGGGATCATTTGATGACAGTGAGACGCATGGAGAGGCTCAGTGTATTAGACAGCCCTAATGGAGCAAGGAAATAAAAGAGCTGATTGCTTTTTACGAGACTCTCAGAAACTGGATTTGGTCCTGTTTATATGCTGCAGGCCAAACTTGTTAACGTTAAAAGTGTGTTTCATTTCTATCAGAGGGTGTCAGCTGAGATTTCTCCTTTTTGTCTTTGTGAAGGAGGATCCCTTTCTCTGCACCTCTTATTGGAGTTATTCCTTCAGCCTTGCTTCTGCCTTGTCTCATGATGGTGTGAATTACTTCTGCAAACTGGGGTTTGAAGCCTTCTCCTGTTTGTCCAGGGAAAAAATATAATTACTTTGGTTTCAAAGGGTGGGGGAAACAGCCTTTTGTTGTTGAACACTTTCAAGTGGAATGATTAACGGCAAGATTAGAAGCTAAATGCCGTGTAGTAGCGCACTCCACATTGCTTTCTCATCAGTTTCTCTAAAGACCATAAACAACATGAATAAAAGCTTAGAGAGGGAGCTTGTTCTTGCTGCATTATCATTTAATGGCATTTATTTCTATACTTCCATGCACCTCTCTCCAGCCCAGAGTTACCTTTTTCTTTTTTGTTACATCACATTCAAGCTATTGAAGCTCACCTCCAAAAATTCACCCATTAAAAATCCATGTATTCCTCCTGAAATGGTCTTTAGGGTGCTGGTGGGCCCTTATCAAGAGTCAGGAATTTAAAACGCAAGCTTCTGCCAGTGAATCAGAAATAAGCTTGGCAATTCAGTCAACACAGTCTGGCACAGCATGAAGGAAGTCACCCCATAATGAGTTCTCAGAGGCGGAGTCCCTACCTACAGCAGAGTCTAATATTCCTCCTGTGGATTTGTTGACACTCCTCAAAGCAACTTAAATCGAAAGGGCTGTGATTTATGCAAGACTGTCAGGTCAGATTGACTCAGCCTCCGCTCTCGTGTCATTAGAAAGTACAGCACTTCAGTGAGTCATGCCCGCCACTGTGGTTCAGCTTTGACAGAGAAGAGAGAAGGATAACGCAGCACAAGTGACACTTCCAACTGTCTGTAGAACATCACATGGCCTTAGCAGTGCACTGGGAAGAAAGAGACTCCGTCAGGATAGCCTAGGGGGAGCTGTTTCAAATTGGATATAAACCATGGCAAAGCGGGTGTGGAGTCCTAGATGTGTCTGCTAACTTCTGTGAGAGCAACATGGAAATGAAGAGCCATATATGTGGTAGATTTCATAAGGGCTGTGCCATGGATACTATCTAGCTGTAAATAGGGTTTGACAGTAAGTTATTTGCTGTCTGCCTATAGATGGAAACATTTCAGCAACCCTCCTGCAAGTAATATTCTTAAGAGCATCTGCCGTGTAAGTTTTGCTGGAAGGGAGAACAAATAATTAAAAGAAATTAACTTTCAATGTTAATATAATTTAACAGTCATTCACTATGCCTAGGTTTAACATGAGGGCCTTTTGCTATTAGAAATTGATGTAATGCCACAAAGCAAACCAGACTACAGCTAACAACAGACAAATGCATGCATGCGCACAAATAAAAAAAAGACCTTGTTTGCCCTGGTTTATCGAGGAAACAGAAAGGCAGAGGGCCTGGTTAACCATAATTGGAATGTTGTTAAAATAAGTGGTTGTGCTGCAGAAGCTGTTTATGCAGATCCATGCCTTAGAGCATGAGCACTTTGTCACACCCAGTAGCTCTCAAATTATGATAGATGTGGCCCAGACACTGTTGTTAAATTAAAGCATGAAATTTAGCATTACTCTTAATGAACTGCTCATGCAATTAATTAACTTCAAAAGGTCACGTTTGGTCATTTGTCAATAACAGAGGGGACGGAAAGATTGCTTTCCCCTGCTTGAAGATATGCATTCTGTCATGTCAAGGAAAATGTGACATTGTTAAAAGATTAAGCAGTATTTTGGCTTTGTCACAGATAATACTGGTTAGTAGAATGACTTAATTGTTGGTTTTGGTATTTTAATGGGATTTATTGGCCTGGAGAAAATACAGAATATTACCAGACTTATCCTTTAACAATGTGAGGGTGTGAGGTATTTATTCGAAAAAATAAAAGTATTTGCATGCCTTCTAATAAGTTTTATCCAAACGCCATGTTGAAGAGCACAGTCAGTTTATCTTCCTGTTGAATCACTGCTTCCCTCACCTAATTGTGATTCAGCAAAGCCTCGGTATTCAAGATGCTGGTCCCTTCCTGTAAGCAACTGAAAGCACGTGGAGATTCTGCCCATTCCACAGCAGGGGTGGCCATCTGAAGTAGCAGGAGTTTTCCGTTGGTCCAGTAGACCTGTGGGCTGGCAGTGAGTGCATGTGTGTCTGGTGAGGTCATAAAATCATCACATTTCATCAGTCTTTGTTATGCTGCCAACTTTATGGCCAGAGAAGTGGGCAGTGAGCAGAGTATCTGTGGGTTGGTTGTGTTGAAACAGTCTGGGTCAATTTTTCCGAGATTTGTTTGTTTATCCCAGCTTGTTATTGCGCACCAGGACTTCCTGTTTCTAATTCAGAGTCAGATGATGGAGAGCCAAATAAATCATCATCATTGTTGTCGTTCTTGTCGTACTTTGTTAATATTGTACCAGCTGAGGTTACATTTTCAATTCCTTGCTGTTGCACTGGCATTTCACCTTAGTTGGAGAGTACATAACCCTCCAAAACCCCAAACCATGCCACCAAAACATGAGCTGCAATTATGCTTGAATTCTTCTGCATGGAGGAAACAATGAAACAACAGTTGAGCTTGTCTGTGTTATATGCCTGGGTCAGCTTAGTTCCCTACTGATATTATACTAATAGCATTAAAATAAAAAACTAATTTATCGTTCAGTTCAAGAGAAAGTATGACTTACATTAGCTATATCATGAGAATATTATCATTAGTACTTAAGTTTTCTGTTTGCCAGTTATCTTATTCTGATGAACTATTGTAGATTAACTCTGAGGCTAAGGAATTGGATTGTTGAATGAAAGCTGATCTAAAAATGTAAATACACTTTACTAGCTGCCACCGCTTTGTATGCAAGGTCAAGCAGACCTGATGAGTACTTTTGAATATTCTAGTAATTTTATGAATAGGACAAAATCACTGCTGGCAGATGCATTGACGTCCCTATCAGAAAATCATATGCATTTAATACAGGTCATTTTCCTTATTATGCTAAGTGTTTTGAAACTGTAGCTTAAACAGACAATGACATCATCCATAGGAGAGACCCAGGAGAGAATTTAACGTGACGTAAGAATCAGTACAAACCCAAAAGAGACACAGCAAAGTATCTTGGTGTATAAAAATGAAAATCCCTGTGTTAAACAGTGTTTATATTATATCTCTTTTCGTGCTGTGTCTCATTTACAGTTCCTGCTGTGACAGCTTGAACTTCCTGGGGAGATTAACAGAGTTTATTTTATTTGATCAAAACTAATATGTTATAATTTAGCTACTCTAAGAACTTCAGTGGATTGTAACTGCTATTGACGATGCATTATAATGAGTAGTTCACTACTTAGAGTAGCTTGCCAATAACTGCTGCCCTTTGCTGGCTCCACAATATTGTGGTGTGACTTTTTACATTAAACCTAGTATCCCCAGTCCCCATCAACTATATAAACGCACAGTACAAACATAGTATGACAACGTAAGCACATTTATATCAGCTGTAAAAAGAGTCACGAATGGTTTGCGATTGCATTAGTTGGTCGCTGTGATGGTTCTGATCTACCAACCTGTTACCCCGAGCATTTTCTGCCTGGAAATGGGGCAGAGACTTTTAGTGCGTTTGACCCATTTATTATGTATTTTGAGGTGTGGCGATGGTATGGTGTAAATTGGAGCGAATTATTGAAATGGATCACTTCTACCTATTTACTCACTAAAACACCTATAATTGAGTATGATATTTGACATCAGGAGGCAGCACATTTTAACTTCTCACCCTGAAAAACCATTTCTGTTATTTTATTCAAATGTTCAACACGCAGAGACAGAAAAAAAAGACTGTAATAGGACGAAAATGTTCTATTTGGAAAAAAACTCTCTTTGTAATGACAGATGATGAGATGAAGTTAAGGGAAGCAAAGTCATATTTAGGCATAAACATAGTAATGATAATTGTGTTATCTCATCACCTTTAGACCAGAAGGGATGATGCATATATGATTGATCAAACCTGTATAAACCCTTGATCTCCCACAGTCTGGCTCAGCTGCAGAGCAAATTCACTGTCATGTCTAATCAATATCAAAATGGCTCCCTATACATGTCCTGCCTTGAAATCATGCATATTTACATGTGATGCTCTGATCTAATATGGTGGATTTTACATTGGCAGGAACTTATTACATACATTATTACAGGAATTGGGTATCGGCCAAATGTGACCAATCTACATTGAATACTGTTGACAGATCTTCTCAAACAATATACTGTAATTACATCTGTTTAAGCATAAAATAATGTTAGTATATATACATCTCCACATATAGTTTGACAAAAAAATCTCAAGGTCAATGAACTAGCTTGTTCTTGAGCTTTCAGCCACATCTCTTGGCCTTCATCAGTGGATGGTGTTTATTTGTATTCACTTGCTCACTTGTCATGGAGATGGCTCAGTTGTATATCAAAGTAGTTATCTCCATGACAACTCCATCTGCTGAGGAAGCAAGTGTGGTTGAAGACCTCAGAAAAAGCATATAAGGGGACCTTGAGTTGCATTTATTTTGTCAAACTATTTCTGCTACGTTTAAGAATTAACTTTGCATGTATGCACATGTCCACATACAGTGAAGCGGTCATACATGTACAGTAGTTGCTGCCCTATTCTTAATTTACACACACACTCCAGGGTTAAAAGTATATGGACACCTGTTGTCCCAACCATGTGGATATTAAAATACTTAAATATTATTAAATAATATATATTATAGCCATATGTGATTCTTGAACATATGGCTGTGATGTTGTTTTCATTGTAGATTATCATTATAAAACCACAGAGATTAGAATGCTGCCGTACAGCCTACACTCTTCTGGGAAGGATTTCCACAAGATTATGGAACCTGGCTGCAGGCATTTGCTCCCCGATGTTGCGCGATAAGGCTTAGCTCTCAGTTGGTATTCTCATTCATCCCAAAGGTGATGAATGGGGTTGTCAGGGCTTTGTGTAGGACAGTGAAGTTCTTACTCACCAACCTCGGGAAACCATTGTGTCATAGAACTCACTTCATGACCAAGTAAATATCTCACTATTGTCTAAAATAACATGATTTTGGGTATGACATGACCCTTAATTAGAATTAGTACGTATGTTGAGACATCTTTCTGACCAAATCTTCTGGACGAATTAACCCCAACAGTTCCACAAAGTATACAGATTTAAATTGTAAAAGAAAAAATATTAGTATTCAGGATTGGCTGAAAGCCTGACTTTCAGTATCGGAATTGGCAACAGGAGAAAAATGAGTTTGTTGTATTCTACCTCTTTCATTTTGAAAATCTGCACTTACTGTTTTTACATACTTAAGCGATGTTAATAAATCATGTGAGGGGTGAAAGCTACGCTCTAAATTTTGCGCCCTGTTTTATTTAATTTTTTTTGTGCGCCGCTTAAACACAGCCAGCGCAGAAGGGAAACTTTTAAAGTGAGCTGGAGTGTTGTGAGAGCAGATGTTTTGCAGTGAATCTTTAAGATCAAAGCATGATTATTGGCTCAGTTCTTCTGTTTCACTTATATGTGGGAACTCTAATTATCACCTTGAGTTATGTTGAAGTAGATTTCCCAACACGTTTAGAGCCATTTTTACACCTTTGAGAAGGAGAAGTGTAAAATATTATTTTGAGCCAACTTTTTCTACACCTACGTAGGATCCTTTACATTCTGTTATGTATATATTATTGATAATCACTGTATGGGAAAAGTCCCTTTAGGCATGTCAAAGAATAAAGATTGCTGATTATTTTCTTTATCGTAGCTCACATTGAAATTTGTCTGAAAGGTTTATGGTGTCTTTACACTCATTATTCATCTGTTATATGTGGGAGAAATTGGAAATCCTCACTATTTAAAACAAAAAAGAAAAGTACAAAACAGCAATGAAAATGAAGAAAATGTTACAGAAAATGTAAAGAAATGTACTTCTACATGAATAAATATCATAATACTTAAGTATTAACATGATAATACAGTCTAATTTTACTATATAGTGGCATCAAATTGTAATAATATAAAATACTTAAAACAAATGTAGATGTAAATGTATATGGGATTTTAATACTTTTTAAGCGCCATGATCCTATAATTGTATACAATGCATTTTTCAGATGTTTGAAAGACCCATAAAGGCCAGCTGTTGTCTGCTACTGCCTATCATATCTTCCACATGCCTCAACCTTCACCTATTTTGAGAAGAAAATAGCAGCAATAATAATGTAGCATCTTGAGAGATGGCAGAGAGAATGCAGCTTTAAATGATCTGCCAGAGGCTATTTGCCTCATTGCCCTTAGTGATGGCTCTAAAAGCTAAATTGGCTTCAAGTTTGCCTTGTTTTGTTTCCCATTTTTCGCATATAAATTGAAGCATCTTTTGAGGGAACGAGGCTCTTTCGCTTTGTATTATTTTTTTTTTCTGGGTAATTTATGTGGGGAAGAGGTCTCTGCTGTGTATTCACCTTCCCTCTTCAAGTTGTTTCACAGAAGCGAAGTGTAATAAGATAAAAATGAAAAAAATATATATCTTATGCATTGACTCTGCATAAAGAAATTCAAGGCCAAAATTTGATAAGCTGTCAGGAAAGTGAACTTCAATCACACTCATAGTAAAAACACTGTACAGCACTTTATTCAGACTTGCATTTATGGTTCACCATGTGGAAAATGAAGGTAAACTGAAAATTGGCCTACTGTGGGTATGTCTTTTTTATTAAACTGGCTCTAGAAGGATGAACTGGCAATGGGTTTTTGGGCTGCCAGCAAACTCTCAGCTCGATTATCAAATGAAAGGAATTGCACTGACCCATTCTCACAATGACCGTGATGCTCTTTTTGAAATTATATGAGTCCTGGAAATGGGACTTTAAATAGTATTCCTAGTATTAGATACACTATTGGAATTTGATTCCATAATTGCTCTTGAGGCCTAACGAGCTCACCGTTTAAGTGCTAAAAGTAAAACTCTCATCATCGTTGCACTTTCACACTTTTGCTGTAGGGGAGCGATCCAAACACTGCAGTGCTTTTTCTACCACCAAGACATAAATCAAAGTGCCTCACTCTCACCTTCATCTCCTACTGTAGGTTTCTCTTATATTAGATATTAGATGCACTCTTGAAAAAAAAAAGAAATCCACTGTAGTACCAAAAGGTAATTGTTCCCTAAAATTAGAATAGGCCTCCCCTTATTACTTAACAAAAGTATAGTGACTGCAGTTATAACAATACAGTGATTGTAAGTGTAATGGTGTAATACAAGTTGAAACATTATTTAAAGAGGTCATATGCTCATTTTCAGGTTCATACTTTTATTTGGGGGTCCTACTAGAATATGTTTATATGTTTTAATGTTCAAAAAACACATTATTTCGTTTATACTGTACATTGCTGCAGAACCCTATTTCCCTCTATCTGAACGCTCCATTTTAGCTCCTGTCTCTATAAGCCCCCCCCCCCGAAAGCCCAGTCTGCTCTGATTGGTCAGCTCCCACAGGCCTGGGCAGGCATCGCCCAACATGTTTCAGTCAAGTAATTATTTCTGGTAAAAAGACACCTAATAAACCCACTCAAGTAATCACAGTAATAGTGTAGTGATTACTGTAGCCATGTGTTATCCTGGCTGTACACATTAGTTACATTAGACCATGATGAGGCAATGATGATGATGCAAGTTACCATGTCAACATGTCAGTAACCAAAGTATCTGCAGCTACTGTGAGGACTGTACTATGAGAAACTTGGATCTTTTCACTTGAAAAGTTTTTACCTTTTACTATTATTGCCATATTTATGATTCTGTTTAAAAAGGGTAATTACATAAAACTTTTGCAAAAGAACATGTTATATTTATGATACTACAGGACCCTTACTACTAAATTTAAAAATGACTAAAATGTTTCCTTAGAAAAAAAAAGACGCTGGCCAATGAAATGGAAATATAAATTGTGTATATATAATGCCAGTAGCAAAGCCATAACTTTTATGTAAACTGTCCAGATCATGTCCTCCATTAAAGTAAAAGGTTTCTGGTGTACTGAAGTGTCAGCTGGTAATGGAGCTCTCAGGTCACAGTGGTCATCCTGACGCGTCTTCCTGTGGATACCGAGACTTCATGACGCTGCTGGCCGCTGTGTTGTCTTCAGGTCATCGCCTGACTTGAGGCAAGACACCTGCCCAGCAATAACTTGATCCTCTGATGGGTCCAGGAACACCTGAGCTTCAGCACGTCACTCAGATGATCTGTAAAACAGGGTAGATCAGTGTTACTTGTAAGACAAATACAGAGCAATACTACAGTATATGTACAACTACTGAACACAGCTCACTGTAGCTCAAAATAGTCCTAATATATAAGACTACAAACCTGCACTTCTGATGTGAAGCTGAGGAGTCCAGCAGGGTGTCTGGTGGGTCAGTCTGGCAGACAACATCTCCTTATCACAATAGCTACACACAGAGCAATAATTAATTCAATCAATTATTGAAGAAGAAACTGATTACACAGAACATTTGACTTCAAGTGTTATACTAATACTGTATAATATTCCAGGTGTGAAAAGCGACTTTTTCAGAGTGAAACTCTGTGTTCATAATTCAGTGCGAGACTATATGAACAGGAGATATTACACTGGAACTGCACTAATTGTGTCAATAATACTATTGCAGTAACGTTAAGTGTATCTGTAGATCAGAATGGTTGACTTTACACCACTAGTGCCACTAAGGCTTTATGGTGTGAGCAAGTGAGCTGCTGTGTGGCGGAGAGAAACAGCATTTTGATCCTCTTCATGTCTTGTACATATGGCAGAATTGACAAGAGAGTTGGGTTTGAACCTTCTTCTAAATGAGTTGTTTTTTTTTTGTGTGCGTGTATGTTTGTCGGATAGGAGCTGAGAACTTCAACATTACATCTTTAACAAAGTTTGATTTAAGGCCTTTAAGATGTATTAATACTGAGTCATCCATATTTCAAGAAAACATATATTGTAAGCACACACATAAATGCTCTCCTAATTTATGATGTCATATTGATTCACTGTAAAGTGAAATAAAATCATTGCAAGCTAACATTAAACTAGTGAAACGCCAGCAGAAACAGAACAGAAACCGCCACAAACAAGCACAATAATATATGTTGTAGCATTACTAGCTCTGCATTTTTGTAAGTTAGACACAAACAGAAAAAAACCTCATCAGCACTTGTCCGAGTTTAGTCCAGGGAATGCCCTTTTCCAGGTGCCCATTTTATTCTCATCCAGTATGTTCAAAAAAGGTACACACTGTGCATTGCAGGTTTTCACAGTAAGGGGTATACTATAGAAGAGCTGTTTTTTTTTTTTTTTCGGTTTGGTCAGTTAGTGTGGACTCGACACTGCAGTTTAGATTATACATTACAGTCACCAATAGAATTGGGATTGTGGCCAGCTGTGACCTGTAACAAGGGTGCAGCTGCAGCTGTAACCTGCACCAAAGACACTTCAGAAAGGTGGAGACTTGTTGACACGGGGGCTTAAACCTGGATCTGCTGATTAAAGGAGAGACAGGCACTAGACAACCCTGCAGCCTTTACAAGCAGGTCAGATAATTCACTATTGATTCAGGTTGTTTTAAAAAAAAACACCTATCAGGTGTCTCCACCTAACAAATTGTGTTATTCTTATCTAATCGTTTAATAATGTCAATGTGAATTAAAAAAAATAGTTTTACAACTGCTCTTTTACCATTTTGAGTGAGTGAACTTTTCTAGTTACTGTAGGGCTACTGTATGTTCACTGAATACATATTTGTTACTCCTCACTGCCGTATCAAATCCTCTTAAAGGAATAGTTCAATATTTTGGAAAATACGCTTATTCAATTACTTGCTGATAGTTTCATATCCGTCTGTTAAATATGAAGCTACAGCCAGCAACCAGTTAGCTTAGCTTAGCACATATCCTACTAACAAGGAAGGTAACAAATACTGCTTCTTAAACTCACTAAGAAACAAAAAACGTCTGGTTTGTTTAATCCTTAATTAGGCTGAAGTGTAAAAACGACATGTTGTGATTTAACCAGGGGATATGCACGGGACTATTTCCTGGCCGAGTGCAGTGACTTCCTGGAGTCTTGTTGTCATTGTGAGGCTGCCACGCATCCGATGGAGACTCCAGGCCCGGCTAATTGTTTCCCTGTTTCCACTTTCTGTGCTAAGCTAAACCGGCTTCATACAGTATTTCATGAGAGTGTTATCAATCTTCTCATCTAACTCTTGCTTAAACAATATTTCCAAAATGTCAAACTCATTTTCCTGCCATGATCAGGACATTAATTTCATACATTTAATTCTTTCTTTCAAATCAGGCTGATGTTATTTCTACCGTTGTATCTCTGTAAATGTGACTGTTGTTAGCTTTTAATTTAAAACTCCTTGTGCATTGTATGATAAAGGTGCTAAAGCAATTCCGTTTTAATCTCTCAATTGCTCATAATTCAACAAGAAGAGAAGCTTATTTGTTTTGGAGATTGTAACACTTTGTTACTATGGTGTATTTTTGCTCCGTCTTTCTAACTTAAGACAAAATGCCCTTTTATGTAAAATATCTAATCTATAATTATATACTATACTATATAATATATAAGTATATTGTATGACTATTGTATGAATTTTCAGCCTAAACACTATCATTAACAGCAATGAAACATTACTTTACATATTAGTACATGCCTGCAAAAATGTAGGGTTGGTTAATTTTAAAACTTTGAGATGACAAAATATTGTAAATCTTAATATCATCAACAACATGAATATGACAAAATAAACCTACTTACTAAGAATATAACCTGTTATGCAACATCAACACTGTTATTGAAACACATTCTGTGTATAAAGGTGTGACCCAAAGTTGCTCTAGGCTATCAGGATTTACAGGGTTGGTTTTCCTTAAAGTTTGCTACTAAACAATTAACCACGCCACTTTATATTCACCTTTGACCTCTTGCATGCCAGCCGAGTGTACACAGTGTTACCTGTAAACCAATTAGCTAGTGTTGACGTTGCTGCAGTTTGCAGTGTCACCCTCAGTGAACTTCACCCACGCTGTCACATAGCAGTCTAGTGGGAGAAAGGCTTAATTGCTGTCTCTCTCCTTCTCTGTCTTGAGTGGATCTCCGTGGACTGAGGAATAAATATGTTTATCTCATTTTCTTCCCTATATAGCCCTGTTGAGTACCAGTTGGGTGCCTTGTGTCAGATCTGTGATATGCAATGGACTGAAGAATAATTATGCTTTATAACAACTTGGGTCTTATTTTTGGAGTTGTGGTCTTCATTGCTATCTGTAATAATAGCATTGTAGTCAGCAAATAAATAGCTGAGATCTGAACACTATTGCTAGAGAAAAGTTTGGGACAAAAAATGATCAAGGTTTTAAACAAAACTACGAAATCTAAAGCTCAGTTTTCCACACGTTCATATTTCTAATATTCCAGTGTATACTAGAAAACGTGAAGATGTCTATGCTCGCTTGGTACCATCTACTTGCATTAGCTTCAACTTAAAGAATTCAATTTAAGAACTATTTTTGCTCCAGAAATCAGTAGATTTCTGAGCGAACTGAGCCTGCAGTCCATTCCAGTGAAGCATGAAATACTGCCTGAGGGGCTAAGTGGTTGCATCTAAGATATTTATTTTGTAACTGTGTACGTTCTGGCCCCAGAACACCTGCCAAGGATTGACACAGTGGTACCAACTTATTATGGATAGTGTCGGAGCTGCATTGTCAGATGGTGACAGATCGAACGTGGGGGACAGGAACAGACGCAGCGTGGAGCTCAGGACCTGAATGGGAGGATCGCTGTTGTCATTTTTGATCTGCTGCTCATCATAGCCTTCTAATTATTGTCAAAGGTTTAATCAGTGACCCACCAAGTTTTATCTTCTCGTCTCTTTCTTTCTTATCCATTGTATCCTCCGCCTAGTGTCCCCCTTGCTGCACGTCATCATCTGTCATATTCGCGGCCTGTTCAGTTGGTGATTCATATTCTCAGCGTCACCACCAGCACACTCTCATTCTCTCCCACTCTCTTTTGCGCACTTTTATTTCTTTTCATCCTTCTTTCTTCCCCTTTCCTCTGTCTTTGCCTTTGTTCTCCTGGCTATTTCTTAGCCTTATATTTCCATTGCTGTCAGTCTCTTCTCCCCAAAGCCTTTGTCACCGCCCGTCCATCTCAACGGACATTTCCTCCTTCATGTCACGCTGTGCTCATTTGCTAAGGATAGCTGGGGACAGTTTGTATGAATGTGCCTGTTTGACCTTTCCGCTGTGTCCTATTTATGTAACGCAGACGGCAGAATATGCAGTGTCTGTCTTGGAGACAGGCAGCTGATCAACCTGCATCTTCATCCGCATGTTGGGCTCGGCATTTCTAATCTCTCCAACTTCTCTCCAACTTCTCTCTAACTCTTTTTATTACCCAGCGACACATTTTCTGTGATGCCTTGCCTGCTTTTGTTTTCTCACAAGCTGCCACATGGAGGCGAGCATCCAAGGTCAGATTGCAGTGCCCCCGCACACAAATAGCCTAGCTTTTTTTTTTTTTTTTTTTTTTTTGTATGTGCAGTGCTGGCGTGTCAGCAAAAGTGGGCAGGGATGGATGGCTTTGCCTTGAGGGTAACAGAGACGGTGATAGAGAGGGGGAAGAGAGGTACAGGCATACAGGGGTACTCCCTAATGGGACTCACTTGATTGCTTTTTCACTGTGTTACCCCTTTTCCTTCCCCCTTCCTCTGCTTACTATACCTCTGTCTATCAAGTGCCATCTGTTTTTGGGCTCAGATGAGGATGTTTGTTGTTGCTGAAACACCTGCTTTACAAACTAAATGAATCTAATGGCTTGTATAAGCCAATGTCGAGAGGGAATTCTTATTTTTATTTTATTATTTCTTTATTTAGTATGGGAGGCTATTTAGCACACATCACATTGTTGTGTTTGGCATTTTATTTTGCTCTTAAAGGTTCTGGTTAGAAAATTGTTGTAAGGTCTCCACTGGTTCTTCAGGCGGGGATGTCCTGCCAACTTGTCATATAATGTTGGAGCTGACTGAGGGTATTGAGTGCCCTTGATGAGGTCAAAGCCAGCCAGTGAAGAAATTGCTTTATCGAATACTTAGGTCTTCTGGTATCCTAAAGAGAGGAACAAAACTTTTTAAGCGATCTTGAAATAGTCTAAAGTGCATGGTGCAAGCCCGTTTAGGGCGTGTCCAAATCCACATTTTCTTGTTAAATAGTGCATAATCTTGGCGTAAAGTAAGGTGCAGAAGGGTTGTACGTAGTCTCTTAATTATTGATAGGTGTGATTTGGAGTGCCATCTCCCATTCCCTTTAAAACCCATGTGCGCTTGCACCTTGGCACATTGCTATTTAAGTGGTGGGTTTGACAAGTTGGGAGAAACTAATGGTTTTCTGCTGAGGAAATGAAAAGGACCATGAATGTCCAATGTCATGACAATCCATCCATTAGTTGTTAAGATATTTTTTGACCGAACTAGTACATAGTTTGAGAATAACCTAATAGAATACAAATAAGTAAGAAAACATCCCAGTAGGAACCTTGCTGCACAGTGTCAAATTTTTTGGAGGGGCAATGGATTCTCAACAGGCTCAGTCATGGTGAGACACATTTAATTCTACTCCGAGCTGTACTCTGCAGTCAAAAAAGGTTTTTCCTTGCCCTTACATCTGGTGGATGGGGGAAGGGGCATCCCTGTCGAAACATACCATAGACATGAAAGGAAAAATGCCTAAATGTAAATCTCTGACATGAAAAGCATTTAATTCAATCCACAAACAAGCAGAAGAAGTCAGCAGCCAATCACTTACCTCTCTCCAGCTATCCCTCTTTTTCTGATGTTCATCATTTTCTTTTCTTTCATCTTGCTTTTCTCTCATACAGCTTTTGATCTCCCCCCGCACTTCCTGGCCCACGTCTACTTATGCTGCAGCCATTTTTCCCCCTCCATCCTGTACTTTCTCAAACACTTATTCACTCTATTTCTTTCTCTCTCTCTCTCTCATTGTGGCTGTCTGGGCATCCTCTACTCTTTTATAACAGTCAGTGTAATGGTTCAAATGTCAAGGGAAAAAAATCCCTGGCTGCCTTTCCCCCTGTCGGTTTCACCATCAAGGTCTTTGATCAGTTTGTTACTGGAGCTAGTGATCCTGCCTTTACTCTCCAGCACTATCCTCAGCAAGTGCATTAGTGATGGGCTCTGCTAATTGCTAACTCCTTTAGACTCATCTTTGCCTTAGTAGAAGAGCTGTGGGTGGTAGGGTAACTGGTAGCTCCTTGTCAATCTTCTGTCACAGTAGGTAGCCACTGAGCCTAGACAGAGTCTCACTGTTCAATAATTCTGCTTAGTAAATCACTGCTTTGGTGCTTGACTTTTACTGTCTTCACTATAGTTTGCTTGTCTGCAGTGTAAGTTTGGTTTTTCGTAGAGCCTGACCTATACTGGACTTTTGAGACTGATACTGATACATTTATTATAAGGCCATAACCTTATACTGTAAAGGTTTTTTAGCAGTGGCCTCTGTAGACATCCATACATGTAGCAACATTAGCATTCATTTAAGGTTTGTTTCTTCGTGGGTTTGTCACTACAAGCAGCACATTTCCTATTATATACTATAACTATATACATATATTTTTGTAATCCATTGTTAATATAAAAATATGTTTATGTTCATGTTTAGAGCAGCTTTAATATAAATATAACGTAACAACCCTTAAGGATCCCTTAAATTTGATTATTCAATAATCATGACCTACATATGTTGTGAGTGTGACATTTTGTAATTGAAAAATAAACTTGACCGTGTTCCCTAGTGGGCAAATTACGACACTGTTTCTAAACTCCCTTGAACAAGCATTTCTGTAGTGCAATTTCTTGGACTTTCCAGCTTTCATATACACCCATAAAAAAATGTGATAAACTAAAATCTGCAATAACTTTGGCAATGTCAAGCTGTAGTTTTTTCATCAAAGCCTGGATAAAAGAGCAAGAACAAAGAACAACATAAAAAGAAATGTGAGGAAAAGTAAAACTACCATACATTAAACCTTATGTACCAGTTTTATCAATGTGGACCTTTGCTTTTCCCCTCTGCAGGTATACTTATACTCTGTGCCCGTTCAATCAAGTCACACAAAAGAGCACTGCAGGAACAGAGGTCTCATTAGGGTAAGTACCTTAATCATCTCCTCTTTTGTCTCCATAGTTAAAATCCCAAACAATGCCCGGCCAGTTTATGTCAGGGACAGTGGAAATATTGTAAATACAGTACCAAGGACTTAATGTTAACTATTTGCATTGTGAGTGCATTGGGTGCTGTGACAGTTAGAGTCTATAGCAGAACACATTCACACTTCTAATATGAGGCCCCAAAAAAGGTTTTCTTTTTGTATACAACATACATTTAGATGTCCTTGGTCTTTCCTCATAGCCAGCTAGAAAACTTCAATGTGTCTTATTTATATCAACTAGATAAATTCACATGACAGCATTTTTCATTTCATGAATGGACTTGAAACAAATCCCACAGCTGCATTCCAATGAAAGCTATTTAATCATTGTTACAGTACTCATATGAAGTTAGCCTAAGACTCATATCTGCTCTATTGATTTAAAAAAAAATCTTATTCAATCTTTGTTAGGCTTCATATGACCTTTAATCAATCGCTAACAGATCTCTGTTATAGTTTTAATACCTTTTGATCAATGACTTACAGGGAACGAGTTTCATATACTGCTAGGGTTGTATTTCCTCAACCCTCGAAGGGTTTCAATTTCATATAAAGGATTACACGCTGGCCTTTTACCATCCCCGTGGGATTGGCTATGTCGACTGCTGGACATTGGTGTGTATCAAAATGTGCTGTGAAAGATGCCACTCAGTCCCAAAACATGTTCAGTTTTTTTTTATTCTTTGTTCCCCAGGAGTGTCAGTATACTGATTGGAGGTGAAATTGCTCTAAAGTACCATCGAAAACGCTACCTTTAGTAACGGTAAATTTCTTGGTCAAATATGGGATCTTGATTTTTTTTGTCCATCTACTTAGTTGAAACAACGGCTGTCATTTAGCTGCCGAGTTTGGCTTTTATAATCACCTCACACCACCTTTTCCAACCTTCTCATGATTGTAACATCTCTGTCAAATATATATATAAAAAAAACATATATCATACTGATGTTTTTTACTTTTTCACTTCTTTGAATTTTAGATTTGAGGTGATAATTACGGGATGTCGCCTCACTGTCCTTTTCCACTCTCTCATTAGCCTTAACCGTCAGTGATCCGACACTTTTATAGGGTGCAATTATGGAAACGCTATTCCATCGACATTGACACCTCTCCGGAAAAAAAGCTTTTATGATTCGCTGCAACTCCTCCCCAAAGAGGAGGACTCAATTGCAGTGCTGTTTTGGTTGTAACAGGCACATAGGCTAACGACTTGTTTTTGCGAACAGACAATATAAAGGCAAAAATGGCAGCGGAAAATTTGCAACAAAGTGTCAAAACATTTTGTCTCCTTTGAGATGTGATACCATTAGGCTTCCCTTGTCTTCTTCTGGCAGTTGAAGTGAGACGTTAAAGATAATTTATTAGCAATTATTCCTTTCTGCACATGTAGTTTTGCTTTCAGATGGCAAATTAATTGGAATCTGAATCAGGGCTGTGTTCTTTTTGCACTGCCACTTCCCACACTACCCACTCACTTTTGGAGCGGGAAGTGCAATGCTTCACCATGTTTTTAGCGCAGGAAAGAGGAAGAACAGAATGCTAACTGTGAGTAATGTGACCCCAGCGCTTCTGCCTGCCTGTCACTCATGATGGTATGGAAGGGCAGAAGGACCAAACAGAACCAGTGGTCAAACACGTGTCCGACTCATTAGAGTTGGTCACCATGTTTGGAACAAAATCGCTGCCAAACAGAACTCGAGGGAATGATTTCAAATATATAACATATATTTATATTTTACACGTGAAATGTTTTAGGTAGGATTTATGTTACTGTATACGACAGAAAATAATGTGGATGGCCATGTTCCCTTCCTCAGAAAGATACGGCTGTTTGATTTTTCATTTACTTGGAACACGTTAAATAATGCTAGTTTGATATGACTTGTTTTATTACATGCAACTAACAACACCTTGTTGTTATTTTGTGGGTGTAGACAGTCGGTGCAGCACTATATGATGTACTACACTGTTTCTAGTGTGTAGTGAAGGTACATGTGGAATGGTTTTGGTGAAGGAGGGGGAGGGGAGATACATGAATCATAGCTTGCACGCTGGGAATAAAGTTCATTTTTTATCCAGACAGACCATCAGTCAGCCCTTGCAGGATGTGGCTGGGCCTCCTGATATCAATCTGCATGGAGGCATCCTCCTTCTCCCCAGAGGGGGTGAGGGGGGAGAGGGGAGTGCTTTGATTTAAACGGCAGCATTTATCACACCTGCTTCAGCATCCTAAAGGACAACTATGTGAGAAAGAGGAGAGGGGAGAGAGAAGGAGAAACGGCATTAACATGTGTGGCCTGTCAATGAGTGTGTGACTACTGTAGCAGTGACACTGTTAATACTTGCTTGTACTATTTTGACTAATTTGGATTAGTTATGTTACGTTTCTGCAGTACTAAATGGAGGGTGTTGCTGCTGAGTTTTGATTACCGTTCAAGGGCCAGCGCTCAGTTTGGGAAGTGTGTCAAGGCTCATAAAAGTTAAAATTGTTCCCTGAGTCCTAACCTTCCTTCATGCTTGGTTTCGCAGCGTAGTTGGTGTTAGACCATTAACTTTACAAATATTCTTAAGGAACAATAAATCAGGCTGGGAACACTTTCTTTTGTAGCTGCTTGCTCTTGTATTGGGGCCACACACATAGTTATAAAGATTTCATAAGGCACTGCAGTCATACTGTATGCTCCCAATTATCTGTAAATGTAGATATTATACAACTCATATTCACCTCCTGAATTCCAATGTCTCCGTTTTCCATTTAGCTTTTCTGCCTTTCGGTCTCAGCAGCTCAACCGTTTCCTGAAATGGCTATTGTAACAATAACATCAGCCATGATAATGATAATAGAGCAGAAGAAAATGCTTGCATTGCGACAAACACCATCTCACTGTGACAGCGTCGTCCATCTTCGTAATGTCCCCTCTACCCGCCCCCACCCAGGGCACACATGTTGGGTACAATGGCAGGACAGCAAACACAGGGTTTACTAAATGCAGTCCACGTGAAAAGACAAACAGATACATATGTAAATCAATGATGTGCAGTGTGCAGTTATATGAGCTTACATAACATGAAGGCATTGACTTTGAGGAAACAAACAACACACACACAGTGTATATGTTGTACATATAAACAGGACATTGATCACTGTTTGTCTCCAGCATGTCATGTTCATTTTCCACAAGCCTCTGTTGTATTGATGTGTTTCTCTACACTGTCGCAACTGAAGTGTGTGTCATAGCAAATAATGATGTGTTGAAGGTCGTAATGTTTTTCGAGACTGTCACAGGTTTTATCAAACTCAATGGTCATTTCTGAGGCTTCAGTTGTGGTGGTGTTGAGCAAATATTCCTTTAAGTGCCTTTCAGGCACGGTTGGTGAGGGTCTCTATGCCATTGTAGTTTCGTTGTGTCAGGTTTATGATGACTTTTACAGTTCACCCCCTTACACAATGTTGTAGTTTATGACTAATTCAGACAGTAATTTTTTAGCATCTTTTCACATATTTGTTGCGTTGAAGAAGACTTAAAGGAATAGATTGGTATTTTGGTAAAAAGCGGTATTCATTTTCTTGTCATAAGAGTATCAGTGCCACTCTCATATGCTTTATGTATGGAGCCAGAACCATGTAGTTAGCTTAGCTTAGCATTGAAACTGAAAGCAGGAGGGAAACAGCTACCCTTTCTTCAAAATACAAAAATCTACCAACATTTATTAACATGCTCTGACTGGTTTGTTTACATATGTACAAAAAACAAAGTCTAAAAATTCAAATGTGTGGTTTATGTGCCACAGTACTTCCAGACTTCTTATCTCAGCTCACCACCGACTGGCCTTAGCTCTATACTTGATGCACAGACACGAGGGTGGTATCAATCTTCTCATCTAACTGTCTTCACAAAAATGAATTTCCCAAATTTGAAGAAAATTTTCTTCTTTTTAAAACAGTTATTTTCTGTCCTCTTAGTATAGCTGACTCACTGCTAATTTGTTGGCAGCTTAATATGACTCATTTTTATGACTATTTACTCACATTTTCAGTCATTGCTGCCTAAATTTCTAGGCAAAATTATGCTTTAGTGAAATGTTGCACCGTCAGGTAAAAAAGAAAGGACTGTCGACACCATGTGCATATTTTAAGTAGAGGGACATGACAGTCTATCATCTATCATGGTGTCCACAACCTGTCCTTAATAGACTATTAACGTGTGACCAGGGTCAACCTTCAGCTGATTGCTCATGGGTCAAAAGTCTAGGTTGAAAAAATAAAGGCTTTAATGTAAAAGGGAACTAAAGCAACATTAAACACAGAGGGAAAAGAATGGAGAAAAGCAAAGTGTGACAGCCTTTTTTCTTGTTTTTCTAAAATTAAAGTGAAACAATAACACCATAATGGTAAACCACAGGAACGTAATTGAATGCGGTGACATTGTACCACTGTTGTGAAAATGATGACAAAGTAAAATGTAGTTTCAAATTCTCAGTGGCAGTAACACAGGGTGTGCAGTCAACTACAAACAAGAAACAGGTTCATACTGAAACGATGCAATCAGGTATATAACACAATACACCAAATTTCTTTCAAATGACTAATGGCTTAAAAACATGCAGCACCACACCTCACTATCCGCCTGATCCATTTAAGTTTTTAAGTCCCCAGGAAGTACATTGTCAACATACAGTAATTAGCTTAGTGTTCAAGCCATTTTGTGCTACAACCCCAACAACTACAAAAAAACAACTCTTTAAAGTATGCCCTCACAACAGGCGCCTGGACATAATAACCTTCCACTATGAGCCAAAGTGCGTTTGAAATATTTATGCAGCCCCTTTCAGAGTTGACTTAGGATAAACACGTAGAAATAGCTCCAGCTGCATTGATATAGAACAGTTGGGACTCAGATTAAAAACAAGAAGTTTTAACTTCTGAAACCTTCTTTCCGAATATTAAGAATTGTATTAAGATTAAAACAGAAATACGTGAATTTATGTTCTCATAAAAGCCAGTAAAGATGAAAGATGTAAGAAAAATGTAAATACATTTTAAAACTGTAGATCAAACATGAATCTATAGATTGTGGCCAGCAAAACAAATGTATAAAAGATGCAACACTGTAAGAATAATAGCATCTCCGTGCTAAAATGAAGCATATTTTCGTCTAGACAGGAGGGTGGAATAATTTAAATGTAGCTGTGGAGGAGGAAGGGATCAGTTGAGGGGTCATCCAATGAGTTTTTGTTTTGGGACTCTAGGGAAATCAGGTAGCGGTTCAGTCGGGGTCACGGGGTTAGCGCACGCCGCCCTGCAAAGTTCAAGGAGCTCGGCCTTCTATTGTGCCAGGGTCAAACTGCTCTGCACTCGTCATCATCGAGAGCACACGAGGAGAGAGAAAAAGGCAGTGCTGAAATTGTGCAGGGCCCCGACGAGCAGCTCGCTTATTCACCCTTCAACCTTGGAAACACACTGCGTTTGACAGTCCAAGCTTGGAATACGCCCAACATCTTAAGCTGAAAACAGGATAGACAAAACAGGAATAATAATAACTCCTAGACACTGTTGGGCGGATATGAAGATACAAACCATAAAAGAACAGTGGAAGACAACAAAGGGAAGATTTTCACCACTCTGGTTATGACTCAGATTGTACACTTTTAAAACAGGAAAATATAACCGGGGAAGGTTATAAATGTTCTGATGTATGAATATAATGATTGAAGCAGATGCATGGGCTGTAGGGGTAGGCACGGATAGTGCTACTGTGTTACTGAGTCAAGGGAAAGAAGAAAATGGGTATTGTGAAACTACAAAAAAGGCATTATTGTTGTCAGTTACTCCTGCAGGTTCATATCGCTCAGTATTCAAACCCACAGGTCTCCCTTGAACTGCTTTATGGAACAGTAGATTTCAAACAGAAAACAGTGGAGAAGTGAGGTAGCCTAGCAACATTGAAACCACAGTGAATGACTGTGTATGCCCACTGCGAAGGAGCCAGGCAGTTGAAATGACAGCGCAGAGCAACCCCAGAGAGAGTGGGATGTGCTGGCCACCGTGGAAAATACAAATAGGTTGGCTGTTTGTAGCAGTATACTGTAGACATACGCATGCTGTTTACAGATCTGCCTTTTTTGAGCTACATAGAGACATAGCTTAACAATGTTTTCTCACACCTACTGCCAGACTCACTTTAAAACCAGCACTAGTCACCCTATATTGCTTTCCCACTATGCAGTTCTTGTAGAGCTCTGAATAAAAGATCTCCAAAATGTAACAGAAAAACTCCCCAGGTGCCGAGAGAAAGAGGTGCAGCCATGTGAATGCCTCCAGGCTGTCGACGATCTTTCAGGGGCCTTCGCTTGAATGATCCAACTGAGCAAATGTATTGGCAGTGGCCCAAGAAAGGAGAGACTCTAATCTGTGGCCATGGTAATGTGCTAATATGGAAATATGTCCATTTGATCAATAAGAGTCCATTTCTCAAGATGCCTGACGTCTTTTTAAAAGTATTAAAAGGAATGAAGTTCTGATGGAAAATATATCACGTCCCTTCTCCTTTTTAAGATTAATTACTGTTCAGTTTTCTGCAGTGGCTGCGCATGTATAAATAGGAGAAAAGTACTGTAGCTAATTATCTCGATAGGTGGCCATTTTATTGCACAGCAATCGCAAGGGAGCTGTAAGATTATTACTGTAAAACTGCTCAAACACAAGCAGGTTACAAATGAGCACAAAGAACCTGAGCATCAACCTGAGATTGAATCTGGGGATGACACACTTCAACACCTCTCGACAAAATAGCCTCACTTTGGAGTGGCAGGTATAAACTAAAAATACAATCAGAGTATGTACTGACATTTTGACAATGTTGATATTTGACATATTTTTCAGCTTCCACTAACTGTGTGTGATGTGTGAGTCAGGAAACAAGAACAGGAACTTTGGAGCAACAAAACTCAGAGTGACAGCACACTTGATAATGCTAGATGGTGATCGAGCATGCTAATTAACTGCATACAATGTAATAATGTCAAGCTGATTTAACTTGACGTAATGCTGGTTACAGAAGCATAGAGGTGATGAGTATTTTACATACTGAATCATCTGAATCAATAATATCACTTGATATAAAAACCTTCATGGTGAACGATTAGTCGCAGCCCCTTGACTAACTCATGGGTTGCCTCATTTTCGTGAAATGGTGAAGTTTAACTCACTAAGCTCTAGGGCTTGTGGAAAAGGGCGGTTTAAATCAGAAGTATTAGATGAACAACTATATTACATAGTTGTGTGGGTTTTTTTTATTTACCACCCATGTCTTGGGCTCTAGTTTCAGTGATTTCCATTTTTACAAATGTCAATGAGATTTTAAGTGAGGTTTTCTTACTTCAATAATCTGTGCTATTATAATGAAACGTTTTGTAACAACTACTTATACATTTTCCCTGTTTGCCCTGTTTTGGGCACGGGCTAAATGAAAAGAAAATGGACAGTTTTTAATCGCGATGAGTGTAGTCATACGATTTGTTATACTGTTGGACTGCGAGACTGCTTTGAAGGAAATTAAACTATATTTTTCAGTTGTATATCCTACAATGAATTGACCTCGACTTGACCTCGACTATTTTTACGTCAGGTTGTTCTATTTGAAAATGATTCTAATGACTGAAAAGACAAAAGTCTATCTTATTGATACTTATTTTCCATTTTCATATCAAAGTTTTTACACTATCTTGCTATTCTGATTTAATTTTTAATCAAACTGTCATGTTGAAAACAAGCACATCACATTTCCATGCATATTTCTTTTTAGTAAAATGACTAATGGCTGTGATGCTTTACTCTCCACTGCTTTGCTTTTTTGAATGTGCCTACTTAATGAGTGGAGTGATGCTCCCTTTCATGTGTTCGTATCAAAGCCAGTCGCGTCCCCTAATTGTTTTGATAGGCATTTGAAATTATTTGGATTTATTTTATTAATAAACTTTTTTTTTTTCATCTTATGTAAGGCGTAATGATTTAACCTACAGAGTAGTGACAGTTTTCACTTGAACAAGTGCATAATTATACATTTAAGTGTTCTACTTAATGCGCTCATTTTCAAGCTGTCAAGGTCATTCGCTGGAGTGCCATTAGTGAAGAGAGAGGCCCTCTTTACCTGGAAACATGGCAGCCGCTTAATGCCCAATGCTCAAGAGGAGCGTGGCACAGTATACTAGTGCAGCCAGGCAGATACAGAAATTAATTTATATAACACGCTCACTTATATAGGAAATGTAACGCCTATATATTTGTTCCTAATGTGTTTGTCATAATGTCCCTGAACCTAACAGCCCACTCTCTCTGGCAATCAAGGTGAAAGGGTAATGACTCTTGTGTGTTTGAGGAGAGGGTTAAAGTGGTAGGGAGTGGAGGGCGGAGGGGGGAAGCTGACACTGTGAACCCCTGATGGCCTTTCTGCTGGGTAGCCATGGCAACATCTAGCCCAGTCGTTAATGAGGCACAAGTGAGCTGTTTACAGAATACTGATTTGATATCAGCCCTGATTCATATCTGTCAGGAGGTGTTGATGAAATATGCACCCTGAGTTTGCTTTATAGCTGCACATAAAATGGCCTCGGTGTTCTGTTTATGCAGCGAATGCAAAACAAAATTTGCCGGGGATGTAACTCACTGATTTTGTAATTAATGTAATTATGGAAGGGTCAAAGCGCTATACATAAGAAAACTGGCCAACAGAAAGGTAGCAAAACAAAAACATCCAGTATCCCGCCTGCAATTTTCAATAGCTGACCTGTTGATTTATTTATATCCCCATATTCACTATTATGCATAATAATATATTTAAATCCTGTTTTAACAAATCTAAAATACCTCCTGATGAAAATATAATGTATAAAAGCCCTCTCTGTATGTCATATGAAATGAAGTGAAAGCCCCGACTTAGCATGTGCCCTTCACATTTTCCTATGCGTATGAATTATTTATTAAGGTGCTGGGCACAATGGGTGGTAGGAGGGTGAGAGGAGCATCAGTGACTGGCACAGTAATGACAGCGTCTGGGTTCATCTCAAAACGCCACTCTCTGATTGGTGACCTCACACGAGTGGCAGAGGTTAGAGACGCTTGGCGCTGCTCGGCTATGAGAGCGGGGGCCTTTTTTTTTTTTTTTTTTTTTTTTTGTAGCACTGCTTCACCGAATCCAAATTAACCAGCGGCTCCCAAATTGCTCTCACTACCTGCCAGAGCAGCGCGGCGTCTCATGCTGTAAATGATTAGCGCATTAATGGCATAGTGAGGGGACTAACTTGCTGCTCCAGACCCCTTGTTAAAGCGGTGAAAAGCATAGCTGTGAGGTATAATACATTGCAGTGGCAGCTAATGAGTGGATGCTACAGTGGGAAGGTGACGGTAATAAGCAGAGACTTTACACCATCTTAACACAGGTTAGGACTCAAGATGAAAAGCTGGTTGTTAGAGAAATATTTTAAGAAATCTAAAGCTGAGTTGGCACATGCGATCGTTGACAGTTGCTGCAAATGAATGGAGTGTATTTGAAGGACCTGGGTTGACATTATCTAATTCGCCAACAGAAACTGATGGGAGATATATCTCTGGAGCTGGGTATCATTTGAAATGTTTCGATACTATATTTTCAATACTTTTTTTTGAGACCCCACTTTAGTTTGTTTCCAGTTAGCGCTGAATAATATGAATTTAAGATAAAGTGGACTGTGATGTGTTTTCTAGCTGCTTTGTACAATCTAATACAATCTAAAATGACCAAAATGACAATTAAAAATGAGCAAATATTGACAGTATGACAACTACAATA
The DNA here is from genome assembly GCA_031216445.1 of Lateolabrax maculatus. Lineage (NCBI taxonomy): Eukaryota > Metazoa > Chordata > Actinopteri > Acropomatiformes > Lateolabracidae > Lateolabrax > Lateolabrax maculatus. Next base: position 9,582,145 of record CM062207.1, read on the forward strand.
AAACAGCAGGGGTCCCGGTGCAGAGATCTTAGCTCCCACCGACGCAGCGTGCATTTTTCAGTGCAGTGCTAATCACACGGCAAGAACCTAACCAAGCAGTAAATGCTATTTTTTAGTATTCGTCACCATGGACACATTTCATTCGATACATCATAAAGTATAAGTAAAGTATAGTATAGTAGTAAGTTAAATACCCAGCCCTAGTTGCCTCAGAGATAGATATAGTCTAGATAGATGTCTTTATTTGTTGGTAAAAGGATGTGTTGTTAGAATATAAATGGTACACATGTATGCAAACATGTTTCCTACATATAATATATGCAGGCAGCTCGCTCCTGTGCGTGAGAAGCAGATACGATGACGCTTCAGTGGAGTTTACGTCAGCTTTCTAATGTCTACAAACATACAAAGAAAGCACTGAAGGCAAATGAGCAAATTTATATTCCGTTTCTGTGAAGAAACCACAGACATACCAAACGGGGCCACCATTGTATTCTTTTTTTCCCTGTGGTTTTGTTCATCCATTTTCTCTCCAGTGAAGGCCCAGGGTTTCAAAACACACACACACACACACACACACACACATCAAGGCATGCACAAATACACTTTTGGCCCAGATTTCTTTCACCCCCCCTCAGTATCTGCGGGGTGTTTAAATACCAGAGTAGAGTTGTCTAAATGATAATTGCTTTTGAAAGGTTGATTTGTGGCTATATCAGAGGGGGTAACTCTCCTCTCAGTGTTGAGCGAGATTAGCCGTGGATCTTCGGGATTTATCACTAGAGGCATACGGATTAATGCCGCAATGAAGTTTAAAACAGCATCACCGGTGACCACATCGTTTTAAGGAAATAAGAGGAGCTTATATCAGCTCAAGCCATTATCAGAAGAAGAAAGGGAAGCTAATCATCTGTTTTAATGCTAATTATTGCCAAGGAGGATTAGATTATTAAAAAATCAGTAAAACAATACTCTGAAATCATTTTTTGTCGTAACAGTTGCGAAAAGTATTTTACAGTTTGGACATATATATATATATATAACAACATATTATATAGTGTTTTCATGATTCTTCAGTTCTTTATTTAGTCTTGCAGTAAACTTGAAGGGACTGAAGGTACGAAGGAGTTAAAACTGCAATTTTAATGGTGTTTTTGTGGGTACTGGATGTAATTAAATCACAACTCCATCTGCTATTCTGTGTGTCAATAGAAATCACACCTTAGTGATTCAGAGAGAAAATTAAATGAGATTGACTCCCTAATGTGTGCAGTCAGACGCATGTCTGAGTTCTCCAAGGCCCACCATCTCACCCACAATGCAAAGTTAATGTATGGATAATAGGTTTAGCTTGTTAGATATGCTGCTTTTACAGGTTTATCTGTGATGGAAGGTGCTTTTTATGGCATTAGAGGAGGCCGAACAAAGAATGAATCACAACCCAGATATCTGTAAATAAGATTCTCAAGGTTTTAAGCCTTAAAAGGAGCATGTGTTCAATATCTCGAGTCATTAAGGAAGCCTGCATTTGTGGCCCCTCCCTTGTCTCCGTGTGGTCGGAAATGAGTTTTCTACTAAAGCTAAGATGCAATTTACTCTCTAATCTAATATGAATCTATTTACATACTTAAATTATATTCATTCATGCTATTTTATTGGACTAAAAACACAACTGTCTCTATTTTCGTTGTTATACTCCTGAAAAGTGTAGTCTAGGTGTTCTCGGATCTGAATAGTAATACTCGGGTGTTAATTGTGTTGAACAGGCAAACAGGATTTCCTGCTTGGCTGCTGAAAACAGGTGCAGCAGATCAACATGTTTTGAAGGAAGAAAATACATACAGTAACCCAGATAATTTAAGGAGACTGTGCCCTGCTGCTGTAAGTGCAAGTGAGCATCATGTGTATCATGGCTGCAGCTTAAAGCCAAACTGTGATAAATTGGATGAGAAATTGAAGTTGTCATTGAGCCAGTCGTGTCTATTTTGCACATTTGGGTTGTGCTCTGTTGCCAGTCACAGGGTCAGACTAATATACAGTAACGTTTATGCACACAGGTGCCATGAAATCAAGCAGTATGGCCAATTGTGATGTTTTTCAAGGGTGTAAATAACTAGCTGTGCAGTGGTCTGGTGATAACTGTAGAATGACTGTAGAAAATGGCCTGCCAATACCAAGTGCAAGTAGGTATTATTACGGGGAATGATCTGTCAATAAGATTCCATCTTTTGACTCGTGTGAGTCCAAATGACTGGAGTGTGTTGGCTACGTCTCAGTGATAACTTAAACCTAATTGACAGGGCCTACGCTGCCTCCTGGGGCACAGGAGGGCTGACAGAGCGAGAATGGAGATAAAGGAAAGAAGAGGCTGAAGGTTAGGCGAGGGAATGAGGTGCGTGCGTGTTTTAGGGGATGGGCGGACAAGGAGGCACGGAGGTGATGCGCAAGGGATAGCTGGTCAACTAGCGGAGCACTGTCATTTTCTCCGCTTGCCATGTCTGCTGGCCCTGACAGCAATCCATTTGAGGGCCTCCTGGTACTAAGAGAGTGCTAAAACCCAATCAAACAGGCTGGAAGGAAAAAGGCGAGACGCTCGGGCCCAGCCGCCTTCCACTTGTGTGAGCAATTCACCTCTGACTGACCCATTCAGGCATCTTAAATAAGCCATGCACATCATGGACAGCAGAAAAGCCACACTCGGGGACCTGAAGGTGGCCATGTATCTGTAAAAGCTGAAGAGTGCTTTTTGAAATCAAAGAGGATTCCATGTTTGCCCTCATCAAGGTCAAATGAGAATAAAATGGCATTTAAAGAAATGCAGAAAGAAATTCTAAGTTTGTTGGACACAACTTAATACAAATAGCAAGAATAAGTTGTGTTTCTTTCCCTACTACCTCCGACATTCTGTTCAGTCCCTCCATGTCTTGCCATCAAAGACTGTAGTTACTTATGTTTGTTGTTGGGAAAAAATAGCAATATCAAACATTATGGATTGATTTATTCGTTTATTTTAGCTTTAGAAAAAGAATGCAGATACAAAAACCATAATTTACTATTGAGATCAATTGCAGAACCAATACAAATATCTTAATAGGTCATGAAATATAGTTGCCTGAGTCGATAACTTTGAATCCAGCCACTCCACCGAGCAAGAAATATAGCAGATTATCTTCCATGATGCTAAAAGCAGTGCTCAAAGAACGGAGGAGATCTTGCTTCTTTAATCCCCCGTGGAAAGGTCAGTGAAGTCACATTGATCAAGTGTTGTGCACTTGCGACAGGGTTGGCACTGGTGAGAAATGCACTTAGGCAGATTAAAAGAACAATATATTGAATTTATAGTTTTTGTAGCACTTTCTCCAGAATGATTAACAGAACATTGACAAGCTGTTTACAAAAAAGGCTTGCAGACCATCAGGTTTCTTTTTTCTATGTATGTTTCCCTGTAAGTGAAAAGATTGATTTGGTTATTTCATTACTGTTACTATTATTTAGCATTGCAGACAGCAAAGAGTTGCAAGCCAATGTAGGGCGAGAGATCAGAGCAGCACACATTTCAGTAAAATCTTCAATCAACCACGCGCCAAATGCAGAAAAGATTTTCCCCCTTAACAGGATTACAATGTTTTACAAAAATCAATACTTTGCAGCAGCATGACGCCACCTCAAAGAAGCTGCTCAAGTTCAACAAAAGATCAGAGGAAGTTAGCCGGTGAAAGCGTAATGAAATGGCATCTGTCAGTGCTGCGAGCTGTGTTGGACAGTCTCCACTGGCTCCCTGGTTTGCTTTGGTTTTTCAAATGTTTGGTGAGAATGTAATTAGCTAGCACTGGGCAGGCACCACCTCATTTGAGATGGGCTTCACTAGCATTTTTCTCTTCTCTTTCCCTGGTGTGTTATTGCATACAGAATTAACTCTGACAAAATGGTAATTAATATTTTCCCTCCATTGTTGAATAGGAGAGGGGACGCGAGAGCACTGGTGCCAGGATCTAAAGGAGGGCACTGCCAGACTGGCCATCTTGCCAGCGTTTTATTTTTGCTGGGATAAAGTGTTGTGTGGTGTTTAAGAAATTATACGTTTCTGTGCTCAATTTGTCCCAGCTGTTTACAAAAGATCGAGAAATTACTGTTTGCTTGTCTGGCTTGACCAATAGACAAAAACTTTGTTTCCACAGGCACTTATTAAGCAAATAATAAGACTGACTATTTATTTTCTTATTTCAGGAAGTGGGGGATGTGGGCAGGAACACCAAAGAACCAGTACAGTCAGATGGTGTATGAGAATGGAGAACCCTGCTGGCAAGGAGGTTCACGCAGTACTACAGTAAGTACTACATGTGTTTCACACAAAACCGTACACACAAACCTACAGTAGACCAACACACACACACACACACACAGTAATGGGAGCATATGAGAGCACAAAGAGGCACACATGAATAAACTAATAGATAGACAGATGAACAAATGGTATGTACACACTAACAGACTGTCAAGTGCACAGATGGATGGGTGATACAGTGAAGGATGAGGGAACAAAAAGAAGTCGTTTGCACAGCTCAATACAGTTCCACCCTAAATAAAAGATGTGATAAAGACCATATTTGGATTTTAATTCATCATAGCAAATATGGACATTTTAGACTTTAAAAGTTAATTAAAATAATTATGCCAATTATGCTTTCTGTCTTTGTAATTCACATATTGGCCTACATTGTTCGACAGCACTCTCATTAGACTTCTTTAAAAACAGGACTATTACTCATTTCTCCTCGCTTATCAGTATATCACTTCATATTTTAGAAAAAAGGCTCCCTGTTTTCTGATCTGCTTGTGTTTTAATGCAAACCTTTCCTCTTGTTTACCTGTTGTCTTGATAGACTAAGTATAATGTACATTTTCATCAACACTTACAGCAATTGTTTCTCTTCTCTAACAGAAATACTGTTTTTATTCACATATTCAAATAAAGGCCTGTAGCTAACAATGGCCGGGGCTGAATTACCTGCTCACACGGCAAATTCAATACAATGTCCATTTCCAATCTGAGTTTCTGTTCTTCAACAGAGATAATGTTTCCATACTTGAATTAATTCCAGTCGTTTCTTCTTTGCTGTACTTCTGAAGGATACTAAGCTACAATCAAAAAAACTTAACACTTCCTGATATTTTTTCTTATTACAAGCTTACATGTAAAGGGAAGAGTTGAGTTAGTAGCTTGTTCAACACCTGACATGACTCACATTATACTGAATTTATCAAGACAACAAGTAACCATCGAAGAGGTTTTGAGTTTGCATTAGCTAGGGTTGCCTGGCTGTCTCTGCCATTGAGATATATACTACTATTCTTTTTTACTACAACTATTTGAGAATTTATGGTAGCTTGGTTTGGTATGGCCAGGTTTTGAGATACCACAACAGAGGCACTCACAGCATTGAAAAATTGCAGCAACAATGTCCTCATTACTCTGAATAATCTGCAGAATACACTGTCAACCATTTGGAAAATTGTTCATAGCGAACTGACTATCATAACTTGTGTGAAAACCTAATTGTGTCAAAATTGTTGCAATACAAACAAGCTGGGCCTAGATCAGCCAGTCCTCTTTTGACACGACTCACTGGTAATAAATTATACTGAACCCTCTTTTTTGCAAAAGCCATAGACGACTGTTAAAAAAAATAAATACTTCTCCCACCACAGAAACCCAAAGATGCTGTACATAAGGACTTAAACAATCCAGCTTACAAATAAATACAACTTAAGTTAACTGTGCAAAGAGGCCATGGACTGCTTATTTCCAGAGGGAAAGCTAAAGAAAACAGCCAAATGAAGCTCCTCTCACAACATTCATCAGGGATAATTTGAAGCCTTCTCGCCCAGTCTGCTCGCTGCACGCCTCATTCTGCGCATGTGTATTTCAACAATGGGGAGTTAGTCAGTCAATCAGTAAAAGACGTTCAGTCCTCATGGCCCACTCAGCAGCCTGGCAAAAAGATGTTTTGTTCAAAGCCAAGTGATGGAAGCTGACTTGCTTCCCCCCCTCTGTCAGTCTTCATTGGTTTTATGGTTAATGTCGCTCCGGTTGCATTATCCTGCAGCTTTCTCTTCTGCCCTTCTCTCCAGTTTCCCAGTATTCCCTCCTCTTTCAGTCGCTTTTATGAGAGCCATTTGCATTTTTGTGTTGAGAATTTGGTCAATTAAAAATGTAACACATTTAATCATCTTAGGTTCTTTGCCTGGCCCCCTCTTCAAATCTGAGTCCAATAAATGTCGTTTGCAAATGTATGTACTCATGCCATCCAGGGGCCCCCTTTGAAAAGACTAAATTGAATTCCTTTGATACGACCTCCTAACTGAGTGCAGTCGGCATAAATGAAGTCTCGTCAGAAGTCGACGCTCATTATATTTGAAATGCCGAACCTCGTCTTTGGGTAGTGCTCTCTCTTTCAGCACATTTCTCCCTTTATACTCGAGTAGTGGGACCAGTGATGTATTGTTTCAGTGGTGGATATTGAGGTAATCCAAATCCAAGCAGCGTGCAGTGTATCTTAAGAGTCTGTGGGGAAGGGTGAACTCAACTGTTTCAGTTATTAATTAAATTCAAAGTGCTGGACTGTGACTGTTATGTGTGAGCAGAGCGTTTAGCCACAGCTAGCACAACTGTGGCTCCAGATCTAAACCGGCCTCTCCCATTGTTTAAAAGATTATTCCAGTTTATTACCATTTAGGTCTGATTTTTGTAGATTTGGCCATTAACTCTATTGGTCATGAATTCTAGTTTGAGACTCAGGCTTTCTGTTTTAAGTGAGTAGTCTCCAAATCCAAGCTGAGACAACCCCTGTGACACCAACTGGGTTATTTAGTCAGATTTGACAAGAGTAGTGCCTCTTTAACATATATAACAAGGAAGAGTCAAGACAGAGGCACATGCACAAGCTAAAGTTACATACTTGTAACCACACAAATATAATCTTATGAGTCTGAAGTATTACCCCCAACACTGATTTATGGCTCTGGCACCTGCAAGTCACAATTGAATCACCAATAATCCTGCATACGCTCATAGGAAAGCGTTTTGTCTCACCAAGCGACACACGCCCACTTAATATCTCTGTGCAACAAGATACTAAGTGACATAACAAAAGCCTCTACTCCAAGAACGGGACAAAACCAAATCACCACTTGTACCAGCCTGAAACTTTAGCACAACAATACCTGTCAAGTTCCCATCGCGCTCCCTCTCCAGGTGCTTTTGTTCGCTTGAGGGATCGTCTGTTCAGGGTGCAGTATGATGTGAGGGGTTGCTATGGAAACCCCCCTAGAAGTAAAACAAGTTTTATTTTCCCTTCCACTCTCTTGCAGGAGGCGTCAAAGTCACCTATTAACATCTTGACGGCGGTAATCACATCCTTACCTTTCCCGTTTATACGTGGGGACGACAGCAGTGATGTCCCACAATGCCACAATGTCCCACAGTTTATATTTGACACTCATTTTATTTGAGAGACCTGATTATGTTTGAATCACCAACTCTACTAGTACAGTATATTTTTGCCATAATTCTATCTTTTATAGTGAATCCCATTTCTCCACAAAAGTTTGAAAATGCTTGGAAAATTACTAAAAGGACAGCATCTTCAGTCAGCCCGTTTTAGAAGATAAAACTGGCATGGCTCTTGACTCAGGCTAACTAAAGCTCTTCTTCCCGCACCACCTCAACTTTCTCTTTCTTTGTGCTTTTCTAGGTCACACTGACATGCGGAACAGAGACAGCCTTGCGATCGGTGAAGGAGCCCAGCAAATGCCAGTACATCATGGACTTTCAGACTCCTGTGGCCTGTCAGCCGGTGCTAAAGCAGCGGGGCATACACAGTGAACTGTGACCCCTTCCCTTACTGGCCTAGCCTAGATTAACTTGCCACCCCCCCACCACCCCCCCCTTTGGCAAGCCTGCAGTGACAGGCTGGGGTCCTGAGGGTCCCCTCTGACATCTGTGTTGTCAGAACATATATACTTCCAAGCAAGTCTTGCTAAGGTCAGAAACAGATTTTCAGTTACACTGCTCCTAGATAACTTTAGTTTCCATTGATTGTTACAGTGCTGCTTTATATTGTTACATGTTAATATTTGAATAGAGCATTCTTGAATGAGTAAGTACACATAAGTATTCCTCACACTGCAGTATATTCCTGATATGTGTTTACACTTAAAGCCAAACAGGATTACTATGTAAATCATTGAATAAATAAAGTGAAACTAAATCACCCGTTATCACATCATCAGAAAGAACAAATACACTTGGAGTAACACACTGTTGGCTTAAGTACTGTTTTCACTGCAGTATATTTACACTTAAGCCTCAACAACATTACTATGTAGACAGTCGATAAATAAAGTGACATTGCTGCTAATGTAACTGTTGTATCAAATGACTGCTTATCCATAAGCACAACTAAAAGGGCTTCATACTTTATTATGTCTTAAGTCTTATTTTCATTCTGCTTTATTTTTTTAAGTGATAATGTATTATTATCACTTAATAATACATTAAGTATTATTTAATTTTTTTCACACAGTAAAGTAGACCTGCAGTTGGTGTGTGGCACACACATGACAGCTACATTAATATATAGTCTCACAACACTTTCAACTATTATTACTGAAAGTGAATATAACATCTCTTGATTTCACAAGATTCTGCTAGCGTTAGCAGTCTGCTTCTTACTGTGCATGCTATTTATGATGTTGTTATGTAACAGATTGTGGGGTTTCTGCAGCAGAGCCCTCTGCTCATTAAGGGGGAGCCAAATCAGCTGTCAGGTATCCAATAGGCTGCCTGATATATTCCTACCTGGCCGGGGCAGCTGGGTGGCTGTTTGCCTGCTAGCAATGCAATAGCCTCAGGCCCCGTAGCCCAGGGACTGCTGCTTTTTATTTATCTGGCTTCAGCTCCCATCCACAGCCTTCTGTTTGATGGCAAATTTGCTATTTGCTTTCACCTTCGGTTTTCGGTATAATTGTCAGGTTTGTTTAAGGTGTCAACTAAGTTTGACAAAAGATGTTCCTGCGCAAACTCATTTAAACTAAACTCACGTATAATACAAAGTCCACATTAGTTGCTGAGGGATTTGACTTAAGATTCTGACTGGAACAAGGTGTGTTAATGCAGCCAAATCTGACAACTCACACTGTGATTATCAAGTTTATCTTGCACCTGTAAAGGCAAACACTCGAATCGATCAGCTGGCAAGACAAAAACTGATTTTCTAAGGATATAATCCATTTTGATTTCCCACCATCCCAAGGAAACAACACAATATCCCTGTACATTTTGATCTCTCCCTCAGTCAACGTTTCAAACATGCAACAGATGCCAGAGCTGATATCAGCATAAAACACACTAAGCCTTTACAGGCTCATAACTCCACCAACAGCTGGAAATGCTGCCAATCACGCAGACAGTGTCAAGAGCGGCACTCTGTCTAATATTGCAGAAGGCAACATTGCATTACTGGCATCTGGAGAAAACTTTATATTGCATCATTGCCATATGGTGACCATGTGATGGCTCTCATAAAGAACTTTTCCTCGGATAAAACCTGCTCTCACAAAGGAACAGATTCGACAGTCTGCAGGGTATCAACAGCTCCTCACTTTACTGAATGATCATCATGTGTTAAATTACTTGCGCGCTTCACCCCACACAGCGTGGGTGGGAACAACGTTGGAAGGTTGCAGTTTAAATGGACAGTTGTTTGGAAAGAAAAAAGGTAGCACTGTGAGTTTCTGTACTGGGTTTTTTTTTTTTTTTTTTTTTTAACTGACTGGCCATTGATGTGTTGCTTCAGATCAGAAAAGGGAAGGAGGGAGTTGTGGGAAGGATTCAGTGGGGGAAATGAGCACACGCTGAGCACACACAGACACACACACTAGCACATACTTACGAACCTCCATTCAGCACATTTGCACATGAAGGGGCAGGGATGGAAAGTCTTTCCAGTTGAGCGTGGGCGTATTTGTGTGTTGACTCCAAATTGCTAAAACGGCCCAGAGGCTTTATATTACATTAAATCTCCGACTCAGTTTTGTAGAAACTAGTTCAGGGTACCTGTTCTCTGGAGTGGGAGACAGCAGGGCCTTCGCCTGACTGACTGACTAGTGAGTGACTGACTGGTCGACTGACGCCCACCACAACCCAGCGCCGCTTTCGCTGTTTTGGAGATTGTTTTTAAGCTTCCTCCTTTGAAGGGAGGCCAGTTATGCCCTCAGGGCTGAGAGGGAAAAAAAAAAAGGGCGCTCGCGTTGAGTCGGCGTGCGACAGTCACATCCATCTCCCTCGCGTCCACGCTTACTCGAGTCTATTCAGTCACGATACTGACGCTTCACAGGCAGCCTGTAGCCTACATATTCTTTGCAAACAACACCATTAAAAGGCGTTTGGTCTGTGCGACATACAGATTCAGGCCTACACTCACTCACTGATTTATACAGGAACACAAGGCTTAAGTACCATTTCTATTTCTGAAGACGTTTTAAGGTTTCAAGGGACTGATATGTTGATCAGCATTATTTACTTTTATCATGTTTTGCTTCTAGTATTAAAGTCTATGGGATCCTGTTTTGAAAAACTCAAGTCATTGGTTAACATTTTTCTTCCAGTATTGAGATTGATGATAGTCACTGTTTGCTTTAGTAACTAATATTTTTGGCCACGTGGGGGCAGCAGAAACCAGCATTCAAGCACAAAACTGACATATTATCTCCTTTAAGATGACATGGCAGAACTTTTAGCAAACAGTTGCTTATTTCCATATCCAGCAGATACAAAGTAACAGTAGCACTCATTTGGAGTCACTCCCTGTAACTCTGTTTTGGTCTCCACCGACTCCAGAGGGAAATATCTCTCTCTTTAGCTGTTAAATCCACTGTGTCTGTCTGTCGTTTGGTGCTGAGTAGGCAGCGTTGCTTTTTAAAACTATAGAACTAAACAGCCGCCCACTGCTGCTGAAAATGACACTGATGACACGAACCAGAACAATGTTGCGGGCGTAAAACCATAACAATGAACCAAAAAATGCTATAATCTCAAGTAGAGCTAAGAGTAACTGCACCTTTCGTCGCTACAATTCATTTAATATTACACATTGTCATTTGATCCATTGTTAGTGATGAAATATTGATTAGAGCAGCGTTAATGTTAAAACGTAGCCTGATATTACCACAAGCAGAGAAGTCTTTGCAGAATTAAATAAGGCAGCATTTATGCCTTATGAATAAGGAACTAGGACTTTTTTGTAAGAGGCAGAATGTGTTATTTCCTATTAAAAGTTATATAGTGGGGCTTTAAAGTGGCTCCATTATACCTTCATTAAGGTCTGTGAGAAGCTAAGGGCAACTTCTTCCACCCAGGCTGGATCTATTTTTACTGTGCAATATCTCAGAAAAACAACAAAACCAAAAGTAATGGCAAACAAAGTCTAATAAGAGTCTGACGCAAACATCTCAGAAATCTAAACAATGTCAAAACACTGGTAAATACTGTAGAGTATCATCAGCTTCAGAATCATACATTAATGTACTCAGTAAGAGAGCTGACACCATATAGGAATGAAGAGGAGTGAGAGAATTAGAGATGCAGATGAACAAAGACTAATATTGACAGGAGGAAGAGAAAAAAGGAAGAGGAAGATACACAGACAGACAAATAAACAGCAACAAAAAGTGACAGAGAGCAGGACGAAGCTTGAGGGAAAACTGAGCTTTGAGAGGAGGAGAGAGGCTGAGTAGAAAAACAGCGGTGGGAGGAGCAGAAAAAGAGAGAGAGAGACGTGACACTGGGAGAAAGAGAAAGGGGGGGGGGGTATAAGCAGCAAAGGGTAAATGTTTCTGTGTTTGTGCTCTCACGTCGGCGAGCGAGGCTCAACACTTCCCCTGTGGAGTGGATGAGTGTAAGCGTGTCGCGGTTGGAGGCTGGAAGGCCGAGCTGTGATAGCATGTGGTTACCAGGGGCCTCCCGCAGTTGGCTTCTCCCACTTACAGTAGAGGAGGGTGTTTGAGAGGAGGTGCAGGGCCCGGGATGCCAGGGAATAAATGGGCATTTTTAAATTATTTTTTTTAAAAAAATCTACATAAAATGATATGCGGGGCATATTCAATTAAGGACACTTACTAGCGCTGCCACAAAGGTGGGTCATACTAGATTTATTTTTAGGATTTAATCGGCACTTTGATATTTGAGCGAAGTGAGAGCTCTGACAACAAACAGAGCTCGAAGGAGGCCAAATCATCTGTGCCCAGAGTGCTTAAAAACATAAACTTTGAAATGGTTTCTGATGTCAAGGGGGAACAATCGGAGTTATCACAGCGCGTATCAAACAAAGCCCGACTGCACTGACAGAAAGGAACAGTGGTTACAAATTGAACCTAACCAACAGGGATGTGACAGAAATCAATGTTGGGAGCTGCTGCTAATTTGCATTAAACCTAATAATGTCATAGCTTTGTAGCAGTGTTAGCGATGGGAATTAGTTTGTTCAAAGACGAAGAGTAATCAAATGTTGCAACTGGCGATCTGCTGTTGGCTGATCTTTAGTGTCAACTGATTGAATGCTCATCCTTTTTTCTTCACTGATTTGCATTAAAGAAATAAGCCGATTTTTTTGAAAGGACATCTCCTTTCAAAACAAGTCGAAGCCAATTTTAACTTTCATTCGTCTCCAAATGCACTAGCAAGTTGTTGCCTGTCCTGCTCCAGTTTACCACAGATGTACTGTAGCGATGAAGACGGGTCACAGAATGTTAAAAAGTAAAAGACTGTAAAAGAAAATGCAAATGGGTCCCCATAAATATGTACAAAAACACAACTATATCTGTGTCTGCGCTGTAAATTGCATTTTCAAAACCAGATTTCTTGTCATTATTGTATTTTTAATCAAATTTTCGCTTTATTTCTTTTGCAAATGAACACAGATCTGTACCAACATGTATCTGGCACCAAAGGGCAGCCAGTAGCAGACACCAGTTCAGTTTTCTGCTTTTAAACATTTGATATCAGACATCAAATGTTTAAAGGCAGACTTAGATGTTCAAGTTTGGGGTCGTGTTGCAATTTAAAGTCCCTGATCATGAAATGTTGGGACGTAATAAAAGACGATGGTTTGTTAATCCATTCATCATCAAACTTCATCCGTCTTAGTTTGCAGTATACACGAGTATGCGGAGGACAGTTCACAATACCACAGTTGTGTCTTGAGGGTTTGTGTTTGTGGATGTTCTGTATCCGACCGTTGCAGATGACTGTCACAGCTGTTATGATGTGCCACCAGCGTCACGTAAATAAACCCAGTGACTCGATCAACAGTTGCAATCCAAACATTTCCCTTGCCCTTCTGCGGCTGTTTCTCCCTCAGCAAATTGTTGTTTTTTTCCCCTCTTGTATTAGGATGATAGATGAGCGGAGATGCAGAGGGGATGGTTAATCTTTCAGGGAGAGATAGACCAGAAAGAGGAGCGAGGTAGAGAGCAGCGTGCCACGTACATAAATAAACAGGATGTTGGGATTTAAGCAGGAAATTTGAGGGGGGGGGGGGAGCGATTACAGTGATGGCCTCTCACAGATAGAGGAAGAGAGAGGGACAAAGAAGAGCAGGCCTGAATGAGGAGATGGAAAGTGATTGAAACTGAACAACAGACGGAATGAAAAGCAGATCGGGTCGGAGAAAGGGGAGAGAGAAACTGGGATATAACGAGAGGGAGACGGAGAGCAGCGGGGTCCTGGTGGGCGAGGGGAGGGGATTCTGGAGGGCTATATAGAGCTCAGTTTCTCCGCAGGAGCTGCTTAATGAGCACAGAGTTTGTAAGTAATTATTGGTTATCAACCTGATAATAGTCATTGCTCCATTTTGTGTAGCGGTTTCCACATACTTATACAATTATGGCAATTATTAACGAGGCACAGTCTTTATGTCGCTGATTTGCATTTCAAACGTATAGTGTGGTCGGGCCGGGCCATTATTTTTGTGTTGCATAATACTAGTTTGCAGGGAGGGGCAAGAAAAAAAGCTAGTACTGCATTCGTCTAAGCAATAGGGTAAACAATGAGGAGTCAATTTAGTTTTCATAACAAATACCGGAATGTAAATTAGAAAAGGGGGAAAACAAACTGTGGATCATAACCTTGCTGGGTTGAGCAGCAGCTGCTAATATTTGCTCACGTGGTCATCCTGGAAACAGTTTTATCAAACAAAAAAAACAACCAAAAAACAGGAAAATGGTCAGAATTGAGTGTTAGCATGCTGCAGGGAGGGTTGGGAAGGAACAGAGACGAAGATGAAGAGTGATGGGGGAGCCAAGTGCACACGGCAGCCTCCGCCGCACGGGGAAGTCATCCATTTTAAGGGCTGCGGCAGAGTACCTGCTAGCTTTTCATTAGCAGGTGAGACACACCGATAGGATCTGAGGATGCGGACGGACGGCGAGCCAGACAGACAGACAGATGGCTGTCTGCTCCATTACCCAGGGACACAGCGCTGCAGTGGACACATCGCACTCTCCACCTCCACACACGCGCTGGATTGTAGGCAGACAAAAGAAAAGAGCACTTGACTCTTTTAAGAGAATAAAAGAGGCGGAAAAGCATGTAGAGATGCATTGGGTTGATCTGCAAACACACTGACAGTGTAGCCTCGGGATTTATGGTTAGAGAGTTTTTGTGAATGAAATCTGTCTCTTTAAATAATTGAGCTTGTTTTTTTTTTTGTTTTTTTTCCCCCTCTCCCTCTTTTGGAAGTATTGGATTTAAATTTCAGATAAGTGCTGTGAGGCAAGAGAGACGTGATCGCTGTACAGCCTGAAAAGCAAAGAAGTCAGCGTTTACTTTCCACACCGCGTTTGATTCAGTCATCAATTACTGTACAGCAGCAGCAGTCGTGATAAATAAAAGTCAACAACTGACTAACTGCACAGCCCCGACATTGGCACTCATCCAGCACCCGCTGCAACATATTGAGTTATAGACCTACAGTATCCGCCTGCCTGTATACACACATCATTGATCTCTATAAGTTCTTCTTCAAAGTCTACACATTTGATCAAAGGTAGCGGAGGGTGGATGGCATTTTTCGAAAGCGAAAAGACCAGCGATACACCTGAGGAAGAATGGGGGGGGAGGGTGTCTCTTCTGCCACGACAGATCTGGATCAAAAGTACCTATTGCAGAATCAAAGTCAGTGCTATCAATATTTCATCATAGGAGAACCTGCCGGTCGTCGCACACACACCCTCCTGCAACCTTTCCTTTCCTGGGATACTGTTTTTATGGGCTACTGAAGAACAATTTCCTTTTCCCAGATCTTGGTGTTTACCATGACTATAAATTCCTCCAATCAAATACAGCAGCCTTCTGTCTCAGTCATTAGATCCCGTTAACTGACAATATTTCTACATTACTTTTTTGTTCACCCTTTGTTCCTAATTTTGAGTCTCAGTGGAACATTTTTGGTGACGACATAATACATCTCCAATTTCTTTCATTAGAGCCTCCATGCCTGGTCCACACCATCATCATCTGCTTGTAGGTCAGCGTTTCTGTTATTAATCATGGTTTGTTGTCAGGGTTATTACATTTTTTTAAGGGTTTGTTGTTATATTTGATGTATATTATCCATTATACAACTTTTCATTGTCTGAGTGGTTTCCCTATGACAAATAAACTGATCTTCATGTGTAAAATTGGTGAAGCGCCCCTTTGAGACGGGCATAGCGTCAATCAAATCACCAGAACTGCCTTTTTCCCACCTAAAAAACATAGCTCGTCTCCGCCCATCACTCTCCTTCTCCGCTGCCGAAACTTTGACCCGTGGCTTCATCACATCCAGCACACATCAGTCAAAGGTCTAAATAAACTCCAGTATATCCAGCGCTCTGCTGCTCGCCCACTCCTGTGACCATGTGTCATGAGTTTTGACATCTCCCCTGTCCCTCCATGTTGCAAAATAATTCTTAAAAAAAGCCACCAAAAGGTTACCAAACACACACGACCTATCAGTGTGAGCTCAGTTTTAGATGTCATGAGCTTTGTTCCAGTATGATAATAGCAGTAACTATAAACAGAGCAGACCAGCCTTCACTTGAACTGGTGGCCTAAAAATTCAAAACTCGTCTCATCTCGACCAACCAAACATCCATCTTAAAGCCTGTTAAACTGTCGGCAGTCTCCAGGTTCAGTCTAATTAAGGCCAAATGATACAGACGGATCCAACTGTTCAGTATGGGAAGCTGTTTGTGCACAGAATAAATAATACAAATTTGTGGCGGCATACACAAAAGATTAAAACTTATGAGACTTCTATGCAAATAAAACTCCAACAAGTTGAAAGAACTTTGGCTAGACAGTGTGTCACATTCATGAATACAACCCCAATGTGTCAGAATTTGGATTCTTCTACAATCCCAAAACAGGGAGGGAGCAACGTTCATGCTGTGCAGAAACTAGGCTACGCTGTGCTTAACATGGCACCACACCGACTAATACAGGAAGAGGTTAAGTGAATGCATTCGGGAGAGAAAGAAGGGAAGAGTTTCCCCCCACACAACGGTATTAAGGGAAGGGAGGGAAATGAAACTTCACATTATTTTTAGAAGGAAATTATTTCTGTGCATCTCAGTAATTATAAAGCAATTCAGAAGTGACTGATAGGACACCGGTGGACTTTTTTTTTCTCTCCTCTCTCTCTCTCTCTACTCTCTCAGCCTTATCTGTTCCCACCACAACTGCACAGACTCCTACATGCATTTTAATATGGTAATTATTGAGTGAATTCTAAACATTAACCAAAAGGAATAGCTGGCGAAAGGATTTAAAATGGGATTCGGGCACCGGTTTCCTATATCAACACAACTCATGCTTCTCCGGCTTCCTGATTAGGAGGATTTATTCAGGGTATTTATAGCCCCCATCTCTTTTGTGTCTACTGGCAGGCGTGCTATTTACAGTATTTTGCTGCCGTCATTTGGCTGATTTGCAAACGTGATAGACTTTGTCAATGAATGAGGGTGCTTATTAAAAAATGATATTGTTTAGCATAAGACAGCACTGACCAGCCTGAGCACTAAGACATGTATTTATTCATGCATACATTGTCATATACTACAATAAAGAATGCTCTTGCAAAGCTGAGTTTGCAGATTGTTATTTGCTTTTTCCCTCCCATAGACTGCACCTCAGCTGGGTGGTTTGGGTGGGTGTGTGGGGGGGGGGGGTGTTGAGTCTTTGTCCCACAGTTGTTTTTTGCCAGCTAAAATAAATGGAGAGAGAAGGAGAGAGAGAGAGAGAGAGAGAGAGAGAGAGAGAGAGAGAGAG
Source organism: Lateolabrax maculatus (assembly GCA_031216445.1). Classification (NCBI taxonomy): domain Eukaryota; kingdom Metazoa; phylum Chordata; class Actinopteri; order Acropomatiformes; family Lateolabracidae; genus Lateolabrax; species Lateolabrax maculatus. The sequence goes on from CM062207.1 coordinate 9,599,513, forward strand.
GGGGAGGCGAGGACCTCCCTACGGACTCCTCTATCTCCAGGCAAGTTTTTCTCTTGTTTGAAGGAGCTCAACAGACAAGAGTTTTTCTCACTGAGGCAAAGTTAAGAGGAAGCGGTGCCATGCCTGAAAACATCTCGGCTCACAGTTTGCCAAAAATCGGTTGCAGGGGAAGGGAAACCAAAGTTGCTCCTTTTCCGCTTTGTTTAAGAGGTCAGGGAGGCCAATAGATCTATTTGTTTCAAGTTTATGTTGGAGTGGGTTGGACTACTCTTTAGTTTTTTTTTTTTTTTTTTTTAAATTGCTGTCTCACTGGAGCGCACGCCTGCTGTCAGTCTCCCTCTCACTCAGCGGTTATTCCAGTAGGAATTGTGGGATTGTAGCAGATGTGTTTTTAATGGATCAGAATCGAAGATATTCTACACACTGTAGCCTGTAGTTTTCAGTGCTGTTCTTGTGTAACCTTCTGAATTCATTTCAGAGTTGAAGCCTCTGAGGTGTGACTTCTCCTATACCTCCTCGCAGAAATCGCGGCGCCTTCTCTCGCCTAATGGGACAACTTACACAACGCGTCCGCTCGCAACTATAAACCCAGCAAAGCTACAGGAATGACGTTTTATTAAATTCACCTTCACGGCAAAGACATGATGGATGGTCCCAAGTTCGCTTTCATTCATAAAACCATAATCCGATATGGAAAAATGTGAAGACGGGCCATTTACTGATCACCTCATGAGTCATTCACAGAGGTAAATGGCTTATGGCCGGGGTCCAAGATATCTCTAGGCCAAATTCACAGCAAGAATTTATAATAATTGCTTAATTTGACGTAGAAAGACCAAAATATCATGCAGTCTGATCCCGGCGTCAGGATTTGATCGAGATGTTAATTCAGCCGTATCAGCACGTCTTGGCTGTGTGACTTCACTGTGTTTTGCTGCCTTCCATCGGTCCTAGCAGGTGCTCTTCACAGTTTTACCCTCTCTGTATATATCTATGATTCCCACGCCTGATTTGTCCTTTCTTCTGTCCCCGTCTCCCCCCCCCCCCCCTGGGTTAGCTTTGCGGCCTAGCCTGTGGGCCCGGGGATGTTGTATTAATTAACTCGCCTCGCTGCACTCTCATCAAGCTGCCGGTAAATGGCCCCGCTCCAACTTTCCCTCCCGGAGCGCACCAAGATGGCAGCATCCGTAAACAACTTCAAATTTACGGTGCTGCAGTCGCAGCGGCGAGGCCCCCGCTACTCCTTACAGTGAGGGGAGGCAGGCGGGAGCGTGCAAGTCATACAGAGCCTCTCTCTCTCTCTCTCTCTCTGCACGCTGCTGTGTGGTTTAATATGTAAATGCATTTTGGTTAGACTCAAGCTGCCATCGCAGTCATCTATTTTTCCTCTACCTCTCTGACATCTGTGATTTGCAATCGCTGCTCGGAACAAAGTGCAATCTTTTTTAATGTGCGCTGCAGCACAGAATGCGCCCATCGCTCTGCGGCGGAGCAGTCATAAACAACTTTGTATACCTTTTTACGTGGCATGATTAAAATGGGTGCAAATCTTTGTCAATATTAACATGGTATGACAAGCAGCCATGCAAATGACTCTGCTCCTCAGAGAGAGTGCAGACTGTAATGAGGTAAATACTACAGTGCGGTTTCTGTAGCATTCAAGCTGAGCTGCTGAGACAACTCAAGGTGGGTAAATACAACCCACAATCCCAGAGGATTTACAAGCCCTACTTTAGCTTTGAATAGCCACTACTCATAATATATTCCAATGAGAATGGACATTTTAATAAAATGTTAGAAAAGATAATTAGTTATAAGCGTTATCTTTTTCTTTGCCTTGTTCCTTCCCCTAAAAATTATGGTTACATCAGTATACACGATCAGTAGCGATGGTTTTGACAGCACGTTTCATTTCTGTCTACGCTTAAACACACAAATTCATGTTTTGTCAAAATAAAACATTAACATATAATTCACAATAAATCCATCCATATTAGTAAATCAATTCAAAATATTTAATGCAGAACCCTTTGACTGCAAAGAGATGCTAATCATTTCAGAGTTGAAAGAGACGCAAAATGACTCTAAAAAACTCCAAAGATATGCTAAATGACTACAAAGAGACACAAAACGATACCAAGAGACACAATGCAGTCGTACAAAGAGATGCTAAACAACTACAGAGATATTCAGAGTGACCAAAAAGAAACACAAAACAACCACAAAGATGCAGCTACGCCATTTACAGTCTTCCTCCTATGTACCATGGGGGGGGGGGGGGCTTTGGCATCCCTGTATCCTTGCGCACTGTGCTTTTGGAAAAACTCTTTCTTTCAATGCTGAGCATCTCAAATGCAGCATCCTCACGCTGAATCCAACCTCAGTTGGTCGGGAGCATCTAAGTGAAATGCAATAAGCTAAGAAACCGAGTGTGAGTCACGCTACCAACAGTGCAACACAGCAGCTCTCCATTCTGAAGGCCAAGCACAGAAATACACCGACCTAGCATCATCCATAAACAATGATCTGAGGCTCTTTTTTTTTTTTTTTTTTTCCTGTGGACATAGCTTCTGTCTGTTTTTCCTCTCAGTGGCAGCGGTGGACGAAAATAGCCCTCACAGAGACACACCCAGAAGAGAGTCAAATCAAATATCATTATTCCCTGGGTAAATATTGTGAAGAGATCTCATCTCTACCGGCTGCAGAGGAAATGAGGGACGAGGCACTGTTCCCAGTGTGCACTGGTCAAAACCTTACACCAGGCCTTGTTACAGGAGCACAGACCTGCATGTAAACACGCCGCTGTAAAACTCACATCGCAGAAATGGGTGGACACAAAAACGCATCCAGAGGTGCAAGACACAGAAAGAGACTTCTAGGACAAACAGACACACTCATGCTGAGCTTTCATCAAGGCCTCATGAATATCTACACACACTGTGGAGTGTTGCAATCTGTCAAGAGTGTCCGAAAGAGAGGCTTCTCTGTCCTTCACGCCCAAAAAATGACACTTTAGAAAGGCAAACTAGACGGTGTATGAGCGAAATCGATGGACACTCATTAGAGGCGTGTAGTTATCGTGACCTTAGAGATTGCAATTCTGCGACGCTTGCTTTATGGGGAAATTATTCTACTATTGATGCTGCACAAAAAAAAAAAAAAAAAACCCCTGACACTAGCATGCAACAGAAGGTGCGCCGCATTGCCCGCCATTGTCATTCATATCGTTGCCCGCGTTGCTGTGCCAGGGGTGGAAACTGGCCGGAGCTGCAGCAGCTCATCAGCGTGTGTTGTTGTGGTGAGAGAAGCTGACACTCATGTTGAATCCAGCCACAGCTGCCGCACAACAGGAATGTGATTCTCCTTACTTGCGACGATTTCTTGGGGATGTAACGTCAGTGCGGTACTGTGATGGAGTGTGAATCACACTTGTGCAGTGGCTGCAGCTATGATTTGTTTTTTTTCCCATGAAAGCTAACAAAAAGTTCCATATTGAAAAGGTATGTTAGGGCTAATAAAAATGGTTAACCTAAATGTTGATATAATAATTAACTACATGACTCCTTTTGCACAGCAACCAAAAGCTGTTAATGCTTGTACTCATGTAAGCTTTGAATCCACCCACTGACTTAGCCTTGTTGTATTCATACCGCCTCTAATTTTGCCACGGCACTGCAAAATGACAATGTATTCTTTTAAAAAGGCTTTCATCCATTTGCTAACTGGTTCGCAGACAGTTTCATGGTCATTTGTCAAAGCGATCGTAACTTTCAGTGTCAGCATAAAGGAGTTAATCAAGGATCTATTTTGGGTCCTTTCCTGGTCACTATACAGTATATGAATGAAACTCCAACAGGGACAATCTTCACCATATACTGCAGTGCTCAAGGTTTAATTTAGTTTTGTCTGCCACAAGAACACTTAATGTCTATCAAATTTTCAGTTTTTTCTTTTTCACGTGCATCTTCTTTTTGACTTGCAAATTGGACACAAAGAGGGCTCTTGCGGTTTCAAAATGTAAATTAAGTTTAAACTGAAATAGATTGCACATGTATCTAATCTGGATTTTATTGATATTATCTTTAAACTTTATTTTTTTTTTCTTATTGCACCACAATCTCAATCTTTAATAAACCTGCCAAATAAAGCCTTGGTTGCCCATCACTAAAGAACAAGACTTATTGATTGCAGGAGAACAGCCTCTGTCCCTGAGATGGCCGCGGGAGTCCTCAGTAGTTTCCTCCGAGCTTTAAAAAAAAAAAAACAAAAAAAAAAAACGTATCTTTGATTTCCGAAGTCAACAGTCAGAGGCACGGATTTCCTCTTTGTTCTCTTAAGACTAATGGCAGGAGCTGAGAGAGAGAGAGAGAGAGAGAGAGAGAGAGAGAGAGAGAGAGAGAGAGAGAGAGAGAGAGAGAGGCTATGTTCTGTTGATCGCCGTTCTTGTGCCGGCGGCTTGCCGGCAGCCGCTATTCTTGGGGCTTGTGTTGCGTGGGGGTTGAGAGAGGGGAGAGATTTTGCCATGGCAATGCAAAATGAGAAATGACACGGTTTCCCAAAACGTGGCGCTTCATCGGCCTGTTATGGATTAGTTAAGGCTGTTATTCTAATCTGCACCCCTTTTCTTCACTGCCTCATTATGGAACGGAGGTGCCAAGGCCTCATAGGGAGAATAACATCTCCTGTTAAGAGTCGTTAAGGAAGATAGATGATTCCTTTTTGATGGAAGTCGGTGCTGATCTGACAGGGCGGGAGGAAGCCAGGCTCCAACCGTTTGTGATGTAAGAACTTAAATCCAATCGCTGAACATGTTTGACCATGGACTGCAAGATATTAGGAAGACAGCAGAACAAGGTCCTATACTGAGCCGAGTCTTTGATGAAAAATATAAATATGATGCAAAAGAGAAGCATTCAACATTGTATACCACGTTATGTGAGCCATGTGGCATTTCTGTCGGTGGCAGCGGGGGATAGGGGGGACATTCCTGCGAGTGATCCATTTAAAAAGGTCTTATTTCCTTTGAACCACAACATTTAATTAGTTTCAAGCCGGTCAAAAATGCTACTTTAACTCCATTTCACGGTTTTCAACTTTGCAATTGACTCATTTGAATTTGTGCGCAATCAACAAGGACCACTGATCACCACTTATCCTCTTCAATAGACAGGTGCAACATGCCTAACCCTTACCGCTTGTTATAAAGAATTTTTCGGGCCATGCTTAATGGAAGAACCGCACACAAAGAGAAGGTACTTGTGAATTTACCTTTGAATTATCCGTGACACCGAGCCATTAAAGGGATCATATACAAGTCACATAAAGGACCACTATTCATCCACTCCACCCCAATCAGCTTAAAGGCCGCTTCATTTAAAAATGCTCAAGAGCGTTTCGTCGGTGGATGAAAGACAATGTAAGACAGAGGACAGACACTCGGTGCGTGGAGCACACTGTAAACCAAATGAGAGTGAGATGAATGACACAAACGCATTTTAACCCGGGGGGGTCAAGCAGTGAGGTTTGTGTGCTCGTAATGTTAAGGACCACACAAGCTCCTTAGTGACAGGACGCTAAACTAGATGTTGGCGACTAAGTGGATGGCACCATTTACCATGTAGACATACAACAGAGCGTGTTCTGGCCCTTAGAGTTGCACAGGCAAGAATGGGATTTCCGCATTATACATAATAATTATGTCTGCTGGGTGACAAGCACAAAAGCATAACTGACTTTTTTTTGTCTATAGCTTAAGTTTAATCAATGAAAACTGAGATTGGAGTGCATGAAAGGAAAAACACATTCGGTAAACATATTCGGTAAACTTTAAACTCTTAAGTATACTAAACCTTTCTGACTGAAGCCATCTGGTTTGTTATTTACTCAATGAAGTCATTGCCTCGTGTTTGACCTGCAGACTGTAGGCTGTCTTACTTTCAGGTAAATCCAAATTTTTTTTTTTTTATCTAAGCTTTCAGTGCAAACTAATTTCACAGTGGTAACCTTTGCAGTTGCGGGTGTTGTCATTAACAAACTCCTATCACATTTATCTGCGGGGGGATACAAGGTCTCTACATATTCAATAGGAGGAAACCACAAGATGAAAACGGCCTTTGTGCCTCAGACTGTGGAATCTGAACAGGAGGGTAGGTGCAAATTATAAATGAGCGTAATAGAAAAATCTGGTGGGCCATAAATCACATCAGCAGACAGACCATATGCAAATATGTTTACATGAGCCTGCTGACATCAGCAGCTCTGGACAAAATGTTCAAGCATGTTTTATTTATCTCCTGTTCCCTTACATACCATGCTACAGTATGTTAGGTTTCACAAGTGAAACGGGTGGCATGATAATGGACGGACCATCTGTGTGACCCTGTTCTTCATTAACACGGACTGAAATGTAGGGTAGGGTGAAGAGAAAATGTATAGAGGACACACTGCTGGAGCTCAAACATCCACATGCTGGCCATGTGGGAACTGCAGGTCAAAGCAAAAAAGGTTTTATAACCTAGAAAGTGCAACCAATATGCAAAAAAGTTCAAAAAGGCTATATCAAAATAGCATAGATAACGTCAACCACATATATCGCACATATATTCCCAACCAAAAGGTACTTGAATTACGATTATATTAAAAAGATATATATCAAGTCAGTTGAGCACTGTGTTGCAATTTAATGCACGTGAAGTAGTTGGAAGCGAACAGAGAGATCTTAGTAGTTAAAATGAAAGTTTGGCTGTAAATAGCTATGAGATCAATTGTGGAGATAGTTGGCTACAATAAGTTAATTAGTTGAACGCTAAATGTTATGGAAATGGTTAAAATAGTAAATAGATAGTTGTAATGGATAAATGGTTGAAATAGTTGGCTAAAAGAAACTGACGATATAGTATAATGATTTAGTTAAAGGTGATGATGAGTTAAATATAATGGATAAATGGCCGAAACGTGCTTCTGCTACACCTAGTAGCACAAATGCAAACTTGACCAAGCCAACCTAAAGACTGACATTTTAATTGTATGAGAGCATTATTATAACTTTGAGAATTTAATATTTAATTTTATATAATGTATAGTGCCAAATAACATCCAGTTTATAATCAATTAAAATCACATTTAAAAACTTGACAGGTTGCTGAAACGGCACTTGAGTTCATCTGACAGGGCCGTGGGGGTACGTCTGACAAAAAAAGGTTGGGAACCACTGCGTTAGACAGACCAGATGGTGCCACAGCATGGTAATAACTTTAACTCCCTTTACAGTCCGGGTTAGTTTTGCTTTGGCAGTTTCCATCAAAACACAATTTCATATCGGGGCTTTTTTTTGCATAGCAAGCACCAACACGTCACTCAGGATAAAATGGTGTCCTCTTCAAAAGTTAAAAGCTCATTTTGTCCCTTGTACTTCATTTTGGGATCTGAATGACTGCTTGTCCAAAGCATTCAAAGACGAGTCAACCTAATTTTCAAGCACCAGTCAAAAGCCGGATGATTCAGTGCGCTGCAACAGTAGAAGAAACCCACCGACCGAAAATCTGTTTCTTTACGTCAAGTAACTAAGACGGATGTGACATCAACTTACACCAACTCGTCTGTGATGGCCATTAACTGCTGAGGCCTAATCCTATTTGAACTTGCAGCATGTAATCACAACATATAGCCGGAGAATGCCCGATCACAAAACGTGTCTGCCATGATAAGACCAGTTTCAGCTGGGAAAAGAGCCTCAAAACATGCCAGATAAGAACCAAACATGCTGTCACTCAGCCAAAGCTCCTCACATCAATATCGTTTTCCAGTAAAGCACAACAAACCCAAGAAGTGGCATGCAACCTTAACATTGACATACGGGATGCTTTTAAACTGCAAAAATGACTTCTTTCATAGTACAAATTGCTGTCAGGAAAGATTACTTCTGGTCTAACATGCAGGCTAATGGAACAGTAAATATCGGAGGGACTCTGAAAGCTTTTTAAGCAGCACACAGATTAGCCTCCTTATCTTCTGGTAGCCAAACAGAGTGCTAAAATGAGCGTGCCATAAATATTGTTTTCATTAAACTGATCGACGCGCTGGAATATTTTTTTTTTCATACCCAAACAAATACTTTAAAGCTTTCTTTACAAAAAAAAAAAAAAAAAAAAAAAAGGCAGTGTGGTTTCTTTAGTGGCTTCCATCCGCGTCCTTGCTATGCCCCTAAAATGACAGAGGGGCGGGCGGGTGGTGGCTGCGCAGTAGGGAAGCGCACTTCAAAGCAGGCCATTTCATCTTCCGCGAGGCTCTCTGCCTCAAGAGGAGCATGAGATAAAAAAAAAAAAAAAAAAAAGGAAAATCAATACTCTATATCAGGCTTCTTCCTTCAAGCCTTGTGCTGCTCTTCGTGACGGCACAGCCAAGCCAACACCTGACCTCTGCCCCAATTATGTTGTGGTGACTTGAAAATAGATTTGAATTCTTCAGATATTTGGAGTTGTAAGCTTTAAAAACTATTTAAACTACTGCACATTTGTTCTTCCTTTAACTTCAATGCTGATTGTACAATAAAAAGGATAGACATAAGATACATTCTGATCTCCGGTCTAAGATTTAACTTTACACCATAAGGTATTAATCAACAAGTGTAGCAAGCATGACCATCATGACTAACACCATCACTACAACAATAAATGTTCTAATAGCTACTTTAAAAGGTGCCCCCCCCCCAACGCATGCTGTCACTCAGTCAAACTCAGTATCTTGAGCTCAGGGCTTCAGGAGCTGTATTATGTGTAGCTTTGATGAATTTACTGTTTATCAGACCACAAATACGACAAAAATTAGCCGGCACGTATATGTTCTGCAGCTGAATAAACACACAGATTGACCGGGTCGCAACGGGAGAGAGCGGCACTGCAGCCTGGCGGCGGTGAGCCCGCTGCGGGGAGAAAAGAGCGGGTCGATCGGCCCCGGTCGCTCTGTCCTGTCGGAAAGGGAGCGCTGCGGAGCGGACAATCCCTCTGTTTTTATTCCGCTGTGGAACATATGCCTAACGACCATCTACAGCGAAGGGGGGGGGGGGGGGGGGGGGGGGGGGGGGATTTGAAGGCAGAACTGAAGCGCAGCGGAGAGGGAGGGACCTGGAAGTTGGACTCTTTCAAGTTCTCAAGCAAAGTCCACTCTCTTCTCAATCTTTCCTACTGCACCTTCAAAACAAAAAGTATACGATAAACAAGACAGGAAAAAACTAAACAAACATTGTTAATATAAATGATGCGTATTGCACCGACTAGAACAAGGCAAGTCAGTGTTTGAATCATTACTTTAGAGAAACAGCTTGACACTTTGTGAAAGACTTGTGCTTGGTAAGTCTATGGTAAGAGACTCAGGTGAGAAGATTAAAACCACTCGTGTCAAATAATTAGCCAAGTTAGCAGTCACTATATAGCTGAGTTTTGGTAATTTTTGCAGACTTGAATATTCCCCAAAATGTCAAACTGTTCCTTTAAATTGTTTAAGATTTAAAGGCAGCAGACCAATTTAAGACAGAATAGTGTAAAAAATATGAATGACATTTTTACGTTAAATTAGCAAAACCATTTAAGAAACAGGAAAAGGGAATGACGGGATCCATCCACAAAGCTGCATTGCCCTTCAACTTATTTATTGATGTACTGAACATGGAAAAAATCCAAAGTATCCAAACACAAAAGTAAAGAACATGTACATCCTTTTAAATACTCAACAAAAGATATTCTATTCCAAAAATGTTGTGAACCAAGTCAGACTATACAACTTCAAATAAATAATCATTCTCATATTAAGAATTGAGATAAGAGGGGTGGGAGGGAACATTTTCCCATGCCGGACCATCAGCACAATTTGTCAAGACCAAATAATCATGAAGTTACGAAAAGAAAAAGTTATTTTCAACAATGACAGGTCAGGCATGAAAAATGTACTCTCTACCCCACAGCAGCAAGTATCACAACTCATCTAGACTTAAATTTAACTTTTACAAGTAACACAAAGAAGGAATAGATAAACAAGAAAAAGCAGTTGCAAAGATAATTATATAATGCATAGCACACTGCTCATTTAAGGGGAAGCATGACTAGTAATTGGTTTAAATACCAAGCAGGATGCAGTGCATCTAAGGCCTGACTGGCCTCCATTTGTTTGTTTGATGAGTTAGATGATGTTCGACAAACTCTTGCAACCAATTTTGCTATCGTTAATGGAACTGCTTCACTGACCTTCCCCTAAAGTGAATAAAGCAATATACACCTTTTTACGATTTTAAAGACAGGTTATATGCATTACGTATATATATGAGTATGAAAAAAACTAATCAAATAGTTCAAAACTGTGGTTTATATCCATTCTTTACCACATAAATATATATCTATAATGTTTATATATAAAAAACAAAACATATGTCTATAGTTTCTTAATACCTTTTTTACGAAGCAAGACTATCTACAGACCAAACAACCAACAAATTTGATGCACTGTAATGCTAGTCCATGGGACAACAAATCAAGTAGTTCAACTGAAAGGAAACTGAAAACAAAGAAGGTTAATATCCAAAAAGAAGATACCTTACATACTCCATAAGAGAAAAGAAAACAATATTTATATATATAATATCACACTTTCAGATGAAGTCCAAACTAGAAACAAAAGAAGTCTGCCAAATACTCAACATAAAAAAGGACTTATTTACATAGCTCAAAGCTCAGGAGTAATCCGTTCTATTCTTCAGACTAGTTTTTCTTAAGCTGCTGCCTTCATTGGCTTGTCCTCAATCTTTCATACAAAGTATGTAAAAACCCTTATTGGTTGATATTAAGACAAAATCAGTCTAATGATATATCGTAGGTACACCACAAAACACCATGAGCTCTGTCTGAAGGGAATCCTTTAGGAAGAACTGATTTTTATCCCCCATTTACCTTTTAAGATATCTCCGTTATAATTTTGCATGCACTTTTTGCGAATAAACCTTTGTATTTTTGTCCGTTTTTCAAATCAAAATCGGAAGGCGAGTTGCTAGTCATAACAACCAGGATGACGGGGACCCACAGATGATTTTACAAATGAAACCAGCACTGCCATTGATTCTATAAGCTAAAGATAATACAAAGATCTCAAAAGGTATCTTTTACATCATAAATCTCCCCAGAAATTTCAACCACTGCAAACTTTCCTGTAAAGTTCAAAAGCTCACAAGGTGTCATATGAAGATATTTCTCAAAGTATCCAAGTCAAAATATTTTGTTCCAGGTCCAGTAAAAAGTTTCTCCAAATTTTTCTTTTTATAAAAATAGATGCTTTTTAAACCCACATCAAAGAGGTTCTTAGCTCTTTGGCAAGGTACTGCTTTAAGAATTTTTTTTTTGTCTTTTATCCGTTAAGTTTACAATAAGCAACATTGTGCAGCCAACCAATAACCAACTCATATTACAATGAACGGAATACTTACAAAATCAACAAAACTGCAAAGAGTTCAAAATAAGTACTTGCTAACCACTGAAGGCATAACGCACCTAAGGCAAATCAGGACACAGAAAAATACAAAGAAAATCACTACACATAACCTTACAAGACTTACTGTTTCAAAGCAGATGTGCAACAAAATGACAAAACCTATAGTAACGTTTTAGATGGTCCATCTGTAAAGACAGCAAGAGAATTCAACATCACAGGCATTAAAACCTGCCGTATTTTTTTTCGTGTTTTAAAGTATAGAGAAGATTCAAAGCGTAGCAATGAAAAAAATGAAAATCACATTGTTGGACGCTAAATATTGTTTTTTCTTCGTAACACTGATTTACAAAGCTGTTTTTACTAATGTAGAAAGTTACGGTCAATGCGCTTCCATTTTCTGTTTCCATTTTCTGCTGAGTTTTCTAGAAACAATCTCAGTGGGTATTAGGCTTTGTGTGTTTTGTTGGTTTTGAACGAGACTTGCAGAACTCTGTCCCCGAGGCGGTATCCATTCAAGCTGGCGATGGCCACGGCTGCCTCGTCGTAGTTAGTCATGGTGACAAATCCAAATCCTTTGCACTTGTTTGTGTTGAAATCACGAATAACCTTGACGTTTGTGACGGCACCAAACGGCCCAAACATCTGCCAAAGGATGCTTTCATCTGCGTCTGGAGCCAGGTTGTAGACAAAGATACACCAACCAGTGCCTGCGTGCCCCGGGATGTTGATGCCAGCCAAGCTGGTCACCCCGTCAATGGCCATGGGGGAGAACCTGCTGTAAAAGACAAAAGGTAACATGGTTCAAGGCAAGAGCCAAAATGAGGACAAAATGGGCCTTTTTATAAAGACAAGAGATCGTGCCAACAAGCTTAACAGAATCTGACAAGTCTCTAGAGAGATCAACACAAGCCATGCTTCTCTGAGAAGTGTGTACATTTCTTCTACAGTCTGGGTTAACACCCTCGTTTCATCTCAGAAACCTGTTTCTCATAAAACATTAGAGGATCAGGATATTCTTTAAAGTGAATCATTTATTTCAGCTGGGCAATAAGTTATGAAGTCAGCTTCTTCAAAAAAGCTGAGCTGCCATTCTGTGGGCTGTACAAGTCAACATGTACGCACATTCAGTTGTCTCATTAACTATTAGAGATTATAAAGCCAGCTTTTCACACTTTTATTAGAAATTGTAGCAGCTTTGAGTATATTTTGTGTAGAAAGACAGGAGCACATAATTACTTACAAAAAACAAAAAGTTGAAAATTACAATGGTAAATGAGTACCATATTAAAGTTGGAGTTTGTGCCAAGACTGGAATAAAAATGCACGCAAAAGCCCTGGCCTTTGGTAAATGTGGTTTTGCAGTTTGAAGAAACTAAATTCAAAGTGCATGGAAAGCCTATGAATTATTGCAGCAGGTGTCACATAAGATTAGCTGCTCCAGTTGGCCACTCAGGGAACATCCACCATGACAGGTGTGCTCCCAGCATCAAGGACACGGAGAGAGATTTGGCAACGAAGACGTCAGCCAATGAACAGGGCAGAAGAGAAATCACAAGTCTATTGTCGCCCGTGATGGGCCTTTGAGCTTCCAGGGGATTGGACTTCAATCATACTCGAGGAAGGCATTCTTATAAAACTGAACTTAGACAAACTGGTATCCTGGCGAATCCTGAAAGACGCCTGACGCAACAAAGTTTAAAACAGGACAGGCTGTCCATAATAGATCAAGGTAGGAGTATGGAGCACAAAATACCAGTATGCAATTTTGTGCAATAGCAAGTAAGAGATTGTAAAAGTCTGTCCTTTGTTATGTAGACAAGCAGTGTAGACAACGCTTTAATGTAGACATGTTGTGACATTATGGCGAGATTAAAGAACTTCACTGCATCACTGTCAATAACCTTATTTTATACAGTCACTAACCTTATTCTACAATAATAGACTTGGGACACATTAAATAATTACTAGTCCAAAAAAAGTGCAAATGACTATATTTAATTTATGGAACTGTGCATAAGGGATTACAGTGTATGTTGTAGAGTCTGGCCAGTACTATATAGAGTGTGTTGGCAGGTATGCGCCTACAGTCCCTGCCGTAATGTAAACATGTAATGCTTCTGTTTGAGAGCCTTGCCGTGGGCCTGTTCATCTTCCACAGATTAAGCATACATATCATACTACAGTTTACTAAGAAACCTGGTGTTTTTGCCAAACCACTCTCCACCTGTTCATGCCAGTGTCAGAGTCAATTTTTAAAGTGTAAGTGTATAACTTTACTGTTAGTATTTTCCATTACCGGGCAGCCCGACTAACACTGAGAGTGATTGTCCCAGGTCAGAGGAGCAGATAGTTTTTAGTGACGCCTATCACTGGGATCTCTTCCTTCCCATCCTTATTCGTCACATACACAAGTCTCTTTCTGCACCTCACACAATTGCCAAATATTTACATCACTTGCTGTTAACAGCCTGATTCACTCACACCAACTGGATTACGTATACATTTGTTTGTAGAGGGGAGCTCTAACACATGCACACAAAAGCATTTTCTTTGATCAACAACCTCATACTGAATCAGTGCTACCTTATGCAGTGTTAACTACCTACGCAATGTTGCCAAGAGCACACGTAGGTAAAAAAATAAACCTAAAATGTATCCATCAACTCCCTCATGTTTGATCTGAATTTCCCACAAGCTCAGTTAAAGCTATGAAATCTAAGAAAATTAATTTACCTTTTGACTCCATAGGCCATGTTCAGCAGATTGTCCAACCTAAAATAAAAACACACGTATTCATTAATTTCATTAAAGAAAGTTTTTTTGGAGGTTGATGTATTTTGACAGGATGACAGGAAATATTTCTGATGCCATAATTACAGTCTGCTCTTGCATTCAAGTAATTCTGTTTATCAAGTGAATCCCAAGATGATCATGAAGGACATGATCATCTTGGGATTCGCTTGAGGATTAACCTGTTGACTGAACTTGTTTATCAATATTCAACCTACACAGCAGGAGACATTCAGTTCATACACATCTTACTGGTTTCATTTGACACGATTGCTGCCGCGGTACCACACTGACGTTGCGGCGGTAAAAGCCGGGGCTGCACTTGATAACTGTAGACGCTAGGTGGCATAAAGTGCTTGAATACTGATGACAGGATTTTACTACTTTGACTCTACGGGAAGTGGAGCTCTGGAACCGGTGTATGCATGTTGTATGACTCCTAAAGAAAGACTTCTGTGAACCAAGCTAAATAAAGTAAGAAGTGTAACGTTAAGTTACTGTTTGAAACACCGCCAGTCCACGCAATTTTTATAACTTGATTTCATTAAAACAGAGTTTTGCTTTGTGAAATGCCGCCAAATTTAAAATCAGAAGAGCTGAGTTGAAGTGTGAAAATTGTCTGATAAGAACTGTGGGAAAAATTAAAGCAGTATGGGTTAGATGACCTTTGCTGCAGTATGTTGAGTTTTTATTGTTCCTAGTTTCATCTCAGACATTCTGGGATTAAAGTACATTTACGAGGAACGCTGAGGAAGGCAACTACTTGACACTTTAAATCTTTTTCTAAAACATTTTCAATGCAGAGAAAATTATTCACCCAAGGCGGTGAAGTACAAGTGGCACAAAGGGGTAATATTGCGAAAATGAAATCCAATACCCTATCATGTTTATTTTGTCCTGTTAATTGTTTAGACCAATACATCCATTCAGAACACTGACATTTTAATTCTATTTAAGGAAATACCATCTTGTTTGGATGATCTGGCTGGATTATTATTTGGTGAAGTTCAATGCAGGCAGAGACAGACAGAGAGAGAAAAAGAAAGATAACCTTTTGTCTTTTTCTAGGTTTCAGGCAAACACATGAAATTTCTTAGTTATTAGAATGTTAGACTTTTCAGATCAAATGTTGCTAATGCTGCTCAGTCTGCTCTCATGTTAAGACCACATGTACAACAGAGTTATAACGCCGCTCTACGAGGGGGGACTTATCAGTTTTTCTACTATTACTCTGGCAAAACTGATCTAATCAGGCAGATTCAGCTGCAGGCTTGATGGCATTTTATAAGAGAAAAGGTCCATTTTACAGCCGTCCTGATAATTTCATCCTGGCCCTCCCCAAATAGTATCTAATTAGGGTCTGTTTACTGTCCAATGGACATTATTCAAATCTGGCATTAAATGCAATACATTAAGTGGTTTCTTTCCTTGTTAAAAAAAAAGGATTGTGTTGTTTGTCCCAGTCGATGTAAAACACTGTCTACGACAAATTCTTCAAGTGTTCTACATTTATTTATTTCTTTGTGTAAAAAATATTGTGTCAGTTTGAGTGTTGGCTGCTTTATGTCTCGTTAATGGCACATTATAGTCAGCTGGACAGATCCGTGAAGCCCACACCTTTGCACATATCATTCATTCCCCCACTTGTGTTGCTTTCATTTTCCACACAGTTCTGTTGAATAACGCATCTCTTGAGTGTTCATGACACACAATAGAAGTATAATCCGTCTCTTTCAGTCGTATTATTTGCTCGTATTTGATCTTAAATTTGAACAATAACCTATATTTTATGTTCGCTAATGCATAAAAACAACAGTGTCAGTATTTTATATTTTTATGACCCGATATCATGAAATGATCACGCGCACTTCATTTAAAAATACACCCCGCGTGGGCAGGACGCTCTCTCATATACATCAAATATGAGAACAGCTTATTTCAGGTGAACTTGATCAATCAGCTGAATAAAATAGTCGCGGGAGATACCGCTGCGACAAATTTCGTCAATTGAAAGCAATATCAGTATCGAAAGTGCAGGTTAGGTTGCAAATACTGCAGCTTTCACAGCATACTACATAAAAACGCAGTTTCCACAAATTGTTTTTTAAAAACATACCACTGAGGTCAATCATTGGACTGAAAAGCAAATAAATGTATGGATTACTTTCCACATTAAGATTCCAGAGTATTGCTCATCCCATTTTTCATATTTGTCTAAATCTGCTCTAAACCAATTGTGTTTTAGGCCTAAAATTGCAACAGGAAGAACACAGCAAAGTTACAAGTATGGATATGGGGATGAATTATTCTGTCCAGACTATTGATAAGCTCCAACACAGAATATTTTCATAATACTGCGAGAATATTTAAATTCTAATTTCAAAAAGCCAGACATCCCTAGCAGTATTAACTAGGCTTGGCTCTAATCTGATTTTTTGTTTTTGGTGTGCCTCTTTTACCTGAAGCGTTGTGCCTGCTGTGCGAGGGGTCCTGGGTACCTTCGATTGGGTGACTGATACAGCTGGGACAGCAGTGCCTGGCTAGTCTTCTGGCTCGGGTTGTTTGCAAACTTGACTGTAATGGGTTCGGTGGCACCAGGCGGCTTCTGACAGTTGAGACCCTTGATGGCCTCCTCAGCCTCAACTCGCCGATCAAAACGAATGAAGCCAACCCCTCTGGAAACGCCTGAGGAGAGTACATTTACACATCAGTAACATGCTGAGTTTCTCGACAGTCAGGAAAACATTCAATAATGATCTGCAATGTGAACATCACTGAAACAGCTTAAACTGATTTAGGGGTTAAAAAAAAGGAAATAAAAATAATATACCCACTGAGAGGGTACATCACTGGCCTGCAATGCTACAATGTTATACGCCATCAAAAGTGACCTGATGCTCTATACCGTTCCTGTGTCTGACTTCCTGCCCAGCTCAATCTGCGGCTTGTCATAAAATAGACTTGCCGTTTTTTTTAAGCTGTGCAGAACAGAAAGCCTCTTCTGAAAACGCGCTGCAGCATGTAATATGGACAAGCATCTATACCTATCTATATCTTTCTCGTTATCTACCTACCTACCAAAAAGAAATTATTTAATTTTACTGATATTTTGTTGCAATTGTTCTTGAAATTAATACAATATTTTTCAGTACTTTGTCATAGTCAATATCGTTATCGCAGAACTACTCTAAAATATCGTGATATTATTTTAGGGCCATATTGCCATAAGCAGGTATACAATTCACAATTAGCAAACTTTGAGGTATGAACATACTTAAATACATTTTAAACAAGGGAGACTTGCATTGTGTGCATTTCTCAGTCAGTAATTCAAAACAAAGGCCCATTTCACAAGCATTGCTGATATGACTAAATAGTATCCACATCCAAAAATAATGCAAAAACTGAACACAGTACAAGAGGAAGAAGCACAAACCTCAGTGACCCATTCCCAAATCAAGAAAAGCTGGAAATACCTAAAGCACAAATGTGTAGCAAGATAATAGAAAAGGGGGAAGTGAAAAAGTGGACTTGTTTTGAGTAAGCACCGTCAAAAATACAGAGCTTCCCTCCCAAATCATGGGTCATTGGCGGGAGGCAGGAAAAAACAAGACCAAGATGGAAGATTGTGACATGCACAGACGTCCCAGGACGGCAGAAAGGGGTGAAAGAACAACATTGTGTATTTAAACATCACTAACTCAAACTTTACAGACAGCTGGTTTAATAGCATTACATGAACTTCTGCTAGTAAGTTCTGTCTAAAGTTACCTCTTACTGCCCTCTTGGGACATCCATGCATGTCTCTTCAATCTTGGTCTTCCTCCTGCTTCCTGCCAATTAGCCTTGAGCTTCAGTGTCTTTGCCAAGTCAAAAACAGGTCCGTCACGCTTGTACCCCACGATGCTTATGGTACTACTTCTTGTTGCACTTTTGTCATTTGGATATTTTCTTTGTTTCTTATTAAGTGAAATTATTATGGTTTGTGCTTTTGCATTTTGTATGCAACATTTGATTTTGAGTGCATTTCCGCAATGTTCCAGCTTTAATTCTTGAATGCGTTGTTGGATTAAAAAGGGTTCAGAGAGCACAAGTTACTTTGTATTAAGTGTTTGTTTTTGAGTGATATCAGGTTACAATCCTGCTTCTGATTTTGGTGACTGGGTTTCCAGTTATCACAGATAGTTCCATTATTACTAAAGTAAAACTGAAAGTAAATTCTCCAGAAACAATTGGTTTTATATTGAATAAAGACAACAATTCCCATAATGCATGCCTGAAAGAATTTTATGTGTTTCAGCAGCACACAGGTCTCAGTGAAAGATTCTGTTTATTAGTGTTTCATAAGGGTTCTGCTTCGACATGACAGGTGAGAAATAGACTATAACTGCTCTAAATGCAAACAGGCATTGCACTTTGGGGATGGGAAGGGGGAGAAAGCAAGTGAAGGTAAGTGCAGGTAGAAGGGAGAGTGGACAGAAAGAAAATATGAAGATTTGAGTCCTGCTACTTTACACTCATTTCATATTCTATCCATCTATGCATATTTATGAACACCTCTACTGAAAAATTGCATTTTTGGGTACTTCATCCCACCATCTGATGTATTTCTCAGACCTGGCGGTGTCATTTTGTTAGGGAGTCACTGGGGGAAGGAGGGGGAGAAAAGAAGCAAACTAAAAAAGGAACAAAAAGAGGGGGGAAAAAGCAAAACTGTGGGACAGCTGTCGTGTCCTACTCACCAGTCACCTGGTCCACCAGAATGCGTGAGGTAATGATGCGCCCATACTGAGAGAAGAGCTGCTCCAGTTCTTTCTGAGTCATGGTTTTTGGCAAGCCACTGACGTACAAATTTGCATCTCTGATGGAGGCGGAGCTTGGACGAGCATAGGAAACCTACAGGCGGAGACAGTTCACATGACCACTGGTACATTACAGCCAGTGTCAGCACATGTAGTAATGAACAACCTCTGATACAAATTGTCTGAGATCAAGATAGGATATTCATTACCTTTTGTTACATTAGTTCAAACTAACAGAAGAGCAGATGCTGTGACCATTTCTAGCAGAGCAAATGCTTACACTTGCTCATACATGTGTTTAACCCAGCTGAGTTTATTTTAAATACACTCATGCATACCATGTTACTGCATATGTGACAAATATTGCTTTCAATTGCTAATGCAATCACATTTACTGCCTTATGTAAATAAAGTTCTTAGCTCAAATGTTTGTATCATACTTGGTTTATACTGTGTAATGAACAGTATTGTTTATCAGGCCACATAAATGAAAATGCTGATACTTTTTCAATGTTTTTATGAAACATTTTCCCAGAGGACAAACAAGCACTCATTTTTGTTTTCCTACAAAAATTTACTCAAATAAAAAGCTTGTATTCAGACTAAATGAAGGAAAGATTGACATGAATGGATGTAAAATGCAAATGTTAACAGATGCAGATTTGCTGTAGTAGGCACAATTTGAGGCAAACCTGTCTGCTCAATTTAAATAAAATTTTCAACTTGAGCAAATGCTTATCCCTAAGCTATGAGACGCCATGATTGTACAGACAAGAGGAAAAGGAGAAGGTCTGGAGAAGATAAGCAAATGGAGTTGCTGGTAAGAATAAGGATCCGTCTGAGTTGCAGCACACACAGAAGCACACTCACAGTCAGTGCCTGCTACAGCAAACATCTCTGCCATGACGGCTGTTTGTGGCAAATAAACAGACTGAAGGTACAAACTAGAAACGCTACACAGCTGTTAAAATTCCCTCAAATAAAGCAAAACAGAAGTGTGCTGTTCTTCCTATTCATCCTGCACACACCTGAAGGGAGATACCATATTAATCTGTCAGAGTGGACAAGAGTTGACAGATGTTTGTCAATAGACTTGTTGGATTGGTGTGGAGCATTAACGTGGAGGTAAATATTACACAAAATAGTGGTACCAAAAAGAACCCCCCCCAACAAAAAAAAAAAACCCAAATAAAAATAAATTTAAAAAAACACCTACATTTAGTTCATACCTTACAAATGTATCCAGTAAATCTATATTCATCCCTTTGCGATGACTCTTCCCCCCAGTTGTTTTTTCAATTTGATCGTCTTTATAATGGTTTGGGTTCTACAACAATGGGGTGATGCACTGCAATAATTTGTCTGCTCCATAGTCTGTTTGTCACCCTATTTTTCTTTACCCGGTGCATACTTAATGACTCATCAGCTAAATGGACAGTGACAAATCAGTCTGTCCAGAAAAAAGTTTAACTGGCACATTTTCTGTCCATCTACTCAGACAGAGATGGATGCAGCGTCAGGCCTGGCTAGACAGCATTCATTTAAAAGTAAATTTATCATTTTTACAGACAACAGAGTTGTTTAGCTGCCTCTCAAACCATCTCACCCATTCCGTCTCTAAAGTAAGGAGATATTTGGCAAGTCCCAGCACCAGGGCAGATAAATATGCAGCATAAATCAACATTTGTCCATAAACTAAGCCAGTAATAGAAAGGGGGGGCAGCAGTCTCATCTACCAGGTCCTAGGGATCAATACACCATTACACCCCTGAGTAGTCATAAATTCATTTTTTTCCCCCGTGCACTATCCCATTTTCAGTCATGTAGACATTTATACAACAACATGTAGAAAGAACCCACACAACCAAATTTTAAGAGCTGATGTGCCAACTGTTTTGTGGAGGACTAAATGAGAGAATCACACGGAGAAAAGAAATACAGTACAGAGTCAAGAGCCTGCTGTATATTGCAATTCCCTCCGTCTGGTGGCTCCAGATTCTTGTGACTCGACTGTCAATTACCTGAATGGCACCACAGGTGTGTTTAATTACAGTGTCAGACATGTTAAATGTTCCTATACCAAGTCACTCTCGGCAATAGATTGTATGAAATAAAATTCACTCACATTAATTAAACCTTCAAAATGGATTCTTTTGTGTGCTCTCAGATCAATAAGAACTCCACTTGGTCACCCCACCTCAAAACTCTCCCTGTTCCTGCCCTGAAGGGAAGGCTGACAAAGCGAACGTGAAAGCTAAACTCCCTGCCCACAGCCAGGCAACTCCCTCGCTTCTCCTCATCTCTGCCTTCCTCCCAGTCTCACCTTCACACTTCATTTGATGCTAATATTTGCAAAGTATATTCCTCTACCTCACTGGGGTTTATTTGCACTTCTGACAGAGCAGCTAGAGAATTTTGGATGTGTGATATGCGCGTGCGTGAGAGAGAGGGAGTGAGTGAGCGAAAGAGAATATATGTATATATAAAGATTTTCAAATGTTAAGCATACAGTTCACAAATGCGTTTTTGCTCACAGACATTTTCATTAATACCCTTTTCCCCAATGTGAGAAGGGATCTGGCAAGCTCCTTGTCAGACCACAGTGAAAAATATATCACATCTAATAATCTGGCTTCACCATCCACAAATGTTGCAGCACTATATGAAGCAAATGAGTTTTTCCACCAGCACACTGAGTCACACATTGCCTGATGAATGCTAATGGCAGCCACCTCCCTGTAAAGGCATATAGCAGTGCTACAGCACATGCAACCATAGAAACAGTTCTGCTCTACTTGAGGCCCAGGCAAAGCCGCATGTGCCCAGATTAACAATAGGCTCCCTTTCCACCCCACATTTCTCCAGCCTCATTATGCTTTGACTCCAATTTAGAGAGCTAGACATGAACAGCATATCCTGGACTTTTGCAAATGGTCATGAATAGTAACAGATTTCAGTGAGTTGATTATGAGTCTGATTAGGTTGCTTATTGGAGATAAGAATGAACATGTTAGCGATTAAAAAAAAAAATTCATGCATGACATCTTACCTTGATAGTTTTGGTCTGAAGTCTCAAGCCATTTAAGGTATTGATGGCTTTTTCTGCATCCTTCGGGTCCACGTAATTCACAAATCCGTAGCCTAGGCTCTGTCCTGAAATCACAAGACATAGAAAATACATAGAGGGTCACACTTAACAGAAACGTGACTAATACGAACAACAATGCATTACGACTGCTTATGGACAAAATCTTTTATCAAATCATTGGTGAATGGCATCAATGCAGCAAGTGTCGGTAATACTAGGACACACAAATAAACAGTCTACTGCTAATTTGGCAAAGCATGAACAACACATGAGGTCTTAAGCCATTTCCAAACAAACATCTATTTGACTTACAATCTATAGTAAATTCTCAAACCAACTCTTTGACAAAACATGTCTTAAATTAAAAATGACAGGCAATCGCTACGCTTTCACACCAACTCATCTCTGACACAGTGCAGTAGCTGAAGCTCAATGTGTTCCCCTCCCTCTACAGTTTATCTCTAAAATGTACAATAGATTGACACCCACTCTATGTGCACAGAGGCAATTCAATTTCCTCCACCCACACTGCTGGGTCTCTCTGCAATTCCGCTGCCGGTCAAGTTCACCAGCTCAAGCAGCTTCAGCATATTAATGCAGTACATAAGCAACTTGAGCAAACTTTGAGATTAGATGGATAATATTTTCACATACCCCACTATGACATTTAAGCACAAGACAAGGTCAGAGATGATTTAGAGGGTATGTTTGTAGTAGTGGGGAATCCACAAGAGAGGTCCATACTTTTCATCAATTCACATAATTCCCCAAACAGAAGAAGTGTTTTTCTATTTTTTGATTTAAAAAAAAACAAACAAAAAAAAAAACAACCCAACATTGCTATTAACTTAGCTTTACTGAACGTCTGAACACCCTTTATGCATCTATACTGAGTTTCTGTTTTAGCTCTAATGGGTTGTTCTGCTGTGATCAAGTTAAGTTCATAAACTTCATTTCACCTTGCATCTCAGGGATTTATAGCCAGGAGAAACATGCCAAGCCTTTGAAATGAGCTGGTGAAATGACACTTTTACTTAAGCCTGGAGGGAGCCTGTCTAACGGTGTTCTACTGTACAAGCTGTATGTGGGCACGCTACGCCCTTATAGTGATGTCTTCCTATGGAACGTCTAGCATCCACTACATCCACTGTTATCACTGGGAGGCATTAAACATATTCCTATAAAAAGGAACAACTTGCTCACTTTCAAATCATTAAGGAGTAGAGGAGACACGATGGGATGCACTTTCAAACAGAGAGCTGCACCCAGCTTCCAGTCAGAGACTAGTGCAGCCCATAGTGGGAGGAAAATGACACAAAGACTAAGGCGCTGCAGAAGCAACCGCCGCCAAGGCGAGAACATTTAAAGCAAAGAGGAAGCATGCATCTCTCTGGTGATTACTTAACATCTGATGTAGCACCAGTACACAGATGTAGGCTGGCTTAAATCCATTGCCACAGGGCCAAGGGAGCGACAAAAGCAACACAGTCTGGAGGGGATAGGGTTTTATGTGGAGCTGAAATTGAAATCAGAGCATCATTCCTGAGAAATGACTTGGAGGCTTTGAATAACATTAAGGGCCTAATTTTTTCCCAACTGAGTTTGAAGTCAGTCTTCCCACCCCAATTCAAGCTTTTATTAGTTAAAAATCTTTTTATCATTAGTTCAACTGTTTAACAACTAATTTATAATAACCTGTTAGATACTGTTGATGGGCAAAGCTGGTCATTAATCCATTATCAATCCATACTGCAACTTGTATAATCAAAATGGATGCCTTAGAAATGCCTGCACTGACAAAAACTACTGCTCAACAGTAAGGATCAATCCCCTTTTCTGACTCATTGCTGGGATATAAAAGCATGTTTATAAAGCCTTCATTTTAATATTGTGACCAAATACAACTAAAATTGTGAAACACTGAATATGGCACTAGCACATGAAGCAATAATGGGCACCCTGAAACTTTAGCTGGTCCTTCAGAGCAAGCATTAGAATTAGTCCTATTATGTTGTTTTAGCAAAACGAAAGTTTGAATTTGTTTATGTCAAACCTTTTTATACATTTAACTTAAGAAATGTGTCTTCCTTAAGTGTCCTTGTTGACAAGTATCTACTGCCAGTCGGAGAGCCAAGAACTCACCCTTTCCAGCTGGCTACATTTGTATTTCTTTAATAAAAAGGACGTTTATTTTTACACGGCTAATTACTTTTAATCAGATCACCACTGATGCTAAGAGCCTTTGGAAACATGCCGTAAACAGACCCCATCCACACACTGTTTCACTAAGGATGCCGGTGCAACTGTCATCCCTAATCCAATCTGACAAGCGATCCCATTCTGAAAACAAAGTGAAACTTGTGTAATTCTATATTCTAAATTACTTGCTTTCCAAAGATGAGCATGACTGCAATACTACACAGGAACAAAAACACATCTAGCAGCCAGTTTTATTCAACTCAGCTGAGAATTTATACAGCAGAAGGCAAAGGACAAGCCAAATAAACAACTGTACGGACATCTTCACTTTCCTATACCTGGATTACACCTTTTTATGATTTTCCAACATTAAAATCTTCCTTAAATTTTTGGGTTCAAATACATGATTGCAGTTGCCTCCAAGTTTATTTTGAAGATGAGCCATACAGGACCATTTAAAGCCCTGAAGACCATATAAGCTGCCCAAGCTATAATCTTCTAGTCTGTTGGAAGAAAAGAAAAAAGATGCAGGTGATTAAATCTAATTTAGAGAGTCAGAAGAGCAGTCGGTTTGGAGCTACTTATCTTTTCTGCTTTTAATGAAAATGTCTCTAAAGTAACAAGGCGGCATACATGCAGCATCACAGAAGAACCCTTGCTTTGGAACATTTGTTTATTGATGTTTTTATTTAGTTTGTTTACAAGTCAACTAAAAGATCAAACTTGATTTTTAAGTGCTAGTCTTTAAATCTGAGTTGCCAGGGGGCATACAGCAAATTGTTTTCTTGGTCAAACCACAAAAAAAATTCAGTTATGTTACTCGCTAAATCTACATTTCTACTGTCCCACTGTATGGAGGCATACAATATCACCTCAAATCCTTCTCAGGAAAGGGCAGGCTGATTTCAAAACAACTTGATTCATTTTAGGTCCTTGCACTTAAATTACTTGGGAGTGCTACGTTCACATTTGCTCCACTAAATATGCAACCTATCAAGCATATTTATGTTCACATCACCCAAACAGGCTTTGCTCAACACTGTTTTTAAACGGGGATCACTTGTAAATTCAGCTCAACCCATTTCACACACTATCAAAATACATTTCTTGTATGCATGACTACACAAGGGCATTTATTCCATCCAACACTACATAAACTTAATTTTCATCATTACTCCATGCCAAAGTCTAAATTCAGTAAATGCATAATGATTTTGTATATGGAGGACATAGTGTCATGCCAATTGACCTACCACTTAGTTTTACCTTTAGAATTAATTTCATTACAAATGCACCTAATAGAAATATGCTTTTCAGAGAAAGCCTAAAAGACAGCATATTGTTATAACAAGGAGAGAAACTGTTTAGCTACAAGATACTTGGAGCACTTAAAACATTTTTAGAGTTGAGGCTGTTAGTAGCTGTAGGAAACGGTAGCAACCGTGCAAAGAGACACTTGTGAATACTGGTCAGCCAGTACTGAAATGTTAAACATTATTAATATTTCAAAGCCAGATGGGCTTGGGCACATCTTTGCATATTAATTTAATGAAGGTGACTACCTGAGAGTCTCACAATAAAAGATAATCTATAATAATTAAAGTTTAAGACTTTTAGTACAACAATGTTTCTCAGTAGAGCATCCAGCCCTCCAGCTTCAATTAAATGGAAAGATCTGTTCAATCAACTAAGGTTGTTGATGTTTCAGGACCAAATGCAGATGAAACAGAGTGTGTGCCAGAGACGCCACGTGCCTGACCATCGGACCGCATTGTAAGAAGCAGATGGAGGAAGGTCTAGGTAACCTTGACCAAAACAGCATGAATCCAGCAGCCTCAGCCATTATCTACCTGCTCATGTCACACAGGGGATGTTGGACTCTGCCAGCTGCATTCCTCCCATTAAAATAACCTGAAATGACTTGAGTCTTCTAACTGCCAAAATATAAGGAATGACGCAATTGTGTCTCTTGAAATTCCTGCAGTAAAAGAACCATGGAAATATCCTCTTTGAGTAGAAACCCTTGTATTCCATAAGATCTATTTCCATTTCTCTAGGGCCCAGCTTTTTGGAAATACCATTTTGCTAGGGGCACTAGTACCATCCTACAATTTAAAGCTGTGTGTAATTTTATTTATTTAATTTATCTCTCTCAAAATCAGTCCTTATTGCTGCTGGGTAGGTTTTCTAATGGATAGATATTCTCCATAATGAGATGCAGAACGATTGGCTGACTTTCAAAATCTAGACCTCTGCATTTATTGGGGCTGAAAAAAGGATCCATAATTTATCATTTCAGATGTGAAATATTCAAAGAGGAAATCACATACTGTGCATATATAAACAAGCTTATGGACATGGACAATACTGCTAGTAGGGCCCCACTGATACATTATTTGGGTTCAATGTTGATGTTATAAAATAGATTTAACGGGAGGTCAAAATTTTCACAAAAACACTTATTTACTTATATGCAAATTAAACAATCTAGTTGTGCCAATGTCATGGCAAAATGAATACACATACTTGCAGCCAATAAATTCAGAGTACATAGTATCCGTTGGGCCCAAGCTATTAACCAGCAAAAGCAATGCAAACAGTTGTGTTACCTGTTATTTTGTCGCGAACTAGTTTACAGGACTCTATTTCTCCGATGCTCCCAAACAAACTCTTCAGTTCCTCTTGGGTCATGTTCTGAGGCAGATAGTTGACTATCAAGTTAGTTTTACTGTCCTCTATGCTCCCTGACTCTACAGGTGAGGAGCAGTTGTTTGAGATTGTCGAAGGACCGTTGCTTGTGTTGTTGCAAGTTGGCCCATTGGACAGCTGTGTTTCCATGGCAGCAATTACCTGCTAAAGACAGAAAAAACAAAAAAAAACCAAACAAAAACAAAAAAAACACAAAAAAGAATCCAGTCAAAACCACATGCAAATCAAGATATATATTAAAAATAAAAAAAAACCCCACAAGTTGTTTAAAAAAAGGACACTCTTCACACATCAAAACGTTGTTTTGTTGCTGACTATTTGTTGACATCATTAAGGCAGCTGAGTTGCAGGGACTAGTCAAAAAGTACTGTCAAAAAGATTCTTCATGCCTTTTTTATTGTTCATTACCATATTTTACTGTAGCACCGTAGAACATATACAAAAAGTAGATGCTGTGATGCTGTCAATGTCAATAATCTCCCTCAGAAAAGGCTGGTGTAGGCTTTTCATTCATGTAAATGTGTACCTTTAGCATAGATATCTGACCAAATGTGAAATGTTAGATCTTACAGTGGAAGAAAACTAAATTAAGATGAAAATAGGACGAAAAAAAAGAAAAGAATGAACAATGCACAATGAAATCCCTCTCTGCTATACATAATTGCTGCTTTTGTTTCTGGGCAAATAAAAGAAACTTTGTACTGAGAAAGCAATGTGAGGGTGTATTAATCTGTCAGAAGTTCAACGATTGATAAAGCAACATTAAAAGGTGGTAAGTGGCATGTTTAAACATATCTTTCAAGGTTAAATGTGACAACCAAAGTGAAACATTTAATTTCGGCAAAATAAACTAGATATGCAAAGCTTATAGCAGCTCCAAATCTGCAGCTGTCAGTACGCTAGCGTCGCACAACAGGCCTTACATTATTTGGTGATCAGTTAAGGCAACCAGCAACAAGTTCATGTATGAAGAGTCATCCTTTATTAACAGATTCACCATGTGCACCACTATGCATATTATTATTACTAGACAATCACAGTTTGACTAGTTTGTGCACCATAAAAAAGTAATACTGAGATAAACAGACAGTAGCAGACAGGTTTAGACCATACCAATACAGTAAAAAATTAACAGCTTTCATAAGAAAAACCCAAAAGTGGTATAATTCCAGATTGAAAATCGTGATTAATTTGATTTGAGCGTCAAAATATGACTGAGAGCTAACATCATTGGTATGGCCTGAGCACAGACAAAAAGCAGGCCTTCTGGCCAAATGATTTAAAGAGAGAAGTGCCACAGACCCCAGTCCAAGGCTCAGGCGCCCACGAACCACTTCTAAGCAGAGAAGCCACATCGCACAGTCTGACTGCCATGTTAGTTTGAGGTTGCCGTCTGAAAATGTGGACACAAAAAGTACTTCATGTTAGATCAACAAGAACAAAAGCAACAGTCAGAGGTGAACACATGTCATTGTTTGGGGGGGGAAGCTATATTTTGAACTAGCTGTCCATGCAGATTGACTTAAACCAGGGGGAAGCAAGAGGCAATGTTTCACTTAGTCACAATTCATCTTCAGTAAAGAACAGCATAACCGTAAGCGCAGGGTGTTCAGTCAAGACAGAAACCTGGCCACAGCAACACTGACAACAAGCATGAGGAATGGCAATTAGTTAAATGGATGGTGCTGCACAAAGATGATCACTGAAATTGGAAAGCACAAATCAATTGGTCCGCTCAGATTGCTCACATCCAGCAATAGAGCTGATGCTGAAGTTACGCTGAATCATCCTGCATTTGTTGTCCACACTTTAAACGCACACAAAGCATTTTAACTGCAAACATCTACAGTGAGATAATCTACAAGTTTCCTATAAGTCTTAAAACGCAAAACATGGACAACCTGTTCAAGGTGAGGTGAGAAGCAAGAGTTCACCAACAGAGGTGAACAGAACCAAACAGGCTTAAATTACCATGACAAGGAGGTAAAAAGCCACAGCAGTTCAACATGTAGCAAATGATTAATATATACAAAAGCAAAATAAGTGAGTGAAAGACTCACTTTACCCACAATCAAACTAGTGCACCATGTTTACGTTAACATTCAAACAACTTAAGGACATTTGTTACACTTGCTTAAAAATGGGAATGTTTAAAATAGGAATGTACAAAATTGATCACAGCTCACAATCAAAATGGTAAAATTTTCATCAGTGTTTATAGTGGAGGCGCCTCGCCTCACCTGAAATAAAGAACGCCTCTGCTGACATTGCATACTGAAATAAGTCACATACAGCAGCGACCTCATGTTCAACTTCACAGGAAAAACGGAAAGGCAGAGGCAGTATAAATAGTACAGCACAACATGCTGCAACATGTTCAATGTGTTTATATTTTTTTTCCTTCTGTGGCCTAACACAACTACTTCCCTTCACTGTACCTACTGTATATACACATTATGTTTAGGGCTACAGTTGCATGCATATATTTAATACTACAGAGCCACACAGACCATTGAAATATTTTTAGGCAGCAGGCTTTTGAAGTTCATTCCTAAATACTGTACAGATAACTGAGCATTTTGTGTCCTACTTATGAATTTGTTTCACCTTGTTGGTTGCATCTAGTGAAAATGTCAAATTGCCATAACTCAAATGTGAATTGATTTTCTCTACTCAAGTGAGAAAAACAGAATTGCAACTGTCAGATGGACAGGTATAATCCAATAAACCTGATCAATATTTCTTAGTGGAGGATCTAAAACCACGGTCAATCTGCCATGTTTCTGTCTAGATTTCTCCACTATCTAAAATGTACTGTTCTGTGTGTACAAGTATATGCGCATAAATAAATATGTACTATACACTGGAGCTTTAACACATCCTCCCTCTGAGATTTAGCTTTTACCCCCCTTTTACAAATAGTAAAAGATTTTTCCTAATAGTATTATTTGTCTTAGGTATAAAGTCAGTGTAGCTGTCATGACTGAACAGGATCACCTTTGATTTTCTGAACAAGCCATTTCCTTTCTCATTTGCTGTTTTTTTCCCCTGTCTGTTAATTGTGTTACAACACTGCCACAGCTCAGCTGTCACTGTCAGATGCCGCAATTGGCTGTGCTGCGCATCATGATGTACATAAATGCACGTGAACTGACTAATTGCAGCAAACAGCTTGGTGTCAGTCAGATCAAACAGCTGTAGATCCGCCCTGGACTCTTATTCGATTATAAAATAATTACAACCTCAGTTTATTCAAGCGTGAAAAACTGGAGGTGTACCGTGAGTGTGTGTGTTATTAGAGTCCACTGTGATAGCGCAACTAAAAATGACAATGTACTGTACAGATATTTATCTAGATATCTTTCTGCTCTTAAAGCATATAAGCGTGCGTCACGGTGTACGGATAAAGCTCATCTGCAGGAGAATATGTATGTCTTTGCTAGAGAGCATAGGACACTAATCAGGATTGTAAAGAACTTCCAACTACAAAACTTTTGATTCCATACAATAACTGATGATATGGGAAATCTCATTTCTGTCCATCCTTTTTTGGAGCACAATGTTTTGAAGACTCGAAGGCTGATGTAACACATCAACTTGGTAGATGATGTAGCCATGAACAATTGCAAAAAATAAACAAAAAACAAAAAAAAAAAAGGGACAGCAGGCGATCAGACTGGCTAATTAATAGTCAGCTACATGTTACAGTTCCTCTAAAAGAGTTTGAAGCAGTTTGTTTTTCCTCAATCCAATCTGAAAGCATGTGCCAATCACCAAATGCGGGTAGATTTACCGTTTGGCGAGTAAGTCTCAGAAGGCTTTCCACCACACTGGCGGGCAAATGTTTGTACCAAAATAGTTATGTAATAAATAAATAAAAAAAACTATGCTGAGAGTCTCTACCGCATTTTCTGTCGTCTGTGTGGGAATTTAACATGAAGGCACACTAACATACATGTTTCTCACACACACAAAACTGACCCTCTCAACCCTCCTAGTTTCACAGCACTGTTTACCATGCAGGACATCAGCTACTCCGCTAAACTATCACTTGCAGTCGGCCTGCTCAGATCTACATATGGTCTGGCCTCCTCTCTAGAGATCAGGAAGTATAATCGCACCAAAGTGGCCACTGTGGCACCAGGACTCAGTCAAGAGGAGGAGGCCACACTTCATTGACTATGCAAAGAAGAGGGTGTTCGCGTTAGACAGTGAGGAGTCTGAGGATGTTTAATTTGATTAAAATGATTAAGCATCTGATCTGACCTTCAAATTTACCTTTATGTTTGATGCTTAAGTCCATTTAATAGCAAATAGAATTTTGAGATCATGACTTCTTAAGGTGTACTTGAATTAAGTTGATTTATTTTGCTCTTACCTTTTCACGTTAAATAACATTATGTTGAATACTTTTTCAATGAAATATAGGCCTACTGAAACGAATGCATATGAGACACAAAAAGGCAATTTATTATTTTGGCAGATATAAAATATGCCGAGGCCCCTTGGCCGGTGACGCAAAAAGTTATGTTCGACACCGTGTGCCAATCATCAAATGACTACTTTGTCAGCAGCTGACTAACTTGTTACTGACTTGATAAGAGTATGAGGCGATAAGTGAACATGAGCGGTTTGCAAGCAAAACAAAAAAACAAAATACAGGGTCACTTCTTTATTTACCCATTGTTTGCTGAAGCATCCATTGTTGTGACCATAGTGAACTCGAGCCAATACTCTGGTTGAGTCAGTTGTGTTTGAGAGGTAAAGAGCCTCCTCACAACAGTGCATCACCTGAACATCATAACATCCTGTGTCACTGACAATATGCTTATTCCAGTGTTTGCTGATATGTGGCGGATCAGAAGCCATGTGTAAATGGTGTAACGCAGTAATGACTCCTCAGTGCACATATGAAAATACACTATAGCATCATCACTTAACAGCTTGCTGCTTCATAATAACTGTGCTTACTAGCTGGCTTGTTCTGCGTCAAGGGAAGTGATATAACTACACTTGAATTAATTTGCTGCTCTGGTGTTTTATACTTTTAATTTAATATCTTTGAATTTTCTGTGAACATTATTTTGTACATTTTGAACATTGAAAAAAATAGCATTGATAAGTCGAGGACTATCAGGCTTTCGAATGTACTGTAGACAAACTCCATTGGCAATGTTTCAGTGCATAAGTACAAAATCATGACTCATTTGATTCTGTCCCTAAACCAAGGTCAAAACCCACTGACTACAAAACCCAAGCAAAAATACAAACTACTGCCATACAGCAATGAGCTTCAACTCACATGACCCACTACCACAGATACATTTCATTCCCTAGAAGATACAATAACCACAGATGTGTACATGACTGTCACATGGAAGATAAACCAGAGACTATTATGGCAACATTCAACGCATGCATTAGGTTTATACTACTAAAAAACACCTCAATCTCCCTATATAGTCCAGTTAAGTTACTGAAGTTGTGTTAAACTTGCTCCATACAGAGACAGTTCATAGTAGTAACGTATTGTAAAGTACTGTGCAGACTTGCATGTTGTGCTGTTCACCACATTATAGGCCTACTTGTCTCACTGCAGAGAAGACCTAGCAGGCTGCAAGCCATGATATACTACAATAAATGTATACTTGTTTGTGGCTTATCTAGGCATCATAAATACCATACATACATCTAAATTAGCATTTGTGTTTTTTTTAACTCTTACTCTACTCCAATGCATAATGCAATGAATTGTGTTCCACCGTTATGCATTACACCAGACAAAAACAGACACAATATGATCCTTGATATTACTGAATTATTACTATGCCCAAAGTCTGACTGAGAGATTTTGGTCATTACACAAGCGTTTTTCTGAAGGCATTAGTCCTGATGTGATTTAATTTAAGCAAGTACAACAATATCAATTATCCTCCATATCAAAGATCCCTCATCAGTTTAACTTCAAAATGATTAAAGCAATACTAAATGGGGCAAGTACAGTCAACATCAAGCATCCCAACTGCAAGCATCCCAGTAGCGCAATGATGGGGATTTGAACTTAACAGGTCATTTTAAACCGCCTGCTGCTCTTTGCACAAGTCATTTGTCTCAAACTAGTTGGTGACTCCAAAATATAAAGTACTGCTTTCACATGTCAACTTTTTTGCAGTTTTGTTAACATGACAGAAAAGGGACAAAGACAGAAATTACAAAAACCTGAGTGATATTCAGCCAAATTTTTAATATTCCAAAAATTGCAATTCTAAGCAGTTATCTGCCCCACAAGCAGCCTCCTCCGCACATTGTGGGAGAAAGAAAAGCAAGCCACAAGAGAACATATTGTTGTTAAAGGAAATGACTGACTTCAATCTCCATTTCATATGTTTCACCTTTTATTCTAAGTACAAAGCACAAACATTGGCTATTGTCCCGCTTGAGATAGTGCCACAAGGCAGAAATATTTCATTAGATAAACACTTGGAAGAGAAGGCTTGGCAAGATGCCTCTCCCAAAAAATTTCAGTTAAAGCTTTCACTGTGTGCAGCCAGCCAGCAGCCTCCTTAGTGCAGGCATTTGAGTGCGGAGCATAGTGTTTCCCTGGAGGCCTTGCCTCACAGTTTTCGTCAGAAACCAGCCCCAGATAAAGACCGCAAGGTTCTTTTTTTGTTTTCCCATCATTGCTAAGATAAACCCATCCACCTCCACAATTTTACCCCACTGAGCAGGCTGCCTTTTAGGACTCATTAAAGTGTAGAGTGTTTAGTTATTGGTACTCTCAGATCCCACAGCCTTCTCACAAGGGGGAGAAAAGCCTCCGCAAACAGTGTTACTATGAAGAGAATACAGAGATTCCCGATTCAAATACAGTCAACGCTTTTGACCTTACACACAAGCCAAACTTATCTATATTGTTGCTATGACAATATGCAAAAAGCATAGGAGACATTCACACAAATGACAGAGCTTTGTCATTACTTTACATGCAAGCAGTACACTCAAATACTTTAATAATTACTATACTTTTGTTTTGTGCCTTAGCCATGTGTCATCCTTCAACCTCTGAAGCTGGCGTTGCTGGTTCTGTTTTAGCAGCTCACTGATTGTGCTAATTAATTACATAGAAAAGTGACTGAGTGGGTGTTTGGAAGAGAGATTTCACAGCTGATCAAACTCTTGACAGAAGTACAGCTGTAAATCAACTCATATGGAATCAATCACAACCTGATAACATTTCATACGTATTCTGGTCAGTGCTAAACCAGACAGTCGAAAGCAGATTCAACTGAAACTTTTTCTATAGTCAATTAATCATTTGTCATTTTTGATGTAAAAAAACACCATCCATTCTCTGGCTCCAACCTCTCCAGTGAGTGGGTTTCTGCTTTCCTCCTTTGTAGCATTATAAACTGAATATCTTTGGGGTTTGGACTGTTAGTCAGCAATATGATGGTGTCACATGGGGTTCTGAAAACTTGTGACAAGGGTTTTTTCACCATTTTTGTTAACTATTGAACAATCGTAAAAGCAATCAACAAATGAACTGATGATAGAAATCATTTGTTGTAGCACAAATCCTGTTTACTTGTAAAACTCACAACTACCTGAGGACAGAACTGTATGTCAAATGTAGCCTACAACGTAGTGAACCAAAGCTCCTTTAGCTCTGAATGAAATCTATCTAAATGTATTTAAGTCACACCTGCCACTTGAGGATACTTTAACAGCCATTTTATTTTCAATTAACAGCAGCTTCAGTAAAGGCAATAAAGTAGTTAAGAAACATGACTGATTTTATAAAAACTGATTTCCTCTGATGCTGCTTGCCATTTTATAGCTAAAATATTTTAAAGTTGAGTACACTTAAAGTGTAACTGCACCCTCACATTCTGCAAGCTCCCTCCCTCCACACATTTTAAAAACCACGACAGAGAGGAGTGGGGGAGCAGCGACTGTGGCAGGATTGGTCTCAAGTCCACGTAGTGCGTGAAGCTTAAGGTCAGGGGTCACTGACCAGCGCTTGGTGTTAGACAATCGACAGTAACACAGAGCTGGTAGTCACAGCGAACCAGCCTTAGCTCGGCTAACTCTTGTAGCTCTCAGGTGTGTAGGCGTGCTGTTTATCACTGTTAACCGTGCTGTTGGTCAG
Source organism: Lateolabrax maculatus (assembly GCA_031216445.1). NCBI lineage: Eukaryota > Metazoa > Chordata > Actinopteri > Acropomatiformes > Lateolabracidae > Lateolabrax > Lateolabrax maculatus. The sequence continues at coordinate 9,634,722 of CM062207.1, forward strand.
CCCCAGGTATCCTGCCACCTCTGATTAGAGGGCGACCGGACTCTGTCAGCATCGGCCTGCAACATTTAGGGCTGATTTAAAACTGCAGATGGCATGTTGAGCTGTTTTCAACCCATGAAATGCATATAATTCAGTCTGCAGTTCAAAAAATAATATTTAAATGTGCAGTACTTCTTTAAATCTGTTGGTGACAGGAATCGACATCTGTAAGCCTGCACATTGATAGTGGTTTTTGCCCCCCACACACCGATTTACGCATTGGTTGAAAAGGCCTTTGGCAACAGTTTTCTTCAGTCAGTCTGCTGATTTCAGGGATTATACAAAAACAAAATACTGTATAGGCCATTTCTTTAGGACCATTTATGGGATCAAAACAAAAGACGTCTTTTGACAAACACTACATCAATGAGCAGAAACGCAGTAGAATAAAGTTTAAGATTTTGTAACAAACTATTTGGGGAAAAAAGCCCATTTACAGATCTGACTAACTGTAGAACTTCTTTAAGTTGAACCTGAAGCAAACACTGAGATCAGCATGTACTGATGTGACACTGAGCACTTAAAGTGAGGAGGCACGAATCTCTGCTACTAGCTCCTTAGAGGATTAAATTGACCAAGTATGCGTGACAAGCTGCAGAGTGAAGAACTCCAGAGTGCATACACTGACATGCACAGCCTGTCCTTGAAAACTAAAAGCCCACCAGTAACAGTTCAAAATACACCGGCTGAAAACAGATGTGACAAGTCTGCCCACACACTGAAGTGTACAAAGGCAAATGCTAGAACATACAAAGATGTAAAACGGCCTGGACTACTTGTACCTTGATGAGAAAAATAAGGTATGCGATGGCAGTTCTGTGGAAGAAAAACTGCAAAATTGACTATTAGTAAAGTTGTGTGTGTTTGGGTGTAAGCATCGCCCGAACACGTACATCAACTGATTTCTCTTTCAGTAAAAAAAAGGGAATAGTATTTTCATGTAGTTGTCCCTGGTGTACCTCAAATATGCTCTTTTTAACTTGAAATAAGTTACTACTTTGACTAATTGCACATGGTCTGTTGAATTCTGTAGCCAAGTTTGAATCATTTTAATTTTGCTGATCACAAGGGAACAACAAGTTGAGCATGTAATTTGCGTCACATGCTGGCAGGACGTCTCCAGTCTTTTAGCCCTTGTGCTGCTCAGCGGTTCACACCTCAAAACTCTGCTCAGTGTTCAATGAAGTGTGCTCCAATCAGGACTTTTGGGGCAGATCACCGATTGCTGGTAGCAGTATTGGCGGATACCGATTTATTTATTGTGCATTACTACTACTACTACTACCACTACTACAACAACATTCTTTACACTGTATATTGGGTCTTAAATTTAAGAGATGATAAAGTATCAAATTGATGATACTGTTCATAGTCCACTCACTCTTAGAAGATTTAACAGTCTCCATTATAAACTATGCAAAAAGAGATTTAGCATCAGGCCCACAGAAAGCTAGACCTGCTAGCTGGTGTGTCCAAAGTTGGAGGAAGTCATGGGGAGAGGCAGCATGTTGCCACGGGCAAAGTGCAATGGAGAGATCTCACTGCAGTCTTATGTCTGGTAGGGAGGCAGCAGAGTAAGAAAGTAAGTGGTTAAAGTTAGTAACGTGATTTGAGCTGTTGCAGAGTTTTGACTCTTCATAGTTAACGTAATGTTAACCTTATCGTCAGTGCGTTAACTGTGAGGTCAGAGGCCGGCGGGTCCGGCTCTGCAGTTTCTTCATGTAATGTTTAAATAATTAAAACGCAGTAGGAGTGACAGGTGTATGTGTGCGTGTGTTTGTTTAAGAAGTGTGTGTGCGTTACAAAACCTGCAGTTTGTTTCATTTTAAAAATCGCTGTTCATTGTAACGCTACTTTTTTTTATTCAAATCATCCTTCATCGTTTATCCTCCCCGATCTTATATTTCCTCGGCCCGGGGAAGACGGGACATACTGATGTAAATATGAAGGGCTCACTCTGAGGTCGCAAAAACACAAGGATTCTTAATTTCAGGTGATTATACACTAAGGAAAAACATAAAAATTGACTTGCGTGTTTCTCTGTTTTAGAGACCCCCAATCAAACTATTTAGAAACAAGTATCGGCCAATAATGATCAGTTACCGATCAATTGGAGCACCCGTAGTTCAATGTATCTTGCTCTGCCATTCCTACAGGCAGGGCTGCTTTGTGAGCAAAAATGCATCAACATAGTTTGTCCTGAAGGACTGAAGCTTTGCTTCAGTGGGTAGGCTCAGTGTGGGGTAGTTATGCAGCTTCTCCTTCATACCACAGCCAGTAAGAATAATACTGAAAAGTGATGCAATGTTCAGTTATAATAGGCAGTCTGCCTCCGAAGTACAAGTGTACGATTTCTCACTAACACTTTTGGAGAAAGGAATAATCCAGCAGTGTTAGTAAATGAAACCCATTTACTACAGAGTCCGCCTGAAACAAAATTCAGTTGGTAGTTTGTATTGCTCAAAAGACTGCAACAAATGTTCATCAATATTGACTTGTTCTGAAATTCTGACCAGAGGCATTTTTTAGTCTTTCTGGCTTGATGCTGTTTGAGGGCCAATGTAAAAATATCAACATGTCATTGCTTGTGAAAAAGATTATCCATCTTAGTCTTTTACTTCACTATAAAAATAATAAAACTCAAATTAGACACTATTAATAAGTGTTAACTCAGTGGGTATTCTGATTAGTACTTAATAGCAAGTAATCAATGTCAAATAGATACATTCTGAAAATGTAACTAATAGTTAAACTCTAAAAGTAACACCACCAAAAAATGGATCAAGAGTGAAACCTACTATAAAATCGCAGTAAATAATATTGAGATACTGGCCTATCTGCTATTAAATAAAAAGGTGTGCAGGTTATACATAAGGAAGTCTAGACGTGTGATGTTTAAAGCAAGGCTTCATATGTCTATGCCAGTGCTCCAGAATTACCAGAATAGCTGGAAATACAAAAAACAAACCATTCATATACAAATGACAATTTAAACGCAACTAAGAAGAAAGCCAAAGTTCAGATTTTTCATTTAGCGGTGCGTTCATCACTGAGGTTATGACATTTCAGTCTCTTAAATGCATCAGTTATTTTGACTATTGTTGACTGGAGGACTATAAACCTCAAAAACTAGTTCCCCTTTGATTTTGTCAATTAACGGTCAAGTTTAGATATTACAATACAGTTGCTATGAGCTATAATAAAATAAAGATGTCTGGAATGATTAGACACCATTAGGTATATTCACACTACCTCTGCTTCTCACCATCACAGGCCTACACACTAATACAGCCAAACATTAAACTACACAAAACACTCACCACATAACTCCTGTACAGAGCGTGAGATGTGGTGATCTATAACAGCTGCTGTGATGCAGTGACAGGGTCAAGAACACTGCATTGCTGGCCTCCAGTAATGACCCACACATGCAGAGGGAGGGCCACCCTGTGGCCAACGGACAATAAGGACCAAATGACAACAGTCCTGTCTGTGCACCATCCAGAGCCACGAAGGGAAGAAGGGGGGGAGGGAGGATGGGATGGATGCTTAAGAAGGACAAAGGGGGCAAAATAGATTTCTGTTGCTAAAACCACAGACCGTATACTAACCCAGTTCTGACAGCAGCACACATTGCACTACAGATCACAGCGATGTGGCCTTTGGAAGTTCACTCACTGCCCTGCATTTTAGTCACTCTGTCAGCAGCCTTTATTTAGAAAGGCAAACGTGGGGGCTCAATAATACATAAAGACAACCGCTCTTATCTCTTGTCCCTCTCAGGAGCACAGAGGCTGCTGAAATTGTATAAGTTGCAAGAACACTGGAGGAAGGAAAATGCCTTAACGCAGCAGATATATACATACATATATAGAAACAGGAACACGTGGGCATCTCTCTATACTAAAGCTGAACTTGTGATGAGATCTGCAATGATACTTGAAGATCTTCTCGTGCTCTTATTATTAATAGCAAAATCACTACTTAACAGCGATCTTAAAAACCACAAACACCTAAACCCAAGTTAAAAAAGTAAAAAACCCAAATCAGGCATTGTTTAAAAACTGTCTTAATATAAAGTTTGCATTTTTTATTACTACAAGTACTACGTTTAAATCAGTTGATCGGTCAAAAAGCAGAACAGCCAACTTTATCAGCAACAAATATTGCATTTCTGGTTTGTTAATCACATTGTATTTCATCTGTCCTAAACATTTCTCACTTGGCATCAAATCAATATTGCAGATGAGTTTGCAAAAAAACTGAAAAGGAGCCACGTTTAAGAATAAATGCACTACAACATGCAAATACCAGGAATCTCCACTTATAGTGCAAAAATAAAAAGTCTCACACCTTAAAACCGTCAGTAAACACCCTGATTTCCTTTTGCCTCGGCTCTTCCCCTATACCCACAGGACCACAGATGTCCTGTGTGTTGGCAACCTCCTGGTAAATTAGCTGGTCGGGGCTCTTAGCCGCTGGCTCCACGATATGTAATCTTTTCGTGACCTACCAAACTGAAGATTACTCACCGCAGACTGCCAGCTACAACTCCGATGCCTGTGGCTTCAACATATTCACCTGCTCAATATTCAAGGCCAGACACTACAATCATAAGCACCCAAAAAAAAAAAAGAAAAAGCAGACTAGAAAGAAAGCCGTTGTTTATACCATAGATTACAGTCTAGAAATTGTCCTTAAAGCCTTTGAGCCCAAACGCAACAACGAACAATAACCTGCCCCTTTACCTGGGAGTTGCACTAACCATAAAACAGTGAAACGCCCATGTGTACCAGCAACACCCGACATGATAGAAGGTGGTAAATCAAGACTAGTACAATTAATGTCAAAGCTCATTTAGGAAAATACGCTTTCATGTACTGGATGAAGAAGAAAAAAAACCACCCAGATACACTGTTAAAACCTGGCCATTGTGTGTACACACTGGGAATACATTCACAACCTGATGAAACAGGATATGAATTGATAAGGACATTTGAAATAATTAAATAGTTAAACACAGTACTACAAAAAGCCCCTGGGACCTTGCTCCAGACATGCATGTATATATATATATGCATGTGAAACCGGTGCGATGCTGAAGGGGAATAAAAAGGCGGCTGAGCCTCCACAGTGAGCTGAGCGACGCCGTGCCGCCTGCTTTAATTGATTAATCCCGGACACCTGCGCTGCGACGCCGCCTGCTGCTGCTGCGGCTGAACCGGCGTCCAAACCACCGACCACGGCCCCCCGGACCCCCCCTACCCGGACCCCGGGCCCCGGGGGGCCGCCTGCAGCCAAACGCCCAACACTTTAGCTTCCTGTCGCCATTGTGAAACCGGCGAGTCTTAATTAACTTTGCGTCCAACACATCCGGACGGGTTTTTGCGTGCGCTGCGGCGTCCACTGACCCCGGTTTGCGGGGCTCAGTCCCCCGTCATGGGGGGGCCACGTCCGGCGTGGTGGCCAACACCGAAACGTGGCCCCCGGCGCCTTCACTCTCACGTTAACGCCCGGCCACCATGTGTCGCCCAAAAAATAAAAAATAAAATAAAAACCACCCAAAAATTTCCAGCGAGGCTCCGCCGGCAGCGTGTCCGGCCCGGCGGCCCCTGCTTCACCTTGCTAGCGAATATATATATATATATACATATATATTTTTTCCGTGCACGTTTTTCTGCACATGTGGTGTTTTTTCGCAGTTAATTTTTAACTTCGCGGGTGAGGGGTGGCGGGAGGGTTGGGTGTCTTACCTTGACGCGTTGAATTGGCGTGGCGGGTGTTATTTGAGGTTAAGTCTGCGGACATCAAACTTTTTGGGCCGCAGTCTTTGCGCAGTAGAAAAAGGGGGCGGTGGCGGGAACGCGGCCAACATAAATAAACTAATCAGAGCCTCGGCCAATCAGCGCCGCCCGGCTCTCCGCCCCCGGAAGTGCGCTTAACTAATTGATTGGCTGCAGGTGTAGCCCGCTGCTGGCCCCAACCTGGCGGCCAATTTACATCCAAAAAAAAGAAGAAAAAAACAATGCAAAGGGGAAAAAAATACGAAAAAAATACAAAAAAAATACAAAAAAAACACACAGAGATCAGCGACACTGGTGGAGCAAGTGGCCCCAGAGCTGCGTCAGGGTGCCACCAGGGTCCCCCGGGGTGTTCAGGGGAATCCAGAGGAAATACAGAGTTTCATTTGTAAGCGTTTGCTGCTCGTGTGTTACTTTTGCGTCTGCAGACCCATTTATGTTTGGCATTCATGTATAAAAGGCAAAAAAAAAAAAAAAAAAAAAAAAAAACCTTTGGCGTGAAAGAGGCTACAGTCCAAATCCAGAGTGGGTTTTTTTTTTTTTTTTTTTTTTTTTTTAGTACAGGAATTGTAGGCTTGTCTGCACTTTGCAAATAAGACCTGCACGAACATTTCAGAAATACCATACAGGATAGCAGAACTTAAATATATATATAAAAAAATATCATCCAGCAACTCCAAGTAGCGCAACACAGGCTGCACTTAACCTATATAGCATTACTCCTTTTAGAGTTACACTGAACCTTCAGCCCTATGGGCTATTTCACATTTAAATGGAAGAAGTCCTCCCTACAATACTCTAGCACTTGTTTTAAATCACATTTGTATTTAGCAATGTTTTTTTATTTTATTTTAATTCTACATAAAATGCAAGTTTCCATATTGATGGATTAAAAATCAAGTACATTTGGTTAATGTGTTTACTGCAGCGATTATTCCCACTACTAATGTGAAAGTCTACATATAAAACAGTGCTGTTAGTCTAATATTTCCATAATTTCCATATTTCTTATATTTTTTACTTCAGATGCGGTCAAAAAAATTTAAAAAAATAACCGACTACTATGCGGATCCCACGTTTCAGCACTCTACAAAGGCCTATATTCCGACACACTGGAGCAATGAACGCGTCCGTCCATGTCTGAAAGCTGGGAAGATGTGGAAAATGAGCACATGTGCGGAGATGCCCCCCCCTCCCCATCGTGTAAGTCTAGGATATGCCAAAGGGAACCGCAATTCAGAGTTGGAAAATCAGCCGTCAATGGAAACATGAATGCATCGCGGTGACTTTTCCTGTCGCGTTTGCATGCAAGAAGACAGCCTCAGACCACAGCCGGTGCACGATCTGCTCCACACACTGTCCTCAGAGAACTGACACAGGACAAAAGATCGATTCAAAAATGTTTCAGGTGAATGAACAAATGTGTAAAAATATCTTACCGTTTCTATAAATGAAAGTTATGGACGTCCTTAGGGCAAACAATCTCTGAATGAAACACCTGGCCAATAGCTTGTAAAATGATGAATTCCGCTCTCTCTTAGTTCAAACTTGGAAACATAAAAAGCCAACACAAACAAGAACAAATGAGGAAATGAAATATTTATTAAATCAAAACACAGAAATGGTCGCCCCTCAGCAAATGCATGGAAGAAAAAGGAAAAAAGAACAGAAGAAATAAAAGGAATCAAATAATTAAAAAAGCCGGCTTCTGCCTGTCTCGCTCTTTACAGGTGCGCCACACAAACACGCGACATCACTGAGTGGAAACCAATGCGAGGAGGAGGTTGTCTTTAAAAGGAAGATAGTCCTGCCGGCGAATATATAGGGCCGCATCACAGCATGCCTATACCTCTCCGCTCTCCCTCCGTTTCATCCATTCAACCTACACATGAACACGCATTGGACGCGGAAGTATACCCGGAGCAGCTCCGTCCACCGCGCAGGCTCCCCGCGACCGCCCATTGGCTGCGACGCGTCTCCCCGAGCCACAAAGACGCCATTCGTCGTCGCCCCAGTCACTCAAAGCGATCAAGCAAACCTCCCCCACCCCCCTTAAATATGGCATTTGAAGTCTAACATCGCCTCGCTCAGTGCAGCAGGCGGGGGGGGGGGGGGACGAGAGCGTGCGATGCTTTCACGTGTTAGGAATCACCCGTTTTCCAGCCCGGAGGATTTATTCTACAGATAATAATAATAATAATAATAATAATAATAATAAAAAAAAAAAACAACAACAACTCCGAAAACATTCGCCTAACAGGCCGCTCGTCATCATCCGCGCGCGCATGTGTGTGTGTGTGTGTGTGTTTTTTTTTTTGCCACATCATGCGCACCTCACTGTCTGCGCCATTTCAGCCCTCTCACATCATCACCATCATCATCATCATTTGTTCAGGACGGGATCTTCTGAAATCGGCGCTCCGGTTTTTTTTTTTTTTTTTCGCTGCAAAGCCCCGCCTGCGTTTTTGTATTTATTTCCTATATTATTATTATTTTATTTTTTTTTTTTCTCCGCCCGCTGCAGAAAGCACAAAGCCCCGGCGCTCAGCACCGCGGACAGCGCAGCTCTCCCACACGCTTCCCACCGTCTGCCTGACAGTCAATGGTCAGCCCCCCCCCCCGGAAACAAAGGTGGGCGTTAATCTGGCCTCCCCTGACGCATTTTAAACAATAGGAAAACGCCTTGTCTAAGCTCGGCTCGCAGTGGCGTTACGGCAGCGTGCGCACGGAGCGGGAGCGGCGGCAGGCTGATCCCGTGCGCATCCCCTGTCCAGCTTCAGAGGGTGGAGCAACAGTTAGGCTCGCGTGGATGCAAGTGTGTGTGTGTGTGTGTGTGTGTGTGTGTGTGGGGGGGGGGATCGATCGATGCTCTCAGGGGCAAATACTGTTTGAAACATATAAGGCAGTGGCAAAAAAAGAAAAGACAGTAGGATCCTGCATCAGAGCAAATCAGCCATGCAATGACATCTGGCATATTGTCCAATAATGTTTTTATCACTTTATTGGTAGGACAAATGCCATGAAATGGTTTGCATGTGAAGCTTCTTAAATCCCTTCACGTGCATCCATCACAGGACAATCTTTGTCTTTTAAACACTCCTCACCCGTTGGAATGGACAGCATGCCATCATTAAATGAATGGTGTAGAAAGTTATGCATGCAACATCTGTCGCCCACTGGTGTAACATACATTCAGTCACATTTCAAATGATGTAGAAAAGCCAACCTTTAGGATAAAATAAAATCGAACAGTGTTCCATATTCTTATTTTAAAGCCTTGTACAAAGTAGAGAGTGTGCTTGAGAAAGGGTTGGAATAGGCCGTGTTAACCTTAACCAGCAAATAGGAAGCAATGAGTGGCATTAGGTACTGCCCTTTAATGATAACGGTCATTTTCATACAGCCAATTCATTAATGAAAGTACATTTAATAATTTCATAGGGAGTGTGGGCAACATACTCTGTTAAAACTGTTGAACAACTTACTTTATGTGCTAAATTGTCTCAAAACAAATCTACATGAGATATCAGTGCAGTGCTAATTGTTTGTACATTGGTGCGTTTATTGTAAAATTTGACAAAACCTTTCAGTGATCTTTGGGATGGCCATGTCCGTTAACCCCAAACTACGTACAAGCTCTTTGGGATTTTTCAAGCATAATGAGAAAGGTTTTTTCCAACTTCATTGTCACCAATATACCACTGAATTTAATACAGTTTTAGGGTCCCACATTCACACACATATATATGTATGTTTATATAATTGCCTTTTACAGTTCTTCAATGAAATGCTACTCACAGCTTGAAAATAAATAAATAAAAATCTCTTGAAGTGGTTTTAAGAATGCAGATTATTGTATTGTGACATTTTGTAATTTAAACTGGTGTAAGCATTCGGAAGTCACACAAAGGAATGATGTCCGCCGGCACATGCCATGCTTAATTTCCTGTTGATATTAAATGACAAAGCACAGGAAGTGCAAAAAAAATTTCAATCTTCTAAAAGGCATTTCCAGGCTTTACATCTTGATGACAGCACATGTTTAAGTCTTGCTGCTCTGATTTCTGGCTTTGAGGAAGTTATTCATGCCCACAAATATCAATTAGATCATTAGCATTTAGATAGCATATAAGAATTCTTAAAATGAAAGAGAACATGGACCTATTGCCCCTATTTTTAATGGTAATTTGTGAAAGTGTGTCTCAAAAGAATGTCAGGAAGACTTACTGGGTAGGTAGATTATATTTAAAAGATCAGACACAAGGAAGGGTCAATATGAGGACAAATCAGGCAACTGTAAGGGCACCGGTACTTCTGTGCGACTTGTTTCCAGGAATAGATTTTGACAGGAAAAACATGGAGGCAGCATATGAACACCTAATAAAGGCGTTGCTCAGCTAATTTTTCTTGTCGACTGAAAGAAAAGTGACAAATCAACTCTTTCACTTCAGGTACTGCCGGGGTTCTTCTTATAATCTGACTCACATTAAGCCCCATGAGATATTATCCCAGGCTAGCAGTCAGTAATTTTGGCTCGGGGTTGAACAAATACAAAAAAATCTCCGAATCACTGGCGTATTAAATATTATGCAACTCGGGAGATTTCCCTGTGCGGCAGCCAAGGCAACAATCATTAGAAAATCTTACCAGACTCCTGTAGCTTTGGTCCAGCACCATCTTCCTGTCAGGGCCTCACAGCATGCTCCTGGCCAGCTACACCGTACCCAGGGAGCAGTGAGGGAACAACCATCTTGATTCCACCAAGGACACAAAGAAGCGCAGCGCAGTGTGTGTGTGAATGGGCATATTTGACTTTGCTAGTCACATGTAGAAGCACCCTCCCGGTAGGGAAGATAGTGCAGGAAAATCTTGTATTTGTAACTTTTAGCTTGTATGCATGCTTTTCATTTTGCCCCACACTAACCAACAGCAGCAGCAGCGCTTGTTTTGGAAGTTTAATACCACCTCTGTTGCTCAAATGAATTGCACTTCTGTACTAATCCTCACAATGGAGCTTGCTGGCATTGGCAAACAGTTTTCCTGACCACACCCATGGTGGGCCATACAACGGGGGTGGCCTTAAAGGAATACCTTTGAAAAAATAAATAACAAATAAAACCTCCGAATATTGAGACGTTAATTTACAGCATGTTGCCTTTATCACATTACGCAAAGGCAACTTTATATTACAAATACTTACAAATGTACTACAATCAACAATTATGGAAATACAGAATGATCTACACACAAACGAATTAAGGTAAAAGAGAATCATTCAAAGGGATTTTGGTTATGAAAACCTAACATTCATCTGGGAGTTACAATTATGTCATGCTGCACAGTGCTTACTGGCCCTGGGCTAAAAGGTGGCAAACAGGTTCATCAGGGGACTCTTTACTGTAAAGCAATACAACTCTAATGGAGAAAGAGTGCGAGCATCCAAACCTGACTGTGGATCAAATAGCCATCTATATTTCAGGGCCACAAATATGAACAAATGTGTAATATGTACACCCCCTTAGAGGGAATGTAGGTCAATGCCGGGGTCATTAACCTAATCCATCTCTGTAATGCTGAGCGCCAAGGTCTCATTTGGACAGTATGGATTGGGAGCATTTTTTATTATTCTTTTACTTGCTCCAGGTCAATACTCGGGCACTAACTCCTGACAGTAGGGGGCGCTCGTTTCTGCCTGAGTAAATCACGAAATATCCCAGACTTGTCTCTTGTGGTCTGTAGCTAATCTGGCAAGAAAGGGGTGGAGTAATGGATGAAATTCAGCAAAAAGTAACGTTTAGCTGTGTAAAGTAGGTACTTGCTATTTACTTACATGCTACTTTATACTTATAATATACTAGTATACTTATAATAATGACTCATAATTTCAGAAGGAAATACTGAGTGTTTTACTTCGTTACATTTACCTGACAGCTAAAGTTGGTAGTTACATGTCAGATTTCCCATTTACAAACAAAACATATAATCAGCACATAAAATATGATCCATTATTACCGATTTAACTAACAGTATAGAAAGTATTTTAACATGAGCTCCACTTCAAGCAGCTACAACATTAAATGCTGTCTACTCAACAGTTCATCAATAATACTATGTGTAACCATATCAAACTCTGAATAATAATTCACTTATTTAAGTATGGGAGGACTTCTGTTTGTAGCGGAGTATTTTTTATTTGTGGTGCTTTCACTTTTACTCAGCTAAAAGATCAAAATATGTATCCACCACTGCACACCTTAAAGGAACCTGCACATAATTAATCCAAAGGGCAGCCTGCTGAAAACAAAAATGAATGACTACAAACCGCACTCATGTACTGTAAGGTACGGTGATGAAAAATGTATATTCATTTAATATATATATATTCAATAATACAAATTGATGCTTTCTTTTACAGATGAGCACACTGATGAAGTAAATAAAAGGGCAGAGGTACCGACCTGGTACAAGTCATAAAATATTCCAACCTCAATCCCTGCTCCATTTGGATCCTCTCATCTCCCCACTGCTCATTGATAATCTGTATGACTGATCCCGCGGGTCCCACCTCCTGCTATTAAATGTCAAGGGTGAGTGCTCTTGACCTCCGCTCCCTCCCCGCACAGTGGCAACCTGCAAGGCTGACAGGCCAGCATTTTATCAGACACAGGCGTTCTGTCTCTCCAGTAGATTCTAGCAAAGGGACTAAGATGTCAATAGTGGTTCCTTTGAGACATTAACGTTCCCTGCGCTGAGGCCTCTTGTGTGACAGTGGTCTCAGTGTTGCATGGAGGTGATTATAAATGCTCCCTGCTGGGACTGGGCAAAAAATATGTCGAGATGAGCTTCCTGAAAGGCTGCAAAAGAGGGTAATAAGCAGCACTGCTGTAAAATATCTTATTGAATGTGCCAGTCCCTCTTTTAGCCCAAAGATTGCTATGATCAGAAAGAAGTGTAAAGGCAGGGGTTCTCTTTGGGGACAAACTATGGCTTATAACTGTTTTTTGGATACATCTCTATCTATTTATATTAAAATGAAAAGGCCATACTACCCTTTTTAAGAACCCACTTGTTGCACTCCTGGTTTGACATTTTATTTAATATGAACCAACTAATACTTATTTTGTGAAGTCACTGGGGTGTTCTTGTACCCAAATGAGCTTCACATTCTGCGACCTGTTGGCAATGCTAGAACATAAACTCCATTTTTTGGCAAATAAACTTGTACCTAACTACACCGTGTAATGTCTGGGGAGCAGCTTTGCATGTTGCACATTTCAGTGCAATCACAAATCTTCGGATTCGATCAAAGTCCCAAATGTTGACTGAACTGTCATCAGTTATATGAAAAATTGTGCATTTTTACAAATAGAATATACAAAAATTAGACAGGTCACAGCAGACGACATGAAATAAATAATACTTTGCAAAGATATGATACATAGAATATATATAAAACAAGACCTTACAAATGAAAACTCAAGCGTCTCAGCCTTCTTTGAACGGTCACTCACAACACTGTGTATACTGATAAAAGAGACACCAAACAGGGAATAACCATCAAACTAATCAGTTCTTTCCTGTGAAACCATCTCTCTATAAAACCAGGCTTTCTAAGAAACTTGTAAATCCTGATTCTATGATCAGCAGTAATGCTGTTACCCCAACATCCAACAGCATAAAACAAGGTGCTGGCCACAAAACTCTGTAAAAAAAAAAGTTTCCCCCTGACCTTGAAAGACTTTAAAAGAAAACGTGGCTATTGTTTTAGCTTTTAAAGTCCCAATAAAACATCAGTTAGGGTTAAATGAATGAATAAGACCTCAACTACATTCTTTGGAAATGTAAACAAAGGTGCAGGGTTAAAGCTTATTGTTCCATCTTTATCAATCACCAAAATGTCTGATCTATTATATCATGAGGGCTTATTATATTTCTTAAAAATCCACTGTTTTATTTTCCCGGAAGACACTTCTTCCTCCAAGTAAAGAACAGTGTACTTACAACACAATAGACACTCCATAAACCATCCCTGTCCAGTCTCACATAAGCTGCCCTGCACCGTCAAAGTACAAACACTGTACCTTGGTAGAAGCACTCAGTATTATGAGCACTGGTACTTTACACAGTTGTAATAGCATTGAGAAAGTAATGTAAAAGTTCAAGGTCATGTATTCATGTGCTCTCCTCTTTCACCAGACTGTACCATTCAAAACTCCTCTTTGATACAAAACTGTTTCATTCAAAGTCATTTACAGTAACCTACAGTTTTTATAATACTTTTCATTTAACCGCTGAAGGTGTGAAGCATGAAAAATGGACAAACAGAAAGAGCATCAAATCTCACACCCAGAGGAACACGATCGCTTAATGTCTGTGCTCTTGTCATGGTAATGCCTTTCTTTCAGATTATCTGCTTTAAACCAGAAGGAGAGAAAAAAAAAGCCTAAAAGGGGGCTGAGATCACTACCCTTTTTTTTTATATATATTTCCCTATGGTATTGGAGGCTGATGCTTGTGCATGATGTCATTGATTGTACGCCATCCAATATGGGTCCTGCTGGGAAGCTAGAGCTCCCACTGTGACTGTTAGGGCTATGTAATGCAAGACTGGGTGATGTCATTGCAAGAGCACAGGGACCACAGAGACAAAAATGACAGTGTGACATAGTTACACATAATACAGCTTGACAAATCAATAGGAGAAATGTGATATGGCACAAATGGGCTTTATTGAAAATTAATTATTTTGTGTATTTAATTGTTTTACATGGCCCTATGCCACATTGGAAGCTAAAAGTAGGGTAATATTGTTTTTTTGGTTTTGTGATATAATATTTAACCAATTTAGGTTTCTTTTCAGACCTAATAATAGTAAACCTACACAAATGGGAGTTTAGATTACAATGAAAATGTCCTTAGATACAAGGTCAAGAAGACTGAAAGAAGCATCACTTTTTAAGTCCAACATTTTGATTGACAACAAAGAACAGCTGAAGGCATTCTGTGATGGTCAGATGAATAAAAATGAACAAGGATGAGAGCAGCTGTGAATAATATTGCTTTTTTTTTTTTTTTTTTGCAACAATCATGACAAATCCTTGCATGCAGTCAAATGAATTCTTCTGATGACAGAAACAGAAAGTTTATTGGAATTTCACTACCTTCCAGACAAACCAAATCAAGCGCAAGTCACTTTGTCTACTGAACAAAAAAGGAACTTTTATTGAAAAGCTGCTCTAGCGTGATAAAACAAAAGCCCTTAAAGCAACAAAAACCAAATAAAACCTGAAAACATTTTCTTTCATCTTGATCCTCGGGGAAATACTGCTTGCGGTAGAACAGAGCAAGGTTTTCGAATCTCTGAGAAAATAGGGCATGAAATCTCAATTAGATGTGTCAAGATCCTGGGAAATTTCAATGCTTTTTTACACACACTTGTCTCCTGGAGACACTGAGGAGCGCTTGACCACCCAGTGCCTCATTCTCCCCCTGAAATAGCCTGGTCTAAATAGTCTGATTGGAAAGCAGGATGGACAGCGTGGGCCTATCTCTTTGGGGGTGCAGGGGAGGGAAGCCGGGGAGCAGGTGCAGGGGAGACGGCCATCGATTTGGTTGTCTACAGATAAAATAAGAAATCAAGGGGTTTTATGTGGCACCACTCCCTGGCAAGCCTTCACAGAGTCCAGGAGATTAGAAAGTGAAGTTCCCAGAAAACAAACAAAGGGCATCATTAAACAGCGGCTCTAGACTGCTCACACTTTGTCTCTTAAGTGCAATTTGATCTTTGGGTCCCTTAAATCCGAACGTCTGAGAAGGAGAGGGAGTTTTCGGAGCTCTTGTCTGATTGAAAGCCAATCGTCTCTGCCTTCAGCCCGTGGCAGAAGTCTTTACACAAGTAATACACTGACTGGAAATGAAGCTCTTTGATAAGCAGCCATTTTTATCACTGTGTCTCCACTATTTATTTAGTTTTCTGCAGTGCATGCTCATTATAATGCCATTAGAACAGTAACGCTTTAGCACATTTGCACATTTTCTTAATTGATGACACAGGCTTGTGTTGCTTCATTAAGAGCATCATAGTGCACTCAACACTGAAGACACAGGGGTCAAACTGTGACCAGTGGAAATTTAGTCACAAGCTCATTTATTTGATATATTAGTGCACTTCTTTAAGCTCCTTAAACAATTCTTTTTTCAATAAAGCACAATCCTTTAAAAGGCTATTTATTTGCTGGCAAACTGGCTAACAAAATACACAGGTCAGTTCGCAGTCTGTGCTTCTAAAACTCATGTTTACCTGCCACATGCGGCACAGCCCGTTTTTGCATCATTTCACCCACTAATCAATTACGGTATAAAAATCAATCCAGCAAAATGAGTGACACGTCAGAGCTCAGAGGGTGTTTTGCTTTGATTTTATTAGGGCTCAAAAACATTTTAAAACCCCCATTGTAGTGCAGGCACATGCACGATTAGCTGTGGTTATTGTTACAGCCAAAATCTATTTCTACCTCCGCCTGCTATTGTTGTGGTGTTTTGGTCATTGCCATGTAGAAGGCTTTTACTGTAGCTCCAAAATGTCAGCGTTTCAAAACAAACAAACAAAAATAGCCCAATTTATCCATGTAGTGCTAAAAAGGACCCAGTGGTGCGATGTAATTAAGTAAATTTTCTCAAGTAGGCTACAGATTTGAGGTACTGAGTATTTTTTGACACTTTATACTTGGTGAGGGTGAACCAAAACAGTGGCAGGCTGGACAGTTAAACAACGAGCTGAAACTCAGTATAAAGCTCTGTAAAGCTGAGGGGAGCTGCAGTCTGTTCATCACTATGAGCGACCCTTTTCACATTGTCTCACTGATTTCACATTGTCATCGATACACTGTTATCAGTTTCCACTCCCACCAACTGTACCCAACTAACTAGAAACATGCAAAACTCACATATTGTTTGGCTTTTGAAGAATTATGTGGTCATTTCTTTGAAATCCTAAAGGCCCTGTTATGTCTCAAAGTGTTCCTGACCTTGTATCCTGAAAGTGCTGCGTAACTGCCATTTATTATGCATGAGTCAAATCAACAGTCAGCCAGGACTTTGCTGGACTGAACACGAAGAGCCACCATTTTTTTCACAAATTAAAGTAAGGATTTCATTAGAAGGCAAAGAGTGAGGGATAAATGTTACACATACGGGTAAAAAAAAAACAAGTGATGGGATGATTAATTATTCAGCCATGGCAGTTTGCTGAGATAATGGCTTCTCCGTCCTAATGAATTTAACTAAAGAGAAACACGTTGGATCCTATTTTGGTTCACCATCTGAGGTATGATTCAGCTCTGCAGTGTCACATTAGTGCATCACATCAGTTAATTGCTTTCACCCAAAGAAATATTTGTACAAATTAGACAGGCCAGCTTTACTGGGAAGATGAATTGAGCATGTACCTCATTCATTATTTCAAAGGGGTTTATTGCGATGTGATTGCAAAATCATCCACAGAGGACAAAGAGGACTTGCTCTCTCATGCAGAACTACTTAGGTCCACGGCCTTGTAGAGAATTCCCTATATGTTTACACTCCTTCATTCACAGTCAGTATAAATTAGCAGGTAAAGAGAATCTATTTCAATAGATGTTGACCTCAAATTGAAAGCAAGTTTTGCTCGAGTTCAGCTCCATTTATTAAGTCATAAAACAGCAACACGTTCACTTTCTGTCTGAACCCATCTTTGTAGTTAAATTTCATTAATATTTACGTGGTAAAATTGTAGCATTTTAAAACGTAAAGTTGTTTCAAAAGCGCAAATGTACAGTTTGTGTTCAGAGCAGCTTCAACCCACTAACCATCAAATAACATGAGGCTCTGTGAGGCTGTACTTAGGAACCGAGCTGCTTTGAGCTAAATGCTAACATCATGTTGATCTTAAGAAGGTATGTTTGTCACCAATAATAATAATAATAATAATAGTAATAATAATAATAGTTTTACAAACATTTACAAATTATTACCAAATACAAGTACAGCTGAGGCTGATGGGAATGTTGTTTGTTTGGCTGGTGTTTTGGTCACAAACCAAAGTATTGGACAAATTAAACTTCTGATCTTGTTGGAGAATCATCAACAATAATAAAATTTATCCTGTGTGGAACAAAGAAGTCTGTACAAAATGTTATGGCAATCCATCCAGTAATCGTTGAGATGTTTCACTAAAACTTGTCAACCTCACTGTGGCACTAGAAGAAAACTCAGGGGATCATCAAAGTAATCATCCTCAGGGGACCATGAATGTCTGTCCAGAGTGTCATAGGTTGTAGGTTGTACATTTGTTGATATTTCAGTCAAGACCAAAAACGCAAGAGAGTTTCAGGGATTCATTATAGAGTACTGAACATGTTGGTGAAGGGTCCGTCCGTCAGAATGTGAAAGACAAAGACAAAAATCCATTTCTATTACAGTCTCAAAATGGAACATCCAGGAGAGAGGATAATCTCAACCACCTTTTCCAGGGCTGCAGACACTGATCATATGAGCCTGCGTGTGATTACAGGGAGCTCAATTAATGGAGACCCAGGGGACAGTTCAATCACAGAGACAAACATTCCCCCAACATAGCCTACGTGACCTGCAACCAATGGTCCATCTTAGCTCCATTGATTGAGTTCAACAGGTTTGGAATGGTGGGCCTTAAAGACATCCACTTCAAACTTACAAGTAAGTCAGAGCCTGGAAAGAAGGGGGGGGGGGGGGGGGGGGCGGAGTTGTCATTGAAGTATTACATTCCACTGAAATAAGAAAAAGGAGAGAATGAAGAGTTATGACCACCCAGCCAGCCATAGTCATGTTGAGCCCAGTGCCAAGGCTTCCAAACACAAGCTCTTGCTCTGATTTTACACTTGGTGCAGATGTATATTTGCAAGTTTCCATCGACACAGTCTCATGTATGCTCTCATATCTACCCTCCATTCTCATGCAAAGTTAAATATTCTTGCGCTTGCAGTGAAAAAAAAGGATGAATATTCTACAGAGACCGGCATCGCAAATCCGTTTGATACAAGTCTTTTTTGCAGATCACACACAGGTCTCGTGAATTACTCCCTTTCCATTTCAAAGCGCAACAATCTGGGATTTTTACAGCAAAGATATCTCATTTAAAACGGAACCATAATTGAATCTGAGATCACGCGCTCCCAGATATGGCGCCTGTTCCCTTGACACAGGCATATCAGAAGCATCCTACGTTTCAAAGTGGCTTTCATGCGATTTCATGAGAATATGGCTAATATGGTGTGCTTAGGCAGATCACAATGGGCATAATCCCGTGTTTGGAAGACTACCTCCCAGTGGCGCACCAATAATAAAGAGCCCTCTGTCTCCAACAGACGAAATGCTTCAGTCGCTCTGATTTGTTGTGACTGAGACTGAGACTGAACAGTGAAAATGTGACAACCACAAAAAGACAATTGTCTTCTTTGCCTCTGCTACTGTGTACTGTGCATCATTCGTGGGAAGCAGGAGACAACATAAACTGAAGCTAGAAAGGAGACAGAAATAGAAATTTTGTTGACAGTGTCTTGATTTAAAAAACAAGAAGTCCCTTGTTATCAAAAAGGTAACAAAAGCTACATGTAATCTCTCTGTGCCTTGCAAATGTCTAATTTGAATAGAGATTTTTTCATGGAATACAGTATTTGATCCTTTGTTGCCATTGGTAACCTATTTGGTCCAACCACTTGCTACCCAATTAAGTGAATTTTAATTCACAACGCTCATATTTTAAACTATGCTTCACAAAATGTAATTTAGAACTGGCTGGTACATTGCTTGTGCTTTTTACAGCCTCTGCCCTCCCGGGAAGAGAAGGCAGCCGTTTTTGAGTGGATCAAAATCAATAGCTATCTAAAGGGGCTGAATCTAATGGCATTAATCTTCTGGATCCACCACTGATTCTCGCTTTAATTAATCAATGCTTTAAACTGAAATTCTTGGCAATTAATCTTTAATTCTCTAATGGAACGTACACACGGAGGCAAAAAGCAGCTAACAGTAAGGCTAAGTTACACCAGCTCAGAGCTTATTCAATACAAGTCTAATGAGGTCTATTATGAGTAAAATGTGGTCTTTTTGAAGCAGCCAAGTGTGTGGGGAGAGAGCCCGTGAAGTGGAGGGTACAAGTCATTATGCTCAACGTTTTGCAAAATGTACAATTGTGAGGAAAAATGACTTCAATAAGAATGGCTCAGCTGGTCCCCATGGATATTATTTGTCCCTGAAAAAAGCACCCAAGCTTAAAGATCATCGTATGTCCCATGGCATTTGGTGAACTTTCGATGAACTTCATCATGCTGTCTAAAGTTTTGGCTGATTCAGTGATTCTTTCCCATGTTTCACGAAATGAATGATCAATCACTTCGGCCAAACGAAGCCGCAGAGGCCTCTCCACACAAGCTCAGACACGCAGCTCACTCTGCATTTGTGTAAGCTTTATCAAACAGGTGAATTCACCATGGCACCTACTCAGCGAGAGCCTGAACAAAAACACTACAGAAGAGAAATCAGTCAAGCCTGTCGCATTGACCTACTTGACAGTGGTTGTGTGAGCTGAGCAGTGAGAGCTTGAGAAGGCAGTCTCTGTCTTTTTCTTTCTCACTGTCGCCTCTTCCCCTTTTCACTGTTTTTCCATTTTGTGTTTTGCTGCGTTTTGTAAATCACAACATACACTGAAGCAACAGAAAAGCAGAAAATAAATAAATCCATTACCTTAAAGGACAAAGTGGCATTTCATTTTGAATACAAATCAATTTGGGGGGCTAATTAAATATCACAGCTCTCATTTTGTTCATTTCGGAATCAAATAAGAAGCATTTAGGTTGAAAGAAAGCAACTCTCTGAGACAATATCTCACTGACTAGAAGGACAAGAAGAAAAAAGTTGCCACTGGAAGTAAGTTGGTAAAACACGACGTCGTGAATGTGTGCAACCTTTTACACCTCGGCCATCTTATTTTAAATTCTTACAGTGAATACATAACTTGTGTTGATTATACTGTACATCAAAGGCAGTTAAAGCTTAGCTGGTAAAGTGTCACAGTTCAAATAATAAAGATAATCTGACTCGACCTCAGCTAGATCTACATTAACACTGGAAATATCCAGACAGCAGTAGTGCACCACACTGGTGGCTGCTCATAAGCTCTTGCTGTCACTCACTATACGACTGCCATGGTAACTGTTGGTAGGGCGAAAAATCCCATTAAATAACATTTCAGCTGAACATGTGAAGAAAGAAGTTAAAGTTAGATTCTCGCTCCTTTTTTCTTGGCTATACCTGGCCGGCTTTAAAGCACAATGGTGCATGTGAGACACAGTTTGCAGAGCGGTTTCTCGATCTCCGTGATGTGTGAGTGAATAAGTGTCGAGGCAGCGGAGGTGGGAGTTGAATCCTACAGTTTGTGTGCGTTTCATACTACTTTAGGACTTCTCACTGTAGCGGTGACATTTCTGTATTTCACACAAGCCGGATCCAACAGATATATTTTACACAACACCAGCGTTCTGTTTGCAGCTAATTTGCAACTTAGTTTTCTTTTTATCTGTTATCAACAATGTAAGTAATATACATTTGTTAATCCTGTGTGGTAGAAGCCGTCTTTGTGAATCACACACTGCTGTACTCAGAACATGTTAAGGCTAGCTGAGCATTAAGACTGGCAACAGCAAACAGCTGGACTGGCTGATAAATAGCTTCCAACACATAACACGGGATGCGAGAAATGTCTCCAGGTTTTACAGTTTCACTAGCTATCCAGGAGACGACCATGTAGAGAGTATAATATCGGCCATAACAACTCTGAGTTGCCAAATCAGTTGACTCAGGTTCATGGGCCGTGGGAATGTCTAAGGGGAGAAGAAGAAGTCAGTGAAGTACGAGTTACACGTAGAAGACGGAGACAACTGGCCTTCCCCTGCAAACAGCGCCAGCAGAAGTGAGGGAGTTTAGGAAGGACGATAGTCTGCAGCTGAAAGGAGTTCGGGACAAAATGAACAAAACTAACACGAGAACTGGGGAAGCTGAAGGACTGAGGACTGAAACAAACTCAAATACAGACTACAGAGGAAGCTGTAACCAAACTGTTGAAACTCTTGCACTCCAAACTGAAGTCCAGTACAGCTCACAGTATAGACTGGGGACTGGTAGCTGGTACCAACTCTCCCCACTTTGCATGTCTACACAGTAGTGTGCATGTTTGTATTTCGGTATGTGTACATGTAAAAAAACTACTGGATTACTGGAAAATAATTTCCCCACTAGGGGATTAATAAAGTAATTCTTCTTCTATCATATGTATGTATGGGTTGTATAAACAAGATATGTCATGTAAAGAAGAGAGCTTTAGAGGTGTTAGTAGGCATATTCTTGAACTTTGGACAGGGACAGGCTTGCTGTTTTCCCTTGCTCTCTGTCTTTATGCCAGGCTAGGCTGAACTGGTCCCAGCTCCTGCTCTGTACTTAACGCACAAACTTGAGATTATATAAATCTTCTCAACTTACTCTTGGAAGAAAAGCAAATAAGTCACTTTCCCAAAATGTTGAACTACTTCTATCACAGAAACCAACAATCACACAGAGAATCCCTCCTAGACTGAATAAAAAAATTATATTCTGGCCTTCCACAAACCATGTAGAGAGGAAGCCAATCCTCACATTGTTAACTACAAACTCTACATTTCACTCGTTTTATTCTCTGTCATGGCAGCTACTCCCGACACGGGGGAACAGTTTAAAATCAAACTGCCAGGAGCCGACAGCTCTGGTGTTTAGGGAGAGAGAGAGAGAGAGAGACGGAGAGAGCGTGAGAGGCAAAGAGAGAGAGCGCGCGCGCTATGGAGGAAGAAATGTGGAGGCACAACAGGTAGCCCTGTCAAACTCCGGGGGTCTTCCTTGCTGATCCCTGCCTCTCATTAGAACAGAAGGATGACACACAGGCAGTGTAGGAAGAGGGGAGGATTCTGGGAATGAGGCTGAGGGGGAGGAAAGAAACAAGAGAGGAAGAGGAAGAGCAAAGTGGGCTCCTAAAAGCCCCTCCACTGACAGGTTTGGTGTAGCTGAGATATGTTTCAGGGAATGGTGCTGGTAAAACAAAGCTTCATGAGAGGAAGGTTGGGCAGGGTGAAAGACAAGTAATTGGAAACTGTGGCATGACAGGCTGCTGGGTGAAACCCCATGACCCACTGACTCACTAGCAGGGCTGTTTCTGAGGTAACTGGAAGTGCAGTGTGAGCTCGGGGAGGCGCCGCCCCCACAGTCAGAAAACAAAAGTCTCTGTGGGTGTGGAGAGAATGAATACACAGGAATCCTCCTCCTCCAAATATGTATAGAGCCACCACAAACATATACACAATCCTGGTGGTGGTGGGTGTTTGCAAGTCTCACCTTAAAAAACTCCACACTTGACAGCTTTCCTTGGGGGGGGGGGGGGGGGGGGTGGGGGGGTTTCTGCTAAGAGGCACACAGTCACAATCTGTATGCGTGGTGAAATACCAAAAAGCAGCGGCTGGCACAGAAGCACTGTCATCAAATGCAGAGACAGTGTGAGAGGCTGTCAAACACCAGGTACTGCACCAGAGTCCTGCTGTCTGTAACGACAGAATTTTATGCTCCAGCGAACATGCAAGGACCACCATGTCACAGCGTACACACAGAGAAACCGTGAAGCGCAAAAGAGAAAGAAAAAAAAAAAAGAGGAAGAAGAAGAATTTGACACATACCCAGAGAAACAAAATGGCCTCCCGTCAAGACAGGTCAGCGGGAACAGGCTGGCCACGAACCTCAAACAATTTAAAAAAAGAGATAGCTCAGTAATCCGAGTACATTTGGGAACCCTTTGTACTATTTGCAAATTATGACGGATTCACAACCTAATTTCAGAAGTGTGGAAAACATGAGAGTGAGTCATGGCTGTGTGTTTTTGCAGCAAAGGGGTTTTCACACAGTTCCCTAACACAATAAAACCTGAAGATAACACATGTACATTGAGACTTTTGGCACTGCCTGTTAGCCAGCTCTAAAACCAAGCACATACAAGAAAAGGAAAATGGAAAAACAGCTATAAATTATTGAAGACCCCCCCCAAAAAAAAACAAAGGGAAAAAAGCCTAAATGCTGCGTCTAGACACAACATTGTATTACTAATGCTTGACTTGTTGATGCACCAGCACTCAAGTATTTACATAATTAGTTCAGCTGGATGAACTCTCTGATTGGAGTAGCTGGTTCCGATTTTCTGCATTGTTTTTGTATTTTCAGGTCATGTTTAAAGGTAGGGTAGGCGATTTATCTTAGAGCTCAACTCGACTTTATTTATATATCACCTTTCATACAAAAAAACAGAAACCGCTCTCATCTGTGCTTTTATGGGACAAATAAGGAACATTTAGAAGAAAAGCGGTGGAGGACCTCAGTGATATGGCTGGAACATAAAATGAAAGAAACTCTCTGATGCAGGGAGGAGCACAGTCATTTAAAGCTTATAACTTTAAAATAAATTCCAAAACAAACAGGGAGTCAGTGCAGTGTCTTAAGAAGTGGGATAATGTGATCCATTTCTTTGTTTTAGTTAAAATTCTGGCTGCAGCATTATGAACTGGCTGTAGTTTTCTTATATACTTTTTTTAGGTAATCCAGTGAAAAGGAAATAACAGTAGTCTAAAGGGCTAGTAACAAAAACATGAGTGAGTGTTTCAGCATCTTTCTGAGTTAAAAAATGTCTGACTGGTGAAATTTCCAAGATGAAAAAAGATGTTTTAATTAAATGATTCAATTAAATTTGTTAAAATGAGAATTCAAATTTAAATCAGAGTCTAAAATCACTCCCAACACCACAAATGTTAGTTTTAATCTGTTTGGAAAGGCCACCAAGTAATTGAAAGAATCTCAATTTTTTCCTCATTTAGCTTTAAATAGTTTGTACCCATCCATACATGAACGTCGTTGAGACAGGCAATGACAGCATGCAGTGCATTTGGGTCACTTGGCTAAACAGAGATGTACAATTGTGTGTCGTCAGCATACAAATGGTAATTGACATGGTGATGGTTAATAATCTGTCCAAGTGGGAGCATATATAACTAAAATAAAATCGGACCAAGAATGCTTCCTTGAGGAATACCATATTCTCTACTATACATATTCTCTTCTCTCTGATACACAACAGTACAGTATAGTACAGTACATACACAACAGGCTGACAAAACAGTGTCTATCAGTTAAATATGACTGAAACCAAGCTACTACACGGTCAGAGAGACCCACCCAATTCCCAAGTCTGTCAATTAAAATATGGTGGTTGATTGTATCGAATGCTACACTGAGGACTAAGAAAAGAAGGACAGCAACATTATTTGCATCCACAATGATCCTCAGGTCGTTTACAACTTTCAGTATGGCGGTCTCTGTGCTGTGGTTTGCTCGATAACCAGATTGGAAATTTTCTAAAATGCTGTTGTTGGTTAGGTGATTTAGTAGTTGATTTAAAACTATTTTCTCTAAAAGCTTACCAAGGAAAGGTAGACTGGAAATGGGGCTGTTAGATTTCTTGAGGAGATGTTTTACCATTTAAGTCTTGAAAGCTGTGTGAAAGATGCCTAAATTAAGAGAGGAGTTATTATGAAAACTGAGAGCAGGTGATGGACATAGAAAAAAGCACTTTGGGATGATTTTGGCTATCTTGATCTTTGCAGATGTCGAAACGAACAAATATAATTTATTTTTTTCTCCATTGTCTCTCAGTTTTTTGAATATTTCTTTTAGGCTGACAAATTGCAGCAGTTTTCCATGGCAATTGGCAGATTAATTGCCTTTTTTTGGTTTGTTCGTCGACAAGGAAGCATTTTTTGGATTATTCTTTAAAGTTCTCTTGACATCCCGACAGCAATCAATAAAGGAAATGCTCTGACACCAAAAAGTCACTATACGCCTTAAAAGAAGACATTTGTGTGTGTATTGACGACATATCAAAGTCGGAAAAGACACAACATTGATCCCCAACATCTCATCAAACTATGCTAAAGTCAACTTTGTTTTATTCACATTACTGGCTCCATGGCTTCCCAGTGGTGTTCAGCAGCGGATACTTTGTAAAAGCTCCTGTGAAGCTGAGGGCACTGACGGAGGCATGGTGGTCTCCTGAGAGACATCTCCACGGTGCTTCCTGCTAGAGAGGAAGAGAGACACTGCTGGGGGAAAAAGTGGGGGGTGAGTTGTGGTGGTGGTGTTGGGGGGGGCATAATGACAAGCCATAAAATTTTTAATGCCCCCACACCCCATCCTTTTTAGTGAGACACTCAATTATTGATACATTTATGGTCTGTCCAAGACGCTGCAGAGAGTTAGGCCAGTAGGCCAGTGTGGGGTTATACTGTAGCTAAAAACAACAATAAACCCCCAAACAACGTCTCCCTTTTTCCACCTGTCATACTTGTCATGTATCCAAATGAACAAGGGGAACAGCAACACACTTTCTGGTGGAAGCAATAAGATTTGAATGTCAGAAAATGATTCTTGCAGTAATATTTTCTAATATTAGAGTCACTGCAAAGGCCATGAATGGCCATGGGGGAAAAGGAAATGACTTACTACTTTCACCGGTGACAGTTCATAATTCCATTTCCAATATCTTTTCCTTTAAAAGTTTAAGGTCGCTCTTGATGTACTTCTCATATACGTCTTTTGAAACCTAGTTCTCCTTTTTTTTTTATGTTTTCTTTTGTCATTCAGCAGGATGACATGTGACAGCTAAAGTGAAATCTCCTTTATTATTTGCCTGCCATCTTGTGCCCCTGCATAATCACTCTGAATGAGCTGTAATTACACCTCCCCTGAAAAGGGTATCGGACACACGGCTTTATTGAGAAAGATGAACCGATGAACACTGACTTAAACAGCCGTCCTCGGCTCCTGCCTCGTCATGCGCCGGGGAAACAGATTTCACATTTTCTACGGATGGTGTCCCACATTCTCAGGCGGCGGGTTTCAGTGAACGTCGATACGAGTCCTTGTCATACCAAGTAAAACAACTTCCACTCATACAAAAAGCAAACAAAGAAGGTCCCAAAGGAGCTGTGTTGTTGAATTACTAAGCAGGAATTCTCAAACCAAAACATCCTCAGGTGGATGCACAACTGTCCGGTTCCCAGAATAATAATCAGTCATTTTGCAAAAAGAAAAAAGGAATGTCCGGTTTTTCCTAACAAGGTGCAATTTAATTACAAGTTATGTGGCTACTGCTAGATTCTAACTGGAAACAGAAGGGTCTAATTCTGGCTGCCTCCTGTTGGTGGATATGCCACTTGTAATGTATGGTATCCCACCCACTCACTTCGAGATGACACCACGGCTCAATGATGAGCTTATTTTCCACATTGCTTGGGCATGCTTGCTGGCCAATTTGCAGTTTAAGTTCAAACAACTGCCTGTGCATTTCCTCTCTCTCTGTTTTCTGTGTATAATCTGAATAAATGTCTGCAACGGGTTGTAATTGTAAATAAAATGTCCTTTTTCTCCTGCAAATTCAAAACCTGAGTCTTTGGATTATTTTTTTTTTACTATTACAAAAATCATGGATTTAAACAAATTCACAGCATGCAGAATAAAACAGTGGGGAAGCGCAGCGGCATAGAAATCAGCCGGCTGAGGAGAAACTGCATGAATGGGAGGCTCAGACACACATGCCCTCAAGACGAGTGATCTTTCACTGGATGCTGACACTTGCCAATTACAAACCACCCACATCCCACTTGTTTTTAAGAGTAATTAGTCAGGCCCAGTGTGTATTCCAGGAGGGTCTTGGGAGATGAGAGAAATCTGCCACAGGTCAGCCAGCTCAGTGGAGGGTTTAGTGCTCAGACAGCCCCTCTCCATTCAACTCTGTGCTCCAAATGTGTGGGCTGCATTGAAGTGGAGTAATAGAGTGAAGGTTCGGCACGCTTAACGCCCCCGGGGTCACCCACGATCATCATCAGACAAGAACCATAAAGGAAAACACACACACACACACACACACACACATACACACACAATCACTGGGAGGGCTTTCCTTTCCTTTTACATGCTGCTACTGCAGAGTCAATATGGCAGAGAGGGACGGGGGAAAAGATCTACATGTGGTTCGCAGTCAAACTAGGTTCAGAAGATAACTTTTTATTCTGCTTGTGTAATACATATGAAATATTTTTCATAGAACATGACACATTTTAATAGGTGGGAACATTCAGCTCTCGACCGTATGGCTTTCTGCTGATGAGAGCAAAAGTGAAAGTGTGATTCAGTCAGGCAGTTATCACTGGTGAAAATGAGTGATGGTGCATGGATATGGTTGTCTGAAGCCTCACACCGTTAATGCGAGCCTTCATTTTTAAAATGGGGACTTTAATGGTTACTTGCTTGCTATGTTTTGAACCTACATGGATCTATCATCACTTGATAAAAAATCAAAACTTGGATTGACTGCTAATATTAAAATGATAACATTCTACCCAATTAAAAAATGCTTTGCAATTTGTGTGTACATGCCTTATGACGAGATTCCAACAATAGTCCAAAGTCCAAACCTGCCATTATTGTAACGAAACTGAATGCAAAGCAGACAAATTGGTGGAAAATGTGTGACTGTACCTAGGCCTGAGAGTGAAAAAGGGAACTGTGCTTTTCAATTTGAATTTGAATTATGTCATATGTCAATGAGCAGTATGTATTTTCATTCGAACAATGGTCAGATCCCCTGTTCTAATGGCCAATGAAATAATACTTTGAATTATTTATCTTTATATTTTCAGTCATTGACTTTCAATTACCAAC
Source organism: Lateolabrax maculatus (assembly GCA_031216445.1). Classification (NCBI taxonomy): domain Eukaryota; kingdom Metazoa; phylum Chordata; class Actinopteri; order Acropomatiformes; family Lateolabracidae; genus Lateolabrax; species Lateolabrax maculatus. The sequence goes on from CM062207.1 coordinate 9,663,416, forward strand.
CCTGACAATACTCAACTAAAGAAATAAACTGGGTTAAGCCATCTGCATACAGGTAGGGAAATTCAAGCGAATGGAGATATTTCATGTCACACAAATGGTGTGATTTATCTGTTAATGGACATGTTGGAAAAACAACAAGAGAACCAAGCAAGGGATAGCCAACAGAAAAGTACTACAGAGGTAAAAAGAGAGTTATCCAGTTGCAGCACATTTCAAGGATATAAATCATCCAGCCCGAGGGGGTTAAAAATGAGAACTAGACTTGAAACCATTTTTGCAGAGGCTACTGGATTACCATTGTTCTCGCAGAACAAGATAAACTTTAGTTAAATGAGGTGTGTGTTAAGGTCAGCTGTAGATTGAATGTAATGTGTTTTGAAAAATGAACACAGTATTAGTTTTTTTACCACAGGAAAATGGAGCTTAGAGAAAAGTTGGGCGATGCAAACATGTTTTAATTTTGATAGTCCTGGACTTTTCATTCATACTTGCAGCCGAGAAGTTTTGTCCAACTTCCTAGCAATATTCTCTCAGCTCTCTGTTTTAGAATGAGACAGTACATTAATCAACTGTAACGACGGCCTGAGCCCAGAAAGTCTGACAGTACATACAGAGGATAGTAACAATAGTTGTGCGACTTGCCTCTGACCTCCTGTCACGGCATGATAAATACCTGGCGGTAGTTGTGGTCGGCTGGAACAAAACTGGGGGATTGTGGGACACTGATGGGAGCTTTGTTTCAGGTTGGCATGAGGCGTTAAACTTCCCCTATTTGTCCCTCTTGACCCCCAATTCAACATATTTACTACATTTAAGCACAACAGATGGCGGGGCTGCTCTTGTACAAAGCAGGTCACAAAAATACAATTTTTAAATCCTTGGGGTGTTATTTACAGGTGGGCAAGAGAAAATGCTTGATTCCCCATTTGTTTGCTTCTTGTCATTGCTTTTAATCATGTTTGAGCTTAGTTCTCGTCTACCTTCAAGGGTCTACTAGAAAACCAGAGTAGCCTGTGTGTGGGAGAAGGGGAGAGACACATTAGCAGTGTTGTGAACAATTCCTAGTCACCCATCAAAGAGCGCCATGTCCAGTAATTGTTGTTTAATTGGCAGTGAAATGTTGTTTTCTGGTTTGACTATTTACAAAGGACGTTAGAAGGGAAATGACTCCATCGATTCCACTACATCCACCTCTAATGCTTATAAAAACTTGGTGAACTTATTTTTTGACAAACACATAGCTTTATAATAAAAATCATACCAGGTGTGTTATTGAGGATTACTTTATGAAAAACATAAACATGGCTATTTACCATCTTTATAGCTTTCATGGGACCGTTTTTTTAGGCGCAACTAACACAGCAGAGTGAAAAGAAAGGACAAGGATAGTATTTGATTGTAAAAGCATAATTGAGAGGCGTTTGAGACAAAATGTAACTTATCTGTTGTCGGCAGAAAAGTGCTGTAAACGTTGCTAATTGTGTTTTTCTGCCTCGTCTTGGCAGAGCAAAAGGCTGCTTCTCAGATGTCCACTACAGGCTGCGAAAAGTCACCCTCCCATTAGTCTCTCTGCTCAAGGCCACTGAAACAAACCGAGCAGGCGTCAAAATCAAAAACGGTCATCGTACTGCAAGGACCTCTCTTCTTTCAGCTAGTGCACTCCACCCTCTTTATCTCTCCCTCCATCCCTCCCTCTCTTTCTCTCTCTCTCTCTCTCTCTCCCCCCCCCCTGCTTTATCAAGGCAGTGAGACCCCCTGGGAGGCTCTGATCTCCAGCGCACATCCTGAAGAATTAATGACTTCTAATGTACCAGTTAATGCAGAAAAGGCGGAACATCCATCATAACTGACAATTTAATGGCGCTTTCATAGATGGGCCACTCACATCTCTCCTATTCTCCTCCACCATTTTTCCCTTCTCCTGTCTCGCTAACAGACAGACACACGCGCTCATTGGAGTATTGCACATGTACAACACAGGCACACAAGAGCAACATTATCCCTCTTACTGACTTTGTGGTAAATGTTTCTGTAATGTTCTTAGGACCGTTTCAAAGGAAGGATACCTTAAATCTGATCCGCTAACCCTTAGCAATAAGGTACACTAAATCTTGAGTAGTTACCATTGCATGACTAGGAACAAATCAAGAACTAACTGGTTATAATGAATAGTTAACAAGTCATTTGCAAAAATCAAGTTTTATAGCAGATAAGACGAAGTTACTTGAGAACATATTGCTAGATACTATCTTAATGAACCAATGTCTAATGATAACTTCCTACAAATGTGAATCATACTGAACACTTTCTAAATGAATTTTCCCTAATTACTTCTGAATCAGCGGCTAAATGGCCCATAAACACAAATTAATCATTACTTTCCTACATATTAGTTACTATTTTTGTGTTCCCTTTTCCAAAGTAGTGCATCATAGTGACTTGTTATCAGGAATGCTTCATTACTTCACGATAACCTTACCATTACTTACAAGTAAAGAACGAGCCTCTGGGTTCTTCTGGGAAATGCACCATTAGTTCATGGGTGACACAAACCAAAAACAGTAGAAAAAGTAAAAAAGAAAATTTTTTTTTTTTGATTAACGTGCACTTAATAAGGAAGTTATACATTTACTAATATACAAAAATACAGGAATTAAAGCTGCACTAATCAATATTAGTGCTCTCGCCAGGGTCATTTCCAGCAGCAGGCAGCTGTTTTTAGCCCACTGTACACTACCTACCCAACGCCAAACAGCAGACAGACAGAGTGAGCGACTAGCCAGCGAACACAGTGGAGCATTCAGCAGCTAAAGTGACTTATATTTTGAATATTGATTTTACTTTTATCAGGTGGCCAGTGAGATGCAAATCAATGCCAATGTTCCTCCATTTGTGCTGGATGTGTTAATAAGCAGCAGTTTGTTAACATGTTGGTGTTTACAGGTTGTTCTGCTGCTCCCAAGTGGTCAAAAATCACCTTATTCAGGTTTAATTAATTTATCTTTGTCTTCTAAATAATAACCCCTGTCTTTGCGGGTCTTGTTACCTTACTTGCTTAAGTTCATCATAGGCTACTAACTCTGAATTAGGCAAGACTGGTTTAAGGTACTGTCCCCTTTATTACTGGAATGAATTGCAAAACAAATTGTACATTGAGACACTCATTCCTCTGAGAGAAATTTCAAGCTTTACCTAATTATATTTTTAATAATACTTTAATAAGACTGTAATGTGTAACTGACTTGTTGAGATCTTTATGGAATTTATTCCTAAAGGCAAAAGAGATATAGGTCTCCAGGAGACTTCCTGAATAAATAAAACTGAACTGCTTAACTTGTCCTTGATTGAAAAATATTCAGTAACTACCTCAGAGCTGAAAGCATTTGTCAAATAAAAGATTGATAGAAAATGTAATGGCATTATGAATATCAATTCTCAATTGAAGGCATTTATTAAGCAAAAATGGACACCAGAAACATAAGAAACCACTTTGAGGAAGCTAGTGTAATGGAGATCCAAATAAAAATTAAACAACAAATTCTATCAGTTTATTCCTGGTGTGTTCCTTACACACTTCTCTTGGTGACTACTCCAACATTTGTGTACCTTATTGTACAGTTATCATCTAACTATGAGGCTTATTTAAAGCACATAACTGACCTTTTAGTCAATCATATTCAAGTGTGCTTGTACAAAAAAAAATTGTATTCCACACAATAAAGCCCCTTAAAGATCTTCTAGATGAAGATGTGGAAGATGATCCCTGGCTTACAGACTTAGGCGATGCAATGAAGAGCACTATAAGCCCATTATATCTTCTGCTGGTGAGCATGCCCAGATGTAGAAATCAATTGAATAATATAACATGGATTTTTGAACATTTAATTATCTTTGACTGTTTTAGTAAATAAAAAAATATGATGGAAATTCAATCAATTATCAAAACATGAAAGCACTGAAACCTCTATCATTCAAGCACCAAAAAAGAAAAAATAATTATGAAGAAAACGTTTCAGGTACAACAGTGCCATTTAGTGTCAGTTGCTTAATTGCCACACTAATCACACCTTGAAGTAAAATGTGTGGGTCTGCAGTAAACATAACAACTGTTGTACATTAAGTTGCAGTAATATGGCTCACTGTCACTGAACAGACTGAGAGAGAATTTCTTGGCTTGCCAGCCTCTTTGACTTGATGTAGAGGACCAATATTCCCTGGAACAGCTTGCACAGGCAGCTAATGTCCCTTTCAACACATCTAAAATTATGTTCAGAGGACCAATCAATAGGATTGTCCAGCGATGGGAAACCGAGCCACCTTGCAGCCAAATGAGTCGGTTTCATAATGGTGAGCTAAATTTATTGCAGCACCCGAAATGGTCTTTGCAGGATTTAGTCTGAGAGGAGGAGGAAGCAGACAGTTTCACTCTGCTATTTCCAGATACCACAAACATAATTGAAAAATGTTGGAGACAAGAAAACACTGCAGACTACAGTCTCAGCATATTGGCTTGATAAAGAAATTGGAAAATATTTAATGAAATTACTGTAAAGGTTACAAGAAGTATAAACAAGAAGATAGCTAAAATGTAGAAGTAGCTCACAAGGTTTGGTTTCAGACTAAAATAAATGTGGACAATTCATTGTTCAAATGAGGATGAATACTCATGTTTACAGAGAGGAAAGTCTATTTTTTTTATACTTAGTAACTTATCATCTAAGACATACACTGAATCCACCAAATACTAAAGAATAACAAGAATAATTTATTTCAGATTTTTGCCTTTTATACCATTAACATCTAAATGGACTCAAAGGTTAACATACTTCTTTAAATCAGCATTAATTGATGCTATTGGCCACTAGGGGGTAGCATAACAAGCTATTATATATTGATGATATGTCAAATGTGTTATCAAACAGTTGCCAATTTACAAAGCAAACACAAAGCGACATTAGCAATTAATTTGAGTTGAGTTTTCTCGTCACCCAACAAATGTAAGTTGAATATTCACTCTCCTTTTAGCTCTGTTTTAGTCTCCACCAACCAGTTGCTAACTTTTTCTGTCTGCCATTTTGTGCTGAACAGGTAAAACAGTGTTGGTTTATTAGAGCTTTTACACTGAAAGCTACTGCCCATTACATCTGGAAACAAGGTCGATGAGAGTGAACTAAAAACAGTACAGCTGCGGGCTGTAAAACCAAAACAATGAGCTGAAAGGGGCTAAAACGCTCGGTATGGCTCAGTGTAACTGCTGGGTTTTTCTCTGTGAGTTTGTCACTACACATTTACACAAAGTCATTTGATCCATTGTTGATATGAAAATATGAATAAGTGCAGCTTTAACTTATCTGCTTCTCTTAATCTACAGCTCCTCCTTAGTGACTATATTACCTTTAATAAGGGGATCCAGTGAGTATACTAATTATATTTCTTACCTGGATTTACTTCATCCATATATTTTGCGAAAAGAGTAAGCATCCAAAAACAAAAAAACATTCAGAGTAGACAGTCTTTGGTTTAGCTTGCAGTTCAGCAATCCAATAGGGACACCTCCCTACAACAACAAACATGCAGCCTGACATGCAAAGACAGATCCGGGCACAAGTGGATGCTGGTATGCAGTGAAGCACAAATACTGTATAAAGGCAAATTCATGAAGGTATAGCCAAACAAAATGTCCACGGTCACACACATCCATAAGTTTGATAAGGACGTATTTTTCGATACTTGGATACCGGCCAAAAGATTTTGATCCATAGTCAGTTTTAGTTGTCAGTTTCTATACGTCATGCTTTGACGCCTGACACCAGATTCAATAAAAAGTGTGCACAACCGAGCCTTTAGAGAATTTATTTTTCCATGGAAAATGTAATATGTGACAGATGCTTGTTTTTCTGGGAACATCGGTGCTCACAAGGCCAGGCAGGTCAAAAGTACAAGATAAGCATGTTAGTATTGAGCAGGCAGATGGTAAGAAAAAATCGTTGGCATTGACCTGCAACAAACTATCAGATAGCCAAATACAGCAGCAAACTGATCAGATTACTTGCTACTGTACGTGCAATAATAAGACCCTACAAGTCGGCCATGCGTTAAATGGGAAACATTATCACTGTTGTGGAGTCAATTACAGATCTTTATTTTAGCTCAAGGTTTTAAGGTGGTTTAGTTTGTTGTCTTGAGGGACAAAAGCCTGCCTCCTTCCAGTAAGTCCCCTCACACACACTCTACATTCTTTCAAATGTGGCCAAAAAAGAAACGCTGAAGCCTTTTGTGTATTTTGCTCGTAAGGTAAAAAGTCAACTTTTAAGGAATCACAGCGAATAATGAGAGAAAGCAAGCCTGGCTTTTTTCAGTTTTACTGGCTAAGTAGCAATCTGAAGTCAAATAGCCGTCGGTAACCGGTGGATGATGTTTAGCGCCAGCTCATTTAATTCCTTTATTATTTCTCGGCAAGCTCTCTGCTTCAGAAATCACAGGAAATTGATTCCTTTATCTGTATCACTTTTCCTCTGCATAGCACCTGCATATGAAATGCAACACACCCGCCATCTTAACATCTCTGCCACTGAAGTGACATTACTATTGTCATGGCAACAAACCCCCTTCTCCATAGAGAAACTGTAAAATGCAGCATCCTGTTTTTGGAGTCAGGTATACCAGTTTTAGATTTGTGTGCATCACAAAACATGACTTTTCCCACAAAAGACCTCTTTCAATATGCTAAAGGCTTGCAAATCAACCTGTAGACCTTTAGAGTATGAACAGTGGAGTGTGTGAGTCAGCATGGTTGTATGCTAGACTGTTTATAGCACCCTGACCAAACAGCCAGTGCCTCAGACAGATTAAGTGGCACAAAAGCAGTTTGCCTTGCACCGTCTATATGAGCAACAATGGACTACTGTTCTCTGGCAGAACCCATATTACATTTACAGTTCTCTTATCTCTACATAATCTACATTTTCTGTACACATGCCACCTCCTTCCACGGACAAGTTCTGACATTTACATTGTGAAGGGACAAGCATGTACAAATATTGTCATTTTCCCATACATACGCTCCTTTAACTGTAGTTTTAGATAGTGAAATATTGAGGTAGGGACACATCAAAGTACATTAGTTAAGATAAAGCATATATTTTTAAATCATTGATATTGCTCATCATACCTAAAAATTTTCTGTCCATATTTTTTTCTGTAGACTTGTACATGCAAATATGATGCATATTTTGTACATTAAAGGTACCCATGGAGTTTTTGTCCACTAGTAGCACTATTGAGCAATGTTTTTAGCAGTGGGTTAAAACTATTTGTTTGTGTCGTGCACACTAACAAATAATGGCGTGCACACGTACGTACTTATTGTTCATTTATTGTTGGTGTAAAACAATGAAATTTAACATAACAAACTGTCAAAGCCATGCTTGAAATAGGCTTATTTGTGATTACCAATGCTGCAAACTTTAACAGCAATGAATAAATGAAGAGATCTTCTGTATTGTATGATTGAAAGTCATTACATTAACAAATGTGGCAGTTAGACCCTCAAAACGCCTCGTTGCTGTTCAATTTGCTGTTCATTGCAGATTTTTGTCTGTATTTGTCAAAGAAAGGACTGAGTGAGAGTGGAAGAAAGGGGCTTTTGATGTGCCTATACTCAAGGACATCGACACAGCACCTTGCAAAATCTAATTTCCAAAGTGTGAAATTTCCTCATTCTCTCCCATGATAGCTTCATTTCATAGTGAAAGCTAATTATGGGCGCTATAATTTCTTTCAGCAGTCAAGTCATCAGCTGTTGAAATACAGAGTGGCTCGCCAAATGACACAATATAATTGCTGTGGCAAAAACAAATGCTCTTTACGATATTGGTCATCATATTTAGGTAATTTTAATACAGAGATGAGGGGAGAATACATGTTTATGTTGTCTGGGTCGTTGTGTGTGTCATTTGGGGTTACTGAAAACTTTTTTTTTTCCTCGTGTGTTTTTCCTCACGTCATACTTTTTTTATGCTGTGCCTCTTCACATTGTTTCGAGCAGCTGTCTATCTTTTCAACCCAAGTAAACAAGCAGAACAACAATTTTACAAGCACAACAAACAGTCAACCCACCCCTTTGACATTGTCTTGTTAAAAAAAGAAAAAAAAAAAAGGCCTGGCCAGATTTAAGATTCAGTGGGGTTGCAATCTGCATGCTAAGGCCCATTAATTTTTCATGGCTCTCACACTATGAGCACTCACAGCCAGAAGGGGGTAATGCAAAATTGATTTGTGTATTAAAACTGCTTAGCCAAGCAGGCATCACTGGGAAATGTAGTGATTACCCCCTTGGGACTTGAGAAGGCCATGTATAGCCAAAGTGATTGAAAGGGACTCTTCTGTCCACATACAAAATTTAGCTATGTATACAAACCTAAAAAAAAAAAGGAAGACAACAAACTTATATTATTTTAAGACACCATATTGATCCTGACAGTAGGAACCCTGAATTATTCAAGGCTTAAATAATTATTTGTACTTGTACAGAGTACAGGTGATAGCAACACATTGCAAACCAGTGCAGTGACGTCACAAGCAAAACAAGATCATGTGACTGATGTCACACGCAGATGGATTCAGTGATGTCACAAGTAAAATGACCCCAGTGATGTCACGGGCATCATGACATCGGACTCAAAGATTCAGCTGAGATCTGTGACACAAAAGCCATCAGTTTCATTTTGGCCTTTAATTAATCCTTTATCTTTAATATATTGTAAATGTGTAAAAACACTTGTAGTAAGATTCATAAGATCGTATGTTATTAATCGACAATGTCTCGTGAGGTGCTAAAAGCCCACACAGCTGCTACGTATCACTAATGCCGACGCTGATGGGTGACTGATTTAATGTACAGCCCATCCATACCCTCAGGCTGCCTTCGCTGTGATGAAGGATTTCACCCTCTCAGAGGTCATTGTATTCAGCACTGGGGGGAACATCTGTCTAATAGCCGCATGCAACAACATGACCTGTGTCCTTCCCCTATTTACAAATGCTCACCTTTGTACAGTAACCTTGCCTGACTGCACAAAACATTACTAACACATACATATTTATCAAAGCACGTCTGTAGGGGTCATCAAACAAGTCGTGTGGACGCTCGCCCAGCTTCCCTGTCGGCTTGCACTAAATATGTCCTTGAGTGTCAAAGGAGGTGAATACCTGCACCTCTGGAATATTTACCAGCCCTTGATTTGGCAGTTCCAACCATTATCAAAGGGACCACTAATATGGTAAAATGAGCTTAGGTTACAAGCTCTGTGGACTGAACTGACATGAAGAAGCTTTCTTTTTTCTGTAAAATAATCCTGGATTGTTCAACAGAAAGATTAAGAATGTAACACCTTTGCTTATCAATGGGCTGTGGGAAAACTATTTTCTTGTTAAGAACAGCGTTCATAAACTTTGGAATTTAAAGACTTTTCTGTCGGCACCAATGTGAAAACAAATTCATAGCATCCCCATAAATTACATATCCATCAACTCACCCTCCCACATTATGCTTTGACAACTCTTCATCGCTGAAAAGCACTCAAAGGTCATTTTTATTCTGCAACATGAAAAGCTCACTCCAATAAAAGTAATTTAATCATTATTTGTAAAAGAGTTGGCACACGTCACTGTAACCGCCAAACAAGTGGTGAGTCACAGTCAGTTAATGGTCAGCTCAACAAGCAGAGTTTAACACAAATGGAATGCCATTTCTTCATTATTGCTAGTGTCATGCAAGCTTAATTTAGTGCTGACCTGCGTGTCAAAACATGTCCTCAATTGAAGGACCTCCGGTGAGGCAGTGAGAGGTTGAGCTGAGATTGAGACGATTAGGTGGGCTACGGTACGCCAGCACGCAAAAGAGGTGGCTGAATATGACCACAGGAATTCATACACAAGATAATTGTGTTGCATGCACCACACGAGCTCCTCAATGGTTTGGTCCAAAACAAACTCACTAAATTGCATCAAATTACTGCCAAGTAAAAAGAAGCTCTATACAGTGCTGGGAAGTTTGAGTGAAAAGCACGACTCACACTCCTCTGGCCTTCTGATGTTATCTCATCTTGGCTGTGAAGAGAGAAAGAAACTCATTCCTGTCAAGAAAAGACTGCAACCTGTGGTTGAGAATGCGCCTGGAAATGGCAGCGTGGCTTTTTATCCATGTTTGAGGAGCAGCTACTGACCTTTACGACTAAGAGCTCAAACATGTTGTCTGCTACATCTGGGCTTTGGGCATGGCAGTCACTGGGCGTTTCGGTCATTATGGAAATATTTGTAGATGTCTCTCCCTGGAGAAAGCCCAGGGGGGCATTTAGCAGACCTACCATCAAGCCTTTCCCCCCATAAAACTCCCATCTTTTTACTGGATTCCTCCTAGTGTGGCTTTGTGGTTGTTTCTCAGCCTGTAATCTTCTCCCCTACAAACCGTCTTGAGTGAAAGTACCACCATGGGGATGCTTCTGTTTTAAAAGTAAGACTTTTCTCTATCCAACAATCCAACATCATGAAAAATGGGAACCTTTTCGCACAATAATCCTGTATCCACATATAATCATTGGCTGCTATAGTAAATATATCATAAAGTGAACTTAATGTAATTAGAATTAAATGAGAGACTGAGAAACAAATCTTTTTTTTTTCTCCAATTTAGTCAAAATGAAACTTCAAGAACCTTCTATTGCATGAACAATGATATTACTCATACAATCACATTGTTTTGCCTTATTATGTCTTTTGTGGTTATTCTATGTTTATTTCCTTAACCTTTCTGTGCAAATGAAAAATTATAATAACAATCACAACAACCAGAATTACATCTCCTTTTTCCTTTAAGTGGCTATTTCTTGCATTGTGCTTTTCTAACTGAAAAGCACATTTCTATGCCATACAATCACCGTAATTGCAAGTAACCTATTGTGATTTGTAGGCAAAGAAATGCTGAAGCTTTTCAATTTAACTTGACAAATATTTGAAGTTTTGGAGGCAGTTCTGGTATATTTGTTTTAGCTTTATGCTTTGCAAATAACATTCACTGCGGTTGAGCGAATAGCAGTATTTAGGATGAAAGGCATGACATATCCACAGCAAATTGTTAATTTTCACTAAATACATTATCTCACTATTATTTGAGTTAAGAGACTGCCTAAGCAACACAGTGCAAGCCATCATGGCCGGTAAAAGTAATTTTGTCTCAGATGTGCCACTTCAAGACCTGTTTTGATGCTTCCGAGCTCAGAAACATTTCAGCTCTGAATGTTCTTTTAGCAAAGGGGTCACATTCAAAATCTGAGCCATTCAAATTTATTTTTTACCATTCGGCTCCAAAGACAGATCTGTAAGTGCACTATCTCCAATACGTGGGAGGATCTTATCTAACCTTTCCTGCCTCATGAAAAATTCAGCATCCTGGCTACCAATCTCCGCCGTCTCAGGATGTTATGTCCGATACAGAGGCGGAGGTGCTGGGGAAAGAAGAGGAAATTGCTTTGGACTCCAGCACTGTATGATCAGTATTATCACAGCAATGGACCTCATTCACTCGCATATTCTATAGCGCCCTGCACTGCGCGCATTCACAGCAGCCGGAGCTCACTCCAGCTGTGACGCTCTGGATGTGTGTGCAGTGTGGGTGTTAGGGCCTTGGGTTTGTGATGGGTCTTTGAGATAGGGGTGGCAGGTTACGTAACAAGGGGGGGGAGGGCGGCGGTGGGGCGCGGAGGAGTTGAGCGGCAAACGGCGGCGTGACAGCTCTCCGAGCGCAGAGGGAAGGTCCAATGCGGGTGAGTGACAGAGATGCGGAGATAAGCGCGTCCTGTCAGTCCCCAGCAAGTGTCGCCCACCGCCGCGACCCGCCCCCACCACCCTTCATCCCCGAGGGGCCTGGCAGACAGCCAGGACAGAGGATCTCCCAAATATCACGTAGCCCCTCAACATTAGACGAGCCAAACATCTGCTTCGTAAAGAGACACAGGCACCTCTCCTCTGCTTTTTCAACTCTCACCCCCCCCCCCCCCCCCCCCCAAAAAAAAGGCCAGACTTATTAGAAATCTGTCTCATCTTTCAGGTTTCGACTTCCGCGGGCAGGACGGAGGTGATTAACTGACAAAAAATGACTACTGTTATTTTCTTGCCATTTTTAAAGGAATACTTTGACATTTTGGGGAATACACTTATTAGCTTTCTGTCTAAGAGTTAGATGAGAAGATTGATACCACTACCATGTCTTTAAGTTAAATACACAGCTCGGGCCAGCAGGGGATTAGTCAAGATTAGACAGGAAGCAGCTAGTCACTAACTAGTTAGTGTATTTAATATTAAAATATTTCATATTCCATTAAATATATTTCATATTTAATTTTACATTTTTGTTTGTATATGGATTTAACAAATGAGATATTATGTGTTAATTAGATTTAGAAGTGGTGGTAAATGTAGTTTTGAATTTTGGCAAAAAAGGCTAGCAGCTTCCTCTTGCTTTCAATCTTTACGCTATCCTCGCCCAATTGTCTCATGGCCCTAGCTCCATATTAAGGAAACAGCTTGGCACTTTAGCAATACACACCCTTTTTCTTGTTGAGCCTTAGGTGATATGGGTTGACAGCACCTATTTTCTGTTGAACACAGGGCCACAGCCAGGGAAACGGCTGGTTTGGCTCTGTCCGAGGGTAAAAATCTGCCCACGAGCACCTTTAAAGCTCAAAAATGTTCTTTCTCGTTTGTTTAATCTGTACAAAAAAGAAAATGTTTCTTTATTTATATGGGGGGTGATGAAAGGGTATCTACCTTCACATCTGAAAGTGAATACGCATATTTCCCAAAAGTCTAACTATATTCAAAAATTGAGATGAATCATCTGTAAACCGCCTATTTGAGTTTGTAAATAAAGCCTCAACCTCCACATTCAACCACTGTAAAAGTATTAAAGATTAAACCAAGTTTGCTTTTTCCTAGTTATTTGACAGCACTTGAGTTTTGTTTTACAGTGCACTGATTTGCCTCTAACATGCAACATGAATGTAGGGCAGATGCAGGATGACGGAGGATGGCTACAATGGCTACTACTGTACAGTGGGTTTAAATTTAAGCCCGAGGCGCGAACAACCCACGCAACTGTGCCAGCCACCAACTGTATGTTTGCCTGACTTTGCACGTACGTGTGAACAACACCATCAGTCGCGCGAGCTCGCGGTAATGCCTCGGCCCATTAGATGAGAAGTCCCACTGCTTTCATTTCCACCCCTGCCTCCGCTGGGCAGTGGGACAACCCCTGTCTGCGAGCACCACCCGCACGACCCCCCCCCCCGCTGAGCCAGACGACAAGGAGCAGCCGAGCCCAGGCACCCGGCCAGAGGCTTGCCAGCGGGGGGGGCGCCCGGACAGGCCGTGGCAGCCTCTCTGGCTGAATGTCCACCTGGGCGATAAGCACCACAGACTCCACTCACCCCCGAGGGCTCACAGCAGGACGTGGACACAGAGTCGCTGCTGCTCTTCTCAGTAGAGCCAAATCCCAAAAAGTAGGAGGAGGGGAATAAAAGTACGAATGAATGTTAAAGAGATACAGCGTTACACATTAAAACTATGCAATGTTTGGTGTGAGAATGTACCAGTTTCTGAGCCAATATCAGAAAGTACAGGTAAGAATGAGGGGAACAGCCCGTTAACTACCTCTTGCTGGCATTGTGTGGCGCCAACCTAGGAATTTCCTTTGACCTGCTTTACAGCTGAAGCAGCGAAGGAGCAAGGATCGGATCTCCTCCTTATCTTCTAAACAGAATTAAAAAAAATAATAATAATATAACGTTGAATTCAATATATACTGGAAGTGACCAATTCAAATTTGTATGCAGTGTTTCCATCAATAGCAGCTTTAAAGTTGTTGAATCAGGAGTCATTCATGCATGCGTGCCATTTAGAGTGTGAGCTGTGAAATACCAGTTGGCTATGGCTGCATTTATTATGTAAATGTGAGATGTAAAAATCAGTAATTACAACAAATTATTTAAAAACACATTTTTTAAATTACAGCCTCTTTTGTGTCTGTGCTAATGCAAAAAAATATTTATTAACTGCCAGTACACATATGTAGTCACTGAATGTGGCTATCAATGTATGTTGGTTGCCATGGTTTTTCGTCCTGATGTCTGCTGTGAGTTGTGATCTACGTTTGAAAGCGGGCTTCTTACTGATGTAGCGGCATTATAATAGAAGAATGGAGGAGCATTTTGATTGTGATGCATGCTCACAAGAAGAGAAGAAATAGCTTGAGACTTGACAGGAGTTTGGTTGAACATGAACAGACCGTAATGGTCTTAATGTCTTGTTTTAGTGGTGTTTGTGTAATGTGTTTTCATTGGCAGAGAACACCTTGACCTTATAGCTGATTATATAAAAACAAGCTTAACAGCATATATTAAGACTTTAATTAATAACTGCTGAGGTAAAGTGACCCAAACCATAAAGTGCCCTCACTGCGAAGCACAGAAAGATAAATTATCTGAAGGAAATCAAGATAATGACTTTCATTTACTCAATAAGCAGATATTAATTATCTGTCCGACAGATTAGGGGGCCAGACTTATTGAGAGCCTTGAGATAAATGGTTTTCTGATCAAGATATAATGAAAACCTTTTTAGGTCATCTAACCAAGCACTCATGAATTTACATATTAATTCCTGCCCTTGTTTTAGCGAGTACTGGAGATTTTCTTTTAACGCCACACCCTAACAGCCTAACAGCACACCACTGTGTTTTGTTTTCTTCGGGGAATTTGATGTTATCACAAACACGGTGCCTCCACGAGCCTCCTCCCCACTGCCACCCTCTGTGGAAAAGTAATGAAATGATGAATTTGTGAAACAACCGCAGGGTGACTATGATGAATTTTGTGGTATCTCTCAGACTAATAGCTCTGTCAACAAGAACAACTCTCTGTAGACGAGCACAAATGGGCAAAGCAATCATGGTATTTGTGGTTTAATGCACAAAACATGAGCGGCGCTGGCTTAAACCGAGGCTGCAAATATCTCTTCTGATGAGAGAGGTTAATCCAGCATTGATTACTGAGGCCACCGTGTTTTTTCTCCCACAAACACTGAAAAGCAGCCTCCGTCCCTGACTGTGCCTCTCTTCACAAGCATATTTGCCAGAGGGGCGAGCTGATTTGTGGCGGGCCATTGTGCGTTTGGCTGTTGTCCAGTCATTTAACCTGCCAATAGCAGCATGATCTTGGAGATACTCACGAGGGCAAATTTTGCCCTGCAGCCTAGCTGAGCCGGTGGCAGGAAAGCAGTCTGGTTAGGCTACCACGAGGCGAAAGGAAACCTTATCTAATAACTGCCAAGGCATTCCTCAAGTTGGCAAAGTGTCGGTGGGCACTATGTTCGCAAAGCATTTCCCCTGGCTGTTAGGGGAGGCTCGCTCGAGGATTTCTCTGAAGCTACAAAACTCAGACAAACGCAGGTCGTTTACATTATTATTAATATTTAAACTTGGGTGGTGGGTGAGGCTTCTCTCATCTACAATACAGATACAGTGTGTGGGCGGGAGCAACCTTTTTAACGTCTGCCAGCAGTTATAGTACATCATTGCTAGGAGATTCCCTGATACACACTGAAATATAATAATACTGACATGCACAATATCACATTGAAGACATGACTAAATCCCAAAACTGTATTAGTTTGCAATTATTGTCACTGCTGTTAACTGCTTTGTATCTTCAATAAAAATCTAACAGTGCTTTTCTACCAAAAATTGCAAGTTGTTGATCTCTGAATTTACAGAGTGATGTAACTCTACTCTCTGATCCTACCTGGACCTCAGAAAAAAATCTCAAGAATGTCAATGAAGATACCAGGGTTGGAAATTAATGTCTTGTTTTGTCTGACCAACAGTCCAAAACAAAAAGATATTACAGTAGTTTACAATCATATAAAACAGAGAAAAGTGGCAAATCCTCAGTGGGAGAAGAAAGAAAATGACTTTTAGTCGATGAATCTATTATCCAAAAAGTTGCTAGTTCATACTCCTGTTGATCACCTATTCGATTAAGTAAGCTCTTAATAGTTTGTTACAAACATACTGCATACACAGAGAAGGCCATTAGAATAGCAACAAACATACAAAGGACATTTTCAAACTCAACGAACATTGTCGAAATATATACAGTATCATTCAACCCTGGGGAATGGAATCAAATATGTAAAAAGATAGAAAGAAAACCACTGTAATTCACAGTTATAGTTGTATCAAATCTATGGAACAGAGGTTTTAATGAAGGACGCACATTTGTCTATTTTAAATATGCATATGAGCCTTGGGTGGATCAACACATTTACACAGGCACATTTTCGGGGGTGAGAAACAACAAAACAAAGAAACACCCCTTAAAATGCTTTAAACAGCTAGTCAACTTGGTACAGCCGCATCATCGTGCATTGTCTCTTTGTCTTGAGTGTGTGTGTGTGCTGGGGGCAGCATGTTTGCACACATGCAAGAAAAGGGCCAGCTGCTGAAGTTCTGTTTTTTTTTTTTTTGGTTTTTTTTCTTCCATTATGGTGTGTTTGTGTTGTTAGCCTGCCCGGTAACCACGGCCGTACCTCGGCAGGGCGCGTGTCTGACCACATACCAATCAGTTGCTCGGATAATGAGTATAATTGATTGGAGCCTCATTCAGATTCTGTGGAATAGAGCATGCAAATTGTCCTTGCCAAGTCATAATGAGGGCCCTCTTTAATGGCACAATCAAAAATTTCACTTCTAATTTTGCAAACTGAGGCGAGTGCTCTGTGTTGATTGCATGGTCGGGTGCCAGCGTCAACAGCACGTAAATAGATAGGTTGGTGGTTTATCTCAATTTACTGAGAAAATATGCCACATGCATATATACCCGCGGATGCAAGCTGAAGACTGAGCGTTATTGTTCGAGCTCCATTGAGGGCTACTAACTGCTGAGACCCTCCCTCACCACCGTGCTTACAATGTCAGTATCATGAGTACTTGATCCTGTACTATCCTCAAGGAAACATTCACCGTGGAACCTGTCAACGGGGGAAGCACACTTAATTTTGATAGCGAGCCCTTTATTCAGCCACAGCGAGGCTATAAACACTTTAATTTTTTTCGTGTTTGCGTTTCGAAATGAAATCTATCCAATATTAAAAACCTCCTACTGGCATAATGTGGTAAACAGCTCCCTGTAAGTCACTGAAAGAATTTTTTTTGGGGGGGGTAAACTTTTGCAAACTGAGCATCGGTGTCTTTAGTAGTCTTGTCATTCCTGGACTAATGAACGAATTAACAAATGAAAGAGGATTTGCTTGTCTTGGGCTCTCCCTCAGAGGAAGGTTAATTTCCATTCAATATGCTAAACTGCTTTGAACCCGGGACTTTATCCAAGCACTAGCCCTCTCGCAGCAAACACACTGGCCTGCCCTGCGACCCCCTGGCCCATCCTTAATCCTTCAGGATCCCGTGGTCAATATTTTAAGATTGATTCACCTCTCCAGTCAAATAAACTATTAAATCCATTAGGGAGACGGCCCAGTCTTACTTTACATTTTGATTACAATCAATTACAATCTCCTGCCGCAGATCTGATTCTGTGGTTCCGTCCAACTGTTAAAATGCTTGACTGTGCAGCTGGTTTACAACGTGAAAATTCAGCCACTGATAAAAGTTGTTATTTAAGAGCCTTGAAATTCTGTGCATTTATGGTTTTACTCAGCGACCCTAGGCACTGATCATTATCTTGTTGGCAATGGAAGTTGAAAATGAAATCCCGAGGCCTCTAATGACAAAGATTTATAGGTGGGTGTAGCACCATATTTATCATGGATTATTTACAGAGAGATTCTCTGTGATGAGTGTGGATGATGTGTGGGGAGTGGAGACGTGGCACATGAATCAGTCCGAGCCGATACAGAGCGGGGCTCTGCCACCAAGGACAAAAAGAGCATAATGACAACAAAAATATAAATAAAGGCAAAAGTCTCAATGTGGGAAAAAAAGCAACTTCTAACTACACATTAGAAAACTTTTCATATCACTGCCACAAATACAATCCATTCATTTAAAGCTTAAAGCTGCTCCAAGCTGAGTTTGGCTCATAGTGCCAAACCCACAGAGAATTATTGCCCAGCTCTGCAGTTACCTTCAGTTTTATGAAACATTTTAGGGTTTTTCAGCTGATTGTTTTGGTTTTGTGGGCCCTGAACTTTGCTGTTTTGGTTTGCTCTTACCGCTCTCATCAACCTCATTTACAGCATCTGTTTTCAACAAAAAAGCTCTAATATAGGCCGCTGTGCCTGGCTGCTGCTTAACGATATTTACCTCAGGAGATGGTTAAAACCAAACTACAGTAGAGTGAGTATTGGACTTACGTTCTTCAGGTCTACTGAAACATGACCTCAAATAAATGCTGTGTTTAAAGTTAAAATGTCAATGCTGTATTTACAGCTTGTTGCACTGGAGTAGTGTTTCTTCCACCTTTGCTACAGTGAGATACTTAAACACATAGGGTAAACGTCCCTATTAAGCCCACCAAATCCGCTTATCAGACATTTTTTATAAATGCTTTCCCTAATTTAAGTGTGAACATTTTAGTTAGACCAATTTCTAATGTTTTAATTGTTTAATTTGTCAAAATATGTCAAAAGTCTGGCATGGGCTTAATGAGTACCTAACATACACTTTAAGCCAATGGGTGTTCCAAATGAGCCCACAAATAAACATATATATTTAATAAATCTTAACAATACAAATTTCAAAAGTCAAATCCGTAATCTCTTCAATAGCTTATTTCATTCGGTCTCCACTTCTATCCTATGGCCTGTAAATTGCATTTGAAATAGCTGTAACCAGCGTTTTCTGCTGTGTTGTCAACGCACAAAAGGCTCAACTTCCAACATGTCTTATTTGGAATGTAGCCAAAAAACAATTTACAAACAAAATCAAAACTATGTGAAAATGCAATATTTAATTCAATACTTTCATCTTCAACACTTCACCTTTCAAAATGTGTTGTCATTATGTCTGTATCTCTATCCTATGGTGTGCTGTTGGCATTTGAAATAGGCCAAAATTTCTGGTCCAGCCTGCTGGTTGAAAGGGCAGATGTTTTTGAGATTTTTGAAGACTGACAGAAAGAAAAACAGTTTGCATGTTCAATACTTATGTTCGAAGGATATTAAATGAGTCGATCAAAAAAAATGGTTCAAAGGTCAAAAGGGAGAAAATCCCCATTGAAACACAGTCAAGAGGGCTTAATGGAAGCAGGTGGGCTTAAAAGGAAAGATCAGTGAATGTATGGTTAAAAGATACAATAATTTATACTATGCACATGGCATTAAAAAAACAACTACATGAAATAAATCTATATATGGTACATAACATGAACAGAATAAATTGATCATGCAGAGAAGTTAGTAGCTCTACTTATTTACATTCAATCCAGATAGTGTGATTGTTTTGCTGGTGTCTCCTTTAAGCCCACGAGGTAAAACTGTTAATTAGAAAGTCAATGAAGATAATCCTACACATGTATTGTCTTTGGTATAATAATATAAACTGCATGCAAAAATATAAACTATATCCTTATCATGCATTATGTCATTTCAATGAACCATACAGTGCAGATGGTCTGTTTGCTGCCATTCTAAAACTCATATTTTGATTCCAAAAGAAAAAAAAAAAAGTCTAATTTAAGTAATATTCTAACATATGTCTCATTCAAAACACTAATCACTTATATTTTGATTACAAATGGGTATTTAACAACAACAGGAGTGTAAAGATGCAAAACATTTTATCTTCTGGGTGTACCAAAATCACCAATGTCTTTTTGCAACTTCCTCTGGGATCAGCAGACACATGCCACACACGCGCTTTGATAACAATCAATATCGACAAATCTGATAGGCTTACAATAAAAAGTGTCATTTATGTAGCAGCTTCACTGGAAGAACGTTACACTGCAAAAAATGACGATGGAGTCTTTCTTATCTGACTCAGAAGTTGCAAGTCGGCTGATATGGTACGTGGGCTTAATGAGGACGTTTACTTTAATACATTGATGTGTTATGACTTCTGACATACAAACTGCACTCTCTAGCAACAGGAGCAGTAGTCATATTAGTGTGGGAAAAGATGTGAACCGTGATGACTAAACTAAAAAGGTGCTTTGTTAAACTAAATTAATGACAGTTGATAGTATGCCAGTAATAGCTTTTAGGGATTCTGTGGTGTATCAGAGCTAATGGTCTAATGAATCAATAGGAAACACTTAAAGGACCCTGTATGCTCCAAACATTGCCATTAAGCGCAGAGGCCCTTCTGATGTAACTCTCAGTGAGTGGCAGGTTAAATCATGCAACCCTGAGGAGGCAATGAAGTAAAAGACTTATGGGTGACAAGTGATTGTCAACATTGATTAGCGTTGCGCTTTTAATTACAGTCACTGACAAACTGTACCAGTATATTTTGCCCAGAATTGGGCTGCACCACCCATTTGTAAAACCACCAGTAAGTTTGTGTTAGAAGTCCTTTCTAAGTTCTTAGTAGCTACTTGTTTGAACTGGAGATTTACTGTATCGGGTTGTCCAATTTAAACTTAAGAAATGCCTTGACTTTAGATAGAAGCAAAAGGAATAAATTATAACCAGTGTGGTATCACAAGATAGCATAACTTCCAAAAAAGGGTCAAACTATATATGATATATAAACTTACGTTGCCTATCCATTGTAAATGTAGGTATTACTTATTTATATATACTATATGCAAGTTTTAGTTAGTAGTATTACAGTGAGAGGGAAAAATCTGAACGCAACAGTACAACAGGCAGTTAGTTGGTGTAATTACAAAAATAACAATTCACAAGCAACTAATTCACCAGTAAGTGAATTTAGATTTTTTACATGCTACCCTGTAGGACACTTATCACGGCTATTTTGTCTCTCTTGCATGTGTGCTTCTAGGTATGTTATGGCATCTTAATCTTTGGGTTTTTCCTCAAAATAGCATCATAAGCTGTTTCCAGTCACACACTCTGTTTCCTGTATATTCTGGGTGATAGAATTTCTGGTAATCCTTTTGGATTAAAATGACTTCTTCTAATACCTGGAGATGCAAGTCAACCACACTTAGTAGGTAGCGCATGTAAGCCTGTGTTGCTGCATGAAGAGGAGGGAAACAGTGTTCGTGATGAAGACACAGAGAGGGAGAGAGAAGGAAGGAGCGAGGGAGGGAGGGAGGAGGAGGGAGAGGGAGAGCTTTAATGCTGGTGTCCCTTTTAGACATGCTTTTAATTTCTCTGCAGGAATATCAGCAATATTTAACTGGAAATGTCACAGAATGTCAAGTTGGAAAATGTCACTGGGGAAGGACTGGAGGGTGACCTCAAACCTCCCCTTTAAGATGAAATAAATATGCCTCTGTGGTATTGTAAAGACAGGTTTTTTTTTTTTCAGGGCATGATTTCTCCATTTTACGGGGGGCTATTCATTTTCATAGCAACAGAGGGGCGAAAAAGGCAGAAGACAGGCCAGGGAGAGATAAATGAACTCATCAATCGCGGCGAGCGGGGACACAGGAGCGGCTGGCGTCTACCCTGTCATTTCCACCATCCGTTGGGTAATTGTTGACTTGCAGCACTGCCGCATTGTCAGCTCTCGCCTCCTGTACGGGATTAGTCCGGCAAATAATAAAAGGAGCGGTTACGGTTTTCCTAAATGATATATTAGTCAAACATTTACACATGAAAGCATACATTAAGGGGTGAGTCACTCTCTTTATGACGCATTCACTCCGGCTTCACTCCAAAGTCAAAGCGGTTTCATGAAGAGAGGAAGTTGCCGTATTCTGTACTTTGACCTTCACAGCACAGCTAAGGTGGTATAAATAGTTAAAAGACAGTGATTCGTTTATCTCAACCTTGTAGAGTATAAAAAGGCCACTGCTGGCAAGCAGGGTAACCTAACACTTCAGCAAGCTCCACCCAGGAACGTACTTTCCTTTCAGCCATGACAAAGCAAAGATGTGATGGATGTCCGTGCTCCTCCCACCTCCTGCATCAGCTCGGGCGCGCATTTGATACCAAAACACTTCTGAACGGTGCAGTGTTAAGGCATTTGTGTTGACATTTGAACCAATGCAACGGAGGACAGTAAAGAGCCCTTGGGCTTGATGAGCTGGAAACCAACACCAGGCAGTATTGCGGGGGTATCTAACTGTACCAAAGCGCGGGACACGGGGAAACATAAAGCGACTGTAATCCGAAATCAATAAATCTGGAGACAAAGAAAATATCACACGGACAGTATGGGAACAGGGAAAAGGCACAGGGATTTTTCAGTCTCTTTCTTTCAAACTGCAGCAGGGAATTTTTTTTTCTGAGGCCAGCAATGATCCACTTATGCCCAACCAAGACATTAGCCAGGAGTGCTAGGTGTCAGATTAGATACGCATTCGCTTTGCTGCAGTGCATCAGAACGTCTCTTTGCCCTGTCATCTCTGTCTCTCCGCTACATCTCCCCTTAGATATCCACCTCAGTGCTTTTAACATTAAGGGAATTGATATTAACAAGATTCAGTCCATTCTCTGCTGAGTTTTATAGTTTCCAATAATGGAGCTAATGCAGATCATTATCAAGTGAGCCAATCAAGTGATAATCTGGCTGGGAACACACCTCCAGCTGACCCCAACAAGAATAGCAATAGTTTATACATGAAGCTTGCCGGCTTCACAAGATTTCATTAATGTTGGAGGATACACCTTATACAGACTGTTTTTTTGAATGAATTTCTCCAGACATACATTAGGTTCAAGATGTTCAGAAATGCAAAAGAAGCATAGCAGCTATCATTTTACGGCACAACCAAAACAAACCCATGTCCTGAAAGGATTCATTGCAACTTGTTGTGTCTATAGGAAAGACCACAAAAGACGGTCGTCCAACACATTAACACTGATTAAATGTTGTCTTCCACATAACTTGAAAATTGTGCATGCACTGGCTTTTGTCTTTTGCATCACGCAAGGACTTACATCGGCTCCCATGAATTGCAAACGCAAGGGCACTCAATTTGAATTCAGTACAGGAAAGGCAGACTCCACCAGTTAGAATGAATTCACTATATATAGACTTTTACAGAATGGCTAATGCTGAAAAATATTGACCATTAATAGTATCAAATAGGGGTTGATATGTTGAAAAATCTCAAATTTTTATTTTTTTTGCTGCAGTGATGTAGAAGTGTACTTCAGGGTGTGTCAGTATACTGTGACATCACTTGTGGGCATGGCCACAGGTGCAACAGAGCACACTTCCGACTACACTCAACCACACCCAGAGTGATACACGGTGTGTTCAGAGGTTCAACAGACTTAAAACTTTCAACCACAGGGGGCAAGGAAACATTGCTTTTAAGCCCGGTATTTAATGCTTCTTTTAATATCAAGTTATTTTATTCTAATATAATTAATGCACCGAGATCAACCGGTTTTGTTGCAGCTTTAAACTGAAACCCGCCACCTGTTCACTATAGTGATCACTGTGAATTGTATTCAATCAGACAGATTGAAAAAATTGAAACAAAATGGCAATTCAGCCTGATTATCTGGAGACTTGTGTTGTTAGGAAAACTATTGTGGTTATGTGCAAATAAAAAGCACTGTTTACAATTAGAAATTTTATATTTTTACACATTTTCAGGAGGCTATTCCAACTGACATCTTTTTTCATTCTTGATATCTGCAATTTTCAAACTTGAAGTAAGCTACATGAAGCTACATTATCACTTCTCTACACTCACCTTAATCAATATACCTTTTGAACCAATTCCACACACCTTATCGAAAAATACTGATAAGGAAACGACTTAATTAAACTGTTCAGTTTCGGATTAAAAGCCTTTGCTTCACATAAGGTATCTAGCTCAAACAGAAAAGTTTAGCAGGACAAAAGATTATACGCCAGCAGAAATTCTAAGTGGCGCACCGAGGGTCAGGCCAGATATGAGGTGACACTCAAAAGTTGTGTGTGTGTGTGTGTGTGTGTGTGTGTGTGTGTGTGTGTGTGTGTTTTTCCCTTCCTGCGCTATTGGCAGGTAATTATATTAAAGGTGCATTATTTCAAGGTCTCAGTCCTTTAAATGTGATAAAGTGTAATCTGCTGTCTGTGGCAGCTAGCTGTGTGTCCTTTTCCGAGGTCAGCCTGCTCCCGCGCCTTCGTCTGCAATAAGTCGCTCTTTCTGTCCAGAGCGCTCGTAGAATCAAAGTCCAAAAATATGGACTGACATGTTGATGGCTTAAAATACCAAGGAGATTATAAAATCTGCACATTGAAGGTGCCTAATAATTGCTTTCTTAAAAGCACCGTTCCCAAAGCATTTGTTAACAAGTAGGTGGTCTGGAGCTGCCATTGGGAAGCGTGGGATGCAATGCTTTATGTAATCGGCAAACAAATATGTTATGCAAAGCTCTTTTGATGAAGTTACTGTGGACACAAAGGCGTACAGTGGCTGGGACCTTGAACCGAGCCAAGAAACAGTTAACACAGATACCTGATGCGTACAGCGGCACTGCATTTTCACAGTGTTACCTCTTGAAAAACACCCACATCAAGTGGCCATAACCCACTTGGAACCCAATGATACTCATTCAGACAATGCCTCTTATTACTTCAACCTCTCAAACCATGCAACTTAAAATACGGCTTTTAGGTCAAGGGCAAGAAGAGATTTTTGTTCTGTGACCCACCAGGAATTTTCCATTGCCTCAGTGAACTGCTTTTAACGCTGAATGATGCTATGAAAAGTGAAGTGTTTTTGAACCTGCAGGCCACAGATTAAGGAATCA
This sequence comes from Lateolabrax maculatus, assembly GCA_031216445.1. Taxonomy (NCBI): domain Eukaryota; kingdom Metazoa; phylum Chordata; class Actinopteri; order Acropomatiformes; family Lateolabracidae; genus Lateolabrax; species Lateolabrax maculatus. Next base: position 9,688,313 of record CM062207.1, read on the forward strand.
TTTCACCCCAGTTGAAGCATTTAAATTTTTGTTTATGTGCTTTTAATGTATTTTCTATCAATCAGTCATAAAACCATAAATATGATCTATACAACATGTACCGGTGGGGACAGAGTGACAACACTTAATCCGCAATATACTGGTATTTTTATGGCCTCAAAAACCAGGTACTGCATTGTGGTTCAGGCTCTGTCTGCACCTGATTCATCTTCTCATGGCAGTGTAATGTCAGGGCAATGTTGCATCACTTCCAGAGGAGGATGAAATGCCAAAGATTTTCCTGACCATGTGCACTCCATCCCAGTTCCCGTTTCCATCAGACCTTGTGTCCCCAGGCTCAAGTGCTCCTACACGGGCCGAGAGAACAGGCATTAACCTTTGAGGATAGGGATTTTATATATATATATATATATATATATATCTGTTTTCAAGACGAAGGGAAAATAGGGCATCTGCTTCTATTGATTTTTCCTATGTCTGCTCTGAGTCAGTGGCCAAGTTTTGAGAGTTTCATATATTCTGGCTCCCTCTCAAAACTACTCCACGGATCTGTTTTTCAGTGCCTTCGGGGTGTTATTAAATGTTTTACTTTCAAGAAATCACAATATGTACTTTACGTCTTTTGTACCAAATCCCATTATTGTCCTCCTTGTCCAGCCATATCAAGTTTCGTTTTGGTGCTGCATTTGCCACTGCACTAAAACCTACAATCCTCTTATTATGCAGAGCTTTCATTTGAGTGACACAGCAGTAATTTCCTATTTAATGATTGCGTTGTCCTCTCTTCTCTTCTCCTCTCTTCATGGACATTAACTTTTATTGTATAATAGCTTGGCTTTGACGCTACACTAAGTTTGCCTTTATGGTTGTTCATAAACATTGACCACAGTTGCACATCATGGCCGACATTTTTAAAGTGTTAAGTAAAACAAAGCCCTTGAAATTGTCTATGATGGGAGTGTTTGAGTCCGCACACATCTCAGAAACTAAAATCCTTGGGAATGCAATGGCTGTAATAATTAAAGGCGATGACAAAGGAGCAGGAGTTTATAACCATAGAGAAGATGTGCACAAACTTTTGGGTTGAGATTGCTTAAATTGCATCTACAATACATGCACTGACAGTGATTCAGCACATTTAAAAGCGGGATTCAGCAAAAACAGCCACTAATCTTGAATTTAAAAACACTTAAAGACCACCCTTAAATAGAAACAGGATTCACAACCCCCATATGTAAGACCACCTGGCATTACATAACCTTAGCTCCATAACTTGGTAGCATGATTAGAACTGAGTCAACTACGTGACAATCCGCTGAGGAAGACCATGAGATGTAGTTGGAAGGTTAGGAAAAAGATGGCCTGGTGCTAAAATTAAGATTATTTAGTCAAATCTAAAATCTGTCTTTGTCATAAGGACTAATTTCCAGAAATTATGAGAAACTAACTCGTGCATTTTTCGATATCATCTCAAAAAGAGAATTTCTTACATGGAGTCAAAATCAGAAGATTGATACTCTAATGTCTGTGCGCACAGTAAGGACCTAGAACAAGTTCACAAGTCAGACTGACCTACAGTAGAAATATCTAGTCGGACTAGCTGTTTCCCTCGCTCGGCTCTCCAAAGTTCAAATATATCTAGAAAGCTCACTAATTAGCATGTTGTAAAACGTACTTGTGCGCTGATTAAAGATTAAACAAGATTAAACTTCCAGTAGTAGTAATGAGCTTTACAGCTGTTGGTAGGTGTATTTTTGAACTTTAGAGAGAGCCAGGGCAGGCCAATTTAGAAACTCCAATTTACTACTGCTATGTTTATGTGCAACACTGACATCTCTTTTCATTTGCTCCTGAACATCAAGGCAACAAGTAAATGCGTGTGGTTCGAAATGAGCAACAAAAGTCACATGTACATAATTTAGTATTTGTTGTCATTATTGTTGAATAAAACAATCGGCTTCAAACGTCGGGTTGTTCCTGCCTTGGCCGTTTCCCTGTGAAGTCTAAGAGTGCTTGGATTCCAAAATTTCCGTCTACCTCCAATCTGCAATTCAAATGGAAAGAATATGCAGAATAGGCCAGATGGTGTATCCCAGCCTGCTATTCCCCAGCCCATCAGTGAGCCCTTACTGTGCCGGTTCTTTTGCACCCCCTTTAACAAAAACTTTCCAAAAATTGACAAATCTCATGACGTCTCAGGTGAACCGATTATTGAATTAATTCATAATTAGATTAGGTAGGATATATATATAAAGACTGATGCAAAAGACTGAGGGAAACGCCGTATTTTTTCATAGATATGTTAAAATGTACATGCTGGGATACAAGAGTTGATATTCATTAGTGTTTGTGCTTGATGTTGAGCCAATCAAAACAGTAGGATTCCCCTTTTCACCAGACCTCCAAGATTTCAAATATGTTGACGCTGACCTTGTGTATTTGTTTGCTTGTTCTGCCAGTTCAGTCATAAAAACCTGCCAATCACAAGCCCATCAACGCACCCAAAGATAGGCCAGACATCCAGTCTTACAGCCATGAATGCTTAACCAACTGCCAACCTTTGGCTTTCATGAAAAAAAAAAAAAAAAAAAAAAAGTAGCAGGAAATGATCATTTGCATCTCTGCCAACCTGTCAAGTCAAACCCCTCACAGACAAAATGAACGCTGTCAAGCCCTGACATGACGGGCGATTTTGCGCACACATGCCAAAGTGTGTCAGGAGCTCATCTACCCACCTGTCCTTCAACAACGCCACGGGATGCCATCTTGCTTTTACTCGCACTGGCTGATGAGAGGGGGACATGGTGCCGTTCCCCTCCCGATTCCCCCAAAATAGACACCAAGTCTTGTGTCCTCCTTGGCAGCAGTGAGTCTTCCTTGTCATGACACATTGTCAGAAAGCAACGCAAAGTAGCAATTTGCCCAGGTATCTGCCATCCAAATTTTAAACACAAGCAAGACATGATCCCTCTAAATTTAGATCAAATCCCATTAAGCTTGCAAACATCAGTGACACACTGTTGGAGGGTGTGGACTAGTACAAGTCTGATACAAGATGTTCATGCAATGGAATCTTTAGAAGCTACTTTTTATTTTGTGCATTTTCTATTACAGTTGTGGTCCATTGTGCTATGTTATTCATCTGAATTAAGACCGAAAGAGATTGAACACACAGGTATTAATTGCACCATTAGGAATAGGAATAGGAATATTCAGTTATATGGTGCTTAATGGGGTTATTTTATGGTTTTATGTATGTTTTTGTGCAAAAGTGACACAATTCCAAACAGAAAGGGATATTAATTTCCCTATAAGCAACATTTTTGGAGTGTTTTTGCTGAATGTAATGCAAGTAATGTAGTGTTGTAGATATTACATTTCTTGGCTGTAGGGAAGCTTACTCATTTTTGAATGAAAAGACTGTTTAGAGTAGACCACATCAGCCTGACACCGGGTTTATTTGACCTATAAGAAGCTTTTCACACCTGCTTTTAAATTTTCACAGTGCACCTTAACAGCTCTTGATAAAGGGTGTTACTGTCATGCCGCTGGGGCATAGAAACAAGCTGTTTAAAAGCACTAGGAACACCAATATCAGTGGCATTCTCCAGAAACGAAAAAGAAACATGTCCATTACTGCAGCGGCAAAAAATAAGATCAGGTGCTTTGTATTCTCTGGGTGTTGTGATGTCCTGTTTTCACTCAGAGATCAGACTACACGCTAATGTAAAGCCCATAAAACGAAACCCATAAAGCAAGCCAGCCCCAGATTCTTGATTAAAAAGAGTAGATTAAGAGCCAGCTTGGCTGCTCTGTAGACATAAGTCATACACTCTGCCGCTGTGTGTGAGCACTATGGGAAAATTTGCAGGCAGGTCTCCCCTCCCCTTTCACATATAACATGGCACTCGGGGGGCCTTCCTTGTACATATCATTGCTGCCCTCTGCAGTTCTACACCCATTTTCTTCTTAATGAAGATGACACAGGCAAATGAGTTGATAAGGCTATAATGGGCTGCTGCGTGACAATGTTGTATTTCCAAATTGGACAGATTTTACTCTCTGTAAGTCCAAAAACCCAATTCCTCCTGAATCCAACAAATAAATTCCTCAAAAAAAGTTATATTGCAATCAGACATCCAGAGCTTAGTTCTTAACTTTAAACTGTTTCTAGGGCAAGTCCACTGTCCTATTTTTTATCCACCGAAGCACAGATCCACAGTGACATAAATGTTCAATCCACACCTGTGGTGTGATGTGCCTTGTGACACACGGCTCAACTCTTCCCCTTGGGCCTGCCCGCTCGCCGGCCTGCCTGTCGCATAACAAGAGAATGCAATTAATGACAGATGGCCAGGCGATGACCACGTCCTTGAGCCGCGAGCCTTATTGGCACCTACTGCTAATTATATCACATATAACACAACTAAAAGCATAATAAATCTGGGAGGGAGTGGAAGGTTTTATGCAAGCGTTCCCCTATTTTTCGAAGTGGTAAATTGCTCTGCTCTTGAAATATCTACAACCTTATGACACCTATACTGCATTAGCTTAATTGCCTTTTTCTCTGCCTAGGCTCTTCGGCCACGAGAAACAGAAGAAGAGGGGAGACAAAGAAGTAGTCGCGGTCAAGGAATTGTGGGGATCTTTACACTGATTAACAACAATTGCGGCCGATTAGGTGTCATCACCTGCTGTGAAGTGATTCGAGGAGAGAGGGTATGAAATTATGATGTGCTGCGGCGAAATTGCCAAACACTGTTAAAGGTTTATTAATTTCACTTGTTATTCCTCACTGGCAATGAGATCAGCAAAACAGTATATTACCACAGACCGCATGACATTAAACTATATGACGAGTATATAATATCAGATGGATAGTTGGACTAAGTCAGACCTAGAGTCTGTAAAAGTTAAGATTTTATGAAACTCCATTAATGAGGACACTTTATCAGCTCACCTGAGGAGTCTCAGAGAGTCTGGCGCCCACACGTGTCCATGCAGACAGCTTGTGTCACTGCAGGGTTTTTCCCTCAACACAGAGTGGCTCTCCCCACCCTCACCGCCCAACCTTCCCATCTCACCCCGGGCTCGTTATGGGGAGAGTGATGACGATGTCTTGGAGCAGCTGCTGCAGGGACGGTTCCGCCAAGAGAAGGGAGCCAAGCCCCCCCCGCCCCCCCCGCCAATGTGCTAAAAGAATCCAAGACACGTAGCCACATACGGCACAGGCTCTCAGGTGCATGCGCTGTAATATCCTGTGTCACACGGACACTCCACAGACCATTCTCAAATAATCAGAAATGGGAAAAAAACGGAAACTCGCATATATTATGACACTAGCTATAACCAAACCACTTACCATGAAGCACTTAAGATTTTCATTGCCTATCTCAAACAAAGGTTCATGCACTCCACACATGTACAATCAATGGCTGATATCGACCCAACATGAACAACGGGGCCCGGGCACGTGTACACCAACACATCCCAGTGATGACTGGATTGATTAGTTTACCTGTAGCTTTATTCAGCAATTGTTGAATTATTAGTTATTCTTTTATTTTGAAACAGAAAAAAACTTGCAGATAATGGAACAAAAGACTATTACTACCACTGCCATACTTACTGCCATATTATCTGTTATAATCCCATGGAAAGACCCTGTGGTCATTTCAAGAGTAGCTGCATTTAATAAGATTCTTTGCTCTATTGTATATGTGACAACACCAAATTAATAGTCACACATGTCAAAATGCTTCCAACGGCAATACAAAATTGCCCCTACTTTCCTCTACCTCATACTTAATTTCCCCAACTCACTATATATCATCTGTATTTTTCACTGGCTTATCTGCAATAGACTTTCGTCCCCTGTGATAAATTTACCCTTAACCTGACGACCTAGCAAATTAGTCTTAGCCCTCCATCCCATTGTAGATTATGCTGCAACACGGGCACGGTAATAAGCAGTCAGACAAAGTAAATGCCCACGATGTAGGGCACAAATCTTATTTGGCTGGCGCCAAAGTCCACAAAGAAAGCTGAGTCTGCAGTGGGGGGTGCTTACTCTGAGGGAGAAGGGAGATTTATTAACATATTTCATTAAATATATTGAACAACTAGGGACCATGGGTTCAAATATTTGGATGCAGGAGCAGAGAAGGCAAACCATGATTATCCCTAAAAGGCAATAACTGTTGTTTTACTTCCAAAAATAAAGACAGAAAATGCCAGAAACTGGACATTTAATAGCAAATGGGATGCAGATACATATATGAGTAATATAAGGCAAAAATCCCAGTGACCAACCTTTCTCTTCTCAGTCAAAACACCTTATTTGATTCCATTTTCTCACAGGTGCGGTCACCTTTATTTGCATTCATCAAAATGATTATCTTATATCCAACTTCCCCCTGTCCTAAATAAGGCTTTTACCATTTTCCCAATTTGAGATCTGTTTAACATATAATCTGCATATTCCCCAGTACTTACGTAAACAAAGCAACTCTTCTGAAAAGTGTTGAATAAGAAAAGAAATGACTAAGTGGACTGTGGCGATGGTTGCTCAGCTGAGTAAGCACAGCAGGACAGATTTCCCCTCTCCGCAGAGGGGAAGTGAACTGGCCAAACTAACCTTTAAAACCACTGAGGCAAAGAGAAGGGGTGGAGCAGGACCCACCACCCCCCCGTGCCTGCACTCACAACTACATGTGCAATTAAACTAACAGCTCCGCATTTGCTGTAAAGAAAGAGGATTTCCACTGAACGGCAGAATAAAGAGGAGTCTGTGGTGTCATGTTGGAGTAAGGAGGGAGGAGGGAGAAAAAAAACGCACAGATGGGGAAATCAATAAGGGCGTGTGAGAAACGGTCTGAATGGCTTGCATTTCCTCACTGGCCATCAAAAGGTTATTTTACACCCAAAAGCATGTATTGATTGCACGCACCCGGCATGGTCTCTCAGAGAAAGCGGAGGAATATCTGCTGGGGGAATTTACACGGTATTTATTTTTTGCATTAGGATTAGGGTGGGCGTTGGGGACGATCAATGCTTGTTTAATGTAGCTCCGGGGATCAAGACATGAATCACAGGCTCTAGGGCTATTACATTTTATTTGGCATTATCATTGGTGGGCTTAAGGGCCCAGCAATCCTTCGGTTTAGTCAACATATGGAATTAAAGTTCCATGTCAACTCTCATGGTGGTGCCAAACATGTCTGGCACCACTGTGGATGTCCATTACAGAACTGGCTGTGCACAAATAATGGCTAAATATATGACAACCAGGCTAGAGATATAGCTAAAAAAATATCTTAAAGCACCATTTTCTAAAAAGGCATCCTCTATGAAGGATTTTTAAGTTGTTACTAATGTCTTTATTAATCTGTAATAAATTATTTACCAGCTTTATTGATCATTATTAGCACAATGTTTGGGTTATGGAAACTCTAGAGTTTAACTATGGATTATTTCCATTATCAATTAATCTGCCATTTATTTTCTCAATTAAATAAAGAAAAATAAAGAAAATAGTTAAAAATGGCTGTTATAATTCCCTAGAGACCACGCTAGCATTATTAAATTGCTTGTTTTGTCCAAAAAACATTCAGAACCTAAAGATAATCACTTTCCTATCATAGAAAGTGAATAATAAAAAAAAAAAGGTTTTAGAGGCTAGAACTAGTGAATATTTGGCTTTTGTATGTGAAAATGAAGAAACAAATAATTATTAACAAAACTGTTGCCTTATAATTTTTGCCCATTGAGTAATCAATTACTTAAGTAATAATTTCAGCTCTAGAAAAATCAGTTTGGCAGAATCTTTAGTTCATGGACATGGAGTGTTTGAACACATACTTTCTATAAATGTGTATGGAGAATCTTGACAACAATCCATTGAACTCCATCCACTGAAATATTTTACTTGTAATGGCTTATAACTGATCTACAAAGCATTGGTAAATGATTTCTTAACAACTTGAAAACCTTTAATTAAGGGTGCCTTATGAGAAAGTGGTACCAAATATTCGTAATTCTTACGACGCACAAATACTGTGACAAAAAAGATGATTTTGCCTTTTAATCTCAAGATGGCACCATACTGGCTGTCAAAAGTGAGAATGCATGAAAAGAAACCAGAACAATCAAAGTTTCATCTCAAAGATAATGACCTTGTCAGGAACTTCTCCTGTGCAAAGAAGACCTTTGGATATATGCTACTGTCAAGCAGTTGGCATAAATTGCCTTAGCCTTAGCGGGTTGAGATGATCAATTCCACCGAAACATGTATCATCATGACATACTACTATGTTGCTGCAGCGGTAGAGATCAATTCATCAGCAGATACCTGAGCATGTTTTATGTTTTATTGTGCAATATGGTTGGTGATGAAAAAAAGCAATGCCGGATCAGGGCCAAGATCCATCGTGCTGCTGAAGAAGAAGAAGTGCAGAATATCCGCTGATGAAGAAAAGTTAGCGGGGAGAGCATGGATCATTTTCACTCTCCCGTCACCGTAGCCTTCCCAGCACTCGGCCCGTCAGCCCCCAGACAGTCATTGACATGAACCACATAGCCAAGCAGCAATCCTGTGGTTCAAATGAATAATTCAACCATAACCAATAAGCCAATGTTCCAGCGCTCAGCCTGTGACACAAAAACGATAGCGTCCCCACTTATGTCTGTTGAAATTACAGAGATTAATAAGAGCACACAAACGTCGGCACACTGTCAAACAACAACCGCCATGTTTGATTTGCATGGATTTGGGGGAGGAATCTATTTATGTGGTGCTTTGATGTGGCATACGAGGGGCAGAGAAATCCGACACACGGTCCCCTCAAAAAGTGGGTTTGGTTGATCTGATTAAACTAATTGAGGATGCAACATAGTTGCTACCAGCCATGCATCGTTCACTGTTAAAAAAAACATTAGAGCCGAGGGAAAATGTCTGCGGTATCTTAAAGGAAAAGGAAGCCAGGTGGCACTGACAAATTGACATATTATATTAATGTATTATGTCAGCTGCAATAAAACAATTTGTTATTTTAATGAGAAGCAATCCTTTGTTGAATTAGTTGTATCACTGGATGACAATGTAAAAAAAACAACCAAAAAAATACATTGTTCTATTTCATAATTTGGTGTGTACAGTGCACCTACATATAAGATTATAAGATCACACGCATACATGCAAACATCCTTAATGAGACACGCGGAGACACGCACACAGTAAGTGTTGAGATGATAAAATAAAGAAAAATTATTACACAATTTTGATAAGAGACTTTTATTAAGTGAACAAGCCAAAGTGTCTACAGCCATGCCAGCAGCTCTGGGAGTCTGTACAGTTAGTGAGCTAAATGCTAATCATCCAAAGCATTGGCCAAACTAAATCTTGACCTGATAATGGGGGAACGCCAAAGTTATTACAATTAGTCCTGAAGGGGAGAAATAATGTTTGTACCAAATTTCCTTGCATTCCATCCAATTGGGATATCGAGATATTTCAGGCTGGACCAAAGTGGTAGACAAAATGACTGACGCATCCCTTGAGCCACTAAATGTGCCAAAAATGGCAACCATTCGCTGGTTCCAGCCTCTCATATGTCTGGTTTTGCTTCTTGTCTCTGTTTCATATCACTGTAAACTAAACATCTCTGGGTTCTGGAAACTGTGATGAGCGTTTTCATAGACTAAACTTGTCCATCAATCAGGAAAATAATGAAGTGAAAAAAAAAAAAAAAATCAACATTACATGCATGTTGTCTCTCTCACCTCATTACTCACTTCACACACATGTACACAGATCTCAGATGAAAACGCTGATTGTCAACTGTGAAGACACCCTAACCACCCACAGGAGACTGTTACTACATCCTTCTTATCCTCATTTGCACTGTCGCCTCACAGCGAGACGGTTTTAAAACTCAGTGAGGTCGTCTTGGGCCTCTCTGTAGGGAGGTTGCATGTGCTCCACGTGTCCCCCCTGAGGGAATGCATGTTATGTCTTTGCCCTTGACCAAGACACTGGCTTCAGAACTAGAGTTGCTCCCCTGGCGCTGCACTGTGGCTGCACCCTGCTCCTACATAGCTATGAAGGGTCAAACGCACAGGACAAATTTCCCCACAGGGCATAATAGCAGTATCATTTTAAACCTATAACTTAACTGACATACAGAGTGCCTACAGAGCAATGCACAGAGGGGAAAAAAATTCAAATACTAAAATAACTGCATATTAAAAGAGAGACATAACCTGCATTTTGCTTTCTCAAGGGAGACTTTTAAAAAAGACACTAAAGGGCACTAAGGTTTGTGTAATTGTTTCCATCTAAGAATTGAAGTTCAGGCTAAAGCAGAACACAGAGACAAGATGGACGCCTAAACGTAATGGTAGCTGACAGTGTGATTAGCCACTGACAGCACCATTAGTTTGGAAAGTCACCCACTTTAAAGGCCGTCCTCACTTACTTTCTTTTTTTTTTTTTTGTGGCACATCTGAGGCCGTGTTACCTGAAATCAAACACGTTTCTATCTTTACACAAGAGTTACAGGGAAAAGCGGTGCTGATGGGTTACGCAAGCAACACTGAAAGCTGCTTTTGCTCCTCAAGCATGTCGATTTCTGATATTTTTGCTGTTGTTGATACAGGAAAGCCACATGCAAATGAAGAGCAACTCAAGTACTGTACAGTAGGCTGCGGTGCAACCAACACACTCAGAGCGAGCCAAACACTGCAGCTATGGATCAATATTGCTTTCTCTTGACAGGGAGTGATTGATCACAGACCGACATGAGATTTCAAGATGAAAACAGCAGGTGTCTTCTCTGGAGGAGGATGTCGAGTAACAGAGCGGTGCACCCGCTGATGAAACCGACAGGCCAGCAAAGACATAGAAACCAGAGCCTTCACTCGCCCACGCACCTTACGTGACTAGAGAGACTCAATTGAAGAGCCGGGGACTGTGGATGCAGCAGCGCTTGCTGCTGCCTTGAAAGTCTGCTACACCAGTCTCCCGCTGTTTTGTAATGATTTCCAATTGAGGTTTTTTGCTGTTGTGTCAGTTGCAGCGCGACATGCGCTGACCAGTGTTAAAGCGAAGCTCTTTTTCAGTGATTATGTGACTACAAAATGTCTGTTTTGATGGTTTTAGGTGGTCGTCTCAGGATCAACTAAATATTTTCCGTGCCAAGGATTTATGTGCTTTATAAACTGGAACATTCTGAACATGATGGGCACAGTGAACAAGGACACCTTGACATTTCTGAATTGACTAATCCCAATTTATTTTTTAACAGGAGCCAACTGTTTTTCTGCTTTCTTTTGCTTTTTTTCTCACCTCTGGCTTATGGATTACTCTCAGTCAATATAATATACCTCTTTTTGCCCCATTAAATAATGCTTCTTTCACATCAGACTCAGAAAAGCTGCCTTGAAAGTCCCTTCAGTGTTTTACCAATAGACTGATTTAACATTGCACCCTGTTATCACAGCAACCATCACTGATCAGACAGGCTTTTATCACAAAAGCAGATGTTTAAAAGGGACAAAGCATGTAAGAATTCATATGCTGCAAATTCATCTCCCCTATTGTCCTGATGTCTGTGTCACCCTTATTATATATCTATAGAAATTACAATGCAAGGAGCGTTCAGAGCATGAGGCATCCACATTCAGGATTGATTACATGGATATCACATCCCATCAAGGACATCAGTGGGGTCCTGGCAGGCTTAAGTAATTCAGCCGCATGTTCAGACATGTTTAGGCAGGCTTTTGATCCTTCAAAAAGGTTGAAATGTTTGTGATAACATCTCTTGACATCTATTCATGTGGTGGTCTGAGTCTGTGAATGCATCGTGTGGCAGGCTTTCTAAAGGGCAGCGGGGACCATGGAGAAGCAAAGGCATGTTTGAATCATGACATTTCATGACAATTCATGACAATAGGGACAACTTTAGCAGATGTCTGTGCTAGTTTCCCTTGTGCTGTCACTTATATAGCTTTTTAAATATGTGTTGTGGAAAAGAAAACACTGCTCTTTCCACTGATATTCGCAGTAAAAAAATCAGTTAATGTTATGCCTCATGGCTCTTATCCGGTTAAAATCCAGATGAGATTTAAGACACTTTCATCTACACATATGTCTTTGTTGGCCAGATCACAAATCTGATCACCCACACAGATCATTCAGTGATTAAACTGATCAGGGATCAGAAACTCTACAGCAGCTCGATGCCCCTTGTATTTGATCATATGTGTAGAAATTGCTGGAGCCCTTTTTCCTTGTTGCTTCAATCACACAGAGAACAATAGCTAATTCCAGTGTAATTTTAGTGCAAACAAACAGACCATCAATGTATTAAAAAACTATTAATTGGCTATTTCCACAGGCTGATTAGTGACATAGTTACACTATGGGAGGAATAAAGATTATGCATGTGTTTTGAGACGGATGCATTCACATCTTCTCGACATCTGGCTAAAATGCATTTCAAAGGTGGATTGAGCAATCAGATTTCATGCCACCTTGTATGTTTCTTGGATGCATTTACACTTTTGAGATCGGATAGCTATCTGATGCGCCCAAAAAGCACAAAGTGACGAAGTGTAAATGGAGTCAAAGGGGCTCCTCCCAAGAAATACAACAGCATCCGTTGTTCCATTACATGCAGCCGTAGTAATTATGACGGGAGCAAAGGAGGAAGTCAGGTGACGTTATTATACAGCAACAAATTCATCATAGGGAGGAGGTCGGGGGGGTGGTTGGGTCGACAAAATATCGCACGGAAGACCACTGTTCTTTTCCTGTTTCCTACACAATCGTACCCTAATTTCAACCACGTGGTTATCAGTGTAACCATGACAACTAAAATCCCCTAACCTTAATGAAGTAGTCACTTTAAGCCAAACCACAATGTTTCCCTAACCTTGACAAAGTACCTAAATGTCATAAATATGCTCCAGCAAAAACATGTAACTAGAATTTGTTTGAAATCTTTTAAACCCCTACTATGATGTTCAGAGTGAAACTACGCCACCTGACAAGGGTACAATAATACAGTCAGTCAGCGAGACGGAGGTAACTGTGTGTGTACGAGACTCGGAATAAAGCCTTGTTGCTCTTCATCAAGTTGTTGTTCGTCAGGTGCATAACTACTTGACGGAAACATTACACCTACCACCTATTCACTGTTGAAGAACAATCTGACAAAGTCTGGAGGTCAACGCATCAAAAGCCTTTCAGTGTGCATTACAAAACCTTCTTCGCGTAAGCAGCTTTGTCTGCCTCAAGCAGCACCTGAGAACAACACTATTGTGCACAGGACATTTACCAGCTGTGGCATTTAGAGTATCAGTAGAGTAGTACATATTGATTCTTAACCATTTTGATATGTGATTTAACAATACTTTTGTTTGTTTTTTTGTTGTCCAGCATGCTGATCTTAGCAGTTAGCTCAAAGCACAACTGTGCCTAAGTACAAAATGTATCTTATGATCCATTAGGGGGTTATTGCTTCGGTTAAAAGTACAACATTTTTAGGCATCTTAATTAAAAACACAAAAAATGCCTCAAAGCTTCAGGACATGCAGAGACGCTTAAATCGTCAGTATAACCATATTCTTTAAGCTATAACAGCATGTAAATAATGACTAGTATCAATGGCTAATCCTCTTTAATGATTAAATATGTGTCCGCTGTATCATAATTATTCTGCGTCCTCTCATTTGGAGGTTTTTCACATCCATTATCTCGACTCAGCCCGATCAGAGGTCAACATAAACAACCCCCCGAGAGTCCAAAGGATCTAATACATTACTGGAGCATGGCGTCAAGTTGAAGTAGTTTAGTGGAAGATGAGTTCCCACATCGAGATGGTCTCCTCCTCCTCCTCCTCCTCCTCCTCCTCCTCAGACGGGCGGGGTCAAGGTTGGGAGGTAATCCAATAAAGCTGATTCACTGCGTTGCTGTAATATGGGGTCACGGTGTTCTCAGACGCTGGGAGAGGAAGGAAAACTGGTGATTGTCCTTGAGAAACACTACTGGCCGGGTAATGTGCATCAGGCCAGTCATGAGTTATACTGACGACATTATTACAGACCGGCAATTAAAGTTCAAAACTTTGCTGACTCTAATCTTTTTAGACATTTAAGTCTTTGGCTTGTTGATGATGTGACTTTCCAAATGAGTAAAAGGAGAACAAGGCTAAGATGCATGGCAGCGCCTTCCCCAAATGCTGTGGGACTGGCCTCGAGGGTGCCAATTGCTCAGTTATGGAAATTACATTGGCTACTTGTCAATGGTGATGTCCTGGGAGGCAGGGCCACCTAATTGGTTTAAAAAGTATTGTGCCAGCGGGGTAGAGCATATCAATGCTTGATATCCAGACCTAAACGGAGGACTTAAAGAGCAAGGCCCAATGAGAGGAGAACACTGAGTAACAAGACGCAGGAGGTCTACATATGTAGACATAAAACCATTTCTGTGCTCATAGTGTATTCAGCTAACTTAAATGGGAGAAAATGCAGAAATGAATGAAGACAAAAATTCAACAAAAAGTATAGAAATAAAAATAGGCAAATTTCCCTGAACAAATTGTGGATAATGATCTAATGATCACTCGTAAGCGCACAGCTCTTGAAGGACCCCAGCACTTTATTTTTTAAATTAAAAAGGTCATGTCTCTCTATCTCGGTTTTGCCTACCTCCCTCCTCTTTATTTCTTTTAAATTTTTGTAATTGTTGTTGTTCTGTCCCATTGCTTCTCCTGCGAGAACATTCAGTAATATCTAAACTTAAGAGAAATTGATTCTACTGCCCTTTCCCCGGATAATTTATATGTTGGACCCGGCTAATCTTCGGTAAATTGTGGTCCAAACTCATAAAGGTCATGGATCTCGGTACCTCGCGAGGATATCTGTCCGAGCTCATCAGTGCTTAGGGTTGGCACACAGGAGGTGACAGACAGCATGGGGGTTGATCAATGTGCCGACAGCTATTAGGTAAGTGGGGCTGAAAGGGCAAGTATGTTTAAGTAAGCCGCCAGGGAAAGCATGGTTTCCATCACTAAAATTGAACATCGGCATTGAGATTAGCTGGTGATGGTGTGTTTACAGCCACAGTGCACAGGGTCAAATCAAATGTTAGAGACTGACACTAGAGGCTAGTTAGCCCTGCTTGCCGGCGTTTGTGTTCGGGGTGGAACACAAACTCAACAGCATGATGGGCCTTCCCAGATGTTGTAAAGGGGACGCCATCTTAAATAGCTAGTTACTTAACCAACGCTGTGTGGGCTTATTGAAAAAAGGGGGGAAAAAACTTCCTGTATCAACGTTTGTAGGCTGGGCTATGACTTTCTCCGGTGGCGCACGCCAGAAGTCGATGGCTTTTTTTTACAATCTCCGCTGCAAGGAGGAACAATGTTGTCCCACCGTTCCGCGTCCGTACCTTTCATACAGAAGCAGGGTTGCCAATTCTCACGCTTCAGACACACGCTTCCCCCCTTCAGACTCACGCTCTCACACTCGCCCAAAAAATTCTCACCCCAAAACACTGCGACAGCAACAGAGACTAACAGGCGAACGTGTTTTGGTCAAAGTGGTATAATAATGGTTAAACCAAGTGAACGTTTGTTACGTACTGTAACCCCATATTCTATGAACATAGGCTTTTAAATTACTCTGATTAGTGTGCGATGCTTGGTTTGCCAGAAGCCCCAAAGCCGGCCTTGCTTTCAGCCAGAAACCCCTTAGGAAGTCAGGTGACATAGTATAATACAGAGCAAAAAAAGTGTGCATAGAATAGAGTTTGTGGTGGCTGAATGGATTACACACAGGACTTCCACTCTGAAGACTAGGGTTTAAACATTGTATGAAACTAAATATTGATATATAGACTTAGGTGACGTATTATTTTCAGTTGTAGTTGGGTTTTAAAATGTGGGTTTTGTGTGGTTTGTTTTCCCCATACCCATCGTCTCCATTGCAAAATGTACCAAGTACCAATGCATCTCTTGTTTTTGCTGTATAATCTTTGAGACCAGCTCATTTCTCAGCACCACTGGCCTATCTTTGGCAACTGAAAGCCCAAAGCACTCTTTCCAAATTTTAAAAAGGTCACAAAGATGTAGAGGAAAGGGCAGTCATGCCTCCCTCTCATCACCCTGTCACTGATGTGTGTCCACTAGGAACGGTAAAGGACAAGAGGGCCTGTGACAGCGTTTGATTGTGCGATGACCCCCATAAGGGATCTGTGTGTGTTAACTAATGCATTCGATAGGAAATCCAAGGCAAATGGCAAATCAAGCAACCTTTTTTTTTTTTCACTTGACCACATAAGAATTTAAAAATAGGTTGCAATAATTGTTTATTAATAAATATTTGGCTCAGTACAATTCATTCTCATTATAGATGGTGTGAACGAGACCCTGAGTCAGGTCACATGGGGGGTGAGAAGGCTTACGCATGGCTAAATGAAAACAGACAAATGGAGGATGGGTAATTGGGAAGTGTGGGGCAGAAAGGAAAAGAAACAGTTCAAGGTCTTAAGAGTATGAAATAAACTAAGATTCCTCCCATGGTCTCTATGTTTTCCAGAAATGCACTGTTTTTCTGCTTTCTTAAATGCAAATCACAGTGAGAGCCGCAAAAATAAATAATGACCTGGGTACATACTCAACCTGCAACACGCTTTCACTTAATAACTGTCAAAGCACAGCATGAAGCAGCCATCTGCTTACTCAAAACGTTCAGAAATTAGGTTTTGTGTCTGAAATTATCGAAATATAAATATACTACATTTGATTTGTATCGTTGTTATGTCCCTAGCATCATCAATACACAATGGAACTCGTGAATTATTAGACATGTTTGGATTTCTTAATGAGATATTAGAACATATTATATATTGGCAATAGTTGTCAACATACACTCACTTAGTTGTTAATGCTTACACAGGTTCATTGGAAACTGCACTCTTCGATAAGTGAGTCAAATGACCCGTATTAGAATCAATAGTTTTGTTAATAATAAATATACTGGTAAACTATGTTCATAATTTTGCTCAAAATAATCACTCGAATTATATATATTATATATCATTATGAAAAAGTTTGTAAATTTTCATTCCTTCTGTCTTTTTCACCACCAAATCATCAAACTTCCAAATATTATAATATATATATATATATATATATATATATATACATAAAATATACATACATAAAATATATGTATAGCATATGTAGTAGTATCTACTAAGCTACTAAACTAAGTAAGCTACTAAGCAACTTAATTCATCCACAATTACAGTAATGTGAGCTGGTACAGTAATGTGATTTTAAATGGCTATCAATTTCCTGATATTAATTATGAGGTTAATAAAATACAAATAATCCTAGTAAGTGAATGAGACAAAAAACATTTGAATGAGTGAAATAATTAGTATTAAATACTAAATTCCTCACAAGAAACCCCACAAAAAAAATGTTAGACCCATCTTTGCAACTAATGGTTAACTAAACACAGTATTAGTATAATAGCTTTGTCTCCTGCTTTGCTAATGTTCATCTAAATATATATCTGAAATTAAGTCCTTTCTTCACACACTTGGCAAAGATGGACGCATCATCAACCCTGTAGCATGATCATTAAAATAATCAAAAAACACAAAGTCAAACTACATTAAACAAACTATTGAAATGATTATCACATGGTTCCTTTAAATGTATTGACATGCCATGTGTTCATTTACAACCTCATACCTCATCATGACCCCGGCTCTATTTATGGTAAATATGATCTGATCTGATCTGACTGAGTCACAGCAGTGGCAATCTAGCAGTTAGTAGTGTCAGTTATTTCCAAAACACAGGGGACCGGGGCTGCCAGCTTTCACTTCAATCTGATAATTGGCCTGCCCCAAAGATCTGCAATTACAGCACATCATAATTAATAGCCTGCTTTCTGGAAATGATTCAACTTTTGTCCTTTCACAGGCTTTTTCTTGGTCTACAATTAAAGCTGCTACCTGAGGAAATGCGAACGCACAATTACAACAGACATAAAGGATTGGTCATCATGGGTCAGTGTAATTTCAATACTCATCAGAGGTGATGGGTAATATTGTAAAGGCTGTCCTGTGGAGTTAGGCTGGCTGTCATAACGTTGGACCTCTTTGCCGTCATATATGACAGTGATGCTACAGACCAGCACTATGAGGGCCCCAAACCCACACAGTTGCTAGTCAACTGAACTCTGTGTTACCAGCATCCGCTGCCAACATTTGAAATTTTTCTTGCTTTCTACAAATCAGCACATGGCGACTACAGTGTAGTTAAGATTATGGCACATGAACTACGGTTAAGGTAAGGTTACGGTTAGGCAACAACAGCACTATAGGTTTGGCAAAGATCTTGGTTATGGTTAATAAAAAGGCAAATGTTAATTGCAGGTATGTGATTAGAAAGCTCCCTCTGGTCTCTGGTGTTAAAGTCGCGGTACACGCTACATAACTAATCACAAGCGTTCATCTAGTAGGAGGCGGGTTTAATATGATGACTGACAGAAACAAGCGGTGTTCAGGTATCTTTGTAAATATCCAAGATGGTGCTCCCGATACGGAATGTTTACAGCGACAGTATTAAACGGACTGGATGGTACATTTTCTCTAAAAGAAGAACAAACAACTGCTCTTAAACTTTATGATAATAAGAAATGTGTGTTTGCTGAACTTCTGACAGGACGGCGTTTCGTTGCTCTGATTGGATGTCTCCGCCCCTCGATAACGCCCCTTGGAAATCAAAAATGAACTGAGAGTTTCGATGCCAGGCTAAAAAGGTACACTACTTTTGGCAATCGCACTAATTTAGTTTAGACTAATCATACTTTGCAGAGGTTTTAATTTTACCATTGCTTTATGAGAATAACTATATTAGAACCTCAAGTTAAAAGCAGGGCATTACAACTAATTCATTTGTTGCTTAACTGAGCTACATTTAATCATTCTAGGAAGCATTTTCAAACGCAGAGATTAAATTTACCTCCATTTACTTAAAACTTGACTGTATTAGAACAACTCAGCAGTGAATTAAAGCAAATATAACAGAGATACAGTAATTAAAATGGTAAGTTAATTTACAATTCTATGACAACAGCATTTACACCAAGACTGAAGCTAAGAGGATTGGGAATTGAGAAAATGAACAAATTTGGACACAGCTCATGTCTCCTGTGACATCTGGTGGAACACACTAGTACACTCGCATGAATCATGTCGCTGAAGCTGTTTATGCAATGCAGGGAAGATGAAGCACATATACAAAGTGGAAATTGGACATTAGGTAACAAAGCTTTGTCCTGCTTGATTTTGCTCTATAGTGGCATTGTGACTGTGGTAAACCTCTTTTACAATTCTGCTCACAAACATCAATACAAGTTATACAGTACAGAAAACAAAAACAAAAGGCACATCATTCTGGTTCATTTTGAACAGGCTTCATTATTGATCTCTGCTTGCATCAATCAATCACGCATTAGCATTAGTCAAGGACGCAATCACACCATCTCATTCCCCCTCAAGAAAGTAGGTTGCAGCTGCTTAAGTGGCTGAATCACACAGAGGTAAACACAAATGGGCGGCGTCACCTTTAGCGTCACTGTTGGTAACGTTGGACATTAATGCTTTGTCATGCTGAGAAGTCAAATAATGCAGCATAAGTGAGAGAATCGAGGTTGAGCGATGGTCTTGAAAAATAAGGTGAGTTTGATAAGTGTATGTGTGTGTTCATTTGGTTGAGCGCATAATTTATTCAATGACTCACTTGTACTCAATTACATGAGCCTCCATTCTCAGCATCAACACGCCGCATTTTCTGTGCCTCATTTCGTGAAATTTGATAACATAGACCTAGTTTCCTGAAGGAGGGTCACTGAATGCACTGAGGGGTTGAGAGCTCTTTCCACAACAGGTGCAACATCTACCTGAACCTCCGCTTTTTCTCACGTTTCGAGACAATTTGGATTCTAGGTTATCCGATTCGATTCAGAATCAATTCTTGTTTCAAAATGATTCTTGATTAAATGAATGAACAGTGGGGCCCTATTTTCAGTCTGTTACTATAGTATAACTGTGTTCTTAACCATTCAATGGTGTCCTTAGTCCACTGAAATACAATATGATACATAACTGGCAATTTAGATAAATTTAAAAAAGTTAACTTAATTAATTAATTAATTAATTAATTTGTATAGCAGTATTTGAATAACAAAATGAGTTGGAGTGCTCTGTGTGTTATTTTTGTAACATTAACTGACATTTAGAAAATCAATTTTTGACATTTGTGAATCGATTCTGAATCATAGCAGACACGAAATGCAGAGGAAAGAAACAGGAAATTCGAGCAACAAGACAATGAGCCCAGCAAAGACTATTTGTTTGCTGTGTTTTTCAGAAGATGGGTAAGAACGGGAAGGATGTGGAAAGAGCAGAGTCACCCTACTTGGCAGTGCAGGTAAGATTACTTGCCCGGGTGCAGATATACTTTAAAGGAAAGAGGTTTACGCTGCCAGGTGTTGTTTGTCCTCTTTCCACAAAACACACAGTCAGATCTTGGACTCCGTTTAAAAGCATTTTGGTGTCGAAGATTTACTCTGCAGCTCCAATAATTGGGCCTCACCTCATACCTCCATGAGATTTCACCATCTGGATGTGATGGCCCTGAGTGTGGAACATGCTGGCCTGTCAGCAAACGCAGGTGTGACCTCCATCGCTGCCAAGCTCCTTTTAAAACATTATTTTATGTCCCCCTAGTAAATCGTTTTCCCCTCCCCCAAGTCAGACATCTTAATATAACTACTACAACTTTGGTTGGCCTAAAATCAAGTTAAAGGGAATGTATAAATAATATTAAGGTTTGGCCTTCCCAGTAAGTGCTGGTATAGACTGCAGACCTCACCCTAGAGGAGTGATGTTTTCCTGAACTGCCTAAATACTTTGTTCTCTTAAACACAGAGAAATCCTAACATCACTTAATTTGAGGCCTAAATGAAGAACAACATACACTCTGAATCTAATAAATGTTCGATCACTTAATTCAATCATTTTGAAATACTTTAAAAAAAAAGCAATGTCCAGCATCTAATCTGTGCAAATAATCGATTTCTTCTACTTGCTTGATCAGCCTGGACAGTTTCTGAGCATCATACAAGCTTCATCCAGACTCTCCGGCTTGTCTCTTCCATGCTGGCCGCGGTCCATGCGGCCCAAATCAGCCATTCCATCGGATTATCATTGACAGGAAGTCTGGACCTGCTGAGAGAGGCACTTTCCCTCCTGATTCTCGATCTGACATTGGGACGGACAACAAACAACTCTTTTCCACGGGGAGCGCAGTGCTCCATAATCCATACTGACCTTCCCTGGCTGCAATTCAGCTTTTATTTTTAGTCAAGCTGAAGAGGAGAAACCTAACTGTGTGTTGTTGAGGCAGAGAACATTGCAACTAATTTTCAAAGCAGCGCCACACCTTACCATCACTGTTATTTTGATGAATAGCAAGATATTATTACCAAGTTTGCCAAGCTGCTTTAGGAAATTAGCTGGTCTTTTTTTTTTTTTTGCAAATCAAACTATTCGTGACCCATTTTTAAAGATTTATGTCATTGGTAGGAACAAATGAGCTTGGGGTTTGAGAGTCCAGACAGATGGATAAAATATTCTACTACTGTTCATCATTTATAGATTTTATCATAGTGCATTTAATTACATGAGACACAGTCGTAAATGATGTGGAGGTGCAACTGATAAACAGTTTATAGCTAAAATAACCAGGTAGTAGTAGTGGCAGCAGTCTGTTTTTTGTTAACACAGTGAATTATATACAAAATGACAAGTCAAGGTGCTTGAGCACATAGATGCAAAAAATCTATAAATCTAACATAGCCATAAAACAGCCCTACTAATAGATTTTCAACACAGCGCACAATGGTGAAATACAACCAGAGACATTAGAATAATGGATAAAGGGTATAGAAAAAGAATCTCAAATTTCTTTTGTCTCACAGTATACATTATCATACTGCCCAACCCTAAATTCAACAGTGTAATAACATTGCATACAAAATGATATGACTATTACGTTATTCACTTAACATATTTACCCTTCAAGAATGGATGTATCCATCTTAGAACACATATTTCTCCCTGAATTAACATCATTCAAATAACCTGACACCTCCTGACACAATCTCTTCAATTGTGGACAGATTTGTTTTCAAACTTATTATAATCTTCTGAAACAAAATTGAAATCCCCTATATCAAATCCCTCTGTCCCAAACAATGACAAAACATCTGTTTGTCTTTGATACTGTTACTGCTAAATCTCCTCGGCTCACTTTAGATTCCAACGTGCTAAAAAAAGATGCTGTGTTAATGGATATGGCGTGTTTTGCTTCTTTAAAAATTCTTTAATTATTACAAAGACTCCTCCGCTATTTGCATACTTTGGTTGAGCATCAGGGATTGTCTAGAGACCAGATCGCCTGGAGCACATTAAATGAAACTTTGTGCCAAAGATAATTTGGTGATTAATATTTTGGAATGTTAATATCAGAATAAGTAGGTAAGGAGAAAAAAAAGGACTTTACCTAAATAGGGTAATTCTATTGCTGCTGCAGTGTGTGTTTGTGTGTACAGCGTAAGTATGTGTGTTGCGTGCGTGTCCGTGTGTGGTTCATGGCTGTGTGCTTTCAAGCAGCTGCAGTGCTTTCAAGTCTCAGAGAGTAGAAAGTACAGAACCAAGAAATGGAGAACAGGGGGAGTAAATGTTAAAATTACCATATTGATGGATGTTACAAAATAGGGGCTTCATCTTTTTCATCTGAATTTCAATGATGCATAATCATAATGGTCATTTGCTTTGCCTATTTGCATAGTTCCCAGAATTATTCAATTTTTAGGTCATTTTACCAACAAAGAGAAATGAAGACAGAAACTATGTTTTTATGTGGGTCATGATTACGTGTCAGAAACTACCACTTGCTGCAGTACACCTGAAGCAGTGAACACAGAAGAAGAATTTAAAAAATTGCTAACTGACTGAAAGAGAATCAGAATTGCACGTTTAATGGCTGAGTTTCGGAGGTTATGAACACAGTCAAACCTACCGTTCAGATTTCTGTCACTAATCGCCTCAACAACTGGTACTATATGATACTCCAAGAAGTAGAAAGATGTACAGCAAAGATACACAAGTACTTCTGTTTATTTACCAGACATATTGAGCAGAGTATGGATAACGTTTCGATAAAGTGCAAGAGTAAAGTTCCAGTCAACCATTGAAAAGACCCGGGTTTAATTTTCCAGTAAAAGTAAAAACATAAGAAAAACAAGAAACACAGCTGAAAACATACTGGATTTTTGAGTCCTTTATCAATTTTTGAGGGTTAAAACTGTACAGAAAAATTTTCTTAGTTTTGCAGGTATTTTGTTACTCAAAAAATAAAATAATTGAGAGAATCAGAGAATTACCAGTTATTACAGTTCATCATGGGGGGTGTAGCAAACTTCATGGGAATCCAATCAATAGTTGATTGGACCACCAATTTGTCGACTAAGTTTTATGAATGTCTGTAATTTAAAGGCAATCCATCCTATAGTTGTTGAGATTTTTCAGTGTGGGTAAAAGTGGTGGACCAATGGATCAACCAACAGACCAACTCTGCCGCCCCTCGAGCCACGCTGCTAGACAAATTATGTAATGGTGACTGAAAACATTTCAATATGTCTGTGAAAAGCTAATATCTGCTGATAACATTGGCAGGCCAATTTTTTGGTCAGGCTCTAGCTATGGCTGAAACATTATTGTCAGCGGAATTGTCTGTAGACACCATTATCTGCTTCAAGATGTCACATGTCACACCTCTTGACACAAATGACTTGACATAGCTATCACATACTGTACCACTCAATGCAGTTGTCTTTGTATTTCTGATCCGGTTGCTTTACAGACACGGATACAGTATATCTATCATCTGAAATTCCATCTGTGAATATGATTCATATATTGTCAGTGTATATTTCATAAACAGGATTTTGCCACATAGCTCCTTTGTTTAAATCAAAATACCCAATGTTGCTGAGACAGTGTTTAACCTGGCTGCCTTTGATGTTTTCCACAAAAACAGTGCTATAGATACACTCATCTTTGTGTTTGCATAAACTGTCCATGGATAGGCTGCTGCAGGTTCCTCGCTAAGGTCTCCATAGCAACACCTTGTCATCTGTGTTTAAGTCAGTCAGTGTAGCAGTAGTGTCACAGGGAAATACAGCCTCAGTACCCATCACAAAGTGACAGTGCAATTTACTTTACTCTCTAATCCTGTTTTCCCCCCTCAAAGAAGCATCACACCTGCATTACAAAAAAGAGAGTATTCTCAGTAACTTTAAAGCTATTTTGTGTCAAAATGTATATTTTGGTTTATGACTGTAAATTCAAGTCTATGTA
Organism: Lateolabrax maculatus; assembly: GCA_031216445.1. NCBI lineage: Eukaryota > Metazoa > Chordata > Actinopteri > Acropomatiformes > Lateolabracidae > Lateolabrax > Lateolabrax maculatus. The sequence continues at coordinate 9,712,824 of CM062207.1, forward strand.
CAGTGTCTTCTTTATCAACAATTTCTCCAAAATCACAATGTATTTGCAGTTTACCTATGGCAGCCCAGAAGCCTATTTTGAAATTCAAAACATCAACTCACGTCAAGTAAATAGATGAGATTGTTGTCATGGTGTTATATCATGGCACAGACAGCTCGTCCAAACACCGCAAAGTGAATCTACATAATCTATCAATACGCTGTAAAGCTTTGGGTCTTCAAGAAGACTCAGGAGATCAATACTTCGCTGCAGGTATCGACAGGACTTTAAATGGTGGCTTAACACAATGTGCAAACTCTGGAAACATTTTTCACAGTTCCCCTATTATCCTGTTGCACATTTGTTTCAAAGACACAAATCTATTCATCCAGGAGACTGAAATTCTCTGCACAGGACTGGGGGCATAAGTGGAGTGAGTTTTAAAGGGAAAGTAAATCTAAATATGTGCATCATGTCGGGTTGTGATATGAACAGCTTCACTGAGCCCTGAGTGGCTGCAATCAAACATGCATCACCTAGAATTTGCTAAATCACCACATGGAGCATGACTTGTGTATCTCAAGGATCAAAATGAGGTGGCAGAGAGAGTTGATGCAATAGCCATTACGTTTTCTGGACACTGGCTGATTCGATTAATCTTATGACAACAACAATAACAATGTAGTTAGAAGTCCAGCAAGCAGAGTGCAACTGTGAGTGTAAAGTGTAAGGAAGAGTTTGATTAAAAAGTTGATTAAAAAATGAATAGGCAAATGTCTTCACAACTACTGGAAGGATTGGATTGGCATTTTGTACAGGTATCCATGGTCCCCAGAGGTTGAATCCTACCCACTTTGGTGATCCCCTGACTTTTCTAGCGCCACCAGCAGATCAAAGTTTTCACCTATCATGTGAAATAACTAAACGTCTGCCTGATGGATTGGCAAAACATTTTGTACAGACATTCCTGGTCCCCAAACGATGAATTCTAAGGACTTGGATGATCCCCTGGCTTTCCCTCTAGCACCACCATGAGGTCATTTGTGGTTTTAAAATATCACAACAACTATTGGATAGATTGGCGTTACATTTTGATGAACTGTAATAACTTCAGTGAGCCCTACATTTTCCATTTAATGCCATTATCGGGTCCAATTTTTTATGTGTCCAGTGAATCGGTTTTAGGACAAAATAACTGCAAAACTAATGTCATTCCCATAACTTTCCACTACACTTTGAACTTAGTGCTCATTACCTCCTTTGTGGATATCTACAGCCTCACTTTTGAGTATATTATCAATTTTGCAAAAAAGCAGAAAAAAACAGCTCTTCTCAAACACACATTTCCCCTTAGTGCCATTCTGGAAGGTCATTGCCATCTCATTATGGGTTTAGCACCATGATAATCACACAACACAAGCTGTTTTTTTCACTGTCCAAGCGTAAAAATGGGCTCTGTCAGACCATTCTTCTGCATTGTTGCAGAAAAACCTGTGGATATCTATCTGGATAATCAAGGCAAATGATTCAAACATATTTTATATAAAACTCACTAAAATCTTGTAAAAGAAAAAAACATTTATCAAGAATTTAATTAAGAATTCTGCCCATGTCAGACTCCTAAAACAAAGTGCCATATTGGCAGCTAAAAATCCCACATTGCCCAGTCTTCTCCAGTCTTCTAATTTCCCTAATGTGGGTGAAAGCAGACAACATCTGAGGATTTCGAGAGATTACTCAGTCATCAAGGCTGTGCAGTCAATATGCAAGAAAACTAATGGTTTAAACAGACAGGCTGCTTTGTAGAGCATTGATGAACTTTGCGTGTTTGTAGATGATGCTCAAGCAAGTTTTACTTGTTAAAAGAGTCACATTTCAGTATCCTATTAGCATTGCAAAAACACAATATATTATCTTTCTGAAACAGAACTCTTTCCTGACAAATTTCAATATGAACAATGTGAAAACAGCCTTCACCTTCAGCTGCCTTTTCTTTTCAGTTGAAAGGCATTTATACCGTTACTATAAATATACTGAAGCAGCACCATAAAAAGACCTGACAGCTGTTTCTTATTTAATGTTGCCATTAAATAATTTGTTAAGACTTCAACAATCTAAACATTTTCAATTTTAATATCATTCTTTTCTGTATCTCTGTCAACTCTCAAATGAATTGTTGGAGAACAACACAACACTGTGTTGCTGTATGAATCTAATGAGGAAAATGTTGAAATGCTATACCTACCTGTTTTTGCTTCTTGCCTCCTGCTTTATAATTTGTGAACAGTAAAGAAACTGTTAGTGTTTAGTAGGGAGCAACAAGCATGCGACTAAAAGGCTTTTGCCAATGGACTTAAGATACTCAGGGACGAGGGTCCTTCTGGGACAACACAAATCTCCCACATTCATCCCGATTATCGCCACTTAATTATTATTTATCTACTGTCAAGTGATGCAAATTAACATAATAGACAGCACCAATTGCTCCAGTGGAGTGCTGTGTTTGTTTACCCCAAAAGGTCTAATTATCTGCAGACTCTGTACTCAGCCCCCTTTCCCATCCCAAAACCTTAAACAATTAAACTAAAGCTTTCAACACAGCTTTTTTTTTTTTTTGGTTTATTCTGACTTTTTGCTATCTATTATGTTGTGTGTCACAGCATGATGCAGACCCCGTGGAGCATGACGGGCAAATAAGAAGAGAAAAACATTTTGGACCAACATAAAAGGGCGACGAGAAGAATGTCTCGATCTGGAAATGCTGTCTCACACGGTGAGAGCCTCAAGGTATTCCGCTCTGCACTTGAAAAGACTGAAAACTGACGACTTCTCCCCTTTTGCTATGATGTGCATCTTGCGGGCTTCTAAGCACAGGCAGTTTAGTCAACGAGAAGCCCAATGGATCGCTGTTGTACTAGTAACAGCAAAGAGTGTGCTGAGGTGCTGGGGGAATATGGGCTAAGTGGGCTGTGAAGGGTTGGAACACTTGGAAGCAGAATCTGGCAGGTTGACGCTGCTATTTACATATCTGGATGGTTGTGAATGTGTGAAAGACGTATTACAGTCAGAGTATTACAGTCAGCTATTTTAAACTGCATGGTTGATCAAAGATTATGAGACTAAGCCTTGTCTCTGTTTTTAAATGAGTGCACAACAGTTGGCAAATACTGTATAACCCCTCTTTTTAATGCACATTTGTTGAAATGGATAAGATATCCCAGAAAAAATAAGTTCCACTTTCTTCAAAAATAAGCGCTCTGGTTTGGTACTGCAACCAAGCAATATTTTCCCTATCAATTCATATGTAAATGCTCAATTAGTGAGATAGAAAAGGTTGTCCGGAAAATAGTACACAAGATATTCAATTTACACTAAAAAATCACAATGAAAATAATCCAATCCTCACATTTGAGAGTCATTTCTCTTTGATAAATGATTTAAAAGATCAGTTACTGGTCCCAGAGCTTCATTTTCAGTTTCATTTTAATAAGGAAACTGTTTGGAATCTATACGTTGTTTTTTTTTATATTGTTTTATAGAATGTCTCAAATCACTTCCTATTTGCTACTGGCACTACACATACACAGTAAACAAATACTTTTCACAATTTTATCTAAAGCTACCTTTAAATATTAATGATGAAGACACCAAGAATTATCACGTGACTGTAGTTTGGAGTGTTTTAGTGTCTTTCAACTCAATGTTTTGGTTTTACAGTCACAACTTTACTTTTTTATTTAAATCTCTCAGCTCTCATAAACCTTGTTTCCACACGTAGCTACCAGTTCTTTTTTTTTTCAGCACAAAACCTCTAATAGACAGTACGCTACCTGCTCAACACAAAGAGCAAACAAAGTTAACAGCTAGATAGTGACCAACATGGATAATTTATCCACTAAAGAGCCAGATATTTCCCCCTGGTGTGGACCAAAACAGAGCTAAAAGGAGAGGGAATATTGGACTTACATTCATTCACAACCTACGCTCAACCGCTGCTTGATACCATAAAACAGTATCAAGTTTAAATAAGATGTAGACTGAAATGTTTTCATTATTTTACAAGGTTAAAAGCAGATTCATTTGTCAAGCTTCAATGTCACCTGGACCTTTTCAGCATTTGACATTTGAAGGAAAAAGCCACCACTTTGCACCCAAACCTCAAAATAATTTAGAGGTGGAAACAAGTGTGTGGAGCCTAGGAGGTTTGTGATCTTGCTTCAAACTGCCTACAGCCACTGCTGTGATTATGGGCCAACACAGGGGTGAGGAGTGAGGCCTTTGATTCCCCCTGTGCTATAGTCATCAAAAGTCTGGCCTTATTCTGCCATATCCATCTCCCACTTACTGGAAACCTCTTAATTGATGGATGAGGACGTTATGGGAAATGGCAGGAGTCGTTATGCCGGTGATTTTCCTTCAAATGTATCTGCCACTTGGCTGGTGGAGTAAGGGATGAACGACAACTTTTCTTGGACCCTGAACAGGCAGAGACACGTGGGCTGGCGATGCCACATCAGCAGGGGGTAAAAAGCAAAGGGTGGATGATTGATAGAGACTTAAAATGGAAGAGGGACACCCACCTTCTCTCTCATCACACCTATAGCCACAGTGTCTATAATTTCCAGGGGCTGGAATCAGGATGGGTCTAATGAAAAAGGACTGTGCTCTTTTCCTCATCTTTATAGGCTTTCTCTATCTCTGTGTGTCTCTGTCCTTCCTTGTTACTTGCACCCTTCCACTTTCTCTGCAGACGATTTCTCTATTGACAAAGTGTACTAATGAAATGTCACCTCCGACAGCTGGCCGAGAGGATTGATGTGCCAGAACTTTTTTCATTTTATTTGAATTTTCCTTCCCTGCACTTTCTCTTCCTCACATTTTCTCCATCGATTTTTTTTTTTCTCCCATCCATTTCACAACACTGGAAATTAAATTTTGGCCCATACCCATTTGTGACACAGACTCATTGCATTGGTTCAGAAATAGCATATGTCATGCATACAAGCACTGGGCTGTAATGCCATCAAGTGTCTTACTATTACTAGTTTAAGAAGTGTCAACAACATGTCAGAAAATAAGGGTAATTACTGTTATTCCCCATTTAGTCAAGTATTTATTAATATATCCCTTTAAGTCAGTTCAGAGGCCACAACATATGCAGGGTTATGAAGAGCACTTTGTCAGCTGCAAAAGGACATCATGCAAAAACACCAAAGTATACACTGTGACATTTACAACTTACATTGTAGAAAAATGTCACCAGTCTGGAGCCAAAATACAGAAACCACACATTCTTGATCCATATAGAATAAAGTACTTCTTAAACCAAGAAGGATCCATATTTGACATTTATGATTATAAGAACAGCATTTTGTGAGGTATATGTATTGTATTTCTATTGCTTTATATTGTATTACACAAAGGCAGAGTACAGAAAAAGTGAAACTCATTTTTGCCTCATGAACAACATAATTAATGCTGTAGAAGCATTAAATTCCATTGGAAAGCAGTCGGATTGAGGCATTGCTGTCATTTAAGCCTCACTGGTGATTTGGTAATCATTGCTGCTCTGCAGGGGTGGTCATACGGGGGGAAACCGTGTGCAACCCCTAAGGGAGCTTGCCAACCCACCTGCTCATGTCTAAAAATGAAATCCAAACTTTCTTTCAGCACTGTGTCCCCCTACACTGCCTGAACTCATGAAATAGGCACAAATAAGGGGGGGGGCTGATCCATAATTCAAGATGCCTCCCTCTACAACCAGCCCACCAGTCCCCAGAAATCTAGACACACCACTGCACAAGTCCACTGCATGAGCCGCTTTCTCCAGTCCGCTCGGAGCACACAGCAGAGAAAACAGTATGACTGAGTGACACTTGACAATTGCTTTGCACTACATGCTGAGCTGCTTCTCAAGGTGAGGATGCAAGTTGTGGCTTTTTTCTGTGTAAAAATTCAATCCGAACGAAGCAGTGAACGCACGCCCGATTGGATTTGGTAATTACAACATTTCTAATAACAGCACCAATTGACTACTAGACACAATGGAGGCCGAGCTTTTGTAACTGGATGTTTAGCTTATATTTATCTCAAGATTTAAAAAAGCTTGTGCAGTTCATTAAGTCTCAATTTGAGCTGCAAATTGAGTATACGATTGTGTTGAAATTTTGAGGGAATCAGCTGGGAGATCCCTCTCAGTTAATAATCTTCCATTGTGGTCCAGCATTCAGAGTGACTCATGTACAAGGTTAGACCCTACATTTCCAATTATCAACACCCAGAAATAGCTGTCTCTTTTAATTAGAAATCACTGTTCAGCAGTGTTTTATCATTAAAACACATAACACACATACACTGACCTGCTCTACAGCATGCACTTTAACCTAAAAAAGATATTTAAGCTCCAAAATTGGCACGCTTGTGTTATATGTCCTATACTGCTTAAATAATTAAAACATGCAGACAGTACCCAAACTATTGCTCACTACCAAATGGTGAATCAACACTGAATCACACTGGACAGAAAACTGCTGCTGCCCTGCTCTGTAGGCATCAAACCTTTCCAGAGGGGTGCACCTCTCACCGCACCCCGATCATATGCCACAGCAGGTGTTTTGCCTCGGACAGCTGATGGAAATCACCTGCTTAGATTCAGTGGTGATTTACCTTCAGAAACACCGGAGAGGAAGCGCCAGGGTATGCGCCGACGCCTCGGGTTTCTCAGAACAATAGGTGCATTTGTTGACACCAGGGTCCGATGCTGTCTGTCGGCCCAGGGCTTAAATACCGCTATCTGTATTCTGTCACTTTTATTTAACCTTGAGGGGAAGAAAGGAACTGCCAAATAATGTTACATCAGTTATCCCTTTAATTTGCTCTATATATACAGCTGCAACACCATTGCCTGTAGCTCAAAACTGAATTATGTCCAAATCTATTTTTTAGAGTAAGCATTTCTCCTATTCTCAAGGCTCAATCGCCCCTTTAGTCCTTGCTGCTGTCCATCCATTGTGTCTGCTGTGATTCTGAAAATGATCAAATACATGAATGAATAAAGAAATGAATGAATCTTACTCTGCAGCTAAAAATAATGCAGCCCTGGGTTTACTAGATGACTGTTTGACCTTTCTGCTTGTTTGATCAAATGTTTCTGAATCATTCCTGTTTTCCTAGATAGATCTGTTTTCATGCACGTTCTTGTACACGTTTAAAGATATGCGACTTCACTACATAACCTAGATTTCCATGGATAGGCGACTTCATTAAGTGGAGGTGTGAAAAGCAGAGAGCCGGCAGTCATCTTGATGTCAGATGAAAATGATGTTGTCAGACTGGATTGAGATATTTACAGAGCACCTTACTGCAAGACAGCATAATTTAGTCAAGACCCCGGAGTGCTGTCAACTGCCGCTGTGACCTTCAGAGATGAACACATTTACAAAATGATGTAAAAGTGACCAAACATATTAATAAGTTTAAAATATAAATATTAAAAACAGAAAAAGAGATTAGTACAATTCTGTACCCCAGTAATACATAAGATGTGCTCTGTCTTTTCTATCTTGGATTGTTACCTGTTGAGCCGAGTCACAAATGTTATAAAATGACCACTTTTATCACAGAATCTGTGCTCCAAGTATCCATGACATCCTTGCTGACACTCCCATTGTCCTCACACCAATTCGTTTTCCAGATTTAATATTTTTACAATGCTATACTTAGACCAACCAGACATCAGCAATGGCACTCTGGTTCTCCACTGACCTAAACTTTAACTTAACTCATCTGTTCATGATGACCAGGACAACACAATGTGCCCCGTTTGCAGTATTATCAGGTTATCAGATGTGACTAGTAGTTGTAGACCTGACACTAGTTTCACACAATTCTCAAATGTCCAAAACCATCTATCACAGCACAAGTCTTTCGACATAAACAACTAACTACATTATCAGTCCAAGTTTGAGTTCAGGCACCAAAGCTACTTACTTTAGGTTAAAAAAAATATTATTTTTGTGCTGCATATATGATACAAGAATGTTCTGCTTAAGATAGCAGCTTTAGCTTATCATTGAGTGAACAAAGCGCACATCATGCACTGTTAAAAAACGTGAGAGAGAACTCTTCCCGTTTCAGTCATGCAGTCAGAAACTCAGACACTCGGAAGATGCAAATCAACCTGCTTCGCTATTTAGAAAACAAAGGAGGAAACATTTTTGTGCTTTCATCTTTGACTGTTTTATTTGTTTACAAACCGCTCCCTCCCCTTTAATTTATGTTATTTGCATTTAGTGCAAGGTACTACATGATAATAATGACATTTTTATTGCTAAGTCTCTTTGGCACTCTCAAAGCGGAGATCACAGGCACATCCTAGGGCTAAAGAAGGATTACTCTGTAGTGAGACACCACACAGCAGACATCACATTAAAACACAGACACCTCCAAGGATGTTATTTGCTTGATTTGCTTCTTAGATGGAAACATACAAAGGAATGGAGCAATAAAAAAATAAAAAAAGGGAAATACAATAAAAGAACCTCTTTGTGGGGATTTGATTTCCGGGGGGAAAGAGGTGTGTGTGAGGTGCCCCTGAGTGACTTTTTGACAGCTGTTTGTTTTTGAAGAAGCGCCGGGGTAATTTATTTATTTCTCTGACAGATTGTGGATATGCAAAGCGTCTTTGCTCTCTTTGCTCTCCGTACGGAAAAATTCCTTGAGCCCTCTTTGTTATTCATTGTTTGAACAACACCAAGACGTGGTGTGCAATGTTAACAAATACTTCCCTTCTTAAACGCATAGCATCCTAACGAATAAATCAGCTGCAGTTAATATTGAATACAGACACATTTCCCCCTCGAATAAAGTATCATAAAAGATAATAAATTAGTTAATGTGACCAGTGCATACCACACCCACCTTCGTAATGCTGCTTAAAAATTAACTGCTTCAGTTGACTCTCGGGCTTCAAAGCAAATTTGCCGTGGTAATTGAAGGAGATGAAACTGTGAGCACAATGGACTTGAGGCAGCATGTTGATTAGAATTGATGACTGCATTCGGTGTCTGTACATTTCTAGTGTAATGAAACGACTGCAGAGTGTCTGGTTACGGCGAAAGGCGGTGAAAAACTAAAAGTGTACGTCCTTAAAGTTCAGTTTTTAATCCTATTTCAATGACACGTTTCTCCTCTGTGTAACATATTAGACAATGGCCTTATGTTGTCATGGTAATTTTCTATAGATGTTCGGGAGACGCTCTTCTAATTTAGCACAGCTTCAATATAAATTGTCCTACACCACCTTCTTACTGTCATCTAACAGCCTAAGATAGTTAATGATGGTTTTCAAAGTTAACTCAACTCTGGGATATTAAGCGGTGCTGCAACTCCTGCTGGTCTGTAATCTTCTCAATATTTAACTTCTTTCCAAGTTACACCCTCAATCTGTCAGCTATCTGAATACTTGAAAGTGGAGTCAGTGCATGTTGCTCTGCAAAAATGTTACAAGCTTGCAAAGGCTGATAGGAAGCTTTGTGAAAGAAAAAAAAACGTGACTGTATGAATTATATTTACTGTGCGTCCCTTCTAGACAGCCGTTATCTGCCAAAGGCTATATCGATACAGCCGTGACTTGTATTAATTTCAGTGCTCCACTGAGGCATTGATCAGAGCTTCTATCATTCCTATGATCTCATTTCAGACTGTAATGTGAAACTATAGGGTCAATAAAGACCCTTATTTAATCCCCATATTGGCTGGTTCAGTCGTTCGAGGAACTGAAAGCGTGAAACTCTACGATAAGCATCTTCAGTTTCATTTAAGAGCTGGTAATAGCTGCTACCACGAGCTGTGTTGCAGTGAGATGTTTGCTTAGTTTTAAATGACAAGTCCCTTTGGATTGCACTATTTTTTGCCTTGTGTTATATTTCCCCCATGTCATTGGCATATTAAGTGTCATTGACAGATTTTGTATCCGTATAAAGTTTTTCTTTTAAAATATTTAACACTGTAAAACACTATAAAGGTTTAATTTGTCTTGCAGAATATGTTCCACCTGACATAGAGATGACAGTAGATAGTGACTTTAGGAGTGTTATTTGGAATTAAGATGTATAGCCATAATCAAAAGGTCTTGTCATAAACATATAACTAAGAAGATTGCAGTACATCAAGCTTTTAGGTCCAACATCATTCATCAGAATAGCTGAAGTCTGTTTTTGTTTGTTTGTGTACTCTAAAAAAACATTCCCAGCACAGCAATTTCCTGCCTAAAGTACATTTATTACAGCCTTTCCATGCCCCCATATACTTTTGTCTTTCTACAAAGACAAAGATTAAAGAAAAAGAGAAAATGTACAAAGGAGCAGATAAAGGCGATATACTCCATATTAACTGCAGGGGGAAGCGTTGATATCACCACAGTCCTTTGCCTATTCTTTGTTATCAACACAACACAGTATCATATCGAAAAACAAACCTCGGAGAGAATTCTGGAGACACACCGTTATGTACGATAATGCTGTAGCGAGGTGCCCTTTACTTGCAGATAGGGCTTATAATGAGGTAAAAAGAGGGAAAAACATTGGATTAATAATACATGGGTCATTTGTAAATCAATGGAGGGGCATCAGGCCAGTGAATAGGCTTGAGGATTTATTCTGATTACCGAATGGCAATAAAGGGCCATTTACAACCTGAATGGGACAGCCAGTAATTAAGAAGCCTGCCTTAAAACAAAGGGAGAAGGAGTTCTGTGGGAGTACGCCGTTAACTCCGGGGAGAACCACTGCATGTTAATGGGCATGCTGTATTTCACCTGCAGTTGGTGGACAAGACCAAGAAAGCCAGTCCTCCAGGAAAATGTGTAGTAGCCATCCATCTTATTATAATATTTGGACCGCACTGCAGTATAATACCATTGGCCTGCAATGGATTTGCTGCATCGTGAGGTGAGATACATTGGAAATTAAATGAATGGAGTCAAAGGCGACAGTGAAGTTGCGCATGATAAACCAACATGGTTAAAAATGTACACCTCTTGCTCTAAAATAATCCAGGCTTGTTTTCAGAGTGCAGCCATTTTCATACCAATCATGACTCTTTCCTCGGGTTACTCTAATTAACTTCCACTTTATTGTACCAGATTGCAAATACACCAACATATCGACTACATTAGTGTCAATCTGATTTTATCCCCTTGACAGCATGATGGATTAAGTGCTGGTGGCTGCAGTCAGCGACCTCTTTAATTGGTTTGTCTAAATGTTTTATGAAATCAAGATAAAATTCAATCAATTCCTCAAAACTGCTGATTCATCCTAAAACAGCGGCGGACATTTTGATTTATATCAGTAGCCAAGGGGGCTGCAAAGGTGATATGTGCCCCAGGTAGCAACAGCTCAAGGTTAAATGGCGTTAGCAGTTTTTTTTTTTTATTATGACAGGAGGGGGGAAACGCCAACGCCCACACACGGAGGAGCAGCCTGTGCGTTTTACTGCAGGACACACTGCTGCTACAAACGCACAGCACAAGGAGCTTTACAGGCAGAATTTGATGGCTGAGACATTTAGAAGACGGATTGTACAGTATGATCAATCTCATTCACTGCGCTGAATTGACTGTGCTCACCAGATGAAGCATTTCACAATCCGTTCATTCATTTCACCGTCAGACTTTCAATGGAAATCAATGGCCATCAAGCTTTACCAACAAAGAGTTGTTTTCTTTATTTTTCTGCTTGGTTTGGCAACTGTTTATGCAACTTTATGTTTCAATCTGTACCGGACAATGTACTGTTGGTGATAGACATTTAATGTGCTATTTTGACTTGACCTTTTATTACATTCTGCATTGTTTTGAAAAGCATTTATTCCTTTTTAGGGAATGCTTCAGTTTGATTCAGTTCATGGATTATTGTTGAGAAAACATTTGAAAAGTGTTTTGGCATCTGATTCATACTTATGCTAATACATCTGATACCAGGACTGAAGTGGTGGGCCGACCGGTCGATCCCTAAAAATAACCTAAACGATGAATCACTAGAATTGCGGCCGATTAAGAGTCTGTCGATCAACTAATCAATTAATCGACTAATTAATTTGCATCTAATGATGTTTAACTGCAGAAAATGACAACACTACTCTGCATTGAAGACATTGATGCTCTGTTTTATCGTGATTTGATTTTTTGTGTGAAAGTCTAATTATGCTTTAATGCGTTTTGTAATTGCAGATAAATTGCTTATTTTGAATGAGGATTGATGTTTTTATTCAAATTAGATTGATTTCTAATTAAAAGCTAATTAAGCATAAATCAGGAAATGGTCTTGTATTGGAAGCAACCAGAAATAACCATTGAGCTTTTCTTATATCTGCACATTATGCAGGTCGGGCTGTAATAGGAGTTTGCTGGCTGCCGGCAGCTGTGATTCACCGTATCCTAGCGTAGATATTTTTCTACAGTGTGACATATGCTATCTGGGATGTCAGCTGAAATGAGAGGACGGCTGAAATGCAAAGCTATTTCGTGCTTGTTCCATTGTGGAGCTCAGCCATGTTGCCTGCCTATTGTATGGCTTCCTCCAAGTTATCTGTCAGGCCTGGCAAGCACCCTATTATTTTCTGCCATTTGACTGTCCCCTCTGCCACAGTGCAACACTTCTGTCGTGCCATGTGATCAATCTGATTCTTTTGACAAGCAGCGAACAGTATCTAGTGATCTGTAATGGCGGTAATGTTTCCTGTCAGAAAATGGTCCCGGGAAACGGGGTGTGGGAGAGGGAGAGAAAGCCAAAGTGAGAATAAGAGACTGAGTGAGAGGAAAAGGAGATAACAGAGAAAGGCAGACAACCTTTATGGGAAATATCACAGTCCAGTCTTTACCCAAAGTCAGAACCACAGCAGAGTTTTATTGTTGTTGCTTCCTCTGCCTTTCCCTTACATCTGCAGTCTCATCCCGTTTTTTTCTATGCCTGTGAGTAAGACAGAAAGCCAATCACAGAACCTAGGTGTGTATGTGCACACCACTGCAGGGCAACATTATTTGAGAAGCTGTTAGTCCAAAATGGCTTATTCCTATTGATTCTTTGAAAACTTGGAGGTAGAAGACAGAAAAAGCAAACAGAAAGGTATTAAAATTCCACTGCTGCTACTTGCACGTTGCCTTTCAAGGAGACACCGTGGCCGGCTATTACTCTACACACGGCGTCTCTGTCAATCCAAACTGACAAAGCTGTAAAGTGCCTCCTTAGCCTGCTGCTCTTTTCGATGTCACAGAGGACGGTCGGCTTTGAATATGGCCTCAGTCGTTTTCAGTTTCTAGAAATCCAATGACAAGTTAGACTGTCAGGACAAAAGGTTCAAATGTATGTTGGTCAGAAGTTTTAAGAGGAAAAATCCAGAGCCTGATTATGACTTATGTCCATTTTTCTGGAATATATATAGATTTACTATTTCCTAAACTGTTTGCGTACTAACTTACCATTATTGTGTGTGTGTGTGTGTGTGTGTGTGTGTGGTACATTTTGTACTGTAGTTATTGGTGCATATGGTTGCTGTGTTTTGTTATATAATTGGTTTCCACGTCTATAAACCATATCTTTCTGTGGTTCATTCAGCTACCTATGTAGGGAGGAAGTTTGCTGCAATTAGTTTGATTGCATTGGAAATTCTGCATTCAATACTTGTCACAAAGGCAACAATTGGAGGAGAAATGTATCCACAGCAAACAAACTAACACGAAAAATGATGTAACATACCTAATAATGGTGAACTACCTCACAACGGGGCATGAAACTTCCTCGTGTACTTGCTAGCCACTTACTGTATCTCACTGGCTGCTATAATGATGTTTTGTGTTGCTCTATACAGTAGTAAAAGTCTGCAAGACTGCATGAAAATAAAACTGGTAGAAGTTTTGATGTATTTCATTAGGTCTACTGGAAACACCACATCCTCTAGAGAGCAGTATCATCAAGACATTTTTAAAGCTGCACTAATCAATAATTAAAATTAACAACAATATTCTGGGGAAATTTTTTTTTAAAAGTTATGTGAAAGATATCACTTGTTGAAAAACCCACAGATAATTATCACCTGACACTGCAGATCCCCTCTGCTCTCCCAAACTATTTAGCATCTTTCAGCCCACTGTTTTGGTTTTACGGCCCACAACTTTACTGTTTCAGTTCAGTCAACACTCTAATCAACACACTGTGCGCTGCAGTACCACACTGAAGACATACAAAGTTAGTGACTAGATGGTGAACACAATGGAGAGTCTAGCAGCTAAAAAGCCAGCAAACATTACTCAAACAGAAGTAAATTTGTATTTTTTGGGGACTAATTTCAGGCCCGGATTAAACACATTTGCTGCTCTAGTGATTATTTCCGGGAGCAAGACGGTGTTATGTGGGACCGGCTGAAAATCAACTACAGTGTCAATTTTCATTGTAATGAAGAAAAATGTCATCCAGTTCAACTGCGCGACGTATTGATGTGTTTTTAGTAGATTTTGTTACACAACTGAGCTCCATGGCACAGAGGAATAAACTGTATTTGGCTTTGCATACACAGAAAATACCTGTTAGTTGTATCTATTCATTGTTAATTTGGGAATTTTCATGGGATTTATCGACAATAACAGAAATATAGAATATCACTAGACTTATCTTTTAATAGCCAGGGTAGTTTTTCTGCTTACTCAAATATCTTGTTGCCTTTCTTTTAGTCTCATTGTGAGAACAGACATGAATAACATAAAACATGAAACTATCATTAAACTTGCTTAGCACCCTGGAAATGATGTGTGGTACTCTATATAGAAGGAATAGCAATAGTGTGAGTTTATCATTTTGTTTACTATAGTGCAGACAAAGATACAGCCATTGAGCCCATAAGAATTCAATCTGAGGAAAGTCTGCAATCTAAAAAGGAATGAAATGAACGTCGTAGCAAGTATTTTGGACTGGATTCAATTTTGTGGAAGCAAATAATGAAGCTGCAAGTAATCAGAAAAGACCAGGAAATGGCTTATTTTTACTGAGCAGGTTCCTCAATCAGCCATTTCCTTCTTGGTGTGTGTTTATATCCAAAGTCATTCAGATGTGAGAAAGTAAATATTCATAAAACTATAGCAACAGTAACCAAACTTGTGAAACGTAAGAAAGATCCCAAAATCTTAAATGTTTTCCAAAGTTTGTTTCGCGTCGACAGATTCTCCCCCTCGCTCTCTCTCCTTTTCACAATGACAGATATTAAACATTATATCCAAATTGGATCTGGGAGATGCAAGCGTAGTCTGCATCTGCTCTGAGAGTCATATACACTGAGGCGGCTGATCGTTCGAGGAGGCACTGAAAATTGTGCTGTCATGGTAGAAAATGCTACGAGATTAATATGGGTGCATTTCGCTGCCATCATCTCGCTTTCATTATCAAGTAACAAGCACTGGAGAAAAAAAAAAAGACGCTGCTCCACCGCTCAACCTGAGATGTGAGTGTGACATTATGTTGACAATTCAGTGTGTGGGTACTGTTCAGACAGACACAGGCATATCAATGCGAGCCATTACTGTCTATAGTAGATTGGCTTAGCTTTGTGCTGAGGTGTAATTGCGCAGCTGTCTGGCATTAGTCCTCCCAAACAAATTGGTTTAGGTAAGACTGCCTTCCAAATCTACCAGCAGGGATACTGTATGATGCACACTGTGTGCATACAAAATGTCCTTTTGGTTTGCTTCTAGCTTTTTTAAATGGTTATAAATGTCTTAACTTGTAAGTAATTACCACAACATATCTTATTGTATTGTATTATTATAATATTTGATGCTCATTCTTGTTGACTGGCCACGAGTGACATGGTGAAAATGTGTAGTCGACACTCTATCAATATACAAGATGTTGGCTTTACATCCTAATATGAGATTAGTTCTGATATCTTCTAAGGTCTACTGAGATGTGAGGGGTGACAGTTTATCATTATATAGTGCTTATCTATTCCTGATCATGCCTCTTTCATTAGATCGTACAAAACACCCAGGGTTACATCATATGGAGGGGGGATCCGATGGTCCCAGTAAGTGATACTGCCGTGCTTTTACTGTATCATCTGTTGGGACTCGCAGGCCCTGTTCAGACATGGCATTAACATCCGTCCTGAGTGATCCGATCACAAGTGGACAGCTATGATTCCGTCAGTTCACACCTGGCATTAAAGTGCGACTCCACATGCGTCTCCAGTGACCACCTGTCAGATCTCACTCCCGGCTCTATATGCAAATCCACGCGTACATCATTTCCATTTGCAATGAACAAATACGTTGTTGTTGTTTTTTATACAGTCTTTGTTTTTAACCGGCAGGAGGTTCAGGATGTAAACAGTGTTTGACGTCTGTAGTGCTGTTGGACAGAGCCAATATGAACTGATTTCAGCAGTTATCTGCAATTAGCAAGCTTCGTAGCGAAGCCCTCGCAGCAACACAAAAACAAAAAAACACTGGAAGCACTTCATGCATTAATGCATGTGTTGTTTGCTTTGTGACATTGTACAACCGTGTAGTTTTTTTCAGTCTTAGTAGAGCTTATCGTTGAGCCATCCTAAAATCTATCCAACGCTTTGATCCAAAGCAAGATATCTGAGCACTTTCTGTATAAGTCAAATGTCAGTGAAATTTGGTATGGATATTCATGAGCCATAAAGGATGAATCATAATCATTTTGGTGACCCCACTGATTTTTGTCCAGGGGCAAGATTTCCACTTAAATTACAATCTGGATACTAGGTTCAGATTGCTTTCACACACAAGGGATTCACAGGAAACTGATTCAGTATGTAATTGAGTGCAATTTGATTTTATTTATAACAGCCTCAAAGTTTACTGTTTGCTCTCTTTACACCATGTCAGAGCTGTATGAAGTTACTGCTAATGCAAATGGAAGATCCAACTGCCACTGCTTGACATAAAAAGCATTGTTACCAAATTAACTGATATCTTAAAAACTACAACTTCAGGGGGAACTGTTTTCCATGATATTTTGCTGTGGATATTTATATTCCCCATAGCAAGAGGCACACACCAAACTCATCATTCACACAGAAAAGGAAAAGGTACAGCAGATGTGCCAATCAGGGGTGAAAATGTGATAAAATTCTTCTTTACTAAAGAGCTGATGGGCGTTGACACTACAAAACAAGACATTGATATATCATTTTTTATAATTATTATCATTAATATCCTTTATTTTAGCAGGGAGGACCCACTGAGGCTGAGGTCTCTTTACCACGGGAACCTGCAACATCACAAATAAAAAGGAATAAATATACACTGCAGCAGGTTTGACACTTTTAAATAAAAAGGGGCCCGTCAGAGACATTTCTGACAAATAATAATTATAAAATAGAAAGAAAATAGCTCTGTCAAACCATACAAAGCAATAAAGCAAATAGCAAGTAGCAATATATATCAAAAAATCCAGTACTGCAAAAACAGAATAGACCACAACTCAAAGGTAAAGGTGGCATATCTATACTCCACTGACCAACAAACACTGCCGGCACTGAGACACACTAAAAGATTTCCTCGAGGTTGGTTTCACACTGCCCGGGTTTCTTTGGGGGTTGTGATTGGATTATTGGAAGATTGTGGGAGTTAACTGTGTGAAACATGAACGAACTCTTGACAGGTGGGCGGTGATTTGGGCGGTAAGTCAGACAGCAGGTCGCTACACTCATCCCCCCTTAGTGAAAGCAATCCACTGCTAGGAGCAGAACATGCAGGGTCTGAGAAGCCAAGGAAGTCCTCCTCATCGGAGTCCACTTTCTCTATGAGGTTGGTCTGGGGATGAAAGGCGGATGTTAACTTGTGTCCCATGTTCCAGGTTCGACACACCGTTTGGAAGACTGAGGAGACGAACTGTGACCCAAGATCAGAAAGAAGAAAATCAGGAAAGCCTCATCGGGTTGAAATGTCTCTCACCAGGACTTGAGATATAGTTTCTGCAGTTGCCTTTCTTAAAGGGAACAGGTCCACCCACCTGGAGTAATAATCGACAAAAAACAGCAGATAGACATTTTGCTGTGGGCCCCATTAAATCCTTTCCAAGCATCTACCAGGGACATTGGACCAGAGTTTGTAAAGTTTTCCCACCAGTCTTCTGTTTACGGGTTTATATACTTGGCACACTTGGCAGTGCTGAACATGTTGTCGAACATCACAGCTCAGGTTGTGTGCCTTTCAAGATGACCAGAGAGGGGGTATTGGTGGAATTACTCCAGAAGTTGCATCCTAATGCTCTTGTATGCTAGAGTGACACGGTAGATGAGATCCTTCATTATGGTGAATCAGGTATTTGAGTCGATGATGACTTTGCCATTTCCCACAGCCTTTTGATACAGGGCTTGGCATTCAAAGTCTTCCTGCTGCCTTTTCCACAGGGCCTCAGTGGAGATGGGAAGCTCTTTTGATGGTCCGAGGAGGCAGACATGATGGTATCACAAACAGGTATGAAGGGCTAATCTCCTGTTGGGGCTTGTGAGAGGGTATCTGGCACAGTGTTGTACTTTCCTTTCCTGTATTCCACAGTGAAAGTTTATTCCTGAATATCCACCTGATGATCCGAGTGCTGGGTTTGGTGGTTTTAAACACCCACAGAAGACAGGCATGATCTGTTACAAAAGTGAACAGGAACTCCAGCGGCAGACACAATATGTCCCAAAAAAAATCAGAAATGACCTGAACAGCTTACTTTGTTTCATGTTCACAGAGAGGCCAGCACTTTGTAAAGGACAGCTTATACGTCATAGAAATATTGTTCACAGGACTTGGAGAAAATTATGATGTCGTCCAGGTACACAAAACAGATAACACCTTTTAGTTCACCTAGGGCTTTCTCCATGAGCCTCTGGAACGTCAAGGGGCCATTCTTCATACAAACCGGTATGACTTTAAATTGGAACAGACCCAGGTGGCATATGAAGGCTATGTCTTCTCGCACCTCAAGGTCCATTTCCACCTGCCAGTACCCGCTATTTTAGTCCAGGGAAGAGAAGACAGCAGCACCTGAGAGATTATCCAGTATCTCCTGGATTGTGGGAATGGGGTAGGTATCTATAACTGTGTTTTCATTCATTTTCCTGAAATCTACAGAGAACCTGGGCTTGCCAACCTTCCTGGGATTCAGGACTACTGGAGAAGCCCAAGAAGAGCAAGAGGGTTCAATAACATGGTCCTTCAGCATGTCATCAATGACTTCATTCATCACCTTCAGTTTAAGACGGGAGACACGATAGGGTAAAAAGTAGATAAAAAATATGAGCTACTGGTTTTGCAATCAGTGGGGCAGCCAGTGGTAAGAGACCAGGGTCTAACTGATCCTCCCCCATGGATTTCTTTGTGTTTATGGTGAGTAGGTCATAGACTGCCCATGTGAGTTACCTTGGCCACAATTTCCACATGTGGACAAGAAATACCATAATTGTAATTTGAAAACTCAGTTTCAACTTTATAAGCTATCAAAAACCAATGGCAGGTTTTCCATGGCATCTGCTCTGCAAATTCAGGCTCCCAGAGGATAAACCCCCTTGATTTTAATGACTCCATGGCCTTTCCTATAGTGCCACTATTAGGCAAAACATAATTCTTATGTCACAACTAAATGCTGTGAATGGAAAAATCACCAGTATTTTATTTTTATTTTATGCCAACTTTTTACAAATTTTGGGCTATAATGAACATGGCCCTATATTGTCTAATCATGATACCTTAGTATTTTAGTCCTTGTGCCATTTTCCTGTGCAGTATTATCTTAACTTGAGGTAAAAAATAAAGTAAAGATTTTATTTTGTGGCTGAGTTGGTCTGCAGTCAGCACAAGTGTGCTTATTAAAAAACTGTTAGCCAGAGAAAAAAAAAAAGATCAAATGGGTTTCTATGACAACTTCAAGTCAGCAGTCTTTTAACAAATCAAAACATGATTAATCTCTCCCATAAAGTCTGTGGAATGGAGCCTCCTTTTTTATGAATGGACCTTCAAGCTCCTCAAGAGATGATTAATCAATGCCTGCAGAAGACAGAAAAAAACTTTCATTTTCTAAAGGAAATGCGTGACTTTTGTCAGCTTTGATTCTAATGAGTTCCCCTGTAGAATTGCATATTACAATTAAGGTTTCATTTTATTTTCTTCTGCCTTTGTATTCACTATCATTACTTGGCACACATATTGTCAAATACAAGTGTGAATTACAATATAAATTGTACTTAGTAATCCAGAGTCTGAGTTCACATCTCAAAGGAAATACAGGATGAAACATTGAAGCTGCCTGAATGAAATGTGCTTTTGATTAATTACAACAAATAATCAAAGCAGATAAGTCATCTGTGATTATATATTTACTTGCCTGATTCAAAAAACCAATATGATTTGCAGGAGAGATCGGCTTTTCATCATTTTGCAGTAAAATAGCATTATTTCTTTGTAAATCTATATATATACAGTTTTCTTTGAGATTATTATGTCCAGTTGATTGCAGTGAAATAAAAATATGTATACTGTTTCATCAGAAAATATCCTCAATCTCTGTAAATTCTCAGTCAAGCTCCTACCTACTGGACCGGGCAGTTTCAGACCGGTTCGTGAAGCGGCTAGAAATGTTAATTCTGCATTTTACTTTCAAAGTATCTTTGAGCATTCAGGAATAGCAATCTGCTCCTATGAAAGTTTTATTCTAACCTGCTGACGGTAATCCCTTTCTCATCACTCCTTTGAGCACTTTCGGTGCAGTTAAAAGAGGAACAATCAATAATGAACTGAATCTGGCCACATTAGAGCCCCCATCTGGGATATGAATGTTCTCTTCCCCCATAAATCCATAACATCACTGGTGAAATGCAGTGACAGAGCTAATGAGAGAATATGCTTTCAGTACAGAGTCTTTTTTTTTTTTACAAACTGAAAACAATACAGAACTCTCAACCGTTTAGGAATCCATTGCTATCCGTCCACTGAGCCCACAATTATTCCTCCATCAATGTCATTCAGAGGTGTCATCTCAATGTGGAACTGTCTCAGGATTATGACTAAAATCTAACTGTTTTTTAATATCACCTAATTTTTACCCAACTCATATGCCACCATGGAAATTAAAGTAATATTATAACATTAAAAAACAAAAAGCATATTCTACTTTGCACTGTTAATCTGTGTTCCTCTATGGCTTTCCCTATTGTTGAATTTGGTCACGTGTGCCCTCTTCCCTCACCTGTTTCCTACAGGGTTATATTCCACCTCAGTTAATTGAGTAATTAAATATTTTTATATCCATGCGCGGGTGGGGACAGCCATATAAATACTGTAATAACAGGGAAGACTTTCTGCTTTGAAGGTCAAGCGTGTCGCACAGACTTCTGTCTGCCCCTTAAATATTTCATTACTTCAAAATGAAAAATAGTACATCCAATTCAAACATACCTGCAAGTAATTCAGAGAGGCTTTTGGAAACGGTGTTTACAATATAAGCAGGGTTGAGTTTTTACTCATCATTAGGATCATTGTGTTTATTATTTCCCCTATATAATCCCGTAAAATACAATTGTCATTCATCATCATTAGTGTCTCAAATGGATTGGATCATATTAAGGTTAGAGGTTGTGTACTGAATCAGCCTGCTCTGAATAGTAAAACAGAGCATACGCTAAACATTTAGCATATATTATAGGTATGCAACCTCTGATTATATTCATTATAAAGTAATCTGCAGAATATGTTTTGGGGAGATTAAGCAATATATTGTTTGGTCAAGAAAATGTCAGAAAATAGTGAACCATGCCATCATAATTTCCCAGAACCTAATGTGACATCTCCAAATGTCTTGTTTTGCCTACAGACAGCCCAAAAGCATCCATCACATTATGCAGATGATTCACACAATAAGAGAAAACTTTGACCTGCTGGTGGCACTAGATTAAAGGCAGTAGGGTTTGTCCTCTGGGCACAATGGATATCTCTACCAAATTATATGGCAATCTATCCAATAGTTGTCAAGGTATTACACTAAAAGCCAAAAATGTCAACCTGCTGGTGACACTAGAGGAACAGCTAAAGTGGTCACTAAAGTCATTAGGCTTCTCACTTTCTGCAGGTATTTCTGCCTCTGGAGCTGTAGAGTCTGGATCTGTGATTGCCGGCCGTCTACTGCCCCCATGTTCCTGCTCCACACTCACTGCTGCAGTTGTTCTTATTATTAGTCTGATTTGTTGTCTCTCCTCCTGTTCTGTCTCCCCTCTCCCCCTCTCTCCTCCCCTTTCAACCCAACTCGGTCGATGCAGATGGCCGCCCACCCAGAGCCTGGTTCTGCTCGAGGTTTCTACCTGTTAAAAGGGAGTTTTTCCTCGCCACTGTCGCCAAGTGCTTGCTCATGGTGGGAACTGTTGGGTCTCTGTAAATAATATTTTAAAGAGTATGGTCTAGACCTACTCTATGTGAAAGCGTCTTGAGATAACTTTTGTTATGATTTGGCGCTATACAAATAAAATTGACTTGACTTGACTTGACTTCACCCTCTGAGGACCTAGCCTCGCATCGCCAGACCAATTCGCAAAGGCGTAGTAGTTTGGAACCTCTCAGTTCATTTTGAATTCCAAGGAGCGTTATCAACGAGTGCAGACAACCAGTCAGAGCGATGTCCTGTCGTACAGTACGTCCTGTCAGATGTACGGCAAACACATTTCTTATCAACATAAAGCTTAAGTGCAGTTGTTCTTCTTTTAGAGAAAATGTACCTTCCAGTCCGTTTAATACTGCCGCTGTAGCTGGCGGTCGAACGCCCCGCATCAGTGGCCGCCATCTTGGTTATTTACAAAGATGCCTGAACGGTGCTCCTCTCTGTCAGTCATCGTATTAAACCGGCCTCATACTTCATAAACGGTTGTGATTGGCTCGGCTAGATACCTGTAACTATGAAATCAGTTTGAATGGGAGAGGGGCCAGATGTATCTGCCAGAGCAAATAAAACACGAGCTTACAGATTCATCTGGTTCCCAGGCTACTGGGGACCATGAATGTCTGTAACGATTCTGTGGTGGGCCGACTGACCAAAAATTTTGAAATGTAAAATGCAGTGCAGCTGTCACAGCAAACATCTAACGGCATCAACATTATGACCGACAAACACACGCGGCCCTTTTTCCTTTCTGCTGCTATAAATACTCACCATGATTCAATAAGCAAGAAACAAATGAATTAAGAGACAATTAAATGCAATCCCTCCCTTGACCCCGCGTTCATCCGCTCACAAGCATGCTAAGGTTAACCCAGGCTAACATTAACACTGATCAGGTTGCAGCCTCCCTCCTAACAGGCTGCCAGGCCCCTGCTGTCCAATCTCCACCACCACGTTCACCTCTGTGTTGCTCGATCATCCACAGAGTAAAGACCCCAATGTTAAACATTAATTATTCCAAAGGCCGGGACTCATTTGACTAATCAGCAGTTATGGGACTCTGGGGCGCAGCCGCCTGAGTGGCAAATGCCAATATCCACTCTGTCGGTAGGGGCAAAGGGAGGGGTGACTATGGATCAACAAGCCAATATGGAAGAACTGATCCATCATTTTGTCAACCATTGTCCAGAGGGTGAACCGTGTGTTTTGCCAATGAGAAGCAGCAGCAGCAGTGAAGGGGAGGGTCAACAAGCTACGCCTCCCTGATGAATGCATGACCATGCAAACAACTGCCACTTAGAGTTTTTAATTACCTCAGAGGAGAAAGCAGAGGTGAGGGAGATGCATGATGCTCTTAGCATCAATATTACCACTGTACAAAACACTGTGGTGTCAGTAATGGTGCTCTACCAGTAGTATGAATTTTAATAATTTGTTTGAAAAGGCAAAATGAAGCAAAGGCCACATGTTGGCATCATCATATCATAATACTTAAAACCCTGCTATCAAAACAGTCCAGACTCATCTGAATGACTGTTATTAAAGACATTGGACCAAAGGGTCTCTGAACTCATCTTCAAACAGATTGTGTACATGTTGAACCCTGTTGAATGAAAGTGGCAAAGAAAAACACAGTGGCCATATTTCAATGGTGCATAAATTATAACCCTCTTTCCTAAAAATGCACTCAATTCCATTCCAGCTTCCCACGCTATACAAGCATAGCCTTTACAGAGAGCTTTTAACCGATTGCATTATTTAAAAAGCCACCCCAACGCACAAAAGCAATTTGGTAGAATAGCAGCCGTAAAATATAGCTTTCAGTATTCAGTCGTGGGCACAAATGGTTTGTCTTTCATCACCGCTTTCTCCTGTGACTGCTTCTGTCCTCTTGTCAGACATGGCATCCGCCGCCCCCACCCCGTTGCAAAGAGCATCATAAGTGTTACTGCTGCACTCCAATACAATTGATCTCACATCAGGCACACTTGAACCCCCCAACCCCGCCCAGTGTACAGAGGATTTTCTAGGGCACTATTTGAATTCTCTCATTTGATTTTAGGCAATGCCTTTATAGTGAGCAGTAGATGCACAAAGACACCAAAGATGTCCAAACTCTCAAAAAAGGTCAATAACAAGAATATGATGTTTTGGAAGACTGGAAGCACTATTCACATTTTAAGGGATCTGCAATTCAAAGACAAAAAATGTCACAGAAATGGAAAGAAATAAACTTCAGTGGGCTCTAACTCATGTGGTTGAAGGATGGAGAAAGGGTGGGGAACTATGCAGCTAATTAAAATGCTAAAATGGTGTAACCTTCAGAGTTTCTATGTTTAAGCATGGCTTCTTGCTCCACCAGAAAGTGGCAAATTAAATCAGGTCTGAGCAGTGACACGCCGTGAGAGACAAGTTCAATATGTATGATTTATCTACTTAGACAAATGAAATCAATGTCAGCTTAGTCTTGCGAAAAGGTTTCAATGTCTCCTCCTTGGGAGCAAATGCAATTTGTATCAAATTTGATTTCGTCAAAACTTTTTTTCTATTTCCCCCAGTCGCCCATGGGAATGGCTTTAAAGGTTGAACTTCTGGTTTGTTTTAATACAGGTACAAAGAAAATGGGTATCCACTGTCATTACCATGGTTCAGTAAAAGAGCTATATATTACTCTGTATCATTACCCTTGTCTTGTCTTGAGAGGGCACACTGGAAGATGTATTTGAAACATTTGTATTATGAAAATTTTAATTTAAAATGATCAGCAACGTTCACACTGACGTATGATGTAAGGCTGCTCACGACCAAAGATTTTCCCAGTCGACTCGCGTCAGAAGTTCAAGAGATTAATTGAATTATTTAAATATATATACTTTTGAGGGGCATCAGAAAATGGTTTGAGTTCCAGGGGTGAGAAAGATTGTTATAAGTAAAATTGCTAACAATGTGCTACATTACAGAGGAATTCAAAACTGTAATAATGAGCCTTTAAAATATTAACTTTACAAGCACACGCACAAAGTGAGCCGCAGCAACACCAAGAGCAAACGCGGTAATGATTCTGAATGTTCAGATGATTCTGAATGTAATCTAATAACCGCATCTGGATCTGATCTTTCCAACACAAGAAATAAGAAATTGAGTGTAAATCATAATAGATTGAAAAACTCCAGAGCAGCTACTAAATGGACCTTGGGGTAAGACGGTTTTTTCAATAGCTGTTTCGAAGATAAAAAATTTAGCATTCACTTACATTTTTAAGCTTAAATTGGATTGTTTTACCAACGAATGAGAAACTGATTAGAAAGATGAGTGTCGTCTATGGTTGCTGATGCAGCTTCAAATATTTACCTATTACTGCAGAAAATCATCCTGCGTCATCTTTGTGGTTAATGGAGCTATATCAATCTGATTCCACAAATAACTGTGCTTGGTATCATTTCTCGCCACAGGCAAACGGGAATAAGTGTATAAAAAGCGCTGACAGTGGATGTGTTGAGCAGTCAATCCTTTTTTCTAGTTTTCAAATGATGCAACTGTCAAATACATTGGTTCCGACCAGCCTCTTTCAAGTAGTAAATATGAAAGCTTCTTGGATGTAGTCTGCAATATGAAGAGTGATACAGCTCAGACTGAAGCAAACGCTCTTTGAAATGTGTAATCTCGGGATGGTTTGTTGATATCCGTGTTGCCTTCGCGTATGGATACCGAGCGCTAAAAATGATTTACTGACCTTTTCTTCACAAGTTCAATTATATAACCATTTATCCAGCCGCATTGAAGACGCCTAAAAAGAAGAGCTAACAGATGTAATGGCTGAATTAAAGTGCTTTACCCAGTTATCCTCACCATACCCAGCCTATTTAGGTCCCCTGGTGTCATCATTTCCTGAATAGCATTCTCAGCGGCCAACACCAGATAACAATGAAAAATGTGCTTACTTTCATTCTGCAATCACCATCACCTCCAAATCCATAGTAATTTTCTCCAAAAAGGATATCCACATTAGCTAAGTGAGTGATTTATGAACTTGTCAACACAGTTTTAAATACAGAAAGCTGAAGGGGAAGTTGGATAATCCCCATTATATGGGAGCTCTTAAATTGTGTCCATGCACTTTTCAAAGCAGTGATACACTGGATAATGGGAATTATATAAAAGCACATACAAAACATAATATCAACAACAGCAGTAAAGAACTCCTCTCTAAATATAATAACAAGAGATTTTATGTAATACATGTCCAGTGAGTTTTCAATGAAAAAAGTTATTATATATATTATTTTTAAGTACATTTGAAGATGATCTGAAGAATGATGGATGGATGGACAGATGGATATATATTAGTAGTTACTTGCAATTTGAGTGCATCCTTTTATATAAATATAACACCAATAACCTTGGTAGTTTTTATTCACTTGATGTAAAGCATTCGAATCCAAACGCATAAACAATTCTGGAGAAATGGATAAGAAGTAAGGTCATTTTTATTGGAGCTATTAGCTAATACTTATACTATACAGTAGCGATTACTGTAACAACAGAACTTTTATTCTACAAATTAAATTCCCGTCAGGATATTAAGTTGGCTTTTAACAAGGTTAACATGGCTGTAAATAATAAGGAGTTAAATGTTTTATAAACAAAGACACCTTTTAGCAGAAGACCTTGTGCATCAAATTGGCTGTGGACATGAAGGAGAACAGGAAGGAAGTAATTACTGACGAAGCGCAAGAGAAATATTGAGAATAAGAAGTGGGAACAGACAGGTGGGGAGAAGAGATACTATTGGCTGGGCAAAACTGTCAGCTCTAGCAAAATACCAGATAAATAAATGTCACACATACAAATGAAACATAAATACAACAGAGGAGCATCTGAGGCTCAGCGGTGAGGCTGAAAACTCAGGGACGGCCCTGTGGAAGATGGTGCCAGGGGAAAATGAAGCATCTACATTCACCACCTGTTCATACAGGGAGTCACAGACGTCCTAGCATCACAGCTTAAATTTAGTCACAAAAGGTAAATTCCAAAACAGCTGAGAAGAGCAACCAGTATGGTTGAAAAGGGAAGATACTGTAAAGTTGCCTAAAGTATAAAATAATCTCATGACTAAGACAGGAATTTATAAATAGCATGTGAAAGTAGCTACAGCAGCCAAAGTGAGAAGTTATACAGACCATTTCATTCATTAGAAGGTAGTATCTACAGGTGTCATCTATAGTCATCTATAGGTGAACAACATATAGAAAATGTATAACCTTTAGCACTAGAATGATAAATAAGGCAGGCTGATTGTGATATAACAGTATGGCATATACTGTATGTCAATAGTAACAAGAATTTGTAGCACAGTAATTGCCAAGGATAAATCTAAATATTAATGTTCTAATGCCTAACTTTGTACATTTATAGGTCACGATTCTGAAAGAAAGTGAATTTAATGAATCCTGATCAGAAATGCATATGTATATTCTATGTTTATGTAAAAACAAAAGAAAAAAAAAGAATATCATCTGTTATGAGCAAATATTAATATTTGTACAGGTTAATGTATTCATTTGTATTAATGGTTTGCAAAATAAATTAAATTCTTTAAAATGCCTCCACAAAGCTGAGGTAAAAGGAAACACAGGATTTAATTTGGTTCACTGAGAATCCTAATTTGCAATTGTCCTAAAGCCATTTTTCTTTTCACAATGTGCCCATCAATACTAGAGAAAATCAAGGCTTTTAATTTCTAGCTGTGTCAGAGTGATAACATGGGGATTCTGAGTTTCTTCAGTATGTCCAGTCCGTTGCTTTCTATTCTATTATAAGAAGGCCCAGGATAAGAGGTATGGAGTAGAGGGATATAGACTGCCAATCTAGCTGTCGGAGGCAGTAAGGTCCAGATCTCATCTGTAAGTACCGGCTGGCTGAAGGGGGGGACCCTGCACGACAGATAAGGGATAGTGTGACCCTAATCCCCCAAATGGAGCTTCCTGTGGCCTCAGGAAGTCAGAAGAAACTGTGCTCCAGCCAGTCTGCCCGTACCCACTACTCTCTCCTTACAGTATCACTCTGCTGTAGATTTAGTTTTCATGAGGCATCCTGCCAGTGAATGCCTGATAAAAAGGGATGTAAACAAAACGCTCGGAGAAAGCTCCAGGTCTAACCGCAATTAGGGATATAAGTGCTTACTGGTGACTATTTTCAAAGCAGACAACGAATGATTTCCAATGTGTTTTAAAAAAGCTAAAAAGCAACAGAAGCTGAGCTGGGCATCATCCTTGAAAAAAAATCATCTATGACGTAGCTGGGGGCAAGGAAGAACTACAGGCTATTTCAGCTGAGATTTTTAGTCTCCACTTCTGGGTGGTCAAGAGGCATGCTCTCATGCATTCCCTTTAACTGACTTTACTGACTAGTAACTGTAAAAGTCCTCCAAACCTAAATGACAAAATACTTTTCATTATTTGTCATTGCCTCACAACATTTTTTTGCGTTTTCTGATCTGGCACAACTTTCACATATGGTCCTTATACAAAATGATTCATATTACTGTTTTCTGAACTGTCACATCTATAGTTAACTGTTTTATTAATTTTAAGGCACTAAAACAATTTGGTTAATGTAAAAGGGAAAGAGAGAGGTTATGGTTAAAAGAAACCAATGTTGAATGTTTGTGGTCACCTATGCATTAGTCCTCCACCCTAAGAGGTTTCACAGCGCTTCACTTCTGATGCATACTAACTTCAAGGCCACAAGAGGTCCTCATCAAGAAAACTCAGAAGTAGGTTGCTGTAAGTGTTTGAACGAAGACCGAAGCTGACATTTTTGAGGACAGTCTGTAACTGTTACTTCAGTTCATCCTGAACAGGTAAAAATTGGTACCTTAAAATATGAAAAAAAATGATTTCACCTTAACAGTGGATAAAAAGGTATGAGTTATTGCATGTAGAAAAAAACTTTCAACTACAAAAATGTACATGTGCACTTCAATTCTAAGTGTGTAACTTTGAAGCTTTAGAGTTTCAAAGTTGTAAGTGTGACACTGGAAAATCCATCAAACTCCACAACTTGGGTTATAGTTCAATGTATGAATTTGCTCATTTGTAGATAATTAAAGTTACTTGACAACAATTAAGAACAATTAAATCTATAACAGGCAGTTAATGGATAATCTGCCTGTTGTGGGACCCTGAAAACTCAACTTAATACTCAGTCCATAGTTACGATACACGTTATTAGTAATAATTGCAGTAGGCTTCCAGTGCATGCAAGGCTGAATGCGTTGCCAGATGCTAAAGTAATACTTCATTATCTAGTTATTACTCTTCATTAAGCATCATAGTATCTCACTTAATATACTGTTTGTGCCTGTAGGTAGTATTATGAGAAAACATTGTACCAGTTCAACATTTTCTCTTGGCTTTTGCTCCTTGGATTCAGCAAACTGTGAAACACTTCAGGACTTGCAAACAAGTATGACATTCTCACCCTGCGGGACTGCTTACATTAAATATTAGCACTGACAGGTGTAGATTTCTCATGCCAACAAATCATCTTGGGAACCGCTCTCCGACATCCTTGGGAGCCAGGTCTGCCAAGTCTGCCTTAGTCATGTGAAAGTCACTAGACCCGGTCCAATCAATTCAGAATCAAGACCAGGTCCAGAGGGCATCAAAACCAGTCGAAACTGAGGCCAGAGGGACCACAGAAATGTGAATATCAGTCAGTCTTTAAAAAAGCAAAAAGACACCATCCATGCCTTTCTTTATTGAAAAATTATATTTTTGGAAGATGAACAATGATACATGAATATTTATTGTAACTCTAATTTATGTCCTTTAAAATTTAACCAATAAATCAACAGAGGTTTGGGCACCATGGCATATTGGAAAATATAAGATTTTTAGTGTCTCATTGCACAAAATGGCCATTTTACATTAGCAGGACTAGTACATAATTCATCATTTACTCCTAGAATATAATAGTGACAGAGTAGTATTATTATGTTCAGTAAATGTTATAATTGGATCGCTGCTCTAAATAGCTAGCTTCTTTGTTCCATTGTTAAACTGTCACTTTTATATTACTGCCCATCTTTAACCTACATAAAGCTGTGCCGGATGCATGTCAATTTTGTTGCCAATTTCTTGGTTGCCGACATAGCTTGATGAAAGTTATAAATTAAATTAAAAAATTAATCAATACACTCTGTGAATTGTTTATATTGCTGGGAAAAACGCAAACAGAGGTGGAACAAGTGGAGAAAATAGATCTGCATAGCTCTTGTGATAGGTGAGAAAAGCTGATGCAAGAGTCAATATAGGCAAGACAAAAATAAGGTGATTACAACACATGTACAACGTTTTGCTCCAAAATGCTCAATTGCATTTTTTGCTACATTAAATTCAGTAGGCAATATATGATAAACACAATTCACTCTGTCCTCCAAAAATAATATAATCCAAGCAAATGACTTGGGAGATCAGCATCAAAGCTAGGACGTGCGTCACGGTAACATCAGCGATCAATACAGGAGTGTCAGTGTCATTGTGTTTAGATGGTGGACGTTTCATCCGGAAGCCGATAAATAAAAGTATGGAATGTAAACATGGAAGACGGATGAGGGAGATCTTGACAGCGGGCATCAACTCTTCTACAGGTTTCCTGACAGAATACCACAGCTGCCTCAGGGCAAACTACAAACACGTAATCTTTACAGTCCACTGGCCATTGGATCTACTGTTTGTGAATGGAGAAGGCATTCGAGAAACCTTTATTTCCAATTACTTTGTTACTGCAGTAAATTTAGATAAAAAGTTATTGTTTTGAAGCACATGTTGTTCTAGCAGCATGTTTTAAAACCAATGGGGGCGGCGGATTTATGGTGCATCTTAGTGAGTATTAGTTTGCACTCATGGCATCAAAGCAACACGTATGTATTATATTTAAATAGCAGAAAAGTAAAAATATGTTATATATTATCTTATAAAGAATGCAACTGAAATCTGAAATTTAGAGCACACAGAGAGAGAGAGAGAGACAGAAGAAGACGGCAAGATTGTGCATGTTTGAAAAGTATTTTAAAGACACCTCTGATGTATGTAAATCAATGCCTCCTCGCTCCTTTGTGTATCAGAAAGGCTAGACAGGCTGTGGCTGTCTCTAGAAAGCAGGAGGCAGCACCGTTATGAACTCCTACACTGCCCCCTGTTGGTGATACACAGACATGTAAAAAGGAAGCACAGATAAAAGCCTGAACTGGTAAAGCGCTTAGAGAAAATGGCTGGCCGGATGGATGAGGATTCTGTCATGTAAAAAAAAAAAAAGTAAAGATATTCAGACCACATGTGCCGCATTAAATGCTTTTCCTCTGCAATGCAAATACCATTAATCCGGCCTTTAACATGTCTGTGTACACAGTGTCTCACCTTAAAATCAATTACTGGATGACAGGCTACTGGGCTCTCACTTAAAAGCAACACGATCAATTTGTGTGCTTGCCATCAAATACATTCACAGCTCTCTTTGTGACTCTTGTGTAATACTGGCAAATCTGAAACTCTGAAAACCGTATCTTGAGATGTTGGGGAATTTTCATTTTATGTGGTCTATTGTTGCTTACTGCCTGAGCAGAGTGGATAAATCAAACCAATGGCCTGGGAACACTCCTGGTCAGCCGCAATGGGAGAGAGGGGAGGGGATGGTAGGAGTGAAATCCCACACATCGGAAAATGAACTGCTGTCTTTCAAACCAAAATCCCACATGATGGGAAAGCAGCGAAGTGGCACTACAGTGTGACAGCGCCTTGTTAGTGACTTTAGCTTAAGAACTACTACTGCATTTGGCTCCTTCTGAGAGGGGAGAGAGCTGGGAAAATGAATAAAAAGAAAAATCGCGCGGGGGAGCGGAGAGAGAAGTTATAGTCGAGGGGGAGAGAAAGAGGAGAGAGATATGGCCATGGATCACCGGTCCTTTCTAGTTCAAGGAAAGTTCATTGGAACTCTTGCTCAGATTCATGTCATCTGTTTAGCTGTTCATTGGTCCCTGGGGTACATCTCTCTGCCTTTACAGTCTGTTCAACTTGACAAAGGGCAGGAGGCTTATCAAATCTCCAGCAGCCAGGAACGGGTTCTCAGCCAAGTTACATATTTCAAATGAAATTCACAATATCAATTATGGATCTCTCCCAGTATGGACAAAGCGGTTTTAGTTTCTCACTGGCAAATACAGGCATATGATGGTTTGGAGCTTCTGAAGGAAAAACAACCAGTAATTTGGCAGACAGTAATAGTAGTCTAATTACAAACAGTGCCTCTGTCAATGAGTAAGTGGGCATGCAGAATGGTATGAAAAAGTGCTCCTTCTGTCTTTGTCCAGATGATTGGAAAGCAATGGGAATAAAAACGGAAAGTCATATGTAATTGCTACAATAAATGCCAAAGTGGCAAATGGCTGTTGTCAAATGGAGACAGTTCAAAGACTCAACTCTCTTGCGAAAAAGTATCTGCAAGCTGTATGTATCAACTAATAAGTTTCATAGTCACTGAAAAAACATTACAAACATACGCCATTCACTGCTGACACACATGAAAGACAAAATAACAAACACTATGTGAAAAAGGCTATTAAGGCTATGTATTAGCTTCAAAAGAGCCCTAAAAAACAACATTTTTAAAGAAACATGAGCCAAATGAGTTTCAAAGAGGTAGATTAGCGTCTGAGCTGACAGTATATCACCCACAAAAACTTTTTATATTAAAAATGGATCACATACCCACGTGTAATTTTAAAGGGGTGTCTTTACGGCCTGCAAACGTACTGTCTCGGTAGCAGTCAGCCGAAGAAATTCTGAAAACCCATGGTATGCTACCTGCCCAGCACCAAACAGCAGACAGACAAAGTTAATAACCCCTAGCTATATGAAATACATCCTTCTTGATAACTATCAGGCTTTAAGTTTGTTGCTTTGTTGTACTTTTTAGTACAACATAAAGCCTTTCAAATTGCCTCTGTGTTTGAAAGATGCTTTACAAAAACATTTGCCCCACCTTGCTTTTTTGGTCGCACTTCTGACGAACTCCACCTATTCGTCCCACCGTTTACCTTCTCAGTTCTTACAATCTTCCCCTTTACAAAACCCCCTTCATGCAGCTCCATCCTTAACAGTGCGCCACCCGCTCAGTGACGAATGGTGCAGGCGCACACTCAGAGTTAAGGTCATGCCGACCTGCTTAAGTGAACTTAAACTGAAATTATGGTCAGTTATGGGCGCTATGTAATAGTATACTGCTCTCTCTGTTGGTATGCCGCACCGTAATGATGCCTCAGTACTTTGCAAGGCTTGCCCTACTTTGTCTCCTGAGTGGGCTTACGTTTCACCTTGGGAGAAGAAGAGAAGGAAGGGTGGAGAATGGCTTAGCTGTGAGTATAGATTGCTTTTCTAGTCTCTATAGCATGTATCACTCCACCTCTGTGGAACATATATAACTGGTACGGAGGACCTGGCACTTGCAAGCCAAAACTAAGTGCAAGGAGCACAAAACTTTCTTTAAAAGTCTGTTTGCAAAACTTCCAGTTTATTCCTAAATGGCACAACAACGTTAGATACTTCTAATTCACTTATAAAGGTAATCAGTCACTGGAGATCAAAGGCCACCGATGAAAAGTTGCAATCAACATAAACCTTTTACATTTTGAGTGAGGATTAAGGCTGGTCACCTTTTTAGGGAACACAGTAAGAGCCGAGATGGAAATTAGTTTTCTCATCCTCTGATTTTCCGTTTTGATCTTCAAAATTAAACTAAAATTCTCTGTGGTTTCATTAAGACCTGGCTCCTGTCAATCACAGCACAGTCAAGCCCACACACAGACCCACTTCTCCAGCTGTTGTTCTTAAACTTAGCAAGAAAAACTAGATTTTACACAAATAGCATGAACTGGTTTTCATTTTCTACTGGGAGTGCCTCTAACTATTTCACTTTAAAAAGAAAAACATCAAGACCAGTAAACCAGAGCAAACATAACATGATACAGGTTGGAAAAAAACAGACTGATGTAAAAAGGCAGGAAATAAGCCAACACTCCAAACACACCGGAATAATCCTTTATGGGAATTTCTGGAGCGCAGAGTGCAGTGCAGATTTCCGCCTCCTTCATCACTCAAAGAGTTGGAGGTTTTCCTTCCTGAGGGATACTTCAACTTCCCACTACACACAGTTTAACACTTGTACGACATTACAAGGAAGAATGAAGCTGCTCTGAAGGCCCTATTCCTTGCAAGGTAAATAATATTCAGACAGTATATTGCCTTGTGTTTCCATTACTTTTTTCTCCACCTGCTGTGGATATCTCAATATCTCATTATGATATTCAGATGTATACAACCTGGGGCTGTATCAAATGGAGACAAACGGAGGTGATATTTTATTCCTGTATTGGAAAACTCATATTGTTAAGTTGAAGAGTGATTATATTTCATTTCTATAATGTCTATAGTATGTTATTGCCAAGCCTTGAGTGTCTCAGGACATTCAGTAGCATAGTATTCAGCACGCATGCAGATACACAGACGTGAATGACATACCTACTGGTTGAGTCAAATGAAAAATGAAAGCTGTTAAAATTAGCCTCCCGATTTGTTTTATTATTCTGCTTAAACCATGCTTCAATGTGATTAAAATAACGCCAACTGCAGAAAAGGCTGGAATAATAAACCAAGAGGTTGTGTGCATGTATCATAATGCTTCATTTAGGCACTAATTCAAATTGAAAAACAATATGGGCTTATAACGTTGACATGATTTGCTCATGCTTGTTTGCAGCAATGGTTTTGCTTAGAGCTGAGAACCTCTTAATTTGAGGAGCTGCGGCACTTCACATATTTCAGACAAAAACAACATTATATTGTTCACAAAACCTCAATGCAAAGCGAGCAGACTAAAATGCATACTTCTCCCCAGACGACAATTTATCAAGTGCATCTCTGCTGGAAATTAAGTATTTCAGAGGACAGATCCGTTCTGTTGTCATTTTTAAAAAGAAATCAGTTCTTCAAAGTTGAGTTCAAGTCGAGGTAGCTGGAGATAAAACATGCAATGTATTATTTCCATTAGTTTTGGAATTTGTAATACTTAAATGACACCTTTCTTCCACTGAAAAATTACTGAAAGGTTAATCATTTTAATCATTTTAAGCCCCAGTTTTGATTATATACTTGTACAACCACAACCACAGTAGCATGATAAATGACTCTCTTAATATCTTAGCAGCAAATTGTGGATTTTCATCAAACATAAATCATTTCTACAATTAACTATTTCTAAATTGGGCCTGCAAGTTTATTTTTGACCTTGGAAACAGGGTTTTCCAGTCGTACACAACCACCTTTTATCACACGCCTAAATTTCCACACTTGGGTCACATGATGATGATTAAACTCACTGATTAACACAGTGAGAGCTCCAAAGCTGGAAAAAAAAGCTAGCAGTGGACCTTGAGTTTAGATTATTTTGCAACACTGCGTGGCCAATAAGCACTAAATTTGTGCCGTTGGCATGACAGTTACATCTAAACCAGAAAAAAAGTGTTGACAGTTTTCTCTCCAAATGCCAGAGCAGTGTGTATGGGGGTGTAGTAAGAACGATACTCTGTACTTAAAGAGTTAGGAGGGTGGTGCCTTTTTTTTCTCTAGCCTCTCCAAAACCAAAAACACAAGAGCAAAAGTGTGAAGAACAGATTAAACAGTGCGTTTCCCTTTTTTTTTTTTTTTTGCTTTAATGTAAACTGCAATCAGTAGCATGCTTACTTACTTCAGTAGTAACAGAGTGTTACGTCCGAGACCAAGGAGAACATCATTGACTAACCGTTTTAGATCGTGGGGTTGCAGGTTAGTCAAATTAAAAAAAAAACAACTGTTTACAATTTGAAGCCGGTACTGGATGTTATCACAGCGAATAAATATTTACTGTTCACGGAAACTCGGTGTCCTTGATAAGTTATGGAAGCATTAGCAACGGTCAGTACAGCACATCAAAGCGGCAACCTTTCAACCACGAGGCCAGGCCTCCCCGGCAAACTCCCCAGCTTGCTTACTATTCTGTTTGGGTTGCCTCCACGCCTCTCTTTACTGCACAATTCATGGCAGCCCATAAAGGCCATTACAAAGCAGTTTAAAGTGACAAAGCATGCGATGGGCACAAGAAGCGGGGAGGCCATTATCACTGTCTAGGGCCAAGCTGTGGTGCCAAGTGCAGCTGGTACCCGCAGCCCCTCGGCAGTGCCCCCATGGCGACTGAGCGTCCGCAGAGTAACACTTGGGTCTCACAACTGTCCTGGAACACCGCTGAACGTCATCAGGATTTAATGAGGTGACAGTGCATTGTATCAAAAGCTAGCGGGGGGTCTACTGCAGCCATCCACTCTCCCCTCATTAAAACCCTTTTAATGGGCTCTGAGGAGGGCAAGCCTCCTCTAACTGGCTTAACGCTTGTCCAGGTTGTCAAGGAAAATTATTTTTGTTTAAGGACGAACTTGCCATTCAGCACTGAAATATTGATTCGAGTAAACTTCAAGGGAGTTGCTGGCTGGCACTAGTATAATAGCACTGTGTCTATGGAGTTGATGTCTTTCAGAGACTCAAAGAAATAAGAAAGAATACAGACTTGACTTTAAATTTAACAAGTTAGGCGAAAAGTAATACTGGAAGTGGTTGGAAAGAATGCAGTGGTAATTGCCTATTGATACCCCTTTCATGACTCTGCACAGTTATGTCTAAGTACAGCACGCAGTCAAGTTTAAACAAAAAACTAAAGGTTAAGGTGAACACTGACAATCGTTTGGAGAAGGTGTGACATTTACAGGCAGGGCTTTGCAGGCAAACTGATGGCATTTTCTTACAATAACAGCATAGCATGGTCGGTAAACAGATCAGATCAATCAAAGTATATAATATGTTTAAAGAACATCCCCCACAGCAGCTTTTCGTGTTTGTGTTCATTATGTGCTTTGCACTTTTCGAGTTCACGCCTCAAAAGCAAGCCTCAAGCCAGTCAAGATGAATATATTCTCCACTCATTGTGACAGCATATGGAAATCGAACAGGCACAGGCATTAGAGCCCTGGATATGTTTTTTCAACAACAACTAATTACATCATTAACTACATTGAAATGACTTTGCATTTCAGAAAAGGGCAAGCAACTTCTAAGTATAAAATGGAATCTGTTTGGTTGTTTGCGTGTCACACTACAGCAATAGGAGATGGTGGCTCTTTGAAAATTAAAGACGGGGCCAAATGACACCTTAATTAGTATGACAATAATTGTATATTTACCCAGTTAATGAGTGCAGATGCTTTAAAGTAGATAATAGGCCAATATCTCCTCAAGGTACTGCAATTAACATAAAATTAGCTTTCCTTTTCCAGTCAGGCATGGTCTCACTCCTTATCAAGGTTTAAGACACAGCCATGAGTCTCAATGGTGATCTATTACATTGTGTTCAATATTACACTGCAAGATAGCAAACATGGATGTAAACATTGCACAATTTAAAATATTTTAAAAACATCGGCTTTGCAAGTGTTTTGTGAGAGGGAAATGCATTCGACACATTTGTTAGACCTCAAGGACACACAATGCCAATTGCTGAGAAACACTAAATGTAAACATAACATTTGTTTTTGTTTACAAGAAAGTTCAGAAGGGGCAGCTTTAAGTTTTTATATATTTTTCATGTGAAAGCATTCTCACATTATATATGTTCTATTTTTGACAACATACAGTATAATTCAATGTAAATTAGGGGAAACAAGTCAACTAAAGTGGTGACCTACTATTGTATTTCCTACATTTCGGAATGAAATGCGTTAGTGTCACAGAGGGATGTACAAGCTCCGCAAAAATGAAGGCTCTTCTATCAGTTGACCTCTGGACAGTTCTTACAGGTAATGCTGAGAATGCAAAGACTTTGATGGGATTTATTCTGCCATTACAATTTCTGTCAGTCTAAAATAAAAACGTTCAAGAGGATGACCTCCACTCGATTCTTGTGACAGTGAAGGACACTTCAACAACTGCTAATCTTTAAAAAAAAAAAACTGTAATGAATCGTTTTTCCACTGACTGAAAGAATCTGGAATTGGGACTGACATTCAAACAGCCTTGTCAAGAAGTCTGGAAACAAAGTTTAGTAATGTGTTTTTGCTTCTTTCTTCTTCTTCTTTTTTAACAAATGCACATTTATCATGGGTTGTGCTCAGTGAAATTGAGAGACAAACCTGAAATCCCTGAATGATTTTCGCATAGAGGCACTTTCTGTGATGTGAGAGGAAGCTATAACTCTTCAAAACAGCAGTTATCCCCAGCAATCTATAAACATACATCATCCGGTAACAACACATTCATCACAGAATGGCAAGAAAAGAGCTGAGGAAGGAAAGGTTTGCGTAATACCTCTGATTAAATCTCGGGAAAGCAGCACAAAAGTTACATTCTCAAGCAAAATCATTTGTTCTTTGCAAATTAGTGTGGGCAGGTGCTATTATTCTCCCATGAACTCTTTGGCTTTGGGAAAGAAATTCATCTTTTCAGAAATAGGAGAGAGCAAATCACTGTGAAGTTATTCAATCACTACCTAGCGATTCAAGTAAAATTACCTTTTTGCTTTGTATGCAACTACTGAGCTTCAGTGTAGATGGCATTTAGAACAATGATAGTGACTGTCAAAAAGTCCTGGTTCACAGCACCCAGGGACTGAAGAAATAAGAAACTTACTGGACTCACTGTTACTGCACAATTTCACTTTAAAGCTTCATTTACCCCTTTGATGAGTAACCTATCGCTCCCCTTGCAAGGGCAAAATGCCACTGCCCACGACTCTTCCTTTAAACTTGTCAAATTTCCACCAACAACACCTCAACGTGTTTAACTGACCCTTTCTTGCAAAACCGCCACTGAATGCTGCTGCAATATGAATAAATAAGCAAACATACGCTCATCTTGTGCCCCCTCACACAGCGTACAGTTCTGAACTCAATTTCACACTCCACTGCTTTCTCAGACAATTTAGACAGGCTGATGCCAACAGCAGAAAGTGAAGAGACAATGCATTTATTTATCGACTTTTTGGAAGGAGGGAGGATTTGTCAGACGTGTGTGTGTGTGTGTGTGTGTGTGTGTGTGTGTGTGTGTGTCAGAGGAGTGGAGCGTAGGTCTGTGTCTATGTGTGCATGTGCCCATGCACCTATATATGACAGAGACACATTGGAGGGAGGCAAGAGAAATGTGATTCAGCCCCGAAGAGACACAGAGAGAGCCCGAGAGAGGAAGAGCGAGACAACAGGCATATCCAGGGGAATTGTTTTCTTAGTCACTCATCCAGTGTTTGTCCCAGCGCTCCTGCAATGTGTCTGAGGAGGACATGAAACGCTCCACGTCCACAGAGAGACAAACTACACCGTGAGAATGCTGACAAATAAAAATGACTGCGGTGGAGTTTAAATACAAGTAGGCCACTTGACGCAAATATTGTACCAAAATGGATATTCCTTACATGTTTTATGGGCTATAGACACTATAGTCAGTATATTAGTCCAGCTGTCTATACAAGGCAAAACAGTTCAGGGAGCTCCAGTGCAACTATGGGAAATGTAGGATCTGGTGTTTTTTGACTAGGGACAAAAATGTAGGATATAGATTTTTTTTTTTTACATAAATCTGTTTCATGTCCATCTCCAACTTAAAGTAGGTGCAGTGCTAAATTGCTGGAACACCCTTTTGAACCATGAAGAATAATTCCACAGTGTAGCACCATGGAATAAAATTTGTATTGAAACAGAATAGGGAGCATATAAGAAAAGTGAAAAATGCATTTTGTTCAGTTTAAAAGTCATGAGACCATTACTCGACTGCATTTCTTACCTCACCCAGTCAGTCTATTTATGTGCAGGGTCTAGAAAAAGCAGCCCAGCCTCCACTTAAAACAGATCTTTAAGTCTTTATTTCCTATCAGTTGAACACACTTTGCAAAGTCACGTCAAGGACAAAACCTTTAAGCTGGCAGGGGGAAAACAGAGTGCCTTGCCAAAGAAGAAATTCTGCCTGGAAATTATTCAAAGCACAGCCGTGTATAAAATATCCAAGCGTTCCCCAAGAAGAACTGGGGGTTCAGGTTCACTGAGCAGTTCCTTATCACAAAGACTTTTGGTAATTGACTCAGACATATCAAATAAACTTTCTTCAAAATTCACAAGTAAGCAGGTATGACATTCTAATGGGCTTCTTCATTAAGTCTTTCGGCAGGGGGTAATGTGTTTGAAATTAATGTGACATTTTCAACTCCAAAGAGCTTCAGTCTTCAGTTATTTCTCCCCGCCTAATACTCGCTGTGGATGTAATTTATGCACAGTTGTGATCTAATACAAAGCTGTGTTTTCTAAGCTGCAGGAATCCGACATCTAACACTGAACAACACGCACATGTGCGCGTATATCAGCGCCGGGGAAAGAGCAACAGAGTGCTGGTGGGGAATAAACAGGTATCTGATTTGAGCAGAGGTTTCTCACTGCAAGAGGAGTCACTGGGTCAAATAGTCCTCCAGGCTGTGGCTGGTACTTCCTAAAACCACTGAGGGAGAAATTGTGCATAGATATTTTTAATTTGTATGAGGATTTCCAGCTATTTTCTAAAAAAATATGCAGAAACTGCATTGAAGACAATTTCCTTCGTGTGTCTGTCTGGATTTGAAAAACACACAGAAGCTTTCACAATTAAAATATTGTACCATATTAATGGCTGAAGCTCCAAAGGACTGTAGGGCACTACACGTTTTAAAAGAGCACTATTCACAAATCTATCAGTAAAATCTAAATCTAAATATAAGGAAATAATAGTGATAAATAATATAAAACATAAAAATATCTGACCAGCTCCACTATGTCTCTTTGTGCTCTTTAACCTTGAAGAGTTACTTTTAAGTCTGTCAAAGTGCAATACACTAAATTTAAAAAATAACTATAGAACATACTGTAGTACGGTAACTAAGGAAACTGGTTCAAAAAATGCCAGAAAAAGAAGATGAACATCATTTCTTTTCCCTGCAATATGAAGGGGTTAGTCTTCCCCAGTTGAGTTTTATCCAACACTCTGCACTATTATCATCATTTTCCACTAAGCAGAAGCTCCCCAGATACTCCCCAGAGAGCGGCATTGAGCTGTAGTAGCGCCTTTGCCATGTTACCATGGAAACATTCCCATGGCATAGCCCATTACAGAAACAGACACTTACACATCATTTCGGAATGAGCTTTCGGGGGAAGATTTCAACCCCAGTGTGAAAACACTGCAATTGTCTTTTGCTCAAACTTTAAACCTGAGTCTTGCATTACCTGTGTAAGACTATGTGGGGCACTTTGTTGGAGCTTATTTTAGGTTTTCTGTGCGACATTTAATGCTGTCCAGATACCTTTTATTAAAAGAAATAACCTCTAAAGGAAACTCACCAAGGCATCCCAAAATGTTACAAACAAATTACCCAGAACTGTTCTGTTAATACAGAATCAGAATGCATCAAATAATAAAATGCACTGCTGTAATTATCTCTAAACTGCTGACTCATTTCATCAAGCGTAAATTGAAAATAACAAACAACCCCCTAGCAGCCCCTCGCCTCAGCCTCTGCGTCCTCCATCACCTAAATGAGGACCTTGATGAGGTTAAGTACAACAGTAGCCCCTGCCCAATTGTTTCACATATTCAGCTGTGGGGAGCCATTATTCTGGAGGCCTGCTTGGTTTTGATTAAGTCACGTTTTATTATGCCGTCTCTGCACACGTGTAATGAGTCTGGCGTAAGGATGATAAAGCTTTGATAAAACATCCAACGTGGCTGTTGTGACTTCTCAGCTTTCTAAAATAAATAAAGAAGGCTTTGCCGAACGCTGAGCCTAACTCTAAGTGGCAGGATGTTGTTTGTTTACCTCGGGGGAACAGAGGAAAGAGAGATAGGGTGGGCATCTTTTTGGCCCCAACTGCAAATACCAAACCTAGTCCGATCAGACGTGTGCTACATCACGGCTTGCATGTCCAAAGCCACAGTCATCACTCACATCCAGAGCACTGATTGCTCTATTATGACATATCATTACTTCTGTGACTAATGAGTCACCTAGGAATAGGTTGAGGTGAGGTTATCAATATTGAGGAGCGCTATAATAGGTGGACCTTTGCTGTGAATACAGGATGACTCATGATGGATCTTTTGGTTTTACAAAGTTGATTTTTGAAGTGACTCATCACTTCCATATGACCTTTAATTGCGCAAAAGTGATGGTTAATTCATCTTTGCAGGAAAAATGGCATAAAAGCTCAATAGTGAAGTGTTAAGGGGGGTGCATTTGCCTGCTGCTGATTAGTTTGGGTTGGACCAGATCAAACTGAAGGGAATGTTGATTAATGTTAGAGTCACTTCAAACTCACCTTGATTAATTCCACAGAAATCGTTATTAGTGCTGAACTACTTCAGCCTCTGACAAACAAATAGTTCATTTCCTAAGCTCATAACCACGCGCACAGCACAAATTCATTTGACAATGACATTTTAGCGCATCAACATTGCAGCGAATGGTTGTGTTCTCA
Organism: Lateolabrax maculatus; assembly: GCA_031216445.1. Taxonomy (NCBI): domain Eukaryota; kingdom Metazoa; phylum Chordata; class Actinopteri; order Acropomatiformes; family Lateolabracidae; genus Lateolabrax; species Lateolabrax maculatus. The sequence continues at coordinate 9,755,862 of CM062207.1, forward strand.
TTTATAATGAATACATATGCCAACATCGTTTTCCACTGAATTATTTGCAGCGGGCATCGACAAATGAATGACAATGTGCAGGCACATTCTGTGCAAACTTACCGCTTCAGGCAGACTGTGCAGGTCCTGAGGAGATGGAGCCGGTCCAGAAGCTTTAGGCACTTGGACACGGAGATAAACAGTCACCTTTTCCTCTCCCAGCATGCAGACTCCATATACCAGCAGTCCCAGTAACACCTGTTCCTGCTGAGGTACGTATCAGGAATGACATTTTAACATCTGTCCCCAAATCCCTCATTGAATCTGTGCTTGCTTTAACATTACAGATATGACGACCTCACTTTCAAAGGCAAAACTTAAAGGGTTCATTAATTAATAGCGAGCGAAATAGCCATCATTATCCAACTACACACAATACTTTCTTTAATAAGATAAAAACAGACAATGATTTATAAAATATGGATGACGTGACTATTCACAAATCAAACATCAAAGTTCGCCAGTTGTGTGGAGAAAGTCTGGGAGATGAGGAAAAAATACTTTTGTGAGGATAAACTTTGAGCTTCCAGCATTTCTTTCCTTCCTTTGCTACACTGTGTACAACTTATTTAAAATTTTGCACATAAATATACTGTATATATAGAAGTGCATACAATGTTAAAACTGATGCTTTCCCTTTGGTCTTGTATGTGTGTTACGGGAAGACGTTGTTGTGTTATATACATATTGGTGTTGTGTGATCCAACTGTGAAGAAAATATATAAGGATTGGAGATTTGTCCACATACGCTTCTGTTAACATTATCTTCCATTTCAAAATGATAGTACTCTTAGACACATGTATTTATTTTTTGTATTTTTATGTATGTTTCTTCTTTTGTGCCCACACTGCTAAAGGCCTCTCTTTTTACTTTGCTAATTATGCATATTTTAGAGATGTGACATAATTTGTTCTGAGAAACATTATTTTGACAATTTCATCCCTATTCTACTGACAACACAGAGAACTTAAGATACTTAATGCTAATAAGGTTAACTACAGTCAAAGATTTCACTTCCGTGCTCGCTACCCTTTGCCAGCTTTTAAGAATGGGCTCTCCCATGGAAACCTCTGGAGTAAAAGGGAATCGAAAAACAGATTACTGTTCAGATTTTCTTCTAAATTTAGCTGAATTTCCCTCACTGATGAGGACCGTTCAATGAAGTAGCATCAGCCAACCAATAAATATAAGATAACTACACATGCAGGTCACAGCTGGTGAAATTTTATTGTACTGTAATAAATATGGAAAGCCATAAGACTACTACCTCTAACCTTAGTAAAAGGTTTCGAGATGAAAAGTTAGAAGAATCAGTTCATCTTTGTAAATGCCTTCCTCTGATCCGACTCAAAATAACAAAAACACAGAGAGGAACACTTGAAATTCCACTTCCACCAGTAAAACAATTTCTTCTGATTTTATTTTACATCATTTAAGTAGGAAAGTACTGTTTCTGTATAGCCCCTCACAATAAGAGCAAGGGTTAAGCGTAAAGCAGACATTGGATGCTTAATTGGCTGTCAAGAATTGCAACTGAAATCCATTCATATGATGTGATCAAGAAGAGGAGAGTATAGATGTTGAAGTGGCAGTGTGGGGGTAAGCTTTTGTGTGGCTCAGTTTATTGGTCGGATGACTCATGCCTATTGTATAATAGTTTGAGCGACTTAGACAGCAACTTCATATGTCTTATTATCTTCCATAACTTCAGAACTTAAAGGAATCTGGATGTTGCTGAGTTCTACCGAGAATCCGAAAAAGTTATCAGCTATCAATCAAAACTGACAAATGACACTTGTCCTACTTGTTATCGGGAACCATAAAAAGAAGGTATAAATGAGGGCGGTGTCAGCAAGCAGAAACCAAAAAAAAAAAAAGACACACTTAAAAACGAAATGAAAAAGAGTTAACATTCATTTTGACTATTGTATCTACACTATGGCTTTACCCCGGAGAGCTACATGCTGCAATGTAGTTAAAACACATGACAGAGCCATTAAAATAAGGCAACAAACGTAAAGTCCTGATGGAAAGACAGAAGGAAACTCACTGAGCAATATACTCCTCTCTTGACATTCCTTTTGACAATTACTTATGTAATACAATTGCTTGCCAGCTGATGGTGGGAAGCAATTTGACAGTTTTATCACAACTTTGACAAAAGTAATTTACTTGGCTCAGTCCTTCTGTGCTTCTGTGGGAAATATATCATCCAAATAAAAATAAATAAAGAGCACCCCGCCCGGATCTGACAGTTCAATGTCTTCCAAGCCGGGCACAAATGGTGTAGTCTTCACCTAGCATCATAAAAGTGTGAGTTACCATGACTGTGTGCAGTGATCCATCATCTGTCTGGGGGACACTTTGGTGGTCCATTGCTGTTCATAGGACAGCTGGGGACTATAACCATGCAGCTGTTTAAAGCTTAGCTTCACAGAAACTGTGATTAGTTTAAAGAAACTGGACTCAGAATGGCTTTAGAGTTCATTTTTCACATTAGGATCACTGTGTGTTCCAAAACAGTATACTGAGGTTTGTTCATAATGTATATTTTAGTGTTAGTTGTTCTTACAGTTCAGAATTTTGACAAATTCAGTCAGATTTGACTTTAAAAAAATAACGTTTAAAGTGTGATAATGTAGAAAAGTTTCAAGTTGTATCAGTGCACGTTTGTGACAGTCAATTAACTGCATGAAAGGAATTGATTGGGAGGCTAGAATCAATATATTAATAATTTAATTCCTAATTAATATACATCCACATGGTATAATATACATTTCATGTTCTTTCATGAAACTTGAATGCGCAAGTAACTTATTACTTTAGTCCTTTAAGATTTATTTCCACTGGGTGTGGTGACATGGAATTTTTAGAAATAAAGTGTATTTTATCTGACTTTTTGCTGCTCTTTTTAGTGTTATACTCAAATTAACTTCAGAGTGTTTTGAGCTATTGATGTAGAAAAAGAAATATAATCATATAATCATTTTTGGTGCTATCACCCCTAATTCTCAAAGAAGAGCTAAATCTTTGCATACTATTATAGATTAGGGTTGCAGTCTGCATACTTATTTCAGTGGGAATCGGTCATGTTTACTGATTGAAGATTAACCACAGATTACGTGAAACATTTAAAAGCCACACATTATAAAACTTGTCTATTAGTTTTAAAATATTTTCACTTCAGTCCATCAACCACAAAATTCCTGTGAGAAAGCGATGATACCCCTAGGATTGAGCTTGTTGATCATGCTGCAGTTGCTGTCGCGGTGGGAGTTGCCTTTGATGTAATATTGTGATATTTCATTTGATTATGCTGATTTGATTGTGCGAGGTCGTCCATCTTGCCTGATGTCTCCGATATCCTTCAAAAGTATTTTGCTTTATTGGCTTGCTGGTCTACATGCCAGAATTTCAATGGTTGTTTGATGGTATTAATGCAGCATTTAAATGCAGACCCCGAAGATGGGGGGTGGCGGAGGGGGGGGGGGGGGGGGGGGGGGGGGGGGGGGCACACAGAGAGAGCATGCATGGAATCTGAAAGTCGGATGTCAGAGGAGTCAGTGGAGGGGAGAAATTTTCTCAAAATACAGATACTACACTGGAGAGGAATATCAAATGTTCAAATCTCTTTCAGGGATTTTGTAGTGTGAATAGAAAAAAAGGGAGCTCTTCCATTTCAAATAGCACCAAACGTACAATCACCCACTTCACATTTCCAAAAAGGGTTCCGTCAAGCTTATACCTCTTTGGGGGGAAAAAAAACACAAGCATTTATGTAAGCAAATGAAGTGAATAGTGAACAGATATGCAGCACACCTGAGACAGAACTACAAACACTGTCATTCTTTTCCATTCAAGGGAACACATGGATCCATTTTACATCAAGGCCAGAAATGAATGTTATGGAGCCACTATTTCTTGAGTAATCTCTAGATATATATAATCAATACATTTCTTACAGTCTTAGATGGCAGTTACGATTATTGCCAATGCAACAGCAATTAGAACTATTACAGAATTAAACTTTTAATCAACACAAACTGCATCTAATACTAAACCTCTCTTCTTGTACTTTAAGAAAAATGCTGTCTGAAACTTGAAGAAAATGAAAAGTGTCCGGTGAGTCATTGCTTGGAGAAATCAATTCATTTAGTCATACAGAGGTGCTAAGTTATTTATTGCCTGTCAGCGTGAGCTGTTAGTTCAATTCAATTCCTTGCTGCAGAAAGAACAGAGACGCTACGAGGAGATTTGAAGAGAATTACTTTATTTATGCAAACAGGATGTTCTTTAAAAAAACATGACATCAACATTTTTCAATACCTTTTTTGTCCCTATGGTACCACACTAGCATCTATCTACTTGTGCTTCTACTGCTACTTTACAGTGGCGACAAAGCACAAATATTAAGAGAAATGCACCCTAAGTCTGAAAATACTGCAAACACTAAAACACACACAAGTGTGAAAGCACTTTAATAAAAATGTGCTCCAAATAAAAATAAAACATTGTAAATATCAGAATACAAACAGCAGAAATGTGCACCAAAAGAAACATAAGGGGGTGAAATGGTAGGCCTTTTTGACTTCACAAAAGCAAAGACAACAAAGCTCTCCTACCGGGGTTCAAGGGTGTAATGCTCAATTGTTGCATTAATAAAAATCTGAAAGACAGCTTGGATATTAAATCTTAGCACTATTTCGTCAAAAGTAAATTAAAAACTGAATATGTTGTGATTCAACTGTGGCCATATTAAAACATATTATTAGGCTTGAAGTACAGCTGATGCTGACAGGATCATTTTCCATGTTAAATGTCTTGTCATGAACTAAGGTGTTGGAAGTTGTACCTGCTTGTGGCAGTGCTAGATGAAAAAGTAAGAGGGTCAAAATGTTCATACTCTGGAGTGCCATGGATGTCTGTTCAAATATAAGTGGCAATCCTATCAGTGGTAATCCATTCAGTAATTGTTGAGATATTTCATTCTGGACAAAAAGTGTTGGAGCAACAGACTCAAAGACTGACCGAACCAGACATCCTCACTGCTAGAACCACGCTGTTAAGACTTGCAATGTTTGTGCTTTTTTGCTTTTTGTATTTGTTTTGGTATTTGTAGCAAGTCTGAATTTGAGGGCGTTCCTAGAACACTCTCTGAGGAGTGTATACACACAGAATATAGTGTGATAATCTTACAGTTCAATTAATGCACAAACCTGTCTCTTTTTTAAACTTGCCTTTGCATTACAGTAGCTGAATATATGTCTTATAGGGAGACAAGGTGATTGCAGACAACTTGCAAAAAATGCATCTAACCTATCAATATTTACTTTCAACTAGCACACAGCATATACGGCCTTCCAGAATCAGTTTCTATAAAAAAAAAAAATGTTTTTACAATGAAGTATTACATTATGTTCATTGTTTCCTCCTAACCTAGAACCTTACATTTCTTAAAACCATTGAGAGATTGTTAGATGGAAAAATTGGCTGTTAAATTGAGAGGTTTAACCACCCTCAAATAGTTTTGAGGACAATGGTGTAATGAGCCTCTAACCAGAGGCTTGGTCACAGCACTGAGGAAAATGACAGGTGTGGCTATTAAACAGATGAACCGGTGGGCACCAGAACTCTTTGCACGACCTTGTTTTTGACTTTCATAATGGCACCATTCATGGAAGCACCGCACCTCAACTTCTTCACATGGTTCATAAGGCTCATTTGAAATCAAAAAGTAATCCCTCAACAAAACAGTAACATTTCACCACCCATCATCCATTTTTCAGCCTACTCATTTTGAGGTCTGCTTAAAAAGCCATTTATCTGCTCACATCAAATCATAATTGGCATTCTAATAGCAGTGAAATGACAGATAAATACTCACCAATCATCGACACCACGAGCACTTTAGAATCGTTGTATCCCTTTTTACTAAAGTGGACGCTTTCCTCTTCAAATCAATGAATACAAAAGATACCTACAAATAAATGCATAGAGAATGACGCATTTAACCCTCCCCACCCTCATTCCTCACATGAAATAACCCTTTTAAATGCAAATACCCAGGAGGCAACTGGCTTTCTTATCGCACATTTCATTGTCTCCTTTGGGGTAGTCGGGTAGAGATCTGTTTTGCTCTGCATCTGCATGTAATTGCAAACACACCGCAACCTTATAGTTTTACAGGAACAAAGCAGCTTCAGAATAAATTACAGCAGAAACACTGAAATATAAGGCGAGAGGATGCTATTAATTCTAACTGCTATGAAGAGGTACAGAAAGCCAAAAATGTATTTTAAAGTTACTCTGGTGGATAAAAGTGGAGGGTTGTTTAAGTAGATGTATAGGTGATGACAGCTGGTCTAATTATCTTACATTTTTATATATATATAAAAAAAATTGTTCTCTTTGCCTAGCAGATATCCATTTTAACCTGGTGTTACAGTAAGAGATGTCAGTTCATGGTATTACTATGCATGCTTCACCCTGACAAGTCAAACAGGTGTTCAGTGAAGAATCACTGCAGGTGTGTCTACTGTAAAGGCAGTACAACACCGCTGCCACCTACTTTGGCTTGCAAAGCTCGGCGTACATACAAAGTAACATATTTCTGATACTCTCACACCCTCCAACATTGACTCAAGCAGAACTTCCACCGCCAATTTTTACCCTAACTGTATTCTTAAATAACATCATTACTACGAAAACTTGACTTTCATGCTGCCTTGACCATTTTGACTGTAATGTGTGCAAATAAATCATCGCTTGCTCTCCTCTGCACAGAATGTACACGTTACTGTGGATGTACCAGGACAGGTTAACACTGCCATCTAGTGACCAGACAGTAAAATGCATTTGGAACTATCGTATTAATTATCTCAGAAGACAATCATTTAGTAAGTGTAGGACAGGCCTTTATGTGTTTAATTTTGTATTAAATAGTCTGCTACATCATTCCAATATGGAGTAATAACAGCATGGTTTGAAAGGTACACACAAGCCACAAATAAAACAATTGTGAACTGAATTAAGAACAAGCCATTAAACTATAACAAAAATAACAAATAAAACATGCTAAACATGTTATGTTACACAAGGCTTTTTCCCATCACTTGCCTTCATCAGGGCCTTGATGGCCCTGGCCCTCATTTCCAACTCCAGAAGCTCCAGTTGCTGAATTGAGGGCTGACTCACTGCAGGTGCACGACTTGAAACAGGGCCGCCTTGAACAGGTGAACTAACGTCTGCAGCCTGCGGAGGTGCACTCTGTTCTTTAGCTGCCTCTTTGCTTGCGGTGGACGAACACGCTAAGATCTCACTAACACTTTTGTCTATGTCGCTTTGGATGTCTTTCTTTGCCGCCGTTGGTTGAGAGGCCGTCGGGGGTTCAGGCTTCGGTGGGTCGGGTTTTACAGCGGGGTCGGCCGCTTCTCTGCTGCTGTCCGCTACTTTCACTGCCCCATCCACAGCTTTAACAGCCTGCTCCTCTTTGGGTCCCTCTATGTCACTATCGTAAGTATCTGCGTTTATGCTTAGGACGTCACTCTCCTCGCCTGAACCACCACCCTCTGTAAAGAAAATTACACCGAGACATTTTAAATGTAAAACGATCCTTTTATAGCTTTTTTTCTCTCTTTGAAGTTTTTGATTGAGTGCCTGAGGGGATGTTCTTTCTGCACATTACATATTAATTACCTTGCTTAGGGTCCTCAGTTTTTGCAGTTTCTTTGAGGCAAGATGTAGAGTCCACATTATTGTCTTGCCTTGATGTGGAAATAATGAAATAAATACATAAAAGTATGAGAAAAGCATGAGAACACACTACATTTTCGGTCTGAAATTGGGCCCTGAATAACTTATCAGATAGTTCACTCACTGGCTTTCTAAGGTCTCTTCTGTGTTTTTGTCGCTATTTCCAGATGTAAGTTCTTCCCCTAGACACAAAACAACAGCTTCAAGTAAATTAAAATGGTTTGTTTGCAATACTAAATAGTTTTGAGCACAGACAGTCCAGAAAGTATGTAGCCGTGAAAATTTTGCCAAACTGGCCTCAAGTCTTACCTGCTAAGATCTGAGTAAGATTTTTATCTGAGATCGGCTCCAGCTGCTCCCAGCACAGCTTTTTGATTTCTTCTAAGCTACAGTCCTGTGAACGACAATGTGTTTAAATAGTATCTTTGATGATGGGTTGCTTTAATAGCCTCCCAAGCAAACAGCAAAAGCTTAAGGTCTTATTTCTTTAACGATAAGAGATATCCGTCACTTTTTAATTTTATAATGACATACACTGTCTAGAGTTGGCACAAATGTAGATATGCTTTTAACTTTACTTTTCAAGTTTTACAGCTCCATAGCTAATTAATAGCTATAGATAAAAGATATAAATAAATGTTTAAAAAATTACCAGCATAAACACGCAGTATATCAAATAACAGTGACAGCAGTCATTTTCTACCTAACATCTGGAAAAGTAAAATGTGCATAAGGTGACTTACAGGCTGCAATAAAATGAAAAACAATTAATTATGTGCACCATAACACAGTATATACCTACAAAAAGATGGGACAAACCTTTTCATGAAATGATCACTATTGCTCAAAGTGTTGTTGCTTTTTCAGCCAAAGCTGGTGCTGCTGGGATATAGCCAACACTTCAAAATATGGCCATAGATGTTGGAAGACAACACTTGCCAATGCACAAAATGTGGTCCATATAACCACAAACTAAATGTCAGCGTGACGGCAAATAAGACATTTGTTTAAGTTTGTGGGGGACAGACATCTTTCTCTTAACATTCTGCCAACATTTAAGGAAGTCCAAAGGCACATTGCATCTGTTGTGAAATGAGGCCAACACATTTCTTCAGGCTGGTTATGGTAAGCCTTTGGTCTACAAAAGCCCATTTATTAATAGTTTTTACATATATTCTTCATCAATGAAAAACATATGGGTTTGAAGTGTGAAAACTTTCAAACATTGAGAAAATATTATTTACGTTATGTTAATCCAGGCATACGAAGATAATGAGTTTATAATTGTAATAATTATAAACATGGAGTTCACATGATCACACAATTACCTTGAGTTCATCAGGCAGCATCTTCCTTAGCTTCTTGTCCCCCAGCACATGGAAACACTGCTCCAGCATCTCCCGCTTGTCAGTCACATAAGCAGTGATGGGCTCGAAAGGCAGGCTGAGGTCGAGTCCCCCGTCTTCAATGTCACTGCCAATCCTGTCCAGCTCTGGGTCAGCAAGTTCATCCTTGGAGTCGTGCTGTAGGAAAAACAGTATGTTACTGAGACACAGTGTTTAGAGGTCTTGAAAAAGCCTGTAAGGGTAACTTAAATGAAGGAAATAAAGGCTTGCAACACCGTAACATTAGGTTTAAATTCAGTATCGCAGGTTTTCAAGAGCGTTTGATACTTTAACAGGAATGATACAGGAGATCAACCAATATGTAGACTTGTGCTCTGTCTCAGGATGTTTTACATCTTTGTGATCGTTATATTGTGAAAGGGGTTAACATGCTATTTAAATAGGCCTTAAGTAATCCTTAAAACTCTCTAATCGTTATCCATTGCACAAGCCTGCATTATCAACTGCTTTAAATGGAAGAACATATGCAGGTCACACAGCTGCAACCTACACTGAACTTGACAGTCCATTAGGTGCATCTAGCTAAAACTAATGCAGTAATACACAGCTCTCCAATAAATCCTAATCCTTTGATGAATGTTCAGCTTATGTGGAAGTAATTATAGAGAGATGTTGATTCAACTTTACGGTCAAAATCCTCGTATGTGAAAACCTACTTGGCAATAAACCCAATTCTGAATTCGTGTTGCGGTTGAACTGTATTGGGTTACACTGAGGTGTGTCTGACATTCTGTCCACCCCATATCCATTGCACTGACTTCAGTGTGTTGTTGATTACTCAACCCTGGGGCAAAAACCCTCATTTAAATTTTATTTTCATTTTTAGTTCAATTTAAAGGCTCTCTAGTAGGCTACAATCACTTCAATTGCATTAATGTCGTTAATGCACACTATTAAAATCAATACATTGCTTTAAAAACAACTGTACCAAAGTCTTGTGTTAGACACAACTACCTAGATTCATTTTTCTGCTCCGTGTTTGACATAACACAGGCTGCAAAAGCCAAAAACGTACGACAATATATATGAATTTCAACAACTCTCCACAACACACCGAGCCAATGCAAGCAGTGTGACCTGCACTGATCGCGTCAGAGCCAAGAGCCCGAGTGCGAAGACCAACATTCGGTTCGGTGACGGCCGAGTAGAACCGCTGTTTCGTGACGACAGAATGCAGAAATCTGCATGTTACACTGTAGCGAATGCGGATGGAACGCTGTTACAGTGTTAGAACGTTGGAACGTCGGTGTTCCGGCGTTCCAGCAGAGCGGACGAACAGCAACGCCCCGGCGGCCCCGGGAGGTCTTCTCCCTCGCAGCCCACGTTAGCACGCTGCTCGCTCGGGGCGCTCACCTCCGGCTTGGGTTCCGAGCTCCGGCGTTTGTTGCCGTCGTGCCGTTCGTCGGGCTGGGGGTACCTGCGCTTCTTTTCGGCGCCGCTCGGCTTCTTTTTGAGCATTTTTTTTTTTTTTTCGAGGGGTCAAACACGGCGACTCGCTCGCTCCGGAGCTCGCCCGGCTAAAGTTGAATGTCGCGGGAGAAGTGACGTCACGGGGGAGCGACGACTTCTTCTTCTTCTTCTTCTTCTTCTTCTTCTTCTTCTTTAGGTGTCGGCCATAAAGCAGCCTAACTTTTTATTATTATTATTATTATTACCGCCACCTACCGGGCTGGGGCCTTACGCCTAATATTTTCTAATAAATCTACCAAGATTAAGTAAAAAAAACCCCGATATTTCGCAGCAGCTTGTGTCGTGTTAATTTATGCAGTAAATGAACACTGTGTTCTCTTATTTACCCCATGCGTTTAGCGGTGGTGTTGTGTCTATAGCATCAATTATAAAATTCCCACATTCTAACAAACAGGCGCTCCTCCAGCCGCAGCGTCATCTTCTGTGACTCTTGCAGCCGCTCGGCCGTTTGCATCCCCGTGACCTCTCAGGCTGCTGATCGAAGTGCAAATGCGTTCTGTCCGGATCCCATCGTCGTTTTACACTTCAAAGCTCGCTCGGATCACCGGCGACAGTCAATCACCAGCGCTCCGCCGTCTCACCAAGGGCCACGTGTGTCGGATTCATTGGGGCAGGAACCGTCAGACCCGCCGCCGCTGCCCGTTTGCATCGTTCAGTGTTTTTTTTTTTTTTTTCACATTTGAAATCAGGCGGCACCATCCTCGATGGTAATGTGCGTTTGTTTCAAAGGAATTTGAAAACAGTGAACTTGTTAGTTAAGAAAGGTAGATATGACACAGAGGTTTTTCAGCAGACGAAATTCCAAGTGAGGCTTTACATTGTTCTCAAAAACAAATCCTATTCCCTGACATAATCACAAAACACTGCACTCAAGCCTGAATAAGATGCTCACACAACATACAGCTTCACATTGAAAAATGACTTTAATTTAAAATATCCATTAAAGTACATTATAATAATCCATGGCTTTGTAAAGAGCAACCTTGTATTAGGGGAGCCTTAAGAGGCAGGTGGGAAAATAAATAATAATTCTAATTAACCATTTTTAAGTGTGATCTAAGCTGTTTTCTCTTAAGAACAAGGTGAAAAGGGTTTTTGTCAATCATTTTTCTAAGTGTTTGTTGTAATACTCATGTCAACCACAAGATGCTGAAGTGCACCACAACCCCCATGTTCTTAATTAAATTAAAGTTCGAGCCAAAAGAAAGACATGACAGTAACTTGCTCAGACACAAAATGCATTATGTACCTTGTTTTAGAGTGCATTGAGAATTGAATACTCACCTGGAAGAAAACATTCATGCTTTTGGTCCTATTTAGAATATGAGATAGTGGTGCACTTCAGCCTCCTGTGGCCGAAATGAGTGTTACAACAACAACAACATAATATTAAACCTGCCAAAACATTTCTTTTAGATCAGTCTTAGAAAATGGATCACCAGAAAAAAACATTTTCTCACTTGCCTCTCTGTGTTGTATCACTATATCTGCCTTAAAAATAATTAACTTTCTTTACTCAAAGTACAAGCTGACATTAAACAGATCTCCCATCTGCAGGAGAATTACATCTCACCAATAAACAACTCTCCACAGCATGCCCTCCTTATTACCACCCAGGTAGCCATGCATTTTCTTTAGCTGGACCGAGACACAGGTTTCAAGGTGGTGACGACACAAGCAAGCTGTAAATCACTCTAATTGGCTTCCCCGCCTCTGCCTGAGAGAAGGAGGGAGCCAATACGATGGCTGCCCAGGCGCCATGGCGACAGCTGTCTCCACATAATGCAGGTTGTTATCCTGATGCCATCCGCCAAATTATGCAGTGGATATGGTGGGAGATGCGCATCGATCACAATCACGTCACAATGTGTTTTCCTTGCAACATCTGCTCCCATGTGTCTGGATATTACCTCGTTAAAAGGGCAATGATGGAGCTGGCCCTGTTGAAGGGGACATTGCATTTGGGAGCCATGAAAAGGGTCGGAAAAACAACCACGCTCTTTATATGAGTGTGTGTAAATTCTGAGAACTATAGTCAAACCTATTCTCTCAGACGTATGTTGCAGAGTTTTGTGATAAGAGACTATTCTGTTCACAGTAGCGCATTATTGCATTTTTAAATTAGAGGGTGCTCATGGAAATAACATTTTATGATTCTCCCTTTGTCTTCAAAAGAGCAAGAGTATCTGTTGAATACACATCAAGGCTCTGTTGTCTAATGAGAAAATTTGGCTAATCAAGACATGTATAGCAGTGAGTTGACTGCTTTTTGCTATTCTTCTCATTAAATTCAGTTGAGTTGCATTATGCATGGAGAATGATGAATCACAGAAAGAAGAGAAAAATTTCAATTAATACGTGAGATTAAAAAGCTGAAGGAGCCTCTGAGAATGGCTCACCTCAAATGAAACAAAGAACATAACTGAATAATTAACTAAATGAAAACAAACTCAAAATAGAGAAAAATGTTATAAAACACAATATAAAATAAATGTTGTCAATCAGATGTAGGAAAACTTATTAAATTGAAAGTTACAGTATACTATATTGTAATGGTGGGTATGTGTCTGAGTATTTAGTTTCATGAGGGAATCAACATTGTTTTTAGGCCATCTTTTCATGATTTTACGGCTGAAATAGTTTAATATTATATTTCAACATTCTTCTGTTTTGGCACTTTATATCTCAATAAATCTTTGGCAATAACAGGCTTTGATTTCATTCAATTAATCATATCTGGGTATGTTTACATGCACACTTAATAATGCCACTTCCGCGGTCTTGGTGCTACATAATTATACAAACGAATCCAAAACTGTGCATTGTCATTACAGATCGCTTCAATAATGAGACATTTTCAAACAAGGCTTTGAAGCCAATTATTTTTTTTTCAAAGAAAAACTATGATTTAACTGGGAGCATACTAATCAACCCTATTCTAATGCTTGGTAAAATCCACACCCATCAGATTTAGTCATTTAACCACTTCTGGTAGTTTTGAACACCTTTGTTGAAGCCATATAAGTTTTATGTGTGAACAGACAACTCTCCAATCAACACCTGTCCTTGACAAATCAACACTTATTGACAGTGGGATTTTTCACTGGAGGAATAACAGCTTCTCTGCCAGCTGAGATAGATGGAGTGCAGCTGCGCATTTTCACCCCCAATTTACTAGACACCTGAGATTACCTGAGATTAATTAAACTCCTCTTAAATATGAAAGATACCACTTACATTAACACTGTGAGGTCAGAACACTTTGTTAAGTAAGTTAAGTAAGTAGTTTTATTTAAGTTTTGAAAACAAGTCAAGTAGTAATTCAAAATTGGAATTAAGGCTATCGTTTGGGAATGTAGGTACAATATTTGATACTTGAAAACGTATCCATCGCCCAATGATGCAATTCAAACAGTTTTTACGTGGGCATTCCTACTTGTTCCACCTGATTGCTGAGGGAATATGGGATCTAATTAAATGCTATGACATAATTTTAGCCTGTATGTAAATGCTGCAATTATGTCATAGCATTTAAGTCTTCAAAGTCATAGTGAGATAGCAGTTAGAACGTCTTTGGATTAAGTATTGTGACTTATTTCCGAGTGAGACAGGATAAGGGTTAAATGAATAAATTAGACCTGACCCACATTCTTTGGAAATGTAAACCAAGTTTGAAATTCAATCCGTACAAAAAAAAAAATTTTTGACACCCACTCGTCATATAACAAGATATTAACAGGTGACACAAGGACACAGGATATAGCATGAAAAAAATTAAATTAAATGATTTTAGTCTTCAAAAGTGATCCAGTAGTACAACTGGAAGTCGACCAGACAACCTGACACACATCTCTCCACTTTAAGTGGCAGATAAATCTAACAGAAGCCATGCCTGAGCCTAACTATGTCTTACATCTCATACCTGAGAGTCCTTTGAGATTGCCTCTCGTGAGAGACTATTGACATCGAGACGCCTTAATATCATGTCACTGGTGCAAAGATGTAGCTATACAGATAATGGCCATCGCTGAAGGGTTTGGAGAGGGGTCCTCCAGAGATCTCCTCCTATGGCCGAAGAGTCACGGCAGCTCCACAGCGAAAGTGAAATAATGCAGGCAAAAAAAAATCTCTGCAAGCAGGGGTCTTCATTCAGCCCATTTTAATGGCTGTCCAGACTGTCCCTAACTATGCTTTCAGTAAGTATCCTCAGCTGTCATCCCTGATAACAATTTGCTCTATGAGCTTCAATTATCCGTACACAGCTTTGTGCAGCAGGCTGACAGTTGTCACCAATTAAATGTAACTAATGTATTAGTTGTCAGTAGTTGTAAAAGTATAACTAGGATAACCTTTTGTCCTAATTACAACTCTTCTGCACATTTTAGAAGTGCTTTGTTTCATATGAAGCAATGTATATACCACTTACATGCCTCTTTAAATGACCTTATTCTATTTTTGGCTCCAACATTGTAACATTTGGAGCAGGTGAGGCAATATTGATGGGGTTACTTGGGACACACAATGACAGTGAGGTGAAACAACTTCCCAAATGCAGCTGTAATTATTCTGTTTGCTTGCATTAACACGGATGACTGAAGAGCTTGCGTTGCATTAAAAAGATGAAATGGTTGGAAATAAACCGGTATGTAATAATACACAATTAACAATATCTCCAAAATATTTACAGCCAACAGTTTTAAGTTATCTCCTTTAAAAACAACTAATAGCACCACATAAAAACACGGAACTGAATAATGGCACTAAAGAACTAATCACTCTCTTTTTGGCACAGGTTCATAATACAACAGCTCTCCTGCTTCCCCCATTCAGCATGTTGTTAACTTAAATATCAATTGTTCTCACTTAAGCAGCAGCTTTTCTCCACAGTGCTGCTAGGCAGCTTGTTAGAGGACTGCAAAAACAAGGCACTGTGTACACAGTTGTTGCCTTGAGTAATGAAAGCCAGAGATGTCAATTAAAAATCAATTCATTGTCTTCTAGGAGAACTGTAGCCCATCAAGAACAGCAATGATTGTTGAGTGAAGATGTTTTAAAGAAGGTGTGATTCAAAACAGGGCAAGAAGGAAAAGAGAAACAGTCTTATAGTGTTGCCTTTTGGCATAAACTAGTCAGTTCAAGTTCACACTAGCAGAGGCATCTTTAAAATATTAATGAGCCCACTGAGGTTTGAATTAGACATGTAAAACTAAGTGCACCAAGAGTACGGCCTTGTTGGAATAAGACAAATAAACAAGACCTTTGAGGGATCATCATGATTACAATTTTCCAGACAGTACTGCCTAAAGAACATTTGAGAAGTTATAGCTGCAGTTGGTGTAAATACAGAGTGAATAACTAAAGTAGTTCAACCCACTTCGACTTTGCCACTTCTAGGATGGAGTGCCCACTCGCAACAAATATACGAATAAAAAATTGATGTTGTGGGGTCTTAAAGAAAGTCTAACAGAATATTATAAAATAAGTGAATGTACAATAAAAAGCACAAAAAAAATATCAAATCAGCTAGGAAAACAATCTTTACTCAAGGTTCACTTACTAACTTCATCTGGTGCTTTCAAACATATCACATGGTCTTCATCAGCAGATTGAGTTTGCCCAGTTGCCGTGAAATGTAAATGTTCAAACTTTTCATGATTCTTACAGCTTCTAGGACTTTTCATCCATGCCTTGTGAAACTGTCAAAAGTTTCAAAACAATCAAAGTAAGTAAGTGGACATTGAGTGAACATTGTTTCGTCAGTGGGAGGACAGGACAGGACATGATGCAGCATGTAATTCAGTGTTTAGAATTTTATAAAAGTTTTTATAAGACTATAGACTATAAAAAGTGAGTTTGTTTGACTGTGCTATGAACAGATACACCAGTTGCTCCTCTGCTGTATTTCTGACACAGCAGCTGGTCAAAGAGTTTTTGCTGTTAAAGTCAACCAGGACTGAAATGTTAAGGATTACAACTTTAAGCTCAAGAATGAACTTTCAAGCTCAACAGTTGAGTTAACATTGGATGAGAGGTGCTCAGAATCAGGGAAAGTTTCGGCATCTGGATTCCCATGGCTACTGAAACCCAGTCTGTTGACAATGAACATGTAGTATGGTTTGAAGCTCCAGAATAAGCAAGTCAGTTGACCTTGATTTGAGATTGTTTTGTCAGTCGCTGTTTCCAAGATCAAGAATGAACTGTCAAGCACAATATTTTGATATATTTTGGTTTGAGTGTTGTTTCATGTTATCATTCTTTTCTCCTCCTGCTCACTTCACAGGAAACACTCGTCACATAAAAATACTTATTTTTCAGTGTTGTTTATTCCATTGTATTAGTGACATGACACCTAAACAGTAGCCTGTACTATTGTAGAAGGTATTGTTGCAAAATTAGATGTTTTCTTAACTCTTAGTATCACTTCCATGGACAAAAAACATTTGTAAATAATAGCTGACAGATAAGTGAGGTAACATGACTTATTAACAATTTATCATTACTATATGACCATCATTTTCTTGCTTTACTCTGTAAAACTTTGGTTTGCCAAACACCATAATGCATTTCTTTCACAGACACTGGTTTTTATCAAGTTATTTCTAACGAGTTGGAGCATATTTATGCTTCATCCCTCTATCCCAAGCAGAAATCATCTCGAGAACATCCATCTTAGATCTACAGTGCATCCATGGAGAATGAAAGAAGAGGCTTTTTTCACAGCCGGTGTGCATTTCACATAAACCAGTCAAGGGATGTCAGTCGTATTCATATTCCAGCTGTCACTGCAGTAGTTTTTTTCTACTGGCGTAAGTCTCTCTCTTTTTATGCTATAAGCCTTTTTGTTTAGTAAATAACAAGATAAAAAAAAAAAGTGCCTTTCTTCATAGGACAGGCAGGGAGATAATGCGGTGGAAGTGGGATGAAAACGGCACTGACATGGCTCGCCTGCGCGCGTTCACGTGGGAGCGGCTTAGGAATAAGCAACATGTAAAGGAGTGTCTGAGAAAAACGAGGCAAGGAGATATCGGGAACTCACCCCCATCTGCACTCCCGCCGAGAAAGAGCAATGAACTTTGAAGCTTCTTTGGAGCACGACCAGCAGCTCACTTGCGAGGCTCCCAAGAGCTGTGCTCCGTGTGCGTTTGAGTTAGAGTGAGTGAACAAGCGGGGAGAGATAGCCTGTCGGGTCTAGCAGGGGGGGGATGAGGACCAGGCACAGGACAGGATTTGGTCTTCCTCTCGCCTTTGATTCAGTAATTGAGGGCTACGATTGGGAGGGAAACTGACAAGCTCGTGGCCCTCAAGGGCCAACCCCTACCCCTCGCAGAATCCTCAGGCACTGGTTCACTCCCAGAGCACTCAGCCTCGGCTGGGCCCATACATTTCTCATTTAATAGAGAACAGAGACAGAGTTCATTGTTATCTGCTTGCTTGGGGATTGTCTGAGACTATACTTACCACCTGGCAGTCTTCTTCTGCCAAAGTCAGGGCAACTTTCCAAGAACAAAAGTATCTGGAAAGCTAACAGGCTGCAGGACAGAGAGGTTACGTGAAAGGTTTGAAATATATCATATGCACTCAACATGAAAAATGTGCATCTTAACTTATACGTGGACAGCTTTTTGAGATCTTCAGCATCATGCTATCAGAAATACTGTTCTTGCACTGTAATCAGACATCAGGATTCCCCATATAAAACATGTAATTTGGTCAAATGCGAACCAACAAATTCGGTGGCAGGAATGCTGGCAAAAACATAGTAAAAGTTTGATGCACCCCAAGCCAGCTTTGAAGGGACAATCTTTTGAAGCAACCTCTAAGTATGATTGACAGCAGCCAAGCCTGACACATTAGTGCCATTTCCAACTGTCAGAAGGATATTGACAGTCACATAAGCCCTGGATTTATCCATGACTAATTTTTGGAGCAATTTCTCTCCCTCACTCTCAATCTCTTAAAGGTTTTCTAAGAGGAAATCGAAATTAGGTCAGATAGAAATATATAGAAAGCAACTCAAGGAGCATGCATTTGAAACATTTGTAAACAAACATAAATGCTTGAACACAGTATGTATCCTGATTCAGTATTTGCAGAGAGGAGGACATGTATTAACACTGCCATACAGTAGGTTTGTCTGCATTAAATACAGGAGTGGCACTGAGTATTTCCATAGATGGCACTGTTTCATTGCAGAAGAGACACAGGGGCTCTTTGCTGCCCAGAAACAATGATGCAGCCGCAGACTTCAGCTCAACATGAGTATGATGTCATGCTGTGACAAGCATCGAGCCAAAGTGTCTCTGGTCCATGATAGGTGTTGTTTAAATTAATTTAAAACGAAAAAAACAAGTGATATGTGTATATAAAAAGTATTTCAGTGCATAATTCAGTGGTTCTACAGTTTTACCCTGTTCTGTTCCATTTAAGAATGGAAATATGTTGATGTTTTGTATGCCTTGCATGTAAAGTTGACCCTATATATATATATATATATATATATATATGATTCCTGTTTAAGTTGATTTACACGTCAGAACCATCCAGGTCTTGCAAGGGAAAACATTATTACTCTTCCATGCGTCTCTGTAGGGTGAAGAAGTGGGAGTGACTACTCAGTAGTCTGGACAAAAATGTCTTTTGTGAGTCTCAAGTGTATATTAAAGCCCCTCTATGCTGAATATTAACTTCAGCGTATAATTCTCAATTTAATTTTGATTGCACAGAACGGCCGCAGAACAATTTTAATCATGGTGTAATTGATTTACTTTATGTGTTGACCGTGGCTGAGTGCTATTTGGTGTGAACTGTGCAGGGCTGACTAATGGCATAAAGAAGGAACCTCAAAGATGACTGATTTGCTTTACTTCATACATATCAACCTTATATAAAAAAAAGCATTTCAACTCATTGTAGACTGAACTGAAATATTTTGTAGCAAAAGCAATTGCGTGTTTGTGCTATTATTCACGTTGCATCATGGATGACGTCAGCCATCAGCTTCAGCCATACTTTGGGTTTAGTGTTGATTAGCAAATGTAAGCATTTTAACACGCTAAACTAACATATACATAGTAGACATTATACCTGCTGAACATCAACATTTGCATTTAGCTCAAAGTAGTCTCCTCGCTGATGTCTGTAGTGGTAGCAATGGTGGTGTTTTTGCAACACCTCTCATTATATATTACCAACAACTAATTAACATTAAATCAGTTGGTCACAAAAGTCATTATATTTCAAATTCTATGCTTTATAGATGAATCATAATGTTTTTTTTTTTTTTTAACTGTACGTTTGAAAATGCATTGGGTGACAACAGACGCGTGTCTCACTTTGTCGTTCAAAGGGGGAATAACTATAAAATGCTTGAATGTGAAGGAAGTTGACGGGGGCCCAGAGCTGTCGCCGCCCGCCCGGAACGTTGGCTGTTGAGGTGCCCTTGAGCAAGTCATAGGGGTCACCTGGTGCTTTGGAGCTAACAACAGTAGGAGGGAATTTAAGTCGGGAAGTGTGTATGAAGGTAAAGCAGGTCATTGGTGCCGGACGGAGTTTGCATGCTGAGCCAAACTTAACAGGATATGTTAAAGTTGTGCACACACACACATAAAGACACACACACACGCACACACACACACACACACACACACACACACACACACACACACACACACACACACACACACACATTATAGGGCAATATCAAATAGGCAGGACCTGGGACTTTGGCTTACACTGTGAGAGACTGTCATGCACTGTCAATCTGACGCCCTTCAGCTCTTTGGTTGGAGGAACAAAAAGGCCTCCAGTGAGCAGGCTGATGACTGATTATGCCTGATAATAATGCTTCAAAAGCATCACGCCTCCTAAATATGACAAAGCAAAGTGCTGGGTGTGGGCTGCTGCAATCCCCAAACTACTTTCAACTTCAACTGAGTGCTGCAAAACTACAAAATGCAATACATCATTGATGCTTTAACTATTGATGTTCTCCTGTCACTGGTCCACTGTGTACCCTCATCATCCATCACAAGTTCATACCTGTCTCTTCTCTTTCTCCTTACACCTGTACTCTTTACAAATGAGCTCCCAGGATGCAGCCTGTCTATCCCACAAATATCAGTCGTTTCCCACTATTCCTCACAGTGGAGCTGAAGTGTTTGCTCAGATAGAGCGGCTCTATATCTGCACCCTATGGTCAGATCGATAACTGGGAAGGATATGAATGCAGATCATGATTTTGCTTCACTGTGAAAATAAAAGGCTTTACAAATGAAGGAAAATAAAGGGCATTATGGCTCCAGCGGGACCTGAAATAGCCCACCTTGATTTTCCAATCAGAATTGCAGATTAGAAATTTGCACATCTACCTTAGAGAAAAACATATGCATAGTAATAGTCATACAGACATACATTTCACATATTGGCAGATTGCAAGGGTAAAAATGAAGGTTAACAAACCTGATAACACTTGGATGTGACCTCATGTGTTTCTGCGTAGACATGGAGCCAATCAAAGTTTGAATCTTCTCTGGTGACCAACATGGAGGCACATCAGACTGTAACTGAGGTGTAAAATTCAGACGTCTAAGGTGTGAAAATGTTTCCTGGCAGGGATTCTCCCTGTGGCGTTTGGTGTAACGCACAGTTCTCTTTTTCACACACAGAAATGGTGCCAATTCCCAAAATCGAGCATGTTTCCAAATAAGTAGAAGGTAAAGTTCTGGGTTCTGTGGTGTGTACTGGCGCTACCAAGTCTGAATTTGACCCGTTGTCTCTCATATTCTAACATGCACTGTAGTTTTCTTCTCACGTGTCTTCTTGTCCACTTAGGGATTGCATACTGTAAAGCTTTCCTGGAGGGAAACATGTATTGGCTGAGCTGTTCCTGTTCCTTACTTAGCTTTTAGTGCTTTAGAGGATAGGCTCAGTTATTAGTGGATGTGATCGTTCCTCCTGTCAATACTGCCCGTGAAGACACCCCTCCCTAAATGGACTGAGATCCACATGCAAAAATGTATAATAAATGTTTTCATCTGAAACTAATTGAGGCTTTAGAAGTTCAGTCAGAAAAATTAAGTTGGTATTCTTTGTGGGTCTTTTTAACACGCCGATTTAAATACATACTCATCGGTGCAAACTAGGTGGGTGCCGGAAGCGTGGTGACATAGTGAGCACTCGCAGGGATAACTGTTAGCTCAGTCACAGTAGCTCACGCAGCTCCTCTCTCTTCTCTCCCTCCTGTTCTGTTCAATTCAAAATACTACGCAGACTCCACCACTGTAAAGTACAATTGCAAAAAAAAAATCTAACCAGATGTTTCTCAGCATATGTGATGGATGCCAGTTCACTAGAGCAACTCTAAGCCATCATTTTTTTTCATGTCTCTAAAATAATTACCTCTGATCTACAACCAGATCCTTTATTTATCATCCTTGGCTCATATGCATCAATAGTGAATCTTACTTCGGCTCACACACTGGATGATAAGTACCGTCCCAACCATTAAAAAGTGTGAGAATAGCTTAACACCTTAACTTTGGAGGAGACTCAGTTTGCTTTAAGAAACAAACTCTCTCAAATTGATAGGATTTTGTGTCCCCTCATTAAGCACCTTTCAGCTTTTAACTACATTTTACACCCTTATAATATTTCAGAGTGTCATTAAAATGTGAAAGAGCGTGAGTGAGTAAAAATATACCTGCAGATTGGGTTGGGTTGTGGTGAGTTTCTCTGTTTTCTTGGACAGTGTTGCCCTGCTGAGCTGCAGTGGGAGGGTGACCACTTAACTTAGTTAACTAGGGTTGTGGATTTTTTCCCCCAGTCATCTCCTACAGTGTACCTCTCTATACTCACGGCATCACTTCACAGCCAGTGTGGAGACGAGGGATGGTGGCATTTTTTCGAGGCCAGAGTGTATTGCTCCTTTAAAGTAGTGTCATTTTTTTTTTTTTTTCTTTTCTGAATGAGCACAAGCCTCGGACACCGTTGTTAGTTACTGTACTGTATGCCACCACCAGCTAAGCAGCTGGGCGTGGCCCCAACCCATTCACATGGCAGATCGTGGCTTTGATGGAGCAGCCTAACCCCACGTCCCTGCGTCCTACACCGCTTGGCACAACCCACTCATTAGCAGGTCCGAAGGTCCAAACCTGCCATCTGTCCCAAGGCTAAGGTTCAGAGGGGCCCCCACCGTGCTCCATTGCACTCTCCGTGGCCCTCCCAGTCGTGATGCCAAGGAGCAGAAGGTGACATTCCAACTTTCTGTCTCTCTCTCTCTCTCTCTCTCTAGCTCAACTCCAACTCCAGTCAGCTCCGGGTTAGGTTTATTCTGAGAAGGCTTGTATCCAAGTGAGACGTCGCACTGCCAACGCTGACTACAAAAGGAGGTGGAGAGAGTTTGGTGTGCTTGTTTACTTTGCTTACAATGTGAAGAAGGAGCAGGGGAGAGTGCATCTGCCTGAGAGTCTCAAATCGGAAGCATCTGGCTTTGAACGTCTCACTGTGTGTTTCTGTGCGCATGCACTCCCTTCCCCGCATTTACTTGTACACATTGGCAGTGTGTGCGTGGGGAAATGAAGATGGGCAGATAGATGTTCAAAATAAACAGTTTTCACCCCCCCACCTCCCCACCCCCTTTTTTCCCCAAAACACTTCTCCAGGGCCACTGATACTTGATAGAGATGTGCAGGCTGCATTACAATGTTCACTGCTGTCTTCTGAAAGTCCCACAGAAAGGCCGAGGAGTGGTGTAGAGAGGGGAGGATCAACAGTGGTGGGAGGAAAGAGTGAGAGATGGGAGACAGTGCTGCTGTCAGAGCTTGAAGCCTCACGCTCATCTCATGTGTCACCCAGACTGAAATTAGGATGGGCTTCGACGGTCATAAATCAGGGGCAGAGCCTTAGCAACTGTTGCGGCTTTAAATGAATTTCACCATTTAATCACTTTTAATCTCCCCTCTCTGCAGGTACATCTTTCCTCAACTGGTCTACAAACCGAAAATAGATTTTATAAAGAATGTAAGTAATGTCTTTAAAGGAAGGCTGTTAAAGAAAGGTCCAATTTAGTTTCCTCACTCCATCAGACGTGATGGTGTTATCCATTTGTTTTCAATCACAGTAATGAAAGATTTGAATGCTACTGTCTGTAGAAAAAAAAGAATGAAGAAGAAGTAAGGAGAGGAACAATCTGTCCTTATGGAAAGACTTTTTTTCCGCTTTGTTGGCATGTGAATTAAATACAGTGTGTCCTGCTAAATCATCGGCAATATAAACTACATTAAAAACATAAAATGTACATATTGGTTATAAGGCAGAATTGCTGTATAGATTTCCTAGCAGAATAAAAGCTTACATTCCCTTATCTTGACAGGTAACAATAACCGATGCAACCTTCATTCAATGTAATGTGAATAGCAGGATTTTAGACTTTAAATATATACATATTGTAAATATTTATCACGTACAATTCTTTTCCACACCCAATATATAGCAGCAGAACATTACAAAGGAGACACACAGAATATCCACTCGTTATACTGCAATCTTATTTCTGACCTGAACCACTAGGGGCCAGTAACAGAACATCTGATCAATATCTATCCAGCATTTCAACAACACAGCATGTACCCTGACACCGCTCACAGTTGGACAGTTCACCAAAAACATGCCATTACCAAAGTGATTATCTGAAATATACAAAATCACACCGATGACAGGGACTGCTCTGCTGATGGGTAATAAGTATAATTTATTGTCTAATTCTGTTCATAATCTCATTTTCAAAAATGACGCTGTCTACCTTAATATTTATGACATACTCGACTGGAACGCAAAGACAACCTTTCCTCTCAGGCGTCTCAGCCAGGCCTGGAGCAGAATGAGGAGATTTCAGGGGGATATTGCAGCCAGGACGACGTATAGAAGAGAAGAAATAAAACATGTCATTAATGTTCTGTTGCAAATGACTCCACGTCGGATGCCTCTCCAGTGAGCATTCAACACAGCCACCTCTTTGTCTTTCTCTCTCTCCCCTGTTTTCTCTCTGGTGACAAACTCCAGCCCAAGTCTTATATGTGAAGTTTCTATAGCAACCCTGTTGCCAGCATGAACTCATCAGTTAATTTCCCCATAGACTGTCTGACAAAGAGAGAAAAACAAAAAAGACTTTGGGCATCAGGTTGACTTTGCGGGGGTGAGGTCTGCTTCTTGAACTCCACTTCTACTCAATGTTTAATCTGCTAAATGACTGTCACTGCTGAATTGTAACCAGAGGCAACCAATCACAGTGCGAGATAGCTGTTTTTCGATCAATTCAGTGACCTAAGACTTATTTGCTGTCACCAGGTATCGAAATTATTTTTTTTTTAGCAGAAAGAACAATGTCAGCAATCACCGCAAGATTGGAAAATGTGTGTTAAGACTTACTGTAGGCGCCTCGAGGCGACGTCCGCCACCTCTTCTCCCAGGACGTGCGTGGAGAGGACGCAGTGAACAGTCAACAGGAAAAAACCAGGGGTTTGAGTGCAGAGGACAGGGCACAACCTGACTTGTTAATGTCTCCTCGACAGCAGGAGATTCCTAATGTGGGTGGAACACACATCCTCGGCATTGATGGGCATTCGAGGGGGCCGCTCACACTGCTGGAAATCCGGCAGCTTTTAGGCTCTGACTGTGGCTCCAGAGGTCTTTGGAAATGTCAATCATGTGCCCTTGGGCTCACACGCTGGGACCCGAGCTTCACAACTCAACTTGGCCCTGCAATTCTCTTGCAATCAAAAACACCTCAATAGGCCATTTCTTCTAATGGCGGAATTGGCTTGATGTTATTCTGCATTAAATTATAATAACTTTGAGAAGTTTGAAAAACTGCCACCTGGAAGAAGTGACCTACCATTGAAGTAGGTCCTAAAATAGACATAAGACATAAAATCCTGGCATCTCTGTCAGAAGGTAACAAAATACGCCTGCCGGGGCCTTGAAAGCTCATTAATTAACATTCTATATCTCTTTTGTTTTAGCCTTACAATACACAATTTGTGGTTTTACTGGGGGTTATATGCTGACTTCCTGGATTTTGTTTTGTTGACTTTTGCCAGAGCCGGGCTGGTAGTGTTCCCTGTTCTGTTTCTTTATGCTAAGCTAAACTAACTGTCTGCCGGCTGTGCTTCATATTTAGCACGCAGATATCAGAGTTGTATTGATCCTCTCACTTAACTCTGGGTTAAGAAAGCCAGTAAGTGCATTTCCCAAAATGTCAAACTATTTCTTCAAAACGAATCGAAAATGTGTCCGCATTAATCACCAACAGAAGAAAACGCTTTGCATTTTTAATCAAGACAACATGTGAAATTCAACATAAATAAATATAATAAAGGCATGAATGAATATTTAAAGTTCCCCTCCACACATTTAAAGACATATAAAAATACTTTTGGAATAATAAGTAGGGTCTGATGTGGGTTTTCCATAAAAAAAAGTTACCTTGTTAAAAATTCCTCTTATTCTCGTACATCTACTCTTTCTCCCTCATAAAAAAATAAAAAAGAAAAAGAAAATAAGAGTA
This sequence comes from Lateolabrax maculatus, assembly GCA_031216445.1. Taxonomy (NCBI): domain Eukaryota; kingdom Metazoa; phylum Chordata; class Actinopteri; order Acropomatiformes; family Lateolabracidae; genus Lateolabrax; species Lateolabrax maculatus. The sequence goes on from CM062207.1 coordinate 9,782,092, forward strand.
AAAACTAAGTGTACAGTATATGCACCAGAGGTTTCCACATCACACTTGCTCATACTGTACACGTCTTAAACTCAGATTTAAGGTGAGCACAGAGAAACTTTGCCCCTTTCAGCAGATGAATGTGAAAACAGCCTCTAGTGTCAAACTGTGCACACACATTATCCTGCACAGTTAAGATCAAACATCAGAGTAAAGTAACAATTATCTAAACACATTTTTGAGTGGAGGGGAGCCTTAAATGATGCTGTTATTTCAAGGAAATTCCTTTCCTTAATGAACACAAGTGACAATTAGAAATGTATTTCTAGTTTTGCTAAATTAAATAGTTCTCCCTCGAAAAACCTCCAAGAAAATGATTAGCAAACTGAAAACCCCCTCGTCTAACTAGACACATTTTTAAAGAAAGAAGTAAGTGCTTTTAAAGCATACCTCTGTCATAAACTAAAACACTGTAAAACTTGAGAAAAGTGGCTGCCAGGTTGAAATGGACCAATAATCCAAATCCAAATGCAGGCCAATATTTGTTGTGTTATTGATTTTCCCCTGCTGTTTATTTTTTTATGAGATTTCCCATTTCCCTGCAAGTTGACAAGACGAAACATTAATTCGGCTGTGTATAATCACTGAGGCATCTATTTGTTTTCCCATATATAGCCTAAAGTAATATGATTTATTACAGCTCAATCATTTTATCTACATCTGTAAACATTTTAAAACATCAGTCTGCCACTTGTCATAACCGATGCAGCCTAATAAGTTCAGGTAGAGCAGCCAGACACTGACATAGACATTGATTTGCAATTCTAATAAACAGCAAAGCTAAATGTTTGTGCAAAAGTTATTACTGCTTGGTATGCTGAAAGCTGGAAATACAAGCATCCTATATTAGGAATGAAATTTTAATATTGGAGGTTTAACAAGGGAAATGTTCTGTAAGTAATAAAAATTTATTTTTCAGGTCCTGAGCAAGGACTCGACCGTGGACGAGCCAGCAACAGTTCCCACAACAAAAGTTTGAACTTTAGCTGACGCTGACAACTCTATACATGGAGAGGCTGCTTTATTCTGTTTCGTAAAGTTCAACCCACTCTACTCAAGGCCTTGAAAACATAAAGACATTCTTATGTCTTTTTAACACACCCTTAAATGTTCCAGGGTAACACACTCTCTACAAAGAAAAAAGTTAAGTTCATCATCACTGCCATGCAAGCTTGCCATTCAAAAGATTTTTCTACTTCCCGAGTGAATGTGAGGAGAGAGATGTTTTAGCCACCTCACGAACTAGTATTGCTCTTTTGTCCTTGTTGGCAGTAGAGTCAGAAGAGAAACAGAGAAACTGTCACCTTAGCGGCAAAACACTTTCCTATACAACAATGAGTGGATTCCACCTCATGAGCCTTTCAGTTCGCCTGGCCAGATTAAATGAACAATTATATTAAATACCAGAAGCAACAAACTAAATGTTTCTCAGCGACAAATAAAGTAAAAACAAGAGCCATCATTGGGCCTTCTGTACTGTTCAATCTTCTGCTCTGATTCAGAAGTTGATATATTCATGCTGTGTAACTCCACCTGTTTACTAATGTAAGAACAGTCCTTTATGATGTATGAGCTGGAGTCATAGAACACCAATTAGTAAAAGCCGTGGTTCAGAAGGGGGCTAAGTTTGCCATTCATCTTCATGATTGTTCTCAGTTGTAACAGTTTGGGTGCATGTAGAGCGTCAAGTCCCCTGAAAGGCAGCTGTATTTCCAGGTATCTGCCTCCACAAAGTGCTCTCTCCTCTGCCTGCGAAAAAAAAAGGCCTAATATAATCATATCGAGCCATGACAGTACTTCAAACCAAGCAGAACAGACAACACTAAAATGGCTTCAATAATATTCCAGTGCAAGGGGAACAGCAAAGCTTCTTAAACTTTTTACATAAAAATCCAAACAATTTCATCAGGAGTCTCATTCGGGTGGCTCGGTCATGCCAGGTAAAAGCTTTGACATTGTCACCGCCAACCTCGTAATGTACACCGTGCCGGTCCGCCTCTGCCTGTGTGGCCGTGACACCGCCACCGCCATCTTTTTGGTTGTGGATGGACCTGCCACTCAGCTCCCCCCGCCACCTGTCAATCACACGTTTCACCCACACATTAATGACCCTCATTATGTAGCGTGGCCATATGGAGCAGCGCTCTGTGTGTGTGTGTGTGTGTGTGTGTGTGAGCACGCATGCCATGCGCCGCCGAGCCTGCTCCGCCGTCCTGAAAGCAGATTGCACTGGAGACGAGGCCAAGCTCTTGGTCACCTCCCTCAAAATCTCATTGCCGTGGTTACGCTGACAGAGGAAATATGGCTGCGGAGCTGGGGGGCAACTGTAATGGACTCTTTGCATCTGCTTCAGAATGTCATCCCAGATGTCCCCTTCTGTCGGGCGAGAGCGGGAGAATGAGCAACGGGTAGAGCCGAATAATCGCCCTGTGAGGCCACCGAGGGGTGACCGGGAGCCTCTGAATGGCACGGAGGCCGCACGTCACGGTGAACTGCTCGCCCTGTAAATATTGAGGCGGTCCATCTCTGTGACAATCATTTCTCTCTTCTTCAGCAATCAGAAAATACATTTTAACCTCTGATATCACTATTCCTACAGGGAAGATTAAAAAAAATTGATATTGATTTGAGCACAGAGACCCCTGTATCATTTGGGTACACGTGCAATCACACACACAATGGCGACTCATCTTCTTCCTGTCAAACTCTGAAGAAGAGTCACTCAGACAAATCCTGCTAAATTACAGCATTTCTGTGGAGGGTGTCCGCTGTGATAACAACACTCCGAGAAAGTCACTGTGTCTGGCGGTCTTTGTGCTAAGCTAGGCTAAATACCTCCCGCCTCCAGCTCTGCACTTAACATCAGGTCGACAGGGCGGCAGAGCAGCGGCGGCAGCTCCGGCGCTCCGTCGGCGTCCAGACAGGAGGCTTTCAGGCACGGTCCTCGGTGTACGTCATCCCCGCACTCGGAGGCCAACACACAATCACTGTAGTCAGGAAAAAAAGGTAAGGTATAAAATTATACTTTTACTATATACATTGGGCTTATTAAGTCTAGCCTCAAAAGTCTTGTCACAATTATTGTGATTTATTGTCATCGCCGAAATAGTAAAAAATAGAAAAATCCTCCTTAAACAGCCTATTCCGACTTTTTTTTTTTCTTTTCTGGGAAAAAGGGCAGAGCTGTTCCAATTCCCTGATTATGCTTCCTCTTCATTTACAGTGGGACTCATATTTAACTATCTGCAAAATATACCCTGATAAGACATTTTGAAATTAAAATAATTACTGAAAATTAACATCTACACGCAGCTATTTATTTACCATTAGCAGACACGGTCTAGTTGAAACCACGTACCGAGAAGTCAGGTTGTCACTGCTATTGACTTGCACCTCATGATGCCACCAGCTGGTTTATTTTTAGACGTGAGCGCTACACATCTCTCCGTCTCCCTCTTCAATCGGCCCCGTCCTCAGAGACGACGGCGTGCCGAGGAGCATCGCCTCCTCCGCTGTCAGTGTATTCCAGTGATGTGGGACGCCAAGTGGGCTGGAGCGCGGTAATCAAGGCTGCACAAACAACCAGCTGCAAGGCTGGTTGTTCGAGGCTCTCCTCCCTCACAGCCGAGAGCCACTGTGCTCGGTTTCAGGTGATCCATTTGATAGGTAAAGTGGTCCGATTAACTGTCCAACAGCGACGTCAAGATAAGAACACGCACAGGTTTTAACACTCCAAAATGTGCTTTTGGTTGATAACGAATTACCTGACACCGAAAAGCAATCAATTACTGGTGATCGTCTAAAGAGCAATTTGTCGGTAATTACATTTTAGCTTATTTTGTCGATTCTTGTGCACCTACATTAGCAGAAGAAAGCATTTTTAGTTGCATATAATCAACTCAGTGCTCCTCAACACACTAGAACTGTTTGATTTTGTGAGATTTTTGTTTATACACCAGGTGTTGTGTTTCATTCAAGAAAGCATGCAAGCTCAAAATACATCACAATCCGGTGGTAGAGTGAGTATTTACTTATTTACACTGTGGATATTGCTGGAATCAGAATCAGAATACAAACATAGGCATTTTATATACTCCTACAAAAAACTCAAAAGCTAACCCAAAATACAAATTTTGTATTTTGTTTTACCTACAGGCATATACGAAAACTTTGTAACCTTTTATAAATAAATCAGTCACTCAAGCACGAGCTGTCAAGAGCAAAAACATTACACTCATCACTCAGACTAATGCCGGGATGCGGGGGGCTCGGAGATAAAGTCACTCACTCGAGCGGAGTCTCCCTGCTCGGGCCTCTTGTGTCCTTACGGGCTTCAGATGCAGTCAGACAACTCGTGCCAGAGCCAGAAGTCCACACTCGCCCAGACCTGCTGACTTGCGGGCTTTGCAGAGGGTTACGGAAGGCCTTTGCCAAAATTCATCTAGTCTGCAAGGGCTCTCATGTGAATATTTGGCGTGGGCTCTGTGTGGACTTCCACAGAGTCTGCTAGCCTGTAGACTGCACCAGGGAGGTTTCTCACAGTTCGCTGCTCTGCTGATGTGATCATATAAGACATCAGGTAACAGAGGCTTGTTCTCGTCTTTGGAATAACGTCTGGAACAAGGTCTTCAATTACCGTTGATAATAGCAGGGAGCTAATAACGTCCGTCTGGTGTTGGTGTGTCGAGTTGACATTCAAAATGTCTGGAAAGTTGCTGCGTTATGTATATTGCTTTTGACAGCTTTGTATAACTCTGTAACTGTGTTTTTCTCATGAACGGTCACAGAGAGAAAAGACAGATCCTTTAACTCTCGTCCCTCCTCAAGGTTACATTTGTGCCAGCCCTGCATCTCTGCAAACTCACGTATTCACGATGAGCACTTCAGTCACTGTCGGACTCCCGAAAATCCTTACCTGCCAGGGCTCACCCTGCGCATCTGGAGTCTGGACATTGGAATTCACTAATAGAGCAACCACGGCGCAGGAAGCCCACAGAGCGTAGAGCAGCAAGCAGAAATGTGCTCTTTGACTAAAGCTGTTAAGCCCCTGCTGATCGATTGGCCTGGCCTTTTCCTGGCACTGTACACACACCCACAACGTCACACACACACACACACACACACACACACACACAGAGTAGGACATTATTCTCTCTTACCTCTATATGCATGAACAGACCCAGATGCAAGAACGCACACGTGAAACAGCAATATGTAAAATCATATTGACATCATAGAAGCGAGATACTATGAATAGTTAATTAGTACCTAAACCTTCCTTCCCGCTTCCATATTTGCTTTGAGGGACCCAACCCAACCACACTTGTTATGGATACCTTTCAACATAGTGGCCACCACATCTAATGCCAATTACTGACATATTCAAGTGAATTTGTTGCGGCACAATTCAAGTCTCAGCAGGATCTTTTGACAAAGGTTGTGTAGTGGAATCAATGGCGGCTGCAATGATACTTATGTATGTAGCATAATGATTTGTACAACAATTTCACAAGGAACAAATGTGTCCGCACAGCTTGATAACCTCCACTTTGCTGTGTTGCCAGTTCAGCCTATTTTTATTATGCGATTGACACAAAGCCTTGACACTGAGGTGGAATTGAAATAAGAATCCAAGTTTGCTCACTAGGTTTACATTAATCTAAAATGATATTGAAGCAAGGGCCTACACTTATGCGAGAGCCATGAAAAGACCATTGACATATGGCTACGAGAAAAGCATGGCACATTAATCATTTATGCCTTTAAAACTATAAGCTGCAGGCCCGATGGGAGACCATTTTGCAAACAATGCCTCTCTGTGAGAATTCATTGTATAGTTGACTTTTCAGTACTTTTGCCCCAGAAGTCTAGTGTACTTTTTAACTCTTGAGTGCAATCTTGCTTCTAATGATTTTACATATTTTCATCTGAAAAAGGAAGTTGGAGTAAGACATACAATAATATTGGATCTGAATGTTAATGTTTAAACCAATGGGATATCTGATGGATGAGGTCACAACGCAAGGTTTCCAAAAGTAGCCTTGAAATTTTGATACAGCAATATAGTGCAACAGTGTCTTCGCGACAAACTACACTCAAATGTGTTTCATTAAAATATCAATGCAGGCTTCTGTCGGATTTTGCCTTTAGTGATCTCATAAGAAAATAAGGATTATTTGAGCGGTTTGTCCAGCTGCTGCAGCATTTTGAAGGTCAGCCATTTTTTGTGTCCTTAACATTTTTCCCTGATGCAGCAAAGTATAGGGATGGTAAACATATGTATCTCTTTTCTTTTTTAGCCGACTGCGCTTATCTGTGAGAGTGCAGCGTGCTGATACTGTTAGTTTCCAAGCTGCGGCACCCCATTCAGATCTGGCTTTAAACAGGGGCCCTCTTTCTCGCCTACTTTGTATTCCAACGACGGTAAGGTCAAACCTCATTTGATTTAAAGGGGACATATTATGCAAAATGCACTTTTTCATGTCTTTTCAACATAAATCTGTGTGCCCGGTGTGTCTAGAGACCCCCAAAATATGAGAAAAGACCATCCTCTCTCTTTTTCGCCTGCTCCATCTTTCAGTAAATGTGTGTCCAGGCACGCTCCCCTTCTGACATAAATGTATATAGCACCTCCTTTAGCCCTTCAGCAGACTGACTGTATAGGAATACAGTCAACTGCCCTCGGTCGGTGAAATATTCTGTGTAATCAGTTCCTTCTTCAATAATTGATTTAATAAATTATTTGTTGTCAGTATTGCACTGTTTGTAGCTTTCTATTTCTATTTCCATTGAATTGGCTACTGCTTTTAGTTTTGGTTATTTTGAAGTTTAGTAGTGAGGTTCCTGTGGTATTAAAAAAATATGTTCTTTCGCAAACAGGTGATATGAAAAACTATTAAAAAATGATTTTAGGAGACTCAAAAAACTTGGGTCATTTAACCTTGTGACAACAAATAAAATATGAAGGAATTTTGCTTGTATCATTTACTACAGATGGTCAACATAGGTGTAGTGCTGACATTTTTTTTTATATAGAATGCAGTTTGCAGGTTGAAATTCAGATACATTTTTTTGAAGAGCTTGAAAATCCAATCATCGCTAAAGCCTATGTTATGCAAGAGAGCCAATAAAAACAAATGGAATGGTCAAAGTTGTTATAGTGATATGTAAGGGGTGTTGATTGATTCACAACGTCAACTCATGTGTTGAGTCACATGTAAGAAAAAATTCCACCTTACAAGTAGCTGGTTGCTGCCGGCAGCCTTTGAGCGGCACAGTGAATTACATCTTTTTTTGTTCTCCAGTCTATAGTTAACGTCAAACAGTAAAGATGAGAAGACAGCAAAGCGTTCAGCCCAAAAGGAAAAAGTTTGTGATGATGTAGTTAAACAATGATAAAAACGTACTTAGAGCCAGGCCCTTGCTATTAACTAACAGTGATTACAGTGTCACTATGCAGGTGCACTCATCCGTGTGCACCACAAGTGCTCTCAGGTACTTAAACAAATAGCACTACACTTCTGGTACTAAATAATGACTGTAAGCTACACAAGACATTTCTCTGTTTCTGTCAAACTTTAATACGATGTTGACAGATCACAGTATGTATTTTGTTATTCTCCACAGTATTGTCAAAGAGATAATCTGCAGCTTTGACAAACATTTATAAACATAATTATGGCAATAATTGTCTAGTAAAAACATATCTATTGAAGTTTTTCATCTACATAAGCAAGTTACTTTACAAGATCAGTAGCTGCTTCACTTATGTTGATATGATAATTTACAGCATCAAGTCTATTCCAGGCAGGTTGCGGCCTCATCATGGTGAGTGTTAGTTGTCTAATGTTACTAATGTATACAGTCAGGATAACACATGGGGATGGTGGCTACAGTAATCACTATACTAGTGGATTTATTAGGTGCCGTTTTACGAGAAATAATGACTTGACTAATGTTTCACATCGTCTGTTGTGTCATATGGTACTTTCCACCCCCGCATCTTGGTATTTACTGTGTTTACATTAAATACTGTGCTACATGCTCACGCTAACCATGGTTCAATCGGGACCACTTTGTCAAAGAAACTTGATCTTACTGCATGCAGTAAGATATGTTTGCAGTCGGATGTATTCGGCGGTACGGCTCTGTTCTGGGACCACACCTCCCCGCCCTTCCATGCGCACACATGGAAAGCCTAAGGCAGGGAGAGCAGCGGCGAGGACCCCCCCGCAGGGTACAGAACAGGCATCAATGACAACAGGAATGACATTGATCAGTCGGACACAGCGTGAAAAGGAGGCGCTGGGGTGGAGGTGGGTCGCGAAGCGGCTTGAGGAGGAAGCAGCAAGGATAGGCAGGCTGAAGTACCTTAAATAGGGCGCCCTGAATGAGATCACCAAAAGATGCCTAGAAGGGAATCAGCTGATGCATGGGCTGATGGGGCTGCTGGATCGATCATGATCAGCTGATCCAGCTGGGATTGTGAGCTGAGCTTGACTCCGCGGCCTCGGCGAACTACGCAATGCTCAGTTTTTAGCCCTGCCGTCAGTTGTAGGTCTAATTGTAATCTGTTCGTGGTTATTTATTTGATATAACAGAGTTATCACCTATTTGACTTGAGTTGCTTCAGTAACATAATGATCACATCTACGAGCCCGAGGCCGAGCAGTTGCGAGGCTGGGTTTAAAGGAAACGCTAGTGCGCACGCTCTATGGGCCCAACAGAGCGGGAAGATCCGAAACGTCTGCATACTTAATACCCAGCTGTTTGCTTCATGCGCCACTGAACAACTTCCATAGCAATAAATGGAATCCCTCCTCCAATGCTGTATCCAGTCCTCTTTACACATCCATTCTACACCGGCAGAGCTGACCGGAAACACGCTGGGTGGTGCCTGCTCACCAATCACAGCACACTGGGCCTTAAAGTGACAGGAGCTAAAACGGATCTCTCAGATAGAGGGCGGAAAGAAGCCCTGTAGCAATGTAAAGTGTGAGACATTAAAGCCTGTAAACACATTCTAGTAGAACCCCCATAGAAAAGTATGAACCTACAAATGAACACAATATGTCACCTGTAAGGGAGGAGAAAATGTGCTCTGGAAAATTAAGGGGCTCATTTTGCAACAGGCTGCTACTCTGTGTTTCATGAGGAGGCAAGGTGGCTCTTAAAGTGCGGCCCTGAATTGCTCCATCAAAATAAAGGCCTGGGTAAATCATCCTGTGGCTCAATGAAGCTTTGCAAATCAGTATGCACCTGCAGGCAGATGTGTGTGGTGCATTAATAGGTTCTTTCCTGGCTTTCTTTTTCACACCTAACCCTGCACTGCATAACAATTCACCTGAAAATCAAACTTTGGATTTTTCAGTCCCTGGGTTATTGAATTCTGGTACGCTTATTGTGTCAACCCAGCAACTATGGTTTTGTTAAAGTAAACATAGATCACATCCCCAACTAACCTATTTCTCTTTCAGTTTATTGACTGTAGAAGTTTAGAAGAAGATTTCTCCTCAGTCAGTTGCAGTTTGATAACAGTGGCATAGCTACAGATTCAAGCATCTGCTCATGCTCCCAGAACAAGGCTGGGCATAGCTGCTGGGTCATAAAACCCTGTCAAAGTGAATAATGAGGTGGTCTCCGAGGCTGAGTCTGTGCCAGACCAGGTAGGTGACGTGCTGAGGGCAAAGCATGCTGGGAGCCGCGTGGTTCCGCCGACGGGCTCAGCAGCGCTTTGTCATCTGGCGGGCCGGCTCGTGTGTGCACTCTGAATGGTTTGGGCTGTCAGTGGATCAGGGGAAGCCGAAACCCTTCACGATGTCAGATAAACACTGGGAGTGGAGTAGCATGCCCGGCTACAAAACAGATTGGAAAACGCTGGGAGGCATTAGGAAGAGAGAGAAGAGAAACAGCCGGGCATGAGAGCGTCTAGGCCGTGAACTCTCCTTCAGTTTTCTTTTCCCTCTCTTTTACTCCCCTTCCCCTCCTCCAGCAACCTTGTTGGCGAACCAAACCTCTCCACCAACCCATTAGACAGTGAGGTTTTTGAAGTGGCAAGAGACAGCGAGAGCCTGCTCGTTATTTCGCCTCTATTGTCAACGAGATCAGTGGTGCCCTTTCAAGCGAGTGCATCACTTTCCAGACAAGATTACATACAAAGTCACAACCACTGTTGAGACTTCAAGGCACCCTTTAATGGACAAGGCAACGCAAAATAAAACAAACCCTACTAGAGGATAGAGGAGGATTCTGGGAGGGGAAAACAGGCTGTCAGAGAACTCTTTCAAGCACATGTTTGCATGCTCAAAACTCTGTTCAAATAAAGACACCTCTCTTATATCTAATATCTAATATAAGTATTTTTTTTAAATATCTATATACTTTTTTACTGAATTAGAAATGTCTTTATGTGTTCTGGCTTGGACATCAGCATGCAAAGGTCCAACATGCATTTCTGATGTTACAGGGAATAGAATCAGATTTGTTTTGACTCACCCGGCTGCCAAACCCTCTAACCTTTCTGGGCGACAAGCTACAGGAACTCTGTCCAGCAAATGAATTAATTATGAGTCCATCTGAGTTTTGTTGGGGAGCCCTGTGGCATTGTGAATTTAAACAAACAGAAAAAAAACTGCTCACACTAAAGCAAAAATTAAATACATCAAGATCATTCTACCTTGTATCCCAAAAACAATGTTTGTATACGAATCAGCCATTTGTCTGTCACGTTCATGAATTTCCCCTAAACATTTAATCTTGGAGGCAACGTGTTTCTTTGAAAATATATTTGCTGTTGCAGATTAGCAGCATACTTAACTTTTAGTAGACAGTGATGAAGTCCTTTATATGCTATACATTGCAACCCAACTTCTTTGAGCTGAGAATGTCATGTAACATCCTCAACATTTTATAAGAAACAGAGAAAGCTTTCACTAACAGATATTCTCGGAAACATCAAATATATGTAAAGGGAACACGCTTGTATTGTAAAATCAAATTGGCCATGAGATTCACTTTACACGCTTATACTGTATCTACGATGCAATGTGTTGGCCAACTACTTGGTTTCATAAAGAAATACTTGAGTGAAAGAAAATGGAGGGAAGATCTAGGAAAATACATTACTGAATCATATTTAGTTGCTACCGGTTGTTGCAAAAAAAAAGAATGAATAATTAGTACTTGGCTTGATTTACCTGCTGATCATGTTTGTCCTCAAGGTGTCTGTGGACCTTGATATAATCGGGGGAAGTGTAATAATCAAATTCCTTCCAAAAAGACAATTGCAATTTGTATAAGCTTAGTCCAAAGGAGACATGATGTAATTAATTGGGAAGGAAAGTAATTCACCACTGACTGCAAAGGTGACTTAAAGAAAGCTAAATTATCAAAATGGCCATAATCCGTCAGCGCACCAGACAGTTCATGCCTGACGGCGCAGTGACAGCGAACCCCGCCCACCACCTTCAAAGAGAAGCAACACTTTGGAGGCGGCAGCCGGACAGGAAATGAATCACTGGAAGCTGCTGAGAAATGTCTCTGACTTCGCAGCGGTGTCGTAGCATTCATCGCTGCGGGAGATCCTAAATGAACACCAATCAAAAGGGAATCGGGGCCCACACAGCGGGCTCGAACCCTCATCATCCCTCAGCGTGAGGCCCCAGAGAGGTGGGTGGCTGTTAAAAAAAAAAAGGCATCTGGTGTAAACTTAAAGAGCTCTGGGCTAAAAGTGCGACAATACTCGGTCAACATAGCTATCTCTGACGCAATCTCGCCTCGTTAGAGGTCCGCCATTCGATGAAAGTGAACCCCGTCACGAAGTGTGTCATCACAACCCCCTGGTACCTCAACGCCATCTTCCACAGGGGTCAGTTGCCACATATAGATCACAGAATGAATCTCACTCAGTGTGAGCTGTGCTGGGTCTACTACAAGTCAGTGGGGGAGCATGGGGATTAAAGAAATAACCTTAACTTAATGAAAGCAGAAATATCAGGGACAAACACTCACAGCCATGAAAGGGAGGCTGTCAAAAAATATTTTTGTCATATCTTGAGCTGGTAAAAAGGACAGAAGGGAGAGGAAAGAGAGAAGATGGTATTTTCATCCTCTAAATCAAACCAGGAGACAAGATGGAGAGTTTAGCGTGGCATGTATGCATAAAAATGTCAACAAAGGCAATTAACTGGAGGAGGAGCAGAGAAGCTTTTCCACGAGGCAACATAAGCAAACGTGATACTTCACACCCACTGTAGACAGGAGTCTGTACTTGGGTCTGCTATGTGAAAAATGTTAAGTCACTAGTTCAGGCAGAAAGATAAAGCATTTATTTTCCCCATTTCTTTTGTCTGTAAGAAGATGCTGACATTCAATTCCACAGCAATTATACTGCCTGCACACATACTTGGCTCTGCTACATGCCAAACACAAGTACAGCCCAGATTTCATTTAGGATTTGGTGATACAGGAAACATTAGTCATCACGAAAATGACCTTCTGTGCGTGCATTATACAAAACTCAGAGCGTGACACCTAAGCCTGTCGAGTTGAAGGTTCTTTGTCACAAACGTTTATCATTAACAGTGAAAACAGCTTTGTACTCACACTTATATTATATTATTGGAATTCAATAAATTAGACCAAAATGACCAGAGATGTGCATTAAATTCAGTTTTTGGCTGCCACATGCACACCATTCATGAGCCATGACAATTGAACAATGGCTCAGTTGTATTCGAGTGTCCCAGCAAGCCACAACAGTGTGACAGTGAGTCAGCATGCACAATACCAGGACCCAGAAAGGGCTTTTTACTACTGTGACATGTCAAAATGTCCCCTGGGAAAAGGGTATACAGGTATTTCTCAAGAAAATACAAACTATTTTCCCTGTTCCCTACCAGAAATGCTTATCAGTTCTTTTTGTTCAAATCAATAATTTTCATTGCTGGTAGAGAGAAAATGAAGGATAGTAGAGTGATAGAAGACCAGACTAGCTGAATTTGCGACACCGCAGGCAGGCAACGTGACTTTTTTGTCTCCCTGCAAATGTAAAGTTTGGAGCAACAACTTAGAAAATAGACTTGAGTCTGATGAAATGAAAAATGCATTTCCTGCATTACCTTTTGTCTTTGGATGTACCTGTGTTTCATTATCTATTGTTAAAATGTATGTAATGCCTGTTTGTGTATCTATAAATTAAAATCTAATGTTTTTCTCTCCAAATAAAATGTGACATTTCACGAGACCATGTTGACCAAAACCTTCTGCAGGGGAAAATGTAGACACACTTTTATGGAGATAAAGAGGGAAATAAATAATTTCATACATTAATTAGAAAACCTCAAACAAACAAATACTTAAAGTAAGTTCAAAGGTATAAAAAAAAATAAAGTAATTCAGAAATATAATTGGGTTTCAAATCACAACAAAGGCTTTAAAAGGGCAGTTTTTCAATTGCTCAGATTTGCGGCTCCCAATCCCCAAATGCCAACTTCTTTCTTTTATCTGAAGAACAGCTACAGGCGGCACATTGTTATGTGAATTGCATATGTGTTTTATATTTTATACCAGTAAAAATATTTTTTAAAAAATGGTTAAATAACAACATGTAAGCCTACAAAAATGTTCCATCTGGATATTGGATTCAAAATCCACATGTCTGCTTAACACCTTAATCTGTAACAGCATGAAGCCGGTTGAAACATTATCAGCCCACTGCTGGCACTCTGGAGACCTTTCAGCTATTGAATTGAAGAGATGCTTTCATATATTTTTAAATGATTGCAAGGGAGGTCAAGTCTTTGGCTGCCAGAGTCAAAGTTTAACATTTATAATATTGAAAAATAACCATAATAACCGTATACTGTATGTGTAAAGAAAAACATGAATAACAGTACAGTTCGGCAAGTTACTCAAACACTTACAGTCTTACCTTATGGCTGCTGATGTCAAGCTATCATAAAGGATGGCTATATTATATATGTTCGTCTGAATTTATTCAGACAATTTCTTATTTCCTATGTCTAATTTATCTCTATCTAATATTGAACGTTTTGTGTCTCCACATTCCAATTGTAAAACAAAACATTTCAACATTTTGGTTGATCAGAAATGGACAACGGACATAAGGTAACTTTTGTTCACGGTTCACTATAAACCCAAAGTCTAACAAAGAACATGAAAACACAATAATTAAAAAAAATAAATAAATAAAATATAAGATAATTTTAAAATTCACACTTGACAGACAAAAAGTACAAGTTTCTCTGAAGTGTCTATAGCGGTTTGACTGCAGTGAGATGAACAGAGACATTGTAGCAATTACTACCTATTCTAGACAGCCTATAACAAGTACCCTGAAGCAAGAACAGCAAACTCAGAGTACAAAGGGTGATTACAGTCTGAAAGGGTGGCAGGAGCTCTCTGTAAAGCTCGCCTGTCGAGCAGATCATTGAATCTCCTCTAACTCCTGTAATCTTCCCATTCCGACTGACAATGCCTTTTATTGTATTCTTGTGCTCGACACCGAGATTGGCAAAATGTCAAGTCATGGGAAAGAGTATTGCATGTACAGTATGAGCTATAAAATCATATTATCAGCGTGACATGTGGTTGTTTGTGAACTTCTGATCCAAAATAAACCTAAACTAAATTTGATGACAAAAATGAAGATACACTGGGAGGGATTTTTTATTTATTTACAAACTTAATTAGAAAAATATTGGTGCAGCATTCAATTCCTTGAAATTAAAAATACCTTTTATGTGTAACATTTTTTAATGTTTTTTTAATTTTTTGACATTTCATGCCGATTAATAAACATTTAATGGAAGGCCTGTAATGGTTTGGTTTACATAGGAGAAATCAGATCTGGCTCTGTATATTTGTACTGCATATATATATATATATATATATATATATATATATATATATATGTATATAAAGAAGAATCAATGGCTGAAACTAATTAATAGCCTGCAAGCTCAGTCCTGCACACCCAACCCTCTGATCTGTAATGTAACCTCTGCTCATAAAGCTCCTTAAGTATTACTCTGGGACGAAAACTGCAGGGGAATAATGGTGGAATGTGACAAGTAATCTTACCTTAAGACTGGAGTTTTATCGTCTCTGTGAAGTTCCCACTCGACTGATTGCCTCTGGCAGTGCGCCCCAGAGCTCAACGTTCTACTGAGTAAAGAAAGACAAGAGGTGTGATACATGCAGCAAGCCTGAACACTAACTCAAGATACTTACGTTAAAGTTTGCCAAGATTAAGATTTCTTACTGTATGTGGGAAACATGAGCGGTCTGGTGGATTTGAGGGAACCATTGAAGAACTATAGACGTCAAATTAGAGCCATTAAAACTCAAATGAATAATAAATGGGCTTGTTATTAACTCACATAATCCAGCTCTTCATTAAGATCATCTTAAACAAAATGAATTACATTGCATTAACAGTATAATTATACTGTATAGCCTATTGCATATGTAAGTGGGTGTATTTATATCACAATTAATATTTATATAATTTCCATTCAGATAGGAGATTAGTGCAGCTTACATTTCATGACATAAGTGGGTAAACCATTAACACTTGACACATACTTACCTAAATAAACCAATCAAACTATGGCTTCAAGTCATCAGGGTTAATTTTTTTCAAGTAATGAATTTATAATTTAGTTAATTGTCGGAAAAGAGTGAAAAATGTCCATCACAGTTTCCCAGAGTCCAAAGTATCTTCAAATTGTTTGTTTTGTCCAACTAGCAATCCAAAATCTAAAGATATTCAACTGCTATGATATAAAACAGAGAAAAAAGCTGCAAATGTTCATATTTGAGAAACTTGAACTGGCAAATATTTGTGAAATGAATTTTGCAAAATGACAATCAATCAATCAATCAATCATAAACTTTCAATGAATTTAATTAATTGATGTCCCCCTGTACACTTGGAGCATTGTTTTGCAGGATTAGAGATAACCGATGTTTCTGTAGGCCAAGAAGATTCACAGTAATAGCATCAGCCAGGTGAAAGACAGCAGAAACTTAGAGAGGACGGGAGCTATCGCCTTCTTCATTTGACTGCCACTCACAAACGAAAACAAATACATCTGCACCTGAGTGAGAAAAACAGAAAATCCATATACATTCATCTCTGTAGTTTAGACTGAAAAGTAGAATAGACGGAGGAAGTTCGATTGTCTAATTCAGAGGGGGAAAAGACAGGGAATTGGTATGGGAAATGTTTTTAGAATTACATAAACATGAAACGTCTTAATGAATTATTGGAGGACAGGCTGTTCCAAAACAAGAGCTACATACTTTGTGATACTGAAATGAAATTGAGAAAAAAATTGGTTTAACCTTAAGACAATTGAGTTGAATTTGTCGGGAAAAAAGTAAAAGAAATAAAAAGAAAGCGTACGAACACTGAAAGTGTCTGTGTGATAGTTTGACAAGAAAGTAAATTCATTCTCAGGCATCTGGCAGACAAAACGTCTCTTCCCCTTTGAGAAGGAGCGACTCCACTAAATGTGAAATAAAATGCCTTAGCCACTCTGGTGCAGTCTGTATTCTGGCATCCCATGGTCTCAGTTAAAGATTGGACATATGAGAGACTCAACAAATGTGAGCCTGCAACTGAAAGCTACTTTCAAAGTGAAAGACATGAAATAAGGACGAGACAATAAAAACAGCATGCAGAAAGTGAACAGACTTTCAAACTGGGACCCAATGAATCAGTGGACAAATACAGCAACGGGCAAACATTAAAGTCAGAGTCGCATTACAATTTGTGCAAATGTTTAATCATTTGTCTTGGCATGAAGCAATATTCAGTACAAATAGGATTCATTATTCTTTGCAACGGGCATGACAGTAATGTGAGGACTTAGCACAGCATACAAATTATGTCACGCTCTCAAAGTAAACCAGAGCGCCGGTGAGGGACGAGTTGAAGAAGTATTTACATTCTGAAGTTAAGTGCCAAGTAAGTATGTAAACTGCATATGTAAAGAGCTTAGGACGTTTCAATTGTTAGGACACTTACAATTTATCAGTGTTGCGCAGTACAATACAGAAAGTTTAAAATAATATGAACGTAGCAATGAATAACTGATACATGTAGATATTCCTGAGTCAAAATTTCACATAAAACATTCCTGAGATATACAGTTTGAGATTTTGTTTGCAATTCAATATCTGTGCATATCACAGCTATGTTGTGTGATTTAATTATATTATCAACAACTGATACAAATAGCTGTTTCCCAGTAACATAATTGGCCATTTGCTAAACAACTGTAGCAACCGTAACCACTGAAGGCACAGCCGGTCTGTCAGGCTTAGGATTTCTCCACATGCCGCGGGGTCAATGTGCATGGGGCCGAAGCACGAGCGATACTTGGCATATAAATAGTTTGGAGGGTGGTGTCTATGTTTTCCAAAAACACAGAAGCAAACGTGTAGGGGACGGATTAACTGAAAAGTTGGTTTCATCTGTCATCAAGTCAAGCCAGTTCTCCCCCGCTGTGTGGAAGCCGGGCCCCCAGAGTTTAGACTAACTTAATTGGATTTGGGGAAGTTTACACTCCACCAACCCCAGCCGACGTTTACCTAGGATAGCGTTACGTTTGCCTAACACGTTGGTTAGTCCTTCTCCTAAAAGCCTTTCCTCTTGAGTGTTAAAGTGTATGTAGTAGCAGTAGTAAGTATGTAAACTAAGTAGCCAAAAATAGCTGTTAGAACAAAATAACAGTCTGATTTTACATTTTCTTCTTCTCATGCCTAAACTACTGGGACTAACTATCTCTGCACTGCAACACAAGCATAAATGCTGCTCCTTTATTTAGCTTTACTTGTCTTCTTCATCGATCATCGACTAGAACTTTAACTGCAGAGTTCTGTGCATGAAAAGGAGTGCTATATTCTGTGATATTCACACTGGTCATACATTAACACACCAGTGCCAATACCAGCATGCCCTATGACAAAAAAATAAATAAATCTCAGTGATAAGATTGATTCAGATTCTGCAACGAAGACAAAATAGATAGATTTCACACAGCGATGCATTAAAATCTCATAAAATTTAAATCTGTTCTCATTAGTAGTTCTTGGGGGATGTTTCCGATGTGTGTCCACGCACATTCCTGATTGCAGCATCTAATACGGTTGCAGTGCTGTGGTTGGTGCACACATGGGATGCGTTGTCTTTCTTGCAGACCCAGCATGTTTGACAGCTGGTTGACTCTGACTGACTCTGTATTGTCCCACTGCTCTAACCTCAGTGTCATTCATTAAACACCATCTACAGCTGACTGGAGGCTCATTCAGACATTTAAAGTCAACACATCTGACAGAGCTGTTATTATCAATTTTTTTTTTTTTTTTTTTTTATTTAAGTGCCAGACAGCGAATCACAATGCGAGGTTGGAACTAACCGTGGTTTGGTGCCTTTTGGGATTTGTGTTGACAAAATATTCTTAACATTCGTCGCTTGTTGATGTTTTTTTATATTTCACCATAAGTGATCCAATATCTATCTGATCACATTCACCTAAGCACATCAGGGCAAGCTCTTCTTTTTTTATAGTTTTACAGTGCAAAATATCATCATTATAACCAACAGAAAATTTAAAAATATAATTCAATTTGAAATTCAGTCCTGGGGTATCTAAATACTATGCAATGTATGATGCTTCATTTGGTGCTTTCACACTAAATAATAGGAGTATCTCAGTTGTTGAACCTTTGTGATACAGTCTTCCAACCACGTGATTGTACACCGCAAAGACCTTGTCTTTAATTTAGTCCTTAATGTTTAGTATTTATTTCAAGTAAAACATTTAAAAAACGTTTTTGAATGGATTTAATTACACAGACAGAATAAGATAAAATGGAAGGTTTTTGCAGTGTAAACTCACTCTAACTTGAGCTCTAGTCATTTAATTTTAAGTTTTAGACATTTATGGTTTAACCGGTCTAGATGTGTTGTAGAGGTGGTTAAGCTTGGTTGAAATGGTGATGGAAGATGCAAACAGTTAAATGTCATTATTGACCAATACCAGGCATTGGTGCGCTAGGGGACTCAACAAGGCAGTGACCAGTTTGGAAGGTCAGCCAAGGCACAATATGGTGATTAAAGCCAAATACCACACTTTGTTTTGGTCATGAACCCATCATTCTGCCAACTGTTCAAACTTGTTTGAGGTATATCGCTGGCCCACTGTAAGTGTTATGCTTTACTTATGGGCATTACACCTTCTCTGCTCCTCGGGAGGTCTTCACATACTCCAGTGGCAGCTCATCTGAAGTGTCCACTGGGTTTTCATAGGCCTGAGAGTCCTTCTCCCCATGCTGGTGCCTTGCAAAATTCACAAAGACCTGGAATATCAATGGGGAAAAGAAAGTGCTCAGACGCAAGATACAAAAAACTTGCATACACACAGTACTGAAGGGCCTGTGGACATTTCTCTACCAAGCTCATTTTTTTCTTTCCCCCACCCTCTGCCTCTAAAACAAACAGAAATAGTGGTACAGACAACGGGGGCATGTGAATGAGATGCCAGACAAGGGCTATGAAGCATCAAGTAAGCGTCTAGGCTCACACAGTGAATGTCAGTTTGACATCTTTGACCAGCTGAGAAAGAGAATAAAACAATCATTCTTCACTCTGTGATGCCCATTTAATGTCAGAAGAAATCAATCCTATGGCGTTCATAAAAAAGCTGTGTGTATTTCACTGTGTTGTAAACATCACTGTAGTCCATGCTTTTTATCCTCTTCACATTAGCTGTCTGTTGTGGTAAAGCCACACAAAGATTTTTACTCTGCAGAAAAAAAGCAACAAAGAGGATCATATAAAATGATAAGAGCATTGCTTTTTCATTAAAATATTTTTAGTGGCTGTGTGACTATAAAAGGATATGTGAATTACTAGATTGCATTTAAAATCTAAATGGAACAAAAAGAAATAAAAAATCTTTCAGTCCAATTCTATCAAAAACTACTCAGACTCCCTATGAATTAAATCCTTCTTCACAGCTACACATGCGCCAATAAATTAAACGGCATAGAGAGTAACAACATGGTACAGAGCATAAATGAACAGAAATAAACAATAGTGTCCTTTCAGGCTTTTGTTTTTGAGAAGCTCGGATAATGAAGACAAAGTAATAAAGATCTATCCTGTCAACCTTTGAAGCTTCTGTTTTTAATTAGCCAATTTATGTAATCAGTCGCCTTATAATTTAATGTTAATGATAACGAGAAAAGCTCTTAGTAACATCAGTAAATTCAAATTTTTAAACAAAGGAAGAGGTTTGCCAATTACTCTGATGTATTTACTTTGTCACTACTGTGTAATATCTTTTGTCCTTGGTACTGAAAATGTGGACATGAGGCATTTCCATTGCTCTTGTAAAAGGCTATATTAATTTATGTACACTGAAACCTCTAAAAAGAAATTTGACATTTTGAGAAAAAACTCTTACTCTTGCTCAGAATGTGGAGCTTGAGCCTTGAAACACTTAACACACCGACATGAGAATGATATTGATTTTTCTCATCTAACTCTCTGCAAGAAAGCAGATAAGCATATTTCCTATCCAGCACTGATCATCAGACATCAAGTCCTGCTCACAGCCTTGATTTTATGGTTTATGGTTAAATACAGTATATAAGGCTACTTCATATACTGTATTTCCAAAGCATAAGCAACAATTATTATTCAAACAAACGACACTGTTTGTTCAACTACCATTTTATTGGAATTTGGTACCTACATATGTAAAGCTTCTTGACCTCAAAGCACTTGGAGCTGGTGTCTCGTTTGGGTGGAAATAGCGAAACAGAAGACTACCTTGTAACTGAAGAGCAAGCCTGCAGAATACCGGAGGCTAAAGTACGCTCCCTATGTGTGTGATGTCAGACCATCAACATTGTGTATCAAGGTCGCAGTTGTCAAGGCATCTTATCAGGGCAGAATGAGTAAGAGGAAAAAATGACAGCAGCAACAAATACACCCTCCGCCCATCTCGCTCGGCCTCTGACCCTGCCACTGGCTGATATTGGCTTGATGTGCTGAGGCATGCACAGCATTTCATATTCATAGCCAAGGCTGCAGAGTTTTGCACTAGAAGTACTGTTTGCATTTCACTTTCTGTAAGAATCTTTGTATCGGAAAAAAGGGTTTCAATGGTGCAGTTGACAGCACTTCGGACTGAGATGACCATGGTAAATTCATCCCCTGCTTTGTGATGTGACTTTCCTGATAACGCACACTTTCTGTATTTAACCAACCATCCATTCATAACCTGAACGTCATGCACCAGTGCTGCTGAGTGGCATTTTCTTAATAACAGATGGATGCAGGCATTAATTACATTACAGAGGGTACGTTTGGGTGTTTATTTGATGCCCGTTCAGGCAGAACAGAGTAGGGAAAGGACGTGAATCACCCAATTAACCTCTCCTGTATATGAAAGGAGTCCTTGCAGAATGTAAAATGGCTATTTTGACATACATGTCATCCACATGTCCATGCTTTGCCATGATGACATGCTGACTTTGAAATGTTCTTTAGAGGTGAAAGATCTTGTTTCAGTATTAATCTAAGAGTGGACAAAACAACTGGACTTTAGTAAATATATAATATGGAAAAAAATGCAGTTTCAAAAATTATTCTTGATATTCAAAGTAAAGTTGCCAAGGGATGAGTACATGCCCTGAGCCTAATTCTGCATCACTTCTTAGGAATAAAAGTTATTATTACCCGCAATTAAAACCTGCAATAATATATGTTTTGGTCATTTGGGGGCAGTGCAACAAGCTGTAAATACAACTTTGACATATTATCACCATAAGCATTTGAAAGGAAAAACATGTTCGCGAACAGTTGAATTTCTACATGCAAATATGAAGCAAAAATATAATTCATTTAGAGTCATGTCTCAGTCCAATAAGTCCAATAATCACCCTCCTTTTACAGTAAACCTGAACAGTAAAGTAGCAGCTCGTTGACCCAAAACAATTTCCTGAAAGACGCTGAGCTCTCTGTAGAGCTGAGGGAAACTGTAGATTTTGGTGATAATTCTTTGTAGGTTTTTTTTTTACTACAAGCAACTCTTTCCACATTAAATTTAGTCATTGTTAATATAAAAATATTCACCGGTGCAGCTTTAAGTATTATTTTACAGTAAACATTTGCAAACAAGTTGCAACTGAGGGATACTAAATGTAGCAAAATGCTTTTATAAATCATAACAGCATTAATATTGGCTTGTTGTATCATTACACATTGTTATTGAACCCTTAATTGATGTTTTTATGATTCTTTTTATCCAGATGTATTATGTATTATAAGTAAATGTATTATACAAGCATCCATAATAGGTTTAATTTTACTATAATTAAGAGGTAATAGGATAGACTGTAAATGATTTATACAATAGTCACAGTGTGTGAGAGCCTGTTAGCTTGTGATAGGGGGAAGGGATTCAAACAGGACTGTTCTCTATCCAGAAAGCAAATGACAAAGTATTTGTTATAGTTATAGACGGGAAGGGTCTGTGTCACATTAACTCTGTGGTGTTTCTTAAATACTTTACATTCTTTTAAACATATTATGTATAATAAAACTAAAAAGTTTGCAGAATATATTGAAGTTAAAGAACATTCGAGTTAAACATAAGAATACAGAAAAGTGTGTGTTGATAATTAAGACTGCATATGTATCTGCTTCAGTGGTGCAGCAGTGACAAGGTTGAATGTGTGGACCATCGTTCACACACAAAGTAGCAAAGACTTCACCGTCCTACCACACAATCTGCTTCTAAAGGCAGTTTAGAAAGTCACGTTTTCCTTTCAAATTCTCCATCTGCTCTGCACTGTCTCGGTCACCAGTGTTAACGCCTGAGCTTCAGGCCGTGTGGATCAATATTAATTGTAGTGCAAGTCGGGTGTTATACTATAGGTCAAGGCTCTTCTCTATAAATCACCGGCTGAAAGGTGACAGTCTGGGTCTCCACAGGTTCTCCAGTCCTCCCCTCTGTGTTTTAATACTATGACCTCCTGGTCCAAGTATGATTTATTTACTGCCTTTCATCTGGTAAATATTGACCAGTGCAGAACATGGGGCAAGATGATGGAAAAAGTCAAAACAGATATTACACAAGGTTGTAGGTAAGAGTGAACACCAAACGCTAAAAATCCATTCGAAGAAACCAAATCTGCCTGTAAACCACACCAAGTTAAAGCATTTAGCTTTTCATAAATTCATTTCCTGTCATAGTGGTAGGCTAATTGCCCCCCAAAGGGTATATTTTACTTAAATAATGCTGCAAAAGATGAATTTATCTTGAATAAGGGGTTATCCACCAGGGGATCATGTTGATAATGAAATGCTTAACATCCCTGTAGTATTCTTTATATTACGTAAAATAATCATGTGCCACAGTACAAATGAATGCACAGACAACTCACTTAGTCACTCATTCACATCTCTGTCTGGATTTTTTCTTTTTTTATCCAAGAGAAGGCTCTTTTTCCTCCCGTGGTGGAAGTGGGCCAATGACCTTTCTGGACCGTTCAGAGGTCGCCCTCACCTCCCACCTGGTCGTCTGCTGCCGAGCTGATGGCGGGCTTGCAAGGCCAGAGACTCGCGCTCGCCTCTGAGTACCTCATTGCATCAGGTCCCTGGGGCCATTTGGAAAACACAAGGTGAAGCCAGTTCGTGTCACGCGGGGCTCAGTTTATCTCACCAATCAGCGGGTCTAGCTAGTGCACTTGGGCTGGAATTAAGGCATTGACTGGGGGAGCTTATATATATATACACACTCACTGGTCACTTTATTAGGTACCCCTTATACCCTAATAAAGTGACCGTGTTGTCTTTCACTGCTGAAGCCCATCTGCTTCAAGGATTGACATGTCATGCGTTCAGAGATGCACTTCTGCATACATTGTTTGTATTGAGTGATTATTTGAGTTACTGTTGCCTTTTTTTTAGCTTGAACCAGACTGCCCATTTTCCTCTGATCTCTGCCATCAACAAAGCATTTGCCGATCACTGGATATTTTCTCTTTTTCGGACCATTCTATGTAAACCTTGACACGGTTGTGCGTGAAAATCCCAGTAGATCAACAGTTTCTGAAATACTTAAACCAGCCAGTCTGGAACCAACAACCATGCCACGTTCAAAGTCTTTTTTTCCCAGGGCTCACTGAATAGTTTGCTGAGTATGAAAATTAATGCTAAGGCCTTTAAAGCCCACACACACACACACACACACACACACACATATATCTGAATCTGAACTCATTCCAGAGTCTTGATCAATAGTGGGACCTGGCTGAACTATCTTGGCTACACAAACCCAGCGGAGTTCTCATTGGTCAGTCTGACAGCCTAAATGGAAGAAGACAATGCGTAGGCAATGATAGATCTTTAAATCTTGTCCAAGACAGAGCAGACTTGCATTAACTCAGAGCACTTAAAATGCTGAATGCATTGACTGATGACCTAATGATCTGTTAAATTTACTGACAGTAGGACAAGAGAACAGGACGGACACTCTGCAGTCAGCCTAAATTTTGTACATGTCTGAAATTAAAAATTGAGAAAATCGTGCATCCCCTGCTACTGTACAAGCCAAAACCAGCTAAAATTGCTAACTGCTTATGTTATATGCATGGTTTTTGTTTTTGCTCCTTTTGCTCTTGTCAGAGCCTGCCAGGTGACATTGGAAACACATGTTTTCCCAATGCATAGCCACAACTGGGAAAAGCATGGGCACAAGTCCAAAAAAAGAAAAAGAAAAAAGCACGGACTTTGTTTGGGTAAAACCTTGTGAATATGTTTTGCAAATATATTGCTTCAATTTCTGATGGTAGAGATGAAGATCTAGAGATTGGAATAGATGTACTACTGGCTTTCTATAGAAGTAACAATGGATGGAGAGATGGAGAAGAGATTTCAGTTGATTGATTTTTAGCTTTACCTTGGAGAATGATACTATGGAATATTGATCAAAGGGACAGTATATTTCACCTGTAAAAATATCATGGGTTAATTTGAATTGGAGAGAATGTTTATCTGATTCATATTTAATAATCAGCTACAATGTGTAAGAGTTGTACTTTGTCTTAAAAAGAGGTCAGGTTTTTCCAAATTTTGGTTAGTCTATGGTTATACGTTATACGTATTGACTTCTTACATTTAGAGTCTTGAAGTTTTATTTGAAAGATAAAAAACTTAAATGTCTTAAATCCAAGTCACATAAGTTCAGCTGAATAAGTCTGATAAATAGCCTTAAAGTTGTAGCAGCATTTGTCCATAATAAACAGAAAGGTATCTTATTATACCCTGACTGTGTAGATGCCTTAAAGTGCTGTCTGTCATCCTTTCACTAACATATGTCAGTTGACTGCGAATGATATAGACTGTGAATCTATTGGTAGACTCCGCAAATCTAAATTGAAGCTAAGCTTAATTTATATATACTGTGTTGTGCTCACTCTATACCTGTATTGTGCCCAGGCTTTAATAACATATATACATGCTTTACTACAGTAAATAATGGCCACACCTTTTCATGTATAACTATATCATTTGGAGGGCTTTTTAAGAAAAAAAAATTTGTGAACCAAAAATAGTTTGCAATTGGCCTTTTTTAAAGATAAAGGCAACAAACAAACATATCCTATCAGATTGGGGTTTTTTCGTGCAATTCTCTCTCACATGACAGCAGTTACTAAACAAAGAGTAAACAAATACATCCTTGATGTTGTACCAGTCAAATGTCTGAAATAAAACCATTAAATTAAATTAGACACACTTTAGTTTAGAAGAATGTAAGACTCGCAGTGTTCAGGAGAAAAAGGTCCTCGCACTGATCCCATTTTCTGGCCCTTACCTGATCCAGAGTGGTCTGGGACACGGAGTAGTCTTCCACACCCAGCCTCTGCTGATGGCTGGTGAAATGGCTGAAGATGTTGGCCAAAGCTCCCTGTGCGTATGGGAGCTGATACTGCAGTGTGTTGTGATGCTTCTCCTTCAGGACGCTGCCTGGGAAGGTCTGCTGGACGAAATCCTCCACTGGCTGCAATTCAGGAGGAGAGCCACCAACCCTCACAATCACCGTGTAGCCATCGCCAAATCTAGAACAAAATAAAGACGCCACAATTAAGTGTTCAATATTAAAACTGCAACATGCATGCCAGTGCCAATTTCCTTACGGTTGGTCATCTAAAATAATGAACTTTTCTTTTCTCCTGTGGTCATGGCATAGTGTGATAGATAATAGGGGGGTGTAGTGGAAGAAACAGATGACAAAATATAATTGGTCTCATATTTCCCAGCGTTTCAAGCTTCCTGGATGTGCTGAGCTGAGTGGCAAGTGAGTCACAGGCAGCGGAGAGCAAAAGCGGCTTGACTTCAACAGTACAACAAAGTTGTTTGCTGTTGGAATAAACTTTTCAACTTTTTCAAGTGATATTAAGGTTCAACACAATCTTCTGAACCAAATGTAAAAGAGAGTGTCAGTTTGAGTCGAGCAAAATAGCCAAAAGAGATGAGACAGAAATTATTTTCAGATAAGGGTGGGTCATTTTTAAGGAGTGCCTGTGGCTCTGGGCACCAGTGGGTTGTCCACTGATTACAGGGTTGGCGGTTTGATCCCCAGCTCCTCCTGTCCACATGTCGAAAATGTGTCTTTTAGCTCATTGTTTTGGTTTTACTTTACTGTCTTGGTTCAGTCCCAGTGCTCTCTTCAACCTTGTTTCCAGCTGCAGCCGGCAGCCTGATAAACCCCAGTATACTCTACCTGCCAAGCATCAAATGGCAGACAGACAAAGTTGGACACTAGCTGTTGAGCAGGTTGGAACATTTAGCAGGTAAAGAGCCAGATATTTTTTTAAGAAGTGGGAGACAAAAACAGAGCTTAAAGTAGGGCGAACATTGGATTTAAATTTGATGAGCTGCCAGAGAGACGGCTCCAAATCAGTGCTTATGTTGCTTTGTGTTCGCTGGATGTGTAAATAGTTTGCTGATAATATGTCAAAGTTGTGTTTACAGCTGGTTTGCAGCCCTCAAGTGGAAAAACAATATTAGTTATTAGTTGTTGCAGCTTTAATAATCTGAACACGAAAAGTTTGTCTATGGGATCTTAAAGCAAAACGCCTTAACAATTCTAGAGTATGATAAGTAATGCAGAGTGCATATAAAGTGCTTGCTTCACTGAACAGCCAGGGTTGTGCAAATAGGTCAACACGCTCTACTGGTAAAACTATACATGAACATGAACACTATCATGGACATAAAATATTGTCACAGATGGAAATGGGCCATAGCAAAGCTCTAAAGCTAATTAGCATTCTGCATCTTGTCGGTTGTATGCCACGTCTGGTGAGCACCAAATAAGAGTCTGTGCCTTGTTATTCTGTCGTTAGCACTCTTATGACCCATTGTTTTCTGCCTAATTAATTCCCTAATGTTGGATATACTTGTGGAAATGCCCACTGTGGGCTAGTGCAGAGCTACATGCAATGAGAGTCAGAGGCTCCCTTAGTGCCAATTAGAGATATGGTGAATAAACTGCAGGCCTACACCATCCCAAAGGTAGCGAGAGAAGAAGTGAAGCTCTGCACTGGTGCTGAGAAGCACGATGAATGGACTCTATGGGTAGCAGAGTCCCTTTAGTTAAAACACGACTTGCTTGAAGTCGAGCCGCAGTGCAAGAATAGAGTAGCTTTGCATAAATTGTATAAAGATTGTAATTATTTAATACTCATTTCCATTAAGAATGCATTAGTGTCTTTTTAATGCTCATTAACTAGAATTTTCTTGCATTATTATTGTACAGGCCAGAATACATGTTGTGATCCAATGTCAGAAGCATATTTACTTAAATCTACAGGAGCTGGACATCTGAATCACTCACCTGCTACGTCATTACAACCATTGTGGTCACACATTGAAGGAAATGTGCAAAACAAAAATTGCAAAATTACACACACGAATCCAGACAATCCCGACACCTTTTCCCATTTTATGATGTAATTGACCAGATGGCGTGCTCTCCTTCCACAACCGCATCTGCATCAAGCCTACTGTACAGGGAGGATCTGAGAGCTGTGTCTGCACTGTGATCTCCTCAGGTGCTGCACACCGCGGGTGATCAAAAGCATCCCCATGAAACTCTAAGACATATTATGTTGTACAAATCATGTGGATTCAACTATGGGTGCCATGCAAGTATCAGCATGTTAACACTTAATTAACCAACTGCCCTTTAGACAGCCCCTCAAACAAATTACACACTGCACTGACCAAAGCCCTGCTCAAACTTGCTATGAAATACTATTCCTTTTGCCAGGCGTTTATTGAGTACATAGAGCATCATTAGCTCCACATGAAAAGAAAAAGTAGGATCATCATGATGCTCAGAGGAACAGGGGTCTAAACAACAACTCTCGTATTATAGCACAAAACAAATTATATCACAGTAGCGCTGGTTTGTCCTTTAAGAAGAGTATTCAAACTCTTTAATTTGTTATTTCAATGACTACATTCATCATAATATGATTATTAATATGATTCATATTTGCAAATGAAATTAGGCACAAAGGACTATAATAATGAGGGATATTATACAGTAGGTCTTGGTACTTGTTAATGGGTTATGTAATATGTTCATTCGGCCATTTCCAGTATGAAAGTTTCATGAATAAAACAGGGTTTTCAATGCTTACAATCGGTGTGAAAACACATGCACATCCATCTTAGTCAGGTGCTCAGTCCAAAAGACTGAAACTATGAACAAATCTCACATTACCACATGTTATCACCATGTCTCTACTGTCACCAAAACACGAACAATAGTATGTCACAACATGCTCTACAGTGTATGAGCTGTTTGTGTGAAATGTAAAGACGCTACACCTGGAAAAAGTGTCCACCTCTCCCTTTAACAATGCATATCTGCTTTGATTTGCACCATTGTCCACGGGTAAAACACACTCGTGGAAAGCTGCATAATTTTTTGATGATGATGATGATGATGCAACAGACTGCACAGTCTGTAATCAAATACCACCACCACCACAACATCCCAGCCATCCCCACACATCAAGCTTAATTCATCATCCAATCAAGACTATGACCATAATCCCCCGTTGTGTTTATTATAGCTGCCGGCTCAGGAAATGTGCTTTGTCCAGGGACTGCCAAGCCCGGCTGAGATGCACAAACATTTTTGCAAAAATCCAATAAGGCCAGGAAGTACTGTGGCAAAAGGGTTTGGTGAAATGATTTGAGGAGTATGTGGGTAATGAAATTCTTGCTTGTCAGTAACAGTAAAAAGGCTTATCAATTAGCTTCCCGTCATTCTCTCTCCCTCCCTGCCTACCTGTTATTTTCTTTATTTCTGCCGCTACACAGGGGCTTTAGGCAGCACTTGGGGGAAAATATCTTTCTTTCATATTCATCATTTTTTCTCTGCCTCTGTATTAACAACAAAACAAATTCTTTTATCTTTGATACACTGTCTGTCTTAGCTCTCCTCAAATAAACTCTGCCTGTGTAGGGAAAGGTAGGCTTGGAGATGTTTAAACAGGCACTACACTGCATGTTCATAACAAAAGCTCGACATGCTTGAAACAATTAATTTGCTTTTAACTGGTGACTGCTGATTTAAAAGCTAAAAGCGAGATAATTGCAATTTGGAGTTGAATACAGAAAATAATGAATGGATAATGTTTAAAGTCACGACTGCACCACATTGTCACAACTAATCCTTTCATAATATTTTACATTAGAGATATGATACAGCGGCTCAACACAGCATGGCAGAGACACTGTAATGTCTGCGCTGCAGTTCTCTCTTCTTCATTTTCATTATTCTGCCTCAATCCTCCTCCGCCCTGGTCCGCTGGAAAGTCGTTCTTCCATGTAATTTAAAACAAACAACAGCCAGACACAGATAAGGGCATGACAGGCAGAAAATAATTCTGCTGCCTTCCTTCATCTGAGGGAGTGTAGAAAGGTCACCCTCACCACTGCCAAACCTTGTATTTGTGTCCGCAGGGGGGAGGGCAGACGAGGGGCAAGAGGTCACAGAGTGGCTTGGGTGGTCTGATGCTTTGATCAGGCAGGAAGTCATCCAAACAGCTTCCTTAGTTCCCGGAGGGTGAGCTAACACAGCTCTAGGCAGAGGCTCCACAGTCAGTGTGAGGACAGAGGGATGGACGGCTGGACAGTTTTGCAATGTAAAATCACAAATGTGTGGATTAAAAAAATACTGTGTTTATCACAGTTAAAGCTTAGAAACAGTATTTCGACAAATGAATCTTAACTCAAGGTCCACCACGGGTTCCATTTGAAAGCTTCAGATAAAGGGTAGTGATTGGACATTGTGTTAAGATTATTGTCTCCAAATAAACCAGCTTAATTTGTCCTTCCTTAGTGATAGTTGTCAGTGACTAGTAGTGACAGTCTGCTTTTCAAAGAAGACATGTTTACAAGATGTTTGCATGTGTATGTTCTGAAAGTAATCTAACACGAAGGCCATCTTCTGGCTTGTAAAACTTTTGACTACATTTCCAAGCATGCCTACTTCAATACGGATCTAATAAAATACCTAGAGCCATGCAGCAATTTGTGCGGGCTTTGAAGGATCAAATGTCGATGCAGATGCTTGGTTTACTTGTAAGCACAAAAAATAAGCTGTGATAAAACTAACGTCTGTACAAGAGGCACAGTCTCAAATAAATTAAGATTCTCACCAACTATCAAGGGTAAAGAAGTTGTATATTTTGAGTGCAGACAGCTCTGAGATACGTACAGTACATATACAGTACACCATCTGGTTCTGTCAATGTTCTAGCAGTCTTAATTATACCTACGTTGCTGATGCATTGTAAACCGTAAAGAGAATTATTTTGTCATCCATCTCCGCCGGTGACATGCACTTAAAAGCCGTAAACTGTTCAGTTAATGGCACACCTGCAGAGCTGATGCAGAGTGAGTGGGAAGGAGTTTATTGGACTCCTCAACGTCAACTTCAGGGGATTGATCCAAAACTTTTAGACACCACTCTTGTAAAAACTCTCCAGCGCCCACACTGCATTACCTTAATGCATTAAAGGCACTTTACCCTCCACTTTTATATCATGACGTGCTTAAAGCAAGGAGAAAATAAGACTCGAGGCTGGTGTGTGTACTTACTGCAGGTACTATATGAAGAGGGGATATGAATGATATCAATCAGTGAAAAATCCTGCATCGGCTAGTGGGTGTCCTTCCTTACTGACAAGATTATAGGGAGCTTTGAAGCTGCTTTTATTGGTTTCTCCACTTCATTTGGGTTTACTTAACACCTGGGAGCTTTCATACCAGCACACTGCTGTACTAAAGCACTATTTACAGCCTCTTGCACACTTTTTTTTTTTTTTATACTTATTTATTTTTCCCCTTCCCCCGTCAGCCTTCCATAAATTCCTAGAAGTGTGATTGATTTGAGGGTCTAAATATCAGGACAGGTAAGGAGGATGTTTCTAACAGCCATGGAGGAAGATAATGAAGGGGCTTCTTAAAATGGCCGCCCTACTGTTCATAACACACCGCCCAAATCAATTTTCCAGCCCCTCTCACATGCTGACCACCTCCAAAGCAGTTTAAATGGGCTATTTTGGCTCATTTGGGCTTTGATTGATACACAGAGGCGGGATTGTTAAAGAAAGCAGAAGGGCATCTCAGTGATAAAGACAGGGTCACTACTGAACTAAAGGGGGCAGCACTAACAAGCACTTGGATGGCTGGGTTGGAAACCTTGCCACCTGAGAATAGTAGAGGGAGGAATAAATAGGGGTAATATGGTGAGAGGTTTTTGAAGGAGAGGAGGCAATGGGGGGAGTGAGGGCTGCGGGCTGGGAGGGTGAGCAATAGGGGGTCAAAATGTGAGAGCTGCCCCCGCGGTGAGATTCTGCACTCCTTTCAGGGGCTTGTGATGAGAAAGAGATGGAGACGTTGGGGATGGGGCAGGGGCGGAGAGATGCGGCAGCCCCAGCTTTGCAGGTCAACCGCACACGCCGTGTGAAAATGGCGTACGCCACCTGCCTCTATCGCCATGCCTCTACCCTCCACTTCAACCCCTGCTGTCTGATGGAACTCTTCCCATCTGCAAACTGGCAACAGCTTGTGCATTTGCGAGAATCAGCCCCTCCATTCCACAGTATGGACTCAGATGTGGAGACACAAACACAAAATACTGGATGTTCACTGTTTCACCCTGCAAAGCTGGATTGATTAGGTTCACAGCAACTTAAATGATGGTGCATCACATGCTAAACTAGTGTATGTGTGTGTGTGGGCAACATGGCAGCACAAACATGTGGCGGGATAGTGACGAGAAAAGAAAACAGAGAAGACAGTCCTTAATTGCCTTTTCAGTCATTAGCAGGGTCCCACACCTCATGAAACATTAATTACACCAAGCGCTGCGGAGATAGGGACGCTTAATTAGAAATTATTCACTGCGTGGCAAGAACTGAGCGATAGCATTTCAGCGGCATGTAAATTGTCCGTGCGAAATCTAAAATAAGCACGGCAAAAATCTGTGTAGACGTCATGCTTATCTGGCTTCCTCTCACTTGACTGTCTTGTGAAATGTGATTCCCTTTTACCTGATAGCATGTTGAGTGAAGTAGGACACGTGTTAACCCTCTGTTCTCCTCCCTTGTTTGCTGCTTCTCCCCATCCCCCCCCCCCCCCCCCATCCCCCTCTCTCCCATGGCTCTTACCTATCCTATACCTCCTGTGTGGTTCATAAATTATTAACACCAACCTGCTCGTCCCCTCGCAGACAGGATGTAATTGACACAGAGGATCTGTCAATTACCCCAACATCTGGGAGGGACTGATTGGTACATTCCTCTCCCACTTCAGCCCTTCGCCTCTCAACTCTCCCTCGTTCTCACTCATTTTTAGCCCTATCTACAATTTATCTCTCCTCTCCCTACAGTGAGACAGTGGCCAATAAAATGACATTAACGCTCTTGATGTGAAATACCCTTGACACTGTTGCCTTCTCCTTGCTGTTCCAGGCGTTTCCCCTAATCCCCTGCAGAACTTTAAAAATGGTCTGCTCCACCCCTCATCCCAGGTGTATTGATCTTTCTCTCCACCCAAAGATTGCCGCCACATATTCGTGTCGTGTGTAGCTCTTGTGTGTGTGTGAGTGTGGATTGTCCTTCCTCTTGCAAGATCACACAATGGAGAGGTAGTAATGTCACCAGACTGTACCTAAGGTAATGGATGAGCCTCACTGTTACATGCATGGCTCGGGGCACAAGTGCTGGCCTTGGGAAATGTCAGATGAATATCAGGGAGCGGACCCGAGTGCTAACAGTTAAGGACAGGGGATATCTGTGATGGAGACGTAACGAAACGCATTAAGAGACATGTACAAAGCCTATTAAGGGTGTGCATAAGGACAGGGATGGTGGTAATAGAATTTATGGGTCTGAAAACAAATGTGAAATTGAGATAATGGTGAAAGACTTGATACGCCAACCTGATGCCTACAGACCTGACTGCCTCATGTATGGATCTTTTCATGTGAAATCAATACAATCATGTTGATTAGTCTACATTAAAAAATACATGGGGCATATTCTGTATGCATCTAGAAACAGGAGCTGCATATCATTTTAAAAGAATTGTGTTACATTTTGGGATATAGACTTACTTGTTTTCTTGGCAAGAGTTATATTGATACCACTCTCATGTTTGTAGACTAAATATGAAGCTGGAGCAGCTGGTCAGTTTATCTTAGCGTACAGACTGGAAACAGGGGGTAAGTGTAAAAACATGCCAGGCTAGCAGTAGCCTTATACTTAACGGACAGATTTGAGACTGATATCAATCTTCTCATCCAAGAGAGAGGGAGAGAGAGAGTGAATAAATGTTAATACCTTAACGTTGTTTTACCCTTAATAATGACGACATTGTGGAGTTTATGTGAGGGTCCACTAGTGCTGCACACATTTTTTGATGAATTGCGTCCTTTGTGTATCTCCTTTGAGTCCTTCTAACTGCATTAATGTATGATTAAAAGAAGAATATGCATTCTTTCCTTTTCTTCCATGGAAAAATTGAATACTTTCCCTTTGATTACCACTACATATGGTCCTACTGTATGTTATTTATATATACTGTATAAATAACAGAACACCTCAGTGTGAGATTTCTTTCATATCAATTCAAGGAGCTTCAAATATTTATTCTACGGTCGGCCTAACACACTCAGTGGAAAAAGAAGGACCCTTACTGTACCTGCTCTTGAGATGCTGGATGCTCCCGAAACACTTGAAGCGGCCGTTTACCATGATGGCCATGCGTGTGCACAGGGCTTCACACTCCTCCATACTAGTGAAAGAAAGGAAGGGAAAGAGAATTGTGCCAGATAAATGAGAAGCAGCAATAACACCAGATGCTTGAGTGTATTCCATTTCGGATAAAAGACAATGACATCTTAAAACGGGTCTTTATGGTATAATGTGAGTATTTCAGGGATTTTTGTCAATCCTTCTCATTCAACTGCTTCAATGGGCTGTTTTCAAGGCTTGAACACTGTTCACAAATGGTTTTTATAAAGAGTAGAACAAATTTAGACTGTCAACCCACATAATTTTGCTGATAAAGATTTCTATTGATTAACTGAGACCTTTTCTTCTCATTTACAGTTAAAGTTTGGGTTTAGAGCATTTTTACATGTCTACTTTGACATCTTAAATGGACGACAAATTTGGTAATTAGAGAGAAAGGAAGGGACCATCTGTAGGTCTTATTATCTCATTTTTTCTCTTTCGGTGCTGGGCTGGAGCAGGAGTCATTTGTAGCTGAGGCAAAACCTGTGAAGCCTTTCTGAGGAATGGTGCAATTAGGATTATGACTTTGTAAAACCTGGTGAATCTGCCACTTAACAAAACACAACCACCTGGTCATGCCATGGACGATTGGACGCAGCTCAGCCACATTGCCCGGGACAACACAGATGCTTTTATTTCTCCACGAAGGGAACACATGTAATGAGAATACTATATTCCAAATGAAACAGCAGCACATATTATTCACATGCACTGCCGGGAGCACAAATGATTCAAGAACCCAGGCAATGTGGGAAATGGAAGAAAGAATAGGGATGTGAATTGTTAAATGTTCCATATCGACTTGGGCCATCAAGTTTAAAAAAAAAAAAAAAAAAAAAGAATTAGGCTTTTCCCTCCCTCAAAACCCTGTCCAAAACTGGCCGACATTACAGAAGAAAAAGTTGGAAAAAACTAACTTTGCTCAAGGAAGACTTGGATAATGAAAAGACTCCAGCACCGATATTGACAGTTTCTCTTTTCATGGAGGAAAGAAAAGCGCCGGTGAGTCAATATGCCCTCATGCTTCATGAAAGCTTTATAGCAGCCAGTGTGTTGCTGGCAGCCAATATTAACCGCCGCTCAGGAAACAATACCTTTCAACTAAAGTGTAACTTAAATCAATTACAATTACGATATTTATGGCACCCGTTTGTTTTATGGACAATTTGGTTGATCTGCCTTCCCTGCCGAAGAGTCAAAATATTTTGACTTCATCTTAGTGGTTGAATCCATCAGAGAAAAATCAATAGGTGAAGAGTGATGTTGCACCTGTGTGATGTGAGTATGACTGAGCGTCCCTCTTTGATGATACTAAGGATGCAGTCCCACAGGAAGCGCCGGGCTTTGGGGTCCATCCCAGTGGTCGGCTCATCCTGCAATAATTGGGAACCTCTTTCATGTCCATTATATTTCACTTCACCACATCATTTAAGTACGTACCATTTACCAGTAAAAATATAATTATAACAGATAATTTAATGATGTGTGTGAATAGGCATACAGGTGGGTGACAAATAAAAGGAAAAACATTAATAAATGAGTGGAGAAACTTAATGAGCAGTAATAAGCAGTTATCACATCGCAACCCAATTGAACAACTACGGATTTTAGGACTGACGTGGAAGACAGCTCACTCCAACACCATCATGAAAACACCAGAAGAGGGAATATTTTTTGGAAGAATGGTGTTCCACCCGTCCAGTAATGGCCCAGAGACGTGTCTATGCCAAGGTGCATTGAAGCTGACCCAACACATTAATAAGACACTTCATGACGGTATATCCTTATATATATGTCACCCACGTGTGTACGTAAAAACACAAATAAGCAAAAGAGATACTTTATAAAAACACAGACATACATAGGTAATGTCTGGGTGAATTCCGAATATAACCATTTACACACAATAAAGACTCCTACTGAAGCACTCTCCAACACAGCACGGCACACACACACACACGTGCAGAATCTCTGTGACTTGCTGTTTCTTTTTCCTCAGGGCTAGTCTGTCCATGCATGATTAGAGAGTGACAGTACTCAGTCCATTGGCTGGTTTCGTTCCAGGCCTGGTTCTCCCTCACTAGCAGAGCCCTACAAATCCTAAGGGGTATTTCCATCACCGTGCCCAATGTGTCGCTGTGCAAACCCTACGTGGCACTGCCTCAAGGCCGCCTGGGCTCCCTGGGCTAGCACACAATACTGAAACTGACACAGACACTGACAACACATTATCCCACTGCCTCAAAGCTAAGGCTAGCCTGGCTCAGGAGAGTATATAAGTAGGTTTGGAATAGTGCAGCTCGATGGGCAAAGCACTGATGCCAGAAAACAGAAACGGTTGGAAAGATTATTCTGTAAATGTAATTTATTATGGATTACTCATTACCTGATTGATTACTCATTAAATTGTGATTAGCAGGATAATCTTCAACTCATGCAAAGTACAGCATGTATTACAGTTTACATGCAGCAAAGTAAACAGCATCACTAACATTAAAGTTTTGTTTATATCATATAATGTTTCTGCTTTATTGGATCATGTGATATGTTGGTTGGGACATGGGATAACAAGTCAGATTTAATAATCTTAATGAAAATATATACTTTGGTATGTAGGGAGGCCCCAGTGTGATTTAAGGTCGTTAAAGTTTGTCCCCTTTTAATAACACGGACACAACTTCCTAATGCACATTAAAGCTGCTTAATTGAAAGCATGTGATGCAGTGTATTCGGAGTCATGCCTTCATTAATCTTCCATCAGTGAGAAAAAATGCTTATAAGTTCTTATGAATGGGAATTTAATACGTGCAAACATAGCCTTGTGTGCTCTACACTTTTCTAAAGGAATTGGTCCTTTCTTTAACCAAATGCATTAAAACGTGACCATTCAGTGACCCCTGAAAAATACGCCGCTTCTCATCCGCAAGTAATGTCCTTGTAATCCTTCAGGAAATTCAGAAAGGATTTCCTAGATTGATCCAAATCTTTTTTTTTCTACTCCTCACTAAAAGCATACGTTGCCCCAAATTCCTTTACTCCTTTATCATCTTCTTAATACAGTCGAATCTGTGTGCTTGTAAAGAGAAAAAGAACTGATCTGCTGTAATCCAAACATCTGCACAGCATCAATATTGATTTAAAGTATTACACTCTTAAGTCCAAATGAAACAGCGGCGTATTACATTTCACCGTGTACAACACATCAATAAAGATATATCTCACCAGGAAAATCACAGGGGGACAACCGATCAGGGCTATCGCTGTAGAAAGTTTGCGCTTGTTCCCACCGCTGTAGGTTCCCGCCGACTTGTTGGAATATTTGACCAGTCCCAATTTCTGGATCCCCCACTCGGCCACCTTTTGAAGAGAGAAATCAAAGTGACCAAACCCATTAATGTGTCAAGAAGAGTGCTCACATAAGCCCCATCATCGGACTCTCCAAGATGGATGATTTTTTGGCTTGGATCTCCAATGCATTTATGCTCTGTGGCTTTCAATGACAAGGCATGACAGCTGGCATCACTAGACCTTAATAACAGGCTTTACTGTTCTCTTTGCTATCCAAACAACATCTTGTCAAATACCAGCAATCAGGAACATTGCCAAAGTGCACATTATAGCCGACATACATTTGGACATTTCTGTTTACTGATTATGTTAATGTGACTCCGCAAGGGCTTGATTTGGATAGAGAATTTCCACCGAAAAAAGGCACATCACAATGGGCCACAGTAAAATTAAGAGTTATGGTAGCATCGAAAACTGGGTCCCTTTACACTGCAGCTAACAGATCAAAGCCCTGGCGCCGGGTCTGAGGCCCATGGTCGCCGCCAGCTACTTACTCTTTTGATCTTACTGTTGTAGAAGCGGGCAGTGCAAGAGTAGCGCAGGGAGGCCGCATAGGGCCGGCCACACCACCGGGCATGGTGAATAATGTAGAGCCATAACCCACAGCTGCTGCTTTTCTACCATCGGCCATTTTTCATTATGTATGGCTTCTCCCATTGAGGTTATCTATCACTTTGACATGTCTTTCAGCTTGCCCTACATGCATTCGATTTGAAAAGTATTTTCTGATGGTAAAAATACAACAAAAACACTCTGAAACCAAATAAACATGTCTTGAAGTTTGAGCATTTTTGATATTCCAATTACGACAGCTGGACAACTAGTCTATATTGGCTATTTATATTAAAGGTCTAGTGCTTCCGCCATCCGTAAAATAAGTAACTCAGTTTTTAAATGTAAGGACAAGAAGTACAGAAGGATGTAATGGTTACCATGGTGACCTCTTTTTCTGGTACCCCTCTTAACCTGGCGTAAAACTCCAGATGCTCTCGTCCGGTCAGCAGGTCATCAATAGCATCAAACTGGGGACAGTAGCCCAAGTTCTGGTGCACGTCCCTCATTTCTGTTTGTATGCTGGGAAACACAACATTTGAGAGATTTGACAATGGAGGTCACTGTTTGAGATCACAGATCTAAAGATTATATTTAATGCCTTGGCAAGACTGAGAGTATGATATCCAATAAACAATGAGAATTAGAAGGCCAAGAAGCATACCCTTCATTGATGTTCACTATTGTACTTCAAGGAGAACTAAGATTGAAATTGATTTACTTCAAAATATTCACCAAATATTCCTTGATACCTTGATAAGAAGGAGAAAATCAAAGCTGAGCAAGTCATTTTGTGTGTTTCTCTTTGAAACTCTTCCAAACTACTACCGAGCCGCACAGTTGTTCATTTCACATTCTGTACTTGTGGTCTCAAGCAAGTGTCCCCAAAAGTCTCCGTCTTGAAAACCAAAAGCAAACAAACAAACAGAAAACTAAAAAAGTCTGGCTCTGCAATCTTTTCCAGGCATACCTACACGCTCCTTCTAGAGGCAAGTAAAATAATGGCAGCAGCAGTTCTGGATGCAGACACTCCCTTTCACAATCTAAGATATTAATACTTTCACCACCTGCAGGAAACAAATGTTAGAGGGTATTTTCTGTCTTCTTTTTAAAGCTGCTTTTTTTTTTAAAAAAGATAACATTGGACCCATTTTACCCCTCAAATGTCATTTTTAAGGAAGAATGGTCAGCCTGAAGGAGGCTAAATGTGATTTGATGTGTCTTCAGGCATCTGGATCTCAACAAAGCCATAGTGAACGGACAGCTTTACTGATGTAATATTATGTTTTGTTTTAGTAGGTTATTTCGCCTTAAGCTTCAGGTTGTCTCCATCCCACCACAGAGTTTTGAGTAGCTCCACATTTTCAGTTTGTTAGCTCCCGCTGGACAGATTCTGCCACTGCATCTGAATTAAAGAATTAACCTTTAACCTTTGTCGTTTCAAACTAGAGGCGTCCGTGCTCTTCCAGCCATACAAAAGGCCCTAAACGTGAAGAAGGTCACATGTTTGGCTATCATTATGTATGCTATGAGCCAAACAGCTGATAAAATAGTGTGGCTTTAGTCACAGAACGGTCTACTTGAGGATCCAAAGATATTTATTCCCTTCCCTGCCAAGAGTTAGATACTTATCTTAGCATAAGGACTGGACGCAGGTGGTCTGACTTTGTACAGAGGTTAAAGAAAATCTGCCTTAAATCACCTTTAAAGCTCACTAATTTACATGTTAAATGTGTTATAAATATATGTTCAATCAATATATAAAAACCAAAGTGTTAAAATGACAAGTTGTGGCTTTACAAGGGGTTATGTGCTGTATTAAGTTAATTAGTGAGCTTTAGAGGTGCTGGTGGGCGGATTCTTTATATCTTTGGCTAGGTTTGTTGACTCTATCATTATCTAAAATAATCTCCAGATGGCTGTGGCTTTATATTTAGTGTACAGACATGACTGGTATTCATCTTCTCCTCTGACTCATGTAAAGAATGCGAATAAGTGTATATCCTAAAATATCAAACTATTCTGATACTTTTTTTTTTCTCAGAGGAACTATTCCTTTGAGAAAAACAATACTTTTGTGGGTGTAGCTGACAGGCCACTAAACACAGTCACAACCGAGGTAGTACACTGATGCTGTCAGTTTGTTCTTGTTCTTCCACAACGAGAGACGGCCAATGAGCCACTACTTACACGCTACCTTCTGCAAGCTATAAGAGAGAAAATTGTCAGGAAAAGAACTTCCATTTAAGAGATGCTGCTTCTTCCCTTCTGCCAATCATCGTACTTGCGAATGCACAGGAAGCATAATAAGCTGAAAAGAGAAGTGTGGGCGTACTCGCATCTGTTTTTTCTCTCTTTTCAGTTTTTGTTTTCCCTAAAGGTCTCTTGGATTTTTCTTTGATCTCTGTTACCAACATTAATCAACATTAACACTGCTGTGTTAGGCCTTGCTCTGTTCAGCTCTCTTTCTTTGTCGAACACAAACACAATTACCGGATGTATAAATGAACACCTACAGCAACCGCGGCATAAAACCAACCGCAGCTTACACTCAGCCATGCTCGGATTTGTTGTTTATTCCTAAAAATAAGGGAGAGCAAGCCCTTCCCTTCGCTCAGATGATTGAGTCTCATATTCCTGGTGTCAAGGTATTTTTTTTGGCATGTACAAAGATTTCTTATGACTGATTCTGTAAGGCAGAGACAAAAAACAGAGCAAGGTACAGGGGGAGGATGTGAAAAGGAATGAAATATGTGCAAGAGGCAGGAAGAAAGCGGGAGCGGAGCCTCCTGAATTTCTGAGAACATCGCAGTGAGGAGACATGAGAGAGCCGAAGTTGAAAAGACAGAAACGGCAGAATGTATAAGAGATATCGAAACTGAGAGTAAGAAAGATACAGCAGTAGAAAGCTGCGCTGCACCGAACAAAAGAAGCTGAGAGGGTGCGAGCTATAAAAAAAAACACCTCAGCTCCATCCCCATCCGAGCAGCCATCTTGGGTGGCTAATTATGATGAGTTACTTGGTGCACTAGTGGGAGTTGGAGCCTCACCTGTATCCATTTAGGAAGGCCTCTCCACTGGAGACTGGGATGTCTCCTGTCAGCATCTTGAATGTGGTGGTTTTCCCAGCCCCGTTGATTCCCAGCAAGCCGAAACACTAATGGAGACAATGGGGAGGCCTCCGTTAGAAAAAACAGTGTTTTGCACATACAAGCCTCATCGGAAAACAGACAGGAGACAATGCTGCCGGGTGAGATTTCATATATTGTGTATGTAGATGAGTTTTCTTTTGAATACCATCCATTAACTGCATTAATGAAGTTTAGCTATAAACTGTGTAAATGTGTATTTGTTCACTACATCCAATTCAAACAACAATTTATAGAGTATACTTGAGTGGTTCTGTGGTTAGATAAATAAGAAATGGATATATTTCTGTACAAAAACAAAACAACAAACACTAAATCAACACGGCAGGCAGACATGAACAAATACTGTAAAAATCGGACTATTCCCAACAGCTTCCTGCTGCTGTAAATTTCTACTACAAACACTATCCTTTCTCTGTCTTTTCTCCCTGATGCTGCTGATTTTACGCCCCTCCGGAGGGCATGCGACAGGAAGTTGTCTCTGCGGAGCCCCGCGGTCATGTGACCTGCCTTAGGTGCTCAGGCTCCGGCATAAATATTTGATTTCTGTCATTCATTGATCCCTGCTTGTTTGTGACCCGCGCTTGTGAATGCATAGGAGAGGGATAAGCTTTATGTAAATAATGCATGGAAATGCGGTGTGTGATCAGCAGAGCCCCGTGAATGACAATATTCCACTGGCATTTACATTGGGCTTGCGTAAACAGTGGCACAGGGGGATGGATACCCCCGTAAAAGCCCACCGAACACAAATGCATGTCAGCATTTAAGATTACGTTCAAATCAAACTTGCAGCGGTACAGTGTGTGTGACAGCGAGTGTGTGTATGGGTATGTGTAATGTATAACATGTTATAATGAGTAAAGATGCTTTACAAAATGTGTCAAAGTTCACTTTGTTTCAATTTAGTCTCCCACTGCATAATTCTGAGTGTATTGAACTAAGCATCACTGGGTCCTCGCGCCTTGGCTTCACAGACTCGTTGCTTTAGCAATGTTCCTCTGCGAGCCTGCCTGTGTGTCTTTCAGCACACACATGCTTGGCAGTAGCATAATGGCAGAAAACAAGCCCGATAAGGAGATTAGTGTTCCTCCGAACGCCTTCTCTGAGCCAGTCAGACAGCAAAGGACAGACAGAGCCAAACCAATTCAAATCTTAAAGAAATAACTATAAACTGTAAATCAAAGCCCAGACACAGAATCTTTGCTCACTACTCCCCCGCTCTCATGTGTCAATATTTTGTAAATGTTGTCATTACAATTTTTGTTGATTGTGTATAATTTATTCAATTCATATCCAAATGTTATTTTCACAGGCAACAGAGAATTAAATAATTTCTCCCATATGGCAGTTCCCGGGTTCATTTTGAAAAGCAATCAAACGTGTAAACGCAAGAAAGTCCTCTAATAAGGACAAAAGCAAACCACACACTATAGGCTTGGAAAGGTGCTTGTGGGATTCAGCATCATTTGACTCACCTCTGCAGCAGGTACGCCCACACATAGCCTGTCCACAGCAGGGGTGCTCTTCCGAGAGTATACCTGCAGAGAGCAGACAATAAAATGAATCAACCAGCCAGAGAAAGAGAGAGAAAGAAGGAGAGAAGGCAGGAGGCAGGGAAGGGTGGGGGCAGACAGTGAGAAAGATAGCATGAGTAAATATGGAGCGATAGACTAGAGCAGCAGGGAAGAGAAGAGATGGAGGAAGGCAGGTGGAAAATGAACGAGGGAGAGAGAAAGTGAAGGAAACACATTTTAACAAGAAGGGATCATTTGCAACATTTAGAGCGAGCCAGATGGGAAAAGGTATTAAAAAAAAAAAAAGTTAGACACTTGCACAGGGGAGAGAAGAAGAGGACGTGAACATTAGTATTTGTGACTGCAGTGACAGTATTCATGAGGAAATCTGTCTCCACTTTCTGTACCACTTCAGTCCCTTCAATAACCTTCAACACTCTCACATGTCACCCGATATTTTATCTATGGACACCAACTTTAGGCATGGTCTCAATATATAGTGAGATGACTTTAGTAAAAAAGGAAGATGTCAGCCATCTGAAAAAAGTACTTTAAGAACTCATGGTTAAACATGGTAGTAGTAGTAGTAGTAGTAGTACCAAGTCTAAAACTCGACAGCCACACCAGGGACTGTGTATGGACGTGCCGTTAACATGTTGAAATAGCGTGTAACAGCAATACTGACTTATTTTTTTGCTGCTTTCTGATAAATGGAACATGTTTTGAACACAAGATTAACATAATATTAATCTAAGTGCTGGCAAAGCACTCACCATATAGCATTGCTGTGGCAAACCTGTTGCCACCGGATGAATGCAAGTCCAATGTGTGCAAAACATACTGTGTTATTTGCAGCATGGGGACTTTGGGTAAAAATATGCCCTATGCATGATCAAAGATAGTTATGGCTTGCTAAATAATAATGCTTGTTCCACATTTGACGGAGAGGGGTTGAGCCTTATACAATGTCTTTTATGTGCTTTGTGTTTGACCATATATGGAGAATAGCTTGAGTTCTTCCTCGGCTCCACCTGTATAAAAGTGAGGCGCAAGAGGGCGTGGAGGGTTTTTTTATTTTTCTCATCACCAGTCAAACATAGATATTTTAGGCAGGCTCCAACTCAATGTCTAACTGCGTATGTAGAATACAGAAACCTGTCTGATACTTTGGTCATAGGGCTTCAGTCAGAAGTCTCGAGGGAAGTGTTACCCACTACCAAGAGGGGGTATCGGCTGGTAACCACAACAGAGTGAAACAGAACATTAAGGTCACTGGCTGTAAAACCAAAACAATGAACTGAAAGTAAGGCACCAGATGTTCTGTATGCAGAGGGGAACTGCAGTGTTGGTGATAATTCTTTGTGTGTTTATGGCTAAAAAAGACATCTACACCCCATGAGATGCAGAATCCCATCTTGCAGGGCAAAGAAGAGAATGAAACTTCTCACATTTGGATTGGGAGTCAGTATCCTGCTAAGATCACGCAGTGACACTGGAGATGAGAAGGCGGTTGATGTTTTTTCACATCTCCCTTGAAAAACCTTCCACGCTGCATTCGCATCCTTCCCTGCTGACCAGCCTCACCCATCCCCATTTGCATTCAAGTACTCATCATCTTAAAAACCTCACCAGAGGAGGTAAAGAAACCCCCCCTTGAAATGAACACGATTTGTTACAATCTGAAAAAAGAAAAACTACAGCAAGCGAACACTCAACAAAATAGGGTGTTTGGTACAT
The DNA here is from genome assembly GCA_031216445.1 of Lateolabrax maculatus. Lineage (NCBI taxonomy): Eukaryota > Metazoa > Chordata > Actinopteri > Acropomatiformes > Lateolabracidae > Lateolabrax > Lateolabrax maculatus. The sequence continues at coordinate 9,826,865 of CM062207.1, forward strand.
GTGGTGTTTTTCCACATCCAAGACTATGTTAAGGTTTTGAGATGTTTTCAAAGTAGTTTCAAAGCAGCAGTGTCTTGCTCCAGCACGAAAAGACAAGACAAGGACTTTGTTGTTGTTCCTGAATGTGACAGTAAAGACATTTAGCACTCAAAATCAAGGACAGCACTGTGCCCCTTTGAATTATGAAGAAGTCACCACTGTTGGCTGTTTTGGGGGTTTTCAAAAGTTGAAAACATAGTCCTCGATGAATGCTGAGAGTGTTTATGTGCCTGTATGCGAGAGTCAGAGACTGGAACAGTGAAGCTTCATTAAAACAGAGAAGTTACAGCGTGCGTTTCTCAGTATGAAGGATACGTTTTCTGTATATAATCTCCAGACCTAATATCCACCATTAAAAAGAGTCAGCTGTCCCAGCTGCATCCAGAATGGTACCAGGCAAATGTAAATTTAGAACTGCCACTTCAAGCCTGACAAACAATGACATTGCATTTATTTCACAGTTGGCACGTCAAGGGCATTTGATAAAAGCAGGAGTTGCGCAGATCCACCATTCTTTCAGTCCCATCTGGCAGCTGCACTCAGTATTTATCAACCTGGATTATACATACTACTTTTTAGTGATAGTTTGTAGTGCTAAAGCTACATCAAAGCAGCCGATACATGTATGCAGGAAGGCAATTAAAGGATAATTCCCCTCTGACTCGAGCACCACAGCAGCTGTCACGATAAGCAGGCCAACTTCTAATCAGATGAGACGATTGAGAAAGTGTGATGGCGGCAGTCGTGCAAACGCACAATATACATTTAAGCTGGAAAATCACAAGCTTCAAATGGCAGTGCTACAGCTCAGGTAGTAAACCTTGACACTGACACTGCTGTATTTAAAAAGGACTTGTATGGTCCATTCAGTCCACAAATGACTCACAGCAGGATATAGTTTTATCCTGAGGTAGGGTTTTTATTTGAACTGATTTTAAACTGGATGTTATATAACACTAGTAATTGCATAAAACAAGATATTGTTATATATTTTTGTCAATGTGTTGGCTGGGCTTTTTTCCCCTCTTTAGTTCAATAAATTTTTGGCAATTTTGCACTCATACTACTTCCACTTGCAGTGGCAGAGGCAGGACCGTTCAGCCATTTATGGATCACTTACCCCTTAACTATTTATTTTGATATCTCTGTTCATTTGCTAACTAGTCTTCAAGCACTCTTAATTGAAACACGTGGCATTTCGAAACATATATCATATGTATCATATTGCGCAGTACTTTGTTGGTTATTATGACAATGAAGACATTATACTAAAGGCGAGCCTCACACCAATTTGTAATCTTATTTGCGTGTTGATTTTCCTCCTACATACAAATATGTGGATATATACAGTAGCATATATATTTTTTAACAAATCATGTAATTTCTAATTAACTGAGCCACTCCATAATCTTGCCATGAACACTTGGTGCACCTGGTTGGAAACCATTACAAAGAGGGATTTGCAATATTTTGATATGGGAATTAAATGAAAAAATACAAAACAATACAAATTACATTGTGAGAAGGCAAAACTCCCAAATGAAAGAAAAAGAACCACTTTAAAAATTAAATTTCTGGAAAATAAATTTGAGAAAATAAGCCAAGCCAAAGCCAAGGTCAGTAAGGTCCGTAAAAAGTTTTTTTTAATTTACTTTGGAACATACTGTTTATAAATATTTTGGTGGACAAAGGCAGCCTTTAAGTCACCACGCAACACAGAGCTCTCGTCAAACAAGTCTCCTCCAGGCCAGGTTACACAGTACAACATGAGCGTGCTTGCAGTTTCGCCACGGTGCCACTCATCAGTCATTAGTCTCCTAATTCTCAAGCAGCTGTCACAAGGTTCTTTAAAACTTTCTCTGTCAACTTAGTGAGTGACTGGAAGGTGAAAGTGACAGCACCGGGCCCCCGGAAAGCGCTCGCAGACGGACACCCTCCCATTACGGTCTCCATCGATTACGGTGCAGACGCTAATGCAGCAGCTAAGTGGAGGCTGGCAGGTGGGGCGCGTGGCAGCGTGCTCCTGTTTTGGAGCAGCAGGGAAAAGGAAGGGGAGGAGCGGGGACTTGACACATGATTGATGGCCTGTCGATCGCTTCAGAGGCACGCTCGGATTTATGACAGGGCTCAGCCTGTGGCGCGCGGCCACCGAGGCCACGCGCTCATTGATCAATTTGTTATCTACACCCCAAATGGATGGAGCACAGCTGTGGTGGGAGTCAATGAGGGCACCGCGGGAAGAATCCTGATGCCTTCTGCCATTGCAGATTGCCATTACTGTTTTTTGCGTGGCGATGGGCCACTGTGTCTCGTCTCAGAGAAATATTGTCAGCCATGAAGGTGTGCATTGACAGTGGCTGCTTGTCAACAGCAGATGAGCCTAATGAAATGTAATCTAAGATTTTAACATTTTTGGCACTGTGTTTACAGTAGAGAGAGAGTTCCACGAGTTTAAAGTGCATAAAAAGAGTCTCTCTCTATCTCGACAAGTTGTGGCTGAAAAGGCACCATTCCTCTCTACACGTTTTCACCTTGCGAGACGATTTGTAATACATTACCCATCCAACGGTTTTACCCAGCACTTGTTGGGTAATTACCTTAGTAAGTGTGGCGCGCGTCTGTGTCCGTGAGCAATGAGTGAAAGATTAAGTATAGCGAGACTGAGAAGGCAGTGGGAGTTAAGCAGTGAAGAAGGGTGGTAAGAAGCACAAGGCTGTTAGATCGTCCAGCTGTTGGCACTGGAGCTGCAAAGCAGGCTGCGGCCTCGACACTTCCTGCTGCCGCGCAACCCGCAGGGAGGGAACATCTGCCGACGGATGAAGTGTTAATCTCGGCGGTGTTGAGGCGTGCACCGTCACGGCACGCTCGACTTCACCTCCTGCAAGGAGGGAAGGCCAGAGCTGTATAGGATGGAGACCTTTACAGCCCTGAAAATGCAATCTTGTTTGGTTCTCGTGCCCACTTATGATGTTTGTGAACGTTCACAGCTGCAGACTAGCAAACTGTCTTTCCCAATTGCATTGCAAACTGAATAATGCAGGTGCAAATGGGGGAAAACATTCTGAGAAACTCCTCTCAGCCACAAACACATCCACATGCACAGATGAAGTGGATTACTAAAATTCAGAGAGTGTGTAAGTTCTTAAGAGTGTAAGTAATTACTGTATAATGTCAGAAAATAATACAATTAGGCTTGACCAGAGAAGTTAATTGCAGGAGAAAAAAACCCTGTGTTGTTTGTATCTCTCTGTTTTGCATGCTGGACTAAAAAAAGGCTAGCATGTAATAAATAATAAGAATTAGAATTAGAATTAGAATTATAAACATATATAAAGGAAAGAATAGAAAAAAAAAGGTATTATTAAGTGTTATTATTTGGCTTGGTGTGTGGGTGGGCTGTGCATGAAATATAAAGTGCAAATACGCAAATATAGAAGACAGAGCAAAGGACTGACAGAGGCCAAGACAAGGCCAAGGATATACAGAGGTCAAAGGACAGAGTTCACCATCCTGATGGCCTAAAGGGAAGAAGCTTTCTGAGTCTCTCTGTGTTGGACTTGGGGTTTGTTGCCATAAATGATTAAACGTCTCACATTTGATAAGATTAAGGGGATAAAAACTGAATGAAGCAATCAATCGACTTCGGACCAAAGAAAACACACTGAAGAAATTACTGAAAAACTAAGTGGGAAAACGCAAACTACGATGTGTGGGATAATGCACTACGCACCACAATCAGGGCAATACTTTAGCAGGAGCTGAAAAATGCACTGCACAATACCTTAGTGAGGTCACAGATCCTCAGAAGGTCGTTCTGGGCCTTGCCTTTGTACACCCGCTCGCGTTCCCGAGCGACATCAATATCCTCCTCCTCCTCTGCAGATAATGACTTCCCTGAAATGAGCCTGGTAGAGAGAAGTCAACTACAGTTGGCATAACACCCTTCATTAAAATTAACATGAACTCGCATGACAAATTATATCGGTCAAAGTTTAAGCTCAGTGAAACAATCTCGGAAATTTTCAGAAATAATAGAAGCCACAGAAATTAGTTTCCATGGCAACCTTGCTTTTAGAATAAATAAATACTCAGGCACAAATAAACCCCCCAAAAAACGGGTAGTATTTGCCAAACAGATTCACGTTGCAACAGATGTTTTCCAGAAAATGAATATGAAGCACATGACTAATTTAAATATCTGAATGGAAATTAAACAACTATATTGTAAACATTACAACGGCAACAGTAAGAAACATGAAGAATTAGGGTTTTTAAAAACTTTTTTCAGCCAAGTTTGAGTTCATTCGCTTTGAATTAACAGTTGTTCACAGTCGCTTTTACCTCGGTTTGCAGAAGAATTTATACTGGATGAGAATCGTGATGGCAAACATGACAACTCCCTGGATGGACATGGCACAAAGGTTCTTTCCCACCATTTCCCAGCTGAGCGGATCCTCAAAACGGTCTTCACCTGATAAAGAAGGTAGGAAGGGAAAAAAATGAGCAAAAAAACTGACTAAGTATGGTAATAAAGTCAAAACACACAGAAAAAGGTAAGTCATTAAATGGATTATTATTGTGTGTCACTTCATGTTAATTTCCAGCCCTTATCTACACGCTCCAAGGATGATTTGTCAAAAACAAAGAAGAATTGCCAGACGTGTGTTTTCTTTCATGGATAGCCAAATATATCATTGTCAAAAGTTAGTGGAGAGCTGGAATTTGTCAGCTCTTTGAAGTGTTTTTGAGACACATTCATTGGTGAAAGCCAGCAATTTAAAATGCCACTTAGCCTTAAAAATGAAATATAAAAAAGTCACTGTCACCTATGTCTTGTAAGGAAATCACTGATATCCTGTACTTTTCATGTTGAAGCCTCCTTTGGCTGATGAACATGTAAGTAAAGCGCTGACAATACCAGCCCCCCCCCCCCCCAACACTCTAATCATTGTCAAGTTTGCTCTCTCCTTCTCTTAGCTTCTACAACCCTTGAGCCCGAGGGGGCAGAGTAAGGAGACAAGAAAAACGAAAGCGCTTTCAGTCTCATTCTCTGGTAAATAGCCCCTCTCCATACTACCCTTTTAGGTTGTGATTGCTTTTCTCTTCCTGCTCTCCGCCACCACTGCAAATGATTCCTCAAATCACTATTTCCTGCTCCATCTCTCTACAGATAAGACTCATCTTCCTCTTCCATGTGCCTCTTTGCCTCTTGATGGCCCCCTCAACCTGGCTCCACTTCTACAATCCCCTCATCTGCCTTTCCACTGTCTAAATTTAACACGTGTAGAGAGTGGAGCAGTATGGGTGGTTTGGAAGCTGTATGACTGGTTAAACATTTTTCCCTGCTGGTGGGATGAAGAATTAGCATTTTGAATGCAATAGTGTAGTGTCACTGTAAAGGAAAGGCATGTTGTTTTACTGTTATTTAAGGGTCTAATACATATGTAAGATGAAGGCGCACAAGCACACTGATGGCATGCATGCGAGTGTTACAGATTCCTGCCAATATTTTCACACTACTAATGAAAGCTCTATTTAAGAACCAAATTATTGTTTCCACTGAAAGAAAAGCATGCCAGTAGCGTGAGACTTTCTATAAACATGTATCAGCATCACATATTCATTAAAATGATTGGGGAAGGCAGATTGCTGCTGTGGTATCAAAATATAGTCTTGAGTCAAGAAAGGTTCAATATGTACATTTGTTCTGTGTTGCCAAAATGTTATTGTCTCACCCACTTAGATATTTTCTTTTGTTTGAGGAGAATATAATCTTAGAACTTAATATTGCAGAAAAAGAATCATTAAAATTAGGAATCTTTCTTAAGGATTCGTTCTGCCGAAAGTGGCGGTGGCCTCTTACCAAAACTGCTGAAGAGTGTGCCCATTGCCTGGTTCTTGGCCATGTCAATCAGCCCTCTGCCCAGACAAAAATGTGGAAATATCAGCAGCACCTGCTTCACTATGTTGTTGATGCGGGAGACATTCTGTTGAGGAAAATGCACACACACACACACACAAGACACAAAGCTTTGAATATTAATAGCCCAGGCTGGGAATTAGCCAGCACAAGCCCAATATGTTGACTCGCCGCCTTGAATCAGCGGGGCCAGCGGCGTGAGAGGTTTGGAAGACCCTGACGCAAGTGTGCATAATTAACAAACATCCTGCACACAATTTGCATGCTGCGCGCTGTTGTGGAGCGGGGCTCCAAATGGTGCGCCGAGGGAGCACGGAGCATCTAAGTTCATCTACCTTCTTGATGCTGGAATTTAGCAAACAGGAACATACGGTGTGATCCGTGAGGTCGCGCACATACGGCGTGTGTAAACACAAAGCGAGGAGGTGGGGCTCAGGTAAGACGTTCATCCTTGAAATCATAACTAAGGGTAGAAGCAGAACCCAGAGACCAAAAAGTCACAGCTGAATAAAAACAAAAACTGTAAAAAAAAAAACACCTACAGGCACTCTCTGTGTGTCTCTTTTCTTTCTTCTGATACTGTATACAAGAACAAAGAGACATATACACATGAATACAAAACCAAAGCACATTGTTTCACTGTTTCACAAGGCATACATAAACAGATAGTCTTAACGTGACAGGGCTTTTCCTGACTTCAACTCTTGTCTTTCCCCTCAAAATTGCACTGTCCCCTTCATCCTGCCTGAGGATACAATTCAATGGCGGCCGAGTAAAGCACAAAAGAAATAATTCATTAAATTAGGCCACAATCGGCAAACTGGCTCAAATAGGGGAGGAAGTACAGTGAGTCAGGGAGGACAGAAAGGGTGGGAGAAGAAAAAGGAAGAGAGAGGGAGGACAAAATATTACTACGTTTGGAGCGGTGCGGCGTTCAAAAGAGAGCTCATGCATTATGCATACCGCTTCATTGCAGCATAGTCTTCAAAGCTCTTGCAAACATGGAGGGAGACTATAAATTCATCATTTCCGTTTTCTGGGCAAGCCCGAGCAAAGAGTAGGAGGGGCGGGGGTGGCAGTGCATTTTGTTAAAGCTGTGTGCAAGATTTCCAGATGATGGCCGTTGCTGTGGCACAATGTATTCATGGTTGTGTGCAACTTGTCTGTGATTTTTTTTTGTTTCAGTGAGCAGGCTTTCAGTTGGCAGTTGAGGATGTTTTACAGCTGCAACGATTAGTCGATTAATTGATTAGTTGCCAACTATTACATTAATCACCAACTATTTTGATTATCGATAATCGTTTTGATCATTTTTAAGAAAAAAAACAAAGTTCTCTGTTTTCAGCTTCTCAAATGTCAATATTATCTGTTTTCTTTAGTCCTCTCCAACAGTAAACTGAATATCTTTGGGTTGTAGACAGAACAAGACATTTGAGGACGTCACCTTGAGCTTTGGGAAACAATGATCAACATTTTTCACAATTTTCTGACATTTAATTGACCAAACAACAAACTGATTAATTGAGAAAATAATCTAAAAGTTAATTGATAATTAAAATAATCATTAGTTGCATCCCTAGACGAGTCTGTCAGCCTTAAAAAAACAATCCAAATGCCGGATTTAAAGATGTAAGTAAGTTTCCCGGATGTCTAGACGAATAGTTCAACATTTTGCAAGATATGCTTATTCGCCTTTTTGCAGTTAGAGTTAGAAAAGAAGATTGATAACACTATCATGTCTACGTAAGGTAAATATGTGGTCAGAGGCAGCAGCCAGCTAATTTAGTTTTGCATAAATACTGCAAACAGGGGAAAAAATTACTTGTTTTTGACCAAAGGTAAAAAAAAATCCACCAATTTTAAAGCTCTCTAATTAACATGTTATATCTTGTGGTAGTAACCTCGTGGCGTCTCTGCTGGTTCCAGTTGGTCCCGGGCCAAGAAACAGTCCAGCACATAACCCCTTAGTGAAAAAGCTAATTGGCATTTTTACGCCTCAGGTAAAACAACATTATTAGTTAAGTAACTGTAGGGAGATGTTATTACCTTTTAAAGCTAACTCCTCGGTACTTCCTCAATTCTTCACCTAAAATTATTCATGCTTCAAAAGTAATCGCTGTTTTATGTGGAAGGATGTTTTCTTTCTTAACATTTATATATTACTGTTCATAACATGTCATACAACGGCGTCCGGGTCAAAAAGAAGAAAGCAATCTAATTTATACCCGTCTTCTCCCCTTGTGGCAAAACATAAAGAAATGATCAAAAGTAGGCACACGGATATGTAAAACTATTTTTTTGCATGAGTAGGTGGTCACCGGCCTAGTTTCTCTCAGGCAGATATGAGAGCGTGTTGAAAAGGCCTCATTGATCAGGATGTCAAAGCAAACCCTCAGATGTCCGGCAGTGTGTTCAACAATAATTCATCACTCCTTTTATCTACATTTACACATTTGCTTGAAGACTAAAAGGTACAAAGAACTGCAATCACAAGTCATAGCTAAGAGTAAAATCCATTCTAAATGTGGAAGGAAGGTTATTCGAAAATGTTATCCCTTTCATCAGGCAGCTCATCAGTATTTATAATGCCCAAGATAATGTTACCGATCATGCCAGTAAAGCAGTAAAACAGTCTGAAAAATTGCCTGTGAAATTTCTGAAATGTTTATCTGTCTTATAGCTCATGTGATGGGGAGAACGGGAGCTGAGGTGCATTCAGAAACATTACTTTTACATTAGAAAGTCCAATAAACAGTTTACTTTCAATTGTATATCTTGAACCAGTTGTTTGTATCCAGTTGATATGTATTAGTCTTTTCATTACAGGACACTGGCAAGATCTTTATCTAAATATGGAAAGAAAGACATTTTTTGCAGCTGCAGTTCAGTAAAGCACAGGAATTAACACCTAAAGATTACATTAAGACTATCTTTCCTTACGGTCTGCAAGGATTTAATATCAAACATATTTTTATCCCAGCGTTGTTCACAAACGTACTGTATGTAAATGTTCAAATACACACAAATGCACACACGTCTTGGGATTAGCTTAAGGCACCCCCGGTCTTTACATTCAACACTAAGCTTATACAGAGATAAAGAAAGTGAAATAAACAAACAACGGCTATGACCTTGGATAAATGCAGCCCATTTGTCTGGCAGACGAATGCAAAGAAAACGAGGCCTAATTTGAGATCAATACATGAAATAACACATCTTCACTTGACTGGGTGTTCATCAAGGAGGTCTAAGAGGCTCTTAGTCAGGGATGATGAAATGCTGGACAATTTTCCCCCTTACGTATGTGCTATATGCCCATAAATCATTTTCAAGTGGTTTTGAAGGTGGTATAGTCTGCGAGGCGCTTATCTGACCCATATCGCTACTTGTGCTTATTCCCACAGCACGGCTTCATTCATAATGCTGGGAATCACAATGAGAGCAGACAGACACAATATATGGCTCAAACAGTCTCGTTAGATATTTTCTGGAGATCATATTCATGTTTTTTTTGAGCTACGGTAGTTCGTGTGGAGCCACCAGCAAAATTCAAGAATTTGTATAGAATTTTAAATTTGTGCTTTGGTTGTCAGTCGATACTAGTGATTTTTAAAAGGGGTTGGAGAGGGAACATGACCTCGTCAGTAGAGAGTTATGAAGAATACACTACATAAAACTACCAGCCTTTAACGATTATTTTAAACATCCTGTCAATAGAGGCAGCTGGACTTTGTACAATTCACTCTAATTACACTACATGAGGTACGTAGTACCTGGCGACAACTGTCACAACTTTCTGTTTATCCTGGAAAATCTCTGTGCCTGTGGTTATCTGTGAGTGGCACGTGGTGGAGGTATTGACTCAGACACTGCTTCAAGCATACGAGGCAGGCTGGGATTGATGCAATCCGCAGGGAGCTGGACAGTCCTGAGGGGAAGACAATCTCCCATTGGTCTCGAGACAAAACTGGGGCATAGAGTCTGTAACACTGCAGCGCCGCTTTCTCACTCCGTTACTTTTTCTCTTGGAGGAATGGTGCTATGCCCAAAAGGGATCTAGATTCACCCTGGGCTTGAGAACAGAGAACAGACTGAAGCCTTGAGTATTACTTTTGAGCCACATTGTTTAACTAATGCCACCGCTGAGGAGTCTAAGAATGATAAGGCGAAGCTTTGAAGCAGTAGAAGTCGCGAAAGGAGAAGACTGGATTGAGCTGTCATGTGTAAGATCTACCTATTCTGCCTAACTGGGGCACACCGGGGCACTGTGGTATCTGCGTTAGCCATTTTGTGGAGAGTCTGCTCCGTCGAGATATCCACTCTGAACAGGGGACACATGGAAACCTGGAGAGCTGTCACATTATTTGATTGATGTCAACCCATCCGGTTCTTTTATCAGCAGTGAAATCAAGTCAGATTAGCAGAATTATCGTGGACCCCTGTCCCTGTCAAGTCTCACAGAGACACTATCTCTGTCCCTAATGCCTTGGACAAGAGGAGAGCGCCATAAATCCATCCCTTTACACCGCCAGTGGGCAACATGCTGTCCATTAAATTATCACCAATGGCACCCTCCATGAGTAATATTCTGTGCTGAGACTGTACCAATAAATAAAGTTAATGCAGAGACAACAAAATGGCACGAATGACATTCCTTGAGGAGAGACGTGCCAGCCGAAAAATACAAATTGATAATGAAGGCTGGTGATAATGAAATCACAATGCAAATGCGGCAGCCTCGTTAGGAGACAGGAAAAAGAAAAAATCCCATGATATCGCCGAGTGCCGCCAGAGGAAACATCAAGTCAGAGGCAGGCGTGTCGGAGGGGACGGAGTGTGCAGAGGCAAAGTCTTTCAGACAACATTACGCTCCGTCTGAAGTGTCGGCTCGGAGCTGTGGGAGACATTCTGACGAAGCATCAGATGTATAAGCAGCTTGTCAGAGAGTGAAACGCCGCTGTGTCTGTTGACGAGGAATGACTGATCAGGGTGAAGCTAAAAAATGTGACGTGAAAAAAATCCAAGTGTGGGTGATGTGTGCTAATCATGCAAATTACAATTAAGTCTACAAATCAAATTAGACATATTTAGTGCAGAGAACAAATGAAAAAAGACATCAAGAAAATTAGACAATTTGACAACACCACCTTTGAGGAACCGAGGTCCTGCAATTGAGAGTTCTGGCTGTTACACAAATTGTATAGTCTGAATAGGCCCATTCCAGCTTTTTTTAATGAAATGTGATTTAAATTATAATCAAAAGTAAAATGACTGACAGTCAACATCCTTCTCTCTCTCTCTCCCTGCCTAAGCTCTCCATTTCTTATGCAGTTCTTTTTTTTGGTGTCTTTGTCTTTTGATTCCCATGAGCCTGAAGCAGCTCGCAGTAAAAATGAACACTTGCTGAAAGATGGATGAGGAAATTTCTCCGAAGACCCAGTTCTCACCAAACGATTAAACATTAAAGCGAATAGGGAAAATGACTCCTTTGAAAAATCCTTGAGAGGATAAAGGAAATATATTAAAAGTTATACCAGGTGGGTACACACTCCACCCACACGCGTATGGAAGCCTTTGCTTCGAAAACACAGAGCATTTATCTATGATTCATGTCAATTAGCCATCCACTACTATAGCTTCCAAATATATTTTTTATGCAGCTATGGGAGCCTGAATGTCTGTGCCTGCTGTTTCCCAAGAACCGCGTCTTCCCCAGTGTGAGATTAACGCCTATACAGTATGTATGGGAGTCTCTCCAGAATATGTGTATGTTTATATGTATGTGTGTTTGCCATGTGAATGCCACTTACATCATCATCAAAGAGCTCCATAACAAACGTGGCCACGCTGCCGTTAATACCAATGAAGAGGTTTATGCACGTCAGCACCACGTAGGCTGTGCTGGGCACGCTGAAGATGAAGGAGGCGGGGTACATCATGGGGGTGATGGACCACCTGCAGAAAACAAGACACTGTCACACATAGAGACACGAAGGCCTGACCTGATTTAGCGATTCTACTGTATAAGCAAGTATTTAGAAAAACACAACATGAGGATTAACTTTCAGGGCCCCGCGCGCATTAAACTCTGCACCAGGGTTTATGTGACAGCCGTGGTCGATTTCATGTTAGCAGAATTTATGCCATTTTAAATTCATAAATGCAGATTACCAGGTGAGTTGTGCCGTTTCATGGCATCACCGGCCTCTTCCGATCGTATGCATGTCCAGTAAGTGAACCATAAAACACTGCTGAACAATAAATATCCCCCACGCTTGGCCTGCAGCAGTTCAAGTTCAGTGTAAGAGGAAGTAGAAGTGGGGTGCTGCTCAAAGTAATCACTGAAGTAGTAAAATAACAGTTCAATATCTCAAATAACATTTTATTAATTAGTTCAGTACTATTATTGGGGCTGGGCATTTAAGAAATCAAATGGACCACAGCATTTTATCAATAATGGTTTATCTATAGGTCTACAGAATTTAGAGGTCAGTCTCTAAATCTTTTTGATTTTTACTTTTTTGACACCTTGCGACCTACTACTGTATGCTTTATGCTATGGCTGATCGTGTTGGGTGTTATGCATGTAACACGTCGTTAACATATTGATTTCCATTGGCTTTCACCTGGGAACTCACACATACAATGATGCAACAGCCCGTACATTGCACTCATGCTCTGATCAGCTCCGTGGCACAGCGCCTACTGAATATGAACCAGCTTAAACGAATGTGCTGAGCATTTTGCCTCAAATAGTGCAAAGTAGCAGTCAACCCTAAATGAACAGACATAACACATATCCCATTTGGGATATGTGGGGGGAAAAGTGCCACCTAAATAGTATCTAATAAGGAACAATCTCCAAATGTAAAAACCAAAAAAGGTAATCCTCCAACCCAAAACCATATAACTTCGACCCTATATTTTGAGGAAATTTAAGGTGCATATTGTAACTAATAAGTTTTAATTTACTCACCCATATAAAATAAGCAGCAGAATCAAAGCAGGCAGGTTGGCAGGTGAAACGTAGGCTTTTTGTTGGAAGCAGAGGAAGATCACAATCACAATCAAGCATGGGATGATGTAGTTACACTGTCAGAACAAACAAACAGGCAAACAAAACAAAATTAGCAGCTATCTCCATCAGAAGCAGAGGCCACAGTGCTGATTAAGAAATTGATCTTCAGGCCATTAGCGATTGCATGAAAAGTTTGCTTGCTTAAGACAATATTTTTTTCAGACAAACCGGAAGGACGTGTAATTACAAAATCTGTAGATTACTTTTTTAATTACCACTCAAACATATTCCCCTTTAATTTTCTAATTAATTCAAGGATAACAGACCCATCTGATTCTCTTCTGCTTGAGGTAAAAGTACGCTCAATGACACACTGATCAGTGTACAACGGTTTTATAACATTTTCACCTAGGAGACAAATATTTCTTAAAATCCAGTTAATAACTGGAAAAAAGCTTTTAGTTGTAGGTTTGATATTCCTTTTGACTGCAGAGCACATATAAAACAATTCCACTGTTTTCCACTGATGAATAAATGATGTACTATAGATAAGAGAAATAGAATGTAGCAAGATTAATTTACTGTTCAGCAAAAAAAAGAAAAGAATCATTAGACTGGCTCCTTAGGTACATTTGTCTGCCACTCAGACAGCATTTATCCACCATAATGATGAGAGTCCTAATGCCATTTCTTTACCAAAGGTACCTGATAAAATGTTTACTTCACTTATGCCTCGGGAAAACTGCCAGTAAGCCTGTTGAGCGTAACCAGCGGGGGCAGCAGATGTCGATAATTATGCCTCAGCCAATAACTGTTGCTCCGGTGAAGCTATTCCCAGAAGCCAGCAGAGTCAAAACTACATTATCAATTACAGTGGATGGATATTCTTTTTACATATAGCCTAAGGTGGAAAACAATCTTCAGAGGAGTAGGAGACTATCAAACTAGGGTAAAATGAGGCCTTTGGCATTGAAATTTAAGTTGACTGAATCCCATTATGTCTTATAGTTTTTACCTTGAATTCCTTCAGCATGTAAAGAAAAGTGGCTAAATTGTGCCAAAAGAAGTTATGATCAATTAAGAGGTGACACAGTGGCGCGATGAAGCTTGTACGTACCATGTCCCAGGCAAAACTGGCCAACCAGTAGACAGCTGGGTTTACTCCACTGACAAATTGCAGATGCTTGGCTTTGTTCACCCTCTCTTGGATGAGGAAGAGGACAAAGCTGGCTGGGATGAAGGACATGGCAAAGATAACGCAGATGGACACCACCACGTCGGTGGAGGATGTGGCCCTGTGATTGGATAGAGCACAGCAAACAGGAAGTTGACGGCTGAGTTGAGCAACAAATGCTAAAACAGGTGAGCCCTTACCTCAGGGGCTTTGGATAAAACACACGAATTGGAGTACGAGATATCTTTATGAAATGCAGAACTTTAACTCAATTGAAATGTTAATTAAATAGACTCAAAGAAACTGATGAGAGTTCTACTGTGATATTCAATGCGTTTAATTTTTTTCTTAGGGAATACTGACTCACTTGATTTTCCATTTCAGTGGGCACCCGTTATTGCTATATACCACAGCATTCACATTTACTCCACATGGCCAAATATATTACTGATCACCACACTGGCATCAATGAGAAGAATAGAAAAGGTTATAGATTCTAAGAAAAGAGAACGAGTCTGTGATTAGTTCTCTTGTCACCAGGACATGAGCCAGATACTTACAGAAATAATCTATATACCTAATGTGTCAGACGTGTGCTTGTTAGTACTGATGACTTAATTAGACAAGCATTACATTCATTAATGGAAAGCACTGACAATGCTGTTTGAGCATAATAAAAAAGCTTTTAAAGATCATTAGCCTTCTGAAACCGTGATAGGCCATTATGCTCGGTTCACCTTAATTCCATAGCTCCTGTTGGTCTCTTGGAAACCCAGTCAACAGGACAATGGAGGAGCGCATTTTAAAACCTTGACTGTACGTCTTATATGTAACAGTCTCCTTCTTTCATTTTTGAAACAAATGGTTCCTTTCTCCTCCAAGATGCTGACCTTCAGTTCACTGTTGTATATCTTCATTAACGCCATTCTGGGTTTGAAAATGTCCTTCGTCGTGTCTGCTCAATTAGCATTGGATAAAATTGTGGTGTATTCTTTTAACCCCCACCGTCATCCTCAACCCCGGCTCGCGATAATCTCTCACAAGGCTTCCTGTTGTGTAATTAGCATATTAAATAAGTTACCCTGTGTGGCTACATGGCTGTATTTATCATCGCCAACCAGATGCAATTAGAACCCATAAATAAAATCATTCACCGCAGTGGGTGCCAGCCCACATTTCCACAGGTTTCAAGGGCTGTGTGCACTGGTTGGGTAGGGAGATAATGTAGGGGACAAAGCTGTGAATGATCTAGGGGTTAGATTGAAGCTGGCTAATTGCTATAAAGAAGAGGACAAGCAATCTGCCAATTAACTAATAATGGAAGAGCAAGAAGTACGAGCAGTGGGAGTAAAGCTTTAGAGTATGCATTGCTTTCCTTTAGGTTTTTTAATGACAAGTGCTGCGGGGGACAGCCTTCAATGTTAAAGTGCAGGGGGACTGAAAGCATGAGCTCATTTTCAAATCTGAAGCTCTAGGCAAAACATTTGGGTCGTTATTTGTATTAAGCAGCATTGTGTAAATAATGTAGAGAACCATTTCAATCTTTATAAAATTAATTTTGCGGCTCAACCGTATGTGATTTTTAAATGGAATATTTGTGCAGATGGCGTGGGCGAAACGGAAAACAATATTAATTCGCTGATTGCAACTAAATTACGCATCAAATTCTACGGGGTGGTAAGAACAGAAGTCACTTGGCAAATTGATATTCCTCAGCAATTAAGAAGTGATACATTCCATATCTGCATAATGAAGTGGTGCCAAAGTCTGACATTTCTGAAGATGACAGAGAAAATTGGACGGTCCTATTTTTGTGCCAGTGCAAATGAAGCACAGAGACCCCGCGCGAGTGAAGTGGTAATTTCGGTGGGTTTAAGCATCGCCTTTCTTTCCATCTGCATACTTTCACAATCTTTTGGCTCATGACATAGCTTGCATTGAAATTGGTTGTGAAGTGCACTAGAGGGGAGTGTCACTTCAAATTAGACGGTGCAGTGCAATTTTGGTGTCCAAAACCTGGCAAGGGAACAAGTCATTAGTGATTAATTATTATCGATGGAACAGCTCTCTAACAATTGTCTTTCCAGGACATTAAGGAGATTTTAAAAGAGAAATGTTAATTTATTTTTAAGGCCAAACTTTCAGATTGCTTTCATAGGACAGGGAGACAATTTCAGAGACTTTACTTTGGCTGTTGGCAAGCAAATTACAGTAGACTTCACAACCACAATGAATGCAAACTTCTGCAAATTCACTATGAGACCAAAATAAAAAAATTGGGCATTTTGCCTTAAATATCACCATTCATCAACTTTCATATAAATGGCTTTTGCAACTTGAGAGTTTCTGAGACCATAATGCTAATATTTTCTGTGAATTCATTCATCTAACATCTAAGATAAAATCAAGCGCCTTTCAAGCCGTGCTCACCACACAATGTTATTTCTCTTCAAACAATTACTGAATTATGCAAAATATGTGTACCTAAAGCTGCATTGTTTTTCGTTGGGCAAACATTTGCCAATTAACACATCCAGCAGTTGCCGAGCATTCAGTCATTTGGAGTTTTTTTCAAGCCACCTGATGAAAAAAATTCAGTAGTTACTCTCATTTTAGCTTTGTTTTGTTCTCCACCAACTTCTGAAATAATTATCCGCGTCTTCAGCTGCTAGATGTTTGACTTTCTGTACCAGTTAGTCGTTATGGTGCTGGGCAGGTAGTGTGGCGTTGTTTTATCAGTCTCTTCACCAAAAGCTTCCTGCCACTGCTGAACAGGGGGTTGGTAAGAGTATAATTAGCAGGTTTTTAAAACAAAATCAATAAGCCAAAAGAGGCAGAAAAAATCCACTGAATAGGCTGATAATTCTTTGTGGGTTTATCATTTTTCACATTACACATTGTCATTTGATCCACTGTTCATATTAAAAGTGGAGCTTTAAGCAACCTAACTCCAAAGTGCTTAGTCAACTGCTCAAGAAGTCTTTTTCCCCCCTATTCTTGTCTGCAACCTGCACACTTATTCAGCAGTGAAAGAGTGCCCAAGCTAATCTGGAAATCATTGTTCATAAATTGTAGTCGTCACACCCTGCACAGAGAGGAAGAGAGGAAGAGAGGCCTGTCCTGAATCTACCGTAGGCAGGCCGTCGTAATTATCTCCTAACCCTGGCGCAGTCTCTCGCTCTAACTCAGGGCTGTGGTCAGCGCCCGATCACTACATAAATACCTGTATGTGGACTGGGCTGGAGCAGCAGCGGAGTATGGAATAAAACTGTTACTATGTGGTGATTGGTAGCTGGCAACCACTGAATTGCCTGTATAATGTCAGGAGTTGTGGTTATGGCACTTAACGGTAATTTGGAGCCGTGGGATGCATATAAAAAATACTTCCCATTAAAAGTGTTGATGGCGTTGACATCTCTGAACGGAGGACATGCAAAATAGCAACAATAGATATTGTTGAAGAATACACACCAGCTAAAAATCACTGGTGATAATCACAAAACAAAACAGTACACAGTGCACAGAGAGCTGTTACATCCATATGTTGTGATTCAGCACATCATTAATCTCTCTCTCTCATGGGGAGCTGCTTTTTCGCACAGCCCTGGGATGAGGCAGGCGAAGAAAATGGTATATCCTCGTAAGGGGCTCCCTTGGGCCTCTAAATCTGTGCATAGTCAAACAAATCCCTCATCTATCTATCTGTCTTACGCTTTCTATTGTATTGTCTCTTACTCATCTGTTCTCCCTTTGTCTCTGCCGTCTCTGCTCCTCTTTCTCCCACTCCAATGCTCAGTCCCTCTCACTCTGCCTTATTTCTCAGCTCTCTCTTCTGCTTCTCATGATGCATTGTCAGAAAATCAAAAAATGGAGTCTTCCAACCAGAAAAAAAATGTAATGCAGCTTCCCAACATGTTGAAATTCGACGGATGAAACTGCAAGCAAGGTTTGCAGACGCAGTTTTATGAAGTAATGTAATGCAGAATACACTGTAAACACCACAAAACATTTCTTTTAAACCAGTTGAGATCCTCAACCCACTCTGCGCATGTGTTATCCATATAGATATGAAATCTAAAGTTGTAAATACAACTAGCTTGGTTATATTTCTAAATAACGCTATCTTTTACATTTTCGAAGCCATGTACCTGCACTGTTTTTTCTCTCAAGTTGCACTTTCGCGCCGCAAAGCTAAAACACGGCGGCATCGTGTGCCCTTTAACCCCTTTTCTTGGTCTGATGACTCACATGGCAACGTAGGAGAGCTGCTCCTTGGTGAGGTTGAGGGGGTGATTGGACACGGAGATGCCGTACCGGCGGGGATCCTGTCCTGCCGGCAGATTTCCCCTCAGGATGGCGTTGTTGGCCACACTGAGGAAGGATGCCATGCCGTGCCATGCCTTGTTGTAGAACCACACCTGCCGAGGTAGAGACGAGCATTAGCACTGAGAACAGCATGTACAGGCTTTGCAGTTGCTTCAGATGTCTCCTAGCAACTACATCTGGCTGTGGACAGATAATTGAGAAAGATTTAACATGCAGGTTATGAAAGAAGAGACCTTTTCAAAAGATATAAGTCAGGAGTGTGGACCAGTGACAGATGCAATTGTATTATTCTTAGAATTTTTCTGTTTTGAATTTCTTATCAAGCTTAACAGCCAGGAAAGATGCAAAGAAAGGTTCACAACGTGATAGGACAGAATCTGTCTGTCTGCTGGCGCTTTAACAGCTGAGTTGTTGCAATCAGCTGTTGTGAAGTGCTGTAATCATAAGAGTTGTGTACCAACAATATGGCCACCAGAAAGTATGTCAAATCACTTTTTTTCTGCAAGCGAAGAAATTGACAAAGCATTGCCAGTGAGAATAAGTTGCTGGTCTCATTTACTGTCGCTGCACAAAGGTTCTCTGTTGCACAAAGGTTCACAGCAAAGTCTTTGTTATATATATGTATTGTGTGCTATGATGGCTATAAAACTGTAAGAGATGCAATAGATTTTTGTCCACTTTGTGCAGAAAATGAGCTCTGAGGAGAGGCGAACATACTGTACTGTAAGAATGAGCAATAGAGCTGACAAACATTACTTTTTCGTCTCAAGATCCACTGATCTTAGTCCAAAAAATGCTTCATTTTCCAATGCCAATGAGTGTATTTTTGACATAGGTAAGACCTGCTTCAGCAATAAAGTTTGGGCCGATTTTGGCCACTGCCCAGGATGCTTGTTCGAGCTTACGTGTGTGCACAGAGTGTGTGCACACGCAAGAGTGCTAGCAACAGGACGCTGACTTCAGTTCACTTAAGGGCTGCCGGTGTCATTAATAAAGTATTTTCTGAAAGTTACATACAGGACCTTTCACAGAAGACAAAAAGCCTGCACTGACTCCTGATGTGGCGTAGGACTCTAGCTGCAGTAAAAAAAAAAAATAAATAAATAATGTTTTCACTGGGGTTGTAGAAGGGGAAAAAATGGATAAAAGAGTGTAGAAGTGAGAGAGGACTCCCCGCTGATAGTGCAGTGCTAATTAAGAGAGGATGGTGTTTGAGTGTCAGCCTAACATAACACTGCATCACAGAGGAGGATATGGAGAAAACTTGCACACACACACATACACTCATAATCTCAGAGACAACAGATATGGACCAAAAGCGATATTATTCTTACTATATTTCCTTCATCCTGTAGTTTCTGAAAGGACTGTAGTTAAAATATAATTTGATGTATTCAAGATAACAGATAGTCAAGATCATAAGCTTGTCTGCTAAACAGATGAGGACGGTATAGAGTGAAACTTATGTGAGAAGATATGATGGCAAGCCACATTTCCTCTTCAGAGACTACTTTAAACATCCACTTGTTTTGTGGAGGAGCAAAACTCTAGACTCAATATGAGATACTGC
The DNA here is from genome assembly GCA_031216445.1 of Lateolabrax maculatus. Taxonomy (NCBI): domain Eukaryota; kingdom Metazoa; phylum Chordata; class Actinopteri; order Acropomatiformes; family Lateolabracidae; genus Lateolabrax; species Lateolabrax maculatus. The sequence goes on from CM062207.1 coordinate 9,846,912, forward strand.
AAGTGTGAGATGTATAAGATATTAACTTCAACATTAAATACAGATGTAGTCCAGTGGTGGTAAGTACAATTATACAAATACTGAACTTAAATCGAGTACCAGTATTTCCATGTTCTGCTACTTAAATACAATCCATCTTGTTTAATTAAACTAGTGGTTCCCAATGTGTTTTGCTTGTGACTAATGTCCAGTTAGAGTGTTGTATTGTTACTTTTAACTTTTACTAAAGGATCTGAGTCGTTCCTCCACCACTGAGGTAGTCAACTTAAACTATAAATCTACCTTTAAGAGCATTTTAATTCATTGTTCATTGAAATTTGTGACAAACCAATTTCCTTTATTTATTGCTGTTAGGGAAACTCATGGTTAGGCTTGCACTTATTGAATTTAATACAAAAATAGCTTTTTTATTATGGAGTTGCAGTCTGTTTTGCATTTCTGCAAAGGGTAAAGATATTCTGTAGTATTTGCATTAATAGACTGAACCCTCATGCCATTCTCTACTATATAGCAATCTACTCACAAGCCAAAGTGTAATTATTAAGCCATCTCATCCTGACATTTGTCAAGATAAATATATGTAGGTTTGACACTCCAAAAATGTTTAATAGGAATTTATGGCATCATAACTTACAATTAATTATATTGTACAATTAAAAATCCAAAGTGAGTGGACCAGTTGTAGGTGGGTTAGCCCCTTCACTTTTCTGTTTCTCTTTATTACCACCGTTCCTCCCCAAAAATCCAAACTGCGCCTGCCTTATTTCACTTTATAGATCATTAAACTTTCATCTCATTGGAACAAATCAAACAGCAGAGCAAAGGGGCACACGGCAATTAATATAATACCTTTACGTTGTCTCTGGTTCCCAGCTTCTTCAGAAGCGTCTCAGCCTTCTGGAAGATCTGATCAGTCACATTATCCTAATGAAGATGAGGAAAACAAGAAAAAAAAACTGAGTTGGATTTTTAATTGGATACACTTGGAAAACCACTACTGCTCTTTGAAATGCAAAACATGAGGCAGAGGGAGACAAGAATTAAGACTTCCTGAGAGCATTTGGGTGTGCTGAGCCACTTATTTCCCACTGACTTGGGGAAAAATGTGTCCCCTGTTATTTTGGCTACTTGCAAGTATTTTCCTCTTCTGACATTTCTGTTTTATTAAATAGTGTGAAATAATTAAAACCATGAGAGGAGGGAGAGGACATGAAACAAAGATTCACAGAAATTGTCTCATTTCCTCATGTACCAATCAGATTTAAGTAGTATGACTGGGTTGTAAGTCTCCAAGTGTTCATGTACAGATAGAAATGGAAATAACAGCAGAAAAAGTTTTATTTTCCAGAGTGTCTGCTAGGTTTTCTGGTAGGGAGAGGAGATGGAAATGGCAGAGAAAGGGTAGACAGTTGCATTAAAAATCTGCTCTACTCCACTAATGTTTTATGTGAAAAGAGCCTTGGGATGAGGGCTTGAGATGACAGGCATGTGATTTCCAAAGTGTCATGTTGATACCATGCTGTTCAGCCCAACCATAAGAGCACTGAGCACATTACATGTGTGATATATATGCAAATGGTCCTCCTGTTGGACCCTGCCTTCATCATAGGAGTATAGCAGAGCAAAAGAGGGAGAAGGGGTGGGGGGGTGGGGGGGTGGGGGGGGGGGGGAGTGGATGTGGCATGTAGTGAGGAGAAGTCGGTGGAAGAAAAGTGCAGGTGACTGGGGAGAGAGGTGGTGGTGGTGATGGGGGGGGGGGGGGGGGGGGGGGCAAAATAATAAGAGGAGAAAAATCAAGAAAGACATCCCAAGAATGCAAGTGTGTGCTCAGGTGCAAGTGCTTGTCTGCACTGAAAGAGGGGAGTGTGGGACGGAATAGACAAGAAAAATATCTCGAGTCCCCAAGACAGTTGCCTAAAGACAAGGGACTGAGGAGATCATACCACTTCTTTGACTTTTTCTATCCCACAATTCTTCACTCAGCCAATCCTGCACCACAATGTGACATTCTCTTAAATCTCGAGACATTTTAAGAATGTATTCGGAGCAGGTTTTTGCCCTGCCATAGATCAAGTCTGCTCCTTTGCCATAACAAAATGTTTACACATCATTTCAGTAACACAGCATGAACTCTTCATCTTTTTCCATATCACAGAGAGAAAGGGGAGGGAAAAAAAAAACACCCCAACCTACGCTGACAGGAGTATTTGTGTTAAATAACATCCCCTCTGTTCCAAGTCATTACCTATTCATACACCGGCCAGTAAGCAAGACTCCTGCTCTTGTCCGCAGTGCTTCTTTCACCAAAAGCAAGGCAATCTTTACAGTATTTTCGTGTTTTTACTTCACTCCGGTTTGCATCGTGCCAAGCAGCAGCGAGCGGCGCCAATAGGCGGCCTTGCTGAGGATTAGCGGTGGCTGAAACGAGATGAGAAGAGGGCCAGCAGCTGCCTGGGTATAATCCTTGACAAACTCCTCCCTGCTCAAGGACAATGACAAGGCTGGTTTGGCCGGCGGACCTGCCGGTGCCACGGCTAACGACACAGCAATAAAGCCACTCGAGTGTGTGGTGACTTTTCTGGCCAGTATTCCAAAGTGGCCTGCACAGTTCAATGGTCAAATGGTCTATGTGACAGTGTGGTCATATGGTCTGTGGGATAGTGTGTTAATATGTGTCTGTGTGTGTGTGTGTGTGTATATCAAGGACTTGCCAGGAAGGAGTTCACGGTTTGTTAAGTTAGAAAAGAAATGTTGTTTGAGAAGGTTAAATAAACAGTTCAGGGAACAGTGACATTAACACCATCCACACAAGACGCTGTGCCATTTGAGATACTTATTTTGGTTTAATTAAAGAATTTCCAGCACATAGCCTTTCTCATTCTCCTCGTTCCCGTCACCCCTTGCAACACTGAAACCTATTTCTACCTGCTAGACACAGGGAATGCAATTAAGCAGAAATTTCAAAGCCCACTTCCCAGTTCTGCGCAGGTGGCTCAGAGTGCAAAAACACACTTCTTCCCGTTAAAGTCTCACAATGGCTGCCGAGCAGGAGAGGGCCAGACATTTCCCAAGGACAGTGTAGCACTTTAATAACAAGGAATGTAGAGCTGGGGCGGCTAATGCCCGGCCATTAGGGTTACATCATCGCTGCTGCACGAATTAAAGTCACATTAGCGTCGAGATCCGGGAGACAGAGAAGGGAGCCTGGGCAGGGATGAGACCGGGGACGCCTGAGGGCGAAGCAACGTGCTGATCTCAAAGTAGTTTGAACGTCCAAAATTTGAAATGTTAATGAGAGACTGTGTGTATGCAAGAGAGAGGCTGAGAGACGGATAGAGAGATATAGAAGGAGGGTACAAGTGCGTTGGTATTAAGTTCAAGATACACTGCTTGAATAAAAGTGTATGAATGTATATACATTCATTAAATTGAGGTAGTTGAAGTAGATTAATGTAAATAAATGTGAGAGTGAAAAGGTTTGCAGCATTGTGTGTGGTTGCGTGTGCTCTGAAGACCCAGATTCCTCGATTTATTCAAAGCAATGCACAGACAGTCATAGCCCGTTGCCATGGACACTCAACAAAATGGATTTGAAGAATCTAAACCTCCTCTCTTCTTTGCTTTCATTCTTCTTCCTCAATCGCTCAAGAATTCAGTGGGGTTCAAAAATCCACGACAAATAACCTGTACCCAAGATACAAAGCTAACTGAACAAAGAACGCCATGCTCCAATTAGAAGGAGCTCAGTCAAAAGATGACTGCAGCCTTGACAGAAGAAAATCAGTTTCTGAACCACTTCTTGAGTCACAAAACTTCTCCAAACATTTTGTGTTGGACAAAGAGTTACACACAAAAGTCACAATACTGATGATGACTCAAACCTTTCTGATTTATGTAAATCAATCACGTTTTTCTATTCTTTAACATTCCACTGTGCATCCATCTCAAATAGAAGGGTTACTCACAAATCCACAGTCGGAAGAATAGTTTACGTGTCTCTCCAAGCGGACATGAATAATCCTATTTTACATAGCAAGAACACGCTTTACAAGTTGTAAGTAAAATCCTTCTGTAGAACAAAATTATAATCCATGTATCGAGCCAAAGTAATTGTAGAGCCACCACCTTTCTTCACTGTTGCTGACTAACCACATTTTCCGTCTGACTTCTCAATTATGACATTACCACGAAAGGCCTAGAAATACAACCACAGTATACTAAACATCAGCAACTAACAGCAAAAACATTACAATTAGTCAATGTCTGTATCATGTATGAACAATAATAAGGTATGTTATGATGACTTTGGCTCTAACAATATTTGACAAATTCAAATTTTGACCTGATGATTATGTTAGGTTAGATTGTGTAAGTAATTATAATTCATCTTGATGGGAACGTGAAAGGTTTGTATAACATTTTTTGGCAATCCATTTCTTAGTTGTTGAGATATTTCAGTCTGGAAGAAAGTGGTGGAATGACCTACAGGCTGACTGCTAGCATGGCCCAAAATCTAAAGTTGAAATCGGAAAACTTGATACTGAAAAGGTTGTATTAGTTGGGGGTAGTTTTTTCCCTTGGTTTTAAAAAACAAATTCTAAGACTTGAGGAGTCTTTTCAGATACCTCATGGCTATCAAATAATTCTGTGGTCCCAACAGGTTGGACTCTGCGAAAGCCAATATTTATTACATACCTGAAATGAACTGAATAGGTCCTTGAGATCCCTGAATGCAGCTTCGATTGCTGCCTCAGTCAGACGGACTTGGGAGTTGACCGCTCCAACAGAGATCCCTCCGTACCTTAAGTGGCAGAAACAAGCAGAAAAGCAGAAAGAGAGGGAGGTTCAAGTGGAGGTAAGAGCATATGAGTAATGCCAACGATACATGCACCCACACATTCTTGCTCTGCAAAGCTACACACACAAAGAGGCATGAGATACAGATGTACAGTAAAAGCCAATATGACGGTGGAAATATGGGCTTGAACTGGATATTCTGGAAACATGACCAAACATTCACGGGGTTGAACAAACACATCAATCTAATGCTTACAATGAATCATTTCACTCACTGATAGATTGCACTAAATGTTTTTGTACAGTAAAGTGACAGGTTAAGGGAAGCGTATCAAAGAGAGGCCCAAGCAGGATTTGTTGAAGCATGACAGCTGCATAACATGTAGAGATGGAAATGGCAGCACAGTGTGCAGGATTTGTCCTTTCATTCATATTACACTGAATTGACCTTCTAAAAGTGGATGCAAAACACCAAAACAGCAGCCCAGGTAGTAATTTGCCTCTCTTTGTGTAAAAAAATAAAAATAAACTTGTGACCAAAACCAAAGTGCCTGAGAAAAGTCACTAGTCTCTAAAGTGCTTCCAGACACATGAATGCACTATGCCTGATTCAAAAAACCCTTAAATTCTCCAGTGTATACAAAAAGCTCAAGTGAACACTGAACGTGAACACGTGCACACTGACAAGCATTACCTTGTTTTACCCGCGCGTTCAAAAGTCTTGACCAAGAAGTCCGTCATGTTGCGTCCAGTTAAATCCAACAGTGTGTCCGTTGTGTTCTGGATCCTCTGTTAAAAAAAGAGAAAAAGCTGAAATGTTAGTACTCATAAAATAAATACGCATTATTGGTTTGCCATCTGTTATTTTGAATTTAGTGACTTTGAGCTTTAACCAGCATAATTGATTTTTGGGGCCACTCGGGGGCAGCAGAACAAACTGTAGGCACAACTGAACATATTATCACCTTATAAGGTTAGATGGTTATAAAGATAGGGTCAACATGTTAGCAAACAGTTGATTATTTACACATCCAATAGATATGGAGCAAGGTTAATATAAATGTTTGAGGATACGTGACTTTCATGCAAAAGAGGTCAGCGCCTTTTTTCTTTAACTAATGGAAGGATATAAAACTTTTGCACACAGCACTTAACTGTGCCTGTGTGTAGTGGAGCATCATGAGGGGAAAGGCTGACCACAGACAGACTCGGGCAGGCGCAACTGCTCAGCCACCCATAAAAACGTATCCAGCAGATGGAAAATCAACAAACAGTTTTTTGCAGGTGATATCTGTTCACAGCACCGTGGAACACATTCCCCCAACCTTTATCATAATAGTCAATTAAGGCTATGGGAAGCCTGGCTGAAATCTAGAGCCCCGCCAAAGCTGCAAAAGCTGTATCTAATGTCAAAGGACCCTAATTAGATGCCCTTCTGTGGATAAATGGGTACATTCAAACATCCAATTAAGGGCGGGCGACACCCCGCCATGAATACACTCCACGTTGTGTAGACTGATACTTCCCAGTACACACACACTCACGCCGACACCAAGCTGCTTTAGCCCTGCTTATTTAGAGAGGTAACACTATGCTAATTAGCAGCGTGATCCTTGATAAAGTGCAATTGAGACCCCTGACTGCAACGCAATTTACCAACGTACCCCCTAGTTACACTGGTTATCTGCCCTTCTGTACAAACAACTCGATGTGGGAGCTTTGGGTCCGCATGGTGTGTTTAATCGGTTACCCCTGAGTGCCAATTACCTTTGAGTGTATACCAATTCTTTATCACTTATAACATACGGTAAATGTACAGGTATCAATTGGAACGGCCCTTTTTCTTTTTTCTGCATTCCTTTCATTCCTGGCCCAAAATGATCCCTTTTGAGCTAAATTGCTTTGTTTGAGTTTTACACTACATGGTAGTAACATCCCATTGGGAATAGACGTAGGAGTACAGGGAAGAGGAGATGAGGATACGTAATAAGGAGAAAAATAAAGATAGATTAGAAGCCAGACTAAAGAAGTCACGAATAAACTAACAGGAGAAGAAAGCAGAACAGGAGTGGAGAGAGGATAGAAACATAAGTTGAAAGAGCAGGGGAGAAAAGAGAAGAGGAGAACTTGAATCACAAGGCAAAGAACAAACAGAAGGAGAAAGCAGAGAAAGAAGAGGACCCATCTGGCTTATGAATCGAAGATAAGGAGGACAAACGGCACAACAACCTTGGCTTATCTCTGAATAAACATGCTTCTCTTTTGAAAAGCCACAGGAACTCGGAAACAAACAAAACCAAAAAATAAGAGCTTTTACACTCCGCTGTGTGTACAATGAGTTTATACCCGAGCATGTAGTCAGTGTGGGTCTAATTATTTTGGCCCCGGTCCATATCCCTCATCAAAAAGACTGAAATGGGAACATTATGTGATTGTGCAATACCTGGGCCTGCATCTCTTGTTCATTATGTGGGAACAGCTTCAGTGTGCTTGGCATTCTGTACATAACATCAGTTCTCCACCACACAGTGGTAGCTTGATACGCAGCTGGGGAAGCAAACATGGGTGAGGGAAATGTAAACTAAGGCGTAATCAAATCTGTTGAATGAGCTGGCATACTCGAGCACTGGAGAGATAAGAGAGTCTGCTGTGTTCACATTAATCTTGGCACTGTTTATATCGTGCTGTACCTCTAAGGTAAAATTAAAATGTTATCTATGTATGTACAAAGAAAAGCAATATCGGGAAGGCAGAATCCTCAATAATTAAACAGTTATGTTAAGGTGTAAGGTCACTTGTCCTCTGACTTGAAGTTTTGCAAGTGATGATCAGATTAACTGTAGTTTCATGCAAAACAAAAAGTTTCTGTAGGTGTGAAGTTGTTTTGAAATGATGTAACTCATTAAAACACGATGAGTTGGTAGTAGAAAGGACAGGTGGCCTATTGTGTAATTGTGTGTCATTGTGTCTATTTCAGGAGATGATCTTTAGTTCAGCGCATTTCATTGTGTTGTGTGATTATGTCCAATAAGATCATAACAATCATTTAAAACTGAGCCAAACAATGCCATTAGATAATAGCTGGAGTAGTGTGTAGAGCACTCGCTTGGTTACAAAAATGCAGCAACCACAACACAAAGCTGCTCCAGCTATTCTGTCCCAGATCATGAGAGATTGAGCTGCACACATCCATGCCCGATGACCGATTTTCATCCGGACCCCTTCTGTTCTTCTCTGCTACAACAAAGGTAAACCACTGCCTCATCCACCAATTGCCTCACCTCACAATTCAATGACCTTTCTGCTTTTGTTTCGGGCCTCTCTTGCCTTCTGCTGAGAGGGTGGCGATGGCCAGGTCGTTTTTACACTAAAATGGATCTGCGGGTGTTGGGAGTCAAAGTGACAAATCAACAGGGCCCAGCTGAGCTGAGTGTGGACTAGACGGGGTCTGGAGCTGATCTCCGATTAGTCGGATTTTATTCCTCGCCAACAGCTGTTGTTGGAGAAAAAAACCTGCTCTCAGATGAAAAGTTTAGAGACACATTATGGTTTAATTGACCGACATGATTAAATCATAACATATGATAGCAAAAGTACGTCAGTTCGGCTGATTTTATGTTCTGAATTTAAATTAATGGGCACACAGAAGTGCATAAGAACAGCCTTGGGATTATGCTGCATTATAAAAACATGACTTTCTTTTCTAAAGGGAACACAAATACTCTTACTGGAAGGCTTTTGTTTCTCAAACCAGCAAACCAGTAGTTGCATTTCCCATGCAGAACTGTTCTTTATTTCCACACAAATGGTAAGCCAATGCCCAACTTCAATAGTCTGATAGATGAGGCCAAGGAGAGTAATTTGCAAGCGAGCTGTAGTTAGGCCGGTCTCCAAATGATAAAGACATCAATCGTAATTCGGTGAACGTGACGGCTTTATCAATTCCTCTGCACGCATGACGGACTATTCATCTATGAAGGTTAAATATCACCAGTGAACGAGAGTCAATACCTCAGAATTGATAATGGGCTTACTGTTGCCTGCCATTTCCATGGAAACAATGATTTCATACTACCTCCTGTGGTGATGTGTCCATGTTTTTTTCTCTCTAGTCTTTTCTGTAGTTTCTCAAGGGCATATTCCGAGGATGGGCAGGATAAAAGATAAAAAAGAAAACTAGTGTGAAGCTAGTGCGCTTTGTCATGATTTATTCAACGGGGGAAGCTTTCAGGTCAAAGGGAATACATCCTCACAATGTGCTCGGCTTCAGTGGGTGGTCTGTGCCTTGGACTTGCATTAATGTATGGTCCCTTGCGATCGACCACGGTCTACAGGTAAGCAATGCAGCAATGATAAATGATTAAAGTTCCTTTACACGCGGACCTGCTGTATGTACTCATAAGTGCATATGTTTGTTAAGAAGCAAGTCATGTTCACTTATTCATATCTGTCACAATATTTATCCTATCTCACCACACCACCATCTACAAAAATGATACTGTCCTCAGACTCCATACTGTATATTTGAGCATGATGGCCACGCTTTATAACGCTCTGTATGTTTCTATCTCATGACCTTATGCACTACACTACATTTCAAACTGTAAACTATGGCTTATGGCCCACTGGTGGATTACAGTTATCAGCACAGAGGCAAAGAGGGTTGGAGAGGTGTTGAGGATTATGGGTTACATACTTTTATTCACTGTCATTTATACAATAACTGGACTGGTACGCTGGTAAAGAAAGGTGTTTTCACTAACAGTGACATAAAGAACCATGCTCAGTGATTTTACCTCAAAATCACACTGTATTACAGTATTTTTCATATAAACTCAAACACTATCACAGTTGTATTAATCTTTCAAGATTCAAGAATGAAATAAAAGGCTGCCAAGCTTGCTGGCTGTTACAAAAACTGAACCATACCAAATAAATAAAGTGTTGCATTCTGCAAAAAAGAAGGTGATGAATAGAAACATGTGACTGTTAGCAGCATGTGTATTGCATATATATGCTCTCCTCCCCCCACTTGTCTTTTCTTAAATTCTCCTTTAGTAGCGGCTTATTATTCTAAATTTAAAGTTCCTACAGTAAAGCCACAGTGGGAAATGACTGGCAATAATCTTGTTGCGTGATAATAACTCAATGTCCTCAAGGTTGTTTCCATGCAGAAATGAGAGTCCATTTAATATCCTTTTACAGGATCCAGATTGGAACAAAATAAGGCGTTGTAAATAAAGGAGAAATGATGCAAGATTATGTAACAAGATGTAGACAATTGGCCTTTGTAAATGGTCTTTTTACAGAGGCTAAGTGTATAAAAAGTACCAGCCACTTAAAGAATAACGTGATAAAGGAAAAATCCAGTAAAGTAGCAAAGTAGAAGCAATTTAAAAAAGAACAGGGAGAAATTCAGGACTAAAGTGAATAAAATCAGTGAAGCTTTTTTAAATGGACGAAGCAGGTGAAAAGGAGGAAGAGAGCAAAATAGAAAACAGGGTGAGAAAGGCCTTAACCTACCAGGAAGATACAAAGATACAAGTAGCGTCTCAACAAATGGGGGACTCCTTGACAGTGCTGTCATAAACTAGGACCGCACGTCAGGGAAAGGAAAAGGTTACACAAAGGGCACTTCTCTTGTTTGACTGTCTCAACAATCATCCTATAACATGAAACCTGGACAGTCGCTCCTTTAATGTGGCCCTGCATGGCCTTGTCACAGGAAGGAGCACACAGCAAGGCTCTCGCAAGTTCAACGAGGCATTATAGATCTGTGGAGATGGCACATTACATAGTGTAGAATATTGTTTGGGGGAGGTATAGGGGATTGGAAGGGGAACAAAAGAGGGACAGATGAGCCCTGCAGTTTCAAACTGTGTCATTTCATGTCCTGCTTGTTGGAAGTCGGAGACTTTGCAAAGTGTCTCTTTTTTATGGGTGTCTCATTTGTCCTTCCAAGATGACATCTCCCAAGTACATCAAATATTAAAGGGGGAAAAATGTCATGGCAATTATGAGACAAAATCATTTTGGATATATCTGTATGTGACTGTGTGAGTGTTTTCTTAACTGGGCCAGAATATCTCTTTTTAATGCTCCCTCGCTTCCCTGAAGAACTGAGGCTGAAAGACGCTTTGCTACTTCATAACCGCTTTGCACATTGAACTTACAATGACTGTGTAAACTTATATCATAGACATATAAGACCTGACACTTAAAAAAAACTTAAAAGGCATTTTCAACCACAGTGAAGCATAACTTTATAACTGTCTATCGTGTAATTAGATTTTCCCCCACAAACTTTCTTTTTTTCATTCAGTGGCACATTAATAAGATATAATGGTATTTTGATTCTAACTACAAAAATTCACATTTGCTCTAAGTCTCTAACGTATTACCTTAAAGCTATATCCACTCAAAAGGCTTTAGGCCATGTTGCTGTTTTTTTTTTTTTTATTTGGAGGATTATTTTGCATTAACGTAACAAAATGATTTTCTCACTGTGTCACTGGAAAGTATTTTTTTCATTTTTATTACTGTTACCTGAAAACTGAAAGACTTCATTCCTGCTTTCTCGAGTTGAGTGTGTTTGTGCAGGTGTGTAATTGTGCGCAAATGAAAACTGATGCAAACTGGTTTTACTGTATAATGTAGTTTCTAAAGTAGCTCAAGCAAGTGAAGACATTACACAGTGACAAGAAAGACAGGCTGTGATCTACAGTACAGCTATTCTGTAAGGAAGGCGGGCATGTAATAAAGGCTACAAATTATATTAACAGTAAATTATGTTTTTTTTATCATATAATTATAATGTGAGTTGTGAAGGACATGTATTATGGGGAAGAGTGAGAAGTGTTAATAGGGCTTTCCGCTCTTGATGTGCAATCGAGTAATAATTGCTAAATTTCATGAATACACTAAGTGTTAATAATGATGATCAAGTTAGTCTCTTCGCCTGAACTTTCAATTAGTGGTTATTCTTTGATTAGTTCAGGCCTTGCACCAGGTACCATTATCCTTTCGGTGGGTCGGTCTCGGTCTCAATAAATTTCATAACTCTAGCACTTATAGTCCATGTTTGTGCTGCTGACGAGAATAAAAACTGTTAACCTTCTAATAACTGCTGCATTTCTCTAACCTTGTGTTTTTGTTTCTGTTCCCACACACTTCCAAGCTGTGTAAGTTTCTCTTCCCTTCTCTTTTTCTTTCTTTCTCTGTGTGGCCTGTGCTCTTCCAGGTCTCCATGTTGGGGAGGAGGTTGTGTGGCTGATGTTGTCATGGTAATTTGCATATAGTGTGATTTTTGCTGCCCTTTTCTGTACACTTGATATTTATTGCATGTCATCATCAGACAGCATGAGTTATCATGAATCCCACCAACTTTAGCTGCGGGTCTTGCAGGACCAACCAGCACAGGCCGCTAGTTTGTATGAAAATGAAGCTGAAATTGAATATTGTGAGTGAGCTAAGTTGTAAATACATGCTGCTGTTTTGCAGGCAAAACAGTCCTTAGGTATCAGACACCAGAACTCCCCCGCACCTTTCCTCGCTCCATCTGGGGTAAACAACCACAAACAAATTCTCAACCATCATAAGACTCTTAGAGGAAGAAAATATTGGCAGATTTTGGTGGGGCTAGGAATCCAAATTCAAATCTCTTAAAATGCAGGTACATGCCACAAAGCCTGAGTCAACAGGCAAAGCCATCTCGAATAAGATGACATTGGAGTGGAGGTGGCAGCTTCTCTGTCTAGTCTCTCTCGAGCTTAGATTTCTCATTATCATCGGGAGACAGCAGTGCAAACCAGTGAGACGAAATGAGACATTACTTTGTCTCCTTATCATGATTGGTTCAGTCAGCAGGTGTTGGCTGGTGGGCAGGAATGCGGGGTCTCTAACCTGCCCATCGATCCCGGCCTGGATCAAGCCTCTGCAGGTCAGACCGTGCGACATTTGCCCTAGCTGCATTTGCCGATGTATATTGTTAAAGTAATGGCCTATAAAGAATTGGTATTGACTTCTGGTGGATGAGGAGCACAAATCTCCCAGGACTTGTGATGTGAGCAGAAAAGGTGAAGTCCTTTGTAAAGTCTATGCTGGCAGTGCATGCAATCAAATGTCTTAAAAGATGCTACGATACAAGGTTGAGGGTTTGGGATATTCCTAGAAGAGTAGAGTGACACACTATGGGTATATTTTAAGAGAATTTTTTAGCAGTCATGGGGAATAAGCTGAATAATTCTCAATGGCAAATTCAGTGTATTTTCAGCAGAATCAATTTTGGCCCTGCTTTCATGCATGCACGCTAGTTCACAAAAGAGAAGCAGCACAAAAGGCTGATTTACATTTTGCAATGCAATGCAAATTCCTTGTTAGTAAGTACCTTTACTTTTTCAAATCAAAATGATGCTGACTGGGACTTTCACGCTGCAAGCCAAAAGCTTCCATGACAAGCATTTTTTTTTTTATTGTACTGTTGTGTCACTGATTTATTTATTTATTTTTTTACATTTAGACCATTCCGCTCTCTTGCTGCAGTATATCCCAAGGTGACACACACACACACACACACACACAATAAGTGAACGCATTTTCCCAGAGAGTCCAGGGTGCGCACGCAGCCCGGAGCAGCACCCCGGGTGGTTCAGGCAGGGTTTAACTGCCTTGCTCAAGGGACCTCAGGCGGGGCCTCAAATCTCTGCCCTTAAAGTCCCGTGATGGTGGAAATAACCACCTCACCACCCTCCTACCAAAATGTTGGCACAAGCTCCAGTGTAGGACACTAACCTGAGGTGGAGGGAGCCCCCCTGCACCAGGTGGACAGTCAGGTAACATGATGGTCCGTTTAGGCGTGCTGCACTGGCAGGAGGGGGAGGGGTTGGACATGCTCCAGTTCCCGTTGAGGAAGATGTCAGCGACGGACTGGTCCACGGATGGAGTGAACCAGTCAGAGCCACCAGAAGAACACGGTAACTTCCTAGGAGAAACGAAAAGAGTGGATATGAGTTTAACTGGTAATAATTGACTCCTGCCAACCACATCTGCTGAAAAACATATGCACGATACGCTCTCTTATCTTAACCACAGTTGTGCTGTGTCGCAAAAAAAAGACAAAAACAAAATGTGATAAGTCAGAAAAGCGGTAAGTCTTGATAAGTAGTAATGAGAACGAGAGGGAAAGGAGATTCAGAATAATGAGAGTAAATTGAGATATTACAGGTATTATGTTAACTGAATATATCATATGCCGTCTGAGGGCGTAAACAAAATGAGCCACAAATATTATATATTTTTTAAAGACTGCTAGATAATACATCTGAATTAAAAGATGTCTGGTCTGTGTTTGAAGAACTTAAGCACAGTAAGCCGCTCACGGCCTTTGTGATGCACAAGCCACTTGGGCTCTAAGCTCAGTAATAATTCCATTTCATTTTTAAGTTTAAAGAGGTATTTAATTATTCAGCTTATTCTGATCAAGATGATAATTTGGTTTTCAAAAAGCATGCAGTGCACTCCTTTCCAATGCTCTGGGTTACTTGTCTTTTTTACAGCTTGTTTTATTTCTTCCGCAGGATTTCTCAAAGGAGGCACAAACACACTCAGACATGCATGGCTCCATGTTTGCATATGTGCATACAGAGGTGTGTGACTACTATCCACACATACACAGCTTGCGCAGCTTAACAATTTACCATTTGGCATGAATGCCTGTGCACACACTAACGCTATTTTTTTGTCTTCTTGTGTACTCAGAGACACTTACGTTATTGGGTCTCCATCCATGCAGCGAGTCCCAAAGCCGGGATTGTTCACCAAGGTTTCCACCACTTGAGACACCTCCACATTATCTGGCCCATCATTGCTGCAAATATAAATACATATTAAACCAGATATCTCATCTCAAAAGAGAAAAAACTGCAAACAGTGAATCATTTACCAGTAAGGTGACGCAGAGCAAGCTCAGTCTGAATTTATGACATCAATAGGTCGTTTGACTGGTGTCACAATGAACAACTAAGCTTTTTTGTTGTGACCCAGAAGAATACTCTCAGTTAATTGTGTGATAAGTCACAAGTAACACTTGTTGTAGTTCTACTGAATAAACTAGTCTGAGTGACATAAATCTCTCAAATCTGTCTTTATGTTTCGAACACAATGAAATGCCACAACTGGTTAGGATTTAACAGGTCTTCTAATCTGCCTTCCATCACAATTGGTTAGAAATGTACACGTTTTATAATCTGTCTCCCGTCACAATCGATTACGATTTTAGAAATTGCTCAATCTGTTTTCTTCATTGGCAAAACACAGGAGTTTAGATGATAATTAATCTTAAACGTAACTTGACATCCAAGAAGGACTGAAAGAAACACCAGGGGGATTGGATGTGGTATATTTCAAGTAAATTCTCGACATTATAATCAAAATAAGAGTCAGAATCAGCTTTATTGGCCATGAATGCGTACACATACAAGGAATTTAACTCCGGTTTTTCCGTTGCTCTCAACGTACATACACAGAAATAGACAAATAAACAAAAAACAAGGACAACAAAGCAGAACAAAGGTAATCATAAACATTTAACAACTATGTACAAATATAAATATAAATATATATACAAATGTGTATATGTATATGCATATATGAACATAAAACACAACAACGACAATGAAATGGAGAAATGGTGCAATGATACAGAGTGCAAAGATGCTTGAATAAATATAAAAAGACTGTCACAGGATATTTAATATACATGAGGTAGGTAGAATGTTTATATATATATAATATTTAGAAATATATAGGTACCGGATTATTGCACATGGAATGCCCCTGGGGTTATCTTAATCAGGCGTCTAAGAGAAATCATTGAGTTAACAGTGATCTGCACTTTTTTCTCTATAGCTTGAGTCCTGCTCTGACCTGATGTGCATTCTTTTGCAAGCATATACCGATATGAGGCTGTTCAAGATTATGGATACGGTATAGACTCCTCACAGCCTTCCATTATTATCTGAGTGCCAGGTACATATCTAAGCCCTGTGTCTCAGTTAAACAATATTCCCATTCCAATTTCATTCTCATTACTAACCACACACACTCTGCCCTTTATCTTAAGGGTACCGGGGGAGTTAAAACACAGTGTTTCATAAAGACCATCGTGATGGCTTTCTGCCAGCAGTGGCCACAGCCCAGCCAACCATTTGGATTAATACACTGTTCATTGTCTCATTTAGAAGCGTCTCCGTGAAGGTCAAACGGTCATTTCCTTGACCACCAGTGAGCCCAATTGAAGTGGTCGAATTGTAAAAATGGATTGTGTGCAGCCATCTGTTTTGCAATTAACAATGGCTGGGTTACCACGTTATTCAAGCTAATAAAACTATTGGACAGTTCCAAAATGAAGACTGTGCATATACACAGAAACAGTGGAACTAATGAATAGTTCATCCAGTCCAAATGAAACATCACAGAGGCAAGAACTGAGACAATATTAGAAGAAAGTCAAATGAAGGCTACATTATATTACACAAGTGTAAATATTACCTTCCATATTCTTATATCTTATTCCAATAAAAAAAAAAAAAACTATAAATACAGAGGTTAATGCATCCATAATATTGCCACAGGGTTCAAAGCCTCTTGAACTTCTTATTTAGATCAATTATTATCTACGATCACTCTAAGCTAAAAGGGATCATTGGCGATACTCCTCCAAATTAACTTTTAAGATTAAAAAGACACATTACTTTTAATCACACAGACACCATCAAGCAGGATGTGATGTGATGTCACTCAAGAGAAAAGACAATATTTAAGAATTTGCCAGAGGGAATGTCAGATAAATTAACACTCCAGTTTTAAAAATACCATGCAAGAACGGTTCCCAGGAAATCCCGAGACAACTGAATGTGCAGTTCAAGTTTTGCCACTCTGGCAGGGACTATGTGACAAAGTCTGCTGAGGAGCAAGTTCTGAAATCCAAAGCTTGTGAGCCAGGATTTTATTCCCACTTCGCGTACTGTTAACATAAAGACTGGTAAGTTACTCTGATATGAAAACATCAACTGCTGAGTGTCAAGAAATCCAAAATGATATGATCTTGAAGAGTTTTATATCTGCAACAGAATGACTGACTTCTCTCCAAAAGACCCATGAACCCAGATCAGCACACAGGTCACTGCCGTAAGTCTAAGAAGACGCTAATGGAAAGTTGTATGACAAGTTCCTGCTTTACATAGGCCGGTAAACAATCAAGAAAATTGAAAGTTTGGGTGTCAATTCGGACCACCTAAACAAGGTATTAAATCTGTTTACACTGACCTTGCCAGTGCCACCTTAACGCGTCACAACCAGAACATATCTGGTTTCCATCAGAGACTCCAACTAAGCTAAAACCCCCACATTCCACCAAGGACTGAGGACACAAACGACTCAAATATAAGGTAGTTAATAATAAAGAAATAAACCAAATACTCCCAATAAACTGTTCCGGCAACAGTAACAGTGACTCAAAGGGAGTTTATACTGATCAAGAATATGAAGGTTTAAGCGTACCTATTGAACTATGGTCATCATTTTATGCAGACCCCGTTTGGGTTATACACTGAAAATATATGTGCTTGTATATAGGCATATTATAGATCCCACAATATCACATATCAAAGTCTATATACTTACACTAGTATTCATAACCCAGTTTATATGTGTTAACCACCTTATTTTAAATATCTCTTTTTAAATCTATTTAGTGTATTACATGTTCTCAGAAGTATCCCAACACATCTTTAGATTTAAGAGCATGTGGGTTCATAAATAATATGTTACTTCTTCATGATAGTCAGACCGGTCTGAAATGCCTATAGTTCTTTTCTGTAGTATAGAGTTGGATCTGTGATTTTATATATGTGTATATGTGGCCTCAACCAGACCTCAGCCAGACCTGCGAGGGCTGGAGGAGAGTCCAGCCAACTCTGAAAACCAGAACTTTCTGAATAAAATGCACTAGTTTGCATGAAAATGAAGCTGAAAGAGTGGTGATCCGTGATTTGAATTAAATATGATAAATATAAAATAAATATGATTTATATGAGTCCAGAAGTAGATTGCTAGTCAGAAGTGAGGGTAAATAAACTCCTTCTCTTCAAATTTTAAGTTACATATAACCTTAAGTTATATGTTATGATAATTGAATGATGATATCATACACCCCTACATATATTATCACAATATCATGTCAAGCACTTGCTGGTGTTATGAAAATACCCGCCAAGATCGTGCCAGTACAATTAATTATATTTTATGGTTGTCGCTGGTTGGTGACAGTTGTTTTCTGGGTTTTGCACAACTAGATTGTTGCTGCTCATGACAGCTTCATGTACACCATGCAGTCATCAAAGAGGATGTAATGATGAATACACTGGGTTTGAATGTTTCAGCACCATGGAAAGAGACAGACCGTTTGGAATGTGGACACTGTTGTTAGAGAGGGGCTGACAGACTGAATCTGTATGTTTCAGCACTGGGGAGTGAGACAAATAATTCCATACAAGAGCTTTAAGCTGCATTGTTGGCATAAAAGCAAAGTAAAGGTCTAAACTTTTGGACAACTTGAAAAAGTGTCAATATTTCAAAAGCAAAAAGTACTGAAAAGCTTCTTCAATAAATAAAGTACCAAGTGTAATGAATCCTTTGAAAATTATAGCTTCAGCTTCAAGGAAATACAAAAAATGACATTAAAAAACATTAGAAATAATTACCACCATGTTAAATGCAAACAAAATGTAATTAATAACAAAACTATGATTCAACTACAATTACCGCCTTGCGGCTTTATGGATCAGCAAACCAGTCAAGTTGCAGTTTGCATCCATGTCTGTCCAGACTCATATAATATATGTAGTGAAGACTTTGAAGGAATTTAATAAAAGGTATTAAGTGTATTTTTTGGTGTAATGGAAGTTATCATTATATTAACATGTATAATTCCAGTGAATAATTTCCAGTGAGAAACATGCTGTCTTCACTTAAAGACTATTTTTACAGAGTGTAAATTCATTAAGAGAAACAAAAAACAGAGTCAAATTACTTGTATGTGTTCACATGGGTTAGGGTTTGGCCAATAAAGCTAAATAGAACACAAAGTTGCAGCCATGACAGTAGACAAAGCTTCAAATATGGATGTTGCTGCAAAGTAGCTACAAATTCTAAAATGTGGATGTGTCACACAAATCCCCAACCTGACAGCACAGAAGATCGATGCAATCACTACAGTTTCAAAGTAGGCACCCGAGATTAGTGTCACCATCACAGTATCCGACCAAATGTGAAATATTGCTACAATCTCCCCTTCTGTTCCTGAGTTATGGCGTTGAAAAATGGCCAGAAAGGTGTTTTAGCAAGAAATTCCTTTAAGACGATTTTGCATTCACGAGAATGGGAGGGACTGTCAAATGGACGTGCAGCTAGACGAACGGATGGATAACCCGAAAACATAACATCCGGCCACAGCTGTCGCCAGCGGGGAGGCATAAAAATGTTTGTCTTTGTGTGTGGACTAGACTATGAAGTTTATATTAGATCCTATCAAACGAAAGTGTAGAAATACATCAACAAATACAAAAGCAGCAGTGCCTCACTCTGACCAAGAGCTAAGATTGTATCTTAAATAAACCAGTTTCAGGTTATAGTTAATTGTGTCTTGACATCTTCAAAATGAATTGCTACAAAGTGCTGCCAGGAAGAATGAAATACCTGCAGGGTGGATAAGCAACAACAGCTTCGTGTCACAAGAACAGATTATAAATGCAGTGTCAACCAGTGATGCATGTAAGGATTCAATTGGCATTATTTACAGCACTTTTGTTGTTACAGAGAAGGATAGTAATGTTGAGCTTACTAGTGTGAATATGGAGAGAGTTTACCTATAAAATCACATAAAAAGACTGGAGAAATAATTTCTCTAAGTTTTCAGCAAGGTCAGACAAGTGACATATGCAATAAATATACATATGAAAATAGGGGTATATGTTTAAGTCTTAGTTGATTTTATTAAGCGCTACAATTAATAAGGTGAGATTCTTTAAAAGAAGTACTTTACAGCAGTACTGTGGCATCTTTTCCTTTAGATTTTCTGTCTTTAAAGTTTCTTACAGCCTATTGTTCATCTATTTAGCCAAGTTTGCTCTTGTTGCTCTCGGTACTTTAACTACCTAGTCTGGCATTGCCAAACTAATTCAGCAAATAAAACATGAGCTCACAGATTCATGCTGCTTTAGGATAATAGCAACAGAGAGTGATGTGCAACAGTTTCAAAATGGGTATAAGCTTATTACTACTACTGCGTTATATCATACAGCAAAAGAGTAGCTTTTAAACTTAAAGGGACATATCACAGATTGTAAATATGAACTAAAACCTGTGCTCTATCATAATGTGGTTACCTGAAAAAGGTGGTTTGAGGCAGACCATACATCCAGGGTTGCAGCTCCAGACGCGGATACTCGGTGAATGGTGGGACGATGAGTGAGAAGATCAGAGACAGGCACACGAAAACAGCAGGCAAGACCACCTAGGAGGATGGTGACAGATTTAAAGTCATAATACCTCATTAAAGTGTCCCTGTCACTATTGTGCTCAAGACAGTTATCCTGCTACATCTGAAACCTCCTTTGAGGTGAAATGTTACAGAAGTCAACGAAAATGCAAGCGATTTCAATAAACTCATGGGTATCGTTTTAGGGAAGTAATTGCCAAACAAATTCATTACTATGCTGTACACATATAACAACATAAAAAAAACAACAACGACAGCACCACAGATTAAAAACAAAAGGTTACACATTCCAACAAACAAAATAATACAATTTTGCTACTTTCACCTTCAGTTTATAGGCATGCTATTGGCCACTACGGCACCATGGGTTACTCAAGGAATTTGACTTAATCCAGAAATAGAAATAATAAACATGTTCTGCCACAAAGCTTCATTTATTGATGGAGCTATGGCGCAGTGCACACTTACAGCAGTATGTTTCATTTTAACTGTAGAAACAGGCTGTGTTCATTTTATGAGTTATAATGTTACAACATGAAATGACGCAATTATGCCCTCCTTTAAATAAAAAAAAAAAAAAAAGCATCATTATGTAGTCTGTGGAGGATGTCTGCATGGGTGATACAGACGCATGTTAATGTGTGTTAGCATGACAGCCCGAGATTCAATGCAAGATCAATTTCATCACTCCCCTTCCCGATCCCCCTCACTGTCATTATGAAATTCTGCGAAATGACTGATGCAATCAACAATAACGCAGGGCCGCTCCAATAGCGTGTGCACATTAATATGCTCCCCACCAACTTGTTTGGGCTCTTCGGCATGCTTTATGAGTTTGATTAAACACTTCTAACACTGCCACCATCATCTGGCCACTCAGATATAATTAGTTTCCCGCTATTCTCTTGTCTTTTGTGTTATTTTTTTTTTTTAAAACCAGACGCCGCCACGCTTCCTTTATCCTCCTCGCCCCCCCCGTCCAATCCTCTTTTCTCCGTCATGTAATTCTCTTTTCATTTCATTGTTAGAGCTGACAAAAAGGTCAGTGGGAAAAATGCAAGATATCTTCAATGTTTAATCACTTGTAGGTTGGGGCGCACTCTGCAGCAGGGGGATGTTTGCGTACACTTGATTAATTGCAGGGCATGCAATTTGCCAGGCCAATTCAAGATGCTTCAATTGAAAATCCTGAATTTACTGCATGGAGCTACAGTATGGCCATGGAAATGTGCTTGGAGGCAAGATAAAGAGCAGCAATGAGACTGAAAAGCTTAATGGCAGACCGCAAAATAAAGAACTATTCTTTTTCTATCGTTCTCTCTGCTTCTCTCTCTCTCTCTGTCTCTCGACAGTAATTACAGGTGACAGCTGGTACTTCTTCCATTGAGAGAGATCTGCAAAAAATAGGGAGAAGTCATTATGCTAAGCCAAAGCACTCCCTTGAACAATGCATATTGCACTCTCAAGTTTGCTGCAGATTTAAAGAAGAGGACAGGCTTTTAAGCAAACTGAGTATAAACACCAAAACATGATTAAGATGTGTTTTATTTCCCGCAAAGTCAAATGGCTCATTAGAAGGAGTTTGTTTGTTGTTTGTTTCTTCAACGAACATTTTAGTCTAGCCGATTTCATTTGTGAATAATAGCTTCATCTCTACGCCACTAACGTGGATAAAAGCATCACCGTGGATATTTTTCCTGATGTGTTAATGTAGTCTTTTCTTTTTCACAGCATTCAGACAAAAAGTCAACAAATAGTTGGTTAATGTGTTATTGTTTCCGACGAAAGAATACAGAAACTGTAGCAATAATCAAATTAAAAAAACAACAGGAAAATTCTAAATTACACAATGTACAGTACATTGAGGTTCAGTCTGAGCTCCGAAGACCAGAAGTCTGCAACTTATCCGCTGCAACATAACAAATAACTGCTTTTCCCTCATTCTGACACTGCCAAGACTCACCTGTCCCCAACTTTCATCCCCATAAATCACTCCTTTTGTGTTACATGCCATAATCTCCTTTATATTCCCCTAACCGCATGTATTCAAAGAGATTACCTCACCACACAATCATATCTGCTGACAATGGAAGCTGTTGACATGATGGGAAGAAGAAGAAGAAGAGAAAAAAAAAAAACCTTTAGCCAAATGAATAAAGAGCGAGAGGTAGGAGGCGCGCCCTTGCAGACAATGTGCACCCTTGTACGCACACCCTCACACACTTATCCTCCCGTCCTGTTCTGCGTCCCCCCACTAAAGAGGGACGTCCAAGACTGACAGTGACTAATGGGGATTGGTACTGCAGCAAATTACGAGAAGAACCGGCACACCTCACAAAGGTGAAACATTGCTCTCGCGCGCTCTCTCTTTCCCTCTCTATGTCTCCCCCCTCATCTCACGCTCGCACACGACAGCACACCGGAGTGGATGAGCTGCACTTCAGTCACTTTCAGTCCTGATTATTTCAGCATCAAGGCAGCTGTCATAACTGATGGCATTACATGATTTTTACATGCACACGATGAATCTGGAGTGGTGCAGGTATGCGTGTGTCAACACAATTTAAGTCAGAACACACCTTTTAGAAGTTAGAAAAATAAATAAATAAGTTAAAACGCTACTTACTGAAATTGGTTTTGACTTGTTTAAATCTGTCTTTTTATTGGGTCTGACTTTTGAAATTATGTTTATGAGGAACAAAATAATATAGACGTAAACCTAATAGGCAAATAGCAGTCTGTCATCTCTGTAATTGTTATGCGGTCACATTTAATACATAGCTAACGAAGACACATGATTAGCACACAGTGGAATGAAGGAAAAACAAATCATGGGTGTCACTTTGCCATTCTGGTGCCAATCACAGTGATCAGGTGAAACTGATGGTACTCTAACTGAAGCCGGCACAAACACCTTTCACCGACTCGCTCTACATACAAATGTATTAACAGTTTATTGGCCACACTAGGCATGAGTTTGTGTCAAAATGCAAAGGTGGGAAACAATTCTGGTCCCAGGTATTGACACTTTTCCGCTCGTAGAAAGTGATTTATCAAAACTAGAGCGTAAAATCTCCTCCACAGCGACAATAAACACTCTGTTTGTGCCATCTTTAGCCCTGCAGTCCCTTGAGTATTACACATGTCGTCCTTTGGGAGGTAAAGATAGTTATTGTATGTGCAGTTTACTGTCATCGTGTTACATCATGCTGGGCGCCGCTCTTCACGTTTTTCAAACTCATTCATTCATAAATACTGCCTTCTGTGTCTAGTTCTTTCCACACAACTTCAATTCCACAACTATTGACTCCATCAAGATAGATGACAGGACTTTTCCCTCCAGATTTTAAATTAGCTTTCTCGATCACATATGTCATTAACTGATTTTAAAAGCCACCCTGTATTTCATACAATCCTACCTTGATCCTCCCATGCAACCCTCCAAGTATAACCCTTCAATTCATCAATATGACGGACTGAGGCCATTACCTGGGCAATGATTCCCTTGCGGCTCCTTCGGGCGTTGTGGAAGCGCTTGATAAAGAGCGCCAGGAACTGCCTCCTGATCAGCTCCCATCCGGTGATGACCGTGGATCCCCTCCCTCTGACACCGGCGTTCCTCTTTAAGTCTGGAGTGGACATTAACCCACAGCGTTATTCATCATCTTTGGTTATGTAAAAGACCTGCTGAGCAGGCTTTCCAGCACAGCTAATGGGCTGATCAGATATAATTTAACCTGTAAACTAGCTCATTTCTCAGTGTAGCAACTATTTTTTTATATATGATAGATTTGGTAATGGCATTTGGGAGTGACTCAGGAGGAAAAGTAGCCACCTTGGTTTTATGTCCTATACTCAAGAATATTGTTACAAAAAACATATTTTTACAGTAGTTATTAAGATATCAAAGCATATTCTGATTGAAAACCATTTTAATGATGAAAGACATTGTGTGAAAGTGAATTTCTTCCATAAGGGTTTAAAAAAAAAGGTGAATAGACAGGTTTGATAATGTTGTATGGATTAGAAGGAAATTCTGTTTGAAAATGACTTATTCTGAAGACAGAGCTTTTGTTTATGCCCTCTTTTCATAATGGGCACTGAGGTGAAACAGTCCAATAGAAGCCAAACTAAATGAAGTTAATAACTGAGGAATAAAAGGTGTGTGGAAAAACAGACATTTGCTGCTATAATAAAACTAAGATGGTCTGTGTAAGGACGAAATACAGTACCTACCTTCCACTTTACTTGTGAATTTTTCCTTCAGTTCTGCATGAACACAAAGACATGCAAAAAAAGCAGGAATAAAAAATCATTTTATTATGTTTCTATTTGAAATTACACCCATAAATTGTAGTTATAAGTCAATTTTCTGCATTGTTGTTGTAATCACAAATGTTTAATTGAACTGAACAATATGTATGATACATTTAGATGGACTTGCCACTTATTCCAGAGAATTGTTCTGTTTTAATGTGGACGCTGGCGATGCTGTTCCGCTTGGATGTGCGGGAGCTTCTTTTGCAGTCTCTCACCAACAGCTCCTTTGGTGCTATGGGAATACAAATAAGATATGTTGTTTTGGCCTGACCCAATTTAGGGTTATAAATAACAATAAGAAGAGCTACCTGCCCTGCAAGACGCCTTAATATTCCTTGTAAAAGCACAAACCCAGGTGTTTTAGGAATGTGAGGAAATCAGTTTTTGAGATTAAACTGAAAAGTGAAGTTGTTTGGTGATAGAAACAAAAATGCTGCAAAGTAGGGGGTGGAAGATTTATGCGCTGAGGTCAATCAATGCGAAATAAGAACTGGTTGGAAAATACAGTATATATGCAATGTGAGTGTACAGGGGTAAGACAAGCACCCAAGATTGTAAAGATTCCTGACACTTTTAGCATATTAAATACTTTTTTTGACTTTCTTTCTTTGTTTTTGTACTATTTGACTGATGTACCTGCAGTGTGGACCCAAATTAAATGGCCTCTTTGGAGCTAGAGTTAGTTGTCTCAGACATCAAAGAACTGATTGTCATGCTTCTTTTATAGCTGACAAGTAGTGCCACCCAGCATTCAGGATAATACAGCAGGGTTAAGAAACATAGTTTAAATGCAATTATGAAAGTGCCTTTTGCAGCTGCACATCACAGACATATACAGTTGTTCAATATTTTATACAGTTATAAATATCACCAATCTTTTACCAGTCTTTATGCATGGGACCTTACGTGGTATTTCTGCATCCACTCCGGTATCTTCTGCCACTTTAAGAAATATCTGAAATGAACAAATTATGCATGTTACATATTAGTATCTTATGAAAGCTATAGTTTGTTTCCTGTCACCTTATAAGCAGGGATGAATGCAACTGAATGATACTGCAGTGGATAAGTGGTAACATTTTTTTTTTTTGGTCAAACTTTAGAAACTCGAAATTTACTCAAAAAGGTACATTTGAAGCAGATGTCTGTTATCCATGTTTAATTTCTGCTTAGAATCAGATCAGGGTTATGAATGCTCAGAGACCCTAACCTTTACTTGAGAACCAGCCAATTGCCCTCTCTAAGTGAATTGCCCTCCTTGACTTCATTTATTAATTCAGGCCATATGTCAAAATAAATAAACCTCACTATTTGTGAAAAATGTCCAAGTGACCTTCCCTCATTTCATTCTGCTGAGCGTGTTGAGCCCTGTTGCAACATCTCCCCTCTAAAAAGTCTGTGCACACTTCAGGGAAAGCCTACAAAATTTATAATTTGGACCAAATATGATTTTATGTGGTGGATTACATCAGGCAAAAACACATAAAATAGAACTACTCACATCATAAAACACCCAAAAGCACAATTACTTAAAAAATCCACTCAAAACAATAACCAGAGTAAATGTTATTATACGACTAACTTCCATGAAACATCTATCAACCCTAGTTTATTAGTGCTGTATATTGAAAATCACACCGTATTTCAATTGAAGTGTAGTTGGACTTCAAAAGAAAACATGGATAGATGAAATAACCTTGTTGTGTCTGAAATTTACACATTCAAAAGGAATTATTTACATTGCCTGCAGGCCATGAGTGTCTGATTCATGTCTGAGTTACATGGAGAGCATTAACCAACAGTCACTCAACTTCATGATCCAAGACTAGTCTGGAAACCAAACTGTGTCAGTAATTTATTGAGGAGAAATAAGAGCGTGTCCTGTATGTGTAATTCTAACAATGACACTACTACTACTATTACTATTAAATTGGAGATACATGGTTTTCGTTGGACAGCAAATATCCCTTCATCATTAAGCTCTTTTGTCCATATTATCAAACAGAAGGAACAAAAGGACAAAAAGTCTATGACATCAACCTGATGCAAGCAGTTGAAATATGCATCTTGTAAAATCTAATAGAGGTTCAAGCAACTTTGTAGGAGCAACTTTGGAATACATCATAGCTGCTACAAGGCTGGTCTGGTTGTTAAAGTGTTGAAAATGACCACATGTGGTCTGTCTCAAGTTGCTGTCCATCAGTAGTTCATTACGCACTAAAAATTGGTTTGCTCTAGAACCAGGCGTAGCTTTACCTTTCAACATAAGTTGTGGACAATGGTCAAGAATGTGGATTTTCAAGTCCGCGTATGACAAATGTATATAGTCCACCGATGTTGTGTGCGAGACTCATTTGAAAGTGAAACAACTTAGAAGGAAAGACAGCACAAATAAATAAATAAATAAATAATAGAAGGGGGTTGTATGTCTTTCAAATTGGCAACCTAACTATCAAAGTGAAAAACAATACTTGCAATTACTTGAGATGGAGGAAAAAAACATCCCAGACCTTGTAGCGTTTAGGTTATTGGCTGTTGTGGGAGTAGTTTGAAACTGTCAAACCAAATTTTAGTTTCTTACTTACAGAAGCAGAAAAAAAACAAAAATGGTAGAGAAAGGAGGG
Source organism: Lateolabrax maculatus (assembly GCA_031216445.1). Classification (NCBI taxonomy): domain Eukaryota; kingdom Metazoa; phylum Chordata; class Actinopteri; order Acropomatiformes; family Lateolabracidae; genus Lateolabrax; species Lateolabrax maculatus. The sequence continues at coordinate 9,874,209 of CM062207.1, forward strand.
GAAGAAGAAGAAAAAACAAGATGTTTACAGAAGCTGTAAAGTGTAATTGCAGCAAAAACAAAAGACAAAAAAGAAAAAAAAGTCTCCGTGTGTACTTTTATGTTCTTTTGTGTACTTTATGTTAATGCGTCTCTCTATATGTGTGCAATGTGCATGCTGGTATCTCTAGCTACTGTAGGTTGTCAATCCCACGCTTAGTGTACCTCCTCCAGCGTGGTGTCAGAGATGCCATAGCTGGTCAGGCCGAGGTCAGCCATGGCCAGGTCGAGCTCTTGGAAGAGCAGGGCAAAGGTCCCATCTCTGGCTCCACCATAAGGCAGTATGTAGGTGATCTCCTGACCGATGCTCTCCAAGAACACTGCCCCAGGGACGTGGCGCTGCACAAGTTGACCCACAGCTGTCAAGTCTGCCGGACGGATAGCCACAAAAGTTACACACAAAACAAACTCCAAAGTGTTGATAAAACTGCACACACACACACACACAAACAAAAGACCTTTGTGGAGAATACATAATTCTATCCGTCCCTTTATGTCTCAGGACAGATAATTCAAGAGCAACCACCCTCATTGGCTGTAGTAGAATACAGTATATAAATTACAGCAACTTTTTTTTTTTAGGTTTCTATATCCAATAATGATACAAAATAATATCAGAGAAACTTTACCTGAAGATCTTTTGAAGTAAAACATTAAGAAAACGGCAGTGCAATGTATTGAGATCACAACATACCTGATGCTGTGACCTTTAAACGTAGTGAAACAGATCAGTGGACATAATTCTCCTGCCTCATCCATTCTGAAGCTGGGTCTTAGTGAGGATCAATCAGGACAGTGTTGCAGAAAGCACCGCATCCATTATTGATCCAGAATCTCTCATACATAATTACTGCAGCTTAACAACCAACGGCTTGGTGCTTTATGAAGAAGTAAATGGATCTGTTTCACACATCAGACTGAATTATTTGTGAAAATGTATGTGTGTTTCTGTGTGGTGGGTGTGCTAATAAAGAGAAATGTGCTGTCACTTGTGGAAAAATTACTTTAATGGCACTATGGTATCTTATATTCAACCATCTTGTGTACAATCATTTTGAAGGTATGAGCAGGTTTGATTGATTTTCCATGCATAATAAACTGGAGCCTACCTGAAATGTTTCTTTTCATGTCTTGCTTGGGTACTTTTGTTAACGTGATCAAGGGTGAGAGTGATCAAAACAAATCAAATCAGCAGCATCATATGTTTTAGTTGGGCAACATCTATTCCGTTTCAACTATCTCTATATATTCTATACAATTGCATCCAGAAAAATAAAAAACACACTTTACTGGAAACTTATCACATTATCATTCAATTAGAATGTTTCTGGCCACCTGGTGAATTAATACAATATTTACTCTCTTTTAGCTCTGTTTTTGGTCTCTACCAACTCCTGAGAGAAATATTTGACTCTTCAGCTGTTGTTAATGAGCTAATCTCTAACCGTGTCTGTCTGCTGTTTGGTGCTGAGCGGGTAGTATACAGTACACTGAGTTTTAGAGCTATTTTTTCTGAAAACAACTGCCTGCTGCAGCCAAAAAGATTCTATGAAAGCGGTGAGAGTGAACCAAAACAGTAAAGTAAGGCGCTAGACAACTAAACAATGAGCCGAAACTCGTTATAAAGCTATGTGAAGCCGAGGAGAGCTGCAGATTCGGGTGCTTATTGTGTGTTTCTGTTTTTTTATTAAAAAGTGTATATGATGTGAGTCAATATATATCTGGGAAATCAAAATAAATCAAGCTTGTGATGTTGAAAAGTTTACTACATTAGGTGATGCTTTTCCGGTTAGGATCACACATTGGAAGGCATTTGTCCCACTGTCTCATCACAACAAAACATCCTCTCAAATGTAACAAATACTGGTTTCCAGAAAATGTAGTATTGAATTTGAAGGGCAGACCCTGCTGTTATCTATTATGGGAGTGACACTGCTAGAAAAGAGCTGTTGATCAAGATCATTTACAAGGAATTTGTCAAAATTTCTGAAATATTATGTTAAAAATACACATATCGTTTTCATGCTCATATAACCATTAGTTTCAATGTCTCATAGTTTTCCTGCATTCATAGAGCTTTCCAAACTCTCTTTCTATCACTAAACAGCTACTATTACTACTTTCCTATTTATACCTCCCACTTGATGGGGCCATTAAAATGCACTCTACCAGTAGTTAGAACATTTCAACAGCATCCCACGGCAGCAGCTACTTTACTACTCCTGTTGGTTTGGTATTTAAAAGGTGGAAGAAAAAGATATGAGCTAATGGATCTTCAGCAAACTTGGACTATACTATTTTGAGAAGTTTTATGGTTATTGTTTGCCTGTTTTGGAACTGTTCCCAGACTCTTGTGTTGTATTGACGAAGGCTGACATGGAGCTGATCTCCGGTACCTAACTCAGTGTGTGCTATGGTAACTTACAAGGTTTCTTTATGGGCCTGACCAGATAACGACCGAACTTTCAGTTTTGGATGAAATACAGAAACATTTACACAAATGTGCAATACTTTCATTTACAGGTTAGGTTAGGCGCTCATTGTAAAATACGACGTGCAGTAACAGAGATTAGAAGGTTTCTACCTGAGGGATCAGAGTAGCCCCAGCTTTGGCTCCCGATGCCATCATCCAGGCTGCTGCTCCTCGAAGGCCAGCTTTTCTCCTGTTAATCAGAATTGGATTAGAAAGGCCTTATCATGCCTTACCACTTAGAACAACTCCTGTGTCACATTAGTGGAATAATGGATGCCACCCACATGTTTCTATTTCATTGCTCTAAATAAAACTGTTTGCATGAGACAGCAGGTAATGCGGTCTATCTGTCACGTAAAGTCACAATATTTTCAGTCTAGGACAAGACACACAAATGAAAACTATATTTTAATTTCTACAAAGGTTGAATTAACTGCATTTCACTGCATTGCTTAAGAATGTGACGACATTTATCGAACGGAGGTTAATCATACTGAAGGAGATCAGGACAATCAAACTTTGTCCAGCTCTGTTTCCGAGCTATATTAGCTGTGTAATTGCAAAATCTGCCACTGAATTACAAAGTCGTCATCTTGGAACCGTCGTCATCTATTCTACCTCGCCCACAAAGGTGTTTGCATGTTTATTTATTTATTTCAAACAAATGACTCGGCTCACCTCAAAGAGCCTGCAGACTAATGGTAATTGCTCTAGCCCTGCTGGCATCAGTGCATCTTGTTCATTTGCTCCTATTGATTAAAACTAAGTGTGCGAGGCACCATTGGCGAGCAGAAGCGAGAATCACCCCTCTCCCCGGTGACAATTAGTATCATCCAGCACGTAGGCGTTTGCCAATTCTCATGCTGGGAGAGACTAAACACAGATCATTATAGGGGGAGGGTGGTAAGAGAGAAAGTGAGCACTCAGGAAAGAGCCATGTTCAATAATAGACTAGAGAGAAGTTACTGTTGTGTCAAAGGGGCTTGCAGCTGAAGTACTTTTCTTGATACATGATCCCCTTCCAATTAAACCAGTTTTATGTTAAGTTATTCCAGTAAAGATAAAAAAGAAGGGTAATTGCGTGGTCAGGAAGCGTCCTAATCACCACATTTGTGTTTATCTGAAGATAATGAGATCAGACAGCCACTTTTGTGTTTGCCATGCGAGCAGGTGAAATCTCCTCGAAGATACCAAAACGATGGTTTTTGATAACTTTTAGGAATATCAACATGTTTTTATTCCAAACACCTTTTTGTCATTTAGCAAAACGAGTCAAACTTTTGAAATGTCAAGTGTTAAATAAAACCAAGGAGTTGTCTAGGATAGAATATTGTCTGGTATCCCCATGGCTTAGTGGTCTAAGGCGTGTACCTGTCCCCACTGTCAACTTTTAAATAAAGGGCAAAATGGCAAAAAAACGATCTAAAATTATGATTGAAATCAGGAAATATCTAATAAAAGAAAAGTTAACAAGAATACAAATCTGACCAGGCATTTAGTGCCTGTTATTTGGTGCTGGGAGGTATTGCACATATTCATTCAATCATTTGTTGGAACTAAAACATTGATTAGTGCAGTAGTGAGTCAACATGTGTCTCATTGTAAACAGACTAATGTAATTGAGTCCACATGGCCAATAATGGAATGAAAATCCATGAAGTGACAAATGAGGCAGAAGGCTGCAGTTTTAAGTGGACAACAGCAGAATATGCAGTCGCAAGGAACATTTATCAATCCACTCGTTGCTACAAAGGGCATATATGCTAAACTGCTTCTTGTAAAATGATGGTTCCAAAGCCAGTAAGTAACCAGAAACTACGTATGCTTTCTGTGTGTACCTCTTTGGCCTGACTGTTGATGATACCATCACGCTGCGCTGTCATCATCTCAGTCCCGTCCCGGACCAGGGTGAGGTAGTAGCCGCTGCCAAAACATTTCTTCAGGAAGAGTGAGGAGCCACAGCAACGCATCTTGCCGTGGGAGATGATGGCGATGCGGTCACCTAAGATGTCTGCCTCGTCCATGTGGTGTGTAGACAAAATGATGGTGCGACCTGGAGCGGGACGGAAAACAGAGACTCAATCAATGCCCCCTGAATGGTCCATAGTAAGAGTGCGTGCGTTTGTGTGAGAGTCACAGACAGTGTGCGTCTGAAGTGAAGAATGGAAACTCTGGGTAGCAAGTATAAAAAAGTTAAGACACAGAATGGAAATTATAAAATAAATAGCACTTCTGAAGCTTTTTTCCCTTTGGACCTTGTTTGTTTTGACAACTGCCGTTATGAATAAGAAGCCTGACAAGAAAAGATGCCACAGATCAAAAGTGTTCAAATCAGCCAATATCACAATCTGTCTCTGCACTTATCGCCTTATTGCCGATTCAATTCCACTGTGTTTTTTACCCATGCTTATCCGCATGGCAACAAAGCAACACAAGGAGTGCGTGGGTGTGAATCTGGGACAAAATTAAAATTATGATAAAGGCCACCCTAAGCCTGCTTTCCAGCGTTTCTATGAGACCGCATTTTATTTCAGCTCTCCCTTTTGTGCTGCGAGTCCTTTGATTTGAGAGGCATCAAACTGAGCACAATTGCAGTGACAACTACAGCATGCATTGCAAGGTTATTCACAGGTGTTGTAATCCTTTCATATCATGCTGCATCAGATAACACATATTAATTATCACATACCCCAGAAATCAGAAAAAGGACTAAATCTGTAATGAAGTCACAGCATGGTCATGTCTCTGCAGTCAGCATGAAAGCAGTATCACAGACTTCTGGGTAACTTTTGATCTTGTCATGTTTTAAAGCTGAAAACATTTAACCCGATTTATTATTAAGTGACAAAGAAGGACACCTGCTTAGAAGTCAGTAACTATGAAAAGACTGTGTTATCTCAAGAGAAATACATTTTTCACAGTTAGTAAGGCCAAAGGGGTTGATAAATGGTAATTACAGCTTTTAGCCATGCTAGTGGCATGGCTGTATGGGTGGCAATGCTGCTCTGTTGGTCAGTCCACCACTTTGGTCCAGATTAAAACATCACAACTATTGAAGTGATTGATCTGAAATTTGTTATAGACATTCATTATGGACAAAGAGTGAATACAACTGCCTTTGGTGATCCCTTGACTTTTATTAATTTGCCTCGACATGTATTAGATTGATCACCATGAAATCAAGTACAGAGGGGGGGCCCCCCAGGGAACTGTGCTGTCCCCCTTCCTCTTCACCACATACACTGCTGACTTTAAGCACTGCACTGAGTCGTGTCATCTGCAGAAGTTCTCTGATGACACGGCCATTGTGGGGTGTGTTGAAGGCGGGGGGGAGGCTGAGTACAGGGACCTGGTCGACCGCTTTGTGAAGTGGTGTGGGGAGAACCGCCTGCAGCTCAACGTGGCAAAGACGAAGGAGATGGTGGTGGACTTCAGGAGGAACAAGCCCCTGCCCTCTCCTGTCTGCATCGGTGGGACGGATGTGGAGGTGGTACCTGCATACAGGTACCTGGGTGTCACACTGGACAATAAACTGGAATGGTCCACCAACACAGAGGCCGTCTACAAGAAGGGCCTGAGTCGGCTTTACTTTCTGAGGAGGCTCAGGTCCTTCAACGTCTGCAACAAGATGCTGCAGATGTTCTACAAGTCTGTTGTGGCGAGCACCATCTTCTTTGCCGTGGTGTCCTGGGGTGCGGGCATCAAGGCAAAGGATGCCAACAGACTGAACAAAATCATCAGGAAAGCTGAGTCTGTGGTTGGCTCTAAGCTTGTCACCCTGGAGGAGGTGGTGGAGGATAGGATGCTGGCAAAACTGCTGGCAATCATGGACAATCCCTCTCACCCCCTCCACAAAACACTGGACAAGCTAAAGAGCAGCTTCAGCCACAGATTCATTCAACCCCGCTGCTCTAAGGAACGCTACAGGAAATCGTTCCTCCCAACTGCAATAAGACTCTACAACTCATCCACCTCTGTCAGAGCCACCACCACAGAACTGCACTAAATGTCTCCTTGCACTGTATATATATATATATACTGGAACATTTAATTTTATTCTATTTTATTTTATTTTATTCTATTTTATTCTATTTTATTCTGCTGCATTGTATTGTATTGTATTGTATTCTATTGTTGTACTGTATTTTATTGTATTTAAATATACCGGCTGCTACGATGACCTAATTTCCCTTCGGGGATGAATAAAGTAATCTATCTATCTATCTATCTATCTATATCCGTTATGAACAGAGGATGAATCAGGAATGGCTTTTCCTGTAATGTCACCATGAGTGTGATGGTGTAGCTGTAATCGTTTCCGTAACATACATTTTTCTTCTGGCGCCATTAGTTTAGCACGCTGACACGCTAAACTAAGATGGTGGACATGGTAAACATTAAACCTGCTTAAAGGATAGGTTCACAGTTTATCAAGTCCGTATCAAAACAACAGTCTGGTGCCCATATAAACATTAAAACTGCTTTTGCTTGCTGTAATCATTCCTACCGGTCATACTGGCCATTAAAAGTTTTCCTCGTTATGTGTTTTCAATGTGAGTGATGGGGACAAAATCTACGGCCCCCGATTTATGCAAAAATATATTACGTTTTTTTTTTTTTACTTCTTTTTTTAACTATATATTAGGCTTGACCATCAGCATATTAGCACCGTCAGTGTGAGCATGTAACGCTGTTCAGCGAGGTGGCCGTCACGCACAGGTACAGGCGGGAGGTGTGGCCCGGGCGTAAGTGTACTAACATGAGGCTCAAACCACTGCTATGCCGACGTACAGCCTCACAGTGCCCAGCTATAGACTCTTAGTTTTGTTAAGATGTCGTTTTGAAAAGTAAGTTTCAGATCACATCAGCTCCCTACAGAGATGACACAGGCCATATCAAGCATTTTAATCTCTAAACATGGCAAGGAGAGTAAGTAAGTAGCTGACTGGATGGAGTTTTCACCCATCCTTCCCTGAATTTGCTGGTGTTTACTGCAAAAGATCAGGTGCTCTGCTGAGCTTGGCGGCTTATTTTGCACTGAGCTAGTTAAATTTGTATCCTCGCAGGTCACATTATCCCAGGGACAAGGACACACTCAGAGGTCATTAACTGCAGCCCAATGCAGCCACTTTGCTTGTGCCCTGCCACCAGCTGAGCTGCTAAATCCATCCCTTCTTAGTAAAAGTGTTGCTGCCTTATGCTATGCCAAGCAAGTCTGGATCCCCCTATATACAAACTCCAACAAAACGCCCAAGTTAAATGAACGCCCACAAGCACATTTAACATATGGGGAGAGGGGGAAAGCTATGCTTATGAAGAGGGTGTGTTGAGGAGATTGCTTGAGGTTTAGTTTGACTGAGCCAGCTCATTTTACATTGGATGCTCAAACTCAGATGATTTTACTGGGGATTTGTTGTGGTTTAAAAGAATAAAAATAAATAAAAAAATCAAATCGCACTGCATCATCCGTGAGTTGGGAGCAAAATAAATGTGTTTGGACTACAGATGGCCCACAAAGGTATTCTGATTTATAGTGTGTTGTGGTGCATTACGGCACAAAGTGATATATCAAATGGAGGTGGGTGTGTTCAGGCAAATTGGTAGTACTTGCACTACGTACAGAAAAGTGAGGCTGGAAATCTGGTTTCTGTTATTTAGCTTCCTTCCCTCTAAATCATGTTGATAGAAATGGATTTCACAGTGGTTGAGTAAGGCTGGACAGATTATATACATTGGCAGTAAGATGAATTATTGGAAAAAAACTGTATTAACTGCTGTTTGTGGCAATCAATTCATCCATTAGCTATACCCGCTTATCCTTTGAAGGGTGACGGGGGGAGGGGGGGCTGGAGCCTATCCCAGCTGCCAACCATTCACCAACAGACAACCATTCATCCTCAAATTCACACCTACAGGTAATTTAGAGTCGCTAATTAACCTAAACTACATGTCTTTGGACTGTGGGAGGAAACCGGAGCACCCGAAGAAAAACCCACTCAGGGAGAGGGAGAGCATGCAAACTCCACACAGGAAGGCCACAGCTGATTTGAATGCAGAACCTTCTTGCTGTGAGGCAACAGTGCTACCGACTGCACTCCCCCCCCCCACAGCCCTCTGCATATATTATTGAATTGGCTTGATTTGAACACATTAGCATTTTTACCCAAAAGAAACTTCACAATGGCTTCTTTTTATGTCATGAAAATGACTTACATAATATGACAAACACGAAACAAAGGCTGATGCATTTTTATACCATTTGTACTGCAACATTGGCTTCAACCCTACATTAATTTGTATTCCTGGGAAAAAATGCATTATGCATGGTAGTTCAATTTTTCACAACCGCCGGAGAAACTCTAAAAATGCATGCAACTGTAGTCGGAGTCTACAATAAATGGAGTTGCCACAAACATCCAACTTGAATTTTTTCAGTGTGTTTTCAAGGTACGTCCGAATAATACATTCAATATATCCTTGGAAATGAAGTTTCATTAGTTATGTAATCTAAAATATGTAAGATGCACATGATCCACAACCTATATTAAATAAAATGTCATATGTATGTGGCAGTAACAAGCTATGCAAGGTTAAAATTAAAGAGAATGGAGAACCAAGCATTTCAGGGCACTAAAAAAGGCTTGTAAATTGGTGAAAGTTATCAATTACAATTAATAAATTAGGTGATATAAAATGATGCTGTCGCAGCGAAAACACACAAGGCTGAAGGCACAAGGCTGAATGTATAAAATCCATTATATGAATATCATCCTCAAGGCCCATTTTATAACATAATGAGTGGGGTAATTTAATAGTAATCAACTTCCAGTAATGGATAATAATTAAAAATTCATAATTTGCTAATTTGTACTTTAAATCTTCACCTTCTACGGTAATTTTCTAATGACACATGACAGAAGAGATATTAAAATCTTAAATGCAAAAATCTGAGGAATAATCAAATACCAAGCATTTTGATGAACATTCCCTATTTATTACAAGATATATTCACCATACTCATCTTTAATGTACACTGAGGGTTTAATTGAACCTATTAGCACATGTACACTATGAGCAATTTTAAGAACAAATAAGCCCTTACTGAATTTAATCAAACCAACACCCACTTCAGGCAATCTGTTCAACCTTTCTATTGGAAGAACTTAATTAGCTACAAAGAACCACAATAAGTCCAATTTCAGCCTTCAGCTTTTTCATACAAATAGACTTTTTTTTTGCTTAATGACAAACCTTGGTAACTCTGTGGTGCAAATAAGATTGGAAAGACACAAAACATGACTCATTCAACCAGCCAGAATGTGGGTGTTCTCATTATAGCAGTTATCTCCAACTCACAATTGGAGTGAAAGGACTTGATTAGAGAGGGAGCAGCTAATGACACAGTGAGGGTGGAATGTCACTCAATGCACATTAAACATTTAGACATCTGTTGAGAGAATGTGTTACTATAACGTCCATGTCATGCTTGCAGCCACTAGCAACCACAAAGTATATAAGGCTAGAAAGTGACAGACTGACTGATATGGCAGACAATTAGGGACTCTGTTAAAAAGCAATGTCAATTAAATTCTTGGATTCACTTGTCTTCACTTCCATTTCAATCTGTTCCAGTACAAATTACAATTTCTCTCCATCCACAATTGAGTGTCACAGGCTTAAAGAAAAAAACTGCAGGCTACTCGAGATGGTTCATTACCTTAACAGAACTCATGCTGGATACATTTGAGCCTTGTCAGTTAAAAGTTTACCTTGAGTTCAGCTCAGTTTTGGAAAGTTTCTCGGTTTGAAGCAGATCAAACGCGCATTCCAGTCAATTCTACGAACTTAGAGTACTTCAAGGTATTTAGCGCAGCCTTGGTTCTTACCACTGATCCCATACCTTGTTTGTACTTTAACAGCAGTTCCCAGATACCCCTGCGGGCGTAGGGGTCCACTCCTGCTGTAGGTTCATCTAAGATGACGATTTTTGAGCCGCCAACAAATGCTATAGCCACAGACAGCTTCCTCTGCATCCCACCTGGAAGACAGAACAGTCTACATCATCCACTTTATCTTAGTTGTATATTTTGTCTTGGACATGTGCTTTTATGACAAACAATGTAAAACACTGCAGCTGACTAGTATTAAATGGATACTCATCTTAGTCCTGGGTAGTAGACATTCTGGCTGTGATCAGGGAAAAACCCTATACAACCATCTGTCAACATTAGGTATCAGATGTAAAATGGACACAATATCGAGAACTGATTATGGAATAAATGTGTCGAGATGTACCTCTCCAGGCTTTTATTGTCTTTTGAATGATGTAAAATGATTGATGGCAGGGAAGTAGATACACCTTTTCTCGGGTTATTCCTCTCTCCACTCTCATAGCGAGCTCTTCAAAATGCATCCAATGTAGTGCTAATGTAGTGGAAATGTCAGCATAGATCAACCTTGAAAGTCATATTTCAGTGATTTTGCTCACAAGCAATCCGTGACTGGGGACAATTTATCAAGCAGGACTTGCTCATGCCCCCCAGACAATGAATTACCACTTGTGACACACAGGTACAGAGCATGTACTCGTCGAGACAGCCGCATGCACATGTGCTGGCAGAGGAAAGGCATAACAGGGCAGCATATTCCTGAATAGAAAGGATAATCTACAGATGATATTCCTTCCCAGGGGGAATGAATATATCAAGCACAGAAACTGATGCATACATCAAAAACTAAATTTACATCTCTGCATAATTCAATCAGACGCTGAAATACACACATCCAAAACATGCCGGCATACACACAAACAGTACAGACGCACCTGACAGGTTCTTAACAAGATCCTTCCGCTTATGTGGTAAACCAACATCCTTAATCATCTGGTCCATCTCAATTTTCACTTCATCACGGCTGCGTCCTTTCAGCCTGGAGTAGAAGTAGATATGCTCCTCCACTGTCAGCCTGTGAAGGTGAAAATAATATCATAATGCCCATTTGATTGACATCTGAGGAGGCATAAGTGACCAAAGAGGGCATCACCTGCCACTTATTCGGATGGAAATGTCACATTAATGCATCTTGCAGCTCCATTCTAAGTGCACTGTTGTGAACTGACAAAAATAAAAGTCTTAAATTTCATCAAAACTGTCTAACAGGTGAGAACATAATATGTCGTAATGTCTACCTCTGTCTTTGCATGAATATTTTAACCCTATTTAAAACAGATGCATTGACTGTCTGGGATTAATATTAATGAAAGCAATTTGCAGGTGTTCAGCCATAATTATGATGTAGGACTTTCAGGTAATCAGTTTGTGAAAAGAGAGAAATAGAGGGGATTCTAAAGGTGAAATAAAAAAAAGGAAAAAAAAGAATAATGGTTGGGGATGATGCCATTAGGAGAAATTTAGTGGACGGAGAAAAGTTAATTTCAATTTTTTTATGGAAAAAGCAAAAAAGGGATAATGATGTGTTGATGTGAAACATAAGCAGAGACTGAGCCCTCATTATGCATGTGATTATATTGCACCGTAATGATTTGTTTTTTTTTCTTTCTTCCTTGTTTTTTTTATACACCAAAGGAAAAACATGATTATACCAATGACCAGTCGAGAAACAAAGATGGATCTGCTACATTCACTCACTCATTGAATAGGACATTGTGCTGTGGGCACATTCCCAAGTACTTTCGGATATTGTCCATGTCAGTGTGAATGTCGTATCCATTGATGATAGCTGTTCCTGATGTAGGCGGGAACAGTCCTGTCAGAATTGACCTACAGAGAAAAAAGAACAGCAATGAACAAAACACAACATTTTGAGATTAATTTTGGCTGCTGATTTTTTCCTCATGATAAATAATCAAATCTAGAAATACATGTTTGTAATGTAAAAGATGTGGAGCAATGATTATCCACATCATCTGCATTGACTTATATTCAGTCTCAGGTCATTAATTATGTATTAATTTACAAGCGGAGGCAGAAAAATTACCAAACACCATATCAAATGTCATAAAAACTGTAAAAACTATAGTGCAAGTTTTTAAAATGTGTGCACAAACTCAATTGTAACACTGCATCTCACAGAAAGATAGATACTGTGCTCTGGAAATGCATCCACACAGAGCGTCAGTGTGTGACAGAGTCCTTCCTCTGTCCTTTTCTGTTATTGTGCCCTGTTATGTTTCGTTACAGTCGCTCAGAGCGGATGTCTTCCCTTCAGCCCTTAGTCTTGCATCACTTGCTCTCTCTCTCGCTCATTCTTTCTGGGCCACTGGGTTTCAGTTATTTCCTGTCATTCTAAAGCCCTTCCAACCTTTCCACTATTTTTCTAAAACTGTAATTAGATATGTCCCACAATCAACACAACAGCTGACTCTGTGTGATAAATGTCCTTTCAGAAGATGTCACATTTTTTGACGGCAGTGACCACTGAATTAATGTAGCTACAGTACAGTCGGCATTGTGTACAAGTTAGATTAGTTGCACCCTGTGAAATTACACGAACACTGAGCCAAGTGGCAAAGCATGGGAGAAAAAGATAATGCAACTCACATTGTGGTTGTTTTTCCGGCGCCATTGTGGCCCAGAAAAGATGTGATCTGATTCTCGTAGAAGTCCACACTCAGTCCGTCCACAGCAAGCTTCTTTCCAGTCTTGTAGATTTTAACAAGATTGCGGATTGAGACCCCGGCTTTCATTGTAGGTGGAGGTTTCTCCAGATACTCTTTAGAAACACATGCATACATTCGTAAACACACACATATAAATGATTAAACGAGCATGGTAAAAACAGGTAAAAATCTATTAAAGATATAAATGTCTTTTAAAACAACCCTGATTAAAATGTAAACAATGCTTAAATCAGCAATATCTGTACACATTGGAATAAAACATGTCTTTCTTAAATAACATGGTTGATAAACACCAAATCCTGTCCTTCCTCTTAAGCTCTGTCATTACGTAGGTGATTGTGTATTCATATTGTCAAAAAAACGGATTGGGCCTTTAAAAAAAATAAAACCCTGTTGAGCACTAAAAGATAAAAATAACAAACTCACTCAATCTGAATGTTAATTGGAAAGAGTTTTTTTTAACAAGTTCCTAACTTGAAACTCACCTTTTTCCCCCCACAATGCGCCAAGCTCTATTATCACCCTATGTGACAGATAAGGTGCTAATGTTTGTTTGCGACCCAGCCCTGTCGCAAACATTTGTCTAAATGTTTGCGACAGGGCTGGGTCGCAATTTATTTTGGGACAATTTACTCCCCAATTAACTTGAGAACCTGACAAGTGCATAATAACTGGGTATGTTACACTACAGTTGTACACCACAGGAACTGAAAATGATATGGCAGTTTACCATTATGTGCAATGGAGTTCAGCAAATCAGGGTCAATGTCAGTCACTGAAGCTGTCCCACACCAATATGATGACGTGAAAGGGAAGTACCATGGCTTCGGGATTCCATATTGGCCTGGGATCAAGCATGGAGAACATTATTCACATTTTAATAACAGCTTGGCTCAAGGGAATATAGTACTTGTGTATGTTCCCTCTTGACAGCCTGGCTAAAAATCACGTCTTCCTTTAATTAGAGTCGATGAGAAAAGTATTAAGATTAGCCAATTAGGATAGCTGCACTGGCTATTGATTTAAGTTGGGTTAGGGAAGGCGATCTCATGCAAGAAGAGTAAAACAAAAACCCCAGCTCTTTTTATTTATATATGGCAGCGGTAGATAGTATACAAATAACATAATCCTAATTAAATGAGGTAAAAAAAAAAAAAGAATACCTGGAAAGACATTCTCAATGTACCAGGTGAGCATCCAGTAAAAAGCAGCATCAAAGAGCATCATGATGATGGACACGACGAAGGTGTAGCGTTCTCCCTCTTCTGGACTCTTGTGGATGTTGTACCACTGAATTCCGATGCCTTGCTCCTCATACTTGGAAAAGTTCTCGCAGCCATAGCCAAAGGCCACACATGACAATAAACTCTGGGAACGAAAGATGTGCAAGTAAAAGCACCCACAGTTAAAGGAGTAGTTGGACATTTTGGGAAATACGCTCATTTGCTTTAATGCTGAAGGGTTGGATGAGGAGATCGACGCCACTCTCGTGTTTGTACGCTCAATATGTCGTTGAAGCCACATCAGCCGTCCTGACGCCCTCTTCCTGGAGTCTCTGCTTGTTGCCTGGCAACTGCTCGCGGCCAAGAAATCCTCCCCTATGTAAGTGAACACGAGGCTAGTTGTTTCCCCCTGTTTCTAGTCTTTATGCTAAGCTAAGCTATGTTAAATATAGAGCCACCCAGCAGTGGTGCCAGCTACATTTAAAATACTAACATTCATTACACTTTGGGAAAATTATAAAACGTCCTACCTACGTGGTAGCCTTTGATTGATAAACTCAGGTGATCACGTTATTGTGACATCAGCCGGTGTTAATTGTTGTGTCGCCTTCGTGAACGTCTCTGAGCACTTTAAATTTAGACAATAACAAAGACAGAGACTGAATTGTGTGTGTGTGTGCGCTGAAAACTAAGATTTGTTGGATCCTTCATACAGTAGGAAATTGCAAATGATGCTTTGCCCATGAGACATCATCTGCCGTGGCCTATCACTCTGCATTGCCATGTTGCCTGCCAGCTGTTTCATCACGCCTCATTTGCTCCCAGCATTTCCACTCCGCCACAAGAATTTGCTGAAGATTCAGGGACGAGCCACCGCGGATACCGACTACCCGATGTTACGTTACCAGGCAGAGGATCTGAAAAGCTCTGCGGCGACGCCAAACCCGTGGCCTGGCTGCTAACACTGCTGGGCACTTCCTGTGTTGTCCTCCACTGCCCATCTACTGCCAAGCAATCAGCAGCGAGTCAGTAGATGAGGGGCGACAGCAGGGCTAGTGGGCACCCATCCTTGACCTCTGTATGAACGGCTGACAAAACGACAGGAACCATTCCTTTTGGCTTTTGAGAAAAAGGGCACGAGTTGGGAGGTAGTCAAAACAAGCCCCCTCTGTTGAACACATGTCAACACGTGCAGCTCCTGCCACCGTTCAGCAGGCTGTGGAAAAAGAGCGTTGTTATGAGGAAGAGTAATCAAGGTTCCAGCTCCTTCTAAGAGGTCATTTTCCAGGACGTTTTTGACAGACAGGATCACAACAGAGACAAATGTGTGTCTGGCTGGAGAAGTCTTACATGAAAATGTCAGAGCACAAAGTGTCTCTGTCTGAAAAGTGTTTCTCAGAATGAAATAGGTTTTGAAAAACAAAGAGAAGGCTAGGGCTGCAATAATTGGTCCATTACTCAATTAGTTGGCGACTATTTCCTGGCAACTATTTCCATGATTGAGTAATTGATTTTCATTTTTCAAGGAAAGTTATCAAAGATTCACTTGTTTTAGCTCTTTAGCTCTAATGTAAGAATTAACTGCTTGAATACATCTCTGGGTTTGGGATTTGGAGACATCATCTTGGGTTTTAGGAAATTGTGCGGGCATCAGAGAGTCATCAGTAGGGCATTGTGATAGCTGAAAGGTTACAGTCGATACCAAATAACAGCAACGACCCTGGTTCGATTCCAGCTGTGTCATTCCCCTTCTCTCTCCCCTCTTTTCCTGTCTGCCACTATACTGTATGCTATTGCATAAATGCAACAATACTCTCTCCCAAAAAATCTAACACTAATCTAATAAAAATAACCGTTATACTGTATATTAAAATGTCAGAAGAGTTACATTACTGCAAAAAGTCTGAACTAAAACCATATGCGTGAGTCAGCTGCCAGATGTTGCAAAAGCATAGATCAATTAATTGATTTCAGCAGAGGAAAACCTGACAAGCTCTAAATGATTTTGCAGATTTTACAGGACTTTTTCGAGGACTGATAGACTAGTAGAAAATGTGTCTGGTTTTCCAGAACATAAAAGGGGGCTCTGTCTTGTTTCTACCTCATTTAAAACTAGAGGTAAGAGAGGGAGAATAGCCAAAGTACAGTAGATGGTCTGGTCTTATAGAGGCCCTCTGATACACTGCCTGTAGCTCTCCTTTGGCACACAGCTGCAATCAAAAACTGTTCATATAAATTCAGGGGATCTTTTGAAATTCTGTTCCGATTAAAGACTTCATTATCAAGGACAATGTGGAGGAGAATTTGTGTGCTTTGGCACAATCCAGTTTCATCCGAGCCGGGAGAGAGAGAGAAACCTCTGCACACACACATCTCTGATGAAGTGTAAGGATGAACTGGATAGTGGTTTGGTCAGAGGAACATTGCTCATGCTAATTAGAGGGCTAGAGGGCTATCCATCTAGTTGGAGCAGGGGAGAAAAATCTCAGTGCCAGGGGAGGACCTAGCAATGGCACTTTGTGTAGAGATTAAATAAGGTTTGCAGTGCTTTGTATGTAAAATGCCTACCTAACCTGCATGCAGTCTGTAAAAGGAAATGGACTGAAAAGTTTCCTAAAGGAAAAGAATGACATCATTTTAAAGGACTTACTCAATGACAAGCAATTTCAGATTGTATGTTGGCACCGCTGGTTGGCAAAAGCAAGGTTTGCAAAATCTCAAAGGGATGAAAGATGAAAGCAGAAGTGACTTCTGTCAGGTGCCAATGTAAGATATTATTGACTGCCAGTATTTCAATTTGCTAAATAAGAAACATGAAGCTGTTTACCTTGGCCACCCGCACCTGATACCGCATTGTAAAAATTGACAAACAGGAAAACATGACCTGATTGCAATTCTGGGAAGATGCACTCGCACGCACAGCAATGAAGATTCAAGATTTTGTGTCTTTGTCTGCAGAAAGGACAGCTTGAGGACAAATGAAACCAGCACCGCTATAAAGGTCAGGCAGGAAGGCTACAATGAAAGTTGAGCAATGGTGTACTATTTATCTTTATCCCTTGGAGGATAGGAGAAAATCCCCAACTTCCTCACTGTGTGTCTGTCTAATCTCTTCTTTTATGTAAATGTTTCATGTTTCTGTCACTTTAGTATGTCCAGTTTTGAAAAAATTCTTCAGGTTTGTGCCAAAATATCTCAGAACAAATGGAAAAGAATGCATAGAGACAGTATGAATTTAAAACAATTCCCCAATGCTTTTGTGTTGCGATTTAAATTTCACTGGACCTGTAAATTCATCTTGCAGCCACACTTCACACCTCATTATCAGGAGAGCTGTGCAGATACGATAATCTCTTACAGATATTATTGACGCTGAGAGTGAATCCACTTCCCTTCATAACAACCAGCACCAATCAAATCAGACTTCTGCCTGTTTGGATTTAAAAGGAAATGGGGAAAGGATAAGGAACAAATGACTGCAGTTGCCAAAGTGTGATTATAGTGGAAAAAACATAGCCTAGGAATATAACTGAAAGTACAGTCAGCCCTCATGTATGATAACAGCAGGGGAAGATATTAAAAACCATGTCAGAGCTAAAGACGGACTTACCACAACAACCTTGGCCCGGAAACCCATGACGTCCCTCCAGGCGTAGCAAAGGACGTGCGGCAGGTAGAGGACAAAGTAGATGAGGCCACCGCACGCCGCTGCTAAGTTGGCCTTAGAGAAGAAGACGCTAATGAAGAAGCACTGACTGATGGTGGCCAGGCAAAAGACCAGCAGGAAGACAAAGATTACCGAGGGGTCGCTGTACTGCAGCACTTTGCCATACTGTGACAGAAGAAACAAATGAAAGGAGACAAACAGAAAGGTGAACACGTAACTTGGTGTCGAAAGAACCCCACAAAGATTGAGGCCTAGTAGAAGAGGTCATTTTTGCAGATTATTTATCAGGGAAACAGGGAGATTCAGAAAATGTGATTATTATTGCTGATTTTTACAACACAGGTGGCAGAGTAAGAGTTTTGAAAGTGTTAATATATGTGGCACATCAATATTTCTGATACACCTGTACATTTTTCTGGTTGACTGATTTTGACTTTTACTCTGCCAGTTTGAAGGAGGACCCGTCTCTAATTTTTAGTGAGCTACTTCTGAATCCATCCATTCTGCCACATTACACCATGATGCTGATGTCCTCTCCCAGCCTAATTCAAAGAGGCACTTGAACTGTTAGAATAATGGTGCTATTGTAATGGATGCAATTATGATTAAAAACCTTATAGAGGACACTCTTACATGGAGCTGCATGAATGTTCATTATAGAAACTCTTCTAAATTTGCACAGACTTAATGAACTCTCAAGTATAACTGTTAGCGTCAAGTAAAATGATCTCATTTTAGTGCTTAGGTTTCTCTTCAAATGAACATCTTCATTATTTTAAACAAAAGTCTCATTAGTCCATGAGGATTGATGGCGAAAACTCTCCAAAAGTAGTGACGGGTCCTCCTCGAATCATTTTGAAATCATTCTGAAATCACCTTCAGTATAAGAGTGAGGAGGAGAGCGCTGACGGCCAGCGGCAGCACACTGGACACTGCCCAGCTCAGCCAATAGATGGCACTTCTCAGCCCCATGATCCTCACTGTCTCCTTAAGCCTCGCCTCTTTCTCCGCGACGATGCCCTTAACGATCATGGCCACTGAGTAGATCCAGGCTAAAGTCATGTACAAGGGGAGGGAGCTCGCCAGAGTCCGGAGGAACCTGAAAGGTGAAGGGAGCCGGACCAGACAAGACAATGACCCCATTCACATCCGGCGTTTAACATGTGATAGCAGGGCGGCCCGTGGCTTAAAGTTAATACACCAACCATGAACTGTATACATTAACAATAAGTAAGACCAATATTCACTTTCCTATTTGCTCTGCTTTGGTTTCCACTATTCCTGGGGGAAATATCTGGCTCACCATCTAGTTACTAACTTTGTCTGTCTGCTGTTTGGTCCGGATCAGGTAGCGTTCAGTTGGTTTTGGAGCTAGGGGCCGTGAGACTGAACCAAAACCGAAAAGTTGCCGGCCGTAAACCCAAATAATGAGCTGAAAGATGCTGAAACGCTCCGTAGAGCTAAGGGGGAGGGTGATAATTCTTCCCAACGTTCATCACAACGAGCAACCCCTTTCACATGCACATGTTCATTTGATCCATTGTTAATACACAAATATTGATTATAGCTGCTCTAAGGATTTGGCAAAACTGAACAGAAATACGCCTGGCTGAGCTCTTGTCACACTGCAATCCAATAGTGTTCTGACTGAGATGCGCCCTGCATGCATTTACACCTCGTATTAACATGCTTTTTACCCTTTCCAAAGGAGATAACCAGATACAGATTCCTTGTTAGTATCAGGAGTAAATGGTGATAAGTCTGTGAGCAACTGACTCATTATAGTGGTGCTAAAAATTATTTTTTTAAAAACACTTGCACTTGACAGTACTGTTGAACATGTTGGACATTCTCACTGTGTAAATTTAATACAGGTATGCCCCATTTTCTGTGGTAGAAGAAGCACTCAGAGGAAAGAAACTGTAAAAGAAGTAATTTCGTAATGAAAATTTGACTTAAATGAAAGTATGTTAGGATTAACTCCAAAATGTTCTACGTAAAGTACAAGTACTTCAAAATTGGAATTTAGTACAAAGGTAAATCTAATGTTCCACCACTATCCATTTCTGGTGTAATAATTTCTAATTTTATTAATTTTTTAGTCCTGTGTGCATGAGTGATGGATGAGATGTCAATAGCTGTCTTTCAACTGTGAAGGTGGTCTCTCATTCTCATTGTTTTTCTTAGTGCTCAGTGTTGTGCACAACAAATTAATCAAATTTTAATGACCAAGTGCAACATGACAAAACATTTGGAAGGTGGTTTCGTGTTGTCAAAACAAGGACATACTGTTTGGGAGAGGAACTGTGTATTGATCATTGCTGATCAGTGTTAATTTTCATCAAGAAAATCTTGTCAAACAAATACTTGATTCCGCTGGTTTGAGACGGGAGTGTGGGAACAGTGTAATTATGTCAGTGTGGATGCCAAATAATACATGCATTACAACCCCCATAATGGAAGAGAAAACAAGTGTAAAGTTGCAGAGGACTCAGGTGCAGATGACAAAACTGGTTGTTGTCACACCTAATCCAGATACAGCCTTATGATAATTACCATTTGATTTGCTATTATTATTAATGTGCTGAAAATGGCTGTGAAATTATCATTTAGAATGGGGGTGTGATCGGAATACACATCGTGCTTGCAGTTGCTCCTCCAAGGCACTCCACTAACTCAATTTATTGTTATTAATGTTTGCAAATTGTTGCTAGCTTGCAAACACATTAGGCTGATGGGAAATTACATTTCACCCAGCTGTTCAAATATCAGCTTTTATTTACCAGTCGCATTTTCCAATTAAACTGCAAAAATTGATTAGGCCGATCTAAAATAACCATCGCTTTTATTTCATTAACAACGCCTACAAAACAAGGAGTCGTTGAAAGATGCGCTCTATCTAAATAAACCAATAATAATGCTGCTACATCGTATGTCACCAAAGGCACAAAGGGTCTGCCTTTTGTGATAATAATGGATCCTTAAGCAGGGGATCATACCACCAGAGAGGGAAGTCCTTTATATCCTACCAAATTATTGATCTACAAGAGGGATCAGTATATAAACAACTAAGAAAAAAGAAAAAGCTCAAAGATATTTCCAGTATATAGACGTTTGCTATATAAGAAAAATGATAACACAAAGCTGCACATAACTAATGTTGGTCACATTGTCTTTAGCCTGTTTTCTGGGAATAACACCAACTCCATTTTACATTTTGTTCCGAAAGTTTTTCCAATGATTGATGACGTTAGACCCATTAGATGATTGTACTGACAGAGCATTATACATCATGAGCGTTATGATGCTGCGATAGGCTTTGGTTGTCTGAGGTACTTTCATACTGTTCCAGTCTGTGTACATTATTCATGAGCTCATATGCTGGTAGAGCAAAACACAGTGCTTTGACGTGTAGTCTCAAGTTCGTATTATTTCTGAGGGGTTAACTTTTGTTTTAGTCAGCACAGGAGAAAAACAAGCTTTATATTAATCTCGTTTGTTCACGTTTGGCTCACATAATATAATGTATCTTTTTCATACAAATCAGAGCAGGGTATATTAAAAAATATAAACTTCAGAACTGCAAAATTTATTTCAGTCCCCGCACTACAGCCCCTCTGTGAACTTGAGGTCTTTGGTGTACCAATATTCCTCCCACTTATGGTTATTGCCCTGCAAATTCAATAATGTAACAGTGCACAACGTCCCAGACACCAAAGATAATACATTTCCAGTGAAATCACAGAAACATAAAGTACCAATCATTCACTTCTCAAATGACATAACAGATGCATTCATAATGTATAAGGCACAGAAGAAGAGGTGATGCAATTACAGAAATTAAAGGGAATGATTTTCATTTGACTAAATTGCAGTTTTGGTTGCATGCTCAATTAATTAGCCCGAGAAAGCTGATTTAAGGAATCATGGACAATGATTTGATTCTGTGCTGGTTAATTGGTTATAATTAACAACAGCAATAATACCAAAACACAAAGCATGAACAATTCCCTGACCTGAATGACCCGCCAGAGCATAATATTATTTGGTTGGATGCATTCAGTCACACGCTAATTTTCTTGCACTTGCTGCATTTGATGAGCCCTACTGTAGTCTTTTAGGTGAAATGAAGGCTAGGATTATGTTTTAAAAGAAAAATATTGAATACACAAAGATGCAGCCACACTGAGGATGCCACAATTCTCCACTGCAAATACGCACTAATGGAAAAAGAGGTTTCACTTTTGTGTTAGTATGCAAAACAAGTGGCTAAAATGTTCATACTGTATGCTTTGTGTTTTGATACTTTCCGTTGAGTGACTCTTTTCTACTGACCTTAACCATGACACTTAAGAGCACACAGGGAACTGTGAGCAGAACAATGTTTTCTGTGAACCGTGCAGACCAAAGGGCACCGTTTTGAATGCCAACAGCACGCAGAACTTCCTTGAGCCGGAGTTCCTTCTCCAGCACCAGGCCTTTGATGGTCATGCACACAGTGTACATGAAGGCCAGCACCAGGAACATGGGGAGGATGCCTCCAATGCTCTGGACGAAGCTGGTTGTAGAAGAAAGCAATCAAAAAGGTCAGGACTGCACATTGACAAAGGGAGTGGACAAAGTCGTCTACAACTATTTTGGTAACCATTGTTACATTTATCAAGAAAAAATAAGAATTTGCTAAATTTTCTTAGTGTGTTTCCAACAAAACAAAAAAAAAAAGCAATTGTGGTTATCACCTACAGCTTCGGGAGAGTGTTTTTCCACTATTTTAATACATTTGAGAGAAAGCAAGATTATTTGATTACACAAATTATTTTGCAGTCTTAATGGTATCTAACAAAAAGAGAATCAGCTTTGTATATGCATGTTCAATTTAAAAAAAGTTGCCTTTGGAAGTCTTAACCTGTACTTGCTCCAGTTAAAGAAAATAAAATCACCATTTTGCAGACACTGAAAATGTTATCATGAGGGATAATCAAGACAATCCCGAGTTGTATTCATGGATTTAAAGACATTGAGGCACTTTTATTTTTGCACTGAGCTAACCTTTATAAACGTGGTACATCAGCTCAATCAAGCCATTTAGTGCCGCACCTCATGCCAGAGATGATGTATGATTTGATGCTGTTACAACACAATAAGATGATATTAAACTGGCTTCATAATGCCACCAAAATGCCATGTCAATATCTTCTCCTCTGCCAATATAACAAAGTGCTTCCTTTGCTTTATTAGACAGTGAAGGAGGGGTATCAAATAGATTTTGACAAAGTATAGATTTCACATTTCAGTTGTGCTTGCATTCCATAAATACTGGGGATATAATGCAAGCAAAGCACCGTTCAGCACGGATGTTGAGAAGAAGCACAAAGTGAATACGCAGTAATTGGCAGAATGATGCCCTTCTTTCAAGCAATTGAACATAAATTGATCAAAGTACACTTCCAGCACATTTTCAGGAAATTAATTTCTCCTGTAATTCTTGACAAGTTATTTTTTAAAGGCCTTATTGAATCTCTGCCAAGTGAGAACAGTTCACGCAAACATCTACTTACCATAATTGCTAGGTAGCCCTGCATAAGTGCCTTTTTCAGATGGTGATTTTGAATCAATAATTTTATTCTTATTTTTATTTCTTTTCAAACAGCCATAAAATATTTGAATGTAACTATCTTTTAAAAGAGTTTACTTCCTTGCCCTTTTTCTATGATCTTACTGCGACAGCTTTCATTTTCATGAATAACTTGACATTGTACTAAGTAAGCTGGGACCAGGCAAAACTAAATATGTCTTGAGTACATTCATTTAAAGTTTCACTCTATGGAAAATATTGTTTAGTACGGTATTATTAATAAATCAACAGATGATGAAAGTATTGGACGGTCTTGCAAAGACAACAAAGAGATTAAGTCAGTTCCACAGAGGCCTTAGAGGAAGTTCAGTTATATGAGAACTTGAATGAGAAAGAGACAGACTTGTTTTCGAGGACACTTCCCCTGCCCTCGTGGGATGGATCACTTACAAACAGGGCCTTGAAAGCAGCAAGAAGGGATTGGTTGACACGCAGAGTTTCTAAAAGTTCACACGCAGAGCAAGATTGCATTAAAAGAATTGCCTCTTTAAACCTGGAAATTCAAACTTGAAGAGTCTGAAATCAGTACACTTCAAAAAATAAAGCTAACTCATACATTAGCACCTTTTCCAGGGAGGTAAGCAGGCTCAAGTAGCAAATGCATCAGGCTGAATACTAATTCTGGTATTATCTGCGCCTGATTCTACCCTAACATCTCTGTAACAGCTGACAGCCTGTGTGAGTTAACTCCTGTGACTTCTAGCACTGGAGGGGGAGAGATCAGTCATGCACACCGTGTCTGACACTGACAACCTTGCCACCAGATGCTCTTGAATTATACATTCGCTGATCGATCAAAGGTGCTTAAGTAATAGAACTCCAGGCGGGTCTGTGTTACGGGGCTCCAGTTACATTGGCAGCCTGACCTAAATTTAGGGAAGCTGGAAGACTGATTTCTCAGTAAATCGAGAGATAGTAGAGCACAGTCTCCCCTGAGGTTGACGTACTATGTTAAAAAAAAAAAAAAAAGCTTCCTGTCTCATTTTGAGCAAATATACCGTTGAGTTCCTTGGCTGGCTGGAAATGAGCAATTCATTGAAGGGAACAGACTTTATTCAATGTAGATTATCTCGTTGCTGGTACAAATTATTGCTTGAGGAAAAAAGCGCATGTGGTTACGGCATAAAGAGTACTTAGGAACCCATATGTCATGTGGTTTCTCTTTTTTCTTTTGCAACAGCAAGATCACATCAATTAAACAAAGTATAGTTTGATAAACCAACAGTGAAGCAAAGTTTTAAGAAACAGCTAGAATTTAATGATAATATAATTTTAAAATTCACATCCCAGCCATACATTTGAAAAGTAATAAAAACTGTTCATAGTTATGCACTGATTTCATTTTATTTAAATTTTCTTTCATTATCTTTGCATTCTACTTTGTGAATCATTCTGTAAATACTGATAACTACATATTAAGAAATTGAGACTTGTGAAAGCCAAAAAGCACTGTTTAATAAAAGTGTTTTTCCCGGTACTAGCCTATTCTAAAAACAACATGTACATGTATTCTTTAACACTGAACTGATGATATGGTAGGCCTCCAAATATCTATTGTTCCTAAGGATGTATTAAGATGTGTGGTTTGGTCAAGACCTCTGAGAGATGAAAGCAAGCAAGAAAGTTTGTCTTACGTTTTACATTCATTTTATATTAAAATGCAACTATTTCTTGTAATATGCCATTTTTTTTTACAGTAATCCCAGAACCATCTACTATAAATTATAACTATAAATTATGACATGGAAGCATCTTGTTAATGGACACTGTATATATTAGACACCTGACATTTAATATGACCTAATATATACTGCATGTGATAGTACATGATTTGTGGCATTTTATAAACATATCTCTATCTGATGCTATTAAAATGCCAGACACTGAAAAGACCACAGGATCAGGATCAAACGAATGAACAAACAAACTCATTAATGCACAGCTCTTATTGTGCACTCAGCTTCAGCACTAATCAACATGTTGATTAGGTACACACTGAGGCTTCGCATTGTGACCATTTAGCATCCATTGAGCATGTACAAACTATAGTATCTGGGCATCGTGGTATCCAAATGGCTTATTACAGCCTTACTCAAATAAATCTATATAAACCCTATACTGTGCACGTCTTTGCTCCCCACTGTCCTCTTATGTAAGCATGGATAAACAATATTTGGAAGGCTAGAGCTACAGTTTATTATAAGCCCGTTTTTTGGCCATGGCTAAAAAGGGGTCTTTAAATGTGTTTGGAGTCATACAGGAAATATTTTCTGATGTTATTAATACAGCATGTCACTTTTGCACAGAGCAGAAGCCCTTTACGCATGAAACAAAACATCAACAGCTGATCATTGCTTGTTATGAGCATCAGATGTAGCAAATATGATCAACTATTTTGCCCACTCGCAGTACTCCTGTAGATGGTCGATAGCATATTCCTTTTACATCCTTGGTTTGAATATTCCTGTCAACTACAGGCATATGTTACTGTATGTATCACTGAAAGCAGCCTTAGATCTCACATCCTGCCCATACGAATGTGAAAGACCTATTACTGCGGAGCACAGCCTCAGAATCAAAACAAGAGATGACTCTGATTCAGCAGTGTGCAATGGCCGCTGATAAAGGACCAGTTTATGTGCTATCAGGCCCCGCAAGGGTCAAGCTTTATCTCGCACCGTCATCTCGACCCTGTGCTCAATGTGAATACAAAGACAGTGGGAGCTAAAACAGTTTGGTTATCTCAAGTTCGAAATGCCAACAGGGTCAGCTTTGTTTGAAGCGCCACAGAACGCTGGTAGTTCATCAGGTGCGTTACAGCCAAAAGCTGTGAAGAGGGAATGAGGAGCACAAAATGGAATTATTTGAAAAGGCAGGTCTGATGTTAGGAGCGTTGATGAGTGTCGCGGTCAGTGCAGATAATGCAGACTTTTTAGTTTATCGGTGAAGTAGAAATATTGTTTTTGTAAGATTGAAAGCAAACGTAAAAAAAGATAAAAAAGAAAGTGATGATAAGGTCTTCTCACAGAAACTTTTGAAGGTGTTTTGTCAAAATATTATCTGTTTTGTGTATGTTGCACATTATGAAACCTAAAGACTAAAAAGATATTAAATGACAGCAATTTACAAAATCCACATCCACAAAAATAAACTTTAACTAACTTTTTCTAGAACTTATTATATTTTAGTTTGGTTTAGACCTTTTTTCTAAACTGACAGTTACAGCAAACCCCAAACATGTCCCTCTGAATGCACAATGTTCTTTGCTTCCTTCCTGCTGGTGACACTACACAGTTCGAGATGAAAATAATTACCACCAACGTTCTTCCCCACCATGCCTCTGTGTGTAGCGTATCTTCCTTTGTGTGATTTCACCCTCAATTATTTATGAATGAAATAGCAGTTTTCAAGTGTTAATAATTTATAGAAATGCCCCAAATGGCTAGGCAGGCGAAAGAGTAAATGGTGGAGGGACTGAGGGTACTGAAGTGCTCTATGGCTCCCATTCATCTTCTGTAATTATTAATCCTTTGTTTTAGGATGACCAAATTAAGAGAATGGGGCGGGCATTAGCAAATACACATGTACCATTTCAGATCATTATCACAACAATGACTTGAAAAATTGAGATGCAAGCTTATTGGTGCTTTTTATTTAAAAAAAAAAAAAAACACTATCAGCAGTGGGATGCTGAATATGGAACATGCCATCTCTGAAAGTGCTGTGCATTACTAGAATATAAAGGAATCTGGTGCTAACTTTTGGTTGTTATGGTGCTGTAAAAAGGCTACAGTAAGAAAACACAAAAAGGTGGCGATGTCGGTCTTCTTCCGTCTGCAGTGCGTCTTCTTGCTAATGTATGGAGGGGACGATTTTGGGCTTTAGTTCTTTCAAAATGCTAAATTTCCTCTCAGATGAATATCTCCACTGGGCCCAATATTTAGTTCAACTTCCCTCCAATTACTACTTCTTATCTTATTGCCTGGCATGCTAAACCAAGTAGTAGTAGGCAGTTAAAACAAATATGAAATATGTGTCTTAAACTAGGTTTACTAAAGCAGCTACAAAATAAAGTGCAAAGAAGTGAAGCTGCATTTAATCTTGAAGCTACAATGTAAAGATAAATAAAAAGAAAATAAGCACTTAATGAAGAACCAATAGAAACCCCAGATGATAAATTGATAAAAACTGATGTCTTCTTGTTTCCTATGTCTCCAAAGAGAAACGTGTGGTTCCAAATTATCATTAAAAACATGTACTTCAACAATCCTGTGTTTATAGATATTATATTAAGTCATCATTTTCTTCACGTTTCAGCCTTTTTAAATATGTTAATCCAAACACACTCTGAAGGTTGCTTTACTATGCTATCCAAAGCACATAATATTTTAAAATTAGATCCCTAATCTCTGGAACTGCGTTTTTCCCACAGGGTATGAATATTTTGTGTGTACTGAAAGGGGCGTATTGTGTTGTTGGACTTAAATCTCCCTGGTAATTATCTTTTCTCTTGATGGCATCACTGGGCTTTCCCTTTATTAATGGAGATCATAATGTTGTGTGGATGGGAGCAATTTCCCAGACTCTGAGGAAATCTTGGATGTGGAAGATTAAGAGTGATACCACATCATTTCTGTCCCTAGGTGAATGATCTAACATGATAGAAGCCAGCGGTATCAATGGATACATACACAACAAAGATGGAGTCCTGAATATTTGCACATGATGGAGCCATTTGAGACGTGGGGTACGGTATGCTCACTTTGTTTGGAATAAAATGCCTCGGAAATACAAGAAAGGAAGGGACTCGTGGTGGTTGCCTAAATAATTCAGCATCCATCAGCTATTCAGGAAATTCCTGTGGTTCGACCAAAATCAATAGTTTTGACCCACTCTTTCCCTCTTGTTGTCTTTATCCATTTCCTCTTCTTTTTTTTTTTGCTCACCCCTCAATACATGGTTAAATTTATCCTCAAAGACATTTCATTTTCATTATTGACTTTAAACAGTGACATTATTAGAGGAGTTTGCTATCTTGGTCCCTCCATCTGTGATCAGTGATAGCATAAGACACTAGGAGAAAAGCAACATACAGTAGATATTAAATAAAAATTAAGTTAGACAATTAAGAGGGAGAATCTTGAAGTTTCCACAGGGAAATCTGGAGAGCCTAAGCGACTGATATGACCATAATTCACCTATGTGATGGCAGTGAGTGGCGACTCCCCAGAGTGAGCAGAATTTTATGGCTGTAATACCCCCTTTTTCTTCCACTGATCACAAGACTGGCAGATAAAAGCTTTTATATTTACCTGTCATCCACGAAGCAAGGGTATGGCATTTGCTGGGCAAAAACACCAAGGGGTTGGGTCTTTGACGTTTGTGCTCGTATAATGCCATGGTCCATCATATCCTGCAGGTAGGCGAAGCCTCCCCATATATAGCGCAGGTCGTTAAAGGAATTGTCTCGAGCCCCGGGAGACCATGACCTTATTAAAAGCAGACACACCATGATCTGTCTTAGCAAAGGGCAAGTAAACTACAACTACGATGGTCAGAAATGCAGTCAGAGTATCATGACTGTTTTTAGAGGTCACATTGTTTGACAGTAAACTTTAAAAGACAAAAAATTTACAGATGTTTTGGTAAACAGAAAGGACAATGAAACTCAGCATTTTCTTCAATCTCCGAGCTTGACGGAATAAATTGACATTTTGAAAAATATGTTTATCGGCTCTCTTGCCGACGGTTAGAAGCGAGGACTGCTACCATTTTCATATCTGTACATTAAATAAAAAACAGAATCAGATAATTAGCTTTGCATGAATACTGGAAACTGGACGCAGGAAGAAAAAGCTAACCTGGCTCTATCCAAAGGTTAAGTTAGTACCACCGAATGGCAAATGTTTTTTTTACCTATGGACGGAGCCTTGAAGGTCTAGCAAGGAGACTGTAAGCTTAAACAGTAGCCTAGCGGTGTCCAAAGGTAAAGAAAAATCTGCCTGCCAGCTTATCTAAAGCTCATTAATTAACACTTTATACGTTGTTTGTTTATTCAGATAAACAGATATGAGTGTGGTATCAGGCTTCTCATCGAACTCTCTGCAAGAAAGTGAATAAGCGTATATCCCAACATGTCGAATTGTTTCTTTAAACAAAAGCTTTGAAATGTGTTACATAAGAATGTCAGTACGATAAAGATAGGTTGAAGTTTTTCAGTAAGTAAATGTAGTATTTTAATTAGGTGAAGTCCCTTATTTGTATTAAACAGAGAGGCTGAGCTGTGTCACATACCTGTCTTTCAGTTTGTTGGTACGCTCTGCCTCGTCGATGTCCATGCGAATTTTGTATTTGACATAAGGAGGGGGCTGGCTGGAGTTTGGCGGGAGGTTTTCAAAGACAACACCAGCCCAGAACGTATCATTCTTCAGAAGGTCCAGTGCTTTTCTCACCAGATGGCCTTCACTGGGCGCTGCCTCAAACTTGTTCAGGTCTAAACACTGTCAACAAATACAGAGGATATCACAAGAATGCCTTGCTTTTCTATAATCTTCTTACAGTAAATCATTTCCCTTTTCTATACATCTTTAGTTTTCACAAAACAGAGAATAAAACAGAGGCAGGCATGACCTCCCCGAAGGAATGGCAGATGGGTATTTAGCAAAAAGTATCACTCAGCTATTGACTAAACCACACACTTCCAAATTATCTGGAGCTGCCAGGGGGTGGGACATTTTTGGGGCCTCAGACAAGCAAATGAGATACAGCCTCGCTAGCACTCCCTGCTCTGCAGCCCTGTCCCCCTGTTTCATGAGACGATAATGAGCTCGCCATCCTGGGAGGCAGTCACACCTGACAGCTGTCCACAGATCTCGGTGCCGCAATAGTTTTATCATTTCTCCCCCAGGATTCTCTAGTCTGTATTCTATATCAAGCCGTGGTGGGAAAAAAAACAAAAAATCACAGCAGCAGCATCAGTTCAGTCCACACTAGTGAGGATACGGCAGCAGTGGATTGGTTACTTGAGCCCAAATATTGTAATAATAAGAGCTGAGTTAAATATGGAAGATATATATAATGTAGAGTACATGGAAGAAAATGCCCTACAAAAACTAAGTATGGGAGCTACATGTTAACTGCTACATTTGATGAATCATTTCAGTTACAATAGATCGTCATTTGAATTGGCTGATATCAACAATCAGACTATGGCTCGGGACTAAGTGGCCCCACTGATAGTTTGCCAATCCCATCTTGGCCTAATTCAGAGGAAAATCCGGGGCATCACATTGATTTGTTCTGGTCATGGTAGCACCACGCTTGTACAGACTGTGGATGCTGCAGACTGATATATTTAATGATAGGATTAACATGGATGTATCTCAATTGCATATATAAACATATGATGAAGTTACTGGCCGGTGTGCTGGTCAAGTGGCTGCTTGAGTGGATGCTATGAGTTATAGTAGACGATCTACTACACACGCTACAAATCAACTTTATCTGCTTATGTTGGAGACACTTCAGGAGTTATAGTAGTTCATACAGTAGTGTCAACCCTACAGAAATTACTCAAGTGTCCTTAATCTTTAAGCAAAACATTAATAAACTGCAACGCAGTTATGAAGTTTTACTCCGAGGGTTATGAAGATGATACATTGGTACTGTTTACTACGGTTACCACCGCCATTAACACCTTCATCATTACTTGTTATGCAGTTTACATGACTATTGCTATTCTTTTTTTTTTCATTCCATCATTAGTACCATGATCATATTAAACTCAGTTCATAAAGGAAGCAGGGCAGCGACAGTTTGTGGCTCTAATTTGGGCCTGTGCTATGAAAGGGGTGCAGCCTGATTGTTCTGTGTTTATGCTGGTGTTGGCACCACAGAGACAAGCCATGCCAATTATAAAATGACCACAGATTGTTGAGCATTGATCTTCAGTTATTAATTTGCTCACACAAATTGTTATTTCAAGGATACAAATTACTAATTTGTGAGCCCATATTCTCAAGGAGTTCTCTTCTGTGTGTTGTATCTCTATTTGCACATTTGACAACTTCTTTTTCTCCATGTATGCTAAATAAATCAGTTTGCTCTAAAGAGGGATTGTTGTTGGTTATTCACCACACAGGGGGCATGTAA
Organism: Lateolabrax maculatus; assembly: GCA_031216445.1. Classification (NCBI taxonomy): domain Eukaryota; kingdom Metazoa; phylum Chordata; class Actinopteri; order Acropomatiformes; family Lateolabracidae; genus Lateolabrax; species Lateolabrax maculatus. Next base: position 9,906,035 of record CM062207.1, read on the forward strand.
AACCAGTAACCAAAAAGTAATTAAATCAGGCTAAATTATGTAATTAATCAGCATGGACAAGGTGTTTGTCTGTAAGGTTAGTCATGAAAAAACAAACTTTCCAAATTAAAATTTTCTATCCAGCAGTAAAAAATATTTTTTAGTGTATTATGGTGGGCCTAATTTCTATTACTATACTGCAATATTTGCCTTATGGCTATTGCAGTATGCTTACATTCAATGTCAATGCTGAAAGTATATACTCTTCAGCGCTAGACTGAAAGAAGATTTCTATTTCCCTACAGATGTATATACCCTGAGAAGAGGACAGCACAGTAAAGGTTGTCTAATAACTGTCCCTATCCTGGTACCCGTTTTGAGCAATGCAATTTCCATTAGAGCAGAAAATAGATTGCATTATGTTGGAATTTCATTGGCCATGTATGGCTAACCCCCAAAGGGCCCAACCTGCCATCGTACAAGCCTGTGGACTGATATTATGTGTGTGTGTGTGTGTGTGAGTGTGGCAGGGGGTGTGGGTGGGCTTTCTCTGTTTGATCACACAATGTAGAGAATGAAGGGGTTTGCTGCAAACTGTGCCACAGATCAATATATCAATGTCAACTATCTGTGTGTTCCTACTTAGAGACACAACTCTGTTTGATGCCTTTAAAGATTCACTATAGTCAGACCCATAACAATGTTTTTTTATGATTATCATGGAAGCAATGTAGTGACAGATCTCCCTGTGTACTTGACAGTTTGCTAAGTCAAGAATATTAAACTTTAATGAATAAAAGACCAAAGCCTTTTTTCGCTTATTCTCCAGCAAATACAAAAGCTGAGAGTGAGCAAGATGAAAACAAAAACGACATGTCATGTGGAAAAGTCTTGATTTTGGTTTTAACTTAAATAGCTAAGAAACAAAAAGCACTGTGCTAAACATGGACACTTTGTTCCTTTGATGCAAAGCACCCTGCTTGGATACTGTAGCACCCCTGGTGTTCTGCCAGAGTTGTGTCACAGTTGGGAACAGAAAGGTAAATGGGGCAAATTAAAGTGCAGCAATTATGTCAGGGATACAAGACTTTAGCTAGATCACAGTCTTATGTCCGTAAGTAAAAGTATGTGCGGTGATTGAATACTTGACACTGCAAATTGTTTACATATCCTGGCAGACTGAAATTACCATCGGCGCTCTTATATTAACAGTTAGCTCATCTGGATCATCACCTTTTTTTAAGCAAACCAACAACCCAGAAAAGAAAGCTGATACATTAGAAATTTAATAAATTATTTTTAAAGAAAGAAAGAAAACAAAAGTTTGAGCACTTGGTCAGTACTTGTCTTTAACGCCAACTCCAACCAAAGAAATCACATGGGTAATATCAGGTGCATCAGATAACTAATATAGAAGTGAGAGGCTAAAAAAAAACAGTGCTGAGAGGATAAAAAAAAAAAAAAAAACATGTATTGCCAATTTCCTCACCAGTGAGAATTATGTTTTAAGAAACATTTAATGTCAGACAACAGCCTGTTTTTAAAAAAAAATGAAATCTCTCACTTTACTGGAGAGGTCACACAACCCTCCGGTGCATGAGTGGGCAAGAAGCCAGGTTTGCGAGGTTTGCTACGCATTTAATAAAAGCTTAGACAAAATAATTACATACACCAAGGAAGTTGGAGAGAAGCTTCAGGATTTGAGTAGTGGTGTTGTAAACATCCCGCCAGTCAGAGGGCGGCATGCCAGGTGGACGATCCTCTGGGGGCCCGTTGTATAGGAAGTTGGCCAGCAGCTCGGCTGTCCATCCTGTGCCGTCGAGAGGCTGGTTGAGGACTCCAGCAAACACTGGATTCGCCAGCAAAGCCTGATTTCAAAGGCAAGAAGATGGGTTTTATTTATAGTTGCTCCGGGTTACTAGCGAGAGGTGTGGAATGAATGTGGCATGAGTGCAATGGAATCTAAATGAGGACCAAAGCATTTTAGATCGTAGTATATTATTTCAGAAGAGAAAGCATGAGAGGTCAGCTTCGTTCTTTGGAGGCAGTGACATTCATTCTTCTGCAGAATTAATTAGGAGCGTTAAGATAGATGGCACTGTCGTACCTCAGGCTCTGGGATGCACATCGACTACACTCATGGCCAAGAAGTGCTCATGTAAAGTATACATTATGAATGTACTACACACACACACACGCACACAGCATGTGCACATTTGAATGGACATACATTAAGGACCAGAGTGTGAAAATTAATGCAAATTAAAAATCTGTACACAAACACATTTAGAAACACAGAAACAAAACACAAGAGATAGAGATAGAGACAGAGATACAGGCGATTCCCCTCCTCTTAATCCCCTTTGTTAACATGATGAGAAACATGTATGTGAAGCCTCTTTCAGTCATCTCAGGTCATGGATCATGCTGCAATTGCTCTAATTAGCAATAAATTAATAAAGGCAAGATGCTGATCTGGGAGCAAATGTAACCTTGCTACAGCACTTAAGCCCAGCATATATACAATACATGAATATTTATATTTCTGTTGCATGAAATGAACACTTCTAAGCTCCTCAAACAATAGCTCTTGCATAATAAGATATTTTTACTCCCACCTGTTGGTTTAAATGCTTTGCCCTCTATTTAGTAGACATAACCACTCCCCTTACTCCCACCCTGTATTTCCGTAGTTTCAAGCTGCTGTGAAATTAACGTCCATTTATTAAAATGACACTGTTCCTGTAATGACAGTGTTAGTACATGAACTAAAATGAAACATAACAATGATTATATAATTGCCTTGTAAATGGAGAAACACTGAAAAGGAAACTAAGCCTTCCGAGATAATAGGTTATTTCAAAACTTCCATTCAATACCACTTATAATTTTAGAAAAAAGAAACGTAGCTAAATGTGTATGGTTCACATTTGAAAGGGGACCGCGTGGACTTCTGGAGAGGAAAGGGCGCTGTACGTCAATCAAGAATTGAGCAAAGAAGTATGAAATTCTGAGTTGGGATTCAGATATATTCTGGCCAGTGTGCTCAGTGGCATTTGAGTGTCAACACTTCTGATGATATTCTGCTTAACCTTAAGACAAAGTGTCAGATTAAGTCATTTCTATTCTGCATGTGACCTTTTAAAAAAATCAGTACATCCATCTTAGTGGGTGCTACATTAAGGACGTGACCCATCAAAAATGTGTGTATTTTAAAGTCTGTAAGTTATTTTGAAATAATTGTAGCAGAGTTGTGATGGCAAATTGACTGTTAAACTGTTAAACCGGCCGAGAATTTGAATCATCATCTGGCTACGACTGTATGTGGCATAATTTTCGGTGGCATTTCGGCCAGAGCTTTGCAGATATTTTATTTAACCCTGTTGGTCACGTGTCAAATGAAATTGTTATGCATGAGAGGTTCTTCCAGTGACAAAGAGAAATGTATTTTTTTGTCTGTATAAATGTGAAATTGTAAGACCTGTTTCGTAAATGGCCAGCGAGAACTTAATCAAATCTATAAAATGTTTTAAAATGTTTACGTAGGAGACAGGTTACATGATAGTGAACAAGTCTTGACATTTGCTTAGTCAGGCACTGAGGATTTAATGTCCCTGATATGAGTGAGAATGGATGAAAGAGTATGGGCCCTGTTGCCGTCAAATGCAGTTTTGGACAGCGGATCACAAATATCACAGAGTAATAGAGCGAAAAGGATCAGCCATAGTGAGCTGTTAGATGTAGTTACGTAGGAATGACCCCTCCAACTTCTCAGAAAGGTAACTAACTTTACTGTGCCCTACTTATGTGTGGAAAACTACTCGCACCATGTACAGCATGAAATCAGTGTCCAGTTGCTCATGGCATGATGGGAAAAGGGCAGATTACTGACCGACTTCTTTATTAAAAAAAAAAAGAGAGCCTGTTTGGCTCCACTGTGAACAGATACACCAGTTGCTCCTCTGTTTTATTTCTGAATTCTGGGACTTGGAGTATTAAACCACCAGGACTGAAATCTTAAGGATTACAACTTTATCATGTAAACACTATGTAAAGGGACGGGTAGTTAAGTCAAACATATTTGTCTGACATACTGTAAGTCATTTCTGTACAGTCTGTCTTTCTATTCAGCTCTACACCCTAAATCTTCCATCTCAAATGTAGTTGTGGTGGCGATGGTAATTGGTGCATCAGTGTAAAACGTGTCTGCGACCTTGAAGGACCTCTGTAGATGACAGACCTCCGAAAGCCACCAGCCTCGTAGCGTGAGGTGGAGAGAGAGGGGAGCCAGGCTGGGAGAAAATGAAGACAAAGGAGGATTGCCTGCCCATTTGTGTAAAGGTTAGGGCTAGGGTAATGAATACCCTGGCTATATGGAGCTCCCAATGTCTGCTTCCCTCCAGCTGCCTATAAGCTCATTTGGAGTGACACTGGAGTAATGTCAGTGTCAAGGAAATACAGCGAGAGGCAAAGAGGGAGAGAAGGAGAGAGGGAGGAAGAGAGAGAAGTGGTGGCGAAGAGTCAGTGTCCTCTACTTCTATAGATAATCCTTTCTGCCAGGATGAAAATTATCCTGCACTTATCCATAATTACTTTCCTCCCTTGGTTTCCATATCTAACAGAAGGTGCAACAAAATGATATACACAACATGTATATTCTCACCTGCGGTATATACGATGCTCATCATTCTCGTTTTTATTTGGTTTTTTTAAAAGAAGCTGAAGGATTTGATGTCGCAATGCATTTTAAAGTTGTTGCATTTTTGCTGCAAGAACACAGTGACGTAATAATATAATATTTGTTTAAACAAAATTCTTTGGAACTTGTTACCCGTCACAGTCTGTTTGAGGCTAAACTTGTCTGAATGCTAAAAATTAAAAATTACAATTTTGTTATAGTGCTTCTTTGTGCAAACTTACCCGTATTCTATTGACTTGAGGGCTATTTTCAAGGAAATCCCAGACACGTGGCCCGAGTTCCTCCCACATATCAGCAAGCTCTTTCAACATAGCCAAGGCATTAAATGTGCCATTTGCCTGAAACAGAAAGAAAAAGAAATAATTAACAATACAGTAATTTCACCTTTCCCTAACTGAAAGTACACCCACAGAGCCTCTTCTATTAGCTCGGAGCCAAACCAGACATGAAAGTACTCGACATCTGCACATTTCAGCTAATCCCTAGAGGAACTCATCACATTGTAACACTGCCACCGCCCATGGTGACAAATGTAAATGGGGTTATTTACCCCTGAACATTGACTTGTAAACAATCTGACTATGTGTGGTGTGAAACGGGCCTCCTGCGTTAGCACCGGGCCGCTTACTGTGAACTCATTATGTATTCTCAACGCAAAATCCTCGGTGCCTGCCTGTTGTTTGTTTTGCTTAGGCAGTTATCAAAATGATGCTAATGTCTTGGAGAAATGCCATGTCATGAAAATACATTACATTTGCCACGATCTATGAACAGGCCTCCCGACTAACGACTGTATTTTTGTCTTTCTTTCCTTTTATCTTTCATCCCCAGGTGGTAACTTTGTGTGACATGCAGTGTTTTTCATTCCCCCACTGGAGGTATCTTCACACAATTACTGATACCTGAAACGGGCCTCATCCTGTGCATACAAGATATTCAAATATATCCACAAATAAAACTGATCATGCACTGATATAAACTTCAGCTACTTTTCAAGTGCATGAAAAGCTAGAGTGCATGTAAATTTGTATTACCTTTTTTCTCTCCAGACTTACCTCTTTCACCAGGAGGCGAGCAGCGGGTGAATCAGGTGTGTAGAGGATTTTCCCTTGCAATAACGGCTTGAAGGTGCTCCAAACGTAGCGCAGCCCAGGTGTGCTCTCCAGGGTGTCAACAAGAGTCTGACAAAAGGCATCTATAGAAGAGCAGAAGGGAGGGGGAGAAGACAGGGAAAGTCAAGGCAAGAGCAGGAAAATACCTGTACATTTCCAAATCCCATGTGCTTCCTGTACATATGCTCTTTCACGGGACAGGAGGAAACAGTGGAAACAAGCTGTTGGAGCTGTACAAACTCACAGAATTGCAGCACCCTAGAAGCAAACATGATTGTGAAGGAATTTTCCTTCTTGTGTGTTAAACTTTCATCTTGTGGGTTAAAGGTAAGTGAAGACAGTGCTCCACAGGTCAGGTCAGCTGCCTGTCTCTGTGCGCCCGAGAAGGCAGAGTTGGCTCGGGCACATGGTAGACCAAGGTCAGCTAGAACTCCTCTGTTTTCTGTTTTAGACACAATAGGCTGGAGCCAAGTTTAAGAGAGAGTGCACAGAGGCTATGCTGTTGCTAGGTAAACTGAGGAAGGCAAAAGTTCCTTGTTGTGATCCCATAGAAAGTCTTCACACATGCCAGGCTGAGCTAGAAATACTCTTTCTTGGATATAGTGAAACTTAGCAGGTCTGGGGTGGGTTAAATACTGGGCTTCAGAGAATGGGCAAAAATGAACAATAGTATGAGCTAAGCACACACCTTGACCTTTTAATTTCAAATTTAGAGCTAAACCAGACATAAAAATAAAAAATAAAAACACCTCTATCTTTAGACAGAAATATCATATTACAAATATGGCATGTTAAATCATATTTGAATTTGCACCTTTTTCCTGTGAATGGAGTGTTTAAGTGTGAATATTACATTTATACAAGTAGAAAATAGGAAAATCAAACATCACATATTATGCATAAAAAACTTGCAGTTATACTGATGTAACACACTGTAACACACAAGGTGCAGGTAAAATGAAAAAAGAGAACTAAATAAAATAACTTGAAAGAACACAGCACCCCGGATTTAAACCATAGGGATGGTATTGATGCAATCACTGCTCTTCAGAGTAGATAGCTATTACTTATAACTGCTGCTAATGACTCCTTCTGGTAGAGTCTTGATTAAGGATTCTTGTTCTGACACCATTGTGGTGTTATTAAGTGTCACGTTGTGGTTTCTTGTGCAATGATCAATTTGTAACAGTTTCACAAGTACTTTGAGCCACCGGGACTGACAGCAGCTGTTGTCACTTTGAGACAATGTTTAGGAGTAGAATTGCTGTGTTTATTGCAGCATATTGTAAGGAGAGACATGTAATTACTAGTTTTATATGAGTCATGTTAGAGGTCTGACAAACTGACAATGATTTTTTAACAAGATGAGTTTTTCGTTTTAAAACACCACTCATAAGAAAGCCTTTGTGCATTTCTAATGCTTGTTTTGGTTTCACTGCTTTCACTGTTTTATATTTTCTTTTACTCCATAAGTTATCTTTGTCCTCTGGGTGTTCTGTGTTTTCATTGTTCGCTTTTTATGTGTATATTCCTTTGCCTTTATGTTATTATGTAGTACTTTGGTATTTGTTTAGAAAAAGAGCTATATAAATACATTTTAATATTATCATTTATTGTGTAGATGGGACTACCTTACTAGGAAGATATGGGAGTTTTCGGAGAATCAATATTTAACCAGTAGTTTGAACACAAGAAATTCAATAAGTGCACCTACATTAACAATATGAGCAATTATATCTTACTACTTTGTTGTTGATAAGAAAACTTAGCAACTAATTATATCCGTCAAAACACACCATTGCAACCTCTTCCATATGTTAGCAAGATGTTGTCTGGGAATGTCCTACCTGAGTTTATAGAATGGAAAGCTTTCATTGGATATTGGGTCAGTTACTGGTACTTTATCACGCATCCAGAGACTTGCAAAGTGGATGTATTTACAAAAAGGTATTAAAGGCTATTATTACTTTAAAAAAACAAAGACACAGGCAGAGGAAAACACAAGCCAAGAGTTCAGACCTGAGTACATAAGGAAAAGCTTCTATGGAGCAGAGGAAAAAAGTCAATATGCTCAGCAGCAGTGTGATCATTACTAATTTAACCTATCTGCCAACGTGAATATTGCCAGGTTGGGAGAGCGCTGAATAGGTTACACAGAGACCTGCACTGCAAGGAATGGAAGTAGAAAGAAAGCTTGGGCCTGCCTTGTTGTGACTCTGTGATTCTTGCAGTGCGGTAGTTAATCAGACTAATGATCAATTCAGTGTTGCCAAACGGGCCCTTTTTGTTCAGACACCTGTCATTACATCAGTGCTTTTTTCCAGTGTTTTTTCATTTTTCCCATGTCAAGACCTCAATCCTCCATTTCCTCTTATCTCACCGGGGCAACCATTTCCCCCATCAGGGAGATTTTAGCGGCCATTTTCATTGCAATTAAATGTTAGCCTTTCAACCTGCTGGCCATCTTTCCCAGGTGCTCCTGGGAGGTCTGTGCGCGGGCAGCTAATGGCCACCCCCCCCTTAGTCTGAGTCTGCCCAGCTGTTCCCTCCACAGACTGCACAGATGCCACTTCCTGCAATCATAACACAGGAAATGACAGGAAGAGTGTGTGACACGAAGTTCAGTAGCTTTCCATTGTTAGGTGTTTCTTGAAAAAAAAAAAAAAAGGAGGTCCAAATTGTCCGATTTTTTGGTATTTAGGAAAAAAGCAGACTTGCCATTTTATATTATGCGTGTCAATAACAGTTAGATGAAAGTTCTTAGATTTCTGTTGGAATACAACGCCACAATGGACTGTGGCGTTGTATTCGACGCCACAGCCAACAACAATGGAGCATGAATGTAGATGGCGGTGACACATGCATACCACTATAGGTATTTATAGGTTAAGATACATCAGTTTGAGATATTTTGTGTGCTAAAGGGATTACAGAGGTTACACATTCTCAAAAGCTGCGGGATGTGTGGTTCTTTTGGACAACAGAACTTTACTTTATTGCAAAACAGCAGTATGAAATAACAAGAGAATCTGTTCTTTACACCAGGTTTAGCCACAGTCAAATAATTGCTTGGAGCCTGAAGTCAGCCCCTCAACTTACCTGGCAAATTTAATCAATTTGAGTTGCACCCTGGAGATGGGCTCAATTCAGCACTACAGCGAGACAGTGTCGCCGACACACTCGACAGATGCTGGTGATACACACACACTGTGTCGCACATGCAGTCACATGTGCAGATAAGCGTGTGTGCGCACACTGAGAAGGGTATTACTTTAGATTCGCATTACTCATATTTCCGGCATTTTCAGTGGCATGCAAGCGTCTACACTCTCAGGCAGACATACACACACACACACACACAGCATGTGTGTAGACCTGATATTACATGCCAGTCTAAAGTAAACTACCCCATGCATCAATAAAGCAGCACTTATTTCTTACAAGCAGTACAAATCAAGTGCTGTCTTTCAACAGAAAGTCAAATAAACGTGTATAAATGTCACTGGAGTCACTCTTTCATAAGAGACAGAAAGAGGCCGCTTTGACATTCAGTATTATAAGACGAGCCTCTCAACAACTGCCATGACAGACACGTATTCTGCCTTCATCGACTCCAGTATATATTAAAGGGATGTGCTTAAAACTAGAAATACAGGGTACCAATTACTAATTATTCAAAGAGACACCCATGGGCAAATACTCAGAGGATGTCAGTATGAGTCTCAAGATAATTAGGAAATGTTAGGAGCAATGTCAGAGAAAATCACACCAGTGAAAATAGGACAATGCTTAATGAAAGAGGGAAGGTTATTTTGACAGATCAACAGCAGATGCTTTAATTTGAAAGGTTGATGTTGGCTGTGGGTACAAAATACTCATACACTGCACGTTTTAGTGTGCAGCAAGCCGACCCATTCAAGTACCCCATATGGTACCAAATAATGTCCAATTTAAAAAAAAACGAGGGAAATAACCACAATGATACATTTGCAAAACATCCTAAAACAAATTTTTTGTTTATGACATCGCAGGACATGTAATCGCTTCTTATTCATGCTCATATACTGGGCACATTTTGATAACGGTTATCATGGAAGAGCAGCTACCACCAACTACTCTGTATAGTGACTCAGAAGTTTTCCTTTGCTGTCAACAATTAATTGGGAGGGGAACATTACTGAGCCGTTAGCAGAACCTCAGTGTTGGCCTTTATTATTCCTATTCTCCTACTCCTTTGAGTGTACTTTTACACTTACAAAGGCGTTGTAATTGGCCATTATGCAGACACACTGCATAATCCAGATTCATTTAACTGTACATAGACCGGCACAATGAAATGCCACAGCAAATCCAAAACAGCCATTAGCACGCTAAAAGAGATGTTAGTGCTTATTTTGTATAGATGATACAATGTTTTTGCTAATTTGCACTGGCACAAGCATGCAATTCCACTTTACAGTGTAGCGTTATTCCCAGGGAATAGGGTCTTCTTATTAAAATCTAATTTTGTGCAGTTGTCTCCAAAGAACAGGCATTTAATGAAACAGGAATGTGTGGCCTCTAATGAGCACAAGGCTGGAAGAAATTACGCTGAAGATCTAACTCTCACGGATTCTATGGAACAAACATATTCAGTGATTTTAAAAGCTGTCCCCACCACTTCAAACTGTTGTGCTGCTTTTATTTCCTTTTCTTCTTTTTAAGGCCGAGTGACAAAAGGTGATCTCTTTGCACGCCACAAGTTGTGATTATTTATTTTCTCAATTATTTCTGCTTGGCTGTATACTTTCCAAATACTTATTATGTTTATCTAAGTAGTACGGTACAGTACAGTATTAACATGTATTGCACTATCCCACTATATATTTAAATGTCAATACAATGTATGTATTATACTGTATACTGTATATTACAATATATATATTAATATGATTGTTCTATTAAGGTTTCATTTCCATTCAATCAAGAAAAATATGCTTTCAATATTAAATTATTACATTTTAAAATATAATTTGTTAATAAATAAACCTTTATTTAAACAATATATAATTATATTTGCAGAATTAGAGCAGAAAACTTTACTTAAGAATTATTTATGCAGTTGAAACAAAAATGAATGCTAATTCCCATGCGGAAAAAGTTACCATTCTTTAAATGAGTAAAAATAGAATCAGGTGCACTTAAACAGGTGCAAATGATAAAAAGTTTGTTACTCTGAGAGGGTCCACCCATACATCAAGATCAGACACATGGCCAGGGCTAAACATTCAGGTGTGTGATGATCCTTAATGAGTTTTTTTTCCTATGGGCCATTTCAAGACTTAGAGATGAAAAAAATATAAATAATAATATTCTACAAATACAGAGAATTTCCAACTTTAGCCACTCTGATCAGACGAGGTCATCTTCACAATGATTAACCTCAAAATGTTTCAGCAAGAGCTACAGAATCCAGAGTAACACTAAGTGATGTACAGGCATTTTTTTCACAGTTACTGTCAAGGTACACGACTCAAATGTAACTCAAATTTGACCTACATGAGAGCTCAGGAAGGTTTGCTAGACAACACTTGGGTGAAGAACAACACGACTATAGCAATGCATTCTGGAACAAGCCAGGTTTGGCAAAAAAAAAAACACTGCTTTTAAAAGGAACAGTCTTAATTATTTGTGAAGCACCAGACAGTACTTCTGGGATGCCTTTCTGTCCCAGGCAGTAACCAACAGGCCTCGGGCCACAGTGGGAGCTTTTCTGGGTTTTTTTTTTTACAGATGAAATGACACATCTCACAGTGTGAGCCAGCCCCCTTCCTTTTCTAATGTTGATGGCAAAAAGTGGTAAGCTTGTAGAGTTTACACCGCAAGCATCACGGTCAACAAGTAACCTTTCGAGAACTGAGCCACACAAATCACAAACATCCTTTATGTATGTACAGTGTGCCTTTTTTCACTTTGATATAAAGTCCTCACCCACTAGACAAATTTACGCGTTAGAAACGCACTTTGATGCTGAAATGCCAGCAAAGCAGAGTGTGTACTGGGTTAGATCAAAGGGTGATTCATATCAGTACTCGACATTCGAATCTGTCATCCACAAATGCTTGAAGAATCTATCTTTCCTCTTTTATTAATTAAATCCTTGAAGCCATGAGAACGCTCATTCACCAACAACCATACTGACGGTGGGTGTTGCGGTCCATATTTTCAAAGCAGTGTGAATATACAACAGTTTCTTTCAAAGTGGCTACGTGCAGTACATCTTTCATAAGTAGCAAGAGGCTGCTGCAAAGAACACAATCCTGGTTGGCCAAAGCTGTGGAAGATATTCTGTACCATGTTTATACACTGCATATCATCAGGAGTATGGGAGAAAATTACATTTTAAAGGCATCACTGAACTCCATAACTACTGAACTCCCACAAATCTTCACAAACCGAGCCAAGTCCAGTGAAATCAACACATCACTGGGGAATTGAAGTCAAAATGCTGAGAATACGGGTGCCATGGATGTAATTCCTTATGAATGGTACAAAACACAAGTATTTTAGTGACACCATCTGTCCTCTGTGGGAAGTTTGGGTTGCCATATGTTCACATTTAGGATGTTATATATTTGCGCCTTGTGACTGCAGTACCCAGACGACAACATCAATTTCCACTTGGGATAAGTTGCTCTGGACTTTCCTCTCTATTAAGAAAACATCATTATTTCAGGGTGGGGAGTGCACAGCTTTTAAATGGAATGAGAAGAGCTGATTTGATTGGCCGCGATTGATGCCAGCCCCTGACACAGCTGCCGATAATGCATTGCTAATCAAACACTGTTTCCAGCTCTGGCACAGGTGCCAACTGTGCCACAGGTGCTTGTTCCTGCATGTGCCCAAGTAGTCGCATCCTGTGCACCCTTGAAACAGTTGACTGCACTGTGTCACATGCACCACTAATTCATCAAGATAGGGACTGTTTTCTTTATCACCTCCATGCATATTTTGATAACACGAAATACTGGGATCAGCATTGGATGTCCGAGAAGGAGCACATTTACCAATCAGTGATTGCACATCGTACTTGATCTAATAGAAATACTTTAAGGCTTTGTCCATTAGCAATACACCGAACCCCAAAAAGTGCCTGGACTTGCTGGACTGACATTTGTGTGCTGCACCAGCAAGGCTACAGCCGCTCCACTGTTTCTCCATAAAGTAGTGAAAACACCATAATTCATGACCATGTTTTTAAAGGGGAAGAAAACTTTGACTGATTTGATTAGTTATAATTCATGCCGTCCTTCACATCTAACGATCAAGCAGTCCAGTCCTCCCCCTTTTCCCAAACGCAACACATTTGCTCTCTGCCTCTGGCTGCAAATTAACCAAAAATCTTTCCTGTGATACTCTGCACTGTGCCCACAGGCTTCTAAAAAATAACCAGTTGTCCATTTTCTGGCTACCATGACTACATGCTGTACTGTTAAGCTAAAATGTAGATAAATGATTAAGTACTGGATGACTTTGCTTTGTAAAGGAGTTTGCTGCAGCACTTACCGGAACTGTTGCCCATAATGGAGATTGCCTTGTTGTTAGCCATCTGTCTAGATGAGCGTAAACTGATGAGCATATTGGTGGAATTGAAGTCAGGCTGCTTTTCACAAAGTAGCTTATTGATACTGCCAATCATGTCCCCTTGGAAATCCAATGACCTAGCAGCTTTAAAGATCATAGAGTTCTGCAACCTGGCCATCTGGAAGCAAGAAAGTAAAGTCAGGAATTTTGAAAATACATTTAAGAAAATAGCGACATCATCGTAGAGAATAAAAATGAATGCCTGTCCAGTGTACACGATACAGTAGCAACACTAACCTCCTCGATCACTGGTAATGCATTTCGAGTGATTTTCCCCATCAGTGTCACTGTGTTTGTTGCGTTCAGATCCAACGCTGAGGGTAGCTAAAGGAGGGTATGAATAGTTGGTTTAAAGAACAATACTGTAACTAACACGTAACACGTGGGGCCAAACTTGACAAGGTATTTATCCAATATATAGATAATGCCTGCAGGAATTTTGCTATTTTTAAAATATGCAATTGTTGTAGAAGTTCTCTTTTGTTTGTATATTCTTATATTGTTTAACCAGTAGCCACAGTAAACTTGACCTGTGAATTGTTTTTCATTAAATCATCACCCCTGGAACTGGGTAATACAAGTTGTGTTAAGATGACAAGTGTTATTGTGTGTACACTGACATTCTGAAGGTACACATATAAGTCCAATTAGAAGAACTAAATGGCATGCCCTTTTACCCGCTGTCATTTCCATGCATCAAGTGTCAAGCATAGGCTCTATTAGGAGTGCCTGTATTGTCTTTCAGCAAATAAAATTACAAAGCTTAGAAATGACAGGTCCAGAAAGACGAGGAGTGTGAAGATCAGAAGGCTGAGAGAAGAGCAATACTGCATTAGTATTTTTAAATTAAACTCTATTCACAAAAATCTCATTCAAGCAGGGTTTGGGCAATAGCCTGGCTATTGATTGAGTTTCAAGTACATTCATTTAGGATCCCTTTTACTTTCAGTGTGCAGAGCAGACATAAAGAGGAGACTTAGTAAGAAAGCACAGGAGACTCAGGCAATTTTTGAGCCAAACAGCTGAAAATCACCTGTAAGTAATAAACGGAAGGATAGATTTCACCATTGTCACATTAAGAGGTACAAAAAGTGAACCATGGCGTAAAACATATTTCTCATGCTCATTTGTTAAAGTCAATTTCCACTGCTCTCTGTTATTGAAGACTCCAATGGTTGTGTCTGTTTCTTTTGCTTAGCAGGTAAACTGATTAGAAAAATAATTCGACACGAATGATGTAACCACATATATTTGGAATGGTTGGAAAAAAGTTAAGATTTGTTGAGCTAATGAACTGCAAAAGCGATTATGCTATCAAAGACAGACTACCAAAGACACATTTTAACATTTGGATGACCTTTGATGAGCGCCACATACTGTATGTTTGAATGCGTTTTGTTTACCGTATTCCCTGTCTATTGTGCTGTGAAATGATTTCCAGGATTTCCAGTCGTGGAACCAATGTCCAAATCTACCTCAGTGATAAACTCTGACTTCGTCCCTTGTCCTTTTCTTTATGTTGTTGTTGTTATCACAATCATTCAGCGACGTCAAGCTTTAAGTGTGAAGGCTTGATGTTCTTTTCCATCCATTTGCTTGAGGCACTTCAGAGCTTTTCCAGCCATATCTTTTCCAGCCTTTCTTTTTATTCTGTGTCTGAAAATGCCTGTGGGCTTAAATTGTTCAAATGCTCTCTCCTACGAACTTCCTGCCTTATCACTTATTTATTGGATTTGCTGTCCCATATATTTTCTCTCAAAGATAAACTCAAAGAAAAGTGCAGGCTTTCATCATCCCAAAGGGAACTCAGAGATTTAAAAGAATTCAAGAAAACATTGGTTCTAATAAATAATTCCCACCTGATTGCATGCATTCTAGTAAAATAACTTGGAAGACACAGTGGTGCATGTGACAATGATAATTTTAAAAGCTTAGACCCTATGGGACAGAAAACGTTTTCCCACTCAAATTGGAAGAAAAAAAAAATACATTAAGATAATGTTGCAGTAATAATACGAAATAAGTGTTAAGGTGTAGCTGGTAGGTTTTGTCTTAAGGTGGATGTATTAGTTAGATTTAACTAAGAAACGAAAAGATATTTCTTCATCTCTCCACGTAACAAAGCCCGACAAGTATGAGATTTAACTTTTGAAGTGGTTACTCAATTGGCTGGCACAGAAAACCATTGTCTTTGAATTCAATTTACAGCAAGCCATGCGAGAATTATAGTTAGAACAGACCATGCGCCCCCAAAATACTTTATTAAGCTGCAGAGATTGTTTTATCTTACAGTATGTAATTGATAGAATGCCCATGCTGAAAATTACCTTGTGCAGCCATGTTTACTTTTTCTTAATTATCTCTCAGTTTATGGTGAGTATCTATCATAACTCCCACGCAGAAAATGCCAGATAGAACAGTGCTCAACAAGATATTGTGGCCTACAAAACCACCTACACTACCATGGCAATTCATTTTTGCTTAGGCGTAAAGTTCATAATATCACACTCAATAATCTAATTTTAGACCAATAGTGTCCGGGTTACAGTGCAAAATTCCTTCAAGTCTCATTAAACTCAAACTAGACAAGTTGTGAGATTTGTTCCTTGTGTGGGCGACAGAAAGAAAAGCTCACCTCAGAAAGCACTTTCCTCGCATCCAGGTTTTGCTGGAGTACTTGCTGGGTGTTAATCAGCTGCTGTCTATTGAGGGAGCAGCTGACATTTTGAAAAGCCTCCTTTTCAGCTTGGCTGCTAAATTGGACATACTGATCCAGATCTGTCCCCTCACACAGGATGCTCCTCAGGTTGCCTGGCCTCGGGATGCCCATCATCTGAAAAAAAAAAAAAAAAAAACCCAACTTTGGTAGAAGTTGACAAACAAAATAACTTTGCATCCGACCACATTTGATTTATTCATGTGTTGTGTCCTTTGTGTTGTTGTGCAGGCAGATGGTATGCAAAATCCCATTTCAAAATCAGATGTAAAGTGTTTTTTTTTTCATTTTGATTAGGCCTTATTTTCCTTAGGTCACCTTCGAAAAAAGACTGACATACAGTACTGTACATACGCACAAACACTGACAGTGACTCTTGAGACATCAGTAGAAATGTGACAGACACAAACATTAACACCCACACACAGATAATTTGTATCATACCAGACAGTATACAGTGAAACCAAGCAAGACAGGATACAAAGGCAAAAGACAGAGAATGTACTAGGAACCTTTACTTTTTAGGCAGATAGTACAGTTTCCACCAGAGCCCACTGCTACAATCCGAATGCCTCGCAGTAGGGATCTTTTAATCAGTGCACATTGTATTTAAGCATCCTTGTCAATGTCAGTGAAACATAATTACCTTCTTGCAGCTCATCTGATATTACTTGGTACATACCACAGTATCAATTGGGGAGCATTTAGAGACAAGACACTCTTATTGCTGTTGCAAGTTCATTTCATTCAAAATTACCTACTGTAGGCAGCTTCAAACGATTTTTTTTCTATCAAGCACATGGAAAAGGTTGCTTTGATTATGACTGTCAAGACAAAGAGTCCCAGAGACAGTTCTTGGCTGGGACATTGTACTCGTAAATGTTCAAGCACAACATTTTGTCTTTTGAACATTTTGGTAACATTTGAATTCCTTCTTCAATATTGTTTCTGAGCAGTTGGGATCCTTATTGGAGACTTTTGTTGCTGTTTTCAACATGTGAGCAGAGAGGCGGAATGATACTCACTGGATTGAGTTTAATCTCAGCATTCATGAGGCTTTGAGCCACTGTCGGTGGCACCCGCAAATTCTCTTTCAGATGAGTGGAGAAAGTTTCATTGTCTCTTAGGATACTCCTTAGGATCACTGGTTGAGCTTGGACATAAAGATGGAGAATCATTACTTTTGCAGAACAGCAGTTGATACACAGCAAAGACAGGGACACTTAATAGAAAATGCAGTGTACAGCAGTGAACTAGATGTTTACATGTGCTGACAACTGATCAGAGATGGAAAACTTTAAGAGAAATGTATTTGCTTGTTTTTAACAATATTTTTTAACCCTATTTTCATAGTTTTAGGTATGATTTAGCCATAAATCATCCTTACTTACCTTTTGCACTGCAGATATTTTTGCAGCAAACCTTGCAGCCTGTCTGTCACAAACATGACTGCATGCAGAAAAACATGTGTGAGGCTTGTGTCATTTGCTCTAATGGACACCTATGCCAACCATGGAGGAGAGCCTGTCGTGTAACTAATAGGACAGCAGCCCTTCCACTGCAAGGGAAGGTTGATCTAACCAAAGCACTGGAGGATTTATTCTGTTGCTGAAAGGACAAAAATCTAAGGTTCCTGTCTTCAAAATCACTGTAGTGCATCTGCTGTTATACTAGCCAATAGAAACAATGGCCAAATCTATTATATAACTATAAAAACTAACTAACCACTATATCAATTAAAAGGAATCCTTTAAAATCAAGAATACTGGATTCTTGATAGCCTTCTGATTTTTTAAAACATTTTTTATGATGATTCATTTGAGTTTAAATTATGCTTTTTAGATGACTTTTGCAAATAATTCCTTCACTGGTGCAAGTAGGGGTTGAACACTTGAGTTGCATGAGTGTGTGAGAGGAGACAGTTTGTTGCTAAACATGTACCAGATTGTTAACCAGCCATTTTCTACTGATTAGCTGCCCACAGATAGTCGGGATTTAAAAGAGACCGCTTCAAAACCAATCAACTCATCATTGTTACCCCTTCACAATGGCTTTGCATAGCAGGGATCCCACTACAGTATATTCGCACACGCATGCACATGCCGTATCTAGTTGAGTCCAACGTGTGCGGTTGAGATGATGAAGGGGTTATGTGATTTAATTAGATTAGCCCTTTTGCAAGTGTAATACATGCAAGTCAGTCAATTATCCAGATGAGGGGAGGAAGTGACTTACACTGGGTTATTCAAGGTTTAATAAAGATAAATATTTGGCAAAAATAACAATCATTCAGTATTGTCTGGACTTAATTGTGCTGCTTGATGCACTGCTTACACTTTATACAACACCTCCTGATTCCGAATAAACACATATTATTATGCCCTTCCTGACTGCAGGAGCATGAGGAGGGATGGACAGGGCTTGATTATAGGGAAGTAGAACATGCCCTGGGCTCTTCCTGAACACTGCTGCCTTTGTGATTGAAGTGACCACCTGAGTCTTTTAATCAACCCTTGGTAAAAACAAAAAAAAGGACAACACATTCACCTTTGCCATCCCACTCTTTGATAGTACTCCATTCTTGTTAATGACCTTTTGTGCTCTCTCCTCAGACAGCGAATGCCATTAATTATACCCAGGCTTAGATCTCTGATGGATTTAATCTTGTATATTACAAGCCAGCGACCCCAAAATGCAAATGGCCCACGAGCCGTTTGTTGAACAGCAGCCACCCCACCCCCACCCCCCTTGTCTTTTTGCAAATTAGGTGCCATATGAAAATCTGAATATCATCAGGCTAAATGAGCCTAATGCAAAGCAGCAACTTATCAAGACAAACGATCTGTCAGTCTGCATGGCAAATTGCATCATAAATAATCACACCATTGTTTTTGAGGGATAAAGGGGAATAACAAATCCTCTAACTTGTCAACCACATGAAGGGGATACTTTCCTTGATGGAGAGTACTTAATGAAGACATAGCAGAGTGATTGTTGCTGAGGCTGAGTATTTTCTATACCAATTATTTTTGAAACATCACTCAGTAGCAAAAAAAACTTTTGCATCAAGAAAGACCAATACACTTTGACCCTGTTGCTTTCCACCCATTTCCGTGACAGTGTCCTTTCATGAATCGTACCATCAGTGCGTCAAGAATGTGGTATTCAAATTCTCTTACCATTGCCAGGGTTAGACTGTGACAGGACTGACGGCCACTGGTCGAGGTCATCAGCCAGTAACTGTGCCTTGCTGAGAATAGATCTGTTCACCAGGAGAGTTTGCAGCTCTATCAACATCCCAGCGATTCTAGTTTACCAGAAAGACAAAAAAGAACATAAATGTTCTGTAAATGTTACGTCTTAGATATAATCTGAGATCGAAACTAAAATATACAGTTTGATCCAAATGTAAGATGTCTTAGGAGGACAGAAAAAGAAACATCCCAGTACGTACATGGAGTTGTTGAAGTTGTTGACTTGGCCTGGTGTCTCCCCCGGCGTTGGATAGTTCAAACAGGGATTGTTGATGTTACACATCATACCTTGAAGCCAGGGCAGCACGCCGGCCGATGGCATGGCTTTATTTGGGTAGTGGCCTGAAGGAGTAGAGGTAAATACTTAACAAGTATTCATCTACCCAGCTGTAAAGCTAACACACTGGTGTTTGGAAATATAGATTCTCTGATGTCAGAACAGGGCTAAGTATTATTTATATTCTTGCTAGATCATTATATTGTCCTCAATATTTTGATAAATGCATAAGCTTTAGGTTATAAGTTAGTATGGAAACACAAACCCAGGAGTTGTTCTGCAAAATATAGTTCAAAAACATTACAACTGGGCTTGTACTTACATTGGCCTTTGTAAAATGGCTTATTGGTGGAGCGCACCCACACCAGTATGAAGAAGAGAAACAGAGGCCAAATCACTTCAACGACCAGCCGCACCTGCAAAAGGATAAAGTATCTTATTTTCATAATTTGTTTATGAAATACATCTTTGGAACATATTATGGCTCACATCATTTGCATTGTTTTTTCTCATAATTTAAAACTGTGTCATCACTCATAGAGTCAAAGCTACTGATTGACTAGAAAGACTGAGGCTGTGTGTATCCATGTGAGTGTGTTTACAATGTAACTGCACCCTGCCATAGTCCATATGTTTTGCCTTTAGTCTTGCTTTTACTCTAAGCGTACAGCAGTCTGAGAGCAACCTCTGCTTGTGACTCCCCAAGCCAAAGCTATCACACACTCCTTATCATCTCCTCGCCACATTTAATCCTCTTCTGGATGAAGAGTACCAACCACTTCCCAGCTTTAATACAACCACTCCAATACCTGCCAGCAGGTAGCGCCCCATGTGACATGCCAGGCTTTTATTTCAACCTCAGGGAGTGGGTGAAGAGAGAAACCAACAAAGCAGAAATGGATGACCTCAAGGCTTTACTTGTTCACTAGGTTGTTTCTCATATTTTTCCTGTCAGTTTGCCTTGAGGGATATTCCGGAGACAAAGTACCGAGACCTAAGAGTTTGAAGGTTTTACATATATATCTGAACCACCAGGTTCAAGCTTCCACATTTACAAAACACACCTGCATGCTTATTTTTACCACTGCTGTCACTGTGGAAATGCCAAAGCGGTGCCGGTTCTTTACACAGAAGTCAAGGTAAGGTGCATCTCAGAAAGCTGAAGGCCAAGTTACATTTGTTCATAAAAGGCAATTCGTCCCTACGGTAAAGTGTTTTCAACAGGAAGTAATATCCACCTACAGATGACCTCCAGTGAGATATTACAACGCTGCAGCTCATCCTTTCTGGACTCTTCAACTCCAAACCCTCTGCCATAGGCTTTAACGCCTGTCTTGGCACACCATTGCTCAACAGCCGCACCCAGCCCTGCACTCATCCACCAGTCCTCTCCCCTAACCTCGGCTGACCTGGCATGCCTGCACACTCATCCCTCCCACCATCTCTGAGTGACCTGCTTTGAGGTATCAGCTGGAAGCCTCCAGTCAGCTAATCCCCTGCTCCTGCTTTGGTAACATGTTCAGAAACTTTATCTGATAACGCACATAAGCAAAAATAAGAAGAGAAGACATTTATACTATGGTTGTTGTATTTATAATTAAAGTGGAGGACAGGCAGAGGTGAGGAAAACACAATAATATATATTGCTGTTATGCCACAGCACCATGGAAATCTTATGGTTTAAAATATTTCTACAGTAGAATAGGGATGACAGGTGGGGGTTAAAAATGTTTTTATTAAGTTTCATTTGTTACACAGGCATATAGCAAATCTTCAGTTCTATAATTTTGTCAATGAATTACTGATGAGAAAATTCCAGAAAATCACATTGTATATATTTCAAAGAAACTAGATAGAATTTCTAATTCTGTCCTTTAATTCCCTACAGTCTGTGTGTCAGAGAGGATGTAGTTCTGCTGAGAGGGTGAATTATCATAATGTATTCCAAAGAAAAGGCATGGAGAGGGAACACAGAGATCATGGGGACTTTCTCAATGTCTGGCTCCCCAGGCATTTGCCATTGGACACCAGCGTCTTTGTGAACAGATAATCTCCTCCTATGAAATTATGTGAAATACTGGACCATAAAATCAGTTTCATGCCTGTTATAAAATCTTAAAATGCTTGGTGAGGCATTCATATAATTGGTCATTAACCTCCACAAGCCCTCCGGAAGCACCATTGTCCTTGCTAACTCCCACTGGTTTTGTCTAATAACAATATTTCTTGTTGACATTGGCCAAATATCCTACATTCCATGCACAAAACCACCACTGTCCCCTCACATATTCCAGGGGAAAAGTAGGCACATTTTTCTTCCTAACACAAAAGGATACCACTCTGTTCTTTCTGCTGGTTGATAAAATTAACAAGGAGGATGTTTCCCAGAAACAAAGTTGTAAAATTGCAAATGACTTTGCCTTGAGTTATTCCAAGAGAGTATTAACTTTGATGAAAGCTGATTTTTTTGTGTGAAGATAGCTTTTGTTCTACTCTGGCAGCAGGCACGCTGCTGTGCTTGAACCCCTAACTAAACAAGTGGGTGGATGTGACTCCTATCATCACTGCAAGGGGGTAAATCAAAGAACACACTGCAGCTCTTTGTAACAGTAACAGTATATCTTCCTCAAAATGGCTCATATGGCTAACTGGATTACATGACAACTTGTTCTGACCCTTGAAACGCTGTTGTGACTGTTATCTTCCTTCAGCAAGTGACCTCCTGGCCAGTGTGGGTGTCATCAGTGGCAATAATATCCACCATATATCATTGGCTGATCACGCGGAGATTAGTGTCAGTTATGAGAATGAGAAGGTAATGACTTCGGTTAAGGGAAGTGGCTAGGGCAAAGGGACAACGCCTGAGAGTCGTAAGCCTCGACAGCAGGGTTAAACCATTATTTGAAAAGTTTTCTAAATCAGTGAGGTTTGCACAGGTTTGCATTCGTGTGAAACCAATATTAATGTTTTAAAATCTAGGTTTAAATGTACACAGTTTGGAGAGTATTTAGTAGTATTTGTATTTAGTTATACTTAGTTTAGTGTACATAAATCAAAAGATAATCCAGGGATAAGCCCCACTATAAGAAGGTTTAATTGTGCTCCCTTATACTGAAAGTCAGAGGTGTAAACACTGCAAACAAGTTAACATTTTTTGAAATGTTAATTGTTTGCATCAGAAATGTTGCATGGGTGTTGCAGTTTCGGTCGAAGTGTAAAACAGTTCAAGTGTCATCTGAAGCTGATACACTTAAAGGGTTTGACGTGTGTTTTGAATTGTAAGAACCGAAAGAAAATTCAAAAAAGTTTTAATTTCAAGTTTAATCCCTGTGAGCAGTTGAATTGTCAGTTTGTATGTTAGCGCTTAGAGTAGGCAAAGTAACATTTGACAGTTGGACTGTCAGGGGAAAGCATTTAAAACATCAGCTGAACTGTAAACGATGAAAGCAGCAAACATTTCTGCTCAAGTTAAAGGGGCACAGATAGTTTTAGTGCACTGTAAAGTTAAAGGTCAGTTGGTGTCTTTGTGCTTTCAGTTGAAGAGTCAAAATTAATCACCTTGAATTGCCTGGTAAAATTTCAGTGAACTTCAATGATACTAAGCTTTTGGATAACACTGCTGAGGACAGGCTGTGACAGTGAGTTTATAAGTGAAGCCAGAAAGAGTATTTGCCCTTCAAACAAAGCATTTAACATTCGTCACTCCCTATCCCGATCTATTAGGCCAAAGACTGGCTTTGTTAGAACTAAAATACAGGCAATGTGACATAACGTGCACAAGAGATAGATCTCCAAAAATTGAAGGTGACACTTCGAATTGGTAGCCATTAAGGTTAGATTGTTCTTGTTCTCTGGTGGGAGAGTTAAAGGCGGCTTACTTCTATAGGAGACAATTTTCGTGGTAAATCCCTCCTATTACCTGTCCCTCCCATGAATAACTTAGCTGCCCTTGATAACACAACCCTGGGACCACATACTCATTTCCCTGCATTGCTGACCAATTTGAGCAGATATACGTTGATTTACAAAGAGGGTTGGTGAGCACAAGTGTACCTTTTGCCTCTTCCGTAGAGTGAAGTTCTTCCACAGGAGCAGAGTGAACTGCGTCAGGAGACCCATTACGGCTTATCCTGGCAATATCCTGCCAAAGCGTCGCTATGGCAACTGGCCCACTTAATAAACCCTGGAGGGAATAAAAGGCAGAGTTTGGTTTTAATACAGAGGAGCAATGCATCTTGGGGGAGTGCCACTAATCATTCACTTCCACAGGCCTTGGGGCTTATGGTGCAGCACCTGTTCTAAGAATTATTATCACCTACACTCAGCAAATCTCAGGATGGGGCAATGTCTTAGCACGTGGAGGTTACGCAGTTTGGATCTACAGAAGAAGACAACGTGGTTGTTTTACTTAATGTACGACATATAAAACTATAAGGTCAAAACCAAAACCTCTTTTTGTCTCCTCTTAAAGGGGGATGAGGCAATATAAACTATGCTCTTTGTCTCATTAACTGCCGCTGTGCTACAAATTCTCTGTCAATTAATCTAGTCTTTTTTGGTGACCAGAGTAAAATAAAAAGACAAAATCTACATGGGCAACTGACTCACTTTTCATGTAGGCCAGAAATTGTTGTAAAACATTTATTGCAGGTTTTACTAGCCATGGAACACTGATTACACAGATAATAAATAAATAGATCTGCCGTGGCATTTTACACTGCTACATCAAGTATGACCTTTATTAAAAACACTGACAGTTTCTCTTTTGACTACAGTTCATTCATTGGTCTGCGTTGAGGTCCCATTCATTACTACAGGAATATAAGTTGTTTTTGAGTCTAATTATGCAATTGAGAGTTTTGCAAATTTACAGTTGCCATTTAAAGAACACATATTAGTTACGTCAGGCTGGGAAGTCAGTGTCCTGTCCATGTATTTAGGCAAAAGGCTAATAATCTTCTGTATCCAACAAGTAAGTGCATTTTCAAAAGAATGGTAAGATAAAAGCCCACAGAACTTGTTCAATTTAGTTAAATTAACACAGAGAGTTGGTGATAGTTGGGTTTAATCTATAACGACGCCCACATTATACTGTATACACAGTATGTCCATATGTATGGTATGTAAGACCTTACAATATATATGGAAAATAGTAAAAACTGTTGTGTACCCTGCACTAATCTGGAGTGAAATGTGTCAAACTGCCCATTAAAGCAACAGACTGAAGAGATGAATTTCTAAAATGCACATTCATGTCAAACTGAAACTTGAGTTCAAAAAATACTTTTAAATGCTCAAAAACATTAAAAGAATATAGTTATTACTTGTTAATAATCAAGGTGTGTAACCTTGCTGTGTTTGAAACATGTTGCAGAGCACTTTCACTGATGCTCTGTGGAGACTTTTAAGATTAGAGTGAGTGAGTGTGTGTGTGTGTGTGTGTGTGTGTGTGTGTGTGTGTGTGTGTGTACAGCGAGGGGCAGGTGGGGACGGGGTTGGTCTTTTTCGCCCAAGGGTAGTCCTGACAAATGTGCCACCCTTTAACGCTCCATTTCCTCTTTCTGTACAGGTTCCATCTTCCCTCTGTGTGTTTACATTATTTACTGCTACTTCATGGATGTTTTAGTTACTGTCATGGGACCAAATGGCCAACTAAGCACTTTAATGGGCTGAAGAATTAGAGCGCTCAAGGCCATTCAATAATCTATAGCAGAATATTGGTGAGATGGTAACTGGCTAAGCATAGACTCTCCTGACTAACATTTTGTTTTGTTGGTAATAGCAATTTGTACTTCTTTATAGGCCAACTGTGTTGAATCATGGTATTACTACTGTTGTTAACCTATCAAATACATTCCATATTTTTGACATTTACCAGAGATTGTTATAGGATGAATGTACAACAATCACATCACCTCCTCCACAGTGTTTTTTTTGGTAGTGTACTATACATTACTAGCTTTAGCCTTCAGTTAATGTCCTTCTGTGTATATCTTTGGAAGGAGATGATGGTTATGGAAGTATACAAGGGTAAAATTGCCTGGGTCTACATAAAGGCCTAGTATATGCATGACCAGTCGACTCCATCAAATGCCTGTATAATTGAGTATGTGCAGCATTTGCTTGCGTAGCTTTCAAGCCTTGACTTTCGAAACATGTAATGCACAAGAAAAGGACAGCTTGGAACCACCTCCACTCTGAAATCACGTCAAGCATGAAGGGTAAACAACAACTCTAAGAATATAGTCAACCAATACATCAAAAATGTGTGTGTGTGAGTTGTGTTGGTATCTGAGAAAAGAGATATGTCTGTAAAAGATGGCGTGTGTGTGTGTAGGCGAATGTTGTGGAAAAGCCCAGTTCAAGGACTCTTTTTTTTTCAATTCCACATCTAAAGAACAGATAACAAGTAACAAGAAAGGGTATGATTGTGATTTGCATTGCAGCCACAATGTTACAAAACAAAATGAACACAGTTCTCAAGAGAACAAAAAAACCATACAGTGTGAAGAGTGTTTTCCAGATCATCATTTTAATCTACGACTAGGAGCACTGAGAATAATTGAAATAAGTTCTTTTTGCCACTTTTTGGACTTGTTTATCACAAGACTCTGGCCATCAGGCGCACAGCATCAGCTTTTCACGGTATCATTAGTTCCAAAGAAAACCCAATGAAAGGAGCAAGGATGGGAGAAGGAGAGAGAATGCAGCGATAAATAAAAAAAAAAAAAAAAGGAAAAGTAGTATTGAGAGGATATAAGTGCTGATGCACTGATGGGGACTAGGGACAGCAAAGTGTATTATTTCAGCCACTAGGATGATCGAAAGAGTAAACAGATATTTTTCATACAGCATGAGAGCAGAGGACGGCAGAGAATGTCTGCAACATCCGTTACAAGGGGGCCTCTATAGCCCTCTGAAGAGTATAATGGTCCCTTGTCCTCCTTCATTCAATCTGTCTTTTTTTCTCTTTCTAACACTATCCTTATCATAAGCTCCCCTACAGCCTCGCTGCAGCAGAAATTCACACTATACACTTTGAGGAGGTAGGTTCAAGGAGATACTTAAGTTGTTTGACTTAATTACAGGTAAGACATTATGATGAAACTCAATACTTTCCTCTGGGTGTTATATTCAGTTTATTGTTTTGCAAGTGAGCAGTTGGTTTTTTGATGTCTTTTTTTTTGTTTTTTTTTCCAAACAGCAGCATGATCATACCAGTGATTTAATTGCAGCACAATTTAATCACCAGCATGACCCCTCATCGTGCTGCTTTAGTTCATTGCACAACAATAATCTAATCTGATTAAATGTTCTGAAAAGAGACATGAAGAGAACTGAGGTATTCTGAATAATAGTGTATACTAATGTATGAAAGATCCTTAAAACTGATACTTGTAGTTGGGTAAAATTTGAATATCCCCTAAAAATGATGAGTTTTTAAAAATGTGTTTCTGTCATTTCAACTATAGCTCAGTGTAGTAGTAGTAATTTATTTGGGTCCTTATTAAAATTATTCCAAAATGAATGCACATAGAGATAAATAAATAGTAACGTCAGTTTACTTTTACTATTGAACTCAGTGTGATGGGTGGAGGTGGCAACAGAAATTATATAAATAAATATAGTAAAATAGAAAAATATATATTTTCATAATTTATCCAGAAACGCGTTTATGATTTAACAACCCAGGTAAAATTAAGGTAATACTGCAAAGAAAATATGCTTTAAATATCAAAAACTCTGGGTTTTGGAAAGTTTATAGCTGCCAGCTTGCTCCTTCACAGAATACTGCAGGTTGAATTTAAAGCAATTAGTTACAATAGATGCTAACGGTGAGTGACTATGTTAATTCATGTGCTCAGTACGTTTCACGGCACACTTTTTTTTCAAAAATGCCTTATAAAGCTTAAAACACAGCTTCCGTTTGCTGCATTGTGAGCATGAGACTCCAACAGCCCTGTGGCTCTGGATACTCAAGCTGTGCATTTGTCCAGTCCGGGCCTCTATAGTCCAAGTTTGGTAATGGCACTCTATGTTTGGCACCGATGCTTCATCACAGTGCTTTCAGCAGATGTATGTACGTTGCTCTCATTTTATACTCATTGCTAGGACTATAGCTGGGCTGCTACGCCTTCCCTTTTCCTGTGTGATCCAGTTGTAGCTTTTTCGGCCACAACCTCAGCCTGTGGCACCTGTTAGCCCAGGTTCACAGCCACAACCTCCACAGGCTTTCTACAGTATGCACTGCACTATCAACAGCTAGTGGCAAAAAAATCTCTTTTGCATCTCCACAGGATATGACTTTAGTTGCAATACTAAACCTTACTACTACTGGCTATCAGCACCCTGTTCTCCCTGGGCCACCTCTCTTGCCTGTGCCAGCTCTGCCAAGCTGATGGGGAAGAGGATCCTGATTATCTTTTAGAGCCTAACACTGAATTCTCAGCTCCGTACAGAGCACTTCTCGAATAAACTACTTGGTTTTGGAGGATGTTCATCCACAGCCTAACACAGCGGCAAAGCACGCTTTCAAAACGGCAACATGGCCAATATTGGATAGAATGAATGATTTTATGACAAATAAATAAGTAAACAATAAGAGGATTACAAAAAAAAAAAAAATCACTTAATCTGGGGTATTTGGTCACACCGGCATTGTGTGTTCTTTTCTTTTTTCAGCGCAAGAGTGAAAAGCGAGTGTGCTGCTTTTTTTAAAAAACTCTTTGATTACTTGCTTATGAAGTATATCTTTTTTTTTTTTCACACAGACCCTCGCATGTGTGGACTAATCAGGATTTCTTTTAACAAAATTATTATTAGATTATATATTGAATTCAGGTAGAGCCACCCAGTATATTGAATTACCATTTATAAAGTTTAACTTGTTACAATAAAAAATTAAAAATTTTTGAACTTCTGTCACTAATTCAGCCTCTTTACACCAAATACTTCCTTTAATCACAGAGACTTTCAGCTGTGATATTGGAGTCGGAGTCAGTCATTACAGGTAATTAGTTTTAGTGAAGTGAAGTGAAATGTTTCTAAGCTCTGGTAACTATGCTTCCTGTGGCAACCTGTCAGTCACTTTTAGCAGCTAATTACTCATTCATTAGAAACAAATTAAAATGATAAATTAACAAAGGATGGGATAAATGTTGGCGCGTAATGACAGAGGCATGTCATTCAAGAAGAAATGATTTTGCACATACAGTATACAGTAAAAAAAAGTGTGCGGCACTACCTCTTTTCTACTTGTCACAGCAGCCTAGGCTCAGTGTAAATCATTAGTAATGTTGCTCAGCGTGGGTTAAAGGTCACCGACTTCTGACTCAGCAAACAAGCTGTTAGGGTACGAGCGTGTTCAAACTTCCTGATTTTTGGTCAATAACTATAACAGAAAACAACAAGTATAGGATGTGTAACACAAAGGTTTCCATTGAAATCCTTTATTTCTTCCTCAGCTACTGTATTTACATTTCAGAGGCAGCCGGCCCGGGGACCAGTTTATTAAATGCTTTCAAATAAGTTAAGCGGTTCTCAGGGCGCTCTACTGGATCCACTACAGACAAGACAGATGGAGGAAAACAGAGACAAGTGTATGGATACCCGGGCCTGAGCCCGAGCAAGCCTCGGGAGTAGAGAGCAAGCTACAATAACAACAACAACAACAGAAGAAGAAGAAGAAGAAGAAAGACGGCATCACGGGAGGCCGGGCTACAAAACATGTGTCCTGTTAGAGAAAACAACCTGTCAAAAGCAACCTACCTCCCAGCTGTTTGCTTCTCGCCCATCAGCACATCTCAGGGCCTAAAGATGGATTTGACCGCTTTTAACTGCCAGCTCTTATGACTCAAGCACAGAGCCACGCTTTTACCATCTCTTTTCCTCTCTCTCTCTCTTTCTCTCCCTCTCTCTCTCTCACACACACTCCCTGCCAACCTCTATTGGTCGCTTTCCCCTTTTACCTAGAGTCATAAAGTATGCAAATGACCTCTGCCTCGCCTGTCGTAGCGACTGTAGCCACGGCAATACCACGGCCGGGAAGCACACAGGCGGTGTACATTACACAGCATGTTCCCTTAAGCTTAGAACAGCAGCAGAATACATATGTCTGCTTCTTGTAGTCCTGTCTGCGTCACCTGATGAGGCGGGGAGGGCGAACAGGAGCACTGCCCTACATTTCGCTGGCCTTGTTTTTTGCATTCCTGGGCTGTGTACGTTTGTCTCGCGGGGTGTCCCCTCGGTAAACTTTGAAACGCAGTCACCTGTTGACTTGGCACAAATTATTCATTAGCTAATTAGTCGTAAAACCTTTCTTTTTTTTTTTTTTTTTTTTCCTTTTTAATAAGTGAAGCGTCAGAGAGGTTAGGGACCGGATGGGATCATGGGAAGTGCATTTATTGACTGTGAGACAGAGCTGAGCTTAAAATGTTGATGATGTTGTTGATGATCAACTGAAGGTGTCACGGGGGGCTGGGGGGGTGGGGGGGCAGCTAAGTGCAGTGACTGTAGGGTTTTATAGCAACTATATAATTTGGTAACAAGGGGGCTAAGACTTTATTATGCTAGGTGATAAAGAATAATACCAAAGGTGCACTGAGAGGATATAATTATGTAGATGAGGTGGCTGTTTAGACATGAAATAAACAAGGAAGCCTCACGCTGATGTTATTTCTTTGTTCATTAGGAAATATGTCACAGAAAACTTTTTTTCTCTCTCAGACTGAAGCCACAAAGCAATTACATGAAACTCTGCAATTCATCATTCCCATTAAAAAAAAAAAAGAAAAAAAGATTAACCCTCTACTGCACACATTATGGTTTTTCATATGTAAGAATGAGGCTTTCTGAGAATGGATCAATGGTCTAAATACTTCCCTCAAAATCACTGTCCTTACTATCAGAGTATGGTTATGTTCGATTCACCGTGGGCTTCTGTTGCCCATAGAATGTCCCTGTGTCCACCTGCCTGAGAATTTCAGTGGATATGTTCATAAAAAATCGTTGACCAAGACCACAAGGCACAACACTACTCTGAAAAGTACCCTTATTGCACAACGTGGCCTTGAGGCACTAAAGAGAAAACCCCTATATATATATTTATATATATGTGTGTGTGTGTCTGGAGTGTTTTCAAATATGCTTCTTTACAGGTTCCTACTCATATACATATTTCTTATTGTCAAATCATCTATTTTTAAACATGGAAGAGAGTAAAATTGACTAATTGGACTAATAGTGACATTTTAACATGATTGTGATAAAACTCCATGCTCGTACAAACTACAAGAGAAAACTTTTCTGTCCCTCACAATCACTGAGGGGTCACTGTGACTTGTTCATGAAGTGTAGGTCCATACTCTCAATTCATTACACACACACACACACACACACACACACACACACACACACAATCACAATTATGAAACCCAGGTGAAACCTCGACTGCCCAAAAGTAATTGCTTCGACTAATGAAGTGCTGCCGCTCAAAAGGTGCCAGCGTGGTGGAGTACACCTGCTGTTCCCAGGTCAGTAAACCCGGTATTCTAGTGTAGCCATATTAATGAAAAACATTTGCAAAGCACAACCTTATAATTTGTTTCTTGCATACCTTAAGGAACAAATGATAATGGGAGCACAACCCGAATCCGACAAGAAGAAATGAGCCAAGGGCCACAAACTGAGGAGCTTGACGGGCATACAGTAAGTAAAGCAAAGCAAAGTAGTGAAAAAGCTATAATGAAAGCAAATATTCATTGCAGCAAATAGTTAATTTAATAGTTTCCATCTCTGAGGAGCTCAACATCAGTGCATTATTTACTGTCTTTGGGATGTCTGGAAAGAATGATGGGCAAATGATTTCTTATTCTAAAGAGGAACGCAAAAAAACTGAAATAATTTACAAGCTGAAACTGTGCTGGATCAAGTGTTCCTGCAGACTAGATGCATGGCAAAATGAACTGGGGCATTTGGATCAAACATTTAATTCTTTATCCATTCATAAAGCGAAAATTAGTCAAATAAAGCAGGGAGAAAGGTTGTCTCAACCCAACTTATTTTACATTGCACTTTACTTAGTTTAATTACACACAGCTAGAAGAATGCCCGCTGGTGCTCCAACTTTAACACCCATATCTCCATCTCAACACTCAAATTATTATGGAGCACTAATGTTTGCTGTGATCTATGGAAGTAAAAATATTCCTTGCCGCCCAACATGTGGAAGGAGAAACAAGCTTCTTTGCAATCGCTGCTGATTTTATTGCCTGCTCAGGGGAACTCAAGTACCGAAAAGTTCACTGACTTATTTATGTGCATCAAAGTTCAAGCTGGCATTTTTTTTACTTGGCTAGACCCTTGTGTGCTTGCATTTCAATCAATTTCAAAAAAACAAAATAAGAGAAATGATCACAGATGAATACCGAAGCAAGAATAGTCGATATCCCAGGCTGCTTACTGAGAACAAGTCAGATCAAACACCACTAACATCTCCCCGAGAGTCTGTGCAAGCTGGCCGGCCTCTTTCTGCCCTTAACTTTCTACAGTTTCTCTCTCCATGTCGATGAGGTGAGGCATAAACAGACAGGGGCTTGTTAACCATGTACGTCCGGACCGACTGGACAGCTGATGGACACTGGGCAGGGATAAACATTAGACAGCCAATAGGGTCACAGCTGGCATTGGGCTTCCCATTCTGTGTTATGTCTTGCTCTTAGCAGGTGGAGAGTTGTCCTGGGGGAAAGAGAAACCAGAAAAGTTGAGGAAAACAAATAACAGCCTTCCTCGACAGATGCTGTTGCCTCTTCCTGACTGCCGGCCATGGGTACAATTGTGTTTGTTTTGACTTCAGCCAGCACAGCCCACACAGACTGTGCAGAAGCACAACAACACTTTTTCTTTTAAAAACAAAAAAAAACAAAACTTGTGTAGTCTATTTTGACATCACCATTGTATGGACTGCAGTGAGGACATGGTGTGAGAAAAACAACACCTTGAAAATTAGGACTCATGAGACCATTACTTTCAAGCAGAAGAACTGTTCCATTACTTCTAAGCCAATTCTATGAGATTTCAAAGAAAGATTTGGTCCATTTATTGTGTTATAAGACAAGAAAAAATAAATCCATCTTGGTTATTCACAAAGATGCTTCACTGGCGCTCGTCTCTGTCAGTCATCGTATTAAACCCGCCTCATACTACATAAACGCTTGTGATTGGTTCGCCCGACACAGCGGCGCTTCCAGTACCAAGGAAGTCAGTTTGGATGGGAGAGGGGCCAGACGTGTCTGCCAGAGCAAATGAAACATGAGCTTGCAGATTTGTTTGGTTCCCAGGCTACATCGAGCAAAAGTAAGAAGTGCACTGACGTCACGTTTTTACCACACCACTCACCACGACAGGGGCTGCTGCAAATAGTCAGAGCTGCAATAACAACAGGGAAACGTCATTCATGACGTTGGTCAATGGTCAAAGATCGCAAGTGGCTTTTATTCCTCTGCCTCATTTGCATGACAACAGATTACATCAAATTTGTTGTGGTAACATTACGGTAAGGAAGCTGTCAGCAAACAGCATTACACTTATCCACAAACATTTCCATCAGTGGTGACAAATCAAAAATGCTTGCACACATTACTTCTCAGACAGTTTTTGGGGTCATGATTATCCATTCATTATGTCTAGGCTAGCTTTCTTCACTTTGCATCAACACGGAGAACAGCACTGGCCTACTGTACTCAGGGTAGCAGGGCATGCTGGAGCACAAGGAGTAGTCTGTTGCGCATATACACTGCAACAGGCCACTGAACGTTGAGCATGGAAATTTATTCTTGACTGTGAGATGCAGTTAAAGTTCCAAAAAGCTAGTAAGGGGACGTTTGAGCTGAAATGATTTTGTCACGCATATTGTAGTTTACTGTTCAAGCTGTATTTCAAATTTTCCATAAATGTGACAGACCTACAAGGCATAGAGCCACCTGGACTTATTTCAAAGCAGGATTTGTCAAAATCATTAGGACTTCAAAGGATATTCTATAAAAGTTTGACGTTGACATCACATGGCATGTTAAAGACTTCACACTGCTTTTCTGTAGCCATTTAGCATTACATAAAAACGTAATGTTTTTTCCCCCCACGTTAACATATGATTATAGATTCTGACTGCTACGTGTCTGCTATTTTGGGGGGGGGGGGGGGGGGGGCGTTCCCTCTTCCCTGTAAATGTTCATGGTGGGAAGCCAGTGAGGGATCACAACCTATGTTTAACGGTGGAAGCACATGGTTGCCTTCACCCTCCCAACGGGCAATGTTAGTGGCAATGCAGTGTTTGGGAAACTGGCCCAACGAAATGAGAGAGGTAAGAAATAAAATGTTTCTCCTCTGTGCCTGTGGACAGCCTATGATAAATGGGCTAAAGGATGACCTGATCACTGGCAAACGAAACCACAGAAACAAAAACAGTGCCGACCCAGGTATTTGGCAGCACGATGAGGGCAAAGTCAGCAACAGTATCATCTTCAGTTGTTGGTATGGCTGAATCAGCTGGTCAGCTGGGGCACTCACTTGTATTGGTGAACATTTCCCTCAGGTTGAGTGATTGTAAACAAGTCTTTTTGGGATCCTTTGTGCAATTCTGACAAAATCTGAGAGTGTTATCAATAGCTGTGTTTGATGATATTGACATTTGTTGCACAGATGGCCTTAATTCCTACGTTGACTCAAGCTTGATGCAGTGCTTCTGGCTTGAGCATTCATTTTACATTGATTAAGCACATTTCACAACACTTTCAAAAAAGGAGTATTTGTGCCATCATCTACGATACTGTTCCAAACTTTTAACTGTAAGAAACATTTCCCAAATACAGCACATAATGTGGTTTTACAGTCTTCATTTTCAGACCAGGGAAAAGACAGTCTAACATTTGCAACAAAGATAAAAGCAGAACTAATGAACATTTCTGCTTATTATCTCTATCCCTCATGGAAATATAAGCTATGCTTCACTGTTGAATTGTATGCCTGTGTTATCTGTAAATATCTAATGTTCAGTCTCAAAAGCTAAGTTTAAACAAACAGGTAACTCCATAAGAAGAACCACAATAAATAAGGCAAGATTACATTTTCATTTAAATACAAATGACAAGCAATGTAGACCATCAGGTTTCAGAGAATGAGTAAAAAGAATTGACAAGGCACATCAAGCTCCCATTTTCACAGGAATGAAGAAAACTGCATGAAGTTACTAATTTCAAAACCCATTCACCTGACAGTCTCAAGAACGCTAATATTAAGATACCTGCACATACTGTATATTGATGGAATATGTGCTGATATCATCACTCTTTATATTTCTAGCATGGGTAGACACACAAACAGTATATACTGAACTTTAACCCTAACCTCAAGGCTTCTCTGAATTGTCCATACATTGTTTCACTGAGGTCTCACTGATAGATGCATCTGAGTGTGTGTGTGTCTCAATGCCAGGCTCGGTTTTCAAAATGCTAATAATACGGAGCTTGCCTTAATAAGCCTTGTATTCTCCCAGCAGCTGGGATCTCAGGTCTCTAAGAGTGGCCCAATACAATTTTTTTTTTCAATTTATAAGCCCAGCTTGACCGTTCCATAAGTCATTATCTGGGAGAGTCACACAGATTTTTGCATCATCTATGCTGATGGATGGCCCTGGAAATCTTTTACTGTGAAATAGTTTAAGACTCAGTCTGTTGGAGAGTAGCTGCAGTGTAGTGTGAGTGGCTTTTTTCTTTCTTCTTTTTTCAAATACACATGGCAAAAATATAAGCAATACATAACTGAATATGTGAAAAACATCTGCCAACTTGATCAAATCAATTAGTTTGTGATACTTTTATTTAAAAATACTTAGGGGTAAAGAAAGTTTTTAAAAGAAAATTGTTCTAATTTTAAGATTTGACATTCACATTTAAATTCAAGTTATTAAATACTCAGCCTCCTTGGATAGATGTTTTCTGATTAATGAAAGTTTAAATTTTCAATTTTTAAATAAACTAGAAGCCAATGTAGTGCTCTAAAAATGTGAGTAATTTGGCACATCTTCTTGATTCTTGTCAAAAGTCTGGCTGCTGCTTTCTGAACGAGCTGGGGGATGAAAAGAGCAGAATCAAAGCTGTACAGCACTCACTCCAACATACAATATAAGAAAAAGTAACCTTTTCCATATAAAAAATACCCTCATTTGGGTATTTTAATGAATCAGTCTTGATGAAAACAAGACTGAAAAACTGTTGGAGTTTCAAAATTCAAAGCTTAATGAAAGATGACATCCAAGCTCCTGGCAGCTAATTTGACATTTCTTGCAGAATGTTGAGAATTTGATGGATATTAGAGAATACACTTAGTGGGTTAGAGAAAAAAAACCAAACACTGTAGAAAGTTCTGAGACTTCAAAATGTCCAACTTCGACTTGTAAACGCGAAAAACTGCAATAGCACTGCTGGATTTTATAAGCAAAAACAGCTGGGTATCATCGATATGTTAACACTGAGGACCATTAGTTGTTATAACGTATAATTGCTGGGAATTAACAGGTTTTTAACGGATCCAATCAACAATCTATTGTTGAATCTATTATTCTAGTGTGTGGCAAGTTTGAATTGGGGCCAAGACAATTTTGGCTCTGCTGAGTAAGACATAATCATTTTGACAGCAACGCCTAGCCTGTTGATATCCCATTCATCAGCCTCAGCCTTCCTTAAATCATTCCTTCTGCTCCACAGACGTTGTGAGTAACGCTAAATAGATCTTGAAATGACTTAAACCACTAAACAAACAGTATCTGTCTGCTAGATATTGGTGGGAAACTGTCTTCATTGCAGTCATTTAAAAAAAAAAGCCAATACTAATATTGTATTACAGCAGCATGTACAGTATGATTGGAAATCCACTTAAATAGAAAGAAATACAGCAGCAGCAGCAGAGTAGAGAACATCCATTCCACCTAAAGGCCGGTAATGTAGTGCTTGTAATGTTCCAAGAGGTGTTAACTTAAATCTATGTAGTTCAAGCTTTTAAATTAGACTGCATTATGCTCTAAAGTGTTCATTTGAACTCTCAAGGTAGAAGGGGTCTACAATCATCATCAAACCCCTATACACAACAAGACGCCTCCAGAAAGACCACAGAGGTTATTCACAGACTCCCTGACACGGTGTTACATACATTATAAGCTTCACAATGGTAGCATTTATCGCAGGGCTGCTGTATTGAATTGCATTATTTTGTGCTGAATGTTTTACTGATCTGTATGTTTGCCTCCAGTGACATTGCCAGCATTGTTAAAGTGCTAGCAAGTCATTTCTTTAAAAGATAAAATGAAAATAACAACTGATTACTTATTGATTACTGCCAACTGAAACAATTAGAGGAAGGCATCTTGTGCCCGATCTTGCCACAATGTGCTAGGAGGTCATTGTGACTTGAGATAATTTAAACCTTTTTGAGTGTTTTCAAAGGATCTCATAAATTTGAAAGGATGATGAGGTCAGTGGATGTTGTGCGCCCCAGACCCTTATTAAAAGTATGAATGGTGTTAGGCATGCATTGAAGCATGCTTAAACAGAGGAAACTGTCAAAAGTGCTCCACATCTCGTAAGCACACAAAGGCAGTCCTGGTCTAGAGAAGTCATTATTTGACCAAATGGCCACACATCCGAAGCCCCGACAAAGAATGGTCTGATTAATGCTTATACCTGGTGTCTCAAAGAGATCAACCACTGTTTTGTTCAAATAAATGAAACCTGAATAATAAAAAGCAGTCCTTGACACATTGTCAACTGTCACTGTAGGTCAATGAGTAAAGCCATATTGCTTACTAAGAGACAAAACCAAAAGTTCTCCAATATTGTAAATATCAAGGCTGCACACTGGAGAATAGAAGCAAGTAATGGAATTTCAGTCTTCTATTGGTTAGGGACACATCACAAATCGAATCGTTTGTAGTTTCTATCTTTCTTTTTCTTCCTCATTTTAATCTATTGTGTGAATGCCTTGGTTCAATATCTTATTATGTTACCAAAACTGAAAAAAATAAGAGTCCTGGGCTTCAAAGATGAGACACCGTGTTAAAGGGAGAAAAAGGGATAGTCTGATTAATGACACTTTAAGAAAAATACATTTTTCCATCATTCAGCATAAAAAGGACTCACAATTTGACAATTCATAAAAAAAGCTATTCTGATTACACTGGAACTGAATGCATTTTAAGGGCAAAATATACTGAGGGGCTTATTTTGTACACTGTACACCACTTTGAAATTGACATTATTTATCATACTGTAAAGCCTTCAAAGTGAATTAGTGTTTTAATTTGGTGAGTAGTGTGCTATGCCCACTGTTTATGGTTCCACGTCAAAGAAAATGGCAGAGTGCTAATGGTAGGCCATGTTCCCAGAGTAAGCACTCCACCAACCCAGACACAAATGGACATGTATTAATGTCAATTAGTACAAAAGTCAAATCAGCTGTTAACCTGCTTCTCTATGCTTTTCAGAGGGGAGGCACAGATAAGATTGCGCTCTTCATTACACAAATCATTTAACCTTTCGGTGGTCACGTGTTTTATTTTAATGCCGTCAAAGAAAATAAAATTGGTTGAAAAGACGTTGTGGTGGCAAGAGGGAAAATACGGTTGTTATCATCTACAGCTATTACAGTGAAGCCTGCTAAGAAGCTTTTTGTTGTATGAGCTGCTTACACTGAGGTGATAATGTGTTGAAGCCTTTAATATAGCTTCAGTCGTGTTTAAGACCTATACTTTCAATTGGCCCCACATAAAGTGAGTATAGGAAAGTAAACTAGTGGTTTTTGACATGTTACAGGTTACAGCCGAGTCTCAAAATATTGAAAGCAAGCTGTAGAAATTGTTGTAAAATACTGAAATGCTGTAGCAATGTTACATGTTGGTTTCATGAGTCCTTATTTGAAAAGAAAAAATACATCCTTCTATAAACTATGGGATAATGAACTCCAACTGACAGGACTTTCTGATGATGATTAAAATTAATTTCTATATGCACACCCAGTGTATTATATGCCACATTCATAAGACAGCAATGACATAATCTTTGAAAAAATATGACATTTAATTATAATTTCTTGTGCATAAGGGAATTAAATGCGTTCCACAGACATCTTAAGAAACATAAATATTGTGATTATACCAATTTTGTTGTTGTAGCAAAAAAAGCAAGCATATCAGAAGACAATATCCAGTGTTTTCTTTCAACACAGGGCACAGCAGCTCAAGTTGTCAACAATTAAACAATTTGTCTGGAGGCTGCTTGAGCTTTTAAGTTTAAAGGTTATATGATTGAGACTATCAAAAGTGGGATTTCAGTGATCGGCATGAAAAATGTTAAGCATTGAATATTAATTTAATTCCTTGCCCCTGCATGAACTTCACTATGCAGCAAACAACGAAAAACAGGTGTTAAAAATTCAATGTCTCTTCAAAGCAAAGCGATTTAAAAGTCATTTCATTTTCGAGCCTTTCTGCACATTACACCATCACAGCAATATCATCCTTATTTTTGTAAGGTTTACGAGAGATTCATTCCTTCTTAAATCTGTGTGAGATAATAATCCTTGCTGTTCCCTTTCGTCAAATCGCACCTTACATGCTCAAAAAGAAAAAATCCCAGTCATTTGACTGTCAGCCAAGTCACCCTAAATTTCCAACTTCAAGTCGAGCCAAATGCTTAAAGGATAAAAATACACAACAGGTCTAGCGTGTGAGCTAAATAGGAATTAAATGGCCGCTGAAACTTTCCAGCAACAGTTTTCATGTCTGGGCCATTTGTATTGGGTACTGTCAGACCTTCAACCAGGCAGGTGAATGTCATCTGAAATCACATTAATGTCATGTAAAGAAGAAATTGATGAGGATTTTTTAAGGTTTATGGCGGTGCTGATGTGGGTACAAGCTTTCCGCTGCAGTGCCTATGATCTGCATGCAAACCATGGGTATAACCATAATACAACCACAATTCAGTTTCAAAATCCTCTTTGAGACAACCTGTATGGAAACTGCAAAAGCCTAGTCTATCCTGAACATGTTATTTAATGTATGAATAGACATGACATTTTCCATACAGGACTCATATGTATGAATGGCAAAAGCTGCTGTCCTACTCAGATATGTGAACCAAGATTTGTTCAGGTTCCATGTGTAAAAAAGGACTTACGATGCAGCGCAAGAAAGCTGGACAGCAAATAAGCTGTTAACTCATCGCAAAATGGCACACATCCACTACGTTCCCAATCCTGTTCTTTACACAATATGGCCAGGGTAACACAAACACAGATGTTATAAATTGATCTCAGTGTGATGTTACAGCCTTGAGCTCTAGCTGGGAATACAGGAAATTGACTTGTATCTTTTCATGCTGTATTTGAGAACAAGAGGTAGCTCTGATTCACCTCACTGCATGAGGGAAAAGAGTCGATAAAAGGTGGATAAACTGGCTGGAGGACGTTTGCACGAGCTACATCGATCTCTTAATAAAGACCAACACTGGAACACACTGGTTGGAGCGGCATCTGCATGCATGGCGTTTTTCTCTATACTTCACAGTACAGTACTTTCCTAGGAGTGTATAGTGACTTGAAAAACAAAGATAAGTCATGCCCTGTCATGTTAATATATGGAACATCTGCAATGCACCACAGCTCTATACTGCACCAGCAAACAAAGAGATAAAGCATTACAACATCTAAAAGAGGGGCTTTTCACTAATTCACTTTGGGGAAAAACCTTTGCATGCACTGCAAGACCTTCATGGGATCAGTGTTACAGAACGGCATCACAACATTCATGTAGATGTATTGTACTGCCTAATGCTAAGCTATAAAATAATCTTTGACAGGTTGGTAAACTACCATAAAAGTATGAAGCAAAGTGGGGATCTTCCATTAGACACTCTAACAAGGTTTCTTTCTCGACATATTTTTATCTAGCCTTTGAAACTGTAAGGCTTTAGGTGACAATGGATTTCTCAACGGTTTGACCTTGGTTTCACACCTTTGAGTGCAGACGGCTCAGGCTGATCCAAATTGCTCTGTGTTCAAAGTCTGATTGGCATTTCAAAAAACAGTCCATCGATTTGCTCAGGTTATTTCCTCCACTGTGACACACTCCCCAGGCTGTTATCCCAGCAGGAAGTTGACTTGCAGCATAGTGTAAGAGCAGGCAGCATGAGCTGGCTAAAGCCACCATGTTACAAGCTGTGGTTGTAAAACAGCAGTAGTGGACAAAAGCTGACCAAGACATAGAGGTGTATACAAACACACAGGCTGAACTGCACATCTTTATACTCCACGACCAACAGGCTATTCAAAAGAAGAAAGAGAAAAACAGAAATAGCAAGAATGGCACATAATGTACATAAACACCAATGATGCCCAGCATGTGTATCTTTAGGAATCCCTGAAGGAAAATATATCTGCTCTAGCAGTATGGCCGTGGTATATTTAAGGGTTTCCAACAGTGAGTAATGATGCTGTCCAATCTCCCACAGGATATGGACAACACTTTATCTATGAAGCCTGGAATCTGTCTCGTCTACTCTCAGTTTTTTTAGGGGGAAAAAGAGCTCAGCAATATGATCAACTTTGTCTACTGGCTGGCTTACAAAAATTGTTACAATTTGGTTTGAGGCGTTATGCAACGATGTGCATGCTACA
Source organism: Lateolabrax maculatus (assembly GCA_031216445.1). Classification (NCBI taxonomy): domain Eukaryota; kingdom Metazoa; phylum Chordata; class Actinopteri; order Acropomatiformes; family Lateolabracidae; genus Lateolabrax; species Lateolabrax maculatus. The sequence goes on from CM062207.1 coordinate 9,947,418, forward strand.
CAAATACACATTAAGTACTTATTTGCACCACCAGTATGACTGTAAAGATCACAGACACCTAAATAAAACAGGGTTAAAAAGGTACCCTGTGGAGTTTTTGACCCCTAGTAGCTATATCCAGTAATGTTTTTACAAGTGGGTCTCCTTTTTGTTTGTAAAACAAACATGGACGCACGTGCCCTCGGCGTTGATTCACATCCTGCCAATAGTTTATTCTGCTGATCGACAGTTGGTGATGGTAGCCTGTCAACTAACGCAACAATCCACAGTGAAGGAGGCAGTGAAGGAGAAGACTCCGAAAAAAGCAAATATGATGTCAAGCACGTTTTAAAATATTTTGTTGTAGATATATATAATATATGTTTTAGATCCAAACAATCCCCTTCAGTGAGAAACATTGTAAGTTGTTGATTCTTTTTCACTTCATTTAGGGAAATGGAATATATTCAAATCCATGTTAATTGTCATTTAATTGACACACTTTTTTGGAAGAGATAATGGATTTTTAATTAAGCAGTTGCATTACATTTTTATATGCCAGCTCAATATACCGTATTATATCTGACTAATCTAAAAAAATTAACAATTGACATTGCTGTTGCCTCTTCATCAGTTCAGTGTATTTTGGAACCTAACAAGCGTGCACATTTGTCTGTTGCCTACAACAAGGATGGACCAAAGAGAAGCATTTACCTGGAGTCTGAGTTTCCAAAGGGCTGTGTTCAAATCCACACCCAAATGAACCTTTCATCCACATCTCTTCACAGTAAAGCCGTTGGCCTGACAAAAATGTTTAGCCCTGCCACTCTCTCGATATTGGATATGTCACCCTCCATTGCCTGTACCATGGACCAATGTCAAACTCATTTTGCCTGTGGTGATTTTCTGTACCATGAGCAGCACAATAGCTTTCTAGGAGATGATGCTGTCCATGAGAAGAATTTCAAAAAAGGTAAATACATGTCTGGCTCAAAGGGTAAAATCTCTGAAACTATAATGGCACAGGGGTGTAAAGTGGCATGTTAACTGATTATAATCAAAATAAATGAATTGCTTTACATACAAGCAGACAGCTGATGCATGATCATTGTATTCTTCACTCTATGTCAATGCCCTGACACAACCACGCAAGACCCACACTATTTTTTTCTGGTCAGACCTCTCCTCACATCTATGGGCATGCACAGACCAGGCTTGACTGACATCTCCCTCACTTTCTGTTAAGACTGTTAAGGCTGGACAACTTATACCATTAACGTTGTTATTGGTATATTGAGTTTGGTGGCCTCATGCAATTCCCAGCAAAGCTTCAGCTAAATTTAACCCAAGGTCTAATCAGGCAGAGCAACTGAACACCTGTGGTTGTGCAGGGCTTTTCATTAAAAAAGGGGTAAAAGCTATTTAACATGCACTAAAACATCTTTCCATCTTTACACTAATTATCAGTCTCTTAACTATTTAGCCAAAAGTGTTTCCTAATTACCCATTTTATGTTTGCCTACACTATCATCCTTTCAGCATTATAAGTACAACATTCAAGGTCCTTGTAGCCAAACTGGCAAGATACGAGGATTGACGAGGCAGAAAGACTAAGGAAGGGGCAAGGAGGGCATTATACCGCCAACACAGTGAAATCCAATTGGGCAAAACAACCACAGCCTGGCTGGCGCAATATGATATTTCACCAGGGGAAGGGAACTTTACATGAAATTTCAGGGCAAACATTGACCGTGACAGGCTGACCATTGAGGTTATCCATTATTGGGCTCTGATAATGGTGCCACTCATGGAGCCTCCAGAATCTCTCTCTGAGTCTCCCTCAACACCCTTGGGGTTTGGGGGTGGTGGGATGACTGTGAATGATGTGTGTGATGACTGTGAAGATGAATGACTGTTGGCGGAGCCAAGCCTCGGCCGCAGGGAACACGCTGAGACTTAATACACCACCTTCAAATACGTATTCCAAGAGCCAAAATCAAACCATCTGCTTCCAGTATTGTGCCACCAAGTACAGCATTGTTATAATAGCTTCTGCTGAAGGACGTGTAAACTGACTGTAATTTTATCGTGTTAATACCTATTAAATAAAGCTGTATAAAGCAATGCACCCTGGGAGCACAAATTCATGGAGCACTGTTTGCAACAATCATTAAACTTGAAACAATTTATTCAAATAAAAAAAAAAAAATGAAGTGAGATAGGTGATTTAAACTAGGTAATCTACTGACTGTGGTACCCAAAGTATAATGTTGCTTCTATCACCGCTGTGCGTTCATCCAGAGATTCTCTGTCATTTCAATAGATGAAAACAAATCAAGAATGAATTAAGCATGAAGCTTTAAAGCCACCAGTTACATTATTGCAAGACCTGCAGCTTCAGAGGTGGCCAACCAATCTACTTCAACAGCTATGCCCCATGCTGGCTTAATTATATATAACAAATCCAGCTCCCAAATGTGTTCAGTTAAAAATTAAATGGGAGGTCTATTAACATTCTTACACTCAGATTTATAAGGATGCATTGCCATAAGTCCACACAAGTGTTAACCTCCCTTTGTGTTTCACTAAAACATCCAGTACTATACAACACTTAATCATACACAGGAAGGTTTCCGTTGGTGTTTGACAAAAACAGGTCAAACCACAGAGAATAATTTATCAGCATGCTGCAACTCAAAGTCAAATGACAATTATAGCCACGGGTAGCTCTGTGGGCAATAAAGAAAAACATGGATATGGTTGATAATTGATTATTTGATCGCAGCTGTATTTTACTGTAGGAAGACTCAGACTGAGCTTAAAAATGGGAACATTTACTTTTATTTTTTAAAGCTAAGCAGCACACAGTTGGCACAGGGTTAGAATAATGACATAATATCACTTACAGGGGCAATTTTCTGCATAACAAGCACGTTTAATACTTCATGTAGATTTTGTTAATAAAACTTCTGTACATTTACTTAAGTATGCTTTTGAATGCAGGACTTTTACTTGTAATTCAGTATTTGTACACACTGTTGTTTTGCTACTTTTACTTAAGCTAAGTATCTGAATACTTCTTCCACCACTGGGTTTCAGTATTTTCATCTCATTTACAAGTAGTGATCATTTATCAAGCATTCACCACAGACCAATTCGACACAAATACCACAGAAACATCAATAAAATGGACATGGACCAAATCATTGAGTTATGAAGGAATTAAAACATTTTAAATGTGTGCTGCAATCAACTTAAAAAATAAAATAAAATATAAAATCACACCCAATAATCTCTGTGGCCACCTTAAGTTTACACATAACAGGTGAAATATGCATTTCTTATTTGTGGAGCTAATTGCTCATGCTAACAGAGGGCTTAGGAGGTATACCAAAACATATATGCAATATACTGGAATTGATAAATACAAGGAATCAACCAGATCAATGCAACCCATCGACTAATTTGCTTATCGTGCATAAACAGGTCAATTTCCTGCTCTGCAGAGGAAGTTGAGCTGTCAAGATGCTCCTCGGGCAAATAAATGCCTGCATTATGGGAGGGCACACACCCATGCAGATGTTCCTCCCTTCCCTTTTAACTAGCTTCATTCAGTCTGTGGATAATATCTGTGAATATTTTAGAACATTTGAGTAGGCAGGCTGCAAGTGCCTTGACTGACAATAGAGAGGACAAAAGAAGAGAAGAGGGAGTCATAGAAAGAGTTGAACGTGCTCAAGCTGAAATGCAAAGTTGCCCACCACTGTGGTTCCTGTCATCAGTATTCTGGGTCACTCTGAGATACTCATTTATTTATTTTATTCTGTCTCTCACTTCCCATTCACAAGGTCTGGAGCTTTTCATATCACTCTGTGTGATGGAATGTACCCATTGTTCCTCCCTGGAGATTAAACCCCATGAAATGTCAATTTGAAATAAACTGTGAAAAAAAAAGCGATTCAAAATCCAACCCCTAGAACTAGAGAGGAAAGGGGGAGTGGTGTAGGTGAGTGAGACAGAGGGGAGGTAACAAGGACAAACTGGGGAAGAATGGGTTGGAGGCAAAAAAGAGAGGAGTGTTCCAAGATGTCTTCTTATGTGTCTTGGGCGAGGGAAGAAGTAGACAGTGTGACAGTGCCGTAAAAGCGTCTAAAAATTTTGGACTGAGCCGCCGAGCAAATCCTTTTTATTCCCCGAGCAAAACAGCCATCTTGGAAAAAAAAGTGTTTCGTTCCTGCACATTTTCTGCTATGGGCGATTGGAGGAACCATCAACCAACACACTGTAAAGTGCCACAGGAAGCTTGGGTGTGGAAGGTTAATGAACCCACCTTTTCCATCATCCCAGTGGGCGTTTTTATGGGAGAAAAATTAATTACTTGTGACAAATACATCGGTGCTTGGACGAGCTGCCATTTCTGCCAGGCGGCCTGTGAACAAAAACATTTTTCCAAAGCGGTTATATTAGCCATGGACTTGCCTAATCAGTGCCCTATGCAGAAACTCGTGTCAACACACACAAAAGAAACATGACCAAAGCTATGTCCTGAGACTCGCTGACAAAACATGACAGCCCATAAAAAATGCAAAGTTCACGGGCTCTGACATTGATGGCATGCTGTTTCCAGAGTAAAACACTGAACACTCTCTCCCATTATGCCTCTACTCTCTGGGGGAACAGCCATGTGAAATGACAGACATTCTTCCTTTTGAGCCCGAAGCTCAACAGTCTTTGTCCCTTGCATTTTTTGCATAGGGAAAGCTGCAGCTGCGGCTTGAGGAGATTTTTTTTTTATTATTTTTTTTTTTTTTTTACGCAGTGCAGCAAGATGCTCGAAAATGGTAATGAAATAATTTGCTCCCGTCGCTCCCACAAGCATTGCCATGATTAAAATGACGTGTTTTAGTGTCCCCTGTTAGCAGCATATTGACCCCATTAATCACGTTGCTAAACGCCGTTTCCTTTTCCGGATCGGTCAGTTTGATGAACTGTTCATTGGCTTCGTGCGTTGGAGAGTACCAGGGTCTGAACCAGAATTATTAAGCTAATAAAGAATATGGAGTTTTAATAATTAATATCATGCTGGCTTATGATTGCATTCATTGTTCCTAGCAGACACCATGGAGACATGATACTGCATATAAATTAAGCATTAGTTGTATGACTAAATTAATGTAAAATAAAATGTTTAAAGATTACCTGACACCTAAAGAAACAGCTATAAACTATGTGGAGTGCTGCTAAAAAAAAAAAAAGGAGAACTGCCACTATTCTTTTTGATGATCAGCCAACTGAACATCAACATACTTAAGAAAAATGTGATACGGCATATGAACATGGCTCAGCTCACCTCAAATCCTTTGAGCTGGCCAAAGAGAAGTGTCCCTGAAGGAGACTATCAATCCTCACACGTGAGTCATACCTTTGTATAATCCTGAGAGAGAAAAACAGGAAGAGGGGGGGAGATATGAGCCAAGAAAGGGAGGTGAAAAGAAAAAAAAAAAAAAAGGTGAAAAATTTAATGCGGACCTCAAATCAAAATAAAAGCAGAAGAGGTAATTCAACAAGGCTATAGACACTACTGTCATTGGGAGCACTGAAGTATAGCCACAGCAAGACAATTAAATAGCTATCCATTTTCACTAATGGTCGCATTTGGTGGAGGAATGACAAATTACAATCCAATGAAGTTGTACTTATTATAGCTGGATGCTTGCCTTTTAATGTCTCCGCTGTGCCACCCTGAACTCACAGACAAATTACCCAGAACACCACAGCAATGAATTATTTATTATGTGATATTGGATAACGAACACCTTCAGTTGAAACTTCCACAAGAAAAAGGGTAAAACTTTGAAAATGTCAACTGACTCAAAGATTCAATTCTTGTGTTTCACTTGGTTAAGTAAAAACAAAATTGTGGCATTAATATCCAGCAAATCATCTGTCTATTGTTTAAACATTGCTTCATTATAGCTGCAGACATGTCCGACAATTATCAGTGGGAGAAAGCATCACTGCAGCTTCCACAAGCTTGAGCTGGAAGCACAAGACATTGTTGTTGGAACCATCATGCAATATGTCACTGCACAATATACTGTACAGGCATTTGGCACCCGCATTTGTGGTATAGAAAGGAACTGCCATATCTGATCTACTCCACATGTCAATGTGCTGACATTATAAGAAGACAGTATTAAACATAAAAATAAACAAACGATGCATTTTTTTTCCTTCCTAATCTGTAGAACGCCTCCATCTGCCAGCAGAGATGTCAAAGGACTAAATTAGCCTATAATTTCATTGCCAGTGCGTCATACAAACAATCAAAAAAAATGCATTGAAATGTACAATTTAATCAATCCACTTACCGTCTAGGTGGCCTGTTGGGAACTGCACTTAATTGACACTATTTGCGCAGGAATACTAAATAAGCAATGGCATAGATTGCCTTTAAAGCTCTCTTAGTGGGACATGCATAATTATGGAAACAGAGACACAGATGCTCTGGGTGATATGATGGCATCAGGAGGCTCACTTAATTTAATGCAGGCACATCATTTGTCCTATGGGAGCTTTATCCTAATACAGGAGCTTATTGCAGATTTAGTTAGATACTAATTTCAGTCATCACTCACATAAAGGACACTGCCAGAAACGCTACTGCATGAAATGTATAGGACATTTATGGTTTTATATTCAATTTGTTCGCAAGACGATGGAGGACATGACCTGCCTGACAGGAAAATAAAGAATGTTTTTATTGAGGTTTTCTATATATAAACTTGCCTTTCCTATATCCATTTTTTGACAAAAAAGGTTTATGAACTATGTCAGTGATGAAGAATTTGCTGTTACAGTGTAACATGCAATTAGTCTTTAGTTGAACCCCTCAGTATAGTACAAAAAGGTCCAAAAATCAGTCAATGGAAATTATAATTTTATAGTGGTATCAGTTTCTGCATACTATCGCCCACGTATGTTGGATACTTTCTAAAAGGAGGTGCCTGACATTCTGCTGTGTTTTCTTCGAAGATACAATAATGCCTGGAGAGGCTGAAGAAGACTTTCTGTCCAGTAGGTCATTTGTTGCATTAAATTGCTCTCAAGACAAGGCCATTTGGTCTACTCATGTATGATCTACTAGAGATGGTGGATTGTCAAAGGCTTGAGAGACTTGTCTTGGTTAGCCTCTCTGGGAGAAGAATACCACAACTGTCCATGATATCAGATATAAATGAATAGCTGCAGTTCTGAATTGAAATAGGTCTTGGTAAGCGGCGAGGTCATTACTTTAAGTTATATGGAAGAAAGGGGATTTTTGACTGAAACTCATATCTCAACAGACAATGGAAGGTCATGGCAGGGGAAGGGTAGTAGGATCATGGATTGTGTATTGAAGGAGCACTATTTGTAACATTGACTGATTTACAGAACTACTCTACAGTATGTTTTGAGGACTGAGTTGACTGGCAAAGTGGCCTGAGGACAAAGGTCATGCTTTTTCAACTGGACAAAATGTAAAACTAAAACCGAATGTCTGTCAGTGAAAAAAAAAGGGGGATAATAGATTGGGTAAAAATTGTAGTCTGACACATTTGGTATTTTTTATACAGTAGCTTTTGTGATTTGCCGACATATCTAGGGAATACACTATGATATCTCCTCTAAAACAGAGAAAGCTGTTGACAACACAGGGCAGAGAAGGATCCCTAAAGTTTACTTGCCAATATGATAATATTAAAAAAATAAAAGGAAACCCCAAGTTTCATTGACATTGTGTCCAAACTGTCAGGTAAACAGTCAGCACTATGATCAATATACTTCAGCAAAGATGGGGGGGACTTGTGTGGCAACATATTCTTTGAATCAGCCATTCCAAAACTTGACAAACGGCTTGAGCTTTTAATTCCAATGCGTGAGAATACAAACATTGGGCACAAAGTGTCACTGCTTGCTTGGTTGTGAACACACTTTATTGGCACTGTCAAACGTGATAGTTGTGACATGAAATGCTAACAAACCATGAAAACAGAAATACTGTGACCAGGGAGCTGATATTAAAGCTTGTTCAATGCAATAGTCTGAATGTATACGGATAGCAAAATTATCCCTTAAGCAGCAAGAACCTCAGTTTCTAGCCCCAGTTCTGTATCTGGATCTATACTTGAGGATCATAGCATCATGCACTTTATGTGTATTTCTTTACAATACTTTCTATCACTTTAAGCAGCAAATTAACACAAAAAAAGTTATAAAAAAAAGTTTTAACTTGAACAAAGCATCTTTGCATATTGCAAAATCCATTCAAACCCAGACACGACAGCATTACAGTACAATTTTCTCAAGAAAGAGGCAAAGAATTACGGCTGAAATGAACACTATAGATGGGGATCAGGGGGCTTATTGAAGACGTGTTTTAACGTACCATTAGGAGTCCTCCCAAATGGTGCTAAAAGTTCCTTGCTAGAAATTTGAGCTACTGTGTTTACAAACCTGATAAGAGCTGTCAATTCCCCCCACTGCTATGAATAACATCGACGTTTCTAAATGAACTTGCTCCCTATGTCTACAGTGGCCGTTCACTGTCAGTGAATGGGAAATAAAATATTCATTAATAAACAGAGTGTGAAAAGGATCCAGATTGGAATAGATTATTTTAAATTAAAGTAGATTAATAATAAAAGAAAAATTAAAAATTCAAATAAAATGTTGATTAAGTCAATAAAAGAAACAAATAAATTGAATTGTAGATTAAAATTAAATATTCAAACAAAAATACATGAATTAAATTTAAAAATGAAACTGAAATAAAATGTAAAAAAAATGTAGTTAAATTAAAATTAAATTAAATCAAATAAAAGAAATATCAAAGACACATCACCTGCAGCATTTGACTGATTCTGTTACTGTCTTCACAGAATGCGTTCAGGCACAGTTGAGTATAGGTCAACCACATTTGGCAACACATAATCATCATATATCTAAAATAGCTACAGTATGAACGTAAAATAGAAGAAAAAAATATTCAGTTAAGTGTAAATAGTGCGAGTTGAGCAGCTGAAATCCCTCCTTATCATTGGCATTTACCTAGAATCTTGAAGTATTCGTGATGGATTGATAATTGACTGACTGGTTGATTTAAAAGTCAGAAGCTTAGGAAAAATATAAATATATATACATTCCTTTACAGTAGCAGAACCTAGAACATGGGGGTATAGAACATCGTAGAATATTATAGTAGACTGTTCTATAAACATACTGTATATAAATACAAACAGAAATGGTCGGCCTCCCTTCCATATACAGTATTTCATGCAGAGTAACTGCCATTAAGTCTGACATTTGCACAAGCAGACCCTCAGCATAAAAATCAACTATATTACAAACTGGCTTTTTCTCCCTCTCCATCTGTGTGACAGTTCAATTTCCTTTGCAAAGCTTTAATTTGGAGCATCCTTTCTATACACTATCTGGAATTTAGATCTTACAAGGTCATCCAGGCATACAGAAGAAAGAGTCATTTTGCAGATATTCATCTGCAATGTGATTTCTTATTTTTCCCTTGGTGCCACTGCAAACCCCGAGCAGAACAAAGCTTATTTTCAGGGGGTCACTTTTATCTGTATTCCCTTAAAATAGCCAGTGGGCATTTAGTTTTGACAGCTGCTGCTCAGACTTGACACAGAAGTGGTTCTGAGAGGTTACACAGAACACTTGCACAAAACATATCAAATAACTAAAGGCCAGGAATCTCATCCTAAACACCACTGGACCGTTTTTATCAACTAAGGTGAGTGCAGAGGTATGCATGGAAAACTAAAGAGCAACCTTATCAAATGAAATAGGAAACACAATAAAATGTTTTGAGTTACAAAGAAGCTGGAAAACACACAGCTGTGCATGACACACACACCAAAAAAAACAGAACTCGTCTTTTATTGATTGAGGAATGCGCTTAAAGTAATTGCCTAAGGTCAATCTAGCCAGATAAACTGTTTTCTTGGTTCATTAAAGGAAACCACAACTTCTCCCTCAGTCATTAAATGTGAGTTATTGACTCCCAGTCCTGTGACATTTTGATACAAAAGCAAAGTCCCACACATTTGAGATAAACTGATTGTGTCTGCTGCCCTTTGTCTTGTAAAAAAAATGACTTTATCGGACTTACTCCCATTTGGTTTTGCCACTGAGCGTCTATAAATGCATTTATTTTCAAAGAGGATGGATGGATATGACTCACAGCTTGATATATATCCTTTAGAACTGTGATGAGTAACTGCGCAGGTATTTGTTTTTTTGTTGGAAAAAGTCCCTTTCTTTAACAATTCCAAACTAAATAACCATTTAATCCAGATGTACACATCCTACACAATAACACAATAATGTAATTTTAAGAACACTAAAAATAGGCATGGTGTTGACGACTGTGATGGATTAACAAACTCAAGCAAGTTTCAAGTCTAAAATTGATTTTTGTGGGTTACAGAAATGAATGGAAATCAATGGTTGCCCTGAAGGCAAGAGACGCACACAAACACACGTTCAATAATTTAAACCACCATGATATGACCCGGTGAATGTTGAGCAATAACGTAAAGGATATGTGATTTGTAGATAATTTGGTTATAATAACAGAGGCAAGGAAAATAATAAATGAATCAATTTGCACATTTCCAACATAAAGAAAACATCCTGCATCATACATGCCATTCTACAGTATAAGCTATGCATGGCAACTTAAATCTCAACCAAAGTTTTGTTCCTATATTGTCCAAGTGCTGAATCAATTCTTCAATGGATGCCACTGTTGATACTGAGCTCTTGGTTCTATCAAATCAGAATTCCCCTATCGTATAGCATGTGTTTGCTTCACATGTACATGGAGTACTTTTGTCACTGAACAGATAAGGAATGATTTAAAGCATCTCTACGTATCAGCTCCAGACATTGTGATGTGATTACAAAAAGGCTGAATAAGTGTGTCCCTTTGTATCAGAATAAGGAGCTTTATCCCAACTACTGGCTGAGAGGATTTAATATGAAAAAAAATTAGGATGTTTTATTTTGTTGACTGTGTTACTACAGTATATAGTTAAATAATGGCGTTTTGCCTTGCAAAAGTTTTCTTATTTTTTTTCTCTAAAAAGCGCTGTAATAAACTCAGCCGACTTAAACACATTACTTTTGATTTGCTGTGGTGATACGTAGGAAGCTAATGTAACCACCATGTGTTACTGCAACAGTCACGGTTAAAACATTAACTAGTTGGTCTGAAAAAATCGCAAGCCAGAAATATTTCTGGAAAATAATTAAGTGAAGCCATTACATAAATGAACAATAGTGCTAATTCTGTTAAGCTGTTTTGTCACAGAGTAAATTGTATTACTTATAATGAACAAAAAAGTACATATACATGTAATTATATTAAACTTTAAAAATATATTACCAGACTCACTGTGCATTGGCAATGCTGAACACAACTACAATTTACAGTATGCACACAGATCTGTAATCACCTTCAGAAAACTCACAACCCAACTAATGCCAGTTTCCCTGTAACTTAAATGTTGGATTCAGCTGCTACAGTGGCTAAGTAGGTCTGAATCTTTGAGGCTAAAATACTGTGTCAGTGGCAAGGCTAAAAGCATACAACAGCAGTTCCGAAAATACACAAGAAGCAGGAAACAATGGTAAATGTGACACAAAGGGGGCTTTAGATTACTAAAAAACCTCTATCCTCACTGGAATATACAGTATATACCTGAATCAGCCAGAGATCAGCTCAGCTCGGCTGGCTTACATTTGAAACTGCATGGCTCGTCAGCATCTCAGTCAAACACAGTGCTAAATATTCATTACTGACCCTGACATCATAATGTTAGCTGTAAAATGCCAGAAACGGCAAATATTTTAAGTCTAAATCAGAAACTTAAATTCATTTTTGCATTTAAAAGTGGCTCTAGGGACCTTCACAACCTATTTCTCTATGACAAAGTACTGTAAAGGGTGTAATTAAAGTCTGTGGTCTATATGGACCCTTCAAAGAATATTAAGACATGCAGAGTGAAATGACAGAAAATGTACTTTTCTTGCTTCTACTTTCTCCCTTCTTCTTCATATTTGTACACTCAAATAAATTCACGCTAAACAAACCTGCCTGGAATTTACAACATTTAACTCACCGTGTTGTTTCAGAGAGCCATTGATTGAAATTAAGCCAATTAAGAATGTACAACGAGAGCCAGGCAATTAGTGATTTGAATGCTTTGTTCAAAGCCTGAAATCAAACTACTTAATCATTGCACAAATCCCTTAGACTCTCAGAAACAGTCTCTCAATGTGTAGCAAGCAATTGCAAGATTTAGACTAAAATACCTTCTCCTGTGGTATCAGTTAGAACTGAGCCTGTTTGCACGGTGTCAACTTAATAAAATGCAATTTGAGTTCAATACAATTATGCCCCAAACATGAGATAGTGATATCGATTATATTAAAAACTAATAATCCTACATAGGTTCAAATGTCACCTGGTTTGACAGCAGGAAATTCAAGGTTTCTGTCTCAGGAGATGTTATGCAGCTCGAGCCTCCGGTTTCCAGAGGGCATCTGTGCTTCTCAAAGAAATCCAGACTCAACCAGGCTGCTCAGCGACCCAATTAGAAAACATGGCACTTTACAACTTCATCATTTATATCTAACTGTGTGCCGCTATGTGCTAGTATCCATGATAGAACCCGGTGTTGGTATTAGCATCCAGCCATATCCAGCCCCTGCGATGAAAGCAGATGTGTACACATTAGTGAGAGCATCTCTTTAGGAGATCTCATTAAATTGCTGGATCACAGCAGTGTCCAATCAACAGTATCCACAGAGAATCCAGAGGAATATATTTTTTATTATCTCAGCGGGGGCTGCATGTAGAGCTCTTTTTTTTTTTTTGCTTTTACGCTCCAAATGTTTCCATGCCTGCCATTAGCAGGTTGAAACACAGGCCTATCACAATAGGTAGCCTTATCTTGGTTCTCAATAGCATATTTCGTAGAAACACTGATTTTAATCAAGCAAGGTCAAGAGATTAATGGATCAGTGAGATCATTAGAACCACACACAGTGATCTTGTGAACTAACATCAAGAAACTGTACACTTTCTTCTTTCACTTTCAACCCAAATTGTTATCAAAAAGGAAAATACCCGCAGTCTGGACATGTGAAGAAAAAAGACACAGCGTGTATGTTTGAAGGTTTTAAGATGCGGGTGGTGCATCTGGGACCATTGCACCTACCCTGCCGTGACACTATCGCCAGAGTCAATCTACAATATGCTGATTCTATCATAATAAAGAAAATTGGCTCAATCCCCGAGGAGAGGGGCCCTAATAGAAAATAATTCTGCCCTTGAAACACTCTGGGCCTGGCTTTGATTAGATGATGCTATCTTTGTTTAGACTTGAGCATCTGGGATAGGACCATGTGTTCATATATTTAATTAAAATACCATTGCCTGCACTGACAAAGGGTACTTATCTCATCAAAGTGTTCACCCTGGATTTTTTTCTCTTAATTCAAAAGATTATCTTTGTTGATTGGCCATAGAGGTGGGATGGATGGGGGCACTGGTGAGTATGGAATCTATTGGCTTGTCAGAATACTGGCTCGTCTGCCGTCCACCTTGACTGCGGGCCAGATATCATCGCCGCATGCCATCTGGCTCGAAGACAGAACTATTTTACCTTTATCGCCGCATTTTTATCATTCATCGAGAGGTGTGTGAGAGCATAATTACAGTGCCATTATGGCTGTCACAACCTTGCAACAACAAAATTTGTATCGCTGACCCACCAAACCTTTGTATGCCACTACAACAAGCCCCATCCAGTACTGATACACTTTTATCGTACAATACCAACTGTGGAACCAAGGGCCAAAAATATAGTACTTTTTCCGATTAATCTACCTTTTCTTTTCTCAATTTACTGATTATTCATTTGATCTATAGAATGTCTTTAATATCCCACAGCCCAAGGGGATGTATCCAAATGTTTTGCTTTATTCACCAACATCATCAAAAGTGTGTTCCGACTGATATATATCATTCAAATGACTGAATTCAAATTCAAATGACAATAACATTGCTTGAAATATGTGTGGTTTTGAGGGGAAAATGTGTTCTAAATTAGAAAGAGGGCCTTTTAACGGCAAAATGTTCATTAAATTTACATGCAGAACAATTAATTCGATATTTACTGGAAACTGGCACCTATCTCCAATGTCAAACTAATAAGTAAAATATACAAAAAAATACATTAAAAGGTAAGTAAAGAAGGTACTTAATTGTTTTAATACAAACTGTTGGTATATCTATGTGCAGGGCTGAGAAATATAGGCCAAATACTGTATGCAAACAACACACAGTTAAGGTTTTGATCACAACTCAGAAAGATATGGTAATCACTGTGATCCAATCCAGTTGTTCAAGGTCAACATGCTGCAACAACTCAGGTCCACACTGACTGTAAATAAGACTGCAGCTAAACTGACTTATGGGCTTTCAGACCGCTGAGACCATACCAAGAATTAAGTAACAGGTGAGCTACATCATGCTGCAGTCGTCGTTCTGGTTATGTACTGCACGGCACAATCCATCCTGTGACCTGCAGTAACACAAAAATTCCCCGGACAGCCATTACCGCTTTCCTAGGACAGCACGCCCCTTCTCCTGTGGCCTGTGTACTGAAAATTATCCTCCAAATTAACTCACAAGAGGATTTTTGCGACTGTCACATAACCTGTTTGCCTCTCCCGGGTGAACAAGTGTTGTGATACTGTCAGGCATTAAAGGGGTGCGAGGGGTTTTGCTGCTTATCCCTCCTGTCATAAAACAAGGCCGTGATGGGACACGGTGAGGTGTATCCACGAGTGACAAAAAGCGACAATGGCAACAGGGAGCGAGTCGAAGATACCGAGCAATGCGTGAGGGACATTGCAAAAGAATTTGTAAGGATGACATGTAATTTATGTAAGTACTGAACTACACGGGATAGACAAAATAGCACACACTTCATGAAACAAACTGAAAAAAAGTGACTAAATACCCATTGCAAACACTGCTAAAAAGGCAGTTTATATTACTGTAGGTGGCATTCTAATTAGCAGTATTTATCAACCCCTGTTCATATTTTAGAGAGCAATTAGTCGATTAATCACTTAGTTGATTGCCAGAAAACTAAGCAGCACATTTTTTTTTTTTTTTTTATAATCAATTAATCATTAAAGTTGTTGTTTAAAGCAAAAATGCCAAATAAATCACGTCACAGTGCTGCTAGTTAGATTCAAGCTGTGACCACTGCGGCTGCTTGTCACAGCAGCTTGTCTGTTTTCTTTTCTTTTTTTTTTTTCAGCTTAAATTTTGGAGGGTTTCCTGTGGTGGCGAAAAAATCATTTCACAGTTGTTTTGCGATTTGGCCACAGATGATTTGGCCCCTGTTTAGACTTCTGTCAGCTATCTCATGTCAAAGTGCTGATAACCAGCTGCCAACGCTTAAATGTCATTCAACCTGGTCCAGCAGCAGTATTCATAACTGTAATGGGGTTACTTCTGAATTAAATCCTTTCATTAGCTGTTCACATGAATATATTGACCCTACTGTAAATCAACCTTAACAAAACCACGTAATATTTTGAAAAAGCACGGTAAATATACCACATTTAACATATTTTATTGTGTTGTCTACATAAACTGACAATCATTCAATAAAACCAAACCAACACTAATAAAATAAAAAGCAAATAAAGACACTGTGAACCTGAGACAACTACACTATAGCCTACTGCTCTAAAGATATGTAATTATAACAACTATAATAATAATAATGATAATAATTTGGTATTATTGCTTATTTGGGTTATGACAGTGTGGCATCTTCACTGCAGTTTGGGATGTTTACTCGAGATACATTTGAACACATTCAGCAGGTGTCTTTAAAAATGTCTTCTGTTACAGTTGGAGTTACTTTGCTATATGAAGTACAAACCTCACCTCTTGTCCCGGGATGTTTTCAGCGCAGCCTGTGGTCCTTCGTGGTGTTTTTTCAGTCACACCCGGGCACACAGACACTCTGCTTTTCCACTTTTGGCACCAAAGAAACGTTTCCTCTGAGTGTTTGCCGGCTAGCGTTCGCCATCTTTAAACTTGAAGTTTTATTTCTGTAATTTTTCGCAGTTTCGTCCGGTTCGAGAGGTCGTGGCCCGGTTTTTCACTTACAAGCATGACGGAAACGTAAGCCAGCAGGACACTTGTGTTGGTTAAACTCAGTCTACTGACGAACTGGAGCAGAAGAGCCTGAAATGTCGAAATGTTGAAATGTTGAAACACTCCGGTGACATTTTGGCTGCAAACAACCCATAATGCAACACTTTCTTATGCTAATTACTACTATTGACTACTTATACCGACTGTACTTATGATGTTTACTATTTACTTTAATTGCAAAATAAGGAAGCAACAAAGACTTTTATGTTTCTTCCCTTCAAAGTGTTGACAGTGACAGCATTGTCCCTCCATCTGATGTTAAAATGATCTTATATGCCCGGCCCTGGGTATAATACAATACTTGATTTAAGGGATGGATGTTATTAATGAACATAAACTGAGTACATTACAGTGTGTATACATGTAAAAGACACGCACACCCACACGGGTGCTTTCAATCTGATGTCTAATCAGCCAAAATACTGAAAGCGTCTGAAAATGTTGTTTCTTTACTGTAACATTAATTAGGCTTATTCGTTATTAAAGGTAGAAAAAATCAAAGTTAAAGCTGGAGGGTAAAAACGGCTTTATTTATTTATTTATTAAGGTTTTAACACGTATAATAACAATGTATTCATGTAGAATCTCATTGCTCATGGTTAAAAGCTGATTTGTTTGGTCCTCTCAACCCACCTGTGTGGTTTTGCCTTAGGCATGCAGGGCATTTAAGTTGATAATCCTGACATTTATCGGTAGGCTTGATAGTATTGTACATTTCATGAAGTTCTGTTACTGTTTTTTTTTTTTTTAATTTTTCATCAGGAACATTACGTTGCAGTGGTGACCAAGCTTTAATATCTCAAGTACAACCACAGCCCGAGGTCTTGAACACTTTGGGGCCCCAAAGTGGCAAACATTGACAACCTCGCCCCCATCCCCCTTCTCTATCTTAAATCAATGTTATCTTGACAAAAAAAAAGCCAGAGAGGTATTTTCATTTATGTGCTAAGGCTGTCAAGTTGTCCCAATACACAAAGCTGGAGATGACATTGATTCACCTTTCATTTGGAATTCTGCCAGGCATTCGGCCATTGATTTTTCAGTAGGGGGCGAGATATGAAATGTGCCATTTTATGTATCACATCTGAGCCACTCATATACTGTAGTTCACATGGCGTGCAGGTATTTCTCTGGCCACTTGCTCCCATTCGCTCACACATGCGGCCTCACGTCCTCACACACACCCTACGTGAACACACATATTAACAGCTCCTCACGGCCACATGTGTAGACACGAATGGTAGACAACGGTTTTCCAATACCAGCTCACAAATGGACACTTGTCCTTATCAGCACATCCGCAGTGTCTCTACTCCATTCTCCCTCCTATGTTAAACCGTTCAAATGATCTTTACTGTGTAATTGAATGTACAAACATCATACAAGGTGGGAAAATAGAGTGAATTAGTGTTCAACTTAAAAAAAAGAGAACATGTTCTTGGTAAAGTTGGCCTACTGTGCAGAAATATCAATGCAGCCCGAGGGTCCCAAAAATGTTCATTAAAAACTGAAAAATAGACGTAAAAATTGTATCAGATTACATTGATTTTACTAAGAAGAAGGTACATCGGATGAGTTTGATATTCAGTCATATTACAGATAAAATCAAATAAATCAGTTATAGATCAGGACATGGTGAGATTGGGGATTGGTTAAGTGCTGGAGGAGGGATGCGGGGAAAGTAGACATCGTCCTTAACTGTCAGCAACAAGGATATCTCCAGTCTCACAGATTGTTGAATTAAAGCGCTTGCCAGAGAGAGCTTGAAGTCAGTAGTTCTTTCTGTCAAAAGCATCTGCTCCATTGTCTGTTAAAAGGTTTTATAAGTATATATAAAGACTTTTTTTTGCCAGCCATGAAATAAATGGACAGGCAGTATTTAAGATGGTTGTGTGTTTCTATAATATCATTGAATCTCTCCGAAAACATCTTAAAAAATGTTCAACAAACATATACTGTATATTGATTATTCCTCTGAGATCTCCAAAGGGCTCTACTTTAACAGGATTGGGCACATGTCAACACTTACTTTGTGATTAGGAAGGTAAGCAGAAAACCTTTAGCAATTAGGGATTTCAGTCTAAAGTCTGATGGCCTTGCCAGTAAAATCGATACACATTATTTGTGCTGGTCAGAAAATATTCTCACTTGGGTAAACACCGTGAATAAAGGAGACTGTTTGACTTCAAAATATTACACAGTGACTGCAATATGTATCTTTTTATGTGCCAGTAAATATCTGTATGGCATTATATTGCAAGCATCCCAAAGCCAATGGGAAGGGAGCCGCAGCACTGCTTATTCACCGTGGCACATTGTGCCACGCAAGCATGTCCCCGGGCAGCGTCTGGGCCCGGGTTGGCTTATGAGCTTGCGTAACAACTCATTAATAAAGTGGATAGGGGCCAGAGTCACATCCTCAGCACATTTCATGAACTCGCTCGGGTTTGCAAATGCCAGTCAAAGTGATGCAGCGGTGACGGCCGGGGCTCTTTCTGTCCACCCAAGTCATATCTTTACGTGAAGATCCACGCTTAAGCATATGGGCCAGAGAAAGCGCTGCAGCTCAGCCCCCCCACCCCCATCCCTTCCTCTTTTGACGCAAGATCCAGGCTGTAATAAGAAGAGCCAAACATCTCTGGCAATTTTTCACAGTGACTCGGCCATCAATCACAGTACCAGCTCTGTGAAAATGGGTTGAATTCTCCCTTTCTTCCTGCCATACTTAACATGCAGGATATAGTAAAATACAATAGGCAAACATGATGAGGAAAAGTACAGAAATCCTGTGAATCATTACAAAGTATTACAATAAATGTAGTCCGCTGGGAAAGTCTACTTTACAGGATACTAGTATATGAAGAATCTAATAAACTAGCTTTAAACAGGAGCTGTAGTGATATAATATTTAAGTGCAATTCTCCAGTATATTGTGCAAATCATCTGGGCCTTGAATTAAGTGGATGTATTTTTTCACATTTTCAATTAAGTCCCTTACGTGTGGTCCTTTAAATTGTTCATCTAATTTTCACAATGTAATGTCAAATGCCAGACCCCATTTGTAAATAGTTCCCCATTAATAAAGCAGAACAGATTTGAACCTGTATTAACCAGCCCACAAACAAGCCCAGACAAGCAGAGGGTAAGCGACTGACTGATGAAGAGAGTGGAACATTTAGAAAGTCAAAGACCCTGATATCTTTGTGTCTGCTGGAAGTTTAAGTTGGCAGGTTTGCTAACACGCTAAATTTGATAAGCTGACAGTTTTTTTTCTTTCTGTCCCCTGTGGTCAATAATCGCTTAACGCAGCTTTGAAAGGCTTTGATTCATCTCTCCAGCTTTTCAAGTTCTACAAACAAATAATCTCTCAAACCAAAATGATATGGGCTGCAGCATCTTGATAAGCACCATTAGAGAAACTTAAAGGGGACATCGAAGATCTGAACTTTGCAATATGAATGCTCACTAAGTGTTGCTAAGATAATTAAAAAGGAGAATTAAAATGTGTGTTTTTAATATTTAAAGCTGTGTTCACTGATTTTTGGCCACTTGGTGGCAGCAGAACAAACTATAAACACAATGCAAAATACAAAATTTGGTGGTGGCCAGTTCGCAAACAGTTTATCAGAGCTTAAAAACAATGAGCTGAAATATGCCTAAACACTCTGTAAAGCTGAAGTGAACGGCAGACTCTGGTGATAATTTTCCTTGACTTTTTCACTACAAGCGTTACTTGTCACATTACACATAGTCATTCGATCCATTATTTCTATAAAAATATTGATTGGTGCAGCTTTTAAGCCAAACAATATTGTGATGGAAATCTTACAGATTAATTCCTTTTTTTTTTTTCTACTGATGAAGAATACCCTGATTATATTGTAATCATGACCGTCAGCACTTTATCTTTCACTTCTACAGCATGAGGGAATAAAAATAGTGTGACTAAAAAGTTACTTTGTAGGGCAGAGCGTACTTACCTCTGTTCATGTCTTCTGCCGGGACGGATGTTCCAGGTGACTTTCATGTCTCCTGCTTAGCTCATCAAACTCATGTAAAACACACAGTATCTGTAAAGAATTCATTGGTTACACCAGCAATGATATTGAAATATTTATTACAGCTTATGAAATCACTGCTTCTATTGTAAAGCAGACCAGAGCATACAGAGCACATCCACTGTTGCTGGGCCAAAGTTTATTTGGCACTAAAATGGACAAAGGGCTAATGAGGGATATGAACTGATAACTAAAAAAAAGAATTGATCACTCCATCATTTAGAGGTCCTTCTCTGTTATCCATATAAAAGTGTTCCAAGACCCAGACAAAACACCAGAACTTTTGCCAAAGCTAAGTGATAAATCTTAATCAGTAATTTATTTGTTGGCAAACAAGTTTCACTGTTACAACAAATATTAGTTATGAGGTCATTCAACTTGGAAACCATTACAAAAAGGAATAAATAAGAAGCCATAATTATAGCCCATAATAAAAACTTATCTGTGCCACTAAACTTACTTCCATCCTCCATTTTATTACTGTTTATTTAAACAAATAAATAAATATATTTCCTCCCCAAGGAAGAAAAGAAAAACACTTCCAGTTCTTCTCACTCCAAAAGCTCTTTCTTTAATAAGTAAAACAACCATCTTTTTTGTACAAGCGCCTAGTGCTCATCAATGTTCAATTTGCACTCCTTCTGAGAAGCACAAGCGTTTTCTGAATGCCAATAGAAATGCAGAATGCACTATGAACCCTTCTGAGGGACACCTCATTATTAACTTGGACTTATCTGGTTGCCTCGACGATCTGTGAATCAGAGCTCTGCCATTAACACAGTAAAAAAAAAAAAAAAAAAAAAAAAGGGAAAGAAATCAAACAGAAACAGAAAATAGACCTGAAAACAACAGTGAATATGTTGCACGAAAATGCCTGCACAATAAGTGTTTTGTTGTGATATTTTTTGTGTTATTCTACTTAGATGGTCACTTCTTGGAAAGTGATAAAAGAGGAAAACAAAAAAACAGACTGGTACCAGAAACCCAGAAAGGCCAGCACAACAGAACAAAATTGCTCCTAACCACTACATTTACAGAGACAAAGGGTTTGCTTGGAACAAAAAAGCATACTATTATGTGCAATGCTAGTTATCTGTACAATTACATAGAAATATCTCATAATTCTCTTATTAGTTTTTTTCTCCCTCTTTTAACAACTGTTATTACAGTAAATGAAAGAAAAGAAGAACAGCTATGCTTGAAAGCATACGATCAATAATTTCTTCATGGTAATTGTTCAAAATGTGTCTGTTTTTTTTTGTCTTTTTTTTCATTGAAGGGACACTTCAGCAAACAAAATGTGCTGCAACTCACCAAAGAGGAAGAAAATCTTTCAAAAAGTCAATATAGATACAGAAGTATAATAAAATAGTCCTTTTTTTTTAAATTTCCCATTTATTCTGGTGAAGTCTATAGTTTAGACTTGTATAGTTTGGGGCTATGCAGTTCCTCAGACTATCGCTCTGAGACCTAAAAATCCTGTGTCGGTAATTGTCTCTTTTCACACTGAGACAAAACACGCCAAACCACACAGGGTTTGAGGGGGGAAACACAACATCAACAGATTCCCGCAATGTCTAACCAAACATAGTCACACATTAGCCCCCATCCGTAGCAATTATTATCCTGTTTGTGGTCAGTAACAGCGCGAGTACAGTCACTTGCTCCGCCTCAGTCTTCGGGACACAGAATAAAAAGAAAGGCTACCACTGCCAACGACTGATGGAACAAGGGGGACACGGGGAAGAGAAAAGGACTACGGTAATAGGAGGGACACTGGAGGAGTGGGAGGGTGTTGGGCCTATAGGCTGGTGACCAGGTGCGAGGGCTCCTGGTGAACCTCTTCGGGAGATAGATCCTCTTTGTTCGGGGGCACGATGAAGCCATCGCTGCTGCCCCGCCCGAGCTGGTAGTAGGAGTGCAGCTGATGGAGGTGGTTGCGCGAGCCCAAGTTGGGCATGCTCTTGTAGTAAACGTCGTCCGAGCTGGCCTCCGGGCTCTTGGCGTCGCCGCCGTCCTTGGACCCGTCGGCAGACTCTGCAGACGCGTCTGGCAGGCCGGACAGCATGGGCATGCTGGTGTAGAGGGAGTCTCTCTGGTGGTTGTGGCCGGGGGACGAGCCCTCGTCCTCGGTGTGCTCGTTAGTGAGTAAGGGAAAGAAACTTTCGCTGTTCTCCTGGGGGATCCTCCTGCGAGACGAGGAGGAGGTGGTGGCGGACGAGAAGGGATGGTGGGGCAGTGGGAGGGGTGGCGGCACTGACTGGTGGAGGTGATTGTGAAGGTTGTCCACCGCCTGCAGCGACGGGGGCGGTCTCTGAGGCAACAGCGGGGCGTTGGACTCCTCGCGGATTAGCTCCAGGCCCAGGCCCTCGTCGTGGTGTGGACCAAAGGTGGAGTGGTCGTCCAGGCTCAGTGCGACGTTCATGCCCATCCCCACTCCCAAGCCCATCCCGTAGCCACCGTCCTTGCCACCGTTGCTAACGTTATTGACCAGCTTATTCATTAGGTTCCGGTTCTGCTCAGTCGAGCGCTCGTGGGAATTGTTGAGGTAGGAGGGGATATAATTAGAGGTGAGCTCTTTCAGGATCTTCTTTTCCAGGGTGGTCTCCTTGTGGTTATAGCCCCGGTCAATGATCTGGACGCAGTCACTCATGTACTCGGCGCTGGCGATGCTGTAGCTGTTGCCATGGTTACCATTCAGTGGTAGAGTATCCATGACACTTGTATCCCGGGCATTGTTCAGGATTCCCTCTGGAATGACAAAAATGGGTTGGGTCGGGGGGTAGAGTGGGCGAATGAGTAGGGTGAAATCTGATGGGATGTAATTGCCACAGCTAAATGTCAGCCTATTTTACAAACACAAATTACAACCATCAAATACTACAGCCCTTTTATTCTGAAATATGTCCTGACCCTCAAGCACTGGAGCACGTAATGTCACCCATAATTCTACAAAGTGCACTTTGTGAAAATGAAGACCCTTCAGTATTCAGATAAGGTAAGACATAAAGCACAACATTTAAAAGCTTATATACTGCAAATATGAACATCACATACACTTACCTTGTTGCAAAAGCAAATTTTTTAAGACCCAATTTCAGTTTTCATTACATCTTACCTATTATTCTATGGCAGTGATGAAAACAGTGAAGTATGTGCGGCACACAACAACACAAAGCTCAAGCACAGCACAAACACACAAAAGCTGAATGCACTGAATTCAAGCAAACAGATAAAGAGATAAATCATAGCCATGCATTTAACACTTAAAGTGAACACAAACCAGAGCACCAGCTGTAAATTTGGACCCAAGCCATATTGTCCCGTGTGAGCTTTGCAATGTAACATTGTCAAACTAAAAAATAATTTATTGATATGTCTGCCTTGTCTGTGTGAACATAACTAGAAATCTCTCTAAACATGAATTAGTTAAAATATCTCAGAATGAACCCAGACTGGCAGGAAGGAGACTTTCTCTTCTCTCTGTTGCATGAACATGTAGATTTCATATTTTATCAGTTTGACCAAGTCTATGCTATCAACATCAAAGAAAAATGTTTGACAATAATTCAAACTACCTCAGACAAGGCCATCCACACATTCTGACCTCTTGAAAATTTGACAAGATGCATTTCTGAGACCTTCAAAAGTGTATTAATTTGATCAAAGATCAAAAATGAGTACATGAACAAAGGCACGGATGTTCAATACTCACTGAAAAGAATACAGATCCATTTATATTGATGTGCCTTATGAAATGTTAAGGTGAGTCTGAATGTTGACTGTAATTGGATTAGTTTAGTCAGAGTGTGATAACAAATGGGTCGATGGATATTTGCCTGTAAGAAGCAACAAAGATTTTGTTACATCAAGTAGTGCAGACTACAGTAAGCAGAGGAATTCAGGATGTGATTTAAAGTGATTTGTACAGGTCTATTTGAAATGGTGAGGGCCTTTGTCATAAAGAATGCTATTACTTTTTTTCCCATTACCCCTTTGTCAGCATTGAGTGAAAAGAAAGTAAAGCCAAAGTCAATTACATTTGATAAGCAATGTTTAGTTTGACTCCCATACTTGTCTCTCTGTAGGGCTCTTTTAGGGACAGCATGAGGGAAAGGAAAGAAGAAAAAGAAAACACAATAAGCTTAACAGTGACAAGTAGAAGAGAAATGTGCACATACAGTATGCTGATGACGCATCAAGAAAAATGTCTCTGGAATGCAATTGTTTTACGTCACCATGCAAATTTTGCATACCCAAAGATAGAAACACAACGTATCTCTTCACAAATATAGAAAGAAAAGACATTTTGATATAACTTTTTGCAGGATCCTTGGGGTAAAAGATGGCAATGGTGCTTGAGCGTTAAATGCACCAGTAAATCATTTGATGCATTAGCATTTTCATCCTTACAGAGATTTCTTTTACATCTATGGCAGTTTAAGTGAATTATAGCCCTCTGTCATGAGCTCCAATGCAGTACTTGTATTGCATACATAAATTATCAACTGATCAAGCTCTCTCAGAGTTTTTATCTCAGTTTTGCATGAGTTTCTTAGTTTTACAGACTCACAAAATTACAGCAACCTCATATCGACTGCTGAGAGCTGGAATAAAATAATAACAGCTTTGCACACAGAAAAATAGCATTCCAACAGTCAGACTGATCCCAGATTAAAGTGGATTTTTTGTTGGCTGATCAGAGATGGTTTCTAATACTCTCTAGGTCTAAGACTTGCATTGGTGTTATAGTCAGAGACCAATATATTGACCCCCCCCCCATGCAAAATAATGTGTAGATCAACACTTTGAATATATGAATTTAATTATTACAATTAAAGGATTCAAATAAAAGTGCATTTTAGTCTTTGGAAGGAGGCAACCGAATGCCTTAAAATCCGAAATTATATTCATGATATTTTTAAAACACGAAGAGAATCAAATCCTCATGTTTTCTCCGCAGATTACTATTTTCCATGAAATAGAGATGATTTGCATTTTAAATTTTAAAGTCATTTATCGCAAACAATGTTTGACAATCAAAGAGCAGCATAAAAAACGAAAGAAATGTTCAAACTAAAAACAGAGAGACAGAAGACATTGGCACACAAGCTTCACTGACAACATTAGAGCACATTTAAAATAAATGACTGGGGATGTATCCGGCTCACTAAGGGCCCCCATTTTTGATTTTTACAATCTCTAATCTCTATGTCGGCCAAACAGCCATGTCTGAGTGTGACTTCCGTAACCAAATTGCACGCCCCGACCTGAAGCCAGAATACACCTCCAGTGAAAAATCCCACGGCAAGACAAGCCGGTAGGATTTTTTTGTGACAAAGCTACAGCTTGTTCAACGCTAACACACAACATCTAGAGCAGTGTTTTTAATCAAAGTCCTGTAAAAACCCTCAAGGGGCGAAAACTGGCATTTCAGCTTAGTGCAAGTCCATTACTTTTAACTCTCCAGTCATAAAGCCGCTCGCTGTTCCTGGGCAGGAACAAAGACGTGCAACCTCACAGTTTCTACAGGACCAGGCATGAAAAAAAAAACACTGCCCCAGCCACAATGTTAAAGAATGAAAAGAAGCTAGCACACCTTGTGTGTTGTACATGCCCAGAGGGTTGTTATAGACTGCCGATTCCCCAAGCAATGTATTATAAGGATTGTTAGTGCCATGAGGACGTAGGAGTGCATTAGGTATAAGATGGTTAGCCATAGCCCCTGGAGCAGCCAGAAAGAGACAGATTGAGACAGAAGAAAAAGAAAAAAAACAGAGTGTAGAGACAGAAAAAAAAAGGTAGGTGGGTAGATGGAGATATAGACAGAGAGAAAGAGAGAGAACATACATATCAGTTGGGCAGATGCAGCTGAGCAATGACAGCCATTAACATCCACATGATCACATGATCATTAATGTGAGGGGTTTTGCTACATGGAAGTGGCAGAGCTGAACTGACATGGCTAATGGGGCCGATGGAAAGTGCGTTAATTGTGTTGTTAATGTCGGCCATTAGCGGTAGGCCTGCTTTTTTTGTGCTCGTCGCATTCGGGGCAGCACACTCGTGTTGGCAGACATAGATTACAGAGAAGCACTGACGTGGCCGACAAAACACACGCACCGGCACATTCCTACGCTCAAACAGGACAGAATACAGTAATCAAACCGCCGCTCGGCCTTCGAGGGCGAAGAAATGAATGAAACAAAAGGCGTTCTGCGCCAAATTGACTGTTCGCCACACAGCTTCCCCCCGAGATTGCAATGATTGGCAATGGTTACCAAGAACGTCAGGCCTGTCAAACTTTGGATCTCTCCACACGATGAAGGGGTGTGCATGGGGCTAGTGGGCAGTAGTAGTAAATCTGCCACCATTATATTTGTAAACTGCAAAAGTGCAGTGCGAGAAATGGAAAGCTTGAGGAGTAGCAACAGAAAGGGGGGTGGGTGTCACCCAGTGCACTATTATTATTGCTAGTGGCATTGCCAATCTTATGAGCTGAAGTGGTATAATATTTCCTTTTCTCCAAAGAGCAAAGTTCACATTTTGTTTGATTCTCTTATGTGCCATTGCTGAAATAACCCCTGGGTGAAGTGACACGTCCTCTCTTTAGTCAATATGGTCATTACTTTGCTCCAGCCTCGCATCCTTCACACAAACAAGAACAGAGGCTCATTTTCTATTTATGCGATGCTTGTCCTCAGATACTGGCTGCCAGGATCTTACCCGAATGACTCATCAGTTTCCCAACCACATACTACCACACCAAAGCAACCTTCACAGCCTGAGCCCTGTGATTAGCTGCAGATTTGAAGGCTGCAATCTTAAACATGAATGATGCAGATTCCCTGATGTTTGTTTTTCTTTGCTGTTGATAAAAATAATTTATTTTAAAGTGTTTGAATACATTATGCGGAACATCAAGTATCATGAAAATATTTGTGACTCGCATTCATTTCCTGTTTACAAGATTTCCCCCCCCCCCGTCAACATGATATGATGCTATTATTTTTAAAGCAGCCAAATTCAAGACTTATCAGGGCGATACATGCTTGTGCTTCCAGTACAGTATGCACTATACCAGAGCAGGTAAACATCTTTTATCTGAGGTACGAGTACACAGCAATTAAAGCCTCTGGCAGGGTGTACTGTTCTTTTCTAGTGCTCTGAATCTGTCATTCCAGTGGAGGAAGACTTTTATATTACCTTGTGACGCCCCCCATATTTTTAAAAAGTTGGTCTTATAGTTTTTGACAGCATTCTAATTGCAGAAATAATTTCTATCTTGGAAGACTTTCCTTACTGACATTTTAAAAGCTGATTTAGACTAATCTTTCACCATTATTCAACTTTTTTGTTTGAGTTTGGTATTAATTAAGCATATTATAACTTTGCTTGGAAATCAGAATGTTGTTTTGGTTTTTAAAAACAGTAATTTGTTGTTGCTGGTGCTGCTTGCCCTAATTACAGTGTATTCCATAAACACCAGCCCCCTTTGAATTCTCCCAATGACAGATCCCCCACTTATTGTGTCTGTGTTTGATAAATTGGACAATTTCCAAAACCACACTGATTGTGTGGTGCAATAATCCTGAATGCTGGGATAAATTGAACATGCAACGCTATCAAGATGATTGCACAACTCCGCTCTAGAGAACAGCGCAGCAAGTCTGTCAGCTGCAGGCTCGGTCTCAGGTGCGAACAGGGGGCGAAGCCGGGGGGGGGGGGGGAGGGCGGAGAAGGAAAAAGACAAGCAATCAGCAAGAAATATTCGCTCCTCTACACATAATTCCTTAATAACAACACAAAAGCAGCCACGGATAAGTGCAATTCTATTTGCATCTGTTCCTTATGATACTTGTGACGGCGGAACACGCTTCCCGACACACTCTTGAGCTCTTGCGAGTGTTGTCTCTATCAGATCCAGCCTGGTAAGAAGCCAGGGGTCTAACATTACATTAATAATTCTCAACTCTCTGAGTTAATAAATCTCCGCCTTTTGCCTTTATGGAAGATCCTTGTAGGCTTTTCTTCCAGTTCCGATCTACCGCCCCACCTTCCCGCCCCAATTCAGCCTCTGCACAATGGATAAAGGCTGTGTCTGTTGATGGTGCTAAGCTGAGAGCCTAATTATTGAGATCTTGACACTTCCTTCCTGTGTCGAACATTAATCCATCATTGTAACTATGCATTAGTGTCTACGCAAGCAGGCGCCCAGAGCGAATTTAGAGAGTGAGCAGTGTGGAACTCGAGCCCTCCATCAAGAGATGCGATGAGTGGGGAGAGTGTTAGGGAGGAATGCCAGCCAGGGCGGTATTTCCTACTTGATGTCAGATGTAGTCTGGTATCTACTTTCTGTATAACCTGAGGGACTCCGAAGTTAACTCTATTCACTGCGCCGCTGTCAAATGCATTATGGTAAAATACTTTTTATTAACGTGTTTCTGAGAGGGAATTCCACTGAATTGATTTTTAGGTTGTTATTCAGCACTTTTCCTGAGAGAATGCCCAGCTTCATTTTCAAGGTTTTTGCAGTTGGATGGCACGGTGTTGCATTTCTTGACAGGGGAAAAAATATAAATAAAGAGGTAATTTACTCCCCCTTATCAAATGCACCAAAACTAGAATTTTCATAAACAATTTTATCAAATTCATGATGTATCAGAATGTACTTAATTGTTTCTTTTTTTTATTGTTTAGGTTTAATTAACTGAAACCCTTTTTGTGCACTCCTTTGAATTACTAGACGGTGGAAATGATTTGTTGACGCTTCAAAATAACAGAGCATTTTCTGTGGCAGTATGACACTAAAGAAAGATTTTATCTTTTCAATCAATGCCTTGTATTCACAACCACGTTCTCTTTCATCCAGGCAAAAACGCTGACAAACACACCCAGACACTTAAGCGTGGCATGGCTATTGCCAGCAGTTTTGATGAATTTCATTTTTCATTTTTCTTTTATTTTTTATTATTTTGCCTTGACTGTTGTGTAAAGGTTTGTTGTTGAAAGCTTTACTAGTCCTTGTGTCACACTAAGTTTAAAGTTATTATAACTACATTTCAAGAAAATAATGAGGCTTTTGTGAAAAAAACTAATATGTCTAAGGTGAAGGCTGGCGTATTGATGAGTCATTCAAGTAAATATTTGCTGCGGGACCAAGTACCTCTGTTGAGTGACGCAGAGCTGTTGATGTCGCCGGTCATGAAAGAGGACTCGGACTGTTTTCTGACTGTATCATTCCACATTCGACGGATCCGGCTCTGCAGAGACAAACAACATGTCAAAACGCGTCAGAATATTCACTCTGAACACTGTCAGAAAAGCAGCTAAAAAGTAAATGACGGCACATGGAGGATAAGTTCAATGAAATAAACAGAATTATTAGTATATTTCTCAAGATTTAATACAGGTATTCTTTCTCAAGCGTACGCTCACCCTCCTTTTCAACACAATAAAAGGCTGAGATATGAAGCAAACAAAAAAAAGGACTGTCAGCTTTTTAATCTAGTATTGAAACCATGAAACTTGTCAGCTGTGATGATAAGTAATCTCTAATTAAAGATGAGCATTAGTACTTTGATAGCTGAAGTCAATAATAAAGTCATCAGTCAAGCTCTCCGAACCAGTGTCTCGGGTTGCAAAGGCTCAATCCAAGAGGGTTCATCCTGGTTAATTATGATAGAGTCCCACGGGCTGTTGCACAAGCTAAGGGTCTGGATATCCAGCCACAGAGCTGACTATGTTCTGTGCCAGAGGGGCTTGGCAGAGGATTTCAGATTACTATATAACAAATTTGGTGACAATGAAAAGAAAATAATGCCAGTTCATATACAGTACATGCAAAAGACAACAGAAAAACAGGGTCCACGGTAAAAATGGCAGGACAGGTTTAAGCAGTAAGTCATGCAATGAAGCAGTGCTTTTAAGATTTGTTTTTCTGTGATTGACTTCAACACCTCAGACAGGTTTCAGCTTAATTAAGTCGTTGCCAATGCCATCACGATTGACTAAATTTAGAGCAACTGCCACAGCCCCTCACCTAATTTTGTTCCTGAAATTCTCCATTAAAGGATGACATTCAGACCATTAACTTTTTTATATTCATAAAAGCTTAATCATCGCATCATAAATGATGTGAAAAATGGGTTTGGGTTAGGGTTAGGGGTTAGGGTTAATAATGCACTCTCTGATGGATATGTCGTTTTAGGCAGATGACACACAGCTCATATACTGTATTTCTAACAGCAACACACACTGACGCAGCTGATCTCATTAACATATTGTATGTCATGTTGTCCCCAGCACGGGAGACACGGATGGGTTGAAAATAAAACTGCTATTTCTTCTTTTTTTTTTTTTTAGCAGATTAAAACTTGAACCATTCTTAGCCAGTGGGTTCAAATGTACTTTGCTGATTACACATTCATTTAAAGAGTTATCAATAAATAACCACGTCTTCCTGAGTGTTTCCATTCCTGTCTTGCTCATATAGAACGAATGCGCATGAGGTTAGAGCCATCTTGTCAAAGCACCGTGTATAATTAAACACTTTGATCTGTATGCAGAATCCAGCTTGTATCGTGGGTTGCCACTATATGCTTAACTCTAAGGACTATTTATAATTGAACACTGGAAGGAAATCACGCTCTTCAGAATATGGATATGATGTTCAATTATAGTGTGTCATGGCAATTCATCCTGTACCTCATGTCAATGTCGGATGAATCCATGAACAATTTCCTTTACAAGGAGAGTTACCCCTTTCGCACATATTTCACATGTTTTGGCAGAGACAATCCAATCTGCATTCGTGAGCAATTCCTAAAAAGGCTTGAGCCAATACTTTAGTCAGCGTCGCTGTACCAGTGTGCAGCCTGCTCCAGTGAAAATGAATTGCAGTCTGACTTCATGTACTTAGAAAATGTTTAGCTCAACAAGCACTACATTTTCCTGCTATCGCTTCCAAACAAGGACATATGCTGTACTTCTTTGAAATCTATCACGCGTACCTACACAGTCACCTTTAAAATCTTTTCTCATTCGTTCTGTAAGGAGGAGCACATCTGTGTAATGTCACGGATTATTATCTAACGCTTGAAGAAAGAATTCACTGTTAATCCCAAACCAAAAGCTTGTTACTTTGTCTGGGTTTGCTACAGAAGATACCGTGCAGTAAATTAAGGATGTAGAGAAAGAAAAGAAAGGGGGAGCATGAAAAGTGTCCCGCCACCTGTGACCCTGTAGAGTAACGTCCTGGAGCGCGAGAGGCGGTGCCTTTCCCAGAGCCGATGGAGCTGTCCACACTTTTGCCACTGCAGCAGTGAGTACGGAGGCATTTTCCATACTCCTTACGCACCTGTATGAAATAAAAGCAAACAAACAAAGTACATACAAGCCAACAATTAGACCAAATCCAAAGGTAACAATCTCAGGGCATTTAATACATGGCACACTGGAGATGATTTTCTGGCACGTTCGGTGAAGCATGAAATGAAGTGTGAAGTCCTAAAGCACATCTTGAGAAAGAATCCGTACCTTCTTCTGCAGCACACAGTGAAAGATGAAGATGAACATTCCCTGCAGGGAGTTGAAGATGGTGAACAGGTAGGCCATGACCACCGTGCTCTCGTTGACATACATCAGGCCAAAGGCCCAGGTCAGGCCCAGCAGACACAGCAACGCAATGGCCCCAATCACCCATGATCTGGAATATAAACGAAAAGCCATCTTACAAACCATGTGACAACAAGTTATTATGTTCAAACTGGTACTGAAATTGTAAATTGTACCAATACAACATTTTGTGAGAATAAATCGAGGTATGGCTGATTTAAAAGCCCCAGCTAACTGTAGTGTGTGCCACCACTTAATTAAAAATATCCAACAGAAATCAGTTCAAGGTCATTTAATCCACAGTTTTTTTCCTATGAGAGGGAGCAAAGGCACAAAACAAATGAGGGAGAAGAACTTGATGAGAAATGACAATGGATTTAATATTCATTTCCTGATACTGTCCTTGTCTTAGCTACCTTTTCTGTTCCTTATGTGCAGTCTTTCAAGCGATGCCACAGACTATTTGAAAAGCCATAGATGATCATAAAGCTGCAGACTCATATATAGGATTATGGAGGCTGGTAAGAAATATGGCATTTTCATTAGAAGGCTATTTACATGAGTACATAACATGTTGGATTCTATTGCCTGAGGGTTGTGCCTGTAAAATCTTACTCAAGCTGAAAGGTTGAAGTGAGATAAATGCCCTTGAGAGTGCAGAGTCTATTAAGAATGAAGGGCTCTATCTTTGTGCGGGCATACTGCGGAGAGAAGTGGCATTTTTTCTTCACCTGCACCCTTTTGGTATTTTGGTGACTCCCTCGGTGTCGCATTAGGTGAGGCGGAGTTAAGATTAATATCTGATTCTTGCCAGCATCTGTCATCCGCAACAGCCTGCATGTATGAACATCTTCCCTTTTAGCTGATTAAATCAGTTTACACTCCCCTGAAAGAGGAAGTTATGTTTTCCTTCTGCAGCCTCTAATTTGCGTGGCACGCATTGTCAAAGCACAATTACGCACTGAAGAACAATTGGTTAACCTTGATTAAGTATTGCGCAAACAATGCCTCAATACCATGGCGGTTTATGCAATCCATATCAGCAGAGGTGTTGAGAGGCGGAGGCATTCTTAGGATGTATGTGACAGAGGTCAAACTACAGCTGCTATGAACAACATGATGTGGTAGATCAGAATCATGGCTGGTCACATCACTGTTATAGTTAAATTGCAAAAGCAGTGTGACCGTGAATACTGGACAACGTTTCAGTCTAAACCTCATGAAGACCGTATTTAGGTGTGTACTTCAGTTGTTTTTGTGGACCGCAATTTTATTTATAACTGAAAATGTGGTTATTTTATGGCTTATCATAACATCTAGATTGTGCATCATTAAAAATGGTGACTGACATACATTCAATAGATACAAAAATTTGAATTTATTTTATTTATTTGACGAACTTTTGTTGCCCATGGTGGCATATTTGAGCAGATGTATACCTCCAGACACCTTTAGCTTTTTACTTTTAGCTATGTCAACTATTTATCCATACATGTTAGGTAATTGTTTCGATTTCTCATTATCTTTCTATGCTCTCTCAATCGGAAAATTAGGTGTTCAGGTGTTACAGTGGGCTCAATATGTGGATATATTTTTAAATCTAATCCTAAATCCTCCTTATTATTTTTTTGCTTTTTAATTTCTTTTTTAATAATTACTTGAGTTACTCTACAATCTTTCCAAGTAGGCTTCTAGCAAGTGCAGAAGTATCCCCTGAGGCGAAAGTACCTCCTGTCGGGAACTTCTGCCCTACACTTGAATCATAAAATGAGTGCCCTTATGTGCTTATAAAGATTGGATTCAGATATATATATATATAAAGAGTACCAACTGACAAATGTCAGCGCTGTATCTACATTACAGTAATACTAATATATCTGTAGAGTGCACTGTGAAGGTACAGGTGCCATTTCAAACTAATCTTGCTTGTCACATCTGTAGGCTATGTATACTTAAGGCAGGAGTGCTGTGTGCACTCTAATGTGGCCTTCAACATGACTAAGTAGTCCACAATAAATCATGTTAATGATTCAGAGAGGTAGCCGGATGGATTTGGGTGCGGATTTGTTCATATGGATGAGTAAATGAAAGATGGCATTATGGGAAAAGGACCCTTCCAATTTTGTCTTACTTGATCTCAGGTTCATAATCCTGATAGCTGAGCAATATGAAAAGAACAAAATAACAAAGAGAAAACAGGCAGAAATAAATCAAACCACATAACAAAGAGATGGAGAGGTGTAATCCAAAATGTGTGGCCATAAATACAATGTACAAATTTAGACATTAAGAGGGAAACAATACACCAAGAAGGAAGATGGCTTGTTTTGGCAAGGAGATTAAAGCTACATTCACGGCATCCAAACATCAAGGCCAAACATTCATACATTTTGGGAGGGGATTTGTTTGTGATTTACAGGTGATAACCATAATTATCTCGGTTCACAGAAGTATCTAGCTCCCCTCATAAATGCTGGCAGACCTTCGCATTTAAGCTGTTATAAATGGGCCAGGTGTGCAGAAAAATAAATGATTTATGAATTCACCGGGGCAACCATTAAACATAATTTTCCCAGGGCTGTCTTAATGACCTGGTGGGAGAGGTACTTCATCAAGGCTATTGCCCCCGGAATGGACACAGAAACACAAGCAGTGGGCACAAAGAGAACTAAATATTGTCCTCTAACTAGTGGCAGTTTTGTTAAAAGAACGGTGGAGGATAGAGGCGAAAGAGGTCATAAGAAATGCATCCTAAAGGACAGGATATGAAGAGGCTAAGACTCATATCGCACATGGCTTATCTTTTATTCTGGGGTTATCAGATAAGTATGAGGATGAATTTGAGAGCTGCATGGAAAGAGCCTTGAGGCAAGACTTCTGAGACTGCATAACAGTCAGTGAAAAGCATAACAGCTCACTTACAAATGAGGAGTGTGCTTCTCAGTTGAGTTTTATCCTGTCTGGACTGCTGTATGCCTAAAAGCTACTAGTACAATAACAGATACAGAACCTCTCTGTTCATATTTCTGGCATCAAGTTCAAAATTGTTTATGTAAAGTGTCGTACTTGGCAAGTTATTTAGGAATAATTCCAATTAAATGTGTGTTTTAATCAAACTTTAGAATGTCAAAAAGCTCATCAAAGCAAATCAAGTACTTTAGCTCAACTGTGCTCATCACAAAACCATAGATCCATCTGAATAGTTATGCAATATATAGATATACTATCCATCCCTGAGAGCTGCAGCAGAGCACTCACAGGCTTTCGAGGCACAAAAAAAGTGAGAGAAGCTGAGCTTTATTGTGCTAATCGTCAAGAAGAAACGCCAAAAATGAGCAATTTTAAGCAGAGAACTACTTCAGAATGTGGCATCAAATTACCACCAATTTCCTTCAAAATGACTTAATTTGCAAAGGTGCCATTCATTGCAATGTCACAGATCATTTATGTATGAGATTGCAATTGGTCAATTTAACCTGTTTTAAATCTGTAAAAAGTCATTTTATAGGCTGTTTCTGGGAGGAAAAGAGAAAACGCTGTGATCAACCCGACAGGGTGTTAATTATTCAACCAAAGGTATGCTTAAAATGCTAATCACCTCAAAGTGTTTAAGACATCAATAGCGCAAAGTTTTGGATGTTGGCAGAGACGTTTTTTATCTTTGACATCATCCTCGTTAGCATATTTCATTTGATGTTTCTTATCTGCATGGGGGAGGAAGCTAGGCAAGTCAAAATTCACACCTTTCTCTAAAAAATGTTTAGTCCATCATGTTATAAATAGACCAAATTCAGAGGAAAGTCTGGTATTTAAAGTCACAATGGTTAAAGTCATGTTGTAATCCATGAATCACAGGGCAGTGGCAGCCGCTGTCTCCATTATGGGGCGAGGAGGGAAAAAAACAACACGTCAAACACAATATCAATTCTATTCTACACCCTCTACTGAGAAATGTTGCATCTTACCAGTGCCATTCTACAATAACACATCCATCATAATAACGGTAGCTAAAATGAAGAGGGGAAAAAAAAAATGGAAGATGAAAAACAGAAAGATGTTAAAGATAAACACAGCATAAGATAAAAAGGCAGGATGCGGGTGCTAATCACACGAAGAAAAAAGCAGGGAGGGAGAAAGAGATACACAGTGAAAGAGAGATGAAACATTCATATTAAAACAAGGCAGCATGATGAAATCTGAACAGAAAACATGACATCAAACCATAAAGAGGAACCAAATGGGCAGAAAGAAAAGACAAAAGAAGACACACCTCATTAAACTAAGCTAAATTGACTTAATTAACCTGTGGCATCATCATCATCAAACCAGTTCACCTTGATAACTCGAAGAAAAGCTCATATGTAAAAGCAAGGCAGTAATGGATCTGAAAACATCAAATGTGTTGTTTAGAGGCCATTTTGTTTGACTCTGTTATATTAATAAGGGATACATGACAGCCACAGCAAATTGGACAAACACATATCTGCCTTTGATATTGTGTAGTGTCGAGGCAAACACAAGGATCAAATGAACTGTATTTCAATCCATGTCAAAAACCGAAAGACTTCATATTTTCATCATACTCACCTATCACTACTTGTTTTATGATGAAACAGAAGCACCAGTTACTGCCTATGACAGGATGTGTTTGGCTGAGCAGTATCGTTTAGCCGACAGTACTAAAGTCAGTCTTCTGAATGTGTTTGTGCACTCCGCGTTGAGTAATGGGTCTCGACTTAAAAACTGTGTCAGATGAATGAGGGCTGACAAAGGCAGCGCAGCTTCGCACCATTTGTCCAATGGTCATCTGAAACATTGCAGACCGTTACGAAGTTAGTACGGCTCGGGGTCAGGCGGTCGGTTGTTTGCTACATTACGGGAGGCCAGTGTAATAAATCATATGACACTGGGAACTCCAGCAGTCAATATTTTGCTGCAGAACAAACTACACAATGTATCTTGCTGTACCAAAGATGGGTAACCTACATGAATGGACTTGGAAAATGTTGACCAACTATACAGTAGTCTGCCAACGCAAACAAATAACTGTAAACTTCTTAAGATAACTAAATGTATAACTGTTCTGGCCCAGTGGTGGTCTGGAGCTGTATCAAAGTGTTCTGCTAAGCAATCTATGTCCACACCGAGCCTCAGTATATAAGATAGAGAGCCAATAAAGGGGCTGCAGGTGGTCTGCCTGTATTTCTGCCAGTGTTCGAACCATCACACCTTGTGTAATTCATGATGGATGACTGAGATTAGGGCTGTGTATTAGTTTGTGCATATAAATTGAACGTATACGTGTATCCGAGACTCGCCATAACCCAATTATAGTTCTTTCTTTGCTGCAAAGTGCATTCTACTGATTCACATTTTCTTTGTTGTATGCCAGAATCAATTAGGGCCAAAAGACATAGCCTGTTATTTTTACAGAGACTGATGACAAAAAAATCTAAAATTAACAGTTTAAGGGGGGCAACGATATGTTAAACTTAACTGTTCGTACTTTGTAACTCTAGGTGTTACTTTGTATTATTAACATATGCATAGATGGAAAGTTGAAAGTTAGTAGTATTTATATAGTTCAGAATATAGTATAGTTTTATGTGGTGCAACCTTTTTAAGTTCTTAATGCATAAAACCCCTACATTATAAGTGGGGTAAATTTAAATTTAAGGAAGACTGGAAACAAAGTTACCTCAGTTTACAGGAGGGTGACAACAATTCACCACATAGCAACTTTTGTGTAAGTCAGAAGTGACAAACGTGGTGAAAGCTGAACATCTTTAAATGTCGCCTTCCTAGTACATGTCATCTTGAGAGGACTGTAATGTGAGTGCAGGTCCCACTTTGGCCGTGCTCAAAAGCAGCACTTAAAAAACCACGGCTTGGCTCGGGAACATCCCGCTGCGAATTTGTGATGGAAAAACACATTGGCACAGTGCGGTCTGACATGGCGCAGCTAAAGCAGGCTATATCATGCTCGCAGGAAGATTGTTTTTTTATGTGTGTATCACTGTGCTGAGAGGAGCAGGGCAGACAGGGCCACAGTGCTGAGACACAGCCAGTGATGTGATGCCACGAAATAACAGCCAGAACGCCGGCCATAAAGTAGACTAATGTGCCCAGAGTGGCTTCAAAAAAGCGAGGCAGACAGCAAAAACAGAGCAGAGACCCTTATCCATCATACAAAACAGGCAGCAAAA
This sequence comes from Lateolabrax maculatus, assembly GCA_031216445.1. Lineage (NCBI taxonomy): Eukaryota > Metazoa > Chordata > Actinopteri > Acropomatiformes > Lateolabracidae > Lateolabrax > Lateolabrax maculatus. Next base: position 9,985,589 of record CM062207.1, read on the forward strand.
CAACTTTCCACCATCTGTAGAACGACTCTGCCCTGACACCAGGTAGCTGGAGCCTACGTCAAAGACAGTGACCGAGATTGCTGTGTCATTCTACAGGGTAAAGGGATTCTAACCACAACTTTTTCATGTCCAGCCAGGCCTTTGGGTGAAACTTTGAGAAGTGAACCCGAACCAGTCTATGAATCTAAATATGTAATGCTTTAGTACTTAAAGCTGCACTAATCAGTATTTTCAAACTCACAACGGATCACATGAATACTTTAATGTGAAAGAGCATTGTTTCTAATACATGATTAATATGCTAAAACATGCAAAACAACTTGTATGGTCCTTTAAGGGTGATTTCATTTTGTGTTTCTCATTATTCCACAATGGAATATGTATTATTACTGAAGGTACAAAAACATATTGCACTTCCAGATATCGTGCCTTAAGTACAACTATTTAACCTGTAACTTTAATAGAAGCTTTTTACTAGCTGCAACTTCAATTATCTTAGCAAACCTGAAATTAACTTCACCCGTAGAGTAAATGTATAGCAAGGTTTTTAAACTTTTACAAGCAAACCTGTAAACAGAAGGAAAGTTTGTATCTGAGTTTTATAGTCATTTTTGTCCCCTAAGCATTCATATTATCTGAAAGCAGCCAGGCGTAGGCAGATAAACAGACTCAAACACAGATAAAACACACACAAGATATGAATATTCATCTGCGGCATGTTGACACCAAGATAACACCAGGTCAGGTCTGTAAGATTGTCTCCTGGCCTTTTCCCGTGCAGACAACACTGTTCTTCAGATAATGATGGAGACGCAACAGAATACCTGCTTGATTTTAACCCTGTCTGACACAACCTTTCAGCTTGATGGGAGGGTGCTTACCTTGCAGGCTCAGGCTCCCGGACCCTTGGGTTGGATGTTCACAACCTTAAGTGCTTTTAATGAGGTTTCAAAATATCAAAGGGGGAGGCAAGACAAAGTGAATTGCCCAGGAACACCGGCTTGAATACAGAATGCCATCCAAAGCTCTTTAACCAGGGATTCATTAAACTGAAGGAAACAGGAGGAAAAGTCGACTCAAACCGAATCATACTAGATACATTTCTGCTGTTAGAGGGAGTTTGGTGGAAGCGAGCCCATCCCTCTCATACTGAAACATTCTTTCAATCTGTAACAAAACGTCACAAGGGGTTCTATTTCTGGACGACTTTAATGGATATCTTTTGAAAACTTGAGTGCTCTTACTTGATGTTGTCCAGGCAACCAGAGTCTGGTTTCAAGATGGCCGTGTGATGGAACATCTTGTAGAGAGCGATGCCCAGGAAGATCACATTGAGCTGAGAGACGGACAGAGATTCACAGAGGCAGAGGGAGATGGGGGGGGGGAGAGAGAGAGAGAGGAATGAACCTTGTATGTTTCCTGTTACAGTTCCATTCATTTTAAATCAGAGCACTTTGTAGCACAAAGCTGGAACGCTGCAGCCAGACTTGGTTTCCCACTTTGCCAAACAGAGCGCAAAATCCTATGAAACCTCAATGGTGGTACAACAGACTAAACAGGGAACGGTGAGGGAAGACAGCTGCATATTTGTATGAGGGAGCCTTTCCATCTGACTTATTCACACTTGTCTCATCATATTCACACTTAGAGGCACCACAGGGAATAACTGCCACTGCTGCTACATTCACTTTCTTTTACAGTTTCTACATCCAGAAAAAATATAAAATAAATACTTGGCATTGGTAGAAAAAAGAACTTTCAGCATTTATAACATCTTACTCTCTAAACTCTGCTATATCACAAGTTCTGACAGCCTTTAATGGGTGGAATATCATTTTTAACACTTGATGCCATAAAATAGGACACTTTTTAATTGACCTTTCTGCTCTGTGCAAATGTTCCTGGGGTGATTCCTATTTTTTTTATTTTCCCTGATTTCTTATTTGAAAAACAGACTGTGAAATAAAAGTTAATAACAAACACAGAAGTTGAGTCCAGCCCATCTCAATGAGTTGAACTTTTGCACCTACATTTGACAAACACACTTTAATTAGTCATTAAAAATGAATTAAAAATACAAAATGGCCTTGTTTTTGGTATCAAAAGACACTTCAACATGTAACGGGCCCACTCTGGTGTATCTAATTATTTTTCTTTTTCTCTGTGAGTCAGAAATAACAAAAATAGAAATGAGTCAAATCTGGTTGCGATTTCTTTTCAGAATGATTCCTCAAAAATTACAGCAATCAGAAAACTTTCACTTACTTTATGTCAGTTTTCAGGTGACATTCAGCTAATAGGAAGTGACCATAAAAGCAAATTTTTAACTGTTTACAAGGCATCTTTGCATTACCCAAATGCCTCACCAATTTCTCAGGCAGAGCCAGATGGATCTGAGCTTTAGCTTTCTTTCCGACACAGATATTCTTGTTTGTAATTCTAAGACAGAAAGGCGTGAGTCAGGAGACACACAGAGATGCATTGTGAATGATGACGCCAAATTGGAGCGTGAAAGTGCATATTTGGATTAGTATCCACCTGGGAAGAAAGAGTTGTGTTAACATTTGTTGGAATTTCACATTTTGGATCCTAGTTGTCACAAATATCTAAGAACTAAACAGCAACGTTGATTTACTGATTCGGAATATTTATTGTGATGGCTGATTGGTGCCTTGGAAAATCAGGAGCACATCTCTTGTGCCACAGCAGAATTTACAGCTTGGCACCATTTTAAATACTTAGATTAACACCAGCTTGACACTAGATTTAGAGCAGTTGGATCAATAAATTAGCTGTTTGGTTTTTTTTGTTTTTTAAATTAGGGCTGTCCTAGTTGGGAAAGACACAGAAAGTGTGTATGTGTCCTCCTTGTGTATCTGCCCGGAGCTGTCTGTGTGCCTGCGAGGAGAAGATGGAAAAAGGTAGAGGAGTACGAGTTGGAACGGGAACAAAATCAATCATAATCGCAGTGCGGATTACTCCAGAGTTCACTCTCCCTCTCTCTGTCTCTCACTCCCCCCTCCATTCCCCAAAATTGTCTCAGCCGGTGACTGCAGCGGGGTGACAAACTGCAATATATTCTCTACACCCCTCATTCGTTTTTCTGGACGGCTCCGTGCCCGGCGGTGGCATATATGCTCAACAGGGCAGAGAAAAGAGGGAGGATAGGAGCTAGAAAAAGGGATCTCGGTGGACCGTTTAAGCGACGACCCGCAGGCTAAGTAGGGTTAATGAGGAAAGGGGGGTGGGGGGGTGTCACGCTTACCATAATTATCAAGGTTGCTGGTCCTATGAAACTCCAAATGAAGTAGGTGTCCAGGCGAAGCCAGCAACTGCAATGAAAGAGATAGAGTGAGAGGAAAGGGGGGGGGGGGGGGGGTATGAAGTAAGAGAGGGGATGGTGAATATGAGTAGAGAAAGTGAGGTGGGGGTGGGAGAAAGATTTGAGGTTACAGCTTTATACTCCTGCTCAGAGGATATACATCAAGTGGGCGGCTGGAGTGACACAGAGGAATAGGCACAGAGGGCCGCAAGGGGCTTGAAGAGTTATGACCGCCAGTAAGGATATGGAGGAAAGGGGGCTTTTATTGTCAATGACAGCAGTAATGATGGGCTTTCATTAGCAATACAGGTGTACTATCAAAGGTAAAAAAAAAAAAAAAAAACAGGGATGGGATGTAGCTAAAATTGTAAAGGATGTACCCTACCGGCTGAGAGTGACCAGACTAGTTAGTTCCATTCTGTTTCAATTTTGTCAGGGTACAGTAGGATATTATCATTATAGATGATAATTTATGGATGATTCAATTAGTCTACAATTGAATCCTAGCTGTATCACTCCAGAGGAATTGGACTGACCTTGACCCTGACAGAAACGACCACACACAGTCCTTAAGCACTCAACAAAGTGTCTTACATGTTCATGTTAACTGTGATGACACTGCAGGGCCGCTATAATTACGTCAATAATTAAATAATGCGATCTCCTGACCTCACGCTTCATATCAAAACATTACAGCTGGTCAGTTCTTGTCCGCTGTCTAAAACTAAATACAGACCAGAAGCAACAGGGCTGGAGGAAGGTGACAGTGCTCCTTTGAAATGGCCCAAAAAAAGATTCATGACCTGTAGTTGAATTATTAATCTTTTAATCTCCGCTGCTGCGGCAGATAGACGCCTCCATTTTTGGCCACTGGAAAATTACAGTTCATTCAGCTACGTTGTCGTTCAGGCTGACAGAGAGGAAAAATGGAGAATTATCTGTAATTCAATGGCATTTTAAGGCAAACTGAAGTGTATGGGGCACTTTAGAGGAACCCACCACAGGGCTTTAGACACTGACTGTGGCAAAAAGAAACCCAATTGTACAAAAATAACAACTATACATGTCTAAATAGATAACTGCTTTAGAATGTCATTTTTTTGGGTGTAAGTATACATGTCTTTTTTCCATAAAACCTATTCTTATAATGCAGACACAATGTGACAGCAAAACAAAGCCAGATACAATGATCCATGATATGATGAATGCTATTTTGGTCCCATTCTCTTAGGAAGACAAAGGAAACATTCATCTCCCGTATTTACAGCAATACAGCCTACAAATTTTAGTCTGAAAATTCAGACTAAAAAACCTAAACTGCGGTGGACAAGTTTGTACATGTTTCACTTTTTGTCACCAAAGAACTCGCTGACAAACAAGAGATAATACTATATAAGATGTGACGGGAAAAACAATGGATTGTTCCTTTGTTGTTACTGGCACTTGATACCTCTCCCCCTCACTGATATCAATGGATGAGAGGAGGCAACACAGAAAAACACATATGGAAGCATAAAGAAGTGAACAAGCACAAACAAAAGATGCACAACATGTACAGAACTCTGGCAGCTCATCAAAGCACAGGCTCTGAATGTCGCTGTTATAAATGATGCTGAAGGTTCTATTGTTTGTTTTTTGCCTTCTCCTTCCTCAGATCATAGAAAGATTTAAAGACGTGGTGGGCGGTGGGAGCTGCAGGCTTTCATTTTTTTCTCTGCCCCCTCTACCTTCCCTTCTCCACTTGTGTCATGGTTGTGTTTGGCTTTTGGAGCACATCTAGTTTGATTCCCCCCCCCCCCGGTATGCTACTTGGTGCACTATTCCTTCAGTAACCGAGCAATTAGAAATGCAAACGTGTGCCAGTCAAAACACACGCCATGCTCCTGCAAAACAGTTGGTGCTGAGTATTCTGGCATTTGCACCACCAATCTGCAGTGATCTGGCCCGGGCTGTCCTTTGAGCCAAGGCAGCTTAATCTGCAAAGACATCTTTGCAACAGAGATAGTCATTTCACTGGTGTGACAGTAAGCTGATCTGACCAAGTGAACGAGTAAAGAAATATTTCAAGGAGATCACCAGCGGCTTTTTGATGCACCTTTTGCCTCAGAGTATGACCCCCCCGCATGGTGTTTGGTAAGATTGATTAAAAGCACCCTTTGACGTTTTTGACCACTAGTGGTGCTATGAAGCATTGTTTTGATGAGCAGCTCCCCATTTTATTTGTATCTTGTATTCTTCTGGCAACACAAATTCCTGTCGGTAAACAGTGCGCACATAAAAAAAAAAAAAATACTATAAAGACGTAGCATGCATACCTCCATCACTTCAATTGAAGTTACTTCCCAATTTCTGTATCACAGTTTTTATATTATTTTCCAAAAGTATGTAACACCATTATAATAAAAAGGTAACAAATGTTATTTTTAGTAATCTATTCCAACTGACACACATCCATTAAAAAAATAATCAAACTACAGTCAAACCCGGTACTGGTGTGGTCCTAAGATAACAGCTAAAACAGTCAATAGTGGTCAGCCTAGGCAGCAGATATGCTGTGGTGCTGGCTCGGCTACCTCTGCCTGCCACATGACTCCTGCAGTGTCCTGGCTGTAGCTGATGTCAAAATACAAGTAAACAGAACATGTTCTGAATACATCCCCCACAAAAAAATAAAAAATAAAAAAATGGCCTTGAAAATGTTTTATAAGAAAGAAAATAAATATAACATGTTTGTTAGGCCTCAAGGATACAATGGTTTTGGTGAGAGGCGCTGAATGTAAACATAACTGTATTTATTTAGAAGAAAACTCCACAGGGGACCTTTGGAAATACCCACCATTATACTGCATGCCCAATGGAACAGACTAGACTACTGTAACAGCAACTACATTACTGAAACAAAAAGCTAATTCTATCTAGTTTACAGGTGGTTTGATGTATTACTTTCATTAAACTGGAGAAATTACACAGGGTCAAATTCTTGTTTTGCTGACCCTTAAGCGCCTATGCTGGGCTTGAAGAGAGTAAAGTGCCTTGCTCAAGGGCACAATCAGAGTAATCACTGGGAGTAATTGAATGGAAATCCGACTTTACTTTGCCGGAATCAGAGATTCCTATTTTATCTCAGACTTTGAACGGTGACTTCACATGCTCGCTGGCCTTAAGGCTGCTCCGGCCTTTTGAATGTGCTCAGTTATTATATGTCAGTGGGAGTTCTACTAAACCGAGGTCACTTTTGACAGCAACTTGTTGGATATTTCTGCTCAAAGTGAGACCACCCATGACAGCGCTGCTATGGTCCCCAAATCAATTTGCGGCGGGACTACGTGCCCTCCCCCCACCTTCGGCTATTCACCACGTGTCACGCCTTGTCCTTTCCCTCATCCTTCAGTGGCTGCGTATAATTGTTCCACCGGTGGCAGGCTTTAATTATTCACATGATGCCCGGGCTCAGGCGGTGGCAGCTATCACCTCATCCATCACCAAGAACTATGGCTCCGCCAATCTACAAATGCACTGTCTACCGGTTGCGTTGTGTGTGGCAATGTGTGTGTGTGCGCCATATATGATAAACATCTCGGAAGCAAACTGCTGATGCTGGTCTTCATTATTTTTAGATGGGTTTGAGATTAACAGAGAGGAATGGAGTACGATCCTCTGCTTGGCATTACACCGCTTTATACACCGCTTTGTATCTCACAGAAAGGGGCTGGGAATTGATATCTTATAAAGATTTTGTAGGAAATACAAAAAGGCAGTCTCTGTCACTCCCCATCTTTTTGTTAATCTCCTGTCTCTTTCTCTCTCTTTCACTCTCAATCTCCCCGTTCATACTCACTCTCCCTTCCTCTAAATCTCTCCATCCCTGTGTTGTAATTGTGCATCCTAAAATGCAGAAGACATTAACTACAATAGCCCGACATTCATCCGGCATTACTCCTGAAGTCCGCATTTTTCATTGTCAAAACGTCAATTCAGCAGTGGGGAGATGTACGCAGTTTGAGTAACCGTTCTGCTTCATTAAAAGTTGATGATGAGCAATAACTATTGGAGCGTCATCTGCTAGATTGTTAAAGCCCCTCAAACAAACTCAAACAATTATCAAGTTGTTAGCAAGGCCTCTGTGTAGATAAACACAGAACAGTGGGGTTAAGTAGTAAAAAAGGAAAATCTGTGGCTCCACTTAATCCCACCGGATCAAGGTGTAGACTGTTCCTCAATGTCAACTGAAAAATATTTGACAAATTCAACTGTTAATTTCAGTAAGAATAATGGACCGAAATGGTAGGTGTGACTGTATCTCAGTCATTAGAGTACAAAAAAAACTAAAGCACCTTTAAAATACTTTTAATATACTAAAATACTATGTAAAATACTACATAAACCTATATTATCAGTGTATACTTTCACAGTTCCTTTAGTTTTTAGTTTAGTGTTCATACCTAAATATCTGATACAACATTTTCTGCAGAGCAGTTAAGTTTTGTATTTCACTTTCAAAGATTCTTGGGATTCAGTCAAAATCATTGCAGCAGGGGCATCCCAGCCTTTGCCAAGCTCCAAAAACAACTGGATCCTTCCCATAATGCAAATAGATAGCATCTTGCGATAGACACTTTCTGCCTGGGGAAAAAAACCCACATCTTTCTCCAACTCCAGTTTAAAAAGCAGGCTTCAAGGGTTATTTTCTATGGTGCTTATTCTCTCAGACTTGACTAAGTGCCTCCACAGCAACATAAGACATGTATTACTGTTTTCACAGGCTTAGTACTCTCTATAAGACTATTAAATAGATCTTGGTGAAAATTGGTGGAATTTTCCTTTAATATTGAAAGTTTCCTTTCAAGGATCTGTTGGTTATGCGGACAAATCCACTTTTCTAAGAAGCTGTGTCACTGTAGTCTACAGTGATACATGGGTTTGAATTCTACTCATGCAAAAAGCGAATGTCAAATCAATTATTTTGTCAAACATTTTGTTCCAAAAATGTTCCTTCCACTCACACTCGGTCGGTGCCGTAGCTGCGGTAGTCCACCGCAGCAGAGACGGCGACGATCAGCGCGGGAACTCCGTAGCCCACCAGGTAGAAGTAGCGCCGGCGCGAGTGCTCGCTCTCAAACACCTCCACCAGCATGATGTAGAGCTGCACGCCTTCCAGGAACATCCACGTGAACGCTGCCAGGAAGAAGAAGTGGAGCAGGGCGGCAAAGACGGCGCAGGCAATCTGGGAAGGGTTTATGGTGGCAGACGCAAAGGAAAATGAGGGAGATAAAGAGGGAGGAGAGAAGAAGGGAGATGTGAGTTTTCAAAAACATATTTTGATCAAATCACTTTGGGGCATTTAGCTGACTTCCTGAAGGATTAAATGCCTTGCTAAAGGGCATAATATGGTAAAGTGTGTCATCCAAGTGACTATAACCAAACAGCATTTTCTGACCTCTGCATGTTTGTCTCTTCACAACATTTAGCATTGCTAAGCTTTGTTTGGCTGAAGCGATTGGACGTTTGCCTGTAGTGACTGGCAGAAGAACGCTGCAGCTACTGAGCCCATGTGGTCTTGTTTGCTATAGCTGGCATGGATGAAAGAGAGATATGAAGAAGTGGAGTCCACAGTCCAAGAGCCATTTGGAGCTCATTGCATTTCATACCACGGCCAGGTGCGAGCACATAATGTAGTTACACACTTCCTGAGCGGATAAGAGATACGTACAGGCGAGACTAGAATACGGCAGACTGTCATTCGCATGTCTGCACGTGCCCACACAATTTCTAACAATAATAAGATACAGTACTTACGAGGATTGATGTAATTATTGGCACAGTTGAACATAACTAGCGTATTTTGTCACTGAAATGGATTCAATTAAATAACTAAAAGGTTGAGTGGACATTAATTGCAGTTCAGGAGAGTGATCTTAGAGCCGGGGCTGTGAATCACACCCATAAAATGTTATGGAAGGGAAAGGTGTAGGCCAAGGCATTATCTTTAACTTCACAGGGAAGTAGCTTTGCGGATAAACTACGGCATGTGAGTGTTGGTTCTGATAGTTACGGTGGTATCTGAAGAGCAAAATATCGACGTGTTTCGATTGCATTAGGCTGAAAAGTAACGGGCACATACTTTCCTTCTCTTTTAGCATTTCTAATAATCATAAATCATCTGCACTTATACAGTTGTGAACTGTAGAGGTGCGAGGGATAATATGATGTATAAAATGACAATAAATAAATAACTACCATTATTAAAAAGACGATTAGCAATAAGATGTATTCTAGTGCCTGACCCCATTATAAATGTATAGACATAGAGATAATTTCATACTGTGCTCAGACAATCACTCCAGCTTTTTTCCCCTAGGAGAGCAAAGCTGACCGTGTACTCTGACTCATTAGTAAGCAAAAATGGTATGATTGCAAGAAGCTGTAGGTGGAATAAAGCACTACACCACCCTGCATACATGTCATGATAACACATTTGTCTATGGTATGAGTGTTGGGCACACACACACACTTGAAAATGACTGTGCAGTGACAGCATGCCTCCACCTGCTACCACAGCTGAGCTCATACAGGAAAGTAATGCCATCCAAACTACAGTCATTATACCAGAAGAAGGTTTAGTGTATTGAACAGCTTAATCCAGATTAATCTGAAGTGTTTACAAATTGGAAAACTGCACCAGTAGGAGGTTGGGCGGATGAATTTGTGTCAGTGAATATGTAAGAGTGATCTAGATATGAGGATGTGACAGTGAGTTGACAGGTGTGTGTGTGTGTGTGTGTGTGTGTGTGTGGGTTGTGACTGAGTTTGTCAGAGTGTGTTTTCTTCCGTCCAACCAACTGAGGAAGGATTTGTTGAATGAGGAGCATCCAATTCTTTTCTTTCAGTATTTTGTCTCAGTGAGCCAGGCAGAATCTCAAAAATTTCAGGGCCACTGGCACTGACTGGGAAGTACCGCTCACAGCACAGCAGGATACCAAAGGTTACATTTTCTCTAAACTTCTAGGCTCTTAAAACCAGAGAAGATGCCAGATGGTGAACACTCTTCAGTGGAGATTAATACAAAGCTTTCAGGGAGCCCTTCTAGCAGCCCCTGGGGACTATGTATTTTCAACAAATTTAGTGATTCAAGTTTTTCGTGCAAGGTGCAAAGAAACAGGCATGTCTCCATTTTGTTTTCGTTTTCATCTAGACACGGACTTCCAGGCTGCTACCTCAGTGTTGACACGGACCATAAACAACAGAGATATCACATCCACACTGGCCACTTTCTGTACTTTTAACATCACTACACTGTTGACACTTTCAAACGTATCAGATAACCTAATGAAATTGGTGTCATTGTTTTTATCCTGCACAAGAACAGTTCTACATTTTAGGAAATACTCTTATCCGCTTTCTTGCCAAGAGTTAGATGAGAAGCTCCTTTGCACTCTCACATCTGTACAGCAAATACTACATGTAGCTGGATCCAGCAACCAGTTAGTTCGGCTTAGCATAAAGACTGGAAGCAGCTGGCCTGGCTCTTTTTCTGGTTACTTGTATTACAGCATATGCAGTTGATCAATTCATGATTCTTCTTTTTATTAGTATCTCCTTTCACTGATCACAGTTTTGCAGTACTTGGTGCATCGTGCTGAAAGAAAATGGTTTACTGGAGTACAACTGCAAACTATCCACCAGCAGCAGTCTTACCGGCTGGTCACCCCGATTGATCCCCACCAGGAACAGGGACTCTGCGATGAACAGGCTGATGCAGAGGTTCTTGTGGATGGTGTTGCGATCACTCTGGAGGCCGCGGAAGAAGCAGAAGGTGAAGAGGCTGATGAGCAGGCAGACCAGCGACAGCAGGATGCCAACCCAAGTAATGACATCGAGAAGCATGTCGTGAACCGGGTCTGTGTTCTGTAAGAGAGGCGATGAGAGAAGCACTCAGTCCATTGTTGGTTGACAATCATGTCTTTCAAAATATTTATCTAAATATTGTAGCCAGAACCACATTTTGGTGTTTAACAAGACTGTAAAGAAAAGATAATGTCTGTAAGTCATGTAGAGGGATTCATTTGTAAAGCAAAAAACAAAACAAAAAAACAATTAATGGTAAAAATGACCAAAGAATTAAATCACCATTATATACCAGCAACAACCTTAAAGTATTTATTTTGATTATAATTATTTTTTGGGGGGTAAAGTGTTTTCACTCAACTCTCCAAAACACCTCTACACAGAGAGCCACAGGTGGCAGATATGAATCATGAATTAGTCAGTGTGAATCAATCTAAAATGCCCCCCCCCCACCCCCGTCCCCCTTTGTTCCATTTTGGTCAGGCAACAAAGTGAAACAAAGTGAGCAGTCCAGAGGACCGCAGGTGTCTAAGACCAGCACAACAGGAATACAATCAAACCACAACATGGTCAATAACTTTCACTGTTGCTTTTAGATAATTTCCTCTTTTCAAACAGTAATTTGCCACTACAGCCAGTTTTTGGCACTAAAAAGCCTTTCGCTAACAATAAATCCGTGGCTTTACGGGAGAGATAAGGATCAACAGTGATTCCACTGCAGCCATGAAAGAGAATTTACATCAGTCCATAAAAGCCAAGTGCACATAGGGATACTTGGACAGAAGCGGGGAAAGGCAACACACCCTAAAACAGCAGAAAGGCAACACACCCTAAAACAGCAGAATCTGCAGAATGACTGACCTCTGTGGCCTTAAACACAGTAAAACAAACACATTAGAAGCAACATCCTGCCAAGAAACTGCCAGGGGTAAAAATTGGGGCCTGTTGGAATTGGAGCTCCATTAGGAATGTGTAATAGGTGGCATCTTGTCAATAAGGTCTGTAGGAAATTTTGAAGGCCCCGTGCCATTCACGCTTGATCAGCAAACTCCAAGGAAATTCTCTAGAGTGCTTCCCAACAAGGGGTTCTTGTAGTTTACGGCTACATGGAAAGACTGAGAAGTAGCAAAACAAATGTGATACAAAAGAGATTCCAATTTGATTTTTAAAAATATATATATCCTCATACAGTATTAAGTCAGTAATGGGTAAACAGTTGAAATTGTTATCTTAAAGTAGTGGATAAATCGTAAAAGTAATAAAAAAAATGGTTAAATGTCCAGCTTTTACTCCTCCAAGTGGTAGTAGTAAAAATGCATATGGTTCTAATACCCACTTTTACATCATTGATAATTAAATAATATGCATTTTCATATGAACACATTTGGAACATGGCAGGCGGTGTCAGTGAGATGACTTGAATTCATCTGACATGGCTGTGGGGGTACATCTAATAACTATAAGATTTAACATTGTATAAGCACACATTACCAAAGCAGATGCACCGATTCCCTGTAGAGTTCACATCTGGTATCAGGAACTGCACTGTCATCTGACAATTTCCTATCACGCTACCAGTGGGGAAGACCAGACTTGCCAAGACAGATGCCAAAACAGGACAGAGGCATTCAATTCATCGTCTTCTATGTGTAAAACACTGGGTTGGGCATCAGAGATTGACATCTTGATTCAGTAATTAAAGATAATTACTGCATCCAAACATTTTGGTCAGCTTCTGAGGCTTCCTAATTTCCCTACGGGATAGTCCTCTTTTGCGGCGTGGTGGGCATTGATTTAAAAAAAGGGAGGAAAAGTTAAATAAAAGAAAAAATAAGAAAAAATAAAAAAGGGGTGGGGTGGAGGGATTTAAAATAAATCTGCCAACCTCCTCACAATTGACTGTCATCCCTGCTGGGACTCAAGGACTACCTGGGTGGAACCTGAGTTTTGACATGACGTCTACGTCTGAATGCTAATGAAGTTCAAACAGGAATCATTTTAACACAGAGGTATGTTGCAAACACTTAAAGGCACACAGTTAATTAGCATTGACAGGCAGTTAAAAATCAACACAGGTGACAGCTCAGCAAAACTCCCCTTAACTGTGTATACATCAAGCACTGACACTGTGTATTAACTCCCAGACTTAGATTACAGCTTGATATCAAAGGCTGTACACGCAGTGTCGGCCTCCAGCAAATAATGTATGACTCGGAGCTATAGCGTAGGACAAACCCAAGAAAATATTTGCTTACGATGAGAAATAACGCCGCAAAAGCATACTATGTGTCTAATATGTCTCTTAAACAAGCACCTCTTTAAATCATACTTCGACCGCAGTCAGCATTATTTTCCGCGGGGGCAGAGAGAGAGAGGGACCATCAACATCCACTGGTAGTTTTTCTTTCTGTCTTTTTTATTTTTTATATTCCTCCCCCCTAGTCAAGTTAGAGTGAGGAAACTGGGATGAAGTATCGCACAAAAGCCTTGTTTAGTGACAGCTCAGCTAACGCTTGCAGAGAGGGGAACAGATGCTGATCATTAAGGGGCTCTGGTACAATAACAGCCGCAGTGCTCCTTGAGTCTGGGGAGAGCGCTCTTTTGATTTTCCTGCCTGATGAGCCGTTGTGTATACGTCGGAGGGGTGGGGTGGGGGGGGGGCTAGCAAGATGTTATATAGAGCAGACGTCTGTGTGTGTGTGTGTGTGTAAGAAAGTAAAGCTGATTTCAGCCCCCTTGCTTTAGAGGCGTGCCTACGCGCTGGGTGGCAACAGACGTCGGTGTTTGCGCTCGCATGCTCTGTAGGTGTGCGGGTGCGTGTGACACATGGGTCTGTGTGTTTTTTCCGTCGGCTGCGTCACGGAGGTACCGATGCGGTGGGTGGTGCAAGCTGCGGCGCATTGCGAGGGGACCCTGAGGTCTCCTGGGCTGCCCGAGCTGTGCAGTGGCTGCAGGCTCTATCTATCACAATCTCACCTTCAATTGGAGAGGGGCCCGGGTCAGAGAGAAAGAGAAGGCAACAGAGGAAGATAAAAAAAAAAAAAAAGAGAGAGAGACAAAGCTATAGAAAGCGAGAGAGAAGGGCATGGAGTGTATCTACACCTGGGTGATGGATTTGCTGTGGAATGATTTCTTTGTTCTGGGAGGTGGATGATGGCTGAGACGTCGCCGGCCACAATGTCTCTGCTGAAAAGTTTCCTTTTACTGGGGGCCCTGCCCAGGCAGGATGGCAAATGATGTGATCTGCAGAGCCTCTGCACCTAACCTCACACCAACAAAACTCTATGATGGGAATCAGTATAGGGGTCTCTAAAGTGGGCAGATGTAATTTGCTCCGAAATTCACTCGCTGTGTCGCAAGGGTGGCCAAGTCGTACAGCATCCATGTTACTTAGCCGGGCGAGGCACATTTGTGCACATTCGATTTGTCTTCCAATCTTTCTCTCCTACATTTTTCTCTTATTTCTTAAACACACATATTTTTCATTCCAGACGGATACCTGAAGAGATTGGCTTCGCCCCTGATCTGCTCGCACGTAGCACAAAATAAGGTTTCTGGGCACTCGAGCAGTCTGACAAGGAGGAGCAGACGTGGCAACGGGCCTTTCTGCATTACGCACCGGTCATTCTGGCCAAGCCATCCGAACCTGACATCACATCATACGCACTTAATTACCATAACAACCAAAGCCAAAATCTCCTGAACCAGTTCTCTGAAATGTGTAAGAGGGTGAAGTGCTGAAGAGAACAGAGCGTCAATCCTTTATACCTCAAAGAACTGCTCTGAGCGTGGGGCCATGAAGCCAATCCAATTAAAATGCATAAATCTCCCTATATGCCTCCAGAGCCGGGCTTTGACTCATGAAATACGGTCAGGCAGGGCAGACAGTTGCGCTGAGGGGTAGTGGCCCACTGCGGGGAGTCATGTGACAAGTTCACCTACGGTATGACCAAGGATTTATGATCTGCACAGGGATGAGGAACAGTTGCAGAGAGGGCATATGAATCAGGGGTCCGGGCGAATTCGTCACGTTTAAAAGGGCTGGGAGAGAGGCTCCAGCTTGCGTGGCGGTCGGGAGTTGACATTCAGCACATGCACCTAATGTCACACTGTGTTCTAAGCTACAATAACTAGGATGTCACGTCCAAGCGTGACTTTCGGTTGCTATGGCAGTTAACGTGGTCTCCATCTTCTCTGTCTGTGCCTTAAATATATAAATAGATTTATTTTGACCATCCCTCTTGCTCTGTGTACAGTACTATGCTTATGCCTAACATCATAAAATACACAACTAACCTTGACTGTCCTTTCTCATCATAGTTACTGTCTGATGGTGCCAGTGTGGAGATGTTCTATAAGGACAGTGATGGATGTTCCCCAAATATCACCCTTTCCATCATCCAGTGGGATGTGCCATTGATTTATACTCACTGGTCTGTCGGGAATAGTGCCACTTACCAGTAGCTCAATGCCTCCCTGGGGCCTATCTTAGCACACACATCTACTACGTAAATAATGTCCTGTAGGTGGAACCGGAGCAGGTCTATATTTCTTGAGCTGGGGCTTTAGCCCATATTTAAAAGATTTTTCTTTTTTTTTTTTTTTTATCTCAATGCCCACTAGCTATCTACACAAAAGGGTGGACTTAAATTCAAAGGAAAGGGTTCAATAAAGAGCCTCGGGGTTTTGAATGGGGCATGAGCCATTAGGGAATCTTGAGCAGGCCCTGATGAAATAGTGGCTGTCCACGGTGTGTTTTTGTGACAGCCACTGGGCTCCTGCATGGGCTGAAGCGAGACCAAGTGACCCAGAAAGGTTTATGCTTCAAAGGGGCTAATTTGTCCACCAAAACAAGCTGACATAACCACTACTATTAAATCATACGGGCGACAAATGATTTAATTTGAAATGTTCATGTGGTGTCCAAGTTCAACGTCACCAGCTGAAAGGCTAAATCCTGCCTTTCAATATCGAGTGGAGAGGAGCGGATTTATTTCCAATACGTTTTAAGCGTCTTTATACGCAGTTAAAGTCTCAAGGCTCAGTAACAGGACATCTTGAGGTTAGAATCATCAGCGTTCTTCGCAAAGTCAGATTAAAGTACACCCACTCTCGCATCTCTTGCTCCGAAACCCTGTTTGCAATCATTCTGAAAAGATACAAAAGAGACATATAATCTCTCGCACGCAGCTGCCATCTGTGAGTACAGTTTTAATTTGTTTATGTGGCCAACGGCGCTTCTCGGCTCAGGTTGCAGGATCAGTCAAAGGCATCAGCTCTCTGGCTAGTTTAGCTCAAAAATTTGCAAACAAAGGGCTGGAGTGGCAACACAGGCAGCAGTGACAGCACTCGATGCCCTTGTGATCGTCGAAGTGGCGGCTACCTGATCCCCTGTATCTGACAGATATCATGTGCACGGGTTTAATCCTGAAATGTACGAGGCTTGGTTTAGATATCTGACATTAAGGAGTTCTTGTGAGCCAGCGACTTGAAAAACATTCACATTTGGTAATTTGGTTAAGGACATTTTATTAGAAACCACCAAGGCTCTAAACATCTTTTAGAACTCGCAAATTTTCAACAATGTTCATACGTACATCTCCAATATGTGAATTAGAAGTTATTCTAAGGAACTAATTGACTTCAAACATAATTAATCCCGATGAGACACAATCTGGAGTTTTTCTACTGCTGAGAGAGTCTAATGATCTCACATGCAGTGCATTCTAGTTCAAGGGTTTCTGTTGAATATGACTGTGTGGGCAGTATTTTTACCTTGCCCACACTAACAATCAGGAGTGCCGCCAGAGATTTTGGACCTCATGAAAGAATATAATATTGGCCCCCCATATATCACCCATGTAGGCTACATTACTGTAACAAACCACACCTGCAAAACCCATTTGACGACCCCAAATATTAATAATAAATGTACTGTTGCAGACTAGAATCTCTGCTGTAGCACCTCACATATAGTATATACAGTACATGTATATAATAGTGTATCCTATAATAGTATCAACATCATAATTTCAACTACCAAACTTTTCTGATGACGGACACTGAGCAGGTCTGCACATCAATACTATAATTTTGTATATGGCATACTATAACATATATATACACACACACACACACACACACACACACACATACATATTCATGTATAATATCTGAGGAACTACCTTATGTAATCAGATGCCATTGTCATTCTTACTGCAATGTATTGACAGGAATGTGATTATCCAGTCAGGAACATTTTTGGAGCGGCATCTGCATGACGAGGTCAGCCCTTTCCTGCTTGTCTGTCTGTATTATAGTAAATTACTATTTAGAGCTACTAGGGATAATGATTACACTCTACCAGATTCTGAAGACACCAGAATCGAACAGGAGGTAAAAAGGGCTATTTGCAATATTTAATGACACACCAGAGACAAAGAACTGTTGCCCGGTACCCAAACAAAATAAAAATGAATGGCCATATGTTCAGTAGTACAACATCAATGGTTCGTTTCACACCTCATCTTGAAAAATACACTCTTTAACAAACAAATATTGAGTGTTCATCAAATACTATTTCTAAGTATTTAACCACTGAGATTAGTTTTCTATAGAGCTGGGTGCAGCTTATCATCTGGAATCTGGGATGTAAATACTCCATCTACTTAACCAGTGATTGCTGTGACCTTCCACAGGCACAGGGAATGAGTTTGAAGAAGAATGCAGGGAAGAAGTCTTTTCCAAGTCAAGTCAAGTCTAGGATTTGGGGTGTGTGCGAGTGGGGCGGGGCTGGGCAGGGCGGGGCAGGAGGAGGGTAAGGTTGGCAGTTCTCTGCTCTAGGATCTTCAATTCAGGAATCCAGAGAGCTAAAGGCCTCGACCAGGTGGGCTCACCATCAACTTCAATCAACTAAAAATACCTCACCTGCAGTTATTAACATGGCCATAATTGATCATTACTCGATTGTCTTTCTGAAGTACCAAGAAGTTAATTGCTTTATGAAATATATATATATATATACTATATATCACAATATCAAAATAGCCCAAATCACCTTTTTGTAAACAAAATAATTTCTGAATAAAATAAAACTATTTTGACAATGCATTTATATTTTCTAACAATAATAAAGAGTAATACATGAATTATGTGACGCCATGAGCAATTTGGCTTGAACATTCCAGTATTATGCTGAGGTAAATTTCTCTCATTTTAGATCAGATTCACTAGACAAATTAAATGACAATTCAGCAAAACATTCTTAAGATAAAACCACAACTTTCCCAAAGCTTTAACTCGCGGACTCAGCACTGCCTGTTCGTGGGGTGGCACTTATTTATTTATCTCTACCGCGACTCACCAATTCGGAAGTTCAACGGACAGGATTCAATGGGCAGGACCTCTCTAGCACACATCCACGAGCTTACAATAAATGCTGCTATTGTTCATGTTTTAAAATGTTATATTGTGTTCTACTCTTTTATTGAAATTAGGCTTTCACTGTTCAGCAGCTGCTTCTTGTCAGGTTGAGCATGACTACAAGGCACTTATCGTCAAAAAGTATATTAGTGCAAATATATTATTTTATAACAATTGTTATAAAAGAGTTTGGAAATCTTACACTTTATGGTAGGTAACTGAACTGCAGAGAACATCCCGAGCATTCCTGACAATAATGCATCACATTCAACTTGGAAAAAATCTGTGTCCACAAATCAGCTTTTACAGACAGGACTGGCTTCTTTTTCTACTAAACGTGAGTTGACATCTAAAAACATACTTGAATTCTCCTCGTCCGAAACCGTGCAGCAACTTCACATCGCCGTTAAGGACAAAATGACAGCGTTCCTAATGTCATTTGGACAAGCAGGAACATTTCGCCACTTCTTATTCACGTGAAGTATGTGGCACTTTGAATGCAATCATAAGTTGGTGCTAAAAATATAACACCACAAGTGCAATACAGGCAACAGCTTATTAAGCCGAACATAAAGATCTCTGAATATAACACTATCATTATTCCCACTAGCATGCGTACGATCCACTGGCCAAAAAAACAAAAAGATGAAAGATGATGGGGATACTGTAGCGAGCCTCTGTCCTCCAAAGGAAAATTGTAATTACAGCTTGCCTATCTTTTTTTTTTCTTTCTGAGATGCCACTGAGAAATAAACAAGGTTAGAATATAATCTGTTGCTCTGAGGGTAATGAGTAATAACAATGCAGAGATCAGCAGTGGCATGTTCTGTTGCCATGGATACAAAAACAGATAGTCTCTTCAATTTATGTTTTTTTTTTCTCTGCCTCTCTCCGCACGCACACACTCCAACGTTCCCTCCATTCACTGTGTTCTCAGATACAACACAGTGACAGTTTGTCAAATAAAAAGCCACCGTATCTCCCATTCAGTGGCACCTTCCAACAAGCTGCCTTTTATAACATCCAAGTGGAAAAGATAAAGAGTAAGGGAGGGTGAAAAAACGCTATCACTCAGAACTGGACTGTAACGACTGTCCACTTTTCTCTCTGAGGAATGTTGGGGATTGGCTTGACTGAAAGCGCTCCTTTTACAGCTTCCTTTTTCCCCCCTTCTTTCGCTGCTTTGCTTTCATTGCGTGAAGGCGCCCATTCTTCGCAACTCCTTCTCTATTCCAGACTCGGCTTTGGCCCTGCTGAGAGCTTAGTGGGTCCAAAAGTCATGCGGCTCAGTGACAAACAGTGGCTGTCTCTGGCTAGAAGAAAACCTCGCCATCCCAGACCCCCCTGTCATGTGTGTAGGGTAAAAAACTTTACTGAATTTTTAATTTTGTGTATGATTGTGTGCATGGATGTTTTTTTGCAATCGGGTTTGTGCATTGTGCCTGTGTGCACGTAGAAACGAGAGATAGAGTCGGACTGGGGAATAGAGGGAAGTGAAGAAAGGTCTAGTGGTTTCATGGACAAGGGCCAACTGGGACGGCGCTCAGAGGTTTTTTTTTTTTCCCACTGATTCAGAAGAGAGGCTCTGGAGGGACAGATGCCATAACAGATAGCAAGAACTGCTCTGCTCTGTCAGCAGCAAGCTCCTCAAACTTCCTGTGACAGAAATAATTAAGCCGTCTGTCAGCATTAGAACTACGACACAACTTCTTCCCCTGACCGGCAGTTGTCCCACCTTTTCCTTCTCCAACTTGCTCGATTTTTCCATTTCCAACATCCTCTTTGCCCATCTCCTCTCCCTTTCTATTTTTCTTTTTAGCTTTGTAAGTGCTGCCCACAATAATCACTCAACACAAATCTCCACGCCAGAGTACAATCTCTTTACTTGAACGGGTTTTTTTTTTTGGTTCATCTTCCATTAGCACCTCCCAATTAACTGCTCTCCAGCACTCCACATCACACTTACTGTAGTCATTTCACTATGTTTCTGTGGCTATGCTGAAGGCAAAAAAACAAATAGTGCCCTGAGAGAACTTTGCGAAATGGGGATACGGTGTAAATGTTATATTTTTTCCTCTTTTCTGTCTTTAAATAAATAATACATTCATGCACAAATAACAGAAGCAGATGGAAATGGCTCGGACTCAAAAAATGTCAATATTAAGTTTTGGGTTCAAAGGCATTAATCCAAATCTAAATCATTCAATCCCTTAATAAACATATTTAAGATTGGCTCTAAACAATTTTAAGTAACAAACGGTTGAATATAAAAAAAAAATTAAGGGAAACTAATTCACTTCCTTGTCAGGAATTAGTGGAGAAGCTTGATACCCTTCTTCTGCGCAGCATAGAACTTGACATTTTTTATGTGCTAGTTTGTGGACGGATAAAACAATCAAGATACAACGTGTTAGTAACTGCACTTCAGAGGAGCTGGCAGACGTATCGTTTAACTTTAGAAAGAGTCAGGCCAGCTTTCTCCTTACTAGCTGTCTTACTTTCAATTTTTCTCACCTAACTCTTGGCAAGAAAAGAAATCAGCATATCTCCCAAATTGACAAACTATAACTCAAACTATAACTATAACTCACTTCAAGGAACTAAAATCCAGTTATGTCGGGTATTAGATATTTACTACTTAGTTAAATTAACTGCCTACAGTAAATGTTTTGTATATTGCCCTTTGCTAAGCATTAAGTGAGACAAGGTTAGATATTGATATTGATTGTTTTAGATTTAGACAAATCTGTCTGTTTTACTAACTTGGAATCAGATCCAAAATATAACCCGCAAACTATCCCTTGCACTCTATGCCACCATAAAGGAATGAATACAGTCCACATGTGGCCGGACAAAGAGAGGTACAGACATATTTACCTCAAGTCAAGTCAAGTCAAACCAAAGTTTATTTGTATAGCACATTTAAAGCAACCACAGTTGACCAAAGTGCTGAACAGGTATAAAATATCATTAGAAGATAAACAAAGGCCTGTTATGACGTCATGTATGGAGTTTCAGAAAGGGTTGAAGGCCAAAACAAAATGATTTAATAAAACCAATGTATAAAATGTGTTTTAAACAAGCATTGCAGCATTGAACACACAAAACACACCACGCACTGGAGCCAATCACATATTCAGGGTACTTCACACATTGGAGGTTTAAGATGGCTGCAATTGATACACACTTCACACTGAGAGGGTCATTGTTTAAAACTATATGAAAAGGGTATGTGTACTGGCACTTTAAATGTTAGTCTACAAAGTGCTGTGAAGGTCAGAAAACAGTTCAGTCATTTTATCCTGTAAACTAAAAAGCAAGTGGAATGTAAAACGTATTGACAAACAACAATAAAAGGGATGCCTTCTGCTTTACAAAGCTTCAGACTGTCTGGACCTTACTTTTCTTGTCAACCAATCATCGGGGAATGGACTGGCTGCGTAAACCATGATGGATCAATGCTTTTTTCATTTCCCTCAACTGTATTCAGTAAATTGCAGATTTTTGAGGATAAATAGATCCATTGAGAAGCAAGAAAGGGAAAAGGAGGCCTACCTTGACATCCACATGGGCCATGAGGACTGCAAAATTTGTTAGATGGGTGCAGGAGCATGTGGTGTGTGTCCTGTTGGTGCCGAGCAAGCGGCAGTCCTGCGTCGACCAGTAACCAGTCATGGTTTTCTTGGAGTAACTCCAGAACGAACAGTTGGGGTTGAAATTCTCCTCAGATTGCTGTTAGTGGACAAAAAACATAATTAAATGAGTGGAATCAATGACAGGAAAACATACAAAATGTCTGCTAGGTAGGTGAAACATAGGGATAGCTTTGTTAATTTCTATTAACTTAACTTGTTTGCAGAGAAAACATCCTCAAAACACAAACTTCTTCCCCCACTGCAATCCGTATCAATTCTTAAGTGAATAGCAGGTGGTTTTACTGTCATCCAGCATGAAGCGGCACCATGCCTGTTTTTCACTGTGTTTTTTGACCTTTCTCTTTAACGTTCACCGCGTGAGAATGGACTGCCCCACTGTTTAATGAGCACCACCACTGTCTGCGCCGGGCTACGGCTCTAACGACAAGCCCGCCTCCCTGCTATCTCGCTTGCCATTTTCTAAAAGTAATCCATGACACTGAGGTTGGGTAACACATAAGCACAACAAAACATAACTGCTGATAAATAGATGCCCGTCCCTCTCGAGCCCAATTTCTTTTATGGCGCCAGAAACAAAGCCAGAGTACACTAACAATCCTTTCCTTTGTGACTCAAGGTTAAACATATCTGCTTTCTTTCTAAGAGCACCACAAGGAGCTGTACTTCCTTATAGTTTCACACTTGCTGTAGGGTAATTAGTCTAATGAGGTTTATCCTCTGTGAATGTAAATTTGCCACTGATTGAGATTACCCTTCACACATCCAAACCGTGTGTAACACATTCCTCAGCAAGGAGACGGGATAACCCTCTGTCCAGATTAATGGCTTTAATTGGTCCCATTAAGTGGCGAGGCAAGGAAGCAAAACAATAACTAGAGGACACACCATCATCCCAGATGAGCAGTGATCCAAACCCTCATGGTTGAGAGGGGGACTTGACTGGTGGATGCCAGAAAAAAAGGAACCCATGCTCGGTAGCAGAGCAGTAACCGAGGTTTGTTTTTAAAGGCAAACATACCTGAGATAAATTATTAACACAGTCTGGAAGCATAATATATATAATACTTAATGTGTACACTTTTCTTTATGTAGTGGCTGCATAATCACATTCAGTCATTCAGTCTACCTAGCACTGCATTATTATGGCTAAAATATTATTTTCTTTTACTTCTCACTAATATGAAATTACTATTATCAGAGTTTTTACAATTTGTGTTTGAATCTTTAAGCCAAGTATAAATCAAGCTGAGCTTAAAACAATAATAATACAATAGTAGTGTACAGTAAACCAAATCCCCCAGAAAAGAATAAGAAAATGTTCTTGCCTGCAGCCACAACCACGTCTGAGAAGCAGCAACCAGTTAATCAGAGCGTTCTCTTAACAACATGTGGGATTGGTTTACCAGTTTACCAGAGAATAGGGAGCCCTTGCTTTGATGCACCAGAGCAAGCGCTCTACATGCAAAACATCAATATTGCATCCAGTTTAATTAATTGCAGAAGCCATAATTGTAATCATGATTATTATATGATGAATTGTACAGCCCTTGGCGTACTCAAAATGCACTCGACAGTATATGTATTGTAAATGTCTGTATGTTGAAGGCACTTTAACGTGATGGAATGAGGCAGCTCTCTTGGTGCACTCTAACTGGTGTTATAAGCTAAAGAAGCTGCACTGCAGAAAAAAAAACACACTTTTCCAAAAGGGCACTGTTTTATTGAAATGACTTGATCTGAGCTACAAAAAGGGTATGAAAGCACCAGTGCTCCAACATTGGACCAGTAGTACAACTAGTGAATCTACAGTCAAAATTACAAATTACAAATTACAGGTGAGTCACAGCAATGACTGCGCTGACATTGCCCCGTGACATTTTCCCACCATTTAATTTTGACATCCATGAGCTATCGTCCTTTTACTCTCTCTATCCCTCTGCGCTCTGTGTTTGTTTCTGCCGTTGTTGCTTCCTTCCAGGTCCCTCCTACACATGAGACCCGCTGCAATTCTCTTATGGTTGTTCAACATCCCTGATAATCGCTGAAGGCGCTGTTCGTAGACAAAACAGGCATATTTCGAGGGTAGCAGAGTGTGGAGAAGATAATGTAGTCAAGAGGGAGAAGTCGCGACTCCCCACCATGACTGAGCAGCCTCCACTGAGGCTCGATATGACTGATATTTGTTCAAGAGATCAGGCTGATATTTGTTCAAACTAATGAACAACATCCTGCATCCCCAGCATTACCTTGTGAGCAATTTTGTTTTCCGTAATTTAATTTTTCACACCTTTCTTTGAATAAAACGTCTTCATATTAACTTTATTTTCTTGGCTAGAAATGAGATTTGGACATTTTTTCTTGCACTTCAGGGATGGAGAAAATTGTGATGAAAGGGTTCTATCAAGAAAGTGCACGTGCGCAATTGTGTTTTTGTGTGTAAGTAAGAGAGAAAGAGACTAAAAGCACATTAAATGCAGAGGCAGTCACATCAAAGCAAAAAACAAAACACATCTCAACTCAGACGCACATAAAGATATGGAAAATTACCTGCAGATGTCTGATGGTAAAAATGACAGGGTCAGAGAGGTAGACTTTGTTAGAGTCCTTGTTGATGGCAGCCGTGATAACCGGGGAGTTGACAATGACAGAGTAATTTGTAGCCATGGCTTCACTGCCCAGCTTCATGCTTGCATTCTCGGTTGAAAGGTAGACTCCGATGTGTTTGTACAGGACGAACGCTATCCGGATCTCACCTGCAAGAGGGATAAGTGAACAAAGTGTTCAGTCATACACAAGTGACCCTTGGGACCAAAAATACGCTACATGGCCAAAAGCATGCGGCCATGTAAACCATGGGTGTTATTTAGCTGCTACAAAGCTACTGTCTAAAACAGCATTGTATGCTGTAGGACTAATATTTGCCTCAAATGAAAAGAGGAATCCAGGTCTGTTTTTTCTTCCATTTGTGGTCTGTGAAGTCCATTTTTAAAACTAGTTATATGGCTTAGCTACAGTACTACTACTACATACTGGAAATAATAATAATAATAATAAAGGAATACTGGAAATAATCCCTCAGTTGAAGCTTTGTTTGCACTAGAATCAGTATATATTAAAACTGTCAAAAAAAGAGACAAATGTCAAGGTTGACAAAACAGTACAGTACAGCACAAGGAAAAAAAAAACCTTTCCAGTCAACAAACTGTAATTTTAATCCAGCATTCAAAAAATGTAGTAAGCGCTCTTCTTTTTGGAGTGACATAGGCGAGCATTTTTCTTGTTAATAATTTGGTCCTCTCTTTCTCTCTTCCACACGTCTCTTTCCCCTCCTGCCGTCTCACTTTTGAGCACTGATATGAAAGAAAGTTCCCACCCGCCGTGACTGAGATCACTCGCTCAGATGAAAAGAAAACAATTTGGGTGCTATAGCACTGGATGACGGGGAAATATGCGCCACCCTGCTATAATGATCCGCCTGGGCACGGCTGGACATGGACTTAGTCATCCAGCTGAGAGGCACCGGGCGCAGCTTGAGTCGATTCTGATTTGCATGAGCTGATAATAAAGTCTAAAAATGGGCCTGCATTGCTCTTGAAGATAGCTATGTATTGTGTCTAACTGCCTCATTTACAATTTAGAGGCAGTGCTTGAGTGTAACTAATTCTACAGCGAGGGTCCTATTTGAAGACTGCGTAACGATCCCTGTGCTTTATATGCAGCCCAACAAAGGATTTGAAAAGCAAATTGAAAGTTGTTCACAGACATCTCTAATGAAATTCCTACAAAACCACTGCAGCGCCATGCAATGGCACATCCAGATGTGAAAAAAAAAAATAACAAAAAGAATCTTTGATTAATTAAAGTGAATATTGTATGCCAGAAAGTTTTTCAAGTAATACAACAGAATTTCTATTATATCCAAGCCGCGTTTTGTCACAAGCCTGAATAATACACCAACTGAAGTTAAACTTCAAACCAACAATAGGGGCCAATAAAAAGCAGATTAAATGGTTTGACTACTCACCGTTTCTTCCGTGCTGCTTTAGCGTGTTGGCTGAGAGGTGGATGGAGTTGCCCTGCCCTCCAGTTTGTGGGAACTTCAGATCGGGCAAATTCCCATCTGTGCTCATCCTTGCCACCTCCAGCTCTGCAAACAGACAGAAAAACCCAAGCAAGACAGCATTTAGTAATAAATACTTTTTTTTTTTTTTTTTAATGATACAGTGATGAAAAAAGCGCTACAGATGCACGGCAGTGTATGATATCCCAGTTGAGGTCTTAAAGGAAATACTCAACATTATGAGCTTATTTGATGTCTTGCTGGGAGTTGCATGAGAACATTGATACCACTGTCATGTAGGTGCACTGAGTCTTAAGTTATAGAGCTAGACCTCATTGGCTTAGTGTGAAGACTAGCTCGGTTCAAGGTAAAGTAATGTCATTGCAGAAGTTTTAAACAAAAATAACAATAAAACTGTGCATCAGTAAACTTCACACACATCACCAATCACTTCACTGATACAAAAGGCCATTATCCTGAGGTAGCTGATTTTATTGATCAATGCATCTCCAATGAGGACTAAATGCAACACATCCTTTCTTGATTCAAGCAGCTTTGAAAGACTACCTCCCTCTCAACTCTCTGAGCGCAGGGGAGGTTGGTGTCATGCTACAGGCCTCTTAATCAAGTGACTATCAAGTGTTCAGGTGACACCGTTTCATCTTAAATTGTAAAAACAAAGGGGCGTCTTTACCCTTTGAAAAAATACAGATGCCTTCATTTCAAGGAATCTTTTGGTCGAGACGAGCGGCGAGAGCGAGAGATACAAGGAGGAGATAAAGACCAGCTAGGGAAGACGAGCTCGCTTCTGCGGCAGCTCAACAGCTGTTGTGTCTGAAGCAAGCCCCCTAATTTATGGTTCAAAGGCTCCGGTGTCATACAGCAGAGGAAAATGAGCTGCTGATAGGAGCCTAGCTGAAATAAAAAGCTCATTCCATCAGAGTTATTATGGCATGATACAATTCAGTTTAATAAAGCAGTCGAGTGTGCTCTAATCTCAAGTACCGGTGACCTGTGGGAAGTCTAGGCATTCCTAAATGTCACATGAACTCCCAAAGCACCTGAGATGAATCCACTCAATCCACTTATGGCTAGGTAGAAGCACAGGAAAGAAAGTTGCACAAATGTCAAATTCCAAAAGAAGAGGTGAGCAGGACGGAGTGATAGTGGGATGAGGTGGCTTTTTTGCAATGGCATTTCACTTGTTAATTCACATAGTGATCACGCAGTTTATGTAAAAGATGACGACAGTGAGATTGTGTAAAACTGCAGCCACGGTAACGGTATATGTAATCTAGATGTCTAAATAACAAAAAGAGTGAGACTGCAGAAAGTTACTGCGCACGTCCAAAAAACATGTTGTTTTTACACTAGTTTTCTGCTTGCCAAACTGTCTAAAACTACTGCTTTAATATTTTTAGTAGAGTTTTGGTAGACACATACAGTGCACATCTTTTCAGCTGCAAACAATCAAAACCATGCTATGTGGAATGTGGCTTTGGGGAAACAAATGGAGAGCATACTCCACACACCTCTGCCCCATGAAAATCAATTTCATGTCATGTAACTGAAAATGAAATTCCATGAAATTCTTATGCTCCATTTATAAAAAAAAAAAACTCTCCTGGCAGCAAAGAATTCACGTTTTACAATTTCATGTTTCAATGTCACGTTTCAGATCTTTTATTAAATTATGCATGTCATCTGATTACACTGCAAGAAATCATAGATGTAAGTTTCTCCGACTGAAACATATTCGAAATTTTTTTTGATGTCATGACCAATTTCAGATGGGATGACATCCACTTTCATACAGGCTACCTTTATGTGTCGGGGGGGGGGGGGGGTGGGGGGTTGCAGTGTCACAGTCGATGCCACTGCACTAATGGCAGTCACATAAACTGGCTGGCAAATTAATCTGCTGCGGAGAAAATATAAGAAATAGAAACTTCATTAAGCCTAGTAAGGAATTCAACTGATGATCTGATGTCAGTGCAGTGTGACACCTCTGTCTTTGATAAAGGTTAGTGCTCACGAAAAGCTACAAAGGGGCCACATTTAATCCTTCCTTTGTATCTGTTCTCATACCAAGGCTTCCCATACTCTCACTTAAAAAACAAAACCCTTTGTATTAACATTCTCCTGTGCTTTTGCAAAGGCCAGGGGGTTTTGGTGATACATTCCTATTCAACTTAGCTAAGACAATACCCCAGATAGCTCACCATTCCCTGGATTCCAAGCCTGCCTTTGGAATAAAGGAAGCATTTTTCTTCTCACTCTCTCGCTCTCTTTTCCCTGTGTGGTTGTGTAAAAGAGCTTACGATGGGCTTTAGGGAATTTCTTTGATGCCACAGTAGTTGTTGGACCCAAAGGCTATACCTTCAAAGCCCGTTTAAATAACACGCTAATCGGCAGAAATCTGCTCATAAGATTACCATGCAGAGAGCGAAGCACACCCTTGTGCAGACAAAGCCCTAGACGAGCACATGCACTGTGACGTGTAAACACGAACACAATGGCTGAAGAAATACCCTTCTTTGAAAGCGAAAGAAAATAGATCTCATTATCAGCTTGAGCCTAAAATTGGAACGGGGCTTTCTTACTGTTCGAGAGTCACTTCAAAACAAGAAAGCCGGCTCACCCGGACACTGATAAGGTGTCAACTGGTGCATTGCGTGTGAGCTACAGCGCACCTGCACACGCGCGAAACTCTTCACTTTAGATGTAATTTAATGTAAGACATCAATGATTAGCTGCTGCAGTGATTACCAATGTTTAAATGGGCCTCCTTGTCCTCATTTAACTACCGTGCATGGCATGAGGGATTGCAGAAGCCAACTGGCTGCACAAAATAAGCCGAGCAAACAGAGAGATAAGGCCTAGTAAACATGTCACCAGCACATAATTAACCAGACTACCACTATGCGCTATAAAATCTCACTCGGGTTGAGCAGGCATCGTCTCACTCCCCCAGAATCTCCTTAATACCCAGATGAATTGTGTGCCAGATACAATAAAATCCTTTTTATTAATTCTCCTTGCGCTTGCTTCCTTTTAAGTCAGTAGACCTATATTTTTAGGTTGCCATGGCAGCAGGAACTTGGAAAAAAAAAAAAAAAGCCCACTTATTCAGAGGAGAGGGCGATACATCATAACATAATTTTTTCTTAATTCCCCTTGCCCCACTAGCCACTGTCTGCAAAAA
The DNA here is from genome assembly GCA_031216445.1 of Lateolabrax maculatus. NCBI lineage: Eukaryota > Metazoa > Chordata > Actinopteri > Acropomatiformes > Lateolabracidae > Lateolabrax > Lateolabrax maculatus. The sequence continues at coordinate 10,015,099 of CM062207.1, forward strand.
AAAAGGATTATTTGATTCAATTTTGTTTGGTGCTTTGGAAATGGTTCTCAATGTAAACTGCAGATTTGATAAATTTCACTTTTCTGATTTATCCAGTTTTGAAAAGCATCACTAGGGAAAATGCTGATGACAGAAGTTCCATTATCTGTACTCCCTTGATACTTACACACTGAATAATGAGCACTGATTCCTGATCTGCACGACTAGTGGTTAAATCCCGCTAATAATTAACATGAATATGAACACAATTTGAGATAATTGTCAATTTACAGCTGATTGCCATCAGACACAAGCAGCCCTGCCAAAGTTAACCTCCTGCGAGGGAGAAAGCATTAATCCAGTGACCTTCACACTCGTTCCACAGTCTCAAGAGCTCTGCTGTCAATATGAGAGCGCCCTGAATCAATACCAGTATGGTGAACTTTGTAGCCCCTGGCAAGACTAGTGGAGGATGAAACACTTCAGACACGAGAGAAACACCACTAGAAAACCTTATAAAGACCAAAGCAAACATTCAGCTCTTTCAATGTTGCTTCTAATTTCCTAAATATCATAATTGACAATGTTGAGTCTTCCAGCTGAGCTAATAATCTCTTTCCCGGCAGCTTGAGGAGAAATTTACTTAATTCTGTCCAAGCTGGTTTACTCATGCAGATGAAGACAACCAAATTAAAGTGTAGTCTGGTTGCTGGCAAACAATTTTCATTAGTTTCGCCTCTAAAAAAAATAACAAAAATATAGATGCAATTTTTTTCTGATATTTGTTGGATGATTGTGCTTTAATGTGCAGATTTTGACACTAAAAGGCTGTTTTCACATTGATGGATGGACATGAATCTTTCAAATTCTTCCCGGGTGCAGAACAAGTAAATCTTGGTTCACATATTTTTCCAGTAAGTGACATTTGCATGGGAAGATACACAACCAAAATGTCTCTGCATGTACTCACGGATGTTGTCAGTGTTCTCTTGCACGATGTCGGTCTTCAGCAGGTTATCCGCCAGGACGAAGGCCCCTTGCTCCACCGTGTCCAGCAGCATGGTGGCGGCCCTCAGCTGCTCGCCTGTGCTCAGCTCCCTCCACGCTCCCTGGGCCTGCGGCTGCAGCAAATTGTTGACCGTCTCCACCATGGCCTGGGGAGTCCAAATCATCGATTTAGTGAAAAGAAGCTAAGCTGGCCTGGGACATCTGTTGTCTGACATGGTGATTTGTAAACGGTATGATATGAGTGACGGAAGATCAAGGGCTGAAAAACAAATCACACAATTCTGTGGGATTGGGCAAAGAAGGAGCATGAAGTGTTTTTTTTATTTGAACTGAAAATTCCATAATCATCTTTCTACTGAGCAATTTCATGACCCTATTTTTCAATTCATTTACAAGCTTTGCTTTTGGACATGGATCGTCAACTAGTGGCAGCAACACCTGAATCTGTAAGGACACTGGATATGTTGTTGCTTTTGTGACTGTTTCCTTTTATCATCAAGAAGAATTATTAACATAAAAGAATCAGAGACAATGCTTACAGGACTACAGGCCAATTCTTACATGACTTGAGGCTAGAGTCTTTAATTGGTGTGATTAATGTTATTCCATGCAGACAATCCCAATACACAAAAGCACTGGAACAAGCACCACAACATTGAGACATTCCAATGGATGTACAAGTTATTTGCTGGTAGCGACTGTCTGCAACTATTTAGTTCACATCTCTCCTGCATATCAATAGCCCAAAACAACTATTACTGCATGCCTTCTTTAATATCCCCACAACAATGTTGCAGCTAGTAATCACGAAAGAAACAAGAACTTTCAAGACAAGATGAAAAATTAAGAGTCATTAAAGATTTAAAAATGCCAATGGCAAGATTTATAAATGGAATACTAATTGGTCAAGCAAAGCAATTCATTCTCGGTGCCACTGCTTCCGAAGAGCAAAATGAGCCTGACTGCACAAGGAAAAAAAGCTATTCCTTAGCCATTACATTACAGCGGGTGGTCAAACGCATAATTATTAGAAATTCCTGCACTGCTAATAATAGTAACATTACCACACTCCATAGAAGAAATCATATGTCTGCTGAAAAGTTGCATCACATTTAGATGTGACTCCCTTTGCACTTGTTCAAAAGACAGTTTACACGCTTGTAATCCTGAAGATGGAAGCTATGATGTCTGTTAAAAACAGAAGATGTCACACCGCGAAACTTCTCTGTGAACTTCGCTTAGATCTCCTTTTTGGATCAATGGAGTGTTGAGGGGAATAAGAGTTTTAGCATGACTCCAAAACAGCACGGGGATAAAGCCAAAGGCGATAAGAGAAATCATGTGCTCTGGTGTACCAAATGAATTCCTGATCAAAAAACTGAAAAAAACAAAACAAAAAAAAAACTGGCTTTACAGTCACAAACCACAACTGTAATGGACCCCTCAATTACCTTATAATGTTAAGTTGTATGTTTGTTTCAAATCACTGTGATAGCAAGAGGAGACGGAGGACTGATTGTATTCAACTCACTGACACTCGCTGAGAATTTCAAATAGCACCAGCTGGCTTTCAAAACATACCCTGCACACATTAAGCCGCCCACACCGAGACACAACCACAGACACACACACACACACACACACACACACACACACACACTGTGAAAGACTGACGCAAGAGTGAACACACACCTCTGCACCTGCTTGTACACAGAAACATAGGAAAAAAGTAAAGTAAAGCGTACACGTGCACCGGCAGGCTACCAACTTTGATGTAATTATTTATTTTCTGCAGCCAATCTCCAATCACACCTTTTGACATTCAGCTAGAGGCAGAGGTTGATTCACTCTCAATTATGGAGTTATTTTTCTTCAGGCACTGACATTTCTTTTCCTTTGTTCAACACCACAAGATTTTTTTTTTTCCAACGCTTCTTAAAAAACTAAAGTAATGTTTCTTTAGGGGAAGGATTGATGGACTTGCTCTGCCTGGCTTTTCTTGCATGCACAAGAGACTTACAAAAAAGAACAAGGTGGGAGAATAGCCCAATTCAAAGCCAGAGGGATGGGTCAGAAACTTAACGAGGAGGGGATATACAATGGATAACTGATAAACAAGAGTGAATAAAACATATACAGTATGCATCAAAAATTTATATTGGAATAAAGATCAGTTTTCTTACTGGCCCCTCAGGCATTTATAAGATCATCCGTGGAAAAGCAACAAAGCTGACATTCACTCATGGTGCATCATTTGGACATGCAATAGATTAGCAAATCACTGAGATTCAAATTACTCATTACTGTGACTCACAGTGTGCTTAACAGGCATTATACATTCAATACAATGCAATAAATGTCTCCCTTAGTGTTTATAATCACCAATAGGAAGCGTTTTGAAACCTCTTGATGCCAACAATGGCGCCGCAGTCTGGAAAAGTTAAGAGTCAAATTATGTGAAAGGAAATTCCGAAGCACACAGAGACAATTACATTCCTTCATCACAATACTGTTCATCTAACTGAACCATTTTTATGCCTTTGTCCAGTAAAATGCTTTAACGACTCTTATCAATAATTTAGACACATAAAAAATAGCTTTAAAAGGCCATATTTAATGAAAAAAAAATGCCTTTTCTGTGTTATTGCCTTGTGTCCCTGAGTGTTTTGTTCAGCTCTCGATGTGTGCCAGACAGCACTGCAGCCATCACTGAGGACGCTGAAGTCATTTCCTCCATATATGTTTTTTTGTGGGGCGAAAGGGTGAAAAGAAATAGTGACATTGAGAAATACCCTTATTTGCTTTCTTGCAGATAGATGACAGAATTGCTACCACCCTCAAGTCTGTACGGTAAATAAGAAGCCAGCAGCCGGTTCGCTTAGTTTAACACAATTTATCTTTAAAATGTTTTAAAACCAATACTTTTTTAATCTCAGTATTTTTTATTTTCCCAGCTATGGCTCTGATGCCAAATATATGTCACATTTGCATATTAACATGTACGTATATCAAAGGCACCACTTCCTCGTCCTATTAAGTGTCAAAACATTTTTGCTGACAGAGTTTGTACCCGGGGGCATATGTAAAAAAGTCTATCCAATAAAATGTCATCATAGATTTTGGATTGGTCCGGCCAACCCCTCCTATTAAATAAAAGCTGCGGGTATATTTTTGTCTCTGAACTCGTTAGCAGTATGAAGTGTGTCAAAGGCGTGTACGTGGGAAAACGACTGTCAAAAGGAAGAATGGCCTGCCATTCAGGGGAACAATCCATCACCCATCTCCTTCTCTGTCCATGCAGCAAGTGACAACAATAAACTTTTGCAGTCCACGTGCTGCCTATGTTTGAACTCTTAAATGAAACCCCTCCCCGTGTTGAATCCTGCCCCAACCCACAATTTAATGGAAAAAGATCTAAAAGCCATTTTATGGGACCTTGAAGGTTAATGGATGGGTTTAGTTTAAGCCAAGTGGTAACATATACATCTAAAAAGCTCTTTTATGCGAGTGCTGGACCAGGTGAATCCTGGACTATAATGATAAAAAGTGTTTTAGTTGAGCTCCCAAGTGGAGTTTAAACAATCGTTCTTATACTCCATGAGTTTAAGTAATTGCTTAGCATTTTGGGAAATACGCTTATTTGCTTTCTTGCTGAGAGATAGATGAAAAGATTGATACCACCCTCAGGCCTGTACGGTAAATATGAATCTACAGCCAGCAGCTTATCTTTGCATTAAGACTGGAAACAGCAAGCCTGACTCAAAGTCTAGGCATTAACATGTTATATTTGGTTTGTTTCAGCAGTACAGAAAATTACTTTTTGGCCGGATGCAGTGTCTTGTCCTGTCGTCAACCAATTATCAAACAATTAATTTAAACTAAGATGTTGATGATAAAGTTATGGATAGCAAGGTCATGGGGAGGCTGGTTGGTAATGGTTAAAAAAAAAAAAAGCCTAAACTGACAGGGACATCTTTGAAAGTTGAACATTTATTTAAATATATTTACACAAACCAGACCTCCATGCCTTTTCTTGCCATGATGCAATATCATTGCCAGAACCCTGCCTGTTTGTTCCTCCATGTAATCTTGTTTCCCTCACTTTTCATGCGCACAGCACGATAATTGCATTTGGAAAACGTTGGGACTCATTCTACAAAATTTCATGACATCAGTGTGAGAACAGCATCATTTCCAGCCTCACTCGCAAAACGCAGAGATATAGCAGGGGGGGCGGGGGGGGGGCTGCGCACCCAAGCAGCACACCACTACCATCATCCTAGTCTGCGCAGTAGAGTCGCACAGACGTGATGGTGGCTTGCTGCTATTTTACTGCTATTAGCACACTGCCACTCCATCTGTCAAATGCAGCAGCTCACTCTGCTGCTGCAGTGTGTTACCTTTTTTTTAGCTGCTTTATTTTCCTGTGCTGAAAGAATATAAGCCAGCAGTAAAAAAAAAAAAAAAAATATATATATATATATATATATATATATATATATATATATTCCAGCTCCTGGTACATGAGGAATTGCTTATCGTTAACTGGACTCACTGCTGGAATGTTCCACTTGGAACAAGGATGATGACTGGGCGTGAAAAGCTGCAGTGCACGGACCGTTTCTACCAATGCAGAAGGAAGGAAGGGAGAGGTGGACATTAGCGTGTGCCTGGCAGGAGTCCAAGTCAACCCGGGGTGTGTGTGTGTGTGTGTGTGTGTGCTTCTATCTGTGTGCTGATTGATGAAATGAACTCTGGGTCTGGGAAATTGATTCTGGCTGAGGCTGATCTCCCTCTCTTTCCCTCTGCTGGCTCGCTCGCCGGTCGGCTTGCTGTGTTCACCCAGCTCCCGTCCCCACGTTTCCCCCTCGCTCCTCTCTTTCCCGTTCACCATTTGGTTCCTCTCACTTGTTTTTCCTCTCGCTGACGTCGAAGGCAGGTCTCAAAATGGGAGGGGGGGGGGCAACACAAACAAGGTGGGCTATCTTTTGCTCTCTGTCCTCTTCTATCTGACTAAATGTCTCTTGGCACAGGTGAAGCTGTTGCATCATTTCTGTGTTTCATTCACTGTGTTTCATTTTACCTGCTAGCCAAATCGTCTGTCTTCTTTGAGAATCTCTGCACCCTTCTTGTTTAATATTTCATGAAACCTTTTTCTCTGTAGTAAGCGGGGTGTATGTGAGTTACTGAGGGATGTCTTATGTCTTAGGTTTAATCTTACTATGGTGCAATTCCCAAACAGCAGCACAGAGAGGCAAACTTTCATTTGAAATAAACTTATATTAGAGACTCCTTTTTATTTCTACGTTTCCCTGTTTCATTAGTATATTATATTGTATTTTAGAAGGAAGCCTTCCTGATTAATGCTGTTTGCGGTGAAACTCCATCATGTTTTACTCAACATTTTATTCTGTATTTCCATTCGCGACCATTTATTCTTTTGTTCACTGTAAGGCTAATGTTAATGAAATTTCACATTTTCAGCAAAGATGTTTTGTATTAAAAGCCGTCCAGTGGCAAATGGCATAATCTCCTTAGTGTTTGGTAGGCGTATCATTTTAAACATTGTTTTATTTTGTACGTTTCTGACGTGCTTTGATTTTTGATGAACATGCTTTTAAACCCACACTGGTCTGCACCTTGCTGTGAGGTTTTAATGTGAAAATAGGTAGGAAGTGTTAAGTTTCATTGACGTAACTGAAAGTCAGTAAAAAAAGAAAACATCATAGTAGAAGCAACTGAAATTAATTAGGGAATTATAACAGTTTTTCTGGTAAAAAGACAAATGCGTTGCAGCAGATTGGTGAATATAACATGCCATGTTGTTGTTAAGGTGGAATAAGTCCTCTGAAAATCAGGATTAAGCTAAATTTACCATGAGAGGCTCAATATTTTTACCCAGACATTCAATGTCATTCAACTTTAATTGTTGGTGTCGGGCATTTAAGCTTTTAGGCTATTAATTAAAAGGGGGCCATTATTTGAATAGTGGCTTTTATTTAGGAATTTACAGCATGTATGTGCTGTATGTGTATTTATACACAACTCAATAACGTCAGTAAAAAAAGAAAACAACAACATAAAAACCAAAGGATATTCTGAAGATCATGCTTAATTAATGAACACCAACATACATTCCTGAATGTTTGAGAGATCTTTCCCCTCTGTCCACTTTGAGCAGAAACGGCTCACACAGATTGTTCAGGCAGAACTCTGCACTGCAGGCCAGATGAGGAGGTCTCTCTTTATAAGGATGTGGTTATCTTCATCTTTCAACAAATTGACTACCAGGGAAATTTTATCATCTCGTTACATCCCTGAACGAGGAGCCTCCCTCCGCTTTGCCTGCTCTAAGGTCATCTTGCGCTGTGACACTCCCCCTAGTCATCTTTGTATGCAAAGGTGTCATTTTAATGAGGGGTCGGAGCTCAATATCCTCCCTGTATCCTGCAAGTCCACACTCACTTGGCTCTTACTAAGGCACAAGATATTATTTTGATCTTTTATGTGTTGAAACAGCGGTGTTCATTGCATAATTTATTGTAAATCCCACATCTTTAACTTGCTTTGAAACAAAATGAATGCTGGAGGAAGAAGCCATTCAAAGCTAGCGTGTTGCCGTTAACTTTGGTACAACATAGATGGACATAATCACAGTAATTGGACGGCCATAATGTCACTACCTATAAAAAAGCTGCCATTAATATGACCAAAAGGCACGGGAGGCAGGCCGCTATTTTTATCATATTTGTTCAAAATCAAAGGGCACAACAGAGAAACATTCCTGCAGGGGAAATGCAGAACATGGGGAGTTGATCATTATACGCTTTGTAGCTTTGTCATGGCCAAATGCGGTTCGGTGGGATTAAATTGGCTATGACGTGGCAGTGATCACAACCAAGAATGGCTCAGAAGTAGTCATAATTAATGATTGTTTTAACTGGCCAGGATCAACAGACAGGGAGATTGCCACTATTTTTTATATGCAACTGAAACAGCACATTAAGCTATTTGTATTGAAATCCCCTGATGATACTAACGGGATGATGACCTCAGTACCAGGGGTATTTAAGTGTCATCTACCTGTTTACCACTTAATCAAGAGAGAAGTTATCAATCAAGACGAGAGCCTCATCTCTTTTAGAAATTAACCTCAAGCCCTGTACTTTATTTTGTCCTCCTTCACCACAACCACACCTGCACTCGCACAGTCTGCCTTTTCCCACAGTACTGTCATCATCTGTTTTCAGCACCGTGCGTGGTCTCTGAGCAGAGGGGCAGCAGAGGCAGGTGCATTTGCTTTGTATTCCTCTGCTAATCCCACTTATGTCAACCACCAGAGCCCTCTTGGAGAAAACATCGCCAAATTTCCCTAATCAATGAAAGTCCCTGAAAGGCTGGCAGCGCGTGCAGTCAATGCCTGTGTTTACCTAAGGCCACAGATGTTGCCCCATTATTCTGGTTCGTCAAGTGAAAGCTCTTCACTGCTGTTTGAATTTGTCATCCCAGCGAGGGGAACTGAAGAGAGGAGGAGGTCCATGGCTGAGCAGTGTGTACAGTCATATGTGGTAGTGTACAATACATCCGCAAAGGATATACTGCACTGCGGAAACATGAACCCCGATGCAGGAACCAAAGCTTACAGATGCGTGGAAAGCACAAAAGAGTAAAGATTTGTATATCATTTCTGTTTCGTTTTTTACGTTTTTGAGCCATGCTAGTATTGTGTCTCTAGAAATGGCAATATTGCTCTGCCAGTCCACCACCTTGGTCCAGACTAATTACTATCTATTGGACTGTTTTTTTTTGGAATAAACTGTAGCATGTCCTTTTTATTCTTTCATATTTTTATTGTCAACATATCCCACGAAATGTACGAAACCAACAATTTGTTAGTACATTTCTCAATACTTTCTATATTCCCCAAACACTCTTGTTACTACTGAAGGCGTACATCTTTAAAAATGGGTCACAAATATATAGTTTTTTTTTTTAAAGGCCCAGTTATATCTATAAACAGCTTACTCAAACAGGAATAAATAATGCATTTGTTGGGAACTATTTTCAACCGCAGACTAATACATACTTGGTGCGCCAGTAATAATAGCACCAGGATGGTGTGTGACTCAAAACAAACAGTGTGGCTCAATAACATTTTTTTCAGTCCTTTGGTCAACAATGGAGGTCTATGGTTTTGGCAACACTGCAAATTGACAATTGTTGGTTTTGGTTGATTGTTGGTCTCTCTATGGCATTTGTTAACAGTAAGACCAATATAGAATACCACCAGCCTTATCCTTGAAGCACCCATTCACAAGCCGATCTGCACATGTGAGCACGCTCAAACGTATACAAACATACATTCCACTTGCATGTCATCTGCACAATCACATGACTATACATAGTTAAGTGCCTTCTGACATGCCCCTGTGGAATCGAGGCAAAATACATGTTGCTTAACATGAGTGCTGCGCTACATATAAAAACAACATCTGGCTCTAATGTGCAGCTTTATTGGAGCCATCTGTTTGGATGACAGGGATGTCAACTTATTCCATACTGCTCTTGTCAAGGTAGAAATGATTCTGATGACAGTTAAAATGTCACCCCAGGGGTAACAAAATCACTCAGTGGCCCGAAAAATAGCTGAGTGAAGCGATAGAGACCCTCCTAAATTGGGACACATATGTATTATGCATCAGGGAGAATCATAACACACCATGACTTTGGCTGACTTAGTAGTTAGAAGTTGACTTGCCGGTATAATGAGGTCACTTATTTTGGCTCTTACGCATTTGCTGAGAAATGTAGGAGTGCGTTAGATGCCTGAAAGCTTTATTTTGACTGATGCTATCCACTTATGTGGGTTATTTTACTGGACAGAAATGCTGATCTGAGAGTTTTGGGGCCTTTTTAAAATGACTGAGACATCTGTGAAATCCACAATGGATATATGGCATTTGGAAATATAGAAATCCTCAGCCTCATGCTCAGACCAAACGTATTTAAAAATGAAGGAGAATATCACCACATATGCATGCAGGGGAAAATGATGACGTATGACTCATACATTTAGGTTTGAGACAGTAACAGAATTTACTTGGATGTAATGCAAATGATATATGACTGAAAGTTGACCCTTTGATTTAATATCCGTGTTGCCAAAAATACAGTATATGGTGTACACATATACTAACGCTGATACTGTGGGTTTCTTTTTCAATTCTTTGCCAGTTCTTTCCACTTCAAAAGGTCAAACTTCAGATTATGTGGTAAGAATGAAAATGACAGCAAAGTTGCCACAATGAGGGAATGGAGCGTAGGTATGAGGGAAAATGTGGTCCAAATACCTGAACATAAAACCGGCAAGAGCGCTCTCTTTTCTGTAGCTGTAACCCAAAGAAAATGTGAGAGTTAGCAAAAGGTCACAAACTCAAACAACTCAAACAATTCCACTGGAAATACATTTCTGCTTATGTACAGATTTGAGAATAGTGAGAACAAAAGAAATGTGTGAAAATCCATATAGGTGTTAATTATACACTATCTTGAAAAAAAAACAAAAAAAAACAGCAGAGACTTTTGTGTTAATTAGCACCAAAATGAGACATACAAGACGTATGGGAATACACCTATGACACTCTTTAATGTGTCTTCAAGGTTATCATTTTATTTAACTTTTATTTTTTAACTTGAGAAATTCACGGGAGAACTCAGTAGGGATTCCTTATCCTCTGAACCTCTGGCACCGTCGAAAGGAGAGTTAGTCTTGACAACAATTTTGCATGCCCGAAAAAATTACTGTAGGCTCAGGCTCAACGAAATGCTGTTAGCACTGCATGGAGAGTGAATTATTTTAATTGAGTTCTGATCCAAGCGGGGCAGCCGACGGAGCTACTGTGTGGCTCAACAGCAAGGTTCTAGTACTGTACCGTGCAAAATCCCATGCAGATTAGCTCCAAAGAGTACCATTTCCCTATAAAGGAGGCTCTTGCTCTACATCACAGCCCACTCGTCTGGAACCGGTCCCGTCCGTAACCGCTAGCCAGCAACCCTCTGATCATGAAAACGACACTGATCTCGCCGTTTGCCAACTCAATCCTTTCATTGTCTGCTGGCAGGGAGCATTGTGCTTCGCTATCAAAAAGGAAAATCTCTAATTCGCTTAGCTCTTTGCAGATTGTGTCAAAATGATTGAACTCGAGAGGTAAACATCAGCCACTGTCAGGAGCAGGGAGGAGGAGTTCTGAGGGCTCCTTGGAGACAGCTCTCATTAGCAAAGGAAGTCGAACACATGAGAAAGCTGTAGGGGCCATTTTTCTACATAGATTCCCCATAATGCAAGAATGGACTGTGTGTCAGATTACAGAGAAATATAAATCATAGGTAAGTCCCTGAGCTCTTGAATAAATTATCCTGGTTTTAAAAGCTTTTTTTTTTTATTTCCCCCAACCCAGCTTTCTTTGTGCCATTTCCTCATCTTTACAAGAGAAACTTAAGACTACAACAGCAATCTCGGCCGCAGCGGTGGCCTCTGCCGTGAATGCTGAGTTTTATGAGAAAGCTTTTTTTTTTTTTTTCTTCAAGAGGTATTATAAACTCTAGTTGCTCCTCAATGTGAATTTACTCTTCACGTTCCCTTCGGAGGCCTTTTGGCCATCTTTACTGCCTCCCCTCTCCATTGGAGAAAACTGGCACTAAAATCTCAATGGGGACATCTGTGTCTGACGCGGCAATGAAATAAAAAACGTCTCGAAAAAGCTATCTGAGAACAGGTGTTTCATGTTCCTCTACAAGTGAAGCCGCTCCAGCAAATTAACGACTGACATTTTGAATTTCACTGATGTTTGCTTTTCTGTTGGCCGCTCAGCAGACAGAAAGTATTATTTTAACTTGCTTTGCCTGAGTGCCCCTTACTGTGCTCTGCTGTGAATTGGTGAATAAATGCATTAGCTTCAGGTTCAGCAAAAATGAAAAACTCTGCACTCCCACAGCTTAGAACGAGCCTACTGAAATCTTACTCTGTCCCATTAGTAAAAATCAAGTGGTGCAAATGTAGTGCGCCTGACAATCATGACATATGGATAATATCTTTTACACTACATCAAAGTAAAATTGACAGCATAATGCATGATACTAAAGTAAGAGACGTGCCCGATCTTTTTGAAATTGAAGGTGTTTTAGTATGCACTGGACCGCAGGAAAATGGTGGATATCATTTTTTCAGACAGCACTGGACGAGATAGCAGATCATTAAGAGAATATCTGTTGTTCTGGGTTTGACTGGATTGAAGTAGGTAGTCCTCAATTTTGGAAATTCAGAAAGGTTTAGGAGTCAAAAGAGAAATGTTGACTTTCAAATTGGCACAAAAATCCTTCACCTAAAATTGCTTCATTTTGAGTCGGCTCCTTTGCAAAGGATGATCTGAACAGTGTGGACAAGCAGGGGAATAGGTCGCCATTCCTGCAGGTCATGTTTATCCAGCTTGTTAGCCAGTCAGGATATTCTTTTAAAGCAAAGGAGAAGTGAAAAAAGGGCAGTTTTTATATTTCTTAAAAAACAGCTTCTTTCACTACCTTGTTGAGGCTCCGTGCTGCGCTATCTTTGCCGCCAGGGGTGAGATTCCTCAGCTGCACGTCGAGGAGATCCACCAGCTGAACCATGGCCTTCACTGTGTAGGTGATGTCCCCTGCCTGAAGATTACGCTTAGTTTGCTCCGCCAACTCCCTGGCAATGACAGCAGCTGTCTCTCCAGCTTTTAGCTGCAAACAAAAAAAGGACAAAAACACAAAATAGGAGCAAATTCAATAACAAACTTCATTCAATCTGTGACTGAAACGTTTAAATATCTGAACTGGCTGAGATTTATTCCTCTACAGCTTAACAAATATCCAAGCAAGCCACATATCGTTATTTTTTTTACTGTGGCATGAACTTATTATCTGCAACGTACCCGCTGGAAAACATGGGAAAACATGACAAATTGCAATATACAAATGTGTAGCCCCTTAAAATTAATGCAGTTTAGCCTATACATTTTCCCCAACTGCTGCACACAATTAATGTGGTGAGAAGGTACTCAGCTGAGTGTAAACTGGGGCCAATATTGTAAACGGGAGCAATTATGAAATCAACTATTGAGGGAATTTCCCCAGACACCTTTATAAAACTAATGGGGGAACTGCAGACTGGGGGAAGCAGTGTACTGTATATGTTGCACACAGAGGACTGATCCCCCCGAATATTCATTTTTTTTCGAAAAGCTTATGTGATTTTTGTGTCCGGGGATTTGTTGAAAAAAGAAACATATTAATTTCTGAATATTTCTCTTCCGTTGTTTCAAGACTTAAAATATGGTTTGCTTTATTTTGCACATCATTAGCTTACCCCATTAGTTTTTGGGGTTACACGTTACGTAAACAACAATAAAGAGAAGTTCATGACTTCCATCCACGGTGTAGTATTTTTCCACTGAGGTGGAGCTGTTTCTGGGTGCTCTCAGTCACCCGGGATAATACATTTGTCAAACACATCCATTAGTTATAATTCTAAAAGTGTTTTCTCTTGTAACATTAAATGTGAACAAGTATATGAGCTGAGAAGTAAAGAAGGGTGTCTTCTTCAAAGAATCATAAACTAGTGAGGGTGACGACTTTTGCCTGGAACCTTAAGCCCAGCATGTTGTCATGTACGTAGCAGGGGTGTAACGATCCATCGATCTTGATCAATGTACCCAATCAATGATTAACGATCCAATATCATCATCTTTAAGATACGCCTTTATTTTTTCTGTCACCGTTTCCGTCCGAACACACCTCCTTCCTAAACATTCAAACAGTGCTAGGAAACTTGAAACTTGTGATTTATACCCCCAAGTACATAGTGAATATTTCAGACAGCTATATGTGTCTGAAATTATCCATGATCCATTGTTTAAAAAATTAAGAATCTCAAGTGGGAAATCATCTTAATAAAAGTGTAATGTACATGTAATGTACATGTAAAACTGAGAGAACGGAAAGACGGGCGTAGCAACAGTAACTAAAGGGAATGGGCTATAGTGAACGGTCAATTGTTTGAACCACAATAGTCAAATGCATCATGTACTTTTGCTTGCAACAGTAGAGAAAGTGCCCCTTGCTATTTCTTTCACATGGGAATCTAACTTGTGAGCTGTGGAGGAATCTGTTTATTGGCTAATGAGACTCACCACAAACCCTGAAAGGTTTGCTCACAAACTTTTACTTTGTACTTTGCACAGTTCTTTATCCTTGTTTTCAAATTACAGTGTACATCTTAAACTAGCTCTCTCTCTCTACTTAATAATGTGAAGAGGTGCCCATTCAGTCAACCATTTCCCACCTTTACTTATTCTACCTGCCAGAGATTTAAATAAATGGGCCTTATCCAACAACGTAGAAATGTAGCAACTAATTATATTCAGTGCAATGCCTTACTTTTTTTCAAATATTCCAAAAGTCTTATAGAGAAATAGACGACTTCTTTACATGTTGCATACATATCAATGTATACAAATATGACAGAAAACTATGCATAGTTGGCCTCGATTATGATCAGTAAATAACTTAAATGTACGATCAACTTGATTAAATGCAGAACATCCTTTTGGTCTGCTGTTGTAGTTCAAAGGTCATTTACCTTCAGTGTTTGCACTAACAGACTAGGTGCAGTAAGATGAGCATCTAAACCGCAGTGACACCAACTAAAACAGGCTCATCCTGATTTACTCTGGCTTCACCTGCTATCATCGCCTGTGTGTTTATAGTCAAGCCAATTATGCTGCTTAAATTGGTCTTCACAGAGGTGTATGCAGGGGAACGTGCCTATGGAGGATGTTTTCCTCTTTTCCCTCCCTGCTCTTGTCTCTTAATGAGGGGAGCAGAGGATGCAGGGTAAATAGCTCTGCTTTTGTCTCTCTCTTTTTGCTTATCTGATGTCATTTCTTTCTCTCTTTATTCTCTACATCTTCCTTTCTCATTTTGTCTACCGAACCATCTGGTAATGAGCAGTACCACGTACAGGACAATGGCTCCAGATATAAAATAACGAAGTGCCAGATGGGCATTCCAGATCTGTGAAACGTTGATCTTCATTAAAGTTTTCCTGTCTCCACAGCGACAGACGCACTGCAAAAGTGTGATTTGCTTTAAAAAATTGATTATTAACACTTTTGTTAAAAATACATGCGTTACTTGATTGTCACTTCTTTCTGTAGATTTTAACAGGAAATATTCAACATTAGAATCACACTGTTACTGTTGAATCCATGCAACACCATGGTGAAAACAAAACACCCTCTATAAGCATGTTCAGAAATACCTTTGTGTTGGTTATTTTCTCCAAACCAGCAGCCTATAGTGGAGCTTTATTGCACCGCTCAAATGGTGCACAGGAATGCGTCTGATAATTTTCTCTCCCTTCTATTTTGTCCTCCAACAGCCATTCTCGCTCCATATCTGCAAACTGCCGTTTGTTTAATGGGCCGAGCTTTGTGCCGTTGAGTAGATCATAAGTGTTATAACATGCACGCCTCAGGGTCCTATGAGTTTAAGGGAGAACATTTTCACCATTGCCTGCAATTCATAACCTGGAACCCTGATCCTCACTTGCAGTAACCCTCTCTTCTTTTGATTTGATTCTTTTAAAGATTTAAACATAGGAGGCTTTATAAAGGGCTTTGCATAATAACGTGCCCTTAGAGGAGGAGATTCAAATCGTTTGTGCTTGAGAAGTACAGAATGCAACTAGCCGCTGCATCATGTCGTAGGACAGAAAGTGGTCTGGATTAGCTGCTACCCACCGCAGTCCATTAGACTATGGCCCTGCGGTATTGGTTTTCACTCCACCTCACATCAACCACCCACACCAAACACGCACACACAAGTATAACCCTTCTATTGAGTAAACCCGCCGGCCAATCCATTACATTAATTGACCAGTTAAGAAGAGACAAGGAACAAAAGAGAAAACATACAAAAACTAAAACCCTCAGCAATAGTTTACAAATGATACCCTTGATTTGGATGGGGAGCTGTTGCAAATGTTATTTACAACAGGCTGAAAGGGCACAGTTCTGTTAAGAAAACAAGAAATGTACACATCAAAATAACATTTAAACTCTCTTCAGGCCATCATTAAGCTTTCTTTTATGGTTTCATTGTAAGGAGAAATGTGCGATGATTCCTGATCAGAAAAAGTACAAAAAGCACTTTCCAAACCAGACTGTGATGTGACTTTAAGTGGCACATTTTTATGCTTATTATATCGTGCAGCTTGGTACCTTCTGGCTGATGAGGTTAACCCAGGGGGAGGTGCAGTTGCTAAAGTCGGGTCCCTGGGGGTCCCAGTATCCTTCTGGACCAACGCACATGTATGAGGCCACGCCTGGACAGAGAGGAAAGACAGTGAGTTAGTGACATGCATGCCATGACAGTCGAGAGAAAACAGCTACAGTGACTCATTTCATAACATGTCTATCAAAGTGTGTGTGTGTGTGTGTGTGTGTGTGTGTGTGTGTGTTTCTGAAACAGCCCTTGGGAGACAATCAAACTTAGCCACATTTTCTCATTCTTCTTATTCCTTTTTCCCATTATAGAGCGACGGTCTACACAATGCTTTCAGTTCTGTCAACTAATGCCCGATTCTTCTGTATGTTAAGCACTTTTCTTATTTGCAAAACTTGTCTAAATGAAACTGCAACGACCCAAGAAACACAATTCTTAAGTGATTAAATTAATGGATGGAGCAAAATGTAATTGGTTGGTTTTATCTTATAGTGACTGAAATGACGTTTCTTCACTTGAGGCCAGTCGAGCTCGCCCAGACAGTGTCTGTATTTAATCATTAAAAGTCCGACAGCGTCTGCATGTGTGTGACAGTTCAACTCCTGCATGAGAAAGAAAATACACCAAAATAGGTGCCAATTAAGTCTGCTATAGCTGAATTCATCACAAAAGGTCAATTAAGCCGGTTCTGTGCTGACAGAGATGTGGTTTGGAGAGTGACTGTCTTACAATGTTCCATCTGGGCTTTAATACAAATAAACCTCCGTATATTGAGTAAAATTAAACAGTGTGACCATCATCTGTTAAGGCTCCCTGACCCTGCTATACCTACCTTCGATTAATTAATACATTAAATCGGTTAATCCAGACACATACAGTAAACACCAACAGTCTATGTGGGCATCTGTTATTTTGCAATGCATCCAATGTATTCACAAACAAATAGTGTCTTTGACCTGTTCTATCACGTGCCTCAAATAACTTGCGTCTATATTTTCAGAGCTGACATCAGCAAGGCTACATGCTGACATTAAATTGCCCTTGCCTGTACTTAAATAGAGGGTATTCTGGAGGGTGAGACGGCCAGCATTAACAGATATAAATTTTGATTGACATATAATTTCCTTCCCCAGTCCACCTTGGACAGCCTTATGTTTGATGGGTTTATAAGATAAGGGACTCTGCATTTCCTCCTATATTGAGAGGCAGGAGAAGGAGCATGAAAGAGAGGAGTAAAATAGGGAGTCGGTGGGGTGTAGGGGGAGACAGAATGACAGCGAGCGAAGTGAGGTGGATGGAAGGGGGGAGCTCGAGGAACTTTCAAAGAGTGGCAGAGGAAGCTCACACAGTCGTGTTCTGCTTGGCAGTGTCGTCTGAAGAGCAATGGCTTTGAAGAGTGCGCCGAGGGGAGATGGGGTATGTGTTCCTCTTATCTTGCCATATGACGGCTGTTAGTGAGGTCTCGACGGGTGCTGGTGTTGCCCATTAATGAAGCCTGTATGTGTGTGTGTGTGTGTGTGTGTGTCTGTGTGCTGATTGATGAAATGAACCGATTTTTTTAGGCTTTGAGCCAGAAAAAAAATCATGATAGGGAAGTTTCTGAAAATTCCTCAACAAAGGCACACTTTGCAATTTTAACATATCTGATTTGAATGACCTCTTCTTTTGGGTTTGTAATAATGTATTACCACCACTTTATTTATGCAGTATGACAATATGAAAGCTGATACCCACAATATCAAAGTTTCTAAGTTACCTTTTGGTGAAGTCTAAGCTTTAATTCATCTCCTGATTTTAAGAATCCAGCATGATCTTCACCCTTAAGACATCTGAGTCTTTGTTCAGGGGCCAGGTCTCATTACAATATGAACCGCTGCTGGATCAGCACTCAGATATTCTTACTTTCTGAGGTAAAGCTTTTATATCTAAAGCAGCCAACATCGATTTTATCTTAATGCACACTTGACTTTGTTCCCCTAGAATTGATAGAAAGAGAAAGCTGGAACAACATATATAGAAACAAATGGTCTGATGCCTGATAAACAAAGCTCAACAGCCCTTCCGTAGTTCTTAATACAAATGTGTTTAGCCGCTAATTAATTACAACAATTGTGTCCTGAGAGACAGGACATAAATATGGGTGTGTGGTGTACTAGTTACTGGTTTCCATACAGATGCAACGCGCAGCTATCTTTAGGCTTGCACCAGTGAGTCAGGAATAAAGAGTGAGGAGGGAGGACAGGAAGCGAGAGAACGAGTGCTGCAGGGGGAGTGTAAACATAAACAAAACACACACCAGCAACGAACATCAAGGCAAAGAGCCTCACAGTAGACTGTGTCTCCTAACGAGAGTATTGACATCCTTACAAAGTGGAGTAAATAAAGAAATAACATATATATTTCGGTAACAGAGTTTTTCATCTCTAAACAGAAGGATGTTTGATGTTTTGGCAGAGTAATCAAGTTAACTGCATATGACTATTTGAAATGACATGTAATGACAAACATCGTTATACTCTATTGACGCTCCATGTACTGTAAAGTGTTACACTTACCATGAACACATAGGATATAAACATGAAAACAGTAGTGGACAAATGATATGACTGATGATAAAAGTGCTAAAAATGATAAAAGTATGTGATTGTTGCCTGCTGCCACCAAGACATGGAAGCACATTATTTTCTTTAAATTAATTAATAGATGAATGGATGGCCCTCATTTTATCTTCCTAATACGTTTTGCTAACCTGGGGGTTTGTTTAAAACTTGACTTCTGTTTTCCCAAAAAGTACTCTGGATATCACTGAAAGGGATGATGGCTAAAATGACACTAAATAAGAACCGGAATTTCCCTTTAAATATTTGACATTACAAAAGTCTGCATTACCTGTGGTGCCAGGCGGACAGGGCATCTTAGCCACCACACCCTGCTTGGTCTTGGGCCAGGAGATGTCCATCATCACCAGTGGATTGCAGAACTCCACCCTGATGTTGGGAAGCTTGGAGGAAGCCGGCGCCCTGACGTCGTCGTCGTCGTCGTCCGGGACCACACCGTCCACCGGCATCGGGGCGGGGGCCCCCACCGTGGACGTGGTCCGCGGCCACTGGGCCAGTGCCGTTGTCGTAGCGGGCATCTTGGTAGTGGTGGTCCTGGACGTTGTGGTCGTCACGGCGACAGTGGTTGGTCGAGTGGTGGTCCTCGTCGTCATGGCCGTTGTGTCCATGTACACCATTACAGAGGAGGACGTTTCTGGTAAAAGAGAAAGGAGAACCAAAGTGAACTGACGGATTCTTGGAAAAAATGCAGAGTTGGAAAAAGAAGATTGAGATTAAATGTCTTTCTTTTTTCAGTCACACTTCATTAATGTCTCAGAGGGGAAATTTATTTTGGTGCTGGTGGAAAAAAAGCGAGCGAGCGTACGCGGGGCTGTTCTATTCTTCTCTCCTTACCATGTGTCAGCTTAAGAGACGATAGTTCAAAGATGATCAATTGGAACTGGCAGGTGTGACTGGCATGGGCATGCATGGTGTCTAGTTTGGGACCCCCGCTGGCATAGCTAACACACACACACACACACACACACACACACACACACCTCGCATACACACACTTACAACCGTGCAGTCTAAATAGAGCTGTTGACGCATATCTCTCCGAGTCAATAGCTGGGTGTTGTAGCTAGATGCTATTTCTCGGTCAGACGGGAGACAAACTGAAATTCCTATTTCCTGGATGTGAATCCTCCCTGTGGTTACACTCCAGGAGGTGCTTGCTAACAACACTGTTTACCTGAGCTGTTGGGGACAAGGGCCATCATAACACCAACACACGGGCACACCGACATGCACCCAAACACTGGCTCAGTACAGTAATCCTTTTCTTCCCGCACAGATTCATACATCTCCTTGACTCCCAGTCATCAATCACCCCATCTACTCATCCACTCTGCCCCCTTTATATTCCCTGTGTCCCTGAAAATCAAACCCAAATTAATTTAGCTACAGGATTTTTATGAATGTGTGGACAGAGGGTCAGAGGATACACAGACAGGTCATACTTCATAACATATCTTCAGAAAGTGGAAATCCGCCAGGCTTTTTCTTTGAAACAATGTGTCCTACGGAAGATTTTTATTTGGGAACATTGCTCAATGTTACTCATCATACATTTGCATTGTTAGTTTTACACCAAGATTCTTTAATATGCTATACTGATATTTTTATATGTCATGATCTTATTACTGTGTGTGGTTTGGAAGACGAAACCTTGATGTAGATCCTTTAAATATTTCCCATGAGAGAGCACTTTCTCACAGACACACACAATCTGGGCCTTTGCAAAAATGCAATTTGGGACAGGCGTTGTTTCCGTCTAATGTAGAGATACAATCAAAATGACAGAAGTGACAAATGGTCCCAATCTCTATATGAAAGGGGAGCAAAACAAAATTTAATGAGGGTCGATTTTAGGTTGGCAGGTGTAATGGACGTCACACATCCAGAGAGCTTAGATAACAGACATTGCTGCTGAAATCCCGTTTAGTGAGTTTTTAATTCGCAATCGAACGATTTCTCTGTACGGTGAATTTGAAAGTGGTGAAATAAACTAGTGCCACTGTTCGGGAATCGCAGAGGAGCCTAGAGACTGTAATGACACAAACGAGACCACTATCAGCAGTCAATGCATTCAACACTTAACAGCATTCACCGACAGCCAAGGTTGATTAAATACGTTTGCCTCCGCAGCAAGAGTTCCAGGCTGATTGAGTATTTGTTTTCTCTTGCTAACAAAAGAGTTTGTTGTGTTTTTAAGATCTGCAGGTATCCTGGACACTCCTGTGGAGGCACTCCATCAGTAAAGTGGAACTATAACAAGAATCTCATTGAATTACAATGTGAGCTAAAAGGCACGCATAGCCGTTTTTTATTCCAAACTACCTGGTTATGCAGGTTGTAAAACTTCTAGATTTCTCTCACAGACTGAAAAAAAGAAATCAGCGAAGTATACAGCAGTAAATGTAAATCAGAAAAACCCAAGGGGTTGGCGAAGATGCTATTACAGCGGTATATGGATGCAAACACTTGAATAAGCAAGCACAAATGCACAGTCACATGCTCACACACCGGGAGCCACGCACTCAAGACACAAACCCTCATCAACCAACAGAAACTGACACAACCACCCATCTACACGGTTTTAAAAAAATCACATGAATGCTCAAATAGGTATTTAACATATCCACCAGCCACCAAGACATCACCATTTACATTCTCTAACCACTATTAGACATCATCATCAATCTGCGCCGTGGCAGCAGATCCTTTGGCTGCAATGATCATGTTAATACGAGGGAGAAATATATTCAACGACAGTCTATTTATTTGATTATTTATGAAAGAACTTATTTATGCATCTGTATTTGAGGAGAAGTGATAACTTCACATATGTCTCACCAACTCTTAGTATAGGGGAGTCGCATCAATTTAAGTATAATTGAAATCAGCCGGCGGTGCTTATGCTGCATATAGTAAAGGAGGCGATTAGAGTAGCTCATGGGAATCTGATCATGGAAATTCACTGCTCATATTGAGGTCAGGAAAGGTCACAGTGGACAGGCTCAGATAAGCTAGTGGCTAAAAAGGTGTGCAGATGTGCCTATTAGGATAAGGGAGTTATTGTACTGGCTGATACAGGAGCGATTTTGACTGTAACAGATTTTTGCTGAGGGAGTTTGTTGCTTTGGCTGCCCAAAGTGCAGACCCGATATAAGTAAGTAAACGTTAGTTTACTTACAGTTTTAATACCATCATTGCTGACAGCAAAAACGACACAAAATCCAATATTAACAATAATAAAATCGATTCAGCCAATTTAAAAGGAGCTTTGCACATCTGGTTTCATGTATTAACGAACCTCTTCAAATACATAACAAAAGTAGCTAATTTAGTTTAATTACATTTTGTGACTACAAGGCTAGAAGTGGGCATAACCATCTTGGAATACTCCTGAAACAGAACAACAGGAGCTTTTCATTTTTTCCATGTTCCACCGATATTGAATGCAACCCGCGCGCTAACAGAATGGGACCTCAGGCAACAAACGTGTTCCTGCGTTTACTTCTTGTTTCACACTTGGGATAAATGTGATGAGCAAAAATGTAGTAGAACAATAGTCAAAAAACTGACTTAGTAAAAGATGAGATAAATTAAGTTTACCAATCATTTTGAAATAATGATAATAATAATAATAATAATAATAATAATAATAATAATAATGGAAGTTACCATACCACCTTCTTTAACGCTGGAGGTAATTTGACAGTGCAGAGAAATGTGGCTTGAGGAAATCGGCATCACAGCATGAGGTTAATTCAAAGTCACTAGGAACCATGTCTAGAATGTAATTCCATACTTCCACATGATCCCGTTGAGCCCAGTGTTGAATTATTTTTCAACACGCAGCATGTTAAATACCACTGCAAAGACACACGCAAGAGACAGAGAGCGGGAGTGGAAAAGAAAAGTGTCCTTGAGCAAACTTGTATATCTTTTCCATGTGATGAGCACAAAAAAAAAAAAAAAAAAACTAAAGCCAGCAGCACACAGCAGCCACAGTCTGCAGGCACTATCGCCTTGGAGACAACACAAGGACATTTTGTTTTGCTTTGCCAGCTTTCCCATTCTATCCAAAGGGATGAAGAGAGGGGGAATAAAGCTCAAGAGCACCAACGAGGTGAACAGGACTTTGGTATGCTCCGAGGGACTCGCGAGTGACCTTAGAGGAAGATTTGAATGTGAGTTTTGTTGTGAGTTTTATTAAACAACAACACAACTGTAGACCAAAAAGAAGAGATGGAAAGATGACTATAGATGGGTGAACTCTTCTTTTGTGGGTTGCGAGTTTCTCATTTCAATGTGTATTTAACATGTACTACATCTTTGTAGTATTTTTTTTAATTAGGCTTGGTTCTTAGGATGTTTAGATAATGCACAATGATACAAGGCAAAGTTTAGTAATATAATTCAATAAAATGGCCTCAAACCCTCAAAGTAATTTACCTTCTGTATATTTAAGATTCAATGCATTCTCAAAGGTATTACAAAACTGATTAAAAATGAATAACACTCACAGCCCGCTATCAGATATTCATGATTCTTAAGCTGAGGGGCTTAAGAATGTTCTTACACCTAAACATGCAACCTTTTCATTCATAAAAGACAGGAGCAAACTTCTCTGGGCACACCAACTCCACTCATCGTGTACGCTCCGCTTCTATTGCACAAAATCCCCCTCACCAAACGCATGAAGTCTGTTTCCACCACACACTGAGCTTTGTGCTTCATTTCAAAGCATTAATTTCTAACTAATTAGCCTCTCTCTCTGTATCCCAGGGCTTGTGGCTTCCACAATTAGATAAGCCCACTCTACTTTGCTCCAGGAGAAAAAAAAAAAAAAAAAAACCTGCTATGCTATTATGAAATGAATCCGGTTTATATGACTTGCCATTTCCGCACCGAGAGCAGGCTCGTCGGCTCTGAGAAACTTCTGCAGACTCGAGATCAAAAGAGGTGGAAAGGGCTTTCGGGGTGGGGGGGGTGGGGGTTGAAAATGAAACGAGCATCAGACGGTAAAGTGACTCTTCCAACCTCGTACTGAACCCAATTACCTCCTAATTTTAGTATTCAAACTTTTATACAGTTACATCTTCAGTAGGACTTGCACAGACTGTAGAGTCTTTGTGTGATGTCACCCATTAACTTTCTACTCGCCCGTTTAAAACCTGCAAAATTAGATTTCTGGGTGCTGGGACATGTATTTTTAGAGTGAAGTGCACTTGAAGCCCAAATCCATGATCATGGGTGTTAGTGGATCTCTCAGCACTATACAGTGTTGCATTATGGGTAGTTCACAGCCTTAATGTTGGTAGGCTAGTGAGTCTCTTCGCAGAGTTGTCACCATGAGGTTGCCAAGCGACCATTGGAAACTTCAGGAAGTCACTGCTCCCTGTCAAGAAATATTCTAACTCATAGCCCACGTTACCTACACAACTTGTCATTTTACATTAATCAAACATAAGTGTTTATTTAGGTGCAGGCAGGTGGATTTGGGGTTTACCTTATAATTATAGTTGACCAATACAGTAATGTTACAAATTTGAGATGGACAAAATGTGCCCCGGTTTGACCCTAACCCTTCAGAATAAACAACAGAACTGGCTAAAAAATGAATTTAGGCTTTACAATGTTAACCAAAGTGGTTGGTTAATTCTCAGCCATCAGCTAATTGAGCATTAATTTGTGAGTCATAATGTATAATCTTATCTATGATGTGAAATATTGGCATCCATACACAGAATGAAGCATCATCTATTTTAAGCTATCTCACAAAATCAGTACCCGCTTCATAATGGCATGATTCACATTGCTCCCGAGATTATCAATTCCCTAATGTTTGGGTCATACGATCCCCACCAAATGCTACACGTGCTCTCATTTGCGGAGGAGAATGCTGGGAAAATAAAACGATGATAAAAATCCTGTCATTTAATGGATCATTTTGTGGCAGGACCACAAATCCATCAGAGAATACAACTGGGACGTGGGGGGTGGAAGGATGGTGGAGGTGGTGTGGTAAATTATGCAGCCAGACATCCGGTAATGCTTCGATATCATCTGACATGATGAGAACCGTAATGGATGGGAGCTATGCATTGTTTGGCAATTAATTTCTCATTCCGAAGCTCTTTTCCCGGGACTTGAGAGGGCATCTATGGAGGTCACACAGCGCTGGGAGAAGCGTATGCGCTGGGCTGATATATATGCACACATGGACACAGGCCCGGGGAGACACTCGCAGTGTTTGAGTTAAATGACAGAGGAGACGTGAGCAAAGCCTGCTTGCATATGCACTACAGGAAGTACTGTAGACTGAATTCACTACACAGATGTGCAGCAAATGCGTGTAAAGGCACAAAAACACAAGTGCTATTTCTTATCTAATGTGCATTAACACTGTAATGGTGTGCATTGAAAACTCACAGTCCACAGAAATCAATATGCAGGAACATCTTTCATAAGCTAAATGAGGAATGTTTGATTCCATTTTTATTCTTACAGCCAAAACTTTAGTCTCTCAGGCTACTGACAAGTCCAAACATCGTCAAACGTACCATGAGAAGCAAAAGGAGGAAAGAGGAGTGTGAGCACATGAGCAGAGGGGATTTCAGACTCACTAAGAGGAAAGGCACACTCTAAGGTCTTGCCATTTGCCAAAAGAAAACTTGAGTAAGGCTTTTCATGAGACTGTCAACCAACAGTAGAATGGGCCAAATGGATAGGGCAAAGCTGTGCAGAGGAACTTTGACACTGGTGATAAAGAGAGTTAAAGATGCTTCGGAGGCCTCCAATCAGATTTACTCGGCTGATTGGCCAAAATAAATCACTTTGAGCTTGTGTGTCACCAAGCCTGTTAAATCTAATGTGGCAATTTTTGGGGGCTCTAGAGGAACTGGTAGGCATACCCACACTGACACACACACACACACATCAGGAATAGAGAAAGAGCAGAGCGGAGGAAAAGACCCCCACACACTACAGTATAACTCCAGTTATCAGTCATCAGGTGAAAAACCTCTGAAATTGCTGCCAACCACCTGCTTCGATCACACACTGAACATCTGATGGGCTACATGACAATACATGAAAGAAAAACTGAGGAAGCACAAATGGTAGCATTTTTTGGCTCTGCACATTGAAAAAGAGACCAAGAAATATTTTACATGTTTACATATTTACAGAGGTAGGGACAAATGCACTTGTGCTCGTCCCCATTCACCAACAAGTTTCACATTACACAAAAGCCTTTGATTTTACTTCAGGTATGTTTTTTTCCCCCATTTCTGTACATGTCGGGTGATGGATAGAGTGTTGTCCTTAACTGAGGGATTGCCCGCCATCCCTCTCACCACACAGGTGATCTGTGTATGATTTCTGGATCAAGGTAGAGCCGCCAAGGCCCATGATGGATGGCCAGTCAGGAGAAGGGGCGACAAAATCATGTGATGTATAATGGGGTATCGCACAGAGCGAATGAAGAAGCATATTCGGAACCACTTGGAGCATGAGCTCGCCTGCTCAAATTCCTGCAAAGATTTCATTCAAATTCCATATCAGAAATAAAACAGAAGTATACTAAGAAAACACACACATGCACTAATAGAATGCACTCTGAATATTTATCTACATGGGGGAATATGGCTCTGAAACACCCAAAGAGGCTCTGAAGCATCAACAAAGCTCTCCCTGTTTCCATGCTAAAAAATCTAAAGCTGCATTACTAACAGAGTCCCATTGTGTTGCAGCATTGAAGGGTTTGCAAGAACACCGTGCATTTGTGCATGTGTTTGTGTGTGTGTGTGTGTGTGTGCCCGTGTGTGTACACGGGTTAGGAAAATCATTTCAAACTATAATCCTAAACCTTGCACTTTTCCCTCGAAGAAATTGCCCTCTGCAAGAGGTGCACCAGGCATGTGATAAGTGCGTAGTCTGCAAATAAGCATGTAGCCTACATTTCTAAGCCTCGACATCAAAAGGGCTTCATGCAGCATGCAAAGGACTGTTTTTTTTTTTGTGAAATGGTAGCATTTAGTTTGGATTACTAAGTACCTCATTCGGTAAAGCTTTTAAATCAAGAAAGAAAAGGTTCTATGATGACATATGACAACTCCAAGTGTATCAATCAAAAGCAATGACTAGGCTAGTGCATAAGAACCAAAAACAACAGTCTGTGGCTTTAAGAGCTCACTGAGTCACACTCACATTCTCGCCACCAAACTATGCCAGCCTGCATTTAACGCTTAGACAGACTTAATCAATTTAGCATGTGTCAGGCACTTCCAAATACGAGCCCGGGCGTCCAAAACATCGGCTGTTTCGCCATGAAGGTCGGGCCGCCACGTCTGCAGGCTCCCTCCAGGATAGCGGGGGCTGGCACCGTGCCCCGGCCAGATGGCAACATGTGGCAAAATTACAGGACGGCCAGACAGTGAATGTATCTATGACACCAACTGTGCCGCATCCTACTGTATGCGCCAATCAGGAGCCAACAAAAGAAACCCTCCAACAGTGGTGCATTCAGGCATCGGAGGTTGTCTGACTGAAACGTGAGATGAAGGGAACCTCCCGCAGATACTTAAGTATCAACAGACTAATAGACACTGATTGCTGTATTCTGTAAACATTCTTCAACACACTTGGATTTGACTATGTTCATTTGAATGATAGAAATCACTGAAAATCTGAAAATGCCTGCATCACTGTAATTAAACAGCTAACACATCATTGTAAAGTCCATAAGTCAATAATGTGGGATTGAACCTTAAAAAAAGCTGCCTCTAAATCAACACAAATATACTGCAGCGTAAGCAGCACAGATTTCTATCTTATGACAGCATATTAGTGCCGCAGCACCAGGTGTGTGAGACCGAGGCACATTTTCTCATGTGGCTGCCCTCGTCTGTGCAGTCCTGTGGGGTCGACGCATGAGGGGAGTGCCTCCTTCTCACTGAGGCAGACAGCTCACAGGTTAGTGTGGGAAAGGTGAAGACAGGAGCGATTTCTTCAGGCAAGTTTAAGCAAACAATACTATATGTGTATCATTTCGGAGCAGCACTGAGACATACAACGATCCCGACCTGATGGAGCAACACTGGCTGCAAAACAGAGCATCTACAGTAGCATCATTAAACAAACTGACATGATGATGGCGCTGAATGAAAAGCGAATGGATCGACTAAGTTGTTACAATTCATCCTGAGGGAACATGAATATCTGTACCAAGTTTCAATCATTCCAATAGTTATTGAGAGATTTCGCTAAAAAACAAAAATGTCAACCTCAAGGTTAACAGATGAATGGTTTGTTGAACAGTGACATGCTTTCAGTAAGAAACTGTTCGGATGATGTGATGTAAAGTACCGGATGTGATGGAACACTAGCATTTTTCCAAGGGTGACTGCCTGGTCAGTAGCAATCATACTACTTGTTATCTTGACCCTGACTTAATGCAGCTTCCACTCTTCCCCAAGCCTCTGAGTCTTGCGAACAGTCCACTACAATTTGTCTCTAGTGGAGGGGGGAGTTGATCTGAAACACACAGTTATGGCAGAGGTGAGGACACAACTAAATGGCGGACCGGGGTCAGGGACGGTTAGGAGTAAATTCATTTCCACGACTGTTGGAAGACCAACAAATTCCAGAGAGGTCATTGTGGCCTTTGTGAATGAATTTGTGCACTTTTCATATTGTAATAGGACTTTACTTTTTTAACATTCCTGAATGCTATTTGCTATTCAAGGCTGTATGTAGTGCTTTGGGGCTATCTTCGTGTTTCACTTTATTCTATATTTTTAAAAGACAATCATAGAGAAATGTATTTCCCAGTTGTCCTTGCATATTCAGCATTGAGAGTGATCATCTAAAAGGGATTCATGGTAAGAGAGCTTTTATACCTGGCCGCTATTCCAATCTGTGCAGCACATTTTTATCACCAATTCAGTGAATTGAATTATCAATGGAGTTGTCATGGAAGCACACTTGGGCAAAGATCATCTGTCCTTGAAAACAGCCTGTTTGGGCTGAAAAATATTGCTCTGTCTGTTGAAGTGACTTCAGCAACTGCACAGATTAGCACAGGATTATTGTGGGGAGTATTTCAAATGCAGGAAAAATGGGTTTCTTTTCATGAATATCATAAAACGTTATTCACATTTTTGGGGGTAGTGAGGTAAAGAAACAAATTCCATCTGCTTTCTACCACAAGACTAAAGGAATATTAAAATATCCTGTGCCGAAAGAGATCAAAAAAAGCATCAAAATCCTTACCAATTAGACACAATATGATAGTTGGAAGTCCAGATACTGCTTTTTATGCAGAGATATCATTACCCTGTCCCTGCCTACCGCCCTGTAGCATGTGGTGTGCCATGGCCCATGTGGTTGGGCATACGGGCACCGGGCCCCAGCTGTGAGCCTGGCCATGTCTCTACTGCTCTGTTGCCCATATACCATGCTCCACTGGTATGGCAGGTCATGCATGCTCATGGTGGTGGGAGCATAAGTGGAAATGAGCTTGTGTTAGAGCGATCACAGAATGACATCTTCCTGGAAGTGTTAACAGGCACGATGATCATGACACTGGATGAAATTTCAAAAGCTCACGTTTGCAGCGAAAGGAAAGTACCGCATCGGCTTTAGTCTCTTCATAGCGCACTGGCTTGTTGATTTAACTAGTCAAATTCACATAACTGGTTGTGCTGCATTGTTAAAAAACATTTATGCTTCCTTTTAAAATTCAATTGCTCTGCTTAAGATCAAACTAGTAAAGCTTTTTTGTGTTCAGCTTTCTTTTTTGGTAAAGGACATCTGCATTAAATGTTTTCAATATCATCATCTTCCACACTTTTGTGGCTCTTTCACAGCAACCACTGTGGTTGTAAATTTCTGTGAACGCTATTTCCAGTTTACCACAATGACATTTAGCTATTTGATCTTTGCGCATCCTCAGTGGAGTATCATGTAAATGGCTCAAACAATATGATTCCGCAGCAAATACAGACTCATTTGTGAGTGGTGAAGTGGTCTACACTGATGCTGATTTAAACAATTTTGTGGTAATTGTCTTGCAAAATTTTAAAATTAGGCTCCTCATGAGACAATTGTGTGGAAAATGTGGACAGCTAAAAAAGACTTGCTTTAACCAGAGTAAGTCTGCATCCGCTGTTTCCATATTCGGTCTGGGAGTTGGTCAAATTAAATGGTTTATTACTCCGCAGTCCATTCAATCACTCTTTCATTTCTTATCAGTCTGTTTATCTGACATTTATACTTGTTGTTTGACTCCATCCATCCACTTAATGCAACATTTTACTATCTATATTCATGCAGCAGCCTCTTTGGAGGGCAGCCTATTCTGCACAACAGCAGCCAAACACACAACTCTACATTTAACCTGGAAGTCTACTACTGAGAATTTTCATTTGCATGTGAATATATGTGGGGGTGTGCACGCAAGTGCATGTGATCGTTGTGTATCATTGTTAAAAAGTGATGGATAATCATGTATACAGAAAGCACTTAACAACACCATTTCACTCTCCTTAACTACAACAAACTGTATTATGGGTAGCTGTGTATCATCAAAACCAAACACTGTAAGCATGGCCACTGAATAAATGAATATATTATAGGGTGTGGTGATGCAGGACTCTTTATATAAAAAAGAGTTGGGGTAGAGTAGCAGCCAGCTAAGGAAAATAAATTAAACTGGCAGGCGGCAGGTAGAAAAAACTCCAGAGGAGAAGGCAGAGGTAAGGACTTCACAGTCAAATAACTTGTGACATTTTTGACTAGAGCTGTTGATGAGATAGCGCAAAGAATTACCTTGGTGTGTCAAAACAGGTTCTTTTTTTCCATTTCATGCTTCCCAACAAGCACCAATTTATAAAAAGAACAATGAAGTGGAGAAATTAGACTTTTCAAAAGAGTTTTGGGAAGTTTAATGCGAGCAGTCGATTATTCCTTTGCAATGGCAACAGCTAGAGTGAAAAAAAGGATCTAGCTTGTGGCTGAAGCACAAAGTGTGAAATACTTACAGTTTTAAACACCTAGTGTGTAATAGACTTCAGGATCTTTTTTTCTTTCCTCCCGAATATTTTCTCAAATCATTAAATGAGATTTGATAAAAATCATCACATGAATGCTAAAAATGGTTGTTGCTGCGGTTGTATGGCAATCGTTATTTTTACCCATATACACTATCTACCTGGGTAATTCACTTTATTTCACTTCCATTTAGGTGATTATTTAAAAATACAGAATCAACACATTGAGCAGCATTTAATAAAGGCAATTATCACCAGCCCACACTGTCTTGAGGTGCTACATTATATATATATATATACATATATATATATACATATATTCTTTGTACTTGACCAAAATATGAAAATATAAAGACTGGCCAGGCCAAGCTGTTCTTTACATCTCACAATACAAAAGTGTGGGTCGGAACAAACTTTTGCTATTCTTAGAGTAACGAGGTTAAACATTTAATTTGTTCTTAAGGTTTGAGGAACTCAAATGGGTCATTAATTGGAACAATATTTATTCTTATGGGAGCATGAACGTGTCAGGCAAACTTTATGCCAATTTACCCATTAGATGGGGATAACTTACGTGCAAAGGGACTGTGGCCCGTTGGTGGTGCCAGTGAAAAGCTTATGGAGTGTCTAGGTTCATCCCTTGGGGAGCAGGAGTTTGTGTAGTAAACTGGTAATTTGCCAATTACATTTTGATAGTATATGATGTGGCCAAGTGGAAAGATGTTTAATTATGAAAAAAGGTCAGAGTTTTGAGAATTATCTTTTTGGAACCATGAAAATCTATTTAAAATTTCATGACAATCTGGCCAGTATTCTTTTTAGATTATCTTCCTCTGAACCAAAGTTTAGGATGGCTGGATGGAAACCAAATGTCTGTGATTTAGCAATGTCACAGAATTATAATAAAAAATAGAACAGCAACATCCAGACTGTCTTACACTTCAGAGTCTGACTTTCTGTTGTCATGCCATTTACATGCCATTTTCCTTATAGTGTAAAACAAAATTTTAGCACATTGCACCCACTCTGAAACACTGACTTGCACTGACCTAGGTGCTGAAAATGACATTAAAACACAACTTGGACTTACCGAGCCTGTTGTCCAACGCTCCAAAGTCCAGCGAGTACTTCACAACATGGTAATTGTTCCAAACGTACAGCAGGTTGTCCCTGGGATTGTAATCCACTGCAGCGATGTACTGATAGGAGTTTGGGAAAGGGATGTCCAGAAACCCATCTTTACTTAGCTCTGTGTTGTAGATGTAGTCAATCTTGTTTCCTGTTGCCTCATTGTCATCGTCCTCATACACTGACTTTACTACATAGAGGATTCCACAGATCATGAAGGCGTTGGAGGCTGAGCGCTTGTCATAGGCTGTGTCCCAGGTCCCCTCAACACGTAGCGTGTAGGGATTGAGCTGGCTGATGACAATCCGCCCGTTGTTCTGCTCAGTAGCATAAATCACCCAAAGGCCATTTTCGTCGACTGCCAAGTCAATGTCTGATTTCCCTCCCCAGCGGTATGGAGATGTGTCATGGTAGTTGGCGTTAGCGATGATGGCTTCGCCGCTCTTGATACGAGTCCGCAGGTCAAACTTGACAATGTTGCGTGTGCGCTCCTTGTTGAAGAAGAGCGCCCCATCATAAACCACAAAGCCTGTTCCGTCAACACGATGTGGGAGTTTGTAGGTTGTTGTTGGCCTTCCAGCGATAAAGTCTTCTTTGGAGGAATATTCGGTCAATGTATCAGTGCGATAGGGTGTCCAGGGCATGTAGTAAATCTTATCGGAGGCTTGGAGAGGGTCTTTGCACCAGGCTCCTGACTGGTGGTCCGATTCAAAGAGGTGTTCGCTCTGGTACACCCTGCGCAGAAGCCCTGGGCACAGGAATACTGAGGAGCCAAAATAGGGGAAAGACAAGTACAGAGTTACATTGGCAGGTATTATACATCAATAAATAAAAACAGCAACTGGATGCAACTGCAGTGAAGTTAAAATCTGCATCTCTATCTTCACCACTGTGAAGGACCAAGATATTGAGTCACACCTTCATCAGTGCTCAGATCAGATTTAGATTAAATGCAGAAAACATTACTGATTGTCAGACAAAGTATGTAATGTAATTGGTCATTTGATTCTAACAAGTTTTGAATTGTACAATGCATGTAAATTTAAATTAAACAGGAAATAGCCAATATCCAAACACAACCACCGGTTTCATTATTTCAAACTATGTCTCAAAGCCAATTAGTGCTAGTGTTGTTTCAATTACTTATTGCAGTTTGCAGTTTTTATATAAGATACTTCTAATTCAGTAAGTCTGAGTAGAGCCTGAGAGTAATTATTGTACAATGTCACTGAACGAACACACTTGGGGGGGGGGTGAACAGATAAAGTTCGGGTTATCTCTTCTGACTTAATGTAGAGCAAAAACAAATCAGAAGATGCTGTTAAAACTTACCACAGACTGACTCACCCACATCCACACACACATTAGCATTCTTGTTTGTTCCCCTTTACAGAAAGGCTTCTCTGTACATATCTACTAAAATTAAATATAATTGCACCAGAAAGAAAAAAGGTTTCATTCTTTCATTAAAACACCCTGGTGGCAGTTCTAAATAAATACTATTAAACTCAA
This sequence comes from Lateolabrax maculatus, assembly GCA_031216445.1. Classification (NCBI taxonomy): domain Eukaryota; kingdom Metazoa; phylum Chordata; class Actinopteri; order Acropomatiformes; family Lateolabracidae; genus Lateolabrax; species Lateolabrax maculatus. The sequence goes on from CM062207.1 coordinate 10,048,694, forward strand.
ACCCAAAGTTAAAAGATTTTGACAAATAGCTTTGCTGTAATTATTGGCTGAGGCAGCCCTTTAGGAAAAAGAAAACAAAAGAAAAAATACAGTAATTACATCATCTATATAATGATTGCCTGTCCATTATTTCATCTACATGACATTTTTAGTCTGCGGCATGATTTACAACACCACACACAGTAAACTAATTATATGGGAACTGGTTTGAACTCAAATCTGATAAAGCTAGGCCAAAGCAATACAGCTGGAGCAGGTCAATAGTGGGCACCGTTTGCGAAAGCTAATTTCAGTTCATTATGGATTATCTTGAAATGAGGCAATTCTAATTTTCTGTTTTACTAAAAAGATGACATCTGACTTTGGGATTACAATGACAATAAATTCGGATTAATTAAAACTTTAATCTTAAAGACACAAAAGAAAAAAAAAAAGACTAACAAAAGAAAATCAGATCACATAGGTCATTCATATATTCACCAAAAAATATTATCAAAAAGGAAAATAAATACTAGCCGGTAAGTGATTGTCTGATAGAACAGAACAATAAAGAATTCAGACAGACAGTGCATTTTTCCTTCTTTCCACGGATTTGGCCCATGGTACTTCACGTATAAAAACAAAGTGTGTGTGAAGGCTCCTTTCACTGTAATGGGCCAGGAGCCTGACACAGCGCTGACAGGTTCTAGCCGCAGATCCGTCGAGAGGTAAAAGCTGCGTGCTCCGAGGAGGAGGAGGAGAAAGACACAGCGAAAACAGAGGCTTCTTTCCCTTGTAATCTCTCAAGATTAAACATGTTGTCTACCTGCAGGTGAAAAATGTGGGGAGATGCGTCCCGTTGACATAGCGCCTTGGTACACATCTCAGCGGTTGCTCTGTTAAGTGCTAAGAGGGCTGTTCGTATGGTTGGAAAAGATGAGTTGTGCTAGGGTACAAGGTCAGAAAAGGTGAGCTTTGTACCGACAGCCCACTGGGCTCTGAGGAGGTAGTAAAATATGCAATTCAAAGATGTGAGCACAAAGATGGAGGAGTGAATGAAAGATATTAGAGAAGTGATACAAAAGCAATCATGGCTTTCATGGGGAATTTCACAAAAACTGTTACCTCAGCACCACAGTCATCTCCATAAAGTCATCTCAATAAAATGTTTTTAGCTCCCCTTTGCATTCAATGCTCTTTCTCTTTGCCACATATTTCAGCTGTGGGTCATTCATTAATGACTGATTTAAACTTAAAATTCACCGTATAGCTTTTGTTTAATGATTCCATTTCCATCCTTGACTTAAATCCAGCTTCATAGTTAATGTCTTATGAAGGACATATTTCCGGTGCCTGGAAAAAGGTAACACTGCAAACACAACGCTCCTGGGGCACAACTGAAGATTTTGCATATGTTCTGCAGCATCATGCAGTGCTGATAAGGTAAGAATATGACTGCTATGATCTGTCTCTAGTATTGACTAGTGAGTCCCTGAAGATTATAGCCATCATCATGTTAGAGCTATAATCAAAAATGCTGACATCTTATTGGACAAGCTATTGATCACCCCGTAAAACCCTCTCCTTTAATATTATGCAGCTGATAAAGCACAGCTGGAATAATTTTCAGTTATAACAGGGAATAAAAACATCCCAAAGTTATGGGAATTCACTGGAGAATGAAAGAAGGAGCCTAGTGTAATATTTACTGTTTAGGATTCGGCAGCATGTACGAGTCCCAAAAAAGAAAATTCTAACATCTTTTCCCTGAGCAACTTCATTTTCCCCATGAATGACATGTTCAACCTCACCAATGAACCATACAATGAGCACGAAACTACAAAGTGTCAGAAACCTGCTTTAGCAACCCATCACCCAAAAAAAAAAAAGTCTATGTATCTATATATATATATATATGCAAGCATATACCCAAATGAAAATGCAGATGACAAAGAAAAGTTGTTGGCATTTAGTTACCTTTTTGTTCCACTTCTATTTTTAGGCATGAAGAGGAGAGAAAGAAAGAAAAAATAAAGAACAGATTATTGATGTAATAACTGGGAGAATTCTTTATTTTATAACAGTCACACAACAGTACAAGAAGAGCATTGGGGTTAGTGAAATCGACACAGAACATTCAATCATAAGATTTTAGGCAGGAGGAAAAAGTAGTACATTGCACATGAGCCTGTAGGGAAAAAGACAGATTAATCAGGTCCTAAATTGTACAAAATGTTTGTTTTTTCCAGTGATGGCTGCATGATAAAAATGTGTAAAAAAGATGTACAGTACATGACTTTTTAGAAATATAAAATAATTCAACCATATGGCCACTTATAGGCAAGCTTTTGAGTTTAAGGTACAACTAGGAGAGAAAAGTGCCTCACATGCAAATTGCACACTACGTACTGATAATATGTCATTTATGACCCAAACAAAGAAGCCAGCATATACCTACATACATAATGGTATATTGCCAGTGGTGAATAATTTAAAATGTACTTTATATTGTCTATCTTTAGCTGTTTTCCGTGGGTTTAGCATAGCTTTTTCACTGAAAACATCTGCCTGCTGCTGCTGCAATAAGGAACTGACTAAAACCTGTGAGACTGAATCAAACCCATAATGCTGCAGGCTATAAAACCAAAACAATGAGTTAAAAGACACTAAAATTCTCTGAAAACTGCAGAACAGGGCGGTAAATTCAGTAAAAATCACCCCTTTAGTCATTTGATCCATTGCTGATATAAAAAATATGGTTTGGTGAAACTTAAAAAATGTACTTCTTCTATACAGTGGTTACTGTCAAGAAAATAGCATTTTTTTATGGATGGACCTATTTTATCAAACGTGAATAGCTGTAGGTGTATGTGAAATGTAAAAGCTGTCCTGATTCCACACCTCAACAAGTATACCGAAAGCCTGCTGAAAAACTACTGTGGCTATTACAGCTGAACTCTCTCCACACTATACGTATTGCTTCCTCTTGTGGACAAGCTTTTTATGTCAGCCATGGCATTTTGCTGGTCCTGTCCCTTCCCCTCCAGTAATCCCGGTTCTAATAAGAGAGGATTAACCTCTGTTACCAGGGCTTACAAGAGTCCTCTCCTCCAAATGGAGAGTGCAACAGAGTGAGGTATGGAGGTCAGTAGGTAGGGGCGGGCGGGGTAAAGTTTGAAAGATGGGAAGGTTATTAGAGGAGAACAATATTAATGCAAGGCGGTGAGCCAATGAAAAAGCGAGCAAGTGAGGCGGGGCTGCGTCAGGCAGGGGAAAGAGCAAAAAGAGAGAAAAATAATGGGGAGGGAAGAGGCTTTCAACAAGTCATCTGTGTTTGTCACATCATGAAATTGTACACTGGTACAGCACGGCACCTCATCAACAGCAAATACTCCAGCTGTCATTGAAATACGATAAGTCCATACCGAGTCTGGGCAACAATAGCTTTGGGCTACATCTGAATCATCATTACTGGCAACTCAAATTCACCAATAACTTGGAACAGCACATGGACCCAATACATCACATCAAAGTAAATAGCCAAACATCCCTGATCGAAGCCCCTTCACCTCCCATGGGCAATGGCCACACAACAGGGACCACGGGAGGCTGGCATTTCTGATTGAGCGATCGCTAACAGTGGCGAGGGGAGAGGAGGGTAATGATCTAGAAAAAGGCATTAGCGGTGGCGATGTGAGAAGTGGTATACGACGCAATCGCCGGGGGAGATGGTGTGAGAAGGGAGTAAAGGATTCGGATGATATCCCTGACAAGGAAATACACCACTCCCAGGGCTACTGTACAGTATGTGGCCCTGTTGCTTGACCAGAAAATGCCGCTGGATGCGCGGAGGTCAGCCCTCAGATCACTCAGTGTCACGTCCACTCGTGTTACACTACAAATACAGTATGGGCTGAGATATCCCTCTGATACGAGCCTCGGAGACCCACGTTTATGGCGTCACAGATACAAGTGGAGCAGCGGGAAAGCAAAGTGAGATGGAGAATTGATTCATTTGAAAAGCTTCTTTACTCCACCCCACCGCCCCCATTGTGACCTTAATACGATTTTGGTCACGGCTGTCATTGAGTCACTAAAAAGCACTTAGCTCTCTCATCCTCTCATCTCATCCTTTCTCTCTCCCTTCTCCTTGTCTTTCTCTCTGTCCCCTCTCTCATGTCTGAAAAGATGGAAATTATAAAAAATTTGCGCACAAATACAAATTAAAAAATAAGGGTCCTTTCGGAGCTACCCTTACCTCTATGAAAGTGTTACATCCTCTTCCATCACACAAATAGGCCTTTGAGTACCTCATTCATAGGCTCTACATAACAAAAATGATCCTGTGTCTGTACTTCTGCTCCAAACACTTGACAAAGCCTTATCCTGATATTCAAGGACAAAGCATTTAATGGGTTATATACAAAAACAGTCTAGCGTGTCCCTCAGTCTTTCTTCTGCGATACAGTGTCTGTTTTCATAACGACTGAGGGCAAAAACACAGCGTCTTACCTTTGGTCTACTCATTTAGAGATCACTTTAAGGTATACAGACATACAATTAATGGAGATACTCCAATGAACTGTGTAATGATGATGTTAATCACACCACTCATCAACAAACTGTGCTTGAAATCAACTTTTAAACACTGAATGAGATAATGAGCTAATTATTTGAGTAAGAGATGATGAGCGTTGAGTGGCCATTAGATTCTTTAAAAACAGACGTGGGATTGAGCAAATTTGAAATAAATACACCAATTTCATGATGGGTCTGGGAGGCTGGAGAAGAGCATTTCACCCTTAAACCCAGAGTTTAAGGGTGGGAAGGTCCTGCAAGTCCCTGGCAATTCAGCTACTTAAGGGGCATGTGTGGCTTTAACTGCCCCTTAGACTTATTAATTTGTCAATGAATTGCACTGATTTCATGGGTAAAGTGAAAATAGCTCATCATTCTGCTTTTGCAATGGGAAGGACAGTTGGGTGTCTCATCGAGGATAGCAAGGGTCTGGCCATTTTCCTGGAGGAAAAAAAATGACCAGCTGTAATCACCCTTCCTTGGATGCCAAAGCAAACCAGAAGGACAGAATGCCATCATTGGCAAGGAGGGGGGGGAAAAATCCACTAAACATTTTACCGAACTCCTACACAATTGACAAAAGTTTTATCACTGTAGACCAGTTACCTAGGATACGACACCCAGCTTCACACAGTTGCACATAGGCACACCTGGAAGCAACCCAGCGCAAGCACTCTTGTCTTCTGGCCACTGAGAAGCAGTTCTGGCTTACCCTGCTCCAATTCACTGATTCACTTCACCTCAATAGAGATGTATCTAGTCCAGGGATAGAAAACTGCAGCCCACACAAATCTAGGGAACATCCTACGCCTATAAATGAATATAAGTAATTTTATATTTCAATTTTATGTTTGTATATAATTATATGCATGTTAGTTTTCTTTTATGACAGTTATGGAAACAGCCAAACAGATAAGTGTTCTACCAGGCCATCGTTTAAGTGAATACATTGCTTGGCCAGGTTGGGGCAAATTCTGGCAACAAGTTTGGGCAAAACAATAACTCACTGAACCGTGTGCATGCAGCTTGTAACAGTTTGGCTGCTGTTTGGTTTACCCTGCCAAACACATAAAGCTGGAAAAGACAACACGGCGGACTCTGCAGCTTACCTAATTGGTCAAGCTGTCGTACCAAATTTAATAAGCTGAACGGTCAACCTGCACATATGGCTTCCTTATAAAATAATATAGATTTGAAAATGTTTTAGTCGTCTGCACGGAATTCAGCTTTGACAGTGTAGATAATACAGGCAGACAATACCAAAGCTGAATGCTGTTCAGGCATACCATACCCTATAAAATTCAATTATAGTGCCACTGAATAATGCAGTCCATATTGTATTTGTTCAGATAATGCATAATTTCAAATATAATTTTCACCTGAGAAGTGGATCTGCATACTTATTGTAGTCTACTTAAGACACATGCCGAGCAGCTAACAATGGGGACCTTCAGCGACTGTGAGCACCGACCCTGTCATGTGAGCGGCAGCTGTATGGATTTTCATTTGAATAATTAACGCTTCCCAATTTCACACTAATGGTTGAGAGGTATCAGAATGGTATCATTAGCGGCTAATAGAGATTCATGGCAGAATGGCTGCAATATTTTTTGCAATATTTCCCCCCCCTCTTTTTTCCATTCCCTCTCTCCCAACCAAGGAGTTGCAGAGTGCAAACCCCTTAACTCCATCCCATCAGCTTTTTAATTAATGACACAAATTACGGGGCTTTGAATAGCATGTGCCTAAGGATGGGGGAGGACACGCCGGCTACCATCTCTCTTTCTCTGTGTTCTCTCTTCATCTCCCTCATTTTTTTCTTCCTATCATTTCCCTCGGTTGGTGCTCATGAGTCTCCCATACCATCATTACAGGTTCCATTTCTCAGCACCCCTCTTTTTCTTTCAACCACTTGTCTGCTCTCTTTGTGCTCCTTTCTCGTACTTATTCAATCTCCTCCCTAGTGTCTCCTCTCCGTCTCCATCGCTTTCTGTCTGCCTCCTACTGGGAAGCTGCTATGCTATGTTATAACCTTGACAATGCAGGATGCTGTGTGTGTCACTTGTGTGTGTGTGTGTGTGTGTGTGTACACTTGTTCTTCTGTCTGTGTGCATGCGTGTGTCTGTGTGTTTGTCTTTCTTTGAGGGACAGGTGCAAGGACTTGGCACTCATCCAACCTGCTACCCACGTGGGACTGACCAACGGAGGGGGGGGAAAAAAGACAAGAGCAGCCTAGGAAAAACAACATTAAATACATTTTTGTGGAACAGCGGCAACTGGAGCAGAAATAACCTAATTGCACCTCCTAAAATATATCTTGATTTTCAAGGACCTTGAAATTATGGAGGAGAATAGAGGGATGGGGGGGGGGGGAGTGTGGGGGAGAAGAGAAAAGAGGGGGTGTTTAGTCTGGTGTGTGGCTGGACGTGGTGCACCAGTGAACAAAAAGAAAAGACAAGGAAATGGAAAGGAAGCTTTGATTAGTAGGGTGATCATTAAAAAGGAGAGACCCCCTGAAGAGACCAATCTCTAATTAGTGCTATATCCTCGACACTTGGCACCCCAACAAGTCTTTCAGACGTGTGTGCCTTAGTGTGCGTGCGTGGGTAGCTGTTGGAGGAAACACTGTGATAAAAGCTTTGCTTGTGTTTATGAGCAATTCTACAAGCTTGTTCAGCATGCGAGCCCATTTATTCCAATATGTTGAAGTGTGCACATTTTTGTTTAGCCACAAAAAAAGCAAGGATGATCCTGTCTGTGCGTTACTGAGCAAAAGAGCAGCCGGTACAGAACAAGGACCTAATAGATTACACCCGCTTATTCGGCTATTAGTGGGGGAAAAACAGTTTCTGCATGTCCAGTTTCACCCCTTTCACACCACCATCTATCCACATTGGTAATCACAGCCTCCCTGTGCAATTATCTCTCCTCTCAAATGGGAAAATATATATATATTTTTTTTTCTATAGGAGGACTATTTTTAATCCCGTCCCCAAAACAAATGAACTATAAAGACATGTACATGTAAAGGGTACATCTTTGTGACATCGGGACATTTTTGCAAAGCACAGTTCAAAACCAATGTATTGTGACAAGATCAATCTCTGAAAATTCAGGACACGACACCAGTGTGAATCTGATGTGTGAAATATGTGACAGAAAGTTATAGTCATCAGAGCTTGCTGTGTGGGTTAGGGAGTGGTCAGCTGTCACTGAGTGATGTGATGGCATTACGGCCCCCCTTCACACATGGGAAGAAGTGGAGCTGGTCGCTCAGGTGGGGAGAAGAGAGAGAGGAAAAAAAAAACTGTCTGAACAAGAAGGCTAATGCTCACTGGCATTTCAGCGGGGAGCGAGGAGGGTGTGGTTGTGTGATGTATCTGCTGTCACAGTGTTGACTCCCACTCCAGACCTGATGCACGCGGATTGGAGAGCTCAAGGGCAAAAAGCCACTGAACTTCCATACAATCTGCTTAGTAGATTTACGGATAACATCAAATGGAGTGATCTACTCTTCAAGAAGCTTAAAAGTTGCTGCAAGATTATCCAAGGCAAACTGCCTGTGCGCTTGGAAGGTGGCCTGCTGATGATGTTTGAATACTGAGTGTTGGCAACTATCAAAGCCCATCTACATTTAAACATCAGATGAGACGTGGCTTTTATTAATAATCTAAAATCCTTTGATATGCAGAGACATTGAAACATTGTGCTGCCCTGACGAGACACATAACCAATCACAGTGTCCATATTACAGCCATGAAGTCTCATCCTGGTCACACAGGTGGTGTTTACCTTAGGCATGACCACTGCATAATGGGCCCTGTAATAACACCGCATTCTGCCCAAGCTGCATTGTAAGTGATAGCCATGTGTAGAGCATCAATTTCATGGTTTCACCTGCCAACACAGAAGGACAGAGATTGGTAGCAGGTGCTGAGTAAAACATGCCAAAACAATCTACCCCATTATTCGTTGCGGGCCCCCTGAACCTGTTAGGTGCGTTATTATTAGCAAAATGAATTAAAAACCAATTAGGTGAGTTGGAAATAAAAGAACTTGACAAATTACATTACAAGTTTCCATGAGGTGTGAGCTCAGGATTACACTGCTCTACTCAAATAGGAGAATTGATTGCATGATTATATGTCCTGGCTCAGCTTCCAAAGTGTGAGCAATATCTGACAGGGCTGAGCTGGATCCCACTGTGCAAGACAGGATTTTACATTGTCCTTATTAGCTACAAACAGTGGGGGGAACTAGTGGCTTATGTATAGCAACAGACTGCCAGCAGGCTTTCTTCCTTTGTTCTCCCACTCTCTTCTTGCCTGTGCCTTTCGGTCGCTCACTTTCCCTCCACCTCGTCTGCCATACACACTGTAGTGTAGTCCCTGAAAGGACGTGTAATCATCCCCTACCTACTTTTTTCGGGACAAGGGGTTTGACCACTTGCCGGGACCAAATCAGTCAATTTGCCATGGAAACTACACAGAGAGGTACATCTAATTACTGTAGGGAGGCGGCTGATGCTCGGGAGAAGGACAAGAAAGGTAACAGCAAGCTGTCAACAACAGAAAGACTCTTTCAACTGCAAAGCATGCCGACGCAGGTTTGAATGCGCTTCCTTGTGTGACAAGTCTGAGAATTTGAGGGGCCACGGAGGGGATGTAAGTGCTTCATTACTGCTGAGGAACAACACTGGGTGGGTAGGAGGGAGACACAGTTGTGTTGACCTCTTATGCAGCTCGACCTTTGGGAGGAGCCGTTAAAGTGAAAGTTACACGGGGAGAAAGACGGAGCGAGCGAGGGAGAAAGGTTTTAATAAGGCACTAAGAGAATACGCGCCGCATCTCTCCGCTGAACCGTGGAAAGTCAAGGTGAGAGGGCGGGGCCGAGACAGATGTCAGGCACTGGTGCACAGTCATGTTTATGAGTCATCATAAAGGGTCAGCACATCACTTCAGCCTGAGGGTAGCCTTACCAATCTGTAAAGTGAATGGGGGAGCATGAGCAAACTGCACTAGTACAAAGAAGAAAGAGTCCCCTGGCAGATGAAAAATGAGTGTACGCTGATGTTCACAAGACTGTATTATGACTTACAGGGGTAAATACAGAATTTTAATTCTATTCAGTTTAATGTATTAAGTACTTCTTTTTTAAAATCCAGTATGTATCAATTTCTTTTTTAATTGTTTCACCTTTCTATCAATGCTATTTTACCTCCCACATTGTTCAGTGTGAAGGTATTTCCCTCAAGAAACACAGCTCATATCAAATAATTGTTATTATTCAGACGCCAGCTCAAATGGAAATATGATGGATTACCTTGCGCTGTGACACTGCCACACAGCACAGGCAAACACTGACAACCTAAGTAGTAATTGTTGTAACATTTTTTTCCCCATTATAACTGATGGAGTGGATCAAATTGCAAATTAATAAAATCAATATTGTATCTGCTGCATGCGTCCATCGATTTAGCACAGTCCTCTGCCATTATTAACGCCGGATCTGATTGTACAATCTCGCCGGCTTATAAAGATACGGCAGAGAGAGCGGTAATTTATCCTAAAAGAAAAGAAGCTCCCCAAGCAGAATACAGATAAAAGCTGTCAGTAAAGGTGGTTGAGAAGAGAGGAGGGGCAGTTGAGATTGCAAAGTGAGGGAACAGAGGGAGCAAATAAAGGAACATGGGGGGGAGAGAGAGAGAAAGCAGTGAGAGCACTTAAAGGACAAAATATAAGTGAAAGTGAGGTAGACTTGAAAAAAAAAAAAAAAAAGAGTATTAGGATTGAGAGGCAGAGCCTGTCAGTGGAATACAGAGTCAAGACTCCACCACTGAAGGAGAGTTGGAGTCATGGCTGGCTGCGTCTCTTATTAGACACTCAAATCCTTCGGTCTGTCTCGGTAACTTGGTGAGGAGACTTGCGTTAAAAGCCCATTCACAACTGAGCTGCCATTTTCTCAAACAATACCGCTTTGCTAATGTGAATACCTAATTATTTGTCACAAATTAACGAGCATACCAGTTTAAACTATTTAGCCTTTTTTGGCATGTCCATTGATCTAGTGGTTCATGATTAATTATGCAAGACAGGTAATAAGTAGTGGTAGTAAGACACAAAAAAGGACAAAGGACTGTCTCTAAATGTGTCTCATTATAGCCAAAAGGATCTGATTGCTTTATTTGAGAGTTAGGAAGGAAGTCCACTGGGTTTTAAAGAATGTATTTACACCGGCAATAAAATGCGCCTCAAAGTCCGTCTCCAGTGACCGTTAGTGATTACACTTTGCTTACCCACCCAATATACAAATAAACGCCTACATGACTTCTGCAATGTTTATGCATTGCCAGCATAATTTTTCTTCCTACGATGGCTCTGGGCACAATCCATAGTTGCACCAGACAAGGTGCCCCCGTTTCCCTCCCTGGTGCACCCCTAATAGGCGGCCCCGATGGTACAAGAACAAAGCTGCCACAAGCAGTTTTCCAACAATTTGGCAGACTGTTCCACGTTTCTTGGCTTTTGTTAAGGAAGTTGAGTATATTATCAAAAAGAAGGTGGAAGGTGGACAGCTGAGGCAGACAATTGAATGGGAATGCCGTGCGTCCCGTGGGTCTCCCTGAATTTCCATTGGACAGGGCAGTTATGACATTTGGTCACGGAGATTGGGACAGGGTGGAAAAACCAAGCCTCAGCACTCGATGGGAGCCTTTTTCATGGGGTCATAATGTGTGACTATGTCATTAGGTAAAAGTAAAGGAAAAAGGGTTGGATGGGACTGGAATGGACATAAACTATGCATCGGCGGGATCGGGTTGAAATAAAGAGAATCAAAGTGAATCACTCCTGTGTCACTCTCACCCGCTAGTGGGCAATGACCACCGTCTGACTATGACCAAAGACAGCAAGCCTCCCCTTTAGGGGCATGCACATTTTATCTCACTATTACCTTCAATATGCTATGTAAAAAACTGCCAGTTCTCAACAATGGGACAATGTCTTGGCTTCTACAAGTTAACCTTTCAGGACAAAACTTACAACAATGGCATGCTTGGTTGAAAATCAGAGCAGATGGAAATGTAAGTTGTTAAGAGCTTAATGGAACAATTTTGGACCAGACGCCTATATTTGGCACTCAAAGAAGAGCACACTGAGTGTTTAAATACTGACAGGAACTCAGAATTGCACTAAAAGCTGGAGAGTTGGTGAAAGATGTGTTACTGTCTACTTTATTGCAGTAACTGTAGTTGGGTTAGTGTCCTACATGGACACCTTTGAAAGACACTGACACTGGGTGGTTGCGACTGCAAAAAGTGCATATGGCAAAGAGTCAGGTATGAAAGAGGAATCTGCCAGCTCTGGATCACAGGTAGAAATGGTTTTTACTTCACAACATGAAGGCTCCTGTCAGGCAGACTACTGAGGGAGCCATGTAAGGACATCAAATGTTAAAGAGATGTTTTTGATTTGAATTTGAATTATTAGAGTCCGTTTGAACCCAGCAGCTGCAGACTACACAGATAAATGCCAATGACCAAATATTTCCAGTTTTATATCATTTCTGAGCAAGCCACACAATATGTCAGGATTTTGGCAGGCATAATTACTGCGGCTTTAGTGTTCCTCTTCAAAGTCATTATAACACAATACAGAAGGTCAGATGGCAATGTCCATGCCGCTTCCTCTGGCCTCACCTGGACTTCCTCGCTGTGTGCTCATCCTGTTACCCCATGCTGATCCTTCCATTCTCTGCCCAAATGTTTCCACTCAAGTTATGTGCAGCCTAACAGCCTTTTTCACCTGCTGCACTAATTAAATCCTTTTTTATTTACTCACGTCATAGATGCCTCACTAGTCTGAACATTAACTGGCGTCCACTGAGCTGAACTGAACCGAAAACAAGTACGTTTCATTTTGATGAAAGTCAAACGGCCTTTCTTGCTGTTAAGCTTACAGAGACACGACATGATTAGACATGATTCTTCAAAGATATTAAAGTGCTGTGAACTGGGGGAGCTGATGGGAAGGCACTGACAATGTAAAAATAAAAAGCAGCTAATACAATCTCTGACTAGATATATTGGCAAATATGCAGTTTTATTCCTTTCAGCATGCTGTTCCACACAGCCGCATTATTCTGGATGACAAATGTACATTGGTCTCAAATAATGTGGTATCACTCTAATACTGTATATACAGTATATACCTAATATACTATACTATCCACTTACTTTATCATCAATCAATTATAATAAACTGGCACACTGTTGGCATAATTGATGCCATGCGTGATGAAGAAAATAAAGAAAGCGTTAATCTCTTGTCAGTTACAACAAAGACTTTAACGCTTGATAGACAACAGTATCATCATCATCAATCCTCCACATTGATACACTGTATCATTTTTCACATGTAAACAACACTGTCAATAATATTTAATGTACTCATACAGGGTGTTATGTTTTTCGGATCTCAGGAATCATCACTTGTCTTCACATCCACTGCTGCGTCTAAATCTGTTCTACTAAACTGGATGACACATTTGAGATATTTTTGAACACTTGGAACATTACTAGCATGCATGTTGATTGGGTTGTTGATGAGTCACCGCTGTTAAGAGGAAATGAGAATGGGTAACGTCATTAGGAGGTGCTTTAGAGTGTGAGAGAATTAAGGAATACATACTGTAGGGTACACATTCATATTGGACTTCCAGATATTTGTAGGTCCCCGGGCAAGGGTCAGGAAACACATCTGGTCCAGCCACAACAGCACACTGGGTCCTGTTATTACATCTGAAAACAGAGAAAAGGTTGTTTTTTTTTTTTTAAAAAAAGAAGAAAATAGCAGTAACAGCAACAGCAGACAATCTTGTCCTTCTGAGTGGCGACAATAAACTGTAGAACATTAGTCTGATGTTTCGTTTGTGGTTAATGAAGCTGAAACTATTTCATTCTGTAGCAGAGATTATGACGATTATGAGGCTCCACTGTTTATGGAGATGATTCATCCAGTCTCTTCCCTTAAATGTATAGAAGAGAAGGATTTTTATATTTGGACCCTTTAAAGTGGCACTCCAACATTTTTATACAGCTGGGTCACTTTAACTAGCCTAAAAATGTATATACTTTACCATTCTGTATTGAAAAATTGGGATTAAGATGTAAAATGATCAAGCAGTATTGCATTTAAAATATTTATATTTTTGTTGTCTCTCTATATAAGAGTACATATTGTATTTTGCATAAGCCGTTTTGAAAGGTTGACTGTTATGTTGTTTTCGATACATTGTATTCATGGAGACGAAAAACACACGACTAGCTGATGGATTATAACCGTGTAAAGAAACAGCAAAAAGTCTCAGATATCACCCTGATTATGACAAGATATTTGAAAACATTGAGGCAATAAAGCATGGTATATTGGAGTAGAGTTGTTTTACATGTTTAATGTTAAGAAACTATGACATTCACTATTCTTTTTTGGTTCAAGAAGCAGAGACGTGGGTAAATTCATCTTCCTGCTGAGGAGTTCAGTTGGACGTCATGGACCTACAACCAGGCTTTAAACCATGTACAGGTTACACTGGTATTACTGCATGATGGATGGTAGTGATGCTGGTGGAGAGGAGGGGGGGTAGACACAATCAACTGAGTGCGAAATCAGCTCCAACATGAAATGTAGGTCTTCATTAAAAAACACAATTATGGTGCCGGTGGTGTTCTCTTGTGCCATTTTGCTTTTGGCAGTCATCAATCAAAGCCCCACTTCATATGCACAGAGAGCCTCTCGCCACACATAATAGCAACACTTATCTCACAACATTAACTCTTAAATGTTTTGACAAGTATTGATCTGTTGGTGCTCTGCATCTGTTTGCAAAATGAACAGGATATGAAGGTCGGTGCAGTCTCTATTTGAGCACCCATTGTGTGTGATCTTCTTGAGGGCTGCTAGTGCTACAGTATACACAGGACCTCGTCCATCAAATCTATACTCATTTACGGACCACCATTATCTTGCAATATATAAAAGGTATTTATTCCCCAGCAAGGCGGTTCAAATGTAAAAGTCTTGTGAAGGTCAAGGCGGGGTCTGACACAATGATTCATACGCCACAATTAAAGGATTCTCTACACCTTAATTAACATTGATTGGCTGCCGACTAATCAATCGAGCCAGTGAGGGACAAGCAAAAAGGGGCCCATCTCATTTCAAGCCAACCCAGTAATGAGATATGGTCTGCCGAGTCTTTCCCATGTGAGCTTTATGGGTTCATGAACTCGGCCCCCACCCCCATCACCCTCTGCCACCCACTCACTCACTCACTCACTCCAGTCAGCTGTCTGGGGTCTGTCCCTGCCTATGAAGAGTTAATTCCCAGGCCGTAAATGCCAGTCAAATAAATACGGGGTCAAGCCTATATAACTGAGAAACAATTATAGAGGCAGCCTTCTCATCTCTGCAGCCGTCGTCCTTACTACCATTTCTGGTTTATTCTATTTGGAACTGGGTTGTAATCAGCAGGTAAGAACACAAGTTAAGATTAAGTGTCACATCGAATTAGAAGTGAAATGGATGGAAGAGATGTAACTAGCTAGAGGTTGGAGCGGAGACACAAACACACGCTTGCATGAAATGAAAAGCACACATACAGTTCCGTTTTTAGCAACATAGATAGAGTTGTTGGCTTGTTTTGTGGATGGACAACATGAATATATGATGTTTTGCCCTAGGAGTTAAGCTAGGAACAAATCTGGAATTTTAATCATCGTTTGTAATAACTTGAGGGATTAAACATCATAATGTGTATTTAACGTGGATTGCAAACTTAATCCCAGCCTTAACATCAATCTTGACCCACATCCAAAATCCCTTTTATCACTGCTGTGCATTTTTACCTCTGCACACACAGCCACAAATACCTCCTGATCAGTTTTCTGTTTGTGTTGTGGAGGCACCCGCATCTTGCAGGGGAATAAAATAAGGTGAAGGGAGAATTACGATTAAATGTATCAAGTGCAAATCAATGGCAGCGTAGGAGGCGGATCAATAAGCTGGAGGAGAAGCTGCCCACACCACGTGCCACAACGACTTCACAATTACCAATTACGGGGGTAATTAGGATTTCATCAGACACTTGGCTCTGACGGAGCCCTTTGAACTAGCAGGGGGAGAGGGAAATGGA
The DNA here is from genome assembly GCA_031216445.1 of Lateolabrax maculatus. Lineage (NCBI taxonomy): Eukaryota > Metazoa > Chordata > Actinopteri > Acropomatiformes > Lateolabracidae > Lateolabrax > Lateolabrax maculatus. The sequence continues at coordinate 10,064,441 of CM062207.1, forward strand.
TCCACTTTGAGTTATGTATTCAAATAGGTATGGGGATATGCAGTTTACATATGCACTATGTGAGGAACAAGATAGCAGGTGGTTAGAAGCTACTGCAGGCTGAATGCTCTAATTGGCGTCTTGCTGGAAGCGGTAAACAAAAGATAGAAATTTCTTCTTTGAAACACACAACAGTAATACGTCAATTCTAGGTGCTTTCAGTTCTCTACTGGACACATAATGACAGCAAATGATAAAAGATTACATCTGGATATTACTCTCTATCAGAGCTAAGATTCTAAAAGAGGACACAAAACTCGATTTTGCAATTTGGCAGCCAACTGCCCATTTTTATCCGCATTCCCGCTTTTCCTCCCTTATAGCTTTTTCCTCCTGTTCCCTCGTCTGCTGTTTGTTATAACTGGCAGATTAGAGCTCAGACTGCCAGCTGACGAGGGGAGATGTGGCACAAAGCACAAGAGCCCTATGTAAGCACAAACTGTAATGACGATAATCGCTGGCTGATCCTGCTGCTGCCTCTGATGTATGTGGGTTGAGTCCCCTCAGTCTATTGACCACTAACACAGACAATAAATAAATGAATAAATTAATGGGTGATTAAATTAATCATTGAAAGAAAGAGAAAGAAAGGAAACCAACAGTCTAAGACAGTGACGGTGCAGTTTGCTGTCAAATCTAGACAGATTTGTCCACATTGGAGAGTAATAAAAGAGAATTGGTGTGCACCACTGTTCCCTTTCAAAACTCAAGTGATTTATATCAGAACGAAAATACCAGCCAAGTCGAAGAAGAGAAAGGTTCGGTAGCCTTTAAAAGTTCAGAAAAAAAAAAAAAACGCAATCTTCTTCCAACTCGCCAACCGGCTTTGAGTGATGTTCCATAGATTCCATATCAAAGGAGTTTGCTTTAAGTACGTCAAATAAGAATGGAGATGGTTCAGCTGGTGTTCTGCACTGAGGGGACATCTCTATGTGGAGTTTTTCCACAGTTTGCATATGTTTGATGAAACAGTCCCTGTCAGGGAGCGCAAACTCTCCATTTGCTTTCAGTTAAAAAGAGCACGTCAAAATGCCCCACCTCCAAGAAATTCAAATTGTGTTCGCAAACATCGCTATTAGTTCTAACGTTAAGACGAAAAAAAGATGCACAAGGTGCTTGAGGGACTTGGAGTGTGTGTGTGTGCAAAGACAAAGTGCATGTTGGTATTGTTCTCCTCATGTGTACACTGCAGTGAGTGTCTGTGTGTGTGTGTCAGGCTGTGTACACACTTGTGAGAGTTTGTATTTGTAGGCAAGGGAGGGAGCGGAGCGGGGAAAAAAGTGACGGACGGGTCAATATCCCCGTCCCTCTGCTGGGACCCATTACGCTTTAGTGATGGTCTTCGCCACCCACGGTCGACTTCATTCATTATCTTTCCCAGCTGCACGCCGCAGCATCCATCTTTTCTCATTCAGCCTGTCTCCTGGCGCAGCACAAAAAAAAAAAAAAACAACCTTTAAAACTCCAATGAAAAGCTCAAGAAAATGCTACAAGAGGGGGGATGGCCTTGAGCACTGTGCATTTCAATCCTGAGTACAACCAGGAATTATTAAAAGGTAAGCATTGCTAAGTGTAGCTCTATTACAGAAAGAGGAATTATCAGTTAAAATCCCCATGGATGCCCATTGTTCACATCAAGAAGCTGCTATAGAATAATGTATCTTTTATATGTTCCAATTATTTGGAGTTACTTCAAAGATACCCCAAGCTGGGGATTATTAAACAAACTGTAAAAACCATGCTAATACTCTCTAAGTGCTGCTTCAGCTCTGGTAGGTTCGGGTGTATGTGAGAGAATTCACTAAAACTACTTTGATTTTATTAACTCATCCGCTTAAGCGCAGTGGACCACTACTTAACAAAGAGGTGTTCCAAGTGAGAATTATTGCAAACATGTCTGTGTGAGATCTTTTACAGTATCAGATGCACAATGCCCAGTCGCACCAGAAAGTACCACAGCAGAAATGGTACTGGAAGCTTTGGAAGGGTACTATTGCATGTGATAAAAAAGAGTTTTACACAGCCTTTTGTGTCTCCAGAGGGAGCTGCATGAAGTCTGATAAATTGCCTCAAGCGATGTCACTTGACTCTGTGTCGGTTGGGGCTGGAGACTACAAGTTTGAAAATTAAGGAAATCTGGGGATTTGGAGTTGAACTGCACTCACCCGCTCCCCGCCTCTGCTTCAGGCTTACGGCTCGAGGCTGCATTAGCCACTACTAGCATAACACACCCGAATCAAGTTGCATTGGGGGTAATGTAGGCACCAGGTTTTGTTTAATCTTAAAGATTATATGATCATTTTGTACTCCTAAAAACAATAAAATGATCTAAAGACAGCCACCAAGACTATTTGTCTGGGTAGCATTTAAACATCATTATAACAACCTGTTCATATGGCATCTGTCTGAGAATTTTGACAGAATAGATTATGTGAGATTATGTCTTACTTATGCAGTACTTGCACATATATTTGTATAGGACTGTTCTTTTCCAGTCTTTTCTATCTATATTACCTCTTTGTCCAGGCCGCCCCATGCATCACCTAGTATACATAATGTGTTGCCGGCTATATCTCCATCATAGTCAGGCAGGGGTTGAAAGGTGGAGGGCAACTTAGAAGTACACCATATATTTGAATTAATTTACCCTAAGGATTTTCCTTTCTGGTGTCAGGAGTCAAACACAAGAAGGAAGAAGTGACCTTTTAAACCAAAAGGCGGTATGCGAATCTGAAGGGTGACAGAGGATTGTTGCATACATATTCAAACAACCTACGGTACACAGAGATGCTCTGCACTTGTACACATAAACATACCGCCATCTATATCCATGTTGACAAATGATCTATAATGCACTACTGAATCCACCCAACACACGTTTTTATTCGAAAGCTGTTCCAAAACACCAAGGGAGCTGGTCAACGCAGATAAAAAGGCAGAAGGGGAAGACGGGGAATGAATGTATACAACATAAACACAATGGACGAGTGTGGGTGTGGAGCATTCAAAGTGCATCGCTGAAGGGGCTCACTGTTCTCGGGCGCTCACATAGCACCGCACAAACACAGATGAGCATCTGCACAGAAACGCATGCACGCATCTACATGTTCAACAGATGAGTGGCGAAGGGAATTCTCACAGATGAAAGAAACAACTGCATTTAAGATTAACACATTGCAGCATTACCTGCCTACTGGGTGGCAGTAGTGACTTACTACCAAACAGAAGAACATCAAGCTCTGCCACACTGTTTGTACAAACACTATGGGTGACAAAACATCAGCCATATTCCTTGTTTATAGGATTAACTATGTGGAACTAAGCAGAAACGAATAAAGTGCCAAGTGACTGTTCAGTATAGAGAAGATTGAGTGTTTATGTGCATGAGCTATATGAATGACCTTTATCAGGCTCTATTAAGTATGGAATAAGAGTTTCATTAGGAATGGTCAAACAAAGGTCAAGATTGATCATCTCTCATGAACTACTTCCACTCCTTACATAAATTCAATGCCATTTCTCCAAAAAATGAGCATCATGAGCTGTTTTTTTCCCCCTCCTGACAAGCATAATCCCTCTTAGCCATTCAGACAGATTAGTAGCTTTCATAAGATTTTTACATCACACAGTTTTCCCCCTCTCTAATATTATATTTGGAAGATAAGCCGCACTTCATCCCAACGGAACAACAAGCGAAGAAAAATACAGCGGCACTAAGGCACTACGACTGGATGCGGAGAGACGATCAACTAGAGAACAGACTTCTTAAGCATTTTTTTAGAGTTCATACTGAGAATTTATGGATGGGGGCTATATATGGATTCATCTGTGAGGTCCTTTGCTTGGCTATAGTCCAAGAGCCTTAAGTGAAGCACAAGCTCAGCTTGATAAACACATGCTTTTCTTGGTTTGCTGTGTGTTTGGACGAGCAGGCACTTCCATTGATGTGATGACTAAAACAATGCTTTGCAACTGAGAAGAGAGATTGGGCTCATTTATGGCTCACGATTATGGATGAGGCAAATAAACAACGGTCAAAACATTTTCCATCTCTGTGTCTGTGTGTCCTTATTGTATATTTCCCCACTTACTGAAGCCCACACCAAGAACAAATCCTGCCTCATGGCTCAGTTCATGTACATTTTATTACCACTTAGTTTGGAGAAGAAATGTATCCAGGTATTTATTTTAATACACTTGAACTTGAACTGACTGCAACAATGTCAACTATATGGAAACAGTCTGTACGGCAAAGACTAACGTCCACAGCAGCAGTCACGACAAGTTCAAGCTGCCGATGTTCAGTCCTCTAGCAATTTCTAGAGCCTGAATGCAGCGCAGCAGCAAGCGCAGACTTGGATTTTTTATATGTTGGTGTGTATATGTTGTGTGTTATTTAAAATACTTTAAATAACCATTTACCCATTGAAACAATAATTAACAGACCTGAAACTATCAGAAAATAAATTATGTAAATATCAGTTTACTGAAAGTGTACACATAAACAGATTTTATGTGTACAAGTCTGCCTTTTCAGTTGCAAGATGATTTTGTCTTTTTGACCAAAGAAAAGGAAAAGAAAAAAAACAAAGGACTTTTCTGGGCTGTTACTTTGTCTGGGAACACATGGGTTTGAGGTCAGGCCATGACAGAGGTCATCACCTCAGGGGATGCACTCCTTCCACTCCTTTATTTACCTCAGGTTGGCTGCTGTTCTCAGTGAGGTCTAAAACCACGGGATGTTTCATGAGAGCAGAGAAATGTTAACTGACACCACAAAGGCCGATCAGCTGTGGTAACAATTTTGTAAACAGACTTTTGGAAGAGATTTCCTAGCACTTACAAGACATGTACAGACATAAATCAATAGACACAAAGTGCAAACTATGTCTTAAGGGAAGTTTAGTTACTCAACACAACTTGCTGTGCTTTGGAATTTAACTGATTAATAACAAGCATTTTGGCTTGTTAGAGAAACTGGTCTCAGAAATTTGACTACTACTTTGAGTAAGATTGAATGGTTGAAAGGATGACAAACCTTCGAGCTCCTCAGTAGTTCACCTTCAGGTCACCCTAACAGCTTGCTCCCTATATATATATATATGCTTTTGTCAGCATGTTAAAGTGAGCTTTGTTTTTTGTTCTAAGGAATAAATGTTAAAAATACATCTTTTTATCTTATAGATACTATTTATCTAAACCGTGGGACACATCAAACTCGAGAACCACTGTGATTTCTGTGCAAGAGTTTTGAATAAGACTCCTCCTCTTTTTATTTTGAAGAAGAAGTAATCCAGCTGCAGACAGATCAAATTTGCTCAGCTAGCCTCTTTGGAATTAATCCATCTATTTCTGTGCCACAACAGGTTTTAGGTGATGCAATTTCTCTCCTCACCTGAAAGGTCAGTCCGTGATTCTGCACATGCTGTAGACATCTATCTGGCTGTGCGCACCACAGTTCCATTAATGTTTGAATTTGGCACATGCTGGAGAGTGCTGGGCGAGTTAAACACTTCCAAATTCAACATTAGGACAAAAAAATAAATAAATGAATTACTGATCCAAATAAATCCAGTAAAACTGCTTTTACAGGGGGAGTGCAGTTAGAGTTTATACTGCAAGTATATTGTTTAAATTATGCAATAAAAGCTTGGCTGTGTATGATATTTAATTTAGATGAGCGAGTCCATAATGCTGCAGTTCAATTGTATTCTTTCACACACTGGTAAAATACAACCATTCTTTTGCAGACAATAGAGCTCTTGTAGTGAATCTTCTTTGACATCAACACTAGACCCTTTTCATATGCACGCATTCACATGTAAAGCTTATCACAGCAAGTGGTCTGTTGGAGCACAGACATGAGTGTGTGAGTTCTATCTGAAAAGGGAAAGATAACTCAGCAGAATAATCCTCAGCCATTTCCTTGGATGTCAGGAGATTCACATCTTGAAAATTGCGCAGCTCAAAAGAGAGCAAAGACCAATGTTTTGTTTAAACTTGATAGTGATTCCAAGTTCTGCCAATATTAGTTTAAATCTCTCGCTCTCTCTCACACACACATATAGTAGCCACAGTGGATATTCCAATAAATAATGTATTATCTGCCCTCTATTTTCCTTGTTTTATCCTGTGAATGAACTGAATCCACCGCAAATGTTTATTGAAATCATACATTTTCCATAAAGATGATCCCCATTATTATCATCACTCTTTTTTTGTTGTACCTAGAGAAATAGCCTGGAAGCCAAAATGTACAGTATATAAATTATGTCATAACACATACAGAGATATATGATTTGTATGATGCAGCAGCTATGCCGATGGCTAATTAAAGCACTCCTGTCAAAATATCCCCTGACTGCTCTCATTTAAAACAAGGCAACCTGGATTTGAGCCATGGAGGACTGACAACCAAACATACACTTTGTGACAATTCATAAGATACAAAGTAGTGTATTGTTGATTGATCATTTCCCATGGGGTACCTGTTTCCCTCAGTTATGATCAGGAAGTAACATGTCAGTTGTCTTAGAGGCTTTTGCATTGTATGGATGGCATTTCTTACAACTAAACACCAAGAAAGTTCTCAACCTGGAAACTGACTGAAAGTAATTTGTATGCATAAAGTCGTTAGAAGCAGCCGGAATCAAAATCTAGAGACAGATTACCACCAAGTCAAAATAGGTGAAAAGAAAAGCTATTTCCACCAGCTTCGAGACAATAGTTAATTAAGACATGTTTTGAAATCAGTTGCTATGAGAAGAATAGGCATTGATTAAAAAAGCATTTTCACACCTACTCCACTTACAGGCCCCCACATCATGAAACCAACCTGCTGACACGGATATTCTTTATACAAGTCTAATAACATATTTTTGATACATCTCTTCCATTAATAGTAAACAAATAAATAAAACTCAATGTATGATTTAAATATCTGCCAGCCTGTCAAAAACAAGAAGCGTCTAATCTCTGGGTATACGTATGTAAATCACAACGCCCACAGAGTCTCTCCAGGTGCCTGTAAGGAGGCAGAAGGGAGGATTGAAATGTGCAATAACTTCACGAATCGATTTGTTTGGTGGGTGAGGCTTATTCACTGGGGCCTGCCCGTCTAATGATTTACGATTTCCAGGATGAATTTTTTCTATTCTTGCCAACAACTGATGCTGCTCCCTATCTTCCTGGTGACGCTTGATTTATCTTCCAGCGGCGGCCCTTGGGACTCTTCAGCCTGTATGCCTCATTCCAGGGGGAATGTGTAAAACTGAGGATTGGGTCATATTTTTTAACAACCACAGTCATATGAATATTAATGTGTCACATATTGAAGAAAAACGATAATTTGACATGCAAGGTCTGAGGTAAGATTTCTGATGGGCATGTGGCTCTAAGCACACATGTGCATCAGTGGCTAAATTGAAGTCCTGTATGTATGGCCACTTGCAACTCTGCAGGGAGGCTAGTGTGCATACAGACGTGCACACGCAGGCACACACTCAATATATTCTTCCAACAGCAAAGGAATCCATCCTGAAATATTCCAGTGACAGGCCCCATTGAATTGCTGACCAGGGTTAGCCTTTTGAACCATTCCTGCTGAGATTCTAAGCCCATCTCAAGAGCATCTCTGCAAGCGTCAGATTCTTCGGCCAGATACCCAGTGGTGCCACTGCTGTGCTGGCCTTCTGACGGACGGATGGGGAATAAAAACAGAGAGGCAGAAATGCCACTGGTTTGACTTTTCAAGGCATCAAGTCCTGTTTGTTACGCACAAAGAGCGACGTCTGCTGCTGGTTTGAGTCAAAGGAGGGCTTTGGGGAGCTTATGTGGCTGCGTGCACTGCAGAGGGACAACAAAAAGATTCTAATCCTTTCCTTGGACCATTATTCAATCTCTATTTTGAAAAACTGGAGTTTGCCTGAATAAAGAATAAAAAAGTAAAGCGCTCCATTCGCTGTATTTATAATCTACACACAAATCAATAGACACACTGTATCACTGATCCCTCCCCACCATCTCACTCTCACTTTCCCAAGCACACACACACACACACACACACACCAAGGCCTGCCTTTAAGCACAGATTTTTCATTTCCAGTCGCTGTCACCATGGTAACTTCCAATGTCCGACTTGGGCCAGTATGTGCTTCCAGCACTTTCCTTCTTCAAAGCCCTTTTCAAAGCCTAAAACCGCATTGCTTCACTAACGGTCTCCCATAGTATTTAACTTCTAGGAGGGTGTTTAGCTGATAATTACCTCATGTGACAAAGGGGCGAATGGGTGCCTCTAATAACAAACCACTCTATCTGTACAAGTCACAAGGTTTAGCAATAAATAAACCTCTATTTACTGCTGCTGTTTCACAATCCTTGAAGTAAAAGGACATAATGAAAGAGACTGAGCATGACCTTGCAGATTTTTAACCAGCCATTTCAAAACTGTATGTCTGCATGCTCGCTTCAACCTTTTTGTACATTCAAAATGGCCACCTTTGTTGCCATGAAGAGGAGTGTCTTGGCAAAGCCACCTGAGCGACAATCAAATATTCCTGTGTTGACCGATCGATGAGAGCCACCCCCTGACCTTCCTTATTCACATCTCAATAATGAAAGACGAGCAGGGGTTATGAGTAACCTTAGCGCTCCATACAGGAGGGGTCAGGCATCGATAGCTTGGCAAGGATCCAGGCCTGCATTGGCATGCAGGAAATCACCACAGGTCTTAAGGAATTGTCCTGAAGGAAGCATGGTTGGGATTAAGAGCTTGAGCTTGACTGAACTCTCCTGTCTCCTCTGTGTCAATATGTCCAAGGTATTGTCAGTCACAACTTAAGTCTGAGAGGAAAGTAATTTACTGGCCCATGAGGACACAAAGGTCCTAATTCAGTACAAAATGCATCAATTATGTTGATGGTTGGATGGCAGCAGTGGCAAAATAAAACTTGAGTATGTTTAAGTATTTTTAATCTGCAAGATCTTCATTAAGCTAGGGCTCTTCACATTTGTTTTTTTTTTTCCAGACAAAATGTCCAAAACCCAAAGACATTCAATTAACAATAATATGAAAGTGAGATAAGTAGCAAATATTCATATCTGAGAAGCCTGAACCGGCAAATGTATGACATTTTCGCTAAAAAAAAACAACTAATTAACCAACTAATCAACTTATTGTTTAAGCACTCTAGTCAATTTTTAGTTTTAAAAATATCTGGAAACATTGCAGGCTCTTTAGGTTAATGACGTCTTCCTCTATAGCTTTAATTCAGAAGCTCTACTTCATGAACACTCGGTGTGACTGCATCAAATTTCTTCAGAGCCTTCGTTTGACAGACCAGCAGTGCAAGTGAGGTGAACAAGGAGGAAACAAGAAGTACAAAGACTGATATAGTTCTGGCCCCTTCCTGTACTGGTAGAGGTGACAAGGTGTTCCTTGTATTTCACCCCACGCAGCACCACTGTCCCACTGAATTTGTCAAGGGAAGTCAAGACATTTAGCTGTCTTTTAACTTCTCTTCCATACCAACAGGTCTCCGGAGATACAGCCTGAGGAGGAGGGGAGTCGCATTCGGGTGGAAAACAAAGTCTAGAGTGTGTCATCCTGTCTGTTTGTTTCAGCTCGGCTTGCTTCCCAACTACGCTATGTATTTGGTGTCAACGCCTGTTTGTAGCAGAAGATTTATTGCAAAACACTTTGAAAAATGACAGATTTTTGGAATGCACTTTGTTGTGCTGTTGTACCAAACATAAAATGTGTTATCCTCACCTAATTCCATCAATCCCGGTATCTGTTATGACACGAGGCCTGTCTCCAAAAGCAGGATTAGTGGGTAGGCAAGGTAACTTTGGGCTTAACCCTCACAGTGTCTCACAAAGACGTCTCAAGTTCAAACCGAGCTCTGTTGCCATGGTTTCTAATGCCGCACACCAAATCTCCAAGGAACTGTTATTGTCCAGGCTTGTGGATAAATCAGTACAAAAGACCACCTCCTCACCAATCGATGGAGCCAAGATTTCTACAGGATTCCAATGGAGACAAAACTACTGCATTCACATGGAAGTACACCGGAGCTCATAGTGATGCCTTTCCAAGTGGGAAGTCAGAAGATGGACGACTGTGTTTACTTCAAAGATGCACATGTAACTAGTTCTTATAATCAGTAACAAATTCAATTCATTAGTTATTATTAATAGCTGCTCAATTGTATTCCTAACAGTGACCTGTCAATGCATTTAAAACTCCATCACTGAAGCTGTGACGTACATGTAGTTACCTGAATACAAAATCTTTCAATGGCAGCAGTTATAATAAAATGATAAAATACTAATTTCCAAAATGTGAAATATTCCTTTAACACTCGTTTCAGCATTAGCAGCTCACAGTTTTAGTGTTAACGGTTAAAATGTTCTGTATTACTAGGATTTGCTAAAATTGCATTTGCTTCAAAAGAAAAGAGCAATGCTATTGGTAACTGATCTAAATTTACCACCATACTGCCTTTATCATTTAATCTATTTGCATTTTTTCTACTTTTTTTATTGCTTCTGTTCTGTCTCTACGTTGCTGTATTTTATTGTTTTATGCTACTGCAGCAACCTAATTTCCCAACTGGAATCAACACTTCCATCATATTTTTTATTAAATATACTGCTGTTACGCAATTGGCTGTTTGCACAATCTTCACCTGTTTCATGTGAACTTGCATCATGACAAAAGCCTCTGACGTAACAGTGGAAGAAGCATTTGGGGTACCTTGTTGAAAAGGCTCAGAGAAATGACTCAAAATAATGAGACAAAAGTGGAAGGTCAAAGGAGGACCTGAAAGTATTCGGCTGTTATTAACAAAACATTGTTACAAGTTATGAGCATTTAACATTTCGCATTTAAAGACATAAACCATGACCAACAACTGTAGTCCCAATCAAGATCCTCCAAAAGGCAATTTCAAATTCTGATCTTGTAAGTCATCAAACACCAACAGATGTCCAAGTTGCAACATTGTTAACAGTAACAGTATTAGGGAACAGTGGACATAAAGTAAATTCCATCAACTTTTCAAGGTGACACAAGAAACTTGATTGTGTGGCGAAAGTTACAGCAGGCAAAAAGGAAAAAGGGTGCAGAGTTGTCTCAGATGAACCATCTTTTATCTCTGCTGCATCCATGTTATTCACAAACTATGAAAACAGCCTCTGTCTCACTCCCTCCCATCCAAACTTTCTCAGTGTATCCTTCAGTCTATTTGCTCCTATGACACTGATACAACATTACTGCCACAGTTTTAATTCATACATTTAATTGTCGTTTTAGTCAAAAAGGCAGACAAAAAATAGTCTACAATTGAATTGGTGGACAAAAATGCTTTCTATGATATATTAGACAAATTGAAACAATTTTTTGACTCTTCAAGAGCTTGCCAGAACACAAAAATTTAGTAGCTTACCAGCTATTTTGGAAGCTCTAACACTTGTTAAAGGCCCTGTAAATGTATTTAGCCACAAAATCTGAAGTACAACTTAAGCACTTTTAAGCACACTGAGGTTTAGTAGTTAGAGTAGCCTCAAACGCCATCAAATAATTACATTTTGAAAAATTAAATTAAATTAACTTTCATCTATCTTTTTGATCCATCTACTCTGGTCTCCCTTGGAAATATAATCTTAATATCAATGGGAATTACCTGATTAAATAGAGGTCACTACTCATTTCACTGAAAGTCCATGAATTTAGGTAGCGACCAACCCTTCGGTGCAACTACTCCTACTCCTGATCCATCATGGAAAAACTCATTTTTTTGCAGTGTTAATTAAGTAAGTAACCAAGCTCAGATTTTAGAATTGATGCAATTTATTTTGGGGTTTTGCCGACCCTGAATTCTGACAAAAACTAAATCTAAAACAGCATTGCTGCAGCACTGCACAGACAAGCTTAGCACCTTCAGTTCCACTGTGAGGTCCCTAAACAGAGCCTCACAACCTCCACTGCAGCCATTCAGCCCCCCACCCACCTCAATGAGCATGTACATGGGAAAATTAGGTCCATGTCAGCACCCACAAAAGCCCCTTCTCTTGCTCTGTACGCAGCACTTTTGAACATGTTCTAAGGAAATGGTGAGAGGGCTGGGCTACAAGCGACACTCCTTTATGGTGCAGCATTGCTGTGTGGCAGCTACAAGCACTTTCCTTGAAAACACACCAGAGCAAGGAACAGCCACGGTCTAGTGGCTGAAGAGGCCATTGATGGAATTAGGGTTCATGAATAAGAATGCAGCGCGGGGCGAGAGAAAGCCCTCCCACTGTGTAATATTGACATGCTCCCCGTTCAGAAAATAGCGTTGAATAATAAGCTTTCGAAAGAGGCCAGAAAAAGGAGAGGCCGCTCTGTACACAGAAGAAACGCTCGACAGGAATGTATGTGCCACTGAATATGAGTGAGTAGTAGTGTATATGGAGGGACAATCAGTTTGGCTTGGTCAGTAGTTTGCCGCAGAATGTATGAAGTAACCTGATTTGTAAATGGCCTTGTGGAAGTAGAGAATAGTTGAGCTTCAAGGTTAATGATCATACCACGAAAATCAAATCAAGATAATGTGATATGATCAAAAGCTGGAGAATAACCACTAAATAGACCTTGAGGTGAGATTGTTTGTCAACTGCTGTTTCCAAGGTCAAAAATTAACTCTGAAACCAAACTTTTAAGCCAACATGGATGAAAAGGAGTAGGGATGGAGGCATTAAAAAAAATAGGAATATATCATAGGCTTAAAATATATTTTAATTTCCAAAGCAATACATATTGCTTTTGGAGTTTCCTCTTTACCCCTTGATAATACAAAAGAATGGCACCCTCAAATTCACATTACAAATTTAGAAAAATTTAGTTGCTGGGGTCTGAGAATTTTGGAACATTAAGATAAGCTAACAGGCCACAAAAAGGTTGAGAAATTCTGGCTTGGAAAAGAGATTTGTTGTGAGACTGGATATGCAAGATTGCTGCCAGGCACTGTGTTTAAATATTTCTGAAATTTCTACATTTTCAAAAATAAAAACAGGAAAAACTCTTATTTTAGCATTTGAGTCAGACTTAGACTTCTAGTACTGTAGAAAAACTTCTGGACTTGATACACTGTAGACTTATCTCCCTGAAGACTTGACTTGAGAGCAAATATAGTCAAGACTGAAGTTTAAACCTTGTAAATTCGAGAAACAATAAAACATAGTTGAGGCAGTGACAGACGAGTCTTCTGGAGCCACATCCTTCAAATATTTATTTATTAGGCCACAGATTTGTTTTCAGCCATGTAAAAACAACTGAAACTGGCTTTGCAGAGACTTGAGACCTGACTTGGACTGTAAAAACAACTTGGGTAGTAGTTCAATAGAATATGGTGAGTGCTGACATATGAGAAGTTCCACTGCTTCTACAACTGTGACAAAAGGTGAACATTAGGAATAAAAAAGGTCAAAAATCTAAAGATCTAGATCTCTAAATGCCTTTAAATGAGGGGGTAATTGGTAATAAATGGCCAATTAGCCTGATCAGGATTATCAGAACAATTTACACTGTGTCAGTCACTTAAGGGACAAGGGATGCCACATTACATTAATCTATTGTCATGAAATCTAAATGCATGGTACTAACAGAATCCCTCAAGATACGAGCCTACTGCCGAGTATTTCCATATGGATTACTGGAAATGTATAGAGTTCAAGTGGTACAAACTATGAATATTCATCTGCTTAGGCTGGATCAAAGTGAATTATGCAACTGTGCTATGAAACATTGATCACAACAGTGTCTTCGATTTTACAGTTTAAAGATTGATACATTATGTTTTAGCTTTCAATTGCGTATTAACTATGCAGGTGGATCCAGCAGCAAAATACACTATTTTAATTAATAAGGATTTAAAGTTTGTCATGTTTCAAAGAAAATTTAACCCATGTCTACTAAGACTCAGCCAAAATCTAGTCTGAGATCTAATAAGATAAAAAGGAAATAGGATTCCAAAATCTTCAAAAGTGCCCTTTTCATTCCTCAGATAAACACAAACACTGGTATCGCATTTATCATGAAAATGTAATTTCTGAAACTTTTATCAGAGACATCTTGAACACAATTCCAGATATATCCTCTCGCCAAAATGGAATAGAGGAAGCAGATGAGAGCGGGGACTGTGGGTGAATGAGACCATGCTAATAAAACAGGTCCTTTGTTGCGATGTTAAACGTGTGCAGCCGTCAGAGAGTCCCGAAGGAAACAAGGTGAAACCGCTCCTGGTCTCGCTCTCTTGATTTTGTCTTGCCAAGGTTAGAGGGCATGCGGTGTGAATGTAGATCCCACTTTCACTGCCCTCGCAAGTACAGCACCCAGAGACTTTGGATTGCGACTATTCATTCATGCCCAGCGTAAACCCATTAGAAAAAAGGGTGATGTGACAAAGACACAAAGAAAAAGAGAAACATTATAGTGATATAAAAGAAACAGACATAGCAAGAGGAGTGTTAAGGAGGGCAAAAGGGATTCGGAGTAAAACGGTAATTGAGAGGACAGGGAAAGACACAGGGAGAAGGGACGATAGCAGGATTAGGAGAGGCAGGAAGTGCCTTGAAATGCTGCGACTGGAGGCTTTCTCAGCCCAGCAGTCTGAGCCATCATTCGTTGCAGTGGGACCACAGTACGTCACTGCAGCCTAAGTTATCAAAGATGAGTCATTTTCAAGCAATGTTCAATGCCAACCAAGCCAGATAACAAACATCACCCTTCACATAGACACCAAAGAACACAGAGCAATCACACATTTTAAATATCCATGACAAATGCTAGGAGTTGTTCTACAGAAGATAAAAACTAGAAAGCTGTGCCCTCTTATTGTGTTACCAAATAATTTCACTGTTGAAAAGCATAACAAAAAGCTGCACTGTGCTTAGAATTGGCTCCATGTCCCAACACCAGTAGAACATGATGATCAAAATGACAAAAAACAAACCCAATAAAAGGAAAACATGGCTTGGAAAACATCTCATCAAAGTTATGACGCCATGAATTATTGAGTACCCTATATAAGACAAGATCTAATGATAATTTCACACTGGAGATGCCCAAATGGTGTGTCTACTGAACCCATATTGGTTGGGGAGTTCACCAAAGCCCAGTAGAGTCTGACCTTAGATCAACTGGTCGGGAGGAGGGTCTTGAAGCCACGAATGATGCTCGACAACCAGCACTCGAGCATTTTCTGCGCAGTGCATGTGTATCTAAAGGTAGTTGTTTTTTTTCATTAATACACTGTAAGCAGAGTGAGCGATGCACCAAATGGTTGGATGAAGTGGAATATAACTATCGGGAGGGGCTGGGGGGGTGTGGTGATTAATCATGATCTTCCCGGGAAGCCACATTACTGGTCTCATACATTTTAAACAGCACTGCCAAACACAGTGGTGATTGACAAAAATGGCTCCCCCAATAGAGAGCAAAGTGCGATGTGAAAATAATTTTGTCGTCTGGGAAGTTCAGAGTGGCAAGGTGCGAATACGTGTGCCTTTGTGTTTGAAGAATTACTGAAAGTTCTATTTGGCAACACAATGATCCTCGGTTGCACACTGATTCTGTATTAGATGAATTATGTATTACATTATTTTGATGTTTGCCTTTGTTTCACTTAAGTGATTAATAAGGTTGGATTCAATTAGATAGGCTTACTTTAATATGCAACGATAACGCTGCTGCTGCCAAAACTAAGACTGAAGCAGTTTGTTTAAGCTGTTTATATGATTGCATAAACAGACAATTCCCCACAATAATCCTGTTTACATGGCTATCCAGAGAGAGTTGTCGCTTTTTTTTCTCCAAAGATAAATTGTCTGCTCACCCCTATCAAATTTAATCAAAACCATTACAATCATAATTCTGCTGCATATCATTATACTGCCATTTAAAATGCATTTCAGCAATTATAAATGCAATGCTAGTTTTGCAAGACAAGTCGAAAGGAAGGCGGTGACTCACGTAGCTGTTTCCCCTGGCAACCCAGGGTTTATGGACGAGTACATAGAGAGAAGACTGGTGGGAACAAACACCACCGAAATCGTTCAGTGATGTGGAGGAAAGAGAGAACTTTTAAATTGACTTAAGAGTGTCCAATAAAGTGTCCCTCAGGACGTCATCATCCTGTAAACCTGATGGTTTGTAGTGCTTAAAATGGTAGAATATTAAGATAGCATAGGTGCCCAGAGTGGTTATTGAGTGGTTATTCTGCAGCAGTCGGATGTTGGTTGTGTTTGACTGAATGTTGTTGTCAGATAATAATAAGAGTCATGAATCTTTACTAAATGTCTTGTAATAAGTAGGTAATGAAGCACTGGGCATAAATCAGCAGAACAATTTACAAAAGTTAGTTTACAGTCCCTCTAGGCTGACTTGAGACTTCTTCCAGCCAGACCCTCAATTAATACACTTTATCTCGACAACTGCAGATGTTAATCTGAAGGAAAGCCATCCAAAGAAAGTTGTTTTTATAGCAATGTGTTAGACTGAGTGGATGAAAGAGCCACAATAACTTTTGGAACTCATTCCAAAAATGAGCCATGAATCAACATGAAAGGATGTTGTTTTTATCTTGGGGGAGAGATGATGAACAGCCAGGAAACTTATTAAAAGGTCAGTAGAAGTTGCATGCCCCTATGTAGGAGGGGAAAAAATGGATCCAGTGCTTCAGGGCAGAAGGAAGAGATAGAGCAGTAGACATCAAATGTGTATGTTGCCTACTCCCACCTGCCAATTAAAAAAAAAGAAGAAGCAGAAAACTAGAGGAACAAGGATGAAAAGACTATGGAGCGCAGAGAAGGGCAAATATCAGATAGAGGGAGGGGAAAAGCCTAGTGTGCTCCCTGCACTCTGACTAACCACCTGCTCCTGTCTGAATTAGCCCTTTCTTTACTGTTTGCACTCATCCAAGTGAAACTCACTCCCCTAGCTGACAAATGGACTGAGCCTGAACCCCATGTTTAGGGAGCCACCACTGTGACGGCTATTAATCTGACACCAAAAGACCCTATGACCAGACCAAAGCTTCCTGAGGGGAATATGAAGGGGGCCGAGAATACTTTTTTCTTGAAAACTCCCAAACTTCTGGATTCGTGGGCAGAGCGCTCAATTTATAGGGGCATAACAAAGTCTATGGGGCATTCAGCTCAGAATCCAAAAATGGAACCTGTTACGGTCGATTCAAACCGCTGGCTTGGTTGGAGTCAATCCGCCCCTCTTTTATCTCTGTCTCCTGAGAGATACCAATCCGCTTCATATTGGGAGATGTCCTTAAACATTTCAAATTTGCCAGCCCAGGCTTCCTTTTTCGTATAATCACCGTAGAGTCTTGTATGGCCACGTCTGGAGACCCAGGCTGACTGGATAGGCTGCCAGCTTGAAATTTACAGCAACTAATTGGCCAAAATTGAATGCGGCAGGTTCTTATCAAAGAGGATTGGAGTGGGGTTGGAGGCAGGAAGGGGCTGAAAAATGAGACAGGATAATGAATGTCAGGTGATGTCACCCAATGCAGGAAAAGAATAGAATGTGGAAGAAATAAACCTCTTTGATTTAAAAAGTCTTTGCGGAAAGAGGGTTACGCAAGGGCAGGAGGCAAACATGCACAGATGGGAAGGCGGTTTAAATTCCTGCAGTAATCCAAAGAACTTTGAAATGTGTTTATTACTTTGCATGTTTGCTTTATAACAAAAGGGAGTCTTTATCTTCAATTTCTATCAGAGCTTTTATTAATATCCTTTGCATATTAATGCTGGCTGCAAAACCACCCACCATTCTCTGTTTGTTCATACTAATACAACAGGCAGTTGTCAACCCGCTGCGCTCATCGGTCATGTTTTTGTTCTGTAATTGTCAGGTGCTCAACACATAATTGTATCATGGAAAAACTGCCTCCAACCAAGAATAAGCAAGACAAACCAATGACTCCTGCATAAATAGAGAAAGGCTGGCAGGAAAAGCTTGTAGTCAGGACCTCAGAAACTCTGCTGAGTGACTGATGTAAAATATGCACTCAATGTAAGCTATTATGCTGTTTGGTGCATCGTTTAAACAAAGTGTACATATATACATATACCTCATATTGTATTTCTACTTAGGATGGCCCAGTTGGTATTAAATCCTTATATAGTAGCAGTGGTAGAAGCAGTGGATCAATCCATATAGTTAAGTAGGCTACTACAGAGCCCCTTTTATTACTATTTGCCTAATACATCTTTTAATTTAAAGCAGAACCTGCGTGATATTTGCACTTAAAACATTAAAGTCATGCATTAATTCATTTGACATCTCACTGTTTGGGGAGTTAAATGTTTATGCAAACTTTGACTTTAAACAAGTCCACTTGTGATTGGGCTTTGGGTGTCATGCATGAACAATGACGCTATTACTCTCACATCTGCTCAGCATGATAAGCTCTGTCTTAATGTCAATGGCAGCTGTCTATGCTTATATTAAAGACTAAATCACGGGTGACATGACTATGCATGCGTTTCAGCTTTCTTTCATGCAAACAAAAAATGCAAACAGCCAGATTCCATTTTATGGTGCCATACTATCAAGTAATTAATTAATTTTTGATAAACACTGTGATATCCCGTGCACTATGATCACATCTTTGTTCTTTCTCATTTTTATTTCATTTTCTTTTATGTAGCATCCATGTAACATATGCAAAGGTAAAATTGCATATTCTAGACACATTTAAGCACAAAACACTACAAACCAAACCAAGACAAGGGATATGTGGGAGAGTATAAAGCAGATGGTCAGGCCGTCATATGCCTAGCCACCCGTCAGAGCTGAAGGAAAGTGAGGACAGGTAGGCATGTGCTTGTGTTTGAAGCTGTTCGGAAGGATAACTATTACATTTGTGTTTTTTTATGTTTATGTATATTTCACTATGTCTTCGCCCGACTGACACATTTTTTGTATTTTTCTTTTGTTGCTTCAAGAATGATGTAAACATCAAAGTTAAAAGGAATTGTATATCTTAACATCTCCTTAGTATTTTTTGGTAACTGAGCAATGCATGGACCTCAGAATCTGTCTTTTCTTACCAGAAAACCTACACCCATAACATCCTGCTTGAGATGAGGGGATTTAAATGAAGATGGGCAAAAGAACCGAAGGGGATTCTTCAGTTAATCCTTTTCTCCTGCTCAAACAAATATCTCATCAAATCCTTCAACTCTGAAATAAGGTCAAAAGCCAAGGATAATGAGAACTGGAACGTATGGGGAAGATCATCTGCAAAGGAGAAAGGATCCTCCCATCTGCTTTCCCCGTCTTATCCCTCAATCATTCTTGTCCTTCTGTCAGCACATGTTTTCATCCGATGGGAGAGGAGTCATTTGTCTCATGCATTTCAGCCCAAGTGTGGTGAAGTAAATAATGGCTTGGAAGCATTTTATTTCCCACATAAACGTCATTAACGGGAAGGTTGTCAAATGTGAACTGTCACAAGGCCACCAGGTTCAAATCACAGGTTGCGCTAATTTAGTTTTATCGTCCTCTAGAGACTCATCAAGCCGTGATATCTATTAACCTTCATCATTGGTGTCATGTGCATTAACACAAACTGCTAGTAGACAAAAATATGTTTTCGTTCTCTTTGTTCCTTTAAATGACAAGTGTGATGACATAGCAGGGGAAAGAATCCCAGAGAGACTGAAAAACAAAATTAAAGTGATACAAAAAGGAGTCTGGACAGGTAGGGACAAGAAGGTATATGTGTGTGCCTGGGTGTATGTGTTTGTAGGGGGGGTGGCGGTTGCTCTTTCCTGACCTGCTTTTCTCCTTCAGGGGTCATGCACAAACCTGCCACAATACTATCAGCTGTCCCTTAAGGTGTCTGCTGAGGTCTACTGAGATATAAGGTGATATATAGCTTTGAAATAGCCTGTAATTACTGGCCGTGAAGGCCACCCCGCCTTGGGGAAAGAAAAAGGGGAACACAAAAAAAGGGAGGAGAGAAACACTGGGGCTCTGATGATAAAAAAAGGGTCGCTGTTGTTTGATAGCACAAGTGCCCGGCCTCTCTGGCGATATCTAACAGTGGGGAATGGCACTCGATCTATACATGTTTTTGGAGAGAGGCAGATTCAACAGACGCCTCAGCTCCCAAACGATGAGCTCCAAAATTATCCCACAAGGGAATAGCAATGATTGCAAAAAAATCACAGGCTGCAGTATGTGTGTAGGCAGTATGCAAATGGACTCCAAATTGTGCTAAATTAAACCTCGGTAGCATGTTTCAATTACAGCATCATTAGCCTCCATCTAACTTACAACACGGCACCACCTATGGGTGACATGTTTATCCAGGGGCTGTGGATTCTGCACAGCCATGATGTTCACAGCACAAAAGGGAGGAATGGCTAATGAAAGGGACCCATTCATTTCGTCCTGTCACAGCATGGTGCGAGACAACCTTCATTTTGAGATGCATTACAGCACTCACCAGCCCAGTAGCCCGCTATCACTCAGGTACAGGGGGCTATTAGCTCTCGCTTAAAGGACTGTAATGGAACCAAGCACCTTGCCGAAGTAGCCCTGTATACACCTTCATAAGTGGGCTGAACTAGAAAAAAAAAGGTAGCGCTTGTGTTTGATATCTGAATATCAGTGGAGGAGCTGGCTGGGGGAGCAGGGGAGCAGGGGGGGGGGGGCTGAGCTGCCTAAATGTATATTGACAGCTCGCGAGGGCCGGTGACATGGCTGGGCATTTCCCCGGTGATGGATGTGAGCCTGGCACGCAGACTAAGCCGGCAGCAGCGTGGCTCGTCTTCACACGGGATGTGAATGCTAACTATCGTGCCTTGCCAGTCGCCACGATTTAACTGGTGCCAGGAGGGGAGGCAGGTGGTGCACAGGCTGGGGGGGGGGAGGGAGGCAAAGTCCCGCAAGAGGAAAATACTATCAGTGCATTCACAAGCATGCTAATTAGATTGTAAGGTAATGCTGAGATTATTACACATGAACCAGATTAACTTTGTTTTATTAAGATTGAAATAGGAGCAAACATAATCAGATTACAGATTACATACATTTTTTGAGTATACTTTTCCAGTGTGAACACGCGATACTCAAAACCTGCTTAGAGTTAGTCTGCCAAATATAGCAGTATTTGTAAATATGTCGGCCGATAAGTAAAACGAAATTACAGTACAGAAATGCCAAAGATGTGTCTGGCGTAACTTAGAAACAGTTTTGCCATTACATAGTTAGTCCACCAGAGAGTATTGACATGTTTATTTTTCAAGAGTGTTTTTCTCTGTATATTTTTGTTAGAATTATTTAAAAAAAAAAAAAAAAAAAAACTAATTTATGGGATCCTTATCAAAAATGCATGTTTAAGTTATCTGTTTATTTGAAAGAAATGGATATCAGGCAATGTATTTTCTTTTAAACTCTCAAATATAGACTTTAGTATCTGTTTTCTGAATACAGTATTGATTCATGCTTTAGTGTCTATACACAAACAGTGGAGTATTTATGCCAAATTACCACCACAAAGAACAAAAAACATCAATGAGTTCGTCCATTTCCTCCCTTTATTTCTTCCCTGCAGTCTACAACACATCCTTCCCGACATCAGCTCAGTAATCAAACAACCCATTTAAATCACAATTATTGTGGAAATCAGGTTACCGCTTTAATCACACTATTACATTGTTTGGGTTGTTTCTAGTGATTGGGTTGGAGTGTGCATGTACATGTAAACATACTGCATGATCAATGGAGGGGGATAAAAGAGACAGGAAAGTATGAAAAATATAAATGAAACAGTGCGCTTGCATCACTGTTGATATCAACTCATTGGGAATTATGAGACAAGCTACTAAAGAAAAAAATAATTATCTGTGGTGATAAATTTAATAATTGTGCCGACAGTGGCTTACAGGCTACAAATGTGCAAAGCAAGTTAACTGTAATTTAAAAAGAGAAAGCGACACTGTAAATTAACTGAGACATACTGTACAGTATGGGACGTTGTTTTGCAGTTCATTTTGTGACATCACATTATCCTAGATGAAATCATGGCGTATGCATCTGCAAAACAAATACATCAAGTCAAATCTTTGGGCCCTGGCATGAACCTCAGTCTTATCACAAGTCTTTGAAGACTTTCTCTGCTCAGATTGCTTGTTTTTCTGTTTTGTTCTCGTTTCCTTTTTAACCCTAATGAGCTTAGCCGCAGGTGCCTAGCAACGGCTCTGACAGCTCGACAATGTAATAGTCGGGGGTGGCGTTCGTTTGTTGTGCTTACCCCCGCATGGTAATGTGTGGCTGTGTCGCCACAGCCACAAAACATCATCCTCTCACCGCGTCGGATCCTCTCACCCCGTCCCTACTCTGGCACCCCACCCTCCCCGCGTATCCTCGATTCATACCACCCACACCTTTATCCACTTAGCGACTTCCTCTCCCAAGACAAAGCGCCCTGGCTCTGAATCGGGTTGTAGTTACCTTTTAGCATCATTGAAACGCCCCCGGTAGCAACGAGATGCTAAAAAGACCCGCTTTTCCCTGGTACTTTCTGTTAGTTTTGTGTTCTTGACAGTAGCAGGGCCCCGTTGATTCATTCCCTCAGGGATTTTTTAGTCTGAGTGGGCGGCTGGAGAACAAGGGAGCAACAGGGTGCATCAATTATCTGACAACATGTTTCAAACTGAAACTCTTTTTACCATCAGCTGCTTTTCACACAGCTGATTATCTGAACTCTATGGTACCAAACTAAATAGCCAAGAGCAATTGTTTGATAAAGCCCAAAGGTCCATTAATATTCTCAAAGGGGTCCGTCCAATGTGGAACTAAAGCTTTGGATATAAAAGGAGGTGGATAAACGTTGATGCAGAGTTGCAATTTAGATCAAGTCCATCCCTTCTAAGTGCTGCAATAAGTCAACAAAAGAACCTAAGATGGACTATACATATATTCACTCCACACTCGCCTTGAGCTTTACATTTTCTTGAATCCAGACTACTTGGTAAAAACCCCCGAAACTTGTGTATATATTACCTTAATGTTAGCAATCCATTATACTGCAAAAGCCAAAGCGCAGTAAGACTATACTCCGTCTGTGCAGACAAATAGGTCTCCATGTCCCGGTTTCTACACAACAGGGTCATAACTCTAAAAGCAAGACTCACATCTGGCAGCAAAGCTCATCGAGCACATTTCTTTTTTTTTTGACAAACAACTGATAATGTATTCATATTATTTCAAATGAACATTGATTTGTGTCAGAGCACATCTACGACTGATATAGATTGGCAGCTAGGTAGGGTGAGGTTTATGTTAAAATGTGTTTATGGCTTACTAATCCATAACAGGCACACGTTACTAAGCCACACACCATACCAAAAGGAAGGCTTTTGTATCAATTTACCCAAACCACTGGTGACTTTACTGTATGAACATAACCAAGTGTTTTTTTTACAAATCTCAAGGGCCAGTCTTCATATTTATCGCACAAGACAAATCATTGAGATATTGTGTGAGATACTGTGTACCATTTTTCCACAAAGCCATTACATTTCCATATTCTCTGAAGTAAGATCAATAAATACAGTTGCTTCATGAAGAAAAACATGTCTCCAGGAGAGCCGCATTTAAATCCATTTCAGCAGACCTCAGGTGTGAATTACAGCGTCTCTCATTAACTGAAGATTTGCTGATGATGTTTTCAAGATTTTTTTAACAAACACAGCTACTCGAGTCAATTACTTAACAGCATTAAGCACATTGTGCTTGTGAGTGTGGCTGCATGTGTGTACATATTTAAACATTAAAATATACATATTCTGTTATTCTGATGGGGCTACGAACAAGCCCCTTTTTTAATCATTTGTTGTCATTAATTTATTTATTTATATAGCACTTTTCTAACTAAAGCAAAAAGTGCTTTCCAGGTTAAAGGATTTACAGAATAAAAAATGGTTATCAGATCCCAACGTATGCAAGTATTAGGAACATTTAAGCAACAGCACAGAGCCCACACATAAACAAAAAGTTACTACAAGAGAAGTGAGTTCACATATAAATAAGTAAGATTCGGATAAAAGTAATAAGCTCATATAAAACAGGTGGAATTTAAGTAAGGTAATAACCCCACAGCAATAGGACGCAAAAAGGAAAGATGATTTCCTATAAGGCAAATATAAAATGATCTCATATAAAGCTAACAGAATGCCAGTAGAAAAACAAAGTCTTAAAATTAAAAAGAGATTAAGTGCAAAATATGTGGAAGAGCATATAAAAATACAGTGATGATGATAGTAAAACAAACACAAATAAAATTTGTAATGACAATAAAATAAATTAAATCAAAATCAAATAAAACCATAAAAATAGTGCTATAAAGACTAAATAAAGTGGTGCGGTAATGGAAAAGAAGAACATTGTTAAGTGTAAGCCATCTTGTAAAAGTGAGTATTAAGAAAGCACTTAAAAACTACAGTCTGCCGATCTCACCCTGAGGAAGAAACTGTTCCAGAGCCGAGGGGCCGTAACCAAAAGTGCACAGTCACCCTTGGTTTTTAGTCTGGTCGGTGGAACATCTAAAAGGATCTCTTTAGTTAAAAAGACTAGGTAAAGAGAGTTATAGTAGTCTAGGCGTGATGATTTAAAAGCATGTATGACTTGAATGTGTCTTATCTTGGAGATGTTTCTGAATTAATAAAAACAAGCTTGGATGATATTTCTGACAACTGGCTATCAAAAGTTATTCCAAGGTTCTTTACACTGATACTACATGAACCAAGGGAGGACTGTATCTGTAGTTTGTGATGTTCTGGACCAAAGAACAAAACCCCTGCCAGTTAACTGCCATCCAGTCCTTGACTCTGGATAATCAGGAATAAAGTGTGGCCAGATTGTTCAGTTCCTGTGGTTTAAACGAGAGGCATAACTGTGTATCATCCACCTAACAGTGAAACGAGATGTTGTTTTGCTGAATTATATGTCTAAGAGGTAGCATGTACAGTACAGTGGAAATAGAATTGGTCCCAGAGTGATGCTAGCTGTTGAAGATTTAAAACTCTGGATGGAGACAAAAAAAATGTCTGTTTTCCAAGAGGAGAAGCACTCCAAAGCAACTCTAGTGATTCCCACCCATTTCCTCAATCTCTCCATGAGAATGTAGTGCTCTATGGTTCGAAGGCTGCACTTTAGTCCTGCAGCTCTAAGACAGAGCAGTGTTCCGACTCAGCAGCCAGTAATAAGTCACAGTCACATGAAGGAGAGCTGTTTCTGTACTGTGTAACTTTCGAGGACCACTCTGGAATTTTTCAAAGATGTTATTGTTCCTTAGTGCCTCCAGAAATTGCATCAAAGCTACTCTTTCTAATATTCTTTAAACAAATGACAACCTGGAAATAGGCTGAAACTCAGTTGGATCCAATGTGGGCCCTTTGAGAAGCGGCTGAACACATGCCATCTTAAAGAAGTCAGGCACACATCCAGAAAAAAAGGAACTGTTTATAATAGTGAGCAGATGAGGTGCTTTGGCATCCATTATCTCTTTCAAAAGTTTAGTGGGGAGAGGGTCAACTGGGCTCAAATGTGACACAGTGTCAAGGAAGTCCTGCAGTGATATGGTAATATAACAATTCAATAAATCCAAGTATGGGCCAGGGATATTCACAGATGTTGCAGGAGGAGTTATATCTGCTCTGATGTTATTCATCTTATTAATAAAGAAAGTAGGGAACTTTTCTGTAGGAAACGAGGCAGTTGCAGCTGTTTGTTGGGGGGGGTTGATGGTAATGAATTAAGTGCGAGGATTATGCTGATTAGTGTAGATTAACGGTGAAAAATATGGGAGGACCCATTGTGCGGTAATGTGTCTTTACCTCTGAGACATGATCTTGTACGCATCTGGCAGGTAACACCGCGTGTTCTCCATCTGTGCCGGGTCTGCGTCACAGATCTTGTCGTCGGTGCGGCCGTAGTTGGCGCTCTCGATCATGATGACGTCCGTGCCCGGGCAGCGCAGCTCGATGGGGTAGCTCTCGCACGACAGCTCCCTCCTCACCACCGCCATGGGGATGGGTGCTCGACTGAAGGCTGCAGAGGGGGGAAAAAACAAACAGAATGTAAGTACGAGTTATTCTGATTTACTTCTTTTTCACACTGGTTAAAGGATTTCTGCACTTAAATATAAAAACAACAAGGGTTGGCTGAGATTTGAATTTGAAAAAAGTCAGTATATTCCTACAGGAAAATACAAGAACAGATGGGAGGACCTGCAATCAAAAGGTCTGACACTGAGACACAAGAGAAAAGGTCGTTCTCCCTGGTCTAGAGAGTGTGGGCGGACAGGACGCTGGTTGTTTGGAGTGGGAGGATGAGCAATACCACAGGGGCCCTCGAGAGGCCAGGAGTTGTGGAAAGAGAATGCAAGATTGACACAGATCAAACATAAGGAAATAGACACGGTGTTTGCATTTTGGCTGTAAGAAAATAAACATTCATTAAATGGGCATTCAACTGAGAAATTAGAGACAGACAGAAACGCAGAAACAAGGAAGCCAGAGAAGAGTGCGTCTCATGTAAATTGTTACAATTTCCCTCCAGACTAGGCAATAAACCGTAAGAGCTGGTTCATGCTTTTCCTTTTAAGGTGACACAATGCACTTCAGTTAAGCAGGAGGCAGAGGGTCAAAAGGTGCTCACTGCCTGAAGCCCAAGCTAAGACTCTGTTTGGCAAAAAATTGCTGTTTACCGCAGAGCCAAAATGGCCAGGAGGGCTACTGGGGCCGAGCAGGCGGCAGTTCGGAGGTTGCTGTTTTCCCTCTCCTTGACACAGGCGCACGCACGCCCACGCACGTCTGTGGAGGCTCACACTGGCGCACGAGCGGGCATGTGCACAACAGACTGGAAGAGTTCTGTGTTTACAGCAAGAATAAAAAATGAGCAAGAAACGTAAACATTGGCCTGAGTGACTGTAGGAGGACTGTGGCAGTTATAGATTTTTATAAACATCCTTTCAGACGAGCGTCTGAGCTGCAAGAGCCACCGCTAGACGACGTGCAGCACACACATTCATCAGGGAGGACAGACAGAAAGGGAGAAAAAAAACCGAAAGGCACAGAGCGAGTGTTTCCACGGGTAAAATGGGGCTAGGCGATATCACCTGAAATCAATATCAGGATTAATACTGACATTTACCTTGGCAACAATAAATGAAAAAAACATTTTTAAACTAAACTTCTGAATGATTCTCTGAGACTCTTATCAATTCTTTGTACTGAACAATGAAGGGAACATCATGACTCAGAGAAACAGTGCTTTAACATATTCTGTAGTTAAGAATGCAGTAGGCTTTTCAGCTACCAAGGTCATTCTCGACATTGGAAACAGCAATTGACAAAATAATCTCACCTGAGCTGCATTTAATAGTTGTATTGGAGCCACATGACCTGATCTTCATCAGTAGATGAAGTTGGCCTACATTTCACGGAATTGTACAAATTCAAATTTCAATAAGGTCATGTGATTGCAAGCTCCAGAACAGCGACTAAATGGACCTTGTATTAAATCAAAAATAAGCTCCTTATCACATCCACCTAAGTTTCTATCGTTATTTATTTCTCTGCTTATCATCTTATAAGGCATGGTTGTGATTCAGGTGATGACGCCTCCTGAAGCTGTGATAATGACTATTTTCTGACAGAAGTTAAAATTAACTTTGATTAGCACCGTGCTGACTCACATGGCATTTTGATTTTGTATCAGCTTCTGCCGATTCTCTTGCTTTATCCACATTAGACGGGGTAGTCATGGTTAATTACATATCTTAAAATAGCTAAGTGCAACAATGTTGACACGACTCAGTCTTTATGGAATAAAACCACACAAAAGAAAACAAGCGCACAGTAAGTGTGATTGGTTGTTAACTTTCGGTTGGATTTATTGTTGTACTTTTAGATGCATTAAAGGGGTACGTTAAAGATGAAGTGGATAATGTATATTTTTATATTAGTAGATCAATGGATCAAATCAGTACATGTAATATGAAAAGGGTCACATGCAGGGATGAACCCCTAGAGAATTTTCCCTCAACTCTGCATTTACCCTCCCCTCAGAGCATTTTAGCGTCTTTCGGCTTTTTGTTTTGGTTTTACACTCACACTGCTCTTCAGCGTTGTTTCCAACAAAAAGTTCTAAAAACAGACTATATGGTGCCTGCCCAACAGGCAATGAAACACAGAAAAAGTTAGCAAATAGTTGGTGAAATCTTCACATATAGAAATATGCAGCTTTTTTAACACTTCACCTGTGAAAGAAATACCAATGATATATGTCCTACAGACATAGGCGGTCAGTACACTGCATTTTTATAAGGGTACACAATATCTGCCATTTTAAAATGCCACCCAG
Source organism: Lateolabrax maculatus (assembly GCA_031216445.1). Classification (NCBI taxonomy): domain Eukaryota; kingdom Metazoa; phylum Chordata; class Actinopteri; order Acropomatiformes; family Lateolabracidae; genus Lateolabrax; species Lateolabrax maculatus. The sequence continues at coordinate 10,092,915 of CM062207.1, forward strand.
GTACCACTTCCAATCTCTCCCTGACAATAAACAAAAACATAAGAGAAAACCCAAAGACAAACAGTCAGGTGAAACAACAAAAGAAGCCCCTCATTATTGTGTCATTTCACTTTCTCTCATAAATCATTCAAACCCCAACACAGTAAAGCGCACTTGCACATGAAACATCATTCAGATTGAAATAATTTTATTCATTTTGGTGATGAAAGCTATCAATTATCTTCCTCTTAAGAGGAAGATTTATTCCGCCCTCTGAAAAGTACTGGTCTGGATCACACCAAACTTCTTTGAAACTGACAACCGCAGAGAAAAGGGATAACATAGGTTGACTTAGGCAGGTGCATTTAGATAAATAGCAAAAGAGTAATTGACTCTGAATGAAAAGGACCAATCTTGCTTTGATTATTAATCTTCATGTTTTTGTGTGTAGTTTCTTTGTTTTAAGAGCTGCCACCCAAAGAGTAGGAAAAAAAAACACAAAGAGTTAAATGGTTTCCATTACACAAGCTTATAATACAAATCTTGATTAATTTAACTGCTTTGTGATTTTCTATGAAATAAAAAATAGCTTAAAATAATTATTTTAAGCCTTGTTACCCTGTAAAGGCTAGGGCTCAAAACCTGCCGGCGTCCCCAAAAGAAGCATTAAAAAAACATGAGAGAGTAGCGAGCCTGATGCCGTCAACATGGGCACTAGCAATCCCCTAATGTAAGCAAGGAAATGCATGCCAGTGATGTCTCGGATTACCCGGCTAGTCAACAACTGTAGTGTAATTACATTTGTGCCCGGAGGCGGTGATTGATAGGGCTCATATTCCTCGGGTGCCAGAGCCAGCATCCTGCCCCACTCGCACATATCACTGTCTACCTGTACACATCTTTGACAGAGCTATGTAAAATTACAATAGTCTTATTGAAAGTCCATCTTTTTATCCAAATTCCCATGTTCTATTCGATTCATCTCTCTTTCCCTCTCTCCAGCTACTACTTTAGAGGTGTGTTTATATGCAGTGCGTATCTTTTTTTTTTTCTCCACTGCAGATTCTCCCTGGATAATTCAACTGACAAGTGCGCTGCTGAATATGGGGGAAAAAAAAGAAGTAAAAGTTTGGGGAAAGCCAACTGTGAGGGTCACGCTGGATGCTTCCATTACTTTCACACCACAGAGCAGTGTTTCTAATCATGATGCTCGCAAATGACATAACTCACAAATGAATATTTCAAAAACGGCAATTACTCACCAAAAAGGGCAACAGAAAGGTCAGAGAGAAAAATGTTCATTTGGAAAATGTCGCTCCCCGCAGAGCTTTTAAAAAACCACACAGAGGGGGAAATGCTTTGGAGTTTTGATTGTGGGTTTAATAGTGAGAAGGGAGTAATTTTGCTGTTTAAAAGCAGAGCTTATACTTGGGTCACAGATGCAGAGCAAAGACCCATTACCTTCTGTGAACCACCAGGCAGTGAAGCGCAGATAGAGCAGAGTAACAATGACATTTAAAAGTCATCATTAGTAACTAAACAGGGGCCTTGGGGAGCTTGTATTTCATTTCATCTCCCAAGAAAACTTGTCAGGGAGAAGGAGTTAAGGTCAACCACCACACATAATTACAATGAGTCTGACTCAATGAGCCGCCATCACTCAGATAAACAGATGTAGGGGACTTTTGACAGCTCTCAACAAGAGAAATATGGTTTTAGATCATTTCCAGGCTTCCGCTTAAGTGTGTAAGCTCAGACACAGCAGATAATTTCCCTATAAATAATAATGCTCTCCACAATTAGGCAGCCGAAAAGTCTGGCAAAGTGCCAAATATGTTCCCAGAAAAGAAGGGATTTTTTTTTTTTTTTTTCAATGTGTCTATTAGAATATGAAGATACAATATTTTATTCTGTAAAAAGAGGCTCAGTTTGTGTAGCAGAAGATACAAACTGAAAGCTTAATGTGTGTGTGAGTGGGGTGGGGGGGGGGGGTGCATTTAAATGAACTCTGACTTCATTGAATTAATTCAAGATAGATGGAAGAGAGGGGAGGAGACGGCGAGGGAGCTGATTCAACAGATCAAATGTCTCTTTTTTTCCACCGAGAATCGCTGGATGGGTCCGGCCCCTGGAGCTAGTGATTAATTAGCGCATGAATCTGGATACCGTTATTTGATTAGACCAATGGGAGCCTGTCGCACCCACTTCCTAGTTTGCAATAAATGACATTTTCTGGGGGGGGGGGGGGGGTTAAGGGGGTGGAATAAAATAAGTCACTTGTAAGGGGACAGGGAGAAATCTTGTAAACTCGAAAAAATATATAGTATTTTCAATAATGCATGAGGGATTATTTATCTTGAAGTGAGAAACAGTTCAGGCAAATTGTTCTCCCAAGTAAATTACGTTTACATATGGCCCAAGGCAAGCAAAATCTCAAAGGCTTTTACGCAGAGTGCAAAATTATCCAGGAGCTGAACTGTCAAAGAACTCTGCAGAGCGTTTAAGAGAACAGCATCAATAAAACAATGTTTGTGCTGCATGAGATGAACTTGAGGCTCGGGATCGGTGCAATCACTCTTGCTTGCATCGGCCAAGTGGCCTGACAACTTCCGAAAAGTCTCACAGCTTTAAAACATTAGACTAAATAAGCCATTTTATTGTCGATGTGCAGCTGGATGACAGATAGCACCTCTGTAATGATGAATTCATGAGCCGACCGCGGGAACGATCGTGACAAACTTCTCAAAATCGACTTGATGGCTTTTGACACTTTGACCAATGATGCTGCTAAGCACAATTAGCATTACTCATTATGACAGGACCCAGATATCCTTTCAACGCGCTGAATGAACGAGCCATTTGTTTTGCTTCCACTCGCATTCACTGACACACATTTGAACACATTAATTGGAAACACACCACGCACTTTGTAGATTCCAGCAGAGGGGAAAGACTGATGGTGTTTTTTTTTTTGCCGGGCGGCAAACGTGCGAATGCAAGTTTTAAACCGTCAGTCAAACTGCCCATGATGCCTGGGGGGGAAATTAGCTCTTCAGTGTTAATAAATTAGCTCAGAGGAAGGACCAGACACAGGATCATCCACCTCACATGGTGAATATTTGATCTGTTTTTTGTTTTTTTTATGAGAAGCCGCATGCAACTTCTACCTGATCGAAAAGATAGTAGTCATTACGGCGTAGCAGCGTATTGCTTTTTCCTTTCCTGCTGTAACAATGTATTGACACAGTGAAAGTTAATAACTGTGAAAGTTAATAAATTGGTCGCTAGATGGAGGGAAATCTGCAGAGCACAGCAACTTCCTTCCCTCTGTGATATACTTCCAGTAGACAGTAACATCATGTTTGCGTACACACAAGTAACAAATACATGAACCTTGCCATCACTCCATAAAGGCTTGATTCACATACTCAGAACACAGGGGTGAAGTGTCTTTCCATCCAGCAAGCACTTTCATTTAATTAATCACTACTTCAATTCATTAAGTGCATAGCCGTGGCGAGAAAGAAAAAAGTCTCCCATCAAGGTCTTATGTTTAAAACCACTTCTTTGTGCAAATTAAAACATTAGTTTCTTAGGTCAAATCCACTTCAGTTTAGGAGAAATCAGTGATTCCCTTCAGTGTGGTTCAAGCAGTTTGTATTTTTATTGAGATTACCGGTAGCTGAAAACTGATCAGATTTAAATTGGACTTTTGATATCATTTCAAAAACACTTCCGCTGCCTTTTTAGTGCTAATTCGGAGCAAATACTGGTCAATTCCCAATTTTCCCTTCCTAAGTGCAAACAGAGCGGAGACATGTGTCCTGCTTCCTATCAGCCGAGCAGCGTTTTGTCAGACGGTTCAAGCCGGAGGTGAGTCTGTGGAGCTGGCAGCTGCCGCGGCAGTGGCTTCTGACAGCGAGCTGGGCTTTGTTCAGCTCTCGTCATGTCTGACATCGTTTTGCTATTTCCTCTCCTTTCATTGCCTCCCCCCCCCCCCGCCCTCCTCCCGCTCCTTCCTTTAACCCACCCACATGTGCAGGGATCACTCAAGGGAACATCTCAGCCTAGACTAATGCACCTTGGCCCCCACCTACTGTACAGTGTCTCTTAGGCTAAAATGAACACAATGCCTGTCACACATACACATAGGAGATACACACAGATACACACACAGATACACACACACACACACACACACACACACACACACACACACACACACACACACAACTCCCAGAGCAGACATGACTCAACATGCCCCTATAGTAACACATGCCCTGATAGTAATTGAGGTCAAAGAAAAGAAACAACAGGCTGATTTTCATCTTGTGTGAGGGGAAAGAGGTCTTTTCCTCTCTCTTCTTTTACCACACAGTATCCGATGGAATTGCCTAACGGCACACCGGAGGCGAGAGCTTGGCTAAGTTTAGCATCGTGAACTGAGACAAACTGCAGTGCAACCCCTCTAATCTGAACCTCTCAGGAAACGGAGGTGGCTCAGTGTTCAGACAAGGAAAACACTGAAGCACAGGGGCTGGGGAATCAGTATGAAAAAAAAAAAAAAAAACATGCATACGGTACTTTCTAAAACATCCTGAGGGAGCTATTTTGGTGTTAGCAAATTGGTGGCCCCTTTTGATACCTAGACATTCATGTTGTGCGTAGGTACATTTTTCCAAAGGTACAATTCTTGTTAATAAGTTGGAGCAGAAGTATAAAGCATAAAAAGGAAATACTCTAGCAAAGGACAGGTACTTCCAAATTGTAGGAGAACCGTACTTGAATTAAAAAATATGATGTTCTTCACTATGTCCCTGTCTAGCAGTTGATGGCAGCATACACATACACGGTCTAATGAAAAGTATACCTCTAAATCTCTTTCTCGACTTCAGGAAGCACAATTCATGTGAACACTTGACTGCACTTCATTAATTTCCATAGCAACCCACAGTATTGTATGTTTCACATAGAGGACAAACACATGAGAGTGCACGTAGAAAATGTGCTCTCTTGTAATGAATAGGAAACCAGGCAATATCGCTGTCTGAATAGATCCCACGGGCTCTGCTTATAATAGCTGTATTAATAGGGCAATAGTGAGCGTAAATAGAGCTGAACTCCAGCACTAATAAACTGGCCACCAGGTAAGCCCTATGCCGGCTTCCACAAGCAATCTCATAATAACCTTCTGCTTTTGCACAATATGATGTGTGTGTCTGTTGATCGCGGTGATAGTAGAGAAAGCACTTAATCTGAGGTGACCCCAATCAGTTGACAACAGCAAAATGAACACCACGCTCAACACTGCATCAATCGTATGTACAACAGCCAGTAATTTGCTAGAGGCAGATAAAAAAAAAAATAATAAAATGTATTTTTCAACTTGAAAACAAGCTGAAAGTGGGGGGAAGATAGTAACACAATTTACATAAAACAGCATATTGGTGGTTGATGAAATCTTGAGATGAAATTTCCTTTTCTGTTTGGCTGTATGAAAAATTTGGCCTTGTTTGGAAGTTGGGGTAGTGCAGGATGAGAACTTTTCAATTTTTCGCCATTTGAAGACAAAAAACTGGAAATTGAAGCTCCCTTTCACAGCGTCCTTGTATGAACTTGTTTGCATTCTATTTTATCAAAAGTATCCTTGCATGACCAAGCAAGGACTGAACTCTATGAACTGCATTGTTTGGAAATAAACCTAAGCCAATTCTCTCTCCCATACTCCAGCAAGTGTAATTTTTACTGCAGTGTAATATCCGAGGGGCAAAAAGCATGAATTAATACCAATTAAAGCTCAGTTCTGTAATGTTTACTTACATAATGAAAACAAGAAATTATTTAAATGGCAAAATTAAAATGTGATTTCATGCATATGCATCTGTTATGTTTTTAAGTTAACAAAGACATTACTTCATATATCTCAAATTATTTGTGCCAGTGGAGCCACATTCATAATATAAAGCACTTGCAAAATACAACATTTTTAGTCACATATGCAGCACTAGACTCTTATATCAGTGTTTCTGCAAATATTCAAGATATGTTCACTCAACCAGTGGATGATGAAACTAGTTTAAGATGAAAGGTACCATTGAAAGTATCTGAATGAGTATAGATCAGTGAGTTGAAGTGGGCAGCAGTAGGGGGTTGTGGTAGGTGTTGGGGGATTTGCCCTATATACTGCAAAAACCCACAGGGTGGTGCAATCTGATGTGTTGGGTGGCATCAGCAGATTAAAGGCTGTCTGTATCTGTACTTAACTGCAACCCACTTCTTTTGTTACCTCCCCTGTGGTTTGTGTGTTTATATGTGCATATGCCCACTTTAATACATTCTGCATTGAGTGGGGGGGGGTGTTTCTCCCTAGGGGATATTGCTATCTGGTGCATACACCTACGCGTACCGAACGCGACACTGTTCAAGGATCGTTTTTAAACCGGGCCCCCTGCTTGCTCTGTTTCACTTCCTCCTCCCTGAGCAACAACATCACCGGCAAGGTGTAGCACTGATTCAATCTTATGTCAATCCTCTCCCGGAGCCACAGCCTGTCCTATGGGATAAAACAAGCCCGCTTCTAGGTCATTTGTACATCTCTAGGAGTGGGGGTCACAGTGGCCAATGAGCTTACTGTGCCAGCTTGGAGCAAAGCTAAATGGTTACCAAATTTGAAGCAAGAGAATCAGTAAAGATGAAAGGGAATGTGTGAGTTTTTTGTTAAAAGTTGATTTGTGAGGAAAGGAAAAGTAACACAAAAAGGTGGAGGAAAAGTGAGACGAAAAGGTTGTAGGGAGAAGAAAGCGGGTAAAAAAAAAGGTGTTAGAGACAAAAACGTAGTGTCGGCGATGGAGGTAAATCTGAAAAAAGTGATTCCTCAACCACCCACAGAGTGTGAAGTAATCTCATTCCACATGTATGCAATCAAGGCAGTGCTGCTGAAATTAGCCTGGGTGGCTACGCTACATCTGAGACACGCAGCTATGATGATCTCCTTTGATCGTCTTTTCCTCCGTATTCAAAATGACAGGTACCTGACGTGGGGCTATTGTGCTGAGATAATGAGCGCTGAATATGTATGAAGCAACATGTACGTGGTTTACTCGCGCATTAAATCATCTGGCCGCAACTCTTAACATGTGGAATATTGGAATCCTAGAACAATATATTTTCATGCCACACTTAGTTTTACACAAGCAGGTGTAGAATTGTGATGCGGGACACAATATTACATTGAGGCAGGCTTGCACGTTAAAACAACAATTAATTTATCCGGCAAACATGTCACTGGGAAACCGAGAAGCTTCAGTGGTTGCTTATACAGAATTAGTTTAAGACTAAACTCCTGCAAATCATTCCAAGTTCTTCATAAACATCTCATAACTAATTGACTAGTGCAATGTGTCACAAGGCATCGCATTGCTTCTTTTTATCGGTTCATGTGGTTGTTAGCCTGTGGCTAATCAGTGTGATGAAAAGTAATTCTGAATGAGCTATCTGCAGTTCTTGTTTTCACTGCGATCATGGAAATACTGGCGTTTGGGGTTCAAATCCAGACCTCTCAGTTAAAGGGTGGCCCCCGTGATAGTCACCATGACCCCTGCACAGAATACCCCCCATTGTACGCACAGGGCTAACATGCAGCTGAGAAACATCTGCAGTGGGCCCATAAAAATGGCATGCCATATTGTTTGATGCTGCTGCTCGCTGTGGAATGACATCGCTCACTCAGCCTCTCCAGTTTCAAGCCTTTCCTCAGTCCATCTCGTGGCAGAGAAAGGAGAGTATTATCACAGTGAAAAAGGATCTCCTTCTACCCGCCCCGCCCCCCCCCCCCGCCACCAAATGAGGGGCAGTGATCACAGGGTTAGTGTGTGTGTGTGTGTGTGCGCTTGCTCGCACGCGTTAATATGTGTGCGGAGAGTGGGAGGCGAGAGGGAGTGCACCACTGGGGAATGTGCACCTGCAATTTTTCTCATTTGACACAGTTGGTCTTTTGTAGGGTCTCAGGCAGAGGGAGATGTCTGTGGAAGTTATGGCTCCTGCCCTCTAACCCCACCTCCCAAAACAAGACGTCTTCACTATGGTATTCTCCATCTCAGTTCAGAATAGCCTATTCAGTCAAGAATGGGTGGGGGGGGGGGGAACTTATTCAACAGATGACAGGAAGCTTTGGCTGAACAGAAGCAAAACATACACACACATCTTTTACCACTTGAGAGTTATCAGATGTAAACAAAGCTTGCAACAAGCCGCAGATCCATATGGGAGAATAAAAACCAAAGACAGCAGTGAAAAGAAGTTCAAAAGATATGGTTACAGGGAAAACGAATGAAGGTCATATTGAACCGCAACCATATATCAAATGTAATATACAATAAGCTGAGCAATAAGCATAGGTTTATGTGGTTTTTGTGATCTTGGTGTTGCTGAGGATGAATTTAACTTTGTGTTTCCCTGGCCCGAGTACTGTCACCTGAGGAGTCTGCTATTGAAAAAATAAATCCTAAAAGAATCCTGATCCTGAAAGAAGCCCAATGGGACACAACCAACAGAGGTCAGAGGATCGTACAGGTTGTAAACAAACAGGTGTGACAGGTGAGACAAAATGTCTGCTGTAAACATCCATCACAGTTTATAGACTGATTTCTTGGTTGAATTTCGACCTACCAGTTTTTCCGACTGCAGTACAATGTCCTCAAAACTGACAATGATGGCAAACACTACGAAAATATGACCCAAGTTATCATAAACTAGAATTATCCTTTTAGCAGAGGGTCAAGGGCAGCTTTGGGGAGTGCGTTTGGTCAGGATATCAGTGATCCATGGCATAAACTGACGACTACTCCCATGTCTAACAGCTGTGGTGCGAGGCTGAGGCCAAGCTGTGACCTCCAGAGTCTTGATACTGTACATCTGCAGAGGATGCGGTGGGGGCCAAGTAAGGAAGATTTGTGTTCTTGTGCGTAGGAGGGCTTGAGAGAAGGAAGATAAAGGGAGGGACTGTGTGCGTGTGTGTGTGTGTACTGAACATCAAATACACAAACTACAGTGTATATTCCATCCCGTGCTCAGCACTCGAACTGTAAACTACTTGACCCTGGCATCCTTCCAAACAGGGAGGCCAAGCTGAAGAGCTACCATTACTCTCGCGCTATCCATTCCCCTCTCCCCTTCCTTTTATTTTAATGAGAGCACAATTAATAAGGAAATGGAACAGCTTCCCAAAGGAGGCTGGTCGCTCCACAATGGAAGCCTTCTTTTGTCAATGGCTGTATTGAATTCCCCTACAAGGCTACTGGGCCATATTGAAGGCCATCTCCTGTATCGACCCCCCCCCCCTTCCCCTCCACCACCTCTCCATTGCTTGCGCCCTCCCTCTCTTATCCTCAAGGTCTCATGGGCTAATCTGTGCCACAGTATCCTTTGACTACCCCCCCCCACCCACCCACCCCTTTGCTCCAAATGCAGACTTTACAATACTTCATATTGATTTGCTGAGATGATATCACCAGTTTCTGTGCATGCTTGGTTTATTCAATGACAGAGCTGAGGGAAGAGAGAGCAGGGTCACACGCCATCTTGCCCGTAAATTGCCCCGTTGCGACGGTGGTGAACTTTAGTTTGAGGCAAATGGTATCAGATCTTTAGTTTGTGTATGAAGACATTAAAATTCACGCTGATAGCTCGAACGGTGCATAAGAAAAAAGAAATAGGGATCAAAAGGCACAACGGCGAATTAATCTTTTGCCCCTTTTGTTTTTCAATTATTCCCTTTGTTGTTCCAATAAAGGTGGTATTGCTTCGCCCGGTCCTCTGAGTCGTACTAAGGAACCTGTATTTCCCTCTGCAGTTCTCTAATTCCCCCAATTGCTCCCGGAACACTCAACAACAGCGACAACACCTCACGCACCAAAACAATATAAGACTACAATCAAGATTTACAGACAATTCGCAGATGAAAGCAGAGAACCTGTTGTTTAAATGCTTTCATTGCACTGATGAATACAAATTTGAAAGGAATATGGTCCTCATTTGCAAGACTGCTTTCTTGTTCTGGTGACAGGGTGCCATTATGTTGACTTTTTCATTAAGAGAGAGTGCTGGTGTATCTCAGCTGGGGCAACTGGAAAAGCACTTCACTGTCTGTCATTGTGTGCCATAAAGCAACACGTTACATAAGCTGAAGTAGGCATTCACACACTCTCAGAGAGCTTCCCTTGAAATAAGATCTGTGTCAATGTCATTGAATAACGGCAAAAACACCACAACTTCAATAATCGCACTCACATGGAAGATGGACGGGCGGAGATAAAGCTAACTAGACTGGTAGTTAGACAGATAGAGGAGCATTAGTGTAGGCAGTTAAGGCCCCTCGCAAATGCCCCCCCCCCGACCCCTCCCGGTTACTGAAGCCATGGGGTGTTTTATTCAGTGACATGCACCCATAAGGCTTTATTAAAAACGGCAAATTCAGAGGGATGACACTGATCCAGGAACTCAGTCAACAGCATTTTTGTGAAGAATTCATCTCCCTTTGGGATGGACCAAAAAGTTTCCATGGGCTGTATCGCAGCACATTTCTGATTCAGTATTTGAAACAACAATTTGGGGAAAAATGTATTTATTTTAGTAACATTTTTAAGTAAAAACTTAAAATCCTAATTGCAGCTGAAACAAATTGTATCAAATGGGCTTCAACTTGCAGTATATCATATTGTTACAAATTGATCTGTGTACTGTGTACCTAGATATAATCTAATCTCAATCAACTCCCCTCCCACACACAAACACACCTACATAAAAAAATCGAAATAAAAAAATCAATGCATGTTATTAGCAACATGTGGTTTAAAAATGGGAGATTCTAATCTGAATAATTAGCAAACATGCATATAGTATAGCCCTGAGGCATGTTTTATAATCATGTGCTGCCGCAGTAACAATACATCATGTGGGTGGGGGGGCACTGACAGTCTCACTGTGCTTCACTCACACACTGTCATACCCTCACCCATGATTGTGAAGCCTTACGGTAGAAATAGAGCTTAGGGGGCCAATCCTACAAAGCGGAGACATTTGCATATACAGCACTATAGTGTCTAACATTGCGACATGTAATCATCTGCCCAGTGTTTCGCCGCATCCACTGTGTCATCAGAATGCAAATATGTCACATATCCAAACAGCTACATGTATGTGGACGCGTTGGATTTATTTTACAGGCGAGGGATAAAAAGCAGATGTAGCTCGTATGGATTTCACAATGTGGCTCGGGAAGGAAAAAGTAATTAATTTCACAAACTGGGTAACGCAAAGATCGCTGCATTGTCTCTCTGCCTGGTTTGTGTTTGCCCTTCCTGCTCCTCACATTCCGCCCACACCCCCAAATTACTGGCTGACCCCTGCTGTTATGCAGTGTGGGAAACCCTGTGGTACTGCACGCCCACCATTTTTGCCCTGTGAGCTGGTCTGCGGGGTTACTTAGCAATTCTCTCTCCACTCTGGCAGACACCACAAACACGCACTACGCACACGCGCACATTATGCAGCCTAATGTAAACTAGCATCCACTGCCACTTGACCTTGCTGTCAATATCTGTCCTCATTAAACACCATTCGGCCAGCTGCAAGTCCACTTTAAATGGCATCATTCAGTGCTTACCAAATTATGCCTGTGTAACCGGGCTGAATGAATGGGAAGTCTAATACATTTATTTGGAAGATATACACAGGTCCCAGTATGGACACCTATAAAACATGCTGAGGTATTTAACCCCACCCTGCCATTCTTAATGTTCCTGTCATTCAGTCCTCTTGGGTTGCAAGTTCTGACAGCAATTTGGCAATGTCAAGCAGTCACTACTGATGCCATGGGCAGCAAAGGCCATTCTTTTATTCCCCATATCAAGCAGATATTGATTTTTCACTCATTACAGAAGAACATAAAAAGGGAAGGGGATTTCAGAGCACCATGCCAAATGCCACACAAAATGTTACTGGGGAAAACATGGAAGTGAGAACTGAATACAAAGACAGGTGGATTTTAAACCCAATTTGTTTCCTTTAAATTCAAATCTAACATTTCTATACGAATAAGGCCACATACCCCGACAAAGTGAAACCCACTGAAACTGCTATACAAAAAAGCAAAACAAATTAACATTCAGAAAGGTGCTATGGAATAAGCTGGCATCCAAATGACAGCTGTGGAGGCCACCCTTAGGGTAGGCATAAAAACAAAGTAATTTTTTCCATAACTGCAACACTATTATCTATTTTCAGGAAGCCTTGTGTGGCTTATGGGAAAAGCATAATCCATTCCAAATAAAATTATCTGTTAGAGCATTAAACCCAGGGCATTTTTAAGAATATCATCAAAAACATTTTCAAAGCAATCAAACTTTTATGTGAAAGTCAAGTAACTAAATTACTTCAACTATACATTTTGCCGGCAAATTGCTCAACCATTAGATTCAAATCTGTGATCTCAAGTCAGAACTCTCCTCCAGTGCTCTTTATTTTTAACAGTGTTTGTTGTCATATCATCCCCATACTTTAGACTACACTGAATTATGCTAAGCATCATGTATGGTGCTATATTTTCATGCCAGCACAGGTCAAATGCAGGGTCCGTGCACCCGGAACGTGCTTAAACGGGCACAGGCTGATGTTTTCCTGCCTGCGCCTGTTAGTACTTTTGTGGCCTTGCCTTGACATTTACTGCACCAGTATGGGCTGTACATTCCACTTTCAAAGCCTCATCCAGTGTGAATGAGGCATACTATCTTGCACAACTAGCACTACGGCTCTAACAAAATAAACACACATATTGGAAGAGGCTGGAAATAAGAGTTTTTAGTCATGTTGGCCTTTACATTTTGTATGCAACATTCAGTGTTTATTTGCATTTTTTCCTCACGTGATTTATGGCCACTGTCACACAGATATACTGTAAAACAACATCATATGTTTTGTATAAAGTAATTGTGCATTCATTTCCTTTGCACTGAATATGACATGCACTGCATGTATATGCAAAATATACTGTGGGTAGTATAAGCACGGTATTTGGTACTCAGCCAGCCATGCAAAATATAAGTAAAATGTATGCTATCTTATTACAAGTGGCCATAATAATGTTAAACAATATACTCTGTAGGGATAGGCATGTCTGTGTTTCCACAGCCCTTTAAGTCTTGAATGCTGACCTGACCTGAAACAGTGCTGTGGCAATGACAAAATAGGTGTATGTGATTGAGCTTCACATTTGTTTTTCTTGTTGAGGATTTGAATGTGCAAAACCTACATTGAATAAACTCTTTTTCTGTTTACCTTCACCAGAGTGAAACAATGTAACTGTAATCATCCGCGTACCTCACGGTCATAAAACACAAACACTGTTGAAAGTTATTTCCTTAATCTAATGTTGCACACAAATGCATACATAATTTACCCCTGCACTGAAGAACTGTATCTGCCTTTACATTATGCCGCAGCAAATGAATGATTGACATCCTCCCACTCCAAAGCCCACTTATTTTGAATGCTTCAAGAGGCACCTCACAGTCACAACAAAACAGTACATGCCTCAGTAGGCTCTACAAAGAACATTCTCCCGCTTTGAAATATGAGCTCAAATAAATCATTTGTTTAATTAATTAAGCAAATTAGGCAAATCCAGGGATGCCTTGGCGGATGGAGTCGGTGCCCTGGCACAAGGAGATTAATTGAGTGGATCGGGTTATGGAACAGTGAGACTGACGTTGGAGCTTAATGCTCTTGTTTGTTTAGATACAGCTAACCATAGCACATCGCTGCTGATACCTCAGTGTGAGTTTGTAAGAGGCACGTCGGCTTGGATTCAACTTTCTGTAAACTCTGCGGGACAGTACGGGGCCACGGGAATAAAAGAAAGGGAAAAGGAGAAAGCAAGATAAGCGTCTTTCTGAGACCCTTTTGCAGAATTGACACTTACCTGACGTCGTTCTGAGAGCTACAAAAACCTCCAAACACACACATGTGCTGAGCATATGCGTTGGGGCGCACATCTGCCTCGCTGTCTCGTCCATCCCTCATTACGCACCTATCCCCTTCCGGGCTTGATGTATGAACTAGCACCTGACCATGAAAAATATGTGTCAGACTTCACGCTTTTGTCTCTTGGATTGGTCCACGAGCCGTCATCCATTATAGCCGCTATGTCTCCAATTCCATGGGGTGGTATTAAGTGGAATGAATACAAAATCCTTCCTGGAGCATTTTACGTGCACGGAAACGCATGATTAATGTGCTGCTCAGGCATGACCAAATTGTTTGGGACATTGCTTTTTCATTGTTATTCGCTGCTACCAAAACAATGACAAGGGTGCGTTTTACTTGTTTTTCAACCCAATGACTGCATGTGAAAAAAGCTTTTATTAATCTTGCTATACTTTGTAGCTATACATCCCCACCCCCTCTTTAAGCTGCATTTCATCATTTAGTTTTTTTTTTTTTTTTTATCTTGCTGCTGTGATGCTTGTCCAGACATTTTCCTCGGATAAGTGTGAAGTGACAGTTGGGTACATGTTGACATACAAATAAAGATAGGAAAGGGCAGGACACTGTGCAGCTCCAGTCGTAAACCTTTAGCACGGTATGTGCACGTTGTGATGACTGTATGTGTAACTTGGCATGTGTGACAAAAATGGTGCTATTACCTGTGTTTGAGTCCATTCTTCCATGCACATGAGCGTGCATGCCTGTGCCTGACAGTGCATAGACAAAAGGGACTATAGATCCCGAAGTAGGCCAGCATCCCCTGGAGTACACATTTCCAACACTCTCAGGGAGAAACACGCACAGTGACATAGTGGCGAATATTCCCACTAAAGCTTCCCCAGCTGCAGAACAATTCAATGGCAACATCTGGCCGTGTCCGCTTATAGCATCAGGGTTGGGCGGGTGTTAAATTATGGCTTTTTCTTAATAAAACTGCCAAATTATTTACTTGGGATGTCAACCACTTCATCTGGTGTTCAAACAAGCCCCACATGCTCAAATGTGGTTCCCCTGGGGCATTAGTTACAGCACCAAAAGCCATAGCCACTAGATGGTTTGTCACTTTGATGTCACATATTCATACGGGATCAAAACGTGATTGATTGGTGGGGTAGGAGTAACAAAGCAGAGTGATTGATTTAAAGGACTGTACAGGTGTTTTTTTGCAAGTCTAAGCCCATTTATAACAAATCATGCATGCACTGCTGCGGACCATTTTCCAAATGGTTCAAACTGCTTTTAAGATTGATAAATGCTTTTTCCTTCCTTTGCATACCATACTGACATAAACTTAAAACAATGGCAGCCTGGAAAGTAGGAAAATGCAGTCACCAATCCGGGTGCTTGGACAAAGTAATGCTATAGTAATGTGAACTATATTAGATTTGTGGAAAATGGGCTAAAACATGCAAATACACAACTTACTTCCTTTAAATAAACTGGCTGTCACGGGGTGTCTACAGCGGACACGTTTCAGCCGCATTTCTTAGACGTCCGTCTTCTTTAAACCACTTCACATCCATCCCTCATGACATTTTCTAATTGGCTGAGGCTGGTTGTCTTACGGTTAGTGTTTATCCAGCCAAATGGACCATCAATATGCATCTCGCTTATCCCAGGACATGCTTGAATGCTTTTTGTTCCAATAGTGTTTGTGGACAATAGATTTCTAGTTAGAAGACAGTGTACACTTTTCTTGCAGAAACCCTGTATTGGATTAGAATTGCTGACTGCACCTTTAAAACTGACGTTGAGGGTACCAGCAAATATTAAGATACGCAGCTGCATGTATGTTACTATATCTCTGTCATTTATATGAATAAATAGTATTATGACATGAGTTAAACTTAGTTAAACTAGTATTCAAAGCAGGTAAAATGGCATGGGAACATGGGAAAAATAACTGTTTTTTTGTGTGTTTTTTTAATGTATTGTTGACCTCAGCACTCCATACGTTACTCTATTTATTTAGTCACGACATGATGTTACATTGCGAGTGCTCATGTCAGTGATGGGACTAAGCAAAGGCTAAAAAAGTTGGTCCGCAGCTGGTTAAGCTGGTTCAAATTACCAGTACCAAACCATCAGATGGAACCATTCAATTCATACCCCTTTTACACTAATGTCAGGGGTGCTATCACATTTTTTCTGGTAATTAGTAAGTTAAAACAAACATCAAGCATATACGGTATAGTGATTCCTTAGCAAAAATGAAATTTAATTTCAGTTTGACCTGAAAAATGCAATTTATAGTCCTCTTACTCTGTGTTAGTGGCTCTTTTGGCTGACTAAAGCTAAATTAGCTGCCTCATAATGTCTCAACATCGGCATGACATATTGCTGTCCCCTGAACTCTTTCTATTGAACATTAAGGTAAAACTAACGATGCCGGAAAGTGTGCTTTCATTAGCACTGGATGTCTACCGCCCTGTGTAGATATCACAGCTCAAAAACAATCCAATTAGCTTCAAATCTCCCATTAATGCTTTTGGCCATATCAAATTAACATTGCAACGGACTATCGCCCCACTCCCAACATCAAAACCCTAGTTGATTGTGACCAACCGCCCCATGTGAACACACACACACACACACACACACACACACTTCCTCAAACCACCCGACCACCACCATTGATACATTTTAATCTGAATTTAAATGACTTCATTTAGTTTGCTGCTGAAACAATCCACAGAAGGCCAAAGGGAAATGCTGCAAAACTATGGTGGTTTCCGTTTACAGAGACAAGGGAAAAGAAAGACTCCGCAACTTAATCTTAAGATCTTAATGCGTGAAATGATAAAAGACGTCTTTTTCTCCTCCTGCAATTCTTGCTGTACTAAACATGCACCACAAAGCCAAACTTGTGTTAATGATTCTTTGAAAGTAATTTCAGTTCATTTCCTATCGCCAGAGAGCAATAGACTGAGACAAGAGAAAGAGGGACAGATCTAAAAATAGGTAGAAAATCAGAGAGAAAAAAAACAGACACAGTGCAAATAAGAAAAGCGTTGAAAAAAAGTTTCAGGGAGTTTAGGGAGTAAAAAACTGCTAATTAACGAGAGGCGCTAGATAGACACCGAAAAGGAGACCCACATAATGTCTGAGGCTTTCAGCGCAGTTGGCTGACAGAATCTGGCACTTGAAAAGCGAAAGGACGAAATTGTGATACGGCTTCAAACCACGCCAGTCACAAAAGGCAAGGGGTAGGATGTGAGCCCACATCTGCACGTCCACATAGACACAAACACACACAATCTGTAGGGAGCCAAACTCACCCAGAGCGGCCGGTGCGAAGAGGCTGGCGAGGAGAAGCAGGCGTGCGGTCCACATGGCCTCCTCCTCTTACCGCCCGCTGCTGAAGGTCCCAGTTGAGGTCAGTCTTTTGCTGGCGAATGCCCGAATCGGGTGCTTCCTTTATGGCACGGCTCCCTCCAATGTGCCACACTTCCCCACAAGACCGCAAGTCCCTGTTGATCTGACGCCAGATGCCGTCCACAATCTGTGATAACAAATAAAACAAAAAAAAACATATACGTTGGCGTATTACAGGAATAATAGGAGGGTTTCTTTTCCAGTAAGAAACACAACAGATGGATGCACCATGGCTTTATCATCCTTGTGCGCAGTCCTTATGGCATTGTGGGTTTCAAGTTGTCATGAAGTGACTGGGCGCAAGTTGCTCAATTTCCAGTCAGCTGAACTCATACCGGGTGTGATCAACCAAACACTAAGACAGTGTGAACCACAAAATGTATTTTTGTATATTCTGTTGCTGTTGTTGTTTGCTCATCAGCGTGTTAACTCCCCCACCTTACCAAGAAATCACTCCCACAGAGAGTTAAGGAGTAAGCGATGAAGCACATGCTGCTTTGGGCTTTGGCCTGTGTGTGTGTGTGTGGAGTATATGTCCTGTACGTCTTTGCAGGAGCATGTGTGCTCCAGACCTTGTGTGTTTTCTTGCAAGGCCTGATGGAAATTGACATAAGAAACACGGCGGTGTTCTCCCTTTCCCGTGGGCATGAGCCATAACTTCACAGTTTGAGTTTTTGCACCTGTGAATGTATTTGCACGGCCTAAGAAACAACTACTGTGCTCGCGGGCTGCGCTCCAAAATTCCAGTCAACAAAACGACTAGCCAGATCCGCTCTGAAGAGCTAAATGAGCCCGAGCTACCCTTGACCTTCTTCTAAACTCACGGGAGTGCCGTCACACTGGATGAAGTCATCGCTTATCTACTGCTAGTTAACATGAAATGAATTGCAAACATCAAATGTGATTTAAATGGTGTGGGTTGGTGACTGCTGTGAGATTAACACTTGGATGTGTCAAAATTCAAAAATGGTGGGTGAAAGTTTGCAACTCCACATCCCATGCGTGAAGTATGAATATAGAAAAACACTGTTAGACGAGGATACATTTTTTTTCCATATTTTGATGAGATTATCCCCATCAAACCCATATCATGATATTAAGGTTAAGTCAGCTTTAATGATTAGGCAATCCAAACCCCTCTATTATCCCCTATCAACCATGATCTGCTGCTGAAATATAATCTCTGCAAAATGATAAAAGCCAAAGGGCGCACACAATGCTGCCATCCTCTACACGAGCATTATCCTTGCACATTAGGCATTCCGTACTGCATTTAATATTGCAGGGAGTTAAGTCCATTGTGGGATGCCAGAAAATCTGGTTACAAAAGGTCAAAACGTGAGCACTGCGTCAAAGGACACGGCACTAGGGAAGCTGACTGACATCAAAAATCTCAAATTATACCAACCGTACATTTTAAATACACCTCCATCCTTGTATCTCCACATCCATCCCTGTATGGAGTTACGCTTCCTATGTCGCTGAATTATTTGTGAGCACCGACTTTTCCCCATTTCAAAATCAAGCTCTTAATCCCCACATTAGAGTAATCAGATTTTTCTAAGCAGATATTAATGGGTTTAAGAGAGGGCCAGCAAGCCTATCATGAGTCTTTACATAAACAGACCATTTGGGCAATAATAAGAGGTTAAAAGCAAAGTCTTGGCAGAAGGCCATGAGTAAACAAAAACTAGAGCCTGAACAACTTGTCTGTACCACATGCACTGTGTTGTTGTCATTCCTTGTATTTATATAAAGTATATATATGAAGACAGGACTTTTAAGACATTAAAATAGCAATGTGAAAGAGTATTTGATCAAAGGAATATCCTTGTGAGTAAACAGCGCTTTTAATAAAACGCTATGACAGCTGCAGGAGAGCTAAATTAAATATGGCATCAAATCAGATACCGTGACTCCTTTGACAAAAGAAAATACATTATTCCAGGAATAATCACATTCAAACACACTGTCCAAGCGGCAAATTGGACGTGAAGTTTATACTGTAGGACACCTTCTAAATTGGTAGCAGAGAAACAGACTAAAAAGGAGGCACAGGCACAACAACATGTTGAAGATATATATATATTAGTCAATATATCACTTAT
Source organism: Lateolabrax maculatus (assembly GCA_031216445.1). Taxonomy (NCBI): domain Eukaryota; kingdom Metazoa; phylum Chordata; class Actinopteri; order Acropomatiformes; family Lateolabracidae; genus Lateolabrax; species Lateolabrax maculatus. The sequence goes on from CM062207.1 coordinate 10,112,417, forward strand.
TTCTATGGCATGATTACAGGCATACGGCTTTTTTTTTTTTGCAGGTTTGCACCCAAACTGTCCCAAAAAACGCTGGGAGCAAGAAGCAGGAGATAGAGACTTTTTTTTCTACGGCAGAAGACAATGAAAATATATAGCTCCCTGTGCCTCGCTGTGTGCATATGTCTGTGTGTATGTGAGTTAACGCCATATCTCACAGCAAAACCGATAAAGCAGAAACTACTTGCACAGGTGTTACTTAAAAAATTATCACATAAAATTAAAATCACTTCACTATCACAGTTGCTAATTTGCTCTCAAAAAAACGTGTGGGCTTAGGTACAGGAACTGCTATCAACCACAAAAAGAACACGTAATAAAATACATATTTATGAGAAGGGCTTGGACCCAGTTCAAGAAAATGAAAAAAGAAGAGGAAGTTAAAAAAAAAAAAAAAAAAAAAAAGACGAAGAGGTAGTCCAGCATTGCCAACTCGTCTTGTATTCCAGAAGGAGCCTTATGATACATTATGGTGCTGACGTTTCAAGGGTACTTGTTCTGAGGGGGATTTAGTATATCTCCCTTAGATAGGCTGGCCAACATTTAGCGGGCCTAGCAGCGACCGCAGCTTCTGTTCTCAGCCACATCAAGGAGACTTCTTCATTACTGCCTCGCTGCTTCCTGCAGAACAACTTTTTCTAATCAGTGATGATGTTGTTTTTGTTATTTTAGTAATTGTGCGTGTGCCAAAGGGGCCCAGATGAAACCTGACAGATTTAATTAATTGACTTTTCTATCTAGTTAAAGCAAAACAGAGCCAGGTGATATGACGATAGGAGCAGTAGTTGTTTGGGGGGGTGTTGTCTCGCAGCAATCATGTGACTTGGAGAAATAGACAAATGGGAGGCAAAGAGTGGTAAGGGAAACAGAACCTATTAGTTTGATTTAAGTTGAATCTCACATGAAGGCAGTGTTCAAGAGGCTTGTGAGTAATTGAGACAAAGAAAATACATAGTTTTAGTAGGTTCAAATATACATTCATTATGCATGTGTGATAACACTGAAAATGATAAAAGCACCTTTTTGGAAAGGTGTGTAAGACGCATGTTTTATGTTATATAGGTGTTAATAAGCTACGAAAGAAGATGTTTAGTTTTGCTGATATACTACTAAACACCTCCCGCTATAGTGACATTGATAACACTCCTGTGCACCCTGAACTGGGTGAGATTCAAATGTATTATGTTGTAATTAGACATGATGAGTGACTGTGCTTTGTCAGTGACAACACCTGCAATAAAACTTTCTGGAAACGTAAATTATTTTTATAGGGAAAAAAAGAAAATCATAACATACCTGTCACCACTACAGTTTAATTTCTCACATGAAAAATTGTTGGAGGCCATTTCATATATTTTATATAAGCCTGGTCAGCCTTCTTGCTGTAAATTGTCTCAGTCTCCCTTATTCTTGTATTCTCCTGAGTAAAGTCCAGTGTGCCAATTGTTTTACATGCTTTTTACATAGACTTTTCATATTTAAATACACAACTACTAGTTTGCATATAATTCACGGTCTCTCCACTGTGATTGCTGAGCAGCATTACTGAACTCTGCTCTGTCTTCTACTTGAGAAGCTTTTTGACTGCTTTCATTGAAATGTAAACTATAATACACGAATCCCAATGCTTTTTTCCATTTCCCCATGAAGTGGACCGGCAGAACATCATGTGATAGTGTATTAGAACCTATAATAAAGCAGATCTTAGTAGTACAGACTGAGTATTGTTGCTAGGGGTGGGCGATACAGGTGTGCTTAATGTAATCTTATAATTGATATAAATATATATCACAATACATTTGACAATTCAATTGAGCAAACAACTAAGAAATGAAAGAACCAAATGTAACATGTAAGTAACATTACTTTCAGCTCAACTGTGACTGTACAGTTTCATTTGAAATCTCTCATCTCTGTAACCCTAATATAAATGGTGAGATAGTGATCACACTGATGCACATCACCACCTAAGGGCATTTCTCCATCTGTCACTTCCTGACCTGAGGAAACCAAAGATGAAGACACGTTCCATACAATGCTTCTGCAACAAAGTGAAACTTGATCCTCACTGTTATCTGATGGGGGCATACTAAGTATGATGTTACTAGTCACGCCTGCTTGAAGCCCTCCCACGTAATACTATGTAACGAAGTGGGATCGTGTTGCCGGGTTAAGTACCATGTCTCAGATTTTCAACTGTTTCATGTCCAGATGCTTATCACACCGACGGGGAGGACTTGGTAATTTTTATGAGACAGTGGGTTCATGCAAATGAAGTGTTTCATATAAAATGAATATTAATCAAGCACACTGTCTGCATACAGTGTGATTGATGAGCACTCACTCGGAAATCTTCGGAGATGAGCTGAGATGATTAAAACCAAGATGATCCTCTCCTTCTAGAGTTAAACAGTATATTTTTTTCCCACTTGGTTGGGCCAACCTTGCTGATGGTTGAAAATTGAGCGGTCAATTTTATATTACTAAACACAGCAGAAATGTCAAAATCGCGCTTTTCTAATGCGAGTTGAAAGGTGTGAAAAGCTGAAGGTAAATGGAGAGAGCTCTTTTAAGGCAATGTGTGCATCCCTGGAGCTTGACAATGTGAGCAGCAAGGCATTCACTCATACAATTGGTTTTTCACAAGGGACCCCAACACAGCTAGCCAGTGACAGGCAGATAATAGCGCTAACTTTAGCCGGCACAGTCTCTGAATGGCCCTATATGATAGGCTTGTTGAGTGTGACTGATGGCTTGGGTTAAATAATGGGACTGTCCCTCCTCCCTTCCATGCACACAAAGGCATTGCCAACCCCTCCTAACACTTCCCAACTACAAGACAAAAGAAACACAATCCATTAGGGGAAATTACTTGCACATACAATAAAAGAAAAACCTAGCTGCAAAACACATAAAACAAATTACCATTACAAATATTTAACAGTACACAAGCATACAATAGGGATGGGTTCCCACAAGGGAAAGAAATAAAAGCACAAGTGCCTGAGCAGATGTAGAGTTGGGTGAATAAATGCAGATAGATGCACCGTTTAAAGGCATCTGCCTTGAGACAGCTCTCCATTATAATGCAAAGCTCAGGCACTATCCATTTTCCACGTCTTTCGTCTTTCTATCCTCCCTATCTTTCTCTCTCAGCATATCTTGCCTAATGCAGCACAAATGGATCCCAGACAAAGGAAGAAGGAGAGGAAGAGGCGGGGTAATAGGCAGGACAGGAAAGAGAGGGATGGACTATCAAGAATTGGGGAAGGGAGGAATGTAAAAGATCGAGAGGTGGAGGATAAGAGAGTGGGAGGATAGACGGAGAGAAAGGCAAATCAGTGAGGTAAATGGGAAATATGGATGAAATGATTCATAGATGAATACAAAATGGAAAATAGAAGGCGGAGATGAAGAGGTAAAAGAAAAATTATATTAGCTGATATTTGAAGGTCATGAATTGCAGTGAGAGTGAATCCAACGTACAGCCTCCCCTTCAGGTGCTGTTGCTATAGTGGCTCAGGTGGGCAGGTTACCATGACAACTTTACCTGTTGGTCATTAATCACCTACCAGGAGCTATTGGCATGCTGTGCCCACAAACACTGCAAGTCATTATGTGGCCAGGCTTGATTTTGGATGTGAGCTAAAAGGCGGCACATTACATGACTGCAGGAGATTGAACTCCGTCGTGCTCGTGGCAAAATTTTTTCACGGCCATAAGAAAGAAAGATATATGGTATATAGATTTAAAACAGTGTGACCCCACAGGTAAATCCCAATGCACCTTATGGATTTCTTTTTAGACAGCTGCATCAATATATTGCCAATGCATTATGCTGACAAGAGCAATTTTCAAAGATACAAGTTGACAGTATTGGCAGGGTTATGGGAATGCATGCATGTTAGGCCAAAACACCGCTCTGCCTAAGTACAGCCTCAGAGAGCACCTACTGTGTAGAAACTCTGCTGAAGCTATAAATGTATTTGAATGAGCTGATAATTGCACAAATCAAAATGGTATGAGTGTCCATCTAATACAAACCTCATTACTGTTTTCAAAATGGACCTCATATGGCCAAAGGACGGTGGCAAACCACATGAAGCACTGTAACTATGAGCACTAATGCATACGAACAAACACAATACAGGCCACCGCCTTTCACACGGGAAACAAAGCCAAACCAGGCCATTTTTCTGATTACTGCTATTGTTTTTCGGCACAGCCTGAAACCGGTTGAGCCATGTTTGGAGGGCATCCGCTCAGAAAACAACCTCCACTTATTTTATTTTTCCTTGTATTTGTATTTCTTTCTATTTGTATTTGACTTTTTCAGGTCTCAATTTCCCTGCATTTTGTATTCCCTCTTACTGCATTTGCATAATTTTCCAATAGACACTTCATTGCCTGCCAGATTTGAGAAGGGAGAAAAGAATCACACACACTTACATGCACACACGCGCACACACACACACACACACACACACGCACGCACACACGCACACACACAAACAACAACAGCAATTTCAGCTCAGCCTCTGAATCAGGGGTACAGCAAATTCCAATGTCAATAACACTGATCCCAATGGCGCATGCATTTCAATATCATTATCTGATGCTGAGCCAAGTGCAGAATATAATGAAATCTTAAAACATGAATTGCATAGCATCCCAGGCTAGGCAAATGTGATGCACTAAAGCACATTATGTATCATGCTGCATGCACTCAATACAGACTTGATTACAATGTTAATTCTGCCTTCCATCTGGTCTTGCATGTCTGTGTTAGTGTTTCTGACCACAAATTGCTATGGTGTGTCTAGGTGGCATAATGATTGTAGCCCGAGTGTTACCGATGGCAAGAATATGTTGTAAATGGTCTGGAAATGAGAGGTATGACTGTGTCACTAGCAACCACAATGGTCACGACCACAGGGAATTCAAATGGGTTCCACCTGGACTCCACTCAACAGCTCAATTAGAGGGAGAGGAAGGGGGGAGGGAAAGAAAGAAACAGAAAGATCCAGTGGTTTGAACAGAAGGCAGGTGTGTGTGTATATGTGCTTATGTATCCGTCAATGTCCGTTAAATGTTCAGTTCTTACATATAAATGAATAGGTGGAAAGACGGTGGTGTACATTAGCGAAGCCACTGACTGAGAAAAAGCAGCGAGGAAAGTGAAAAAACTCTTTAGATCATTCACTGCTGCATCATTCTTTGCTCACAAGGCAGTTTACTCATTTACTGCAGATAATATTTGCCCAAACAAGCTAAATTTTTTGCTGAGCATCGGCCAATGTGACAAATGGCAATTACAGGATGACATTAATAATTCAATTCAATTCAAAATACTAATATTCGTCTCTCAAGGGGCAATTCAACGAAAAACAACAGTGAAGTACAACAGCACTATTATTCTGCAATTTCTGACTTTTGCCACCATTGGCTAGGTCATACCAAACCAAGTAAGGTTGTAGCAGCAAAACCCCTTAACATGTCGAATTGACAAAGGGAACTTTTTGTAACAAATTAGTAACAAATGTTTTCTCTTTGTAAAGTTAAAAGTGTATAACATTCCTTCAAATTACAGAAGATTTAGATTTTTTAAACAAAGTCCTGCATTCCCTTATTGATTTATCACTCTAGATTATCTCACTGAGATAATTTTACCCTTACATGACCTAACCATTTTAAATATATTACTAGAAAAGTATGTTAATATAATGAGTTAAGGGCCCTTTTATTCAGAGTTAACTATTTATGTTTCAACCAAAACATCTTTTGTTAGAATCTGCTCCTCCTGTTATTGTTGTGAAATGTCCTTGTCCTAGCAATGTTCTAAAATGTGCAAATATCAATATGAAAGTGTAAACAAATAATTGATGCAGTAATGTATTGTGGTGTGTTTTGTTGCAAGAAATTATTGATTCACTAGCACCAATAATGAAAAACATTCTTTTTACCTCTATTATCTATAATACTAAGAGCACTTCAAAATAAAGTGAATAAGAATAACAATTTTATTTTTAATTAATAATTCTGGACTTTTTAGAAATTATTGTCTTATATCATTTTTTGCAATACAGGGTACATTCCTGTGGCTATACCATCTTTATTTCAAACATGCTGAATGAGTCTTGTACTGTGAGTTAACCTTTGCTTCCCCAACCCTAAACATGGCTAGAACTCTAAAGTTAATAATATCATTCCAGTGTTTTGCAACTATGCAAAAGATTAACTAACCAGTGTTGGTCTACATTCAACAACTTATTTGCTATGCTGCTTTGACCTGAATGAGAGCAAATCAGCCTGATTGGAAAAACTTAAAATAGTCTTTAAATGGAGCACATCTATATAAAAGACTCAAAGACAACTTTAAAAGGATCAAAAGTGTGGACAAGAAACCACAGCAAACACTCCAACCACTCCAGACTTGTTCTTTGTGGTTAACAATAGTCCATTTCCCTGTTGAATCAGATGTCTGTATTCACCTGGCGTTTAAAGGTAAATAATCATCCAAACATAGTTGACACAAAGGTCAAGGGGTCATCGCGGTGAATTGCTTTGTAGGCCCCTTTTTGTGTTGTCTGGCTGCTTTCTAGATAATGCAGGCTGAAACGTGAGAGTTTTTCTTGTCAGGAGCGCAGTGACCTCGCTTGGGAGTGACTGATAAGCAAGCAAGAATAAACTTGTGAATGCCTGGTAGAACACTCAAAGACTGGCGTTTCGACTGAACATTTAAAAGTTCAAAAGTGGAGGATTTATGTTTAGTTATTTTTAATAACCATTTAATTTGGTGGTTTTTAGATACTTCACAGTCAGCCCACGCAGACTGCTGTGGAAAGAAACAACTTAAAAGTACACCGGCAACAGCTGCCAGCCCAGCCAAGATCCATTTCCTAATCATTATGGTTCAGGTCACCCCGAGAAGCCCTCCTAGTTGCCAACCCTTCATCCCCCTGTCTTCCCTGAGTCCAACTTATCTCAAAATGCTCAGAGATAATCATCTATAATTGGGTATTTTGTTTTTCCAAGCCACAGGGAAGAGGTGCCTGCCGAGTAAAGTATGGAAGAAGTGTAGAGAGCTTGCAGGCTTTGGGGTCCCTCATTCCCACTCTGACTGGTATAGAATGGAGTGTGTTGAAAGTCTGATTGGTCTGAGCAAACATCCTCATGGGGTATGTCTCCGGACAAAGAGTGCAATACTCTCCTCTCTTGTCGAGGCAAATGCTCTCAGGTCTGACAAATCACGGCTGGTCTCGAGGTGCCCGGTCTCACCACTAGTTCTAAAACCTGATGAGATAGCTGGGGCCCCCCGGGGTAGTATCAACCTCAATCTAAATGTCTACTGAATTTCAAGTAAGCTTTTTCTTCTTCCTCTTATTCTTCTTGATATACTTCTTTTTCCTGCAGCCCACTAAGTACATTATATTTGCTGTAAGTGAACACAAAAGAAAAACTGAGACATGAAATTTGCAGCAGAACTGCATAAAATATGCTCCAATGTATTACTTGTATAATAGACTCAGCACGAGGACTCTCATGCTTATCTATTTACAAAAAAAAAAAAAAAAAACCCATTTAGGAAGTACTGGTTTAATTTCACTAGATGCTGACTAATTCTAATTAAGTCATTAAAGACTTTAGTTTGAAGTACAAATCTGCTAACACGGGGGATTTAATGAAGTGAATTGGGGACCACAAAGTGAGAATCACATTGACACCAGGTTGTTGCTATCGATGGTTGCTCTATCTATCTATTCTAGCTTTGTGTGTGAGCGTGAGGGGGGAGGCGAGTTAGTTAGATCTTTTACGTGTCAAAACAGGACGTGAACGAAGAGTACCTGCAGCACACAGGGGGAGGGGAGGACACTCTATGACCTGTGTGTGCCTTTGTGTTTTTATGCACTCAGACACACTTCAGGGAGTGGCATGACAACACACACACACACACACACACACACACACACACACACACAATCCAGTGACCTTGCCCTGTGTCTCTTGGCTGAGCAGTAGAATGTGTTTGGGTTGGACTCAGCAGGCAACCTTTCTAAATCTAAAAGCGGAGGTCTCCTGGGGTGAGGCAGTCACATAATGGCCGGGGATAGTTAGCGAATGTCAAAGTAGAGGAACAGACTGTAAACCATGGCTTTTACAGTGTTATGATTGGATATTACACGTGTGCACACACATTGGTCTGTCACAGACTGCTACATTGGGCAGTCTGTTACAGAAACAGCCTTTAGTCCAAGAATTAAAAATGCACAATATGGATTGAAATAAAGGGTTTGGATAGATGGACCTGGAAGGCCTAACAATTGCGGTACGATTGGAGTGGAAGGAATAATAATAGGCTACGCACCCAGATCCTCTGGAGAAAATGTAATATTGTGTGTTCATTGGCAGCTGGGATACACCGTGGAAAACAGAGCAAGTGCATACACACATTGTCTTATTTTTTGATAAATACTCTTACACAGTTGCTCCCTCAAATTTTCTTACAGCCCCAACCTCCTGCTCTTTCCTTTCTTCTTTCTTCATCTCTCTAAAACACTAACTGACATAGAGTAGAATCATCACGACTTGTGACCCAGGTCCAAGTCCTAATTGTTCTCTGGTGTAATGTTATTCGCCCACTTATGCCATGGCCACATACACCATTTTGCCCTCTTCACAGAACGGATAAAAGCAAGGAAGTCAGTAATTGCTTTTGACTTACTTTCCAGAGTACCGCACCCCAAATAAGTGGAAATTTTGCAGACCCACTCGGAGCACAGTCTTTTTAATGAGATTGCCTCCTGTTTATGCAGACGGGATAACATAAGACTCTCGGTTGATGGCACTGGCCTTTTCCCAATCAATATTGAGCGTATCAATGCTGGAAGGTCTCCGGGCACAACCTGTATTTAATTTGGCCCCAAAAATTGGCCCATAAGGTTTTAAAGACAAGTCATCCAGCTAGATTTTCTTGCCAAAGTCATGATTTCTTTTAACCCAATTAACAACCTTTACAGTGTCTTTGCAGAGAATTTATATAAATGGATTCATTTCTCTATCATGATCTAGTGGCACAGCTCTAAGGATGGCGTAGTTGGCCGATCCTTAAGATCCTGTAATATGGATTGCAATGAAATTTTCTACAGACAGTGATCCCCTGATCTTTCTAGCACCATCAGCAGGTTAAAAATTCTAATTTTCACAATACAAATTCCCATCAGCCTCAGCTGTATTTCCTGTTTGGTGCTTACTAGCAAATGCTGCAAGGTAACACGATGAACTCACAGCATCACTATGCCTACGTACAGCCACTACATCCACAGCTGCTACTTTATTTATTCTTTAACCCTTTGACAACAGTGCATATCTGTTGGACAAATATGTGATGCAATAATGCTCATCTGCATTCCCATTTGATGTGAATTTAGAAAATCTTAGGGTTGTGTACTGACTCATGGCGTCAGTGTCAAAATGCCAATCTCTCGGTCACTCATGATGAACCTCTTGGATCCAAAACCCTTACACTCTCTCAGACAGAATAATATTGACTCCATTTCTGGGGAGTCCTGTCAGCCACATCTGTCCCATATGCAGAGTGGGGTGCCCGAAGCTCAACTGAAAGAGACTTTCCACCCCTCCATCCTTTCCCTTTTCATTCTCCTCATTTCATTCTTGTATCAGACCGACACTGGAATGTTATTCATCCTGCACAACAGGCCATCAGGAGCGTGTTGGGGACCACATTTAAAGAAAACTCTGAAATTCTATCCTACCCACTACCCCTTTGCAATCCACCCCCTCCCTGATTCCCCAAGGGGGGTCTACTTCAGTGCCATACTCTTTCTTTTGACTTGGACACGGAGCAAAGAGTCTCTGGGACTCTCCACCAGTCTGGCATGCAATTCCTGGACCAGTTGGTTTCAGCACAGGGGGGAGTCTGGAGAGGGGGGGGGGGACTCTGCTCTGACAGACGTCCAATACACACAGCTGATGCCTCAGGCTGGCAAGTCTAATAACATCATCTGTGCGAGACAGTACTGGTGGATCTCATATTTATTACCCAATATGTCCATCGGGAGGGGTGGAAATATCGCAACAGCAGCCAACACCACGATGCTCTTGTCAAGAATTTCGAATGGATATAGTTAGGCAACTCTTGGCAATGCTGGGCATACAAATGGAGAAATGAGGAAAATGCCTCACAACTAGCATAATTATGGTTGTCTCTGATTAACAGATGACTCAGAACTCCCAGTACACGGGCTGCCTTCCCTCTAAAAATCTGTTACCATCTTGAGTTTGAGAGGCTTCATCAAATTTGATGGATACTTCCAAACTGGGATTGAAAAATGAGTAATGTGATGCAGCCAATGGGGAGTCTTAAATTCATGTGAATGCTAGACCCGACTCACATCAATTTGATAATCTAAATGATACAGCCTTGTCTGAAACTACACGTATTTCACTGGGCCCATTTTACTTACTATTAATCCAAAGGTGAAAATAGTCCCCCAAAAAATGCACCATTTATTCCTGCTTGAGTAACATTGGCTAAAAACTATAGTGCCCAGCTGTTATAGGATCTTTTTGTTTTATTGTAGCTATTTATTTGTGAATCTATATTTGTAAAATTAAAGATTTAGTTATCCAGTAGAAATAAATAGGCAGACAGGGCAGGAAAGTTGAAAAGTATTGAAAAACACATTGATGGTTTTGATTTCTTTTCACTGAATTTGTTGAAATATAAGAAATGCGCATATATATATATAATGCTAGCCTTATACTTAAAGAGAGCTGGTTATTGTTGGCTTTTTGCTGTACCATAATGTAAACGGAAATGCTGGTTTCCTTAATCAGTGTAATGGAATACGAGAAATCTCGGTCGCTCTGCAAGATTTAGCTGCGAGATGAAATAAAAGATTACTACTCCTAATCTAGTATCTTTATACCCAAATATTTACATTGAAGGTCTGACTGAAGTAAAAGTAAAACACGACATATGTTAAAGTCATACACATTCACAGAATAATGAAAAAAGCATCGTCTGAAGCGTCAGTAATCGCAAATATTACTATCATTGACAATAGAATTTAGCCTGCTTCACTTCAAATATATAGTAGTGGTTAGAGAAGAAATCTGATAACTGACTATGTTTACGTAAACACAACTTTTTGAGTAATCATTATAGTAACATGTCCATGATTTCCTGCCTTCACGCCCGATTTCCCTTAATAACCTGGATTCCTATGTGCATGCAGACATAGTCAGTGGGTCTGTGAGATGAGTTCCCCCACTGGTTCAGCTCCGATGGAACCTCCAACCACAACATATCCCGATGCTATCTACTCAGGAGTCTGAATTTTTAACAGCCCTATCACTGAGAATCATGCCTTCCATCCTTTTGACACATCACAGCGACTGAGTCTGTGAGGTGATTGATGATGGCAACATGTACTGCTGTACTCCTGTTTTTCTGTTGTCTAAACTGTGTGAAGAAAAGGCCCACGAGCATGAATTGCAATCGTTTCCGCTCCAATCGCTGCAGCCTTATCTGCATATAGGCGGCATCTGCTTTGGCCTCGCACACTGCCCGGAGCTGAATCAGACATCAGCCAAAACACATCCCTAGTATGTATATCATCCCAAGCAGTGAGCTATAGCTGTAATGCGAACATCACAAAAATTTCACTGAATCATCATTAGGGAAAATAAGCTGCACAAAGGCTAATGCAATTTTATGATGGAGTGAAGATAATTTAACTACTTTAAAATAAAATTAACACAATAAAGCAGATGTAAGCTCAGAGGAGAATGTCAAAGGGTGTGTACAGTTGACTGTGTGAGCTTGATTCAGACCACAGTAACACTTGGGTTCATTCAAAATCTCGACTTCATTGCCGTTTCCCAGTGATGTGTTAGAAAAAATTGAGCCACTGGCATTTATTTTCTTATTTTCATGCAGTATTTTTTCAGCCCTGCCTTTAAATACCACATGGTTTTAATTCAGTTTTGTAAGGACGACAGCACACAGGAGATTTCCACAACTTTCCCAGCAGACATTCTGTCAAACGCAGGGACCTGTCACCAGGATGGAAAGGGCACATGTTAAGTGGAGTGACACGGAGAAATGTCCTCTGTTCAGTCTGACTTCGCAAATCATTATTCAGATTGAAGCACACCTCAGCGATCCAAGCCTGTATCCATGCACTAATGCTCGCCGCAAATGGCACCAATAACTCAGTGCATTTGAGTGATTTCCGCCGTGCAAGCTGATGCTGAGTTTCTTTGACGATCCCTTAAAAATCCAAATGACTTGTGTGAGACGAAGCAATGTGCGAGTGAGTGTGGGAATAAGGCGAGCTGAAGACAGTTTGCAATGTGCCATGTAAGCATTCATTCAGATTTAGTGGACTAAAGTGATTATGATTTTATGACAGTTTTTATGAACATTTACTTAAATGTAATGCTCCTGGTTAGCGCTTCAGGTATTTTGACTAATTAATTTTGATTAATGCTGTACATGATTTTTTCTTGTTTTAAGTATTATGTAAATATTTCCCATCATGTCAGTGAGTTGCAACGTGGCTTGCATACACCTGAATCAATGCCACACAGTCAGCATGCTGCGCACAAAATCCCTAACAGCAATTGTCAAATTATAGTTCTAGTAACCGTAACTAAGCACGGCGGGTCTGTCATGCTTTGGATTTTTGTAACACGCTATGGCCGTGTATTCGGGGCTGTACTAATAGCGATACTTGGTGTTTAAACAGTGTGGACGGAGGGTTCTTTTTTTGGTGGCCCTTCCAAAACTAAAAGTAAAAAAAACCTACAACCTACAGTAGTAACCAATGCTGTGTTTCAATTTGGATACTTCCGATAGTACACTTCTATGCAGTACAATGTGTACAGTATGTACTTACTTGTGTTGTGCGTGAATTTCGACAGGGTAGTGTTGTCTCAAAACGGAATTGATGGTTCCAACATTTGACCGCTTCTTCATCTTTTTTTTTCAGCGAAGTGCAACCAACCGGAGCATTATCGCCAACATCTGACCGCGATTGGCACTCACCCAAATATCACATGACTTCAATTCAATGTCATCAAAAATGAGCACGTTTTTATTTTTAACACGCTTGTGTGTATCCCGTTTTCCGCAAGGTGGATAGTACGCCGCCATCTGCGCCGCCGACGCGTCCTTCTCATCTAGCTCAAAATATATACCTCAGTCTAAATCAACGATCAATTGTTTAAAAAAAATGCATATTACTTTTGAGGTGTACTTCTGCCACTGTTATCATTGTTAACTGAAACATTTTGAATGTTTGCCTCATTCAGGGGCTGGGAACCATCTGGAATCTGAAACAAGCTGAATATCAGCACACCTAAGTGTTTACACTGCCACTGACTGGCGGAACAGGGAGGAACCATAACCTCTGGCCACATTTCTTTCTTTTTTTTCACCTCTTCATATGGGATTTGAGTTGCTTACTTTTCCTACAGCAGTTTGTCAGTACCATGCAGCTGCGAGCAAAACACACAAGGTGTACATGCCAAAGCCAAAGTATGTCTTCATTCGCATGGAGCACATGCACATCACACTACATCGACAGCATGACCCGCACGTTAAACACCCGAGCCCGGTTATTAAGCTGAGGTCTGAAACTGGGCTCACGTTTCATGCTAAATTAAGTGTGAGAAGCATGAATGCACACCTGTGTTCATATGGAGCTTGTGCATGGCAGGAAACAAGTGTTAAGCGAATACCTCCACTCGGTACAAATGTACTGACTGATAATGTCTTAGCTGTGAGTCAGACTTGGATATGATATTTCCCACCAAATAAACACAGCAACACAATTTTAATGTGTCATATTTGAACGATTGAAAATGAAATTATTTAGCGCCTGCAGTCTTTCACAGCACTCCTTTATTATACTTCTGCAAAGCAATTTATTCGTTATTGCTTTCTAATAGGGCAACATATCCTGGGTCACATCTTCAAACAGCTGGGAAAAATTGAAAACGTTGTTGTATATTAGCAGAGACAAGGCGTTGCACTTTGTGGGTGTTAAATTGTTTAAATATGCATATAATGTCCTGTCTACCGTGTGAAGCTTGCCCTTCCGCTAAATGAATTATAAATACAACGGACCTCATGCAAGTGTGAAAACTGAAGCACTTAGCACTTAGACGACTGTAGTTTGAGGGTTCAGAGTGCCATGTGGCCTCATATTCACTTTCAGCAGTGTTGTCTGTAAACTGGTGGACAAAAGGATAACCTCAAGCTGTCTCCAGTAGCTGCAATGAGGCAGAAACATATCCTCAGTACATCAAACTTCCCTTCGCATAAAGGCTTCAACAAAAGTTAAAAACATTGGTTCATCCCTGATTTGCACACTGTGAGGATGTGTCACTGAAGCAACTTATTATTGTTTATCTTGAAGTGAAACTCACTAAGAAATACAGTTGAGTATTCAGCATCCTCAATCAATGTCTCCACACTACTTCTTATGACCTGTAATAAATGGTCAGGCTCAAATCTGACAACAAAATAGATGGCAGAAAGTAAGTGGGATATCAGACAAGTCTGTGCATGACCACACATTATTCTTTTTTAATATGTATGTATTCAAATTCCACAGCTCTGAAGGTCAGGTTATGAAGTTAGACGCATCAGATGTATTTGTCTGGCATCCTGAAATCTTGGCAAGAATCCTGGCTTTGGAGCTTCTTGTCATAGACAAGTAATATATCCCAAGGGTCCCCTAACCAAGTGAAGCACATCGATCTATTTTCCTTCAGAAAAAAATGAGAGATTGGGTGAGAACACTACTCGTAAGCCATTTTCAAAATATTTCTGCATCGTTGCCCTTGACTTTTCCGCGCAGAGTCAAATGGTCATTAAGCACAGTCAAAGTCATTGATTTTTTTCTTTTATTTATTCTCCCCAAACATCTTTCTCAGGGTCAAAGGGCAAACTGCTGTAGATCAACCTTTTAGAGTGTGTTGCAGAGTAACTTCCTTTCGTGCTTTACTTTTTTTGTCATCTCCACAGCAGTTGCCATGCAAATAACACACTCTACTGGGTTATCGATTGGTTCCACAGATGCAAACAGCAGGTTTAAATGGAAATGCTAAATCTGCATGGAGAGAGAAGTAATATGATCTGATGAGCTTGGTTTGCATGGAAACATAGCCCATTTCATGTATCTTTTAATCATTACTGAAATGACTGTGTAGCAACAGCATACAGTATATCATGAATCTGTAGCTTCTACAAATAAAAACGATTAGTTGGTAGATAATTGCAACAAGGGTTCAGCCAGCAAGATTGATTAATTCTGTCAAATATGACGAGAATAAATGATCCTTTCAAGATTTGGTTTATCCAAATACACATTTTATATCAACTATCTTTAATATAGGTTCAAAAAACTATATACTGTACAAAAAATATATATAATAGCATAATCAAATTTTGGAGATTAAAAATGACTTTTAGTAAGTGCCTAAGAATTCCATGTAGCAGGTTTAAGAACAGAACAGAGAAAAAATACCATTTTATGTTCCTATTTATACTCAATCACCAGAGACTGAAAGAACAAGCTGAGAAGCCAAACAGCTTATTATTCAATCGTGCCATTTACGTCCAGAATTCTGGATAATGGTCTCCAGTCCAATAAACATAGCCTATTTAGAAATTAAAGGACAAATGCCAAATTTCCGTCTTTACAAGACATCAAACAAAAGAGCCAGAAAAAGTATATCCAACATCCATTCCATGGTCTGGCAACACAGATGGATTACAACATCCAAGCCATAGACTACAGAAATCCAAACCAGTGGACAATGCAGCGGAGAAACATTTACAACCAGGATTAGGGAGAATGGGATGGAAAGTGGGATGCATGGACAAGAGAAGAGAAGAGCTTCACAATAAAGGGAGTTTATTTACAACGTCCCCTTCTTCATTAAAGTAAATATAGAGCGCTTTCTCTTGGGATGTGGGATAACAAAGTGTCTTGTTCTCAGAGGACCTCCTTCCTGTGAGCGATACGCTGGAAATAACTCCAAGTCCTCAGGTGAAAGCCCTCTGGGACACATCCAGCGGAAGTGCGCTGTATGTTATCATACCCAGTTCATCTCCAAATACTTTATCTGAGAAGCTGACTACTTCAGGTGGCCTTAAAAAGTATTATTTTTACATTTTTCATATACTGTAGTAGCATTATCCCAATGGGAAACCATAGCAGGCTCAGGAGAACAAGTAAAATACATTTATTTGAGCTGGACAGAGCAACCCTAATATACTCTCTGAAGCCTGCATTGGTTCAAAGTTTAGGTAAAGATATAAATAAAGTTTTCTCTGTTCCTTGCGGTCGTTTTATGTCCAGGCTGAAGTGCATCTATTTAGTTAAAAGCACAAGAAAAGGCCGGGGCCATTTTTCAAAAATTGATGACGGCCTTGCATAAATTATGCAAACTTTTGTCCTTGTGCCAAACAGTGCATCTACTGAATAATAATTACGAGAGGGACTTTGGGATATGAGTATGCAGAATATGAAACACATGCCGACGTCCCCTGATATCCATGGCCAAATCAAGGAAAGGAGACAGGCTTGCAGGACATAATGAAAGACAAAATTAAGACAATGATGTCACAACATCATTTTTGATTCCTTTTTCTTTATATATTTGGCGCTTCTCAAATGTAAACTCTTCTGCAGTTCCACAGCTTGAGGTTTTCAACATTTTAGACCACAACTGCCTTACTTGTCATATTGTTAAAATCATTTGTAGGATTCGCACCAGCAAAATCCCTGGCCTGGCATGTAAATTAACAATCCATTACTTTATTGTCACATTTAGTGGCTTGGATCGCTGTTGGACATTTACAAGGATTCAATGTAATCATTTTTTTGCTGGACATACTGCGGCTTGATAACTCAATGAATAAGGCCGTTAAATGTTCACACTGGGGACAGCAGAGTTCAGCTGGATTTTATAAGTAATAATGAACGGAAATCTTGGAAACCGTATTTTTCAATAGCCATGAACCGACTGTTGAACATCTGGGTTTAATGAACACTAAAATATGGTCAGTTTTATATACATAAAAGAAGTCAAAACATCATATGTAGATAAATGTCTTTATAATTAATAGTTTAATGTAATAACACTAATGATATAAGACATGTTCATGGCAAAAAGGTTCTTCAATCAGACAGAGTATGAGGAGAGTACTAAAGCCAAAACAAACCCCTGGCATGGACAAAGCAGCAGAAGGATAGTCGCTGGTGATTTGATATGCAAATGCAATCAACTTATTTGCTAGTCAGGTGTCCTCCCTTTTTGGCAAGACAAAGGTGTGTAATTTCAGGTGAATCTTATCACTTTTTGGTATCTGTAAGTAGAGAGCAGTATACTGTAGCTCCATTAATGAAACTGCTTCCATTTGTCCGTCGTATACACTCTCGCGTCTAATTATAGAGACGTTTTTGGCCTTGAACAGCTACAAGACACACTCTCTTGTGCTCGGATCTTTCAGGACTGCAAGCTGCAGTATACTGTCGAGCACAGACTGTTAGCTTAGCTTATCATAAACACTGAAGGGGGGGGG
Organism: Lateolabrax maculatus; assembly: GCA_031216445.1. NCBI lineage: Eukaryota > Metazoa > Chordata > Actinopteri > Acropomatiformes > Lateolabracidae > Lateolabrax > Lateolabrax maculatus. The sequence continues at coordinate 10,130,079 of CM062207.1, forward strand.
GGGGCACCGAGCCTGGCTCTGTCCAAAGGTAACAAAATCCACCAACCAGCACCTTAAACATATCTCATACATTTATCAGTATATATATATATATATATCACAAGCCAAACGACTGCAGTTGCTTACAGACACAAGCGTGGTATCGATCTTCTCATCTAACTCTCAGCAGGAAAGCAAGTAAGAGCATTTCCAAAAATGTCAACCTTTAGATTTAATGAACAAAGAATATCCTGTGGTTTTTCAGTCGGTGCAGTGTTAGTACATATGATGACTGCACTTTTAGTTAGAACACATTCCCTTGTCAGCCGTCTCATTAAATACAAAATGATTTCTCTGGATGAATTAGTATGCATGTTTTGTGTAGAGCATTTTGTTGATTTCCTTTGTTTAATTCCACCGGCGATCTGTTTCATTGTGGAAGTGACGGGGGGAAATGGTTGATTGATTTATGGAAATTCATTCTGTGCCTATGACATTTGTCAGGCTGTGATATCAATAGCAATACTGACAGCCACAATGACCACTCCAACATCACTGACAGATCCCACAAATAATAAAGTACAAAAGAAAGTGCCACACATCGGGAGATTTAATTAAGTAAAAAAACAATTGTCACAATGTTCATTTGCATTTGTCACTTCTCTCTGTTATTCAAGACAGGGATTCTTGTCTTAATTCCCTAAAAAAGCGATGTGATCACAAAGTAAAGACAGACTGACGTGCTTAAATACACACACGCGCGCGCACGCACGGGCGTGCACACTCCTGCACACATCTGCTCGTCAGTGAGCCTGTTGGAAACTGTCACATGGCTGGCAGGTTCTGTAACTTGGGCAGATGGTACAGCACAATTAGGCCCAACGAATCTCTCAATCAATCTCCTGTATGCCACATGAAGAACCTGGTTCTAAGCTGGCTGTTTCCGTTAAACCAATGTGCTTGTCCACTTTGTATTCCAGCTCCTCGTTTGCAAATTGTCTTTATTCTCACATATTGCAAACCATTTCTGTTGCCTTGCTGCTCCTGAAAAGTCCTTCTTTTTCCTTGCTATTGTAGTTAATATATTCTTTGCTTCCCTCATTTCCTGCAAGCTACAATACCCAAATTTTTTTCGTCATTTTCTGCACACGCTGTTCTTTTTCGAGCAATGTCCTTTCTTGATCCCTTTCACTTTGCATTACACTTCCTACAACCCCCCCTCCCACTCGGTTTTTCTTTACCCTTTTCTGCCTTCTCTCTTGGCTTGTTTTACCACTGGCCTGAATGCAAGACTGTACTGTAGACAATAGGCAAGCGCAAGTGTTTCATTCACACCCAATTACTGTGAAAGGGATTTTTCTGGCCAGAAATTCGCAGAGGAGCACAATGAGGGTGTCACAGAGGAACAAGATATCCCCGGTGTTTCACGTTCTGTCCCATGTTTCGCACACAAAAGAGAAGAAAAGCGATCCGGCGTATTCGACACCGGCGAGGGCCATTAGCCGGAGCTGGTTAAATAAGGATAGCTCTATCTGAGGCACTAACAGAGACGGGAAACATCTGCTGCTCGCGCTGGGCCCTTGTTGGCCCTGAGGATTCTGCCTTTGATCAGCGGCCCTCGCAACCACCTTCCTACAAGAGCTCAGATGAAACAGCCTCTCAAACTCACGCGCAGACTGCGAGAGAAGCACACCCACACTTAAAGAGACGCAAACACACAAACAAGCAGGGCAAAGATTTGCACCAACATATATGCAGACAAGCAGACTGATGCTACACATACTTGGAAATTGGAGTCTCTAAAACATGACATTACTCTTTCTGGGTAGAGAAAAATAAAACTTGCACAACTACTTTTTTTCTCCTCTGCATGAAAAAAATGACATATCCACATTTCCAGCGGAAGCAAGCCAAACACCTCACTCAACAGTGGGCCAGACGCCACCCTTTGGACTGCCAATCCCGCTGTTGTATTTCCCCCACCTGTGACGGGAAGATGATTCACTAGGCCTGCCAGACTGCATCTAGGGACTGTGTGTGCTGGGGCGTACTCACTGCCAGCACAGAAAGAGGGGGGGGAAAAACAGCACCTTCTGCACTGCACTGTGACCTGCAAATGCAGTTGATAAAATAATGTGGCCTGTGAGCAGATGTATCATTCTCTACCTACTCAGGGTGTAACAATTCACCAATTCAAATCAAGGCATCGGGCCAAATGATTATGATATGGCAGACGGGAGAAAAACTGGGCCTTATAACACATGGAGAATGTTGAAATCGCTGTCGTCCCACATGAACGCACCAGCTGCACCAGAAAAGCAATATGAGAATTATAGCTTAAATTGGATTTTTTATTTTTTTTTATTTTTAAGAGAGAGCATGTATATGTAATTTTTAGGGTGTGTATTTTTAGCCGTGGAACCCACACTCCACCTGTGCTGCATTCCTCTCTGAATACACAAACAGCACTAAGACGGCTTTTGTTCTGACAATACAAATGAATACTAGATATAACCACGCAACACAGATTTCACTAGGAATTTACAGTTAGGCGATGCTCAAAACTCCCCAAACAACATAAAAAAAGAGTGTATTTCTGCAAAATATACATTCTTTTCCTTTACTTGCATTATCTCCAGTCATACTTTTCTAGAATTTTTATTTTTACCTTGACTTTATAGCTGTTACTGATAGATATTTTAAATAACTTATATGTGATGATGAAAGAAAGAAAGACTTTTTCATGGTCTACAGCAAATAATATATATGTTTCAATAGGCTACTTGATAAATTGCTTAATAAAATGAAGGAATGGTGCTAAACAATCAGGGCAACCTGAAAGAAATCATCAAATTATTAAATTACAGCATTCTAATTAATGTAAGAGTAAAGAGAGTCAAATTGGTTTGCAAAGGATTTCATACACACTGGGTTGCACTGCATTAATTCTAATCTGTGCCTAATACATTTCAGTGTATCTCTAACTGTATTATACCATATATCATATGACAAATAGGAATCCAATTTATTCAACTGAAGAACACTATCTCACACCCTTAAATCATTTAAAATGAATAAAAAAAATTATGGTCTCAAGTATAAAAGAGTGGGAAGAAATGGAGAAAAAAAATGCTGGTGTGTAATTATAAAGGCCACAGGAGTTCAAAAGTCTTAATAGAATGACTTGTGCATAAGCCAAATGAAATTTTTTTTCCCGCTCTTGCTCCACGCCATTTCCAGGTGTTCATTATTCTAACCATAGAGAGCACCCTGAGGGTCATGCCATGTTCTAATTCCTAATTAACTGCCCAGAACAGGGATCATGGTCGGCAGTGACCCTGACCGGCGAACGGGACCGGCTGGAGTCTCAGGGCATTACTCTTACTCAGGTCTGTAAACGCTCATTCCCAGTAAACCCTCCTGTAACACAGGTAATGTACCGTGTGTCATGGAAGTGGAAGAACTAGGTCATGCTTTGAGAAAGACAAAAAAAAAAAAAAACCCACTGGAAACTATGTATTTGTTAAGACATTGCACGACTGGAAATACCTGTGGACTTTGGGGCTTAAGGGTAACCACTGTTAAAGACCCCGTTACGATTCTGTTTATTTTGTGTGTGCCACCTATCTGTCATCCGGGAATAAAGAAAAGGGCAAATACAACAAATGAATAATTCCCGACTTCGTGGCTAATCTCGGCTAAAGCTGCGTACCTATCCGTGGCATGTTTTTACACTGTGTCTGAGATTAGTCATGTGTACACTCGCAGCGCACATACATATCGGCGCATTACCGGCACTCGTAGCGAATACAAAAGCGGCAGCGGTGACTAAATGTCTATGTTTGCTTTGGAGAGATCAGGCGTGCACTCCGTGTTACAACACGGGCCACCTGCAGGCTGGGAAATAGGTTTCTGGGGGGAATTAGAGGATTCTGATGAATGAACAAGACAGACATGAGTAACCCGGCCCAATATACTGCTTATCTACAAGCTTATGTTGCACAAAGGAGGCAGATAAGCTCAGACATGCCAGCAGAATGAGGGAATGGAGAAATGAGTGGAAATTAGGCTGAGGGGGGTGAAGAAAACGTACCCAGGTCAAGATCTACAGGAGCGCGGTCAGTTGCGACAGAGCCTGGATGCTTTGAATTGCCGAAGAACAGTTAACCATTGACTAGAGAGACTAGTCAAGCTACAAAGCTTGGGATCCATGTCATTCATGCTTATTCTATTCCAGAGACCATGAAAACAAAGCATAAAGTCATTATTAGGGCCTCTGCCTGCCCTGGGCAGTGAATGCAACACTAATCAATGAGAAAGAAAGGCATTGTGGTCTTAGAGGACAGGTGATATTGTGTTGGTGTGTGTTAGTCTTTGTGTGTGCACATATGGATAAGATTATCCGGTCTATTAGTGTTCTCTTTGAGGTAGGTGGTCTGGATGGTAGCATCATGTTGCAACTATTAATTTGTAACAGTGAAGTCAGGACACAGATATTCAGAGTTTCTAATTATTAACTTATTAACTTTGACTTGAGCCTGTAATATATTTACCCTTACTATGTGGTAGGCCGTTGAAACAACTTGAACAAAAGAATAGATGGGACAATTTTCACATTCATTACCAAGTTAAAGCCCCTGTTTGTGCGATTGTTATTCTTTTATATGTGTTTTATAAGACATACGTTTTTATGTGTAGAAAAATTAGACAACCCAGGCATCTAAAATGTTCTAATACTACAAAAAGGGGCTTTCAAATATGTTATCATCACTGCAGAAAAAGCTGTTTTTTTCTATTTTTTATATAAATGTTAAATAAATATGCTTTGGTTTTGGACAAAATAAAAACTTTGCAGACGTCACCTCAGGTTCTCGGTTTTTATTTTACGTTTTATAGACTAAATGATCAATCAACTAATCAAAGACATAAGCAATTTAAAAAAAAGTAGTCCTATGGCTCAGTTCACACACTACATATCTGCCCAGCAACAGTCCTACATTTCCTGACAATCAAAATCTTAACATCTGTACTGAAAATATTCAGTAATAAAATGACGTTTTTCATGCAGTGACAGAGAATGGAAACTGTTACCATTTCTGATCAGTGTTTGTAATTGTCTGGTAAATGAAAAGCCACACTGAGTTCTGCACAAACCCGTTTGAGCATTTCACATTAAGCCACAAGTGACAAAATTGAACTTGAGTTGTCAAGTACCATAATTCTATCCCCGGTGTATATTACGCAATCATCCACAGCGCCAGGAAACAAATCCCATTGACTTGATTCCTATTTAATTATTCTACTTGATAATCCTTTCTGCTCTCTCTTCTCTGAACTTGAAAAAAAAAAAGAAAAGAAATTGCTTTACCCATTAAAAAATTCTCTTCCTATTCGAGAATTGCATTCTTCCCAGCTTGTCAGACTCCATTCTCTTGAACCCACCTTCAACACTTATTTTATTTAAACCTGAGCAAATGTGGCACACAACACAATGGGGTCTCACTGAGGTAAAATAATTGCCTAAATACAGTGTGACAGGGGAGGTTGATTCATTCTGGGGAAAACATTGCCTGCTGAGAAAAAGTGTTGACAGAGTAGCAAGAGACAGTAAAATGGAAGGAAAAGAATGAAGAGAGGCGGAGGAAGGGGCAGTGTACAGTTTCCATCACCAAACGAAACACTACATATTTCTTTGAAAGACAAAGTGTTAAGTTAGGCTACTCTGCACGCTGTCAATAGTGGCGTTCATCACAGGGCCAGCCGCAGTCTATATATTGATTAAACCATCCATCACTTAAACTCTACAAGACATTATTTCTAATTAAAAAGTAAGTCATAAATTTTGGGCTTTATTGCCAGGCTGGGGCTGTAAATAAAATTCAAGGGAGGGCGGAAACAGATTGCAGCCCCTGTCCATGGTTTAGAGCCACAGTAAAAAGGACAGACGGGTGTGATGGCACCTTTGGGAGCTTCACACGCAGACCGCCAGCCTGCGAGCAGTGAGTTGCTCAGCTTCAACCCAGATAAACAGATGCAGATCAATAATTTCTTTGGTTGTGTTTTTATAAGACAGGCGCTCCCCCTCAGAGGGGATAAGGAGTAGACCATGCAAATGGAGAGCAAATATGTAATTTAAATTTTCATAAACCACTCGAGAATATGTGAAAGGAAGAGCGGTTGGTGTACTTGAAAATGATGCATAATCATAAGAGGTCATCAAAGTGAACGAAAGCGCTCCGCCACACAACTGGGTTGGCTTGTAGGCTGGCGGTGACAACAAGCTCCTATTATCCATCTGTGTCTCCATTTTCCTCTGCTAAACAACAATTTTGCTGCCAAATATGCAGTCGCAGGACATTATTTAATGATCCCGGTTGATAAAGAGGCCATTAGTACACCTACACTGAAGCCAAAGCCTTGACGTTGGACAGGCAAACACAGAGCACACTCTCAGTCATGGCAGAGGACTCTTCACATTTGACAACTTCTGATTACCTCAGCGTGTACGTCCGTTGTAAGGCGGTGAACTCCCCTGACAGGCTATTGCAGAGTGTTGGTTATTTTTTGACGGGCACAGAGGGATGTCTGATTTCACAGGTACTAGGCCAAAGGGAGGGAGAAAATGAAGGGGAATTGGGGGAAGAGAGTGAAGAAAAGGGATGTCATGGGCTCCACAGCCTCCAATACCAACAAAGGAAAGCATGTGCAATCATTATTCATCTGTCACCCTTTTCCTCTCCTGGGACGATTTTTTTTCCGTACCTGCCAGAACGGGAGTAGCTCTGACCACACCAGCGCCTCCTGACTGTGACTTGATAGCGACGCCAGGGCTGGGGAATCATATTTGGTTAACTGATAGCCAGACACGTTTCCTCGCCAAAGAGAGGGAAGGGAAGTGGCCTCGCTCTTGGTGAGAGTCAGAAAGAGAGAATCACCCTCCGGGGGGAAGCGAGAACTAATGAGTGAGCTAAAAAGGACAAGATGGAGTGATCCTCTATAAAAAGACCAGCAGTAATCTCGTCCCCTCCTCCCTCTCCTCTCCTCTCCCCTTAATGTCCTAAGAGATCTTGGCTTCCTACGTAAAGCCTGCTGCCTCCGTACATCAAACAGAGCTGATTAGAGCTGCACACCTTGCTGGAGCTGAAGCTTTGGACGGGGAGCAGCCGAAGTTCAAGGGAGACTCAGTGTTACAAAAACTAAAGAGGGAAAACTCTTGAAGTTAGTGGGCATCTCTCTGGACTAGATACATTTGAACAGCTTCCACTAAATCAACATGTGACTGCGAGACTGCCTTCAGTATCCACTTACCATATCTCTAACCCAATGCCTTGGAGCTCAAATAACAGCAGTGTCTTTCAAATTAGGGCCAGCGTGCTGCTTTGGATTCTTCTGTCATGTCAGATGATATCAGCGTAGCCCCAGAGGTGCAAGCAGTGCCTGAATCTAATCGTCATCAACAGATCGTCCTGTTCGTTTACATTAGCATAAATGGTCACGGGGGAGGGGGGGCGCGGGGGGGGCAATAGAACGGCACAGTGGGAAGAGAAGGAGAGGAAGAGTTGGCAGAAGATGATGGAGAGAGGCCACTGAGCTCGCTGTCAAGGGTGTTGTTTTATAAAGACACCCAAACTGTCAGGGCGGGTATCAGGAGAGCGGCCGGGCACGTGACCAGACACTTGTTCTAACATCCCAGTAACCCCTGCTCATACTGAAATAGCTCCGTCTACATTTACCGTTCTCTCTGTCAGACTTGTGGGGGGGGGACCATTGACGAAGGGACTCTTACCTCTACCAATCAAGACAAGTGAAACGCTCACCTGCACAGCCCCTCTGGGACTGGAGGAGGTGGACTGTGACAGGCAATAACAATGTGGGTTTGTGTGTTAGAGACAGACTGGGAGAGAGAAAAACTACAAGTTGTTACAAAAGCGTATTTTTTCCAGAAGTCACTCCACCAGACTGAACGCTAAAGGAATAGATCAAAAGTGCATTGGCTTCCTGGGGTCTTCGTTTTTACACTTCGTCTTTTGTGTGCATTAAAGAAAGATATAACATGCACATCATTATTGAACTTTAGAGATGCTGATTTGCAGATTTTGTTACATTTAGGCAGAGCCAGGCAAGCTGTTTCCAATCTTTATGCTAAGCTAAACTAACCGGCTTCTGGCTGTAGCTTCATACTAAAGTATGAAGTAGTTGTAGTTCAACAATGAAGGGCCACTGAAGACATGAATATTGTATTGGAAGAGGTGGGGAGGGGGGGGGGGCATGCACAGTGTCCCAACACCCACAACATTAAGTAGAAGTGCATGCACATTGACTGTATGTATACATATGCCAGCTGACATACACACATATGCAAAACAAAATAAATGTCAGAGTGTGGCGTCCGTTTGTCTGAACCTACCTTTAATTTATTCAAAACAAGGCAGCCATTAACACATGGCCTAATTAAATACTCAGATAATTTAGCAAATTTGGTACTTAAACACATTCTATTTTTGCAGTTTACAAGTATGTGAGTAAAGATGAGATGACTAAGTGACATTTTCCTGCAGCTCCAGGAACTGTCCCGCCTGTTGGGACAAAATGACCACAAACATGTCTGAGCAAATACATTTCCAGCAGGTTGCTGTTGTCAAGACAACAGCAATTTGCGCGGAGGGTCAACACATTTGTCATTATCAGCCATGCACTACATCAAGCAATGTGTGCCTTTTAAATAATTTGTTCATTTAGAGGGTTTTGACGCTTTGCCCGGGATACTAAAGCCAGGTTGCTCTGGTGCTGACCGTAGTTGCCGAAGTAACAGGACACAACGACAAAGACGTGCAAAGTCAACTATCTCTGAGCAGGATTCAAATTCAACAACACTCCCTTTCCATTCAAATGACCTGTTTTGCATCATTTCAAGAAATCTGGGCAGGATCACACTATGAAAACAAATGGCAGGGCTTTAAGATAACAGAACCAAAACTTGGCTGTATAATATCATCACAGGCCATTATGGTCAAACTAACTTGAATGGGCGATGCTATGGGCAACCATGATGGGTATGCAAAGCATTGTAGGAGGGTGCAGAGGTCCTAAGTTTGTAGTTGAACAGGTTTATAGATTTTAAAAATTACAGATCTTGCCAAGATAATATTGTCTTCTAATCCCAGAAGTCTCTTATTGCCTAACCTTGTAATCTTGAGAATCATTTCAAAATGTTGTCCATGTAAATGAAGCAGGATTTTTGCCTTCCTTACCCCCCAAAAAGATCTCCCCAAAGTACATTAGACGAAATCCAAAGTGACTACAAATTAGGCAAAAGAAGGTGCATCAAATGAAAGTTGTAATTCCACGTCGGGGTGCATTAGTATATTTATCATCAAAGCCATTCCCAGCTTTTAATTCATTTGACATCTTTCAGCCCTAATACAGTATCTGATTTCTGAGAAGCACCAGTACACGGTCACACAGCGTGAGATCTGGAGGAAAGCCAAGGGTAGCAGGACAAGTTGCTGAAATGTGATTCTACACAGAATAGAGTCCAGGGCCGTAATCTCTGTACCAGATTTACGCTTCATATCTAAAAAGCACGAACCAGCACCACGCATAACTACCGCTCGCTGCTCTCAATGTTATTCAAATGACAGCACAACTCTATTTTCACCTTGCAATTCATGTGACCATTCCTCTTATGTCAGCTAAATTTACTTTCCTCTCTTTTGGGCCGAAAATGCTGGCAAATTTCTAAAAATAGGATTAATCTGGAATGTGTGTGCAGTTGCTGGGATTGAGAAGCGTATTCCCCAATTATTATCCTCTGAAATCTCCCATCCCACCGACTCTCATGAAACTGTCATATGGAAAATATATAAGCCCCTCAGGCCTTATCTAAAAGGTGATATGACACGTTCTCCCACAGTGCAAGTTGAATACAATGTCGTAAAATAACATAACAACATCAGCAGGGGTCGAAAAAGCAATGTAAACAATGTATGCACAAAAATATATGCACTGCCGCAAGGAAGCGGGGTGGCTGCTTTCAGTTGGATGAAGGGGAAATTGGTTGGATGGATGTAGCAGGGTATGTTTGTGTGTGTAGGTGTGTGTGTGAGTGGGGGGGGGCGCGTCGGCAAGCTAACCTATCATCCACAGAGCCCACCAGTAAACTCTGGAGGGCAAACAATCTCCCTAATTGAATTCAATCCAGGCTCACCACAGGAGGCACCGAGGCTGGTGGCTCCATTAAGTATGGAGAGGGTTGGTGGAAGTGGCGATGATGGAGAGGAGTGTGTGTGTGTGTGTGTGTGTGTGTGTGTGTGTGTGTGTGTGTGTGTGTATCGATGGGATGAGGAGGGGAGGGCTTTAGCTGGCATGACAAGTGAGAGAGGAAAGGGAAAGAAGATAAGTACAAAAAGCAGAGAGCACACGGGGTTGTGCAAGACAACAATGACAAACAGACAGGGAGAGGAGAAAGTGCTCGGTGCGTGAAGGTTTTGGTGGTTACGGGGTGGGAGGGGGTGTGTGCAAGGAGCAAGAGACTAGAGGCGTAGAGAAATGGAAGCCAGCTGCGCTTTTGCATGATTACAGCGAAAACATCATTTGCATCAGGGAATGAAATCCAAACATGCTCGGTAGATACGTATGGTTACCGACCAAAAAAGCCCTCCTTGTCGCTGGCGGCAGAAATTAAAGGCTTACCAGTGATGTCCCACAGATTTGCATATGAAGATGAGTACCTATCATGAATCATTTTCATAAACATCCTATTGCACACAAAGAACAAGCCCAATTGGCCCACGTGAATGCTCTTCATTACTGCGCTGTGTTGGGGGGGAAACTGATTTCGTACTTAATCTGGGATCAATCACATATTCATGACATGTAATGACACATTTTCAGCTCGTTTCGTCGGGGTCTGATGCTGTCAGAAATGGTGATAAAATTGTACAATACCTTGGTGTGAGTGGGATTTCTTAAGTGTTCTCCTCACAAATCCGGTATATCACATTCCAGGTAGTAAAACCATGTCTGGCCCTGTGAGGAAACAGAGAGAGGAAGCACGTTAGGAGATAGAAACGGATAGTCAAACACTTTCCAAAAAGGTGACAGGGGACATAATTAAAAAGTCCAGCGGGAGGAACTTCTAACATCTGCCAGCATGACTTTAAGTCACCATTAATAGGCCTCTGCACCTCCAGAACATAGATTTACTTAATAAAAACTAAAAAAAAAAAAGAAACTACTGAAAATAATTACTTTTCAATGCCAGAAGTGTTAGTTTGTCAAATTTGCATCGCAAACAAACTATATTTCAGTCTCTTCTGGGTTGACCATCATTAAGTGGCATCTTCATGAATTTTTCAGCTGTTGTCTGGTTCCCACACTGGTGATAGAGCTGGATTGCCGCAATATGAAGTGCTATTCAGGTCACATCAGCTTTTAATGGCTGATTTATTAGGGCCCAACAGGGGCTTGGTGATGGGCTGCAGGACAAAGAGCCTGTTTTAAACTGCATTAACACTCTGCAGTAAATATCCCATACAACATTAGCATTTTGATGACTGCCTCCCCCAGTAACCTTTTGCGCCGTCTCGTTTTCCCCTTGCACACGTTTTACTCTCCCCCTCTGCCTCTTCGCCTTTGTATCAATCCATCTTTCGCATGTCCCACTTTCTCTCTTGTAGCCTTCACTCCACTCATTACATTTGTCACTCATCATATTCAATACAAACCTTTTCTAGGGCTGATACCACTCTGCTCGGGCAAAGTGGTTAAGTTTAATTATGGCTGAATTAATGAGCTAAATGAACAGTCACACAGAAGAAAATTCAAATTGTGTTCAGTGAAATTGAAAAGCATGTTTCTTCTTCCCCTTCAGAGCTAAAAAACAGGTCACCTTACTCGCTTTTGATATTGTGATGCAAACTATCTGTACATGGTTTCTAATTAAATCTCACCTGCAATCATAAAAGTGATGAGAACCAAAGCTTTTGTAATTGAGGTGTCTATAGCAGGTTAAGGTGTTGAATAATAAGCCAAAATGAGGAAGGATTAATCAGTAGCATTGTGTTTACTATGCAAATTAGGTAGATATTGGATTAGACTGAATTAAAAATACTTTTTTCATCCAACCAATTTGGTTTGTTCGCCACATATCAACCTATCTTTTAATAGCACTGGCACATGCTTTAAAAGTCATAAACAAAGCTCAGACAAACAAAAGTTTGTAGCCGTCAGTGATCAAATACATGCTGAGTAAAACTGTTCAGTTTTTCCCCCTAACTGTGCAGAGATGCTACAAAAGAAACGGAAATCACAATTAAATTAAAAAAAAAAAAAAACTTCCAAATATCATCTGGGCACAACAGCCACCCGATCTTGGCTTCTGAACAAGTGCTGGGGACGTGCTGCATTAAATCTGCTGTTCATTATGTTTGATCAAATTTTAGACTTTGGCAGAGAAAAGCGGATGCCATAGGTCAATTCAGCCGAACCACTGAAGCTAGTTTGGTCAACAGAGCATCTGCCAGTCATTTAGCATGCCTGGAAGTGTTTGTGGCTCGGATTGTTGCAATATGGCGTTATTGTGTTCCTTTCCAAACTGTTGCACAAAAGGAGAGGCCGAGGTCACGGGAAAACAGAAAATAAAAATTATATTCCAGACAGTTTAAATGTCCGTAGCTGGCTTTCATCATCAGCTTACATTGGATCCTTTTTTTTTTCTCCAGACCTAGTAATTATAGCAATTGTACAAATCTTTAATTTTACATATTTACCTCTAATAAAACCCATTTCCCCTGCTCCTCTCCCTGATCTTCCTCACTGAGCAGAGACAATTCAGATCTGCTCTCTTATAATCATCTGTGTTAAAGTACTGCCAGTAGTTGAGAACTGAGGCTTTCAGCATATCTTCAAAGGGTTTTGGATCAGAGAAATGTACACCAGGCAGTTCCAGGCACTCAAGGCACTTTTTTTTACCATTAATGCTAGGATGTTCATTCCAAAGATATGCAATTTTATGGAAGTACTAGTCATGGATGACCCAACGTGACACAGAGTGAGATAGCTGCCTGCTGATGCCATGTTGCTTGTTAATGGGGAAGGCACTACTGTAGAGTTACTCAGGGCTGTGCACACTGCAACACCACGTAGCTGGCATTAGATCTGAACAATTTGAGAAAAATAGCTCCTTGCAATTTTTCTGAGCAATATTGCAATTTAAATTGCTTACTTTCTGTACACTTAACTAAAGGCCTGCATTTGTGGCAGCCTATGCATAGCATTTAACAAGATAGGAGTGCACCAAGCATAATAACAAACTTATCTCATTTGTATGTGAATAAATTACTATCTATAATAAATATATATACTCAAAACGATTAAAAACATAATTAGCCACTTCGAAAAAAGTCAAATTAGACGTGGAGTACTAGGCATTGCTCAAAAATATTCAAATATAATCATAACTTTCACAAGTGGTGTTATATTTACAGCTGCAGCTGTATAAGCACATACTTATGGTAATAATGACAAACTGCTGGCAATTCACATCTGACAATGTTATTGGACAGACTCCATCGAATGCTACACACACCCACACATACATATCTATATATCTATATCTATATCTACATATAAAAACATAATTTGATCTTTCTAATGGCCAGATGGCTTCAAAACAAGTTGTCCACAAACGAATGGGTGACATCACAGTGACTACGTCCACATCTTTTTTACAGTCTATGCTTTTTACTGACTGCTAAGGATATTACAGAGAGCAGAAAACGCACACAACCAAAAAAAAAAAAATATTCCTAGGAAGGCTTTGGCCCTTTTCTTCATCACATTATCTACTGTACTGTTTTTCAGTGCCCATGGTGAAAGGAGTGCTTTCTAAATTACAAAGTGATGAAACACAGGCTGACTATCCTGTTTTCACTGCCATGAACTTACACCCACATTTAATTTCACACTCCAAAAGTGATTCACTGTGTTAGAGAGTGCTGGACATCACTGTTGAGTGTGGTCACAAGTGCAACAGACCATATTTCCCACCCCGCCTGACCGTAATGTTGGGTGCAACAGTGCTTTTTCCATGAAAGATGTAGAGTTTCATGACCCTTTTATAATGTTCATTTCATCAAAACTAAAGAAAGCATTAAAACAGGGTGAAGAGGGAAAGCTATCTTAAGTTTGCTGTGGAGTAACACTTTCTCTCTTGTATTTGTGTGTATGCATTTTCCATAATGCAGCAGCTGACTAGCATTTCCTTCAAAGCATACAAATAAATTAGTTGACCTACCCGTCTCAATTGGCTTACGATCTGCTGACGATGATGAATTGTTTGAATTCATCAAAGATGTACACAGATAAATAAAAAAAAAAAGTGCAATGTGTTTAATCTGATACAAAATAGCCTGGGTTTTTCTGAGTGTTTTTCCCCCAGCTACTTACAGGTAAAAGGAGGAAGCATCATGAAGGTAAATGGTTATAACAGTGGATGAAAATAGTACTAAACAGAACTGCGTAGCTAAATATGATGCACAAGAGCAAAAACCACCATGAACATTCTTTTTTCTTTTTTTTTTTTACTGGCTGCACTTGCCGTCTGCTTCTCTACTGCAGCTGTTGGTTACCTCACCCTCAGGCTTCATGCTCTTTCAAGGTAGACAACTAATCATGATGAGTGCTAGAGGGGCATGAATTTGACCAACTGAAGAGAAACAGAGAAACAATACTCCTCCTGCGAAGAATTGCATATTCTAGTTTTAGGGCGTTTTTTTAAATATATTAGCAGCTCCAGCACCAGCTCGTCATTGTGCGTCAAAAAAAAAAAACCTGCTATGTAGAAACAAAAGAACATATGAGAAAGCGGTGGACCCATGCAGCCGCTGTATGACTGATCCAAGTCGACAGCCTGTGGTGTGTCTCTATAAAAGCATTTACTGAGGCACGGCACCGTGGCCTGCCGAAAGCTCATCAAAGAGTGGCTTATTTTATCAGCCAAGTGGAAAATGTGCTGAGAGAGAGAGGCAGAGGCAATAGTGAGGAAGTCAGCGAGAGTAACTAAGCTATTGTGCCCATCGCTGACCCAAACACCCGCGTTACAGTAGTCACGGCTGCTCACAACAAAAGCCCTAATCGGCGGAGCAGGGCTTTAAATTAAATGACCCCGTGGTTGTGACACTGTAACTGACAAGCCGGCCTGTGCACGCTGAGGCCAACGGCAAAGGAGATATGGCTAATGAACAGAAAATGTATTGAAATGGTGGCATTTTTTACAAGTGGAGTCAACTCTGAGTAACCTACATACTCCTGTGTGAAGTATGCAATATCCAGTGTTAGTACTTAGGCGACTACTTGTAGCTGTTTCATAGATTCGACAGACTTTCAAATGAGCTGCTCTCAGAGACAGAAATAACTAGGCTTCATAAAGATTTAGTTTGCAGCCTCGGGTGAAACTGCACTTCTAGTATAACATACCATGACTTTCACCAGATGTAACCATTACACCTCTCACACTGGGTGGAAGAGTCTGCATATATTAAGCATTTAATTCCTACTGACACTATGAAAACGTAAAGGCAAACGAGAAAAATTAATCACTACATCAAAGTGTGAAACACAAACAAGCCCTCTGTTTGTGAAATGTAAACTGAACAAATTACGTTGCACTGCTATTATAGGCTAAGTAATCATGGCCTGTCAGGGACTGCGCATTCGGGAGCTTACCAACCAAAGTCAATGGGCAGCATTCATAATGCATGGGCCGCATCCCTACCCCCAAGGGTCACATTAAATTCAGGGAAGCTGATAACAATTGACTGGGGTTGCTGGCAACTGCAGGAAGATTATGTATACTTACATGTCTGCTTCCTCCTTCTTTAGTCACACTCTAATTCTCTGCCTCTTCACTTTGTCAGTATCCACCTGTTCTCATTCTCTCGCTTCTTTTTTACGTATTTCTTCTCCCTACATCTCCTCTATCATTATATTTAAGTTTCTCCTAGTCACCATTTCTCTCTCACACTCTGTGTTGGCATACCAATGAGAAGAGTTGATGAGGGACGTACAACACCGAACACTGCGGTCCTTCCCCCGAAGACTTCCTCATACACGGGCCCTAATTGGCCTTAATTGAATAGGGATGAACCTCAGGATCTGAGTCTGCAGGTTACGATGTACTGATACGTGCTCTTATTTGTCTGTGTCTGTGGAAACATACAATAGATAGAGGTGATGAACACACACAGCCTCCAGAATAATGCATTCAGCTAAAGTGCTACACAGCACCTTCCTTTTAAAGATTGCATTTGTGGGTGTATTCAAGCTCATGTGTTTGAATATTTATGTAAATATCATGTTTTGTAGTCCTCGGGCCCAAGATTGCTTCTTAAGCCAAAACGAGATTTCTGCTATCACATGATCTCACCAGCAATCCCGGCTCAGAGTCGATTCTTAAAAGGCTTCATGTCTACGGCAGAAAATACTAAATGCATGAAATGTATAGTAAAAAAATAAGCTGTCAAAACGCCATACATTCACATGGAAATGTTCCCCTCTCCTGAGGCCAGGGAGCTGTTTACCTTAGCTGTGGAATATAATTATGATAATCACGCTTGTCTTTATTTGGAATACATACATATTCCCATCATGATGACCAACCTTGCAGCAGAACATAAAAGTCAATAGAGGGGAAAATTGTACGGGTGACACTTGTGGGACTTGACACCATAGGTCCTTCACGAGGGTGCACGTTGTGTGCATGTACAAACAGCCATTTAGCATTTTTCTGTGATGGTAACACCACAAGGAGAAGCACATTTGTTCTGTGGAGGGTTACCGACCAAGGCCATGGAGAGACGCTCAGAGAGAAAGATACGATGTACTTGAGATGAGTGCTGCAAGACATCAAAAAAGGAGATTACCTTCAATGGGTCATGAGTTATTTAGTGCTTTCAAAATGTGTCATGCCACTAAAAAATAATGTCCTTTTAAAACTGATTTAATGTAAACAAGGGCTACAACTAATTTATTTTCACTCTTTTCAGAATAAATCGAGCAAATTTGTTTCGTCTAGAAAATCGGGACAAATACCCAAGGCGTCATCTTCAAACTGCTTATTTTGGCTGAAAAACAGTAAAAATCTCAAAGGGGTTTGGTTTATAACGGTATAAGACAGAGAACAGCTACAAATTCCCACATTGGAGAAGCAATAACGTTTGAAATAATGGATTAATGAAAAATGTCCATAATAATTTCCCGCAGTCCAAGATGACATCGTCAAATATCTTGTTTTGTCCGACCAAACGTCCAAAACCCAAAGATATTTATTAATCGGCATTCACAGCAAAAATTCACATTTAAGAAGCTCTAACCAGATCCTTTTGGGCATTTTGTCTTTAAAAATTACTTTGACAAAATGTTTGCAATTCAATTTCTGTCAATCGACTAATTGACTAATTGACTAATTGTTTCAGCTTTAAAAGGATGAATTAATTATAAAAAAAGGATGAATTAATTATAAAAAAAAAGGCTACTAACTGATTTTCTTTCAATCATTTCAGCATTAATCTAAACCATACATATTTTCTATATGGAAGGAAAGGAAACTATGTCCCCCAATAGTTCACCCCCCTTTTTTTTTTTTCAACAGAAAACCTGCAACTGATTGAAGCAGTGGATCGAGTTACAGGTAGTTTACTTCTGAATCCTGTTTCCATGTGCAAGCATGTGCACCCCAACCAACCCTGTGCCCTTGCCCTCCCCACCCCGACAAATATGGAACTTGAACCTTTCTGAATTCTGAAGCCGACCTGCACACTGAATATAACCTTACCATACGTGAGAGGAGTGAGGTGTGTTTCCAATAAAGTAAAGTCTTTGAGTTTGTGTGTGTGTGTGTGTGTGTGTGTGTGTGCGTGCATGTCAGATTGTGTGAAAGGGCATGTATGCATGTTCTGTGT
Organism: Lateolabrax maculatus; assembly: GCA_031216445.1. Taxonomy (NCBI): domain Eukaryota; kingdom Metazoa; phylum Chordata; class Actinopteri; order Acropomatiformes; family Lateolabracidae; genus Lateolabrax; species Lateolabrax maculatus. The sequence continues at coordinate 10,148,018 of CM062207.1, forward strand.
TTATGTGAAATTCAATTGTGCAAGTCTCTGTGTATACATGTCTGTATCTTTACAGAGGTCTGCATAACCACGTGTTTATTTGTTCATATACGACTGCTTTTAGGTGTGTGTATGTGCGTTTGTATGGGTGTGCAAGGGTTCAATAACCATGTGTGCAGCAGGGGGGCTCTGGAGTGTCTCAGCACCCAAGGCGCCAAGGACATGGCTTGACAGGTGTGTGTGGAGGACCTAGTGGTCTGCAGAGCGGCAGCGGGCAGCAGCACAATGTGCCCATTCAGGCCTGGAAGGAGACAAGCGAGATACCGCAGGACCCCTGTGAGGAGGGGGCGGTCATCTGGGGGCACGTCAACCTTTCACTGTGACTACAAAGACAGACATAACTATAACTGCATCAACACAGTAATGGGCCGTGTGACCCCATGCTGGGTAGCTGTCTACTGGTATGTGACAGATTTGGGTTGTCTAGAATTTCTAGTGGAGACAGATTCTGCTGGGATAACGTTGACTATTGAGGCCAAAAATTGGCTTTAATGTGGAACTACTGGTCTTAATAGGTGAAGAGTTGAGAGTAGCAGCGACATTATATATCAACCAAGAGTGTAAACACATGTAATAAATGAATATGGAGTTATATGCTGCGTCCAATAATGTAGCACAGTTTTTGCAAATGTTTTTATTCCATTTAAACCCAGAATGTGCCAAATCTGTCAAAGGAAAACAAGCCACTGAAAGGAGAAAAATACATTTGCCTTTTTCTAAACATTACGGAATCCAATTTTCACCATCAGTTATTCTGCAAGAATTGAAAATAACAACAAATTTAACTTGTTTGATTAAAGTCCAATTTGGTATTTGTTACCCATTTACAAGGATGAACAAAGTGACCATTCAGGTGGTAAAATGTTTTATTATCTCTGAAATTATTAAATGCTGAAAAAACAATATCTGCCAATTTGAGTAATTGAACTACTAAAACATGCATGTGTACAGTCACTGAATTATGGGTTCAAATCCAGTCCAATGCATACCAATGCACACACACACACACACACACATATACTCAGACACTCAGACCAAAAGAGCTCACATGACAAATCACTGTGATACACAAGCTAATGGCAAGATGTGACAGAAATGGCCAGTGTCTGGAAGAATTACATGGTTGTGTGGTCCATACATCCTTAATGCACATCTGACGAGAGCTTTTAAAACACACACAATGCCACCGGCACTGCCATCGATGCAGAAAATTGGACAGCCATCCTTCAGCTCCGACATAAATCTTTGGGGTAGCAACACGCATCAGAGAGCAATATAGTATAGAATGAGTCTCTGCTGAAACCAAAAAGTAATTGAATCTAGGATGAAAATAGACAGGATGGGATGGGAGTTGAAGGCAAACATGTTGCATGAATTTGATGCTCTGTGAGAGAATGCTTTTTAGGAAATATGCAGGAAGGACAAGTCTGCTCAAAGGGATAAGCAACAAATTATCACGGAGAGAAGAAACTGCTGAAAATTGTGAAATCTGAAAATGTTTTGCGGCCTGTGTTGTTGCCCTTGATCGTGAAGCAAGAAGCCTTGGTGGGTGTTCACTAACCCCGGCCCCATCCACGTCTTTTCTGTGAGAATTCCTACGCCATATCCAGTTCCAAAACATATCCAACATCAGCGAGATAACCTTAACCTACATACGTTGCTGCCATATACTACACACCAGAGGTCTCTGCAGCAGCGACCCCTGAGTCCCAAGGCTATCAGCCCCCTAAATCACATTTGTAGAGTCATATTAAACACGTAGCCCTGAGGAGAGTAAAAGCTCAGCAAAGAATGATAGGCATCTTTCTATCACTGAAAGCCCGCACTGCATTATTCCATGTTAGTGGCTGATGTGATAGCATGTGGCAATCGACTGCTTTTATGTTACAATATGGGCAGAGCAAATGTGTTCAATTCTTCCTGGGCACCAGGAGAGAGATAAGGGCCATGTTCTCGTCAGCTCACCCGCAATGAGCAAATTCGACTGAACTGAATAGATGGGAAACGAAACAGTGGCCAGCCTCCCTAATGCATGGCCAAAATGTGAGAAATGAAATGCTTGGATGTTCTACAGTGTGTGCACTTGCTGGCAGTACAGAGCATGGTATGGATAACCTTTATACTACACTCTGAAGCACCCTTAAAGCCCCCATCCAAATCCCACCTCCAACATCAGACTGTCACCAAAAATGTCAGATTTCATTATCTGAACAGGGATGTGACTGCTAGGAAAAAAACAGAGGGGTGGCGGTGGAAGAACAAAACCACAAACAATCACAAACGTGAGCAGCAGTGTGCTGCGGTTTCGCAACGCTCAACTGAAAGGGGAGCCGCATACTAATTAATGGCCCGGATCTTTGAAGCAGCTAGAAATATTCTCAACATCCTCCTGCTGGTACGGTCTAATTGGACATGTTGCAAGTACAACAAGAGCAGAGTCATCACCACAACTGTCTCATTCAGCCCAGTAGCCTATTATACGTCCATATTAGACAGTCCCGCACCTCGCGTTTTATGTCTAATGCCAGCGTTCAGTGGAACTGTAGGAAGTAGTGTACCTTTCATGTAGCAAGGTGGGAAACCTACCAGTTACAGGCGTGAAATTTACAATCGCCTTTTTGTTAACTGTAAACTTTCCCTAACCACAACCAAAATCGTTTAATTTCCTAACCCTAACCATGCCTAAACCTTAGCCATGAGCCTTAGCTGCCAAACCCAAACTGTATCTTCATCATAATTTACTTGTTAACCACAATAGTTCCCTAATCTTAATCATATCGTTGTTGTAGAAAGACATTTTTAAACGTTGACATTGGACGTAATTTCACCCCTCGTTCCATTGTGTTTAAGTATTCTTATCAGTATGCCCTGGTTTTCATATTGCCAGCTGACTTGGTGAAATGGAAGAATGGCCTGCTGAATTTGGTGTCAGTTCCCAGAGCAGTGAAAGTTCTGGGAACTGACCTCCTTGCTTTTTACCTGTTATGGTTTGGCATGTTGTTTTTGTTAGGCCATCTAAGAATCGGGCCGGGGAGTCAAATTTCATTTTAACTGAGAGCAATAATTCATTCCAGATATTGAGTGGAGGTAACAGTATAGCGGGGCACCAAATGGCAAACCTTTCCACAAGTCTCAGAAGCTATATTTGGTGACAGTCAGTATATTTTCTGGTTTCTGTTACTTGGGTCCCTAATAGGTCGGGAATGAGATTTTAGAGTGAGGTTCGGAGGTCATGAGATTGGTTCAGCATATTTTGCATGCCATTAAAATTGTATATGGGTAATGGGTACGAAAACAAACCACCGGTGCATGGTAACAGACACAAGGAGACAGATGGCTGCCGGAGTGGGGTTTCTTATGCATGACGAATTGTCGCATCTGCTGGTGTGACTGTGCAAAGCACGCGGTCAGGGGAAGTTCTCAAGAAAACAGGAGGAAGTGTAATCTAAAAACAAGCAAACAAAAGCTAGGCTGTCATCTGTTTCAAAAGTAACTGATCTTTTTATAGTCCCGAGTCATCTGCTGTATCTGAGTTGGGCAGGAATCCTGCGGGGAACTGAGGGCAATCAAGGTGGCAGTCACTCACCCAATACCCAGGTGAGGTGACATTCTGCCAAAATAAAGGCTTAAGATTACTGGAAACAGCACCTGTAATGGGCATACATCCTTAGGGGAAAGCTGGAGAAAAAGCCTAGAGGATCCATCCACAAGCCTTGCAACACCTTGTCATCCAAGTTACAAAAATCCACACCAAAGGTTGGCCAAAGTTTGTCAGATGTCAAAACAGATCACAAAAACCATCAAAACCCTATCAAGGTAAAATGCTTGTGTGGCCTCTTTCCAGACCTGTCCGACTTCCTTTTCAATTCAATGGCATTTCCTAATTAGATGAGAAGGATGGTTTGATATACATGCTCTCATTGTATTAAAAAGAAAGCAGGAAAAAAAGGCCATGCATGGAGCAACCCCTTGTTTGCCTGCAGTGCAGCGATAGGGAAGGTTACAATTGTCTCCCCCTCTCTCCAGTACGTCCACAGATGCAGAGAAAAAAAAAAAAAAATCGATGCACAAAAAGCACTTCATTCCTGCTCAATTTCATCCTTTACTGCCGGTATAATTAAAAGTGGCTTCCACAGACTTTCAAATCCAAATTTCCCCATCAGTTGGAGGTGGCCAGCTCAAAGTCATCCACACTAAATTCAAGGGAGAGGGCTTGTTGATTGTATAGAAGGTCGGGCTATTAATAACTACACCGTGGCAATTCACTGGATGTGCATGTGCACCTTGTTTGCAGTGATAGATACTGTACAGCAGGAAACAACAAACGCAAAGAGGGGGTAGGTAGTTAAGCTATTTCATTGAAGACTTCAGGGGGTCATGTTTAATTATTGTACTATCACAATGTGATCCCCCCACCTCCACCCCAGAAGACACAAAGACTAGGAAATTGTGAAAGCCTCTTCTATACAACTTGTTTGTCCTACTTAATTTACATTTCTACCAAAGCAATATAAAGGGTATACATTTTTTTTTTCTAACATCAGCTGAGAGATAGAAATGAGCAAATTACCTGTGTGTCATGGCTGCATCCAAGCTGCTGGACCAATTATTTCTGCTCTGCTGCAACTGTAAAGGCCTCTCCAGCTGTGTTTGACACAAAGCTGGCTTAGGGAGGCTCACCACTGACCAAAAACATAAACAAGATTACAGGAGCCTAACCTTTCACAGCGCTCATGAGCGACAACAGGGCCCCTGCTAAATCAGCTTCTAGTTGGGACGCGCAAAACAAAAAAAAAAAGAAAAGAAAAAAAAGCGGGATGTCTCTCTATCACTTTCAATCCCTCTTTGGGAGAAGCTGAACTGATAAGAAAATGTGGAACAAAGCAATACTTGTTGTCTATACCAATCCATAATGGGCTGTTCATTAGTAGAGCCTGTGTAGCACACCAAATTAACAGAGAAAGACAGAACAATGCATTGAGAAAGAGAAACCGCAGGCACAGGTGTAATGAGACTGGATTACAGATAACTGCTTAACTATAACATTCCACTGATGACAGCCGAGGCAATAACTACACCTACCTTATTAATCATTATGGGCAGAAATTCCATAAAGGGTTGACCTACGCTGACCTGAGTGAGCTCATTGTCTAGTGGCATGCTGCAGCTTCCTATTTTCCGTGTGGAACTACCATGCTACTGTGTTAAGATATTTGCTCTATGTTAGCCTGACTTTTAGCTACATTTATTATGTATGAGAGGGTAAAAGGGGTCCATGAGAAGATTATAAAAGCTTAACATTTTGATGAGATTAATCTAGCTATCAATCTTTGCATGCATACAGTAGTGAGGCAATTATAATGTGGCAGTCGAACAAATAACATTTATATCTCTGTGACTTTATGTTCTGAGCTGCTTGAGAACCTTAAAAAAAAAAAAAAACATTAATTGGAATTATTCCTGCACAACCCACCATAAGAAATTTATATCATGAGCATGTCAAGTGCACTAGTAAGGTGCGGAAGCGGGGGACTGCAACTATCAATGCAGCCTCTGTCAGAAGATAGAGTATCACTGTGGAGAACAGGAAGGGAGTGGATGTCAGTTGCCTGGAGAGGACGATCTGACATCTCAACTCCCACTGTCTGTCATTCTGTCTTTCCAGTGATGTATGGATGTTATATGGCACCGCTCACCCAGCAGAACCAGTCAATATTGCCGTGCCGAGGAATGCCATAGCGAGACAATGGGAGACTGTGACCCTTGTTATGGAATGACAAAACTCCACAAGGGTGGAGGGGAAAGGAATGGGGCTTAAAAGGTGGGGGCGGGGGGGTTTATTCAATATCACAACGTCAGCAGTCCTGTGGTGGAATTTGAATGATTAAACACTACAAGAATTTCTTTGGTTTACTGACAACATTCAAATATATATATACAATGTTATATATATCAGACTTCGCCAGGGATAGAACGATAAAGTACTGGACTTGTTTCCATCGTCCAATCTTTATCACGACAGAGACAGAGACAATTCAATGTCTGACATTAAGAAACGATAGAATTGAATCATATGAACAAACAATAGACATTTTTTTTTCAGGATGCACACAATGTATTATCAGCATTCCAAAAAAAAAAAAAAATTAAATAAAACAACTAATGTTTAATTGAATGTAATTAAAATTGTATTAATAAAACAAAAAATAATCATTTTGGAAAATCATCTGGCAGCCAGTTTAGCCTTTGTCATTGTAGCGCTACCTGATCTGAGTTTATATATAAACTCTAAAGCATAGTTCTGCTTGCAATCATTAAACAAATCTTTAAAGAAGTGCATTGGACCGGAGGGATCATTCCCTGTTTGCACGTCAAGGTGTGTTCACCATTAACTGGGGGGGGGGGGGGCTCCAAACAACAGCTGAAATTTTCAGTCCGCCGTATGAAAAGCTCGATCCAGCTCCTGAACCAAGGTGACGTCGCTGCGTACGCAAACCAGAGGAACAGGCCCCCCGTTTTCTAGCTCCTCACCCGCAGGGGCTCTGTTCCTGCCTGCACGCCAGCGCCGTTATCTGCTGCTTATTATTTGGCTGAATGAGCTGGAGCGGGGCTCACGGGGCTTGCTTCTGACATAATGACTGATTACAGTCTTGTGGCTCCCCTCTAAGAAATCCCACAGTTGCCACCATTGCGCCGTGGCGGCTCAGCATCACAGGCAAGACCAGTGTACAAGTGGGATGGGGAGGAGGGGGGGTTGGGGGGGTTAGCTGGTCTTTTCCAGTGACAGCGTAACTGCTACCCAGTCCTCGAGCTGTCACGACTGACAGGGACACTGGCGGACACCTGGGTCGTCAACCTACTTGTCATCGGGCTCCTTGTTAACGGCTGCTTCTTCTAACTAGGAGGCTGAAATAGGAATAACAACCACACAAACTACAAGAAATGTGACCAAATAACGGTCTACGTATTTTAATCCACGCTTGAATAGTAAAGACCACATTTTCCTCTTCTCCTCCCTGCAGAAATGCAATACATACTAATGCATACGGATTAATGTCGGTATGCATTAGTCTATCCATTAGGAGTAATATGTGTCACATGACGCATCCATAATGCACAGCCTTATGAAGACACCATGCTTCCGTACTTATGAATTTGGCATACAGATGCAGGCAGGTGTGACAGCAGCCTCAAAACAACAGAGAAAAGGCTCTGTCAATAGCTACCGTTTCCAAACAACAAGAGAAGTCATTCTGTCAGCACTTTTCAAACGCCAGCTTTCAGGCAGTCAATTAAGTTCAAGGTGAGACAAAAATGTGTTGTCATTTAAACCGTTTTGCTCCACTGGGGCGGTGCATCAATTCAGTCATCTCCATTCCAGAGGTGACAAAGGGCTGGCAGGGAAGTTTATATTTGCCAGTGGATACAAAGTTCTGCTGTCATTATACCAGCCTGAGATGAAGCAGGTGTACAAAGCGCGCCGATTTCAAAGACTGTTCCCCCGTAAAGACGGGAACGAACAAGGGACTCCTGAGGAGCCTGCTGGCTGAGGCAGTCGGTCCTGCCTGATCCCACCCCCCACTGCCACACTCCTAAATCCAATCCTATGCTATTGATTAGTAAAATCAATTGGTCTTACTCACAAGCACAGAGGGAGATGCTGAAATGCTGCAATACATTCTGAAGTCACAAGTGGAATCAGATTCTGATCAACTAAACGAATACACCCCGCTTTACTGCATGGCAAATGCCTTCTCTTAATTAAGAAAAAGAGGAAACGACCTCACATGATAGAAGCATAAATCCTTCATTGTGGAGCTATCCACCTGTGAAAAAATACTTTAATTAACTGCCCGCAAAAATGCTTCTACCCTCTGTAAATCTTATCAAGTATGAATGGGGAAATGGTGTTTTAATATGAAAAGATTCAGTAGGATATTGTAATCAACATTTCTGCGAGGCATTCATGCTTTGTGTTCCATTACAAGCTCTTTTGAAGTGGAGGGCTGAAAGTATGGCAGAATGGAAAAATGTTGGAATGGAATTTTTAATCCAAAAATAAAAGTAACACTATTAAACTTTATGTTCTTCAGGGTGCCACCATGTTTTGAACATGTCAAACTTACGAGGGGAATGAACATATTACTGAACAGGCCTAGCGGGCACAGGTCTAGGGGATCAAGGGTCAGGGGGCCTCTGAGCCAGAGCCTCTGTGAAGTGACTGTTAACATTTCTTGTCGGAAAAACCATCAAATGACAACACAGCAACGCAAAATCACTACAGAGAGACACAAAATGACTACAAAGACGCAAAACGACAACAAAGAGACGCAAAACAACTACAAAGAGACTACACAAATCTACTGTTTGTAGTTGTTTTGTATCTCTTTCAGTCTGGGGATCTTGGTCCCATGTGGGCGGGCTGGGGGGGCTTATTATATGTGTATGCCAAGGGGCCCATTGTCTTGTAATTTGTCTATGATGAGGAGCTACAGTACTTTATATCATCTAGCAAATAGTTTTGACAGAACCGTTTTAAAGGCATCAACAAAGGGTAAACTGTATCAATGCTTGGTCTAATCTACCGTCTTTGATTACTTTAACACCACATAACATGAATTTAGGTGACCATTTGGCATTACCCCTAATATATTTCTCTTCTGTACTACTTTCTCATAAGTGGAAGGCTTTTCGATAACTGGTTTAAGATTGGGGGTGCAAAATTGCAATGCTTAAATTTGCACCTGATATTTGCAGATACTGCAGCCTGTGAACAAGGAAGCTATCTTCATTTCTTTTTGCTGGCCAATTAGTGGTCAGATCAGGAGGTCCCAATGGTTTAGGGAGGCGTAAATACTAACCGTCATTTCCATTCATTTGTATGCAGCTGCAGGTGCACTACCTTATTATGTATTCAAGCCCAAACCTGCCTCCCAAACAGGCCATAAATTAACTTCTTTAGAGCTTCGGTCTCAGAGAAGCATTGCATCTTTGTTTGAATCCTCTTCACTGGTCCAAAGTTCAAAAGGAAAAAAAACCTCAGAACAAAGGAAGGCCATCAATATTGTCGCAAAAAACTTGGTGTCATACTGTAAAATGCACATAGACAAATGTATCAGATTTTACAGAGTAGTAAAGAGGTTGATGTACTGCGGCTCCGTCAAGCTTTGTCAGTTTGATAGCTTTTGGGTACCTTTTAACACTACCAACAGGGTCGTAAGAGTGGCTTGGATTGCTTTAAATGCTAAGTTGACATTTTTGGGTCCATATCTGCACTCCAGCCGAGAATGTATTGTTTTCACTCGTTGGCGCCCACTGTCCTGGGGCCAGTTCTGCCTTAGTGGGGCTAAGGTTAACAATGTGATAAAACAAACTGCTTTTTTGGAATACAGATATAATTGCTAATCAATCAATCAATCAATCAATCAATGTCAGTGCTGATTTCACCATGTACGGGGCAGCTGATTAGATCACTGTACGGTACACTGGTCAGACACACTGCAGTGCAACCAACGTTCCTATAAGAGTACAGCAATACAAAGATGGAATCTCCATCTCCATTCATAAACTGAATGCATATCTGCACCTGCACAAGCCAGGTAATGCTTTGTGCTCACATCTCCTCAACATGCAGTCTTAGTATCTCTGCCTGCAGAAGTATTTGAGTGTTACAATGCGCCTGTTAAGTGTTTTGTACCCCCCCAGGGACAACTTAACTACTTGTCAAATTAAAGGTGGAGGGGTAGCTTGCAGGTAATAAAAACTGCCGTCTAAAACAAAACAATTTTTTAAAGCTGAGGTCATAGTTACGTCTACATGCTTGACAGTGTACCAGCCTTGCAGGCCTTTATTAAAAGTGAATGCATATATTAAAATTACATGCTTGTGGAATTCAAAACACAGTCGAGGCATAATGTATTCTGTGAAGGTGCCAGTAAGAAATGGTGTTATAGGCCGAATTGATTTCATGGTCAACCAACGATCGTATCTCCTGCTTCTATACAATGTAACGTCCTTGCCTAAATCCACACTTGTTTTTCTGGTCATTGTCAAGGAGTCAAAGTCAAAGAGGTAAAGCCAGTGAAATGTTTCCATGACCTCATCCTATCCTCAACACGCCACACTTACTGGAGTGGTATAAAATCCCTCGCAAATCTGTTGATTTAAAGAGGCTCATCAACACACCACACACCCTTTTTCTCTTATCTTAACTGCTTTTTTTGGTTGTAAACCAGCTGCAGAGAAAGGGCCTGGAATTAATTTGATAATCCCCATCATCATTCTGGTATATAAGAGGTGTACTGGTGGAAATAACGGTCTGATTTACCAAATAAGGGAGCTATACAGTGTTTATTTTTCCCTTTTTCTTGACAGATGTAGCTGCCTCACACCGTGTTTTCTGAACCTTTTATCTGACATTTTGCATACATAGTATATTTTTTATCAAAAAATATCAGGGTGCATTTTTACTTTCTATTTCATACATCTTCAGAAACTTTTATTTTCCAGTGTTAGTGGCAGGGGTGTGATAATCACACACAAAAAAAAAACATTAATGCCAAGCACTCAGATCCTTACACGGAAAAGCTGTGTTCGAACACTTTGACCTTGTATTCAATACTATTTTTCAAACCATGCTGTATCTATAGAAAAATATGCTATTTTAAAAGGCATTTATCAGAGTTATCTACTGTTCTTCTCGGCTTTTACAGTTAAAATGCACCAAGACATTGGGGTCACTTTTTCCAGAGCTACACAGAATCAGGACACTAATTGTCTGTTCTTTCCATCATGCACCAGCTGAAGTCTCCATCTCAACTGTAACCCCCATTTCCTGCAGGGGGTTGTGAAAGCTTGTGTCAAAACCTTTGTGTCTAAGCTCTTTATGAGACAGGACAGCTAAAGTGTTGAGAGGCGTGGACCTCGAGGACCTTTCCTCAGCCATGCGCTTTCTTTTTTATTTTCAGCTTTTGCTTTTCTTCTTTTTGTGACATTCCTGCCAGAGAAAGGGCCCCAGCAGACCAACCTGTCTCCCTCCTAACAGCAGGATAACTCCAGTCTTTGGGTCCTTAGAAAAACTAAGGGCCTTACTGTGGCAGTGAGTGAGATTTGACCCACAGCAATGTAAAATACAGTCCAGTAGGTGGCCTGCCTTATGTTTTTGCCACAGGTTTAAGTTTTGTGTTTAAAAAGACTTGTGTATAGAGCAATTGTGTTTAGACCATCTATAATATTTAGCCACTAAAGCTATCCTGTCTGGAACTACACTGTAGATGGAGCCACCAATCATTAAAAAAACCACAGGGGAAAAAAAATCAGCTAAAAAACATAAAGCAACATCTTCCTTCTTTGAAGATGTTTCTGTGATGCTTAACATGTCAGCATCCAGCCGCAGGGATAAACAATCATTCAACAGCAAAATAACTTAAAATCCATCATTTAGACAGCCTGCGTGAGAATTGAGAAAGCTCACCTTCATGGATCTCATGCAGTGCTGCCCTAAATTAAAAAAACATCTAGCCTTTCGAAAATAGTTGTGCCATGTGCAGGGAGATTTAACATAATGGTTTCCGTGTTTGGGATCTAAACAATGGCCTCAAATCCATGTGTGAGACTGATACTGCAGTTTGTAGTCCGGTAGTGTAACAAAATAAGGTGTTGGCAGATTGTTGATTAAAGCTGGACACAGCTCATCAGTGTTTCTGTTGGCCCACAGTGTGAAGTCGCCAGTTCAAGTTGAACAATGGTGAAGCCACAACATCTCACCAACACGGGAAACTAAGGCTGCAACCACTGATTATTTTCATTGTCTGCTGATTATTTTCTTGACAACCGATTGACCATTTGGTCTTTAAAATTTCAGAAAATAGTGAAAAATGGCTACGGCAATTTCCCATATCTTAAGTTAACATCTTCAAATGTCTTGTTTTGTCTGATACAGTCCAACCCCAAAGATATTCAGTTTACATATGAATGGCTGGGAGCAATTAATTTTGGACAATTTTGTAGAAGAAAGACTTAATGACAGCTTTTGTTATCTGTACCTCTACAGAACTATTTTTTCTGACACTGATAAATAAAAACACAAATAAATAATTTCCCTAATCTAATGTACCTGGGAGGCTGGAGGAATATGAGAAGCTTTGCATCACAAGCAATCCACACCCTGTGATCCCCAGAGAGGTGACTGCACATTCAGTACAAGAAAATATGAATCTAACATCTGAAATGTATGTGCCGTACATGACCTTGAGGAGGAGGTGCAGTTCATTTAAAAAAAATCTATGCAATTTCATCACATCTACCTTAAATTTGCAGCACAAAAGATGACAGTAGACAGGAAACGTGTGTGTTTGACTGGCAGAATATTTCTTCAAATGCTACTCTTTGAAGAATGGTTATTAAAATTGATACACCAGTAAAAGCCCTCACTGTACGTAATACAAGCCATGAAGCTGTACCCCACATAAGCTAACCTAATGAAGAAAATCTGAGAGCCCATGCCTCTATTCATACTGCAACGACAAATTGGATTCCTCCTGACTCGTAATTGTGTCCAAAAAGGTAAAACATCAAATACAATAAATGGAACTGTCAATGGAAAGAAATTCACTGGCTGAACTGAAAAACTACACTACTGTACATCAACGGGGTGAAAAGGGGAGCTTCACAGAGAGTGGGGTTGCTTCTGAGGAACAGTACAAACGACCAAATGGTGAGAAAGCATGCTTCCCAATGAAAGCAACAAATGAATCCATATTGCTGTAAGACAATACAACAGGAAGAAATATGTGCCAGCACAAAGTGTTGCCTTGTAAAATAAAAAAAATAAAAACATACGATAGAATGAGTCACTCTACCGACAAAAGAAAAGACAACTCTCTTAAAAAGGCCTCTAATGAATCCAGTAAAGTGCTTTTTTAAGGGAAAAGGGTTCTAACCATTTCTGTGAAAGAAAAAAATATTTACATTTTCAAGTGCTGGGAGAAAAATGGTGAATTTGGAAACAGCATTAACTGGCAGAAGAACTACACGGCACACTACACTGCGCTGTTTCCATGTGTACTTCTGCCACCTAGCACTATCTCACTGTGTTTCTTTACCCAAGATAACCAATTCAATCAATATCACTGTCTCATGTTCAGCACACTATCTTCCTACAATAGACTACAGCAGAAGAACAGCTCAAAGTAAGGCAAGGGCACAATTATTTTATTTTCATACAGCGCCGTCCCATCAGGTATCACACCAGATGCTAGGTTCAACTGCTGTTATATTAAATATAACCTAGATTATATTCCACATGGAGCATTTAGCTGAATCAAAATGGATGAGACACACTGAAACAAAGAGCAGGTTGACATAACCGCTTAGTCAGAAAGCATCAAATGTCCCCTTGAGTTTCCCCTGGAGGAGGAACTCAAGGTTTTTACTGTTGGTAGAGGAAACAGTGTGTGTTTGTGTGTGTGTGTGTCACTTCTTCCAATGCAGATTATGTGACAGATGGTAGTGCAGTCCTGGATATAATGAATGTAATTGTCAAATAAGGATACAACCAACAACAATGATAATGATATTCTGAAACGAGGGGGGGGGAGTCAGTCACATATCTGAATCACGATAAAGGTAATTCCGGGACGAAAATCTACTCATGAAAGATCACCCTCCAGGCGCACAGCTGTTATGTTGAAATAAATAAAGATACAATTCGACGGAGATCGAACCATATTCCGACCGGTGAACTGGAGATGAGGGGCATCGTTGTGCGGCGATGAGAAAAACTTCAGATGCGATTCAAAGTGATAGGCTTAGTTACCTTTTTCCACTTTGATTCTGATGTTGAAAGACAGTGTGCTGTCCTCACATCAAAGCACGCGGTACAGTGGCCCCTCCACCTTGCATTTCTCTCAGACACAGGACAGCATGTCTTCCTCAGCATGAGCAACCATTCATCATTCCCTCTTTTCCTGTGTGCATTAAATAATGATAGTTGTTGTGAATTTTTTTGACTGCAGTGGATATTCTGCAAAAAAAAAGACTCCTGTTTTATCCCCCTTCAGTCTGAGGGTGAATAGTCAGTAAAAAAAAATATATATATATATATATATATATATATATATATATATATATATATATATATATATAAGATTTCAAATAGCCTAAACCAATAACTTGCATATGTTATTCTTAACACAAATTCAGCCTATCATGAAAAACGCAGATTGCTCACCCCGTGCATCTATCCTCACACTCCAGCGCATTTTGAACAACAAACTGCAACTGAACACCCAGGCCCTGCATCGGTACATTTTCTTGGTCCAGGCACCTTGGAGAAAGACACACGGTAGGCGCTTTGCAGCCAGCCACTGTTTCAGCTCAAACCCACACACACACACACACACACACACACACACACACAGAGGGCTGCACGTTCACACCGAGATCTGCGCACGATTAAACTGCCCGACTTCACAACGCAAAGCAAAAACTTCACTCGCAGCTTTTGCATCCGACGTGCAACTTCTTTGCAGGGCCATTTTCTAGACAGGAGCGCGTTGTGTCGGGCGGCATGTGCACGGCGAGGCAGACCTTCCGACACAACCACAACCAACAATTCCCCGGACACATCAGATCATAATCCGACGCTCCAACAGCGCGGGATTAATCAGCCCGAGCAGGAAATTGAAATTCCCAATATTGGCTATCAATATGTCGCGCGTTGATCGGCTCTGATTACACCTGAACGCACCGGTGGCCCGGTTAAAGTAATTAAGAGCGGAGCGCACGGCGAGGCGGAGCACATCCACACCGCTGCAGGGATTTCATCCGGCGCCCCGGGCTGGATCCCGCACATCATCTGCGGCTCCGCGCACTGCACAGGAGGGACGTGTGCAATTTTTTTTTTTTTTTTTTTTTTTTTTATGTGTGTGTGTGTGTGGAGGAGAGAGTCCCACTTACCCGGCGCGGTGTTTATTTCTTTTGCTTTTTTTTTTTCTTTTTCTTTTTTGTTAGAAATCAGGGGCGATAAGGGAGGAACAGCCCGCGTCCTCCCATCCAAAAGTGCGAGCGGTAATTTCTCATCCAAAGTGTCTCTCGGGCGTCGGGCAGCGTCCTTTTGCGCGCCGTGTGCGGGGAGCGGACCTGACGGAAAGGAGGGAGGGGGGTGGGGGGGGACGGGGACGGATCCAAACAGTTGCCTCCGGTCCGAGCTCCGTTTTTGAATATCCTCGTTAAATCTGCCGTGCGTCCGGAATCCGAGTCCCGGTGGTTTGGAGGAAGGAGAGGGGGGGGGTCGTCGCGGGACAAAAACAGCCGCTTCCTCGCGTTGTATCCGCGGCGCTGTCCCCCTTTACATCCCTCTATGGCACAAGGCGTCCCTTCTGTGCTGCTGGTGGTGGGGGGGGGGGCTACATCACGTCCCCGTAGAGCCAAAAAAGGGCGAAACCACTCGCGCACACAAACGCGCACAGAAGAGAGGAGGAAGGGAATTAAAAATAAAAAATAAAAATAAAAAAAAAAGAGTATCCAGAAGAATTTGAGAGAGAGAGAGAGAGAGAGGAGGAGGAGGAGGAGGAGGAAGGGGATCTTGTGAGGGGGGGAAAAAAGCTCCGCAGGGTGGCGGGTAAAGAGAGTCTAAGTTGTTTTGGGGTCCCCCGAAAAATAAAAAACCGAGCCGATCCGCGACTATGACAAACCGATTGTGTGCGCACTGGCCGGGAGCCGCTGAGCGCGCAGGGCTGAGGGGAGCCGGGGGAAGGTGAGAGGCAAAACTCGGATGTGGATCCTGCCGCTCTCGCCGTATACTCGGGCTCCACCTAGCAGCAAACGCTAGATGACATGCCACAAGCCGAAGCACCCCCCCCCCCCCCCCTCTCTGCCTCCGGTACAGTATGTGTTGCCTGAGGCTGGCGAGGACCTATGTTGCATTACGCTGCGCCTGAGCCTGCAGTGTTTACGTGGAATCCATTGGCCTCCCTCTGAAAAGTTCCAGTGCTCCTTAAAAATGAAACCAAACAGAGGGGTTTCCACTGATAGTTCAATCAAAGGGAAATGAAAGATAAAGATTTGAGTTGATGATTTCAAGTGCCAAACACTGTTTTCTCTAGTGAAAATCGTTTGCTATAGTATTATTTTATTTTTTAATTTTATTTTTTTTACAGTATCTCCTCAAAGAAGAGTTCAGGGTTATTGGTTCAGGGTTCTTGCTTGAAGCCTATTATTCACACATATTTATTTGCTGGAGGCTGTTGAGGCTCCATCTTTTTATCCATCTATGTTTTTTATGTTCCATTGACTGTATTTTCAGCTGGAAATGCCATAAAACACAGGTTCATAATGTCTCCACACATTATGCACCATAATTGTACCCAAGTATGAAAGATCAATAGTCAGATACCACACGATCTGATAAAAAAAAAAAATGTAATGATACAAAAACTACTTTTTTTGTGTATTTATTTTTTATGACCTTTGAACACTGCACCAGCTGCTGGAGCCAGCCAGCATTCAGGCTCTCCATCAACCTATAGCCAATTAATCACATTAATAATCCTAATTACAATCAAACAATAACAAGTAATCATCCAATCACTCACCCAGTGCTCCCCTAATGAGCCCATACCAGCACAGACCTGGTAAAGCACATTTTTGCACTTGTTTCCTGTCTGAGAAACACCTTGAACTCCTGAACGCCCCGGTGAAAAATAACTGGCTGCCTGCTTTTGAAAAGATGCAGCGTTATCACTCCGTGGCACTGCTTTCCATGCAACGCCGATGCAAATGGATTTATCCAGGTAGAGCACTGACCATAGCTGACTGCCATTACACTTGCATAAACCAGGTAGCTTCAAAGCGATACCTTAAGTGCCGTGCAATATACTGCTGCCATCTCGACTACATAAAATATACAGGAACTACAAAATAAGAGTCTCCACATTAGTAGTAACATAAATACTACACCAATATTGGAGATGCTGATGCCTACAGACTAACAGAATACAAGTCAGATTCGGATCAGTTCCTTTTTATCTTCTGAATAAGACACTCTTCATGATTAAAGTATAAACTGCTTTGCACATCCTCCACTGAAATGGAAAAGCATTTCAAAAACATGGAAATTAAGGCAAGGTAGACCTTACTATATCCCTGTAGAAAAAGACAGAAAATCATGAAAGTGATTGGAAACGTCCCTGAACTGCATGAATATATGGCAGTTTCCTTATTTTTGAAAATTGAAACGGTATGGGGAGCTAAAACTCCAAATCAAAACTTATGAATCAAGAATGAATGGAGTTTTATTCAAAGTTGTAAAACAAAGAAAAATCTCTGATCAGACAACAGTTTAATGACAATGAATGGCTGTGAGAAATCCGACATGTCAAATCTTCTGCTTATAAAACATCCCCGTCAGCAGCGTTAGAACTACCTTTTATTCTATTATTGCCAGTGTATCATTTAAGTAAGTGGATCAGCACGAGGATTTGTTCCTTACTTCATGCTGGAAGAGATTTCTTCTTGTTAATTCTAAACTAAGTGTCCTCAAGACAGAGATAACATTACTGCTGTCACATAAAGGATTCTTCCAGGAATACAAAAAATTACATTCATTTTCAGATGCCTCTTCTAAATTGCAAAATTAGAATGGGTTCAACTTTTGAGGTGAAGTGTTTTTACTAAATCAAATTCAACACCCACACACACGCGCACTCATCATGATACTAACATCACCATTAAAATTCATATTATAAACAGAAAAACAACTGGTCTGAGACCTGTTTCATTACAATAACCTAAACCCTGCATTGTTTTACAACTTTAAAGCTGCCATAGTCAATATTTTTGTATAGACTTATTACATAACTACTTGTATGTGAAAAGGGTTGCTCATAGAGATGAACCCACAGATAATTATTACCACACTCTGCATTTACCCCCAGCTCTACCGAGATTTATAGCATTTTTCAACCCATTGTTTTGGTTTTCGTGCCCACAACTTTACTATATACATACATATATATATATATATATATATATATATATATATATATACACACACGTTTGTATTCACAAAGTTAAGTGTGCCAAGTTAAAGTAGAATGTATTTGGTTTTTTTTAGAGTAAAAAGAAAGAAATAATTGGAAAATCTTCATACATCAGACTGAAAAAGTCTGTTTTTGTTTTCATTTCAGTAAGTGTATTTAAGTAGTCCACAAGCTAACACTATGAAATGTATGTATAATTGAAATATGTAAAAAGTTTCTGAGCCAAGTCATTTGTATAACGACAAACTCATTTCAATGTCTATTTCCTTGTAAACACCAACATTTTAGTTCTATGGCAATGTGTATAATTGTGTCCATAACATGCTAATGCTTAATTTCCAGCTGCCAACAATGGATTTACTAAATACAGAGAGTTAAGCACCTGAGACACAGTCGTAATTGAACACCATAAAATGATGCATGGCATCATAAAACCTCTGTACAGCTACTAACCATGCTGTTGTAAGAAACTCCTGCCAAATATAAAGCTGTTCAGGAAAATTAAGGCTTATGGGGACAGTTGTTGTGCAAAGTGAATCCAACACT
The DNA here is from genome assembly GCA_031216445.1 of Lateolabrax maculatus. Lineage (NCBI taxonomy): Eukaryota > Metazoa > Chordata > Actinopteri > Acropomatiformes > Lateolabracidae > Lateolabrax > Lateolabrax maculatus. The sequence continues at coordinate 10,166,644 of CM062207.1, forward strand.
GTAGAAGCCATTTTCCCTGTTTATCCATGCTAGCAAGCCTAGGAATTATCATCTCCACAGTGCTGACACTTACATATGCAGCAGTGCTTAAAGTGCTTAGACAACTAGACGCTCTCCTTCAGCTGCTTGTGGGGAAATGTGTGGATGTGCACTCGGCTTAGGACTCACTTTAAGGTTAGGGAAGATCATGGTTTAGATTAAACCTTTCTATTAAGAATAAGAAAAAAAATCATGCTCACGTTTAAACGTAGAACTACTTGGTTACGGTTGGGGAGAGACGTATCCAGGTCATGGTAAAATGAAATCAGCGTTGACTGCCAGAAGGAAACAAACACCGGTCTTCCTGTTCAAGTCACAGCTGTTCTTGACCCATCCGTCCACTTTGATGCCCTGTCTAAGGGCTTTTGTAACACTAATAACAACATCACCACTTCTGCCTTTGTTCCTGACAGACAAGAGTCTATATTCACACTGCCACTAGAAATCCTTTTCAGGTAAGCCTAAACATATGCTGTTTCCCGCCAAAGCCGAGTGCAAGGTTCAAGGATAGGCTCGTACTTTTCAAAGCAAAACCTTAAGACAATACTCACATTCCATATGTATGTCGAGAGATTTATTGGTTGCCATCACTCCTCCCGATACGGGTTGTGACGAGATCCCTTCGTGCCGCAACTACACTGTAAGAAATGGGGGAAGAAATCCAGTCATTAAACCATAATTTGATTTGAGCTCAACAACTGCAAAAGTTGGCACAAATAGGCAATATACAAAACTTATTTGGAATCATTAAACCTATTTTGTGGAAGTTTGTTAACGTGTTGAATAGTTGTTTGTATTTAACTTCTGTGCGTGCAGGCACATGACTACCCACAGTCAGTGGGCACAACATGCCTGCCTACATCCAACATTACATCAGCTGCAATAAACTTCACCGAGCAACGCCTACGTTTCTTTCACCCACTGCAGCCTTAATTCTTCAACAAGGGAATATTCCAATTTTTAGCAGAAGGCTTCAGCAACAATGTCAATTCAGTTCCTCACATTTCAGAAATAAATACATACATAACTATCATTAACTCACGCGGCAGACTGTGGAATCAGTTGACTTACAACAAACTGAAATGGCTCAAAGCGAGAACGAGGAAAGCTGGCCGAGCAGCCCATACTGTCACGAGTCAGTTAACAGTGCAGTCCAACAGGCTGGTCGTGATTGATTGTATTTGTGTGTGCGGATGTGTGGGTGCCCACGTACGTATTAGCCTCTTTTTGGATCAAGGTGAAAGTTTGTCTTTTAAATCGCATTCATATGATGACTAAGACATATTGGAGTCAGTCCTAATAGATTTTTATGAATAATTTAATCGTCGACAACAATCCCCCATCAGAATATCGGCTGCTATCCACTTCAGATTAATTTGTGCCCTAATGAATAGTGGTATAATGATTTCGACACAAACTCAAAAAAATGGATGTATAATTCAATGTACTGAAATTGAAAGCTGGATCGATGACTCCCTCTCTTCTATCGAAAGAGCGGGAGTGCGCCAGTGTGTCTGCAGTGAGGGTGTGTGGGAGCGAGGCTACATACACACACCTACTGTCATGTAGGCAAAGGTTGTGTGTGTGCTTGTGTGTGGGAAAACAGGAAAAAAAAGATATTATAAGCGCTCACATCCACGGTTACTGGGTGTGTTTTAAAGTTTCTGGTGTGTTTATTTAATATTTTTAAAGATGTGGGATAGCAACGTTTCTGAGGCTTTGTCCCATGTTTAGTTGCACATAAATTGCTGTTAGTAATACTGATGTCATATCAACGACAGAGATTTAATTCATCTGTGATTTCACGTTTGTTAATGTGCCAAATATATATATATATACCAGAACAATATGAGTTCCATTAATAATCACACACACCTGTGTGTTCCTTGAGATTTGGGTTTGACCTTTGCTTTGTTTGAACCCCCACATGACTGAAAAATCACTGCAGCAAGAAAACACAGCAGCAGACAGACCACAAAGAAAAAGACTGGAGCTTTGTGCTAAAAAGAGACTTCCTCAACCCACATTGCAGTGCTTCAGAACAGTTTCTGCTACTTGCACTCAGTTTTTTGCACAACATGCAAAATCTGTACACTTGTTAAAAACTTTAAGTTTATCTTATGGGTGCTACTACTGCTATTCATGTTATTAAAGGTGTAGGTAAGTTTGGGAGAGAAGAGATCAAATGTACAGAAATTCAAACAGACACAAAGAATCACACACGTCCTACTTCCACTCCTGTTTCAGAGTTCTCATTGGTCGGATGGATTTCCACATATTTCGCTTTGAAACAAGATCACCAGAAAGCAAAAGGAATTGTGCTACTACTGTTTCTGGCATGCTGAAATTATATCCAGATCATTTTTGACAAATACAAAGACTGGTACGCATTTTGTTTTTGTATCAGTAAATTATATGGAGAAAGATGCATTCATTACCTTTAAAGAGCCTGAAGTGCAGAAAAAGTAACTGCCAACAAGTACAGGGATGTAATCAGGAACAGTCTAAACAGGAAAGAGCAGAAAAATAAGAATTCCCTTCATGGACTGTAGCTTGAAATCAGTCAACTCAGTAAAGTAAACTTATGATTTGGCTAACTGCTTTGACTGTAACTATAAAAGGAATAGTTTTTTGGGAAATAATGATTTGCTTTCTACTTAAGGTTGAGGTTAAAGTGGGAGGCAATTAGTTTAGTTGAGCATGAAGACTGGACACAGGGTAAACAGCTCACCTGGTTCACTCCAAAAATAAATAAAAAATGCTACCAGCAGTCAGTGTATCCCATTTATACACAAACAAATATGTAAGAATGTCAATTAAATTAAACAAATGAGATATAACATTAACAAACATGAACTAGCTTTACTTCTTCAAGTATAACATAAAACTAACTTTAGTTGCATTAACTACTGTACCCCTATAATGTTACAGTCATACACAATTATTCTGTATTAGCAATTGGAAATCTATGGGCGACTTTCTGTGCTCTCCTGTGATAAATATGACCTTCCAGCCATAGAAGTTAGCTGGAGTATTTAGCAGTTAAACAGCCAGCTGTTCCCCTCAGGAAGTGGAGACCAAAACAGACCTAAAAGAAAGGTGACGTACATTAATGTGGCCAGAAACATGAGTCCACGTGAATGTTAATGTTGTTCCGTGTCTGCTGGGTGCGGAGTCAGGCAACAGTTTGCCAAGTTTGCTACAAGTGTGTAAACTGAGAATATGGCGATGTCGTTTTTATAACATGTTGCGCTGCCCCCAAGTGGCCAAAAAACATATTGGTGCTTTAACCACAGGCTGTGCTGAATGTTATTAACCTTAGTTGCCAAGCACAGAGAATGAAATAATAGCCAAATTAATTAAAAAACATTATATGTTTATACCAAAAATTTGCACATGAATGAAATATGTTAGAGAAGCGGCTGACAAATGAGGTGTAGACTTAGAGAATTAGACTACTGTAAGTCGAGGACTTTGAGGACTTCTTCATAAATGTAGCCTATTATGATATTGTGAATAAACCAAACCATATAAATCAAAACATAAAGGAAGTGAAGGATAGCTGATGATACATTACTACAATTAGTGAAATATTCATCTCTCTGTTTTGACAATTCTCTGACACACTCAAAAAAAAAAAAAAAAAAAGGATTACGCACAAAGGTAGTACTTAATACTATGATCGCATTCATTTATTGTGTCCTTATCAACTCTAAACTCAACTGGCTGTCGAGAAATGCTGGTTGCCCAACAGCCATTTGTATCGCTACACGGAAGATCAGTCGGCAAGCAGACAGTTTTCGCAGAGATTCTTGGCAACGCTTTTTCCACCCTGTCACACATACAGTGTGGCCGTCACTTCCTCAGCAATTAAAGACATTTCCACAAACAACACTAGCCAACATTATTTGTCATCATGACAGGCATCCACAACTCTCTGTGACGCACTCTCTCTTTAAAGTTTGGTGTGAAAATGTCGGCGAAATAAACCAGATGCAGACCGTACACAAGACACATTACAATCTGGAAAATATGCAAATGTAACCACAAGCTTTCTTAATAATTAAATAGTAGAGAGAGGCTATTGTCACCCTGTCACTTCAGAATTACAGAAACATATAATTAAACACAAAAACTATTATTTCTACCACTGTGTAAAAGTAAAATGAAAAAAGTATTGACAAAAGTGTAATTACCCGCTGAACTCAGAAGGCAAACTGTATAAAGGGCTACCCTAACATTGTAAAGAGCATTAAAACAAAACATCATCAGCTGAGCTCCCACTTATCATTCTCTCTCAAGACAAAGAAGAAGGATGGCAGCATGAAGTAATGTACAAAAAAAGGATAATATGAAAATGTTATTCTGAAAGTAGGCATCATAATCTGAAGGCATTTAAAAATGTCAAATAAGATTGATAAAGTATAGATAAATTAAACAGAAAACAATGTGACCTTTCACAGCAGTGACCAAGGCTCGCATTTCAAGAATGAGTGGACATTTCATCATCCATTCATCAGATTTTGTTCCAACCCCATGAAGTGCCGCCATTATCCTCTCTGCTGCTCACCTCACCTGTTGTGACTCAGGGTGCATGCAATAGCTCTCGACTTTGCAGGACATTCAGAGCACGACAAAATAAAATCAAGAGCAGACTACACTGTTGACCATTAGCTTTAGGGCCCTAATTTTAGCTGTCAGACGTACCAAGGTCAGATATTGGGGGGAGATGGGGCACTTCACGGCTCTCAAAGCTATTTCAGGTGATGCAGGTTGTAATTTCCTCTGAGTGTAATGTTACAGAAACTTGAAAGCAAGATGGAGGCGATAAATTGTCCGTAATAAGCTACCATGCCAGGTTAGCAATCAATGACCTATGGCAAGAAATCGCACAGCTGCCAACTCTCGCACATTGACGGCAATTGACCCATAATCACATTTACTCACCCCACATCTCATATTTATCACACAGTGAAAGGCTGAAATGGAAATCTGTTCTTTTTCTAACTTGTTTTTTTTTTTTTTTTACTGATCAACGTTTCTTTAAATTGTGATGACTCATGTTAATGAATTAATGTATGACTCAGAAGAGAGAACCAGTCTTGGTCTTGAGAGGATAAGTCTTCAATTATATATAGGGCTCCTTAATTATTAAATTTATTACTATATAAATTATTTAAACATAAGAAAAATAGTCACTTTACCTTTCCCATACAGCAAACCCAGCTATCATGTGTATTACACAGCTCAACCCTGCACCGGGGCTTCATACCAGAGAAAACTGATGGTTACAGTTATCACAGAAAGTGCACAATTGATTTTAGGTTTATGTGTGGATTGGAAAGACATTTGGTGTGCACATTCATACTCTAAAGAGGCAGAAGCTGATTTATTTTTCAGGACCCTGTGACCTCTCTTCTGACATAACCCCCCATCAAACGTTTCATGGCCAACACAGTCTCCAAAATCGCCAAAGGTGGCTGCTAAATTGGCATCAAATATCATCTGCACATTCACATTCCCAACGGGAGCAGACCTATTGATTAGCCGTGACCCATGTGACCTTCGCTCTCCAACACTATCAGGCCAAACTTTCAATTTTCGACCCCTGGACCCCGGAGAACTACAGTACTAAAACAGAGCCAAACTTCCCTCTAGGCCCAGCATCAGGATAACTGTGTAGTTTTTAAACTCTTAAATCTCCTAAACCTTCAGATGTTCTTTCTTGTTGTACTGCCATTTAGTACCACTGGCCCAACATGCAGTCATCCAGCGGCTGGTTAAAAGCCGCCTTGTAATCCTGGGACTAATAATTGCAATGTTTGTTTCAATAAAACCAGGAGATTACTACTACTTAGTGAATTATTATTTCATTATTTGCTGGTGAGCCCTCTTGTAGGAAAAATATCAGCACGATGTCTGATTCTTTCTCCGTACATCATTTCGGATGTTTCAGTTTCAAAGGCATCTCCAAATGTTGATGGATTTATTGGCAATAAATCAGGACAGGCAGACAATGCCAAGTTTCACTCTGCCAGTATGGCTCAGTCATTGAATTTGTGATCCCTTCAGGGTATTTCTTTATTACACCGTATGACTTCATACACCTAGCTGGTATCCAATAAAGGGCGATATCTGAAAGGTTCCTTTGAAGACAATGTGTGGTTTTCACGCAGTGATATCATTTTTATAGCGGAGACGGTTGTCAATTTACTGCTCAATCATTGTGACCTTGAATAATCACTTCCACTTGTAATCTCCACGCTAAATTACAATCAAGCAGTGTCAGCTAAGTCATGTCAACTTGCACAAAGTACTATCTCAGCTATCTATAGAGCATACACACAGCAGACAGTTTGAACTGTTTCAAACAGCATTAATCATGTCAGCATGCCATTTAGGTGTACTATACTTTTCTAAATGGAGCAGCGCCTTTATTAATGTTATTAGTAACACATGTATTCATGGAGAACATCTTACAAAGGCCCCCACATAATAGGTTAATAGAGTATTTTTATATGGCATGAAAAACAACAATAAACCTATTCAGCTTCAGCTTTAACTAGGCTGAATTGGTCCATTTAAAAGGGTTAAATTAAATGAAACCAAGCAAACTCGGGGGGGGGGAACGACACAAAAACACAAAAGATTTGAATCCAGTTACCACAGATTTGGTGTCTCATGTCTCTAAGCCGCCTAAAACGACGACTACTGTGGAAGGCCTGTGATAGGCAGGTATAAAAATACAAAATGCTGAAGCTGCCTAGCACTGAGCTGAGATGTTTTTTTCCCTTCCTTTCTTGTTTCAATCGCTTGTCTTCTTCAGAGTTTGGCTGACTCAGACCTCCCACATAAAAGTGGCTTATTGTCAAAGTAAGAGGGGAGTTATTGTGTGGATAAGAGGGAGGTAGAAGTAAAGATATAAATGGTGAAGGGATTTGGTCGGTATCAGCTCGCTGAAAGCAGCTTGTATCTCTTTCCCGCTTGTTGAAATGACTTCTTACAGAGTGACCCTGCTCTCCTCTCGGGCCGTGAAAACTAAACGCTCTGAGGTTGGTAGCACTGGGGTTAAAGAGCCGATCAACAGCTCGGTGACATCTACCTGACCAGCCAGTACTTAAAAATAAAATCCTTCTCTTTCCCTTACAGTGAAGGGAAAAACAATGCAAATATAATCAGAGTATTGCTATTTTGGTGCTGTCAGATCTGAGTCATGAGTTAACAAGCAACAGCTTCTGTCCCAGTGGGCATTTGGTACATTTCATTTTGAGTAACAGCTCATATCAAATTTGATATGCACGGTGCATGAAATGGAGTGCATAATCCCATAAACAGGACACGAGCAGAGAATTCTGGTTTTATCAGCATGCCGTGTCCTTTTTCAAGGTGCTTCCTGGGCCTACAAATACTTCACTCTCCACTTGGACTCACAATTGCACCCTGTATTGCTTATTGAATGCTTATTAGTCTAATACATTGAGCATGTGGGTGTATTCATGATAACTTTGACGCGGTCGCTAGATAAACTAAGAAGTGTCCTCAGATGTTATCATGCCAAGGACTCCATTCAGCTGCCTTGGACCAAACTGCGTGACTTTGACAGTTTTCTCTCCCAAACCTGCGCATGAAGAAATTATACGTCGAACTACCTTTAATGTGATTCACCACTGTTTGCCCCTTTTGAAAACCGTCTGAATGGGTTTTTTCTACATTTCTGCATTTCCCAAAATGGGTAGTAGGCTCATTTAAATGTCCACAAACCTATGAGCCCACAATGAATCTGGGGCCAAGGCCCACTTGGTTAACTATCAGCCTCATGGTATAATTATAAAACTTATATATATATATATATATATATGTCAAAGTCTGGTGCTAATTTATTTTATTTTATTGCATGATTTGCTATTTATATACTGCTTGTGTTTGAACTGAGCTACCCAAAATGATAAAGGACAGTCCTGAGTGAGATGCATTATGCACAGTAATGATCCTTAACTAACTAACACACCGTCCAAGCACTTCAGAAGTTTACTCTCTCCCTAAACTGAGCTGCACAGCTTCAGCATCTGGTCCCCCGGCCCCCCCCCCCCCCCGGCCCCCGGGAGCCGGGCCTCGGTTTTCGGGGCGACCAGCAAGCGGCGCTTGAGTCCCGGCTGAGGCCCCGGCTGTCCGCGAACATGTCCACAGAGGATCGGGTTACACTACGCCCCATCTTTAAGCCCCAGCCAGTGCGCCGCTAGCCGCCGCAGGACAGCAGAGGAGAGGCTCAGCACACTCATGTAAGTGCCTGTCGTTGTTGGTTTTTACACGTACATAGATGTAGTTTCGCTCGAGGAAATGTGGCGGAAGATTTGAGGATTTAATAAGAACTTTGGCTTTTTTTTTTTTTAAATTTATTTTATTGAGGCGAGAGTCGCCTTTGTTCGCTAGCTAATGGGGAGGAAGATACGCCGAGGCGGCTGCTGTCGCGGCGGGTCACTCGCAGGGGGAAAAACACATTTATTTATATATTATATATTATTTTAGTGTCTCTTTTTGAAGCGTGAAGTGGGGTATTTTTTTTCTTTTTCTGCGTACTTGTAACCACGGGCAGCCATGGCGGGAGGTTCCCGGCCGGCGACGCTGTCCAACTTCTCGGACGCCTGTTGCTGTTTTGCTCCGCGGATGAGATGAAGGAGGAGGAGGAGGAGGAGGAGGAGTTGAGGAAAGCGGATTGTCCCGAGCGCCTCCGCGACTGTGTGTTCAAAACACTAGAAAAACCTGACATGTTTTTACCAACAAAAAAAAAAACCCCAAAAAACACACACACCCGTGGGTCCGTCGTAGCGGACTCTTTGTTGAGGTGAGTGTTAAATGTGGACGTGGGGAAGGAGCGCGCCGTTCAATGGCAGTCTGGTATTCGGAGCCCTTCGCGGTCACGGCAGAGCTCACGCATCGCGTGACTTCACCGGCGAGTATTTTCGGACGCCGCCGTAAAGCTCCCGTGTTTTTTGGGGTTTAAGCGGCCGGTGTGACAGCAGCCGGTGAGCCTCCTCGGGCCTCCGGTGAATCGTTTTCGTGCCACCGGAGACGCGCAAGCCCCAGGAGGGATTCAGTGCGGCTCTTGCTTAAGAAGAGGGGCTATATGTCTCCCGAGAGCACATTTGAACGGACGCTATCACTTGTCCCTGAAGGCAACACCTATAATAATAATATAAATGTATATTGTTATGGCCATGCTATTGTAATAGCCTAAAACAATGTATAAACCAACTACTGGGAACTCTATATGGACAAACTAACTGTTAAAGCCCAAGACCATACTGAACTATATTTATAGATAGATATTTATTTATTTATTTATTAAATCTGAAATCTATATATTTGTTGAGAACTGGAAGCCAGTTGTCATTTGAATAATCTGTTAGATGTTCATGCCTCTAAAAGGTTCCCAGTGACAGTGATAAAGTAGTAAAGATAAAAACAAATCTTTTTCCTGCCACTTAAAAAAGTTTAATTGTACACCAATACATTAAAATGAATAAAAGTAAACGACACAGTGGCAACATACTGTAGTTAGATAGCTCATTAGTCAGTCTGAAAGTTATAAGCATACAGCAGATGAAGCAGATTAAATGAACATAAACAAACCAGTGCTGTGGTGATCCCGGTGCCACACATAGGCTACTGTAGCTATTCTAAGAGTCTATACAGGGATTTTAATTATCTCCTTTAATCGTGTAATGTCTCCGAGTCATGTCATGCTCGTTACAAAGCCTCTTCCAAAGTCAAGCATGACGTTGCTGAGATGGGAGTTGACAGCCATCACACCGTTTAATAAAAGCATGAGTCAGATGTAAAGGACACAGCCACCTTCGTATGTTACCGTGCGGTTTTAAGGGCGTGATGTGACGGGGCTTTCACTGGCTTTACACAGTATGATTCTGATTCAAGCAGCCTGTGACAAACACATGTATCGCCTCTTGCCTGATGGCAAAATGTTTCTGTACGTAGTGTAATTAGTGCCAAACATATTATAAAACAAATGTATTTAGAGTTACTGTGAGTAATCAAAAAATGAGGAACGTCAGCATACCAAGGAGCACAACAAAAGAAAGTCCATATAAACTGTGAATAAAATGAATCAATTGATAGAAGTAAATCTCCAACTACTTTAATAATCAATTAATTGTTTTAACTCCAGCTTCTCAAATGTGAGGATTTGCTTTGCTTCTCGTCATACATGATAATTAACTGAATATCTTTGGCGTTCAGACTGTTGGTCGAATAAAAGAAGCTATTACAATAGATTACCTTGGGCTGTGGGAAATTTTAATGGGCATTTTCAGTATTTTCTGACATTTTATGGACAAAACAATGAGTCCATTAATTGAGAAAATAATCTGCAGATTAGTATATGATAAAAATAGTAAGTTGCAGTCTTATAATGATGTGAGCAGGATGGTATCCCAGTTTTAAAATAACTGATAAGACTGTTTGCCTGAATATGATTATTAATCATAAAAATATGAATTTAAAGAAACAGGGCTGTATTTATCTGATGGGAGTAAAATGGATAATCCCCAATACCCAATCCCGGCTCATGCATATGACAAAACTACTGCCAAAGTAACCTGAATGAAGTCCCAGGATTGTGAATTACCAGGTGTTAATCCACCAAGAAGAGCATTAGTGAAATATAAGGGAACCAGCAGCAGTAGATGTGTGCTCAGACACACTGCACCATTGCGCTGGGGACTCAGTAAATAGCCTACAGTTCTACAGCACAGTGGTTACTCTGTGATGTTATGGTGAAGCATTCTTAAGAGATAAATAAAGCCCTGATTCAAAGGAAATAAATCCATTTTCTCTTTCATGTTCGACCTTCTGAATGGAGGATGTTTAAGACGTTAGCTTCAGAGGAAAATGAGCCTTTCCCTCCGTACTTCCTGTTGATTTTGTATTGCGTGTGTTGTGGAAGTTAAAAAAGATGAGCATGTTTTTTGTTGTGAATTTGAGTGATTGTTAAGGAAAATACATAACACATTATGTTGTCCTTTGCAGGCCTTGAAAAAGGGAAAAGTTGCTGAAATTGCTGTTAATGGGGAGAAATCACATTCACGTGGAGTTCTAAAAATGATAGAAACAATGGGTAAGTAATCATGTTTTTTTCTTGTTTTATGGCAGCCAGATGCAACTGATTGAGTCAGTGTGTTATTCATTATGGTTATTTTAAGGAAATGATAAATGTGAAAAGGTTTTAAAAAGGAGTGTATGGCTATATATCCATTGTATTTATAAAATAGCCTTTCCTCTCATTCCTCTATCCTTAATTTAACAGACCTAGCTCTAGTGTCTCCAATATCAAATACTCAATACAACCATAATAAACTAAACAAAACATGACATATTGCCTCTGCACACACTGTGCCTTTTTTTTTTTTATTTAATCTTCATTTCTAAAATGAGCGTTTCTTGCAGAGGGGTTTGGTCTAGTCAGTTGGGTGTCCGTCTTTGCTGGCTCTGCATCCGCATTTGGCTCCTGCTGTGAGTTTTTCTCAACCAGTGTAAGAGGCCCTGGATTCAGTTCAAGGCTTGTGGACTGCCAATGTTGCCATATCTGATAATGTTGCCATATACTTGATTGTTTGTTTGTCCCCGTGGAGATTTATTTGTCCAACTGTCAAGCGTGGAGCCAAATTGGTGCTGCCAGCTTCTTTCTTTAAAGCTGCAATCTGTGGTCACTCTCAAGACTGGCATGTTGACCATGTACTTATGTACTATCAACCGTAATGTGCATGTTAGTGCAAAAGGGGATTATACACCATTCTTGGTAGTATCAAAATCAATGCTTAAATCATTTAAGTTTACATTTCAAGTCATATTTAAAGAAACTGTAATTGGAGGTACAGAATTAAATATCAAATGTGATTTTTTTAATATGGAATCAAACTAGTACTGCAATTTCAACTATTTTTATAGTGTCATCCTTAAACTCTGCTCCAGGACCAGTCTGTCTGCAAATAGGTCGACACACACATATATGCCACACTCTGGTGGGACTCATCATTATGCACACTGAGGCGAGGGCAATGAAAACGATACAGTAACCTGCATAGGACCAGGGGCGAACAGAAAAAAATCTGCTGAGGCTCCATTGTTATTGGCTTGTTTACAACCTTTGTTCAGACAACAAAGCTTCTAAGTGCAAAACGTGCTTTGGACCTTGTGCACGCTCTATTAGGTGTTAGTCACAGTTGGTGAGCTACGGAAATTGCTTCATTTTTGTCCAGATGACGTTGGGCTGGCCCATCCTCACTAACAAGCCACTCTGGAGTTGCTCGATTGCGGGGCTTATGCAGGGTCCAGCAAACAAACTGTGGAGGGCCTGGTTCTTTCATCTTTTCCTCCTGATACCCATTGTATTCTCCTGTGCTACCCACCATTGACCTTAAAGGCAGAAAAGGAAACATTGCTATTCTGTAGACCAACAGCGCATCGTCAATTGAGCTTTTTTCTTCTGGTGCAAAACCTGATGCTACGTGATTTCGATATAGTAAGGTCTGTTGAGCACCAGCCAGACTTAACTAAGCCTACAGGTTGAGATGTGTGGCTTTCTCTATTGTTACATTTATGTGTTATTGGTAAACATAGAGAAAATGTTAAAGGCATATGCCAAATGGTTAGGTAACACTGTATATTTTTTCTTTTAAAGCATACCATTAAAAGCTAAACTAAATAAGGATGAGATGTATAATTGAGGCCATGTCCAAACACCCTTCCCTGTCTCACTATCTCTGTCCTCATCACCTCTCTCCACCTCTATCTCTCCCACGCCTCCTCCTCCCTGCATCCACCCCTTCACTCCGGCCGGCGCTGTCACTGAAATATGCGACGGCTTGCAGATACACAGCGTGCCTTGCAGGCGGTGGAGCGTCTCCAGGCCAAACTGAAGGAGCGGGGGGAGGTGCCCACTGAGGAGAAGCTCAGCCTGCTCAAATCAGTGCTCCAGAGCCCCCTCTTCCACCAGATCCTGGCCTTGCAGAAGTCCGTCCAGCATCTCAGAGAACAGGTAAACTCACCATTATTTCACGGTATCCACTTTTTGTCATTGCTGAACACCTTGTAGGCCCAGTATCTGTAATAATGCAATAAATATAACTATAGACAATTTTATCGATTAAAAGTTTTAACGTACGCGTACACAATGAAATATTCATTATTGTAAGCCTAACTTGGCCTGCAAGGCTGTGGACATTTTAATGACAGTGCTTAATATAAGTGAGTGATGATGGTCTGGGATAGAAGGTCATTAAGAGGTTACAGGGTTTTGGTCATTTAGAGGTCTGCATTATTAATATATGAGTATAAACTGCCAAAATGACAGATGGCAGCATCATACTTTGTAAGCACAGAAGCAATATAAGCAGAATTAGTCATGTTTGATGATAAATAAGAGCTATTTGGTCTATTTTTATTATTATCACGCTGGATGAGGAGTTGCTGAGGCAGGAGGAGGGCCAGTCATAGTTCTTGTGTTTGCAGGCTACTGAGGCAGTGTCACCAGACAATGTAGACATGTTTGATGTTGAGACATTAACTAGCCTTTAGGACTCGCCCAGACCAGGTGTAACACTGAAAACAATATTCCACCCCCGGTGGGTTTATGTAGGTTATAGTGGATTCTAATGTCAAATGTTCAAATTTGTTCAGGTTTATCTTAAAACGATAGAAGCATGTCCACATGTACACTAAAAGAGTAATTGGTCGCTGTTATCGTTCCTTCTGTTCACTCAGTTCGCAAGTGCATCTTAAAGTGTACCTGAAGCTTATATTAGTCAAATTAAGTGATGGTCCTCCGAAGTTAAATTTCCTCTTTGTGTTTTCACAGTGTTTCCTTGCTGAACTGCAGTGGAGGAATAGTGACACAATGAGGGAATTTTGTTGTAAAAAGACCATGACCTTGGGGAGATACCAACTTAATTAGACAAACTCACACTGTTAAAGCCTCACATTAGCTTTGGCTGAACTAAAGAATGCATTTCTGCACAGAAAACTGTGGAATCACATTAGGAAGGGAGCTCATAACAGCTGGTACTGACAAGCGAAACAACTGCGGCGAGCAATCAGGCTTTTGATTTACATTTGGGCGTGTAAATATTGTTTAAAGATTGACTTGAAAAAGAGTCTGTTGTCAATGGTTACTTGACAACCATAACATCATCCAGAAGAAGGTAAAATCGAAACTCCTGCATTATCTGTATCTCAGTAAGTAATATATTCCATGTTCATATTCTCCGCGGTTGCTACCACCTTTATCTTTCCTGTTTCTTGGGTGACCTCACACATTCTGTTTTTGGCCCGTGTCAAGACGCACACCCCCACCTCTTTCAATCCCCATCCCCGATAGTGTTGCCGCTATGGCCAAATTGCTGTCAGAGTTCACGCGAGCCAGATATAATATGGGTGCATGAGCAGAGATAGTTGGTCTAAGTGAGGAACTCTTTTTTCAAGCTGATTCTCTCCGTTGAGAATTGACCATTTGAGTGGAAGGAAAGAGCTCTCAAGTCACAGTGGAAAGGGGCCAGGGTAAGCGTTTGAGAAATAGAGACGGAAATATTTGAGCTATGCAGTGGGAGGCAGGGATGCTAGAGCTTTTTACCCCTTGTGGAATTTAGATTATAAAAGCCCTGCTGGCATTTGTGTGTGCTGGCGATTTAGCTTATTTCAAAAGAGGTACATTCCTATCTATGTGTGGGTGTGTGTGTGTGTGTGTGTGTGTGTGTGTGTGTGTGTGTGTGTGTATGTGTGTGTATGCTGATGCATGTGTATTTGTTTTACTAGGCAAAATTTATCAAGCAGCCATTCATCGCAAATTCAGATCTTGAAATGGACCCATTTATTTGTAACAATGGTAAAGAGACATATTTCAGAAACTACAACAAGTCTTTGTTATGTTTTTATAGAGGTTCAAAACCCAACTGCACTTGTTTGGCCCTCTTAAGCAGAACCAATTTGGAGAGAGGGTGCGTATTGTATTTTGTTGTGAGACAAGAGCCAGACACATAAATACACACACTGTCCGTCTTCTGTCGCTGCTAGTTAGGCCTTGCACAGGCCATGTCGCTATGGCGACAAGGCCCCTACTCGCCAATGAGAAAGAGGCCGCCGTGTGAAGTGGGGCAGAAACAATTTCTTAAATGTGCAAGAACCAAACTGGAACTTTAATCCTCTTAGCCAGGCCCCAGCTAACAAAGCTCATGCATGAGGACAGCAACTTAGCAGCATGCTACGCCAACTTAGCCGGGCCCACAGGGTTTTGTTTGCAGCGTGCAGCACTAATGTGTCCTGTCCAATGGAGTTTTGTTTCTCGGGACTAATCTGGGACTGCGTTTAAAGAAGGCATAATTTACAGTACGCTCTGAAAGTTGTGCAGTCAACTTCCTAATGCAAATGCACAAGTTCACAAGGACAGTTTCAGCTTGGCAATGCCATATGCCAAATGGAGTGTTTATGAAATTATTGATGTGTATTATGTCCGTCCTTTTGAATCCAATTCAGATGGTCATAAACATTATGCCCTTTGGCTAATGCAATCGGAAAAAAACACTGTTTTATGTAGTTGTCGCTTTCATGTTATTCATCTGTCACACAAGTAAAGTCATTGCAGTAATTAAAACCCAAGCTTATTAAGGCATCCAGAT
Source organism: Lateolabrax maculatus (assembly GCA_031216445.1). Lineage (NCBI taxonomy): Eukaryota > Metazoa > Chordata > Actinopteri > Acropomatiformes > Lateolabracidae > Lateolabrax > Lateolabrax maculatus. The sequence goes on from CM062207.1 coordinate 10,182,366, forward strand.
GGCCAGTGATGCTTCCCCACCACCATGATAGAAATATTGTATTTGGAGCCTCGTGATTGTTGGAACATCAGCTAAGAGCCATTATCTCCTGAAGGATTAGGCTGCCATAGATCCAGCTAATCGTGGTGGGATAACTAACTATCTGGCATCCCAGTGGTTTCAGACACCCAGACCTAAGGGTTTTGGTGTCTAAAATTAAATTTGCTAAATGTTTACGTTCACAATAGGAATGAGTCATGATGTTTTTTGTTCCAACTTAAATTTGTTCTGTGGTTGGACTAACGCCACTAATTGCTGCTCTCTGCAGAAATTCAATGCTGTTATGTAGCTGCAAACGGGAAAACTAACAGACAGCATCACAACGAATATAATGGATGCCCAGTGTCATTTCAGTTTGATTTTCCGTGGTGTTATTTCACGAGTCAGGATAATCCGTCAGTGAAACATCTGCAGTTTTCAGCATCACTCAGTAGATGTTTATTTGTTTGTTTTCCCAGGGGAGTGTCCCAGTGTCACGTGGGAGCGACCTTGATGATCACGTCACAGCCGTCAAGCCCAATGGCGGCCATGTTTCCTACTCCGACACATCAGCTACTACACACATCAATGGCAAGACGTCATCTGAAGAATTTGAACACATTATTCACTCCATGGCACAGGTATGGGCAGCTGTAAAGCCAAAGCGATCATTGTGCTGTTTGTATTCTGCTTTTGAGTGTAATGCCATTTTAACACACGCCCAAAAATCAACACCTGAAATAGGTCTTTCTAAACTCATACTAAATATTCAAAGACAGTCAAAGACGAGAACTGCAGACTGCAGACCGCACACTGCGTTCTTTTCTCTCGAGGCACTTCAAATAGACTTCCAAAGGCTGCCTGTAGCTTTGATGCTATAGTGAATCATCACAGAGCCAAATTGTATGTATGTGTGTACGATCTCAGGGGCGCTACGTGACACACGTGGAGCTGCAGAAGCCAGCGTCAGGAGGTCTTGGCTTCAGCGTGGTGGGCCTAAAGAGCGAGAACCGCGGAGAGCTCGGCATCTTTATCCAGGAAATTCAACCAGGAAGCGTGGCTGACTGGTATGTAAGAATCAACATGCCATCATTCAAAGGGCCATGAGAACACTTAGAGACTTCAGTATTGATTAAAATCTTATCACAAAGAAAGTCAACATTCCAGAAAGTTTTTCAACATTTGGCCAATTGTTGAATTAGAATTAAGGAATTAGAGAAATTTTGGGAATCTTACAACTTGGCCATTTTACCCAAAAGGCAAGGATGAAGATTTTACAACTTGCTTCATATTATTTATTGCTTAGACTGTGGCTTTCAGATGTTTTCTTCAAATTCAAACTATGTCTCAGGCCGTCAAAACATCTCAGACTTACAAAACATTTATACAAATAGGGACAATTCGTACGATTATTACCTACACATTTTTTGTCTGACAGAAATCTGGCAAAAATTGTAAGAACAAATGACAGAGCAACACTGTCAATGGGTAGACAATGAGTATTCTATATACTATATGTGAAATGAGGAAACAGAGGATAATTACTCGATCAGATGCAGATTTAGTTAAAAAATCTGAGGCCCTGACATCATTTATTGGACTATGTCCCTTTGGTTCCCTCTCTCTGTGACACGCCATGCCTCTTTCCCCTACAGTGATGGGAAGCTCAAAGAAGCTGACCAGATCTTATCCATCAATGGCCAGCCCCTGGACCAGACAGTGACCCACCAGCAGGCTATAGGCATCCTGCAGAGTGCTTCGGAGAGGGTGCAGCTCACAGTTGCAAGAGGACCAATACCTCAGCTGGCCAGTCCTGCGGTGTCCCGCACTCCCTCTGCTGCCAGTACACTGTCAGCCAACTCCAGCGCGGTACAGCTACATTCTCACATTAATGATATGGATGAAAACGTACCTATTTCATGTCATTCAAAGTTATCCTTATATTACACTGCACCACCTGCATTATTCAGCCAAATCTTTTTGAAATCTCTGAAGTTAATGGCTGGATAAATCAAACTCTTTTTGTTCAAAAGTTAATTTAATAGCTTAATGGTTTCTCCTCATTTCCTCCACCTAGTGGCAGCACGTGGAGACAATTGAGCTGGTCAACGATGGCACTGGTCTTGGCTTCGGTATTGTGGGAGGAAAGACCACTGGGGTTATTGTCAAAACCATCCTTCCTGGAGGCATAGCTGATCAGGTGATTGCATTAATGCATCTCTACTTTCTGTGGGAATTGGATTTCGGACGGTTTAGCATTTTTAGTATTTCCTTACACTTTCAATGTTCTATGATGAAGATGAAGTTAGGTGTAATGAGAATGAGTTAATATAAAGCAAGCCCAAAATTAAATGTCTTTTGTTTGGGACTGGCAGTGTCATGGGTTTGATTTCTACTGAAGCGACACAGACTAAATCTGAAAAACACACCTCTTCTCCTTCAGGATGGCCGCCTGCGCAGTGGGGACCACATCCTGAGAATCGGGGACACTGACCTGTACGGCATGGGGAGCGAACAGGTAGCCCAGGTCCTCAGGCAGTGTGGCAATACGGTGAAGCTGGTGGTCACCAGGGGTCCCGCGGACGAGAATCCCTCTGTCTCTGCCATCATGCCTGTGGTGCTCCCCACTGTCAATGAACAACAGGTGAGGGGGCTGTCAACAAAAAACACGGCAGAAATTTGATACAAATTCTTACAGTAAGGAAATGTGTCACATTCAAATTGATTTCATGATTCAGTATCACTATAGCACAGCTGTGTCTCTACGACTAATCATCAGGATAAGAATTGATTGCCATGTGCGACACACACTCAGAGTTAGACACTTACCCCAGTTTTATCCTTTCATACTCTTGACAGAGTAAGAAAATGGAATTAAAGAAAATAGCAGATTAAATCACCTATGACTCACACTTTGGACAACAGATATCTCTTTGTATTACTTTTTCAGAAACAACACTTAATAACTCTATGAGAATGGACACCCTATGAACCCTTTTTCAGTGACTCACTATATGAATGACTAACATCATATCATTTTGATGGCACATTAGCTGTGTTTTTTGTGGCTGCCAGGTTCAGAGCGCTCATTATCAAAGATGAAAAATTCGGATGACTGAGGCGCCATGACTTGATTTTCTACTGTTGTCAAATGAATCACCCTTGACTTTTATGTGGTTATCAGTGGATGTTTACCTGTCATTGCCATTAATCTTTTCAAAGGACTGTGAGGAAGAGGAGGATGAAGCATTTGATGTGAGCCTTACCAAGAACACCCAGGGCCTGGGGATCACTATTGCTGGCTATGTTGCAGATAAAAATTCAGGTGAGAAATGGCAATTACTTTTTCAGTATGTCATTTTAAGCTGCAAAGATTTATATTTTTTTAGCCTAAAAAACAATGGATCGAATGGGTAATATGAAAGGGGTTTCTTTTAGTGATGAAATCACTCAACTCTGCTATAGCAACTTTTAGATTATTGTTTTAGCCACAGGTTACCTCATGAGTCCAAAACAGAGCTAAAAAAGGGTGAATATTAGACTCACGTTCATCAGGTGGACTGAAACACGACTTCAGATGAATGCTATTGTTGCTCCCTGTCTGCTGGATGTGAGACTTGTTTGCTAACACATTATCCACAACATCTTATTAGATGATGGCAGTGTGAATGTTTTTTGCATTTTCCATTGCCTCAAAAGTGTCCAAAGAAATCTCTTTTGAAATGTTTTCAATTTTATTGGCCCATAAAATGTAGCAATTAGCTGCAGTATAATGGGACCACAGACAGCCTTTTATTATAGTCATTGACTTGAATATTGAATTGCTTTGGTTAAAAAGTACTGTACATTCTGTCATTAAGTGCACTTCAATGTTTATGACTTATGTAATAGTGAAACATGCTTACTAGCGCTGTCTTTTAACATCAAACTAAAACATCTTTTTGCTTTTCTTCTTCTCTTTGGGTCTTATTTAATCTATCTCATCTCTAAATTCTTTTTTTTTTGTCCTCAGAGCCCTCTGGTATCTTTGTTAAGAGCATAACAAAAGACAGTGCCGTAGATCAAGATGGCCGTATTCATGTTGGAGACCAGATAATAGCTGTAAGTACGCCAATTATGCTCATTGTAGCTATTATTATGTTTCTCTGTCCTCAGTAGCATGAGGTTAAATATGCAGTGAATGCTTTATACTATGTATTATAGTGATCAAATCTACTTATTTAGTCAGTGGAGGGAAAATAGGAGATGCATTATGAATAATACACTTCAGTTAAATGTGAATTTCTTAATTAATTTGAAACATGAGTTAATGTTGCCATGTCTTTTCTAAAGTGCTCACCAACTCTTGTTTTGTTCTGGTGTATTGTTGCATGTGTGCTTGATTGAGTTTGGTTCTTAAGCATGAATGATAACCTGCTTTTGGACCCAACTTAACTAAACACTTGACTGACTGTGGATTCTATAAACTTATGCCATTTTTACCTGTTGTAAATGGTTAATTGTTAAAATTGATAGGAATATTCTGTTTTTATGCCTGCTTGTATTTAGAATCATTTACATGGAATATAGATGGCAATTCAGCACACTCACAATGTCCATGCAAGCTGTTCTGGCCCTTATTTAATCCATAAACTCACAAATGATTGCCCTCTGCAGGTCAATGGTGTAAACATCCAGGGATACACCAATCAACAGGCAGTGGAAGTGCTCAGACACACAGGCCAGACAGTCCACCTTAAGCTGATCCGGCGGGGCTTCAGGCCTGACGAGATCCCCCTTGCTGTGGCCCCCTGTGTCGCCGCCCTGCCCCCTTGCACCACCATCCCCACCACCACCACCGTCATGAGGGAGCTAGAGCTAGAGACGAAGAAGGCTGAGGAGGCTGCTCAAGGTAGGAAGGACACAGTGACAGAAATTTAATGAGGATAGACAAAAACACATTCCTTGTTACTCATCATCCTGTCAAAAAAGGTGTCATTTGATGTGTAAACGTGGCTCGACAGGAGTTTTTATGATGCAGTGACAATTGACTCCAAATGGATTTCAGACACTTTTCTTAATGTACTTAAAATACACAAAGAGAACTTCCTCCAGGTGCATATGAAAAACACTGACTTGAGTTATACTCAAATACAGTCCAAATTGATGTCAACATCGTGATATATTATAGAATGAGAAAGATGGCCCTCTATTGAATATGTAGCGGGTGTCTTTATTTTGCTACAGAAGGATTTATTTGTAATATTAAGTGGTCTTAATATTGAAAAATTGATTACTTTTTGACTGGGTTCCACTCATTATTAATATCATACTGTATAATATATAATATCGCTGACAAAGGGCAAGAGGACAAAGCTGTTTTATAAGACATGGAAATAAAGTTAACTACTTTTAAAACAATGTCCGTCAAGTGCTACTCTTCTCATTCATTATTATATTGCACTGACAGAAAAATGCACTGGCTGGACTGGTCCAACTACATTTCTGCAGAAAAAAACCCAAACATCATGTTGTTTAGACCCTGAACAGTATTCAGTAATAAATCATCATGTAATGCTCAACATTTGACAGGGCATCCACACAACCAAGAAATTGACAATTGAGTTACAGCTAAGGTCTGCATGTATGTGCAAGTACCCATGACAATAACGTCAAACTAGATTGACAGAGAGTAAACAGAAATATACTTGTCTTCAGCTGTACTGACAGGACCTCCAGGCTATTGCAGAAGCAAGAAAAGCAACTTGCATAAGTTGTCAATAATATTAATTATTGACAAATGTCAATAATAGATGGAGCTTGAAAGTGATTAGATCCGGCAGCAGAACGTTGTAGCCCAAAACCCTGCACAACCAGCGCTTGACAGACAGAGGAGGCCAAAGTATTTTCTTGGCTGCTGTTAAAACCTGTCAAAAAAACAATTACAGGAGTTTGCACTTTTGAGTATTACAGATAATAAAAAAAGCAGAAAGACTCTTCAACAAATGTAGTACATCAGTGCAACCCCACATTGTATGAGGTCATGTCCCTGTAAAAAAAAAAAAAAAAAAGAAGAGTAGTTTGGTGAGTAACTTGAATATATTTTAGCTAACCTACTGGGCATGAGATCATAGGTTTGGTGCACAAAGTTGTAATGGGTCATTTAATGGTTGGGAGTATGGGAAGAATTTTAGCTACCCACTTAAATTGTTGTCAAGCCAGCGTTAGGGTAGGTCCTTTTTGCATACCAGACGAGTTAGTATTAGTTTTATTTGAGCACTTTAAAGCTAGTGATGTACAGCATAGACTATGGCTTGCCTGGGCGCATGGGTAGTAATTTCATGGGCGACCAGTTTGGTGCCCTGTGGAACTCCAAAGACATAAACAGTGGCATGAAGTTGTAAAAGAAAGTACAAGGATCGTTAAACAGATATTTGCAGTCCTGGAATGTTTATGGTCTGTCATTATGGATACCATCAGCAGGGGCATATACTGTATATTGTTTTCGGCAATAGGGAAATTAGATAGGTTCCTCTTTTAAAGTGAGGGCGATTATGAAAGAGTAGGAAATGCTCAACCTGTTTTGGAAGAATTAAGTTGTAGAGTATTAAATAAAAAGTTAATTAACTGTTCCAACTAAATTGAAGAGTGGGTGACTTTTTCCAGTGGCTACATGCTTATGCTGTCATGTGTCTGTGCCGCTGCCTGCGTCTGTCCGTCTAACGGTTCATTGTGTGTTTACAGTCACCACAGATGAAAAGCCGCTCCAGACAAAGAGTGAAGGATCTGATGTCAGCCCAGCCACGGATCAGCTAACAGAAGACAAACATGGTATGAGGCTGGGATTCTTCTAAGTACACCAGCAGAGATACTAGACACACATCTGAAAGATAAGGGTTATTGTTGTCAGGACCACGCTAACTGGCAGCACCATGAGGAAATACTTAGATGGGTGCTGTTGGTAGTTTCACAGACAGTGCAGTTTAAACTTTTTAATAATTGTAGATAGAGGTTTATCTTTTTTTTGTGGGTCTTGTTTTGAACACCAATAAGTAGTAACATTAGTACTTTGCAAATAGTTAGACGTTTCTGTTGTGTGGCTGGCTGTGAATTGTTTATCACAATTTTGCCTTTTATGTTGTTTTGTATATTCATACAAGTACTTTGTATTTTGTTTTCCAAGGGATGAAGCTAACACCCTTTGAGGAGGATGAACTAATGAAGAAGTGGCAAGAGATTCTGGGTCCAAGTAATGAAGTTGAGGTAAGTTTGTTTTTCAAAGTGAATTCTCTCATGCATCAAATTATACTTACCAGAACTTGGTTCCTGGGCAATTGCGTCATAATGGTCCAATTGGTATTGTAAAAAGGAAGAATGACCTGAGTCAAAAATCAAAAGGGATTGAGTCACTAATAGATTTATTGTAAAGTAATTGTCCCTTATAATAGACAAAATATTTCACATGCTAACTGAGATGTAAATTTCTTATTTCCATGACAGGTGGCTCAGGTGGAGAAGTTTAGTGAGAACAGCGGCCTGGGCATCAGTCTAGAAGCCAACAGTGGGCATCATTACATCCGCTCTGTTCTACCTGAGGGACCTGTTGGTCGATGTGGCAAGCTGTTCAGTGGAGATGAACTGCTTGAGGTGTGTGATCCCTTAGAAGAAAGAGAATATTTAATTAACAACAGTGTAGAGCTTTTCATATCCATATTCTTTTCCATTAATACTTACAGAGTTTAACTATTTACATGTATTCAAAAACTAATTTGTTTATGGTGCAGTAATTAATAAGTTATTTTGATATACTGCATATACACATACTCAATTAAAATTGTTTATGTTACAGCAATATAAGATTCAGTGTAAAGCTACACAAACTAATTTCTTTTATGTTACAAAAGGTTGAATGATGGGTTACTCGTAGTGACAAACCCACAGAGCAACTCTGCAGTCACCTTCACCTTCTTTCAGCTTGTTGTTTTGGTTTTACAGCCCACAGCTTTACTGTTTTGGTTAACTATCAGCGCTTGTCATTAACCCTGTTTTCAGGAAAAAAGCTCTGATAAAACAACTATAAGTACTAAAATGGCAGATAGAATAATTTAGCAACTATTGGCTGAGCATAGTGGATATTGGAATTTGTCAGGTGGCCACAGACATGACAAATAAATGCAAATGTTTCTCCACGTCTACTGGATGTGTAAATAGGCAATTGTTTGGTAACAATTTGCATTCACCACAACAACTTTATAATTTGAAAATATGTCAATATTGAGTTTACAACTTCGTCCGCTGCCCTCAAGAGGCCATCAACAATCAACAACACTGCTTTAAACGTTAGTTACTATACTTATTTTTGTTCTATGCTAAGACATTAACACTTTCTGTCACAGGTCAATGGTATATCCCTAATTGGTGAAACCCACAAGGAAGTAGTGAGAATCTTGAAGGAGCTCCCACTCTGTGTATACATGACATGCTGCAGGCCCGCCCCTCACCTGCAGACTGACATGGATGCTGTCCAACCAGAGCCAGAGGCTTTGACCACAACACCTGAATTAAAGGTACTGCATTTGCATTGCAAATATAACTATACATTTTTGCCAGATTTGGGGAATTTTAACTAGAATATATTTATGTTTTTCATAACCAATCACTATGAATTTGACATGTTTGCTTGTTATGTTTGAGAGGTAAAACCTATAGAAAGTGAATGAATCTTTTCTTTCTAAAGGCTGAAAACATGCAGGCTATATTACTTACAGAGCATAGCAACAGATGATGCGTATAAGTACAGTCAAAACTCCCTGCATCTCCTTGACATGCAGTAATGTATCATGAAAAATGTTTCCCCACCCCTGCACATAAGCAAGGGAATATGATTGGAGAGCAATACCGGTAAAGTCCTCCTCCTCCTCTATAACCCATCAACCATGATTAGCTTAGCCCGGGCTGTCAATCGCTCCATTGGCTTTCCACGTTGCCAACCAAGATGGATTAAGACTTAGCGATAAGCAGGGGAGGCTGAAAGTTTATTAACACCAATTCTAGTAATACGTCAGCAGCAGTAGCCAACAACATTTGCTAGAGATATGAGACATCAAAAGCAGCGTCCCTTTGGGGAAGAGGTTTTCATCTCTCCAGCTTTATCTGTGATAATGTACTAAGGCCCTAGCATCCCAGAGATATTTCCCTTTTATCTACTGCCAGAAACCTGAGCCAGAAACACAACTAGAGGGTAGCAGCCTATGGGTTGGGAGTAAAAGTGAGCAAGGCATGCTGCTACATAGTGATTTGGGGCTTTTCCTCTGCAGAAACAAATAGACCTGAGCAGCGTACTGGTTGCTGAAGACTCAGAAGTGAATGCAGCGACAGCGACACAGGATAATGTGACAGAGGAGGCAATAGGATCTCCTTTGGCTATGTGGGAGTTGGAGATCCAGAATATCGAGCTTGAAAAGGGAGAAGGGGGATTGGGATTCAGCATTCTGGACTACCAGGTGGGAAATCTTCTTGGGACTTTTAGAAGGTTCCTTAAAAAACTGTTATTGTTATAATTTTCAATCAATTAGTACTTTTATAGATGTTGTTGTAATTTTTTTTATATCATAAACTTATGGGGCAGTATGTGAAATTGCCAAGAAAAGCAATCCTTAACATTTATAGACATAATCTGATGAAATTTTTGACATTTTAGAGTATAGTTTTTTTTTAAGTAAAGTATTTCCACAGAAAAAAATGACATACTTTATAATAAGTTTAAGGCTGTTAGTTTACTTGTTGACCTCTTCTCACTGTCTCCGCCACAGGACCCACTGGACTCCGCCAAGACAGTGATCGTGATTCGCTCTCTGGTTCCCAACGGCGTGGCCGAGCAGGATGGCAGACTGTTGCCAGGAGACCGACTCATGTATGTTAACACCACCAACCTGGAGAACGCTAGCCTGGAGGATGCTGTCCAGGCCCTAAAGGGGGCAAAGCTCGGCACGGTCCAGATAGGAGTTGCCAAACCACTACCTGTAAGCATTAGGATTAGTTTTCTATCTTGTTTCTTTGCTTTAAACCTGTCTGAAAACTGAAGGTATAATATGTTGTGTGTTGGGGGTAAAGGGGCAAAGTGTATGCAAATCTGTTGGGGTTACAATAGAATTTTATACATATTGCTTTTGTGATTTTTTGTAAAATTTGTTCAGCACATAAAGGATTTATCGTTGCTTGTATTTGAGGTTGTGAGTCAGGCTGTCTTTGCATCATGCGACTTAGTATCCAGTCATGAGGGTTCAGCTTACAAGGGCTTGAATTTTTCATGCAGGAAAAAGAGTGGAGGTAGGCGGCATGGTTTAGCATTCCACCCACTGTTGTTTCAGAGGAGGTGACCAGCCTAAAATGCTCTGTGCCCTTTGTTTCATATTATTATGTTATTGAATTTTCCAAGACCACAGAACCTCTTCTTTAAACACACTGGGGCACCTGTCAAAATATTAGGTCTGTCCAACGGCTTGTTCATCGCTCCAGGCACCTGTAATCTTTGTACAGGACGTTTCTCTCCAAAAAACTGCTTTCATTCTTTCAGCTTTAGAGCTGCTTTTCTCTTGTATTGTATCTGCCGCTGGATTACACAGTGAGACCTTTGGGCTGGCAAGGTTAGCTGGATTACAGAGCTGTAGGAAGCCTCCGTGGAGTTATCCAACTCTCCTGCAGGACGTGGAATTTACTTCAGAGGGATATTTTGTTGTATTGTCTCTCAAAATTGAGTCTGACAAATCTAATCCTCCAATATGCCTTCTTGCTTTTCTTATACTTGAGGTTGCATGCTACCCTAAGTCAATGTCAAGATCTCTTATTAAAGAATACCGGTGAAATGTTCATCTTTTCTGTTAAGAATGAATTCAAAGAGAATCATGAAAGTGCTGCTTTGAGCAATTTCTCTGCTTGAACGGTTGTGCATCAAGATCAATATTTAACTCTATAGTTAGTGTATAACAAAAATCGCAATAACTCCTCTAACATGTTTTTCCATTTCATACTAATTTATTTGTACTTGATTTGGTCACTAAAAAAATCAAAAATCAAATTACATAAAGCTGGAGAAACTGAAAGAATTTCTCCACTTTCCTAGGGAATATGTGGATATTCCCACTCTCCACACCCATATGGTGAGCAGGAAATAACTTCATCATCCACCATCCATTCATTTGACTTCAACAATATTTTGGTTGAAGAAGGAGAGGAAGAAGGACTGACTGAGGGCATCGTTTACCGAGCAGAGCCTGCATTGGTTAGTTAGCTTTTGGGAAAAACTGAAAAATCAATCAGAAAATGCTGAAAAATGGAAAACTAATTTTACTGTACATGTGATGTTTGCCTTTGTCTAATTTTACCAAGAGAGGTCTGTTTGTTCGTAATCATACAACAGCTTATGTGAGCAGTATTCTGACAAATAGATGCCATCAACTAAGGGATACATTTATGTTGTATCAGCAGTATTTTGGAGTTAGATACATAGAATTGCATGGTCATTTCAGCTATCTGTGATTGGATAGTAGACACCAAATTGCTCAATAATAAAGGCCAGGTTTGTGTCCCAGTTGGTCACACTGCTTCCATTCATTGTCACAGATTGACACCGGCGAAGCAGACCTGTCTGATGAAAAGGTGTTCGATCACACTTACTCTGAGATAGAGGACGACACTTTCCAGACATCCATGATTGCTCTTCATGGTAGCCGCTGTAGCGCAGACCTGGATTACCTGCACTCATCTACGCCCAAGGTAACCAGCCGTTTCTTTGTGTTTTTTATTTTTTTGACAACTGAAACCAGAAGCATAACTTTGAAATTGTTTCCTCATTTCATTAAATGTTACTGCAGCAGTAACTGCCCTTTGTCACAATGAGCTGTACAGCATGTAGTCATTATTCTTTGTTTTTTTGTTATCGAGGGCCAAAATGTCAGGAGAAATGTTTTTCTTTGTTAAGACGGTAACAACATTACTGACTTTGTTGTTATATGAGGATTGTAGCTGCAGCTGCCTTTGTTGCTCTGGGTGCCCATGAACAGCAGCTCCCCAAATGGATATTAAATTATAAGGAAAATAAACAAAGAAGAACAAGGGGCACACAAACTGTTTTCCTAAGGGTATCTGTGTGCTTCCACTTTCCCCAAAGGTCACTGCTGACCTTATTTGTCGGGCTTCCCTAAGAAATGTATAATATAATAGGGCAGCCTAGAGAAATAGACATGAGCCAGAGCAACTATTTTATAGTACTTGGGGATATTTCACAAAACTGATTTCAAAAGTTTGTATGAGGTCAGACAGCTCAGTCTCCCCGTGATGATGAACAATGATTTTTCCTGAAGCTCTAGAGAGAGAAAACAAGTCTGTTGATAAATCTCAGATCTACTTCAGTGACAGTAAATGTTGGACCAGCTTTTCAGACAGGCTGACAGTATCTCCGGTGATATTTTATTTTTTTGAGGAATATGGATGTTTTTTTCTCACTGGTCCCTACCTGTTTACGCAACAGTAATGTAAAGGTCAACTGGTTGTTAAAGATCAAATAAGCTCAGTGAGTCCACAACGTCAGCCTCTAAGTCACTGTCAATTAATCCGTGACGGCTCTTTTTTTCCCATGGTTGCACTGATAGATTGCAGTTCTGCTACTTGCTTTTTGGGTGTCTGTCTTTGAAAAGAGTCATCCATGTGCACATGCTCAAGACCACAGAAAAATATATTGGAAATCCTTTTTTTGGTACTCTATTTTTACTTTGGTACTACAGAATAGACCCCCCCCTGCATGCCATAAAAATTCATTGTTACATATAGTGATGTTATGTACACAGCCCAGTTCAACCCATATGTATAGCACTACCATATTAAAATAAAACCTCCTATTCCTTGTTTTACTCTACTTCTCACGTCTGCTTATTGAGCCCCGCCTGTGTTATGTGTTTGCATATTTAAACTTTTTTTCTAAAGATTTATACTTCTGTTCTGGCTCCCAAAGGGAAGCGCTTGCTGAAATTTATCACCACTCAGTCTTGCTCTCATAAAGTGTGAAATGCTGTTATAATAAAATGACATTTTGTGCATGGCAAGCTCAAGATCACCAGTAATGTCTGCCGTTCTCTGTTGGCCACTGATGGCTTTTCTATGGCTCATTACAAGGAGGGCAGGATGGCGACTGAGCAAGATGAATTCTCCCTGTTGGGCAATTGTCTAACTAACAAAGTGGAACGTTCATTCAGCTGCTATGCTTTGTTTTACCCTAGCTGACAGCTCGTCTGGACCTGTTGGACGAGCATCCCTGCTTTGCAACACCGCCGGGCCTTGCAGACAACACTCAAGCGTTCTCTCCGGAGAAGCCTGCCTCTTTCACTCCTCCGAGCCTGAGAGGTCATGTCCCGGATTTTAATGCCATGCTAAGCACTTCTGATCAGTACCTGGCGCAGCACTCGACCCCGGAGGAACCAGTGGAGTGCTCAAACTCATACAGCCCGTTTGCCGAAATAGGGAGCAGACCTAATGTCCCAGACATACCTGTAGAGTCTCTTCACAGTCAGAAGGAGCCACTCATGTCTTTTGGAGATATTGGAGATATAAAGATTTTAATCAAGGTAAAATAAGCTGTGTAATTACCACTGAAGGATTTAACATATAATGCTTTTGTAAGTCTTGAAACAATAAGATGAGCTATGAGTCGGCATGCAGTAAACATCACAGATGCTTTAGGTTAAGGTGCATTAGAACTAACACAAAATATTCATCCTTGACCTTGTTTTAAATATAATTTATTAAGATAACATCTAACCTCTCCACACTCAAGGCTGTTTTCAAATATTATGTAAATAAAGTTTTAAGGTTATTTGTTTTGAATTCATTTCCACAGTCCATTCGCTGCACCTACCTTTTCTCTAGAGACCACTGGTCTGTTTGGAATCCTGCCTTATATTTTCATTTACTTCCAATGAATAACTGATAACTGTTGAATTATCACCCTCAAGGACGAGGAGGTTGGTGTGAAAGAATCAGCAGAAGATGGTGACAAGGAAGTACTGACCTCAGGGAGCAATTTTGAAAGGACTATCACAGTTGTCAAGGGCAACTCCAGCCTTGGTTTGTGTTAATTTCTTCACATTCTTTTGTTTGTTTTGTTTATTTATTTATTTTCTCCTCAGCCTTCACAGAAGTGTAAATGAGGTTGTGAAACTGAAAGGCGGATTGGCCTTTACTTTTGTGTCATGTTTTATGAATGCCAGATTTGAAGCAAAATGATAGAAAAGATTTTTGGCAGTTTTCCAGTCTGAAAGGGTAATTTCATTGCTATTCAGGGTATTTGCATTTCAAAACCTGCCCATGAGGCTGCTACTAACTTAGAGAATACTACATTTTAACTTCAAAAACAAATAGGTGCTATGAAGGTAATATTTACTATCCTCAGTGCCTCAGTTAAACAGTACCTCATTTTGATTTTTAGTACACTTTGAAGGCTTCTATTTCCTGCTCGCTTTAAAATTCCTACATAATACATTTGGGTTTTGTATTTACATCTACTCTAAATAGAACATACCGATGTTATTTTTATGATCTTTGCAAAAGACCCCTTTACTCTTTGTTATAAAGGAGTTTGAAAGTTTTAGATGGACTGGTCCCCAAATATATTGTGCCACACTCTGAAGTTACTCCATTGAGAATTAATTGAAATCCAAATTTGTGGGTACTGTAAGAGCCTCTAGGATAATATGCTGGGAAGTTTTCTTGAACTGAAATCATATTTATTTCAGGTGGAAATGATCTCTTATAGTAAGGGTACCTTTTCACTTATAATGGAGACAGTCCTGAAAATGTCTCTTGATGGCATTGTAGTTTTCATCTTTACTTGAGGAGTTTAATTTTAAGTCATCAGTGATTGCTCTTAAATGTTAGATGCTTCAATGATTTGTTAATAATTTTGATCAAAATCCCAATTTAGTGTGTAACAGTTTCTTTTAATCTACCTCAAAGGGATGACAGTGAGCGCCATGAAAGATGGTCTGGGGATGCTGATCCGCAGTATAATCCATGGTGGGTCAATTAGCCGCGATGGACGCCTGGGTGTCGGTGATCTCATCCTGGCCATCAATGGAGAGCCCACAGCCAACCTGACCAATGCTCAGGCTCGGGCCATGCTTAGAAGACACTCTCTCATTGGACCAGACCTGGGGTAAGAGACTATAATTAGACAGCAGTCGCCAAGTGAACACGTGTGTACATATGTTTACCAGCGTTACTGACTCTGCAAAAGGAAGTAAACGATTATACCACAAATAACTTAAGCTTCAACACGAGCGCCAATATGGAACAGTACGTGTTAGAACCTCAATGAAAATGATTTGATTCCAATACTTCTAAACATTTCTATAACAAAAAAATGTAAAACATATTAAGTTAAACATCTGAAATGCATCTGTGTTTAATTTTGCTTCACGTTTGTACCAGAAATCTGCCTAAATTAATAGTATAACAGTACAACATTGATAACTTTCAATACTCTCAACTGGTGGTTTTGTTCATTGTTTTCTGATTCAGGGTACATTGTAATTTGTCATATTCACAGTGCAGTTGTTGCAAGGATACAGTGTTGTTGTACCAGTTTGCTTAAGCGATTACAATTCGAGGAAAAATCTGTACCAACTTTTAGTACCTGAGTTTTCAATTCTCTGTACTACACACACAATTTGACTGGTATTGAAAAAGCACTTGGGTGTCGATACTAAGGTCTTGTAAAATCTTTTGCTATTGAAAAATTAATGGAGAGTGAGATACTAAGTATTTCTTGTAGTATAACTCAAAAACCAGCAGAGCTGCGTTGTGTAAGTCACTACATTGGGGTGTACCTCATGGATCAAATGCAAGCTTTACAAACAATACATGTTGATGTATTCAATGTGCATATCAAATATTTATTCTTAAACATTTACGCATATTTATTTTGTACTTGATTCTGCACATAATTGTTTCTTTAAACTGTATGTTTAAGTTGCAACTTTATTAAACTTTGAAAGTGTAGTTAGTCATATGTTGCATTGAAGGAGTTACCATTCCTCCCATCCTTTGAGGAAATTACCTCCCAAGAAAAGTTCTGCTCGCTGAACTAAACTTGGCAGTTTGTTAGCTTTGGAGGATAAAAGCCAACTCTTCACATTCTAGATCTGCTTGTGCACCTGAGGACGATCTGTGCCCATTTTATGTGTGAGTATGACTAACTTCCACGCTGGTGGTGTTTTCGGCAAGAAGCTGCCATCTTGGTTTCCTTCCTGTCATTCTCTCCATCTGCTGTTGGGCTTCACCGCAGTCTGTTAAAAAGCTTTACCCAGACACAGACCTAGAAAGTCAGTTCAGAATGTCAAAAGGATGAGAACAACAAAATATAAAAGTTAAATGTTTTGGAATTTAATTGGAAAAGATGCTACTCTTTATATGATTGAGATACATTGATTAACATATTAATTATCCTGTGCCACTGCACTCTGGGTTAACCAACAAATATTTTAAATTTGTCAAAATAATATCTGGATAAATCTTGACTGACTGCATCACTTACTTACTGTGTTTAACTTGCTGCATAACTTCTATTCTTTTATTTCTGTGACTAACACGTTCAGTTATTACCTGCATGTTCTTTGTTTTCTTTAACACCATTTATAACTCACTTTCTTAACTCACCGTTTTTATATTAGTCATCGGTATTTAAGCTCCTGCATGTCTCTCACTGCATGTTGTGATGTGTTCTCAATGAACTCTCTCATCCATTTCATTATTTCACTGTTTTCTTCTCCGTCCGCATGCCACCACGTGTAAAAAACCATATCAGCCCAAGTGTTGATGTGTCAGCTTCACTTTAAATGTGTTATTGTTCCCTTCAGAAGCAACTTCCCTCTGAATTGTTTGAAAATGAGACTTAAAGTGGGTGTCAGATTTTTTTCAGCTAGTTTCTGGTTCATTTCTCAATGTGAATTAGTAACCTGCTCATGAATTAATGATGGATATGCCCTTCAAACTTGCCACATGTTCATCACACAGTGGATGATAGAAGACTTGATTTGCATTTATGAAGGTAAACATCTGTTTTGAACAGGCAGATGTCAAGGGCCTATATAGAATTTGTTGCATCTCACCTTGGGCTGGTGATAAGTAAAATGCATTGGAGTAATTGTGAGTTAAGAAAAATCAAGCCTGTGCATATTTAAAATAAGCCCTTTTGTTTAATGAAAAAGAGGTCGTTTTAGTGGTTTATACCTGTTTGCACTTGAATGCCAGTTCTTCTCTATTTTTGGTAAATTACCATGCGAGACCTTAGTGAACAGGGGGACAATTGCCTCTAATTTGGGTAATGGAGTTTCTAAAAATGCCAAATTGTTTGCCTTAAGAAATGTTTGACTTATTTGTGTGCATGTGTGTGTCTGTGCTTTTGTGTGTGTGTGTGTGTGTGTGTGTGTGTGTGTGTGTGTGTGTGTGTGTGTGTGTGTGTGTGTGTGTGTGTGTGTGTGTGTTCAGCATTACATATGTTCCAGCAGAGTATCTGGAGGAGTACAAGGCCAGCTTAGAGCAGGCTAAAGAAGATGTCTTCTCTGAAACAGCTCCAGTCCCAGTTCCAGCCCCAAAGTATGTCCTCACACTCCACCACAGTAACTTTTGTCATGTGATTACACTTATTAAAAAGGACAAACTTAAAAGGTGTCCAGTTGAGATTCCTTGGAAACAAACCATTCAGTGTTTCTCACCAAAACCCATTATGTGTATCCCTGAAGTCTAACAAACAATGTTGAATATATTTCCTTCCTAAAAAAACACTTTTTTGTCCTTAAAGCTATAACGAACCCCTGACAATCATGGGAATCTAAATTCTTTGAATTTTATCAAACTCTTTCCTTCCATTATTGTCTTATTAGAGATATTCCTAACCTCCCTGAACGGGAAGATGGAGAGGGCGAGGAGAGTGCCTCTTACAGCAACTGGAACCAACCCAGGAAGTGAGTACATACTGTATCTACGCTTCTAATCTAATTTTCCGTGACAGATATAGTTTGGATACGGTAGACTGATGGTACATGCATGAAGCACTGACACACAAAGAAATTCAAGAGTCATAGCTTAGAAGGGAAAAACGTTCAGATCTATCATGCTGATATTGGTACCTTCCGCAGAGTGGAGCTCTTCCGAGAGCCAGGCAAATCCTTGGGTATCAGTATCGTCGGGGGCCGAGGGATGGGCAGCCGGCTGAGCAACGGAGAGGTGATGAGGGGCATTTTTATCAAGCATATCCTGGAGGACAGTCCTGCTGGACAAAACGGGACCCTGAAGACGGGAGACAGGATCGTAGAGGTAAAGGAGCATTTCAGGTCACAGATCTAACAGACTTGAGGTTTTTCTGTTGCTGACAGACTTTTTTTTCCCTGATGTCTGTTTGTCAGGTGGATGGAGTAGATCTAAGAGATGCTAGTCACGAGGAGGCAGTTGAGGCCATACGCAGGGCAGGCAACCCTGTTTCCTTCTTGGTCCAGAGTATTATCCACAAGCCGAGGGTAAGTCTGTATAATAGTGTCAGACCAATTGATAGTAACTACCACATAATCTAAATGTCACAATTTCCTCACTCCGTTGCTGTTTTTTAAAGTAAAAGTTTAGTGTATCTGCACAGGCCAATTGGGGCACTTTCAAAAACTAAAATATGCAATATAAAACCCCTGTAGTGCCTGGTTTGCTTTTGAATTTTGAAAGAAAATCTTTTTCAAGTATTTTACAGGAGTAACAACAAAACATTGCACGGCAGATTAAATATGTTAGCAAGTTTTAACCTGTAAGTGCAACACTCATTGAAAAATCCCTGTTTCAACAACATCGTTTGTTGTTTGAAAGTGCCCTCCGGCTTTTAAAGCATGACTAAGTAGTTTCCTGCTGGGGCTGTTACTGGCATGGCTCCAGTGTCAGATCTCTCGTAGTCAGTCACTTTGCATGCAGTGATATCTATGAGATATTCCCCCTTGCTTTCCTTAACATTGCGGTTACTCATTAAGCCTTGTAGCAACTCATAATGTAATGTAACCCATGCAGAGGAAGGACATGAAAAGGGGAAAAAATTCATGTTAATGGAGAATCAAACTCAACTGTGGGGGCTTCAAAACATATCTTAAAGCGTCTAGAAACAATATTCTTATAACAACAACAGAGGGACGTCTTGCAGTGTTGAACCCACACATTATTATTATTATTATACCCAACTCTGCCGTTCCCCTTTAGCTCTACTGAGGTTTATAGTATTTTTCCCCTTATTGTTTTGGCTTTCCGGCCCGCAACTGTTTTGGTTCACGCTCATTACTCTCTTAACATTGTTTTCGGCCGTGAGGGCGTTGGAGTGTAAAGGCCCTAAAAATCCACTGTATGTTAAATGCCCAGCACCATACAGCGGACAGATAACGTAAGCAACGAGCTGGTAACAACAGTGGAGTATTTAGCAGCTATGAATTTAACTTAGCAATACTAATGCTGAAATGCTGAAAGTCCAATAGAGTAAAAAAAATCTTCAGTACAAGAGAATAACTTTATTTGTTACGCTTGAAGCAATAATTCAACGTTTTGGGAAATATGCTCATTCACTTTTTTGCTGAAAGTTGGACACGAAGATTGATACCACTCTCATATGACGGTTAACACAAAGACTGGACACACAGTTACTCTGTCCAAAGGAAGCAAAATCTGCCTACCAGCACCTCTAAAACTCACTTATTTACATGTCAACACAGCAGGTTTTTTAATTTATCTTTCATTTAGCCAGGAAGGTCCCATTGAGATACAGGATCTCTTCTTCCAGGGAGTCCTGGTTTAGTTACCTTTAACAGTCTGCTGGTTGTAGCTTCATATTATACGAGAATGGCCTCTCATCTAATTCGCAGCCAGAAAGAAAATAAGTATATTTCCCAAAATATCTAAAGTTAAGTCCCCACGAGAGTTTATACTTCATTTTTAGCTACGGTTGCTACATTATGAGTTGCCTCAAAGCTGCATCTCTGTTCCTCCGCACTGCTTTCTCAGCCTGAGTCAATATATAGCCCAGCTCTGTCACCTGCTGTAGAGAAGCACACCACTTTCACATGCACGCCACATCGCACACGTCAGGTAATCTGTCTTTCGCTTTTTGTCTCTCTCATTTCTATTGCATCAGCTATCCATCACAGTTAATCTTTGTTGTGTTATCTCTCCTGCCTCCTCTTTCTTTCTGTCCCTCACACTGTTAGCTGAGTCTTTCTTCTTAACTGCATCTTTGACTTTGATATACACATAATGTGTGTGTTGACGGAAATGAAGACGAACTAGAATTGGAGATTCCTTTTGGGAGAAAAAGAACTGAAACACTTTATTTTAATATCCAGACATCCTAATCTATTTTCTGTTATCACAGAGCAATCTAACCGCAACAATGACATGAACCTCAATGACATTTTTAATCAAAAGGGTCTGCAAATGGTAGAATTTCTAATTTCATTATCAATTTTGTCACTTGCAATAGCAAGTATTTTAGAAAACCTCTGTGCTGAAGGTGCGTAATGCTGACATTTAATACACATCGAGACTAGATTCTTAATACAATTTAACCATGAGTGTTATTAAAATTCCTTCACTATATCATATGAAGGAACTCATCAAGTAAACAATAGAAAAGCAAATAAGGAAATCATTCGTACTTGTGTGGCTAGACGGCTGTCAAAATATGTCCCAGATTGCTTCTACCACACAAAATAGAATCTTTTCAATTGACTACGAAGTCACTGATATTGAGTTGCAGTTCCACTGAAATTCCTAACAATGGAGTAGTTTCAAAGTGTTATTTTGATTGGATGATATATCTAAGTGCTAAAGGCAGGTCAGTAATGCCATTTTTAAATGCAGCCACTGGGGACCACCTAGAGAGATATCCTTGCTGTTTCCCCTTTAAGTTTCCAATCCTTCCCTTGTAAGCAGTGAATAATCTCAAGGTAGCCTGGAGGAATCTTTGAAACATTTTGTTAAAGTATTTCAGAGAAAGAGCCTTTGCTCTGATTTTTTTTTTTTTGATGTAGAGGAAACGGCTGTCCTCAAGGAAGCCGCTCACTTTAATGGTTGCTCATTTAAATAAAAAACCTGAGGTGCTTCTGTCCTCCACACACACACCCCCTTTTTTTTCTCCCAGATGGTCTCCAATTCCATTTTGTCAGAAAGGCTCAGCCATCATATTAAATATTCCTCATGTTGTCAGCTTGTTGGTCCTGTGTGTTGCTTTTAGAAGCCGCCCCTGCCCTTTCCGCAGCTAAGTAGCCACCGCGGGTCGAGCCTCTGCTGCACTAATCATACCTACTTAGCACCTGCCCTCCTTCAGGTTAGAAAACTGCCCCTTGTCTGTGTCTGCCTGCCTGCGTGCGGCCGTGTCTTTCACGTGACCAGTCCTCCTTTGACTTGTTAAAGTTGTGTTAACAATGAGCTGCATGCCATGAGTGAAGAAGATTGGAAGAAAGCTTGCATGTGTTTGTGTGGAGTCTTGGGTTAAACACTAAAAATAATGAATAATTCATTCAGTGTCAAGATGGCCATGAGTTGCATTAACATTTGTATTAATTGTTCCAAATACCAAACTTTTATTTTTCCTTTATGGGAAAGTTTTTGTCCTATTTATGCTTCGATATAAATGCGTGTCCTTGCATATATACACACACTTATATTGAATATATACTTTTCTTTCAACTGTTTGTATATGTTGCCTTATTTATATCTCTCCCTCTGTGCTTTGCTGCG
The DNA here is from genome assembly GCA_031216445.1 of Lateolabrax maculatus. Classification (NCBI taxonomy): domain Eukaryota; kingdom Metazoa; phylum Chordata; class Actinopteri; order Acropomatiformes; family Lateolabracidae; genus Lateolabrax; species Lateolabrax maculatus. Next base: position 10,204,170 of record CM062207.1, read on the forward strand.
TCCCTCTGTTGCACCAAACAAAGAAGTAAAATCATAGCAGAGGCTTTTACTTTAAGTGCATTTTATTTTCCTCCTGTCCCCGGCTTTGAAGGCCCAATTTTTCCCAATTATCCCTCAAACATTGTCCCAAGCGTCCCACTGCCAGTGTAAAGAAGACAACTTGATACGACAGTCGGCACTCAACACAAATACTATTATATGAAGAACTATAAACAGCAATATCTTTTTTCATATCTTTTCCAGACTTTATGGCAAAACCTTTAAAGCTCGATCACTGGGGATAAATGGCCAAGCTTGGATAGACATGTGGTGATGGATAAGCTTTTTTCACTCAACACATCAATGTTTTGGCGTGGTTGCGTGTGCTTTAGTTCTTAGTCCGGTTTTGCCAGGCTTCAAGTTAGCTATAAAACACGTGAAACTTCTTTATTTAAGTAATGTGGATTTTTCTTCAGTCGTAACATCTAGAAACAGATGGTTTTTCATGATACAGCATATGGTGCATGGGACTGGTTTGAGCCTTTCAGAACACTTGTGACTTTGTATGAACTAAATTCTCATTTAGGAGATACAGTATCTCTCAGTGTCTGACACTGAAGAGAATATTATGAATTTGCTCTCTATATGTGAGTGATTTACCTTCATATCTGTCTTATACGAAGCAGTCACCGATAACAGACTCCAGCGAGGAGAGAGCTCCAGCTATGACAAGGGACAACAAGGACAAGGTTGGTGTTTTTTCCAGTTTACCCTCCACTGACAACTTGAATCAGCGTTTTGTTTTTGTCGCTGTTTCGCAGTCAACTTTTGGAAAGTGTTGCTCACTGCAGTAGGAACCGGGTTTGAAATATAAGAATGTTTCAAATCACATTCAAGAGAAAACAGTGGTGCATTTTTAGAGTAGATGTGTTAAACTTTTCCACATGGACTCAAGATATGCTGTCAAACTCAACACTTTCATATGTCTGTCAATAGATGTAGTTATCTGTCAGAAATGTGTTGTCTTCTAAAGTTGTTGCCCTTTGTCTCTTCTCTGTAGGAGGGGGACAGTCACAGTAGACTTTTCCTCCGCCTCTCTCCAACTAACCCTTTCACTCCTACCCCGTTTAAGGTTTGTGGGTCTCTGTGTTGTGCTTTCCACTTTCCCTGTCTGTGTATGCTTGTACAGATATGTTGATATACCATGATGCAGCTCATGTATTGAATACATTCTAACACGCTGTACATGCATACATTTGTATATGTCCTAACATCTCCATCTGTCTGAAATCCTTTGTGCAGTTTTGTGAAATCAGAACACGTTTTGTCCTTTTGTTTTTGTCTTTATCGTTTGTCTCTTCCTTTTAATGAATAAAAGAATCTTTTTTTCACTTGAATTTGCAGACAAGCAAGCGCTTCAGATTTTTGGGTTATCTTGTTTGTAGAAGTTTTTTATTTAAAAATAACAACAATTACAGTGAGATTTGTTGCTCGTGTTCTTTAGGTAAGTGTACATATATAGTATATGTCTGATGGGTGAATGTTTCATTTTAAATAATAATTTCATGATAGGTAATTACATCTGTAGTAATTAAATGTAGTATTTTTGACTCAGTAAGCAGCATTTTATTGTGACTTAAGGCTGTAAGTAAGTAGGCTAATTAACCTAGTTCTGATTTGAGCCTCTGGCATCTGCTTGGAACCATATCACAGAATAATTTCTCAGCCTAAGACTAACATATCCTGCCAACACCAATGAAGCTGTTAGTGTAAGCAAGATATGGCTTCTTGATTACATCAGCAGCTCTCATGTGCCTTCCTAGCTCTATAAACCTTACATCAAGTTGATCCAAACTAGAATGCAAAGATTAAAAACCTTCGTCTTTCTCTTTAACTTTCACTGATAAACTATTCTCAAACTCCATCTGTGGCGTGACAGCCGGCGAAGCATGAAGCGGCAAAGGCATCTCCCACCAGCACTGTCCTCCTCCTGCCAGTGGTGCCCCATGTGGGAGAGACTGATACAGACACGCTGACAGAGATTCCTGGCAGACCTGCTGAGGCAGAGGAGGAGATAGAGGAGGAGGAGGAGGAGGAGGTGGAGGATGAGTTTGGATACAACTGGAGTGAGTTCCCTTTCTTTAATTCTTAGGGTGCAATTATATATTCTGTTTGGCATGACAGTAAAAATGTATATTTTTGTTATTGGTTATTGGGCATTTTACACCGGCCTATCATAAGAAATCCTAGTTTGTGTGAATTGTTGGTCTGAATGTGACCTGTGAAAAACTCCTGGAAGTTTCACCTACATAAAATCAATTAATGGAGACAGGCAGTATATTCATTTACCCACTGTGGCGTGCTTTATTGTCTCACTGCCACTAGAGGTCCTCCAAGTTACATGTTTGTCTCGCCTGCTCATAAATCCATTCAGAGTCTGCAATAAAAGAGCACTGATTCTCATGCTACCTCAGCAAAACCTGAAGGACTAGATGTCCCAATTAATCTATTAGCATTCATGTGTAGGATGAACTCACTGCTTCAAGGAGAACGGGTCACATTCAGCTCAGGCAACCAGCATAAAAGGACAGACTTCCAGCCTCCAAACACCTGGGAGTGTGTCGACTATGTGTGTGTTAGAGAGTGTGCCCATCCTGCGGGGATAAGATTGATGAGGTTGGGCCCGGGGAGGTGAGTTGTGGAGATTAGTACAGGACTGATGGTTCAACAGTGGCAGGCAGCCCAGAACAACAGGAGCCCATTGGGCTGAACAGTGGCTATCTAACACACCAGAGACAGGAGAGGCAGAGAGAGAAAGAGAGGGGACTGGAGAGAGAAGGAGAGGTATAACAATGGAGAGAAGATTGAGACAAAGAGATAGAAGGTGAGAGTGAAACAAAAGAAAACACTGTCTGACATTTAAAACTTTTACCATTTACTTTCCGTGCCTGTGCATCTCAGCGGATCCAAATACCTTCCCCCTTTTTTTTTGAGCAACACGGATGATATGGAAGCCCAGGCTCAAGAGAAATCTGGCTCTATTCAACAGCATTGTCAGCTTACATCTGTCTGCCATGACTTCGCCTGCCTCTTTCAGAGAACGTAATCCAGCGCTATGGCAGCCTCCCAGGTGTCCTACACATGATCGAGCTGGAGAAAGGCAAGACAGGCCTGGGCCTCAGCCTGGCGGGGAACAGGGACCGCTCTCGCATGAGTGTGTTCGTGGTGGGAATAGACCCCAACGGGGCCGCCGGCAGGGACGGGCGCATGATAGTGGGGGACGAGCTGCTGGAGGTAAGATGTGTGTTGACTGTGGTTCTCAACTTGAGTGGGTTTGTAAACAAAGATGGCAGGATATTTGACTCCTTAAAGTTGTATAATCTAGAATTTTAACATTTTATATCAATGCTTTAATGTTATATGGCTTTTGGTGTCACTGTTTTGTATTACATATTTACTCTTGGAGAAAAAGTGTGTATAATTGTATATTTTTGTATCCTTTCAGATCAATGGGCAAGTCCTTTATGGCCACAGTCACCAGAATGCATCCTCCATAATCAAGAGCTCTCTATCCAAAGTCAAAATCATCTTTGTCAGGTATCAAAACACTTCTTTCTTCCTATTAAAGCTTCTGAAACTAATTTCCATGGCAACAACAACGTCATTGTCAGACAATGCTTATAATGAAAACTGACTTGAGAAAGTTCATGTCCTTTGTAATGTTGTTCAAAATTCAATAGAGGGAGCTATTGTAATTCAACAGAAGGATGCACTTGAAGGAAAAGTATTATGATCCATATTCAGTGGTGACTAACAGATTCCTCCTTATGCACTTTATTGAAAAGAAAAGTATTTCTTATTTTTTAATTATTAATCCACCACCGTTTTTCAAGTAATTTATAAATTTGTTAAAGTAAAAACAAAAGAATATGTACTGTGTGTTACATTTTTGGAAAAAAACATTTTGTATCATATTGTATTGTATATTATATATATAGTATTGTATAATTTCCTTTTAGTATGAGACAATTCATTTCTTGTATACAAACAAAAGCAGCATACTATAAAGATTAGTATATAGTGTAAACTGTATACACATAGTATGCAGTATTGAATTGGGACTTAACAGCTGGCATATCAGCACAAAGTCAGACACGTATGACCCTTGACCCTCGTCCAAACATTCTTTGCCAGGATCACACTACTTAACCTTCTACTTAACTCACATCCCTTTCCTGACCCCCTGAAAGAGACACTGTGATCAGCACACGCAAATCATGGCTCCGCTGTCACCGAGCAGAGGAGCGACTGTTTACGTGAGTTATGACTCTTTGGAACAGGAACACGGAGGCACTGAACCAGATGGCTGTGGGACCGGTGAGAGAACATGAGGGAGACACAGTGGAGCCCCACACTGAGGTACGACTACGCTTATGGCCACACACATAACACACACGTCGCACACATGCACGAGACAGACAAACATGCAGATGGTAGAGAGTGAAGTTCAAACTGCATAACAAGCTATGAAACACACACACACACAAAGACCATTATTAGTACTTTTCTACCCTTATAAAATTCAGTTTTAACCCTGTATCATCCTGAATTGTTTTCATGTGTGTTTGCTCCTAAAAGTCTCTTTGTGTCTGTGTGGTCCTGGAGATCCCAACCTCCCAAGCCCGTGTGTAACTCCCGAGACACCCAAAAACCACAAACAGTGGTGTAGACGCACAAACACCCTGTACTGTACTCCCACCAGCCAACAGACACGCACACAAGTTTCAGCTATTTACGTCATACTGTACTAACTTCTGTCTGTCTCCTCACAGCTAGAAACATCTGCTGCTAACGGTGATGAGGATACTTCAACATATGTGCATCACGTCGTAAAGCTGAGGGTGAGATGCACTGGACCCCCCATAAACACAGCACACACACATAGGACAATCCTGTTCTTTTGAAATACCAAAATAAAGACAACAATAGAGAGAAAGTCTTGGAAGCAATGCAATAATGAGGAAGGTGTACACAAAAAAGTCAATGGGGTATGACAGAGATAGAGAGGGGAGCACACAGGAGCAGTGAAGTCTGACAAGCTGCCAGGAAAGAGAAAAGAGACGGAAAATTGTCAAATAAAAGGGTGAATAAACAAAACAACAAGTGAATGGGAGCACAGCACTTCCAAAGGGACATGAACGCTCAGTTCATCCAAATAATAGAAAGTGGAACTGATTGTTGCCCCTTGTGGTGTCTACTTTCCAGCCATGTGGATATTTTCTGTATTATTTGCCAAGGTTTTCAGATGTCAAACATTGAAAAATATCCCTTTTGAAAATCTCAGCAGCAACCTGTCTTTCCAGAAAATGCTCCCCACTGAAAGCTGTTGACAGCAAAGTCTGCGGATTATTTTGCTTATTCTTTGCTACTTTGAGCACCACCAATAAAATCCTTTCAGCTCCATCTTACCAATTAAACTAAAAGCATCTGCATGACTACATACAACAAGTTTGTCATTTGGAAAATGGGCTTTTTGTGATTCCTGTGATCTGACCCTTTAAAAAGACATGAGACAAAGCAAGTGAAAAAGAGAAGGAGAAACGGGAAACAGAGCGTTGCTGAAAAAGCTTTAGCGCTCGGATGGGAGCCCCCGTATGGGACTATCCATATGGTATATAAGACTGGCAGGTAATGACAGGGTAAATGTGGCAGCATCTGGGCAGATCATTTATATGAACACACAAGCACAGAAAGTCCTCTCTGGGATCAAAAGATCAGAAGTGGGAAGCATGCAAGCTGAAGTTGGGGCTTCTTATCTTTCTGGAGATAATTGTCATCAGTAATGTTTGTTTTCAGTGGCTGGTGCAGCTCTATTATTTAGCACATGTTAAAGCTATGGAAACAAGAAACGTGTGTCATCAGTGTGTCAGTTTAGATCGTATTCATGCACTCATGTTCCTGTTTCCCAATAGGAGGACGGAGGACCTGGCATCACCTTTGTGGAGGGGAACACTGAGAGTGGAGTTGAGATTCAGAGTATATCTGAAGTGAAAGGACACACAAGCAAAGTATGCATTACATACGGCAGCTAATGGTTCATGTATGTTATACAGTTGATTTCTCATCAAAATTTTGATCTTCTCCTTGCAGGAGGACTGCATGAAACCAGGGGACAAACTCTTAACTGTGAATGGTGAATCAGTGCTGGGCTACACTGTGGAAAAGGTACACTGTGTCATTGGAAATCAATTTGCCTTAGTTTTCCTAATGTAATTCACGTCCAACCAGCATTATTTACAGTATTTTAAATAATTTGAGAATGTGTTAATCATAATTGACATTTTTTTGCTCATAATAAGAATTATTAGTATCTGATTAGTAATTCTACTGTGTTTTAGGTCAATTCTCTTCTGAGAAAAGCCAAAGGTCCAGTGAAGCTAACCTTCTCAACAAATGAGACTCCCTCCTCCTTCTCCTCTCTCCAGTCAACCAGCCAAGACAGGGGTTGCTCGGACGGCCTCCTTGCCAATCTACCCAGCATGCCGAGCGCCACCACAACTACCCTGAGTCAACCAGAGGCAGACGCGGTCCCCAGTGAGTGTGCTTAAAATTAAAAGATTTGCTTTAGATTGATGTAGTTTGCCTTCTTATTCAGGAAAGTAACCCAATTTCATGCTTACAAGATGAAAAGATTTTTTTTTTTTTTTTTTTGCATTATAACTCACTTCCTTTGCTTCCACTATGTTAGGTCCAAGTCGCTCGTCCACCCCTTCCACTCTGGCCTGTGACCCGACGACATGTCCCATCATCCCCGGCTGTGAGACCACCATCGACATCTCTAAGGGCCGCACAGGCCTCGGTCTTAGCATCGTGGGAGGCTGTGACACACTGCTGGTAGGAAAATTCGATATGAATTTGAATCTGCTAATGAGGCTGTATCATAGAGCTATTCTGATATAAAGGAATAATTGATTTAACAACACAAATAAGGCATCATGAATTAAGTATTTGCACTTTCTACAATCTACAATGCTTTTCTAATAACTTTAAAAAAAGTTACGTACTACCCACTATGCCACCCACTTAGAATCATTGGTGGTATAACCCAGGTTTGAAATAGCCGTGGCGGCCCAGGAATGCAGGAAATGATGTTGTCATAGCCTTCCTCCTCTTCCTCCTCCTCCCGCTGTCCTCTCCTCAGCCCATCTATTCTGTCTGCTCAGTCATGCTTGGGGTGGCAGCTCTTTGTCTGGCCTCAGCTGCAGCAGACAATATCCAGCACTGGAATGTAACCTCTGAACCCCAAATGACATTCACACTGGAACGCAGGGAAAACACACTAGAAGTCAGGAACACACACAATCCTAAACCATGTCTGTTTGCTGTCAAATGCAATAACAGTCACACGTACACATCATTTTTGAAATAATTCTCTCCTCCAACATGGCACTTGTACAATTACTTCACCCTTTTTCCCACTATTTGATGTCCTGTATCCCTATTATCCCCTCCAAATAAGCTCACTTCATCGCCTACAGTTCCTGTTCACCTTCTTCTCGTACTCTGTACTTATTTGCTCTCTTTTTTTCCTCTCACTCCAGGGAGCCATCATTATCCATGAAGTGTACGAAGAAGGGGCAGCCTCAAAAGATGGCAGGCTTTGGGCAGGAGACCAAATCCTAGAGGTGCGGTGTGTTATTATGAGCATCACATATGACCTAGATAAAAAGAGGAGGCTGACTGAGACATGACCGCCTGAGGAGTTTTAACATGAAAGCTTGGGTTTCCAAGTTCAGTCAAGGATCAGATAGTTTGATACTACAAAAGTGCGTGATATATACCTCAGATGTAAGTTACATCATTATCAAGAATGAAGCAATTCTGAGTAAAAAAAAAAGTCAAAGAAAAGTAGCCGCCAGTCTGTATTACATGGAGAGACAGGTTTAGCAACCCAGCTCAACTTGGATTTGCCCCCAGTTTGACCTCATGCTTTGTAACAGAGGGAGGGCAGAGGTGGTGCTCAGGACTTTAGTTGTGGTAGCTCAATAAGTAGTCCTGGACTGAAAGGCACACATGCATGCACGCACACATACACACACCCTTATGACTTAATTGCCCTCTATTAGTCATTTCTGTCCCAAAGCCAAGCTGTTGTGTTTAGAAAATAAGGTCAGAGAGGAAAAGTTAAAAAGGGCCTTTTCCCACTCCACAGCGATGCCATTAGCTGGGAAAAATCCTTTGCATGTCCATGGTGAAAGCTAATGGGGTATTTCCCTCCTTTAATGTGGTGAAAAAAAAAAGCTGGACGTCAACTGACCACTGGAGCTTCTCACAGACGTTTGTGGGAGGACTGCTTCCTGTTAGTTCAATCTAAGTGTTGTAACAGCCCCCTGTGATTTTCATATTACGATCAAGTTCAGACATCTCAGCAGTTTCGGCTTCTTAAGAAGAAATGTGACGTCAGTTGTTGAAGGAAAATTCTGTTTTAGCATTAAATTAGGCTGTTAGCACTTTTTATAGTCTTCTGCTGCATTCACTTTATATCAGGAATAGAAAAATAGGGCTTTGCTACTTTGCAGAATGCCCCAAAATGGTAATGTGCCCCAGCATTTTTGTATTTATTTATTTATTTATATTTAAAATGAACCATAGATAAAATGTGGCAGATATTTCAGTTAGTTCAGTACACTTTTGTAAATACGAAAGATAGTCAGTTATTTTCTCTCGTTACAGGTGAATGGTATCGACCTACGCGAAGCCAGTCACGACGAAGCCATCAATGTGCTGCGGCAGACCCCGCAGAGAGTCCGGCTGGCGGTCTACAGGGACGAGGCCCAGTACAAGGAGGAAGACCTGTGGGACTCGTTCACTGTAGAGCTCCACAAGAAGCCTGGCCAGGGCCTGGGCCTGAGCATTGTAGGGAGGAGGTGAGGGAGATTTATTATGAGTACTACTGCTTAATGCTTAGCACGCACTTAGTAATGTACAGTAGGATTTATAACTATGCTGAATGAGCTTTACAAATGAAAAGGTGCTTTTTCATTAAAGAGCTTGCAGTTGGCTTTGCAAGTTGCTTTTCAGGTCACAAAATGAGTCGGCATAGTAGGAATCTTGGTAACCCTGCTGCTCATACTATAATCCGTAGTATGAGCAAACATAAAAACCTCAGAAATTTAAGCAAATAAATCCTGAAATTATTAGACTGCTGGTCATTTTAAGATTAATCATATTGCATTTGACTTTTCTTTTGAGTATAAAAGCAAAGTCAGAGCAGCCAGACTACAAATACAAAAGTAGGTATAGAATGGTATTGGTAATATAACGAACATAATTATATTTTAATTAGTAATCTAAAGAGTCAACATAGTTTAACGGTAACTGTATGAATTTTCTTTTTTATATGCAGATCACGGGAGCAGAGGTAATCATTATTAAAAGAACTGTATATTTGAATAGTGTGTAGTGTGTAGAGAGTTAGAAATAGAGATCTTACACATACAGAAAACACTGTAAGACATCACGACTAAATGACAGAAATACCTCGAGTGAGGACATGCAGAGCGTCTCATTAGGCATCTGAACATTTTCAGTGGCACTAGTGGTGATGATGACGTCAGTATATTGACAGAGACAGGCCCGTATTGGGGAATGTTGCTACTTTTGTTCCCATTAAAGCTGTTGAGGAAGATTTAGTAACACGTGAGCTGGCAAATTGTAGACCATCTTACACATGAACTCAACTAAGGCTTCTATTCTCTCAATAGCGTTCATGGGTTAAGGCTCAAGGGAGGAAAAGCCTGCTGGTCCACATGTTGACAGTCTGCTGTCAAGTGTGTGGAAACAATACAGTGCATGCATATGCACTGCGGATTAGGTGTGTGTATAACTTTTTTAACAAAAATTCATACTGCAGGGTAAAAGGCCCGTGTTGGGGTCGTGGGGTGAACTGCTTGGACAACAGTAGGCACGTCAACTTTTAGTGTAGTTGCAAATCTTTGCCTCTGTCACAGTGGATTTGCACATGAGTGGAAAAAACAACTAAAATGCTCAATAGGATGGAAAAGGCAGCAACATAACAGACAACCTAAAACCCTCGGCTAAAACGGAAAGTGCAAGCTAGCAGTTAGTGGTGAGGAGTTGTGACAGCCAAGTATCTCTGGCACTCGGGATTGAGTGGGATCGAGTGGCCTTGCCTCACAGCTTCTGCTTGTGTTAGTTTTATCCACGTGGAGATTGGCACTTAAGATCTGCAAAGTCCACAGCAGAGATGTGCTTTTGGAAGTAAGTGCTTAGAGCAAGCACGGGTTCTTTTGACTCCGTTGAGCTTCGACTGTACAAAAACAAGGACATACTGTATTTTCCTGTGACGACACCGACTGGTCTGTGTAAGGATGTCGTGAAGCTTGGATTTGGGTTTAACACTCAATGCTTTTTTGGCGGATAAGAGAGCCTCAAAACCCAAATTTGGTCAAAGGGGTAAAAGCAGGGGCACGGGCTTGGACAGACAGGTGGAAATCACCACAGCTGACTTTGGTATGAAGACACCTGTCAGTCAAGCAAACAAGCCCCAAGACACGCTTCGAATAAAGTCTTAACATCTCCTTCACACTTATTTGGTGAACAGTGATACTTAAAACTGTCAGTACACTTATTAGAGGAGATGAAATAACTCTGAGCCCTATAATGTCTTGCCTGCAAAATGTTCACTGTGAGCATATGCAGGATTCAAGATGGAAAACACAGTCATTGAGGTCACAGGTGGGGGGTACAATACACTCTTTGCTATTAAATATTCCATTTAACCAGCTGTTTGTCGGCTGGTTCCCAAGGAGCATAAGCCACATTTGCGCAGAGGTCCATTGGAAAAATGTGAAATTGCTGGATCAGTAGTGTACCACCAATTACGTGTTCCCAACAGAGGTCAGCAGTATGATATGACAACATAAAGACACCGCAGTAATAGATGTTATCTCACCGTCACGTCTTTTGTCTTTCAACCTTTCCTCCCAGGAATGACACAGGAGTCTTTGTGTCCGACATTGTGAAAGGAGGCTTGGTGGAAACCGACGGCCAGCTGATGCAGGGCGACCAGATCCTGTCAGTCAACGGTGAGGATGTCAGGTCGACCACTCAGGAGGCCGTGGCTGCACTACTCAAGGTACGTCCATCACACTCAGAAGGGAGCGTAGTTAGTGAATGACACGCCTGCTGTAAACGGTGTTGGTCGACTTAATTACAAATAATGTGCCTTGTGTTGTAGTGCTGTGTGGGGCCTATAAAAATGGAAGTAGGGAGGTTTAAGGCAGGCCCCTTCCACTCTGAAAGAAGGCTGTCCCAAAGCAGTCAGGTATTGTAATTTCACATCTTTCAAGGATAATATTTTAATGTAATTTATAAATGTGAAGTGCTCTTATCTAGTTTTTGAAAACAGCAAAACAAATGAAGTAACAGTGCTGAATGTCTCTGTTACAGATGAGTGAAACAGGAAGCTCAAAGGTGGCCTCTCAGTCATGTTCAGACTCTGGGAACCTTCCTAGTGACCCTGACAAACTAAGTGGGAGTCTGGAATGTAAGTGTCCTCTGATCTGATATTAATTCATGAGGCATATGAGTTAGGCAGCCATAGGAAAACTGTAAATTGTGGACAAGGCATCTTCACATTTTGCATGTTTGCTTCCTTACAGCTCCCGAGCATCAGGACACCAGAACAGTTGAGTTCACTAAAGGTCCCAACGATTCTCTGGGTATCAGCATAGCAGGCGGCGTGGGCAGCCCTCTGGGTGATATTCCCATCTTTATCGCCATGATGAATCCCGTGGGCGTGGCTGCTCAGACCCAGAAGCTCAAGGTACGAGATTTACACCTCCCTTTCAGTAACCTTTATTTGGCTAAATACAAAACTAAGAATTTGCATACCCGTAAACTTTGTGTGGGATTTAATTTGAATCTCAATTATTTCCAGTGATGTCTTTCCCTCTCACTTTACTCAGTTTGTGAATCTCAGATCCTCCCAAAGGTCAAGAGCCTACAGCCTTCAGCAGTGACCTTCGCAGTCAAATGACAATTGTAGCTCTGTGGGACGCAGGCTGGAGAAGGACAATAGCCATTGCGAACATGGATAATAAATCTCCCACTCCTGCATTCAGATCATTAAGCCTACAGAAGGGCTCATTGAAATGAATAGGGGGGACATTTTGAATAGTATATTCATGCTGCTTAATCTTTTCAGCCAGAATGAGAGATGAGAACGCTACATAATGAAATTACTCAGCTGAACACTAGCATAGTTTTGCTTTTGAATGGTGCGGTGAATCAAATTTTTCAAATAGTATTAGGGAGGGTCTCACATCCTGTTATCATGCCGAGTTCTCTGGACTTACACTGAAGTAATACACATCACATAACAGCGCCTCTGCACGCTTTTAAAAGTGGCTCTGCTGTGCCCAAACATATTCATACTGATTTACAGCTTATACAGCCTTTGTTACTATTGTTTCCAAGTCACACACTGATGTGTTGCAAACATGGAGCTGAACAGAGCGGTGCAAAGAAACCCAGAGACTAATCTGTATCTGAATTTTCCAAACTTCTCTTTTCGGCTGAGCGCCAAGTTGTTTTTCTCTCACGTGTCCTTTTAAATTGTACTAAACTGTCACTTTTTCAGATCGGGGACCGCATTGTCAGCATCTGTGGAACCTCTGCTGAAGGCATGAGCCACTCGCAGGCTGTCACTCTGCTCAAGAACGCCACGGGCACAATACAGCTACAGGTCAAAAAAGCCCACACACACACACACACACACACACACACACACTTGTTCTCTCACCCTTTCTGTTCTTATTACATAAACCTGCAAACACAGATAGATAATCAGCAGTTGCATACAGACTGTATTCTTTACCCTATCTGTGTACAAAGTTTTCACCCAAAAAGTACAGGCGAAGGCTACCAGCGGCAGACTTTGAAGTACCATAAAACTCTCCCTCATCCAGCACGACTGCCATGCTATCAGTTTTTATCTTGCCAATCTACCGTACCATAAAACTGCGTGGCTCTACGTGTGTGTGTGTTTGTGTGTGTGTGTGTGTTTTCATTCACCTGTAGGTGGTAGCAGGCGGTGACACCACCGTGACGGGTCCCTCTCAGGAGCAGACAGCTGGAAGTCTTACACCCAGCTGCATATTCCAGGACGACCTTGGGTACAAACCGCTTGTTTAACAGAAAAAAATATTTTGCTTTGTCGTAAGGTCCATCTTACCCCAATAATGTCAGTCAATCTGAGAGACTGTATGGAAATTATTAACAGAGGTCACAAAACGGGGAGGCTAAATCTGCCACTCCAAAATTAAATTTTTATTTCAGCCTTCCCTTGAGGACTTAAGTTTTCATGATTAAACTGGTTTTACCAACACTAATATTGAGATATTATGGGACAGAGGGTTCCAGTTTTTTTTTCTGTATCAAGGGGAGGATCATTGACAATTTTCTTAATGCTTGAGAGGGCCTTGCTTTTTTAAAAAGGGATTATATACCCCTATAATTTCTGTATAGTCCCTAACTGTGTCTGTCTTTCCAGCAGCCCACCTCAGTATAAGACCATCACTCTTGGGAGAGGACCAGACGGACTGGGTTTCAGTATAGTCGGAGGGTACGGCAGTCCTCATGGAGACTTGCCGATCTATGTTAAAACAGTTTTTGGAAAGGTAAGGAGACAAATTACTCAAATTTATATTTGCAGAGTTTAAAAACTGTGTGTTATAAAACAAAACTCTATTTGCATGTGTGTGTGTGTGTGTGTGTGTGTATGTGCTTAGGGCGCAGCAGCCGAGGACGGCCGCCTGAAGCGAGGAGACCAGATAATGGCGGTTAACGGGCAGACTCTGGAGGGTGTCACTCACGAAGAAGCCGTTGGCATCCTGAAAAGGACCAAAGGAACTGTCACGCTCACCGTCCTATCATAGACACACATATGCAAACACTCACAAACACACACACACACTTCACTACTTTTCCTACACCTTTTATGACACCTCACGGGTGTGGTGTCATGTCTGGCAGGAAGAGCAATATTTCACAACTAGCAGATTGTGCTAAAATCACCAGATGTTCATCTGTGAAAATATTAACTCTAATAATCATGAAGAAGCTTATTGCTCAATGTAGCTCTGAACACTGTGATCCACATACGCCTGCTGCAAGTAGACTAATGTACAGTATGTGTCATGATAGAAGAGCTGTTATCACCCCCCATATTGCTCTTAAAATAGTATGCAAAGTAGATACATGAATTCCCGAATAGTTAAATCCAGTTAACAGTTTTAATTAGGTGTTATATGAATCTCAAAGAGGTTGTAAATAGTATTAGAAACAGCTCAACTCACTTACATTCCATGGCTCTGGTATGAAGTATTCACTGAACAACAGTATTTTCGCTGTTTCCTGTATTGAAATGAATGGATTGTGAGATCATTATTTTCAAGAGTATTTTACAACAGACAGCAATATCAGATAACACAGCAATATTTCTACAGAGGAGAAGCCAATTTTTGAAGGTTTTTTTTACAGTGTGGGGTTACTTATAGGGGTGACCTCCCTCTAAATTAAGAGTATGAAACAGCATGAAAACGCTTTTGAGGCAATTAACAGATTAGAAGGATTTAGGTAGTGGTTATATCAGCTGATAATAGCATTATTTGTCTTTTACATTGCACTGCTGTTGGCAAATTATCATACAAATTTTCCTGAAAGGCTGATGCTGCTGTAACTGGTGTGAATCAACTTATCATGAAGTCACTGTTGTGGCCAAGAGAGCATTTTAAGTGCTGAAGGCTAGAAGTCTGATATTGTAAATACACAGTGTGTTAACACTTCCCTGAAAGAAAAGATGTGAAATCCTTGATGTCTTGGTCATTAAACTAAGAAGCGTGGTTTGAGTGCACATTTAACTTGATGAGGAATTGTGTGTGTGTGTGTGTGTGTGTGTGTATGACCTACTCAATGAAATATAGTGCTGCTAAAGCCGATATGTAAGGTATTATGTCACAGTATTTGGACATTATTAAAGTATTAATGTACACTCCATGAAAGTGCACGGAAAAAGTAAATTACCTGCTATCTTTGTTGGAATGGACGAGTGTTTCTTCCTGGGTGTTTAACTTGTCAAATGATTATATAACGGACATGAGCTTATTTTGACCTTATTATTTACCCAAAACAAAGTCATCCTGTGCGTAGTTTTCTGAAGTCGTTAGTCACGTGTTGTGTGGTCAAGAGAAAGTTGTCTGTTGTCTGTTTTATCACCTTAAGTATGTGGCTCTAGCACTGTCACTGTGACAGTATTGAATTTATTCACACTGAATTAAATAAAAGTGACCTTTGGATTCAATCGATGTGTTCCACGTTTGCATTGTCTTGCACCTTATTGTTCCTTGTTTGCCCTAAAGCAGACAGCATCCTTATTTCAGCATTCTCTTTCTCTCTCAATAATTGCCAACAATTGTGAAAAGTAGCTTGTTAAATGTCAGCAGAGTGACTATAAATTTAAATATAAAAAAATGAATAATAGTAGTTGAGCATTGTGAAATGCAGGGCAACTTTTCAAGTGCACCAGCTGTTAGTCAATCTATCTGCTCCTCACTGAACGCTCGGGTTATGGTACAGTATACATCACATCTGCCATGCATCAACTAAATACATTTTCTATCCAGGAGATAAGCAATCTACTGTCGCCAGAGGTCACGTTTAAATGAGAGGCAAGTGGGTTTAAATCAAAAGCGAAAGCAAGTTGTAGTTAAATGTACATGAACACAGATTTATAGATATGGGATAGTACGACCATGCGGAACTGTACGCACGGTCTTGCTTGAACAGACTCTGTTGTCACTTGAGATTTAGGCCTGGGTGGAGAGAGACACAGCTCTCCATTAACAGGTCAGCGCACCGACAGGCACAGCTGCCTCGCAGTCTGCCACGTGGTCTGTGTGGAGTCATATGCGTGAAGTCCGTTTCTTAAGCCGGTTTACAGCAAACACAGGGACTGCCCATTAATCACACGAGTCATGCAAGACCTTTGAAGTCCCTTGTCTAATGGGGTGTGGGGTTGGTTCAGATTCAGTGGGCTGAACGCTGCAGCACTTTTATAGTGGAGCTACATGTGCTCAACTGTCGGGTGACTCCTTCACCCTGAGGTCAAGAACCAACGCTGCGACCTTCAGCTGCTGCTGGCTAAACCGCAGCTGAGCTTTCCTCGAGCACCTGTTGTTTTAATGGCCCCGGTGGGTTCAGTGGTTTCCCAACTCCCCTCCAGGTTCAGGGGACGCCGGGTCGGTTCACCTAAGGCTTGTCTGCACAAGATCCGAGATCAGATGCTGCCAATGCGTCACACTTGGCCTGAATGCGGGCAAATGGTGTAACGTTTCCGCGACAATGGCGCCAAAGCCAAATCACTTTAAAGGGCTGATTTATCAAGAGGCCAATCAGGCCTCTATGAACATGCTCATGGAATTTCCCCCAGGAACAAGACTTCTTTGTTGACCTCATAAACAACAGTTGCACAAAGACGCTCTTTACGTCCTGTTGCATACAAAATGTCAACTCCGTAACCAATGTTGTGCTTGACCCCGCAGCTTTAGTGGCAGCCTGTGAAATAAGGTTGTCACCGCCTGTTCAAGCATTTCAGAGCGCACTATCATTATGACTCCAGCTCCAGCTCCACACTGGCTATCAAGAGGTTAAGCAAACAGAAACCTATAGTTAATGATGACTGGGCCAGGATGACTCAGCAGGCATACCTAGTGGGACACCATCATGCTGGTTCAACTGCTAAAAGGGGTTTTGCTCAACTGTTTTGATTATCAGAGGGCAAACAGGGACAAGGTGGTGGAAATAATTTGATCATGACACTTGAATAGGATTTTGCTCGGGCTTGAAAGCAGGGAATTTCGTTGAACTGAAGAATTTTTATTTCTGTCATCATCTGAGAAATGTGGCAACGAACCTGTAATGCATCAAAGACATGCTTAAATTGGGTGTCTATCAACCATGCCACTGTGTCAACAAACTTGCTGTAACTAATACTTTGATAATGATTCAAAAGCATCACCCACACAAATGAAGCAGAGCACTAAGTCACGCTTGTATTGACTGATTGCCACCAGGTGTTTCTAAAACGCTTCACAGTCTTTGCACATTCATATTTTCTCAAATAGGCTATTGTACAGCGATACAACAAATTACAACAACAGCTTTCCAACAATTATTCCTCCTTTGATCAAGTATTTTTGTGGCTCTTTAATGAAAAACTTAAATTGCAGAAATGTTAATTCTGTAATACTTAAAGTTTGTACATCATAGTCAGCAATGTCAGTTGCAGCTCTTAAGGCCCTTTTACATTGAGTGCGATATTTAGGGAAATGAATGTGCATATCATTTAAAAACTATATATATGCGTTCAACAGATTGTGACTCCTTGTGACTTGATGACACTGGCTAGATGTGAAGTGATTCCAGCCCTACAAGATCTAAGCACTTGATGACCAGCACCACATGCTGGTCAAAACCAGCCAGAAAATGCAGTTTCAGAAGCATGTAGAGCCGAGTAGAGCCATACTAGGCCGCAGAACTACGGCAATAGTCCATTTAAAAACTGGCAGCTCAAGATACAAGTTTCACAGAGGCACGTTCTCACTTGACGGGACGAGGAACGTGAACAGCCAGCATTTATTTGTTTTTCTAACAAGTCTTAAAAATAATTCTCAAACCTGCCCCGGCAGATCACATGTCACAAAGAATACATACACCTTTAGGCAGACACGCTTGGTTAAACAACATCATTCATCTCCTGAGTGCCCGATCCACCTTGTTCACTCTTCGACATCATGGAAAAAGAGCCTGCTATCTTTTGCATGAATCAAACATCTCCTTTGCATAGCGGGAGTCTTTTTGTCTTGGAGAACAGAGGGTCTTCAAAGGTCATCTCTCCGAGCCTGGCCTCACAAGGACGCGCTCTTGCATACACAAACTAGCAGACACAATTAAATTTCCACTGTGGCAGTGGTGTAAAATTGCAGCCCGATGAACACACTCCTTCCTTCCTTCCTTCGCCGGTTTTGAAGGAAGGGGCTACTCAGAAAGGTGTCTGAGGCAATCATTTGACCTTTCTGCGCGGTGACTCCGTTGCCTGGAGTCTTTACTTAGCTGTCAAAAAGATTAGCACATCACAGGGGCGTACAATCCTCTGCATTGTTCGAGTCAGCATGCATTAGTTGCTCTTTAACAGTCCTTCCCATCAACACAATGGTCTAACTCCAGACAAATTGGGCGGTGATTCTTGGTGTCAGTGGATTTTATTCACTGGAAACAAACATATCAGATGCCAAGAACATTTATCTCAATGAACATTACTATCTTTAACTGATGTATTGCAAATCAGTATAATTTAACAACTAATAAACATTGGAATGTAAGGAAGCAACTTATTGTGCAAGTTTCTTGTTTTTATAAGATCAGCATGCATAATTAAACTTTACTGAAGTAATGATTAATGATAACCACAGACAATGAGTCCAAACCTTAAGGGAAGTGTTACCTAAGACTGATAAACAAGTCTTACATCTCAAACTGGGAATTTTCACTGGTAGAATGAACAGGGAGTGACACAAAGAACGTTTGCATGACAAATTTTATCCAGCTCTGCTTATATGGCGTTTTCATTTGTTTACTTTAGTTTTACATATCTCCCTCTGCTATCTTGTTTCCAGAACAAACACAGATATATAGAACTATCCTCCAGTATTCAGATGGTAGCAATTATATTTTTGAGAAAACAGTCAAGATGCAAACAAACACATACTTCCCTTCTTCTCCATAACCCAAAATTATGCCAGAGTCATACTTTACAAGCAGGAAGCTGGATGTTATCATGATTTACAGTGGGGTTTTCGTCATTACAAGGATAGCTGCAGCTCTGCACCCAGTCTTGCATTCCTTTTAAATATAAAGCTGGGAGTTAACTAAAGCGGCGGTGACATCATGCAAGATTGGATTTCCTCCTCACCTTTGACTTGTTTGCACAAAGTGGAGTGTGAAGGCTGAGGAGCGTGTTTACTCAGACAACGGAGAACACGTTCAATGAGGGAACACCAAACACTAACATTAAATGTTTAGTGTTGAACCCTTAACCGCAGTTATTACATGTTAGCAATGCAAACAGTCTACTCAGCTCAGCCGGAACTCCAACAACACAGCTGACAAGACAGTAAACTGCACTCTGAACTTCATATGTGGAAACGACTGAAGTTACTTCACCATAAGACCACTGCTTGTCTTAAACACACCTTGCGTATTTCTCTCGGTATGTTTGCATTTCAGTTACGGCTTCAAATTACATCACCACGGTAGAGGCCTGATAAGGCAGAGTGTGTAATCATCGTTTTATGAGCTGTGTGCAAAGTAATGCAGTGACACAGCCGCTGGGTAATGTTTGCACAAAGAATCACCTGTGTTTGCCTGTGAGAGGTGCACATGGCTGACCTTATGGAAGGACGCGGCTGCAGGGCTGTTGAACCAGCATTCACTGACAGAACACACAGACATACAACAGACAGGCAAATGACAGCCTGAAGTCAAATTATGCGTGCCGAGCACATGGACAAATTAAGTTTTTGACCTGCTTGTGGTGCTGGATGAAAGGTCAGGGGATCATTACAGTCATTAGGATTCATCCTCTGGAGAGCATGAATATCGTGCTAAATTTCATGGCAATACATCCAGCCACTTGATGAGACATTTCATCACAAAAACAAAACTGTCAACCTTATGGAAAAGTCTGGGGATCACCAAAGTCGGTGAGCCTAATCCTCTGGGGACCACGCATGTCTGTACAAACATTTATGGCAATCCATTTAAAAGTTGTCGAGATATATGTGAATCAAAGCGGAGGACCGGACAGACTGACACATAAATAGAGTAGAGTACTGTAACACACCAAACGTCCAGCAAACACACTGAAATGAGCTTGTTCTACATTTGGTCTGTATTATTGACTGCCATCGCTCTGCACTGTTGGTTTGAAAACAAAGGCATCCTATTGATTTTAAGGCAGGATGGAAAAATGAGCCAGTAATAAAAGCCAATTTACGCCTCCGGCCCTCGTTGCTGTTTGAGCCCAGTTTCCATCTTCGTTCAGCAAACCCGCCTGTGCCATTACATCGACACAAGTAAAAAAAAAAAAGTAAATGATGTACCATAAATAACATTTTCCTGTGCTACTTGCTCAGGCTTTGACTTGAATGTCTAACTTTTTACTTGATTGTCTAACTTTTGATTCATGACTCCTTTTATTATTCTGAAGATGACGTTTTTAGAGCCCCTGTTATCAATCCTAGAATTTACAACCCAGCTTTTAACCCCTGTTTAAGACTTTTAAATAGGGGTTACAATTGTTGTGAATTTTAAAGTGTGGTTGTCCCAGAGAGCTCTCTGCAGTCTTTGATCTGGCACTCTACCAAGTCATTACCTGCATCATGCAACCATCATCTCACCTTAACCTATAATTGTCATTGTACTGTAATAAGGGCTGATAGTCATAAATTCAGCCTCTGGAGTTATTGAGCATTCTATCGATTAAAAGCCTGAAAGATATATTTGCAGCTTTTGTGCTACTCTATTATTATCATATTATCTATGGTATAATAGTATGGCTCCAGAGATGGCCTGAAGATGCCAAACAGTATTAGTGAGGTGTAATGTTGGGATTTTGAGTTTGACATTCTTGCAAGGTTACATTCTCAGACAGACCCATAAATAGTTACCACACTTGTATATTTGAACCAAGTTGTGACATTTAATCTAGCCAGAATTCAATTTTGTTTCATTTGCATATAAGCCTTTTTCATTTTAAACGACATATATTGTATGAACACTGCAAGAGAAGTTTCATTACGTTACAGTTAAGGAGAAACTGCTTCAAAATGCCTTACAAGTTTCAAAGAATCTTAGTTATAGAGCTAAAAATGTCTAAATTCCAAAGGTGACTTTCAACAAAATGTTTTCCTTTTCATCCAGAAGCAGCAATAAATTAAACTGCTCTGTGGCAAAACATGACGCTGCTGTGATAGTACTTAAGGTGCTGCACTTTACATCCTGCTCTCCTGCTCCTCTGCTTGATTTATGAGGACCTCCACTTGCCTCTAAACGACACCACAACAGGCTAAACGCAGACCTCGGCAGCGCTTTACAACATGTTTACATGTCCCCGACCAGGTGAACGTATCCCTGCGGTTCATGTCTGTTTATGCTGTTAAAATGTCTGCTGTCACTGCACATTGTTGCTTTTCCTCAAGATCACAGATGCCAGATAGTTCTGTTGGGTGACGCCTGAGTGGATTCCAGGCCTTAAACAGGTGTAACCATGTCCTCTTGTCTTTGTAAAATCAGGAAAAGAGGAAAAAGAAACAAGTTTACTCTGCACATGCTTTCATCTACCCCTCATCGACAACAGCCAAAGGTGCAGAAATGGGTGACTCTCAGACTGGATTCCCTTGATGGCTATCTGACGTGCCTCTGGTTGACATCAGCAATAAAGAAAGAAATGCAACTGGGTGACATGTTGAATGTCCTTTAAAGATAAGAGCCCAATCTTGAATCTTACCTATTCTGCGAAAGCACGTCAGGGAAAAAGATTTTAAAGAGCAAAGGTATGAAACAGGAATCCGGCGATGACTGTAAAATGAACACCTGTCACAACTGCACAAAGTCAAACACAATACAAAACATACAACAGTGTGTGTGTGTGTGTGTGTGTACGTGCTCATGCCTCTAAGGTCTCAACGACCTTATCTTGTGGGAAATTACATTCATATGCAAAGCCGTGAAACACTAATGCAAATCTACATATGAACTGTTTCCTTCAAGACCAAACGATAATCTTTTCTCAACAATAAATGCCCCTCAGCCACTTATGAAGCACTGTGAGCTGTTTGATTAAGAGCAGATTCACTCAACGTACGCCTGAGAAAATGTCAAAAGAAAAAGAGAGTGTCTGCAGCCTAAAAGGCATTCATCACACCAGAGCTGTAGGGTATTCAAGGGAAAACGTTCCATCAGACCTGCATGAACCTGTTATTTGCAGGAAGCCAAACTGATTTCTGCACTCCTGATATGTTGCTATGTCGATCTAGCTTCCCTACAGGCAAATCAAACGACAGAGGCGTCGCCATGCATCATCGTTTACTACAGTAAAATCTGATTCATTTTGGCTGAATTGCTTACCCTGATTGGAGGATTTATTTAATGACTTCTAGGACAAATACAGACATTGGCCAAGTCAGTGTGTTAGTGGTGAAAGTAATAAAGTCAGCACATTTCTGCCTGTTGCTCGTCCCAGAAAGTGAGCTGCCAACAGACATGGCTGCAGGGCCTTACTGACACATGACATCATTAGGGGACACTTTCACATGACTTGACAGGCTTCATTTCACCGTGGCGATGTCATCGACATGCATTCACATCCTGCTGTATGTGGTGTGCAGAAATGATGTATTGTCACAAATACCCTGGTATTTTCCATCCTTTGAAGATTGATGCATCAATTTCTCCAGAATGGATCCTGTTTTAAAGGGTCAAAAAAAACTGCAGAGATCAGCGGTGATCAACTCTTAAAGATTTCAAAGTCAGTTTTGCTGTTGGTTTCGGGGTAGACCGTAGGAAAAGAGAAACTAACAAGATCAGATCAGATCAGATCATTCTCGAAGAGAAAACACCTTGCTGAAAATGAACTTCAAGGAATGAGACTTCCTCTTAGCAGTGACTTGTGATTTACATAATGGGTTGTCTTTAGTGTGTGACTGCGTAAAGCTCATATTTTTTCATGTAAATGCCAGCATGCCCATGGATTAGTCTTCTTTGTATTTCAAACCATTTAACTAAAATTCAATCAGCATTCAAAACCTTCTATTCATCTGCTTTGACTGTGAGGTAGAAACTTTGCAAGAATCTAAAATTGCAGGAAATAAACTAAACATACTAAATGCTTGGTTCTCAGTGGTATACTAAATGAAGCTGTATGCATACATTAAGCAGAGAAACACTAACTAGAAAAAATATCCTCCATTCTATACGAGCAGAGTTTACCTCCACATGATATACAAACAACCCTTAAGAAACATTTATAGTGCTGCAAATTGTTATCATCTGAAGATGTCATGTCAGCACCCCTACAACAAAAGAGAAAGGCATTTTGCAAAGCCTCGCAGCCATGCATATATCCTCCCACTGCTTTCAAAAGTGGGCTGTAGTGGAATCCCTGCTATGTTGCATTGCTTGCCAAAGATTCTCCATGAATTTCATTTTCCAACCCTTCATGAAGAAAAAGCAAGCAGTTGCAATTCTTTCATTGTAATGCTACATATGGATTTTCTTAAGTTAAGCAAGTGAACCTCAATTTCTCAATCCTTTCTCCTTGATGTCACCAGTAAATATTCGCCGGATCTCTGTAAGGTTAAGATAATGTAAAACTTTTTGGATGTTTGTGGAAATGGATGAGGAAATGTTCCCGAAAGCCATTAGCAGAGTAATTCACAACCGAATGGATTCACAGTTTTACAGGCCAGGGAATCTATCTTGTTCTTCCAGCGCTTTTACCCTATCAGCAATCTGCGCCATCATTTGTCTTCATTAGTCTCTTAGCAAGCACAACATCCTCACCTATGTGGTCGCAGCACTCAGAGAAGGTGGGGGCAGAACATCTTGCCATCTAACTACATGAGCAGACAAGCTGTCAGCGTGTAGTGCGCCGGTGATTTAAATGATGATCTGTGCAGAGGCAATCATTAACGCAAACTGCCAGCGGGGCTGAACACTGTTAGGTCAGTTATCTGCAGTTGCTACAATGTGTGTTTTAAAGCTGGTGTCACCTTGGCTGGCCTGTACTGTACTGCACTACTGAATACGCGGCGTAACACCCACCCTGTATTTGAGACTTTTCACAAATACAAAAACCCGCCAAAGCTTCATCATGAAAAAAATAAGACAGTAGGTGAACTACGTCACTGTAATACTCTGCTGTAGCCCCTCCCCGACAGCAGCAGTCTCCTGAGTCCTATCAGTAACAGCCTGCTAAGAGGCTTTACTCCCCCCCCCCCCCCAGCACAAAGAGCTGTCTGTTAGGCCATGGAGGCATCCCAGGAGTCAGGAGAGACAGGTGGCTATCCCCACAGGGTATGTATGTGGGGGCTGGGAGGCAGAATGCTGGAGTAATCAGAGACAAGTCAAGACAAAAGCATGGTGTTATTTCAGCGGTGTGGGTTTCCAACTGTTGAATGTCGGGGTTAAATGTTTGGTGGAGAGGAACGCCGCAGCGAGGAAGAAAATGAATGTCTGGAGCCTCAACACATGGAAATAAAAGCATTAGAAGTTTCTGAATACCTTTCTCTTAGGGACTGTACAAAAATCACTTGTGGGGTGGGTTTGTGTATTTTTTTTCTTATTGCTGAGGGACTTCAGCCTCCCCCTTTATTAGCTTTAGTGAGCTTGTAGGGCCAATATGGCAGTTTTGACAAAAAAGAATACACTGGAGCTTTATGGATGTCATTCCCACCTTCGCAAAAAGGGAAAAAGAAGTTACATGTGTCATGTATAGTTAGCTCATACGCTTTATAATTCAAGTTCAGTGTGACACACTGGGCCTACTTCACTCATTCAGTGGCAGTAATTACGTTTGCTTGGCAGTTATCTATTTTTTAAAAATTGTGTGACTAGAATAATCACCATTTTGTTATTTTACCCAGAAACTTGTCAATTGCTAGCCAAATATTTAATGTACGATTGGCAAGTATATGAAATTGAGATTTGTGAGATTAGAAATCAAACTCAAATATCATATGGTTCGTGAATCAACATGGGGGAACTCTATCCAACTGTTTCTCCAAATGTACACCCTGATTCTAAATCTACTTTCCTTTTGCACGCTAACTTTCAGGTAGATGGGGCCTGACGGTAATTCAAACCTCCCAAAATTACACTGCCACTGTGGACACCATTCAAAGCCTTCTCAAGTAGGAATGATCTTGTGTTTTTGTTGAAGCTCTGGATTTGAATGAAGGGGCTTTTAAGAGGGTGCCAAGGAAACCTTGCCAGTTTTGCGTCCTAATCCCCTAAGATATTAGAGGTCCTCTACCTTTTAAATCAAAGCACTTGAGTCAAATCTTCTAGGTCCTGTTACACCAGTGTTGAGACGCAGAGGAGCGATTTAGTGGCAAGTTTCGATGGTTTGAACTTGGATGGCTCTGGGAACTTTTTTTTTTACCCATCAGGACTACCAGGCAGAAAAAGAGGAGTTCATTTATTTATTTATCAGAACTGAACAGTCCCAATTCGTACCACATTTTAGCACATCAGGTGCGCTGTGCTCCTCACAGCAAGACGGTTTACCGTGCTGTAACACTATTGACTGCCATGTCTGCTGAAAAGACAAAGCAGAATTTTCCTCAGAATCGTTAGCTCACAACATCACTAACATTCATCAGTAAAGACTCATGTAATAGTGTTAATATACGCGCCTTGTATTTAGAGTCGCTCAGTGTCAGCTGGGATTGGCTCCAGCACCCCTGCAAGCCTCTAAGTATAAGAGGTATAGATAATGGATGGATGGATGGATGGATCTTAACCTCAGGGCTCAATGGACTGACAGGAACTGCTCTGAGAATGAGCAGAAATGCAACACAAGTGAAACTGCTCTATGATAAAAAAAAACAGATGACAATTAAAAATGTGTCTTGATAAGCCACAAACTGATTATAAACAGACTGTGGAATTTAATAATTGGGATAAAAGTGATAATATAACTAATTTTAATAACCTAGCTGTGAGTTTTTATTTTTGCAAGGATATTATGAAACTAACTTGGCAACAGGACATCGGACAGCAGCACTGACTACTATGGTGCCATGAGAAGACCACGGGAGGGTCTTGCCTTGCGGGACTGTTATGGGGGAGTGCACTATTTGTTCATTCCCAAGGGGATCATATCTCTTTCCCTGGAAGGGTGACAGTTTATGAGAGAGTGCAGACAGAACGATTGGCAAAATGGAATCCCACGGTGACAAGAAAGCTGCAAAACACTTGGATACAGTAACAAAAATAGAAGAGCAAGTTAAAAAAAAAAGGTCCAGAACCCATATGGGCAGAAAATAACAGATTGAAGGAAGGACGGCAGAGTTTTGTTCTGATTGAAGAGCTTGAAGCGACAGTAACTGAATTATGAAATTCCTCAGCAGAATTCTTTATGAACCATGACAAAAGGGAAGAAAAATACCTGTAGAAAACACAACAAACATGATCTATGACAGCTATTATCCCTCTTCTTTCACATTTTAAGTTTCTTTTGAATTGAAACAAAGCTGGCTCAAATGTGGAAAAAAAGCAAACCTGCATCAGTAAGGATAATAAACTAATACAATCCTGAAAAAATCTCCAGGCAAAAGACAAAAAAAGTGAGATAATATCTAGCAGATTGGTAAAATATCACAACTACTTCACAACAAAGTCATCAGATCGACATTTCTTGACCTCTAGGGGTCAATCAATTGTATTGCTTGCCTGTTGACCCCAAACTGCCCTCATTTGACCTGAATGAGTGTCCAGGGAACTACAAAGCAGTCATCCGCAGGGAAACATTTTGGTCAGCCATGTTTACCAACCGTGGGGCAGCCCCAGCGCTGCTCCTTTGATGACACAGGGTCATCTTGTTGCCAAGAAACGCTTGAAAAGATTTTGGGCCTTTTGGCTTCATGTTACTTGTTGCTGGGAGGGTTTTCTCATCTCCCATTGGTTAAAACCAGTGAGGAAATAATGTGAGAATATTTGAATAGGCTGTTTGTGTTCATTTTTAATTACACTGCCGTCTTGTTTCACATAACAAGGCAAATGCACGGACACGGCTATCCCAAAGGCAAATTTGCAATATAGCTGAAATAATCACAAACATTGCAATGCCTGACTTCTGTGAACTTCAAAGCAGCCATGATAACACTCATTTCTATCTGTCTCTTTCATGACTCGCAACTTTGCTTTCATAGAGCAAAGCAGAAGTTCAAAAGCTCTGGCAGGGTCACTGCCTTCTGTAGAAGTCCCTTTGATTCCTAAAGTAGTCACGGAAAGTCTTCCTGGCCCGGATATAGAGAGAAAAAGGGAGTGAAAAAAAGGGGGATCAAATGGGATAGAGGTTTGTTTTGTTCTCTCCTCTCTATCTGTTGAAGGTTCCTGGCTGATGTAGTCTGCTGTTTAATCTCAGTGGGGCTCAACGGCTCGGCCTGCGGTAGTTAGGTCAGAAAAAAGGCACCCAATACAGAGAGGCATCAAACACACCCTACTGTTATGATTGAACCTACTACAGAACTGCACATGAATTATCCCCTTATAGATTTGCTGTGATGCCCTTTACCTGCACTGTTCAGGCTATACAAAATGTAATGTCTTAAACTCTAAATTCACTGATCTTTAGGGTAAAGATTACAATCCTTTAGTGACTAATGATGACTAATTTTCCAATCCTTTGTTGCTTGCACAAAGGGTAGTAAAGGGACTTCATGGGAATACATCACACTAGTTGAGACATATGTTGACATTAGTGGTGGGCACAGCGTGTAGCTGGTTCCACCAGTTTCTGCATTCAATGGAAAATGATTTCACAACCAGCCTTTCATTCATTCATTGCGTCTGCATCGCAGCAAAATGAAATGGATGGTTCTGTTTGGTGGTGCTTTTAAATGTTGAAATACCTTTCTCATTTTTCAAGGCCAAGAAAGGGTCACCTGTACAGTTCTTCTTTCTTATATCAGTATTGGGTTGCTCGAGCTCTTTGTAAGCCAACAACTTTTGCGCATTTTAAAACTTGTGATTTACTAAATTGGGTCGCACCATTAAAAAACCTGCAATCACTGATTATAATGGCCACTTGGGGGGCAGCTGAAACAAGCCCTGAACACAACACTGACATATCATCACCTTTCGAGTTGATACGGCAAACTTGTAAGCAAACAGTTGCTTATTTACACATCCAGCAGTTACGGAGCAGCATTAGCATTCATTGTTGAGTCATTCTGTCCACCTGATGTCCAATATTCACCCTCTTTTAGCTCTGTTTTTGGTCTCTACCAACTCCTGAGGGAAATATCTGGCTCTTTAGCTGCTTAATGCTCCACTATCTTCACCAACTAGTGTCTGTCCGCTGTTTTGTGTTGAGCAAGTAGTGTACAATGAGTTTTTAAAGCTTTTTCACTGAAAACAGTTACCTATGAGAAAATGAAAATACAGTCTATGAGAGCGGTGAGAGCGAACCGAAAAAGTAAAGTTGTGGGCCGGAGAGAAAAACAATGAGCTATAACTCACTAAAAAGCTTCAGAACGCAGAGGGGAGCTGCAGATTTGGGGGATAATTCTCTGTAGGTTCAGGTGACTGCTATCATTTGATACATTGTAATTATAAAAATATAGATTATAGGATGTCTTAGTCAAAACGTTCGTCAGGTGTAAATTGGTTGCTAAATTTCAGTAGCGCTGCCCAATTAAAAGCAATGATAGTACATAAACAGGAAGTCACTGTAGCATCACAAGCTGTGACACGACTGCCAAAAGCAACAGTTGTGTTTGTAAATTAGAGTCAGTAGTGTTCGTTCAGTTTAAAATGAGTGTGAAATATCCAATTATGCTGACGCAACCTTATCTATGTGGTCATCTTAGGCTAATCTTATTGGCATGTTGTTTTGTAACTCGAGTGTATTTGTAATTGAAAATCTTCACAGTTCACATCATAAATAAACAAAATAAATTTTAAATACGTGTTATATTACCCATTGTACTCTTGAATCTGAACAGGTCAAATACCAGCAGGGTAGCGTTTGTTTTTTCTAGATCAGTTGCCTACACAGTGAGCCCACACTTGGCAGTCACTGGGTGTAAATATTTTGACACATTTTGGTAAAAGTTAAAAGTAAGGAGCTGAAATATAAACAAACCTAGAGTTCACTGAGCCAGTAAAACACTAAAAACAGTAGCGATTCAGATGTAATTTGTTACATCCAGTGAGCTTCCCATATACTAGAGCTGCCTAGAATAGGTATCGGGTGGTGATTTGTAATCTTTTTAACTGTAACTACATCTGATAAATAACCATGCACTCCTTGTGTTTATGACGATTAAAAATAACCCCACGAACTACGAATGGAATGCAGCCTGAAGGGTAATTTATTCTCAGGCCGGCCACTCTGTGTTTGGGTTTCTCTGATGTTTTCTTTGGGATGTTTACAGAAGCTTCCATACGGTGTTTTTTTTTCTTCTAAATCTCAGCTGAGCTCATTTATGAGAGCAGAGGTGGCCACTGTTAATGTTAAATATTTGCACTGACACATATAGTGCTGCTGCGTTTGGTAACACGGGTTCCCAGGAGCAGAGAAGTTTCACGAGGCTCTTTAGAAAGTGATTCAGAGAGCGACAGATCGGCAGAAAGCCAACAGAGAGCTCCTTCAAGACTTTATCTCCCCAAAAACGGATGCTCTCCTGGCATATACGGCAGACATATATGACTTCCACACCTAATAATCTAATCAGAATTAAGTATTAACTTGGTCTGAATGCTATCGTCACATCGGCAGTGCAGAAAATCTCATGTGAAACACAACATTAGGGCTGTGGTTAACCTTGACATTCATTAAGTATTTTTCCTAGACGAAACAAGATATTCATGCTATGGGACAGGCCTTATTAAGTTTTCCGCAGCTTCATAAATCTCCCAACATGCAGCTCCTCATGTCTGGAAATGTAATAAGGCTGACATAGTGGATCTAATGTGCCACATCCATCACACACATTAACATGACTGCACAGCACACAGAGCCACGGCAAACCTTCATTCTGAAGCTGACCATGTTACGCACAAGACTAACACAACAGTGATGTTTATAGAGTTCTCCAGTCTATTTAAAGCTTATAAAAAACTAAACAACTGTGAAACAAACCAGAGGCCCAAAAACTTAATTAAAACAGAATAAAGGAACTTGACAATTCATCTGGGGCTTCCTGTCTCAGGGGTCCACTGTGTTTCTGCCCCCCTCAAAAAACATTCTCCAGTAACCTGTATCCCGTATCCTCATTTGGTAGCATGGTGACAGTTTCCCAGATACCAGACCGTATTGGTTTCCCTTCATCTTGTGGCACAGGCCCAACCCGTGTCTAATTTGCTAATGGATCCATGCTGGAAGCTGCTGCCGCGACTCTACACGAGTGTAATTATTTGTGCTCAGGCGAAAGCAACCGAGGACTAACTAAGAGAATGAATAAATCATTGTTTTGCACTCTGCTCCCAAACTCAGGGGACTGCAGCTGATTTCCCCTGTGTTTGCTTTCCACAGAGCCTGGATGTCATTCACCCTCAGAGCAGGCCGGCTATAATTGCTGACGAAGAAAACTGACAAACTTTGAGTAACTTCACTTGAAAGCGATCGCCGGGTTTTTCTCGCTCACTTTGTAAGGGGAACAATAATATGGTAATATGCACTTTGCTTTTGCTTGGAATGAGGCACACGCCATAAGTTTATGGTTGCAGCTGGAGGGGAAAAAAGTTCAACGTCTATTTTCTCTAACGTGACTGGATGACTGGATGAAAGACATCACTTGTCTTCACCACAAAGGCTGTGTCAACTGCTCCTCCCTTTCATGTAGGAAATGTACACTTATAAGGCCAGGGAAAGGCAACTTCTGTTTATGTGTAGTGTACCATGTAGCTGAGGAATTTTGACTCATGCGCATTACAGCATGAACTCGCAGAACCTGTTCTGTATGTCCAATTACTTCAGGGCCACTAGCGCTAGTCTCAACATTTTCCCCCTGAGGGATATTAGTCAGTCGTGACATGGTTACATTTTGAGAAGACAAGAAATTTGGGGAAGTTGAGAGAACTTTCTGTGTTTTTAATTGAATTGCCGACTAGGAGGTCACGCTTCCATTCACAAGGCTCTTTGGTTTAGGGGCCTCAGCCTGGTTCAGCTTGACAGGGAGCTTAAGCTTGCCAAAGCCTTTGGGAGGTAGAGATAAGGAAAGGCAGCATAAAACCAACTAAAGCTGCTTTGCGCTTGGAGTGAGACAAAGTTACAAGTGCGCTTAATGTGCCCGGATAAAGTGATTATATCTGTCTAGAACCAATGTAACATTAAATGAGTCCTTTGAGTCCAATCTTGTTATTTTTATGTGCATTTCATATCACGCAAGAAGACTGTCACGCATTCAGAAAACATCCACAAAATGCTTCACGAGTGCTAGCTCCAAATAAGATGATATCCCAGAATGACACCACTCTGGGGGCAAAGTGAATAATTAAAGACTAATCCAACAAGGCCGCATTTCCAAAGCCAAGTGCTGATGTCAGATCCCAGGCTGAGAACTAGCAAAGTACTTGTGCCCCATGGCCACTCGTTCATTTGCAAGCCAAAGACACCAAGGTTCTCAGCTTTCCTATAATGACTTTCACTGTATACTCTGTCTGGAACTTCAATTATCACATGAAAGATAAGACGCTAGTGAGTTGCATAACAATGAAAATAACGTAGCAGTGATCAAATATTCTGCATGGCTTGAATTTCAATTCCAATTCGTTCTCATTTTCGATGGGTGCTTTCAAATGACTGCAGTCCAAAGACCCATGATAGACACTTAATGTGCTTTTGGTTACATGATTCATCATCCACGATAATACTTGTTTGGCCACTCTGGATATTATCCCAAATGGCATTCCTCTGGTAATAGCTTGGGAGTTTTAAAGGGCACGAATAAGCAACAATTTGCCAAATTTAGAATCATCCTCCTGGTTTTGTGTTTTAAGTGACATGGAATGACAAAGCGAATTAACAGGGGTAATTTTTCATGCCACATTACACAGGGCACCACAAAGCCTGACTTCATTATTTAGAGATTATTCTTAATTTAAATTTTCCAAAATAGGAAACCACCATAATGTTCATTTTCCATCTCATTAAGATTCCATAATGGGGTCAGGGAACTGTTTTTGGTTTCCAAAAATTGAGAATTACACTACAGTTAACAGTTAGTATGTGGCTATTTGCATTAAATACGTGTGAGCCGGAGGAAAATCACAATATATTATTTCATTTCCACAACAAAATTAACAGCAATCCATAAAAACGTATTTTCTTTCAAAAGCAGGCGGCATAAAATACAACTGTCAAACAAATCACCGTAAGGAGTTAAAAGATAAAAACAACAAATTAATGTACATCAATGCATAGCTCTTTAAACAGGTTCAACAGGTAATTAAAATGTGCCCACAAAGCAAACGTGTTTCACATATGTCCACGATTAACAAATCTCCCATCTGGTGGTTAACAGGGTTTTGCCTCAGGTTTAAATTATCTATAAGACAATCACATTGCTTTGGTTTTCAGTCAAGCATCTGTGCTTCGAATGTGCTACTAATCTCTTGTGTGTACACGGAAATTCTACTATTGCAGGGTGGGGGTTCAGTTTAGGAACGTCCGTCAGTCACAACGTGTGAGTAAAAATAATCAAAAGCTTAACATTTACAGTAGGTGGTGCTCCGATTTTGGCATGGGAGCAAACTGCACAAACACACTTAAACCTACCACTTTGCCACTTTAAACAGTTTAGCCTCTTGAATCACTCAGCATGAAATATCCAATTTTCCAAATGGGCGCTAAATCCTAATCTACTCCCTTACTTAGATCAGCTAATTGTGGTTGACCGAACACAAAGTCGAGCTCGGATTTTACAGATAAAGGAGGAAATTTGCTGCTCGGTTGATGTTTCTATTTTTATTCGCCCCTTCAGTAGTTTTAAGATAGGACGGACTCTTAGTGTGAAAAGAAAACTGCTGAGGTATTGGATAACTCCACAATAAATACAATCTTTTGTCATAATAGAACACCTTTTTAATTGAATTAACCTGCATGATAAAATATTAAGACAAAGAATTGTTAAGAGGTTTTCACTTCCATTTTTGTGTGACATTAAGGGGCAATGGTTTAAAAGGTAAAAAAGTACCGCGAGTCATTTGGTAAGTATTGCCAAAACCTCGGCTGCTGCGATAATGAGAAAAACGCGAAGCATGTGGGGAAAAAAACAATCTGACATCTGTGTTAATTTATCAAAGTGAAGAACACGTTTTTTCAAATCTTTCCTCGCGAAATATCTCAGTAGTCTCTGTGACCACCGTGTTTAGCTTTTCATTATCCAAAGCAGTAGTATTCGTCCGATTCCACCCTGAGTTTCAGTGGCGATTTGCTGAAAGCGTCGCCGTCAATGACGGTTTTATCCACGAAACCGTCCAGCTCCGTGGGTGAGGGGTCGTCCGAGAGGTCCTCTGCTAGAGTGTCCAAGTAACTGCCCACGGACAGACCATCCAGCCCGTCGCTGTTACCGTCATCCAAGCTGTTGAAGCTGCCTCGCAGCGAGGCGCCGTCCTGGCTGTCCGACAGGCTGTACAGGCTGCCCGTCAGGCTGCCCTCTTGGCTGGCGACGCCTCCTTTGTCTTCTATCACCCAGCGGATGGACTCGATGCCCTCGTTGATTGACATAAGCTGCTGCATCAGCTTCACGTCGATGGCTCGCAGATGTGCCTGTGAGTTGGGGGAAAAAAAAAAACATACCAGGGTCAGGCCATGGTGCTTAAGGATGAACCAGCGTTTAAAGGAAAAGTTTTTTCGCTTGTTCGTTTTCTTGCTGAGAGTTAGAGGAGAGGATTGATGCCACTCTCACATCCGTCCATTAAATATAAGGCCACAGATAACAGCCAGTTAGTCCATGACTAACTGCCCAGCTGCTGGCTGCAGCCTTATATTAAACAAATAGATATGAGAACGGCATCAGTCTGCTCAGCAAAACAGCGTATCTCCCATAATCTAGAACTACTCCTTTAACACAGCTACTGCATTAAAAAGTATGCCTCCTGACTACAATGGAAGCCAATATAATAATAAAAAAAAACAGTTGATCTGCTGCTGAAGCTTATGTGATATGAAGGAAACGTTCCAGATGAGCTATTAATATATCCTTGAGATGGAATTTTCTTTCTAAACAATTGTTAGCATTCTTTTGTCCCGTCATGGTCAGAAGACTATGTGCTATTTTGTTTAGACTATCAGGCTTTGTTGTAAACAAAGAGACTTAACTATGTGGCACCGGAAAAGGGACTCGCACTACTCGTGTAACAGCACAGCCAGGAAACGGCCTGATTCTGAATGATAGGCCTACTTGACACAGTATGGCCATTGATTTGACTCCCTGACAAACCATGCCATTGACTGGGGATGGAAGTGGACGGCCTGTGGAGTCATTCAGAGGGAGTCCCCTGTGTCCACTGGGTGACAAACACCCAGTCGGGAGGAAAAGTTGGTAAATGGACAGCTGCAACAGCCTGCTGCGTTCAAAAACGCATGGAGGCAGATGACGGCAGACAGGGCTGGTACAGTGTTCCCGACAGCTGGCGTGATACAACGGCCTTTCTTTGGAGTGGATTTGCAAGCCGGCCTTCATTTAGCTCTCGTTGCTGCCGGTGTGTTTGTTTTGAGCGCATAACCACCCGCTTTATACACACAGCGGAGGCCGAGCAGATGGGAGTCGTATTGGAATTTCGGTCCGAGCAGCCGTCTCGTGTTAATAGGATGGCACCAGTGGGGCGGTATCACAAAATGAGTTTAGGAAACACAATTAGTGCTGCATAATTTTGTCACTCTGAACCGACGACAACATGTTTGATTTCTCATACGAAACTAATAAGAGCTGGTCCCTAACCTTTTTCCGGGCACATTTCAGAGTTAATTTGCTCCTTTGATGGGCTGTAGATTGTTTTGGCTCGAAAATAATGTTTAAAATGAGCTAAACACAATGCCAGTGTGTGTGTGTGTGTGTGTGTGTGTGTGTGTGTCTATCAGACTCGTGCACACCAAAACAGAGCAGTCTGATTGGATTAGTGATTCATCTGTGAAGGGAGCCTCAGACACAGGGAAGCCCAGGAAGGCCCAGACGCAAAGTGAGCTGTCTGACAACAAGGGGCCACTAATTCAATTACTCTAAATTAAGTTTATTAATGGAGACAACCAGTTTTTTTTGTTTTTTTTTGTTTTGTCTCCAGCATATCAGCTCAATTGATCGATGGCATGACTGTAGGCAAATCTGATCACTGGGGCTGGAACACAACAGTAAAAAGGGTCGTTGGGCTGAAATGTAAATGTGCAGGTCTCAGTGGCTCCACGGCATCAACACAGACTCTCCGGGTGATCGCTCAGTCAGCTGGACGCCAGGCAGGGGCCATCTGCTCAGGAGTCCTAATACCTCACACGGCCTCTCTCCACCGGGCATGACACGCGTTAAAAAAAATGACTGAACGGTGAGTGTCGGCAGGCAGGACTGTGCGATCGTGGAAAGAAAAATGCACAACTGCATTTCACGGAGCGGTTTGAATAACAAGAGGAGGAGGAGGAGGAGGAGGGGGCGACTGGAGGTGTGAACGGCGCTTTATTTTTGAGGCGATCAGGCACCAACACCCGGACTGGAAAACTTTGCATTTAAAAAACAACCACGTGTTGATTCGCAGAGCTGCTGTGCAGGGCCACACACACACACACACACACACACACACACACACCTGCTCACTTTACCTCCCCGCACTCCTTCAACTCAACAACAACAACAACAACAAATATAAAAACCATCTCCTACCATTTCTTGTTTGAGGAGCAGCATTTTGCCCTCCAGCCTCTGCAGGTCCGCCGAGCTGCTGCAGCGCGTGCGGCTGAGCGAGCGCGGCGCCTCCGGCTGCGCCCCCCCCCCCACCAGAGACCGGACCAGGCTGTCCGGGACCTTCAGACCCAGCTTGGTCTCGATGTCCCTCAGCTCGGGCAACGCGTCCTTCTCCCCGTCCATCGTCCACGCTGTCCCCCTCACTGCGCGATCCGGAGAGAGGGGGGGGGGATAAAAAATAAATAATAATAATAATAATAATAATAATAATAATAATAATACTGCCGGGGGAGACGCGAGCGATGCTTGCATCCGAAGAGCGCGTCCTCCTCGCGACTTTGCTTCAGCGCGCTGGCGGGGTGAAGTGTGTGTGTGTGTGTGTGTGTGGAGCCGGGACAGAAAAAAAAAAAAAAAACACACACACACACTCTTTGCACCGCTGTCCCCAGAGGCCGGACCTCCCATTCAAGAGCCCGGCCAGTAGAGAGACAGAGAGACGGCGACGCGCCCGCGGTGGATCCTCCCACACAGACTGAAACTAGACACCCGACAGGTGAGGAGGAGGAGGAGGAGGAGGAAGAAGAGGAAGAAGAAGAAGAAGAAGAAGAAGAAGAAGAAGAAGAAGAAGAAGAAGAAGAAGAAGAAGAAGTCCAAGCATCAGGTAAATTGCCTACACCCACTGCTCTCCATAACCCGGGGTGAGCTACAGGTTATTTATAACTGTTTGTGTGTGTGTGTGTGTGTGTGTGTGTGTGTCTGCAAATGCATGTTTATCCTACATGCTTGATGAATGCAGGTAAACATAAAAATAAATAAATAAATAAAAATAAATCATTAACAATTCTAAATGCAAAGTCAGTGACATGCCTCCGATCAGGCGCACACGTGTTTTTCTCTGGTGTGTTTTATTCATGTTTGAATCACACGAATGTGACTGAAACATCCAGGGTCGAGTTGAACCAACAGGTGTGCAGGAATAAACAACAAAAAAACAAACAAAAAAAACTGTAATCGGTTGGATCATTCGGCCTGCACCCAGATCCAACAGCATTCGGGCAAAAGTATTAAAACTGAAGAGCATGTGTGACCCTTTTACGTAAAGTTTGTTAGCTGTGTCTCTTCTGAATCACCACCCCTGTTTTTTTTTTCTTTTTTCTTTTTAT
The DNA here is from genome assembly GCA_031216445.1 of Lateolabrax maculatus. Taxonomy (NCBI): domain Eukaryota; kingdom Metazoa; phylum Chordata; class Actinopteri; order Acropomatiformes; family Lateolabracidae; genus Lateolabrax; species Lateolabrax maculatus. The sequence goes on from CM062207.1 coordinate 10,241,074, forward strand.
CTCTTCATTCATCAATACAATTTCAGGTCATTTGGATCAATTTATCTGAATACATCATTTAAAAAAAACAAAACAATAACAACAACAAAAAAACAAAAAACAAAACATAACATAACTCTTTTGACTAGTACATGCAGAGTTTCAGAAACTGAACCACTGCGCCCCCTTGTGGGCGTAATAGCTCATTACATTGGCAGTGTATTTTATAACAAGTACTAACATTTCACTTCTATGATGCCATTGTGAAACTAAACTAAACTGTGAAGTCAGAAAATGTGCGTTTGCCTATGAACATGGTACAAGTTGTACATCTGTGAGAGTATGTTTTAATTATAGTGCCTGTATTACTCTCACATTACTCTACAGATGTGTTCAAAAGGTTACAGACCTGTCTGAGTCTCTGATCAGAATCTACATTCTTCACTCACAGCCGCCCCATACAGTGAAACATCGAACACTAAACTACTGAAGGCATCATTGCTGATACTGATGTGTCATTTTGAAAGCCTGACTAGTATCAGCACCACCTGGTGGCGTCGCCGTCACACCAACACTTCAGTTGTCCATGTTCACTTTATTTGAACACATTTTCCATTGCCAGATTTTCCCGAAACCTGCTGCTGAAACCCTACTGCATACATCTTAACCTTTCCATTACAAAAAATGAGTTTTATATGTTCATTGGGGAAATGTAAAAGTAATTGTTCACATCTGTACTATTTGTAAAGAATGAACTACACCAGCTTTTCATATAAATATGAATGCAACAGAAAGATTACTTCCTACCACGTTGTAGCATTCAATAATCTACACATGCTCTCCAGTGAGGACAGATTCAGGCTTTAGCAAACTGCAGAGCTGTGCCACTGTAAAAGCAAAGGGACGAGGCACGCAGGTGTGGCTCGCGTTCCGAAACGCCCATCTCACACCACGGACTGGCTTTTGCCGTCGTCGTAGCGCTGGTACTGGTCCCCTAGCAGAGGCTGGTGGCCCTCCGTCTTGTAAGACCTGGCGCGCACGGCACAGGTGGTGGCGGCGAAGATGACGGCGACGATCACCAGGGCCGAGACTATCGCCATGGTGATGATTTCAGTCAGAGTGAAAGCTTGACCTGGAAAGGGAGAGGTAGACCATTATTACCTTCGCCATCTGCATTTCTTTATGGGGTGAAAGCAGAAAAAAAAACTGTGGCAGTACAAGACGAATACCTGGCCATTCCGCTTCATAAGAGTAGCCGAGATTTTCAGGCGCAGTCATAAACATCTCAGCGTTCGTCACGGGGGGCCAGAAAGGCACCATGTTGTAGCCCCTGTTGTGACCGATGGGGGCATTTTCATCAGGATACACAGCCGAACCTGTCGAGAAATACGTGAAGTTAGCCGAAAAAGCTCAATAAAGCAGGGAGATACGCAGGTATTCTAAAGGAAATGACGGGTTTTTAAACCAGATTCGGCTCGACCACCTGGACTGTGTCTCCTCAGCCACTCGTCGAATATAGCGTCGGTGTAGGTGTGGAGCAGGACGAAGATGGGGTCATTGGGTGAGAGGTGAGTCTGCCCTCCCGTCCCGTTCAGGAACAGATGGGCCAGGTTGTGGAGGCTCCTCACCACGGGGTCATAGTTCCCCTTGGGGGCGCTGTAGCCTGCCAAAACAGCGCAAAAAACGCGTGAGAAAAATGCCGAAACGCTGTGTAGCAGACAGACAGAGAAAGGAATATCTTTGTAGCCACCTTCGATTGTGTTTCTGAAGCTTTCCGAGGAGGTGGAGTAGTAGGGCGGCGTGTCGAAAGCGTTAACCTGGAGACAGTCTGCCACATCCTGGGGCTCCGGGAGACGCTGGACCATCGGCCTGTTGACGTTTCCTGCTGGGTTCCTTCTGATGGGAGAGGTCTCAGTGCCTGAGGGCAAACGAGAAGAGGAACCACGTAAGAGAGCCTTTGGCCATTTCTCAGCACTTAAAGAACAAAGAGGACCGGCGTCTGGCCTGGTGAATAAACAACAGCCGTACTGTTGCAGATGGTTCCCAGTGTGTCATAGTCCTCCACGCTCTCGCAGATGACCCTCCACTGGGAGAAGACAGAGTTGGGGCTCAGGGAGTTCATGTCAAAGCTGCTCCTGGCTCCCATCAGGTCGTCGGTGCAGATGTCACACGTGCTTCCACCGATGGCAAAGTTCCAGTAGGGCAGGGCGAAGGAGGGGTCCTGCAGCATGTCCTGGTTGTTTGAAAATAAATAAACGAAAGGCATGAGCTGAGTTCGAGTTTGGGAATGTGGAGAGGCTGAGGAAGGGTAGAGAACCAGAGGCAGAGAACCAAGGTTTTCACCTGCAATGTAAGGGAATGACACGGTTTGCTTGAGGCTTTATTTTATTGTGCAGCAAACATTGTATTCCCACCTGCTCAGACTGCCATTTGGTGATGGTGTCATGATGCACAGAATAAACTGGGTACCATTTTCACACACAGTGGATTGCTTTAAAGACAGCCTATGACAATATCTGTTCACCATGCATGAATACATCTGCAATAAAGGGAAAATTGGTTCTTTAAAAGGCTTTGCAGAAACAATTTTACAATCTCAAATCCCTTAATATGCAATATATATTATGTCTACATGAAAAGAAAAATTGAGAATGCATGTGCAACCATGGGGCAGGAAACCGATTAGTATAAAGTCATGGTGGATTTAGAAGTTTCAAAGTTTTTAGAAGATTTCTTAGTTGTTGCTTTTGCTGTCTAGGGCAGAAACTCGCAATCTGAGATGTGCACGACAACAACACATTTCACATGTAATTGTGTCAATAGATGATGAGATGAAAACCCAATTAGGGAGCACATCTTAACCATAAACCAGCACAGGACGAGGAAGGGGTTTTCTCAGCAGGAGTCCAACAATCTGTCAGGGTTTGGGGCCCTTACAGCTGCTTCAGTTCCCCTGCTCGCAAGCGTGGGTGCACATCGCCTGTAATAATTACACCGACTCTGTGCGCTGGCAGGGATGTTGAGCGCTCTCCACACATCACTATCACTCTGGCGACCGGCGCACATCAACAACCCCCCCCCCTCTCTCGGCCTCACCAAAAGCTCCGCTCGCAAATCCTCACATCGACGCGGGGTTGCGGATCAAATCAAATCTCAGCGCGTAAAAACGCATAAAATCACATTTTGCGCGCAGCTCGCCCATTAAAGCCTGAAATTGGGTCGTACGTTATGATTTCCCCTCGCCAGTGCGGTTGTGGGGGGACGCATTAAATGGGACAAACACGCTGGGGAAAAGGCAGCTGGAGGGGGGGGGGGGGGGGGGGGTAGGCCATTACTCGGTGATATATTGGTAAATTAAAAATCAACCTCAGGCGAACACAAACAGAATCCATTTGATCCCGATCTTAAAAGTGCCAGAGCCATTTCACACAACCACTGTGTAGGCAATTCCGGTGCCACCGTCTTTATTATGTCTTACGTGTTTAGTTTATTTGTACACTCAGTCACCTGCATGTCCCGCTCCAGCTGCAGCAGGTGGTACCTGTGCCAGGTGACGAAGCCGGGGCCCTCGTGCGAGAAGTCCACGCCGCCGAAACTGGACTGGCCGGCGCCCAGGAACGTCTTGCCGACCGAGAAGTAGTGGGACCACACGAAGTAGTTGTAGACGGTGACGTTCTCGAACTGCGCCGTGTCGCCGTCGGGCCCGAGGATCTCCGCGTAGCGCCGCGTGGCGATCACCAGGTCCGGGTGCACCGTGCGCTTGGCCCGGTCCAGCGCGCTCACGAAGGCGCGCTTCTGCTCCGCGCTGAGCTGCATCACGTTCCTCCTCACTGGAGAGGGGGGTTACAGGAGAGGGAAAAGAGGGATTGACTCAACAGGTAATGCGTGATCTGGGGATCCGGGTTTTTTTTTTAAATGGCTAGGAAAAGAAGTGCAGAAACATATGCGTAAAAGGCAGTTTTTAATCAATGCGTTTTCAGTTTTTGGGGTTGTAACTCTTCTCAAACGCATTTCAGATTGTTGCATGGGACCTTAATTGGAATTCAGTTTGGTAAAAACATCTGTCTTTGTCCTGTAAATACATCTATCCTCCAAAAAGTCTCCAAAAAGGGCGCGCTACTTACCGACAGGAACCCGCAGGTCACAGTTGGCGCCCGTCCAGCCGTGTCTGCAGCGGCCGCAGTTGTAGCCGCTGAAGTTTCCGTTGCACCGGCACGTGAGGTTGAAGAACCGGACGGGCCACCGCTCCCGGTCGTCGCGCCCGTCGTGCGGGTACTGGGGGCCGTGGGGCCGCGCGTCCGCCGCCACCGACACGCAGAGCCCGCGGCCCGCGCCGGAGCCGCACGGGTCGCCGGGGAGCCCGGCGGGCGACGGGCAGCACCGGCCGCTCCTGAGTCCCTCCGGCGTCACGCACTCCCGGGGGAACTGGGCGATCGCGACCACGGCGCCCAAGAGCACCAGAAAGCAGCACCGAAACATTGGGGGGGTGTGGGTGGGCTGGGGTTGCCAAGTTTTACGCACGGCTGATTTGGAGGCAGTTTTACCGACTGAACCTGCAGATATGCAATCCAACTAACCCCTTTTTTATCCAAAATGAGCATGCATCACTTCAGCACATCGGGAGATACTTTCTTGTTTCAACTAAGTGTGGATAAAACGTCCCCTCCCATGCGCCCGGGCCCCTGCTTCTGCTTCCCCCCAAACCAGTCAACCGTCGACCTTAAATACCGGATTAGCGCATGACTACCCGGATTTTCTGACTCCCGCGTGATGCCCTCACATAACATCGTATTTCCTACTGTGGGAAGGCATTGTGATCCCATCATGCACGGCATTTGTTTCTTCTAAAAACTCACCGACGGCCTGCAGCTACCCAAAATGAGTCCAACCTTACAATGTGAGGATGATCTGATTAATTCCCCAAATTGTTTCAGATTAAAACACAAATGATGATGAATGAGTAGGCCTGCCCCCACACCTCAGAGCCTGTGCATGGGCTTGTACGGTTCAGCAGGCCTTAATGGGCACTGTATGAGTATTAATCTGTTATGCAGTGACAGCCTTTTACAAATGTAGCCCCTGGCACACAAGTACATGTTTGTGGAGTCAAAATAATTAACTCGGTAAACTCTCACTTTTGTCCATTACTGGAATTCAAATAGAAAAGCACCAATGACAAAATGTGCGGTTTTGAATATCAAAACTGTCCCAGTGTTTTCAAGAAATTCCTCTCACTATATAAAATACCAGGATCTAATCTTGAAAAGCCTCAGAGGTTCATGTGTTTGTTAAAGTGATCATATTTCGGGTCATTTGACTTCCCAGGGAGGCCTCTCTCTCTCTCTCTGTCTGTCTCCACCACCTCCTTCTTTCCCAAACCTCAAGGCTGCTTGTGCTCTCATGAGCATGTGAGACATGGAGGCATGAAGGGTATTTATTCTACAAAATTAAGTCTTGTAGGAATGCAGGACTCTTTCAATGATTTCTGTTTGAAATCAAAGTGAATAAGATGCTATAAATGCTTAATTTAAATACAGATGTACTATAAATGCTTAATCTTTTCACTGCTTTTTTTTAATCACATGGAGTACTACTTTAAACTGAGAGGGCATTTGAACAGTACCATTTACTTCTATTGCTTTATAGCAAAGGTGTCAGTCACTGGATGCTTCCTTCTGTGTCTTTACATTCACAGTGGTGGACAGAATGAAGCTGAAGTTGAGTCTGCTTGTGGAAAAAAAGCTGGAGGAAGATACTCAGTATAAATGGATACTCGAGAGACTTAGTATTACACTTCTTTTAAGTGAGAAGACTTGCAAGAGACAGGTTTAAAATAAAGAAAAGAAAGAAAAAGTAATTATTGAAGCAGCAGAGGCCTGATATATCCTGACTTTTAGTCCCTAGCACACGTCAAACTCCAACAACGGATGCTGCACTTCCCATGATGCAAATCAATGGCGTCATTATGCTGTGCTTCCGTCAAATGGGATGGAGGTTAGGGAGGGGAAAGATTCACATTTACAGCTTGCGAGCATTCGTGTCGTGTCACTACTCAAGACTGTTGTAGGACTGCAGAGTTGGTGGCGTTAGTGTTCATTTTGACATACAGTATAAGAATATATCTACTTTACTTTGAAAGACTCTACCAGATGCTACTCCAGTGTGATGCATTTCAGGTGAAAGCGGAGTTAACAAGTGTAAAAATCAGTTTAATTATTCTGAGTTATGGCAATATGAAACACTGCCTGTGCACATTCATTTGAGTTCTCCCTCCTATCGCCCCTCCAGCGTGTGCACTCTTTGTGGATTTGCTCCCCCGTTCTGCAGGTGAAGGAAAACAAAAACCTTTGATTAGTTTAAATGAGCGGATGATACCGGTGGCAAAATCTTGATTACTTTCGTCTGCTGCTTCTGAAACCTCGGGACATTTTTTCTGATAGGTAAATTAAGGGCTGTTGTTGTTGACAAAACCTACAGCGACAACCCCCAAGGAGTTAAAATCTAGGGCAAGCTCGGCAAGGCAGGTTCTTTCTAAAGCATCCAGAGTCTTACATTCTTCCCATAATTCCCTGCAAGCTTTGCACAGGGTTGGGGAGAGGGCGCTGGATAGTATGAACAATAGTTGTTTGGTTGCATTAATTGGGAGATATTATTTTACAACAGCTCGGACATGCTTATCAGTCGTCCTCAAGGGGACCCACTAAGTAGAAAACGGATGCTTCAAAAATTCACCCATCAAACGATGATGATGATGGGGGAGTTCTTTAAGGAGAGAGAGAGAGACGTCAGGTTTTTAGTTTTAAATAAGCACTCCTGCTTTCACTTCAAAGACCAGAAATGTCGGTAATGAGTGAAGCTGCAGGTAAGCACTGTTCCTTAAATACAACCTCTAAGTTACAGCCACTAAGTCTGTACTATTAGTGGTTAAACAGCACTATCACATGGCAGCAAATGTCTGGTCGGAGCCCCTTGTCATGTTTCAGACGTCCAGGAATTGTTAGCACTTCCACCAAAGAGTGATTTTCCTTTTCAGATGTTTTGATTAAAATAACTGTTTGAGGTCCAAAGAGGTAAAAGTATCAAAGATTTCACAAAAAATACATGATTAGAGAAGGAAAAAAAAGGAATACAAATGTGTGAAGCAGAACTTTGTTTTTTATTATTTTCTACCCCATTAATCATCTCATGACCCCCTACGTTGGGAACTACTTGATAAATACCAAATGCCATTTTTCTGTCAAATTAAAACTTTTATTTTTGATAATTTAATTGTGTTTTGGTGATAAAACTTTGAATGCAGGACTTTTTCTTGTAATGGATTATTTTTACATTGTCTTATTGGTACCTTCAGTCAAGGAAAGGATATGAGATCTACATCCAGCGCTGATAAAAGAGAATATTGAAGAACTGAATTGAAAGATCAAACCCAGGATACGTTTGATGCAGTTTGCTCTAAAAGTAAGACGTTTAGTACTGGAGCAAAACTGTCACAACTTTTTTTCTTGGGAAGACGTGATGAAACTGATGCTGCCAGCGTTAATAATTTGCATGTCATATGAAAAACATCATAACAATACAGCACTTCTCTGAGAGGAGAAACCAATGTGATTGTGCACACTGAAAGACAAAGATTCTTAACCCAGTCACATGTGTTTCACGTTGGCTATGATAAATCCAGGCTGCATGTATCGTTTCATAATTGGGGCGTGCCGATGAGGATTACACAAAGCTAGCCCTAAGCTCATTCTCATGAAGTACATTTGAAAATACAGCCACATTCCTTATGTATGCGCAGTTCCCATGTTCCCTTTGAGATCTAGGAGGAGACCCATTAGCGTGTCAAGGTTGCTATGACCATTTAAACATGATTTTTTACATTTGTTTTTTTTTAATGTCAAGATGAATACTGTAATAGTTATATAATGATTAATTATTTTGACTTATACTTGCCCTAAAAGATCTTTCTGTGATTTATCATCACCATAGGTATGTGGGTATTTAATAATTCAAAGTGCTTTTGACCTGACAATGCACTACACTGTTTTTAAGGTCACATTTGAGTAGAGGAGGCGCCAGCTATTTACTGATTGTCTTTTGATTAAGACTGTAAAAAGCTTTTATGTTTGGCATCTCTCTGCAATACTTCCGCACAGTTCATTTTTGTGCCATAAATCTGTCAAATGAATGTATATGAATATGATGATGTACGACTAATACAAACATATTATGATTGCAAACACTGAGGCAGCAAAATAGGTAGCTGCAATCCAAACTTATTTCCTTTGTTGCCATATGTTAGTTTAGCGGCTAATTTAGTCTGCAAAAGCTAATTTTGCGTGTTAGATTAGTTTAACACCGTAAACACAACAGTAATTAAAAGATCAGGGGTCATGTCATGGCTAATCTAATGGTTAAATGGACATTAACACAACCAGATGCACATACGCAAATGCTCACAAACTAAACTACAAATACAAACTAACGATGTATATGTGGCTTATTGTTTAGAAATCTGCTGCGGGCCCCTCACACATACACATCTCCTCTGTTTGTCCCGTGACCACCGCTCAGTCGACCTCCCTTTCAACCCCTCTACCCCTCCGTGGGTGCTCACGTCTGTGCATGTGTGTGTGACTAAACCCTGGGCAGGATTGACGATCATGTGAGAAGATGTGACTCGGTCTTAATGGTAATCCTTGCCTTTGGTAAAAATGGCACAGTGGGAGTCATTAGGAGGGAGCCATGCTAGAGGTTCAGATGACTCTGCCTTTGTCTCTTCCCTCCCCTTTCCTTTCCTTTACGACAATGCCTGCAACTGCTTTTTCCACTCTCTTTTACTTTCTCATCACAGGCTGAATTCAACCAACTCATTTAATCTCAGCCCCTGCTTCTCCTCATGTTCATTTGCTTCTCTGTAAATGAGGGAAAAGTAAAAATATTTTTCACCATCTGAAAGAATGAGTTACATGTGAACTAATTGTTACAGCTTCAGGCATCTATGGTATAAAAACAGAAGAGTCCTATACTTAAGCACAGCAGTGCTTAGATAAATGATAATATGCTCAAGGTCAATGCTGATGAAGCATGATGTTTACCAGGTTCAGCATGCTAACGATAGTTACTTGTAGTACAGCAAGGCTGATGAGAAAGTCATTAGCTTTGCAGGTATTTGGTCATAAAGTAAGTAAGTATTGACATGAAGATGCCCCTAGATGAAAAGTCAGAGGATCAACAAAGTTGTTGATCCTGAGGGGAACATGACTGTTTGTGCCAAATTACATGGCGATCCATCAAATTGTTTCAACATATTCGACTCATAACCATAAATGTCAACCTCACGCTGGATGAAAAGTCAGGGCATCAGCAAAGTCAGTAGGATTTATCCTCTGGGGACCAGGAATGTATCAACAATTTGTTTTAGCAAATGCCCAACAGAGATTTGAAAATGTGATGGGAAATATGACACGACGTGTATGTTTCACTATTTTTATTCTCTTCAGTGGTCACATGCTTCATTTATATTATAATTTATTCACTAAGTCTGTTTCCAATGCACTACTGCTGCATTTTGCTTTTACTGATACACCAATTTCCCATCCAAATGCAGAACGTTAGATTTTTATGCAACAATTGAATATGACCATAAAAACAGGTGGTTGGAAACGCACCTATTATATATAAATATTTCAACATATATCATAATTTAATTATTCTGGACTAAAGAGTTGAACCGACTGACTGATATTGCCAATTTTAGAGCAAAAAACTTTACAAGAAAAAGTGCCCCCCAAAAAATTACATTCAGTTTAATCTTCACCATAAAAGATTTGATCTCAGAGACAAATACGCCTCTTCTGATTTACAATTGCTATGTAGAGCATATAGAAGATAAGGCAGTGTGAAAATGGGTCTATATTCGTTTTTTGAGACAGATGGGGCTGCTATATGAGGTGTGACTGCTATTTGATATCATGTTCCAAATCATCTAAATGTAATTACTTCATTAGGAACAGCTTATGAAAACCTTATCATGCTGAAAATACAGTATGAGTTTTACTCGAAGTTCACTTCCTAATTGAGCTGGGAGTGAATGGAGGTCTATCCTGTGGGACTGTCTGCTGACAGCAGGCTCATGACCAAAGCTCGGGGGGTGTGGGGGTGGAGGAGTGTCAGTGTGTGGTGGTTTCTTCTCTCCTCGCATCCTTCACACTGCTTTGTTTCATTTCTTAAACTGCATGCATATCATAATTTGTAATATCGGCAGGTAGCTGTAACTGCAAAATGGCCCTGTGGCCCCAAAACAATGAAGAATATGTATTTTATTTGTCCTGCTTGGTATCTCAAATGAAATACCAAAACGAATGCAAAGTCCAATTACGTGTGATATAAAGGGACTACAGGTTTGTTACCTATTATAGTGACAACATTTCTTACATACATTTGCAGTGGTCATGACCAATGTATTTGTGCTGAGGAGAAAATCAATTTGGATCCTTGAATGGAAAAAAAGAAACTCCATTAAGTTTCACACCATGTCTGGCGCAGGAATAAAAATAAGCTTGGGAATAAGGGAATGCATTTCTATTGCAAAAGGTATAAGCCTTTTGCAATGGAAAAGGCTGGGAAAGACTAAAGAGACTTTTCAACAATAAAACAATTAATTCTCACAATGGAGTTTTTTTCTGTGATAAGCATATTAACAGTCACAAGCTTGCAATCCACTGCAAATTAGTTGTCCCGAGTAGCAGGGTAACAGTGGTTTTAGATGTGACACAATGCTACAAGTTTGACTACATTTTATACACATTTTGAACAGGTAGTAAAAATAGAATGAGTAAAACTTGAAAAAGCCTTCAATCTGGATCTCTACACTGTAGGTGTAATACAGTCTAAAAACCAGCAGAGGACAGTGACATCTCATGTTAAGATTTGCACTAAGACAAACATACAACCTGTGTTTACCGCTGTTCTGGTCGGGGAGCCATCCACTGTACACATACTGTACATTATTATTTTTTAACACTATACCAACATTTTAGCTATCAACAACCTTTTACTTGAAGAATTTAATCAAGACCTACATGAATTCTTGAAAGGCTTTCAATACCCAATACCAAATTTACAGAAAATATGATGCAAGCAAAACCTTTACAGTTAGTTTTATAGCTGCCATATTCACATTGAAAGCACCTAGACTTTTACATTGGAACACTGGAAGTGTGCAAAAAAGATAAATATGTGAAAGAAAGAAGAGGTAAAAGGGCTTCCACTACATGCTACTCCAGAACTTTTAGGCACCACACTTCATCAGTTTTGCAGAAATACAGAATAAGCATTTTATATGTGAGTCAGAGAGAACTTCATTTGTTCCGCCAGTGAACTTCTCAGAATGTAGTGCCAGCTCGAGGTAGACTGACACGCTGATGAATAGCAGGAGTTAGTCCCTCAAAAGAAAGGCCTCCACGAATATCGGGATACTGTCTACTTAGCACATGCACCAGCATCTTAAATCTGCTGCTTTCCAATACCAAAGCACTTCAGGTGATTTACATAGCAATAATTTAAACAGCAGAGGTGCCGTGACCGGGCGTTAGCAATAAAATTCGGAGATCTACCGCCCAGACTGCTGCTATCACTTGATTGCTTTTTAACAGTCATTAGTCTTGCGGAAGCCTTTTGAAAGGGCATAATTTTTTCGGTCAATCCTTCGCTCTACTTCACAGACTTTTTTCACTGATGTATGAAAATGAGGGAGGATATTGACAGGTACTGTAAATGGGAGAGGTGAGGGTAATTCAACGGGAGCCGGCTGTGTCACAGATCATCGCAGACAGCGGCGGTAATTAGCGAGGAATACTAGTCCTGCCCTGGGATGTAGCAGGGAAACAGCTGGGTTGGAAGGTTGTGCCAGCCTCGGCCTATTAAAATGCTGCGCAGAAGTAGATGATGACAGGGACGAAGGTTAAGATAGAGCCTGCTCATCATTACTGAAGAAACACAAACACTTTTCAATGCACCTATGCTTGGGATGTAAAAATGTTATGAAAAATGGCGCTCTATACTACCATCATCAGAACATGAAAGGGAATATTTTTTGTTCATCCCTCCAACAGAGTTCCAGAGACATGGAAAATCTATGTCATTTGACATTTTTAAACCTGAGTTGTTTAGTCCGGTTTAATCGGACTCTGGTTTCATTTCACTCCTTGGTACGATTCTTCTGGGCAGATCTGACCATAGCAATTGTACTCCAGTATGGACCAAAACAACAGAGAACCCGTTTTCAAACCAATAGTTTGTTTGCTCTGGTCCAAATTGATGGATGAGTTGGTAACCTTGTTTCCTTCTCGCTTTAGTCCGTACTTGAGAACTGAAAATTCTGAAAGTCATCGATTCTGATTGGCTCAGAGGGTGAGGATTAACTTTTACTCACCGAAATCAATGTAACAAGACACATATGGCACAAGTGTTTGTATGCAGTGCTACATAAATGCTGCAGTATTGAACTGTAGGAAAGGACAGTGAGGCTTAGCTGAAGAGCCTTGAGATAAGGCTATTTGAGTAGCCACCACCTAATTACCAATGTGTTTTACATTTGCATGAATCTGTAAGTCCAAATCAATGAATGCTAGGAGGAGTAAAGAGGAGTTTTCCAAAGCCAACCACCTGACAAAAATCAAGGCCGTACGTACTATTATAATCAATACAACTTGTCGGGTATTATTGCTTACATATTGCCAAACCCTATTTTACTGCTGATGACACCCAATATTTTTCTCAGCTCCTGTGTATTGAGTTGCACAGCATGCTGTCATCACCTTGTCCCATCTTTCCTTCAAATGCTGGTCCCGCTGATACCCTCATTAGTTGTCCCTTTCATTGCTGCTTCCCAAGGCGGCTACCTAAAGCCCACAGTCACCATGAACAAAGGGATAGGAAGACGAAGACAGAGGATCAAAGGCCTTGGACAAGGCTTTGTAAATTCCCAGATCTGGATTCTACTGCAACTCTTTGGGACAGATGGCAATCACTGTGTGCTCAATGTATTGGCAGTGTTCTTTGAGAGAACATTTCAGACCTTCCAGTTTTGGCAAACGAGATAAGAAAGATATTTTTTATAATATACTGTAGGTGCTGTATATGTGAAGTTATTCAGAGTATAGAGCAAGTCACCTCGCTCTGTGGGCGGATGAGAGTCAGGCACTGATGTGGCAATAGTCTTAGAGAGATTGAAGCGCATTGCCTGTCAGGGTGAGGCATGCATGAACAATATAATGAATCTGAAATTAGCTCCTCACTCCTTTTTCACTCATTACAGTCATAGCTGAGGTTTGCACATCTATAAAAATGTCATATTCCGTTTGCGCCGTAACATTTTGTGACTGATTCCAACTTTTCACAAACTTACCCAGAATGTATTGGCAACATGTTAATCTGAGCCCCCACTAAATAAGTTTCCTCTCATAGGGATGTGCTAGAGTTTTTCTAAAGGAAATTAATTCGGCAGAACTTCCAAATATAGACCTGCATTGATCTGCTGCTGCAACATGTCTTTAGTTTGGGGGAAAGTTTGATAACAATCCAACCTCCAAACACAAAAGAAATGCAAAAACTTCTCTGAGTTAATGATATCACAGCGGTGTGGGCCATTTTTCACAAAAACATAACACTCGTTAAATTTCTGAAAATACTCTCAAAGGTGATGTAGATCCGTCAGCCAAGACTATTTCTTAATGAGATATAAGGTAAACACAACCAGCGCTGGGTGAGGGCAAAATATTGTCAATCAAGCTTGGCATATTACCATACTTGTGGAATGGGTCAAAGTAGTTTATTCTGATCTCAAAGGAAGCACTCAGTAATGTTTTACTCTCCAGTATTCTCAAAACTATCCCGGAAATGATCTCTGAAACATTTGACAAAATTCACACTGAAAGCAAAAATGTCTGCATGCTCACTCGCACGTCCCAAATTTGCCTTCCTGGACACTTTTTTTCTCCCCTCTTCAACACTCCCAGATGTGATGAGGTGCCGGCAGATGTGATTTACCTGCCCCAGTCTCCCTGTACCCTGTTCGTGTGGCAAGTCATTTATTAGCACTCCATTATGTCATGTAGCCAAATGTATTCCATTTGTTATGCGTGCCGGGGTGACAAAGGTGGAAACGTTCTTGCTAATTTAATGCCTATTGAGACAGAAAATTGGATCTACTTCAGGGAGTCGTGATGAGTGTCGTGATGCCCGAGCTGCCAATTTCTGCCCAAGATTAATTAAAATGAAATGTCCATGGGACCTGTGAGAGTCGCCCATCTCCTGTACACATTTCTTCATAATTGGAACCACAGTCCGTCTCCGGAGATGGGAAGGGGTTTCTGGGATTGTTTCAGGAAAACCAGCAGGGATTCAAAGAGATGTGGGAGGGTCAGATTGTGCAAAAACAAAAAAAAAATCACAAACACACTTTGAAACGCTGGAACAAAAGATAAAGACAATATCTAATTTCTGCAAGCAGATGACTTAAATGACTTACAGTATAGTTGTGGTAGAATGTAAGACAATGAAAGGCAAGTTCACTTACACTCCAGCAGGGGGGACAAAACTAATATATCAAAGACCAACTACAAGGGAGCCAAGGCAAAAAGATAGAAGTGTTTAGCTGAAGTGGCGACTCATGCATAACTAGCAAGCAGTAACATGAATAGATGTTGCATTGCTTAATATGCTGGCACAGCATGAACAAAACACAATTAACACCAATAATTCATAACATTTTGAGATTCAAGACAGGTGTGCTTCTTTAATTCAACTAGGTGCTCTTCTACTGTTACAGTTCAAACAGTAGCCACGCAAAACTAAAATATAATACATCTGTTTTATGTGTTTCAGGTAACAGGCTTTCATCAGTGGATCATAAAGTCTCTTTTATTTGATTACAGCAATAATACCCAGTGTGTAAGCCGGAACTCAGACTGAAAAATATAGCCTACCGTTAAAACATTGTAGGGGGCTACTTGTTGTGTTACCAACAAGACAGTGAAATATGATCCAGGAAGTATAGTTGGAGTAACATATTAATGTGTTTAAAGGCTTATCAGGTGGCAAAACACTGCCCATTTGTAATATGATGATGATTTGCAATATTCACAGACATGATTTTACAACTCTTGAAAGTTATCACGGCAGCAACTAAGGTATCTTTTGTTGGGACAATAATGCAGTAAACAGTAGAAATACAGTGAGAATGTTCTAATGAAAAATGCTATTGAGGTGCATTGTGGGAAATGTCAGATCCAGTGTTTTTTGGAGCTTGACCCACACTAGGGACTAAAAGCCAGGATATCTGGGCCTGTACTGCATTGATTTTTACCGTTTTAATATATCCCTCAAGTCGCCTAGCATTATGGAAGTGTATACTAAATTTCTTGTGTACTACTTCAATGTGAAGATTTGTTGCTTTTTTGTGCTACGTATCATTGTATGTATGTCATTGTATTTTTTAGGACTAATTGACTATTTGATTAATAAACAGATTATTTGATATTGACAGAAATTGTTAGTTTCTGCTTTAATTTAGTCTTGGCTAAATTTTGGTGATGTTAGTGTGCACAGAGCCTATTTAAGCACATTTGAATACAGGAAGTGGGGACTCAGATATGGTCCAAAGAGAGTCAGTGTGATTTACAATAGAAATCATAAACCACAAAAACAAAACTTTATTTTGAGGTAAAACTGAACATATGCACACCCCTAATGTCAACAATATGAGTGCGCTTACAGAAGACTGTGTGTACAACTACATTAGGCCAACCAGGTTGAACCAGGAAGTCGGCATGTACACTGTGATGGCTGTTGATAATGATTTCACCGTTTGCTTTGTCCTCTCTACAAAATGAGTTTGGCTTACCTGGGATTTTACCTGCATGGTCCCGCATGATTGTGAGACTGCTCTTGTTTCTCGCCGCATTTGACCTATTTTTAGCTATGCCATGTTCCAAGATCCAAGCAAATTTACTTGGTGAGTACAAAGTTATTACTACAGATAGGAATCATGACCAAACCTTTGAAAATATTAAAGTTGTGATAAGCCAGAATTATCCTCAAAAACATAGTCTTCTGATCCGTTTTTTGTGGTCATTGATCAGCGGTTGTATCACACTACAGAGAACATTCAGGCAATTCAAGAAGAAACTACCCAAATAAGTAGAGCACGATCCATGCGTCTTTTTTCTCTTTCATCCATTCTGTAATCCTTAGTCAAAAGATCAAGCTGCTTTCTTACTTTTCTAGGTAGACAGGAGCTTAAGTACTGTCACTGGATGGATTTGGGCTAGACCTGAGCTGTCTGTTAGTAAGCAAGGTCTGGTATATATTTTTTTATTTCTTTAACTTGGTCAAAGCAAAAGTGCTCATAAGTTAAATGCTGGTTTCTGTTGGAATTAAGGGGTCTTTAAAAATGACAGAAGTTAAAGCAGGTGTACAAAGAGAGAGAGAGAGAGAGAGAAATATTAATGAAACAGAGGGGGATAACAAAGAATACAAACCAAGAAATGCTGCAAAAAAAAAAAAGTTAAAAAAAGGAAAGTTGAAGATTATGTTTTTTTATTTATTTATCTTTGGCAGCAGTGGTCTTTGTAAGTATTTGTGTTCGGTGCATCCTTAGGTCCCCCATGCTTTTGCTTATTGTCAGGACTCATTGCTTTTGTTAAGAACAACCTGCTTGGAACCCGTCCTCAGGGTATTACTGTTTTACATAATGAAGATGAAGGGCATTAGTATGGGAGGTTCTGAATAGCTAGTAGGTGCATGAACTCACGTCAAATCCTAAAACCCAACTAACCTCATCTGTCCTCGTCTTATTATAAATTGTTCAAAATTCGAGTGTGATTTGGAAAGTTCTTTCTCTCGATTATTTCAATTATTTGCGAATGTATCAAACTGAACCCAAGACTTGACCTAGAATGCACTGGAAAACACTGCCCAAGGATACATGGCAATTTGAGTTCAGTTTCTTTTGTTCTGCACTGAGACAGTGCAGTTTATCTCAATAGCAGACCATGCCTTGTCTCACAGTAACTGCAGTCTGACATTTTATAATATCCCATAGCCATTTCTGAAAAGTAAACAATTCCTCTATTTGAATGGATGGATTGGTGTGAATACATTATCTTTTTGTGTTTTTGATTTGGATATTGAAGAGAAAAATATGTTTACATTTTTTGTTTTGGCTGATGTTGACAATTTCAGACTTATAGAGTAAGAATAAAGACAACTCACGGGGGGCTGGTATCCACACCTGTGTGGAAGACACAAAACTGGCATGTGGGGTCCATAATTCATATGTTATGGTTCTGAGGTAAATACTGTACAGTGCTTCACACCTTGACACTGAAGCAGCTTTTTAAAAGAGAATGTTTCCTGCCTTCAACAATGTCGAGTCCTCCTTCTACATGTTCCTTTTAGAGAAATGTTACACATATATATGGTTAAATCTGAACAAATCTGAACAATCTGAGTTAAGCAAGCATGTGACAACATATGCCAGTGGTCACACTGACACACAAAACTCACACAGACACACCCGCTGCCATTTGAGTAAAAGACAATACCCTGTCTGTTCTTCACATTTGGGCCACTTACATAACCGACCGTCGTGAATTATGTAATGCCCCTGTTATTAATTTTTAAATGCATCTCTCTTTGAAGCAACTATAATTGGGCATTTATATGTTTTGTGCCTTGTCTCTGAGGTATCGACGCTCTCTGACGTGAGTTCAGTGGCAGCGAAACAGAAGCCTCCAAAACAGAGCACACATTTTCCCTCATTGCTATGTGGCTCAAAAGTACAGGCTGGATCCCGCTGATTAAAACTAAAGCAGAAAAGGTTTCATGCTGTTATGGGGAATAAAAATGTGACATGCAGCTTTTTTTTCTTCTTTTTTTTCCCCAGCACTCAGAAAGTTTCACGGAAGAATCTTGGGCAGATGAAGTCTGTTGACTCCGTGGCAGCTGTCGCGAAGCTTTGACAGCTGTTGTTAAGCTTTGTGTGTTTCGGTAGCACTACATTGAAGGGTATCGCGCCACGGAGCAGGTGTGCTCATTTACACAACAGTGAGATTTCATCAATAATGCTCCTCGGATGCTAGCTGCTGTGCTCTAACATTACGTCGCCGCCAAATTAGTCCCTCAAAATGTTCCCTGACGATGAAATGGTGGAGACTTCACACCAATTGCAAAGCCACCATCGTACCTCTAAAGCTCCTCATTCAATGTTGCATCCTCACTTGTGGTATGCAGTGAGGTGCAGTTATGTACAGTATTTACAATTACAGCAAAGAATGCTTGTATTAGTTATAGAACATTATATCAAAAGGAGGAGCAAAGAGAGATCTTGCTTTGGCAATTTTTTCTTTGGAATTTCTTTGGCTGACAGACAGATGTTTGCAAAGACGATCATTAAATTTTGCTGCTTTTTTTTCCCAAAAAAAAAACAAAAAACTCAATAATAATGTTTAGATGAGCAGGCCCACATCAAAGCAATCAACACCAAGTTCAAACTGTCCACGTGAAGAATTTGGACTCCTGGTTTGAGCAGTCAGCAGCAGGCTTGCATGTCGGACCTCCAGGGTACTTGTAATTCACACACTCAAAAAATGGCAAACAAAAGGGGGGTCTTCAAAAACACCCCTCGGGTGAGCTCAGACTCTCAATTATACAATCCAATCCCACAGTGCACTATGACATGCCCGGTTTCCCCACAGGAATCATGAAAGTTTCATCAGCGTTGGCACAAAGAGAGCCTAAATACATTTTTCATCATCATTCGCCATTCATCATTCATGGTAATCATCTGAAGTCAAGCCTTAAAACTCTCAAACGTATACAAACACAAATCCAGTGGCTCTCACTGGCTGCTCAGCATTCCAGGAGGTACACTGTAAATTCTTGATGATTAACTGTCCTCCCCAAAGTGCAGTCGTGTGTAAGTAACTGTAGTAACATTTAAAGGAGGAAGCCAGGCTTTCTCCTCACACAGACTGACAGTGAGGGAAGATTCCTCCATCACACTATTGATCAGAAATGTGCCCGTTATCATGAGATGCCCTTAGTCCTAATTAAATATTAAACCTTTTATTTGCTCCCACAAAGGTATTTGTAAATACATTTCAAGCCAGGGAAAGCATCAAAGATTCCAAATTTCCCTCCTGACACAAAGGTGCGGTTATTGCCGCTCAACGCCCCCCCCCCCCCAACCCAAACCATTTAGGCGCATTTAGAATGATGAAAGAGAAAGGAAATTGCTAGAGATGGCTTCCAGGGGAATGGATAGTATATACATCTCAGTCTATCTGTGAGAAATTATATGTTTCCCGACTTTTATGAGGTTATAAAATGAGGTTATAAAACAATGCTATGTATAGGGCTGCCTCACAGTTTACAGTTATTGTAATTCTGATTATCAGATAAAAAGATGTTTTAATGAAGCTGGAAAATAGATACTGCTAGTTTAGTGGCTGCACAAACTGCAGCCGGATAATGGACATTGTTTTAGTGCTTCATGTCTGGGAGTAATCATAGTGGTGAGCAGACTAGTGGAGAACCGCCCCGTTCTGCAGGAAGCACAGTCAGTCATAAACAACAGGTGACAGTACATTCGGCATGTCTGTCCTGGCAAGGCGCCTTAATTGATGGTCCTGCCTGACTTGAGCAAATAAATCAGGAAGTCCATCATCAATAGAACTGCCAGCCATCAAGTCACAACCCCAGCCAAAATAAATGGAGGGGAGCGTGGTATAAAACATATATTGGCCTTCATTTGCTTGGTCTATCCATAATTCACAGGCATAAATTATACTGCCTTAGCCTCATTGCTGAGTCTGGCTGTCCCTTTTCGTTAACGGGCAGGGAGCTGCATGAAGTGAGTCAGCTGGAGCATTGTCAGAACACCCAGTGTGAAGTTCACGTAGCCAAACAGTAGATGGAGCCCCTTGCATTGGCTTCATGTGCAGCGCGTGCCACGCTTTCACCGGAAACATTACATCAGTGATTTATTTTTCCCCTCTAGCTCCGTATCATCACCATTACATGCCAATTATGTCATTAAGGTTGGTGTGTGTTTGTGCGCCTCTGTATGTGTGTGTTCTGCTTTAGGTTTCTACACAGCGAGAGACACAAAATAATACATGAGACTGCCATGAAAAGAGGGATTTCAAAAAGCTAAAACAATCTTTGGAAGCACTGCAACAAATGTGGGTCATACTACTGTAGGTTGCATGTCAATTAGTTGCATTTGTCAACACTAATATCCTCGTCCATTCGTCAGATCTCCCTGGGTTAGTTAGTTGCAACTTTTGACCGCTGTTCTTCTTTGTTGATGCAGTTTGTCTACATCTGGGCCATATGTTGTAATGATTTTCCGATGGCATATTATATAATTTCTTTTTTTTTTTTTTTTTTCAGATGCACCAGCGATTACGGCACAGATAATCTGGACTCATGTTGCTTCGAAAGCCCACATACTGAATCGCTGGGCAGATTGCTCTACCTCTGTAGGTTGACAAAGTTGTTAATTGACATCCATCCTAACACGATCGCACCTTTCTCGCTCTGTATTTAATCGGTTAGAGCTACAGTTTTTTTTTTTCCACGAGGTGTCATTTTTTCCATGCCTGTATGTGCACATCTATCTCCGATCAACTTGTAATCGTAAACCTCATCATGAGGAGCCGGAATTGATCCGCACTGCACTGCAATAATGATGGCGCACTGGTGCTTCGATGTTTGTTACCCTCAGGAATACCACGGGAGATGAACATGATGGGAGATGAACATGATGGGAGATGACATTTAAGAAAAAAGGGGGGAAAAAAGGAAGTAGTACAAGAAGAAGCAGCGTGGAAAGCTTCTGGCTTTGGCGCCGAGGCATGGACGCACTTATCTGCGCTGATTACTGCCACAGCTGAGGAAACCTGTGGGTGTGAGGGGAACCCGTTGGCATTTTGAGCTTTCTTTGACAAAGCCTGGATAGAATGGGCTCGCAGCTTGTCACATGCTTGGGAAATTTTGGGCACCACAAACAAGAGAACAACTGGAGCCGCTACAGCTGTGCACGTGACTCAGCCAGCATGGATGCTTCCACACTTGCGCACCCGCACACACATCCAAACTCTTCCTGTTCTAAATATCCTTTCTCACAATCGCCTACCAGACAGTTGCACACACGTGCACACCCACACACAGACATTCGCACAGCAGTAGAGCCGGGCCAGATTGCTGTGGCTGAAGATACGTGCTGGAATCATCAATCACAAGAGCCTCCCTCTGGTCAAATCAAGTTTGTCCTGGTGTGAACAGAGCGCAATGCCAGCCGAGCAAAGACAGGCCCTCACTAGCTGCCGGGCGCGAGGGGCATGCCGGGTCTTTTCACGACATCCGAAGGCATATCAATCTCGTGGCAGATGGATGGACGGGCGATGATTAGGACGAGGCTGCGGCTGCGTAAGGCCAACTGGGACGCAGCTTCCACTGGTGACGGATTCCTCTGTTCAGTCCACCCTACAGCGAAATGAGAAACAGCTGGAGGGATGGATAGCACATTGTTCAACCCACGTCCGTTCTCTGCAAACTTCCCCTCTGAAGAAAGACTTGCTTTTTGCCTCAACATCTTGGTGATTAAAGTGACCTTGGGCAATTATGAAAGTTACCTGGACTTTGAAATCCACCTTTTAAATATGATCAAGTCCGGGTTAAATCATAGAAAAATATATGAAGAGCTTCTATCCCTTAGAAGACTCAGCAAATTCAGTTTAGTGCCACATTCATACAAGCCTTCAGTAACAAAGCCGCTCTGTCTTCTGTTCGTGAAAATGCAGAGCAATGTAGCTCATACACAGTGAATACTGCTGCTTTCCACAGGAGCTGCAGAGAAGTTGAAGTACTACCATGCTGATTCCATGTTACCTATTTCTCTCTGCATTCCACTATTTGTCAAGGTCAACTATTTCATCGGCGTGGAAAAGAAATCTGGGCTATAAAACCATGTTTGAGCAGCAGGATTCAGGGAAATGAGAAAGCTGAAGTGCAGCTCACAAGTGTAATTGGTCTCCTGGCATCTTCACACAGGGCTTGATTAACATGCCTTTGAAGCATTCCAGGCACATTTGCCCGCAGAACAAAGACACAGCAGATAATGATGATCAGAAATTTTGGAATTTCTACCAGTTATTGACAGACAAGGTATTCGAATGTCTCGGACATCTGTCTTTGATGTGAATTGATGGATACGCTCGGTCCCTTAAAGGTGCAGTTATCTTCAAAAAGCCAGACAGGATTAAAAAGAAAATGGTAAGTATTTGGGGTGAGCAAGAGTAACATTAATATATTCAAGGTTCTGTCAAGCAAGGACAGAGAGCCTTTGCTTAAACCAATCAACAACCGGCTGGATTCCTTGAATACACACCAATGGGTGTTGACTAATATCAGACTGCCTTAGTCAGGCTACTGTATGACATACAATTGTTTATGTATTGCCTCTACCATTGAATTCTTGTCAGGGTCACTGGAGGCAAGAGTCTACCACAGCATGTTCTCACTAAAAAGAAAGGAACTGTCCTCACCAGATATATGCCTTTACTATACCTGTCATTCCACACATATTATCAGTATATTTATGCAGTGATTTTAGTGTAAAAAGAAAGTCCATCATGCGTTACATACATACATACACTGTAGGTGTACAGTGTATGGTACTAAAACTGTATGGTTTTGTATTTATACACTGATAACACCAAACAAAAACTGAATCATTCGGGGTTGGATTTTGTCCTACCCCTAAATTATAATCAAAGCTACATCCCTCCTTAACATGAAATATTTACAAAGTATCTTGATCTACAACAAAATCAAAGTCATGTAGCAACTTTTTTTTTTTATTTTTTTTTTTAAATGCATTCAATCAGAGAAGGCTGGAGAACATCAAAGCTTATTTCAGCATGGCGGGGTCACAAAGCTACACACATTTGCACTTAGGAGGTGCCTGATTCAACTGCAGTGGTCTAATGTTGGACACTGTACAGCTCCACTGGAACAGTTGGGGGACTGAGCACTTCGCTTGATGGCATTTTTAGGCTCGCTGATGAGGGAGGGAGTATGAGCTATTGATTTCCTCCATCCAGAGGTCTAGAAATACCACACAAATGAGCACTGTTTAATCCATTATTTTCCACTTGGTTTCATCAAAAGGATGGTTCCAGTCAACTGTGGAGCAAACCGCTCATAGTATATTTCTTTACAAATCAGTTCCAGATTCAGTTCACTTTCGTCTGTCTTTTCCTTCCTCTATTGTCTGTCTTGGTTTATCAATCTTATACTGAACTAAATGTCATCTCATACCTTGGGTGGTAGATGCCCTACGTAAATTGGCCTTGATCAGAGCAGCAATTATTATCTGATCTTAAACGCGCTGTTGGGTTATTTAAAAAAACTGAAATGGACTAATCCCAGAGAGTAGTTCAATGGATGATGCTACATAAAGGGAAAAAAATACATTAGATATGGCTCAATCAATCGATATGACATAAAGAAATCTGTATAGATCAAACACACTGTGTTATAATTACAAACAGACCACCACATAAAATGTATCTGTAAAAAAGATCAGTTTGGCTTGTGTTTATGTCCTCACAAAGCCTTGTATTTTTTTTTTTATTCAGTGGAACACCTGCAAGATATGCCTCAGCTGTGTCTGTTGTTCCTGGCAGAAGGAAGAAATCTGTATTTGTGTTCATTTTCATGTTCAAGTTCAAACAAGACAAGAATATGCTAATGCTGTTCTGGGTTGGATTTTCCATTTGAGTCACCATAATACATAACTATGCTATTAAAACATTGCTTTTAAACTCAGAAGCAAACTGAGGAGGATAGGAGGATTGAAAGAGCCACATCCGCAGTTCATGTCAGTCAAATTATATTTGGAGAAAGAGACGCTATAACCAACTCAATTTGAGTTCAACCTCATATACTTCAACATTTCCTGTGCTGTGCCAAAATAGGTCCTTCTCCTTAAAGAGATAGTTTGGATTTTTTGAAGTGGAGTTATATGAAGTGCTTATCCATAGTCAGTGTATTACCTACAGTAGATGATGGTCAGTGCACCTCCAGTTAGGAGAAGCCGGCAGCATCAACGACAAGGACGCTCAGCGATGAACTGCTGTGGATGGGGTCAGCAGCAAAACAGATTTAGCTAAAAAAAAAGGCCAACCTAAAAAAATCATTATCAGTGTGTACGCTATATTTAGAATATTTCCACTGCTTTAGCTTGCCGTCAGACAGCCCTTTCCTTTGGCACTACATTTTCTCAACCATTGAATTTCTGTATTCCTTTGCATGAGCACACCTGTGCCGCGCACAACAGTCCCTGTCGGCACAGCCCGACTTTAAAAAACCTGAACTACCTTTTTAATGCAGTGTTGATGTCCCACCACATTTCCAGTAAGGCAGAGGCAGCTTTTGAGTTCATTCTTTTTTAATTTGCAGATAGGCGGGACGTATTCCTGTTTGTGGCATACAAAGTAAAGATCAATGACTACTACCTCTCATGATCTCCTCCCTCATTCGCTATTTATGCAATATTTGATATAATATTCCAAAAAAGGATAAAAAAAAAAGGAAAACTGAACTTTGAATGCCTGGTGGAAATCTCATCAGGTTAAGCAACTAAACACTCCACAGGCAGAACTTGATCACATCATTAAAGTTGATTCACTGTATGCAAAAGTTTTAAAATGTTCACCTTCCTTCAAAACACTTCGAATCAGATCAAGGCAGAAAACGAGGTTAACTCCTCTCAGAGCATCATCCAGTTTAAGCCAGTTCTGTTTTGATCCAAACTCTCTAACAGTATATATCCTTGGGAGTACAAGTGCTCTTCCTCGGCATGCATAATAAAACAAAAAAGAGAAGAAAGAGGGTAAACAATTAAAGAGATACTGTGCGTACTTCTGAATCTGGAGCACTACACTGTTGATAGAGGGGAATTAATGTAATATCATATGACACTCTGGTGTAGTACATTACAGTCGCTTCCAAAATGCAAAACAGAGATGAGCACATGCTGGGATCCACATTGCACCATGCATCCTTAAAGAATGCTTTGTCCTTCACACCTTTGGGATACAGCTAACATTATGTTAAAGGATGTTCAGTATAATCACAATTACGTCAGAATTAATGAACCTTTTATTTCTTGGTGGAGTCAGCACAAGTGCCTCATGTTGTATTACTTTCACATTGCTTTCAATATTTTTCGAAATTAAAGTGTGCGGCTAAGCTGATTATGTCATGACAAACTGCCGCTCCTGGCTGCAGGTCATTAGCTTCACTGTCTAGGAGGTCCGATGTGGGGTGTAAAAGTTTTTTCGTTATTCAAAGTTCAATAGATGACTTCATTTGTTGCCTTGGAGAAAGAATTAATTAGATAATGTCATCTCCACAGAGCAATCTGCTGAGCAAATTGAAATTAAATAATTTGCTATCACAATCCTCTGATGCCCTTGGCAGTCTCCGTCTTATATTCCTGCAATACCACTGTAACATGATCTGCACTGATCTGAGCCCACTCCTCAATTAGCCAGGGCATTGAGTTCCCTGACATTACCAGTTATTCATATTCTTAGTGGGAGCCCGGGTGACAGCAAATAAAAATCAACATGTTAATTAAGCCATGCATGTTTCAAACCAGCCTTGATTATCAACACCTGTGTAACCTATGTCAAGTCAGCCAGCAAAAGCTAGTGCAAGATAACACAAGTACAAATCTGTCACAACCGGAGAGGAAGAATAGGCCAATTAAGTAGTGGTTGCAGTGAATTATATAAAAATATGAAGTGGATTAGTTTCTATAAATATGCCATTAAAGTCTGTCTGTTCAATAAATGTGTGTTTTTGTAATGTATTCTGTTCTACAGCATGCTTTGATATGGCCATATGGGCGTATAGAGATCTGCTTATCGACCAAAATGTGTCCAAAAAGAAAGAAGAGAGAAGTGAATGAATCATCACATTCTGTTCTTTGTTGGTACAAATGAAAGCAGTGCTTTTGAAGTCACTTAGGAGCTTGTAATTCCCAAATGGAGGACTGTTTGAGTTGATGTTTAACTGTTCAAACACAAGTCTTAACAACTAAGATGAAGAGGGAGCAAATATCAGCAAACCGCACATAAAAAGGAATCCTCCTACAGCTATTGATGGCTTTGAACAAATTCGTTGAAAAAAAAAAAAAAAATCCTATAATTTTTAAAAGATCTGGCCTGGATACAGTTAAGATGTGTTCTAAAATATTGGTAGTCCAGTGGCTGTGTTACACTACCTGCAAATGTTAATGCACTTTCCCGGTGGCCCTGACTTGGATAAAATGTGTGCACACACACCGTGATAACGTTTTGGATGGCCTGTTGCTCTACACACTTTGTCATACCCTTCAATATTCGATGAGGTCAATATTTTGCTTTTTGTTTCACGGTCAATAATGCATCAAAATATCAAACAATATTTTAGTTTAACGTGGTCTATCTAACGCCATTTCCATCTTGAAACACTGTCAGTTCTTGGGGAGCTTTTATGCCGGAGATCAAAGCATTGCCAGGCTTCTGTTTTTACCCGACTGCATAAAAGATCAAGGCACGTAATGAGTCAACCTGAAAGGTGATAGTTCAGAAGATGAAAGTATTGGCTGTTTTGGGTATGTCAAAGAGCTGTGTACTATTCTGAAATTCAACCATCATATGCTTCCTCTGTGATAATAATCACAATTATAATGAATTGTATAATTTGCACTTGATCTCTGCTCACATTCATTTTGACTGTGATATCTCTGTATGTTATCTGATACGCAATATCCTTGGACTGAAAGGGATCTTCAAATGCTGTATGTAGCAAAGATTTTCAGCACCTATTGGATAATATCTAAAAAAACCATGAGTGATGAGTCCTTTGTTGAAGTTCAAAATCGTTAACTTTTGCTTCATTGTAGTTATCAGTTTAAAGCTACCATTAAGCTTACATTCTCAACACTACCAAAAAAGCTGTCTGGTCATGTATGGAGCTCCAAAGTGCTAAACATTAAATAAACAAATAAGAAATTAATAAACATATGAATAAATTCTGTTAAATACATGCACTGTGAAATGATCAATACTCAACACATTAATATCAAGTATTGGAGTAAATTATTATTTAATTATCAACATTCTTTTTCAAAAGCTTTTATTTCATAATGCAATTTTCCTCAATGACACTTTTATTTTATGTCACATTTTATTTCATTTCACTTTTTATGTCAGTAACGTTGACCAGCCCAGCATCTATCAGCCAATCACATGACCCCTGCAGCCCAGTAAGCTCACTAACTGCCAACTAACTGGCTGGGTAGTTATCACTGGCTCTTCAGTTTGACGCTGAGATATAAATCCAAGCTCACAAGCCAGCCAAACTATCCTGTTGAGCTAAATAAGAGGAAAGGTTAGTTACTGTGTGTCTGTACACAGTAACTAACTATTTAGAGCAGCAGCTGAGAGAGGCTTGCTTAAAAGAGGCAGGGAGCATGTGATTGGCTCAAAAGTGAGGGGGTGGTCATTAAAAGTTACATTTTGAAATAAAAGTGACGTTATCAAAAGTGTCATAAAATATGACATCAAATAAAAATGCCATTATGGAAAAAACATCATTACAAAAAATGGGTGTTTTTCAAATAAAAATGTCTGCATAGAATAAAAATGAACTGTGATAAAACCTATATACTTAGGCCATATACTAAACTTAATGACGAAAAAACTGTAAGAACATAATTGTATAATAATGAGTTTTCACAATTACGTTAATTATTTAATATCATTATTTAATAAGTTAATTTGTATATTTTACACAGTGTATGTGTATATAGTATTTATTTCACAATATCTTATTTATTTGCTTAATACTGAAAACTTGTCAAGTGTTCCATAGTCAAGTAGGAGTACAACATGAAAGTATTAAAAACAGAGACAAATTTAAAAGAAAACCAGAGAGCCTTTCCAATTTCAATCATACAGTATGGTACTAAAAGGGTGACCCAGACAGCAATCAACTAATCTAGTTATTATCACTGACCCCTGTAAGAATGAAAGGGCATTGTAATCAGGGAGGCACCACGCAGAGATTTAATTCCAGCGGATCATCAATACTGTGAATGATAGAAAAACTGAAATGAATCTATTGGTCATATCGTCAGTCACGCTGAGCGCAGCAAGACAGCTCGCCCCCGAAGGGGGGGATATTAGCGCTTCATTTTCACTTAAACCTCTGCGGCTGGGTTGTTGAAGCGTGATCGGACATGCACGTGTTCTTCCCAGCACCATACTGTAAATCTGTCATTTAAATGTCAGTTATGTCGAAAGCATTGGGAAAATGTCTTGTTAGCTATTGATTGCCACACAAGTCCTCGATATACTTCAGTCAAAATCAAGTAAACACACTTTTGCTGTTGCTCGTTGGACCATGATATTAAAAATGATAAATTCCAAGTATGATAATAGACAAATAATTAAGTTAAAAAAAAGGGAGTGTAGTCGTAGAAAGGTGTAAGTGAAATGCTGATTTTATAATAACAATATTGAGGGCAACAAAGCAACAAAAGTATACTGGCTGGTAGGTGGCTGATAGAGGGGTCCCTCTCACCTATATCTTATAGCATAAGAAAAGGTCATACAGTGGTTAACCTGACCTCTCCTCAGTGTTTGTGAACAACGATTAAATATTCCTCAATTATTCATGTGGTTTCAAACACAGTGGGGTTCTAATTTGACTCTAATAATGCTCACACCCCTATGACTAATTCTGTGAAGGGCGCAGCAACACACTTAAAATATACGTAACTGTCTGAGTCTGAGCACCCACATTGCTTTCTTCAGGGTGTTGGAAAAGAATAGCTCAATTGAACGGGGCCATCTGGAGGAGGCATTACAGCTAAGACCATACCAATAACAACAGACCATACCAATCTCCTCTAATGTGGGCGATTGTCTGCTACAAAGACTGAAAGACATTTGCTTCATGCTTATGATCACCTGCTTCAAGCACATTTCTTCTATCGACTGTAACATGTTTTAGATTAGATTACAAAATAGGTAGTTCAAAGTGATGGCACTGTGGTTGTTATTTTCCGCTATCATTCATCACCTTATGTAAAGGTAGAGATGGTGTATGACTACAAGGTCAGGCAATATAATTGGCTTCTAATTTAGCTTAATGGTGTCCATGGCATTTTTATTACAATGATAAGATGAAGCAAATAATGGCATTATAAAAATGCAAGAAAATGTGTCAAAAGAATGAGATCTGGCACATGGGACCATCAGGAAAGCTATATTCAAAACAGAAACACCACAACACTTTTGTGAACTGACATGCTTTTAAGCCCTTTCTCTAAACTTAATGCATTATACAGTATAATTATTCTCTACACATTTTTCTCACCATTTGCAAATACAAAAACAAAATAATTTTAAGAAAACTTGTAAAGAATTTGGCACAAATGCTTGGTTCAGAGACTAATCTCTACATGAAGGACAAAGAGGATGTGCATCAATATGCCAGGAGAGATCACATCTCAACAAGAGTGTTTGGGATTCCTCGTCTGACCTTGTCTTTCACCTTCCTCCGTTTGACGCTCCTCACCTCATAGATGCACAGTAACAGTAATGCAAAATTAAAGGGGTGTTACAGTGAGATGATAATAGGTAGTTGGCCAGTTATGGTTATAATGACGAACTTTGGAAATATTCCTACAAATAGCCTCAATATATTTCCATTCCGTGAATGATCATTTGTAGTATTATCCAAGTCAAACCTGATATAATAGTGTTGGATCTTCCTCACTCTACTTACTTTCTCCTAAAGAAGGTTTTGACTCGGGTCTTGTGGAAACAAAAAAAGGAATGTATGCCACTTACCGAGAGATTACTCCTAAAACCAGCCATACTCAATTTCTTTAAACAATTAATGACACTTGCACCATGAGCCTTGTGAGAGCCTACATGCGAGTATGAAAAGAAAAAAGTGAATATCAAAATAAGTCTGCTGCTTCAAGAAGCCAGTTCAATACGTAGTCTCCTCTGTTTTCTTGCTCCATTTCTGTCATGAAAAAAATATAGAGTGTTGTGATAAGACAACATTTTCTCCTCATTTGGCAAATAAAACGAGTTAGTAAACACGCTTCTCCTTCCTGTTCTGTGGCTTTGAAGATGTGCCTCTTTTCCTCTGTAACACATTAACACTACAGGTTTAACCATGCTTTTATATATTAGATGCACCACAAATTTAAATAATACCAAGCAATAATAAGATTTGGGGGCCCTTTTTCCACGTTTCAGTAGCTAGTGGGAAAGTATTAACCAGAAAATACATTTAAAAAAAGACTCACAACTATGTGCAACATAAATGATGATGATAATAACAAGACAAAGAAAAAGTCCACAAGGAGAAAAGCACAATGGTGAATAACAATACAGGGACAACATTATGATTCTTTGCAGTTACAATAAAAGCGTGCAGGAACAATAAACATTATGCAAAGCTAAACTCTTACGGATAAATCTGTTGATTCGCAAGAAATTACGTCTAACTGATGGGTATTCGAGGTTACAATAGTATATATGTTGGTGGACACTGTATTTGTATACACTGTATTGTTATTTCATGTGTGCCGTCAGCTGCTGTTGTAGCTCCAAAACCTGAATTCTCTTACAGCTTCAGAGCGGATAGAGAGCAAAGCTTTTCACCCTTATGTGCCAACTTTTTGATAAGCACAAAGAGACATCTTAACCACTTGTCAGTCAGCTATCGTAGCAGCAGGCCAGAAGACAGGCAGGCCAACAAAACAAACAACCAACACTCCTCTATCTAACCTATCTTGGAATAAATGGACAAAAGCAGCAAGGGAGGCAATAACCAGACTACTAAACCTGCTCCGCTCACACCAGCCAATTCAGCATCAAGACACCCAAATGATATTGCGCATGTGGTGGCTCGGCCCAGTGAAGTGTAAATAAGCATTTCCACGCTCAGCATTGGGTGTATAACACGGTGTCAGGTAGCCACAATGAATGCAGAGAGGCAGAGGGAGCAATCAGCCAACCTTCGCCTCGCTGAGATGGAGGGCCACCGCCGCACACACAAACAACCAATCACCATGGGACAGTGATTGATGTCTCATCCTGCTTTGAAATCTATCATCCCGACCAAGTGGCTGTCGAGACCTCGCCTGACAGATTGTTAAACATAGCTTAATATGCATCACCCTGGCAAATAGTTCATTAATTCTTTATTATGTGGGCTTGAGTTGTGTAACCCATTGTCCAAACTAGTATTTAATACACTAAGTGCTTTAACTTTGACCGCCATAGTGGCACATGTTTAAGTAATGCTGTTTTCTATTTAGTTCAACCCTCATGAACAGTAATTAATGGATACTGGGAGAAAAAAAAAATGTGAACAAGAGGAAAAATATTAACAAATGATTTTGATTGTGGACAGATCTAGCTGAGTGGAAGATCAAGAAGCAAAAGGTAGGAGATAGACGATGTGTGGTGACATATACCAGGATATCTGGACTCAACACTTCATTAGCGAAAGTCCAATGCAACTCTACTTGCGAGTGTGGTGAGGCAACGGTTTGGTTTATTCTTGGATCTGTGAAATCACATTGCATCTTGCCAGTGTCATTTATGCCACCTCACCTCACCCTTTAAAGTTTACTGAAAGACTGCGAATAATACAGGCAGCCAGTGTCTTCTTGCCAGGGTTTTTAAAGTTCCCGTGAGATTTCTTAGCAGCTTACTTCTGCGTCATTCAACAAAGGCCTATTTTGTTGCAAATAAATATGGAGGAGTTTGCATTGAGTTAGTTAACATAATTATTTAATGTACTTTGCCATTTTGACAACAGTTTTTGAAGCTCTTATGGCGGTGCTCTTGCACAAACTGTGACTTCTGTAAGGTAAACCTTGCCAAAAGGTCCGAATGATCAATGCCAATGGGACACGAGTTGCATTCGTTACAAACGCGAGTAAAGCCACCCAAGGGGCGAGCAGCATCACTTAGTCCTTCCACCCACAGGGAGCTTTCTGTTTATCATCCACCATCTTGACAAGTTGTTCCTCATCCCCGCACTTATATGTCCTCCTCGACCGCTTGTCCCCTGCCTCCGTTGGCTGGGGAAGTCACAGAAAAGGGGGAGGAGAGCTGCCTTCACGGCCAGGGTTATTTTTCTTCCCTGATCCCTGTCTGATAAGTGTGTTTGCTCTTTTGTGTCTGGGGCTACTCTTAATCAAGAAGAGGTGGAACATAAAAAGAATTTGCAAGGGGGCTGCTGATAAGGAAAAGCATCTGTTTAACATTTTTTCTTACATGGAGGGTTACAAACGAAAGGCAATTTTGCTGTAGGAAACGCTGATAAAAATGGTATAGTACATTAATGCAGAGCTTGAGAATTGCAGACAATACTACAGCTATTCAGTGGAATTATCTCTTTGCTGGGATTGCAGTTGATAGTATCTTTTTTTTAACAGTCCCACTGCCTTTATGATACTGTAGTGCATGCAACTGTGTTATCAATCATGGCATAATTTTCTTGGTGCTATACTAGAGATAATTAGGCCTACTTCATCCAGTCATGTAATGGACACATCAAATAGCGTATGTCTATATGGTTTACATGCAAGTGAAATGGAGCAAATTGCAAAGGATGACAATCATCTCTTCTAAGCGCAGTATCTGTGACAGGTGGGGAGCAGACACTAATTTAGCATTTCAAAGCTTTCCACTGTTCGCATCCGACTTTATACCTGTAATCGCCTCGCTCACAAATATATTTTTAGCCTCTTGGATTCTGCTGTCCCCACTGGCTGCTTCCCCAGGGAAATAACCATTCCCGGTGCTGACATCCACGGTGTGTTCTCTATAGATCAAACAGGCCTGGTCCTGAATTGCCAAGGCCCTGAGGGTCCATGCTGCCAAACACATGAACTGTCTATGTTAATGCCTGCTGGTCAACTATCAATAACTCCTGGAGGGACTTTACTTATTCTTCTACAACACAACAAACCAAAAAGCATCACATACTGGATAAAGATACAAGTTAGAAAGGAAGATAAACTTAATCTCCAGTGAGTTAGATCGTGAGTGGCTTGAAGACTCACGCTCCGCCTATGCCGGAGATCAAATTTAGGTTTCTTCCCTCAGTTTTGAAACTCTCTGTCTTCTTCCAACCCACTCTCATCCTTTAAAAACTCCAATTAAGAGAAAAGTATTTGTGTGTGTGGGCTTCTACTCAGTTCAAACAAAGACCTAATCATAGAACATCACTGGCATCGTGAAAAAAAAAAATGCATTTGGCAGAGGGGGTACAGCATTGGCCTGGATTCTGAGGAAAAGTTTGTTCCACTTTCTCTCCACTTTTCACTGGTCTCACACAGCTTTGTGTTTGTTGCTCCAAAATCAGAGATCAGCATATTTGTTTAATGTGGAAATTAACTTTCATCCTGTCATGCTAAATTTAATATAGTACAAAGCAACCTTTTTTGGGCGGGAGCCGAATCACGGTGCTTTTCATTTTAGGAAACCTTCACAGAGAGAAAACAAAAAAACACATATTTAATTCTCTTTTTCAGCAGCCATTTTCAGAAGTAATTTCCGCAAAATTTGTCTATCAAGGAAGCTATATCAAGACATAAGAGTGAGGAAAATGTGTGGGCTCTTTAATTCAGAAATCCGAGACAATCACTACTCGTTCATCTCATTTGGTGTAGGTTTCTTATCAGCAGCAATTCTGGGGTAATATTCCCAAGAATCACTGCAAAATACTGAATATTTAATTAATTCATGTGCGCAGGAATGTTTGTGATCAATATAGAAAAATCGGTAGGAACAGAAGATCCCACATAAGACCTTAACAGACCGATTATCTGGACTATTTTTGTAGGTATAATAATGTGTCACTTTTATTGAAATTTTTCCCTTAGGAGGTCAGTAGCCAGACTGTCAACGATTCAGAGATGAAACAGTAAAGTAAGGACACCGAGCTTTCCTTATTAATACACATGTACATAGTTTATATGAAGGGTGTTTATTGCCTGATTGAAGAGAAGCCAGCTTTATTCCCCTCACCCATTCTGATGTCTCAGTAGACACACAATATTTTCCCATGGGTTTCATTATCTGTAAGTGTTGAGGGGCAGTTGTAATGCATTCTGATCAGTGTCAGTGTAATTTATACCGAAAATTAGAAAAACATGAAGCAGCAATGCTTCGTGGTAGGTGTATGTAGTAAAGTTTTCATTTAATTTCCTAGGCAAAATAATAAAACATAAAACGATTCTACTGGATTAATTTATGAGGCTTCTTTAATGTCATTTAGAAATACAGTCTGTTGTCTATACAATAAGACAAGGCAGAAAAAAGTGTGGTTGCCCTTCATCAATATTCAGGGGCACTAATTGTCAGTGTGGCCTTAATAAATTTGATAACATGCTTTTTTACTGTCCCATGTGAGTACCGCGTAAGATTACAATGAAAGATGAAACGGTGTTTGTATAACAACACTTTATTATTCATATGTTTCATTTTGAAGTGGCCTCCTCATTAATCTAGGCTAATTATGGCTGTAACACTTTGGAGACTGGATAGCGGAAACATGCTTGGAGAGAGAAACGCTCTTTCAAAGACACTCAAAACAACTACTGAGGCAGTGTAATTTACAGCAAGCTGCCCTAGATAACAGAGGGGCTCGTTTGTGCTTATGCATGGATCTTATATAAACCGTTTACTTTACACCTACTTACTTTTTGTTGGAGTAAATGCATTTCAGGTAAAAAATGTTAGAAAAATGTTGACAGCAAAAACTAAGTGAAACTTTTTTGACTTTTCTTTTGGCAAGAGTAACTACATCACTGACAGGAGAGCACTAGAGACATGATTAAAACATCACAACAAGCATCAAGAGGAGCTATTTGTTTCACTATGTATCAGGTTAAGTAATAACATTGAACTGGAAAGAAATGGTTTCCCATCAAGTTCTTAAGTAAGACAAAAATATGTTTGTGTTACAATTAATTTATAGTATATAAAATTTTAAAACAGCTGTCTTATTTAGTATTATACTTTACAGCAATAATTCCCAACCAGATGTATTTGAAAGAGGGTGTGGAAAGATTGTAGAGTAGCTAAAGTAATACAAAAAAAGAAAGTGGGGGTATGTCGGACAATAAAGTTTGTGAATCACAGTAGCCTACAGTGTTGTCCTGCGGTAGCTACTACAACGCAAAGCCACAGGGGCATAACAGTACAACGTGGCCCTAAATGTTCAGATTTTTTGGTTTCTTTAGGTTAAACACACACTGAAGACTACATTGTCAATATCAGCATTCTTATAATGAGATTAGTGGTAATTGTGCCAGCCGGAGTTCACCTCAGAGACAATATGTACTTCACTAACTTCAGTAAAAACATTAAATTCCCTGTGAGACCTGCTGGCTGCTACTAGCTCTTTGAAAGTAAGTAAGAAAATTTAATCAGGGTGTTTGTGATCCAGTTTGCACATTAACTATTGATATCCCGAGCCTTGTGCGATTACATGGCATGGTAAGACTAATTACATTATATTATAATACTAATTACGTTCCTAAGGGTCGCATAAAATTGTTGGCTGTCATTTCCATACCAAACTAACATCCAAGGGGCAGGGTGTACATAATTAGCCCTCAAAATAAAATGTGTGCATATTGGATTACACTGTACTTATCCTGTCTGTTTCTCTGTGCCTCTTTTTCATCAACATTGATTGCAATAATGCAAGCTGACGACTGCGTGTGCTTCTTAAATAGGCAAGTCACCCAAACACATAGATGCTGTGCTTGTATGTTAATCTATAGTGCATAAACAGGATATAGTTTGCTTTCATATCCAGAGTGGAGGGCCATATTATTCTGGTTCTGCTGTATGACACTTCTGGGTTGCGTCCCAGTAGAGAACCTCGCAGAAACTGGGTCGAATGTTAAATCGGCTGTTGAATCAAGAACAGAGGAGGAAAGCCTCAAAAGGAAGCTTGATGTTCTCACAAAAAGGTACGATGGAACCAGCAGTTTCTTCGCATTTAATGATAGTTTCATCATATTGATTTGAGATTCAAAAGCAGATTTGTTAATGTGTAAATGAACATAAGTACTGCTTGTTAGTCGAGTATTAAATAATCAATTACCAATTTTTCGGCGCGATTCACTTAGTATGCCCTTTGAGCTCATTGTTGTTAATATATTTAAACATAATACCACCACAGTGTGCTTTAGTGCTCTTTTGAAATGCTGTAATTTCAAGGAGGTTTCTGCCACAGTAAATGGCACAGACCCTTTTAGCTTCTCTATTCAGTGATTTGCATGTTCCCAGGATTTTCATGCTTTTTGAGATCAGTACAGAATGAACTTGATAATATTCTAATATATGTGCACATAATTTTAGAATGCTCAGTGCAAGTCACCTCCAGATGTAACACCTCTGAGGCTCCATCTTGACAGTGTCATGATGTAAATTGGTCCCCGATGCAGTGTCTCGCTTGCCTCCTGGTGCATGTTATTCTCAGCTCTGTTATGGAGCAGAAGTTTGCTGCTGAACGATTTCACCCAAAAGCTACCGGTTTTTAAGGTGCTGCATGAAAAGCATTTTGGGAGCCTTTTCCTGTTTTCTGTCGGATATGTATCAAAATATTCTGGTTTCTGGTTTAGACTTTGGATGGTAGAGTGACAAGTTAAACATCAAACGCAGCAGGGAGAGCAGTTATTAGAAAGCAGCTCTGACAGGCTCCAGGATGTTCCAATAATGGTACAACAATCTGTGATGAGTGTTACCACAGGATGCACACAGTGGAGGATGAAGCTGATTTCTAGGGTGTTAGGTCAGGGGGTGGGTTGATTTGTCTTGTTACACATTCACTCGTGAATAATGTATTTGAAGATAATGGGAGGTTTAGTGATGCAATACTTACTGCAAATAGTTTGCAAATGGAATGAAGAGCCTAAGACTCATACCATGTCTTGTTAAAACATTTTCTTCATTTGTTTCTGTGGGAACAGAGAAAAGGTAGAACTCTGGGGCAGAACAATCTGGATGTGTAGTTATCGTGCATCTGAATGACTACAATCTTGATTAAAGTTTGCCCTATCATTGACATTGAAGGAATCTTAGTTGACACCAAACGGTTTCTTCTGAGGGAAAGTGAAAATTACATTACATTTGTCTCTTGCAAAGGTGCAAACACTGAACAACAAAAATTTTCAAAACGGGCTGACAAATTCGATACACTTCAGAGGGTCCTGATAATTAGAAGTTACAGCTCAGTAATGCTTCACATTATTTGGCTCCCTAAGGCATATTCCTCTTATAAAATAACTCACTTACCTTAACTCGCATTCTATTGGCTATCCAAATGTAATGTTTTCATAGTGTCATGGTGTGATGGAAGGTGCTTCCACAATGTCATAAGAATTTTATTTACAGACCTCCTGGCATTAAACAATGCTAATCATACTTGTTGACATAATATGATGGGAGATTCTCGCTAAAACTTTTGTATTTTGCAAAAATCTGCCCACAGGTTGGTGTATCAGTGAATGATCTCAATGACAACTATGACAATCCCAGCAAAGAATAAATCCCAGGACATAATTGAAGATACAGTTTGCTGTTTTATAATGAAACATTTAGGTGCATCAGTGGCATTTATTAAAGCTGCCAGGATTGATTTTTGGCCACTAGAGGGCAGAGGCAAAACAATCCACCAGATAAAGAGCTTATAAAGATGCTACAGCTAATGTGTTTGTAAACATTTGCCTACTTACACAGAGAAATATTAGCATTTGTTTATGTCAGGTCCAAAATTCATTCTCTTTCAGCTCAGTTTTGGTTTCCACCAACCGGTGAGAAGAAATATATGGGGCTTAAGATAGCTAAATGTCCAACTTTTTGGAAGACTTTTGCCAGCTCTACATCCCGAATGCTTATACCAAATATACAAAACATGGAGGTACAGTTCCAGTTCGAACAACACTAGAGCCGGAGAGCTCTGGGTACAGGCAACATGGAGGAAAAGTTAAACATTGTTGATCTGCATATACTAACCAAATTGTTATGATACAAAGTCAGTTGAAAATCGACAAATTACTCCATCAATGCAACTTTATGTCCTTCACTCTTTTTTGCTAAAAATAAATACCTTATAAGAGATCCAACTGTCTTGACATGGCAAGAAAATCCTTGAGAGCCCTGTGATTAAATAGCCCTTGTCTGCACGTATTAACTACTTTGAATCATAAGGGCAAAAAGTAATTCCTTTGTCTACATTAGGGTAAACAGCCAGATAAGTGTAGGCAAGGTTGATAGTACGGCACCACAGGTGATTAATTACAAAGTGAGAGATACTGAGCACCATCCAGAAAAGCCTCTAGAACCACAGTCAGAGACAAATAGGAGAGTCAGGTAATTCCAGGAACTGACACAACAAACATATTATCCAGCCCTTATCTTAGCAGCGAAAACTGTATTTGGAGCACTCTCTCAGTAGATAGAGGAAGCACAAATTGCTGCATGGGTCCACAGTGCTCAAGCACCAAACCATACAGCAACTGTATCTGATGAGGTTCTGAGGCAGTACAAAAAGGTTAGTCACACTGATCAGTCACTCAGGGGACATTCATTCCTTAGTATAATAGTGAAAATGTAACATGGTAATACCAAAAAAGAATTTTCAAAGGACAGCATTACTGGAATATTGGTCTTTAAAAAAAACGTTGAACGTTGAAGTCAATGCCATGAGTTCAATGTCATAATTGAAGGAAAATACTTAACACAGTCCTGCAAATCTTGCAAAGTTTTGCTGTCATGCATTATGTATTCTCCTGCATTCAGAGTTTAGGAAACAACACCATCCTCCATTTTGTATGAGTCTAGAATAACAGCAGTATTTTTCAAAAGAATAGTAATTAGGCTGAA
Source organism: Lateolabrax maculatus (assembly GCA_031216445.1). Lineage (NCBI taxonomy): Eukaryota > Metazoa > Chordata > Actinopteri > Acropomatiformes > Lateolabracidae > Lateolabrax > Lateolabrax maculatus. The sequence continues at coordinate 10,280,118 of CM062207.1, forward strand.
CACCTCGCGACTCAGTGTGGCAATATAATTTAATAATAGGGAAATTCAACTGAAGAATCCATCTGCTTTCTTGTGATGAGTGTTGCATACATTTTGCACATTCACACTTCAAAGCGGAAAGTTGACTTCCAGAATCACACAGGCAAATTTTGAATTCTCATACAGCACTGAGTGATCGAAAATAAGAGCATGCACTTTTCATATTGTTGCTTCTATCAATTCACTTTGGAGACTGAAGTAGTTTTTGGCACTTGCTTTCCATAAACAACAGTTGGGGGTAAAAAATAGCATTTTCCCTGCGTATCACAAAGGTTGATTCTCACATAAAGAAAACATGTCTTCAGTTGTCAAGCTGCTTTGTGAGCCTTCCAAAGAGGCTGCAGACAAATATACTTCACAATACGAAAAAGAAAAGCTACAGTGGGCTTTCATACACCCTTTATCTCTGCCTTTCTCTCACTCATAAACTGTGAGCCCTAACAGTATACAGACCATTTTGTTCACTATAGCTCAAATGCACCTTCAATATTTTTTTTACTCTCTCTTCCGATTGTGAGGCTTCGAATTCCGGCCAGAATGACAGAGGGCATACGGCATGCAACAGTGTGCCATCTCCAAATCACCAACAGGCAAACAGACGGATGGCATGCATCATTACTGTGAGTTAATGGAGCAGTAGTTAAGATTCTGCATATATGCAGACTCATAGACCACTTGTCCAAATCGTTTCAGGCTTTGCATCCTGCATGGTAAGCATGTGTCAGTATAAAGACATCAATGTGAGGAAAATGTATTAAACCAAGCAGGGGAAGTTTATTTTTGAGAAGATCAGTGGAGGGCAAGGAACAGGCTCTTACCACAAGCAAGAAGTCCAAAAACATCAAGAGTTGGATTATCTTGGAAAAGGCCACCAGCTGTTCCCGCTTGTCTTTAACAATGCATCAGCCTGATGGCAATTTCCACTCCATCGTGGAGCTCAATTTCCAAAATGTGCTGCCAGACTATTTGATATTTATCGTGGAATTGGCAAGTACTGTTAGCTTCTGTTCTGAAATGTACCAGCAGCCAAGACCCTGCATTACTCATGCACCCACAGTATGGTAGACTTTGGCCTATTAATTTTGTTCCAGGATATGAGTAATGGCTCTGCCATTCTTTACATGGCCATAGGGGTATTTACCTTTGATTCCTTAATCATATACAAACTCCAAAGTTCAAATAATGTAAGTCTGTACTAACTTTGTCTTGTATTAGTTGTAATATTAATATTAGTAGCATTAAAACAGCATGAATGGAATTCAGCTGTTAGAAAAACTGATGGTGTCAAGAGACAAAACCCTCAAACCACAAATTTAACCCATGAGCTATGAATGTATGTTATAAAGACTCATCCTCAGGTGAACTTACATTAGCCGATTTTCTGCTGTGTGTCAAACTTTTCCATGTCACCTGCATTAGTCAAGTGAAGAGGGCTGCTCCCTCTCACCTCTCTTGTCATTTAATCAACGCCAGCTCACACCCACAGTCTTCCAAGGAGCAGACGACAAATGAGTAGCAATCATTTTGTTTAGGCTGCTGCCAAGGGAACTCTAACTCTCAGGGTTAATTTCCTATATGACACGAGGTAAGTTGAGGAGGAGGGATCTCCCTGCTTATCTGTTGATCAGCACTTTGGGTTATCCCGCCTATGGTGATTGATATTAAGTAAGATGCTGCCGAGATGGGAGGTTCACTGTAATTGTAGGCAAATTATTTTGAGAAGAAAGTTACTCCCTTCTCCGATGCATATCAATGAGCAGGCTGAGCGCCGCACATAATCAATCAGTGCAGAAAGCCAAATCGCTCAGGTTTGTCTTGTCAGGTTTTTGGCCATCAAAGATACCCTTCTCAACATGCCTGATTTCTTGGGAAGGGAAAGCAGAAAATAGTGCACTGCTGGTGCCAAGCAAGTCCAATTCGATAATGAGTTTTTGCTACATTATTTAACTTTACGACTAAACTGAAATTATTAAACTAACTAAGAGCTCATGAGGGCTGCTCAGAATCACTGAAAAAAATCGTAGAGAAAGTCGATATAAAACGAGTTTCGATGTCAAAGTCTTTGCCTAATGACCATGATTTTTTCCCCCATCACCTGCTGTAATTGGTGGTAAATGGTCTTCCCAATGAGAAGAGGGACAACAATCATCCTCCTGGGCAATCAAATAGGTCAGTTGGCTGCTTTATTGTGTCGAGGCAAACTGCTCTAAATCTAGATTACGTTTCCCACAATCTTGAAATGGCCCAGTTTGGTTTGTTTATGAAAACAAACAAGGATATTTGTAGTCAAAGGAGACAGTTTGAAGGTCCTCACATTTTTATAGTTTAATTATGACTTGTGTGAAATGCTTTAAATCACATTAAGCACAAACTTCCTCTATTGTTTTTGTGTCTTGGTTTCTGTGACACAGAAACCTTGCCAACCACGACTTTTTTTCTGCATTGGTTTTTCTGTTTTGCTGCTACTTTACCAGATGCTGGTCCTGCTTTAATTTAATGTAAAAAACAGTGTATGAGACAAGAAGGGGAAAAGTCAATAATTATAATGGAAAGCCCCTGAGAGATCTTGGAGACCATTAATAATAGGTATAATTTTTCCCACAGGCCACTCTATTGCATGATGTTTGACAGATTATTTTCCCATGTCGAATGAAATGAAACATCAGCACATACAATATGAACACAAATGTTTTTACAGATGAAGAAGCAATACCTCATCATACACAAGTAAGCAAGCTGTTTGACAAGTTTGGTTATTATCTTGCCAATTCCACATGACAGTTTTTTAGTGTCTTTAATGGAGAAAGAACATTTTTTAAGTCTGTCTCACTGCTGCATGCGGACCTGGTTACAATCCAAAACGGATGAATGAAATTAAAGACAGTATGTTTTCATTTTCCACCAGACAATGCTTTTTACATAAACACCCTATACTGTATGTTAAAATAACAAGCTTTTCTTATAAACAATAACTTGAAAAACAACGAGAGAAAGCAAAGAAATGGAGAACTTTTGCAAAGGTTAGCTTAAGATCTTTTCCACACTATATAATAGCCCTGAACAGTGAGCTCACCCTCTTCTGCAGTTTCTACATAACACTGGAAATAAAAAGCAGGTATGTCAGCAAGAAAAGGACCAACTCCGTAGAGTCCAGGTGGGAGCGATGAAGAGGAGGGGGCAGATGCTAAGAAAAGAGATGGCGGTGGAAACTGTTAATGAATGGCTATTGGAAACTCTGGGCGGACGCTGCGTTGAAATGCTTACTCTTCCGTGATTAATGACTACTAGGCTGCCGTAATAGGTACCGCTGGGACCTCAGACACTGGCACCTTTTTATAGAATAGCCCCAAAAGAAAAAAGATGAAGTCCCCATTACAGTGCTTCTTCAAGGGAAAAAAAAAAAGGTCTCAATGTGGCCCAGGGAACTACAGTCATATCATAACGTAGCTTTTCTCCACACAGCAAAAGTGTTTTGTCAAATCAACTGAAAAAATTAATCACATGAAACACCTGAATTTTTCATCGGTCAGCAGCTCTGAGTTGCTGCACGAGTGAACAATTGCATTTTTACTTGTGTTTATTAGTGAAGAATGCCATTTTTTCTCTTACCTTTAGGGTAAGAGAAAAAATGTATTGTGTACTAATTTTTTAGTTTTGTATAAAAAAACATGTGTCTTAACGGTGCTGAATGTTACAATAGAAATAGTAAGACAGTGTTACAATGTCTCAATGAAAGTAAATGTGAGGAAGGTGTGCATGAATGATTCAACTTGCATACAATTTAACCCTTTACAGGTCCAACAAACTCTAAAACGGTCCTTTCTAAATCACTCATGAACATGTTTGGGTTTCACACACTGATTTGGAAACTAACACTTGTATGTGCATGACCACAATGAATGCAGAGGCAGATAAATTATTCATATCTCTTTTGTTCTACACATTACCTAATCCTCAGAGTAAGGAACAGAGTGCATCTTGGGTTCCTGTTACAATCCATTTGACTTTAAAACAACTTTGACTCTAAGTGTGTGTGTGTGTGTGTGTGTGTGTGTGTGTGTGTGTGAAGTACCATACAATGCTTGGACCAGAGAGTAACATTATATCATGGCTGCTTTATCCAAATAAACATTCATCTTTGCACTCCAAAAGCACTTTTGTGAAATACATAAATTCAGAAAATTAATCTTACTGTGTTCCACATGCAGTCAGGCACAGCAGTTCAGTAATGAATTAATCACCCCGACACAATTGCCTTGTTTGCATTTTCCAAGGTTATTTTGACTTGATTACATCTAAGCAAGCTTGGTTAAGGAGAGAAAATGTGTTATTGGCAACAAATGAACACACGCTGTTTTGTTGGTTTTGCTTTGCTTGAACTTGAGCATTTTAAGGTGAATTTTTAAGTTTGTAATACAGTTTGTAAAGATTCCAATTAAGTATCAGTTTGTCTCTTCTCCATGTTGCTGCAGGTTACTGATTTGTTAATGTTCTGTATCTTTCTGCACGATGATTAACTTTTGAAATAACATTTACTGTCAACAAATTGCGGTCTTATCAATAAAATTCAGTTTAAGAGTTAAGGCAGTGTGGCAAGTGGTGAAAGTCTTACAGCACAGTCATACTTTTTAAAAACTGAGACAACTTGGGAAATGTTCACCTGGGATGAGTTTCGTTGTTGACATTTTAAAGGTATTCTATGGAGTTTTCTTGTAAATGAGTTATTGTTACATTCAGTGTTTTTTTTTCTTCACCAAAACATATTGTGCACTCACTGAGGCAATTGCTGCAATCTAACTGTTACATGATCAGATAAACAAACCAACAGTGCACTCAGATGGTAAAAACTAAAATGTCAGCAATAATCCTGCATTGCACAGGAAAATGGTACACAACTACGGCAAGTATGGTAGGTCAAAATTGAACCGGAAAGTCTGTAATTGTTGACGGATGTTTACAAACGGACAGTTTTGGTAATATTTTGACCAATACCTTTTGCTTTTATTTTCTTTTCCAGGCTCACTAATGTGGAAGTTTGTTTAAAACCTGTATAATGGTTTTACCGCTGATGTTTCTTGCCCCATAGGACCTCTTCTTAGTACTTTCCAAAATCGATGAAGACAATGTTATCATAACCAATAGTGCCAATGGACAAACAAAAAAGGAAAACATGTTGTAATAAACCAGATCTATCCTTTACTATATGCATATTTACCAACCTGACCTCACTGAAACTTCTTTTAACTGTAGTACTTTATTGTCAGTTTGTCTGTTTCTTGTATCTTCTAATCCTACTGTGGGGAGTTGGATAGTTAAGAGCAAAACACATTTAAAATGTTATAATGTAAATTAAGAGACACTGGTGTTGCTTGGATTTTGGCCAATGAAAATAGATTCACGCTTTTGGGAATCTATATGCAATTTCTTGTTATTTAAAATCCTATTGATTGTATAATTCAGGTAATCTGCACATTGGAGTAATACTTATGGTCCATGTGTTGATTCACAAATTCAGCTAAATGATCAGCCTGTGGATGTTCACTCTATCAAGCAGAACATTTTCTGTCAGACGTGACAACACTACATTATCTGGACATAATCGGAGTCACCCGGCTACATCCTCTTCCTCCCCAGTTTTCTCTATATGACATAATCCCTCTTTGTTCTCTTTTAACACAGAAAGCCAACCTGTTCACAATCTTCTTTGAAAAAGTCTCTTTTCATGGGGTCCGTACAGGAAGAGCATAAAAAGATTTGGCTCTGAGATTAATTGAAGAGGGACCTTTACAAGAAATGAGAGAGGGACAGTGTGATTGTCCCAAACCTTAGCCAGATAATAGTGTCTTGGCTGCAGGGATCCCTCTGGAGGTGTCTCTGAGCCTCAAACAATGGAAGAAAAATAACCTTGCGGTAGCCCATGCTGACACTGGGCCCACCCAGCACAGATTGGTACCATTGTGCCACACGGGCAATCTTAATTAGTTTTGACGTCACTGGCTGGCTGATTGTATTGATCTAGGTCTGAGGTTTATCTCTTGAGATCACAATTTGTGAAGAGAACTTGCAGTTTGAGGTTTTCCGACCATAACCAATCAACACTTTCTGGGATTCCACCTCTGGTAAATTGGTATGCTGTCTGTAATCCATCTGTGTCTCTGGTGGTCATGGACAAAACTAAATTGACAAATACATTTTTTTTTTTCTTCATTTTTTTTTTTTAATTATCACTCAGATTGCAACAGTGTTATTGAGAAATACCCCAAAGTAGTCATATTAAATCTTAATGAGGTCAAAGACAAGGATTCAGCTGACAACATTTAACATGCAAAACCTGCATGCGTATAGTGGTGGGGTCAAATTGAAATCTTAACTTGCTTGGCCTTCCTCCTTCAACTTTAATAACCACCAGATCACAAAAATGATATCTATTTCATGTACATTTCAACCACTTCTCGAGCAGTGTCCACAGTCTGAGATTTCAAGGTGGTTGTGAAAGGAATCAAGGCCGTAAGTCAAGCTGCCATGTGCCGCCACCCCTGCGTTATTCCATCTTCACCAGCCCTACCGGCTTCGCCGAAGCCATCCCTCACTGCTCTAAGGTCCTGTCATACATTCTTTATGATGGCCCGGTAACCAGGCACAGGATTGGTCAGGAATTCAGCTTGGAGAGGAAGGGGGAGACAAATGCAATGCTGTCAATATATCATGGGAGACAGGGACAGATTTGATGATCAAGGCCTGACTGAGACAGGTTTAAGCAGCAGCATCAGCAACCTGTTTGTGTCTGCCGCGATCCTGACGGATAAGCAATCTGCCTGCAACATCACCTCAACCCTGACAGAATGTGATTCAGCTTCAACTAGACATGAAAGGATGGCTCTCTCAGAGTGGATTGGGAACAAGCAGAAATCAATTCAAAAGGCAGTGTTAAAGAAAACTCTGTTTTCTGAGAGCGTATTTCTGAAAAACCTGAAAATTTATGTTTTTTTCCCCCTGCATGCGTGTGCAAGCCAGGAGGTGTTTCCGTATTTATATGACAGGATTTACATTTTCTTTGCGCCATATATCATGCCCTTCACACGACGGACCATTCTTAAGGTTTGCGGTGTTTCATAAGAACACCACAATATCAGTCACCGGGACGGTGAGAAGGCGTCAGCAAAGGTCTCTGTGGACTGTGAGTGCACGCCTCATGAACTCTCTGTCACACCCACGAGTTGGTTTAACATACTATCTCTTCCTTTCAGCAAACTAAGGGAGGCATCCGTAGCAGCTGCAGCCTGGCTAATGGCAGCTGTATGCTAATGTCCTCTTCTGAGTCAGCAAACGCAGCCAAGTTCATGGCCGTCCGCCACGGCTTGCTATCTCCTGTGTGAGTGGTCCTCTCCAACAAGTCGGGGGGGAAGAATCATCATGGAGGAAGATAGCTGAGCCAGGGATGGATTTCGTTTTGTTTGAAGGAACTTTTGCACACGCTTGCAAAAAGGTAGGGTGCAAATTGACAGGGAGGATTTGGAAAGTTTAGAGGGAAATTTGAGTGCTTTTCAGTTTCTAACTTGTAAAGACACAAAGCATAACTATTTAACTGTAATTAAAATATAAGCAGATAAGAGGTAAGAACTGGTGTGACAAACACTGTTGTCACACCTTTAGGAAGCAGTTTCCTTAATCCTTAATCTATTAATGGACGTGTTAATAATTGATTAATCATAAAAAAATTGTGCAACACAAAGTTTTTGAGCAACACATTAAATAAACTTAATTAAAATTTAAATAAACAAGTAATGCCCTCTCTTAAAATTTCAGTGCTCTGACTCCCTTTTGTTGGTAATCAACAAATGGTCATACAAGTTCAAAAAATGAATACAGCAAACATACTGCAACGTCCGGGTGTGACTGGAAGACAAAAACTAAATGAGACTGAAGTTAGTTTCAAGCAATTAAACAAAGTCTAATCCATTACTTCTTGTATCAACAACATCAAAAAAGACTTTAAATAGCTATTACCAAGTAAACATAAAATAGGTTACACAGATCTCTCAACAACAGACTTTAGTCTTACTGGTTTTATTTAAGATACCAAGCATGCCTTAGCTACATGATCGCGGGTCAATTGAACGCAATGCAGCACAACCAGAGATTTCAAATCCTGCAAATATCTACCGTTATGTCCTTCATTACTTTTATAGTGGCTAATGTAGCCTCGAGCCTCGACACAAAAGAACAGGCGTTTTTTGTTTTTTTGTTTTTTTCAAAGGAAGTGACATCACAGTGACATCACGAAAGGTTTTATACAATTTGTGGAAAATCAGTGGAGTTCCCCTTTAAACAATTCACTTCCACCAGTAAATTGGATTTACACTCATAAAAAGTGGCATGTTGTTTACAAAGTTCATGACTTTAGTTTTGCTGTCGAAAGTACTACTTATGCCCAGTGTGAGCACCGTATCTGCAGCAAACCAAAACCACAGCACATTTTCTGCCAGTTTACATCACACGTCCCTCGTCTTCTACATTGTCGGTTAATTATAGAACATAAGAATAATCGTGGAGGAACCCCCGCTCAACCAAGACATATTGCTCCCTTTACATCAGCCTTGTAACAAATTCACAAACGGATGCATTCCTTGTTCAAACAGTGACAGCTGTTGAGATAATAAATTAAACATTATTCATGGCCAAACCTAATTGCACACATTATGTGGTGGAATAAACTCTTATATGGCAGAGGAAGAGATGGAGTGGCTCTCATTTGAGGATGAAATACTGAACCTGCATATACTGTACTTCATGATCAAGGGTCTCATTTTCTATTACTCACTCACTCACTCACCTACTTCGTTCCCTCACTTTGTCTGTCTCTGACAACCTACACACCCCCCCCCCCCCCACCCACACACACACACACACAGCTGTTATATTTCTCGCTCATGTTTCTCATGATATAGTTTATACAAATTTATGAAAACAAGGTGAAACATTTCAGCATTGTAAGCTCATTAATCAAAAGTCCACAAACCTAATTTATCTGGTCCCTTGCACGGTCTGTGTGCTACATGCATCTACATGTACACTCATACATGCACACTGTGATATGTAAATGCAGACAGATGCTCTTGCATAACATTTGCAAGTCATTCCTTAAAATTAATAACTATCTGGAACCTGAGCTCTCCTTTAAAGCAGGTGCACTGACTGCTGTTAGTGGATGCCTCGGATAGTTTTGGGGCAGCATGTAAAAGGAGGGAAAAGTAGCTTTTAATGGTCTCCAGAAGTCACCCAAATAGTGAATGAGGAAATGACAGATCTTTTTTTGACCGGTTTCTATTAAAAACACAAGTGCCTGCCGGCTCCCTGGCATTTCTCCGCAGGCTCCGAGCCGTCAGGGAATCCGACCCTTGAGCTCTATTCCTGTGCTTGACAAGGAGATGACACTGTGTCAATCAAGAGATGGTGCAGAGATTTTCTCTAAAGCGGTCGCGGCACTCTGGTGCAATCCACAAGATGGCACAGCAATTCCTCACTATCTCAGGTAGCATGCATGTGGCACAATAATTGCACTTTGTAGATCTGTTCGGTCAGTGGGGAGGGGCTGCTATGAGGAAGCTTCCCAGAGAGCCCTGCAAAATGGTTTGTTTAACATGCATTTTCACACTGAAGCAAATGATCTATCACTATGAATCTTTGTCCTTCACTTCCAACTCCACTTGACAGTAGATTGATGTCAGTCAGTGTCTTGATTCTACCCTAATGCCAAGATACAAGCATCCCAAATCTGTGTGGGCTCTTGCTATTGTCGCACTTTGTTGCCAAAGTATCTTAACACCCAAATACAGTGCAGGCATGATACATCTTTAAACAAAAGATTTACTCTGCCTTGTTTTGATGTGTGAATAAACCAATTAGTTCAGCAGAGATAATGTCATTGTTATCGATCTCCTTCATGTATATGCTAATTACAAATCCATAAATCTTTACAAACGGATTTAGCTAGTGATGGAATTAATCGTAAGCTATTCCGCTGGCTTTTCCCTTCATTCCTCCTCCGGTTGGTTGATGTCTTATGGATTTAATGTTGTTAATGATGGATTTGGTTGGCAGAGTTTGCAAAAGAGAAATGCAGAAGAGAACTTTTTGTGGAACTAAGTTGAATGTATCCATTTTTCATTATTGCTGACACCCTGCAGTTGTTTTTGCATGTAAAAGGGCTGCATTATTCAATCATGAAGCAGCTAAATATAAACAGATTAAATTTTGAATGTTTGTCAAACCAGTTCACAGAGGGAACTGTCAGCGTAACCCAGTTTAAATGTCTCTCTTGTGCAATCATTTCATCTCATTACACAATAGGACTCTGATAAAAAGGGGTCATGGACTCTTCACTAAATCCTTTTATTTTTATTTTGAGATAATCTCTACTTGACAGTAAAGTTTTTAATATGACGTGGCCTCTTTCACACATAATCAGTGTATTAACAGGCCATTTAAGAGAGGTGTTGATTTAACTTTATGATCATTTTAGAGGAGTTTGTGGTGCTGTTGAACTGTATGGCATACTCTGGTTTTTATTAGTTTTTCCACCCCATTTATATCAATGATGATAGGCTTAATAACAGAAACAACTCTGTATTACCTGCATCTGTACCTTTGTAGAACTGTAGCTTCAAACTATTCATTATGTAAAATGCGAGCAGTGGTGAATATTTAAATTGACTGTTAGTGCAAAAGGCACATCTATTTCATATCGTCTACAGTCTTATTTCAAATGCAAGAGAGGAAATCACATACTGTGACTACTGTATGTTTGTTTTTTGTTAAAACAGAAGGCCATTAAGTTTGCCATGGTCAGATCAAACTCCCAAAGGTTGCACACCTGACCAATGGGGAAGAAATAACTGCTGTTCATTTGAGAATGGCAAATATTACACCTTTCCCATGTCTCAGTAATGGATTTTTCCTTGTAGCTCTGACAACTCTCTGGTGACCTTGACATTGAGCAACTAACCCTGGGGGTCAATTTCTCCATCCTGCTCTCTACTTTTACCATTTACTTGACATAGAAATGGCTTAAAGTTAGTTTTGACTGGTTTGTGGTGTGACTTGGGGCAAATCACTGATCGCTGGAAGCAGTATCGGCTGATAGCGATCACCAATCACGCATCACCATGTCTATTTGAAGCATTCTATTTATCATGTAGCATTATTTATTTATTTAACTTTTCTTAACATTGTATATTAAGTGTTAAAATGAAGGGATGAGAAAGTCTCATGAATTGACAACTGTCTATTTATTGGCAGGCAACGTGCATATTCCACTTTTTCTAAAGACACTCTCTTAGAGGCACAACTAAAACACAGTCTTGATTATAAACATTTTTTCTGCTTCAACTGTGTCATTAACACAAAGCAAAAAAGTAATCAGACACCCTTATTAACTTAATGATTAATTTAAAGGACCAGTGTTTAGGATTTAGTGGCATCTACCGGTGAGGTTGCAGACGGCAACCAACGAAATACCCCTCTCCTCAACCCTCCCTTTCCAAGGGACGACGCGTAAATGCGAAAGGCCCTATCTAGAGCCAGAGTTTGGTTTGTCTGTTTGGGCCTAATGTAGACAACGTGGTGGCTCCGTTGAAGAGGAACGGCTCCGTATGTAGATATAAAGGGCTCATTCTAAGCTAACGAACTCACAACGATTCTTAGTTTCAGGTGATTATAATCTAATGAGAACATTGTTTTGCGTCATCTGACTGGCTCTACTGATCGGCCTTTATAGAGACCACCGTTCAAACTATTTAGAATGAATATCAGCTGATAATGATTGGTAGCTGATCAGTCGGAGCACCCTCAATGATAAACATAGATGGACTAAGAGAGTCTATTTATAATGGACTGGATGGCAAATAGTTTACTGTTAGGATTTGTGTGATAATTCTAGGTTACTTTAAAATTACTGCTTGTTTTTTATGCAATGGTTTATGGTTCTTATTCACAATTATATTCAGTGATGTAGACACATCCATGACGACACTGGCAACTCAAACATTATTACTTATTATAACATCTAAAAAATGCTTTACTTTTGCTTTATTTCAGAACAGAAGTTGCTGTCCTTGGCCAAAATAAAACCTCCACTTCATATTTTTTTTACATTAAGTCTCATGTATTTTTCAAGAGTGGTTACCCAATACAGAGAGTTCAAAAAATGAACACTGTACCCTGACACATCAGAAAGGCTTGTTACATGAAGGATTAACAGAATCACACGGCCCTACGCTTCGCATCATTCACACAGTTGCACTTTTAAGAAAGGTTTTCTAGTGTTATAACGTTATCTAATTTCGTTCTAAAAACGTTATCTGTTTCTGCTAAGTAACCCCAACACATTAAGAGAAAATCCATTTTTGCTTAAATAAATGGCAGTTTACAGCAACAACTGCCCTCTAATCTCCATTTACTCCATTCACTCCCGTGCTAAATCCCAAATGGGATTGCATTTATCCAGCACCACAGTGCGCTGTTGGACTCATCTCAGCTTAACAATAGGGGGGGAGGACAAACAGGCTGATGACTTGACATGTATGAGTGCAGATTGTAAAAGACAAATGAGATCAGGATGGAAGATGGGTGATGGCCTTGCTTAGTCAAGAGGCATTTGAAGGGTTAGAGGAGCTGCCATTATAGGGCCAACATAAGGTAAGGTGCTAAAGCAAGAGAGGGGAAAACGCTCATTATGGCTTGTGCCTATATCGACACAATCCTTTTGAAAAAATGATCATTAAAAAGCAAAAATAGCCTTTTTTTTAAATACTCCTCTAAAGCCTCTTTTTGGTTGTTGGAAAATGCTATTAAAGCCCTGCTGAGCAGTGTGCACGATCATAATGCAGAGCCTCCAGTGTTCACACTGAGTAATACTGGCTTAACAATTAGTCATGTCAAACAATTATCCACGTACGTCACTGTTTTGCAAATTTTGCTTTTGGGGAACAGGCTATTATTGAATTAGTTCCATTTGAGCATGCTTAATTCTGCAGTTCTGCAGCAGTGAACATGACAGTCAGACAGAATAATACCCAAAAGTCCTCCTATCCCCTGGCAACCTGACGATACATAGACAGTAACAAGGACATGTCTGCCTATTATGACAATGCAAGTTTTACAAGCCTCCACTAATGTGTCATTCATTAGCAGGGCAGCTGGGAAAAATGCACATTTCACATAGGACATCAGCAAAACTGCCTGCTCCTCTCCTGAAAACTGTGATGGAACGGGGAGTTGACGGGCTCAAAATGCAAGCCATTTTCACACTCTTGCAAAAATCTGTCCCAGCCAAGATTAAAATTACGTATGTGGATTATGAACTAATTTTTATGGCAGTACAAAGCAAAATAATTTTTAGGTCCAAGGGAATTATTCTGTAAAAAGCAGTAAGCAATCAAACCCTTTTATATATAAGTAATTGCAATGTATTTATTCACCTTACGTAAAAGTTTAACAAACATGGTAGGTAAACAGAGACCTCTCTGAAACCATTTGTCCTTGTCAACATGCCTGATAAAAGTCACACACTAGATGTCCTGTATGGTGTGAGATGGTATAGATAGACTATCAATATTTTCACTGGCCAAGTGAAGCTGCTGTGAACAGAATACAACTGCAAATTCAGCAGATACATCACATTTAATTAAGAGGACATTACGGTCAAAGCATGTTCGGTTACACATGTCAAGGTATTGATTTGGTATCAAGGAGGAAACATTGTAATGCCTCACCATATACCAGTCACACCCTGTGTTGATAAGGCACAGGGTATTTAACATGCCATGCTTGCCTTTTCCATTAGTGTCTCGTATATTGTCCACGCTAAAAGGTGAAGAAAGACAAGCCTTGGATCAGAATGGAATAGCAATACACTTTCCATTAAGATGTTCCTCATAAATCCTCTCATTTTAGTGTGCAAAAAAGCAGATATGTGTGGTACAATCAATGGTATATAACAAAATTACTCAAACCAATTTATAAGTACTGTATATGTGGCCTATTGGGTTCATTTTTAAGTCAAGATTTAATCAGGCTAGTTGCTCCTCTATTACGTCTGCTGAGAGGGTTCACAGAGCTTGTATCAAGTAACATAAAAACGCTCAATTCCTTAACCTTACAACAGTTCCTTGTGTATAAAATATTATGGCCTCTTTTCACCTCTCTGGCCACTAGGATGTACAGTAAGCCACCTATGAACAGTAATTTGTCTCAATCATCAGCCTTCTGTAACAGACAAACTGGATGCATTCGTGTGGTGCCTGGCACGGGGAAAAGCCCAACAGCCAAGTATTATCATGCATTAAGACGGATTGTCAAATGACAGCAGAAACAAAAGGCAACATCTATCTCTTTATGAATAACCTTGCCTGTTTCAAATTGGTGTGAGCTCAGGGGACAGTTTGGATGTATGTGTGCGTATGTGTATCTATGTACACACACAAATCTATCTGTAGCCATGAGCGTGTTCATGCCTAGCTCTTTTTTCTTCATAACAAGAGCTGTTTTCTTGTCAAAAAAGTGGTAACAACTGATGCAGCCATCATCATGACAGTCATTATAAACCAACAATCCACAGACTTTGATTTGAGACTCCCATTGATCAAGATATTATGCACTTTGTATGGGACTGTCTAAGACAAGGCTGTTTTTTGCAATGAAACTGGGTCATCACTGGAATCTATTTCAACTCACCATGGATCTAAGCTGACTACATATGTGGCCCTCAGCTACGAAGCAAGTTACAACATTTTAAAGCTACCTTTCATGTCCGCAGAGGGTGTCTTATTCTCAAAAGCCATATTTTGGAAGGGGGATTGCTTTAAAATATGGTCATATCCTCTAATGGACTCCACAAGCTCAAAGAGGAAAAGACAAATGATTGCAACCCTCAACTTCATGACACGAGGCTGTGACATTTGGACATACAAAGATTGGGCCGTCACTCTAATACTCTCCCACGATGGGAACAGGAGAACAAAGTGACAGGCTAACTATGCCCTCATCTAATACCTCAAGCAGTCCAACCTAAAACTGTCACCTCTGACTGCCTTTGGTATGGGAATAGGCCTGGAGAAGCCAACCCAAGGACACATAGGCCTGTGTGATAACCAGTGCCACCCAGCAAGATTGCACACTTTTCTCAACCTCAACATGCCTCTTTGGAAAGTGTGAAATCACAGATCCAGGGGAGATGCAAAGCCTATGGCACTGCACACACCACTCCTCTTCTGAGTGGGGAGAGTGACTACCAGCACAGCCAAAATGCTGATCTGCTTGGCACAGAGGACAAAATAATCAGTTACTAGGAGAGAGAATTAGGACATCAGACAACCAAACCTGATTCCAACAGGAGTTGTGGAGGTGCCCAAAAAACACATGGACCTCAGCATCTGGATCTGAGGGGCCATGTTCAGTCGGGGGAAGACAGCCACAACTGTGTCAAACCTTGGAAGGATGAAGAACTGGCAAAAGCAGCCAAACGTGTCTTAAAGGTATGCACCAGAAATACAAAAACATCTTATAAGTACAAGCAAACCAGGTGGCAATGTGTAGACCAAGATGCTACAGCACAGATTTCTTCCACTAAATTTCATGTAAAGAGGGCTTTATTGAGGCAGACATATGTCTTACGTAGTGTACCATTATGAAACCTGGAAGCCAGCCAGCTTATATGCTTGTGAAATGCAATGACATAGCTAATGAGTGAGTGTTCCAACAATGCCCTGACGCCTACTCAGTCACCGAAACAAACAATATGTCTGACAGGGGCTGTGCATTGCAGATAGCAATGAACATGGCACTCCGTTTGAATGGGCTCATCTAGAAACTCTCTCCTGGTTTGCTGCTTGGAAGTGTAGGTACCACGAGCCGGAGCAAGGACTCTACTGCAGAACTACTGCTGGTAAAGAAAAGAGAAAAAGCGGCCGGCAGTCCACTCAGAACTCAATTATCAAACAAGCATAGCATTCAGAGTTGAGAGTTTGGACTCGGCCAAAAGGTCACATCTGTAAAGATGTTACTGAAATAAAGTGGATACCAATTTACAATATGATGTCCAATTATACAGCCAGTAATTTGAGGGGTTAGTAGGTCAATCCTGATTGTCTAAACCTGTACATGCAGATTTCAGTGTGCTGCAAATGTCCGTGGAAGGCAAAAGCTTCCAAAAACAGCTCAAGCTTTTCAAACAACAGCCACAAGAGCTTCTCAGTCATTCGTTCACACTCCTCATTTCTCCGCAATGTCCTTTCACCTAGTGCAAAACGTCATGCCCTAGTGGCTAAATAGATTCACACATTCAACTGCATTCCACTGCATCTTAACTGTTCCGTTCATAACTATCATACATGTGATTAAGGGAGAATAATGAGAAGAAATTGATTGTCTATTGCGCAACACACAATGTTTTGGCTCCATGTGTGCTCGTCTGGTGATGGAATCCTGGATGTATTGAGTGGAGCCAATCCCCTGTGTTACCTGAGTGGATCATGGGGTAAGCTCTTAATTACTCAGAGGGACAGTTCAGTGGCATTATGAGCTGTGTAAACACACACACAAACAAGAAAAATCAAGGACTCACTAAGCTAAGAGGATGACGAAGCATCCTGCACACTCACTCCTGAACACAGTATGCAAACATTTTGGAAAATGCATATTTGACAGTATGCATCAAAGTTTGAGAGACAATGGTTACTGTTGTTAAAAATAAATAGTACTATTTGTGCAAAGGATTTGGAGGAAGCATGAGAAAATGACAAAGTATCCACAGTCCAACATCAGATTAATAAGGAGTACATTCACCAGTGTCGTTGTCTGAACGAATCTTGAACTTCTCAATAAAATGTATTTTCTATTTAAAGATATTTATAGAAAAAAAATGCAAGGGAAGTATGATCAGTACTTTCCGCAGCCAGAAATGATTAAAACCCAGTGAACAAGGTGTACAAAGATTGTGTTCTCCTGGTTGGACATCATTATTTATCTCCCTGTTGAAAGTGTGCACACGTGTACGATTCTACCGTTGTTCGGGAAGAGTCTACGTTTGCAAACCCTGAAAACATTCAGTGTAAAATGAGCTGAGTACACAGAAACATGGACAGCAAGTACAGTAAATCCTTATGCATTTGTCATCTAATTTGCAGTACATGGCACTGTACTCAAATCGCGACAAACTTCTTTGAAACTACATGATCACACAAAAATCTGAATGACATTTACCAAGCAAGGCACGAATACAATGTCCTCTTCAAGGTCACAACATGCGAACCAAGATCCTCAGGGGATTTCAAACTGGTGCTCTCTAGCTTCCTCGTTGGGTTTACTTTCCACTAACATAAGAGGCCATGTCGATGGCCTTCACTCATCAGTGCCCCTCAGAAATCTGCCACCACCAGTCTGCATGGAGCAGCAACAGTAAAATCAATAACATGTCTTAAACCCCTGAGAGAGGCGAGGGTGGTGCTACATGTTTACTGCACTGCAATGAAAACAAAATCCATCATGTATTGTTTGAGCCACCTTCGTGCTCAGTATTTGTTTGTTATTTTGTCAGAACACTGTATGTAAGGTGTTATTTCCTATGTAAAAAATAGGGTCCGGGTGATTTGGACCACCTTGAGGTCACGTTGCAATAAAGACAATGAAATCTGAATTTGGCAGTGCCTATGTTATCTTGCAGATATCTCTTTGTTGCATATGTTGCATGTCAACCTACTAGTCTGCAACACAGGGGTCCAATCTCAGTGTCCACATTATTCTTGAAGTAGAGGTCTTCACAGGTGCAGAAATTTTGACCTGATCCTGATCCTGAGCACAGTCAGACCTGAGCCAAATAGATCCGAGGACAATCATACCTGATCCAAAGTGTGAGAGAACACCAACGCCCATTAACGGAGAGCAGCCAAAAAGAGTGGCTAGGCATTTAATCATTTACAGCACTTTGTGACATCAAATGTTACCATGGGCAGAGGAATTCTTCAGGCTCCTTTATGCTTACTTTACAAGACTACAGTTTCTTGTTTGCTGTCTGTTCAGCAACTACACTAAACTTGGATCAAATGAGAACATTTCTGGAAACTGTTCTCATTGCCATGCCAGGATGAACAACCACACACAGTGCTGGCTAGTGCACTATTTACATACGTTTCATTTTTCCAACACCCTCCATGAATTTTTACAACTTGTTGAAAGTGTGCATAAAGGAATTGAAAAGACTTCCTGAAGAGACGTCATGCACTTGCTGATTCCACAGTTGGACAGCCCTGAGCCCTTGTGGAGTTATCGGAAATGAGCATCAAAGTGTCTGAGTCTGTGATGGCGGACATTGGGATTAGACGCATCACTCACACTTATTCATACCCGCAGGCCATTTGGGATATTCGGTCGAAATACCTTATATACCTTTAGACTGTGAGACGCTACAAGAATCCAGTATTTTGAGGAACAAAAATTGTTCCTTGATCCTAATGGCATTTGATTTTCTAGTAAAAAATACATTACAAAATAAATCAGTAATTTTTATGTACCATTTAAATGCTGGCGTGACCCAGTATGAGATAATGTAAGATACTCACGTTGATGTGACATGTACCCCTATCTTGACTGTGTCCCATTTTAACACTGCATGGATGCAGAATGGTGATGTTCCCTTTTTCTCAAAGTTTGTAAGTGAGCACTGTGGAGGTGTGTGTGTATGTGTGTGGGCAAAGCCCTGCTCTGTTCTGAAACATATTTCTAGACCTCGGTTCTCGAGCTGTGGGGGAAGAAGAGAGGGGAGATTGAAATGTAAGGAGCTGCCGTGGTGGCGCCACAGTGATCTGAGGGGTGCCATGGAGACGCCTGTCATTGGGGGGGGGAGTCCTGTGATGTTGACGTGTCTCTGTCTGCAAAGGCTGACAATGTGCTAAAGTCAAACTCCTCAGATGGGGCTCCCTGAGTGTGTGTGTGTGCGCGCGCGCATGTGTGTGTGCAAATCTATGAATATGTGTACACTCTGTGCATGAGCGTGTTTGTGTCTGAGTTTCGCTCACTGCGTAGGTGTGTGCCTGCTCTTTGTAGGTGTCAACTTTACTTTGAATACATCCAAAGAAGGTTCTGCCTGTAGCACAGTGACAGGTTCAAAGGCAAATCGACCCAATTAGGACCAGAAATGGCATTCTCATTGAGAATCCATGAGTACAAGAGCCACAGAATTATAATGCAAAAGCATTGTATTCCGGTACAGCTCGACTGACAAAAGACAAGAAGGCTTGTATAATTTTACTTCAATCTTACAGTCCGTCATTATAACATTGAACTATGTTCTGGACAATTTCAAAACTACGCACTACCCGCCACTTGAACATATACATAAAGAGAGTATTCACAGCAAAAACTTGATTTCGAATTGAATCAAACTTGATTTTCTATGCTTAAAAAGCCTGTGCAAACCAAGTAATTTGATTTGAGTTGACACCATCATTTTATTCATGTTTTCACTCACATGGCATTACTAGAATTGTCAATTTAATATTATTTTCCAAAATGTTTGCCTTGACATTTTAATTAATTTAGCATCTTTTGACCAGTGCACCAGTTGGGGTACAGATTATCTAGCCTCATTGAAGCTCTACAATCGCTCATGTTGTTTTGAAAAGTCACAGTAGGAGGCTTGATTGTTCAAACTATTTTATGAATTACTTATCCTGCCACTTGATATTCAACATAATATTGGCAACTGTTAAAATGGTAATTTTTCATGCAGTTTTTCTTTCACACCCTCTAATATTTGTTCATCCCATCTACAATGTCTTACTTGTAACAAAATCTTGCATTTTCAGTCATGTTTCAGCCCTGCACTACCTGTTTTCCGAGTGTTTTCTGAACTCCTGAGTTGTGGTTTGATGTACTGCTTCCTAACTCCCAGCCAATCTCACCCATATTGCTAAATCAATATGCCTGCTGACGAATGTTCACCCTGACAGATTGTGGGTGACAAAAATCAACTCAAACATTTGCTGGATGTCCATTTAACAATCCATTTGTATATAGAGGATGAGGTGATGGTGCTGGCCTTGGGGACACTATCCCTATTTCAATTACAGGAGAACTCTCCTAAGGATGAGGTTGAAATAGAGTTCACATCAAGAGATACATAGCCTTCTGTTACATGTCTTGAAAATTATGGGGACTGATTTTATTGGATTCATTTGAATTCCAACGCCCACATTCCACCTTGCAACCCTAAACCTTTGAATGAACAGACAGCATAATAATCACTTGCATTAACCACACTTCAAGTCATGTTAATGCTAATGTAATACTGAATCTAATTTATCAACTATATTTTCCAAAATCTTTAATTTGATTAAACATTTAATAGAAATAGCATATATTTACTTTCAAATGATGGCAATTCTTTCCAGGAGTGGAAGGTAAGTACTGCAATTGAGTAAAATTTCAACTTATTTGTATTTGATGATTAATACAAATTATAATTAACAAATAGTGACGTATTATGATGATGGTTATTATTATGAAGGTTATTATAGGTTAAGCTACCAAGCAGTATATGAAGTAGTTAAAATAATCTCCACCTTTACCACCTGCAACATTAAAGATATGAAGTATTTTCTGCACTATAGTATTGCTACTTTTACCTAAGTAAAAAAATCTCAGTACTTCTTCTACCTTCTTTCAGAGTTAACTTATTCAAAAATCTTCATATGTGATGTTGAAGTGTTATGGGTACACAAAAGAACAAACTGTGAGTGAGAATGTGTGAGAGTCAGCAGGAGGAGGGAAGTTATCAGTGAGAAACTGTGTTATTTTTAAATTTCTGACTCATCCCTATTTACTTGTACCTCTCTGCCAGCATGAGAGTTGTCCTGTATGACAAGAAGCTAAACATTTTTAAAAGTAATAACAGTATACTTCTACACACTTGTTTTATCCCACATTGCAGTATATTAGGGCACACTGTTAAATGTCCCTGCAGTCGCTAAAAAATGGAAGAGCTACTAATGGCATATTTATGGTTGTATGACTGCCTTGGTGATTGTAGCACAAGACAGCTTTTGACAGTGAAATTTGACTGCAAGTATCTTGTTTGTGTCAGACATGTTACCTCACTTTCATTCGGCAATGATATAACAAGATAAAAAAAAAGAGGGTAATCGCTGGAAGTGGCTCTCTCGCTCTCCCTCTTCGTGACAGCAGAAGTAGCTTCCTTACATGACAATGCCATCATCTAAGTCTTAAGGGAAACCTGTTAAGTCCGTCTCTTTAGGGGCTCTCAATGCAGGCTAGGCAGCTCCTTAGCCAGCAAAAGGTATTAGACACAATAAGTGAGCAGACAAATCTGCCATGAAGAGGCTTGGCTGGCAAAGTCAACCAAATTCTCTAGTGGAGCATGAGCAATTCTCGGCATAAGCACATCTTTGTGTCTAGAGGGGCCCCAAACCCAATGTCCTCACAGCTAAAGCAGCCAGCAGCCATGAGCCCACAAATTAGGCTGAAGCAGCAGATAGAAATGGAGAAAAATGGAGAAAAAAAAACAACTTGTTAAGAAGTGGGTTGGGAAATAAATGCAGTCTATATTTTTAGGTCCATACATCAAACATTTGTTTCTAGGCTGATAGGTGCAGCCCTACTTCTGTAAGCACTTACTGTTAAATTTGCTGAGGCTATTTTGCCTCTACAGAGAAAATTATGTTGAAAAAGGACAACAGAGTCTCATAAAATCCATGAAATGAGCACACAGTCGGTGGCACTTTAATTTACTGTCCTGTGGTCACTTTGTATTTCCAAAATTCTTGTGAGGTATTACTTGTAACATAATAAGAAAAACGGTAAATAGCTAGTGATTACTTTATGATTGTGCTGTATTTTCAAAAAACGACCCCTTTTAAATATACATTAACCTGTAATTGGCACAGTACAGTTATTACCTATGTATTTATAATGTAATCATGTATTATTACCAACACAAAACATATTTGTCAAGGGTGACTACAATAAAACAGTGTGGTATCATCAGTAGAGGATATTTGAATTTTAAGACCTTGTGTCCATTACAAAAAAAAAAAAAAAAAAGTCTACAGCCATGCTTGCAGCTATGTGAGGCTGTACTAAACGTTTACATCAATTGTTAGTATTGCTCACAATGACAATGCTAACATGCATTGCCATTGCATGCAACATGCTTACGTTTGACAGGTATAATGTTTACCATGGAAGCCACCCCATGATGTTTCTACAGGAACCGAAGTTATTACAGTTCACCTCAGGGGAACATGAATGTCCGAATCATGGCATTCCATCCAATTATTTTCAAGACGCCCTACAGGAAACAACAAATGCCAACCTGATGGCGCAAAAAAAACCTAAAAGTCAGGAATCAACAAAGTCCTTAGAGCACATGACTGTCAGTACAGAATTTTGTGCCAATTCATCTATTAGATGTTGAGACATTTCACTGGATAAGGTAAAACGTTGACCTGTGGGTGATGCTAGATGAAAAGTCATGGGATCAGCAAAAAGCGTTCATCCTCTGGGGACCATGGATATCTGTGTCAAATGTAATGGTCATCCTATCCAATACTTGCAGATACTTCATATTTCAAGAGGCAACTATTGAATGGATAAATGCCTGCTGTGGCTCACATGCCTTTCTTATGAGCTGTTTCTATTACACCTCCTCTTTTAATCAACACAGAAATTGGCAAAAACATTTAACAAATGGCATCTGCAGACAACTTTATTCGCTGTTTATATGGAACCCTTCAACACTAAAGTCTTTCATCCACAAATAGACCCTAAAAAGGACACACACACACACACACACACACACACACAGGTACCAGCATGTCAAAATACACTTGCACAATGATATCACTGCTAAGTACATGAAATACCTGCATGTTGGAGGGCAACGTGACAGAGTGCAGTCCTGAACTACTTTCTGTCACACATTCATCTGCATCTGTCACATTCTCCATTTACAGGCCCCCCGGTCATGTCACACAGACGTGTGAAAATAGTTGTTGAGAGAAAAGCGGAGAGGGAGAAGGAGGGAACAGGGGCTGGAAGTGAGAAATCAAGCAATGATGAAATGAAAGGAAGTGGGATAAACAAGGGAGCAAATAAGGAGAGCAGAAAAGTGAAAGCAGGGTAGGAAGGTGGAGAGAAAAAGTGAAGCAAAGAAAGTCACCAAATCAACTTGACAAGGAGCCTTGATAGCTGTGCCAGACAGTTTCCAATTTAGAATTGATGTAATTTAGACAGCTATATAGAAGATTTCTTGTATTTTCTTTTAACAACTTATGCTTACTTGTCTTCAAGCATGTTAAATCTTTAACAAATTTCCAGAGTGTCAGATCTTTTATATCCACAAGTGAATTATGTTTTGGATGTTGTAGGACTGAGATTTGGCTTTTTAGCTTGAGCAAAGGTCTGCCACTTCTAATAAAAGTTGATCTGCACTTAAATATGTGGCGTACTCTGAGAAGTTGACGTCAAAGAATGTATTTATCAATATTAACAAGCTACGTATGATGGTTATTTAAAAAGGATGAGCGCATCCTCAAACCTCCAAGAGCAAGAAGAAATTGCCATTTGAAAAATTAGATGCACTTAACTGGTACCTCAAATCATAGAGCAGCAAAAACCCTGACACCATATTGACACACCAATTAGAAGAGTCGTGTAACACCCCTGGTAATATCACCAGACGTAATTGCAGAGCTAAAATAGAATGATGGCTGGATCAATACATAAAACCTTAGAGCAATAGTGTGTGTGTGAGAGAGAGAGAGAGAGAGAGAGAGAAACTGTGTGTATGTGTGAAAGCAAGGCCGTGCTTCATTGTGTAGAAGTCGATCTGTGGAAAGAAAAAAAGGTGGGAGAGAGTGGTGGGAGGAGGGTTCCCAAAGGATACCACCATTTCATAGCACAGTGCCCGTTGGTACCTCCTGGGCTGGAACTAATTGGTGCGAGATTAACTTTCCAGTGGTATATAATGACCCCGAGCGCTCCCACACATCTTCGGATCAGTGACATGGGAAAGGGCCGGTTTCTGTGCCACGCGCTGAAAGTGATTTTTTGGGTCCTGGACTGTCTGGCTACCTCTTTAGCCAGATGGGACAAAAATAGCATGCTTCCCAAAACACCGGCAGGCTGTGATATCTGTTTATAAGAATGTGGAACGTCTGAGAACTACTGTGTGTGTGTCGCACCTGCAGCTGCCGCAGTGGCTACATCGATATCTAAACAGGACCACAAGAGGCAGGAGATAGTCTGTTTAGAAGTTGCTGCTCACTCAAACATTTTAGTGTAATGAGAGCCATGAATCATATCAGTGAGGTTTTTTTTTTTGTTTTTTTTTTAATGTCAACTGGAACAGCTATGGGAGAATGGTCAGAATAAATGCTTATAGTTTCTAGTTTGTGGAAAGTAGGCAAATGGCATCTCCCTGCAGAGCAGAGGTGAGGACAAATTGGTGCTCTTACATAGCTGCGTATACACTTTCTGATTGTGCTTATGCCTGCATTGTTTTAGGTTACATTAGTCCTAAAACAGCTGCTTGTTTTTCTCGCGCCCACTCTCACCTCCACCACCTGATCTTGACAACCTGACGGGCTGCACCGGTCAATTTGGATGTTGTACTATTGGTTGGTATCAGACTGGCTTGTTGTTGACGTGTTGATCTCCGCCACCATCGATCCAGCATCTGTTTGATTATTGGGTGAAAGCTTGTTTTGGCAGGATTAGTGCTCCAACCAACAACTACACCCAGCTGCACCGCTGCTTGTTCTTTGCAACGCTGGTGTTGATTCACGTAGGGGCACAAAGAATTTCACCTTCATGAATCCTACAACTTGATACAAGAGTGTGACTAATAATGAAAAAATGATCATAAAGTATAAAGTTCTATTTAGTTTATGGGTAACAATCATCCCTACTTCAAAAAATCTGGGGTCTTATTTCTCAGAAAAAGCACATACACATACAGAAACAATCAATTTAAATTGTTAAAATATATGATTATATTCCAGCTAGTGAAAATTATATTTGTTTTGACACAACACTGCATTAAGCTTATTGTAAAATAGGGTATACCCGACCTGTTTTGCTTATGTTGGCTGATCTTCTCTCATTTCTTTCCTTTTTCAACATGAACATTAATGAAAACACTCACACGCACAGAAACATGCATAATTGCTGTCCCTTTTCTGCCATTCTCGTCTTTTTCACACTATCACTGCTCCTCTTCTGCATATTCCCCAGGGACAAGCAATTGTCAGTTTTACCCAAGATGCTTCTGCACATAATAGGCCTTTTGATGGGATGCATAGTGGCTATAAAGAAAAAAGAAAGTCATTCATCTGGGAAAAAGGAGCCGTCTTCTGCTAACGGTTTGAATTTAAGTCAGATGTCCCAGTTATCACAGCAGACTTGACAAGGTGCAGCTACCACAACTCATTTCACCTGCCAACAGCGGGTCTATTGACACATGGAGGGGAGAAGGCGTTTTCACGGGTGAGTGGCACACAGTAGTGGAAACCATTTTGCGAGGTAACCAGACTATTTGTGGGTCATATCCCCTTTCAGGGCGTGTAACGTTTCATAATGCTTCACCAGCTCCTCACTATCAGCGAAATTGTGGAGTTTGACTTCCAGCATGACATCCTGTCTTTATTTCGGTAAAACCGCGATGTCGAGGCTTCATAGAAATCTCTTAACTTGCAGTCATCTCAGGGCACTGTTATCAATGAACAGACAGACTGCAATGCTGTTCAGGATGATGCAGAACAAGGTGTTTCCTACATAATAAAATAAATAACTGCAATAGCTTTTTATATGTAATTACATACATGCACACGAGATAAACACAGGTATATTGCATTAAACTGTTTCATGTGGTTCTACTAATAAATGTATTCATCTGATTATAAACCAGACATGTAACTGTTGGTACATTTACACCATCGCAACAGGATAGCAATTTCATTTCAAGTCCTTTTCTTACTTAAATATGCTCATGCTGGGAAGTCTTTTCAGACTGGCTGTCTTGCAGTAGGGAGAGACACACACACACACACACAAAATAACTTTCTGTGCATTGCTGGATTAATAGTGCAACCCAAATTAAGGTTGTATACGCTCCCAGGGGCTGGTAATGGCATGTTTTTGAATATGCTACAGTATTTTAGTCTTAGTGCTGGAGTCAATGCTGGTGTTTTAGACCGGACTGTTCATTCTCAGTGGGATTAGCAGGACAGGAAATATTTTTATATAAAAGGGAAGCATTTGATTCAGCCATAAAACTATTTCCATTATGCAATTTTTCTGATATTTTTATGTAGGACACGGAATAATGTTGTTTTTTGTGAATTAATGAGTGTTATGCACCCACCCGGTTATTTCCTCGGGTGAAACTATTTATAGTTATCTTGTTACTGCTACACTGTGCTTAATCCCTAATTGTACCAATTGCACTATATGGGCAAAAGGGCCCATAAAAGAAGTTATCTGAAATATATTTGTTTATTCCGTATAATTATTGCCAAATAAAACATTAGTTACATTTCTGGAATTGGTGAGACATCAAACATCATTAAACATCAATAATATTCAATTCAATTGCCATCCGAAACAGACACCTATTCACCAAAGTCAAATAGTGACCGACCCGTGTTCAACCCCAGCGGATGACAGATGACATCCAGATCAACTGCCACTGTATACCATGTGCATGGGGCACAACACAACAAGCCTAGCTTTTTCTTAGACTGTCACACTAAAATTTACGCAACAGGCCATATAACACAACCCTACCGCATATACTGCCTCCCTTCCAAGCGCTGAAAAAGGCTATAACATAACCAGCTTTGTGTAACAATTATTCTACTGTATTTCACACAAGATTCAACCTGTAATGGGGCTCCGAGGGTTGCACGCATATTTATTTACACCCGTAATTCATTTGAGGTACAGAAGGAAAATTTGTATTTTGTGCGTTCCAAAACTGACCAAATTCTCAAAATATACTGTAGCCCTGCTTTTAATTTGTTCACAAACATTGCTGATAAACAAGTAAAACAACTTCATCTGAAGAAATTATCAGCAGAGTTGGTTAATCTGTGTATTACCATATAAGACTGATCCATTAATTTGGGTGAGAATTTCCCAGGAACCCCTGGACACAAACTCTTCCTGGATCTTGATCAATACTTGATTACAAAAACCTACAAAAAAGATCAAAATCTGTCAAATCCAAGTTAATTACACTGAAGGAATTCTATTCTGGGGCTCTGAAATTCAAAAATGACTGGAAGGATCTGTGTGTGTGTGAGACTGTGTTGACACACACCATGGGGAGAGCAAAATACATGCCCATAGACCTGACGTGAATAATTCACAAGCTTACCAGGCTGAGGTTGTTAGGCCATGTTTTGATAATACCTCTCCAAACCACAGAAGGAAGAGGGAGTATGAAGTGTCTGAAGAGTGGAGGAACAGACACAACACTTGTACACTATCCTGTTTCACTGCACTTTGTTGAGTCAAACCTGATTCAGCACTGCACGAGTAATTTAGTTCTTTACGAATATTTATTTTGTCCCTGTTTGGTTAATATTAATGTACTTTTTACAACAGTCAAGAAAAAATAACAATAATCAAGTCAAATTCTTGAAATTGGAAGGACTAATGATGGTTTCTGCACCTCTGTCAGTCTTTCCACTTACATCTTCACCACTGCTGCCAACTTAAATACTCTGTCATTAGATTTGGTCACTTTCTTGCATTACCCATGATCAATGACTCGTTAACTCACGACTCGCTCATCACCACTGTCTCGCCTCTCACACATATACATCTTACGCCCTACTTCTACTTTCTTGAAGCTCTATTAAGAGTAAAAAAGCTAGTTATCCGTCGTGTTTCTCCATTTGTCCTCTTAGAATTTAGAATTAGAATTATTTTCAAGTTATTTGTTACTTCAGATAAAAGCAGAAAAATGTGGAAAATGTGTTCAACTCAGAAGACTTCAGCTATGTAGAAACACAGAGGAGCAGGAATGTTTTCTACACGATGGTGTGCCATCATACTAAGGAAGGAAAGGTAGTTTTAATGCTGTTTTCCCTCATTGATTTAATGGGGCGGACAAAATATCAGAAACACCTTTTCTATCACAATTTCACCAAAAATATAATAGCCATGAAGATTGGATTTATTGCAGGGTTGTTATAGCAGAGTGCATTAGTTTTCGCCACAGTAGATGCTGTATGCAAGTCGTGTTTTCCCCAAAAATACACTAATATATTACCGTCAAGGAATTATAAAGGCACACCTTTGATCCTTACACAAATTAAGTGTTTGCACAAATAATGAATTATTACATTCTGTACATAATAATTTTCCTCACACTACTGTATGAATTATGCAATGCCAACACAACAGATTTATGGGGTTGTACGATGTACAATGCTAACTGTTGGGATCTTAAGGTCAAAAGGAGCCACTAAAAGAGGTCACACTGCAACTATAAAACTAATCCAATTTCACACACAAAGACAGCTCGACAGCTTAATGCTGACCCTGGGATCAGATAGGCCAAACAAGCTAGGATTTGATTACCATCGTACAACATTTATCACACAAGCATCGATACTTCCAAACACCCTGATAGATGTCTGGATAAACTGTGTTAGTTTTACAGTATTTCATGTCACAAAACCTTCAGAATTGTAAATGTGTAACTCAGGCGTGACAACAGTAGTCATATGAAATGCTAGAACAAAGCCACACATTTAGAGCCTAAACACCGAATATCAGCTCAATAAAATGTTGTAGTTGTGTGTTGAAGCCAATGTGCCGGACTCTTTGTTATATTTTGCACCAAACTTAATTCTGCACTACATATCTCATGGACCTGAGGGGTTGCACCTCTTTTCTTCCACTCTTGAGATGTGTGTATTGCATGGGATACAAATATATTTGAACACAGCACATTACAGGATCAAGAAAATACAAAAGTATCTTATTGCTGCATGTGACAAATGTTCCACCCTCAGCTAAATATAATCCACAATATTCAAAAGCTTTGAAAAGCGAATTGAAAAGTTTGGTCTCAAAAGCCAAGATTTTTGGTGGTGGCTTAGTAATTAAATTGTCAACCATGAACCACAACGTGGGACCTTTGTTGCATATTGCCGTATTGGCTGATATATAATTATCAGACTTTTTAAATATCAATATCAGTATGGGCCTCAAATTTCCTGTATCGGTCGGGCTGAACTGATAGTACTGGTTGTATAGCACTGAATATCATTGGCACTCTATGTGTTCAATACAACGGGCATCAATCGTTTCAACAATGTGGACAGAGTTTGTCAAGAAAAAAAGGTCGTCCATTTTCCATGTTGACCTGACAAATGCCCACCATCAGGTTATGTGAGGCAATGTTTAATCTTAGGATTTCTTATTTAGTTTGATTTGCAGCCAAAATGTAGCCTTGATATTCAATGTTAGGCATTTTTATTTGATAACTGACTGAAAATGAATAATTTGCATTCATTATCAGAAGTATAACTGATACATTTTTGTTCATTGAATAATTGATTTCCTAATAATTTCAGCACTAATGTGTATGCATTTATGTGTGCCTGCTGGATACTCCAGAAGAGCAGAGCTAAGGCAGAGGGAGTGTGCAGGCTTCCATCTAACTTAATGTTGGCAGGGAGCTGATGTTAAAAATAGCCACAAGCTGAATACACAAGTTTCCTCCTACTTACCTCACACCAAAACCACCCCACGGCATACACCACAGAAATACATACAGTACCTTTGTGCAGACAAATATATTCTCAACCTGCACTGGTGGTGGTAGCAGTATTGCTATCTGTGTTTGTCTTTGTGGAGTGGCACACCTGCTGTGTCTGGCTCCATTCTGAGGTTTGTGCTGCCTAGTTTGGCACAGATTTCAGACAAAATCCACATGCTGCAACAGGAAAGTATGCAAGTTTACCCCCGGGCCATCAAGTGATTCTGACTAGTCATGAAATACCACGATCTTTCTCCTCACTTTGTTGCACTTCACGTCTGAAACTGTCAAAACAGAATAAAAAAAAAAAAAAAGGAAGAAAGATTAAAAAAAAGAGAAATCCAAGAAACAGTCCATGCATATTCAGGGTGGCATTCAAATCAAAGGAGATGATGGCTGTTAGCTTGTGTGCATATTAAATAAAATAACTTTTGCAACTCATGCAAAAAAGAAAAAGACAAATAGATGAGATGAGGAGACTAAGTTGTTAGGGAATGGAAAAGGAAAACCAATTTGAGGTGCCAATTGGCCAGTTTAAGAACAGAATCAGATATCTCCTGTAAAGATTTGGAGTCAAATCAGTCCAAGAGTGTGTCTGGGGTTCATTTTACTTTTCTTCCAGAGATAATGATGACACCCAATCACGCAAGAGATAGTTCTTTCCTCAGGCCACTTATAAGCCACTTCCCTCAACCTCCCAGACACAATACCTTCTCATGATTGAGTCTAAACTCAATTTAGTGAACAGCAACCAGTGCCACATTAGCTTTTCATACAGCACTGTTTACCACTGACAGGTATGTCAGAAATCTCTGAACTATGACTTCTTCAAAAGTAAGCCATTAGTTTGGGCAGTGTCTATTGGCCTGTTCATGATGTAACCACAATAATTGTAGTCAACTCTTCATCATGAGTTTGGACTTTGTAACTCAGACTGCCTCATACTCTCCTCGACTTTGAAATGTTTTTTTGCATAGAACGATGAATCTCTCTTACGATCTCTTACATTTGAGCCTCGCTAGAAAGGGATCACTTCATGACCAGCAGGAATTCTTACAGCATATAGTATGGGCATGTAAATATTGTATCAAGACAAGACTTGAACCTGTTCTTTAACCAAACTGCCAAAGCCAAGGAGAAATCTACACCAATCATTAGAATAAACTGCAGGTGAAAAAGAAGTAGGTAGGATTTCTTTACAATTTTCTCCTGATTGCATCAGTTCACAGGACCAAGATGAGCAGCTGGATGCATTGCTGGAATTTATGTGGTTTATTTTTATTTTATATTTTTAAAGAGACATATTTCTAAGTCTGCTTTTTGAGCAGACTCATTTTGAGAATATCCTGTCAAACAGATAAAAGGCTCCCAATGACATATCTTTATCATCACACACAGTTCAAATAAAAGCATTTTGACCCCAAATATAAACAAAAAACTAGGCATCTTATAATACATCACACCTGACTACAAAGGTTTAAACTGATGGTTATATATTAGTAACCCTAAATCTGTGAACACTGGCAGTGCCACACACACACATAAAAAGAAAAGACATTACTACATAACAAAACTAAGCGTCTACAGCCATGCTAGCGGCTGATGAAAATGACATTAGTTTTGCAGCCAATTATAATTTATAATCTAGGGACATTATATTTCTGCATCAGATTTCACATCCCTCCAACTAATATCTGTCAAGATATTTCAATCAAAATCAATGATATAAACCTCATGGTGGATCACCAAAGTCAGTAGGATTTATCTCACGATGAGATTCTGGATTCACTCTGGACAAAAGTGGGGGACCGACCAACACTGCCATCCCGACAGGCATTAATACTGTTAAGAATACGGTGTTTTACAAGTAGTTTGCTGCTATGCGACAACATGGTCTCTTGTTATTAAAGTTGTTCCAGGAATTATTTCAATTTTATTGTACAACAAACCATGTTATATTTGAAATAAAAACATTTACATTAAATTTACACTATTTACACCAAATAATACAGTGTTACCATTATTTCTCACTTACAGTGGGGAATTCATAAATATGTTGATGTGTTGCAGCTGTGAATAAATTGTATTAAGACTCAAGATGTAGAAGGTGAGCAGCACAGCCAACCACTGCTATTAAAGTATAAAGTACTAGAATATAAGAGGAATATCAAGTGAAAAAATGTATAGAACGAAGGAGGACAGATAGAGAAAGAGAAAAGGGGAGGCAGAGCGTGAGGCTGAGACAGGCAGATGGAGAGAGCAAAAGAAAGTCACCAAAAGACGCAAAAAGTTGAGACAGGCTGAGGAGCAAATATCCAGCAACACAACCCACACAGAATAAACTGTCATCACCTCATCAGATGGCTATTAAGCAGATATCCATGTGAGGCTCTCAGGCGCTGAAAATAAAAACAGATTACCTAAGCTATCAGGAACTTCGTCGCCATGTCACAGAGGAGGGCAGCGTGATTTGACCTGATATGAAGTAACAGCGAATTGAGAAAATTGCAACTTTGTTACAGTCACAAGGTGATGACAACGATGGACAACCCAAGGTAACAAGAGTATGGTATCGGCACAATTGACCTGCTAACATATCCAAAATCAAAACTCATTTGCATATTTTTCTGCACATTTTTAATGTCCTTTCTGCATACATACTGTAGGTGCTGTTTATACTCCATGCAAATTGTAGGAGTCTAAACATCAGCCACTTATCCTTCTGCTTTACTTATTAATGCAGTATGTGTTAACCAGTTTGCCTGACAATCTTAGAGCCATTTTCCTTGGTCAGTCTACTCCAACTCTTTCCTGTGTAACCTGATACGTAGGTTGAGTGGTTGTTTCAATGGACAGAGTGAGTGTGCTGCACTTTTGCACACAGTATTATAGGTTGGTTCAAGTACTTGGTGTATGAGTTTGTGTGTGAATGAGAGAGAGATAGAGAGAGAGAGAGACAGATGGGTGAGGAGATATTGCCATGTTTTACCACTTGGCTGATCTAAGCTCTCTTTCCCAGACACCTCTCCTCCCCCTTCTTTCCTTTCACACACACACACCATACATCAAACCATGCATTTATGCCAAGCAATTGAATTCTTATTGGATATAAATCCGGGCAGTGACAAATGAGGCCCCTGTCTGCGTCTTTGCCTTATAAACTGACATGCATCTCTCATGACTGATACCTTTAATTAGCAGAGCAGTCTGAGAGATCCATGGCTCTCTGTCTTTCACCTCTAGAGCCAAGACACACTTACTGAGTGGAGTCACAGATAAAAACCATTTTGGTGCCAAGTTAACTGTAGCCGAAAGGCATGTTCAGACCTTCTTTTTAAGGCAAATTATGAAAAGTTTAAGGTCCACGTAGCTTAAAAATAGAACAAATGAGGTGAACATATCCCCGTATTTGAGAATTTAAATATATTTGTATTCAGTTCCTACTGCTTAAATTAACATATTAGGAATAGTTAGAAAAATACTGGGAAATCAACACTATCAAAATTGGTCACTCAACAGTTTGAATGTTTAATTTCACTGCTTTTGAACCGTGTGTGTGTGTGTGTGTGTGTGTGTGTGTGTGTGTGTTATATAACTGTAAACTGAGTATCTTTTGAAGACATCACCTTTGGTTTTAGAAAATCGTGAGGAGCATTTTCACTATTTTTTTCTGTCATTTGGTAGTCCAACAATTGATACAATAAGCAGTAGATTAATTAATAAAAACAATGAAAATAATAATTAGCTGTAGCATTTCAGCCGATAGCCATAGTTTATGTTATTAGGAACTCCTCCTGCTCTTTCTACTATGACAAGTCATGTCAGTGCTGTGAAAAATGCCTGTGTGTGGTTTGGGAATCAAATGGTATAGGCGTTTTAGTAGCAATTATTTATCTTAGCTTTAATTTTTTGGGGTTGTGAAGAACCATTTAGGAATGGGATACGTCACACCCAGGTTTTCAGTAATAGTTCAAAATTTGTGACAATAATGGTGCAAATGATAAAAAGGTGGAAGAAGTACTTTGAACATCTGCTAAACCCTCCAGACATACCCGCTAAACAGGCAGCAGAGCTGGGAGCTTTGGAGGGTTTTCAGTCCATCTCCATGGTTCAGGTCACTGTCGTAGTCACTAGTGTCTTTGGAGGAGATTCTTTCTGAATTGCTGCAGACTTCATGGAGTTCAAGAATAGTGCCCTTGGATTTGGCAAACAGAAAAAGTGCTTTTGACCTAATTGAAGGATGACCTCATGCTCACCAGAGCAGTTTGCAGCAGTGAGCAATGCAGTCAGGATGTAAATTGTGGTTGATTTCCCTATCCAGATGAAAAGCCAACACCTCAGTGGATGAGTTTGGGTATCTTGGGGTCTTATTCACAAGTAATGGTAAAAGGGTAAGCTTAGCAGCTGCTTAGGGCCATCCCCTGCATCACTGCAAGCTTTGTATCAGGTTGTAGTGAGGAAGAGATAGCTTATAAAGCAAACCTCTTGATTTAGCAGTCAGACCTTTCACCTATGGTTAGAAGCTTGGGTAGTAACTGAAAGATTTAGATTATGGATACAAGCGGTCAAGAGGAGGTTTCTCAAAAGGGGAGCTGGTCTTTCTTTATGTGTTACAGTAAGACGCTAATGGTTTTGGGAGTACCTCAGTATCTAGGCATCTCTCCTTAACATTGAGAAGAGAAAGCTGAAAAGGTCCTGCCTCTGGGTAAGGATTCCTTTTTGCCCCTTTCCAGTTTGGAGGTGATCCAGATCCGACCTTATGGGAAGTAACCCTGAGGTAGCCCTACGACAGCTGGAGAAGGCTGCAAGGGAAATGCACATATGGGCTCCTCTGTTTGCCCTGTTGCCATACAAAAATAAAATAAATGGAATTCAGCTTGTGTTCAAAGGTCCTGTACAATCATTACTTCCTTTATGTGATGTTATTCCTGTTGAAACAGGTTGTTGGCGCATCAAATAGGACAGAGAGGGATCAATCCTTAGTGTAAACTGAGGCTATCAGTTTTGGACAGGATGGACAAAAGGGTGGGTCTGTTCAAACATCAACGATTACTTTATTGGTTGGACTTTTTAGTTACACCCACTATGTGGTTGTTTCTATTTTTCAAGAAGTTTTCCAGAATGTTTAAGTGGTTGTTCATTGGGTCTTTAAACAACTGAATAATAAATATTTGTATTTCTAGTGACATCTTTTAATGTCGACTGTCTATGCTATTGAAAAACATCACAATCAAAGAATATATGGCACATGTAATTTTTGATCAAACGAATGCCGAAAATATCGTAATTATCTGACAAAATAAAGGAAGGTGAGGCCATTTAACGCCCATGATGGCCATAATAATTGAATAGTAAAAATCTGAGTCACTTTATCTGTCCCTTTGTTCCAAAATTACACTTGATTTTCTTGTGAAATCATCATTAAGTACTGTAAACTCTTTCTGTTGTAATCCTTTCATCTCAAGTGTGCGTCAATTGTATGCAAAACTTCGATAACATGGCCTTTGATGCACAGCACACATGTCTGCCAGGAGACAGTTTTAGTATTATGAGTGAGGCAGAGAGATTTATTATAAGCTGAAAAGCAATCATGGCTTTACAAATCTGTCCACAAGGCTACAGAAATTGCTGAATTTCCACCACTGCAGTTATTATATTTTGTACTCAAAGGAATTTTTGTGTTGGAGTTTTAGAGCTTTGCTTGCTTGAATGTGTTTCTTGTCATTAAACATAATAACCGACATCAAGAAGCTAAGCATTACTGTTCAAATCATAGTCATGGTAATCAGGTAGGATTCGTCCTTCCTTCCATCAACGTTTCAGGAACTACAAAAAAAATCTTAGATTTTGGAATGGCTTTGTGAAAACCCAAACTAAAGATGTACAATTAAACATTGCAACCCATAAATTATATAAAAGTCACCAACTTGGAGCTGGATTCCACCAAAAAGCAACATTTTACAAGAAAATACTTTTTTTCTGGTTGTGGAAGGTAGGTAGTTCATTAAAATGGAGGACCATGTCCATGTTGCTGGTAATGTCAAACACAATATTTGTAGACATCTACTGGAGGCATTACTTTCATAAAATTTACAAATCATTTTTCCAGAGGGTGCTGTGGTTGTTGCAGAAAACCTGCAGAAAAAGAGAAATAAAAATAAAAATACAAAAAAAAAAAAAAAATCACACTTGCAACACACTTACCTTCCACTCATGTAAACAAGGGACTCAGCGTGGGAGCACCACATTTTCATTGTTTTTTTTAAATGGACCCTTGTTTTAGCAATGTAAAATGTGAGCTAGACAGAAGCCCTTCAGATGGCGGCAGGAGAAAGCCAGAGTAAAACAGAAAGAGACAGAGGGAGGTGAAAATTCAAATGGTGTAACAGCTACGTCTGAAACATCACAGTTTACCTCTCCTGGCTCAGCTCTTCCTTGCTCCGTGAGTTTGTCTCTCATCAACGCTTAGAATCTCTTCCTCTTTCCCTTACTTTGTCTTACTTTCCCCTCCCTAATCGCCGTCTCTCTTCCTTCCTGTCTCTCCTCTTTTTCCACCTCCCACTTTCTCGAACACGCAGGGATATACACCCGAGCACCGATGCTCCTCTCATTTACGCAGGCCTTCACAGGGCCAATCGCAGCCTGACATTTTGTCTCACAGTTCAGTGCATACTATTCCCAAAGGGATCTATTAAGATATGGTACTCAGTGAGCCAGGGAAAAGGAGAGCCAAGCTTCAGAGTGGATTAGTTAATCAATAATATGGGGAAGCATTAAAATAAATGCATTCCTACGTTGATTCAGAACAAGGGTTTGGAGCCGTCTAGCTTTCACGATTCCCTGAGGTATTTTTTTCAGGGTAATTGTCGCAACAGTGAGCTTTGGTATTTACGTGAGTCAGCTCTAAAAAACAAGCATTTGGCTACGCATAGCTCAAATTCATGTTCACCTTGAAAAAACCTAAATAAAAAGACATTAATGATGTTGAAAGTACAGTTATTTCTGTCTGACTGTATGGCCTCTGAGGGCACAATGACTCTGGAGCGATTTCTTTTTTTTTTGTCCTCATGCAAATTACACTTTTCTTTAATTCTCAGGGGAGAAATAGGGAACTAAGCTCATTATCATGCAACTTTGCTGCATTACTGCACCACTGAACTCCTTTTACCTTGGCTAACATCTAACTGAACCTATTCTGTTCACCTCGTTTCTGTGCGAGATACTCAAGTCCCTGAAAACCCCCAAGGGATGCTAAACAGCAGCTCGATTGGGACTTACAAAGAAACCTACGGATGAAAAAATGATGTGTAACGCAAGCAAGTAGCAACAGTAATCTTGAGCTGAGGGGCATTTTCATTATGCAATTATATTTCATTGCAGAGTGGACAAAAGGGCTTCGATTTGGGAGTTGTTGCAAATGGAGCACGGATGAAAATGGAGGAATAAAACATTATGAGGTGGTAGGTGATAGTAAGATAGATACAGACTGTACTGTGTATAGGGGCCAATAAAAGCACATAAGGATGCTTTTAAATAGACTTGTACAAACCATCTTTAAATGAGCATTTATGTGTCCTTGTGGAAATATGTTGCATTGCGAGAGTGACGAAGTGTGAACAGGAGCATTTTTACATTCCTATCATATCTGTGTGGATATGGTAATAACCAGTGTAATGAAATGAAAAATATAGCCATATGGTACAGACAGTATATTGAAAATAGAATTTTCAATATTTGTTTGAAATCAGGAAAGTACAAATCATCAAAAAAAAAAGGGGGAAATATCTCCAGCCTATCACACTTCTAAAAGAGTAATATAATCATTGCATTTCCAATGCTAATATGGTTCTTTGTCTGCTGGATGTGTGCGCAACTCTTTACCTGTTCTCTATATCAACTTCATAGGGTGATAATATTTTATTATCTGCCCCTAACTGCCCAAAAAAAAAAAAAAAATAATAATAATAATTAATTTAGGTTGAGGAGTGTTACAGGCAGCTGGGGTCTTGATCGAACATGATAGAAATGTTTTAAAATTCAGGCACATTTCTAAACTCCTAATTTCTAAACCACAACAAAGATATGGCCTGTTATAAAGGCTAACTTATTGACGAGCTATTGGTGACAAGATCTAAGAAGATTACAAGACTGAAACACGTTGTAGCAAACACGACATGACACAGCCATTAGGTTTCTAAAAGGACGTTTGGAATCTTGAATCTTGGTACATTTCTACTCTTCCCCTGCCAACTATCAGAGCTAAAATACACATTTAAACACATTTAAACGTGACTACTGTAGTAGGAACTAAAGTGGGACAAGCAAGTGCCAACCTAAAGAAGAGTAACATTTTTAGTCATTGTACTATTAAAATAAAAACTAAAAACAGCTATTGACTCCATTCTAATATAGTATTTTTCCGCCACAGGTATCTATCCAAATGTAGACAACGTGATGTCACAACCAGATATTTCATGTGCAGAAAATGTTTCATCTATGGGAAATATCAACCAGAAATGTGAAGCAAAGAAAAAGAGCTTCTTACTAGAGTCATCAGTTTGCATCACCATTCAACAATCATACAGAGAAAAAGGCAAAAAAATACAATTTTCTTCACTGGCAGTAGCCGCAGTGAAATGCAATGCAGTCACAGCTTGGGTCTTTATCTGTTGTTTGTAGCACATGAAATACAGTACCCTCTGTGATGTGTTCTTTTGTACTTTGATGAACTGGGCACAGCACACTAGCACTCTCTCTTATCTCTCCCTTGTTTTCTTGCCTGGAAATATTGTTTGACTCACCTGTACATTTACAGTGCAGAAATCCACCTTTTCTGGAGAGTTGTAGGAGGTTAAGGACATAGGAAATCATTACATCAAGTAGATGTTAGCAGACACCTATCTTAGGTTGGGAGGGTTCAATATAATTACTAATTACCCATTAAAAAATGTAAAATGTAGTCAGTTCATTCAAGTATCACCATATCAAATTGATTACTTCCCGTTACTTTTGGATTCCTCAATACCAGACAAGAGTCAAAAAAGTTTGTTTTTCATTAAGCAAATTCAGGCTGGCGTTTGGTCTGGCTGGTCTGGCTGGGTTGTTGGAAGATGCAGTGGGCAGTGATCGTCTCTAAGTCCCCTGCTCTCAGTCCAAACCACACATTTCATTTTCCAAAGCCCATGAGTGTATTTCTGCCATAGGGAGGCTTAATATGTGCTTCAGCAAAAAAGGCGAAAACAATAACAGACCTACAAAATCAAAAAAATCGTACGTTTTATTTTCTGTAACTTTAATGGAATACAGTAATCATATTTTGTATCATAATTATGTAATGCCGTTCACTGTATTCTGTTACTCACCAAGCCTGCTTAGGAATTATGTCTATATTGGACAAATCTGAACATCATGTTATACTGTGTGTCGAATGTAAGAGATCTGGCTGGTGGAGATACATCTTACTTTGGTGCAGAAGTAAGATTAAGACTTACTTTGCGTCCCCATAATTAATGTAATTAATTCATTAAACTTTACCTTAACCAACTGTTTCAGTTGCCTAATCCAATCCTTGCCATAACCATGACCTTTCCCTAACCTGTCATGTACCATAGGTGCCATACTCAGATATTGTTGTTGGCATTGGATGTAAAGAAATATGTATATAATTGTCCAAAACCATTTTCAGAGATGAAATACATAACATTTCTGGCTTCATCTATTTGTTAAAGTAATATCTTTTTGTCTCTTCAGACATTGACTGACTTTGACATTAATGTCCCTTACGGCTTTATTCAGACATGACAGCTCATTTACGGAAAGAGCCAAGTGTTTGCACGACATTTAAGAAGTGGTGTACAAGATGAATGCAGTGTCACTGCTGGAAAACAGCGGTGAGTTGAAAAGTTTAATGATTTGAAGGAAGAAGAGTGTTTTCTGTTATCTCACAAGCTGCATCAACAAGAAGAGGAAGAAGCCTTAATCAATAACCATCGTCAAAATAAAGTCGTTACGTTAAGTTGGGTCTCTCATTTAATTCCCATCTCCTCCCACGGTGGATCGAAAGAGTTTTGCTGCATATCCATTTTATCATCGATGCAGTTAGTATGGATGACAGTTGAAAATATAGTGAGAGAGACAGCTGGTCTGATTATTACTGTGGTTGTAATGTTTTTGTAAACTCTCTCGTCACGCACAGTGAGGGGTAAAATTATTTTCAGACCGATCTGAAATTAGAAGAATCTCTCAAACGACGTAAAATCAGCTCATTCACAGTATTACATAGTTTTTTTAAATGAGTGAATGGGTGTATTTAACCCTGTGATGCTGCAGCCTTCACATTAATCTGACAGCATTCAAGAAAGGCACTAAGGTTGGACAACAGCCCGGCATGGTTGAGATAGAGTGGCTATAGCAGTTAATGAACCTTTATTCCAAAGTAGCTCCTGCTATGCACTCCCACATTACCAGTATCATATTTAAAATATCAATCTCAAAGTCTCCATTTCGTTCTCTTTGGTGACATCTATGGCAATAAACCGTAATTGCTTGGTAGTTTTTTGTATCTCAGTTCACAGATCCAAACAGTGCCCTCGCTGACGGCTGCTTTGCTTTTTGACTGTTTGCCTTTATCTGAACATCGAATTTGTTTCTTTTTCTTTGGATTTGCACTCTTTTTTGAAGTTTCATCGTCTGTAGTCATCAATCTTTTCTTTGTTTGTTGTTTGCTTCACACAGAAGTGAGTTGAAGAGCGAGCCTGTCTCAGTCACTGCGCCTACCCTGTCTGGCTGCCGGGTGATGAAAAACGCGTCACTAACTGTGTGACGCTTGTGATTTTTCCCAGGTATCAACACACACACCCAGCTCGTAAATGCTTCCAAACTGCAAATGCAAGGGGTTTCCTCAGTGGCCCATAAGCTCAGTCACCGTTGTGGTACCTCATTCTGCAATAAATAGTGACTTAACTTTATTTAAATTCAAATCTTGAGATTACAACTTTAACAGAGGAGTGTGATAGGCGGATCATACACCTGCATCTGTTATTCGATGCTTTCTTGCTTTTGCTTTGCCCCTATTTGTCATCTCTGTCACTTCTTCATCTTTTCCTTTTCTCTCTCTCCGCCCTGTCTTTCTGTCTCATTCTAAAACCCCTTGGAATCATCATTATGCACACTCAACCATATCATCTACAAATATTTGTATGCTAATGCCTGTTTTCGTTTGCTGCTCTAATTAAGGCTGGTAGTGTGACATAGGCTGGCTAACAACCCATAGAGTGTTCTCAGTAGGCAAAGAAATGAGTATAACAATCCATAAACACCGCAGCTCAGCCTGGAAATGTTCTAACCTTTTCCCAATAGACTGCAAGCTTATGTAAAACAAAGACCTGCCTGATTGGCTGCCACTGAATTGCCTTAAGCTGACCTCCCAATGGGATAACAGGTAAGTTAATTAGTCATGCATCAGCCTCTCCATGGCCAGACTTGGTCCCTGATTGGACAGGAAATTTAGCAACATGTCCTCTTTGCACTGTGGTGCAAGTTGTCGTGGGGCACAGAATGGTTAAAGCCTTTGGGAACAGGCCTTAGCTACGACCTGATGTTTGTACTTTATAAGCAAGTGTGCCAGCTTCCTGTTTGTATTATTTTTGGACTGAACCCAGAGGAAATGACTGAAACTTTGTTACTGTCAAAATTCCCTTCATTTATCCTCTCAAAAAGTATGGTTTTCCATCAGGCCCTTAGGCTATTGTATTTTTATTTACTTTTTCATTTGTGATAAAATATCCATGCTATTCACCAAAGGCCTACTGGCCTCAAGTTTAGATGAAATTAGAAATCTATAATTCAGTTCACACTTCAGAAAGTGTGCCCAGCAGAGTAAATGTTTGGCGAGAGAAAGAGAGAGACACACATACAGAGGGAGAGGACAAGTAAGGGGCGGGGGAGGGAGATTTAATTTCCTATGCCTCAGCCGATCACACTGCTTGTGGCACAGTAAAGTCCCCGGAACAAAACACAACCTTGAATAATGAACTATACGTGCATAACAATATATTCCTTTTTCATTTTGATATTCATATGAAAAAGTCAAGTGGGTTGCACAATAAAAAAAAAAAAAACTGCTATAAACAACAAGCAAGAATAAACTCTATCAACAGTTTGACAAGTCATGACATGGAGCCAAGAGAAGAGTTAAATGCTTGATCTTCTGACATGATATTTGACACATTTCTCTGATATAATTGCTTATAGAGGAAACTGTATAAGCCCTTACCATCATCCAACTTTTTTCTTCAAGTCTCTGCCAGTTCATATAGTCACTTCAAAGATCCAACTTAGTGGGATGTTATTGAATTTTTGACAGGGGTGGAGGGCGGGCTGGAAAAGATATTGCTCAAGAGTTTTTCACCAACGCTCAGACCAATATCATCAGATATTAAACATGGGGTGAAATCACTCCTTTTGAAGAGTGAGAGAGGAAGAATGAACAAAGCCCGGAAAACACAAGATCTATTACCTCGGATGTTGACAGAAAGAAATATACATCAAAAATGGCTCGGGGCGTGAGGCATTTAAACCAGATTCACACAAACATTATACCTTTTCATTCCATGCAGCACAGGTATATTGCACTTTGTAGAGTTTAGTACACTAGCAGAGGGTTCATTGCCTGACCCAAGCAAATATCGGCTTGCATTTCATGGAAAATTGTAACCTTCTTGGATAAACCATTTTGAAATCTGGTGAAAATTAATACATTTCTGTGGTGATGCATATCTGACCTTGAGCACACATTTACAGGGCCTTTTGCTGAAAGAGAATAAGTGTTACCCAGTGTAGCAGAGTCATTGTATGCCCACTGTAGTTCACTCTCTCTAGAACTGAGGGTCAGATGTGTGTGAACACACAAAGATGGCTATCAGTTTTCACTCAGTTCTGCATCGGTCGTGTGACAGTGACACATGATGCTACATTTCACTCGTGAACAAGGTTAGTATTCAATTTATTACGTGGCTTTTTTTCCAGTCTGCCTACAGCTGATGCTACAGTTTTATGTGAAACCACTTCTGAGTAATAACTTTAATCCTGGTAATATCTGTCACGTATAATTTCAAATGCCTCTGGTTATTTTGACAGGGAACATGAAAGGATCTTTTTCACTATCCTGTCATGTGTGAGACAGATGGATTTTTTCTCCCGTCATGCTCTGATTCAAGACAAAGCAGAGAACACAGAGGGTCCGGGGGTGGAGCGTTCCTTTATATCGGTGGAGAGATTAATCTAAGTCTGTTAACATGAGAATTAAGAACAGAAAAACAAATTAAGATACCACAATAATGTAATATACCAGTTGTTCAATAATTCTACACTATAGTACTGTTAACCAGAGGTGGAATGTAACTAAATACGTTTACTCAAGTGCTGTACTTAAGTATAATTTGAGGTACTTTACTTGAGTACTTTAATTTTATGCAACTTTATACTTCTACTACACTACATCTCAGAGGCAAATATTGTATTGTTGGCTCACTATATTAGTCTGACAGCTTTAGTCAGTCACTAACAACATTTCCTTATTTTTTCATACCCCTCCTGTCCAGTGTATCTCCACATTTGGTGATTTTGAATGTTTCGGATAAAATGAAGGATTAAGTGTTCCTTTATGGGTTGAGAAAATTCTCATACTTCTTAAGCTAAATAAAGTATTTAAAATCCCCTCGGATTAGCTGTAAAATGCATTATCACAAAGCTGAAAACAAAGCTTGGAACTAAAGATACATGGTTCTCACTGGACAGCAAAGTGACAAAAATGCATAATTAATACATTTGATACTTCAAATTAATTTTGCTGTTAATACTTAAATACTTTTACTTAAGTAAGTTTTTGAACGCAGGACTTTTACTTGTAATGGAGTATTTTCATTGCTACTTTCACTTAAAACCCACAATTGTGAGATACTTTGATTTCAAGCAAAAATGCGAACAGAAAAGCAATTCATTCATGTATTTTGCATACCGATCTACAACTTTCTCACTGCATATCTGACTCTGTAATTCCCTATACTCAAGCCATCCACAACAATATGATCACCATGAACTTTATCAGATTCATGTTCATGATGCTGCAGTTTCTCAGTTGTCCACAAAGACTATGACTACACCTTTAAATTCCTTACAAGGTACACTAATTGTCATGGCTTTTGTGATTCAGAAATAACAAGACATTGTTATTTCAGTTCATTTTAACTGCTTAACATTTCAAACCAAAAAGAAAGATCTGATTTCTACAGAAACTGGATTTCAGACATCTTCACGAGCTGTTGGTAACCCTTGGTTATGTGATGGGTAGCTCACACATCCAAATCAATTGGTAAATGCAACCCTGTTTTCTATCACAACTTCTAGGAATAATAAAATGCATTACTAAAAGCAATAAGCTGGTATTATTAAAGTAAATCCTCCCACTGCCCATAAGCGAGAGACTAAGCAGTGGGAGCCCAAGTCTTTTCTATCAGACAATTGAATGACCTATTAGAGCAGCATTACCCATTGATGGCCTAAGTGTACCATTTTCTTGACATGATGACACTAGTGTGAAATTCATTTAATTTCTCTGATAGATACAAATGTTAAATATCTTACATCTAATGTTTGATATTTGCACCGGTCTTGGCTGACATTAACATTCAGAAATCCTAACTTTCATTTCATGTTTTATGTAATCTTTATTTCACTTTAATATTTGTAAAGGTTATTTGGAATCATCACACTCTATATGCATTTATGTATGTACTGTGCCTTTGTGCAGCAAAAAAATAAATACATAAAAGAAAGTAAGGAAAACTCACAAATGCTTCTTATGCTGCATATTG
Organism: Lateolabrax maculatus; assembly: GCA_031216445.1. Classification (NCBI taxonomy): domain Eukaryota; kingdom Metazoa; phylum Chordata; class Actinopteri; order Acropomatiformes; family Lateolabracidae; genus Lateolabrax; species Lateolabrax maculatus. Next base: position 10,324,875 of record CM062207.1, read on the forward strand.
ATAAATATCAAAATCAATCAATCATCTCTGATTGACTGCAACTTCAACTTCTCGAAAATCACACTGACATATAAAATCAACTATTTAAAAGACACTGTTCCTGGAATCCGGTCTATATTTTCAACTGATTTGTAGAGGAGCGCTTGAATTATTCAGTCTTAAAACTATGCATTTTTATTGATATACAGACTCAATTATGTATTGTGTTTCACTTTCTTTCCTTTGAATTGATCTGTCCTCTCCAACAGGCATTATCAGCACATTGTACAACTCTTTCACAGGATTTGATGATACTCCCCATCAACACATTGCCAGGAAATACTGCATATAATAGAGGTCATATACTGTATATATAACCATATACACTATATTTTGTTAAAAGAATATACTGACAGAAAAGCTGCTTAAAACTGGACAACTTCATCATATTAATTAAGAGTTTTTGTGCATCCAGATGCAAGACTAAAATGGCCAAGCACAATTATCTGTATGTAACTGAAAGGTGCCACACAGTGAGGCAACGAGCCACTGCAGCGAGCCTTGTAGGCCATCTGCCATGGCCACACCTGAGAACCACATCTGACAGGCAATTAATAAGAGAGCCTCTAGCTGTGGTGGCCAACCTCTGTGGCATATGTCGCTCTGATGACACTAGTTTGTTTGGCATCTTCTTTAACTGGACTGGACAGAAGCTAATTATCAAGCATTTTTACTGTTGCATTCTCACATCCAAGTGAATTTGTTTACTCTGTAGCCTTTCACCTAGAAGAGTATATGTTTTTTTGGAAATTGTTAAACAGGACAGCAGACATGTTTTTGTTTGGTTATGCTTTATGTTATACATTCAACTATTATGCTATTGCACCTACAGCCACGCCACTCAATCAATGTGAAATCTAGATTTTCTGGGTTGATCATCAAACATGTTAGGGGAATGTTTCCACGTGGTTAAGTCAAAAGGAGAAAAGGAACATTCCTCCCTTGACTGGACCAAGGTTGTTCTTCAAAGATAAGTCAAATGGTTCACTCTGGAGGTATGAAGTGATTTCGACTGTTACTGTCTACAGAATATCTTTGATCATGGACTAAGGTTATGTTGACAACTTGAGGATAGTTGGAAAGCTTATTCAGCTTGTTGACAGATGGTCAAGATGTTACACCCAAGTCACAGCACTGGACTGTCTGCTGTCGGTCTGAAGTCAGGCTACAGTATAGAGGTCATGTTTATGCATGTGCCCCATGGGGATTTTGCTTCTTGGTCAACCAAGCAGCCTAGTGCTGCAAAGGGATAGGGACTGCACAGTATGTACCTGACTCTGGTTGTGTCCACACCGTTGAAGCTGACAGCCAAATAGCAAAGTATGGTGTATAGCAATCTACAGCTGAGGCACTCATGTTAGATTTATCCATGTGCCAGGTAGAAATGTCAGGGTTTGGTTATGGACTGTGGTTGCACTGAGAGATTTTTAAAGGTTCGGCAGGAAGAAGTCCATCAACTTGAGATCTGCAGAAGAACTTTGGTCAGTGGTGTGAGAGTGATTATGCTGAAGAGATCCAGAGACAGGTCAGCACTCAAGCTGGATTTATGTGCCCACCACTAGGAGACACCAGCCATCAGTAATGGCGAGATTTCGTGCTGAGCAGCTGCTAGAGTTTTGAAAGGTGACGCTTGTCTTAGTTTATGGATATGTCTGTTCTAGCGCATGACAAAGATGTGCAAATATTTTTGCCAGTTGCAGCCAGTCTTACAGAATCTACACAATACAGGCCATTCCAGCAAGACTGGGAAACATTCTGGTTATCCACAGCAAGGACTTCTCTTAAATAATTCCCCATAACCTGTGCATAGGATGAAAGAGAAATCCCACTTCCCACTCTCTGTGTACACAGGAAGATTATTCAAGTTTGTCAAAGGAGTTTGTGGGAGTAGGTGAGTTACAAGGCTATTGGCTACATGTTTACTATACAATATATAGAAAAAAAGATGCTATATCTTCGATTTAGTAAGTCAACCCTTTTATTTAAGTGTGCATTTAAAGTTGAAAGTGTACATTTCATTGTGATGCTATGAGTGTGTAATTTGTTCCCCAAGAAAAGACCAGGAAAAGTTTGCTGAGCTGCATGGCTGTGTCACATGGTAGCAGGACAGTGGTTTCAAAGTTAGGGGTTGAAAGCCCAAGAGTGAAGCTAATTGGAGCGCCGGCCAAACCCAGGGCTATGAAGGGATCACACTATATATGCCACTGTATAGATATCCAGGAGGTCGCTAGTGTTCAGCAATGTGGTGAGACAGAGAGAAAGAAAGGGGGCACAAAGAGCATTTGTGGGTGGGAATAGAAGTGGGCAGATGCTTTGTTAAGTGGAGTTTAGATTTACCCTTCGATGGGAAAGGATCAGTACAAAATCAGTCTGAAACTATCACTCATCCAAACCTGTCATCCAGGAACTGCATCAGACAGTATATAATTATAGCTACTTCATACTCCATTTTACATGCCCATATGATTGGATTGTGTGTGAAAAATAATGAATGGGGAAGCTGGGTACTTTCATACCACTAAGGAAAGCCAGGGTGTTGACTGGGCTATCTTATGGAGTGATTGAGCTGTTTGATTACACACAGAGAACAGTCACTTTTCATTATAACAGCCTTTAAGAACCCCTATAAAGACACATACATGTTTGTTTGCTTGCTTTTCATACAACTGCAGAGCCACCAGATTGTGCACATTGGTTTGAATCATATTTGTATGTATCTGTGTCCATAGTCCTAGGAAAAATACATACAGTAGTGGAGCTTAACTGCAATGATGAGATTAATTGATTTAAGCAGCTGTTCACCAAAACAGCTTCTATATGAAATGGAGGCTTTCACAAAATTTTTGATTGAAAAGGAGTTTTATTTATAGGAATGTCAGATATATCCCTTGTAGGTTTGTCCTCACAGCCGGTGAAGTTGTCTTGAACCGCTACATTCAGTAGCTCCCCCCGTAACTTGTGTCACTACCAGGCACATGTACAGGATCAATGCCTCCAAACATCACTGGATATCCAGGTGCACCAAATGTCCAAGAACAACATGGCTGTTATTGATACAGTAAAGCACTCTGTTACTAGTCTTAGTGTAGGGCCACACAGCCAAGTCTTTAAGCTCTTGTCCAGTGAATCCATAATGTCAATGGAGCAGCAGTTCTTGCTCTGGGTGAAAATCCATTGTGAGCGCAAACCAGAAACATCTGGTGCTGCAATGTGACTTTTTGTGAGGTGAGTGAATAACTGCTGGAACAGTGCAGACAACATTTAACAACTCTCCCTCAAAAACATAATTATGATTTAAGGTGCCAAACGTCTGGTTCCAGTGCCAAATTCACTTTAAAGAATACAGTTCAGGCTGTGCGAGGGGGCTATTATCAAAACCCAAACACCATGCTATTATCAGTTGTGCAGCAATGTTATACACTTCTGTTAAATGTCATGGTTATCTGTTAAAGTTAAATGTTGCAAGAGAGGCAGCTCAAACATTCAATTTCTACCACAGCTGACTAATTGTTACCCCATTGTGTTTAATTTGTCTTGTGAACTGTAGTGGTTTTTACTATGTCTGGACTTACCCAGCCATGCTGTTGCTTTGATGCACTTTTGAAAGCATTGGCTGTATGCATTAAACTCAAATAGTATTCTCTCTTATGATTGTCTGCTTGCAGTGATTGTTAATTATTGATCAGTAATTGAGATCTCCTCCTAAAATGCCCACCTTTGGGTGTGAATTAACTTTAGCTTGAAGTAAGCTACTTAAAGTCGCATATCAGTCTTTATAGCTGCTAAATTGGAAAGAGGGAAACATGGAAATGCTTGCAAAACTCCTTTTTCTAAACTGATCCCAACAGGTGAGATGCATGATAACTACCAGTTTCTGGTAGGATAAAAAAGGTTGGAAAAGATTCAATATGCAGATGTCCTTATCTTTCTCAAACACTTTAAGCACCAGGCTGAGTGGAGGAAAACAAAATCGCCCTCTTTCCTCAATGAAAATGGGACGTAGGGAAAAAACAGCTTTGAAAAAACCACTGTACATTGTGTTGATACAGCCAAGCTTGACCCCATTTTCATACCCACAGATGACTGGCACATGACAGTATGCCTCTGCAGTTAAAGAAGGATTCGTAATGCAGCTCAGGCTTCACAGGTGCTCATTTTGTATTCACAGAACACACAGAGTGGATGCGATTTTGACTTCTGAGCATTTACTGTTAGTCATTAGATATTTTTGGATTAAGTGGACTGATTAAGCATGGGGAATGACTTTCATGAAATGTCATTTGGAAACTAGAAGTTAAATATGCTCAAGTTACTATTTAATTCTCTATAATGTCACTTGTTAAGCAGAATGTATGCCTTTATTGTAATTTATGCCATTAACTGTAGGAGTCACAAATCACAGCTATCACTGTGAATTTTTGGCTCACCACTTTTATTCCCAATGTAATTTTCTTAAATCTATTAACGTGACATCGACATTTCTAAGAATGCTGCTCCCTCATGTTTCTACTCTTTGTTTGACTAATCCAACGATTGTAACCTTGCAAGATCTTGACCTAGTAAACTGCATTTTAACCCCACTTGCTGTGTATTGGTGTCTGTATTTGAGTTCCTTCCTTTGGCAGTTACCTGAATTCCTACAACTAGAGGCTATTTTTGAGATACAAGCAATGTCATCAAATGACTTAAAGTATAGAATCATCTATCGCAGCAATAACAATCTTAATGCAAAGTAACTCAGGATCTACAATCAAGGTAAAGCCCCGGCAGGGCTTTATTGGAAAAGCCACTCATCTTTATGTTGAACACATCCAATACATGCAAGTGCAGTACTGTAAGTGGGCAGTCAGACCAAAATGCAGCACTGTGTTGCTCTGTAATTACAGATGCAAGTAAGAAGATAGAATGCAATCCATACAGTGAAACATTCAAGAGTTTGAGGTCTTATCAGATGCCACAACACAGCACAGTGGTTTATAATACAGTAAGGATTTTAAACTCTGCGAGCTGTGGCAATCTTTTTATCCTCTGTTTAAGAAATGATCAGGTCAACAACAGAAGTAGGCTTTTAGAGCTGTAATCTAACAGGACTGTGCTATAGTATGTATTTGTACACAGTGCGGTGCCAGATGATGTTGCATTGCAATTGTAAAAGCTGAACCATGGTTCAACCTTTTTTAGCCAGAGCACTTTGTGTTGGGAACCCAATTTGCTAAAGTGCTTGTCTCATTTAAATAATTTAGTTTATTTGAATTAAATTAAAAGTTTTTTTTTTACTTTTTATTTTTTTGCTCAGTCTGAATACAACCTTAAAGCACTGCTCAGTCTTTGCTCAGGATGAGTCCTGCATTTCTAGATACTTTTATGGTGACTTACCAACTAACATAATTAGTTTAATTTGATCATCGTGCAAAATTTCGCAATCATGATAGTGGCAGACTAATATAACAAAAACATAGTGTCAATTACTGTTCTAATTATTATTTTGTAATATATCTTTGTGGCTGTCTTGCGCTGGGCATTTTTATCTGTTGGGATGGAGGAATCATGCTGTCAGTGACACATGCTGGGTCAGCCACTTCTGTAAGGAGTCATGCTTTCTCCATCCCCGGCTGGGGGATCCCTGTGAGTCAGCAAGTTAACCATGTCTCCCTTTGGACCTTAATGGTTGAGCAAGGCAAGCGTCAGAGGTAGGGCAGTCTGGCTTGCAGTGGCATCCAGAAAGCCAGAGGGGAGTGCATAAACTTAAGTGAGTGAAATGCACTGGACTGACTTTCCTTTCTTATACTAAAATGCACTGCATCTTCTAACCAGCAGGAGCACAAGCAGTGCTAATCAGCAGGAGAACAGTGGAACATGATGCTTCAGCTGTGTTTGTTCTTCCGCTATAAGAACCTTTTTCTGCTATTTGAGGGTAGTCATGCCTAATCAAACATATTAGACACTGGACACAGCCAGAGCCATGACACGGCCAAGGTATTAACACCTCTCAAGTTGTTTTTTATCTGTCCTACTCAGCAAGACATAAGAGCTCATTCTCTCTTGACACACAGAAGTCCTTCTTGGCATTCGTTGTAGGGGGACAGAGCTTGGCAGGTCATCATTTAAGCTGACTGGTCTGCCAGGAGGAATGTCTTGTTAAGAAGCATGTTACACAATCTTCTTGTCTAATGGAGCACCTCTACACCTAGACCAGCTAGTATAGTCAGAGTTAAAGTTTACAGCCAAAAGACCATCCAGACAGACAGGGATTTCTGTAGTGCAGAGGGTTGGGGTTCCCCTTTAAGATAGTGGAGGAGCTTGACATCTACCTCAGTAGAGAATTAGGACATCAGAGGACACAGAGTCATTGTCCTCCTCCAGAGGGGTAAATGGCAGCAGTGTGTCTAGGCAGGGACAAAGGAGTAGGGTTTCGAAGCATCGCCACCAAACTATGCAAGTTTAAGCGCTGTTGAAACAGTTAACCAACGGCAACCTAGACATCTAGCGAACATGACACAGATGTGTTTGGAATCATCAAGGCTTCCCTTTCTTCCATCTGCAAAATTTGAACATTACTTTAAAAAGATCTGTCTGTCCGATTTATCAGTTCAGTTCGGTGACGTCACATAACTGGGTGAGAACTGGTGACATCACTGTGACATTATCGTTACCTCACAGATGTGAGGACATTAAATGAGCATAGTGCAGTAAGTCTGTGCAGTGAACGCTTAGTGCAGTGATAGTTGTTAAAACAACAGTGTACTAGTTATCTTGATGCATAAACTACATAAATAATTTAATCTCACAACAAAAACTTACTGTAGTGTTTAAAAATTAGGAGGCTGTATGATTACGTCATTGGGTTTGGGAATTCCTTACACAGTGCAGTTTGGCTCAGATTACCTCGCATAAAAACATTTTCTGGCAAGGCATAGGAGTAATCCCATCTCATTAAGACACAGTTAACAATGCTTGGTCAACTGCGACTTCTGAGTGTGCAAATGAAAGAGAAAATAACTGGAATGGAAAACACTTTTCCTTTGTCTGTCCCTTCTCAACTGTGAGCTCACATAAGGGGGAACACTTTCTCCAAACGTGCATCAAGTCGCCCTTAATGAGTGAAACAGACAGAAGGAAACTCTGCAGTGGGGACTAACCTCCAATATGTGACAGCAGCCCTGACTCTGTTTATCTAATTGGTGTAAAAGTGTGCTGTACTCCAGCAAAACTTTGTTTCATTTGCCGTTTAACTGGCAATGTCTTTAGGGTATCAATATCACTAGGTTGATCATGACTCTTACTGTCTTGGCTAAGACTATTCTGACTGCGGTAGAGTGTCCTGGAAAGTTCTTCAGGGATCCATTAGGAATTTTAAGATGACTGTCTCCAATACCAGTCCAATTAGAATCAATCACAGTCCGGACTCATTCCTTTAGGATCCTTTTGTGTAGGATTCTTATTATGCCAAGGACCTCCGAGGCTTGACAAAGAATTGACGGCAATGTATGTAATGGACTGGCCTCCATCCTCTCATATTTTAAACCAATCCCAGTTGTGATTAGTCATTTACCTAAACAAAGAGAAGCTCCAACTTCAGCAGACGTTCCTACATTCAGAGGTCAGGATAACAGAAATTCTATATGTAGAAGCATGCAGTTACATTTATATTTTGATTGCTCATAGGGCTTTTGAAGTGTTGGATTTCATGTTTGATGTGAAGAATATTTCAAATTCCCCACACCAGCATGACTACATGTACATTCAACTTCAACCTTGAGACAGCAGCGCACAACTTAAAGTTACAGACTGCCTAGGTAAACTTTAATGACTATGGTTGCACTGGCGGCTGCATCGCTCTGGTTTAGCCACCATGAAGCGGAGGTTCAAGCTTATGGACTCGGGCTTTTGAATGATTTTGTCACTGTTCTCCATCACTTTCAGTCTGAGCCTCAGGAGATGTGATCTCTGAGGACAGGGGGACTTCAGTTCAATATAATTGTTTGTGACAGGCGAGTTCACATTGGCGCTTGCCCCCCAAACTAAGCTGTCAGCGTTAAATTTTTAGATGGAATGAACATGTTGTTTGGGAAAACAGAACAACATAGAGGGAATTTGTGCCGTTGCTGTAGCATGGCACATTGCCAACTGATCTCTCAGTTTCTCTCATCATCCTTACCTTAGGCAAGGCCAGCATGAGCTTATCTCTGTAATCTAATGAGAGCTAATGATAGCATCACAGGGGTGAGTATATTCCGCCGTCTCTTCTTTCCTTTTTTCCAGTCTCCATCCCTTTTACTGTACTTTTCATTTCATTCATCAACAAATATTCAAAAGTGTACAAAATAAATCAGAGCACACTGTACATAGAAACGTTGGCATATTGAAAATATGCAAATCAGTTTTGTCCTATAATCCAGCAGTGATTACAAGAGGAGTCATGGAACTGTGCTTCTTAAAATGGGTATGAGCAAGAGAACATTTCAAGTAATTCCAGTCTCCCAGAATAATTCAGTGACTCATAAATATCACCTTACTTTTGTGTGAACCAAAGTGAATATCAGATACAAAGCACAGAGCAGAGCTTCACCCACTCACCTTTTATTTATATTGCATACTTGGCAGTTATATATTTGTACCCAATCTAATACTGAGTAATAAAAAATAAGGCTAAAATAGTGGAATCCCATTTTGTTCATCCACAGTAGATTTCACTAGTATTCAACATCATGCCTTGAGTGTTATTTTGTCTGTGGTCTTACATGTAGTCAAACTGTATGTTCAGTAAGTTAGACTGATTACGAGGATTGAAATCTATTAATGATGTGGGAGCTTTAACCTTAAATCCAATACAATTTGTGAAATAAATCCAAATATAATTTTCAAATGTGTATTAAAACCACTGCACTACTGTTCATGTATTGATCCGCAATACTGATGTTCTTACATAATAAGAAATTTTATATATATATATATATATATATATATGCAGTGATATGGACAAAAGATCAACATCACTTATGCAACTGCCTAAAATAAAATACTTTGAATCAATTTTCAACCATCTTCTTTCTCTTGTATATTTTGCCTACAGTGCACACAACTTAGTCAATGCTAAAAATTGCCTTCAAACAGCTTGACTCCAGTATCACGTTTGAGGATTTCAGCTCTTCCTTCATCACAAATGACTCCACAGTAGGTTAACTCAGCTAGGTTTTCCTGTTTTTGTTCATAGGTTACCAACTTCCTGACAGGGAGGACAGTATGTAAGCCAGCAGAGCTGTAGAGAAGTGCTCGACGTGAACCACCATCAATCAAAGAAAAGGAGTGCTGGCAAGGGTTGAACTGACCCCGCACACCTCAGCAGCATCCTCATCACCAAACTGTCACCTCAAAGTCAGGACAGGTCAGCTGCCACCTGGACTGCGTGGAATCTCTGCAGTTTTTTCTCCCTGAACCTACCACGTCCATTTGCCTGCAGCTCCAAAACAAACTTAACCAGCCGCTATTCTTTTAAGAAATTATTTCACTTATCCTATCATGAATTGGCCTGGACAGCCGACATTTGCATTAAGAGCTCATTCACATGTGACAGTCGCACATGCAAGATCATTGTGTGATGCTTGCTCAATTCTTGTTATTATCTAAGCCCTTTTGTGCCGTGTCCACTAGACATGGCCTTAGAATACACAACTCAAGTCTGCAACCACAGATGAATGCTCGCAGAAAGTACTCACTTAAACTAAAGGAAGTTATAATATTCATCCTCTGCACACCAACAACACAGTAACAGCAGCGCTGGAAACATTGATGCTGTTGTCCTCTGCCAAGTCTGCTGAAAGACCAATACGAGGCACCTCTAGGCAGAAGATGAGGGAAGGAGGATGTGTCAGAAAGTTCAATCCAGGTCAGGGAGTCATGGATTATCCGCATGTTCTTGTTTACCATAAGGGAAGCACTGCCTGGTGTTCACTTTCTCATTTCCCTTCTGGGCCGTTTCTCAGTGGACAGCTGCTCCTGAGCTCAAGGGTTGCTCCAAAACGGCACAATTATAAGTACAAATAGAGCTCTGTGCAACATTGATGGAAGCCCAACTGTTTGCCCTGCTGCACAGAGCTCCCACTAGGCATCACCAGCTATTTCTCTGAACTCTCTCTGAGGCTTCCCGCCAACAACATTGTTGAATGGAAGAAAACTAAAGAGACAATTTTGCTAGTCTTAGATACCAACAGGAAGGCAAAAATGTAATATCTGGCCTGAGGTTGCCAAAGTAAAAGTAAATGCCATGTTGTTACATTAAAGTAATGGTTTGAGATTCTGGGAAATATGCTTATTAAGCTTGTTAAGAGTTAGACAGAAGATTCACACGACGCTCGTATCTATCCATGCAATATAAAACTAGAGCTAGTATGTGGTTAGGTGAGCTTAGCATAAAGACTAGAAGCATGTACAAAATCAAAGTGTGAAACAAATAAATTGTAGTTTTATGGGATATTCTGGGCTGAACTATTTCATTACCGGGAGCAGTAACTTCCTTAAGTCTTGTTGTCATCGATGGGTGCCCGCCAGTCCGGTTCAACAAAAGTAAGTTTGACTAGAAAAACAGCAAGACCCTACAATGTCCAACAAATTTGACAATAGGGCGAGACTGAAGTGTACTTCACAAATAATCAGTTGTTTAAATCCTTGTTTATTTAACTACATGTTGAAAGAATATAAGCAGCAGTGTAGCATCCAACGTTAGTATCCTTGGTAATGCCAACTAGGACTTCACTACCAGGATAGTGAAACTAAAAGTTACTTCTTGCAAGTAGTGAGAAAAGTGTCTCAGACCACAAAGGCTCCGCATACAAAGGCTCCCTGAGCCAACTGGTAGCTGTATCAAACTTCTGAAAGTTGCCAGCAAAAACATGCCAGACATTAGACATGTAGTGCGCCATAAGTCTTATGACCCAAACGCACTGAAAGTGATCATTGATCGGTGTTGGTCCTCTCCCCAGCACTGGCTGACCCTCGCCGGGCGCATTTCCTCCGTGGCAGTGTGCTATGACCGGCTCTGGCTTTACAGCACCCCTCAGCTTCCCGGGCCCGTGGACTCAGTGCTCGCTGCGCCCTCACTCCCTGCAGGGAGGGATGGGTCCCCCTGCTCCCGCCGTGAACCTCAGTGTGCCCCAACCACGTTGCGTCACCAGAGACAACCAAGGAGTCTAACGTACACGCAAGTAAGAGGGTGACACAATGAAAGTGGGGAGGGATTCAGGCCCCACAGGGTGACTAGCCTAGCCCAGCTTACTCAGGTGTGCTTGTGACGAGAAATTTGCAAAAGACCTATCAAGTCCTCCTTTCATAATGGATAAAACTACAAAAAACTGTTTCTCCACATTGAATATCATGTATTGATGTACCTATATTCTACCTGTACTTTATGTACACAATGCATTTTGCATGTCTTCTCCACTCCTGGGTGACTCAATTATAATGGATTCCATTGCTGACCCAGTTTAATGCAAAGTATCAACATCTCCTTAAAAACTTCTCAAACCACTCCCGCAGCATCATCCACATCTCCACTGTCTGAGCATCTACTAAGTATACCCCAAATACTACCATTAGAAGTATTTGGAACACACATGAAGTGAATGAACAACATTATAATTGCCTGTGGTGATAATTCCAATCAAACAGGGCTTTTTCACAGCAGACATTACGACTTGAAGCACAATTGTTACTAATACCATCATGATGATAAAGTGGATTGGATCCAGTGGATATCAAGCACAACACCAGGACCATGAATGTCAAGCAGCTAAATTAAATTCAGCCTTTTTTTTAAATTTTATTTACACCAGCGCTTTGCCAAATCGAACCAGTATTAGGAACTATCACACATACAGTAACCCACAGCCAACTACACAGAAATAGCAGTCTTTAAAGTAATAAGCAAAATGCACGGTCTATAATAATCTGTAGCAGCTCATTAGAAGTGTTGTATGTAACATCTTAACCGTAAAGTAATTAAAGCTGTCAGTAAATTACTCTTAAGTAAATGTAATTAACTACATTCCTCCACTGTAGGATTGAAGCTGTAGAGGCTGTGGGATGTAATTGAGCTGCCAGGCGCAGACAACAATAACTAATGCTTTCTTTTTCTTTTTTCTTTTTTTTTTATTTAAGCATCAATATTAAGGTTGTTCCAGAACTTATGGAGAGGTCACCCCCCCCCCCCCCAGCGCCTCGCTGAAGGGCAGGCTGGCCCCGGGTGAGCCGCTCCTCTCCGCCGGCCACCCAGCGGCCGCACCGCGAAGTGCAGCTCGGAGCGCAGCATCCCCGCCGTCTCCGGTCTCCTCCTCCTCCTCCCCCCTCTCTCTCTCTCTCTCTCTCTCTCTCTCTCTCCAGCCGTCGCCGGGAGCAGCGTGCGTGCGTGTGCGTGTGCGTGCGTGTGTGTGTGTGTGTGTGTCAGAGAGAGTGTGCTGGTATAATCTGACAGCACGCCGGCGCTGCGTTTCCTATAGAGAAGCTCGGCTCTCTCAGTTTTTTCTGCCCGTCTTATTGCCGCTCTCATTGTCTCTTTTGCCGACAGTGATAAAGAGAGCAGGTACCATCCGTCCATTCCGCCAATTTATTACCAGTTTTTTTTTTTTATTATTTTTTTTTTCCCCTTCTTGTTTGCTGCTCTTCACAGATGTTATGTCAACACTTTTTGGGTGGTGGTGGTGGTGGGAGGGGGAGGGGGGGAGACTCCCGGTTCTAATGGAATTTGTTGTGGCTGTTTGGTCTCTTCTCTCTTTCAGTTCAGCCACGGCCTGTTTTTGGAATAAGAAAAAAAGCATTGCTGTTTTTCTGACTTTGAGAGAAGAAAGAAGGGACTCCTCTGGAATTTCCTAAGGAATTTATTCGGACAGCTCCGGTAAGTGGACGTTTTGACATCAAGAAGCTTAATGATTTAGAATGCATGCAGCTATTTATTTATAAAATATATATATATATACAAGCGTCTCCTTCATTTTCCCATTCTTCTATTTTAATTACAGTTACCGGGGCTTTGCATTCTACCGCCTGGGTACATAGTAAGTAGTATAGACTTTTTTTTCCCCCCCTGCATCTTCTAATTCTGTGAATTGCAGTTGAAAGAAGCTCGTCATGTTCTCATGTGTTGAATCAAGTGTTGGCTCGGTGTCCGGACTCCCAAGTTATGTGTCGTGCCGCGATGCGAGCAGGTGCCCGGGGCGCATATTTCTGCATATCTTGGAGCTGCGTTATGGATAACGCAGCGCGCAGCGCGCAGCGGTCTGCTGCTCGCAGTCACACTCCAGATGGTGGCGAGATATTTACAGGGTTGTTTTTTTTTTTTTTTCTTTTTCCCTCGTCGTCATTTCTGACACACGCTGTGCTCAAAAACGCAGTGCAAATCTCTGCCCCAAACGGTGGTCTGCTACCATCTTTCAGACACAGAGGACGCACCAGGCGCGCACCGACGTTTGCGGTGTTGCGGGAGATCCGGTGTGTTAGTTGCGGGACGTGTTGAGAAACTTTTGGTTAAACGTCTGGTCCTGGACGCCGAGGCGGTGTGAGCGGTTTGTCTCTGGACGTGTGTGCGTGCGTGTGTGTGTGTGTGTGCGTGCGTGCGTGCGCGTGCCCGAGGGGCTCCCGGCTCAGGTGGTGTAGACGGTGGGTGGGCTGTGACTCACCCAGTTTACCCACTTTGCTGCTGTTATGTGACAGGCTTTGATGTCAGATTTGACTGGTGATTGCTGACACCACTGCGCATGATCCACTGTCAGAGGCCCCGGATTTGTACCCCCCCCCCCCAACCCCCCTCAGTGCCAGCTATATTTGGAAGTTTCCAAGTTCCATGATTTACACAACCCTTTCTCCATGTTAAAGAGTATTTGTCAGACTACTACTGACAAGTGATTCATATATAGCCAATTACCCGTGATTTGCAGTCATACTTTGCAACCCCCTAGAATAAAAAAAAAAAAAAAAAAAAAAGCGGAAAGCCTCTAAAAGGCAGGATAATGAACTGAAAAGTTTGTGTGCCTCGGTGTTTTGGAGCAAGCCCAGCCAAGCCGGGGAGAAGCAATCGCAAATGAGGGCAAGGACAGCTCGCACAGCCAGAAAGATGTGTCCTCCCTGGCTAGTGCAGAGTGACAGAGGGCTAAGTGAGCATGACTATTGAGGAGTGGTAATAGCATTACGGTCTGCCAGTCATGAGGCAGTACAAGAGATGGGCTACTGTTGTATTTCAAAAAGAACTAAATGGGAAGCACACCAGGACGGGGAACTATGACATGTAGGAATTTAACACCCAATAACACCCCCACATGGCTCAATAATACACTTCAGCTAGTTTTTAGGTGTGATAAATTAATATTAAACTGTTTTGTGCTGTGAGGTCAGTGTGATTGGGATGGGGCTGATCACTAATGTGGCCCGGGGGTTACAGATTTGCAGATACTGAACTTATTAGGCATTATTTTCAGTTGATATACTCTTAAGTTTTTCTGTCTGTCTGTCTGTATATCTATCTATCAATTAGTTTTTTGCTTAAGATTGCAAGGCACTAAAGAATACAGAAATCCTGTGGACTTCCAAAATCTGATTGTGTATTTATGATAAAAAATTATTATATAAATAGAATACTGCCAGGACTAATGCGAAAATACACAACAAATCCAACAGGAGACCACATCCGCCTCTTTTTTCACAGTACCATTTGCTTGCACAATAAATTGCAACATGACGAAATGCTGAAATACAGCAGTCCTTTAGGCTAGTTATCCCCGTGTGTAAAGACAGTTTTGAGCACAAGTGGATTTGAATCATTTGCTGTCAGGCGGTGAATTTCTTGCAAAGCTTTCAAGGATTAGTCCCAGGTAAGGGTGTCCCCTGCCATCCGTTACCCAGCAGCGCTTCCATTTTATCAACTGGCAACATTCTGCAATTTTCCCTCATCTTCCCTTTGAGTGATACTCCCAAAACTGCTCGCCAGGCCCGCATCAATCACTGCTGGATGGGATTTGAGCAACGGCTAGAGGTAGTGAGCGGGGAACACAGGTCCGCTTGCTCACAGTTGCACAAGCTCCTCCACAGTGACCCCCAAGAGCCACAGCCAGCGGTGCCAGTTAGACAGCTGCATTTCCTGCAAATTTTTTCCTCCCATTAATTATGCTTTAACATAGTTTGCTGTAATGCGACTGTGTTGACAACACACCCACTTTTCTTCTGCCTGCTGCATTCTCCTGGAGAGAAACAGGAGTAAGTTGTAATTATGGCTTATAAACTTCATCCAGGTGACATAATCGGGGCATGGCTGAGATGGCGAATGGCTGTCAGAACAGCTGCTAATAAATTTATTGCTGTTTTTTTTTTCCCCTTTTGCATTGCACATTTCCCAGACTATCTTACTGTATCGATACATGTTTGTCGGATGTCGCACATTGTATACAGACTACCCTAGATAAAACTACAGTCATGAAATTTTCATCCAAATAGTGATTTATAAGGAATACAGCGGTGTACAGGAGAAGAAGTGGGCAACTATTGCCGAATTCTCAGCAAAAAAAGGTGTAAGCCGTACAAATATGGAAGAGGAGCGGCTATATTATCCCTGTGTTTTTACTGTGAGGAACACCTTGATTGTGGTCCAAGGCTCGGCAAGCCGAGTAGCCGACTCCCAGGGGCCGTTTTATAATGAGGATGCGCTGTCAGATAATTAGATACACCTGACGCAGGCGTTTTCAGGAAATTTTGATTCATCCCAAAATAAAATGTCTGTGCCTGCCAACATGAAAGCAGAAAATATATCCCGCTGTCACATTATCTCTCCTCTCGTGGTGGCAATGTTTTATTTATTTATCCACATCTTAATGCTCTTGGATGAAGCGGGCTTCATTTTGTGCGAGCTGATGCATTGGCTGCCAAAGTTTCTCATCTTTCTCTCTCATCCCATGCAGCCAAGACTCCCTTGGCTGCATGGGATAGATTCTGTCTGATTCTAATTCTAAGACAGTGGTATCACAATACAAATGACTACTCAGAAAGCTGCGTCAACATGCGCATCACATAACTGTAGATATGGCCAGTCGTGTGCCTCTGTGAAATGTGAATAGCACAGGTGTGTACTATTATTATTTCCTTTTTTTCCTGCTTGATGTATTTCAATACAGAAATTAAATGTTTGGGGATTTCGAATTTGATGGATACACATGCAACTAATCAGCCATTTCATGCACGTACTGTATATAGCGAGCGATGAATGATTAATTTAATTCACTTCAGGACCCACACACACATATTTACAGTACACACAGGCCTATGTTCACAAATACAATCTTAAATATAATGTCTTTTTTTCTTAGCTGTTGATTAGAAAATGCTGCGTGAGATGAAACCCTCTCACCTGTGCTGTTTATTTATCAGGCACATGGCTCCAGTCATAAATCAGACTCATTAAGTTGTTAAACAGCAACTTTTGCCTTCTGCGGTAGACATCAACGCTATTAAGCTTGATGTATGTGATACAGTAGGAAGATGAACCATTGCAGGGTGCCCCTGTTATCCAATTAAGATCTTTTCACATTTCTTACTCTGGTCACACTTTATTTGAAAGGCCCAAAGTTAATACTTAAGGTAGTATCAAGTGACTGTAAAAGCGCTGCAGCAAACAAGCAAGTAACACAGCTGAAATTGACTTTTGTCACCTGATAGCTGAGTATCAACACCACTACAAGTCTTGCATGGGCAGAACTGATATTTGCTCTCTCTGGATTAGAGGTGAAGCTACAGTAAGCCTTGATAAATGTATGCAAGTTGATACCGTAATAGGTCAACAAAGATGTAAACTCAGCCAGTTGAACTTAGTTTGCATGGTATGTATTGTCTATAAGACAAGCATCTGAACATCAGTTTATTTTTTTTTTGAAAAGTTTCAAAGCTTTTCTTTAAAGTGAGTAAATGTGAATTCGGATCTACATCAAAATCATTGTTGGCTTGAGTTTACAACAAATCTATTTGTTTTTCTCTATTAAAATATACATATATAGATATCAGGATGAAAATAAAGATTGCAAGAAATGCAAGAAAAAGAGAGACCATCAATCGTTTCGTAAAGCACATCTGAGGTACAGCTGGACCTCAGCAGCTGTGTCGCCGTACATGTCTGGCAGCAAATGTGATGTCAGTTTGATCATATCATTTGATCTGGAGCATATTGGTTCCTTGTGAGCCCAGCGAGGTTTCCTGGCCTTCCTTGCATCACTGATGCAGTAAAAGAAATTCAGCTATGAGCAAGTGTCACAATATTTCATGTTTGGCAATTGTGTGGTTTAAATTGCCGTCGGTTTCTAACTCTGCACGGTATTCAAAGCAATGCTGCAGGGCAAATGCAATACTATTTGACCTATACAAATGGAATCCTGTAATATTTAAATACGTTGCTTCAGTATGATATTTGAATGAATTATCGGATGTTGTTTTACTGTGCAGTAGCCTTGCTGTTGTTTATTTTATCAGTGCACTGCTTTCATTTGTGCTTGACTGTCTTCACCTTGAACCCTTGACAAAGTGACCAAACATATGGATGTGCTCTACAGTACTCTATTATTTCCTGTTACCGACCGTCTCTCGCATGGTAGCAGGAGTTCTCACCCCGGCTCAACGATGCACGATTTGAAACTCATCCCAGCAGTGAAGGCTGTGGCGGGTGCTTCCCCCTCTCTGTTCGACTTACTGTATTGTTATTGCCTAAAGAAAACCTGAGTCCGTACTGTGCAGTTGAACGTGGAGAAAAAAAAAAAAAAAAAAAAAAGCAACGTTGTTCTCTCTCTGCTCATGACATGACAGGAACTCAAGAAACTGATGGGTACTGACAAAAGACGAAGACAAGAGGAGAATGTTATGGATGTGCTGCCCTGATTCAGAATCCCTGCCTGCACTAATAACTACGTACACTGGGCTGAATATCATGCTCTGTACAATACAATCCACTCCAACAGCAACACTATCCACAGCTTTTTCATAAAGTTGAATTAAAAATACAATCAAAGAAATATGAATATTCATTAGCTACAAAGGCTGTACTGGCGCTCACGATATCATCTTCACCCCTCGGATGTTAGGACAGCTTACTGGTAGTTGCGATGGGTGCTATCTTAGGTATTGACTCGCTGCAGTTTCAAAGGAGCATGATCTTACATCGTGACCTTTTTGAAGGCCACATGTACTGCACCATGGTGTGGATACTTCATCTCCATACGTGCTATTGCTGTGGCGTTCCTCTGCTATCTGGCGCTCTCGAAAGATTTCAGAGGGCACTGGTATGTTGAGTATTGGCATTATAGTCTACTGGGATATGGAGGCAAAGAAGAAAACAGAAAGGAATAAGGCAGGCAAGCTGGAGCCAGGGTACTCTGCACAGTTCGATGCTGCTGCCTCTAACCGACATGAACAAGAGAAATCAATTAGACCTACTCGGTTGCTATCCAAGGGACTTCCACCATGGGAAAGGATAGAGCGAATCAAAGCGTTTGGAAAAAACTAAAAAGAAAGGAGCAGAAGAGGAAAGTGAACTCGAGTGGCAGTTTGTTGTATTCTTTGTCGGACCAGCCGCCTCTGACCTCAAGATAACATTCAATCTATTGGTTTTCATCCAAGGTATGCTTATAATTCCAGACACTCATCTCTTTTTCTTTTTCTTTTTTTTTTTTTTTTTTTTAAACAGTGATGTAAAGCTTTCTCTCTTACTGTCCCTTTCAGGTCAGTAATGAGAAAAAAGAAAGGCTGGCAAAAATGTTCCTTACAAGAATATTTTGATGAAGCCTTAGCTCAGTTTTACCTGCAGGTGCAGCAATCTCTGTTTTCCCAGCAGCTTTAGATTCACACTATTATGTTTATATTCATACCTTAAAGCCATTTCAGCGGTCACTTGGAGGTCACTTTGAACAACGTTTCCTTTCCACGCCATGATGGGCACCACAGATTTGTTTTTCTGAGAAGAAAAGAGAGCAAACAAGTCGGACTGTGTGGGTATTATACAGTTTTAAAAGTTGTATTTAAACAAAGTTTAGTTTTAAAAACTCTTTATTTGGTTTTATAGAAAATCTCTAAAGTCCCTCATAAAAAAAAAAAATGTCTTCATATCAAATATGAAATAGTCAAACTATTGTGGTAGGATCAGTAAGGCTAGTATCCACAGCATATAATTTATTAATAGTATTTTACAGCCAGCTAAAGAACAGTCTCACTGAAACTTGAAAATATATGCAGTGCCACAGTAAATGTAGAAATCTGAATCCTACTTCCAAACTTGACTAAATAGACATTTAAAGTCTATACGTGGATTTCCCGAAGACCAGGAGAAAATTATTGTGCCTAACTGGCGGAGATGATCGAAATGGATAAGGCAATTGATGCCTTATGCATATTTAATTGAAAAGAGCTGCGCTCTGTACTGTAAATACTGAGGTTGAGAGTGCACAGCGTGGATTTCACAGGACCCAAAGGCCTCATTGTCTTTGATCAGACTGAAAGAGGACACTTTTTGATCAAGCCCCTGACAGGCTTAGCGGGTCTAAAACTGGGAGATAGGGTGTAATCTCTACACATAGGAGAAAGTGGACATCCCTAGAAGTGTGCTAGAGTCCATTATAATGTACATTTTGAAATCCCCCACCCCTTTTCCTTGATGAATATCTAGCAGTTGGTGATAGGGGAGTTATTCTACAGAGTGGAAATTCAATTTGACAAAGAAGACCTGTATCACAGAGTCTTTTAAATGGTTATGATCGCTTAAAGTCTGCAGTATAACAGACCTGGAAGTATTAATATACAGGAATCCGTAACTTTTTTTTCTGTCTGTGTAGCTACTTATGAATTAATCTGCTAAGGAGATAACTGACACGACAGAGATGTGAAAATAACAAAGAATCTAAAATGAAAAACAAAAAGAGATGATGAAATAATGAATTTTAACAGCACAAGCTTAGGAAGTTGTGTTCCATCTATAATCCTGTGTGAGCAGTTAGCTCAGTCCCCTGACGGAGCACACATGTAAACACAGCACCCCCACCTCCCACTCAGCCCTGCTGTAGGTTTAGCTGTGGGTGCTCGGCAGATCCCTCGGCATCATGAGAGAATAACAATGAGGGTTTTGGGAGGATCAGTTCCCCAGCACAGAGCCATACTGGGTAGGGTTTATGTAAGACCCTGGCTTCCTGAGCTCTCTGCCAGTTTAAGATGACAAACAAATGGTACCAAGGAGTACCGACTTGCCAAAGGGGGGGGATTGCATCTCTTCATGCTACCCCCACTGCTTCATCCTGCCTTCACACACAAACACCCTCCCTCTGTTCATACACAAGCCTGGTTATGTGTCGTGGCTTGCGATACCCGGTCTCATGTGTATCCATGCAAGTTGATGTGTGTTTTCACGCTATTTGTTTGACTCCGCAGCACCGTCGCCCACTTTGAAGTCCCCCTTCCCTTATCCTCCTCTTCCTCCCTTTGTTTTTCGCCTTCAATATGTTCCAATGAAAGAAGGCTTGGATCTGTCAAAACCGATCCTTTTTGCTGTCTGGCTTGTCAACTTTTTTTTTAGGTGGGCTGCCGCGGAAATTCACTCAGCCCTGACACCCCAGTGGTTCTTAAAATATCAAAACAGGTAGAAGCTGAAGTGTTGTCTTTTTCGATGATACAATTTATGTGTAATCATCGGCATTTTCTGATGCAGTGTTTCCAACGATGTGATTCACGTCATAGCTATGGTGCTGCCGGTTTAGGATCTTAATTATCTGTCATGATCTATAAATAGAGCCAGATCTACTTAACCCATTTTGAATATCCCATTCATAACCTATTTCTGTAGTCATTCTGGAAAAAATCACGTGTCCAAAAAAGCAAAACAAGCATCGTAAGAATCATGCAGGCAGACAGGCCTCCCAAATAGTGTTCAGAGGTTGCAGAGCTTCTTCCCTTTTAACCTGGATAATTAAAAGTGCAACTCAGGTTTAGGCTTACTGCAACAGAACTGCTACCAGCTACTGGCAAGATGAGGCCCACAATCCCTTGGCGTGAGGTGTATTTTTAGAAGGAAAAGTGTCACACTGTGTGTACTGTCTAAATTTCACAACATAATGTGTCCAAGTCTGTTGTTTTAATCAGGTACATCTGGACTTTATTGGCTGGAGAAAATCAAGAGTGGGAGAAACTTTAATATTTTTTTCTATCTATTCAGTACCAAGAAGATCAGTTTGGGAATACCCCCGATGATATAAAAAAAAAAATGTAAAAAAAAACTGACACAAAGAAAAGGGCAGTTTCTCAATCATTCCCTCCCCCAGACACTACAGGGAAGACACATTGTATACAGGGTCTTCTGACATGCAGCAGTCCAGAGCAACGCCTCCCTGTGTTCCTGCATAGCACAGAAATACACCATAGATAACATTAGGATCCATTGAGTTGGGAGTAAGGGGAAAATCGATGTAAGGTGAAAATTAAATTTGGCCCAAAGAGCCTTTAGGCAAAGTGCAATTTGAAAACACATCTTTTATTTTCCCCTGGGCGTCTGATCGGGGCAGGCAGGAGATGGACGGTGGATCTAGCCATCATGGAAAAAGGCAGAGGTATGCTACGAGGGGAAGGGAAACACCTCATCTCACTCCTAATGTGCCTCCCCTTTGATTGTCTAATTCGGTTAGGGCCATGCGTCCGTTATCGGATCATATCAAAGGTCAGAGGCGTCCTGTAGACAAATCAATCTCCCCGTCTGAGGAGGCGCAGAGGAAGCATGGATTGAGGGAGAGCCGATCCATCTAGTTGCCCAGAATGAAGGTGGGTGAGGAGAATGAGAGGTGGGGGGCAAGAAAAAATAATGGCATCTGCTGCTCGGAGAGAAGTGGGCGAGGAAGGTGAGATTGAACTGTTGACTTGGGGAATGCAATATGCTCATAGAGAAAAAGAGTTAACATTATTGCTCGCAAGATAAGAGCATTTCTTTGAGAAGACCTGGCACATTATGGCCTAACTGACTACTAGAGCTGGGACGATACACTTTTTCTCTCGATTCGATTCCTTCACGATACTTGGGTGTCTTTGTAGTCTGTAGCTACTGTGGGGACAACACTGATATAATCTGCAATAACAGGGGGTTTAGTATTGGAGAAGACACATGCGTCAGCGTTGTGTCTGTCAGAAACTTGTCACAGTTTTACATTTGTGTCCAGTTTTAAGACACATTTTACGCTACTCTTTTAGATCCTGGTGGTTTTAAGTGTATGTTTTTAACAACGTAAAATATTTTAAGTATTGAACGTTCAGATTTTAAATTATAAGTCTCCTGTTCTGAAGAGCCTGCCGCAAGTGGAGTCGCTGTGGGTCTCTGCATCTGAATATATCTTAGACTATATATAAACTAGTAGTTACCCTGATGTAACTCCAGTTCTATAAGTATGTGCGGAGCTGCAACCGAATGTGAATTATATTGATTTTGGCATTAAGGAATCGATAAAAAATTGTAAAAAAAAAAAAAATAAATCATGGTACTTAAGTGAATCAATTATTTCCCCTACCCCTACTGTCTACCAGACAAGCCAGTATGTTCCAACAAAGCTGGAGTGGTCTGGAGACTCAAAATAGAGAAATACTCATTGATAAAGAAATACTCATTCATAAAGAAAACCCAGCGTACAGGTAGTCACAACTGTCTGACACTATTAGCTGTTTTCTTATAGGTGTGAAGACAACCCGGTGGCTGCACATTTTCTCATGCATGGCTTCCCACATTTAATTCAGTTTCGTTTGTACATTCAGAGCAAATATATGTTTTTTGCATCGAGCCCGTCTAACTAGTGCTTCATATACAGACCTGCTTCTTCTGCACAAGGTCACAACAAGAGCTGATATAATTAACTGATAATTGAAAATGAATTAATAATTTTGAGAATCGATAAATAATTAAAATCATTTATGAAGCAAAAAAAAAGCTAGCTTGTCTCAGCTTTGGACAAAACAAGCAACTTTCAACCTGAAGGTGCCTCATGGAGTTTAACAAAATGCACTGTGTGTATCCTGGAGGCCTGAGGAACGTGTTGAATGCATGCCTGTCTCCTAAAACATTAACAAAACAGATTTTTGAAAAATTTCCAAGACATGACTGTTTACATGCATATTTACTTGCTATCATTCTTCTTCGTCACTGCCTTTGCTGGCACATTGCTGCGTTTCTTGGCACGTTATCGCCGCCTGTCGATCAGTGGAATGGTGTGAAACCATTTGCGGGAGTGTGTGGCGCGTCACCCGTATGCTTGTGTTTGTGTGCATGAGGACAAACAAAAAGGGAGACCCATTCATAAACACATTGCTCCATAGCGCTACTAGTGGTCACAAACTCCACAGGGTTCTCCAGTTTTCCTGCAAAATGAGAGGTTTGATATGGGCAATACATAATTATACAGGAAAAAGGTCTTTCATCGCCATACAGAATTTAATGGGTTGCATGCTGTAAGATGCAGATTAAAGTATTTTACATATTGTTCATGTTGTAGTCTTAAGGTAATTGTCAGTTGCTCCATACAGTTTATTTATTGCAATCCACTGTAATTTTCAAACGTTTAAAACAAGACATTTGAAGTTTCACTTTGGGCACTGACAAAACAGTCCTTTGTCCTGTTTTTATGATATCAAAGACTAAATTATAAATCAACAAAAACTGGAAGAGTAATTGGGAATGAAAATAATCATTAGTTGAAGCCCCAGTCGACAGTGAGTGATATGCCGCCTTTTGGGGGGTCCATTAAAGGGCGTTCATGAGATCTCTGCTGTAGTGAAACCACTATTTATCATTCCTCTCATTCCTCGCCACAATGAATATTTTTAACTCCAGTCCTCTTAAAATGCCCGTTAACAAATAGTCATAATTAAACCAACGATGCGTAAACACAGTAGTGGTGGGCAGCAGACCTGGGCAAAGTTTATAGGTGAGTATAAATCATTCACAGTTTAATGCCAACAAGATGTTTAATTTGCTACCCCTGAGTGCATAATTAGTTCAATTAGCCTCAATCCTGCACAGAGAAGTGCATGCAGAATGGACTCAGATTGCCCTCTGGTCTCCCTGCATTAAAAGGCAACAGTGTATTTCCTCCTGTAAGATTAAAACTCACTGTGTAATAACTCACCAGAGCCTTCCCTCCAGACACCGTTGCGACGGTTCAGTGTGAGATAATGTTTGCTCAAGCAACTCTCAATGAGATTCAGCGCTCCGGTGACACCATTACTCTAAGCTCATTGCTTAGTCAGGTTGGGTGGGTCTACCCTGCCTCAGAAAGTCGAAGCGCAAAGGCGCCAGAAGAGAGAGCACCTCTCGAGACAGATTACACGTCTGTGGACAAGCGAATAGGCTTGCACTTCACCTCTGCCTGAGACAAGCAGGTTATTATCTTCTGTTTTTTTTTTGTTTTTGTTTTTTTTTCCTTTTCACACTCTTACCAGCCATGTAATGCATCCAGGACAAGATGCTCGCCTGGCAGCCTGAGCAGGTGGACGACAAGGCAGCTTACACATTTTTGCTAATTGCAGGCAGTCAGTGAAACGTATCTGAAATGAAGATGATGGCACAAGCCTGCAGAGGAAGTCAGAGCAGCCTAGGCCCGAGCCAAAGTGTTTTAAATGGATTACACCAGTGTGTCATTGCGATTACACGCTCCTCGCAGGGACCGCGACAAGATGAATTGTATTTTATGGCTTTACAGCAGATTTTTTTTCTTTCTTTTCTCCTCCAACTTGAATGCATTTTTCCCTCTACTATGTGGCGTGGTCTGAATATGGGATTGTTTTTGCCTTTGAACTACCTCACAAACAGTTCATCTGCTACTTTTCCTTAAGGGGATATTTTCTGTTTATCTCAGAGTGGAGTGGCTGACTGGGAAACCATGTATATGTATATATTTTAATGCTTTGTAAATGATATTTCCAACTTATTTTGGCTTGTTTTTTTACGGCTGAAACAGTAGAACTAACTGTCATTTTGCATCATAGCATTTCAAAACATATGCTTGGTAGTAAACCTCAAAGGGCCTCAGAAAATGATACATATATACACACACATACAGAAACTGTTTCTTTATACCTTTATATACTGTTGGTCCAATCATTCACACCATGTTTAATAATAATGTCTTAGATCAGTAGATTGGCAGAGAGGGCTATGAAAGCTTCAGAGTGAAAGTGAGAGAGAATGTGTGTCTGAGAGAGAGAGAGAGAGAGAGAGAGAGAGAGAGAGAGAGAGAAAGGAAGGTTATGTTTAGAGGAAACTATTAAGTTGGGAGTTTGCGAGGGGGTTAAACATACAAGAACTCTGACATGACCCAGAAGAACCAATGTTCAAACATGTACACAGCGCGCGCAGACACACACACACAGACACACACAGACACAGACACACACAGCTTTACTGAAGTAATGTCACTTATCAGCGTTACAGTTACAAAGTCACCCTCCTTGGAAACCAGCAACTTTGAATTGCACAGACTTTCTACTTCTTGTAGTTCTGGGATGTACACTCTTAGTGAGACTTTTTGAAGCACACTGTTTTCAGTCAGTGTGATGTGGGGGTGTATTACATCTGGTGCTGTACTGGCGGAAATAATCCCTTGCACAGGCCCAGGCAGAAACTGTGAGACTTGTTTGACTGCGTGAAGTTACTAGAGACTTGTAACAAAGGTGTGAAGTTGTACGCTGCTAAGTAGTCCACATACGGTGTCAAAATGAATATCCGTTTTTTAGCTTTTCCCCCCCTAATTTGCCAGTTACTACCACCACCAGCATCTGAGTTTGTCTGTTGGTAGCAGTGTTATTCATGTCAAGCTGTTTTCTACTGTACAATATACACACAGGCCTAGAAATATAAGTATATGTAAGGTCTGATTCTAGACTATGCGATGCCAGAATTTAAATTGTTCCATTAATTTGCGGTGCGTCTGTTAGCTTATTGAGTGACACGGTTAACAAGTTAACAGGGAACTTCAGCTTGGTTGTCATGGTAATGGTAATGTAAGGCGGTTACATTTCACTAAGTCACAAACGGCCTTACAATACATTTATCCACGATTTTTCAATTTATGAGTTGAATCCAAAATCCACACATATTTCACATTTTGCATTTTACAATTTAAAGCATTATCTATTTAACCTTAAAATAACAGACATGTTTCCTTGCCTCTCCGTCCCAGTCTTGTGTCAAAGTCGGTTTCCCTTTGAATAGTGTTTCTTTCCCGTTACAATAGTGCAATATCCTCGATCTTCAAAGTTGCTCAGGCATCAACAGATTTAAATGCGCCAGTGTCCTGTAATCAACACTTGTGGCAGCAGAGGCCGCTGTTGCTGCTGTTCGGCAAAAGTTACTAGTTAGTGTTGCTTTAATAATTCCATGTTAAAGTAACAATCTCAAATATCTCCATTTCCTTCTCTTTGGCGGCACCTATGGTGATAAGCGGTAATTGCCGGTGTGCTTTTGGACCTCACTTCTCAGAGCTTCAAACAGTGCTGTCTGTGTGGTGTCAGGCAGTTGTTTCTTTTTCTTTGTGTTTGCACTTGTTTTTGAGGTTTCATCGTCTGTGGTCAACAACTTTTTCTTTGTTTGTTCGTCCATAGTTACTCACTATTTACTCACAACGCTAGCAGGGAACCCGAAAAGAACAGTACACCGCTTCACATGCAAATAAACTGAAGAGCGAGTCTGTTGCATGAGCTCCACCTGTCGTCTCTGGCGGGGCAGACCAACCATTGCTGGGTTATAGACAACGCATCAGTAACTGTGCACCACTTATGGTTTTTACTGGGAATGTCGCCACTGACACCCAGTTTATAATACTGCAAATGGGCTTTCATCAGTGGTCCATAGGCTCAACCACCATTGTGTTACCTCATTCGGTGATAGACAGTGATATAACAGAGATTTATTTAAATGACAATCTTCAAGATTATTACCTTAAAACAACAGCTGGCTAATCCTGTAATTGATTGCAATTTGGCAGGTTACAGTCGTCCAAAAGTGTATTCCTTCCTGAGCTTTACAGAGATCTGCCTATATGCTGCCCTCGGCACTGAAACAATACCACAGTCACTACCTCTTCAAGTGCATACAGGACTTAATGCTCTAACTGGGTTTTATATCAGATATATATGAGACACCCTCCTCACACTGATCATAGCACTAGCGTCTATGAAATTTGATCAGTCTTAACAATGACCATTGTGCGCTTCTATTGAGTACAATACAAATTAGCCTCTGCACTGGTGGCCAGTGGGACAATGTATTCTGCTGGCTTTATCACATCTTGCCCTGGCCTACTATTAATCTTGTGGACTGTATGGGAGGAATTAATGCACTGAGGGATTTGTAAGGCTATGGATATGGATTACATTGTCCAACAGTATATTTGAATTGGTCTCTGAATGTAATTCCTGTGGACTGAGATTAAATTCAGATGATAAGAGTCTGCTGTAACAAACCACATTATTATTGCCATTGTCAGTCTGTTGTGCAGGGCAAAATTAAGCTGTGCTCCCATAATCCTGTTCATCTACAAGAGATCTGCATCTCTGATTGAATTTCCTAAGTACAGGTGGTGGGGATTGGCTGGAAAGTGATTGCCATTTTGCTTAATTTGTCCTCTGCAGACTCCTGGCTTTCACCTTCTTGCTCTTTTTTACTCTTGGTTTCTCTCCTAATCATTCCCTTCCTGGCTTATGAATGAGCAACTCACAAATTTATGAACTATTCACTGTTTAACCATAAACTGCCCACACTGAAAGGACAGAAGGCCGAGAAGAATGTGACATCCAGATGAACTTCTCTCTATACCAATCAGACTACCCACAGGGATGTCTAGACTCTGCCGCTCTGTCCGCATTACATCAGATTACCTTATCATAGCGCAATTTCTCTTAATGCTCCCTGCGTTGTAAAATCATCACTACAGTCTTTTATCTAATCCCAACCTAAAGTAATTTTGTCCCTGCTCATAATTGAAAATCATATTCTTAGATGAATCGTTAAGCATTGTTCATTTTCTCCCGCACATTGAAAGCATTCCCTCCCACTTTTATTGACAGTCACATTAAAAGAAGTTAATGTGACGTGCGTATGCCAAGCATCTGCACTCAGCAAAGGCAATTTCCGAACAGTCGCAGGCCGGAAAATCTGCACCCCTGACTGCGCCGAGCAAACAACACCTCTCAACACCTCTGCAACTATTTGGTTGCGTTGTTGGATTATTTCTGTTTACCTCTTTCACCCATGGCGGCACAGCGAGGACAACTGCTTGAAGCTTCTCGTGGTTTCTGGCAGGCCAGTGTGCGCTACCAGCTATGAGGATTTCATGCCAGGGAAGATGAGAAAATAAATTAGCATTCGGCTCCAGGCTGTGCCACAATCACGGTGGAGCATCTCCAAAGAGAAACACAAGCATCCACATTTAAACTCGCATATTAATTAAGTTTAGTAATGATTCACCAGCCACTCTTCCCCCTTCCCTGTCGCACCACCTCTGCTCCCTCAGCCGCACCCTGTTTTCTCAAACACATCAGAAACGGGTGGTGTCATGGCATAAGAGGGAAAAAAAGAGCCAACATTCAACGTTAAGCTTGCTTCTTGCCTCAATGAGCCAATTATTTTTTATAAACTGTCCCCCGAGGTTCATAAACATAGAGAGAGAGAGAGAGGGAGAGAGAGAGAGAGAGAGAGGAAGAAAGACTGAGTGAGCGACAGAGACAGACATGGCGGGTTGGGGGGGGGGGGGGGGGGGGGGGTTCCCCATTTGGGTCCTCACAAGATGTTTTCTTGCATCATGCATGGACACCTGCTGTGGCTGAACTTACAGGGAGGTGGCAGCACTCCATAGCAGCTGTAAACAGGACTGCGTCACTCAGTGTTTTTCAGCGCTTAGAGCTGACCCCACCATCCATTTACCCCTACTTTATGATTACCATAAATGCCTGCATTGCCTACATAAAAATGTGGAGTGGAGACGAGGGCCTCCGCTTCCATTAGTGGCCGCTTTTTACTGGAAGGGCCAAGTGTGTCCCCTGGGTAAGGCCAAAACTCTCACTGTCCTCTACAGCCTGTCAAATAGACTCTGTAATCAAGGACTGGGCTAAGTGGATGGCTGCACTGATGGTGATGTTCATAAAATGATTATTCATAGAGAATACACAGAGTGTGTGTGTTAGAGAGGTAATAGGGGGCAACAGTGTATCCGCACAGAAAAATCATCCTTGAAAAATTCTCATTCAGTGAAAACCATTTGTTTTTATCTGAATTCTTGAATATCCTCTAGCCAATCAGAATTTGAGCTGCAAAATGCTCTTATTAAATTGATTTCTGGAGATTAGTGGTGCTTTAATTGATTGCCTTTAGACCAAAAAAAACATTTTATAAATGTCCACATACATTTACAAACACCCCAAAACTTCATGAAAAATTGAAAAGGATAAGTGAACATTTATGTGTTTTTTAAATGCTGGGAACTAATGGAGGCAATAACATGAAAGCAGGAAACTGTCAGCTATAGACCACATGGTCCATTGTAATCCATGCCTCATAGATTTTTCAGGTCATTTAATCATTTGGAAGTATGAGTCCAACTCAGTTTTAATATCAGCAATTGTGCAGAAATGTCCAGGCAGTTCATTGGGTTGTAAGGTCTTGCTGAGACAGTACATATATTAAAATTGCCTCGTCTTATTCGGGGATTTGAATCTCATCCTGTTTGTTTAGAGAAAGAAACTTCTCTAGAGATAAATCTCAGCAAGGAAGAAATATATGAAAATCCAAACAATAATTCAAAAGTTGCACTGCATACAAATTTTCAACCAACTAAATATACATTGAAACAACCCAGAACAGCAACCGTTGTGATTAGCATCCACTGTGCAAAAAAAGTGCATTTGCCTTTTTTTTTTTTTTTTTAAGTAGAGAGATTAAAATGTGAAAGCAACTCCCATAGGAACTCAATGAAAAGAAGCAAAATAATATATGCAGGGGGGGCGGGGGAAAAAAAAAATCTATTATCAGCATGATGACTTGAGATCAATGTTGCCTCTTATTCCCAGTGACAGTCTGAAACTAATATACTCATTAGCGCTAATGCCACCATGATATAAATTGAACAGGCTTTATTTTTAATAGTCCTGCTACTGTCTGTATTGGATAAAGGGTGGTATTCTCTGAGCCGAATCTGCCATGTGTCCTTGGGCATCAGTGGCTAACAGTGGGGTGAAATTGGATAGCTATTGTGAAAATTGTAGAGGGAATTGTGTTATATTGTACACTTTAAGAATACCTTCATTTTGTGCTGCTGTGTCCTCACTTTGAAGTATTGTAGGTAGATGGTAGTGTATAGGGAGGGCATTTTAACAAGCAAGAGGAACATCTCATTAGGTGCGCTTTTTAGTTTACCTTCGCTATACTGTGTGTAAATGCAGATTTAGCTGTTAGAATTGATTTAATTGCCAAATCTGAAGATTGATTACATTTGTCTTTTTTAACAATTCAGTTATTGAGCTGTGGGTTTTTGTAAGAGGGAATGAGTCACTTAAACAAAGCAATATTCTAGGTATGGGTTTTATTTCTGAATAAACCGTCCCCTTAGAAAAGTCCAGCTATTATCTAGTCTCGCAATTATCAAGCTTAAAATGCTTTTCCTATTAGGAGAGCTTAGTGGCAGGGCGCCCCGGTAGCTCACTGAGTCAAGCGCTTACCATGAAGGCTAAGTCCTTTTCGCAGCGACCCAGGTTCTAGTCCGACCCGTGGCCATTTGCTGCATCTCCCTCTCCCTGACTTTCCCCCCACTGTCACATAAGGCTGAAAAAAGGCCAAACAATTCTCCTTAAAAAACAAAGGAGAGCTCAGTGGCTGTGAGCTAAATATCTAATACATAGTTTGATTTGATGATCTTGCATCTAGTACTAAGCAATATCCCATTACTTTTTTTTGATATCATTCATGTGCCTACCTAGACATTAAAAATAAATCATTTCTCATGTGTCATCATAACCAATTGATCGTTGTTAAATTATCAATCATGTTACACAAGATGTAGTCAAAACGAACGTTGGGAGGCAAAAGAAAAAAAAAACACCTGGAAGGAGGAACAGCTAAGCTGCTGAGGCTGGAAGGTTTTTCACTGCAGCTGCTGGCTAACAGCAACAGTAAAGCCAGGAGTTGGGATTACACAAAAAACAATTTATGCCACATAGTAAAGCTGAGTTCTAATGAGTGAATGCCATTTACTGCATTTTCGAGATACGCATTGGTAATATTACGGTTAGTAGATTGCATCATTAGCGAAAAACTGTCAGAATTGTGGCCAGTTCTGCACATCTCTAGCAATTGATGTGATTTACTGTACAGCCCATTGGCAAAAATGTCTAATGAGTTTCCCTGCGTTTATACGAACCAAGCTAAGCTTGAAGTTTTGTGACTATTTATTAATTTAATAGACATTTAAAGATAATTACACTTATAATAAGAAATGAGGCACAGATCAGAGGAACAAGCCAAGGTTTTAACAAAAGTGTGAATAATCAAGGTTTTCACTTGGAATACAGCAGATAAAATATTAAAAATAAAGACTGAAAATATTTTGATTCTTTATAGTATTTTGTCAGTCAACCTTTTTGACAGTATAACTAACATCATTTGAGGAAATCAAATCAGACCACCCTTGAACAATAACCCTACTCAAACATACAGAAATACAGAATGTTCATGGTAGCAAAACATTGTATCGATGTATTCGTAACCAATTTTAATGTTAAGTTTGACTTTTGTATTTAGACATACCATTACTTCCCTAACAGAACGAGTGTGAGTGACCGCTCAGACCTGTAACCCTGCAGCTCTGTGTTTTGCCGACCCAAGACAAATAGTCTATAGTCACACCTTCCGACAGAGAAAAAGCATGTCACTGGATTCCACTGCCGGTTCAGTTACACAGGGCCGGCTTACAGATCGATATGAGCCTGCCAATGCCAATGTCTGTGTTAATGCCTCAGCCCGCTGCTGCATTCTCCTTCACAAAGCCATTTTGCCAAAATGGCAATCCCTCCCTCTAATTACATACGCATTCTTTGTTTCCTCTCTGTCCATTCTCTGCAACAAGCTTATAACAAGGGCTAAAACGCTTTCATTTCCTAATTTCACTTACTGCCACTGAATTGATGAAATATTCATTCTGTTATACAAAGTATGCCAAGTCGGAGTTTTGAGTGTGACGAGTGGTAATACTGAAATCAGGGGTTGTGTAATTGTACGCTTCCTGCTGCATCATAATCATGTGCTTGTGTCTGACTAATAGCAGTTGTTTCCAAGTCAGCCGCCTAGTACCTGGTCTTGCGCAGATAGACGTGAAGAGAGGGTGGGGGGAGGTAGAGAAATTAAGAACAAAAGAAAGATGGAAGACGCATGAGGGGAGACGAAAAAGGAACAAAGAAGAGACAAGAAAGAGGAAGGAATATATTTCTGTGCGTATGAATTATTCAGACGTCTCCAAGAAGCAACCACATTATTGGTGCTGTTGTGCTCTTGTGTCTTCAATTCTGACTTTTTTTCTTTTTTGGATTTTTCACTTGAATTGCAATAATGACTTAATTTTTCATGGACTGGTTACGTTTCATGACCCCAAAACAAGATCTGAACGCAAAAGTCTGTAAAAATTGAAATAGAGGCATAGAGTTGTCACTGTGAAAACTTTGAACATATGAATTTGGAAGAAATGGAGTTGTCATGAAATGTAGCCATAATTTAAAACCCTTGAAACTGATAATGTAATAATAATAATCTTAGCTTTTTGATCTGTGGTAGCACATGAAAAATGCCTTTAATGTTGTTAGTCTAGTTCAGTTGATTGACGGTAGGGTCTTTTCACTCTGCCCTATGAGCAGCAGCAGGTTGACAAGGTGCAACACCCTGATTATTCCATTACGATTGCTGTGCGACAAATGGACGCACATACAAACACACACACACACACACACACACCTGTTTTGTCTCCATTCTACGTTGACAGCTGTTTTTTTCAAGATACAAAAGAATCAAATATTGAATATTTCCGTATTTTTGTGTTTCTATATTATTATTCAGACCCAGTTCTGTGCTACAGTTCATACATTTTATCAATATCAAAAACAGTAGGGAACAAGGTAAAGAAAAAGTCACTCTGCCACAAAGCTTTCAGCTCTCCGCTGTTCCTTTCAGCAGACTTTGTGTTCGCCACCTCAGCTGTGAGCCTGTGTTTGTCTAACAGAGCCGTGCCAGCAGAGAGGAATTGTGTGTTAGAGGAGGCCTTTTGTGCATGTTTGTGTACTTCCATATGTGTTTGCACATTCTCAGTGAAATTGCATTTACATTTATAAAGTTGTGGAAATAAAGACATTCAAATTGACTTCCAAGACCAAAAAATTCCTCCTTTTTTTATGTAAAGGTGGAAAAAATACAAACTAAATGATGATAGCGGGGCACATGTAGTATGCACTGCATGTTTTGGAGCTAATAAAGTGTGAGGCATACACTCTCAGCTGGAGGGGTTTCAGTGAGCTTTAATAATGGCCAATCACTTCAGCTCCTGTCATCGCCTTTAAAAGCTTCAGACAGTTTCCTAATGGGCTGAGAGGAGAGTCCAGGGAGGTTTCTCCTGAGACAAAACTGGTCTCGTCACTGGGCACACATATGTACAGTACAGTCTAGATGAAACAATACATTAATTAATTAGTGCATCAACAAAGAATGAATCCATTAAGAAAAAATAATCTGCAGATTAATTAAAATAATTATTAATTGCAGCAGAACAGTACAACACCTCAAACAAGATTATGTACTACAGGCTTTGTACATGTAGTACAATCCGTTGCCTATATGTGGGTTAAAAATGTTATATTAGGTATATTTGGGTACATTTACATGCTTGGATGAATGCTACTACTGCAAACTAATACTGCAGCTACTGCTTCTCAGCTTGTTCCTTGTGAAAATGGCACTGCACCTGCATTTGCGCTTCTGCCAATTTTACACCTGCAAGACAAATGCCATACTATAAGTACTGCCATCATCTTAGCTGTACCTACCCTGCAAATATGTTTATGGTTCCTGTCCGCTATACGCGTAATGGTGTACAGGTGTTCAGCGTGTGAATACTGTATGGACTTCATTACCAGTGCAAAGGGCTTGTGTCTGGAGAGCTTCTTGTGCTGAGGTAGGGAGAGCAGTGCTGGAAACAGCTGATTCCTCTCAGTTACTTGGCAAAGCAAAGAAACTGGGCCAGTGGTTGTATAAAGAGAAGTAGAGAGGGAGATGACAGAGAGAGAGAGAGAGAGAGAGAGAGAGAGAGAAAGATCATAGAGTGAAACACACACAACTTCAAAACAGAATTTTAATATTCACTATACAAAGCCTAGTTAATTTTACAGTTGGACCGCGTGTACCTGTACTTCAGCATTAATGATGATGTTATGGTGGAGTTTTAGAGACTCCTAAAGATTAAAGACTTTCTTTGTAGCTCTGCAGATTTTGTATACCACCTGCTGGCAATCTCTCTGCAAGTTCATTTGTTCGGGAGCTTCTCATTAAATTTATGAATGCTTGAAGGAAGTCGGATTTTCTATTCTCTCCATCTGTATTTTTGTCCATATGGGATGAAGTGCTAAATAAGTTCTTTTCTCTCATCTCTATCATTTCTCCTGTCGTCACTCCGCTCTGCTTTTTCTTCGCTCGGAGAGAGTTTGCTGAGAAAGCAACACATGCATACATCAGCTATCTAATCTATCTCTGCTGAATTCGTCAACACAGCGACTCACTGTACCCCCAGTGCCAATGGATGAGGTGGGCATATTTTCACCTACTACTTAAGCTCTCCTTCACTTTCTGTCCTCCACGCTGCCGCCACAGAGTGAGAGCAGAGTCAGAGAGATATAAGTCAAGGGTGGGAGGGGGGTGTCGAAAAGGTCAATGTCACACTATTAGCTATGGTGAGTGTGTTTGGGAGGGGGGGGGGGGGGGTGATAAATAAAGAAATAGATAAATAAAAATAGGCCCAGGTAGTTAGCAGCGTAATGAGACAGCTGCGCCCATCAGCAATCGATGAGCTCCAGAGACAGTAATCACTACAGCTTCCTTAACAGTGTTTTAATTGGATGTCAGTCATTTACACGGCTGCAGCAACAACCCTCCTAGACCGACTGTATGTGCTTGTGCTCGTGTGAGAGAGACAAAATGATCTAGGATTGTCTGCGAAATCTGCTGTATGTGTGTGTAATTACATAATGTGTCCCTCGCGTTTGTGTATATAAGCGTGTGCGCTCGGGTGTGTATCGGTGTGAGTGTGGGAGCACTCACCAGTCATTAGCATTGATTTTTCCAGGAGGGGCCTCTCTCCCCCGTCTCTCTCAACATGCCTCCCCCACGCCCCCCTCCCGTTGCTCTCTTGCGTGCAAATAGCTATAATTTTGCTCTCACGGTCTTGGTCACTATGGGCCCTGCCCTCCCGCAGTGTAAAAGATGGCAGTCATCGATCGGGGCATCTGGACGCCTGCCCTGCCCAATCCCCCCCCCCCCAGCTGAAGGATCCCTCAGTCGATAGGAATCTCAGGTAAGTTACGAGGACGCCTGCACGGCTTCCAATTAACTAACAGACTCAATGCCAGCCGTTGCCTCGCTCCCTCCCAATGTATTTTGTCAGCTGCTATCATTGAACTACACAGCCACACCAAGCTTCTAAAGGCCTTTTAGATCCATCAGGAACAGACATATGTGTTGTCAAGCGCTAAAGCTATAAGAGGACAGGAGGGTGAGTTTTTTTGTATGAATGTCACAAGTGAGGTATTTTCAGTGAGAAGTGACTACTCAGTGACAGGCTCTAGTTTCCATTTCTCAAAAAACACCTCTTTCACCTTGGACGGCGATTATCATTCACAACCACCATGACGGTATAATCATAAAAAAATAATTGTCTGGCCTATTTCTATGGAACAGCCTATCATAAATGCACAGCCTACTGCTTTAGATGTGATTGCTCAGGAGTAATCTGACTCATAACCAGTCTCACCTAGACAGGCCACCATTTCCTGCAAAGTCACTGGGTGGAAGGAATAATACTAAATGTGATTGCCCCTGCTGAGCACAGATCCCAGTTGCTGTTTCTGTGCTGCATGACAAAGTCATTACTTGAAGTCTGCGTTGATTAAATATTGAGTGACATGAGAGATGCTGTATTGAATCAAGTTCATTATGTTAGACCCCCACCTCGGTGCCAGTCAGTGTTTTCTGTCTCTGCCCAACATGCACACATGCTCTGAACTAACCCTAACCCCACCTTTGTCAGGTAGCCAATCACAACCTTTAATAGGCTTATTAACACCAACTAGTTAATTCATATAAGTATCCTCTCTAGAGAATATTTACATATATGTATATATGGCTATTAAAAGAGAAAATGCAGTAGTAAGAAAACTGGAATTAATCAGACAAAGACAACAAACAGCCGAGCAAGAAAATGAGGGAAAAATAAAGAAAAAGCTTCTCAGCTGTGTGCCTACAAAACTGGGCGCTCAAGCTGCAATTAATATTCCAAGACCATGGCTCAACTGCCACCGATTATTTCAAGTGGCATTGTTTTTTCCCCCCCACTGAAGAGGCTTAATCATCTTAATGTTTTACGGAGAAGTAGTGAGAAGCTTGACATTTAGTTTTTTTCTTATTTCTTTCAATGAAAAAGGGCCAGAGATGTTTGCAAGCCTGAGCGCATTAGGACCTGATTACTCCAATTTTCTTCCAATTTTCTATCTCCATACCCAGTCCTACGTCTTACCCTGCTTCCCCTCCCTCAACAAACCCAGAGAATCTGTCATTTTGCCAGGCAGCTGTTTTTTGGCATGTTTTCCTGCCCCCCCACCCCCTTCCCCCCTCAGGCACTAAGCCCACTGGGCGCAGTGGGGAAGATCTAGCAATCCGCGTAATGTGAGCATAATAACACCAACAAAACATCTCATTCCACGTCTAATTCAGTCTAGCTGTTGGGCCGCCGTGTGTGGGATGATAGACAATCCTCCCTGCCTTCTCTCACCACTACATCCTGTGACTGGCTATTCTCAATAGGTTTTTATGGAAAGAAAATAGGCTGGATGCATGCTGCTATAGCTTGGAGTTCAAACAAGACAAAGCCCACTGATTTTTAATTTTGAACAGCATCCTAATGGTAGTGTTTGAGTTTGTGTGACCCTACTTGAATAAATGACGGCGTGAATATAAAATCTACCTGATTTCACTGGCACTTTAGGTTATTGCATTATGAGAAAAGCCGGTGGCATTGTAATCAAAGGCTTTTATGCTTTCTCTTTCTGAATTCAAGCCCATGGGGTCCCGATTTCATCAGCTATATTACAGCTCTCATTACTTCAGAAAAAAACATAGTGGCCCACATTTTAAGTCACAGCTCTCTTTATGAGCTTCTTTTGCCCTGAGCATTGATATCATCAGGTTTTTTTTATTGCATTTCTATTGTCCATTTCCCTTGTAGTCATAGTATTTGGATCCAGGATTTTGGTGGTGTGGCTTTTGCCTGAATGGAGTTGCTTACTGTAAAGCTCTGCATTTATCAGGGATCGATTTTTTGATAATTTGTGCGCATGAATTAGTAATCTGTACCCTCAAACTAATAGTTTGTACCACTCAATCACTTTACTTTACTAAATGACTTACTACTAACCTTACTTTTGTTCAACAATTAGTGCTTATAAATTATTAAAATATTCATTTAGAAAAATGTAGAAAATGTGTGGTCAGGAAGGCTAGCAGCATAGGCAAATGAAGAAGGTATTAGTGTAAAATAACTTGAAGGAGGAAATGATTACTTTGAGGCAATTAATTACCAATGTGTGCAATTTATTTACTTGAATGATAGAATTACAAATTGGTATGCGCAAATGATCAAAAATCTGACTCATGCCTGTAATACTCTGTAGCTTTTACACAACAAGGCTAAAATATATTTGTGCACATAAACAAGGATGTCTGTATATTAATGATCAAATGAAAACAAGGATATAAGAAAGAGAAGCCTCCTGCATGTCCTTAATCCTCTGTCAATCATTCCCACTCATCAGTGAAAACTTTGTTAGCACTGTCACCTGAAGAGCTCACACTTTCAAGGCCCTAATTAAATCTCAAACCCAGACGCTAATTATCCGGCAAAAGTATAACCTTCCCTCACCTCCCAGTGTGCCACAGTTAAATCCCTTAAAAAAAAAAAAAAAAAAAGACAAAAAAACAACACACACAGTTCTTCCCTTCCTGTCCCACTTTGTCATGGTAGCTCAGCAAATTATAAGGTGTCTGGAGGAGGCATGCACCTGGGGTGCTCTCTCTGCAGTCAACCGAAAACAAAGCCTCTTAACATTATCAACACAGGTGACAATCAGATAAAAAGATCAGACACTTAGGGAGGCACCCAGGGGTGGTTTTTGGATGTAACACATTATGACTGTGCTGTGCATTTTGCTTTATAGAGTAGTCGGCCATCCTGGATATCTTCTGGATACTTTCCGATACTTTGGGTCTCAGCATACACAAGTCAAGCAATAGGTGCTCAGATTTTTAGATCTACAAACCCACAAGAACATTCTTTTAATTTACCATAGTATAATAATAATTAATTTGACATAGTGGCTCCATTCATATTAGCTGTAGATTTGCACCTGTCAATCAATCATACCTGTTGGACCTGCACTTTTTTACTTTATTATTACTCCACAGGCTACTGCTGTATTTCTGTTATGCACTTCATAATATTTATATAGTAATATGTCTGTAATATATTGTACATAGTCTTTTATTTTTATTTTATTGTATTTTTTACGGTGTATATTTTATTATTCAAATGCTGTTGCTATGCCTTTGGTACGAAATTTCATTCAATGTACACTGGCTGTACATTGAATGACAATAAAACCTGTCTATGTCTTTCCTGGCCTCAGTCAGAAAGCTATTTCATTTTTGGGAAGTTGTGTATAAGTTACCTAATTTTTCACAGCCATTTCTTTGTTTGCTTGTTATTAAGGCCAACACCAGAAAAAAAGTTTACTACTCGAGTGCAATAAACTAGTTTCCTACTACTGATCAAAACTAACTCAACTGGTGTGTAAGTGTGTTGCATAGTTATCATGGTTACCACCACTTTTTCCCGTGCATTTGTCCGACTTTACGCTTAACAAATGCTAATTCTGCCTGTTTGAATGATCCTAATACTGACGCACATGCTTTATGACTCAGAACTTTAGGCAGGGACAGGTTTTGTATTCCAAAGACAACTTAATTGTCCAAATAACATATTGGTGCATTTTCAGCTTGCATCACAGCTGTGGCCACTGGGCAGTAAAAGCAGTTGACAGAGAGAACTAGCAGATAGTGGCAGCAATAGCAATTAGATTTATGGAGCTGTCTTTATATAGATCACTGGTTTGTGAATGGGTGTGCAGTTGGCGATGAGGGATATCTGTCCATTAAATATAAGGCTAGAACCAACAGCTGGTTAGCCTACCTCAAAGACTGAAAACTCTGTCTGAAGGTCAGAAAATCCTCCTACCAGTAAGAACTAAACAAATGAGATAGAACATGATAATCAGTGAGCTTTAGAGGTGCTGGTAGGCACAGATATGTGTGATATTGATCTTCTCATCTAACTCTCCACGAGAAAGAGAACAAGTGTTCTTCCAAAAATGTTGAAGTCTTCCTTTAAACTGAGAGCATTACTCTCAACAAAAACTTCTCTGTTAATAGATAGTTGGTTTATTAATAGTCAAAGTGTTGTGTAGTTAATTGGACCATGCACATAGGATTTATACTACACACACACACACACACACACACACACACACACAGAGACATGCATGTATGCATATAAGCATCCCAGATTCTTAATTTATGGCACAATTAACAGCTACAATACCTTGTTGTGGAACCTGGAGGGAAGGGAGTCTTCAAGAGAAAGGCTGAAAGGGCCCCCCTCAACTGCTGCATACTAATTCACATTCTCACTGCATTTTCCTTCTCTCAATATTTCTTCTTATGTTCGTCACATTTACACCATATTCATAGTCGTTATTTTTGTCCCTCTCACTGTACCCTAATTTAATCTCTTTTTCTCTGAAGCTTTCACTCCTGATTCTGTCACATGCTCCTTTCAACACTCACGCGACATTTTCATCAATGGTTTCCCGTAGGCTCTCAATATGATGGTCCTGTACAATAGAGCTTGAATTTATGTTTTAAATAGCCAATCATGCTTTCAAGTCTGTGAATAGCTTTAGACAAAAGCCACTCGTACTACCAAGTTAGCATTGCAATCAGAGTCATTCAGAACAACGTTAATGACCGACTATTTTGACATTATTGGTTGATCAGTAGGAATTATTCATTCACAAATAGTGTGCCTTATTATGCACATGCAACGTGTACCTATTGTACTGAGAAAATATCAGAGTTTGTACAGACTGACATCTGATCAAATTTTGAATTAAAAATAATATTACTGTTGATTGGGTATGTCTGGCTTTCCTTAGCGACTGCAAGAGCTCATAAAATTCATACAACATTCGAGAACATTGTGCACTGTCCAAGGTCCTGAAACTCCCGTCAGTGAGCCCCAGTATGCAGCTCAGCTGAGTACATACACTTTTATTTTGGGGTTCATCTCATTTTTCTTATTTCATATCTGCTCCATCCTCACATGACCTGGAAATCGATCAGGTCCATCATCATAAAGGACACTTCAGTTCTCTAATGAGGACCGAGGGGCGAGAGGGCTTCCCATAAGAGGCTTCAGTGAGGATACAATACGAGAGCTTCCCATACAAACAGCCTTCACACACACCGCTTCAATGGACATTTGTGAGTGAAGCTGATCTAATGAGTATGATCTTGCTTTGAAACCATCAACACATCACTAGAACTGCGTCAGTCTGCTGGTGTGGACACCTTTTTGTTGCATTCATTATCTAGTAAAATTAGTTTGTTAAATGTAGGTTCCTCTATTAATTATCTATCTTTTCCTTTTCATATGCTCCTGGCTCATTTTCAGGGGAGAACAGGAGAGGTTAGTGAATAAAAGTTTTCCTTAGGGCCATTATCATAATAGAGGTTCACCGGTTTGACTGTTTTCTGCAATGAAATCGTTTTAGTTTGCCCTATCTGTGTCATTTATATTCAGTGAAGCAAAGCAATCACTGT
Source organism: Lateolabrax maculatus (assembly GCA_031216445.1). Taxonomy (NCBI): domain Eukaryota; kingdom Metazoa; phylum Chordata; class Actinopteri; order Acropomatiformes; family Lateolabracidae; genus Lateolabrax; species Lateolabrax maculatus. The sequence goes on from CM062207.1 coordinate 10,366,168, forward strand.
ACATTGGAATGAAACACTCGCTGCAATCAAAGCTTTTTCTTTTTCCTTTTTTTTTTTTCAGTCTCCCCCCAAATTGGTTGCTAAACGATTTCTGAAGTTTATAAACAATCCTTGTCATTCTCTGGATTATTAAATTATTAATTCAAAAGTGAAATAAATAAATAAACGAATGCAGATGCAAATTATTGCAAGGGAAATGCTTGGCTGTTGCCACAAATTGCTTGAGGCCAAATGCATTTAGTCTCCAGTAATTCTTTTTAAGTATCACCTTCACACTCCTTGACTATAATATGACATTTTAAATTAACCCCATAAATATTTATGTGGACAAAAGGTATCACTTATTTTATTTATTTTTTTATTGTATTTTTGTTTTACATGATTCCCAGAATCATAACTGCCACTCTGGTCATCCAGTTTTCTCTCGCAGCTCAGATACTGTCCACATGCGACAATCATTTCTCTAATCAAGAACACAGCAATAAAACATGCCCATTGAAAACGTTACTGATGCATACCCGGCACTGGATGTAAAACATCATAGCTTAACTGTCTAAGCTGTCATAGGGAGAACTGCTTGTCAAATACAGATTTCTTGCTACAATTCATTTCAAAGGACAACATCCATAGGGTAATAATTTACTCATCTTTTGTGGAACATCTTAAATACCAACACATTATCTGTGCAAAGATAAACTCAAAGGCAGCGTGACTGCCACGGAGCAGTAACAGGCCAGCTGACAAGAATTCCGGCTGTTCTGCTGTCATCAGTGAATGACGTTGTTTCAGATGACGTTTGACTGGGAAGGACATCTCATTTCACAAAGTACATGTTTTTTTCCTTGCATGTCTTCCTTGTGTCTTAAGTAGAGGGAGATGTGATGTGAGAAAGAGACTAAACTGAGGGAAAGTACTGTAAATGTGTTGACTTGATGTCCATGGTGCTGAGCCTATCATTTGCCTAATATGCATTTAATAAACTACCATGCCAAACGTATGAGAAGTGACTAATAATTAGGTTTTTGTCTGTGGAAAATAACACTGAACTTGAGTTTAATTATTTTTTTCTAGGCGACTTGTTTCCCACTTGCATTTGCACATAGCAAGTGCTAAACATGCATAACTGACATTTTGATCACATAAAGTCCACTTGCAAATTTCATATTACCACTTGAAAATAAATCCATGTAAGATTCAAAGTGCTTGTCCTTGCAGTATTATTTGTTCATGGACCTAAATATGAAGCTATCAGTGGTAGCCCGATGCTTTGTGGATAAACACTGAGCTTTTTCAAATTGCAGCGCTTCCACTTCCCTCTGTGCTGTTTCAGATCACCTCCCTCCACCGCTGAAACGGAAACCCTCACACGGCTGGGGTCATAGGTTGCCTCTCATTTTCTGAGCAGATTCATATCTCAGTGTTACCCCTCCTGAGACCACTCTTGCCCACTCTGCTGTGTGGAACCCTTCACAGAGGAACCCTGTCTCCACTGTTTGACCTCCCTTTAATAACACCCTGACTCCCAAATGTCTTTCTGTTAAGAGTGCAGGCTTCGGGGGTGGAGATCCACACCCCTGCCACTCGACCTCTTCACCCTATCCCTTCATTAGGGGTGAGGATATACATGGGAAGACTGCTATCAATGCCATAATATGGTGGACTTATACTGTCTCGTGGAATCGCTTGGAAACCATTGTTCAAAGACATCATCAATCGTGCACTGTTAGTTCTCCTGCGTTTAACTCGCAGCAATGTGCTGAATGGGCACCCTGTAATCCTCTCATACTGCAGTATGTACTACCCTTACATTCCTCCATTCGTGCTCATGTTTAATATGAAACAACGCTTTATTTGTGTTGCTGTGTAAGGTGTACTAACTGCAACACACTGCTACAATTCACATCACCCGGCCTACTTATGTGAGGAGAAATATCCACCTTCATTATGCATAGGACTCTTGACAATCCCCTCCTAGGATTAGGTACGTGTGTGACAGTGAGGGTGCAAGCAGGCAGGCAGGGCTCAGATGAAAATGGGGAAAGGAAGAAAATATGCAAGGTTATACATTTTCCCCCCTCTGCTCCATCTTCATGCTCTCTATCTTATGCTCGCCCATCTAGCCACCATAGTGTAGTATACATTAAACTGTAAGTAATGACAGAGCTCAAGTATATTCTAGTCAGCGATAATACGAAAGCCTCAGGGATTTTTTTTTTTGAAGATGTGCATGCATAAGCATATGAAAATGTATAAACAACCGACAATGCATCTTGTCTTTTTCTTCCTTTTTTTAATTTCTGATTGCTGCTAAGCCGTCACCAAGGTGTGATGGGATGGTGCATAGCACTGTAATGACAAAAAATCTATGATTTTCTTGCCATGCAATAACAAATGCAACACGAGTGCACTAGCTGCTATGGGACATGAATGCTGATGGTTTATGGGAAAGGTTGATTTGTCCAAGTATTTCCCCTTCAAAATCCACTATAATCTAATTAAACTCAGATGTAATGCATAGACTGAAGCCTTTTGAAAAATGTTTTGAAATATCGCCAAGGTGATGCAGATCTTTTTTTTTTCCACTTAGGTTCCATTTCATTCAAGAGTTATGATACAAGCCACATAGAAAGAAGAATGATTGCCCCTGCTAAAATTAATTAGGTTCACACAATTTTGACTTATTTTCTCTCAAAAGTATATTTTTGACACTTTCAGCCGGACTGGGGTAAAGCAGACCGGTAATAGATTTACTTTGCAAAAGCTGTGGGAACCTTTCATGTTCAAGTGAAAATGAAAATCTTGTATTTTAACACCTTGTTAGGATTTTGCCTATAGATTAACAATTTTTCCCTCATTATCACTGCATAGATGCTGTCTCTCTTCCCTCTTCACAGCTCTGAGCGTGAGAGATTTCATTAAACTAGCTGCTTAATTATGTAGGTGTTGAAATTTAATTAATGAAAGGGTAGAGCAACTCCATTACTCTGACACATTTCTGACGCTTGCTGAGAGAAAGAAAGAGATCTCGTTTTAGAAGAGCAATGTCCCTTGAAGATGTCTCTCTTCTTTTCCAGCCCGTGTCTAGGCTATAGTACCTGTCTTCTTGGTTGCTAAGCTTACACCTCACCATCGATCAACCCTAGCAGTGTCAGAATAGTTGACAGCAAGATTCCCCTATCCCCAAGCCTCACAGCCTCCCTCCGTAAAAAAAAAAAAAGAGCGGCGACGGAGAGAAAAAGCCCTCCTTTCTGCTGATATACACTTTTGCAATTTTTTCCCAATGGATTCTGCATGGAATAATACTTTTACACAGTCTCTGTGCTTTTTTAATAATTTCCATACACACAAGGTCTTCATCAAATGAGAAAAACACCCAAGATAATGTGCAAATTCATTCATATTCAGCTTATTCATGCAAATAGTGGGTTAATTATTTAGAATTACAGATGGTGGTGCTATAATAGTTTAGAGATATGTTCATATTGTTATGGTAAATTTACCCAGGGTTGGTGACAAAATGTTACCCTAACTACTGTAAAAGGATACATAAGTTATCATGGAGAGTCGCTGGTAGGGAAGTTTGGACAGTGGAAGAGAAGACTACATTGGGAAGTGGTTTGCAACATCACTGATGCATGCACGTGCCCTTATTAAAGGTATTCTAAAACAATGTGAGGATATGTCATTGGATTGAGGGAATAAAGGATTCTGGATATTAGAAAGTACAAGGTTATAGAGGTACCTTTCTTTGTTGATAAAATAAAATAAAATAGGCATTATTTTTTAGAGGGCTTGTTCCTTGTCTAATGTGGACACAGTTTTGCTCAATAAAGCACAAACACCAGAATCCAACCCCAGGTGCGTTCTCATCTTCCCAGCAGGTGCCTGACTGGCCAAGTGCCCTGGCGCCTCCCTCAGAGAAACACTGCCTCTTACAGTGTAACTAAATGACCTCCCTTCTCTTAAGCTGAAAGCCTAGAACAATGTGAACCACATAGCGACAGAACTTTGAAATCTTTAGCACAGAAAGTAAAACTTTGTCGAAGTTGGTTTCGAAAGAAATGTGCTGTGTTGCTGCTGCAGCAAACATATACCCTGTATAGGATTACATAGGTGAGTATCCTTCTGAAAGGTGGTGCATGGTGGACTCAATGGGCATGTTGAGTCACAGAATCATTCACACACAAGTGCCCTTGTTAGTGCAGATCAGAGGAAGCTTCGGGGCAACATTTGCCACGGCAGGTTTTGCCTGCATCTCTGTCTCTCAGTCCACACGTCCAGCAATACCAGCAAGTGACTATTACACAATCTGTGGCATCATGATCTTTCAGAAACAAAGATAGAGGCAAAGGGACCAGGGGCATGCTGGTGTGTGTCAGAGAGCGAGAGAGCCTGCTAGAAGATGACGAGACTAAAATGAGAGAACAAAGCTGGTAGCTTTCCAGCTTCACTGTGGGATGTTCATACAGTATTAAACCATAGCTGGCCCTAAGTGCAGCACCTCCAGCCAAGCGGCCAGCTCAGCCGAGGCTGTGCCACAGACTCCCTTTGATGTTGGGGGGTGGGGTGGGGGGGTCAGTGCAGAGGGAAGGGAAAGAGAGGGGAGGAGGGATGAAGGAGGGGAGAGCGGTTAGGGTGGGTAGGCCGCAGCTGTTTTGGCCTCTCCACTGTCACAGCTGACATGGCAAGAGCCAACAATAATTCTTCTCTGTAGTTCTGCACTACAAACCCCCATGGCAAGCCACCCTTCCCAAACTTCTTCCCGCTCCCTGTAGAGTTGGATGCCCACCTGCCTGTCTGTGAATTGAATGTCTAGACTTAATTGACTTAAACCCTTTCTCACCTAATGGAGCACAGTTCATCCACAGCTCCTCTCCATCGCCCTTCTCCAGATCCGACCGAACGTACTTAAGTTTCTTTGCCTCTGTCTATTGACCTCCTCCAGCTGTTTCTGGATCCCCCTCGTTTTCTCTTGTTAGAGATTGTCCGGTTAAAATGGTTTTCCACTTTCGTAGGATGTGTCCAATCCAACTCCACTTCCTTTTCCTCATCTGGTTGTCTGCTCACTCTTGGTTTGTTTTTTCGCAAAGATCTTCTTGACAAAAGGTCTGGATATTGTTTGTGGAGGATTTTGTTATGTTTCTGAATTGTAGAGTAGCACTGATTTAACGTTGGTGTTGAGTACCTGCAGTTTGGGGTTTTGTTAGTGAGCACACTGCCATGCTTGTCTGTCAATGGTCTGTCTGCTGGTGTGCACTTCCCTGTTTGCTTCGGTGTAGTGCTTTTGTGCCCTTGCTTTAGCAGCCATTGTTCGACTATTGTTTAGGTCTACAGAAAACCATTATTTGTGTTGCCTTGTTGTTGCCCACAGCCTCTCGTGTTTCTATCCATCCTTCCTTCATCCCTTGCCACCTTTGTTCCAGTGGTTGCCGTGCCTCTATTTGGCCATTGAGCACCTGGAGTCTGTTTGACAGACTTAGTTGGAACTTCTCAGCCACAGTTCTGTCCCGGAGTGGTATCCCGTAGTCCTGTAGTTATATCTGGAGCTACTCCTCTTTTTACACTCATGTCTAGAAGGGGTCTTCTAAATGTCTGCCTGATGCAGATGTGGTCAGATGAAACCCATGTGGCTTTGGCACTCTCTTGTGAGGAAACACACTCCCGCCTATGTCAAGGTGATTAAAAGCAAAGGAGGTACTGAACTGCTCCCTGTTACCATTCATAGCTCCCACGCCCTGTTTTCCCATTACAGTCCTTTCCAGTATGGTCCGGACCAACCTTCACTCCTTGCCTTGCCTCTTTGTTGGTGCATAGCACTGAATGACTGCCACCTTTTGGTATTTTGTGTAGAATCTGCAGAGGACTGCCCACAGTACATCACCCTGTTTGCTAATCCCGTATTTGCTTGTTTCCATCTCCCCTGGCAATGACAAGGCGTTGGAGTTTGGGAGACTGTATTTTGAATGAAATTTAAACGTGCACAAATATAAATACACTAACAAGTGCAGTAAAAAAGAAAAGACTAACTGAAGCATAAAAAGACTTGATGATTGAATTCAATTGTGCTCCGAGTCAGTCTCATCCAGGTGCATAAACTGGCCATGTGAAAAGTAAATCACTGTAAAACACTTGGATAATAGAAGTGAGAAATAGAGTAGGTTGAACATGTATTCAATTCAATGTTTAGTACTAAATAATGTGTGAGTGCTTATCCTTCAGAGACTTAGGCATTCAGCAACTGCACTGCAGTGTCCTTGACAACCTCTCGTTGCATCACCTGTAGCTGACATGGAATGTCTGGCATTGGACTTAATAAGTTAGAGCATCTTGCCAAGTCATTTCTCATAAAGCACACATGTTGCTCAAAGAAATATTGCCATGAGCCCAAGCTGATGTCATTTGTCTCTCACAGTGGTGAACCGTTATTTACTTTGGGCATCACTGTTTGCAGAACATGTTAGCTCAGTACGGTGCAAACAAACTGTAGGTGGTGGGACTTGACTTGACTTTAGAATGGGTTAGTTTTCTTACTAGGAGTTGTAGTCTGTTGAGTATGATCATCAGTCTAAATTGACCGTTTGATAAACCTCTCCCCTGCAATTATCCAGTCATTGCTGAGTGAGCATACCGGGCCTGTCAAGCTTTGGACTTATCCAAATGTAAAAAATATATAGAGAGTTTGTAGGTCTTTTGTTTTTACCCTTTAAAAAAACAAAACCAAGAGCAAAAGTGTAATAAATTGATTAAACTGTGTGTTTATCTGCTCTAACATAAACTGCAAACATTAGAATGCCTACTTTAAAACTTATTACACACAGAGCTTTACTCCTGAGGCCATGGAGCATTTCATTAGTTAACTACATTTTGTGGGGTTACAGGTTATTAAAAAAGTCTTGATCAATAGCATATCCGTTTGGTAGTATTTCCCCATTAGGCACTAGAGTTGTGTACCGAACTCAGTACTTTTTCAGTTAGTACTACTTTATGAGGTTCAACTGGTGAAGTTGCTGACTTTTGTGACATGAACCTTTGGCCTCAGTCTTTAAGTGCCATGTCATACCTATAGCCAGCAAGAGCATACTTAAACATTTTAAAAAACCCACCCTTTTAGAAAAATGAGTAAGCTGGACATATTTAAAATGTCAGCAGAAGAAAACATTTAGTTTGTAGCTACAGCTGATAAGATCTGTCATTTCACCTGGCAAGATCAATGCTCGCTAGAATGAAACCTGCTTTTGTCTACTGTCAGTCTGAAATTAAGGAACCATTGTTTGGAAAATTAAGAAGGATTCCGTGTTATCACTGTAAACTGTACGTCTTAGCAAACGCTCAATTTCTTTGCGTCATTATACATGAGCAAAGGTCACTGTATTGAACATGAGGGTAAAGGTAAGGCTACACAGACAGAACCAGGTTTGAGAAGCATTGCAAATAAAATCCCGTGTCTGACACCAAACCATCAGCATAATGCATTGGACAGTTACAGTGAGATTAACTGCAGGGTTGCATTGTTTTATTGCTTTGTTTGAAGAGTTTTCACTCAAGTGCAACAGTCTAGAACAAGCACCAGACTAATTTTAATGTGTTAATATATTGGAACTCTCACTTTAGTTAAATATAAAGCTGTTGCTTCATCTCTAAAGCAGTGGTTAATTGTGGGCTATTGTAATTTATGGACCTTTAGTTACCTCTGTCTGCAGGAGAACTCTCTCCACTTCCAGTGACTCAAATAAACCTTCTGCTATCCCACCCCTACGCTTTCCTATCTGCACTGAATGGGTGTCTGATTCATACTGTTCTGTGTGATTTTTTAAGGATGTCTCTTTTTTTAGAGAAGCCCTCCACTTTGAAGTTCATTTTTAGACACCCTGTGGATTACACTCGTTGCTCTGTGGAATAGGTTAAACATGTCCAGATGTGCTGTGAAGACGTAAATGAACTGGAGACAATTTTCGTTGTGATCCATAGATAATTCTAGACTTTTTAATGATGCCCCTTGGCTCCTTTGGAACAAGATACACCTACAGGCATTAGTACTGTTAGAGCACAAAGGGAAAAATCATCGTTGTAAAAGTGAAAGCTCATTTCCCACAGTGTTAAACAGTACCTTTACAAAAATAGCATGGAACTTGTGTCTTGCATTTCCCTGTGCCATCGCAAGTGCGCAAGAACTTACAATAGATTTTAGAAAATACCTATACAACTTCTCGAGGGATTTGTAACTCTGAATGCAAAGCTTGCAAGATGGCTACATTGTGTTGTAACTACTGTACTGTATATGCATATATTGTATTCTTTCACAAATGAATTTGTTGCAAACACATATACACTGTACACTGTGTTGTATTTTACTGTAATTGAATTTTTAGGCAAAATTCAGGAGGACATGCTTATTCAAATTTTTTTTGCAGGTGCTCGGTTACAATTAGCTGCACAAAAAGATAAAAACAAACCTGCAAACTGCCCATTCCCATTTTGTTGGTTATATAAGCCATCATAATGACCATAATCTGCATTTAGTTTTGTTAAAGTTACACTATTGTTATGAAGTAACACAATGCAGACTTTTCCAATCAATCTGCTCTTGAACGGTATTGCTATGCAACAATAATGTGACATTGACAAAATGAATGCAGACTTGTAATTAACCGTGATGGATTATACAACTGGAGCTACTTTCAAGAGTTGGGTAATTGATTTCTATATAGAAATGAACGAAAACCAATGGGTGCCTGGAATGTAAAAATACATTAAAAGATTTCTTACTCTGCATGCATTACCAAATGGTAAGTGATTTGCACAAGAATGGTATAGTTATTTAATATACAGGCAAATAATAATTGGAAAAAAAAAAAAACTAAAATTGCCTTAAGTTCACCATCCAGTTCTTCCAGAATATAAATGGCCTGTCAGTGTCACCCATTTGTCAAACAAGGACTTCAGTGACCTACTAACCTAAAAAGAGTGCAATATTTTGTTTTACTTTGGGGCTATCAATCATTTTATGAGAGTTTTTTTCACTCCTTTGTCAAACGGTCTATACATGTTCATACTGTATGGTGCTCATTATGAAATCAAACTATCAAAGTGTTGTCAGTGTGAGAATGAAACTGCCCATCACAATGACAGTAATATCACCATATCAACACTTGCATCTTCTGACCACATTTGTTACTGCTTTGGACTTATTACAGCGCACAACAGCCCAGAATCCATCAGTGTAGTAGTACCTTTAGATCGATTTGGTCTGTACTCTACTTCTTCACTCTATCTGAATGGTTCTCTGTACAGCGTTTAAGACACTGCAATGCAATGTTGGTATTCTGGCCAAGTTTCTCTTTGCCATCCCAGGAGGAAGTTCATGCATAATGGATTAATTGTTGCACACATCCACATGTAAAGGGCCTACAGGTTAGTATTCCTGCAGTCTCACGCCGCTCAATAGGTCACCCAAATGGCTATGCCCAGCAATATTATTGCAAATCTATTGAAATAGTTCAATTAAGTCCACAAGTTCCCTACAGCCTCCAGTGAGTGACTGCTAAAGAGCTGTAATATGCACATTTTGAGTATTCCCCATTGCCGATATGTTTAAATTTGACACAGGCATTTTGTGTCATTCACACACAAACATGAACACACACACATATGTAAAGGCCTGGGTCCCACAGGAGAAAGACTTTGTGAATGTCAAGGCAATTCAGTGGTGACAGCAAGCCATGTCAGCAGTGAAATGGGCCCTATGTTGAGCGGAATGTAATGACTCACAAGACAATTGGAGTCGAATATGGAAAGGCTTCCACTTTGTTGTGATGTGCTGAGGACGGGTGACAGGCGAACTAGCGAGAAAGAGCCCTTCAAGGGGGTGTTCTCTCCTCTCTCCCTGTGTGTTTTCCCTTGGAAATATATTTCCACTCCAGCATTTTTATTTATGCCAGCTCCCCTGTTGAATGCTCAGGGATATTGGTTCTGTCTGAACCTGAGTGAGAGGGTCCAGCTCTACTTTTCTTGTTATACCTGCTTTCTTAGCATCTTGGCATTTATCTGCAGAAGACTCAGGCCCCGAGACAAAGCAGCGCATTGTAGTATCTCAGACGGATGATAGCAGTGTAAAAGCCATGTTCAAATAGAGAATCTTTCACTTCCAGACAGGCCTTAGGATTTGTTGGAAACATTTCTTTTCTCCCTATGATAGAAACTTTTGTTTTTTTATATATTTCAACGACCTCTGGCTGTGCAGAAGCATCACTATTTTATGAAATACTGATTTCAGGCTAAGGGAGAACGGCGAATCGAAATAAAACATTACTGACATAATGTCCCTTTTTTGTCAATGCAATGCAATATTCACAGGAGCAATATTTAAACCAGCATGCTCATTTTTTATTATACTGTAAGAGATACAGTAAATGTTGACACCAAATAAATTATTTGTTTCAATCCATGTTTTTGACAAGCTAAACAGAAATATCCACTTGCTTGAATCAAATCACCAACATACAGTACAGTATTTTGCTGTGGATGAGAAAATTGAGCACTACAAATATCATCCCGCACAGTACAAATGATGTTGATGTTACCCAGTGCATAAATATTTTGCTAGAATACATCCTACTCGTGAATGAATAACAACAAAATGATGCCACATCCAGCCTTTCCGAAGCGCTCTATAAACAGCACAATTAGACACTGGGAGATTTGAATTGCATACAGGAAGCCTCTTCATTTCAAACATCTCTTTGATCACCTTGCTGACAAGAGCAACCATTCAGACCCGGCATTCAAAGTAATAAGCAAGATGGACTTTTTTTTTTAACCATAATTTATGGGTGATGTGTCACAGTCAAAATGTGAAAATAGTGAAATTTATGCAAGAAAAAGGAAAACAACAAAGAAAAAAAAAAAGAGTGCTACTGCTAGTATACTGGAGACAAAAGGTGTTATATCATAGTGTTATAGCATTATATTGTAGGGAAGTCAGAAAGACAAAATGTTAGTCTGTAGACAATTATTAAAACAGTGTCAGGAAATGGCTGGCAGGGGTTAATGCCAGCCATTTTGTGCCCTAATGAACGAATGATAAACATTGGCAGGCACAGGCAGCCAGTCAGGTCGGCTCGCTAGTAGGCCCGTGGAAAAAGGACGCAGTGGGAGAAAAGCAGTTTAAGGGTGGTAGCCGTGGAGCAGAGAGATGAATCACAAAGCCGAAATGTTACAGACACACAGGACTGCAGAATTAACAAGCTACTTCCAGTTGTTCCACCATCAGAGCAGCGTGCGTAGATCAAAGGTGGCCATTGTTGCTGCCAAGGACATCTTATCAGAGCTATCTATTTTTTGGATCTTTTAATTGCTGAAGTTTTCACCGGAGTGCTGAAACAACAAAAGTTAACAGGCACAATTAGGGAAATATTCAAGCTGCGTCCATTTTGTCATTTGCTAACTTTGAAAACTTTGCATAGTTGATGTATTTGCTTCTATTTTTATATTATTTTTCTTTTTTTTTTTTTTTTTACTTTTTAACAGTATTAATTATGTACTTTAAAGTTACAGAGAGAATTATAACCACCTTTGTACTGCTCTTAGACTTTTTTTATGTAGATAAGCAGAAGGCTGAGATTGCCTGCCAGTTTGGTTTACTCTTAGGACATTAGCAGATAAATATAGATTTATAAACTTTAAAACAGATTAATAACTAATAGCAACTAATAATAACTAAGTCTTGTTTCTAAAGTTGGAGCCTCTGAAATTGAGGTTAATGTACTGTACAAAGACAAACCTCCTGGTAAAGTGAAGCATTTAAAACATCAGCCATTAATGCTATGCTTATCTTCAAGCTTATCCATTCAACACACATACAAACACAAAGGCAACCCACTGATACTAATTCCCTTACCCCGATGAATTCTGTGGATTGAAATGTCTTTTAACTACTCAACCACAGTCAATTACTGTTGACTTACAGTAAAAGACAAATCAATTCCTTCTCTTTCGCTGTCTTTAGTTGACCCCCTGCAGAGGCAACACAATGTTTTTTTGTTTTTTAGGGGCACGAAACAGTTTAAGTGCTCTACTTTTCTTCTTTTCAGCAAGGACAATTTGCTGCTGCAGGAGCAGTCTCAGAATATCAGCAGTCTGGGCCGAAACACAGGCTGCATACATCATAAGCTTCAAACTCAAGGAGTTGAAGCTGCCTCCCAAAATGCGTAGCGTTTGAGTGACACCACCAATGGGTTTAGCTTTTAGGCTGTCAGATGGCACCTCCGCTTAAGAATGTGACACAATGAAAGATGTTATATTTTCTTGTCAGTGTGGGTATTAGAGAAAGGAAGTCATGATATTGAACTGATAGAAACGAGACATCTGCAAATTATACACTGCTTGCTGCTGCTGACGGATAGCGTGATGGCTTTCTGTGTGACATATCCATTTCAGTTGATCTCCATAACAATTTGTACTCCCAAAGATACAATGTCTTTATTTTGATCTAGCATGCACTACAGTACAAAACTAGATAACCTGTCTAGATCTCTTTGCTGAATAATTCTTGTACTTCCAGTATAACAAGATAAATCACCTTTGCCCAGAATCATCATTTCACTAGGTACAAGGCCGCCCGTGTCTCTTGCGGCATGGAACTTAATATTCATTCACAAATGACTGAATGATCAGTCACATAGCCTGTTACAGGACTGACCCATTTTGGAGTGGCAGTGGGGGTCAGTTAATAGCTCAAAAGGTTGTTAGGTGCAGTCACACACTGCGGCTCACAGGTGGAGCCACAGGGAGCAGCTTGTGTTGGTCGATGTCACTGGAGCACTTCCTTTGTCTCCTGGTCAGTTGAATATTTCATAAGTTCAGAATAGAGAAGGTGGTGCTCTGCTCAGGGCAACTGACCCGTCAGCTAATGCTACCATGACAAAAATTCCTTCCATCTGACCTCCTCTTCCACCTCAATACCTGGCCTGAACTGAAAAAAACTTGAGAATACCATGCATACATGTTACATTTGATTCTGTGTGTTTCTACATGTACAGAGGAGTCAGCTGTTGCTGGACTACGTCAGGCTGATCAAGTGAGATAAAAAATGAATTGCTTTATCTTCAGCAATTGATTGCTTCTTTTGTGAGTCACTGTTCCTTTCATTTGACGTGGTAGGAGCCGGATATTAAGGATGGAATGATACAATGGAGTTCAGTCACATTACTTACAGAGCTATTGGTACATTGGTTATTGGTAAAGTGCCGCTTTGATTTCCTTATCGAACAGTCCACTTATCAAAGGCTCAGCAGAAATTGGGGAATAGTAGGAACATGTTTTTGACATATTGGAAAATACATTTATTTGCTTTCTTGCTGAGAGTTAGATGAAAAGATCGATACCACTCTTGTGTTTGTATGTAAATATGTAGCTGGAGCTAGCACACGGAAACAGCTGGTCTGGCTCTGTCCTAAGGTAACAAAATCAACCTATCAGCATCTCTAATGCTTACTAATAAACACCTTATATCTTGCTGAGCGTGAAAACAAACATTTGGATTTGTTGGGGGGATATGTGTTGGACTATTCATTCCTGTAAAACGTTGAACTGATGTGTTTGATTGATGGTTTGTGGACGTATTAAACAAACTGGTGAACATTGGGCTCATTACTGTATGTTACCTTTGGACAGAGCCAGCTCTTTCCCCCGTATTTCCAGTCTTTATGCTAAGCTAAGCCAACCAGCTGCAGAATACAGCAACTAATACATACAAAAGTGTGGTATTGATTTTTTTCCAACTCTCCGCAAAATGTTGATTTATTCCTTTAAAACTTACATTTAGATAAATCTTGGCAACAGTTTGTCCCAAGGGGCCACTCAAATAGGCCTCACTATAATATGACAGAGACAGAAGCTGCTTCCTGCCATATAAACATTACTGTAAACTATATGGACTACGTCAACGTAAATACGGCTGTTTGGCTTACTTGTAAATGGACACAAGCCTTCATCATCTCGAGTGTGGCTTACAACAGCATAACAGCAGCCCAAAATGCTAAGCGCATTACCAAAAATAGGGACGCTTCCAACTCCTACACAGCGCTTCCTTCACAGACAGACCCCCTACTCCTCTCTAACTGGGGAGGAGGCTTTCGCTGAATACACAGGAGATAGAAGGGTGAATCATCCATAGTTAGAGCTGTTTATTCCTTTGCTATCTGACACGTGATGCACCCTGGGTGTCCCCGGAGCTAAACACTCCAGGGTCTCGAGCGAATATAACGAGGTCCGACACTGTATTTAATAGTGGGTAGCAATGGGGTGAACAACACAACACGTGTCTCTGTCAATACGTGACAGTGTGCTTGAACCTGTATTAGCGCAGAACCGCCCTCCCACACAGCCCACATCATTTTAGTTTAGTAGTTAAAATTAGAGTAGGAGCACATCCAAATTCTCATTAAATTTAACCTCTGGACTGACAGTCACTAGTAGATGCAGTATGTCTATTTTTGCAGTCATGATGGTTGTGGAGAGAGTGAAGAGATCCAAGTGGGTATGTGAGTATCTGAACAACCTGAATCTATGTTTAGATTTTTTTGTTGACTCAAAATTGAGCAGTTCTCATGTTATGTTTCTAACCAACTGAGCAAGGGGAAGAAACATAACATTATTATTAAAAAATGTATGTATATTACAGCAACATTCAGTGATGGCCTTTAAGCATATAAAATGGTGACGACAATAAGGAACCTACATAATACAGGCCCGTCAGTGTTTTTACTGTGATTCCGATCTGTTTCCAACAGAGCAAATTAGTGATAATTAATATAATTTCACACAAAGTAGTTTGATCAGGAGCACCGAGTCACAGATAGCGTTACGGCACAGAGGTTTGATCACTCAGATAAAGGGGTGAAAACAGCTCTAATGTGTGGGGAGGAACTGAGCTGCAGGGGGAAAAAAAGCCCCCTGTAAAAATTGCAACAGTGCAGCCCTTATTTTCCTCTCGATTGATACTAATTGGCAGCAGAATGCCTTCCTGACAAGCCTCTCGCCCTCAGCACCTCCCGCATGCGAGCGTGATGAACTGCCAACTCCGGAAATAATCCCAAGTTTAGCTGGGAAGGATCATCAAGGCCTTTAAAAATCTGCTGGGACCTGAAAGATTCTTTCCCCCTTTCCTAGCATTTTCACAGACATCTTAGGCTTGTTCCCTTTGTCTCTTCCCTTTGTAGGCCCACAAAGTGAAATCTACTTATTAGTTATAAACTCAATTACAAGTGGGAAAGAAAAGTGTAAAATTAAGCTCATCATAAACATTATGTTGAAATATATTTGAGAATATCTTACAAAATCTTTAGTTCTTTAATTACATTGTTGTATTAGAGTTTATTGCAAAGGATAAAATAAAATAAAAACATCACTCCAGGGTTGAGAAAAACTCCCACCCACTGCTCACTGGTAACAGCCTTCAGTATTTATTTATTAATGCTGGATCTCTGATGCAGTTATTGTTTGTGCAGTTTAATAGATGGCATACCAAATACCCCAGGATATAGATCTCAAGAAATATCACAAATGAATTTACCACACCTTGAGCTGACAATTCCTATTCTTCACATATTAAAAAAAAAAAGACTTTATACTAAAAGATCATTCAGGTTTTTGCAGGGCTTAAGATAGATTTTTTCAGCTGGTGCGTTATTTGACACTTGACAAAGTGCAGGGGGTTTCATGGATGAATGAGTGTATCTATCAGGTCTGCTAGCAGGGCTTTCATCTAACTATACAGTCAAAGGTTCTGTATTTCTCCCTCAGTTGAACCTTAAACAACTTATTTTCCCACAGTGGATATTTACCAGGTCAGTGACATGTTTAGGGTTTAGTAGGCTCGAGTGTAAAAGCACAGACCTTTAAGCTTAAAAAAAGATCAATAAATCAGAATAAATGCTGAGTAATTACAGCTGGACAGTTTTGTAACTATGGCAAAGAAAATTAATTTGCGGTGATAAAATTTTAGCAAACTATACATCACTGAGAATATAGCAAGTGATGTTTTTTTTTATTTCATATTTGTGAGAGAGGCACTCAGGGAAGAAAAAAAAAACTTTTTCACGCCTTTGGATGCACTTGGGAAGGGTCATTAATCGAAGAAGCACTGTGGTTTTTTTCCCCCTCAACTCTTTTAGGAGAGGGCAGGATAATGTGCTGATGATAAATTGAGTTTATGCTGAACTGCTAAATTCCATCTCTGGTGGTAAATCTCTCGCTCTTTCTTGCTAACTTCTCTCATCACAGAGAGTTCAAGTCAGAGCACCTTTGTGGCCCTGTTGACATTTGAAACAAATCAGCTTTGACAGGTCAGGATCCCTTTAGAATCACTGCCCCACAAAGAGGTCAATCACTGGATGAATGATTTATCTGTGGAAGAATAAAGTGTTCCCTTGCAGCTGAAACAAGATGTATGTGAAAATCATCTCTGAGAAGGCTCTCGAGTTAAAATATGCTCTGCACAATTTGACTTGGGCAACAATGTGTTGAGCATGCTTACAGTGCTGTTAATGGCCTAGCCCACTGTATTGTAGGAGGCTCTGAGTGTGAAGGTCACCGTTCTTTCCCACTTGACTGACTTTGAACATAAATCTACACTACTAAAGGAGCAGAGGTCTATCTTAGCACACATTCAAGGCCATTTTGTCTGGAGCATGTGATTTTCCCAAAGGCTATACAGTACACCACACTGCCAAGCTCTCTTAAATGTGCCAAAATGCACTCTGCCTTGAGGTGCACGGTGTCCAAAACCATGAAGCCTCATCCAACCAATGATGTAAGTCCCCCTTAAGAGCAATGTGTGCAAACTGGATTTGTTCTGACCTGCTACAGTATTCTGGCAAATCTCTCTGTGGCATACCAGTTGATAAAATGATTTTGCATGTCTATATAGGATAGTGCAATGATATGCTTTTTTTAAAGTCAATTTATTTCTGTTTATTTCTCCATTGGCTGAAGAATCCTCCCCAGTCCTACATGATCTCTTTTGCAGTCAGAACACCCTCAGCTTTCAGCAGTTATTGAGGTCATGTCCTATTACCATCTGTCTTCAGCTGCATCAGGAGGAATCCTTGAGTCCACTCCCTCAACCTTATTAAAGAGATCAAGTGCAGCAAGACACCACTGCAATTTACATTTGCTTCGACCAACTACTAATTTTATCATATGGGGATAGTGAAATAATGGCAAATCTGCCATTATTATACTGCTTTTCATAACAGAAAGAAATCTGATGATGCTCATAAGTCATTTAAGTTTAGCTCTGTTAAAATACATAAACTAAGTAACCTATAGGTTAAATGAATGGTGGTGGATGGGAAGTTCCCGGGGATTTCACAGGCCTAAGTTGCCCATGCCTCTGAACCTCCATCATACCAATGTGAATCCCCATGTCGACATTTGTTGCCCACTAGGCCTGCGAGGCCAAGGAGTCTCGACAAGACACAGCAGTGCCAAGCCAGTGCCTGTCAGAGGCTACTAGGCCAGCTGCCCGGTAGCTTATGAAGCTAGGCCTCGTGCTATTCCCAGCAATTACAGCAGGGCAGTGGTTCAAAAAATAGACATTACTCTGCATCGACAAACAGTATAGTAAACCTATGTTTTCCTCTAACTTGCACTTTTGCACAGGGACACTACTGTATACTGTTTTTTCGCTGTAATCAGAAACATTTATATAACCATTAATCTACAACTGACAATCGTTATACATTTAGATTTAATTAAAACTAAGTCCTGATGTAAAGCCATGCATCCTCTGTTGGATCTCTCTGGAATCTGTATCAGGGGTATCAATCTACCTGTCTGCAGTTTGATATCAAAGGTGATGGATGATGGCCGACCAATGCCAAAGTCAGCTATTTCTGAGGAGCTATCTGGTTCAGACTCGTCAAGCGCAAATCTGAATGTCACAGTCCCGCTCACATCAAAGGGCCCCTTTTGGATTCATTAATTCTCAGAGACGGTCCTCCCTATCAATTATAGCCATGATTAAAATGTTTTGGAGTTGTCTTGCTCAGACTTGGAATATTTTCACTGAAGGCATAACTTCACAAGTACAGCTCCTTTCTTCAGAGAAATTAAATCCTTCAAATCTTCTTTCTGTTCTGCAGTTCAGAAAATAAAATACACTATAGTATAATCAGACTGGGACTGAAGCCAATTTGTTAAGGCGGTATGGCTATAGGTACATTTAAAAGGAAAACTAGAAGCAGTAGGACAACTACCAAAACAACATTTCTTCAATGTATACAGAACAGTAGATAGAGGATAGAAAAGGGCATATATTTAACTTTTAACAATAAGTGGAGAGATGCTTAAAGTGAAGTTGCATTGTATGACTTTTGACAAGAATAATGGGTCTGGTAAAAAATGTAATGGGATAAGAAGAAATCAATTTAGTTAAATTAACTGAATTTATTATTTTCATAGGTGCTACTTTCTCAGACTTAAAGCGGTTCTAATCTATATTTATAGATTAACTAGGCATGGGTTGATTTCCTGTTTCACGGATTATTTCTGTTTGAAAAAGCGATTGTTCCAAAACCACTAAAATTTCCCATCCTGTCATACTGATCTGTTTTCTTTTTTTTTTCAGGAAATAGTTAAATTATGTTCTATATGTTAACAATATTAACATATAGAACATACTATACCCCTTAACATACTGTTAACATACAGCCTTTACTAATGTTCCAAATGTTCTACATTTTATTAAAAAATAATATAGGCTACATTTTGTGTGCAAGATTTTACAATAACCCATTTTAGAGGTGCGCAATACCACGATACTGTGAAACTGTGGTATTTTTGCCTGAGGTTATCATACTGTCTAAATCTCATACCAGACCATCCCGAAGAATAACAATGTATCAGATGACAATGCAGAAACAATGTGACAAACTGATGTGTACAAAATCAGTGGCATGCCACTTTAAAAAAATCCATATTTTTGAACATACATACTGTTTGGGAAGTCTAAATAAATGTAATATTTTCCTCAGCACTGAATACCAAACCATTTGACAAATCTTTCTGTAACTTAACATTAATTATTTTGGCTATTTGGCTATATAAATGCCAAAATTACTAATTCAAACAAATATTTTTCATATAAGACTACATGTTAAAATGTCTATACTAACATTTTTATATCACACCAAACAATCAATTCACGATTATGTCACCAAAACTGTGAGATTTGAAAGATATTAGGGTCTGCAGCCCGATGAGCGCATCAGAAAGAAATTGTAAATACTTGCAAACATAAATAGAGTTTTAGTACCATTTGTTTAGAGAACGCGTCTGCCCCCCTTCCTCCACAGTCAGAGACTAATTTTCCTCATTCATGCATTTGACTTGAAAGACCCTCTGAAGAATCTCTTTTGAGCTGGTTTGTGGCTGATGTTTGTGATGTTTATTTCTGCAGTGCACTGGCACTGCCTCAAAGTTACTTTACTGGGAGAGAAAATGAAATTGATTGATGATGGGGCCAGCAGTGGTGTTGATTGGTATGGGCGTTTTCTTTTCACGTTGTATTTCTTCATCATCGACATAATTGCTACGATCATCATTTTCAGCAGCTATACAGTATCATTGTTGATGTTTCCTCTGTGTACATAATTTCAGCCTCTCTTCCCCATAAGCACAGAGAGCCAGGTGTGGGTCCGTGTGCCCTCAGCACTCTGTTTTGCTGAGTCCTGTGTGTTGTGTAGCATCCATACCAATTGCTGTTAAACTACATCCAATATCAGGAAGCACAATTAGTGAAGCTCAAGACTGCAACACAGCAATGTCCATCTTTACAAATGTCAGTTTACCTCTATAGTAAAACAGGTGTTGCTTGGTAAGCTGGATCACTAAAAGTAAAACATGCTAATGTGCGACAGTGCACAGCTGCCGTGTTGCTTTCTTTGTTTTTTATTCTCACACTGCAGAATCTTCAAACCCGAAACGCTTATCCGTGGGAATCAGCGATCTGAAACATAACAAGGTTTGCCAAACCAGACGGCACATAACTGCTTAGTGTTCCACTGCATAGGCAGGCATCCCTCTGACCGTGACACTTCAGACACACTGGGCCTGATTTCATCAAAATGCCCGCATCTCAAGGCGAGACAAAACAAGTTCTGAAGTGCACAGCTTCATGTTAAGAGACATTGTGAAATAGCAGGAGCATGGACAGTAAGGATCCCATCTTTTATGCTGAACTACAGGGGAGGATTTTTTACTCCTGTATGTGGAATGTCACATTTTACCCAAAGAGATATCTTGAACCTTTCTTTATCACTGTTGAAGTAAATGCTCTATTGCTTTGTTGACAATTCTGCCTATTTTCCATTTCAATATTTCACCATTCAGACCTCTCTCTTGTTTTTTTTCTCAATTCCAGTACACCATCTTGTAAATACTGATATTTCACTGACAAAGAAAATCCTGTTGGGCTCTGCTGTGTCACACATTAGTGCTGTTGTGGTTCTGGCGAACCTCAGCTCAAAATCCCCACAACTCCAATAACAGGAGACGAACCATTTCCTCCCCCCCTTCATGTCCTTACAGCAGAAGTGTTCCTGAAGGCAAGCAATCAATAGAGCTCACGCTGAAAGGCTGTAAACCTGAAATAGTACCCATGACAAGCCCCTGCAAGTAATAGGTCAGATGTATTGATTGATCTGTTCATAAACACACATTTTAGGACGGCTTCCTGTAAAATGTTATGTCCATGTATAAAGCAAACAGCTGAAAATGTATGTGATTTATCTATTTCCAGGTAAAGATTTTAATGTCTCAGAGGCACAAATTGTACAGGAAATGTAGCTTTGAAAGGTTTGTTGGCTGAGAAGACCTGCTGCATAAATCATCTGTGGCAACTTCAAGTTTCTGAAATTATAAAGTGCCTTCTCAGCCAAACTACAGTGCCAGATTTGTGATTCATACATCAAACCACATACCATTGTCTCACCTTTGCTGTCACACTTGGAGGCATCATGTGAATGTCTGTGCAGTAATAAAATGTTACGGCTATAGTGCAAACTGACATTTACTGCTCACTTAGTTGCCTGATTGTTTTAATGTGCGGCATCCGTGCAATTTGGACCTTTCCTGATAAACAGCGTTAAAACCCTCCTTAAAAGGAAATCTGTAATATTCCTGAAACATATGCTACTTTTAAATTTTCTTTAGGAACTGTATGAAAATTATTAGGGAGGGAAGAAAGTTAAACCTTATGTTTCACTCTTTTAAAAAGCAAAGCCCTACCCAGCGTAATTTATACTTATTTTGGACTCTATTTTAGACTTTACACAAAAACTGGATGCCATTAGCCAGATGATTTACGAAGGTCCAAATCACATGTTAAGACATAATGTAAATGGGCCTAAAATAGACGCATTTGTTCTGTTACCTATTGATATAATGGGCATAATAAAACTCAGTGAAATTGGGCTTCAGCTGTATATGATGTAGCTATTAATTATATTGCAAGGGAAGGCTAAAATAAAATATAAATGGGACTGACAAAAAAATTAAATAAATTAAATAAAAAAGCCCCTTTTTTGCTTTCCTCAAAAGAAGTCAGACTACCTTCCCTTAAGCTAAACTAAAAATTACTATACTCTCTCCTATTTCAAACACTCTTCCTCCCCAAATAATTTTTGTACAGTACGTAAAGTTGTTGCACACTTTTCAGTATATATAAGTAATTGCTCAATATGAAAGTCCACCACAAAAAAAGGCTGTTGCTGACCAACACTGGTTTTGCATTTCATCATAAAAGGAATATAAGGGCCTATAGGAGAAGATAACCCTGCACTGAGTCACTGTATAATTGCATGTTCAGACCATTTCAAGTCACGGCACATTTTCACTGTACGCTTTTGAAGTCTTAACCATGCCAACGTGACATAGATTTCTGCTCATCCTGAGGAGACACTGTGTCCTTCATCAAACTGAAATTGAGACGATGCTATCTCTCCTTCTCCCCTTGATTCTCCTCTCCCCCCTCTTTCACTCTCTCTCTGTCTCCCCTCACTAATAAGCAGTGTTCTCTTCTTCATGCATGAGGGACTCGCAATCGCTCCCCTCCCTCAGTCAGACAGATAGCAGGGGAGATGGATGTGTCAGTCAGTCAGCGCTGTCTCATCTCAGTCAGGTGTTCTGTGTACTTCAGGTTATTTAGAGGCCTACTGGCCGGTAAACCGCACACAGCCCGTTTTTTAAGTCTCAAATTTGTCTAGGGGAAAGCAGAACTGAGCTCATTTTGCTTAGTTGTTTTCCAGCGGTTCACAAGGCTGTTGTTTTTTTTCTTAGATGTTGGCCTGCATTTCAATTTGCAATTCAGCACTCAAAAAAATACATTAATAAAAAAGGACTAGCATTGGGTGGCAAGGCTGTTTTCTTCAGGTCCCTTTTGCCAAGACATTGCCACCCCTACCCGGCAGAAGCTGGAACAGTCAGTTCAGTACATCTCTCCATCTGCCTCTCTGCAGTGTCATGTCAATGAATAACAAGCACCCGGCCACAATCTCCAATTATGCAAATCAATGGCAGGATCCAGATATAGGGTTGTTTGTGGCAGATCTAAATGCAGATGCACTGATGGTTTAGAGTTCTATCACATTACAGTCATGAATAACGGACTGTCATCTAAGACTCTCTGCTCAAGCGTGTCTGTAAGCTGCCGGTACGTATTGTACACTACAGTGATGATATTAAGTGAGTACAAAGGTCTGAGATACCATTTTTCTACCAACCCTGTTAATTTTCTACAGATCATCCGGGAGCTTCTGTATGATGACAATGTGATGCAAAACATGGCACCAGTTGATGGCAGGTGACATGTTTTGCGATGAGCTCCTTTCATGGATATAGTCTATATACTCTATAGTCCACCCATTCAATTGGCTGTCCTTTGTTTGGAGTAGTCCTTTGTTGGGACTTTAGTGCTCAGGGCTTTCCACAAGGTTATGGAGTAGCCAGCCAGTGGGAAAAAGTATTCAGCTAGGGGGCTCTAGGGGTTCTGGGGACTCTGGGGGAACATTTTGGCTGTAAAAGCCCAAATTTGGTGGCCTCCGGCATATTCTAATGTCACTCTTACATCATACACACTGATCTTAATTATTGCATATTTTAATGGGTTTGCCTACCCCATTGTAAATGTATAGAATTACTGTAAAGGAGAATTCGGCTTGCGCATTTGAGCCCGCACAGACTGTAAATTACTATTAATATTTAAAGCCATGCCTATTCCTGACTGATCAGAACTTTTGTAATACAAATTAGAATCAATAGACCTTATTTATTATTTTTTATTTATTTATTGACACCTTCACTGTGAGGTTTATCAAGACATGCCATAATGAGGTTAATGTATTGTTTCAGAGAAATATAAACACACTCTTAATAAATCTAAAATAATCATCAAGGTAATCTTGAAGGGGAACATGCTTTTTATCCCATGTTTTATCTTATCATTCATTCGTTAAATAAGCCCATAAATGTCTGTGTGGTGTATATGGAAAGTGGCAATTCACAACTTAGCATAAAAAATGTATATAGTAAAGTATACTGCTGGACTTAAATGAGTAGTCGGCTGTTTGGCCAGTGGCTGGTGCTTATGGAAAGCCCTGTCTGCTGGTTTAGGAATTTGAATTTGTTTAAGTGCTGAAAGGTATTAGCTTATTCTTCTTCTTCTATTCTTCTCATTTCTAATGCCTCAATGCAATTTTGACAATTTTAAAAATATAGTTGTTTTTCTGGATAAAATT
The DNA here is from genome assembly GCA_031216445.1 of Lateolabrax maculatus. Lineage (NCBI taxonomy): Eukaryota > Metazoa > Chordata > Actinopteri > Acropomatiformes > Lateolabracidae > Lateolabrax > Lateolabrax maculatus. Next base: position 10,389,963 of record CM062207.1, read on the forward strand.
ATGTAGATTAAGTTCACCTTCCATCCAGACACTGATCATTTAATGACTGAAATAAACAGTATACTTGCCATCTCTTTTAAATTAAGGTTCTGACCTGTAATTTGTATTAATTCTCCAGAGTGTGGAGTTCAGGCAGGTCAGACCAGTGGCTAAACACCAGGTCAAACAGTTTCTCTCTCACAGTGACCACAGAACTCAAAAAATAGGATGCCTTCTAACAATTTCTGCATATTAAATGGACTCAGTGGCAAACTATGCTTGCAAAAGCATGAGACTGTATGCTGGGGAAGAGCAAGTCAGATGCCATGAATTTCTCACCTTTTGAAGGTCAACTTGTAAATGGCCAACCATATTTTATTTCTGAGAACAATTTCTTTGCTCAACTGATGCATCTCTTTTAGTCTTGAGGGCATAATGGTTTAGTCATAGCCCATGACCCTTCCCTCCACGGTCTACATCTGATAACAAAATCTCCTTCTAAATCTTTTTCTTCTATTGAATGCACATACAGAGGGATACATTTCATCAAACCTGATATTTTTTCTTCATCTTCAAGTCACTGACGTCACAGCAAAAACATTGTTTCTTACTTCCACGCAACAAAGGGCTTGTCAGCGCTCTCTATTCAGGTCAGAGCTCTGCTGCAATCACAGCCAGAGTGATGACCTGATACCACTTAAGACAGCTTTGCTTGAAGTGCCATGTGGCTCTACAAAGGATTTGAGTTGATGGTGTGAACTGGTAGCTAAATGCATCAGTTCTTTCCTAAAGAGGCATAGCTGATTTCCCGCCCACCACCTTGTCCATCTTCTAGTCTTTTTTTTTTCTTTTCTTAATTGGCTAGTGTTTCATCTTGACGTGGAGTTTTCATTATCACTTACTAAAAAGTTGGCTTCTGTTCAATGTAGAGCTCCCAGAAGAGGTCTGAACTTACACACTTCAAATCAAGATTGTGCCTGTCACAAAAAATAGGAATAGTTACCTTGAAGTTGTGTAAACTGCAAAAATGCATTTGAAATTTTAATTCCTTTTTTTAGCAAAAGAAATGCAAAAAATGTAGCTTCACAATGTGGCAAAACACTGTAATGGTTCCACATTTACTGTAAATATGAAGATCTATTTCATCATCTCTTGCCTGCTATTCTCCGGCCACTTTTTAAGAGAACTCTTCTATCGCCTTCCCCACAGAGACATCTCATTTAAACACGCAAACCGCTGGGAGGCCAGCCACAAATGCCTAATTGAAACCCTTCTGAGTTTATGAATAAGAGAACACCATGTGCCCTGAATGACAGAATGTCTTTATCGGCAGGGCATCATTGCAAATGCAGGGCATGTAAAGCGGCTCTTTCGAAGGGCCGGTTACATAACACACCACTGCAGGTGCAACTCATAGAGAGCGGATATGAATGGCAGGCAGCAGCTTTTAAGTGACCATCAGCTTGTGAGAGGGGGCATCGGGGTGCATCAGAAGCATGACAAGTGAGGAGTGTTGCACTTTGCCAAGCATGCTGAAGCTGAAATCAGACATAGCAAAAATAGCCAAACTATTCGTGGTGCAGCAAGGCAGGTGCGAGTTTGTCAAAACACCACATGGCAGGATGAGAGTATGACGCGTGAGAACAGCTCACAAAGCAAACGTTTTTTGCTATCACATGTCCTCAGAGTCTTGCAGTCTTAAGTGATGTACGTTATCCAATCGAATAATGAAAAAGGGTGGTAGGCATGCATGATAGTGGATCATAGCAATCTTCTCTAAGATTCCCAATAAGACTGAATTTGGAAGAGTTTTAACAAGAAAAAGTTTGTGTGTTGCGCGTATGAATACTGTATGAGAATCATGAAGCTAAAATAACGTCGTCCTGTGAAAGTAAAATGCTGCATCAAACACCTCGAAACAGATCTCAGTGCAGTTGGATTAGAAGCTGTAAAAGATGGATGTGGTGAGGGAGTGAGCTGCTACACATCCTCAGAGTTGCTAGCAGCTGTTCAGGGTAGGAACTTGGCAGGTACAGATCGCGAGGGAGCTCGCGAGCAACTCTCTCCTCCCCTCCTCCTCCCTCAGCTAGCGATGGCCTCATTTATCTGTCACCACCCCTCCTACTCTCCAACCCCCTTCCACTCCAGACATCTTTGTCTAACACGCCTTCGCCGTCGCCGTTGAGCCGAACCAACTCCCGTCACTTTTGTTTTTATTCCATCAATTACTTTCCTGCCAAATGCTGTGATCGGCCTCTCTGAAAGCTGCCTGCTGCCCCAACAACCTAACATCTTGGCTGTCACTGGAGTCCTGTCATTTAATGACTTACCAATAGGCTCAACATAAAGACTGTATTAGTCATTCCTATCCCCTGTGCTGCCCTGTAACATGGTGGCAAAAAACCCTATGGGCCCTCAGAGCACATATCGTTGTTCTCTGAAATATGCCTTCAATTAGAATGTCATATCGCTGTGCCTCCGTCATCTTTTGCCATTGCTTCGAGAGATGAGAGCGACTCAGACATTAGCTCTCAGTCTGACGGATGCCTCCCTTCAGAATTTCTCATTAGTCAAATGCATCTGTAGTCCATCACAGTCAACTCACATTGTTGACCGTGCATCCTTTTGATGATGACCCACACCCCTTGCATTTAAAGCCCAATTAATTACCATAGATAGTACTTACATAAATATTTCACCACAACAGATGCCAATATTTCATATACAGTATAATGCATTTGAATTTACAGCCAACACAAACAGAAACAGAACAGATCTTCTCTTTACTAGCACGTTCATGTTTTTTATGAGGAAGACGGTGACATGAAACTAAAACGTGCATGTCAATTATGCACTTATAGTATATACACAGTATAGTGCCGATTCACATTACTACACAGGTGGGCTAGCACAGAAAGAATCCAGGTGCTGTATGTATCTCTAACACTGTCAGGCTGTCACACTGCATGATTTCAAGCAATGTCTCTTCAGCAAAGTATCAAACTGACTGCATGAAGTCTCCATCTTCTCAAAACCTTCTCAGGCTGACATCAATCGCCTATCTCCCCTGCTCAATACTACTTGCTGATGAAAGCAGAGTGCCCCACCATTTGGACGGCCCACGCCGATAACAGAGCTTTCAGTCTGACAATCGGGCCAAGCAGGTGTTTGGCGTTGTGTTGGGGGAATAGAGCAGCTCAACAGCACATTGGAGGATCAGAGGAGGCTTCAGATGCACCTGGTCACGTGCCAAGGCCTCCCTCCCCACACAATCTGGCCTGTTCTGTTCCCACTCAGTGGCAGACGCACCTCCGCTGGCAGCTCTGATGGACGCTAAGCTCTGTTCTGGTGACAAATGCAGAGATCATTCGCTCCAACCCACGCAAGCGTTTAATCATGATGCACTGCTACTGCTGCTCATACCCCAGATAGTATATCGCGTGAAGTCCTGTTACTCTTACATTCTGAGAGGTAAAAGGGTTTTGGATATGTAAAACTCATTGATGGCTGATTCATGCCCCATTTTGAATTATTAGGTGGGGTCTTACCTGGAGTTTTGCATGGCAACCTGCGCAAAAATAGGGTTAATGTGTAGTCACTTTAAAGTGATGGATACTTATCGAAGCATTTTTAAAATGCAATGCACGTTTTGGTCCCACGGTACATGTCCTCTACCGAGCACATAAGTAATGGGCATCGAAATCCCAGGTTAATATATGAATCATTTTGTATTATATATGCAGCCCTTTAGCTGACAATTTTCATCTGACTTTTACTAAATAAATGGACTGGTTAGATGTCCAGACTGCAATACTGTGCAATATGAAATGTTTATGCATAAAACTGGAGCTAGACAATTTATCTTAACATAGAATCACATTTATTTATTGTGTGTGAAATGCATTTTTCACACTGGCTCTCCTTTACATGCAGATGACTGAATGTCTAGCGTTTAATAGCGGATTCCTGTATGTGTCGATATTGTTATGAAATTTCCTACTATGTGCCCGTGGTATAAATTTATTTTCAAACCTGTGGTGTGCAAGGGAGGTATCAACAATATCAAAGGTAGCCTGAGCAATGGGAATGAGAGCATCCCAGAGGTTCTGCGAACTGAAATAAGACAGATACAGCTGAGCGAACCTTGATGGGAAAAAAAATAATACGTGTATATATATATATATATATAGAGAGAGAGAGAGAGAGAGAGAGAGAGGTGGGGATTTGACCCTGGGGATTCCTGGAGATGGTTCACCAAAGCCAGGCTCTCATAGATTGAACAGTTAGTAGAGATAATATAGAGCAGGAAGAGACTTTTTAAGTAAATTGGAAGTCAAAGTACAGTCAGGGTTGCACTAAGCTTGCACTACTGTACATACCCAGCAGCAAATCTGAAATCCACTACCTTACTGACAGAAGAGAAATTGGCAAGCCATTTAGTTAAAGGTAAATACAGTCCAAGTCTGAAGCTTTCAACCTTTTGGGAAATATTTTACATTTTTACACAGAGTTATATGATGTGATCAATACAACTATTATATCTGTATGCTAATTGTGAAACGGCAGTCAGCAGACGGTGAGTTTAGATAAGCATCGACCGTGGCTCTGTCCAATGGTAACAAAATCTGCATACCAGACAACCACCAGAGAATCCAGGAAGTCACCTTTCTGCACCTGGACTAGAAAACGTTGGCACATACTGTAATGCAACTACATATTATACAAAAACAAACTATAATATTATAAATAGTAAGCTTTGGAGGTGCTGGTGGGCAGTTTGTTTTATCTTCTGACAGAGCCAGGCCAGGTGTTGCCCCCCTGCTTCCAGTTCTAATGCTTTGCTAAGATAACCATCTCCTGGGTGTATCCTCTTATTTAACGCATAAGCACGAGAATGATATCGATCTTCTCATCTAACTCTTGGCAAGAAACTAAAAAAGGGGTATTTCCCAAAATGTCAAACTCAGCATTATTGGAGCAAAATTTCGAAATACAGTGATATAGTTGACTCCAATCACAGAGCCACTTCCTGTCTTTCAATGCCAACCTTCAAATGTTAAAGGAATCCCTCATGTTCCCTTTATCAAAACTCCCATTTCAAGTGTCTTCTACCTCTTAATTTGTACCAAAACCTTGTCAGGATGGAAAAATAAATGAAATGCAGACTTGTCCTCATTTTACCCTAGAAGCAATAAATGGGGGATATGCTTGTGTGATGTGATGATTTCATAAATTTCTCAGTGAATCACATGCTAATTGCTGCTTTATGCTCTTGCAAATGAACTGAGCAATTTGCTGTTGCAACACAATGTTAGCAAATTTGCTCCTCTGACAAGCACATCATTATTATGTTATTCTGTCCCCAATCTGATAACACTCTACGATTTCAGTTCTGCAACTGACACCGGCAAGATTAAAATATCAATTTTTCTTGATTTTCTTTTCATTTTTTTAATGGCCCACTTGTATTTTTTTCCCCCTCACAACTCCATATTTGGCTTCCCCTTTACTGTCTTACATGATGTCCAACTGCGTCCTTGCGGAGCTGATAAAGCTGTGGGACATCAAGGATCATCAAGGTGATGCCTAGTTACGAGGCCCTGGTGTTTTCTACAGAGCTCAAACCATTGCTTAAAAGGGTGCGGTGACAGAGCCGAACTGACAGCTGAGAGCTGCAATTATTTCCAGGTTGCTGAAAAATGTCACAGCCATAAAACAGTGGGGATTTTACCATAGGGACAACTGTTTAATCAGTCACATTCACTTTGTGTTCATATTTAGATCTTCTCTGAAGGATTCCGTTGCTGTTTTTGTGGCAGCTATTCAAGATGTTTTGCCTCCAAGTTTTCCTAAAAAGCAATTGATGTGCCTACTTTGGTATTGTTTCTCAAGTGAAAAGCGGAATAAATAGCAGCTTTTGACAACGCCATCCTTCAAAGTTATGAAAGTGCTTATGCAAAGTGAAGAGACGACTTTAATTTAATAGTATGTAAACATGCATTTAGATATGTGGGCAGTGGGTCCATAAGGTGCTTTATGAAGCTATGAAGCAGCCAGGCTGTTTCTTGCTCAAAGTCACGATTGCTCAGAGACGAGGACAGCAGGAGTGCAATTTCAGAATTCAGTTTCACTTTTATAAATAATTGGTCTGAGATAGATGTCACATAAGAGCATTTAAAATGAAACACACAGGAAGACACAAAATTATGGTAATACACTAAAAGTCATCTTTAGTCATTATACTCAGTGTTTCAAAGAACTGTCATCTGACAGTTCCCCTCTTTGCCAGGGTGGTGACTCACTGCCATTCAGTTGTTCTCAGGACACGTGGACAAAACTCTGCAGATTTGATTATCATTCTCGCAATGATCTGAGCCACAGAGCAATTACTCGTCAGGAACTGTAATCACTCAGAGTCTAAGCATGCATTTAATTACAGGAGTATTAACAAAAAATAATCGCTCTTGAACACTAGTCACACAGAATGAGATTTGGCGAGGGGACTCTGAGATGATTACTGCCTGTAAATCTAGCCATAAAATTGGGGGCTATTATGTCTCGTACTCAAATGGCTTGTTCAACAAAACTCTAATCGCATGCATAATTTTACACAGTTCATTACTGTAGTTCATTAAGATACCGGAGGTTCTTTTTAGAATGAAGGCTATTCATGCAGTATATCGTGTAGTGTAGAATATTCACGGCATTTTGCCAGCACTAGATGTTAAAACAATGTAAATTATACATTCAGGTGCATTGTTAAATGAAGCTGCTGTAATTGCAGAGCACTAGTTGTTTAGCAAATTGCCAGTTCCTTGTGTTGCATCATTCTGTTAAGGTACCCCATTGCCATATCTTGATATCCCTTACATAACCCTGTAAACATCAATTAAAACTGTTACATAATTCATATAAAACATAAGACTCGGCACATAACGGTTACCACTGCCTTTTTGCTGCTGCTTCGTTTCCCAGTTTTAGTTTCCCTCACCCTCTTTTAGCGATGATAACGTGTGACAACACACAGCGCAGGGGGCCGCACAGCAGGTGGCCGCTGGGAACCTTGCTGTCTCTCAAGCGACCGGCCTCTGGCAACCGCTGACCTCGTACCGCGCACACACACACACTCATACATACTAACCACCTGGTGTGTCAGCCGTAACAGTGTAGCAACCCAGGGAGCTTGTCCAACATGCTGAGTCGACAACAAGGGGAGCTCAAGTGGCAGAGAGGACAGCAGCCTCAGGGGCTTGCTCACGATGTACCTACGTCACCGCATAAACCGCACGGTGTTGACAGGCCAAGCAGATAAAACACAGAGGTTAGCGTAAAAACGTCACATAAACTCATAAGCCAGAGCTGGCAGAGTATTACTGACTGGATATGCAGGAAACCAATGAGTAAGCGTGTTCTGCTTCTGGTTTGCCCTTTTTTTGTGTATATATTCAAATCATAACATTAGATGACGATAAAGTCTTAAGAAATTAAGTTGTCAAGCTGATTGATGTGTCTTCCTGTCAGTTTGAAACAGCTTCCTCACTTATTGATCTCAAAGAATAAAGTGAGTCATTCATTTACCGTATATATTGTATGTGTGAATAATAGCAAAGAAGGAAAAAGAAAGAGCTGTGTATTGTAGCCTGTTTAAACCTGTGTTTTTGTACTTGCATGGTTCCAAAGGAACCTGGGAACATTCGCTCATTAACATTTAATGACATTCACATTGAAATATTTCACATTCTATCCCATACTCAGCTTTTTGGAAGGAACTAAAGTGAGACTTCGAGTGCCCAGACTATAAATAACTCACAGGAGGAGGAAAAAAAACAAAAGCAAAGCTTCTTCCAGCTACAAAAATCGACAATGATAAGTCCACCAGCAGTCATTTGTCTTCTGTCAAAATTGGTGTTGAAGCCTCCTTCCCTGTTCTTATCACACTTGGCAGTTTGTGTTATGTTTATATGCAGTTATACAGTGAGTGCCCTTCTCCCTGACAGCCGGGCGGCTCCTAAGCAAGGAGCATATATTTCAAGAGAGGGTGCCCTTCTGCCAGCTCAGTGGCTTAATGTCAAGGGAGTGTATGTGCTGTAGTAGTATTTCCCTGGAGATTACCATTGGTTTAATCAGATGCAAATGTGGATGCTGATTGATTACATGAATGAAAAACAAAAACATCAATTGAGCTGATTGAGTGATGGTGTTTTCTCTTTTCTCAATTTCTTCCACAAAATATTTTGTATGCAGCATTCATGAGCATACTATATTATTCGTATACTGTTAGTGCAAAATGTTTGGGACACATTTAGTCGAATAATGCACTACTGTTTTTATTTTATTTCTACAAAATTGAGATTGCAACTAATTTCCACTAAGTGCTCACACCAGGTACTGTGTTTTACAGATTTGTGACGCAACACTTGTATGCATAAACAAAATTGATGACAAAGATGCAGAGAAATGAAGGGACACACAATTCTTAAGTGTCTAATATTGTAACAAGCCTTGTGAATGCAGCCGGTTATTATTCCACAGCACTTCACAAGAAGTTTAAAATTACCAAATGGCAGTAATTCAGTCACAATTTCTGTTATGTAAAACTTGGAATTAAGCCTCAATTCAAATGCCTTTTTGTCACATCCTAGATTAAATGACTCACTGAAATGGTTCAGCTTTTCAAGTAGCATATAGCACACAGCTTCATTGTGCATCCACGCAGCAAGAATTAAAGTGATTGAACAACCAGAAACCATGACATTGTGCAGTCTAACAGTGAAACAAACAACATTTATATGATAGAAATTGCCTCGACTTTTATGACACCCAGTGACTAAAGACTTGCTATTACCTGCAATCAGCTGTTCATTAAGCTATTACTGCCCTCACTTTGTGTGGAGATTACAGGGGTAAGAGCACACATCACTTGTCTTTCAAGCCATTTCCTGTTTTAAAAAGCATTTTCTGGAAACTGCTGCACCGAATCAGGGCGGGCAGATAGAAGAGGCAGCGGATTGTGATGTAGCCGCTTTCTCACCCTGTGCACGTTCAATAACAGGTTAAATCAATACTCTCTTACATTTTCTTTGTAAAACTTGGCCTGACACAAGCTTTGTTAGATTTACAAACGATGCGCAACAATTAACCAAGTTTAACAACACCAAGTAACCAGTTTGAAGGTGGGCAAGTAAAGATGGGTGATAAAAGATGGAGCTTTTATTGCCTGGCATCGCCACAATAATTTGCAAACGCTTATTAGTATGGAACCTCTCCATTTATTTATTTTTTCCAAGGGGCGTAAGACGACCAACCAGAGCAACGAAACCAGCCGGGGAACGCTCCACATCGGCGGCAGCCATCTTGATTGCTTACAAAGATGCCTGAACTGTGCTCCTCTCTGTCAGTACTTGTATTAAACCCGCCTCATACTAAATAAACAGTTGTGATTGGCTTGCCAGATACCTTTAACTATGAAAGCAGTCTGAATGGGAGAGGGGCCAGACGTATCTGCCAGAGCAAATAAAACATGAGCTTGTAGATTCTTCTGGTTCCCAGGTTAGAGCTTTTAGAAGCAGACGACAAAAACAATACAGTCCCTCACATGGTGTGCTTTGCTACTGTACTTTCATCTACACAGGTGAAGGCAGGGTGAACTCTTATCTAAAGTGATGAGTCAAATCCCACTGTCTGGTCAAGGCAAGTGTGCGAATATGATTCACTCCCAAATTATGTCATATTTTGCGATGTAGTGTCTCACATACTGTACTCTTGACAGCTCACGTAACAGTCTAAAATACAAAGTGGAAAAGACAAATATAGAAAGATTAAATTTTTGTTCAAAAGGTAACATTCAGCGTTCTGTAAGAATTGACGAGGAAACAATGTTGTGAGATACAATGGATCTAATTGGTCGGAACAAGCGCGGTGATGTTTATTTTGGCTTGGTTCTGTCTTTGTTAATCCTTCAGTCTTGGCTTAATCATTTTTGAAAGAATTTTCACACTTTCACATGTGTGTATTTCTATTCTTCTCTCTAAGCCGCCAATCTGCAGAGTACAGAGACCCATCCACATCTCTTAATCACGCTTTTAGGAACCTGCATGGTTGTTTACATTCATCTTTTGTTTTGCTCTTGTCAGATTTCGTGCTGTTAAATGATACAGCGTGTTCTTATGTAGAAAATCAGCACATAATGAGGCATCATTAGCTGGTTTGTTTCCCTTGACAATCCAGGCCATGCACCACTTTATACTGCCTCCACAGACAAAAGTAGGTGCTGCAAAATTATAAGATTAACATACAACTCACAATCAAGAACTTGAACTTTAAAATACTAGAAAGTGTAAGTGTAATGCAATTACAATACATCTACAATATAAAATTGTGTGATTCTGATTACAGGCATTTTACACTATAAATAATCAAAATATAAATGTGATAATGATGCTATTAAGTCATTGGCTGCAAATTTGAAGGAATCTAATGAATTATGGTCCCGCTCTTAACTAAATGACATGCAATGTATCATCTGCGGTCGTCGTGATAGCAGTCACCTTTTTAAAAACCACCTACAGTATATCAGCGCCTCACGCAGAGATGCAGTACAGTGGGCGAGAATGATGATAATACCCGAGGTGTGATCATACCATGTTCCTGCCAAATAAAAGTGACAGGAGGAGACAGTAATCCCTGCTCGTCCTGCTGCAGTTTCCGACTGTAATCTCAGATTAATGTCCGGGAAATGTCCTTACGAGGTGATTGCACACTAGGGCAGATGTTGTGTTAAGTCATGTGTTTCGCTGGAGCGAGTAGATAGATGAATGGGTGCTCACGTTCTCTGGTGTTTTTAAATCTGATCACCTGAGGGAACAATGTCAGGAAGCTGTCTTGTTAAAGATAGGTTTTGTCTTCTTTCCATAAGTACTGATCCAGGAATAGATATTTTTCTTAACCAGTTATGTGGATTTACTAGTTTGCAGTTTCTCTATAAACTAGTTGTGAACATAAATGTACAATACTTCCATTTTCATTTGTTAAATTATTCAGATTTTCAGATTTTTTTATTTTTAAAACATCAGCTTTTTTTTCAGTTTTGCTTGGTCTAGGTGAAGTCTGTATTTTTTGGGTGACTTAAAGATTACTAGGTAAACGGTATCCTGTAGTAAGCAATGGTTGTGCACTTTGTGGATATCTGGAGCTGAAGCTGAAATTATGTGGAGGACTGATATCACATGGTGTATTAAACAGCCCTTATGTGTGCTTCTATGTAATTACATTACATTAATTTTGCAGATGTATTCATCCAAAGTGACTTACATATTTCCCATACACATACATCATTAACAAGAAGCTCAGGGACACTTTAACATAGATATGTGTTGACAACAGTATTCCTCGTGTGGTAATGAATTATACTCAATGGCTGTCTTGAAGCATTCATAAAGGTTTTAAAAGTTATTGAATAAATTGTAACGAATAATTAGGATTACTTGTTTTGGAGCAACTAGAATATAGTCTCTGCTTTTCCCGAGTGAGCAGTGAAACGGTTAAATACTTACAGCTGTACTGGACAGTAGCAAAGCCTTGAACAATGACTTAATGCACTCCACTGAGGCTGCTTCACATCCCTCTAATGGATCATTTTTCACCTGGCACCTCAGCTCTCTTAAGATCAACTGAGAGGGATCAGCTTTATCGATTCCTTTCCTCTACACCAATCTGGATCAATAAGGATTCCTGCATTATAAACCACGAGCCCATTTCCAGTGCTGCTGCACCTCGTCATGATCTCACTCTTGTCACTTGAAATTGCATAATGAATTATGTTGATGCAACTGATTTGCCTCGCTAAGAGCCCCATATTTATGGAAGGCAGTTGTGTGTGGAAGTGTATTTTAAGCAACGCCACACCTTAGAGCTGATTTCTTCCCATCCTCTTCTAATTAAAAGGCAGAATTATTGTAAAAAGCCTTGTGATGTCCATCTTTAGCCTCAGCTGCAGCACTTTTAATGACAATCATTCTTAAAAAGTTGTCTTCACCGACGCCCAGATCTATTCCCTGGGTGCACATTCTGGCATATGATTCACTGGCATGTTGAAAAGGCAGTTGGAAGTCTGCGAGATTGTTCAAACCTGCGGGTGGAAAAATGCATGCGCTCCATCAGCATGCGATACATCAAAGATGCCAAGGTGCAAGGTGTTCACTGGCATGATCAAAACGGCGTGCTTAAAATGCAAAATATCGCCGTAATGGCTGTGATGGAAAAGGACTACTTACACAAACAACAATCTTAAGGGGGGGAAAAGGAAGTGACTAAACACGCTGGAGTGGAGCACCTCTAAAGGAAATATGAATATGTCATTGAGATAATGACCCTTTAGGTTGGATTCAACCTTCATCCATCCACTTACTGGGAAGACAAAGATAACCCATTTTCAGTATGATCGGATACCATAACTGTAACATCAAAAAGGATGCAATTATTTATACTGCTTGTTGACACTGGCATTAGATACTTGGGGCTTTGGTGTCAGATCTCATTTGGTAGTGGGGTGGGGGGAGTGGAGGGGAGAACACATTCTCAGTTTTACTTTCGGCATTTCCAGTCCTTTATTATGTGAGGCTGTGCGGGGTTAACGGCACAAGGAGGCCTCCACGCCTGTGAGGATTATTGGCAATACGCTGCCAAAAAACAGCTGTGGAAGACAAATAATTGTCTTAAGGTGGATAACAGTACCGTGTTATCCCAGTAGAAGGGGGGTGGGTAATACAAACCAAATAGAGCTTATTTCTCCAACCTATGTTTCATTTATGAGATGCTCATATGAAGCCTGTTACTCTTGGTTTATATTCATGGCTTACGCATAGAAATGCGAGGGGGGGAAAGGGATTTAGCAGAATGCACAAGGAAATGAACAGGGGTAGCAGGGCCATGCCAATATGCTTATAACACAGTGGTACAAGGACTCTCCCCTGAGTGAGTTTGGATTTTGTGAATGAAACCCCTCCTTATCTATTCTGCTTGGGCTGCCGATCAGTAAATGCTGCCCGGGGCAATGCTCTCTCTGCAGTGTGCAAAGATTCAAACACATTTGCAAATGAGCCTGTTTCTCCAATCTAAATAAGCCAAGATGTGCGGAGCCAGAGGTAAAACATATTAGAATGGCCCGACTTGGTGGTAGCATGCAGTATCGCCTCGGGTTAGTAACTGAGCGAGGCAGCCGTGACATTGAGACAAAGAGCTTGTGTTTCTCACCACACCAGGCCATGCTGGGCCTGTTTGTGACTCATGTTAGGTCAAACAGGCGCCGTGTACCAAGGCGAAGGAACTGTCTGGCAGGTTGACGGTCAGAATCAGCAAGAGACATGCCAAATCTCTGTGAGCTGTGACTGCAGACAGAGGCTGGTTTGATGTGTTTTATCAGTTATTGGTCATAGATGATTACATTAGATTTCTTTGGCAAACAACAACCATTACTCCTATTGATGATTACTTGCATCAAAATTATGCTTGATTGATTGTTTTTTTTTCCAGAGCTCTCTTGTTCAACAGAATCTGATTATTTAAAGAATTTATGGGTCTTGAGAAATAGTAGAAGAAAGAACAGAAGATGTTACAGGTTTTAAGGTTTTGTAGGACTATTTTTGACCCCAAACTATATTTGAATGCATTGTTTCCTATTGGTCTCCATGGACTCTTTACTTTTGCGTATGTTCACAACGTTCGGTATGTTTGAGTTAATCTCCTTGTCTTATCAGCTATGCCCCTACATTCTTCTGCATGTGCTATAATTAGCAGCTAATGAAGATGATATGATTAGTAATTGCACAAATTAGAAGAGCCCTGAATCTTGAATAACCTCTTTTTTAATGGCCTTAAACACGGTATTGTTAATCAGGAAATTTCACATAGATTTAAAGTATATATCACAGTGCTACGAACACAGGCTTAGCACAGACATAATCAATAGTTCATCCACGAGTCACTTTATTATTTTAGCCTCTACATTGTTTATGGGCTCCAGCACAATCACCAACCCTAACAGCGCATTTCATCCCAAATCGAGTTATACGTTGGTTTGACTCCACAAAAAATATACTTTACTTTATATTTTCCATTGATCATCATTGTGTACACAGCATTTAAAACCAATATCTGTGACAGACTTATTGCCTCTGAATTAATGCTGACTCAATGAACTAAAACAAAAAGAGCTTTTATATTTCATTTGTCTGTGTTCACCTGGTGCATCAAGGCCTAATCCTGTTTACACATTGAAAATCCCTACTTCTTCTGCTGTTTGATCTGGTTTCTGCCTTGAGCCACATGCTCTAGTTCGGACACCCTTGTCTACCCAGCTTTTCCCTTTTGTGCAAGCAACAAAAAAAAAAAACAAAAAAAAAAAGGGTCAATTGTAGAAAATGAAGAAAATTGCAATTTAAATATTCATAAGGCTCTTTGTCTTTTCCCTCCCATCTGTGTCAGAGAGAGATCATGCTATTCCGCCGTGGATTTTGGCAATTACCTCTCATTGTAACCTCCCTGTGTCCAAAGTCACCCCTGTGCTCTTGAGAGGCACGGGTAACCTTAACATAATTGTGAGGTTAGAAAAGGATGCCAACAGATTGGATACTGCTGAAGCTGACATAATTTCAGTGTTGTTGAATAGGAGCACACCCCTGCATTGTCTACTGCGAATTAATCCTAATGCCATGGCTGTGCAGTCTGATAAAGATTACATTGTATAATTGCATGTCAAGCTCTGGCAAAATGAGCCATTGTGAATGCCAGCCAGAGGGTCTAGATGTGGAGAAAAATATTTTTGTTTTCTTTTTTACTCACACCGGTGATCTCCTGATTTTGTTTTTAGTAGTGATCATTTACTTTTTTTTTTAAATCTATGCTAGTCCTAAAAAATGGCAGCTTTTGGGCAAACTTCCTTTTTGAAAAATATGGTGTACTAAACTCTGTGTAGGGACAGCACTGCCATCAGGGTCTACGTAGCTCAGACAGGATCTTGGCAAAAGGCTTCAGCTAAAGGCCAACACTCTGCCAGCTCTGTCACACTCTCATTCCAGTATGGACGGTAGGGAGGCCGCTCCCCAGTGTCTCTGTTCTCTGAGTGCCAATTATGCCATCCAATTGAATTATGCCCCTGAGTGGTATTATTAGCAGTTGTTGAGGGATCCAAACATTTGTATTCATTAAGGCTTGTTCACAGGAATGATTGAATGACCGGCCCAGTCTAATTAACATGTGAATAAAGATAACACGTGATGAATTTAAATCTTTATTTCGCTCCATGCATTGCAAGAAAATGCCACTTTTGGTGCGCTTGCTTCCTCTCTGCAAAACGCAAAGTAATCTTGGCCTTGATGCCATTGAGTTCAGCAAGAGTGCCACTCTGCACATCTTGCACTCTGAACATCAGTCCCACAACACGTCTCAAGTGGTAGCCAGGGCTCAGTTTGAAGTTGTACCACACAGAGGAGTATTCAGTTTAATGAAGCTGGGAATCAAAGAGCCACCAACTCATCCAGGCTAACTGGTGCTGCAGTTAATGGATTCCCCTGTACTCCACATTCTGCACGCTACTGACCTAGAGAGGACTCAGGGTTTCTGTCCCCAAAAATAACAAACAGTCATACTTGCTCCAATGTAATCTTATTGTGAATTTCAGGGACAGCAGATTGCAGTCATGGAGCATCATTTATCAAAGCTTTCAACAACATGCTCAGTCAGGTTTTACTCATTAAAACATCTTGTTGACACCAGATGGGAAATAGAATTACTTCCGTGCTTCAACTGTTGCCCCTGTAACTGATACTCGAAAACAAGTTAAAATTCATAAGCTGAAGTCAATCACTCTTGAAAACAGTACTTGTCAACATGTTAACATCCTTTCGACACTCTTTTCTTTTCCTCTGCCCTAATGCCCTTCCTCTATCTGGGCCATTCTCTCTTTCTCCAGCTTTCCCACTGTGGCACAGCTGACTGGCCTACCGGTTTGTGTCTCAAAGCCTCTCTCAGTGGGAGCGAGAAGCCAGTTGGCAGAGTCCTTCCCTTCAGTGCAGCGCCCTAGGTATCTGCACGCTCTGGTAGTTTGCCCCTTTCAACCCACTCTCACCCTGACACAGTCGCATCCAGTGTACATGTCTGTTGTTTGTGGGTCAGACCTGGCATTGCCACTATGTGTGTCGGGGCCAAGAAAGCAGCATGCACTTTCTTTTGTGTGAAGTCAACCCCGCCAGGAAGCATTGCTCTTTTCCTCCCCAGTTATTTTGTTTTCTTTGGCAATATCTGTGCTGAGCGTAAGAGCACCGGAGGCTGTAAAGTCGATGCCTTCCGCTCTCTCCTCGCGTGCAAGGCAGTAGGTCATCTAAAACTGTTCACAATTAGGTGGAAGGGAGCCTAGCTTCTATTTGAATGACTGCAGCACACTTAGTCATCGCTACACTACAGTAATCTAAACTTGGCTGACCTTTCTCTCTCTGATGTATTTTTAAACATAGACCAGCTAAATCTCCAAACTACCCGCCAAAGAAAGGTTGTTTTTTGTCGTTATCCTTTGATGTAGAACACATCATTGTAAAAGGATCATAACTCACTGTAACTTTATGTCCTTTGATAATAAATGAATGTGGTTTCACAGATTTAAATTTCCGCAAGTGCAGTCATTTATTGTGTCAGACACCAAAAATCAAAAGGTAGACAGCTGCAAGATAAGATCAATCAAGAGCTACTCTTTTTCCCTGCTCAAATTCAACTTAACTGTGCTGCTACTTTATCCATGTTTAATCCCTAGCCTCATTCCTCCATAACAGTTCCCCTATGCGCACACACATAATAGGGTAGAGTGTCTTATGACTCAAAAATTGGTTTAGCTGGGCTATTCAGCTTAATAGCCGTATGGGTTGAATAGACAGTCTGTAGAGCATTTTGATTCAATTCATTCTATACAACTTTACTCATCTTCTTTTAATGAAAAAAAAAAAGAAATAAAAACCAGCATCTAGTGGATTACAGACCAAATTGTCTACTTCAAAGGCTTCAGCAGAACAGCCGAGTTGGTAACCTTGCCTAGATCCAAGTTTGCTTTTCACTCATTCTTAGCTTCTAAATTCAATTTATACAATTAAATGTATCCAGTGCAGGAAATGCAGGTAGCACACAGAGGTTTGATTAAAAATTTAACAATACCATGACAAGAAAATCGAATTAGGAACATGGCTGCCTTAGTCAATCAAGTGCTAGGCTGTGGAAACTCATCAGTGTCTCTAAGGGAGTGCGCGCTTGTGTGTGCGCGGACGTACTCGTGCGCGCATGTGTACACTCTTGTACACGACCCTGCCATCTCAGTACACTAGATAATCCACATCCTGGACAAGCGCAAACTGCAGTCTTCCAGAACACTGCAGAAAGTAATTACAAATTAGGCCAGCACTTGGATCACGAGGCAGGCGGCAATCTCCAGTGCATCCTATCACCCCGACTTTCCCCGGCCAAAATAGGCTTAGGCCAAGTGAACAATGACTCAGACCTCCCCACTGTGACAAAAATGCAAGCAGGCGTCCTGCACTAAGCCCGCTGGGGACTGTTGTCCTTGGTGAATGGTTTACCGGTGAATTAGCACCAGAGGTCACTGGTTGGGGTGCAAACTGAGGAAGATTCGAGGGAGGTAAACATTCAACTGAGTACAGTATGTGATGCTATATAAAACTTTAAGTCAATCAAATCCTTTGGCTGTTAGTTTGGCCTTAAGAAAGAAGAATTTGATGTGAAGCGTTGGCATGTGGTGCTGTTTTCAGAACTCTTAGGTGTGGGAATAAATGTCTATCTTCATCCAAAGATACTTTCTACACAGGCAGTAGCAGCTTAGTTTCCCCAACACCTAGGCAGACATCTCAGACTGTTCTGATGATCATCATCAAGCTTCAAACTTACATCTAGTCCCCTGACAGGATGTACACGCGTTTATGAGCAAGAGAGAGCTTGTAGCAACCTAGACAGCAAGCCTGTGATCACTCTTTTGTGAGGCAGAAAGTGGGAGAGAATTTGTGTGAGCAAGCGAGGCAAGCACGTCATTATTATATTGAGCGTGCCGGTGTGCGCGGACATGCATATGCCGCCTGTCTTCACGGTCATCGGGGCTGATGATGTGTTCAAGGTGGCACGACAGCTCGGGGATGGCGCGCTGGGCAAATACTAAGGGGAATACCAGCCATCGAGACGTTCCAGTTCATGAAGTGTGCAAATCAGGCGGCAGGGGAAGGGGAGGGCCAGAGATTAGAAGGGAATGGAATAGCCAGGCCAGGGCCAGACCACCTCATCTGGGAGGAGAGGGAGGAGAGGGAGGAGGGGATTAGAGGGATGGAGAGGACAGATAGGCAGTGAAGGGGAGACAAGAGGAGAGAGTAATAAAAGTAGGGATACAAAGACAGAGAGAAACTCAGAGATAATAGATGAGTGAAAGGATGGTAGATACGGCGAGTTGATCGCAGCAAGCAGACTCCGAGCAAACAGCTTTGCCTTTACTGCCTTCCTCCGAGAGGATTTTTTGGGAGAGCTAGTTTCAGCGTGCATTAACAACCGCACAGGGCAAACACGATACATTATACACTCTGCCTTGCTTCAGAAGTGATAAACAACTCTGTATACCCACTCGTCATGTATGTCATTTTGGTCTTGTGGGAACAAAGAAAGGGAAAACCTCAGTCTTGCATCGAACAGTGGTGACTTTTCCCAACATCACGGTTTCAAATGAGTCTTTGTATGTTGATTTTTCCCCCCTCACCCTCTCTCGGTTTCCATGGCAACAGGAGTTGAGGATTTGGTGAAAAAAAAAAA
The DNA here is from genome assembly GCA_031216445.1 of Lateolabrax maculatus. Lineage (NCBI taxonomy): Eukaryota > Metazoa > Chordata > Actinopteri > Acropomatiformes > Lateolabracidae > Lateolabrax > Lateolabrax maculatus. The sequence goes on from CM062207.1 coordinate 10,408,785, forward strand.
AAGCTTTTTAAGATTTGCCAACTTTCACAGACACGTTCTTGGATCCCTTTGCACCTTACTTTTTTTGCGCAGTAAGTGTTTTTTTTTTTTTTTTCCTTCTTCTTTCAACTTTCCATTTTTCCAGCAGTTTTCTGGTAATGTTCAAATAACCAGATTAGTGTGAAGAGCAGTATTGAAGTAGCAAGGGCAGGAGCAGTGCCAACAACAGTGCCTGGCAATTTCACTTCCCCGAAACAACAAGACGCCGGGGCACATTTTGCTCCGCTTGTATTGTATTTTATGATTTAACTTAGACTCTGCAGAGAAACCTGTAGGTAATGTATTTATACCCATTGAATTTGCTCGATGCAGATATCCTGTAAAGAGCTATGCTGATCAAAAACTCTGAACAGTTTTTTGAAGGTTACATTATACCTGCATGAAATAATAATGCATATATCCTTTTCAAAGCACTTGTGAAATATATGCACCATATCTTGTACTCAGCTCTGAGTATATCAAACGTGTACATTTTTAAAGGTCATGCAATTATCATTCTTTATCATGACATGTTATCTATCCTCTAAATTTGAAGGCCTGACTAACTAATTGTTCATATTTTTGAGGGATGATAGTGAGTGACTCCTCCCTGTTTTGTTAATAAGAATGTGGAACTAAATGGGAAGATCGGCTGAGTGATTTTGCCAGGGCTAGGGAGTAGAGTGTGTATGTGTGTTTGGGAGAGGGGGCGGGTGGGGTGGGGGGTGGGGGGGGTTAGGGGGGTGTAATGGTGCTTCTCTCTATTAGATCCCATGATGTAATCCATCTTCTGGATAATTAGCAATGAGGGGATAGAAAGGAGGAGGTGGACGGGCTGGCATGCACTGTTATAGATGAAGGCCCTTCGCCTTCACTGATGGACGGTGTGTTTAATAGGTGTGTGGCATGCTCGTCTCTCAAAACAAACCCAGTGGCTTCCACATTATCTGAACGCTCTCCTGCACTGTCTGTGTGTCTCCCCACTTCTTATACTGTACGTTTTTAGTTTTGCAAAACTCTCACCATGTTGTTGTAAATAAAAATATTTTAAGCATAAAATAGCTACTGACAGTATTTGTACAGTATTGATTGTACATTTGTAATGAGGGAGTGGCATCATGTGTGTTTCTGTAACAATTAAAAAAGGAAGAAATCCACATCCTGGTAGGGGTTTGTTGCTGAGAACACACTGTTTATGTCATTCCATGTCTGGCTTGCAAGAGTGAAGCACCTTGTAGGATCACAACAATTAGGATACTGGCTTACAGCATGTGTGGGTTGATAGGTAGATAACCTTGTCGCAGTCACATGCAAAGAATGGAAGCAAGGGGTGACACGCACATACACAACATACACACTTGCACACACTAGAATAAAGATACAGTAGACTAATGGTACAGTGGGCATTATACAGTATATGGGTAGTAAAGTTTAAGTTAAGATTAAGATCAAATAATACTTAAAGATTCCCCGGAGACTTGGGGAGATACCACACAGACTGGAAGTAGATGGTATGTCAATGCGACGCCTGCAGTGCAATTACCGCTTTTGCGTTCCACCGTGGGACCCTTGATTGTATCAAAGAGAGCTCTCTGACTTTCTGATTCACGTACTGCCTCGTGCTCACTGGCGCCCAAACTACGAGCAGAGAGCATCAGCATGTAGGAATCAGATTTATAACTGGAGCCTGAGATTAAATAACAGCACACAGAAATGGTGCTGACCAACAACAAAAATTAGGCTGCACGTGGAATATGCAGTGCAGCGCTTGTTTCCCTTTCCCACAAATGCCTAACAACAAGTGCACTTCAGGTCATCTATATTTAATTTAAGTGGCCATCGCAGGATGATGAAGGTAAACGAAAGTGCGCATGTGCTTGAGTCTGTGCCGTCAGCGATGGCCAATAAAGCTGCCCTCCCTTTTGATTCAAAAAGAGCTGCGGCTCTGCTTCTTCTTCAGAAAACTACTCATTAAACCCAGCTACATGACTGCATGTATGTGTACTCCGACATACAGCCATGTGATTTTGTGCATGCCCGCTTTTGTGAGTGTATGCACTTTGTATTAGTGCTTGAGCCTGCTCCAGCGAGGTACTTGTCAGGACTCATGGGAAGGGTCAATGGGAGAGGTCGTTAATCAAGACAGACAGGGCCAACACCCTGGCGTTCCCAGGATGACGGCGTTGCTGGGAGCTGCGGGTCCCTCAGCCCAGATCCCTCTCTGATCAGAGCACCAATTAAGAACCGTGCTGCTCCACTCCTCAGCAAAAGGCAGGGAAGACAACCTTTTGTTCCCTGGCCTTACATCACACTCTATGAGACGAGAGCCCAGGAGCATTTATGTCCAGCTGGCTTTGGTACAGCAGAAAACAAAGTATATTTGGTGCACTCTGATAAATTCTAGAGAAGTGGCTCATGTTTCACTTTTTCTGAATTGCCTCATGATAATTTATGACTTAACAAATCTAAGGAACAGAATAGTATATATAGAACAGAATTCATAATGCAAAGCAAAGACAGTGATGTATATATGTTTGGAAAAAAGTACTTAAATAGAGCAGAAAAAGGCAGTAATTAGATGGCACAGGCAAAAACTAGCAAAGTGTCATAACTGACAATAGAAAGAGTCTCTCAAGGATCTCTCCATGCTTCGATATCACTCATCAAATTGCAGGGCCTCTATTCATCCTTGTTTTGTTTTTTTACCTCCCCCAGACAGCACTAATGATCAATTCCAGCCCTCAGCATATTTATTCATGAGTGTATTACACCTGGTTCCTCTTTGTTGCCGATGCATTTCCTCAAGTATTATGTGACACCTTTCCTCCCCCGCTCCTGGCTCAGATGGCATTTCTCTCTTCTCCTTCTTCTCCTTCTCACTATGGGGCTTTGTTGAGCCTCACACACGCACGCTTTCATGTGCACACACGTGCGCGCATGCACACACTTTTTTCTCATGGATAATCTGAGCTCTTTCATTTAGTTTCTCTGTCTCCCCACACTATGAATCAGTTTTAGTCACTCTTTGTCATGGTGGTCATTCCAAGGAACAATCTCAGAAACAAAGGTACGAAAAGGCCCTACGCAGGTACAAGCATTGTCACTGGGGTGGTACCCTAAAAGTACATACAAAATGGTAAAAGAAAAAAAACCTATTTTCAGTGGTGCTCTGTTAACTGTTAATAATAATAATTGCAATGTGTTCTTTGGGTCATGAACTGTAGGTCTTAATGGCACATATATGTACCTATATATGTACGACTTGTAAAAAATACTTGTTAGTACCCCACGGGTACATGATTGTACCTTTGAGCGATTAATAAGAATCTGTATCCTAAAGAACACAGTGGTGTGTGTGTGTGTAACTTAAAAGGATTTGAGCCAGTCCAGAAATAATGAAGTGGCATCAAGGTATTGAGTGCAAATAACTCTTTGAGAGGCTTAAACCAGTGAAACCACACAAAGCAGACTCTCAGGTGTAGTTAGACTATCTGCACTTTACTTTGTGAATAAAAGGATGGCTTCTACTAATGCTCATTTGTTTTTTTTTTTATATTTATATAATTATTACAATTTTTATTGTTTCTCTATAAAAGATATTTTCTCTAGCTGAAAATATCCATCCAACTTCCTAGAGCCAATGTAAATTCTCCAAATTGCTTCAATCGACTTCAATTCTCAACGATAAAACAGTAACATGCAGGATATCCTCACATTTACAAAGCTGGGCCAGCAAATGATGGCATTTCTATGTGAAAAATTTCTATGTGAAAAATATATAATATCATCATATCCAACAAAACTCTTTGGTAACAGTTCCCAAAGTTCACACTCAACTAAAGTAAATTATTTTTTAACTATGTTAAAGTTGCCCTCTCTGCATGGGACTAAACTAGATTCAAAACTGCAAAATCTGCTCTGGCTGGTGATGTTTTGGGGTTTTTCATAATATTAGTCTAATTTAAGTTATTGTGTTAGATTGTCCTTGCTTATTTTTTGTGGTTTTAGACAGCACTTTGGCTTTTTTATATAATTGTATTAGGAATTTTATTTATGATTTAGTATATCTGTTTAAACTACTTTTTAACTCGGGGAACATTTTGTCTTTGACAATATGTGTCTTGGCCAGGACCCTCCTGAAAACAGTTTCCTTCCTGGTTAAATACAACTAATTAAATCAAAAATAAAAAACAGCTCACTAATTCAGAAACCTGAACACATATTCAGTTGTTCATTCATTCAGTCTCTCACAGTTAGTGTAATGGCCTCCAAGTGGCCAAAAGAAGGCAATGCATTGTCTACAGGCACCACACTGGATTATGCTCATTTGTTCACTGGCCTTCTCTGTGAAATATTGCTGGATGGCGTAGGCTGCATCACATCTGTGTCCTTGTTTGCTTGACTGTGTGCGTGTAAACAAAGCCACTATGTTTGTCGGCCTGTTTCATCTATTAACGAATGCTTCAGCTGGAGTTTCTTGTCTCTCCATCTCTCTCCTTTATTCTCTCTGTCTGGCCCTCTTTTACTTTTTCTTTTTTCACTTTTCTCCTCACCAGACTGATGGGATGCACAATTTGAGGCTCAAGCTCGGTGGTTAGAATTTCCTCCCACTGATATGATTAGGTGTCATTAGCCGGTTCAGCCTGTCAGGCTTGCCTGGCAGTCAGCAAGTGGGAGAGGTCTATAGTATTGATTGCCTCGACTTTAGAGCCCTCCCCCCAATCTTTGGCCCTGTTTATCTCCTAGAATTGAACCATCCTACCATGGAATTTGCTTGTGAGTTCAACCTGAAATATTGAAGGATGGCATGCACATATGGTATGTCTCTTTGTATATATCCATTTATCTATCTATCCTCCCATCCGTCTCCTTGACTCTGCCTTTCGATGTCCTGCAGCCATCTCCTCCCACAGCTGTGTGGTCGCTGAAGAATATGAAGTTTTAGCTTTGGCTGTCTCGCTGGGGAAATATAAGTTGACTGTCAATTGCATTACTGTTTCTAAGCCTCGCATCAGGAGGTGATCAGATTCCCTGAGGTAGAAGGAACAGGGGAAATGGAGAAAGGGATGAAAGAATGTGTGTGCCGGTTTGTCTCTCGATGTGTGTGCCCACATGTTTATATATTTGTGGGTGCACATTAGGGCTATTACTTTTCACTAAATCACATTTGAACTTGTGTTAGTGTATGTGTCTGAATCAGGTAGCAAATAGTTTTATTCTGTGCATACAGTGTATACACTCTTGTTAGGTATGTGCTTGTTAACACAAACAAGCAGCTCCTAACAGAAAATCATGTTGCCTTCCTCTATATAAAAAGCATACAAAAAGAAATTAAATTACTTTAAAAAAATAAATAAAATAAAAAACATTATCATGAACAAGATACCTAACTCACTTTTAATGAGATATGATAGTTAGTCCCCTGACAAGGTGGTTGAAGTACTGCAGAAATGGCAATTGTCTTGGGATTTCCAAACATTATGTTGTCCAGAGTTTGCGATAGATTTTGTTTTAAACTAGAAACATAGTCAGCTGTTTTGAAGGGGAAAAAAACAACTTGTCATTAAGATGTCAGTGGAGAGTGCCCAGAATCATTAAAGCTGACAGTAAGGCTACAAGTATGCAAATAAGTGCTCAGAGCAATAGCAGACATCTCAAAACTTATCACACCTTTGAGCGGGTGACTTTCAGAGGCAGAATACTATACTGGTATACATGGTCACCAGAACAGGTTCAAATTCAACATCAATACATGGATTCATTGCATGTTTTGTCAAAGGAAGGGCCTGCTGGAGTAATGGTGCAAAGATTGTTTCCTTGACACATATGAGACCCTTCAATACAAATAGCGGATCATTTTAAATCTGCAGTGTACCTAAGCATTGTTGCTGATAAGGTGCACCCATTCATGGCCACACACTATACTTCCAGCACAATAACGCTCCATGTGACTAAGAAATCATCATTTCAAGGTGTTTCCAGGGACATGGCAATGACACCAGCTAATGTAAGCTTTCATAGTGCCCAAACCTCCACTTTTGCAGCTTGAATCTGGAACTCAAAAGTCTTGGGTAACTGCATAATTCTGTCAAATTAGCATCATAAACTAATCCTAAATGCTGTTTGCAGCAGTTTGTTGAATACAAACTGTTCCTCAAAGAATTGATAATTGACAATAATATGTAGTATAACACAGTAATATTATCTGAAAGGCAAAATGGAATGTATGTACTATCTGTAAAGTAACTATAGCTCTAAGATAAGGGAGGGAAAGGTACAATATTTCATAGTAGAGTAGAAGTATACAGCAGCATAAAATGGAAATACTCAAGTACAGTACAATTAACTCAAAATTACAACAATTAAGTACAGTACTTGAGTAAATGTACTTAGTTGCTTCCCACCAATGAGAATAGCCATGTAATCAAACGTGTTGTATTTGGGTAGCAGATGACACATTGGATGCTGTGGGATGATGTGTTGAATTTATAAACTAGATAACCTTTTGCAAGATTGGAATACACAGCAATACCACTCTCAGCAATTGGCGCCAACTTTTTGTGAAGTTGATACTCCCTATCTGCACCCTACGTGAGTTTTCTCTCCACTCCCTGAGGTTGATTCTAGCTCCTCTCTGATTGAATATATATCCCCACCAATCACAAATGAGGTCTTCAACTATTTAGTTTTACTAAATCAGGGTAAGCACTTTATCCAGTGTCCTATAAAGGCAAGGACCAGTGATACTGAGAGTGCCCAGAGCAGCGCTTTGTCGCTGAGTAGCAGCTTAACTGGCTTATAACGGAGCAGGGAAGCGAGTCAATCAGCTGCTATTGAGTGACTCTGTAATGGCCGGCCTGACCATCACACTCCCCAGAGAGCCAGTTTTGTTTTCCATTAAGACTGACATTACACAGGGAGCCACGACAAAACCCCCAAGTGAGTGTGTCTCGTGTGTATATGTGAAAGATAAAGAATTTTATTAACTTTATTAAGAATGCAGAGTTTTTAGATGAACTTGGAACTCTGTGGTAATGATGATAATGTCCATATATCTTAATACTTTATACTTAAAAAAAGATGTTGCCATCGAACCAACAGTGCTTTAGTTTTTTTTCTAGTATGCCACGCATGATAGAGATTTGCATTCACACCTTGTCTTTACATTGAAGTATAAATAACGATTAAGCCTTTACAGAGGTAAAGAAAATCACAGTTGTATTTAAGGTCACCCAGTGTCCCGCACCAGCTAAATGGGAACTTGATGCTATCCCTGTCAGCCGGCTCACCGGCCCGAGAGGGAGAGCTATTAGTTTTAATCAAGCGCCACTCTAATTGAGAGGCCTCCCATCTTCATAAAGATAATTACTAGAAATGTCAGACTTTACGTGTGCACCCCCCTCCCTTAGACCCGACCCATGAATAGTGATAAACCACAAGGCTGGACATGTATCTTTATAAGAGGGCAGAGCCATGGCATCTACTTGACTGCAACAATTAGTCAACATTAGCCGCAGATGGCCTCTATAACAGAATTAAATGCCGGTGAGTTACTCTGAATCAGTCCAATTGAACCTTTATGGACCGATCTTGTGAGTTATAGAGTAAGAGAGTGGAAATGAGAGAAATAATGAAATATCTTCTTAAGAGGATTTTCTGTGTTTATTGAATGGTTTGTAGTGTTCTTAAAAGGGTAAAAAAAAAAAAAAGTAAAATAAATCATCGCCATGTGTAAGTGTCCCTTTCAGAGTGTTTTATTATATATCATTGTTTAATTTAATCTTGTAACAGGCCAATGTAGAGCTTTAATTACTTATACCTTTTATTCTATAGCAATGTATCATATTTATAAATTGAATATTATATTCTAGGTTTTAAACCTTCAAAGAAACTATAGCTGTCAAATAAATTTAGGGGAGTTAAAATTACAAATGTCCCTCTGAAATCTAGCATGAAGTAGCATAAACTGGAAGTGCTCAGGTAAAGTACAAGTGGCTCAAAACTGTACCTCAGTAGCGGAGTAATTGAACTTTTTCCATCAGTGCAACAATTATGAACAAACAGTACTGCCACTCTGATTAGCCACTACTACAACTAGCAGGGCCCAACAATCTTGCACAATTCTTCCTATTACTCCTATATTTTAGTCATTACAACCATTGTGAAATAAAGACCTTCTACAATTCAACTGTACACAGTGTCCCATGATTCCACAGTCTCATCAGCTCTTTGATGTGAACCTTTGACGGATCGCTCTCTCTGGGTCCCAGCAGGGTGTCAAGAGAATGGATGAGGTGGCAGAGAGTGACTGACAGCTACCAGGCAGCGGCTGTTCCTCCAGCAGGCACACTTCAGCCAGCCTATCTTCTAAAAGCTGGTAGTAATTGAATAATAAGTACATTTTAGGATGCAGGCAACGTTCGGGAAACGCCTACATCACTCTGAAACCTAAAGGCTCCCTGCTATGTCTTGTCAGGCATCCTTCACTTTCCTTCTGCTACTGGAATCAAAGTAAAGGGGTTTATTTTAGCTCATGATTGGTAGGAACCCTTGTAAAGCAGTCTTTAGAAGTCAGAACTATGCCTTTTAACCACAGAGAGTAAACTATGGACAGCTGTCATAAATATGAATTTTAATTAGTCGAAAACTTTGTATTTCTAATTAGTTTTCTGTATAGTAGCGAGGCCATCATACACTCATATGGTAACAAACACAAGTGAATGGTTATGGATCTATCATATTCCCCAGTACAAGCGTTAATTTGGTCCGACCCACACACAGGATATCAAGAAATCAATATTGCTTTCCTGTGTCTGTGGCTGCGCTAGGTGGGCCTAATTGAAATGTATGAGGGAGCCTGCTAAATGATCTGTGCAGGCAAGGGAGCCAGAGTGATTGCAAACATATGGAACGGTTCCTTAGACAAGAGAAACATTTGTACAATGCAGAGAGAGAAACAGACAGAGGAGCAAAAGAGCAAGAGCGAGGGAAAGCGGGAGAAAGAAAGAAAAGAAAGAAAGAGACGGAGCGGAAGAAGTAGAGTCAGTCATTGCACTCCACGGTACGTGACGATTCTAAATGTTCATGCAACTGGACTCAGGAGAGATATTTCATGAGACTTTGACAGCTTTTCAGTTGAATGCCTGAGTTAGTTAGAGAGGGAGATGAAGGTAGAAAAAGCTCCAAAAGATGTTGGGGTTGGCACATCATCAACCCATTAAAAAGAAATGACGGCGCAAACATGAAACTGAACATCCATTATTGTCACACGCAAGCCTTGACCTGCATGGATGTTGTACATTTGAGCGAGAAATTCTGTATTCTGGTTTCTATTCATGGTTCCTTCTTTCCTCTTTTCATCCTCCTCCATCCATCTCTCTTACCATGTCTCTCTCTCTCTAATAAGCTATTGACATTTTGCTTAGTAATGACTGCAAGAATAATGGGCCTCGTATCGTCTGGAATGAGTAATAAGTAGAAGTGGCATTTTCTAACCTCCACAACAGGTAGACAACCAGGCTCACTCAGTTCCAATTGGTCAGTTTAATTGGGCTATCTCCTCTGGGTAACGGGTAGCATCCCCTGGGCACTGAAGTGGCACTCTGCCACACCAGTACGCCATGACGCATCGATTAGTCAAGACCATCTTGCTACCGTGTCTAACACATGTGAGTCATGTCCGTAAGGAGTTACACAGTTAACCACACAACACGTGTGTACAGACGTCAGTGTTGGACGTGATTAGGGAGGGTGTACTGATGAATTTCATTAGGTGCCAGAGCTTACACCATAATAGGCTGAACCAACAATATGTCTGATGTAATTTTAAAGTTAATTTCTGCTCACACATTTGTTTCAGGATAGTAGAATTTTTCTTTTGTAGCTCAAACATCAGTGGTCAAAGTACAGTTTGAAGTCGTGCAGCTCTCACTATACTCACTAAAATAAGTATAATTTTCCACATGGCCCTTTAGCCTTTCAAAAATATTAGGTTGTTGAGAGTTTACACCATTTCCTAACTAGCAGAGAAGGGATTATATTATGACAGCCGACTGGCAATAATGTGTCTTTACAAACATGCCTTGAGGCTACAAACAAAGCTCGAGACGCATGCTCACGGCCCTAAGCGAGGCTTGTGAGTGAGTGTCAAGTGTGCTGATATAACTCTTAAGTTATCTACACCTTGCACATTGCTTTACAAATGGAAATAAATCTGGATGTAGAAGTGCACACAGTCCATGTTGAAGCTTACGAGGTGAGCGTTTCCTCTCTGCATCAAGTTTGACAGGTAGAAAAGGTCAAATGATTTGTGGTTTGAGGATTTTACCCTCTAAGTGATAACCCGAATCATTAAGAAATGGTAAAAAAGTGTCAATATGATACAGAAAATGTTGTGGTTACATTTTTTGGCAGATTTTCGGCCAAAGAAGACTTTCCAAATTTCAGAGAAGATGGCTTGGCACAAGGATACAAAAAAGAGAGCATCTATTATTCATTTAGTCAATACATTGACATGGAAAGCTCTGGTGAGCACTGAGGTAAGGTCAGGACAAAAAGCTCAGAGAAATGGAATCTGGGAACAACATAGTTACAGACAGAAAATACATTTAAGATGAAAAATCTCAGTGAACAAAGTCTGTTTAACAGATTCCTGGAAATTAAATGTATTAAATGCTTTGTCTTTTATGCTTTACATCTACTGACCTTCAGTTTTAATGCAAAAGTATGGCATTTTATATGTAAACCCGTAAGAGCAGGAAATTACTAATAGGATGACATATAGATTTAGGTGCCATCAATAGACAGCAATAGAGTTGAGTGACAACCAGAATTGATTTGGTTGGCACAGGTCTTGTTTCCTTTTTAAGCACAACTGCAGGGGTGTCATATTTCCTACTAGCATTTCCTGCGTATCTCCAGTATATGTCTTTCTGATTCACCCTGCCAGTACAGACTGGGAAGTGTGTTGGAGCGAGCACGATCCAGCCGAGTGTGTACAGATGTGGTAATCCATTTGTTTAAATACATCTGACATGTTCATTAAGCTGCTAAGCCACACACGCTCACATTTTCCCTTTTCTCTCTCAATCCTTCTACCAAAAGCTGCTTTTTCTTACCGCACTGAGACGGTAATTACCATGCAGTCAAATGAGAGGATGGCAAGCAGAAACACAGCGCTTGTCTGTGGCTGCCTGCCAGCCAAGCTACTTACACTGTGGAGCACACAGCGCCCAGACAGCACAGGCCAGATTCGGGCCGCATATAACTCTGGCTTCCTGAGCTAATAAAGATCATCTCTCGGTCTCAGGATTTTTGAGTAAACATGATATAGCATGTCGACTATCTTTGACAGACGATATGCTTGTAGGGTGCTGAGTGGTGGGTCAATAAAAAAAAAAAAAAAACGAGAAAACCAGCCGAAAGAGAAATCATATTTCAAAATAATGCAAGACCGAGTCAGATGATGACACTTCTCATCTGATACACAGAGCTCAGAGCATGATGTACCACCACCACTACCCTTGACACTGACGAGTCAAAGAAATCAGACAGGCTTCGTACCAGACTGTGCCATTTTCATGTATTCTGAAAAAAAATCAAAAGGTTCTCCACCATCTTTCCACTCCAAGAGCGTTTGAGACACTCTGCCTGTTTGCCCGCCTGCTTTTCAGGCGTGTCGCTGCCAACTTGGCATATTACCCGGGCACTACACTGGTGTCGGCAATGAGCCATCTCTGCCAGCTCCATGATTGCCATGATCTGGGTCGGCAAGAGTATTACATGGCCACCTGGAAAGAGGCGAACACCTGGACGCAGCTTAGCACCCGGCTCAGCCATAATACAGGTCTTTTCTCTGCCAGTATATACAAACCTCCTCTTTCTCATATGGTGCACACAAGTGATTAGGCATTGTGCAGGCCCGCTGTTGGTCTACAGTAGGTAACATTTTGAAAAATCAAACTGCATTCAGGTTTAAACCTGTTCGTAGGCCAGCTGAAAGTAATGGCAGCTGCCAAATGATGCATTGTGATACACAGCAGGTGATACTCTTTACCTAACAGGGACTTTCTGCATAATTAGTTTAAAATTACAAATAGTTCATTGTACAGCATGTTGGCCCGTGGAGGGATCTTTTGTGCAGCAGAGATGGGTTCTTGCCTCTTAACTGCAAATTTAGGAACACACTGTGGCTATTGTGGTGCAATTTTGGAACAGAAGTCAGGTGGTACAGTATGTGTTGCCACTTGGAATAGTCACGTTATGTAAAAAAACAGACACAGACGACTGACACAGCATTTCATCGTTTTCTGAAGGATTTCTTTCTTTAATTCAACTAACTTTGTATTCCGTGGCCTTTGAATATACTGTAGCTCTGTGTCACCTTAGAGAGAGAATCAAACACTTTCTTTTTTTTCTCTATTCAGTTTCATTCTACTTGTATTATAAATCACCCAGCTTTTTATTCTGCACTCAAAGCACTGTGAAAACCAGTTGTGTCCTCGCCAATGAATTTTCATGACAGCACTGTCATCCCACATTGTGCCAAAGCGATCCTCTTGACCTCTGTCGCTAAATTTCTTTGTCTGTGATCAAATTCACAATTCATAGTCTCTCTCTCTCTCTTTTTTTTTGTTATTTTGGCAGAGGTTTAACCTGTGTTTTCTTATTGTTAACACTTAACTCAGACTAGAAGCACCCATTTTCTGCATCATTTAAATAAATGCCCTCCTATCCACTGAGATAGTCAACTGGCTAAGTACCCTACCTGGATTATGGCTGGATAAAACTGTTTTCCTCCTGGGCCTTGGCAATTCCTACTCTCACTTTACTTTTTGATTGTCTTCAGTAAGAAGATAGAACAATTTTTATTTTTTATTTTACTCAAACATGCTTGCTTGATCTTTTTCTGAGAACAAAGTTAGCAGTTATCACTATGTTGTTATCACATGTCACCTGGCTATCCATTCAAAAAGACAAAACTTGCATTGGAGGACAAGAACCCTGAGACATATAAAGCCACAAGACAGGTGTTGTCCTTCACATAATTCACTTAAAAAAAAAAAACGGTTTGCCTTCTTGGGAGAACCAGTATTCATTAAATATGGTTCCCCTTCAGTAAGTTTAAGAGTCACAACTCACAAACAGCGGATATAAAATCATGCCTCAGAGAGCCTGAAGAGGTGGGATGTCTGACTTTTTGTGATCTTGACAATGGATTTCGCTGGTGGCCATCAAATCCAGACAGTTCTCACAAAGGTATTCAGCAAAGCCCAGTATCCCAACTAGTCCTCCCAAATTACCAGAACCATGAAAAAAATGGACAGAGATTTGAATGCTGACGGAAAACAGATGCTCAGGAGTGATAGCGACGGCCCCAGGAGAGTGACAGCGCATACAACACAAAGGTCATGCGAGCAAAGCATGTCGATAAAAAGCAATACCACAACACAATAAATGAGGTGGGAGAAACTGTGACTGAGTTAACCATACCTCAGAATTTGCGCTAATTACCACTGTAGTCCTGTGGGTGGTTGTTAGTGAGGAATGTCCACTGCTTATGTGTGCTTATATAAGCAATCAATGGCTTTAATTAGATTATTATGTGGGATTGGGTCTCAGCAGACTTCCTAGCTTTAAGCAGCCTTATTGTTTACCTTCCTGATTGCTAAAGGTGCAGCACATTGGGAGGTTTGAGTATTGTAACTATTGACGCCAAGGTTGGCTGCTTGGTTAGATTTTTACACAAAACAGCTGAGGCTATGCCTGACTCAGTGCTGGATTAGTAATGGTTATCAGTTGTTAGTATAATAACAACTGGCTTAATTTAGTAGATTTTCAGCCACATTAGTGGCATTGCTCTAGGGACGACATATGTTGGTTGGTCGGTCGGTCGGTCGGTCAGTCGGTCAGGCAAATGGTCCACTACTTTGGTCCAGATTGAAATTGCCATGGCATTTTGTGCATACTTTAACAGTCCCCATACAGTGAAGCTTTTTGACTTTGAGGATCTTCTGACTTCTAGTGCCAGCATGAGGTTTACATTTTTGGCTTCTTGTGAAATGTCTCAACGACTCCTAGATGGATTACCATTAAATTTGGAAAAGATATCCACGATGGCCAGAGGATGAATTTGAATGACTTTGTGATCCCCTGAATTTTCATCCAGTGCCGCCAGCAGGTCAAATTTGTACGCTTCCAGTGAAATAATATATCTGTATCTAGATGTATTGACAGTACACTCTTAGTCTATAGTCCAGCTAATTCTAACATGATGGCCACCAAAATGACAGATAAATATGATATGAGTAATGAAATGCATAAAGCTATATTTCTATTCTAATATATATGTGTATGTGTGTGTGATGAATGTCTGCACTGTTATGTCAGCATTCTCTTTTCGAGTGGTGCACTTATTCTGTCTATTCTCTTGGTTGGCACAATTTTGTCTTTACATTCCCCAGAAATTTGCTCCATTTCCCCCCCAATTTCATTTTGAGGTGTAGTGTGAGTCGGCGTTGGCCTTTTCCCTAAACCGCTATAGCAGCCCTGTAGATCCAATAACACTGCGTTTACTGAGCAAACATGCTGAAAAAACACTATGGCGCTTCCCTATCTTCATATTCAATATTCCACATCAGGCGGATTCACTGACCCCTCAGAACTGAAACGCTGTGAAATAGGAAACCCTAATGCTGGTATTATTTTCAGTAGCCTTTTATCTTGAAGAGTTGGGTTTTTATATAAGCTACCAGGGTGACATGAAGAGCGGTTTTTGGTGCTAGCTTTTATCCAGGAGGGAGAAACGGAGGTGTAGAGAGAAAGAAAGACACTAGGGATGCAGGATAGGTAATGAAGGGGGAAAGGGAAGGCAGAGAGGGGGATGAGAAAAAGTCAGGCTGAGCTCATAAAGAGAAAAAAAAAGCAGAAAGCGACCAGAAAGATACAGCTGAAAGAGCAAACGAGAGAAAGCCAGTCAGGGCTGGGAGGAGGATGGGAGCACTGTTATAACTTCATGCATGTTTAAGCAGAGTGGTAACATGAGTTAAATGCCCAGAAGGATGTGGGCACCATTGCCCAGCCGGAGGTGCAATGCGCCTAGGGGTGGTGAAGAAAAGTCACACTATATAAAATGAGAGAAAATGTCTAAATTTAATAATTTATAAACATTTTCCCCAGTTATGCAGAAATGTGAGAATTTACTATTTTTTTCCAACATTTTTAGCCACAATAGCAGCATGGCTCTGTCGGTCAGTGAGTCCACCCCTTTGGTCCAGACTGAAATATCTTGGATTGATTTTCAATTTTTTTTTTTTTTTTTTTTTAACATCCTGTGACTTTTCCTCTGGCACCACTATGAAGTTGAAATTTGTGGGTTGGAGTGAAATACCTCGTCAACTTTTGGATATATTGCAAATTTGTTACAGACATTTAAATTTGGGACACATTCCCCTTCAGGATGAATTCTAATTACTTCAGATTAATCAATTAATCAAGGCTAAAAAAATAATCACTAGTTGCAGCCCTAACACATACAATCAGACATGTGGGTTATACAGTTCAGGTGTACGGTATGTTCAAGATGAATGTATTGTGCTCTGTGCCCACACTGTTCTGTCCTTCACTATCTCTCATTGTCATATACTCGCACACAGACTCCTCTCGTCTCACCAGGGAAAATATCCACTGTCAGTGGGAAAAATGGAGTGGAACAGATGGCATCAGAATGATTGAAACCACCTACAATGGTTCCCAAAACATCTTTCTACCCCACTCTCCCTCATTTGCTGACTACTTCTCTCTTTTCACCCCCCCATTCCTGCGTTCCCGCCCAACTACACCCATCGTCTGTATGCATCATCCCAGCCTCTTCAATGCCATCCAGGCTCACAGGTCTTGCCAAAGAGGCTCAGGCTCACTGGGAGCCCCATGGTGCTACACAAAGTCAGCCAAGAGGAGAAAGAGAGGAGGGAGGAGTAAGAGAAGGGAAAAAAAAGTGGAGAAAAAAGGGAGGCAGAAGATCTGGTGTTTTTCCCCACCACCTTGAAATGTAACTCTCATTTTAGCAGCTTTATTTTTATGCCATCACACATTTACTTGAAATTATCAATGGATTGGCAACAAAATATTTTGAATCATTGCTTCACAAGCTAAAATGTAAAATCCTGAAAGAAACATCTTTACATATGTGCATGATCCTCAAGCAGCCATCTTCTTCTTTCGAAACTACTTTCCCTCTCCTCCTTTTTTTTCTTCTCACCCCCATCAACCCCTCCACCCTGCCCCACCTTACCTCATCACACCTCCCCAACACCAGGCCCGGTTCAGTGCCAGTCATGTAAATGAGATAGTTAGCAGATCAAAAGGCATGGAGAGGTATTTTTAATAGCAGAGGAGGTGTTGATTAGTGTCAGAAAAGGAGAGACATGGCAAAGTGCGGGCAGCCTCTATTACACCCCAATGCTTTGGGGCATATGTTGGAGTATGTGTTTGTTGACGTGTGTGTATAGGTGTGAGGAAAAGACAAAGTAAGAAATGTGTGCACTTTCTGGCATGCATTTACTGTATACTTATAGGCATTTGTCTATGCGGTGTGAGTGTGTGTGCCATCAAAGTGTGTGTACCTTTCCCCTCGGGGAGATCATCGTTAATGCATAATACATAGCTCCATATTTCCGACTATAACAGCAATAATGTTGGCGCGCTGAGTTTAGGAAGAGGAGATCAGGTGTAGGAGAAAGTGATTACAGGGCATAAACAGTGCAACTGATATTCCTTTATTGTGAGAAATAACTGGCATGAAGATGACAGGACAGTAGCAGAAGATAGCCCCAAAGAAGAGTGCCAGCAATAATGTTAATCAAGTGCTTCGCTGCAGTGATTGTCGGTAGTTATGGGGGAGTCGCACGGATAACGAGTTGTCCTGGTGAATTAAATTGAAGCTCAAATCAGGCTAAGTGTCAGACATGGAGGCATTAAGGTCCCAAATGTGTGTTAAGTCGTTAAACTCCAGTATATGATGATGATCTGGCTCGGCTATGTTTATTTGTATATGCAATTCACGTCAACAATAGAGATTTACTAGTATAATCAGGCAACTCTCTTCTCTGGTAATATACTGTATGTAATAGTGGAGTTAATTACATTTTAGCTTGACACAAAGAAATGGGCGCAGCATTTTTAATTAGACCTCTAAGGGATTGTTTTTTATTATTTTAATAGCGTCACAGTTACGTAACATTTGCCATTTATCTTTCAAATTTTATCCAGAGCAAAATGAGATCCCAGCTAGCTGTCTTTATCTCTGAATCTAAATTTGAATCCAACCTTTAGATAAGGTCTAGGAATAAATAAATAGCAGTTCAAAGCTGGCATATCAGTGGCTCTTCATTCTGTGTCTAGGGGCTTGCCCGCATGCTTTTGCCCGCATCAGAATTTTCATCTTCCCGTTCTCCCCAGCTGCTTCCCTCACACGGCTCTCTCCCTCTCGCTCACACAGTTGGCAGAGGGGTCGAAGCACTTTAATGAATTTTCAAAGGAGCTGCATTGGCAATATTAAAAGGAGCTCCCACACTTGAACACGTCTGACACCAGAGTCACAGGCATGCGCACAGTGACATGGGCACGCACATATGAATGCATGAGCATCCACTATCTCTAATGCACATGAATGGATGCAAACACATACAGCATCTCACACACACACACAAATACTGTACACTCACAAATACCAATATTACTTTCTTGAAAACCCAATAACATCCACAAACACAGAGAGAAAATACCACATCTACACACTGGTGGACATTCTTAATTAACTCCATTAGAATGACAGACACCCGCTGGAAGGTCAAAGGTCAATTTTAATGATGAGCCTACATATGGCAGCCACCGTGTTGCCTTGCAAGGGAGACGAGCGCCACTTCTGCTGATCCATCTGTCCCGTGGTAATGACTGCACCTGGCCTCGCATGGGCCAACGCACACAGGTACCACAGCTCTCAGAACTAGCTCGGTGCACGGAGGGAAACACAATTAAAAAGCAATAAGCACGCTCGCATCTCGCGGCCACATTGTTTACTCATTATGTCTAATTATCTATTTGAGTCAGAGATTTAAAAGACACCTTTGTACAAGCTTTTTAGACAGTGTGAGCGTTTACAGTGCAGTGAGGACCTGAATGACTGTGATCTTGGACCCGATGAATTTCAATTGGAAATGTAGTCAATTGTCAGGCGTGTCCTCCTGACCTTTGTTAATGGTTTTCCTGTTGTAAGAGGCCAATGTTTAGGAAACTGATTTGTGAGTTGAGAGTGAAGTGTCAAACATCATTACAGCCTCTCTGTTTTTGCTTCTCCTACTCACACCAGAGCCTGGAGGAACCACTCCAATCCAGACCTCTTTGAGCTGGCCTTGATCGCGCCAGTCGACATATGACTGCCTGTAGGGTTTCCCCTTGTCTTCACAAGTGGCTGATATGAAGGGCCAAGCCAGTGCTGCGCTGCTAGAGGCATCAAGGCTATTGCCTCTCCCTTTTTTTGTTCTTTCTTTCTTTCTATTCTGTCCTTCCATCTACTTCTCCCCAGGCAAGAGAGTCTTTATCCTACCTCTATGTAGCTGAACTCAGGGTCAGAACTCAGCATAGAGCCCATGGGTCTCTGATCTCCCCAACTTCTGATCACTCATCAAGGTCTGCCAGGCAGAATTCTTTAAAAAGCTGCATTTGAAAAAGTCCCTTAAATCCCCTCAGTGTTTTTTTGACATAAGAGGGTGGAGAAGGCCCCGGGGAAGGTACATCAGACCATGGCTTCATTTAATTTAGCTGTTCTTTCATGTAATTTCTTTTTTTGTATTAGTACTCTCATAGCATAGCAGATGTCGACTGCTTTTAATATCGTAGCGATCTGTTTAAACTCTCAAAAAGTGTGTGGTTAGTAGTGTGCAGTTATTATTGATTTTATAAACAAAATCAAATAGTTATTAGCTTGTCTGTCATCATCTAATTTGCCTCTAATCTGACCTGAGAGGAAAAAAAAAAAAAAAGGAAGTAGAGTATTGAAGATCTGGGGATTAAGATATACAGAGCGGTGGCGCATGGCTTCTGTTTTCAAACAGGAGACAGCTGCAACAGGAACTGAACATCTGCTGCAG
This sequence comes from Lateolabrax maculatus, assembly GCA_031216445.1. Classification (NCBI taxonomy): domain Eukaryota; kingdom Metazoa; phylum Chordata; class Actinopteri; order Acropomatiformes; family Lateolabracidae; genus Lateolabrax; species Lateolabrax maculatus. The sequence goes on from CM062207.1 coordinate 10,427,951, forward strand.
TGCTAACATAAGCATACCTCGTTGCCGCACTGTCATGCCTGAGCTGCCTTTAAACCGGACAGCGGCGAGGCTGACAACTGCCTGATGAAGTTTGGAGTTTCTATAACTGCATTCATCAGGCTGTCACTCACAAAGTACTTATTTACACCTCGACTTGAAGAGAGATTAAAAACAAGTGAGCAATATTTTTTCTTTCCCTCAAAGAACAGCCTTAGTTTTGGAGTCAATCTGGCTTCTTGTCTGACTTGTGTAAACTTCTAGATACTTTTGCAGTCTGTGTGAGCCCAGGCCATCTGTAGCCTCTGTCAGTGCTTCTCTAATTCTTTGTTGCAACAGAAAAAAAAAAAAAGAAGTAATGTTTATATCAGCTCAGATGGAAGGGTGCAAGCTCTCTCAGTATCATTGATAACGTGGCAGCACTGTTCTCTCTTCTGCAATGTCTGTCTTACACCTACTCCCTTTTCACTCTGCATTGGAGCCTTTTTGCAGCTAGCTGGAGCTTGGCCAGACAGAGCCATTTTGTCCCATTATGTGGTACTGTAAAAAAAACAGCTGCTCCCATTCCACACTGGTGAATAGGTTAAATGGCGACACAAAGAACAGGGCCTTTTTTGCCATGGTCTAAATTGACAGACAACAGGCGCTGGAGGTGCCACTGTTCCTTCTCGGCTGCTTTCCAGCTCCATTGCTTTTGATTTCCAATTAGCAGCCACTCAATCCTGCAGCCATTTTAGAGACAGAACTCTCTCCTGCTATCGCTCTCTCTTTCAGTGTCTCATTGTCATGTTTCCAGGTGACACTGAGAAAGAAGAGCTAAGAAATGGCCGAACCACTGACTAACTGAAATCTGTAAAGAGCACTGTAGAAACAGAATAGATGCTTATTGCAGTGGCACAGTTGAGTTTATCATTTATTAAACTGACACTTTGAAAATAAGTGGTAGTATTTATGGCATAAAATAAGGCAGCAAACACATCTTAGTAATTATTTTACAGGGACAAAAAGCTTGGTATACTTACATTTAAACATGTATAAGATATTCAATCCCAGTATATTGTAAGACTTATAAATCAAGTGTTTAATAGCATGTTGAAATATGCATGCTTAGGACAATACACTGAACGATAAATGTCACATTTTATAGTACATTTCCCTATTAATACAGAGAAGAAGTTACTAGCAAAAAGATACTTGTAGATAATGAGGGAAAAGGATATTTAGAACGAAAGAAAAGATAAGAGCTACTTAAGATACTTATCAAATTCTGAATAATACAGCTTTCTCTTTTTTCCTCAACTGACCTCAGAACAAGATTTGCAGCCACTCTCATCACCTTAAGTCCTCCATCTCTGAGGAGCTGAAAAGTGGAGGGGTGGGTGAGGGTAGTCTAAAACAGAATAGGGCGAGAAAGGTTTTGACTGAATTTCCAGTGGCTGGAGAAGAATAATCGAGCCACTAGTAATGATTAACAACCCTATCACACCCTCACAGATAAACTGTGGTCATTTGTGTTATGGGAGATAAAATGTTTAATCTTTATGGATATTTAAGGCCAGATCAAAAGATGGAGGATTATTTCTCAGGGAATTATTAAAGTGATAACACATGATTTGTGATCACTGCATAGAAAACCTGCAAATTATGAGCATAGTCTTCTTTTTCAGACACTGACCCCGACATTGTACCAGCTTAAATAAATTACTACCATGAATCTGTTGTAAAGGGGTAAAGTATTTGAAGAAGGTGTGGCTGCGGTTGACTGTCAGTGACCAAACAAACTAGGTCCTCTGACTCCCTTAAAACGCAGTTTTGTCCTGGCCGTGGTGCACTGACTGTTATGTGATGAATGAGGAAAGTCAAGACCGGCTGTGTCAAAAAGAATCTCCCTTGAGAAAACTGATGTCCTTGTCCGAGAGCCGCAAAGTCTCAGCGGACTGAATATACAGCACCGCAAATATCCCACCAAGGGCAGATGATGTCTCTGTAAATTTAATCCAAATTTTGAGACAAAGTGTAATCTTTGTTGCCACGTTCTTTTTTTATACACATCAACAGCTTTCATGGTGAAAAGACATTTTGTAAATAATGTTAATATCAAATGTGTTGATACATTTAACAGGATAAACTGCAGACAGTTGTATGATGATGTTTTAAAATGTTGACAGGAACTGTAAAAAGTTTAGGCTGCATGAATCCCCAGTTAATTCAGCCCAGTACTGACTAAAGTTTCCTTTTACTGTCATATAAATTGATCAGCTGGGCATATGTGAAACTTGTTTATAGTGCAAGACGTGACTACTCGGGTAGCAATCAATGTGCACTGGGTTATTGTGGTAACATATTTTAAGTACAGTGTCTTTATGAGATCTTATTTGATATTGTAAATGAGGCTATATTGCAGCTTGTGATAAAGTTTCAAAGTGTTATGAACTACAGAAATATTCCATTGTACTGCTTCCCCAACCTATTTTGGCACATCAAAGTCGAATAAAATTGTCACATCACATACATGAAAGGAGCCACTTTAATCTGGAAGCAAACTCAAAGGGTTCATAGTGTGGCTGCCAGTTACTCATCGTGGCATCGCCCTTTCTGTCTTATTGCTATGACTAGTCAAAGCAAAACTTTACAAAATTGAGTCTGTGTCTTCACTAAACCCATATCTGAGCAGTGACAGGCTCACTATGTCGCATCACAGAGGCTTTTTGTAATTCCTCCCAGCACTGACCACTCCAAACATCCCCAAATCCCTCTTGTCAATAGAGAAAAAAACAACACGAGGAACGGACTTCTCAGCTTTTCTTTGGCTTGTCAAAAGTTTCCATATCGTGTTGTGGGTTCTACACAGCATAACTAAGACCCTGGAAGCAGCTTATCTGCTTAAAACAGGAGGGTGAGAGAGGGTGAAAAAAGTGTCTCCGTCTTCCATCTTTTTCCTGGTTCACAGAGTGGGTTTATTGAAGCCACCAGAGCTTTGTCCCTCTAGATTCCCGCTCCACCATTCCCGCTAGTCTAATCCACTTAGGCCCGCGCTACCTCCACTAGTTTTGATTGGCCAGGATTTCAAATTTCCACCGTAAGAAAAATCAATAATCTTCACTGCGCTGCAAAAGGTCCCTCTATTAAAAAGACAGAACATGACTTGATTAAGAGAAGTATGGAATGGTTGAGAGCATGGAACTTCAGGTTATTCACTTTTCTTTTTTTGGCATGAATGGTTTGCTCAGCTGTAGAAAATGATATTATTTTTGGCGTGATTCTCCAGTCTTTAAATTGTACATCCTCCATGGTTCTTGGGTATTTACACTTCACATCACATTTAAAATATTGCCAAATCCCACACGTCTCCTTCCCATTTATATTGTTATCTTTCATTGCCGTCCCTTCAAGTATCTTGGTCTCTCACTGCCTCTCTACCAAACAACACTGATGTTAATGTCATTGAAACCCCAGGTGCTTCTAGTGTCTCTTGAAGTCTGACATCAGTCCCTGCCACCCCCTCCCCTGGGTCCAATTTTACCGGCATGAAGCTTCAAGGTCCTCAGCTGAGCTCTCTGTTTAGCAACAACAGTAGCAGGGTGTGTGAATGTGTGTCAGACAGAATGGTAATGAGCGTCCCAGAGATTGAACCCCAGTCTTCCCCTCTCTCCCAGAAAATAGATGTGTTCTCACGGGCAAAACGGATATTGTAATCACATTCTCCCATCGTTGATCCCCTTGGGATTTGTTGCATGCACACCAAAAATGTAAATGAATGCAGGGGGAGAGACATCATTGGTGATAAATCATATTACTGGAAAATTCTGCTTAGCAACACAGCCGGACTGCACTGTAAGCAATGGCAACTCAGAATTTGTCCTGAGTCTACAATTTCCCTCACACCACACCCAGTTATTTTAAGTTCACTCCATTTCCTTGTTTTATTGCACATTTACAAGAAAGCAAAACTGTGCTTTAGAGGAGTACATTCGTAGAGGGACCACTTTAATTGTAAAAAAGCGTGCTGTAATGGAAATCCAGTATACATTTCTCAGGCTGCCAGAGAGTTGGTACAGGAAAATGGTGGAGAGCGCAGGTCTTAAAATATCCTTTTCTATAAATCTTTGGAGATATGAATGTCAGGTACCGGTGACACACTGAAAGTGTGGCTAAATGTTGCCTTTTTTAGCGCACTGGTTCATTGTTTGTGCCGGGGACACCCTAAGGTCTCTGTGGGTTGCGCGGGACTGTCGTTTTATTATGCTGTTGGAACCTCGGACGTGGGCTGTCAAACTAACAAGCTTGGGGAAATGTAGCAAAGGTCGAAGCACACAGGGTGAGAGATATCTGAGGACTACTAAATTACCTCAGAGACATATGGAAAAAAGGTAACGCCTTGGTGTATGTTTGTGTGAGCGTATTTGTTCGGTGGTTACGTTACACAAAAAGGCAAAGACTTCTCGGTAATAGATTAGGTTTCTGCTTACACCCTCTCTGCCTCCACCCTCAAAATCTTGAAACACTGACAAATATTAATGCAAGTTGTGCAAACTTTGGATCCTCGGGGGAGACCATCTCAGACGTTTCATGTCCCTCGATTAATAAATGATGTCCCCCTCTTGACAGGGACTATTCTTAACCCCCAGTCTGTGCAATGCTGGGACACCATCATTTTTCAGGGGAGCTGGTGACAGCCTCAGCCTGCATTGAAGTTTAGCTTGCTGTACATTGTAATTTGCTGACGTTTCTTTTCTCTCCCTCTTATTTCCCCCCCTTCCCTTGCTCCCTCTTTTCCCCAATGGCCCGCTTACAGATGTGACCAACTATTCCACACTAGGTAAGACTCATTTCATTTTTCATAGCACTGTTCTCAAGAGTGAGAGTCATGTTTGAGTTGTCATGTGTCTTTGGGAGTGATGTGAATGCATAAATATGGAAGAGAGTTAGAATCTAGGGGGGAAGTCGAAGCAGCACCAAGATGCTGCTGTTTGCTCAGTAAGGTATGCAATGCTCTGCAATCCTCACCCATCCCGTTTTCCCACTTGTGTGCATGAGAATACACAATGGTAGCTTTTTCTGGCAAGCGGATTGTGTGCTCTGTGCCTTCAATTTGAATTTTATTCAAATGAGAATCAAATGGCCCAGATTGTTCAAAGAATACGCCGGCAGTGTTGACTTAAACAAGCATAGCACGGATGGTGTCTATTTCCACACAGTGGAGAGTATGTGGAAATATCTCATATGTTAAACGATGAACCTTTCCACTTTTCCCAACCCCACATGTCAACACGAAACCCCGGGTACTGTGGACCCTGACAGTGTCCATATGGTGACATAGCCTTGGATGTTCTGTTGTCGATGGATAGCTTAACAGACCTCTCTCAGGGGCTTTCTAATCTCTTTCCATGTTATACTCATTGCACGGTTAACTGTCTGTGTTCAGCGGTAACATGGCACATTATCTTAAACATTTCCTGGCAATGGCGGTAAACGGCTGCACTTTGTTGCGCAAGGGCTATATGAGCAACCCAGATTCTCTCAGCAGTGAACAAGGCTGACAGCAGACAAGCAGGCCTAGTGAAATGGGTGACAACTGAACTCTTGTTGAAACAGAGCAACCCAGCATGAAAACGTCCCTAACTGTTGAATGCAAAGACGAGTGTAGCATCCTTTGAGTTTCTAGAGATACTCAGCAGGCTGCAGGAGTGCGCTAGAGGTCAATTGCATGATTGAATCCACCATAGTAGGGCTTCAGACCAAGACAGCAGGACCTTTCAACACTACCCATGGTTCTGAGCATCTGTTCATAAGGGGAAAATCAATCATCTCATCTCCAAAATGGAGCAAGTGTATTGGACAAATGAGAAAACTGGCATACCTTGATGTTATGGTTTCTTGGCTGGTTATTTGTCTCAGATACGTAGTTGTTCAATGTACTTGACTTTTCATTCTCGCACAGTTTTGGGAGACCACCACCTCATTGTGTAATTGAAAACCCAGTGCCATGCCACTACACTAGCACAGTTTGGCTACCCGGCAGAGCATCTGCAAGCAGTTCTGGTCTGGCTCTCAACTCTTTGAGGCAAGCATTGGCTGACTGCTCGGAAACAGAAAACCCCTGGCTAGCTGAGAATAATAAGTACCCATGGGAAGCTGCCAGATGGACATTCACTGTGAGCCTAGCTGGAAAGGGAGAAATCTGTCAAACATCACACTAGGCATCTGTGGGGGAGCAGTGCAGGTTCACGTCCACTATGTCAGATAAGAGGAGTGCTCTTTGTCGAGACTAAAAGCTGTTAGGTTTTTAACATATCACATCTAGTTGATGCATTTACCTTCTTTCAAGGTCAGCAATTCGCATTACATTAAAGCCACCTGTTACAGTGAAAGCTTTAAATAATGTCTAGATAATGGACACTTTAAAGATGTTTATCAGATGATAGTAGTGGCCATTGCAGATGCAGTCACTAAGTGCTGTGGAATAGCCTTCTTCATTTAACTCAAATTTGATTCCTATTTCTAGGCGCTCGGTAGTTATTAATTAACAATAAAATCAATTTGCAGCTGGATTCGGCTCTGCTGCTGATATGAGAAAGGAGAAGATCATCAGAATTTATGTTTTATACTTGTGTGGGAATTTTCAGATACATCCCTCTGCAAAGTTTCTCTTATCTCTCCCTTAATTTTTTATACAGGCAGTTGTGTCTGTCCCTGTCAAAGAATAATAAATCCAAAGCATGTTTCTGCCTTAGATAATCCTTGAAGCCCAGTCTTTTGACTTGGAGAATTTATTTATTTATTTTTTCCATACACTCTTCAATACAAAACTATAGGCGCGGAATTACAATTGGCTCATTATGCTCTCGGAAGCTCAAGGGCTTCAGAGCTGGTAAGGAGAGGGAGAATGAGAGAGAAAGAGTTCATCCCAGTATCGTCAGCAGTGAAATAGGACCTTGGTTCTCTTAGACAAGCTGTGTGCCAGTTATTATTGCATTATGTCTGGCAGCCCTCCTCTCAGACAGGAACTGAGCCACACTTGATCAGTGATATGACACTGGCAGAGAAGAGAGTGATTGCTGGCTGCTTAGTTAAGCAAATACCATTATGCTGTTGAAGTCTAAAAGTAGATATGTGCTTGGTAAAAATTATAAAAGGCCAACCCGGACGGTATCCAAAGCCCTGGTAGCTTTGTTATACTCAGGAGTGGATTCTTCTGAAATGGTTTTGGTTTATTTATCTCTCAGAGGACAAGAACATTCATTTGCTATCCACGGATAATACAACACTTTCAAGTCTCCATCTGGGTTTCTCATGCCCTGGAAAATTGCTGTTATATACTGTTCAAACTATCAAGAACAAATGCTTGATTAGAATCATATGTTTTTTGATAATTACGTGTATTATTTAACATTTATCTTGGGTATAGAAGTGTCGTCCTCCTCTCTAAAGAGAGGACGCATAAGTCAAAGGTGTATGTAACGCAATGTAATTTGTAGCGATGATCCCGAGGTTCACAGCCCTCATAGGAACACTTGTATGGAGATCAAGCGAGCAACCACAACCCCAAACCATTAGACAACAACCATAGTTTGTTCCTGTGGTGGGTCTTAATGTGAGCGCTTTAATTTTTTTGGCTGTGCCCTCTGTGTAACGGGCCATTTCGCTAATGGTGAGTTTCTCAAGCATGTGTCAAAAGCCTCCTGGCATTATCAAAAGCCTTTGAGGGAGCTTAAAGTTGCTGTATGTTGATTTTTTTTCCTCCCGTTTTTTTTTAACACCATCTACTCCTGGGTAAGTTGTTAATAAGAAATGTGACTGATAGCTTGTTAGAGTGACTTTGCATACATTCTACAGTAATTAAACTTGAGTGACAGATTCACCAAGTGTTCACTTTTACAGCTGCCTCTGAGAAATCTGCTTACGGTGTATTACGTTAGCAGAACCTGTCGGTCTTCACTTCCTATTTTTGATACTTTTGATGTTTTCATGATAATCACACATCATGGCAGATGATAACACATGCGACTACCCATACCACACACATACAGACGCCTGCAATTTAGGCAGACACGCCAAACAGATACATGTACTCTTGGATGCCCCCATCCCTGCAAGTGAAGCTGGGCTGCTGTTGTGAACAGATGGCTTATCTTTAACTTTATCAGCGGTGGCAGTGTCACCAGCAAACGCGATAAGTTGCTCCAGAGCCTGGGGAGAGCTGCATCCATCAGTAGCTAACAGCATATGGTGCAGGCACATTAAGGTGTCCTTTCTCTCTTTCCCTGCCTTCCTGTTCTATGAGTGGTTCTGCAGCCAAGCATCAGATGCTCACTTCACAGGACAAAGTGTGTGTGTGTGTGTGTTTGAGTGTGTGCTGAGGGGCAGTGGGCACCCAATGTGGGATCTTGTGCTTCCTGTTTGATCTGTTTTATGTGTTTTCAAAGCTCTGCAGCTCCCATTGCCCTATCTATCTATCTATCTATCTATCTATCTATCTATCTATCTATCTATCTTTTATTTTCTCCTTATATCTTTTTTTTTTTTTTTGCTTGTGCTTTTAAGGAGATTTTACATGGTTGTTGCCGGTTATGGTAAAATAAGGACATCAGTCTGTGTCAAGAAGGTGTTGTTTTTCCTCTCTCTCCCACTAATAACGACCTCCATTGCCATCCCAACCTATCCACCCTGGTAAGGCTTTCCATCCAACGTTGGAAGGGAAGCGTGTTTACCGGATCCTCCATGTGTTGCATTCCTACATTCAGCTGAATGTCAATCAAAGCCTTGTTTGCTAGAGCAAGTGGCTCAGTCTTCCACAGACCAACATGACAGCATGGTGTACGACACAAATCAGATGCACTGCAAAAATTATGTTCACCTCTTGTGTAGAAGTACACAGTAGCAGCAGAAGTGCTCATGATAAAAAAGCTTCTCTCTTGAGGCATACACACATTATTACATACTGGTATGTACCTGCCATTAACACACTAGGCTAAATGTATTATGACCATCATTGCCCTCATGTTTTTTAGCAATATCTCAAAATAAAAAGCCTAATTGTATTCTCAGGACTAGTGGCACCTTGGCCCAAGGCCGATGCCATTTCCTTACACCGACAACATTTGTTCTTATTTTAGAGTCATTGTTTTTTGTTTTTTTTTTGCAAAAACTTAACATTGTGTTATTATTATCACCCCAAGTGCTTTTTAAATTTACTCTCTCTCTCTCTTGCTTTCAGTTTTGACACCCTTTTTATGCTAAGTTTCAACTCATGGTTGAAACCTCTGATATGTCACAGCATGCATCCCATTCAAAAGCCCTCTAGCCTTCCCTTTTCTATTGTTATTCCCGTGTTGACGTCTCTCTAATAAGCAGCGTTAATTAGCCTGCTCTTCAAAAATATAATTTTCTATTGTGCATCAGGGTTTGGTCATTAAATGAACAAAAGCAGTCAAACGACTGACACAATAGGCTCAGCTGATTAAGGGTGAAGCCATAACAAAACTTGGTTGAGAAACAATTGGGGAATTTGCTTGATTCTACATCATCTTGTTATCTCAAGTTCACTAGACAATTTGTGCAAAGAACACATTTCTCAAGTACAGAAATGTGTTGTTTATGTTGTTTTTTTTCCAGTCAGCTTGCGAAAAACCCAGATCTGGTTGCGATGCTGCACATGTAAAACTTTCAACTTTAAGATAAGATTCCTCTCGGTATGTGCATATACTATTTTCTGCATCTACAGGACAGATTGCTACTAATTTGCTGCTGTTTTTAAGGCTCAAAACTGTTCAGTATCAAGCTTAACATTTCTTGTATTACGAGGACATCTATTGGGATATCAGCTGAAGTCATATGGTCTCCTTTGAGACAGCATCTGGCCCAAGTTGGCTCAGGCGTTGTGCATTCATTTTGGCAGAACATTTGAGAATGATGAAGACCACTGGACAGAATCCATGGCCTTGCTTCTCTGAAGGTTGAATGTCAGAGGTTGTTGGGTGACAAACCCATCTGCCGGTCTGGCACTGCCGCATACAGTACAGGCTGGATGTTAGTAATCGAGTGGCATGTTTCGTGGGTGTCTAAGCAGAGACAGGCTGTGTTCATAGCCTGCTCAGATGTATACTCTATATCAACATCACAACATAGCATTCCAAAAGATTATGTTATTGTCACTGGTTTGATTAACAATGTTTTGACAGATGCAAAGTGACAGTAATTAATTTGTTTTTTGTGGGCTATCAAGGTTCGTAGAGGTATCTAATGCTAAGGCATATGCTCAGTAATCATCAAGAATATCACAGAAAACCTTGCATTCAAAACTGTTTGTGCCTCTTTGTCGTAGCTAGAAGCTGAGTTGCCTTGTTTGTAAGTTATTAATCCAGCTTTGGTCATGATGTATAATTGTTTATGCAAGATAAATTAAGTTACTTTACTTAATATTTACAAAGCTGAGCCAGAGAAGGGCTCAATAGTTACATTAAGTTAATGTTGAAAACCTCAACTGGTCATTTGACTGCCAAAATGCACCTGGTAGTTTAGATAGCATTTTATCGAGGACAAGAAGGAATCTCCTGAAACACGTTATAGTCATGTTCAGCCCTGATGTATCCACATCATCATTCAGAAAAAACAATTTATAGTAGAGAAAATAAGCAGTATTTCACACAATACAACAAATTATAGGCTTGGAGCCCTGCAAAGTGGCCTGATCCATTAAATTGTTTCTTCTTGTTAATTACTTTTAACAGTGCAGCAAGCATCACTGCACCACGATTAGGGGCAACAAAGCATAGATCTGTAGAGGCTGCACCATATTTATCCTGCAGAGCTGTGTGTACACAGAAAGCTGCTACACCATGTCCCAGTACAATACTTCTTTCTCTTTCTTGACCGACACCAAAATAGAAACTTGTGTTAATTAGTCCTTTGTGGCCTGCCATACGGAGAATCCAGGTTTGTAAATACAGAGAGGATGTGTCCTCAACTGTCCCTTGTTACGGATTAAGGCCTGAAGCCAGATGGGAAATTTGAGCCAGGCTGTTTTTTTGTCTGCTCTGACATGTGCACTGACATTCCTGCAGGTCAAAAAGGGAAATTACTGTAGGCTTTGTGTTAGCTCGGGGCCTTTAGTGACCACAGGCCCTGCTAAAGGGTTACCCTTTGGGGTAAGCACAAAACGGTGACCATGGGATTGGATTCAAGCTTGAGACATATGGGTAGGTTAATGAACCGCTTTGTTTACTGGAAATCGAATTTTAATCCCACCACTCGTCTCACCATAGGACAAAGACACAAAGTTACAAATTGTTTGGTAAGAGCATCCCACTAATGCTCTTAATTTAATTTCTTTACTTATGTGTTTGCAAAACATCGGTATGGGATGAGGCAAGATTTTTAAAAGTCAAGGACACCGGTTATCATGCAGGTCCATGGACACCTGCCTTCACATGCATATGTGGGCAACTCAGTTACGTTCATATTGAACGATTCGGCATCTCACGATTTACGTCTTTCCCTGCCCACTTCATCCTCCCAGTCCTTCATTAGTCCATCTGCATTCACTCTCTACCAGATTGTCTAGAGTTTTTCACCTCGCGTTCCAGCGTTTTGTTCTTGTATTCTTGCCTGCCTGTAAGTGACCTTTTGACTGGCTTCTGGATTTTGGATTCCCTTCGCCTGCACCTTATCAGATTTGTTTGCCTTATGTACTGATTGATTGGTTTGACCCATTGTCTTTTTTTCTGAAGTAAACTACTTTTACCTGAACTTGATATTATCTGTTGTCATGCTTTTGGGTTCACGTCGGTCTCCAGTTGTCACAGCCATAACCATAATCTTTCCTGACTTCAACCATAAAATTCTTCCTGTGCACAGATGTTGTAGAATTTGAGAATTTTGAAAACATCGGTATTGGAAATACCATCATCAAATGCAATCTGGATTTTTTGAAGTAGGGTATTATCAGCTGCCATAAATTCACCATCATCCAAAAACCGGCAGATGTGGTGTTTTTTTCTCACCTAATCGAATCAAACATGTCCCCAAGCATGCACAGGGATGTCTATAGACAGAAAACACATTTGAGGAAGACATTTTCATCATTGCAGTGGTGATGCTATTTCATCAAGCATCCAGTTGGTAAAAGTTATTTTAGTAACTTTCCAGACGCCGCAGTCAAAAAATAAAGTAACTTTTATTTTATATCAACAACTCTTGAAAATGTTGGATGGTGCTATGTTTTCACCATGACTTGGTGCATGGATAATGTCTTTAAAATGGGCCAAAACACATGAGCTTAGGAAGGTAACATTCTGTGTTCAACCTGGATTAGATAACTGTCAAAACGGCAATAATGATACACTTTGGTTACAGGTCTGCTGATATTTGCAATCTTACTGTAAATAATTAAACTTTTTTTGTGCAGTTTAAATTAAATTGTGTGACTGTCAAGCCACAGGAGTCATTCATAGCATAACCATATTGTATTAATTCAGTGTTTTTGAGATGTGAAGAGGCTGTTACATGTGTCATTGCAGCATTACACCCCGTCATTAATTTGCTATCTTGTTACCGTACAACCACCTCTCACTTCTTTTATTCTCTCACCCTCAAACTTTCCTCTTTGCCTTGGCATGATAATCACCTCACTTGAAAGATGGCAGGCAAAGAAAAGAAATCAAGATGCTGTATGCAAGAATAACAAGCTGACACCGCACAGTCAACAGCAGTGAATAATCTTTCTCACATTTGTATTCCTCCCCCTAGATTTCCACCATAAACATAGTCCGTTAACTATTTTTATCCTGCTTTTTTCTTCTTTTCTATCACTACAACTGTATTTACCCTTCAGTCTTCTATTGTTTCTTATTTTCTAGTGGATTCGTACATTGTGAGCTCCACACACACACACACACACTCTGTCGTTGTGTACACACAATTACACACCTCATGGTGTTGAACAGTTTGTTCAATTGTGAATAACCTTTCACATTCCTAACAGACATCATCAATCATATACAGAGAGGCAAGCAATGTACATTTAGCCATCTTGGTGCAAATATTTGCACGTGTGTCTAATGAAGACACCACGGTCACTTTAACCAATGCAATTGTAAAATATAAAATGCTTTGGAAATGCAGAAGTAGGATAACAGAATTACAGAAAAAGATTAATTTCTTTTCCAAAGAGAAGATGAACTATATCAGTGTCTTTCATGGCAAAATCATGTCATCAGTCTCTGAACCATATTAATTACTGAGCTAGAACAGGTAATTTACAAGGCAGACATTCAATGAGGCTATGTTGAGTTGGGTGCATTATGATTATATTAACATAATCCGGTCTTGTTAAATTGGATCTGCAATATTATTAAAGCAGGCATAGCTTTCACTCAGTGTCGCTAATTCTTCTCATGCTTAAATCCTAATGAGAAATAAGGAATCACTTAAAAAGAAGCGTATAGACTGAACGGCAGGTAGAGATTATCTGTCTGCCTCACTCAGTTTCACTCACACACTGTGTTTGTGTCATGCGCACAATTACACACACGCCGACACACACAGAAACAAGGAAAACCACACACACACTTTTGCTTGTACTCTCGTTCTCTGTGCCCACCTCTCTCCAATGAATAGCACTTTGTAATAAAGCCAGAGGGATTTTGAAACACATCATTATAAGGCTCTTCGGAAACTGTATGGAATGAAGACCAGTTGACACTGCATAATTTGGCACGAAATGGGAGTTTTGAAAATAAAATCATACTGTTGTCAAAGGCAGTGCTTAAGTCTCACATAAATTATATGTTGCTGCATTATAAATGACAAAGCTCCAAAAGCCCACAAATGGGGATTTGCATTTATAACAATAAAAAATGACTCACGTTAGAAAACGGTTGTTGGTGTGTATTATAGTAAAAGTAAAAGAAACAGGCTTTTAGCAGTCCTAAAAATTAGTGCACTGCATTATCCAGAGAGCATGCACTTTAGTTAACAAAACAGTTACTGTTATGAATGCATTCAGTTCAAGTGTGTAATTACAAATATGATATATTCTCTCCAGTTGCTTTGTTTTGTCTGGTCTGTCGTCATGCCAATGTTTTATCATAACACACAGAATTTGCACTGATTCATAACTGAACAGTGCTGGTTAGAGAAAGAGAACTTCAGCAGCTCTGGCATGTGGAACATCCTCCGAGGAGAAGCATTCACTGTCTTATCAGGCTATCTGACAACTCACACTGTTAATTCAGGTGTGAACACTAAACTCATTTCCATTTCGTAATCTGGCCATGCTTTCAAAAATATTGAGAGTCTGCCCATCTCGTTGCTGCCCATTGGACACACAAACAGAAACTTAATATCCACAATAAAATTGGAAATGAAATGAGTTAAAAAGGATTAATCATTATGCACACACATAATGACAGTCAATACCCTATCGATCACTGTGGAATTTTAATTTACCCATAATGACACAACATTAAGTGAACCTGATTGATAGTTTTTACACATGGGAGGACACAATTATGTTCTGCACAGGCTACCCATGCACGCACACACACACACACACGCAGATTCTCGTGCACGAGTCAGCCGCAAATCCACACACTCCCGTTCCATAATGTTATTATCTCATTCTCCATGGTCTCATTTTTCACAAAGCCCCGGGGTGTGTGAGGGACAGTCAGGGTTGAGCTCACACAAGCCCAGGCTGCACACCCGACTGCCAGTGAAGGTCTGTGTTAGTACCAAGTGCACACTGCCAGAAGAAACAGGGACGGGAAAATGGAACGAACCCAGATGATCCTGCAACACAATGTGGTGCAGGACCCTTTCACACTACCAGTGGAAGCAGCTGCTTGACTGTATTGGAGATTATTGTTTATTTTGTGATTAGAATTGGGGACTGATTATTAAAAGGACATGTTATTACCAGTGAGATAAGTAGGCTATGGTCTTACAAAATGACCACAATATAACAGCAGGGTTGCAAGGGATGTTTATCAAGGCCAATTGTTTTCTTTGAAGCTCACATTTTGGCCTGCACTCTGTTTTAGCGAAGAAAAAAAAACGCTCCCCACTCATTTGAATTTCAAGACACTCATTGCATTCCAGCTATGAAGATTAAAAAGCAAATTTCTGTTTCAAGTCAATTTTATTTATTTATATACCCCAATATCACAAATTTGCCTCAAGGGGCTTCACAATCTTTACAGCATGCAACACCCTCTATCCTTAGACCCTCACTTCGGAAAGGAACCCTCTTCACTTCAGAAAGGAACGAAACAACAAAAAACCTTTTAACTGGGAAAGATGGAAGAAACCTCAGGAAGAGCAATACAGGAGGAATCCTTCTCCCCCTGACAGACAGACATGCAATAAATGTCATGTGTACAGATTGTGTAATAAGTATTATTATTAAAACATTCTGATATACAGTATGATCTCTTCACTAGCTATTTCTGTTGAATTGCTGCTCCACTTTCCGATCTTATTTATCTTTATTACAACATTGCAGATTTTTTTGTCAGGAACAGAGGTGGAGGTGAGGTACTGTCAGAGACTTGAAGAGAAAAGGGTTGGTTATCAAACTCAAGAATGTCTAATCAGTACTTTCTTCTAAAGTTGCAGTGTAGAGAAAGTTTTCATCTCATCATATACGCTTCCTTGCTATATTAAAATGTACTGCGGGAAGCATTTCACAGTCAAGACACATACCTGTCAATTTTCCTAGCTTCACATCTTTACAGCTGCTTCAACTGGCTCTGTGTTGTAGACTGCAGCACTGCTTGGATGTAGTGTGTCATCATTGCAATGAATTTTGGGACCTCCTGTTCATTTGCACCAGTAAAGTCACCATTTGATGCATTTGCAGTTGACATTTGCAGTAACTTCTGCAAACTATATCCCCCCTCCATGTTCCATCCTTAAGTCTTTTGTTGTCACACTAAGGCAGTGAAGTACCACAGTGCTCTTGGAGGTTTAAAGAGTTCAAGTTTAGGAAGAGTTGCTGCAACTGCAAAAAGGGTTATAACTTACTTTTATTACATTTGCCAGTGAGGTTGTGTTTTCAGTCGTCTGCTTGTCTGTTGGTTTGTTGTATCTCGTAAATCAATGTAGCAGATTTTAATGAAATTTGGTGGAAGGTATAATAAATATATAAGCATTCTGATGTTAGCATTTATCTCAAAGCAGAGCTGTGCATATATCCAGTGCCAGAGTGCAGATCCTAGAATGGTCACTTGAGGCTTGCTCAAAAAGTGAGTCAGTCCCCATGGCCCCCCATGTTAAAATCCCCAAATTTACAGCAGGAACAAACATGCTTTTGTCTAAATCTCCATAGCTAATTTCTCCATCCATAACAACTATACAGGGCAAATTTTTATATAAATTTAAACTGTATTAAAGCTTAAAATTATTCATAATTAAGGGCTTGGCTGCTTTGAGTGATAGGTGGGTGCCGTCACAGGTATGATCAGGATAGAGGTGTAGCAACGTATCCATGGCACTGTTTTGTCTACGAACTTTGAACACAGACTGTATAAAAGATGTGGACTGAAAAGTGAAGCTCACAAACTAATGTGTGACGTCATGGTGGCTACGTCCACTTCTTTTATACAGTCTGTGATTTGACTTGTATTTTTTCTGTGCATTAGCAGACTCATTATTGTAAGGTGTCCATTAAAAGTAATCTTACTCCTCATGCACAGCCTTTACCGTGTTATGTAATAATAAAGACCCCAGCCTTTAGCTGTGGTACAATCAGCAGACATAGAAGTGACGTGTTGCTGGAGGCAACTGGATGTGATGACTGGACTGCCGGCAGATAGCCCTGCACATGATTAGGGTCAGATCAGTGACATCATCTAATGTGATGCCTCAGACATGGGCCAGCTGTTACTGTGGGGAGCCAACTCTCCACCACCACTTTTTTTTTGGTTTAGAGCCAGATTTTTATTTGTGGCCACAGGCAGTGGAAAGACATGGTTGGAAACCAAATGTCCATGTGTCTCTGTCCCACCAACAGTGGCGTCCATCGCCTTAAGGCAATGCCACTGACTACTAAATCACAGAGTTAGTGATTAGCAAAGTTGGAGGGGCACAGGCAGGCACCAAAGCCCAAACCAATAACTCCGCACATTGAATTTAATGTTGTCAAGGAGGTGCTGTAAAATGTTTGCTCCATTTTTCAATTTCCACATTAATATCTTAAAAGAGGTTACAGGACTCATGTGGCGTTGACATCTTGCTCGGAGGTTGTTAAAAGGTTTGTGTGATCTACTCATACACTTCCACTGTGGTTATTTGAAACAATGTGATATGTACCGTCGTTTCAGAAAGCAGTAGTGAGAGAAAAAGCAGATATTACAGCTGTCAACAAAACAACATGAGGTGTAAAATTTGCCGTGGGGAGAACACAAACCCATGGTGTCACTAATACACTGAATAATACATTATACATGTGAAACCAGAACATATAGAAGCTTTACACAATATACTGGAATAACTTTTCTTCGCCCACTTTTGTTCAAGGAAAAATACTTTTCTAACACATCCACAAGAATAGCGATGGCAACATCTTTAAATTTAGAATAACGAATAACGCCCCTGAACGTGTGATGAACACTAATTAACAACCTTTCAGCTTGAGAAAATGCGAGTCTCCTGCCTGTTCGCACATTGAATCCCCTTGTTGGTGCTGCAGTGGCGGATGGAGTGGAGGACTAAAAGCGACATTTTTTTTTAATGCCTCCTGTAAGATGTTGATTTCAGCCCCCCTCCCAAAGTGTAAACCTCCTGTTTACCCCCACTTGCAGCTCCATGAGTTTCCTGATAAGCCATGTGTGTCATCATCAGAGTTAATCATGCTCTCTCACAAACTTTACTCGACATATTTGTCTTCAAGTGTGCCTTACAAAAGTGCAGAACCTCTGCAGATGTGTTGTCTTTACTGTGAGGGAACAAATGCTTCATTAAATGGAAATTTGCATTGATATTGTATTTAGGGTGGATAAGCTTTATACTGCTTGATGAGTTGTTTGCATGGGCAAAGGTATGGAGCACTAGTTTTGCTTTACTTCAAAATTAAAGGAAAAAATAATTTAAAAAATAAATTGGCTTTTTGCTCAAAGGCAAGGTTTTATAATATCTATCTGGGTGTTTAAATAAAAGAAAATCCATTTGATGTTTCAAAGCTGAAAATGTCTACCCCCTTTTAATAACACATTATATTTAATCAAACCTTTAGTGTAATTCAACATCAAATGACTAAGCAAGAGTTATTGTGAATAAATAAAAGGAAACTGGATTTTGTGATATAAACTTTATCTAACTGTAGCTGATGCATGTTGCAGTCAGTACCAGCTAGGTCAGAAGAGAAGTAAGTGAATCCCTCTCGTCTCCGAGTGATGGGCATCATGCCCGGACCTGCCTGATCTGTTTGATATATCCTCATCGGCCAGCTCAAAGCAAGGCCTTGAACTCGGTCAATACCATTCTCTGTTGTATTTCACACCACGCTCCTGTGGCTTTTCAAGCAAACAAAGTGCCATAGGGACATGTGAAGACAGGAGGAGTGCTAAAACTGGACAGCTACAATTTACATTCAATACCAACGTTCAATGCCAATGCAGAACATAGTAGTGAATGTCACATATGTAGCAAGGTGGAATAAAAGGATGTGGAGTTTGTAGTGGTGGAAGGCTGTGTAGTTCATCAAACCATTGTGTGTGGGAATTCAAGATTACAGAATCAGAATACAGATTTTACCTTCAATGATAAGGTGAAAGGTATCAGATCGGAGAATTTGGACGTTGGTTGGCTCTTAGCCATGCCGGTGGTGTTGCTGTAGGGATGGTAATGTCAGTCTGGCAGTCCACCACTGTGGTCCAGACAGAAACATCTCAACGATGCTTGGATGGCTTGCCATGCTTTTTTTTTTTTTTTAAAACAGACCTTCGTGGTCCCCCAGAGGATGAATTTTGATTATGATTTTAGTTATTTTTGGTATTGAGTTATATGTCTTGACGGATATAGGATGTCCTTTTTGTTTAGTGCTAATTATCAAATGTTAGCTCTCTAACATGTTAAACTAAGATGGTGAACATAGTAAATATTATAAATGTTAACATCAACATATTAGCATTGCCAACTTTAGATGCTCCACATTCTGTGTATTTGTGCACTAGAAAAGTACAAATTATTTTGATGGCATCTCTGGTGTATTTTCCAATGGGATATTATCATAACCAGTTTTATATCCATATAAACGAGTTTTCAGTTATTTGTTTTACTTTTTTGCAGTACAAAATCCACACTTAGTGTTTATTTGACTTACATCAACAATCTCTGCAATTTTTTCCAATATCTTTCTAATCTTGCCTTGTATTACTTTCAAAACAAACACTCTAATGTCAAATTAGAAGAATATACTGTATTAAACTTGACTTGATGGCGGCCTCTTTAAGTGAAGAGCTCTCTTCAGCTACAAGTATGATACTCTGTGACAACAAAATTTGAGTAATGGTATGCTAAATGGGTAGTGCTAGAAAAGTTGAATCAAAGCCATTATCCCCTTATTAACTGTGTTAACACAGACGGCTAAAGCAAACAAGTAGTTCCAAGCTTTAATATTGCGCTTCTGCTTAACCACCGCTGGGTGTTGAGTCCCTGCACTGTATTTTTAAGGCTTGTGAAGTCTCAGAGGTGTATTATTCACAGAGAAATGGGGCTTACTACCACAGCGCTCATCCAACATTCACTTTAAAAGGTGTGTGCTCCTGTGTTGTCTCCTGTTCCTGTTGCTTACCCTCATACTTGTTCTCCTGCCCTCTCTCAGTCTGTCTTACCGTATATTATTCTCCACTTCTCACCAACTCTCATTGGTTGCTTTTCTTTTGTCCGTCACATACTTTGCCTCTGTGCACTGTAATTCCCAGACAGGGCTTCTCTATGACAAAATGCCACCCAATCACACCATTATTATTCCCTGATTAAATTCATGTTTGAGAAAAAACACTCAAGTCACTCAAGCTCTATTAATAAGATTGAGTATCCATGTTTAACTCAATCTAATGGATGTGTGAAATAAGCCCCAGCTATGAATGTTTAATGTATAATTGAATGTTCTACATGGCCAAACTTGTTTACTAGAATAATTGATGTTTCTGATTTCCCATTTGCCAGCAATACAAGAAGGGACTCAGACATTAGGGGGAAGAGACAGAGACAAAGAGAGAGAGACACGCTTGGCTCACCCTCTGTAGTTGAAGGTGGTGAGGTCAAGCCACAGATGTTAGAAGTAATTATCACTCTTGAAACCAGGCTCATTTGATGAGCTCTTAAAATCTTGCAACAGACCTTATATTTTAACCGCAAGCTGCTGTCCAAAACATTTCTGGACAAATGTCTTCCATATAACTTATAAACTCCTCAACCATTAAATAAAAACAAAAACAAATTAACTTTCCTGTTAAGTTTCCTACCCCACATTTGCAGGCCCTAAACCACAGCATGAAAGGTGCTGGGTTTATATTTTTGTGTGTGTGTGTGTGTTTTCTCATTTCATCTGTTGGGTTTGGTTTGCGTGTTTACCTGAGAAGAACAGCAGGGTGTGACTGAGATGGAGAGTGCAGTCTCACGGTCCACTGCACATAAGACACAGCACAGTCTCCAGAGTGAGCTTTCATGCTTACTGTCTTTCTGTCTTTCTGTTTAGGTTTTGCTCTACGCAGGGTTGAACAATTTGAGGAAAATATTTAATTAAGAATTATTCTGACCTATATTGCGATTGTGATTTAAATTGTGATTATTTCCAATAATTAAACTACAGACTCATCAGGGTCTCAATTCAAAACTTTCATGGTTATAAAAATGAAACAATGTGCTTAAAAGTTTAATTGGGAGACCCCGAAAACTCACTCAACTGGACATTTGCAAGGCTACATGCCTGGCTGCATGGCTACCTGACAAGTGGTGCAAAGGCAGTGTAGACGATGACTGCAAGCTTGTAAATGGATGGATGCAAACATTGTATGATTAAAGCAAATTCTAAATATTTTGCCTTGCATAGTCAATGTAAAAATAACTTTTCTTTGTGTGCAAGAAACTTTCACTGAGCACCTTTAACAAGTTAAGTTTTTATTTTTGTATTTGTGAATTTATTGCCAACTGACATTTTCATGAAACATTTGTCATAGGGGATGAATGTTTCCGGCTTCAACATTCAATTGTCTTATTAACACACTGTTAAATAGGTAAGTTGCAATGCTGCTGCTCTTACCATTTGAAAATTGCACTCTTTGGATGTAAGAATAATTAATCGTTCAGCCCTAGCTCTCTACCTAGCTATCCGTGTACTTTAATGTATCAGAACTCTTTCATGTTCTTTCCTCTGCGCCCCTCTCTCTGTTCCCTCTCACACCCCTACTCACATCACTCTAATCAATCAATAATCAATGGCCTGCCAAAGACAACTCACTTTAATACTGTTAACAGTGACTGGACAATTGCCAAGCCTTGATCCACACACCGAATAGCTCACAGATGCACCCTCTCGCCTGCTGGCTTTGCTGAGCTTCACACCCGGAGGGGGGCACTTTCCTCCCCCCCCCCTTTACACTCCTTCCACCTCAGCTGCTCAACCACACTGCCTTACAGTCATTTAATCTTTCCCAGGTGGTTCAAATTTAGTTTGAACTACAGGCAGGTTTAAGCTGATGAATAGCTTTTATTGAACATGAATAAATTTAAGGATTGAGATTAGTCAGCTCCTTCTCTCTGATGATCAGAGTCCACCAGAGGATGTGCTCAGCATTAAAAAAAAAATGCACCGAAGGAAACAAACGTGAGCAGCTCCCATTGAAAGTAGAAAAGGGAGGACCCTTTCTGTTTGAGCTGGTAGCTGAGGATCATGTTTACCTGCTCATGAAAATATCAGCGAAGGATGACTCAGGTATACCAGAAGATGTACTTACTGTCTTGTTGTGTTTAAAATGTTTCTTAGGTTGGCGGTCACTCTCCCAGCTCTTAATCTCTTGTGCTTGTATCGTTTTATCGCTGATGTCGATCTACCCCACCCTTGTCCATAAACTATCCCTATTATTTTGCCACTTCAAAATTAAAGCCCCTGACACCAGATCTCACCCAACGTGAGTAATATCACAGCCATTGACCTTCCCATCCCTCAAGCAGCCACCGGCCTGCACATTGATCGATCCCGCTGATGGCCTTGGTGCTAATCTTCCAAGAGGCCGACAGGAGGTGATGGTATTTCACTGTTCAATCTGATGCAATTACCCTCAAAATAAACACATTTTGGATAGCAGCAGACCTCCCAATAAAAGACGGTGGATGGGCGGGATGTTTGTGCACTTGTACATGACTGTGTGACTGCAGTTATTTCTAAATCAATCATAAACAAAACATATCCTGAGCAAGGCCTCAACAAAGAGTAGTGGATCAGGTCTGTTAGTAACGGAGCCCCTGTTCCTCTAAAACCTTTAATGTCCCACAAGGCTAAACCCATAATTTCATCTGATGCCATTTCACAATTTATTTCCTAATTAAATTTTTTTCTGACTCTAGGTAAGACCCCTTCTGTCCATTTCACGATAACATGAAGCATTTACATCATGAAACTAAATCCCCCTCAGGGAAAATGTAAGGGTAAAATGTAAATGTAATCATATTTGCTAAATTGAATAATGAGATGTGCTGTTAATCACTTTGGATTAAAGCAGCGGTAATTAGAACAGATATGATTCTTTACCTACATACTAACAGTGATAACAGTGCTGTTCGACCTAGGCGTCGTCTTTGCCATAGGGCAAAGAAGACTAGCCTGTAAATAGTATATCTTTGAAGACAGAACCAATCGAGCGTGGCCAGACACGAGCATCTCTTCCCTTTTAAGTATTCCACCACAGATATCTTGGAAAGACATCCCTCCGAGCTACTTTCTCATACACATCCCTAAAAACAACAGCACAACACACCAGCAAGCAAAATCAATAATCAACAATGAGGGAATAGAAATGCATTTAGTATGCGATCAGAAGTTCCTGAGGGCCAAATAGTAAAGCAAGTGTTTATTTGGGCAATTTGTCAGTAAGTATATTGAAGAAGTGTCGATACAAAGGTGCCCCTGATTAACGTTTATGTTTAAATTACTGAATGGGTATTCCAACAATTTAGAATGGCACTTCCATATAGTTGGGAAGGCTCACAAGGGACCGATTAAAAAGAACAATTAGTATTAAAGCAGCGCAGGTCAAGCTCCAAAAAGCTTTCTGCAGACTTTCTGTCAAAAAAGTTGAAGTTTTAAGCTCAAGTCAAAATAACAACAACAAAATTTTTCTAGCTCCCAAAACAGCCACAACAACTCTTTTCACATGCTGAGTAGTTCTGCTTGTGATACACTGAACTTCAAGTGTATTTTAAAGGAGTGTTCCCTTTAAAATAATGTAATCATACTTGGGTCACTTTAGTAAACTTGTATAGATTGCTTTACAGAAATGGCATCCTGGTTCTTGCATAGGCTCAAGGCAACTTCAGCAGGACAAGGGACTGATGTGGGGGCACATGGGCTTGAATCTGGCTATTCTGGTTGATGGACAGTCTCTCAAACAACTATTCCACCCTACCACTTCCATGAGATACAATTCCAGTGTGATAGCTGAAGTACAATTTAGTTGCAAACTTTAGACCCACTTTCATCAACCTTGCTCTCCAACTGCACATTTGGGAATGAACCCCGTACGCAACTGATTGTGGCGAGATGGGCATCTGCCTGTCCAGATGCACTATAGCAGCCTGTTGTTGAAAAGCTAAAGGGACAGCGACAAGCACTTAGCTGGTCCCTCAGCAACCAGTCCCATTTCCTTCCTCTTATCTAAAGTGACAAGAGGAGTTTTCAGCCCTCCAATGCCTGAGGGCTCATCCTGCATTATCTCCCAGTGTACCAGCACCACTAGATATCTTGTGTCCCTGATTCCCTCCATCTAAAAATATGCTAAAAAGCACGATGGCATTGCTAAAAATTCAGGAGTGTGGACCAGTTGTGTTGCTCGGATGTTTTTCAAACTACCGATCATATCACAGGATGATGGACTCGGAGCAAGTGGGCAGAGAGCATTTGGAGATCATTGCAGGTCCATTTTCCTATATCTCGTCCATGTAGTGCATTGCCCTTCCCACCAAATGGCTGTAGTTACCGATCCGATAAAGTGTGTGTGGAGAATGCAAAGCGACAAAACATGAACTAAAGCAGACACCCTAATGAGATATTGATTGCCCACACTGATGTTTACACTTTTGCCTGTCTAATACTCTCCAAGTCCACCATAAACAATCGGCCATCTGTTCAAGCACATTCTGAGCTCTGCTGGGAGATGTAGATACGTCACATGTTTGGATGTATTAACTGTAAGTTTTGATACGTAAGGCGGCCGGTATAACTAACACACATAATTAATACATTTTTACATAATTTGCATACTTTCATATACTCCCACTGCACAAAGTAGACCAAAACAACCTAAAATAACTACATAGATATGCATAATTTTTAAGCAGTTTCACACGGAATGGCTCCACCATAGCTTACTCACACAACTGAATTTGACACTTCACATCCACAGCACAAACTGCACCCAAACAAAACACATGAAAATGCATGATTTTTAGCTGTTTTGACAATTTTAAAGACTCAAAGGCTACAAGCAGAAAAACAGTTTCTCCTTGAGAGACAAGACCGCAAGACAGAGAAAACCTCAGCAATTACATCTCAGCCCCATCCTGCTTTTTTTTTTGTTACTGCTAAGTGTGAAGGAATTTTCCTTCTTGTATTTTAAACTTCCCTCTTGTAGGTTAACGGTAACTTAAGACAATGCTTCACAGTTCAGGTCAACTGCCTGTCTCTGTTTGCCTGTCTCATTCTGTGTGCCAGACAAGGCCGAGTTGGCTCTAGCATCTGGTAAACCAAGGTCTGCTAGATATTTTTTTTAGTTTTCAGGTTTAGACACAACAGGCTGGCGCCTGGTTGTTGACGCTGGATAAGAGAGACTGTAGAGAGGCTATGCTGTTGCTAGGACAGCAATGGTTGACGTCTTTCCCTGTCTGGATCCGATATCCAATAGAGTCATCACACAGACCAGGCTGAGTTAGGAAAAACCCTATTTGTATATAGAGGAACTTATCACTTCTGGGGAGGGTTAAATACTGAGCTTCAGGAAACCATCTTCAGATTTGGGTAGCAGTACGCTGTGATTCACATGTGGTGTTTCCCTTTTCTCCTCAATCGAGCTTCAATAAATATTCCTGTGTAAGACATCCCGGTCTCCTGAAACTTCTTGTTAGAGTGAACTAGCTCTAAGATTTCCATCACACTAAGCACCAAATGGTCCCATTTTTCTATGCTCAATTAAAATGTATTTTAATTGTGAAAAAGCCCCAGGGACCCCAGTCATTCGGATAGTAATCATTAGCCATGGCTATACTTTATAGCCAGTGAATGCACAACAGAAAATGACTGAAACAAATTTTTGTTCTAAACAACAAAGGAATGCTCACCCCAAGCTCCCTGTTGTTTGTGCAATGGCCCTGCTGCCTAAAGTAAGGGCTGAGAGCTCCCATATAATGAACCTGGGAAGCTACTGTTCGTGCAAAATCAATAGTGACGAGCTCTTTTAAAACTCTCAACTTTGAGCCTTTGATGCCCGAGAATACATTACCACCGTTAACTAGGGCTCCCGTCCAGGCAATAAGCATGCAGCTCACTCTGCAGGCTCCATTTGCCCCCATCTCCCGGCACACGCTTGCACCATTACTATTACAATTACAGTGTACACCACAGCTGTAGTCTACTAGTTGCTTTATTTATCACCCTGATCATTCCGACTCAGCAAATCAAATGTTACAGTTTTATTAAGGGTCATCGATAAATCTGTGGACTGGGCATGACAGTAGCTATGAAGTACTGTAAAAACCTGCTGGGGAAGGTCTGATGCGTGTGTAATGCCCTATGCATTCTGAGCACATCATCACTGCACAACCGCACCCACCCTGTAACCCCCTTCAAACCATACCATACATGCACGCAACACAAGATCTTCACCAGCTTCACACATAGATTGCAGTTGCAGTGATTACAATGGTGATTGTGCTGTAAAAAACAGAATTCAAAGGCTAAGTGTGTTTGTGTGTAATGTGAACACAAATACAACTTGTGGATAAGAGTGCGTTCACGACAATTTAAAGAAGAAGAAATGTTTTGCCTTTGAATGGTTTCGGCCCTGTGAACTCCACAAACGCATCAAAGCAGACATGAATTAAAATACATCCTGCCATAGGCTGCCTGTAGCTGCTGTCCTCATAGTCACAGTCTGTGACTGTAATGCTTTGGCTGTCAACTGCAGGTGAATTTAATTCCTGCTCTTAAGTGTTTGCATGCATGTCTTTGTGTGTGTTATGCTATGTACAAGCAGTGTTCTCGGCTATGCTACCCATCACATGCTCAGCCATGATCATATATGTGCTTGGCTTGTTAAGCACTTTCCCACTTTCTTGACAGCCTTGAATTGCAAATGCGATGAATTAAGTTTGAAGCAAACAGGTTGGATTCACACTTCACTGTCCGCCATTAACTAATTGGCAGCGTTGTGCGCACAGCGAGGACTGGAAAAGGAAGAAGTAAAGGAAACAGCCATCTTTAGAGCGTGAGACTGAACCAAACTCTGAGTAAGACAAACCGACAATGAAGAGACAATTCCCTTGTGTCTCCTCTCACATTTCCACTTTAGTGATGTGAAGCTTTAAGTGGTGAACCGAATCACTTTTATGAACAAAAGGATGGTAATTTTAGCAACAAAATGACAGAGCCATCCGAAACTGGCTTATGAATATTTGAAGAAGCCATTTCAATTAACCATGTGTGTGTGGTGGCACATATACACTGTAGTATCATACCAATATTTAACATACATAGATAACTATTTTATGACTGTACATCTGTGTCCGTGCATTCATGCATCAAAATTGCATGCATCTGTGTAGGTTAGAAGCCTTTACACGTATATATTTAAATAGATGCACGCAACTCATGGCCTGTTGATTGCATAAAAGGAATGCTTGTCCCCAGCAGTGATATGTGTGAGATTACGTCTGTGCTGCAGAGCCCTTAAGTGTAAAAGTATTATGCGTGTTGGATCTCTTGTGGGAAGAAAGCTATTTATACAGATTATAACTGTGAATGTGTAAAAGGGTATATACTGTATGAGTTATTTCACTCAGTCTTACATACAGTATATCCTCAAAGAACTCAGGGATAATTTATGTAATTATTTTAGCCAAATAATAAATAAAAAAATATTTAAAAAAATAACTGGTTCCAGCTTCTCAAATGTGAATACTTGCCAATCCTTTGACTTTATCCTGCTATATATTTTGTATATAACGTGGTAGGGATTACTATTATCTTTGAATATTGGAGGATAATGGGAGAGTGCACATCACTAGGGAATGTGGTACTGCAGAATGACAGCAGTTCAAAGAAGATTCTGGGTTCAATAACACCCATTAGATGACTGTCAATATCTTCAAAGATCTACTGTCATGTGCAAGAACTGGAAATACATGTTGTGTGTTAAAGGCATCCTTTGGTAGCCCTCTGGGTGGAATAAAATGAGGATGGATGTGGTGTTTCTCAAGAGTCTTGTTTTGATCCTTCAGGGAGCTACTTATGCATCTTGTATCTGGTACAGCTTCTGAATGGTAGCATAACACATTTGTTGAGATGTTTAGATTTCAGATGTTTAACTTGCCTTGTTAAGTGTCTGCATATGACTGTTTGACGGTCAACTTTCGGCATTATTTCTTACAATTACAATTTGTGCGCACACTATGCGTGGCCTTCAGTGGCAAGGTTAAACCTTACAAAGATTATTACCTGACCTTACATTGAGAATGTAATTCACTGATGAATTATTGTCTGTAAACAAAAGTATGAACTAATCAGTGATTTTGATGATGAACAACAGAGGAGTTTAACGAAACCACAATCTTTTATGCTTGATAGAAAGAATTAGGCCTCTCCTTTTGGAGTTTTCTGAAAACCAGTCACTGTGTGCCAGTATTGGTTACATCCATACCTGTCATTTTGTTCACACACAGTGACACTATAAATTGGCAATTACAAATTGTCAGTAATCAGAACAGAAATTATGTCTGTCACAGGCTTGCAAAATACAGATGGTTGTAAAAAAAACATAGGGCTGCTACTGGACGGACTGTACATTGTTATACTTTTCACCCCCAGAAGGTTTCAGATATACTGATGAACATCTCACATTACATGTAATGGGACATCACTACTTTCCTGTTTGTATAATTTCCATATATCCATTTTTCCCCATATCCTGTCACCGTCTCTGTATCTGTTCTGCATTAGTACTGCAATATTTTTCCAGACATGTCGACTTGAGGAGGTGTGACCTATACAGTGACTTCTGCATCTGTTAACATCTACAGAATATCGAAGATTACAAATGCATGGATTCACAACCTGTGCTTTGGAGGAGTTTATGGTTCATCCAGAATGACTGTTTGGGCCCTTTGCATATTGAGGTTTCCCAGCTGCTGTTGGATTTTAAGTCCCTCTTAGTCCATTTAGCCCAAATTAGCGCATTACCCCAGTAATCAAATTATCCAAAGGAGGTTTAAGTGTATAAAAACACTCTTTGGGATTTAACAGTAAAAACTACTTGGGAAATAGGGTTATTTGTTTTCTTGCACAGAGTTAGATGAGAAGATCCCTGCTTCCAGTTTTTATGCTAAGCTAGGCTAACTTCCTGCCAGTTTTGGATTCAATACTGAATGAACAGACATGAAAAAGGTATTAGATCTCCTCTTCTAACTCTTAGAAAGAGAGCGCATGTGTTTATTTCCCAAAATGTCGACCTATTCCTTTAAGACACTGATTCATTTACAGGCTTGACTCAAAGTCTCTGTTGACTCCTGTGTAAACACCCCAGCTATCTCTGAAGGTGCTGCTCTTTGTTCAACAGCAAATGCTTCTTTCTTCGACAATGTGGGAAAAGCATGTTCTCCATCATGGAAAGGGCACTTTGTTGGTTATGTTTGGTTTGTTGAGGAGCATTGAGGAAATGTAAAGAAATGCATTATAGAACGCTCAATTCATCTCCCTCTTATAACACCCTTTCACCTATTGTCCTTAGACATGAAGTAAATACCACATATATCCTCCCCCCGCTCAAGACTTGATATCTCTAGCATTTCCAATCTAGCCTTGGTTTCTACTATAAGTAGCCACATTTTTGTTTGCTCAGACGCAGTCCCTTTTCATTAAATATAATGTATGTTGCTGCAAAGCTCTGGTGCAAAACATTGCAGTAAAATGTTCTAAATAACTATTCCCTTTTAAACCACATGCTGAATCACCCCACCACTCCCCCCTATCAGCACCTGGAAAAAACTTCACCGGACACAACACACACATACACACTCAGACAGACATGCCTCTTGACTGAAAAAACAGCAGCAGCACAATCAGCAAAGCCATTTTTAATGAGCCCCTTCCCCTCTCCATCGTTCAGAATGGAATTAGGACAGCACTCAGTGACTGAGGGGAGTGAAGCTGGGAGAATGGGGGCATGTGGCAGAAGGAAAAAGTCTTCATTAAGAACAGTGAAGTGGAGGTAGGAGGAGAAAGAGAGGGAGGAAAAAAAGAGGAAGAGAGATTTAAGTGATCTAGAAATGCTTCTCCCTTCCTCTCCCTGCCACCTATCAGGGAGACAAAGTTATGCCGGTCAGAGCGTTTATTATTCCAGTTAATCCCTCATCACGGTATTTCATCAGGTTTGGCATTTGGCTATCCGCATTAATTAGATGTTCGAATGGACACCGCGTTAATAACTGACACAAGGAAGATAATGAGAAATCGTCTGCACGTCTGTATCCTCTCGCCATCACACTCCCTTTGTCAGCACTGATACCTCTGTGCTTGAAACACTGCATCGTGTTTACCTGCGCTGGATTTCATTTATTGATGATTCAGGCTGTTTTTAGTGCCAGTGGCGATAATGTACTGTCTGCACTTTGGGAGATAAGTGTGTTCTGGCGCGATAGTTTGGACTTGTTCGGAATGTCTCTCCTTCTGTCTCGGTCTCTATTTTTATCTCTGCTCTCCTTCCAAAATTTTTCTTCTGCTCTCTCCTTTTCTTTTATCCCACATTTCTCCTACTCCCCTCACTATTCTCTCCCATTCACTCTTTCTTTCTCTATCTCACCTGTCTCTCATTTTTTTTTCGAAGCCTCCCAGAGGAGAGTAAGAATCCCTATCTCTCTTTTGCACACTCTCCTCACTTTTAGACTGTCTCCTCCTTCCCGCCTTCATGCATATCAACACCAGGTGAATAGCCCTCTCTCCCTAATATTCATTCACACGGCTTCCTTTTTTCTTCTCAACTGCCTCTCCCTTCTCTGGATGTTTTTCTGTCTCGCTGTACCACTTTGAGTTTACACTCGACACTTTAATATTCCATCATACATCCTCGCGCTGCCTCTCAACGCTTTGTCTCTCCTCCCCGCCTTCCTCCTCCACTTTCTCCCTCCTTCCAGTGACGTGACTTTCTCTTTAGTATTCTGTAAGCCATTTCCAAGTGGATGGTAATGCGCCTCACTCCGTCACAGGTCTCAGATCAGCTGCAATCATGGAAGGCATGATGTCTTTGACCTTACCGTCTTTCTCAGATGTAAATGCAAGCTAAAACAATCTCTTGTAATTTGTTACTTTCTCTATTTCCTCGTACTTGCAGCGGTTTATTTTGCTGTTGCTCTCCTTCTTTCCCACTCTGTGTTGCTCTCTTTAAAGTGTAATCCTTTATCAGACCGGGCATGTTGACTTGGAAAACATTCTTATTTACAGGAACAGCCTTGGGGAGTAGTTGCAGAGAGAGAAAGGGTCATGCTCATTCACACCCTCACACCTGGGAGCGGCCCAGCGCTGTGCTGTCTGCCACCGAGCAGCTCCATTGGAGTGGTCGGAGTGCCTTGCTAAAGGGCACTTGAGAGGACTTGACAGAGTTCTCAGGACATCAGGATATTCTGTCCATTTTCTGCTTCTCGTTCTACTTCCAACCAGTTTTTCTATTCCTCTATCCATCCTCTCAGTCGCTTCACATTTGCCTCTCCCTCTGCTTAACCCATCTGTCCCTCACTGTCACACATCAGGATTGTGTCAGCGAGGATTCAGAATATGTCAGAGTGCTGTCTGGTCACTCAGGTTTTTTTTTTTTTTTTTTTAACTCTCCTTCATCGGTGAAGGTTTCTCTTTGTCTGCTTCCTCCTCTTCCACTCTCCCCTGCCACTGTAAACAACTGATTATGCCTTTGAGTTATTCCATCTTTCTTTTTTTCTCTAGCCTAATGATTCTTGTCATGGTGCAGAGCTGAAAATTGAAGCACTCACAGATCCCCAGTGTAACAGAGCCTTTATCTTTCAACTTTCAAATCCCAGACGCTCCTTAAGTCCTCTCTTTGGAGAGTCAGCACCAAAAGGCAAATCTCACACTCAATTTACCAGACGGCCAAGTCATCATTATTCTGCGCATACTGCCATGATAAATCCTTTATTTAACTAGGAAAAAGTCTCACTGAGATTTTAATCTCTTTTCCAAGAGTGACCTGGTCAAGAGGGCAGCATAAACATTTTTACAACAATAAACACAACCAAAAAAAAACAACAACAGATACATACAACTGTCACACACTGCAAACGAGTCAATACATTATGTAATTGTTAAGCAATACAAGGTCAGGACAAAAATCCTGTTATAATGCATAAACAGGTACAAATTTCTGAAATGAATTCAGTGAAAATTTAGAAGCAATCACACTGACCAAGAGTACTATTTTCTCGATCCTTTAAACTTGACTTAAATTCCACCATAGTAATCAGCTCTGAAAATGTCAGGTCCTTCTGTTCATTATTCCACGAAGAAGGGGCAGCATGAAAGCTTTTTTTTTTTTTTTAAACTAATCCTGTTCTAACTCTGGGGACTTATATCTGTAGAACGTTGTAAGAGCACAAGCAATATTGATTTTGGTTTTTACACATGTACACAGATATATAGGAGCCAGCCCATAGAGAGATATTTATATATAAAAGCCAACCAATGCAAACGTCTGCGGACATATAGAGATGGCCACATAAACAGTTTAGTAGCGTATGGAATTGCCACAGCCAGTAATAAAACTTAAAGCACAATGGTATACACTATCCAACTTTTTTAGGCACTGGTCAGGTGCATTCCTAAAGAGCAGATCACCATAATCCAAAAAAGGTTGCATAAATCAAGTGTTTCCTTACTGGAGGGAAAAACAGGATTTGTTCATTTTCAATGTGTGATTTGAATGAGTGCTGATCAATAATAACACCTAAATACTTCAATTTCAACACCTTGAGCAGTTGAAATCTTGAATAGATTAGATGTTACTCTTCATTCTTGTCATTTGAAAATAGCATGAATTTGGATTTGTCTGCGTTTAACACCAACCTTAGTTCAGTTTAGTGAGACTGAACAACATCAAAGGCAGACTGCAGGAGTTCAAGGGATTGTACTACTGAATGTGATGAGCAATAGATAACTGTATCGTCTGCATAACAATGGTAAATTATTATTTGAGGAAGGAAGACCCATCAAACTCGACACATTGTGTTTTAGCTGACAAGTAATTTGAGAACCAATTTACAGCATGCCCAGATAAGCCGGTATTGTAGAGTCTATCTGCCGAGGTGACATGGTCAACTGTGTCAAAAGCTTTGGACAAATCAATAAAAAAAAGTTGCACAGTTCGTCAATGATGTCATTCACCACTTTAATAGCAGTAGGTATGGTGCTGTGTTGTTTTCTAAAGCGTGACTGATTTTGTGATAGAATAACAATACAAATAAAAATGATTTTAAGCTGGAGTCCAGGACTGTTACATATAAATGAATGTCTCTTACATTCAAGCCCTTGCCAAACGAGTTTACACAATGCTGATTAAGCCTCTCACCGCCAGGTAAATTGTTCTGATGCATTTTATGTCAACCAGAAATGACTGTTTTTCCTAGAGGGGGGAGCAATCGTAGTGTCAGAGTAGGCTACAGTAACTAGGAGTATGGTGGAGTCCAAAAAAATGTTTCTGATGCTTCTGATGCAGATAAAAAAGAAACTCGCCTGTAGTTATTATCAGCTGAGGGATCCCCTCCTTTCAGCAAAGGGAGATCTTAGGCAGATTTTGTATATGGCAGGAGTCTCATTGTTGGAAAGGGTAAGATTAAAAATATGAATTGGAGGTTCTGCTATAAGGTCTACAGCTAGCTTGAGAGAAAGTAAGGATCAAGCTTGTCAGGACCTGCGGATTTGTTAGGATCCAGTTGCTTTAAGGCTCTATGGATCTCTATCACATCAAGAGGAGTAAAACTGAATGGTTGAACCATAGAATTAATTGGGAGTGGTGTAGAGTGAGTCCTCTGCTTACTAGGCTGTTTTGGATCTGGATGTAAAGACTCAAATAAAGAACCTAAAAAATAAAAATTGTATTACAGCTGTTAAAAATGGCTGATTTATCAGTTAGAGTACATTAATCTTTCTACAATGCAGGCTGGCAATTCATTCATGGTTTTATTCCAAGATGAGTATTTTATTGCTTTCCACAATTTCTTAGGATCATGTAAGTTACTAGTAGTTTTAGAAAAGTAGAACATGGATTAAGCCTTTTTTTTTTAAATGGAGGTGGTAAAATGATTTCAGAGCTGTCTAAAAATCAGACGGTCATCCTGGGCTTTGATTTTTCTGGTCTTAGCCCAGGCAACATTCCTTTCTTTTAGTAGACAGAACAGCTGAAAAGAAAACCAAGGAATGTTTCAGCTTTTTTTTAACTCACAATGCTTGTACTAAAATTACAAAAATAAACATGCTCCCTTACACAAATTTAGAAAGTATTTCCAAGCCAGTTCTACATCATTAATGTGAGAGATCTTGTTTCAGTCAATGTTCCACAATTCATGAAGAAAAGCTTGCTCACAGAAATGCTAAAGATCTAATTTAAGAACAATTTGTGTTTCGTGATTTTGGGAGCTTAGCTTGTCTGACCGTAGCTCTAACATAATGAAGTCCAGAAGGACATCACAGGCCCCCTGCTGGACTCCCTGCAGTTTGCAGGGAAAACAGGTCGGTGGATGATGCAGTCATCGTGGGACTGCACTGCCTGCTGCAACACCTCGACTGCCCGGGACATATGCAAGAGTTCTGTTTGTGGACTTCAGCTTGGCGTTCAACACCATCATCCCAGAAATCCTGCACCCCAAGCTCTCGCAGCTCACTGTGCTAGCTTCCACCTGTCAGTGGATCACAAACTTCCTGACAGACAGGAGGGCAGGAGGTGAGGCTGGGAAAAATCACATCCAGCACCCGGACTATCAGCACTGGCGCCCCCCAGGGATGTGTGCTCTCCCCACTGCTCTTTTCTCTTCTCTACACCAACGAATGCACCTCAGGAGACCCGTCTGTTAAATTCCTGAAGTTCGCAGGCGACACAACAGTCAGCGGCCTCATCCGGGACGGTGATGACAGGTACAGACGTACGGTGATGAGTCTGCGTCAGCTCAGGAAGTTCAACCTGCCTCAGGATCAGCTGATCAAGTTCTACACAGCTATCATCCAGTCTGTTATCTGCACTTCCATCACTGTCTGGTTTGGATCCGCCACCAAACAGGACAAGAACAG
The DNA here is from genome assembly GCA_031216445.1 of Lateolabrax maculatus. Taxonomy (NCBI): domain Eukaryota; kingdom Metazoa; phylum Chordata; class Actinopteri; order Acropomatiformes; family Lateolabracidae; genus Lateolabrax; species Lateolabrax maculatus. Next base: position 10,462,719 of record CM062207.1, read on the forward strand.
ACTACAATATTGTCTTGTTCACAATTACATTTTTGTTGTTTTTGGGGTTCTGATAATGGTCACTCATATAATTTGTATTTATGAGTATTTATGAGGAGCATTTGTTAAAAATAAATCAAATAGAGTAATTTTCTGGGCATTTAAGATTCGGACAAGTTAAGCTATTCATTAGTTATGAGAGTAAATGAGTCACAGGTAGATTTTAAACTGTCAGAGACAGGGGACAACCAGTTTCAGTTAAAAACTGTGTAAAGTTGATAGTTGATTTCTCAATGATATAAAGCCTCATTATTTGCTGAGGGGAATATATAATAACCTACACGACTGATAAAATGGCCCTTATAAGGTTTCAAGTTCAATTTAATTGACTGCTGAGAGATAGTGATGATAGGATGGTAGCATGAAATTTGTTTTTTATATAAAGGGCAATGCCACCACCTTTTTTGAGATGGTCACAATGAAAAACATTGTAGCCCTTAATTGCAATGAGGGAGAATGATGATCTTACTAATGTTAAAATGTGTACCTTACATAACCATCAAGAATGCAATATCTCTTGCTGAGAATAAGGACAAAATACACTGTGTGCATACACAGGCACTCACACTTATGGTCTTACTTATTTATATATTTTCATATACTTATTTACTTCCCTTTCTCCATTTTGCAAGTAGCGATGATTCAAAAGGAGTGAATGCTCAATAAGCACAAGCCATGAGTAAAATATTCAAATGGTGCCCTATTTACAAAGGCTGGAGAGTTTCTCTCCCACTGCCGTCACATGTTTGTTATGTGATATAAAAAGAGAGGCAGCAGCAACTCCAGAGACCTCATCCACAGATATTATGTGGAATCTTTTTATAGCAAGTGTAAACACGTTAGTTTTCTGCATTAAAATCTACCCAAAATTTAGGCACTTGTCAAATTTTGCACAAAGGAAATGCCATGTCTCCATTTACAAAAGGTGGAGGATGCCTCTGTGTTGTGTTCTGGGTGAGGGATAGGATGTTTGGAGAGTACAGTAGAAGAGGGCTTGTGTGTACTTATGCAAAATCCTGTGTGCTCCCACACCTGTGTGCAAAGGAGCGCGTCTGTGTGTGTTGTCGGCCGAGCTGCCAGACGGCTGCTATCTTCGTGAGTCAGACGGGCAGGGAAGCTGGCGAGGCACGTCGATCGTTTGAAGTGCTATTCTCTCCCGAAAGTTCGATCCGCCCCGAGGAAATTTGTCATGTTGTTCCACCTTTCTGATTCCCGTATGGAGGGGCTGAGGGGAAGGGTATTTGTTCCTATTTGCTGTCGACATCTCAATACACACACACATACGTGTGTAACAGACCGGTAAAAGTAACTAAGAGATTTGTTTGGCCTTGCTGTGAAACCCTTTCTCTCCCATTTCTCTCCCTGGTCTGGGACAGAAGTGGGCCAAGCAGTTGTTCTAGCCCAATTCTTGACAGGACATACTTTATCATCTATCCACCCACCCCTTGACTATACACTGGATTGTTTTGCCTTCAGCCAGATCTCTCATTTTCTTTCTTTCAATCTGCTGGATCAATCATTCATTCTTGCTTTCTTCAGAATTTTCTCAACAGATCCCCAATCCCTTTCTTTTTTTTTCTTTATCTGAAAATGTACATTAATCAACATTCAAACAAATGTAACTGCACTTCAGTTAGCTGAAAGGCTAGTTTTCATCGGCAGTCCCTTTGCCTGATGTTGTTAGACCATACCATAATGAAAGAAGTGCAATAGTTAAAAACATACTACATTGTGTGATACTACATACTTGTGAAACCTTATATCTCTTTGCACCTACTGATCACCTCCACCCATTCTCCCTCCTGATTTCACTCCCCTATCCATGCTCTCCCCCTCTCACTAACAATATCTACTCAAGGCTTACAGTGTGCTGGTGGTACCTCTTGTCATTCCGTCTGAATTGAATACCTTTTCTTCCACTGGTTAATTTAAGCCACTCTCTCTCACATTATTAACATGACTCCTCTGAGATCCATCAAATCCCCTGGCCAGTAAGTAAAAAATGAGGCAGAGAGGGGAAGATAGAAGGAGAGTGAAAGAGAGGCATAGGTGGCAAGAGAGAGAGAGGTAGAAGGAGCGAGAGAGCATAATGTGTAGAGAGAGAGCCTCAAGAGTGATTCAGCCATTGTTACTCATCCCCTCTTTTTTGCAAGAGGGCTCATGTCATGAGTATTTTAAGTGCTCTCCATTCCGTTGTTCTCCTTTAATCCTGTTAGATAACTCACATCCTCCCTCCTCCTCCTGCGCCTTTCTTTCTATTTCTCTTCTTTCCTCCTCTGCTCCCCGCTGCCCACTCAGCAAGCGGCGAGTCTTATGCTCTCTGCCACAAAAAAAAAAAAAAGGGTAGAGTGTGCCTAAACAAGGTAGAAAAAGGAAAAGGGAGAGGAAGTGGGAGGGAGAGGAAGAGTGCGGGAGAGAGAAGATGACAAAGATGTGGCAGTACTGGTAGGCGTTGGAGAAATCTGCTGGCCGGTGCGGGTTCATTTGTTATGAGGAGGGATGAGTGTGGACGAGAGCCAAGACAGTGGCGAGTGAGTTGTGAAGTGGAGCCTGAACACAGCTTGTAGTTAAGACGCACACAAAAACGGGAAAGGGGATGGAGTTCGGGTTGATTCGAAATGCATGTGATAAGGAAGATATTGTATTCAAATGTCAGTTGTCCAAACGCACACATACACACAACTTACAGGCAGAATGAGTGTTTCTGACATTAAAGTGCATTTCTGTTACCTCAAAACAAAGTCTCCTTTTCCCATCCCCTGCTTTTTATAGTGTCTGATGATAATTTCCAATTCTCTGCTTTTTCATATAGTGTCTGATGATAAGGGGTTGAATCACGCTGGATTCACACACAAACAATACGTGATGCAATGTTTCAAACCTGCCTTGTAACCGCGGTGCAAAACCAGCAACACTCCATCACCCTCACTAGAGCGGCTTCTACCTCAAAAGAAATACATTTCCCACAAGCCCCCATCCCTAGCCCATCATTTACATGAGGACAATTACAAATGAGGGAGTTGTAGAGCAGGAGCCTGGCACTGTAGTTCATTTGCCAAGACGAGGTAGCCACTTAGCGCAGGTGAGGTGGGGCAGCCACATTCCTGCAGCTCCTTGCATGCAGAAAATGGGTCACAAGAGCAGAGGAAGAATTTGCAAGACCAATAGCACAGACTAGTGGTGAAGGCTCAGCATTGCGTTAAAGCAGGTGTGGCAAATGCTCGGTCTGTGATGTGAATTTGAGAGTCTGTTTGAGGAATTTTCTGTCAAATCCGACAACCCTAATTTCAGCCATCACTGAAAGTGGATAATTCCCTTTGATACATTGTCGTGCAGCCCCATCATTACCGCTTACTTGAACAATCCTAACCTTCTCATTCATACTTTGACCAGCTGATTTACTTACAGATTCCACTCTTCCTCTCACTTCCAAAGATATTAATTCAACATAGAGAGGATGTAGGTGGGGCAGGCACTTGTGCCGAGGAGAATTTGCATGACCCAAAAATGCCCTGCCTCTCTTCCGACTCCATAAATCAAAGGGATAGAGAGAATCCCCCGACGCCTCCATTCTTTGTCCTCAAAGGTGATAAATTGATCCCTGGTTGGCTAATAAGCAGAAGCATAGGGCGGCCCAAACTTCCCAAAGATTTATGCGGCGACAAGTGGATTTATAGAGGAGGAAATGTGAGCGATCTGGAGAACAAAATCTATTTACTTCATTCGTTCTCCCAGTACTCATGAGATTTGAGACGGGAACTCCTAAGGGAAACCCAGGGGGTGTGAGCATCGAAGAAGTAATGTATCAGGACAATAGAAATAGAGTATCTGTCATGGAAGGGATAGATGAGATGGAATTACCTGCTTTTGATTGATGAACATGTGTTTCCAGTTACAAAGAATCTCAATCCACGTGAATATGCCCACTGCTTTTGAATGGGTTACAATTCAATACAACTTTGAGTAGATTCCATTCCCTGACTTTGCCCCCCTTTCATTAAATCTGATCTAATAACAAAGCCGATTGCTGAAAATCAATATGACGGACACTTTAGCATTCTTAGGTTTGTCAGCAGCCTCACCAAATGAAGGGCGGCAATATTGTGGAAGGCAATCTTACACCTTGCAGCCTTTGCCAGGCATAAGAGAAACCTTTTAAGGCAACTCAACCAGTCATCTTAATGACGTGAGGTGATACGGCGACAGGAAAAGCGGTCTTTTAAGAAGATGATCAATGCTATCATCTTCTCCAAAGCTGACTGGAAAAAGGGACAGAATACAGTGGCGTAGAGTTTCCTAACAGTGCCAAAAGCATATGGAGCTACCCTCCTTTCCTTTCCCTTCCTCTCTCCTTTCTCTTTAATTCTCCCACTTTAGCCTTAATGTGTTTTCCCTCTTCCCGTCCTTCCTAGCTGCATCTTCCTGTTGTGTACTCAGTTTCATCATCTCATCTGATCCCTCACCCTTTCCCATCTTTGTCTCAGCATCTTTCATCGCATAACCCTCTCCTCCTTTTAAACTGTACCTCCTCTCGCTTTCTGTCTACCAGGCACTATCTCACTCACTCCCCTCTTTGCACTGACAGCGGGCTTATCCTGTTGTGTTGATGAGATATTTGAACGATTAACATTATGCACGCTGAGCAGATTATGATAGCCTTTGGGGAGGAGCAGTTTCAACATGATGGAAAGTTTTCAGCATGATATAAAACTCTGCTGATAAGAGGGCTTTGATCGCAGACAAGGAAAGGTACCGTACAAAGATGAAGACTGCACTCACCTATTGTTCACCGCCACAGCAGCAGCCTTCCACATTCTTCATTCTGAGAGAAAGATGGACAAGAAAATTCAGCACAGAACTTGACTGAGGATAGAAAAAATGTGGCTATTTATTAAAGAATTAGCAATTACATTAAGGAGAGGACAAACACCAACTGCCAGGTTTATAAATAAAGCACTAACACATTTTTCGTGCCAAATTGTGCACATAACTCAAGTCAAAAAGTTGCTGCTTCATAAAGTGATTTTTAGAATTTTCATCTTTGAGTTTTGATGGGAACATTTCTCACTGAGACAGCTCACATGGCAAATGTGATATCCTGTCAACATCAGCCTGCCTATTGCACACCTATGCAAATCTGTTTAAAATATCAAACCACATCCCACCCAAGGCATATCTTTTTTTGGGGTTGCATGACGCCAATTCTAAATAGACATGATGATATAACTAATTCCATCTACGTCTGACAGTGATGCTACCCTGTGCCACTGAGGCAGCTGTTGGTACAGAGAGAGAGGGAGGGGAGCGAAAGGCATATCACTTCCCAAATGCTCATTTTTAGCTGGCTTGTTTGGGCGCAGCGCACCAGAGCTGACGAGCTGAGCACAGAGTTTTTGACACAATGGTGTCAAACTCGGGACTGTGATGTTCAGCTCACACAAGTGAATAGCATCGCACCTGCTGGCAACATGCAGACACAGACACAAACAGACTGTTATCAAGCCTGCGTGGCAATTAGTGTGTTTGGGAGTGCTGCGAATCCTAAAAACACATTTGTCTTACATTGTTTCATTAAAGAGGCTTTCGGGGAGATGGCATATGGAATCTATTGAAACTGCTGAAACATTTGAGAAATGGCAGTGCTATTTAGTTATCAGTTTTGGAATAACACAGAGTTGTTCAATTCTGATAAACCATATTACTGCAGTAATTTGTAACTAAGTTATAATTCTAGAAAAAAGCCCGTCTAGCAGCTGATCCATACTTAGCTACTGCGTAATGTGTGTCTTGAGAGTTTTGTTTTTCCTCTTCGTTCCCGTTCTTAGAAATTATTTAACAGATGGGAGCCTCTTGGTTTTCTGTGCCATGCTGTGTCAGTGCTGAAATTAGGTCTCTTTTTCCTTCTCAATGTTTCAAACTGTTTCACTAAAATGTGCAATAAAGCTAACGAAAATACAAACTTTAATCAAGCAATATGTAGGCCAATGATTCATCATATATTCTTGAACAATTGTTGTTGCTGTGAAAGGTGTCCATTGTAGGGATGAGCCCACAGTGAGTTAACACCTGACTCTGCAGTTTCCCTCAGCTCTACAGAGCGTTCTAGCATCTTCAAGCTCATTGTTATGGTTTTATGGCCTTCAACTTTACTGTTTTGGTTCACTGTCGCATTCACTGTCTCATCAACCTTGTTTCCAGTCGCAGCAGGCTACTGTTTTCAGGGGAAAAAAAACACTGTATACTACCTGCCCAGCACACGACTGCAGGCAGACACAGTTGGTAGCGTGCTGCTGAACATACAGTGGAGCATTTAGTAGCTACTAAGTAGGTGGAAGCCAAAATGGAGCTAAAAGGATTGTGAATATTGGACTTGCATCCGCTGGGTGACCAGAAACATGGTTCTGACTCAATGCTAATGCTTCCTTGAGTGTGGTGGATGTGTAAGTCGAGTGCTTGATAACCAGTTCATATCAGCTTTACAAGGTGATCGTTTAAATTACATTTTTGTTTTTTTCCTGCTGCTCCCAAATGGCCATGCGGGATTCATTCAGCTATAGCACCCAAATATTTAATTTACTTTGGTTTTGTTCTAAAGAATATTGGGATGTGTGTAATCAGGCAGGTATTACGTTACTTTCATTGAAGTTAAGTACTCTTGTACTCTCACAGTATTGCTTCAAAAGTATATGCAATAGACCACTGAAGTGCAACCCCAACTAGTATTTAGTATTCGATACTGGGCTCTATGTGTAACTGGACAGTATTTTAGTTGACATTTCTAAAATATGGAACTGCCACTTTTTGTCACAGGCTTGAAGCTGGTTACAGTTGTCTTGCACTAAACATTGAACTAACCCTCCGCACCACAGTCCATTTCCTGTGCTGTTTATACAGGGCTGATGGCGCCATAATTCCTATGCTTCGTCAGCAGCAAAGCGTGTTGTAAACTACCCGTCATTTATGACTGGGTGTGATCTTCCCAGCATTCAATCAGAGCACTACAAGAAATAAACAAATAAGCATTACATTTTTTTTTCTAACTGCTCCCAATTGACTGGCGTTTTAGAAGTCGTGTATGGGTATTTAATATCTTCACCTCAACCTCAACATTCTGGTGGTTTTATGAGCCGAGCTGGTGTCTCTGTTGGTTACTGTTCAGGGGAAGGTCATAAACGGGCGATTTATGTCTGAAGTGCAGCCAGGAATGCTGATGCTACTTGTCAGAGAGCAGAGATACTGTCTGGTTTGACTCACATTTAATGGAAACTGTAAAGCCCACAACTGCATGTCCTAACTCATGCATTTTACAGTATGTGCTCATACGGAGAAGGAGTTAGCCTAACTGGCAGACAGAAGATATACAGAATGACATAAGATGCTGTAGATGGACAATAACTTTGCTCCTTGTGACACTAAAAGCAGGGTTCACACTTTCAGCACCTTACATCATATCTCAAGTCTAATTTGAGGTCTAAGTGCACTAAGTGTGCCACGAGCGCTAAACTTGATCGTCATGGCGAGGAAATGAGGACACTTCATTAGCTCTCAGTCTTCCAGTGGAGCCTGCGCTTGTAGAACAACATTATCCGACACAAACACACGACCTGCAACACAATCTCACAACGTGATGAGTACAACCGTGTTCACGAGCACAGCACCAGCTTATCTGATGCTGCATCTAGTGCTGCGCCACCTACTTTTTTTCACAGCAGTTATCTGGACTTTTAAGCCACCATTGTTAAATTATGGGCACTTTAATTGCGATAGACAGGGGTCCATTAGCATAGCTTCTTGGGTGGCCATGGCCATGTTTCTCTAAGTCATTAAGCTAATTATACAAGCTAATTAATCAGTATGCTTGGAATGGGCTGCGTGAGCAGACACTGCTCTTTGTTGGCTTGCATAATGAAAGGAGTCCATTTTTAGATGTGGGAAATGAAGAAGGGGAGGGAGAAAGAAACTTTGATCTCGAAAGTAAACATATGATTTTTGCATATCAAATGCTTCGGGAAAGTAGGAAAAAAAATAGGAAGGAGGATTACAGATGCAAAAAGTCAAGCTAGATCCACATTTGTAGTGCTTTGAAGATGCGGAATATTGCACGGGGGGAAGCAGATAGGAGAGGTTGTGCGTGTGCCACGGTGTCCAACATCCAATTATCAGTGTCATTGTCATGCAAGACAAACACAGACAGGGATCTGTCAATCACTGGTGCCGCTGTGGCGTTTGGCAAAGAATTCAAGCATGTGGTGTTTTTTCTGTTATTGTGACCAGCTAGGTCTTGGAAATTTATATGGTAAACATCTGAGATCGTTAATATTGATGTGTGTGTATGTGTGTGTGTGTTTGTCAAAGCCTGTTTGTTTGTTTTCGAGAATGAGAAGGACCTCTCCGCTCCTCGGACATCATTTAGGGTCCCCTGCCACCCTATTATTTTCCAGTCATCAATCTGAACCAACAGTATGACAAAAGCAATTTAGGGTTACTGTATGTATGTATGTATGTGCTCTGTGTAGTCATCACAGGGCGTCTATGTGTATCAGTTGCGTGTGCATCAGGCGCATATTCATGCTTTCATGCACACAGCTAAGGGGTGTGTGAGAGTGAGTCACTGTCAGAAATTATTACTTACAAGCAGACATAACCAAACATCCTGCTATCCTGTCTTCAGTATGTGGTGGAGACACTGTCAGCGCTCATGCAGGAGTCTATTTTTAGCAGCTCTCATTATGCACAACGGAAAATCACCTCCTCAAAGTACAAGAAGCATGTTTACAAAACCTAATGGGACTGTGTAGATAACACAGCAATGCAAAGTGGCTACAGAGTATGTTGGTTTATGCTCGTCTACATTCATCTCAATATGTGATTATGTACGCAAACTTGTCTTTGATGGACAGTACAGTGGGCTAAGTGTTTAGTTGTGAATGGACAATGATAGAATACACTAAAGTATCCCTCATCCTGACCTCTTTCTATCTCTTTCCCTGCAGGGAGATTCTGAGGAGTTCTCTTCTTTCATCACTCTGGTCCGTGGCAGCAATCGCAATAAATTATTCCAAACGGGTAAGATCCACATTTTTGTATTCCAGAGCAAAGCCTTCCTTGGAATTGTATTATTTAAGTGACCAAAATCCTGTTTTCAATGTTCAAATGTCAATGCACTCACAAAAATATCAACAATTCAATCATGTCAACCGTTAGTAATCAAATCAGGGGTCAAACAACTTAATGTTGTTAGTATAGATAGAATGTATGGAGAGAATACATGTCTGCACATGATCTATTGTTCTGTCACAGTATAATGATTTTTTGACCGTCTGACTTTTATTATTTGATATGAAATAATACTAAAGCTTGGCAAACTAGTTAAGTTTGATTTCCTTTTTTTGTAGAAGAGTAAATGCATTTTTCACTAGGGTTTACAGTATTAATAAAGTAGATTGTAATGCTGTAATCACATTTTGAAAATCTGACCAGCATTTTTCTCATAGACATTTACAGATCAATACAGTGATGTTGTTGTTCAGCTGCTGCAGTGGGCTGATGCTTAATTGCTTGAAATATATCTGGTATTGCTCTGTATAGCATAATGACACACATAAAGCATGCTAATGGTGCCCTCTGGAGTACAGGAATCCCTACTGCTGCTGCTGCTCTGCTGGTTTTACAAGGGATCTGTTTTCACATTAAGACTGTGTAGATGACACATCCATTTGCACTTATCAAAGCATTTAGATAGAGGACTGACGGGTGGTTTTAGCATATTGTGGAGGTTCAAGTACACATGCCCACACACGGGAACTACAACAAGAGACTTCTTAGGGAAAAAACAGAATCAAACTAGTTTCAGCAGGTGGCTCAAATAGAAAACACATAGAATAATCCATCAAAATCCTCACCAAAATAATAACATCACTAGAGTGTAATAATACCATTTGCCTTCTACTGTGTTGTCACATGTAAAGTGCCACTTCTCACTGCACTCACATGTTCACATGCTCAACTATACTGCAATAATTCAGCATGTCTCAAATTAAATACAGTACCTCTAGAAATAACTCATTGTTACGGTCATCATAATAATGTTCTAGTTAGGATAATTGAAAGTACAGTTCATGTCCTTCGGAGCCAGCGTGGAGTTACCCTCTACCACAGTGCTGTTTTTCAGATCAATGAGTAGTGCTGTGGTTTCCCCCAAAGGACTTGCGGGTGCTGCTGTAATTGGAGCGTTCGTGTTGTTGCGAGTAACTGTTCCCTGGGCAGAGGCCAGCATAAACCAGAACATTCCTCTACATGTCCATAGGATTTCCAATGAACTTATCAAATGCACCTGCAAGGGAAGTTTTGCCGTGTGCTATTTTGAGATCAAATTATGGCAGAGCTGTTGCAACCCAGTGTCTCGTTATTGGGACATGGGGCCTTCGCTTTTACTTCTTATTCTTACTGGCAGTTTCAAATACAATCCCAAGTGTGTTAAATAGGTGAGAGTAAACTCTACGAGGCAATGATGCTTTTCACTCACAGCATTTCACACGTATGATGCCCTCTGTCCCTTGTGGCAATTACTGTGAAAATTTGTGGAAATTTGTTGGAGGCTCAGGTGGCAAAGTGATTCAAATTAAAGATGACAGCTACAAATGTAGCTTCAGTGGAAAGGCAAGACAAAAACAGTTAAGTACAGACAAGTGAGTTAGACTAACTTTGTGCCTGAAGTATTGTAAATGACAGCAGCAAAATTGTCACTATTGCATAGTCTGTTGGAGGCCATTTGAATGTCCTGTTCAAGAACCATTAAGGCATTACATTTAAATTGATTCTGCTGTTTCTCCTCAGAGAGAACGTTTTTAAAATCACTTGTTAAACGACGTTGGCGTGCATTTTACCGACAACGGTGGGTACGTAGGTGCCCTACACCTGTCAGATGGAGTTGAGTTATATAAAGCAGAATTTGCAGCAGTAGCGGGTGACCTGGTTTAGAATAGCAATGAGACCAGCATCCCAAAAACTTTCCAAAGTCTACTTCCTAAAACTGCTTACAATAAATGAGAAGGGACCTGTTAATGGTGAAAAATGCTGCCTCCTTACAGCAAAGACCATTTATAAATGGAAAAAATGATAAAGTGCCACAAACCACAGTGCATTACTGCTGGGTTGAATGATGTTAAGATAGCTTTATATTGGATGAAGTATGTTTTGGCCATCCATGGAGTTAAGAGAAGGCCTTCGATTGGGATGTGTGGTATGACCTAATAGACTACTAGTCCATCCTGCTAGCTCGAAGGGTCAGGGTACCGATATGATTGTGTTTCCATGCTTCTTAAATTTGATAAATAGTGTTATGGCTAGCAAAAAGTGTGTGCGTGTGTGTGTGTGTATGCGCGCATCTAAGCATGTGTTGAGGGCCAGCCCTGGCTGCGATGATTTATTATACCGCTTGAAGGGACTTGTACTTTCATGAGGTCACATGAGTAACATGGCAGTCAGGCATAGCACAGTGTCCTCTTTGGCCCTGCTGGCGATAGGGAAGCATGCCAGAACAGCTAACACAGATTCCAGTTTGCACGTATTCAGGCACACAGCTAAGTATTCATTGTACACCCACACACCTACTTACACAAAGATGCACGCGGACACACACACACACACACACACACACACACACACACACACACACAAACAAAATCAAATACTGTAATCCAGGCTTAATATTGCTTTATCACCTGCACAGGAGCCAAACATTATGCAAATGCAAATAAGCTATTCCAAAGGCACGTCAGACTTAGGCCCGTCTTTAATATGTCTTTTGAGAGGTTAATTCTATGCAAATACAGCATCATGAGTTGAAAAACGCTGAGGATATGTTTCTAATAACACTAAGGGTATACCACCAAGATGCAATGTGGAGTCTTTTAGATTGACCTTGGATGATTACTTTGAGCTAGGATCTTACCTAAGGGTAGCACCACGATATTTGAGTTTTTTATTAGTGAAAAAAAATAATAATTACATGGTCAGGCTTGCAGTGAATTCATATGGCTGAAGTAAGTATACCCTGCCTATCACTGACACATCTTTGGAATTGCAGTCAAAATTGGCAAATGACAGTAATGGAGTGAAGCTAAAGTGTGTTACATTTTACAGCTTTGGTCTTCTTACATTCACTCTCAGGTGTCTTTTGTCATACTGTGTGCGATATCAAAAGAAGACAGATAAGAAACATGCAAGCTGGTTGCTCGAGAGACACAATGCGCCACAACAAAAAGAAAAAAGACAAACAGAACATATCAAATCTGACATATTTGTTTGTGCTTTCTCCCATAAGTATCCTTCTGCAGGCTCTCTGCAACATTAAATAAATAAGGATATTGTTGAAAATAGTCCATGAAAACATTCTAATATTAGAAATACATTTCATCAACTGATTCTGTTTGCTTTCAAATGATGGACTAAGTCTCTCGGGGAAGCTGTGTGTTGATTTTGGTTTGGCTATGGACAGAATAGTACAGCAGAAACTCATGTGTCTATATTTTAGTCTTTCCAGTTTGTACTCTTTAATGGTATTTTTAAACCAAGTTTTGTGTCATATTTTATGTTCAGTTGTTTGAGATGAAAACCTTTTCCCACTGACATTTTCTCATCTCCTAGGTGGGGGCAAAGGGGGGTTTAATTTCAGTGGTGTGTCGGCGAAGTGAAACTGCAGCACCGGACAGCATGTGGGCACCTGCATGAACCCAACAGTGAAGCCTCGTTTCTTGGTGAGTTGGACAAGTTTTCTTGCAAATTCAACAAACCACACATTTCCATGTTAAACTTAACATTTGTGGTAGCTAATTTAGGAATGACTTTATCTCATGAATGTTTTGGGGGAAAAAGGAGCTTAATTACAAAATAAGTGGCAGCGTATTTCTCTTCACGTTAAGCTTTTAATATGAGAAAAGCAGCTTTCAGAATAATTTGGTAGAGCATTTTGATTGAAAAATCACACAACGGTGAAGGAGGGCCTCTTTAAATTAAACCACAGTCTTTGTTTTTTAATGGAGTAGCTTTTGGTTTTGTGAATGGTAGAAAAATAACATGATTTTAATTGTGTGCATGACATGAGCATATCTTTTTGACAGACTCAAACAGCAATTTAGTTCATATTAAAAACTGGATTAATGATACTGTCAGAATCTAACAATTATGATAAAATGTTTGAAAACAAAGCCCAGCCCACTATATTAAAAGACAGTACTAGTTGTTTTGTAGAGTCTTTAAATGTGTCGGGGTAGTCCTACGACTTTTCATTTCATCAATTTTAATAAATGTGACTGGAGGCGGAGGTCAAAATGTATCCAAAATTTTGACTACCATCATTAGCACAATTTCTTACCTTTGTACCTCAAAATATGTAAAACATGTTCTGGATCTAATTTGAAACACCACACCTTATTGAATCCTTCAACTTTGAATCCTTCAACCTTCACTTCTGGTGTTAATGAGGGATGGCTATGAATTCATAATTGGTTGTGATTCACAGACAAAACCTATTCAATATTAAAAAAGGGGATATCTCATATTAAAAACTAAAAGTTATCTTACTCAAGGTTTTAGTGCTTTATGATTAGCTAACATAATCATTTGCACTTCATTAAATGGTTTTAAGACAGCGCCATTATGAGCGTGAATGTTTTGAATCAAAAAACTTTTCTTCTCAACTCTATTAACACTCCTCTGCTCTGGAAAAGATTTTTCAACCATATTCTGAAGCATTCAAATTTTATGAGAAGCCCCTCTGAGGAGGTCGAAAATAAATTAGTAATGAAAGAACACCAAGAAGATGAAGGAAAAAAGGAAATGGAAACAAAGACAAAGAAAGGGCTAGACAGACAAACAACAGACATAAACTCTACTGAGTGTTCAGAGTGGGTTGGGGGAGGTGTACTGCGCATAGAGTAAGGCTATATCAGGACAAGCATAACAGGGACAGACACAAGACACACAACACACAACACACTCAGAAGCAATGTGGCTTAATGTAAATAAGTAAATAATCACTTAAATCATACAATGATCATCAATGTAATTCAGTATTACTGTCAGATTAATAAACTAGATAGTTGAAAATGTAGACATGGGATTAGATTAAAAACATTACCAAATATATAAAGTTTAAAAATAGGCATTGGCTCTGCAGCCACATACATCATTCTAAGAAGACAGAATGTGATCACGGGACAAAGGTCTGAAATACTAAAACCTGTTCCCAGAAGAGAAAATCCCTGCCCTGGGCCTGTGTGGTGATGTAGCTGAGAAAATATATTCAGCGGGGTATAAATATTGCACAGTGAGTACATGGAGGGCTTTTTGGCCGATGAATTATTACAAAGTCCAGTGGCTTTATGCCAGCCTCAGAGTATATCTCGCTCAGCTTCACCCTGCAATAAGCTGTGGCTGGGGAATTGTGGTTATAGGCATGCCACAAATAACTACCAACGATACCAGGAATCCATCACGCTCATCCCACATGTTGTGTGCTTACACTTGAGTGCATTCAACAACAGACGGTTAGCAAAAACACACACACACACACACACAGACAGACACACACACACAGACACACACACACACACACGCACACAAAGACAGACACAGACCCGGCACAGGAGGATTGACTGTAAGGCCTGAGTCAGGGCAAGAAACTCCCTGCAACATGTGCAGTACAGTATACACAGTTTAGAAACCATTATGTAATACATTTTGAATTATACTTTTTACAATACTCCACGAAAACATGCAGTACAGTATATTTGTATGTGTGTGCACAAAACTCACAGTACAGGAGGAGGAATTGCCTGTAAAGCCAAAGTCAGGGCAAGAAAGCCCTCTAAACATACACAGATTAGAAACCATTATGCAGTAATTTTTTTCATTTCCTCCATGAACACATGCAGTACAGTGCATTGTCTGTGTCTGGAAGTGCTGTCAGGAGGCAGGACTGAGAGGGAAAATGTTTACCCGAATATTCACCTCCAGGATGCTTTGATCGATGGTTTATCCCCCAACAGAGCAAACCGTGCCAACTCCTCGAGCTCACTCTTAGAGGAGCAAATCTGGATGAATGATGATGAGTCTATTCGCTCAACATCAGTAGAACAAGGTTGTGAAATTAGTCCATCTTCTTCCCCTTTTTTCTGCTAAATCACTTTTCATTTGCACAAGATAATCATGTAAGTCAGTAGAGCATGAAGTTAATGGTTAATACATCTGATTGTACCAATACAATGAGAATAAAAGAAGATCAAAATAAGCATCTAAATGGGAAAGCACTTTTGCTCGGCGTACTGCATTGTCGAACCACAGAAATGTCGGGCAGGTTGTGTCTTTTGGTGATTAGCAAAAAAGCATAATCCCCAGACTGCTGATATATTTCTTTTGAAAACCGCCTGTCTGAAAAAGACAGATATGCTCTGGAAAATGAATCAAATCTGTTTCATGTCAGATAGCAGCATGGGGTTTCCCAGGGTGAATCTATGTAAGCCACAAACAGACAGGATTAGAGATTGAAGTACTGGCCATAGCAGATCAGGAAAATACAAAAAAAAGGTTGATATTAAATGATTAGTAACAACTTATGATAACCTCCAAATGACTTACTTAAATACATTACATACCTCTACCCTGTGTCCTTCTGTGGTTGTTCACAGGATGTGTTGCTCCGACAAATGTATAACTTTACCTAATGTGTCGTACCTTTACATTCCTATTGTGATTATGAGGAAACAAGCATAGGAAATTAATTTAATTTCCTCTGCAAAGGAGGAATAAATCTGCGGCAGAGCCGAGCCACTCTGTGTGTTTAATGAAATGCGGGGATTTATCTCAAGGCACTATGGATGAGGTATTTAAGTCTGGTGCATATTTCATGACCGTTAACTTCACACCGCGTGCTCATTAGGTTCGTGACAGGTAATGGATCTGGTACCTTTTGAAATGCATTATAAAAACGTACTCTCGAGCACACAAATACAAGCATATGTGTATGCAGGCATACAGAAGAATATACACCAATGGAGAGAAAATAGCATTGGTTATTGCTTATGGACATGATTAATAACATCTTTCCAGATTCCATATCATAGTGCAGTTTATGGTAAATGTCCACATGGCAAGAGCTAGTGTTATGATCCATTCAATTAAAACCTACTTAATCCGATTACAATCCCCAAAAGGAATGAAAGAGAAGTGTTAATACAAATCTCCTTTAGTAGGAAACTTTTAGGGGAATGCTATTGTAGCAGTTTGAATTGTTCATGAATGTCCTGGCTTCAAATTAAATCATCAAATTAATATATTTGGCTTTTTTTTTTCAGTCAAATGGTGGTGTTATGCAAACCTTTCTCAAGTGTTATGGAACCACAAGATGGTGCTGTGCATCACCATTTGCCCTCCCAAGGCTGCATCTGAGGCAGTGCCATTTACCTCCCATCATTACAGTGACTGGCTTCCACTCGTTTTCATTTGCCATAGCCTCATAGAGTTACATGCAAACATGAAATAAATAGTCTTTATCACTGGCTTCTGGTTTATTTTTTACACTAAACTAAGTGAACTTCCTTAATCAGAGTACACAGTAGAGTACATATGCATCCCTTTAGTTGGTATGTAAATGCAATTTTATTGACAATACTGTGGATTTTATTTATTTTTCTTAACTTTCAGGATCATTTCTACATGTTTACTGAAAAAGATATTAATTTTAACTCTGAGGGTCCAAACCTGTCTCCTAAAGAATACACTGAGAAAGGAGAAATGTAAAAAATATTATATTATAATAAAAATATTCAGACTTATTCAGCTGTTGAGAGGATTACTTTCTGCCTGTGGAGCTTTAGATACGTGCATAATACAGTAAATACAGTAAATCACAATAATTAAAGGGAAATACATGTATGCACTGACTGTATATAAGAGGAGTCATGACGATAAAATAGTATGTATTGAAATTATAGTAAAATCCAGTAGATGGCAGTCTGTCAATATAGAATCTTTCCACCCACATCCTCCTCACCCCCACAGTTCTTCTAGTAGGTGTGCCTCTCGTCATCAGTAGAGGTCCCTTACTTGCAATGTCTACCTTGCGCAGTATGACTGGTGAGCGCAAAGCGACAGCACAAATTAACTTTTATTGCTGCTGTTAGAAACTGAAGTTATTTGGATGTGGAGTAAAATATTCAAAAATTTCAAAAATGGATTAATGCTGCATGATAAAGTCACCACTCACACACCTCTGCAGTGCCTTTCCCTCCTTCATTTTCTCCCCTTATATCTCTTGCGTTCCATATCCCACACTTGTACAAAGCTGAATGGCGTCACCACCCACCACTCGCGTGCACACATGCCCTGCATTGCTCTCTCTCTCTCTCTCTCTCTCTCTCTCTCACACACACACACACACACACACACACACACACACACACACACACACACACACACACACACACACACACACACACACACACACACACACACACACACACACACACACACACACACACACACACACACACCACCTCGCCATCTGTCTGTGCAGCGGCCCGTGTCTCTGGCACTGGGAGCAGTTGGGAGCAAGAGAGGAAAAGAGAAAGTGTCTCTTGGCTCTGTAGTCCTCAATCCCACTTCCTCTCTTCTTTCTCCCGCTGTGCTGTTGTCTATCAAATGGTCTCACGACATCACGCCGTCCGCCGATGGGCCCTCCCCTACTATCGTGACATGCCATTTGGAGAAAAATCTAATTCTCTCTTGCTGGAACCTCAAACAGAGTGAGATTTGTGCCCTGTGTTTTTCAGGGATTTCACAGCTTAGTTCAATAACTATGGGGGTACACATATCCTCTCAAATGTTAAAGCCAACAACTCAACAAGAGGAAAAATAAACATGTTTGATTAGCTTATGTGTTAGGTGTTTCAAATTAATACAGCAGATGGCAGAATTATACTTACCATTACTTTATATTTCAGATGTTGCTTTACATTTTCTGAAGTTGTAAGAAAGCTGCATGAATTTCTGTGCACACTTGCTGATTATATTTACCAGCATGAGTTAACGGTTTCCGCAAAATAAAATACATACGAACCCCCGCAGTTACAGAAAGTGAAAAATCCACAGTAATCTATAGGTGATCCTCTGTCGTCAAGACTGTTTTCCCACTCTACAATATTTCCTTCTCTTTTCAGTGCTTTTTCATAACCGTGCAGCTGTATAAAGAGCTCTGTAGGAAGCTTAAGTAATTTGAGCAAAAATGCATTACCTCTCTCTCTCTCTCAGTCTCCTCCTTTTAGACAGCAAGCAAAAGTGCCTTCATACTGGCGCTATATTCAACTGGACTGATAAGAAATGGCAGCTATCAGCAGGTGGTTTGGAAGCTGCAAATAACTGTTATTGTGTGTGTGTGTATATATAAAAATTGATTTATGTGGCCTATCACTTGGCAGGCGCAATGTGTGGATGAATATGGGCTAATATAACATTATGGATTGAGTGAGAGGGTTAAGGTAAGGGCCAGTTGTTGCCTCAAGGTGGAAAAAGTTGTTACTGTATAGGTAGAAGGAAGAAAGTACAGTCTCATATAATCTAATTATGTTGCATGGATGCATATTTTAAATTTTTAACTAAACGTAAGGGTACTTAGTATTTGAAAAAAAAAAATCATGTTTTAAATATTTTAAGAATAAAGGACTGTATAATAAAGTTATTGGGGTGGGGGTGTGAACCTTATGTCTGAGCTTTTTAAAAATCAAGGGCCTTTTGAGAGTTATTAATACCTTTTTTGAACCCTCCCCTTCTAACACCCCCCTCCAATATTTAATAATATTGAATTGGTTCAACTCATTTCATCATAATCTAAAACAGACAAAACAATTTACGGGCTACCAGTTGATTATGACAGGCATACAGAGACAGGATTGCTGTCACCGTCATTTAGAACTATTTGATCTTTATTTTTATTTATGCAAGGGAAGGCTGAAATGAAATGTAATTATGAAGTGAGAAAACAAAAGACCCTCCCCAGCCCTCCGTCAAAATTCAGACCACCCTTCATTCAGCAAAAATAATTTCCCCCCAATTAATGTTCATACAAAATGTTTTTTAACTTAATAAATGCATGCATTAATGTATACCACATTGCATCATAAATTATACAGCAGATGAGTGTTTTTATACACAGAATTCTGAACAAAATCTCAGACCTTTTTAAGGGTTTTATTCCCTGTCTTGTAAACTAATCATAGATCTAAAAAGCTACTTTTCTGTTATGAATATCGGTCTCTCCCCCACATTAAATGCAGTACAGAGAAATCGGCTTGGCGGTAGCAAACAGCCTCATGTTTACCCCTTGGCGCAGAGCTGGTGCCATGTCCAGACTTGTAAATCAGGCCCATTGAGGTAGCATAATGCTGATGATTATGACAGCCAGTCGCATGGGAGTGATAGAGGGACGTTGAGTTATGGGCTTGGGGAGGATGCCCAGAACTGAAGAGTCTCGCAAATGGAGAAGCACTTTCACCAAAACACAAGTCCCCAGATGGGGACTAATGCTGCAGTTGGCGGCTGTGCCACCCAAATGAGTGCACATTAGCTGCTCAAAACCCACAGAATAGTGAAGTATGTTTGTTTTTTATTTCACAGTTCTGCCGCTTCACTCTATTACTGCTAGATAATATTAAAAAAAAAAAAAACACACAGACTGAATAAAAGAGAGAGACACAGCCAAAGTATTTTGAAAGTGTTTTGTGTTGCAGTGGCATGCAATGCATCACTTAACTAGATGACTTCAGGATGGGAAATGCATTTCCATTTACAGTATTTCTAAAAAATCTACTGTTTGCATCCTCCTGTACTCCTTCTACTCCCCTTTGCGGATGAACGATCAGTCATTCGCATTGATCGTCAGCCATGATAATATAATCAGGCGTAAAGCCTGACAAGGCTGGCCGGTCCGATAGATCAGAGCTGCTGACAGCAGAGCTATGCACAGGTCATAAACCCTCACCTTCCCTGTTTGACCCCACATCAATTTGGCTCTTTCCAATATGAATGCAAATAACAATGCATTTTTGGTGACATGTTTATGGTTATCTCTGTATCTCCACTCGCTCCGCCTGCTGCCCCTAAATGTGCTGATGTTACCGAGCTAATGGGATTGAAAAAGGTAACCTATTGCTCACTAGTGGTCAGCTCGCCACTGTGCTCCCCTCCAACACCTCCTCAAAGCGTAAACACAAGCGTTCACGCATGCCCTTGCTCTCTCACACACACACACACACACACACACACCTACATGTCCTCCACCCCAGTCACTTGTGTATGCATTGAGCTGATAAGTACTGCGGTTCATTTTCCCCATGGCAAAGCACAGTAAAAAACTGGGGAGTAATAATTGCTTTGGGGGGGGCGAGACGAGGATGGCTAAATATGCTTGATTGCCTCCTAAGCTTCGGTGCTGTGTAATGAAATATGGCTGCTGCAGACAGGGGCTCCCGTGCGATAGCTTTCTTGTCACTTTCTCACTTGCTTTTTTTTCTCCTTTTTTTTCCTTTACCCCTTCGCTCTTCTGTTCTGGCATTTTCGTCTTTGCTCACCCGTTGCCTTTGTTACAGAATGGAGTCCATCAAAGCATTTGTTGCCATTGAACACTTATCTTAGCTATAATGTAATAATTACGGGGGCCAAATCCAGCCTAATTGAGTATTCCTCACCACATCAAAACGGCAGGCGCCCTAATATTCCTCTGTTCTACAATTTAATTTGTGGATTCATTAGCATGAACAGGGTGTATAGAGAGAAACCAGATAACAAGGAACTTAGCAAAACACACTGTTGATGAAGTCAGGTTGAAGGGGCTGGGAAGCAGCCACATCCTCACCTGGGTAATTATGTTTCCCTGTCATTTAAATGTTAGGATCCTAAAACTCAAAATAAATGATTATGCCTCCACTAATGTCCATGAAGAGCTTTTAATAAGACTAAATATCGAGTTGCTTCCATTTTGCTTTTACATAAAAATCTGCCATTCCCACAGAAAATTGACTGAATTAACACGAATGAGAAGTTTTGGGCAGAAAGTCTACTGTAATCATGACATTCATAATCATCATTGCTAATCATCTCATTTGACT
Source organism: Lateolabrax maculatus (assembly GCA_031216445.1). Classification (NCBI taxonomy): domain Eukaryota; kingdom Metazoa; phylum Chordata; class Actinopteri; order Acropomatiformes; family Lateolabracidae; genus Lateolabrax; species Lateolabrax maculatus. The sequence goes on from CM062207.1 coordinate 10,483,919, forward strand.
GCCATAAAGCCCTACAATAACATTTTAAAAGATAATGAGTCAAATTAAAGCTCACCCAGTGTAGCTAAAAATAAATAAATAAAAATGTTTATCCCCAACTCATTTTTGTTGTAACCACCCAAAGCACATTTCTCCCTGGTTAAATAAGTAGCTAATCATTTACAAGAATATTAGTCCACAGGCTTGTATGGGCACAGCAGCATCTGCTAATGCATTTAGCGAGGAAATAGCCTGAGAAAATCTTCAGCACATTAAATGCGAGACTGTTTTTTCCCCCCTCTTTTGCTTCCAGAATAACTCACAAGCCTAATTTGTTGTGGTACTTAAAGGAAAATGTAATTACACTTGTTTTCATTATAATTCACAAAGCCAATCGATAACTGTGGTTAAGTCATTCTCTACTGCACATGCAATTTTCTGTTCCTTCAACTGAAATTTGGTTGCAAAACAAGAATTCTGTGTTTCTTCATGCTATACTATATATTTTGAACATAATGGTGCTGAGTAAACTGACTAATTAAATGAACATAACAAGCGTTTTTAAAGCAAATCCCGTACAGTAAACTTCACTGATGCTTTATTTTCTGTAAGCGTTCCTTGTTGTTTGTAATAAATGTACTGAAATGCCCCGTCTTTCCTCCACACAGGCAGGTGGATTAAGCTACTCATCCCTATCCTGTTCCTCTCTGTCTTTCTCATTTATGCAGTTCTCTTTCCTGAGACGTCAACCACAGGATGAGGCCTGCGGCAGGTAAGACACTGAAAAGAATGGCTGATGAGCCGAGGACAAAAATGATCTGACCTCTGTTTTGCATCATTTCCCATTTGCTCGAATTCCATGCGACACATCAAGGGCGCTCACATGCTATGCATTCTTTGTTTTCACACGTATCAGCTAAAGGTTTCGAGCTGATCAAGGGTCCAAATATCCGTCTTTGTTTAAGAGAGGAGTTGCCCGTTTTGAGAGCCGAGACAGGCCAGAGAATATGTCAAGCGATATCAAATCAAGCACTAAACTCAATCTCGACTCCAGCTCAATCCCTCCCATCTCCTGACCTGCAATGGGGCGGGGGGGAAACAGACTATATCTGGCAACCTAAACCTTTTTAAAGTGACTGAGAGAGTGAGGGAGACTGACTGGCACTGATGGGACCAGACTAGGACTGTGCGATGCTGTGCTGCACTGCGCCCGGGCCTCACAAGCCTGATTGATAGAGTGTGATGAGACTGTCACTGAGCAAGGAGAGCAGCGCAGAGATAGGCTAGATGGAGGGAGGAAAGTGGGCTGACCAGGGTAGAGAGATAGAGAGAAATAAATTTGAGAACATGTGAAGGATGAAGTGGGGGAATGAAGTGGCTGGATGGAATGTGTTTCGGACACATGAAGGATGGGGAGGTGGAGGGGTAGAGGGGGCACTGCCGGAGAGGTGAGTAAGATACTAGACGGCTGAAGGCTCCACTTATATGCAAGTTAAGTTTGGCAGATTTAGTTGACATGATGAGATGAGAAAAAAGCAGAAAGTCTTAAAAAAAAAAAAAAAGGCAAATAGAAATTCAGAAGCCTTCATATTACATTATGGTTGCACTTTATTTGAAGGGTTGAGATGAAAAAAAAAACAAACAAACATAATGTTTCACTTCATTCTGCATGTACTTTTGGTTTTATCTGCTGAGGTTTTGAGATATCCGTCTTTGACATTTTCATCTCTGCCCAAACACAATGGAGGTGAATCGAATTGTTTGGCGCTTTTGAAGAATTACAATAAATACAGTAGTACTTCCAGAATAACTCCCAAGCCTACTACTTTCTACTGAAAAAGAGTCCCTATAACAGTTCACAGTGATTATTCAGACTAACAAGGCAAAAAGTTTTTAAATTCTGTTGGATTAATACAAATTCACTGCCTTTGTGTTGGTGACTCTAAATTAATGTGAAACTCATTCAATGTATATGCAACCTTGTCTCAGAGAAATAAATTAGTAAACGTTTTTTCACTGAAGTATCTGCAAAGTTACAAAATACTCATACTGAACGTAAAAGCAAAACATTCACTGACAAAGTATTTAATTTGCATTCCCTGAAATATCCGCTCTTGTAATACGATATCCACTTGTAGCAACTGTAAGCATGATTAACAGCACTTCCTTCACCGTAAAAAAAACACTACCAGTGACCATAAACCAGGCAACTATAGTGTTTCCTTCAGAGCGTATTTGGTAAAACAAGTATCATATGAACTTAATTCCGATTGGAATTGCAATTTTGATACTTTGAACATTTAATTTTGTCATTTGATGATAAATCCATAAATAATACACAGGGCCTATTGAAATGGAAATGATATAAATGGAAAGTTATTCAGCTACAACTCTTTTGATCTACAAAACTACATATTTCCTATACTGTGCGTTGTCCATGTGTATGTCATAAATAGTTTAGGGGCTTGTTTATCAGTCTATCAGCACCTGCTTTGGACACAATATTAGGTCTTGTGGACACATGGCATCTTGGCAGTGAATGGAATACAGGCTGAGCTAAAGCCCTGTTCTGGGAATTCCACATTTAGTGATTTCAGACTCAATAAAGGCACCATGTTTTACTTTTATCCTTGCCTGAGGAAAGAAGGCTGACTCACCAGAACGCCAAAGTTATTATTAGTGCCTCACATGTGTGGAGAAAAGCTATGTGTATGTGGTTGTGAGTGTGTGAAAAGACAGAGAGAGTGGCTGAGCTCCAGCAGCAGTGGTAAGTGCATGCAGGAGCAGCATGAGGAGCTCTTATCTGCCGCCTGCCAAGCCCTGACCAGGGCCCTGACTCCTGCACCCCCTCCCTCCCTCCCTCCCCTCTGTCGCGGGGCTTCCCACTAGTCTGCTATAGGCAAGGCGGCCAGGTGAAATGAGCAATTCCCATTCAGGGACAGAAGCGCCGCGCAGACTCGCCCAGTGAAATGGCTGCTCTCTTTGGCAGATCAATGCACTCTTTCCCTCGTGCACTGCGACTGAGTGATAGCCAGGAAGAAAAAGAAGGGGAAAAATGAGTATGGGCAGAGAGAAGGGAGAGGTGGTTTTGTGCGCGTGTTTGTTTGTGTATATGTGTGAGTGTGTAGAGGGGGTAGGGTGTTAGCAGGGCATTTAATGATATTTGCCATGGCTGCTCTGAGTGTGTGCTGGTAGAGGAAAATGGGAAACGCTTTGCATAAACTCAAAAGACATGCAATATTGCTGTTGCCTCTTTGGGAAGAGAAAGTGGCGTTCTCAGTCCCACCGGATATGAGAATATTCAGCTGCTGAACTGAAAATTTTGCCAATATGAATGATATTAGTGACAATCATATTAAAATGCTTAGTTGTGCCAAAATGAATTCCATATCTCTACAATGATGAAACTTGTGTCATATGTGTATAGGAAAGGCACAGGTTTGACATAAAGTGTCAAGAGCAAAACCGTGAGATGAAATGTGCGTTATCTACGCTAGTTTTCTACCAGATAATCCTACAGACTCATTAACCTGAGGATTTCTTTATTTAGAATATGCACTTTGCATACCGTGTCTTTGTTCTCAGTAAATGCATTTAAGATGACACAGACTGCATTAAAAATTATTTGAAGGCTGGTGTCCAGTAATGTCTAAAGTAAAAGGCAATAGCATATATTATAAATGTATATAATATATAAAAACTCCTAAATCATTTCTAAAATTTAATGACATCTTGTTTAAGATTCTTAGTATTATTACTGGAAATTCATGTTATATTCCATATTGCAGAAGACCTATAATTATGCCCAATTCACCCCGTTCTAGTTGTTTCGAATGTCACGGATGTGCAAGTTCAACCAGTGTCTACTCTCACATATCTAGTATCAAAACAAACACCAGAGAAAATATTAAATATCTGGGAGAATCATTTCCAAAATTCACACAGCCTCTGACCTTATCCTGCACTTGCAGGGACTCTGAATCATGTTTGGCTACAGATGATTTCAACAATGCACTTTGTTGATTGGTTATTGGTTGCATAATTGATTCATGATAAGTGATTCACGGTCAAATCTATTATTTAAATCTCCAAACTCACCCATAAATCTACCATTTGCATGATGACCCATCACTATTTTGCTATATTTATATGCAATACTGTAGACAACATAGCTGCACAAAGTTGGAGTCTATTGTTAGTGATCATTGTATTGCAAATTTTTATCTAAATACAGTGTACATAGTGCTCAAGCCTCGCAGAAGGCTAGCCTAAGTTACAATATCTGTTCAGACCATCAATACTATTGACCAAGTCTAAAAACTATGGTTAATAACCTGTGGTTAATAACCTGTGGTTAATAACCAAAAGAACGAAAAAAAATGATCCATTATCCAGATATCAAATGTTTCTTCTTAATGGGGAAACTATTAGGCTGAAAATCAATGTGCAGATAAAGGGGATGTGTGTTAAAAATGACTATGAACCTTTCCAATATGAAAACAATTGAATACTGAATACAAACAAGTTACAAAGGTCTACAGTTCTGCTGCTTTTGGAGTAGTGGCGTATTATGATGACATAGTATTTTTTATGACTCAAATATTGACGATTTTAATTCTTAACTCTCTTCTAAATGGCAGTCTCTAAATGGATTACCAAACCATGAACATAAAATCCCATATTTTGATATTAACTTGACCTTCATCTTACCACCCGAGCCCCTTTTCACAGTTTTTTAAAAGAAGCAAGATCAGAAACACTGTATCCACAGCAAGACTAGGTCTTAACCTCACAATTGGACAAGTCTGGTCATATTCACTACAATCTCTCAATTTCATCTGATATTGGCAAGGAATTCTTGAACCAATCTCAACAAAACTTCCTTTTGCTAGGGGATAAATTGTTAATATTTTGTAGTCTACAGTGTAAGCATAGCAAACAGCTGTGCACCTCAGTGTAGGGGCAGATTAAAATGTATAAGAAAATGAAATCAACTTACTCCCTCTCGTAAATCATGAAGGAGTGATAGTCTCTAAGCAATCCAGACCACTTCAGATTCATTAAAGTCTGCTTGCCAAATTTGTGCTAACTTAAAATGACATACTGAACAAACTGAAAAAAAGCAATGCCTTAATGAATGAGCAATAAATTAGAGGTCCATTTTGAACAAGGAAGTACAGAAGCACTTGACCTGAAGCTAAATTATATTCTGTGTATAATATGAGAACAAGCCTTTTACAGCCGTGTCATAATTGCAGCTGGAGTCTTAATCATTTGGTAGAACACTTACTCCAATGTGGAGGTATGGAATTCATTTTTACAGTTTTACTATTCAATTTTACAAGCTCGTGAAACATTTCCCAGTGAATTCAAACGGAAAGCTAACAGACTTATAGATAGGCCCAAAATGAATGACTCATCCTGACATCTCCATTGCTTTTGATAGGAAACTGATATTGAAGGATATACATTTTAGTGACAAACCTGGCAGACAAATTGGTTTAACCTTTATTGCTACTGTTCAGAGAGCTCCCATGTTATGAAACTATGGCTACACGTCAAATGCAACTATTTATTTAGCCATCATTTTGTTCTATCACCTTTTCCCATTTCCAAAACCCTGATGCTTTTTTCCCACAGTCTCAAGTCTCTCATATAGTCTGGCCTATGCAGACATGACAGCAATAAAGTGCACTTGATTACATGGCTGAAAGTAAGGACAAGGAGACAGAAGAGGACAGGATAAGAAAAGAACACAGCCTCTCAGCTTTGATCGCGCTGAACATGTTGGAGTTGGAAAGTCCCGTTTGTGTGCAGTCTTGGCAGAGGCAGGTGCGGGAAGGTTGAATCTTGGTCATCAGCTGTCAAGGCAGTAATGAACAGTGTTTACAAGTAATACCATGTGCTGCCACATTTCAGGGTTCGAAATGTCAAAGTGTCCATTTTCCCCAAGCTAGTCAGAAGCAACACTGTCAGGGCTTCGGCTGTAAACAATAAGAAAAAGAGAGGCGAGACAGAAACAAGGAGCTCTCTCCTTTTCACCCATTACAGTCAGACTGAGTGGGAAAGGGTGGTAGAATGTCAAGCCTAAAAAAATAGAGTCTAGAAAAAGGGAATTCCAATTGGATTGCATTTGGCAGACACATAATGATAGCTGTTAAACAAAACTGAGGGAAGGAAAGCAGAAGAGAGGCACGACAACGCAGGAAGACAGACAGACAGAGGACACGACACAGACAGGCAGAGAGACACCTGCTGTTGCATCACCTGCTGTAATAATAGTGTTGACATTCAAATAGAAGGCTCTGACAATAGGAGCCGGCTGAGGCAGCACCCAGTATGCAAATAAAAAGGAACACATCAGGACACATTAGCTAGCGTCAGGACTTTTTCATAGCACACACTGAAAACCACTTGACCCTTTGGCATCCCACAAGTGCTTATGTATTATGTGTGTGCGAGCAAGCAAGCAGAGCCGACATATTAAATGAGCGGATTTGCCACTTAAGTCTATTAGTTTCATACCAACTTCGCATCTACGGCTATGCATAGAACTGTACTGGTATTGTGTCTTGGTTTATACTGTGCATAGACGCACTTGTACTGAAGTTAATTATTTCTCTGCCTTCCAATGCAATTAGTTAAACCTGTGCTGTACTGTATAGGGTTTGTTTATCTTGATTGGCATTCCAATTCCACTCACACTTCCACTCCTTCGTTCTCGCTGTCATAGTATCTTGAATACCCAGGTTAAACATAATTCAAAAACGGAAAAGGATCATTAGTTGGCAAATTCATTCTTGACTCTCTCTTTCATGCACCCCACATGGCCCCAAAGGGCCTATCAATCAAAATCAGATTCAGCTGATATCACATTCACCATTGCACATATTTTATTCCCTTTTAAGCGCTCAGCAGTCTTTTGTATCAATGTAGACCTATGGTGATTGGAGTAGAAACTTTTCATGTCTGAACTCGGTGGGTTTTGAAGGACTGCAGACATCAGCAGATCCTCGCTGATGCACAGGTCAATACCTATTATAGTAAAAGCAATAGTCAATGTGGTGCTCTCACATCACCAGCTATAGATGTGGTTGCTTTCAAAAGCTGTGACCCTTTCTACAGCACTTTGAAGACAAATCTGATGGTTTGACCATACTCTGATTGTTTGTCAGATTCTTTTTCTGTATTAATTGAGGGCAAAAACAAAAAAGAACATGGGACATCAAGAGTGGAGCTTCAGGTCTCCACTACACATAAGTAAACTTTATTATGTCCGGCTGTTCCAAAGTCTAGATGAATTGGGTGTTTGCCATCAATGCTCTTTGGAAAGGCCTGTGCAGGGAGCTTGCCAAGTCACTACTGCTGCTTTAAATCACTTCCAAAAACTCACCTTTATCGACTTGCCTGCAAGTAATCATGTTTAACTAATTGTTCTTGACTTCTTTATTAGTGCAGTACTCTCAATCCACCAGCATGATCATCAACAGCCAATTTCGGGATAGTCAGACCATGGTTCTCTGCCTGCAGTTATGCAGTAATGTTCTATTAAATTACTACTCTTCTTTATTGAGTGGGATAGAAGCTTTACATTTAACATAATTATCCCCCATTCAAATGAAATTATATCACATCCTCACTGTGATCAATTTACATGGACTGTTTTGACACAGACATAATGTATAGATTAATCTTTTTATCTTTACAAAGCTCCTCTACTCACATTTTGGCACCTTAAAATCAACAGTTATAATTCTTAACTTTACAGTAAACATGGTTTTTGGGTTAAAGACAAATCTATTGTATGCAATTCTGTTCATGTCTCCCATCATAGTAATGCTATTGCTAATGGATACTTAAGACAATTGCGACCGCCTTTTGTAAGAATATGAAACCTAAGCCTTTAGTTAGACGGTAGTATAGTTCTGCAATCAGCAGACAATTTTTGCACGATGTCAGCACAATTTCTTTCACCCGAGCAGAAACACAATATATATTAAATGAAGCCCTAATTTAGAACCTTGTGGGACTCCATATGTCAAATCTTTCTCTCTACTGTGTCTCTATTACAGTATGAAAATGTTACCAATTATGAGATGCTGTCTACTTTACAAACCATTTCAGTAAATAAACTGGTTTAAATATACTTGGTTGGTTTACATCTGTACCACTAAAAGCAGCTCATTGTCAGCAGGGTTGTTACCGCCCAGTCTCCCTAGCAATCATGTTCATATTGGTCAATTCTACAGCAGATGATGAAGGAAATGTCGTTTACATAATGAGGCAAAAAGTGTGGCTAAGTGGGTGTCAGATTCACATTCAATATATGACCAACAATTAATATTGTTTTTTGTAACCATAACGACAATCTTTAATTTTAGTTGCCTAACTGTAATCACACCTAGTGTGGACATTTTTTTTTTTTTTTTATAAGCAGTAAATCAAAGGTTTAGCAGAATTGCAGAGTTCTGACTGGCGATACGGTTAGTACATTAATATTGTCATAAAAAAAGAATTTGCAATTATTGCCATTGTGCTTGTCACTTGTTAAATCTTAGTCGTACATGGGGGGAAATTATTAAAAAGAACAAGACTGTAGAATTTCAATATCTGAATGTATTCAAAAAAGGAAAAAGAAAGAATAGAAATGCTCTGATTTATACAAGGGAGCAGAGGAGTGCAGACAAGCTTCAGTGACTTTAAAGTTTTCTATGGGAAATGAGATTTGGAATATGACAGAGCTCCTAATATCCGTACGCACAGCTTCCCAGCATGTATGCTAATGCCCTGTCCTGACCACTAACACACAACAGGAAAAGTAGGCTAAATAAAACGAAGGAGGAAGCTGTGAAATATAATTCTGAATGCCTATAACGACTACAGTATCAGCCGTCTTGGATCTGTACTTCTTCATTCGGATGTTCTCATTTGTATCCACACCTGTGTCATTCACAGCCTTACGTCTTAACCTAATTTCATGGTCTACGGGTTTGGATGGATGGCTCTGCTGCAACTTGTACACTGAAGGGAGCGTACCATGTGTGTGTGTATGTGTGTGTGTTGGGGGGGGTGTAGGTGTGTGTGTGTGTAAGTGTGCATCTGTGTGAGTGTGCACTCACACAATAACACAATTGTGGAAGCTCGAATGAGAGAGAGAGAAAGAGAGAGAGTGAGAGAGGAGATGTGCTGCTACAATAGCATAGAGAATTGTAGTCACTGCCAGATATTAACCTTTTAACCTTGTACTTTTCTGTTAACAAAAATACATTAAGCTCCTCTGGATTGCTGACAGTGAATTGGGGTTTTACAGACTTTCACTGAGTGTGACTGAATGATCAGAGGTGAACCCATTTTGTGGTAATGCGCTTCAATTACAGTAAAAGTCTGCTAAAAAACACATAAGTTAAACTGAGATGATATATTGCTGAATCTGGTAACAGCAAACGTTATTGCCATTGATGATCTGAATGTTATATGAACCACGCTCAACTGAGAAAGCAAGAGCACGAAAAACAAGACCACTAAAAGCCAATAACATGGTCGACATTGTAATGCACACAATAATCTTAAAATCACTGACTAAGTAGACTTAAAAAAAGAACTGACATTTCTCGAGAAAGTGTGAATAATTCCTATTAATACTACTACAAATTGTTCTAAGAGCTTTGTACAGCATAATGCCTGAAAACCTTTTCTGTCATTGTAATTGCTCACTATATTCTTGAGCAAGGTGTCAGCAATGCCCTTTTAGTTTGCCAGAGTATCTTATGGTGTAACGGCTTATTTAGCCAAACTAGGCATGACACCAATTATACTGGAGGGAAATCGATTCCAACAAAGCACTCTGCTGGGACAAACAATAAAATGATCAAAGTGACTGGATGTTTTTGCTTCCGACAAGCAGCTAAATTAGTTTGTACTGTAAACTTAGTTTTTAACCCAGTCAAACTATATAATTCTTGAAGCTATTAAGAGTATTCTCCAGTGTGACATGAATACATGGATACAAAGACGGACAGAAAAATAACCAGGAAAAAAAGCAACAAAGAAAAAAGATGAAAATACAATGGCTTTAACAATTGTGTTGCACCAACACAAGGACGATTAAAGCCTATTGTATCCCTTCATTGTAAATTGTCTTTTCCACTGAAGTCCACAGAGTTCTACCAAAGACAGAGTTCAAGATAATTGCTTTTCCAAACATTAATTGATAAAGTTGTTGACATTTTATTTCAAGAAACTGTGGCTCAAAATGCACATAAATGTCCAGTGTCCAACTTCTGTGTTATTTTCATCAAGTGTTTGTTTTTCACATAACTTCAATCGAAAAGGCTCTTGCAAGAAAGTTTTATGAGAAATGTCATGACAGAATAAAACAGCTGATTTGAACCTCATATTAAGTTTTAATTTCCCCCATTAAAATAAATAATTTTTCAGAGTCCCAATGCACTCCCATAGATTAGACATTAAGCATTTCAATATAAACTTTTACAGATAGGTGATTATTTGTACGCTACACAGGGTAGCAATACCCCTTCACAATAATTTTCCTTTTTAATTTAAGTACATAATCTGTACACTGAGAAGAATATACAAATTTATATTAAAGGGTAACCCTTGTCTGGCACAGTGTCATAAAAGGCCACCAGCTGCATTTTATTATCTTACCTTGCTTCTAAGGCATTGGATTTTCTATGTTGTCATCACTCATGTGAATTTGAAGTTCAGAAGAAAAAAAAGAAAGAAAAGAAAACAGTAAGTCCCACAGTTTGCACTAAGCTTATTTTAATTACTGTAGTATCTCACTAATGCTCGGATGGTACAGTCCTCACTGAAATGTACAGTACTGTGAAAGATATTAAAATCATAATGAATATGCTAATTGTCCTTTTTTTATATTCAAAATCCTACAATGGTTTTATATTCTCATGACAATAGCACCATTTTATGTAAGCTATAATAAGCGTATATGATTACTGATATTAAAATAACGTGTGTCATAATACAAAAGTCCATTGTGCTGAACTAAGCTACAGATCTACAGTATTATTGTAATCAGTAAACCGTAACTCTTACTCATAAACGACCATATATGAAGTGTTAGTGACTGTTCTTGTCCAGTTCATTTTTAGGCTGCCTGGTGCTGCCTGATGTCAATCTTCATTCCTGTTTCCAGACGCTAGTCTGTCCAAGATAGATCCCTCATATGTCAGAACCACACAGACCATTTCCTGGAGTCCGCTGTGACTGTCAGGCTCCACGGACCATGAAAGCCGTATATGTGATGCCCGAAATCACCTCATCGTATGCCACAGACTTCCACATTGGCGTGGTCACAGCTATCCCTTCAAGAGACACTAAGGGAGCTCATTGACACTTTTAGGCAGTTCTTTGCCAACAAATATAGTGGAAACTATTTCACATTCTCAGCCAGAAACATAAAATAAGTCAATTTTACAGTATGTGGGTAGAAACTGGGTTGAGCATGAATTATCAGGTTAATGGTGTCCAGGACATTCAGTAGGTTAAATCATATATTTTGCAATAAAGGATGATGTGTTTTTGGCATTTTAATAAGGCACTCTCGCACCCGCAAAATACGGATTCAAAAACATTGTAAATCTGTGTGAATTTTTTGGAATGTGGTCTATAAAGTCAGCACTCGTATACGTCTTATAATCTGTCTCCTGTCTTAACAAGAGGTGTCTGAGGCAATAGTGGGGAAGAAACCCAACTCTCTCTGGAACAATTATAGAAGTGCACTGCAGTCACTTAGCCCGCTAATACACGGTGTGATATTAATTACTGTTTGTAAACAATGCACTTTGCAGAGATTATTGCATGCACTCGGCGTCCTCCATTTGTGTTTGGTAATTCTCACAAGTGATTAAGTGGTGAAGCTAGGACAGCTGTTCAAGATGAGTTCATTGGCATGTTTAATTAATTGCACTTGAGATAATTATTCAATCATTACTTTGATTAATTTTCTGCGTCCCAGATAATGCATCAAACGTCTGCTTGATGTCAATAGTTTTGAAAGCGTGAGTAGAACAAGGCTAAGCATTTTAGGGAGCTTGATTTAAGACTGAATCCTGCTTTGTGGAGAAAATAATGCCAGTGTCAACTGGCCCATGATAAGAGTTCATTATTATGGCAGCTTGGTTGATTTGAAAAATTCTAATGCTCACTTAACAGGTCCTGACACTCAAAACCTGTAAGGGATGCATGTTTCATTTTTGCAATTTCAACACATCAACAACCTCCTGTCACTGCTCACTTCAACATTTTGAGTCAATTCAGTCTGCATTATGTCTGAAACATGCTTATATTCCACCCCCTCAGATATGCAGGGTAGTGGCAACATCCAACTGAAGGAAAGCCAGGCAAATCGTTTGTGAGAGATCTTGTCAAACAGATTAATTCCCACCCTGGGCCTCGGGGTTCTGGACCGTTTTTCTGTCATGCTGCTTTGCCAGGCTCCCTCTTGATAATACCCCAAAGATAAAATTAATTGTGCAGGGAGATGTGGGATGGGGAGTATCTAAAAGGACCTTGAGCAACACATGAAGCTCTCTTTTTCTCTCCGCTCCTCCGCATGTGAAAACACAGAAACAATCAAACCGTCAGAAGCATGACACATTGCACCAACGATCACTAACTTTGTAGGAAGTTTCTGGAAGTGGAAAGTTCTGAGAGAGATGTGAAGGGACAGAATCAACCCTCATGAAATATCCTTGTCTAAGAATGTCTATGCTCAAATTACCATCTAAGTGGAATCCCTCACTTCATCAGCAGTTTACAAAGGGTGTTGGCACACCAGTATTTATCTACAATGGTTTAGTTTAGCAACATCATCTTCCTTTTCTTTGTGGAATGACCACAATAACTATGATGGGAAACTCATTAGTTTTGTGTTTATTTGGTCCTAAATTATAGTATTGGACATAATAACATAACAACATCCTTGATCTGGTGGTGGTGCTACATGAAAAGTCAAGGGCTCCCCAAATTATTTACAATTCATCCATAAGATTTCTTGAAAATAAATTGTTGAGACATTTTACTAAAAACCTCAAATGTCAACATCATGGTGGAAAAGTCGGAAGATGTCAGGGCAATTAATCACTGTGCACGATTTCATGGCTAACCGTCCGATAGTTGAGATATTTCAGCCACACTACTGGCGTGGTTAAAAAAAAACATTCCTCCTGCAAATACGGCCAATTTAGCCTCACGATACAGTATAGCAGTCAAATGCAATCACACTCTGGGTGGAGTAGACCTTTCCCACAACCTCCTGTCACCACAAACAGCTCAGAACATTAGCTAATCCCTGCTGTGGCAGTGTGCAAGAACACAATGTCTCAGTCTTTCATCACCACTGGCCTTCAAAAGCCACCAAAAGAGCAATTTAACCAAGAAATATTCTATGGAGGGTGAAGCAGAGGAGCAGGTAGATTGTGGCAGCTGTAGTTTTTTTCTTTTTTTTCAATAGCCCCTTGGCACCTAAGTTGCCCCTGTCACCTCCACTGGCAGATGGTGCAAATGAGCCTTTATATGGTGCTGCTAGACACTGTGACACTGAAACAAGAGTGTTGCTTTTAGTACTTTTATAGTCAAAACACATCAGCGACTGCTTCCGAGGAGGGTAGCGTCTGTACTACTACTAGAGTTTAAATCAGGGTTTTGTCGGCTACTGTCTTTTTTGCTGTGACTAGACTGACTTGGCGGTTATTTTTATACTTTTTTGTAGCACATACTGAGACGTTGGTGCTGTCAAGACCGTATGAATAAGAGATGAGATCATTGAATTGCTTGTTGGTACAGAATGCACATTCGGTTCGTTGTGTGAAGATTCTCAGTATAGTCCGAGAATGCGTCTGTGCTTACAGCAAAAGAGTCCTTGTAAAGACATTTATGTTTGACGGTTTCCCTGCATATGCATGGGATCTTATTTTCTTAGTGAGCGTTTCATACATCAAATTGTGCACATACGCGACGGTACACAACCCCACATAAACACTGACAGTCCCTGGGCAGTCCACATCCAACAGTTTTGAGCTCAAGTGGTCACCGCTGTCACAGTGTGACATCATCAACCAGGCTGGCAGTGTCCCAGTGGTGTCCTCCTCTGGAGCCAGAGATATCCTTCAACAGAGCTCATCCTGTGATGCTGCTGTGTCACTCAGGGGCCCAGACAGGCAGTGCAGCAAGGATGACAGCCCGGGAAAGAGAGCTCAAGAGCAGGTAGAAAACTATTGACAGGACCCCGGGGAGCAATTATGAGTGAAGCCCAAGGGCTTGCTCAAAGGAACCTACGGCTTGTTTAAGTCTATCAAAAACACAGCTCAGATCCCTATTAAGGGGTAACAACATTTGCTAGTCAGCTAGTCACAAAAGTACGTTTGAAGCTCAACTGGTGACAGATTAATCACATGAACTCCATGGGGTTGTCAAACTTAAGAGTTTAGCTCAAAAGTAAATTAAACTATTTGGCTTTTTTCCGTCAGCAAATTCATCCGTGAATCTGTGAAACAGTAAATGTAGTGATGTGATTAACAAGCTGACCTTTTGCGAGCTTTTTTTCCCCTCAGCATTTGTATTCCTAAACCTATAAAAAAAAAAATCCAACTGGAATAAATTCAATAGCTACCGTTGACACTCAGGACATCACTCTCCATAAAATACCTGCAAATGATCAAGGCAGACAGATAATAGCTTGGAAGAGGACTCGGCTTGCTGCCCTGTGACAGACATTTTCAATTAAAAAGGGTAAATAACTTTAGATTCATCTATTTCACCCTGTCCCAAGATTTATCAGTCCATCGTGCTTTAAATCTGTTCACCCCTGAAATGGTAATATCACAGATTTGGATTTTCTAGGCAAAGAAAAATGTTATATAGTTCCAATATCTTCACACTCCTATTTAAACCCCCCCCACTCTGTCGGTATTAGAACTTTCATAAGGCAACCCAAGCATGGGAGGAAACTAGTGATATCAGTACACCAACATGATTTGCACAGTAGCTGGGACTTTGATCTGACTTTGCACTTAAGCAGAACGCCAAGGCTGTTTCACTTTATATTGTTGATCTACATTTGTTCACAGGCAGGAATTGGATCAAACACCTTAACCTTTTACCACCCTCTGTTCCAGATGGGGCGCTAGCACTATGTATAACTATGAACTTCTTACAATCAAGGAATATTTCATCTATTCTAATCTAAGTGTAACTTCCTTGCTGTCAGTCAACTGTACTGGAGCTGTAATAGTCGTCCCTGCCTTAGCCGATTGACATCAGCTGATTCATTCATGCCTCAAAATCACTGGCTAATTTACAGCTGTATCAGCTGCCTAGTATCGTCCAATCATATTCATGTAGGTGTACAGCCTGGCCATTATAACCTGACATTTTTCACTATTTCTATACGCTCATGCCAGTGCAGTTTTTTGCCACAGCTCTCTTCACCATACCAACCTCCACCTTATCTGCTATATTTTTTGCTGTTGCTGATTTAACTAAGGTGTAATATTCATGTACGTGTATTAAGGGGGGTTAGTTTCCCAGCAGAATTTTTGTTGCTGCATGGATTATTTGAGAATTCCCTAAAGATTACAGCATTTTCCATCAAATCTAAATGATTTTCTATAAATGGTGGATTCCTGGACATGTCTATGACTGCATCAATAAAAACACCATTGTTACCACAGAAAACAATTCATACAGCAGCAGTTTCCTACGCAGATCAAACACCCAGAGACTTTTACTTCGCCAAGTTAGCCAAAACTACCTGCCACAACCATGACCTAAATCTGGCACAGCTGCTTGCACAGAGTAAAGCTGCAGATGTGATGAATGGGACGTCTTAGTGCTAATAACTGAAGCTTAATCTGAGGCCAAATTGCCCCATGTGTGCGTCCCAAAAATCCAGCCAAATTTGGACCTTTGGTTTCAGAATACAACAGAGCGCGCCAATGTTCATCTGCAATCAAACCGACTCAGCTGGCTACCTGGGCTACTGCAGATTAAGTCATACATCGCTTTTTCCCATTAACTTTAGCCAACATTAACAGAATGCCGCATCATGATAGTGGGGACCGTCCATGGGGAAAAAAAAAGTCCCCCTTTTTTGTAAATAAAGTGACATGAGTCATTAATGTGATAAATGACCATGCAATTCCCTAGGACCTCAGCATCACCCCCTTCAGGCCTCTTGTGGGCCATTCCGGGTGAAAGCCGAACATTTAAACGTGTGCCTGTAAGTGCTGAGGCAAGCAGGTCCGCCGGCCAAATGGTTGCTCTTTTCAGCTGTTGAAGCTCCCAAGGACCCATTTCACTGTTAACATCAAATCATTAAAATCACCCCATACTCAGTCACTTAGAGTTACAGAGGGATAGAAAGACAAAGAGAGCGGGTAAAGTTAAAGAAGAAGAAGAAAAAAAAAAGGTCAATGTCAGCTGTAAAGGCTAAATAGGCCACATTATTAGGTTGGAAATAAATGGAATCAAAACTGACAGTTCTCTCTGGTCTTAATTCCATCTTGTTGACCACAAATGCAAATCACTAAGTGCAGTTTTAGTTCATAAAGGAGGGGATCAATAAAATATGATTTGGCTAATGTGTCACTGTCAAAGCAAAGGACTTGAGATTATTCTGCTGTATTAAAAATTTAATTGCATCTTCAGTCGGGTCTGGAAATATCTGATAGCATCATACCTTGGACGTGTATGAATACACATTCAGAAGTATGCTGTAAATTAAACTTTTTTTTTGAATGGTTCCAACAAGATTGGTTATTTTATACAATCTTTTGTGAAGCAAAGCAGAAATGGTGAAATGTGTCATGTATAAAATGCATTATATAAAGGGAAACTATCCACAGCAGATGGTGTAGACCTTTAGATGTTCAGTCTCTCTGGGTAAAGGTATCCTTGATGTACACAAATGTGTTCAGACTTCAGGCTTTGTATTATTTCATGCCACCTAAAGCAATTACAGTCTTCAGCTGTTTCTCTCAGTGCACTGAGTACATTTGGTGTTCGAAGAAAACTCCTGCATCTGATGCATGCCACCGCAGGGTACTGTTCACAGTTAACTCCCATCTTTAACAAGAAAATGTCAAATTATCTCCAAAATATGTAATTTAAAATGCTCATCAGAGTGTTGTGCAGCAATTCCCAGACAAATCACAAAATGGAAATATGTGCTTTAAGGACTTGTATTGTACATGTATGCCTGCGCTTCTGGCTATACATTTCTGTGGTTCTGTCATACAGAATATATTAATATGGCAGCCCCATTGTATCACTGGGTGTACTACATAACACACGACCTAGTGGCTAAGTACCAAAAACTTGCAATTACGTCCAAACATACAGTAGAATCTATTAAAACCCTTACAAAGGTTTTCTACCCTCGCTACCACTGGGTGACTGGACTTGGTTTCTATGGAAACCAAAGTGCAACACAAGCCATTAAAGTTAGGATACAGCTGCTGTGCTCACAGGATAAGCAATATGAAGCAAAATGAATGGCAACAAAATAAAACTAATAAAGGTGTACAGAGAAGGGAGTTGTTGCTAAAAGAGTCACACACTGAAAGAAAGAACACACTTTGTTTAAAAGAAAGACAGTTGGGAAAATAGCACTAAATGGCACAGTGCACTCTAAGGGTGTGTGACTTTCCCACTCTCATTACTTTGAGCTCTATAATCATGATGTAAAAGGCAAACGGAGAGACAGCAGGTGGAGGCTGTCATGTTGGAACTAGTTTTAGCTGGGTACAGTATGAACTTAGAGATGCACTGTGAGCTTGGTATCGCTAAGATACAGTACTATGTGCTTCTCGAAAGATGAAAGAAATTACTTTATATCAGGTTGCCTGCTCTGTATTCAGACCTTGCATTCACTGGCAATCGATTTCTAAATCAATCACCAAAACACACAAAGAGCAATTCATTCTTTTAAAGGATTATTTGCAGAATCTGTGTGTGTGTGTGCCATTGTATTAGTTTACTGATTTGATGAACTGTCAGAGCTCTTGAATAGTGTAACCTACCAACATTGTGATTGACACTGTGAAATATTAAATGCACCTGCACTTAACAAGCAGCATGCAGTCGAGTGCATGCTGCTTATTAATTAGTAACTGTGTAAAGTGACATTTTATAAACAGATATCTGCATATGAATGCAGACGTTTCTGGTTTCTGTCTGTAGACCATTTTTAGCCCGAGTAGTATTGACCAATCCTGTTTCAGGGAGCTGTGGTTGCATGCAGGTAAACAGTCCTTGTAGGAGAAAAGAGGTGGAAAGCATTGGCCAAAATGCAATATCAGAACCCACCAGCTATCGTCTGACAAAGATTTCACTTTTTAAAAAATGTATCTGCATTCATATGCAGTCTTGGCCTGGATATCCGTTATCCGGATATCCGCTGGCTACACCAGAAGCCCCGAAATGTTGGCCATCGTCCCCAGAGGCTACAGCGTCGTCAGACGATAGCCGATGGGTTCCAAGATTGACTCCAGTGAAACTTGGTGCCATATCTGTACATCATTGAGTTTCCCACTGCTATGAGTCATGCAGTCATCCTTCAGTAAAGACTTCTCTTTTTATATGTGATCTTTTATTTGTGCATGTGTGCATGTGCCTCAAGTGTGGACAAGTGTGTGTGTGTGTGCACACTGTTAAGTTTGGAGAAGAAAATAGTTGAAGCACCAGTCAGATTCCTCCCTCGAAGGGCCAGCTGTTTTTGGCAAGCGCCCTCCTCACCCGTGTGCATGGCATGAATAGAACAGAAAGAAAATGTGTCCCTCCTTATGGTAGGTCAGACTACAATCCAGATTTTTCGGGGAGTTTATTACAGGACTGAATCAAAAACTGAATTTCAACACAGAAGCATATGAAGCTTTTGCCTCAAGGGCCTGATTTCCTCATTCTGTGGTGTTTTAACAATGAGGCTGTGCTTGACAAACCAACAGAGGCAGTCATGTTTAAATGGCCCTCGAGTTCAGCCTGTTTTTTGTAACAGAGTTAAAAGCGCCACAGAGGATCTGTTTGGAGCTCATGGGTGGGAGGCTAATAAAATCCTATCAGGCCCATCCCATCAGATGCATCAAAATACCACAAAAATAAACTAAAACCAATCTTTGTCAACGTATTGATCGCTCACCTTGCAATAAGACATAATTAGATATAGATTAAAGTTATCTAAAGTCATGCTTTTATTGTATAGTTTTGAAGTTACTGCAATATAACTTCAGCATTGGATGGTCAACCTTTACATGCTAAAACATAAGTCACAGCTTTAGGTAGGCAAGATTTTGGTCAGAATCATCAAGTATGCTGGAATATCATAGGAAAATGGCCACAATGGACAAAATCATCTAACTTTTGATAGACTTAGTATTACTTCAGTTTGGCTTCCGTTGCAACTGTATGAAATCAGACATGCACCTGTATTTCTGCCACTACCATAACTGCCGCAGACGGGATGATCCTCTTAGTGCCTTAGCAATCTGGGACACTATTCCCACTACTTACTTTTGCCAATTTGTTCCTGGGAGCCCCTGAGTCCTTGTCTTCATTAAGGGAGTTCCTCATTGATCAATCACTGTCAGAGGAGCTGCTCTGTAATTGCACTGTGGCCTAATCATGACTGACATCCCCCTCCCTCCTCCGCTGTCACAGGTCTCAGGAGAGAGAATGTTCCATGACTTTCACACCTTCGACCTCAAGGTAGGCCTCTCTAAGGATTTGACTCTTCTTCTCTCTGTGGTTTATCTTTAGAGCTGTGTGGTTTTATAATGGATATTATAACTCATCTGTGAATATTGGTGGAGATGATAGCAGGTAAGTTAAGATGGGTGACGTGAAATGGATATTTTGAATATTTACAAGCCCCAATGATTACACTGCTGTCTTGTTTTTCACAAATTGTGAAAATCAGCTTTTGCTTATTGCAACCAAATTTGCAGTATAACTGATTAGCTATTATAAAACTATGAACACACACACACACAAATATATATATTCAGCCGACACTACTAGAATACAATAGAGTTCCAGTTTCAGGTCTGCTGTTTCGGCTTGAATTCTGAATGATCATCAATCATGCCACATTTTCATTGTGCACTGATTGATATTTGCAGGACCTGCACTCTGTTTGTCAAATTCAGTGAACAGGCCCCTTACATCTGTCAAATGTATTACAGTGAATGTAAGACAAAAAACAAGGTATAATTGCAACACAGTAAAAGCCCTTGACATCTTTACTGAGGCAGGTACAGTATTCCACTAGCAAACAACTTCACAAATATGTACAGTTGTCTATGTAAGAAAGTAAATGTTTTATTATATTGTCCTTGTTCAAACTAATGACTGATTCTCCGTTGTTGTTTTGTTGTTATATGCATTTACTTCATTAATTTCCTAACATCACAAACTATGGACCACTAATACTCATGCATGCAGATATACATACTGTGTACACAAGTATGCACATATAAATATATTAAACTTGTGGCCTTTCACCCTGCTGTAATTATATTGTGTCTAAATGTGAGGTTGCCTTGTTTAGCACCATTGTTAATCTGACAGACAACCTCTGTAACCCATCCAGTTCGGATGTCAAGTTGATTGTGTTTACTCATTGTTCTTGAGACACTGTGGAAAATTGGATAATTTTTTTTTTTCACATAAAAAGAACTTCATAAGGAAACAATATCATTTTAACCTTTCAAAATCCTCCTCTCTGTCGCCCTTACCTCAAAAGGTCATGTACAACAACATATAAACACATCAGTTTCTTATTTTTTTTCCACACTGAAAGAAAATACTATTTACTGTGAGATTGGCCTTAAATATATCACAGGTTTATGGCCAATAAAATAAGGCTTATTTAGCAGGTTTACAGTATTTACATTAACATAATATAGCATCTTGGATGAGGATTCAAAGTGAAAGAAACATGTCTTTAAATCACTATAGAAAGGAAGCCAGCAGTCCGGTGATCCATTTTAGTTGGTTTTAGGAAAAAGTGCAGTGCAAAACAGTAAGTCACAATTTTGCAAAGGAGTCATATATGAACATGTACAATCTACGGTATAGCGTCCATCAGTCCACTATGTTGAAGACATAGTGACATATACAGTTACAAAAGAGTCTCTCTTGACTTGTGAAACACTGGAAGCCTGGTTGTGATGCAGTGAAATGTCTCTCTTCTGACACTGATCGCAAACTACTGTACTTTTCTGCCTTTCTATCTTAAGCACGGAGAGCAGCTTTGAACAACAGTAGAACTGTAGCCAAACAAAGACAAATAGCGAGAGTTTGGATTCAAGCCAGTGCATGCTCATAAAATGACTTTATGACCATTTACTTTGAATATCCATGTGATACAGATAATCTGCTGCAGTGCTGCACAAAGACAATCTTTCTTTAGCCAAAAAATTGTATAACAATGATGTTTTTTTTTTTCTTCCATAAAACTGTTTCTCATGACCCATGTATTAGCCACAGATGGTACAGGAGAATGACATGGAAATATCCCTGCTCATAGTTAACTTTTCAAAACTGCAGTCAGAAAGATGGCAAGTGAGTTTGCCATCAGCTCCTTAATCTGTGGTGTCACACCAGCACGCAAATCTTTGGAGAACGAATTAGAAAAGATGCAAAATGATGTAAAAAAGATCAAGACCGATTTTCCAGATGGAAATTGATATCTCTGCCATGATATTAGACCCACTGGGATGCAAAAGTTCCAAAAACTTGATGTGATTTTGTAAGAGGATTGGTGACCCTCCCCTTTTTTTTGTCACTGAAGGAGGTTTCACTTTGGTTTGATAGCACAGATTAGTCTCAGTCCTCTGTCATCTTACATCCATGCCTGCAAACAGTGATTGGACTGAATGCCTACTAAATCTGCATTAAGTACTGTGTATATTTAAAGACAGTAGTCTCAACACATTAATATTATTTTGATTTTTAAATTGCAGTTAGCAGCTTATGTAGGGTAATACGCTTTTATGTACATGACATGATCTGTCATCTCCAAGAGAGGGCATGGATACAATTGCAAATAACCCCTCCCAATATGCTAATGATTTATCCTTTGCCGTATTTCATGCAAATGTCTTTCATCGCATATTTTCAAATGTCATTTATATGACAGCTGTAGCACAAGCATCCATAATGTTTTGACTAGGGGGGAAATTGCAACATGGCTCTAAGTCATTGTGAATTCTGCTCACAATGAGAATAAGGGAAAGTCAGGAATGCTGAATTCTCCGTCCTTCAGAACATGATTGTTTTATCAAACTTGGGAAACATGTTTATGATTGATGTTGCTGTCGTAATACATAAAAAGGGATTAAATGGAAATTGCATTTTCAGCTTCTGGATCTGGTCTGGATAATGCAGTGATACTTAATACATTTTACCAATGAAACGTGTAAGGAGATGGTCAAGTCGGAAAATAGCAATATTTGCACATAATTACAGAATTTGTAGATGACTGAACAACACACAGGAATTATCCTGAGTACATTTTTGTTGGTTTTTCCATTTAGGAAATCAGCATAGCCACAGTTCTATAACTTCAAAACAAGTAAAGTAGAAATAAAAGTGTAGTATTTCCCCAGCAATCTATGAGCTTGCAGGCACCTTGGCATTTACTAAGCCTCCTATGTCATTGTCTGCAATGCTGTTAAAGACCATGTACTAGGAGGACATTTTTAAATTTAAAATGTAATCAGCACAATCACCACAAGCAATCAGTTCCTCTTCATTTCACCTGATCAAGCCCCCCCGCTAAAACGAGTCTGTTAAATAGAGCATCTTATCAGGCCTGGATTAAGTTTTGACTTTGATTAACATCCATAGTTTGAGTTTAGAATGTCAAAGTTCAAGTTTGGGGAAAATATAGTTTTTTTAAAAAATGCAGAAGCACCAGGTGTCATTATCAAGCAAGACCTCTATCTATAATATAAATTATTCCACAACCACTTTTCTGGTCTCTACATTTATACATTTGAATCATAGAATAACTGTATTCATAGATAACAGCATACAAACATCTAAAAACTTGAGTTGTCAGGAATAGTTCAAGATTTTGTGAAATGCACTTATCCACTTTCTTGCCAAGAGTTAAATGAGTCAATTGATGCCACTCTCATGACTGTAGAGTAAATATGAGGCCAGCATCCAGTTAGCTTAACTTAGCACAAAGACTGTAAACAGGGGGAAACAGCTAGCCCGGGTCCGTCTGCAAGTAACAAAGTCCGCCTGCGAGCGCCTGTAAAGCTCACTAATGAACATTATCTGACTGGGACCGGTTGCTATCAGCGGGGACTCCAGGAAATGTTGAACTCTCCCTTTAAAATCATAGACATTACGTTTCACATAAAATCACAGATTGAGTTACGACCTTACTAACATGACTGGGAACAAATGGCTTCAAGAGATCAACATAATGTGACACAAACTACACAGGTGCAGTTGCAGGTGCTGGGGCCACCTGCACACCTGCCCACTACAGAGAAAAGAGGAAGAGTGCTACAGAATTGCACAGAGCAGTGAAGGTGGTGACAAACACCACACAGCATTTGTATTGAATAAGGTTTTTGCATCGTCAGTAGCTAACCTGCCATGAAATTAATTCTCCATTTACCAGAGACTTAAATTTGTAAGCAATTTATAATTTGAGACCATAAACTCATTCGCATTGTTTGTCCACCCTGCTTCAATGGGAAGTGAATTTAATTGTCTATTTTGTATTGGCTGCAAGAGTTTTGCCATTTTTTTGTCAGCATTGTTAAATGAATGAATCACAAAGTGCTAAATATTGCTTTCCTATTTTTCTGGGTAATTGTTTTTAGATAAACAGTGCTGATACAGCGTGGCAAGGCAATCAACTTCAAGAAAAGGCTTGATGATCCAAATGATGCAAAATTAAAACGTATCAAAGTACTGTATTCGCAGTTATCGAAAGTTCATGATAAAATCCACAGACAAGCAGTGCTGACTGACCAACTATAAACATTTTATGAATTTCAATGTCACTACAGCTGAGCTGATTTGGTGAAAAGCAAACCAAGCACACAGGCCACATCCAGACATAATAAACTGTCGCCCTGTTCACAGAGGCGTGGAGAGGTGAGAACACCTCCCCGGTACATCCTCAGACACATCTGTGCTCAGGCCTCTCTTTTGAGGAGGAAATAGGTCAGCCGTGAATACTTGGCTCCTTGCATCTAAAAACTTCCTTTAACACACTTAATTAAGAGTGTGACTATGTGGATTTATTGAGTTTGAATTAGAAAATTTTGACTTTTTTTGTTTTTTCTGAGCTGCTCTTGAGGAGTTGTACAATTCCTAAATTAAGAAAGGATATGCCATTCTCAGAAATTTCATTTTTACATAACTCTTCTAAAATTTTATAAGTAGCTTCAATAGGAGCTGTAAAGGCACAATAATGCCAACTTGGCCCACATTTAGACATTGCCAACTTGGCCCTCATTTAGACACTGAATCATTCAGATTGCACTGCTGTGATTGCTTAATTAAATGCTCGGCTGTGTAATGACTTTGCTTGAAAGGGAATTAAATGTCTAAATGCTGCAGAATCCGCGCTGAGCTGAACAGAAATCAATGGGACATAGTGCTGGAACCCAAGGTGTTTTCCGACTTGTTTAGGATGAACGTTTTGTATTGATGTCGTCCCTCAGTCAGTGAGTCAAAAGCTCATTCCTCTTGGTCCAAAGCATTGATTGGTGGCATACAAACAGTGTGCTTACTTTGTGCTTTCTGTAGAGGTCTAGGAAGGTAGTTTACAATGCCTTACAAGTCAGCAGTATATGTAAAGCAGCATTTATATTTAAAGAGGTTAAACTACTAACAACATCTATTCTAAGGGACTATAAAAGCAATTAATAGCAGTATGATGGTCTTAGGATGAACTGTAATAACTTTGGTGATTCGCTCACTTTTAATCCGGTGCCATCATCAGGTCAACATTTGAACCATACCTACAAAACTAACCAGCAATTGTTAACATGCCTAACTGAGATGGTGAACATGGTAACATTACACCTGCTAAACATCATCATGTTAGCATTTAGTTCAAAGCACTGCTGTGTCAAAGTACAGCCTCACAGAGCTGCTGGTATGGCTGTAGACTAAGTCGTGTTACTAAGTCACTAAACGTCCTCAGTACAGATCCAGCCCAGATTATCCTCTTTATGTGTTTATGTTACTATTTACATTTCATATTGTTCCTTGTTGACCATTAAATGACTGCAAAGCATGGCTAGATTTTTCTCAAAATAACTTTCAGAGTCCAAAATTATCAGTCTTTCAGCATATTTTCAGTGTTTTACCATGAAAGCCTAAAGGCAAACATTAAAATCCAACCCACATGGAAATGGTTCTTGAAAGGAGTGCAGCCAACTAATCTCACAAACATTTGATTGAACCAAAGAACTTTAGAAACCGCCAAAGCTGGGAAGGGCATACAACTCCTAAAATGACAACCGATTATCAAACTGCCTCTGGCTGAAGACACTGTAATCCCCCAGATGTTTGCAGTCTATGAAATATGAGAGTCTGAATTAGATTTTTCAAACAATGTCAGCTTGTCTGCATTCGTAAACCCTCAGCATTTAAGTCACAAAATTAAGTTGACCCCGTCAGAAAGCTTAAGGACATGTAACAAAGCCCCCGGCAAGTCTTATTACTTCATCTGCTTTCGTCTCATCTCCTCTGTGTAATAAGTTCCCACTCTAGCAAGACCACTGGGGCTAATAAGGGTTTTATCTGCTTCTGATATTAGATATTAACACCTCATCAAAGTTAAGCCAGCGGTAGGCTCTCGTCCTCCCTCCAAATTTACATTAGCCTAACAATGTCTCAAAAAGAAATCTTATCAAATTCAAATTAAGGGCGAGTTGAATAGCCAGAAGGACACTGCTACCCATCACTCAAAGAACATGTAATTTGGTTCTGCTGCAAAGAATACAAGCCCACTTTGTAAATCACTGAGATCATAGTTTTCATGCAATGACGTTAAAACTTTGAATTTGCTCCTAATAATCCTGAGTCAAAACAGAGCACATTTGCAGCATATGAATGATGAATGTTTAGCTGCTGGGTATGAAAACAGGTCTGAGTGACACAATCAGGATTTGCTGTTTTTAAAAACACTATAAATAGTGACTCTAGTCAACCAGTCTTTGTGATCTTTACCTGAGGGGAAACACATTTGTAGCATGTGTCATTTTGTTGTTTTCATCAGATACTCAATGCAGGTTGTAACCCCAGGGTTAGCTGTGATCATCGAAGAACTTAAATTAAATGCAAATTAAAACTAATATCTAACATTAATCATTAATGTTTCAGAATGAACTATAAGAAGACGACAATGTATAGCTTGTATAGCTCAAAAAGAACACATTGATGTTGTTTTATGCATCTTGCTTATTTGAGTCTTTTTTCTTTGAAAAATTCTCAAGGTAAACCTTGTATCTAGAGCGAGAGTGCAAAGGTTTCAGACTTCTTATCATCCCTTGTGGCATCCTTTGTCAGGTTGTATGAAAAAAATGAAATATTAACTGGAAAATATAGCTTGGAGAGATAGAAAATAAATTACTTCAGTGTGGCAGGGAAAAGAAGATTGTGAGATTTATCAAGTCAAGATGGAAATGCCTGCTACTGTAAGTCTGTGCCCCTGCCTTGAAAAATTAAAGAGAAATCAAATGCCTTCGAGTACACAGCGATTGTGATGTAAAGCTGTGTGTGTATTTGTATGTGTGCACCTGCATACTTGTTTTCAAATTCATTTATTGTTGAAATGTTATGTTATGTGCGATGTGCCAAAAGATAGAAGTTTCCATATGACTATATAGCTTACAGTATACATAGACACAACTTTACACTTCGTACTTATTGTATGTGTTTTCTTCTAGAGAATTAAAACTAAACATACAGTCTACAATTAGCCCAGCTGTACTCTCCAGTCTTTTAACACTCAACAGTTTTTCTGTGAAAAAGCTTGACTGGCAAAATCTATAATTGTACAGATAAGTGAACATGTTAGCGAGATAAAGGTTAAACTATCAGGGATATGTTCTCCATCCATCTAAAGCCAATTTTACACATTCAGCTCAAGCAATGGTGGGTGGGGAAGGGAAAAAAAACTGGCAAGTCAATATTGATTGATCTGGAGCCTTAGCAATTACCTCCATGTGCAGAAGACCATGTTAAGGTCAGTATTATCTTAGCTCATTTTATGGGTCAGCGCTCTGGCTTTAGCTGAAATAAATTAATGGGGTAAACACTTTAGCTCACCTTGATGAAATTTACAGCAAGAGTAAAAGCTTTGCATAGGCGTAGGGTACAGTGCCGACAGTGACCCTTGATATTTTGCTGAACCTTCATGAACTTGGTGGTAAAATGCAGTCCATAAAAAAAAAGATTGAATCCCCTGCAATGAAACTATAAGTGTACAATTATATACTGTATAAATGTAGTGAGCCTATCAAATTAATACATTTTACAGCCCATTTTGTTTGTACTGTTGAATGAAGACACTTTTTAAAAATTGTGTCAGGAGTCAAAAATTGCAAACTAAAAGGATATTTACTGGTGAAATTATAAAAAAAACAATATATATATATTTTAAATGTTTTATTACTAATACTCTGTTTGCTTCTGCTTCTAGCACTTGCCAAATGCAATAACACTTGTATACCTAAATGCTATTATACAGCAAAACCTACTGGGTGTGTCTACAACTCTTTATACATTCTGTGAGCAACTGTGCACTTCTTACATGCAACATTATGCCCAAGGCTGCTATCAGAGAACAACTAAAGCACACTATATCCATTAATAATAGCAGCGTCCCCAACTTTGCTTGTTGTTTCTTGACACCTGTATGTAATTCTCTAGCAGGAACGGGGGAGCGTTATAAGTCAACCAAAACATTCCATCAGCTGTCGGTGTATTGGCATTCTTCTGTGGCCTTCGGGCCGACTCGCAAACAGCTCTGTTATGTTCTTAAGCCCAAAATAAATTCAATTTCCAATGCAGTGATCTCCTTAATGAAAAGTCAATGTCCCTCACTCATTGGCAAGCTCCCACGGGGGCAGTCAGAAAGATGAATTTATCAGTAGGCCGGAGACTGCGCCCTAGGGGACACCACCCCTTATGATCAAACAGAATGCTACAGAGTGTGTCCAACCAGTCCTCCATTATTACCCTGCTTGTGCTCTTAATGTGAGCCGACGGAGGAGGGATGACAGTATTGATCTAATGAAAGTGCTATTTATATTCTCACAAATCCTCTCACCAGTGATTACAAAAGCACTCCACTACCGCGGCCAGCCCGTTCCCAATTTGTTAAGTGTACAAGGTGACAGTTTGTTTGCCTCATA
Organism: Lateolabrax maculatus; assembly: GCA_031216445.1. Lineage (NCBI taxonomy): Eukaryota > Metazoa > Chordata > Actinopteri > Acropomatiformes > Lateolabracidae > Lateolabrax > Lateolabrax maculatus. The sequence goes on from CM062207.1 coordinate 10,512,334, forward strand.
TGCATGGAGTGTATACTTATCATGCTTATTTCTGTAGAGGGTTCAGCATTTCCTATCATCTTATTCATGTCAGACTGCAGGTAACTGTGTCAAAACATGCCCCCGCCGTATCTCAAGTGTCAAATTAAAATCTCTTTCTAAACTAATATCTAAACATGAACATAACTTTAGTTGATATTAAAAACATTTTTACATTTGACATGTAGCTCAGGTTTTTTGGTGTAGATTGCGGTGGTAGTTCTGCACTGTGCTGCATCCCTGTGAATAGTTCACAGGTTTTTGATTATTAATAACACCGTGTCTTGTCAGCAGCTAACCCTGTGATAAGGGGGACATGAGGTTGTTGTCACGGCATATGGTTAACAGTACTATAGATAAGCTTTAATCCTCACTAGGCTTGATGTAATGCATAGCAAAAATGATGGGAGCACACAACATACATCAGCAATGGGATAAAATAGCAGTGTGCTGAAATTGCACACAGCAGAGAGAAGAACATGCAAAAGGTTGCATACAATACAGATGTAATTCATGCTCATCACATTCGTTATGCCGTAAGGGCAGCTCTCGTGTAGCTTTCACTCACATGACCAACAACAGGAAATCATGTGTAGTTTAACATGCATGAACGTTCATTATACCCGTGGCTGTGCACTCATGAATAAAACACTGAAATATGGATAATTATTCACTTCATATGTTTGACTTCCACCCAGCTGAAGATCTGCACATGTGAACATCACCAATGGCTCGATACCTTGCATGCTCATACGGAGGTTGAGAATGAGTGACGATTTAAAAAAAGATCAGATGCCTCAGAAAGTAGTTTTAAATTCTTGGGAGCTAGAGGAAAAAATGTACATGTTTATAAAAATCTGATCTGAACCTCTGTTTATATAGCAAGTATTTATAAAAAATAGAAGATGCCAGTACTCCAAGGCAGTAACTGCATGTAGTCTTAATTGGTAAGCAATATTTTTACGTGTTTCGCATTGCTGATTAGCTTTGTTGTTAAATGCTAAATGTTATTAAGATTATCCAATTATAGTCAAAGCACATCAATTTACATTAATTTGTGTGGTAATGTGTTGCAGTAAATTAATGTGTATTGATATGATATACAAAACATCAATATCTCAAGCTTTTTTCTCATGGACTACAGATTTGGTAATATAGTTATTATAATAAAATATAAAGTTGGCAGTTTATGGGATGGGAACCATGTCAGGTTCGCTGAAACATGTGCAACTCAGTTATTGAATGGGTTACTTGATATGCAAATACAAACTGACTACCTAACTAACTATGGTTACAACTTATTGTTGTAAAGGTGATTAAAATGGGTTGCAATACTTTGTGCCAGTTATAACAGGTAGTCATAATAGGTATCTTGAATCCATATCATGAAAAAAATAACTATAATTTGCATACCTGCAATCTAAAACTGCCAAATAGATCCTATGTTCCAATTTGTAGTTGAAACACAGTAATATGCAGTGTTCTGTTGCATCTGTCCACAGAAGGTACATGTTAGTCACATAAGGTGGTGCAAGTCAGATAACATCTGAAATCATAAACTATGTAACTTACCACATTTAATTTGAATATGATTATGTGGTAAGATTATCTTTACATCCCTTGAGAAAATACATACTTTCCATTGAGAAAGGGTTCTAATTTATTGGATCCTTCACAGATAGGGCTCTGTGTTCATCTCAGTTTCCACTGTGTGAGTCTCTCTCTAATGTGGCTGTACTGCCCATAAACAGACAGTGAGTGATTAGCGCTGCTCTGCCATTGACATCATTTGCATTTTAATAGACCATAATTACAACTCGGGGAAAATAAATTGCAGTTTGAAGAATGTTTGAATTACTCCAACTCTCCGGCTCTCCTTGCAAGATAGCAGTGAGCATATGCAGGAGCTGCCTGGATGCTTAATATCAGGTTCAGAAATGTACAGTGAAGCGGGATTGCAAACTGAAAAGAGCAGAATGTGATGAGAATGTGGGCTGGGTTATGTTGTTCGTAGCAGTAGTCAAAGTTTTTGAGATTGAACATTTTCTATACTTAAACTGATACAGAAAAAGAACATGCAGGTAGGAGTTCAGTGTCTTGCTGGAGGGCACTTCACAATAATAATACAAGTAGCTGTTGATGGACACACATTGACTATTTCTGGGATCAAATCTGTGACCTTTCAGCTACCGAACGTGTCCCCTAATCACGTGGCCACCCTGCCGCCACCCTGTAAATTTTTGGTTTCTCATTAATTCCTGTGATAATTGCAGTCTGACCATTTAATATCCCCCAGTCGGTCTTATCGCTGCACCTCACCTGCTGAGATGTGACACCTTCCCAGGATTTGCCGAGGGATGTCTAACCCTGGCAGCTAAAGCCCATGTGACCCTGTAAGCAAGAGTGACAACACAATAATACTCCCTGCACCTAATCTTTCATTGGTGGATTATCAGATTAGAGGCCCCAGTTGTTTATGGGCTCGGTGACTATCGAAAAAGTTGATCTGTCAAGTTTATCTTACACTTGTCGTATCAAGGCAGTGTTGGACCATACAGTTGGCTGTGGATGGAAGATAAGGCCGACAACGCTGAATGGAACCGCCGGAAAATGAGAAACAAGGCTTTTCTTTTTACTCCAACGATACACTTTATCTAGTTTAGGAAATGGACCCCACCAAAAGCATTACCAGTCTTTTGGATTCACTTGATGTCTTTGACCTCTTTGGTGTGACAGAGTTGCCCTTTTTTTATTTTGAAAGGAGATATCAGAAATCATCCACCAGTTTAAGACTCAGGTTAGTGGTGTGGAATCACAAGTTTCAAAGAGGACATAATCCACCCTCTTTCAAGCTGCCCCTTTGTGGCATTTCAAAGACTTGAACCGATATAGGTTTCCTATCAAGCTGTTGTTTTGACAAAGTAACAGGGTAGAGGGAGTCCATTATTGAACCTTTGGATGTGGTTCACTAATTCAGGCTAACTGGTTTCTTTCCATTACAAAACAGTCACTCTGAAGGTCGTGGCCTCTTCAAACGTGACTGACAGACGATATCTGTGAATAACAGTCAGAGATGAGATCACTATCTTTATAAATCTGGTCTTATCGGATTTGCAAGCCAAGGTGTAAATGTTTTGACATCGCTCGTGGCAGGATGGGAAGCTGAATTTGCAATTACTGGAGAGTCGTCCCTTATATGAGTAGAATGATAAACAAGCATTAAAACCTTAATGATAGAATATTGTTCTGACTGCTCCAAGCAAACCCATACATAGCTTTTGTGTTCAATGAAACTGGCAAATTGTAGTATGCTAAAACACTAAACTAAAACATTTCACCTATTAACAAGAGCATGTTTGCATTGTAATTGTGAGCATGTTCGAATGCTGACATTAGCTTTTATCTCAACGCACTGTTGTGCCTTAGTACAGCCTCACAGAGCAGTTGGCATGGCTGTAAACTATTAGTCTTGTTATTAGCATGCGTCATGCGGGTCTGAATACCACTGATAATATTGGCAGTAGAAGTAGTGACACATGTTTTCTAGCTTATAGTAGAAAGACAACAGCTGAATTTACAGGGTTATTTTATGGCTTACTCCATCAGAATCTCTAACCTCTGCCAACTATATTCCGCATTCACTGTATTTAGGGGATCACATTCATCAAACAGTGGCTTAACTGTTTGGGGATGCATGTCATCACTGTTGTGATTCATCTAAAGCCCTTTTGAGTGTTGGGCCACTGGATAGTGCCAAACAGCCTTAGTTTGAATTTGTATTTATAAGCACTAGCCTTATATTTTAGAATAGCAACAGCAGAACACTCTCCTAAAGGGATAATAATAATTTTCATCTGCCCCATTCCCATCTTATTTATGGCATAGCACACTGGTTTGTCACTTCCAGCCAGTGTGATTATTCACCTGGCGAGCATATTATTCTAGCAAATACCACAGCTATAAAAATGTTTCATATTTCATTCCAGGGGTTTGATGAGAATGCGCTAAATCCCATTTTCCAAAATATTGGGTATTCTGTGCAACAAGAATATGGCTTCTCTGATTACATTATGCCTCTGAGCTGTGTTTAGCCAAATGTGCATGACTTGCAAGTGTAATGTACAATAGGCTCCTGCTAGTGTGTCACATTAAGGGGAAAAAAGATGGAAGGAAGGCAGAACATAGAGGAACCCCTTTCATCAGAATATTTACATGCAGATGAAATCCTCCGAGTTGAATTTGTCCATCACTGGAAATTAGAACTCATCTAAGATCATGTTTCTCAACAGATAACAGAGTGACTGCATGTCCTTGAAATACTTAAATGTCTTAAATTCGATTAATTTAACTCGTGGTCTTGAAATATTTCAGTGTTTACGATATTAAATTATATTCTGGTGGTTCAAAGAAATGGTTCAGTCTCTTAGTGCAGCCTAGACAGGAATCATAGTTCTGCTCAGTCAGACTGTTAAGTTTTCTCAACCTTTTATTTATTTATTTTTGAATAACTTTATTGATAATATGGAAAACAGCAACATGTCACTATAATTTTATTTAACACACACATGCACAGGCATACACAGACCTAGAGAACTAATTTTTACCTCACCAACTTAACACTATCCTATTTTAAAAGCAGAAGATACTCCATATTTAAGATTTAACAAAATCATTCCTGGATACTAAAACAAAGGGAACTAAGCCACAACTAGAGGCAGTTTGTAGCACAGATGTCTACCACATGGAGTGGACGCAACTCATTTGTTGCACTTTGCAGTTATTTATTTATTTCCTAGGTCTGAAATAGGGAAACATCTGTCACCTTTGCCTAAGTGGCTGCTTGCGTGATCCATGGACTATGTTTCAGAATAAAACACCCCCATATTGTTTGGCTCTCCAGTCCCGAGCTCAGGTGCAGAATCCTGTTAGGCATTTGGAATGCCCTGCTGTTGCAATAGACGCAGGCAAGGCCCAAACACCTGGAGACCTCATGTGTGCCACCAGAATTAGGAGTCGTTGCCAAGCTATCACATGGCTTTGCTTTGTCTTTCAGTGACATCATACCCTCCTTTCATTATTTATTTATTTATTTTTTTAAATTGTGTGGTAAAATAAAAAAGGAATAAGTACTAAGAGTAGGTTAGCCAAGTTATTAATTTAAATGTTCCCTCAAATGTATAGTTAAAGATATATAGTCTTTGAGCTATATATCTGTTAGACCGAAAATTGTACCCAATGAATAAACATGAGCTGTGTTGTATATGGATACCCTCCAGTTCCAATTCTTGATTGCTGGAGTCGTCAGTGCTATATACGGTCTTAATTGCTCCTGTGCCCCTTTCCATAGTCCTTTTCCTAATGGTAGTCAGCCCACCTCCAAAGTAAATTAATTAAATGGGCATAGTGCCACACTTGGGGAACCAAATCTGGCACTCATGTCTAAAGTATTTGAAGTGTCACCTAAGATAGAGGATGTCAGAGAGGTTTTAATTCTCAGAGCCCAGCACCAAATAGCACCAACAGCCATCTGTATTCTTGTTTCTGCAACACTCACTAAATCAACACACTCGACACAAGCCTGAGGATGCCTCCACACAATCATGCATGACAACATCAAAGCTTTTCTTTATTGCCTCTCCTCTTCATTTTTCCCTTCCTCACCCTCTCTTAACTGCTATCTGGAGCTAAAAGCAGTGATGCCACTGCAAATATTATCTTTAGGGTCAGTGCAAAGATTGAAAATCTTAGTAGTCAATGGTTTCAGTCACAGCTGACAGCCGTGTTCAAGAATGATTTCATCCACGCACTGGTGCAAATTTCACAAGTGAACATGCATATGCAGAAGGATCAGCAGAAAAGGTTTGTAGCCTGATCTGTGAATCTGTGGCCTTAGAAAAGACTTCCCATTAACAACAAATCCTGAGTAATAGACTGCTCAGCATTCTTCAGGATCTGCCCTTAATTGCCTGTCTTTGTTCCTACCTCAACATATTGACAACCATAAATCTCTAAAATGTCGAATGAGCCAAATCCCCAGATTTCCATGTGCGGGATGTTTCAATGATAAGCTGGATCCGTCATTGGGGAGCCACTCAGCACCCACAAACAGATTGAGCAGGCACCCAAGATGGATCTGTCGACACTTCATTCTGCATATCTCTATTTAATGATATTATATTTCATTTCCCGAGCAAAGAAAACACCATTACCCAAAGCAGTGACTCGGAACGAGCCATTCTGCAACAGATTCCAGGCCTCCTTGGTGGTACAGTAATTGAATTACAATTGCGTATGACACAAAGTTTGAAAATGATTGTATTTGTTTCCATTTGTTCCTTCTTTGTTACATACTAAGCTCAACTTTGCACACAGTTAAAAACATTGAAGCATACAGCAGCTTGGTACTGTTTTTTTCTAAATACGACAGTAGTCATATTAGTGTAGTGACAATAGTCTGATTTTGAAAGATGTTCAATGGATGGCTCAGATGCAGCCAGAAATTACTATGCTATATGCAACGATACCGGTAAAATGATAAAGGCAGCTAGAATACCATCAACTTTGTAAATCAGCATACAGGAAGACATGGGTGGCCAACCAGCGGAGAGGTCACAACAAATAGTCCTTAGGCAACATTTAGGTTGATTTCTGATAATTCCGATGCCCATACCCATATTGATAACTGCCTGAAATTTATTTCTCTGGTAACTGTGGTTAAGTGCTTTAAAAGCCATTGGGATTTTGAAAAGTGTGCCCAGTTGTTTTGACCACAGATTGAAAAGCAGTTATAATTTCAATGGGAGCGATATGCTCATAGGGGAAAGGACAAAGAGGTCAGCAGAAGTGGAGTAAGTGCTCCCTCAGGCACAAACACAAGGCCATTCAAAAGGCCCCACAGAGAGACCAGAGGAAATTGATTTCAGCTTCATTCCTGGTCAAATGCATGACTATGCTGAGGGGTGACCCAATGGTGGACCTGTCCACTCAAATTAGGAAACCATTTTAAAGATATGGCCACATGTGAACGGCCAATCACACTCGATGAATATTGCACCACAATAACATTATTTCACACATCAAAACATCTAGAGGTCATCCAGTGCTCCTATTGTGTGAGTGATGATCTTTTTTGTCGGGGAAGGCCCCCATCTACTTAAGTAGTTTGCGATAAGTGCACTCTATGGTCTCCACTGGCAAAACTGAACAGTAACACTGTAAAATGTTTCTGGGGCACTGTCATTGGCACAAATTACATAAAGACATAAAAGCTTTCACTACCGACTGCTGCATTTTGACAAAGGAAGGATTGGCACATATTTTTGCCCATTGATAATGGAGAGTGAGAGTGCTTTCAGCCACACTGAGAGAAAGTGAAAAGCCTCCCGACACCGATCACCCATCATCATCCCCCTGGAAATGACAAGAGGGGTGAACATTGGGAGATGGAACATGCAGTATATCAGCTGTTGACAGGTTTTCAATAGATAATTATTTATTTAGTCAACTATTTGCTAGTTTTGCACAATCAAAGAGGATGCCATTCACATCAGCCTTGGATGTGATGGGAATGATTTAATTGGTCTCGGTTAAAAAAAATTAGGCAATCTTTGCTCTAGTGCATTGGTGCACCTTAAGTGAGCTTGAATTCCATGTGCTCCTGAAACTACATTAACATGGCGCACACACAATTTGTCATGCAATTCTTCTCTCTAGCAGAAGCGGGAGTAGTAGCAATATGAAACAGCCGTGACTTTTTTCATGGCTTGTACATTATGCCCTTTCTAAAAAAAATACATGCCTGATAACAGGAACAACATTCAATGACTAAAAGCTTTCTGTTTATTTTGAGCCATAGCTTCAGTTCATCAGTTAAAAAATGAAAGGGTTGGTTCACCCAAATTGACAAAAGAAGATTGTCACAGTGTTCACTGGGGCTATTTATTTGGGCAGAAAGTAGTTCCAATGAAAACTATTAACAGCAAGGTAAGATGAGCTATCCTGCATAGATCAATAGGGATAAGTGAGAAAATGTGTTATTTGGGTGAACCAAACTGCAAATGTGTGCTTGTTCACATAATTGTTTAAAGGCCATTTGTGAAACATTAGCAATTCTTTCATTTCCTATAATTTTACAATCAATGTGGTGCTCAGTGGGAGCTCTGCGCTTATAGCCACATACTGTGTACTTACATGAGGTTTGTTTGCTTTGCTGCCTTTAAAATGGTGCAAATCTCATTCAGAGACAGAAAGCTGATATTCAGCTTAAAAAAACCCACAATGTTTATACACTACACTACAGTATATGAGGCCGGACAGGAGCATTGGTACGGAAAAGAGGGCTGTACCAACCATCGCTATGTTGCTTCAACACCACGGACCGCTGGGCTTTGCTGGCTGCCAAGCTGCAGTCACCCACAGAGCCGTGTGCTTATTTTCTCTGCCCTCTTCTTGACCATATGGAGCATAAGGGTCATAGGGACACAGTGTATCACAGATTTGTCTGTGTGTGAGAGTGTGCTTATACATGTGCGTGTGTATATGTATTGCCTGTTTGCAAAATGAGCCAAATTTGCTCGCTAGTGTCTGTGGATTTGGCAGCGGGGCACATTGATTTTGTCAGCATTTGCATTTTCCTGCCAGCCAAGAATACTTTTATTAGCTCTACCAATATAGATGCAGAAAGCAGTTCATAGTCATTTCACATTCTGCTGTGTTGTACTTAACACAATGTCTGTGTTGTTTTCTCAGTTTATGCTGGGATTCCTTTTGTCCCCATTAAATTCAAAACCAAGAATTGCCAAGCCAGTGCGAGCTGTTTCTATTCATGTGAAAGATGGACTATTCCATGGTACAAGCATAAGGAAAACCCCGGATGACAAATGTAAATGCCAAAGGTCAAAGACACTTTATAGGTGCGCGATGATGAAGTGTCTTCAGCGCCATTGTCAGCTGATCCGGGGTCAGCTTGTCAGAGCTGACACGGTGACATAGTAGCAACCTATCATTTAATCACCATATTAATTCACCCATCACAAAGCCCTAATGACACCGCCGCTGGCCGATTAATCTCCGAATTTGATTTAGCGGGTGTCCATTCATCATAAGTGACTGTTTCAGTATGCAATCAATATGGCCCTTTTAGCACTTCGGACACCCAGACCTCAAGAGGTACACAGTCATGGTGTGAAGAGTGTTGTGATAAAGTAAATGCTTGCCCAGGCCAAAGGGGAAAAGCATCAATCATGTCCTGGTGCATACATCAGCAGCACTTTTTCCCCAGGTTCTCTTGAGCCTCTTCGGACAAGAGGCAAAGGGTACAGCACAGTACTTGTCAACACTCTCATCAAAAGTGAACATGTGTTTATTGCTCCATTAAAAAAAAAAAAAAAACACCTGACCACAATGAAATCGCGACTTTATAAATCATTGCACTTCATAGTTGGGGAACAGTCTCTTTGCTAGCGGCTCCCAATTTATTTGTGTACATTTGTTTATATTCCTGTATCTTGGAATAAGCTGCGTTGCTAGTGCACCTTGTCAGTACCCCTGCATGCGCTTGGACACACTCTCGCCCTTACATACACACGCCATCAAGCCGCAGGCCGAAGGCAGCTCTGCTCACTCAAGGGGAAAGTGAACAGCTGTGCCTGTGACAGCTGGAGCAGGCATGACATCCCTTCACCAAATATCAGGGATGGCTTAGGACGCAATGGCGTATCAGTCGAGAGGGGTCCATTTACAAGCTGGACCAGACGCCGAGGCTTTAGCCTGCGACCAGGCTGAAGCGACAGAGCTCAGTTTTTTCTTCCTCGCATTTACGGTGATAATGTGAGAAGTAATGAGTTTCGCCTTGGTCTTCAGCCCATATAATAGTCCCCCATTTGCTTCAAAACAAGCCCAATGGAGCAAATTAGAAAATGTTATGCCTGTGAAAAATGAGCTGAATACTAATGTTTATTTTTGGAGGTCCAGTTTCAATGATTTCTCATCAGAATCTCACCAGAATCTTGTTTCATTGCTTACATTTTCTAATCTTATAGAGAACAACCTGGATGTAAGTCAGTCAAGAGAAAAACAGCTGCCAGATGCCTTAATTAAAAAAAAAAAATAAAAGCTGTACATTTAGAATTTAGTCTGTTTCACTAACCAACATCGGTGGCATGTCAATCATTTCACTTACCCTGGAGATACATTAAGAATGCAAAATGTTATCGCGCATAAACACTTATTTCTAATCATCCCAGAGTTTGGGTTTTGTTTGAAATATTAAAAATGATGGATGTCTAAAATGTGTTAGAACCAGTCATAACTGTGAAGGCAGCATTAAAAAAAGAAATCAGTGTACTATGCAAATGAGCATAATCACCTTCAGCCCCTTTAGCACCAGACCGATTTTAATTACACCTTAATTTCATGTATAAATACCCCCTATTCAGACGAGCTGCTGCAGTAAGCCCCAGCAGAATAGACTGAGTGGGAGGACTGTATAGGTACAGATAATTACAACTCACTGTTATGGACTCCTGATTATATGAGGTGGTGGCCAACATACTGTCTCCAAATACCGCTGAATGAACTTCCTCGTGTTGATAGATTAAAGTATATCACAGCCATGACAGTGGTGTCCTGTACACTGAGCACTACTTCATACATGACCAGGACAGTGTCACTTTATCTTGGCGATTCAGCTTGGCCAGTCCAATTTTGTGATGTAAAGGCAAAATAACTAAGACAGCGGTCTTGCCTTTTCATATAGCCAAGAGTATATGACTCCAGGTTGTATAATATCAGTTGAATCTTACACTGGTCACTAGGTACAGTAAGAAGGAACACGGTGGAGCTAGATGAGTCTTTTTAAAACTGTTCAGTAAGTGGAATTTTGTTGAGACTGGTCAATGTGTAAAACAGACCACTAAAGGTTGCCATCTGATTTTCTTTTCTCATGAGTGAGGTTATTTAAAAACCAAAGACCTATGGTTGTGTTTGTGGGTACATTTGTGTTTCCAATAAAGTGCGATTTGTCTACCAGAAGTTTCCAGGTTTTAATTAACTTGATAACATTAACTGATTTTACAGACGCAACCACGCGTTCGCTTTTTCCTTTTGATGTAATCCATGGAAATTACGAAAAATGATTTATGTTTGGTTAAATGAAAGTACTGTACTTCAGAACTTAATATATACACTACTACCTGGGGAATTAGCCCAGAATGAAAACAGCAAAGCCGCAGTGCATCTTGAGGAGCTATTAAAGTTGAATGGCTATAAATAGACTTTTCTCCTGCAGGGACTGAAGATTGAGCATTGTTGAAAACACCGGAGGAGCATATGCTTAGGCACAGCTTGTTGCAGCCTCAGATGTTCCTTAACAGTTGATTTCCTCAAGTTGCATTTCCTTTTTCACCACGTTATTGTGCTAATTATTTTTCGGCACGTTCCACATGGGTGGCTCACCGCTTGGACAAACTCAGCGCATTTATTTATTTTTTCTTACCCCAGAAGCACCCAACAGAAGGACTGCTGAATATCAGCCCAGCTGTGTGTCACACTGGTTCTTCAACACTGTTGACGGTTTTGATATGCTTATGAGAGCTGATGGAGCATTTTCTTGCTCTTCGCTTTTGTAGCCAAATAAAATTTGTGCAGAGTAAATTTCCTGTGGAGTTGCTCTCACAGTGTTGATGGTAAATTCATATACTGTATATATAAATAAAAATCAAATCATTGTTTATATGGCCTGTTTAAAAAGAAATATGAACCAAGTACCTCAATCATTCACAAAGTGCACAGTGACGCCTCTAGTAATTGCCTTAGACAACAGCATACACTGGCATGGAGGCAGAACAGCAATTCAGTCGAAAAGAAGTGTGTCATTGTATTGCTTGTCACGCTGAATTTTCCAGCTAAACATTTTTCACATTTCTCACAAAACCTCAAACATGGGGTGGAACCTTTGTTGTCTGCCATGAGGTAAAATGGGTCTGTACTTTGTGGGCACACCTGTATACCAATGTTACAGTTAGAATATGAACCGTTTTTCATTTTCTGCTAGGAATAACTACTGCGGTTTGACCTGACTGTAAAATCCCCTGACTTCAGCGTACCAGATATGATCTTGTTTGAAATGGCAGCATAAAAATTCAGACTAAATCTGTCACTCTCTGTGATGTTTCTGATCTTTTTTTTTTTGTTGTTGCTCTTAGGAGCAAGATGATAAAAAAGCCCTATGGGTGTTTTTTTCCTGTAAAGAATAAATATAAAAAAATAAATGAGCCAATACATATTTCACGTTCTTTTAGGAGGAAGGAAAGTGCTGGCTGTTCTATAATTTCAGACTTGGCTACTGAGGTCAGGGGTTCCACGCTCGAATGCCCACATTTGCATCTTTGACTTGCTCTGGCCCAGTGAGGAAGAATGAGCTGTTGCATCTCCTGTGATGTGCAAAAGTGAGAATGTACAACAGCATTCACTGAACTACATGCGCTCCACTGATCTCAGCGTGAAACTATTTCACCACAGCAGGGTATGCCTTCTCTCACAAAAACTATACAAATGCAAAACCACATGAAAATGGGGCCACGCTTTCATGGGAGCACATGAATAACTGCATCGAAGCACAATAAGCAACATAGTCATGCAAAAAACGTGCTGCCTAATTCTATTTACATTAATCTTGAGTAAACAGCACATGGTCATCTTTCCATGTCTGTTTTTTCTGTTTATTTAAATGTATTTGCGTGGCAGGTATCTGCACTGGTCTCCTCATTGCCACTGTTTTCCTTCCCCAATTATCATGCAGGATCATAACAACAACAAAGGCATTTGCAGCGGTTGGGCTATATGACCCTTGTTTGTCATTCCCAAGCTACTATGCTCTCGATCCATGCAGGCAAGGTGAATTCTGCATCCATTTCTCATATTTACATATGAACTAATGATTTCCCTGTGGGCTGACTGTGGCCTTCTAAATACTCTACATGGTGCAACCGAGGGTGATGTATAGTACTAGTGGGCAACTGAAGCTGGTGACTAACCCAGTATGATACATGGTTTCACAGCCTAATTGCAGCTCCCAGCTGAATAGGCCATAAGCCAACAGAGACCTACTGACCTTGGTGAAAGTAAAAAAAAAAAGGCCCCATGCCTCTACATGACCCATTTTGTCACTGCAAAATCTTTGTAAGACATTAAACAACTCTGAAAGGCTATTGTGAACGGTTGTATTTGCCAACAGATACAACATGGGCAGGGAATTCAGGAAAGCTGCTTGTGTAGTACATTGAGAAAGAAGTTAACATCTGTCACATACCCTGGGGAGAGTACTGTGAAGTTATACAGTAAGTAGCGCTTTATTAATGTTTATTATATATGGCAGTATTTTCTAAGGATAGGGGAACTGAACAGCATCACACAGCCAGCTTCTTCTGTGGCATAGGCCTCAGTACCAACTGTTCAGTTTCCGTATGCAACATTTAACAAACCACATGTCTGTTTGCATACTGGTACATACTGTCATGTCCAACCATATTAGACACACCTGGAGGAAATCTGCTCTGGTGGTGGTATGCCACACAAAGATATTGATGAAAAATAACACGCCATCTTTCAAAGAGGCAGATGCTGCCCTCTTTGTTCCCTATCACCCGTCTTCCTACCCCGTCGAAGCTAACAGCTGTTCTTTTGCTGTGCACTCCAACAGCCAAGTAAAGGCAGGAAACAGATAATTGAAAACGTCGATCTCATTAATTATCACGGTGAACGTTGAAGAAGCGGCTTTCATTGGGAAATAAATGGCTCATTCTGATAGTTTCAGACCTGAGCGCTTACAAAGCAAAATCATATTCTATGGCAAAATTTTTGCCAATGCTTACAGTGATCTCAAAAGCTTAAAGTTGCATTTAATGTGTTTTTATTGACAATGGATCAAATGCTATGTGTAATGTGAAAGAGGTTGCTCCTAGTAACAAACCCACAGAAAATAATCACCCGATTCTGCAGTTTCCCCCCAGCTCTATGAAGCTTTATAGCCTTTTTGAGCTAATTGTTTTTGCTTCTTATTACAGCCCGCAACATCACTGTTTTGCTTCACTCTCACTGCTCTCACGGTGTTGTTTTTGACCACAGCAGGCAGCTGTTTTCAGCAAAAAAATCCTGATAAATCCACTATATGCTACATGCTCAGCACCAAATGCCAGACAGAATTAAGTTAGCAGTCAGTTGAACAAAGTGGAACATTTAATAGCTTAAGCTGGATATTTCCCTCAGGAGTTGGTGGAAACCAAAACAGAGCTAACAGGCGAGTGAATATTTTGACTTACATTCATGTGGTGGCCAGAAACAAGACTCCAAATAGGGTTAAATGGGTCAATAGGCAACCATTTGCTAATGAGTTTGCCATATCAACCTTAAAGGTGATAATTTGTCAGTATTGCAGGATTAACCAAAGTTGGGCAGGTTGGTACTAATATAGAGCTACCACAGATAGACAAACACTCACATTTTCACTTCCACATAAACCCAGGGAAAGCTCCACAGAAAGCAGACCAACCATTGACACTGGTGATGCAAGGCATTGGTGCTGTCCACAGAGTCACAATGCCATTCTCACAGTACATTGTGTTGCACTACATTGATAATTTGCCATGGTGGCATAAAATATCGAACACAAATAAGCATAAGCCAGTGTTTCTGTTCAGCCACAATACATGAGCTTATTACATCATTAAACAACTGCACTTAAAGGCAAAAATAAAAACCTTCCAGCTCAAAAACCTGCAACGTTGCAGACAGTATATACTTTATCTTTGTACTGCAATTCCCCACTGTCAAAACTTTAAAAAAGTTTTTAGCAACTCAAACCTACAGTTTGAAGCTACTCCACACAAGAGAGGAAGATTTCTAGAAATTCTCTGACTAAGCTCTGCAGATTATTATATACTCTTGCATGGCAGATTTAAACCACTCTTCCTGGTCCATTTAGAGAGGTGCCAGCCAGTGTTATACCTGTAACATATACTACAACTCCTAATTGATTTTACAAGGCAGCTTAGGCTCTAATTGCTGATTTGCCTGGGGAGATTCTTGATCCAAATGGCTTAGCAACTTCTTTTGTGGTGAGCTGTTGGGAGATTTTCATTCATGGGAGAGTAGATAGGACAGGGATTGAATGAATGCATCAAGAAACAAGTTGTGTACTGCATTTAGAGTAAAGGCAGATATGAACACACTGACATGAGTTAACAGATCCATTCCATGTACCTCGGTTCTTTCCACATCCAATTTGAAAGTTATCTTTTTTTGGATTAGAACAGCAAATATTGTTCACATTTGGAGTACGATGATGATGACAACCAATTAATTTATTTCAGACCGCAAGATCAGGAGAGCAAGAAATCATTGTAGTGAGGTAAATAAATGCAAAATTGCTGTGTTTAAGGATAAACTTCTGCAAACTATTCAACATCTTTTACTTGAGGAAGAAATTAATTGGATGCGTTTGAGAGTAAACTACAGTATTTTAACAAGTTTGACACCAAATCCCAAGCAGATGAATAATTGGATAACAATATCAAAAAGATCTAAGTGATAGAACACAGCGCACTATGAATTCCAATGTAATTGATTCATTTTCCTTCACTTGAAAAGTAGTGCTGCGCAAAACAATAAAAACGATATCCCCTGTGTCCTCAGATCTTGTCATCGTTTGATTTTGAATGAAGCTTCAATTCGTAACACATCAATAAATTGCCTAGTGAATGCATCAATCAGCATTAAGCAGAGCAGCAGGAAATCTCATTCGAATTCACATTATTGAATGACCATCAGGCTAATGAACTTCATTCTAATACCACTGTATTGAGGGAATCACATGTTACTGCAGTGGGCAAGGACAGTTTAATCATCTGGCTGCAAACACTGTAGCTGCTCCATAGACAATGAGTACAATACTGACTTTGTGAACCAATGCATTTGCCATTTTCCCTTTTATGCTCTAGCGGGTTTTTTATAAAGGTCCATAACTGTCAGCATTACTGGAATGTAAAGCTTATTTCAGTGTAAGATTAAAAAAACGTAATGGGGCAAAAGTCAATGTCCAATTCATTTTTTAGAGCAGCTGCAGTCTTTCCAGTTATGTGACATTACACTTTCAGGTAAAACTATGGATTAAATTATGTGAATACTTTTTTCACATTGTTACACTACAGTGATTTGCTTTAAGTTAAGAAATCTTGGAGAAATTTTGGAAAAAAACAAGGGATAATAAAAACATTTAAAGCTGCACCTTCAATATGTTTATACTAACAATGGATTAAATGACTACATTTACTTAAAAAAGGGAAAAAACCCATAGGGAATTATCCCCATCCTTTCAGTTTTATGCAGCGTTTTAGTGTTTTTCAGTTCATTGTTTTGGCTTTCAGGCACGCAAATGTACTGTTTGGTTCACTCTCACCGCTCTCATTATCATCATCAATATTATCATCAGCAGCAGGCAGCTGTTATCCACGAAAAATGCTAAACAAAATGCTTCCTACCTAAAACTAAAAAGCATACAGAAGAAAAAAAAACAAAAAACATATTTGTTAACATGGGTCAAACATAGTGGTGGCCTGATGCAGGGTGATTTCCAACAGGTTGCGCATAACAACAGTTCTAGATAGATCTGATTTATTGCACTGATACATCATTTTATTAGCTATTTTCTCTCATGCAGCCACTTTTATACACAACACCAGCTCAGGCCCCAGACATTAGTCACAAGTAATTTCCCAGAAAATTAAATGTCCACTGTAGTCATCTTTTTTTTTTTTTTTAGGTGATTATAGTCCATGCACTTTAAAAAAAACAAAACACAAAAGAAATTATTTTACAAAATAGTGACAGAAAATATTATCTCTGCAAGATCTTATTAATGGTATTGTCCTATCCAAGCAACATATTAAACTAAAGGTCATTTTAATTTGCTCAATGTTTTCCCTGCGACTGATGATTTGCATTTCAAAGTGAAGCCTATTTTATGAAGGGCACAGTCATATAGCATATAAAGCAATAGTGAGCTTAAATAAATATCTACTTAAAATACATCCATTTATCCTCAACCGAGGTTGTAAATTCTGATTATATACTGTAACTGATAGAATTTGAAGTGTACATTATCATAATAATGATACAGATGTAATATTGTGCCACTAAAACATTAAGCATGATTCCAAATATATTCACCAAAATCACAGGATCAGAAAACCATGAATCTTATTTTTCAAGCACAAAGGTCCTGACGTGCAGCCTGTCTCTGATTACCTCACACATTCTGTGTTGTTTCCGCCTACATTTTCAAATCTGCTCCTCAAACACGCGGGAACTAAACAGTATGGGAATATGGTGGGAGTAATCTGACAGAATATATGCAGTTTCATAAGACTAGCCAGGCAGAAAATAGATTGGGGGTTGTGATTTGAGGGAGTTAGGATGGGAGTGGTTACAGGGAAATAATGTGTCACTCACAGTGCAGAGACTGCTGCCTCTGCAACCAAGACTGAGGCATGACCCACAGCCTCTTTCATATGATAAAACCTGAACATTTGTTCCTTTCACCTTCAGCTGCTTTAAATGTTCCTACAGAAAAGTAACACGAAAAGGAGACTTGACAGGAAAAGTAATCTTTTTCTCATCATTCATTTTGTCTGCAGTGGTGCAATGTAAGCTCAGTCTTTCTGTATGTGCCTTGACAGAAGTGCAAGGTAATTACTGAAACATATGGATGGCTGGGCCCTCTTTTAACCCTCTCACTAATGATGCTTGGCTATTACAGAAGGGCACGGGAAGGACACTTCTACCATTAACTGATATATCCCACCAGAGATCCATGACTTCTTCACTTGTTGGTTAAAGAGAAGCTGTTAGAGCTTTAGAGATAAGTGACGGAAAAAAAATCTGACACACATGACCTCATTCGTGCTCAGAAGTATTCCTTACAAAAAAAAAGAGACCACGACCCTCACGCTGCAAATACAAGGAGGTTTCAAAAAAGGAGCTGTTGAGAAAACTTGCTAAAAATCTTAAATCATAATCAATTTCCCAGATTATAACCCTAGATTATAAAATAAATACAGCTCCAGTTTATGTTTAAAAGAAAACTCAACATGTTTCTCCCATATTTAAAACATGCTTATCAGTTACTACTGTAATTCACTGCATGTTGTTACCAACAGAGTCAAGCAATGGGCTAAAACATTTTTTAAAAAGGTTGCTCTCCGAGGCTGATGGTACTTTGGGCTTGCACATAAAATTACAACAATTGCTTAATCTTTGCTACATCAAAGCCTTTCCATTGGCAGCAGATTCACTTTAACTCCATTAAGTTTCTTTGCTGAATGGGATCAGTGAAGATGCCTCCTCATAATGCCGGCTCGCTTAGGGCAATTTTTCAGCTTGGAAGCCGCAACCCTCTCTGATGTTAATGGACCCAACAGTGACCATCCCCAGTCTATGCAAAACATGCGAACATCCCCCAGGTACATCGCAGTGTGACCCAGCCAACTGGAGTTTTTTGTTCATGTGGTTTTGTGGCTATGGGCTAAATTGATGCTGCTACACAATGGACTAAAAGCTTTGGCGGACAACAAGACTCCCCAACACAATAGCTGTAGCCTGTCCAGAAGCAGTAGTTGAAAATAGCTTCACTCCTTCAGCTATATGCAGCACTTACACAATTCAGCAGAAATGGCTTTTTGCTAAATAGGCCTCAGCATCAACAGCAGCTACTTGGAAGACTGTTAAATATTTCCATTTGACCGTTAAAATGTAAAGCTCAACTCTAAATACAACTCTAACAAAGGTTTTCATTAGACCATGTTTTGTGTTATTCGGTGCCTTGACACAACTTTACTGTGCTGTTGATTTTTTCTTCAGGCAGTGTAGATACAGTGTACCGAAGTCCAGCTGAGTGGGTGAAACTTAGGAAAATGAAGGTCAGCAAGTACATCAGTTCATTCTTAGAGAACAATTTTAGTCCACTAGTGCCAATGGATCACCTCAACACATTTTCCAACCTGCACATAGCACACTTCTTTGATTGGTCCATAACACCAGAGCAGTTCTCACATCCATCTCCCCCAGTTGCTAATTGAGACAGGAGGAAGGCTTCAGCCATTCCATTCTTCCCCTAAACGACTATTGGACACTGGAGACCAGATGGTCTGTCTGCGAATGTCACTGGTGGCCAGTTGTTACGTTTGACAATGTGGGCTGATCTGGCAACTATCAGTACAATTTTGCTGCCTTCACCAAGGAGCAACTGGGAAAATAGCACTTGGATTGATTTCATCCCTCATCCGGCGCACAGCAAATATTTTTGACAAAGACATATGGTGGAGAGAAGTGCACAGCAGCAGGCTGCCCAGCCGCAAGCCTGAGCCGTTTTCTTTTGATTGTTTCAGGCAACATGTACATTTAGACAAGCACAAGACATGTATGCAATGTACGCATGCAGGCAGGCTCTGATCTAGCTCAAACACAGACAGAGGCAAGGGATAAATCTCTGCAGGACCACAAATGTTCCTCCCTTACAGTATTCCTCCAAGAGCCTTTCATTTTTTCCCCAAAGCCTCATGTTGTTTACAAATACAATTCAACACATTGCACCATGCTGGTGTTACAAAATAATGTTCATCTGCTTACATGAAGTCAAACTATTTGTCTCCAGACCACAACACTGCACGCCATATGTTGGCTGTAACATGTCAGGAAGGAAGTCGCAATGCTGCCTCGAAACTCCACCTCAGTCACCCTGTCTTCAGCTGAACCAATCTTTGAGAAATAGAGTCTTTCACCTTCAGTCTATTTGGAATTGGGGGAACCAACCTGACGTTCAAAGTTGCTTGCTGAAGCACAGTCCCTGTCTGGGCTTTGGCAGCTGGACTGATAGCCAGCCCTGTGGAATGGCAGCTGTTGAAGGGCTTTTTAAATTGCACCCAGGTTGATGGGTGGCTGTCAGGAGGGCAATGGACAGAGTATTTCGAAAGGGGAGAAAAAAAAAATTCAGGGAAGGAAGGGCGCCGGGGGGGGGGGAGTGGAGCAGGAAGGACAGTGACCCTGACACCAAGGTGTACAGAAAAAAAGAAATCTGGATTCCTGAAAAAAGTTAATGAAATGAAGGCAGTGAAAAAGTGATGAATGTGGAGTGGGATGGTAGGAGGGGCATTGGTAAGGTGAAGGGGGAGGAGAGTGACATTAGTGTTAGAATAAATGGAGCGTTAAGGCCTGTCATCCCCTGGGTTATTTAGGTAGGCAGCACATCATCACTGTTCATCAGGTTGATATTCCCAGACTATGTTTACATACAGCAGGATAATATCACTTTCTTTGTTCGCTGGATCGCCTGTCACACATACAAATGGAACTGTCGACAGAGCTCTCATTCTCCTTTTCACAGTGATTTACAGTAGCCTTTGTGCCCACCCAATTTCACCATTCTATTAATTACAATAGCTAAGACATGTTTCCACTGGCTTTTGAATCAAATCATTGTGAACGCACAATGGTATTTCAAATCAAGCAAAGTGGAGATACTGCATTTTGCCATTTACAGTGCAGTGGAACACCGTGGGTGTCAAATAATGTGACTCTTTCAGCTTGGCTGTCTAATCTTACCTTAATGTGGTTGTGCTGCGCAACAGATGGTGTTTTGAGCAGGTCATCATGTCTATTTCCCCAGTTGTTACACGTGCTAGTTTCATTATTTGGGGATATTTAAGGCAACATCTAAAACCTGTCAAGGTGTTGTCAAACTGCAGCTGAACAGACCCGGTGCTTGTTAAATCTATTAGGCTCTGTGGAGTTCTCTGTGGAGTGTTTAAGATGGAAATGTACTGAGTGTATACTGAGCAGCAAATTATCTTAATAAACTATCAATTAGTACTGTCGAGTGTACTATCTTACAGCTTACTGTAGAATGACAAGCAGTAATGTCTGCCAGCCTAACATTTTTCTTACAACAAACTGAATACGGGTTTGGGAACCATTAAATGTGACTGCCTGTCTATTGTAGGGAAGGAACCTTATTGTCTAGAGCTATTCTCAGCTAAACAGATTTTCGGTCGGAATTTATTTTCTGCATCTCCACATGCATAAAAAATAGATTCATTTACTTCTGTTTGTCTCTCTAAACAACTGGCCAAGTGAGGCTCTGATAGTCCCAGAGTAACTACATTCATGGCCAATTATTAGCCATAAATCTACGCAAGGCGGTACGACCTGATTGCTTGAGTGTACCTATTAATCATTTTCTGCATTCCCACATCGGTCAAGAAACATTTTCAGTGGACGGATGGGTCAGACACAATGGGGCTGCCAATTTCCTCTCTTATAACTATGTGTTTTGCTCCCACTCATTTGCTCTCTCCCAAATGATGCTCGCATT
Source organism: Lateolabrax maculatus (assembly GCA_031216445.1). Taxonomy (NCBI): domain Eukaryota; kingdom Metazoa; phylum Chordata; class Actinopteri; order Acropomatiformes; family Lateolabracidae; genus Lateolabrax; species Lateolabrax maculatus. Next base: position 10,533,773 of record CM062207.1, read on the forward strand.
AGATTCCTCTAATTCAAGATATAAAGCGAGAAGAGTCATTTCAAATGGATTTTTTAAGCTCACGTACAGTATATCAGAATTGCAAAATGTCCGTTTTCACACATAACAAGCTGACACGTAGACCAATATTAAGTTCATGGTAATTACAAAGACTTTTATATTTTAAAATGTAAAGAATTTGTCGTATCCTAGCAAATTACTATGTTTTCATTGCATTCACTGAATCCAGACACAGCACGCATAAGCCTGTGCCTGGAACAGCTCCGTGATTATACGCCGGTGAAATGACAGCATACTGTACATCAAACTGTAGCCATTTATTCTCAGTAACTCCATGATATAGCTTGCATATAAACTAGGAATAAATTCCCCTTCAGCATTTTGACAGCAGCTATTCAGATACTTAGCCCTCATACTCTGCAGTCATATTCCTCTGCCAGAATCAATTGCGCTGGCAACCATTGCCAAGCCTGAATTTTATCTCCCAGCTGGAAAAAAAAGGGGAAGGGAACAGAGCATGGAGATATGCTGTTTATCGGTCACACGACTAATTCTCTCTCCCATCTCTCTCTATTCGCCTTTTGAAAGTGAACTTGGTATTAATCTACAAGACCTTGAGCGCCTTATGCACACAATCAGCAGTGACGTGCCCCTTTTTTTTCTCTTTTTTTGGTCAATCTATGACCTTTTGAGTGCTACCCACATTTTAATTAGTACTAAACTAAAAAGCTGCTCAGTAACCCCCCCACCCCACCCTACCCCCAACTCCCATTTCCTCTTTGTTCTCACAACTCAGTTTTTGGGCCCCAATGAAATCCTTGGGAGATATACCACATTCAAGCAGGGACTGAATATCAGTGGTGAAGAAGGGGTTTTTGTAACGGGGTGGAAAAATTACAAGGGCTTAAGTGTCAGACACATATGCCTGCCAAATGTAATCAGTGGGTAATAAATGTTTGCCCTTTACACCATCAAATAGCAATGGCAGTACTGAATTTGTGCTCAGCTCAGGGCAGCAGATCCCCACCCGAGTTGTGATTACAATTCTTTCCCAACAATAAAACCTACTGCTATCTTCGCCTCTTGAACTCTTTCCCACAAATTACATCAACTTCTTATCATACCAGCTTTTATGACGGTGCAAATCAGCTGTAATCTAACGCGTGTTTTTGTTGTCCTGCAGCTCTTGAACTGTCGGGAAGGTTGCTTGAGTGCTGAAAGGTAAGTTTTTACAATCACATCTGTTGCAAGAATCCTTGTATAGTCAACGACAAAGATTGGTCATGGCATTTTAAGCTGGGTTTCCATTTCTGCTCAGTCCTAATGCTGGTTGCAGCAGAATGGAGCCTCAGAGGATAAAGAGTGAAGGCCTCTTGCTCTTTTCTCCCCACTGTTTAATTAGCATGGTCTCAGAGACTGGGGTGCCGCTTTAGCAATCACGAATCCTGCCCAGCCAATAAGAACTTGTGTTCAACCACGTCTGACAGAGATAAATGGCATGCCGCAACATCTCAGCCTCGCCCATCATCTCTGTTACCCAAGCAATAGTGCATTGTGGGAAGACTAGAGGAGTTCCACAAATCTAAGTGGGCATGTGTTTGTTATTCGATAACAACATAAATCCATGTGGGTGTTTTCAGTGTGTATGTGTGTTCAGCTTGTTTGCAAAACTAACCAGATCTGCTTGTGTTTGTACTGTATGCATAGTTGTGCGTTTGCAGAGCATACATTCTACATCTTGACAAGATGCAATAGGTGCATTGTGGAAAAGGTTTGATAAAAATACACCGCTCTTATCAGCCATAACCAGAAAGAGCGGCTGCATTAGAGAAGATTGCCCCGTATTTCCTAATTGAGATGCCATTTATTTGCTCAAATGAGATTCTAGGGTTGGGTTTGGTCAACTGGTGGGAAATTTATGATGGTTTTACGCAGCAAATGTGAGCTAATCACAAAAGACTCAGACAGGGTGATGTTCGACATTTCCCTACTCGATTACGGAAAGCATTTTGGAGCAAAGAAAAAGGAATCTTTGAAAAAAAAAAAATTGGTCCGTCTTTAAAAAAGGGAACTCTTATAAATCTCTGCATTAGACAAAATTAACAGAGAGCTCCCACTGAATACATTATATGCAACAATCTGTCACAATCAAACAATCAAGCCAAATGCTACATCTTGTCCAAGTACAGGCTAATGGGTCCAGAACCATGTTATATGAGCACAGATTCAACACTGATTTTTTTATTTATTCATCCCATGAATTTGATGGCACCATAAGGGATTTTAATATGTGCATTACTTGTAGGTTTCTGTCATAATGGTAACACGCATCTTGTCGCTAACATGAAAAATCTGTACGACACATCTTTAAAGTAAATTTAAGATTACAGCACAGATTAACTGAAATAAAAAAATACATCCATCTCACAAGCTTAAATCACACATAACAGTCTCCAGTCCAAATGAGGAAATGTAATCCTGAGAACCATTTCAGTTTAACTATAGTTTCGCAGTTTTAAAGAATTGTTTATATAAAATCAATTTCCTTTAATTGATTAACAGATAACAGTAACAGTAGGAGTAAGATGTGATCATTTCCATCTTTTTTCTGTATCAAAAAGTTGAAATTTGTGACACATGCTTGCTCTATGAACCAGCTACTCTTCTGAAATTTGAGGACCACTTACAAAATTATTATACATGAAATGTCATCCGTTTTATTATTTTTAATCTTCACGTTTTCAAGTTGTTTTAATGCCACCAGAATCTCAAACTCTAGAATTATTGTAGTACCCTTCTTGAATACTAAAAGTCAGGTGTCTTTATTCATATCAAATTGTTCCCATATCCAGACACCTTCTTATGACTAACATACACTCCACTTATAGGGTGGTTTCAGCAGTAATCGCTGCAGCCGTTTTCTCTGTCCCCTGTTTCAGTGGATCATAGTAAGGGAACAGTTTGTAGCAGTGGGGGCATAATTAGTGATAGGCCTCGGACATGTCATACTCTGTTAGTCAGCCTCGCTTTAATTCCTTTGTCACCTCTCTGCTCCAAGCATTTGTTCAGTCTGTGTGTATGTAAGAGTGTATCTTTGCTCAGGTGTTATCGTGTGTTTGCATACTTGAGGTTTCTAGTAAAATTTTATTTGACCCTATATAAAACTATTATGGTAATACAGGAAATACATTTTATCAAGATGTACGTTTATAGTTCATGATGTTTGTCTTTTCTGTCTGTCTGTACTAAGATACATATATAAGTGCCCCTTTGATTTCGTGTAAACAAAGGAAAAACAATTCATCAATTTTGGCTTTGTCTCTCAAGCTGGAAAGGCTTCAATATTCATCTGGTTTGTGGGGCTCATTTTGGTTATAATGAGAGGAAACCTTTTAGGGCTTGCTATATTATTTTTTTAAGCATTTCCCTGTAGCAACAAAATACATAAAAAGGTTTCGTATGATGCCAAAAGGAAGACTGGTGATTACTGTCAAAGGATGCTTTTTGGCATGATTAGTGTGTGTCTGTGTGTGTTTCTGTGTGTGGAGTTTGCAGAGGGGTTTCTCAACCTAGGCTGTTGATGTGAGGGCGGATGAAAGCCGCTTTGAGGATACAGTATACGGCTAGGAGGAAAAGCTCTTCCTCCACCACCTTCCTTTGCTTTTCTCCAATTTTCCCTCCCTCCTTCATCTCCCTCCTTTCTACCCTCTCTCATTCTCCCGCCACTCTACCCTTGCTATCTCCTCTTGACTGCCTCTCCCCTCCCTCTGTTGTTTCCCTTTCCAATTTTCCCTATACATCCAGGCCACTCTTTCTCTGGAGCCTCTTCCCCTCCCATAGCTGTCTTCATGCCTGCGCTCATCTGTGTCTGCTCTTTTCTCTGTTCTCCCTCTTTTACTTTTATCCATTCACTTCTGACCCCTCTCTTTTCCCCATGTGAGGCTGGCAGTAGTGAAGGACACTGCCCACAGCATGATGATTAGTCTGAGAAACGTTCCCGGAAATCATGGATTACACGGGCATGAAATCAAGTCCATGTCCAGTATATCATTCATAGTTGCTACAAAATTCACTTCAAACTTAACTATAGTTTGTGTAGTTAGTGCACCATTGTTGCTTTGAATTCACAACTGATTTCAAGATGTAAATTTATAAATGTGGAGCATGGGGTTCAGGTGTGTGCCCAGAGCCATTTTACGGAATATTCCTTCAGCCATAGCACATGGCACCGCTGCAGATAGCAAACCTTGTGCTTCTGTTATTTCATCACGCTATATTAGCTTTACAAAGAAAAGACAAAAATCTGCAGCTTGTCCCTAAGTGCACCTTGAACTTGAGTTTGAGCTTGATTGGATTATTCCTCAGGTAACTTCCTGAGCAGACCCTACAGTAAGTACCACTTGTATCCAAGATTAAGTAGCTGGAGTAATTAGTTTAGAAAAATACAATTTCACAAGCTCTGTATGTAATTTTCTAAATGGGCACTCTTACATGCCTTGCACTGTAGCAAGTGTGTAAATTATATTATCATATCAGTGTTTACAGGATATGCATTTTGTGCATATTTGTCTGAATATTTGTTATTGTTCAGCATAAACATACATTTCATGTAATAAAGATTTCACTGGGGTAGTGCTGTTATTACTCTAGCCCTTTATCCTTTCCATTACACCTCATCAGAAGATAGACTTTGACTATGGCTTTTTCAGACTTCAGATACAAACCAAAGTTCACTAGCTGCACAAAGCTTTCTTGTTCTCGACTATCTTAAGTGGGACTAATTTTCAGTGTATTCAGGGTAAATTAGGACTGCTTTCAAACTAACAAATATGGCTGACTGAGATAAAGCTCCACGCTGCCTCGCTCTGTTCACGTCGGCCAAAAGAACGTTTCTGGTGGAAGAATTTAGAAGTTGCAAAAGACATTTTAAATTCAGTATTTAGTAAAGAGATGGCAGACAAAATATTTATTTTCATGAGGTTGCTTTGGACTCCATTTTCAATGTTTTTCCACACGTTTGTGAACAAATGACAAATCATGGATCATGTTTTCCTCTTTTGTCAGTTGTCAGCAGGTGTGGTTGATGCTTAACATTGAAACGCAGCACAGAGCACTTTGTTCTGAGATAGCATGTGGGTGGGTTGGCATTTTAAGCTTGAAAGGTGCAGTGTATGTTTTTGTGCAACTGTCCAACAGACTGTCTAATGAATACTGTCCTGACAGAACTTTGTGCAACCAGGCCTTGTCTTTTCCACAGATACTTTCAAATAATTCAGTATTCTCAAGAGATTTCTCCTTAGTCATTTACCTGAAATGCGCCAAATTTTATCCTGCATTCACGGTAAAGCCTGCATCTCTCCCATGTGCCCATGGTCGCTCATACCTCCAGCATTATTTGCCTGATTGTAATTCACTGTCTACCATTTGAAGAGCCTAGGCAGCTTGTTTGCTATTGATTTTACATACAAGGCTTCTATATTTTACTCTGTGCAAATCAGAGCAATTGTTTCCAAGTGCATGCATGAATCAATGCTTCCCTGGAGCCTGCACTGGCGACTGCATGCAGCTCAATACCTCCAATTTATGTTTTAATTACGATGATCTACTAAGTGTTGCGATCTCGGCCCTGCTCTCACAATCAACATCAACAAGCCCAGCAGCATGCATTGTATTGTACATTGAATTTTACTGTCTACATAGGCAGACGGTGGTTTTGACTAAATTCATCAAATTCGAGTCTCAACTATGCTGATTATTAGTGACGATGGAGAATGCAGTTGCAAGCATGTTGCTGACATGGTAAAAGTTGACTGAATACTGAAAGGACATGTAAACAACGGGGAAATGGTAAAATATCTTGAAAGCAGTGCAGTTATATTCATATTTGCAGCACTGTGTTGACTTTTCGGAAGCCACACAAAGTAGAAGGTTTATTTCGTTATTTGCCATCACTTGTTGTTCAGACAGAGTATAAAAGCAACAACTGCTCAGCTCTGACAGCCTTGTTTGGCAATGTGGCTCCAGACTGGAGCACACATTCTTGTTTGCCAGAACAGTATATCATTTGATCACTTGCCATTAGAAGTGATTGCTTAACTCAGTATGCCATATAAGTGGCTTCTGGTAAGCCTGAAACCCATACATTTTATTGACTCCTGTAATTAGGACAGATCAATAAAAGGCAGTTTCTTTCACTGCTTCCCAGGACTGTATTGGTTGGTGCACTTTTCTAGGTCTTGGCTCAATTGCAATCTCTCACTAACCACCATAAAATGCTTTTAAAATGTTTACTTTGTATTTTACAAACATTTAGCAAAATCATTTTTTTGAAAATCGTGAAGAAATACTATGCTTTTTTATGGTGAAAGAGACTACCAAGGTTCTACTATGACATTTTCATTTATAATTTGTTGTTGTTGTTGTTGTTGTGTTTCGCCATTTGCAGATGCTCCACCAGTGATACCTATTATAATACAGTAGAAATACGGCCCCATAGTGTGTTGCTGTCAAGCCTCTTAAGTTGATAGCTGTGTCTTTGCACACTGCGGGAAGAATCCCTTTCTGTCAAACAACAGCTGGTGAAGACAACATGATGCGGAGGCCACGGACGAGTGAGCCATCAAACCTCCGTCTCTGACAGTATTTTGGCAAGCCACGTTTCATAAGAGTCTGTCTCACTCTGCCCTGCTTTTATGGTGCATGAATCAATGATAATTGTGCTGTGTTCTCACTTGAATGGCAGAAGTATCCCCCATGCGTCAACAGTCAAGAAAGGGGAGTTTGTAGGGATGGATCAAGGAATACCCAGAAATTAGCTTGAATGAAATGAATCACAGTTCCCCTGGGATTATGATTCATTAGCTGGGAAATATTCACTGCAGAAGGCATTGGTACCACAGTGCCAATACAACTAATATAATGTAAATTATGAGCAGCTATGAAAAGCAAAGATACGCTATGCATGACGCATGCCTGTCGTTGACATGGGTTCAAAGAAGAGTTGTGCAAGGCAATGAATCTACAAGCTGTTGCTGACCCAGTCGGGGGTAGAAGGTTAATGACAAATTCCCTTTTGAGACCACAGAGGTATTGCAGTTGTTTTGTTATTATCATTGTATTTCACCCAGCATGTTCCAAGGAAAGTGTAGATTTGATCAAACATGCTACTCAAAAGCTTTCAAGCAAACTGTGTGATCAAATCAAAGCCCAACAACCTTATCCCCAGCTCCATCAGGGCCTAATTCCATACCAAACCAAGCTCCTATTCTCCTTTCCCTTATCCCTTCTGAAAAGCCCAGTGATTAGAAGTAGACTTAAAGTCGACGATAGCAGCCCCCCCCCATCTCACCCTACCCCATTCCCGGTTGGGCCTTCTTGAATCCCCAAAGCCTCGGCCAGTTTATCAGCATCAGGGGATCAGGCAACACCCCCGATCCCCGTCAAACGGGGGAGCCCACTGTGTTCCGCAGCCTTCGCTGTAATCTCTTTGGCTGTCGACAGATCTAGCGAGGGGTCAGCTGTGATAACAGGATCACTCAGGTGGAGACAAGAGAGGGGACCGCTAAAGAAAGGGACAGAAGCTAAAAAGAGAGAAATGTGGGCAAGTGCAAGGTGAGTTCTGCTGGTGAAGAGGAGCTGGCACTTCAGATGAGGAAGAGGATTTTTGTGCAGCATATGCAAACCACAGGTCATGCATGTATGAATGCAAAAGCACACTCACCCACTTATTCAAAGAGTGTAATAAGGGCTGGAATGATCAGTCAATCAACAACAATTTTAATAATCACTTATTTAGCAAAAAGGCTAAACATTTGCTGGTTCCAGCTTTTTAGATTTAACAATTCTGTTCTGTCCTCTGTTTTCTATAAATTCAATATCTTTTGGTTTGGAATGAGCAATTTCTTTTCACCCGAGGCTTTGAGTAACTCAGCTTGTGTTTCTGAGTTGTTTTTCAATATTTTCAGATATATTGTATAGACTAAACAATTAATCGAATAATTGAAAAAATAATCAACAGATTATTCAGTAATGAAAATAATCGAGAAGCATCCTTTGGTGCCAATTGTAATAAAAGAAGCTTCTGCTGAAAGAAATACTATTATGTCTCAGCTATTACCGTGGAAAAAATTGAAAATTCCACATTGGGTAACAAATTGAGCCCTATTTGACAGGGGCAGCAAGGCACCCAGATAATGCTACTTTGCCCTATCTTGTCTGCCTCTTGCTCCATTCACAAGCACTCTGACCCAGCATCTTATTAAAATGCTATCACCCATAGAGGGAAAAAAAAAAGAGCAGCAGTAGACACGTAGTCGGAAAAAAATGGAAAGGTGAAAGGTCATGCAAAACGGAGATTCTTGTACGCCTTGGCATCTGCTAGGGCATCGAGCAACAAACACACAAGCCATTACTTACACCTTGTCACACATGCGAGCATCTACGCAAAGTTGTACAAACATATTTGGTATGCATACAGACACACTGACATTCATAAACTCTCTCGCTCTTCTCTCTTTTTCTGACTCTCTCTCTCTCTCTCTCTCTGACACACACACGCTGAGAGGCAGCATGGTAGGCAGTGACACAAAGCTAATGCCTTGTCACACAGGCTGTCAGCAGATTAGCCAGTGGATTACACCCCAGCCATTAGATGTGCACAGAGCGAAAGGCCACAAACATGGCAGAGAGAGGGGAGGAAAAGAGAGAGAGTGAGAGAGAGTTTGAGACTGGCAGTGATAGGGAATATTCTGGCATACGGCATAATTTAAAGGAGAAGAAAGGAAAAAGATAGAAAAATAAAGGCTGGTTAAGTCGCACAAAGAAAGAAGTCAAAGTGACATGTGAAGGGAAAGTTGTAAGGATAAGAAAAAGGGATTGGGTCAAGAAAATTTGCTGCAAGAGCAGCGGTAACAAGATAATCACACAGACAGGACAGAAAAGGTAATAACAATGGTAAAGGGAGAGATAGAGAGAGACAGAAATGCAAGAGGACGGGTGGGAGAGTATCTAACTGCACACGAGGGAGCAGAGGAGGATAAGTTGTGTAGTGAGCAGGTACAAAAAAAAGAAAAAAAACAAAAACCAAACGGTTGGGAAGAGAGAAGGTGATGAGAGAGACATGAGAGGGGAGGGAAAATGGAAAGAGGACAGTAGGAAAAACAGAATGAGAAGGGAAGAGAGGGTAGGGGAGGAGCGGAGGGAGATGAAAATGATAGAACCAGGAGTAGAGATTAGAGTGGGGAGATGGGATGTGAAGCATCAGAGAAGAGGATGGAGAATACTCTACAGTACATTACAAACAACGCAGCAGCACAGGCGAGCAACAAAGAAGTGGAAGATGGACCTTAATGTAGGGGTTGGCAGAGGAATCGTACAGATGGATTCAGTGAAGGACAGTAGGATTTACACATTTGGACTTGCACTTTCTACAAAGATAATGCCATCATCATAGCTGGGCTCAGCATAAATTAGCCTTAACTTTACAAAGTTTAAACATGAACTTATATTTCTCAAATTCTTGTATTGTATTGAATGCATGATAAGAAAACTCAGATTAACACTTTACAAAGTTGTAATCGTGAACGTGTTAGCAAACAGCTGACTATTCAGCAGTTTGCAGTCATGTCTTTGGCAACCTGACGAATGGAAACCCAATATTACTCTTCTATTAGCTCTGTTTTGGTCTCTGTACCTTTAGCTTGCAAGACATCCAACATTTTTCATCAGCTACTGGCAAACTTTCTCTACTACACTTAGTATTGGGCAGGTAGTATACAGTTGGCTTATCTGAACTTTTTTGCTGAGATATAAGATAGAAATAAAACTATGAGCTAAGAGGAACAAAAAGGATTCATATAGCATAGAGTCACAGCAAAGTTGGGTGATAATTCTCTGTGAGTTTGTCACTATGACTGATAGCCTTCACACTGCACACAATAATTTGATTCATTATGAGTATAAAAATATTGATTAGGGCAGCTTTAACTTCTGCAAATGAATTTAAAAACCTGATAGTCCAGAATCCAGCAGTCAGGACACTTAAAGGGATTTATTTGGTTAGATTGACAAAACAATCTCACCTCATTGTCCATGTAAAAGCCGTTCTAATGATTACGATCATATGATCTTCATCAGGAGATTGATTTTGCCACTTGTCAAAGAATGATGGATGTTTACATTTATACATTTTCAATCTGAATGTTAAATTTCATAATTTTCATACATTTCAATTCCAGGGAAATTGGTAAACCATCTGCGGTCATGAGGTTTTCATCTTGATTATTATTATTACTACAACTTGCCGTCTTTGGACCTCAGTGAGAGACAAGTTCACAAAGATGGGCAATATACTGTAAGTCTTGTCAAATGTAGACACACTGCTTTCCTCTTGATGTTAGTAACTGCAGATGGCAGTATTGATGGCACCAGTGTCAGAAACTTTTCAAGCACTTGTCAGTTCAACTTTTACCACGGCACTCTTGTATCACCATCTGCTGAGTAGAACGAAAGCTACTCCCTGCATTGTGAGGCAATAATGACGCTTAAGCTTTTTTCTTTTTTACTTTCTTTTTTCAATCAGTCTCTGCTTCCATGTGGAGAGGTGTCAGGCCTTCTCAGTTGGTGTTTCATTTTATGGTAATCTACTTCACTGCCCCTACCTTCACCACCACCTTCAGCCCCCACCATTAAACCACTTTGCGGATGTAATGGCACATAATTGTCTGCTGGATTTGCCTGTTAGGAGCTTCATTTCGAGCTTGTATTTGTACAAGAATGGAAGGGAAGATGTCAAGTTAACGGGAGCTAATGGGAAATTCTGATATCCTTTCAGACTCGGGATTGTGTTCAGAAAAGCTGTAAGAAGCATGTCATACTGTCATATGTGTAGTGTGTAAATGGCAAGCATAGTATGCATTATGAGTATATAGCAATATATTCACCGATTATTCTTGATATGTGTATGTGTAACATGTATTCCAACATGCGTGTGCATTATGTGTGTGCACGCATGCATACATGGGCGTATATGTATGTGTGTTTTTGTGTGTGTGTGTGTTTGACAGCAAGGCCGATGTCATTCAGGGAGCTTTAGCTGGTTGAGTGATTTGAATGTGTGCTGTGGAATGAGCTGAGTCTCAGAAGTGCCGGAGGGAGATGGAGGGAGACTAAACGTGTGAATCCCCACGGGAGATTTAGACTGTTTATTATGATAAGCCTCTGCGCGTGCATATCCCCCACATAAACATACATAAGTACACACATAAACTCATGTGCACACATGTAAAGAAAGAATGAAAGAAGGGGGCACAGATGAAGATGTAGAGATAGGGAAAATGATAGGGGCACAACGAAAAGAGAAACAAAAAGAGCGAGGGATGCTCTGAGACACGTGATTCACATATGCACAGTAATAGGCTCATAGTTCACAACCTATAAAAACTAATTCAACAGTAGCCTATCCATATCCATCTCATGTGGGAGCCATTCCACCTTTTAAACCCCCTCTCACAAAGAGAGTGGGCCCAGATGTAAGTCAAGGGGCTGCTTTGGATTAGCCAGAGAGAAAAACTCATTTCCTTTGCCATTTTATGAGCATTTAATTTGAAACAATTAAGATATTACGGTGCTGCGGATTCACTACATAGAGTGACAGCTGGGAGCAATCCCATAAACCCCTGAGCCAGTGAATGAGGCACCTTGCTACTCTCTTTTTTTTTTCTCTCCACTCGCCTCCTCCTCTTCCATCTCCTCTCTGTTATTTCACTGAAGCATTTACCTTAAGGCTCTGCTGAGGTGAATGTGCTACCTTTGCCTCAGCTGAGATCTCGCCGCAATCGCCAATTACTTTAGCAGCTCATAAATGCACCAGTTGGCTGATGATAGAATGGCCTAATTTCCCAAGACTAAAGGGAGGAAGCGAGCACAGAGAATGTTTACCTTCTGGATGGCTTTTCCCATCACACCTTTTATTGTGTTATTGGATTTATAGTATAAGTTGTATGACTCATCTTTGGAGGAATAAAAAAGATGCAAACTAGGGGGCAGCATATGGTAAGCTGAGATGCAAACTGTACATTGTGGCTCTGTCAACATCATGAAACAGTGCTTTTCACAGATGCTTCTGGACATATGTTGCACTTGTCTGAGGGTCATGCGGTTGTTTATTTTGTGGACTTTGATTGCACACATATTGATGACCCTCCATGTCCTATCTGTCCTACACTTGAAGAACTTTGTCACTCCCTGACTTCAAATTCAAGCTGGCTTTGTCAGCACTCACCCATCAATTCACCTCCTCCTCCCACCTTCCACACTGGCATAGGAGGGCACCGGAGGTATGAAATTGATGAAGGTGCACTTGTGAAAATGTCAGTGGGGGATCACGGGCCAGAGAGAGGGGGAGAGAGAGAGAGAGCGAGCGCACATTTTCGGATGTGAAGGGGTGACAGATAGGAGTGGCAAAGCTCCTTTTCATGAACACTGAACTGTAAAATGGAGGACCCAGCGCAAACAATGGCCGTGATCAATCGGCTATGGTGAGAGGCTTCTCGTAAATGCCCATTGCCAGCACACACCCGCTGAAAGAGAGAGGAAAAGAAAGAGAGAGAGATGGAGAGAGAGGGAGTGACAGAAAGAGACAGACTGAGATGAGGTATGTGTCACTATTAGTTTGCTGAAAGAAAGTCAGAGAGGTGGAGAGCAGAAGGAGTGGATATAGAGAGCAGGTTAGAGGATGGGCAAATGAAAGTAAACTGGGATGAGATGATGGAAGGAGAAGGTAAAAGGCTTTTAGAGTAGGGAAGATTTAAATAAATGAAAGAACAATGAAGGGGAGTGGAGGGAGATGGGAAAAGATCAACAGAGAGAAAAAGCAGGAGTGCATGATTTTTGTTCAAACACCTATTTGAATTCAGGAAAGAAGGAGAACTTAAAGAAAAGAATAAAAAATATGTTTCTTCAACTCATCAATGAATCATTTAGACATTGAAATAAAATATATCAATTACAATTTTCCAGAGCCCAAGAGGTAAGGTAATGCAAGGTAACTGTGCTGTCCAACAGTCCAAAACCCCAATATATCCAACTTACAATGATATAAACCAGGAAAAAGCAGCACATTTTCACATTTAACAAGCTGGAAAAAGCATTTCTGCTTAATAAATGACTTAAACGATTAGTCGATAATTAAAATTACTCTAACTGTTGATCAATTTTCCTGATGATTGACTAGTTGCTTCATCAACTAAACATTCCAGTGATAACTTGTAATATATGTGGACATGGAGCACATGTTCATTCTTTTGGGATGTTTTTCATTTGCATTGAAACAGCACATGATGTAACTCAAAAGCAGAGCAACTAATGCATCTATCGGTATCCATGGTGACGGATGTTTCCTGCTTGTGGAGGAGGGTGGCGAGTGCTTCTTAAAGTATATCTGCTCATGTATAGCCTCCCTCTTAATAGGGAGCGCCCTCATCGGCTGCAAATGTGACCGCATGCGGATTGACAATCAGTAGTGAAGTACCAGTGGGGTCGGGGATCAGTTCGGGAAAGGGTCTTTGTTGCTCTCCTCCTCCTTCTCCATCTCCCTCTCCATCTCAATTTTACGATCACAGTATCAATGCCAATTTGTTAACATTACATCAAGCACAGACCACACACACATTCAGATACAAATGTGCGCTGTTTCACTGGGCAGATGTCCTGAGCTTCGTTCCACAGTGGGACTCTGTCAGGCAGGACTTGACTCAATCTGTCTAAACCTCTTTTTCCTCACGACCTCTATCTCTCTCTTCGTCTGTCTGCGCAGGCTGCTGCACACCATGGCTGCTCACACCATCCCAGTTGATCTCTTAATGGACCTAATTGCTTTTCAGCTCATTGCACCCCATGCCAACACTAAACTAAATCAAACGGAGGTCCCATCCATAAGCCTCATAGCCAATGGGATTCCGCTTCACATCATAATAAGGTGATATTGACTACTCATGACTCAGCAGTTCCAGAACAGATGAGCAGGCGCACCCCTCTCCTCACGGGGTGCCCCGTGACAGGAGGAGCTGTTCAGGTCATGTAACAGTTCAATCTGCCCTCTTTAGGAGTGCAGCCCATTTTGTTCTCATTGACAATATGCTTGTGACCCTCTCTATGGCAGGCAATATAGTGTGCAGTGTTGCACACTGATATACACAAAGACTATATGCTGCCTCCATACAGCACAATCTGTAGTCACGTCTGCTTCCGTGGTCTCACTACTGTGGCCACAATCGTGCCATCGTGGGTGCGCCAGTCCAAAGCTACTTGAAAGCTAATCAAAGCTGATCAAACATTGTAACCTAAGCCCACAGTCAGCTCCTCCAATCTGAGGTAATGTCACACTAGACTAAACATGTAGACAGCTTCGCCAGAATGAGAGACTACGTGCAGTCAGCTCGGTAGGCATTGTCACAGCAGGCTGCAGTCAGCTAAACCTAATATAGTTAATATCTAACTGTTGGCAGCACCACCGGTAAGAGCTAATGTATTACCACAAGACTCACTCCAGGTTCAGCTGGCCTTGTCCAACACGGCAATGTTGCAGTGAATTTAAAAGGCCCTGGAAACCTGATGGGGTCCAAAATGAATGGAATATTTGCTGTCAAAGTTAGAAAAGCTATGGTTGGTTTTACATAAAATGTTGATATCATATATTTATGTGCACTTATTAAAGTTAGCAACATTGTTAATTTAATAATCTGGCTTCAGGAGACATTAATTACCTTTTCGCTGTGGGGACGCGTCATGCGGCTGTCATTGTTTCCCAGTTATGTAGGTCACTAAGTGAATTATATAGATGTTATTACTGATTGCGTTAGGCGCTGTATACATCTTTCTGGCATCGGGCCAAGAAATTAACCACTTCTTCCCTATCATGTACATAATTATTGCAATCAATCTGGCTCTCAGACTTTGCAATAATTTCACCCACATCATAAAATCTTATGTTTTATCTGAAATGAACTTTGCAACTATTACGTCCTCTGATTTTGACTAAATGTTAACTGCTCGTAAAAACGTGACTGGATGCTTAGTCATCCATCATGTCTGACAGATTCTAAGAAGGAGAGAAGTATTAGATGTCTCGGCCAAGGACTACAGTTGGGTGTTGGTTTACAGTTTTCGTGCCTTGGAGATGTGTGTAATATCACCTTGGCATTTGTCGCTCTAAGCCCCCCCACGCACACCCCCCTCTTCTCTCCCTCTCTTGACTGCTTGGGCAGCGGCCATAAACAAGTCAATCTCAACACATTGGATTAGATTTATCCGCTTAAGATAGATTGTTATCCCAAAGAGCGCGAGTCTCGCTTGATGGAGAAATTAATTTTACGATGACTGGTTTACTTGATCAGGGTTGTGGGGGAGGTGGGGACTATAAATGTATCAACTCTGGGGCGTGAGGAGCTGAAAACAACAGTCCTTGTTTTTGATTCAGATAAGTTGTCGCTCTTCTCCGCAGTATTATACATGGTGTTGTCTTTAGGTCGCAGAAACTAGAGTAATGACTCGACTGACAGTCATTTGTAA
Organism: Lateolabrax maculatus; assembly: GCA_031216445.1. NCBI lineage: Eukaryota > Metazoa > Chordata > Actinopteri > Acropomatiformes > Lateolabracidae > Lateolabrax > Lateolabrax maculatus. The sequence goes on from CM062207.1 coordinate 10,549,340, forward strand.
AGCGCCAGCATCTTGTCGTGGGTGAAAAGGCCTGCACCTCCAGCTATAGGAAGATTGACAGTGAAAGATATTCTATTTTCACGTCTGTCTGTCTAACATTAAATGTGAAATTGACAGTTTTGTATGCAGAATTATAAATGGGCTCCATAATCAGAGGTACAGTGCAACTTATGCAGAACTGAAATGCTGTCTATGGAGGAGAAAAAGCCTTTTAGAATAGCTGTCAGCCCTCCCAAATCTAAAGTGTTAAACTGATACGGCAGTTATTGGATTGAGTTACAATGGAACTGACCTCAGCCTATTGAGCAACAAAACCCTGTCTGAGCGTATTCCTTAGTGTAAATTCATCTGACAAGCATTACTTAAATACCTCTTTCAGCAGACTAAAAGCAAACCTCTTTTGTTGCAAGTTGAAGAACAAGTTGATTGATTTTCTACCTGTGTCGCCTGTCTGTTTCTGTACCAGACAGTTTAAAACTGATACACAACAGAAAAGAGTTTAAGAAGTAGTTTTATCCCCACTGAGATAAACATTGCACCATGTAAAATGAAATTCTAGCAAATATATAAATTGATTTGCTTTATACACTAACCTGCATAGTCCACAAGGCCATCACTAAGGACAGTGCTGAGAGAAAATGGATTATTTAAGCTCAAAGGATCCACCACCTCTAGCCTCATGACACAAAGGCTCTGTCAAGGAGTGAGCTTGTGTTAAAAAAGACTTTTACAGTATTGTTAAACAAGACCAAGAGTCCACAGCCGTGCTCATGGCTTGATGAGGCTGTGTCCATGGCTAAATGCTCATGTATGCATGCTCACAATGACAATCCTAACATGCTGATGTTTAGCATATATAATGTCTACTGTGTTCATGTTAGTTCAGCATGCTATCATTTGCTTATAACCACTAAACACAAAGTACAGCTCGAGTCTGATGGTTAATAGTTTTGCAAGTGTTTGGTCATAAACCAAAGTATTGGACAACTTTGAATTTTGACCTGATGATGGCACTAGAAAAAAAAAGCCAGGGGATCACAAACCTTATTACAATTCACCCTAAGGTTGACATAAATGTCTGTACCAAATGTCATGGCAATCCATCCAATAGTTGTGGACACATTTCACCGGGGATCATCCTCTGGACACCAATAATGTCTGTACAAAATGTTGTGCCAATCCATCCAGTACATGTTAAGATATTCCACAGTGTAAGTGAAAACTTTGACCTGCTGGTAGCGCTAGAAGAAAAGTCAAAGGATTATCAAAGTTATGAGAACTCATCCTCTGGGGACCATGAATGTCTGAACTAATTTTCATTGCAATCCATCTTATAGTTGCCAAGATATTTCAGTTCATTTCTGATACATTGCATGATCATAAACAACACAGTATTTAAATATCCAAGGTGACACTGATATTTACCTCCTAATAAATACTCATCCAAACTAAATATGACATCCAAATTATTATTTGACAGCCTGTGGGGCAACCCACCATCGTTCAGTAATGAAAAGAGAAAAAAAAGAGACATTTTAACATAAAAAAAGAACAAAATATTCAATGCTAATTTGTTTTGTAAAGTCAAAATAGTCCCCACAGATTTACTGCGTAGGCAGGTACACAGAGAAACACATACATCAAAAGATCTGCTTATATTATTCACCCAAAGCAAATGCATATTGAGACCGTATAACCTTTTAGCATCCTTAGCTGCATTTGCATTGCATTTACATAGTAAATGCCAATCAGTGCTACACTTTGCATGACCCCACACATGTATGAATGTAAACATGCCCGAGGCATCATATCAAACACTGCATGCTCATAGTAATGTGTTGTCATTGTCCTACAACAACATTTGCCAAGTGAGACTTTTTTTTTTTTTTAAAATGGCCCTCCTACTGTCAAGAGTATTAATGGGCAAACTCGCAGCATGTGGGAATGCTGTATCTCAGCCCGGCACTATGGTTTTCTCTGTCTTGGATCCTTCTTATTGAAGGACAGTTGGTTTATGGACTACCGTGCCCTGTTGGGCGACAGAGTTCAGCCATAATAGGTCAGCAAGGCAGGCTCTTGATAAATCCTACCCTTGCCCCCATTTATCAACAAGTGCTGCTGTATTACTGCTATAGCTGGTGCCAAGAATATGAAAGCACAAGGTCAGATGCAGAGCAGAATTGTAAATCTAATAACTAGTGTCATCCAATTATGTTCAAAGATCGTGAATACAGGTGAGGGATTTGAAAAAAATGAGAAACTCCCTATAGTCCTGTCTCGAAGGTGAATGTCAGCAGGCCTCAGCTAAAGCACTAAAATCATTTCTTTATAGAGAACAGAGGTTTATCAACCAAAATATTCAATGTTTGGATGTGCTGGGGAAGGCATATCTTCTTACAGCCTTCAACCTTACTCCTGATGAATAAGAATATTTTCCAAATAATTGCTTTGGTGAAAGTCAGATAATTCAGATAATGCACACTTGTGATTTAGAGTACCCTGTGCCTCTAGACACAACTAGCTATCACTCCCACAATGCTTTCTCATAGCCAGCAGTCGAGGGGCAATAGTTCACATAACAGTAATTTCATCAAGTTTCTCTATTGTTCATTGTCACAAACCCCACACTTTCTTTTGGCCTATAGATCTACATGCGGAGGCTGTATCAAATTCTGCCCTCAGAAAATGGAGCTCGGTATAATTTGCAGGTATAAATCACCATCACTGTTAGTCAATCAGATACATGACATGTCTGAGCGCAGGTAAGAAAACAGATCTGCTGACTGCAGTAGTCTGTCTCTCGGAGTACTATTGTTGGATGCTGGATGTTTGTGTCTGCAGGGCTAGGTTGTTCATCAGAAGGTTTGGGTTGCTGCCACAAAAGCAACTTTTCTCAAAACACAATTGGTCATAGTCATCTGTCTCCCCGGGCCATTGCTGTTATTTTTCTGTAGCCCTACATCAGAGGACCGTGCACTTGGCTGTGTTATCAGGAGCAATATTGTCCCTTTATGCATTGTTGTGCACCATTATGTCTACTTAGTGACGGGGACGTGAATGAATCACGTCTTTGAATCATTACATGAAATGTGTGATCATTAACATGGGTTATAAAAGGTTACTGCTCAACTTGGCTGCTTTAACAGGCTGACCTTGGAGTTCATAATGCAGCTCTCCTACACACAGAAGCAATGCCTTGATAACCAAATAAACAAAATGGCGGATGACAACAAATGCTTTCCTAATAGACATTCATGCGCACACATTCAAGCACAGTCAGACAAAATCAAATAACATCCGGACAGGGGTTTATCGTTCGTCTGTGGCTCTTAGTGGGGAGTTTGTAGTGATCTTATAGTTCACATAGTGAACATTTTTTTTTATGGAGTTGGCGTCGACTTTACTGTAACCACCGAACATCCACGTATGCCAGACGCCACTTCTCACCTGCTTAAGGACCAGCGGTAGAAAGTAACTCAAGTAGAGAGAAGCTTTTCACTCTACTATATCTATTTGAGAGCTAAGATGATTTTCAGGTTGAGATGTTAAAAACCTAAAAATGAGCATATAAAATAAGCTGCATTTTTATACAGTAAACCAGTAGTGGTAACCAATAGTTAAGGCATCAGCATTAATCGTGCAGTAGTATATTAAGGCTAAAATTGAATAAAGGCTAATTTGCCTGCATTGTGAGTACTTTATGTAAATTTCACTTTATACTTTCAGTAAATTTTGCAAATATTTCAATACTTCTATTTAAGTAATTTTTTTTATTTTATTTGTGCATTTACTTTTCTAATGGAATATTTTTGAATATTAAATATCAAAGTAATACAATAGGTCTGCCCTGTGCAAGACACAATCATTTGTCAGCACATGAGAGTCAACAACAACCACGACGACAAGAGGAGCAAAATAATGTACATAAAACGCCGAAACAGCAGTTAATTGACTTTGGAGTAAAGCCTCAACAGGTCACAGTACACTTCACAGAAACACACGCTGACACGACGCACAGAAACACTGGCGCTCAGTATCACATGTATTCCTGCCAATCTACACATAACACGAACAACCATGAACAACAAAACTGTGACAGGGCACGTCTATACTAACACTACCAGACTGTATTCAAGACACTAGCCTTATTTTTTCTGTTTTTGAAATGGCAGATTGGCAGAAACATTCTAATTTGGGTATTTCTACTGATTTAAGTAAGGATAGTAAAGTATCTGAGTACTTTTCCAACACCGAAGGTGACACAAAACACACTGCAGGCCCAGTTATTCCCATTTTTTGTTTCCATTTTTGTCTCAATTTTATGTTCCACTCCTGACACATGTCCATGAATTATTTTTAGAAATTGCTCTATAATATGCTCTTGGTTGAATTATTGATATGCTGTATGTGTTTCATATCTTCCTTCATGATAATATAGCTGTAGGAATAACTTCACACAGTCACACAGTCACACACACACTCCCAAGTTCCTCTTTAACAGGAATCTTCCTCTGAAATAGCCCTGTCCAAGTGCACATTCCTGCAGTGGATTTGGGGGGAAAGTTGATCCAGGAGAGTTGGGAAAGTGGGACCTCGCCGAGTGACGTCACCCCTCCTACACACACCTCTCCCTCTCTCTCTCTCTCTCTCTCTCTCTCTCCCTCTCTCTCTCTAATTCTCCCGTTTTTCCCCTGCCTGGGGTTTCAGTCCGTTCTCGGGTCTCGGCAAAGAGACAGTCAGACAGACAGATTGACAGAGAGCGAGAGAGAGAGAGAGAGAGAAGGAGAGAGCGAGGAGAGAGAAAGAGAGGGAGAGAGAGAGAGGGAGAGAGAGAGGGAGAGAGGGGGCTGTGCGTCCCAGCCACACCGCACTCTTCAAACACAACCACAGTCTCGCCTCGTTCAATTCAATGAAGATCTGACGAGCGCAACGCAGACGGACCCGAGCCAGAGACTACGGTGCGGGCTGCAGGCTTTCCACGTGCGTGATTTGTTTTTTCGTCCTGTTCGCCCCCGAAGATCCTCAGCGCGTCGGTGACGGACAACTCGAGGGGAAGACACCAAATAAAGCGGACAAACGGAGTGTGCGTGTGCGTGCGTGTGCGTGCGTGTGTGTGGGGGGGGAAACAAGAAGAAGAACCCGAGGACGGATTTCTTTCCTCCACGTTATTTTGTTTCCCCGGGACTCGGCTGTCATTACTGGATGTAAAAAGACAAAAAAAAAAAACAAAACAAAATTCAAAAAAAAAAAAACAACAACATTTTTTTAAAAAAACAAACAAACTGTCGGCTTGTCTTGAGACGGAAAGAAAGGAGAGACTGAGTTTCAAACTGACCGCAAAATGGTGATAAGGTAAGAAGTGCGGGCCGAGCCTGGGAGTTTGGAGGTTGTGACAGTCGGGACTGGAGGGGCTGCCGCAGTGCTTTCAGGTGTGCGGGCTGAAGTTGCTTCAAACATTAGACGTAGCCGCTCCCGCCTGTGTGGACTGGCTTCATGCTGTCACTGTGCGCGGGCTGCACGCTGCGATTATGCGCCACTACTTGTTTTTTATTTTTTATTTTTACGCGTTAGTTTGCCGAATGCGCGCAGCCCCGGTTGGATGGGTTGGATACGGCAGCTCTTTCCAAAAAACACATTAGAGTGAGTAAAACGCCACGAATGGCCTGACACATCTCCATTAACTGGGTTTATTTCCCTTCAGGATATGTACCTGCGCTACTTTGCGGTGTTTCTGTCACGGCGTGAGGTGTGTGTTGAGGTTAGGAGAGGCGACTGGTGTCAAAATCAGTGCAATTCTCAATAAATTGTCCCCACACATAGTAATACATGTATTTTTATTTAATGTATCATTGCCTTACAATCGCGTTCTGAGGAGGAAACAGTTGATTTGTCCCTCTTTATGTTATGAAGGGAACACGCGTTATTTTAGGCTCATTTGACGCTGTGTCATGTAAATACAGTGGATGTAATGGACCCTTTCAGAGTTGTGGAAGCCTGTCCAGCGAGTCGATAGTGAAGAATTTTCAAAGTGCATTCCTGCAACTCTCCAGAGATCCCTCCTCTTATCTGTCTTATTTTTAGAACACATTTTATTTTTTCGCGGGGTTTAAAGTTGACTGTGACTTATTTTAAAAGAGCTCACATGTTTTTTTTTTTAAAAAAAAAAAAAGCAGCTAAACATCAGTGAGGCAGAGTCAGTCAGTCAGGCAGCCCTTCTGTCAGTCAGGTGAAAGTGAACCTTTATTTCCAGTGGAGCTGTGCACACACACACCACCTGTGTTCAGTGTGCCAGTTGGGCCACTAGGGGACTCATTCTCTCCAGCCGGTGAGGAGAATGCAGTACAGAGGGGCTAAAAGCCATGAGGAAGGGGACTTTAGGTACCATGCCAAGACACCCCCCTCCCTATGTTTTAGAATTGTAACATGAATAGGCTTAGTGGTTTCCAAAGCTCACAAAATAACTGGTTATTGATCCATCAGCTTGTTAAGAATTACAAATTTGCAATTCATGTTGGGAGGCATTATGGTGGGGGAAAAAAAAAAGAAAAAGGATGAAAGCATTTTGCTTGTGTAGACTCGTAAAAAAAGGCAGTCTGACCGTATGCATTTTAATATATTGTTGTCTGAGGCAAATGAAAAGGCAGTGATTGAAGGCGGAGTAGGCTAGTGAGGTGTTCGAAGGGCCAGTGAGTTGTGGGTGTGTGTGTGTGTGTTTAAGCATGCAAATTAGTGTGCATGTGTGTGTTTGCTCAAGCGATTCCCAGTTTATAGCCAGTAAGCACTCTGGGAGAGCACACCCCAGCACCTCCACTGTCTTACATGTTTTACAGTTCCCAGCTCAAACAATTAGCACTAACCCAATTTTGACACAGCGCAATTAACGCTGTCACCACACGTTCGATTTCCAATTTTGCTGTTGCGACAGCAGCGCTCAAAAGAGGAGGCAAAATGGATAGGCGCAAGGGTGGCGCGCGCTTAAAGTGCTGCTGTCCAAAGTCGCTGAAGGGGGCAAAGTGTCTCAGTCATGGAAAAGCGGCACTGACGCGGCCATCTTCTCTCAAACCCTCATCCTTCACTTAGGGGCATTTTTAAATCCTTCAACATAATATTGAGCTTTTTGTGAAAAATCTTGATAGAAACTGTGAAAAGGTAATTCAGTATTACTGTGTAAAGGAAATGGAAGGAGAAATGTGTCGAGCTTGTGTGTGTGTGCGTACGTGTGTGTGTGTGTGTGTGTGTGTGTGTGTGTGAAGGATACAAACAGTTCATAGCATGCAAGCCATTAAATTGAAAAATGATATAAGGGTTTAGAAAGTGCCTATAAGGGAGTTAGGTCATTTCTGTGTGCCTGCCGATGTAACTTTTCTCCAGTTTTCTGTGCCTGAAGCACAATCTGAAATCAAATCCCACATTTTTGACAGTGTCTAGAAGGGACAACGGGGTATTTTTAAGACTGAATGTTAGAGAGAAGTCAACAACGTCTTTCAGATGTCCTTTGTATTTGTTTTGTTACTCCAATGTACACTATCCTGGCGATATGTTTCTACTAGCTCTACTACATATGTGGGTTAAATGTTAAGCTCATAGATAGCAGTGGACAGCAGTGTATTTAATGAAACATAGGCATCTTGAAGGACTGTGGGGGCTTTTAACATTTACTTTTACAAGTCCCTCTTCGGCACAAAGCCAAGCCCTCTTACAAACAAGTGTGCCTGCACCTCACAGTCCCATTGTCCTAGCACAGCCAAGTAGCTCTGACTCACTGGTTTATTTTCAAGAGCAGACAAAAAAAAGAGTGAAAAAAAAAAAAAAAAGTTTGTTTTCTATCAGTGTGTATGTGTGTACGCGTGCACCTATGGCTGTGTGTGAGCACTACTTCAGGAATTCCAAGGCCAGGGCCTCTATTACGAGTGTGGAATGAGAAATCAACACTTACATTACAAAAATGGATACGTAAACACAGAGGCCACAATTATCAGGCGCCGTGGTGTTGGAACTGGAGGAGATGGAGTGCCAATAGGTCTGTTAGCAATCACCCCCCTCACTGCCTGCCCTCTGTAATCCAGTGGGTGTATTCTAGCTTATTTTGTGCCAGCAACGGTCCTTAACAACTACCCACTGACTGGCAGGCCGGCTGGCTGGCTGGCTGGAAGGGTGGGTGGTGTGCGGATGCAGGGGAAGTTTGACTGGTAGAGGTCATATTGGAGAAACAAAAAAGGCTGGAGGGTAGCGAGGTGTATGCCCAAGTGACGTATCGGTGTTGGTATGCGTGCTGTACACTGTACTGTACACGGAGATGTGTGTGTGTGTGTGTGTGTGTGCCCGGATGCAGTTTGTACACCTTGCAGTTCGGTTTCCTCGTGTTCATCAAACGAGGTGCGCGCCTGTGCGTCAGGGGCCTCCAGCCGACTGCAAACCCGCTTCACAGAGGCCGGCCTGATGCATTGTGACAAATGAGAGAGCAGTTTGATTTCGCACAACACTGAGCTGCACTCCAGCATAATGAAGTGATCATGACTTTACCCTTGGTTCACTTTGGCCCTGGTCCCGCTGTGTTTTTCCCCTCTATTCAATCGCTTCACTCACTTATTTACTTGGCAAGCATTTCCTCCCGTAACCTCTAGTACTGCATAACTAGCGTCAAGGGTGGGTTGCTTGATAAAAACCACCGCTACGGGGCATTGGTTTTACACATAGGGGAACGCTAGCAGTTTTTATTGATATTCAAGTTGCCACTGGGATGGAATAATAAGAAGCCTATTTTCACGCCCAGGCAAAATCACCTCTACTGTCCATCACCCTGTCAGGGCAGAAAGCTGAGGCGTAAATATTATTTGGCAGTGGAGGGAGCACGGAGCAATAGCTAAGCTTGTTCTTTCCTGTTTACTCTTATTCTCTCATTTCGTAACAGTTTCCCTTTTATGTTTCTCTTTCTTTCTCTCAGTCTCCAATGCGTCCTATCAAAAACAAAATATTGTGGAAAGTCCTCTGCCCTCTCCCATCCTTTCATCCCGATTTCCCGTCATGTATCTCCCTTAGTGAAATGAACGTGTATGTACGTGTGAAGTATTTGTGATGTATGTATTCTAACACACAAACCACAGTGTCACGTCCAGCATGATTCAGCTTCGTGTTGGGTACAGCACAGAACACTTTGCCTACAGGCTCTGCCTCCAGGCTTTGCGTACGGGGGGGTAACCGATGTGTCAGAAACAAGGAGGGCTGCTTTTCCGCCGCAGCTGTCCTTTGCTTGCAGATTGGGTTTCAGGAGATATGATGGATGCCAAACGCCTGTAGCCAGTTGTGGAGACAGGGGGGTGGGGGGGGTATGCTGGTATGGATTTGGATCGGGGTCAGTGGCACTGGCAGAGGACTGGAATTCTGCCCTTGACCTCTTTTTTTGGAGCAACTAACAGCCTGTCACTATTAGCACTTTGATAGAGTTAGAGACTAATTAGAGGAAAAATAAAGACTGCAAGTGAAACATGATAATTCTGGTTTCAAATATTGCAAGAATGAAAGTGATGAGGTATAAAAAGGTAGCTTGGTGATATTTTTAAAGACTTCATTCTGACTGTGTTGCAACCAAAAACATTATTTCTTTTTATGCCCTTCCCATTGTCTCATTTTCCCTTATCTTAATTTTTGGAAAGGCTGAGAGCAGAATCCACTGAGGTTCATTTGAATAACCGGCAGAATGAGGAAATAAAAGCTGGAGGAAGAAATAGAAGTGGCGGTCGGCTCTGTGCATTCATGTCACACAGCTTTATCAAATTATTCCACAATAGCAGCCACACAAGTGATGGAATTTCAATTAAAGTATGACAGTTTTAGAATTTGTTTCTGCTCGAAAGAGAGCTAGTGGGGGTTGTGTTTCATGGGTTGGGGGCGAGGGAGTGGACGGCGGGGAGGGTCTCGTACAGAAGGCATATTTTCCTGTCTTTATTCTCTATCCACCTCCCTACTCACTCACTTGTCCCCCCCATCCTCCATCAAAAGGGAATGACTTAGCTAAAACACTTTTGTTCAGAGGCACTCTGCAGTTAAAGCCTGGCGCCGGGCAAAAAAATGGGGTGTTATCATAAAGGTCTTTGCGACGAGAAGTCAAAAATGGAGCCTTTATTTGAAAGGCTCTTTCCAAGAACAATTACGCTACCTGCTGTGCCAAATAGAAGGGTACAAGAGATAAGTGCAAGGGAGGGGTGCTCAGCTCAGACTGGTGGCTAGCTCGTAAACTGGGGAAAGAGCAACGTATATATGACCCTCAGGGACTGTAAACTGTTTCGGGGCTGAATGTGTAACACACGCAGGCTCACAAACACTCACACACACACACAAACACCAAATATACACAGGGGTGTGAAAGACTGTATAAAAATCCTAAGAATAGACAAAACATACAGTGTTGTTGGTACAGCAGAGGCTCGGCATACATCTATTTGATTAAAATGAACCTAAAATAAGACTTAACTTTTATCTTAAATGAAGCTTAAGAACAAAGGTGGTGAAGATTTGTATTTGTTGTCCATTTGCATATCCTAGACTCCCACTGGAATTGGCAAAGAGGAGAAAATTCCATTAAAAAGTGTAGTGACATTGCCACAGCAATTTCACGAATGAGAAATGCATTTAATAGTGGATGGATTTTTTTATAATTTGGAAGTGTTTCCCCAATTTGTGCCATAATTCTTGAAGTGACACGTGCTGTAATGGGATCCAGTGCCTCCGATCCGCTCACAGAGTCTGGCAGGCACATGTCCACAGGATGAAGTTTGAACATGTATGGATACCTCACAGGCAAAGGGAGAAATGTTGTCCCGAAAAAGGCAGGGAATTTTGACTGACTGACATTAACATTGTGGAAATATGTGTTCTTTGTTATTCCTTATTTATCCTCCCCTTTTTTGAATTTAAATGTAAATTCCTGCATCACTGCAAGGTTAGGAGTCAATGTTTAAATTCTGTGTAACCCCGGCCTTCTCTCTCTACTCAATCTGCAATTATAGCTAGCTGCTTTGAAGAAGCCAGGCGGAACTAAAATGACTTTTCATGTCCGGTATAATGACTGCCATTTGGAAGCAGACATGGAGAGAGAGGGCGAGAGAGATAGAGCAACAGAGGAGAGAGTGAAAAGAGATGGAGGGAGGGGCAGAAGGAGGGACAATCAGTGGATGAAAATGGCTTAGGTCACCTCTGGTTCTGACCAAACGGCCCAAACCAACCGCCTTTCCCTCTGTCAGTCCTCACAGATGAATCTACCACATTTTGGTCCTTTTCTTCCCTCCCTGTTCTGCTCACCGAAACTTTCACCCTCTTCTTTTCTCCGTCTCCGTCTTCCCTGCCATTGGTCTCCATTCATTTGCCATCAACGGAAGCTTAGCAGCTTTAAGGCGGATTACAAGATGAATTGCACGGAGCGAGACGCCGTATATTCTCTTTAGGGTGGGCCACTGCTGCCAAAGGCCAGAGCTGAGTGCCGTCACCTGGGCTAGCAGCTGGCTATCTTTTACACTTCACTCACTAATGAGGCCAGACAGTTGGGGCTGAAGTTATAGCGCTGGCTGGATGCTGTGTTGGTAATCTATTATTTAGACTCTCGTGGGGAGGCTGGTCTCAAGAATTTCATGCATGCATTTTGCAAAGCAAATGGTAGCCCGGGGGGAATACAGAGCTCTGTGTGGGGAAAAAATGAGCGAGTATTAGACATTAATGGGAGCTGCAGCGTTTCCTTGTCCTGCCTATTTCAAACCTGCCAAGACCTGAAAGGAAACTTTTTGGTATTTTGTTCATTTTTTCCCCCGTCATACTAGAATAGACATGTTGCTCATACAGATGTGCTTCAGTGGTGCTAGCAATGCTGACAACTTCATCCAATGCATGAGTCTTCTTTGTCTTTTTCATTCAGTGTTTCTTCCCTTCCTCCTTCCTTCCTTTATTTCTTTCCTCGTTGTGATATTTTATGGATGGCAGATGAAGGTTGTGCTTGCGTCTTCAAACAGCAGACGCAGAGGAACGGGTATATCTTTCCGTTCCCTTTTCATGTATATTTTAGGAACTATTTCAGAGGGATTTCGGAGAGTTGCATCACGGTGTTATAGATAACACTGCGCAGACAGGACTTGTTTATATTTAGTCAGACTAGAAAACTATGGCACACATGACCCCACCAGTGTATTTATAGAATAATACCAGTGTTTAAATTTCCTTTGGTACCACGAGCTGCTAAGGCAGTATATGAAAACATGCATTTCCCAAAAGTCCTACTCATTTACGTTCAGCATCTAAACTTTAGAGAAGCATACTGGCCTGGTACCAGTCACAAAAATCAGCAAATAAGGCTATGAGGCGTCAGTATCCACTAACTTTTACAGCGCCATGAACCCATTTGGCAATTAACTATATTTGGACCTGTTTATACGCAAATCTACTGGGAGATGAGATGGCAACAGTTAAACATAGAAAGGCAGTTTTAGCCAGAGCTGTTTAGCAGACTTAGGTTACTCTTAAATGAAGTTCATGCAGAATGGCTCAAGATACCACAAATAGCTCGGAGTTATAGACAGCATAAATAAGCTACGCATACCAAACCCCCGTGAAGTCACCAAGTTATTTATGACTCCACACCTCATGATCATTTTATGTCGATATTTGCAAAAGCATGAAACTGGCCACGTGACGAAGAAAGGGGCTTATCAAGTTATCAAGTCATGTGTGTGTCATACTGTCACACTTAAAGTACCACAGTCAACACTGGTAAGAACCACTCTAGATCCACATTATGCCATTCCATTTATTGGCACAGCTCACACCCGCATACATATTTTATAGGTGCAAACTTTGGAGAATACCATCAGCCACCCATGAAATCCCCAAAACCTAGAGGGCAAAGTAAACTGTGACCTTTTAATACAAAGATTTTCCACTGAATTTCTCATGCTGTTCAAGGGAAGTCTATGTCAGGTGTAGGGCAGCGTAACCCAAGCTGCCACACTTAATCACCTACCTACCCCTACCTTGTCCTTGCATGTGCTCTCCCTTCGATCTACCCTAAAGAAACATTCCAGGAGAGTTTTAGTATGGCTGTAACTGGACACCATCATGCCTTGTGTGTGTTTGACAGTGAGAAAGGCAGAGTGTGTACGTGGGCATTGGAATGCTTGGGTACAGCCTTCTCTTTTTTTCCCCAATTAGTGAAAGTTTAACACAACATGCTCCTTGGGTTACATGATGTAACGCAACAAACACGCCTGAGAACAGGTCCCCAGAGAGTAAAGGCTGATATGAGGTTTGGTTTAAGATAGGATGACAACATCTTGGGCATGTGTGACTACAGACAGTGCAAGTATGATTTAGCAGGGAGAGGTGGTGGAATTAGATGAGGGGGTGAGGAAGAAGTAGATGCTAACACACACACACACACACACACACACACACACACACACACACACACACATATACATATACATATGATTAACAGGACATGGAAGTGAGAGAGGGATATCTAAAGGGTTCTGGAGAATGAAAAATAGAGACAAGTAAAGGTAGATAGAAAAAAAAGATACCCCATTTTATGGACTTAAACACACAATTGAAGGGGGAAAAAGAAGATATCTACAGTATAAAGTAAGATACACAAATTAATGGTTTGAAGGCAACTCAGGAGAAAAATCCCTACTTAAACCTCACCACCGTGACTATGGTTGAAACTAAGATTGAGGCATACTGTCAAATGGCTTACTAACTTCAAGTGTCATCCATATTTAATGTCTCGCCTCAGGTCTAGACAAGAAAAAAAGGTGTCAATTATACCAATTAAAGTATTACCTCAGAAAGAAAAATAATATGCACACAAAAAAAAAAATGGATGTGGATGGATGGCAATTTAGCAGTTGATGCTGACCCCTCAAGCTTTAAATACTGCAAGTGGATTTTCCTTTTGTCATAGCTAATTTTTATTCCTGTGTCAGTCCAAGAAGTGTGTGTGTGTTTTTTACAGCGCTAGGCTCTTTGTGTCACAGTCTATAGAAAGGTTCAGTTGGTAGCCATGAAAACACATTACAATGCAATCCCTTCCTTCCCCTTCCTTCTGCTCTTTCTCTCCCCCATCTTCCCACCCTCTGCCGTTATTTGGAAACCTTCCCGACCGTCTATTGTGATAAGCTAAACACAAAGCTGTGAGGAGGATGTCCTGCACTAGCTGCTAGCCATATTGTTGTCTTGCTCCTCCGCTTGGACTGCCAGCCTGCATAACAGTACACCAGCGAATTAACCTCTGCCGCCGTTTCTTTCATATTGTATAAATTTTTGCAACGGCCACTCCAACAGAGCCGCGAGGGGAAAAGTACTGTAAATGTTGCCAAATTACTGACATCGTCTCTCTAGCCCAACTGCATAAATACAAAGTGACTGTGATAAACAGCTCAGTCTCTCTCTGCTTGTGGCTGCCTGTAGTGCAACCTTTACAGAAATAAAAGGGCATGACATTTTTTAAAGACAAGTTAGTTGACGTGAAAGTGGGAAGTTAAATAAAGGAGAGTGCAGTTCAGTGAATGGGACATTACTACATTGTCACAGTTTGTGACCTTTCCCATTTGTTCAGACAAGCCAGGGTTTCTCTCTGTCAAAATGGCCTACACCGTTTGTAAGCGATTCCTCCCTTCCTGTCCGTTTTTTTTTTTTATTTTCATATCTGCCATCTGCAGTGACTGCATGATGCCACAGCTTCTGTGTCATCAGTGACAACACTCTCGCACACACACACAGGGACTCGACAAGAGAGAGTGGAGAGGAAGAAAGAGGGAGACAGAAGAGACAGTGAAAAAGAGAGTTCACTTCATCCTTTAATTGTGTCTCTGAATGTCCCAGTGGACTTCATTAGCCAGGCATCCTAAGAAATCTCACTTGTTTGCTCTTGGAAACATGTAAAAAGCGTTTGTAGTTCTTTTTATGTCTCTACAGACGCATGAAGTGCTTCAGCTGGGGTAGTCAAAATTTCTTTGTAGCACAGATCGAGGCATATTTCAAGCAGTCAGTAAAGCAAAGGATTTCTTTGCAGTAAGAAAGTTTTGATGATTGTGTGCTGAGCTAATGGATCTGATGGCTGCCCTCAGCCAGCCCTTAATGCCAATATCTTTAACAGTAGCGGAAATGAAGGACCTCCTCATTTAACCAAAGATGATATATTTTAATGTTGGCTTGTTGTTTAACTAGAAACATATTGAATAATTTGACAAGAAAAACATACACACATTTGATTTCAATTTTAGTAACACTAATACACACTAAATGATAAACTGATGCTGATATGCTGCTTTCATCAAAACTATAAAAAACAAGCCGCTTGTTAGGTAATAATGTGCTAACTTAAAAAAAAAACTTTTTGTCGATAGAAAATGAAATATAGTATTCCAGATTTTAAAATGTGATTTTTTTCTTGGATAAACTGCCATGTTTTTGATAATAACACCCTTTCTTTTACGATTTAAAGACAAATATTAATGATACATTCAGCTTCTGTAGACCTTACCGGAGGATTGGAGGTAATTTTTGACTTCATTAAAGCTGAGGCTAAAAACCTACAGTATCTCTGCATAAAAACACAGCAGGAGAGGTGATTATCTTTGGAAATTAGCTCACTCATTTAGGGCTGTGTGGATGCAGATGCCTCCGTTCAATGGAAGCCTATTATTCCAAACGACTCTCATTAAGCCATAGTGAAATAAGGCAAGCTGTGGAAGCAGTGAAATAAAATCTTTAGTCTGGCTGTGCAGAACTCGGCGGCGGTGAGCTACGCTGTCTTCATTAAGAGCTCTGACGTCAGGAATGAAATGCAGAAAATGACTGGGTGTGAAAGGAAAATTGTATGCAGCTGATTTCTACCTCTTATGCCCTATAGGAAGTTATTTGGCGTTTGTGCTCCGAGCCGAGGGAACCGACAATACAGTTTGAGCTTAATGAGCGAGTTTACCTAACACTGAGGAGCATGAGTCGCAGCTGATCTAGAATTCCTGTATTTCAGTGTAGATCAGCTGATCTGACGCTCTTTTTAATAACTTTGATAGGAAGCCACTTTCCTGTATCAAGCTGTGCTGCGCTCACTTCTAGAAGACACAAAAGAAAGCAGATTCACATACAGCACATACATCTTAGCATGTCCTACGATACTGTTTCTCATAGACCATTATGGAAATTCCAATCCATCCGATTGCCATTTGCTGTCTCCTTACATCAAACACTTGTCTGCCACTGTTCATGTCCCTTCCAAATAGGCTTGCCACAGGAAGCAAAAGGCTCTGTAACGTCTTGGTTAAGTGCTGCTGTAGTCAGCAAACAGCATAGATCACAACAGAAAGTGCCCTCAACCTCCTCTCTCCTTCCCAAAAAACAGCTTTATTTTATTTTTCCTCACCACGCTAGACATGTGGGCATTAGGGGCCAATTCAGATCAGTCCATCCAAATGTTTCTTTTGTCCTTTAGCGAAACTGCTAAAAGGGTTGCCTGGGTCACAAAGCTACGTCAGGTGACTTGTTGTACCTGCAGTACAGGTTTGTGTCCGTCTATATCAGCGCTGCTCACTTGCCAGGTCACAGTTTGGCCGGATTGCAAAGATTTGCATAAACTTTGCAACTGCAGTAGATAAAATATTTGCATGTATTTAACCTATAAAAAGTGTTGCCAATGCAAACAGGCTGTGTTTATTCTTTATTAAACAAAAAAACTATGTATTGATAAGTAATACAGTCGGTTTAATTTGACAAAACTCTGACAAATGTTGTGGTTATTCTGATTATTCAGGGGCTATAGTGGCTTAAATTACAGCATAAACCAATGCAGGTAACTAAGCACCATGGGAGCGTACAGCATATGGACTTAATTTGTTTCCCCAGAATCCATTTCAAGTGTTAAACACCAGGGGAGCACAATTGGAGGAACGAGAAGGGAGATTAGATGGACTCTTGTCAACTGAGGACAAATACTGATGGGTCTCAGTTCCCTGTGGTTTCACAACACAGGAGGTGGACCTAATTTACATCTCCTATGAGCTTACCTCCTCCCTCTTCCTTTTCAGTTTATTCATTACAATGGCCGCAGGTGGAAATCAGATGACTGTCAAATCATAATAATGTTGAACAAGGTTCTAAACCGTGTGCTGGTACACATGCACAAACCCAGCAGACAGTCTGTTTTTAGAGTGTTTCCCTGTTTATTGCTGCTCTATGATAACCTCTGTCCATAGATTCATATGCTGTTTGGCCGGGGCCCTAAACATCAGTAGCCTGTAAGAAGTGATGGAACGTACACATTAAAATTCGATCTCCTGCATCAGTACATCCATTGCTGGTCAGGACGGCAACTATAAATTGCTGGCCATTATTTTCGATTAACCACACGACACCATGGCCCATGACATTTCTTCCCATTTTACCCCGTCACAGTGGCGCCATATTTCCAGCACAGTTTCATTTAGATTGCGCTCAAATATGATAACACAGACCAGGAACTCCGGGATACAAGCCACTGGGCGATCTTATTAATGGCAGAGTTGCGATAACAGTAGTCATCTATGTCCTCAGTTGGTATCTCGATCTTCAGGCTCATCCTTTCCAGGGCCTGAAGAGCAGAGGGGTCATAGTGGGTGCAAAGGGGCGATGACAGTTTATCATTGATATGCTGGGGAAGTTTAATTCCCTGCATCCCAAGTACAGCAAACAGGATTCCCCAAACAGAGGTTCAAAGTAGGACACAAAATGGCTGTTGGGTCACAAATGCAATTTGAACTTCCTTGTAAAAGATGTTAACTGTCCTAAAACAGAAATCATTGTGTTGGTGAAAGTTTCCGTTGTTTCAGAAAAGAGAGGGGAAGTAATTAAACTAACCTCAAAATATCTTTTAGACCCTATATGTTCCTGTAAACATAGGCAGTACATAACATGTTGATATTCATGGGCCAGGTTTGACAACATTGAAAGCTTTACATCATATTAACCATAGTATGCAGATAGGATGAAAACAGATATGGTCAGCTGCCAGTTAACATCAGGGAGAACAGATGCACAAAACAGGAGGAGCCGATAGGCTCATTCTTTAAAATAATGGCCAGTGTCCCAAAGCAAGAAGTGCTCAGTGTGTTCAGTGCTATCAGGATTATACTGATTTTGTTATCCTCATTGTTAAGCCATTACATTATGCACATTCACCTAATTTTTTCTCAGGCTTAAATATACTTACGTACAGCTGATATTAAAATAGTTGCCGTGGCATGGAGCCATAGCTCATTTCCAAAGGGGTTCAAAAGGGCAAACGAGTAAACTAAATCGGTGAAAGCAATCTGACTGCTAAGCTCTTGTTTTGACAGAAACAAATTGTTGTGTCTGCGTGGAAAGTCCCTCTCTTAGTTCTTAATGAGTTTATTGGCAATCGATATCCCTTTCTCGTCCACAGGCATGTGACACTGAGGCCGTGACCCAAGAGGGACCCTTTGATGGGGAGTTGAGTGGGTCAGCGAGGATCGGTGGTCGCTTGCTCATACTTAGGCAGGCACAGGTGTCCCACTTACACCTAGGTGAGACTAGACAAGAAATTAGAGAAGCTTAATCTCCGCACTTACCCCATTGCTCTTATGTAACTGAAACTGGGAGGCATAATGTCGCTTAAAATAAGGCAACTGCGTTTCTTATTTCGTTCTATAACTTCCCTCATTTATTTCAAGGCATTTCTTATACACTCTGCAGTGCATGTTAACTGATTTGGCGTGTGACCAATTCTCTTTGAAAGTAGACCTCCCCAAAGAGCTGGGTTTGCGTCTCTGTCAAACACTGCACAAAAAGCTAGTTTGCCTGTCAGTCAAAACTTCTTAGCGGAACCCCTCTTCCAGCGATTCTGTTGGCATCCTGCTGATACGGGCGCTTTTTTGGTTGTGTTCTCTCAGGAAGATAGGGCCTGACCTCCCGGAGGGGGTCAGAGCAGTTGACCCTACCCTGGCGAGCTCTCAGTCTGCCTGGGATGATTTTATTCAGCCCCACTCAGTAGAACAGCGGGGTGTGACCCGGGTCGATGTGGCACTGCCAACCCTGATTCCATTCAGAAACCCGAGGCCCTTTGAGAAGCGCTGATCACGGGTGCCGGATGTTTTTGATTCACACTGCTGGGCCTCTATATATTCGAACAGTCAAATCAGTCTGCTGAAATTGGGTTTGTTTGTCTTTTCTGGAAACGTGATTCAATGGAGCTGGCAGGGTGCAACGGAGCTTTGCTATCCCTAAAAAAGATATAGTCGTTCTTCTATGGTTGATGCCAAACACACTGTATATGCACATCATTCAAGGTCGGCGCCTTTTTGTTATTATTTAGCCTGATACAAAGCAGAACAAAGGAGGAAGAGAAAAGGATATCTGGCAAATGAAAAACAATTGGGCCAGGTGCCAGACTCAAGTCAAGCATGTGAGCTCAATAAAGCACACTGTATCGATTTGCGAGTTATTCATTATTTGTTTTGGATGTAGAGAAAGTTCTTTGGAAAATGATTTTGGTGCGCAGTTCAGACTCTGAAATAAATGGTTTGACAGATCATCAATGACCACAGAATATGATAGTAAATAGCTTGATATTGATTTATTTCCCAATGCCCCCCTTCTCTTCTCGTGAGCTGTTATGCTTAAAGCAAGACCAAGCACTCTCCTGAGTATTGGATTTTTGTCCACCCTGCTTTCAAATGTGAAAATGAGGATTTATATTGTCCTGCTGCCTGAGTGATGCTTATAAGGGAGCATGGATTCGACTAGATAAATGGAGATGGAGAAAGGATATACATCACACTGCGTTTAATATGTCTCATGACAACAAACAGCCTTGCCAGTGGTAATATGCAAGCATCTAGACCCTCAGAATGCAAAAATGGCAGCTTTGTTTACTGCATTCAAAATAAATGGCTGAGGCCCCGCTGTCACTCACAGATGGCACTTCCTTTGAGGAAAAAAAAAAAAAAGACTGCCGAGCCAGTGACTCGTAATAATGCGTTGGCTTGGCGGCAGCCATTTTGCACAACCTCCGGAGGCACTGATCGTCACAGAGAGGCGTTGGCATTGTCTTGGCACAGGCCCGACCCCAGGCTCGGAGTAGTAACAGATAGCTAAGCTGGAGCTTGTCAGGCCTGACGCTTATCACTTTTGACATCTGTCCACGCCATCTCTCTTCCCTTGGCAGTAGTGGGCCCCAGAACACTGACCTTGGGATCTCTTCCTCTGTTACTCCACTGCCCCAAACGCCCCGCCCCCTCTTATATGTCCTCATTTGACACTGCTTCCGTGTGTTGTTTTGTGGCTATCAGTTACCCTTTTAGACTTTGCTTTGTGGTCAGACATGACGTGCAAACCCATGTTCAAGCACTGACAAGTCCCCTGCATTCTTTGGTTTCTTGCTTCTATGCAATATTGAGAAGCTATAGTCAATGTCCCCATATTAATCCTATCTTGTCTAATAAGCCGGGGCAATATGGTTGCCCAAGCTGAAATATATTTGAGAATTACATCCTTGGGGAAAAAAAGGAAAATTAGGCTGTTGTTGATTTTTAAAGATAATTAGGTAAACCAGGATTTAACAGATTTCTGTAGGCAGATGATATAAGTTGTTTTATGTTGCTGTTTCATGTGTTTGCACAAACAAGGCAAACGAAAAAAGGGGGCAAAAAAAAAAAAAAAAAAGAAGTGCCACACACAGCCCAGCGTTGACAGGCTGGCAGGAAATGTCTGACACGATGTGTTGTGAGGAAAAGCTGCTGCTGCTGCTGCTGCTGGAGCGCTGTGTCGCTGTTTGACAGCCGAAAGAAAGGGTCAGTGTGGCAGGCACATCCAGACACACATATGTCCATATGGCATTCTGAGTCAATTTGTGTTATGGCTGACAAGCAAAATGTGTTGACCCGTTTTTACATATGTAGAGGGCCCTTTTTTTAGAGGCTAATAATGTCATGCTCCTTTCTGTCAATGAGAACCAACACGAATCCCCCAAGTTTTTTAGCGAGTCAAGGGGAGGTCTTGTGAGTTTCTGTGTTTGCACGAAGCAGCTGAGATACTAAGAGAGCTAGTCACACTCCCACACTACATGCAATCATAAATCATTTATGCTGAATATTTTTCTACTACTGAGTCACCACTTTAATAAAAATCCACAAATTGGTTGCATTTACAGCAGAGCATTGCATTTCCCGGTGTGATATTGCACATCCTTTTACATTATGCTACTATGACTCATCAGCAGCCCTCACCCCTGGCCTCCCTTATGAGGTAATTAAGCCCCTGGTTGTTTGTTTAGCTGTCTGCATGTGTGTCCTGTATAAAACACAGGGGGGGCATATGTTCTTCCTACCATAAACCCATTGAAACAGCAGGACATGAGTGGTGAGGAGGGGTCGACTGTGCATGTGTGTGTGAGTGCGCGCTCTAATTAGGCAGGCAGAAGTGTATTAGCCTCACTGGGCAACAGCCAGCTGGGAGCATCTGGAGTCGTCTTTCATACTCACCAACTTCCCCACTGCACACATACTTGTCCACACATACACACACAAAATTAGAAAAGATATCTATGGAACAGCAGTGTGATAAGAGAGCGCAGGTCAGGCATGACGAATCATATGCGCGGCTATTTAAGTCTGCCACATTTTAAGCCTCCCTCACATCACAGCCCCCACCCATGTCCCCGTCTGGAGTCCTTGTTTTAGAGTAACAGTGCCACTCTCACGTCTCTCTCAAGACTGGAATACCAACAGCAGAGAGGGGAGGACCTCATCCATTCCCAACAGACTTCCAAAGACGCATCAAAGCTGTCTCGAAGGACCAAAAGTATTTCGTTTCAAAGCAGCGTCAATATCTAAAGTAATCCTCACAGCCTATTGCAATCACTCTCTCATCGCTCTTTGTGTTTGTTTTTATTAATGGTAGAGGAGATTTTGACTCTTTCTTTTATGGTCAGCATTTATTTAATTATTTTAAACCGACTCCTTCTATTTGTCAGAGTCTTGAAACACTTGAGTCTCCGCTATGTAAACAGTAGAGCTTTCTCTTGTTATTATCAATGACATACTTCAGCTGCTCCCACTCACTGCATTCCCTCTAACGTCCAACACACGTTCCTTTGTAGGTGCACACTCCCCACTGCACAAGATACATCACTTCCTGTGTATCAACTAAATATATTAAAAGGAATACTGTTGTCAGACACTAGAGAGAAAAAACAAACAAAACCCACAAAAAGACTGAGTTGGCACTCTCAGTATTTCTCCTGTACAGAGAGCTCAGTGAGCCAGCTGAAATACTGTTTCTCTGTGCTATCGATTAGCTGGTTAGGCCATGAAAAGCCAGGGACAAGACAGCCACTGAGCTCCCTTCCTCTGGCTTACCACCGCATGTATGTCTGTTCTCTCACTCTTTTCTCTTTATGCTCCTGCTTTATGTACTTTTTTTCCCGTTTATCCCGATCCTCTCCGTGTACTGTATTTGTCACCCTTGTTCTTGTGCTATTCTTATGTGTTTTACTGTTCTGCTCACAGAGAAAAAGCTTCAGCAAGCCGCTTGCCGAGTTAGATCACAGGAACCCAGCTGTTCACAGTGAAGGGCCGCTTCTTTTATTAGCCGTCTATAGGCCGACCTGGTGGGGCAGTGAGAGGGAGAAAGAGTGGGTGGCAGGAGGAGGAGCGCAAGGGCAGCAGGGGGCACAGATTTCCCAGCTGTTAGTCCACAAGCTCTGCCCCCCCTGTCAGAGATTAAGTAGATCAGCGGGAAAGCAAGCACATACACAGGGGCAAGACAAGACAGCTGACAGAAAATGGATTGAGATGGTCCTTACAGGGGATAGTAGTTGTACACAGACTACCAAACCTTTTATGTTTTTTGTTGGCTGAAGACTGTAAAGTTTTGAAACGTGTACCACTGGAATGTACAGTTGGATAAGGCACAAGCCAGCAGGTGTGCAACGCCTTAATACCCCTACAAATCCCCTTCTCCTGCCTTTTATTTTTCCCTACCATCTCACAAACCCATGCTGCCTTTCAGTCCGTGGAGTTGGAGACTGTTTTACTAGTGGACCAGTTGTCTAGAAGGACACAGAGGGCCGGTGTGTAAAATAATATTTCTAGCTATATAACCAGACCTACACTGTGCCATTTTTATGATATTATTTTCATTAAGATTGCAGGGATGGTTTTTTTTTGTCTTTGTTGTGCCTCCCCTCTATTTGCTTTAATTCCAACCACAGTGGAAACAAAACCACTCGAAAGAAGTGGCAGTGATGAGAGCAGCACAAAGTGCTCCCATTTTGTATGATTAAATTTACTGTGACAAGCAAGCATGCTGTGTTTTGGCAAAACATGTTGCTGTGGGAACCCAGAAACTTCACAGTTTCTGAAAACAATGTGCCCAACATGAGGTGTTCAAAAGACTTGACTTGAGTTTTGAGAAAGGGTCTTCAGAAAGTCTTTGCCGAAAGTCCCTTTTGCTCTCGAAGTAACTCAAGATGTCTGTATTGTATTTGCATATTTATGAGAAATGGGTGTCACAGTGATTAAGTTAACTGGAAGCCAGTTCTGCAGAGTGTGGATAATGAAATCATATAAAATGTGAAAGTCAAAGGACAGTTTAAAAAAAATATCCCTTTCAACCCTGTGGCAGAGTTGGTTAACGTTGGTTAAGAATTTAACTTCAGCAAGATGATGGACGCAAATTTGATTATGCATGTCAAAAGATGGTTTGGTTGCTGCTATGATTGTTGGAAGATTGTCCAAAAAAAAAAAAAAAACGCCCATGATATAGTAGACCTTCACATGATCAAAGTGGTGGACACACAGTCCAAACTCGACGCACTAGGATTATTTTAGTTTAAATATCAAAACCTTTAGGATTCCAATCAAGGTTTTCCTGTACGAAGACAAGAACTGAAGCAAAGACAAATCCAGTGCATGTGCAGTCAGGAAATATATTTTCACCAGACATTCATGTTGCATTTAATAAACATGGAACCAATATGGACTTCATTACTAAGTGCTTGAGACAAATGTAACTCAGTGGCCCCAGACAAGTAATTAGAGTTCACACTGAGACCTGACTCTAAAATACAGTCATTATCCCAGCAAAAATACAACCTTTCCAGGTCACATCACTTTGTTTGCAGCAGTAAAACAAGTTTATTTCTGCATTGAGCCACCATTATAGTAGCCCCAATCCACTTGCCAGCATTTTATGGAGCACAGAGTGATTGGGGGCGACTGAGAGATTCAATAAAAAAGTGGTAACACAATTGGCTCAACACAAAGTAACCGTGCAAGCGTGACAATTTTTGTGTGCTTTTTGTGCTCCATTATAATATAATTTTATATACGAGTGTATGCGATGCATGTTCAGAATCGTTTTCATCACCCTAATTTAACAAGCGCCTCCTGAATGAAACCCCAAACGAAGGCACCAAATTCTTTACAGCCCCCTTAAGAGCTAATCAGCCATCTTGCAATGAAACACTAGAGTTTATATTGGCCCTTCTCACACAATAGTCCCTGTGTACGCTTGTTGTTGAGCTCAAAGGTCTTGGCAAGAATGAAACTCATCATGTTGCTGTCTTGGTGATTACTGAATGAAGACTGGAGAATAAAAAGGCCATAATCTGAGAGGACAAAAATTTGGTCCAAAGTATTTTTGGCAACTTCAGGCTTGACTGTGGACAGAAGTTTCTCTCAACAATGAGAAAATGTCCCTTGAAAAATTGCCCTTGGAATGTGAGATCAGCCGCAAATTTTCAATCAACTCGACTTTCCTCCTGCAAGACTTCTGAATCAGCAAAACATCTTGTAAATATGATGTCTAAACACTTTTCAGGGACACAGTTTGCAGGGCTCCATTGGTTTGGATCTGTTTTCTGTCGAAAATGTATGATTAAGATAAATACACTCGTCTGTGCCAGTGTTTTGTTAAGCTTAAATTAACCTGTTGTAATGTACAGTAGCTTTGTACAGGGTTGGACTGTTTTGCCAAGATGTTGGTACACTGATAATTACATAATGAATCTAGTCAGGGACAAGTTTCTCATAATGGAGATTTACAGTATACACAACATAATTTTCTATATATCAACCTCTGAGCAGTTGTACTAATGTTACTATAGATGATAAAAAAAGACGTAATGCTACTTTAGCATTTGATGACTCGTACTGAGTGTACATTTTTAGTCCCTTTGGACCAAATCCAATGAAGTGCTCCCCCTCGTTTTTCTCGAGAGGTATCACTTGAATGAGGATACGTGGGAGGATCCCGCTCAAACTCTGACTTCCACCATGCTGGAGACACAGGCTGTACTTTCAAAGACTACACACTTCATCAAACACACCAGTGAAGGAGAAGGGGAAGGGGAGGATGACCCCACACGCATATACACAACACTACTGGCACCATCGCCAATTTATCACACGTAATTTCCTCAGCTCTTGACCTGTGACCCTTCTCTAGGGCTGTGTTTGTATTGAGGCCAATGTGCCACTGTCTGAACTGTCTGTCTGACTGACTGAAGCCTCCCTAGAGGGACACAGCGGTGTGTTTGAAGGAGAAATATGCTGCTTAAGCCACTGATGGTGAATCCACCCTTGTTCCCAGCATGTGTTTCTGTCTCTGTGTATATGTCTATCATTGTCTTCTCAGCCCTCCAGTGTTTTATGCATGCTGCTCATTAGCTAGACAATGGCCGCTTACGATGAAATGCCGTTCAGGGCAATATGTCAGCAAACCCTTGGGATGAAAGAAGGGAGGGTGGCAGCAGAAAGCGGTGTGCTCAAAAAGACAGAGGAGGCTGGAGCAAAAAGAAAGGGGTAAATGTAATATAATATATATCCCTGTAATATGACAGGGAGAGTCTATGGACAGATGGGGAAAAAAGAGGCAATGTGTGCAACAAATGAGGAGGGGTTTTGTATGTTTTTCACTTTAACACTCAACGAATAAAGAATCTGCAACACCTCAGTTCAATCCAATAACCTGCCTTTTGGAACAGTGACATTACAAGTGAGCCCAACAAGTCAGAATGCCCTGATCTCTTGTGCTTGCAAGACTTAGTAGAGCAAGTCAGTGCCACTGCTCCATGTATGCACCAGCCGCACCGCTGCAGCCCTTACTGAGCCACTAGCTCCATCCAGTGTATGCTGGCTTCCCTCCCCTTACATCACCGCGTCTGGAGGCGGAAGGTGGGGAGGTGTACAAGATTAATGATGGTGCTAACCGCGTATTTATCATCCAGCTAGAGAGTAATGCGACACCTTTCTAATCTGAATATATTTCATTGGGCTGTTATGGCACTCAGCCCTGGGCCGAATGTATGTGTGTGTGTGTGTGTCTGTGTGTGTGCTTGCACGTCTGTGCGTCACTGGAAGTGTATTTGAATGTTAATCATATCTGCATAAGTTTGTGCGTGAGAATGCGTGTGCTTGTAAAGCCATGAGAGTACTGTGATACCTACCAGCCGCCATAAATGCTCGCGCTATCTAACCTGGCAAAACAGCCCTGTGGTAATTAGATAAAGATGAAGTTCCTCTTTCCAGCACGTTGGGGCCATGCTCCTCGAGATCCTCTCCTCAGATTCTCAGCTGCCTTATCAGGTGAACACCCTTCTTCCATCCTCCTCTCCCTCTCATTCTCCTGCTACTTCTTTTTGGCACTCAGCAGAAATCAAGATGGATGTCTCCACAGTAGAGATGGGGAGATAGGGAATGTGCAAGGCCAAGATTGGGCCTGATAGGGCCCACATTGGGCCGCCCGTTAGATTGGCTCTACTGTCACCAGGGCTGCCAAAACTATTGAGGAACTTTGGAGTATAGACTACCTGGTTTAGGGGGAAATCTGCTGTGGGCATTTTTAGATGGGAAACTAACAAACTGAGTAGTTTGCCTACACATGGGTATGGACAGGACCACACGCAAATGTTATACTATGCAGTCATTTGCCATTCCTACATTATATAGTATTTACTGTTACCCTACTAATCCATTAATGTGGTGGAATCTCAAAACACGGCAGCAGCTGTGTGTATAGAATCTGTTTTGCATACATTTTTTTTAATTTATTCAGGTGTTTGGTCTTGCATATGGGGTCGAAATGTGGTCATGTGGATTTGAAAATATGATAAACATAAATATGTAGCAGTGCTCATGGGAAAATGGACTTGTTAATTTCAGTGACAACATAGAACATCTGAACAAATACTGGCCCAAACAGTAATTGACTGTCTCATTCCATAGCTAATTACAATGAGTCACAAGGTACAGCCTAAGTCTTAAGATATTCTTTCAGCCTTGATTCAAAATATTGAGCGTACAGGTTTATATTCTAGTCAACAATCACAGCAGCGACAAGGCCATCGAAATTTTATGCTGGAAGCGAGTACCCACGTGCACGCTTTCTTGCACAAAGAGGTTTTCTCTCAGAGATTATGTGTCTTGCTTTCTTGTGTACCCTTTGCCAATCTGGCATTTATGCAAGTGAATATATTTGAGACTCCGAAGCTTATTGCGTGCCTCATTGTTCAAGTTCATTGTAAGGCAACAAAGGGAGATAGGGAGTTAGACGATGATTTTTCAAGTGAGAGATTTGGATGAGGCATCCTACCCACTAACTAACCAACCCACCTACCCATGCTTACATTAAAGCCATCACAACAGCAGAAGCTCCTTGCACACCTGATACAAACTGAGTAAGATTATTAGAAGTCAAGGCTCACGTTTTAGCTATGCTGACGTCAGCTTGTGTTGTTGTATTTGCTCTTATAATATAATTTATTGGGATTACATGGATGCTAGTTAGTAGTCTGTCACTCCATGGGCATGTATTGAAGTCAGGTAGAGCAAAGGTTGCTTATGTAAAAGAAATGGCTTGTATTCACCTTTGCTGTTGCTGTGTCTAGATACCCAGCTTACAATGTGATACCGAAAGTATTATTTCCTGATGCCTTTGCAGCAATCCAATAATTAATTAACATCGAATGACAGACACTGGATTCACTTTTGAGTGTGTTATCATTGTTCGTTCAGGGACAGGTTTCTAACCTGTCATGTACGAGATCCAGGTTCATTTACTTGCTGGTGCCGGAACCTTTTCAACCTCCATCATGTCAAAGAAGAATAATAGGTCTGGTGCTAGAACAGCACTGACTGACTCGTGATGTGTCAGTGTCATTACAGCCCTGAGCATCTTTGGCCAGACTTCAGCAACACTCCCCACCACAGCGCTCATATGAATCCCCAGAGGGAGGGACAGTTTATCTGTAGCAGTTAGCAGCTGGTGTCTGCCCCAAAGACTCCAATAGCCCCCAGCTAGTGTTGCCACTTCAGATGCTAGTCATTTAGCAAACAAGTCAATCATGCGCAGGGCAACTGCCAGCGACTTGCCAGCGTCCCCTGTGATCCCAGAAATAAAGATGTGGGGGGGCAAAGAAAAGTCACTGAGCCTGCTAGGTCATGGAAATCAGGTCACATTGGTCATCAGTAAACTATCTGGGTCTGGCATTCTGCTTGAATGATTGTCGCTGTTGAAATTGTTTGTTATGACAAAAGATGGGGGGCCCCTGGTGTCGCCCCCCTCTGTTCACTGATTTTAGCCCCTGTCGTAGGCCAATGTAGGAATGTGGATCTCGTAACTAAATTTAGATTTATGATCTGAGCTGAGAAAAAAATCTTTTACAAATGCCCCAGCATTGAAATATGTTTGTGAATGAGCAAAAATCAGTTGGACACTCAGGTTGTGGAACTGCAAAGGGATTGGTGGCCGCCCAAAAAATTTAAATGCACTGTACTGGTGGTAATTTTTTGTCACAATAGCTTTGAAGCTCTTAAATTTTGCACAAATAAAAGCTCCTTTTGAAGATAATGTATTTTTTTCTTTTGCGAACTATCTAAGCTCCACATCAGAAATTCAATTTCATTGGTAAACATCACAATGAATAATTGTATTATCCTACGTTCTGTAAGGCAGATAAAAAGATACATATCCCTCTTGTATCTCATCTCTTGTCTGACAAAACTGCTTTAGATGTGGCACTGGAAACCTTGGGGCTGACATTCAGTAGCACCAATGAAAGCACGAGTTTGACGACTGACAATGTAAGTGGCATTAACTCACTCGCTGTCTTTTGTCATTGGGCTAGAGGAAACTTAACAGTAATGTGTGCATGCAAACTTGCCTTCTATTGGATTCAATTAGCTTCACAGAGATGGAAAATGTTTCAGCTTTGTAGTGTTTTTTCTTTTATCATGTGAAGTGGAGCCTCGTACTCTCAAATGTTCTCCTTAAGTTTGTAGCTTTATTTGTCTTGCAATGACAATGTTACCCAAAAATAGCAGTTGGAACAACTGGGGCAGAATTTGCATCGAATTAACACAAAAACTATATCTCCCCAACAAGGGAGATCAAGCAAGGGGTGAATGTCTTATTCTATCGTCTGTAACAACAGTTTTTTTTTTTTTTTTTATCAAATAAATACAGCCTGCATTAAAATATGAAACATTAATACTACAGAATGAGAATTTGATTATTCTAGCTTAATCATCAGTTACTTACAGAATAAGATAACAGTTTTGTTTGGATGCAAAAGCAAAAATATCATCAGAATCAGGTGGAGCCACATATTTTCAGTTAACTGAGGGCAGTCAAGGGCAGTTGAAATAACAATTGCCAAAAATTCATACAAAGTCTTAGAAACCACCACTTTATCTAAAGATTTACTTTAATTTAGATTGTTAAAGGTCGACCATGTGAAAGAGCAGAGTATTCTCTCTTCTGTTTACTCATGACCGTCACTCAATTTTTAAAAGGTGAATTTCTATTGGATTTGCTTGCACAATCATGTGCCAAACAGTCTAAGTGCAATGTAAACAAAACACAAGCAAGAGACATCCGTGCAAACAAGGTAACCCCTTGAATTCAAGGTTAAAAATGCATACACGCATGCATGCACAGGCAAATATGTCTCTCTCCCTGTAGTGCCCTCCTTGGCAAAATCTCAGTGCCAGTCTCTTAATGAAATGCTCAATTAGGGTCTTTAAATAGGTAATTATGCAGTGCCTAATCCCTTAGCTCCTGGGCCCTATCTCATTTAGATGACACTTGGGCAGGCAAAATGGGAGGGGCAGGCACTGGGGCCTTAGTTTCTGTCATCAAAGCCCCTCCGTGGTGGCACAGGCGGCCCTGATAATGATAAGGCACATCCAGGCAGTCAGTCAACAGCGACTCCCAGTGAGGGCCACTGACAGCATGGGAGATGGCAATGTCAGGCTTGGCAGTGTCTTAATCATGTTTGTGAGTGTCCGGGGGTGGGTTGTACTGTGTTGGGGGAACTTGTGTAAAGGTTTCTAACAGGGTGTTAGATGTAGATCAAGCAAAGACTATTTGTGTGATGTGGGTTTATATGCATTTTTCTTGACGATTTCCAAGTTAATTTTATATGAAACAAGGACAGAGGGAGAGAAAATCACTTCCAAATGTCAAACTGTGTATTTTGCTTGATGCCAGGCATTGACAGAAAGGTTTTGATTTCCTGTAGTGACATTTGTTTGAAGGTGGCATTTGATTTGAATTTCAATCTCCAAACTGTGGCTGGAGAAAGGAACCTATTCATTCGTTTTCAGCAGCATAATAAAATGTCTTGTTCGAGTGCTACAATATACCATCACTGACAGGGAACTGCTCTTGTTTGGTTGCTAACGTAGAAATGGCAAGCATTTGTCTTAGTGAAACGACAAAGGGGGAATTGTTGCTTTTGCCTTGGGGTGAACCATTGCTTTCCCTCAACTTGCACAAGCAGCCGGCATTGCCTTTCATGAGAACAATAGCTTAGGTTGGCTAAATCACCTTTCAAGGGCGTCCAAGAACAAAAAAAAAAAAGTTTAGCTTTTCAAATCTATTTATCAGCAGCGTCCACATCAAAGGGCTCAGTAAACTTTAGTAAGGATACTTGAACCACAGAACTATTGAAACAGCTTTCTAAAATGCTCTTCATTCCCACTCTGCATGTCCTTTGACAGTCTTATCAGGATATAGATGGAAAAGCAGAAACAACACAATTTCACCTCTATCTGTGTATTCAGCAAAAACTTCTCATATCTGTGATAATATTTTTTGTCCCGTTGCCCTCCCTGTTGGCACTGATGTATTTTCATGCAAAAAGCTTTGATAAGCTGATGGTTTCTAATGCTGCCTGTCTGTTCTCTCAGTTGTTGACTCAGGCTTTCTTATCAAATCTGAGTCGTGGCAACAACAACAGTGCCCGTAATGCACTGAAAAAACGAGAATTGCTTTCAGTGTCCTCATGAACACCGGTTTGACCAACTCTGCAAATACTCAGACAAGAGTGAGACAGGATAACATTTGTGCATTATTGAAAGCCTCTCGATAAAACTGACAGAATAACACGCAGCGTTCACATTATCACAGCAGCATTTTCACTTTTCCCATTTAGCTTCGATTAGATATCTATAGATACCAGCTGCCAATGAAGAGAGAACCACTTATGAAATCCACATGGATTGACGCTAGAGCTGTATGATGAGTGCACTCACGAACATCCGACGCATCAGGTAAAAGATAGCCTAACAGGGTGCTAGGCTAATTGAAGGGAAATTCACCCGCCGTTGCCTCGGTGCACTACGGTAATGTGGCGTTACATTTTAGCTCAGGGTATATCGAGGCAAATTAGCATTTAGATAATGGGAGACACTTGGCATTTTAATTATTTTGCTGGCCTATGAGTGTAGCGTGTATGCCCCGAGCGGCTCCTTACATCCTTCATGTACGCCTAAGTAGTGCATTTACAT
Organism: Lateolabrax maculatus; assembly: GCA_031216445.1. NCBI lineage: Eukaryota > Metazoa > Chordata > Actinopteri > Acropomatiformes > Lateolabracidae > Lateolabrax > Lateolabrax maculatus. The sequence goes on from CM062207.1 coordinate 10,581,169, forward strand.
ACCAAACGGCTTGGCGTGTGTACAAAAGCCACTGAAATGTCAGCACCGCACAATGTACCTTGGTGTTCAATTGTTTCGAAAAGATAAGGAGGCATATTGTTGTTGACTTATGCCATATGTATTAGGGGGTAACACAATTCCCAGTGCTGTGTTATTCAGTTATTTTCAATAGAGCTCTGTTCTGATGTTTTCTGCCATGTCGGCGAGTGGCAGTGGAATGCTGTTTTGTCTGTTCGAGAGCTCTGCACTTTCCATAAAACGACATGAGCTCAGGCTGGGAACAACCTCCCTCTCACCCTCCTTCCTCTCTCTCTCTCTCATTTTCTCTGCCTCACGGAAGTGAGATTATTCATCCTCCCACAGACCGTTGCTGTGTTGGGGGTAGATGTCAAAGTGCCAGGAGCATGTGGTGCAAAGGGTATGCGTGCCTGTGCTCTGCTTGTGTGTGTCTATTTGTGCACATGGATGCCTGAGTTTACATTTGTGAGCATGTACGTGTAGGAGTTGTGTGTTGCCTTCCGCATCCGTCTGATTGGATGCAGAATAAAACCGCCTGAGTTTGTGCTTTTGAGGGTGAGACAGGTTTACGTGTGCCATGTTTCTTTTTCTTCCCATTTTTTTCCAGCTGCTGTCATCTTTCCAGTTCCCTCCCCTCAGAAAAACAGTACCTTTAGACTGTCAGACTGGCCTCGCAACTATCATCTCCTCTTCAGCAGCGCCTGCTTTTTCTCCCTCTATCCCTCATTCCTCTCTTCCATCTCTCTCTTGCGCTGCCTCTGTTCGGCGTACAAGCACAGACGGAGCGTGAGAAAAGCTGGCAGTGAGGCACATTCCCTTGCTTCCCTCCCTCTGCATCCACCTCTCCTGCTCCCTACCCTACAGCGCGCTCTCCTTTCCTCTCCCTCCCTCGCCTCCTTCCTTCCTCTCCCCTCCACATTACGTTCCCCGTCCTCCTCTCCTTTCTCTCGCCACCTCTCCCTCTCTGCCTCGTTGCTCCCCTTATCCATTATATTTCCACCCCTCTGCTCCGCCCTCCTCTCCCTCCCCCTTCTTTTTTTCTGGTTCATAATATGTAACATGATTTTGCCCTCCCCTGTTCATGCGGCATAAATTTAATCCCAGCCATTCCAGGTTGGCTGCTGCTGCTGCGTCTACCATTTTTCTCATTCGCACACCCCCCCATCCTGCCACACTCTCTGCTCCAGAAACAACAGACTCCTCAAGATTCAGCCTGTTTGCATGATAACAAGTTCTTTTCCCTACACTAAATGCTGATGCGCAAGGTCAGGCACAACCCAAGTGGCACATGCTTGTACTATAGAAGCCGCCCACAGCGTGACAAGCAAACATAGCACAAGGGAAGGCCTCCCAACAAGCAGGCCAACATTTGAATAGTTTACACAGCTCACACGCTTACCCAAAGGCTGATTGTACTTGGCTGTGGTTTTATCTGCTGCCCACTGAAAAGGCATTGGTGGCGTCTACTAGAGTTCAATACGAAGTGTGTTTACCAGTGTCATCAAGGTCAGAGGTGATCCAAACATGCAGACAAAGATGAAATATGTTGCTTTGGGCTTTTGCTTTTTTTCCCCCTCTAAACTCCTCAGTGTCCCTAAAGCTTACCCAATAGCTCCTTGTAACCTTGTGTGTGTGTGTTTGTTTGTGACTGCCTGTGTGTGCACTGAGTGTTGGTATGCTTTCAGGGAGCAGCACAACAGGGCACTGGGATAATCAGTCACTAGACTGCAGGTCAGGGTCTGGCGCTGTGGGGACCATTCATCTGAACCCAACAGCTGCTGGGAAACGTGGCAGGAGGAATGATATGAGAGAAAAGGATAGGTGAAGAGAGAGAAATACAGAGAGAGAGAAAGAGAGAGAGAGAGAGAGAAAACGGTTGGCGAGGTAGACCAGGTCCAGAGAAAAGTCAAGGAGAGGCTGTTGAAAACAAAAAGGGCACATACAAAACGAGTGGGAGGAGGAGTATTTGTGAGCTGATGATACGTGGTCGTTTTAGTCACTACAATGTATGCTCAAGGTCAGTTTGGGTGGGATGAATTCTCATGAGGACACAACCTTGCTCTCTGCACCCAAACAAGGTAACGTTTTTCAGATTGCCACATCCTCTCCTTGACCCGTGTTTTCCAATACAAAGTTGTTTTTTTTACACTATTTGTGGTGTGACATTTCAAAGTCCAGATCAGTTTGCAGGCAAAAAAAAGGGGGGAGGTGGCTTTGAAATCTACTGGCACTAATTTTCAACGGACACACAGCTGAGATGGGATTGTGATAGTTTCCTTCTCCTTCAGCCACAGCAGGTGCTTTTAAACCAATTATTAGACAGACAAATGTCACCAGAGGCAATTAGCTTCCTGCTGTGTGTTTCATGTTGTTTTCTTCATTCATAAGAAAACAAGATATAACCATAGACAGCAGTTACAGCATTTGCTTGTCAAAAATTAGTCAGGCTTGCAGGCTGAACAGTAAACGCTGACTTTCTCAGGCGGTACCACCCAAAGGACAGTTTATAACCGTGGGAGGCTTGTTTGAGGGAGGTCAGGAAAGGCAAGGAGGGAGGGGACAAAAGTAAATAAATAAGTATAGCAAATAAACTACCCTGATGTGTGGTTGTCAGGGTCTTTCATGTGGAGGCTGCACTTGAGGGCATAGCTTAGCTTAGCTTGAGGGACGCTATTACACATGCCGGCTGATCGAGAGCGATGTGTGAGAAACGGCCTTGTCACTCGGTCTTAAATCACGCCACCGCGGGTAGAAGAAAGTAGTAGTAGATGAAACGGTAAGAAGGACTTCGCATAAGAAAGGGGCTTTATGGAGTGAAGAGAGACTGACAGACTTTACACTGTGGCATTAGAGGAAGAACTAGAGAAAAAAGATAAAAGATGGCTACGTCTGGCATGTAAAACACATCGTGACTTAACCCAAACTTAACCCTTCTTGATGAGGAAGAGGGGATTGGCTGGGCGGGTGTAGCTGTGCCTTTGATGAGCTTATTTATAAATCTGGTCATATGAGTTTAAAAAACCCTTGGGGCACCGTGACTGGGTGCCTGTCACAGGCAGCCATGCTTTACTGTTACCAAAGCTGTTGAACGAGGGGAAGTGCTAGTGCACAGCAACCACTGCCCTTTTATGTGCCTTTAGACCGTAAGGCCTTAATTTAAGCAACTCTGAGAGAGAAAAAAGCAAGGGGAGAAACAAAAGCGCAGAATACCGACACCTTTTGCATAAACAAAGAGTGAAAGATGTGTGTGGCTATATTATTTTACATAATTTTCATATTTAATTTTAAACATGACTTTCATACATCATTTTCATAATTTCATTCCCAACCTAAACTATAGTATTCACAAGGATCAGACAGCCTGATTAAATGACCAATTCTGTGCTAAATTTGCTAAATAATACATAAAACATGTACTACAATGTATCCCTTTTGGAATTCTGTAGCTACTTTAGTGTGCATAATGACACATTAAGGGCTGGAAAGTATTTATTTATTTTCCTGGTAGCTATCAAATAACTGTAATGGTGGTGAAATGTTTTTATAATCTAGTATTTTGCATTAATATCAAATAAATAAAATAGAGTTAAGTAGCAAAGACACATTAAAACAGCAATAAGCAACAAAAAAGAACAATAAAACAAAATCTAAATTATGTTTCAATTATAATTTGATTAATGAGAAAATTAATGAGGAATTGTTACATAGCTTTGATGCTATAATGCAACAACATGCTGTCATGATGTACTGTTTGTTGCTATATGTGTTTTTGTTTTAAAACACACACACACACACACACACACACACACACACACACACACACAGAGTAAGGTGCAGATTAAAATGAAATTTGTCCGACAGCTCTTCTCCAACATACCATGCCTTATTTTCCAATCATCCACTATTGTTGGAGAATAGTTTAATTATGTCTTATGTCAACAGTAAAAAAAAAGGTGGTGGAAACTGTATCTGCTGCAGCCCCGACAAGGACTGTCTCTCTCAGCATCAGGTCAAAACAAGTCAAAACGAGTCAAAAAGAGAGATCACAGAGATCATTGCAGTACTAAGATAGTAGCCTACCCTGTGTGCTCACTACTATAGCCCTGCATATCACTGTAGCTTGAATGTGTGTGTGTGTGTGTGTGTGTGTGTGTGTGTGTAATTACTGCGTTATTTAACTCTTCAAGTCTGGAGGGAAATAGAAAGTCTTGCCCCATAAAACTAAACAAATTCTTATTTGCTGTGCCTGGCTGGGCATGATACTAGGCTAACTTTTTCTAACACAATGCAGTATGGATCACATCCTCAGTAGTTCTGTGGTGCTTTGTCCTTGCATGTGTTGGGCTAATTACAGAGGGAGTGGCCTTAATAGATCTGGTGGCATATTTGTGGCTGCTTTGGTCCGTTAGGATAACATACCATGAAGCCACTATTTCCTTGAAGTTCAATTCAGTTTGTGCATAAGTCTGAAATTAAAAACACCCTGTTTAAAAATTCCCTGGAGCGGGCCATAGTGAAATTAGCCAACTTGCACGAAGGATGGGCATAATGTGGTACAACTGCTATGCTCAAACCCATGTTGAATTCGTTATTAATGGCACCACCAGTAGCATTCTCATGTCAGCATTTGTTTCCCACTGGTTTGTACTCAGTTTGTCAAAGTATTACACCATTTGCGAGAGCATGGAAAGACAAAATTGGTGTGAAGCTGATGTTGTGAACCTGCTGCTTTGGGGAGCTCATAATGTTTCTGCCTGCATTCTTTCTCATAACAAGTTTATTGCATTATGGCTAGAATATAAGATAAATGGGGCTGATTCTTTTGTTGTTTCCCCTTAACAACATTGCTTGTCTAAACAGACCAGAACACCAAACACACAAGCTCAAATAAGAATGGAGACCAGCCATTATGGAGAATATAAACATCCCACCCTCCTTCTCTTTCACATTTCTGATAAGGATCATGGGGAAGGAGAGAGAGTAGACAGCTCAACAGCCCCTTTCTCTTTCTTGCCACACACTCCCCCCTTTTCTAATTAACATTGTGCATGTTGTCAGGCTTTGTTTAATAATGCATGATTGCTATCAGCAGCAAAATCCTTTGAATGAAGCACCACTGAATGGGAACACAATAATACCACCAGGGGCTCAGGAAGAAAGAGAAGATTGTTTTTTCTTTCTATTGTAATAAATGTTCAATGGAAGGCATCAGTGCCACCGAATGTACGAAGTGAAGGTGCAGAGTGCAACGCAAAATGGCCATGTTGAGGATAAAATGGGCACAGGTGGTGCCGCCTTTGAGGAAGTCTTTTTATTTGGACTAATGGAAATGGAAAGGATCATTTGAACTCATGTACATGGCTCATACATGTAATTACATATCAGTGAGCACAAGCTTTCATACAGAAAAAGCTGCGGTATTTAGGCTAAATCCATTGTCAGGTAACAATGCAGTTTGCAAATGGCTGCCTCTCTGCCAGTTATGGCAGCCGGCTTTGTCCTGTCTTAGCACATTAGGAGAAAATCTGCGGCGCAGTTTACTTGTAAAGTGACAACAAGAACAACAAATTAACACCAAATATAATTGCTTTCATTTTTGGTATAAATCAAGGTGTTCAGAGTGTGTGTTTTAGCTGTGCTTACATTAGCCTCTCCTTGTATTTACTTACATAGCGCAGCCTCTTGGTTGTCTCACTGGTGGTTACACAACATACAGATGGTTTTGTTTGCCTCTATCAGCGTGTGTAAATGAGGGTGTGTGCATGCCGGGCATGAATAGAGAAGGGGAGGACTGCTGAGCACTGCTTCTTGTGTGCGGCCTAATGTCATGTCATTATGGAAATTCACACATTAATTAACTGAGAGGCTATCACTTAGATTTGGAGGGGCAGATGCGTAAAACAATAAAAGGAGACGGACAGCTGTACCTGCACTATGTATGGATTACACTGCAGCTCTATCCCCTCACGCCCTGCTCGGGTTTTTCAGTCCAGTTGATTCTAATCAAATTCACAGTCGCTACAAACACTACTCATGTGAAAATTCTGTCTAGTGTGCTCAAATGTATGTATATGTATACGCATTTGTGTTTGTGTGTGTGTGTGTGTCAGTGGTGGTGTGAGCGGGGGATGAGATTGCCTCAAATTGATTCCCTTCGCCACACGTCCCCCGCTCTCGCGCTTGCTGCTAGCCCCGCGGCGCTTGGAGACAGGTAGTCGTGTCTATCTCCCCCCAACACAAATCGAGTGTGACAGGTGCGCTATCTCCCCGTCTTTTCTGCCATTTACAGCCCACCAAAATGAAAGAGGGAGAGCTAGGAGCGAGAAAGAGGATGATTGGTAACAGGGAAATGAGGTACTTTGTCATCATCGGGCCTACTGATTGGGCTTAGGGGGGCTTGTTTTTCTTTTCTTTTTTTTTTCCTTTAGTGGGTGGCGGTCAAATCTGCAGATAAACAGTCCAATAAAATATTATTTCTAGCAAAAGCATTTATATGCACAGTTTCTGCTTCCTGAACAGACAGTCGCTAACACTGCAAAAGCCCGAAACTTCAAGAGATCTGACATGTTGGGTCTTTGATCTCATGGTGCATAAAGTGTCTGAAATGTCATGGTACACAGACCATGTGCTGGTCCGCCTCCACCTGAAACAACAGCATCCTGCAGAACAATGCAGGCAGACTGACTTGCATGTTAACCAGCAGTACAGTATGTCATCAAAGCTCACACACTTGGATTAGCTGGGAGCTGTGTTACGGCCCGAAGACTACCGCAGAGCATCCATCACTATGGATCAAGCTCTGGCTTAAGCAAATGGATGACAAGGGATAGAGCCGCTCTGCAGCTAATACTAGCTCACTGTATAACATTGATTTTCACAGCCATGTAGTGGCCCTTCGATAAAAGGCTGAAACATGAATGGCAACACTTGGCCACTCTGTCTTATAGATTTTATTTGTTGTTTGAGCAGCACTGGATAAAAGAGAAAGCGTGTGTGTGTGTGTGTGTGTGTGTGTGTGTGTGCGCGCGCACAATAGCTAAACGACTCCATCATTTTGTATGGGCACTTAGAGCTATTAAAGCATTTACTATGGATTAAATGTGGTGCAAGAAGCATAAATATGTGCTTCATATGAATTGGTTTATTGAATGTGCATATCATAATGTAAGTAAAAGGTCTTGTATTGTACTTTAAAGAAGAAGATGCAAGAGTCTCTCAATGGTCAAATTTACTTAAACTCCTAATTGAAGGACTATAAAAAAGCTTTCAGCATTTATGAAGATTTCCTGTATTTCCTGACTATTCTTACATGTAACAGAGGCACTCTTTATGTGAAACAGATATCAACACTGATCTTAGGAGGACTTAAAATGTACTCTTATTATGCAGCGTATTTAATTGGTGCTCGCCACCAAAGCTGTGAAGACAAAATCTTATTAGTCCACCCTTTCATCTGTGTGGTTTCTCTCTCTCTCTCTCATGCACTCTCTATCACTCTCCCTCTCATGCACACATGCACACGCATTGTGTGAAGTGACTATTCCATTTAGAGAACTGTCAGAACATACCCTGTGAGCACATCAGCCTCTTCCTATCCTCTGTCAGCTCCAGCCGAGGCTGTGTGGGGGTATGTCAGAAATGTGCAGGGATAGATAAAACCCATGGAGCCAAACAGCTTTGTTTCATTCAGTTCCTCTCTCTCTTTTTCCTCCCTCCTCTCCCCCTCTCCCTCTTCCTATCCCTCCTTGCCTTGCATAGGCTGTGAATACCCTGCATCTGAGAAATCAGACCAGACTGACTCACAGGGCTCTGTGAGCCAGCGTCACCGAGGCTGCCAAAGCATGCTGGTGCCAAGCTGTCCCACCATGCACAGAGCCAGACCCACGCTGCTGCTGCCGCTGCTGCTTGTCCTGGGTCTGTTCCTCCACCTCGCCGACGCTCAAAGTAAGTGGACCGTTGGCTTTCACGTGGGCCTCAAGTGTTGTGTCCTGCTGGGTTGGGGGCGGGGTGGCTCAGGTGGAATTGGTTTTGTTTCTTTTATTTTCATTGAACATCATCAGACACATTTACCTAATGTAACACACACACGCAACTTAAAAAAATTATTGAAATGCATGAAACGTCTTCATGAAACACACATGCTGGTATGTACTATGATGACACTGATATACTGGGGTGGTACTATCACTGTGAGTATTAGATGTTTCCTTATTTAAATAAATTCAAATACATAAATTCAGTAAGGTTTTTGGAAAGTAAGGCCACTCTGCAAATAATTCAATTATTGGGGGAAATACAGAATCTTTATCAATTATGGTATGAAAAAGTCCCTCTCCACTCAAAAGTGGGCTCATTGTTACTTCATTTGGATGTTTGACCTTCACTGCGCAGAATAATGTATGTGCAGGGTTTGACACTAGGGGGCTGTTTTCACATTCATCTGCTGAAGGGGGAAAGTTTCTCTGTGCTCACCTTGAATCTGAGTTTAAGGCTTAAGACTAAATGATTTTGTGACATCATGACTAGTTTGGAAGCCAGTGGTGGTCCAATATGAGGATCACACAAGTGGGAAAAAGGGAAAACTTGGGGGAGAAACCATATCTTAGACGTATATTATTCCGAGCGTAGTAAAAATGTCTGAAGGGGGTCTTAAAATATACTAAGCAAATTAACTCTATATATATATATATATATATATATATATATATATATATATCTCCTTCAAAGTCCTGTATCAGTCAAACTCTAACATGGCTATTGGACATCAGTAATATTAGCGTCACATTGTGCTTCTCCCTCCCTCACACACACACACACACACCTATATTTAACAATGATCCATCTCTTATCTCACAGAACTATCAAATGTGTTCAAGTCCCTATTTTACAAATATCTTTTTTTGCGGCAAAAACTATCATGTGAACCAGAAATGCTCAGGCCTCAGCCAAGGATCTCATGATGAGAAGTCATTGGAATTGAGTTACTTGACATCAGACACCTGCCCACTGATGTGTGACAACAGTTTTCAAACCTCATTGAGCTCTGGTCTTGGACCACAGCCTCCCCCTCTCCCACCCTCTCTTTTTTTTATACTAAGATCCATGAATCATTAGCTTCTGGAGTCACAGAGGGATGAATAAAAGTTTTATTGCTCCCTTTGCACCGACTGAAACCCCCTCAGTTCAGTTGAATATCTCTGAATGAAGGGATCGTTCACTCAAGGTCATATACAACAGAGCCACGCAAAGTGAAATTGATGGGTGAGATTTTCAACTTTGTGCCTGAGAAATGTTCCCTGCAATTTGTTCAAATGTGTTTTATTTTTCTTCTCTGCCTCTCGCCACATATGTCTCACAGCGGGGAAGAGGCAAATGAAGAAATGTATTCTCCGTTTATCCCCCGTTTTATGTGCAGCTCCAGGATTTATTGACACAATTTAATTACGGGACCTTCCCAAAACGGCATTAACAGTCGATAAACATTACTATTGAGGGGGCTCTTTAGTAGTTATGTTTTCAGAAACTCCCATTTTCCACAGTCTAGTGTGAATTTACATAACAGCATTTGATGAGAAAAAACACTATAGCCAAATCCTTCCCTCAGACAACTGTCTTGATAAAACTTCCACTCTCGCGTGTCCAGACATTCCACAGTCACATTTGAGCACAAATGTAACAGAGACCTGCACGAGTGCAGTCAGCAGCCCCCAAATCTCGACGCCTCTGTCCTCACCATCCCCCTCTAAAACCCCCCATTCATTTCCTCCCTATAGCCGTCTGGCTGTGAGCAGCTGCTGCTACCCCATACACTACTTAGACAGCTGTGCTGGGTCATCATTTCAAAGCCAAAACAAACTTATCATGAGGTAGCCACAGTGGCTGTCTGGTAATGACTGAGGGGGTGTGTGAGAGTCTGGGAGGTCACAGGGATGAGGTGCGTGTCCTATCTGCAACTGAGGTAAGACAGCAAGTGACTGTTCATAGGCAGAACCACTTCAGGCAGCACATATTAGCCCTAGGATTTATATTTGCTCCATTATGTTCCTGCACTGCCTGATCTCCCACATGCACGTGTTTGTTCCTCCCCTTCCCAACTCCCCTCTATTGTTTTTCTCCCTAATCGCTCTCTTGCCAATTTTCTCCTCATTTCTTATTTGGGCTTTTTCTTTCTGCCGTTTTTCCGCCTGCGTCTTTGTCTTTTCCCCACCTTCTCCCCTTGCTGTTTGGAAGCGGTGCAATAGCCCCTTCCAGCGACTGAGAAGCTCTTTCATTTTCTCTACTGTGCCGCCGCACATGCATAGCCAGCCCAGACACTCTGGGGCTCTCTCCCCATCTGTGGTGTGCTCTGAGGACCAAAAAGACCTCCACTCAATTTAGTCCACTCCAGACAAACCCCCGGCACCGAAAATCCAGCTGCATTTTCCAAAGGGAAAGCTGCCCTCTGTTGGTGCTCTGGATCCATTTGGGTGTGAGCTAGCCTCCGGCTGTGGACATGGTGGAGGATATGAGACACGCGAGAGCAGAAAATGGCTGAGTCGGCCTGCTCAACAGATGGCACGATCCTCTGAGCCAGTCCTGCTCGCCACCCCACACAGTGTACACCGCAGCCCCCTCTCAAGAAAAATGCCAATCAGGCCCCCTAATAAACACACATTTCGGTTAATGTGTTAATGGGAGTGCTACCAAATTTGTTCTTTCTGCAAATGTTTCCAAGTGAGACCTGTGTGTAGCTGGGAAGAACATGACGGGATTCAAAAAAGATCTTAGAAGATCACGCAGATCTAGGTTTCTCCGTTTGGTCTGTCGGTTTGTTATTGTTTTGTCTTTGGCCTTCTCTCTCCGCTGCTCTCTCTCGTCGTTTTCTCCTTCACCCTGCCCCCCCTCCCTTTTCAAATGTAGCCCAATTAATTTGTGTGGCAAATTGAGCTTGGCAATAGCTTGAAAGAAGGGCATAATTGTCCCTGGTGAGCCAAGGGGACAGTGCGCGAGAGAAGAAGAGCAGGGAGGCAACAAACAATTCATCTGTGTCTTTTGCTGAACAGTAATGCAAGAAGGAAACGTCAGAGGATGAGAGGAGAACTGGAAGCGTTTAACACCTCCACCTGGGCAGGGATGAAAACTTTGGTGTGGGCATCCATACTAAACAACTTGGCCGTTCTTTAAATTGATGGACTGTTTCATGAGTTGAACACTGATATGAAGCAAAAAAACAAACAAACCTGGTGTTAGAAGTTAGAATGTGTCTCAATGTGAGTAACTTTAGACACAGTATACACACAATCACCCATACTGATTGAGCTACATTACCAGTAGCAGCTGAACTGAAAATCCCTGATGTTTTTTTTTCTTTTCCTTTTTTTCTCAATGAACAAATTCATATCAAAAATACAGATTAAACAACATGCTGATTGAAAATATGCTGAGCTCTATCTGTATGGGAAACAGGCATACAAACACCCACACACTCACTACCCAGCACTACCCCATGCTGTGTTGGACCATGGCAAACACTAGGCCTAATAGTGTTTTAATTGATTCCTCCCATTGCTGGTGGATGGCGTGGTGAGTCCCAGCAAGCCAGCACACTTCTCTTTAACACGTCAAATGAGTATTGACTGGCTCTTCCAGCCTCTCTAAAAATCAAGATGTTAACACCTCAACCTCATCTCTCTCACTCATGCTTATTTACACCCAGCCACGTAGAACAGCAGCATGCACACACATGCACTCGCTCACAACATCCACAGGCATCAAATTCACGTTGAGCCAGCAATCAAAGGTGAACCCCATGGGACGAAAACAGCAAATCGTCTATCGATGCGGCACTTCTTTTCAGCCATGCACTGTGAAAAAAGCAAGGTGGGGTATAATGGGAGCAAAACTACTCACATTTATATGCAACATCAACAGAAAGATGGTCACATTTTCATGTTTCTTATGTAATTTAAGGAGAGAAGTTTGTGTCTCCTATTACACCAAGTTAATATTGGACTCCAAGTCTCCCATATGTTCACTATAAGATATGTTGAAGCAAGTTTACGATCCAATAGCGTCTACTGCTCTATGAAGAGTTATTTGTTTAGCAGTACTGCAGTAACAATCCAACAGCATCTGCCAGTGTTACTGTCATTTCTTGTATTTTGTGGGTGGAAAGCAGATGATCGTAACTATGATTCGTAGTGGCATTTGTACAGTATATCTGTTAAAACATACAGAAGATCAGGGAGATGCTTGTTCAGGTTGATGACAAGTATAGCTAAGCTTGCACACACACAAAGAGACACACTCCCATTCCTGTGACCACGAGAATGTTGTCTTATAATGAAATATAAGCTGTGCATATACTCCCTAAACAGGATCACCTTGTAGCAAGTCCGAGAGCTAATGATGCTCTATTCCCCAGATGACATCAGGCTGTAATATGTGTGTTTTATGCGTGCCTGGCCTAATATGAATTATTGTAAAATAGTGTTGTATTTGCATATGAGCTTCCGGGCTGTACTGAAATTAGCATTTTTACAACAGCTCAAATTAAATCCCTCTGCTTAATTTGCCTGCATGCTAATTTGATTTAAATTGAGTCTATTCCATTCCTTTTTACACTCATACCCACACAGCGCTAACATACAAACCGTGCACACACAATGATCCGAGCACATACACACGTATGAATGCACAGTGTGTACTCTTAAGAGCTGCAGCCTACACCCTCCCCCCTACACACACACACACACACACACACACACACACAAATAACCACAAACACAGCTTACTTGTTTGCGTATCCACATAAAATGACATGACCTAAAGAAAGAGGAGAACAGGACTCGTAGCGGTTTTCAACTTTAAATCACTGTAATTCCCCCAGTCTACCACCTCGTTCATCATTCTGCCGGACACTGCTCAAGTGGAAATCTCATTGTTGGCTCCACTCGTTCATTTCAAAAGGTGTCTTAGTACAGTACATCTTTAAAAACACCATCAACATCTACAAGAGGAGAGGGTATGCATCACGTTCACATTTCAAATAAATGTGGTGAAAACACCTTCGCTGGAGAGTGCCAGCCCCTAATTACAAGACTGGGAATCTGAGATAAAACAATGTTATCAGTGCCATGCAAGATGCTTCTTGCTCGCAGGTTGAACTAAATCAGTAAGAAGTCATTATCATTTTCATTCGGCTGAAAATGCCTGTACCAACTCCTTGTCAACAATGTGCAATTATGTTTAAAGGTTGTATCAGGCCCATTATTAACTCCATGAATGCCGATTTCTCTGGCAACTACACCCAAGTGTATTATTTATGGCCATTAGCCTCATCTATGGATTGCAGTCATTTTGCCCCGCACTTAGACCACAGAATCACACAAAAGCCAAGCAATTTTCACCACACTCCTGACCCTCCCACTCTCGAGAAAAGAAGATAACCACATACAATATGGAGATGTTGTACAGACCCAGATGCAGGTAATTAAGGGCTAGCCCCTAGCCACTAATGTTATATCTAAGTGCACTTATGTCTCCAAGACACATTGACTTGAAAATGGTTGAGCAATTTAACCATGCCGTACCATTCATGTCTCAGAGTGGGAATACTGACAGAACAAAAGCACCATAATCCAAATTGTAAATCCATTGGAGTGGCAATCAACAAACTCCCAGAAATCCTTTCTCTAAATCCATATATTTGAATTCCTCTACATGAAATGACTGGTTGTATCATACTGTGAAACTGTATGGATTTCAGTCAGTCTGGCACCTCTTTATCTGTCCTTTGAGCATTAAAGATGCCAAAAAAAAAAAAAACAACAAAAACAATAGCAGACCATGTTAACGCAGTGCACCAGACAAGGTCTCTATACTTACACAGTCTCTTTCTCTCACACAAAGGGTACCTTGTAGCATGCCTTTGAAGCTGGGATCAGCCGGTGAGCTGAGCACAATGCCAGCTGTTTTGCATCTGCTGGGCTTAGACTTGGCATGATTCTGGCCTTGCTGGCATATGTACTAAATCTGATCACCCTTCATACGCTATGCCAGTGAACTGTATAACAATGCAGGTGTTTCATGACATTGCCCCAGTGACAGTACAATTAATAGATTGATGCTGTAGCTGCAGTAAGGGGATTACTGGACCAGTCAGGTCTGAAATACATCAGCGTCGCCTGCACAGATGATGTTTTACCGCAGTGTGCAGCCTGAACAATGAAGAGCTAGAGTACATATCATGCCGTAATCTAAGATGGGGAAGTCATACTAAAACATAGACTGGGGGTTCAAAGATGACAACAGATTTAGGATGTCTTTATGCTAAAAGTACGGAGTTCCAACAACAACAACAAAAATCACATTCAACTGTTTAACACACAAAAATACAAGTCAAAATGACACAATGTTTATGGATCATTTCCATTAACGCTATAATCAAGATAAAAATATTCTGTAAGTGGTGGAGATTTCCTGATGGCCTTACTGATTTAACTCCCCAACTGTGAATTGACTCATCAAGCACTTTCAGCATACAGGTATCAGAGAATAAATGGTCATTTAATGCAGGTTTGGCCAAAGCACGACTTCGTCTGCTATAACTTTACGGCTAATTAAACGATTTTGCACAAGTAAAGCAGACCCATGATTACAAAGTCAGTGATCATTAACACTGTGTGGTTTCAACACATGCAGTATATCTAAAGCATGAGGCATTCACTAAAATATGAATCCAACAACCAGTCTGTATTTTGTATACCATAGGCTAAGTAAACTTAAAACTGTAGGGAGCCAAGAGTTAGCTGCACAGTAGGGCAGAGCCTGCATGACGCCAGGATTTATTTATCATTCTATTTGTAAATTTTTCTCTTGAAAATACTGTAAAAGAGCCACCTGGATATTGCTGAGCGCATAACTTTGAGAGGTAGCAAAATCATACCTCCCTGGATTTGGTTGTTTGGAGGGATTGTGTTTTTGTGGACTTTTATAGTACATAACAGTTTGATTATAAAGCACTTTTGAATTATCAGCCCCAGAATTCATGCATCTGTGTGTGTGTGGTTGTGGTTGTGTGTGTGGGTAACACCTGGCCCTAGGCTGGAGCTTTGGTCTCACTCCAGGGGTCCTGAGAGTGCGACACATTGCACTGATCTCGGCGCAGCACATTTGTGTGCCTGTGGGGTGTGTTGAGCTTCTGCAGTGGGGTTAATGGTCTAAACCATTCATCTCCGTGGAGTGCCTCAGGGCGATCTCTCAGTCCCAGCCAGAAAGCTTACAACCCCACCTTCTTACCTACAGCACTCTCAAGTGCTTGACGCCGATTGGGAATCTTTATGCCCTAAGCTCCTCTTGTCAAAGTTGATTTACATTCAGTGGAGTGATGGAGTGAGTGCTCAAAGTCCATCTTTAGAGAGCTGTGTTTCTCACCTAATACTCTCTAACACACTACATCTGTCACTCTTTTCTGTCCTTCCCTCGTTTTTCTTTTTTGCTTACTCACTCATTAAGTCACTCTTGCGCACTTATTCACACACTTGCGACTTAGGCTCGCTCTCTCCCTGGCTTCTCTGCACCACCGAGTGAGTCATGCCATTGGAGAGGCTGAGATTTATTGTGACACACAGCTTTAGCGTGGTTTATTAGTTATGGCAAATGAGAGTGAAAGCCTCCATTGAGAGGCGAAAATGCTCTCACGCCACGGCCAGACCCATAGGCTTTTCCAGTTGAAACTGAGCCAAGTCCTTGGTTCTAATGGCATAGCGCTCTAAGTGCCCATCCCATCACACCGTGGAACATGGAATATGCATTCTCACGCGCACACGCACACACACACACACACACACACACAATTACCGTGGGGTCCCTTGACATTTATGAGGTGTTGTCACAGCATCTATCATAACATCCATGAACAGTGTGTTTCCTCCTAGCTTTAATACTCCCTTAGTGCCAATTTTTATTTTTTATGTCATTCACCATTCTCTCATAAGGTAATTAATTACCACAATCCCTTCCATCACTTCACTCATGATGAAGGAGATTTACAGTTAAGTGTAGATAATGAATGTACAACAGAGAGGGAGGGAGACAGTGGAATCAGGAGTAGTCACTTGCCTCAAAAGGTAAGACCTTATTTGTTTTTTGCCCTCTCTCCGAATATTTAAGGCCCCTGCAAAGGCAGACACGCAGTCTAACATGTTTCATCACAAACTTTTAGTCCACTCAAGTTTCTCACTGAATCCTTACGTAGTCATCCCTTAATCCACTCATCTCCCAAGTTTTATCTCTCCCTCAGTCTGACAGTTAGTACAGAAGAGCACATATGGAGGGACGTAGGGGAAGAGGGGAGAAGGCTGTTGAGCAGACTCAATGATGTCAGGATTTATGCCTACATGGATATTTTTAAGTATACCTTCCAAATAAGACTTTCCCACCCTCCTCCTCGTGCCCCTCGGAGAGAGGAAAAATAACTCATGATCAGAGGGTCTCAGAGAGATTCCCTTTCACATCCGCATTTTCCTTCCTGCCACTGCCTGGGTAAGAGAGAAATTTCACACCGCATGATCTGTTGCCTCCAATTACACGGCGCGATTTAATTGGCTGGGCTTTTTCCCCCCATTGTGATAACTCAAGGAGAGAAGTCCACAGACAGGATGAGCTGCAGTTTTGTCATTAAATCCCACAGGGACTGCCTTATTTGTGTCTTCGGCCAAATTATATCAACTCCAGTGGAAGGAGAATGGGAACACCCAGAAGACATTAGTCAGTTAGCAGGTAGCAAAGTGCTACTGAAAGGCCTGGTTAAACATGCCGAGATGAGATGCATGTTAACTGTTTGGCCGACTATTAATAGTGCAAATTGCTTTCATTCGGCATTAAATGCAGGTTTGTCTCTAATCACATTCTCAGCCACATATTTGCCTCAAAATGCATGTAAAAAAAATCATGTAAATAAGTTAAAATTATTTTAATCCAAGACATTTTTACATGGCAATGTAAAGCAATTTTGCCCTTGTGGTAGTGTGCACAACCCTGCATGCATGTGCAAGTGCATTCATTTTCTTGTTAACACTTATACACACACAGTACCTAATATGGGCACATTCCTCAGGCATACAGTATGTATTTACAGTATGTACTTCATAGTCTGAGCAGTGTACATGTATAAAAATAGTATTATGTTCTCCACACAAATACTGACACCTAATGGAACCAAGAGATGGACAATATGACATCTCTGTAATAATATGCTTTCATTCTCCATTACTGCCAAAGAGCACTACTGATCAGATGGTCTGGAAAATCCACTTTTACCTATGCTAAAAATAACCATATTCTGCGATGTCTGCCTCAGTAATGGGCTGCATGTACAGTATACAAATGACAACTTACTTTCTAGACAAGACAGTGTCAGTACTTGGTAAAAACAAAATAAATGACTACAAATAAAATATAGGTAAGGGGAAGGAGTCAGATTGACTAACAATCACTGTGTAAACTGCCAAAGACATGGAATCTCAAAATATCATGGGGCACTGAGAGATTACGAGTAGGTAGATAGAAAAGAGAGCGAAAGATGGGAGAGACAGAGCTTAATAGAGATTAACTAAAAGAATAGATGGACTGACTTTCAAAGGCATTCGAACCAGATGAAGTGATAAGAATGAAGGGAAGGGAAAGATAATATAAGTTACAGGGATTTCCTTTATGTTTCTTTGCTGCTTGGTCACAACTCTTTTTTTTTTTTTGGCATAGCTCAGAGATAATTTTCTAAGAAGTAATCCTGGATCATACAACTTTAATCCTGCAGATATAATTAGGTTCTTGACATTTTATGAAATTTTCTTTACCGTTCCTTATTTAAAGATCTGAAAGTTGGTAATGAAAGTCAAAGGTAAACAAATTAAATATAAAGATAATTTTGGACTGAATGCCACATTTTGATTGTCACACACAAGTGTGTTTTCATTGGTGTGCATAAAGGGAAGCACTTTGGTTTGTGATATTATTATAGCAAATGGAAACTGAAGCATTACGGGAGAAAGATGAAAGAATAATGCAGGTTTATAATGTGTGCTGGGTAAGAAAAAGAGAGCTGAAAATGCAATCTTATGTTAAAATCGTAATCCATTGCAACAGACTGTAAGGCAATAAGCAATGAAAATAACCCAGGCCTAGGCAACTTAGTAGTAATCAATTGGTTGCATAGTGACTAAAGCGATTCAGGGATGGAGACGGGAGTCACAATAATAGCAAACAAAAAAGCAAAACAGTACCATGAGAGGGCATTCTTATCTCAAGATGACTGCTATCTCGTGGAAGACAGCCACTTTTGTTTTGCCATGCCTCATTGTGTGGTGTCTTTGAAATCCACAAGGGCCTGTTACACAGCATTCATTTTGTTTCATCACTCGAACAAAGGCTTGACTGACATTATTTGAGATAGTTTGAAACAAACTATCTCAAATAATGTCAATGAGAGTAATTATTCAGGCTGCATTGAGAACAGAGAGAGTACCAACAGAAAGCAGCATTATTGGCAATGATAGAATATCACAGCAATTTGTTAATAAAAGCTACACAAATAACTATCTTTTTTTTATGATTTATGGCCCCATTTCATCAGTACATCACTCCTGCATCACACAGTGGCTTTTTGTGCTCTGCTTACAAATGACAAAGTTTGAGTAGCACCAGTCATATCTTTCATATCTTTAGGGAGGGTTGCTTGTGGTGAGAGCATTACAACAGGAGAAAAACATTTGCGTTTGATTCAGTTAATAAGCAAAAATCAAAGTCAAAGTGGCCACACAGTGGCACTAAAACTTGTAGGCCACCCAAGGCAATCCTGCGTCCCCAGAAAATCGTTCAACAACCGCATGAGAGAGGAGAGTTTTTCAGCTTAGACATGTCTAGCTTTTTAATTCTTTCCTCAAAGTATTCAGGTACAGTAGAGCCAGTGTCGATCACTGAAGGAGCTGTACAGTATACCCTTGGTCATGCATGCAGAGAGGCATGTTCCTGTTTACTGCTGTTTACCCTCTTGCTGTTCCCAGCTGCCCCTTTTTTTCCCTAACCAGGGCTTCTCAGAAGGCAGATCTATCAACCCGGTCACTGCTCTACATCTGTACAAGATCTGGAAATATTGATTAGGTGATAATTAAATTGTCCATCCCAGCTTGATATGGATTAATAATTGCCCACTAATGCCCTCCTGACATTTTGCTGTATTGACTCGATACTGTTTGCAGCGGTGCTCCGATAATTATGACGCTTGGCATTCTTCATTTTGTCCCTAATGAGACCAATCAGAGTTGGCTCGACTTTTGCCTAAGAATTAGAAAGGAGTGAGAAGAAAGAATAGATTTTCTCTTAGGACCCATTATTCAATACTTCGGGCCCTATCACAGAGATATTTCCTTGTCTTAGAGGAGCATTAATTTTTCTTACATTCCTCATTTCTTGATGTGTAATTAGTGCTTTGTCAGAATAAGGATAAAGTGTCTTACTATGTTGGTCCAAATCACGTAAAGAGGACATCTTTGGACAAACAACAGCACCACTAGGCGTACTATAAATACTGAGATGAGAAGGTGGTATGGGCATCATGCCACATCACTGCTTCGACTTCCTCACTGCCATCTGTGAGTGTTCCTCCTCTGGCATTCTCACAAAGGCCTTTTGTGCATTCTTCCCCTTTGTCCCTGTTTGCGAGGTTTAATTAGGTTATTTACTTGAGCCTCACCTCCCAGTGTTTCATTATAGTGGGCATCGCAGATAGGGCTTCACACAGGGCAGGGGCAGATAAAAAGTTAGGACAAAAGATGATAAATGTCGCGAGTGGGGACCGGAATGCAATCTGGCCGCCACGATGCAGAGATGCTCTAATGGCTTCCCAGCGAGGAAGGGGGGAGGCACTGTCGAGATGGCAACGTGATAAATGGTTCCAGGATGGCTGTAAGGACTGTAGGCAAGACAAAGAAAAAGAAAAGAGTCATGGAAGGAGGAAAAAACGAAGATGACCACAAAATGGAATCTAATTAATCTGGACTTGGTTCCCCCTCCTGACAAATTCAGTGCAGAAGAAGAAGGGGAAGGGAAATTGTTTTTTAGGGACGTGTTCAGCCCCCCGCTTCCCTCCCTACCATTCCACTTTCCTCCCAGGTTGAAAAGGCAAAGGGACGTATGGGTTCTGACAATGCTCCTGCACCTGTGGAATGATTAATGGCAGCGCACTCGCCTTACATGCTGCAGAGTGAAAATATCTGCTCCAAAAACACACCAAGGAGAACTCTGCTATAAACATAATTCATCTGCTATTTACCGGTACATTACACAAATGTAGGTTTTAGAGTCCCTTTAAGTAGAATAGCATGGATATTGATGTGGACCTTTTTTGGTTTTCACTTAAGTATATAATGCAGATTTTTCTGTACTATATCAAATTCCCAAATGGTTTCTAAATGGTAAAATGTACCACTATCATATAAGATTCATGTAAGTTACATTGTAATTATGTAAATACTGATATTAAAATGGACAAAAAAGCGAGCATGAGGGAGGAACAGAAAGAGAAAGCCTTTGAGTGTATTACTCTACATCCGTGCCAATATCTGACTCCATGAGTAAAAGTTCACCAGAAACTAATTTACATGCTACGCGTGAGTTTCCCTCACATGCAGAAGGCTGTGCTCGTCTAATTAATTTATGGATGTAGTTTTTTTTATTGTTAATTACAGATAGAATGAACACTTCCTTATCTGATGTATTTTAACTCTAACCGTTAGGATTCAGATAACTGAGATTTTAAGCTGTTATAAAGGACCCTTATTTGTGGGCTCAGCACCTTGACAAACTGCCTCCGTTAGTTTGACCCTCTTGAAGTTGAAAAATCAGTCACTTTGTGTTTTCTTTATGTGCTTAAGTGTACTAGATTTCATAGAATATTCATGAAGTTAACAATCATGCCGAGTCAATGTGCCGGCTGACTATTTAACCTTTAATCTATGTGAGAAAACGGATGAAGTCATTACTTACTGTGGACTATAGTACCTTGTGGCATTTTGTGACGATGTCATTGGCTTTTTACTCTCTCTTCCTTGCAGTTTCACTACTCCACATTAAAAGCCAATAGCCCCAGCCATTACTCACAGTTGTGCTTTTAGAATAATTCAGTGAAGAAGGCATTGTAGAAAGATCTTCATGTTTTTTACTGGGAAATTTCTGTCCCCCAACTAGCTGACTTATGATCTGACTGACACTTTCCCGTCACAAATACACAAGCATATTGCCTAGACGCACAATTAAATATATTTTCTGTACAGTATTTCTATCCACGTTTATGTACATACACTTAATGCTCACAAAAGCCACACACAGTCACTCCCCCAGTGGACGAGGGCCCATTACTGCTGGCAAACATTTGCACTTGGCCAGTGCCTTTGTGTACCCTCTTGCTCTCTTTACTGAGGCTCAGTTTGGCAAAGGGTGAAAAGGACTACGAAGAGAAGCGCAACTAACTCCGTCCGTCTAAAGGCCACGTCTCCGGTACCCAACAGTCTTGTACCCCAAGGAGGCTCCTCGTCTTTAGAAATCTTTCTCACCCAGCCTCTGAGAAAACATGACACAATATTCCATTAAATCACGCATCGAAACACAGATGACAAAATATAGTATACATGAGACGCATTTTTCATATAGTTCATCACAACCAAGATCTTCATGAAGCCATGAGCAGTTTTGCTCCCATTTGTTTGGTTTCTCTTTTTGTCAGTTTCTTCTCAAATTGTAATTCAAATCATTCTCTATCGTTGTCTTTACTTGCTTTAACAGATTTCCAGCCTGAACTCCAGTGGTGTATTTCACCGCCCTGATCGTGTTCATTTTTAATCACCTATAATGTGATGCAAACATTTTTTCTAGGTTAAGCAGTTGTGTTTTGGCTAATCACTGTGCAAAAGCAGGATTTCAATGGAAAATTGAGGCAATCTTGAAAAAAGTAAAAAGTTTTGGAAACAGCGGTGTGATACTATGGTACACTTTTCTAACAGGTTGATGAATATTAATGAATAGGAGTACACCTTAAAATGTGGCTCAAAAGCAAAGTGTCTAGTAACACCCACACACTGTAAACAGACCGACACATGCACACACACACAGTCATCCTCTTTACACTTCTACTCATCTCACAATGAATCATACCCACATCCACACACATCAAGAAGGAGCCTTTTAAAAATGTTCTGAAGCACTTAATTTCACTGGATTATTTTAATTATGTCCCCCGAGGGTTGTTGTGTTTTGCTCCTGGGGTGACATTGCACTGTTTGCCTCCAAGTGAAACCCCCCATCCGCCAGTCTGACCCTAATACCACCCGCCCTCATTTGTTTCCCATCTGTAGCTCTTCAAAGACATAGCCACACACACGAGCTGAACTGTTTTCTTCAGGGGTTCGCAATTAAGAATTCAAAGACCTCAACTTAGATTTACTGCAAGTGGTTTAGTTGGAGACATATTAATAATGTGTGGTTGACAAAAACAACCTGCTAATACACAACTAATGTGTCATCCTGCAGGATGGCATATCACTCATTTAATGTTAAACATGTAAATGTAAAGAGCAACATTAATAATAACACATCATGTAACTTTAATTTGGACAATTATATGGCATTTTGTCATATAATATATATCAAATGTAGCAGATTAGAGGCAATATTTTGAGCACAAAAATGAAAAATGAAATTGTGACTTTGTCAACTTTCTGAAATTGGTTTAATCAAAGTAAAATTGTGAAGTGACAGCATCATTAGCATATACTGTACATGCCATGTAAGAAATTAAGCTCATGTCCTTCAGTCATCAAACACATACAATTACTGTATCAGTATCTAATCAAAGTTAGCATTTACATCTAGCAGCTCAAGGTACAGTAATAAAACTGCACAATAATGTTCTTTCAGTTAATCACTTCCACCAAATACAGTGTCATTCAGAATGCATTAATGCTACTGTACAGACTGACTACTGACAGACCACACCCATTGTTGGCTTCAACAGGAAAAAGTGATTTTAACCTAAAACACATTCCGATTACCATCATTTTTCTTCCTCTCTTTTATATGCAATACTCTTCCTTCACTGCTGCATAAAATTAGTGGCCTGTGAAAGGTCACTTTGGTCCTTGAGTGACTGTTTGTGGTACCTCCCCTGCATATTCTTTGTCTCAGTGATAGGCTTTTGGTTTGAGGATAACCATGTCTACAGCTGGTTGCAGAGAACAATGTGCATGGCTCTTCTCGGGTTTCTGAAAACCTGCATTTTAATTGTAGTTTCATATATTTACATTGTCTGTTAGATTTATTCTGAGCCGATTAGTGAAATCTTCCCTGAACCTTAAAATGTGAAAACTGGAAGAACGTCATGGTTGGATGTACGGTAGACATCAGAACATTAAAGTTATAGGCCTGTTTATTTTTTCCAAAGAATCTTGGTTTTAGGTGTAACATGGTTTGCTGAACTTAGAAACATTCACAGGATATCTGAGCTGCTGAAAGGAAGCCAGTTGTCATCTAGCAGGATTGCCGGAGAATGAGCTAGTTTGCCTGTAAGCACCTGAGAAAACACAGTGCAGGGAATGTGTCACCTCTTATGGCCTGAGAACTGGCATCCATCAGAAATGGCTTGGCACTACTTATCCATAAAATTAGAGTCTGTTTAAATATACAATGTCGAATCCCTGGAATGATTTGCTACATAATCCATGTCTGCTCCTACGGAGACAAATATGAGGCAAGCTTTTCCGCTCCGTGGTTGAGGGCAAAGACAATTATGTGAAGTTTATGCTATAAAGAAATAGGACAGGCCCGAGCACAGTGTAATTCTCTCTTGGATAGAGCCAGTCAAATATGTTGCTTATTTGATTTTCCATTCCACTATTCCCATCCATATCTTTTGATTTCTGCTGCATGTAGTGGAAAGCCAGCAGCTTTGCAGATTGTCATCTGCGCGCTCTGGTGATATTTTCATATCAATCTCACATAAAATGTACATCAAATGCTGTATGTGGTAGAAGCATCAGAATCATACGCAACCATGTCCTCTGATTATCTACACATGTTATTACATTGGCATCAACCAGACATGGCCAACGAATGTTTATCACTTTTGCCATTTTTAACATCTTTTCAAGTCTGTGCAGCCCCGGCATGATAACTATTGGCCATTTTGCTGCAGCACTGCCATTTAATGAATCGTTCCATTGCTTAGTGGATAACAGAATGAACGAATGGCTTTCTGTGTTAGTGGCTGCCACTGCCTATCCTATCAGATAATTAACTTTTTGCAAATAGACTGCGCTGACTACCAAACAGAGTAAGCCTGCACAATTAGAATTACTTATCTATGTTCTCTTTTTTTTCCCAGACGTTGGAGGAAAAACAAACAAGACAAACAAATCAAAATTTCATACTTCTTGCTTGACTGTTCTTTCCTCAAATGGTCACACACGAATTGGCCCCAGATTTGTGATTCACGCACAAATACACAAATGAACAAGTAATGAATGAGGGGAGATGAAAATGAAGTCTTATTCAAACTGAAGCCTCTGTATTATTTTGCATCTGCGTTTGACAACCTCAGCCCAGATGTTCACAATTTCCAACAGGAGGGTCTAGTGTTTTCCCCCTCCCTCCCTCCCCCTCCCTTTCAGCCTTTTGTTGTTTTTTTTTCTTCTGGTGGATGGTCTTGCACCGACAGTGGTGCAATTCAATATTTATATGTTTCCTTCTGTTTGGTTTCCACCGCAAAGGGAGGTGGGCTTTCATGTGTCTGATTTGCCACAGCAGCGATTCAGTTCCAGCTTTTAAAGCGTTGGGGGCCGTTTGAACAAAGCCATCTGTTTGAGTGGGCCGTTGTATTAAGTGACAAACTGGATCCCTCTACCTCGCTAATGTGTCCCGTGGGAGATGACGGTAGCTTGTGTGTGCTTGTGTGTGTGTGTGTGTGTGTGTGTGTGTCTGGTAGGGAGAGGTAGAGAGGGTACATTTCCTCTACAAACAATGTGATATGCCACAGAAGAGACTACATCACTGATGTAGCCGTCATTGTAGAACTGAAAGGTTTTTGCCTTTATGAATCAACAATGATAATTGAATAAGGGAGCCTTTCGGTTTTCATCTTATCCCATGAAACACAGACTAAGACGTTCAGCACTGTTCCATAAATAACCCTTTATATTTTTTTAATGGAACCTTCCAGAATTGTCTATTGTCCCACAACCCCAATTTATTAATGTTGTTCTCTTAGTTGCAATGTTCACTCCATCCAGCGAGAATATTCTAACACCCATGAGAGTGTGTTTCTGTGCATGTGTGCATGACTGGTGCACCTCTGGAGCCTTTTCTCCCTATCCCCTCCATCTTGTCAGAGAATCAGTCAGTGCATTGGATGTGGGACAAGAGCATTAACCATTCTTTTTGAAGCTGTTGCTGTTGTCTGTGCGAAAGGGCCATAACTCCTGCAGAACTATAGCCAGAATCTCAGACCTTGCATAGTAGTGCTACTCGACGTAATACACACTTACTGGGGTAAAGAAAGTCCCATTGGAATATGATTTTTGCAACCTTAGTCATTGGGCTGAATATTTGGCAAGGAGAATTCACTGTTGAGTTGTGCATTACAGTGCATGCTGTAGCTTTCTTGCTTTTGAAGACGTGTTGTAAGTGATGATATGCATTTATTTATTCACGGGAGACTCTCTGCGGCTTATGAGCCAAATAACAGACCCTGACCCTATCACAAAATGGACCTGCAGCCCAAGTGTCCATATGCAGTCTCAATATTAATGTGTCATTAAGCTGCATTCTTGTATATTCTATTGAATTAGTTTTACATAATGACTGTTATGAATTTTGCTTAGAGAGCACATTTAAGCAGTTGGGAAGGGGGGAGCAGTGTAGGAGAAGGCTTGTATTATGAACTTCATTATGTGTGACAAGCAGCACAATATTGATGGAGGAGCGGGTCCCCATCATTGCACTGCATTAAAACCTCTGCAGTGAATTAATGTACTATTCCTGATCCAGTAATTAACAATCATTCGGGGGCCATATCCCTTTTCGAGTAATCACTAATTGCAATAAGAATTTCAGTTTCCATTTAAGGCAAGATTACCGATGAGCATGCAATGCAAATCAGCCAACAGTTCTAATTAAGCTCCAATTCCTTTTCTTTCTTTCTGCCTAGACCCTTTGTGAACACATACAATGTGGAGTTTGTTTCCTCGGCATTACAAAAGACACATTTTTATCATAATTCTGCAGATAGAGAGCTGTGTAGTGCCCCAAGAAAATGGTTTGTGCTTGCGTTTGTTCCATTGATTAGTATGTGTGGTTTATCTTCCCTCTCTTTTTTTCCCACTTTTTTTTGCATTGTTTATCACTGTGTTTATGTGTCTGCATTACCACGGTCTGTTTTTTTTTTTTTTTTTGGCATGGGGTAAGATGTTTCTGAACACTGTATAGACAGGTAATTAATCCATAGAGAGGGTGTTGACACCATTCACAATCACCAACGCACCTATCCCTCTTCACCTTTATTTATGTAAGTACTATGAAAATAATATTGCTGCAATGGACTATCAGAACACTTAAAAGATTACATAAAGTCAAATGTTTAGGGTACATATACTATATGTGTCACCTTTACCCTCTCCCAACATTAGCCACTAGTCTAATTTGCGCCACTTGCTGCTATTGTGACAATTCATCAATATCGCAGAACTAAAATGCTGCGGCTTAAAGATGTCGAATGAGGTTAATGGCATCTTTAAATGCTCCTTTCTTCCACCCGTATGTCCAAATGCGTATACCAATGGTATTTGCAGACTGCCACCCAATGTGTTAGGATTAATTATCGCCCTCCACAACCCCACCTCACCCTGCAAGTTAAAGATTCTGAGAGGAAATGGCCCCTTTCATGCAAATGAAATTGAATATGTCAGTCAGTATAATTGTGAAAACCGAGTCGTCTTGGACTGGTGTCTGTGCCGAATAGAGGTTCCAACTCAAAGTGGGTTTATTAATGTTCTTCTCTCCACCCTTGATTCATGCTCTTTAATGGCTTGGCAGATCAAACTTTAGTCTATGGCGGAATCCTGATGACTTGAAATGTTTTGGCCGTTATGAATGAAACCCCGACTGATCTATTCGAGAACAGTATTTAAATGCAATGTTTGGCTGTGAGTTAATCCAATATCAAACAAACTTGTAATGAATGCAGAGTCGCAAGATGTTCTGAACCCGACTATTTGCTAAGTTCATCATGATGATTTGAAAATATAATATCATTAGCCCCAGTCCTCAGTTAAACAATCCACTCAATTTATAAACTGACCCTGCAACAGGTACTTAAAAGTTCACCCTGCAGTCTGCAGAGCAGAAGCTCTTAATTCACTTCTGGACCCAACAAATGCCATAACAGGGAATTTAATATGTGCAAGGTGAATGTAGTTACACTGTCTTTTTAAAATTTGACTTACTGTATAACTTCAGGATTTTGGTTTGTGCCCTGCTTTGTTTATTTTACTGACCATTTCCCCTTTAATAATTAATTAAGGGACTTTTAATCAGTTTTCAATTAAGAAGCCCATCCGTTTTTTTATAAAACTTTTTCTATAAAAATTATAAAACTTTCTTTGTACTTCAACTTTAGGACAAGCACCATTTAGCCTACCTTTATTCATATGTTATTGATATGATACTGGTGCTGCCTTTCTTTCGCTCTGACCACAGCTCGACAGAGCATAGTAGTGTGTTTGCTAACTGCTGTTTCCCCACGCCTGCTGTAAGTCTGGTATCAGGTTTTGATTCGGACATCTCTTGTCTCTGACATACATAGCAGAGATGTGCTTTGAGACTTATTGGGTTTTTCCTTTTCTGATCAAGTCTGCAAATACAATTACCAGACCTCAAACATTTTTTTTTCCTTTCTTGTAATGTATTAAAAATGATATAGCACACTAATTTGGTTATGGCCCTGATCTTAAATATATACTCCTTGTGCAAGTTAACAATTCTGATAAACTGTTGCATGTGCAAGAGGTTGACCACTGACATATCTGTGGGGTCCGAGAGAAAAACATTTAGCCTTATGGGGGAAAAAAAAGTAAAGTGCAACGTGACGGCCCCAGTATGGTGATGGCATTTGGGTTAAACACCAAAACCAACCTGATTAATTAATCAGACTGCTTTATTTAAATGGTATTTTTAAAAGCAAAAAAAAGACCAAAATGGTAAGAAGGATAGTATACAGTAGCAGCCACAGTAATACATTTAATGTTCTGTGTGTGTCTCGCCCACATTGTTAAAGGCTTCCAATTTCCATTTACGTCCATACATTAAAAAATATATACTTCAAGTCTTGAAAAAGTCTGCCCCCTCAGCCCTGTGGGCATGGGTGTTCTTAACAGTGAAGGCTTTCGTCAGCCACAAAATTATTAACATGGCGTTGATCCATGAAAAACATAGCTTGGGGATTCTATGAAGAGCTTCTTCCTTTCCAGTGGCAGCAAATGTGAACAAGGTTACATAATGACCTCAAGGGAAAGCAGGCACAGGCCCATGTCACTAACCTTTTAGCTTGTGACAGGCTTTACACTTCTCATTTGTTTGCCGGCGACAGCTTAGCACTGGATTAACAGGTGCCTAGCCACGGTATTAATTCATGTGGATCATGGTTACCTCTCAAAGGAGATGCCAACATGCAGCAGAGGTAACAGGAGCTTTTACTGGATGGCAGTTCTTTCAATTCATTTTTTATATGATTAAAGGCAAAACAATGTCCACACACTATGCCCAATGATATCAAAGTTAATTCAATTATTTTTGTATTAAAATTGGCAGATAAAACTTTAGAGGACAATAAAGCTTTTGTGTTGTAATGGGTATTCTAATTCTCAAACATGATCATTAACAAATCAGGGTTCTTTGGTAATAGGTTTTTTTGCAGTAAATGAGTTTGTACAATGTTTGTTCATAGACCATATCTTTTTGGTTGCTGTCAAGGAGCTAGTCATGGCATTGTTCCCTCATCGGAGAAAAACCGAGGTTTCAATCAGCCTCTGTCTACCTGAAGCCATACGAGGAGTCTACCAAAATGGATGTTTGTCAGCGGCAGACCTAAAATGGGGGTATGATGGTGATATCAGCGGCCATGTCTGTGAAAACACCATTACCTCCATGTCACGCCTCAATCACTCCCCATTGTGCGATGACTCCCCCACCCCCCCACACTCTTCCCCTCACCTCCAGTGCTGATCTCCCGTACATGTCGTAGCAGTCTATCACAGCCGGCGTAGGGAGACGCACCGAGCCGTAATGGATTGCCCCGGAGCGAAAACAGCCCCAATAGCATATCAATTACCCATCAGCACCCTCTTGGCTGGATGCCAAAGTGCACCACACCCCAGCCAAGTCAATGAGATAACGTGCAAATGCAGATATAATGGTGCGTTTTGCCGCGTACAAATTACACAGTGTCAACTCTGCTGCCCACCTGTCGGATCTGTCAGCCGTTGAATGAGAGAGATTCTGAGAAGGGTGTGTGTGTGTGTGTGTGGGGCACGGTTAATGTGTGTGTGCATGCGAAACTGTGTGCATGTCATGAGGCAATCAGGTGACTTCCCAGACTCATTTGCCCAGTGGAAGCCCAGCTGCTTGCCTGTTTATCTGTTCGCTCTTTTGATTGCTGACCACACATCTTATGTCACCTCTCCACGAATCCTGCAGGTTAATTTGTCCCTCACTCGCAGTGCGGCCCGCCTCTGGGCAGTGCAATCTGGGAGGGGAAAACAGCCTGCGCTCAGGCACGCGAACAAGCACAATCACACATTCTCACACACATAGATAAGGTGATTTAGATGGTTGGCAATACTACAGCTGTGTGGCCCCTAATGGCCTGCTGAAGTGATTGATAAAAGGCAAACAGTTGCTCCGCAGGGGGACAGATGGAGATACACCTCCCACTGAATTCTGGCACTCAAGCTTCAGAGGAAAATACTAAGGGGGTCTGACTTAGCACTATGACATTATTGCTACTGAAATTAGCCTTGATCGTCATGATAAAGCTAGAATGTAAATCTCACAATCAAAATCTCATCAGGGAGAGACAGGTTCCTTTGATTACTTATCACTTTCATGTGTTTTGATTTTTCGGTGGTTGTAATGGAAACGTCAGCTCGTGAGCAGGAACTGATTGTCTTGGAGGGAAAAAAAAAAAGACTCAATTCTTGGAATTGAAAGTAAATAGAGAATTGTTGTACTGGCTGACAAAGCTTGAATTATGTTGGGGAATGATTTTGCTCGACAAACTGTAATTCTAAAAATCAAACTGCAGGAACAGGGTTGCAGCTCTCTTCACTGTTGTGAAGATCAGAGCCTGAACAAATGCTATTGTACACACTGTAGATGGGAAAGTCCATGCCATGTCCACACAAAGCAATACTGTTTCACTCTGCTATTCTCTCACCTCCACTCCCCTGCATTTTCAGCATTTTTATCCCCATTGCCTTTACACTTGACTTGCTGTGCTGAATTGAGGGACCAATTAGGGGCAACAGAATGCTCACATCGCCTATCAGACCATTGCGCGGACCTTATCAGGTGCGTGTCTCATTTGCGTGGGGCACAACCACCGTTCCAATTGGTGGTTTTCTACAGATTAGTGTTGTCTTCCACTGAACCAGTGGCAGACTCTTTTCTCTGCAACTGTTGGACTTTGTTAGCCTATGTTATTAGAAACACTGAACGTTCCCATGATTTATGTCCAGTGGAACAGCATGTGGACAGGTTCATTTTATGTTGAATGACATGTTCAATCCTCTTTTCTCACAAATTATAAGAAGGTGCCGAGTGATCTAAACTTAACGTTTTTCCTAGTTTTAGAAACTGCCCCTCTTAGTGGCATTTACTCACTAGTAAACACTTCATTACATTTACAAGGCAATTTTTTGTGTTTGCAGCACTGAATTGCTTCTTTTTTCAGTCTGAATAACTGACATCCAAACCTAAATTCTTGCCACATTTCAGAACAAATCAAACAACAAGTATCTTTTTATTTATTTCCTGCAGTGATTGATCGTTCTCCCTTCCCCATAAAAATGTTGTCTTTCTATCCAAGAATTCCTCCCTAAAAAGACTCAGGTGTCCTTCAGAGGAGATTTACATAGAAATACTTCCAGGGTCAAGATAAAATGCTTTGTACACTCTGCTCCCAAGACCTCTGTCCTTTAACTGATCTCAGCCACTGATCATCTGTTTCCACTTGCA